>OW052103.1:5000000-10000000 GCA_932526535.1 Caradrina clavipalpis
ATCATATAAATAGTTTACAGCCCATTTGTATTGATTTTTATTCTCTTTATTGCCCATAAACCATCGAGCTGGGTGCCCAATAAATAAACTTTGATGGACGATAGTTTTCGTGTGGTCTCGTGTTTTTCTGTTTTATTTGGTACTCGTTATTAAGAAGCTTTTAAAGTGTTGTAGGCCAGCTAGCGTTAGCCAGGGTCATCTTTTAACTGCAAGTTAGTTGCTAACACGGGTCCATTATGTGTGACAATTTGTAATTTACCCTCGTGTAGCAACTAACACTGCTTTAAGTTATGGCGAAAGTGGGTTAGTACGATGTTGCATGTCTTAAAGTTTAATTTAATTTATTCAGTTAAATAGATCAGATACATGCAATTATATCCTTACTTCATGCACTTTTA
This sequence comes from Caradrina clavipalpis, assembly GCA_932526535.1. NCBI lineage: Eukaryota > Metazoa > Arthropoda > Insecta > Lepidoptera > Noctuidae > Caradrina > Caradrina clavipalpis. The sequence goes on from OW052103.1 coordinate 5,000,399, forward strand.
AACAGTTCTGTTTTACGAGAGTAAATTTCAAAATATGCAAGTAATTTATTATAACTCACCACCATCTTCCTATCACCATATTTCTGGCAATCACGTAACCGACTAAACACAGAAAAGACTTAACATTTATTCCCAAACATTATTCCCCGTCGCACAACCGAAAACACAATTTTACATCCAATATTCTCATCAAGATAAACATATAATGGAAAATGATACTTGAGCATCAATAAAAATCATCACATTCCATTAGGCAAGGCACCCATTTCGTTGGGAACCTCTCTCCATCCACCTAGATTACAAGTACATAAAGAAAGAGGCGGTACTTCGGAAGGATAGTAATCCCTGATAAGCTGACATTGTAACTTAGCGATACGGGAGTAGACTTGCTACCACAGAGTAATACAGAAGGGTGACTTCGTGTACTTATAGCAAAGTTTCACGCACACATTGACACGTTTCGTGTAGCGAGGTATCGCGAGAACTGGTAGCATTATTATCTTTATTTTTTTTTTGTCTTTGGGTGGCAAACAAGTCTACGTCCCACCTGATGTTAAGTGGTCACCGCTGCCTATAGACGTCTGCAATACCAGAGGCCTTGCAGATGCATTGCCATCCTAGAAACAAAGTTGAAATGTCTTATGTGCCTGTAATTACACCGGTACCCATACCTTTCGGAGTAGAACATAGCGATACTGCTTTGCAGCAGAAATATGTAGGTATTGTAGTAGTAGTACTCCCCCGGGCGAGTTCCTTCACAAGGGATTTAGTAGCTCCATGCAAAATAGTGAAGGCTACTAAGTAAAAACGTTCAACATCTAGTCGAAATCACATCCCAGCGACAATCAATGTCAAAAAATGTAAGTATATAACAGGAATTTTAACGGATTGAAACTGAGATTAAATTGCGATCGTACCTAAAAATTTGTAGAATTTCCGCCTGTTTTCAGCTGCACCCGATTGAACTAGAAGCCGACCCCAACATAGTTAGGAAAAGGCTAGGCAGATAGTAATACTTCCCCAGACGGGCTCCTTCACAAAGAGCTGTACTTTTTTTTAAGGATGGGACATTATCAATAAACTCCATCCACAATGAGCAGAGCAGAAGGGAGTGTCAGACTCTTACTGACTAAAACCTATCCGTGTTCTTCCTAATGCCCTTTGCGTTCCAGAGACGCGGTAACTCTTTGAAACACACTCCGCAACCCCCAAAGAACTCTACTACTACTAAAACTATGATTAGTATGAGTTCGCTGTACGGACGCATCGAAATGTACCTATCTGTCAATCTGCCTGCCTCGTTAGCCTAGTGGTCCGAAGCACGGCTGCTACGCTAGGGATTCGATTCATAGGTCGAGCAAAAAGTGTTATTGAGTTTTTCTACGTAATTCTCAGTAGCAGCTGGGAATTTGGATTTGTGCCCGGTTAATGGCAATAGGCTCGCCCCCTATTACATGGGACCTAAATATACTGGCGAACTGTGGGTGTACATTGGTACACCTATGCGTAACCCTTCGGGGATATACAGGCGTGATGTATATCTGTCTATATAAACTTGTTTTCCCTTATTGTATGGAGTCAACCTTCTGCATTATTCTGTGCTCCTAGTTACCATAAATACCACGCACCCTACTACGTCACTTTACCTTTACACAATGGAACCTTTTTACTGTAAAGGGTAAAAGTACATACATACAACAATTCATTTTTAGAGTTTTTTAGTGACTCGGAAAAAGGTTTTGGAATTTTGCAAAACATTTTGTTGTTATTTACCTAATTAGGGAAAGTACTGTGTAATGGATTAATTATAATTAATATTCTTAAACATCTTAATAGTAAAAAAACAGTTCAGACTTTTAAGTATCCGTGAAGTTTCTTGGTCGTTTTTTTCCATAGAGACCTGCGTTTTGGAACAAGCCACTAGCTTCAACTTGACACTGTAAAACTGCCTGTAAAAATTCTAATTGAAATAAATGCTTTGACTTTTACTTATCTACATATTTTAAATAGAAAACTATTAAAAAAATCTAACAGAAAAAACCAACTACGTTAGATTAAATCAATGTTAAAATACTACATACATTTCAGCATCACATCACATAGTAATATATTTTTACAACAACATAAAAGTAAGTATGCACAGCCTAACAATTTCGGTGCAATCAATCCGTAAGTCTCGGGAGAGGCGTAAAATTTACTGCTCATTGATGTTATGCTATGGCGCGCGAGTTGGGAGCTGAGCGTCGTAAGTCATGTGGAATACACGATTTACAGGAAATTATATTTTGCGCGTTTTTTGACGTAGTCGGCAGAGCTTGAAGTTATTAGATCGTTTTTTTTAATAAGATTTCTTATATCTGTCAACGTGGATTTAATAAAAATCCATGCTTAACATTATGTTTTTTTTTTTATTTTTCAGTATGGATTTTTATTTAATCTGTACTGATAGGTATAAAATTATATTTAGAATTATGATGTTTTATAATTCCACCCGTTATTGCTTCTTCCTTAAATATTAACACACCATCACGCCTGTATTCCCCGAAGTGTTAGGCAGAGGTGTACAAACGCAAATAATTAGACAGATAAATAGAATTAACAGTTAATAATATACTATTGTCAGTTAAGACAAAAATATCTTCAATGTATCACAGTATAATATTGCCAGACCATGTGTATCTGATCTTGCCCTTCCATATAGCCTCGGCCGTGTACACCGAGTCTTAGGGATTTACCGGAGGGATGAGCCTGGCGTATTCGGGAGATCTACCGACCTACAGCCGACTCGATGGACCCGCCGTAGTCCGAGATCAATCTGATTAGGTAACACGTGTATAGTTTGGGTTTTTTGGCTTCGTTTTCAATAAACTTTGGTACACTATTACTATATTATTATGAAGTATTATAAAATACTGGTAGGTACGAGATTTTTTTAGATTGTGACATAAATAGTGGGGCGACATTGCGATTGTTGAGTCCCCTTACATAAAGATTTAAAAATAAAATTTGAGGGCCAAAAAATATAATAGACTAATTAGCATTTTATTCAGTAACAGACTTCGCCCGCATGGTTTATTTCACCCCCGATAAGTTACGTCTTTGGTCATTGCTCCGCTCCCGCGTGGGTCGTAGCGTGATGTTTTATAGCCCATGACACTCATAAATAACGTGGCTTTCTATGGGTAAAAGAATGTTCAAAATCGGTTCAGTAGATCCAAAAATTACCCCCTACAACCTCACAAACTGTTCATACATACATACATACATAAACTCACGCCTTTTTCTCATGGGGGTAGGCAGAAACCACAGAACGCCACCTGCTACGATCCTTACATACTACTTTCGCCTCGTTCACGTTCATACATCTGGTCATACAAGCACGCCGGTTACGAGTACTGCACACCCGACCTTTCTGAAGAACCTCACCGATAAGGTCACAAACTGTTCCTCTTTATAATATTAGTATACACAAGTACAGTAGATGTACCTAAAGATTTAGAAATAAAATTAAGTCGCAGCGATAAACCATCATGGTATACTAATACATTGCCATCAACGACACTTTTCGCAGTCGAATATCATATATCTAATACATGAGTACCTTTTGTTATTGGGTTTTTTAATAAAATTCTTAGTAGCAGCTCGGAGTTAGGATTTGTGCCCGGTTAATGGCAATAGGCTCGCCCCCTATTACATGGGACCTAAATATACCGGCGACCTGTGGGTGTACCTAATTAGTATACCTCTGCCTACCCTTCTAGGATGGCTTGATGGTATGTTAAGTACCTCCTAATAATGTCCATGCCAGATTTTTTTCCAAAAGTGGCTTAATATTTTAACAAGATTATTAAGAAAAAATAAATGTAATAAAAATTGTTCTTGCGGCAAAGACGTCTCAGTGTAAAACGAGGGGACACGTACCGTTTTCCAATTTATCGTGCTAAAATGAATTATGGCGTTTTTCCTCATAAATAATTTTTAACATGGCGGTAATATAGAAAGTTGGAAGAAAATCACTGCAGGCGCTTTTGAGAGAAATTATTTAACCATTTTCCTTGTTTTTATCGGAAGTAATTATTGTTAAAGAATTGTTATTTAATTATCAAACGTTTAATATAGAATGAATATCATTTTTTTTATGTACTTACAAATTTAAAGTTTTTATTTTATTTTATAGGAATTTATAAGTTTGTAGTACCTTCAATTTCATCCGTTTCACACGTAATACAATCTGTTGATTTGCATCCTCGTCAAATTTTAGGAGATTGTCATAAAAAAATTGAAGTAATCAAATATAATTACGATACCTGGCCAATATCTAATAAATACTTGTTTTTTTAGTTGCAACTATCAAATAACAGTATTCCAGAATACTCCTCTTGCAAAATTCAGAATCGCCCAGTTGCGTATGCGGTAGGCAGAGTTGTCGCGCGGCTATATCAATGTGTACGTAGTGTTGCCTAAACCCTCTGGCGAGATGGCTAGCTCGAATTTGAAAATCACGTCAAAAAAAAAACAATTTATTTTATTATTGATTCGTGTTAAGAATCACGAGCAAAGTTAACTCCTTGAATTTGACGAGGATGCAAATCAACGCCTTGTATAAAAGTATTGAAATCAATGGAATATACTTATTGTATTCACGACTGTACGTACGACTACGATAGCTGTCAAGTCGAATACTTTAGCTCGTATCATAGTAAGCATTCTGTTTTTTTCTTCAGATAGTCTAGTGACATAGTTGCTTAACATAATAAATATTACATACATTGCTAAGCATGAGACCTAAGCATACCAGCGAACTGTGGGTGTAATAGGTACACCTCTGGCTAACCCTTCGCGGAATGCAGGCGTGATACTATGTTTATACTAAACATAACAAATATTTTTATCTTATAAAGTACTCGTGTTGATGACATATTTTATTTGGCCGTTAAAATAGGTTAGGTCAACGGTCCAATGATAACCTTGATAAATCAATAAATGATTACGACAAACTAAAAGAGCTGTAAAACAATATATTTGATAAGTAATGTACAGTCAGCAAAAGAGATAAGTAACCAGGGTCTTAAACATAGTTCAAGTTTTCTTAGAAAGTGATAAATGTTTCCAAATTTAAATAATAGACATAAAACAGTTCATTAATTAGATTAAGTTTAATTCCGAAACATGCAACGGTTTCTAAAGATACTTCAACTAAATCTGACGACCCTGGTTACTTATCTCTTTTGTTGACTGTACATTACTTATCAAATATATTGTTTCCTCCGTGCCTCGGAAAGCACGTAAAGCCGTTGGTCCCGGCTGTCATTTGTAGATCTTTGACAGTCGTTACTGTAAGTCAGAAGCCCGAAAGTCTGACAACCAGTCTTACCAAGAGTATCGTATTACCCATTACTGGGTTGTGAGGGTCTGATAGGCAGTCGCTCCATGTAAAATACTGATAATCAGCTGCATCCGGTTCGACTGGAAGCCGACCCCAACATAGTTGGGAAAAGGCTACGCAGATGGTTGACTGTACATACCTTTTTTTTTTAAGACGGTATATCATCAAATAACTTCCCCCGCCCTGGGCGGGGCGGGAGGGAGTGTCAGACTTTTACTGACTAAAACCCGTCTATGTTCCTTTCATGTGCCCTTTGCGCATACCTAAGGCCCACTTTCAAAAAAATCACTAAACATATTTAGCGCTAAATGTGTCTAAATTATCATTCTGTCTCTGTCACCTTCTAACAATGTGACAGGGATGCAATGATGTTCTAAATACGTTAAGGCACTAAATATGTTTAATGATTTTAGTGAAAGTGGGTCTACTCTAAAACTAATAAACTATTTTTGTTTATCCGAACGCCCAAAACTTGTTCGGGTAAATCGGATCGAAAAGGTTTTGTTTTACTTTTTCAACTTCTAATTTAATACTTGAGGGTATTTCATAAACTCAAACCGTCTTCGATGAAGTTATAGATATTATTTAGAAAGTTTAGCAACTATTATGAGTAATTAAAATATTTTGAGAGACGAACAAACTAATAAAGGATCTTCTTCTTTATTGTGTGGGCAGTAAGGTCTAACGACCCCACACACCCTAGTGTCAGAGTTTCTTAACCGCCTCAAGGGCCTCTGACATGGTTACCGATGTCAGTGATGTTCAAGATAAACTTAGAAAGTACCATATGAATTAGAAAAAGTCACATTGGTACTAATAAGGGAAGAAATTAAACAAGAGATAATACTACAAATAAATGACAGTCGATCAAAGTGATGAGTTAGTTGCTGAAGAAATATTTGTCTACTTTATTAAATAGGCCTTTGCCCTGCAGTGGGACAGTAATTTGCTGGTTTATTATTTCTTTTACTCATAACATATGTATTTAAATTCCATTTCAAAATATTTTTTTTTTTAAACTGACATAATATTTATTATATTATTATTGTGATGAAACAGGAACAGGTAGGATTTTTTTTTCATATCTATCGCAATTTCAGTTATATTAAACAGGGCCATGTCTGACAGATGACCTAATAATACAGCACGTGTAGATATACGAGTATCACGTGACTAAAGACAAGTACTAAATACTAGTATGCAGTATTAATTTATAGCAAGCGTGGTGCTGAAGAAAAGAGTTGAAGAATGTTGCTGTGCCCTAACAGGGTCCATAATTGTACTGTAGCTTTAAGCCTTATGTAACACCTTTTGAACACATTATGGTATGCAATAAATATGAATATGAAGAGACATTAAATTTAAGTACTCAGCAATAAAAAAAAAACAAATCTTTATTCAGAATTTTCAAATAACAAAATACATGTTGAGTCTAAATTTAACAATATAGGTAAAATAATGTCAGTTGCCTGTAATAAGATAATCCTGCAATGCGTGGGAATAAGTAATGATAAGATATTCTTTTTATAATTCCCGTATCTAAAAACTCATGACAAAGTCAAATTTATTTCAGTTACACCATTTTCAACTATCAAGGAGTTGGTCATTTAGAAATTTTAAGCTAGTTGCTCATTCCAAAACGTTTGTTCTCTATGGAGAAGGACAAGCAAGAAACTCCACGGGCACTCTTTTCAATTAGTACAAAATCCTGGTAACAATATTCTTGTTGCTTCTTTATGTGACAACAATGAAGGTGAATATAAAACAATTAACATCCATTTACTGCAGTGCCCTAAGTGTCCCCACAGCAGCACTTTAATGGACATTAACAACGCTTCTCATGCCGCGATAAACGTGGCCCCAACTGGTCCCAAAAATTATAAAATTATCATCGAGTCGAAAAGAAGTATAAAAAATAATAAAATATGAGGAGAGGTGTACCAATGTACACCCACAGTTCGTTGGTATATTTAGGTCCCATGTAATAGGGGGCGAGCCTATTGCCATTAACCGGGCACAAATCCAAACTCCGAGCTGCTGCTACTGAGAATTTTATAGAAAAACCCAATAACAGTTTTTGCTCGACCTGGGCATCGAACCCAGGACCTCTAGCGTAGCAGTCGTGCTTAAATAAAACAAAAATGATGTGCAGAAAAGATCTGACAAAATGTCTGTATTCTCTATGAACAAGCTAAAATAATATCACAAAGATGCATCAACAGATTAAAAAGGAATCTCTTTGAAATTCATCCCAGTAAACCTTTGAAAAGTCTACTTCAAAACGATATCTTTGTTTGCCTTTGTACGCAATAACATTTCAAAAATGGAAAATGGAAAGAACACTATTGGCAATAACATTTTAAAAATGGAAAATGAAAGTACCCCTTCGTTTATTGGTCGACCGCGGCTACTCGGAAACAAGGAAATTGAAAGAATGAAAGAATGCTGTGTACACTCAGCTTTATGGAGAATGTATGTATGTGTAGGTATATGCAGAGCATGTACTCGTATCCTACTACTATTATAAAGGCGAAAGTTTGTATGTATGGATGTATGGATGGATGTTTGTTACTCTTTCACGCTTAAACGGCTGAATGGATCTGGATGAAATTTGGCACAAAGATAGATTATAGTCTGGAATAACACATAGGCTACTTTTTATCCCGGGAAAATGTACGGTACCCGTAGGATAACACATCAACTGTGACGCGGACGAAGTCGCGGGCAGAAGCTAGTTAAGGTATACGAGTAAGAATTCCTTTGACCGTGCCGAACTATAAAGCGGGCGAGCGAAACACGACGCAACTATTTTATGTTTCATTAAGTTTTGCAAATTTTATGTTCCTTGCTTACTTTATTAAATTATAGTAACAACGAAAATATGAATTGAAGATTTTTACTAATTTTTCACGTAAATATTTAATTTATTTATGTTCCTTATTTTATACTTTAACAAATTTCTAATTAAAAAAAAAATAGAGCGTTTTTGTTAATTTACTGTAATTTTTCTACCTTAAAATCAACTAGAATATTAAAGTAATGCAATAATTAATTGGTTAAACATCTGCAGTATCAGGACGTTCCGAAAATATGTAGTTTCGGCTTGCTGACCTTTTACCTTTAACTCAGCGCGTAGTCACGGCTCTTATTGTGTTATAAGGAGCCGAGTTATGCCTACCGATGTTCCGTTACATCAAATGATGTCGTCATCGATCTGCACTATTGAAGTAGGTCAGGATACCAGCATGGGATACATCCCGCAATACTTCATAAATATCCACCAACACGCGCGCTACCAAACTTTCACGAAAGAAAAATTTAAATACATAGTAAAAATAAAAAATACACGCCGCGCCGACCCAAATCTATTATTAGGGGTTAACACTAAATTAAAAGTCCTTTAATAAATAATGTATCAGTAACACGACTCACCAACAAATATCGATCTCCACGACGTAAAGTTCAATCGATTTCACGTTAAAAACCGAAAAGTTTCACTAGTGCAATGCTCACCTGTGCCCGGTATCACAACACTCGCAACATGTTCAGTCCGCGGGCGAGCGGCGCTAGGCAGCGGGGGCGCGTGCGACGCCGGCTCGGCGCGGCGGACCGCGCGGCATGTGGGCGGCACACGAGCGGCCGGCGCGGGGCGCGGCGCGGACTGGCCCGGGCGGTGGTCCGCGCCGCCGCGCCGATGCCCTAAATTCGCGCTACCGCCGGCACAATAATTGTCGTGCCGCCGCCTGCAGCCGCGACGGCCGCACACCCTATCGATTCATGGCGCGTACGTTTCGTGAAAGTAAAAAGTTAACTCGATCGAATACGATGCGGTCAACGGTTTTCTGAAAACGCGATCCAGTCGTTTTCTAGGTCACAAAGTCGATTTAAAAGTTTCTATTGATCCTTTGACTTGTACTACTATTATATGAATTAACTCGGACAATATCCAAACTAACGACGGAAAGTTCAACAATTGCTTTAATAAAAAATAAGCTAACAACTTATCGTAGCTGAATGTAGGAACGGGAAAACGATTTTAAACAAAACAGATTTACAAGGGTTTATAATAAAAACACATTTCCCTGAAATAATAAATCACTTACACTTAAGATCAATTTCTTTTTTATAAAAACCAATTTAATTCTATAACTTGGTTTTATAAATAGCCGTAGGCGTACACAAAAATAGCCCGTAAGACAGCTGAGCTTTGTCCTTTATCTACGATTGTACGCGGGCCTCCGTAGGCGAGTGCTACAATAAGCTACGCGGCTACGACGTCAACGCTACGACGTGCTACGAAGGATGTCATGATTTCTCGCGATAGTGACAGGCGCGTACGATAAAAAATAATGGTCTAAAGAAGAAAATGTCGCTGTATTTTTTTATTTAAATAGAAATTATATGACATTTTATTTGATTCTGGATAGTCAATTGGTGGAGTAATTAGTAAGCTAGGTTTATATTTTATTACTTCTTGGTCATGTTTTGCCACACAAAAAGGGGTTGTGAACCAATTGTTTTCTAACTCTTGGCTTACAAAGATAAAAAGGTAAACTGGCGTTTATTAAAAACTAAATTTTAAACATAAATCTACTGAATCCGACCAATCACAATTCACTATCAAACGTGATCAGCTCTCAATTTAAAAAAATAAATTATGTCTGCGGTTATTTTTGTTCCATTAATATTTAGTATTGAATGGATCCACTCTTGAACTCATTGTCTTTGATGTACCGATACTGAAGATGCCTGTTAACCCTAACCTCTATGTTTGACGGGTTTTGCAGGTAATAGGGAACCGTAATTCCAGTTTCTCGGACGAAAAATGTATGTGATTAATTGTCAAGACGCGGAAATTTCTTTGATTGGTTGTTGATTATTCAGCCAGCCAATAACAACAGCTTACACGTGCCGTACAATTTGATTGAGTTCATTTTCGTACGAGAAACCGTGGGGCACATTAACAATTATAATTTGCGGCGCTACCGATTATTTAACTAAGTAAGCCAGTCGCCCACAAATAAAATATTTTTGCCTATTTATGTTAAATCATTAAATTGCTCAAAATACTTATGTGCTGATCTCTAGTTCAGTTTCCTATCCGTATGTATTAAGCTTTTACCTGTTTTATTTGTGGAAGAAAAAATAAAGAATATTTAATTATACTTAATTAATTTAGTTTTTAATTAATTAAGGAACACAGACGTTGTCAGAAGGTTTTCCTCACTTGGACTAATCAAAATTTCCCCCGATTGATTTCACAAAAACAACATAACAGTTTTACAGCCTTGGCCATCGGTACCTTAGACTGTGTTCCCGATGCCACCGTGTAGTTTTGCTTTTTTTTTTAATTACAAATATAACAAAATGAAATTAATATATATTTACTTATTTAAAATTAATAAATGATAATCGTTTTAAATGTAGAATAAATGAAATAATAATAGGAATATTTACGAAGCAGATGATTTACGTCCAGCAAAATACTTTATAAAAAGTTAAAACTCTTAGAAACAATACTTTTAAACCTACATGTGAGTAAATAATATTAAACGATAGTAAGTACAAGTAATTAAAAGCAGAAAACTATGTACCTACATGTATGGACATTCCAGTCTGCCAGCTTGCCGGAGCTGCGGGTTGTTCGACAGACATACCGGGCCCCCGGAACGCAAAGGACACAAGAAGGAACATGGATGGGTTTTAGTCAGTAGAAGTCTGACACTCCCTCCCGCCCCACACAGGGCGGGGGAAGACATTTGATGATTTTAAGTCCGAAAAAAAAAACTACCAGCTACCAAAACTTCGCTAGGTGGCGCCACTGTCGCTAGCTGTAGTGACAAGTCCAGAGCAGCAGGTTTGGGGCCCAGGCACTGCGGGTAATCGACCAACTCGCACGGCGCGCGGTGGCGTGCGAGTCGCTCGCGTGACCGCCAATGCGTGCCACTTTCTACTTTGTTTGTGATTCTTAAAAAACGTATTAAAACCGGCACACCGTTGACCGCCGACCATCCGAGATACTTGTATGTATGTTTTGGCCGATTTTGTATAAAGTTGGATTATGATTTTTAAAGGTTTTTGGATCGAACAGAACATTGATCCGCCGCGGCCGCAAGACTGACGATCTACCCATGGTTCTATACCAAAGCCATAACCATTTACTACAATCATACCATTAAAATACATTATATAACTTCATCTACAAAAAGAAAAAAATATTAATCTAGTTGCCCCTTTAAACAGGTCGTGATGTATAAAGAAGATATAAAGAATAGACAAGAAACTCAAACCACACCACCAACTTCCACCAAACATCTGGAAGCTATTAAAAAAATCCTTATGGAAAAATTCAAAATTATTCTTTGCTCTTCCTGGGTACCGAAACTATGACCTTAGGCTCAGCAGTCACACGTGTGACCTCCGAACCAATGGAGCAATCAGAGATTATAGAAAAGCTATGGATGTGGTAGGTGGAACTCAATTTATTAGGACGAAATAATTAAGGTTTCTCGATTTGATAGGATGGTCAGAAAAATAATGTGTATTTTCTTGACTTATGAATACGGTCTGCACACGTCGATTTTTTGACCGATTATCGGACCGATTTTTGACAGATTTCTTTGTCGGTTAGAGGAAATCTGTCAAAAATCCTGTGCGGAGACGCGTAGCCATCACCAATAAATTAACAACATAATTTTTAATATAAAATATATATATACCATCACGCCTGTATTCCCCGAAGGGTTAGGCAGAGGTGTACCAATGTACACCCACAGTTCGCCGGTATATTTAGGTCCCATGTAATAGGGGGCGAGCCTATTGCCATTAACCGGGCACAAATCCAAACTCCGAGCTGCTACTGAGAATTTCATAGAAAAACCCAGTAACACTTTAAGAGTACATAATTTTTAAGAGTTGTCAAAACTCGCTTCCTCCGATGTCGCATAGCAATAGAACGCTGTGACGTCATTTATTTGCCAACTCAATTGACTAACAATTAATTGAGTTTCAGGACTCAATTAAAGTGTAAAGTTGTGTCTTGAAATTATTGATTAATGCGTGACACTCGTATTCTGCAAATGACAACAATAAATACTGTTGGAAATCGAAATCATCGTGATTATACAAATGATTAACATTCAGACATTTTATTGAATGTTTGACTTTTATTAATATCAATGATACGGAAGCCATATTTGTTTATTATGCATAATAAGAATCGTAAAACTAAAGGTTCATAATTTATCATACATACATACCATCACACCTGTATTCCCCGAAGGGTTAGGCAGAGGTGTACCAATGTACACCCACAGTTCGCCGGTTTGTTTGGGTCCCATGTAATAGGTTGCAAATTAACCGGGCATAAATCCTAACCCCGAGCTGCTTCTAAGAATTTCATAGCAAAACTCAAGAATCCTTTGCTTGACCTGGGAATCGAACCCACGAGCTCTAGCATAGCAGTCGCGCTTAAGATTACTAGACTAACAAGGTATTTAAAAAATACGCACACTCGAAAAACATTTTGGAATGCGCCGTATTCGGTAAAAGATGAGGACTTTTCTGATTTTTCCTCCATTATAATTACGTCACGGTTGGCGCCTGAGCGATTGGCTGCTGAACTGCTTGTCGCGGGTTCGATTCCCATACGGAATAAATATTTCTATGACCTACAGATAGTTGTTCCGGGTCTGGCCCTTTGTGTACGTGATAAACTCACGTACACAAAGATATCTATGATCTACACGAATATTATAAAAAGGAAAGATTTTCGAAAGTACTATACCGATTTTAACCATTTTTCCACCAATAAATAGCTACAACAGTCCTGAGTAACATAGGCTATATATAAAATACACCACGCGTTTAGTATATTTGTAAAAGCACCCACGATTCATGAGATACCTAGTAGTGTGGGGGCTAGGTTTTTAAAAAAGAAAAGGAAGAAGAATTACTCTCAAGCAAAACTGAGAAATTCCAATACTGCACCTCCAGGCGTTGGTCTGCTTCAGTGTACTTAGTACGCAAACTATTCACAAGTCCTACCGCTGCATACTAAACTATTAAATATAATAGAGGCGATAATTTTGTAGCCAGGACCACCGAACTTCAGTTTAACGAGCTAAGTAAGTGAAGTTGGAGCTAGTTGGGCAAGGACGTGCCGTGCTATTGAAGTTCTGTGAGCCAGCGCACACAGAACTTCAATAGTTCACTACAACGCACGCCATTTTGTTACTGCCATTTGAGATCAAACAAAAATTATACACTTTGACATAACTGTAGTAGTAGTAGTAAAGCTCTTTGTGAAGGAGCTCGTCCGGGGAAGTACTACCACCATACTTATTTTAGCCGTAAAGCAGCGTTCTTGTGTTCCGGTTTGTAGGGTTTGGGTGCCGGTGTAATTACAGGCACATGAGACATTCCAATTTTGTCTCTGGGATGGCAACGCATTTGCAAGGCTTCTGGTATTGCAGATATCTGTAGGCAAAGGTGACCACTAAACATCAGGTGGGCTGTGGGCTTGATAGCCATTCAATAATGTAAAAATAAACTTTTCTAACTAGGTACAAACTATCCCCTGAAATTATCATCTGCCTAGCCTTTTCCCAACTATGTATTAGGTACACTGTTTAGAGTTCAACTGCATTTTCTTAAAATTTAACCCTACAGCTCAATAGCTAATCCAGTACAATTATTCACCTTGCATACAGAGGAAACAGAATTCAAAGAAAAGGAAAAACTATATTGAAAAAAATCTTGTATTAAAAAATGGAGTCCACTTCTATCTCTTAAGATTTCCGACTAAAACTGGTTAGGATTAATAAGACCGGGGGCAGTAGTGGGCTGAGGCGGGTTGAAGTAATTCATGATCATGTTGAACCAAGACTGAAGGGTGGCGAGCATTCCAGGTGACTCTGGTCCGTTGTACTGGACCTGAACGAGACCATCATTGTTTGGGTCTCTGTACTGAGGAGCGGCTACCGGCAGCTGTTCTGGCACGACGACTTCTTTGGGGACAGCGGGAGACGGCAACGCAACAGCTTCGGGAATCCCAATTTCAGGTATAGGAACGCGCCGCAGCTCTACAGGTGTATCAACGCCAGACGATGGAGGGGAAGGTACGACGATAGGCATGGGATGGACCCTCGCCATATCAATATAAACGACGGACGCTCCATTTGAAACAGAGGCACCAGTTTCGGGAATACCAAAGGCAGTGTATGGACGCTTAAGGTCGTTTGCAACCACAGCGCCATGAGCGTGTCCCCGTGTCACTTGGATGTCGAGGCTATCGTTGTCATCCATAGCCGCACCTTCGGGCACACCGTTCACAGTCATCTTCACGGCATCACTTCCATGGTCCTCAGGCAGAGGGACGGCAGACACCGCCACGACAAACAAAGCCAAAAATATCGTTTTCATTTTGATAGACCTAAAACAAACATAACACCTTTTAATTGTTTTGTAAACCAAACGTTTTATCTAAATCCTGCAAAATATTCTGTCATATTTTCACTCTTGTCAAAGATCAAAGAGACAGACGTTAGACGATTACTTGTATTCACCATGAAGGTTTAAGTGCCTTAGCTTGAAACAGTTTTAATAATTACAAAAAAATTGTTTACCTTTTATTGTAAAATAACTGCAAAAGATAATCGCTAACTCCATTTCGTAAATCCGTTGTAAATGATATGGTAAAAAAATTTACTACTTTTGGATTGGGATGGATTACTTTTTAATTTAATTACACTATATTGTTGATAAGATATTCAATAATTAACTCGAATACGTAGTATTTGACCTATCATGTAAAAAGACCCATCAGCGCAGTTCTTTTTTAACAGTTTCTCACAACAACAAAATCAGAACCTTTCCTTAAAGTTATGTACAAGTAACGCCATCTATCTATCCCTTCTGGCACTACCAATTCAGCTACTACACATCATATTTCTCTATCGTTCGTTTTCTTGGGATAAAGTGTCCTAAAAACTTACCAAGGGTTAGGTATTTTTTAGTAACAATATAATAGAATGTGTTTTTATTTACATGGTTTATAGTTTATACTTGCAGTAGTTAGTAAACCTATAATAGTTAATTATGATCTAAGCATTTTTTTATTTTACACATCAAAATGTATCTCGGAACTACATTTGGCGGGAATTAAAATATTTTCACGTAGTAGTTTTTATTTTTCCATTTTGTTGTTTTAAATTATAACTGCTCCGTTGGTCTCGTGGTCGCCAGTGCGACTGCTGTGCAAGGGGTCCCGGGGTCGATTCCCATGTCGAGCAAAAAGTGTTATTGGGTTTTTCTATGAAATTCTCAGTAGTAGCTCGGAGTTTGGATTTGTGCCCGGTTAATGGCAATAGGCTCGCCCCCTATTACATGGGACCTAAATATACCGGCGAACTGTGGGTGTACATTGGTACACCTCTGCCTAACCCTTCGGGGAATACAGGCGTGATGGTATATATTTTATTTATTTGTTTTAAATTATGGTTATAAAACTTCGTCGTCATAATTGCCATTTCATTGGTTTTGATCAACAAAACACCACTGCACTTTGCAAAAAAAAACACATAAAATAACATAATAAGTAAAAATCAACAGCCATTTCAAATTTTTAAATTTTTAATCATTAATCAAAATACAATAAAAATAACATAAAAAATAAATAGCAAAACAGATTCTGTACTTTATCTAAGGGTTAGGGGTAATAAGGACTAAGACAGGGGTGAACTTGGGGTCCCATGTGCCGTCGTTCTTGGAAAGTGGGGTCAAGCTCCCACTCTTCGCCGTCTTCTCAATCTGGGCGAAGACATCGTGGAACTTCTTCGGAGCACTTTCATCTGCTGCGGCTTTTTCTACGTCAGAAAGCGCTGCTCCCGAGGGTATGACCTGCTTTCCAGTAGTGTACGGTGTCTCCTTGCCGTACTGCAGGTCCATGTAATCGTTGAGCAAGCCTTCAACGACCTTCTTGGTGCTCGGACACAGTGTGTTGTCCTGAGTCGCGTCGGACACCTCGCGAATGGTTAGGGTTGGGAGAGACATCTTGATTTGTAATCTGTTAGGAAAGGAATGTTGAGATTAGCGTTTTCATTCAGTTATTAGTAGAGTCACGAGCATAAGTGTCTACCTATGTAATATGTTACAATATCGTAAGTTTGAAAAGCAACTTTCTCCTAAAGTTTAAATAGAAAAGTGTATGAACACAATACTTTCGAAAACATATTGTTATAGTTATCCGTAGTCGGTTGCGTTAAAGTAAAGTTTAACTTATACTGAAACTGAAATAGCGCCATCTAGTGACAAGAATGAGAAACACTATTTCATGAAAATTAACATAAGTTTACATTAACGTAATCGTTAGGCGCCCAGGTTTTTTTAACTTACTGTAGTTACATATTTTTATTTAATTCATTACATATTCTTATAAACACGCTTTTAAATTTTGTATTAGTGTAGTAGGTATATTTGTTTTTGCTTGTGACTGTGCAGTACCTATCAATTCGATATGAAATAGACAGGTATTATTTGTTATCCTACATCCTCAGTCTTTCACTATTATCATCGGTCGGAGTACAAAATCAATAACCTTATCAGTGTTTTCGGATTATTTATTAATGCGAACTTTAGCAGTTATCTAACTCAGAATGTTGGAGAAAATATATTCTGCTACAATGACTCATTAGATAATAAGAATCGGATAATTAGCAGGGGAGGATCTATGTGGGGGCCCCGTGAATATAAAGGCCCTCAGACTTTTTATCATTACACTCTTGGCCCCATAACAAATTTCAGACTCAAGTATAATGACAAACTTAGCTCGCCAGGATCATAATGAACTATTTTTGTTCTATTGGTTTCCTGTGCCGTATACATCACTATAGCAAAAAAAAATGACTAAATGACAATTTTTTTGATTAATTAGATAGTTTTTTTTTGATTAATTAGATAGTTAATGTTAACCCAGGGGCCCATTAATTCACAGTCCGTCCCTGGCAAATAGACACCTTTAAGTGTGTGAAACGCTTAGATAAAGACATGTCGTCGCTATAAACACAAAATACGATGAAAGGGGATCGTTAAACCAAATCCTGATGTAGCACCCATTGCTAAATTGCCTATATTTTTAAACGAAGGAAGAAGCTACAGTCCCATAAACACTTATGTAATGGTTTTATGTCGAAAATCCATGGTTTTATGGATATTGAGAAAAAGTAAAAGATTTTTTTTTTGACAGCATGGTTTACGCCGTTGTTAAATGATTGACTGCTGCGCTGTGTATCTTGGGTTCAATTCCCGCTTGACACAAATTTTTGCCTACATTTCTGTTAGTTGGTGTACAAAAGTTTATATGTGTATAAATGCACCCATAGGAAAATATTCAAGTTTAAAAATCTGATATTTTTAAAACTTCCTGCAAATATTATGAGGAAGTTACTTAAGTAGCGGCCATCATCATGCAATCACGCCTGTATGCCCCGAAGGGTTAGGCAAAAGGTGTACCAATCATCATCATCATCATGCCTATGGCCATCCACTGCTGTACGAAGGTGTACCAATGTACACCCACTGTTCGTCGGTATGTTTAGATCCCATGTAACAGGGGGCGAGCCTACTGCCATTAACCGGGCACAAATCCTAGCTGCTATTAGACAGCTCGAAGCAGCTCGGCTACTAAGCTTAAGAGGCGGTAATTTTCAAATTACCCCTCTCAAGTAGCACTGCTTACCGTCTAGGATAGCAGCGTTAGTGCTAAACGGTTTACGATCTTTTAACATTGTGCATTTACCTTTCAACGGGAGTAAACTCGCTTTGCGGTAGATTATATCCACAACATAATTATTTTATTATTTTTATAATAGGTGTATAAGACACTTAATAAAGCCGAAAGCTACATGTCTTTCCCATCATTTCCAAATTTCTTTTTTGTACAGTCCTGTTTAAAACGATGCAGGTCGCTTCCAACCGGTCTTTTTGCAAATCTATGGGGCCTATGTCCAGCAGTGGACGTCCCGCGACTTATATGATATTGATGATTATGATGATGATTCCTAGGTAATGGATTACGGAAAGGAAGCATAATGTTTTCCTTTTCGAAACAAAAATAAAGTCGTTTTACAGCATTAATTATTGCTCAATGCCACTTTGATGGATGGGCAGATTGGGCAGTATGAGTATTAAGTAATTAACGGATTTGTGTTGTGGTTGTGTGTTTTAATACCTCGTATAGTACACCACAGTAAGCAACTAGTGGCAGTAAAGTCTAAATACCCCACACACCTTAGTGTCAGAGTTTCTAAAACAATGTTACTTTATTTACTTGGTATAGAATTTTAGAATACATTCTATCAATAAGAAACTATTGAATGAACAAGACAACTCTTACTCGCGCTATCTAGAGATTTGGTGTATCTTTGATAACTAGGTACATGATAAATTTTAGATTATCTGCACATGTTTACAGCAATCTATCACCAAACATGTTTATTTAATTTAGATAACAAACTCATCACGTTTACATACACATTTTGGCAAATAAATACGTATAAAAGATAAATTTCAATTAAATTCTAAGGTACTATCGAATGCGGGTTGTTCGAAAGAGATACCGTGCCCCGGAACGCAAAGGGCACAAGAAGGAACATGGGTGGGTTTTAGTCAGTAAAAGTCTGACACTCCCTCGCGCCCCGCCCAGGGCGTCGAAGTCATTTGATGATTTTCCATTGGTAAAAAAAAGTACTTTCGAAATATACCCTATAGGTATTGCTATAGATTTATAGTATACATTTAACATCAATCTATCTCACATTGATTCGAAAAAAACTGTCTATGATATCATAATAGATAGCAACATTACAGCATCGATAACAACGAATAAAATGATAATCACCATTAATCTAATAACTGACCGGAAAAAATATGCTAATTATAAGAAAAAAAATCGTATTCTGAATTTAAACTCAAAGTCCAACACATTATTCGCGCCAAAACACGTGTTCCAAGTTCAAATAATTTTGGAATCGTCTCAATTATATCTATCTTTAGTCAAATAAATGCATGGCAGATTAAAGGGGATAAGATAAATTAATTTATCAGTTATAAAACTAAACCATAAACATCCAGGAAGTGCAATATAAAATCCGCGATAATAAATTAAAAAATAACACACTAGAAGCAAAATATAAATAGTTCTATAGTACAGACGCCATCCCAAACTGTCAAATTTTCCCAATTAAATAGTTATGAACCTTATTTTTTTTTCATGAAGTTGAATATCTATCAAAGTAATTTGACAGATTGGGGTAACTTGACGTGCTGGCCTTTGTACCTTAGTATTAGAAATAGACAGATGAAATAAATAGAAAGAGATGCAATCCCTTTTCAATGATTACTCACTTGTTGCTGGTAGAAACTTGGTGGTATACTGACGTCGATAGTTGGGGTTCCAGTATATAAATCACATCCAATCGGTGACTATCGAGATATGGGCGTGGGACGTGTCAATATGTCATGGGTGTGTCAAGACATGTACCGACTATATTCAATAAAGGTTCCGTAGGGAAATTGCTAAAGACTTTTTTATTCGGTTTCTCTACATAGTATGAAACAAAATCGCTTCCCGCCGTCTACTGCCCCTAAGATGTAAGCTTAGATCTTCTAAAGTATGCAACGAAGTTTAATGCAGTTTTCCTGAATAGATAGAGTGATTCAAGAGGGGGGTTTGTGCTATAGAACATCACGCTACGACCAACTGGTGTGGAGCAGTAACCAAAGATGTAACTGAACGCGGGTGACTCCGCGGGGTATATAGCTCGTTATTATTATAATGTTGTTATTTTAGGAGTAAACTAAAGACTATTTGAAGAGCAATCAGACAGACAGACGTAATAGACAATGGAGATATACAAGCTGTTGATTTGCATCCTCGTCAAATTTTAGGAGCTTGTCATAGAAAAAAAGAAGTAATCAAATATAATTACGATACCTGGCCAATATTTAATAAATGCTTGTTTTTTTAGTTGCAACTATCAAAAAACAGTATTCCAAAATACTCTTCTTGCAAAAATCAGCATCGCCCAGTTGCGTATGCGGTAGGCAGGGTTGTCGCGCGGCTATATCAATGCGTGCATAGCGCCTAAACCCTCTGGCGAGATGGCTAGTTCGAATTAGAAAATCACGTCAAAAAATATAAATTTTAAAACAAATTTATTTTATTATTGATTCGTGTTAAGAATCACGAGCATAGTTAACTCCTTGAATTTGACGAGAATGAAAATCAACAGCTTGTATAGGATAGGCAAAAGGCTATTTATGGCAAAAGGCTCGCCCCCTATTTCATGTGACCTAGACTTACCACTGAACTGAACTGAACTGAACTGAACTGTGGATGTACTTTGGCACACCTCTGCCTAACCCTTCGGGGAATACAGACGTGGTGGTATGTTTTTTGATCCGTTTTAAAGAGCTTCTGATAAAAAAACTAATCACACCCAACACAGCGCAATTAAATAAAAGCGAAAACAAAAATACTTAAATATTTTTTTCTTGCCATCTTTATTAGGCAGAAATCTGCCTCATTGCTCTGCAGAGTGCGGATGAGCCCCAACTCCATCCTGAAAATCATAGCTAGGAGATACGACTCTTCGATAATGCATGGCATTATTAAGAGATGTATCTCTCAGAATAAACTTGTCTTAAAATAAAATAACAAATAAGCTTTACTAACATAGTCATAAGATTATCTGTTTACTAACCCACTAACCCACTATGGATGTTACTTGTCCGAAATAAAGGCTATTTTATTTTATTTTTATTTATTATTCCATTGCTTTGATATAAACGTGAATTTAAGCTTTTCATCTTAAACATAAACAACGGTTTAGAGACTTAATTGAACAACAGAAACAGTTCAGATATTAATATTGCGTTAGCTATTAAGTAGTAATCATAAACTTCACAAACGCGAAACTACGGAGTTGTTAATAAATGATTTCCAATTTAGATTATGAGAAGGAGGCTATTACTATGTGTACTATATTCTCCAGACCGATCCCGGCCACGGCGGCTAATTCTAATGCGGAGTAGCCAAGTACGCAGGAGATATTATACTGCACAAGTGTGTGCGCAAACACAAGTGTCTTCCCTTACCTAACTCTTATAGTCCGATGGGACGGCAATCTGACACAATCGGGGGGTTCAGGCGCAGGACCAACGGCTTTACGTGCTTTTCGAGGCAAAGGGTTATTATGTACTATGGTATGTATGGGGTGTAAAAAGATAGAGAACATAACCGTTAACTGCCTTTTAAAATACAGGTATACCCTAGCTTA
Source organism: Caradrina clavipalpis (assembly GCA_932526535.1). Classification (NCBI taxonomy): domain Eukaryota; kingdom Metazoa; phylum Arthropoda; class Insecta; order Lepidoptera; family Noctuidae; genus Caradrina; species Caradrina clavipalpis. The sequence goes on from OW052103.1 coordinate 5,022,122, forward strand.
AGAGGTAGAGTACAGACTAATTTTACACAATTTGCAGCATTTTAGCTCGTAGGTACTATCCTACTAAAGTTTATAAGGAAGGATGGATAGAAAATTAATATTTCTTACTATTTCATGCTTAAAGGGCTGAACGGATCTGGATGAAAGGAGAATGGGCAAAAATGTATGGGAGCTGGTCTACCTGCTCAACAGTAATGTAACAATACGTCGTTGAAAAGGTAACAAAATGAAGTACACACAATAACCTTTTCAACGACGTATGTTACATTACTGTTGAGTAGGTAGACCAGATCGCCCATTCTCCTTTGGCACTGAGATAGATTGTAGTGTGGAATAAATAACACATAGGATACTTTTTGTCTCGGAAAAATGTACGGTTGCCGGGGAATAGTATCTCAAATTTGAAAAATTGCTAGAATCTATAAATACAAACGAAATATTTGATATCCTATGACAACTGCAAAATATGACCGTTTTTATTTACCAACACGGTACCCTAAAAACACCGCACATTATCAGTCAATTGATAAGCATTTCGCAAGCCGTGGCCAAAAATTCGCACATGACTCAAACCACAGATAAGAGAGTTTTTGGTAAAACACTGATGCAGCGTTGCGAAAGTGCATATCAAATTGATAACATTTTCTTGAGAACACCTCTTGAATGGTGTCATGTCTTTGCAATAACCTCGATTAGAACCCCCCCCCCCCCCCCTGCTCCCCCTCTGTAAGTAGAATAGTGCCTTTTTGATTACCCTGTTAGTCTCGTGCTGGCAAGGATGACTGTTGAGCGAGGGGGCCTGGGTTCGATTCCCAGGTCGGGCAAAAGTGTTATTGGGTTTGTTCATTACGAATTTCTCAGTGATAGCCAGGAGATTGGATGTAGGTGGTGTGATACCCCCGTGGCTCAGAAAGCACGTAAAACCGTTGGTGATCTCTGTGTTTTCTACCATCTTTAAACCACCTCTTAAAACAATATTATTTTATTAATACTTTGCCATGCACACTGTTGGATTATAAACGCTAATTTCAGCGCCTAGGGTTAAAATTCCAACAACTAAAATTACAATGTAATATTAAAATGGTCCTGCTTTAAAAGATGGTGATAGGCCCCGAGGAATTGATAGACTTTATTGATGGTGCTAAACTCCTAGTCAAATTCAAAGCTAACTCATTATAGACGGCCATTAACACGCTTGAAGCAAGAATAATATCTCGATATTTATCCTGTGGTTTTAAAGTCAGACAATATAATATACCATGTAGTTAGCTTATTTATTTTAAGACCATTTTATACAGTCCCTATTAAGTATAACATATTGTATAATATAACATCATGTTATAAGAAATCCCAGCGGTTCTAAGCTCCTCAATAACACCCAATCCTGCGGAAGACGGGAAAAGTTTAAATGAGTAAAGTTGCGTCATAAAATACTTCGATATCCGAAATCCACGATATCGATACTAGTAAATATATCTTTGCCTACATCACTTTAACTTGAAGTTAATGATTCATACCTTTGATTCATACTGATGTTTATTTGCACCCGAATTCTCAGACGTTAAATATGTTTACAGTCATTATTTTGAATCACTGTAGTGTACTATAGTTTCTAGGTACTTTCAGTAAATCACCAATCAAACAAAATCAAAATAAAATATTCTTATCGCAATAACATTGCAACATAACAATTCCATAATAATTAATTATTACTTTAGTTTCTGCCCGCGACGACTTAAGAATTAAGTCGAAATCCTAAATTATCCCGTGGGAGTACAAAAACTGGTCAAAATATAAAAGTATTTAGTTAGATCAATATGTGTCTACATATATGTATCGCATTTCAGCGAACAAAAAAACCTCTGTCTATCCATCCATCCTTACCAACTTTCGCGTTTATAATAGTAGTAAAAAGTAGTTGTAGTTTACGTAAGAATAGTAGTATAAACTGCTTCCCTTTTAAAAGGTGGCGTTCCTTCTAAGTGACATTATTTTGTCAAATGCGCGAAATAAAACACCTATATTACTCTAACGTTGTATAAAACGTCTTCTTAAACTATTTAGCCAGTTTTATTACTGCCATCTTACTACATATAAAAAAAAAACCTGATGTAGAAACTCGAGTTTGCCCGATCTAGGACTTCAAGCTCAGCATTCGATCTCGCTATCACCGAACCGTCTTTGAACTTTTTTAATTATTTTTTTTCAGCCATTGTGAATGCGGAGCTAATCGTCCAATGCGTTCGAATGTTTGACTTAGAGATAGAAGAACACAAAAGCCGAGTTGATAAGGAAGAATTCAATGGAACTGAATACGCATTGCTGTGACAAATCAGAGACGGTTTGGCGAATAAAGCATAAATCTCTGTAAATCGTATTCTGCAGTTTTAAATGAGGAAAGTTTCCGTCAGTCATGATTATGAGAAATGACAAAATTACATCAGGCGTTCAATCTTGAATCATTGTGTTATACACATCATGTCATACTTATACACAAACGGTCTCCAAATTGATGTAAAACATGAACGTAATCTCATCTATACTTTTCTTATCTTTTTCATGTATTTCATTTTTCATACAAATTATAAAGAGAAAAGATTTGACTGTTTGCTTCTTTGTTCCGAATGGACTCCGAAACTACTGAACCGATTTTAATCATTTTTACACCAATAGATAGCTAAATTATCAGGCAGTAACATAGGCTATATAACATCACGCTAAGAAATACGAGGGTGGAGCGGTAACAAAAGACGCAACTTAACGTGGGGAAAATATGCATGCAGAGGAAGCCGCGGGCAAAAGCTAGTTAAATAATAAATGGCAACTTCCATTTCTTTTTTCATCTTTTATATAAATTCGGAAACTGCGTACATAAAGAATAATTTGAACTGCTGCCATGTTGTTTTACTATCTATGTTGTCTTTGCTGATCGAGTCACTGAAACATTGGTTTTAACCACAGATATCAAAGTTAGGTAGATACTGAAACCTGTCAATGTAAAACTATCGGTGTGATATGAGATCATAGATTACAGTAGACCAACGAGCAGTAGACCTACCTACTTTCAACTGGAGGTATTTGCGATCTATGATTGACAATATAAATATTGACAATATTGAAAAAACTACTGCCTCGTTAGCCTAGTAGTCCTAAGTGCAACTGCTACGCTAGAGGTCTTGGGTTCGATTCCCAGGTCGAGCAAAATGTTATTGGATTTTTCTATGAAATTGTCAATAGCAGCTCGGAGTTAGAATGTGTGCCTATTTAATGGCAATAGGGTCGCCACCTACTACGTGGGACTTAAAACATATCGGCAGACTGTGGATGTATATTAGTACATCTCTGCCTAACCCTTTGAGGAATACAAGCGTGATGGTATGTATGTATCAAAAGACTACTCTATTAAAATTTTGACAGTTAGGAATTTTAAGTATAGCTTATTTTTTTTTTTTAAAGATGGTAAAATCATCAAATGACCCCCCCCCCGTCCTGGGCGGGGCGGGAGGGAGTGTCAGACTTTTACTGACTAAAAACCATCTATGTTCCTTCATGTGCCCTTTGCGTTCCGGGGGCGCGGTATCTCTTTCGAACAACCTATAGCTAAAGGAAGCTTACAGCTCTCATACGGACAGATAAATATATCTATACTTACTGAAGAAGACCACACAGCGGTCACGCGGTGCAAACATACGTCATGTAAGGGACCTAACACACTAGGTAGACGGACCACTTCCCGTAGAGGACCAACGAACATCAACCTCAGCGAATATTTGATTTTAATGTATTTAACGGTGAAAAGTAGTTGTTTAAATTGTTAATTTAATTATGAAATATTGGCTTGTGACATTGCTGCGGTAGGAAACTGATCCCAAAGATACAAGGACACCTCTAGTTTTGAGAACAGGCTTTTAATGTGTTATAATTATATAATATAGATCTCTTCGTTTATAATAAAGGATTATATTAATACTGCGGGTTAATTAGGTCGGGTGCGTATACGTATGACGTGAACGAGGCGAAAAGAGTATACATGGATCGTAGCAGATGGCGTTCTGTGGTTTCTGCCAACCCCCATGTAAAAAAGGCGTGAGTTTATGTATGTATTAAATATGTAGGCTTTTATTCTATAAATGTTTTATAGTTTTATATCAAGTAACGAGGGACGTGCCGTCTGTCACATTGCGGCATAATGCTGCGTACTTTACTATGGACGTCAGCGTCTTGGTCGCAAATTCTGCGACCAGAATTGCGACCGCGACCAGTCGTAGTCGCATAGTGCGTTAGGTTCTTTATACATTCCATAGTGACATGTCACCAGACCATGCACTGAAACTGCATGACACAAGGACCCACGATACGTTATCATTATCTCTGGAGTCACATTCATCGATCTGTCACTCTTATCTCTTATCTTATCTCCTCTTGATGTGTATTTGTTTATGTTTCTTTCCATAAGTCCGTAGATTTCTAGATATAGTCTTAAAATAGGTTCTAAGATAGGTTACTGATGCCCTTGTAATCTGAAAGGTCTGTAGTCCATTCTTTTGTTATGACTACTCAAATTGTAACATTAATAATTTTACTAAAACCATTGAGCTTAGTTTTGACAAAATCAACCAAGACACGTCCTATTTCTCTCTTATTTCGGAGTACGTTGATTAATTTTACATCTATTTTAAGTAAAGGTGTACTATCAACCGTTATGTCTAGACGGTAAAGGTTTTCATATTGAATTAGTTTAATTCAATTTTTAGAAATTTATTTCGTTTTGGGAAAATTAAGTTTAGTTTTAGTGTATTTATTATTTTAATTTATATTAATTTACCCACCAACAATGGTTTACACAGACACACCATTACAAATAGATTTCACTTTCAAACACATTTATATTTAGTGTAACAATGCAATTTGGATAGATGCAGTTTTACCTATTTAGGATATATTATACCCACAGTTCGCCGGTATGTTTAGGTCCCATGTAATAGGAGGCGAGCCTATTGCCAAAATCGTAACTCCGAGATGCTACTGAGAATTTCATAGCACACACCATCACGTCTGTATTCCCCGAAGGGTTAGGCACAGGTGTACCAATGTACACCCACAGTTCGCCGGTATATTTAGGTCCCATATAAAAGGGGGCGAACCCAATAACCCTTTTTGCTCAATTTGGGAATCGAACCTAACGTAGCAGTCGCACTTAAAACTACTAGGCTAACTGTGCAGTCAAACATTTCAATTGTGGATATTCGTGGTACCATTTTGCGGCTACTATTAGCCTGACAAAATGCCAACCCTCTATTAGGTGCCGGGTGAATATTTCATTTCGTGCATATTAGGAGGTTTTGAAAAAAATAAAAAAAATGTGCTTAATCAGGTTCTTTATATGATTTTCGGAAACTGTTTTACAATTGTAAGAGTAATTTAATAGAGGGACAGTAATCAGACATTTAATTTGGAAGTTATTGGCTTTTGTTTTTTTTGAGGAAACGGTAATGAGATTTCATTTATATGGAAATGAGATATCAATATATGGTAATGAGGTAGGCTTAAATGGTAAATAGAAATAAAACAAAAATGTAATAAATCAGCCTTTTAATTTACAATAATTGGCTCAGGCTTTTATAGGTAATTTTTAATTAGAAATAAACCTAGAACATAACAATAATAGCAATAATCCTTCACATGCCTGCCGACGGTCTATAAGGTTCTTACATCTATTTTGAGAGCTTAAATTAACAAACATATAGACATTAATTCTATTATGTCTCCCTCTCAGAATGGATGTAGGATTGGGTCCGGTGGTACTAAAGAGCTGCTCCTCATTGACATGGCTATTAGCCAACAGGTTCGCCGATCCCGGAAGGATCTGTCGACATGTTGGATAGATTACAAGAAGGCCTATGACTCGGTGCCATATACATGGCTCATGAGGGTGCTGGAGTTGTATAAAATTGATGCAACTCTATGCGCCTTCCTGAAATCGTGTATGGGGCAGTGGAGGACGGTCCTTCGCTATCCAGGATGTCGAAATATCCAGAGAAATAGCGAACCGATAAGGATTGAGCGTGGTATATTCCAGGGCGGTAGTTTGAGTCCGCTTTGGTTCTGGCCTTGAATCCCCTAAGCACACTGCTGGAGGATTCAGGTCTAGGCTATCGGTTAAAGAGAGGAGGTCAGGTAATATCTCACCTTCTTTACATGGATGACCTGAAACTCTTTGCCCCCAACAATTTGCAACTGATGGAGTTACTGAAGGTAACAGAAACTTTCAGTAGCGCCATCAGGATGGAATTTGGTGTGGACAAATGTGCGGTCATGGATGTCAAGCGAGGGGAGATTGTGGAGTCCGAGGGAGTTCAACTCTCGGAATCCATAAACCTTAGATCCCTTTCTTCAACGGAGACCTACAAGTATTTGGATATGTCGGAAGCGTTGGGCACCAATACTGTTGACGTGAAGCAATTGTTCAGGGAGCGCTTCTTAGGCCACCTGAAAAAAGTATTTAATAGTCTTTTATCAGGCGGAAATAAGGTGCGCGTCTTCAACGGGTGGGTCATGCCGGTATTGATGTACTCTTTCGGCATACTTAAATGGACTCAAACGGAACTCGACGTCTTGGATAGGAGGGTCCGTACATTGGTAACGGCATATCGGATGCATCACCCACGGTCATCGCTGATGAGACTTCCCGCGGAAGTGTGGAGGTCGTGGCTTCTTAAATGCTAAGACTCTCCACAACCGCGAGATATGCAGTCTCAGTGATTTTTTCCTTGAAGCCGACGTGGGAATGCACCGAGATTTAGTGGCAGTGGATAAGGGCCTCACCCCGCTCTCCTTGGCTTGGAACTGGCGCGAACCAATAGTGTTGGAGACTAAAGATCGCGAGGAGGTATGGCAGAGTAAGGAGCTTCACGGACGCTTTTTTCCGGGCCTTGCATGGGCCCGATGTAGATTTCTTAGCGTCCGTATCCTGGCTTCGCTTCGGTGACCGTTTTGGGGAAACCGAGGGGTTTGCCTGTGCAATTATGGACAAAGTTATCATGACAAATAACTACCGGAGATTTATTTTGAAGGATGGCACGGTGGTCATCACATTATCTCTGGGTGTTCTCGTCTAGCTAACGAAGAGTACTTGCATAGGCACAACCTTGTGGCCAGGATCATCCATCAGCAACTTGCTCTGAAATACCGCATTGTAGAATCGGAAGTACCGTACTATAGGTATGTGCTAACCCAGTTCTCGAAAAAAGCAAAGTCACATTGTACTGGGACCGATCCATCATTACTGACAGGACTAGTGTAGCCAATAAGCCTGATATAGTGGTGGTGGATCGCTTAGAGAAGCGCGCAATGATTGTTGACATAACAGTCCCACATTACGTGAACCTCGTAAAGGCCGAGAATGATAAGAAGATCAAGTATCTTGACTTGGCTCGCGTGGTTGCCGACATGTGGGATGTGGATTCAGCGATCATTTTGCCGATTGTCGTTTCAGCCAATGGCTTTATTGCCAAGAGCCTCGACCAACATCACATTTGTATCATAATGTATTTAAATCTTCTTATCTTCTTCTTTAATCTTGCTACAGTGAATATTTCTTCAGGTTGAGATGTCGAAGGTTGTGGATCTTCTTTTACGCGTTGATTCTGTGATCGATCAAATTCCTCTTCGGAATTTACTTTAACCGTGTCTACTTCAAGAAGATCTTCACTATCACTGCAGCATAGAATATTAGCGTTCATCATTTCAATACCACGATTTAGTAACCGTTCTTTTTGGTAAAATTTATTGAAGTTTTCTCTCCATTTTTTTCTTTGCACTCTCTTAGCTCTAGAGGTAATATCACCTATGGATAAAATTTATTTTTGTTCCTTTCCCTTTAGGTATCTTTGGTGTTCTTTTTCTTTTTCTGAAGCATAAAGGACGGGTCTGATTTATTTTTTTCTAATATTTCTTCTCGTGTACACATTTTTCGCGGCATTATGTCTAAAAAAAATACTATTTATATTATTAACCATAAGATGGACAAACAATCACAATAAACACGTGGGTTAGTAGTTTTTAAATACGTTTTTATAACGGCAATAGATCTACCAACCGAAAAAGAAATAGCTAAAATTTTAAAATAAATTAGTTTGTATAAATATAAAAAAGGTTAAAGTAGCTAGCAAAATGTCATATTGTCTGGGTACCTTTTAGGGTCCCCCATAATAATGTGTTTTTGTAGATATAAATTGATTCATATTCATTATTGAACTATTAAATATAATTACCGTTCGTCTCGTCTAATTACCATTCGGATAAAATGAATGGTAATCGATGGTAATTAGGAGAGTGGTAATTAGATTCACTGCTATTTTCAATAATTTATCGAAGTGGGAACAGGTACAGTGTTATAGCTATATCAGCGGAAGGAGAGATTAATAGCGTATACTTCTAGCAAACATTTGATTGAAATAAATAAATATAAATACCTTTTGTATCACGAACGGTGCGTAGAAATTTTTTGAACCACTTCACTTTTTGCTCAGGAGAACTTAAATTTATGTAGCCAGAATTAGTCTTACACGCGTGTGTTCGGCTCGAGAGCTAAGCTTTTGACTGCCAGCGAATATTCTTTGTGAAGCACGGGCTCTGCGGCGTAAATATTTGAAAATATCGGTTCGAACATGTCGTCTAATGGTAATTATGGGGAAGCGTACGGACATTTTTTAAAGTTCCATTAAACCGCTTAAATTTGTTCTTCCGTAAACAATAAATAGTCACCATATACATTAACTATCCTACTGTCCTAAACAGTAATAAAAATGCCGTTCTCCCAGTACAGTTTTAATCAAGACGTGTCAATTAACTCAAATCTGGGAAAAGGGACATCGCAGGTAATTAGATTTTCGGGTTTTGTTTATTAATTTTACGCAATTTTTATTATAAAATGTTAATTTTAAAGATAGCCGCTAATAGAACCCGATGTTAGCTATACAAAAAAAAATATAGTTTAATTTTTTTTCAACATTACATATGTTCTTTATCGTCCGTAATGTAATATGCACGAAATGAAATATTCACCCTGCCAATGTTATCGACAAACCACACCGTCCTCCGACAGTCTATCGGATCATCGAACACCGCCATTTAATGACTAGCGCATTGTTGTGTCAGAACAATGTATTGGGCTACATTGCCATGCCACTAAGGTGAAAATGCTGTGATAACCCTAAATCGATATGAATTTATATTGCGTTAACTCCTCCATGTACGCCAGGGCCGGATTGTGAATTTGTGGTGCCCTTGGCTGTCTCTACTTGTGGGCCTACCTATTTAATCAAAGTAATTGTCATTTTGCTAAAAGAACAATGCTCAAAAATGTATGGGCACCGTCCCCACCCTTGTAGCACTTTGAAACCTATGTCAATCGAAGGGCCATAGCCATCTTATTATTTTATTGTATGACAGCGATTCTGAAATGTCTGTCGGAAAAAAGTTATATCGACTTGAAGAAACTGGAATCTGCAGTCGCAAGTCACAATAATGTTGCCTTTTAATGTTCTTTGTTATTAAAAATATGGCAAAAAATATCAAAGAGGTGACAGCTCAAGATGTTTTTTCTACTTTTACCGAGAATCTTTTTACTCAAGGGTAATTAAATAGTTTCAGTCGGAGTTTTAAACAACTGTTGGAATCAAAATAGTGAAAAAGTGTAATGCAAGCAAACCTATGTGCTTCTTTATTTGCAGAATCTACGAATCTTGTCTTGATGCAGGAGACGCGACTTTACCTGGCAGCACGACATCAATGTCTGCTACTCGTATTTGCCAAAAGGAGGTTCAGAAAGCGTTACGCGAACAAGGCCAGCGACCCAGATAGTATTCCAGCTATAGTTCTGAGGACCTGTGCACCTGAATGGTTTTCTGTACTGACACGCCTCTTTCGACTCTCTCTCGAGACTGGATTAATGTCCATTATCTGCAAAACAATGGGACGTGTCCTCAATAACAGGCTCCTGGCGTACCTTGAAGCTAATGACCTCCTCAGTGGTCGTCAATGTGGCTTTCGCCGAAATTGGTCCACTGGGGATCTTCTCGCATACGCCACTCACATCTGGAGTGAGGCCATTGAGAGGTATGGGAAAGCACTTGCCGTCTCCCTGGACATCTTAAAGGCCTTTGATAGGGTATGGCATGATGGTCTTATTAGCAAGCTTTCATCATATGGCTTGCCTGTCGGTTTCTGTGCATGGATTTCGGATTTCCTGAGTGATCGTTCAATTCTAGTAGTCGTCGATGGCTGCTCGTCTGAACGGATGGCTATTAATGCTGGGGCTCAGAGCTCGGTACTCTCTGCAACCCTTTTTTTGCTGCATATTAACGATCTGCTAAAACCCAGTACTACACTTTGGGTGTGCAGATTACAGCACGGTTGTAGAGAGTTACATATCCAGCGCACGTGCCAGTACGGCTGAAATCCGGACTCCTAGAGAGTCCATGGCCCAGGGCTTGAACTTGTCCCTAAAGGCAGTCTCCGACTGGAGTGATGCCAATCTGGTCAAGTTTAATGCAGATAAGACCCAGGCGTGTCTTTTCTCTGCCAAGAAGATGCCTTTCCATCTGGCCTCTGCTTTCAGACTTGTATCCGCCCCGATCACTAACCGAATCCTAAGTCCAGTTAGCTGCCAAAGAGCTGGGAATTCTTGCAAAGGTGCGAAAGTACTCTACGTCAGCACAGCTGCTCAACTTCTACCAAGCACAAGTTCGATCATACATGGATTACTGTTCGCACTTTTGGGATGGATCAGCTAAATAGCAACAGGAGGTGTTGGAAGTTATCGATAGATGTGCCAAGAGGCTCATTACCAACGACTCATTAGTTAGGACTAGGTTCCAGAGCCTTGAATATCGCCGCATCGTTGCTAGCCTACCACTGCGAGAATTGCCCTGAGGACACGGTGGAGATCACCGTGGCGCACCGTGCCCCGCTTGGGCAGGACATCGCCGTGTCCTTGTGGCGGCTATCGGCGGCAGCGGACTTGCGTCCGGCCCTGGTGCAAGCCATGGTCCGGAGCGAGAGGGAATGAGTGGCAATCACCTCCTTCTACGAAGTAGTTATGCTAGAGAAAGAGGTGGCGGGACATCAGAGGCGTAGAACCTCCCGTCCTAGCCACCGCGGGAGACGCTCTGGGCGTCTGGGCTCTGGCCACGAGACTACTACCGGCCACCGTAGACGCGAGCCTGTGGACGGTAAGCAATGGGTAGCCAAAAAATCTGTTAAATATCGTTTTCGTGGAGTGATAATGGATGTTTTGAGGAGTTTTCAAATAAAAATAAATAATAAAAACAAAATATTTTTTATAATTAAGTCTGTAAAAATTCACTTCGAAACGTACGTTATTTCGATATAACTTTTTTCGGACAGACATTTCAGTTTCGCTGTCATACAATAAAATGATAAGATGGCTATGGCCCTTCGATTGACATAGGTCTCAAAGTGCTACAAGGGTGGGGACGTTCTGAGCATTGTTCTTTAATTACGATTATGATGTTATTACTTATAGGAAACAAATGAGGACAATAAAAGTTTCTTACGATATTAATGCGCGTTTGATATAACAGTCGATATAGATTTTTTATATTTTTTATTAGTGTTGTACGAGCTACGCTGTACATTGACCATAACTAACTTGTCCCAGTTACAGTGAACCGTTGCTGTTTGCTAATACAACATTAATTGTACAGTATTACATTTAAGCATGTTATTTTCAGTAGCAATAAAACCTTCATATTAATTGGTTGTCTACTCATTAAACATAACTTTGAACATAGCATCCGAACACTCAACATCAACATAGCATTCTCACTGCTCAGAGTTAAGCCCAACAAGTGTAGTTATAAAGTATTAAAAGAAAAAATAAAATCCAGTTTTAAAAATTGTAATGCTGCATTTATTCGTATAGAAATAACTATTAAATTATTTCAACAAATTAGGCCTGTCCGATGTTGACGATGATCTGGACAAGGGGGCTGGCGGCGGGGTTGACGGGGGTTACGACGGGGGTCTCCACGGGGGCGGGGACAACCTCGGGGGTGGGGGGAACCACAATGGGGATGGGGACGATGGGCATGGGCTCAGGCTTGACAGGGACCAGACCAGCGGGGGCAACGACGGCGACGACCTCCTGAAAAAAAGAAATTAAGTATGAGTTTCGAATTCCAAATCAATAAAAGGCTCTATATACATAAACGTTCTTAAATACGTTTAAAAGTTGTAAGTTGATTGGGAGTTAGAAGAACCCCTTATTGAACTAGCTTTTGCCTTCTGACTTCACCTGTGTGAAAGTCAATTGTACCATGAAATATATCCTATGGCACTCCGTAATAGCATAGGTTTCTAAAAGATTGTTTGTAATCGAATCAGTATTTTCAGAGAGTACCTCTTACTAAACAGAAAATTTCACATGCCATTATCATTACGTATACAACAGCACGGCTAAGACTTTAAATTGTGTGCGTTAAAATATATTTTCTAATATCAACACTAAAAAGGTGACGGCTTGAGGGCAGCAGCCTGGCAACTAACTGTTGGAATTTTTTAACCAATTCCAGACTGTTACCGTGTCGAAACGGAAACGGTGCAGTTACAATAACCAACGACCAATTATAAGCCCCTATAATATCTCTTTCACTTCAAAAAACTTTGATGCTAAGTGTACAATGTCCTTACAATTTGGTTTCCAGAGAAGATAGCATCCATGATCTCGTTGAGGGCGTGTTCCAGGTAGGGCACCAGAGCAGGGTCGGTGGCAGGGTTCTGAAGAGCCTCAGACAGCTCATTCAGACTCCAGTAGCTGACTTCCAAGGGCTTGACGGGAACGCCGACGGCCTCCTAATATAAAAGAGGATGTTGGGTATTAGTGAGAGAATAAGATGATACATGATGAACCAGCTGATGAAACCATTACTGTCCATATTAGATCGTAGATTAGTCAAAAATGGCCAGGTAATTATGAACCTACAGTTGAAGACAATAAAGTTGAATTTGCAATAAGTAGATGTTGTATATGTGGAGATATGTTTGCAGATTAATGGACAATGATTTGATTAGTATCGAGTTCAGAAGTACTGTGACAGAAATTTATGAAAATAATAAGTATATACAACTTAACTTTAATAGTATACGATCCCTATACTATTGCATGCACCTTAGTATAATGTTTTGCATGTATTACATTGCACGTTTCCGTAAACATGATTTTAACACCAGATTAAATAGGCGTTTCCTAGGAATATTTTTTGCTCAAGCACTTAGCTTGATGGGCAGCATGTGTAGTTAATGTCTACGTGTCTATTTACATCAAGTCTCATAAAATACTTTGAATTTAGTTACTTACAACAGGGATACCAGCGTGGATGGCCTCCATCATCTCGTTGAGGGCATGCTCCAAGTAGGGGACGAGGGCAGGGTCGGTTGTGGGGTCCTGGAGGGCAACGGAGAGGTCGTGCAGGGTCCAGCCGGTGAGGTCGACAGGGGCGGCAACGTCTACGGGTACCTGTAATGGGAACATTGTTATGATGAGAGAGGAAACCATGACTGTGGAGGTAGGCAAAGTTGTAGCACTGACTCGCCCATTTTGCCAGTCCTGTTTTAAACATAGTGTCACGCCTATTTTCCCCGAAGGGTTTGAAAGATGTATACCAAGGTTAGGTACAGTTCACTGGTATGTTTAATTCCCATGTTATAGGGGGCGCAAAGCCTAACTCCGAACTGCCACTGAGCATTTCATAAAAAAACCCAATAACACTTTTTGCTCGACCTGGGCATCGAACCCAAGACCTGTAGCGTAGCAGTCGCGTTTAGAACCACTAGGCTTACAAGGCAGTTACATCTCAATGTTAAAGTTATCCACGACTTGTTTATGCTAAGGTTATGAAGATCTTTAACATTGAGATGTAGTATACGTCACTTGTGGTCAGCATGAGTCGCCACAATCCCAGTAATATCTTGTCGTTTCCCCAGAAATCACAAAGGACTTACCACGGGGTGTTCAGCGAAGATAGCATCCATCAAGTTGTTGAGGGCCTGTTCGAGAGCGGGCAGGAGGGCAGGGTCGGTGTTGGGGTTCTGGATGGCTTCCGACAGCTCGGGGAGGGTCCAGGAGCTGAAGTCAGCGGCAGCAGCGGCCACCAGGACGGCGAAGATAGCGAAGAATTTCATCTTGGAAGATTTTTATTGCTGCAAGAGAAAAGGAGTTTTGTTAGGAATTGTTAGCATTTTGCTGTGACTTTATAAAAAAACAGAAGAACAGAAAGTTTAAAGTTTTGAACTGTCAAGGAGTCGGTTCAGCTAGTCAAAAAATCGAGGCAAGTTGCTCGTATAAATTACAAGATTAATTAATATGTAGCGAGTGAATTTATTACTGTGTATCGGGCACAAAGTCAGATTCCGGGAAGGTATTGAAAATTCCTTAATGGAAAACCACTTCGCCTAACCTAGGGATCGAACGCTTCAGGTTAAAGGTTCGATCCTTAGGTTAGGCGATGTATTTTTCTGTGGTTTAAACCAAAGAACATTTTTTTTTTTTTTTATTTTCCAATATTTAAAATGATCCGAAGCTAACATTATAATATGTTACTACTTACCTACCGTCGAACAATTTGACAAAATTTTGAGAAATATCAATATTTATACTATTTTTTTAATCGAGACTGCAATAAACTATTTAATATATCTTGATCAATTTATTGCATTCGATCAAAAAATTATTACACCTATCTAGATAATAAATCATGATTGAATAATCTTATTGTTATGAAAGAAAGAAGTATTTTTTTTTATCTTAATGAGATATTGTTAATCCGTGCAATCCATGAAAGCTTCAGTTGGTACGTGTGTCAATATTAAAGGTCGATTAAAGGCTATCATTTTGTTTTTTGAACTTACTATCAATGTCTAAAGGCTATTTGTGCATGCTGTGTGCATAAGTGAAGGAGTACATCTACATAATATATTTCGTTGACAAATTTCGTGCGTATATCTTATAATGGAGATACTAAATAAATAAATTCCCCGAGATTTTTTTCTTACAAATTATAAACTACTAGCTTTTGCCCGCGACTTCGTCCGCGTGGATTAATAGTTCCCGTTCCCGGGGGATTTCCGGGATGAAAACTATCCGATGTCCTTTCTCGGGTCCCAGACTATATCTGTACCAAATTTCATTGAAATCGGTTCTGTGGTTTAGGCGTGAAGAAGAGACAGACAGACAGACAGAGTTACTTTCACATTTATAATATTAGTAAGGATTATTTAGATCCAGCAGGTGGTCACGTTTATTGACGCATCACAGGCGTTATTCAAATCCTCAAGGATGCAGATGGATCATAGTCTGATCGAAGCTAAGCAAACGTTTTGGATGTCAGACAAATCTATGATGCCCCGTTTAGCAAAATTGAGTTTGCAGCGACCTAGCTGGATTATTATTTTTTTCGGATAAGAAATCATCAAATGGCTTCTCCCGCCTCAACCCGCAGCCCCGGCAGGCATCGGCCCTGTAACGTGAAGTGGTGAATGTCTTTATGTAATCTGCTTCTCTCTTTTCGTCTTAGATTGTCGTCTGGGTTGATAGTAGAAACCTCTTACTACTAGCACCCTATGTAGGTACATTTTTTATTTTAACTTTTCCCCACCTTTTGATTTCTCCGATTTTGAGTTTGAGTTGATTGAGTTAATAGAGTAGATTTGTTTTGCTCACATACACAAACAGCCAGACCCAGAACAACTGTCTGTAGGCCATACAAAATTTTACTCCGCGCGGGTATCGAACCCGTAACATTCATGTCAGTGTCATACATAGTTGAAATAACTATAACTTCTAGTGTTGTGGGAAACGTCAAACTTTATCATTGATGACGTACAATCATAAGCCTATGTTGAGTGCGGACTGTAAATGGGATTACGTATATTGCTTTATTATATTTATGTAACCGTTTTAATCAAAGGAATAATTTAATACGCCGTTTTGTGAAAAATATACCCTTGGTCAGTGGTTCCCAAAGTTAACTGAACCGCGATACATCTGACAACAACTTCCAAGTTCCAGTAGGTGATGTCTTGTGAATGTGTGAGGTATTTGATTGTCACAATATGGAGAACAAACTCAAGACAAATTCATGAGATAACTACATTATTCTAGGGTAGCGCAGGTACCTATTTAACTATATGAATGAAATACTGTACAAAGAAGAAAAAAAACAACATTCAATAATAATAGAAAGTTTAATGAATACTTATATAAATACAAGAAGTGTTTTCTTACGAGAAGGACGTATTTCATTCCTATTTTTTATCATATTTCATGATCTATCTGATATTCGCTCGCGGTCTACCAGTGGCTCGCGACCCACAGTTTGAGAAACGGTGCCCCAGATATAATTTTTTTACAGCTACTGTAAGAAGCCGGCAACGTGAGCTTAAGCGTCATAATCAGCGTAATATAATGTTATATAGTCAGACCACCAACGTTTTTGTATAAGATAAACGTTTACCACGTTTATTTTACGATGGATTACCGCTATTGTTATCACTCTGCGTCACTTGTATCATCTTCTCTTACCATTTTTACCAAAGAAGAAGTCATTTGATGATTTCCCATCCTAAAAATAAATGGGGTATTTAACCATATATACCTACATACATAAACTCATGGCTGTTTCCCATGGGTAGGCAGAAAACACAGAACGCCACCTGCGTTCCTTACATACTCCTTTCGCCTCAGCCACTTAATATATCTGGTCATCCAGCATGCCGGTTACGAGTACTACGCACCCGACCTTCCTGAACAAAAAGTCTACATAACGAAATTAAACATCGAGATCGGAAATCTTAGTTAGAACATTTTAAAACTTGTTTTCGTAAAAAAGTGTTGGAGCTTTGACCTTCAGTATCTACTTTACGATAGGATTCCCATATCTCCACCATATGTGATATTCTTGGCCCCTAGTTGATAATAAAGAATAAAACAGCAATATTTATTTTACCAATTTATTAAAAACACAATCACAATGCAAAATCTCAAATCTACCAAAACCTTTTCAATCTCACTATCTCTTCACACCAAATTGCTCGAGTTTCTTGAAACATATCGCGAATCAATTACCTGTAAAAATAAAATGAATTGCTGAATTACAGGTTCAGTAAAAAAACGATAAGAAAATGGCTCTCTCTCAGGAAAATGAGAGAAAATTTATAACAACGCTGTAACTATTTCAGACCGTCAAATTTTTACATGTTCTACTAACTTCATTATAAGAATTTTAAAAGGAAAACAAATTGATACTTTTTTTTGGATCAGCCTGCCACTTTATTCCTATCCACTGAAACTCCTGTAAGCCAGAATCAACAGTCGAGACCGCTAGAAAAGTCGGGGCAATGAAGCTCGTTGAGTCCTGGAGAAACGACTTAACTGTCTTGGACTCCGCAACGAAATTAATCAGAAACTATTAGCGGAGCAGTAAGAAAAAACATAAGATACAAAAGATATTATAGTGTACGAATGTGTGCGCAAACACAGGTGCCCTCCTTCTTCCCACACTCTTATAGTCCGATGGCACGGCAGTCCGACACGACCGGGGAGAGATCAGGCGCCGGAGTAATGGATTTGCGTGGTTTCTAAGGCACTAACCAATTGGGTAGATGACACCACTAATCAATTGACGAACTTTTTATGAGCTGTCAAAACGCCATTCCCCCATAGATTTTCTATGACAATACTCAACTATGATGTCACTTTTTGTCATCTCAATTCACTAACTATTTATTGATTTCAAAGCAACTAAAAATCGATTTTTATAGTTATTTAAATAATCATCGGGTTTTAGTGCTAAAATTAAATGTTTTTTTGTGAAGTTGTTTCTTGAAATTATTGGTTAGTGGTGTCATCTACCCAATTCCCAAACTCCAAGCTGCTACTAAAAAAATTCTAAGGGAAAAACCCAACGACACTCTTTACCCGACCAGGAATCGAACCCAGGAGCCCACACTCAGCAGTCGCGCTTGCGACCACGAGACCAACAAGGCTGTCCTATTTGGTGTTTACGTACCTGTTTATAGCCCTTTCTTCGTCTTCTTGATGAGGTTTTTCAGGGGTTTGACTAAGAATTCGTAGTTTGCCTTAGGAGGGATCAGACCTACAGGAGTCACGATGTAGACAGTTTCCTGAAAATACATATTTTAATTATTAGGAATAATCCTTGATACATACTTACGTCTATAACATGTTATCTATACGTATACATACGTACAAATAAATAAAATCAAAGTGCCTGTGGTAATGATAATAGCTTTTGACTAAATGTTGAATGTTTACTCCGTACATAAAGCAAAACCGAGTCATATTTTAACGATAGAAAAAATTGGCACTATACGTAAAACCACATTGCCTTATAACTTAACTATGGGGCTTCCAAATTATTAAGCACTTCGCTGTATCCCGCGGTTTCACACACATTTAATAACGTCTTTAGTTACTGTTCTTTTTAATGCGCTTCTTCTTCTTAGCGTTTCGATGACAAACTATATTATTGGTATGTTATATTGTTGCGGCCCAGAATTTGGCCAATTTCTTTTTAATGCGCTAATTTTATATAACATATTCCCCATAAATCTGGCTGTCATAATAATAAACAAAAATAATGTTTCCAATCTGACTGATAGTTCCAGAGATACAAACATACAAACAGGCAAAAAAATTCTTCAGCTTTATTAATATAGAAGATAGATAGAGTGAACATTAATTTATTTACCCGTGTTTCTCCTTTTTCTAAAGCCGCCTTCAGTTCAGTATTTGCTTTCTGTAAGAAAGGAATGAGACCAGGCCTGGTAGTCGGACTGTTGAGAGCTTCCACCAGATCCGACGGAGTCCAAGTCGATATGTCCAATGCTGGGATTGCTACTTCCACCGTGTCCTGTAAAGAACAAGTTTTATGGTTAACACCATAACCATGCCTTTTCACTGTCCCATTGAATAGATTTTTTCAATAGGATTTTTTCAGTATCAACAGTATGAAAGTTGGTGGTGTGAAAACCCCATGCCTAAGAAAGTACATAAATCAATTGCTTTAATATCACGCCTAGGCCCTTGTTCACACAGAAAAAGCACGAGCATTCACCACCACGCTTGCTCAAAGCGGATTTCAGACCAACATTAATTATGAGATCTGATTTCTACACGAATGTTTTTTTTCACCGGTGTCAGTTACGATTAAGGCCATTCGTACACCGCACCGCATCACGGAGCGTAGCGCGGGAGTGCGTGTCTATGCTTACGTTGTGTGCAAGTATCTGTGTTTGTATAGAAAACTCGCGTAGTGCAACACACATCAAACGTATTCACGCGCAGTCTCCGTGCTAAGTCGCCACGCACCTCGAAGCGTAGCGCGGGGCAGTGTGTGATTCGCCTAACCAATAACCACCAAAACAGTTGGTATGTACTTAAAAATTCAAGTACCTAAAGATAAATGAATAGCAAAAGTGCTTACCTGTAAATTTCCCGTTTTGTTTTGGAGATGAACGAAGCTGCTAGCTTGTAACAGCGCAGGCCTATACTCCTGTTTCGTCTCAGGGTCTGCAATGGCCGCTGTCAGCTCTTCCAGGGTCCAAGTGGGCCTACCCGACGGTGATGGCACAACAGTGTGGAAGAATTTCTGTAAAATAAATATGTACTTAATAAGTGTAGGTATAACGTTTGTTTTTGTTGTGGTTGTTTGTGTATGTGAGTTTATAAAGGGTTTAATTAATGAAGCCGAAAGTTAGGTACCTACATGTCATATTTTTCACTACAATACCTAATTTTTGCTTCTAGATCATACCCTGTCTGAGAAAATATTGATGGCCCAAGTTTCAACTTTTTATACACGTTTTTTTTTATGAAAGCAACTTTTAAAGGTTCTAAAATACCATCACGCCTGTATTCCCCGAAGGGTTAGGCAGAGGTGTACCAATGTACACCCACAGTTCGCCGGTATATTTAGGTCCCATGTAATAGGGGGCGAGCCTATTGCCATTAACCGGGCACAAATCCAAACTCCGAGCTGCTACTGAGAATTTCATAGAAAAACCCAATAACAACTAAACTTTCTAACTAAACTTTAAATACCCACTTAACCCCTGAACTATTGCATGCGCCCATACCTAAGCACAATGTCTCGCATGCGTATTACATTATGCGATTTTCAAATCAAAGATAAATGTAATTGATGGGCTGTAGTTATGCCTAGTAGCAGCTGTGTGATGTATTTTTTTTAAACAACGTATATTTGTAAACGCATCCACGATACAGGAGAAATTTCAAGTAGGTACGGGGTAGCATTTTATTACTTTGAAAAATCTTACTACTTGGCGTATTATTATACCTATTCCCTAAAATACAAGGTTAAATTTTGTTTGACATTCAATTTGGATGAGGCGTCCAAATTGAATTGTGCGAACATAAAAGTGACCTCTCAAATAAGTACCTACTGCCAATGTCTTTTATCCGTGGAGGATAATCCGGAAAAAGAGTCTCAATTTCTGCCCTTTTACAAAGTGGGCAAATTTGATTGTACCACTTTGATTCAGAATGTTGTTGGTAGGTTAGTAATATCCAGATAATATACCTAGTAGACATAATAATGCAGTGATCCACGAGGAGAAAGGTTGAAAAGAGTATGCTTACATGGTTCGGTCATGTTGAGAGGATGAGTGAAAGGCGACTAACAAAAGGGATTTATATGGCAGATGTGAGTGGTAATGCCGGGAGGGGACGCCCTAGAAAGACCTACCCTGGACCTTATTGGTAAGGTTCTTCAGAAAGCTCAGGAGCGCAGTACGGTTGACGAGACGAAAGGAGTATGTAAGGATCGTAGCAGGTGGCATCCTGTGGTTTCTGCTTACCCCCATGGGAAAATGGCGTGAGTTTATGTATCTATGTATTTGGTCCACGAGGGGGAACGACAACCTGGTAAAGATCGCGAGAAATCGCTAGATGCAGATTGCAGGCAGGCAGCGTAGAACCGGTCATTGTGGCTGTCTTTATGTCCAGCAGTGGACGTCGTTCAGATGATATGATGATGACGAAATTAGTAATATTACCCAAGTAATCTAAGGCAATAAAATAAAAACATTAAAATAATTCGTGTTTTTATTTTTATTTAATTAAGACTTTTCGCATATAATTATTATGTATGATTACCACAATGTTTTCATCACTGTGTTTTGATTAAATTATTGTTTATTCTTAATAGTTTTACACCAAGTTATGGTAAACCATTATTTTAACTACCTACTTAACTAAAAAAAAACAATATTATTAACATCTGCCCGCAACTTTTTTCAACCGCGTTAAGTTACGCCTTTGGTTACTGCTCTGCTCTCGGGTCTCGTAGTATGATGGTATATAGCATGTACTATAATACTTCATGAATCTGGCTATCACATACTATTTTTTTTTCTAATCCGACTGATAGTTCCAGAGATTAGCGCGTTTGAACAAACAAAAACCTATTCAGCTTTATTATAATAGTGTAGATTTTATTTTCCTAAGTACAATATGCCAAAAAAACATTAAGAGCTCTACTAATATCTAAGTATTTAATGTGTGGCGTAACAACAATGTCCGAAATAAATAATCATATTATGTAAATACATACCCACAAATGTACTTACCTACATATCTGCCATGTTTATTTTAGAAAATGGCAAAAAATACGACTTTACATAGATTGTCGGTTAAAATATAGAATTTGGAGTTCCGTAAATTGTGCCAAGAATCGTTTGTAAAATTAAAATATTTTGTTTGCCAACTGTTCGTCTATAAGATTATTGTATACTATCCTACTACCCTGCTTATATTAAAAATGCGAAAGTTTATGAGGATGGATGGATAGATGTTTGTTACTCTTTCAATAAGTACCTAATATGATTAATTTTCTCTTAAATTGCGTTAACGCCACATTTTAAAAGCTTAGGTATTAGTAGATGTCTAGATAATTTTTCGGCTTATGACAAGGTAAATAAAATGTATAATAAATACATACATACATACAATCACGCCTGTATTCCCCGAAGGGTTAGGCAGAGGTGTGCCAATGCACACCCACAGTTCGCCGGTATATTTACGTCCCATGTAATAGGTGCCGAGCCTATTGCCATTAAACAGGCTCAAATCCAAACTCCGAGCTGCTACTGAGAATTTCATAGAAAAACCCAATAACACTTTTTGCTCGACCTAGGAATCGAACCCAAGACCTCTAGCGTAGCAGTCGTGCTGGCTAGGCTAACGAGGCAGTTAGCCTCCTTCAAGTTAAAATTAATAATATTACCATTTTTAGTCACTATTTATGTTTCATATTGTAGCACTGGACCTCCTACAGTATTTAGTAAGTAGGTAGGTGGTACGGAACCCTTTGTTGTCAGGTAAGACTCGCGCATGACCGATATTTTTTTTACTTTTGTTGACGCCAATCGTAAAGGTTAAGAAAACGTGTTTTATTTCTAAAATAAATATTGACAAATGGGCTTAACAGAAATAATACATCTACCATAATCTACATATCATTACATAAGTAGATACTAATATTGCCCTCATAAAATTGCGTAGGTACATAAACATACTCCTATGTACTTTTGGACTTACTACGCAATTCCTTTGGTATTTTGCTATTAAAGTTTGTCACAAACAAAATACTTCTTTAATTATGTAGCAAGAGGGTATAATTATGGGAAAACACATTTAACGTATAATTTTATATAAATTATTTGCTTGTTACTTATTTTTTGCTTGTCTTTGGTTACTGTTCCGCTCCCGTGAGTTATAGCGTTATGTTTTATATATTTAAATCATGTTACTCAGGAATAATGTAGCTATCTATTGCTAAAGAAATGGTGAAAATCGGTCCAGAACTTTCGGAGCCTATTTGGTACAAACAAACAGAAAAATCTTTCTGCTTTGTAATATTATTAAGTTTAGATGTTTGTTAATCAGTCACGCTAGAACGGCTGAACGGATCTGGATGAAAGGAGATGGGTAAATGGAAGTATAGACCACTGACCCATGTGCCAGGTACCATGTATAAATATGGTACTAGGTACAATGTAATGCTGAATGGCTAAATATTAGTATTTCATGTAAAAAAGATTCAGATACTTTTTGGGAATAATATAATGGTAAAATAATATTGCCTAAAAAGGAAAAAAAGGTGTGTGACAGTATATAATTTTCTTCAACTGACAAAAAATAAAACGAAAAAGAATAAAAACTAAAAACGAAAATGAGGTTGTATATTTATAAGCGAATGTTTGGGGATGAAAAAGTTTTTTTTTTTAGATACTTTATTATGTTTAATAGTTCACGAAAGTGCTAGGAAAATATTAAACACTACATAATTCATGAATGATTTTTAAAAATTATGAGGCTATGTAAGATTCATATACATTCCAGAATGTATCTGGCCCGGGGGCAGTCATTTAGCCATCACCTTTGGCACAAAGACAGATTACAACCCAGGACATCACGCTCAACAGTTACGCTTAGGCAGTTATATTAGTGTATTTTTGTATTTTTATTGTTTGTCAAGTATTGCCGTTGGCGCAATTAAATCAATTTAAGCACAAACTTAATTTTGTAGTCAACAATATTAATGGCTACTTATACAAGCAGGTACCTACAAAAGGGCATTAATTAATTAGGCAGAGACCGATTTATCTGCTTTATATGTCCGATTTTAAAATAGTGTGCTTTATTTTTACCCGACTGCGACAGAAGGAGGGTTATGTTTTTCGAGGGTATGTTTGTATGTATGTATGTATGTATGTATGTATGTATGTATGTATGTATGTATGTATGTATAATTGTTTGGCACGCTCTGCAGCCTGAACGGCTTGATGGATTTTAGCTTGAGAGGTGTCGTTAGATTCGTATTTACTGTGAGAGTGACACTGGGTATATCAAAATAAAAAAAACAAAATGGCGGATTTTTGGCGCCAGATTCAAATGTTTGGATCGCTCTGCAGCCTGAACGGCTCGATTGATTTTAGCTTGAGAGGTGTCGTTAGATTCGTATTTACTCTGAGAGTGACACTGGGTATCAAAATAAAAAACTAAAAAAAAAAAAAAAAAAAAACTGCTACAATTTTAATTGCAATCGGGTACAACGACTTTATCTTGTTTTAGGGATTTTTCATATATACTCAGAAAAGCAGTCGGGTTTTTTAGTTTTTTAAATTACCGTTTTTTTTTTATTTGTGATATTTGAGAAACTGGTTATATTTTTAGTATTTATTATGTGTCGAAAGCACATTATCGTTTGACGTATCAAACTGTCACTTTAGTCTCTGAGATTAGAACATTACTTACTTATGTTATACATGTTGCTATGACAATACCAATAGGCACATGCCGATGTTAATTGGCTTTCAACGACTTAATAGACACTCTATTAAGGCGACGAATTGTTTAACAATAATTCTAGACCAGGCGCGCGCACCCCGCAACCCGCACACACCCCGGTAAGTAAGCTTTTTGTTATTTTATCTAGTCGGAAATGATAACTTGAGAAAACCCTTCTACCATTTTAAAGAGTATTTATAGACTTGTCTACAGAGCAAGTTGAGAGGCTAAAATCGGTCCCGTTTGCCCATAAGATGTGAATCTCTATTTAAAAAGAGGTATGTTTGATATTTTCTCTCTGTTACTAAAGTTACTTAATCATGTAATGAAAACTAACAAAATAAGGCTTTCATCATGAACTATTCAGATCACCAACTCACATTTTTATACGTTTCGTAATTACTGACAAAAATAGAGATCACTGATGCCAAAATTTTCAATTCGTCCTCTTAATTACGTTAGTCGTTTTCCCGAGACTTTGCCTGCTTGGAAGTTAAAGACAGGGGATATTTCAGAAGACTACCCATCAAACTAAGTAATAAATACAAACAAGAGAACTGGAAATCAACTTTTTTTGTGTGTGAAAAATCACTGTTTATGGTAAGCACCATGCAATGTAACACACCCGATTTTGTGCTTATAGTTGATGTAACCAGTACAGGTATTTTTTTTTTCCTGAGATTTTCTGCTTTTGCGATTAACACGGCAGTATAGTGAAGTGGCAAATAAAAAAACATACAACTTAAAAGGCTACAAACCTCGTTTTTGCCAGTAAACAAAGCGTACATGATCTCGTTCAAGGCAGCCTCAATATACGGCATCATGCCAGGCTCGGCGTTTTTGTTCTCGATGGCATCGGACAATGCTGAAAGGGTCCAGGTCTTCACGACTGGATAGCTGGTGGCCACTGCCAGGACTAGTGATAATATCGCGAGCACCTTCATTTTTGCTGTGGAGAAATAATTGGGGTTGTAAAAGGACACTTAGAATAAATCGTCTGCCTTGCCGTTTTCTATGTTCTTGCTAACTTTCATAGTCCGATGGGACGGCAATCCGATACGA
Organism: Caradrina clavipalpis; assembly: GCA_932526535.1. Classification (NCBI taxonomy): domain Eukaryota; kingdom Metazoa; phylum Arthropoda; class Insecta; order Lepidoptera; family Noctuidae; genus Caradrina; species Caradrina clavipalpis. The sequence continues at coordinate 5,047,596 of OW052103.1, forward strand.
CCGGGGAGAGATCAGGCGCAGGACCAATGGTTTTATGTGCTTTCCGTGGCAAGGGGATGTCACACTACCAACTTCCAAACTCCGGGCTGTTACTGAGAAATTCCTAATGGAAAATCCTAATAAAATTTTTTGCCCGACCTGGGAGTCGAACCAAGGACATGTCATTATATATTATCTTTAATCGTAACAACAACGTAATAACTAGAGAAAAGCAACAGTTAATCGATCATACGAGTACGATGACAATATTGTGAAAGTGAACACGAGACAGTTATCTTACACCCGTTACTCAGTCTTGAACTCTTAAATACGCAAGATAATAGTACCTACTTAGGCTAAGTAGCGTCTTGTGAAATTAGGACAATTTATTTGGAAAGATTAGGAATTTTTAAATTTAGAATTTAAAAATTCATGTATGTTAAAAAAAAGCATGAATAATACCTACTTATTAGGTGTTTCTTTATGGTTTGAATTTAAAAATAGAAACGAAGTAACGATTATTTAAAAAAAAATACTTAGGTATCATTCTTAGTTTTTTTGTAATTATTTCAGTAACTTAAGTAAGTATCTATTTTTTCGTGAATTGGATGTTAGACTATTTTAATATACAAGACATAATACATAGGTAGCGTGCATTTGATTGATTTCCCTAATAAAATAAAATATGTAAGTACTACTCACCTTCAAAAACAAGATCTTCAACAAACAATTAAAATATTTTCAAATGTACTTGCAGCAATGATCGCGATCCGCACAATACTAAACTCCGAAGAACAACATCCAATATGAATTTTAAGTCTCCCCATAAACTTCACATATCTTACTCGTTTTAACCAAATATACATCTAATGTTGTTAGCTGTACAGTTCAAAGTTTAATAAAATTTGGTGTAACCGTATATTGCTCTAAGGTACATGGCCGCTTGAGGAAAATAATCGTTTTGAACATTAGTGTTGCGACCCACTGCCATAATAATTGAGAATTTTAGAGTTGTTAGGTGCGCAAGTACATCTAATCACCTTTTTTTAGGATGGGAAATCATGAAGTGATTTTTTTCTCTCTGGATGGAGCGGAAGTGTGTGTCAGTATCTTACTGACTAAAACCCATCCGTGTTCCTCGTAATTCCTTTTGCGTTCCAGGGCCGCCCGCGACGACTCTTTCGAACAAATTCCGCAACCCTGGCAGCCACTGGCCCTAGCGAACCCCGTCTACAGTGCTGACATCTGCATTTGAGGTACGCCTCATTATCATGCCTATATTCCTCGAAGGGTTAGGCAGAGGTGTACTAATGTACACCGTCAATCCGCCAGAATATTTTAGAACCCATGTAATAGGGGGCGAGCCTATTTCCATTAACCGGGCACAAATTCTAACTCCGAGAACTCAAATCAACACAAACACAAATCATTATAATCTCCTTACAGCCCTATGGATTTATCCAGGATACCTACTATCTCAATCTAACACAACAACCCTAAAATCCCAAAAAAAAAACAACGGATCCAAACAATTTTATCGAGTCACTCGAATATAAATAGGTGCGGATCAGCCGATTCTTTTTTCGCCATTTTTGTATTGGACCCATTCTAAAAGTTGTTAATTACGATGCCGATGAGTACAATGACCCCTTATAAGGTTCCTGGTAAACAAACAATAAGCTTGCATATAATTAATACAAGGAGACCTTTGCACTGCAGTGGAACACAACAAGCTAAAAAATATAAACTGTCAATACTGACTTGTTGACTGGCAGAAAATGCCTAATACATTAAGTCCGTCTTTGTACTTTTTTTTACATAGTTTGAATAAATGAATGTAGGTACCTAGCTAATGAGTGGTTCTGGAATTTGTTCGAGACTGTTACCGCGGCCCTGGAACGCAAACGGCCACAGTAACAGTGTAGATAGGACACGGATGGGTTTTAGTCAGTAAGAGTCTGACACTCCCTTCCGCCCTACCAAGAGCGGAAGAGTCATTTGATGATTTCCAATACCTACTTAAAACCTCTATTTTCCGAATAGGCATACAGCATTAATAGTCATTCTGTGAGACTTAGATGAGACTACATCTAAGTCTCACAATTTCATTAAATAATAGCCGTTATTATTAAGTACCTAGTTCTCTTATTAATTAAATAACTTATTAAATAGTTCTCATATTAAACCACACAAGTTTCCCTTTGAACAGTCCCCTACCGTCAGCTCTCCCCTACTCATCCCGGATCATAATAAACATGAAGATAAGTCGCCACTTAAATCGTGATAGCCTTATTACCTTACCCGTGTAATAAGGCACTTATACGCTGAGTTATAATGATTCTGCGGCCCAGACCACCCTACTCGTACCTTTTCTCTCTTATAGTATTAGAAGAAGACATCAAAACCATGGTGCTTCAATTTTCCGGAATATCAAAAAGTTGCCTTAAGATTATATACGTAGATACTATGGCTTCTGCCCGTGACTTCATCCGTGTTAAACTTGATACATTACCCCACAGACTATAATCTATCTCTGTGTCAAATTTCATCCAGATCCGTTCAGCCGTTTTGGCGTGATTTAGTAACATACATACATCCATCTATCCAAATGTTCGCATTTATAATCTGTAGTAAGATTCTACAACTTGGCCACCTTAGAATAAATCCTCAATTATTTCTTAAAAACTTGATATATCTGGCTTAATCTAAAGAAAAAAACTTTTAAACAAAAAAAAACAACCGCCTTCAAAAACTAAAAAGTGAAAAATAACTTTAGCTTTGGAAGTCGGTGGCTTTGGTTCTGTTTGTTGTTTTGTATTGCCACCGACTTCCAAAGCTAAAGTTATTTTTCACTTTTTAGTTTTTGAAGGCGGTTGTTTTTTTTTGTTTAAAAGTTTTTTATTTTTTAACCGACTTCAAAAAAAGGAGGAGGTTATCAATTCGACTGTATTTTTTTTTTTTTTTTTTTTTTTTATCTTTGTTACCTCGAATTTCCCGACTGGGTGAACCGATTGTCATGATTCTTTTTTTATTTGAAAGCTGGTGCTTCCCGTGTGGTCCCATTGTCACCATTTCAATATCTGATGATGGGATCTTGTAGAAATTGGGGGAACTCTTCAATAAATAACAGCAGATTAACCGCGATTGTTGCTATAGCATATTTAAGCATTGTTTACACCATCACACAATATAACATCACGCCTGTACTCAAGGGTTACACAAATGTATACAGTAGTATTTAAAAATTTCTTATCCAAGTAAACGAAATCGCATATTCTGCTTTCTTATGACTTTTTAGTGGTGTCTCGTTAATTTACATAACATGACAGTTTCTTCATGGATTTGGATGACAAGACGTTGATACTAAAAAGCGAGAAATAAAAAACTTTTTTACAAAAAAATTACAACCGCCTTCAAAAACTAAAAAGAGAAAAATAACTTTAGCTTTGGAAGTCGGTGGCAATACAAAACAACAAACAGAAATAAAGCCACCGACTTCCAAAGCTAAAGTTATTTTTCTCTTTTTAGTTTTTGAAGGCGGTTGTAATTTTTTTGTAAAAAAGTTTTTGCTTTTTAGTATCAACTTCCTGTCATCCAAATCCATGAAGGAACATACTACGTAAATTAACTTGACACCACTAAAAAGTCATAAGAAAGCAGAATACTTATGCGATTTTGTTTACTTGGAGGACAAATTTTCGAATAAGTACTACTGAATATATCTGTGTTACCCTTTCGAGTGTACACGCGTGATGTTATGTTGTGTGATGGTGTAAACAATGCTTAGATATGCTATAGCAACAATCGCGATTAATCTGCTGTTATTTATTGAAGAGTTCCCCCGATTTCTACAAGATCCCATCATCAGATATTGAAATGGTGACAATGGGACCACAAGGGAAACACCAGCTTTCAAATAAAAAAAGAATCATGACGATCGGTTCACCCAGTCGGTAAATATTAGGTAACAAACATAAAAAAAAAAAAAAAAAAAAAAAAAATACAGTCGAATTGATAACCTCCTCCTTTTTTTGAAGTCGGTTAAAAATAGATTTGACATGAACATTATCAGAAACTTGCAGTCAACGCGGGTCACGGAGCAGAGCAATACGGTATTGGCCAAGCGTAACGGGCAATAGATGACCTCAACAAAATCTATCGTCAACAATCACAATAAACAAATTATGTATAATCTGTTTACAATCGTTGAAAAATGACCGTGAAATGCAATATTTTCAGCTCGATTAGGTACAATATTGCCAAATGCTATATTTTATGGTATATCTACTTTATTTAGTTTTTTTCTTAATTCTCAGTAGCAGCTCGGAGTTAGGGTTTGTATTTGTACCCGATTAGTGGCAATAGGCTCCACTACAGATATAAGAAAGAGGTTTTTCATATTTCTGTGGGCTCGCCCCATATTAAATAGGATCTAAACATACTGTCGAACTGTGGGTGTGCATTGCAACACCTCTGCCTATCCATTCAGGGAATACAGGCGTGATGGATGATGTGTGTATGAACTTCCACGCTCACAAAAGCGCGGGCAGAAGTTGGTTACAAATATATTCGACGATAGTAGTAGTAGAGCTACCACCATACTTCTGCCGCAAAGCTGCGTTGCTGTTCCAGTTTGAAGGGTATGGGTACCGGTGTAATTACAGGGACATGAGGTATTTTAAGTTTGTGTCTGGGATGGCAACGCATTTAGAAAGTCTCTGGTATTTCAGATTAGGCAGCGGTGACCATCTCACATCAGGGTGGGTCGTCCGCTTCTTTGCCATTAAATATTATAAATGTGTCGGGGGTTTTTTTAATTCTTTATTTTATACTTTTTATAGGTACCTACTTATTATAATGGCGATTTTGTTAAGTTTGAGACCCCACTCAAGTATATTTACAGACATTCGTTTTTTCTTCCCCACTTTCACCCCCACAACTTTTAAACGGCTCAACCGATTTTCATCAAACATGTCTAAGAACACTCGCACATAAGTCACCTTTAATACAAAAAAAAAACTAAATTGAAATCGTTTCATCCGTTCGGCAGCTATGATGCCACGACAGACAGACACACACACACACAGACAGACACGTCAAACTTATAACACCCCTCTTTTTGCGTCGGGGGTTAAAAAGAAAAGAAAGAAGTAAATCTGGCCCCTCCTATCACAAAATCATTGGTACGGCCTTGAATAAAGGACGTTTGGATACCAAAGGTCTTTAGCCCTAGAAAAAGTCGACCAATATTTAAAAACAGGTACCTGAGCTCACGAATTTTTAGTTACCATAGTCATCACCAGAAAAAGGGAACTCTTGTTTTTTCTTATTTATGTATGGCTCTTTTTCTCGATAACATAAACACACCGGGCCAAGTACGAGTAGGGAATACACTTGAAGGGTTCACATACCATCAAGCCTGTAATCCCCGAAGGGTTAGGCAGAGGTGAACCAATGTACACCCACAGTTCGCCAGTATGTTTAAGTCCCATGTAATAGGGGGCGAGCCTATTGCCATTAACCGGGCACACATCCTAATTCCGAGCTGAACCCATGACACTTTGCTCGACGTGGGAATCTAACCCAAGACCTCTCTAGCGTAGCAGTCGCGCTTAGGACCACTACGCTAACGAGGAAGTACAATATTTAACACCACATACAATAAATTTCTTGCATGAGTTCTCCCTTGAATTTTGAACTTTATCTTTTTTTTATTACAAACTCAGATAATAAACCTTATTGGTGAGGTTCTTCAGAAAGGCCAGGTGCGCAGTACTCGTAACCGGCGTGCTTGTATGACCAGATGTATGAATGTGGAGGAGGGGAAAGGAGTATGTAAGGATGTAGCAGATGGCATTCCGTGGTACCCCCATGGGAAAAAGGCTTTAGTTTAAGTACGTAAACTCAGGAAATTTTAAGTGCCTATTAATATTTATTACGGTTCCAAAGATACAGTCACTGTGACAGACGCTCACACCAGACAGAGTCTTAGTAATAGGGTCCCTTTTTACCCACTTTGGATACGGAACTCTAAGAACATTCAGTAAGAAGTAGTAGTAGAGCTCTTTTTGAAGGAGCTCATCGGGGAAGTACTACCGTCATTGCTATTTCTGCCGCAAAACAGCGTTGCTGTGCCTTACAGGTACGGGCACATGAGACAGTTCAACTTTATCTCTAGGATGGCAACGCATTTGCAAGGCCTCTGGTATTGGTTTGGTATGTCTATAGGCAGCGGTGACCACTTTACATCAGGTGGACCGTCGGCCTTTTTGCCATCCAACGACATAAAAAAGTACAATGAAACACACCAACTGTGACAGTATTTTTTTCGTTGTGAAAAGTCACGAAAGGCGAGAACAAAACTACGGGTCATGGCGGGTCACACGTGCGTAATAAGTACTTAATTGCAATCCGCTGTTCGGGATAATCCTTTCCTACGGGCTCTGATCGCTTACCGGAATTTCGGAATAAAACGGGTGTTCCTTACTTACTCGAGTAATATAAAATGAGAGTCAGGCTTTCAGGAATTCAAAGTCAGGAATAGTCCAGATTTATTTGAAATTCATTTCAAATTTAGTGACTATCTAATGATATAATATGGTATGTATCTTGCAAGAAGTTAACTACCTATTAATACTTATTAATTAACTGCCTCGTTGGCCTAGTGGTCCTAAGCGCGACTGCTACGCTCGAGGTCTTGAGTTCGATTCTCAAGTCGAGCAAAAAGTGTTATATTGGGTTTTTCTATGAAATTCTCAGTATCAGCTCAGAGTTAGGATTTGTGCCCGATTAATGGCAATAGGCTCGCCCCTATTACATGGGACCTAAAACGTACCGGCGAATTGTGGGTTTACATTGGTACACCTCTGCCTAACCCTTCAGGGAATACAGGCGTGATTGCATGTATGCACCCACTAAAAACTCCGTCGGTGCCTCTACTTTCGCCTTGATAGGTGGGCTGCGAGAACTGCTACGCATTAATTCCACCGCAAGGTCCGCAAGACGTCCGTTGAAAAACTTCATTCCAATACATACCTATTATACTTTGGCATGTGATTGTATCTTCTTTAATTTAAAACCTACTCCATATTAATCTTACGAGTATTATTAACTGCAGTTCACTGCCCATTCAAGTTTTTTGTTATTAACATTTGTCTACGCTAAGTTATAGGTGTAGTTTTATAAAAACATGTCTACAAGGTCTTTGAACCCATTCATAGTATTTATATTACTATCTACTATTGTAAATGCGAAAGTTGATGAGGATGGATGAATAAAATAATGTTTGTTGCTGTTTGACGCTTAAACGGCTGAACGAAATTAGCTGAAAATTTGCGCACATATAGAAGTTGATCTTAGCTTTACACATAATATCATTTTATTTTATTTAATCCCGTTTTTATGTGCCCGTGGGATAATTTAAGAATTTGGCGAGAAGTCTACGCAAACAAAATTGCGGGCAGACGCTACCTAGTTTAAAATAATAATCAGTAATCTCCAAAAAGACTTGCAAGATGCAGCGCACATTTAGTGATAATGGTTCAATGCCCGACCGAGTGAACAACTCGCGACAAATACGCAGATTTCAGTAGAAAAAAGAGTAATTAGTAGTAGGTAGTTCAGCCAAAATGTACCAATCCATCATTAAAATGGCGCCTATATTTCGACGTGGTTCTGAATGTTAAGTGTTAATTTATTTTAAATATATTCTAAGCAATATTTTTGATGTACCTACCTACCGGATTATTTTTGCCGGATAGCAACGTAACTAACACATTTGGCATTTAATTAATTTCACGTAATTAATGGAATTATTAAGAGATTGTGGGTTCGCTCGTTTTGGATAAATTAAGCTCAATAAAAGTTCTTAAGACATTTGAAATTGGGTATCGAAATATTATTTTGACCTTAACCTCTGAACAAGATCAGCAAAGGGTCCGATATAAGGTCAAAACTTGTTTAGCTTTTTTTTAATTCTTAAAATTTTTGGGTTTTAAGGAAAACACTAAAATAAATAATAATTAATGAAGCAACGTTTAAGTTTATGTCGGAATGCAGCAAAACAAGAAACGAAAAACTGGTTTACCCTTAAAAAATGTTTTTATGAAAACTCTTAGTTACTTATACATAACATATAAGTAATAAATGATTTAAGGTACCTAAGTGCCTAATGCTACATTTATTTAAATTTTTTCTCAAGGTGGAACCTTCACCGTAGCCCGCGAAATTCAAATTTGCTTACGGTTTTTGCAATTTGCAAGTCAGTATTAAGTTATATGTTGATTAAAGTATAATTCGCGGGCGTAAGAAGTATGTATTTTCCGAATTATAACCATTTAAGTCAGCATTAAAACCCCATAGGTATAATTATACCGACTTATGGAGTTATTTTACTGATTTTAGTGGTTATGATTCTGAAAATACATACATCTTATGCCCGCGAATCTTACTTTAATCAACATTAAACCTAATACTGACTTGCAAATTGCAAAAAACGTAAGAATATTTGATTTTCGCGGGTTACCGTGGAGGTTGCACTTTAATGTTACTTAGTTTAATGGATAGTATGCGTAGTTAACGGAAATGTCATCGTGTCTTCTTACACCCCGTATACCTTATCAGCTTTTAAATAAAGTAAAAAAATCAGTAACATAACAGCATTGCAGCAGATGTTGGGGAAAAAACCGCCAAGCTAAAGTGGGAGTGGGCTGGCCACGTGGCACGAATGCACCCGGAGAGATGGGCACGGATCGTCACTCACTGGACACCTGAGGGAGGAAATCGCCGCCGAGGTAGACCGCGGCGAAGGTGGTGTGACGATCTGGTCTTGTTTGCGGGGCGAGCATGGCCGGACATCGCTCAGGACAGAGGGGTTTGGAAGGAGAAAGGGGAGGCCTTTGCCCAGCAGCGGGAAACATGATAGGCTATTAAAAAAAAATTAAAAAAAATAACAGCATTCCAAACCGTGCGTGCGTTACTTAAGAATAATTAAGTTTCGTGGATATGGTCTTCATTTTTAAGTCAAAATCAAAGCATTTATTTCCATTTATATTTACAGGCACTTTTGAATTAATCAATTCTCAAAAGCCTCATATTTTGGCCTTAAGGTCATCCATATTCATAAAAACATATGCCGAGGTCGTTAGCACCAAATAGAAATAAGCTATAAGTTTAAATAATATTTTATTAATAGGCATCTAATCAACAAAAAAGACTTGCTCGCGGTTCAATGGCCGAGTCAATATTCGCCGGCATTATTGCCATGTGTTGATCTGGACTTACCTAAAAACAACAACGGTAATTGGGTAGTGTCTACTACCAATCAATTGACATACATACTTTTTATGTGCAAACAAAAGGCGAGTGGCCCATAGATTTTGTGTGACAATACTAAACTGTGACGTCACTTATTTGCCAACTCAATTGACGAACTATTTATTCATTTCAAAGCATCTAAAATCCAAATTTACAGTCAATTGAAAATTAACGGAGTTTTTAGAGCTAAAGCGAGTCCCCCATTGATTTTGTGACAATACTAAACTGTGACGTCACTTATTTGCCAACTTAATTGACTAACTACATATTTATTGGATTCAAAGCAACAAAAAATCTTATTACGGATATTAGACAATTTGTAGGGTTTTCTGGACTAGAGAAGTTTATTAATTTATTAAAACTTTATGCACATAATGTAAAAAAATACACTATAGGTACCTACAAAGGCGGACTTAATGCCTTGAGCATTTTCTAACAATATACCAGGTGACGCGGAGTTAAGTTATCAACTAGGTATACCCTTTCTATAGACACTAATTGATAAAGCTTTGTTTGTTTCTTCGTTTGTTTGCCAGTTTGAACGCGGTAATTTTAGGAAGTAGGTACTCGTGATGCAGTTTGAAAAAATGATTTTTACATCAAATAGCGCGTTTATCGAGAGAGGTTATTCATTATTTGCGTACACGAATACATGAGATTCTGGCGAAGAACATGCATTGTTTTTTTTTTTTTTTAAGAATATGAAGCAAATCAAGGCAGAAAAATAAAGTAAGAAAACACATTTGGCCCCAAATAAATTTTATTACAATAACACTTAACTATACATAATTATTTATTTATTATAAGTAATTTGTTATAATTTACGATATAGATTCTTTACATTCTTCTTTTGTCCCTGAAACAAAACATTTGCTTATTATTACATGTTCAGTTTTTTCAGATAAGACCTTCTTACATGATTAATCCATTGTGTACAGATAATAAATTTAACTGTTACGGGGACAAGTTTTATGCTAGTTTAATCTGTTTAGGCATTATCGTCGTTTTATACCACAAAAGGTCATCATCTACCTAGCCTTTTCCCAACTATGTTGGGGTCGGCTTCCAGTCTTCTTCGAACCGGATGCAGCTGAATATCAGTGTTTTATATGGAGCGACTGCCTATCAGACCTCCACAACCCAGTAATGGGTAATACGATACTCTTGGTAAGACTGGTTGTCAGACTTTCTGGCTTTTGACTAACAGTAACGACTGTCAAAGATCTACAAATGACAGCCGGGACCAACGGCTTTACGTGCTTTCCGAGGCACAAAAGGTACTAGTAAAAAAGTACGGTGGAATAAACTATCACCATAGTTTTTGTATTTCGAACCTTATTTTGATTTCGGTGAAGCTTATAATAAAAATCTGGCTCAGTGGTTTAAACTAAATTGTGTCTAAAAGTGGTCTAAAGATAAACCATGTTTTGTAAAGTGATAAGTCGGCCAATAGTAACGACTCGCCACATCATTCAATTCCTAGATTTAATAATCTTTCCAGTAATTGGTCCATTCAAATGTGACGAGATCAGATTATAGCAACTTACATTAATCTTCATGATTACTGATAACAATGATAACATAAACGACCAACATTTCTTGTGTTTAAAAACTCATATTTACACAACTCTTAAATGCGACTCTAATTCTTCAAAAGGTTACCTTCTGACCTAGATTTTAGAAAGAAAATCCTCAAATAAGTGTAAAAATTATCCAATTTAGCGTTCATATCTCAACCTTCAGTTAGACCCAGTTTCACGAAAGTCACTGAAAACATTTAGTGCCTAAACATATTTAGAACATCATTGCATCTCTGTCATATTGTTAGAAGGTGACAGAGAGAATGATAATTTAATCACATTTAGCGCTAAATATATTTAGTGATTTGCGGTAAAAATGCCTTAATGTTGATCTGATAAATAAATATGACAATTTGACAGGTTTTGTATAGAAAATATGCCAAACCGCCATATATATATTCTTCCAAAAAACTTGTCTGACGATTAAAAATCAACCCTAAGGCACATACAATAAAGAATATAATGGAATACTAACTGTACATAGTTCATAGTCGTCCGGTGTATAGCTTAGTCTTCAGCCGCCGACACGGCCAGTAGTTTCTTGTAGGAGCCGGCTAGAGATCGAGCTGCTAAGTGTAGTAGTTCCCGCCGGGGAACGCCGGTCGACGCCTCCTGCCATTGGTTGTGGGGTACCTGGTGGGGTTGGGACAATGTGGGGTATACTGTAGCTGATGTTTGAATTATTGAGAATCTTTTAGGGGGTGATAAACTTTCACTGTGGAACCAACTCTAAAAATCAGCTGTTTTATTTATTTTGATCGTGTTGCATTTTTAGTGAATATTGTCAATCTGTAGAGAATATTATGATGAATCTCATATGTAAATACATGTCATACTCTCAATTCTTGAAGTGAATATTATTTTTATAGCTTTTCCTAAATGTGATCATGCCACGCTATAGGCTATAATCGCTAAAAAGAGCACATTTTGTATATGGCAACACACATTTTTTAAAACCTAGCTAACCCTGAAATGCAAACTGCGATTGTATTCTGATAAGAATGAAAGACAGACTGAAAATTCTGAAAGACACAGTGGCGCCAAGTGAGCATTTTATGAACTAATAATACAACTAATAAGTACTACATTCAAAAATTTTTTTTGTTATAATATTTACTTTCAACAATAACCTATCATAAGATCAATAATTAAAGTCAACAAGCAAACAAATACCTGTAAACTAGCGCCCATAATAGATCCGATAGTGACGCTAAACCCGGTCTGCGCATGCACATAGTCTTTCGGCGTGGCTGCGCTCGCGGCGGCGATGGCAGCGGCCGGGACCGGCGTGCCTTGCGACTGTAGTTGCAGTTCGATGCCCAGCGATGGCTGGGATAAGATCAGTAGGGACATGTCGTACCATCTGGTGGGTCAGAAATTATTGTTTTATTAATTTGGCGTTTATCTGCGTTTGCGCAACTTACATAACGAATATTAAAAAGCTAAAGCAGAAGACTTTGTCTATGTCACATCTGACCTAGACTAGAGTCAAAAGTTTATCCATCTCAAATAAAGAAAGAATAAGAAGAGAAGAGTCTAATTGTAATATGTATACGATTTAACTTTGGTCTGTTTGTTCGAACGTGCTAATCTCCGAAACTACTGGTCCGATTCTGAAAATTCTTCTGCTAATAGGAAGCTTATTTATCATTGAGCGTTATATAGTCTATTTCACTATCAAAAATATTAGGGACCCATCAGTGAAATCATTGGGGCTCTCTTCAGGGGAAACATTCCTATGTCCAGCAGTGGATGACATTCAGTCGATATGATGATAATCTTCCTATTTATCGTGTAGGCAGTAAGATCTAACGACCCCACACACCCTAGTGTCAGAGTTTCTAAACCGCCTCATGGGCCTCTGACATGGTTACCGATGTCAGTGATGTCCAAGATAAACTTAGAAAGTACATGAGTTAGAAAGTATATGATGATGAAGACGCTAAAGATGATGAAGAAAATTCACGCGATCAAAGTCACAGGCAAAAACTAGTATTACATAAAATAATACTAACCTGTCGGTAACAGACTCATGTAAATACCCCTCTATGGCAACCACAGGTACATTATTATTAAGTTCTCCGTGCACTGATCGTATGTGAGCGATGCGTTGTTTAGCCGCTGCGTATGCCGCTGCATAACCGACCGGCTGATCTGCTGTGACGTCACTCTGAGCTGCGTAGCCACTGGAAATTATACCGTATGCCGTCAACAATAGATAGTGTTTTGTATACATACATGCCATCACGTCTGTATTCCCCGAAGAGTTAGGCAGAAGTGTACCAATGCACACCCACAGTTCGCCGGAATGTTTAGGTCCTATGTAATAGGGAGCGAGCCTATTGCCATTAACCGCGCACAAATCCTAACTCCGACCTGCTACTGACAATTTCATAGAAAAACCCAATAACACTTTTTGCTCGACCTGGGAATCCAAACCAAGACCTCTAGCGTAGCAGTCGCGCTTAAGATCACTAGGCCAACGAGGCAGTTAGGAATGTGGAAATTGGGAAATTATATCATATATAGTAAACAATAAGGTGGAATATGAATTAATACATCTACAATGCGAGGGAGATAGGGAAACTCAATGTGTAAGGTAGAAAGGGACAAATAAATGAATACTTACACTACATTGGCTTTGCCAAATACTGTCTGAAATGCTTCTCTGATAGGTGAGATTTTGACTTCTTTGTCTGATGCAACAACCACTAAGAGGTCTCCACCACTTCCTAAAACACATTTGAATATTATGCACGCATACGATAAAGAAAGAAAAATTAAATAAACAAACTAAAAAATAGAGCAAAAGAAACTGTTTATTGTAAAAATAACCCTTATTTTTTTATTACCTATCATCACGCCTCGCTTATATTTCCCGAAGGGATAGGCAGAGGTGTGCCAATGTACACCCACAGTTCGCCGGTATGTTTAGGTCCCATGTAACAGGGGAAACCCTATTGCCATTAACTGGGCACAACCTGGGAATCGAACCCAAGACACTAAGGACCACTAGACTACTGAGGCTGCTTTTTTTATTCTTATATAAAAAACCTGGTAGGAGCTATAGGAGCAGCAAAGCTACAACAACTTACGGAGGTACTCCTTCATCTGAGGATCAAGTGTGGTGATCATGGAGTCTACGGAACTCTTTGCTTTCTCCGCCACCCTCTGCAGTATACCTCCAGTGGAGACGGCGCCCTTCATCCACGTGAAGATGCCACTTCCTGGCATTATGTCACCTGGTCATTGAAAATGTGAATTCATTTATTTATTTTTAAACTAGTGAACTATCCTTTTATTATTAAGTTACGTCTTTGGTTACTGCTCTGCTCCAGTGCGTTGTAGGGTGATGTTATATAGCTTATGTAGCTCAGTGATAATGTAGTTTTCTAAAGGAAAGCAATTTTTTGGAATTGGTACAGTAGTTTTTATGTTTATTTGTTACATGCAAAAGTATAAATCTTTTCACTTTATAATATTATTACTAACGAACTATCGGCGACTACGTCCGCGTGGCTTATTTCACCCGCATTAAGTAACGTCTTTGATTACTGCTCCGCTCCAGTGGGTTGTAGTATGATGTTATATAGCCCATGCTCAGTGATAAAATAGCTTACAAATGGTGAAAGATTTTTTGAAATATAGTAATAGATCCAGTAATATTTAAGTTTAATGAGACATACATAAATACAAATGTTTCGTCTTCATAAAATTAGTGTAGATTATCAATTTCAAACCCACCAAGTTTATCAATTTCAGATGTGGAATCGGGTAATGATTCCGGAGACTGTGTGGCCTGTGAGTCTTCAGGAGACCTGATGGACATCAGGGGTTCCCCCTTGCTCAGTGGAATTGCTGGACTGGAACCAAGAAATTAAATAAACATAAACCACCTTGTAGCTTTGATTCAATTCAGTAGGGAAATTACCATAACAAAAGAAATTTCAAACCTGTAAAAAATTTCGGTACAGGTATTTTTGACAAATGAACACAAAAATTACGATAACAACTTTATAAAGATTACAGATTATTATTCTAGATTTCTCCATGTTTATCTAGAATAACATAGTATTTTTCGTAATTAGGTCACATACAATCAAAGGATAAATAGACATGTGACAAACTCATAATTAATTTAATTCATATCATTCCGGATACAGGAAATCCTGATAAGAATCTTAATCAATTACAATAGGATTCATATTAGAAGGCAAACTAGATAATAGCTTAGTTGTCTTTTAAAATATGGCAGCTTAGACATATATTATTAATTAAAAATTATGCAATGATGTGTAACATAAAACTAATTTAAAGATAATCACCTGAACTTCTCCGAGTTGTCAGGTTGAGGGGGAAGTTCATTTCTAGTCTGCACTAAGATTGGCTGGACTGGGACCGGGACTGGTATAGGAGGTCCCACTACAGCTTGGGGTATCTGCAACAAATTGTGGTAAATACCTTAAAATATTTCTTCAGGAATCTAATCTTACTCAAAGCACAAGTTTATGATGTAAAGGCTCAACAAGTTAAGAAGATTAAATACTTGATTTGTTGGTATTATGTCTGAACACCATCCTTTCGCATCAAATACTTTATTCTTTATTTTTACATCAGAGCATATGCTATAAAAATTTTAAACAAATATCAACTGGTTACCTCGGCAGCTGGTACTATGGGGCTAGCAGTCACGAAGTTAGGCAGCTGCGATGGCGGTGCCACACTCGACAGCAGGTTGCCGGTACCACCAGCTGGCGCCGGCGGCTGCGGAATCTTCGGCTTCTTATCCAACCCACTCATTTTTTCTCTTTATCACCTATCACTATTACAAAATCACAAAACGAATATAAAATACAACGCCAAACGTACCTTCACTGACTACAAAGAAATAAATACACGAGAACTGTAATTCTCTTCAGTAAATATAAGTAAGCACTCATTAAAGTGTGGAATAACTTGAGTTTTTACCTTCACAAAATCACAACAACAAAACAAATTCGTGGATATTTACGATTTGACAATTATTTGACAGCTGATAAAGGCACAGGCAACGGCATGGTATAGGCTCAATCTAGTTGACAAGTAAAAAAACAGTCGTTTATAAAGGCATCTCAAACAGTTTATTTTATTAATTATCTTACACCAGTTCACAATATTTTATTAAAAATATTTGTTATTTACTAAAATAGGTGAGTTCCTATAATTCACTGAATTTCTTTATCATCATCATCTGCTTAGCCTTTTCCCAACTATGTTGGGGTCGGTCGGTTTCCAGTCGAACCGGATGCAGCTGAATATCAGTATTTTACATGGAGCGACTGCCTATCAGACCTCCACAACCCAGTAATGGGTAATACGATACGATAATTAATTTCTTTATGATAAATTAATTCTATACTTTAATTTTTCAGTTGAAACGAAACTGTATTTGTAAACAGAATTGAATACGTCACTAAAAATCTGACAATTATGCATTACTGGCATCACATAGATCCATACCAAAAATTATAAGTACTTTTAACATAAAACTAATTTTGTCTTTTTCACACCTTTTCGATTTACTACGAATGTCATTTTGATAATGTTAAAAATTGTATTTAATTAGATAGACGTATCTATAAACGACGGGGGTTGTTCATGTCTGTCAAGCGAACCTTGGTATCGGAAAGTTATCTCGCTGTTTTCGGGAAAAACTTGATTAGACGCTAATATTGTTCGTTCAGTCATTTGCGGTCGTGTCTACTTTTAGCGCAATTTAACCATGTCGGAAGAGCCAGATACGCCGCCCTTTAGCACAGTGGATATCAACAATGATAACAGGGATGACGAAGATCTTTTCGCGTCTGCGGTCCAGGTATCTTATTGGAATCCTGTTTTAATAACTTGTTGTGTTGCGTCCGCCCCCCGGCGCCCGGCAGATCGTTGACGCCCCTCTGCATGATATGAAATAAATGAATTTACAACATTCCACCAACCTCTTGTTGCTGATACCGCTTTTATTACAGTTAATTACCGCTTGTTACCATCATTTAACCAAAATTTGCATGAGAATCGTAAACAGCAGTTTTTCGCAAGATACTGATTTTTATAGAACTTGATTTCTCTTTGAAACATCCTTGAAAGGTAATTTAATTACTGAATCAATGCCCTAAGTCTATTCACTGTATTATCTTCATTATTAGTCACCTCTGATTGCTGTCTGTTCTTACATTGTTTTTTTTTTTTAATTATCAATAAACAGTATTTTGTTTTTAGAAGATAGTGAAAGTTCAGTTACTGCAATGGCATTTGAATTTAATCCTGTGTTTACATTTGTGCAGGTATTTGTGAAAAACAATATTTTGGATTATAATTTTGTTTCTTACTTCAACGTCACATATATTTATTAACACTACATTATCAAAGAATATGGTATTTAAAAATAGAATAAAACATTTGTATGCATAACATTTCTATGCTTGTAAGTTTCTTATCCTTATTCTTAATTAAATCTTGATATTACATTGATAAAACAATTATCAATTTTCCTTAAACCAACAACAAATCATAAAAGTAACTAAACTATTATTCCTTAATTTCAATTATTTTCCTTATAGCAACACAAGGTTGATAATTCAATCGATTTTTAGGGAAATCATGTACCATTTTCTGTTTTTAAGAACTTTGGCCATTCTAGTACACATTTAAGAATAACTCAGTATGTGTAGGTACTACAAGATTCAAAAACATCTTTGTTATAAACATTTTACAAACACAAAGTTTTTCTTTACCTAAACAATGTGTCTTATCAATAAATTGTTTTATTTCTGCAAACATGGAAAACTTCCAAGTAATTCTAGAAAATAAATAAATATGAATCACTAAGTACCTATGTGGGTAGATCGAAATTATCACTTTGACTGCCAAACATTTTGTTGTGATGGACTACAGATCACAATTCAGAGTCAGGGTGTGTTTTCTCCTTCAGCCCAGTTGGTATGCTGTGATAGTAGTCTTGATACTTCTTTTCTAAAGCATTTAATTGTGTGAGGGACACCCCATGAATGTAGGTGTCTGTACATTGAAGTTGTGCTACTTACGGAGGCTATTTTAATAATAATATTGCGAGGTTATTAGTGTCCTACCTGCAGGTCAAAGGCCTATTCTCATACATAGAAGGGTTGAGTAATGATAACCATGCATGCTCAAGGCAGATTGGCTTTATTTAATATGTCTCAATAAATATGTACAGTAATGGACAGCATATCAGCCTCTAGGCTGATATGATGATGATGCTGATGAAATATGCACAGTCAATTGCGGATACATGTTAACAGTTTGACTTTGACAGTGCCTTTATATCATAGCAATAAGGATGATTTTCGTAGTACAAGGTTTACTGATAGTCCATAGGTTTTAAATGAATTTTCCTCGTGTTTGGTTCCCCAGCTTTGGGCATCAACAACACGAAATAATTAATGTCTTATTGTAAGATTAGATTACAAGAATCAAACATGTTGTACTTTAAATATTGGCAGATAAGGCACTAAGCCTACCCACGATCCTGACGCACAATATAAATTTGTCATTGGATGTTCTGTAGCGTGCCATTTTTTCATCACTATGATAAGTTGAAATGTTTGACTCGTATATTTCATTCTTTTAGCTGCCGAATAGTTCAGTAATAATACCTACTTACTAAAATAACCATGTACATTTTACATGCCAAAAAATAAAATTCTGGCCATTGAAAAGTGTGTGTAGTCTGTAATTTTATCTTTTCCAGAGACATAGTTGTCTGGTCCATAACTTATCTATAATAATAATATGGCATACAAAAATATTTTATTTAAATAACACAAAACACCTGTCATCTGCTACAAGCAAACGATTTTGTTGTTTAAAACTATAAACATAGAACTTATATTTGAATGTAGCTACTGAAATCAAATTAATTGTTAAGAAAAACATCTGCTATTCAATGCTCAATTTGACTTAATATTATAGCAAAGTTTAATGTCAGAGTTAGCAGTTGCTATGTATAGACATTTACAGATATTTCTTTTTTTTATTTATACACATGACAAGAAATAGAATAATTTATTGTTTAGTTTTATTTTTATCTTGTGTGCATTGGATTTGAGCAAAACATTATTCTAATTAATTCTTTCTTTTATTTTTAAAAGACGGTTTTTAGGAAAAGAGCAAAACCTAATTTATTATAAACACGAAAGTGTGCGCTATAGAAGTTTGTTACTCGTTCACCTTAAAACGGCTGGACGGACTTAGGTGAAAATTGTCTCCCATATAGATATTGACCTAGCTTACGAGTAATACGTAGGACTTTATCCTGTTTCCAATCCGTGGGATATTTAGGACTTTGGCTTAAAACTGATGTATATGCAGACAATGTCGCATACCGAAGCTAGTCTTGTATAAAGAATATATACAACCCAACTGCATTCACACCCGTTGGATTATATAAATTCTTCCATCACACTAAACTGCCAGCTATTGTTACAAATTGAAGATCTATTAAGTAGTTAAACAATTGACTATCTGTTACAGGAAGTGAGTCTGGACCCAGAAGTGAATGGAGCCCGTGAAGGTCTAGAGAAGGTCAGCATTAGTGATGCCCCACCGTCGATCACCACTTCACTGAGCAGCCCAGTCATGGAAGAGGTAAATATACTTTAAAAAAGTTTTTGTTTTGCTAAGTCAGTGACAAATTAAAGTAGGTATGATATCGGTGTTGGCATATCATTATGGAGCTATAAAATAAATGAACACAAACAAATATGTAGATAATTCGCATTTTAGCCTTCTTTTTACACTACTCATAACTTGTGATTAAGGGATTAAAGAGAAGAGATAGGGATGCCCGCTAAATTTAAAATTTCATAGGTTTTTTTGCAATTCTCACCTCAGTATGGTAAACAAAAATCAGAGGTGACAAATAGGTGTTTATGAGTAATTAATCTTTACAATAGTTAATAAAACTTTCTTAGTTAAAATTGGCTGCAAACGTCATGTTTTCATTAAATGAGTTGTACTTGGAGATTAATGTTGATGATTTTAATGATTATATTTTTTTCAATACATATTTGTTACTGTCGCGTCTAATATTTTTATTACCATCCAATCTGATAACGAGGTGCAAATTGCAAAAACATGTAAACAAAATTTTAATTTCGCGGGCTACACTAGGGCTGTCTGTCATATTAATACATGAAAGAAAAAAAAAGAATCAGCCCGCCAATGATATTTCGAGATTCAAACCACAGCTATGTTACTACAAATGCACCCCACTCTACCAGCATACTTAGCCCACTTTAAAGTGTTAATAAGAACACAATAACTGCTCTAACATTACCTATTATCACAAGGAAGTCCCCAGCAAAAAGTACCATAAATAATCTCCCCACTATGGCTTCAATCGCGTCAAATAAATCGGTAACTAAGCCTCGACGATGCTCGACGTACCTACAAGGTCACCGATCTAAGTAATCGGCCAATAAATAGCTGATTTTAAATCCGTGCCGAGACTTGAGATCATCTGGCGGTAAAACGAGCCATGCGCGACGGATAGATTGTCTAACAATACTAGCTAAGTAGGTTACATGGATAGGTATAGTTTACATTTACATTGTAAAATTAATTTGCCGGCAAAATTGAGGCTGTAAGAACGTAGGTACGCAACTTAACATCACGCTCTTATTTTCTGAAGGGGTAGGTTATTGTTATTATTAAGTATTTATTAAAAAAAAAACTTAACATTGCGTTCCTGAAGAGGTATATATACCTATAGGGTAGGGTAGGGCTATAGGTATACTTATACAAGGTGTAAGAATACACATAATTAGCCGTTAACTACACATACTGCTCATCAAAACTAGGTAAGATTCAGCAAAAATGATTACTAGGGAAGTACCTTTTTTTTTGTGTAGAATATTTAGGTGTATAGTCAATTCCCTGAATTGCCTAACCCCTATTTCCCTCATCTTCTTTGTAAAAGGGGTCAGATAATGTAGGACAATGGTAATGACAGGATTTTACTTGGAACAATTTACCCTCACCAATTAAGATAGTAAAATAATATGAAGAGAGGACCATCGGAATGCCAACAGCAGAGTATTTTAAAAGTTCACAGTAATAAAAATAAAGGTCAAATTAATGTTGAAGCTTTAATTATCATCATCATACCGTAGTTATATTAATTTTATGAAACGGAACACATAATTATGTTTATTGCTTGCGGTAGTGTTTTGAGCTCTTGATGGAATAACTTTTGGCCTAAAATAAACTGCCGATAAATTGCCTGGCAATTTCGAGTAAAACTATGTAATGAAGATGAACGTAATATGTTCTTCCGAACCTTCTAGCTTCGGAGAAATTAAAAGTAAATAAAATACCAACTTTTTTCCTTTTAAAATGTAACTAAACTTCAAATACTCCTGTGACCCATGTACTTTTAAATGTACCAGTAAGCACATAGATTTTTGCGCGTTACATTGCGCCATACCATAACCCATGATTTTATTATATAATTAATCATTTTTGTTCAATGTTGTCAAGTTTGATGGGGAATTTGAAATTTCCCGCCTATATTGTATGCCTCTTTACACCCTATATAATATACAGAAGTAGGTGCCAACATGGCCGTGGCCTATTAATATCACCGTTGAGCTCTTTCGTGCAAACAGCGTCGCGTGCAGCAAGCGGCGAAGGCTGCATTCTAATTTCTATTGTAGTATCTAGTCAGAGATCAGAACTGACACATATGGTACGGTCAGGGCTTTACTATTCCGGGGCTGCGGGTTGTTGGAAAGAGATACCGCGCCCCCGGAACGCAAAGGGCACATGAAGGAACATTATGGGTTTTAGTCAGTAAAAGTCTGACACTATGGGCGGGAAAAGTCATTGGTTGATTTCCCATCGTTAAAAAAAAGGGCTTTACTATTACCGAAACATCGGGCCACCAGGGAAATAAAAGATATTTTATTTGATTTTTTCCTTATTAATAATTTACAATTAATTACACTTACCGCAACAAGCGTTTAATTTGATTTGCAATCAGTTTATTTGGTATGAAAATAATATTTAATTGATGACTGGTGATAAGTTTGATTTGCATTTAAAATAAGGCAAAGGATACAGTCCTGTGACAGATGGAGTCTCAGTAATTTTGTCAATTTTAAAGTGTCTATTAATGTAAAGGTCAATTTACACCGAGAAGATACACATTTCATTGTAAGAAGGTGCAACATATACTCAATTCAAACAATGAAATGTGTATCATTTCTTGTAGTCTTTTGCGACCGGGTACTTCCACCCAGGTTTCTTCAGTAGCATTTTCAGCTTCTACTAGGTTAATCGTCTCACTAGCGTCGCTAGTAAGCACCGCACTACTGCAAGAGTTTGACCTGGGTCGAGTAATAAACAGACTTTTGTGAAAAAGGTCAATGGGCCATTAGTATGGGAGAAAAACCCACGGCGGACAGAAATGAAATTGTGAGGATATATAGATAAATGTCTCTAGTTTACCATGGTAAGGGTCGCTTTCTTGTGGGGTGTGGGAATATTGAAAAAAAAAAAACTTTTTTATATTCACATTATTTTTTGGAAGTATGAGAAACGGGGTGTAAAGTTTCTCATCCGCCGTAGAATAAGGAGGATCCTCCGACCAGACGGATGTCGTGTCTGGCGGGCTACTGCCCGACGGTTGTTGTCAGGATTTTGTATATATGCTAATGTCGTGGAGAATTTTGATACCGCGATCTAGGCAACGTCACTGCCCCGTGTCTCGTGGTCGCAAGCGCGACTGAGGAGCGGGGGTCCCGGGTTCGATTCCCATGTCGGGCAAGAAGTGTTATTGGGTTTTTCCATTAGGAATTTCTTAGTAACAGCCCGGATTTTGGAAGTTGGTGGTGTAACACCTCCGTGGCTCGGAAAGCACGTAAAGCCGTTGGTCCCGGCTGTCATTCGTAGATCTTTGACAGCCGTGACGGATAGTCAGAAGCCAAGAAGCCTGACAACCAGTCTAACCAAGAGGTATCGTGTTTCCCAGTTACTGGGTTGTGGAGGTCAGATAAGCAGTCGCTCCATGTAAAACATTGGTATTCAGCTGCATCCGGTTAGACTGGAAGCCGACCCTAACATAGTTAGGAAAAGGCTAAGGAGATGATGATGCTCTAGGCAACGTCAGTTTCGCCGTAGTAGTTCGAATGCTGAGCGATAGATGCCGCAACATCACTCCCCTCCAAGACCGGAGGTTGATACTCGAAGCACGTTGAGACGTCCATACATCTTGTGATGCGTGCCGGGCTAGTGAGTTGGAACCGGATGCCGTAGAGTTCAGGGAGAGTCGGAACTGTACGCGGAGATGCCCCAGTGAGTCGGGATGGTGCTGCATTATGCTCCAGTGAGTCGGATTGCTGTAGTATTGCGTAGCGGTTTGGCTGCTGTGGTGTCGATCAGGAGAGAAGTGGTGTCTCTGCCTGCCGACCGGTCGAAGTGCAGTAAGCTGTGCCAAAGCCGCTGATGAGCTGCATGCTCATGGTCAGGAAACCCGATGAAGCCGCGGTTGCTGGCTGGTTGTGTGACTCGTTGCTAGAGAGCTTGAGGAAGTGATGATGACGAATAAAGTAGCTACACGGAGGCTGCGCTGACGTTCATGCTCGGGGTCACCAGTTTGGAGGGATAAGAAACAGGGTGTGAAGTTTCTAATCCTCCGTTGAAAAGGGAGGATCCTCCGACCAGACGGGTGTTGTGTCTGGCGGGCTACTGCCCGATTGTTGTTGTCGTCGTCGGGATTTTAATATGCTAATGTCGCGAAGAACTTTGATAGCGCCATCTAGGCAACGTCAGTTTTGCCGTAGTAGTTCGAATGCAGAGCGATAGATGTAGCTACAATTTATTCGGCGTGATCAATATCTACCGTGATAAAAATACCGCAGGAGCTTCAACTTGTTGTTGGTGCCTAGCCCAGGATAAGAAATAAACAATACTGGCAATATGCGCGCAGCTCCCGACGGTTCGGCGGCCGTGTATGCACGAGCAGTAATAGTCTTCAACACATTGTCTTCCTTGTCTCGCTGGGTTTATTAAAATATATCGCTCCTTGAATACAAAAGGGCCACAATTAAAAAAAAAATGAAAATCGTTTTATTGCAAAAATTACACCTGAACCGACTTCAGGTGTAATTTTTGCAATAAAACGATTGTGTAGTAATGTCGCGCTCTGACATGTCGCGACTGAATTCGTCCTCTTATCAATATTTTATTGTTTACTAGCGACCCGCCCCGGCTTCGCACGGGTGCAATGCTGATACTAAATACACTACAGAAACGTAACGTTTAAATGAAACGTTTACGTTTATACAAAACGTTAAAAAAAAACGTTTTATACAAAAACATAGCGGTCCGCTCCGCCGTATCTTCGAAAATATTCATTTAAATCATATGCTGTAAAAGGCCATACAGGTTTATATTAAATCAACAATGTATTTAAGGTATTTAATTGGATAAGGATTAATGCTGTATTGGTTAAAATCGCTTCTAAAAGTAGCCATTATTTATCGTAAAAAGTAAATGACAAAAAAATGTTATTGTGGGATGTCCATAAGAGATAGACATATATCATCGCGGAGTTTTCTGTAGACCTTTTCAATGTGTACAATACTTAGTACATTATTTTAATAAATCTCGCCTGCGTTTGCAATGTAAGCGGAATTATTTACGACATCACATTAGAAACCTCAAATAACAGTGTTTCTGCACTATTAAATGGATGTTATTATACATATAAAACTTCCACTTTAACCACTCTATCTGTTGCAGTTGGACCGGGAGCTCCTCCTGGAAGCCTCGATCGTGCAGGCCTGGGTGTCATCACCGGACAGGCCTGCCGACATAGACAGTGAGGTGGAGTGGTTCCAGGGGGCCATGTCCGAGATTTGTGACGTGGCAATGCCCCGAGTCCCGCAAGGCGGCGCCCGCCGGCAGGTGTACTGGTGGTCGCAAGAGATTTCGGCGCTGCGGGAGGCATGCGTCGCTGCGCGACACTCGTACGCCCATCATCGCAGGCTCCGCATTCGGCCACCGAATGCGGCGGCCATTGAGGCGGAGCTGTACGAGGGGTACAGAGAGGCGAAGACCGCCCTCAACGAGGCCATCTCGCGGGCCAAGGCTCAGGCCCGCGAGGAGTTGCTGGGGACTCTGGTGGCGGTACGTAAGCTGAAAGGCAAAAATACCGCCCCGGGACCCGACGGCTTGCCTGCGAATGCCTGGGTCCTGGCCTCAGAGGCTCTAGGGCCCCGATTGGAGGGGCTCCTAAGCGCATGTTTGGAGAGGGGCCAGTTCCCACTTCGTTGGAAGACGGGGAAGCTGGTCCTCATTCGGAAGCCTGGGCGCCCTGCGGACTCACCGTCCGCATACCGGCCCATCGTGCTGCTCGACGAGGTGGGCAAGCTCTTTGAAAGAGTGATTGCGGGCCGCCTCGTCGGGCACCTGTCTGGGATGGGGCCGGACCTTGCGGACTGCCAGTTCGGCTTCCGCAGGGGGCGCTCTACGGTGGATGTCATCATGCGCGTCAGAGCTCTCTCGACGGGGGATGCTGTATCCCGGGGCGGGGTTGTGTTGGCGGTGTCGTTGGACATCGCCAACGCGTTTAACTCTCTGCCCTGGTCCTGCATTAGGGTGTAGGGAACTAGTGTTATTGAAACAACTGAAGCCGATCGATTACCATTTATTACTGGTCATCTTATTCTAGTACAATGTATTTTATAACAATGATGCTATCAACTAAGTACATACATATTACACACACCTCACACCGGGGGCGAGAGAAAAAAAAAATGAAATTACATAATTTTTTTTTTTTTTTATACCTATGGTTACAATATGATTATATGATTACATTCTTATCGGTTTAGTCCTATTTTTATGGACAAGATATGGTTTATTACTCTTTAAAATCTTAACATTAACACCCAAATCGTCTATAACTGCAAATGGTCCATCCCACTGTGGATCTAATTTAGTAGCTGTTTCATTTTTAACTAATATTAATTGTCCATTATTATACGTTACGTTATTCACTTTTTTATCGTAAGAGCACTTACGATTTTGTTTACTTACAAGTAAATTTTTACGAGCATCATGGTGTGCTACTTGTAACCTATACTTAAGATCTAAAGGATAACTATCTGGATTATATAGTGTTTCTACGTACTGACTTATTCTACATGGTATTACACTAGCTCTACCAAATACAAGTTCGAATGGCGTGTACTTTGTTTCCGTGTGAACAGTATTATTGAAACTGTAACACCAAAATGGTAACCATTGACTCCATGTTTCTTTTTTACCATCACACTGTATTCGCAAAAAAGCACCGAGATTTTTATGTGAGTTTTCAAGAGCACCAATAGATTGATGGTGGTATGCAGTTGATACCAATTTGTTTATTCCTAAAAATTTACATACTTGTTGCATTACTGAAGACACGAATTCTGTACCACGATCAGTCGCAATGGCATTTGGTACTCCAAATCTTAGTATAAAATTATTTACTAATGCTTTCGCTATACTTACCGTTTCCTTGTTTTTTAGGGGATATGCTTCCACAAACTTAGTAAGCTCGCACTGCAGGGTCAAAATGTAATAATTACCGTCTATATCCATTTCTAAAGGTCCCACAATGTCGAGAAAGATTTTGTCAAATGCATGCGAAGCTGTTGTAGTTATCTCCATGGGCGCCTTGACATATCTACAATGCTTCATTTTCTGGCACTTAATGCATTTACTCACAAATTCTTTAACATCTTTGTCTAAACCTGGCCAGTAAAATTTTCTTTTAATGTTGTTGGTCATCCTACGTACACCTGCATGACCAGCGGTGGGTAGTAAATGAAAATCATGTAAAATATAGGATTTTTCTTCCTCGTCTTCAATTCTTTTAATTCCTCTAAGTACATATATTCGTGGACCGGTCCAATCCATATTATCTTTTATTTCTACCAATAAATCTTTAATAAAACTTTCATTCTCTTTATTCTTTACTATGCATAGTTCTTCGATATTAATATTTTTACAAAATTCTCCTAACTTTGTCACAAACTCGTCTCGCGTAAATTGTGCCCTAAAGTTAAGATTAATAAATAACGTTTTTCTACGGCGACTGTAAACAAAACATTCCTTCTCTACATCTACGTTGTTGTGTCTTTTTAATTTACTTAATTCGTCCTTTCCTATAAAAGTCATTTCCACGGAATCACTTGGTATTCTTAGTACTTCAACTACCTGTGGTTGATCAGGCCACGAGTCGTCGGGTCTACTAAAACCAGGTGTATCTTCTACTTGTTTTTCTAATTCTAAACGCCTCTTTTGCCCTCTAGTCGCTACTAACATAATTTCTTCATTCATTTGTTTAAGGCTATCTGTTGTTATTATTATTCTAGATAGCGCATCTGCGACGCTGTTATCTTTCCCTTTCACATATAATATTTTAAAATCGTATTCTTTCAGCGCCAATCTAAATTTTGTTAACCTACTTGATGGATCTTTCATTGAGAATAAATATATTAATGGTCTGTGGTCGGTCATAATTGTGAATGTTTTTCCGTATACATATGGCCTAAAATATTTCACAGCCCATACAATGGCAACTAACTCTTTCTGAATAGTTGGGTAGTTCAATTCTGCTTTATTAAGTGGTCTACTAGCGTAAGCTACTGGTTTTAATTTTTTATTGCACAAAACTGCTCCTACATCTGTTCCGGAAGCGTCGGTTTGTATAACAAATTCATTATTCTTAGTGAAATCTGGAAATTCTAATACTGGCGGAGTTGTTAACGCTTGTTTTAACGTGTCGAATGCATTTTGACACTCAACAGTCCACTGAAATGGTTCATATTTTCTGGTTAATTTATTTAATGGATAGGTTATTTCTGCGAAGTTTTTAATGAATTTTCTATAATAATTACAAAATGCCACGAATCTTTTTACTTCATCTGTGTTAGTTGGTGTGGGATATTTTTGTAATATCTCAATTTTTGTAATATCTCAATTTTTGCTGGATCGGGTAAAACTCCATTTTGTGACACTAAGTGGCCTAAATAAAGAATTTCTTTTTGCAAAAAGTTACATTTTTCTGGATTTAATTTTAAATTTATTTTTCTTAGTCTCTCTAAAACATCTACCAAATTCTTGTTATGGATATCTAAATTTCTACCAAAAACGACTAAATCATCTAAATATATAAAACATCTATCAAATGTTAATCCTGACATTGCTACTGACATTACTCTGCTGAAAGCACTTGGACTTGTCTTGAGTCCCATCGGTAACCTCTTCATTTGATATTGTCCATTGTTGGTAGTAAACGCAGTATACTCTCTACTGTTTTTATCCAAAGCTACCTGGTAATAACCTTTGAAATAACAAATAAACTACATACATATATGTCTCAACAAATTTTATGTCATATATGTAGTTCCGTTGGGTTAGGTTAGGTTCCGGACACTAAAAGTGTCCGGGTTTCACCCGACACTTTTTGCCAGCCCCGCCCGGACGCTCCCCGGACGCCCTCTAAACTAGGACAAATCCGGGGAAACCCGGACGGATGGCAGCCCTAGATAACAATAACACGGAATCCGAAACACTTTGCCTACACTTTTATCACATTTTAGGGCACTATTACACAGTGTTTACGTAAACTCGCGAAATTTTTTCAAGAGCGTATGTGCATACTGCTGATTTACCAACATCAAATCAAGCGACTACAGGAACGTTCGCGGATGACACAGCTGTTCTGGTGTCTCATAGTGATCACAAAGTGGCAACAGCTATGCTGCAGGTATGCTTGGATGACATAGCCTTGTGGCTTAAGAAATGGAGCATAAAAGCCAATGAGACCAAGTCGGTAAACGTTACGTTCACTAAAAGAAAGGATACCTGTCCACCAGTACAGTTAAACAATATTTTACTGCCTCAAGCTGAACATGTCAAATACCTAGGTTTATACCTCGACAGGCGCTTTACATGGAAAAAACACATCTTCACAAAACGTAAACAACTTGGACTGACACTGAGAAAGTTCTACTGGGTAATTGGCCGAAACTCACAGCTACACCTGCAAAATAAAACCCTGCTATACAAAACCATAATCAAGCCTATTTGGACCTATGGCATCCAGCTATGGGGAACAGCATCTCACTCCAACATTGAGATCATACAGCGGTTTCAGAATAAGATCCTAAGAACAATCACAAACGCACCATGGTACGTACCAAATGAGGCTTTACACCATGATCTGACGATTCCCACAGTCAAAGAAGAAGTAAAGAACTACATCAAGTCATACAAAGAGCGAATAACTCGTCATCCAAACATCCTGGCAAGTCACCTTATGGATGGAACAGGGTCCAGAAGGCTCAAGTACAAAATACCTCAAGACTTCATCTGACAAACCTAGCAACATATTATGCTAGATAAGTAAATAGGATGTGTCATAGGACACATACCGAGCAAGACCATCTAAACCCGTCAAACAATTTACTTAATGTCCAACAATACTGAGACAGATTGTAAAAAAAAGAAGAGAGAAAAAAAAAAAAAAAAAAACTTGTAGTAAATGAAGTTATATTTGAGTCGCTCTATTAAAAGGGGCGCGCGTCACGCGTCGCGTCTCGGTGAGAACTGACCCTTAATGGTTTTATTGAAATAAATGCTTTGACTTTGAATACCGGTAGGGTTCCGTTTGTCACCCATTGCGTAAAAACCTTAAAACCACAAACCCGAACGGAAATCTGGAAATCCCCAAAACTGTAGTCAAAGCTTAAACAAAACCAGAATAATCTAGAAACTAAACGCCAGACCAACTGACGTCGCAACAGATAACCCATCCTACACATTTAATTCCACGATTACTATATTTCCAGATAGCTACGGAACGCGCGAACAACATCATCATCACTATCACGGAACCACAGAAGATAGGCGAAGGCATGAGCTCGTACGTGGCGTACCGTGTCCTCACTAAGACCAACATGCCTATATTCAGCAAGCATGACTTCGCTGTACTAAGGAGGTTCAGCGACTTCCTAGGTCTACATGAGAAGCTCACTGAAAAGTATTTGAGATCTGGAAGGATAATACCGCCGGCTCCTGAGAAGAGTATAGTTGGTGGGTAGTTTTTTTCTTAGTTATACATTTCTTTCACAAGACTTTTCAGACTTCATCCGCGTGGTTTATTTCACCCGCGTTAAGTTACGTCTTTGATTACTGCTCCGCTCCCGCGTGTCGTAGCGTGATGTTATATAGCCTATGTTACTCAGTGATAAGATAGCTTACTAACGGCAAAAGAATTTTTGAAATATTAGTTTTAGATATAGCAGACAGACGTCTATATCTATACTTACAAGTTACTGAAAGGAGATGGCTACATCGAAGTATAGACCACTGCCCCATGTGCCAGGTACCATGTATAAATATGGTACCTAGCACAATGTAATGCTGAATGGCTAAATATTAGTATTTCATGTAAAAAAGTTTCAGATACTTTTTGGGAATAATATAATGGTAAAATAATATTGCCTAAAAAGGAAAAAAGGTTTGTTTGACAGTATATAATTTTCTTCAACTGACACTTTCGAAAAATAATAAAACTAGAAACGAAAATGAGGTTGTATATTTATAAGCGAATGTTTGTGATGAAAAGTTTTTCTTTTTTTTTTAGATACTTTATTATGTTTAATAGTTCACGAAAGTGCTAGGAAAATATTAAACACTACATAATTCATGAATGATTTTTTAAATACTATGAGGTTATATAAGATTCATATACATTCCAGAATGTATCTGGCCCGGGGGCAGTCATTTAGCCATCACCTTTGTAATAATTGTTAGTTTGCTAGCTTATTTCGCGACCTAGCCCTCGGGAATGTCGGTTGCTGTTTAAAAAGTAGCGTATTCAGGTCTCAAGCCACCTCTATGTCAAATTACGGTACAGTATTTTTGCCGTAATAAGATAACAAACAAACAAACGGGTGAGAGTTACTTACGTATTAATATTTTAGTCTGGAGAGAACCTATATAAAGTTTAATGAAACATCATTCTTCATCACGAACCTCGTAATAAGTTGACATGTCTGAAAAAAATATTTTAAATTGTTTTGATTACCAATCGGCAAGGCGAAAAATGGATGAAACATAATTAAAAATAGTGTGATTCCCTCATGTTTATAAACTTCCTTGACAGGCACAACAAAACTAAAGATGACATCGACACCGTCGACGGAGAGTGCAAACGGCAGCGTAGCGGCTGGCAGCGTACAGTCCCAGTTCGTGGAGCGACGCCGTGCAGCGCTGGAGCGCTTCCTCAACCGGGTGGCGCAGCACCCCGTGCTCTGCATCGACCCTGACTTCAGGGAGTTTCTAGAGTCAGGTGAGCTTGTATATGTGGAAGATTCAAGGGATATAGGTGGTGGATGCAGACTTTTACCATGTATGCAGTTCATTAATCTCGTTAGCCTACTGGTCCTAAGCACGACTGCTACGCTAGAAGTCTTGGGTTATTGGGTTTTATTCCCTGAAGGGTTAGGCAGAGGTGTACCAATTTACACCCACAGTTCGCCGGTATATTTAGGTCACATGTATTAGGGGTGAGCCTATTGCCATTAACCGGGCATAAATCCTAACTCCGAGCTGCTACTGAGAATTTCTTACAAAAATCCAATAACACTTCGATCGACCTGCTAATCGAACTTCAAGACCTCTATCGCAGCAGACCCGCTTAGGTCTTAGGACCACTACGCTAACTAGGTAGTCTTAATATACCAGACGAGTAATTCAATATATTGTCTAAACAGACACGGAGCTGCCAAAGGCGACGAGTACGTCAGCGCTGAGCGGCGCCGGCGTGCTGCGTCTGTTCAACAAGGTCGGCGAGACCGTCAACAAGATCACCTACAGAATGGACGAGTCTGATCCGGTAACTTATTTGTTTACATTTGTTTAACAATTCCATTTTTATAGTCAAACAGTTTTTGCCCGTGTCTTCATCCGAGTTACTGTCAGTTTTTAGCGATTTTTTTTTTACGTGCGTATCCTTATTTCTGTTTCTAAAATAAAGCCCAAGCTACTTCTTATACTATCAGCTCTGACGATGAAAGTCCCATCGAAATTAATCCAGCCGTTGAGGAGATTAGCCGGAGGAACAAACAGACAGACGGGCAAAATAAAAAGTTTTTTTTTTATATTTGCCGCGTAAACATTCGTATATGCATGTATTAAAAAGCTGTTATTCAGAAATAACAAACATACACTTCAATTCTATTTATTTGTAAGCAATTCATTCTTAGACCCAATTTTTAACGTATCTGTGTTCATATCCCCAGTGGTTCGAAGAGCGTTCAACCCGCATCGAGGCCCTGGAGGCGTGCCTGCGCCGCATGTTCTCTGCGTGCGAGGCGCTGGCGGGTGAGCGGCGCGAGCTGAGCCTGCGCACGCACGACGCGGCGCGCGCCTGTGCCGCGCTGTCGGGCGCCGACCCGCACGCGCCGCTCTCGCGCGCGCTCTCGCACACCGCCGACTTGCACGAGAAGGTAACATACCACGGAACCAACCAACTTCAACAACGTCCAAGTGATGATGGCTGGAATACTATATCTTCACGGTATTATAGTCAAGCCATCGTCATTAGGACGTGACGTGAGACGTATATAGTGCTGAGGCACTATGCGACAGACATATTGGAGTATTGGGTACATGACACCATTAAACAATTATTGCAAGACACAACTTCACAAAAATAACAGTTTATGTTACCCCTGAAAACCCGATAAATTTTTAAATAACTCTAAAATTAGATTTTAGTTGCTTTGTAATCAATAAATAGTTATTAAATTGAGATGTCAAAAAAGTGACGTCATAGTTTAGTATTGTCACACAAAATCTGGGGGAATCGCTTTTTGACAGCTCATAAAAAGTACATACTACCCAATTTAACTGTATTGATTGTTTCACAGATAGAACACTTGAGACTAGAGCAGTCGAACACAGACTTCTACGTGCTTGCTGAACATGTTAAAGACTACCTCGGACTCATCGGCGCCATTAAAGACGTGTTCCACGAGAGAGTCAAGGTAAATATTATATTTATGCTTGATTTTCCATATTTATGGCCGCGTATAATACTTATGAACCAAAACAAAAACAACCACCACCACTGTTATCTAACAAAAACAGTTGATCTCCCCCCACTCGTCTCTCGAACGAAAACCAATGCAAAATAAATGTGACGAATTGTCATGCGCGTAAGCTATTGTGTGGGCAGGCCATATTGCTCGCAGAGCAGATGGCCGATGGGGTCGAAAAGTGCTAGAGTGGAGACCACGGACTGGCAAGCGCAGCGTAGGACGTCCACCAACAAGATGGACAGACGACCTAATAAAGGTCGCCGGAAGACGCTGGATGCAGGTCGCTTCAGACCGGTATATGTGGACATCTAAAGGGGAGGCCTATGTTCAGCAGTGGACGTCCTATGGCTGAGATGATGATGTTGATGATGAAGCTATTGTTATTGGTTCTTGATAATTAAGTCAACCAATCACAGAAGCTTACTCACAGTCACAATTATTTTTCGTTTAGATGAACCGATGATTAATCTGTTACTTGTCTTCATAGTATCAAGTCGTGTCGTGTCCTATTATACGTTGGAATATTTCAAATGACGCATTTGGGTAACATCGTAAGGGTTCACATTTATCTATATAATTTTTAGAAAGAGGTTCTTTACTTTGCAACAGATAATCTCTGGAACTACTAACCCGATTACAAAAAATGTGTTACTGATAGAAAGCTATATTATTGCCGAGTATCATAAGATATGTTTCATGGTACATTTAACTTCCACTCAAACGAAGTAGCGGGCAAAACCTAGTGTGTCTGTTATCTTACTATTAACTCGTACGCATCGGCAGGTGTTCCAGAACTGGCAGCACGCTCAGATGCAGCTGACGAAGCGGAGAGAAAACAAAGCGAAGGCCGAGCTCGCCAACCGGCCCGAGAAGATCGAACAAGCTGCCAATGAGATTATTGAGGTACGTTTGGCAAATTTTGTCTTTGTCTGTGCAAGTACTGATTACATTTTTAAAGAAGCAAAAAGCCTGAGGTTCTTTGACCATAGATGTCTGATTTTTTTAGTAAATCAATGAAATTATTAGATGTTTTTACTGTCGATGTTATCGAAGGTACTGTGAATCGTGATTCCCGCTTGCGCAGATATACTCGTAGCAAGGAATTTACTATATCTCAGAGCAGCGAATTTGAATAGCATAATAAGTAATAATAACATATCACCAATAAATAATATAAACATTATCCTCAGTGGGAGGCGAAGGTAGAGCGCGGCCAGCAGGAGTTCGACACGATATCCCGCGTCATAAAGAAAGAGCTGGAGCGGTGGGACGAGCTGCGCCTGCACGAGCTGCGCGCCGCACTGCTGCGCTATCTAGACGAGCACATGAAGCATCAGGCACAGGTACATGACGCTAAATATTGGTTGAAAGAAAACATAATATCTTGAGCTACCCATTACCCACCATCTACGGTGGCCGGGAGTCGTCTCGCGGCTCTTGGCGCCCGGGGCGGTTAATGGGCAACACGATACCTTTTGGACACCTCTTTTTTATTATTACGTTGACCATTACCTGAATAATACTGGCTTATTTTTATCCCTCTGCAAGGCAAAGGCCTCTTATTATGCAGAGAAGGCATGAGCATTGATCATTATGTTTGCTCAAGGCGGATTGGTTATTTCAGACTTATATTTATTTGAGAGTTTCTTAATGATGAGATGTTTTCTTTCACTGATGCCAGTGACATAAACAAAGAATGTTTTTTTAACTAGCCGTGCTTGGCCGCGAATCCAAAACTTCGTATATGGTGGCCATTATGATGACCAATATCTCTTTTTCTTGTAATTTATTACGGTTTCTAATAGGTAGAGCATGAAAAGGCAGGTTTTCATACATAGAATGAATGAAATAATGAGAATTAAAATGTGTCCTTATCCCTAGAAATACAAACAATTAATTAATTCCAGGCAATCCGCTACTGGGACGCGTTCCTGCCAGAGGCGCGAGCCATCAAATGAGTGGCGGAGTGACGGCGACCTCGCGCGCCCTCCACGTAACGACCAGCTTCTCTTAACGTTAGTAAATGAATCTAATACCTACTACCTTCCATACATACAGTGCTTGACCGAATGATCACATCGGGTTCTAGACGCCCGACCAGCCCCGGATCTAATTTTTTTTCGAACCGGGGCAAAACCTTTATAGTGGCGCCCCCTCCCTTCAGTGCGTTTTTCAAACATAAATTATATTAAGATTCGATTAATTGATAAAAACCTATGAAATTGTAGCAAAAGAGGCTTCATTTGTTCGATATTTCGAATTCTTGTGTCAAGGATTTGGCGCCCCCATTAAACTGCCGCAAGTGCCCCGGTTTGCCCCCCATAGATCCGAGGTTGCGCCCAACTCTGTATAGCGTCGTCTCTCTCACTCCTATGTGACTATCTCGCTCTAAAACCCGATGTGTCATTTACGTTCGTGGACGTGTATATTGAATGTAGAAACCAGTGGGGGGGTGAATAGACTATAGGAAGTGTCAGATTTGATTTTGTTTTGTGTATACTATGGTAAACTTCGCCTTATACGTGGTGTACAGTCGAAGAATAAATGGTTTACCAGGTGCGCCTTCAAAGAAGATCATGTTGAAATTTAAAAATGGAATTTGTCTTTAAAGCACTGCTGCAAAATATGTTATGTCACTGACACAGAATGTTAAAATATAATTATCTTGTTTTCAATAAGAGCTATCGGCTTTTCAATAGTTAAATAAATATACCAATATTTTCATTTTATTATTTTCGATTTATGGTGAAAATTTTATCGCTGTTTGCTTAGTAGTTTTCGAGATGAAAAACAGATACAGATACAGTCTTTTTCTAGAGACCATTAATGCCATGAATATAGTCAACTTTTTTTTCAAGAT
Organism: Caradrina clavipalpis; assembly: GCA_932526535.1. Classification (NCBI taxonomy): domain Eukaryota; kingdom Metazoa; phylum Arthropoda; class Insecta; order Lepidoptera; family Noctuidae; genus Caradrina; species Caradrina clavipalpis. The sequence goes on from OW052103.1 coordinate 5,083,508, forward strand.
TTGTTTTTTTTTATTAATTTTGGCATTCTAGATAAAAACAACGGCCCATGTCAATAATGTAGCTAAACTTAATTCTAACCATCAGAAGGGTTTTTAGAGCTTCAGAGATTTTTAAATACATTCTTATTTTTTTATAATTTCGTAGATAACATAATACTATAAATATATCTACTAATGTATAGATTATATTAAATCCTAAAAGTGTAATTGATTTTAGGTTTAAATTGTATTTTATAACGTGTAATAATTTGACAAGAATTCTTTTCATAAGTATCGATAAAAACGGTACGAATGAACGTAAATTTATAATGTAAATCGTAAAATAATGTCATCTGGTAGATAGATAAATAAGTACTTTCTGATTAAATTAAGCGGAATTTTAATGCCAAATATAAAAATTACATTCCAAATTATGTTTCTATATTTTAAAATAAACAAGTTTTAATTTTCTATGCATCATATTCAACACATTCAACAACACGACATTTTTATATCCATTTACTAACGTTATTTGATTTCACGTGAACACTTGATACTTTGAACTTTGATAAAAACAGTTTGTAAGTATCATGTGTCTATGTGGTAAAAACCGTATATTATTATATAAAACAAATTTAAGACTTATTTTCAATTTTTTACAGTTCATTTTAGATTGCACGCCTCAGTCCGCTAGACACAATGATTTTCAAAGGTCCAAATAAAACGTTTGTTCATCAAATCGATCTCAACGTTTTTGTATAAATAATAAAGTAAAATGTATACATTTACTTGTGTAGTGGAAATTGAAGCCTGGACTGCGAAATAACAATAATTGTCTCGAATTATGTTCCTGTAGGTTAAGAGACTAAAATCACAATTATACCTATACTAGCTGTATATCCCGGATACTGCCCCGCTCCCGTTGGTCGTAGCGTGAATAGCTCTTGCATCACTATATCTATTGATGAAAACCGCATCAAAATCTGTTGCGTAGAAAAGATCCAAGCGTACAGAAGAACATACGGCGGGAAGCGAATTTGTTTTATACTATGTAGAGATTACATACACCAATAACTAATGATTAATTTTCATGAGAAGTTTCTCATTTTGAGAGAGCGATTATTGAACTTTGAGAGAGCGATTATTGAATGGAGATACATAGGTAAAATAAAGTAGTGTAAACAGGAGATCTAAAGGGGAGGCCTATGTTCAGCAGTGGACGTCCTATGGCTGAGATGATGATGAAACAGTTTGTCTTGCATTAACAGAATCTCCTCTCTTTTCCAGTCTTATGATTTCAGTACCTAGTCATATTTATTCGATTTTTGCTCTTTGGCTCTAAGTGTACACACATTCTCACATAAACAATCTCGCCTCTCGATTGGAGAAAAACTCTTCTTTTGTACAACAAACTAAACAATGGTTCATAATCCCCTTTCTGTTAAGCTCTATGGTTGGAAGTACTGTAAAACCATAGCAAAAACAAGATAATATATGTAGTCCATTTGTATACGATGTGCAAAAGTCATCGCTTGCTATAACATCACCACAGCACCGATTCTAAAAATCAAATCGCTAATTGTCAACTCACCGCCCGCAAGTCGTCAACTATTTTATCTTGATATTTTAAAACATACTTTAATGCACACGTTATAAAGCCTCAACTTGAATAGCAAATTATTTGCTGTGTCGGAGCGATGACTTTAAATCTAGTATATTCGTAGATAGACTAATTTATTACCGTTATTAACCCTTATCTTCTTACAATAAACGTTTGTGAAGTTACACCAGTATTAACTTCGATTTAGTAATACATTTTTCGGGGGTTAAGTTTAGTGTAACTTTACTCCGGGTTTATTAATAAGGGTGCTTTTGTTACTCAGTCTCGTTACCTCTCAGGTGTATTGTACCATACTTGTTGCCAACATGATTCTTAATTATTGATTGACGACCAGTGATTTAGTTAGACTACCTCATTGGTCGCTAAATGAGAGTGTATGTATTCAAATTAACTTGTTTGCACTCTTTATCAGTGAGAGTCGCTATACACATAAGCGGTTCGGCATTTTCAATACAACGTTATCAAAAGTGCCGAACCGTTATGACAGCTGTTATGTTTCGACCGAACCCACCAATCATGGAATAATATGCTTTAATTACCCTCACAGAAGACACACTTTACTATCTTATCATATTTAACACAATTATTTGTATGCAACCTGCATTTGTTTGCTTCGCACACATGTACAGTCGGGCTTCAATTGTTTATATTATTATTGTTACGATATAGATGAAAATGTGATGTGTTAAACTTTTTTGTCGACATTACCTTTAAGAAAACGTTTCATTTGTGTACTAATGTTATAAATTTTGCTATTATTACTTGCGATGAACCTATGCTAAATCTAAGATATAATCAATTTGGAAGAATTTAAATAACACAATATTTTTTTGGTCACACTGTATTTGCAACTTTAATCTACCTCTCGTTTCCGATAATTTACCGCAATTTTCATGCACTTATTGAAAGATTATTTACATTATTTTAAGTCTCAAGCCTAATAAACAACATCCAATATTGTGTGACATACATAACAATATTAAGATTTAAATTCTTCTGAAGTCTTGCCCGAGATAATTATGTTATCGTCTGTTGGCATGTATTTTGAGTTACACATATACCCGTCACTGTCGCACAACTGTCAAACTACCAGTGCAAGAGAGAGACGGAAATATAGCAACTGCATGCTAAGTATCATTTATACACGGTGAAAGGGATATCAAAGACTTGTTTTTAGTAAATGATTCTAGACTCTCTAGCATTAATATATTTTACAAAATCAGCTCATCCATACATGTATGGATCAAGTAAAGTGGCAATTATATTTTTTCTTACTCCACCGTTGATGTTATATGATTAATTTTATTGCGGGATCCAAGAAACTTGAATAGTTTTTCTTGACTCGTCGAGCTACATTGCCTTGCCACTTTTCTGGCAATCTCCACTGTTGACTCTGGCTTTCTAGTGTTGCAGTGGATGGGAATAGAGTGGCAGGCTTGTCCCATTAAAAACAAATGTATGGATCAGTTTATATAAAAAATATCCGAGGGATAACTTTGTTGCTTCTTTTCATCTGTTATTATTATCTCGGCTTTATTTCTAATTTATGGTAAAGGTTCATCGCAAACCAACGCTCATCGCTTCGTCATTATAATTTCGCGTAAATTAATTCTTAAGAATTTGTTATCACTATTGTATATTTTTATATAGTCATTTGTTTTTTATCTTAAATGTAAGAATACTAGATACTGCATATTAGAATTGTATTCCAAAAGAATGGTTACGCATATGTTACAGTCAAAGTATTAAATTGGAGATTTTATATTAGTTGATAGGGATTTTCTAAAAATTTTTGTTATGTTATATGGACTTTTGTTGGTACTATAACGTACGTTATAACTATGTTGTAGTTTTATAATCGTGTAAATTCCCGTCTGTCCAAATTCATTACTCTGGCCGTAACACAATATTTACCTTAGATATGAATATTAGGTAGTCTGATTGAGAAAAAAAAATTCGAGTCTAATGTATTCCTTATTTTTTATATTGCCAAATATATTTTAGTGGTAATTTGGTGTAATGGAAGAGATGAATAATTATGAATAAAGTATATAATGTTGGTTTCCATTTCAATCGGTTTTTTTTTTTTGCCTCCTACCAACTGAAACCCCACAGTGTTCTTCCCAACTGCCATTGGCCGAGGCACGGGTATCGCTCTGAGCATTCTTCCTCACCCCGGCAGGTATTGGCCCGCCACCACCACAAGGCGGGCCCCGTCACCCGGTGCGGCAGTCAGCCATCGGCTGCACTGACTTCAGAAAAAGCGCTCTTTACTGCTTTATTCCCTTTTAATCCCTATGTTACTATGGGGCCATTCATTCATTGTATCCAGGTAGGTCATTCTTTACTAAAAAAAACAAAATAGTAAAGCGATTTTTCGCATGTAACGCAACTGATCATCGCGGTAAAGGACCTTTAATAATATTGTTTTTTTTAGATGTACCTAGTGATTAATTTATTTTATGTAGGTAAGTAACTGAATATACTCTATTTGCCTTAAAAGGGTGGCAACCCTAATGGTCTTTGCTTTATTAATTTTTGATGACATGACGGACTGGGGGTCTTGAATGACTAATTTTCAAATTATTAATTCATTTTTAAACAATGGTTTTACGGCTGATATTTGTAAATCATCTGGAAATGCCCCTTGAACAAAGGACAAGTTAATAAAATGCGTTAGAACCGCGGATTTCCTTAGCACAATTCTTAATAACTGCCTCGTTAGCCTAGTGGTCCTAAGCACGATTGCTACGCTAGAGGTCCTGGGTTCGATTCCCAGTTCGAGCAAAAAGTGTTATTGGGTTTTTCTATGAAATTCTCAGTAGCAGCTCGGAGTTTGGATTTGTGCCCGGTTAATGGCAATAAGCTCGCCCCCTATTACATGGGACCTAAAAATATACCGGCGAACTGTGGGTGTACATTGGTACACCTCTGCCTAATCCTTCGGGGAATATAGGCGTGATGGTATGCTATGTGTGTTAATAATTCTAGTGCTAAGTTCGTCATAGCCTTCTGAGGTAATGTTATATAATAACATAATTTGTTGTTCTACTTTACTTTCTGACATTGGAATGAGGCACATTGAGCTAGGTATTAAATTTTTATAACAATGACTATTTTAACTTTACTGTGTAGTTATGATTAAGGTAGAAATCGTTGAAGGTGGAGGCTACTTGTGTTGAATCAGTAAGTATGGTTTTTTAATATTAATGGATTCCATGTTGTTTTTAGGACTAGGATTATGTATTTAATTTTTAATTCCTGACTAGCTAAAAGAGGGGTGTTATAAGTTTTTTGGAGTGTCTGTCTGTGGCAAGCTCTTAAATGGGTGAACTGATTTGAATGCGGTTTGTATGTCCATGTAGCCTTCCAAGTGTTCTGATATTTATTAATGTATTTTATATGGTGCAGCGGAGCAATCTCGACAGCGGGAAATTTCAACAAATCTTAGTAAATTGTAGAAGTTATTAAGATTAGTTGAAATTTCCCGCTGTTGAGATTGTGTCGAGATTGCCCCACTGCACCTTATTAGCATTTTTTTGGCATTATTGATACATTTTTGTGTATTTAGTGTATCTAGTTTTGTTGGGTTGAGCTGTCTTTTTTTATAATATTGACTTGCTTTTGCCCGCGACTTCGTCCGCGTGAATTAATAGTTCCCGTTCCCGGGGGATTTCCGGGATGAAAACTATCCTATGTCCTTTCTCGAGTCCCAGACTATATCTGTACCAAATTTCATTGAAATCGGTTGAGTGGTTTAGGCGTGAAGAAGAGACAGAAAGACAGAGTTACTTTCGCATAGGTAAGCTAAATATTGAAGCCAAACATAAAAAGGGTATATAAATAATTAGTCACAAAAATATGAATGACTTTACGATTAACAGATAATATAAAAATTCTTGGAAACGAACAGGAGATTACGCAACACTTAATGCAGACGGTTTGGAATTATCCAATTTACATGGTTTTTATCCTCCCCAATTCTACGAATAGTCCAAGATCTCAAAGTCGCTAGAACTACGTCCAACATGCCTGAAATCTTGCGGCTAGTTAGAGGAATAATATAGTTAACCCTGGAGTGGTCGCGCGGAGTACATAATATATGTAGCCCACGGTTGTTTAAACTGACATGACTTTTTGCGCACTTTTTTTTTATAGCTGATTTAAACAAGATCGTTGATGATTTATGTTTGTTTTTCGTTTTAACTTCATTTTGGAAGAGTTAATTTGTCATATTTTAATAAAAAAATAATAAAACAATTAAATTTCATTTAAAAAACGACAAAACAAATTGCTACATATGTAGTCCGCGCAACCACTCACGTGACTTTTTAAGGCGCGACCACTGCAGGGTTAAGAAAGTATGTTTACTTAATAGTTTCGTTTCTGCGCAATTTTTCAGATAGATGTTTCAGGTAGATGAGGTAGGTACCAAGGACGTTCGATTGTGACAGCGGTTCTTATGTAAGTTCTACAGATGTTAAAAACTAACATAGGTACATAATTGCCAAACACCCGAGGGCCATAACTCCAATATTTTTTAAAATAAGTAGGAATAAAATATGAGAACAATGACCCCTTTTCAGGTTTCTGGTAAACAAGAAATAAGTTTGTACAAAAACCACCCGTCACATTTCAACGTAAAGTACCTTTTAAAACATCTAATACCTGAAAATTGGCCCAGCATTAAATCTAGCAAGTTTACATCATATTTTCTTTCTATTTTCAAAATTTAATGCTAAAATAACGTAAGTCTCACGGCTCTATGTTCTCGGTCCATAGTTAATAAATGAGTAATGTTTGCGATTTAACAAGATACTATAATTAGTATTTCTGCTTCAATAATCTGATATAAAAACCCACTATCTACCTAATGTGGGATTTTTTATATTCTAAGTAGGTATTGTATAATCTCTAAGACAAAAATAGCGATAAGTCTGTATTGGATAAGCTAATAGCTGTATAAATCTGAAATCAGTTTTATGGCTTTTTCTGTCCAAAGAAATAGCTGAAATTTTTCCTGTATAATTCTAAGTTAGAAAGGATATTATAAAGTCAAATTGCATATGGCACTATCAGAAGAATAGGCTACCTCAGGGAAGTATGCTGGTACCCACATCTACATAAAGCCCCGATCAGTCACTTTATATTTATTATCAATATATCACCCCTTCTAAAATGCGGCAGTTTCATTTATGCTGCTGTATTCGGCGTGAGAGAGTGATTTTTTGGTGTTACTTTTTTCTTGTAATCATAAAGGTATCATTATATTGCAAACAAGCCGACCGTCCACCTGATGTTAAGTGGTTCCCGTTGCCTATAGAGATCGGTAATACCAGAGGCCCTGCAGCTGCATTGACATCCCAGAGACAAAGTTGAAATGTCTCATGTGCCTGTAATTACACTGGCCCCCATACCCTGCAAACCAGAACACAGCAACTGCAACGCTGCTTTGCTGCAGAGATAGGTATGGTATGATGGTAATACTTCCCCGGACGAGCTCTTTCACAAAAAGCTCTACTACTGCTGATGACGGATTGACGGATGGTTCAGTCATGTTGAGAGGATGAGTGAAAGGCGACTAACAAAAGGGATTTAAATGGGAGATGTGAGTGGCAATGCCGGGAGGGGACGCCCTAGAAAGACCTACCCTGACCTTATTGGTGCGGTTCTTCAGAAAGGTCAGGTGCGCAGTACTCGTAACCGGCGTGCTTGTATGACCAGATGTATGAATGTGGAGGAGGCGAAAGGAGTATGTAAGGATCGTAATAGGTGGCGGTCCGTGGTTTCTGCCTACCCCCATGGGAAAAAGGCGTGAGTTTATGTATGTATGTATTTAAATAAATCTTTAAGGAAAATGCCCCAAAGATGATGGTACGATACGATACTGTTTGTTTGTAAAGATAACCAACTGTCTGACTAATTAAGAACAGCTTGGTTTAGTCACTAAGTACGTACAATATAATACATTAATTTAAAGAAAATCAAAACGTGGACAAATCGGATTCACCTGATAGAGCTATCTTTAGATTAGGATAAGCACAACAAGATATATATAAAACAGTACATTTAATTACCAACAGTTTATTTGTTGGATAATAAAAGACAGGTGAGTGCTCCATACCAACATAATTATTATTTATTTATATTGTTTTTAGATAGATTTTCCGCTGCTTTGATAACTAATCTGCTTATTTTGTTTACTCGGGAATTACCACTTTAATCAGCACATTAGCCTTTTTGTCTTAATGAATGAGTCGAGAAATCTGTGATTGCTGACTTAACTGTGATGCGTGTTTCGAGTTCGAGTCTCGGGTGAAACAATTATTTATATCGCCTGCAGGGGCCTATAGGTAGGTGTTCCGAGTCTGGTTGTTTATGTATATGAATTTACGTATATGTTTATAAATAACGACACTTTTTTTTCTAAATGAAAAGACTTTCGATGCACTTTTTGCCGTAGTTGTAATGGCAAACTAGTTAATGGAATGGTTAAGTGGTGCCGAAATCTATATGTAGTCACCTTGTTTCAGCTATCGAATTCAATTAATCGTAAAACACTTTGCCCTATTTGGTAACAGATAAGTTTTTTTTTTAGTTTCGACAACCTACGATACGTTAAGCTGTTACACAATCTAGATTAAAGTAACAATAATAAAAACGAAAGATGATTATGATTTTAAATTTTTATTTTCAGCAAATATGAAGGTCCTGATTGTACTAGCGCTCGCATCCGTGGCTTTGGCCAGCCCACTGGTCCAACCTGTCGTCATGCCCGAGCCTGCCCAGCCCGAATTCGAAGACATGCCGTACGTGCCTATGTTCGAGCCTGTCGCCCTCAAGCCTCTCTTCATCCCCCAGGAAGTTATCGATGCCCTGAGGCTAGCAGAGATCCCTTATGATGTCGAAACTGTGTTTGACCACGCAGACGTCGTCCACGTCGTGGAATACGCTGTACTCGAACACGAAGGTGATGTAGCTGATGAGGAAATTCCCGCTGAAGCTGTGAACTTTGTAGATGTCGCTGAGAACGTTGAACACAATGAAGTCGCTGAAGTTGTCGAGGATGCCGCTGAGGAAATCATCCCTGATGCTGTTAAATTCGTCGATTTCGCCGAAGAGGAGGATGTTGCGCTAGTCGCTGAGGAAATCATTCCTGATGCTGTAAAATTTGTGGATTTCGCCGAGGAGGACGTTCTCGAGGATGCCGAGGAGGAGCTTGTCGAGGATGCCAATGAAGAAATCATCCCTGACGCTGTTAAATTCGTCGATTTCGCCGAGGAGAAGGTTGTCGAGGATGCCGCTGAGATGGTTGTCGAGGATGCCGCTGAGAAAATCATCCCTGACGCTGTGAAATTCGTAGATTTCGCCGAAGAGGAGGATGTCGTGCCCGCCGCTGAGGAAATCATCCCTGATGCTGTGAAATTCGTAGATTTCGCCGAGGAAGAGGTTGTCGAGCCTGCTGCTGCTGTGAACTTCGTAGATGTCGCAGAGGAGGAAGTCGCCGCTCTTGCTGGTGAAGAAATTCCCGCTGATGCTGTGAAATTCGTTGATGTCGCTGAAAACATCGACGGTGCAGTCGCCGAGGAGATTATTCCCGAGCCTGTTAACTTTGTAGACAACGCCGAAACCGTCTCAGCAGTGAAGGTCGTAGAGGAAGCACCAGTTGACTTCCCCAGGTACCCCGGCAAGATCTACGAGAACCCCATGTTGCGTTCATTCCCTTAATTTGTGAATTAAACGTTTATGTTTGTCGCAATTTTCGTTAATGTCACAATCTATATTTTCTCTGTACAAAATCTCACAAATAAATGTTCTAACATTACAATGGATTTAAAATTTATCAGGACCTTAAAACAATAAAAGTGCCTACCAAACAATACCTACTGGTTATTTACGTTACCTAGTTTCTTACCTACTTCTGCCTGGCTATCTTTTTTAATTACCTACTCTTAGCCATTAGCTAACTGCACGATACCAATTGGAACATTCAGCGATTTGTTGATCAGCCAGCTAACAGATAGGTTGAACTGTTCACCAAAATGGCCAAATTAGCATTCACAAAGAAACCCTAGTGGGTACATGCACGCATTCAGTGCACTGGAGAGGAAGAAACAGAACACCCAACTTCATCCAAAATGTTTTTCATTCAAGTAATTATACAACGTTTTGACCGAAAAAGACAGCTTAGGATTACCTACAACTTGTTTACCATTCAACAATAGGAAATACCACTGATTTTGGCTAAGTGTTTGATAAGATAAGCCGGTAGGTAATTAATAAAAACCCTCAGAATTAAACTAATTACATGGAAAAACCACATTTTAATACATTAATTGATAACTTAAGTAAAAGCACTGATTACAAGACTTACGAGATAATAATAATATTGCCTACCTACTTAAGATTTCGTATCTCTTGTAGTATCGATCTTTCTAGTAGTTAGAACAATTTTAACCCAAAAAGTTAGTACCTATGGCTCTTTGTACGGTACGCCTGTATACCAGAAAGGGTTAGGCAGAGGTGTACCAATGTACACCCACAGTTCGCCAGTATATTTTAGCACTTTGTAGTTCTGTGATTTATAAAATTATATGAAAGCGGCGCGCGAGTCTTCCATCAGCGCAATTATCATTTATTATATTTTATTATTATTTGACGACACGGTTGGCGCAGTGGCCAAGCGATCGACTGCTGGGCTGCGTGTCGCGGGTTCGATTCCCGCACGGAACAAATATTTGTATGACCTACAGATAGTTGTTCCAGGTCTGGCTGTTTGTGTATGTGAGTTTATATGTTTGTAAACGCACCCATGATACAGGAGAAATTCCTAGTGTGGGGGCAATGTTTAAAAAAAAACGCACATTTTGCAACAGAAATCATACAGGCACATGTACCTACTGAAAGTTTTCTGCCGGAGTTGATTTTTGTACCAAAATGCGTACACTTTAGCGAGCAAGAAACCGGAGCGCGGCCCCGGACTTTAGGTACTCACCCAAATTGATAAACCACCTCACCCACTAATCCACTAATTGACGACACGGTTACCGCGGTGGCTAAGCGATTGGCTGTTGCGCTACGTGTTCGGGTTCGACTTCCGCGTAGTACAAACAAATATTAAATAAATGAATTATTCTGATCTGTCACCCTCCTTTTTTTATGGTGATAGATCGAAAAAGTTTGATCTGCTCTCAGTTAGCAACGAGGGGACAGTTTCAAAGTTATTTACTCTATCTGTTTCTATAAGTTCCATCTGTCCCCGTAACAAAACGGAGTGACAGATAGGAATAATTCAAAAAAATTGAGTACATTCTGCAACATTCAATACTAGGTTCCTTAACCCATTTTTTTTTCTGTAACACATTTCGAAAGCCGTTCCACCATGCGCAAATATTGAGAATTAATGCCTCAATTACCAAGGTCAATTGGCTACAGACTGCCTGGAACTTTGACATACACTTCTCTTTAGAACTGCCTCGTTAGCCTAGTGGTTCTAAGCACTAGAGGTCTTGGATTCGTTTTCCAGGTCAAGCAGTGTTATTGGGTTTTTCTATGAAATTCTCGGTAGCAGCTTGGAGTTAGGATTTGTATCTGGTTAATGCAATAGGCTCGCCCCATATTACATGGGACCTAAATATACCGGCGAACTGTGGATATACATTGGTGCATCGCTGCCTAACCCTTTGGGGGGATACTGGCATGGAGGTATGTAATTCTTGTTGTTATTTTCTTTAGAAATACAAATGCATACTAAAACAAATGTTTTTAATAAAAGACTCATCTCATTCATTCCTATTAATTTATTAATAATCTAATCTTATCTACTTATACATATTTACATAACATTTAAAACAGTTTATTTCAGTACATAGTCTTCTGGATAATCCATTACTTTAGGATAAGTCTTCGTCACCTCCTCAGGTATGTGATCAAGTCTGGTTGGCACAATACGTAACTGACGAATCTGATTGGTCACGTTTTGCAACACATCTTCCGGTACAGCTTCACCGGGATATATAAACAGTCTCTGCATAGTGTGACGTCTTTGGAGGTTACCATGCATGGCTCTGTATACTGCTTTTTTGATAATCTGAAAAGGGAATGAAGGTCTTTACAAAAAAATTTCAACAACTGTTTACGAATATAATTATGTGATTCCTAAATGATGTGGTTGTTTATTTTAGCTGCAGAAGCCACAACAAATGGCAAATACACACACTTTTATTGTAAATCAAAATGTTTAGTCATCTATATTATGTCCAGTTTCTTTCATTATACTAGTATTATAAATAAGAATGGTAAGATGATTATATATTACGCTTTCATAACTAAACAACTGAACCAATTTTGTCAAAATTTGGTATGGGGTGAGTTTGAACCCCAAGAAAGATAATAGGTTACTTTTTTCCCAAGACATCATCTCAGACTGCGATAACCGACATTTTGGCGGATGAAGTCTCAAGCAAAAGTTAGTAATACATAAATAATAATATTTTTTTACCATTGTTGGATCCTTATTATGTAGTTCCCATGCTAATGTCCATGAAGCTCCTCCAGGATACCCAGTGTGGTGGAAATAGGCTCTTTTACGCCACTCATCGCCTCTCAACGCGATTTCCCGACTATTAATACACACCACAACATCGCCGCAATCGTTCATCGGATGGTAAATAGGTTTATGTAAACCCATCAGATATTTCTTAATTACATTAGCAGATTCATACGGGTCTTGCCATTTGCAGTCAAATACGTGCCAAGTGCGAGCAAAAGTGGCCCATTGCTGAAAATAAAGTTGTTTTTGTTAGGTTATGTTAGTTATTCTTCGGATATTGTTGTTTATCATTAGAATTTTAGCAAATGCTGACATAATGATGTTGGAAGATTGTTACCTGCACTCTTTTAGCTGCAGACATGGCTTATAAATTACCTATAATTAACACGTAAATAAGATTTACAGTCGCTACTATTCAAGAATAAATTTTAGGTTATATTTTCATGTCATTGTCAATGTCACTGTCACATCACCAAACGTCTGACTGTTTTCAATGCGTTTTGAAACGGTAACGCTTAATAATGCAAGTATTTCTCAAAGTATTGAGCCTACCTTCACAAAACCACAACAGACCTAGATGACAGCGGACAGGTATCGTGAAACTTATAGCATACTAGCTGACCCAGCAAACGTTGTTTTACCATATATTTTTTTTTTTTTTAGGGATATGAAAAATAGATGTTGGCCGATTCTCAGACCTACTCGATATGCACAAAAAATTTCATCAAAATCGGTCAAGCCGTTTCGGAGGAGTATGGCAACGAAAACTGTGACACGAGAATTTCATATATTTGATGTGTTCATGTATGATAACAATTGCGAAGTATTCGAGTCGCCATCAATTCTTTGGCGATATACTGGAGGTACCACTCGGCCGGCAGCTTTACTTTGAAGCCTATTGCAAGGCAAAGGCTTCTTCTCATACAGAGAAGGCCGGGATCGAGGATCGGGGGAGGGTCGTGGATTTTAAGCTATTAAATGAATTATAAATGCACGTTTTCTTGAAATGTTTTTTCCACCAATGTGTGTGATATCCAAGACCAACATGAATTGAAAAAGTCACATTAGTACTTCTCAGGTATCGAACCAAGAATCTCGTGCAAGAGGTGGGTGACTTGACCACTGGGCCATTCCGACGTATCAGTTGGTTTTGTATCATAAATAGAAATTATGCAGCCTTTATTAGGCAAAACTGTTTTATGACCCCAATGTCTTTATAACCCTTAGATTTTATATCAAACAAATATGATCATTCATCTAAGATAAGGTTAATAAGTTAAAAAAACAAACATAAACCATCATAAAGTAATAATTTTATTCAAAATCTGTATGGCATAAAATTATAGATACACTATCTTACATTATAAACGTGTAATAAAATACTATTCTTTAGTCTTCTCATCGAGATGAAGATCCTTTCTCACGGTGTAGGCAGAGACATGCATCATGTACTTCTCGTTGTTGATGAAATTGTTTATGGTCTGTTCTCTGACGTCTTCCCAAGCATAGAGGTCCCTATATAGAGGTCGGACATATTTCATGCGGCCTTGGTTGTTCACAAAGTCGAATACTTCGCTGAGCTTGGTCTGGTCTTTGCTTTTGACGCACAATCTCAACCACCTGGGGAAATTACAAAATTGTATGTTAGGTAGTTGTTACGATGATGAATAGTTTCGTAGAATAAATCGGACCTAGGGCCAAAATATGTAAACTTCCACCACGTAAGTAGGTAGTACAAAAAATAATTTGATATATAATAGAATATAAATTTCGCTAAGTTAATATAATAAACTTCTTTTTAACTGCGTCGTTAGCCTAGTGCTAAGGTCCTAGGTCCTAAGCGCGACTGCTACGTTAGAGGTCTTGGGTTCAATTCCCAGATCGAGCACAGTTTTATTGGATTTTTCTATGAAATTCTTAGTAGCAGCTCGGAATTAAGATTTGTGCCTGGTTTAATGGCAATATTCTTGCCCACTATTACATGGGACATACCGGCGAACTGTGGGTTTACATTGGTACACCTCTCCCTAACCCTTTGGGGAAGTAAATTATTAATAAAGTAATGAATCAGGGCAACAAATAAAAAAAACATTTCGTGTACACTACCCACCTATACATAATCTCGCTATTAGGATTCTTGTTGACTTTGAACGCCGCTCCTAGTGCTGCGAGCCTCTCGACCGATAGCGGCGGCCGGTCGATGAGCTGCTGCAGCAAATGTATTATCTGTTGAGGACTGAATGCCTTCACGTCCTCGTACGATAATGACTCTGTCGGGTTGTCGATCTTCACGATAAGAGCCGAAATTGCTTTTGTCTTTGATGTGTCGTAACTGTAAAGAAAATAAAGTTTTTTTTTAGTAAATTAGTAAGTCAGACCCAGTCTTGCCAAAATCAGTAAATACACTAATCCCTGTGAAATTGTTAGAAATGTCGAAAATATATATCAGGGACAGTAAAAAAATTATTCGGTTTTCTGCTATCCTGCGAGGGCGGACCCGCAACCATTTTTTTTTATATCACTGTGCACCTTTTCACTAGCGCAGCGGGTTTTTTATATCCCCCCGTACCCGTCCCAGTCTGGCAGGGGACCAACCGCATGCGGGCACGTACAGAAACGTAGGCATTTTAGTTTCTTACACAATCTAAGGCAAATCACACTCTGCCCTGTGCTACGCACCGACGTGCGTGGCGACTGCGCGAAAAAACGTTTTCTGTGTGTTGGACTACGCGTGTTTTTTATACAAACATAAACACTTGCAAACAACGTAGGAACATGCACTCCCGCGCTACGCTCTGTGATGCGGTTTTTTTTCTGATGGGAAATCATCAAATCGGTTTGTCGTGTTAGGATTGTACTGACTGAAACCCATCCATGTTCCTTCTTGTGCCCGTTGCGTTCGGGGGTCGCGGTATCTCTTTCGAACAACCCGCAGCCCCGGTAGGACCCGCAGCCCCGGAAGGTGGTGTGATGCGATGCAGTGTATCGCCTAACAAATTCATACTCACGCGGGGATAACAGGCGGCATGCCGCTCTTGTACAGCCACGTGTCCCAGTCGACCTTCTTCAATTCCTCGTTATCCTTGAAGTATTGCATCAGGTACCTTCTGAACTCGTCGGTGTCCAGAGACTTCTTCCTGAACTTCGTCAGATATGACCGGAGGAAGTCGTCGAACACTTCTGTGGGGTCAGAAATGATGATGCGGTTTAAAGGTGACTTCTTTTTTGTACAAGATGGGTAATACAGGCGTGATTGTTTATATGTTACCGGCCAAACCCGATTTCAGGACAAACTTGTTTGTCCTAGGCTATACTAGTTAATCCTATCGCGCATAGGAAGAACAAGTTAGCCTAGGCGAAATTAGTTTGTTCTGAAATCGGGTTTGACTGGTAACATATACATACAATCACGCCTGTATTACTAGACTAGTGTCAAAACCATACCCATACGGGTAAGGTCTTGACTCTAGTTGGTCAGAGGTAATATAAACAAAATCCACGATGGAGTGAGCTTACCCAGAAGAAGCCTGTTCGCGCTAACCTACAAAAATAAACTGTTACACAACTTATTGTGCACACTATTAGCTAGTCGGTCCATGTGGTATAAATAAATGTATAATCGACACGAAAAGAAGAAAATTGTGCCTAGCCTAGTACATTTGAGGCATGATTTATATGTAATGTTAAAAATCCTTATTTGATACTATGATTATGTATAATTAGTAAATGCATGATTTAAAGACCCTGATGAGTTTTATTATCTATACTCATTTTATAAAGAGGAAAGATATGTATGTATGTATGTATGTAACGAATAAACTCAAAAACTACTGGACCGATTTCAAAATTGTTTTACCATTAGAATGCTACGTTATCCTTGATTAAACACAAACACTACACGCTGCTATATAACATCACGCTATGGCCCACGGGAGCGGAGCAGTAACCAATGACGTAACTTAATGCGGGTGAAAAATGACCCACGCGGAAGAAGTCGCTGATAGTTCGCTAGTTCTTAATATTCTAAAGTTTTTATGACCATCTGGTAATGACAAAATATCCCAATCAAACCCAGCGGAGTGAACCATTAACAACATACTACCCAAATTTCAACCCAAGACAAGAGCACCAATGTAACATTATTATCGATTTTTAGTACGCTAGTCACTGTAAACTCACCAGGTCCACCGAGCAAGTCCTCCAAATACCTCAAGAATAACGACCCCTTCTCATAGGGGACGAGCGAAAACGCATCATCGGGGTGTACTCCACTCAGATCTACGACGAGGCTCGTCAACGGATTCGTGGGACGCAACACTAAAGTGATCTAAAACAGAAGAGTTTATGACTTACCGGGGCCTCCGACCAGGTCTTCCAAATAGCGGAGGAAGAGGGATCCCTTCTCGTAAGGCACCCGCGAGAACGAGTCGTCTGGGTGGATCCCCGATAGGTTTACCACGAGGTTCGTTAGAGGACTAGAACTGCCGAACACGTCGATCTGCAATTTTGCACTTTTGTCATTTTCTTTTTTTAAACCTTTAGTTAGCACGTTTACGCTGCAAGCTGCAATTGGGTAGTAAACACTATTAAAGAATAATTCGAGGACAGAACTTCACTAAAAAAACACTTTATTTTAGGCCTAAAAACCCGATAAATTTTTAGATAACTATAAAACTCGATTTTCACTTTCTTTGAACTCAATACATAGTTCGTGAATTAAGATGACAAAAAGTGACGTCATAGTTTAGTATTGTCATAAAAATCTATAGGGGAATCAAGTTTTGACAGCTCATAAAGAGGACGTCAATTGATAAGTGGTGTCATGTATCTAATTCGCAAAGTGTGGTAAACTTTGGTTGGATTTCAATGGGTTTTACAACAAATGTGTTGCAGCTTGCTTTGTAGTGTGCTAAACGCGTTAAGTTTTACATACATACGTTATAGTGCGATAACATAAGAGAAATAAAGTGTAAACAATCAATTAAATTAGTAAAGAGATCCACCCAGGTTACAACAAAATATAAGGACACAATAACACAAGTATAGTTGCTTCGTCATTCGGGAGCTGTATTATGTATGTAATGTCATCATTTATTTCGTGGGAGGGAGGGACATGGGGCTACACAACCCCTTTCGGAAGGGAACACTGATAGCTTTATGACGTCATAATACAACCCCAAAATACCAGAAGCGACGAAGAGAGAACACATATTTATGAAAGTTAGTATAATGGGAAAGATTTACTGAAAGTTTTTTTTTATTAAGTATCATGATATAATTGAATATTACCTTGGATACTTTCTGTTACTATTGCTGTTGAGTCAAGAAAAAAATCAAATCGTCCAATCGATTTAAAACTAGAAACATATTGTAAAGAAAATAACCTAAGCAGCTTTGAAATATTTTTTAACAAAATCTATTTATTAACTAGGTTTTATATAGGATTGTCATGCAAAGTGCATTTGTATAAAATATTCTAGTTCAATCGAACACCAGGAAGTTGGTCAAATTTAACTTGTAAGATTTGACTAAGTTTCTATGGCCTCTTTCCGGCTCCATTATCAGACCAGCTTTATAACTTCATTATAGGGCATTGTCATGCAAACTGCACTCTCACACAAAATTTCAGCTCAATAGAACATCGGGAAGTAGGTCAAATTTAACTTGTAAGATTTGATTAACCACAGACACCAGAGCAGGTCAAAGTAAATAAAAGCTTAAAAAGGTGCATATATTTGAACTCACCGCCTCATTTAGTTCTTGAAGTCCCAACAAGCTTTGGAAGTCCCGACTCTTTTTTGCCTCAACAGAGTCATTGATAAGGGAGGCGCCGACCTTCCTCTCTAGGAACACGGTAAAGCCCTCGTTGAGCCAAAAGTGTTCGAAGTTCCTGTTGGTCACGAGGTTGCCGGTCCAACTGTGCATTATTTCGTGGACAATGACGTCGGCTTGACTCCTGTCGCCAGCCTGCAGAGGATATTGTGGTGTTAAGCATGTATTTGAGAAAGGACAAAAATAGAATTCCTCATTTATTTTAGAAATAGTATGGTTTTCTTAGACAGACGTCCCTTCTTGTTCGCGGTATTTGTACGCCTTCTGGCATAACCTAAAGTTCTACTCTTTAAAACTTAAGAACGGTATATTATCTTGTACCTATAGGTACGCACAAGATAATATACAGTTCGTACATTTGCTAGTACATGGGTACTAATAAATAATTTGATATGAAACGGGATTTTTTTCTTCATCATTCAAGCAGGTCATTCTGGCCATTTTTAAGGAGGAGGCCTATTTCCAGCAGTGGCCCTCGTCCAGCTGATATGACGATAATGAGATGAACACACATTTTTACTGTCAGTACATAAACATATAAACTCATAAGTGTATATAAATAAAAACTTAAAGCCGTACAGGCATACAGGTTGAGCTATTTTTGACAGGATTACAAAACCATGGCGTCGCGTGTAAAGATTTGCCTTGTTGAGTTCAGGTGAAGTGAGCATAGTTATCTTCCCACCATGCTAGGGTTATACAGCTTGAATCGAGCTCTCTTCGGGATATTGACTACTAGCTTTTGCCTGCGACTAAGTCTGCGTAAATTTCGATAATATTTAAAATTCAATCATGATTCGAAAGACACATGGCGCCATCTATTATCAAAAGAATGTTATTAAGGTTTTCTTCGGGAACAGAAGTGTTTTTCGTTATAAAAGGTACATTATGCCCGTTTCTGTACACCTGACAACGTATAAGGAAAATTTCAAATAATCGGTCCAATGGTATAGTCGTGAATAGGTAACAAACAAACAAACATGACGGGCCTGTTGGTCTAGTGGTTAGCGGCCCTGACTGCTAGCCGGAGGTCGTGGGTTCGATTCCCACTCAGGACAAACTTTGTGTGATGAGCATGATTGTTTGTTCTGTGTCTGGTTGTGATTTATCTATAATATGTATGTATTTATAAATTATATAAGTATGTATATCAGTTGTCTGGTTACCATAACACAAGCCCTGCTTAGCTTGGGATCAGATAGCCGTGTGTGAGTTGTCACAAGATATAAAAAAAAAAAACTTACTTTACAGAATCAAGTAGAACAGAATCGCTAGAATTAATACCCATTACCAGGTTCATTCAAACTTTTTAATTACTAGCATTGTTCTGATAACCAGATAAAATATCAAAGCCATCAATGATAGATTTGTAATGCAATTGTTTCTTTTATGCATCTACTTAGTACTTTTTTATTGCTCTTTCTTATCAAATCAGACCATAAGGCATTGATTATTAATCTCTGTGTCAATTAGCACTTAAATTAATGAGGTTGTAATTACATATTGGTCCATAAACTGCGATAATCATAATGACATATCTTCCGATAACAGTAAATCACGACTGTAGGTATTCGGAATGTGTATTCTCCAGGCTAATTTTAATGCAGACTAGCCAAGTAAGCATAAGATATTATAGTGCACAAGTGTGTGCGCAAACACAGGTGTACTCCCTTTTCCTTATCTCTCATAGTGATATTCCACACAACCGGGAAGAGATCAGGCAAAGGCGTTGCATGCTTGCCGAGGCAGGGGGGGATGCAACTCCGGGCTGCTATTGAGAAATCGTGATGGAAAAACCCAATAACACTTTTCTTGCTCGACCTCGGAATCGAACCCAGGAGACCCACGGGTCAGACTGTATTTATTCCCAATAGGGTCCAGGCAGAGGTGTATTTTTTGCCCCTTTACCCCCTTTAAAGCCTGCCCCCCCCTTAACTACCTTTTTAAATGAAAACTTACCAAAAGCGTAGGCGTGACGAAGGTCAGGCAGGGGTTCTCCATGCCGCCGTAGGGGAAGGAAGGCGGCAGCACCAGCAGGTCGTACTGCGTCCACTCGTAGGGGCCGCACAGCTTCTCGGCAGCCTGCAGGTACTTCTCCGTCTCCGCGAACTCCCACGCACTGCGCTCTATCTCCTCCTTTTCTGACCACACTATTGATCTGAAAGTTGTAATTGGGCTAATGATTACTAAATATTGCTAACGGTTTTTTGATACATAAATAGACTTGGTTAATCTTAAACAGGCTTTGAGACTAATTTTGTAAAAAAATCCTTTATTTATGTAAAGCGTCCTGTGTCAGGTACCTATTAAAATGTATAGCTCACCTGACGCTCACTTCCTCTACATTCACACAGGTAGATTTTTACAGAATGGACTGGCTTGCCACTAGTGTATTTTATGCCTGGTTGCCTAGGTTGCTTAGGAAACTTGCAAAATCGGGATTAGTTATTTGTCACAAAGCTTAAGATATGGTTGCCGTATTACGTGCAGGAGTATTCTGATACATTAAGAGTGGCTCAGGCGCTGCTTTTTAATACATATTACACAGACACACACACGCCCCTTTATATGTAAACACATAATCGATACACGACTTCTTCCACTCTGAGCGGAGCCGAAATAAGTGTCAGACTCTTACTGGCTAAAACCCCTCCGAGTTCTTCCTAATGCCCTTTGCTGTCCAGGGCCGCGGTAACTCTTTCGAACTAATTCCGCAACCAGCAACTATACCTACTTTACAAGAAAATTTTATGCACTGCCTGACTTCACTGACTGAAAGACTCACCTAGGTCCAAGCGTCCTAGACTCCAGAACTCCAACAGCAATAGCCACCAGGTACGAAGGCAGCGGCATGGGCTGCCTGAACGTGGTCTTGTTGCCCTTCTTCTCCCCCCTCAACGCACTCATGAGGACGGTGAACTCCTCAGGAGCTGTCACTTCCGCGTCGTACGTGAACTTGACAGCGGGCGTGTCTTGGCATGGTAAGATAGAACGGGCGTGGATTGGCTACGGAGAAAAGTTTGGCTAATATATTATTTTGACATAAAATTAATATTTATTTTTATTTCATAAAATGGAACAGTCTGTTACCAATATAGGATGACAACTTAGGAGTAGTTTACAACTGAGATGAGTATGTAACAAAACATAAGCAGTGTACATTTTTGAAGTGAAAACTTCTTTAGCGGCGTTATGCACTTTTTTTTGGAATGGGTAAAAAATGTTAAACTCGCGTCAGGACACGTGACCCTGATCGAAAATTCATAAGCGGCGTTGTGCACTTGTTTTGGAATGGGTAAAAAATGTTAAACTCGCGTCAGGACACGTGACCTGATCGAAAATCTTACGAATTTATCGTACACAAATCAAAAAAAAAAAAACGAATTTTTCGTTCATATTTGTGTACGTCTTTAGAGTTTTCACTTCTGCCGGCACTCCCGGAGTGCAACCCGTCGTTTTTTTTACCAATATCTATGTTAGTTATTAAGATGTAACACTGTGCTATAATTAAAATTCACAATTTGCATAGATCTTACTAAAATCTCCTTTCTGACAGATAGACAAAAATCTGTGCTAAATGCTAATATTATAAAGAAAAAAGATTTTTTTTTGTTTGATTGATTGTTTGTACCGAATAGGCTCGGAAACTACTAGACCGATTTTAATCATTTTTTCGCCAATAGATAGCTACATTATTCTTGAGCAAAATAAGCTAACAAAGACATAACGCGGATTATTTCACCTGCGTTATGTCTTTGTTACTGCTCAGCCACGCAGACGAAGTTGTGGGCAGTTCGCTTATCGCTAGTTCTCCCTTCTAACATTACTTATGGTTTAAATAAAATAAAAAGACCAAACTAACAGTTTAACTTGAAATAAATACTGTAAAGGCTGGTGTAACTATAGACAACGTATTTGAATAGTTTATTACTTTGAATTGTAATAATGGGATGAACATTTTTTGAACGTAGAACAATAGGGACTTTAAAGTCAAACCTGAGGGTTTACATCAAATAGTTCCAATACGTATCTTAATATTGATATCCAAGTTTAACTCCAAAAGAAAATAGTATCTAAGAAAAACCCATAGAGTTCAAAATTCATATAACACCTGTATTTTGTAACACCCATCATAACGTAATGTACTGTGTCTTACTACTTAGAGTACATTATATCACATTTTTATTATGCTAACAATAGATTGTTTTCGTGTTTGTACACCTAGCGACTGATATGCTCATTGAAATATGACAATATCAGATTAGTGACGTTTCTTTATCTGCTACAACGCTTACTACATACTTACAACATACAAACAGGCGAAAATATTGTCCAAACCGATTCCGGTACCGGCGGCTAATCTCAATGGAGACTATCCAAGTATGCAGGAGATTTTATAGTGCACATGGTTGTTCAAAAATAGGTGCACTCCCTCTTCCCTTACTCTCATAGGCCGATGGAACGACAATCCGATACAACCGGGGAGAGGTCAGGCGCAAGACTAACGGCTTTATGTGCTTTCCAAGTCACGGGGGTGTCAAACCATCAAACCCCAAATTCCGGACTGCTACTGAGAAATTCGTAATGAAAAATCCCAATAACACTTTTTGAACGATTTGGGAATCGAACCCAGGACCTCATTCCTCAACAGTAGTATAACATAACTAGCTTTTGCCCGCGGCTTCGCTCGCGTTAAGAAGTATTCAAACTTTCATCCCCTATTTTATCCCTTTGGGGGTAGAATTGATGAAAATCCTTTCTTAGCGGATGCCTATGTCATAACATCTACCTGCATGCCAAATTTCAGCCCGATCCGTCCAGTGGTTTGGGCTGTGCGTTGATAGATCACTATCTCAGTCAGTCAGTCAGTCACCTTTGAATTATATATATTTAGATATTTACATTCAATAAGTATACCCAAGTACATTATCTATTATAGACCAGATGTCAGTCGATCTGTGGTAAATAGTGATATCAAGGCGCATCTGGTTGGTTGGAAAGTGTACACCAACATTGCACACTGAACATGTATCTTTTTAAATAATTGAGCTTAGTTCTGCCGACCCAACTACCTCTCAATTATTATTATCTAGCAAAAAGTTCAATATGTGTATTTTATGCTTAGAAAAGATTTAAAATTAATTAGATACCTAAATACCAAATTATACATACTCATGTTGTAAATATTCTAATATTATAAATGCGATAGTAACACTTGTCAAGTCTTGTCTATTAAGTACGCCAGTACTGTTCAGGACTAAACCACTGAACCCACTTTGCTAAGAGTATCTAAACGGGTAAGTCGGGTTTCGAACTCCCAAAATGTTAGTTGTAGTGTGTACAAACACTCCCTCCCGCCCCGCCCAGGGCGGGGGAAGTTATTTGATGATTTCCCGTCTATAAAAAAAAAAAAAAAAAAAAAAAAGTGTGTACAAACTCACCTGACATTGACTGAACAAGTAAGGATGCTTCTTGCCCGACGTCTGCTCTGGGCCCAGCCATTGCAAAGCGGACGCTGTGGGGACCGTGCTGTATTTTATCGTAACAGTAAACCTGGAAATAAACAATAATAATAATGAATCTGATAATCTTAATATAATAATACAATTACACATACTGATACTATAATACTTATTACATTGATTATCTACAGAAATATACAATTCTTATATGTAATTTTTTCTTCAATATATTTTTTCATTACTACATACTTATTTACCTATCAATTGGTGAAAAAGCCGGCTTTTTCACTTTGCTTTTACTATAGACTCTGTACATGATTCTAAAGCCCTCATCGGTGATTTTTTTCTACAGTAAAATGGTTACCTCCTACCCGGTCAAAATATATCAAGCCATACCTATATCTGCCGACAAGCAGCGTTGCTGTGTTTCGGTTTGTAGGGTGAAATTACAGGCACTGGTAAAAATGAGGCATTTCAACATTGTCTCGGGGTTAGCAACTCATTTGCAAGGCCTCTGTGACTGTAGATGTCTTTAGGGCCATTAACCAGACCATTTAACATCAGGTGGCCCATCGGTTTGATTGCCACTCACCCAACAATGATTAAAAACAAAAAAAAAAGGAGATCTATAATCATGTATTTACCATCCACCACCACCTACCATCCATCACGCCTGTATTCCCCGAAGGGTTAGGCAGAGGTGTACCAATGTACACCCACAGTTCGCCGGTATATTTAAGTCCCATGTAATAGGGGGCGAGCCTATTGCCATTAACCGGGCACAAATCCAAACTCCGAGCTGCTACTGAGAATTTCATGTATTTAATCCATGGTAAAGTTTTCGTTACGCTCGCTGTCTCTTCTACCCCGTATTCTTTTACGTAAAACCGTGTGTCAAGTTTCCCTACCTTATACAATAGGTACATTCCAAATATTAGAAAATTAATAGTCGACCTACAATCGATATTGCACAATGATATTATATTGTAGTGTTACAATGCTATGCATGTCATGGCTATTATCCACCTGACAAAACAATAATAAAAAACATTGCTGTTCATTTTATGTCCAGCAACTAAGTATAAGTTTTGTAAAGAGAGAATCTTATCTTACTTCTAAACAGATGCGAAAGTTTGGATGGGCTGATGTTTGTTACTCAACCATTAGCGTATCTAGAGATAGTTTTCAGGGGGGGCCTGGCCCCTAAGATGCCATGGCCGATGTGATGCAATGCGGTCAGGCGGAAGGTGAGCCCTACAGCCTGGGGTGGGCACAAGACCATTCTGGGGTGGGCCCGGCCCACCCGGCCCCCCCCTATATACGCCTATGTACTCAACGCCAGAACGGTTGAACGGATCTGGATGAAATTTGGCATTGAGGTAATAGTCTGGAATAGCACGTAGGCTACTTTCTATCCCGAAAAATTTAACGGTCCCCGTGGGGTAATAAATCAACTTTGACGCGGATGAACTCGCGGGCAGAGGCGAGTAATTATGATAAACCAGCTTCTTCACATTCCATCCAGATCCGTACAGCTGTTTCAAGTGTGAAAGAGTAACAAACATCCATCCATCCTTACACACTTAAGTATACACTTAATAAGTAGGATTATTACATTAAGCATATACTAAAACTAGGTGTTTCAGTAAAAGGAGAGGTGCTAAAAATAATTCAACATATTAAAATCCACTTACTCCCCGCCTGCAGGAACCGTCTTCGGCAACAGTATGGTCAGCTTAGACCCCATGTTCGCCAAATGATCCCCCATTTTGTATTGTAGCTGCGAGCCATCTTTCGCTTCTATGGAATCGATTGTTAAATTGCTCGCGTCTAATATCTGAAAGAGAAGTTTTTATTCAGTCTTAATCATTTCTATTTCTTCAGACAACTGTCCCACCGCCAACGGGGAACCGATTAGCTATCGACTATTTTCTCGGTCAAAAAAGGGTACAATTCTTCTTCCTTCTTAAAAAAAACGTTGCCGCGTTGGCTAGCGTTTGTCGCAACGACAAAAGCTAGCCAAAGAAAAAAATCGCCTCAGTGATGCTCGCTTGGCGGTCAGATATCAGAACACTTGCCGGGAGACCATCGCTTGGTACATAGGAATGCCAACGATAGTGGCCAAACGAGCGCTGCGAGTAGTCGCTTATTGCACTTGCACTACTGGCGGATTTGTCTGTATGCCTGACAGGCATAGTCCGCCAATATACTTGCACACTAGCTTATAGCGCACTGACATAACTATCGGAAGTTTCTAGTTTCTAGCCCTACTCGGTGGGACTGATGCCTCATGTAGAAAAACAAAAGATAGGGACTAATCTGATCGACAAGTGTTACCTAAATCTCAAAAACTAAGTAGATATTATTATAAAGATTGCAAGTTAAGAGTGAGTGACATATCGGTACTTGTGACTGTAAACCATTATCTGATATTAGTATAATCTTGTTGCACATCATCTCATGGATATTGTAAGCCTTCCTAACATGAAGCACTCTTTTTATTTTTAACTTTATCAGTTAGGGATAACGTTGCCTCCTATTAGAAAAAGACTTTTCAGTTCGCTTTTTTGTTTGAACGCGTTAATTTTGAACTACTGGTGCGATTCTGAAAATTCTTTCGCTAATAAAAATCTGCGTCATTCGTGAGTGCTTTATGGTATATTTTACTTTAAAAAACTTAAGGATCCGTAAGAAAGATCACGAGGACGAAATCGTAGGCAAAAGCTAGTGGACTAATGTGGTGACCAAAATTGCACCACATTTGAACTGCAAACTCTCAAAATTAAAAGCAATTCAAATTATTACACTCATGTTTGGCTAACTTACCAAATCGTCGGTATCATGTAAAATATCGAAGTCAATCGTTGCCTTTCCACTTAGGACTTTCTCCTCAAAATCAACATTTAATGCCAACGAAATATGTTTTATTATCGCAAGTTCTGTAACAAAAAAATATTTACAACTATAAATTTATTTCTAAGAGTTTTTTGTAAGTTACACAGCAAAAAGTTTATTGATTATTGAAGATCATAATAAAAAGAGGTTGCCCTATCTCGATAATGCTGTTTTTAAGGACCTTTTACCAGACTTAATATCCCCACTGTCTTTAATATTTTCTAGTTGAAAATTTCGAATTAAATAAGGGTTCTTAGTAGTAGAGCTCTTTGTGAAGCAGCTCGTCCGGGAAAGTACTACCACACGTATTTCTTCCGCAAAGCAGGGTTGCTGTGTCCAATTTGAAGGGTACTGGTGCCGGTGTAATTGTAGGCACATGAGAGTCATGAGACGTTTAAACTTTGTTTTTGGACTGGCAACGCATTTGCAAGGCCTCTGATATAACGACAAGTGGGCCGTGAGCTTGTTTGCCATCCAAGGAAAAAAATCGGGGTCAAAATTATTGTTATTTTTTAATAATTTGATATCTTTTCTTCTTTTCTCATAACAGCTAAAACAAGAATCAAAGGCCAGGACGAAAAGCTCAACTTATTTAAATTAAAAACTTACCAGGTCGCGAATACGAAGACGGATCAAGAGGACTTAAGGCACCCATGGTGATTCGACTAAAACATAGAACAACAACGGAACATGATAGTAGAACACATAATTTGTCGGCCATTGTCAAACACGTCCGCACAACACAAAGTTACAAACACAATTGGAACACAGACCGATGTATATATAATAGTCCCCTAAGCGATAACTAGATTGAGATGAAAAGATTAGAAAGTTAGGCTTCGTACATCGCGTGGACGAAAACTCGCGCATTGGTTTACAATTTAGTATTATTTTGCTATAAAGAAGCTCGATTTTAGAAGCGTATTTACAATGTGTACGTTTCAACCGTAATTATTTCTACTAAGACTTTGTCGTGATTCCAACTTTGATATAATTTATGATTTTGTATTAGTAAAAATAACAAAGCAAAAATTTTTTTAGGAGCTTTTTTTCGAAGGTTTTCATGTATGGTTGTATTGTAGCGACATCTACACCACCACATACAAACTACTAAAGACGAGTCCTACATCGTGATACTAGAGTTCTCCGCTACAAACATTATGCATTCAGCAGCCCGACAATATCTATCGGGCAGAAACCCACCAGACGCCTCAACAATTATCTGGTCGGAGGATCCTGCTTTTTCAATGAAGGATGAGAAACTGTTCATTCTTGTTCTCATACTTCTAAACTGAGGAGCCTGAGCATTAATATCGACGTGATCTATACGTATGTACAGCTACTTCGTCGAGACGCGGCATCATCACTTTCAAGCTCTCGAGCAGCGTATGGATGGGTATTCTGACCAGGTCATCGCCCTCACCCCAATCAGCGACTTTGTCACAGCACAATGCGCTAGACTTCGGCCGATCAGCATGATGGTACTTTTCTCCTGGTTTACGCAACAGCCAGCAACTACGTAGCACTGCATCACTAGAGCATATACAGCATCACTCCTCCTTCGTCGTGCGTAAGGAGTTCCAAACACGAAGCGCGATGTCTTGCAGGGTTATGTTTACTTCGTCCCATTCGCGGTTGGTTCCATTCGCGGTTGGTCCCATTCGCAGTTTGTCCTATTTGCAATTAGTCCCATTTACCGTTCGTCTCACGCCGGTAGTTGTAGTAGTGCAAGGGAAGAGGTAGGTTTATGAACCAAACTTAGAAACTACTTGCATGGGTTGAACTGCGAATAGGGCTAACTGAGAATGGGACCAACCGCGAATGGGACCAACTGCGAATGGAACCAACTGCACATAGGACTAACCGCGAATGGGACTAAGTGCGAATGGCACCAACAGCGAACGCGAGACGAAGTGCGCGTTACCCATCTTACAACACGGGAATATCAACTACTATCAGACACAATAAAGAATATTATTTCTAGAACCGATTTTACATGTAACATGATACAGGAGAAATAAGAATACATACGAACTTAAACTTTTTGTAGCAGAATCTTCTTCGCCAAAGGCCGCAGTGCAGCAAAAGCTTTGTGAAGAGACTTCAGTCGACATATTCGTGGTAAGCCCTACAGAACTCGAGCTTCGTGATTGGATCTCCTCATCACCCAATACTTTTACGGTAAGCTCTTCGTCGGTGTTGCCGACTTCGAAACTCAAGCTTACTGACGCGTCATCGGACGTTTTTCCGATAATCACTAAACTACTCAAGCTTAGTGACACTAATTGGCTCTCCTCGTCGTCAGTCAATGTTTCATCGGAAGTCACTTTGCCGCCCGACGTTGATTGTCGGTCCTCGTCCTCCTCATCAGCCTTTGTTACATGAGAATTGCAAACGCAATCTATGCAGCATAAGCTAGATTGGACCTCTTCATTACTTGATACTTTTTCGGAAAGCGGTTCGGAAGGCGGATCGGAAAGCGGTTCGGAAGGCGGATCGGAAGGCGGATCGGAAGGCGGATCGGAAGGCGGATCGGAAGGCGGATCGGAAGGCGGATCGGAAGGAGGATCGGAAGGAGGATTGGAAGGCGGATCGGAAAATTCGCAACTGAAGTTCAGTGTCTGCATTTCCTTATCACATGACACATATCTACTACGCTCATTGCATTCGCAGTCTTCATAGCTTGAATTTAGAGATTGGATTTCTTCATTAGTTGATATATTTGCGGAAAGCGCATTAGAAATGTCACAACTCATATCTATTGATTGGATCGTTGATAATTTTGTGACAAGCGCTTTGCATTCGCAATTTTCGGTGCTCGCGCATGAATAAATCTTCTCATTCCTCGACATTTTTATGGGAAGGAGAACTCAACCTTGGTTATATACTAATCAATTTCACATAATAATAGCGCACAATATTATTTATTACAAGTTTTGTAGTCACAACAGGTCAACTTCAACTTTTGGCTTTTGTGGAAGACACATCACAATTTCACCACTATCGTGTAGGTTTTAAGATAGACCTAAAAAGACTATTTAATGCTGGAAATTGTTTAGGCTATTTTACACAATGTTACGAAAGTATAAAAACAATAATAAACCGAAAAAGAAATAACATCCAAAAAGTTTAGTGTTGACATTACTTGTCATTTTTCTTTTTCCTTTTCAGTCCTTTCTAAAGAGTATATTTCCAAGGGGTTTGAATACGAAATTAATTATCAAGTCTGGTTTTTTACTGCCAGTTTATTCTTAAAGGGGTTATTACATTTTGGCTTAATTCAGTCGACTGAATTTAGTCATTAAAAATTCAGTAAAGTGTAATCACATAATGTAAGTTACTGAAAGTGATTACACTTTACTGAATTCAGTGGTTTTAGCTGTCTATACACATAATTTATCGACAATTTAGAAAAAAAAAAACGTAAATACACCTTAGGGTGTATTCAGAGTGGAATTTCGGAAACGTATCTGGAGAGAAAGTACTCTAAATACTGAAGTAGCCAATTTTAATCAAAGGAAACACTCCTTTTTTTGTAAAAAGAAAAATAACTGCATTTATTTTAATTTCTTTTTTTAATACGCTCTCCTCACCCAGGCAGGCGAACAGACAAAAATCCGAAAAAGTAGTATTTTTATGGCACCAATCGATAGGATCAATCATAAGGAACAAATCTCTCTGCAAACATGGTAAATTAAATTCTTCAGTATTTAGAGTACTTTCCCTTCGGGTATTGCCTGTAATTTGAAATAAATCCTGATCTAAGTTTATGGGAGTGAAATTAAATATTTTGGCAGGACGTCCCGATTTTTATGAGTCGGGCAGGATGTCCCGCGCTGGGCAATCTCTGTCCCACTTTTCAGGGATAATCAAAATCAAGGAAGATTATATTTTTATTATACATTTTCAATGGCTATTTTTGCTATCTATCATGTAAACGTAATTTAAAATTTAAATACTTCTGATTATTTACGTTTGTTTGCTATGTCCCGCTTTCAACGAAAGAATCCTGCATTTTTCACTCGAAAAGTTTTAAGTTAAGTTTTAAGTCCCGATTTGCCGAAATAAAAAAATATTATGCTCACAATTATTATTTTCACAGCTTTCGCGTATGTAGTGCAAAGATGGTAATTCCTTGGCTGATTAGGTACTTATATCTCTTAGTGGGTGTACATTCCTAGTTGCCAGTAATTCTATAGAGACCATGTGATATCTATAAAATTCTTTGATTCAACCTGTACTATCTCATCTATATTTTTTTATTTACACTTGCTATCTAAGCCAATATTAGCATTTGAACTCTGCAAATATATGTAATGATAATGATGATGAGAATAAAACTACCTATAGACCTACCTTATTTATATTTTGTTCTTCATTTCCTAGGCTACAAATAACTTAAAAAATTGATAAGTTATTAGTTTACACATAGAAATTAGTTTAGAACATTTCAACATAAATTTTACTATACAAACAACAATTATAACTTACATAAGTAATTACTTACCTGGATAACTCTACAAATACATAGTTTAATTCTGTTTACATAGTATAAATACCGTGGAACTCTTATCTATTGAGGCAAAGAATATTGAACTGAAGGTTTATTAAATAAAATCATAATACGATCGGCTAAAAGGTTAGGTTGTATTACATTGTAAAATCTCACCTTTTAATGTGTATTGAAGTGTTTGTAGTTCACTAGTCAATAAAATATTGTACGTGTAGTAAATCTATTATAACTATAAACACTGTTTCCAGTTCCTTAGCGTAAAGTTGACGCGGCACTTTTAGTTTGCTTTGCATTTACAAATTACGTTTAGTAACTTCGGTCAAACAAGTTCAAAATAATACAAAACACGTCTTCAAAGCAATGTTCAAAACAAAACCTATAGTTACACATCCAAAATATGAATGAAAAGTATTAATTTGTTTGTGTACATACTATTGAAAGTAACATAGTAATTTAAATATTATGTAATAAAGATACCTAGGTAAAAAACTTTTCAAGTGATTGAAGAAAATAAAACTTGGTAACAAAGCCTAGGATTGCGGTTGTTATTTTTCGTATAAAAATGGAGCAAAAACTAAACGCCTTACCGTTCTGTGAATATTGTTGACATTGTGGCACACGAGTAGCTCTTGGTTTTGAAAGATATTTCTTTTGATAAAGTTCTATATTGGAACCTAGGTTTTTTAAACACAGCTAAACAGGTTTTTTGCCTAACAATAGAAACATTATTTCGTAAATTTAATTGACAAACGCGCGTAAGCAATAATTTGCCGGAGAGCGACATTTCAATTTTTTTGGTTAAAATTTTCTTTTCAGGCACAGATTTATTTACATTCTGATACCACAGATTACTTACAGAAAATTACTGGGGCTTAATTAAGGGACTGCTTATACAAGTATCAACGCGGAATCGGCATAAGTAGCCGTAGTCGTCTCCGATCGGCCGCTGGCCGTCGATCAGTAGTCGATGATATCATTTGGTAGTTAACACAGCCGATAAGCATTAAACTACTGCGTTAAACGGCCGCCAGCAATGACTATCAGCCGTTAGTTGATACCACCGCCCAACGGCTGGTTGACTCCATCGAGTGGTCATCAACACAAAGGCAGTAAGTAAAAGGCCGACTTTAACTTATTGAGGGACCTGAGCACAAAAAAATCACATGGCCCCTGTGTGTTTTACGTATTCAGATGTTTGACATATTATTTAATTTCTTTCACTTTTCGATTGAGAAAATAAACAATATTAATATTTCATAAGCTTGGGGATTGAAAGTTATAGTAAACCGCACTGCAAACCAAATGTTTTATCATACTGTCGGGCAGGTACTAATAATACGCAGAATTAAAGTTAAGGTTGCAAAGAATAATTATTTTAAGGGCAGGCTGGGGCCGCAACGTTCTTTGGGCCCTGGGTACTTGCCAAGAGTGCCCATTGAAGAAGAGGGACCTGAGCAAGTAGTTGTGCCTTGAGGTGTATGAACGCGACGGCTGCCGTCCGCATGGACAGTATGACGTCATAATTTTGCGTTTCGTACGAAAACGATTACAGCAGCTCAACTATCATCAGGTGTATTCATTTATCATCAGCGCCGTGATGATGTGATCAGAAAACATGATCATAACTTTGTACTCAAGTTAATTCTGCTTGGATAATTGTGCCACTCCTTGACGTGTCATGCTTAAGTAACCGTCCATCCATCCATCACATCCCAACTTTTGCAATTATAATAATAGCATAATAGTAAGATAAATTGTGATAGATGCAGTCGTTATTGAAACATACAGGATCCCTATGACTACCTGCGGCGACCATCAACGGCACCAACTAGATGAGATTCATAGTTACTCGGTATACTGGGAATCTGAGAAACACATTGTGCCAAGATTTTGGGAAGGGTTATCAAACTCCATATAGAGTTAAGGCCCTTCTACAGATACAAGTCGGTGATCTGACCAGTGACTATTGACATTTGAACGAAATGAATGTCACACTGACTCACTGTCAGACGACGGATGGCGGACGGATTGATGTCGGATAATTTATTTGTTAGGTTTTTGTATTCTGAATCCTAGTGCATTACAAAAAACGGGAAAACATACTGCATTAAAGTATACAAAAATTATAGTGTTTAGTAGGGTACTAGTTATCTTCTTGAAGTTGCAAATGTGCTTGTGAATATGTTGTCGAGATTTCACCATTATCACGGATCAAATATTATTTTATTCGAGGAAAATACTGTTGCGTATAGAAAAGCGAGCTTTGCCCATGGGTTAACCTTTAGCGAGAAACCCTTGCTGCCTGGGGAAATATTTTTGGTGGAAATTGAGAAAACTGAACGCGGTTGGAGTGGTCATATGCGACTCGGGCTGACACTGCTCGATCCTCAGACGGCTGCACTGGGTGATAAAGGATTGCCACAGTATGCGCTACCCGATTTAGCAAATACTGGTCTGTCATGGATATTTCCTATTTCAAAATCGCAAAACAATGTTCTTGTAGAACTTGTAAATCAAGTAGCTAGTGGGCGGAGAGAGAATGAGCCGCGGGTGTCCGTGCTGGGTGACGGACACGTCGTGAAGACGCCGCGCGGCTATGTGTCCAAAATGGTCCTCAGACCAGAAACACTATCACAGAACGGCACCCCACAAGGCATATTGCCAATGGACGCTGGCAGTCGCATTGGTGTTATGTTTGTACCATGTGTCAAAGTGAGCAAAGAAGAGGTTGATTTAGCAGAGATGCATTTTATAATAAATGGTGAGGACCAAGGGCCTTGCACAAAGGCTATCCCATACACTAGGGGCCCTCTACATGCGGTTGTTGATGTGTATGGCACCACCAAACAAGTGAAGATTGTACAACTGTATGGAGGTGAGTCAATCAATGATATTAAAACTGTTTGGTAATCAAATTATTGTTTATGTGTAGATTTTGTTTTGTTTACCATTTTGATGAAGTTAGTTGGGTCACTGTAACTGTATTTATTCTGTATTTATTTAAACATTAATATAGTGTTTGTTATTTATTTCAGTGAAATCGTTACAATGTGTGTGCAGGGATGCAATTCTACAATATGTGAATATTGGTGCGATAAAGACCTTACCTCTGCCAAAGTGCTTAAAAGAGTTTTTACTTTCATAGAGTTGAGCATAAAGCAGTGTGAAATGTTTGACAATAACACTGTTAAACTACTGTTCTTTTGAAAACAATAACTGGCTGATATTGTAACTATATCTATTTAAATCTTAATATTTTGTGAAAATAATCATCAAAATGGCAATCAGTAGAGAGCATTCTGTGAACATGGTAAAACTTCTTATGAAAAATCTATTATTTTGAGGGCCACAGGAAGGTCAAATAGATGAAGAAGTTTCATTCGTTTTCTGGAGCTCAATTTGATTCCTTTGCGAACCTATAGATGATAAACTATTATATCCATTGAGTTTGTAAAACATGATAGTTCCTGTATTTTAAATCCAATATTTAACTCACACATGTACAGTATGTGGCCATTAAAAAGAGAAATAGAGTTATAAAACAAAAGAGATATTGGTCTATGAAACTGAACTTACTCTATGACCCGAATTATCTCATTAATCGCCAGGTACTGTAAGTATGATTGATGTAAAACTTGGCATGAAAAGACTGAGGACATTCAGAACATAGGTTTTTTATATATGATTGAATACTCATTTATTATTCAAATACTTATTAATGAGTATTTAACATTAGTATCAGAATATACTAAAACTCTAAAATGGTTACAATTGTAGAAGTCCATTGTATAGCAGTAGTTTTTGTAGACTCTTTTGGATTGATGAAGCGAGACAACACTATCTGACAAGTTAATGTAAAAAGTGGTCAAAAAATGTATGGATGGGTGTACAGTCAGCATCATCAGCTGGTAACCCTCCTTTTTCTAAGATGTTTTAATGGTTGGGTGCACCTAATCAATGCAGCTGTCTGTACCTGTCATAGGTACTATCACTTGGCAGGGCCATTACTATTATGTCATCCAAGAAATTGAAAATGGTCGACGGTTAGCTTTATTTGTGGGAAGTAGGTATGTTGTATGATTGAATGAGAATATTTTTTGCAATTATTGGATGAATGTCTATATTATATTGATGTTAGATTTAATAAAATGTCTTGTACCAGTGATTTGTAACTTGTGCAAATATAATTTGTACCAGTTAATTTCAGGGCGTCATCATTATTTATTTAATTTTAATCTTACTTTTCCGATAGAATGGTTTGTTAAATAAAAAAATAGTTGTGAATAGTTAGGATGAAGAAAAGCGTTAAGTTTTTTATCATTTATTAAAATGTTAGTCTTAGTTACACTTTCCTTGGTAGCATTACTTAGTTTTAAATTTTTTTTAACTGTACAGAAACAAAAATTGGATGCAAATCACTGGTTTTCATAATTTTGATCTGCAGTAGGCTACTTAAGAAAATCACTGTTTATCTGAAATAGAGTGTGTATACATGTATGATACATTTTGCCTTAAACTCCATAGACAACCAAGCAGAAGAAATAGCCTTAGCCTGGCCTGGACCTAGATAGGTATAGACTGGCCCTAGGTCCGGCCTTTAATGCATTACAGCCTTATTTTATAGCCAAGGGCACATGGGACAAGTTTTTTATGCAATTATAAAATAGTTAATAATATGTATCTGCTGAAATATTCATGATGAAATTAGTTCGATTTTATAAATCGAGAAGTGCCTACTTTAATGCAATAATCATGCAGAATTTATGCCTTTCGTGCATATTTTTTTTACAACATAAATAAATAATAGTTGTAGTGAACTTTAAAATAAGACACAAATATAATAATATAAGGTGCAGCGGGGCAATCTCGACAGTGGGAAATTTCAACTATTTTTAATAACTTCTACATTTTACTAAGATTAGTTGAAATTTCCCGCAGTCGAGATTGCCCCGCTGCACCATATTCATGTTTTTAAAAGCATTTTCAACTCGCCAAACCCGATTTTAGGAAAACAGACGCGTTTCTGGACCCTCTCCTTCTGCCATCCCCCCCAAGCTGGGCTGCGACCGCGCTTGATTAACAATGTGTTAAGATACTAGTGTGTATGTGTTAGAACAAATTAGTTCACACACTTGGAGTCCTTAGTCAGTCGGTTCTAGTCTGGTTCTTATAACTTTTCATGAACAAAGTCAAATCATTTATTTCAAGTAGACCATTCAACGGCAAAAGTTACTTTCGTATGTGGTAGAATGGGCAGGAAACTACACACGTACTCTTTTTGTATTACATACATACATGCCATCATGCCTGTACTCCCCGAGGGGTAAGGCAGAGGTGTACCAATGTACAGACGCCAACACATTAGGCTATCCCAAACTGTCAAATTTTCCCAATCGAATATGAACCTTAATTTCATGTAATAAAGTTGAAAAACCATTAAAGAAATTTGACAGATTGGAGTAGCTTTATGTGCTGGCCTCCGTACACCTGCAGTTCGCCGGTAAGTTTAGGTCCCATGTAATAGGAGGCGAGCTATTGCTATTACCCGGGCTCAAATCCTAACTCCGAGCTGCTACTGAGAATTTCATAGAAAAACCCAATAAAATTTTGCTCGACCTGGGAATCGAATCCAAGACCTTTAGCGTAGCAGTCGCGTCCACTGGGCTAACGAGGCAGCTCATTTTAAATTATATGAGTGTTAAGTCGATATAATTGAATTAAACATCAGTGTCTGGTTGAACGTGGTTAAAATGAAATAATCTTATGTCAATCTATAGAAATAAAATCTATTGTTTTAATCTTATATAGTCTTAAAATCGGGTTTGGCCAGTAACATAATTCACACGACATTTCCCATATTTCCATATTTTTACCACAAAATTGTATATTTTTGTTGTGATAACATTGTAAATTTTTATTTTCATTCCAACGTAAGTTATTAGTATGTAAAGTTGTTTCATACTAGGTACGACACGTTCTTCGATATTTTGTAAAAAGAAATGGCTGTATGCATGGTTGGACATTATTTTTGCAACCTGGATTTGAAAGAGAGCCGGTGTAGACGGTACTATTAAATGTGCCAAAGGGCACTGTTTGTGGAAATGAATAAGGAGTTGGTTTCCTACTACTCCTATGCACATCAATGTGCTCAGTACTGGGTCAGTATAGGGCTGCCATCTCTAAAACCTGCCCCCCCCAGGACCGGAAGCATAAGTTCCCCGGATTTTGGAGCTTTCACCCCGGACATTTCAATACTTTTTTCATTCACTTACATCTTGATTAAAATATATTTTACTCCGTACTTGATAGAAGAAAACTTTAATTTGAAGCCTCTTTTGTTGCACGATATAGTGTGTTTAATCGTTTTTGTGACGACAAGTGAGCAGCGCGTGTATTGAAATACCTAACCCATAGCTTTTACATAAATTATGGGAACGGGATCTGATCGAAAACCCGGACTACAATTTAAACCCCGCCCGAACGCTCCCCGGACGTCTTCCAAACTAGGACAAATCCGGGGAAACCCGGACGGATGGCAGCCCTAGGTCAGTATAGCCTCTTTGAAAGGGGCTCCTGTCAAGCAGACGAGCTGGCCGGTGCGCCGGTTACCGGCAACAAGTCGCCTACTATGTAAAAGTCTATATGTCTATGTCTAATATAACCTAATAAGTCTTTATTGTAAAAGTTTGATGACGTGATGTAAAGTAATGGTAGATTCCTACCTCTGTATTCGAAAACTTTGTTAATATACGTAATTAATCTACTATGTAATTATAACACTATTGTAGTATTGAACTGGCAAATATTAAATATTAAAATGTAACCAAGTATCTAAAACAATACATGCCAAAAACTTACAAGTCCTATTCTCGACTTTGCGTCTACGTCGGCTCAGTTTAACTGGTAGCTATGAAATTTTATTATTCAATAAAATTATTTTGCCCATCACTTTGGATTTTAATTAAAAACAAATTAAGTTGAATACTTTTTATTTCATAAAACTTAAAAGTAAAGTATATTTGGAAGGCCTTGGGGGAGGCTTTTCCCCAGCCGTGGGACATTACAGGCTAGTTAAAAAAAAAACCACTTATAAGTAGGTCAACCATAAACAACAAAAATATTATTCTTTAAAACTAAATTATGTGGTTACCATAGAAGTGAACTTAAAAAATAATGAAAACATAACATCCTTTTTTATGAGCAGTCGTGTAATAACTACTATTTATTTTTCAAAATCGGTTGGCAGTGGAAGAGTATATGGTATTATCCTGATGTTTTCCGGGTCAATGTCTTTGTAATCCAACAAATTGTCCAGTTCTACGTGTTCGCACCAGTAGTCTACGTACTGGGGATTCAGTGTCCCTTTCCAGTGCTGAAAACATACAAGATTATCATCATATTAGCCGCTGGACGTCCACTGCTGGACATAGGGCTCCTTCATAGATTCCAAAAGACCAGTGCGAAGGGGATTATAATTTAAACTTATTCTTATCAGTATTTAAGTGACAAATATTCGGACCGGTTTCATTGTTAGTAATTTATAGATACGTTAGAATCCGAATAAACTTCCTTTCACTGTGTTTTGTTAATGAAAAATGAATGCCCTTGCCAGTAATATCAGTTACTTGATAAGATGAAAGCAAGAATAGGAAGAAGGATTCATTGCTCATTTACTGGATATAGAAGTCATCCCATTCATTGACTTGCTAAAGCGATCAGTTCGGTTGAAGGAAGCCTGTCCACGACACCTTATTATTATAGCAAGACGGTGTTATGAAAGCACCAGACAAAAAAAATAAAAAATGAAAAGTATTTTTTATTATTGTGACAAGCCCGCCATACTTTTCCCAAACCACTGCAACTTCTGTAAGCCAGAATCGACAGTGGTGACCACAAGAAAAGCGCCGAGACAATGAAGCTCTACGAGTCCCGGAAAAACGATTCAACTGTCTTAGATCCCACAACGAAATTAATTAGAAAAGATTAGCGGAGGAAAATAAAAAAATATATATAATTTCCACTTCCCTCCAAACAAACAGGAAACAGAACAGAATTAGGCCAATAGGCACAAAGGGATGTTTACAACTGGGAGAAGTCTAGATTGCCAAGCACCACAGATTGCAATTATCATAAACTTAATAACAGTATTGAAAAGTATGACAATAGGACGTCCAACATGTGTCATGCACTATCCGCAATCAGAAAGCAGGCTGCTAGTGCTAAATGCGACCTTATGGAATTTACCCCCTATCCAACTTCTTACTGGAGAATTTGGGGACAATGACGAACTTCCGTAGTAGGACCTAGTTACAAAAGTGCCTTTTAACGAACAGGATATTTGGGCCATAATTGAATTGATGAAGTCAGATTCTGCGGCATGACCTTTGGAACAATCCTAATTGAATAAATCGCTCCAACCTAATTTGCCGAAATCTGCGACACGAAGAATAAAGACTAATTTGACCCGGTTTATTACGTGAATCACGTCTGAGTCGGTGAAAATTACGTAGTTACCTATGTCATTGTTCTCAGTCTCAGAGACAATAGGTAAGTTACATTAGGAGAAAGTTAATTGTTTGTCACTGTGACAAATCTTACAAATTTAAAAAAGATGTAGAGCATCTTGGAACATCGAGGTTCTCGTCTACCTTTGAAAGAAATAAAAAAAATCCATTTTCAAAATTATAGGAAGACAAGTAGTTTATTTTTTTTTAATGACCACACTTTATTGGACCTCTAAAAATGAGGGTAGGTTTCTAAGTAAAACTCATTCGAGCAAAAAATTCAACGACGCCTCGATCCTAACCTATAGATTCTATAAAGCGGGCGACAGACGTTCAAGAGTTTCAAGAACGCATACTTTATGGACCGACGATCTTTTTCATCCAATTCACCTAGTACACAAACTTTGGAAGTAAAACATGGAGGACAATAATTGTCGTTGGTGTCGTAGGCACGCGTAAGTATTTGCTCGTTCGTCTATAGCCCACTTAACACCTTCTAAAATAAACGTTGAACAAAGGAAAAAGTGGAGAAATCCAGTATTTAGCGATTCGCACACTGCCCCGCGCCACGCTTCGTGAGTCGTGGCGACGACTAAGCTCTGGCCTTCTAGCCAAGTCGCAAACGATAATCGTAAATGCTCGGTAGGTACCAATAGATTTTAAACTTTATACCCCAGAGCCTTAAGTTAAAAATCTATTAAAGATTTCTAAGCGTTAGCGACTGGAAAGAACGAAAACGCTATGCAATTTTCATTAGATCTTCAACTTAAAACCAAGCACATAAAGTTGAAGATCTATTAAAGCCTACTCAGCGTTTACGTTTATCGTTTGTTACATGGCTACAGGTGCTGGTGATCTGCAACACTGCGCGTGAACGCGTTTTCAGTGGACTACGCGTGTTTTCTATAGAAACACAGATACTTGCGAACAACGTGCTCCCGCGCTACGCTCCGTGATGCGGGGCAGTGTGCCAGTCGCCTTAAAGTATACAAGCTGTTGATTTGCATTCTCGTTTCTTAACACGAATCAATAATATAGGTATATATTTTTTTAATTTATATTTTTTGCCGTGATTTTCCAATTCGAACTAGCCATCTCGCCAGAGAGTTTAGGCGCTATGCACACATTGATATAGCCGCGCGACAACTCTGCCTACCGCATACGCAACTGGGTGATGCTGATTTTTGCAAAACGAGTATTCTGGAATACTGTTTTTTGATAGTTGCAACTAAAAAAACAAGCATTTATTAAATATTGGCCAGGTATCGTAATTATATTTGATTACTTATTTTTTTCTATGACAAGCTCCTAAAATTTGACGAGGGTGCAAATCAACAGCTTGTATAATGTAATAGGTAGGTAGGTAGGTACTCACTTCACGTGTATGCGCCTCCCAATACAGGGTAACAAGATGGGTATACTCCTTTGCAAAATGGCGTGCCTTATCCAGGTAAGTATACGCAC
Organism: Caradrina clavipalpis; assembly: GCA_932526535.1. Lineage (NCBI taxonomy): Eukaryota > Metazoa > Arthropoda > Insecta > Lepidoptera > Noctuidae > Caradrina > Caradrina clavipalpis. The sequence goes on from OW052103.1 coordinate 5,124,330, forward strand.
GACGCTTCTTTCCAATTACGTAATTAAAATACGCGTACAACAGACAAAATCTGAAAATTAACAATCTTTAATAAAAGGTTTTTTTTTGTTTGTTTGTACCGAATTAGCTTCGACACTACTGGACGGATTTTAACCATTTTTTCACCAATAGATAGATAGTGTCGTGATGGCCTAGTGGTTAAGGCGCCCGCCTCTCATGCCTGAGGTTGTGGATTCGCAACCGGGCACGGGCAAGTACCAATGTGACTTTCTAATTCATATGTACTTTCTAAGTTTACCTTGGATATCACTGACATCGGTAACCATGCCAGAGGCCCTTGAGGCGGTTTAGAAACTCTGACACTAGGATGTGTGGGGTACGAACGGTAATCTCAGGAAGGCCTTATTATAAAAATTTCTTCGCTGTCAGAAAGGTACAATAAAGCTGTTTAATGGTATACTTGAACTCTATGCGGTTGAGGTCACCGGCTTCTAACACAAGTCCAAGCTTTAAACCTTGAGCCAATTATTTTAAGATTTATAACTAGGTACGTCCGTACAGTTGCTATAAAAATCACTATTTAGATTTGGTTCTAAACTCGGTTTTTTTGAAGTGAAAACTTCTTTAGCGGCGTTGTGCACTTTTTTTGGAATGGGTAAAAAATGTTAAACTCGCCTCAGGACACGTGACCTGATCGAAAATCTTACGAATTTAAAGCGCAATAAATAAATATTGTATTATACCACATAAATGATAGTACTTTATACTGATAATTAAAGCAATTCGTGCAAAATTATTCCCTAACCATTCCAAAATATCAAAAATGCACAACGTTAATATTCAAGTTTTCACTTCTGCCGGCACTCCCGGAGTGCAACCCGTCGTTTTTTTTTTTGTTAAGAACTTAATCGTATTAGGAATTAAGTCTACGACCACAAGACTATTTTTTTTTTTAATAAAGACGAAGTTACTACTCAACGACGGTACCTACCTATTAATTTGGATATGATGGGAATTATGCGTCCCAGTAGTTAAGTTGAAATTGTGTACACCGAGTAACGACCCACATGTACCTATGGTTTGCTGACTGGTAATAAATTCAGCTCCGGATCTAAGGGGAGGCAAACCGGGGCACCTGCCCCGGGCGGCATTTTCATGGGGGCGCCAAATCCTTGATACAAGAATTCGAAATATCGAACAAATGAAGCCTCTTTTGCTACAATTTCATAGGTTTTTATCAATTAATCGAATCTTAATATAATATGTTTTAAAAACGCACTGAAGGGAAGGGGCGCCACTATAAAGGTTTTGCCCCGGTTCGAAAAAAATTGTTGGGGGCGCCACTATTAAGGTTTTGCCCCGGTTCGAAAAAATCGTAGATCCGGGGCTGAATAAATTCAGTAATAATACCAACCTATTATTGTCCCAAACTGCCCCGTTGGTCTTGTGGTCGCCAGTGCGACTGCTGTGCAAGTCCCGGGTTCGATTCCCAGGTCGAGCAAAAAGTGTTATTGGGTTTTTCTATGAAATTCTCAGTAGCAGCTTGGAGTTTGGATTTGTGCCCGGTTAATGGCGATAGGCTCGCCCCCTATTACATGGGACCTAAATATACCGGCGAACTATGGGTGTACATTGGTACACCTCTGCCTAACCCTTCGGGGAATAAAGGCGTGATGGTGATGGTTTTAAAAAAAAAATACCATCACGCCTTTATTCCCTGAAGCAGGGGCGGATCTATACATAATATATTGGCTGTTGTTGTGGGTGTTATTTTTTTTATAGATGTGAAATCATCAAATAACTTCCCCCGCCCTGGGTGGGACGGGAGGGAGTGTCAGACTTTTACTGACTAAAACCCATCTATGTTCCTTCATGTGCCCTTTGCGTTCCGGGGGCGCGGTATCTCTTTCGAACGACCCGCAGCCCCGGCAGGCGTGATGGTACGAGATGCACAATGCGTGGCCCTGGGGAGTTGTTTTTTCTCAAATAATCTTAACATTGTGTGTTACGATTAACAAGTTAAAAGTATCTCTACCTTGACCGATAAGTAGGAGTCTTATTACAAGCTTTTTCCATATCACGAAACAAAGATTTGATGTGCTTCTCTAATACAATAACTTTCTTGATGTTTCGGTTGTCCATCTGTTAAAAGAACATAATTTAAAAGAGCTAATTAATATATGTGCCTACATGAGCAAGTTTTGTAAACAATCTATACTAATAATATTATAAAGCTGCAGAGTTTGTTTGTTTGTTCGCGCTAATCTCAGGAACTACTGGTCTGATTTGAAAAATTATTTTTGTGTTGGATAGCCCATTTATCGAGGAAGGTTATAGGCTATATAACATCACGCTATGAGCCACGGGAACGGATCAGTAACCAAAAACCTAACGTAATGCGGATGAAACCGCGGGGCACAGCTAGTCAGATATAAAAATTGAGCCTAACTACCTATACGGGGTAAGCCTCCTCTACACGTCTGCAGATGCGTCCGCGGACGCCCGCAGATGCATCCGCAGATGGATCACCACGAGCTGTCCACACGTCTGCAGGTCGATCAGTCTAGGTTCATTGTCGACAGATGCAACACGCTCGTTTAAAAATGGATATTGAGACCATAGCTGCCGTAGCTATTTATTTATTTAGTACTTTTAACTACTAATTGAAATAACTACTAATCGAATTAATTGAAATAAGTAAACAATTGAATTAGGTGTAAGTATTAAAATAGTAGGTACACTTGCATCATTTTTATTTTTGTGGTATTTATTTTTGGGTTTCCACAAACAGTTTTCAGCTTGATATAGCTCAATAAACCTAAAAGTTTCCTCGGGGCTCATATTATTAGCTATTTTAACAAAAATTAAACCGCAAGACGCACGCGTGCACTCTCAATTACAACACCGATTAAACTGATGCGTCGCCAGACGTGTGGATAGACACCGGACGTCCGCGCCGAAACCCTTTGATCTGTGCCACAAAAACCGACAACAATCGGATTCGAGGCGGACGCATCTGCGTGCGTCTGCGGACGTTAAATACCTACAACAGATGCACAAATTACGCCCTCTACACGTCTTCGGACGCATCCGCAGATGACGTCCGCGGACGCATCTGCAGACGTGTAGAGGAGGCTTTATAAAGAGGCATCTTACGCATCACATCGACGTTAACTACGCATATTGCCCATCAAATTAAGTAATATTAAGCGAAACATATTACTGGGGAACGACTTCACGCATACAAAGACACTCAACGACTGAAAGTTCTTCCTATCATTCTTCAATGATTGTAAAAGGTAAGATCTGTAACTGTTTTAATTAAGTAAAATAAAATAAGTAAAAAACACTTTGCCATAATTTTTTGGTCTGTACCATAACCATCTTTAAAATGGCAACGTTTATGATTGTTTAATGATGAGAAGAACATGTAACTTTTGGTTTTCTTAAATATTTATGTCTTTTTTCACCCATTATTACATAGGACTTAAAACATACAGGCGAACTGTGGGTGTACATTAGCACACCTCTGCCTAACCCTTCGGGGAATACAGGCGTCATTGTATGTATGTATTGTATGTAGTTACCTCTCTCACGAGCGTAATAAGGAGACCTTCGGCTAGTCTGATCACTATCATCATATCACATTCATGTTTGTGAAACTTTATTGATAGCAGCTGTTTGATCTTCTCTTCCCACAAGATGGACCGTTCCCAAGCACCTACTCTTATAGTTCTGAAATGGAAAAAAAAAACAAATTCAACGAATAGCTACTAGTAAAGAGGTTAATTGAGATTTTTATCCAAACGCCGTCCATTGAGAAAAATATGTAATAGGTACAAGTGATTGCTTATCTTTTAATTTATTGGAATGTTACAAAAAGTGTCCCTTTCTGGACGATCCCTGGATCCCTCTAAGCTAGGGTATAACACAGGGACCCTGGACGAATGTCAGCCCAAAGTGTCACAAAATACGTTGAGTAAGATCACTTAAATAATTTACTCAGTCCGTTGATTCTGTGTTTGTAGAATAAGCTATAGTAGTAGTCATAGGCGTATATAGGTGGGGGGGGGGGGGGGGGCGTGCCCACCCCAGAATGGTCTTGTGCCTACCCCAAGCTGTAGGGCTCACCTTCCGCCTGACCGCATTGCATCGCATCGGCCATGGCATCTTAGGGGCCAGCCCCCCCCCTGAAAACTAACTCTAGATACGCCAATGGTAGTAGTAGCTCTACGAAGGAGCTTGTCCGGGAAAGTACTACGACCATACCTCTATTTTTGCCGCAGCGTTGCTGTGTTCCGGTTTGGACGGTACCTACGGGTGCCGATGTAATTACAGGCACATGAGACATTTCAACTTTGTCTCTGGGATTGCAACGCATTTGCAAGGCCTCTGGTATTACAGATGTCTATACACCATTGTAATAAATTACGTAACTATTATCTAATTTTATTATACCAGTGGGCCATTGGTTTGTTTACCATTCAATAATAATTACAAAAGAACCCTCAGCCTCTCTTTAACATCATGATTGGCTACGAAGACAGTCGTTAATTTAACAAAAATCACCTTACTCAACATAATAACACATTATTGTGCATGCTGTGGTCTCCTATAAGTAATCCTTTACTTATAGGAGACCACAGCATGCACAATAATACTTTACATAATACTTTAGTTAAATATTGTTTTTATGTCATGGTTTGTGTATGTCTTTTGTTATAGATCGTAATAAATAAATAAATTGATAATTAATTTCTTACAACAGCCACATGAGAACGAAGAAATTCCAAGCTGCGTCCGGTTGAGCAGACCTCAGCAGGGCGTCTCCCTTCTTGATGTAGAACGTCTCACAAGCACTGTATGACTCCACGCAGTAACCGGTGTCCAGAAGGATCACTATTGAATGGTAATAGTACCAGGTTTCCGCTGGAACATATCAAACGTGTCAAATAAATACGAAAGTTTGGATGGATGGATGGATGTTACCCAATCACGCCAGAACGGCTACGGATCTGGATGAAAAGCAGAGAGATAGATTATATAGTCTGGAATAGGATAGAGGCTACTTTTTATTCCGGAAAATTGTATGTCCCGTAGAATAATATTTCAATTTCGACACAGACGAAGTCATAGGCAGAAGCTAGTATCCAATAATGGGAAGGTTTTTAATGTTTTTGTAAATATCGTTGACGACATACATAGATTTTGTTCTTATGTAGGTAGATGGTTCTTGTGGGCAGCGCTGCTGATACCCTCAAAAATACGCCCAAACTTTATCTTTGACAATTTATTTTTTGTTTAAACGCGCTTGTCACCAAAACTACTGTAGTGCGATTCTCTAAAATGCAAACTCGAAAACGAGTCTCACTATAGTGATCGCGCTCACTTCGATAACGAACCAACTTGTCATTGGTTTAGTATTCGTTCGCCGTGGTGACGTCACCGGCGTGATCGTGTTTAACAGAATACCATTTTGTAATCTCACTGCGAATTCAGCTTTCGAATTACGAAGTGATGCTTAGAGAATCACACTGCTGGTCCTATACTGAAAATTGTTTCGCTAGAACAAATCTACGTTATCCCTGAGAGCAAGGCTATTTTTACTATAAAATAAAATACGGATCCGTAAGAAAATTTACGCGGAGAAGGTCGCAAATAAAAGTTAATAATAAGAATTATGTAGATCCACTTACAGCACAAGTCGTAAAGATCTGTGAAATAAAAGAAGTTCCTTATAATGGTGACCATCTCATGTATCTTGAGATCGTCCAGCAGTAGCCTCAGCATGCACAGGACCAGGGCCTCCCGCGCGTCCATCTTATACCAGTTAGATACCATGTGCATCACTGGAAGACCATACTCCATACTTTCCACCCTTTTACCATGATCTACGCTGCAATGTTAGTTAATAGTTCTTAAAACTGGAAAAGAGACCTTCTTTAATATTAACTTCTAAAATAAAAGTAGCCTTTGTTACTCCTAACATCAGCTATCAGAGCCAATAAGTCTTGTCAAAATTCGTCTATCTGTTTTGGAGATTAACCGAAACAAAAATACAGACAAATATTTCAAAAATAGTTTTTTCTCATGTTTGTGCTGTGTGAAGTTCTTGTTTCGGCCTATCGACCGTGTTATTAACGAAATATTTCAAAAATAGTTTTTTTCATGTTTGTGCTGTGTAAAGTACTTATTTCGGCATATCCACCGTGTTATTAACGTAGCTAACGATTCCGTGGATGAGTGAATACCGACAACCCCGGACAATTCAACCCCAGATAACTTGGTTACTACCCGATCCGGGCAAAGTGACTGTCGACTACTTATCGGGGTCTCATGGTCATTTTTTAGTGTTATGCTTTTCTCTTCATCAACAATCAATCGTCCCAGTGCTGGGCAAAGGTCTCCTCCATTGACGTGCACTCATCCCTATGCTTTATTGCCTTCTCTGGCCTATCTCCGATAAACGACTCTAAGTCTTCACGCCAGCCTTTCCTAGGCCTTGCCTCGGCGACGTCGCCCGTCTTTCCCTGCCCTGGCCCATCTGTCTTTATGCATTCGGCAGACTTATGACCTAACAATAAAAAAAAATGATACTAACTAGAATAGAAATATGCTGGCGTAGAGATAACCAACAGCGGGCAGCTCGGTCACGTCCACTTGTCCACGTTTACGCCAGCATACCTCCATCGCTCGGCCTTCTAACTTGCGACACCTCGAGAACTGTACGAAAAACAATGTATATATACATACATACTACACCTGTATTCCCTTAAGGGTTATGCAGTAGCGTACCAATGTACACCCACACACAGTTCGCCAGCATGTTTAGGCCCCATGTCCCATGGTCTCGTGACGATTATTTGCGAATTATAGTAAAACAAAAACCAATGTTGCAAACAACCAGACCCGGAACAACTACATGCAGGGCTTACAAATATTTGTTTCGAGCTAAATACAACCCGCAACACGGAGCGCACCAGCCAATAGCACAGCCACTGCGGTGACGAAGCTCTTAACATGCTTACTTCCACAAGAAAGGGCAGATATCTTGGATTTCGGTTCCCAGATTAACCGGATTGGGTGGATCGAGAATAACAACCAGTCTTCAACAAAGCAACCAGTTCAGTATCGTATTACCCATTACTGGGTTGTGGAGGTCTGATAGGCAGTCGCTCCATGTAAAATACTGATATTCAGCTGCATCCGGTTCGACTGGAAGCCGACCCCAACATAGTTGGGAAACAGCTAGGCATATGGGTGGATCGAGAATATCAATTAATATCAAGGTAGATTAATTTGTGACGGGGTCCGCCAATGGTGGTCCAATACCAGTCTACCTGGCGTTTCATACGTCAAACGGATACCAGGCTCTTGACTAGCAGGAGGAACCGTGGGATTTTAGTCAGTAAGAGTCCAACATAACCCTCCGTTCTCCCCAAACGGAGGGTATCAATGAGGATTTCCGCACGAAGAAAAGAAAAGGAAATAAGAAGTACTTCTTCCGCATACTACTCTTTCTCTTTTTTTTTAATTTTTCTTTTTTCTTTCTTTTTTTTCATTTCTTTTTTTATATTTCTTCCTTTTTATTCTTTTTTTTTTGTCAATAGGCGTACATTGGTACATACCGATAGAGATGTACATTGGTATGGTAGACCTCTGCCTAATCCTTCGGGGAATACAAGCGTGGTTGTATGTTTATATGTGTTCTTCTTCATGTTTTTGGACAGTCGCGATAATAAAGAAAATAATATACCTGTTGTTTTTGTGCATAAACTCTTATCATGTTCCCGTAGCTGATGCACAGGAGTCGGAAGTTGGAGTTCGTGCGCACAGCGTAGTGCAAACACCATTTAGCTGCCAACGCTGCGTTTGAATATTCCTTTTCCTCCTAAGCACAATTAATTAGGATTTAACAAAAAAATAAAAGAAGAAATGAGTCTCCGGACCGATTTCGGTCACGACGGCTTATCTCAATGGAGACTATATAGCCAAGTATGTAGGAAGTATTATAGTGTAGGTACACCGCCAACTTCCAAAACTCTAGGATGCTACTGAAAATTGCGTTAAGAAAAAACCCATTTTTTTTTGGCCCGACCTAGGACACAAACCCAGAACCCCACGCTCAACAGTCGTTCTTGCGATAACAAGACAGAGGGGCGGAAAAAAAAGTTGAATTATATGCGAAACAGGATTTTTCAATTTAAAAATCGATCGATTTTTCGTTATGTTCAATATGTGCGTGTGTGTGTGTTGTATATGTGTGTCAGGAGTACTGTGAGAAGAACTTATGAAAGGGATGATCTTGTATTGTTTTGTTTTAAATTTTTATTTGTGTTTTCTTTTCTCTTTAATATTTTTCTTTTTTTACATTTTTAAGTGTACCTTTAATTATTGTAATTGGTGACATTGTTATAGTTTTAATTACAGTAAATAAATAAATGTGCGCTCCCTTTGATCTTACCGTGAATAGTCTGTACAATCGATGCAGTGTTATTGATATTTCCTCGTAGAAGTTACCGATCATTCCGCTATCCCTCTCAATGTAGAGGTTTGGGGCAATGTAAAGCGCGATCACTTGGTGAAATGACGCTCCCAGATTACAAAGTCTTCTCATGTGCCTGTAAACGAAATTTAAAATAGACAGTCTATTTTGAAGCTTATAACATTACCCCGGTTTTCTAAACTTACGAGAACTCTTCTTATGGTAAATAAAAAAAAGAATATAAATAAATAAGGTAACCACGGAGACCACGGACTAGCAAGCGCAGCGTAGGACGTCCACCAACAAGATGGACAGACGACCTAAAAGGTCGCCGGAAAACGCTGGATGCAGGTCGCTTCCAACCGGTATATGTGGAGATCTAAAGGGGAGGCCTATGTTCAGCAGTGGACGTCCTATGGCTGAGATGATGATGATGATGAACCATATCAGAGGCCCTAGAAGCGGTTTAGAAACTCTGACCCTAGGGTGTGTGGGCTCGTTAGACCTTACTGCCCTCACGATAAAGAAGAAGAAGAATTAATAAGACATGTTTATTTAGAATTAACGACATTAATTGAATTTAGAATTGTACAGTATTTAAAATAAAGTTCTAAATTAAAAAACTGGACTGTTTAAGTCTCATGAAATACATTGACAAAAGACAAACGATATACTTACGCAGAAGTAGGGAAGGGGTGATGAAACAGTTCCATGGCGTGAAGCAACTGTTTCCGAGATTCCGTATAGTCTTTCGACTCCAACATACAAACTCCCCGCAAGGAATATACGCTCGCTAAACTAAAATCTTTCACCCATTTCTTCTTCATGTTATTTACATAGAAATTTTCGTCCTAAAAAAATAGTTCAGTTTAATAAATGACTTCTTCCGTCCCTTAAGTGTCAGACTTTTACTGACTAAAACCCATCCATGTTCCTTCTTGTACCCTTTGCGTTCCGGGGGCGCGGTATCTCTTTCGAATAACCCGCAACCCCGGCAGGCATCGGGCCCTGCCTGGCCCCTCGACCGATTTGCTGACATTCTTGACAATGCATTGCATTTCTCATGAAGTAAATATCCCATGGAACGCTGTCGGGCGGAAGATTGCGAGAGAGATCACGCGCAGCACCAATGGCTTTACGTGCTTTTCGAGGCACGGGGGTGTCACACCATCAACTTCCGAACTCCGGGCTGTTCCTGAGAGGTTCCTAATGGAAAATCTCAAGACTTTTTGCCCGACCTGGGAGTCGAACCCAGGGCCCCACGCTCAACAGTTGTGCTTGCCACCACGAAACCAGCGGGGCAGTTTAATCTCTTGTTTAACCTTACCTGAACAAAGCTCTCTACTTCAAACAGCAGTTGAATAGCTTGCGGCAAATTAGTGTCCAGATTAATGCACAGATCTATGTATTCCATATACGCGTCAAACAGTTTCTGGTATTCTCCTGCAAAGACCACCCTTACATTCTTCAGAGAAGTAGGCAGGGGTATTTTAACTTCCCTAATGTACTTCGGTCATGATGGCCAGTCTATCTATACTATTATTATAAAGAAGAAAAGTTTGTGAGGTTGCTTTTACGCATAGAAAGCCACGTTGATTATATATTTTTTTTGTCTAATAATAAAATACCGACAACGGTAGTATATGTAAATCTTTTTAAAATCGAAATCTTAATGTCCAGTCGCCAGCACGTCAAGCTTTCCCAAACTGTCAAACTATTTGAATTGAACATGAACCTTAGGGCGCTTTAATTTAGACGGTTGGTGCCGGACTGCTGCCGCACGGTTGTTACGACCATGAGCCGTACTGCTGCCGGACGACAGCAGTACGACGTAAATCGTCTTATTTGAAGAGATACGCGGCTGCAGTCCGGTCGAATTTCTAAGAAACACGATGCGTTCACAGCACTAGCGAACAACGACTGAGCTGAGACACTGACAGGTTGTTGCCGTTCCGCCAACGGACGTGCGCCGCACTGCTGTCGCACGACTTTGCGTCGAGACATTTTGTATGAAAAATCATAACCGCCCGTGCGCAGTACGATACCCGGACTGCAGCAGTCCGGCACCAATCGTCTAAATTGAAAGCGCCCTTATTCTGCTGTAATTAATTTGAAAAACTATCAAAGAAAATTGACAGATTGGAGTGGCTTGTCATGCTAGCCTTTGTACCATGTACTCAGAAATAAATGATTATATACACAGTGTTACGGAAAGGGTATATATGTCACCGGAAAATAACAAGATCCGTAAGTTTATCAATTTACTAGGAAGTTTATAAACTTTCGTAAGATTCTAAACGGGAGATAAATTGTAATATTTTACGTCCACATTTTCGTAAATTGATAAACTTACTGAACTCACTCGTAAAATAATAAGTAAGCAGTAACCAAACGCTACGCGCGATCTGATTGGTTGGCTGTCACGTGTAAATTGACCAATCAGAGAGCAGTGTGTTATTTTACGTATTTCAAAGATCGTATATTTAAAAGAGTTTCTGTGATTGGTCGAACCATATAAAATCTAACGAATAGATATTCGTTAGTTTATAAATTTACCGTAGGTATGACGTCGGAAATTGATAAATTTACGAAAATGGGGACGTAAAATATTACAATTTATCTCCCGTTTAGAATCTTACGAAAGTTTATAAACTTCCTAGTAAATTGATAAACTTACGGATCTTGTTATTTTCCGGTGACATATACATATCAAAGGTACGGATTCTTTTGGTGTTAACAAACCAGTATAGCAACATTTTTCAATACCTGTACTCACAAAATTATAAAGTTAAGCAACATTTAAGCAAAAAAACCAAATGTTTCGAATTGGATTCTACACATCATTACACTAAGTCAGCTGATCGGTGTCAATGAACTACACACTAAGAAACAACTCCGTAAAATACTTGTTTCTCCTGACAAGTTTGTTTATGGCTTAAACTGCCGAAATTAAAAAAATATTATGCATTTTCAAAGTTATCGCTTTGAGCTGAAATTTTGTATAGAGACTCAGTACCGGATACACTCTTAACCCCGTTTGTATGGATATACCCTTTCCGTTACACGCTGTATAATGTCCTCACCAGCTCCACGGCAATGGGCGATGACCTGACTGTAAAAACAAATCAGGATCGCCATACATTCACAGTGGCTTATGTCAAATGAAGAGAAAGAACGAACACGCTGGAAGTTCATCAAGAAAATCTCTTTTGACGGTCGCTCATTGCGATTTGCTGCAAATAGAACGAAAAGTTTGTTTATAAAGAGCTTATCCCACCGTCTTCCCTAACTCTCATAGTCCAATGGGACGGCGATCCGACACAACCTGGGAGAGATCAAGTGTAGGACCAACGGCTTTGTGCTTTCCAAAGCACGGGGGTGTCGCCCCACCAACTTCCCAACTCCGGGCTACCTATTAAGAAATTCGTAATGGAAAAACCCAATAATACTTTTTGCCCGATCTGGGAATCGAATCCAAGGCTCCACCCTCAGCAGTCGCGCTTGCGACCACGAGACCAACGGGGCAGTTCGTGATCGTCTCATTTTTATAAGTAGTGATCGTAAAATTAAAAACATTTACCAATTATACGGTTCATCAAATCCTCCTCGGATGCCGGCATGTTATACATTTGGAGGTCTTCTGGCATGTTCATCTTTAAAATAAAATAAATATATTGCATAACAAACTTAAGAGCGTGTCATACAGAAACTGGGCAACGTCGCAAATAGCTGTCAAATATTTCATTACTGTATGAAAATAAGAAATATGGCTAACTAATGAACTAGAATATTGATTACGAAATGCAATAATTGACATCGTAACACCGAATATTTAGCTTTAGATATGTAAAAAAGTATTTGGAAACTTTACAAATGCCTTTTTTGCACCTAAAACGGTTACAACATCAAATTCAGTGTTTTAATTGCAATTTATGATTAATATTCTAGTTCATTAGTTAGCCATATTTCTTATTTTCATAGAGTACCTAATATTGTCAAATTAATCAAAACAGGGAAATATTTGACAGCTGTTTGCGACGTTACCCACTTTCTGCATACGCGCTCTTAATAATTTTCCGTAAGTTAGGTGCAATATTTTTCTTGATAATAGATCAAAGTTAAAGTATTTATTTAGACCATTTACAGGCACTTTTGAATTGTCAAGAAGTTTTATAAAAATAATATAAAAAAAAGTAATATTTTGAGTAGTTCAATTGAAATATGCGCACAGCGTCGCATCGCGTTGCGTCTTGGTGTGAACTGACCCAAACTTTTCGGAGAGTACAGGCGCGCGTGATGGTATGTTATGTTATTGGAGTACATACTTTAAAAGCCATCTCTTCGCCAGCCATCTTAGTTTCAGCGCTTATGGCATTTATTCGTTGTCGCGTTTTCTTCAGTTCCTCTGTCTCTTTGATGAGACCCTGGAGATAAGATACGTTATGAAAATTGAACTCAAAATACATGGTGTGCGGGATAGTGCAATAAACAGTACATAACTGTGCGGGATAGTGCAAAAAACAGTACATAACAATATTATAAGTGTCCGGAATAGTTTAATAAACAATATGTGCGCCATACAGTAGTAAAACAGTGTAATATCGTAAGCAATCAGTGTACGCGAGTAGCGACTTATTATGTAGACTTAGTGTTGTGTAAATAGTAGAACTTGGTATATAATGTAACTAGTATGTAAGGAATTTGTATAGATTGAACAATAAAGCGAATGTAGGCTCATAGACGTAAGGATTGCAAATGTAAACAACAGATTTTGTTCAAAATTTAATTTATTGGTCTACCCACTACTTGCGCCTACGTAGGATTGAATAAATGTAGGGCGACTGAGCCCGATATCGGCACTTCAAAAATCTCTTGGAAGAATAAACAGCTCCTGCCTTAGAACGTTTCAAGACTTTCATTTCTCCACCAACCCAGCAATAAGGTGTACCCCGTACACATGGCATCAAGGATGCATATTAAAAAGTAGATCTTAATTACGCAACGGAATTTAACGCTGTTTTCATTGATAGATACAGTGTGTCAAGCGGAAGGTTTAGGCGATTCGCACACTGCACCGCATCACGGCACGGAGCGTAGCGTCGCGTCGTGAGTTCTTATGTATAGATCTTCAACTTTATGTGCTTGGTTTTAAGTTGAAGACTAATGAAGATTGCAAAGCGTTTTCGTTCTTTCCAGTCGCTAACGCTTAAAAATCTTTAATAGATTTTAACTTAAAGCTCTGGGGTATAAAGTTTAAAATCTATTGGTAGGTACCAATAGATTTTCTCGGTAGGTACCGAGCGTTTACGATTATCGTTTGCGGCTTGGCTAGAGGGCCAGAGGTGCGTCGCGTCTTGTTGCCACTAATCATGGAGTGTAGCGCAAGGCAGTGTGCGAATCGCCTTAAATACGTATCACACCACGGTATGACCAACAGTAACCAAACACGTAACTGAAGGCGGGTGATACCGAGGGGAATTATTATGGCTAAAAAGTAAAAGGTTTTTAGGTATACACACGTCATCACACCGCCGCCCAAGGAGCTTCTTGAAGCTGCCAGCTTGGCAACTGCTGCATCGTCTTATGTAGCGTTCCAAGTACAATAAAGCGCGAGTATGCATTTTCAGCTGTTAAGGAAACGAATAAACGATTACTGACAGTGAAATTAGCAGAAATTGAGATGTATGACAACAATTTTTTTTGTAAACGTTACCCCGCATTTGTAATTTCTCCTGTAACATGGGTGCGTTTACAAACACATAAACTCACATACACAAACAACCAGACCTGGAACAACTATCTGTAGATCATACAAATATTTGGTCTGTGCGGGAATCGAACCCGCGACACGCAGCGCAGCAGTCGATCGCTCGGCTACTGCGCCAACCGTGTGAACCGTGTCGTGTCGTGTCGAATTATTTTATAGTTCAGAGTTAATCTCGTGAAATTAATTGTACTTTCACCTCCTGCATAATCAACTGGCTAGTGTCCACCACCATTAATTGACGTACTTTTTATGAACTGTCAAAACGCGATTCTCCCATAGATTTTGTATGGCAATAACACGCTGTGACGTCACTACGTGGCCTACTCAATTGACTAACTATTTATTGATTTTAAGTTAACTAAGAATCTAATTTTACAATAAATTGGAAAATAAACGGTTTTCATGGGTAAAATAAAGTGCTTTTTATTACAGAAGTTGTGACTTGAAATTATTCATTAGTGGTGTCAACTACCCAATTTTGAATTAAAAACCAGCTTGTATTTTATTATCGTCTTGTTTTTCTTACCTTCTGAGACTCTGTCAATATTTCGTAAGTGATGGTTCTGAACAAGGGGCGGCGGAACTTCATGTAGCCACAGAACGCGTAATATGGCAGGTCTCGACAATCCACTACAAACATAAATACATACATTTATTTTGGCTAAAACTTGTACATACCATCATGCTTGTACTCCCCGAAGGGTCAGGCAGAGGTGTACCAATGTACACAGTTCACAGTTTGTCGATATGTTGTTAAGTTCCGTGTAATAGGGGTGAGCTTATTGCCATAAAACGGGCACAAATCCTAACTCCGAGCTGCTATGATGGTAGTAATTCCCCGAACGAGCACCTTCACAAACTGTTCTACTGCTACTGAAATCTAGTTTATATACTATTTATAATAATGGCGTATATTCTGTAACTAACCAGGCTTTCTGATGCCCAAACACGCGCAGTACGGGTACGTAGGATTGGGCCGCATTGGCGCAGAGTGCATCAACACAAGTGACGTGTCACGAGTGAAGTCCCCCCCCTCACACTCCAGCACTCGGATGGCGAACAGCTTTGCTACCGCTGTAAGAGATCAAGGTCACTTAGACCCACTTGCACCAAAATCACTGAATACATTTAGGGCCTTACTTATAAAAATAACGCTAATTCATACTTAGCAGGGGCGTAGCTACCGCCGTATCTGCCGTATCAATTATACGGGGCCCCAGGGCTACGGGGGCCCCCAATGTGCGTAAGCAAAAATTAATAAAAACTTCCCAAATTTTTTGTTATTTCACAAATGACAAAAGTCAAAACAAGCAATTCTTTTTTGCCCGCGCAAAGCGTGCGTTCAAAGGTTGGCAATACCCTACATCGGTTATCGCGGTTATTATCCATAGAGGCAGTAACTTTAGAAAACTAAAGTCATCATCAGCTATAAATAATTGAATAAATCAGTTTGCCGAAAAAAAGGTAAGGAGGGTGTAGATATACCTATTTAATTTTTCTTTTTTTGTAAAAAGTGACAGATACGAGTATATAATTATGATTTAAAAAAAATTTCTTTTAATTTTATGCAATTTTTTTTATTGTGAGAAATCTTTACCTTCCTAAGGGCCCCCAAACCAATGTTTATACGGGGCCCCGCCAAGCCACGCTACGCTTCTGATACTTAGCTACCTCTTATGTGACTGACTGAACGATGAAACACTATTTTAATCTGCCAACACTTAGACGGTCAGCATAGAGCATGACCAAATTATTATTCGACTAAAGAACGAAATCGAACGAACAATTGAGCATAATTGTCAAAATTTATAATAGAATCCATAGACCAAAAATGTCATCGTCACAGCTGATTGTAGCCCGCCATCTTACTTTCGAACTATACTTAAACAACCGGTCGCCGCTGTTAAAATTTTCTGTCACTTAGGCAACACCTCAACGCTGATTAATGTTTATAGGTAAAAATTTTCACCTGAGAAACCGTTGAAAGTGGTTGCTATGTGAAAAATAATTGTTTATTAGTTAAGGATTTGAGAATTAATCAATTGATAAGTAGCTAAGTATTATTTAGCGTTATTTTCATAAGTATTAAGGCTGTTAGTGCCTAAACGTATTTATTTAGAACATCATTGAACCCTGTCACATTGTTAGAATGTGACAGAGACAGGGTTATAATTTAAACATATTTAGCGTTAAATATGTTTAGTGACTTTAGTGGAAGTGGGCCTTAGAATAATGTCAGTAGTTTGAAATGTAAAAGATTTTTTGGATTGTTTGTTAATCAAGCACGCTAGAACAGCTGAACGGATCTGGATAAAATTTGGCACAGAGATTGATACCATCACACCTGTATTCCTCAAAGGGTTAGGTAGAGGTGTAACCAATGTACACTCACAGTTCGCCGGTATGTTTTTAAGTCCCTTATAGGGGGGCGAGCCTATTGCCATTAACCGTACACAAATCTTAACTCAGAGCTGCTACTGAGAATTTCATAGAAAAACCCAAGTACGCTTTGCTTGACCTGGGAATCGAACCCAACACCTCCTGTGTAACAGTCGTGCTTAGGACGACTACACTAGTCGAGTGAGGTCAAGGGAGAGATCTAGATTAAAGTTTGGAGGTTACTTTTTATCCCGGAAAATGCACGGTTCCCGTTGGATAATAGTTAGTAACTTTGACGCGAACGAAGTCTCGAGCGAATGCTAGTGATTTTAATGGGACCAGCCCGCCACACTGTTCCCAAACCACTGCAACTCCTGTGCCAGAATCAACAGTGGCGATCACAAGAAAAGCGCCGAGACAATGAAGCTCGGCGAGTCCCGGAGAAACGATTCAACTGTCTTAGATCCCGGAACGAAATTAATCAGAAAAGATTAGCGGAGGAGTAAGAAAAATACAATCTTTTTTTTATTATGCTAGTGATTATAAAAATCTTATAGTTACCTTCAGCAACTTTTCTTGAACAATCGCTTTGAAGTAAATTTAGAAGCATCCGCCTGGAGAATATATCTCCAAGTACGGAGCCACATTTCAACAGCATCCTCTCAAATGGTGTTAAAGAGTCGTATGTTTTCAGGATTATTGCTACAAAAGGTCATAATTATAGGTAAATGATACACACATCTCTTTCAACTTTTAAGGTCATCACTCAATATAATGTATTCTTCAGACCGAATCTGGCCACGGCGGCTACTCTTAATGCAATCCAGCCAAATACGCAGGAGATAATATAGTGCACAAGTGTGTGCGCAAACACAGGTGCATTCCCTCTTCCCTCACTCTCATAGTCCGATGGCACGACAATCCAACACAACCGGAGAGAGAATTGGCGCAGGAGCAACGGCTTTACGTACTTTCTGAGACACGGGGGTGTCACACCACCAACTTCCAAACTCTGAGCGATTACTGGTAAATAACACTATTTGCCCGACCTGGGAATCGAACCCAGGACCCCACGCTAGTGCTTGCTACCACGAGACCAACGGGGCAGTTCAATATGTAATGTGCATATGGATGGAGAGGAGGCTAAAGAAAAGTTGGATGGATTGGGTATACAGATTGATATGAAAGAAAATATAAATATGAAAGAGAAGGGAGTCAGTGATAACATGGAATAAGTGCAGCAAGATGATGATCATGACACAATAGAACAGCACAGCCCCGACACAGCAAACAATTTGCTATTTAATTTAGATCTTTAATACGTGTGCGTAAAACTTTTTTTTCTGATGACAAGATAAAAGGTGACAGCTTGCCAGAGGCGCGCTGTCAGTCCACAGTTAGATTGTTCAAAACGATTCCCGCCGTTACCGGAGCGGTATTGTAATAGATAGTGAAAACCATTATTCTCCTCGAAAGAGATTCTAGGAAATTAGACATAGGTACGATCGTCGTACCAACCTAATTAAATAATTTCGCAATATAAAGCACGTAAAGCCGTTGGTCCCGGCTGTCATTCTTCTTCATTCTTTGACAGTCGTTACGAATAGTCAGAAGCCAAGAAGTTTGACAACCAGTCTAGCCAAGAGGTATCGTGTTGCCTAGTTACTGGGTTGTGGAGGTCAGATAGGCAGTCGCTCCATGTAAAACACTGGTATTCAGCAGAATTCAGCTGCATCCGGGTAGACTGGAAGCCGACCCCAACACATTTGGGAAAAGGCTAAGCAGGTGATGATGACATGCATCTTTAAGTAGGTACCTACATAACCGCCATGACCGAGAACCATTCCAAAAAAAGAAAAAAAAACCTCAAATGTGGACTTTGAAAAAATCCACATACATTCTAGGAAAACTAAGAATATGCTCAGATTTTTCTTGAGCTCTTTCATACAGTGTTGGACTTCCACTACGTTGAAGTTCTTACCATCCAGTGCCATAGCCATATCGCACTTCATATCCTCGAACGTGTAGGACTCCGCCATCACTGCCACTTGAATCATTTCTCCCTCTTTTTCCTCCTCTGCGTACGTTTGTTTGCTAACCACCCTACTGGCACTTATTATGCTGCTGTTCTAAATAAAGTAGTTCATTATTGGTTAGTTAACACCATTAAGATTGCCTGCCGGGGCTGCGGGTTGTTCGAAAGAGATACCGCGCCTCCGGAACGCAAAGGGCACAAGAAGGAACATGGATGGGTTTTAGTCAGTAAAAGTATGACATCCCCTCTCGCCCCGCCCAGGGGGAAAAGTCATTGGATGATTTCCCAACAGTAAAAAAAACAACATTAAGAGTAATTTCCGCTCTAAAAATAAACATAATTATGTATTCGAAAAATCGAGTAATCCCGATTTTTCTCGTCTTAGATTACCTAGGTACAACAAATTACAATATGTTGGTTGCCTTTTTTTAGTGCGCGATAGAAAATATAGAAATCCTCGTTGACGTCCCCGGTCGTGACTCCTCACGACACTTACCGGCTAAAACTACCGCGGTGTTCGACCTCTGCCTAGGTGTGACCTGAGGTGTGAGATTCGCATAATTATGCATTCACCACTCAAATGTCGGTTGGTTAACAATGACTTTACTGCTTTTAAAGGAATTTTAAAAAGTACCTGGTAGTTAATTAGGTGTGCCAAATCTTCATCTATAATCTTGACAGCCTTTTGTAATAACGCATGCGGAGGCATTACTAGTCCGGGCTGCTTTTCAACCTCGCGGCGAGGAAGAGTGACTATAGTCAGAGCACCCCTTTGCACCAGAGCTATCAAAAAGTTTTGGATCCAACCCGGCATGCCATTACTAGCGCTCTCGATAACCCTGGAAAATTATGTTCAATGTAACGAATGACTCAAAGCGTTTCACGGAAGAACTGGATACATGGATACTGACATTACACTACCTAAATACATTACACTAAATTTGATGAACAACTAGCTTCGCTCGCGAATTCGTCGGCGTCAATTTATATGTCCAAGTATACAAGCTGTTGATTTGCACCCTCGTCAAATTTTAGGAGCTTGTCATAGAAAAAAAGAAGTAATCAAAAATAATTACGATACCTGGCCAATATTTAATAAATGCTTGTTTTTTTAATTGCAACTATCAAAAAACAGTATTCCAGAATACTCCTTTTGCAAAAATCAGCATTGCCCAGTTGCGTATGCGGTAGGCAGGGCAGAGTTGTCGCGCGGCTCAATGCGTGCATAGCGCCTAAACCCTCTGGCGAGATGGTTAGTTCGAATTGGAAAATCACGTCAAAAATTATAAATTTAAAAAAATATATATTTTATTATTGATTCGTGTTAAGAATCACGAGCATAGTTAACTCCTTGAATTTGACGAGGATGCAAATCAACGCCTTGTATATTAGGTATTGAGTAAACAAAAATAACGGCAGAAAGCGCCATGGTCTGGTAAGTTTGATAAATTCAGGAAAAGGTGTTTACTTCTCCAAATCAGCAGGGATGGCTTGCACGTCGAGTAACTGGCACGCCAACGCGGCCAGGTACGAGTGGCCGATGCCTCTCAGCGGAACCTTCAATATCATGTGGTTCTCCAGGCAGCTCCTTGCCTCTTCTGAAAGGCGAAACAATTGATGGTACCCACTTAAGTTTTGTTGTGGCTTTAAACTATTGTATCAAACTATTGTATATATGTATTGTACTGTACATCAAGACACAAGTTCTTTTTAAAAAATTGGTTAGCTATGAAAACCCGGCCAAATTTTCAATTAAGGGTGAGGCCACACGAACGTAATTTTGTAAGTTGAGACTTGCGTTTTTTACTTTCTACTGTAACTGACAACGCATTTCTGGTCACCGTGTGAACAAAATACGAGTTTTGTATGAAATCGAATGTAGCAGAAATTAAGCGACCGAAATTACGTGACTTACAACTCAAAACATTACGCTCGTCTGGCTTCATCCTAACAGTAGAAGTTTTATAAGTAAATAAATTAAAAAAATAGTATGGTTTTACCAGGCATGCTGTTAACATCAGTGATAGATAGAACGAAAAACATCATCTTAGTTTCCAGCAGTTCCAGTAAAAGGCGCCAAGATTCGGTGTCTATGTGCTGCGCTTCATCGATCCCCTCCACGAAGAAATTCCGCGGGGCCTTGAAAGAACAACACCAACAAAAGAAATTAAAACTTGTATTCTCCAGACCGATTCGTCTACGGCGGCTAATCCTAACGCAGACTAGCCAAGTCTGCAGGAGATATTATAGAGCACAAGTGTATGCGCAAACACAGGTGCAGCCCTGCTTCTCTAATTCTCATAGTCCGATGGGACGGCAATCCGACAACACGACCGGAGATCAGGTCAGGATCAGGCGCTAGATCAACGACTTTTCGTGCTTTTCCCAGACACGGGAGTGTCACACCACCAACTTCCAAATGGAAAAACCCAATAACACTTTTTGCTCGTAAAGCACGTAAAGCCCTTGGTCCCGGCTGTCATTCTAGAATTTTTGACAGTAGTTACGGATAGTCAGAAGCCGGAAAGTCTGACAACTAGTCTTACCAAGAGGTATCGTGTTGTCCAGTAACTGGGTTGTGGAGGTCAGATAGGCAGTCGCTCCATGTAAAACACTGGTATTCAACTGCAACTGATTTGACTGGAGGCTGACCCCAACAAAGTTGGGAAAAGACTTGGCAGTGTTGGCAGATAGATATAGCGTATTTCTACCAGAATCGTGACAGATTACCTTCGTACAAATGTCCCGTACGACCATCTTGACGGACATTTCCGACAGGATATCACCCTTGTATGCAAAGTTCGCTGGCAATGGGAAGTGGACGTTAAATATAACGTTGATGCCGTGGATCTGAAGCGGGGTCAGGCTCTCCATATCAATACTAAAACAAGGAATAAGACTTTTAAATATTTGATGGCAAACAAGCCGACGGCTTACCTGATGTTAAGTGGTTATCGCTACCTATAAACATCTGCAATACCAGAGGCTTTTCGAATGCGTTGCCATCTCATAAACAAAGTTGAAATGTCCCATATCAGACGACTCCCGGCCACCGTAGACGCGTGTCTGTGGACGGTGAGCAATGGGTAGCTCACCGTCCTTACGATAACTAACGACAGACCGTGTCGACGGCGCGTTCGTGTTCCACGCGCGCCTAAAAGAGATGTCAGCAACTTGGAAGGGGCCACTAAGGGCCGATGCCTGCCGGGGCTGCGGGTTGTTCGAAAGAGATACCGCGCCCCCGGAACGCAAAGGGCACATGAAGGAACATAGATGGGTTTTAGTCAGTAAAAGTCTGACACTCCCTCCCGTCCCGCCCAGGGCGGGGGAAGTTATTTGATGAATTCCCATCTATAAAAAAAAAAAAATCCTAGGTGTGAAGTTCGAAAGTCCGACCACCAGTCTTACTAAGGGGTATACAAAGTTCTAACTAAAACGAAGATTGGTTGCAAAAATAATAAGTTGTACAAACATTTCTGTTATGTTACTCTCTTTGGTTCCCCTCTGATTTCGTGAACTTCCTTGCCTGAAATGCTTATTCATGATTTTCCGAAAAAGATGGTATGGCACCTGAAGAAAGCGAAGAGGTAGAGGCATGAAAACCATTTTTTTACGAATTATGAACTTACAAAGTGTTACCGCAACTTATATAAAAATACAACATTATAATTATATATGCAAAACCCAAAACACCTAGTATTTTTATGTAAAGAATCTATTTTATATAATTATACAAAATTTCAAAACTGTACCATGAAGAATTACAAAGTTATAAGCTTGTTATGTTACCTGGTTGTCCATACAAAAACATGCTCACCGCGCGGCGCAGTGCATTTTGCAGTGCGTCTTGCGCTCATTGAATTGATAATAATTTAGCAGGTAGGTACCTAACCACACGGCGATTGTATTGTAATTAACTGGTAATAACATATTCCATCACACTTGCAATTTTTTGGGACAAAATATAACATGGTATAAAAATTATTGAAATCGATTCAGTTACTTATTCTGAACAAGCTTTATTCAGGTTTCGCATACTAATTACAATGTTGTATATGACGGTCTAGCAGCACATTTAAATGCTAAAGTAGAATCAAAAACTTTAAGCGTTGGTTTATGTTTTCATAGTTATACACTACTTTGAAAAAAATGGTTCTGCTGCAGAAAACATCTATTAAAACAGCGTGTAAACAGCGTCAAATTTTGCCAAAAATCCTAAGGCCGTAGTTCGTTATTTCAGAGATGTAACTAACCTTATCATTTTCAGTTAATATTATCCTTTCCTTGCGTATAAAGTACGGAGTGATATACAAACATTCTTCTACTAAACGTTTCTTCCCGACTGCTTTTGGACCCTAAAATTAAACAGAATTAATGATTTTCTTCACCTATTATGGCCGAATAGCATCTTGTTTTATTAGAAGTCGATTAAAGATAAGTCGCATCGCATTTTTGAACACAGGAAAATGTTCCTAAGAGACCGTGCACAACTTTTTGAGATATTCTAAACTGCATTCACAGATTTCGCAAAATATATACTTACTTTGAAAAAATGGTACAATACCAAAAGAAAAAAATATACCAATCGATCCTATTTCATGTAGGGATCAAATGGTCCCACCATTTAAAGTATGAGTACTATTTAATGAGAGAAATTGCCAAAATCTTTACCCATACCATTCTTTAAAAAAATGAACGTCTTAACATTACCGTGTCTTTATATTTTTGAGGTCGCAGTATTTGTTAAAAATAATATTGAATTATTTAAGTATCGAACGCGTACACGTCATCAGGACAAGCTAGACATAATTCCTAGTAAGACGCATTTCTTGCACAAAAGCATTTTCTGCTCTGCTCCGCGTATATTTAATAATATCCCAAAGCCCATAGAGTAATTACTGAAATAAAATCTTTTAAAAAGAGGCTCCATGTACTGTTAGTAAATAAATGTTATTACTCCATGAACGATTTCTTTGCCGATAAATTACTATTAGAATACAGTCTACCTGGGTCATGATGCGTTTCTGTATAAACATGCATGTAGTTATAGTTATCTAAATTATATTGTACGCCCTATAAGGGTAGGACATAGCTGGTCCTGAAATGTTTAATTGACACCATCTGTACTGTGTGCAGCAACCTATGGTCTACAATAAAGAATATTTGATTTGATTTTGATTTGATTTGATGCATTTTGTACGTCTTACTTAGACATACACAGACACACAGTCAAGAGCATCATCAATCATCATCATATCAGCCGCATGACGTCCACGGCTGGACAAAGGCCTCCCCCATAGATTTCCAAAAGGACCGGTTGGTAGCGGCCTGCATCCAGCGTCAAGTCAAGAGCATACCCATCTTGAATAATTTAGAACCTAATTTAAATGATTAAGAATTGTTTATTCTTCAAATATTATTGTAGAATTTTAGTTTTAAGTTAATATCTTTAATGAGCCATACCAAGCTCCATAATTGTACTTTAGCTATAAGCCTATTATATAATAACATCTTTATGCACATTAAGGAATGCAAATAAACGAATATGAATATGAATAACTCCACCCCTGCAGTCCCAGTCCTATATGGACTGCCCCGTTGGTCTCGTGGTCGCAAGTGCGACTGCTGTGCAAGGGGTCCCGGGTTCGATTCCCAGGTCGAGCAAAAAGTATTATTGGGTTTTTCTATGAAATTCTCAGTAGCAGCTCGGAGTTTGGATTTGTGCCCAGTTAATGGCAATAGGCTCGCCCCCTATTACATGGGACCTAAATATACCGGCGAACTGTGGGTGTACATTGGTACACCTCTGCCTAACACTTCGGGGAATACAGGCGTGATGGATGGAATATGAATAAAAAACAAAAAAAAGTACTAACAGTAAAAGCTATTGCGTAAATATGATCGCGGTACCGAGTGAAGGGTCTATTCTGTTGTTCCAGCGCATTTTGGAGAGCGGTCCTGAATTTGCGCATTTCCTCGGCACGATCGAGTATTGGGTGACGACTACCTTTCGGCCTGTCTGCCCACCTACAAAGAACAGGATAGGTATGTTATATTAAAAAAAACTACTTATCATGGATTTTATATAGTTTTATATTTATATATTTAATAGTTAACGTATAGAACTTCACGCTTCGACTAAAGGGAGCAAAACGGTGACCAAAGACGTACCTAATGTACGATTTCCACCAACCATACAGTTATGGTTCACATTTTTTTTTTTTTTTTATAGACTGGAAATCATCAAATAACTTCCCCCGCCCTGGGCGGGGCGGGAGGGAGTGTCAGACTTTTACTGACTAAAACCCGTCTATGTTCCTTTCATGTGCCCTTTGCGTTCCGGGGGCGCGGTATCTCTTTCGAACAACCCGCAGATGGTTCACATTTGACGAAATGCGGATGCGGATGTCTAAAGAATTGATACGAAATGAGGTAAAAATACTAACCTAACTCGCAACCTGCTTCGTTAGCCTAGTGGTCCTAAGCGCGACTGCTACGCTAGAGGTCTTGGGCTCGAGTGATAATTGGGTTTTTCTATGAAATTCCCAGTAGCAGCTCGGAGTTATGATTACTGTTCGGTTAATGGCAATAGGCTCACCCCCTATTACATTGGACCTAAACATACCGGCGAACTGTGGGTTTACATTGGTACTCCTCTGCTTAACCCTTAGAGGAATGCAAGCGTGATGGTATGTAAATACTAACCTATAATAATCAAACTCGTACACCGGTCCAGGCTTAGCTATACCTTTCAAAGGCTTTGTCTCCAACTGTCTAAAATAATCATGTTCAAGTTTGCTCCTTAAGAAGGTCTCCTTATCACAAGTCACTTTACCCTGGTAGGTCATCATTAATCTTGCTGCCTTTAAGAAGAGGAAAGGAAAAGATCTTATACTCGTATATAAAATTCTCGTGTCACGGTGTTTGTTGCCAAACTCCTCTGAAACAGCTGGACCGATTTCAATAAAATTTTGTGTGCTTATCGGGTCTGAGAATCGGCGAACATCTACTTTTCATACACCAAAAAAAAATATAGCAAAAGAACGTTTGCTGGGTCAGCTAGTATTTTTTTTAAAACTCATGACGTCATGAAGGCCCAGTGGTTCAGTGGCCCCTCATGCATGAGGTTGCAGATTCAAAACCGGGGAAATTACCAATGTGGCTTTCTAATTTATGTACGACTACCTTCTGAGTCTACCTATCTATTGGACATCATTGACATCGCCGAAGGAACACATCGTGTGACAACCTGGACTTGTTATTAATTAATATAAGTCTGAAATCACCAATCCGCGTTGAGCAAGCGTGGTGATCAATGCTCGTGTCTTCTCTGTATGAGAAGAGGCCTTTGCCTAGCCGTGGGACAATAATAGGCTGGTATTATTATAACCTTTTAGCCAGTTGCTTATTACCTACCCTATTGACTGCAGGTCCAATGACAGTGTACTCTCTTCGCAGAACGTGGCCGACCACACCGCAATAAGTCGTTCCTGTTAACAATATTAAATAGTAGAAAAATAAAGGATTATTTAATGACTGTTCAATCATGACAATAATCACTTTTAGGCTTTAGATATTTAGCAGGCAGTAGAAAAGAAACGGATATCTGGTAACTACCCGATTTATAAAGCCAAATATAGCCGGATAGTAACTCAATATCTGACTGGATACGGGATATATAAAGACTACCTTTCTGCCATCTTTCCGGATATATCCAGTCAAACCACTATCCGTTTCTTATCTAATGCAAACTTCATAGTTTCTTCTGCCAAACTGTCGATTATAATAACCTAGAGTCTAGGCTATCACAATCGCCGTTTAGGTTTTAAACACTTATTCAAGGCAGCTCCTTAAATTTTTGTAGCCAATTAGCCAAAAGCTAAGTGAAAATTACGTCGCGTGTCAAGTCAAAAATTACAAAATGAGAAGTAAACCTTGTAGGCAAACCTTGGTACCGATTCGAACGTTTGGGCCCAAACGCAAGGTAATATTAGCCTTATAATTGTTACTGTTAATTAAAACATTACTATGTAGATCGTTTTATTATTCTTTCGCATTAAAAGCTATACGCACGCACGTCAAAATTCCGTCGCGAATATTTTTAAAACATTGCTCCTTAATAGGAATTTCTACTGTAGGTACTGTGCCGTGCGTTTTCAATTTTATAAAATCACATACACCAGACCAGATACTAGATATATCAAATGTAGATGTTGCACCTAACCTAACCTAACCACCATACTTATTCCATCCGCTGTGTTCCAGTTTAAAGGGTATGTGTGCCGGTGTTATTTCAGGCACATTAGACTTTGTCTCTGGTATGGCAATGCATTTGCAAGGTCTCTGGTACATCGCAGATGTCTTTATGCAGCGGTGACTACTTAACATCAGGGGAGCCGTCGGTTTGTCAGCCACCCAAAGTGTCAAAGACATTAAAAATAACTCAGAAACTAGATACCATGTACAGTGGCTGAGCGGTTGGTTGCTGTGATACGTGTCACAGGTTTGAATCCCCCGATCACATCACTGACAATCAATGCCATAAAAATAACTAACCAGAAGTAACGCCAATAGACACACTAATAATATTCTCATCAATGATCCGGTCTTTCAGCATGAAGGCGCAGAGCAAGGCGTGCTGCGCCTCGTCCTCGTGGCTGAGGCCCCGCAGCCCGAACACGATGAGGATCATCATGTCCTTGTCGAACATCGACACCTTGTTCACCAGACCCTCTGCTTCGAACGTCACGCTGCAAGGATGTAGGGGAATTTTGCGAGTTCGGTTTTTTTCGGGGAAATTGGGATTTTAAAATCCTCCTCGGGGTTTATTTATCGGGCAGTTTATTTTACCTGTACCTATTTATCATTTACTAACTTCAAACCAAGACTTCGTCAGCGTCAAATTTGCTATTTTATCCCACAGGATCCGAACATTTTGCCGGGATAAAAAGTATAACCGAATAGATAGTATAAGTGTGGAATAACATACATGGTATGTGTCATACTACAATCTATTTCATCTCAATGTCAAATTTCAACCAGATCCGTTCAGCCGTTTAAACGATAAAGAATAACAAACATCCATCCATCCTCACAAACTTTCGCAAGCTAGTAGGAACTGTAGGAAGTAGGACTAGTAGGATAGGAAGTGTTATTTTTAACCTACTGAATAAATACAATTTTCATTTACCTCGAAACAAGTTTATAAACAGCATCAACAAGTTCAATGAGCGTGTCGTTAGTGACAGTCTTTGTGATGATATTGAGGAACACCACGACGACACGACGGACTTCAGTCAGGAAAGCCAACGACTCGTTATTGTCCACCGCGTTCAGGACTGGCGTGGCCATGAAGCGACGGAGGCCGGGAAACCAGGACGTTTGGACTGCTGCTATCACGGCTGGGCGAACTAAAATTAATGGATAGCTTGATGCATAGGCTAAGTTTTGGTTTCAGAGCGGCAAGAAGATAAAGCAACATAAATGTGCATGACATGATATAATTTTATTTATGTAAATAAAAAGAAGATAATTAATCTGCTTGAAGTAATATTAATGTAGGTAATATTTTGAGTATTTATGGTTGAATGAAGTTTGGTTACCCCGTGGTTTGGAACCCGTGTGGTTGAAAAGTGCAAAAATATACAACTTACGAGAAAATTCCTTATACATGTTACCAAGTAATGGTTCCGTCTTTGTATTATATGCGCCAGTTGGCTGGAAGCCTGCATCAGACACTGAAAATAATATTTGACATCATAAAATTATGTTTTACTAGCTTTTCAGCGACTCCATCCGTGTAAGTTTTTTTTCCTTGTGGAACAGTGCCTATTATAATAAGTACCTAGTTGATTCAACCTTATTTTACTTACATTTGCGATCATCTGTATATTGTCGTAGTTTTTCGACTCTTTTCCAAGACGCACCAACTCCGAGAACCTAGCGCCAAAAAAAGGAAATATAGTAATGTGTATAGGTTACCTACCAAGTAATGGCTACAATAACCTTCAATTTATCTCTGTAAGCAAGAAGGTCACTAATACTAGGTACCTTAGGTAGTTTCGTACATACCTATGTTTCCGTTGAGTTATACGTGGTAATAACTTAACCAGCCAGGCTCAAATGGGATTGAGCGGGTCACGACACACGCCAGCCGTTTACACGACGAGCGCTGGGCAAAAGTCTCCAAATGAGTGCCTGAGGATGGTTGACGTCGCCGAGGAAAGCCCAAGAAGAGGTGGCGAGATGGCCTGGACTCGCACCGAGAGAGGTTCGAGGTGGCGCAAAAAAAAGAATATTTGGAAGGATTTGGGGGAGGCTTTTGGCCAGCAGTGAGACATTACAGGCTAGTTAAAAAATGAAAATAACTGACTACGCTTACTCGCGAACGATGCGACACTTTACCTACTACAGTGTCAACAACTAGGTACCTAGTTACCCTCCTTTTTATTTGTTTTAGCCCGGTGTTTGAAAGCACGTCCAGCCGTTGGTCACGGCTATCATTCGTAGATCTTTGATAGTCGGAACTGATAGTTAGAAGCCGGGAAGTCTGGCAACCAATCTTATCAAGAGGTATCGTTTACTGGGTAGTAACTGGGCTGTAGAGGTCACATAAGCAGTCGCTTTAGTTGGAGGTGATTGAATGTGATGGTGGGAAAATTGTGGGTAGCCTCATACCGTCGCGCGTGGTAAAACACTGTATTCGTTAAGACTGGAAGGCGAACCTAATAGTTGGGAAAAGGCTAGGCAGATATATACCTAGATTATATACTAGATGGTTACTAAATTGAGATACTAGGTTGTTTAGAGTCCCGAACCTTAGTATGCCGTCCATCACCGCAGGGTTGCGTCCAGTACTCAGCTTCATTAACATACATCCAAGCACTGGCTGCTGCGAGAACATCTCCTGACTTGGACATGTACTGTGCCATCTTCGCATCCCACACCGGCTGGCCAATGATAACGTAACTCGAACTCGACTGGATCAGTTTCTCGTCACCGATTAGTGAGAAGTGAGACACGCCGGCTGAGATCGCCACTTTTACTGTTTTAGAAAGGTTCATAGAGTTTATACCTTTCGTAATGGGCAACTAGATTTAATATTATTAATTTTTTCGCATGTAATTCAAAAGTGCCTTTTAATGGTCTAATTGAAATAAATGACTTTGACTGTCCTACTTATTATTATTTACTAGTAACTTACCGTTAAGAACCACTCCAACTTCAGTAGTGAAAGTCCCGTAGTTTTTCTGTATATTGAGACCACAGTCAATCGCGTTGTGTACAACATCCTGCATTGATAACCTGGCGGTTTTCTTCCACATGGACAAAAAGGCGTCTCCAGAGAACTTCAGCACATCTCCATTGTGGGTCAATATCTCCTGGACCATAGCCCCTATGTAGGAGTTCAAGACTTTGGTAAGCCGCGAAGGCCCACCCCGGCCGAAACTTGTGTATGCTTCGCAGAGTTTGGTAAAACCTTTAAGTAAGTTTTTGGCTATGAAGTTCTTTAGGTGCCTACTTCTACTTTATCAACATAAACTTTCTCTTTGTGTAGGTAAATTATAGCAGAGGTGTACAAATACTTATTTTTTATATATTGTCCTAACCTAGAAATTTTGCTAGTATCTTGGGTGAGTTTGCAAACACAAACTCACATACCTACACACCAAACTAGAATCAGTCCACCTGTAGGCCATACAATACAGAAATTCGTTCCGTGCGGGAATCGAACCCACGAGCAGAGCAGTAGCCAATCGCTCAGCCACTGCGACAACCGTGTCTTGACCAATCACATTTCGCCAGTTAGGTACCCATCTTACTATAATAATAATTTGTTGATTTAAATATTACTTGAAATCAGCATTCACTGCCGAACTAAAAACCAGTATTTTAGTTACATTATATATTATATGGTCAAGTTACTGGCTTATGCGTCAGGGCGGCGAGTCAATTGCCAACAACTGCTCGCAAACCTAGGGTTGTTTTCATCATCATATCAACGACAGAACGTCCACTGCTGCATATAGGCCTCCCCCATAGATTTCTTACCTCACTAAAACCACCCCGGTGGGCACCATCAGCATATGGAGAGGGTTTCGGTTCCTCTTAAAAGACCGCACCAGAACCCTCCCTGTGCAATGCCTGTTAGGGCACGTCTCTGGGAAGACTGTAAAGGGGTCTCCCCCCAAGCCTCGCTGTGCCCCGTAGCATGTGACCACTATGCTACCGCCTTCTCTAAGGTCGCTTTAACGCCTAAAGGATAACCCAGTACCGTCATTTTGTCCGACCTGAGATTCGATCCCTGGATCAAAGAAGGATATCAAATAGGTACGTAATACCCACCAGAAACATCGCAAAACATCAGTGCAGTCTCGTAGCTCCTTATAGAATAATCGCAATGCTTGTAAATGATCTCGTCAGGCACCATCGAAGCAATGATGCCCATCGTTCGAGCTGCTTCGTTCATCGAGAAATTGTCTTTTCCATTTAATCTGAGGAACATTACTAGACCTAAGTCATCATCTGCCTAGCCTTTTCCCAACTATGTTGGGGTCGGCTTCCAGTCGAACCGGATGCAGCTGTATTTTACATGGAGCGACTGCCTATCAGACCTCCACAACCCAGTAATGGGTAATACGATACTCTTGGTAAGACTGGTTGTCAGACTTTCTGGCTTCTGACTAACAGTAACGACCACCACGATTACTAGACCTAAGTACGGTACATATATTATATCATGCCTTCTCCATTGGAGTACCCCTTCATTACTTTACCAATTAAATCTATCGAATCCTTCGAATTTCCTAATTTTAGTCGTATGCACAGAGACACCATCACACCTGTATTCCCCGAAGGGTTAGGCAGAGGTGTACCAATGTTCACCCACAGTGCACCTGTATATTAAGGTCCCATGTAATAGGGGGCGAGCCTATTGCCATTAACCGATCACAAATCCAAACTCCGAGCTGCTACTTTAAACTTCATAGAAAAACCCAACAACACTTTTTGTTCGACCTGGGAATCGAATCCAGGACCTCTAGCGTAGCAGTCGTGCTTAGGACCACAACTAACGAGGCAGCTCGAAGAGGTCTGCTGCTACCACTACAGGGACACTCCAAACATTATCCAAATTAATATTATAAATTATGCCCGTCCGTCTGTCTGTTCACGAGTAAACCACTGAACCGTTTTTGATGAAACTTAGTACGGGGCGGGTTAAGTTTGAACCCCAGGAAAGGACATAGATAGGCTACCTAGTTTTTATTCCGCGATTTCGTCTGCGTCCACGATAACCGACATTAATGCAAAAACGTACTTATTCATAACTATTCATAGCCGGGGCTGCGGGTTGTTCGAAAGAGATACCGCGTCCACGGAACGCAAAGGGCACAAGAAAAAATATCGATGGCTTTTAGTCAGTAAAACTCTGACACTCCCTCCTGCCCCGCCCAGGGAGAACGTTTTTGATGATATCCATTCCAAAAAAAAAGTATACGTAGGTATTGCATAATATACCTACTTAGCTTGTTTCATGGAGGTTTGCTTTCTTCGACGGGCTCTCGGAGTTTCGATCTCTTGGTCTATCCACGGGAATGACGAAAGCCGATGGTGTACCCGCTTCATAGCCATCAGATATTCATCATAATTTGTTATTGAACCATGTGGAAGGGTTTTACCAGCACCCAGGATCGCCTTCTTACGGTTTAATTCTAAGGAGAGAAACTCACCAAAATAAATTAAAAAGTTTAGGTTTTTTCTTAGGTACGTGTCTCTAGCTATAGATTAAGGTCACTTCTAGCTTTATAAGGATATAGCTGTTAAGTTATAATACATACATACCATCACGCTATTGCCATTAACTGGGCACAAATCCTAACTCCGAGCTGCTACTGAGAATTTCACTGAAAAACCCAATACCTACACTTTGCTCGACCTCGGAATCGAACCTAAGACCTCTAGCGTAACAGTCGCGCTTAGGCCCACTAGGCTAACGAGGCAGTTCTAGGTGGTATGTTATAATAATAATTATTATTCTTTGCTGCTACCAAGGAAAATAACAGGTAAGCACGTACTATTTCTAAAGTTTTCTTCATCCTTCTTCATAGGTTCTGCTGCTAAAAATGTATCTTTCTGCTGCATTGTTAAAACGTTGGTAGATACTAATACTACGTACTAATACTTAGCAATAATGAAAATTATAACGTGATTTTGTCAAATATCATGGACACAAGATTGA
This sequence comes from Caradrina clavipalpis, assembly GCA_932526535.1. NCBI lineage: Eukaryota > Metazoa > Arthropoda > Insecta > Lepidoptera > Noctuidae > Caradrina > Caradrina clavipalpis. Next base: position 5,157,215 of record OW052103.1, read on the forward strand.
GATAATCAGGTCAAAGTGTCATGACGTGACAGAGTTTTTTTTTTAAGACTGACCAAAGCCAAATTGTTGGTCATGAGCTTTAATAGCATTGAGGTTTAACTGTTTAACCCCTTTACATATCTATACTAGTGTTATAAAGCTGCAGTTTGTTTGGTTAAACGCGCAATTCTCAGAAACTACTGGTTTGAATTAAAAAAATATTTTCGTTTTCGATAGCCCGTTTAACGAGGAAGGCTTTTTATAGAGAAAAAAAAAAAAAAAAAAAAAATTCGTTTTCGATAGCCCGTTTAACGAGGAAGGCTAAGGCAATAACATCACGCTACGACCAGGAGCGAAGCAGTAATCAAAGACCACGCGGGCGAAGTCGCGGGCAGAAGTTAGCGTCTTGATAAAGTGTGATTTATAAACTTTTGTTAAAGCTAACAAATACACCGGCGACCTGTGGGTGTGGATCCCCTGAAATTGGGGCGAGCCTTTTGCCATTACCTAACCGGGCACAAATCCTGATTCCGAGCTGCTACAGAGAAATTCATGAAAAATTCCAATAACACTGCTCGACCTGGGAATCGAACCCAAGATCTCTAGCGTAGCAATCGCGCTTAGAACCACTAGGCTACCAAGAGGCAATTCGCAATTACAAAAGCAGCAGTTTGTAATTTCAGTTGTTGGATTTTCAACTCTCGGTGCTGAACCGAATTTTGGCAGATATTTGATTATCTCTCTATATCGTGCATGACCTATTTCAAGAACAGGTTCAATAGCATCCAACCAGTAATATCAGTACTTTACATGAAAATGAAGTACTGTTTTAGCGGTCACACTATTTTGCTAGTTTGGTTTCTAGTCTAACCAACCAGTCATCTCGTCCATAGATCATTCATAATGAGGTTAGACAGCAGCATCGGGTCAGTGAAGATCCGTCCGTCATAATGCGCGCCAATAGCACTCAGCCAGTCAATTGTTGAGCAGCATTCCACGTTTGCGGGTTGAAGTATGTCTGTGTATCAGATGTTGTTTGTAGTGAAGAGTTTGAGTTGTAATGTAACCCATCACTTGATTCGGGTTTAGGTTTTTGATAGAGAATGTTCCCTACAAATAGCATAGGCTGACCAGGCTATTCTATTCTGCCAAAATCTCCCATAGGCTGTCCGCCCACATCAGACAATCGGTGACCGATTTTTCTGTCGGAGAATAGAACATATGAATTCTAATATGCTGACGTAAATGTCCTACAAACAGTCGGTGCCTACGATACTATGGATCTATTGAACGGTCCGATAATCGGTCCTACAAAAAGTCGGACGTGGGCGAAGACCTAAGTGTTTCAGGCAGGTGTAGCAGCTCACTTCATTTACATACAGCAAGGGAGATTTTCACGGAGAGGAGAATCCCCCATCCCAGCGGCCGCCGCGGTAGACGCTCCGGGCGTCGGGAACCACGAGACGACTCCCGGCCACCGTAGACGCGGGTCTGTGGACGGTGAGCAATGGGTAGCTCACCGTCCGTACGTTCACTGAATAACGACAGACCGTGTCGACGGCGCGTTCGTGTTCCACGCGCGCCTCAAAGAGATGTCAGCAAACTTGGATGGGGCCACTGAGGGCCGATGCCTGCCGGGGCTGCGGGTTGCTCGAAAGAGATACCGCGCCCCCGGAACGCAAAGGGCACATGAAGGAACATAGACGGGTTTTAGTCAGTAAAAGTCTCACACTAAGGGCGGGGGAAGTTATTTGATGATTTCCCGTCTTTAAAAAAAAAAAAAAAGGGGAGATTTTCACAAAGTAGAGAAGAGCACTACAGCTTGTTTGAGTACAGCAGATACTCGGTGGGTACTGGTACTAACTACCTAGCAACGACGTACTGGTTCAGAGTACAGTTGTAAAAAAAAATGCACCACGCAAATATGTGTCTGTGAAGTTAGGTCAGCCTATTCATAATTTAATCGGAAGTAGGAAGGAAATACCAGAAGCAGAGAAATGCGTCCAAAAAACGCGCCGCGATGGCCTGCGCTAACGCATAGCCCCCTATCGCAAATATGAGAAAATTCTAACTACGTCTAACTTCACAACAAACAAAAATCCGTGGCGCTGAAGGCAGAGTAATAGAAGTAGTATTTGAGCAGTTGTTGGTCTTGTGTAAAAAGGTGAGTAATTCGGGACCAATAAATAACACTCGTCTTTTATCAAACAAACGTTTATTGAGAAACCACAGGTACACACAGCATAAGTTAATAACCGTTATGACCTTATTAGTCTCGTTGGTGAACTTTTATCTTCGGGTCGCCGAACTTTGGACCTATAAATAATCAAAGCGGTACACACGTCAAACTATTTAGTAGTTATTCTAGTTAGTAAATGCATATTGTAGATGAAGAGGTTTTTTTAATTAAATTAAAAGTAGTTTAGGTATGCAAAAAGAAATAATGTGCTAAACTAAATGAAGAGTGCCACCCTTTCAAGTGAGTAACAAGATGGCTTTCCAAATGGTTTAACTATCCAATTAGCCCTCATTATGGCAGCCATCGCCTAATTAGGTACCGCGCCGGACTTCAAAAACATTTGGTTGAATTTTCCTGGAAGCTACTCTAAAAAATGCTTTTATTATTTACATTAAAAACATCATGGATTCCCCGGACACATTTTGAAAATCCCTTTCGGAGGACCGCCGAACGAACTCTAAATTAGGGAACCCGGGAATCCCGAACAGATGGCAGCCCTAGCCCTCATTGATAGCCAGGTCCCCAAAGTAGTACAGCAGCAAAGTACAAAGCATACTGTGGCTGACAGGACTGTAAATGTAGGTATGTAATGACTTTGTTATTATGCTTGTGTTGTAACGGTACCTACCTACCTGCCAGTAATTAAATAAAAAATAATTCAGATTAGGTAGTTGCTTACCACAAATACTTACGAAATCGGTTGACAACACTCCTGTACGGCTACATCGATGCTGCAGCTGAATGAGTGCAAAATTTTAGTGTACCTATATTACCTACTTGATTGTTCAATTTAAATCAGTGTAATGGTGTGTTTGTAGTCTAAAGATAAAAGTGGGCGGGGAAGCGCTAGTTCGCAGCGAGCATTTGATTTTCAACGCTCGGTTCAGCCTCGACAGTTACAAATCCAGTACGCGGTAAGATCAGCATGAGTTCCGTTTTCCTGTTGATTAAGGCGAGCGGGGCCCGTATTATTAAGTGTTAAAGACATCAATGTACCAGTGCGAGTGTGAGATGGAGTAATTCCAAGCCGAATGGCGCTATCACTTTCCCGCAACATGACAACAATATCTTTATCACTTGTTAAGGCCTCTGGTAACTCATAAAACAATAGCGAAGATTTTAATTTGGCAGGTATTAGTGTCTTCTGTCGCGTCACCTTGCCCACCCCAGCCGATAGAAACCTCTTGCAATTATAAATATGAAGAGTAGACATGATGATGAAATAATGACTTCAAACAATACTATGATGTAGGTAGCCAAGTACCTAATGTACAACGGCACCTCTTTTTGCTCCTCTAACACCTCATAGGCATTATGCCCAGAGATTGTTTGCTCAAATAATGACATATAAAAGCCATCTTTTATTTAATCCATAAACAAATATTATTAGGTATTTAAAAAAAAAGGATTAAGGCAAAAATGTATCTTGCAAAGCATTGATTAGTCAATGTTGCAAAGACTACATTAGCATGACTAGAAATAAATTAAGATAGAACTAGATTGATTTAGCAGGGGGTAAAAAGCTTCAAAAGCGGGGAATGTGTCCATGTGATCCACAAAATACTTACCAAATGGTGGAACTAAAATGATTGTTGCATACCTAACTGAATCACTATTTTGGTTCACTATGATCAAAACTATAACTTTTAATATCAACACAGATTCCTGAGCAATCACCATGTCTACCTACACTTTGTCAATGTCATATTTTAGTCTTTTACTGACCACAACACAAACACAGGGCTTCACTGAATCATTTTAGGGTTGAAGCTGTATCACTTGTTTACTGAGCAGTGACTTTCAAGTCATTAGGATATTCACTCAAGTGATTATTTTATCTTGAGGGCACATTTGAACACCACAAACCAGTCACTGTGTCAACAACTTCACTTGCCTGAACACATCTCACAAGGTTTAAAAAAACTACATCATAAGATGAAATATTCTATTTGCAACTTCACACACTTACACTACACATCACCTAACATACACTGAATAAGTATACACTATAACTTTTTATCATAATAAATATACACTTAAAAAAATGATCAAAAAAAATATTTGCTGTTATTCTAGCAAAACTATCTTTCATCTACATATTCGCAATAATAATGATTATTGCTGTCACTACAAGGCTAACACAGCACTTGCACAAGAAATGTGAAACTTTCACAAACTTAGATTTACAAACACCTCACATCACTACACATCACAAGTACTTTTTACATATTAATGTTATCATATTCAAGGAGACAAGGGAACTTTAACAAGAACTTAGGCTAGTCATTTATACTCAAAATGTGTAAATCTATAAATTTGTTCGTTCTAAGCAGAACCACCCGTCACCGACACTGTTTCTGACCTCGCTGCAAACTATTTGGTCAGATTGTGACCTGTCCAGTTTGGGAGCTCAGAAGTTCATACTAGGCTGACCCACCCCTAACTACCACTATTACCAGGTGGTCCTCTTTCAAACTCTCCTCAGTTAGGTTGTGACATGTCCTCTTGAGAAGCTCAGTAGAAAATTCACAAGGTGGGAAGGAGTATAATACACCTGTAGCCTCTGTCTCTTTGTTCAGAAGAGAGATAACACCTGCTGCTTCTTTTTGTTTCAAGTAAGACACCAAGTTCCTCATTGGTCTGGTCTGGATACTTGCATCTTCATTAGTGATGGAAGCTGTAGACCCTGCCACACCCAAGAAAATAGCATGAGAGCTGGATGTGGCAATACGCTTCTGAACATCATCTAGTTTTGGTTGATCTAAACGCAGTCTCTGTGTTATTCTCAGTTGATTTTTACCATCTTCATCTTTCATCAGACTGTCAATTATCTCAGAATCACCATCAGTTAGGTGGAACTTGGTTGGAAATAGGGAATTCTTCAAGATTAGGGCACCATTCCATATTGTGGTAGCTTTGCGTACAACTTCGGGCAATGTCCGCGCGGAGGCAAGCATGCCGCCACTTCGACGAGGGGATCCATCCGAGTCACTATCGGGGGATCGCCGGCGCGGTGTTCGTGAGCGGGAGCGGTCCACACCCGGTTCCCGTGATCCGGAGCGACGGACTCGACCCTCGTACTCAGGATCTGCAGGAGCACGCCTCCACTCTTCATCGCGATAATCTCCCGAGCCGTGATATACGCCTCTATACATGCCTCGCCCTCTGCCACGATGACCACCTCTGCCTCTGTACCCAGGGGTCCCATAGGCAGGGTACGCTGCCCCCTCTTCCCAGCCCTCATAACCTTCATACCCTTCTACAGGTCTGCCATCTTCCCCTACAGGAGGTGCATAAGGCTTTGGCCTATATGGGCCTCCAGTGCCGACATCGGCAAAATCAATTCGCAGACGCCTTTCGGGACCACCAAGAGGGAAACCCCTCATCTCTTTTACGGCAGCTTGAGCTGCATCAATTGAGTCATACAAAATGTATGCATGAGGTTCCCCTTTAGCATATTCAATTTTCTTAATGGCCCCAAACCTATCAAATTCCCTTTCCAATTGGGCAACAGATGTCCAGGGACCTAGACCACCCACCCATACTCTGGTAGTAGGTGTAGCTTTACCATAACCTATTTTACATTGGAATTTGCCAATATACTGGCCAGAAAGTTCTACTTTAGCCCTATGAGCCATGTCCAAAGTTTGATAGCGAACAAATGCAAACGCATTTCCTGTGCCCGGTGGTGGGCGTTTAATATCAATGTCCTCTACAATGCCATAACGGCCAAAGATACGACGGAGCTCTTCATCTGAAATGTTTATCTCCAAGTTACCAGCAAAAAGAGTCCTAGTAGCCAGAGGATCATCTTCGGGCTGAACATGATGTAAATAGTTGGGAAATTTATCTTTTTTGTTTTCAATTTTCTCAAATGGAGGATGATGAGGTCGGGGCATATAGGGACGGGGCATGTAATGCGGGTGGGGTGGATGATGCATAGGTGGCCTGTGATGCATTGGGGGTCCATGAGGCCCAGCCATAGGGTATTCATGCATGGGAGGACGAAAGTCTCTGTGATGTGGTGGTACTGTTGGAGGAATACCATAAGCCCTGTCATCTGGAGGTGGTCTGCGTCTCTCGGGCACTGGGGACCAAGCGTAGGAATAAGGTCGTTCATAATCAGGGGGTGTGATGCTCCTTGGCCTGCTTCTGTACTCAGCACGAACTGGCTCATAGACAGGATCAACAATGGCTACTTTATCATACAATATAATCCTGGGTTTCGCATGTTTAGCATCCCTCGCGTCTTCAGCACTGCGGAAGCAAACATAAGCAACTCTCTCATCTAACTCATGTGAAATTTTGATACTAAAGTCCCCAAACTTTTTGTATTCTCTGTACAAGGTATCCTTGACGATTTCATCAGAAGCTTTAGGATGCAGTGCGCTCACACATAGGACTTTATAATACGGGCGAACCGAGTCTTCTCTGACGTCACGGGGCCTCACATAGTCCTCACGGTGCGGCGACACGTACCGCCCCCGAGGGCTCGGCGAGCGCACCCGGCGCCGCACCCGCTCCGGAGTGACGCGCTCGTCGGAGCTGTCGTCATACCTGCCTATGCTACTGCGTGTCCTTTTCGATCGCGGCATACTATCCCTTGACGAACTCCTCTTCATGTTACGAATTTTCACCGTTATTCGATCTCTATCTCTATCGCTACGCGGTAATCCAATCATGAAAGCTCAGTACGACGAACCACTATCTGAAATGCACAACATTACACGTCACTTCAAAATGTCGCTTTGTTCCAGAAGATAAACCACCGCAACGCACAATAGTGTTTTATTAAGTCTTACCACAACGAAATTAGCGACTTGAGTCACTTAGGTCACTGAACACCTCCACTCTGCACAAGCTATATGGTCGATAATCACAATATTTAGACGATCACGAAACGAAAAACAAATAGAAACCTCGACGGCTGAGTCACTCACGCACGCATCACGCGAGAACAAGAATTAAATTCAATATGGCTGACAGGACTTTTGGTTGGTTGGTTGGTTACTTGTGACACATAATGTCATCGAGCAAGCGAGGCAACAACATCAAGCTTCTCCAGTCCGCCATATTATCGAAAGCCGCTTGCCCGTTTGACGTGACGATGATGACGCGCTCGGGCCCCCCGACCCGCCCCACTTCTTCTATATTCCAGTTTGCAAGTTTGCAACTTCCGTTTCGTTCGTTCAGAAATTATTCATTCATTTGTAATTTCCATGATAGACTTTGCCTACTTCCATTGAAATTAATCCTATTAATTAATTAAAAGTACAACATTCAATTGAATGGCACATTCGTTTTGCATTTTCGATACAATGTTTACAAAGGTTGTATTGAGAATACTCCGAATTTGTGTAAAAAAAAATAGTCGATTTGATGCAATTCTTATATACTATTTTAAAAATCATCCTATTATAGATAAGAAAAAACGGGAAAATACAAGATAAACAGTTATAAAACTGAAATTGTAAAAAAATGCATATCTGATTAAAAAATAAAGGCGGCATGCAAAAGAAGATAGTTGGATAGAGACAACAAAAACATTTAAAAAAATGACAAAATGTCAAATGAAAACCAAGTTCTGTTCAACTTCATTCAAGTTGAACTTGGTTAATTTTGATTCAAGTCTTCAAGTATATATTAGTCTATGCTTCAAGTACTGTGCTGAAGTTGACTGACTGATTAGTGATTGTTGACTGTTTTTGACTTTCGTATTGTGTCGTAGATTGACTTGTTATTTACTTAGTAAAAAATAAAAAAATATTTTATTCATTAATTATTATAGCAATCTTTACTTCACAAGTATTTTTTTTCTGGATCCTACAACTAAAGCCAGCCAAGAAGCTATTAGAAAATTGGGTAAATGCAATGTAAATTTATTAAAATAAAACTTTATTTTGTGAACAGTTCAAGGTTCATATGGACTTTATGAAAACGTAAACATAGTTTATGTTCAGTATCTAATATCCATGTAATAAATCTTAGTGCTATCTTAGTGATAGTAAATAAATTTGTCAGATAAACATAAATCTTTATTACTTAGGTACTTGAGATTTACAGCTTGTTATGAACAATTTGAGACCACCACGAAGTTAGGATGGACGTTATTATAAAAGTAAATAACCAGTCTACTGGCAGAGATAAATTAGCAAGGTCAGTGACATACATTTTGTTAATTCTTAATAATTTTAATATCAAATAAACTTTTATAATGTAACATGACTTGAAATTATCAAAGGCATTGCATTTTTGTTTGTTATGACTTTTTTTCATTGCTAATGTATTATATTTTCAGACTCATTCAATATACAAGTCGACTAGTCTGGCACCAATTGGAAATAAGAAATGCAAACAAATACTCTGTTGACAGAATAAAAAATCTGGAACTCACTTTTAGTTCTTTCAGGAAAAGTAAGTAGATTTTACTAACTTCTTTATTTTTGGTTTGTTTTTAATAAGTAAAGACTTTTCTAATTCATTGGTGCTTTATAGAGGAAAATCTCAAATGCACACAGTCTTCAAACTTTGTTAAATAAAATAAAAGTACAAGTAGAAACTGACTTAACTTTTCACAACTTTTTCTTTGAAAACATCAGAACAAAGAGCTGGTGAAAGCTTAATAATTTATTAATAAAACACGTTTTTTTTTTCAGTTTTACGGCTTGGAAGATGCATAGACATCTGCTACACGGCTTTAAATAGTATGCACATTGAAGATCCCATTTTACGAGTTACATTAACAATCAGCAAACTGGCACACGCATTGTTTCTCTACTCCGATCACATAGTCTGGCTAACCAAAAGTGGATTCCTTAAAACAGACTCTGAAAAATGGAACAGGATAGCAAATAAATTCTGGCTTCTATCAATAATTGCAAATCTAGCCAGAGACTTTTATGAAATAGTTCATCTTATGGATTTGCACAAGTCTACATTCTTGAAGCCATCTGATTTATTGAATAGTTCAGTCACAAACTATAATTGGAATGGTGGCATGAAATATATGTATATGCTCATGTCTTGCCACAAAGATGTTTTTATTGATACTTTGAAGAATTCTTGTGACATGTTCATTCCGCTTACTGCGTTAGGGTTTACTAAATTAAGTCCAAGTACTGTGGGAGTACTTGGGGCAGTATCATCATTAGCTGCATTAGTGACTATTGTGAAACCAATAACGAAATTGGTTCCTGCCTAATACTTCTTAAATGATTTGTTTATTTGTAATCATTATGGTGCTGGGCTTATGTATGTAGATTGTGATATTTTTAATGTTCGAGTAACCCTCTTGTTCTCCAAAAAAGACAAAATACAAGGGGCTATAAGTTGATATCATTGTTGACCATTCAGTGAACTAATCACAGCAGTTTACCATGCTTGACAATTAGTCATTTGAATATTTGGTTTGAGAAACCGGAGATTGGAATAGTAAGGTGTCATAGTCAGATGTTGTATATTTGATAAGTAAAAGTGCCAGCGTTAGCGTCACAAGCAAGTCAGTGTAAATAATAAGTCGGTGAAAGCTTTTAATTTTTTATGAAATAATAGAGAAAGATTTTTGGATTTTTTGTACCTTGAGTTTGTATCAAACTAATCAGTACCTACTTATTGTTGATTGTATCTTCTTTTATATGTTGTATAAACTGGTATATTATGGGATTATACATTTTTTTTAAGTGTAATTTTTTATAATAAATTAAAACTGGTTAATCCTTTGTATGTTTTCTTTAATTTTACATAAACGGGAAGGAAGGTGTTTACAGGCCTATAACATTTTAGTACAGGTATATTTGGGCCTTGGGCAGTACTAACAACCTAAGCTTGTTTATAACGACTAAATAGCTGACATATATTATATTGTAGCCTGTGATAACTGGGGACAGAATATTATACAGTAATACCCCGCTTTACGCGAGGGATACGTTCCAGAAAAAATTGCGTTAACTGAAATTCGCGTATATCAAGGTTTATGATTAAACATAGTCAAAATTTAATACAAAAAATACGAATCATTTTAATCAATCACTTTAATTCTAAGAACACTTTATGTAATACAAACTATTAATTATTTTTTACGGAAATGTATTTTTCCATAAAAAATAACTAGTCTTTTGGGTAGCGTTTTTTTACGTTGTTGTAAAATACGTTCATAACACCCAACACTGTTTTTAATGACACATAAAACAAAGTCGAAGGAAGAATGTTCAGAGAAAGCGGGGATTCCCCCAACCATAGAGAAGTTGATGACTACATTATGTTTTTAAACGCACTCTTTCGCGTTATGCGAGGCATTTGAGCGCGAAATTTGAAATTTGCGTAATAGTGAAACCGTGCATAACGGGGTTGCGTAAAGCGGGGTATTACTGTAATCAATACACACCTGGGAGCTTTGAAGCAGGTATTTAACGATGTCATAGTACAAAATAATAATTATGGCAGTTCAACTTCTGCCCTGCTATAAGAGCTCATAGTAAGCCCCTTGTATTTCAAAATCGAGCCGCTTTGATATAGCTTTTTGAAGGAGACTAAAACTATAAAATAAGCGGAAAAATACCAAAACCTGTGTAATAATCAGTCGATCCATTATAATTTTAATTTTATGAATAGTAGCATATTTTAGACAATACAAATCATTACAATTTCTCGAGACTAGGCTTAAAGAAACGGCACCCAAAACCCGAAAAAAAAAAAAATTGAAATAGACTGTCACTCACTGTCAAGTCAAAGTCTATTATTTATAAATGTCATTAATTCTCATTGAAGAGACTCCAAGCACTAATTTCAATTTGTTTTTTATTATTTTCAGTAGACTCTGAAAATTTATAATTATTAATGGCTCGTAACGTAGCGGAGACGGCAAGGAAATTTTTACTGTTAGGCCAATGTGTTCCTACTGTTAAACAAAATGCTGCCAAAATTAGAGTGAAGAGGTTAGAATTGGACGAGAACTTACTGATGGTTTGTATTTGTTTTATGTAAAATTATGTAAGTAAATACAAATTATGTAAATGATAAGAAAGACTACTTAGATTTATTCATCAATCATTTGTTTCTTACGATTTCAGTATTTTAGAAAGGATGAATTTTACTACTGCCATGATCCGAAAAAGGTCTGTAAGACTGGTGATATTGTCCTCATACAATCTTTACCACAAAAACTGACCAAATTAATAACTCATGAAGTCAAAGAGGTTGTGTATCCCTTTGGTGATATTACTGATCCCATCACAGGCAAGAAGGTTGCTAAAGAACGGTATAGAGAAGACATGGACAGGCAAGCAGAGCTGTATGGAAAATTAGATTCTACTTTTGATTATGATAAGGCACCTGCGCGAGGTTGGCAAGATGGGAAAAAAGATTTCACTTCAAAACCTACTTACACAAAGTTTCATGTGTTCGATGAAAATGATCCTTATGCCATATAAGTTAAGCAAAGTTTTGTATAGTGTAATAAATTAGCAATAAAATATTCAGTTAGTGTTAATCTTGCTTTTATTCTTGTTACTCATTATTTTGACTGTGACTTTATTTTTTGGTGCCAGTAGAATCACTTCACCTGCTGCTTAAAGCGGCCTTATTACCCACCCTGCCGTGATGATAATATGTAATACTATACCAATAGTATTTAGTGATAAGCACAAGCTATATTATTATGACTAGCAAACTATCTGCAACTTTGTCATTACTCATTGTGACTTATTTCATCTGCATTAAGTTGCGTCTTTGGTTACTGCTCCGCTCCTATGGCTCATGGCATGATGCTATACAGGGGCGGATCTATATATTGGCTTTTTGGGCTCCAGCTCAGGGCCCCAGCCATTGAATACAAAACTAAAATTTTAAAAATATAAAAGTGCAATTTATGTCACTCGGCTGCAATGACATATTTATCTCATATTATGGACTATTGCATTATAATAGTAAATAGTTTTTTGTCTCACTGGCTACTGATTCGCTTAATGAGGTAGGGCCCCTAAGTACTGTTAGCCCAGGGCCCCACGAATTTACGGTCCGCCCCTGATGCTATATAGCATATAACACAAAAACATTCTCTTCAGCTTTATAATATTAGTATAGATAATTGTTGGTTTTATTTATCATATACTATGAGAGGATATCAGATCCATAACATCAGTAGTCATAGCGTTATATTTTAGTTGATGTGACTGATTGTTTTGCATAAATTAGAAACAATAGGTTCTAAAGAAAAGAGCATTTATTTTTATTTTAGCCATAGGGCTCATAATTTGTAAAGATTGCATGTATCGGTGGCATCAGTCCTGTGCCAGGAGTTCTTTCTCTAATGCTGCACCCATGAGGTTCCAAGAGCTGTCGTCATCATCTGGTGGCTCCTCATCTGACGGTGGTGACGACCTTCGTGGTCTCTTGCGAGGTCGGGATTCGTCATCTATGAATAAAGCGAATTCTAGTTATAATGGTGTACTATATGTAACTCTATGTCACTTATACCATATTATATAACTCAATATGTAGAAACAGTACCCTTTCATGAGCATATAAAGAATAGATTCAATACTATGGCAGGAAAATAACTGTAAATACTAACCTATTTCCGAGTCATTTGTTGCATCTTGCGAATCTTGTATTCTGTAAAAGAAAAATATATAGTCTTTAGTATTAATTTTTTAAACAGGCAGCAACAATTGCTAATGTGATGAAGTACAAGTTGTGTACAGTAAATAACAATGTTTACCTTTCTTGTAAGCTGTCCTGCATGCTATTTTCCGCACTGACTGATATCAGCCGATCCTCAGGAGGATTCTCCTCATCATCCAAGTCATCATCACCTGGCTTCTCTTCATCTGAAGAACTTTCATCTGATTCATTAAATATGTCTTCCACCTGTAACATAATGTCGGTATTTGAATTTGATACAGTCTGGAGGGGCAACTAAAACAGTGTTGTTTGAATCATCATATCAGCCATAGGATGTCCACTGCTGGACGACATAGGCCTCCCCCAGTTTCGTTTGAATAAATAGCCATAAAACAATTTCCTGGATTTTCCTCTTAATTATGGCCCTCATCCATACGGAAAGGAAGATTGAGTAAGCAAGGAATACTCAGCTATACTAGAAAGGTTTAGGTAGTTAACTAAAGGTAAACAAATCGTAGAAAAGGTTTTTTATAGTTGACACTTCCTTGTTTAAAAATACGTTACAACAAAATCAATTCTAATTTCGATTTATGCGATACTTTTCTCATTTATTAATGTATGTTAAACTTTATCATTTATTCGTAAACTACTCTTCATAGATGTCATTGTTTGGACAGCACTTTTTTGTTAGTTTTATAAAATAGTATAATATTTTGTAATCTGTCTATTGTAAAGAGCCTAAAAAGACAGGTTCCCAAAACCTTTTAGAAGATACGATGAATTAGATAACGTCGCTAAATTGAAGAGTACGCCCGTGATGTAGTATGGCAACTAAAATTGCAGGTATTACGTTTAGTCGATTAACCAGGCGCCTTTGAAAATTGCGAGGGTCATGTAATAAAACAAGAACAGAAAATGTTTAAATTAGATAAAATGATTGATAATACCACTGTACGTTTTATTATTAACGTGGCAGATAGTTCCTAAAATTCTGATATAGACTAGAGCCTATTATTATACGACTTGAAATAATACGATTTTAAAATTTGAAGTGAAAGGTTTAGCATCCATGAGTCACGTGGTTTGTTTTGTTTACATTTAGTTAACTACCTAAACCTTTCTAGTATAGGTATGTGTACGTAATTTAATATTTCACTGTTTTCAGTCACAATAAACTAGTGATTTTCATTTATTTCTATAAGGTATGTAAAAAATAAATATAGTAAGTTACCTCTCTATCCATATCAGCAATATCATCGCTCGAAAACGACAACAGCGGGTTGATAGTGTCCATGAACCGTCCGGAAGGCGTGCGCTTGCGCAGTGCAGCCACAGGGACCGGCGCCGGCGGCGGACTGCTGCAGTGCGCCGGCGGCCGTCGCGAACTGCTCTGTGGATAAGGAACTAGCTTGGTCATGCACTCGTTTGATTTAATGCTAAACTCATAATTCCACTGCTGGTATTGAATAAAATAATAAAAAAAAATGGAATAAATGGAATAATTATGGAATTTATTTGCTATTCATCTGCGCTCAACTGGCAACTGGCTTCAACTGCCTCGTTAGCCTAGTGGTTATAAGCACGACTGCTACGCTAGAGGTTGTTATTTTTTTTTTTCATCTGCGCCCAAATTTATTTCAGTAAATGTGCGAGGTGCATTTCTTCCTATCGATGCGGAAGACTGCCTTTAAGGCTTTCTTATCATTATGAGATTCTAAATCAACATACAAAATGATATCCTAAGTAGGTAATCTACATAAGGTTTATTATTGTTAGTTACTGTACCTGTGCACCTCTTTGTAAAGGGTACAGTCTCTCGTCAACTCTCTCCCACCTCTCAGCACATGTCCACAACCATTCTGGAGTCACTACATGTAATTTGTTCGTTTTACCCTCGCCAATTCGCCTGCTCGCGTTTACTTTTGCTGTACCTGTAAAGCAAGTGAAACTTTGAAACAGCCCATGTACATGAATTTGGTCTTGACAGATGACTAGCAACTGGCGAAAGTTGCTAGGACCCTTACCTGCTCTCACTGCTACCAAATGTGTAGTCTTATCACAATAATCCTGAGTGATTTCTGCCCCTAGACTCCTTGCTACTTGATACACTCTTGAGGTCTCCAACCGCTGATGCGTTGGCACTAAACCACTGAAGACTAGACTAGTACCAGCTAATACCTCGCATTTCACCTCTGGGATTATCGACTTTAAGTCTGGAATTTGATTCTTACCCATTTTATCGTAGTTATCGTAGAAGTGCCTGAAATTAAGAACAGAATAAAAAAAATGTTTTTGTGGTGAATGCATAGTTCATAAAAGCTTTAATAGAAATAATGCTGAGACATAAATATCGTTATTTTGTTGCAACTCACTTATGTATTCTTTTAAGTATATCATCCAAGTAAATTAAGTAGTCATCAGGATCCTCTACTTCTATCTGTCCGTCGGAGGTCTCTACCCATCGCGGCTCAGCCGGGTCCTGCGCTATCCTCTCATCGCCCTCTTGGTCAGCCTCCTCACTTTCCTTCTCCTCTGTATTAGAACTCTTCACTTCTTTGTCTTTAGCAACTATTTTACCATTACCACCTTCTTCCTTGTTCTCTTTGTTTTTTGATACGTCTTTTTGTTCGGGTTCGGCATCTAAGGTAGGCATTTGATTGACTTGGGCGCCGTTTTTACCGCTGGTTAGTTTATCTTTAGGTTTTTCGTTTTCTGTAATGTGATTATATCTAATGTTACTGACTGTTGTAATAAAGAAAGCAGTTTTATGATAAAATCTTCTAATGACTTACCTGGTAGAGGAGGTGCATTTATATCGCCAGTGTTCTGGAAGAATGAGTAAGGTCTGACGTGAATCAGATTGGTTGCGTGTCGCCACACGTCTTCACGATCGTCTATGATACACACCATGTTGTCGCCGCAAGGGAATAACGCTCTGAAAAATTACACAAACAGATATGATAAAAATGTGACAGATTGAATTGTAGGAGAAAGAAATTCAGTTTTATAAATGTAAAAAGTTTTCTAAGTACAAAATTAAGTACACATATTTAGGTAGGTAGGTGGTAGGACTTACTTCAAATTAGCTGCTTTCGTTCTAGCATCAAAACATTCATCCCTGGATAGGATTCTATGCGAAAAATACTTTTTCTCTGGATCAAGTAAGTCGGCAATGGCGTGGGCATACTGTCGAGCTCCAAACGTGCATACATGAAGTTCATAGTTTTTGGAGGCAGATTCGAGGAACTCCTTGGTTCGTGGTCGTAGACGCGTGTGGCACCAGCGACCGGGGCACCCAGGACCACGCAGGAAGAAGTGTAGTACTCCCTGTAACAAAGAAATATTGTTGATAGGTCACTGAGGTGAGATTTTGACTTTTAAAGATGTGTAAAACATTTAATTTGCCATGAAACAAGAGGAAACTTGAAACAGAGGAAATAGGAACTAAGACTATCATGACATAGTCACTATTTTCCTTATTTGTTTATTTTTTGCCAAATCATCCTTATGTTTGCAATATTTACCTTCAAGTTAGGTGGTATATTATCATTGGTGGTGTGAACTAATGTTTGATCTAAATCCACAAGTAATACTAGCTTTCTGTCTTTCAGAAGACGGTCAGCGTCTTCACGACCTAATTTCTGTGCCAGTTCTTCGGACACCTGGAAGCAGAAATGTAAAAAATTAAGACAAATTCATTTTCACACATCACATTCATACTGCAAGCCTAACACTATTTTTGCAGATGTTTTTTTTTTTTTAATTTACACTGGTTAAAATGAATGTAGCCCTCGTATCTGTCTTTCTGTCAAAGCTCAACAAAAGAAAGTCTTCATAAGGACTTTACATTTTTCTCTATGGATTTCAAGTGAAGTTATAACTATTACTCAAAGTTAGAACTTGTATCTAATCCAGTTATGAACACTAACAGTGTGTCTTTAAGAGTGTTTTCAGTTTCCAAGTTACTTTTGGAGGGCTTAATTGTAATCAATTTTAGCTAACACAAGCAGTGTTAAAAACAGTTGATGACAAGTGCCCTATTTGCTTATTATAGGTAAGAAGTTCAAATAAAAAAAGAATAATTGTAATAGTTTTTCCCAGTTGAAATGTGGTAAGAAACATAAAAAAGAGTACAGATGAATTGAGAACCTCCTTTTGTTGAAGTTGGTTAAAAAGCTTTTTTTTTATTTGAGATGGGTAAGCTCTTTACTCAAGTCTTGGCCAAAGGTGACATAGACAAAGTCTATGATGGAGTGAGCTTACCCAGAAGAAGCCTGTTATTGTTTTAACTTGAATGTAAGTAGTGTCACCTTCAATTCAGGTACAGAGTGTACCATGGGCACGACGGCGACATCTCTGTTCGTCACCTCGTCGGTGCGCAGGTCGGCGCCGCACTCTGCACACATCTCCTTCATCACAGTGGGATGGCGACATTCTTCGAGTTCTGCTATAGCATCACTGGAAATAATAATGGTTTAATTAAACCAGTTTGAAATACAATTTGTTTGAATAAGTATTTTGATGCACAATGGGCTTACTTTTTTTTATATTAACTGTACATACTTTTAATTTAATTACTATTTTTGTAAGTTTGGAAAATAAAAACATGTTTGTATCTCTCCCTCATATGACAGAAAAATACATGCAATATTGTAGATATAAACTTATGAAGTCTTTGAAATAGTGACACTTATATCTAACTTGAGTTGTAATAGTATGTAGTTGTAAATATTTTGATGTGAAAAAGGACTTTGTATTGAATTAAATTTACATCAGATATTTTTTCACAAAGGATTAATTCAGGGTCTATTACTTATAAAATAAATAAATAAAGATGATAATCAAAACATCTGCAATGTTTGTTTTAGGTTACATTTTAGGCGGGAAGGTTTTATTGCAATTGTATTTGCCGCGCAAACAATGCAACTGCACCTTAAAATAAAAAGTAACCTAGACGATACAAGTTTATGATATTTTTTTTGTTTATTTTCGAAAGTACGCATTCTTCATGATAAAGATTATTTTTCAGTGCATTATAGTGTGACGTCACTTACCCAGGCTCTGCAATGTCTCCTTCCTTCACCTTGATCGATGAGATAGTACCAGCGCGAATTGCCTTATATTTCTTTAATTCAGTGCCTGTGCCTGATGAGTCGTTGTATAAAAATAATATTTGACCTTGCGACACAAAAACACCTTGTTTTACTTTCCACTTTACTACTTTCAAAGGTTTTTCCGATGGAACAAAAATAGGCATAGTTTTGTCGGCCATCTTGAACGGATATGGTGAGTTATTTGTAGAATGGCGTTGTCCTATTGGTCGGTATCGTGTAGTTTTGGCGGTTAATGTATATCCACCAATGAAATTACAAGACGACTAAAATCAATACGCAAAAGAACATTGTTTCCGGAAATAGTGGCACTCACTGAAATGTCAAACTGGAAACGTTCAAAAACAAATTTTTATTATTACATTTTAATAAAACTTATTTATTTTGAAAACTATCTAAAACTCCCATAATAATTAATCTAAACACAAAACTAATAAATAAATATAAATAATAATACAAATATGAAGTGTGTACAATTTATTGAAAAAAAAAGGAAGAAGCCTATTATAGGGCATAAAACTCCTCCATAAAAATCCTGTGTGTCGTAGTGTGATGTGATATGGGCTGCGGGTTGTTCGAAAGAGATACCGCGCCCCCGGAAAAAAAAGGGCATAAAACTTGTTTCGCATCCACTGTTAATAGGGCAAGTGCTCTAAAGACTGACAGTATTGCCACAATGTATGGTAGACGCTGGTTTTTTATCCCAGGAACAGGCCAGCCCTCTTAATGTCCCAAAAAACAAGGTGAGTGCTCGGGGCCCATGGCCCTTGCGATTCAATCTCAAACCGCTCAAACATTTATTGTAACTTCCATGAAGGTCGTTATATTTTATACTTGTTTGAAATTTTAGGCATCAACAGCAGCCGCCCCAGCAGTACACGTCGTGCTAGGAAGGTGTGTTGGCATAAGGGGGAGGACACAAGTCATAATATTTATGGCAGAAAATTGATGCTCTCAAGTCAAGCTGGCACAGACAAGTGGTTGACTCTTGACTCTTTGTTACGGATAAAGCTAGATGTCCACTAATATGCACAAGTTTTGTTCACTACTACTCGAATTGCAAGTAAAAAATCTGCTTGTTATTTTTGTTTGAAATTATGTCGAGTAAAGAACTGTGGGACGCAGTAGGCATTGACTATGATATTGGAAGTTATATATAAACTGTGCCTAATAATGTAAATTGTAACTTTGTAAGTCTGTGGCTTTGAAGTCAGACGTCAAAAAACAGCAACAATTTTCGTTGTGTATATTCCTATCAATGTAACGAGTTTTTGTTAATTATTATTTTTCGTTTTGTTTGTTTTGTGTAGAATTTATGTAAATATTAATTCTTAACATTTACAACATGATTGAAGAAAATATCACAGTGAGCGATAACTCGGATTTAGAGGATGGCGGAAATCCTGAACTTCGCGGATACTTGAGCAAATGGACAAATTACATTCACGGTTGGCAGGACAGGTTTATTGTTTTGAAGGATTCTACTTTATCGTACTACAAGAGTGAACTGGAGAGTAATCTTGGATGCCGAGGTGCCTTATGTCTGAAAAAAGCCAAAGTCAAGGTGACTATGCATAGTTGTTTTATCTGCGAAGTCCAATAAAAAGATTAATTTGTCCTTGTTGCGTCTCGACTTTTTTTGTCGCAACCGTTTCTGCTTGAGAACAAACAGACTTAGCATGTCATCTAATATTTAGATATTCGACCTTGGATGTTTATTATTTCAGCCTCATGAATTTGATGACTGCAGATTTGATGTATCAGTCAATGATTGTGTTTGGTACTTGAGAGCGACAAGCCCTGAGGAGAAGCAGCAATGGATTGATGTATTGGAGTCATTCAAAGTGAGTATGATAAGAATTTCATACAATTTCAACCATATATTAACATATGTACTTGTAGGCTGTAACTGGATACCCACCACTATCTAAGTACCTACTCTGTGTTATAAAAGATAAGCATGTCAACAGAAACCACTTGTTTTGATTGTTTACAAAGATTTGTTATCTTAAAAGTGTTTGTTTACTCCACTTTCATAACATCCACATCTTGTTGACACAAGTTATGATATTTGTTAAAAGTTCTATGTCCAGTGTCTAAAGAAAGAAACATTTAAAGAATTCAGATGAAATTATTATGTCGACATCAATTAGGTATCATTATCTAAATTGAGATGATCACCTTGAACGCCATTTAAAATAAATTCAGATGACAATCACAATCAAGTTATATGCTCATAAATAAATTTAAAAAATAGGTAGTATGAAATATTATCATGTGATGTTTATAACAAGTCAATGTGTATGATTCAGTCAATAACATTCAATCAGAGTACTTAGTGTGTATGTGTGAATGTCTTGTTATCAAACATTGAGCCATCATTTATTACTCACAAACATCCAATAATTATTGTACATTGTATTTACAATATTCTCGTTGCTAATTCATGTTCTGTTGTCAAAATAATTACAATACTGATTATTTGTGACCTTGACAGACTTTACTATTATTATAATATTTTAACATGCAATTTCTGCTTAATAATTAATGTATGCACTTTTTTAAACTTGGAACTTAAACAGAATAAATTAGTGTTGTGACCACATAACATTTTTTTTTTTTAATTTATAAAAATGCAAATCAACAGTCTCACTTTTGATCACTTTCTAACCCAATGGTATGCACTTATGTGATTGTTTCTCTCAATCTTGTAACAGATTTGGTTTGACAAAAATATTGGACATTCACATACAATTAAATCTGTAAATTAATGTAGGTAGGTAAAGCTGAGAGGTTGATGACACCAGCTGTTTTATGAAAAACACTAGCAAAAGGGCATAATTTTAATTTTATCACTGTGTGTATTTGCAATAATTTGCAGACTACAGATTTAGTCATTGCGCATTCAGCAAAGGCAGCTGCTCGTTGTGAATGACCGATCAGACTCAGTGTCAATCTGTCAAAAAAGCTTGCAAATTCACCAAAATTTTTGTCATAGATTGTCGCTGAGATGAGATTGTGACTCGATTTTCAATGTTTTTAATTCAAAGTTAAAGCATATATTTCAATAAGACCATTTCACCATTGACAGTAAGTCAGAAAATTGGAGTTAGGACATTTAGCCTGCAGGTCTAATGCTAAACGGGTTTCATGCCTAGTTCATATTAGCTGGTGTGCTAAATCATTGAGATGATTTGCAAGCCTCTTTTTATAAGTTTCAGTACATGAATTATGACATACCATCACGCCTGTATCTCCCAAAGGGTTAGGCAGAGATGTACTAATGTACACCCACAGTTTGCCGGTATGTTTAGGTCCCATGTAATAGGGAGCGAGCCTATTGCCATTAACCGGGCACAAATCCTAACTACAAGCTGCTACTGAGAATATATTTATAATATAAATATATGAATCATATTTTTCTTTAATATAATTATAAATGAGTCATCAGTAGGCTATTTGACCTACAACTGTGTTTCGGTTTCCCTTGTATTATAATACTACACATTATCAGCTTAGTGAGTAATGCCACTGATAAGGACTGATACTATTCTCTATGTAATTTACGATTGTATTCAATTGTTCTAAATATAAGAATTGACAGATTTCATGATAAGATTAAGTTTAATGGTTTTGTTACTTGGTTTTTTTATTTGAGTAAGTAATGAATCATCCCTTTATGCTGTACAGCATATTTAAAGATTGTGCGCTTGAGAATTTGAAACTAAATTGTGCTATCTGTCCTCTATAATTTTTGTGTAAAGACTGTATAATGATAAGAAAGAACAAGATTATTCTTATTTATTTTTAAATAAATTGCCTGCATTAATAAAATCCTTTATTTACATAATAATTGCAGGTAGAGTATTTAATACAATAAACCAGGACAAAAAAAGCCTTTATTATTTTATTTTGACATTGCTATGCTATTACCAGGTTTTTGACTTACTAATATAGTTTTAAGTATTCTATTATTTTCCACTTTGTTAATGACTTATTACTTAATAAATCATTGCTGCTAGTTATAGTATGAATTTTAAATATTTGAATATTAATACCTATTTTATTTTAATTCTCAGGTGGAATCAGGGTATGGAACTAGTTCAGACAGCAGTTCCAATGGCGGTGGCCTGCGGAGACATGGCTCTGCCACTTCGTTGCAGTCAACCGGCTCTCATGGTTAATATTTGTTTTATTACATTTATAAGTTGATTGACCTAGTTGTTAATGCGCCTACTTCTCATGCACAAGGATGTGAGTTCCTAACTGGACATGGGTAGTTCCAACATGACTCTTTCTATTTCATATGTACTTATTAAGTTTATCTTGTACAACACTGACATTGGTGAAGGAAAAAATCATGAGAAACCATATAAGCTTAATTGTATAGTCTGCTTTGAGGAAGTGGGGTGATCTGTGCTCATGCTTTCTTCGTATGAGAAGAGGTCTTTTCTCTGCAGTTAAACAATATCTTACTTCTCTCAATGGAGAAATTCGTCCAGTATTACGATACCTAGATACACGGTACATGCATCTTTTATTTGTCTTTCATTAAAGTTTATCATACGATCATATCACTAAGTGGCCTCCTATTATATTGCGGCGCAATTCTATACCACTTTAAAAATCACGTGTAGCTGAAAGCCAATGTCTACTTGAACATAATGAGCTGTGAGCACAGTCCAATGATAAAACAATGAATGATAGAATAGAGTAATTTGCAAATATAGGTAACACATAATAGTTGCGGTGATTTATCAAAGCTCAGCCATATACATATATTTTATTATCTCATTTCTAGTACTCGTACCTTAATCGGTCCCATAGAGTCTTTTGATCCCGTCAGAAAATAGGATCGATTGACATAAAAATATATATTTATTTTAGCATGTTTTTCGCTGATTGTACATTATTTCCAAAATCTGTAAAGGGAGTTCAATATATCTCATAAATCTATGGATGTTCTCCAAGAAACATTTTCCTATAATTATAACGGTTTCGGTTATGATACCAGCCCTTACTGCCCTGTCTCAAAAATTCACCCTATATAACTTCAAAGTAGGACTAATTTATTTATTTATTTAAACTTTATGCAACAAAAAGTACAAAGGCGGACTTAATGCCTTAGGCATTCTCTAATGGGAATGTAATAATCATAGATGTAAATTAAAGCGGGTTCTGCGGGTTGTTCGAAAGAGATACCGCGCCCCCGGAACGCAAAGGGCGTAAGAAGGAACATGGATGGGTTTAAGTCAGTAAGAGTCTGACACTCCCTACCGCCCCAGGGCGGGAGAAGATATTTGATGATTTACCATTGGTAAAAAATAACTTAAAGCAGTTTAAACCGCGGGTATTGCAATAAAATCGCTTTACCGCAGGTGATATCAAGACTAAAAGCTTTTCTTCCAGTTTGTGCTCAGCAACTATACAACTACTATCGTCAACGGCTTTATATGGATGGATGAACATTTATTTTAATGCGCGTGTTAGATTTTACGTATATATGTAGATATGTAACTAATGTATAGAAATATTTTAATCTTCGTTAATTATTAGGTATTGTATTAAGGGGAAAAATATAAACAATATAGTTCAATTCATAACAGCATTATATTTGTTTTGTAGTAAAGTCACTTTTATACGTCAATTAATTAACACTATTGAATCTAGTTGCCCATTCCAAAAGGTAGTCTCGTATGGAGAAGAACGGGCAAGAAACTCCATACATACTCTTTTTAAAAGTATTACATTATATTATAATTACATTATATCATAATTACATTATACACATCCATTTCATAAAAGTATATAATAACTTTAGCCATAGTAGTGATGTGTATAACACAACCATAATCAATATAGAAGTTATTATGACTTGTATTTAAAACACACTAATCATCATAATAACATTACACAATTCATATTTATTATTTTAACATAATCACATTTGTTTATCATTTAATACATTAAATAATCATATATATTTATCCAATATATTTATAACACAATAATACATAAGTAAAATAATCATATTTACTAAGCAACACAAAATTGATAGTTAGGTACTTAGCTTTAATGGCAAGTAGTCCTTCACCGTCGGCGTCTCGGGCAAAAGTGCCGCTCTGACGGGTCAGACCGCTTTTATAAGGCAACCCCCACTTCGTTTCAAACAGACAAACAACACGTGACGCTATTTGTGAGTCAGAAACTACGTAGGTTTCTTTATTTGGTAACTTTACATTTTTATAACAATATTTGCTTAATTCCTTTTACAATAATACATATTTATTAATCTAACACTTTTACAATAATACATATTTATTAATCTAACACGGCCATTCTGATATGTACTTCGTTCCCTGAAGTACCTAGATTGGTATTTATACCAGTACATACAATAACCATACAAACATTAATTCTTAAAAATAAATAAAATTATTACAGTTGGTATCACAGTCTCACTTCTAATATTAAGTAGACATTGTGATAATTCTTAAAAATAATTCTTAAAAATAATACAGTGGGCATCACAGTCTCACTTCTAACAGTTAAGTAGACATTGTGATAATTCTTAAAAATAATACAGTAGGCATCACAGTCTCACTTCTCACAGTTAAGTAGACAGTAATCCTTTGGCGTCACAGTCTCGCTTCTCACATTAAGCAGACATAACAGTAATCACAGTCTCGCTTCTCACATTAAGCAGACATTGTGATAATTCTTAAAAATAATACAGTAGGCATTACAGTCTCACTTCTCACATTAAGCAGACAGTAATCCTTTGGCGTCACAGTCTCATAAGTCATAAGTCATAAGTCATAAGTCATTTATTTCATAACAATAAAATATTGTGTTGAAAAATTAAGATAATATTATACAATTGCAACAAAATCTCATAAAATAAAATTCATTAAATACATTAGAAACTCGCTTCTCACATTAAGTAGACATTTATTTCAAATTTTACAATAACATTTATTCAATCTAATAATGGCATATACAATGGACCACTTTTCACATTAAATGTATACAATACATAGAACTAAGCTAAAAAAACATTATTTGAAATATTATTTTAAATAAATCATTGACACGACATTGTTAGTAAGTTCATCTGACCATACACCTGGCCATAGCCTTAATTTTTGTTTGGCTACTGAAATATTTCGTAAATAGAAGATATGTCATAAGGCCCTTCAAATTTAGGTGCCAATTTATCATTAAATAAATAAATTGAAAATATTAATCAACGATTACCATTATTCACTTAATTTATAAATTAAGTTCTATTCTCTATTGTACATGGATATACCACTAAAATGTGATTATGTTTTCATCACTGAGTCATAATTTTGTTTATTTTCATTTATTTGCATAGACATGGTGGTCCCTTTCAATTCGCTGTCATTGAGATAGACCACCACCAAACAAATAGGTAACAGCGAAAATTTGCCAACTACATAGACATGCCAGTCACATTCACCCGCTGCCGGTGAGATAACTGACACCAAATAGGAGGCCGTCCAGCGGTACACATACTGATGACAACATA
The DNA here is from genome assembly GCA_932526535.1 of Caradrina clavipalpis. NCBI lineage: Eukaryota > Metazoa > Arthropoda > Insecta > Lepidoptera > Noctuidae > Caradrina > Caradrina clavipalpis. The sequence goes on from OW052103.1 coordinate 5,182,716, forward strand.
ATCACCAAACAGTCACATAAAATATAAATATATATATATATATATATTAATGATTTTTATCAATAAATCACACAAGCCTGGAAATGTACAATTACCTTATACCTAAATGACATTTTTAACAGTAATGTTTTCTTTTAACTATTCTCCTGGCCAAAATCGTAATTTTTCTTTTGCTACAGTAATATTTCTCATATTACCTTGACCTTTGAGAGTGTAATGAACATTGGGAGGGGCTGAGAGTATTTCGTAAGGACTTTTAAATCTAGATTTTAATTTATCGTTACGCCTATGATTTTGTGAGACATACACTACATCTCCAGCGTTAAAATTTACGTTGCTATGACGAGTGGCGTCGAAACGTTTTTTGAATTGTTTGGTATTTGTAATAGGCGTAGTGTAGTGTGTGTGTGTGGTGTGTGTGGCGTTGTGTTGGTATTTTGTCTATCATGTTTCTTTAAGTACATCGTCCAAACGAGCTTGGACAGGTGGATTATTTGTGTCTACTCCGATAAGTAATCGCAAGGGGGTAAAGCCTGTAGATTTTTGTAAAGTTGTATTAACCGATTGTTGTACTTTTCACAGAACGTTCGGCCAATCTGACTATTCATTGCACATAGTGTTAAGCATATCAGTTACAGTAGACACGTTACGTTCCACTTGACCATTACTTCTGGGAGTACCCGTACAAATAAGGCGATTTTCTAAATTTAGTTCATCACAAAAAACTGACCTAATGGGGCTACTGCTAAAATTTGTCCCTTTATCAGAAATTACTATAGAAGGAGTTCCAAATAAGGTAATGACATCTCGTAAAACTAGTACTAATTTTTGGGCATTAGGGGTTTTGAGTGGTTTAAGCAAACAGAACTTGGTAAACCCATCTACTATTAATAAAATATGTTCAAAACCTTCATTTGACTGGAGAAAAAGGCCCTGTACAGTTCAAATGTATTGTAAACACCATAATTAAAAAAATAAAAAAAATAAAAAATAATTAAATAAACACATTTTGTATGTTACTATTAGCACATTATTGCATAACACAAAAAAAAGAAATTAGGTAGATAAAATAAAAACGGAACAGAGAAACTGACGGGACTTGACGGGAGTGACGTGACATTGACATTTTGACAAACATCGATATTTTTTTCGTTTTGAAACAGTCTAACGAAACATGATTTTGAACGATGTTATTGTTAAATAAAATAAAAAAAAAACTATTACTACAACAACAATAATTTCATCAAAATTGTTCTTTTTGCTTTTATAAATGATTATATTGTTTATGATCAATGCTAAAACAAAATAGATATAGTTTTTTTTTTTGTAAGTAACTTCTTTTGAATTACTACCTAGTTTTAGAACGAACTTAAAATGTCCTGACAGCTTGTTTACGGAGATAGTTTTAGAACTACATTCAATTAAAAAAACATATTTCTAATTATAATTTTTAGCTCATTCCGGTAGAAAGTTATTATTGTTACTTAGGTACGTGTTATTTCCAATGAGTAAAAAAAAAAATCTAGTCTTTTTTTTTTATATACATATCCGGAAAATAACACCCGTAAACACCGCGGAGCGGATATATGTCTCTTTCAATGATTTTATTTAAGGACCTATAATCGACGCATCTATCACTGCCACCCTTTAATTTATATACATAAACAATTATTAGTTGAACTTTACATATTTGTCACGGCCATACTGACTTGTAGTTCGCTCTTGGACTACATACTATAAGAACTTAATACTAATTACCACTAAATACACTTTTGTAAGGAAACTTAATGCTAATATATTTTATACATTGTTATGGTCCAACTCATCACATTAAGAGGACGAAATAACAACGGTCAGTACTTTGGTATCCATCTAAACCCCTCACCTGCTGCACATGAGTCGGGTTAGAACAAAGACACTGACTTCAGCAGTTCCAATCACATACATTATTTAATTCTATTTGTCACCACTGACATTAATACATAAATTCACATGAGTTACATAATAGTTACATTATTCGACATCATCAATCCATTCTCCCGACCACAGTCTCAATTTATCTTTCGCTACAGTTAGCACCTGTGTCTATAAGGGATTCAATCGGAATATCGTGAATTTTTATTAGTGTTGGTTTTATCTAAATAACCCTATCAGGAACCTTATTTAGTGGAGAACAGTTTTAACATTGCTGTTAAAATCAGCCATTCTAACGTTCACATCGGTTAAACTACCGTAGATCCTATTCTATTAATTGGTCTTCCGTTAATGATATTTTCGTATTCGCAATAGGAATCTGCAGAATCCGAATTGTATAGCACGGCCTTGGATAGTTTTTCACACAGGTTCCGTTTTTCGGATACAAGTCTGTGAGGTCTGTACAGAAATTTCCCATGTTCGACCTTCAGATGGTATCCAAGACTCGAACCATAACAAAGCGGATCCTTTCAAAGACTTACCGGCTCCAGTGCCTGTTGCGATACTGTTCCATCCAAATTCTTTTGATAGCTCCTCGATGCTGCTCGATGCGATGCCTTCCGCACCGCTATCACTAGTTGCTGGGTCGAGGACCGGGAGTGCCACGTCGTTATCCGTGCGGTGACGACCAGAAACAGCATCGCTGATTGCTTTGAGAAGGCCTTCCAAGACAGTAGGGTCCATTCGGCTTTAGCTGCTGTCTTGATACTGTTCAATTACAAATCCGCACGGAGAGTCTCGATGCTATCACACCAACTCTTCGCTCCACAGTCGTTTTTGTCTGGATTGAACACCGGCAAAGCAATGTCATCATCCTTCTGTTATGTCGTAGACACAGCATCTCGGATAGCCTTGAGAAGATTACCGATTGTCTCAGCGTCCATCCTTTAACATAAAATATTATTAGTATTTGTGAAGCCAGGACGATCCCACTTCTGATGTTAGATTTTACGTATATATGTAGATATGTAACTAATGTATAGAAATATTTTAATCTTCGTTAATTATTAGGTATTGTATTAAGGGGAAAAATATAAACAATATAGTTCAATTCATAACAGCATTATATTTGTTTTGTAGTAAAGTCACTTTTATACGTCAATTAATTAACACTATTGAATCTAGTTGCCCATTCCAAAAGGTAGTCTCGTATGGAGAAGAACGGGCAAGAAACTCCATACATACTCTTTTTAAAAGTATTACATTATATTATAATTACATTATATCATAATTACATTATACACATCCATTTCATAAAAGTATATAATAACTTTAGCCATAGTAGTGATGTGTATAACACAACCATAATCAATATAGAAGTTATTATGACTTGTATTTAAAACACACTAATCATCATAATAACATTACACAATTCATATTTATTATTTTAACATAATCACATTTGTTTATCATTTAATACATTAAATAATCATATATATTTATCCAATATATTTATAACACAATAATACATAAGTAAAATAATCATATTTACTAAGCAACACAAAATTGATAGTTAGGTACTTAGCTTTAATGGCAAGTAGTCCTTCACCGTCGGCGTCTCGGGCAAAAGTGCCGCTCTGACGGGTCAGACCGCTTTTATAAGGCAACCCCCACTTCGTTTCAAACAGACAAACAACACGTGACGCTATTTGTGAGTCAGAAACTACGTAGGTTTCTTTATTTGGTAACTTTACATTTTTATAACAATATTTGCTTAATTCCTTTTACAATAATACATATTTATTAATCTAACACTTTTACAATAATACATATTTATTAATCTAACACGCGCAATCATGATAAGGCCAAGTTTGCATATAATTAAGATGAATGTACCGTGTCGAGTTGCGTGTCTGGATCATGTAATATATCTAGCATTCAGTGTCATTTATAGATTACTAGCAACCTAATAAACGTCAATTCTATAAAATTAAAATTTTCGCGGTTTGGGGAAAGTATATTTATAGATTTAATTAATTTATTATTCTTCCTAAATGGAAACATAATTAAGGAAAAAAAGTGGGTTAGTGACTGGAATTTTCAACTTAATTCCACTATAAAAAATATTTTTAAAGTGGAATAAATATTTTTTCCTTAGTTGTGGCGGCTTAGCGACGGTGAAATTTATTATATAGTTTGAAAGTAGGTGTCCAATCGTTAAGGTCACTATGTCCATAAAACAGTTGGCACATTTGGTTCGAAATTATAAATTCAACGTTAACAAAGGTTGTGTAGGAAAATGCCAAATCGAATATGTGAATAACAACCCCTTAACTGCCTCGTTGGTCTCATGTTGGCAAGCACGACCGTTAATCATGGTATTGGGTTCGAGTCCCAGGTCGGGCAAAGGAGTTGTCGGGTTTTTCCATTAGGAGTTTCCCAGTCACAGCCTGGAGTTTGGTGGTGTGGCACCCCCGTGCTTCGGAAACCACGTAAAGCCGATGGTCCTGCGCCTGATCTCTCCCTGGTTGTGTCGGATTGCCGTCCCATCGGACTGAGAGTTAGGGAAGAGGGAGTGCACCTGCGTTTGCGCACACACTTGTGCACTATAATATCTCCTGCGTACTTGGCTAGTCTCCATTGAGATTTGCCGCCGTGACTGAATCGGTCTGGAGAATATATAACTAGGTACCCTAAGACATGTTTCATGTTCTTCCCCAGGTCGCACCGCCCGCCGCCTGGCAGAGAAGATTGCTGAGCTGGACACATACAACGAGCTGCTGTCGAAGCAGGTGGTGCAGCTCCAGCAGTACTTCGACATGTGTGTCGCGGCGTATCCTCAGATCAACGACGACGCTGCCGAAGCAATCGATGCTGTTAAGCTTGCTGATGGTTTGTTGATTATTTTATTGATTGTTTGAAAGTTTGTTTGGGATAAACTGGATTTGTGCCCGGTAACTGGCAATTAACCTTTGACCAAGACAAGAGTCAAGAACTTAACTATGTAAAATTAAAAAGAAGAAAGAAGAAGAACTAGAATCTAGTGTCAGACGCAGATCAGGGGCCGCATTATAAAGTTTTAAAACTTGCATGTTCCAGTTCGAGAAAGAGAAAGGGATGCTGCTATATGACACTTATAACTCATAAGTGTCATATAGAACCATCTCTTTCTCCTAATGGAAAATAGCAATAACATCTCATAAGTCGACCTCGGAGTTGATTCGGGGATACTGATTTAGCTGCCGAAATTCTATAAACAGTCTCGTTAGAAGTTAGAATTTATTGAAAGCTAAATTAATGCCACTCAAATGTTTCAAGGTTTAGTAATTTTTGCATCGTTATTTTTTGCATTACGCTAACATCCGACGTTTTAATATTTCAGTGTTTACGTAAACGCCAAAACCATATTTCCGTAATCGATCTGACAAATTGTACCTACAGTTGATATAGGAGTAATAAAATTTGGAATATTTCCTGTCGGTTTATTATGTTATCACTTATCATGCAATGTCAGTTCGTCAAATAACTGTTCAGCTTCAGTGTATGACATCATGTTCAATTGTTGGCAAGGCTGTTAATTTTTAAGATTGAATGAATTGCTTATAAATTAGATTATGGTGTCTGGTGGTTAATTGGTGTTTAAGGTCCCAGAGCAAAGATAACATAAAAAAGGATCTTTTGTCCTTGATAGTTTTAATTTAGAGCGTGACAAATAAATTGACATACAAACAAACATACACGCGAAAAAATAATTCTCTTTCTGGCGCAGTTCATCATTTCCTGCCCTTATCCCATTTTACTTGGGGTCGGCGCAACATGTTTTCTTTTTCCATGCCAACCTGTCAACCGTCATACTATCACTGACTCCGTTCTCTTTTATATCATTCTTCACACAATCCATCCATCTTTTCTTTGGTCTCCTTCCTCTACATCCACCCACATTTATATTCATAACTTTCTCTTTCTGGCGCAGTTAGGGAGAAATAATAAGATGATGTTTCTTTACTGCATTCCCCAGTATATTGTCATTTAAAAACAATACCTACTCCAAAAAGAAGTCTTGTGGCTTAGTGACAAATGTAAGTCACATAGGGTGACCCTAATCCGGGAAATCCCGTAACTGTGCGGTGCAGGGTAGTCCCGGTTCTAATAAGTTATTATTTCCTGGACCGACAAAACTGGGAATTTGTATTTTTTTTAATGATTTAATATGTTCCAAAGGACGTCCCTTTGTGCTTATTGGCCTAGCGTTGTTCTGTCTCCTGCTTGATATGGAGGGAATTGGAAATTAGGTTGTTCTTTACACATCCGCTTTTCTGATCGACTTCGTTGTGGGATCAAAGAGTTTCTTCAGGACTCGTCCAGTTTTATTGTGTCGCCTTTCAGGAATTGCAGTGGGCGGCAATAAGGTGGCAGGATTCCCAAAAAATAAATGTTATTAGGAAAAATATCAACTTTGGTTTATCATTTGGCCATAAAAGATTTAGAACGAACAGGAAGCTTAAGTTTCTCGGTTGGGAATAAAACGTCTAAATATACACTTAAATATTTAATAGGATAATAATAGGCTGCTTATATAATTATTATTTACTTACCAGGAAACGACCTGAGCTTGCACGTGGGCGAAGTGCGGGCGACTAGCGCGTCCTTCCGCGCGACGTGCGGCGCCACCATCTCCACTCTACAGCACTGTGCTGAGCTGCTGCGGCGCCGGGAGAAGCAGGCCAGCAAGGCCGAGGAGCTTTATATGTGAGTTACATTAGTAGAAACTGGCTGATCAGCTGTGCGATTCTCTAAAATGCAAGCTCGAAAACGAGTCTCACTTCGATAACAAAACAACTTGTCATTGGCTTAGTATTCGTTCGCCGTGGTGACGTCACCACGGCGAACGAATATAAACCAATGACAAGTTCACTCGATCACTTTAGTGAGACTCGTTTTCGAGTTTGCATTTTAGAGAATCGTACTACAGATCCCCTTGGTGAATTTGGATGAAGTGAGCTTGAGGTGACCTGTTATTTTTGGCGGACAGCACAGGTCCAATAACAGCTCACTTCCCTTAAATTCCGCAAGGAGATTTTTACAGAAAACGGCCAAATATAAGCGCTATTTGAATCATACGAAATATACCCTACGTTTGTTGAAATAAAGTTCATTTTGAATCAGCGAAATGTCGCGAATAGTACAAATACGCCAAGTATAGTGCTAGCGACAGATCCCGGTCTATCGCTTTTCGCATGACTGTGTTGTTCAATTACTTTTAAAGTCTCATAAATAAAGAATGACCTGAGTAGTAATGTTGTTTGCAATCTTCTAAATTTCTCCCAAAAATTTACCATAACAGAATAAGTTTTGATTGGAATTAGTACCCGATGATGTTACTAGATGGCGCTACTGACATGTTGAATAAAATATAATATTCTCCTCAGGGCTTTGAAGAATCAGCTGACTGAAGCAAGGTTGGCATCGAAGCCAGGACCGGATCATGAGGTAAGTTCTGAGATGAACTTTAATGAAAACCTATAAAACTGTAACATTCATCAGTTAGATGCTTTCAGAGGTTTTGAAATATTAAAAAGTTGTTACGTTAAAATAAAAACTCGCCAGCCAGGATTTTTATATTCCATAATCACCATTTTCTCACTCTAACCAACATAGTGCTTGCGATACTTAATACTTAACACTGAAGATTATTAAATTTCAAAAAATAAAGAACGAACCCAATGTTTTATTAAATCATTATTATCGTGAGGACAATACATAGTAGTTTACTTCTATCATGTTATGTTATCAAATAAATAAATAAATAAATAAATGTTAGGCGTGATCGGGTTATTAAAAAATAAAAACAATATATTGACGGAATTCTATTGATTTTTGTGATCAGACCTTTCGTGACTCGCATAATAATAAATTATATATTTTTGCTTTATCGTTATGACATATTCAGTTCTGAGAATATTTGATATTTTTATGGTTACCATGGTCCAGTCTGCTTGACATTTTTTATCTACATGAATATACCTGACTGCCTCGTTAGCATATTGGTACTAAGCAAAACTGCTTCGCTGGTTTTGGGTTCGATTCCCAGGCCGAGCAAAGAGTATTACTGGGTTTTTCTATATGTTTGGAATATACCTACTATTATTATTTTTACAAATATTTTTATCAAATTTAACTTATGCTGAAAAGATGAAAACTCAGTTTCAATGAAAAGTTGACATAAACAACAGGTTTGAAAGCGCCATTAACGACAGGCTTAAAAGTCGGAAACAATTTTTAAAGACGGATAGATACCATCCTTACTAATGTTATAAATGCGAAAGTAAGTTTGTTATCTTTATATGCCTAAAACACTGAATAGATCATACTGCAATTTTGCATTTATGTTATTTTTTATCCCGAAAAAAAGTACTGTTACCGGGAAAAATAACAATAACGTTCTTATGATAATAGATGGCGCCACATGTATTTTACATCATGATTCAATTTTAAATATAACCGACATATTACGTTTGAAAGGCGGAAAAACGCCATTTACAGCACGCTTGCAAGACACAAAAGCGCCAAAAACATCGTTTGGAAAGCAGATCAACCCTATGAAAGACTGATAGGCGGCAGGACCATCCTATTCCTGCCGGGGCTGCGGGTTGTTCGAAAGAGATACTGCGCCCCCGGAACGCAAAGGGCACATGAAGGAACATAGACGGGTTTTAGTCAGTAAAAGTCTGACACTCCCTCCCGCCCCGCCCAGGGCGGGGGAAGTTATTTGATGACTTCCCGTGTATAAAAAAAAAGACCATCCTATTGACATTATCACAGCCAGTTCTTGTGATAACGGGATACTGTATCCTTTGTTCGGAAATGTGTACACCCACGATACCATGATATAACAGATAGTATTGTTCTAACCATTTTTAGACCTAAATTTTTGAATGTCTATACGCGTGTATACATAAGAGGCGTATATAAGAACTCGGCCCTAAAAAACTGTTGTAACGTGTATAAAGGATTTTTAAACCAATAAACACTGATGTAATCAGTGAGGAGCTCGTGGCTAAATAATTACAGCCGCATAGACCGATCTTCCGGGTTGGGCCACGCTTGCCGAGGTTGGTCTGTGGATGGGTGACCATTTACCATAGCGAGTTTCCTCCGTGCCTCGGAAAGCACGTAAAGCCGTTGGTCCCGGCTGTCATTTGTAGATCTTTGACAGTCGTTACTTGTTAGTCAGAAGCCCGAAAGTCTGACAACCAGTCTTACCAAGAGTATCGTATTACCCATTACTGGTTTGTGGAGGTCTGATAGGCAGTCGCTCCATGTAAAATACTGATATTCAGCTGCATCCGGTTAGACTGGAAGCCGACCCCAACATAGTTGGGAAAAGGCTAGGCAGATGATGAAACACTGATGTAATCACAACTGTTTCTTTTTGTCAAGTTATGTAATGGGGTAATTACACTTGGTAGTTTATACGCAGTCGGATTCATCATCATCATGATCATATCAGCCGAACGACGTCCTCTGTCGGACATAGGCCTCCTCTAATGAGAGCCGCAATGACTGGTTCTGCACTGCCCGCGTCCAGACATTTCGCTCGACCTTTACCAGGTCGGAGTAGATGGTGTAAAATACACTTAACGAAACCGAAAGTTACAAGTTCTTCCAATCATTGCAAAATTTTATTTGTTTTGAACTAGAATTTATTTTTCTTGTAAATGGCATCCGAAGCTACCTTTCGGTGGTCTAATAGAAATAATTGATCTGAATTTTACGTTGACATGTAACATGAATATATAAGTAGAGTTTTTTTTGCTCGTCATCTCTTAAATCATCCCATTACTAGCCATATCATGTTTCCCCAGCCGTCACAATGAGCCCGAATTCCGTAGAGACTCGAATTCGTCAAGTGTGGCTGTGTCAAAAATGTTGGTACTCCCTCGGCTTTCCAAGGTAATCTTTGACATCACTGACATCGGTGATGGAAAACATCGTGAGAAAACCTGGACTTATAGTAGATATAATTCTGGAATTGCAAATCCGCCTTGAGCAAGCATGGTGATCAATGCTCTTGCTTCCTCTGTATGAGAAGAGGCCTTTGCCTTGCAGTGGGACTTTTGTGTTATTATTGTCAGCCTATTATTATTTACTTACTCGGCAATCCGAATTCGGGTAAAGACTTTCGGATACCTAAACAAGGGCTATCGACTGTTTTGCACGTTTCATTATCGCCATATCAGCCGCAGGACGTCCACTGCTGGACATAGGTCTCCCTCATAGATTTCCAATAGGACTGGTTGGAAGCGGCCTGTATCCAGCGTCTTCCTAAGGTCTTATTGCACGTTTATATTAATTAAAAGTTTGATTTAGACTCACCCCCTATTACATGGGTCCTAAACATACCGGCAAACTGTTGGTGCACATTGGTTCACCTCTGACTATCCCTTCGGGAAATGCAGGCGTGATGATATGTGTATTTATATGTCGTGTCTGTTATGAAATAAATGGTATATTATTATTATTCCATTTATTCAATCAAACAATTTCCTTATTATTATTATTATTATTATATGGGTATTAATTACTGATCAACTAGCTGTGATAACATTCTACATTACAATTTGTTCTGATTAATTTTCATATGAATGTGCAGTTATTATGTAGGTCATGTTCATAGATTATTATTAATAGTTGCAGTTTGCTAACGATAACAATTGCTTCTCCTCCCACTGAATTAATTTGATTATTGGCTTCAGGAAAAAATGCAAATAAACTGCTTCTGTTGCAAAAACTACTTTTTTGGCAGGCAATTTGCTTCCATCCATACCAAATTCTGTTTCGTCCTCCATTCTTTTACGAGCATTGAATTTGTAAACACCAACAGGAATACACGCAAGATCTGATGAAAAACTACACATTATGCATTCGATATGCAATGCGGTGTACCTTATAATCTAGCAAAATAAGATCTAATAGAGTTTTGATTGCAATATCGATATCAGTGATAGCAATCTGTGTTAACAGTGTACAAGACAACTTTCCAAGTTTTTATGGAAGTGAAAATTACTTAGCGATATATCCATGCCGCTGCATACTATAGAATGTTTTATTGGCGTATCGTGTACAGAATTATTTTCTACCCGAGCGAGCGTCACTTCGGGCGCGGACGCCTAACAGAACGCACGTCCGTTCACACATAATTTCGCTTTTATTTATTTACTTTCGCGTTCCGTTGACTTTGCCGCTATTTCTGTGCTTTTATCTCTAGCCTTGATATAAAATTAGTTACCATTAAGTTCTGTGATGTTTGTATTGTGTTAAAGTGAGTTAATTTTGCCGATATGAAGTTTAAAATTTTCAAGAAGATTCTGCGTCAGGTATGTTTTGTTGAGTCAGCGATGTTACACTTTGATTAGCTTTATGTTTACATGATAGATTGCATGGTTCGTTAGGTATAAATAGGTGTGTTTCATGTTAAGTCACTTTGGCTGGATTTAACTGTGCTGTTTCTGTAAGATTACGTGCATTGTTTGAGCAAGTGTTCATTATACTTTCCTAGAACGTTGTTATCAGTTTTGGCGGAACGAAAACACAATGTTTGGTTTTATAATAATTTGTTATTTTATATCAATCTTTTACCAGTTTTTACCTTCGGTATATAACAAACTTATGGTAGTTCCCAACTTTCGTAGAGAGCCTACTTTATATTCGCCACAATCCTACTTAGTTTGGTGACCTTTCCTGTATGGTGGAAAATTGGGATAAGTTTTGCCAAACTGAAGCTGAATGTTTCTCCTATTTTTCGAAGTTTTAATAATATATTATACGATTAACGTTGATTAATTTTTAATCTATTCAGTGTGTAAGTTTTGGATGCACATTAAATTGTCATGGATAAAAGCGTAACACATTTGCCATATTAAATTGCTTATACGTAATTAAATGAATTATTGTGATATTGCCTGAAGTTCGGTGGTGTGCGGTATGCCCCCTTAAGGTATTTAGTGCAAGGCGAAAAGTAATTACCAAATAAACGACATGAACAAACCAAGGGCACACTTTCTTGTAATACTACTTTTTTTACTTCTACAAAAGAAAGCAATTCTGAACTCATTTCTTTAGTCAGTAAAACGTAACCTTGCTTGTCATAATAATTGTTATTAGTGGTCAATGGTTGAAAGTCTACCGGAATGCATGTTTTTTCTTTATTTTACCTTTCTGCGCTTCCTATAAACAATAACTTTGCCAAATCTGACTCCTCCGAGCAAAGAAAGGGGTACAAAGTTTTCCCTTTACGTATTTTTTTAAAGTTCAGTTTCATTGAAATACTACCTACTGTTTTAAAGAGCCAAAGTTTGTTTGTTTTTTGTTTGTAAGATGCAATCTCTGGAAATATTGGTCCGATACACTATTGCTGTCATAGTCTATGTTTTATAGGGTGCTTAATTTCCATGCGGATGATTTCACAGACAGAAACTTGTGTGTGTTATTAGCACTAGCGTCTCTTTCTCAGAGCAAGCAATTGGCAAAGTTGACCCTTACTGTCAAGTCACCCAAAAACATACCGTTTTCGAAATATTCTTTGAAAATCCGCCATGACAGGCAAGTGTCACCAGTTGTAAAGCCAGTATTTTGCGGCTTTACGCAAAAGCAAAGTCATGCGCATGGTACAGCAAGCAGCCGGTTTCAGAACCGTCGCATCTCGTTTGTACACTGACCTACAAAATATACTGGTATATTTTCCATTATCGTGATTGATAACTTAATCAATCTTACCAAAGATGGAGCGGAATTAAAAAGTGAAAAAAGGTGACATAAATTAAACCAACTATCGAACTGCCCGCGACTTCGTCCGCCTGGCTTATTTTACCTGCGTTAAGTCAAGTATGTGGTTACTGCTCCGCTCCCGTTGATCGTAGCGTGATGTTATATAGCCTATGTCTCTCACAAATAACGTGTCTTTCTATGGGTAAAAGAATTTTCATACTCGGTTTAGTAGATTCACAGATTATCCCCTTCAACCTCACAAACTTTACGTGTTTATAATATTAGTATAGATATTAAATTGACATTTTGTCTGGTTATTAATGGTTCATTACCCTAATAAATGCATAATATTATGTAGCTGCATTGATAAATGGTTTAATACTTAAACAGTCTAAGTGTCAAAGGTTCTTATTGAGGTCTCTGATTGGCGAAACATGTCAATCAAAGTGCACGAAATCTGTGTCGAATACTAGCTAGTACTATTGTCTATTGCGACTATTAAGGACAAGTTAAATAGTTAGTTCCAGCCTATTATTGTAAATGAATAAATGTAATTAACAAGTGTGGATTTTTGTACCGCAAGAATTGCCAAATGGGACACTTTGATCATAGTTTCCTTTTTAATCTCGACGATAACTTTTGTGGATGTCAGTGTGACGTTACAGGTTTGATACCCTGCAATTAATAGCTGCAATTTTTGGCATTTTAATGTATATGTACTTTCTAAGTTTATCTTGGACATCACTGACATCGGTCAGTAAGTCTGGAATCGTCAATTCGCCTTCAGTGAGTGTGGTGATCTATGCTCATGCATCCCCTTCCCTGTATGAGAAGAGGTCTTAGCGCTGCACTGGAACAATAGTAGGTTGGTACTATGACTATTTAATATCAATAACCATCATGTCTAGAAATTTGTTGACTCAGGAAAGAACTATTAACTTAACCTAAAGAAAAATATGAAAAGAAAGTGAAAGGATTATGCGCAGTTTTATTACGTTTACTTCCTACGAGTTCGTATTATATTTTTCGCTCATTACCACTTACGTCGACGTTATTACGTAACCTCTTTTGCGAATCGTCTGATATCGCTCATGTTGTAGTAAGTGCGCTCTTTGCGATAGTTGTGGCGTACTTAACTCCTTGTGGTTCTATAAGTAGGCTAATAATACAGCTGATGGTTAAAATTATGCAATTCCTGTCAAATTTTAAACCAAAAAGAGTGTACTGAAGTGCTATCTGACAATTCGGTTCAAGTTGTTGCGTAAGCTAAAATATTTGCGTTTTAAGGTTTTTTGTTAAGACCTAATCTGCTGTAGTTGTTGATGTGTTTTGTTCTGCTTCAATGCATTGTAAGTATTCGGTAAAAAATGTTATTGGAGGAGAAAAATAAAGCCATTGAAAGGTTTTGATCATGTAACTTGATGCTGTTAGGCTGTAGTGAGAGTAATTGAAGAACTGTTTACTCAAAGACGACTGACTGCCCCGATGCCTGTGATTCCGGGGTCGATTTCCAGGTCAAATAAATTGTTAGGTATTTTGATTGGGAAGCAGCCCGGAGTTTAGAAGTGGGTGGTGTCACCATGTCCCACCATGTCTCGAAAAACATGTATAACCGTTGGTCCTGCGCCTGAACTCTCCTGTCGTGTCAAATTGCTGTCCCGTTAGACTATGAGAGTAAGAGAAGAGGGATATTATTATCATAGTCGTGTTGATAAAAATAGTAGGTATAGTTTTGTTTGTGATCATGATTGATTCGTTATCTTGTATAACAAAGGGAAAGAGATGAATCAGCTGTTTGTTTCCTTCGTCCATGTTGCAATTCTTGGAATATTCCTATCACCCTTCACGAAGGCTATCTTTCCCTATATTTTCTTATAGTTTTCCTCCTTCGTTACATCATCAATACTTGGTACTTGCCCGTGACCGGTTGCGAACTCGCTGCCTCGTACACAAGATTTTTTTTTTTTATTTTTTTTTATTTTTATAGACGGGAAATCATCAAATAACTTCCCCCGCCCTGGGCGGGGCGGGAGGGAGTGTCAGACTTTTACTGACTAAAACCCGTCTATGTTCCTTCATGTGCCCTTTGCGTTCCGGGGGCGCGGTATCTCTTTCGAACAACCCGCAGTCGTACACAAGATGCGGGCACGTTAACGACTGGGCCATCACGACATGTATGTGTTGGATAAGTTCTATTTTTTTAATGTTTGTTTTATTTGGTATATGTTATTGGCTCTGTAAGAACCCGTCAAGCCGTAAATATATAAAAAAAATGTCAATACTAGTATTATAAAGAGGAAAAGTTTGTGACGTTATAGGGGGTAATCTGTAAATCTACTGAACCGATTTTGACAATTCTTTTAACATAGAAAGCCGCGTTTTTTGTCAGTGTCATAGGCGATATAATATCACGCTACGGCCCACGGGAGAGGAGCAGTAACCAAAGACGCATCTTAACGCGGGTTTTTGCTAGTATATGATATTACTAGACAAATTATAAAGAAAAACCAACTTTACTTTGTGCACTGCAATTCTCGTGCATAACATGTTTTCAAAGAGCAGCAATTACAGATTTATGACAAGTACTATTTATCGTGTAAACGTGAAAAGCAAATATTAACTGCAATAAAACGATGCTAAAAATGCAACATAAAGGACGTTCCAAGTTGACTTTTCTATGGCAAATACATTGTAGGGCGACGCCATCGATAGCTCATATGAGTTTAGGGCAATAGAACAACATACATACAATATTTACCATATAGCATTTCGGTATTGGCTTTCAATTTAAATGAAGACTGGACAACTACGCAGGAGATATTATTATAGTGCACCAATATGTACACAAACACAGGTGCACAGCTCCTTACATCACTCTTTTAGTCCGATGAGATGGCGATGGGACATGATTGGGTAGAGATCTGGTGCAAAACTAACGGCTTTAAAAACCTTACGAGGTATATGGATCCAACTTCCAAACTCCAGGCTGCTACTGAGAAAATCCTTATGAAAAAACCCAATAACACTGCGCGACCTAGGACTGTGACCTCAAGACCAACGGGACAGTCGATCAACGCCATTGTAGTCATCACAGACGACTATCCTTACGCTTCAAACGTGAGTGGACTGCGGTCGCAGTATATTTATAAAGGGATTTAAGTTTCGCAAAAGGTGTTCACATGTGCGGTAGAAAAATGGCAGCGGTATTATCGAGATTGCTGATTAATTTATTAAAATTGTATGCAATAACAAAGTACAAAGGCGGTCTTATTGACTTACGCATTCTCTACCAGTTATTCAAAGGCAGCAAAGAAACATGTCATACCTATAGGGTCCATAATGATCGTTATTATGAATACATATGGAAAGCAATAAATGTACTGAGTATATGCCAGGTGCATTATTGTTATCATCTGCTTAGCCTTTCCAAACAATGTTGGCGTCGGCTTCCAGTCTAACTGGATGCAGCTGTGTTTTACAGCGAGCCTATCTGACTTCCACAACCCAGTTACTGGGCAACACGATACCTCTTGGTTAGACGGGTTGTTAGACTTCTTGGCTTCTGAGTGTCTGTAATGACTGTCAAAGATCTACGATTATAGCCGGAACAAAAGGCTTTATGTGCTTTCCGAGACACGAAAAAAAGGGGTGCAAATTATTGTGCTAGCGTAAAACACCTCCCACCAGATCTGGTCCCATCTACCTCATATATTATACATATACTATACTCAGCTTATCAGTTTCATAATTCGCAAGAAGAAGATAAGACTCCGTCTACGTATTGTCTTCAGGTGTTTAACTAAGAACATGTGATCTTGTTTCGGAATCTGTGATCATAAGCGAAGTGATAAGGAAATTGTATTACGGCGTAGATGTTACAAATAGTAGCTCGGTTTTGTGTTGTGGTTGTTTATGGACAAACACTTTGATACACTCTCGTCCACTTTCTTCTGTGTGACAGTAAACTAGATTTTGGAAGATTTGTTGGCTAAACTTGATTAATTAAAACAACAGCATTAGCGACAGCGATTAAAACTTTGTTAAAATGGTTGACTAACTGGCTGTCTGTCGTCTGCCTAATCTCCAAAACGGCTGGACTGATGTTGACGGATTTAAACTGGCGGATAGTTGATGTTATAAGGAGTAACTAAGTCTTTTATATTAACTAAGGCTTTTATTTTAGAAAAAATGTTATTTGGGACCCGATAGTCACGCGAACGATATCGTGGAATAAGCCAGTATGACATAATTTACCCACATCATGTTCATATGATACGTCTTTCAGTTAACCTAGCCAGATTGGAATGTCGATAGATAAGCGCAAACGGGCATGCCATATGCCAGCTAATCACGGCTGCAACCAGCCTAATCCGCCTGCCAATCTCTAGAGCTCTTGTGTGCTTATATCTTAAGCTAGCCTAGCCGATACTTCTCAATGTATTAGGGTTACCACAACTAATTAGGTCAAAGTTCTCGAAGGGAGACCATGCTCCGGGTAAGCGCAGTGTAGGACGTCCACACACAAGGTGGACGGACGACCTGATTATGATCGCTGGATGCAGGCCGCTTCCGACACGGTCCTTTTGGAAATCTATGGGGGAGGCCTATGTCCAGCAGTGGACGCCCTGCGGCTGATATGATGATGAATTGGGTCAAGTTGTTACGTGGTTTGTTCTATAAACTAGCTATATACCCCGCGGTGTCACCCGCGATCCGTTACATCTTTGGTTACTGCACCGTGCTTCCGTTGATTGCAGCCTGATGGTCAAGACGTATAAACCTTCTTCTTGAATCAGTCTATCTAAAAAAAAAAAAAAAAAAATTCTTTTAAAATACCTTCGCATTAAAATCCATTGCGTAGTTTAAAAGATCTAAAGCGACTTTATTTTATGCTATGCCTATGTAGAGATTAGGTAGGCATAGAATAGATCAATTTTAATGGTTTTTCTTGATACGTGACTCAACTTTTCTGCTCATTTTTTTATTGTTGCTGCAGCTGCTTTGTATTATGACTGTACATAGTACATTAAAGATTTTTCCATTTTATAAATCGGTATTCGCATTGTGTAACGACTATAAGACGTGCGATTCATATTTAGTGCCCAGGTGTCGAATCGGCGAATTTCAGAAAATAGTCGGCTTACTAGAGCCTCCCTATTGACAGTTTGTGTCTAAAGCTCGATGTGTTATTTTATGCTCGGGTAGTATCTCAATAATATTAATTTTACCTAATTCCAATGCCAGGCACAGGCCTCTTCTTATACAGAGAAGACACGAGCATTGATCACCACGCTTGCTCAAAGCGAATTGGCGATTTCAGACTCATCTTAATAGTCCCGGTTTTCTCGCGATGTATTCCTTCCTCGATGTCAGTGAATTGAAAAAGTCATATTGGTTCTAACCAGTATCTTAATATTTTGTATAATAACTTGAGAGTGACAACCCTAGTGCAAAGCCACCAGGCACGGCGCCTAGGTCAACATACCGCATGGCTCCAGTAACTGGTTGTAGGACAATGGATCATTGACAATGTGCCAAATGCACTTATACCTTGTCTATGTAAGTGGAATAAACGACATAGGTTCAAGTACTGCATATACTTTGTGCCATTCATTGATCAGTTCAATTAGAATGCAGGTTTAGTAGGCAATGTTAGTTAGTAGTAGAGGTCTTTGTGAAGAAGCTCGTCCGGGGAAGTACTACCATCATATTCGTTTCTGCCGCAAAGCAGCGTTGCTATGTTCCGGTTTGAAGGGATAGGTACCGGTGTAATTACAGGCACATGAGACATTTCAACTTTGTCTCTGGGATGGCAACGCATTTGCAATTCCCCTGGTATCGCAGATGTCCATAAGAGCGGTGACCACATAACATTAAGTGGGCCGTGGGCATTTTTTGCCATGTAAGCTATAAAAAAGTAATTTTGAACAGCAAGGTACTTGAAAATGCATTATTATCATTGCATTCTTTACGACAATAATGTTTTAATCGTTTTGGTGATAGCACCAAAAAAACTTACGGATTTTAAAATCTATTTTCTTTTTGTATCTAAGTTTGCATGGTACGCTCGGTAACAAAATCAAATGAACTGTCTGGAAAAGTAAGGAGCGTGTCTGATTAATCTAGGTACTGCAAAAAAAGAAATGCATTTTTTTGCTGTAGTTGCCATAAATAAATTCCCGTCTTTATGATTTATTCTGCGTGATAAAAAATGGGTGACTAGTTTTTGTCAGCTTTGACACGTATAGTGGCATTTTATGTACAGACAGCGTAATTACCTTGTAACCCTTTTTTCGAACAAATTGAAATCCAAGAGGGTTAACCAATTGATGACGCTGTTTGTACCATTACCATAAACGTACTATGTAAATATTAGTAGCACCTGTAATAGATTTTCCTTGGAAGATATAATAGTAACAAAGCATTTTTTTATGTTATTTGTGTTTATTACGTGCACAAAGAAAATGCGTTCGCGCTTTGCTTGCTTTGCTTTATTAGCTTGTGTGTAACAGGTGTGAAAAGATATTTAACAAAGCCGAAAATGACATGTTCTTTTACCCATCTTCTTTTTTGTCCTGGATAGAATTGAAGGTAAGGTTTTACTTTTTTATAAGAAAACACGTTCACGCGAAAAATAAAAGTAATTTCCTTGCATTTTTTTCTAATAAATGTTTTATTATTACAACTTAGTTTGAGGAGCACTGTTAATTAAGGTTAACGTCTGTGTGATATGTCTTGCTATACTCCTTATATTGGTCATACATACATACATACATACATACATACATACATGCATAAACTCACGCCTTTTTCCCATGGGGGTAGGCAGAAACCACAGAACGCCACCTTCTACGATCACTACATACTCCTTTCGCCTCATCCACATTCATTGTCATATTGGTCAATATGACAATATTTAATTTATTACTTTACGTTGAATCTTGAATACAACAAAGGTTATTTAGTTCGTCGTATGAACTATGCCACGAGGTTCATTACCCTAACCACTTGTCATTGATCGGGCGACGCTTATGTTATTATTGTGTTAAAGGTACTTGGTAGCTGGACTGTAACTTACGCTAGCTTTGACTGTCTGAGTCGCAGGCCTGGGTGTCATCACCGGACAGGCCTGCCGACATAGACAGTGAGGTGGAGTGGTTCCAGGGGGCCATGTCCGAGATTTGTGACGTGGCAATGCCCCGAGTCCCGCAAGGCGGCGCCCGCCGGCAGGTGTACTGGTGGTCGCAAGAGATTTCGGCGCTGCGGGAGGCATGCGTCGCTGCGCGACACCCGTACGCCCATCATCGCAGGCTCCGCATTCGGCCACCGAATGCGGCGGCCATTGAGGCGGAGCTGTACGAGGGGTACAGAGAGGCGAAGACCGCCCTCAACGAGGCCATTTCGCGGGCCAAATTTCAGGCCCGCGAGGAGTTGCTGGGGACTCTGAACGCGGATCCGTGGGGACGCCCTTACAAGACGGTGCGGAACAAGATCCGCACCTGGGCCCCCCCGCTGACGCAGAGTCTCCGGCCGGAGCTCGTTGAGGACGTGGTGAGCGCTCTGTTCCCCTCGCGGGGAGAACATCCTCCCCCGCCCATGGCTCCGCCGCCTGCGATGCCGGAAGCGGACCACACCGACGACGACACACCAGAGGTGACTGGGGTAGACCTGAGGGTGGCGGTACGTAAGCTGAAAGGCAAAAATACCGCCCCGGGACCCGACGGCTTGCCTGGGAAAGCCTGGGTCCTGGCCTCAGAGGCTCTAGGGCCCCGATTGGAGGGGCTCCTAAGCGCATGTTTGGAGAGGGGCCAGTTCCCACTTCGTTGGAAGACGGGGAAGCTGGTCCTCATTCGGAAGCCTGGGCGCCCTGCGGACTCACCGTCCGCATACCGGCCCATCGTGCTGCTCGACGAGGTGGGCAAGCTCTTTGAAAGAGTGATTGCGGGCCGCCTCGTCGGGCACCTGTCTGGGATGGGGCCGGACCTTGCGGACTGCCAGTTCGGCTTCCGCAGGGGGCGCTCTACGGTGGATGCCATCATGCGCGTCAGAGCTCTCTCGACGGGGGATGCTGTATCCCGGGGCGGGGTTGTGTTGGCGGTGTCGTTGGACATCGCCAACGCGTTTAACTCCCTGCCCTGGTCCTGCATTAGGGAGGCACTCCGGTACCACCGGGTGCCGAACTACCTCCGTCGGGTGGTCGGGGCCTATCTGCGTGATAGAGCCGTGATCTACCCTGGTCGAAATGGTGAATGGAACCGGCGAGAGATGTCGTGCGGTGTTCCGCAGGGATCGGTGCTGGGGCCGCTCCTGTGGAACATCGGCTACGACTGGGTGCTACGTGCTGACCTCCCCGAGGGCGCCAGCGTAGTGTGCTACGCGGACGACACACTGGTCCTGGCGCAGGGGAGGTCGCACGAGGCGGCGGCCGACCTTATGACACGCGGGGTTGCGACGGTCGTTGAGAGGATCCGGCAATTGGGTCTCGAGGTGGCCTTGCACAAGTCCGAGGTCCTGTGTTTTCATGGGCCTCGGAACGCGCCACCGTCGGGATCCCAAATCACGGTAGGAGGGGTTTCCGTCGGCGTCGGGTCGACGATGAAGTACCTGGGACTTGTCCTCGACAGCCGATGGAACTTCGTGGAACATTTCCGACGTTTGGCTCCCAAGTTGGCACGGGCGTCGGCCGCTCTTAAGCGGCTCTTGCCCAATTTGAGGGGGCCAAACGCCTCCTGCCGGAGGCTCTACGCCGGGGTCGTGCGTTCGATGGCCCTTTACGGGGCCCCGGTGTGGGCGCGGGGCTTGAGGCGGCTTGCCGCCCACTACCTGAACGCGTCCCAGCGGGTGATCGCCATAAGGGTCATCCGCGGATACCGCACGATCTCCGGCGAGGCAGCGAGCCTCCTTGCCGGATTGCCGCCATGGGATCTGGAGGCGCTGGTCCTCGCGCGCCTACACGAGTGGCGCGCGGAGGCACTGGGCCGGGGCGAAACTCCGCTGCCGCGGCAAATTGCCGCCCTGCGGACGGAACTCCGGCTCGATCTCATGGCGACATGGAGAGTACGACTGTCGCAACCTCGTGCAGGGCTCGCCTCGATTGAGGCGGTAAGACCCCTCTTTGAGGAGTGGCTGGAGCGGCGCCACGGCGCCCTCACCTACCGCCTGACGCAGGTCCTCACCGGACACGGATGTTTCGGGAGGTTCCTGCACCTCATCGGGCGGGAGGAAACGCCCGGGTGTCACCATTGTGAGGATCGCCCCGAGGACACGGTGGAGCATACTTTGGCGGTGTGCCCTGCTTGGGCTGAGCACCGCCGAGTCCTCGAGGCGGCCATCGGCGGCGGCGCCCTCTCGCGTCCGGCACTGGTCCAGGCCATGGTCCGGAGCGAGGGGGTATGGGAAGCAGTCGCCTCCTTCTGCGAAGCTGTAATGCTAGAGAAGGAGGCGGCGGGACGGGAGAGGGAAAGGAGGGTCCCCCGTCCCAGCGGCCGCCGCGGTAGACGATCCGGGCGTCGGGAGCCACGTGACGACTCCCGGCCACCGTAGACGCGGGTCTGTGGACGGTGAGCAATGGGTAGCTCACCGTCCGTACGTTCACTAGCGACAGACCGTGTCGACGGCGCGTCCGTGTTCCACGCGCGCCTCAAAGAGATGTCAGCAAATTGGATGGGGCCACTGAGGGCCGATGCCTGCCGGGGCTGCGGGTTGTTCGAAAGAGATACCGCGCCCCCGGAACGCAAAGGGCACATGAAGGAACATAGACGGGTTTTAGTCAGTAAAAGTCTGACACTCCCTCCCGCCCCGCCCAGGGCGGGGGAAGTTATTTGATGATTTCCCGTCTATAAAAAAAAAAAAAAAAAAAAAGACGCCGAGGAATTTCATTTACATGATATATATCTACATTATTGTGTCTGTAAGAGTTTGTCGGATATCGGGTGCATATTTATTTAAACTTCAGATGTTGGTTTAGTATGGAATAGACTTTTATACCGAAAAAATTCCTCGATTCTAAAAGTGTATGTTAGTATATCATTTGAAAAGCATTAAGTATATTATTATCACTAAGTAGAACTGCCTCGTTAGTGATCCTAAGCGCGACTGCTACACTAGACGTCTTGGGTTTGATTTCCAGGTCGTGCAAAGTGTTATTAGGTTTTTCTATGAAATTCTCAGTAGCAGCTCGGAGTTAGGATCTGTGCCCGGTTATTGGCAATAGGCTCGCCCCCTATTACAAGGGACCTAAACATACCGGTGAACTAAGGAGAATACAGGCGTGATGGTGTGTGTGTTATAAGTGCTAAGTACTAAGTAGTTAATTTTGTTGTCAGATAATTAATGAAAGAACAAGGGTCGTGGTACTTATCTATCCCTTCTAGTAATGAGTTTATTTATAAATAGTCACCATAGGGCAGTCAATATAGAGCCATCAGTCAGTAGTCAGTAGTCTGCAATAAAGCTTTTTGAAGTGTCTTAATTAATATTAAAAAGTTGATTTAATCACATCGTGTCTCAATCAAGTGTTTCCCACATATCTATCGACAACGCCATCGCTCGGGCCATTACAATAGGTCAAAAAGCGTGATTTTTGTACTAATGGTAAGAAAAAGAAAACTTGAATGTACGTACAAAAACTTACGTTTTTTCCCATGGGGGTAGGCAGAAACCACAGAACGCCACCTGTTACGATCCCTAAATACTTCTTTCACCTTGTCCATAACCATACTCATGCATCTGGTCATACAAGTTGAAATGTATTTGGTTTTTTTTCGGAACCCCGGGATTGTTTTCAATGTAACTGATACTAAACATTATTAAGTAAAGACAGAACATTAAGCTTTCCTTATTATTAGTTTGTCAAACTAAATCACGAATTTTAATTTTAGCATTCTAGGGAATGCTAAAATCTTATAAAAAATTAAAGCATTTTTTTAAAATCGCTAAAATACTCGATATTACGTGTCGTTTAAGCATTTAAAACGTTCGCTGGAATGCTTATTATAACTGAATGCTTAGGTTTATAAGCGCTTTAATGTTTCAAAAGCATATGTCTAAAGTGTCAAGGTTATATTATCTTGTTTTCAGCTTTCAGCCAAGCAAACGTAATTTCGCAATTACCAAATGTAACTCGATATGATTGCTCTCTGACTTCATTAAGTAACTCGGCGTCTTCAACTTTGCCCTTACTGCGATATCCCAGTAAGGGCAAATTTGAAAAAGGAATATCCAATTCAGGCTTCTGATTGCTCGTATTGCCTGGCCTGAAAGTTACGGTCACCCCCAGCGTTACCAGATTTCTTTTGGGGTAGGTTGGGATTTTGAAATCCTTCACGTAAAAATCTCGGGAAATCGGTAATCACAATTGGCACATGACAACTCTAAATGTCTGCTGCACCATCGAAACACCACAAAAAGCAGGGACATTAAATTTTATTTCTAAATCGGGATGTCCCGCCAAAATCGAGATTTCTGGCAACTATAGTCACACCTCACCTACAATCGAAGTCCAAAGTCAAAGCATTTCTTTCAATTAGACCATTTACAGGCACTTTTTAACTTTTTTTACAGTTTAAAATTGAAGCTAGTTGTTCGTTCCAAAACGGTCTAGGTCTCTATGGAGAAGAACGAACAAGAAACTCTTTGGACACTCTTTTCCTTCAATTCAATTAATCATAGAAAGGCTCGTTTGATTTAAAACCATACGCACTCTAGTTGATAGGGACGTTTAACCTCGATCACTGCATGCGATCGTAAATTGTAAAGAAATATGGTGGCCCTTTAATAGCTTTGTAATTAAATATGTATGCCTTTGAATACTTGAAATACTGTTCTTGGTAAAGGTCGGTAAATTGGACGTAGTTGACACTAAGTATTGAAAGAAATTCCTTTTGAGGGGAATTTTCAATTCGAGATTTTTTAGTTGTCAAGGTCAAATATATACTTCTACATTAATATTATAAAGATATTTTTTTTATTTATTTGTTTGTACCGAATAGGCTCCGATACTACTGGACCGATTTTAACAATTTTTCACCAATAGATAGCTACATTATTTTTGAGTAACATAGGCTACCACTAACTATAACATCACGCTACCACTCACGGGAGCGGAGTAGTAACCAAAGGCGTAACTTAACGCGGGTTATATAAGTGAGTGAAAAAGTCGCTAGTGAGTTAATTATTACAAAAACTTTGATTATATGATTTCCATTGCTATCTATGAAGATTCCTGAAACCCGTATTAGAGATAGATAGTCAAGCACAGATCCTGGCTTGAGCATAGATTTAAATCCATTTGATTGGTTTAGTTTTAAGTAGAATTTAGCCTTACTGTATGCCACACAAACTGTAATTAGATTTAAAACATATTTTTTATATGTAAAAAATATTGTTCTCTACTGATTCTTTATATTTTTGTACACGTGTATCTAGTTAATTATCGATTAATTAATTTCCAACATATTGGACTTGAAAGTTTCTATGAAATACCGTTAGCCGTAAACGCTTTTAAGTTTGAGTATCAATTAGTAACTCGGTCCTTACTATACTTTCATTGTATCCTTCAAATTACTGACAATTATTTTCGATTAACAATCACGGGGCAGTTATAGTATTTTTTAGGAATGTTCGCATTTTAATCTCATTCTCAATCTATCACAAATGTGTCTATTTTATTTATTGAAACTAAATGCAACAAAAGGTACAACAGTGGACTAAATGCCTTAAGTATTCTGATTCTGGTTTAGCTAACTCCGTCATTAGCCTAGTGGTCCAAAGCGCGACTGCTACGTTATAGAGGTCTTGGGTTCGATTCCCAGGTCAAACAAAAAGTGTTATTGGGTTTTTCTATTAAATTTTGCCGATTAATGACAATAGGCTCGCCCCCTATTACATGGAACCTAAAAAATATACCGGTAAATTGTGAGTGTAATTGGTGCACCTCTGCCTAACTCTTCGGGGAATGCAGGCGTGATGGCATCATCATGCCTGTAGAGGTTTTGCATGTATGTGTAATTTGACATTGATTGACAATCAATGCGACTAGATTTTGAAAATTTTTAATTACGAGTCTTGGCCTTCAGAGCATAGAACGTGTAGGTATACAGTGTCCTTAAACCAGTCCCGTCTGCCGCGACCCTTACTACGTCATAGCTCCATCTGGCTACTACGCGTTTGAAAACTGGCTCGCCTTGCACTAATTTATAATAACAAGGGCTAAGCGCGCACTAAGAAAGTTAAGAAATTCGTGTGAAGATTAATCCCCTAGGTAGATATTTTTGTATATTGTCGTCACTTTAATTATGTTAGTGTTTCAGGGTTCAAAACTAACGAAACTAAAACTCTCAGAATTATGGATACTAAAGTTGTCCGAAATAAAACGTTTTGATTTGATTCATCGTTGCGGATACTAATCGCCAATCTGTTTCCAAACTAATAGACAAGACGCCTCGTACTGCGAAAAGAAATCGTTATTTTGTTTATTAGTGTAGATTCAATTTTTTAATGCGCGTTAGTAAAGAACAACAGATAATAAGAACTATATTTTATTTTCTATTCCCATCCATTCATACGTGTGAGGAAAACAGTTCCAAGTTCCAACACGCAATGAGTTCCCCATATATTATGTGATTATAAGTCATTGACCGGCCTGAATTGTAATCGCATTAAACAATATTCAGACTTGGCTACTACTTCTAGTGACTCATACAGGTGTGTAAACAATAGCAATAGACTTTTATAAATAAAAATGATGAGTGTCCTATAAAGGTTACTCATAAAAGGGTACATGGAACAGATGACTAAGTTACTTGTTGATATTGATTATCGCTGAAGATTTCACAGGAATCTGTAGTATGTACAAGTTAATCATTGTCGCAAGACGCTATAAGAAATTTTCGGCAAACTTTGTTGAGTCATAAATGACCTTCGATGACTTTTGTCTTTGCGATTGTACGAGTGCAAAATTAAAATAGATCTGATCTCGAATCCGTCCCATTAATGAGTACATATTTTTTGCAGCTTCAGTAAAGATCATAGATAGTGTTTTTTGTTTGCTAAAATACATTTCGGCTAACATTATCATGAGTTCATTCTACGCTAACCATGACCTTGCCACTGTTTAGTAGATCATTTATTTCCATCGTTGTTTCACACACGAATATCATCTAAAATCGCTTCCGATCGAGTGTAAACCGATTAGTTGAAGGTTAACGAACACAATGCCTATCGATTTTGTAACCCTATTTCGTGGTAAACTTTATTTATAACGCCCTGCCTGTCAAAACATTTACTGATATCTTTGACATTTAAGTCATTTATTCAGTTAATGTCGATAGATTTGTTTATGTTTATTTTCGTTTTTGATTTTTATTTGTAGAATGGTGGTTTAAGGCCACGGTCGGCACCATGCGTCATTGCATGTCAATCCTAGATAAACGTGCTCTTGAAACTGAAGGTTTCAGTAGATGTTTTTGATTGAATTGTATGTGATTTTTAACTACATACTATGTACTCGTATTAGGGATGTTGTGGATATACAATTTTGGATCTGAATATCGATATGAAAATATGAATAATATTATACCGGTTTCAGATACGGAATATAAATTATTTCGGATTATCCGATAGTTTCGGATAGATTAGATTTGTAACGCAAGGGTCGCGCGTGGGGTAACGTTAAAAAAGAAAACAAAACAATAAAAATAATGTGTATTTTACCTAATTATCAATGTAATTGTTGGTTAGCCAAAGTTACAATTTTGAAACTCTTGTTACTAGTTCAAGTTTGTAGGTCAAATAAGTTAAAGTTTTATGTTCCATTTTATTTAATTGATATAATTAAATAACATGACTATATTTTACGCTATTAGCTGAGTGTCTTGAACTCTAAAAATTTTGTTATTACTTGTTTTATACTACCATCGCGTCCGTGACCTCGTTCGTGACTTTACCCGCGTTAAGTTACGCCTTTTGTTTTTTTGCGCTGCTTCCATGTGTCGTAGCGTGATGGTATATAGCCTATGTTACTCAGGAATAGTGTAGCTATCAGTTAGTGAAAACATGTTAAAATCGGTCCAATGGTTTTGGAGCTTATGCGGTATAAACAAACAACAAAATCATTATCTTTTCTTTTTCGCAAGATTTTTCAAAATTTACAAAGTTTTATTCGTTTTCGGTTCTTCATTCGTTCATTGCCATTTTCACTCTTCTATTAATTTTAGGCTGACGTCATAGGCATTATGTTCAGTATAAAAAGCCTATCCAATCAAAGTCTACCACTGTCGAGTATAATTGACGAGATCCATTGAGTACACTTTCATTTGTGTGCTGAAGTATAATTAATTGACGTTCAATATGCTCTTGAAAGGCTTCTATTGCATGGAAACTTCATGAACATACCATTTTATTTGATGATCTTTTTACGTCACTCTTACTGGAAATTCTAGATTTCCAGTAAGAGGAGAGGAATTATTTTTGTAATGACTGTTTCGCATTATTTTAGTAGCACTCTACTCCAGTGATTCAAACCACAAACCGGTTCTGGACTGGAATAGCGATTGCCTACATTATTCCAGTGATTTAGAAGCTGTTGAAGTGAACACTATGACGTTACTGATTTCTAGAAGGAATGACCCTTGCATCCAGTGGAGTGATTCAGCCCAATCCAGTGGATTGCTCTAGTCACTGGAATATAAGTCTTAGAATGGTTACATTCTAGCACCGGTTCACATTATTCCAGGGGCATTCCAATCCAACCCTGGTTTCGATTACTCGACTGAAATGCTTCTGGAATAATGCGAACTGGGTATTAAGGTTTCCTACAATCAACAGTTTGTCACAGTATCTTATTATTATAAACTTAAAACTTGTTCTCGAATAAGGAGATTTCTACACCAGATTGACCTTCAACTGTTTTTCATCATCATCATATCAGACTATAGCTGTCCACTGCTGTGCATAGGCCTCCCCCACAGACCGCCAAAGAGCGTTCTTATCATCAGTCAAATCTAAAGAAAGTTATAATTGCAGCCCATACCTATAAGTGCCAATTATCCCCGTACGTTGGTTATTGTTCTTCCGTAATCGTGCTGCCATTAGTTTGTAATTTTATTTGCTTCCTCACTATATTTTGTTCTAAATATTTAACTATATCAGGAGACTTTTGATTTTTATCTATTATGTACTTGCAGCCCGCAACTTCGTCCACGTGTCTTTTTTACCCGCTTTAACTTACGTCTTTGGTTAGGCCCCGTTCCCACTACGCCGGACCGGCAGATTTCCCGCGCCGGTAAATCTGCCGGAAGGGCTAGTGGCTGTACAATTTATATGAAGCTGTTCACATTTTCCCGGGTCCGGCATTTTTGCCGAGCCCGGCATTTTTACCGAGCGTTTTGTCACTAGGAATTGCCGGTAAAACGACCGGGCCCGGAGTAATGTGAACGAGTTTTAAAATAGGGTGTACCCAATGTTTTCTTTTATTTTGCCTTCTATTAAGATACCACCACAACACAACAATTCCATCGTCCATTGTGCGCGCAGGTCCAAATTCAACTGTGAATTTCTTCCGGTATCCGGTGTAATGTGAACACTCTGTCCGGCATCCGGTTTTCGGCAGATCTGCCGGTCCGGCGTAGTGGGAACGGGGCCTTACTGCTCCGCACCTGTGTCTCGTAGCGTGATGTTATATAGCCTATGACACCCAGAAATGACGTGGCTATCTATGTGTAAAATAATTTTCACAATCGGTTCAGGAGATCCAAAAATTACCCCCTAAAACCTCGTAAACTCACAAACTTTACCTTTTTAAATATTAGTATAGAAAGATTCATTGCTGGCAGCATTGTGATGAATCAACTGTAATGAACGTCCCTACATTGTTTTCTTATCGTTGTTGCAGTAATGTGGTTTAGCAATTACTCATATAAGTACCTAGGTATTTATTACAACAAAAAAAAATAAAAAAAAATATACCATCACGCCTGTATTCCCCGAAGGGTTAGGCAGAG
The DNA here is from genome assembly GCA_932526535.1 of Caradrina clavipalpis. Classification (NCBI taxonomy): domain Eukaryota; kingdom Metazoa; phylum Arthropoda; class Insecta; order Lepidoptera; family Noctuidae; genus Caradrina; species Caradrina clavipalpis. The sequence continues at coordinate 5,212,397 of OW052103.1, forward strand.
GTGCACCAATTTAGGTACACCCATAGTTCGCCGGTTTATTAGGTCCCATGTAATAGGGGGCGAGCATATTGCCATTAACCGGGCACAAATCCAAACCCCGGGCTGCTACTGAGAAATTCGTAATGGAAAAACCCAATAACACTTTTTGCCCGACCTGGGAATCGAACCCGGGACCCCTTGCTTGCTTTATTACAACAATTATTTATTAATATCTTCACCAAAGTAAATTTCCATGTTTTAACAATATGGTTGGTACCAACATAGACCTTAGACGCAATAGTATGACATCAGCATTGGTAAGGTCTCTCAAATATCGCGTCGCCTATAAAAAGGAACATTCGTTTCCCCTCTCCATGACGTCTGTGGTGGTGACGTCATGTTCCCATATTCCCGTAAGAAGCGGTTCTGGTGGCGTAATTTGGGGCTTTTATTATGTCATTGAGTGAAGTGGATGTTTGATCCGGATAATAATAATAAAACTAGCCTATTATTGTCCGACAGCAGGGCTAAGGCCTGTTCCTATGTAGAAAATTGCTTAAGGTGTATTGGCGATTTTAGACTTAGATTACTTACTCCAGGTTTCCTTACGATGATTTTCTTCACCGATGTCAGTGATTGAAATAGAAAAAACCACATTGGTATTTGCCTGTGCCCGGTTACAAACCCACAGCTTCTTACATGAAAGACAGCCTTAAACTGGCCAAATAAAACTATAAATAAAATTGTAAAAGAACTTTCTGTTTAAATGCTTAAGAGTTCTCGGTGCTTGCTTATTTTTCTTTGAATACCAAAGAAAAATCTGGACGCGTAATATATACATATATAATATGATGATGGATTATTATGAACAGTGAAACTACAACCAAAATTGAGTTGCTCTGCAAAGAGAGAGGAGGTTTATTTTAGTAGGTACATAAACTAGTTTAACATTTTACAAAACATCCTTTAACCTATACACTAGTTTTACCTGCAAAGAGAGAAACAACATTCAAAGCTATTGCTTCACCAGTTCTTAATCACTATTAATAATTATTCTAATTACAATAAAATTGGTTATATTTTCCATGAATCAATCTGACAGATCCCTCCACAGAATTAAACAATTCCACAGATAAAATAATTATACATCAACAATTACAAAATAAATGAAGTGTCACTCACTTTGTTTACATCTCCCCCCCCTGCTAATTTACCACCACTGGAATAAGTTTTGTTATGTGAAAGAGATTTGACTCTGGCTTTTTGTGACCTGTGTTTACCTTATAGATTGAATTGGATATTTTCTCTACTATTTGATAAGGTCCTATTTTCAATTCATCTAGTTTTTTTCGGTTTAACCGGTTTCCGTTTTCCACATATACAGAATCTCCTACTTTTAGTTCATAATGTTTTCTGTTTTTATCAAATCTTTGTTTATTATAATTGTGGGATTTTATACTATTTTCTAAGGCAATTTTTCGGTCTCGCAATAGATGATTATGTGTTATATTTTGTTTCAGTTCATCTGGTAGAATGTCAACATTTTTTCCCTCCAATAAATATTTTGGAGAGAAACCTGTTACACTATGTTCAGTTTCGTTATATTTTTCAGTGCATTCGTGAGCAATAGTTGTCCAAGCAATTTTGTCCTTTCTTTCATTAATCCTGCAACGAATTTTGTTAACCAACGTTTGGTTTAACCTTTCATTCAATCCATTTGAAAATGGCGCATTTACTGCAGTGAAAACTATAGTTATATCTTCTTTTTCTAAATAAAATTTGAAATCCTTTGAATTTATGCCTGGATATTGATCTGTTAGAATTAAGTTTATTTTATGATCTTGTGTTACTTTTTGGACAAGTTTTATAAAATCATTCGCACTCTGGGTTTTGGATGTCAAAATAAAGGCGTAACGAGTGAAGTGATCTACTAGAAGATGTAAATATGTTTTGGTTGAACGGGCACCACCAAATCCCCCTATAGTGTCTATAGACACTATTTCGAACGGATAGGTAGCGGGACCTAAGTGAGACATTAGTCCAACTTTGTATTTTCCTCTTGATTTGTTTTTTATGCAGACATCACAATTTTCGCAAAAGTTTTTTATATTATCTGATAAGTTTTTTGCTTGATAAAAGGGTTTAATCTTGTTTTCCATTTGTTGTCTTCCTATGTGACAGTAGTGGCGATGTACTTTTTCTATAATCTTTTTACTAAACTCCTCAGTTAGTACAATTTTTTCATTTTTTCCTATCTTTTTATAATATATATTATGTTTGAAAATAAATTTATTCATTTTTTGTTTTATATCATCATTTTTATTTTGATCATTTTGTATGTCTTCTAATCTAATGAAATTCACTACTTTTAAACTACTATCTTGATTTTCATACGATTCTAACACTGGGTTTCTGCTTAAAGAATCTGCCTCTATATTATATTTGCCCGGAGAATATATTATTTTAAAATCGAACTGCGACAAATAGTACGTTAAATCTCCCAGTTCTTCGTCCGTTCTGGCTTTTATATTCATTTTTTCTAAAGGTTTGTGATCTGAAAAAACCGTGAATGTTTTTCCTATAAGCCAGTGTTGCCAGTATTTTACCGCCTCCTTTATCGCCAAACACTCAAGATATATGGCTTTTTTCGTTTTTTGGGAGTCGTTCAATTTTTTTGAAAAATATGCACAAGGCTTTTCATCACCGTTGGGTTGGATTTGTTTTAAAATCGCACCTATACCTTGTATGCTAGCGTCTGTATAAATCTGTATTGGAAAGTCTGGGTCAAAGATGGCTAGAATTGGTTTTGAGCATAGTAGTTTTTTTATAGTATCAAAGGATTCTTGACATTTATTTGACCAAACGAATTGTTTTCCTTTTCTTAATAAATTATGTAAAGGATCCAGTATAATAGATATATTTGGGACATATTTTGCATAGAAATTTATTTTTCCTAAAAATTGGCGGACGTTTTTTTGTGTTTTTGGTATTGGGAATTCTTTTATGGCAATCAAATTATCTTTCAATGGAGTGACAGTATTGTTTTTTATTATGTGCCCTAGATATTTTACTGAGTCCTGTGCAAAGTTACATTTTGTGAATTTTAACTTAAGACCTTCCTTTAAAATTGCTTCCAATAACATAGACAAGTGCTCAATATGCTTTTCGAACGTTTCAGAAAATACTAAAATATCGTCGATGTAATTTACAGTAAAGTTTGACAGTTTATGCTTTCTTATAATGTTACTCAGTATTCTCTGAAAAATAGCGGGTGAAGTTTTTAAACCAAAAGGTAAACAAGTCCACTGAAAATGTGCTTCTTGAGTAACAAATGCCGTTTTGTGTTTATCTTCTATTTTAAGTGGTATGGCCCAGAACGCTGAGTTTACATCCAATGCTGAAAAAATTTTACACTTCCTTGTTTTAACCATTAAATCCTCGATTAGCGGAAATGGTTGCGATTGGGGAATTACAATTTTATTTAATTCGCGAAAATCTATACAGAGCCTTGTTCTCCTTCCATCTTCTTTTTTAAATGCTAGTGTTACCGGAGCGGCAAAAGGGCTATATGACTCCTCGATTAAATTATTTTCTAATAATTTTGATATTTGTTGTTCAATTTCTTTCACATCCTCAAAAGAGCACCTATACGGTCTTTTACTACAGTATTTATCTATCAGCAAATCAATATGGGCTTCGTAACCTTTTACCGTACCTATATCATATTTGTGTTTAGCGAAGACTGAATTATATTTGCATATCAATTTATCTATATCAGATTTTTCCTGATGATTTAAATTATTTACTGAAATATCAAAATTTTCGACTGTTATATTTTCATTAAAGTTTATTTTATACTCATCAACAATAGTTTCTTTTTTATATTTCTTTGTTATATCCACACCTTTTTTTCCATAATATATATCTTGTTTATTTCCTATGTCACTACCTGTGCTGCCAGGAATTTTAGTGTTTATAGGTAGCTTTTCTTTATTTTCTACGTAGTCTCTATTATTATTGATGAGGACATTTTGGGTGATGTTTAAATTCTCATTTTGAGTTAATTGAAATTTTTGTATACAGTCTAACCCAACTAGGAAATCATAGTCGAAGTTGTCTTCATCTATAACAAAAATATTAACATGTTTTTCAATTTCGAAAATTTTTATTTTTAAAGTTACCATTCCTATAGATTTTTTTACGCCATTAATTGTTTTTAAACCTGCATTTTTGTCATTAGTAGGTATTTTTTTTAAAGATAATAACCTTGAATTTATTAAGGACACATTAGATCCTGAATCATAGATTCCCATTGTTTCCAATGAGTCATTTATTAGTAGTTTAATTTTTATTAATGGCGGCACTATTAGTTTTTTGGATCAATTTCATTTAATTCAATCTCTAATTCTGAATTGTTAACACTCCTTATTTGATCTTTTTTTGGCCTATCATTATTGTTTATTTTGAACCAACATTGGGATTCAGGGTGGTAACGTATACCTTTATTCTCTTTTTCACATATTTTACACGGATTAACAGTGGGTTTTTTCTCTTTAATTTTACTTTCGAAAGTTGATGATGATGTTTTTTTATCAAAGGCTTTTTTGTTTATCATGTGCTCTAAACTTCTTAAATTTTGAAATAAGTCTTCAGTTTCTTTTAAACTATTCCTATCAATCTGATCTGCAATAAAATTCGGTAATCCAGTGGCTATCAGATTAATTAAAGTGAGTTTATCTATGGACTTATTTATTTCTAATAGTAGTCTCTCCTTCTTTAACGCATACTCCAGTAATGAGCCCTGTCTGTATTTGAATAACATCGCATACCTGATCGGTGACCAACCTTTATCTGCATAAGTTTCACAAAAGTTTTTCTTCCACATTGCCCATTCTGAATTTATAGTATGCTTTATAAGCATGGAACTGTACCAGTCTAAACAAGAATCTTCTATAAATAACCTAAAAATTTTTTTTTTTTTCATCTTCTTTTATTCCTATACGGACACATTCTGCTTCAAAGGTAGTCATCCACTGGGTCACATTAGTTATCTTGCTATTGAATTTGTGTATAACAAATTTTTCTACCATTTTTCCCATATTAAAAGGTTTTGATGAATCTTTCTTTAATTCTGCGAAGTTTTCCATGATTCTGGTTAGAGATTCTTCTGAAATTCCTGTTGTAGAAGTTTGTGGTTTTGTTTGTTCCTCCAATAGGTATCCCATAAATTGTTTATTTCCATCTTCATCACAATAAACCGCCTTCATCTCCGGGTTCATGGATATCCACACCTGTCGTTTCTCATGCCGTTTTTGCAAAGTTGCCTTTACTTTCTGAAAGATTTGTGTTTGTACTAATCCAGTATGTAATTTTACAGATTGTAACTTATCTGGGATCGCAAAGGTTCGGTCATCTAAATCCGTGATTGACGTTACACAAATTATATTTGTTTTCACATCTTCACTGGCTTTCACCATGAATTCGAATCTTAATTTTTCCATTATTCCTGGTAACCAGCTGTAGAAATGTTGTTTTATAATATGATGATGGATTATTATGAACAGTGAAACTACAACCAAAATTGAGTTGCTCTGCAAAGAGAGAGGAGGTTTATTTTAGTAGGTACATAAACTAGTTTAACATTTTACAAAACATCCTTTAACCTATACACTAGTTTTACCTGCAAAGAGAGAAACAACATTCAAAGCTATTGCTTCACCAGTTCTTAATCACTATTAATAATTATTCTAATTACAATAAAATTGGTTATATTTTCCATGAATCAATCTGACAGATCCCTCCACAGAATTAAACAATTCCACAGATAAAATAATTATACATCAACAATTACAAAATAAATGAAGTGTCACGCACTTTGTTTACACATATATACTTACATGCAGTTGCTATGTGCGGTACTATCAGCAATTTAAATAACAATATGATAAGTCCTAAATTGACTTTAAATTAGAGTGAGTTTAAGTGAAGAATTCCTTACAATAAAATTGTAGTGTGGCTCCTAATTATAATTATCAACGACGCGCCACGATGTAACACTGTTATTAGAGTTTCGAATACCGTCGCACGAATTTGACATTAGGACGTCCAAACACCATACAATTATAAATTCATAATTGAAATTTTAATAAGATTATGGGTTACTAACGAAGAATTAAATATTATAAAACAATTGTTTTAAATAAGTAAGTACCTGCGGTGTTTCCTACCCATTCTTATCCATAATTTACTTTATTTTGGAAGAGGTTGTACTATGTTCAATTCTTTTATTTTGGTAAATGGGGTTCAAAAGTGAAAAAAATGAGTTTGGCTTTAAAGTAGTAGGGCGATGCGGTTATTTACATTTGTTTTATTTCTCTGTCCTGGGGACTTTTTTATTTTTCTAAGACATTGTCTCTTTCGCGTTAATTTTTCCGTATCGCGGATGCGTCTATAAACTGACATACTCAAACAACCAGATCCAAAACAACAACTCTGCAGAGAATCGAACCCGTAACACGCTGCACATCAGCCATGCGCTCAGACACAACGCCATTCGTGCCGCCTAAAGTAAACTGCTTAGTAGTCTAGGTAGTTACTAGGACTTTTGTAATAATACTAAAGAAAATGGCGTCTTAAGCCATAGTGACACATTACAGCAGATGGTGGCTCTCACATTTTAATAAAGTGCTGAGTCTAGTTTGCAGACTTGTTATTAAGTTACTTTTTTCTAGAAACAATTCTTGGCTAAGCAATATAATTATAGTTACGTACATTACAGGAATGAAAAACTCTGTAGTCATGCTTTCATTGAACCTTCAGAATTTCAAAAGTTTTTTAACTCGCAGTAATTAAACTTCAACTCTACGACTTTTGAGATAAGAATGCTAATTATTTGCACTATTTGAAGTAAGCTGTCGTGTACCGCAAATTGCTGAAACAAACGTCAGTTACTACCTGTTATCGTAACACCAACCAATGAGTATTTAGTGTACTACTAACGACCACGCATGGTGTACGTCAGGATTTCCTTTGATGTGCTAATTCCCTCACTGTATCCCAGAACAAAGAACTATTGTAAACTCAGTAGTACTGGTCTCACAGTTGATGTAATAGAGTGACCTTGGGATACGTACTTATGTGGTATAGTAGGTAATATAATTCGGATGACTAGATGTGACTCACACGATGATAAGATCTCGATGTTCTGAACTTATTTTAGTTGATTTTATTTGAAACCTTGTAAAGAGGATAAAATTTCGTTTTGTTTTATTATTCTCCAGGCTTAATTTCGGTCACGGCGACCAAACTTAATAAAGACTAGCTGAGCATCCAGGAGATATGATTTTGGTATTGGTATAAGGCTGGTGTCCGCAACTCCACGTCTAAGCTCATATTTTGCGTACGGGTGGGAAGTAAATCATTCGATCTACCCCAGTTCCCCATGGAAGGCCAGCATCGCCTTGACGCTACTGGCGTTCTCCCTAAAGTTGTCTGGGTTATCGAGGTACTTAACCCTGGTGTGCGTGCAAACACAGCAACACTCCCTCTTCCCTCACTCTCGTAGTCCAATAGGACGGCAATGCGACACGACCGGGGTGAGATCAGCCGTAGCACCATCGGCTTTACGTGCTTTATGAGGCAAGGGGAGTGTCGCACCTCACAATTTCAAACTGTAGGCTGCTAAAAAAAGCTATTGGAAGAAACATTTTACCCCTAACTATGAGACCTACGGGCCAGTCTTGTTTTGTAAATACAGTTTAGAAGAACACAGTCGATTTTTTTTTACTACACGAAGGTCAAAAAATAATCTATTATATTTTTCACACCATTAAAAAGTCCTAACACTATCTTTTGTTTCACGAAACTGTGACAAAAATCTCATTATTTCCTCACCAGTTGACAAATGAGGTTATCTTCCATCTCTGTGCTGAAAAGCATAAAACTTAAAACCGTATCTTTAAACTAATAGTAACAGTTAGTTGACAGACACGCTAGCCCGTCAAAATAATTAGGGATCCTTATCAGTTATCAGTACTTTATTTTAAGAAACGTATTTTACCGCAGAGGTAAATAATTATGCAAGTTACTCTTCTAATTTATTATCAAATCAATAAAAAATATGGTTTTACCAATGCTTCCCTTTTTAAGGGCTTATTAATCACATTGTAGTAATAGTTTTTCACAGGAGGGCTTTTTCGTGATCCATGACTAGCAAGCAGTGCTATTCTATATAAAAATCTCTCGCGGTGAACTTAGATGAATTGAGCTGGAAGTGAGATGTCAATTCCTATCATCATGTATGACCTAAATTCACTAAGGGACACAGCACACACGCTACTTTTAGTAGCGCGAATCGGCGATCAGCCGCTTTTCGGAAGCGCGATTCAGCGACTAATCGCTACCCCCCGCACACTTGAAATCGCCAATCGCAGCGATTTAGTCGCTTTTCAGAAGCGCGATTCAGCGACTAATCGCTACCCCCCGCACACTGTAAGATGCCGATCGCAGCGTTTTGACATAATTAGGGTCTGCCCCCACGACCGATAATCAAAACTAACAAAAAACTGTCCCACTGAAAAACTGAAAATCTGTCTGTGCTGTCTGTGTGTAAAAAAGAAAGAAAGAAAAACCATTTATTCTCGCGAAAGCGACGCACAACACAAAAATAAAAATAACAAAAACAATAATCTATAATGCGCTACTACCGCGCGAAAAGGCTGACGTTCAGCATAAAGCCGTGGCCCGTGCACGAGACACGGAACCACAGCGCTGGTTTTCAGCGTCAGCCGGCGTGTCGCTGTCTCGGAACTATAAGGTACGACATTACCCACAGTTCCGCGTGTGTGTGAGGGTGTGTCAGGGTGTATGTACTCAAAAAAACTTTCAAAAATCGGCCCGATAATCGGGCCGATTTTTTACAGACTTTTTTGCCGGCGAGAAAAAACGACCGAGAATCAGCCCGATTATCGGTCGTGGGGGCAGACCTTAAAGGCCTATTCAAACCTGAGCGATATTCGCTGCCGCTGTGGGTAGAGGTACATACCGCGCGGGTTTCGCTCAGGTATTTAGTATCAAGTACCGCGGCTACAGCGACCTGAGCGATATTCGCTGCCGCTGTGGGTAGAGGTACATACCACGCGGGTTACGACGGTAGCGAATACCGCTTAGGTCTGAACAGTAATATTACCGCATACCCACTGGGTTTTCTCTGCCGCAGGCGGTAGCGAATACCGCTTAGGTCTGAATAGGCCTTTATGTGGAACATAATGCGACTAGTGTTGTGTTGTGATTTTGACGAAGCTACACACTTACGATAGATTCTAATGAAGCTGCACTGCTGCCTGCAATATTGATAAACCGAAAATGTCGATCGCTCCGGAGGCGGTATTGGTTACATCCTATAACCAGTTCACGTCTTACATTACGCAAACATCCATCCATTAATCCAACCGCACTTCAAACTTTCGCATTTATAATATTAATAGGACTTTAAATGCGAAAGTTTGTGAGGAGGGATGGATGGATGGATGAATGTTTTCATCCATCCAGGATGAAAACATCCATCCATCCATTTTATTGTATTCATAATATAAAAAATGCGAAAGCTTCTGAACTCACAATCTTTGGCATTTTGAGCATGGGTGGATGGATGGTTCCATCCATCATCCATATATCCCTTTACACAAACGTTTGCATTTATAATATAAGTAGGATTTTAAATGCAAATGTTTGTGAGGAGGCATAGATGAATGATGAATGGATGGATGAAAACATCCATCCATCCATTTATTGTAATTGTAATGTAAAAAATGCGAAGTTTCTGACCTCACAAACTTATGCATTTTGAGCATGGATGGATGAATGTTTCCATCCATCATCCACCTAACACTTAACCTACCACCTAACTAACCTAAAACATGCGCATTTATAAAATTAGTGGGATAAACAATACCATTGCAAATCGGCAAACTATCGATAATCGACAATGGATCAGCAACACTACAGCCGACCCGATCTAACATCGGAACAGTTCGGGATTCCGATACTGCGTCCGAACGCAGTTAGTCGCCAAAACGCGATACAGCATCGCTAAATCGCGCGATTTGGCAGCTGCGATCGAACGCAGAGAGTCGCCAAAACGCGATGCAGTATCGATACAGTTGCAAATTCGCCGATTCGCGCTACTAAAAGTAGCGTGTGTGCTGTGTCCCTAAGGGATATTTACAGAATAGACCGACAAGACTGGGCTCTCAAAACCAACCAGACACAAATAGTCAAATAGAATATTTTGTTTCGAAAATTTACAACTTAGAGTCAAAAAACTTTCTATGAGATGCAACCGTTTCTCATTGGTCATATTATAGAAACATGCGAAATTGATGCGGGCTTCGCGTGACGCCGCTATCATAAAATAAACGTTACGCTTGTAAAAGAAATAGTCTGAATCACGGATTGGTACTGCTATGAAAAAGTGCTGTAAAGCATTTAAATTAGATAGATACTACTGTGAATTATGAGAAATGACATAGAAAGTAACATTGTTATTATTTGCTTGTCTGGAAGATTATAACGGTGCAGTTTTTAGTTTTGTTTTAGTGAACTTGTCTTTAAATGTTCCTATAGTATTAGTTTATCAGGCAGTATTAGTCTATTACCTAGGAAGGTAGACTAAATAATATTGCCATGTATGTTTTTGTGGGGAACGGATTGGGTATCATAGTATGTCTGATAATAAGGAGTTGTGACCACATCGTCCAATGTTAAATAAAGTATATTTATTACCTAACTGCGCGACAGACAGGGTTAAGTTTTACTACAAGTAACAAAATTGACAGTTGAAGGAAATGATGGTTCCGCAGTTAGGGATACCCTTGTTCAAACATTTGATTGCGCTTCTGCTGGCATTATTTATTCCTCAAATATTAATCATTATTGCCGGAATCGTGTCCGAAAATAGACATCATTACGGTTCCGACCCGTCATGGGGCTATCTATTTATGTACGGCATGTCGTTTCTAAGGGGACTGGGGAGTGCCGGAGTGACGTCACCTGTTCCATGGCGTCCTCGCCACAACGGGGTGCGCCGGCCACCCTTCAGCGGGATTCCAAATATCCAGTATATTGTACAAATGCTCCAATGGCATTTTACTTATTGTATTACTAAAACAAACACGCGATGAAATGCGTTAGGCAAATTAGCTTTAATTGAGCTAACTCGTAGTTTTGTTTCAAATAAATTGCTTTGTGAAACTCGTAAATAATGAATATTTGTGAAGCGGTTAAGTCTTATTAAGGTGTATTTTATTTAAATGTCTTTCAAATCAAGAATTGTTCGAATAACATACTGAAATATGAGTCGTATGTCCTTACTATAAGGTATTTTATCAAAAACGTCCTACCAATGTCGGAGTCGTGTTATCGCCTCAGTTATCTGTACACCATAGAGTAAATATTGTCATTTACATGTCTCATTAGGATTGTTCCACAGTAAATAAATAATATATTCTAACAAATATGAATAAAGATAAGTGCTTTACAAATTACTGGGTTTTAAAACAATTACTGTCGTCAGAATGTTTGTAACGTTTTTGAAGAACTTTTTGTTGGAAAAACCGTGAATATGTAGTATTTGTTGTACGACGTTTTTGCTTGTTATTTATGGAAGAATATGTAGGTGCTTATAGTATATTTGATGTATATACACAGATCTATTTGCAATTTATATGAATAGGTACTACATAAACAGTGAAACAACATTCAAATACAGTATCTTACATGTAGATCTTATCACTTTAAGGGCTAATAAACTTTCAACCTTTTTTCTTTATTGTCACAATTTTTCATTTTAACGTAACGTAAGCTTTATTTCCAGGGATGAAAGACGTATACTAGATAATAAAAGTTAAATGAATTAGCTCTTATTCGTTTAATATTATACCCCCGCAACTTGGAACTGCCCCGTTGGTCTCGTGGTCGCAAGTGCGACTGCTGTGCAAGGGGTCCCGGGTTCGATTCCCCAGGTCGAGCAAAAAGTGTTATTGGGTTTTTCTATGAAATGCTCAGTAGCAGCTCGGAGTTTGGATTTGTGCCCGGTTAAAGGCGATAGGCTCGCCCCCTATTACATGGGACCTAAATATACCGGCGAACTGTGGGTGTACATTGGTACACCTCTGCCTAACCCTTCGGGGAATACAGGCGTGATGGTTATATATATATTTTTATTATAGACGGCGTGCCATAACGTAAGGCCACGTTCTCTAACCCTAATAACCCAAAATATCAGACACTAGCCCGCTAATTACCCTTCGTTAACCCAGACACCACCAATCGAGGTCACTGAAGGTACCCCCAGACAGCCATTGTTCTTATTTGGGCCGTAAAGTAAATCTAACCTACATACGGTGTCAGGGGAATCGTCTCACAGGTGCTGAAATACTCCCAACCCCACGATTTATGTATATTGTTGTTTGAAAGCTTTGCCTCGTAAAGATAAAATATGCTTGAGAAGCAGGTGTTTATTTTTGTCCTTAGAGATGTTGGGGTATATCCCAGGTCATACCTCAACATCTGCGTAATTTTTTGGTAATATATTTTCTATTTCATGTACTATTTTATCACATATATAAACTCACGCTTTTTTCCCATGGGGGGTAGCCAGACACCACAAAACGCCACATGCTACGATGTTCACATCCTCCTTTCTTCTCGTCCATGTTCATACAAGCACGCCGGTTACGAGTACTGCGCACCCGACCTTTCTGAAAAACCATCTACATCAATCCATCCATCTATTTACTGTCTTATAGCTTTTGAGATTTTTCTTAAATCTTGCGAACTGCAAGAAAATGATTGCTTTTTAGAAAAATATTGGTGCTTTCTTAAAATAACTTTGCTCTTGTAAATCGCACGTCAATATCCCAAAATAATTGTTAGCTTACTTATTGAAATTCCTGAAAAGATTTCAATGTTGCAGATATGTTTAAACGTGAATGTTTATGTGTTGGTATTTTAAGCCCTTGTGCTGGTATTACCAACTCACCGGTCAAAACTTTGTACCTACTTCATAGTATTTATATCTGACCTGACTTCGACTGAGTTGCCTCGTTTTAAGAGTTCATTGATATTCCTGTATCAAATATTCTTCAGGAATTATAGTGTTTGCGTATCTGCTACGATTTGACGCTACACATTTCCTGGGATTTCTTCCATAGGAATTAAGGTTTATTTTACAGTATTTAATAATCATTTCCGTCATCAACATCAGCTTTGATAATAATGACTGGCAACATTGTATGCACGATTTCCAAAAGTAGGTACTGTCCCAAAAGACCTTCATGGATGATTTCATGACGTGAGCACTCCGTTCATTGTTTAACTGCTCTGCTGGTCGCGGTTGAGTTAATAAGTGATATTTACATATACTGTGATACATTATACACGGTACATAAATAGCAGTAGTAAATTGCCAGAAACGCCATGTGTAGTGAAAACTTTATGTGAACAAACAATCAAGATTGGTTGAGCTACATCATGCTGATCCATGCGTCATGTTCGTGAACGGGCGCTGTCAGTTGGGAATGGTCATTTCTTAGCTGCCGTAGTTATATCTTGATATTTTTTTAATTGTTTTATAATGCTCTTCACCTACTTTGTTTTAGCATATACAAGTAGCAAGAATAACGTAACCAGGATTTTGTAAAATCTTAATTGAAAATATGGCCGTTGAGTTCTTTTGCTCGTTGTTCTCCACACAAATCTACTTAATTTAATTTTTTTAACGAACATCTATCTTCAACTTTCAAACTGACCGACTCTTTGACAATTCAAAAGTGCCCGAAAAATGGATTCTTTTTTCTATTTCTTTTTTTCTTTCTATTTTCTATATATATAAAAATGCATTGCGATCGACACCTCGACCTGATTACTTACACTAACCACTTATTTTTGGCACTTCACCGACTCAGAAGATAAGCTTATTCAGCGTGTTTTTACGGACATAGAAAAGTTCGAAACCATGATAGGGAATATGAATGACTTTTTTATTAGCTTTTGTTAACACAGAACATGGAAATACCGGAGTAGAGATGACAAAAAGTGAAATTAAAATTAAAATCGGCCCAGAAATACGGCCGATATAAGCATTTAAAAAAATAAATAATAATATATACCATCACGCCTGTATTCCCCGAAGGGTTAGGCAGAGGTATACCAATGTACACCCACAGTTCGCCGGTATATTTAGGTCCCATGTAATAGGGGGCGAGCCTATTGCCATTAACCGGGAACAAATCCAAACTCCGAGCAGCTACTGAGAATTTCATAGAAAAACCCAATAACACTTTTTGCTCGACCTGGGAATCGAACCCGGGACCCCTTGCACAGCAGTCGCACTTGCGACCACGAGATCAACGGGGCAGTAAAACAAACATAAGCAAAACGCAAACGTAAGCATTTAAAACTATTAATTACGCACCGATTAGACAGAGAGATATGATTGATATGATCAATGACGACATTGGTTACAACGGCCATATAAACTCCGTGTTAAATTAGGTTTTGGTAGAAAGAGATGGAAACAAATCTTTGTTGGCTTATATATTTTAGAGTTTTATAGTTATTCGAAAAAAACTTTTACTAAACTGTTTATTACATTAATGAGGATTGATTTTTTAAATAAAAACATGCATATTCCAAAACTTTGTATTGAGTTTTAATCACATTTTACACATAATGTAGGCGATACGAAGTTCACCGAGCCATCTAGTTTAAAATAAATGAGTATCGAAGTTGGTTGCTTGCTGTCTGGATAAATTGACTGAACTAATGGATAGCCCGGCCTCTCCCAGTATTTAGTAAAACGTGGTGAAGATCATGATGGATTGCATACGTAGAGGCGCCTGAGGTTAGTGACTTGTTTCAGTAATCGTATATCATAATGTGGATGACTATACAAAAATGTTTTGCGTACACTTTAGAGGTTATAAACCTTTTTGTATTAAAATGCAATCATTCAGAGATAAAATCGTTTTTTTTTTAACATTACGCATAGATAATTTCGCCTTGTCAATCTGAAAACGTTTAACGTCACTCAAGAAGAAACAAATATAAAACACTGTCAGTGGTAAAAAGCTACTGGATAATTAATAGTAGAAGTGGTTATTTTGTTATTTTGTGATCATCATGGATTGTGTTGTGTACTCAAACTTTGGGGTGAAGTTACTTTATTTTTAATTATTTATAGTTTAAATCGCAACTGTTGATAATTTGGTCAGTGGGTAGTCTTAGAAGCGGTTCAAAAGCATTTTGCTTCCCGGACTGAAAAGATAAATTGGTATTTCGTATTAATCTATAAGTTTCTAAGTAAACGACCCATTGCTTCGTCCAGGCGTGCTACCGAAACTAATAGCAATAATTTAAACTTATTAACGATGTCTACAATTATATTACACTTAGATATAATTAACTTTGCCCGTTTTGAAATGGACATCGTGTAGCGTTGGCCTTAGCGTCCGAAGCATCGATTTTTCGGAATTAGCTTACCTTGCTTGCCTTGCCAGTTAGATGAATCTATATTAAGCTATTAAAAAATAATCCTAGTTTCAAGTTTTTTTACTTAGTCTGCTGAGTTATAAAATTGTTCTCAATCTTAATTTTACCTGTCCCATGAATCACTTTATTTTGCTTTGTTGTGTTTATTGAGCAGAAACTTAGCACATATGATTGATATAAAACATTAATAAACAAGATCTATGTAATTGTTATCTAGTAACACTTTCTTTGTTAGGAAAGATAATACAGAAATATTTTTTCCTGATTCGTAAATCCAGCGCCCTTGGGCTTGACAGTCGGTCTATCGTAACTAATAATTATGCGAGGCAGGCCATCACGTGGATCGCGCAATCAACCAAATTTCATTTACTAACGTGTCCTCACGAGTGTAACTGTGTAAGTAGGTCGGAGCGACGCGGAATAATATTATCTAGAGCAGGGTTTCTTAAACTTTTTGTAGTCACGGACCACTTTCACAATTAAAAAAATTCCACGGACCCCTGTCAAAAAAATATTTGGAAATGAAAAAAAAACCTTATTTGTATTAATAAATATCTTTATTTGGTACTTAAGTACTACTAAAACTAATGAGAAGGGTGCTGCTGTTTGGCTTCAATCAGAATATTAAATTGTCTGTGATTACGTATTGAATTCACCACTCAACAACTACAATGCGTCTCGTCGAGTTTACTACATAATTTCTTATTACACTCTACAAACTGACCTACTGCGGACCCCTGATACACATTCTACGGACCCCTAAGGGGTCCATGGACCCCACTTTAAGAAACCCTGATCTAGAGGCTACACATAGTTACCTGTTTATTATATTTATGTGCCTTTGTATTAGTTGTCTTATCTGTGTATGAAAATATCAAATATATTTGAAACTAGCGAACTATCTGTGACTTCATCCGCGAGGCTTATTTCATACTCTCGTGGGTCTTAGCGTGACGTTATACGGCCTATGTTGATCAGGTTTGATGTGGCTATCTATTAGTAAAAAAATGGTTAAAATCGGTCCAGTAGTTTTGGAGCTTATTCAGTACAAACAAACAAATACATCTTTCCTCTTTATATTTGAAATTATACAGATTATTCCGAAAACCAGAAACAGTTTTAACTCTCGCTAATTAGATATTGCATGCATTAGTCCGGCGGCGCACAGCTTCGTTTGAATAATTGAATTCAGAAAAGTTGCGGTTGGGAAAAAATTGGGCATTTAAATAAGTCTGCGCGAACGTGCACGTTAGGAAGGGTTATTTTTTAAACTAGCTGTGCCCGCGGCTTTATTAAAATGGACCTAATTGTAACGGAAATAATTATTGAATACTATGACATCACAATTCTTCTCCCTAACTCTTATAGTCCGATAGGACGGGAATATCCGACACAACCGGGGAAAGATCAGGCGTAACACCAACGGCTTTACGTGCTTTCCGAGGCACGGGGGCGTCACATTACCACCTTCCAAACTCCGGGCTGTTACTGAGAAATTCCTAATTGAAGAACCCAATAACACTTTTTGCCCGACCTAGGGATCGAACCCGGGACCCCTTGCTCAGCAGTCGCGGTTGCGGCCATGAGACCAACGGGGCAGATGCTTCAAGATACATTACTTTGATACCATAGCCGTTGCTTTTAATTAAATATAATGAGTTTGTAGAAAATGTTGTATTAAATATTATTTTCCTCTTGCCAACAGGAGGGTCCCCACTCCACATTGCCTGACGACGAGTTCTACGATGCAGTGGAGACAGGCTTCGACAAGATGGAGGAGGAACGGTGTGCGCGCGTGGTGCCCCCTAGCGTGCACACGCGGGACCAGGTGGAACTGCCGCCGCCGGCCATCGACAACCGACTCACCGTGCACACTCTGTGGTCTGAGGTAAGAAACCTCGTTGGACTAATATCTCTCCAGTTAAGGGATGATGAGTTTGAGGTTCAATATATCTTTGCCTATTGGTAGTTCTCTTGACGAAGCTCTGCGATATTCTTTTTTTTTTCCCTTATAATTTCGGGGAAAGGTGATAGACTAATAAGAAAAGAAATTAAGGGCCTACGCAGACCGGGACGGCATAGTAAGGGATTTTTTTTTTTACCAATGGACATTCAAACGTATATGCCATGGCATCGACAAATCCCTTTCGAAGCCGACATCATTTTAAAGCATAGCAATTTAAGTCGTATTTCTATAACGATACGTTTGGATGTCCATTGGTAAAAATTTAAATCCTTTGCCATGCCGTCTCGTTCGTGTTAATATCCTTGCTTCTTGCTTCCGATGTAGCTGTAGGTCTACATAAGCTTCAGCAGTCATTTATATACATACATACATACCATCACGCCTGTATTCCCCGAAGGGTTAGGCGGAGGTGTACCAATGACACCCACAGTTTGCCGGTATGTTTTTAGGTCCCATGTAATAGGGGGCGAGCCTATTGCCATTAACCGGGCACAAATCCAAACTCCGAGCTGCTATTGAGAAATTCATAGAAAACCCAATAACACTTTTTGCTCGACCTGTGAATCGAACCCAAGACCTCTAGCGTAGCAGTCGCGCACAGGACCACTAGGCCAACGAGGCAGTTCATTATTTATATCATCTGGTGTGAACTACACGACGCCCCCGACAAACCCTGCGTTTACTTATATCTGGATTATAGTAGACGAATTATTTGGATCAAGCCTTTCAACTAAGCCTGTCCCAATTCGCCGCGGCCCCAAAAACTTAATGCCGTCCAAATTACCACAGGCCAAGTAGACGATGAAAATACCGCGATATTAATATTCTGGGTTAATGGGACGATAAGGGAAATATTTCCTTTATCTTTTTTCGTAGTAGATCTTATGACATACAAGTATACTGGTAACGACAATACTCATTTTTAACCCCCGCCGCAAAAAGAGGGGTGTTATAAGTTTGACGTGTTTGTCTGTCTGTCTGTCTGTGGCATCATAGCTCCCGAACGGATGAAGCGATTTCAATTTAGTTTTTTTTTGTATGAAAGGGGACTTATGTACGAGTGTTCTTAGACATGTTTGGTGAAAATCGGTTGAGCCGTTTAAAAGTTATGGGTGTGAAAGTGGGGAAGAAAAACTAAAAATTATTCGTCATGTGGGTTATTAAATTATTAGGAACCTATGTATTTACAGCTTAACAAAATCGACATTATGATAAGTATGTACTTACCTATAAAAAGTATAAAATAAAAAAATAAATTTAAAATTTAAAAAAACCCCGACACAAAATCCTAAGTTCCCTTTAAAAAGTAAAAAAATAAAATACGTCGCGTTGGGGGACCGCTTGGGACGGTCGTACCCTAAATGCAACATCGGTCCCCCAACGCGACGTATTTTATTTTTTTACTTTTTAAAGGGAACTTAGGATTTTGTGTCGGGGGTTTTTTAAATTTTTGTATGCATGTTATGTTAGCGTTTTGTGTAACACAAGACAGGATGTCTCCCATTTATGTGAAAGTTTACAACTGGACTTTTTAAGTTTGCCTCTATTGCTGATTTTATCTTAACTAAACAGTAGTGAACATATACGATCAAGTTTGTTTACTACCCAATAACAATATACTCTTAGAATGTAAACTCCACCTCGATGAGCCTTTAAATTCGAGTAGCTGACCCAAGAAGGCAACGCATAGAGATGAGTGTAAGGCTATGGGGGAGACCTTTGCCCAGCACGAATTGGGACAATACAGGTTGATTAAAAAAATATTAAGCTGACCTTTGCTAAGCTATGGCAATAGACTCGCCTTCTGTAACATGAGACCGAAAAACATACCGGCGGACTGTTGTTGAATCTACACTTGTTCACCTCTGCCTAACCCTTCGGGGAATTCAACAGTGATGATATGTACGCTCTCTGGGTGCCAAAGCCAGACAACCAGTCTAAGAAAACTGAATAAAGACTGAGGGAGTGTCAGACTTTTTGAGTTTCGGGGGCTCGGCACCTCTTTCGAACAACCAGCAGCCCCGACAGGAAACTAAAGAATATCATTGGTAATTGAACAATTCCAGATCGACA
The DNA here is from genome assembly GCA_932526535.1 of Caradrina clavipalpis. Lineage (NCBI taxonomy): Eukaryota > Metazoa > Arthropoda > Insecta > Lepidoptera > Noctuidae > Caradrina > Caradrina clavipalpis. Next base: position 5,231,964 of record OW052103.1, read on the forward strand.
GAATATCGACAGAGCAGATCCAAGCCGCGTTCGAAGGCGTCGGCGGTGAGATCGGATGGCAGTTGTTCGCGGAGGAGGGCGACATGAGGATGTACAGGAGGTACGTGGAAAATGTTTGTAGAAGTGGGTATGTGGACACGATTCTTATACTACTTTTGCTTCTTATATTAAAACCCTTTATTCATAAAAGTTTATTCCCGCCCCGACCATTGCTCGAGTAGTCTCCTGCCGTTTTCTTTGTTTATCGTGCGGGCAGTAAGGTCTAACGACCCTTTACACCCTAGAGTTAGAGTTTATAAACCGCCTCGAGGGCGTCTGACATGGCTACCGATTTCAGTGATGTCCAAGATAAACTTAAAAAGTACATATGAATTAGAAAAAGTCACATTGGGATTTGCCCGTGCCCGGCCGCGAACCCAGAACCTCGTGCCTTAACCACTGGGCCATCGCGTCGTTAAACTGCAGCTTTAAATTCGTCTCTAAATGACCGAGATCTTATCCAGCCTGTCTCCTTGCTGTCCTCCTCAGTGACGCTCTAAGCCGAGGTCCGTACCCCACAGGGAGTGCCCTTAGCCTGTAGTCGCTTAGTGTATTACTTATAAGCCCAGACTGGAAGCCTTGATTTTTAAGGTACCTGAAAAATCCGGCAAGGCTGTTAAGCTCCTAGGATGATCTGCGAGATGACATTCCGGAAAAAAAGAAAAGTAGAATTGTAGAGACTTGAGCAAAACAATTCGGGGTCAGGGCTGGAAGGCTTTGCATTATTAGGGCTCAATGTTGAATGACGTCAGAGCATGGTTTGAAACACTAAGGGGCCGGGTGGCAATGAATGTGGCTTTGGCCATGATATGTATGAATCAATGCACCTATATTATAACATTCTACGTAATTGTACAGTCAAGTTTTATGAATAAGGGGTGAGAATGTAGCTTTATTATACAGTCAAACAAAAAAGAGTATGACGCGGTGATAATTGGAGTCATTCACTAGTAGCGTTTTAGTGTTTTTCATTTGTTTTCATTTAATTTTTTCCTATTTAATGTGTCATAGTGGCGCCCCCATTTTTTCCAAACTCTTTTTTGTCAAGCTGTAATATTTTTGTAATGATATGCCTGTTTGGTGTTCGTTTTGTTTATAAGTTTTGGGCTAGTTCGCAGTTTAGTACGTAGTGTATATTTATTTTGCCTTGCACTTGGGATTGTTGTTTTTTATCTGGGATTGGTAGATGCTGTAAAGTGTGAAATTCTTTTTGTATATTCATTTTTTTGTGTTTTTCCTATTTGGGTGTTTACGTAGTAAGGTACAACTGGAAACTTGAATAGAAGCATGCATGCACAGGTCAAGGGTTTAACTTGAAGAGGCATCTTTTCCAAGTTGTATGCTCTTCCTCAGGGAGATGGAAGTGGACGGTATGGTGACTGATCCTCTGAAGGCGATGCACAAAGTGCGCGGCGTGACTGCGCGCGAAATGTGTCACTACTTCTTCAACCCTCGCTACCGATATGAATGGGAAAGTGAGTATTACAATGAACCTGTATTAAGAAACAAAATAAGGAACACTTAAACCTATAAAGTGTTAAAAAATCAACTGTAGAAGTTTCGTTTTCATGCTCAATATCGAAAACTAATTATATGGCAAAAAGGATGGTGTTAATTTTTCAAATGTTAAGGCAGTTTAGGTAATATTTACACCAAAATGCCTTCATGTGAAAAATTAACATAGGTCAATATTTTTTGTACACGATATTTGTGAAGTTGTTTTTTTTTAACACATTATATAACAACACATATACGCGCCGCTAAGCGCAGCGTACGACGCGACGTCCACGGATGCAGGCAGCTTCCAATCGGTCCTTTTGAAAATCTATGGGGGAGGCCTAAATCCAGCAGTGGACGTCCTGCGGCTGATATGATGATGATGAACAACACATTGTGTGATTAGTAGATAAATAATTAATGCCTTTGTTAGATTTTACGTATATATGTAGATATGTAACTAATGTATAGAAATATTTTAATCTTCGTTAATTATTAGGTATTGTATTAAGGGGAAAAATATAAACAATATAGTTCAATTCATAATAGCATTATATTTGTTTTGTAGTAAAGTCACTTTTATACGTCAATTAATTAACACTATTGAATCTAGTTGCCCATTCCAAAAGGTAGTCTCGTATGGAGAAGAACGGGCAAGAAACTCCATACATACTCTTTTTAAAAGTATTACATTATATTATAATTACATTATATCATAATTACATTATACACATCCATTTCATAAAAGTATATAACAACTTTAGCCATAGTAGTGATGTGTATAACACAACCATAACCAATATAGAAGTTATTATGACTTGTATTTAAAACACACTAATCATCATAATAACATTACACAATTCATATTTATTATTTTAACATAATCACATTTGTTTATCATTTAATACATTAAATAATCATATATATTTATCCAATATATTTATAACACAATAATACATAAGTAAAATAATCATATTTACTAAGCAACACAAAATTGATAGTTAGGTACTTAGCTTTAATGGCAAGTAGTCCTTCACCGTCGGCGTCTCGGGCAAAAGTGCCGCTCTGACGGGTCAGACCGCTTTTATAAGGCAACCCCCACTTCGTTTCAAACAGACAAACAACACGTGACGCTATTTGTGAGTCAGAAACTACGTAGGTTTCTTTATTTGGTAACTTTACATTTTTATAACAATATTTGCTTAATTCCTTTTACAATAATACATATTTATTAATCTAACACTTTTACAATAATACATATTTATTAATCTAACACGGCCATTCTGATATGTACTTCGTTCCCTGAAGTACCTAGATTGGTATTTATACCAGTACATACAATAACCATACAAACATTAATTCTTAAAAATAAATAAAATTATTACAGTTGGTATCACAGTCTCACTTCTAATATTAAGTAGACATTGTGATAATTCTTAAAAATAATTCTTAAAAATAATACAGTGGGCATCACAGTCTCACTTCTAACAGTTAAGTAGACATTGTGATAATTCTTAAAAATAATACAGTAGGCATCACAGTCTCACTTCTCACAGTTAAGTAGACAGTAATCCTTTGGCGTCACAGTCTCGCTTCTCACATTAAGCAGACATAACAGTAATCACAGTCTCGCTTCTCACATTAAGCAGACATTGTGATAATTCTTAAAAATAATACAGTAGGCATTACAGTCTCACTTCTCACATTAAGCAGACAGTAATCCTTTGGCGTCACAGTCTCATAAGTCATAAGTCATAAGTCATAAGTCATAAGTCATAAGTCATTTATTTCATAACAATAAAATATTGTGTTGAAAAATTAAGATAATATTATACAATTGCAACAAAATCTCATAAAATAAAATTCATTAAATACATTAGAAACTCGCTTCTCACATTAAGTAGACATTTATTTCAAATTTTACAATAACATTTATTCAATCTAATAATGGCATATACAATGGACCACTTTTCACATTAAATGTATACAATACATAGAACTAAGCTAAAAAAACATTATTTGAAATATTATTTTAAATAAATCATTGACACGACATTGTTAGTAAGTTCATCTGACCATACACCTGGCCATAGCCTTAATTTTTGTTTGGCTACTGAAATATTTCGTAAATAGAAGATATGTCATAAGGCCCTTCAAATTTAGGTGCCAATTTATCATTAAATAAATAAATTGAAAATATTAATCAACGATTACCATTATTCACTTAATTTATAAATTAAGTTCTATTCTCTATTGTACATGGATATACCACTAAAATGTGATTATGTTTTCATCACTGAGTCATAATTTTGTTTATTTTCATTTATTTGCATAGACATGGTGGTCCCTTTCAATTCGCTGTCATTGAGATAGACCACCACCAAACAAATAGGTAACAGCGAAAATTTGCCAACTACATAGACATGCCAGTCACATTCACCCGCTGCCGGTGAGATAACTGACACCAAATAGGAGGCCGTCCAGCGGTACACATACTGATGACAACATAATCACCAAACAGTCACATACAATATATATATATATATATATATATTGTTTGTTCTGTGTCTGGGTGTGATTTATCTATAATATGTATGTATTTATAAATTATATAAGTATGTATATCAGTTGTCTGGTTACCATAACACAAGCTCTGCTTAGCTTGGGATCAGATAGCCGTGTGTGAGTTGTCCTAAGATAAGATAAGATAAGATATATATCAATGATTTTTATCAATAAATCACACAAGCCTGGAAATGTACAATTACCTTATACCTAAATGACATTTTTAACAGTAATGTTTTCTTTTAACTATTCTCCTGGCCAAAATCGTAATTTTTCTTTTGCTACAGTAATATTTCTCATATTACCTTGACCTTTGAGAGTGTAATGAACATTGGGAGGGGCTGAGAGTATTTCGTAAGGACTTTTAAATCTAGATTTTAATTTATCGTTACGCCTATGATTTTGTGAGACATACACTACATCTCCAACGTTAAAATTTACGTTGCTATGACGAGTGGCGTCAAAACATTTTTTGAATTGTTTTGGTATTTGTAATAGGCGTAGTGTGGTGTGTGTGTGGCGTTGTGTTGGTATTTTGTCTATCATGTTCTTTAAGTACGTCGTCCAAACGAGCTTGGACAGGTGGATTATTTGTGTCTACTCCGATAAGTAATCGCAAGGGGGTAAAGCCTGTAGATTTTTGTAAAGTTGTATTAACCGATTGTTGTACTTTTCACAGAACGTTCGGCCAATCTGACTATTCATTGCACATAGTGTTAAGCATATCAGTTACAGTGGACACGTTACGTTCTACTTGACCATTACTTCTGGGAGTACCCGTATAAATAAGGCGATTTTCTAAATTTAGTTCATCACAAAAAACTGACCTAATGGGGCTACTGCTAAAATTTGTTCCTTTATCAGAAATTACTATAGAAGGAGTTCCAAATAAGGTAATGACATCTCGTAAAACTGTTACTAATTTTTGGGCATTAAGGGTTTTGAGTGGTTTAAGCAAACAGAACTTGGTAAACCCATCTACTATTAATAAAATATGTTCAAAACCTTCTTTTGACTGGAGAAAAAGGCCCTGTACAGTTCAAATGTATTGTAAACACCATAATTAAATAAGCACATTTTGTATGTTACTATTAGCACATTATTGCATAGCACAAAAAAAGAAATTAGGTAGATAAAATAAAAACGGAACAGAGAAACTGACGGGACTTGACGGGAGTGACGTGACATTGACATTTTGACAAACATCGATATTTTTTTTCGTTTTGAAACAGTCTAACGAAACATGATTTTGAACGATGTTATTGTTAAATAAATAAAAAAAACTATTACTACAACAACAATAATTTCATCAAAATTGTTCTTTTTGCTTTTATAAATGATTATATTGTTTATGACCAATGCTAAAACAAAATAGATATCGATTTTTTTTTTTGTAAGTAACTTCTTTTGAATTACTACCTAGTTTTAGAACGAACTTAAAATGTCCTGACAGCTTGTTTACGAAGATAGTTTTAGAACTACATTCAATTAAAAAACATATTTCTAATTATAATTTTTAGCTCATTCCGGTAGAAAGTTATTATTGTTACTTAGGTACGTGTTATTTCCAATCAGTAAAAAAAAAATCTAGTCTTTTTTTTTATATACATATCCGGAAAATAACACCCGTAAACACCGCGGAGCGGATATATGTCTCTTTCAATGATTTTATTTAAGGACCTATAATCGACGCATCTATCACTGCCACTCTTTAATTTAAATACATAAACAATTATTAGTTGAACTTTACATATTTGTCACGGCCATACTGACTTGTAGTTTGCTCTTGGACTACATACTATAAGAACCTAATACTAATTACCACTAAATACACTTTTGTAAGGAAACTTAATGCTAATATATTTTATACATTGTTATGGTCCAACTCATCACATTAAGAGGACGAAATAACAACGGTCAGTACTTTGGTATCCATCTAAACCCCTCACCTGCTGCACATGAGTCGGGTTAGAACAAAGACACTGACTTCAGCAGTTCCAATCACATACATTATTTAATTCTATTTGTCACCACTGACATTAATACATAAATTCACATGAGTTACATAATAGTTACATTATTCGACATCATCAATCCATTCTCCCGACCACAGTCTCAATTTATCTTTCGCTACAGTTAGCACCTGTGTCTATAAGGGATTCAATCGGAATATCGTGAATTTTTATTAGTGTTGGTTTTATCTAAATAACCCTATCAGGGACCTTATTTAGTGGAGAACAGTTTTAACATTGCTGTTAAAATCAGCCATTCTAACGTTCACATCGGTTAAACTACCGTAGATCCTATTCTATTAATTGGTCTTCCGTTAATGATATTTTCGTATTCGCAATAGGAATCTGCAGAATCCGAATTGTATAGCACGGCCTTGGATAGTTTTTCACACAGGTTCCGTTTTTCGGATACAAGTCTGTGAGGTCTGTACAGAAATTTCCCATGTTCGACCTTCAGATGGTATCCAAGACTCGAACCATAACAAAGCGGATCCTTTCAAAGACTTACCGGCTCCAGCGCCTGTTGCGATACTGTTCCATCCAAATTCTTTTGATAGCTCCTCGATGCTGCTCGATGCGATGCCTTCCGCACCGCTATCACTAGTTGCTGGGTCGAGGACCGGGAGTGCCACGTCGTTATCCGTTCGGTGACGACCAGAAACAGCATCGCTGATTGCTTTGAGAAGGCCTTCCAAGACAGTAGGGTCCATTCGGCTTTAGCTGCTGTCTTGATACTGCTCAATTACAAATCCGCACGGAGAGTCTCGATGCTATCACACCAACTCTTCGCTCCACAGTCGTTTTTGTCTGGATCGAACACCGGCAAAGCAATGTCATCATCCTTCTGTTATGTCGTAGACACAGCATCTCGGATAGCCTTGAGAAGATTACCGCTTGTCTCAGCGTCCATCCTTTAACATAAAATATTATTAGTATTTGTGAAGCCAGGACGATCCCACTTCTGATGTTAGATTTTACGTATATATGTAGATATGTAACTAATGTATAGAAATATTTTAATCTTCGTTAATTATTAGGTATTGTATTAAGGGGAAAAATATAAACAATATAGTTCAATTCATAATAGCATTATATTTGTTTTGTAGTAAAGTCACTTTTATACGTCAATTAATTAACACTATTGAATCTAGTTGCCCATTCCAAAAGGTAGTCTCGTATGGAGAAGAACGGGCAAGAAACTCCATACATACTCTTTTTAAAAGTATTACATTATATTATAATTACATTATATCATAATTACATTATACACATCCATTTCATAAAAGTATATAACAACTTTAGCCATAGTAGTGATGTGTATAACACAACCATAACCAATATAGAAGTTATTATGACTTGTATTTAAAACACACTAATCATCATAATAACATTACACAATTCATATTTATTATTTTAACATAATCACATTTGTTTATCATTTAATACATTAAATAATCATATATATTTATCCAATATATTTATAACACAATAATACATAAGTAAAATAATCATATTTACTAAGCAACACAAAATTGATAGTTAGGTACTTAGCTTTAATGGCAAGTAGTCCTTCACCGTCGGCGTCTCGGGCAAAAGTGCCGCTCTGACGGGTCAGACCGCTTTTATAAGGCAACCCCCACTTCGTTTCAAACAGACAAACAACACGTGACGCTATTTGTGAGTCAGAAACTACGTAGGTTTCTTTATTTGGTAACTTTACATTTTTATAACAATATTTGCTTAATTCCTTTTACAATAATACATATTTATTAATCTAACACTTTTACAATAATACATATTTATTAATCTAACACCTTCAAGACCATAATGATTGGTGCATTTCTCTTAGAAGAAAAAAAAAATAGTTAAACTTACATTCTATGTCTTACCATTAAGATTTTTAGGTGCACATTGCATTGTATTATCAGTCAAACCAATAATATAAATACACGAAATATCTCAGTTGTCAAACTTTCGTTTCGTGATCAACGAAAATTCGTGCAATACTGTTCGGCATGTGTTCTTAATGAATTATTAATATACATTAAGATTTATTATAAACTACCAGACCCGACAGATGTTGTACTGTCCGAGCGTTGGCTTGCAACGCCATCTACCGGGTCCAATTGAGAAAGTAAACCATCCAGTACACATTCATAAAACTTTTTTCTTGAAGTCGGTCCAGCCTTACATTAGAATTAATGAATAATAATTTTGAAACATGGCATAATTTTGAGAGAGATTTTCTTGTAAACTGTCAATATTCTAAAACATTATAAAGGTTACATTATTTTTTTATTTCGTAAAATTATGCTAATATCGTGTGGTTCATTGTTCGTCGATAATAATACTTATTTCTGTGTACCTTGGACCGCATTTACCAGAACATTTCGCTTTTTCGAATATCATTAACTAAAGATTATGCTAGTGATAAATGACAAAAGGGCTTGTCATGGCCCAGGCGGCACAAAATTTGATACATATTTTATTTATTTACTTAAAAAATAATGTCGAAAGAAATTTTGTGACCTTACAACTTCTTATTTTGTATTCTAGAGCCTTTATTATGATGTCCAATGGCCTTGCTCTTAGAACGGGCCTTGCCCTGCCTTGTCTTGCCCAAAACTGGTAGCATTTGTACCTATACTGACAACTGTTCATTCACGGGAAACGTATTTTTCCAAATTCACACATACTATCACGCCTGTATTTCCCAGAAGGGTTAGGCAGACGTGTGCCCGGTAAATGGCAATTTATTGCTATTTACCGGGCACCAAGACGTCTAGCTTAGCAGTCGCACTTAGAACCACCAGGCTAACAAGGCAGTCACAGTGACTTTCAATATGTAACTAGAAGGTATGATGATGGTATCTAAAACAAGAAAATGATCAAAATGATGGGAAGAAAAGGCTTAGTTAAGAGTCTTTTTGCACCTGTTATAATTAAGTACTAATGTGACTTATTAACTTACAGCCACACTAGAAACGATGACAATAGTGGAAGAGATATCTTCGGACGCGCTGGTGTTCCACCAGACGTTCAAGCGCATCTGGCCGGCGTCGCAGCGGGACGCGCTGTTCTGGTCGCACGTGCGTCAGTCCAGTGACGACACGTACGCCGTCACCAATCATTCCACTACCAACGCTGATTATCCGGTAAGAGAAATAGAATAATGCTCTTAAATACTAGGTTAATAAGGTCTATAACTGAACAAATCTTATTTAATGCCATAAGATGGCAAACAAGCCGGCGGCACACCTTATGTTAAGTGGTTATCGCTGACTATAGACATCTGCAATACCAGAGGCCTTGCAAATTATGTTGCCATCCCAGAGACAAAGTTAAAATGTCAATGCCTCATGTACTTATAATTACACCGACACCCATATGGGTGTGACCCATATGAGATATTTCAGATTTCATTTCAGTTCCGGTTTGAAGGATATCCTTCAAACCGGAACACAGCAACGCTGCTTGCTGCTCGTTTGTTTGGTTTGACCTATTTTGTCGTGTTGTTATGCGATGCACGATACTAAAATGTGATTCCCAAAGAAGGAAGTAAACATGCTAATGAAGCATGATCTGCATATCTCACATACAAATAGGCTGTAGTGTTCAAAGAATCTTCATGAAGATGTGCCTTATTCATTCATGGTCTGTAAGCTAAGTTTCAACAACAATTTTCGTTATGTTCCAGTCGAACACGGGCGCGTGTATCCGCCTGTTCGTGACGGTGTGCCTGGCCTGCCGCACCACGTACCCGGCCGGCGAGCAGCCCACTCGGCACAATATCACCACCGACATCGCCTACTGTAGCACAGGTAAACTCTACATATAATAACATTAGCGGAGTATCCGCGACTTCGTGCGCGTGGCTTATTTCACCCGCGTTAAGTTACGTCTTTGGTTACTGCTCCGCTCCCGTCGGTCGTAGCGTAATGTTATATAGCCTATTTCCTTCAGTGATAATGTAGCTTTCTAACGGCAAAAGAATTTTTGAAATTGGTCCAGTAGGTTTTAAATTTATTCGTTACATACAAAAATACAAATCTTTTCTCTTTATAATATTAGTATAGATTTACTATAACAATGACCTGATTAAGACCGCAGGCCTATGTCCAGCAGTGGATTTCCTGCATCTGATATGATGATAACAATGACATAGCGTTATGACCCGAACCCACAATGCACACTTAGTACTCAATTCGTTCTATCAACCCAAATGCTGGGGCAGCAACAGTGTTTTTAACTACGTCTTGAATAAGGCACGGGACATTGATTAGGACAAATGGTCAAAGTGGTCGTGATGAGAAACCGATTAGCTACTACTGGCTGCCACAGTAGATTTGCCCAGAAACAATACGTTTTATACTAATATTCGTGTCCGTGTTCCAGTAAACCCGGGCGGCTGGGCGCCGGCCGGCGTGCTCCGCGCGGTGTACAAGCGGGAGTACCCCAAGTTCCTCAAGCGGTTCACCAACTACGTGGTGGAACAGTGTCGCGACAAGCCTATCGCCATCTAGCGGTGCGACCACGCAACCACACGTGGTAATGGCGCTCACCTGATCCACTCAGGTGATGATCATTCTATACCTTTAGGGTGAGGCCAGACGAGCGTAATTTTTTGAGTTGTGAGTCGCGTAATTTCGGTCGCTGAATTTCTGCTACCTTCGGTTTCGTACAAAACTTCTGTTTCATTCACACGGCGACGCAAAATGAGTTATCAGTTTCGGTACAAAGTAAATTACGCAACCGAAATTACGCGACTCACAACTCAAAAAATACGCTCGTCTGGCCCCACCCTTAGCGGCACTACATTTCGTATCTTCGAATAATATATTTCTCAGATGTTAAAAATATATGTCGTCGGTCCCTTTCTATTTTTGTTGCTAAGAAAGAGACAAATCTCCTGTGAACTGAGAATTCCAATTAACCGAAGTGTAGTGCTATTAGACGTTTAAATAGGTGTTATGTAATGTTAAAGGTTTTATTCAGGGTGAAGTAAACGATTCCTGTTTCATCGTACTCCGTCAAATTGTATTTTCTTCGCGATCTCGGTGCCCGAGTCTGATTTTGACTCTAAAGTGCTGGAACATTTTCGTTTGAAAATAGACCCGGGCATAAGTGGACACTTTACAATCGATATCGTTGCAGATTTAAGGTTTTTGTTAACGAATCGATCCATATATTCGGGATGACAGAGTGAGATAACGCTATACGTTGGCTAAGCGCAAGAAAGAGCAAACGCCACGTATCCGCCTGTTATGCGCTAAATATCTAACTGTACTTGTTTGTAAAAATATATGATTGATAATTTTAACCATGCTGGATAAGTCGGTGTCATAATTAGCATAAATGTATGATCAAAATATTTAATTTAATTTTTAATTTAAATTAGTGGTTTTATGTATACTGAGAATAAAAAATACTTCTTTATTATAATTCGGAAAGATATATTGAGTAGGTAGCAATCTACTTCGCTTATAATTATAATGAAAATTATTTTAATGTCGAACATTGTATAATCTCAGGATTTCATAATAATTTGTATTTGAAATTAAAAAGGTTTGTAGAAAATGCCGTTAAACACACAACTTTGCATGTCGTCGAGTGTCAATAGCACGTGCCATTAAAGAAACGTATAAAAATGACGGCCAAACAAAGGGTCTTTATAGTGCCATCTCAATCGCACATCATAGAGAGTGAGTGAGAGGACACGATAAACACCGCCATTTTCACTTCGTATCTTTAGTCGCACGTGTTGTAATAAATATTATACAATGTAATTATATGACATAAAGACACAATACTCACAAAGAGTGTACAATAAAATTTAAAGCGATGTTGTGAATAAATTAATATTTCTAAAGCACTTTTGACTGCAAATACTTCGATTTGATTGTATGTTTTCAATAACACTGTATTGGTAAGGCTGTACACTTCTGAACATATTAAGTATGAAGCTTTTATTGTGAAAAATATGAGAGAAATAATACTTCGACTGTATTGATAGTGTACATGGATTGTTAAAATAGGCTATAAAGGCTCGCTTGGGCTAAAACTTGGTTGCTAATACGAGATTAAATTACAAATATGTAGTAGATAATGCACACGTGTTAGCAACAAACTAATAGATAATCTTACCTGGCGCAAGCGAGCCTTAAGGTGGATATAAACGATAACTCCATTTTCATTACTCCACGCGGATTTGATTGTGACCGAATGGAGGTATATAAGGATATTTTCTTGCCAGTCCACTGTCCAGACAAGAGTTTTCACACACGGAAAGTTTTTAGACGTTATTGGAGTGTTGAGTGATGGAGTGGTGTTCTCGTTTATAACTATAGGGGAAAAGTTTTTTAACAATTTATATGGCCAGTCTCCGCTGTTGAACTCTCGTACTGATTGGGGACTAGGCTGTGAACTTGTCGAAAAATGCCTTTGTAAATATATAAGTGTTGGGTGGATATTGTTGCTCTTAATACGTATAGTTATTGGACTCTTTAAAAATATATTATGAGTGTACATTGAGGAATCTCTATATGGCGAAATTTATTTTCAAGGCGCGTGCGAGTACCTGAAGTAGATTGTCACGCCGAATTGAACTTTATGGCTGAACAATATTACACTACTTATTGAGAAATATGCATAGAAAGCATGTACGGAAAGATTAAATTAGTACTTATCTTTTTTATAGAGGGTCTTGTTTGTGAAGAAAAGAGGGTAATATTCATGGATGGTGATAGTCTGATGTGTTCAGTTAGATAAGTTCGCGAAAGAAAACACGTACTTTTAGCACTCTTTAGGCTGTGGCCTCGAGGAAGGCGGTCTGCGAACACTAAAACACGAACAAAACTGTTAGAAAGCATGGAAAAATTCATTCGCGTGTTTCGTGGCCTCACCTCGCGTCCGCGGCCTCAAATCCATTTTCATGTACAGGGTGGGACTATGATAAATGTAGCTCTTAAATATAGCAACTATGTTACTTCGGTTTTTGACCAAATGAAATCTGTGCTGGCTTACGTAAATGTGACAGAATATTAATTTAATAATTTTAGAATTTATTAACGATCGGGGAATTGACATTTTGAATTGAATTATATATCTATTTATTTATTTGTTTTATACGTCAGGACTTTATATAGACTTCAAATAATTCATAGATACGACTTTGTTTGGTCAAAACTCTTTATTTGTGCACATAAACGAATTAAGATAGTTTTTACTGTCATATTATTTTTATTAATGTTATTTGTATGAAGCAGACTTCCATTCCAGCTTTTTTATCGAATATCTGATTTTGTATACATTAAAAAAAAATAGGTTTAATAACTAAAGGTTACTCGGATGAACTTCAAATATATAATAATTATTGTACAGAATTTCACGTTTATGTCTCAAAGTAATATATAATTTGCTGTTAAGTAATGTTTTTAACTGGTTACTTTTTGTTGTATACATATAGTAAACGGTTAAAAGTAAACATTACGTCACTTTAAAAGTTAAAACGTGAGCGGAAGTGTAAAGAGATTGCATTTATAATACCGCAATGTTGCAATTGTATTAAGTTATATAAAGTATGTTTTTTTTTAATAATTATTGTTTATAATAAAATGTTTTATGGAAATCGGTTCTTTTTTTTCCCCACTTTTTAAATACATACATAACATACATACCATCACGCCTGTATTCCCCGAAGGGTTAGGCAGAGGTGTGCAAATGACACCCACAGTTCGCCGGTATGTTTTTAGGGCCCATGTAATAGGGGGCGAGCCTATTGCCATCATCATTTGCATATTTTTAAATACAACGATCTGAAATTATAGATGTTTGAGTGAGTCTGTCCGGCCGTCGACAGCGGCTAAGTTTATTCGCAAGCGCACCCTAGCGCTTGTGTTCTGCAATTGTCGGATGCTCAAGTATTCCCGCGCCTTCTCGAGTTGCGGGCAGTCTCGCGCATGCTCGAGTATCGGCTTGTGTTCATAGTATGTGCGGATGCTCGAGCATTCTCGCGCGTTTTCGAGGAGTTGCGGGCAGTCTCGCGCATGCTCGAGTATCGGCTTGTGTTCATAGTATTGGCGGATGCTCGAGCATTCTCGCGCCTTCTCAAGAAGTTGCGGGCAGTCTCGCGCATGCTCGAGTATCGGCTTGTGTTCATAGTATTGGCGGATGCTCGAGCATTCTCGCGCGTTCTCAAGAAGTTGCGGACAGTCTCGCGCATGCTCGAGTATTGGCTTGTGTTTATAGTATTGGCGGATGCTCTAGCATTCTCGCGCGTTCTCGGGGAGTTGCGGGCAGTCTCGCGCATGTTCGAGTATCGGCTTGTGTTCATAGTACGGAATGTACGAGCATTCTCGCGCATTCTCGAGGCTTTGCGAGCAGTCGCGCGCATGCTCGAGGTTTTGCGAGAAGTCGCGCGCATTCTCGAGCATAGGTTTGTGTTCTAGCATCAGCGGCTTCTCGAGCATTGTCGCCTTTTTTACTCGTAGGAGGATACAAGCGCAGTCTCGAGGCTTGCAGGTTCGGGTGGGGAATCCATAATATTAAAAAAATAAAACAGGCATGTTTCCTCACTTCTCTGTGAAGCGTTTTGAATCTTTATTCATTTACATTAACATTAATTAATTGGTACTTATACAAGTTATGCATAGCACACGTCTCCGCATATAAAATTCACAACAATGTAATTTTATCTATTCTTCACATTTAAATATGGGGACCAGCCCCCGGTACCTTAAGTTACAATTTCTCAAACATGACCAACTTACATTAAACTCAATATAAATAGAAATCAGTTGGATTAGCTCTTGATTTACTACAATAACACAAACATGAACAAACCACTGGCAGGTGACTAAAACCCTGGGACAGGATGAAATCATTCATCGCAACACAATCCCAAATCAAGATTTTATAATCATTAAAATCTAATTAAATTGAGCTATGTAACTATAACAAAAATTAACTAATTTGATCATTACAATTTGTTAGTAGGCGAAAATATTACGTTTTGGTAGGTTCATATTATTCATTAACTAATATAATGTGAGATTGAACACCACGATCTAATCAATACAGTACAATATTGGAGTAGCAAATTGAACTACGTAATAATATGTATAAAGTTGACGAATATATTGAAGTAGGTATGTATAACATTAACATTAGACCGCTATGTATTGACATTGAGCACAAGGAAGCGTATATGGGCATTTTCATTTTAAATGGCGCAGGCTGTTTTTCGGTTGTCCCATGACTAAAATATGATGAAAAAAATATTTGCAAACAATTTTTTTAAGAAAAATCTATTGTACCCTGTGGGTATTTTTATGAATATGTGGATTTAATTTATTAGTTCCTTATAGAGCACGTATTTAATTTTATTTAAATTAATAATGTTGCGGAATCGTGTAAAATCATGATGTCCCCATGACAGTTTGCATCATTGCATTCAATTTTTTCGTTATTTTTTGTACGACAGCTAACGTAGCGAGACTTTCATTTTATTGTTAGATAGTTAATTTATCATTTAAACTAAGCATTTCATCTCAGTTAGTGAAGAAAATATATAATAATTTAATAAAGCTTGTCCCACGAATTCGCGACTACCGGACATGTCCGGATAGTCACGCGGTTTTTACTATGAAATACACACATTTATCATCAAAATTCGGTTTTAACGGTAACTCTGGGTACAAATTTCAAAGTATGAAATGTTATTTTGAAGTTAGTCGCGCTAGGTGTCCAGCTAGTGCAGTAAGTTTTGCAGCACAATAAATGGTTAAAAAAGAACTGTTGTAGTTAGTAACGTTTTTTTTCATGAATATAAAGTTTGTATTTTTTTCTTTTTTAGGTATACATAACTTATACACTGCTGAAAGCATAAAAGTACAATTTTACAGCTTTCTGATAATATTGTTTGAGTATTTAAATTTAGTTTTAAAAACGATCTATATCCGTCACGTCCTGTTTGTAACTAGTTGTAGTGTGTATTTGTAGTAGTTTTTGAAGCCTGTTTATTTTAACCTGCGCCATTTAAAATGAAAATGCCCATATTATGATCTCAATACATTGTAGTAAACTATAGTACAACTCTTAAATACCAGCGTCATATAGACGAATACATAATTCAATAATCGCTATTACATATAATGTTAGACCTTATTCGAATACAATAAATTATTTTATTAAAGAAATATTCAAGTGTTCTAATATATCTATTAATAAATAACATTAACATTTATAATTTGTTAAGTATAAAATGTTATAAAATATTCCCCAGGAATGAAACAAAAGAGTCTAGGTAGATTTTATTGTTCAACAGTAGTTTTTATCAAAATCATTCGTAAAATTTGAAATTTTGATATGGTTGAGGCCGAAAGTGTGCACTACAAAAAGTTTTTTTTTTATAAAAATAGGAATTCTTTGAAAGCTCAAGTGTATAATGGACCAATTGTTCAATAGTATAACAATATAAGAAGTAGAGAAAAACTTTTCAAAGTTTGGTGCGATTCTTACAGTGAGGGCGTTAAGATGTAGGGTGTTTGACGGGGAATTCCAGACTCCAAGGTAAAATTTTGACCGTTACAAGCACGTAACGCCTACATCGATCTTAGTACGGTTGAAAAGTCAAGCGACTAGACGCCCTCGCGGTCACGAATCATATTCTATCAGTAACTAAATGGTAAGGTGTGGTGATGAAGGTACTGTCATGGGATGCAGTGAGAAATGATCGTAACACCGCTAAATGAATGAAACACGGCCAATAGTTAATATGGCACTTATATCACGGACATTGTAACACATTATAACATTACATATTATGTAACTAAGACCTACCCGTGTGTATGGCAACTTGAATACAACAATTAGTGGATTATGCCGATTGTCTAGTGACTCCACAGACGACACAATAATAGACAACGATTAGGATAAGCACAACGTATTAATATATTGTATGCCATATACTTTATACCTTCGCTATTTATGTCATTAGTTGCTTCTATTAATAGGGCAATATAAGCTTACATGAGAACTCCTGTCTCGACATATTCAATACGATAAGTCCAGGGCTACAATAAGGCCAATATGTATAGTTCAGCACATCACTAGTAATCATATTCTATCACACAAGTTAAAACATTTAAGTACACACAAAGCCAGACAAAATCATGCCATCTGTGGACAGTTAATGAAAACTCCAATGGTACATCGATGCAGTAAATATTTTTCATTCAAATATTACCTAATAAATACAACTACTTAAAAAAGTAGATATCAACAATTATAATTAGTGATATCCACACTAACACGGATATATAAGTATAAAATAAGCGTATTATCGGACACATCCGTCAGGCATCTGCCTATGATCCGTTTCAGACTTATAACGTTGACATCCGTACCTGGTCCACCCCTGGACAGTCGAGCCTCGTGACGTCACGGGTGGGTGTGCTCGCTTCCTGTATGTGACCAGCTGGTGGCCGTAGTGTCTCCTACTCCTCGGCGGTAGAGTGTGCGACTCCCTGGCGGCCCTGTGCTCGCCGCACGTCGGCTAGCGTGGTGACGCCCGCGTCGTCCAGCTCGCGCCAGCGCGCGTGGTTCATGCGCGCGTGGTTCACCAGCTCTGGCATGTCGATGAATGCTGGAAGGTGACATGGTTTATGGTTTAGCTTGACTTTTAAAGGGCCAGGCCTCGGGCAGCGTTTTAAGGCGCACCGCCATTGTTGTTCTGTTAAAAAAAAACCAGGATTTGACCGGTTAAAAAATCATTTTACGCTGCAATAACCTGGCTTTTCACTATACGCCAGTTTTAAATAAGAATAATGTACCAAATCTCAAGACATTAAAATCAATTTAACAAAATCTGAACTTTTCCAAAAATATCTGTTCATCACTTAGGTTATAATAAAAAACACCTAAAATGAAAATGGAGAAAATCATTCAACACAATTTATAGTGTAGATACAAAAAAAGAAAACCTCAAAATCGAAGAGTTTATTGTTAAAGTACTTACCAGCCCAGGCCTCCATCATGTCAATAATAATATAGTCGATGAAGCCGATCTGTGAGCGCGGTATAGAGCAGGTGGCGCGGTCGAACATGGGCATCACCACCGGCAACTCCTTAGCTTTCTCCTCGTCTGTCTGAAGGAAGTATTCTTCAGCGATCCTGGAACACGCGGGGGGTTTCTATTAGCACACTTGCTTAGAATTACTCTAATTTCTATAAATGCATAACATCACCATCACGCCTAAATTCCCTGTAGGGTTAGGTAGAGTATCAATGCACACCCACAGTTCGCCGGCAAGTTTAGGTCCCATGTAAGGGGCGAGCCTATTGCCATTAACCGGGCACAAATTCTAACTCCGAGCAGCTGCTGAGAATTTCAAAGAAAAACCTAAGAACACTTTTTGATCGAACCCAAAGCCCTCTAGTATTGTAGTCACGCTAAGGAGATATCGCCAAAAAAAACAAAAACGCTAAATGTTATAAATGTTTGCATAACAGATTTGGGGCAAAATATGAAGTCTTTATCAAAAGTGCTATGCGGGTAAGCACTTTGCTAATACTCCAGTACAATTCAGTAGTCTAATCCTATGGTTCTGTCGGTCTCACCTCCTGGCCCACTCGAAGGCAAACTTCTGCGGTCGCGACGCGTTGGACACGTCGGCGCACTTGATCATCATCCTCTTCACTAACACCACGTTGTCCGGCGACGACAGCGCTGTCGTATCCAGAGCCAACGGCTCTTGCTGGAAATTGGAGAAAAAAGAAATAAATATTTAGTCTTTCTGGAGTTTTTTTAAAACTCAAGGCAATTGCTTTTGGTACATGGAAAAAATACGTGTTAGAAGTAAGAGGATCATTTGTTTCAATTAAACCATTGAGATGCACTTTTGAGCGTCAATGACAAGAGGAAATTTAATAACATGAATATAGTTGTCCATTCCAAAATGTAGTTTTGTATGGAGAAGAATGGGCAAGAAACTCCATGGGATAGGCTAGGGCCTAGGCAAATTGCAAATTTATAGGTAGCTGTTTTCTGTTCTTTGCCATTTTGAAGTCACTGTAATGATTACTTTGTTACTCACATCTGTATGCATATTATCCTCCTTGCTGCCACTAGACTTGGCGTAGAATACATTGACGAACTTGGCGAGATGCTCGAAGTGCTTGGTCATCTCAGTAGCGAGGATCATGTCGATGACGTTGTGCCGCACCTGCTTGTACGTATCGCGGTCCATGTTCTTGAAGATGTTCACGCGGTCATCGTCTGTGAAGTTAAGATGTTCATGTTACAGCTGCAAATTTTGGTAGAAAAATAGAAAACGTAGCATCGATCGGAGAACTGATATTTTTTTACATACGGAGTTCGTAACCTCTGAATGATTTATTTAGGATAATATAGATCAACGGGGTTTAAAACCTACTTCTTCCAGTTTTTTTTCGGTTATGTCAAAAATGCACTTACTCAGCGTTAGCTTGAAAGTCAATGCAGCATGATGAGACTCTAACACGCTGACATCATTGTACAGTACAGCTAGTGGGTGTCGAGCATTGCACAGGAAGGCAGATGATGTTCCTGGATGGTCAACGTCGTGAGCCGCGGCTGCTATCAGGGCTGCGGCGGCCTCGAGGGGTTCCAGTACTGACTTGAGGCGGTCCTTCTCCAGGAAGAATGCTACGGCCTGGAAGGTTAGAGAATATAGTTTAATATAAGAAAGTGAAATAAGAGATGGCATGCACAATAGAACAGGTGTAATGAAAGTGGGGGCCGAAAAGAGTGCCCTGGGTAACATCTTGTCCTTGTTGAGGCATTCAACTGAATATCGTGCTCAACAAAATGAAAGGCCTTTCTCAGATCGAAATTTTTGTTGATACTTAATTTTCTTCACATAAACCTTGCAAATGCTATCTATAATTACCTGCAGTACATCAGCAGCATGCGTGGAGTTATGATACGTATTGACAGCATGGTAGTTGGTCTCCACAATGGTGAGCCAGTGGAGTAGGGTTCGTTCATCGCACTCGAGTGCGGCGCATACGTCGAAGCGTCCCCCCATGAGGGCGAGGCCGAGGTGGGCGAGGGGTCGGCCGCGGGTCAGGTCTTCTAGTTTGAAGATCTCGAAGTCCCAGCTCAGAGCAGTGTCCAGGAGCTCACGGAGCTGGCCTGTTGTCTGAAAATGATCATTTTTCATGATTCCATTGCCCCGAGTGTTGTTTTGTTTGACTAATGCCCGATTCCTATATGCAAAACTGATAGTACAGGAATACTGTAAGTTACAGGAATCAGGCATAAGTGCTCTAACAGGTAGAAGGTACTAGAACTCATCATATCTTTTCCTAATTATAGAAAGTCGAGGGATGCTACGTCCTACGCGAACTGCGTGGGTTGATAGAACTTGTCCGTAAGAAGGCATTTGAATAAATAAGTTCCTAACGAGCATCTAAAGAACGTTTTCCTGTTTTCTAAATATAATTTTCCGGAGGAAGTGAGCAACAATGCTGGCTCAAGGTGTGGGTGAAAAAACCGTTGAGGTGAAAACTCCTTGCAAGATTGAAACGTTGACTTATAAATAGATACTCCATATATTACGTATCTACCTCCTTTGAAGAGATGTAGGTAAATAAAAGAGAATGCAATTATCCTTTACCATTTACAAGTTATGTTTTCCGACACTGGGTAAGTGTGTACATTTTCAAAAGACTCGAAACTGCCAGAATTCCACATACACATTAGAGTAAGAGTAGCCTAATCTAATAATGGAAGCCAAAGATTGAATTTCGGATACAGGTACAAACAAGTCTGATTCAAAGAAAAAAATCTAATTAAGTTGAACCTCGGCAATCCAACTGGAGTAGCCAATCCTTTGATAAGCCAAGTTCTAAATATAGAATTTGGATCAAAGTAGTGAAGGTTTGGAAATCAGTTGTAAATTTTGGAATTTAATTAGCTGTGTTACCTTGTGCTTGATGTTTGTCCTATTGGTCTGTGACCTGACGACAGTAGAATCGTTGCTGCTTCGGCGAGAAGACAGCGTGTTGGTCGGCCCTTGCTGTAATTGAAACAATATTTATTTTATTAATAACTACCTAAAGAGAAGTTTCCTTGTTTTTTTACAATATGTAAGTAAGTCTCCTAAAAGATATGTAGCATGCTCTAAAAACTAAATTTTTTAAAGATTTTTTATTAATTTATTTAGTTTTCATTTTAAGAAAGCATGCTATATTTTGTTAAGAATATAGTTTTTTAATGGGCACATAATTAGACACACGAGCAGTAGAATCCGTATTATTTACAAAATAAGTTAGATAGTAATTAAAATCTATATTAGTAAATAATAAATGATAAGTTAAATATTTTGGTTAGTATTGTGTATTTTTAAAATATTACATGAAATGTTAAGGGAGCTTGCACACTATATGGCCACGACCAGGATGAGAAAAGTTTGGTCGCTAATAACTTGGTCGTGCGGCCAAATTTTCGGTCGTAGCTTCTCTGGTCATGATTGTGGCCACAACCAATCGTGGTCGTGAACGCCCAGTGTGCGAGTTCCCAAAATGTTAGAAGAATTTTAGTAAATAGTGATAAACACAATATTTATAGTGAAACATTCCAAAAGGCTTGATAGAATTGAGATTTAGACGGAAATTATGTTACCCAGGGTTCATTTTATTTATTCACACCTAGTATTATGTTATACCTATTTAATAATAATTACACATTCACGAATAACTAAAACAAATATATATATAAATATTATTGTGTCCTACAGTGGTTATATTGTGCGAAAACTGTTACCGGTAGCTCTATTTTGGTGCTAGATGCAATTTTAGGAAGCTCAACGATAGATAAATAGATATTGTAATACATAAATACATATTAATAAGTTATATATTAAAAAAATAACGGAAAATGAGCCCTGTGTAATAAGAAACGAAAGCATGAATCACAAAGATCTATGTAGGTACTATCTAAATAGTCTATATGTTCGAAGGTATAGACATAGACAGACTTTTAATTCCAAACCTCCTACCATAAAGAATAGGCTAGTGTTCACTTGCTCCCTCTTCCCCAGGCGAACAGGATCGTAAACAAATAAATACCACTGTTAGTACATACATAAACAACATTACATGCATAATATATTACTTCGAATTATCAATATCTACAATCACATCAAAAATAAAGATAAAAAAATAAAAATAATTCATACACCTCATTGTAAATATCATGTCATCTACATATACATACGTAATATCAGAATTCATTGTAATTATAATATTATAATTATTTTGCAGTAATTATACGTGTGCGGGGTAGCATTACGTGTTTTGTAAGAACGATAATACACTGTGGATTAGAATTACGAAATTAATAGGTACTATTTGGTGGTATGCTTCTTTGAGTAATTTTAATGTCAAGGGAATTTTTACTCACCGACAGTAAAGCTCCAATGAGGTCAGTGGCGATGGGGTCTTCAACGCCGCGCATTCTGGGGTCATCTCCTCCTCTCATCTGAGGAGAGTACAGCTCGGAGGTCCTCAGCATGTCCACAGCCCTATCGATGAACGCTACTGTGGATGGTGGAGCGCCCTCCGTTGCCGCAGACAAAAGAGATATAACCTAAAGATAAGAAATTTTAGGTTTTTTTGCAAAATTATTTAAGCTTTCAAAGAAGACCGTATGTCATGAATGTTGTAAAGTAAAAGTAGTTGATTCACAGCTTTTTTATCGGACGATGCTTCACTATTCATATATCTACATCACATAAAGGATGTTAATATAATATAAACTGAATCATTGTTTGCCAACAAAATGTGTCGCAACTTTGCTTATTTTAATGATATCATTCCACGAGTAACTTTTATAGTAAAATTACAAAGGGATTGCGTGAATCAGAACGTTATGGACTAGACAGGGCATGATACAAAAAGGTGAGATAAGGCAAGCCTGACAGAATTCTAGGTATTATACGAGGTACCTAGGTAAGTTTACATAGAAACCTCTATTTCTCATTACGACTATCAGCGAATATGAAACTTATAACCCACAAACTTTATCAAGGTATCCGAAAGTTGGTAATAATATAGATACCTGAAGCTAAACATATGAAACAAAGGCGATAATATTAATATGTGGACATAAAGATACTCATATATCGTATGAAATGTTCTTTGATGAAATATGTAATAAAATTTAGTGGCCACGTGTGTCGCATAAAAATATAATTTCTTTTATATACATCGGCACATGCTCTGCCGTTTTATCTTTCCTTAACTACTAGCTGTAAACATTTCTCGTTACTGTAGTGACTGGTAGAAGAGTTCATGGTTTATTGCTTCACAAGTTTTTGCGCGAAAAATGTTGTGTGATGTTTTGTTCTTGGAGTTTTGTACTATCAAGTCACAAGGGGCAGGCTTGTCATAACTATAATACTCGTAAGCATTGTGGTATTTTTTTTGTTCTGCACCACACCAAAATTAAAAGTCGTTTCTCTGTAATTATTGTATATTTCTAAATATTACGTAAATATTCTTTCTGAATCATTGTAATATTCATACCTTCGTAATAGGAGCTTCAAGCGGCAACCCTTGCAGTTTCGCAAGAGAAGTTCGCCGCAATCCATCTGAGGCCACTGAGCGTACATCCAGAGAGCCGCGCCGGATCGAGTGCAGGGATCCACGACCACGCTCGTTCTCTATCGCGTGAGTCGGCTCGCACACGAACACTATGTGCGAAGTGTTCCTGGGAACAAGAGGGGAAAGAGTTAGTGAGTTATTCTTTTTCTTAGAGGGTGCTGTCAGTTGGGATTGGTCATGGTCATATTTTAGCTGCCATGGCTTACATCTTTATTATTATTATTATTTTGTTTTCAATGTTTTACATTTACCTTCATTGTTTCCACACTTAGAAGCAACAAGTGTGACCAAGATTTGGTAAAAACCAAATTGAAAGAAGAGCCTGTAATCTATAGAATTTCTTGCTCGTTCTTCTCTATAGAGACCAACGTATAGGACTACGTATTCAACTTTAAGCTGTAACTTCTTGGCAATTCAAAAGTGCCTGTAAAAGGTCTAATTGAATTAAATGTTTTGACTTTGATAAGTTTCAACTATAAGATTTGAAAATCAGCTTAAATAAGTCTATTGCAAATGTGTATGAGCGTAATGACTCGGATCCAATCAAGTTAGAATGTGTGATTTGTACCTATCTATTTATCTGGTAAGAAAATTCTTATCCTGGAATTTGGATTTATTCACGGTAAAAAGCAATATACGGTCAGGTTCGTTCGTATATTGCGTAATACTAAAGGACGGTAAAGGTATTTATTACTTAAGAATCGTGGGGTCTATACATTTACCGGATAAACATGACTGAATACACATTTGTCTCCCCTTTTAAAGATGCTATGTACCTATGGGGAAATGGACTTCGCTCACGTTCAACAATCGGTAACCGATTTTTTGCCAGGGAGTAATGTACCGTATGAATTCTTCCTACGCAGATGTCCCACATAAACTCGGTCTAAGAAATTATGAAATTAGTGAAGAGTCCGATAATCGGTCATATAAAGTGACGGACGAAGGCCCTCAATCAGTACAATAACTTGAAAGAAACAGTATATCAACAATACATCTGCAATGACTGGTTGAGTTAGTCGTGATTGTGACAGCTGTGGTCAGTAACGATAACCACAGAAACGTAAACTGATCGCAAAGGTAGGTACTGCTACTACATAATAAGTAGTAGCAGTACCTATGATTATTACGTGGCACTTAAACATACCGGCAAACTGGGCGTATATTAGTACCTACACCTCTGCCTATTTTCCTTCGGGAATACAGGCATTATGGTATGTTATACGAATTTTGTTGCAATTTTTAGATTTACACATTTAATTTCCATTTTGTTTACCATATAGGTACTTAATTATTGATGCCAATTTAATAATTTGATCGATAATTGAACTCCGGACACGTTGAGGAATATTTTTGGGAATATCCTTGTTTTTCATTGATAATGAAGAATTCCACTGAACGGAATGAGGAAATAAGCCAAACGCGGAGTTTGTTAGTGATAATTTGTATAATCGAATTATTTAATTGGAATTATAAATTGAAGGCCTAATTAAAGTAATGGCGTCGTAGGTGGTAAATGTGGATCTGTCTGTTTGTGTAAAAAGACGATGAAACATTCAATAATCTTTACAAGGCTGTACATTCACATGTTTTACCTTAAACGTCTAGAAACATTATCTATCTATACTATTAAAGAGGATAGATTTGTATGTACGAAAAAATTCAAAAACTACAAGACCGATTTCATAAATTATTTTACCATTAGAATGCTACATTATCCCTGATTAACATAGGCTATATAACATCATGCTACGATCTACTGGAACAAAGACATAACTAAACGTGGGTTAAATAAGCCACGCGGACGAAGTCGCAGATTGATCGCAGTATCGAAATTAGCCTTTTATGCGCCCGGAGCGAGCTTCCACAACTGCGCAGTTGAAAAAAAATTGTCTGGTCTTGGTCGGATCATTTCTGCGCCCCTCCAGGGTTTGCGCCCTGTGCCTGGACACCGCTGGCACCGCTCTAGTTAAGGCATTGTTCACTAGTGTACCTACATTACGGCCGATGTGTCTTGGCGATTTTGAAGTTAACCGATTATCTGCGCAGTAGATAATTTTATTCCTAAAAGATCCATTGCGCAGCCAAACGGCTAACTCCAGACTCGCCAAGATATGTCGGCCGTACTGTAGTAACATTTTAGTCAAAAAAGGAGATAGTTACTTGGTGAGTCCAATAGCAGCTCCTCGGCAGGGCAGCAGGATGGGGTCGGGCGCGGCGCGGCGGCGCAGCGTGACGGGCGCCTCCCAGTCGCGCGCCCCCGAGGTGGCCAGGCGCAGCGCCTCGCCGCCCGCGCTCTCGCACAGCAGCCGCGGACCCTCGTCCACGCGCCAGCCCAGGACCTTGCACCACGACTTGTTGGCCAGCTGTTGAACAATTTGATTATAGTGAAATCCAATTCGGTCAGCGGTTCATATATTTTTTGACAGTTGGGAACGGTTTGCGCCGTATTTTAAAATAGGGCGACACTGATGCGTTTAATTTGCAATATTACATTACTTTAGCCCAGCCCCTTTTGTCGAACCCCGATCAGGTATTACGTCAATTGAGTGGAAATCTTTAAAAGAAGTACTCACAAGTATCCTCTGCTGGTCGTCAGTGACGGCGACCAGGTCGCGGCAGCGGTCGGCGGCGGCGGCGAGCGCGGCCACGGCAGCGACATGCGCCCGCACTGATGCGCCCGCGGCGCGAGACTGCAGCACCTCGGCGCACCACGCGGTGGCGCTCAGGGTTTCTACCATCACCTGATGAGGATAGGACACCGGTGAGTGTGGGTAATCTGTTGCATGTGGGATTTTTTGAAAGAAATATTGCGTTAAAATACATGTAGCTAATATATTAATTAAAACTATTTGCCCTAAAGTTTATATTATTATAACTCATCTCGTCATTTCACGTAAATATAAAGAGAAGTTGACTGCTTGGTATTAACATAAAAACAGTTATTTTAACAATACAACCTTATAACTATCGCAGTCAGGCCGTTTTTTGTATAATGCTTTTATTAATAGCGTATTTATTTACTTATTTTGAAACAGGTGAGACGATATAAATCTTCTGGAAAGAAACAAATTGTTGTTTTTAGAAGCCAAGTATCGTTGTTATAACAGCTATGGTACGGCCGACGTAACTTGGCGATCCTGAAGTTAGCCGAGTAGCTGCGCAGTAGACACTTTTGTTCCTAAACGTTCCATTGCGCACCTAAACAGCTAACTTCAGGACCGCCAAGATACATCGGCCGTACTATAACATGAAACTAAATCCGTTGAAACGTTCTTGCCCATTTAAAATGCATTAATAGAACCGTGTCGTCACGTTATCAATTGACTAACTTTTAAGCATTCACTATACATAAACCGCAATATTAATTAGGTAATGTTTACGGTTATCTTAATGAATTAAAAATATGAATAAATAAACATTTTTTTTGTATGTTTTCTTTGCAAGAAAATATCTGTGAGCTACAATTTTACTTTCAAAGCAAAAAAAAAAAATCATATTGAATGTAAATTGTTAATTATGGAAATGTGAATACTTCTGCACTAGCACCATTTCGAATTAAAATTCTAGATATTGCATTTTATCAAAAAATACATTTCAGTCTTAGTGACTGAAATGTATTTTTGTTGACACTGTTTGTCACTTACTAGTCTTTTTTATTTTATTTCTCCGTTATATTGACGCTGTTATAGACGCCATTATTACGACACCATTAGAATAATGCGGGTAGATAATAGATGGTTAAAAAAATACGGGGATAAACTATTGCTAGATAATTTTTAAATCGGTATTTTATTTGTTTCTATGGAAAAACAAACAAAATCTACACTGCACTACGATTTTGCATTCTAAATTCAAATTAAAAAGATTTATTACTTTTTTTAAACTCTGCGTTAATTTTTTTGCGGCCATAGACATTTGACAGCATCTTTAAAACTTTTTGGTACCAGCATTATCGGTGCGAAAAATAAATAAATGAGACTATTTATTACTAAAACCAAATTAATAACTTTTGTCTAAAGTCTAGAATATTTAATGTAGACGACCCAAAACTTACATACAAGCTCACGTTACTTGCCAGTCTCGATTTTAATGAGAAGATGGTATATGATAGGTAACGTTTTTCTATAGGGGTAGCTCAAAGTTGTTCGGTCGGAGCTCATTACTCGAGTAGGGAGGAGGGAGTAAACTTCAGACGGAGCTATTGTTCGGGCGCGTTGTCGAGACAATCACCTTTTGTTGCTAGACTTGTACCTATGAAGACTTTTAGT
The DNA here is from genome assembly GCA_932526535.1 of Caradrina clavipalpis. Lineage (NCBI taxonomy): Eukaryota > Metazoa > Arthropoda > Insecta > Lepidoptera > Noctuidae > Caradrina > Caradrina clavipalpis. Next base: position 5,259,994 of record OW052103.1, read on the forward strand.
GATATGTCTTGTGGTCACTGAACTATTGACATGAAACAATTTTTTTTAAAGAAAGTAATGTCTTATAATTTGAGGTTAGGTTAGATTAGTTTTTCCAAAAAGAGCCTAGCCATAATTACTTTTTTTTTTCTTTTAAATATATGAAACTAATTCAACATGAGAAATGGTTCCATTGCTATCTAGCAAAAATAAGTCAATGTGCATAGAAATCTGATACATAGGATGGATAAAAAAAAACAACTTTAAATATTGTCAATGATTACAGTTACCTCGAAAAATTATTAAAACTAAACATGCTTGTTTAATGTTTTATGAACCTAAACTATTAGTTTTGGCTCGTCCCGAAGCATGAATGCTACTAAGAGTATCTTAAAAATGATGGTTACCTATTTCAATTATATATTACCCTGTTAGGTTAACTCCGAAAACGCGAAGGCTTATGAAATGTATTTGTAGTACATTTCACAAGCCTTTGTATAGGCCGGTCGCCTAAACAAAGAAGTAAAATGGAGGCCCAAGTCCCATTCCCATTTAAGGAAATTAAAGACGACAACTGGCCAGTACTGGCAGGCCACTCTGTACACAATGGCTTCTTATTACACGTACCTATTACTAGACAGGTTGAAAGCCGGCGCTCGGCCTAAGTGGCTTGCATTTACATAAACTCATTCCTATTCACTGAAGTCAATGTAAGCCGCGTTAGTTCAGCTAGGCTGTTGTCTTCTCTCATTGACTCGAAACTAGGTAAAATATGGATCCAGGGTAAGTTAAATACCAGTGTTATGTTAATAATATTGTTGTGTTTACGAGGGCAAACATTTTATGTTGAGTGTTTATAATTTGCTGTTTGTTGTGTCCATTTAGTGAAGGATTTTATTATAAATAGTTGTTTTGTAAGCCTCGGTGTTATTGAACAAAACTTCTGACGCACAGTACAGGTTGTTTTTTTTTTAAATTGGTAGCAGTTTTTTTTTCATATTTAAGTAAAGTTGTAAATATTCATGAGTGCTTTCACCCCCCGTAAGTTGGCTAATGAATTAAAAATCACCTAGAATTTTACAGAAACACCAAGCGAGAAAAAACTTTGTTACAAGTTACTTAAGGCGCAAAATAGAAATTCGATGAACTTAATATTGAAGCTCTATTAAACTCAATTACGGAATCTTCAGCGAAAAAAGAAATTCTGTAAATTTTATAATACCGTTGGGCTTTTATAAATCAAGCTCCATTACATTATCAATAAAAATATAACAAAAAAATCTTTTGTAAGATGCTGTTATACAGATTCCTTTTCAGAAAAATGATAAAAATATATTCAGTTTTTTGTGCTAATAATAGCCTTTTTAGAAATGACTGACATTGAGGCAAACAAATCTTCACCTGACTTTTAAATTCCATGAAAATTTCTTTTGCGTAGTTTTTAAACATTCCTTTTTTAAATTCCAGTTGCCACTGAAAATGAAAAGTCTTTGACCGGTTTTTTTAGTCAACAGAGGGCGCGTTTTATGTTGTCTTGTTATACTGACGTTCCAACGTTTCTGTGCTATTGTAAACAATATGGACGGTATCGGAATATGGGTGGTTTTTTGTGATTTTGTTATCTGCGTTTCTTTCGTATATGCTGGGAAGACAGTAACTTGTTTTAACCAATAATTGTTTTTCTCCTCGACATTAATTCTACATTTGTGCATGACTCACACACTGATTCGTTGTCTTTGAAATGTTAGAAGTGATCATCTACGATCACAATATTGTAGCTTTCATTTCTAATTTGTAGCACCGAGGACGTATTGTAGTACTTTCGAGTGACTTTTTATTTTTGATAGATCATTTTGACATTTATATATTTTTATGGAATGAATGTTACTTTTTTAAAAGAGGTGTATGGAGTTTCTTGCCCTTTCTTCTCCATACGAAACTACCTTTTGGAATGGGCAACTAGATTCAATATTAATGACGTTCTAGTGCCTTTTAATGGCCTAATTGAAATAAATGATTTGACTTTGACATTGAGTAAAAGTTTTTAATATGTGCGATTTTTTTTGGTAGTTTATTTTCAGTAATAAAACACATTTCCATTAATTGTTCAATACTTTTTTATGTTTTATTTTTAACTGTTTAGTTCAGCTGATGAGCGATTATTAATTCGCGTCGGCACAGGTACGAAGCGTACAGTTAATACATATACCTAACCCATCGATATCTCTGATGAAAAAGTTTGTATATATTTCGATTTTATGAATGGTTCTGTACAAGTTTCTTTTGTGCCATTATGTATTACTTTTTAAAAATATTCGTACAGAGTGGAAATTTCCCCAATAAATCAAGATAGATAATTCATTGTCAGCTATAAAACGTTATTAAAACGCTGTGAAAGCATAAAAACATCCAATATCTAGGACGATACATCACTGTGCTTTCAAAGTGGCGAGAAGAAAATTTTTGGTACGTGGGTATTTGTATTACAAGGTTGACTTATTGAGGAGTATCAATCTAAAGATGGGTATTCAGTCAGATTAATATTAAAACCTTGCCCGAGACTTCAGTATGTAATATTTTTTTCATAGAAAATGTTATTACCTGCTTCGTTAGCCTAGTGGTCCTAAGCACGACTGCTACGCTAGTGGTCCTGGGTTCGATTCCCAGGTCGAGCAAAAAGTGTTATTGTGATTTTCTATGGAATTCTCTGTAGCAGCTCGGAGTTTGGATTTGTGCCCGGTTAATGGCAATAGGCTCGCCCCCTATTACATGGGACCTAAATAAACCGGCGAACTGTGGGTGTACATTGGTACACCTCTGCCTAACCCTTCGGGGAATACAGGCGTGTTTGTATATGTTATTCCAAAAATTTATACAAAAAAGCGAAGCATAATATCTCATGTAAAAAAGTGTTGGTACCACGATAAGACTCGATACATAAATCTAAGAAAGTTTTAAAAGAGTTTTCAAAGCAGAGGTTTGAACTTTAAATCGCTATACATTAGCTACGTAAGTACTACGCTACGTACACTAAGTTTTTGATCAGCAGCCGATATAAAAGTATCATATTGATACATATACTGAGTATTTTCATAGGATTAGGGAAGCTTTTAAGCTCAGCCTCTATCATAGTAACAGAACTACTGGCACTATTATTTTTAATAAATAAAAATAACAAAAAAAGTAACACGAAAATTTAATTTGTGAAATAGTGAGAACTCGAAGTAGTGCTTCTTTGCAGTCAATGCATATTAAAATCTTATGGACGCTCGGCTACATATGCGAATGGCAGCCATTGAAAAATCCATTCAATGGCGTCATACGACGTCTTAAAAAAAAGAAAATGCCCATAGTAATATTACTCGACTGGAGTTCCTGTGTTTCGGCTTCAGAACGATGTAAAAGTAACCGTGTATAAAGTTTTTAACATTTAAGGTTTCCTAGTTTCCATAATATTCAAATCCGTAAACTCACCCGATTGAAGCCAGCGTCCAGATACGGAAGCACCACAAAGTCATCCTTCAGGTAAGCGCTGTAACAAGGAGATAAAACAGTTCAAATTGTTGTTTGACGGTTAACACATTTGTACCCATAGTTCGCCGTTATGTTTAGGTCCCATGTAATAGAGGGCGAGCTTACTGCCATTAACCGGGCACAAAACCTAACTTCGAGCTGCTATTGAGAATTTCATAGAAAAACCCAATAACACTTTGCTCGACCTGGGAATCGAACCCAACACCTCTAGCGTAGCAGTCACGCGAGAACATAAATAATGCAGGTATTGTTCTTAAAATCTAAAAGATTTCTAGCAAATTCTCCTATTCATAATGCAGCAACTGAAATACATTTCCAGTTATGAAAATATTAAGTTACATTGGAGTATTTCTCCGTAGCTCGCTGTAGAACAGCTTTGAGTGCTGTGTTGCAGCATTTAGCTGGTTATAACTGAATGCTTCCGACGTTCAGTAGCTACTCGTTAGTTTTGTGAAACTTGAGTTGTTTTCCGATTCGTAATGAATAACTTCCTTTGGTTTCAACCGAGCTCTAGATCTTCGTTTGCTTAAATAGAGTACCTATGTAAACTTCAGTACACTGCTTAAGATAGTTGCGTAAGCATTGCTTTTGAGATGAGTAACTTTAAAAGCTTAAGAAAGCTTTCCTTAATCTAAACTAATATTATTATTGTCTGGTTACCATAACACAAGCTCTGCTTAGCTTGGGATCAGATAGCCGTGTGTGAGTTGTCCCAAGATATTTATTTATTTAAAGACGTAAGATTTTATAGTTCGTTTGTTTATCTGTAACGAATAGGCTCCGAAACTACTGGAGTGATTGGCAGATTGACACCAACAGATAGCTAGGTTATTTATGAGTAACATAGGCTATATAACATCGCGCTACGATACACGGGAGCAGCGCAGTAACCAACGACGTAACGAAACGCGGGTGAAACAAGCCATGCAGACGAAGTCGCGGGAAGTTGACATGCTTATGTTTGTTTGTAGTTTTTCTGGCCGCAGGTGTGTTGTTTACTTCGAGAAATATTTAATGAGATTTCATCTAAACGTGTAGGTATTAACAGCTTCATAATATACCTAAATAAAATGTAAAAAAATACCTTTCCTTTGTGTAAAAAGCCGTCGCTGATTTTAAATCTCCAGAACCAATTTGCGCGGATAATTTATTCACATTCGAGAAAAAAAATACGTCGTTTTGGATCGTGACAGTTTCTCGAAAATCAAGTGGGTGGGTTCGTGTGTTATATTGTTTTCACGCGTGAGAGGTTACTGGAAAATGCCATGTTTATATAATGAGTAACGCGTTTGCCTTTTAGCAGTTCACGTGAAAATAATATCGCTCCAACAAAGAGTTTTACGAACAAGATGAATCCGTAGACCTAATGAAAGGTACGGAAAGTTTTTGTATTCAGTAAAATGTTTACTAAATAAAAAGTCTTGGAACTCGGCTTTATTGTTTATTGCGATGTCGGGCTTCAAACATTTTTCTACTCATTCCGCAATTATATAACTTTAATTCACCGAAAAGGGTAGAACATTTTACAGACTTGCAATTAAATTATGAATTAAAAAAACGAATTTGTAAAGTACCACTTCATTCAAAAATTACTAATGGTATAAGATGAAAACAAAAAAGTTCGTAAAAGCCAAAAGCTTATTACATTAAAATATCATTACCCAAAACAACGTAAAAGAAACAAAACAAAGCGTTACTGGTAAACTGTGTCAGGGCCGCTCAGAGGGTGGTCATAAATTAATTTGCACTAATCTCTCGCAGCGTATAAACGTCCATTCGAGGACTGGAGTCCATTCATCAATCTATCAGAGAGACGAACCTTCCTCAATGGTCGAGCGGCAAGTTCTCAACAATATTATCTGGGAACATTGTGTCTCTATACAATTCCGTCCGAAATCGGACCTGGGACAGCCGACAGACAATAGGAACCGTAGGCTAGATTGGAAACGGCCTTCAATGAGTTGAAAGCTGTCGAGTTTAAGACGTAGGTATACACAGTATTGTTCCAGATAGAAACGAGGACAACAGATAGGTACCATAACAATGTAAAGAAGTGGTGCTGAATACAGCATGAAGGATTTTAGAACAATATCACCTTTGTCAATATTATGGCTAAAACAAATGAATGCACGATATGAATGCATGATACTAATCTATACATATAATAAAATCGTAACGAGGCCAATTCTGTACATTCAATATTTTTTATAAAGAGTAATTCCCACATGTTAAATACATTATACTGAACCCAAAAAAACGTTTTTTAGAATTTTTGTCTGTTTGTTTGTTTGTTTGTTTGTTTGTATGTACGCGCATAACTTTTTAATTCCTGCACCGATTTGAACAAAACTTTTGGCATTGTCTTGGCAGTAACCTGAGCTGTAATCTTAGGTACGATTCATCACGCTATGTCACATAGGGGTTAGACAGAAACAGTATGAACACTATTAACTTAAAAATACGGAACGCGAACGAAGTCGCGGGCAACAGCTAGTGCCAAATAATTTTCTTTGACCGAATTTCGGTCACGGCGACCAAACTCAGTAGAGCCCCAACTATTAGCCAAATACTCAGGAGATATTGTATGCGGTAAGTGCAATGCAAACACAGTTGTACTCTTTATCCCTCACTCTCATAGTAGATGTGACCGGGGAGAGATTAGGCGCAAAACCAGAGTCTTCACGTCCTTTCTGTGGCACGAGGGTGTCACACCACTACTTCTAAACTACAGGCTGCTATTGTAAAGTATCTGATAATAGTTTGCCTGTACTGAGGACCTAGGACCCTAAGCTAATTGCGGAATTTGTTTCAAAGAATCGCTGCAGTTCTGAAACGCAAAGGGCATTAGGAGTACCACGGATGGGTTTTAGTCAGTAACAGTCTGATACTCCCTTCCACTTCGTCCAGAATGGAAGAAATCATTTGATGATTTCCCAACCTTAAGGAGCCTAAGTTAACGGGGTAGTACTAAAGAAATGTCAACGCATTTGTCCATCTCCAAGTTGCACTACTGTTACGTTTACAATACGATATTTTAGGGGTTAAATAATTCTCCCAGGCGTCCTCCCCAACGTACAATCGTCGGTACCAGTAGTGTCATACCGCCCACAGTAATGACCGCAATCGTCCCAGCTTTCGTCATTGTCACTTTACTTTATCAAAACAAATTGCTAGGATTTGTGTTCACGGCTTAGCGTACACGCTTGTCCTTCGTGAATAATAAATTAAACTGTGTGTTGGCTTAATTATTTGCATACAACAATTAATCTTGATAAGAGACAAAGCTCTGTTTGTAGTTGGAAGTTTAGGTGGTTCTGTGTCTAGTTGTATTTGGATTTGTTAAATGTTTTTGTTTTAAAGTTTTATTTGAAGGGTTTTTAATCTTCATTTGTCTTTTTGAGGTGGGTTTCGTTGTCATAGTAACCGCTTATTATTGTTTTAAATATCGAAGTTTTTAGACACAGGGTCTTGATTTATTGTTTTGATATTGTAGCAGGTTCCGCTTACTTGACAAGAACAAAGATCATCCTATCCCAATTTTCTATATATCTATAAAAATTAGAAAAAAAGGCTAAATGTGCTGCTAAGTGCAAAACTCGAGAAAGGTTGGATAGATTCGGCAAAAATTTTTTTTCGTTGGTTTTGGATAAGGACAATTTTTTTGGAAAATCCAACAAGTCGTTTTGCACCCATGCAAAACCGGGGCGGTTCCCTAGTAATTTAATAAAAAACAAGATCTTGTAAAATTTGCTAAGCGTTGATTCGAGCGCGTCGGAAGCAAATATTTATTTAAAAATCTTACTGAGAATATTTTTTTTAATGTTCGGTAATTTTGCCGTTTATCCTTGATCAGAGTAGGCGTAGTACGTTCTTGATTACGTTTCCATAGCAACGGATACATATTTTTGTATACATGATGAAACATGTCTGTGTTTCTGACAACTAGTTATGGAGTGGGTGGCACTTTGATTGACATATGAATACTACTACTTGTCAGTTAAGTAGTAACTTTCTAGTGTTATGTAGGTAGATTTCTGAAACGAAAATATAATGTGACATATTGGGAACCGCCCTTGAGCTGCTGTTTCAAATCTTATCCATAATGTACGTATTCTCTAGACCGATTCCAGCCACGGCGGCTAATCTTGAAGCAGATTAGCCACGTACGCAGGAGATTTTATAGTAAACAAGTGATGCGCAAACACAGGTGTACTCCCTCTTCCCTAGCTCTCATAGTCCGATGGGACGGCAATCCGACATAACCGGGGAGAGATCAGGCGCAGGACACCAACGGCATAAAAACTATCCTATGTGTTATTTCACGCTACAATCTATCTCAGTGCTAAATTTCATTCAGATCCATTCAGTCATTAAAGCGTGAAAGAGTAACAAACATCCATTCATCCATCCTCACAAACTTTCGCATTCATAATATTAAGTAGTTTACATATATAATTTAGACTTATATAAAGTCTAAATTATATATATTAGTTGTTGATAATTGGGTAGATGACACCACTAATCAATTGACGTACTTTTTATGAGCTGTCAAAACGCCATTCCCCCATAGATTTCCTATGACAATACTCAACTATGACGTCACTTTTTTGTCATATCAATTCACTAACTATTTATTGATTTCAAAGCAACTAAAAATCGATTTTTATAGTTATTTAAAAAATCATCGGGTTTTTAGTGCTAAAATTAAATGTTTTTTTTGTGAAGTTGTTTCTTAAAATTATTCGTTAGTGGTGTCATCTACCCAATTCTGTGAACCAATCACAGCAACTTACGCGTCGTGACAATGTCACATCAATTTGTCGTTCGAGAAACCGTGGGTTAAGATGACATCTATCTGCGGGTTGTTCGAAAGAGATACCGCGCCCCCGGAACGCAAAGGGCACATGAAGGAACATAGACGGGTTTTAGTCAGTAAAAGTCTGACACTCCCTCCCGCCCCGCCCAGGGCGGGGGAAGTTATTTGATGATTTCCCGTCTATAAAAAAAAAAAAAAAAAAAGATGACATCTACGAGTATGTTGTTCTAAGATCGTCCGATACCGAGAGTCATTACCTAAATTCATTCCTTTTACTTGTAAATAAAAGGACGATTTCTTAATTTACCTTGACGTTTGAAAGGCGAAGTTGCCACTGAAATCGGAAATACGGGAAGAAGCCTTGAATTAAGGTAAAAGCATCTAATAAAAGATTTAAGATATTTTTTACTGCCTCACAGTGCCTATATAAAAGTTAAAGTGATTTGTCATGTCATAGGCTAAGTTCTGTTGGCTCTGTAGTCAAGAGTCAAAGTTGTCAGCGGGCTTCACAGCTGAGCGTGGGGTACTGAGTTGGATTACCAGGTCTGGCAAGGTCATACCATCACGCTTGTATTCCCCTGAAGGGTCAGGCAGGGGTGTACCAATGCATGTAATGTGTTTTTGTTTTTCAAAAGTGTGGTGTTGGTGTTATTGTTTTTGTAAACCTGTTGGTTTACGCCTGATCTCTTCCGTTGTGTCGGATTGCGTAGACTATGCGAGTGCGAGGGAAGACGAAGTGCATCTGTGTTTGCGCACACACTTGTGCACTATAATATCTGCTGCGTACTAGCCAAGTTTCCATTGATATCACCCGCCGTGACCGAAATCGGTCTGGAGAACATATTTTTTTTTAATATAAATTGTTTTTGAATTAGAAATGTTTTAAAGGCAGCCCGGAGTTTGGTGTGACACTCCAATGCCTCATAAAACACGTGTATCCGTAAGCCCTGCGCCTTATTTCTTCTCGGTTGTGTCGGATAGCCGTCCCATTTGTCAATGAGAGTGAAGAAATAGAGAGTGCATTGTTCACTTAATGTCTCCCGCGTACTTGGCTAGTCTTCATTGAGATTGACCGTCGTGAAATTCAATATGGAAAATGTTAAAGGATTTTGTTTTGGGGAATTTTCTGTATCACTGTTAAACTTAAAGTTAAAATAAAAATCAATTAAAAGTTTTAAAGTTTCCAAGTTTTAACTTATAGGACTAAAAAAAAAGAATACGAATACTTATCAAACTAACAAGTAAATTAACACAAAGCCTTTTACAAGTCAGATTATATTCGATATACAATATAAAGACTTCTTTATATAAGAAAGCGGGTGTATAGACACAGAACCAAAGCAATTTTGTGTGTCTGGATTATCCTACATAGGTACATATATGGAAGGTCGGCTTCCATTGATTACTCATTCAGAGCAGAGTAAAAAGCGCAAACTCAAAAGGTATCGAATCGAAGGTACGCAATTTATTAAAAACTTTTTTTGTGAGATAAGTAAACACGAAATGTTTAGGGAAAATCAATGTTTATTCGTTGGACTGATAAGTATAACGAGTTGATGTAAAATCTATGATGGTGTGTTGAAAGCTTTATTAAGTGTGTAGCAAGCCTAATAAACAACAATATCGGTTATGTTTAGAATTCGGTCATGATTCTAAAGGCACGTGGAGCCAACTATTATCATAACAACATTGTTGTGGTTTTCCTCGGGAACAGTACTTTTTTTTTGGGGTGAAAAGTATCCGATGTCCTTTTCTCTATAACTCACAACGTAGGTATATGCACAATTTCAGTATGATCGGTTCGTTAGTTTAGGCGTGAAACAAACTTACTTTTGCATTAATAACATTAATTAAGAAGTTAGGATAATATTAGTTAGCATAGTTCTTATAAAAGAGAAATATTATAATGAGAGTCAATCTACTTCGTCTAATCCTTTTTTTAATTGTGTAGTGGGAAAAACAAAGTGGACGTGAGAAGCCTTTCCAGCCCAGTGGGTCGAAATGGTGGGGGCTCAGCAAAAATCCAGTCAAAGATTTTTCACAGTGGTTAACCGCTTCGATAGAAGTTCACCCTCCCGTTCCTTATTACTTGGTGGCTTTTGTTGTGTATTATGATAATCTTTGTAATAAGATAGCGATATTGTCGCACTATTATACAGATACTTTCGGCCGAGGAGTTTCTTGCTTTTTCTTCTCCAAAATGCTTGTAAAATTTCGTTAGTTTATGTGCGAGATTTAAGAGTCTAATTTGGGGGTAAGATTTTCGTGACTTTCTTATTAATGTTTATTTATTTGCATACTATAATGTGTATAAAAGATGTGACAAACGGCTTAAAGCTAAAGTACAGTTAAGGACTATGGTGGGGCACATCAACATAGTCATCATCATATCAGCCGCAGGTCGTTCGCTCCTGGACATAGGCCTCCCCATAGATTTCAAAAAAGATTAGTTAGAAGCGGCGTGCATCCAGCATCTTCCATTGCATTCAGCAACAAGGTATAAAATTAAAATGTCACGTTTTGGCTAAGTACTTTTATTTTACCCTTAATTTCATTCAAGTCTTGTAATAATATTACTCGCACGAGGTTAGCAATGTGGCAGGAATGATTTTGTGTATCACACAAAATCATAAATGAAAAACAAAATACTGAAATTATTTTACAAACAATAAAAAGTTGCGAGTTCTCCGTACACCGGTTTAATTTTTTCATTAAAAAAATGCAAAACATGTTCAAAGCACGGCAAAGTAAAACAAAATAAAAGTAAAAGATGAGAGAAATATTCTGAAAACAGGTGCATCTCATTGTCAAACGATATTTTTTGTAAAATACTCCTGTTTCAGCTTTTATTTTAATTTCAGCTCAGCGAGTCTTCTTTGTTTTACAAATTGTAGTCAATATTAGATGTTTGCTCAGGTATGTGGGTACATACTCGTACGTAACTGTACTCATGAAATTTTCTGAAAATTATTTTCTTTATGAAGAGTCTGTAGACTTTTTACCGTATGAAAAACTTTGTTTTATGTTAATTGTTGATAATAAAGTAAAGACGTAGGAAATTATTTGCAAGGAGTCCAATTAATATGGGAGACGAGAAGACAATATAAAGATAAATATAGGAAAAAGTAAGTACAATCCGTGCCACGAAAGATGAGACTTGACCTCCAAGTTTATTATCTTGTAATTAATATTGTAAAGAATTTTTGTATGTTGTTTTAATTCCAATGTCATCGAAAAATCCCTGAATAGATATACAAATTATGGATAGCTATTTTGTATATTTAGTACCTGCGCAAGCTCCCCATACTGACACTCGCCAAGTCTCATCTTTCGTGGCACGGTCTGTAGTTTAAATGGTATTTTTAGGTTATTTTTTCTCGAAAAGAGATGTTGTCAACCCTCGTGTCTTCTCTTTATACGAAGATACCTTTACCCTGCAGTGGGACAATAAATACCGGTATTATTAAAGTCAAAAACAAACTGAACAGCATGTTATATGTAACTTCACAGTAAAAGTCAAAATACCATCAGTAAATAACTATTTATAAGTACTATATTGACGTCACAAACTGTTATACGGCATTCAACGAAACGAGACGAAATTGCCGAAGTAATTTCCTTTCTACGAAATATTTCCCCGGGATTATGTGATTGGAATACGTGGAATTCTTCATATAAGGAACCTTGGAAGCTAACGTAGATACGTAGATATTTGATACAACATTATTTGTAATATGGACTTGAAAGGGTATTAGGGAGTCGTATGGTAGTGATTTTTTGTTGTTGTTTACATAATATTGAGCAGACAATTTGAATATTAGCGTAGAGAGGATCAGATTTCTGTAGTCAATTGAAAATCTGGTATTACATTTTGAAGGTAGGTAATATGTTCAAGTAAAACAATCATAATTTTATAAATATACAGGATTTTCACAGCTTTGCGGCCTGGCCATTGCCAAAACCACGGTGATTAAAAACTTCATAGTAGTAACTTTTAGCTAATATAAGTCTGGAATAGTCAATCCGCCTTCAGCAGGCGTGATGATCTTCTGTGGACGAGAAAAGGCCTTTGCTCTCTAGTGGTACATTAAGCTATTATTTTTTATTTACGTTTTCTTTACACCTAATACTTAAGGTAACTTGGTACCTAAGTATACCTTTAGCGGCATTATCTTGTAAAAGGTGGGATATAAGCTGATATTATGAAAACATAAACGCAATGTACTGTAACGAAATATTGTGGCTTATCTCAGCTGCAAAATTAATTTAGCTTTGCATAAAAGGTTTTCTAAATTAATTTTTGGTAATCCTTGGAAAAGCAGAAAAGAGATGTTTAGTCTAAAGAGTTAATGTTGTTGAGCTTTATAATAGTTATACAGAACTTTACTTTTTACTGCCCCGTTGGTCTCGTGGTCGCAAGTGCGACTGCTGTGCAAGGGGTCCCGGGTTCGATTCCCGGGTCGAGCAAAAAGTGTTATCGGGTTTTTCTATGAAATTCTCAGTAGCAGCTCGGAGTTTGGATTTGTGCCCGGTTAATGGCAATAGGCTCGCCGCCTATTACATGGGACCTAAATATACCGGCGAACTGTGGGTGTACATTGGTACACCTCTGCCTAACCCTTCGGGGAATACAGGCGTGATGGTATATTATATTATTATTATTATACTTTTAAGCGTTGAACGTTCACCATTCTTGAAAGACAATTCTATTGAGTAAAAACGTTCACAATCTAGTTGCAATGTCATCTCGGCGACAATCGTTGTCAAAGTTTTGATAGATTAAGATTAGATTGCGTTCGTCCCTTCAATTGGGTAGATGACACCACTAATCAATTGACGTACTTTTTATGAGCTGTCAAAACGCAATTCCAGATTTTGTATGACAATACTCAAATGTGACGTCACTTTTTTGACATCTCAATTCACTAACTATTTATTGATTTAAAAGCAAATAAAAATCTAATTTTATAGTTATTTAAAAATTCATCGTGTTTTTGGGGCTAAATTAAACTGCTTTTTTTGTGAAGTTGTTTTTGGAATTATTATTTAATGGTGTCATCTACCCAATTAGTAGAATTGCACCCTGATCTACTGTTGAATATACAAATAGAAGTTGTTTCGTGTGTGACTGTACTCAAATTTCGATTATCTAAATGACTTTTTATCTTAAAATGACAATCGTTTAACATGATATTGTAAAAAAACATAAAAATAAAATCACTTTAACATAATTTTTCAATTTCTCTAGGTCTCAGGTTCGATTGGATTCGATTTCCAGTAAAGTGTTACTGGGTTTTTATATAAAATGTACAACAGTTCGGAGATACGATTTGTGGCCGGTTAATGTCAATAGGCTCGGCCCCTATTACATTGGACCTAAACATGCCGGCGAACTCCGGATGTACATTGGTACACCCACAGTTGGTTAGGCTGGTTAGATTGGTTGCTTACCTAATCCTTCGGGGAATACAGGCGCGGTGGTTTGTGTCTATTGCTCACTTTAGAAAGGCTTTATTTCTTGTTTTATTGTAGAAAAGAATCTATTGTATTTTACCGGCTGTTTTGACATAATTCATTAGGCTCCTTTGTCCGCACCTCGGAGATGACAACATTCATTAAAGAGTTCTGCTCTATGACTTGCCTTTGTCTTCCACTATAAATAGGCTGAGAAACAATAGTTTAATGGATGTGCCATCAAAGACGCTTTCTTATACCTAAATAACAATAAATACTTACTAATAATATCTTACGGTTTCACGTTAAGTTATGTTTTTGGTTACTGCTCCGCTCCCGTGTGTGGCAGCGCGATGTTATTATATTGTTATTGTTGTTATAGCCTTCAACCTTCATCAATGAACGAACTATATACCCAACGAAAATATTTTATTTAAATCGGTCCAATAGTTTCTGAGATTAGTTGGTTCATATAAACAAACACTTCAGCTTTTTAATATTACCTTTAACTCTTGATCAGACATCGCAAGCAAATTAACAATACTTCCCTTCCAAAGAACATTATACACTTCAATTAAATTTAAAAAACAAACAGATTAATTAAAGCGTCGCCGTCACTCGTAAATTATCTACGATCATACCGAATGTTCCGGACAATGTTAACAGTCAAAATATCCGATAACATGACTCGTAAAACATCTTGTTTCGTGCCTGTACAGCTTAAATTACTTTTTAATATCGGAAAATTGCTTCCGAGAGCCACGTAGCAAACTCGGGGATTCAGTACAATATGTTATTTGAAATGAAAAAATGTGTTTCATTTCGTACGTCCCTAGTGAGTTATTTCGGATACACATGTATGAGCAATTTGTACTTTTTAATGTCATTCGCAACTATTGTTAACCTGTGCTACGCTGTAGCAAGTGCTTTTTATTGGTTTTTGTAGTGTTTTATTTGCTTTGGTTAAATTTAAATTTTGCTTTGTTATTATTTATTTTTTGTAAGCGCTTATATTTTTTTACCAAAACCATGATTTAGTAAAAAGTTTAACGAGGCAACATTTTAGGAATTATATCAAAGTTTTCAATTTTGAATAAAATATTTTTTATTTATTTTTAACGGTAACTTTTAGGCTTGTTTTGATTGCAGTCATTTATTTTTCTTTTTATCTTTCATTTATTCGACTGAACACAAACTAGATGATAATTTTGGTAAGGGTCTGTACAACGACGGATTAAACACACATGAGACATTTCAACTTTGTCTCTGGGAAAGCAACGTATTTGTAAGGCCTCTGGTATTGCAGATGTTTATAGGCAGCAGTGACCACTTAACATCAGGTGGGCCGTCGGCTTATTTGACAAATTGACATTTTTAACCATGAAACTTAGTCTGCTTTATCTAAGACCTACTTCCCTATCACCATAATAACGACTACCGCAATAACTAGAAGCAACAAATTAAACATTAGGTACATAAATATAAAAAGAGAATAAATTCGATGCAATATTCTGTACCGATCCGTCCTTTTAATGAAACAATCCCTTTTACAGGCTATAAAGAGTACGTCGACCCGTTAGAGGGACCTAAAATGTTGTACACCCTTGTCTGCTTTTAAATCTGTTGCAAGTTTACAATGAAAGTCCTTTAAAATACCAGCTTCTGCCCGCGACTTCAACTGCATCAAAGTTGATATATTCTCCCACGGGAACCGTAAATTTTTCCGGGATAAATATCATATCGGTTATTCCACACTATAATATATCTCAGTGCCTCAAATCCGTTCAAAGAGTAACATCCATCCATCCTTACAAACATTCGCATTTATAATATTACTAGCATTAGTCGTACCTACTTAGTAAAATAAGTAGGAAGTAGGATAGTAGGATTGCCAAATCGCATTTAAGGCCAAAGTCAAAACATTTACTTCAATTAAACTATTTACAGGCACTCTTGAATTGCCAGTCAATAATTATTTCAGTCAGGTCAGTAAATTAATAAATTGAAGCTAGTTGCTAATTCCTAAACGTAGATAGGTATTACGTTTACGTAAGCAATACAGCTATTTCTGAGAAAGTACTACCTCTAATCATAATTATACGTTTTCCTACCGCTAAAAAGCGTTTCTGTACCTATTCCAGCTTGAAATGCCAAAGTAATTAATTACAGGCAAATAGGACGTTTTAGCTTTGTCTTCTTGTTTTTTCCTTACAAACAAACGTGGCTCAAACTTGTTATTCTTCCTATTTTCTCGAAAAGCTATTAATATTCATATCAAACAAGTACATCAGCCAAATGATTTTTGACAGCAAATTCAATGACCCGAAACTGGATTAACCTTTCAAAGGTCACGCGTTACTCCTAAAATATTCCACATGAATGAAAAACACTCAAAAGAGGATCATTCAATACAATTTAAGCCAATAGGACTGCTACTCACTGATGTAAACTTCCAGTTCTAAACTTATCAGTCTTGACGTAAGCCTGCAGGCTTTGCACGAACTATCACGTCAACATGTTGTCAACGCGACGTCAACGTCAACGTCAAACTTGTTGACAGCTCAGATAGCGGCTTTTAGTAGTACAAAGGGATCAAAAGAATGATCAAAACATACCTGAATGTAGTTTCCTTTTGTGAAACGTGTTGTTATAATTAAAGTGTGCGCTTTTGACGTCACGACTTTGAAGGACTGCGACACGCGGCCATGCGTGTGATGGTGCTTTTACTGTTTTTGTTTTGTTTTGAACTTTGCAGTTTTGCTTTGTTGGGGTTCAGTCTGGGATACTATTTTTGTTACCTATATGGTTTTAAAGAACATACCATAACGACTGTATACCTGGAAGGGTTAGGCAGAGGTGTACCAATGTTCACCCACAGTTCGCCGGTATGTTTTGGTTACATGTAATAGGCGGCGAGCTTATTGCCATTGTTTTCCTTCAGTAATAGTTTGATTAGGGACGGTATTTATTAAATTGGGAAATAAAGATCACGTTCTGTGAAAAGACGTTATCGTGTGTCATGTTGCAAAAAGAAACGTGCGTCCTGAAATGTACGTACAGCACGTTGTGTATTTTCCTAAGGTATTTTAATAAAGAAACTTTGTTTTTGATCGTTAACTATATGCCCGAGGTGTCATCCGCGTTCAGTTACGTCTTTTCTTACTGCTCCGCTAGCGTTGATTGTAGCGTGATGTTCTATACATATAAACTTCCCTCTTGAATCACTCTATCTAGTGTTGAAAATCGCATTAAAATCAGTTACGGAGTTTGAAAGATAGCGACTTTGTTTTATACTATGTAGAGTTGAAATTGATAGCAACAGAAAACTACTTTAGGCAAAACAATGTTAGCATAATTGTCTCTTGAATAACAAACTAAATTAATAAAACAACAAAAAAGTATAAAACTAAGAAACCAAGTAAAAAGGAAAATGCTTCCTCATCAATTTTATGTTAACCGGTCTTTTTACCTACATTGAAAACTTTTGTGAAAAGTTTAATAATAACGTGAAATTACCTCCGCGCTGTAACTTTTATGACGTTTTGTTGTGAAAAATATTGAACAAAACGTGAACGGTTTCTTAATAAGCCTTAATGCAGGACGCCGTGTAAAAGTCGCCTTTGTAGTAAGTTTTTGTATGAAGAGTGTGGATTTTTATCGTATTTTGTTGGTAGTTTTATTAGCAACTTAATAGTGCAAGTTCGTGTTCTTTTTTAAACTTTTTCCGTGGTGATTTTTTTACAGAAGTGTCTAATGTTTGAATTATGTAGTTCCATTTTTTTGCTTACATTCAATAACAACATGCAACCTGCACAAAGTATACGTAATAATAGTGAAATTAGTCAAGCACTGTTTTTATTAAATACTTGATTTATTTTTAACTCTTATTGCATACTTAATATTCGATTTTTATTAGATTTTTAACGACTTTCATCCATGTTTCGAATGAGATTTTCATTCCTTATCACCGTTTCTGATTTATATACTGAAAATACTCGTAAAATATAATGGAATTTTTATTGCTCTGCAGCCTAAAAGCGAAAGACTTTTAAATTCTTGAAAGAAAATGTAGGCAGGGATAATGAATTCAAAGCAAGCACTGTGTTTTGCAAAAATAAAGAGAAGAATAATAACCCTTTTTAAATTAATTTTCTTGCTTTTAAAGTATTAATTTTCTGACTAATTTAATTACATTATGTCTGAGACAGCCTCTGCAAAAAAGTTAAATTAAAATACACTTCTTGGCGATGAATAATTAAGACAAGGCTGAATGATAGGATGAATTGTCTAGGGTGTATTCTAGTCTTATCAAAGCTCTACAATATTGTATGATAGTAACTTACGTAGGTACTGTGTAAGGCTTTGCTTGAGTTAGCCTATACAACCTCATTGTTATACTTTATGATATGGATGCCGCTTTTGAATATAATTAGAAGAAAGTAGCAGTCAGTCTGGTTAGAGTACGACAGACGGGCTGTCAGTAGTAAACAAACTAAAAGAAATATTATAAAATATAATATTGAATAATTAAATAAACAAATGATAAAGTTATAATAACGTGTTGACTTAAGTAGCGTTTTGATCCCTCCACCGCCACAAGCGTTACAGTACCTAATAATGTCAGGGTTGCGGATTTTTTCCAAAGAGTCACACAGATGGGTAAGAGTAAGAGCAATGTCAGTAAGAGTCTGACAATTTCGCAATCCGCTCCTCCCAGGGCGGAAGATTTGATGATTTCCGATCATGAAAAATAAAGGTACCTAATATTACAGACCCATACAATGAAATGGTACAATGGAAATGTACATTCGATTTCGAGTCTCTGTGAACGAACAGATGCGATTGCAAATCTGTGTTTGTTTTAGTGAATAGTAATAATATGTCGAAATTCTGTGATTCTGTTTGTTTAATTTTGAACTTTGTGTAAATATTAGTCTGCCTATATTAGAATAAACTGCCTATACGGAAAGGAAAGTTTTTAATTTCCAAATATAAATCGAAGAATTGAAATGGCATTATCCTTTCACCAAGAAAATAATATTTTATCTGTTTGTTGTTCTGTTTGTTGTTTGCGGCTAAACACCGAAACGACTAGACCAATTTTGACGCAAATAGTTTCACTGGCAGATAGTTGATATTATAAGGAGTTTAATTATAGAAAAGAAGGAAGAAAGAAGGGTTCCCGCTAAAAAATTAAAACCTACCTATACGAGTATCATATGACCATCCAAGGCGAACCAAGGCGCAGGTATAATAGTGAATAATAAAACATAATTTTCTCAGACTTCGAGGTACTGGCAATAGGTAAAAAGAAATACCGAGGTTGGGATCGGGTATCGTAATAAAAGGCTAAGAAGCTTTTCAACAAATAATGGCTTTATTTCACTTTTCATTCGAATTCTTCGAAACTTTTTTATATTTTCTTGAGTTTTAAAGTTTTAAGAATACATAAAAGAGTTTTGTAATGATTCGTACTGGTCGATAGTAGATATAAAATGGAGATTTTCAAATTTGGAACGGAACTTTGATGCGGTTAAGAAATCATAACGTTTTGATTGTGTGGCAAGATAGATGAGGTCTAATGTATATCCTACTAATCTATACTAATATTATAAAGAGGTAACATTTGTTTGTAAGTTTGTAAGTTTGTATGTAGGGGGTAATCTCTGGAAGTAATGAACCAATTTTAAAAATTGTTTCACTGTTAGAAAGCTACATTATTCGTGAGTGCTATAGGCTATATAACATCACGCTACGACCAATTGGAGCGGAGCATCAATGAAAAATGTGGCAAAAACGGGGAAAAAATATTCTTTTTTAGGGCTTTTGTTGCGTGCGCTGCGTAAACGGTTAAAGTTACGCAAAAATAATGTATCAGAGAATTGTTCCTCTTAAAATATTCTAAAAAAAAGTCCGCGGTAGTATATGCCTAACTTTAAAGGTTGACTCAGTACAGCCATTTTTATGGGCAGAAAATTTCTTTTAAAATAATGCATTATTTGCGAAGGTGTTTTTATAAACATAGTATTAATCCTTATCAACATAAATACGTTATTCATCACAAGTGTTTAATTTTGAACAAAATTGCCCTTTACATCATTTAATTTCAACAAATATCTTAGGAGATATCACAGTTTTAAAATAACTTCGCAGCAAAATAATGACTCTGCGTGACATTCCGTAGCCTTTACCTCAGTTGCCTCAGAATAACAGATTATAGGCTACATAACATCGCGCTTTGAGCCACGGGAACGGAAAAGTAACCAAAATCCTAACGTAACGCGGGTGATACCGCGGGGCACAAGGGGGTAATCTCTGGATCTACTGAATCAATTTAAAAAAATATTTTACCCATAGAAAATACGTTATATGTAAGTGTTATAGGGTATTTTACATCTCGCTATGACACACGGGAGCGGTAACCCGAGACGTATCCTAGAGGGTGAAATAAGCCACGCGAACGAAGTCGCGGGCAACAGCTAGTATTATACATAAATGCGAAAATTTGTGAGGATGGATGGATGGATGGATGGATGTTTGCTACTCTTTCAAGCTTAAACGGCTGAACGGATCTGGATAAAAGGCACCAAGATAGATTGTAGTGTGGAATAACATTATATTTTTATCCCGGAAAAATGTACGGTTTCCGTGGTATAATGTATAAAAACGCGGAAGAAGTCGCGGGCATTAGCTAGTCATTTATGTATCTACAAATGATGATAAAACAGAGGTGATATCTATGTATACAGGAAAAGTTTTTAACCAGTGCGTAAATTTTTTTTGGTAGTTCAGTGTCAGTAATAGAACACATTTCCGTGTTTAGTTAAAAAAAAAATAAAAAAAAAATTTCATCCTTATCCGAGTTTGAAATAAGCAAAACATGGACATAATCTATTCGCCATACTATCAATGAAAACTCGCGGCCGCCGCCCGGGCGCATGGCTGGGGTGAGGGGGTGGGGAATGCGCTAGCGCCGGGCCGCCGCCGCCCGCCCGCCGTCAGTACGTTCCACGCGCGATTGGTGTCCTGACGTCTGAGCGTTCTTACCCCGCGCAACCCCTGCGCCCTGCAGTTTTGCCGCGTGTACTCGCGTCGTATCAATCACGATGTCAAACTTTACTCACCGCGAATACTATGAAATGGTGCGAGTGTATTTATTAAGCAACGAGAATCTATCTATCTTCATGTTTATGTTGCATACCTATTTTAGTGCTTCATTCAAGTTTATTATTATGCATTTTGATGGTCCTAAGCCCATGAAAGTATGAAGGAAAAGTTGGAATTACGTTAACAAGTAACTTCATATCGCAGTCCAAACTAAAAAAGGTCAGTAACCGCACCGCGTAGGTACGTCGTCGCAGCGGCGAGCGAGCTTCGACTCAGCTGTTACCTACGCGCTACGCACGCGCCGGCTCAGCTGATACGCGCGCCGCGAGTGACAATAAAATATGTTTTTAAGTAAACATGTTTCGTAAGCGATAACTTTTCTTTTTAGTACTAAGACATATCAAAATAAAATATACGTGTTTAATAAAACGTGTTGAAGTTTATTATGGCAAAATTTACGCACTGGTTAAAATTTTTTCCTGTATACATTGTCTAAGTAGTCTCCTGTCCTACTAACAAGGCTGTGACACAGTTTGACCCGGCAAATAGATATTAATTAATCCTGGTTGTCTCCCCAAAATCATTAACCTTACATTGTTTATTCTATTAATCTTAGTATTATGGCTGGCAAGTTTCCTGACGCACTAAAGATGGCTATCGTTAAACCATTATTTAAGAAAGAAGACAGAGAGCTGATGGAATACTATAGGCCTATTTCTCTGATACCTATTTTCTCTAAAATATTTGAGAAATACTTTCAAAAGGAATTAAACGGCTACATAGAAAAAAATAATATACTATGTAATGAGCAAAAAGGATTTCGCGAAAATAAAACTATAAATATGGCCATCTACGACTTTCTATACACCGTATTGACAAAAGTAGATAAAAAAACACCTGTATGTGCTGTCTTCTGCGATATGACTCAAGCATTTGACTATGTAAAACATGACATTTTAATTAAAAAACTTGACGCTTATGGAATTAGAGGTAATGTACTTAATTTATTTGAATCTTATTTAAGCAATAGAAAGCAAAAGACCGAAATCACTAGAATTAATACAAATACTAAAAAAGAAGAGATGTACCTATCTGAGGTACGTCTCATTACCTTTGGTGTTCCACAAGGAAGTGTTTTGGGACCTCAGCTTTTTACACTATACATCAATGACTTACCTAAATCAATTTCACATCCTATGACTTTGTTTGCGGATGATAGCACGGTGACAATTTCTAGTAATAACAGTGACATGATCCAATATAAACTTGACATTCACAATACTCTGACATCAATAATAAACTGGTTAAACAACAATAACTTAAAAATTAATTTAGCTAAAACTAAAATCATACATTTTAGCCAACGTTCGACTGTAGAAAACATGGACATAAATATAGATAATAAAACAATAGAAAGCGTAAACGGTACGAAATTCCTTGGACTAATGATTGATAAAATGCTCGATTGGAAAACGCAAATAGAGAACCTTTGCAAAAAAGTTTGTAGTTCTGCATTTGCATTGCACTCTCTAGCTGCAGTTGTGAATGTAGACACCTTGATTGCAGCTTACCATGGCTTAGCTGCGTCTCACCTAAGATACGGCATTATATTCTGGGGAAATTCTACCGACGTTAACAAGGCATTCAAGGCGCAAAAGAGATGTATTCGATCTATGTTTGGGTTAAAAACGGTTGATACATGTAAACCATATTTTAAAAAGTACAACATATTAACACTTCCCTGTATGTACATTCTCGAAGCCGCAATGTTTGTCAAAACTAACCCCAAACTGTTCCCACGACTAGAGGACGCCGTACCGCGTAACAGAAGAGATGCGACTATTCTTCGCAACTATCCCGCAAAAACGGCACTCATGCGCAAGAGTATCGTCTGCATGGCTCCCACTATATTTAATATACTGCCTAAACAATGGAAAGAGTTAAATAGTAATGCATTCAAGCGTCAATTAAAAACGTTCCTTTTGCATAAAGCATATTACAGTGTCTCAGAATTTCTAGCCGAAAAAGTTTTTTTTTTGAATAACTGATTGTAATTTGGACATCAATCGTATAACTTTGACATAAACTCTGTAATCTGAACATTTAACTCGTAAATTTGACATTCATCTTGTAATTTGACATATAAAAACTATGATCAAGACGTTCACATTGTAATTTTGCCATCAACATTGTAAATTTGACATAAATCTGTTAATCTGGACTTACGGTTGTAATTTTGACATGTATCATTCAAATTTGACATACATTTAAACTTTGACATTGTTCTTGCATGTGTGTTTTTTAATTATTTTTATTAATTCTAAATGTTGACGGGATAATATAAAAATTAATTTCGAATTAACAGGTCTCGAAGTTATAAATTTTGTTCTTGCTTTTGTGAAATTTTATAATTTTTGTAGTTTTCAATATTATAGAAATATTTGTACGCCGATACTTGCGGCTAAACATGACTGGATCTAAACAATTAATTTTAATCTTGCATGCTCTTGTATGTATACCATGTTTATACAAATAAAGAATATCTATCTATCTATCTATCTATCTAATAATTAACATGAACTTGTTATAGAGCGTGGTTTTGCTCTCAAGTTTAGGTTTGGTATAGAATACCTGATAAAAAACATGAATTATGTCAATTTTTTTTTTCTACTTAAAATATTGCTCCATTTTTAGGAATTTCTCCTGCATCGTGGGTGTGTTTACAAACATAAATTCAAATACACAAACAGCCAGATATTAAGGAATACCTAATTCACAACATATGAAAATATTTTTAATTAATGGGGATCCGGGGAGTCATGAAAACATAAAACCTGCCCTATGCCACTCTAATAGCTCAGATAAAATTGATAACCAATATTTATCATTGTCTGAAACCAACTTTACTCACTAGATATTATAATTTACCGCGACTGTAGTTGTTCTCTATTTAAAACATTGCAAAGTTGCCAACAATATATTTTCGAAAAAAGAATGCTCTATGTTCGTCGCAGAAATTAAAACAAAAAGCAACGGAATTTTCGCTTTTGAAAAAAGAATGGTGATTTGAAACCGGGATTCTACTCTCTACTTAGAACTTAGTTTAAAAAAATCCGACACATAGTTTGCTCTGAACTTTTTCCCGGTACAGTTTGCACTTCACAATCTATTTAGTGATGGTGCCGGCCCCAGATCCAATTTATCTGAGCTCAAAATTAAATTGCGTCTCATCCCCTCACGTTGGCTTGTCCCCACTAACTACAATTCATGCCGACCCTATTTAGTTCCAGTTAGGGTTGCCACGTCATAAAAAAAGTATTTTTTTTAAGGTTTACAGAAAGTGTTTTGTAAAAGTTTGGTTCTATTGTTAAGAAGAAAAATTAAGGTTTGTATTTTTTAACAGTTTCCCTTCATGTGTTAATTAATTTATTACAGTTTACCAACTGCTTCTCTATACAATCTTACTTCTTACGACTATTATAAATGCGTAAGTTTGTGTGAATGTTTGTTATTCAATCACGCTAAAACGGCTGAATGGATCTAGATACAATTTGACACAGAGACAGATTATACTCTGAAAGAGCCCTATCGCTACTTTTTATCCTGGAAAAATGTATGGTTCCCGTGGCATAATATATCAATATTGACGCGAACGAAGTCGCGGGTAGAAGTTAGAAGTATAATGTATATATATCTCGCAATCAGCTTCAGGCTTAATTAATTGGCTGTTCTTCACGTAATTAAATAACTTAGAAAGGCCCCTTTTGCCAAGATGTTTATTAAAAATAATAAAGCAGTTATTCAAGATTGTCAGATAATTTTACATAGGTAAGTTCTGTATATTGTACAATGCTGTAAACTCAGTGATAATTTTCAGCCTCGCGTGCACGAAGCTGTTGGTTCGCAACCGGCACGGGCAAGTACTCATGTGACTTTTTCTATTTCATGTGCTTTCTAAGCTTATCTTAGACATCACAGACATCGATGAAGGAGGACATCGTAATCATGGAATTAAAATTAAGTATATAAGTCTGAAATCCAGTCGCCAATCCGCCTTAAGCAAACGTGGTGATAAAAGCTAATGTCTTCTGTGTATGAGAAGTAAGTAGCCTTTGCCCTGCTCGTATTATTATTATACACGCTTACTTAAACATTGTTCTGGAACTAAAAGCCATAAGCTGTATCATAATTACAGAAACAATGGGCACAATTATTTTCAATAAAAAAACTTTTTTACAAAAAAATTACAACCGCCTTCAAAAACTAAAAAGAGAAAAATAACTTTAGCTTTGGAAGTCGGTGGCTTTGGTTCTGTTTGTTGTTTTGTATTGCCACCGACTTCCAAAGCTAAAGTTATTTTTCTCTTTTTAGTTTTTGAAGGCGGTTGTAATTTTTTTGTAAAAAGGTTTTTTATTTCTCGCTTTTTAGTATCAACTTCTTGTCATCCAAATCCATGAAGAAACTGTCGTGCTATGTAAATTAACGAGACACCACTAAAAAGTCATAAGAAAGTAGAATATGCGATTTCGTTTACTTGGATGAGAAATTTTTAAATACTACTGTATACATCTGTGTAACCCTTGAGTACAGGCGTGATGTTATATTGTGTGATGGTGTAAACAATGCTTAAATATGCTATAGCAACAATCGCGGTTAATCTGCTGTTATTTATTGAAGAGTTCCCTCGATTTCTACAAGATCCCATCATCAGATATTGAAATGGTGACAATGGGACCACACGGGAAGCACCAGCTTTCAAATAAAAAAAGAATCATGACAATCGGTACACCCAGTCGGGAAATTCGAGGTACCAAACATAAAAAAAAAAAAAAAAAAAAAATACAGTCGAATTGATAACCTCCTCCTTTTTTTGAAGTCGGTTAAAAAACAAAGAAAATATAAAATTAACACAAAATTTCAATTGGTGAAATAGTGTGAATTTGAAGTGATGCTCCCTTGCAGTCAATGCATATGTGTATGTAAACCTTATCGACGATCGGGTACATATGCAAACGGTAGCCATTGAAAAAATCCAAGCAGAAACGGTACTAATATAACTCGTATGACAAAAAAACTTCTTTATGAGTCTTAAAAAAAAATATAACAATGCCAATAATAACTATTTACTTGACTGAAGTTCCTGCGTTTCGGGTCCAGAGCGATGTAAAATTAACCGTATATAATTAATGTGAGAGTAACATTGTCCAGTGCGATGACAACCCTACGGCTTCGCTCCATCATCCATGCGGCGAGGTTATGAGTATGACGCGGGAGTAGTAGCGGAATGTTAACAACTGACATGGATTTAAAATGCCTTTGAACCGTTTGTACTATGGAACACACAAACTGAGTAGGAACAGAATAATTTGATGTTTGCTAACGTACAAATTATTTTAGTATTATAGGAAATATGCATATAAGTACTAATAAACATTGAAATAAATTCATTTTACATGGCAGATGTATGTGGCAACGCAGGGTCGCTCTCGAAAGACCTACCCGGTGAGGGTTTTTGGTTGGGTTTGGGTTCTTCAGAAAGGTCGCGTGCGCAATACTCGTGGCGTATTTGATCAGATGTATGAACGTACACGAGGCGAAAGTAGTATGTAAAGATCGTGGCAGGCGTCCCATGGGGGCAGAAACTACAGATAGTTTCTGCCTACCCCCATGGGAAAACGGTGTGGTTTATGTATGTATGTTAATAATTTCTGCTAAATGACGGGTGTAAAAGACAATTACAATTGTTAAGAAAGTTGTACCAAAGGAAAAAAATTTGCTTAGTACAAAAATATTGCTAAATAGATCGATGGACAGCCGTAGTATGTGACATGTCTTTTCACACCGCTTATAACTAATTACCTTCTAAATAATCTCGAAAAGGATTTCCTAATAAACCTTTCCGTAATTATAATTCCAAATACAAACTCAGATCAAAGGCAGTAGCCAGTGGGTCACTTTATTACGTTGAAAGGATAAACCACTAAAATTTAGACCAATGGTAACTGTTAAATGTGGAAAGGACCATCTGTAAAACAAGATGTAGAATTGAAGTCTTTATTTGGATGCTGGTACTAAAACGGGAATTATATTACAGAGATACGGCGGACTAAGGGTTAAATCTAATTTTGATTCAAAGCTCTTCTTTTAATGTTTGATTTTGAATTTGAATGTAACGGTTTTATGTTTTGGGGTTTTTAATTCAATTGGTTAGTAAGTTGGCTATTTTGTTGTAAGTAAATATTACCGCAACATTGGAACTAAAGGGCATTAGTAGGAACACGGATGGGTATTAGTCAGTAAGAGACTGACACTCCCTTCCGCTCCACCCAAAGCGGAGAAAATAATTTGATGATTTCCCATCATTTAAAAAAATAATGCCTTAGCAATACCGCACTGTGTCGTGATGGCTCAGTGGTTAAGGCGCCCGCCTCTCATGCACGAGGTTGTGGGTTCGCAACCAGGCACGGGCAAGTACCAATGTGACTTTTTCTAATTCATATGTACTTTCTAAGTGTATCTTGGACATCACTGACATCGGTAACCATGTCAGAGGCCCTTGAGGCGGTTTAGAAACTCTGACACTAGGGTGTGTGTGGGGTCGTTAGACCTTACTGCCCACACGATAAAGAAGAAGACCGCACTGTTGGAATTTCAACACACGGCTTAGTGCTGAGAGTTGCAAATTCATGCAATAATGTTTACATGTTGCATTTACGTGTCTCCTAGTGTTCGTAAAAACTGTTATTAATGTTAACAAACTTCTCGTTTTCCGATTATCCGTAACTACTGCCAAAGATCGGAGATTGACAGCCGGGACGTCTGTCTTTACGTGCTTTCCAAAGCACGCAGGTGTCACAATACCAACTTCTAAACTCCGGGCTGCTCCTGAGAAATTCCTAATGGAGAAATTCAATAACATTTTTTGCCTGACGAAAGAATCGAACCGGACAGGACACCACGCTCATCAATCGCGTGCCAACGGGACAGTTCCTACTCTCGAATGGTTTTAAAATCGGCAACATTGTCCCACAGCAATCAAACATAAACCAGCTTCTGAATCGTTTATCACAAAGAGCCGTTTTTATGCGTCGTGAAAAGCCGAAACGCGTTACTTGTTTTGCGTCAACGCTTTTATGCGATAAATAATAACTTTTTGATGTAACATCTTTATGTCGCATTAAAATCTTGATCGTTAAGCAATAAGAGCTATATTGCAGTGATTTCGATAATATATTGGACTACATAGTTAATAAAAAGTCTTATAACAGAAGTTTTTATGTACAGTTGTCCAATTATTTCATAATAAACGCTTGTAATAGGAAAACTGTTGCTGTAAGTGTAGTTTTTGTTGGTTTGTATAAATAAATCTATACTAATACTAATATTATAAAGCTGAAGAGTTTGTTTGTTAGGTTGGTTGAGTGCGGTAATCACAGGACCTACTAGTTCGAATTGTAAAATATTTTTGTGTTGGCTTTTATTTTTATCGAGGAAGGCTATAATAGTATAAGCTATATGACATCATGCTACGTCCCATAGGGGCGGAACAGTAACCAAAGATGTAACTTAACGCGGGTAAAAAAAACACGCGAATGAAGTGGCAGGCAGAAGCTAGTTTTGGATGAATGTGAATGGATGTAGAGGAAGAGGAAGCGCAAAGAAAATTGTGTGACAAATGCCATTAAAGAAAACAAAGCCAGTGATAGCATGACCATTGACAAAACGGCATGGAAGAAGGTAAGGATCCTAAGTAACATGGGATAAGGGCAGAATACGTCTGATGATTAGAATAGTGAGCTATTTTGCACATAGTCCTCATTTCTTCCTGGTTGAGTCGGATTTGAGGAAATGAGGAGTGCGTAGTTACGTTTACACTTATACACCATAACCTTCTGCGTACTTGGCTAGCCTCTCCTGAGATTGTCCGCTATAGCCAAAATTCGACCCAGTGGATATGATCAATTAAACTTAAAAAATGCGTAAATGATTTTGAAAAGTCTTACATTTTTAGTTATCTACAAACATTTTTTAAAGGTAACTGAAGCAATAATTTTCAGAATAAACAAGTATTACATAACGTTTAAAATTACAAGGCATCGTTGCATAAATAAATAACTAGCAGACGAGGAGCCTGGTAAACGATTAAAATTGCCGATGGCCACGCGAAACGAATTTTTCTACGTAATTAACTCCTGAGCAAATTGGTTTGCAGTTACCGAGCTCCGGTTTAAACTGCTTCGCAGCGGTTAAAGTCAAATATTAAGCGTTCAACATATTTGCCTAGAGTTCAGTGCATAGTTCATCCATTTTAGTAAGTGGTTTAACATTTAACATTGCGGTTCATGTGAAATTAAGCTTTTAGACTAATTAGCTTTTTAGTTTTCAGTTGATTAAACTTATTTTTGTGTAAAACTGAAAGACTGACCACTTTTTTGTGTTGATGGGTTTTTTATTCTAACCATTCTATACCTACATAAACTCACGCTTTTGCCCATGGGGGTAGGCAGAAACTACCTGCTACGATCCCTACATACTCCTTTCGCCTTGTCCATGTAATAATATAAGTTTATATTGGGAATGCAGCAGAAAGAGGTATAGGTAGGTACTACAAGCTAGTACTTATTTACTTTCACTTGTCTCGGCGTCAGTGATTAGTTAAATTTTACAAGTTTTTGTTACACTTCCCGATATTTCGTAGAGCTGGAATTTCGAAGACATATGTACAGTCTAGGGTCATAAATACAGTAGCACGTCAACGATAGTATTCGCAATAGAAAATTATTTTTTAAATAGGACTTGTTTTGCTTGCAAATCGAATTCGACTATACATATTCAAGGCCTGATTTCATCAGACGATTTGATTAAAGCCGAAATATATGTACCGAACATAGTCTAAAGAAAAACCTCGGATATCTCATTCAGGTCAGCTTGCGCAGGTCAAATAACAAAGCTCCAAGAGCGAAGCTTCAGTGAGAATAATTAAAATTCTTTCGCACACATAAACAAGGTGATTGAATTCAGAAAGCCTTTATTCAGCTTTGAATGGAATTCTAGTTTATACACATACCATCACGCTTGTATTCCCTAAAGGGTTAGGCAAAGATGTAGGTACTAATGTATGACCGGTGTAAATTCAACACATTAAAGTTTATTATCAAAATTATAGAATTACATGAATGGTAATTACGTTCACAATTCGAATTAATATCTCTCACCTCTTTAAAATTATTGATGTAAGTACAATTATAATCAACATAAAAGAAGACACAAAATATTAAAGAAAAGTGACACTCGATAAGAAAAGTAACAAAGAACAAATATTTATATGGTTAATAGATTCCGGGCCTGGTAGTTTGTTGTGTATGTGTATTGTAAAAGCACCAGCACAGGAGAAATTCCTAGTGTTGGGATAACGTTTTTCAATAAATATTGAAAAGAGAAATACAATTACAACATATCCATTATAATTTACCTGTACTCTCTAGTAACCATT
Source organism: Caradrina clavipalpis (assembly GCA_932526535.1). Lineage (NCBI taxonomy): Eukaryota > Metazoa > Arthropoda > Insecta > Lepidoptera > Noctuidae > Caradrina > Caradrina clavipalpis. The sequence continues at coordinate 5,290,377 of OW052103.1, forward strand.
GAAAAAATTCGTTAGCAAAAAATCAAGATTATTCAACTCAAAAATATCCGCGGAGTTACCAAGCAATTTTCAACAGATGCTTGAGGCATACCAACTGTGTATTTTTAGCATTCGCTAATTGGCCCGAGCCTTGGTATATTTCGTCTCGGCTTGCAGACTCCTACTTATCTCGCATTGCAGGCTCCTTTGAGACTGATATATAAGCTAACTCCGGTTTTAAGGAGCTAAACCTCGGATTTTGAGGATTGGATTAAATTGCGTAAGTGGTTGGTTAAAGTTTCTTTAAGCTAAAGGCGAACCGTTTTAAACCCGCTAGCGAGTTAGCGAGGGGTTAAAAATGAAATGCAGGTTTTTTTATTGTTAGGTCTGTCTGCACTAGTTAGGGTTATCTTTTAACTAGTAGTTAGTTGCTGTAATAAAGGTCTATTTTGAAATTTACACAACGTAACGCTTAAGTTTTTGGCTCAACTGCACCATACAATAGTAAAATCTGTATCTCTTTTAATTAAAACTTTATTAAACACATTGCTTTATTTAAAAAAAAAACTGAATAAAAAAATATTAAGCTATCTAATTGCCATTTATAAATGATCCTAATTTCATTCATACTTTATAAAAAAAAATGCAAAAAGCGCTTTGAAATGTGGGTGAGAAGCGCCACAATGAGTCTAAAGCACATCTCCAACACTTACACGGAACTAGGCTAAAAGCGCCACTACAGCGCGCCATAAATACACCTTAGTGACTACTTTGTTACGTCATCATAATGAGAAGAAAGTTAATAGAGAAAATCTTGTAAACGAACTTTATAGTAAGATAACTTCCAATTAAGCCTGTGTTAATAATTTAAACTAGAATAGAATGATAATTAAAATAGAATATTATCTACAGAGGCGAAACTAAAATCATCCGTACTAATATTATAAATGCGAAAGTAACTCTGTCTGTGTGTCTGTCTGAAGAAGAGACACTTCTTCACGCCTAAACCACTGAACCGATTTCAATGAAATTTGGTACAGATATAGTCTGGGACCCGAGAAAGGACATAGGATAGTTTTCATCCCGGAAATACCCCGGGAACGGGAACTATTAATCCACGCGGACGAAGTCGCGGGGAAAAGCTAGTTTAGAAATAAAACACCGGAACTTTAGTAATTTTATTAGGATATTTTAAATAATTAGTCATTTTTTTAGCGTCAACTTTCTGAATAATTGGTCGTCTCTTGGACGATTAAAAATTGAGTGTAAATGGTTTTATCCTACTAATCCTGCTAATTTTATAAAAGCGAAAGTTTGTGATGTTCGATGGATGGATGAATGTTTGTTACTCTTTTAAGCTTAAACAGCTGAACGGATCTGGATGTTTGGCACTGAGATAGATTGTAGTGTGGAATAACCCATTAGATACTTTTTATCTGAGAAAAATGTAGCGTTAATAATAGCGATAATATGTAAAATTTCACGCAGACGAAATCGCGGGCTAAAGCTACTTAGAAATAAATACTTTGATTTCGAATTTATTAAGAGGATTTTACACATGCATAAAACTTTCTGCGTGACAATCCTTTCGTAACTTGCACAAGCATACAATACCTAACACAGTAAGCAGAAATCGCACGACCTTCGGACAGACACCGCATTTCTTGTAAAACTTTTGTCGCATGTGAAAGTACTGCTACACGCCTAATCTACTTAATTCTCCATCGTTATCAGAAATCTAGACAAAAAAGTGCCTTAACGTGTCTCCATTACGCAAGCAACTAGGCTAAAACCTTTGAAGACGACTTTCCTTGTAGCGCACTCCATATAAAAGTACAGTGTAGTGTGTCGAGTGATTTCTTTTGTTCTTTTACGCTCGTACGATAACATAATTTGCATCTGCTAATCGTTTTTTTTTACATACGCCTGTATTCCCTGGTTAAGCAGAGGTGTACCAATGTACATCCACATTCCGTCGGAATGTTTAGGTCTCATGTAGCGAGCCTACTGCCATTCTTCTAAGCGTTTCGATGACAAACTATATTGAAATAAATAAATAAATAATATATACTATTATTTTAAATTATATTGATGCGGCCCAGAATTTGGCTACTATGACTGCGTTGTCGGTGGCAGCCATTAACCGAGCACAAACCCTAACTCCGAGCTGTTATTGAGAATTTCATAGATCAAGATCTCTAGCGTAGCAGTCGCGCTTAGGACCACTATGCTAACAAGGAAGTTGAAATAACTGAGCTTATAATAAACTAACATTGAAATAACGATAACGTTGTAACAATTTTTTATGTTACATTGAATGGAGTATAGTAACAGTGCCTATAACACGTAGCAAATATTAAGATGGCCGCAACGAGGGTACAACAACAAAAACTTATTAGTCACCTAAATTGTACGCCATTTATTCGTCACTGTTACCTCTTTTGATAGGGTTGGCAAGGGATAAGATACTCGTATTTGTAAAATCAGATTTTTGTTACAACACAAAATACAACATAGTAACATAGTTTGTAAAATTTCTGATACTAATTTTTTTGTGGACTCTAGTTGTGTGTGAATTGGGTAGATGACACCACTAACCAATAATTTCAAGAAAGAACTTCACAAAAAAACATTTAATTTTAGCACTAAAAACCCGATAATTTTTTAAATAACTATAAAAATCGATTTTTAGTTGCTTTCAAATCAATAAATAGTTAGTGAATTGAGATGACAAAAAAGTGACGTCATAGTTGAGTATTGTCATAGAAAATCTAAGGGTGAATGGCGTTTTGACAGCTCATAAAAAGTACGTCAATTGATTAGTGGTGTCATGTACCCAATTAACAGATTATTGTTTTTTGTGTAAAGTGACTTGGATGATGATGGAAAACGTCATCATATTGTCATTTAGAGTTTATTCTGCAAACTTGTGTTTATAAATGACTAGCTGCGTTTGCGGCTGCGGTTTTTTTGGGCCTATATACCTTTGAAATTTTCGTCACAATGAAGTTAATGATTTAGGAACGCCATGAGGACAAACATATAAACATTCATTCATTTATTTATATAAAAAACTACATCTCTAAAGGACTTGAGCAGTATGCTTAATTTTTTCTATATTATTATCTATTGCATAGTTTTATACTAGTTTTAGTAATCAGTACCTAATAATGCTAAAATTTTTAATTCTTTGCTACCCTCACAGCAACAGTGATTTCGCAAGCAAAGCAACCTTTAATAGAATGCCAGAAAAATGTTTATTAAACGAAATTAAGATTCAACGAACGTTTTTCCCGTTATCTTTCTGGACAGCCCTGTCCCGGCTTCAGTCACGAACTTCCGATCGTAATGATGACTTCTTTATATCTTCAAAAGGTGTTTTCTTTTGCCCCAACGTTTCTACGAGGCAATGTTTGGGTCATTACTTCGGTAACTTTATTGTATTATGTTGTTACCAAAGTATTTCTTTGATATAAATCCTAATGATATTGTAATTATGGATATTAGACATTTACGCTTTAGCTTAAGAGGACGGCAAAATTTCGAATTAAAGTCAAATTATACTATGACTGTAAATTAGCACCTACATCTATACCAATATTATAAAGAGGAAAGATTGTTTTGTTTGTTTGTTTGTACCGTATAGCCTCCGAAACTATTTGATTGTTTTTTTTTTTGCCCTAATAGATAGCTACATAATTCCTGAGTAATGTTGGCTATACAACTTCACGCTACGACCTACGGGAGCGGAGCAGTAACTTAACGCGAGTGAAATTAGTCTCGCGTAAGTATAACTTTAAGACATTCGGCATTAATAAAATAAAACAAGCTACATTTTTCTTACCTTACAGACCTTAACTTTCAAAGAATAAACAAACCTAATAGCTTTATAACAAAGTCCAAAATGACAGAAGACTAAAATAATATTTCGTTCCGGTTCCCGACTACGTAATAACTGACACAAACTAATATAGCCGGTACAAGCTATTGTACTAAAAGGAAACTTCATACAGACTTAGTGCGAAACTTTAATAGCCAAAAGTGAATACAAACTGAACTTGCTTTATCCAAACTTTGGTATTTACCGTTTTGGAATAGCTTCAAGATAACTGTGTTAAACGTTACTTTGAAATCTGCAAAACTTTTTGATACTTTGCTGAAAATAACGTGTAAGTTATTTCTTAAATGTTGTGATGTTGTGCTACTGTGAATTAGATAAACACTGCACATAGGTAGAGAAAGAACATAATAAAGAAAAGTTTTTGTTTGTTGAAACGTGCTTAACTCTGAAACTAACAATCGGATTGGAAAAAGTCTCTTGTGTATCTTCTGTGTAGATTCATGAAGAATCTGTTTAAGCTATAAACAACACGCTACGGCCCAAGGGAGCGGAGCAGACTCTAACCAAACATAATATAATGTGGGTGAAACAAAGCTATTGTCGAATTAATGTCGTGGTGGCCGAGTGGTTAAGGCGCCCACCTGTAATGCATGTGTTTGCGAGTTCGATTCCGGACAAGTACCAATGTTTTTTTCAATTCATATATTCATTTCAAACTTATCTTGGATATTACTGACATTGATAAGGGAAAACATCGTGAGGAAACGAAGTCTCTGATATTACAGAGGGCAGCGGTGATTATTTAGTATTAGGTCGGCCGTTAGCTTGTTTGTTATCCAAAAGAAACAAAATGCACGTCGAAGTCAAAATGTTTCAAACTACATAAAAACTTAAAGCCAAGAAAATACGGACAGGAGAAAACATTCAGAGTACACAGTTGTTACAGTAACGACTAACTTTCGTCTCCGTCTCAGCCTTATCTGTGTAGACTAGTCTACGACAAAGAAACATTGGAAACATCTCGACTGTTTTCATTTTCAATTAGGATCCCCTGTTTCGGTCTGTCCAGTTAGTTTGTAGTTATTTTCTTTTAATTCCCTCTTGGTTTAAAAAGTAAAGTAATGAGTAGTTATCGTCATTTGTCATAGAATATAAAGGTGCTCCCTCACCGGGAGCATTCGCGTGTAATGTAACGTTACAGATTTGAGCATTACATCAGTGAAGGAGGAGAACCGAGCATTACAATGCGCACCTTGTAATGATACAAAACGGGCATACATCAGTGAAGGAGAAGAACCGAGCATTACAATGCGCACCTTGTAATGATACAATGTGTAATATCTTGATACAACTTGTAACATCAATGCGCTCTACTTCCCCCAGAACCCCCGCCCGCCCGCTCAGTAGCCTACGTGACAGTGACCGCTTCGTCTGACATCTTGCTATGTAATGCTCAAAGTCGAATCTATATGTTACATTACACGCAAATGCTCGTTAGTCAGGGAAGTATTATTGTAATGTAATACTCAAATCGAATCTATAATGTTACAATACACGTGAATGCTCCCGGTTAGGGAGCACCTTTCGACCTGTAATTTTAATCTTATGTGAAATTGTGGACTATTGCGGTGGACCACTTTTACTCTTACACCCTTAGTAATAAGGTTGAAAAGTGATCAACTTCCATTGTTCTGGGATTTACAAATTAAAATCTAGTCACAATTTCATGTCAGCGACAATTAATCCGTACTAATTTTCCGTCCTAATATTATAAATGCGAAAGTAACTCTGTCTGTCTGTCTCTTCTTCACGCCTAAACCATTAAACCGATTTCAATGAAATTTGGTACAGATATAGTCTGGGACCCGAGAAAGGACATAGGATAGTTTTCATCCCGGAAATCCCCCGGGAACGGGAACTATTAATCCACGCGGACGAAGTCGCGGGCAAAAGCTAGTGTCGTATAAAAATGTCGGTAAATTAGAGGCTGACAGATTGAGAGACTGAGATTAGATTGCGATCGTTCCTATCATTTTGTAGAATTGGCCCCAAATTTTAATGAGTTACCTATTAACTAGTTTGGAAAATGAAAGATTTACATAAATTCACGTCTTTTTCCCATGGGGGTAGGCAGATACCACAGAAGTTATTATCACTACTTATTTCCAATATTTTTGTCTTTATATGACAGTATCACCAATTCGCCAGCAAACGTGATGATTTATGCCTTTTGTATGAGAAGACGCCATCGTCCCACAGAGGAAAGCACTGATATAATAGGTCGGTATTATTAGTACAACCCAGTAAAAGATATAAACAAACATACTTATCAATAATGTTATTCTAAATCTCATTTCTCCGATTTTCGTTCAAGGAATAATAAAAACATATTTTTTATTCCGTTGCTTTGTATTCCCGTCACTCTTCAACGTGAATGTCCTATTGTTTTTTCAGCAATGTTTTCGGAAAAAACCCCATCTTCCCGATATTTTTTCCGTGTTTTTAGAAAAAAACCATTAAAAGTGGGTACATTGATGACCTTGTCCCTTAATGTTGTACCGAAATCGATATAGCCGTAGGTATATCCGTGGCATATATGGCGTCACATCCTGTTTCCGTATTACCGTCACATCCGGGAAGTCCTGTGTCAACGCTCCCCCGCTTTAATTAATTATATTATATCGTTTGTGTGTATTCGTTTCGGGGAAATCTATCCAACGTGGATTGCAAATTTTTCATTCTCTGAATATTGGCTTGTCGGCTGTTTAATATTGAAAATTTACGATATTGGTAAATTACGGTCATTGAAGAATTAATTTCTTTTTAAAACATAAAACTTAATTAAATGACAAACTAAGAATGTACAGTTTAACGCGAAAAGGCCAGTTTAATAAAATGCCAGATCACTATTACCCGCTAATGTTTAATGGATATTCGCTGATGGCACCAGGTAACGGGCATTTTGGTTGCGTGCATCAGTGAACAGATGAAACGCTTTTAGAATCAACCCTGTGACTCTGTTTATTTGGCCGTCACGGTTGTACAGTCTGGAAATAGCTGATGTGTGCCTACCCGTATTTAAATATCTGTTTTAGGGCTGTGAGTGTTGGTTCAGTAACGTTTGTTTTGCAGTTGTGTTATTTAATTAGTAGTTTTCATTTACAATGGAATTGTTGATGATTTTATTGCCTTTTTAATGGATTATTACTATCGATATACATATTCCAGGTTTTGTTTCAAATAAAAATAAATATTTATAGCTCAAAACAATTAAGAAAATATACAGTCAATTTGAGAACCTTCTCTTGTTTGCAGTTGGGTAAAATAGGTATATGACATGTTTTAGAATACGTTTTAGGATTGAAATTGATATTATGTAAACGTGAATGATTGATCATTCGCTCACTGGCTTAACACGACATTTTGAAAACTACATATGAAGCTGCAGTTGTCAACTAATAACAGATCTTGTGGCAGATCCGAATCAAGAGTCTTCCACGAGGACGACGTCAAGGGCAAAAGCTAGTGATCGTTTAAGATTAAAATCGTATTTCCATAAAATGTAAAGACAAAAAAATATATTATCCATATTTATTCACATTAGAGAGAAAACAAATTAAATAGAAAGCAAAAACAATATAAAGGAGCTTATACAACATCTTTCAAAACAAGTGTCTCTTATTTCGGCATACTTTGTTCAATACATAGGAATTCTCATTAATTATAAAACAGAGTATTCGACTCAACAATTCCTTTGAAACTCACATTAAAATGTTTGTGAGTGATGTACACATTTGCGAAGGACAATAAAATCTACGCACCGATGGAACTTCGACTTAAGGCTACTTGTCCATTGGGATGGGAGAGTAAGCGGAGAAGAGAGGCGAAGCAAAGTACTGGAGTGTACCTGTTAACTAATGATCAGGGCAAACAGTACAATAATATGCTTAAACCATTTTCATTATTTGTTGATGATGAACCAATGGAAATTGTGACCAAAATCTAAACCCATGTAACATTTATTATGTTGTATTTTCAACTCTATTTTTGTTTAGTTTTTTAGTTTAGTTCAGTAAATTAATTAATGAGTACACTGTAATAGTTGAATTGTCTGTGTTGACAGTAAGACTATCAGACGTTAGAAGCTGAAAGTTCAAGAAAATGAGCGGTTACAGCTCTGCATACTTTCCAAGGTCAAAGTGTTTAAAACTTATCCTCACTTTACTGCTTATAGCCAGAAGCAGAGTTGAGTGAAATTAATAAACTAACTATTAGTTCATGTTTTCCTAGCTCAAAGTCCTGGTTTCACGAACTAAAAATTAATGCGGCGGATCGTAAAAGCGCGCGTAAGCGGCTGTGATTGGTTGACTGAATTATCAAAAACCAACCACCGTAAATAAACTTGGATTCATAATAAATATAAACCATTCCACTTTTAGTAAGTTTGGTGATCAATTTGTGCGTTCTCTGTATGAGATGGCACTTGCACTGCAGTGGGTCAATAATAGGCTAGTATATTTTGATGTTTATTAGTTTTGTATCGATTTTTGTTCGAAAAGGCGACGTTTAATCCCAGTTACTCTCCACTTCAATAGACAAGCATCCTTAAAGTCAGAGATGTATATTTCGGTACATTCAAAACTGCCACAAAGTTGAGTCGTTGCATCGAAACTGTAGTTCGTGTTCGTCGTAAAACACAAGTTTTGACGGTAATATACTCACGAGTTAGTGGCAAGTTATTGTGGACGTGTACTGACGTACCTACAGGTACTTAGGTACTTGTATTATGGAAGTTTGTACCTACCTCGCTCGGCCGTCAAAGTTATACTGAAATTGTAACTTGATACGTTAGTTGTGTACATAGATTGATTTCTGTGGAAATAGGTGGCCAGTTTGACGTCACGAGTTTGCTTTGAACTAAATGGAATATGATGTTGAATTTCTGTGTATTTTACACGTTTCCTGAAATGTGTAATTTGTATCAAGTATGTGTATTCATATTGTGATCATGCCGCTTTCAATGCGATTTAAAATAAACCATAGGTAGGTACTACTTAAAATATACTTTTGAATGAACAGTCAACTAGGAGGTGGCTTCAATTTCTAAAAGTAAAAAAGAAGCATCAAATCTGGTTGACGTCAAAATGAATTTCCTGCAAAATCTCGCAACCTTTGCTTGTTTAAACTTTAAGCAAACACGCTATTCTTAAAGACATGCTACAAGTAAGGATAAAAGGTAGTCAAATATTTTGCAAATTAGCATACAAAACGGTACTGTATTCGAAGCAAACTTTCAAAACTTCACGGAAGGTAAGCGCGCTTCGATACGATTTCTGCCACGTACGTAAGTAAGTTTGTGTTTTAAATGAAAAGTCCTTAAGTAGATTATAATTTAAGATACATCATCCGACCTGACTGGGATAGGTTTGCTTTTGTGAAAAACAAAAGGTTTGCACCGAACCGTCTCTGCTTTTAAAATGCTTAAAAATCAAGTCAATTTCACCTTCAGTGGTATTTTAGGCAAGACGTGACTTTCATGTTTTAGATTAAGTGATTAGAATAACAAAACAGCTCTGAATTCTTCTGACGAGGATGTTCGCGTCTCATCAACATAACATATGCTCTGGACTAACGTCCAGAGCACTTGTTTCTAATTGTGTTATTTTTGGTACAATGTTTTTTTGTAATTTCAAAAAAAAAAACAATGACCAGAATAAACGGTGTAAACGTTTGTACCATCATTGGGGTCACGTTATGGAGCATACCTGGGAACAACTTCTGGCTCCGGAGATATTGAAGGTCAATGTCCTAACATTTTTGTCATTTGTATGTTCTATGCAAGAGGCTCTCACCCAATTATATGGGATCTTAACATACCGGCGAACTATGGGTGTACATTGGTACACCTCTGCCTCACCCTTCGGGGAATACAGGCGTGATGGTACGTGTGCTGTTTACACCTTTTAAAATCTTCAACCCGTAGGATTACTTCAAAAATCCCTATCACATGACTATGTGCAGTTTCCAACCCTCTATCAAGAACGATGGCCGCTAAAGTTACCGCCAAGCAACGTGTCACGTGCCACAGATAAAGATAAGTCACAACCTGCACTTGCCGGAGCTGCGCGGAATACTAACCAAGGGGGTGTTAAGTACCCATAATAGTATTATTATGGAGAAGAATATGTCGCGTGGCATGAATTGTTATCGTGTTTTATTAAGAATGTCGGTGCATGAGATGTTAGTATTGTCTGAGTAAAACTGTTATTTCTGTATTATCTTGACATGTAATTCATATTAAATGGTGTTTTTGCAGTAGATCCTTAAACAACTGTAGATATTTTTGTCTCTCTAAAGAAGTTGCCAGATTAAATAGGGTTAAAATGCTTATGATTTCACGCACGCTTTTACTTTCAAATCTGGAATACCTACAGAAAAAACTGATTATCAGAATAAAAAGCTTAATGATTCAAATGACTCAAATTAAAAAAGTACTATGAATTTATTTTTGAAATCTCAGTATTTTCTATCTAAATTTTTGGCAAAGTCTATAAATAATCTCAAATTGAATATAGTTAATAATAAGGCCATTAGCCTCTTCTACAAATAGCCAATAAACTCAGTTTTATAAGTAATTTAATTAAACATTGAGACGACGTTTTACAAAGCTCGTATCGACTCTCTGTCAAAGTCGCTTTTCCAACGAAACTTTTAAACTTCACGAATTTGCAATGTATCTGCTATATGAGAAGTTTTAAAGTAACTTATACAACCTTCGAAGTTTGTATTAAAGGTACGACGAAATTGTGTTTTTGTGCTCCGTGAATAAGGTTAAAAGTCCAATGGTAAAAGTTTTGGTAACCGATTTCTTGGTCGGTGGAAATAATGTGTGTAATAAGATAAACAGTGTTTTTTTTACGCTAAAAGTAAAGTTGTCGATTCCCAGGTCGAGCAAAGTGTTATTGGGTTTTTCTATGAAATTTTCAGTAGCAGCTTGGAGTTAGGATTTGTGCCCGGTTCGATTTTTGCTAAATCAAATTCAAATTCATTTATTCAAAACAAGATAAAAAATTAATAAAATTTTGCTTAAATGTAAGTAATATTTCTAAGATTTACGTGCCTGAACTAGGTAATCCTGTGTCTCAGGTGAGAAGAGCTAAAATTGTCTAAAAAATTAAATAAGTTATCTTATTCTGAAAGAGTTCGTATATTACGTAATAGTGTAAAGGTGTAAAAAAGCAATAGTAGACAAATTATAATTATGCTGACTAATCAGTTGAGATAGGTACTTGTATTATTATGACCGTATTGACCGATTCTTCTGTACTGCCCCCCTAGCCAAGTCACAAACGATAAACGCAAACGCTGAGTAGGCTTTAATAGATCTTCAACTTTATGTGTTTGTTTTTAAGTTGAAGATCTAATGAAGATTGCATAGCGTTTTCGTTCGTTCCAGTCGCTAACGCTTAGAAATCTTTAATAGATTTTCAACTTAAGGCTCTTGGGTATTAAGTTGAAAATCTATTGGTACCTACCGAGCGTTTACGATTATCGTTTGTGACTTGGCTAGGGGGGCTGCTTGTTATGCACTTTCGATTAAGGTGGTTCAACATTCAACACTGCGGATTAGCGTAATCGTAAATTGGGTCAAATGTTACTTAGTTGCTCGTCAGTGTGCGTAATTAACATCAATTAATTAATGTCATGTGTCTTGTTACACCCCGTATACGTTTTGCGGCCAATAATATAACAGACGGCTTAACTTTTACCTCTACTACTCTTAACTACGACCGGAGAGCGCGAAGGACGGAGCGTCTTATAAAAAGTAGCTAAAGAACTTTTTTAACAAATTGGGTAAATATATTTTTCTTTTTTCTTTTTTGATGTAATACCTAGCTTATTAATTTTAAGATACCCATCTTACTACGCCAAAGTTAGAGAGATTGGATGGAAGAATGGATATAATATGTGCATGTGGTTGGATGGGTGGATATTTGTTACCCTTTCTCGTTTAAAAGTTTGAATGGAATTCATTGTGGCACAAATTTATATCTGGACTGCTAGTCTAGATATAAATTTGTAAGTATATTTTAGGCATAAAAAGTATTATTAGTTTATATCGGTTTTGAAGACTATGCATTCGAAAATGCGGGCAGAAGCTATTAGTATGTTATAAAGCTGAAACTCTAATAATTATTACAGTGTGATGTCAGAGAGAGATATTTCAGTAATGTCGAAACTATTTTGAACAATTAATGGTTGGTATGGGCGCCGAAAGCTTTTGATGCGTATAATAGAAAGTTTAACATTGTTTTATCAATAAATACGATCGTGTTTTACCTATGCATCAGTATATTGCAGTTATTTCAGAATATTTGATATTTTAATAAGATTTTTTATCAAATTGCGGCGTAATATTCGCGGACCCCCGCGAAATTTAGTTAAGAACATGTGAAATTTGTATTCATGAAAAAGCGTAAAATAGCTAGAGCTTCAGTATCTCCATAATCAGAAGAGTCCCAAGTATAAGTCAGATAAAAAAAAACAAGTTAAGGGAAAAATTGCCACTCTCACTTCCGTTACGTGTTATGCATTCAGCAATGTGGAGGGAACGGATCAGATACATTCCATTCTTGAATTCCAGTGAAAGTGGTGTAATAAAATGAAAATATTTTACAGCGAGCTCAATGCGCCGGCTTCATAGCTGTACTCGATGAAAATATATTTCATGGTCTATATTGACGAGGCAGCCATTTTGATAGTAAAGTATCGTGTTTATTTACCTGCTAATGGTAATTATTACATTCCAATCAAAAGTCGTTGAATTATCGTTCGCTTCTTCGATTTTTGTATGAAAATCGTATGTTTTTTACTAATTACGTAATTAAAAATATCGTCCCAATCTTCTTCTTTATCGTGTGGGCAGTAAGGTCTAAACGACTCCACACACCCTAGAAACGCCAAAAACGAACCCAATAAACGTTGCGTTTGCTAGATAATTGTGTCCTACCTATTTCGTTTTCATCTCGATGAGTAAAAGTGCTACAGTATAAAGCCTAATGTATAATTTCTTTGTGAGTTATACATAAACATACCTTTTCTTGACGACAGCGATGAGAATGATGTGCTGCGTGTTCTTAGTTCCTCGTATCGCTCTGAAACAAACATACTTAATTATTGAGTGGAATTTGATGAATAGGTATACGCTTTTAAGATGTATCATCTTTACCATGTGCCATTTAGGCATAGAGCTAACGTGCGCATGTGCGTTGCGCGTTTCGCGTTATATTAGCTAAGCAGTCTACAATTCGTAAAATTAATAAAAGAAGTGTAGGATACGGGTCACAAAAAATGACAGCATTTTGCGTAGCGTCTCGTAGCACTTCGTAGCGCTTTGTAGCACCGCGTAGCGCCTCGTAGCATATCTTTCTGTGTTTTCAAGTGTAACGCCACAGCACATCGCAGATTTTACTGAAGATGCGACGCACTAACGCGTCATCATTTGTATGTATATAATAAAATATATATTTTTTTCTTGACTATTCTGGCATTACCTGACCAACGTTGGGCAGAGTTATTTTCGGTCAGATACCACGAATGTAGTGTATTACATTATGCATTACCCTAAAATATGCCTATAGAAAGCAATGTGATGGGGTAATTATTTACTTATACAGGGTGGAAATTTATTATCCTACCTGGAGGGAAAGTACTCTAAATACTTAAGTAAGCACATTTTACCCAAAGGAAACATTCCTTTATTTTTAAAAAGAAACAAATCTGCATTTAAATAATTTTGAAAATACGCTTGCCACTCCCGGGAATCGAACCGACTAAAATCGGAAAAAATAGCATCCTGTATTTTTATGGCACTAATCGATAGGGTCAATCATAAGGATCAAATCTCTGCAAACATGGTAAGCTAAATTAAACAAAAACCATGAAATTTCAATTTAAACTTATTTTATACGGACGAAAAAAATGAGTAAGTACATTAACTAATTGCATGCTCGACATGACGTTCATTTTCTTCGATGCACAAATTCAGTATTTTAAGGAATTCATTTTGAATAACTTTTAGTAGGGTGTTTTGGTGAATATTGAAAATTGCATTACGCTACCAAAAGTTACTCAAAATGATTTTTTTTAAGGCATAAATTGGTGCATCCAAGAAAATGAAGCTCATTTCCAGCAAGGACTTAGTTTACTCGTTTTTTTCGTCCGAATAAAATAAGTTTACATTAAAATTGCATGTTTTTCTTAATTTTAATTTACCATATTTGCAGAGATTTGATCCTTATGATTGACCCTATCGATTGATGCCATAAAAGTACAGGATGCTATTTTTTCGAATTTTAGTCGGTTCGATTCCTGGGTGTAGCAAGCGTATTTTCAAAATTATTTAAATGCAGTTTCGTTTCTTTTTTAAAATAAAGGTATGTTTCCTTTGAGTAAATTTTGCTAACTTAAGTATTTAGAGTACTTTCCCTCCAGGTAGGATAATAAATTTCCACCCTGTATACAATCGTTATGTAACCGGTGATCCGTCTTTCTACGTATATCATTGTTAGGGTTGCAGATGATGAATGTTATGTTTATTAAGTACAGTGTATTCATTAGGGGTAAAGAAAAGGATTGGTTCTGTAGACTTCAGAAAATATTTGTTGGCTAAGACTTTCAATTATATAAAGTTGTGTTTTACTACCAGCAATATGAACATTGTTTCTTGCCCATTGTTTTCCTTCCAAACTACCTTTTGGAATAAGCAACTAGATTCAATTCTTCATTGTTCTTGTAGGTATGTCTATGACCTTCAAAAGTGCCTTTTAATGACCCAATTGAATTAAATGCATGACTTTGAATTTGATTTAGGACCTAACGTTTGCGTGTTACACTTAGTAAAGACAAAAAATATTAAAAGAACTAGCTTCAGCCCGGTACTTCGTCCGCGTCAAATTTGTTATATACCACGGGAACAGGTCATTTTTTTTTGGGCTAAGAAGTACCAGACTATAATCGATCTCTGTGCCAAATTTCATCTAGATCAATACAATGCAAGATTAATATTCTATTTTATTCCAACAATTATTTGTACGACTTTAAAATTCCATTCCCGCTTATTCCAATGCCGGGACCGATCATACGGAAATGTAACCAGGTAAATAGATAAAATGTACCCAGGTACGTGGGTAAAATGTACCCGGGTAGGCAAAATCACTTTCGAACGAAGGACTCCTTCAAACCCGATGTTGCGGACGTAATTCGCTTTGTACTCACACTACACAAGTACATATAAATAGGTATTAAATGTGGATGGAGGATTATCGGTGTTACAGCGAGATTTTGTGTGAGATTTTGACTTGTAGAAATGTTTTGTATAGTCGAAGGTGTGATAAGTAGGACGGTAAGTAATGTGAAGGCAACCGATGCGTGGTTAAGTTGGATTTTGACAAAATCCTACCTTTCCCTGCTTTCTACTAATACTATAAATGCGAAATTTTGTAAGGATGGTTGGATGGATGGATGTTTGTTACTCTTTCACGCTTAAACTGTTGAATAGATCTGTGATGAATTTTGGCACTGAGATGGATTGTATTGTGGAATAACACATAGGATACTCTTTATCCCGGAATAATCTCTCGTCCCACAATTAGATTGTTTTCTATCTCCACTATGTATTTTTATCTCTCCCTAGTTTGTATATTTTGTTTGTTTGTATGTATGTATGTATTTATTATTATATTTTATATTGGAAATTTTCTATTTCTGTTCCCTTTTTCTTGCACCTCCTATGTTTTGTGTCTACATCACCCTAAGGTAGACTGGTAGAAAATGCCTAAGGTATTAAGTCTGCCTTTGTACAGTGTATTTTTACATTAAATTTGTGCATAAAGTTTTAATAAGTAAATAATGTTCTGTTCCCGAGGGACAAATATATCAAATTTTGGCGCGGAGGAAGTCACTGGTGGAAGCTAGTACTAGTCTAGACGATCTAATTTTGTCGAAAGAAGCTTTCAATTGTATTTAATATTTAATAATGATTGCTATTTCTAACTATAGACATAAGCCTTAAACCACAAACATATAACATATACGAAGAGAAAAGTCCTCGTTTATTCCTTCCCACGTGAGGTAACTAGTGAGGTACTTTCTAGAAAAGTGGCTTTGATATGATATTGTATTGCAAAGGAGCTTATATTGCCATTGTTTGTTCAGAAATAGGATAACGTTGTCGTGACAACACTATACCTGTTTCTGCGAAATATTACAATTGGAGTCGGTTAAAATAATAATGATACCGACCCTGTTCCCGGTACTGGTGGACTACTATTTTTTATATTTTTATTTATATGGATATTATGAATAAATAAATGAGAATAATAATAACAGCTTATTACTGTTCAGAGCAAAGGCCTTTTCTCATACTGAGAAGGCATGAGTATTGATCACCACGCTTGCGTAAGGCGGGTTAGCGATTTCAGACCTATATTAATTAATTGGTTTCCTAACGATGTTTTCCTTTACCGATGTCATTGATGTCCAAGATAAACTTAAAAAGTAAATAAGAAATGAGAAAAGCCACATTGGTACTTGTCCGTGCCCGGTTACGAAACTATAGCCTCGTGGATGATAGACGGATGCCTTAACCCCTGGGCCATCATAAACTACACATACCACCACGCCTGTATCCCCTGAAGAGAAAGGCAGAGGTGTACCAAAAGTATGTACACCCACAGCTCGTCAAAATGTTTAGGTCCCATGTAACAGAAGGCAAGCCTATTGCTATTAATCGTAATTCCGAGCTGCTACTGAGAATTTCACAGAAAAACCCAATAACAGTTTTTGCTCCACCTGGGAATCGAACCCAAGACCTCTAGCATAGCAGTCGCGCTTAGGACCGGTAGGCTAACGAGCTAACTAATAGGCAAAAATATAAATAAGTTAGTATGTTTATCTACAAATGTTTATACAGGTCAAAGCTACGAAGTCCTGAGTTTGACAAAGAACTACAAACGACCCTCTCCGGCGTCGTTTGAAGGGATGGATTGAAAATTCGAGGTAAAAATCTGAAGCAAAATGTTGATTACCTACTCTGTTGAAAAGTTAGGGTGAAAATCTCGCTAGCTTTATACTTTTTTATGGTTGTACCTTTAATCCTTACAGTTTTGTCATGTAATCTGGCATGGGTATACATATTTCTTTACTATAATATCGAATCTATCTTTTCTTTAATATAAATCATATTTCCTTACTCGAAATTTCCAACAATAATGATTTCAAACATAAGCTAAAGAAAATACTTTTAGAAAAAGCGTATTACTCGGTGAAAGAGTTTCTGGATGATAAATGTATCCTTAAAAAGTAGTAAAATTTATATCTCATTATTTTTGTATAATTATTTGTGCATGGTTAACGCATATTGATTTTTAATAACTGTATTATTATGTAAACTTGACATTCCCTGACATTTTTTATTTTAATTCATTGACTGATACTGCGTTTAATTAATTAATATGTAATTTATTATTATGAGTTTAAATTTGCATGGCGTGAGCCTAAGTATGGCGACACATATTTCTAACTGTAATTAATACCTGTATACCCACCCATATTCTGCAAATAAAGGATTTTGATTTGATTTGATTTGATTTGATTTGATATCAATCAGGCCAAAGTGGGGAAAAAATCTTGAATAAATATGTCCTCCCCTATACATAAAGTGACTTTTTACTCGTGTATTCCGTGGTGTGGGGTAACGGGAAGAAAGTGCATTTTTTTTTAGAGTCAATTGAGCTTCCCTGCCTACTTAATGGTCGTTTTTTGGATGTCAAACTAGTGAACTGCCCGCCACTTTGCCCACGTTGCGTATTTTCCCGCAATTAGTTACATCTTTCTTTGGTTATATTGGTTTATCTATTGGTGAAAATAGTTAAAATCGGCCTAGAAGCCTATTTAGTACAAACAAATAATAAATGTCTTTTTAATATTAAGTACAGATGAAAATTTTATTGACACATGATTTCTTGGATAGCATTTAAATTGATAAAATGGTGGCCCATTTTTAAATCCCATATGAGCTGTACAATTAGTATGACAATAATTATTATTGTTCAAAATCAAAAAGCCATTTCAGATAATCTCTCCCTTAATACAAATAAAAAACAAGATCTAATCTACAAAATAAAGTGTCTATAAATTAATTTCAGGTGCTTGCCATAATCCTGGTAATCAGGTCATGGGGATGGGGGCCGCGTTTCCGTAATTAAATATGGTTTACAGTTTTGGGTGCGTGGTGATAACCCCCACATGTTTCAGGTGATAATGTTTAGGTGTGCAAATGTCGTCTTAAATAATTTGGCACCTAACTTACTAATAGATGCAAAGTAACATATTCTTCATTTCTGGAAGAAACTTTATTTATAAGAATAATAATATCAGCTTACTGTTGTCCCTGTATTAGGCAAAGGCCTCTTCGTACAGAGAAGGCATTCGTATTGTTTAACTTCCGAATATTTGTTGCAATTCTGTTCAACTTATTTTAAAAATGACTAGGTTCTACCCGCGACAATGCCCACATAAAAGTCACACCACAAAACATCTCTTGTAACTTTTGTCTTTAACAATAGGGTACCTTTCTGTCAGTGAAAGAATTATTGTAATGCGGACTAGCATTGCCATAGATTTCGTCATTAGAGATTATAAGAAATAAGAAAATTTCCCCTATTTATAATGTTGGTTAAGATTGAACGATACTCTACCTATTGCTGGAATCAAATGTAACAGTTCACATTAGGACCCAATAAAGTTAATGAAAATTGCAATCCGTGGTGCTTGGCAATCTGGGCTTCTCCCAGTTGTAAATAATCCCTTTGTGCCTATTGGCCTAATTCTGTTCTGTCTCCTGCTTGTTTGGAGGGCAGTGGAAATTATATTTTTCTTACTCCTCCGCTAATCTTTTCTGATTAATTTCGTTGCGGGATCCAAGACAGTTGAATCGTTTCTCTGGGACTCGTCGAGCTTCATTGTCTCGGCGCTTTTCTTGTGGTCGCCACTGTTGATCCTGGCTTACAGGAGTTGCAGTGGTTTGGGAACAGTGTGGCGGGCTTGTCCCAAAAAATACTCTTAAAATAGCGTGAGATCGTCGGAAATTGTTTAAAGGTAAGGTTCACCATAAAATGGGAAAATAATAATCTACGCGTTTTAATTAAAAACTTTGAAATAGCAACACTCGGTAACAAGTTTAACCTTACAAATAAGGAGGTACTCATTGTCTTATTTTGGACAAATTATTATAATAATTATTATATGAAGAGCGGAAACAATGCTTACTTTAATTATAAGTTTACTCCTAATAACACTTTGCCCTTCCTGAAAATCAAACCGGGGACCTAGCTCCAATAAATTCATCACTAAGGTGACTATACAAAATTCGTGAATAAACAATTCGTCTTATCTGTCATCACAATGAACACAAATAACTATTTCCTAAGCACATGCTTAACGCACACATGTGCGTTAAGGCACGTTACATCTTTGCCACACAGTATTTCATAATTGCCCTCCCTAAGGTCTCAATACCGCAAGACAGACTCTAAGGTTCTACAATATTAATTAAGTTTTCAGTTATCTTGTAGGTGAGAAGTGTAGCTAGATATTTTGTATAGATTAGCTGTGCATATAGCTCCACTCGCGAAAATCTAGGCATTGCCTACGAATTTTACACAAAAATTACGTTAATCTTTCATACACGGTGGAAAGGACACCATGACATGAACTTTTACCATCAATTCAGTACATGATTCTTAATCCCTCAGATTAAAATGCAAATCACCATAGCTTGTTTATCTTAATCATGCCAGAGAATTAGCATTGCCATCCAACGTGCCAATGTTGCCAGTTTTTTGGGCACTTTTCCAGTTGACGGCGATGCAGAGGAAATTTTTGACGCCATATTGTTTTAGTAGTAGTTTCATCTTATTGTTTTAGTAGAAGTTTCATCTTATTGTTTTAGTAAGAGTTTCATCTAATTTTAAGTTTATCTTTATCAAAATCCTTTTTTTTTTCATCACAAAGTGCCATCCAAACTGACACAAATTATTGTCTACTGCCCTTTAAAACTAAATGATTTGTCAAAGTGCTTTATGATATTCTGGACTTTAAATTCTAATGTTCCAAAGTACATATTTACCCACACCTAAAAGTGGGAACACAAAACATCGTCTAACCAAAACCCGGAAATTAGTACCGGGTAAACAAAACTCCAATAGGTAGAAATTACCCTTTAGCGTTGACTGCGGCGTAAACACAGTGCTGACTGGCCCATTTCATTAGTTACCTGTCAAGAGGTTACCTGTGACGTCGCTAAAGTACAGCCACTGAATAGATAGGGTACAGAAGGTTCACTTCAATACTCAATACTTTATTGCATTCTATAATGTGTACATATAGTTGGTATGTTGTACCTCGAATCAATTATGGACCCTGTCGGGAACAGCAAAGTCAACAACCAGTCTTCTTCCAACTGTTAAAACCGGTGAAGGTACACATAGACGCGTTCGTATGGCGATATCGAAAGAATGATAGTTGCGAGTGCGCTTGCAGTTCTATACTAATATTATAGAGACGAAAGTTTTTATGTTTGTTTGTTTGTTTGTACCGATTTTTTTTTAACCATTTTTTCACAAATAGATAACTACATTATTCCGGAATAACTTAGGCTATATAATATCACGCTATGACCCACGGGAGCGGAGCAGTAACCAAAGCTCCTCACAAATTAGGCAATCATTTACAAAAATATTTTTTTCAACTCGTCTGGTAGTTCAAATGTTTAGCACTTTTAAACAAACAAAATAGCTCTTCAGCTGTATTGTATTGGTATACGTAGATGTATGGAACGGTAGTTATTTTTTTAATTAGCAGTTTTTTTTTGTAAGCTATGAATAATTTCCTCTCTGGGCCCTCCAGAGTGGTTCGTGTACTGAATAACACGTAAACACGTGTAATACGTGTCAATGTCTCATCCATTCTTTACGTGCGTGAGTTGTTACTCGTTCGAAGATGATCTTCTGTACCTGTTTACTTTGTGTCCCAGTTTAATGAGTACTTGAGGTTCCTCTAGCACGGGTCATTGACTGCATTGTGCCCTGATCCTGACTTGATTTGTTCGACAAAGATTTGTTAATTAAAGCTTTTTAGAATTGGATTGTGTGGCTGTGATTTAGAGTCTTAGTTTATATTAGACAATTCGATTTCTTCTTAAACTGTGTGTTTAATCTTACCTAGGAAATGTGTATAAAAAGAATTCCGAGAGGGGCAATTCTACGTACATTTTTTGACATTAATTGTCACTAGATTTCGAAAGTTTTTGGTTAGTATAGTAAACTTTCAGTTCTTTTATTCTTAATATAAATCGTACTTTCGACTTCATATTCATTTTACCTACCCACCTACCAACAACAAAAACTAAAAAACAATTTTAATTAAAATGGAAAACTTTTAATAAAAATGAAAAGTTTATGTTCGTTGCGTTATATTAGCACTAATTAAAAGTTTTCATAATTATTATTGTGAGTATAGTAGTCGGGGGAAATGGCGTAGGTGTCTGGATTACATTAAGAAAGTAAGTTATAGAACTTTGTGAATTAAGATAACAAAGGTATTCTGATAGGTACTTGTATGAAAACTTTGAGTGAAGAGTGGAGTTGGGTATAAGGATTTGATTGCTTTGAATTTGTTCTTAAGTAGTAAGCGATGTAATTAATATTTTCCTGTGGTATTCTAAGTTATTATGAGCTAGCTTCTGCCCGTGACTTCTGCCGCGAAACAAGTGCACCATAAAACAGTTCATGGTACTCAGTAATAAAGTAGATTTCTATCAGTGAAAGAAATGTTTTCGGACCAGTATTTCCAAAGATTTTTGGCTCCTACAGAGTTTTTAAAATTTCTTATCTTTTACGATACCCATTTGACTAAATTCATAACCATTTATTTAATCTTATTGATTTTGCTAATTAAATATTATGTGGGATACCCCAGATAATATTTATCACATCACATCATAAATATCATTATTAATTTATTTGATAACATAACATTTACTTTTTAAAATTCAGGTTTACATTTTTTTGCTGTACTTAATTCATTACTGGATTAAATAGTGTTTTTTTGAATATATCTATTACCAAACACTTACTCCTGTGCTTAAAAAACTGTGTAAAAATAAAATCCGATGAAAAATGTAATCATTTTTTAAGACAATATTATCAATAAAATCAGCATCTGTATTCACAAAGCCTTTGTTCCTGCATTCTTGAAGTTCTAGAATCTACTATTCTAAAGTTCACTATTCATTAAATCAATTAGAGGGTTATAATTGAAATAACTTAGTTTATCGAATGCGGAGGAAGTCAAAGTGCCCGTGCCATTGCTTTGGGAAACAAACTTGGCAAGTCCTAATGCAATTTGAATTAATTTAATTAGAGTGACTGAAACTTGAGTTTGTTTGTTGAATTAAACGGTAAGTTATTGATTTATTTCGGTATAGGATAAGTTCAGTTTAACATGTTTTAAGAATTTTTAAATTTATATGTATAAGTTTAAAAATATCTTTCAGATATAATATGTCGTGAGTACAATTTTACAACTAAGTAAATGTATATGATCCGACTGCTATATAGGTGCATATATTTGAATACTATCGAAGGTATAAACAATTGAGCCTTTTAAATTAAACCATGAAAAAAAAACAAGTATTTAACATCCCTAAATCTACTAGAAACCTCACTTATGAAGTCAAAGTCAAATCATTTATTTCAATGACAGTGAGATCCTTTAAAAGCAAATTAAAGTCTTATAAAAAAAAATGAATCCATAAAAAAAATAGTTACAATACTCCACTTGCAGTAGTTCTTGTTAAATTATTATAGACATCACTGTTGCTATTCCAATTTCAAATAACCGTAAAGATACTCAATAAAGAATGCGAGTAAACCAAGTAATTTACTTTTACGATTGGACCGAAGTAAGAAGTGCTTAGGCAAGGAATGCGCCCGCCACTCTCAAGTTTCAGTCCCAATAATATTGTTAATGTCGCGGGCTTCAGATTCCTACGATCCGCGCAGCCGTAGTATAATATGTTTGTTGGAGGAATGCGTTATTTGAGAGTGGAATCCGAACTATGTAGTGCTACTACTTAAATAAGAAGTAACAATTTGTTTTTTGCAAACTGTGACGGAGAAAAACGATAATAATGCCTTTAATGTTTTTAATATAACATTTTATAACCTATAATGATGAATTTGTTATACTTTCTTCCAGTATCACAAACTCCTGTGATTAACTTATCTTTTATTTAGAAACAATAATATGGTAAATGATTTTCTGGTACCAATAAATAACTTATCTTATTTTTTTTCTATGCTAGCAGTAAGAACCCCTCATTAATCGAAGGTGAAAGCCTCCCTTAGACGATTTCCAGTGTCCCTATTGTAAAGCTGTCGGACAACCATAAAAGCAAAAACCAACATATATTTATTATAATATAATTAATTAAATTACTCACTAAGTCCCACTAGCGACGGTCCAGAGAGGGATCTTGATTTAAAAAAAGAGCCAAGAGCGAAATTGATTAAAAAAAAATTTTGGAAGTACAATTAATTATAACATGTTCAATGGCGGTTCAATCTCTAACACAAATTTTATTGTTTTTTTTATGGTTACTAAAATGTGGACAGTTTATTAAGTTATTATATGTATACGTATATATTTGTATTAAGTTATTTGTATTTACAAATGCAACCTGATCCTAACATCAATCTTGGATCCTATAAAGAAATAGCGCAATAAAGTTTCAAAAATCAAATTCTGCAAACTTATGACGTCTACCTCACGTATTACGTTTCAAAATGAAATTGAATCCTCATAAAATGTTATGACCGATCTGTCGTTAGAAATTCAATCTAAATTCCAGTAGATAAGACGCAAATTGCTTTGGAGCAATTAAATTGCAGTTATAAGCCCGTTAAGGGACATGACGGGATCATCAATTACTATTGATGGCGATAATACTTGAGTTGAAAATGGACGCGATTTTTAAATCGTTTCTGTGAAAGTTAGTGGAGATTTTATGAATGATGTCTCGATATTTACTGAAACTTTAGGCAATTTTAACAAATAAAGTTAGGTATAGTTATTTGTTTACTTAATGAATAAACGATTTTGATTTGATTTGATTTAATGGTGCCGATTCCTTTGTTCACAAGCTAAACTAAATTTAGAGAATTGACATCTCTTACTAACATACAGCGAAAGAAAAGGACGGTAATACCTTAGAACTAAGTTAGAGATGTCAAATTAGTTTTGCCTTGAACTTTTCCGTGTTTTTAATCGACGCGTTCTGACATGCCAACTATAATTGTATAGAGGTTTTAGATCAACTAAAATTGACAAGTCTAATTCACGTCCGTCCCTTTCTTGTTTGATTGGAAAGAAAAAGATAGAAATAGTCTAAATTAAATTTAGCTTGTGCATAACAGAATCGACACCAATATCTACCAATTTCAAGAAAATTCTAAAATATTTATTAGGCATTAAACTATCCAAAAGTCATACATGCACTTTAACCATAACCTCACATATTTCAACGTTTTTTAATAAAAAAGAAGTTTAAAAAACTAAAACCCGACTACAAAAAATTCACGTTCTAAAAAGTATGAAACAAGAAAACATTCTCATCTGAAAGCCGTGGTCGTATGCCACTTTACCCTAAACTTTAGTGCTAAAGATTCATGTTCTATAACTACATACATACAGTTTTACCTGAATTAGGTGGCATACGACCACGGCTTTCAGATGAGAATGTTTTCTTGTTTCATACTTTTTAGAACGTGAATTTTTTGTAGTCGGGTTTTAGTTTTTTAAACTTCTTTTTTATTTAAAATATTTTGGGGTTTAAATTTAGACATTTATATGCGTAATATTATTGGAACTGCAACATATATACACAATATATGAAATAATAATCTATTAAGTCTCCCAAACGAAATATTGGTTAGTTAGCTAGGTTTATGATGCGTTCTAAAGGGTGCTATGTACAATTTACTTATATAATATATATATATATATTTGAAATGTGCTAATTAAGCCCTTTAGTTTGATATGTAACACGACCATATTTGGAGGAAAAAAATTTTTTTTTCACATCTTCTTGAGCCCTAGAGGGCGACACATACAATTTATTGCAACATAATGTAGCCTATAACCAGCGGACGATCAAGACGCTTCTAATGACACCTCATTTGTCAATTTACGTTAGACGGTTTAGAAGTTATGAGGGAACAGATGAACATCCATACATACATACATACATACATACATACATACATACATACATACATACATACATACATACATACATACCGGTCAACCTCATAACCCTCCTTTTTGCTTCGCCGTAGTCGGGTAAAAAACGAAGCAAAAAGCGTATGTAAGGATCGTAACTGTGGTTTCTGCCTACTCCCATGGGAAAGAGGCGTGAGTTTATGTATGTTAATATGTAAAAAAAAACATTCCACAGTCAAGCCTTCGTTGAAGCACTTCTTCGTAGCAATGCAAGTTTCAAACGACTGGATAATACCAGTTTTTTTCTTTTTTCGTAATTCAAACCAAATTTTTTATGATAATAACATGCTGTAACATTAATAAAAGGTTGTTTATTATTTGACTCAAAAACCTTTACAAATACTAGCTTCTGCACGCGACTTTGGCTGCGTCAAAGTCAAATTTACCATAAAACATAGTCTATGACACGCGGCAATAGTACAGCTTTCTATCAGTGAAAAAAATTTGAAGACTTCCAAACAAAAATATAATTAAAATACAAACAAACTTTCCCTCAATATAAAATACGTATGACAGATTCATACGGTCGATTTAAATATAAAAATGAAGCGTCTGCCATATCATCCGAATTTAATTTTAACTGTATATGAAATGCCAACCATATTAATTTATTGCTATTGTAAAATATGGAAACTTGTTTATTGAAATTAAAAGGTTTCTGATAATAAATTTCGATACACTGGCTTATATTTGGAACTAGCTTTGGTCCGCAACTTCGTCAGAATCATTGATTTATTTACAGATCCCAAATTTTTCTGACTACAAAATATAACATATTGCTATATATCTCAGAGGTAACGTAGCATCCTTTCAGCGAAATTATTTCTAAAATCGAACCAGTAGTTCCGGGTATTATCATATGGTTTAGTTTATCGTTAGCAATAACTTTATATTTTATTACTAAACCATATCAAAATAATAAAAAACGTAGGTATTTCCCCTTTTAAAATTATTTAGTCAAAATTCACAGATAAAACACTTTTCCTGTATAAGTCAAAGTTAAAGCATTCCAATTGACCGCGGCTTATTTCAATTAGACCATTTACAGGCACTTTTTAACTGTCAAGAAGTTATACAGAAAGTTGAAGTTAGTCGCTCGTTCCAAAACGTGAAGTATGAGGAAGAATCTCCATGGACACTCTCATATCTTCTGTTACAAACAATTTGCAATTAACACTTGTAATAAGTGCTATATTAGCACTAATCACAGACATTATGCCTAGACCAGTGGGTGCCATGCGCTTGCATGTCGCGATGCGGTCGCATGCCTTTCAATAGCCTGCAGCCAAGCTGATTGCGTGCTGCTTTTCATTTATAACAGAAAAAAATGGTGCACGTCCAAATGCCGTTATTGTAGGGTTTTCCAGAACCGTGTTGTCTAATAGGACTTTTATAAATGACACACAACATACGTGACAATTAATTCTACGGAAGAAATTGAAAAAAGTATTTTTTAAGTTTATGTTGACAAATAGAATACAAAAAATTCAATAAACAGGATAACCTAACACAATTAAACTAAAAACTAAAACAAATTGGCATCAAAAATGGCAATACTTAGCCACTAGTCAAGGTAAAAGTCAGTTCAATTTTTGACCAGAAAACATTTTACGTCAATTAAAAAATGAGCACGACAAATATCTCAATTGTGTCGACGCTTCAGCCATTTGCAATGCGCGTTAATTTTTAAAAAGTATTCCGTGAAGTTTCGCTAACTGCTGCTATTAATTTTTCATATCAACAGCTGTGCTAAAAGGTTTTTTCTCTTCGCTTTCAGAAGACCTGTGACAAATTCGTTCTGGAAATTATGACTAGACTGAGGTCTTACTGTGAATCAAAAACTCGGCCACTATTTTAGTCCCGTTTTTTTGTATCTAGTAATATTTTTAGTTTGTCTTTTCAAATGTTACAGTTTTCATGATGTTGTTCAACTTAACTATATAAAATATTTGATTAAATACATAGATATTAGAAAAGTAGTCATTTTCCTGTTCAAACCACATTCTAGACTAAATAGTGCTTTGGGGCTACACAATATTTTTATTCTTTAAATATAGTTTTAAGAAGAGTATAGCAGAAATAACAATACGATACGATGCACTTTTTTTTAATAATGGGAAATCATCAAATGACTTCTCTTTCTCTCTCTCTGGGCGGAGCGGAATGGAGTGTCAGACTCTTAATGACTAAAACCCATCCGTGTTCCTCCAATGCAATTTGCGTTCCAAGGCTGAGGTGACTCTTTCGAACAAAATATTATTACAGCAACAGCAGACTGCTGCCGTACCTTAATCTCATAAATAAAACTGCAACGACTCGTAATAACTATTTGCAACAGCCCCATAAACAAGTTGACATTAATAGCTGTCAACACAACTCCGTCAGTGATCGAATCTCCGAACGAAAAACAAACTGTCATCGACGTCTTCCTAGCAATGTGAGCCCGCACAAAAATGTAGGGAAATGAAATAAATAACTGCCGAGACATAATGTACTTTCCGTCCAAAATGGCGGCGCTTTCACGGTCGAGTTAGGAAATATTTTGTTGAATGAAATGTGTGAGTATCTGAGCATTTATTATCTGCGAGATTTGCGCTGAATATTTCATGTTCAGTAAGAATTATTCGAGTAGATTGAATAGTTTTTATTGAATGCCAAAACGAAGAGAATGTTGCCAATATAGAACGAAGTTGTTGTGTTATCTGGATCTTTTCCGTAAGATTTATGAAGGCTACTAAGTTATGGATAAAAATATTTAAGCTTCTTTTACTAAGTATAACAACAATGACAACAAACTTTACCAAAAAAAGTATTCTTCAAACATATTCTCCATACTTCTTTCAAGAAATTGCCACTAATCTTGGCAGGGAGGGATTTAACAAAGTTGTCCGCAACGAGAATTGAATTCCGGACCCTCGGATAAAAGTTCGTGAAAGGGATAATACACTGGCGACGTTAATGGAAATCTTGTGTGGGGAATACAAAATATTGGGGAGGCGATGAACATACACATAAAGCTCTTTTATTTCACAATATTGGCGGGAATTGTCTACTGTGAAGAGGCCCTACGTCGACTAAAAGTAACGTAAATAATATGTAATACAACTTAGTGGAAACTATCGTCTATGTAGATATTGAAATTTCATAAACTTAACCAATTTCAGGCTAAATGTGAATCTCACTATTTTATTATTCCAGTCATTTATTTTTACACATATTAAATATTTTTTTAAATCCTACTACTATTATAAAGGCGAAAGTTTGTAAGTATGGATGTATGGATGTTTGTTACTCTTTCACGTAAAAACTACTGAATGGATTTGAATGAAACTTTACCACAATATAGCTTATACATCAGAATAACACATAGGCTATAGCTTATACATCAGAATAACACATAGGCTACAATTTTTGACTAGACGGGACGAACCTGAAGTCCACGCGAACGAAGTCGCGGGCAAAAGCTAGTATTTATATAAAAAATAAAAACATTTAAAAATATAAAAAATAGTAGCCCACCGGCGTCGGGAACAGGGTCCAACCCACCGGTGGTCAGGGCTCCTGAGAAAGGAATCTCCTAACGATACGCGCTGTGTCTAGGAGAACCGCTTTCTGAATCAAGCCCTTGATCCAGCTACCCAACGAGAGCCTCCTAAGATGTTGGTCGAGGCTCTTGGCAATTAAGCCATTGGCTGAAACGACTACTTATTATTATTATTACTAGCTATACAATACACCTTTTTTTTGGTTACTTCTCGCGTCTCGTGAGTCGTACCGTAATGTTATAAGCCTATACTATTCCTCATGAACCTGGCCATCATATAAAACAATATTTTTTCCAATCAGACTAGTAGTTCCAAATAATAATAAAAAAGAAATCTCTTCAGCTTTATTATATTAGTATAGATTATACTATTATTTTTACCTTAATTAAGCTCTTTGATTGTGAAATAAGTACTGTAAGTGTCTAGTCCTTTTCTAAAAGGACTAGAAACCCAACACCGATATAGTTCATTAAATGGCATGCGTTCCGAAGTATATCAAGGTCGTACTCGTTTGAATACAGACAACACGCTCATTATTCCATCAGGGGCAATCGTCCGGAATTAGACCCAACTAAGGGGCAATAAGCAATAATCAATACGCTGGTTATATAATAAATAGAAAATTTGGGCAATAAACAGTTGATGATGGCGTCGGAGCACGAATGGTTATGAATATAATTTATAAACCTTGTTGATAGGATTATGTGTTTGAAGCGTAGGTAATTGTTTTGTACTTATAATATTATAAAGCTGAAGAGTTTGTTTGTTTTGTTTGAACGCGCTAATCTCATGAAGTATTGACCCGATTTGAAAACAATATTTTGGCGCTGTATAGTCCGATTATTGAGGACGGTAGGTTAGATAACTTATGCTACGACACAGGTGAAGCTGCGGTGAATTGCCGGGGCTGCGGGTTGTTCGAAAGAGATACCGCGCCCCCGGAACGCAAAGGGCACATGAAGGAACATAGACGGGTTTTAGTCAGTAAAAGTCTGACACTCCCTCCCGCCCCGCCCAGGGCGGGGGAAGTTATTTGACGATTTCCCGTCTATAAAAAAAAAAAAAAAAAAAAAAAAAAAAAAGCTGCGGTGAATTGCTAGTATTTTATAAACTTTACAAAGAACAAATTTTGATATATTTAAATCGGAAAATTCTCACTCTAATTGAGACTGACTAAGTCACACCGAAGCATGGCCGGCAAAAGCATACTCTGAAATTTTCATCCAATTTTCAAATTGTCTAGTCAGAATTTCGCGAAAGAAATCAGAAAAGTACTAAACATTGTTACTTATTCAAATTCTTTTTTATTTAACGAAGTAATGGAGACTCCTTGACAGCTGTCAGAGGGATTGCTAATGATGAAAAGGTGATGGAGATTCAACAGGATCTAGCGAACTCCTCGAATGTACGGACAGCAACAAAAGTCTTTCTTTTTTAAACATTGTTGGATGGTAAACAAGCCGACGGCACACCTGATGTTAAATATTCACCTCTGCCCATAGACATTTGCAATATCAGAGGCCTTGTAAATGCGTTGCCATCTCAAATACAAAGCTGAAATGTCGCATGTGCCTATTGTTATGCCGGCATCCAAATCCAGCCGGATCATAGCAACACACAGCAATTGTCATTTTTTTTTTAAATATTATTATTGAGCATATTTCAAAGGAAATACGAAATGGATATAAACTAAAGACAAAATAAACTCTTAGCTATTACTTGAAATGCTGAGATGTAGAACCTATATCTGCCTAGCCCTTTCCCAACTATGTTGGAGTACAATTCCAGTGTAACCAGATGCAGCTTAATACCAGTGTTTGCACTGTGCTATTTCGTGTAAAATTCAAAATTATATGTAAAAGTTTCAATTTTAGGTGATGGACTTTTGTCGCTGACTGTACAGCCCATTTCGGATGAATTTGATTCAATCTCGCCCAATTACGTTAACTCTTCAAGAGGTCTCCGAACATTGGAAGTACTTTAGTGAAATAGAAAAAGTAGTGGAAAGATTCGGTTTCATGCGTTGTCAACCTTTTTGGGAGAAATTGAATTTTTTGCTTTTATATTTATATTGCTTTTTCACATAATAACAACAAGAACCTAAACGGTACACCTCTGTCTAACCCGTCGAGGAATACAGGCGTGATGATATGTAAGCAACAAGATTATTTTAACCGAGGCTGTGTAAAAACCAAATTGCAAGTAAAAGTGTACGTGGAGTTTCCTGCTCGTTCTTCTTCGTAGAGACGTATGTTTTGGAACGAGCAACTCCTTCAACTTCCTGTATAACTTCTTGACAATTCAAAATTGCCAGAAAATGGCATTCAATTGAAATAAATGCTTTGATTTAGAAATTGTCGTGCAGTCAACCTTGATAAACAACAAGGCACTATAACATGAAATACTTATAAAACAAACATTCAGAACATATTCCTCTTTTTTGCAACACACTAAAATATCACCATCAGTACAAATCGATGTTATTCAGAGTAAACAATATGCAAAACAAAAATATTTGAACGAATCAGGAATCTGTAACTTAAAATAAACGGGGTGGGGCTGTCAACATTTTATGTTTGAGTAAGCATCAATATACACTGTGAAAATATTGGGTGAACAAACTTTGCGCTGGATTTGTGCCGAAGCGAGGAAGGAGTACTTATTACGATTTATATTTGTACCAGAACGAGAGAAGAATTATGAGTTATTGGGTTTTTCTATGAAATTCTCAGTAGCAGCTCGGAGTTATGATTTGAGCCCGGTTCATGGAAATAGGCTCGCCCCTATTACATGGGACCTAAATATAACGGCGAACTGTGGGTGTACATAGGTACACCTTTGCCTAACTCTTCGGGGAATACAGGCGTGATTATGTATGTATATTTCTACCAGTATTTCAGATGGTTGTTATTGTTTTGGTACTGAGTTTTAAGAACCATCACCATCAATATCATCTTCCTACCCTTATCAAATGTTACTTGGGGTTGGCGCAGCCCGTTTTCTTTATCCATACCGTCTTTCATGTCATTCTTCTCGTAATCCATTCATCTTTTCTATGGCCTCCCTCTTTCCATCCATCTATCTCATCAGAGCTTTTAATTACCATGAGAATAAATTACGGTGCCATGACATATTTCAACTTTGCCTCTAGAGTCACCGTTGCCTATATACACGGTGATGAAAAAATAGGCACCGGTGATACAGACCGTTGATAGGTGTAGGTAGATTAAAAAACCTGACTAGTGCAATTCGGATTCGCAAACGTAGCGTTGCATACCACGGACAATGGTGTCGATTCTGTAATGCACAAGCTAAATTTAATTTAGACTATTTCTATCTTTTTCTTTCCAATCAAACAAGAAAGGGACGGACGTGAATTAGACTTGTCAATTTTAGTTGATCTAAAACCTTTACACAATTATAGTTGGCATGTCAGAACGCGTCGATTAAAAACACGGAAAAGTTCAAGGCAAAACTAATTTGACATCTCTAACTTAGTTCTAAGGTATTACCGTCCTTTTCTTTCGCTGTATGTTAGTAAGAGATGTCAATTTTCTAATTTTAGTTTAGTTTGTGAACAAGGGAATCGGCACCATTATTTGACTGCCTCTTTTTAAAGTTTAGTAAAAAAGAAATCAATTGTATGAGGACCTTCTTTAATTTTAGTAACAGTGTTCCATTGGCACCCTTCGAGTACGAAACCCTAAAAACTATAAACGCCTACTGGGAACCTACGGTTGCTAAAGTGCACACGTCCGGAATTCAGTTTATTGTACGTTAAAAGCTTAACTGAATTACAGTCGACGGCACATATACTGCATAGGTTGTTTATTTGCTAGCGGGCACGCCAGGCGTGCACTTCAATTTGTCGGTGCGTGGCTCACGTCACAGCACTACCAATTTAACATGTCCGCGCGGACGACACGCAAATTGTGTTCCGTGGAACACTGAACACAAGTTGTTCTCAGGATACTAATGGAGATTGACTGGGATACTGGTTTACGATCGTTATACGTAATTTGAGAGTGTTTTCATGTGAAATTAGTATTTACGTTCAATGGTTCAGGTTACTTTTGTAACGTTCGAAAAACTGCTAACTAGAGTAGCTTTTTTTATGCAGAAACCCGTCTTCAAAATGTGCAAAGTGATGAATAACTTAAACCTCATTAACTGATTTTGATAAAACTTCTAAGGGACCAATCTGAAAGTATATCCTTTCAAATAAATGAATTTTCTAAATCCATTGATAAAGGGCGGAATATAGGATTTAAAGCAAACACATCTCAAATTAATTTAAAAAAAGAACACCATGCTCCATTTATGAAGTCAATTAAAAAAAAGAACAAACCTCATCTCAGTGGCCTTAACTGAGTTATTTATAAAATTTTAACTACAAATATAGTTAGTATATCATCTAGTTTTCCCGCCCCGGGGCCCTTGATAGACCTAGTCCGCCCCTGCCTCATTCAGTCTAGAAAACCAACCAATCAGTAGCACACAAGGGAAATATCAAAGAACATAGCTTGTTTTTTTTTCCAGGTATAATTAAAAGACCTACCTGGCTAGTAGAGTTGCGTCCAGCGTCTGCGGTTGCCGCGCGTCGACGATGATCACGTGCGGTTGCTTGGCGTCGGAGTCGCGCCGCAACGCTTCCAGCGCGTCGCGGGCGCTCCGCACCGAGCGCGCCTCGCCGCCCGCCCGCGCGACCGCTGCGCTCGCCGCCGCGCACACGCGCGATTGTCGCTCCGGGAACACGCATAGTAACTGCCGAGAAATGATACTGTGTGAATTTATAGCTTGTGAAGGTATGGGACGATTGAGATGACATGTTGCAGATTGAGATCTTTCATAGTTATTTTTTTTATAACACTGCGTGTTACGGAAATAGTAAATAATGAATATACATATCAAAGGCACGGATTATTAACAAAATATATAGCAACATTTATTTTAATACCTGTACTGTATAAAGATTTAAAAAAATCTTTCAGTCTTTCTTAATTTTAAAGTAAGGAAACTCTACGGTGCTAGCAACCTACTCAAATACATTTTATAGTATCACGCTTTCAACTCCAAACAACTCTTTAATAAGCTTTTCTTTCTTTGTGCCTTTGTTCCACTTTTAGTCCCGAGCGAACCTTACCTGAAGGTAGCCTCCAAGCTTTTGTTTTTGAATCTATTCTCTCATTCACTCACAAACACAGGCCTTGAGTTCATTCAATGAACGATTTCTTCATTCATGGCGAGTTTGCAATGTATTCGGATTGTTAAAATAGGCTCGTTCTTCTATTGTTGAGTACTGACAATGTGCCATCACAAATGTAGGTACGTAGATACAATGTTTTATTTTACGTATGTAGGTATTTACTCCTTACTTTGTTTGATTGTGAGTAGTTGCTAAATGTGTCCAACGGCTGAATTGATTTGTCTGTTTATTTTTTGTCATGTTCATAATTTCCTGGACAAGGTTTGTATGATTTAATATTTTTTGGAAAATCCAACAGAAAAGTCTGAAATGTGCAACCGTGCGATTCACTAGTTTTAAATAAATAAACGATAAATGTTAAATATTTGAGGTAGATCTACTGTGAAATACCACATGTACCGCAGTGTTTTGCAACGAAAAAAGTAATTTCCACGCTAAAATATTGTCCAATCCCCTGAAATATTATGCTGTTCGTATGAAATTCAATAATTTCCATGCCATTCGACAACTTGATTGTAAGATGAAAGTATTGATTAGTTTTAGGGTCCAAAATTTAAGCGGAAAAGTCATTAGAGTGACGTAATTCAATTAGAAAGGTCCGGACTGCCGCATGCCGGGAATACGATTTATATAGGGGAACTGTGGGCCCCATTAATTCAACAATTTTGATAACTCTCGATGGTGATTCAATTAAAGTATCTATACTAATATTATAGAGTAAAGATTTTTTTGTTTGTTTGTACCGAACTCCTAAACTACTGGACCAATTAAAACCATTTTTTCAACAATGGATAGCTACATTGTTCCTTTGTATCATAGGCTATATAACTTCACGCTACGATACACGGGAGCGAAACAGTAACTAAAGACGTTACTTATGGCTCCTGAAATAAGCCACGCGGACAAAGTCGCGGGAGGAAGCTAGTATTTTATATACTCTTGAATAAAATTTTCTGAAAATGCACGATTAAAATAAATGAGACA
This sequence comes from Caradrina clavipalpis, assembly GCA_932526535.1. Lineage (NCBI taxonomy): Eukaryota > Metazoa > Arthropoda > Insecta > Lepidoptera > Noctuidae > Caradrina > Caradrina clavipalpis. The sequence continues at coordinate 5,325,334 of OW052103.1, forward strand.
GCTGTTTTTTGTCATATCATCATATCATTCAGAGTTAGTCCCAGGTCGTCAAAAAATGATAATTTTCATTAATAGGTACTATAATTTCTGGACGTAGGTCAATGTACCGGGATCATCATCGAGAATCTACGTGATTCGAACACTTTTTAAATTATTATTTCGTATATTGTAGACATGAATCTCTCTTAGTGTACCTATTCGTATAAAATAAGGTCGGATATGGCTAAACCACAGAGTCACTCCCATAAGGCACATATCTTGCCATACTGTAGAAATAAAACTCGGCAGATTGTCAGAAGAATCTATAATATCAAAATACAAAGACTCCGAATAAAAAAGCCTGGCGACATTTAGCGCGGCTTCGGCTATTGAAAATTTCCTCAAAAAACCGGTAAATGAATGAAAGAATAGGAACAAAAAATCGAGCACTGAAAGGACGTCTAATTTTCAAAAGACATCGTTGATTTTAAATTGTTATGACCGTCTATTCAATACTTGACAAAGAGACAATTCAGCGACGTTTTATTTTTATGTTTTGTTTACAGGTTTGCTGTTGAGATAACAAATAAGTATTTTTACCACGCCTATATTCCCCGAAGGCTTAGGCAGAGGTGTACCAATGTACACCCACAGTTCGCCGGTATATTTAGGTCCCATGTAATAGGGGGCGAGCCTATTTCCATTAACCGGGCACAAATCCAAACTCCGAGCTGCTACTGAGAATTTCGGAGAAAAACCCAATAACACTTTTTGCTCGACCTGGGAATCGAATCCAGGACCTCTAGCGTAGCAGTCGTGCTTTGGACCACTAGGCCAACGAGGCAGTTAAGTATGTTTGTATTAGTAGAGCTTTTTGTTAAGGAGTTCGTCCGGGGAAGAAAAACCTTCATGCCTATTTCTGCCGCAAAGCAGCGTTGATGTGTTCCGGTTTGAAGGATATGAGTGCCGGTGTAATTACAAGCACAATGACATGAGACATTTCTGCTTTATTTCTGGGATGGCGACGCATCTGCAAGACCTTTGATATTGCTGAAAATCACTGCGATTACACTATGTGGACTTGGACAGTGGATGTGCCACGAATGTTAAGTAGTTATCATTTACTAATTTGGTTTTTCTATGAATTTCTCAGTAGCAGATCGGAGTTAGGATACGTGCCCGGATAATGGCAATATATCGGCACGATTATCGGTCTGATTATTATCGATCGTGGGGACAGGCCCTTAGCGTAGGAGGTTAGGCTGACCTTTGATTGTTAGTTTTGTTTGTACCTTTTCTTTACTGTGCGAGTCCCAAACAAAATATTTTTCTTTCTTTTTTTCTTTGATGAGTGTATCTTTTACGAAAGGAACAAGAAAGGAAGGGACTACGTGTACTCCATTAGTTATATTAAAAAGAGGATAAATAACGATTTAAAGGTTTTTTTTAATAATTTTATTATATGTAGGTATAGATAGCATTTTAGTGTTTTTTGTTTTATGTTAATGGCAAATGGTTTAAATTGCTTTGAATTAATTTTGAAATAATGAGCTGGTTACATGTCAACTTACCTATTTGTATAATTGCTTTGAGTACTTTTTTAATTCGTCGATTTTCTCTCGTACATTAATTTGCATCTGCCATGTTATTATCTCTTCACCACCTTTGGTTGACTGGTAGAGAATGTCTAAGGCATTAAGTCCATCTCTGTACAGTTTAATGCATAAAGTGTAAATAAATAAATAATGAATGTAGTTATCAAAAAAACTAATAAAACAATGTACCTTTAAGTGCCGTGTGTGGTTTGCTCAATGCCAAAACACAACACAACACAAAATAAAAGGTAGACTACTCACAAAGGCCATTTTGTACTTTTAGCCCAATTAAAAGGTACCGCACCGCGCGTTACCACAGATTGTGTTAAAATATTTTAATTAACGGTGTTGCCAGTGTTAATTGCTAATGGTAGTTGGCAACACAGCTCCATTACTTACATTGAACACTATATAGGGAATGTTGTTATGATGAGTTTATAAAAAATCAGCGAAGCGTTTTAGTTTTATTTTGTTTTGGTTCCGCATGTTACGTAGTGCTAAATTTTGAAATAAAATTAAATAGTATTTTTTTTCTGTTTTTTACTTAAAACCTAGGTTTTGGTTGTTTACCAGTTTCAGTAACCCTTTGATACTAAGTTGGGTTACTTTCTAGGATAAATACTTTTTTTTTTGTTTTTTTTTTAGTCTGACCGGTACGCAGGTATTTCATAGCGCCATGGCTGAAATTTTTTGAGAAGGTATTTGTGAGTAATATTAGTTTCATATATCTATGTTACAGCACAGCATCATGGTTAATACCATGTTGCTGTGCTCTAACAGGGTCCATAACTATACTTTACCGTTAAGCTTTTTGTAACATGTTTTACACAGATTGGTATGCAAATAAATGAATACGAATATTATTTACAATTTTCACCAAAAAGCGCAGCCCGAATTCAATGAAAGAAAATTCAATTAAAAATTCAATTAACATTTACGAAAATCCCATCCAATGTTACTGAACCCAAACTACCGGCTTCAAATTTATTATACGTTAGTGTCATATTACAACAAGCTTGTGAAATCTTACAACGATTAGTTTTAATTGCGACATGAATATTTGAAGCCGAGGTTACAAGTACGGTTACCGATTACGTTTTAATCAAGCTAGTCATTTTGTTAACACGTGGCTTTATGGACCTTTATCAGTAATTGGGGGTTTGTCTTTCAGAATGTTATGGCTGCCCGCCTACGTTCGACAATCGGTGATGGTGATGGTGATCGTGATGGCCCGGTAGTTAAAGCGCCCGCCTCTCATGCTTGAGGTTGTGGTTTGATACCTCTTTTTGACGTGTAGTTCTCTTTATCCGTTATAGTTTCCATAAGGATACCGAAAAATATACCTTATTATCCATGATGTTCATGAGTTAGAGGCGTCTCAACTGGGTCCACCACATTTTCTCGAATTTAATCTATCTAGTGTTTTACAAATAAAATTTAGTACCTACCTAAACAATATGACTGCTATAAATAGATATTTCAACAAAAGTGGACGAGGTTGAAGGAGTATGTAAGGAACATAGCAGTTGGCGTTCTGCCTACCCCCATGGGAACAAGGCATGAGTGTATGAATGTATTTGAAATGTTTTCTCACCTCTAGCGGCTCCGGCGGCGAGTACAGCATAGCATTGGGGATGTGCGCGGGCGGCGGCGACCTGTTCTGCAAAGAGATACTTCTGTGTAATATACATTAACATTGCATTCACTTAACACTAAGTCATTTGAGTTTTAACACCATGTATGTGAATTTGGGTATTATTATAAAAAAAAAAAAACAAAATAAGACATCACAACAATACATGTGTTAATTATATTATTTTTTTTACCAAATAATAATTATATATTTAATACATCTAAATTGAAGTGTAACCTAATTGTAAAATGGTATTTATGTAAAATTATAAAGTTGCTATTTTTGACTTACGTCTTAAGATATATTTGGTGTAAATATGTAACTTAGGTCGGTCATAACAAAAAAGTTATACCTGTAGATCTTACTACATCGAAAAACATACAACAGTTGCTAAAGTTTAAGTTGCTGTTTACCCTGCAAGTTGCAGGGTTTGGAAAACATCTTTGTTCGATGTTTTCCACCGAAAAACATGTCGTCGAATGTTGGTTAACTTTCAGCTAAAAACTTAACCCAATATTTGGTATTGTGTCAAGTTTTCAATTATATTTGTATAGGTACGACCTGCCTAATGTTTGTATTAACTTTGTATAGCTACGAACTGAGAAGCCTTATACGACTAGTGAATAAGAAACTTCGCGAAGTTATTCAATAACTAGCTTATGTCCGCGACTTCGTCTGCGTCAAATTTAATATAATTATTAACTGCCACTTCTCCTGGAACCGTGCATTTTTCCGGGGTCAAAAGTATTCTATTCCATATAACAATCTATCTCACGGGTTCCAAACCATTTTCAGTCCGCGGCGCACTTACAAGTTTAGAAATTTGTCACAACGCCTCGCAGCGCCCTTATGGACTTTCCACGGCGCCCCGGAGCGCCGCGGCGCCCAGGTTGGGAAGCCCTGATTTATCTCATTGCTAAACTTCATCCAGATCCATTCAGCCATTTAAGTGTGATAGAGTAACAAACGTCGATCCATCCATCCATCCATCCATCATCACAAACTTTCGCATTAATAATATTAGTAGGAGTAGGATATTTATTAATTTAAAAAAAAGTTGTAGCACACTAAGAATTTCTCCTGTATCGTGGTTGCGTTTACAAACATATAAACTCATATACACAAATAAGCAGACCCAAGATATAAGCCAATTTACGTGTGTCCCGGTAATGGTATTGATATTGATACGTATAACGTTAATGTCAAAGGATATCAAATTGAGTACCTATTAAGTACAGTAGAACAAGCTATAATGTATAATTGTATATATGTTATATGTATGTATGTTGTATGTATGTATGTATGTATGTATTCTCCATGCCGATGTCGGTCACGGCTAATCTCTATGGAGATTAGCCAAATACGCAGGAGATATTATATTTTATGTACATGTACAAGTGTGTGCGCAGATACAGGTGCACTTCCTCTTCCCGAACTGTCAAAACCCGATGGGGCGGAAATCCGATACGACTGGAGAGAGGTCAGACGCAGGACCAACGGCGTTACGTGCTCTCCGAGGCACGGGGGTGTCACTCCACCTCTCTCTCTTCCAAACTCCGGGCTGCTACTCAGAAATTCCTAATGGAAAAACCCAATAACAGTTTTTCGTCCGACCATTTTTTTTATTTTGCCCCACTTTTGAATCAAACCTAGGACCCCTAGCTCAGCAGTCGCGCTTGCAACCACGAGACCAACGAGGCGCGACAGAAATATTGCTTAGCCAAAGTAAGTCCTTTCCTTCAGCTTACAGTCTATGTAGGTAAGTACAAGACCACTGAAGTATTTACTTTTTCATTTCTACCTTCTTTCTGTATTTGTAATGTTTATTGGTGTACAAAAAGTTTCTTATTACGTGCCTACCTACATATTCTGTTTCCTCCGGGCACAGTACGTCATTACATTTTACTGTGCGTCACGATCACAATTTCATGCGGTAGAAAGGTGTCCTGTATTTCATATTCTTGGAAAGTTATCGCGACACCATGTGACATCTTGCACGGTCTTACTAGGTGCTATTTAAATTTTATGCATAATATTACGCCTTTTTTATCTAGGGGGAATTGGCAGCTGGTTATTAGGTTTACCAAAATCTGATGGCATTTTAAAAGAATAATATTGTGAGTTTCTAATGGGAATAGTAATTGTTTAATCAAAATTTGAGAAATAACCTCTGTTGAGACCTTTAGATACTTTTAGTTTATTCCTTTTACATAAATTGTAACTTCTGTATTTTTGAAAAATATAAAGATTTTATAGTCTAATTTCCCCGATATTGCAAACTACAATTTTTTATTTCCCTTTTTGCCATTACATTCTGATACACCTTCCTATCTGCACACATTAAAGTTTAAAGGACAACCCTCATTCGTTGTTTATGCCTTTTAATCTGTGTCTCTGCTGTCACCTTTCGCCATATATCATGCCATTAGCTGTCTCAGTCGAAAACATGGATAATATTTTAAAACACCGCATTCAATATCTTACATTTTTATCAATGTATTTTTCCATTTTCTGTACTGCACTTATTATTTAGTGAAGGATCATGACCTTATAAGTCACCCTTCAAGGTCGAGGTCAACCCTAAGATGTATAGGTATACGTATTGGTAATGCTCAGTTAATATACCGCGTGGGCGAGGGGTTAAGACGGGCTTTTTATCTGCGTCATTTGATTCGCTTCAATCCGATCAATCAAATTGCCTGAAGATGCTGAATTACAGGCAAAATGGGTCGAGTGATACAAATATGTTGAGTATAGTCTAGTATTGGACACTTCAGATTGAGATTTATATATACCTATTTCATTTAGGTATTTGTAAGGTTTTAATTTAGAAGCTGATAATGTAGCTTGTCTCAAAGAGAGACCATTTTAAAAGCCAGCATTGTTTGATAACCAGCTAAGTATAAAATAAAATAAAAGTTTTGTTGTGAAAAAGTGATCGCAGGTAAGAACTTTGAAATGAAAATAAACAAGCCTCATCTATTTCAAATAATTACATACCAGGGAGCCAATTCTTGCCAGAGTTGGGGAATTTGTTCGAAAGAGTTACCGTGGTCCTGGAACTGGCATTAGGAGGAACATGGATGGGTTTTAGACAGTAAGAGTCTGACACTCCAGAGTGGAAGAAGTCATTTGATGATTTTTCATTTAAAAAAAAAAGGGGGCAATTCAAAAAAAATAAAATAAGAAACTATCGCAATTTAATCTCAATCTCTCAAGTATGACTCTAATTTACCTATATGAATATTAAATTACATCTAAAATGGAACTGAAAATTTTACTGCTTTTATAGACAACAAACAACACAAACGCACACGCACCCGGCGGCTCGTAACCGGCGTGCTTGTATGACCAGATGTATGAACGTGAACGAGGCGAAAGTAGTACCTATGTAAGGATCGTAGCAGGTGGCGTTCTGTGGTTTCTGCCTACCCCCATGGGAAAAAGGCGTGAGTTTATGTATGTATGTATGTAAACAACACAAAACATTATGCATTGTGTCTGCTGTGTTTTGTTTGTTTATACGTACAATTTTTATCAGCAACACAGAAATAGCCTATCAGCCAGTTTGTCGCCTTATCGAAGTCTATAAAATCATTTAGGACAGTCATAAAGTCAGCCTCCGCAAAGCCCCGGGGTAATCTCCCGCGGTTGCGGGAATGAGGGCGTATTACTGGATCCCGGGATAGTGTTCCCGGAGGGGAGTCTAGGATAACCCCAGGGAGGGCCCTGCGGGAACGCGTGAGTGCCTCTTTGATCATATTACGGCTTACGTTCCGTAGCTGTGAAGAGCTATTTAGAAAATTAGAACGGATTTTAAAATGCATTTTCTTGTGCGACAATGTGAAATCTAATTTTAAAACTATACCGATAAATTAATAAAAGAGCTTTTTAGTATATGAATATGCATGGTAAACTTTCATCGTTCATATTCATCTACTAAAAAGCTTGGTATACTACTATAATAAATATTTTCACAATTTTCTGTTTGTCTATCTGTATGTTCCGGATAATCTACTTTATTTAAGAATGTTTGCTTCTCTCAATCTGTTAACTTTTAGAAGAAGCTTGAATAAAATAATTGGTCAAACAAAATTAATATTTTATAATTAGGAGAATTAACTGTCATTATTATGATTTCCGGTCATAGATCGTAAGTACCTACTAACTTCCTTTTTTTCGCAAAAGTACGTAACAGAATCTTGCTTACTAATATAAATAAGAAAATTTGAATGGATGGATGTTTGTTACTCAATTATGCCAAAACGGCAGAACGGATCTGGGTGTAATCTCTGACGTGGACGAAGTCGCGGTCCGAAACTAGTTCGACATTATTCAATAAAAAAAAAACACCTAAGTAATGGAAATCGACCTAAAATTGCTTCCGTTAACTGCTTTCTACATTAATGAGTAAGATATAATAAGTAAATAAATATCTTACTACTAATAAATGCGAAAGTTTGTGAGGATGGATGGATGGATGGATGTATGTTACTCAATCACGCCCGAACTGAACTGGATAAAATTTGGCACAGAGATAGATTATCGCACATACGCTACTTTACTTCTAAAATGTATGGGTACCGTGGGATAGTATATTAAAGGAGATGGCTAAATGGAAGTATAGACCACTGCCCCATGTGCCAGGTACCATGTATAAATATGGCACCTAGCACAATGTAATGCTGAATGGCTAAATATTAATATTTCATGTAAAAAAGTTTCAGACACTTTTTGGGAATAATATAATGGTAAAATAATATTGCTTAAAAAGGAAAAAAGGTGTGTTTGACAGTATATAATTTTCTTCAACTGACACTTTCGAAAAATAATAAAACTAAAAACGAAAATGAGGTTGTATATTTATAAGCGAATGTTTGTGGTGAAAAGTTTTTCTTTTCTTTTTAGATACTTTATTATGTTTAATAGTTCACGAAAATGCTAGGAAAATATTAAACACTACATAATTCATGAATGATTTTTTAAATATTAAGAGCTTATGTAAGATTTATATACATTCCAGAATGTATCTGGCCCGGGGGTAGTCATTTAGCCATCACCTTTGACACGAACGAAGTTGCGGGCAGAAGCTTAATAATTTTAAAACTCTATTCCAGTTTAATTCAATTACTTTTACCAATAAAAATTACGAATAAAACGTTGAATTAATTAACCGTTGCATGAAAGTAATTATACGTTGCATTAATTAGTTAGGTATTGCATAAAATTAAATATTCATGCATATAAATAGAAAAGAAATAAACTTTTCAACTTTATAGACGACCAGCTTTTGCCCGCGACTTCCCTCGCTTGAATGTAGATGAAGTTTCAGATTAAAAAGGAGCCTATGTATTTTCTTTTCTTGTAACTCGGTATCTCGTTATCAAAAGTAAAAATTCCATTTTTATTTTACTACTTTGATATGCACTGTTGCTTTTTAGAATAACAGGCACAAGATACCAGTGGAATATCAAGTAAAGCAGTATTCAAATAAATAAAAAGAAAACATATTAGGCAAAAATACTTTCAGAGCTACCTATATAAAAACTTCAAAGCGAATCTACCAACAAACTGCGCTAATGCGCTTGTGTATTATTTGCAATGCAAACGACGCGGCTCAAACATCTCGCTATTTGCTGCATTCAAGGAAAAAGAATTCTAATGAAAAGTCGTATTGCAGTAATATCTTCATTTAGTTTTTGATTAAATATTTAATTAGCTACGCTTGATGCTGCGAGGAATTGTTTTACTTCTTTTTTTTTTTTTAAGTACCTTCTAAGTTGTTATACACTTTATTTGGTTTTCAGATATTGAAGTGGGTAGAGAATACAAGTTACGCTTAACTGGGTATTACTACTGAAGTGTTGCTGCTTTACTGGGTATTGGGTTTACTGGGCATTTAGAAGAATACTTTCAAATATTTTTTTAGTGGAGGGTTTGCTCTTGACTCAAGTCTGGGTCAGAGGTGACAGACACAAAGTCGACGATGGAGTGAGCTTACTCAGAAGAAGCCTGTTCACTATAACTTTAAAGATTTTAGGGTTAAATGCGTTAATTAAATGCCTTCAAATTATTATTTTACTTAAATATTTTTTGCTGATAAAGTAAAGTAAGTATAGTTATATCGAATGCAGGTTGCATTGGCTACTGCAATAAATGTTTTTTTTTTTTTAAGTAAACCCTAGGAAAACGTGTTGTGTGTTTGCAGACTGAAGTATAAACTAATATTTAAAGTCAAAGTCAAATCGTTATTCAATTAGACCATTAAAAAGGCACTTTAGAAAGTGACTTTCAAGAAAAAAAATTGAATCCATGCCCATTCCAAATGGTAGTTTCGTATGGAGAAGAATGGGCAAGAAATTCTATTTAAATACTCGACTCGCAATTAATTAAATATCTCCTTGCAATTTAAATTGGATTATTAAGGATTCATCTCAAGTTAATAAGACCAAGAGCAAATTAGAAAAAAACGTTCAGCTGCAGAATATATAAATTTAATATTCCTCAGAGCTTTCTTAAATAATTTCAAAGCCACACACAAAAGAACCTTGCTTATTTACTTCCAAACGAGATCTTAATGAAAACCTGAGAAAAAACCTCTCCTATTTCTTAGTTGTTTACACAAAACTTGGGTTTTCTATTTTATATGATAACTAGTTGAACCCGTGGGTCTGTTTGCATGAAAGACAGTTGACTGTTGAGGGTCGACGAATGGAATCGAGTGCCGGAAAAACGTTACTGACAATGAAGAATAATTATTAATTTGGCAATAAGTTATCATACTCAATGAAATTACGTAGATAGAAATACTTCCACTAATATTTAACGTAAAGTAGTTGAATTTTAAAATAACTCAAATCTCGTTATGGATACCAAGAAATTTTGAGTTGGCCTGTATTTTGAAATGAAGTTATTTGACGAGAATCTGACTAACCACAAGCTTCCATAATTAATAATAACGGTCTTAAAATGTTAACGCTGGGGGGGTCTTTATTCATGTACTATATCCATAGATGCTGGATGCAGGCCGCTTCTAACTGGTCCTTTTGGAAATCTATGGGGAGGCCTATGTCCAGCAGTGGACGTCCTGCGGCTAATAAATGATGATGATGATGAAATCCATAGTAAGAGCTTTCGTTTCTATGATTTCACCCCGTACATTTTACGAGCTAAAAATTGAATTTTTGCTCTGGTTCCAATCAAAACTACAGCCGCTGATACCACAAAATCAACATAAAATACCGATTATGCAGAGAATGAGCTGTAAACATGCGCATCGCAAATTCACGGTACATGACATCGGCATGACGTGTGCGTTGCCGCTTATCAATTTAAACCGATCGAGGGCCTAGCACGAGCGCGCTGGCGTAAAATTATAAGATTTGTGTTGATTTTCGATTTGGAAACTCTACTAAATTTGATAGCTGAGTGACTGAAGAATGAGTGGACTGTATGTTGTAGTGAAATATGAAATTTATCTTTAAACCGAAAATAATACAATTTAGTTGTCACAATTGGTACACCTCTGCCTAACCCTTCGGGGAATACAGGCGTGATGGTATATTTATTTATTTATTTTTATTTTTTGTCAAAATGAAAATATTACATGAGATTATTGCGATGGAAAAAGAGAGAGAGAAAAAAAACAAAAGAACATCACTTAGAACATCAGAATAAAAAATAATTACAACCACAAAGAGTTCGTAATATTCATGAGTTCACAGTATTACAAACTCATTAACATAGCATTTACTAATGATAAAAAGTAGCCTATATCCTTTCTTGGAGTTAAAACTTACCACGCGCTAGTGCTAGGCTCTCTGGCAACAAACTATTACAGTCACCAGAGGTGAAATTTTAGTTTTAGAACGTTCGAATTCAAATCTTTCAAAAATGCCTGTAATTTACCTACATTTATAACAAGTTTTTGACATTGATTGTCGTTGAGATAGACTAGGATTTTAAACGTTTTTAAATACGAGAATTTTAGTATTTGGATCAATTATTTTTAGAAGTCGTTTCCATAGGTACTCTTCTAGCGAAAAATTAACTTTAGGTAGATTATCCCATCCTTTCGTATCAGTTAGACTTTATTTATTTATTTAAACTTTATGCAACAAAAAGTACAAAGGCGGACTTAATGCCTTAGGCATTCTCTACCAGTCAACCAAAGGTGGTGAAGACTTTGGACGACAAATGAACACGTTATCAAACTTCAGAGGCAAATACTCTTAATGTCATTGTCAAGTCAAAGAAAAGATAAAATAAAATAGAAAAAGGCAAACATAAATCCTTCATATTTTCTCGCCCTCGGAAAAACTAAAAGGATTTGTGAATATTTTAGTGACTTTTCTCTGCAAGCGATTTTCATTGTCAAGATTAAATATGCAACACCATCTCCTCGAAGTGAAATAGAACTTTTCGTTTCAGTGTAGGTAGGTACTGTAGAGACTGCCTGACAGATAGATTGTATTCAAAACTGTTTTTTTTTTTATAGACGGGAAATCATCAAATAACTTCCCCCGCCCTGGGCGGGGCGGGAGGGAGTGTCAGACTTTTACTGACTAAAACCCGTCTATGTTCCTTCATGTGCCCTTTGCGTTCCGGGGGCGCGGTATCTGTTTCGAACAACCCGCAGGTGTTTAAAACTGTTTGACATTACATTTCAAACTGTTTCGCACTATAATTAAATGTAATTTCCATTTGTATATATTCAACACAGTGTAAATTGTTTATGAAATAATGAAATGAAATGAAATGAAGTGACCGTGGGTTAATTTTTGTAAGAGAAAAGCCGAAGCATGAATTGCTTAATTCTATTCGGTACAGTACTAATATTATAAATGCGAAAATAACTCTGTCTGTTACTCTTTTACGACTAAACCACTGAACCGATTTTGATGAAAGTTACAATCAGTTTGAACCCAAAAAAGGACATACGCTACTTTTTATTATTTTGGTCTAGGTTTGCGATAACTAACATTTACGCGGATAAAGTCGGGGGCAAAAGCTAGTTACGTATTTATTACTATTTATCTCCAAACCATTAACAACAAAATGGAATACTGTTGTTCTTATTATGCTGTCTTTCGATGGAGTATTCAAAATGTGTGTGACTTGTATTTGGCGATAGTAAACAACAGTGCCATTTTTAAATGGCCGTAGAGTAGCTGTTGCAAGTGTAACAATGTACTAAGTGCGCATAGCAATAAAATACCGTTTTAAAAATCATCGTTGCGTCATTTTTGCGAACTATAAAACCCGACGCGGCGATAGGATCGACGTAGGTAAAAAAGTATTCAATTTTTCATTGATTTTTAGATAATACCGTGACGTAATCACATAAATAATGGTTTAAAAGATTTCAGAGTCCATTCTGAAATAGATTAGGAGCATTTTTGCGTCATCAAAGAGTTATGAAGTTTTTGGCGTCATAATCTTCAATTGTTGATCTGATATGGGAACCTGCATTTGTGACGTCACTGTAGTAATCAGTGATAACTGTTTCTATAGCGATATTCAATTGTTTTACGATACCGTCAATGACGATGCGAAGCGTAACTTTGGACGGTTGTTTGAAAAACAATGTGTTGTGATGACAGAAATATAGGTAGGTAGATAATGTTAAAAGTTTCAATATTTCATGTAGCAGTTACATAGAGATTGTTTAGGAATGTTCGTGCTCTTCGATATTCCCAAATAAGTTCTCTGATTGTGTATTTTAAGATTTCTTATCCTAAAGGTGTCAAACAGGACCCTATTACTAAAACTCAAGGAGTAAGGAGTTTTGAGGTTGTTGTCCGTTTTTACGGGGTCGGCAGCGCACGAGTGATGCCTATGGTGTTGCAAGTGTCCATAGGCAGCGGTGACCGCTTAACATCAGGCGGGCCGTTAGCTTGTTTGCCACCTACAGAGGTATAAAAAAAAACAAAAAAAAAAGTATTTTTTTACCATATTCAAATATGGAAAAAAAGCGACGCTTTAGTCTCTAGATAAAAGTTGCTTGTATTCAACCGTTTGGAAGATGTGTACTTATTCAATTAAAACTGTATTTCCACCAATATTTCCAGATAAAATAAGCCTACATTTACCATCTGTAGGTACAAGTACGTTAGGTACGCAAACAACACGATATTTCAATTTAAGTCAATACCGTTCAGGTAGGTTTATTCAAAGTAGTCGTTTTGTTACGTTATCGTCTCGTTTTGCCTGTATTATTGAGCTACAAGCTATTGTATTGCCTGTATTTTCCAATATTCCTGCCTCTTGTTGCATTCATTTCCGTGGAGTGGAGTAGACGTATCGGAAACTTCCCTTCTTTTACAGATAAAGATAATGAAGGTAAAAAGATCCTTTTGTATTTTATGGCAAAGTTGATTTTGAAAGTGAGTGTTTTAGCTTTAATTTTGGATATATCTTTGCCTGTCAATATCTTGTAGTATATAAGAGAATATATTTTCGGTAATTTAGGCAGAGTGGTGTTTGTTAATCAGTCAATCTATACTAATATTATAAAGCTGAAGAGTTTGTTTGTTTGTTTGTTTGTTTGTTTGAACGCGCTAATCTCAGGAACCACCGGTCCGATTTGAAAAATTCTTTTTGTGTTGGATAGCCCATTTATCGAGGAAGGTTATAGGCTATATAACATCACGCTACGACTTACGGGAGCGAAGCAGTATTCAAAAACGTAACTTAAGGTGGATGAATAAAGCCACGCGAACGAAGTCGCTGGCAGAAGCTAGTTAGTTATAAATCTATACTAAAAGTTCAAAGCTAAGGAGGTTTTTGTTTGTATACATGTGAAACTACCATTCGGATCGGAAAAATCTTTTTGTATATGATTGTCAAATTCATGAAGAAAAGTATACTGTCTTAGGATACGATCTTAAGATCACGCTATGCTCCACGGGAGCGGAGCAGTAACCAAAGATGTAACATAACGCGGGTGAAAAAAAAACACACGAGGCCGCGAGCAGAAGTTAGTCTTTTAAAAGAAGGTCAAAGTTCAAACAAAACAGTTTGATTAATTTAAGACACAAATGCGGTTTCTATCACGGTACGAATGTACTGAGTGAGTACAGTCAACGAACAAGGTGTTAACTAATTCACGTTGATATAAATCAGGCGGGCGACGCGTCGTGTGGGCCGCAGTGACACCGTAGCGAACCGAATAAATATCAATTTGCAACTATTTGCGAACACTCCGGCGATTTGTTTACGAAATAGCAGCGTGAGGTCTAGAATCGTTTGGGAGTTTTATTAGATTGCTGCCTTTATCGAGATTTTATATAAACAAAATAGGAGCATTTCAAGTTTGGTTCAGATATTTTTTAAAAGCTCGATTAATTTAAGTAAGTAATTTACAAAACAGTGTGCCCAGTATATATTTTTTTGACATCGACAAAACACTGTGACCAAGGTTATACAAGCATTTTATTTGTTCTTTTTCGCATTAAAATTACGATTAATACCAAAAAATCACTCGGTGAGTTTAAATGAACTTGTAGTGACCTGTCATTCCGCCTGATACTAAAAATTGGCAGCTCGTCTCAAGATCACCAAAGGAAAATTTTTATAGAATGGTACCCGTACACATAAAACAAAAATATATTCATCATCTTTCTGCCCTTATCCCATGTTACTAGGGGACGGTGTAACACCTTTTCTTCTTCCAAACGTCAAACGTCATACTATCACTGACTCCTTTCTCTTTCACATAATTTTTTACACAATCCATCCATCTTTACTTTGGCTTTCCTCTTTCTCTCCATCCATCCACATTCATAACTCTTTTGGTCACATTTGTTTCATCCATTTAAAACAAATATATATTATGGTGAAAAGAAAACTACGTGTTGCTTCTAATACGTCTCTGGTACACGTACGCACAACAGTGTCGGGCGGCGGCGCCGAGTAAGATAAATGTTCACGGTGTAAATCTTTCAATACTCGAATATCAAATAACTAATATTGGATTTACGGTAGCTTTATTTTATTTGCAGACTTTTGTAATGTATTGTACTGTTGGTGTAGGAGGTCATTTATTAAAAGTACAAAGGCGGACTTAATGTCTTAGGTGTTCTCTACTAGTCAGCTAAAGGTGAGGATGAGATAACAAGCCAGGTGAAAATTATTATACAAAAAAAGAAAAAACAACAAAATGTGACATTAAAAGAAAAACTACTTAAAGCAATGATATAAATAGGTGCATTGAATTATACACAAGTACAAATAAATAAAAAAATTCCATACTTATATACATATATATATGACTAAATACTATATTATGAAACTTTACTACTACCACTACTGTAACTATACTTATTAAATGAAATCAGGTTACCTACTACATATTAAAAAAATGTATAAATATTCTTATAAAACGAGAGAGAGAGGTTGAGGAATAGTTTCTAATTATTTTGAAAACAGTTCTCCTATCTTGAATTTGATTTGATTATTCACAACCAAATCTGATTCAGATCTTTGTCAATTTAATTTAATTTTCATTGGCTGTAGTATCAGACAGAATCTTGTCACACATACCTACTAAACGTGAAGAAATACAACAACTTAATTTGTGATTAAAGATATCAAGCCCAGATTAATAATAAATATATTCTTCAGACACAAATATTATTTGTCAGTCCAATTATGGCGTCAAACGAATTAGTTGATTTTCTACTTGATAAAATACTAATTATGACCAAGATTATGGTTTCAGATTTTATCTTTTGAAGGTAAACATGTGTTTGTGGTACGTTTTTTTAGTTTAGATACATAGATGACGCTGCATTAAATACTATATAGACATACCTTGTAATGTAATGCAACGTCATCTATACTAATATAATAAAAATGTGGAGCTTTTTGTTTGTTTAAACGCGCTAATCTCTGGAACTACCAGTGGGATTTGAGAAAGTCTTTTTGTACAAATAGTCAGATGAATGGGGAATAGCTTGGGCTATTCAAGGCGTTGAGGCGTCTATGCTCGTGATCCTTAACACGAATCAATAATAAAATAAATTGTTTTAGAAATCTTTTTTTTTGACGTGATTTCAAATCCCGAAAAAAAAAACAAAAAAATCTGGGTTCGATTCCCAGGTCGAGCAAAGTGTTATTGGGTTTTTCTATGAAATTCTCAGTAGCAGCTCGGAGTTTGGATTTGTGCCCGGTTAATGGCAATAGGCTCGCCCCCTATTACATGGGACCTAAATATACCGGCGAACTGTAGGTGTACATCAGTACACCTCTGCCTAACCCTTCGGGGAATACAGGCGTGATGGTGATGGTGATTTCAAATTCGAGATAGCCATCTCGCCAGAGGGTTTAGGCGCTATATACACATTGATATAGCCGCGCGACAACTCTGCCGCATACGCAACTGGGCGATTCAGTATCTTGCGAGAGGAGTATTCTGGAATACTGTTATTTGACAGTTGCAACTAAAAAAACAAGCATTTATTAAATATTGGCCAGGTATCGTAATTATATTTGATTACTTCTATTTTTTTGACAAGCTCCTAAAATTTGGCAAGGATGCAAATCAACACCTTGTATAACAGTACGCCCCCAGCGTAATGTTAACTGCTTCGGTCCTGTAGGTCCTATACCACCGGAGTGGATTATTTACCAAAGACTTAACGTAACGCGGCGCGGGTGAAAACTCAATTGACTATCTTTTTATTGATTTCAAAACGATAAAAACCTATTTTTATAGTTAAGTGAAAATGAATCGGGTTTCTAGGGTTAAAATAAAGTGTTTTTTTTTTGTGTGTGGAAGAAGTGTTTTGTAATTTTTTGTTAATATTTACTACCCAATTTGGAAGTGGTATGTCAGTGTTCTAACTGTTTCTTCCTTCTAAACTCTCATAATAGAAGAGTGGTATACAGGATAAGTTTTTAACCAGTGCGTAAATTTTTTTTGGTAGTTCAGTGTCAGTAATAGAACACATTTCCGTGTTTAGTTAAAAAAAAAAAAATTAAAAAATTTCATCCTTATCCGAGTTTGAAATAAGCAAAACATCCGGGACATAATCTATTCGCCATACTATCAATGAAAACTCGCGGCCGCCGCCGCCGCCCGGGCGCATGGCTGGGGTGAGGGGGTGGGGAATGCGCTAGCGCCGAGTGACAATGAAATATCGTTTTTAAGTAAACATGTTTCGTAAGCGATAACTTTTTTTTTTAGCACTAAGACATATCAAAATAAAATATACGTGTTTAATAAAACGTGTTGAAGTTTATTATGGCAAAATTTACGCACTGGTTAAAAAATTTTCCTGTATAGGATACATATCTATCTAAATAATGAGCCATGTTTATTCAATAATGCCGCAGAATTACAAATTATTTGGTGATGCGAGATAAATCTTGCGTGCACAGCCAACCGATATGATATTGCTCAACTAACCAGAATGCGCCGTCACGATGCGCTAGCCCCCCGGGCGTCAACATGTCAGCCCATAGCTCATAGGAATACTCCTACATATAGACTTGCTACAAACAATGTGTGTCATCATCTCTATATGTGTAAAATGCTTTTGGTTTATCTGTGCAAATCATAATAGAGATTTAGAAAATGAACGAAGCCGCTTGGTTATTTGACATAACAACCTCTAAAAAACATTTTATTTTAACACTTTTATTTTATTATAAATTGTATTAATAAATACATAGTTAGTCAATTGAGTCAGCATAAAAGTGAATTCACAGATCTACAAAATTTATGGGAGAATCGCGTTTTGACGGGTCTTAAAAAGTACGTCAGTTGAATATATTCATTTCTTAAAACCGGCTTTTACCTCGAATTGGATATTAGACACCACGTCTAATATCCAATTCGAGGTAAAAGCCGGTTTTAAGAAATGATCCACACATATTGTCACAAGGGCAATGAAGTAGCAAGCGAAATTGTTCTACGGATATATTTATATATAATTTTATCTGGGCCTTAAGTTATTACTAGCCCTTAAATTCGGTTTGAAATACGGAATACCTTAAGACGAAGAGTATTTGGTTAAGGTGACTAGTTCGATGTAGACCGCAAAATCTAAAATTTCCTACGTTTTATGCAAATTACAGCTCTATTTTATGTTGAATTATGATAATGTATTTATTAAATTAACATCACTTAAAGCATCAATATCTATGTTACAATTCCGCGAAACGGTTTTATTTGAATTTCGAGCTATTTCAGCAGATGATAATTTACATCGTACACTTTTATCTCACTACTCATAATAAAAACCTGCTTAGGAAAAATGCAGAAAAATGGAGTTACGTCGGAGGAAAGTCTTTATAAAAAGAAAATTAAAAAATAAGATTACGTACAATGTAGGTAGTTTCAGCAAACAAGACATGAAATTAGCTTAAGATCTTAACTTTAAACTATGGGTATTAAAGCTTAAACAGTTTTTCTTTGCTGTTATTTCTTTGAAGATAGCACAAAGGATTACGTTGCAGTTGAGCTTAACAGTTTAAAGACATTTAAACTGTTAAGTTTAAATGTCTTTAAACTGTGCACTTTTAAATAAAGAATTAGTTACAGTGTTGCCTACCTAACCTACTTAATAGCTTTTAAAGACGTTAAAACGAGTAAAATGAAAGAAGCAGACAACAGGTTCAGAAATGTGAAGTTTCTTCCAGAAAATAATAAGCTTTTATGAAAAGATTTCAATGGTACCTACCTACTGCGAGTTTTATAAGAATCGTAGGTAGGTACCTCGTTTGATCTGCAGAAAGTTTTTATTTAACACAACTTAAGAACCTACTTTCGATAGGTAAGTAAGTAAGGTAGGTAGGTAGTTAGGCACCAACCATCGTAAATAGGTATAAAGCTGTTATATTTGCCGGAAAATGTGTCGTGCTTTACAAACCTGTCGTTTCTGTATCAAATAATCTTCTTTTTCATTTAAAAAGTAAAAAAAAAAAAACACTATTTCACAAAAAATACCAATACATGACACAAACAGTTGAATCTATTTACATTGCATTGTTACAGCTATATCTGTGGTTACAGCCAATATTGGAAATTCATATGAAAAATTGTTAGGTACCTACTTGTTGAAAATGACCTCTGATAGTATTGATTCATTTTACAGAATTAAAATTAGGTCACCACGCCTGCAGTAAAGCAGAGGCGTCATCACAATAGGCAATCCATTTTCAGAATATCAGGGGGGCAACTCTACCAACTCTTAGGAACGATCGCAATCTAATCTTAGGCACAATCTGTCAAAAATGCCTCTTACTTACCTACATTTTTTGTTATTGATTGTAGCTAAGATGAGATTGTGACTAGATTTAGAACGTATTTAATTAGTATAATTGGCCTTCTGATAAGAAATTGAAAGGACATCCTCAATGAAATAATTTTCTTAGCGTCACGATTTGTATATGTTGCAGTCTTCTTTATCGTGTGGGCAGTAAGGTCTAACGACCCCACACACACCCTAGTGTCAGAGTTTCTAAACCGCCTCAAGGGCCTCTGACATGGTTACCGATGTCAGTGATGTCCAAGATACACTTAGAAAGTACATATGAATTAGAAAAAGTCACATTGGTACTTGCCCGTGCGTGGTTGCGAACCCACAACCTCGTGCATGAGAGGCGGGCGCCTTAACCACTGGAGCCCCGCTTCGCTTCGCTTCGCATACTTGATTATACGTGAAATAATTGTCCTACTTTCTTGCCCTAGAGATAGAGCCAGAGATTGTCCTAGAGGCTTAAAAGGCATAGTCGAGGGCTCCTCGACAAAGAAAATGGCCAAGAAGTGCAATCCCCTTCTAACCTAACCTGTCCATTTCGGGGTACCCCAAGTACCGAGCTGATGGCCCAATTCTGGGCCGCATCAATATAATTTATAATAATAGTATAGGTATATTATTTATTCATTCTTATTACAATATAGTTTGCCATCGAAACGCGAAAAAGAATAAGAAGTCCCGAGCTCGCTTCGCTCGCTCTTGCTTACTATAATTTACTTTTATAAGGAATAGATATCATTAATTGTAGATTAGTGACAGATTTCTAAGAGTTATGACTGATACCACCAGTCAAAACTACTTTTGACCGCAAATTTGCAGTCAAAAGTACTTTTGACCAACCTGTTCAGTCAAAACTACTTTTGACTGATTTTTCTAGTCAATAGTACTTTTGACTGGTTAAGAGTTTTGACTGCAACATATATAATATCTGACTAGCCTTTTTACAACTACATTGGGTCATTGGGGGTCGGCTTGGAGTCTAACTGGATGCAGCTGAATACCAATGTTTTACATGGAGCGACTGCCTATCTGACCTCCACAACCTAGTTACTGGGCAACACGATACCTCTTGGTAAGACTGGTTGTTATACTTCCCGGCTTTTGAACACCCGTGATGACTGCCAAAGATCTACGAATGACAGCCGGGACCAACGGCTTTGCGAGACACGGGGGTATCACACCACCAACTTCTAATTTGTTGAAAATTACAAACTATGAAGTTAAGGAAATTAGAAGATGTTGCCTTATTCACGTCCTATTTGCCACGTTTTTGGGATAGGTGAACGCCCCACTATTTTGAATTATTCATGAGCTGATTCGTCAAACCAAGCTTCCTATTTCCGAACACAATTTATAAACACGACTAGCTTCTGCCCGCGACTTTGTCTGTGTCAAAGTTGACATATATTATTATCCCACGGGAACCGCACATTTTTCAGGAATAAAGAATAACCTATTTGTTATTCCACACTATAATCTATCTCAGTGCCAAATTTTATCCAGATCTGATCAGCCGTTTAAGCGTGAAAGACTTACAAACATCCATCGATCCATCCTCACAAGCATTCTCATTTATAATATACTAGCGACCCGCCCCGGCTTCGCATGGGTGCAATTCTGATACTTAATACATATAAACCTTCCTCTTCAATCACTCTATCTATTAAAAAAACCGCATCAAAATCCATTGCGTAGTTTTAAAGATTTATGCATACATAGGGATATAGGGACAGAGAAAGCGACTTTGTTTTATAGTATGTAGTGAAGGAGAATAGGATACTAGAATTAGTAAACGATGTCTAACAAGAGTTGCAAATTTACTGCAAAAGACGGCACGCTGACAAAGCAAATCCACTAGGGACTTAGCAAAATCAAAGTAGAACACGCAAAGCTATTACCTTGGATCAATTACCTTCCAGCGAGGGATCAACGTCAGGCTGTCGGAAGGACCTAGGCTAGGCACTCCATCGCCAAGCCTATTAGCACCCGTCAGCGGCAAGATTTCCATCACAGAGATGGGTGTAGTAAGCTCATAAGTACTAAGCTCCAAACAACAAGCTTACACCGGCGCACGCACACATAGTCATAGTACAGTCCGTGTCACGAAAGATGAGACTTGACCTCCAACTTTATTATTTTGTAATAAATATTGTGAAGAATTTTTGTATGTTGTTTTAATTCCAATGTCATCGAAAAATCTCTGAATACATATACAAATTATGGATAACTATTTCGTACACTTAGTACCTGCGCAAGCTCCCTAAACTGACACTCGCCAAGTCTCATCTTTCGTGGCACGGACTGTACGTAAGGCGAACTCAAACGTATGCCCGTCGTGAGTGCGCTTGCACTCACTGTACGCGTGTCGTGCACGTGTGTGCGTGCGTTTTATCACGTACTATGGAGTCGAACATCTATCCCTACCTATTTTGTGCTTCCACCAAGAGGATTAATTAAGCTCCGTCTATGTTCATTATGCACGGGAAATAGCGCTCGAAATTCAGTGTGCTTTAGAATAATTCATCCTATGGGTACATTTTTAGGTTGAAAATCGTTTGGCAGGTTGTAAATGAACATCACTGAGGTACAACATTTTGCATGAATGAGCTTCATTGATTAATTGAAAATGATAATTTCGATGAACCTATACAGTAATGGAAATGTACCACATTATCAATTAATTTCTTTAATTATAGTTTTAATTTTACTAGCGACTTCCTCCGCGTGTCTTATTTTACCCGCGTTAAGTTACGTCTTGGGTTACTGCTCCGCTCCTGTGTGTCGTAGCGTGATATTATATAGCCTATGTTACTCAGGAACAATGTAGCTATCTATTGGTGAAAAATAGTAAATAGTCTCGGTCGAGTAGTTTTGGAGCTAATTCGTTACAAACAAACAAAAAAAAAACATTCCTCTTTATAATTTTAGTATAGATATGTAGTGTACAAGAGAAAATACTTTCCTAATTCCTTCTTGATAAATTACATTATAATCTGTGCTACATGGGGTATTTAATTGATTTAAAATCCAGTCTACTGTATTATCTTCATCGTCATAATACACAAGGAAGTAATATCACAATAATAAGTGATAATCTTTTCAAATCTGCGAAGTTATTTACGGCACCTTCAACAAAGATTTGGCATTTACCGATAATTGATAATCATTAGGACATGCTATTTTATTATTAATCCCTGTTTTAGTACAATTTTTAATTAAGTTTCATAGTTTTATGATACTAGGTCTTCCCCTACTGTTCATTAAATAAAAAAAGCATGAGACATTGCAAAATGTATTCTTATAGATTAAATGTATACTTAATATTACTTTACTCGTATAAAGAGGTAATTTTTTTTTGTTTGTGTGTTTGTAACAAACGGGCTCCGAAACTACTGGACCAATTTTAATATTTTTTCACAAATAAATAGCTACATTATTCCTGAGTAACATAGGCTATACAACATCACGCTACGACAGACGGGAGCGGAGCATTAACCAAAGACGTAACATATGGCGGGTGAAATAATCTAAGCGGACGAAGTCGCCGGCAGTTCGCTAGTCATACATAAACTGACTGCCTTTTTAACCTAGTGGTTCTAAGCGTGACTGCTACGCTAGTGGCCTTCTATTCCCGCGGCCGCCGCCGCCGCCGCACCCGCGGCCACCGCCGCCGCCGCAACCGCGGCCGCCGCTGACACCGCGTCCGCCGGCGCAATGGATTGCCAATAACGGCACCATTGCGCCTCCCGCAGGCGGATACCGTAGGCACGGTCTGTGGACGGTGACTCGGTGAGCAATGGGTAGCTCACCGTCCGTACGTTATTTAACGACAGACCGTGTCGACGGCGCGTTCATGTTCCGCGCAAAGAGGTGTCAGCACATGGAAGGGGCCACTAAGGGCCAAGGCCTGCCGGGGCTGCGGGTTGTTCGAAAGAGATACCGCGCCCCCGGAACGCAAAGGGCACATGAAGGAACATAGATGGTTTTTTAGTCAGTAAAAGTCTGACACTCCCTCCCGTCCCGCCCAGGGCGGGGGGGGGGGGGGGGGGGGGGGTCATTGGATGATTTTACCATCTTAAAAAAAAATAAAAAAAAGAGGTCTTCTATTAGATTCCTATGTCAAGCAGTGTTGTTGAGTTTTTTTTAATGAAATTGTCAGTAGCAGCTCGGGGTTAGGATTTGTGCCCAGTTAGGGCACTAGTCTCGCCCCTATTACATGGGACTTAAAAACAGTAGGTGTAGATCAGTTACTCTTCTGCCTAACCATTCGGGGAATACACGCATTAAAATATGTACATAAGCTACCTAAAAATGCCAAATTAATTATTCATTTGCGACATTGATAAGAGTCTACCATGTATTTAAGTAATTTAATATATTTATGTTAATCGGCTTTAGTCGATTAGCATT
Organism: Caradrina clavipalpis; assembly: GCA_932526535.1. Classification (NCBI taxonomy): domain Eukaryota; kingdom Metazoa; phylum Arthropoda; class Insecta; order Lepidoptera; family Noctuidae; genus Caradrina; species Caradrina clavipalpis. The sequence goes on from OW052103.1 coordinate 5,349,216, forward strand.
TTGCACTTTTTAATCCTTTGATGCTCAAAAATTTGGACATTTTGCTTTTCAGTTTTGACTTTATAAATGAATGAGAATTAAAAGTTGCAGTCGTCAATTCAAGTTTTTTGCAGTTTTTTCAATAATGTGCTTTCTTAACGAGTACATGATTGTTCTGCATTAACTTGTTTCCGGATAGATTTCTAAAAAGGACTAGGACTTTGAAAAACCTTTATATTTTTTAGCCTATTTTTCAGAATAAGTATGTCATGAAGCCTCTCAAAAACCAGTTTCACCTTGTTTACTATTCCATATTATCAAAAACAACAGCCATTCCGTAAGTAAAATAGTTAAGATATAAAATAATAAGTGCAAGATAAGATTATCTTATCAACACAGTTAATGTGTACTTGTTCCTTATCATATCACTGTGATCTATGAATTACTTACGGCCGAATACTCAAACGCGAATCAATTTTAAGTCACTGTCTCTGTTTATTTAAAATGTAGGTAGGTAGATATAGTAGCGACAAAAAGTGTTAAGGTTATGCGGCGTTTGTGAATACGGGTGTAACAGTACTTAACGGCTGACAGACACGCTATGAAGGGAATTAATTCGATAGGTAATTACATCAAGATAACGTAAATTAGGCTCGGTAGCTTAAAAAAACATGTATCGACATTTTTAAGTGACGTACTTTTAAATGTCGGACATGTTTTTAGGTCGGTAATTAATGTTAAGATTAGAATTAGTGAAGTTAGTTCCAGTAAGCTGAAAGTGTCCAAGTATGTTGTTTCTTATTAGTTCCATACTGCCGCGGGCAACATGCAGGCGTGGTTCAGTTCCTGTAACTGACTGCGTCATAATGACGCGATCAATTGCTGTCCACGTTGATTTGGACTCGCAAGTATACCTGACAGTGCCTGCATCTTGTCTGCGCCGGTGCGATCAGGTCTTTACTTCTTTGAAGGCCCATAGGCAAACGGATTACTCTGCCTGTGTCACTGTTGCCTGCCTCTGGCTGTTATCAATGCCAAAAACTCAAATCATTTATTTCCACTAGACCATAAAAGACGTCTTGTAAACGACATTCATTCGCTCCGGGAGTGCCGGCAGAAGTGAAAACTTGAATATTAACGTTGTGCATTTTTGATATTTTGGAATGGTAAGGGAATAATTTTGCACGAACTGCTTTAATTATCAGTATAAAAGTACTATAATTTATGTGGTATAATACAATATTTATTTATTATCCTGACAAGAGTTTAACATTTTTTACACATTCCAAAAAAAGTGCACAACGCCGCTAAAGAAGTTTTCACTTCAAAAATTTACGTAGTTGCCCCTTTTAAAAGGAAGTTTTGTATCTGATGATACCTAAACAGCTACAGATTGAAAACAATAGGTAGGTGTTATTGTACAAACATCTTCATCACCCATGATTCACAATCAAGCAATTTGAATTTGAAAAACAAATTATGCCAATTGACGCAAGGTCTTTCATTCAACACTTTAATAATCGTCATCATGATAATATATCAACCCGTAAAATTGCGATTATATTTGTCAGACCCTGATTACTGTAAACAAAATAAGGTCAACTGCTACGCTTCGCCTTCGATTCCCAGGTCGAGCAAAGTGTTATTGGGTTTTTCTATTACATTTTCAGTAGCTGCTCGGAGTTAGGATTTGTGTCCGGTTAATGGTAATAGTTTCGCCCCTATTACATGGGACTTAAACATACCGGTGAATTATGAGTGTACATTGGTACACCTCTGCCTAACCCTTCGGGGTATACAGGCGTGATGGTATGCTATCATATCGGTCCTAGACCCCAGAAGTATTACGCAAAATATAGAATTTCCTACGAAAATAAATGCATGTTTTTCGAATAGAATTCTTTAAAATTTCCAAGGAAATGTCTTTATGAGAAAACTGAAAATGTTTACATAAAGTTGAATTTATAAGTAATTTGAGCTCAGAAAATAACGAGTTATAACATAGGTACACTACAAACTATTAGTGTTTGTTATTCACTGTAATAGTAGTTCGAATGTACCTTTGTGATCTTATTATGTGCAAACGACTATGCCTGTGACTATGCTAGGGACATTGAATTTCAAATACAAACGCACATAGCCAATATTCCTTTCCTTGGGTTGAATATTAAAAATCCCTAAAACACGTTTTTAATATTTAATTAAATTAATTTGGTATAAAAAATGACTGATTTTCTTAAAAACTTTTATTTCAAAAGGTTTGTATTTTTTAGAGTGATTTTTGGCTGATGTCTTTCTCATGAAATAAACTTACCCTTCAAATGTTTTTATTATTTATTATTGGTAGACTGTGTCTTATTTCACTATAAAAGCAAGTCAATAAATATTTATTAAAATATTTGATATCAAAAGGAGTTCATTTAACCATGCTTTGATTAACTGGAAAAATACGAAGTATATTTAATGAAAATACTTACTACGTGAATAAATACTTGTATCATTTTTTTATAGCGAACCAATAAATTGTCGATCGTTCCAAAAATATTTAGTCCTTTTAATATTAATTTATTATAAATTATTTCAAAGGCTTTTTATTCAAAAAGGGATAAACTGAAAGCAACGTTATGTATTTTAGTTACTAGCTGAAAATATTTGTATTCAAAAGACTTCTCTTTTAAATACAAATATTTACGAAGTTTGCGAATTTCTATTAAGTTAAGATTCTACTAATTACATTAGATGCCTAATACTTTTATTAGGCATCTAATATAATTAGTGGAATCTAAACTCCGAATTTCGCAGTGTAAATGACCTTTATTAAAATCCTGTGAGACTCCCACACAATTGGCTTTACGATAGGCACCCGCCACATGAGGGATACGATGTGAATGGCATCCCCACAGCAGCCATTGTCCACCATTGTCCACCATTATCCACCATTGTCACGACTACCAACGCGCGGTTTTGTTCGAGCCCATTGTAACGACTGTAATCGAATATTCGCTTTGGAAGCCGAATGGACAGGTAAATTACTGTCTATCATTGACGTAGGTATAAGCCTGTTCGTACACATACCAAAGTAGCAATGTACCAAGTACCAATGTCACTTTTTCACTTTCAGATGTACTTTTTAAGTTGGTTCTGGATATCACTAATATCGGTGAAAGAAAACATCGTCGGGAAACCAATACTAATATTATTATAATATGTCGCCAATTCGCCTTGCGCATGTGTGGCAATCAATCCTTTCTCTGCGTGAGAAGAGGCCTTTGTCCTGCATATAGGCCGGTATTATTATTATTTTTATATTATACTAGTGAATCTGCGACTTCACCCGCGTGGATTATTCCACCCATGTTAAGTTACGTCTTTGTTAACTGCTCCGCCCCCCGTGGGTCGTAGCGTGATGTTATAATAGCCTATGTTACTCAGTGATAATGTAGCGTTCTAAAGGCAAAAGAATTTTCGAAATCGGTCCAGTAGTTTTTAAGTTTATCCGTTACATACAAAAATACAAATCTTTCCTGCGTAGAGAAGTAGTGTATTTTTTTTTGTTAGTAGCCAGTCAAAACTGCCCGTAACTAATACGTGTTGCGTAGTTTCTTTAGGAACATTTAGCGTATGTAGACGACCACTCAAGGATCGAAGAACATTTCAGGCCTAATGCCTGAATACACATTGCATAAAAGGACTGGTCCTGATTTCCATAAGGGTTGAACCGAAGATGAAATCCATTTTGGAAGGGGTAGGTATCATTAGATATGCATATTTGCTTTGTGGGGGTCCGCGAATCATGCGTCAATAATACCAGGGCTCCCGACGCCCATGCGTTCCACAGTTTCTTTTATCACCATTGATAGAAGAAACTGTGGTATTTTACTCAAGAGTCCATAGGTCCAGGGTTCTTTTTAAACGTCTTTGGATCGCAAACAAGCTCACGGCGCACCTGATGTTAAGTGGTCACCGGTACCTATAGATATCTGGAATACCAGTGGCCTTGCAAATGCGTTGCCATCCCAAAGACAAAGATAAAATATCTCTTAAGCCTGTAATTACACCAGCACCATACCCTTCAAACCGGAACACAGCAACGCTGCTTTGTGGCAGAAATAGGTAAAGTGGAACTTCACCGGACGAGCTCCTTCACAAAGAGCTCTACTACTATTGGTCTGTTGGATGGTAATGTATTTAATTATGGATATTTTCACGTAATTAATTGAGTTATTGATAGATTGTTGGTTGACTCGTTTTGGCTCAGGAATGCTCAATTGCTCTTGGTAAGTGTTTACCGCCACTCGACAATCACTTACTCTTTATATAGTTCTTCTCAAAGATGAGTGTTATTATAACGATGAGTGGTTTATTTATATAAAGTCAATTAATGGACGTTTTTCAAGTACCAGAAACACGCGACAGAATGGCTTAGAAACTGTTTGTATTGTATATAAAAAAAAAAGGAAAAACCGGCCAAATGCTACACGAATGATTGCGTACAATATACAACACTACATCCAAAAAACATGTTTTTGTAACATCCCATCACGTTTGTATTCCCCGAAGGAGTGAGTAGAGGTGTGACCAGTGTACACCCACAGTTCGCCAGTAAGTTTGGGTCCCATGTAATGGGAGGGCGAGCCTATTGCCATTAACCGAGCACAAATCCCAACTCCGAACTGCTACTTAGAATTTCATAGAAAAACCGAATAGCACTTTCCTCCACCAGGAAATCGAAGACCTCTCGCGTAGCAGGCACGCTTAGGACCACTAGGCTAACGTGGCAGTTTTTTGTATTTTATTTTTATTATTTGTTGTTATAGCGGCAATTAAAATACATATTCTGTGAAGGTTTCAACTCTCTACCTATTACGTTTCGTGAGATATAGACCGCTGACAGACAGACGGACAGGTGGATGGACAGCGGAGGCTCAGTAAAAGGTTCCTGTTGGCATCCTTCGGGTACAGAACCCTAGAAACGACCCATCTTACCTTCAAGTTGAAGTAAATTAATTCTACAGCAGCTATTCGTTAAATATTTTAATTTACACATATACTAAGAGAGCTTTAAAATTTCTCTTAGCTCATAAACGTCTTATTTATCTAAAAGAGATTGATCTAATGTCTTTTAACTTCATAGACAGAGAAAAATACAGTGTTAGGACAAATTTATGAATAAGAATATATATACCATCACGCCTGTATTCCCCGAAGGGTTAGGCAGAGGTGTACCAATGTACACCCACAGTTCGCCGGTATATTCAGGTCCCATGTAATAGGGGGCGAGCCTATTGCCATTAACCGGGCACAAATAAAAACTCCGAGCTGCTACTGAGAATTTCATAAAAAAAACCCAATAACACTTTTTGCTCGACCTGGGAATCGAACCCGGGACCCCTGGCACTGCAGTCGCACTTGCGACCACGAGACCAACGGGGCAGTATATATCTAAATAGAAATATCAGAACTGAATAGAAAGTAAATACAAACATCTGACATCTCCATACCCCAATATGGGTCTATGACAAATTCACTATTACTCACACACCCATTTGCATCTTGTCATGCACTTTCCTACTCATTCACCCACAATACAATCTAAGCTCTGCTTAAATGGTGCTCCCACTGCTAGCATAATAATATTATCTTGTTTGTTTGTCGGTTGCATTTGTTATGTACAGCTACTAAATTGTAAATCTAGTAGCTGGCTAACATAATTGGGCGTAAGACTAGTTAGTTTATGTATATTAAAGTTACAAAATCCTATGTATGTACACTAATATTATAAATAGGTAAAGTTTGTGACGTTGTAAAGTGTAATCTCTGGATCTACTGAACCGATTTCACCCATAGAAAGCTACGTTATTTGTGAGTGTTATAGGCTATATAACGTTACGCTACGACACACGGGAGCCGAGCAGTAACCAAAGACGTGAAGCGGGTGAAATAAGTCACACGGACGAAGTCGCGGGCAGTTCGCTAGTTAAAATGAATATAACTTACATTTTCATTTTTCGATTTCTTGTGACATTCAAATTAATAAATAGAATATTCATATTAATAGGTATATATATGTATAATTCTACCGACTCAAATTAGATTTAGTTCAAAACAAAATACCTGATATTCATTGACTAATACAAAATATCTATTATTCAGTCACTACTTGACATAATTTTACTAATCGCACTTAATGTCAGATAATACAACTATGTCAAACAACAAGTGACCGTCACTGCCTTTATGCGGCGTTATTGTATCATCAAGAACCATCACGCCTGTATTCCCCTAAGAGTTTGGCAAAGGCAGAGGCAGACCAATGTACACCCACAGTTCATCGATATGTTTAGGTCCCATGTAATAGGGGGCGAGCTTATTCCCATTAACCGGGCACAAATCCTAACTCCGAGCTGCTACTGAGAATTTCATAGAAAAACCCAATAACACATAGCGGTATTGTCTTGAAACAAATGAATGTCGTCTACTCCTATTTTGTTTTGGACAGGACAATGGACAAAACCTCTACTGGCAGAAAATACCTAACATCAAATACCTCGGAAATCTCAAATTCACAATCAGCATACAATGGTGCGCTTAATTGCTCTACATCCTGCAGTATCAGATCGCTACAATCCAATTATAGTGAAAGTCATGTTTGGCCGTCGTCAGTATTGCTAGAGGCGTTTACTGACCTATCAGATTAATTCGAATCTATCCACGCTTGCATTGACAGGTTAATCTGTCACTAACGCACAGAATATGTTGAAAACCAGTTTGGTTTGGTCTCTCATTGAGATATTACAAAAAACTAGTATCAAGTTTCACTTTTTTAAGTCAATGACCGGTCTTTAAAACTAATGCAGATGGTCCGTTAGTTTGTTATAAAAAGGGTAGCATTAAGAAAACGATTGATTTCCGAAAAAATCTAAAACAGGAAAGAAAATGAGTCGCATTTTAGTAATACTTAATTAGATACCGTTTGTTGTTTTTTGATTAGATTAGGCTTCCAGGATCGGATTTCCGTGATGCATACTTCCAATGAAAAAGTATTCATATTTTTTTATAGTAAACAACTTGAACAATGATTTTGTGTTTTTAAGTAAATCTCCACTTACCACTTCTATTTCATCATCAGGTTCTTCCATAATGTTAGTGAGACTAGGTCTTATCGACACTCGATGCCGGACCGACTTCCTCCACAGATCAGGCTCCTCCTTCGCTTCTTCATCACTTACAGTAGTAAATTGTTCATAAAAATTAATCGCACGACCCAATTCACCATCTTTGTTATTGTTATTGGACGAATTATTAGCCTGTGCCTTTTTATCTTTACTAAGAGATGATTTTAGTTCAGAAATTCTTCTGTATCCTTCTGTGTCTTGATTCTCACCAAGTAAATTTATCGGCCTTGCGTTCCGCGACCTATACTCAAACTCTAAATCGAAACCTCTGTCTTCGAATAAGCTCTTGAATCGAGCCCAACAACCTAGGTTCTTATTTTTATCTACTGTCTCTTGGTTTTGTACTTCATTAACGTTGTTTTTATCCATGGTTGTTCTTTTTTCACTAGGATGAACAGTATGAGAGGATTTCCATCACACAATGGCCGGTCACATAATGATTTTATTATATGACTAGTAAATCCCTTCGAATTGGAATCAATGCCAATCTACACTTGAGCGATTATGTAGATAATGTCTAGTTCCTACTGCTTGATAATGATGATATATTATTAATAGTTGATTTCGAAATTGTTACATGTTGCTGGATTTAAAGTAAAAACTGTTACTCAATACGTTTTATCGAGTCATCGGCATTAAATTGCTCTACGAGCAGCGGTGCCAACGATTGCGTTTGTATCGTGATTATCCTCGCGAATTCAACAGATGTGTTCACTTAATAAGTCCATTACCACATTTTCACTTACGTAACACTGCAAAAAGTATCACTTATTCCACAAGTTATTTCCACAGTTACATCACTAATTATTTCGCACGTGTATTTAGTTTTATTTGTACCTCCCTGTGTCTTATTCACACGGAGTTGTGTACGAAACTAAAACATTAAGAAATATTGAAAAAGATAACACCTTATCGATTAGAGCCGCACTGATTACGTTTTATAAGTTATTTGAAAATGTTGATTAAATAATTATAGCATTATTTCAATGCTAAAGTTGTCAAGGCTGTACAGCATTGATTTTAATACTTTAAAGCTTCAGATTATAATAAGTGTCGACGAAGTGATTGGGAGCACATTGTTATAACTGAATTATTGAAATAATGAAAATGTGGCAAATACCTAGATTCACCAATTCCTAAGTCAGCATTACTTGGTAATGAAACTCATCATTTTAATAATAATTGCAAAATAAACATTATCGATTTACAAATTGGAAATGTACACTCTAATACTTCAGCAATTTCTGTCATCGTATTGAAATCGCTAATTGACAACTTACGTATTGAATTGACATACCTACACAGGCAATTTTGTTTCGAATGACGTCGATGACGTTTGAAAAGAAGTGTCATACTTGGTTACTATACCTATATTATACTACATGATAAAGACTCATTAGCTTTCCAACTGGGTTGGCGATAGATTTCAGTCTAACCAGATGTGAAGAATATATGGTGACTGCTCTCTTATATATGGTTTTCTATGAAATTCTCAGTAGCAGCTCGGAGTTTGGATTTGTGCCCGGTTAATGGCAATAGGCTCGCACCCTATTTCATGGGACCTAAATATACCGGCGAACTGTGGGTGTACATTGGTACACCTCTGCCTAACCCTTCGGGGAATACAGGCGTGATGGTATATGGTGGTATGGTGGCTGCCACCTGACCTTTTACTGGGTATGGGCAATATGTCTGGGGAATTTCTTGCTAGTTCTTCATCATGGAGACCTGCGGATTGGAACGAGCCACTAGCTTAAATTTTCTGATTTATTGACAGTGTCCTTGACAATTCAAAAGTGCCTGTAATTGATTATGTGTAATAATTGAAAGAAATATTTTGACTTTGTCTGACATTTTAAGTTCAATAGGTACACTTGTTGGATCATTGACATTCAAAAAGATTCAGATCCAGTTTAATAGGCAAGGACCACCTACTGAGTCCAGCTACTGCTAATGGTGGTAGCTCCTTGAAAGTATGAAAAGAAAAACTGCGCGGAGTAATACCTTTGTGCCTTTTTACTTCTTCATTCCAAATGGAGACTGGGCAAGTGGGCACCTATCCACATATTCCCCACATCTATTTCAACTTTACCTCACACATCCTATTATCCTCAAGCTTGTTTCCTCAAGACTCAGCTGATGAAACAAGACCAGTAGTATCTAATTATAAGGGTTGGGCTTCATAGACAGTCGCTTGATTGGATGCGAATGCACGTAATTAACTAATGATAGTAATACGTAGTTTATTCAAGATGTCGTGTGACGTGCCTTGTTTATCCTCATTAAGATCTTGAGGTTATTATGTATGTAGATAGCTAGCTACAGCTATCTGATATTATCAAGTGTAATTACTAGTGCGATGTGTTTTAGTGTAATGTTAATAATCATCTAAGCGTATTCACACCAACATCAATTGCTTTTACGTTGTCTATATACAAACATTTGGCTAAGCCTGAACTCAATATTGAATTTCTAGATGTATTTGTAGATCGATGTTTAGACATCATGTTTAAAGGAACATTATAAAATGCCTAACGGTCGTCGTATAGCATATCCGTCTATCTTTTATGGTTCTGATCAGACTTAATTACAAAACTAGAGTAAACTAAAAACAGATAACCTATTAGAAAAGTCCAATAACGTTATTCGTTTATTTTTTATTATAACATCATCATTTTCCTGCTCTTGTCCCATGTTACTTGGAGTTTTCCTTTCATACTTCTTTGTCTACCGACACGTTATCATTTATTCCTTTTTCTTTCCATTATTCTATTTTTCTATTATATGACCTTATTATAGGAGGACTCTCAAAATGTTCTTGAGTCAAAGTTAGTTTGACAACTAGGCATTCGAGTCTTGTTTCTTAGTGGAATCGCAATTTTCACTTGAAATGTCTCCAATAAAACCATTTTAAGATCACCTGAACCATTTACATAAATACCAACTGACCTGCATATCTCCTTCATTCTTTTAAATTAAGAGGTTTTTTGCACCAATCAACTGCTCATAAAAAGTGATCATATCATCATTAATCACAACAAATGGACTGAATCTTGCGCACGCCATCTTAAGTGAGGCGTTTTGCCACACGCGGATATGAACCTTGACCCTTCTCATTGGTTCGGCGCCAGAATTCAAGCAGCAATTTAGCCTTTTGAATACGTTATTGCGAAATAATTGTCTTGTTAATAAGAAATGGAATTGGGTTGTTTTAGTTATGGCTTTAGTGTGATTGTATTGCATCGTTGAGGAGGTACTACCTATTTGTGAGGATATAGGTACCTGTACCTATTTATTTATTGTCAAAAACTACATCGTGCATTCTTGGGGGTTTTTTTTTTCTCGCCTGTATTTCCCTAAGAGGTAGGCAGAGGTGTACCCACAGTTCGCCGGTATGTTTAAGTCCCATGTAATTGGGGGCGAGCTTATTGCCATAATATTAATTTGCCCTTCAACTAAAAGTAACATCCGCAAAATATTCATGAACAAGTAATAATGTAACGTCAAAGTAATATGAATACTTTGCACCGCGAAAGGTCAAAGTTGTCCAACAAGAATTAATTTGCTACACGTCTTGAATAGTTAACGATGCTGAGGTTACGTGTTAACTATCCTACTACTATTATAAAGGCGAAAGTTTGTATGTATGTATGGATGTTTGTTACTCTTTCACGCTTAAACGGCTGAATGGATCTGGATGAAATTTGGCACAAAGATAGATTATAGTCTGGAATAACACATAGGCTACTTTTTATCCCGGGAAAATGTACGGTACCCGTAGGATAACACATCAACTGTGACGCGGACGAAGTCGCGGGCAGAAGCTAGTTATATATAAAAATAGTTGAACCCTATGAACATTTACATAACGTTTATTGAACAATGTATTCATTGTGTCTTGTATCTAACCGTGCGGTTAATATTTATAACTTCTGACTAGTTGTAGATGCAGAAAATGTTTGTATGTCTGTTTGACAAAACTCAGTCAATTTTAAATTGGTTTGAGACTTCCAGTAGTCAAGTGCAAGGAGGATTTTACTTAAAATAAAAAGCATTAGCGCAGACGATTAAAAAAAAACCGGTCAAAATCAAAACCCTCCTTTTTGCTTCGCCGTAGTCGGGTAACAATCTTTCAGAAGTGAAAACTTAACGTCACATTAGTATGTCAGTGACGCGGTCATATTACCAGAAATCGTTCAACCGCCGGGCTAAAGAAGTTTTCACTTTTTCAACTTTTTCTCACTTTTAGGAACTGAATGAAAGAGGAAATCCGTCCACTAATAACTTCTGTTTACTTGCGAGTTATAAGTATTTAGTTTGATAGGACTCGGTTTCTTTTATTTTCGGACGGGAAATCATCAAATGACTTCTCCTGCCCGGGAGGGAATGTCAGTCTTTCATTGACTAAAACCCATCCATGTTCCTTCTTGAGCTCTTTACGCGGCACGGTTTCTCTTTCGAACAACTCGCAGACCAGCCCCCCTAGCCAAGTCACAAACGATAAACGCAAACGCTGAGTAGGCTTTAATAGATCTTCAACTTTATGTGTTTGATTTTAAGTTGAAGATCTAATGAAGATTGCATAGCGTTTTCGTTCGTTCCAGTCGCTAACGCTTAGAAATCTTTAATAGATTTTCAACTTAAGGCTCTTGGGTATTAAGTTGAAAATCTATTGGTGCCTACCGAGCGTTTACGATTATCGTTTGTGACTTGGCTAGGGGGGCAGGTGGACTCAGTTACGTAGTGAGGAGTAAGAGGGTGTGTGGGGGGTGTGCGTGTATATTTGATGTATTATGTGAAGAGCAACTTACGGCGACATCGACTAGGGGCTCGTCCTCCGGCGTAAGCGCAAGCGACGAGCGTCGGCCGGCGCGAGCCCCCGGGGATCCACTCGAACTGCCTGCGACAACAGAAATCACACTATTATTATATGCTGGGATTTAGCCCTTTGAAGAATCACACTATCACATCAGACTAATATTATAAACGCGAAAGTTTGTGTGTTTGTCTCTTCTTAAAGCTCAAACGGCTGAACAGATCAGGATGAAATTTAAACTGAGATAGATTGTGGTCTGGAATAACACATAGGATACTTTCTATCCCGGAAACCGGAAAAATGTAGGTTTTCAGTGGTCTACTGTATCAAGTTTAACGAGGACGAAGTCGCGGGCAGAAGCTTGTATCAAATAAATAGAAGTTGCTGTTGGACATGGTGGAAAGAAGTGTTGCAAGTAGTTACAGTTTAGACAAACAGTTGTTTACCAAATACAAAATTCTCAAAAAAGACAAAAGAGCTACTTACATAAGAACAACTATAATATACTTATTCTAGGTAACAGTCATCGTACATACATTAACGTATTTCAGTTTTTCAGAAAAAAATAATCCGATGTCATTTAATAATGACATAAGTATGTTCAGATTTTTTTTCCTATCATGAATCTGACGTAATATGAAGATTTTCTAAGCGTAAAAAAATGATTGTTATAATATTCTGCACGCAATCGTCCACTATCAAGTCTCTTGATAGTGGTCAGGGCCATAGTCATTGGATTTTGCTGTCATTATCATTATCATCACCATCAGAAGGTTCTGCCATCATTGTGTTAAGGTGAATGCTCCGACCAGCCCGCGAAATTTAAATTCGAAATTTAAAATGTCAAGATTTTATGAAATCTTGACATTTTACATGAAGCTTGACTTATGGAGTCATTTTACTGACTTTAATGGTTATAATTTTGAAAATACATACTTCTTACGCCCGCGAATCATACTTTAATCAACATTAAACCTAATACTGACTTGCAAATTGCAAAAAACGTAAGAAAATTTAAGTTTCGCGGGCTGGTCGGAGCATTCACCTTCAGGAACGCTATTAAGGGACCTGTACTGACAGCGTACTCCATACAAGTGTAGACAATATTTTACTCAAAAATAAATTGAACTCGATGAAATTTTGTAAATAAAATAAGGACATATCTGGGCATTTTCATTTTAAATGGCGCAGGTTAAAATAAATAGGCTTCAAAAACTACTACACTCACGTCCTGTTAGTAACTAGTTGTAGTGTATAGTTCACTACAACTAGTTACTAACAGGACGTGACGGATATAGATCGTTTTTAAAACTAAATTTAAATACTTAAACAATATTATCAGAAAGCTGTAAAATTGTACTTTTATGCTTTCAGCAGTGTATAAGTTATGTATACCTAAAAAAGAAAAAATGACAAACTTTATATTCATGAAAAAAACGTTACTAACTACAACAGTTCTTTTTTAACCATTTATTGTGCTGCAAAACTTACTGCACTAGCTGGACACCTAGTGCGACTAACTTCAAAATAACATTTCATACTTTGAAATTTGTACCCAGAGTTACCGTTAAAACCGAATTTTGATGATAAATGTGTGTATTTCATAGTAAAAACCGCGTGACTATCCGGACATGTCCGGTAGTCGCGAATTCGTGGGACAAGCTTTTTATTAAACTATTATATATTTTCTTCACTAACTGAGATGAAATGCTTAGTTTAAAGGATAAATTAACTATCTAACAATACAATGAAAGTGTCGCTACGTTAGCTGTCGTACAAAAAATAACGAAAAAATTGAATGCAATGATGCAAACTGACATGGGGACATCATGATTTTACACGATTCCGCAACATTATTAATTTAAATAAAATTAAATACGTGCTCTATAAGGAACTAATAAATTAAATCCACATATTTATAAAAATACCTACAGGGTACAATAGATTTTTCTTAAAAAAATTGTTTGCAAATATTTTTTTCATCATATTTTAGTCATGGGACAACCGAAAAACAGCCTGCGCCATTTAAAATGAAAATGCCCATCTAGGCTTTTGGTTAATTAGTTTCCAACTTCCCAGTTAAATAACTTTATATAAAAATGATTCTGAATGAATCTCGTACAAGATTTAATGATATTTTTGTCTCGCAATTTTGAATTACGTGCCATTTTGAAATTATACGTAACTTGGTATATCTCTCGGTTTACCCTCGTTACGTTACGACTTTGGTTACTACTCCGCTCCCATGGGACGGGGCGTGATGTTATAGGTATGTCCTATAACGTCACTCAATAAACGAGCTTTACAACGAAAATGGATTTTTCAGCATCGGTCTATTCGATTCCTAGAATGTATACCAGATATTTTCTCTCTACATAGCATTGTACTACGAACCGTGCTATTCATTACAATTCAGGGATTTTCTGCTTTTCGCAGTTCACAGAATGTTTCATAAAGCTCCATGAAATTCATGCCAGTACATAGCAGGGAATGGATGTAAAATTCTTTGAAACAATTTTTTTCCAATACCCGTATTTTTTTTGAGTTTGATGACTTTATTATTCTAAAATATTTTTTTATTATAACGTGATATAACATGTCATTAAGGATTAAACATATCTTCGACTACTATTCACTTTCTTGACTACGCATAATCAGGTAAACAGTATATTTTTAGTCTTATAAACTAGTCGATATGTATGCTAAGCATTATGTTTCAATTTAATTTCGCATAATTATTTATTTATTTTTAGATGTTTAGGTTGTAAATGTACAAAAATATTCTTTAATAAATTTTTAGTAACTAAAAGTTCATCATTCTAAAAAATATGTTTTTTGAAAGTTCTAACAATTCTAAAGTATTTCTTTTGCATGTAGGTATCTAATTGAGATTTGGCAAATTAGTTTAAAAATATTCTTAATTTAAAAAATGAAAGCTTATTTTTTATGCTTTTTTTTTAAACAGGGTAGGTATTAAGATTGTGTTCATATTTAAATAAAGAGTTTTTATTAACCTGTGTCGGTGTCATCACTGCCTCGTCTCTGAAGCCACCTTTGCACCAATTCGATGCTGGCTTCCTGACCAGCCAACATTATCATTCACATATTATCATTAGATCACAACATTGTTAACAGCACTGTTAAACACACATTTAGATATTAATATCTAAAACATTTTTAATAATTTCACTAAACACAAGTTTTTTTCTAAATTAAAACTCTAGACGTAACTTTATTATTTTTTAATTTTACTTATCATCGCTAAGGTTGGTTGCCTATACTACCAAAAACACAACGTAAAAAAACACTGGCCGAAAGAAATGACAGCACTTTGCCGCGTTCAAATATCGAATTAATTAAATGACGAACGTCGACGGCGAGTGTAAACAGCGAGTAGAGTAGATGAAGCTAAATTAATTTTGCACTCGTTGGAAATGTTTTTTATTAAATTCTCGACCATATTACGATGTGATATGAGGGTTTGATGGTTTTTTTAAGTGCCGTCTGTATTTTGGTGTTGTGGTGTGGAGTTTGTAGAGCGCGCAAGCGGTCGGTTAGGTAATGGACGTCAAGTCGAGACAGTTGATCGAAGAAGGGGGGTGAATGTAGGACGAGTATGGTCAGCATACATTAACACACTGGAAGGGATACAGCTGACAGCCTGTTGATAGGTCTCGTGATATACTACCAGCGTTCCTCGTTGACAAATTGTGGTGGCCGCTCTTTAGGTACAGGTCAAATTGCTTACATATTTACTCGCGGAATGTGGTCCAGTTTTGAACTTTAAATGTCATGGGAGCGAACCTCCGTATAAAGTTTATAAAGCAGTCAACTAGACCGTTATAAATAAATCATTAACTTTACATGTACTTACATTTATTTCTGTACGTTTAAAAACATGAAGTCTATTAGCTCAGATTACTTGATAGTGTATTCGTTGGCAGTTACAATGTTAATAGACGGTGGTTACGTTTTAAAACCTTCTGTAAAGGAAATTATTTATGGTAAGTTTTAAGTTTACCATGGTACAAAAATTATTGTCTTCGGCAATGTAGATATAATATGTTTGTTAGAAACTGGATCATAAAAAGATTTCTTATAACTCCTACTTCATACTTTCTATTATAAACACGAAACTTTGTGAGGAAGGATGGATGGATGGAAGATGTTTGTTACTCTATCACACCTAAATGGCTGAACGGAATTAGTTGAAACTTTTATCTTGCTTAACACATAATTATTATCATTTTTATGCTATTTTTGTGCCCCCGAGAGATAATTTAGAACTTAGGCTTAATTTAGAAATCTACGCAGACAAAGTCATGAACAGAAGATAGTTAATATAAATAATAGCCATTAAAGGCGCAAACGACTGTGTGTAGTAGTTTCCGAGTGGGAGGTTCAATGGCGATTATTCCGTTTTGCCTAAGTCAGTCCAAACAACTTTCACACTAATCACGTGGACGCAACAATCTGAGAGTCACATTCCTACTAGTTGCCTAATATTTAAAAGTAAGAAAGCTAAGCTAGGCCAATTGTTTTTAATCAGAAGACTATTTCTACTTACTTACTTAATCTAGTCGCAATCTCATCTTAGTGATAGTAATTGTTAAAAAATTTAGGTAATTGAAGGTATTTTTGTCAGATTGAAACTGACATTACATTGCGATCGTTTCTTAAATACAGCAGAACCGCCTCCTCCTGTATTAAAATATTTGTTATTTTTTTATTTTTAGGATTTTAAGTGTCTAAACCATTCAAGATTTACGCGTTATTTTTTTATTTCTGAGCTATTAAGCTAGCAAATAATGGCTGCATGTCAGTTATACTAAGTAGGTACAATAGTTATAAGATAGGTTGACTAGTTTGCTGCAGAACTCTAGTTTCCTCTTCCTTAACTAAATAATCCTCCAGACCGTCTCTCTAAACCAACACACCAAAGATCCACACAAACTCATTCAAGCCAAAATCGAACATTTCTACATCAAAGATATATTACACGATATAGAAACTCATTAATACCTGAACTCAGTGTTTGGAACTGCAAACATTAATCAGAACACACCTTTATAGTGGAGTAACCTTTTTGGTAATATACCATTAGTTAATCTGTGGTAATATTCCGAACGCGTCAACGTACCGCGTTTTCCCGCCAATTTGGCCGTCAGATGAAAATTACGAGGTTGGCAAGCTACGTATGCAGGTGGTATTGCTATTATGCAAGTTAATTCTAAGAAGCTAATGCAATCTTATGCATCTTTTATGCATGGCCGGGCCGCTAGCGCCAGGAATATTGAAGATGGGAAGGGCGCACAGTCAGCAACAAAGGTAAATTAACATTTCAGATTTTTTAATCCTTATAATTGAGTACAATGTCCAAGGAAATACGAAATGGATCTAAAATTAAAATTTTGAATAGCAGTGGATTGTGTCTATTTAAATGTATGTAAAAGTACCTAACATTGTTAATCGAATTTTGTTGCTGACCGTAGAAATTGTTTTTTGATATTTTATGTTGTTACTAGCTTTTGCCAACGACTTCGTCCTCGTAAATGTCGTCTTTTTGGACGTAGACTAAATCGCGGAATGAAAAGTAGCCTAGGTCCTTTTTTGGGGTTCAAACTCAACCCGTACCAAATTTCATCAAAATCGGTTTAGTGGTTTAGTCGTATATGCGTAACAGACAGATTTACTTTTACATTTATAATATTGGGAAGGATGATACAGTTTAAAGTGTGTGCGATTATGGAATCTTCTAGTAGTAGTTTCTTCTCCATAAGAAACATCCTTTTGGAAAGGGAAATTAGATATTTTTTTACTTGACGTTCAATAGTGGCTTTAAATAGTCTAATTGAAATAAATAATTTGACATTGTACATGTTCACAATATGGTCACAGTGAGCAAAGAAGTTTAATTTTGTTGTTTTATAACTGCTGGATTTTTCTATAAGTTGTAAAGTAAATATTATTACAACATACGTCAATAATATGAAAAAGCGAAGTCTCCTAACACAGAAAACTTGCTTAAAAAGTGGCTCCAATCACGCCTAACAATTATGCTAATTGTAATAAAAAACGACTCTGTATTTGTATAAAGAAATAGAAAGTCTCGTCTCATCTAGCGTCTCTAACTCCTTAACGGCACTAACTTCATATGGAGTTGCATTTATCATTCCGTATAGCGCAACCAGTCGGTTAGTCGGCTATTGTTCCAACCGGTTCATAGTTAGGAATTGGGCTCGTATGGATGATCGATTGGTTGCTACTGCGTTTGAAATGAAATTACATCTATCTGCAGTCACTGATGGCCTTATAGAATTATGTAATGGGTTTGATGATTGTAATCGATAATATAAATAATTAGTTGTACAAATAAGTAGCTATAGTCTTCTTTTTTAAGTTTACTTATTTGTGGAGTTTCTTGTTTATTCTTTGGCATACGAAAATACCTTTTGAAAGATGTAGGTAATTATTTTTTTTGGTAAAGTGACGTTTGAAATTGCTTATAATGGGCTTATTGAAATAACATACATACATACATACCATGACGCCTGTATTCCCCGATGGGTTAGGCAGAAGTGTACACTTGTCGCTGTTATGTTTTAGGTCCCATGTAATGGGGGGCGAGCTGTCCTGGGAGCGATGCTGGTCCTGCTCCGTAGCCACTCGGGCTTCCAAATTAATAAACATAATGAAATATATATATTTCTCTTCTTTTTAAAGGGAATGTTGTTTCTTAGCACCTTTTTTATTGACGTAAATAACGTTTACGTTATTATTAGTGTTTCTTTTTTAACATACCACAGGTCATCTGTCAAATAGGTTCACTGGAAAACTTTGTTTTATATAACTTAACATCATTTATTTCGATTTTGTAAATGTGAGAACCATGGGGCAACTTATTATATTTTTTCTCTTAAGTTACTATGTGTTGGACATTAAGGGCAAGGCGGTTGAGAGCTTTGTCATGCTCACTTAAATGTCTCGCTGACGGTGGCGCGTGCATTGGATCGTTCAGTTCCCTCCAAGATGGTTGAGCTGAACGGTGCTGATGTACGCGTCATGTTCGTGAACGGGCGCTGTCAGTTGGGATTGGTCATCTCTTATCTGCCATGGCCTACATCTTTATTAGTATTATTTAATTGTTTAATATTCACCTTCATTGTTTTCACATATAGAAGCAACATGAATATTGTAACCAAGATTTTGTAAAATCAAATTGAAGAAAAGGAGTGTCCATGGAGTTTCTTGCTCGTTCTTCTCCATAGAGATCTACGCTTTGGAACGAGCAACTAGCTTCAACTTTAAACTGTAACTTCTTGACATTCAAAAGTGCCTGTAAATGGTCTAATTGAAATAAATGCTTTGAATTTGAATTTGAGCCTGTTGCCATTGAAATAAATAATTTGACTTTGTTTATTAAGTAGTTACGTTTCATTCAAACTTTGATTCTTAATAGTAGAAAATCGGTATTTTGAACAAGTAATCAAATATGTTAATTGCGTTGCACATGCTACGTGAATTCGTGACTCGTAAATGGCATGATTGACACAAATGTCACTGCATGACCTTAAATTGACACTAAACTGTGTCAATCAACTCTATCGAGTTTTTATATCTGCCTACTACATAACATACCATCACGCCTTTATTCCCCGAAGGGCTAGGCAGAGATGCAATGTACACCCACAGTTCGCCAGTATGTTTAGATCCCATATAATAGGGGGTGAACCTATTGCCATTAACCGGCCACAATTCCTAACTGCGAGCTGTTACTGAGAATTTCATAGAAAAACCCAATAACACTTTCTGCTTGACCTGGGATTCGAACCCATGACCTCTAACATAGCAGTCGCGCTGAGGACCACTAATCAAAGTATTTTTATGAAAAAGGAAAAGTCACTTTGGTACTTCTCTGCTCCCAGTTACAAACCAACAGTCAAGTATACGAGAAACAATTTAGTTTTTTAATATTCAAAGAAATACTTCGTTTCACTGAAAGGCTTATTAAATACCTTTGTAAATGGAAAACAAATCCTTTTTCCAACGACAAAAGGAACGAGAGAATATGCATCACAACAGCCACCATCTTTAATATAAAGTGCCGACTTGCATTGTTTTACACGACACGAGATCATTGTTACCAGCACAATAGAGAGGTGCTAATAGCCAAGTTATATAGCTAAGGGCCTAGCACGAACGCGCGGGGGAAAAGTAAAGTCGCTCCCTCACTAGGAACATTCATCTGTAATGTAACACTTCAAAATAGGGGAACTCTTGGATTGTGACATTACGGGCGAATGCTCGCCAGTTACGGATAATCCAAAATTCAGACAATACTTGATTCGATGTAGAGCATTATTTAAAAATACTGTCTATTGTTATGGAATGTTATGTTTATAATCGAAACTTGTTTTGTTCCATTGCAGGCGAATGCTCCCGGTGCGGAAGCGGCTTTACGTAATTTCGAACGGTTTCAAAAATAGAAATAGGTAGGTACCAGTTTCACACTGTTTAGTATAAAGGCTTTAATGCATTTTCAATGTGTGATACCGATTATGCTTGTTATTACGAACAGAACAAACATGTTTTTTTTTTAAATTTTCGAATTCGGAAGTTCAAATTTCCGATTCAAAAATCGAATGGAACACTGACGTGAGCGAACTCCTGCTAGGCCTACTGAATACACCGTAGTTCTCACGTAATGCACTCCATACGGGCAGGCATCGTAACAAGACAGCTAATTAAGGGAATTTCCACTGGGGCTTAATTAAGACCCAGAACATACAGCAAGCAGAGCACAGTAAGTTAATTTCCAAGTACCTACAGCGGAGTAGGAATGGAGATAATTTCACAAGGCGACAGACCGGTGCAAAGTTCTGTTTCTTGAATTCGTGCGGGCTAAGTTAAATTAAGTTGCAGCTTTGAAATTCTCCTAAGATATCGCTAACTTTACCTTTACTTCAGTTGATTACTTTTAAAGATTTAAATAGAGTTTTGATGTTGTTTTATGGACATAATATTGGATGTAAGGTTTAAAAGGATTCTAATAAATGGTAAGGAATTAGTTATGAAGGACGGTATTCATCGTTACCATTTTATTAGTTAGAAACAAAATATACCTTATTCCGCGAGCGCAGCTATGTTTTTTTTTGGATTTGTGATTAACGTAGTACTAAATAAACTATTCGTTTGGCAAACGAATATTCGCAAAACGTAAAGCGAATGCGTGCGGTAAGTAAGGTATATATGGATAAAAGCTACCATACTCACGGTAGCTTTTATCCAAAGTTTGTGAGGATGGATGGATGTTAGTTACTCTTTCACGCTTAAACAGCTGAACAGATCTGGATGAAATTTGGCACTGAGATATCTTGTAATGTGGAACAACATATAGGATACTTTTTATCCCGGAAAAGTGGACGCATACCTTGGAGTAATTTATTAAATTTGACGCGGACGAAATCACGAGCAGAAGTTACACTACACACCAAGTATTAAATGTTCATTCAGGTGTAATATTAGGTTCCGTTTGAGAAGGA
Source organism: Caradrina clavipalpis (assembly GCA_932526535.1). Lineage (NCBI taxonomy): Eukaryota > Metazoa > Arthropoda > Insecta > Lepidoptera > Noctuidae > Caradrina > Caradrina clavipalpis. Next base: position 5,370,728 of record OW052103.1, read on the forward strand.
CATCCTCACATTATTATCCTTACTAATATTATAAATGCGAAAGTAACTCTGTCTGTCTGTCTCTTCTTCATGCCTAAACCACTGAACCGATTTCAATGAAATTTGGTACAGATATAGTCCAGGACCCGAGAAAGGACATAGGATAGTTTTCATCCCGGAAATCCCGCGGGAACGGGAGCTATTAATCCACGCGGACGAAGTCGCGGGCAAAAGCTAGTCTGTAAAAAATTTGCACATTATTATGCCATTTTCATATTCATTTATTCGCATCCCACAATGTGTTCTACGCTTACCCTACCTATAAAGTATGACGCACGGATGTGAAGAGTTGACGACGTTCATTCAAGGGCTCTACTATACCTACATACCTGTAAGCCGAGCACGAGCGAGCGATTCCAGTCGACATTTCAATTGGAAATACGACTATTTTATTTAATTCGATTTTATACGACAGGCACAATCACTGTCACCCATTGTTATTTACAAAATCAACACACTGAATAGGTATTATGTTCGAAATATTTCTAATTTAAAAATCAAACTTTATATTTTGTTTACACCGAGTACTATCGCTAGATTTATAAAATTATAACTTTGTTTAAACAGGTCTTTGTAAATTTATTAATTCAAAAAGTATCTAGGAAAATCTTGGTTGGAAATGTCAACGGTAATCTTGATACTTTATAATGGACCGGGTTATAAACAGTCAGACTGTCAGACAGTTTTAATCGTTGAATACAACAATTATTATTCTTCTCATAATTCTTGACTAAATGTCAGACACTCGGCATTTTCGTAGTTACCTACCAATTATTTATATGAATTCTACTTTAACTTTCTAACTATAATTTTGTTTTAAATAAACCCTTGTTAATGACAATAATTACGACTTATTTGAACAAATTTGAACATACTATTTTAGTATTTTTGCAAATATGAGATTTTACCTCACGCAACCAAAGAGATTCAGAAAAAAACAGGTAGGGCTGTGTCGGTGCATACGGCCGTTGTTTTAATGAGAAACGTCTATGTTAGCCATTCGCTTTTAGTGTTAAACCTATTTCGTTATTTTTCGCTTTTCTAACTTGCTACCCCTATGTCATTTAATGACGTTTCACGTCAAAATAAGAACATGTTTAGAAAAATAAAATAATATCGGATTTGTTTTTTCTTTGTTGAGCTATACAATAAGAAATTTTCTAAATACACTGCCTATCATTTCGACAGGACAGTTGGACATAGAACTCCTGCTTGTCAAAGGTACCGTACTCAATATGCAAATCGGTTACAGTGCCTACGTAATAGGTAATAATAAGCGAAATTAGCACAAGGCTGTCACTTATCAATGTACAGATACTGTCGACTCCTAATGCTAGTATCACGAGAATGATTGTTAGATATGAAAAACAATATGAACGTAATGACGAGAGGTCTAGTTTGAATAAAGAATAGGACTGGTCTGTTGAGCACTTGGGTTGTTTTTAATCTGTGGGGCATGTGCGATGTGAAAGTTATCTGTGGTATTTTATTGTAGCTCGATTTATGTTAGTCATCCTCTTTACTATCATAGCGTGAAGCATTCAAAAGGAGGTGCCTAATCACATAGGATTTTTTTTTTTTTGTGTTGTTTTGAAACTCTTTTTTAACTTTAAGTTAATTATTTAAAGTAATGGACCCTACATTTTTTATTTAAGCCACAAAGTAAATAATACTGTCCAGATTTTAAACTTAGCTACCATCTAAAATGTTAATTCATGAAACAATTAGAAACATTCTGAGTATAAGCGAGGCACGATTGAGGAAGGAACCAAATAAATGTTTACTTTTTGAAGCAAAACAATAAATAAGTACTTACGTACTTTACCAAAGATGCTACAATGTTACATGGAAAAATCTCACGTAAGAAACAAATAAGCAATTCTACATTCACACAGCAAAACAAATACTTACCGTTAATGACGTACTATCTCGTCCGACAATTTAATTTACACATGCGGCGAAAATTAGAACTAAAACAAAATGTATTGAATTTGACAGATGTTTGACATTTTCTCTTAGCAAGTGGCGCCGCCATCATGCGCATAGATAAATATGTCGGTGAGTATGCTATATTTTTTAATGTGTCTCGTAATATCTATGTACACACGTAGTGACGTCATCGCACCGTGGTGTCTTATCGGCCAACCGTATCAAGTGCACGAGGACATTCGTTGTACATACCTGTATAGTATTCTACACTGTCACTAGGTGGTATTATGTCAACGCTTGCTATGTTATTGGTAACCTAGTATTAGAAGGACATAGGTAACCAAGAACACATACCACATACCACCACGCCTGTATTGCCCGAAGGGTTAGGCAGAGGTGTACTAATGTACACCCACAGTACGCCGGTATGTTAAGTCTCATATAATAGGAGGCGAGCCTATTGCCTTTAACTCGGGCACAAATCCGAACACCGAAACCAACCAACCAATCGAAACCAAGAAAATTAAGATGTATTTTATTTAACGATTTCGCGAATGTCAAAGACATCTGCTAGTCCATTAAATAAATTCTACAGTCTACTATACAATATTGTGGTGTTAGTGCAGTGCAACTCTTCAAGCTAATTTATTGAAGTACGAAATGGACATAAAATTATATCGACTTAAAAGAGGCAATGGTCGAGTTTAAAAATAATTATTATATTTGGTTTGGTTTTCTCTTAGGAAACGGTAACCTGTCTTTACATTTCTTAATTCACAGCCTTATCATCCAAAAACAATAGTCAAAGTTCTATTTAGTAATATTGATATTGTCTAAATAACATTTTGTATCAAATATCAGCTGCACACAATAGCGCAATTAAGATAGGTCGCGCAATAATAGTTCAAGCTATCAGATAGCTAATACAAGAGGTATATCTAGTCTCAAATAAGGCTTAATAGCGACTGGCGGCCAGGTGGGCTCAATTAATCACTGCTCTATTATCTGTGCACACGCTCGCCTCTCGGCTCCCACTTACGAAATGATTTATGCTGTGCTGACTACTAAACACGTGTACAATCAATGCAAAGAGGATTTACTAATTTCACATTTTAGACTATGGTTGCAAGGATTTTGAAAATCGAATTTGTGTGACGTTTTGTTTTTCTTTTGAAATTCGAATTGATTATAGAGACATAACTAACTATTGAGAAATCAAGGCAAATCGATTTTTGGTTTTCCACGATATTAAAGTCAATAAGATTTTACGGGCGCAAAAGTTAATATACAAAGTAGGTACGCACCTAAATATATTTTGTACGTATTGGATTTATAATCTCGTTCTGATACGTTACCTACTTTTGCGTATGACGCAACCATTCACAATTACGTAGGCGCAGGCTGAACTTGATAATCTAAGGTATCATTGCAAACACGTAAATAAACCGTATGAGAACCAGGGCGAATATTTTAATCAGCCATTTGGTCAACTAGTTAGTGGTTTTGACAGATCTGGAATATTGCAGAAACCGATACTAGTACCGATACCGGTCGACAGCTAATCAAAGACCTCGAGTTTATGTGGCTACTCAAAATTGAGTTTAAAATTAATATGTTTAGTACGTAATTTCGTTAAAACACACCTTCATATTTTTGCCGCAATGGCCATATAAGATTAATAAACCTTGACTTGCAAGATAATTTAATTCTAAATTACTGTAAGTTAGAGCAGGTTTTGCACTTTCAATATTACGGCAAAAATCAATCAACTTTTCGTAACAAAATAGTAAGTATCTAATTTAATTGGCTTAAGTCAGACTAAAAGCTTTTTAGCATTATTGATTAATGCTATTCATTAAAATGAGAATGCTTTATAAAAAGGGAGGGTTGTAGATCTGTTTAACTTAGGTACTGTCAAACCACCTATTTGGCATACAGGTAGCTGATTGGTTCGTTGAGTTTCTTGCTCTTTCTTCTGCATAGATGCTTTTTTTTGGATGGGAAATCATCACTTCTCCCACCCTAGGCGGGAACGGGGGGGAATGTCAGACCCAAAAAGCCATCTATGTTCTTCTTTTGTTCTCCGGGCGTTCCGGGGGCGCGATATCTCTTTCGAACAACCCGCAGCCCCGGAACTTAGGTACTGTCAAACAACCTATACTAGAAAGGTTTAGGTAGTTAACTAAAGGTAAACAAATCGTAGAAAAGGTTTTTTATAGTTGACACTTCCTTGTTTAAAAATACGTTACAACAAAATCAATTCTAATTTCGATTTATACGACACTTTCCTCTTGTATTAATGTATGTTAAACTTTATCATTTATTCGTAAACTACTCTTCATAAATGTCATTGTTAGGACACCACTTTTTTGTTTGTTTTATAAAATAGTATAATATTTTGTAATCTGTCTATTGTAAAGAGCCTAAAAAGACAGGTTCCCAAAACCTTTTAGAAAATACGATGAATTAGATAACGTCGCTAAATTTAAGAGTACGCCCGTGATGTAGTATGGCAACTAAAGTGGCAGGTATTACGTTTAGTCGATTAACCAGGCGCCTTTGAAAATTGCGACGGTCATGTAATAAAACAAGAACAGAAAATGTTTAAAGTCGTATAATAATAGGCTCTAGTCTAAATCAGAATCTGAGGAACTATCTGCCACGTTAATAATAAAACGTTCAGTGGTATTATCAATCATTTTATCTAATTTAAATAATACGATTTTAAAATTTGAAGTGAAAGGTTTAGCATCCATGAGTCACGTGGTTTGTTTTGTTTACATTTAGTTAACTACCTAAACCTTTCTAGTATAGTTGATATACAGGTGCCTAAGTGATCCGTGGAGTTCCTTGCTCGTTCTTCTCCAGGCCTACCTAAGTTTTGGAACAAGCAATAAAATTGTTCTCAATTGGAAATTTCTTAGCAACAGCAAGGGGTTTGGAAGTTACTGGTCTGTAACCTCTGTGCCACGGAAAGCATGGACCTAAAGTAGTCATGTGCCTATCTCTCTCCGGTTAGGTCGGATTACCGTTCCATTGGACTATGAGAGTGAAGTGCACCAGTGTTTGCGCACACACTCTTGCATATAATTTATGTAGCCTGATTGGCCAGTCTCCATTGAAATTGGCCACCGTGACCGAAATTCCGTCGGAAAACTATTATGTACGATTTCCATTATCCGGCTCGTGTCGGATCGCATTTCACACTGTGTTAAAGAAAATTCAGGCTTCTACATAATAGCTAAGGTTCATGTTTGCAAGGAGTTTATACTGCCTGGAACGGCATACGAGAGGATCTACACGAGTTTCAGGCAGTATAAATTCCATGCAAACATGAATGGTTGCTGGAATTTTTCAACATAACTATTTGGCATACCTACAGGCAAAATAATTCATATTTCTACTGCACTTCCAATATTCATTTTTATTGTATGCGTAATAACTTTTTAAGCATATGACACATATAAGAGAGTTATTAAAAATATTTGACAGCTCAGCACATTCACAACATTGTTTAAAAATAATCGCAAGTAAGCTTCCTGTATACCAGATAGCTTTGTTGACTGTACATTATTATTGTATTCCGTCAGTTAGAACTGAATTTTCAGTTATCACATAATGTGGGAAGTACACAGTAATTTTAACAAAGGTTCTAATAAGTGTGTTGCACGACAAAATTACGCCAGCCTAATATTAGAAGGAACTAACGGAAAATTTTAAATTGTTATGTGAATCAGTCATGTTTTTCTTTTTCGTTTTATCATGAATGAATTTGAGTGTCCTTTTAGGGTTTTGGAGCGATTGGAAGTCTAAAATGTTACAGGAAAATAATAGGTACCTGTTTGCGACTGTGTTAGTTGCTGAGGAAGATAAAAAATTACTTGAAATTTCATGTAGTAGTAGGTACTAGCTTTCGCCCGCGACTTCGTCCGTCATCATCTACAGTGCTTGGTAAACTAAAACATGAATAACTCAACCTCAAGCGATCCCACAAAACGCGTAGGTACTGTTCGCTATGGAGTTCTATTTTTTATCTCTAAAAGTCTACATAATATCTTTACGATATTAATAATGGAATTACTTCAAGAATATACCCTTTTAAACAAAAAATGAATTACGCAAATCGGCCCTGAAATTCCGAAGCAATCGGTGTACATATATATCTATAAAGAAAAAGATACACCCTAAAAACAAAACCTCTACATTTTTAAAGTCGGTTTTAAAATTGCATAGGCACAGATATCATCAAGCTTGGAACATAGATAGGTGATAAGTGTAGTTCGGTGCAAACGTCATAAATGCATAAAAATATATACTGGTAATAACTACATCATAATAATTTAACTGTTCATTATCTTATGTTGATCTTTACGAATAGATTGCTACTTTACAATCTGTTATTTTTTAGTTCTATGTGACATTAAAAAGTCATGTGAAGTTAGTTAGTTATATAAGCATGGGGAATCCCACCAACTTATACCTACATGATTTTGATTCGTACGTATTTTTGTCATGTAAGATCTGCTATCTGTGTTTAGTGTGATGTTAACTAAGGATTTCAATTATCACGTGTGTAATCTGCCGCTGTGTCGTAATAACATTGTTGTATGGGTATTTATTAATGTTCTGCGAAATAATACACCGTTCACAGTGATGCAGACGAATTTTTTGATGCCCTATGAGCTCTCTTCTTTCTTTTATAAAGTTTGTACATAGTTTGCATTTTAATTATTATTTATTTATTTATTTAAATAAGGCATCAAGGCCCATAGAAAATACATATTTAAGTATGATACAAGAACATAAAAAATACTATAAGTTAAGGTTTTATAAGTTTTGTCTTCAGTTTAATTATTATGTTAAATACTTTTTAAAACAATCTACATTTATGGATAAGCACTATGAACATCAGAAAAAGTGATGTTTTCTTTTCTGTTTAAAACGTAAGTTAAGTTTTAAAAGTAATTTTAAGCGTGATTTTATTCTATGATCAATTCTTAAACTTTTGATTTGTTTTGTCTTGTTATTAAATCACATAATTGTAAGTACCTAACCAATTTTGTATTAGGATGTAAGTAAGACTTTTTTTAATTTAATTGTAAGCTACACTTAATGGCACATGATTATAATTTAAATCTTTAAATTATGTTTATGACGGTTAACAGAACGGCATGGAAGAAGAAAACGTGTTGCGCCGACCCCAAGTAACATGGGATAAGGGCAGAAGAATGATGATGAATTATGTTTTCTGTGTAAGTCAATTTCTAATTCTTTTGAGATTTCATCCTAATAATCTACATCAGTTTGTCACACAGCAACGCAACGTCTTTGTAAATGTAATTTTGTACAAGCAAAAAGGATCACAGATTATACCGTATAGGTACATACCAAGTGCACGCAAAACATGTCGTCACGCGATAACTCTTCCCCCCTAACTTCGGCTGTTAATCAACGTTACATAGTTAAACACAACCTAACACTATAGTTTATGAACCTTGTAAAACATCATAAAAATAAATAAAACTGGGGGAACAGCTAACGAGTTAATCCCGCCATTATTCACACTACTAAGGGTCAGTTCACATTGAGAGACCCGACTCGACGGCGACGCTGCGACACAGCGAACTTATACATACCTTAATATAATAAACTAGCCGTTCCCCGCGGTTTCACCCTCGCTGCTCAGCACCTGTTGGTCGTAGCGTGATGTTACATAGCCTATAGCCTTCCTCAAGAAATGGACTATCCAACACTAAAAGAATTTTCCAATTCCAACCAGTAGTCCCTGAGATTAGCGCGTTCAAACAAACAAACTCTTTAGCTTTATAATATTAGTATAGATAATAGGTACCTTATAATATTAATGCGAAAGTAACTTTGTCTGTCTGTAACGCGCTGTCACGACTAAACCATTCAACCGATTTTGATAAAATTTGGTACGGGGTAAGATTGAATTCCAAGAAATAGCATAGGCTATTTTTTGAGACTTCGTCTGCGACAGCGATAACTGAATTAAAGCGCGCGAAGTTTCAATAAAGTGAGGTTTAACTGGTTTAAAAAAAAAACACAAAATCTAATTATTTTGGCCATTAAAAGGCACTGTTGACCGTCACATTTTAAACAAAAATATAATTGACTAGCTTTTGCCCGCGGCTTCGCTCGCCTTAAGAAGTATTATCTTTCATCCCCTATTTTACCCCCTTAGGGGTGGAATTTATCAAAATCGTTTCTTAGCGGATTCCTACGTCATAACATCTACCTGCATGCCAAATTTCAGCCCGATCCGTCCGGTGGTTTGGGCTGGGCGTTGATAGATCACTATGTCAGTCAGTCAGTCAGTCACCTTTGAGTTATATATATTTAGATTACCTTCTTAGGGGTGGAATTTATCAAAATCCTTTCTTAGCGGATTCCTACGTCATAACATCTACCTGCATGCCAAATTTCAGCCCGATCCGTCCAGTGGTTTGGGCTGGGCGTTGATAGATCACTATGTCAGTCAGTCAGTCAGTCAGTCACCTTTGAGTTATATATATTTAGATTCTAGTTGCCCATAGTTGCCTAGTGGTTGTCTGTTGTTGTTTAAACTTCGACATGCTTTTGCAAGTATTTTAGTGAAGTAAATAAATTTAATGTTATGGCATACTACACATAGTGTCACGTCTGGGTGTACCTACCCTAACCCTGTTAAAGGTTTCCGCGAGGCGTTGTTTGAACGCAAACTTAGTTGCATTTTCTCGTATTTAAAAGTTAGTCGCCATTAAGTCGTCCAGTGGGTACCATTAACTTGTGCTGAGCTTGAATATTCCTCTCACTTAAAAGTTGTTGGTAACTTTAAGTGCAAATATTTGCAAACTTTTCCTTTCTACTATAAATGCGAAAGTTTGGATGCATGTTTGTGCTTCAATCACGTCAGAACGGCTGAACGGATCTGGATAAAATTTTGCACATAGGTACATAGATAGATTATAGCACATAGCCTATTTTTACTTATTTATATTTCGGAATAATGTACGGTTCCCTTGGGATAATATATTAACTTTGACGCGGACGAAGTCGTGGTCAGAAACTAGTTAGAAATATAATCAGCATAGTCCAAACACATATTTCTATTACTCCGATTTTCCACAAGCAAAAGTAAACCTTAACCTTAAAGCAGTAAGCTCATTTTGGCTAAACATAAATTAAAAAAGTGAAAAATAATTACCAAATTCAGAGTCTACATTGACATGTTTCCTAAATGTAGATCCACAGCACCATTTCATTTTGCACAATAACTGTCACTATCACTTATCAAACAAAATACTTCCTCTCGAACCATTGATATGCATATTTACAAAATTTCACTCGTTCACTTCAAAAACACAGAAAAAACTAAAAAATAAACGTAACTAAAAACATTATAACTCGTAACTGATAATATTATTGACACACAAACGCGTGTAAGTGGCGTTGAGATTAGCAATGGACTGTCAGACGTATAAATATTATAGATAAGGTTAGGTTCCTTAGGTCACTAGGTAGTACATTCAATCAGTGCTATGGATTGAGATCCCGGAGTTGTTGCAGCCACGTCATTTCCTATGGATTTAATGAGGATATACCATCACCATCACGCCTGTATTCCCAAAAGGGTTAGGCAGAGGTGTCCCAATGTACACCCACAGTTCGCCGGTATATTTTGGTCCCATGTAACAGGGGGCGAGCCTATTGCCACTAACCGGGCACAAATCCAAACTCCGAGCTGCTACTGAGAATTTCATAGAAAAACCCAATAATACTTTTTGCTCGACCTGGGAATTGAACCCGTGACCTCTAGCGTAGCAGTCGTGCTTAGGACCACCAGGCTAACGTGGCAGTTCGAGGATATACAGGGTGGATTTTTGTCTCCAAGAACCCTAACCTAGTAAAACATTCTTAGGAGACCATCTATAACTTTAGAGATATTTCTGACAAACATTATTGTCAGACACTTTTCGTGGGCAATAACTAGCCAGACAGTAGAGTTCAGACCTTTTTTCGGATGGGAAACAAGCCGATGGCCCCACACTATGAGGTGGTCACCGTTGCTTATAGACATCTGCAATACCAAAGCCTTGCAAATGAGGTGTCATCCCAGAGACAAAGTTGAAATGTCTCATATGGCTGTAATTTAAAGAGTCTGGCTAACATCACGCAGTACTGGTGACTTGGGGTCTTGGACTAATACATGTGAAGGGTTTGATAAACAAGAGAAGGTACATACAATAACTTTGTGTTAATGTTTTATTTCTCAGTGCCAACTTGCCGGTTATACTAAATAGGAATAAAGTGCCCTAAAACAAATTAACGAAAATAATAAATAGCCGGCAACACAAATTGAACAGAGGCTTTTAAACGTTTGCTTAAGTAGCATTTCCTAACTCCTCTTCTTCATTCTAAGAGGGGTCAGGTAATAATAGGTATACGACACTGACAGTACTGCCCGACGTTTAAGAAAAAAAAAACCAAAGAGATACATCACTGAAAAAAAAGGAGATATCTTACCAATTAAACTTGCCATGCCCAGAAAGTCCCATTTTTTTCTTATTTACTAGCTCAAAAGGCCAATTGAACTAATTAAAAATGTTCAAAATCTCATCTCAACAACAATCATGTCAAAAATCGATGTATTTTGAACGGATCGAGACTAAGATTAGAATGTGTTTCTAAAAGTCACTAAAATTGCTCTCCAGATTGTTAAGAAGATATCAAACTACACGGATCAAGTCATAAAAGTCAATTTATCCCTTAGCTCATCCAGTTTTCATCATATCCCAATCTTCCATATCGCGATAGATCGAAAACGAACTTTTCCGCCGCAAATAAAAATTTACTACAGCTAATATTAAAAGTATTAAAGTTACCAGACACGTTGATCAAGTTGAAGTAAAACTTTGATTAACTTTCTGTGCAATTCAGCCTTACAGATAAATCGAGATAGGAATTTAATATCCAAGTGTCTATCTGTCTATCTCTTGGGGGATCGTGGTCAAGTCATTTGTCGAGATCGATCTGTGGATGAAAGATCATCCATTACACACTGATTCGTTCGTGTCTTGGAAAGGACGATACACCGTTTGTTTTGGCTTTAATTTGTTGGTATTTGAACAGTCGATGGCCAAACAGTCTGACCTCCAGTCTTTCTAAGCGGTACAGTGTGACCCAGTGACAGTAGGCCTACTATTAAAAGCGTGCTAACATGAAATCGTTCAAGTGGATTTTCGAATAAAAAGTAATACCTAATAATTAAAAAAAAATCTGCTGATCAACAAAATGTATTAATCACCTGTTTTTTTTTTCATAATTTTAGGGTTATTCCTATAGTAATAGTCATTCATTATCATGAATTGCAATACCCCTTACCTCATTGTATATGGACACGATCCCCATCTATCTATTATATAATGCAGAGACGTCACAAGTCCTTATAGAAACATACTCTCAAATAGAATGGCGTTCAAAGAAAACAGATGCATTATAATTTATCATTTAGATAATATCGGACTATGTAAATAGCATAAACACATTGTAAATTACTTTTAATCTGTGCGACCTTCACACTTGTCGTGATAGGTCATAGTTAGATAAATAATATGTAGTTCTATTTTCTTCTGTGTAAGAAGTTTACCTATTAGACCGTTTCGTCACCGACCAACACCTTCGCGTGGCATGCATGGAGCGTCAAGCCTGTGGACAGTGAGCTCACCGCCCGTACGTTAAATAACGACACAGGAAAGAGAAACAGCGCCCCCGGAACGCAAACGACACAAGAAGGAACATGGATGATCAAAAGTCGGACACTGAAAAAATTAAGCGTCAACAATAGTCGGTTGATACGGTCTAGTGGGCATAGTAGTCCGTGGCATGTTTCTTTCCGTAACTTATACTTTCATGGTACGTTACGGTGTAATGGGCAGACACCATAATTCTAAAATCATTCATAGTGATCTGTACGTATTTAGGGCACGCGTCGGTCAGTGGTCTCAGTGTAATGGACTGGTCATGTCCATATGGAGATGTCGAAGCGGTGTGTTGCTTGCGCAGGCGCCGCGTTTGACTAATCATTTTGTTGAGTCGATGACTGTTACTCAGGATTAGTGTTGCGTAAGGTTAGTGTAGTTTTACTTAACGCAAAAAAACAGGTTGATATTGACTTAAAAAAAGAAAATACAGGGCCGGATTAGGCAATTGCCTAGGGGTCCCGCATCGGGTAAGAGCCCCGAGTTCGAGAAAAAATAACTGAAAATTAACCTGGAGCTTTGTTCCTCTTTTATTACTTTGATTTGTTCAATTTTTATTATTGATAAGAGGAAATAAAATATTAATTATAAAAAAAAAAAATACTTCTTTACTTAATATTTAGAAAATAAATATTTGTGGAAGTTGAATAATGTAAAGAAGTCTCAAAACGTGTAATGGTCCATACAGGGGCCTCAACATGCCTAATCCGGCCCTGAGTACTTGCATACATTACAAGTTAATGTAAGAAGCAGTTCTTTAAGAACCATATAAACTTTTTGAACCGCCGTAAGTCCTTTTATGGCTACTGAATCACTTTTATGATGCGAATAAAAATGTATTTTTGTTTATGACCTGTAAAATTCAGACGTGCATCAAACCTTATTATGAGAAACATATTTATAACGGTATATTGCACACATACGTTTTTCGAGGTCGTAATTTTTCATAGATAGGAAACGCACGTGTTCAGATACTTAATTTCTGAGAACTGAGTAATTGTTTAGTACATACAAAACAGTAAAACCCCTGTACTATATACTTATGTTTTACAAAATAAATATATCTTTCTTTATCTTTGTGCAATAAAATAAATAAATAAAAGATAGGTAAACAGTTTTTAACAGTGATCAAGCAAAATCTTTTAACGTCTCATATGTATTCAGTGACTTCGTTTACCTGCCATCTTTCAGGAGGTTATAGTACTCATAAATATGAAAAACTTTTTTGAGTCAGGAATCAGCTGTTCCGTTCACTTTGATCGCGTTGCAGTACATTTTTGTAGGGGATAACTTTTTTTTCTTTATATTTTGGGTTTAGTTATTTAGCAAAAGTCGTTCGTATTCATTCTATACTAATATTATACCGAGGAAAGATTGTTTGATTGTTTATACCGAATAGGACCTGAATCTATTGGACCAATTTTACCTACCAATTTTTCACTAATAGAAAGCGACATTGTCCTGAGTAACATAGGTTATATCACGCTACGACACACGGGAGCCGAGCAGTAACCAAAGACGTAACTTAACGAGTGTGAAATATGCAACACAGACGAAGTCGCGGGCGGCATTGTAGTCTTTATATAAAAGGTACAACGCTCCTGCAGCCATAAAATAAATATAATAACTACAATATGATTACACCATGCTATGGAGACGACGGGCTTCCCTTTATATTGCATTTAAATGAATTTTATCTTGTAGCTGAAGCCATATTTCAATATCAGATTGAGACGTTCCAATAGGGTTGTACTTGTCATATTGTTAAAAAGGACTATTGGAAATCAAATTATTGGTATTTTTTTAATTTAATGGAATTTATTGAAGCCGTTTGGTTTAAATTTTTGATGGTAAGGAAAATATCAATTGGTTCTTTTGTTTGTATTTGTGCTACATAATTGTGGCTAAAAGTTTGTTACTAGTTAGGTTCTTTAATTAATTTAGTTTTATTACCTAATAATAATACTCCTTAAGCCCTGACCACCTGTGGCTTTGACCATGTTACCGACACCGGTGGCGTATTTTAAATATTTTGAAATGTTTTTATTTTTATACCTATTAATTATTTTTATTAAAAATATAATTTGTATATATACAGTAATGAATAAATAAGAATGCTCCTTAAGTGTTAAGGAGCATTCTCATTCAAAAGTTAAAGTAAAATGTTTTTATTTTTATACCTATTAATTATTTTTATTAAAAATATAATTTGTATATACAGTAATGAATAAATAAGAATGCTCCTTAAGTGTTAAGGAGCATTCTCATTCAAAAGTTAAAGTACCTACTACACAAACTTTACAAAGATTTGACAACCCTATCTAAATGTTCTATTCCCTATATACCCGAGATTTACCGGCGGGAGCTGCAAAGAATAACACAAGAAAGACTATATGAGCGGCTTATACTTTAAACTCGGTTCAAAGTGAGGCGTAAGTAATTCGATTTTATACACAAGTTTCTCGGAGTTTAAGCGTTCTCCAGTCTCGAGTTTATTCTTAGTTCGTGCTTAATCAAACAGAACATGTACTTTTAAAGATTCGAAAGGAGTTCCGTAGCAGACGGCGCGTTGAAAGTTTAATCTAGGTTTTGTAAGTACTTGGTGGTGATTAGGATAACAAGGGTTCAATATAATTGTTTGAAACACAATCATAATTTAGATTACTATTTCATATATTAATTTAACTAAAATTATTATTACTGCTTCGTTAGCCTAGTTCGAACTGCGACTGCTACGCTAAAGGTTTTGGGTTCGATTCCCAGGTCGAGCAAATTTTTACTGGGTTTTTCTATAAAATTCTAACTGTGGCTTCACAATCGTACACATCCGCCTAACTCTCGGGGAATACATGGGAAAATCAGGGATGGTATGTAAGATTATTATATAATTATATTTTATATAACATAGGGAAATTAATAAATAAATCTCTGGAACCAACTATCTGATTAGAAAAAATCTTGTTGTTTATGATTCATGAGGAATAGCATAGGCTATATAATATCACGCTACGACCAACGGAAGCGAAACATTACCGAAAGACGTAACTTAATGTGGGTGAAAAAAATCATGCGCAAGAAGTCGGGGGCAGCAACAAGTATTAGAAATAGAGTACCTATAGGTAAATTTAAAAACGCTAAAATTATCACTATTGTCGAATTGACTAATTGGTAATTAATTAGATTGAATTTAAATGTCTTTCGTAGGAAATAATTTCATGACTTTTGTTTTTGTCCCTTTTCCAAAATCTTCACGTAGTTAGTTAATTGTTTAGAAACTTACTAAACGGATTAACAATAGACTAACTTTCTCCTTATTTATAAAGAAAAGAACTATCGGAGTGAAGATTTAAAAACAATATTCTGAAAAGCCTTTATTTACACTTTATTTCACAATATTAGATAGTGATAATTGTTTACAACTTTTTTGTATCTTTATAATAGACTAGCCGCTTTTGCCCGTGAGTTCGCCCGTTTTTTTTTCACCTGCGTTAAGTTATGTCTTAGGTTACTGCTTCGCTCCCATGTGTCACAGCATAATATTATATAGCCAAACATTCTTTTTTCAATTCGACTGTCACTTTCAGAGATTTGAAAAATATTTTCAGCTTTATAATATCAATTCAATTCAATTCAAAGCATTTATTTCAATTAGACCATTTACAGGCACTTTTGAATGTCAAGAAGTTACAGTTTAAAGTTGAAGCTAGAATAATTAAATAATTACTAGCTTATGCCCGTGACTTCATTCGCGTGGTTTTAATCACTGGTGTTAAGTTACGTCTTTAGTTACTGCTCCGCTCCCGAGTATTGTAGCATTTGTAGCGTGATGTTATATGGGCTATAACCTTCCTCATTAAAAATATTTTTTCAATTCGAAGCAGTAAATCCCGAGATTAGCGCGTTCACCCAAACAAACAAACTCTTCAGCTTTATAATATTATAGTATAGATTATATTAGTATAGTATAGATATATCGTATCAACGTTATGTTTGTACCGACATAATTTTCAGGTTAGTGGTTCTCAAAGATAAAAGAGGTGTCATTGTAAACGCGTTATAGCTAACGCGTGGTTGATAAGATACTGGCTAACCATAAAATTGCTGCTTTATTTAGGATAACGAAAGATGAAAGAAATAATAGCTGTAATCGACTGATATCCCTGTGTCGACAGACATACGTCATTTTAGTATGGAATATACCATTAATACGAGCTAATTTATGGATAAATTAATAAAAAAAAAGAAATAAAATTGATGTATGAATAAATAAAAACATGATAAAATTTAGGTATTTTATTAAAGTCTCGAAAATGATTTTTTAAATTACATTTTAATAAAACTCAACAAATCGTAACATTCTATCTCTACTATAATATGTTGTTCTGGCAAAAACTATCTTCTGAAGTCAATGAAAAACTTCACGACCAATATTTTTTTGGTGTCTACTTTTGGGTGAAACTACATAGACCAGTGGTAATAACGTAATGATTAATTGATGAAGTGTGAAATTAATAACACATACAAACGTTGAAAGTTCAGTGAAAACAATGTTCCCAGTGCAGCAGTGCATTCCCCACAGGCCTCCCAAAATGGCTGCTCATTGATCTTATAGGGAGATCGAATTCCGAAAGCTAAAAAACCAGCTCCACATACTAAGCGACAGAATAATAACAAGTTCTTGAATATTTAAACTCTGTTTACAACTGACCTACACAACAAGCTACATAATACATGGGCCCACATAAACCGGGCGGCCATCTTAACGCCTCTTGTGTAAAACCACATTTAATGAATATTTTTACTGCGTCGTTTGTACGCAAACTGTTAAAGGAATTTACGATCCGGTTCACTCCACTTGGGGGTATAAATCTGCGAAATAGTGTGTCTACGTATGTCGTATAACTGTGGAATATATTAGGGTAATTAAAGTGACTACTCTGTTTGAACTAAACTTTGTTGGAAATGTAGGACGGACTGGAGCAAGGAGTTTTATTACATAAAACCTTCTTGCGGTAAAAGAATTAAAACGCAACGAGGCTGAATGTGTTTATGCTTTGGTTCGACGAATTAAATGCGCGGGAAATCGTAAATGTCATTATTATTTATTTTATTTGTTGTTGCACGTTATTTTTATTGAATCTAAAGGAAATGAATATTTCGTAACCATAATAATCATAGTGAGATACCGATACCAACTTATCTAAAATGTTAACCTACTTCTGCGGCCAAAAACCATGGTAAAACTTCATAAGGCCTCTTAAACATCATCAAGCATAATTTTAAATGTATCGTATGTTTATTTATGACACATACACACCATCACGCCTGTATTTCTCGAAGGGTTAGGCAGAGGTGTACCAATGTACACCCACAGTCCGCCGGTATGTTTAGGTCCCATGTATGTAATAGGGGACCAAGCTGTTGCCATTAACCAAGCACAAATCCTAAACTCTGAGCTGCTACTAAGAATGTTATAGTAAAACCTAATTACACTAACAATAATCAAATAAATAAATAAACGTAAACAAGTGCTTTACTTATAATTACAAGATGCCATCTAAGTAAGTACCCATATGACATATTCAAATGTTACTTAGAATGGTTTATTTTTTAACAAAAATAAATGGGCCAATTTAAATTATATATACCACACAAGGCAGTCCTCATAAAAAATACGATAATAAAACAACAACAATAGTAGACAGATAATGAAACTAAAAATAAACTTATCATAGGTAACAAATGACTAGAAACATGTACGCCGCGAAAAACAAAAAGATATAATCTAATAACTAAAATAATATTAAAGGTGTATTATTAGTATATAATAACATAGATACACTTACCCTTGCGAACCTTGTTGTGTCTATACATGGCCTTAAATACTGACGTCACGGTTTCATTTCTCACGGTAAAACAAAAAGTCGCCACGATTGTCTCGCTACAATACAAAAACTAACAAAAAATATCTTCGTGGTGTTCTTGGCAGAACGTTATCATGCGATCTGACGTAAACAATTGATAACGTGATAGAACGTCTCTGTGGCTGCAATTGTTGTCAATGATTGTTGGCAGTAGGATCACGCGTGACGCGTCGAAGGGTTAACCGTGAACGTCATACGTACCTAATTAGAATTTTCTTTCAAAAGAAAAGAAAGAAAGAAAAATGTTTATTAACACAAACCATGTGCACACAGATATACTAACAAAAAGGCTATTCAATAGAAAACAAAAAAGAAAACAACATAACTGTGTGCCTCACGGCTGCGCCAAACAGGCCCAGTTCAGCATAAATGCTAGACCACTTGTGCCTGACGCTGGTTTTCAGCTGGACCTTTGTGCGTAACGTGCTTCAGATGTAAACCAGCTTTTTCAAGGCTCCCGAGCACGTCCGATTTTTTGTAGGATCGATTAAATTATCGGACCGTTCAATAGACGCATAGCTACGTGGGACTGAGTTCTTGTAGGACGTGTGCGTTGGTATATTAGAATTCATATGTTTCATTCTCTCCGACAGTAAAATCGGTCACCAATTGTCTGACGTGCGCGGACAGCCTTAGTCTCATAATATAGTAAGGTATATTTTTTATAATTAAAATTGAATTGTGTGCTAAATTCATTTCGTAAAATGGTACCTATTTAATTAAATTCCAAGTTTACATTTTGGTAAATAAACGAAGGTGACTTAGGATAGGTGAATAAACCTAGATATTTTTGGTTCATTGCTTCTAACTAATCAAAAGTCTTCTAACTTTAGAGAGTGTAATAAACTTATTAATTTTGTTATTAATGTCATATATACGCCCCTCGTAAGATAAGTATAAATATAAACCAAAATGTCAGAATGACATTTTCTTATGAATGTTTTCATGATTTCAGATGATAAAATCTGTAAAACATAGTTCATAATTTCCATTTCGTTTGACATTTCCAGCAAGATATTTTGGTCACTCAAACACTCCTATTTTATAAATATTTAATGGTTTTATATTTATAAATATTTAGTTTGATACCTTAAAGGTCAAACTATTTATTTTTCTCTCAAAATACGATTTGAGAGTTATGAAATGAAATAAAGATAAAATAAAACATGGATAATTTGTACCGAGATCGTGACAGGTAATTAATTGTTATTATTATGATTGCCTTTGAAATAACTGCAATTAAGAACACAATAATGATAGATGATTGCTAATGCACAACTTGTTTCTTTTTATTGCATTAAATGACAATGGATTCTGCCATTGAATAAATACAGTAGGATCTATCAATCAAGGAAAAATGTAGCCTATACCGGTTGAGGTTTATTTTAATATTTTTTTCTACCACTCTAGGAATTAACCTGGTATCGTGAATACGCTTACAAATATAAGTATAAACTCAGATACCTACACAAACAACCAGATTTCATAAGATAATGAATTTGATGAAAAAATAATATGCTATTTTCCTATATTTGCCTTTGACATTGATTGTCACTAAGATGAGATTGCGACTAGATTTTGAACGTTTTTTTTATATTTTGTTAATAAAAGCATTTAAAAAAAATCATGCATATTCCCTATGCATAGCCCTTTAGTTATTCACAAAATCTTACATTTCCAAGCCCCAATAGTTAACAAGGAAGTATAAAACAGCTATGACTGTCTGAAATAGCCATCTTACTTAGATTTTATAGCGGCCTTGTAGTTAACGCGTCCCACACACGGGCGACCATCCGTTATACATTACAACATTATCGGTACACATAATAAATGTAACTACAGGAATAACGTACAAAGGAAATTGATTTTCTCTGATGTTTTATTATAATTTATTAGGTGATGCCGTAAAAAATAATTTGATGGTCTAATAAAATGATTAAATTTTCCGGAGGTTTGACGGGAATTATTTATCGACCGGAAAACTATGGTAGAAGATATTCTATATCTGTCATGGTTTGTATG
This sequence comes from Caradrina clavipalpis, assembly GCA_932526535.1. Taxonomy (NCBI): domain Eukaryota; kingdom Metazoa; phylum Arthropoda; class Insecta; order Lepidoptera; family Noctuidae; genus Caradrina; species Caradrina clavipalpis. Next base: position 5,390,403 of record OW052103.1, read on the forward strand.
TTTGCTTAATCGAACTATCAAGTCCCTAGAGGATAGTTAAACTTAGATCTGCCAAAACTAGGTTACCCTTTCAATAATTCAATTAATAACCGTCAAAGTTATTTGGTATGCCAAATATGTTCTACTCAGCAAGAATAGATCAATGTCATGTTCAATACTTATGGTTAGAATAGATTTATAAGTAACTACTCGTAGTATTAAATAAGCAAAATCTTTACAATAACTCAGAAAATAAGGAGAAAATTTGAAGTGTATTGGTTTGTTTTAGCAGAAATAAACCTGTTTAATAAGTAGTGCACTACTAGCCATAAGAACTGATGCAGACGGCTGAACTCGACAAATACTTATAAGCGATTGAGTAGTGAATTCAAAGATAGTTTTGGCTACAGACGACTATGGTTCCATTACCTAAATGCAATTTAAACTCCCCACGACTGCCCCCCACTACATGGACCGATGACCTGCCGTGCGATTCTCTAACATATTTCAACGTTGCGCTCGACGTTGAGCTCGTCGACGACGCTACTGTCAAATCAACTCTATGCGTTGTGCGTAAAGTTGATTTGACAGTAGCGTCGTCGACGAGCTCAACGACGAGCTCAACGTTGAAATATGTTAGAGAATCGCACGGCTGGTAAAGGTCGCGGGAAATCGCTGGATGCGGGCAGCGCAAGATTGGTCATTGTGGCTATCTCTAGGGAAGACCTATGACCAGCATTGGTTGTCATCCGGATGATATGATAACGATGATGATGAATTTCAACTCATTTACATGTTATTTTTAGATAAATAAGACTAGGTTTATTTAGCAATAGTAATTGGTTTTTAGTTACTAACCCCCCCCCCCCCCCCCCCCCTATTACATGGGACCTAAACATACCGGCGAACTGTGGGTGTGCATTGGTACACCTCTGCCTAACCCTTCGGGGAATACAGGCGTGATGGTAGTTACTAAAAACATGCACTTAAATCCCAATCCCCAATAAAAATCAACGTTAACATTATTGTTTAAATTTCGATTCAATGATTCATTCAGTACCAGCATAATAAATACAATCACGAGCAGAAGTGTAACACGCGTTCGATTATTTAGAGCAACAATATTATTTTGGTTAGCGGTGAATGGAAGCATGGCGGTCCGCCAACGATCAGTACAAAATATACAGTTCGGTACAAAAGGTTTACTCCATACAAAGAACGATAACGTACGAACACGTACATGGCATTCATTTGAGACAGTTCATCATCTCCGTACGCATGCGTCTGTGTGCGTGCGCGTATTCTAACCTGGGTGGCAAGTGTAAGTTTCTTTGAATCATGTTCCATTGCGAGTCTTGAGCTTTGTCACCTCTGACCTTGACTCTGGTCTAGGTCAGAGGTGACAAAGACAAAGTCGACGCTGAAGTGAGCTTACCCAGAAGGAGCCTGTTCACTCCAACACTGAAGAGATTATTTTGAAATGCATTTGGAAATACAGACGCCGAACTCCACACAGATGAAACTATCCTTCTGTAACCTATCTATTCTGTGGTATTAGCATGCAAAGACAAATAAACACGGGGATATGGGCGACATGCTAATAATCCGTGGATTTGTAAATGGATTACATATGTCAGGTACCGAGGTTTGTGTCTCTTGTTAATGTTGTTGTTGAATCGCCTGGACATGTTTACAAGGCAATTTGAAATGTAGATAGTTCACGTTGTTCAGTCGTTCAATGATTATGTCAAAGTTGCCCATTTACATAGAAGCCGCTGCAGCGCTGATTGTGGAAGTTAAGAGATTTGGACTTAATTACTGCTAACATTATCTTCATTAACATACCATCACGCCTGTATTCCCCGAAGGGTTAGGCAGAGGTGTACCAATGTACACCCACAGTTCGCCGGTATATTTAGGTCCCATGTAATAGGGGGCGAGCCTATTGCCATAAACCTGGCACAAATCCAAACTTCGAGCCGCTACTGAGAATTTCATAGAAAAACCCAATAACACTTTTTGCTCGACCCGGGAATCGAACCCGGGACCCCTTGCACAGCAGTCGCACTTGCGACCACGAAACCAACGGAGCAGTTCATCATTTACATCTGACCTATGAATAAAGCATGGACTTGACACCCGGACCGATGACGCAGATTTAAGCAGAATTGGTAGTATGTCCAAATAATACTGGCGCTATAGCGTGGATGTTGTCACAATCGCAGAGATATCTATGAGCAGTAGTACTGTCAGTAGGACGATAGAGTGGTTCACGCTTCTCAATTATAAGGTTATGAATTGGATACCGAAAAGTATTTTCCAAAGGACGATGACAAAATTTGTATGGGACCCGTCCCCCCCCTCCAACAGAAGTTTTGTATGTGTCAGGGGGTGCTTAAGGATCTATCAAAAGACCAGCAATCAGTTTTAACTCCAAAATCCATGGGGTTTAGAAAAAAAACTAAAAAAAAAAAATTTTTTTTTTACTTCTAATTCCTTACCCATATGTTATAAGAACTAAAATAACAATATTTAAGGCTATTATGAAGTGTATACAGTTACACCGAACGCCGTGCGGAGCCAAAGATTGTAAATCAAATAATTGTGTTACCTACATATTTTACAAATATGGAAAATAGGTATATTAATTGTCATTAATTATTATTCTATTCAGCAATTCTGCCGCTGGATAAAAATCGAATGTACTGCCCAAGCCCCATGTACCACGTAAAACGAAATAATACGTATACAAGGTGGCCCCCATGTATGTATGTTTATGTATGTTTTTTGTGGTTTAGGAATTAGTCAATTTTTTATTTTGTTTTTAGATATTCTTACCTGACCATCAGAACTTGATGGTTTCTAGTCTTCTTGAGTAACATTTTTTTTAATAATGAATCCTGAGGTCTACCTACGGTCTATAATATCTGACTGTCTTTTCATCTCCTAAAGCGACTAAAACTAAGTTCAAAGGGTTATTTTTTAAATTCGTTCCAGATTTTCTATCACTCAAACAAAAAAACAAAAGACGGGTGGCAAGTACCTCAAAGTAGATTTACAACTTTAACGGACCCTCAGCTTTCCAAAACAATACAAATAACCGGTAAATAACCAATTTTACTGGTCAGTATTCGGTGTAATTGAAACTTGAACATGGTAAGGCGAAAATATCAATATTTAAAAAGTGTTATTGGGTTTTTCTATGAAATTCTCAGTAGCAGCTCGGAGTTTGGATTTGTGCCCGGTTAATGGCAATAGGCTCGCCCCCTATTATATGGGACCTAAAAACATACCAGCGAAGTGTGGGTGTACATTGGTACACCTCTGCCTAACCCTTTGGGGAATACCGGCGTGATAGTATGTATGTATGTATGTATGTATGTATGTATGTATGTGTGTATCAATATTTTAGTGTTCAAGTGAACACATGCCATGACGCCTGTATTCCCCGAAAGGTTAGGCTGAGCACGTGTACCAATGTACACTCACAGTCTGTCAGTCTCTATATAACTGTTTTTATAATAACGTTAGTATTTAGTAGTAGTATCTACTTTAAAAAGTTAACTTAACTTTTTAAACTATTCAGAATCACCATAATGCAAAAATTAAACATGACAAAGCGCTCGAAACTTGATGTGAGATCGTTATTATTAATTTTTATTAGCTTTTACTTGAACACAAAAATATTGATATTTTCGCCTTATCATGTTGAATTTTCAATTGCACCGAATTTGACCGGTTTGAAAAAAAGACCGCTCAACTCTTATCGGGGTTGACCTCGATTCCCCATTTCCAGGACCGATTGCTTAAGGTGTTTTGGGGAGTGCAAGGGAAAGAATCAGGGTTACGGCTTTGAGGGACCGGCGTTTATGGGGTGCGCCCTCGATACGATAGCGGAAGGTGCATGTGATGAATGGTGTATGTGATCTTGCGATCGTTACACCACTTGGCCACTTCGCCTTGTCTTTGCTTTGTCTTGTATGGAAGTTGAAGCGGGGGGAGTACTCAGGGGTTCGAGGGAAGGCTGGTCGCTGGGAGAGCGAGTGCGGGGGGCCGCGGAGGTGGTGGTGGTCGTGGCTTTTTTGGCCTTGGAGGCCTGGTAGGAGGGTCTTCGCTTCTTCCTTCTACTTACGACGACTTAGAGCGGGCGGGGTTGCTGATATAAGTTGCAAATGCGCTGCTTTAGGCATCACCTGCAGCCGATCATTAATATATTTTGCTGATTCTTAACAGATGTTGGGGAGGACTGTATGTGTTCAATGACGATACTGGTACTTAGTTGACTGCTTTATTGCAAAAAAAAAAAATTCTCCAGACCGATTCCGGCCACGGCGGCTAATCTTAATGCAGACTAGCCTCGTTCGCAGGAGATATTATAGTGCACAAGTGTGTGCGCAAACACAGGTGCACTCCCTCTTTCCTAACTCTCATAGCCCGATGGGACGGCAATCCGACACGACCGGAGAGAGATCAGGCGCAGGACCAACGGCTTTACGTGCTTTCCGAGGCACGGGGTGTCACACCGCCAACTTCCAAACTCTGGGCTGCTAATGAGAAATTCCCAATGGAAAAACCCAATAACACTTTTTGCCCGACCCGGGAATCGAACCCGGGACCCCTTGCCCAACAGTCGCGCTTGCGACCACTGCTTTATTGCTAAACAGTATACAAACAACTCGAACAACTCGAAGTCAGGATTTGTGCCCGGCTAATGGAAATAGGCTCGCCCCCTATTACATGGGACCTAAACATACCGGCGAACTGAGGGTGTGTATTGGTACACCTCTGCCTAACCCTTCGGGGAATACAGGCGTGATTGTATGTTTGTTTGCAGTATACAAAAGGTATACATAACAAAGACATTATTTTAATTATGTACGTCTTCTCCAGACCGATTACGATCACGGCAGTTAATCATAATGCAGATACAGAGTAGGATTAATATCCTACTCTCCTGCGTACTTGGCTAATCTTGGCACTATAATTAGTGCACAAGTGACTGCGTAAATACAAGTGCACTCCCTCTTCCCAAATTCTTATAGTCCAATGGGACGGACATCCGATATAACAGGGAAGAGATCAGGCGCAGGACCAACGGCTTTACGAGGCACGGGGGTGACACACCACCATCTTCTAAACTCCGGACTTTTACTAAAAAAATCCTAATGGAAAAACCCAATAAAACTTTTTGCCTGACCTGGGAATCGAACCCAAGACCCCACGCGCAACAGACGTGCTTGCCATCACAGGACTAACGGGGCAAATATGGTTACTATAATAAAACTTTGAAACAAACTGTTATTTTGTATCACAAAATAATCCTTTTAAAACTTGATTTTCTGCTTATCTCCCATACTTTAGAAAAATGATCAACTTTTTATCAGCTTTCGATTGAGATACATTTCAATTCTGTTGGTCGAAGTAAGGTTGGGGGGACGTTTTCAAGCATCGTCCTTTATCTCGGACATCAGTGAAGAAAAATATCGCGAGGGAATCTGCCGTGCGATTCTCTAACATATTTCAACGTTGCGCTCGACGTTGAGCTCGTCGACGACGCTACTGTCAAATCAACTCTATGCGTTGTGCGTAAAGTTGATTTGACAGTAGCGTCGTCGACGAGCTCAACGACGAGCGCAACGTTGAAATATGTTAGAGAATCGCACGGCTGAACTTGTAAAGAATATACGTACGATGAAATCGTCAATCCGCCTTGAGCGAGCGTGCTGATCAAAGCTTATAACTTCTCTGTAGAAGATGACATTGCCCTAAGCGGGACCAAAATAGACTATCATTATTATAAACTTCATAATTAACAACACAGTCTTGTCCCCTTTATAACTAGTTCTGCTTATTCAACTACAAGCAGTTTAAATTCCTTTAAGCAGCCCATCTGAATAACGTCACGTTTATTGCAAAGAAAATTTCTACAGCATTTAATATTCAAATCAGGGCGACCATCACGGCGGTTGAAATTGTGCCTCAATGAGCTACATTTACATTACAAATGGCTTGCAGGAAACGTTCCTGTGTTTATTTTCTACATTCAAGAATAGCATACAATCGTGGCTTGATGGTACAAAATTAATCCTGTGTGCTGTACTTATAGGTAAAATGTTAAATGTATTATGCATGGAGAGAGGTAAAATGTTAAATGTATGGAGAAAAGTGAAAAAAGGAGTTTTGTCGGTAGTTGTACCTACAGTCAGCAACAAAAGTCTAATAACAGTTCAGATTTTTTAATTATAATTATTATGCACAATATCAAAATAAATTCGATATAGATGTACAAAAGGAAAAAATAAACTCTAGTGCATTGTTTTGTACGTATTTAAATAATATGTAAAGTTAACACTGTTCCTTTACTTTTGTCGCTGGCTGTACGATATTGCGAATAGATTAATATGAATACAGAGTAATTGGTTATTCGATACATTATGTGAAAGGGGATAAACGAAAGCTAATTGGTAATAAAGATCCCGAAAATTAAGGGTCGATTTTGGGTTGATTTCTATTTATAGCACTTTTAAGGATGATGATGATGATGATCTCAGTGATTTGTTTTCGAAGTATTCATCAGCTATCAGAAAAGTAATGAAGAATGCATCCAGTGTTGAATAGATTTCTGTCAATAACAGTTCTGTTTTGTATTCGGAGTCAAAGTTGCAAATTAGCAAACTTTCGGCAGCATAGCCATTGTGTTATGTTGCTTGATATTGGTTTGCAGGTCAGTTAGCTGTAGGTAATCTACGTATTGGATTTCACCACAGGACTACAAGCCTATTAGGCTGAAAGCCACAATTGCTCTTTGGTGGATAGTATAGTCGCCAACGCAAAAGGACCGGCAAGAGGTTACGAGTCCAGTTGCATACCAGCGACTCTACATATTTATTGCGACAAAAATAATATTGTTTTATTATTTTTGTTATTCTCAAAAACTTTTGCATTTATAATATTATTAGTTGGATAAGTCGGATAGTAGGATAGCAGGATTAATAAAGTAGGATTTATTATACTATACCTAGAAGGATAACTTGGAAAAATTGATTTTTATTTTTCCAAGTTATCCTATTTTTTTTTTATTTGTTTCTACCGAAAAGGTTACGAAGATACTGGACCAATTTTAACCATTTTTCACCGATAGATAGCTAAATTATTCCTGAGTAACATAGGCTATATAACATCACGCTATGATATACGGGAGCGGAGCAGTAACCAAAGACGTAATTTAACGCAGGTGAAATAAGCCACACGGACGAATTCGCGAAAGCGTCTAAAAAGTGAAAGGTCACCTACTGAAAAGTTTTTGACCTGGGAAGCTGTAACTTGGCAGTTAGGTAGTTTATTGGTAGGAGATGTCAGCTAAGAACGGATTTCGCGACATGTTCTTATGGGTTTTGACTACCACGCGTTCGAAGTCGCGGGTAAAAGCTAGAATCAGTAGTCAGAGAGATTTAAATAATTTATCATTTTATTTTATACCTCGCTGTAAGTATACAAGGGTTATTTTTGTTCGGCGACTTCCAACTTAATCATGTCGACAACCTTTTTACATTTTGTTTGTTTTCTTTTTTCCCAACATGGCTACTTAATCCATAATATTAAACAAATGCGTCTTTTTTATCTAAAAACAAGGTATGTTTTTAAAACAGGATTAAAGCGGAAAGCCTTTCTATTTTTAAATCCACATGAAAGAGAAAATATATTTTTATTTATGTCATCATCTGCTTAGCCTTTTCCCAACTGCGTTGGGGTCGGCTTCCAGTCTAACCGGATGCAGTTGAATACCAGTGTTTTACATGGAGCGACTGCCTATCTGACCTCCACAACCCAGTAACTGGGCAACACGATACTTCTTGGTTAGACTGGTTGTCAGACTTCTTGGCTTCTGACTATCCGTCACGACTGTCAAAGATCTACGAATAACAGCCGGGACCAACGGCTTTACGTGCTTTCCGAGCCACGGGGGTATCACACCACCAACTTCCAAACTCCGGGCTGCTACTGAGAAATTCCTAATGGAAAAACCCAATACCACTTTTTGCCCGACCTGGGAATCGAACCCGGGACCCCTTGCTCAGCAGTCGCGCTTTGCGACCACGAGACCAACGGGGCATTTTTATTTATGTAAATTATAATAAATTTAAGTCTTGTTATTTTAAAAATAGAAAAGAAAGACGTTTATCACTATTATTTTGTATTATTACAACTGGCTGTACAAGCGCAATTTATTTTTTCAGTTTGTACTTTTGTCAGGTTGTTAAGCATCGATTCACCAAACTATTCCCAAAAAAACCTCAAAACAGAGTCAACAGTGGAGACCGCCGAAAAGCCCTGAGTCAATGAAGCTCGACGAGTCCCGGCGAAAAGGTTCAACTGTCTTGGATCCCGCAACGAAATTAATCAGAAAAGATTAGCAGAGGAGTAAAATAAAAGATAATTTCCACTTCCCTCCCAAGAAGCAGAAGACAGAACAGAACTACAGCACTAATTTATTCAGCTAATTTTTCTGGCTATTTGCGCATTTATGACCACGCAATTACTGCGTACTTACATCATCTTCGTTTATCCTCTAGTTTGTTATGAAACCAGTTCAGCACCGAGACTGTACCGATGCGAACATTATCGATTCGTATCGCTCCGGATTCCGCTCATTTCCATTTACTACCCACTAAAACTGCTATTACAATTGGTTGACTCCCAAACAACATGAAACCTGCAGTGTTATTCTGCGAAATCATCCTCGGAGAATTTTGGCAATGGATAGAATGACAGCTCACCTCAATCTAAATTCAACGTTGGAGATTTTAACAGAACGGCTGTTTATATTTAGTTTATCGTTCTACATGTACGTAAGTACATAAGTTACGCTGGAGGTCTTGGGTTCGATTATCAGGTCGAGTAAAGTGTTATTGGGTTTTTCTATGAAGTTCTCGGTAGCAGCAACTAGATTTAATATACATATTTTTTTTCTTCTTGTAATTGACGGTCAAAAGTGCCTTTTACTACTTGAAATAAATGATAGGACTTCGCTACAGCGCTACAGCTTATCGTTAGGATTTGTGCCCGGTTAGTGGAAATAGACTCGCCCCCTATTACATCGGAAGTAGTTACTTCGTGTGCAGTAGTTTTAAAATTTTGACTTTTAAATATGTATTAGCAATTTATTGTTTTTAGCTTCTTTGTGTATTGTGTTTTATAGGCCCTAGTTGCCTGAAATAAAGGATTATTATTACTAAATGGGACCTCAACATACCGGCGATGTATTGGTACACGTCTGCCTTACCCTTCGGGGAATACAGGCGTGATGGTGTGTATGTATGTAATACGAAGTTGTGGAAAAAAGTTTGTGTACCAAGTAGTCGCGGCAAATTGAATAGAAACTCATATGTGCGCTACCTTCGCGGTGGCACTTGAAAATGTTTGCGATCCCTGCCTTGACATAGTTGAATGGAGTAACGAATATACAGGCTGTGATGAAAACGATGTTTTTTTATGTATCGACAGTAAGTATACAGTAATAGAAACCGGAATGTAATAAACTGAAAACTGGATGCAGGCAGCGCAGGATCGGTCATTTTGGCTATTTTTAGGAGAGGCCCATGTCCAGCAGTGGATGCCGTTTGGCTGACGTGATGATGATGATGATACAGATACGTAGTTATTTTACATACATACATAAACTCACGCCTTTTTCCCATGGGGGTAGGCAGAAACCACAGAACGCGGTGGCTTTTGTTGTAAGGATCGTAGTAGGTGTGCTACGATCCTTACATACTCCATTCACCTTGTCCACGGTCATACATCTGGTTATACAAACAAGCCGTTTACGAGTACTATTAACTACTTATTTTTGCATTCAAAAATCGAACACAGAAGAAAAGAATGAAGACATTGAAAGTACACGACGAAACTAAAAGTTTTGACTTTTGAGCTGTCAAAGTGAATTTTTAATCCAACCTCCATTAGCGTGGTCTGACTGTGTTTAATTATTCCGTAAGTAGGCACTGCTGTGGAAATGTGAGACCGCCATTATAATTCATCTACGAAAACCCGCAATATTTAAATATTTAATGTTTCTAGTAACGTATAGCGTTATCTTTACCTCTATACTAATAATATAAAGAGGAATGTGTTTTGTTTGTTCGTAACGAATATACGCCGAAACTACTGCACCGATTTTAACCAATATTTCACCAATAGATAGCTACATTATTGCTGAGTAATATGGGCTATATAACATCACGCGACGACTCACGAAAGCATCTTGGCACATCTTGCCACAATACAAGATAATATAATCGTTGCTTGGTAGATGATGCAGCTGTCAACCGCAGATACTACTTACTGGTTAATATAGGACAAGTTGAGTAGAAATGTTCAAATTCTAAAAACACGGTTAGTATTGGAGAGCGTTACGATTTCCTAAAGAACGTTTACCTCAAAGAACGATCAGCCGATAAACGTTTTGGAGGAATAATACTATCTAATAGTTCATTAGACAGATTACACATTGTATACTTAGAGCACATTCATCATCATCTTTTCAGCTGAATGACATAGGCATAATGACATACTGCTGGACATAGGCCACCCTTAAAGATAGCCACCAAAGATAGTATCAATAGGACAAATTCATGCGCACAGAAGCCTTAAAACTCAACATCCTGTATATCGGATAACTTCATTCATAAGGGGCAAACTATTTCTGCAGCCAACTCCGCATGCAAATGCAATTTTTGAAGCGGATAACATTTCAAACTCAGTACCGTTCATAAGTGAACGCTGTGGAGTCTGGCAACACTGCATACCTACGTAGTTTCCTTTTAAAACGAGGAGCTGCGCATTTTTGAAGTTCCTTGACAAAGTTTGGTGTGTACAGAGATAAGGACTTAGGAGTATTTTAGCAAAAGTGAAGAGTGCTTTTAAGTTAGGAGCAAAAGAGGGTGTATCTTTTGATGTGGGGGTATATCTTAACAGATTTCTTAGTAGTTACTGCTTTAACAGTTTGTAAATAATATTGTGAAGCATCATGATGGCCCAGTGGTTAAGACGCTCTCTCACCTCTCGTGCACGAGGCTGTAGTTCGTATAGTAGGTTCACAACCGGGCACGGGCAAATACCAATGTGACTTTTTCTACTCCATATGAACTTTCTAAGTTTATCTTGGACATCATTGACTTCTATGTGAAGGATTTATTTAACCAAGATTTATCTATATAAATAAAAATGAATAGCTAAATGTGTTGCTAAGCGAAAAACTCGAGAAAAATCGTTCATCATCATCAAAATCAACATCGAACATCATTCGTAATTTCCCAGACAAGGTTTAAACATATGTAAGAAAATTTATGGAATACACCGGATTGAAAAAAATACACCGGATAACTCAGAAATCAGCACCCGTGCGAAGCCGGTCGGTTCACTAGTTATTAATATAAGTCTGAAATCGCCAATCCGGCTTCGGCCCGCGTGGTGGTCAATGCTCGTGCCTTCTCTGTATGAGAATAGGCCTTTGCCCTGCAATGGGGCGATAATAGGCTGGAATTATTTTGTTATTTTTTTATTGAATATTGTGGACATAACGAAATTACTAGAATATTAAATTGGAGTGTTGCTTTATAAGGTATTTCAGTAGAATTTACCTACCTGCAAATGCCATAATATTATGTGAGTGTTGAATTTCAAAGTGAAATATGAATCATTGAATTGTGTGAGAATGCTTTAGTTGTATTCTGATTTTCCAGTTAATGAAATATAATATGAAGCGGTTTTAATAACATTCGTGTGAAATGTTGTTAACAGTGAGATTTTTACATATTATTATGTAAAACACGCATTTCATTCAAACATTACATATGATGTCAAAATCTCTCTCGGTGAGTTTTGGTCAAGTGATCTTTAGATTCACCTGATTCTAAGAAATGACAGCTCACCTCACCTGCACCTTCACCTTGATTGAACATGTGGCCTTTTAATCCTCCGTATAAGACCGACAATTGTGAGTGTTGAATTTCAAAGTGAAATATGAATCATTGAATTGTGTGAGAATGCTTTAGTTGCATTCTGATTTTCCAGTTAATGAAATATAATATGAATCGGTTTTAATAACATTCGTGTGAAATGTTGTTAATAGTAAGATTTTTACATATTATTATGTAAAACACGCATTTCATTCAAACATTACATATTATGTAAAAATCTCTCTCGGTGAGTTTTGGTCAAGTGATCTTTAGATTCACCTGATTCTAAGAAATGACAGCTCACCTCATGCTCACCTCACCTGCACCTTCACCCTGATTGAACATGTGGCCTTTTAATCCTCCGTATACGACCGACATTTTGGCCGATATTTTTATTTGCGAGGATGGAACATGATGAATGAATTCTAATATACCAACGCACACAGCCGACAAAATGTCGGTCCCACGAAACTATGGATTTATTAAATCGGTCCGATAATAATAGCCAGTCCTACGAAACGTCGATTGTGGGCACAGAGACCACAATCAAAGTGACTAAATGACCCGCAACAATATAATATAATAAAGTTTGTCATCGAAACGCTAAGAAGAAGAAGTCCTTTTCTATAAATTAAGCGATAAACAGTATCTGCTTCTCTTTCTATTGTCGTTTATTTCTAGAATCATTGATGATTGTCATCATCATCACGCTAACATACGTCATCACTACGTTCACCCTCAATAATGGACGCTGAGAGCATCCAATCAAGCCGTATCCTAACTATATAATAATAATGCGACCGTGACGTTCCTGTTGTCAACAAATATCAAGCTAAACAGTGTGCAGGGTTGCCACCTATTTAATTATAGCCAATTTAGAAGAAGCGCCTTTTTTTATAGACGGGAATTCATAAAATAACTTCCCCCGCTCTGGGCGGACGGGAGGGAGTGTCAGACTTTTACTGACTAAAAACCACCTATGTTACGGTCAAGATCCCTACCAGCACCTTAGTGAAACACTTCCTTCCCCCGAACACGAATGCTCTTGCGAATCTCCACTCAAACCGGCCAATGAAGGCAAGAGAGAGGCGGGAGCTCTGTTCCTCGTCAGTGTTCACTCCGGCCGACCAATAAAGGCAAGCCAGAGATGAAGAACGAGACTTCTCCCGGGAGGTCAGGTCCGTGGGGTCGCTACTGCCCAACAGCTCGCCACAAGCTGCCCTGCGGATTATTATTATTAATTTATTAATATAGGTCCATTTATCATTAAAGTTAGCCAAGTCAACGACCCCTACTTCTAATTCATACTGTAAATCTTATTTTAAAATAGGTACTTAGGTACTTGTAGGTTCTTTCATTTTATCGCAAAATCTTATTGAATGAAATGTAAATGAGTTCAAGAAAGAAAAGAGCCGCGAGGAGCTCAACAATCTAGATATAATAGGTATTTGTTCTAAATACTGAATTTGTACGCATTCCACAGAGGCTTTACTTGAAAGGTAATATCTTTTATGAGGTGGTTTCACAAATAATGTGTATTTAGAAATACCTCTTCAAAAATATATTAAAAATACCTTAAGGTTTTATTTTGTTTTTCTGTCTGAAATTCAAGCAATTTTTTGTAATCTTTTTGAATGGCAAATAAGTCGACCCGCCTGATATTAAGTGGTCACCACTGCCTATACACATCTGCAATACCAGAGGCCTTGCAAATGCATTGCCATCTCAGAAAAAAAGTTAAAATGTCTCATGTGTCTGTGATAATTATTTTTTTAAAGATCTTCTAAATAATATTATATTTATTCCGTTTTGTTACAGTTCTCAAGTATTGTCTCTGTGATAAAAGGATTAAGATAACATATTATTTTGTTTAATTATACGACACTGTTACCAAGCTATCATTTAGGAGTACTGATTACAAGCATATTTTTATCAAGCATTCTCACATATGGTACTATTACATTGTTTCAAATGTAATAGTACTATGTTCTCTTTACTATGAAAAATTAGCTTTACCCCGCGACTTTGTCCGCGTGATTCTCGAGTATTGCGTGAAGCCGCATATTAAAAAGTAGCCTATTAATTTTCTTGGGATTTAAGCTTACTCCGCACCAAATTTCATCAAAATCGGGTAAGTAGTTATAGCATGATAGCGTAACAAACACGGAAGGGCCACTCAGGGGTGTTGCCTGCCGGGGCTGCGAGTTGTTCGAAAAAGATAACGCACCCCCGGAACGCAAAGGGCACGAAAAGGAACATGGATGGGTTTTTTAAGTCAGTAAAAGTCTGACACTAGGGCAGGAGAAGTCATTTGATGACTTCCCATTCGTAAAAAAAAGCGTAACAAACAAGCTATCTCATTTTCTCATTTATAATATTAGTTAGCATATTGTAAACTTCAACAGCTTGCTGAAATATATTCCTGTGATAGAGCAAAAACAATAAGCACCTTCACTCTTACATTCAACACTACATCCGCGTCCATTAACGCCAGGGGGCCCACTACCGTCTCTTAAAACAGTACTAATATAATATCACTTGTTTGTAATTTATTTTGTTTTCTTTGTAATTTCAGTTGTTGAATTTTCAACTCTCTGAACCGAGCGAGCGGTGAAACTCCAACAGTGCGAAAAACAAAGGTCAAAGAAATTCCAGTAGGTAATCAAAAAACGACACTGTTAACGAACACATAGGAACGCACAACCCTATCATTCGGTTTGTTGTGTGACATTTGGCTCGAGTCCATCATGTCGCCGACGTAACATCTCTATTTCTATCAGACATTCCTGTATCGCGGATATTTTATTGTAGTCGTTATCAGTTTCTTTATATTTGCTCTATTTGTTTTTCTACTTATTCTAAATTGGTTGCTGGTTACGACTTTTCTTGACGTGCGTACGAAGATTATGCAAGTGTCTGCGTGAATGTTTGTTATCGTGGCAGACAGAGATGCGGGTTACCTGCCGGGGTGCGGAAGAATGCTCAGAGCGATACCCAAGCCCCGGCCAATGGTAGCTGGAGGAACACCGTGGGGTTTTAGTCGGTAGAAGTCCGACACACCCCTCCGCCTTCTCCGACGCCAAGGCAGTCCATGAGGATTTCTCCACGACAATAATAATAAAAAAACGAGATGCAGACTAAACAGTACTCCATATCCTTTCTTGAGATTTAAACTTAGTCTGTACCAACTTTCATAAGAATCGGTTCAGCGGTTTAGACGTAAAAGGGTTACAAAAATACAGACAGAGTAACTTTCGCATACATAATATTATAGTATGGATGTCCCAGTGGTGTTAGTAGTAGACAACCAGTCTTACCATGGCGTATCGTGTTGCTTAGTAGGTAATTGGGTTTTGGAGGTTAGATAGACAGTCCATAGCTCTACGTAAAACATTCTCCCGCATCCGATTAGACTAGAAGCTGATCCCAACATAGTTGGGAAAAGGCTAAGCAGATAATGACGATAGATGCACCATCTGTCAATACGTTGGTATTAATGAAAATGATATTATACACATTGCCGTTATATTCAATGGAGTATAGAATATTTTATAAACTTATTAATGGATGGGCCTGTACAGAGGTCTAAAGTGCTATCAAAACTTTTGGGTCGAAGTAAGCGAGGCTGCCAAGTTCTGACATGAAAGGGTATTGCCCTTTCCCGAAGCTTTAGACTTTTTAAGAGACCTATGTTAAATTGTCATCCTGAAAATTAAGTCAAAAGATGAAAAGGTAAAGTGTAACTGAAACTTTTATAGAAAGTGCTTTTACATCGATTGTTTTACACTTTGTTAATTGTAATTCAATAATGAAATTGGTTCTTAGGATTACTTACAAGTGGTTGTTTCTACAATTTCTAAATTATTTACTAAGGCCTAGTGTACTCAATTGCTAAACTTGAGTCTTCTTTCGTGGTCCCTTACTTGCCTTCGAAAAGCGTATATCTAATACTAGCTTCTGCCCGCGACTTCGTCCGCGTCACAGTTGATGTGTTATCCTACGGGTACCGTACATTTTCCCGGGATAAAAAGTAGCCTATGTGTTATTCCAGACTATAATCTATCTTTGTGCCAAATTTCATCCAGATCCATTCAGCCGTTTAAGCGTGAAAGAGTAACAAACATCCATACATCCATACATCCATACTTACAAACTTTCGCCTTTATAATAGTAGTAGGATGACCCCGTATGTTTATGCCCTAAGCCGAAGTAAATACATTAAAGGGGGTGCCCTTAGCGTGTAGTCGCTTCGTTTATAAGTTTTAAGGTCTAGCTAGAGGCCTTATTTTTTCAGACATCACGGGAAAGTCCGATTAATCAGCCGACAACCTCATATGTTGAACTGTGCAATCATTTGGCAAATAATGCAAGTTACCCGAAAATTCACCTTACCTTCTTAGAAGTAGTTAGTACCATCGAGATTGCTTTGAGTCTGAACTGGCCAGGAGCATGACTGACAGTCTCATCTACTTTATCTAATTTTCCTAGTAAATTATAAAATGAACAATATTTACAATGACGTGTATGTGAGCAAACGACCTCCCAAACGCCTTATTTTCCAACAATCACTGTTATCACTGTGTCCACATAAAGTATTTATGTTTGCCTGTCTGCGTGTTTGTCCTGATCTCGAAAACTACTGAACTATTTAGTGTTTTCCAAGACTTTGGATGATTTATTGTTTTGTTCAAAATAAGAATTCGTTTTTTAAGTTATAAATGGTTACTTTTGATGTATAAAGATATGATATGCTTAAGAATCTGCAGAGCTATTCTGCAAAAACGTCCGTCGGTGAATTTAAGTGAAGTGTGTCAATTCCTAGTATCAGGTAGAATGATGATCTCAAGCTCATTTAATTTTTATTTTCATCGAGAGGGGTTTTCTGTTCGCATTTACATAATACGTAAACATAAACACCACAATAGTATAAGTTAATACAAAAACAAAGTATGATCATTAACAGCTTGCCAGTAGGTACCAGTCAACTGGCAATTAGCTGGCTTCGAGCCGACATCTGCCAGTCGCGGTTAAGTGGCAAAATGTGACGGCAATATTGTAAAGTTTATTTGCCAGAGTTGTCACGGGTTGCCGGAAACTTGTTATGCCGTTTGGCAAAATGCTGTGTAGTTGCCAACTTTGAAACGACGTGGTTTTGATAGTCGCAGAAAAGTTTTAACAATCTACATTCATATTATAAATGCGAGCAACTCTGTATGTCTGTATGTTGGTTACTTCACGAGGGTAAAACTACTGAACTGATGGTGATGAAAGACAAAGAGATAGGGAGAGACGGGAAAGACATAATATGTTTATTACCCACTTTATAATCCACAATATGGTTTGTTTTCACGATAACCGACATTCCTGCGGACGAAATCACGGGTAAACGCTGGTAAATACGTTGGAGTTGTTACAATTTATTCCTTAACATAATGATGGGGATACAAATGATGTAAACACCGATGAAAGTAACTAAACGGAATGAAATAGATTGAAAGACTAGATAGCATTGAATAAGAGACTTTGAGGGCTCGAGAGCGCTAATGAAAAAGTATTCGATTGGAGTCGATTTTTGGATTAGAAATATAAATATCCTATAGCATTTTAGTTAAGCACAAGTGGTGGTATGTGAGGGTGAGGGTGTGTGTATGTGTGTAAGTCATTCGAATTTTCATGCGTTTTCTTCACGGGCACGAGAATAGAAGTCCAAGAAAAGTCAGCAGAAAATCTGCAATGAAATTGATGTTGGACGGATTGCATGCACCACTGAGCTACCTACATACAAAATGTAAGGTCAACAAAAGAGATAAGTAACCAGTGTTGATAGATATAGTTGAAATTATTTCCCAAAATGATGGATGTCTTCGAATTTAATTTTATTTTATTAGTAAATGAACTGTTTGTATTCTAATTATTAAAACAAACTTTATTCGAAAGCATCCTTCAGTGTCTAAAATAACTTTTTTTATATTCTAATAGGCTTGCGTTTGACCGCACTTCACCTGAACTTAAGTGATGATGAAGGTGAAATACGCTTGCCTAGGATGAACCGGTTCACTCGTGCCTTGAAGATACCTGGGTTATCTTATAGGGAACAAAGAGGCGGCCAGTGAATACCACAGTCAGGCAGTTCGCATAATAAATATGGAGTCAAAACATTTGACTTTTATTATTTGTGATAGCATGGTTACTTATCTCTTTTGTTGAATGTACCTTGACTGCATACGATCTTTATTTGCTTTTCAGATTGGGTTAGAACGTCGCAATGCGCGGATATTGGATCATTTCCAAAAGTTAAGGATATGGGGACGATGAGAAGGATTAGACAACAGACTCGTAAATGTTGGTCAACATACGTCGCCAGAGATAGGTTCAATAAAGTTTATGGGTTGTATCCCGTGAGACAATCACCACGATTGGGGTTTGAAGGGAGAGTAGGAGTTGTAATCGAGCAGATTTTTTATTTACTAGGCAACTTTCAGGGGGTTAAAGTACCCATTAATAAAAAATAAATAAAAAATAGAACATAGGTACTTATAAATGTGAAAAACTATCATTTGTTCCATACATTTTGACCGGGTGCTTTTTTTGACGATTTTTTTATTTTATTTATTTTTTCAGAGCCGCCGTCAAACTTGTTGATAAGTATGTACCTACATTCATTCTCTGAAAGATGGGCAGTGAATTTATTTGAAATTTTTCGTCATTATTAAAAAATATATGTTGAATAAATTTTGACCTTGTAGATAATGCATTTTTGTATGCAACAGCAGATTATTTTAGTAACGCCATGTTCTCAATCCTTGGTAAAAGTATACACGTCCCTTCCATGCCCCTTCCACCACATAATATATTCCACTCCGTGTTAATGAATAGGAGAACACTGCTTATCCTATTGACGTAGTCCTATATCTATATATTTCCTAGATCAGTCCATAGTTCATTACCTATACAGTTTCATTATGTACAGATAACGGCATGCGGTAGCGGTTATATGCCACATACATACATACAGGTACTACGTATGTTGTTATCTACGTATTTGGGTAAACATGTATTATTGATTTTTGTCCATAATGCGTCGAGTATAGTAGGTATGCTGATAAAGAGAACTGTTACTGAAAATACATGCGAATAAAAATAATTTTGGCATTTCTATAATTAACTATATTTCTACTACTGGTATTATTATTATTTGGTATTAGCTAAGACAGTATTATGTCAGTGGCCAGTTTTATGTGAAGAAGAAGGAAATATGAAATTAATAATAAATATTTATTCAAACTTAAAATTGTTAAAATAAAACGTAAAATATCATAATTATAATAGATTCGCGCAAATTCTTTGCACAGCGTCCGCGCTCAAAGGATACCTTCATAGCACCTATTTCTTAATTATTCCTAAGTACTCTGCTGGAAATAGAATATTACAATGTTAGATGTGTTGTAAAATACTCCCAGTTGGCGGAAGGATCTCTAACAAAACGCTACTTATAGAAAATCACAGTTTTAACAAAATCCCCGCTCTGATCTGTATAAAAACGTAACCCCGCACCTCATACGTTCTTTACATGTCACCGTATTAGCGTCCTTCGCGCATGTCCAACTTGTTTGCCTAACATTATACCTATTCCATTACCTAATGTTTATTAGCGAAGCATGGTACGCTTTTCACTACCGGCGTCATACATAACACACTCAAGACATGTTTTTCTCAATAGCCGACGTTAAAAAGTGATTGACGCACAATATTTTATAACCAGCCGACAACGACCGCGGATCCCAAAAAAATTTTTACGAAGCAATGTAGGAAGAAAATTAATAAATATTTTGACTGCGGATGTCTGGGTATTATTCGGCCATGTTTTACGGATCACAGAGAGTTTTCACGTCATACGATAGCCTATTTTTTCCCCCGACCAGGCAAATAATAGCCTCGGGCCATCGGCCGAATATTGGGAAATGAACGGTTTCCGAAATTGTGAAATTCAATCGTACCTGGGTTTTTTGTGGAAAGGAGAATGGGCAAAATGGTACCCGGCTCCAATATATATGATTGTAGTGTCGTTTAAAAGGTCTTACCAAGAGGAACAATATTTACTATGGCCACCAGTCTCAAATCTTATTGCGTTTGGAGATAAACGACAGTCTTACTAACTAATAAAAACCTTGTTCCTTCGGTTGCCCTTTGCGTTCTAGGGCCACGGTAACCTGTTTAGACAGTCCCGTGGCCCCGGCAATAAACATACATATCATAGTATATTAGGTCCCACTTATCTAAGTATATTATGTTCTTCATTTTAAATAAATAAACACAGGTGATGCCACTTAAGATGGTCATTACCAATAACAATAGATAAAGGTTAGCAGTACAAACAAAAGGGCCTATCCTTTCTAACTCGATATTAGCTACCTGGACACTGTGCGCACGTGTGAATTCATCGGACCTTCGAAAGTCACTTCTATTATTGTAATGCGTTATTATTTTGTATTAGCGTTCCATAAGCTCTGTAAGAGCAAGCGAGATAGACATAGAGAAATGATTTATGGCCCGCCGACTTTGTTGAATCCGCGCTTACTATAACAAAAATGTTGTTAGGTTAGGTTAGGTTAGGTTAGGTTAGACAAAAAAAAAAGGTTAGGTTAGGTTAGGCCCCCTGGCCGCCATCATTGACGACGATCTCTCGCTGCCGAGCGTCGTCAATGCTATGCTAAGCAGCGAGAGATGTTGGGAGGCGGTGGCCTCCTTCTGCGAGTCTGTCATGTCGCTGAAGGAGGCCGCGGAGCACGACAGGGAAGAGGACGCTCACGCAGCCGCGATCCGCAGACGCAGGACGGGCAGAAGGAGGCGCCAGTTTGCGCACCTTCAACACCCGCCATAGTGGTGCCGAGGTGTCCGGGTCGGGGGACTCGGGCATCTAAATAGGTCCACCTGACTGATAGTGCCCCAGTCAGAGGTACCCTAAACTGGCCGCTTTACATTCCGCCGGAGCGCCTCAGTAGAATATTTCACAGTGACCCTGAGGCGCCCCACTTATGGCGACGACGGCCCACCCTGTGTTTTTAGTGAGTAGGTCTGGGACATCTTCCCAGGAGTCTCACATAACGTCCCGGGCTCCCCCGAGCCCGGGCGTATGCATGAGCATTTTCACAGGTTCAAAAAAAAAAGGTTAGGTTAGGCCTAGTGCCTCCGCGCGCCACTCGTGTAGGCGCGCGAGGACCAGCGCCTCCAGATCCCACGGCGGCAATATATCATCGTCTAAGTCTATCTTATTCCAGCTTTATTTTACTAATATAAGTAGTTTGTAGTAAATTCTCATTTATAAAACTTAGTGAGATTACTGCTTCCCAAACGTGAATAGGGACAGGTGCCATGGTAGACGTTTATCTGCATCAAAATATCTTTTCAATGATATATTAATGATGACTATTGGAGCGGGTACCACGTTCCATACATTTTTGCCCATTCTCCTTTGTTCGGGTGATTGAAATTGATTCTGATTTTTGGGCATATTTTGCCTTTGTTCGGGTGATTGAAATTGATTCTGATTTTTGGGCATATTTTGCCTTGTTGTTTAAGGGTATAGAGGTAATAAGTAATTATTATATCTACATTATAAGTGTTAAAGTGTGTTTGTTGTGTTGGTAATTTGGTATACATACTTTAAGAAAATATTTTACGTATCGTAAAGATAAAAGTTCAAGCTATTGAACCTTTCACAGCAATTAGAAAACTGCAAAGAGTTCATAACACGTTTACCAAAGTTTTTACTTTAATAGTTCAGAGTAAGTACTGTAACTAATGTTTTAATTCAACTAAAACAAAACTAATGAAGTTATCTTCAAACAACGTTAACATTTAAGAACACTCAAAGGAATTTCCACGTGGTCACACATATATAAAATACCTAAGTGAGCTGCTCACCGCACTCTAACAAGAATTTAATTAAGTTTCATATTTCGCTCGTAATTGTACTTAATGTGTTGTTATTTTAGTAATTTCAGCAAGAAGACCCGGTGTCAGGTGTACACCTAATGAAGACACCGCTTCTGTTACTGAATAATTTGATATTATGTTTATTATGTAATGTAAAGACATGTAACTGGAAATGTTCAGAAGGCGACCGCTAACATAGACTTTTAATCTTTATTTCCATATTAGTTATATTTTTATTCGTCGCCACAAAATACCTTGCCGTGTATAGCAACGATCGCAAACTAATCTTAGTCTTAATCTGTCAAAAATTAACTTCATTTTTTGTCATTGCGACTCAATTTTGATTGTTTATAATTAGTAGAATTGGCTTTGGACATTTCAATGTTGTCTCTGGTTTGCAGTCTCAAGAAACAGAGTACTGTTTTAACGGGAGAATTTTGGCGCCAACGCCAATCGAGCTAAATGAGGTAACATAAAAAGTTAAAAGCCTAGTAATGGGCATTATCGGAAACTTATGATTTTTCTTAATACGCTGGTATTTTGAAAACATAAAATGGACATAGAATTTAGTTAAAACGTAATTTATAGAAGCTTTACATTTTTTTTAAACAGGTATAACTAAAAAACCAATAGCAAAATGATAACATAAATGGGATACATTTTGACGAGTTTTTGTCGATTTGTATTGACACAAATGTCAAACTCGTCAAAATGTATCCCATTTATCGAAATACGATTTTTGATTTTGGGTTTTTGTATATTGGGTTATTTTTACGTATTTAATTGAATTATTGAGAGATTGTGGTTCGTTTTAGCTAAAGTAAATTTTAATTAAATGTAACCAGAATAATATAATTACTTTTTCCTTCTCATAAATTCCTAATGAGATCTCTGTGACCACATGTTTGTGTGGGTATAAATACCTAATGTTTCCTACAGATAAGAAATAATATTAATATTAACTAATTTTGTACGAGATATTGTAGGACATACGTCACAAATGGATTGAAAAAGTAAAAAAAAAATATTGTCGCATTGATATTGGTAATAAATAATTGTGATGATTTTAATTGTATCTATGAAATACTTGGTCGAAAAACATTAATACCTCTTTGCAAAAAAAAAAAAACAAAACGCGTTAATTTTTTTATTATATAATTCGTGTAGTGAATTATTTATCATGGCAACTATAGTTTCAGTTTCTTTTGTAAGAAAAAAATTACGAATTTTTATTTGATTACTTATTAATTTAATATTTTACTTAGTTAATCATTAAAATATTTCAAAAATACTTATGATTCAGATATTCACGTGCAGTTCTGTTGCTCGTACAAAACAGTTATTAACTAACCGAAAGGTCAAATCACGGACTTTGATTACTGAGCGTGACAAGACAGTTAAGATTTATCTTAGTTAATATCGTTACGTCAAAAGTATTAAAAATAAAAACTTCACCTGTGTTTTCTTCACTATCCACCTCCATGATGTCAAAAATCCTTTTTTTATTAAAACTAGCACAAACACATAATTCACTTCACTAAAAGTCCATCATTTTGGACATTTTCCACAAAACTATTAAGTTACTAAATCTAGCAGATTTATTTCAAGACGTTTACCGCGCCAAAGGCTTATGTCAAGTCACATCACAAGTCCTTGCCCTAGTGACGTCCACGTATTGTATCGATATAATTTTTTAAGCAAATATTTCGTAGCTAGGAAGTAGCTCACTGTAGTAGTCACATAGAACAGTTTCACAAAAGTCGAACGCGTTGAATATCACTGACTAGGCAACACGTTATCGTCTACAGTAACACGATACTCGACCGTAAGCAAAGCGGCAGCAGTTTGTGCTCATTATACGCCTGCGCACTAAAAAACACTGCTTTTTTGTTTTACATTGTTTTTATTTTGAAATACAGCATTTTTTATAATTTATATCAACATCTACATCCCTAGTTACTGCCGAACACACCCTTAATTCTACAACGTTTAAAGTGTAATTCGCCATTTATTTTGAATTTGGAACCACTGAGCCAGTCCCTGCGACTTGCTTACTACAATTGTTAATTAAATCACAAAATAAATTCATTCTAAGTAATATCACACGTTTGTCACTAACTCCGTCACGATTCCGCACGTGGTATGCGTTACTTTATTTAACACTGCAGGTGTTTCTCCACAAATATTTAGTCAACCGATAGACTATTTAATTTATTTTTTATCTAATTAATAGAGCGTCGTTGCACGTAACTGGAGGTCGACTGATAAGCGCCGGCGCAGGCCCCGACACACAGTCATGAACTACAAGATATTCTACGTGTCTACATACCATTTTTAATATTACAGCATCGTGTTAGACTCGAGTTAGCGAGGAGATAAAAACATTGGCATATTTGCGCTGTCCACGTGAACGAAGGTCGACGAGACTGCCTCTGGCATCGATTATATTGCCTTATCGAGCGATTATCGTGATCGGCTCGCTAAGGTTTACCATTTGTTCTATTGTTTGAAGAAGTTCAGGTATATAGCGTTGCGTCATGTGACGTAAAGATTTTTACTGACGAAAAATGTTTGGGAGTGACGTAGGTTGGCGCATTTTCGGAACTTTGGAGAAAATGGGATAAAACTTTTGTCACGTAAACAAAAATAACTCTTGTCATGAATTTGAACACCCGAAAACTCTAATTAAGTAATTATTTCTCTTAATATGATTCATACACGTTAATGAAATTCATAATTATATTATTTACGATGTGAAATATGACCGCTAATTATAAAAACAAACTGATAATCTTGTCGATAATCACCGTGACGTAACGATCACTCTTCAATAAATTCGGCTCGTCGATTCTTATCGTTTGTTCAACATTTTTCATAAAGGTACGGCCTCACTGCGAGGTTCTCGTAGGACGTCATACGCTAACGTAAACATTAATATGATGGGTATTTTGCCAAATGGTGAAAAAACTCCTACGGCACGTGTCAGAATCGGAAGCTATTGGATCAATAAACATATAGGGAAGTTCATTTATGTTTTTAAATGGATGTCCTTGTGACGTCCTTTGCTAAACATAGCAATTATTGTTTTGTTGGTGTTTTTGAAGTCGCTTTTCTTTCTATTATATAACGAGATAGATTTAGCTTCCACGTTTATTTTATTTTTTTAACCATCGTTGGGTGTCAAATAAGCTGACGGCCCTACTGATGTTAAGTGGTTACCTCTACCTATAGATATCTGCAATAACTGAGGCTTTGCAAATGAGTTGCCTTCCCAGACACAAAGTCGAAATGTCTCTTGTGCCTTTAATTACCCCCTGACCCATACCCTTCAAGACAGAACACAGCAACGCTGCTGTGCGGCACAAATAGCTATGGTGGTTGTGCTTCCCCTGGCGAGCTCCTACAGAAAGAGCTCTACTACCACTACTTTATATTAACCACATACAATACCCATATTTTAGGATGTTAGATAATAATAAAAATGCACCTTAACGTTAAATAACTGTACTTATAATAAGTGCAAGTTAATGTCATCACGGCACGTAATCATTATTATCTGTTGTAAAACCAAACTCATTACTCAATACTTTTATCTACATCTGACTGACGAAAAAACATCGATAAAGGAGCATCCATCACTACAAACAATAACATAGTATCAGGAAGAAAAGAAAAAGAACCTCCTTAGTTAAAAAATGAAATTAGTATTTTGCAACTGGAGGGGCCACTCAGGGCCGATGCCTGCCGGGGCTGCGGGTTGTTCGAAAGAGATACCGCGCCTCAGGAACGTAAAGGGCACAAGATGGTACATCGATGGGTTTTAGTTAGTAAAAGTCGGACACTGGGAGAAGTCATAATAATATGATGATTTCCCATCCGAAATAAAAAAAATACAGCAAAATTACATGCAATGATCAGCACGCTTGCTCAAGGCGGATTAGCAAATTCAGAGCTATATTCATTATAAATCCAGGTTACTCTCGATGTTTTTCCTTTACTGATGTCAGAGATATCCAAGATTAACTTGGATTTGAAAGTAGGCATCCTTGCAAACCAACAACCTATAGTGCATGAGAGTGGGGCGCCTTAATCATCACAATATATACTAGCGAACTATCGACGACTTCGTCCGCGTGGCTTATTTCGCCCGCGTTATGTCCTTGGTTACTGCTCCGCTCCCGTGGGTCTAGCTTAAAGACTATGTTAATCAGAATAATTTAGCATTATAATGGTGAAAGAATTTTTGAAACCGGTCCAGTACTTTTTGAGTTTATTTGTTACATAAAATGTGGACGTAAAATATTACAATTTATCTCCCGTTTAGAATCTTACGAAAGTTTATAAACTTCCTAGTAAATTGATAAACTTACGGATCTTGTTATTTTCCGGTGACATATATACCATCACGCCTGTATATCCCCGAAGGGTTAGGCAGAGGTGTATCAATGTACACCCACAGTTCGCCGGCATATTTAGGTCTCATGTAATAGGGGGCGAGCCTATTGCCATTAACCGGGCACAAATCCAAACTCCGAGCTACTACTGAGAATTTTATAGAAAAACCCAATAACACTTTTTGCTCGACCTGGGAATCGAACCCGGGACCCCTTGCACAGCAGTCGCACTGGCGACAACGAGACCAACGGGGCAGTTCTACACTGCCCCGTTGGTCTCGTGTGTGGGCATTTCTAGATATTTTTTATTAAAAACGAAAAGCCAAGTAAAATATGTTAAACCGACAAAGGCGATTAGATACAGAGTGTGTAATGTATGACACACATCCATACAACACAAGGGTTTCATTAAACGCGTCAGTAATCGATGTCCATAAATTTTATGTGAGGGCTTCCCATCTCATGAATAATGAGGGAATATTCATAATACTTACGATCCGTAAGCTTATTGTATACTGTGATAATGTTAGGTGGTGCTTTTATTTTATATCTAGTTTTTTTTTAAATACAATTGTGTAAAAATGAAATTTTTATGTTCATGTTATGCTAGGAACTAATAATAAATACCTATAATTTTTATGTTTTATTTTTTAATATAAATTTTAGAATTCAGTTGGCATGTCTTTAAATTATAGTACAGGTACAGAAATTAAAATAGTAATATTTAAATTTCTGTACCTACAAATATTAAAGAATATAATAAACTGGGGAAAATCTATACTAATATTATAAAGCTAAAGAGTTTGTTTGTTTGAACGCGCTAATCTCAGGGACTACTGGAAAATTCTTTTAGTGTTGGATAGTCCATTTCTTGAGGAAGGCTATAGGCTATGTAACATCACGCTACGACCAACAGGTGCTGAGCAGCGAGGGTGAAACCGCGGGGAACAGCTAGTAATAAATATTTGTTCCACTGCAGTGCCCACGGAGAAGGCACGAGCATTGATCACCACGGTTGCTCAAGGCGAAATAGCGATTCCAGGCATATATTACGAGTATTACGCATTCTGAAATTATCTGTATTTATAATGACAGGACAACAGAAACAGTATGGATAGAGTTGACTCCATTATACATATAAAAGTTTAAGTAACCACATTGCGCGATTCCACCTTCTATATACCTTTTTTTTCAAATACGATGTGTCTCACTTACTTTTGTGCCACTTCTTATGTAAATACACTGTCAGTCTGTCGCACCGACCCACCACTTGTTGACTAAAAAGGTCAACGTGTGGAGATGCCCTAAATGTGTTGGCGCCATTCACAGCCACGATTAGTGTAAGCCAGGATTAAGATAAAAACAGCATTTAGGTACCAAGAGGTTGCTAACCTACCGTGTTAATTTCATATCAATAAAATCCGTACTAATATTATAAATGCGAAAGTAACTCTGTCTGTCTGTCCGTCTGTCTGTCTGTCTGTCTCTTCTTCACGCCTAAACCACTGAACCGATTTCAATGAAATTTGGTACAGATATAGTCTGGGACCCGAGAAAGGACATAGGATAGTTTTCATCCCGGAAATCCCCCGGGAACGGGAACTATTAATCCACGCGGACGAAGTCGCGGGCAAAAGCTAGTAGGTCATATAAACGTCAAATGTGAAATGTGTATTCCCGGTAGAAATGCCTGAAATGTTTTTATCAGAAATGTTTTCGTAATTTTGTATATTTACGCAGAAAATTCAATGTTAAACTGAAATCGTAACAGAACAGATATTTAATAATGACAATTCGCAAAACAGAGAAAATTGTGTTCCCACAATATTTTGCCGTTCTGATATAACTGTATTCAAAATGGTTTCCGAGAAATGTTTTGAGAGATTATGTTACAGAAAACAATAGCATTGACCGACAGTGTAGCCTTCCAATTTAGCTGCGGGTTGTTGGAAAGAGATACCGCGCCCCCGGAACGCAAAGGGCACATGAAGGAACATAGACGGGATTTAGTCAGTAAAAGTCTGACACTCCCTCCCGCCCCGCCCAGGGCGGGGGAAGTTATTTGATGATTTCCCGTCTATAAAAAAAAAAAAAAAGCCTTCCAATTTTGAACAACTTACTACTACTTATCAAGGTTTCGCTTAAGAGGTTTCTTGCCCAAAGAGTGTCAAGCAGAACCCTATTACTAAAGACTCTGCTGTCTGCCTGTTCGTTTGTTTGTCTGTACGTCTATTACAGGGCTGTAACAATTGAGCTGTAAGAAGTAGATTCGTGGTTTAAATTTTCACAGAAACCAAGAATCAGAATTGAAGGCCGCTATAACAACAAACAATACAAACAAACAAAAAATTCTTTATTCGTGATATATGTACTTTCTTGACTCCTGTCTAGGTAAGAGGTGACAAAGACAAAGTCAACGATGGAGTGAGCTTACCTAGAAGAAGCCTGTTCACTCTAATTTTGAAGAGATTTGGGTTGAATGCGTTCAGAAATAAATATACAAGAAAGAAACGTGTTTTCTTGTAGGCAGTGTTGATGTAGATAAACATTTCAGATATTTAAATCCCTATTATTGAGCACAATATCAAAGGAAATACGAAATTGATCTAAAATTAAGATAAAATGAGCTCTTAGGTATTGCCTAAGATTCTGAATAGAGTGAATTGTGTTATTTCTGACAAAGCAAAGACGAACGATCCCTTATTTTCTGAAGACATCTTTCCTCTTGCTTCCTGCAATCTATGGGAGTGATTTTGTGAAAAGGAACGGAAGTGTGTAACCGGAAGTCGGAGGAAGCGCGCGCTATTTGATTTGACCAATGAACGGTAAGATGTAAGATGTTACAAATCACACTCGACTATTGAAAGTCTCACTCGTTTATTTTCTCGGACTAAGGACTTTTTATTTAAGGATGGCAAATCGTCAAACGATTTCTTCCTCTCTGGGCGGTGCAAAACATGCACCTCACCATGCACCAGGCATGATGGTGTGTAGGTCCAAAGGAACATAAAAAAGCAAAACCAAAGCCAAAGCTTAGGCAGTTTATTATCTAAAGCTCTAATCCGCCAGTGATTACAATTCATGTATGCGGTGTTTCAGCCACAAATAACAATGGTCGTTGAAATTAAACCTAATTGCGGCCGCGTTCCCGGAAACATGTATGAACATGGATCTCCATACAAATCCGAGAATTATGGAAAATATGGCAAGGTCAGGTGAAATGTGAACTAAATTTATGGTCCTATGTATTCTGAAGAGGCTTGTATGGGACGGTTAGCTTTTTGCAAAACATGTGTGACCCTAAAAGGTGGTTGTGGCTAGAGGGTTGTTATTTATTAGCTTCTGCTCGGGACTCCGTCCGCGTTGATATTTTCACCGGCCTTACGTTATGTTTTTGGTTATTGCTCCGCACCCGTAGGTCATAGCGTGATGTTATATAGCCTATGACACTTACAAGTAACGAGGCTTTTTGTGGGTACAAGACTATTCGAAATCGGTTCAGTAGATCCAGACATTAGCCCCTACAACCTCACAAACTTTACCTCCTTATAATGTTAGTATAGATTAGATTCTGTTTGCGTCTTCGACCACGGGCAATAGTGGAGGTCCCTATTGTAAGATTTTTTATAATCCAATCAGCATTTCTATAGATTACACAACTTACCAACAAACACATAATTCCTTAACCTCTTTGTAATATTAGTATATTCATAACTACACAGCTTCTGCCCGGGACTATGTCTATTTGGAAGTCAAATAACTATTTGACTTATAGGATATGTTTTATGGTATACCTATACCATAAAACATATCCTATGAAGCTCGCCATTAAGCTTTTTTTCAGTAAAAGTTTATTTTTCAGAGATTGAATCAAACACAAACTTGACACCGCAGACTAATCTTTCACCTTGCGCTGCATGTCAGGACATTATAATAGGACAGGTCCTGTTGAAATAACTGTATCATACATTTAGGCAAACTATGTAAAAATTAACTGTTACTTACATTTTAAATATAAGTAAATCATCTTTAAAAAAAAAGATAAATTAAATGTTAACATAAAAACATCGATAGTAATCTAACAACTAGGATTTTTTGGGATGTGGGTAGTAATGCTCAGAATTAACCTCGTTTGTGCTATTAATAAACTGCACCAAGACACTGACAGATCAACAGTTATTAGATAACCTACATAGATATATAGTTTGATAAAAAAATAACAACAAATTGAAATATTTGAATACAAACACTCTATCTATACGTTGTAGTTACTTTTTGTAACTCGAACAGTTGTCAAAAAACTCAATTACTCCGGCCTAATCGATTGTCAACTTTATTTTTTAGCACATAAGGTTCATAATCGAAATGTGTTGGTTTCTTGATCCTTCAAATTGCCTTATCAGCTGTTATCGTTATCACGGCTATGACGCACGGGTGACAGCAGTGGTTACTTATTTACATGTACCTATTTACCGTAGGCCTCATTTGGTTCTACACTGTGTCATCGATATTGCTATGACGAATTGCGTACCTATTTGAAAGGTTAATTTTCACCTACGAAGCGAAAATATCATTAGATATTTTATTACCTGTAAATTAATTAAGCTATAAATAATCCTCTGGAGCAGCCTTTCCCAAAGTGGGCGATAACGCCCCCTTGTGGGCGCTGCAGGCCTAAAGGGGGGCGGTAAGAGACCCAGAGAAAAAATGGGGGCGTTGTGTAGAGGCTTGGGGGGCGATTTTTAATTTCATCTAGCTAGGAGGACTCTTAGACATCCTTAGAAGGGAAGAAGGCGGAAGGCGTTGTTTGATTGATTTTAGTAGATAACCCCCCCCCCCCCCCCCCCCGTCATGACTAATTTCTAAACGGTCACGGAAAAAGGGGGGCGCTATAAAATAATTTATTCTCAAAGTGGGCAGTAGACACAATAAGTTTGGGAACCTCTGCTCTGGAGGAATTTCGGCCACAGCAGTCAAATTCAATGTAGACTAGCCAAGTACTCAGAAGATATTGTGATGCGTAAGTGTTTGCGCACACACTTGTGCATTATAATATCTCCTGCGTACTTGGCTAGTATCCCTTTGACGGGCCTGTTGGTCTAGTGGTTAGTGGCCCTGACTGCTAAGCCGGAGGTCGTGGGTTCGATTCCCACCCAGAACAAACTTTGTGTGATGAGCATGATTGTTTGTTCTGTGTCTGGGTGTGATTGATGTATTTATAAATTATATAAGTATGTATATCAGTTGTCTGGTTACCATAACACAAGCTCTGCTTAGCTTGGGATCAGATAGCCGTGTGTGAGTTGTCCCAAGATATTTATTTATTTATTTTATTTATTTATCCCCTCATTATCACAGTCCGATGAGGCGGAATCCAACGCAACCGGGGAAAGATCAGGCGTAGGACCAACACTTTTACGTGCTTTCCGGTACACAGCGATGTCGCATTTCCAACTTCCGTGCTACGAGTTATTAGTTATGGAAAAACCAAATAACACTTTTTTCCTTAGAGCTTTTATTTTGAGAAAATTTAATAAAAATTGTTGGTCCAATATTTTATCATAGTAATACCAGCTTATCACTGTTCTACTACAGAGTATAGGCCTCTTCTCATACAGAGAAGGCACGAGCACTGATCACCACTCTTGCTCAAGGCGGATTGGCGTTTTCAGACTTATATTCATCCAGTTTCCATTCCATTTTTCCTCACGATGTTTTCCTTCACCGATGTCTAAGATCAACATAAAAAGCATATAAGAATTGAAAAAGTCACATTTGTACTTGCCCGGTATGGCATTCATAGCCTCATCATGCATGAGAGTTGGGCGCCACGGCATAACAAAATAGAAATAAAATCTTATGCATAACCATGTATTCAGTACAAAATTGCACTTTGTACTACACTATTATCTCATGAGGCTGAACATCAACGTCACGCAGTAAATAGCCCGTTGGATTGCGTCAAAGCATATTCTATTGGAATAGACAGAAATATTTTTCTTGGCAGCCAAAATATTTGATATTTTTGCTTATAGACTACTTTCGTTTTTGTAAGCGATATGACCAAGCACTTGTACCTTATGATGAAGGCCTATAGTTGAGATGGTCTCGTAGTAGCAAGCGCGACTGTTGACCGTGGGGTTCTGGGTTCAATTCTCAGGTAAAGTTTGTTATGGGTTTTTTCCATTAGGAATTTCTCAATAACTACCCGGAGTTTGGAGGTTGGTGTGACACCCCCGTGCTTCGATAAGCACATAAAGCCATTGAAGCATTAAAACTTCTCGGTCGTGTCGGATTGCCGTCCAATCGGACTATGAGAGTTAGGGAAAAGGGTGTACACTATAACACATCTTTCGTACTTGGTTAGTCTACATGAAGATTAGCCGCCGGTTTTGTTGAGTTCGAAGTATCGAACTCGTCATTTGGTAATCTGGTTGAGTACCAAATTAGTTCGACGAAAGCCGTAAACATCTGAAACACTTTGTAGAGCGTTTGGTCTCTAGCCTAACCTCCATAATTTTTGTTGCAAAATTGCAAAAAAAATTAAGGACCTATCAGGTATTAAGGTGACCTAAAAATATTCAGCATTAAACTAAAACTTTAACCGTTTTAGGGTGTTACCACACCAATCGACCGATCGTCGATTGATGGTAAAATGGTTTAGTCAACTTCGATCGATAGTATCTACTACACCAATCTATCGATCGTCTATTGGGGCCATTGTTCAGTGGCTTCAATCAACTGCAGTGGTAGTACCCTTAAGAGACACCGTGTCTACGGCGCGTTCGTGTTCCACGCGCGCCTCATTGAGATGTCAGCAAACCAATCGGAGGGGTCATTAAGGGCCGATGCCTGCCGGGACTGCGGGCTGTTTGAAAGCGCCCCCGGAAATCAAAGATCACAAGAAGGAACATGGATGGGTTTTAATCAGTAAAAGTCTGACACTAAGGCGGGAGAAGTCATTTGATGATATCCCAATAAAAAAAGTACTTCCCCTTAAAGAGACAGCTGTCTGACCTTTCCAGGACTTTCACATTTGTGCTTTTTGAAAGTTTTTGTCATATGTTTACAGCTCTTTATAAATACATGTATGAAGCATACAACACATAAGAGTATTTATAGTACCTAGCATAAGTTTACGTACGTCAATCATAATAGTGATTCTAAAAATATATATTCGTGTGTTTTCTTTATCCATGATTACTAATAGGCTATTAATAATATGTGTTGATGGCCAATGGTAAGCAAATCACTTTTGGCATTGTAAAAAACAAACATAACATTCTGCAAAAATCTACCTAGATAAATAGTGAGATGTCAATGCCTAGCATCCATCGTTGGGATGATAACTAATAATAATAATTCACTTTACCTAAATTCACCGAAGAACACCGAATCTCGAGATAAGACAATTGTTTTTAGTTCTGCCAAAA
Organism: Caradrina clavipalpis; assembly: GCA_932526535.1. Lineage (NCBI taxonomy): Eukaryota > Metazoa > Arthropoda > Insecta > Lepidoptera > Noctuidae > Caradrina > Caradrina clavipalpis. Next base: position 5,424,105 of record OW052103.1, read on the forward strand.
CAACTACTCCGTGGAGCTAACTCAGACTCAGAATAAATAAATTACTTATTTCAAACTAATTTAATTTTAAAGATAAAGATAAGATAAAGATAAAGATAAAGATGATTTATTTGTCAAAAACATGCGTTTACACACCAATTAGTCAGGCATGCAGGGTATTTAAATTATAAACATATGTACGTACATGTTTTGCCAACTATGGCGTACAAATTGAGTTACGAAATACAAATACAAATACAAATGTCCAAGTAAAAATGTTTGCTTCATAAGCTTAATTGTCAAAAATCAAATTATAATGAAATTAATTGAAATAAAATTTAAACCAAAAACAATATTAGATAATCAAAAAGTATCATTCAAAAAGTCATTTACCTCATAATAACATTTCTCTGTTAATAAATTTCGCATCTTTTTTTTTAACATATTAGTATTTAAATCTTTGAACTCTTTTGGTATTTTATTGTAAATTGTAGGGGCCATACAGAATATACTTTTCTTCATGAGCGCGGTTTTTGCACAATGCAAACGTAATTTGCTGTTGTCACGTCTGTTACGAGTAACGGTATCAGAAAGTCGTTGAAACAAGTCAAGATTTGATTTAACAAACATAACCGTTTCAAAGATGTACAGTGACTGTAACGTCAGTAATTTATATTTTTTAAAATAAGGTCTGCAGCTATCCGTCGGTTTTAAATGAAACATAGAGCGAATACATCGCTTTTGGGCCTTAAACGCAATTTCGTTGTCTGTGGAATTTCCCCAGAAAATAATACCATACCGTAGTACCGATGCGACTAACCCATGGTATGCAGTTATTAAGGTATCTGGGTTGAGTTCAGGTGCAAGTTTGTAGAATAAAAATGCAGACGAGCTTAGTCTTTTGCTGAGGTGCTCAATGTGCGTCTTCCAGTTCAATTTCTTATCTATCATAAGACCAAGGAACCTTTCTTACAATTTGTCCAATATGTATTCAAAACTAGGTACTTAGAATCGATTTAAAATTAATCAGACACACACAAATAACCAAAATCCTATTTCTTCCAAAAAAAATGACTTGGATTCGTTTTATTTTGACAAAACGAAAATCAATTAAAGAGATGACAAAGAGCGTCTAAACAAGTTTATTTTCAAAATAAAATAAATCTAGTTCTCTCGAAATCTTCACACAAGGCCATTCAACAGTTCTTTGAAAGGGGATTTGATACAAGAAGGGTCGTTTAAATAATACTAACGTAGGTATAATGTATAATGTAAATGTAATGTAATTCTCCAGGCCGATTCCGGCCACGGCGGCTAACCTTAATGCAGACTAGCCACGTACGCAGGAGATATTATAGTGCACAAGTGTGTGCGCAAACACAGGTGCACCCCCTCTTCCCTAACTCTCATAGCCCGATGGGACGGCAATCCGACACGACCGGAGAGAGATCAGGCGCAGGACCAACGGCTTTACGTGCTTTCCGAGGCACGGGGGTGTCACACCACCAACGTAGGTAGGTACGTACGTAGGTATAATATGGCGATAACAAAACACAATAGGTAAAGAGCGAAGTTGAAGACTGTTCTGAACTTATGTTAAAGTTTTGCGTGAAGACAATACAGGCCAAAATATAGGGGAACTGTGTTTTCTGTCTAAAGTAGGTGACAGACAGACGTATAGTTGGCATCAAAATTTGGTGTTGAACGTTCCACAAGTCGTTTACATCTTAAGCAACAAATGCTGACTTATGGCCACATAGTCTGAACTTGCGAAGTATATACCAGTGATCGCGGCTTACAACAATATACAATAGTGTAATCAACAATAGTAGCCTGTACCTGTAGTGAACCGTACATTTTCCGGAATAAAAAGTAGCCTTTGTTCTATTACAGGCTATACTCTATCTCAATGCCAAAATAATAAAAAACCACCATCACGCCTGTATTCCCCGAAGGGTTAGGCAGAGGTGCACCAATGTACACCCACAGTTTGCCGGTATATTTAGGACCCATGTAATAGGGGGCGAGCCAAATGCCAAATTGAATCGAAATCCGTTTAGCCGTTCTGGCATGATTGATTAACAAAGATCCATCCAAACTTTCGCTCCTATAATAGTAGTTTGTTAATTTAATACTTAGTACAAAATTATTTTAATACTACAACATTTGGTCAAGTTTACATAATAAACATTTTATTTTTGTTTAATTGATGTGTACAGGTAATTTTGTTGGCCTATTTTATACCATCTTAACAATGATTAAACAAGATGGCGGCTATGAGGTGGATTTTCGCTCGATGTGTCACCCATAAGAATGAAAACTTTTAAAGAGAAACTTTAGCAACAAACGTCGTTGGGTTTAAATTGCTCGTACGTTTATCAGACACTTTAAAATTTCCAAGGGTTTCTTTTTAATAATGTAAAAGAAAATAGAAGCTTTTCTTCACAAAGCTCTAATCAGAAAAGAATGACAGTTTTTCTTTCAAATAGTTCGTACCTAGTTCATAAAATAAGTTTTCTTGAATCTTGAATTTACATCTTCTTGAATTATCTATGTTAGTTACACTCATTTCTTTAAGATTTATTGCGCAACTATTTTAAACAAAGCTTTTAAATCTTGCGAAAGAATTATTATCTTTTTTTTTTTATTTTTTTTTTTAAAGATGGTAAAATCATCAAATGACCCCTCCCGTCCTGGGCGGGGCGGAAGGGAGTGTCAGACTTTTACTGACTAAAAACCATCTATGTTCCTTCATGTGCCCTTTGCGTTCCGGGGGCGCGGTATCTCTTTCGAACAACCCGCAGCCCCGGCAGGCCTTCGCCCTTAGTGGCCCCTTCTATGTGCTGACACCTCTTTGCGCGGAACATGACCGCGCCGTCGACACGGTCTGTCGTTAAATAACGTACGGACGGTGAGCTACCCATTGCTCACCGCCCACAGACCGTGTCTACAGTATCCGCCTGCGGGAGAGAATTATTATCTGAGGTGAAAGTTTCAACCTCTCTGTTAATCTACCACTCAACATTATACGAAATCGATCTCATCTCACAAAGTATTCTTAGCAATATTCCAGACTCCAACAATGGAATTACTCACTGAAATAATCTAAGAAGTAGGTAGGTACCTAAACCTATTAAAAAGATTTTTATTAGGTCGAAGAGCTAAGGGCTTTTTACGCATTATCTGCACATTAGCACTGTTGCCTAAAGCACCCTAAGGATCCCCTAGGTCTAGGCAGTCTAGAGGTCTAGGTCTAGGTTGCCAAAGCCTAGTTTGCCTTAGGATCAAAAAACACAAAAAAATACTTTCTCATTAATCAAGTTCACAGTTTTTTAAAGATGAAATTGTATTGGGAGGTAATACAATTAAATATTAAACGATGTATGAACGTTGGCGAGGGGAATAGAGTATGTAGGGATCGTAACAGGTGGCGTTCTGTGGTTTCTGCTTTAAATCCCAATGGGAAAAAGGCATGAGTTTATGTATGTACTAAACAATGTGCATGACACGTGGTAGCTATAATTTGAGATAGAAAGTGATGATCCCATTTCCTGATTTTCCTGAACTAAATGGAAACCTCTATACACACATCACGTCTCACAGACGTCGCGTCGTGACACGTAGTGACAAGTTTCCTTCAAGCTTAGGCTATCCCACAAGGAAATTCGTTGCAACGTAACACGACGTGACGTCGCGTCGTGTTGTGTATGTGTTTTTGCCCTAAGGCCGTCCACGCATTGATTTTCTGAGAAGACCAAATTAGTAGTGCTACTACACTAATCGTTTCTGACCAATGAATAAACAAACTTATCCATTGGAATTAAGTTTCTGATTTGTAGTACAAACCACAAATGTACTCAGTTTAGTACCTTTAACGTTCTTGGTAGCGTGTTACAAAGTGTTTAAAAACAAAAGTGTTTAAAACCGTTTACAAGCAACATACTTACGTTACGTGACGCCAGTGACGTCAGACACATACGGTACCTTTGACATCGTTGAGCGTCGCAACTGTCGTTTTTGTGCGACCACCCGAGCCAACACCTCGGTTTTTGTCATAATGTGTGCTAGGGCTGTCCCACCGCCGATTATGACGTCATAATTAGTATCGTGCAGTGTCGTACATAGAGAGTAGAGTGGCACTTTGTAAAGTTAGAGTAGTTCCCTAGTGCCATACACAACTGGCACGCCACTCAGGGGTTTCAGTCCTCTCTACATGCGAACTATGTAAACTTTTAGGTATTCTATTCAAAATGCATCAGGTATTGTTTTTACTTTGGTTATATTTGTTTTACAATATAGTATTAATTAAAATAGTTTAATATCTAGTCGCAATCTCATCTCAGTGATCATCAATGACCGAAATGTTAGTACCTAAATTATGGGCATTTTTGACAGTTTGAGATTAGATAGTGATCATTCCTATAAGTTAGTAGAATTGTGTTTGTAATAAGATAGAATGTAGGTTTTAAATGACACAATTTTCTTGTTTAATTATTGTATTTTCCGTAGCTGTCGATGGCACATTATTTAATGCGAAAATATTATATACACTTAGATAATTATGCTGGCTTGAATATGGGCACCAAACTCTGCGTGATTATTTGATTATCGGCTTTGATATCATTTTGTGAAAGAAAAACCTATAGGTATTAGGTACTTACTGTTATTTTAAATATCTTTACACTGAAATACTAATAAACAGAGTTTAAACTAAAAATCTTAGTAAACAAGCTCCTAACATTAAATGAGTTATTGTAGAGCGCTTGTTTACCAAGATTTTTGATCTAATATTGCTCTTAACTAAGTAACTTTGAAGAAAATCTTTGCATATTTCAGGCCAGAGTCAAAGCGAAAATTTTAAATTTTTGTTCAATGACACATTTCGTTACAAATTGACATGCAAATATTGGAACAAACTACTAGTTTAATAAGCAATTTTCTTCACAAAACAAACTTAACAAACATTATTAGAATAACTACTAGGCATATCCCGCGCTACTACTTATTACTGCTCCGCTCCTGTGGGCCGTAGTGTGAAGTTATATAGCCTAAACTATACCTCATTAATCTAGCTAAAATTTTCAAAAGGATTTTTTCCAATCCATCCGGTAGTTTCAGATATTAACGCGTTTTAAACAAACAATAAATCTTATTAGCCCATTTTCTTGCCGGGGCTGCGGGTTGTTTGAAAGATATACCGCGCCCCCGGAACGCAAAGGGCACATGAAGGAACATAGACGGGTTTTAGTCAGTAAAAGTCTGACACTCCCTCCCGCCCCGCCCAGGGCGGGGGAAGTTATTTGATGATTACCCGTCTATAAAAAAAAGCCCATTTTCTTCTTAACTGTCAAACTAAAGTACATACAAGCATAATATGATTATGTCAAAATCTACATACAAATAGGGTGTCTTGCAAGCAACTTGGCGTGCTTGAACTAAACTTCGGTACAACTTAACATGTATTCTCTCTCGCTTAAGTTGCTTGTAGTTGCTAAGTTATTCATGTACTACCTAGACTAATTTATGCATTGTTATTAGCCTTTGTCCGTCTGTCTGTACATTTACAAAGTAAGAGGTATACCTTTTTGTGAAGAACAATATTATGGTGTCTGTTAAAGTATTTAATTGAACGAATAATAATGAATTGCATTCGCCTATTGCATTCAGGGATAAACTCAGCTTTCTATAGCGAAATAATTTTTCGAATCGGGTTAATAATTCCGGAGATTAGCGCATTCAAACAAACGAACTAGCTTTTAAGCTTTATGTTGTATGGTAGAAGCATAGATATTGTCACAAAAACATAACCCTCCTTCTGGCGCAGTCGGGTAAAAAGTCAAAAGCATTTGTTTCAATCAGACCATTTACAGGCAGTATTGAATTGTCAAGGAATCGGTAACCATCCGCTGGTAAGAATAAAACATGTAATCCAAAAAAAAACCAAAACACCGTCTACAAAAGCCTTTTTTAACAAATTAATTAACTATTTAATTACCATGTGTACCTCTCTTTATGCTGCTACCGTTTCAATTAAAAGAGCTATCAGACCCATTCAGTAGCTTTTCGCTCACATAAAGATAAAGTCGGCAAGTTACTGCTGATCTCCCGGGGCGGTGCTATCGCTCCGGGCCACGCTTGTGCCAGGGCCACACAATTGAAGCTGCAACTGTACGTAGGTATATTAAAAAATAAATTGATACGGTTCTTGTGACTGTAATTAATTTATTTGATGCAAAATAAATGTGTCTTTTGTATAGAAATGAAGCCTTTTGATTCGATCTCAGGTCAGTAGGAAATTGAAGTTGAAAATTAATTTATATATCGGATAAAAACGTCACTGAAAGTAAAATGGCTTTGCCAAACGCGATCATTTTTTTTTACTTGGGAACTTTCTGGTTATAACGTTTTTGTAAGTCAAAGTTCCAACGTTTTTTACGTGTGTTATACTTAGCGAAACTTTATATAACATCCCTGTATTATTACATGCACCCGTAAGCGCAATGTTTTACATGCGACGTAAACTGGGACTTTACTGTGATTTTCACACTATAAATAATAGTAATATCCCAGGAATTATTTTTAACTCAGTGTTACTTAGTTTGACAGGGAGTTCGTGTAGTCAACGATTTAATTTTACACCCATTATACATCATCATCATCTGCCTAGCCTTTTCCCAACTATGTTGGGGTCGGCTTCCAGTCGAACCGGATGCAGCTGAATATCAGTATTTTACATGGAGCGACTGCCTATCAGACCTCCACAACCCAGTAATGGGTAATACGATACTCTTGGTAAGACTGGTTGTCAGACTTTCTGGCTTTTAACAGTAACGACTGTCAAGGATCTACAAATGACAGCCGGGACCAACGGCTTTACGTGCTTTCCGAGGCACGGAGGAAACTCGCTATGGTAAATGGTCACCCATCCACAGACCAACCTCGGCAAGCGTGGCTTAACCCGGAAGATCGGTCTATGCGGCTGTAATTATTTAGCCACGAGCTCCTACACCCATTATACATGCAGGTGGAAATTATATTCGTAATTTTTATTTCTGACCTTTGTTCTTTGTTACGAAACCAACATTTAAAAATGTGAAAACTATCCAAATAATATAGGTATTTCTTTGTTCTTAGAATTCCCATCTTTCTTCACAATTACATAGAAACCATTCCAAAGCTCGTTCTATGTTCACCGCGTGATATGACGATGTCACACCCATTTCAAATTGAAGGACATTCGGTTATTTCCTATTTCAATTGAAATAAAACTATCCAACTATCAGATAATCCGATAACGCATAACGTATCGAGATTTTCTTTTTTAATTTCAATCAGTCTGATAAAATTTTCATGTCTATACAAATAAATAAAATTGTCCGTTTGCAATTTCAAAAGCCTTTTACTAAATGCGTATGAATACAAATTTAAAAAATATAAATTAATCGTCTGTCTGTCTGTCTGTTTGTTCCGTCTAATCTCCGAAATGACTGAACCGATTTTAATAAAAACCTCAACAGTGGCTAATTTGGCACATTTTTAAAACCTCTCTTCCTAACTTCGCTTTATAAAACCTCGCCTCCTAAAGTCGATCCTAACTTTGCCATAAACCAAATCCTGCTCCAAATATGGGAGGTACACTCTCACACAATAAGTCCCATACCGTTCCCTCAGGCAAACATATAAATAACAACTTTACCTTATTAAGATCCTTTGTAATCAAACAAATTGTACGGACAATAGAATGGAAATTCTTCTCGAGAGAGTATTTATTTCAACTGCCCCGAGTTATCAAAAATTATTAGTGATAAACTCCAATATTACCCATGTGACATATTGTAAGGTCGGTACACTTTATTAAAATAAAATTAAAATTAATAGTTATCTATTATTGTTAATATGCCTTTAAATTTATTATGGTCCAAGAACTTCTTCTGTTAATACGCGATTAGAAAAAATGGAAAAAAAAGCAGTTGTTTTGGTGTTATATAAAAATTGGTAAATGGGTTTAAAAATTGAAAAAGCAAAAATTTTTTTTTTGGTTTTATAGGTGTATTTTTCAAACAAGTGCCCAAAAGGCTAGCAGAATTGCCAGGTTGCAATGCAATGCAATCTTTGGCTCAAGAAAGGCCAGCCCTCTGGTCACGCGAAGATTCGACCAGTCGCTTAACGATATCGATTTTTGTAAATTGAATTACAGAGCTTATTATACGCAAACACCGAAATAACGGTAGCATTATAACGGAATTTTCTCATGTACTCAATAGGTAAATTTAATTGCTGTATAATTTTAATTACTTATTAAATTAAATATGTCATTTCCACTGTTATTCTTATGCAGCAATTTTCCCTGAAGACAGATTAAACAGTAAACAGGGAAGTAATTAATGGGTCTTGCTAGAGTTTAGCGCCTGATACTGACTACAGGCAATTAGTAAGACCAGCGACTGTAAACGCATCGGAATATTTGCTCAAAGCTCAGGAAGTCTACAGAAAACTGGGGAAAAATGTTGAAGATGGATGGTCTAGAATCATGTAGGTACTTAGTCCATGGTAAAATATTACGATGAAAAAAAAAAATATATAAGGTAAAAGAGCAGGCTTATTACTATTTTAAATTAGATAAAAAAAAAATACACTTCACAAATTGTAAAATACCAAATATATAATTATTTATGTTTTCAAGCTATGGAAATCTCGAAACACAAGTTCGGCTCGCACTTTAGAGACCCTGTTAGGTTATAAGAAGTGTTGTTTTGCAAAATTTGTATTGATCAAGATAATCATCATCATATCAGCCGAACCACGTCCTCTTCTGGACATAGGCCTCCCCTAAATATAGCCACAATTACCAAAAACAAATTACAATTTATAACATCTATAAGCTCAGACTCATAGAAGCACTAAAACATACATTCAAATTAAGCACCTGTTTTACCAAATCGGTTAAAAAGAAACCACTTACGTATCCATTGGTTTAATATTTTTAACATGAAATAAAATCATCCATCATCAAATCAATCATGAATAAAAAAAATTCATTAAATAATTACAAACTTAAACTTAGATAAAAAGCAAAACCATTTGGCTTCAATTTACGAAAATCTAAACAGTAATTAAAAATGAGAAAATTTCGCTGACCTTTTGATAGTCCACGACGTTATAAATTCCATCATATTATCATTAATTTTCTCATAATTAATCAATTGGAAACGACGAATCTCATTACAAAAACATTAATTATAATTGAAAGGTTTATGTATTTTCTAGTCTAAAATTTTGAGCTCCTTATCATTTGATCAATATTATAACGAGCCGTGATCGTGATGAATCGAAATTCAGAAAAACATGGTATTTATTCATTTAGGTTTCAATAATTATGGAAACTTGTGGAGATTAAAAAATAATAATGATTTAAAAGAGAAAAAGATCATACATCATTTGTGTGACCGTATGAATGTATGAACGTGAACGAGGCGAAAGTAGTATGTAAGGATCGTAGCAGGTGGCGTTATGTGGTTTCTGCCTACCCCCATGGGAAAAAGGCGTGAGCTTAAGTATGTTAAAAAACGTCGAAAAAAATAACAAACGTCATCTTTACGAACTATCAGTCGGTTAAAAAAAAGAAGTATTATACACCAGGCTCCCCCTCAGTCGCCTTCAGGCTCGGTGGAGCGATAGCTGGTAGCAACTGGATGAGTGTTTCCAAGAATCGAGCTAAGCGGCGTGCGAATAGAGACGCCGATGTTCAGCAATGGGGTTGTTGCAGGTTGACAATGATAATATAATAGCTAGATTCACGAGGAACAGTATAAATAGGCTATACATCATCACGCTACGATTTACGGGAGCGTGGTAGTAATCGCGTAAAAAAAAACCTCGTGTTTGAAGTGCAGCGCTAGCGCGAAGCTAGTAAGAGATATAATTGACACATTTTACTCAGCTAGAACTAACTTTAGTTAAAAGGCACTTTTAAAGTAACAACTTCAGAAAGCTGAAATGTTCAGATAAAAGCTGAATGCACCTGAATGACTTAATAAAATTCAGACAAGCTAGTTTTGTATTGTTGTACTAGCTTCTGCCCGCGACTTCGTCCGCGTCACAGTTGATGTGTTATCCTACGGGTACCGTACATTTTTCCGGGATCAAAAGTAGCCTATGTGTTATTCCAGACTATAATCTATCTTTGTGCCAAATTTCATCCAGATCCATTCAGCCGTTTAAGCGTGAAAGAGTAACAAACATCCATACATCCATACTTACAAACTTTCGCCTTTATAATAGTAGTAGGATTTCGCCTTTATAATAGTAGTAGGATAATAGTAGTAGGATTATTACTTTGCCACACACTAGGAATTTAATTTCTATTAACACATAAATTCAAATATTTAAACAAACAACCAGCCGGCTTATTCTGTAAGAAATCTCCCTCAGTGAAGGTGAAGTGAGCTAAAACTGGGCTGTCACTATACGATGCTAGGAATTGACAAGTCACCACACGCTCACTTCACGGAAGGAAGGTTTTGCAGAATAACACCGCTGACCCAGAACAACTAACTGTAAGTCATACAAATATTTGTACCGTGTGGGAATCGAAACTGCAGAAACGCAGCGTAGCAGCCGAACGCAGCCACTGCGCCAACCGTGTCGTAAATATAAATAAGTACCTGTACATTTCCTTTTTTTTCCGTAGATAATTATAATAAAAATCTTCCTTGATTGTTGGTATTATTAAAATATTGGTTAATTAAAACAATACGCTGCTCAAAAGTTAATTAAATACACCTGGTTCAATTATAATTACTGTTATTATAATGAGTTTTGGCGTATCCAATTCATTAATGATAACAAAAGTAGTATGTAGTATACGATAAAAATAATTAGCTACTCATGTTTCATTGAGATAAGACCTAGTATTTAAAGTGTACTGAATTTTATTTAAAATATTTTTGGTTTATACTTTAAACGATGAACAAATGGAAATACGTGAGTGTTTTTTTATTATTTTTAGGGGTTGCAGTGCTATAGGCACTTTTATGTTTCTTTTTGACTCCTTGGAGACACCAATCGTTAGTTGTTTAAAGTTGTTCATGTTCAAAGTCAAAGTCAAAGTCAAATCATTTATTTCAATTAAAGTTTAGTTTAAGTTAAAAGGCACTTTTGAACGTCAATTACGTTCATTATTGAGTTTAATGACCCCTTTTTGAGTTTTCAATTGATTCAGGTATAAGTTGTTTTTGAAAGGTAAAAATTGTTTGCACAGCTATATAGCAAAATTACTTCTATATCGAACATCGCTCTCCAGCCTAAATAAGGGCAAATATATTTGCATTATGATTTTCGAATAATTGTGTTATTTCCATTTTTTTTCTGCATACTTCATTTGAAAACGAAATAGGCTACGGCCATTTTACTCTCACTTGACAGAGTACGTATCCCAACAATGGGAACATTAAAGGATGAATAGATATATACAAACTTATAATAAGTGCAAGCCGAATTGCTAAAATTACATTTTATTATTTTGTTGGGCGGCAAACGAGCCGACGACGGCCTACCTGTTGTTAAGTTAAACTGCCTATAGACATATGCAAAACTAGAGGCCTTCCAGATACGGTGCCATACCAGAGACAAAGTTAAAATGTCTCATGTTCATGTAATTTCACCGGCACCCGTACGCTTCAAACCGGAACACAGCAACGCTGCTTTGCGGCAGTAAAAGGCATGGTAGTAGTACTTCTCTGGACCAGCTCCTTTACAGAGAGCTCTATAACTAGTAACACAATAACATTTAACTGCCTCGTTAGTCTAGTGGTCATAAGTGCGACTGCTACTCTAGAGGTCTTGGGTTCGATTCCCAGGTCGGGCAAAGTGTTATTTTTCTATGAAATTCTCAGTAACAGCTTGGAGTTAGAATTTGTGTCTGTTTAATGACAATAGGCCCACCCCCTATTACATGGGACCTAAACTTACCGGTGGACTGTGGGTGCACATTGGTACATTTTTGCCCAACCCTTCGAGAAATAAAGGCGTGGTGGTACCTATGTAACATATTTTAACATTTTTATCTTTTGCTCACAGCTTATTCTGTTTTGCGTAATAGAATTGACAAGTTTCGCAAAAGCCCACAGAAGAAATGAAGACGGTAGCGTAAATATCAGACGTTTAGGCTCGGATGATGCTCTCATGTCCGAAATTGTCAGAATAAACTCAGACAACAATAAAGCTTTTCAAGCCCTACGATCTAGTAACACTGCTGAAGAAAAGCTAAGAAGTGACTCAAGCGGGAAAAACCCTAATTCCAGAGAACCGATGCTGTTTAAACCGCCTTATCGTCCTCCAAAAGGCTGACGGTAAGAGTTTTGTTAATAAATGACAGTTTTAGGCAATTTGTTTTTTATTTGTACCTTTTGAGCACACGTTCCATTGACAGCGATGCGGACGAGTTTTTGATGTCTTGTGAGCTTCCCCGTTCTCTTTTATTAATTGTACTTTAGTACCTTGTAATTTTATTATAATTTTTATAAGTCTTGTGTTTTTCATCTTTATCTATCTTTATGGCAATTAAGTTTTTTGACAGGTAAAGCCTAGATATTACTGGCTTTATCCCATTATCCTGTCTACAAACAACCGAATCTAATTACTTATTAAAATATGACAAGACTTCTTTTGAATGTAGCACGCTGTCGAGGATATTCTCTTAATGCTACTCAAGCTATGGGACTACATAGCAAATACATTTTCACAGATATTCTCTGAAAGATCTTCATCGTATCACCCCTATAAGTCTTGACAAACAAATATATACCTTAACCTTATGAAATTAATACACAAAATAAGTCCTAGAGATGGTGAAACAGGCTAACTCATTATATAAACAAACACAACTCACCAGATATCCGCTTAATATGCAACTGCGTCGCAAAATTGTTCCCCATTTGCGACACATAGCTGTCCTTCTTGCTGGACAACTGGATGCTGAAGCCGTCGGATTCTAAGGAGGCTCTAGGAGCCTTGGCAGCTTGGACAGCCTTGTTACAGACCGGGGTGGGGGCTACCTTGGCCAAGGCCGCCTCCTGCGAGCCCGTGCTGTCGCGGCGACGGCTCTTGTGGTCAAGCAACATGCTTGGGGTGCACCCCATGTTGGCACTACACTTTGGCACTAACACTCACACTGAACTTGGATAACATCGTTTGATCTGGAACAAGGAGATGAGATATTGTTAGACATCGATTTTGGAATTCAATGATTATTCGTCTTGTTTTAAGGGTACTGAATTCAGAATGATTGCTAACCCTGAAACTTGCTAATCCTTTAAAATTCATTAAAGAAAAATTATTCAATTTTTTTTTGGTATCTAATTATACGGGGTGTAAAAGATCACATTTAAATCACATTTGATTGATAGTTTTTACAATGTATGTAACTTTCTTTCTTCTAATATTTAAAGGGTTCAATAAAATACACCTACTTCTGGGCGACCTTGAAAAATATTTGCCAGTACAAGAGACATGAAGAACAGATCGGTCTTTTCCATAACCAACGTAAAAAAAGCAAAAAATATCGTCTATCTTAAGACCTCCTTATAATGTTCGTCATGAAGTAAGAAACTTTTCCTATAAAACATGATGCTATAAGAAAGTTATCATTGTATCAGTTAAAGTGTCTCAATAATGTCCGACTTACGACTACTTACCGTAAGTTGAGGTAAGTTTTTTAATTATAACTTCTATGGTCTTGAGATTAACGTTCTTTATTTCAAGTGGTTGTGTGACCAATAGAGTTTATTTTTCTTATGATCTTACTATAAAAATAAAAATAGTAATGGGTAATATATACCATCATGCCTGTATTCCCCGAAGGGTTAGACAGAGGTGTACCAATGTACACCCACAAATGGAATGTAATGGGTGATATTTAATTAAAGATATAGCCCACTGATATTCTGATATCTGTGTTAATTCAATATTTAAATCTGTAAACCTAATGTGTATAAATGAATAAAGAAAATAATAATCATTTGCACGTTATATTCTACACGTAGAAGTAAATAAAATTCAAGCGTCGGTTTGTAATATCTAAATAGCAGCTTTATACGAAATGTCAAATGTTTACAAGGTAGGTACGTAATTATTTTAGAAAAATGATTACGGTTCCGCGCAATAAAATGTAGGTACACCCATGATATTAAGAACAAAATCCTTTATAATGTTCAGTTTTACTGGCAAGTATCTGAATCTGCGAGAAATACCTTAGGTTTCCTTTGGCATAAAAAATATATATATAGGGAACGCACCAAATTAATATCGTGGAGGAATTCGCAAGAAAAGGCTAGTGTATATTAAAAGTATCTAAAACAATAAGGAAACGCTAACAAGAAGCGCTTTCACAAATGATCGTTCCGCGACGACATTTCGTCACAAAGTTTTTAATGAAATAAAACATCATAATAGGGCCAAAACATCACAAAGAAAAATAAAAGTCTTTTACATAATTGTCGAACAATTTTATTTGTAAGGTTACGTAATATTGCCCCGGGCAACTGAAACTGACCGCTTTTCTGGGAAACCTGCCCCGGGCAAGAGTACGGATTTCTTTTAAAACGGTTTGTACATAATATAAATATTACGCTGGAAAGCCTTTTTAATAGGACACTGGTTTCGTATCTTGATATTTTACTTGGAATTGTAACAATGATCTTTTTTTTGGCTTAGGGATCTTTAACTGCATTGGCAGGTACGTAAGGCGAGATTTGCAGATCGCGTTTTTCATTTGTGAAGTACTTTATACGAATACGAACTTTATATTAGAAAAAAATAATATGATGGCAATAGGCTCGCCCGCTATTACATGGGACCTAAACATACCGGCGAACTGTGGGTGTACATTGGTGTACCTCTGCCTAACTCTTCTGGGAATACAAGCGTGATAGTATGTTCTTGTATTAGAAAAAATAACACCTATTTTAGTAACTCTAATATAAGACGACTGGTCTTGCGGTCGCAAACGCCAAGCGTTCCATATCCATGTTTTATTATTCCTTTAGGAATTTATCAACAACAGCTCGGAGTTTAGAAGTTGGTGCTTTGACACCCACCGTTGGTCCTGCATCTGATCGCTCCCCAGCCGAGTCGGATTGCCGTCCCATCAGACTATGAGGGTGAGAGACGATGGAGTGCACTTGTGTTTGCGCACAGTCTTGGGCACTATAATTTCTCCTGCGTACTTGGCGCGATCTTATTGAGATTGACCGCCATGACCGAAATTCGGCCAGGAGAATAATATAAGCTGCAGCTTAAAGCCAGGATTATATATATTTCCAGCTGTTCCACAGACCCATTGTGTATATGATAATAAGAATTATACATAAGTATTTGTAATTTAAACCCGTATTATTAGTTATCTCTGAGGTAAGTTTTAGGTGCTAGTGGGCCTAAGGGATTAAAATGATAATTTAGCCAGTTAACCGAACAGTAAGTAAACAGAAAATAACACCTTTCAATTACGTATTATTTACTTAGGTGGGTTGTGTAAACAGTATAATAAAGGATATTTTTCCCGTTACATCTAAAGGAGTCTGCCCACTATACCTTAGCATAGCAACATCGTGCTAGGCACGTGCCAAGCAAAAAAACAAAAAAATATCTTCTATTTTTTTTTTTTTTAGGTCTTGGTTTCGATTCCCAGGTCGAGCAAAAAGTGTTATTGGGTTTTTCTATGAAATTCTCAGTAGCAGCTCGGAGTTTGGATTTGTGCTCGGTTAATGGCAATAGGCTCGCCCCCTATTACATGAGACCTAAATATACCGGCGAACGGTGGGTGTACATTGGTACACCTCTGCCTAACCCTTCGGGGAATACAGGCGTGATGGTATATTTATTTTTTATTTTTTTATTTTATCTTTTTTGAAAAGTATGAGTCTTTGTTGGGGTCGTAAGGCTCTCAAGTGGCGACTACGCACCGAAAAGTGCAGTGTGAGAAGGCGTCACACGAGGTAGACTGCGCGAATTGAATCTGGTTACCCCTTCCAAAAGGTAGTTTCTCATAAAAAGAATCGGCAAGAAACTCCACACTTAGTTTATTCTTGTGGGCATAGTCTCATCATCATATCAGCAGAAGCACGTCCATATCACATCACATCACATCACATCACATCACATAACATAACATCACATCACATCACATCACATCACATCACATCACATCACATCACATCACATCACCTCGCATCACATCACATCACATAACATAGCATCACATCACATCACATCACATCACATCACATCACAACACATCACATCACATCACATCACATCACATCACATCACATCACATCACATATGCCTCTCCTAAAGATAGCCACAATGACCAGTCCTGCGCTGCCCGCATCCAGCAATTTGCCGCGACCTTTACCTACCAGGTCGTTGGCCACCTCGTGAGAGGCCCTTTGAAACTGCGCTTTCCAGTGCGTAGTCGCCACTCGAGAGTCTTACCACCCCAAAGTCTCATACTTTTCAATGCGACTGCCTATCTGACCTCCACAACCCAGTAACTGGGCAACACGATACTTCCCGGTTAGACTGGTTGTCAGACTTCTTGGCTTTTGACTATCCGTCACGACTGTCAAAGATCTACGAATGACAGCCGGGACCAACGGCTTTACGTGCTTTCCGCACGGGGGCATCACACCACCAACTTCCAAACTCTTGACTGCTACTAAGAAATACTTTTCAATAAATATAAAAGAATATTTTTTTACCTCATACGTTCATAGCACGGTCATGGTACGGTAAGCAGACTCCTTAACACGAAGTTTATATTTCCATGGTTGGGTGAAACAGGAAAGCCATGAACGACGATTCTTAATGGTTTGGGACGGCAAATAAGGAAGCCCTATGGGATTATAAATATTATGCCGTTTTATATTAGTTTTTCAGGAAAGTAAGTAGACATAGGGACTTGTTTATTTATCTTTCTCTGAGGAAGAATAAAATGTATAAGGAAAGTATTTGCAGTAATGTTGGTAGATAATATAATCTATACTAAAGTAATAAAGTTGAAAAGCTTTTTTGTTTGTTTGAACGCGGTAATATCAGAAATTACTGGTCCGATTTGTGGAGGAAGGCTATATGACATCACGCTGCGACATACGGGAGCGGAGCAGTAACCGAAGGCGAGGCTTTTGTCTAGCAGTGGGACATTACAGGCTTGTTAAAAAAATCACTTGAACATCTGTATGCACATCGCAGGAATAATCACAATGCTTCAATCAATGTTACTTATACTATACATGTGATAGTTCTTAATAGTTAATCTTTTAAAGGTGTTATTCAAAATGTTGGACTCAGTAGTTCATTTACCTACTTCTATTAATGGGCCGAAACTGAGCAAAACCACAAAAATACTCAGTAATTTCTTAAAAAAGCAAAAAGTGATATTGGGTTTTTCTATGAAATTCTCAGTAGCAGCTCGGAGTTTGGACTTGTGCCCGGTTAATGGCAATAGGCTCGCCCCCTATTACATGGGACCTGAATATACCGGCGAACTGTGGGTGTATATTGGTACACCTCTGCCTAACCCTTCGGGGAATACAGGCGTGATGGTATATGGTAATTTCTTTAAAAAAAACTGCTTTCGAATAAATCAAAAGTGATATAGGTACACGCGCACTCGAATATTTTATTCAGTAAATAGGAGGTTTTAATTAATAATAAACAATTTTGCTCAGGCTTGATTAGCTAAAGGTTTAACCCAAACCAAATGTGTATCATTTTTCCCTCTAAGGAAAAATAATTTAACCTAAATAAATGAAACAATAAATTTCTCCTTTTCTCTTCTACCTTACAAGTACGAAAAAGCTTGGGTCTAATTAAAATATGTTTCTTTGAATTGGGTACAAGTTGCCGAAACGCGTGTAGGAATAATGTGGTTTTGTAAATAAATGTGAATTGAATAATATTTGGGTAAAATTTCGTAGTTTTAACTGCCCCGTTGGTCTCGTGGTCGCAAGTGCGACTGCTGTGCAAGGGGTCCCGGGTTCGATTCCCAGGTCGAGCAAAATTGTTATTGGGGTTTTCTATGAAATTCTCAGTAGCAGCTCGGAGTTTGGATTTTTGCCCGGTTAATGGCAATAGGCTCGCCCCCTATTACATGAGACCTAAATGTACCGGCGAACTGTGGGTGTTCATTGGTACACCTCTGCCTAACCCTTCGGGGAATACGGGCGTGATGGCATTATGTGTTATTATTTTAAAATTTCGTAAGGATATAAAAACTATAAGACCCGCTTCTATTTCGTCAACAAGGTATAAGGTATACGTACATACGTATGTCATCGTAAAATAGTAAAACCCGTTTATAATTAATCTCGTGAGATTGCAAACTGTCGACAGATTGTGAACCGCAACATACTGCTCACAATTTAACGCATTATTTTTCGATAGATTATAATCTGTCGCGGTGAAACCGTGAAATTATGAGATGGCAAAAAATAAATAGTTACCACCAATAGGTGGTAACAAATGAATAGTTACTAATAAGTAACTATTCATTTTTTGGTGCGCGGTGAAAGTCCTCATGTACTTCCTCAGTCGTGGGGATGGTGGAGGAGCACTGGGATTGGTCATCTCTTAACTGCCATGGCTTACATCTTTATTATAATTTTGTTATTTTTTATATTCACCTTCATTGTTTTCACATATAGAAGCAACAAAAATATTGTAACCAAGTTTTTGTATAAACCAAATTAAATTAAAAGAGGGTCCATGGAGTTTCTTGCTCGTTCTTCTCCATAGAGACCTACGTTTTGGAACGAGCAACTAGCTTCAATATTAAACTGTAACTTCTTGACAATTCAAAAGTGCCTGTAAATGGTCTAATTGAAATAAATGCTTTGACCTTGACTTTGACTTTGAGCATGCCGTTCTCTTATCAGCTAAAACCACCTTAGTATTCCACCTCTGCCTATGGCCGGGGGAGCGAGATTCACATAAACATTTACTGCACGCAGAAGGCAGTAACCAAGTGCCATTCAAAAGTCACTTTATAGAAATCATTCGACTTCCATTAAGATTGCACCTACGACCATAAAACTAATGAGATGTTGTAAAAAACGTACTACACAACTATCTTCTAATTATCTTTCTGACAGGTGTAACTTTAAATTGACGTCATCCCATTAAGAGAAAACCATTAACCTCTTTTATTTAAAAGGTGGAAAACTATTTCAAAATTAGAAAAAACACACAGCTCATACCAACACGCCTGTATTCCGCGAAGGGTTCGGCATAGGTGTAGTAATATGCACCCATAGCTCGCCGATATGTTTAGGTCCCATGTTACAGAGGGCGAGCTTATGCCACTAACCGGGCAAAAATTCTAACTCCGAGCTGCTACTGAGAATTTCATAGAAAAACACAATGACACTTTTTTGATCGACCTGGGAATCGAACCTCTAGCGTAGCAGTCGCGCTAAGAACCACTAGGCTAACAAGGCAGCAAAAAAAAAGCAAAGCATTAGAAAAGTATAAATGGAGAAATGGTTCCTTACGCGCATAACTTCAAGAACTCATTCGTTCCCTTTCGTTTATAACTTAGTATTTTACTAGAACGATGGAAGATAGGTTTTCATCATAAAACCAGAGGTTAAAGGTCACCACAAGTCACATTCCAACTATGTATATAACGAGTAGAAAAAGCCAGTATAATAAAAGGTTCACCCTTGTTTGGTCGAACAATGTTTCGTCGAAAATCACCTCGGCGAATTTTAGTTGCAATAAAGTCATTTTGTCGAATTATTCATTTGATCGAATAATTCATTGGTAAATTTTTATTTAGCATAATTATTTATTTGAACTAATTTCATTTCACCGAATTTTCAAATGCACTAATTTTATTTAAACTAATGTTTCACTAGACTAATAATGATTTACTCAAAAGATCGTATCGAATATTGAGTTCATTAATAATTCGTTTCTATTCATCGTCTATAAACTAACATTGTTCCTTCACCTATCAAATTAACGCCACGCCGCGCGCCGTACTTCTAACGCCTAGATGGCGTTAGAAGTACGGCGCGCGGCGTGTAGATGTAAGTGGAACAATATTGAGATTTACTATAATCGTAAATATGAAGGTTTGACCAAGAAAAATGCATCATGCAGGTTGTCATTGTCATGCACTAGAACGATTTGTACTTGATACAGTAGTAAATAGTACATGTGAAGTGTAGCAAGCATGCAGCATACAAGCAAGCATGCAGAATGTAAGCAAGCATGCAACATGCAAGCAAGCATGCAACATGCAAGCAAGCATGCAAGCAAGCATGCAGCAGGCATGGTTTCTGTCACGGCTCCGGCGCTGCGGAGCTCCGGCGGTCCCACGCGAGCTTATCGTCGCAGATGTTTTAACGCTCACCACCGCCGCTTCGGCTTACTGGCCGGCTTCGCCGGCCAGCCTCAGCCGCGGCGGCGTCCCTTGAAACCACCTGCTCCTCAGCTCGCGGGCCGCCTTGCCCCTCCGCGCCTACGCGGATTTAAATTACACTCTAGGGGTAGGGCAGACAAGACTACGTGGGGTCGGTTTTGCAGCGACTCGTTTCTGTCACTAACTTTTGTACCACAACATAATTAACTTTTTTTAAATACACCGAACAAACAATATTCTTTAAAAAATGTTTTCTATTCTGCATTACATTACACCAATTGAATATTCGATAAAATACATGTTATACCATCTGAACATTACGTCAAATGAACATTATACCTTTTGATCATTAGCGCAAATGTTGTTATAGCAAATAAATATTCGACGAACTGAAAATTCTGTCAAACGATATTATACAAAGTGATGATTTTCTTAAACGTTGTTCGATTTAGTAATATTACATCAAACGTTGTTCCACCAAACAAGGGTGAACCATAATAAAACACTACTTATCTAAAATTATTTCTCGCTCCGTCCACCATAAAGACTTGTCTTTACGACTGTACTACATTCATACGCGCCCAAATATGAGAGGAGTATCATCTTTCACGGGTTCCGTCTGACATTTATTTACAACCTTCCCGAATAATGCTGGGGTTACACCTGCGTGACCTGCGTCTATCGCCACGAAGCTTCGCCATATGACACGATGCAGATGTGACGAACCACTATCTGATATCTTACCGAATGATCGGAATGCATCCCTCTTATCTCGTAGCTGGCGTACGACTAGATACATCAAAGCAGTCCAAAGCCGGTGGAGTGAAAATAAGGGTGGTTTTGAACCGGGCGGCGAGGCGACGCGAGAATTAAAATAACGTTGATCCTTTCACACTAAAAGATGTACCGCGTTGTCGCACACGCTTGCACGGTAGTTGTGTATCTATTTAGAAAAGTAATAAATACCCAGTTAATACAGTAATATAGTTCAATGTTGTACGAACAAATATTTCAATTCCCACCCCGCCCATACTAAACCTCTTCCTCTTTTGGATAGATCATTCACTTTCAAAGATAGGCGAGAGTTAAAATATTTGGTCATACAATATTGAACAATATTGCTGCTTGAATAGAGTATAATCACTCTATTCATGGAGT
Organism: Caradrina clavipalpis; assembly: GCA_932526535.1. Lineage (NCBI taxonomy): Eukaryota > Metazoa > Arthropoda > Insecta > Lepidoptera > Noctuidae > Caradrina > Caradrina clavipalpis. The sequence goes on from OW052103.1 coordinate 5,445,664, forward strand.
ATTTATTTCATTACTTTTAATTCTCGTTCATTCAATTCGTTTCTTTATACCTACGAAGCTTCGGTAAGAATTTCGATATACGCAGGTGCGGCCCCAGTATAAGAAGAAACAGATTTTTCATGAACCCCTGAAGAATTTTTCGTGAAAACTTTTATATATTGTGTTGTACTCTTGTATGACATGACAATATTTTCGAAGCGTAATTGGTTACCTTTCGAAACTATTTTGACTTTGAGAAGAAAAATGTTGAAGAAGCGCCCGTTTAAAATGTCTACTATTTTAGACATTTGAAGTTTTTCGACACGATGTTTTAGTCAAAATGAGACAACTTTAACTCCCTATTAATGAGACTGCCTTGTTAGCCTTAGTGGTCCTAAGCGTGACTGCTGCGCTAGAGGTCTTGAGTTCGATTCATAGGTCAAGCAAAGTGTTATTGGGTTTTTCTATGAAATTCTCAGTAGCTGCTCGGAGTTAGAATTTGTGCCCGGTTAATGACAATAGGCTCGCCCATATTACATGAGGCCTAAAACATACCGGCGAACTGTGGGTGTATATTGGTACACCTCTGCTTAACTCATCGAGGAATACCGACTGTGTTTTCGAGCGTAAGTGCCATCATTGTTTTTCATAGAGCGCTCATCTTGCTCCCTATGTGAATATATACACGCAGGTGCTTCAGGTACTTTATCGAGCATTTCCATGTATTCTATTATTCCTGCAATGTGTTCCACGTTCCACCGTTACAAGTAAATGCTCACTGAAATGAATTTACCTGTAACAGTCTATTCTATTTTGCATTTACTAGTTCGTTGTTATGTCGGACTTGCAGTTCGCGTGTGCTCCTGTCTTTGCACGATTAAATGTTACATGATTTTGCTTGCTGGTATCTAAAATCAAGTTGTAAGAATGCGTCGAGTGTCATGCCCAATATTCAATTTATAAGAGTGACGAGATTAGAGTAGCTTGAAGTTTTATTATAAGTCAATGCTTAAGTGTAAAATCACCTTAATATAATAATATAAATATGATATGGTTATTATATAATTTATTTATTTATTTAACCTACACACACTATCTTACAGGTTGACCCCGTAACAATAGAGTGGTACCCAGAAAAACAACAATTTAAACCTGGCTGATCTACTAAACACCCTGTACTTTTCTACAACGTTTCGTCTTTTAACGGACCCTTTAAAGAACGCTTTGTATGTTGCATTTTCTCTCCCTCTTCCAAAATTTCAAGTTGATTATCAACCCCTCTTGGCAATTTGCAATATCGAAGTTCATGATGGGGGAACTTCCAGCATGGCAAAATGTAGGACTTTTCCATAATAAGTTCGAGAGATTTTTGTTGGACAGTAAACTATACAGCATTGCCATACAACGTGGCAATGCTGCCAGCCTTCTGGGCACATGCCCCATTGACAGCGATGCGGATGAGTTTTTTGACGCCCTATGACCTTACCTTTTTTTTATTTTAACTGTACATAGTTTGTAATTTAATTATTATTTAGTTTTAACTTTGATGGTCCAAATGAAATAAATACTTGTTATCAGTGTAATGTCGACAGTAAACTATGTTTTTCAAATAGTTATTTTCACATCAAAAATAAATTTTGTTTTCCAGCAATTGCCTAGTGTTATTTAGTTGGTTGTGATCAATGTGTCTTGTGATCCTAAAATTTTGCAAATATTTTGTCAGGTATGCAGAAACGGGTTACATCCCGAAAAAGTACAGTTCACAAAACCACAATAATGTTCATAAGGTAACAGATGACACCACGTGTCTTTCGAATAATGATCGAATTTTAAATATAACCGACATGTATGCGCTCGAAAGCGCAGGCAAAACCTACATATAAAAATACCCATAAAAACAGCGATAGTTACTTTATGAACCGAACACACTCTGTCATACCACAGCCTAACCACAACACAGCACACACACAGCCACATTTTTGCACAAAAGCTTTTATATTCCATTAATTAAAATGATTTAAAAGCTTTCACTATAACTTAATATAATGAGGTGACAAAAGCAATCATTATAAAAGGGCTTCCGTAAAACATTGTGCCCGAGTATTATGAAAACGAATAAAATCGATTCGTAAGGTATTGAGTAATTAAATTGAAAATATCGATCGCTGAGGTAAAATGTAAGAGATAAAAATAATTTAGATCTTTCTGGAGTAACTTTTATACTAATTAGGACACTTTGATCTTGTGTTGGCCTAGTGTAGTACGGTGTTTTTATAGAGTAAGGTGTCAGCTTAGAACGGTTTTGATACAACTGACTTGTGGTTGGCTGTACCTATGAAATGGTACCTTGTAACATGTTACACGTGTAAAAGATTTAAGTAATCAATTAATTTTATTAATTTTATTTTATTAACTAATTTTATTTGCACTGAAAACTGCCACGTTAGCCTAGTGGTCCTAAGCACGACTGCTACGCTAAAGATCTTGGGTTTGATTCCCAGGTCGAACAAAAATATTCGATTTTTCCATTAAATTCTCAGTAGCATCACGGAGTTAGGATTTGTGCCGATTTGTGGCGAACTGTAGGTGTACATTGGCACACCTCCGCCTAACCCTTCAGGGAATGCAGCTGTGACAGTTTGTTATATTATAAAAATCCCCGTATTTTTGCAAAACTCTTCAAAGAGTCACGTCAACGTAAAACACGTCCCTTCTTCAGCGTCTGTTGCACTTTTTAATATCAGACGTCACAGTTCAATATCACTGAAGAAAGCGAAATCATGCGTTCAGACTTCAACACAGACACGTAGTAACGTTCGTGTCTAGAATGCAATAAGGGGCGCATTGCGATGCACTCCGGAGCACGGGATCGGAGGAAATCTTGTTTATTATTGACAGTGTCATATTGCTTAGTCTAGTCTAGATATGGGAGTACGCTAGCGGAATAAACTTGACAGACTCGAGGGAAAATAATAGTGCTTTTGAAATGTGAACTGTGGAGTTTTTTTTTGTTTTTTTTTTGTTCTTATAGTCCTGGTTTTGTATATTATGGTGAAAGGTATATCGTAACAGGCTTATATCATACCGTATTCAGTTAAAGATTTTAGACCCCAAAGTGGTTATAAAGTCACCGCGGCCCAGGAACACAAAGGGCATTAGGAGGACCACGGATGGATTTTAGTTAGTTAGAGTATGATACTTCCTTCTGCTTTGCCCCATACGGAAGACGTCATTTAATGATTTCCCATCTTCAAAATATAAAAATACCCCAAAAGTAACGAATTTTTGGCAGGTTATAATAAACTAAATCTGTTATTCCATACATGAGTGCTACAGTACATGGTCAAAATGTATGGAACACACAGGAACAGCTCCTTTTTATTTTAATAACCAACTAAAAATGTTTACACTGGGTTGTCTAGATTTATGTTCTGAATCCATGGTAAAAACTTATGTCACGATGTCCCTTCCACCTCAATTTAGACGCTTTTGTAGATGGCAAAAGTAATTCGCAAATTAGGCCATACGTGAGGCATTTAGTGTTCATCATTGTTCACAAAAAGTCACGTAAGGTCATTGACACATAAGAAAGCAAGCATATAACATTGCGTACAGCATTGTTAGATCATTAGTCTATTGGTTTGGTCATTGGTCGGTGAAGGAAGCCACCGTTAGGAAACCTGGACTTAGTGTAATTAATATAAGTCTGAAATCGTCAATCCGCCTTCAGCTAGCGTGGCGATCAATGCTCATGCCTTCTTTGTTTGAAAATTGGCCTTTGCCCTGCAGTGGGACAGTAATATACTGGTGTTAAGGTCACTGACATGCCCGAAATTGGCAAGTACATACCTAGGCGTGGAGCAAAGTAGTCGTCATGGTATCCACACTGTAGTAATTAGAGGAGCTTCCTCACTCACCAATTATATTAGCAGCAGTTACGTACTGTTCGAAACGCGAGAACTTCCTACCCTTATTCGGTTCGCGATATTAATTAGCGAATAGGTAACATAAACAAATATGTCGTTAAAATTCGGGAGAAATTATTATTGCTGATTGTGACTTAGGGTTCAGGTTACAATTAAGTCACTACCTATACCTACTGTCAATAATAACTTCAATAAGAAAGAGAGATGATAATTTTTCTCATAAGAAAATGTAATTTAATAAATTATATTAAACTAGGTATAGTTTAGTAGTAGTGTAGTAAGTTAGTAGGTTAGTTTGTGGTTTAGTAGTTTAGTAACTGCCTCGTTGGCCTAGTGGTCCTGAGCGCGACTGCTACGCTAGAGGTTGGGTTCGATTCCCAGGTCGAGCAAAAAATGTTATTGGGTTTTTCTATGAAATTCTCAGTAGCAGCTCGGAGTTGGGAATTGTGCCCGGTTAATGGCAATAGGCTCGCCCCCTATTACATGGGACCTAAATATACCGGCGAACTGTGGGTATGCCTCTGCCTAACTCTTCGGGGAATACAGGCGTGATGGTATATTTTTTTATTTATTTTTTTAGTTTAGTAAGGCAATGGGAGCGGAGCAGTAACCAAAAACGTAACTGGTAAGTTACGTCTTTGGTTACTGCTCCGCTCCCGTTACTTGTAGCGTGATGATCTATATGTTTAAACTTTCCTCTTGAACAACTCTATTTAATGATGAAACCGCATTCAAATCCATTAGGTAGTTAAAGACCTCTGAGCCTGTAGATGGCAAACGACGGGAAGCGACTTCATTTTATACTATGTAGAGAAGCTTTTTCAAGACTTTCCTAAGAATGTGACAAAACAGAAAATTAAAAAATAAAACCACTTTTATTTTCTTTTGTCTGTTCGTCCTTAGGTTTCGTTTAATTAGCGTGCACTAATAGCAAGATTTGATTTTATTACTTTCCATTTACCACTAAACTATAAACAAAAAAAAAAAACACCCTACTTCTAATTTATTCTTCCATCGTAAAACACTTGATGAAAGCACGCACGCTGACGTCCGCCTCGCTAGCAAGAACCCTTCACCTATTTTTAAACCCACCCTTAGCCCATATGACGTCACACTACGTCATAAAATAAAAAGCTGCCTTTTAATTTATTCATTCGCTCCCAAACAATGCAATTTATTCATAAAGTGAAGCAAGTCACTTTAGTTTTTTGAGCTCAAAAGAGCATGTAATTTGATTAATTATTGAAAGAGCCGGTTGTTGGCAATCAGGGACGTTGCTTCTGATTTAAGCTGGAGTAAAGCTCGGAGAATGATTAATAGGTATTGATTGAATACAACCGAATGAAGTCTGTAAAATTCAGAGAATAAAAATATGGTGGATGAATAATCCGTGTAACGTGTATCTTCAAGTAACTGAAAATGAACATAAATACGGTAGAGATTGAGTTGAAAATTGAATGCAAGATAGTAAATGCACACAATTATGAACTCTATTTGTGAAGTTTTAATCTTTACATAAAATAAAATCGTAACAAAAAAGTAATGTATGAAGCATTGTACAATTAGCAGATTGGCGTTTTTCGTTTATTATTAATCTATACTAATATTATAAAGCTGAAGAGTTTGTTTGTTTATTTGGTTGAACGCGCTAATCTAGGGAGGTACTGGATCGAAATAAAAAATAATGTTTGTGTATGTTAGTCCGTTTATCGAGGAAGGTTAAAGCCTATATAACATCACGCTACGACTGTCGGGAGCGGAGCAGTAACTAAAGACGTAACTTAACACGGGTGATTAAAACCACGCGAACGAAGTCGCAGTCAGAAGCTAGTGAATAAATAAAAACTGTACAACCCGAACCGAACTTATAACAACAGCTGTGTCTAAAACTACTGCTACAGAGCTCTACGCTTTCACAAAAGTTAATCTTTCATCTACTATCAAACATACCATCACGCCTGTATTCCCTGAATGGTTAGGGAGAGGTGTACCAATGTACACCCACAGTTCGCCAATATATTTAGGTCCCATGTAATAGGAGGCGAGCCTATTGCCATTAACCGGGCAAAAATCCTAACTCCGAGCTGCTTCTAAGAATTTCATAGAAAAACTTAATAACAATTCTTGCTCGCCCTGGAAATCGAGCCCAATAACTCTAGTGTACCAGTTGAGTTTAAGACCACTAAGCTAACGAGGCAGTTCACTCAACCTCTTTCATCAACTAACATCATCATCATCATCTTCATCTTCATCTTTAATTTCTAACTAACACTCATCCAATGTCACTAAAAAACTTAACAACACTCATATACCTATGTACTTGTCACAGACATTTTTTTATTGACAAGAGCATCCCCAAGGTACCTACTAGTACTACCGAGCCCTTCGAGCGGGGGAACCAAGTTACGTGTTGAAAGATCCGCGCCAATATTCCAGTAATTTTCGCCTATTCGACATTTTTATCATCCCCCTGGGAAGATAATTTAGTCCCCCGCAGAAAGGAAATTGAACAGGGAACAGGTAACAAATTGTTGAGTATTTTGCGTTGAAGTTAATATTTTGGGGGTTTCTTGTTGCTTGTTGATTTACGTATTTCAACTTTGGATAGTTCGAGTAGGTTATTTTGTAATTTTTGTGAATAAGGGTTAGCTAAGACAGAACAAAAGTAAATAATATGTGCGGGCAGTTATCATTAATTCATTAATAACTAGCCCGCGACTTTGTTCGCGTCAAATTTGGTATATTATCCTACGGGAACTGTTCAATTTTTCGGGACAAAAAGTATCCTATGTGCTAATCCACACTACAGTCTATCTCAGTAAGTACCAAATTTTATTTAGATCCATTGAACTGTTAAGGCGTGAACGATTAACAAACATCCATCCATCCATCCATCCATCCATCCATCCATCCATTCATCAATTCATCCATCCATCTATCCATTTATTCATCCATCCATCCATCCATCCACCCATCCATTCATTCATCCATCCATCCATCCATTCATCCATCCATCCATCCATCCATCCATCCATCCATTCAACATCCAAAAAGGAAAAGAAAAAAAGTAAGAGAAGATATTATTTTAAGCTAGTCGAAGGGTAGATAAAGTCATAATATTGAGAAACGAAACTTTTAGAAGTAACTTTTATAACTCATTCAAAGTAGCTTTCAGTCGTCAAACATATTCAACATACGATAAATAATATTTACTCTTCTTCTTTTAGCATTTTATTCCCATATTTCATATCCAATCGTTTTTTCAGCGGTATACACAATGTTAAAAAAATTACGTCTGCAAAAAACATATTTTCATATTTTGCAATATTTTATGAAACAACAAAAATATCTAGCAAATACTAAAAAGGTAGGTCATAAGCGAACTGAAGCCAGCCAGGAATAAAATACAAACATTACCAGTGTTGCAGTGTAACTCGTAATACAGTTCTAAGCTACCGCCAGCAAACACAATGTTAATCCATTTTTCATTGTTGACTTCCATTCGTATGAAAACATACAATGAAGTTTATATCATTTTTCTATGATACGGGGAACATAACACATACCATCACGCCTGTATTCCCGGAAGGGTTAGGCAGAAGTGTACCAATGTACACCCACAGTTCACCGGTATGTTTGGGTCCCATGTAATAGAGGGCGAGCCTATAGCCATTAACCGGGCTCCAATCCTAACTTCGAGCTGCTACTGAGAATTTCATAGAAAAACCAATAACACTTAATACGGAGAATGTGTCTTTGATATAAATATAATTATGAAACTATTCACGTCATAAGTAAAAATATATTTTATCTCTACATAGTATACAGGGTGGAAATTTATTATGCTACCTGGAGGGAAAGTACTCTAAATACTGAAGATAGCAAATTTTACTTAAAGAAAACATTCCTTTATATTTAAAAAGAAACTAAACTGCATTTAAATAATTTTGGAAATTCCGTTGCCTCACCTGGGAATCGAACCGACTAAAATCCGAGAAAATAGCATCCTGTATTTTTATGGCACTAATCGATAGGGTCAATCATAGGGATCAAATCTCTGCAAACATGGTAAATTAAATTAAACAAAAACCATGAAATTTTAACCTAAACTTATTTTATTCGGACGAAAAAAACGAACAAATTAACTAAGTAGTTGCTGGAAATGAGCTTCACTTTCATGGATACACAAATTTATTCCTTTAAAAACCTCATGACTTTTGGTAGCAAACAATTTTCAATATTCACCAGAACACCCTACTAAAAGTTATTCACAATGAATTCCTTAAAATAATAAATTTGTACATCCGAGAAAACGGAGCTCATTTCGAGCATGCAATTAGTCAATTCTCGATTTTTTCGTCCGAATAAAATAAGTTTTGGTTAAATTTCATGGCTTTTTTTAAATTTAATTTATCATGTTTGCAGAGATTTGATCCTTATGATTGACCCTATCGATTAGTGCCATAAAAGTACAAGATGCTATTTTTTCGGATTTTAGTCGGTTCGATTCCCGGGTGTGGCAACTGTATTTTCAAAATTATTTAAATGCAGTTCTGTTTCTATTTAAAAATAAAGGAATGTTTCCTTTAAGTAAAATTTGCTATCTTCAGTATTTAGAGTACTTTCCCTCCAGGTAGCATAATAAATTTCCACCCTGTATAACCAAGTCACTTCCCGCCATCTGTATGAATCTTTAAAACTCTGCAATGGTTTTTAATGCAGTTCATCAATAGATAGAGTGATTTAAGAGGAAATACAGAAATATATGGTAAACCCTTTTTTTAGGTATGAGAAGTCATCCAATAACTTTTAGGCCCCGGGCAGGGCGGACAGGAGTGTCAGACTCTTACTGACTAAATCCTGTCCGTGTTCCTCCTCATGCCCTTTGCGTTCCAGGGTCGTAGTAACTCTTTCGAACAAACTCCGTAACCCTGGATATTTGGTAAACCCACGAAACAGAAATCTACATGTAATTTATGCACGAAAGTGAATACAAACTCGTTATTTCCTGAAATCTGTGAATAAGTGAATTTCAGTTAATTGAGCAACAAAAGCAGATCTGTCGATTCATTTATAATGGCTTAATTACCCGTCACTGAAAGCTGAAATAAATAATTTGTTCCATTGTCAGACTGTCCGTCTATTTTGGTCACACTTTACAGCTTTAAACTGTAAAGGCTGTTGGCTTTCTGTGTATTTGGAAAGAACTGAGTGGATACTAGTTTACAAATATGAAACGTTAAGTTATCCTACCCCTCGGGTTAGAAATAAGGGTAATGTCGGACGTTGCGGACCTAAACCCCACTTTTCCTTATACTACCATAAGACAGGAGTAAGAGACTGGTGTAAGCTTGATACCACAACCAAATATCCATTTAGCTAACATTTCTAAATCGATTGTCCAAAAAACCAATACGTGGCTTGTCCAAAAAGCCATTGCGTGGCTTGACTGCCATTCAATGAGTTTTTTTTATCTCTTTGAATGGCAAGCCAATGGACCACCTAATGTTAAGTGGTCACCGCTACCTATACACATCTGCAATACCAGAGTCCTTGCAAATGCGTTGCCATCCCAGACATAAAGTTGAACTGTCTCATGTGCCTGTTCGCACAGTTGTCACATTAATTTTGACAACTATACTCAAAAACAATAGAACAAAATAGTTACTACATCCCATGAGACCACTAATTGGTGATCTTGATAAGCCACTTATATGACTCAGTAGTTTGCCAATTTACGGATCCACGAGCAACATTTGAGAGGGACCTATGAACAATAATCCTCGTGGAGTTGGTCAACTATAACAAGCTTGTCTGTGGTTGGGGGTGCCCCAAGTTATGGGAGTATAGCGGGATTTAATATTAAAATAGGAAGTGGAAAAAGGATTAAGGAAATTGGGGGAGGGGTATTTTCAAGGCAATTAGGCTGCCAAACTTTCTTTTTAGTTTTCTTCCATACTACAACGTTTAACGTTGAAATGGAAACGTTGTAATATGAATGGCTTAAGATCAGCGCATCTACTATGCTAGAGGTCTTCGTGTGGATTTCTCAGTAGCAGCTCGGAGTTAGAATTTGTGCCCGGTTGATGGCAATAGGCTTGCCCCCTATTACATGGCACTTAAACATACGGGCGAAGTGTGGGTGTACATTGGTACACCTCTGCCTTTCCCTTGGGGGAATACGACGTATGTTATGTTACGATGTTTCTTATTCAAGTGGCAAAACTTTGCTGGCTAAACGCTTCAACCTTGTACCGCTTGCCATAATAAACCAACTCCAAGGAAATTCCAATAGTTGTTGTTGGTACGTTTTACAGTGGGTTCCTGTTAATACCTGAGAGGAGACGAGGAATAATTGAATTGTCATGCGTGTAAATATACATACTTAAACACAATACAAACATTTTATAGAAGTAAGATTTTTTTGTTTGTTGGTTTGTAACGAATAGGCTCAGAAACTACTGGAGTGATTTTAACCATTTCTTCACCAATAGATAGCTACATTATTCCTTAGTTATATAGGCTATAACATCACGCTAAGACTCACGGGAGCGAAGCAGTAACCATAGACGTAATTGATGGCGGGTGAAATAAGCCACGCGGACAAAGGTCGCTAGTACATAATACAATGATGTAAGTATGTTTGTAGGATGTTTCTCGAAAGATACCTGTTGTTTCAATATCAGTAGAATGAATGTGGTATTGTTTGAAGAAGTTATGTTATACCTTATGTCTATGTGTTATATAATTTCGTTGGAAGAATTGTGACGAGTACATTGTAATATTATGGCAAAAATAGTATTTTGTTCTGCTTTGCATTTTACTAATCAGTATCTTAAGGTTGCGTGGCCTCAGGGTTCCAAACCGGACCCTATTACTAATATTCCAGATGTCTGTCGCTCTTCCGCTATTCTTCCGTCTATCACAGGGCTGTCTTTTCATCTGTCTGTCTTCTCACTTTAGAACCTTTATCGGTAGACACTTGACATTTTTTACAGTGTGTATTAGCTACTGTCGCCGCTATGAAAATAAAATAAAGATAAAAAATATTGGGAACCCCCTTCAATTTGCTCTTCATGTGCAAATTCGACCCGCACTTAACCGGTTGTTTTATATTACATTTTTTTACATACCAAGATCGGATTATTTCTTACATTCTAAAATAGAAAAAGGATTCTTTTTCAGACATGAGAACATATAGATATTGTATGGAAACCTCAATAAAAATCCCAATCCTTTACACCTCCAAAAACAACAAACTTTGAAAACCTTCATTTACACAGATGGAAAAGGGGAATCGAGCCGCATAAATGATGCGGTGTATCTACCCACAACCCACCATAGACCGACGAGAGCGTACCGGACAAAAATCACTCGGGACAATTTAGTAGATTGGTCTTTAATCGATACCTACACCCGAATGGTAATCGAGTCGCGTACGGCAATCGAATGAATCCGATTCACTCACGTTCTATTTTTGGGGCTGGCAAATAGAGAAATATTCCGTGGTTCATTCCTAATTGTCGGCCCTTTGTCTCTGCCAGCCTTTAATAGAGTTCTCGACAAACACGGAATCGTCTTTGTGTGTTTTGTCACACTTAAACCGAAACTTAAAAGATTTAGAGCCAGAATTTCAGTTACGTCAGCCCATTTTTTTTTTGTTCTTTGTAATAGAGATGCAGTCTTTATAAATATCTTGTTAAATCCATACAAATCACTTTCACTAATCCTACTATCCTACTTCCCACTAATATTTAATTTAATATCATAAATGCGAGAGTTTGTGAAGATGGATAGATGGATGTTTATAACTCTTTCACGCTTACAAGGATGAACGGATCTGGATGAAAAGCACTGATATAGATTGTAATGTGGAATAACACATACACTACTTTTTATGTGTGAACCCCAAGATAGGACATAGGATACGTTTTATTTTGCGACTTCGTGTGCGTCCGCTATACTCAACATTTCCGTGGATATACTCGCGGATAAAAGCAAGACATACAGACAGAGTTACTTTTGCAATTACAATATTAAATCAATAAAAAATAAAGTATGAATAAACGATTCGATATTTCATTTTTGAATTCTATCCTCAAAATTTCAGCCATTTTAAAATGACGTAAGTCTGTTGACTTTAAGATCTTAGACTATTGTGTTCTGTAACTAAACAACTTTATCCACGGTTGTTTTGTTCGCTTGACATATACCTGGCAGCTTAGTTAATGATTAGTTTTAGTACTTATTACAATGGCTTACACCTACACAGTAATTATTATGTACCTATGAACATGTACATAAATATATTGCATGTTTAATGGTATAATGACTTTGTGTACATTCAGAGCTGCCAATTTGTTGTGTATGCAAATTAGGATAGTATTTTATACGGTGGAAGAACCAAGCATAGAATTAGCTGTTCCATACATTTTCACTGTGTAAGGCCCGAACTCCACCAAAGCGGAGAGGAGAGGAAGAAGAGGAGATGTCTTATAAACCACCAATAGGGTACTGTGTTGTGTTGATACTAAGTGGTGAGCTGTGAAATAACGCAAGCCGATGGGTTGTAGAAGATATCTCCTCTTCTCACCATTTTTCCACCAAAGCCGAGAGGAGAAAATATGTCTGACTGGTCCTTAAGAGTTGCACAGTGTAAGAACGAGGAATGCTCTGGAGGGTGTAGAATCATGTACTGAAAACATGGTAAAAGCATTCAAGGTGAAAGCTCGGGAACACTTGCTTAAGTAGTTGGCAGACTCGTCCCACAATTAGTTTGTTTTCTATCTCCACTATGTATTTTTATCTCTCTCTACTTTGTATATTTTGTTTGTATGTATGTATATATGTATTTATTATTATATATTGGAAATTTTCTGTTTCTGTTCCCTTTTTCTTGCACCTCCTATGTTTTGTCTCTGCATCACCCTAAGGTAGACTGGTAGAAAATGCCTAAGGCATTAAGTCCGCCTTTGTACGGTGTATTTTTACATTTGTGCATAAAGTTTTAATAAATAAATAAATAAAAGTTTGAGTCACAATGTCCCTCCCTTCCATCACGTATTTAAACAAAATATGCCCCTGTTTTTGACATGACAAACAACTTTGTCCCATTAACTTAATAAGTGTATTATATTGACATTACACTAACATAGGTATGTATTACAAATGCTCATTAATTAAACACCCATTTCATTTACCTATGACTTGTTGATGTTGTTGATACGGCGAATGATTAAACAGATCAATTAATTCAGGTCAACGAAAGTTAATTTACAATAGGGTATAGTTGACACCATTATCAAATAATTTCAGACACAACATCTTTCAAAAACAATTTATTTTAAGCCTGAAAACGTGATTAATTTTTAACAAAATACCACCATGCCTGTATTCCCCGAAGGGCTAGGCAGAGGTTTACACCCACAGTTCAATGGTATGTTTAGGTCCCATGTAATAAGGGCGAGCCTATGCCATTAACCGGGCACAAATCCTAACTCCGAGCTGCTTCTGAGTTTTTCAGAAAAACCCAATATCCTGTTTTGCACGACCTGGGAATCAAACCTAAAACCTTTAGCGTGGCGGTCGCTCTTAGAACCACTAGGCTAACCAGACAGTCCAGTTTTTAGTTGCTTGGAATCAATAAATAGTTTATCAATTGTGTTGACAAATATGTGACGTCACAATTTACTATTTCCATTCAAAATCTATAGGGAAATCGCATTTTGACAGCTCATAAAAAGTAATTCAATTGATTGGCGGTGTCAAAATACCCAATTCAATAAGTTAATTACTTTATTTAGTTACACGGAACGTCCAGTTTTGACAAATTACTTACCTAACTTGATAGTTGATAAACATCGCAACTTAATGTACTAAGTTAGGCCACAAATTCAATACATTTCACTTAGCAATGACCTCGTGACCTCTTCGTAATTGACCTGTTGCTGTCTAAGGCCTAACACAGACTGAACTTAATATAGCTATTTATTAGCTAATGTATGTTATGTTATTAAATTCTTGTTTGTTTGTGTGTCCCTTTCTGAGAAAATGTAATGAAATAAATCATGTTTTCGTGGTTGTTTAACCGTATAGTTCGGGAGCGCATCCGATTGGACCCGAAAACAGAAACCTCCGCCGGCTCGGTAACGCGTCCACTTGGACCCGAGAATTGATGTATCGCCATCCTAGTCAATTAGTGTAAATATTGATCATGCTAGTCGTCGAATCTCACGAGTTAGCATTAATTAAGACGGTTTGATAAAAAGCCTACATGATAGCGGCATTCGATCTTTTCGTTTCAGCAAGCGATTATATAAATTTACCTCTTAAAAATACATGTGTGAAAACACAGTTACCGCCATTTTGATGACTGTGGAAGTCGAGGCTAAAAAACATAAAAAAGACTGATTTCTGACATCCATTCTCCTCTACAGGAGAAATAAATAACTCATCATTGAATTGTACGTCGATTTCATCCGTATTTCAACATAAATCAGTAATGGTAACGTGTTTACTTTTTAATTTACACAAATATCACATAAAAACATTTAGTTTACATTAAAAACATGACAAATGTTATTCAAAATATAGTAAACAACAAGAAAATGCCCAGGTTTTAACGTTATTTACAAAAACGGGTCTAATTACACGGAATATTCATTACCACAACTCATTTATGTTAGAAATTGTCGAAATGTTGACCATTATTGTTTTTTTTTAAATTGCAGTGATGTGGAACTGTAATTATGCCAATCGATTTTTTTGTTTTTGATTCGACTCGAGTAGGTACTCATAATTACGAATATTAGAAATGTATTCTTAAAAAAATTAATAAATTATATTTTAAGCTTAAATCACATTATTAATTTATATTAGTATATTAAAAATAAGTATTATATATGTTAGCCATTGCAATTATTTATTATTTATACACGGACCAATGACCTAAGACTGTGGTAAGACCACATAGTTTTTTTTTTTAGTTTTCTAATTTTTCATTAGCGTGCATTGTTCAATATTGTAACATTTTAATGCGAATTTTAATTTTGATGCATTACCTACTTTGAGAAAGTTTGATACACGGTACATAGACAAAACTTTTTTTTGTCTGTCTGTTTATTTATCCGTTTGTTCCGGCTAATCTCCAAAACGTCTGAAACGATTTTGATGGGAAATACATATCTTGGATTTGCAAATATCTGTTGTTAGAAGCAATAACTTGGGTTACCTTTATTTTAGAATACAAATAGGGTTCCGCGCTATTAAATAAAACCTAGCAGATAACAAACCTTCGCGCGAATGAAGTCGCGGTTAGGCCAGCGACTTCGTTCAAGTGAATACTCGTTATTTAGCTAGTTTGAAAAAACCGGCCAAGTGCGAGTCGGACTCGCGCACGAAGGGTTCCGTACCATTATCTATGAAAACGAAAAAAATAGAAAATATTTATTTTAATTTAATTAAATATTTAATTTTAAAGTGAATATATTACTAAATATTCTGTAAATATATCAAGCGTCTAGCTGTTGCCGATATCAATATCGAGCAAAAACCAGCTATAAGTCACGTTTGTTGTATGGGAGTCCCCTTAATTATTTATTTTATTCTGCTTTTTAGTATTCGTTGTTATAGCAGCAACATACATATATCATCTGTGTAAATTTTAGCTGTCTAACTATCACGGTTCATGAGATACAGCCTGGTTAGTAATAGGGTCCCGTTTTACCCTTTGGGTACGGAACCCAAAAAGTGACAGTCCTTGCAATTAAATATCCCAAGCTGCAGTACAGCAGCTTGTCACATAAACTCCGTGCTGCTATCCGTCTCAGCTTCTGTACGAATTCCCTACCTACAAATTTCGTGTTGACTGACTAACGTAGCTGGTCCAAATTAGCTTAAACTAGAATTGACTAGTTGAGACAGACAGACAAACAGATTTTCATGAGGAAATTTTAAAAGTTACTCGTAGGATTAAGTAAAACGAAAAAAAAGGTTCTGTTGAAATTTTGCCAGATACATATATGTATAATTATGTATTTTTTTAATTATATACATCCTCCTTTTTCAAGTCGGTTAAAATTATCTAAGTAAATTCAATCTCCGGACTATATTTACGTTTATTAAAAATTTGAATTATAAATCCTGATTAACCAAAGAGTTTTTATTCAGTTCCTACTCTTTTTTGCCAACCTCGATTTTATTTCGAGTATCGATTAGGCTGAACGCAACTTTCAAATCGAAATAAGAAACTTAGGTAGACGGTCAACACTAAGAAGTGTCAAGTTGCAACACAATTTTGTGTAAATTTTGTCAAGATTTGCTTTTAGATTTTAAGTACCTAAGTATGGATAATGCCTAAAATAATAATGCAGTTGGAATGAAAATATCTTTATTTTGTCCTTTTGCATCTTTCTAGCAAGCAAGAATGTTGTTTTTGTACTTAATTTCAGCTAATCTAAGTGGCCTACCTTTTCGATAGGGTGTAGTAATACCTAATTTACACAAATTTGGCGGAGATTTGAAGCGGTTTGACTGACCTCAAGTCATAATTAAAGATATTTACCACTAACTTATTCTATTAAATAGCTGCGAACATTTTTTTTATCGTGTAAATTTGAATGCTGAAAGTTAATGTAATTTCTTGAATTTCATGACATGATCCGTTACAACCCTCCGAGCCAACGGATGTGTCAAATGTCAAAATCTTGTCGAGCAGAGTGGTTAAATGCAACTATTTCTGAATTTCGATAATATTTATTTCATCTGGTCGTGTTACTGTTTGACCTTCGTCGTCTTGTGAAAATGAAATTGTATTTACCTTTTACGTAATCATTAAATGCAGGATCTCTTCATTAAGGGCAAAGGGTTATTCTTGATCAGAAAATACACTTACCTGTAAACAAAGAAAAAAAACATTTATAAATTTCATTCTCATTTTCATATTTAAAGACAAAAGTTTTCTCACTTTCAGGGTTTCAATAGAAAGTAAATATAAAAGATATCATGAAGGCCCAGTGTTCTATACCGGGCAAGTAGGTACCGATTTGACATTTTCAATTCGAATGTACTTTGTATGTTTAGCTTAAACATCACTGACATGAAGGTAAACATCGGGAGGAAATCTGAGCTTAATATAAGTATGAAATCGCCAATTTGCTGTGATACAGATCAATAGCCGTGCCTTCTCTGTATGAGTAGACGCCTTTGACCTGTCGTGAGACAATAATATGCTGGTTTTATCATATATAATTTTAGAAAGAAATACTCAAACTGGTATCAGCTGTTCAAATCAAATCAAATCAAATCAAAGCATTTATTTCAATTAGACCATTTACAGGCACTTTTGAATTGTCAAGAAGTTACAGTTTGATATTGAAGCTAGTTGCTCGTTCCAAAACGTAGGTCTCTATGGAGAAGAACGAGCAAGAAACTCCATGGACACTCTTTTCATTCAATTTGGTTTTTACAAAAACTTGGTTACAATATTCTTGTTGCTTCTATATGTGAAAACAATGAAGGTGAATATAAAAAATAACAAAATTATAATAAAGATGTTCTATAGACATTTAATTTTTCCCAAGAATACCGATTCGCTGAGACTATTCCAATATATCAGTATACAATCTATAAAAAATATCTAATCAACCAGACCCATAAAAAGTCAGGTATCAAACACCAACTCAGCCAAAACTGAATAAAATCCTCGACCTTACAAAATCTCACGCCAGCAAAACTAAAAGAATTGAGATTTTCCCAACCAAAGAAAATCATAGGTGAGACATAAAAGAGTATTGAAGATCAAATTTCATGCTTCGCTATCTAGGATTAGATTTCTGAGAAGCCTCGGAGTACGAAGTGGGTGGAACTCACTGCCACTAAACAGATAAGGCAGAAGGTCAGCTTTATATCACAAAAGAAAATGCACGATCATGCAGCGATCGCAAGTGCATCTGAGTAATTTTACGCTGTATTTGTAGGCATTAATGACTCCTGCACAAGACTTAGTCTGCGAAGACTTAAAAAATTAAAAAAAGAAGAAGAAAGAACTAAGCCAAAATCCTAAGTTTAACTCAAAAACGGTTGATTATTTATCCTGTGCGTTAAACTAGATCAATAACCAAATTTCGTCCACCCGTTTACGCGTCAAAGAGGTTCAAACATTCATCCATCTTCTTCAAACCAAATTTTTACGTTTAGAATAGAAAGCGCAATTTAAAAGTACATTAATTTATATTATGTCTTAAAAAAAAATTAAAGTAGGTACCTACGAATTAAAAAAAAACGACGGGTTGCACTCCGGGAGTGCCGGCAGAAGTGAAAACGCTTAAGACGTACACAAATATGTCATATTTGTGTACGATAAATTCGTAAGATTTTCGATCAGGTCACGTGTCCTGACGCGAGTTTAACATTTTTACCCATTCCAAAAAAGTGCACAACGCCGCTAAAGAAGTTTTCACTTCAAAATACTGTGTAACACTATATTATTTATACTTATGGAGAGAATTGCCTCAGAATTTTACTTGTTTTTGCTTATTTTTTAGAGTGAGCCTTCTGTAATATTCTGTGGTTTTGTCTGGATGAAACAAAGTGCGGTACGTACAATATTGTAGTCTCTATTGTTACTGCGAATGGTAATCTTATGCGGTTTCGTGTTTCTTTGGCAAGATCTTGTTGTTTTCAGTTTGCTTGTGAATTTTTTACTTATCTTTTTTAAGGATTTGGTTTTGTAAATTTGTATGAGTTATATTTTAAAGGTTTCTTCTTTGTTTTGAAATCCTATCTTCTCTTGTTAAGTTTAAAAATTGAGCAGAAATTAAGTTAGTCTTATAATCTAAAATTTCGCATTTATACCTCGTTTCGATTTAATTTACAATTTATCCTAAACTTAATTTTATAATTATCAGTAGTACCTACCTGATATTTACTTTTTTGATCTTTTTAAATCTCTAAGAATAATAATATAACATGAAACAGAATTAAGTTAAAAAATAAAGTCTATTTTATATATTCTCATTTCAAAGAAGATTTTTGAATAAAACTGAACCCATTATGTACCCAGTAGTTAGAGTTCCACAGGGGTTGTTAAAAAATGCAGCTTCAAAATGGCTGACTACGGAACCCAACTGTACGCTCACGTCGAGATCCTCCGAGAATGCTTTAAACATATTTTATATATTGTCTTGGGAGCGTTTAGTTTATACGTTTTCATCTTAATATTACTTATATTTTTGTTCAGAAAATTATACCGAGCGAGATTTTTTGTCTTTTAATAAAAGAACGAATATTAAGCTCTGTGCTCTAATTTGGCTGAAGGTGAATATAAATTCCCTACAGGACGGACAGATTAATCTTTTATTTTAAGTAAAGAATAATTATTCGCTCTATAACTATTTAAATATTTGCATAAAAAACTTATTCTAATTCTTATCGGCAATTTATTGCAACTTTAAAATTTAATTAAGCTTTTTACATTTTACACTATATTTTAACAAAAATTAAATTGTGTATAAAATGAGGGTGTAAGTATTTCAACAAACTTGTATTTCCAACTTATGTCATTGAACCGTGGAATAAAATTGACATCTGTGATAGATTTTATATAGGAAAACTATCAAAAATTTAAAACACATTCGCAGATAAAGTAGGTATGATATTTCGGTGAATTTCACCCTAAGACTGAAACAAATTGGTAATTGTTTATTAAACGAGATCAACTGTCAACAAATAAGAATGTTTTAAACTGATTACATGAATGTTCTAATTTACATAGATCTTGAAAACATAACCATCACGCCTAGATTCCCCGAAGGGTTAGACAGAGGTGTACTAATGTACACCCACAGTTCGCCGGTATGCTTAGGTCCCATGTAATAAGGGGCGAGTCTATTGCTATTAACCGGGCATAAACCCTAACTCCGAGCTGCTACTGAGAATTGAAAACAAAAATAAAAAAAGAAAACATTTATTTCAAAAGCGACACGAATCTCATTTAGGTAAAGAATTGCAAAAGAGATCACTCCGGAACGGAACGGATCCGTGTTGCGTCTCGCTTCATAATCCTGTGAACTGGATTCCACTGCTCATTATAATGGATTAATAAGGGTTGGCGTTATCATGGTGTTTTAATGTTATTTTTGATTAATATTTTTGTTGACTGCCCCGATGAAAAAGTGTTATTAGGTTTCCATTAGATTTTGTTTAGTAGTAGCCTGGAGTTTGAAAGTTGGTGGTGAGACACCCCCGTGCTTCCAGAAGCACGTACAGCCGTTGGTCCTAAGCTGCCGCCGCCGGTTCTCTCCCCGGTTGTGCCGGATTGCCGTTATATAGGACTATGAGTGTGCACTATAATATCTCCTGCGTGCTTAGTCTCCATTGAGATTGGCCGCCGTGACCAAAATCAGTCTGAGAGAGAATATTAGTAACATGTTAGTTGAAATATGATTAAAAAATCACAAGCAAGACATGATTTTCGACAAATTATACATTTAAGAAAGTTGGTTCATTTCCACTTCGCTTGACCTAACCTCGACTTTACCAAAGGTAAACTAGTTTTAGACAAACTACACCAAATATTTTACAACCACTAGTACAATAATTATACTCCCTAGAACTTCTACTTTATGTTTATAGAGAGCAAACAAGAGCATTTTAGCAAAAAACAAACAAAAGGTTGTGAAGGTTGAATGCCAATAGAACCTGGCTGGAAAGTTTAATTTTAGCCAAACACTGAGTGAACTCCAGAGCGGATTCAAATTAAGAATAATAGGCGATTGGTTTTTGTTTTTATACTGGAGCAGTTTTTTACCAATGGTCAAGATGTGAGCACGCTATTAAAATACAATACAGTAAAAACAAAGTGTACCAATCCAAACTAATATTATAAATGCGAAAAATAACTCTGCCTGTCTGTCTGTCTATGTATCTGTTACGCTTTCACAAATAAACCACTGAGCCGATTTTAATGCAATTTCGTACGGGGTTAGTTTAAATCTAAAGAAAGGACATAAGCTACATTTTATTCTGAGATTTCGTCTGCGTCCGCGCTAACCGACATTTAAGCGGACAAAGTCGCGGTCAAACGCTAGTGAAGTATAAGTTTGAACTCCACACACACATACACGTAAGCGTGGTTACTCGCACAGAGATTACAGTACCTACTTTTGTGCCAGGGAAAACACCTAAATAAAGAATCTGTATATACCTAGTCATAAAGAACTAAGGGTAAATTTAGTCCAAAAGTACCTCCCCCAGTTTGCACAGGACTAAAACAATACAGAGGCAGTAACTAAAAGATTATTATAAAATATTAGTAACGAACAAGATGGCCGCTCTAATTAGCTAATGGGTTCCGTTGATAAATTGTGAAAGATGATAAATGGCACTGTTTCGAATTACGACGTAGCTGTTTTTTTAAATGGTTCGTTGAATTTTTATGCTTTAGTAAAGTGTTGGTGTAAGTCGTTAGTGTGATGAGGAACTCTAAGATGATCCGATATAATTGTGCAAGGGGAATGTAGGATGATATTAAACTATTCCAATCCAAAATTGGCCTGTCTTTTTCAATAAAATTAATGCAAAAGCAAAAGTAATTTAGATACTAAATGGATTTCTTGATAAGTACATTATTTACATTCTTAGTTTTTTTCCAAATATAAGTGATAGGTACCTATCAATTGTGTTTACATAATCATGTTTTTATTTTGTTTTTCTTTATGTCATAAAGGGTGTAAAAACTCATAACCCTCCATAATAGTAGTTAGTAATAGCCATAGTCGGTTAAAAAGTCATTTAATGAAATCGAAAGTTACAGTTAAGTTATTATCCTTCTCATCATTGCGATATTTTAGTTCGTTTTGAACAATACCTGGAAACCTTTTTTTATGAAGATATTGAAGGCCAAGTTTTTGACAAGTTTTGGTGGTTAGTATGCGTTTAGATAAGGGCTATGTGATGTGTCTTTATACACCCCCTATAACCATTATAGTATTCGCTGATTGAAATACATAGATCTTTATGGAACTCTCATTTAACGAAAAAGATCCACCTGATCTCTTAACAAAGTACTTTCTTTCAATAAAAAATAAACCCTTTCGGCTACATCTGATGACACCTTTTTCTATAACGTCACACGATTCTTCCGTCTGGCGAGATTGGAAAAAACAAAGAAATGAGATGTGATTGTTTAGAAGAAATTAAAAGTATTGTGCCGTTAATTGAATGTGGGTGTCATGGCGGCTGCAACAATACGCTGTCCACATGAGGACTGGATATGTGTGGTTTATTTTTATTTTTATTCGAAATAGGTAAGCTATTAAGTAAGCCTGGAAGCCTGGCAACCAGTCTTACCAAGAGGTATCGTGTACCCCAGTAACTACGCAAAGGGCACATGAAGGAACATAGACGGGTTTTAGTCAGTAAAAGTCTGACACTCCCTCCCGCCCCACCCAGGGCGGGGGAAGTTATTTGATGATTTCCCGTCTATAAAAAAAAAAAAACCCAGTAACTGGGTTGTGAAGGTCAGATAGGCAGCCGCTCCATGTAAAACACTGGTATTCAGTTGCATCCTGTTAGACTGGAAGCCGAGTTCGTTTCACACTTTACCGGTTTATTTTTGTTATTTTTAAGGACACATTTATAAAATCTCGTAACTTAACTTGATGCCGTATTCTATAACTATGTTATTATGGCAACGAATTATGAATCGTACTAGGTGGGAATAAAGACAATATTGTGAATTCCATGTCTGTGACGAAATGCTCATCTGGAGTATATTTTCATTGTTCTTATTGAAAGTATTGTGTGAAAGCTTATGTAACAACAAAACATTGAACGAAGTACAAACATGAACTTACCAATAACACACTGATACAGAAACACTTCACACTGTTATTCATTTAAAATATATACTCAATAACGTTTACAAAAACATATTGAATAACATGCTTCTAGAATGAATTCTTTTTCCTTGATCTTAGGCAGAGAGTTTATATAAATACTGCTGAAAGTACCTATTACAAAAAATCTTTGCAAAGTATAAAATAAAATCGCTTCCCGCCGTCTGTCCATCTGTAGGCTTAGATCTTTTAAACTAAGCAACGGATTTTAATGCGACTTTATCAATAGATAGAGTGATTCAAAAGGAAGGTTTACTCGTATAGCACATCACGCTGCGAGCATTGGGGGCGAAGCAGTAACCAAAGACGTAACTGAACGCTGGTGACACCACAGGGTATATTACTAGTATGTTTTATTACGGCAAAGATTGTTTCCAAAGGTTTTTAAAAACATCCAGGACAGTAAACTGTTGTGGTTCGTTTGTGGCTTAATAAATAATAATGTAACAAAGAATATTGTTAAACAAAGAGAGAACTTTTTAATAGCTCTCATTGTTTTGTTTCCAATAAACAACAACAGGTAAAACACTTATAGAATTGTCACTTTCCTTATCTCCATTCGCTATTGACGTATTTAAATAAAAGTATTATTTTCTTGTTATTTTTTTTCAGCAATACCTAGTGTTTATTTCGGTCTATAGGGTATGTATGAGTGTAGGTGTAATTCAGCTTATAAGACATTTCAACTTTGTCTCTGGGATGGCAACATATTTGGTACTGCAGGTGACCCCTTAATATGAGGTGGGCAGTCGGCTGTTTTACCATCCAAAGATATTTAATAAAAAAAAAGTTTTTCCGACGGTTTTTTTTTTGTAATTTTTCCTTATTTTTTGTAATTATAATAAGGTAATATAAGATGTATTATAACCCTAAAACAAGCTAGTAAAATCCAAGGCAAGAAGGACCGGAAAAATACTTAATCACATGGACATGTAAACATAATTGTTGATAGTCCGACCCGGATCCCTCGTAACCGTGATCCCCAAGCCGTAGGGGGGTGAGTAGTAAAGGGAGTCCACCCTACGTTACACCTGTTGATATTTGGCGGCCGTCCAAACCCCAAGAACGAATATTTGGTCAGGCGTTCGTATTTCGTGCCGAAGTGGCCCCTTCCACGAATTTATGAGACAGCTGGCCACGTTAAAGATATGTTATTGCCACATACATTGATGTTGATGCATTGGGAGTGGCGCTAAAATACTCTCCGCATTATGTATGTACAGTTAACAAAGCTATTTGGTATACAGGCAGCTTACTTGCGAATACTTTTAAATGTTGTGAGTGTACTGAGCAATCTATTATTTTAAATAACTTCCTTAAGTGTGTCATAAGCTTAAAAAGTAATTAACAGTATACAGTATGTCGTGATGGCCCAGTGGTTAAAGCGCCCGCCTCTCATGCAAGAGGTTGTGGGCTCGCAACCGGGCACGGGCAAGTACCAATGTGACTTTTTCTAATTCATACGTACTTTCTAAGTTTATCTTGAACATCACTGACATCGGTAACCATGTCAGAGGCCCTTGAGGCGGTTTAGAAACTCTGACACTAGGGTGTTTGTGGTCGTTAGACCTTACTGCCCACACAATAAAGAAGAAGAAGTATACAATAAAAACATACGAGTTTCACATGGAGTCTCTTGCCCTTTCTATCCATACAAAACTACCTTTTGGAATGGGCAACTAGATTCAATAGTTTTAATTAATTGACGTCCAAAAGTGCCTTTTTAATGGTCTAATTGGAATAAATAATTTGACTTTGACTTTGACATAACCCTCCTTCTGGCGCAGTCGGCAAAAAATGAATATTGGCAGTGTAGTAGAAAGATGAATAATTTTGCCTGTATACCAAGTACATAGTTTTGTTGACTGTACGTTATAAGATACAGTCGTACCACGTTTCCCCGAACCTTACCACATTTTGTAAGCAGGCGATAAAAGTTTGTTAATTCTCTTTGTATTACAGTTAATGTCTTCCAATAAACGTACGTTCTAATATAATTGTTAGGTTTAGTTAATTACGCGTGGTTAGTTCAGTTATTTGATATTTTTAATAAATATATATAATAATTATATATAATATATATATATATATATAATATAATAATAAATTACGTTTTGTTTCATGGCAGTCTTAGCAATAGATTTTATATTTTTCTTTTGGAATGGGATCCCTTAACGCGGTCAGAAATCGTCACGTAAGTTAAAATCCATTATCCAGGCCACTTTTCCTCTCTTTTTCTTTATATATCTTTCTATTGTATAGGGATGTTAGGGTTTTGTAATTACCTTGCTCCATTCTAGATTTTTTTCCTGTGTTGTGAGTCCTTTTACAAACATACATAAACAGCTAAACCCGCCACAACAATCTACAAGCAATAAAAACATTATCTCCATGCGAAAATCGCAACCAATCGCTCAGCCACCGTGTATTCAAAACTTATTTGTCAAACTAATGAGTCTTTACAGTAGCTACTTCTATGTCTGTCAACGTGTCAGTCACCTGTCAATTTGTATCATCAATAATACCAATACAGTAACAGCGTCCGATATTTCAAATGAACGACTAACAAAGACATCGCCAGTTTAAAAATAAGACAATCGGACTGTCGAAGTGATTCATTCGCTCTATTAGTACGAGCGTACTTATTATTCAACAAGCATTGTATGAGATGAAGCGTTTTGCAGTTTCAGTGAGAAATATGTAGTAATGTCTGTTACAGTAACTGCTCCGTTGGTCTCGTGGTCGCAAGTGCGACTGCTGTGCAAGGGGTCCCCGTTTCGATTCCCAGGTCGAGCAAAAAGTGTTATTGGGTTTATCTATGAAATTCTCAGTAGCAGCTTGGAGTTTGGATTTGTGCCCGGTTAATGGCAATAGGCTCGCCCCGTATTACATGGGACCTAAATATACCGGCGAACTGTGGGTGTACATTGGTACACCTCTGCCTAACCCTTCGGGGAATACAGGCGTGATGGTATATTTATGGTCTGTTACAGTAGAACCACGATTATCCGAACCCTCAATTATCCGAACGCTGACTTACTTTATCCGAACTTTCAATTATCCGAACATAGGCATGAATTTGTTGCTGAAAACGCGTTACAGCTGTTCGTCAATTAAAGATTGACTATTTTAAAAGAAAAACATGTGACTTTTTTAGGTTTTTTATATTTCAACGTTAATTATGAATGTCGCATTTTAATAGACTGTACAGTTTTTAAGGGAAAAGGTGCTGTCTTTGTTGGATTTTGTCCCAAAAAAAATAAATTTAAAATTTAAAAAACCCCCAACACAAAAACCGAAGTTCCCTTTAAAAAGTAAAAAAATAACAAACAAAATACGTCACGTTGGGGGACCGCTGGGGACGATCGTATCCTAAATGCAACATCGGTCCCCCAACGTGACGTATCTTTTTTGTTATTTTTTTACTTTTTAAAGGGAACTTAGGTTTTTGTGTTGGGGGTTTTTTAAATTTTCAATTTAATTTTTTATTTTATACTTTTTATAGGTACCTACTTATTATAATGTCGATTTTGTTAAGTTTGAGACCCCACTCGAGTATATTTACAGACATTCGGTTTTTCTTCCCTACTTTCACCGCCACAACTTTTAAACGGCTCAACCGATTTGCATCAAACATGTCTAAGAACACTCGCACATAGGTCACCTTTAATACAAAAAAAACTAAATTGAAATCGCTTCATCCGTTCGGCAGCTATGATGCCACAGACAGACAGACAGACAGGCAGACAGACAGACCGACAGACAGACACGTCAAACTTATAACACCCCTCTTTTTGCGTCGGGGGTTAAAAAACGCACATTTCGATTATCCGAACTAGTGTCGGTCCTAATTAGTTCGGATAATCGAGGTTCCACAGTAGGGAAAACGAGGGTCTCGCGGTTTGCAAGGTAGCTAGGCAAATAGACTGATGTACATATTGACGGACCTTTTGTAATGGTACCATTGATACGTGGTTGAATATGGTGTGTCTTAAATTAGGTAGATATCTACCAGTACATTATGTAGCTAAGGCTGTCGACAGATAATCGGAGACCGATTTTTAGTCGGAGAGAATGGTCCTACAAAAAATCGGTCTTAGGAAACTATGGATCTATTGAACGGTCCGATAATCGGTCCTATAAACAGTCGGACGTCGGCGGAGGCCCTTATGATCGACACTACGTTTGCGTGAATGTCGGTTGTCACGAGGTTTTATTTTTGAAAACCCTATTCTTTTTCTAAAACAGTTGTAGCTTTAGTTACTCCTCACACCATCAGTTATCTGCCAATGAAAGTTTTGTCAAAATCGGTCCAGCCATTTCGGAGATTAGCTTTATACCCAGACAGTCTACTTCTATTTTAAAAAAGGACAAAAATATAAAATTTCAGGATTACCAACCTTCACGCTAATGAAGTCGCAGGCATAACCTAGTTAATAAATATAAAGGAAAATATTGTAAGGAAAACTAGACTAAGAAGAAAACAAACATGTTACGTTTCAAAAACGTGACTTCAATGTAGATGCACATAACAATATATTTAAATCATCTGAATCTAGGTCATATGAAAACAATAGCTAGTCTTTCCATATAGAAGTCTAGAAATGTCCTCTCATCTCTCATGCATGTCTTAGGTCTTAGGGTGTTACCACACCAATCGATTAATCGGTATCGGTCGTTGATCGATTGGTGTGGTCGCTTTAGGTTATCGACGGA
This sequence comes from Caradrina clavipalpis, assembly GCA_932526535.1. Taxonomy (NCBI): domain Eukaryota; kingdom Metazoa; phylum Arthropoda; class Insecta; order Lepidoptera; family Noctuidae; genus Caradrina; species Caradrina clavipalpis. Next base: position 5,473,181 of record OW052103.1, read on the forward strand.
TACAGAATGATAAACAATTGATTGACAGCCGATCGATGCCATAGATCGAAGTCCATCGATCGGTGTGGTCGATTGGTGCAGTGGAAGCTGTCAGTCGACTTCGACTAATCCATTCTACCATCGATCGGAATTCTGTCACTGGCGCTACTATCAAACTTTCTAATACTCATCTGTAAGAATATAATAATATATATTCTCTTTTAATAATATCTCGTAAGAATATTTCCTCAAAATGAGGATAAATACATGGCCCAGCCAGCTAAAACCTCTACAATATATACGTCCAACGTTTTGTATATACAGGACCTTCCTATCGGACTTGTTACTAAATAATATCAGCCATATTGCCTCAAGGCATGTCGTATACTCAGACCAACAAAAAAAGAAAGACGGCGCGCCGCGAACATCAAAAGTGAAGCCACTTTTTTATCTATGTGTGTATCGAAGGGTTGCCATTTGTTAAATTTTTTCCCTATAATTTGGGGATATTTTTGTGGGTAGCACTAGGATAATAATGTACGAGTAAGATATTGTTGAGTATGGTATTGTACCACAATAGTTGCGAAGGCTTCTACTCCAAAAAAAAAACGTATATTTTCAATCAACTTTATTAAATTCAAAAAGACCATAAAAAATCACTGACTCTAAAGAAAAAGTAATATAGAAATAAACGGTATCGAACAAAAAATATTCCCTTTTAAAAACCTTGTTGCTGAGTCAATTTTTTAAATTGCTGCCTTTTAGATTTTATTGTTAGTGAAATTGTTTCTTGTTTGGAAACGTGGTGAAATCGTATATTTAAGTATTTTTCAATTTAATTAAATTGACTTTATGCTCATTACCTGCAAAATTATGGTCAAGATCCAAGTTTTCAAAAATTTTATCGTTTCCTAAAAATGATTCTAATTAATTGGAAACCTAAAATATTAAATACATAAAAAGAAAAAAAACTAGTAGTAAGAAATCATAATTATTTATATTAACCGAATGGGGAAATTTTAAATCGTATTATGGCAACCCTCACACTTTATGTCACTGCTTTCGTTCGTTGAGGTTTTGTGTTCCGAGTAACCTAAAATTCACAGTTTATTAATAGAGAAACGATGTTATTTCATGTACTTACAAGTGAAAAGTGATTCCGTGAGACTTTTTATGTAATTTGCTGTTGTTTTTGCAACTTTTCACTACACAGGAAGGCATAATTCTATGTTTTAAATCTAAGTTTACTTGACGGCGACTCGTGACGTACTAAGAGTGATGAGCATGGTTTTAGTGTAGGTGTGTGCGTGAGCGTGTATGTTTACTTGCAGGAGCACGGTTTTGTGGCTTCACTTTTGATGTTCGCGGCGCGCCGTCTTTCTTTTTTTGTTGGTCTGAGGTCGTATATGAAGACATGTTTGCCCGCTCCAATTACTCAAGTTTCAATTTTGATTGAGATATCCTCTTTGATGTACGTAGTGGTCTGGTAGTTTCGGACATAGGTATTGATGTTTAGTACATCATATCGTAGATATGATTTTGGTTTGGTCAATATTTTACACGTGTCGGTTGGTATTTTATTGAATAATTTTCTAAATGGTTCAAGAGACATTTTATTAGATACCTCTAGACATAAAATATGTTTTCTTATTATTATCTACTATCTTCTGCCTATAATTCGGCATGGTTTTTTTTAGCAAACACCATCACGTCTGTATTCCCCGAAGGGTTAGCCAGAGGTGTACCCATGTACACACACACAGTTCACCGGTATATTTCAGGTCCGATGTAAAAGAGGGCTAGCTTATTGCCATTAACCGGCACAAATCCTAACTCCGAGCTGCTACTGAGAATTTTATAGAATATCCCAATAACACTTCAAATTACGTCTATGATTACTGCAACGCTCCCATCAAAATAGCGTGATGTTTTATATACATATATTCTTCAATCTGAATGTAGCTTCAGAGATTAGCGCGTTTAATCAAACAAAACTATTCACCTTTATCATATTAACTATACACTTTTTTTGTTCAAAAGTGGTTCAAGTTCAAGTCTACAGTACCTAAGTTCACCTGAAGATATTCTAGCTAATCATTTACAGTAGTTAATCTCGTGCAACAGCCCGGTCTCTCGTGTCCGTCCCGTTGACAAAGACAACGGGAGATGGACGGCACATCTGCCGTGATTGGTGTGAGCTATCAAAGCGAAGCCGACCCTACTGGACTTACCTTGACATAGCTGCAATCTGTGATATATTGTGTTACGTTACAGAGAATATGGGGCAATTGTCTAGCTTAATGAATTTGTACTTTTTAAATTACTTTGGAAAATTGTTATTGGGTTTTTCTGAAAAATTCTCAGATGAAGCTCGGAGTTCGGACTTACATAAGTACTTACCGTCACGCCTGTATTCTCCGAAGGGTTAGGCAGAGCTGTACCAACACACAATTTAGTATACCCACAGTTCGCCGGTATGCTTAGGTATCATGTGAGATAGGATTTGTGCCCGGTTAATGGCAATAGGCTCGCCCCCTATTACAATGGACCTAAACATACCGGCGAACTGTGGTGTGTATATTAATACACCTTTGCCTATCCTTTCGGGGAATACAGGCGTGATTGTATGTATGTAACTAATTAGTCCAGGTTCCTTACTATATTTTTTCCACCGATAATATGTCAATGATATCCAACATAAAATGTTCGGAAACCGGGTTTTTAGCGAACGCTGAAGAGATTTTTTTGGTTGTTTGTTTGTTTAAACGCTAATATTTGACACTAACGTTCAGATTTGGAAAAAAACTTGTATATTATGATAGCCAGATTCAGAATAGTATAGGCTATAATCGTCTATATTTCATCACATTATAATCCACAGGGGCGGAGCAGTAAAGCTGAAGCTGTAACTTATACTATTGTTATATTGGTTTATACCAGGATTTGGAGTATTCCAGGAAAACTGTTAATTAGTAGGTATAATATTGGTATTATACCCACCAATTAACAGTTTTCCTGGTATACTAATTGTAGGCTAATATTATGAAATAAGTTCGCACAAGTACCTGCCACCACCATTTACTTTGATTAATATTTATTTAAAAGTTTACTCAAACAACTAGATTATCTTAACTTCCAAAGCAATCATTCTCATTTCAACAAAATTCAACACCGTTACCGTTCTTTTCCTAGAACTTGTGAATAAGATTCTATTGAAAAACAAAAAAGATAAACGAAAAACATCCACTTTGCGAAAAACTAAGATTTTCCTTATAAAAAACTAGTCAACATCCAAGCAATTATAATCTCATATTAAAATAATAGATACAGAAGTTTGGCTTCATATATTAGGCAAAAATGCACGCACACACACACGCATGCTTAACGTATAGCGAATTCAATTGGGTAGATGACACCAATAATCAATTGACGTACTTTTTATGAGCTGTCAAAACGCCATTCCCCCATAGATTTTCTATGATAATACTCAACTATGACGTCACTTTTTTGTCATCTCAATTCACTAACTATTTATTGATTTCAAAGCAACTAAAAATCGATTTTATAGTTATTTAAAAAATCATCGGGTTTTTAGTGCTAAAATTAGATGTTTTTTTGTGAAGTTGTTTCTTGAAATTATTGGTTAGTTGTGTCATCTACCCAATTACAAGCATTCTAGCATATTAGGTATTAAGCCTCTGTTGCCTGTTTATCTATCTATCTGTCGCGGAATTGTGACTTTTGAAACGTTATACACTAGTTTTAGGCAATAGGCATAGCAGCAAAGACAAAAATTAATTATTGTCGAAAATCATTTTCTCGAAACGTTTCGTTGTATATAGTGTTTATTATTTAACGGTGATACCGTACGTGTAGTAAATTGACTTACAATTGGCGTTTTTACTAGTTTTGTAGTACCATCCTTCTGTATATTTCTATTATATATATAATATATATACCATCACGCCTGTATTCCCCGAAGGGTTAGGCAGAGGTGTACCAATGTACACCCACAGTTCGCCGGTATATTTAGGTCCCATGTAATAGGGGGCGAGCCTATTGCCATTAACCGGGCACAAATCCAAACTCCGAGCTGCTACTGAGAATTTCATAGAAAAACTCAATAACACTTTTTGCTCGACCCGGGAATCGAACCCAGGACCTCTAGCGTAGCAGTCGCGCTCAGGACCACTAGGCCAACGAGGCAGTTTCTATTTCTATTATGTGGTAATGTTATTATTTTGTAATCCGAAACACACATTTGCGGCCACTATTCCCGTCTCTTCGCGGAATTCTCATATTTATGAACTGCATACGGCTGGTTTATGTACCAAGGTACACACAATTTAGACGTTTACTACTTGCTGTGTGTAATAAATAATATGTGTTTTTCATTGTGTATGACTTCGCATTCATTTCAACAGTAATGATTCTGTTTTTCAGGAGTTATTCAAGATTGGCCCTTCTTTGATGGGACAAGGCCGCCACGCTATTCCCAACCACTGCAACTCCTGTAAGCCAGAATCAGCGGTAAAGGCCGCCAGAAAAGCGCCGACGCAATGAAGCTCGACGAGTTCCGGAAAAACGATTCAACTGTCTTGATAGCCACTCAATAATGTGTCTTGTATGGCGTTAGATAAAGCCCAGCTTATCAATACACTTCTGGACTCATAAACTGAGTCACCCAGTATTTAACTGTAAAACTTTTTATATGGTGAATTCAAATTTAGAACAATAATAAGCAGCAAGTTATACCCAGTATGTCATCTTGAAAACTAAACTTAGGTACATGTTTTCCTTGACTCGTCATTATTTTGGTTCTGTAGGCCTCTACACCTAACCATGAAATTCCACGATAAATCGATGTATGAGTCCGGAAGTATAGGTGGGTAATCTAGTGGATTTTTTCAAGCAATCTGTTATTTCCAAAAAAAAAAAAATCTGCCTCGTTGGCCTAGTGGTCCTGAGCACGAACTGCCTCGTTGGCCTAGTGGTCCTGAGCGCGACTGCTACGCTAGAGGTCCCGGGTTCGATTCCCGGGTCGAGCAAGTGTTATTGGGTTTTTCTATGAATTTCTCAGTAGCAGCTCGGAGTTTGGATTTGTGCCCGGTTAATGGCAATAGGCTCGCCCCCTATTACATGGGACCTAAATATACCGGCGAACTGTGGGTGTACATTGGTACACCTCTGCCTAACCCTTCGGGGAATACAGGCGTGATGGTATATTTTTTTTTTTTCTTTTTTCTTTATTACTCTTTCTATATCCTTTGCATCTCATTTTTGATTGAAGATTTTCATCTGTATAAAAATATATCCTTATAGTACCGGGTCTGGACCTTTTACCGTCATCAGACTCAGTGCTCGTTTACGTCAGATGTCAAAACAGGAGAAAACAGGAAACGTTAAGGGTTCTGACAGCTCGAAGCTCGAAAGGTGCTTACCTTGATACTTATGTGAGATAGGACTTCATTGAAAACAATTAATGTAATGTGGTAGAAGAAAAGAACTTTAGTAGATAAATGAATACTACACCCCACATATCCACACACCCTCACACACACAAACACCATATTCACATATATTTTTTTTTCTATTTTCACGAGTGTTATTTTTTTGTATAAAAAGTCTTTAGGTTTATTTCAAATAGGTCTGTCACTGTTACTAACAGATTAATTAATTAATTATTATAGCATAGTATGTTATTCGGGTTAACTGCCTCGTTAGCCTAGTGGTCTTAAGCACAACTGCTACGCTAGAGTTACGTGTTATTGGGTTTTACATGAAATTCTCAGTAGTAGCTCAGAGTTTGGATTTCTGCCGGTTAATGGCAATAGGCTCGCCCCCTGTTACATGGGACCTAAATATACCGGCGAACTGTGGGTGTACATTGGTACACCTCTACCTAACCCTTCGGGGAATACAGGCGTGATGGTATATATGTTACTCGGGTTTTTTTTTTTTTATAGACGGGAAATCATCAAATAACTTCCCCCGCCCTGGGCGGGGCGGGAGGGAGTGTCAGACTTTTACTGACTAAAACCCGTCTATGTTCCTTCATGTGCCCTTTGCGTTCCGGGGGCGCGGTATCTCTTTCGAACAACCCGCAGATGTTACTCGGGATGATGCAAGGATTTTAACGCTACATCTAAATCGGTTTAGGCATTTAGTAGTTATGGTAGAATAAATAAACTCACATACAAAGATGAAACCTGAAAACACAACACTCCTTTTTTTGGACAGTCGTGTAAAAACAAACAATATTATTCACACCTCTTTAAACTACTAGCCTCTTTTCACAAAACTAGAGTTACTATGAAGTAATACTAAATATATGTTTTCTTTGTAAAACCCCTTGATCGTGTGCCAAAGTAATCATAGTTGCTATTGTTTGCAGTCCATTGCGCAGTTTCTACGACATAATTCATTGTTTGTTATGAAAAAGCGTTAATGTATAACGCACTTTATAAATAGTCTCGCTGACCTTATTTTTGCGTTTCAGTATTTTTATACGGTTTTGAAATTAAAAGGGGGAGTTTATGTCCGCAAATAAAGGAATGGTTGGAAACATTTATTCCAGGGGTGGTAAACTTGATTAGAACCAAGATCTACTGTTTACTGACTAGACTCTGTGAGATCTATTAATAACACAATCATTCCTGCATAAATTGTATATTTGACGTGCTTTTTTCCCCCAACGTAATTTAATTTTTCTTTTTATATCATGTAATTTCAAATACAATTAATTGTTTATGAATATGACTAATGACTAAGTACCTACTTCTTCATTAACTGAACATAGAATCGTATTTACATAATTATATAATTTAGTAGGTGCACAAATAGATTTTTTTAATTATAAGGGGTAACATGTCAGATTAAATTATTACTTTTAGTAAGTATTTATATTTGCCAAAGATATGTATGAAGAAGAAGTGTGAGCTTTGCGTCTATGATCGACACAATTAATCGACCAGTCGATCAACTAGTTGGTCACCCCTGCTTTATTTCGATTGTTTTGGGGCGCATCCATTAAAAATGTTTATTTATTTATTTATTTATTTAAACTTTATGCACAAAAAAGTACAAAGGCGGACTTAATGCCTTAGGCATTCTCTACCAGTCAACCAAAGGTGGTGAAGAGATAACATGGCAGGTGCAAATTATTGTACGAAGTAAAAAGAAATGGAATGTACACAAGTACAAACCAATTGAAATACTCCATACATTTAAATGAGTGATCCACTATATAATACCCTAAATTCAAAACATACATATATCTAGATACACATACATACATACATAAATACCTACATACATACCTATATATATATATATAAAATACATATATTATAAAAAGATTAGATAGGAAGATTAAGAAACAACTCTTGCTATTTGTTCTGAAAAATAACTCCGCAATTTCCGCTTGAAAGCATACCGACTGGTGGCTGTCCTGATATCGAGAGGAAGCGCATTCCAAAGGAGAATAGCCTGGACATGAAAGGAAGAATGAATGAAATCAGAAGTATGAGAAGGACAGCTAAGTAGAAGATTATTAGAAGAACGTAGACTCCTAGCATGAGTAGAACAAAGAAATTGAAAATGAGAAATAAGATAAGAAGGAGGAGAAGAAGAATTGAGAAGGGAATAAAGCGTGGTTAACGCACGCAGATTTCTTCTTTGGCGAATGGGTAACCAGTTAAGCTCCGCCCTAAAGCTAGATACGTGGTCATATTTTCGCAAATTAAAAATAAACCGAATGCAGTTATTTAGCACCCTGTCTAATTTATCCAACAAGACAGCTTGCAAGTCGAAGTAGCACACATCACCATAGTCAATAAGAGGAAAGATCAAAGTCTGCACAAGCATTGTTTTCGTCTTTGAAGGCAAAAAATTCCTCAAACGATACAAGGAACGCAAGGTACCGTTGATTCTCTGGCAGACACTGGAAACCTGACTATGCCAGTTAAGCGTCGAATCAAGATATAAACCGAGATCTTTCACACAAGGACTAATTGGGATGACAGCACTATTAAGAATTATCGGAGGAAGAGTTAACACCGCCACTCTACTCATCATGCGTGAGCTTCCTATAACAATGGCCTGGCATTTTGTGGGGTTTATAGACACTCCAAATCTGTCAGACCAATTGTTAATGGCATCCAGATCCCGGTTTATATCTTGAATGGCTGCTGACAAGTTATCCACCGGGGATGACGTATACAACTGAAGATCATCAGCATACAAATGATACGCACACTGAAGAAAGGGAGTTATGAAATTAATAAAAATAGAAAACAATAATGGAGAGAGAATGCCACCTTGAGGAACACCAGCACCAAGATCACGCCAACTCGATGAACTCTCGTCAACGCGAACCGACTGCTGACGTCCCCGAAGATATGAAGAGAACCATTCCAGCGCCTCAGATGAAACTTTAAGATGTGAGAGCATAGGGAGGAGAACATCATGACTGACAGCGTTGAAAGCATTGAAGAAGTCAACTAATACCAAAACAGTAACCATTGTATTCTCCATTGCTTCCTTTACGTCACCAGTCACTTTAAGGAGGGCAGATGTAGTACTATGTCCAGGCCTGAATTCTGACTGAAAAGAGCTCACGAGGTTGTTGCGGTAAACATACCCCGAAAACTGCTTATGGACGCAGGCCTCAAGCACTTTTGACAGGAATGGGAGAATGGAGATGGGCCGGAAATGACTAGGAAGACTGGGATTTGAAATTTTAGGAAGAGGACGGACATAAGCTCTACGCCATAGGGATGGGAATACTCCGGAATCTAAGGAAAAGTTAACAATATAGGTAATGGGAGGAAGTAGAAAATCGAGGATGGAAGTGACCATGAAACGACTAATATCATCGCAACCCACGGCCATGGATTCAATGATGTGTGAATGTGTGTTTTGTTCAATGAGTTGAACAAGGTTTTCCCTAAAAAGGTCGAACGTAATCGTTTCTTAATACTCAAGACAGTAAATGGCTAACGACGTAATTTTTCCTGTTTTGAAAACGATACGATTGTTTAATTTTGAGAAATTGATCTTTTTCCTCTAAGCTTTAAAACAAAGACCAACGTTTTCCCAATTATGTTGAAGTTAGCTTCTAGGCTAAGTGGGTTGCTTTTCGTGGAGCGAATGCCTTTCTGATATCTACTGCCCAGGTACTGGGTAACACGATAGATACCCCTTTTTTTACCGATGGGATGGGTTTTCAACCAATGACTTCCCCCGCCCCCATAGTGTCAGACTTTTACTGACTAAAACCCATCCCATCCATGTTCTTTCTTGTGATCTTTGCGTTCCGGGGTGCAGTATCTCTTTTGAACAACCAGCAGCCCCGGCAGGCATCGGCCCTTAGTGACCCCTTAGTGCCCTTAGAGGCCTTGGTAAGACTGGTTGTTCTGACAACCAGTCTTACCAAGGCAAAGACTTTAGAGATTCTGACTACACGTAACGATTGTCAAAGGTTTACGAATGACAACCGGGATCAATGGCTTTTCATGCTTTTTTCCGAGGCCTGGATGTAAAACATCACCAAACTCCACTACCAAACTCTGGGCTGCCACTGAGAAATTCCCAATGAAAAAACCCAATCGAATTCAAAAACCCACACTCAACAGTCACGCTTCAAGACAAAGTAAAACACATTAAATTACCATGCCTATTCTTAAACAGAATAACTGCCTCGATAGCCTAGTGGTTCTAAGGGGTCCGTGGGTTACGCTCCCAGTCGTCGAGGCACCTGTGGTGGACGCACCCGATTCGATTTATTTAATTCAAGTCAATTTTTGATCAAATGTAACGTCAGGCACAAAACTGTTTTACAAAAATATTAAATGTATATTGTTGGTATAATGTTTAATATAAAAATCATAATTATATATTTAAAAAAAAAAAATGCTTTTATATTGGTAGTATGTTTTGAAAAATTTAAGACTCAGTAATTTTTCATTCTTTATTTATATAACTCAATAAGAACACTAGTAAAAAAAATTGTTTACTATATACCTATCACAGTTTTCATCACCTATAATGAAGAGAATCATTTAACTTAATTAAATAATAAGTCTCACATGTAATACAATAAGAAAATGATTAAAAAAAAACAGTCTTAAAAATTACTGCAGAGCAACTAAGTTTATACATAGTGAAATATTATTTTCATCTTTGTAACAATAATAATTAAACATAATCAAACTGTGTAACCAAACAAATGAGGATAATTTAACCTGAATATAACAGTCAGTTTCAATAACAAAATAATCAAGCTTTCAAAATAACTGTATGTGAAATGTATCGATTATTTTAGCGTAGTAGTAATCTAATCTACTGTGAAAACTTAAAAATTTATTTAAAAAAAAACACAAAATAGTATATATGTACAAGCAAATCATCACTTTTCACTAAAGGTGTCTAAGGATAAGGTTAAGTGGCGATCGTATACTCTCTGCTATGTGATAGATAACTTTTGTTTAGCATGGAAAAATACTATATTATTATGATGAAACGCTTTTTTTGTTTACTGTACTAAGTGAAAAAGCACAATAAAAAAATGATATGAAATTAATCGAATCGGGTGCGTCCACCACAGGTGCCTCGACGACTGGGAACGTAACCCACGGACCCGTTCTAAGCACGACTGCTACGCTAGAGGTCCTGGGTTCGATTCCCAGGTCGAGCAAAAAGTGTTATTGGGTTTTTCTATGAAATTCTCAGTAGCAGCTCGGAGTTTGGATTTGTGCCCGGTTAATGGCAATAGGCTCGCCCCCTATTACGTGGGACCTAAATATACCGGCGAACTGTGGGTGTACATTCGTACACCTCTGCCTAATCCTTCGGGGAATACAGGCGTGATGGTATATTATTATTATTATATTTATTCTTAAACATGAATACTAGATAATAACCTACTTACGCCAAACTACTTAGATTCTCCATAAATGCATAATATTTCTACTGACAGGTAGATGTACGGTTCACGCTTGAATAAATTATTCACGCTACACGTCATTTTCTATTTACATGTTAAAAACTTTTCCCTCGTGCCATAGAGTAGCTAAATACGAGTAATATAGTTCGTAGTATGCCACAGACTAGGAAACTTCACCGTCCAACTGACCGGTGTCAGATAGCGCGATTGTACTGTCCGTTACCTATAGGAACAATGTTATGGGTGTGTTTGATTCTAGGTTTGTTGCAGAAGGCATGATTAATTAATATACTTACAATATAAAAAAAATATATACCATCACGCCTGTATTCCCCGAAGGGTTAGGCAGAGGTGTACCAATGTACACCCACAGTTCGCCGGTATATTTAGGTCCCATGTAATAGGGGGCGAGCCTATTGCCATTAACCGGGCACAAATCCAAACTCCGAGCTGCTACTGAGAATTTCATAGAAAAACCCAATAACACTTTTGCTCGACCTGGGAATCGAACCCTTGCACAGCAGTCGCACTTGCGACCACGAGACCAACGGGGCAGTTAATTAATAAAATCTTTATTAATATTTAAAAAATGAAAAGTTTGTTTAGTTGCTGTTTGTTTTTCACTGATAGAAAGCTACACTATTGCAGTGACTATGTTTTACGGTATTCTTGATTTTCATTGCGGATTAATACGCATACAGAAGCTAATCTATACTTCTATACTAATATTATAAAGAGGTAAAATTTGTTTGTAAGTTTGTAAGTTTGTATGTTTGTAAGTTTGTATGTAGGGGGTAATCTCCGGAAGTAATGAACCAATTTTAAAAATTGTTTCACTGGTAGAAAGCTACATTATTCGTGAGTGCTATAGGCTATATAACATCACGCTACGACCAATTGGAGCGGAGCAGCAATGAAAAATGTGGCAAAAACGGGAAAAAATATTCTTTTTGAGAGCTTTCGTTGCGTGCGCTGCGTGAACGGTTAAAGTTACGGAAAAATAATGTATGAGAGAATTGTTCCTCTTAAAATATACAATAAAAAAGTCCGCGGTAGTACATGCCTAACATTTAAGGTTGACTCACTATAGCCATTTTTATGGCCAGAAAATTTGTTTTAAAATAATGCATTATTTGCGAAGGTGTTTTTATGGAAATAGTATTAATCCTTATCATCATAAATACTTTATTCATCACAAGTGTATAATTTTGAATGAAATTGCCCTTTACATCATTTAACTTCAATGAATATCTTAGGAGATATCACAGTTTTAAAATAACTTAGCCGCAAAATAATGGCTCTGCGAAACATCAGAATAACATATTATAGGCTACATAACATCGCGCTATGAACCACGGAACGGATCAGTAACCAAAAACTTAACGTAACGCGAGTGAAACCGCGGGGCACAGCTAGTTAAGAATATTCTGCTAACTATAGAAAAAGTAAGCTACACGCTTGGGTTCCACCAGAGCTTGAAAAATGTAATCTAATTACCAACTAAAGGTTTTTTTTACTTTAACAGTAATTATTTTAGTTAAATTATAACACCACTAAAAATTTTGGAACGAAAGTGGTACTTATTAAAAGACGTATTTCAAATTATTTGCAAGAAATTGTCACACTATCGTTTATTAGCATGTCAAAACTACAGTTTGTGACTCAATTATTACTAGGTTATAAATACCAAAACAACGAACTACCTATCACTTTTACCCATGAATGTGTGATCGTGTACGTGTACGTGAACGCAATACAATCGTCGATTTTAGACCTGTAGTTAGACTGTTCCATTGACTTATAAGTTACACTGTGGTGTCTGCCAAAATCAGTGTATTCTACGAATATGTAAATAGTATTAAACGCCAACAAAATGTTTTTAAAACTTAACCAAAAAAAAAAGAATAAATTTTCACTAACATTGTTACCAAACACAAGTATTATTAAACACTTTGTAATTTTCAAGAAATACACGGCGTTTTCTTTTCAGACTAATACAAATTACTCTACATTAAGTTAGTCTTTTCCATCAACATTTTCTTCAGCCATTCTCAACGGATCAGTATCACAGCTTAACAACACATTTTCTTCCAAAATAACCTTATCGTCCCCTCGAGACTAAACCGACACCCACACAGACTTAAACACGTCAATGTCTACTGTTTCTTCAAATAAGCAGAATAAGAAATGTCACGATAGACGAATAATATAACATTTTCATAATTATATAGAACTAGCTTCTGTCCGCGATTTTGTTCGCGTCAAAGTTAGTACGTTATCCCACGGGAACTGGACATTTGGCGAGATAAAAAGTAGCCTATGTGGTAGACTATTTATTTATCTTTGTACCAAATTTCATCGAGATCCGTTCAGCCGTTCTGGCGTAATTGAGTATCAAACATCTTTTCTTTTTTTTTCTTGATTGCCTCGTTGGCCTGGTGGTCCTAAGTACGACTGCTAGGCTAGAGGTCCTGGGTTCGATTCCCAGGTCGAGCATAGTGTTACTGGGTTTTTCTATGAAATTCTCAGTAGCAGCTCGGAGTTTGGATTTGTGCCCGGTTAATGGCAATAGGCTCGCCCCCTATTACATGGGACCTAAATATACTGGCGAACTGTGGGTGTACATTGGTACACCTCTGCCTAACCCTTCGGGGGATACAAGCATGATGGTATATATATATACATCTTTCATCCAAACTTTCGCATTTATAATAGTACTGAGAATTTATTCGACGTGACGTCAATCGGAATACAAAGAACGCGTTATAATTATATTATTTTTGGGAGCGATTACGTAAATTAAGTAATAAAGTTTTGAGCGTAGATAAATTATGTACCTACGTACTGTTCATTTTCATAAAAAGAAATGAATAACAGACTGACCAGTAAAATATATTGGATGTAGGTATCTACTGTCATAAATTCAATTATCGTAGGTTTGACAGATAAAACGTCAACTTGACATTAATAAATTGACTTTTATTTGGACAGTTTTGTAATGTTTTTGTTGATCTTCATGTAATAAAAATGTTATATCGACTGTTACATTGTCAACCTATCTAAATTCATTATACTAGTATTAATTATTTTTACCAATTAATCTCTTATGTCTCTCATAGTTAAAAAGATATAAAACTGAAAACTGCGAATGCAGCTAAAAATAGAGATGAAAATTGCTGCAATTAAATTTTACTCCGCTCTGTAAAAGTGGTTTCCGAGAAACAGTAAAAAGTGCTCTAATAAATTGTGAAGCTGTAATTACATTTATTTATTTATTTATTTAACACTTTATGCACACAAAATGTACAGCGGCGGACTTAATGCCAATGGCATTCTCTTCTTTAATTATATTCAGGCACAGTCATCAAATAAGAAATAGTTTTAGCAAAATCTTATTTTTTTATATTAATTTCATACTTATATCCATCCATACTAAAATTATGAATGAGTAACGTATCATTTTATATTCAAGTTATTTGACGGAAATCTTAAGGTCAATTCTATAAATTAAAAACGTTCAGAATCTAATCGCAATTTCATCTCAGTAAAATGTGCGTAAAGTAATGGGATTTTTGACAGATCGATATTTAGATTAAATTGCGATCGTTCGTAAAAGTCGTCTGCAGAATGTCATCGGGTTTATATTACTTACATCAAAATATGATTAAACTGTAATACGCCGTGCGTACAGTTCTCTGCAATGACTTTTTTAGCACAGACCTGTTGCCGACCATACTAAAGAAAGGGCTACATAACCTAATAACCTAGTTGTAAGTTGTACTCCTAGCATGTTTGCCTGCCACCGTCAGATAATCTCAGATTATGACGTGTTTATCTATCAGCGCTCTAACCACTGCATCACAAGGTCAACGCTACACAACCGAAAAACAACCTTCACTTCTACACCATACAGTACATTGTAGTACAGAAGTGTAGTGCTGAACATCAACACGGTTTTCCCGAAAATGGTGTAATGTATCGTTATGACGCGGACATAGGCCTCTAGATATGGCATGATGTAATGCTTTACGGAGAAGATTTTAGAGGCAAAGAGTTGACGAGTTCATTGATGGATCGGTGAAATATGACCGTATTATGCCAAAAATTCACCGTCATTAAGAATTATACAAAACGCGTGCTTAAAACAAAAAAAAAGAATATATACCATCACGCCTGTATTCCCCGAGGGGTTAGGCAGAGGTGTACCAATGTACACCCACAGTTCGCCGGTATATTTAGCAAAACGCGCGGTTTTGGTAAAACGCGTGCTAAATTTATTCCAAAATCAATCTTTTAATTTCCCAATACCGATCGAAAAATAAAATAATGACAAAGAATTCACATTAATATTTCAATCAAGTAGTTTGTTCCACAACTACGTTTCCAAACAACTCTATAATATTTTCAAACATTGAAAACTCAGCTGTGTCAGCAGAAACCGTAGTAAATCATTGTATTAATGAACCTCAGTTCCCTTCAGAAAGTGTCATCAATCCAGCCTATTATCTCAAGACTGGCAGACGATGATCGATCACTTACAACCCGACACCTTCGCTCTTCCATGCTAAAATTCTATATCTTTGGATACCGAAATTGGTGACATTTTAATATTTGAATATGGAAAAGAACTCTTTATTTCTTTATTTTTTATTCCGGCAAGTTTTTTTTTTTAATATGTCATACTGTAATAATTATCAATAAATATGCTGCGGGTTGTTCGAAAGAGATACCGCGCCCCCGGAACGCGTGTATATGTGGCAATAGGCTCGCCCCTAGTACCTACGTGGGACCTAAAAACATACCGGCGAACGGTGTACATTGGTACACCTCTGCCTACAGCAATACATGCGTGATTGTATGTATGTAATATCCTGCGTTTCTGCAATTTATGCATCATCACATCCATGCACTTTAATTAAAACAGATATTTTTTAAATCCCAACCATTTTTATGTGGGATATAGGGACGAAAGCTTTTACTCTTTTACCGTTAATTCAATTCATGCTAGAACCACAGAGTTGAAATATTTTATACGTTATTTAAAAAAATATGTTGTTCCATGCAAAAATGCAACACGTAGGTACATGGTTAAAAATGATTAAATAAGAGATTTTGTAATAGTCGATGAATTTTTTTTGCACTGGATGGTCTAGAATAATATATTCGTTTCATGGTAAAAATTCGTGTTACGATATCCCTTCCACGGTGTATAGGTACCAATTAATAATAAATTGTAGTTCAGAACTAAACGTATTATAATAGTAATAAATGGTTACTATACCACAATTACGACTGCTACGGTCCTGGGTTCGATTCCCAGGTCGAGCAAAAAGTGTTATTGGGTTATGGCTATGAAATTCTCAGTAGCAGCTCGGAGTTTGGATTTGTACCCGGTTAATTGCAATAGGCTCGCCCCCTATTACACGGGACATAAATATACCGGCGAACTGTAGGTGTACAGTGGCGACCAAAAATGCATACCCAATCTCAAAACGTATTAGGTTGACGTTTAGTTTGACTTACGACCTTTTACTTTCAAGAATAGACACATGTATCATCGTTGTGAATGTAGTTCATAATTTCAACGTTTCTACATGAGACAAGATAGTCTAGCGGTTAAGCGCGCCCAGTAGACGGCGTTAATCAATGAGCCGTGAGTTCGAATCTCACATTATTTTTGTCTTTTTGTTTTTACTCAATTTGAAGAAATGGACAGAAATATAATATTCTTTATCTTGTTCGCTTTGTTCACACATTTCGTAAATTTAAAAGGGTACTCGTAGAAAACTAATAAAGAATTTAGATTTCTGTGAGGTAGACATGAGTTTTGTGCATATTTAACTTGATTGGAATGAGCGTTGTCGTTTGGTTGTGTTTGTTGGTTAGTAACGAGTGATTTAATAGATACCCGTAGTGGTATTGTAATTATTCTCGAAACGCAGGCAAATAATATTACTGAGGCGAGGGCGACTATTATTGGGCTGCATAAAAGTGGTCCCAATTAAAATCTTATGAAACCTGACTGAATGTGAGTATTATATTAACGAATTGTAAATTAAACTTTTATTTGAAATTTATACCTAAGAGACCTAAAATTATTTGGTGGCATTTCGATTAATACTTATTATTGATTTCTAAATATATAATGACGCCAAAAAAAATGTGTTTATTATGGAATTTATAAATAAATAGTTTTAATATATTAAAATTTGTTATATTAAATAAATATTATTAAATTATATAAAAAATTAAGTCACTTTAGTATTTTGTTATAAATGCCTAATATTACTTTTTTTGTTGTTTTAGAGGAATACTATTATTAGTCTCCGAAGCAAGAAATACGAGGAAGAGGATAGATAGCCTATCCTACCTACTCAACAGCGAAGTAGATTAAGTTTGGTGGTTTCGCACTGGATAACATACTGTTTACAACAACAGATGCATGGTTTGCATCATAAACCAGAAAAAATACGTTTCGTTTTTAATATGTGGGGATGGCGTGCAACAGTGCTACTTATGAAGAAGTATTAGACGGTGTTATGCAAGATTTAATAACCTGGATGTTTTAGTTTTAATAATTAGACGGTGTAACTAAATATTTAGTCATAATTATCCTACTACTATTATAAAGGCGAAAGTTTGTATGTATGGATGGATGTTTGTTACTCTTTCACGCTTAAACGGCTGAATGGATCTGGATGAAATTTGGCACAAAGATAGATTATAGTCTGGAATAACACATAGGCTACTTTTTATCCCGGGAAAATGTACGGTACCCGTAGGATAACACATCAACTGTGACGCGGACGAAGTCGCGGGCAGAAGCTAGTATTATATATTCGTAGATAGTTATTTAATGATCTTAAATTGAGGTTTAGTTTCAATCTTCTTTTCATCAAGAAAACGAATTATTAAACTATTACCTCACTAAGTTTATTGTGACGTTACATAAAAAAACCTGTTCATAAAGTCTGAATTATAGTTTAGTTTTCAATTAACTCTGCTGAATACCAATTCAGAAACTTAATACGTGAGCATCACCAAATTTATTTGTGTTATTAAAATATCCTTCTCTTATTATGTTATTATGAATTTTATTGACTAAGTGGGTATTCAACAAAAAATCTTATGAACAGTTACAAGAGAACTTCTTTTATTTCGGTAGGAATGTGACGTTACAATTCTCATAAGTTTGTTAATTTTAAAAATAAATTTTTGTTATCACACAGTACGCCTTTTTTTCCTACTTCCAATTACAAAAAGTTAAAATAAAATCACATAAAAAGTTATATAAATAATACAATAACTAATATTTGCTTCTTATAAAAAATAAATAACAAGCATGAATACGTAATAATTCAACATAAACCTAAAAAGATTTTGCCTAACATTATTATGGTTTCAAGAAACAAAAAACAGCCACACTTAGTATAAGATTTGAACTCGGAATTCAATGATCGTAAACCCTTTCTTATCCAAACCAGCTGCCAGGACATGTTATAATTATGCGAAATTTAGCAATGCAATGGTAAGAATACGTCGCGCGTCGGGTAGGACTCGTAAGGTAAACAGAAATATAATGCCATTTCGCGTAGTGCGACGATGGTTCATTAGTGTGTGTTATCTGTGGAATGTTGAGACATCACTCGTAATCACACATGCGCACGCGCTGACTGGATCGCGCCCTTGTTCATAGGAAAGTGAACCTTAGCGTGGGTATGCATTTCTGAGCGCTTACTGTACATTGGTTACACCTCTGCCTAACCTTCCAGGGAAAACAGGCGTAATGGTATGTACTATATCGCAATTGATTTTTTACAGACCACCTGTACACTCACTCCACTCACAATTGCAATTTCCATTTAATTTTCCTAAGGACGTTACATTCATATCCAAATAGCAACTTCACTGCATTCGATTAGAGTTTATTTTTAAACGTAGTACACAGGTGTCGGAATGACGTCAAGCGCATTTGTCTTCCCGTTACAATAAATGCGATACAGGATTATGATATGGCGTTAAAATGTATGCGGAACAAGGCTGTGCGTTACTTACTTATTTATTTATTACTGCATGGAAGACTTACAGCTAAGAAAACTTAACAACAGGTACACATTTGTGTATATAAGGTTAAGATTGGCCGCCATGGCAGTCATGGCGGCTAATCTTAACGCAGTCTATCCAAGTACACAAGAGATATTATAGTGCACAAGTGTGGGCGCAAACACAGGTGCACTCCCTCTTCCCTAACTCTCATAGTGCGATGGGATGGCAATCCGACACAACCAGGGAGAGGGGCGCAGTAACAACGGCTTTACCTACTTTCCGAGACACGGGGGTGTCACACAACCAACTTCCAAACTCCGGGCTGTTACTGACAAACTCCTAATGGAAAAACCCAATAACACTTTTTGCCCGATTTGAGAATTCGAACCTAGGACCCCATGTTCAACAGTCGCGTTTGCCACCTTGAGAACATCGGGGCAGTTCACGAGCACATTTGTATGCAAAATATTTATACAGTGACACACAATGGTCCACTCTTCAAAATAAGTCTGTATGACGAATGGGCTTCATAAAACATGTTGTTAAACTCTGTTTTCTGTCAGAAGTACAGACAATAACAAATCATAAAACATGATTACAAATGTCTGGACAATGCAGACACGTGAAAACAAAAGACGCACTGATTTGATGTGCAAACGCACGAGAAGTCGGCAAGATACATACATACACATAAACTCACGCTTTTTTCCCATGGGGGTAGGCAGAAACCACGGAACGCCACCTGCTACGTTCCTTACATATTGCTTTCGCCTCGTCCACATTCATACATATTGTCATGCAAGCTGCGCACCCGACCTTTCTGAAAAACCTCACATAAGGAAAGATACAAGAAACAAATTCGATGTTTAAAAACATTAGAGTTAAAAATTACTGTACTAAAATAATTTTCAAATGAAGAACGAATTTATTATCGCTTCTGCAAGCCCAGTGGTTTAGATTCCCGTCTCTCATGCATGAGGTTGTGGGTGCGATACCGGGCAAGTACTTTTTTTTTTTTATAGATTGGAAATCATCAAATAACTTCCCTCGCCCTGGGCGGGACGGGAGGGAGTGTCAGACTTTTACTGACTAAAACCCATCTATGTTCCTTCATGTGCCCTTTGCGTTCCGGGGGCGCGGTATCAACGGTACAACCCGCAGGCCGGGCAAGTACTAATGTGAGTTTATCTTGAACATTACAGACATCGGTAAAGGAAAACATCGTAAGAATACCTGGACTGATTATAATTAAAGTCTGACATTCCTAATCCGCCTTGAGCGTGATCAATACTCGTGCCTTCTCTCTGTGAAAAGAGGCCTTTGCAGTGTACAATAATAGGCTAATATAAATATTATTATCATTCGACTAACTACTAATCACTAAACCGCGCAGTTTCCACAGTGCCAGTCACTAAATTACAGCAACCACTCAGATGTAATAGTCGATAATATATACGTAATGAGTATCTTGTGTTGCAACATGGAAGGAGCTAATCTATGTATAATAAGATTTTAGTAGTATAGCTCTTTGTAAAGGTGTTCGTCCGGGGAAGTACTACCACTGTACTTATTTCTGCCGCGAAGCAGCATTGCTGTGTTCCAGTTTGCAGGGTATGGGTGCCGGTGTAATTACAGGTACATGAGACATTTCAAGTAGGTATGTCTCTGGTATGGCAACTCATTTGCTAGGCCTCTGGTATTAAAGATGTCTAAAGGCAGAGGTGACTACTTAACATCATGTGGGCCGTCAGCTTGCTTGCCATCTAAGATGTTAACAAAAAAAAGATCAAAGCGTACAGACGGTTTTTTAATTTTTTTAAACGGGAAGTCATCAAATAACTTCCCCCGCAATGGGCGGGGCGGGAGGTCGTGTCAGACTTTTACTGACTAAAACCCGTCTATGTTCCTTCATGTGCCCTTTGCGTTCCGGGGGCGCGGTATCTCTTTCGAACAACCCGCAGCGACTTTGTTTTATACTATGTAGCAATAATGTGATGTCTTTACATAATAACAAAGGCGGATTGGCAATTTCAGACATAAATCATATATGAAATCGCCAATCCGCCTCGAGCAAGGATGGTGATCAATGTTCATGCCTTCTTTGTATGAGCAGTAGAACAATAATAGGCTTTATTTACTATAAGAAAATAATAGATGTCGACGCGTCGCCTCCTAAGGCCAACCTATTCTATTTATATTCAGTATGTCCTAGGAATTTTCCTCACCTAACTGTGACCGATAATCCTTGACGGTACATTTCGTTCTGGCCTCTGGTTTTTATAAACAAGGTCTCGTTATGTTGGACATTGTTTATAAGATGTTCCTACCTACACAAAAATTTCAGTGAATTCACTGGAACCTTGGCATCGTAACTGACGTGACTATGAAAATATGATTTAGAGCGGTTTTGCACTATGTCGGATCCGAATCCGATCCGAACCCGTGAAAATATTGGTCTAGAAATCACGAAAGAAATCAGATGACAGAGATCGGATCTAGTGCGTAAATTACCATAGAAATAGTTCTACGGCTGCTACGGACCACATTTTCACGGGTCCAGATCGGATTCGGATCGGACGTAGTGCGAAACTGCTGGTAGGGTAAACAGCAGTTTAATTTGCAGTTTTTTTTATTTTTATAGGACCCATTTTGTTGGGACGTGATATATTAAAATTCATAATGTTTTACTTTGTCGTGTACGGGGCACCTTTACGCAGATTTGTTACGCGCTGAGAAATTGCAATAATAACCTCTATAGTCATAGGAAAGTTATAGTGTCGTGGGTGCTTTTATATGCACATTTTACTGCCTACACAAATATGCAGACTTCCAACAAATTATAGGCTGATGTAAGAACCGCAAAAATACAACTTTCCTATTATTAGATTTTGAACCGCCTCGTTAGCCTAGTGGTCCGAAGCGCGACTGCTATGCTAGAAGTCTTGGGTTCGATTCCTAGGTAAAAAAAGTGTTATTGGGTTTTTCTATGAAATTCTCAGTTGAGGCTCGGAGTTACGTTGATGGCAATAGGCTCGCTCCCTATTATATAGGACCTAAAACATAACGGCGGTCTGTGGGTGTATATTGGTACACCTCTGGCTAACCATTCGGGGAATACAGACTGGTATGTATTTATTATAACATTTTGAAAAAACCGAACAGAACTTAAAATACTGAAACCGTGACATTTTAGTTCTTGAAAATTTTAAATTATAAAGTTTTCCAACAAAACCCTTGTTCCAACATTGTTCGATTTTCATAAACAAAATGATTAACTACATTTAATTAGCCACATCGCTGAAGTATTTCCGCCCCTAGCTAATTATTTGCTGAGTTTTCGATTCCGGGAAAATAACTGCGTAAATTCACATAACTTTTTACTTTAAAACTTTTCAATTTGTAATACACTCCTGCTGGCATCGACAGTATTTTCCTTATGAAAATTAATTATGAGATTTTTTTTTTTTCTTCGTCTCTTGTCTGTGTGATTCGTTTAAAATTTTGTCCGACCAGAGCGGTGTTATTCTGCAAAACCCTTCTTCCGTGAAGTGAGCGTGTGGCGATCTGTCGACCCCTAGCATCGTATAGTGACAGCCCAGTTTTAGCTCACTTCACCTTAATTCACCGAGGGAGATTTCTTACAGAATAAGCCGGCAGTACTCTATATCATTGACCTCGTTTAGATCTTGTATGGTGCAGGTGGTTATTCAATTCACAACGGGTAACTAAATAGGCGACGCATGTCCTGTGATGGTGCTCCACACTGGAAATGTGTTTTGAAGGATATTTTGATTTATGAACATATTCGCTTCGCATGGTGTGAGTTTTATAAAGCACAAGTTATGATCTTAATATAACAGCTAGGCTCCGTTACAGCAGATAATGTGCTATTCAAATTAGGGCTTTAAATCGAGTACGTTAAAATCATTTTTACAATGACTAGATAAAAAGGTGACAGCTCGCGGACGGCAAACTGGCAGCTAACAGTTGAATTTTTAAAGCAACTCCGGCCAGATTGTTTTCGTGTTGGAGCACTGCTTTCGTATTGAACAATAACCATTACACTTTATAAAATATAACATTATAGGTTCCCATACGTCCTGCTGGTATATTCTGAAAAAAATCTCCATCAATGAAGTGAGTATGACGAGAGCTGTCATCCCACAATACTAGGAATTGGCAACTCATCAGCTAAAACCGAAGTAGATATTTACGGAATAGCACTGTCGATCAGTGTACGTGGCTTACGTTGGCTTTAGGTAATTCTAGTTTTTTTTTATGTCATTGGATGGCAAAGAAGCTGACGGCCCACCTGATGTTGAGTGGTCACCGCTACCTATAGACATTTGCAAACCAGAGGCCTTGCAAATGCGTTGCCGTCCCAGAAACAAAGTTGAAATATCTCATGTACCTGTAATAACACCGGCACCCATCCCCTTTAAACCGGAACACAGCAACGCTGTTTTACGGCAGAAATATGGATGGTGGTAGGTAGTACCGCCCCGGATCAGCTCACTCATAAAGAACTCTACTACTACTCGCTAGTAGAAAAGAAATCAATATGAAATCTAGTGACATAGGAGCGCATGTATCATACCTACTTGTGTTCATTAATGTATAGATAAAGAGCAATATCACCCACGTCTTCATAATATTGGTATCAATAACCTTCAGCTTTTTTATTAAAGGTTGCCTGATACTAGATCCTTCTAACCTTTTCATTGTTGGCTAAAAATATTTTCCAAGACAAAACAAAATACGCTACATGCGTGCTCCGTGGCTACATGACACGGGTTCGATTCCCGCTTGAAACAAATATAGGTATGGTGTACAGATAGTCGGTCCGAGTGTGCCTATGTATATGAGTCATTTTATATGTTTGTAAACGCACCCACGATACAGGTGAAATGCCTAGTGTTGAGCAACGTTTTTTACAATAAGAAAAAGATCCATCAAGTAATAAAGTCCGCAGATCTGAAATGGCCTTATCAATTGAAACTTCAAGACTATTAAAAATCCTTCAGCAATTTTAACACTCCAACTGGCCTTTTCCTCAGAATCTGATTAAAGCCGTCCAAGTCACTTTAGAAGTTTTCCGAAACTTTTCCTCGGAGGACAAGAAAATTGTCAGTAACAAATCGAGAGTGGATTATCTAATAATACTCTAACATAATAATATTGAGTGCTATGAAACAAATGAAACGCGCTGTTGAACAATGTACGGTAGACAGGTTTGAAGATTAACGTGATTGATTGCCGTCGTTAGTATGCTTAGTTAGAAATTAATGTGGAGTTATTGCTATTGCATTTTACTTGCTTTTTTAAGCAGAGTTACTGAATAAATGGTATGTCAAAATAGTAGGTACCTATTTTGATTTAAGTCATTATTTAGTTGTGATGTTTTAGAATAGAAAAGGTAATGTTATGTGTCTTACTCTGTTTATCTACTAGATAGGACTGAGCACGGTGTCCTGGTTTTAATTCTCAGATTGGACATTTTTTTTGGGTTCTTCTACTAGGTATTTCTTAGTAGCAGACCGCGAAGTTGGTCTCAAAAAGCGCCTAAAACCGTTGGTCCTACTTATCATTCGTAGATCTTTCACAGTCGTTACGGGTAGTTAGTAGCCCAATGGTCTGACAATTAAGTGGTATCATGTTACCCAGTTACTGGGTTATGGAACACTGATACCTAATCACGTCCGAGTAGACTGAAATCCGACTCCTACATAGTTGGAACAAGGTTAAGCAGGTGATGTAAGTTGCTTTATTGACCACCAACTTATCAATCGTGACAGATATATAAACACTTATGTTATGTCTGTTTCGTTTTGCGATTATGCTTACATAATCGACAGCTGAGACGACTATTAAAAAACAAAATCGGTACACTATGCGGTCTTATCGCTAAAAGCGATTACTCTTATACAACTTTTGAACGAATCGTGTAATTAAAGATAACAGGCAAATTGTTATTTTGATAATTATTCTGACCCTAAAATACGATAGTTAAGATAAAACCATATCTAATACATATTATAAAAGTTAAACAACTAAAAAATCAATATAATACCTACGTGTGCAATTTAAAATAGCACTTTTCGATAGCCAAGAGCCTCCCATTCATAAAATATGCAAAACTATCGATTTGACACTTCCTATTGTACACCATTGAGCGATCGGATTTCAAACTTATGCAAATTGATTTACTGGCGATTTTTCATGACGCAGAATTTCAGCCTAGATGCAAATAAATACGAGATAGGTACTTTATCAAATATCACTTAGTTTGAAGTGATAGTGTTAGGTTTCAGTAAAGCAATAGAGGAAGAAAGAAAGGAAAGAAACTTAGTCGGGGTCATTGTCACCGGTTTCGTTGAAGAGGACTATTATACATATAAGGCCATTGTTAACTTAATCGAATCGAAATATATACCTATCCGACAGATATTATACCGATACAATATTTTTTA
Source organism: Caradrina clavipalpis (assembly GCA_932526535.1). Classification (NCBI taxonomy): domain Eukaryota; kingdom Metazoa; phylum Arthropoda; class Insecta; order Lepidoptera; family Noctuidae; genus Caradrina; species Caradrina clavipalpis. The sequence continues at coordinate 5,498,621 of OW052103.1, forward strand.
ATATCATTGAATGCCAAATGAGTCGACGACCCACCTTCTGTTAAGTGGTCTGCAATCCCAGAGGCAAAATTTAAATGTCAAATGTGCCTTTAATTACACCGGCAGACACCCATACCCCTGAAACGGGAACACAGCAACGCTGCTTCGCAGAAATAGATATAGTGGTACTACTTCCCCAGACGAGCTCCTTCACAAAGAGCTTTACTACTACCGATCCGGTACTCTATTACTACCGATACCAAAAAAATTTAAGCAATAAATCTACGTTCCACAAGCGAAATCTAGAAATTCTTAATAAAAAGCTCTAAGGAAACTTATGTAACAGAAAAAAAAAGTGCCAAAAACCGTCCACGCTTGAAATATAAGAGAATCACACTCGCACTTTAGGTGCCACTGTTCCTAGCGACAAAACATCTATTGTATCACACGTTTTATGTATAAAAGGTACCCCATATGTACAAGTGTCACCGGCATCATCTATTTGTTATCATAACAGTTTTAGCCCTCCACAGTAATGGACTGTCCTAAGAGCCGCTCTGAGAGCTCAGATAAAATAAAATACGCAGATATATTTATTTTTTCTTTTATTTTAAAAGTTGTTTAGTTTGTGCCTTATCTAAATAGAAGCGTAATCTCCCCATTTGTCTGTCGAGCTATGTTAATGGACACTGTACTATGATGTATTTTAGATGTATAAAGCTTTTAAAATAATCTGCTAGGTATATAATTGTTTAAATGGGAAGTTAGTCTTTTACAACATAGGATCTTGGTCATTATTTGGAGTGGTATTGTATGGATTTGAATGGAATTCGGCACACAGATAGATTAAACCCTTTATTAAGATATAGGCCACTTTTAATCTTGGTATTAGGAGGGTTTCCTCTTTAAATGCGAGTAATAATAATAATGTACTTCTGATAACGGCACGTAATGTTAAGAGGTTTCAATATCTGGGGCCCTGACTATCGGTAGCTTGGGGGCTGTTCCCGATACCGTTGGTTATTTTTGATATTTTCAAATATTTTATACTAATATTTAAAAATGTGATCTATTTGTGTAATGAATAAGAGAAAATAATATCTTTATTTTATACATTTCAAACGATGATTTTTATATTATTTGAGGTTCACCTGAAGTGAAAAAAAATATTATAAGGTATTGTTTGGTTTTCTTAGTTATATCATCACATTGGTATTGATAAGCTGTAATGGTGTTATTTATGAACTTTTAAATAAATAATTTTACATACATATTTGACAAATAAGTACAAAATTATCACACATACACAACCATAAATAAATCCTACGGCTAACAGCCTAGTATTTCTCATATACGGAGAGCTTTACACTTAATATTCACATATTCAGTTGCTCCACATTGCCGAGGGCTCATTATCTAGTACCTACATCACGCGTCACTCATGTTAGGAGTGTCACTCGGGAGGGACTGCGGCCGGCTGCGATGCTCGGGGGAATGATTTCAGTGATTAATTATAATATTCTGTGCTTTCATTTTTTCTTTTATAAAATGTCTTTATCTGCGTAGACATTTTAATTTATAAGCATTTCTGTACGTTTAATTGAAAATAAATTAAAAATACATAATTTACGTCTTCAGGGAAAACTTTTACCATAATTTCAGCACATTATTGAGACGAGACACCCCACCAACTAAGATTTTTTTATTGTTGGTTATAAAAAAATAAGTTGCTCTATACGTGTTAACCGTATACAGGTGTTGCGCTTTTGTGAGTATTAATTGTACTCATCATTATGAATAACTTTTACCATAGGACTGACCCCAAAATAACGAAAAAAACAATTAGCTATTCCCTACAAAAATGCTTTTCAAACACGATAACAATGTATGTTTTTTTTTCTGGATTTCAGGATTGGTTCCATGGCAAGTTGTTCTTATTGATGAGTAGAAAAAAAAACGCAAAATATCACCACGCACCGAGACACATTACATTATCGCAAACACATAAGTGAACCTCTCAACAAGATAACAACACAACAGTATGTCAAGGACTGTGTTCGACGTCATGCCTGTCAAATTAGAACATTGGCCACACCAATTACTTACTATAAAACTCAATAATGTGACCGAAAATATCTATCATGCGATTACACGAACAATATGTCACGGTAACCGCAAAATTTTCTTAATTTTCCAACAATGCCTCGGGCTTTAAGCAAACAAGTTTAAAGATATTCAAATGAATTCGGTTTTAACACATAATTTCCTCATACGAACATTTTAAAACAATTTGCATGCTAGTTAAATTCAAATGTCTGTTTTTTGACAGCTGCTAATTAAAATTTATTCCCGCCGTCCGCCATCTTTGAAGCGTAACCGCGAAGTTGTGTTTTGTTTTTGACTTTTGTTTAACTAAAATGTCTGTGATTTGCTTAATTTATCTAAGGTTATTAGTGAAGGTAATGTTTGTTTAGAGTTCTCGTAATGTTTCGATGTGTGAGCTAATCTCGTGAACCACTGAAGCGTGTCTCGTGAGGTTATCGGTTAACGTTAGTTTGGTAATTAATGATAAGTTAATTCATCATTACAATTCAATACACAACGCCTTAGCATGACAATTCGGCAGGTTATATAATATATTGTGTGATATAAGTTAAATTGCTATCAGTAGCTTTGCTGCTTTATCAAAATCAAATCATTTATTTCAAATAAACCAATTTCAGGCACTTTTGTATTCGATAAAGAAAATACATCTGTGAAACCTATGCTTTTAATTTTGTTTTGTATTAAAACCTTAAGATATTTTACAAAGCGAAATGACTTTTTCATCGGTAAACGTTGACCTTTTATCCGACCAACCTTTGTGAAAAGTTACAATTACAACGGTACCGTACGTATCAACTTCATAAATAATTAACGAAAATTCAATATGTTGGTCTGGAATGGTCGAACTCGTAGCATCAGAGTTACAAATACATTTTGAAAAGGTGAATGAAATCTTATATTTGGAAAAGATGGATAATACTGCCTGTCGTGACGTCATCGATCAGGAATTAACTTTTCTGATGACTGAAACTGTGAAACCACTACGATACAAAGTGTAAAAGGATGATCATCGATAAAATCGCTTATATTATTCGCGTATTTTGGAAGATGAAGTGTGTCTTAATTTTCTATTTTATATTATTATCAAGATCATGCATTGGACTGTGAATATGTGGGTCACTGTTACGAGTATGCCGTCTCTCAAGGGATATGGTAGCAGTGACAAACCGTTATTTCTTGTATTGTTTTCCTTGTTTTTTTTTTGTTTAGTGTCTGTGTTAGTGTTGAGTCTTGGTTACTCCAATAAATATTTTTTATCATTTAATGAAGGCATACATGTTGGTAAGCTATGAGTCCAAGGTAGGTATATGTAAGCTTCTTCTAACAGTAACCATTCAACAATAAACATGACAGGAGATAGTGATCAAACTTGAGCCTATGCCAGCTGTTTCAAAGCCGAATCTATGCCATAAGGCCCATTTACGCCGGAGCCAACTTGCGGACTCACTCGCATTTGAAGGCACGGTCTTATTTTTTATTTTTTTTGTTGCAATCTTCTGCCTAGGACTTTGTCCTGTATTGTGGTACATATTCACATACACAAATGACCAGACCCGGAGCAAAAACTTGTAGATCATACAAATATTTGTGTGTGTACAACCCGCGACACGCAGTCGCTCAGCCCCGCCAGCCATGTGTCTAGCCAATTATACAGTAGTGTCATACGCATCCATGCAAATGCCATTACAGCGCCAGACCAGCAAGCTGTCCACGTCGGTGTAACCTAGCTTTAATACGCCATTAAAATGCAGCGTATATTCCTGTAAACACGACATGTAAGGGCAGAGGCTCACGTGCCAAGGACCCATCAAACTTATATCTTGCACAATTGTTCTCATATCTTATTCTAAAGAGGTATCTCTTGAGTTATTGTGAATAATGATGAACGCTTTTCAGTTGGAGGAGTTGAATGCAAAGTTGTCGAATAATGTGTTTATCTGATGAACGTGCGGAGATGTGCGTTGATTGTGTAGTAGAGGAGAAAGCGTTGAATGTTTACGTGGCGGAAAAATAACATTTCATGTTTGTGGCAAACCTTTTTTTTATATGGTATGTTTTTTCTGGAATATTTTGTTGGTACACAGAGCATGTGAGTAAACAGAGAGCGGTTTTCCTCTGTATTTTATATATTTTTTTTGTTTAGTAAAGCGATATAATAGGGAGGACAAAATATTTTGCGCTTTTCAGTACATAGGGAGACAGTATAGAATCATAAAAAAAAAATCACGATAACAAAATATGTAAGTACCATTTTTTATGGTGTTTTTTTTTCAGACCCTGGATAATGCACAAATTGCACCTACAATGTAAAAAAAAAACAACAAAAAGTTTGTCATCCAAAAACGAGTGAAATTGACCCAAAAAGATAAATCTGGATCATCCATAAAAGCCACAGAGTAAGATTTTATCTCGACAGACACAGTTTACAGTCAAAATAAACGTAGTGATGTGATAATATCGGGCTAGTGAGGGCAGTGGAATAACATAAATGACTTTGTTAGTCGTTCTATGAAATATAGCTTTAAGAAGAACTGGTTTCTTTAAGAATAGGTAGGTTACTTATTACAAACATACAGACGGATTGGGAACCTCCTTCTTTTAAAGTCGGTTAAAAATGCATTAAATACATAAAATGTAAGATACTGGCACGTTACAATTAATGGCATCTTAAGTAATGTAGTATTTTAAACATTTTTTTTCTAAAACCATCTAATTTAATAAATAAAATAACCCGCAACTTCAAACTTTATTTTCAGCTCTGAAAATACGATAAATTATAAGTTAATTATAAAATTAAATTTATAGTTGCTTTAAAATTAATTAATATTTTAATCAATTGAGGTAGCTGATACTAAACCTGTAGGAAAATCGCGTTTTGATTTCAACTCGACTACACTATCTAAGTGTAATATAACTATTTTAACTACCATAGGTAATAAACAACAATAATAATTTCTATTAATCAATTCTCTGACACGTTCCATCAGACCTTTGCAGAACTAATAAAACAATGCATTTAATTAATAATATTCCAAATTAATTAACAACTTAATTTAATATTCTAAGCACGTAACTTTAATGTGTTTTGTTATTATGGTACCTTACCTTTTTTAATATAATGTCGTTGACACTAGTTAGATTTATTAGCTGGCTACTTCCTGCCTGAGAAATCATCATTTGGTTGACTGGTAGAGAATGCCTAAGACATCATCTCCGCCTTAGTACTTCTATTAGTAAATGTAAAAGTAAATGTATCATGCAGACAATTTGTTCAACTACATACACACTATTGATGTATTCTAAGGGTGTATTAAATAATGTAAGGGTCTGCTTTACCGTAAATATAAAAAATCCAGTAAGAATTTTGAGATTATAACTCAATGTAACTAATGGGTCTACACGACACAGACTTAACACAGACTTCTATAGAACTTTGTCTGTACAACAAATCAGTACAGACAAATGTCGGTGTATCAGAAAAGTCGGAAGTCTGCGTACATGTCTGTACGATTGTCGGAGCAAAACTCATGATTATTGAATTACTTAATTTATTCATTAAAATCGAAGTCTGAACTGGTGAAAAGTCTGCACAGACATTTGGTAAAGACCTCTGAGTAATAATTTTTACTCAGACTTTATAGTCTGTGCAGATATCTGTACAGACAAAAGTCTGTATCGTGTGGACCCGCCATTAGTTTAGTAAACAGACGTGTTAACAGCCATGTGACAATTGTCTTTTTAAACTTACTGTAACATATACTTACTTCTAAAGATGTACTATGTATTTATTTTTACATGTTCGATTTTTAGGGATCCGTACAAAAAAAAAGGAAAACGGGAACGCGCCGTCTGTTGTGCACTGGGCTGTATCATTTAACCAAATGGGGATATGAATGTCTTGATTGAGGAAAAAACGGCCTTGTATTTGGTTCTCTAACATGATGCATGAGATGTCTCTATCAAATCATCATATTGAAAGCTTATTTTTCCTTAGAGTTTGGGAAAGAAGGAAAATGTATCGTAAAACATTCATAAGTAGGTACATATTTACATGTTTAAGCAACCGAGGCAAGATGAAAAGTAATGTTATAATACAGAAACAAATCCATACTAACATTATGGAGAGCTAAGATTTTTTGTTTGTTTGTTTGTAATGAATAGGCCCCGAAACAAATAGACCGATTTTAACCATTTTTTTTCACCAATAGATAGCTACATTAATCCTGAGTAACATAGTCTTTATAACATTACGCTATGATACACGAAGACGTAACTTAGGGTGAAATAAGCCACACGGACGAAGTCACAGGCGGTTTGCTAGTAAATAATAAGCAGGTGCAGATCAGTGCAGATCTCTAGATTACAACCAAACTGTGGCATAACAAGCCATTACATTTCACAATGACGCAAGTTCCACTTTTTTTTCGTAAAAACAAAGAACTGAATTTATCTTAACATTCCACTTTGTTAGAAAAAAAAAGTGTTAATTTTTCCAGACATTAACGTCAGTGTTAAGATAATATAGTTAGATCCCACGATGACCAATCAACTTGCAAAAACAAAGAGATCCATCTGGTTTATAGACCTAGAAAAAAAAGCTTTGAACAGAGCTAAATCTAATTTATCTTTAGTCAGACTGTTAGTATTTTAATGGGACAAGCCCGCCACACTATTCCCAAACCACTGCAACTCCTGTAAGCCAGAATCAACAGTGTCGATCACAAAAAATCGTCGAGGCAATAAACCTCGACGAGTCCCGGAAAAATAATTCAACTGCCTTGGATCCCGCAATTAAATTACTGACTCGATTGTTAGTGCTTGTATAGATCGATGGCGCGGTCACTTACAACAGTCTTGTTAGATGTTGTCAAAGACTACTAAAAATTGCTCTACTAGATCAAGCCCGCTACACTATTTCTAAATATTGCAACTCCTGATCGCCAGAAAAGCGCGCAAAAAGCTTGACGAGTCTTGGAAAAACAATTATATACACATATGTATAGAAAAACCATTCCATGTAAGTATATAAAAATAAATATTAACACTACATATATTGCCGATCATTGCAATTCCTGAAAACCAGAATCAACAGTACACCGAAAAAAAAGCGCCGTGGCAATGAAGCTCGACGAATGCCGAAAAAAAACATTGAACTGTCTTGGTTTCCGTTTCTAAATGAATGATAAATGAACAGCAGACGAGTACATTTTTTTTTCTGTTTTGATACTAGACAATGTTTTTTTTTTGGGTTTATTGTGCACCGTTTAGATGTAGGTCTGTCTAACTAACACACCTAAGTATAGTAAAGCGGCAAAAAATTTAACTACGACTATGTAACGCTGTATACGTATTACATTTTCAAGTATTCTATCGCTCTATTTGTTTTGCTATAATACGTTATAGCATATTTTATTCTGACATCAATTATCTAACTTCAATAGACGAGAGATTTTAAGAAAGTAAACTTGAAATAAAAGCGACAGTAGTCTGTTAATTTAATGGTAAAACACAGTCGCTCATCTGTACACCCACTAAGATTAAATTAATACAAGATATATTTTTCTTTGCACAATTTTATTGGCAGTAAATTCAGTTTCTTTGCGTGATGGTGATTCGTAATTAAAGCTTTATGGTGGGAGTTAAAGCCGTGTTTATTATTGTAGCTGTCAATCTTCAGATAGAGTGGGGCCGAGCGCCCACGATGAGCTGGTATAAACCTGTCGTTGAGTACCAATTTGATGAGGTTTCTTTTGAAGATGTGTTTTATGGATTAATATATGAACAGGGTCGTGGAAGAACGAGGAGACGATGGCGGGACGTCTTGGATGGCTTCCTCATGAACTGAATAGATCAAGCACAATAGAGAGGAAAGTTGAAGTAATGGGGGGAGGCCTTTGCCCAGGGATAGGTAAAGGCTAGATAATAAATGAATACATAAATAATTTCATGGCTTCGACAATCTTCATCCCAGTTCGAGAGTCGTCCACTACTGAATATTGGGCTCTTCCTAGAGTCTACCACATCGATCGATCTTGTCGGAATATACTGTAGAAATTTTCCTTTGGTGATTTAGGTTAAGTGAGCTTGAAGTGAGCTCTCAATTTTTCAAGTAGAAAAGCTCAATTCACCTAAATTCACTGTGGGACATGTTTATAACAGTTGTACCGTATCCAGCAGATGTTCACGAGTTCCAACGAAGAAGCGTATTTAAAAAAGAAATACTTGGAAACCACAGCGGTATATGTAAATATGTGTTTGTTTGGTTTGTGTTACAAAGATAACACAGGTCTGAATTTCAAGAAATAACTTCATGATCCATAATATTTATGGGTATTCTCGATGATCATAATTATGTACGACTGTAATAACCTCTTTAACCGGATACAGTAAACGCTTATATTGCTTGTTGACAGATATACACTTCCTCCAATCCAACAGTTCAGACACGTTTCACACAAATAACAGCTTCCACGAAATATCTATTTATATGGAACGTTGTGTAATACTTAAATATAATAATTGCATCAAATTGATGAATCGTATCAAAAGAATCATCAAACGCTGGTGTAGTAGTTAGCTAGAAATCATTCGACACACGGACAAACATAAAATTAAACGTTAGTACAGAAAAGCTTTGAGTCGTTCACGACCTGCGTCATGACCTGTCGCGTTTCAACACATTTTATTATTAGTGAGAAAAGCTAGGAACACAATGATAACACACCACGCGGTTACGTGAGATCTTTAGGTACAGTTTTTGATAATAAAAATCTTCCTACAATATGATTTGCACTGCCATGATATCTGTTTAAATAAATATATTGGAATGAAATAAAAATAATGAACTACTAAAACTAAACAGCTCAACGTTTTCCTATAGACCAAAACATTATGATAATCACACAAAAAAAACAAACAGTTTGTTATTGAGCAAAAGATGTGATTCATAATCTTAAAATGACCTGTTCGCAATGGTAAAAACAAAAATGGCATGAATACGAGACGCTTTATTTTACTTTATTGCTTTTTTCATTCATTTTTCATTCTTCTCCTTTAACTACCTTTTGGAATGGGCAACTACATTCAATATTACTATTTTTTCTGTTGCTAGTTCTTAAATGCCTTTTAATGATCTAATTGAAATAAAGGATTGGATTTTGACTTTGATTTTAACTTTATTTACGCGACAAATCAAGCTATAGCACGCTTGTTTTCATCAAGAGACGACCGAAATAATAAGCACGCTTGTTCTGTGACCAGTGTGTTTCGAGCTTAAATCTTGTAAAATGAATGCGAAGTAATTATGAGTGACTGGATTCGTGTCAGAATTAATAAAATGTGACGGACGTTGGAATTAGTTAAATCGCTAATTTGTGGTTGTCCGACGCCGGAGTAATTTTTAAAATCAGTGCCAAGTTTCAAGTCGTACGTAAAATTTAATTTGTCACAAATTAGGTAGAAGTATGACTCACATTTTGTGCAAATAAATAGAAACTTGTTTTGAAATAACTATCTTTACTTTTGTTTTTAGCAGTAACCGGAACAAGAGTTCTAATTCTTCATATTCTAAGATCGTATAGTCGCTAAACCTATGCCATTTTTACATAGCAATTTATTTAAAATAAATATTAATTTTGGTGTTTCAGTAGGTTATTTTTCAAGTTAAAGGTACCTTACATGCTTACCATCAAGTGTGTTTGTTATACATGTTTTACAGGATATCATTCGAAAATAAGATTTATTATTGCCAGACGCTTTCCTTGGACCATAATTTCAACCAAACACTGTATAGGTTGGAACTTCAAAACGTTTGGCTGAAATATTGCCTAGCATTTAAATTAGCAAGTCTCTTCTGTGGTTTCTGCCTATCCCCATAGGAAAGAAGTATGAGCATGTATATGTGTATATTTCTCAATCTAGGTAAGTCTTACAGCTCCGAGATCTCAATTTATTAGCAAAAAGAGAGAGTTCCAACGGTAAAAAATCCTTGTAAATTTCTGCAATTCATTGAGTCTGTTCTAAATACGTTCCGTCGCATATAAACGAGTGACAAATTACCTTGTCCACACACCGGGCTCGAGTTTACTGCGTTTATTTTCTGTTGAATTTATCAAAGTCCATGTCTTAGCTAATGAGTGTAGCGTGTCCATGATTAGCTAAGCTATTACGATGAGCTATTAAACATAAAACAGAACACGTGCTAAATAAACTGCACTCCTTATTACGATATTTTTTAAATTACCGGTACTGTCTCTGCGTAAAACGGATCTCGTACGGTCAGCAACAAAAATAGATTAACATTCCAGATTTTTAAATCATTATTACTGAGCACAATATCAACAAGATACGTAAAGTATCTAAAGTTAAGATAAAATTAACTTATAGGTATTGCCTAAAATTCTGAATAGCAGTGAATTGTGTTATTTCGTATCTATTTAAATGATGTGTAAAAGTAACATTGGTAAACGAAATTTATGTACATTATGGTACGCAATAAATAATTGAGTGTTGAGTATTTTGTTGCTGATCGTACATTTGCGCGAAAGACACTTGCATGGATCCCTTGGAGCGAATGGACTTTTTCGCGAAGAGACTTTTCTGCGTCAAGACACTATTGCGCAAATGACATATTCGCAAAAGAGTTTTACTTTTTTTTTTTTTAAAAAAGATGGTAAGATGTATAATTTAATGTAGCTTGTTTCTGTAGCCCTATTATATTTACTTATTATTATTATATACTATTAACTGACCCGTGCCTAGGAAAGCCTCGTAAAGCCGTTGATCATGCGCCTGCCCTCTCCCCAGCCGGGTCGGAGTGCACCTGTGTTTGCGCACACACTTGTGCACGCATGGATATATGCGTGCACAAGTGTGTGTGTACACTGCATTAAGATTAGTTGCGTGGCCAGAAACGGTCTGGAGAATACATACATTCATATATTTACAAGTCACAAATGACCAGTGGCAAAAGTTTCATACCATGCACAAAAAAAGCTGCAAGTCATTCTTTACTAAAATACATTATCACTCAGCAATTCTTCATTTCATTTTATTCTTCATTTTCATTCCCATATTAATTCTTAAATCAATAGGTAACTGCACACGTGGCCTTGCGCACATTATCAAAGGTGTATTCTGTCTGTTATGTGAACTGGGGTAAGCTAATAGTTTCAGCAAATTGGACTAATTAAGTGTTTATATCCTAATTGCGGGCAATACGTGTACGTAAGTATCAGCATAGGGGCCGATCGATAGGTAATGCAGGTTTTACTGAATCAAGGCTTTGGAAATCGTAATAACTGAAGTAGTAGGTAAGTTAGATATGCGTTTGAACTGTAGTACTATTTTGTAAAATTCTCGTCACTGAATTTAGATGAAGTGAGATTGTGGTGAGTATCATGTGAGATGAAAGCTCATCTCAGACTGAATTCATCGAGGGAATCTTTTAGAAAATAAAGGGTCTGATCCACAGAAATTAAAGTTTCAAATTAATAGGTATGTTTTATTGTCTGTACATCACTGAAATCCTTCTAAACGGCTGGATGGATTTTATTGAAATTTTTTGTGTGTGTTAAATTGGGTCAGATTTACTATTTTACCCAGTTAATGCAACTGACAACGTTCGGACAAGACAACATCTATGGTGTCCGCTAATATTATAAAGATTGTCATAAACATATCAGAAAACAATCCTAGCCGAGAAATAACAATAAATAGCAGTCTTATAATGTTTTACCTACATATTTTCCTACCCTAGCCACTTCACACTATCCCTTCTAAAGCGTGGCATGTTTCCGCCACCACAATACCACCGCGGCGACACAGCGACGGCGGCGACGCGTCGCGTGCTATTCTACTTCGACACGTCTCATGTGAATTCTAACATGACGTGTGAAAGGTACCTAATAGGATTGTGTGGAAACACTTTTGTTTCTGTAAGCCAATCGGGTTAATTTGATTTACATGTTGTCTGTTATCTTACAATTTACACTTTCGTTTACCGTCTTATTAACACTTAGCGCTGTTTCTGTGGTAAGGTACAATATCTAAAATAAATATACCATCACGCCTGTTTTCCCCGAAGGGTTAGGCAGAGGTGTACCAATGTACACCCACAGTTCGCCGGTATATTTAGATCCCATGTAACAGGACAATATCTCAAGCAGATTTTTATCACGATGGCCAATCTCGGAGAAGACTAGCCAATTAGACAGATGTATGGTGCACAAATGTGTGCGCGAACACAGACACCTCCCTCTTCTCTTGCTCTCATATTCCGATAGGATGGCTATACGGAACGACTAGGGATAGATCAGACGCAGGACAAAGGGCTTCATGTGCTTGTCTTGGCAAGCATGTCTGCACAAGAGTTATGAATATAATTGTGGACGAATGGAGAGGAAGAGGGAGCCCATAAAAAAGATGGATGGATTGTGTGAACATATGAAAGAGAAGGAAGTAATATGATGACGGTTGGCAGCACGGAAAGGAAGAAGAAAACGTGTTGCGCCGACCCCAAGTAACATGATATATGGGCAGAAGAAAAGTGGACAGTTATCGTTAGGTAAGTTTATTTTATTTATTTTATTAATTTTAGGAAAACTTACAGCTTCATGCATCATATACAATAGTTCGGGAAGTGGTAACTTTTTTCTCGCCCTTTACCTACAACATTATATTAATTGAAAAGGTTCACCAAAACATTACTCACTCACAAAATATCAAAGAGTTAAAACGAATTCAGATAGTATAAACAGAGCTCCACTTTTATTTTAGACTGAGCTCTCGAATATTTCACAACGTGGAACGTAGATAATTGCGTCGTAACATTGCAGACTTGTTATGATGCACGTAAATATGAATAAAGAACAATTTACAACATTACAAGAATGTTACTAACTGTATTATAACTCTTATTACTGTTTGTACCTATTAAAATTATGTTTCTTATAAAACTAATTCGGCGTAGGTGGTGTAACGATCTGTACGTCGATTCTGTGAAATTCAGACATGAACTCGCATCTCAAGTCGCTATTCAATGACATCAAATATTCAATCAAATTCAAATGACATTGATTTATTTGACACTTTGAAGTGCGAAGTGAGCGTCGAAGTGACGGTGGAATAACCGTATAGAATGCCACTGCTGGTCTTGATTGCGGGGCGAGCATGGCCAGATATCGCACAAAACAGAGAAGTTTGGAAGAGGAAAGGGGAGGCCTTTGCCCAGCAGTGGGAAACTTGACAGGCTAACAAAAATAAAACTAATTCTGACAACGAACTTTAAACATTTATTAATTAAAGTAATAGAAAGACCAGCCTATTATTATCCCACTGCAGGGCAAAGGCCTCTTCTCATACAAAGAAGGCACGAGTATTGATCACCACGCTTGGAGACTTATATTAATTGTAAGTCCAGGTTTCCTCAAGAAGTTTTTCTTTACCGATGTCAGAGATGTCCACATATAGTATAATAAATATAAATCGAAGAAGTCACATTGGTGCCCGGTATTGGACCCGCAACCTTATTGAGAAACGGACAGTACATTTTCATTTATTAAATTCGAGTATGAAAGAACAATGTTACCTATTGGGTTTTTTATGAAATTCTCAGTAGCAGCTCGGAGTTAGGATTTGTGGCAATAGGCTCGCCCCCTATTACATGAGACCTAAACGTAGCGGCGAACTGTGGATGTACATGGGCACACCTCTGCCTAACCCTTCGGGGAACACAGGCGTGATGGTATGTGTCAAACAATAACAGGTATAATAAAATAATCAAGCAAGTTGACCTGTAAACGCCGTTCAATTGAGATCATTCCTGTTGTTGTCTCGCCGGAAAATGATGAGCCCAGCCCACCCTTATGGGCCCCAATGGTTGTAAACATCTGATATTTTTGTTTGTTAGCGTGTAACTAAATGAAGTCTATAGATAATAGTACAGTACCTACATGATAGGAAAATGATTTTTAAGGCATTTTAATACTCAAAATATAGGTAACTTAAACGCCCTCAAATATCCAGGAAAGATAAAAGTTAGCAATAGATGTCCAGAAAACTGAAAAATAAGTGGTTTCTTTATAATTTTTTATAAGGAAAGTTGATCAGTAGAACGACTTAAAAATAACGACCCAATTATCCGCGGTTGCTACATAACTAAATCCAGAATCTGTGTTTAATAATCAAAGTGTTATGTTTCGTAATTTGTTACAAAATAAAATATTAATAAAACAACGTACGTATAAATTACCTCAGCAAACACTTTGAGCCATCGATCCGCCAACACCTTGAGTTGTTTTATAAAATAAAAATACCGGGCACATTGTAAAACAGCGGATATTTATCATTTTTATCAGAACTGGGTCAAGTGCCAGCTGAGAACGTCATCCTCCCTCATCTCGTAATCCCTGTATTTTTCATCTCACCTACAAGAATTTCAGTTTCTCTGAGAAAATTGAAATTGATCTTCTCCGTGTATTTTTTTTATCTAAGTAGCTGGAGAAAAGACTGATATTTATTTTCTATTCTAAAAAAGACGTTAAAATGAAATAGATAGGGTTGAAATCCGCTTTTGGTGAAGTTTCTTGGTTGAATGACAGACAACACAGCCTAAATACCTACAGAAGATTTGAGAAAGATAAATTTGTTTTTTAGAGGGGTGGATAAAAACGCTTTTATGAGACGATTCTTAACGATCGTACATAGCAACCACGCTATTAAATTAACCAATAACCGATCACTACTAGTCTAATATCCTCATGCCAAAAAGAGAAAAAGAACAAAGCTAATGTACTCAGAGAAGATTTTTCGGATCTCAACCTCTTGAACGGATTAAATACGGAATTTTAGTACCAGTTCAGACGAGGCAGAATCTACGTGGTTACGTCTGAACCAGTATGAAGATACTCATGTAGAACAGAGCGGCATCCCCGCGGTTCTGGAACCGCGTATGATATCATTGGACGGCAAACAAGCGTACGACCTACCTGATATTAATCGGTCACCGCTGCTATAGACATCTGCAATACCAGAGGCCTTGCAAACCCAGAGACAAAGGTTTAATTTCTCATGAGAATGTAATAACATCGACACCAATATCCTTTAAACCGGAACACAGCAATGCTGCTTTGCTGTAGAAATAGGTATGGTGCTCCTTCTCAAAGAGCTGTACTACTACTACTTATTTAATCTGTGCTACTACTCTGTATTCTCTATTTAATTCAAATCTTCTTTTTGGGACATCTGTTATTTGTTTCAGGTATTTTATATTCCACGTGCCCTTTTCCCCTTTCACAGTCCTAACCTTGAATTAGACTGTTATGAATAGAGATTTAATAATTCAAAGCACAATTAATTTAATTTATTTCCCTTGAGTAGCTGTATCTTCTCTTTAGAATAATAACTTTGAAGCCTTTTACGGCATACATTTTTAAAGATAATTTATTGAGAGTAATATGACCTAAGACAATTGTTAGGTCATATTTCGCCTCTGTCTGTATTTTGTTTTGTCTCTACATCAACCTAAGGTATTCTGGATTAAGTCCACCTCTGTACTGTGTATTTTTTTACATGCATAAAATTTAATCATTTTGTGTAATTTAATCTGCAGTGCCAAAATATTTTGTTTTTACTAGTATTTTGTTATAAATATTTAAAAACCAAAATAGAAGAATCATAGAAGAAGAATATATTTGACAAATAAATCGAATTAATGAATTATAACAAGAAAAAATCTGTTAAAAATTAAATAAAAAATTAAAGCGTTTATTATGGTTTTTTTTTTTTGTATGAAACTTTTCGTGTGAGAGTCCCACCCGCACTTGGCCAGTTCTTTGTTTTCGCATGGGCAATTTTTCTTGCAAGTGGGCACCTAAAGGGAAGAGCCTCGTTTTACTCGGTCCGGATTGTTACCTACGCAAGCAATAAAGAAAATCGGTCAAGTGCTCTTTGGTCACGCTTTTAAGGCTCTGTAGCAAGAGTGTAAGTGTAAAATAAACCGCCATCTTTGTTATGGCGGCTATCGTGTAAAAAATGTGCAACTAACCAAGCTACATACACCAAGCATAACTAAAAATCTGTTTTAATTTTTGTATCGTTATATTTAAAACGACAAACAAACAAGATGGGGGGCTTTAGTTTAAAGATGTAGTATGTAAGTTCTAATGTAACTTTATTTTTTGAGTTTTTATATCTTGGACTCCACTGATATTGATGAAGGAAAATATAGTGCGGAAAGCTAGACTTATAAATGTAAATTTAGCAAAAAAAAGCCAAGTTTTAAATTTTTGTTTTATTACAGTGGAAAAGCCTATTGATATCAACCCTAGCGGCAGATTTCAGGCTACTAATGGTGCCCTTACGTAAAAACTAAATCACTATTTGTCTCCTATCCATTTATTATTTTCAATTAAAAACTTGACAGCCTTAATGGTACTTTAACACGAATATATTATTATTAATCATTTATCGAAACTAATCAATCGATTTTCCAAACAATACATAACACAACCAATTAAAACATCCACTCGATTGACAATACATCTCGATTGACCAGACAACTTGATTAACTCGAGTCAGCACACCTCTATTTATAACGGGGGCAGCTCTAGAGCATTTGTGACCATCAGAACTAGGGGAAAGGGAATGTCTTCTTGCCTTCGTTTTCCCTTGAGGCCATTATTTGAAAATAATTCGGTTTGGTGTAAGAGCAACGTTAAGTCGGAGGTTTTAGCTGATAATATTATTGCATTAAGGTGAGGGGTTGAGATGGGCGGTAATGAGGTGATTTGGGGATTTTTTCTTGATTGTATTTTTAGTCGTGTTTTTTTTTGGTTACCGAGTCGAGTAGACTTCTTTTTCTTTAAAGCGTATCGATGGCATATTTATTTATATTCTTTTAATATAAATAAATGAGATATGTTTAAAATGTATCCAGAGGACTAGGATCCTACAAAGGTATGGGGTATGCCGTTAGTAACATACTAAATGTACCATTGGTACCGTGCTTATAAGTGCCATTGCTGGTACGGTTTTTGGGTTCTATTCATGGGTTTGTAAACATATTGGGTTTTCCATTACGGATTTCTCGGTAGAAGCAGAATTTGGTGGTGTCACATCCTCGTGCTTCGAAAAGCACTCAAAGCCGTTGATCCTACGCTTGATCTCTCCCCGGTCGAATCGAATTGCCGTCAAATGAATGTTAGCGTCAGGGAGGACGGAGTGCACCTGTTTGCAAACTCTCTATTGCACTATATTATATTATGTCCTGCGTAATTGGATAATTTCCAATGAGATTAGCAAATATTTTTACTAATAACTTTGTATTTTTATTTGTACGAGGTAATCTCTGAAGGTCCAATTACAAAAAAAAAAACTTTTACTGAAGAAAGCTATACTATTGCACAGTGTCATTGGCTTTGTTTTATGGTATACTTAATTTTTACGCGGACTAGAAACTAGTTGTTAATAGAAATAATGTCATCAACTAAAAACAGAAGGCCAGAATTCCATTAAACATTTTAGGATGGCTAAAACAACTTTACAAATTGGAATGCCCAATCGAGTTATACAGTCAAATTTAATCCCTTTAGAATAGGGACAATAGGTTTGCATAAGTAATTTAAGCGTTTATCTATGTTTTACCTTAAAGGGTTGCTACCCTAGAATTAGTTAATGGATCATGTATTTAAGAAGATATAACAATTTTCTTCTTGTCTTCGACTCGATGACTTTAGATAACACATACTTACCGTCACGCCTGTGTACTCCCCGAAGGGTTAGGGGGTGTACCGATGTACCTATACCCTCAGATCCCGACTGATATGTTTAGGTTCCATGGAATAGGGAGCAAGCCCGGGCACAAATCCTTACTCCGAGCTGCTACTGAGAATTTTGTAGAGAAACCCAATAACATTTTGCTGGACCTGGGAATCGAATACAAGACCCATAGCGGAGCAGTCGCGTTCAGGACCACTAGGCTAACGAGGCAGTGATTTTAGAAAATACTTTACTTTTACATTTTTGTATAGTTGATGGCTAAAATAATGGCAGCATCAGAAGCATTGTTAAGATATTACCCAAGGATGGTTTAAATAATATATTGTTAATATTTTTTTACAAAGACCTTGCCTTTATGTTTCATGACCATAATAATTATTATTATGAATTCTTTACCACTTCTTCTGGCATACGACCTGCTCAATGGTAAGAAGTCACTGTAGCCTATGGGGGCCGGATACACCAGAAACTTAATACGCGTGTTGCCAACCCTACAGATACTTAATCACCCCCTCTTAAAGAACCCCATACTGTTCTCCCCTCCCCCCGGAAAACCAAAATTAATTATGTGAGTTACACACAGACCAAAACCGAAACTAGGTACCCAATTTTAAAAACTTTCATTTTAATATAGGGAAGCCAAATCCAATTAGGAAAATGCTTTAAATTCAGCGCTTAAAAAACTGGCCAGGGGCGAGTTTGCACTCGTATACAAGTTTTCGTACCACCGTAGTACAATATCTAATATTATGTTCAAGAACAAGATTCTTGTTAAATTTTTGACTTTATATTATTTTTTATTATTTATTTATATACTGGACATAGTAACACCCTTTAACAATTTCAAGTGATTGCCTATAACAGTTTAAAAGATACAGCCCTATGATAGACAGACGAACAGACAGGGTCCCGCTTGGCACCCTTTGAATGCAGAACCCTAATAATGAGCGTTATAATTAAAAAATGAACGTCATTAAAATCTTGAAACCCGAGCACTAAATCTCATTCCTCAGAACGAGATTTATAAATTTTTAGAATTTTATTTTCTGGTTGACGACGAATGATCTCAATCAAAAATAAAATTCTAGCTATCTCTGGGTTCTACGAAAAATATTCGTTCAGGCAGCCTTCACGAGACAGGATGAGAAAATAGTAAAAGAAAAAAATCCAGCATTTCGGAACGTAGTTGGGGACGAATAGAATGTGGTGCGAAAAGTCACCTCTATGCCCCTATGTCGCGCTGAAAATCGATGCGTGAATCTGTTATAGGTACCTTTGGGCACCGTCCTTTGCTTTCAGTATCCGATCATTCATGTGATGTGTTTTGTTGTGTAGTATAAATGTATGTATATTGTCACTTTTTGATGTACGAATTGCTTTGTTCTTGTCGTTTTTGAACTCTGCAGTTATAATTATGATAATTTCAGCCTGTTATATTCCATTGGGCAAATGCAAGACTAGGACTGCCAATGGACTAGGTATAATATACTCGTAATATATCAAACCGAGGAGTCACGAGTGTTGATCACCCTACCCGAAGTGGATTGACGATTTCAATCTTATATTAGTTAGAAGTCCAGGTTCCCTCAAGATCTTTTCATAAACCATCGCCAGTCATGTCAAAGATGAACTTAGAAGGTTTAAATGAACTGTAAAAGTCACATTGGTACCTACTTGCCCGTTATCGAACCCGCAACTCCATGTATCAGAGACGGGCGCTTTAACCACCAGGCTTTCACGAGTACCTTAGTTATAGATAAGGTATATTGAAAATAACTCGATAATGATAACGGCATTTTTATAAAAGGTACACATTAACAACCTATCCTCATAATTATGAACAACAATAAAAGCTTCCGATACAAAAAACCCTAAAAAAAGTGAGAGACAACAACAACTCCCAGATCATTTAATTCCAACAACACTCATACACCCAAGGGAAAATGTACTGACCGATTATTCAAAAACGCTACACTGAAAATTAGTCCATAAACACGTAAATTATAGAGGAAAATTCAACTAAATTTGTTTGTGTTAGTTATACATAACGGCGATTTAACCCGCTGTCATGGCTGACAAAGGTTACTTTGGAATTATTAATTACTTTAATGGAGGTTCATTATAATGTTTGTTATGACCAGAGGGTCCTGGGAGTACTTGATAGTCAAACTAAAGGACAGGCTACAGGTTAATTTGCCTTTGATTACTGATTAGCATAATTTTAGTTATTAGTCTCAAGGGAGATGTAACTTTTATTAATGCGTCTATTGTCTTTTACCTGCGAATTCGTCTGCTTTAAAGCTGATATATTATCTCTCGGGAACCGTTTTTTTTTATCCTATGTGTTATTTCACACTAAAATTTATCTCAGTGTCGCATTTCATTCCATTCAACTGTTTAATCGTAAAGGGTAACAAATATCCATCATTCCTCACAAACTTTCACATTTATATTATTAGTAGGAGTAGTAGGAAGTACAATAAAATGGGTTTAGTAGTAGAAGAAAATTTAAAAATCATCACTGGCTTCTGAAGGTTCCTGCGTCTGCTTAGACTTCAAAATTTCTAAGTCCTAAATTATCCCACGACAACAGAAAAACAGGAATAAAATATCCTTTCCCTTTGTGTTAAGCAAGATCAATATTTATATGCGTGCTTTATTTCAACTAACTCGTTTCAGCTGTTTAAGCGTGAAAGAGTCATAAACATATAATCGTCTATCCTCACTAATTTCGCGTTTATAAGAAGTAGGATTGGAGACTAATCTGAAAATGTAAACCGATCTTTGTTTACTTATATTTGTACAATATACACGAAAGCTCGTACCTGTACAACTAGGAAAACAATAAAACGATTTCTATGAAAGAATCAGCGCAGTAAAATATTTAACACAACACAATACAGACGCTGATGTGCGCGAGTGTACACACAAGATAAGGGGTGTTCATGTTGACGCGATGCAACGGAACTGTACCTCCTCCGATGGAGCGGGGAGTTATGACAGCAGTGCGATTCTCTAAGCCTTACTTCGTAATTCGAAAGCTGAATCCGCAGTGAGATTACAAAATGGTATTCTGTTAAACATGATCACGCCGGTGACGTCACCACGGCGAACGAATACTAAACCAATGACAAGTTGGTTCGTTATCGAAGTGAGCGCGATCACTTTAGTGAGACTCGTTTTCGAGTTTGCATTTTAGAGAATCGCACTACAGAACTGGGGGAAATGTCTAGCGCGGAAAATACGACGCGACGCGCGACGTCTAAAATAAAGGGTGTAAAATAGATACATGACGTAGTCGTTAACTTCGCATACTGCCTATCAAACTAAGCTAGGAAAGGACTCTTATTTTTGGTGTAACAATCACTGCTTATGTTAGCGTGCAATGCAACACACGCAACATGTGTTTGTGCTTACGTATGTACTATATTCATACATTCAGGGGTCGAGGGGGTGTTTAAAATTTAGTTATAACATTGAAAACATTTTTTGGCTAAAAGCTTCAAATAAAGTTGGAACTTTTAACCTTCAATATCTCTGTAAAAGTTTGTAAAAGTTTCCTTTGGGAGCTTAGATGTACCATCGTGGTGAAAGAATTGGTCAGCTAGACTCTGCGTTACCAAGTGCTAGCTGTCCAGGATGCGCCGAACGTTTGGAATCGCAGTACGAATTAGATAACGCTCGAGAAGGCTCCTTCATGAACCCCAGAGTTATCATTGATAACGTGATAATGAACTAAAGTTGAAAATTGCGTGCAAGGCATAATTCCGCGCGTCATTTATTATTAGCTTGCACGCAATTGCACAATTTTGAAATCTATTCCTTTTACGCTGACCGTATAAATGACCGTATAAATGTAAAACACTGAGGAAATAGCAGACTAATCAGAAGAGTAGTTACAAGGTAAATCAGTACCAGGGTACCAAACGTTGCCGAAAGTTGGTCTCCTTACTATTCGATCCACATCCAAAAGATGAAACGTTCCGATAAACTCGTCATGACGTCATACAGTCAGACAGACAGGCACGTTTTAATTGTTCCTAAAGGCACCTGTGATTGGCTGCAGACGATCAATTGATGCCACACACACGTACAAGCGAAAGTTAATTACAATATGACTAATGTAACTGTCCGCTCGTTTACGTGCTTAGACTTTTATATCAGTAATTGAGGTTCCAATATTGTTTCGATATCTGAGCTTAATTTAGTTAAAAATAAATCCTATTCTATTTATATGAGTGGCGGTGGGTGAAGCTTAAAGAATTAATTGTTCAATTTAGAATAACGAGTTTTTCTATTTGAATTTTATTATAATATTATAAATGCGAAACTTGTAGCTCTGTTTGTTAAGGCCTCTCTCTCTACACACATGTAAAATTATCAGGTGCAAATAAATAGTTCAAATAATGTCCAAGATTGAGAACGTCTCCTAATTGTGGTTACGCAAGATGTCATAGAAGTTGCTCTAGTGATAGATATCTCAATATTCCACCTGTGATAAAATCACACCTGTGTGGAAATGCCAGGCTAAACCACATAACCGATTTAGATGACATATGGTACGAGAAACGATTGAACCCCAAGAAAGAATTACTGCTTTTCAATTCACAGTCTATTTTTTTGTAGAAAAAAATAAATATCTATACTAAGATTTATTCCACTAGCGCATATAAAGAGCAAAATACTATTTTAATCAAAACGCAAAGCTCATGCAGTCAATATGGCACTAAATTGTATTATGCTAGTACATGATGTCAATCTAAAAAGCACTTTAACCTGACACGATACGACACGTTATCACATTCCAATGCAATGTTCGACTCAGATATGGCGCCAAAAAGCATCCGATTCTCAGAATGATTGTGATTGACGTACATCGAATTTATAGCAATCTGCGAGAGCATTCAACTGCAGACAACCTTATCAACACTTCGTACGGAGCCAATCAAATTGGGATCGATTGAGAGCTGTGGCTAAAAGTTTTGTTCACAAATTAAAGTGTATTCGTTCAATCTACATACTATATGTTGGAGTCTTCTTGTCTAGTCAAAAGTACCTAAAAATATATAAATATACCATCACGCCTGTATTCCCCGAAGGGTTAGGCAGAGGTGTACCAATTTACACCCACAGTTCGCCGGTATATTTAGGTCCCATGTACCTAATAGGGGGCGAGCCTATTGCCATTAATCGGGCAGAAATCCAAACTCCGAGCTGCTACTGAGAATTTCATTGAAAAACCCAATAACACTTTTTGCTCGACCTGGGAATCGAACCCAGGACCTCTAGCGTAGCAGTCGCGCTTAGGACCACTAGGCCACCGAGGCAGTTACCTCGAAAATTATTAGGTAATAGCGCTTTTGACTGCCAATTTGCGGATAAAAGTTGTTTTAACTGATGCTCTTTTAACTGGTTTGGTAAGGTTAGGTTATAACAAAACTACTTTTGAAGCAATCAGTTAGTTAAAACCTACTTTTAACAAGGTCCATTACTACTTTTGAGTGTTATTTCATTCAAAGTATTATTGTCGAAAGCCTACGGGCAAAAGTATTTCTAACTCACTTTACTAATTAAAAGTATGTACTTTTGAGTAGCTGAGAGTTTTGACTACAACATATAGGTACATACATATATCACAGTTTTATCGAACACTAAATTCGACTTTGATCCATGTATCAAAACAATAGTGCAGTTAGTTTAAAGTTATTCCCACTTTTGTATAGGAAAAACAAAATGTTTTATGATGACTCGTCTATTTTTATATGCTCTCAACTATACCTGTATACACACACACCTACTACCGTAGTGTACTAGAATACTGCGTAGTGTTGATATGACGCAAAAAGTCATGCACTTCAAATAAAATAATTCAGTCATACAAGTCTGATAGTGGTTTCTATTCTCGCTGTCTAACACACAAACAGACTAGTAGACGTAATATTTATAGGTAGAGTAACTAGCTTCTGCCCGCGACTTTGTTCGCGTCAAAATTCTTCCCACGGGAACCGTAATTTTTTCCGGGATAAAAGTTATCTTATGTGGTATTCCACACTACAATCTATTTCAGTATCAAATTTCATCCAGATCCGTTCTAGCGTCATTGAGTAACATCCTCACAAACTTTCGCATTTATCTATAATAGAAGACTAATGTTAAATGGATAGTAAGACTGATGTTTAAATGAAAATGAAGTAATAGGTACACAAAATAAAAAAGAGTTTTAAATACAACAAGTTCCTGTTATTCGTAACACAATTATCATTAACATCGAATACAAACAATCGATTTTTTACTTCAACATAAAATCGATTAGCACCCGCTCCAGAATAATTACAGCAATTCTGCATCAAATAAAATCGATAAACTTCTCGATCTCGTTTGTATTGAATATCTGACGAACACAAGAGAGAAAAATATTTATACTATGACGTCAGAACATCGTCAACGGATTATTTTAGATTCGACATACGAAACATGGGTGTCGTCACTGCATCAGATCGATGAAATGCTTTGCTTTGTTTATACCGTTGTTATGGCAACACTGGAGGTTGAGTACGTCAGACGTGATGATGCAAAGAGAAGACAATGGAAAGAAAACATTGAAAAGAAATATAGACTCTAAAAGAGATTGAACACTTTTTGTTTAGCTAATCCTGCTCAGATTTGTCTGCTAAGAAATATTGACCACATCTGCTAGTTTATAAAAACACGTGTAAAAGTATACTTAATCTTCATTTAGAGAATGAATATCATTTACTGTACATTTACCCAGAAACAGGTCATTATACTCATCACTATGAAAAACTTTTACTATTGGATCAACCCTGAAATCAGCTGATCCATAATACATCTTGTTATGCTAAATGAACATTAATGTATAGATCAGATGATTTTTATTTAAGTAAATATTAATTTTCAGATTTTCATTTACACGTTGTATGGACGTCATGATAGATAGTCAACTGCTGCAGCAATTATTGACTTGACATCTGTAATTTTTTTTCTTATTATATGTCTTCGACCTGTATTTCGCGTGACATTCAGTTTCACATAACGTTCTTTGAATACAAAAATCCTCGTTTTGATTAACTACACTATAAACTTGGTATCAGCAAAAATAATATTTACCCAGGAAACTTCGGAAGATAAATTGTAAAACAAAAACAAAAACCCAAAGTATTTTTACGTTAACACTGAAAGTATCGTAGGTACTTAACTTTAACAAGGTTTTTACAAAAAAAAAAGAACTGATTAGAAAATTAATTAATTTTGTTCAACGAGGGTTTAAAAACTCTCTGAACAGTATAAAAATACTGTAAAAAAAGAAACGTGGGCAAAAAGAAAATATACTACAAAACATTTTCAGTTCTAGAATACTAGAAAACAGTGAAGAATGAAAGTAAATCTCAATCTGATTCAATATGTATGGAATTCGGAATAGATTGTGTACCTAAATCAGATTCCTTACAAATAGATCTCAGTTTACTTTACGTTTACTACGTTACATCTTTTTCGTTTAACACGACAGTCGTCCTTCGTCCTTCTATTATTAGAAACGTGAAAGTTGAGGATGAGGATGAAGGATGAGGGAGGATGGATGGATGTTACTATAACACGGTTAAATGGCTTAATGGAAACAACTAAAAGGCACACAAATGCTAGATATTGATTAAGCTTAATAAAAAAAAAAAAAAAAATACCTATGTTTTTTCTGTGTCTATGTGGCAATTTAGGACATTGGCTTAATTCAGAATTTTAGGCAGATAAAGTCGCGGGCAAAAGTTAATAACCTATAAATACAAGAATTAGAGATAAACTAATCAAAAACCAATTTGCCGTAATACTTTAGAAAAAGAATCAAAAAGGAGAACCTTACCAAAGAATCACCTTAAAAAGCTTTAATTAAAGTTGAACTAGCTATAAAAATAATTGAAAACTCTGATCACAAACAGTAAATTTCAAAATCAAAGAACGTCTAAAATACGCGACCAACGAGTCCTTGAGTGCAGCAGCCATCACAGCGCGCACGTCATAACAACACTAACATTAGGGCTCTAAAGATAAAAAATACATTAATCATAATACCAGTTTATCAAACCGAAACACTAGTACTAACGGTTGGAAATAGAGGCGACTACTGATGTGCTTGAATTTGACGATCTTTGTGTAGTTTCCTCTCCACTGTATCCTTCTCTTTTACAAAAATAATTACGAGCGTCTTATTGCTCCGCTGCTGGGCACAGGCCTTTTCTTATGCTAAGAAGAAGGCTTCTGCCGGGGCTGCGGGTTGTTCGAAAGAGATACCGCGCCCCCGGAACGCAAAGGGCACATGAAAGGAACATAGACGGGTTTTAGTCAGTAAAAGTCTGACGCTCGCTCCCGCCCAGGGCGGGGGAAGTTATTTGATGATTTCCCGTCTTAAAAAAAAAACTGCTAATAAGGCACGAGCATGGAATATCACATTTGCTCATATTGACAATTTAGATCTTTATTAGAAGTCCAAGTTTCCTCACGATGGTTTCCTTTATCGATGTCATCATTATCCCATCTCTTTCATGATATAGTCTTTCAAGTTAATACTGCTGTCTCTTTCATCTGTGTTAGCTGTTATTCGCAATGCAGTTATTTACTTGGTATCATGATATCCCGTGGTGAGATTGGTTGTAAGACTTTCGAGCGTCTGACCACTTGTAATGACTATCAAAGATCTACTTATGACAACTGAAGTCAATGTACTTTCCGAAGCACTGAGTGTTCTCGGTATAAAATGGATGGACACCCATCAACTGGCCGACTTTTTGAAGTGTTGCTTAACCATGATTTTTCTAGCCATCATAGCTTACACCATCAGTCCTTCGATTGATTTGGAATTCTATGAAGTGACTGTGAGTCGACATCTACTATCAACATTTAGCAAAATTACTACCTCTTGTCGATTTAAGATTTGCTCAGCAAACGTCTTGCGTGAGTTTTGACCACACGTTTATCTAAGTTTATTTATCTACGTCATCAGCTTTGAAGTTTACAACTTCAATATTATTCGGGTCTACCTCCAGTTTCACTTAGTGAGGCTGAGTATCGCCATTTTACGTGGAGCTATTTACCTTAAAGACTGCAACAAGTACACTATCAACCAGCCTTCTAATATTCGACTGAACTTCTATTAATATAACAATAGAAAAATAACGTTACAACGCTATCGATATTTCAATGTAGCTTCGTTATTTTACGATAAACATGTTGTGTATAAGCCATTTACAAAAATAAATATCACCTTTATAACAATACAAAACAATGACTGCCGTTATATAGCCGTTATTTTTGTAATAAATGTAGTATAGATATTTCAAAATTGTCTGTCATTCGTCCGTTTGTCGGTGGCCAAAAAAAGGCAATCTATAAGCCCCATAATCCGACAGTTCCAAAATAAAACATGTAAGTAATGCATCCTCCTGGCCGTGCGTCACAAATTGCCCAACTATTTTAAGACTAGTGTGACCCGGGTGAGATAACTCGGCTAAGTGCTGCGTACCCTCTTATCATTATTTATCGCTGTGATAACGAGTGATGAGACCGCTTATCATACACAATGTATTAGAACTAATGCCCCCTACCTACTACCTGTTGAATGGTGGCACGGATTTTTGTGGAAAGGATTTTATTTCGCACAGTTTTCGCGGTTGCGTGTCTGAATAATAATAATATCAGGCTTTTATTGTCCCACTGCAGGGCAAAGGGCTCTTCCTATACAGAGAAGGCTTTTGTGGTTGTGAATGTTCTAGTGTTTCAAGTTTTTCAAAACGCTATTTGCCAAAAAGGTCTAAATGACTAAATTTTAATGTTTAATATAGACATTGTTTAATTCATACTTACTTATGAGGATAGAAAATATTTACTAACGTATAAATTGTATAGATCGTATAATTTAGATACATAAAATTTAGTTTTTCTTCTTTAAAAAAAGAAGTGATCCTCCTCATTTTTTTTTAATTATTTTACTTTTATACCCTGTGCTAAAAAGTAAATATAACTTCAAATAAATTCGAAAATGTTTTCAAACTTCAAAGTCGATGTGGGTCTTTCACCTGCTATTTTATTTTAAAGTTGTTAATAAATGTGTTTCACTACATTCTCTTTCGTTAAATATTAATATTTTCTGACACCTTTCGTCTGCAGTTGAGTTGGGATCTAGTAAATTCAAAGTCGCAAAGAGCCCGCAGTGTAAACTTTTAACTTTTTTTGGAAAGTTGTTATTCAAAGTTCTGAATATTTGAAAAGGTTTGATTGCTAAAGTTTAATGGGATATATTTATAAGGTACTCATGTGAAAATATTAAAGTCTGAAAGGTAGGCATTAATAGTAATTGCTTTTTATACATTATATTTATTTAACGAACAATTTTTATTACGGATTCACCTGCCATTTCAGGTAGGTTATCTCAAGAAAGTGTTATCAGTAAAAAACAATAATAACAAAACACAGTCAATATTACGAGAGCGAATGACAAACAAACAAACTGTCGTGTTTAAATAACATTTATAACATAATTAAATGTCGTCGCTCCTAGAATATAACAATAAACTTATATGGTTGCAGTAACTGGTGTTTATGATAAAGATATTTTGCTTGATACAACAAGTTTCATATTCCAGGGGGGCAATTCTACTAACTTTGAGAAACGATCGCAAAATCTCTTCTTCTATTCTCAATCTGCCAAAATTGCCTCAAATTTAAATTTACATTGTATGTCGCTGAGATGAAATTGTGACTACATTTTGAAGGTTTTTAATTATTAAAATTGGCGTTCAGACCTTTAACCCTACCTAGAAACCGTAGGTACCTACTTAAGAAAGAAATTTGAGGGTTTTATTTGTAAAATGGTCATTTTTTGACCTTGACAGTTGCTGAGTTGATGAGTTTGGGAAAGATTTTTAAAGAACCTGCCTGTTCTGCCCACCTCCCATCACCACGCTTGCTCAAGGCGGATTGGCGATTTCAGCCTTATATTAATTAGTCTAGGTTCCCTCATGATGATTTCCTTCTCCAATATCAATGACGTCCAAGTTAAACTTAGGAAGTACATATGAAGTTGAATAACTCACATTGGTACTTCCTCGTGCCCGGTTGCAAACCCAGAGCCTTGTGCAGGAGAGGCGGGCGATTTTACTACTGGTCTATCACGTCAGTCATGTAGTAAAACTAGTCTTCTGTTGTAAAACGGCCTGCAGCCAAGTATTATTAATTTAGGAATTCTCAAGTGTGTTTTGTCAACAGCAAGCCGGCACCATGAAGAAATAGTTAACGTGACTTTACGTGACCTCGATCAGCGTGTGCGCTCATCTATAACTTAACGTGGCACCAGTATTTGCTGTAGGTGTAAGAAACTTCTAGGTGAAGGGAAATATAGGTGTGTTCATATTGGTTTTCTTTTCCAATTATTTGTTCGTCATAAATATCCCTGGTTGGACTTGGGTCTTCAGTGAATAGTCACAAAGGGTACGCGGAGACTTTGGTAGATGATTTTGTAGGCAATGGACGATATTGCTAACTGCCTCGTTAGCCTAGTGGTCCGAAGCACGACTGCTACGCTAAATGTCTTGGCTTCGATCCCCAGATCGAGCAAAAAGTGTTGTTCGGTTTTTCTATGAAATTCTCAGTAGTAGCTCGGAGGTAGGATTTGTGCCCGGTTAATGGCAATAGACTCGCCCCAATTACAGGGAACCTAAAACCTCCTCTGCCTAACCCTTCGGGGAATACAAGCGTCATGGTATATGTGCAATTTAATTACTTTAAACTACGGAGAAATTGCGTGTGTTAGTTACTTTTAGAGAAACCTACTTTATATCGTACCCAATAAGGTATAGTTTTGTTTTCACGTGATGAACCAACTTTACGTCTTAGAAAAAGATATTCCTACATCCAACATGTTATACAGGCTAAAAGAAATATTGATCCGAAATAGATGAAGCTAAGGGGAAGCATTCGTACTGAGAACCCTTTTAAAACTCTTTTGATCCCGATTCAATATTGGTTCTGTATCTATTTGAGTTAGATTTGCCGGCTGTTATCGATTAAATGGGAAACATCTTGAGCTTCCGTGTATTTATTATTTAATGATTATTTACAAGCTGCTGAAATATTTATTTCATCTATAATAATATAATAAAGCTGTCGAGTTGTTATTCGGTTTTCATTGGATTTATTTAATTAATAGTGCGCGGCACCCGAATTCTTGACATAAAATAGCCTAAGCTACAACAATAGCTAAGATATACGGGTTATAACGTTAGCTTTCTGTCAATGAACATACATATATACATACTTAAACTCACGCCGTTTCCCATGGGGGTAGGCAGAAACCACGGAACGCCACCTGCTACGATCCTTACTCATACTATACTACATACTCCTTTCGCCTCCTCCACATTCATACATCTGGGTCATACAAGCACGCCGGTTACGAGTACTGCGCACCTGACTTTTCTGAAGAACCTCACCAATAAGGTCAGGGTAGGTCTTTCTAGAGCATCCCCTCCCGGCATTGCCACTCACATCTGCCATATAAATCCCTTTTGTTAGTCGCCTTTCACTCATCCTCTCAACATGACCGAACCATCTAAGCATACTCTTTTCGACCTTTGTCACTGAAAGACCTGTCAAAATCGGTTCAGCCGTTTCAGAGACTGTTTATTATTTGTTGTTAAAGATACATCCCTGTGACAGACAGGCGGACGAACAAAGAAGCCTTAGTAGTAATAGAGTTCCGTTTGGCACCCTTTGGGTACCCTAAAAACACGATTTTTCTTCAGGTATAGTCCCATAACAGTAGTCTCTTCTTAGCGTTTCGATGACAAACTATAATAGAGGTATTATAATTATTGTTCCGGCCCAGAATTTGGCCACTTTCACTGCGTTGTCGGTGGCAGTCATTAAATCTTCCTGCGTGTAGCTGTGTGTATAACAGTAGTTATTCTTATTTATGAGTACTTTTACCCTTTAAAAGATGCTCAGCCAAATTAAAAGTCAGCCTATATACGTATATAACTAGGTATATGTTTCGTGCTCCTACCGAAGGAAGCGACGGCCAATCTCAATTGTAGGCAGACCCTTTTTATTATCAAAGACTAATGGATTAATTGGACAACTCCGTCCCGCCTAGTAACGGGATTTCCTGTAAATTGATTACTGAGTTTCAATTGTAGAAAAAAATGGGTTGAGTATTTTATAGGCGAAGTTAATTTGAATGATTTAGTTGTGCTGCCCCGTTGGTCTCGTGGTCGCAACGTGCGACTGAGGAGCATAGGGTTTAGCATTAGGGTTCGATTCCCAGGTCGGGCAAAAAGTGTTATTGGGTTTTGTCCATTAGGAATTTCTCAGTAGCAGCCCGGAGATTGGAAGTTGGTGGTGTGACACCCCCGCAAGTAAAGCCGTTGGTCCCGGCTGTCATTCGTAGATCTTTGACAGTCGTTACGGATTGTCAGAAGCCAAGAAGTCTGACAACCAGTCTAACCAAGAAGTATCGTGTTGCCCAGTTACTGGGTTGTGGAGGTCAGATAGGCAGTCGCTCCATGTAAAACACTGGTATTCAGCTGCATCCGGTTAGACTGGAAGCCGACCCCAACACAGTTGGGAAAAGGCTAAGCAGATGATGATGAGTTGTGTTACAGTTATTACTTGAAAAGCTTTCATATAACATTGTATGTCTGTCTGTTTGTTCCAACTCCAAAACGACTGGACCGATTTTAACGAGACTTTAACGGGTAAATAGCGAATGTTATTAGAAGTACCTAACTAAGGCCATTATATCACAGAAACAATTAGGGTTTGTCGAAAAAAAAAACATCAATAACGTCGAGACAATAGACCAAAATCTTTGATTGGATAAATAATTTTAAAATGTCTTTTTCTTTCGAATAAAACTCATTGTCCTAAGCTAGTAATTGATCATGTATCGGTGCTTATATGACCTGTGGTTTGAGTAGATCACTAATCATAAAAAAACATAAGACACTAATACCGAAGTACCCTTAAAAATTATCCCCGACACAAAATGGACGGTAGTTTGAAAAAAGCACTCAAGAGCGGTCACCTTAGGGAAAACTATTGGGGTTCCATTGAATCGTATTCCAGCCGTCTTTTCCTGTTAGGGTAAAAGTAAGCACTACACGAGCAACTTAAATTGCTCAATTCTGGGCGATGGGGCAATGTTAAATTACTCAACCCTGGGTAATGTGTTAGAAATATGTGACGTCACGTCACGACTATCAACATATTTACTTGTAGTATTGTTGCTAGAGATACTGGCACACAATATTAATATATATGAAGGATCGACAATCCTAATATTATAAAAGCGTTTTATTAACTCTGTCGGTATGTCTGTCTGTTACGCTTTCAAGACTAAACTACTGTACCGATTTTGATGAAATTTTGTACAAAGTATGTTTAAACCACAGGAACGGAGATAAGCTATTTTTTATTTAGTGGTTATGTTTACTTTCGCGAGAACCGGCATTTACTTGAACGAAGTCACCGGTTAAACCTATTTAGAAGATAAGATCAGTAAGCGTAACGATCAATGCTCGTGCCTTCTCTGTATGAAAACAGAGAGAGTGAGATAATAAGAGACTGGTTTTATTATTTAAGAATTTATTATGATACTTAACATAAAAATAATAAATAGTATAAAAATTGCCGAGACTTTAAAACGAAAAATATTGTAAGCATTTTAAAGAATACATTACCAATAATAAACCTAAAAAACACAGCAAATAAACCACAGAATTTTGTTTTCCTTCATTTTATTTGATTGTTTCCTTTTCAGTCCTCATGAAAAGACCCATCATTCACGGTATTACTAAGCTGTAAAAGGTTTCTGAACGTGTCAAAATAACCTACGAAAATATTGGACACAAAAATATATAGATACTCCATTTTTCTTATATTCCCGATCTCCGTGGAAATTGATTTAAAAAATCTTTTGCCAACAATGGTAGGGTTGACGACCTCCGATAATGGGATGTAAGTGAATTTTATGAAGTATATTATATTTCTTTTGTTGGGTCTGTTGAACAATGCCACAAAAGGAACGGGGTAGATCGCATGAATGAACATCGAGATAGTCAAACGTTTGGGGCAGTCATCAAGATCTTTTTGGCTGTGAAGCAAATATGATTGTGAAGATAATTGAGAGCCTGAAATAATAACTGGTGCAGAAATACACTTAATAAAGTCCTACATGTTGTTTTCATCATAACAATCATATATTAATTTTGAACCATACCTGGGAATCTTTTAGCTGTAGAGATATACCGGGCATTGTGGCTGTCTTTAGAGGAGGCCTATATCCGTAGTAGCCGTGGACGTCGTTGATATGATGATGATGAAATTACGATAGCAAGTACGCAAACCTTGTCCAACTACATCTGTCATTGAATCGTCCTTAAAATTTCAACCATTCGTAAATAACGTAAGTCTTGAAATATTCCCTACCAAATAAAACCACAGACAAGGGTTGTCGTTTCTCGGAAAATAACCTCAACCTCAACAGAATCTTCACAAAATCAAGTTATAGTATTCTAAGACTGTAAGTATATATCTTTAATTCTCGCCTTTCTGCCTCACCGACTTCTAAAGCCAAGATATCCCTTAATAGTTAAGTGCTCAACATTCCACACGTGCCACGATTACAGCTTAAAATGTTTTAAGATAACCAACGTAGACGTTCAGACGTCTTAGAAATACTTGGGAGTTGAGCTGTTTATATTTTCTTTAAGTACTTATACGTGTACTGCTCTAGAAATATAAATCAACAGAGCTGAAGAAAATTGTAGTGAAATAAAAGGGGATAGTAACTCGCTAGCTATATTTTACGTTTATATATTTTTTATTAGGAAGGTACTACATCGTCTTCATATTCGTGTAGTTATGAATAAGATATTTTTCGTATTTAGTTTCTTGCCCTTTTGCGTCGTACGAAACTACCTTATAAAAGGGACATCTAAAATGTTACTTTTTTCTTGTAAATGTTGACTTTCAGAAGTGTCTTTTAATGGTCTGATCGAAATAAATTATTTCCTTTTGACTTTCTTATGCCCCTACCCCTGCTGAACTTGGAGTCCTGGATTCCATTCCTGGCAAAAGCATTATTGGTATTTTCGTAAGTAGCAGCTCGGAGTTAGAATTTGTGCCCGGTTATTAGCAGTAGGCTCACCCCCACATGGGACCTAAAACATACCGGCGAACTGTGGGTGTCCATTGGTACTTCTCTGCCTAACCACCTTTTATAGGCGTGATAGTATGTATGTGTATGTATGTTTATTCGGATTTCCAGAGTAGCCTAAGTAGAAGTTAGTGGTGTGACACCCCCGTGTCTCAAAAAGCAAATAAAGCCTGATCTTGCACCTGATCTCTCCCCAGTTATGTCGAATAGCGTCCCATCGGACTAAGAGAGTGAGGTGAAGAGGGGGTACACCTGTGTTTGCGCGCACACTTGTGTACCATAATATCTCCTGCGTACTTGGCTTATTGTCTCAATTGAGATTGGCTTCCGTGACCGAATTTTGATCGTAGGTAATATTATTCTGTCCTTTATTCATTAAATAAACATTATAAGAATTTCATTTTTTATTTATTTATTTATTAAATCTTTATGCACAAAATGTTTAAAATACACCGTACAAAGGCGGAGTTAATGCTTTAGGTATTTTCTACCAGTCTACCTTTTTAATATTTTGTTTAAAAAACATTTAAAGGATATATTATTTTACGTGTACCCACTGTTTCTTTATTGGTCTTTTTTATAAACAAAATTAACTAACTGTGGGGTGTGCATTATCTAAAAAATTAGAACTTTGCTTGTAATGGTAACCCACTCCAGATGATCCCATTAGTGCAACAGATGGGGTCAGAACTTACAACTCTCAACGCTCTAGGCGTAGGGCTACTACCACATATTATTTATTTAAATGTTCTTTGGCAAATACTCTAATTTTATTAGCGAGAAACCCTACCAACTCCCTCCACAATTATAATTTATCTTAAATAATTCTTAAACGTTATTCTAAAACACAGAAATTGAGAAGAAACAGTGATATCAGTACATTATATATTTTACGAGAACATTGTAATAAATTATCATCCTGATAAGGAAAGACTGCCACAGTTTCACTAAAAATATGGCCGAATATAATACAACATATTGTTTGGATATGCCAACAACAGTGACATAAGACTTGGATTAATTTTGGCGGGATTACACTGTTGCGAACGTCTCTCTTGGATTTTCCTTGAGACACGAGAAAAGCTACCAATTATTTTACTTTGTGTTCCTCTAAGGATACAACGAAAGATTACCCAAAGAAACATTCGTACATTTAAGAATCGCAATTTATTGAAGAATCTTTGCAACTCTTTAATAAATAACTCAAATGAGCATACTAAATAAACTCCGGACAATCAGCTGACTACAACAACACGTCAAAATAAATAACAATATTACAATAAAAACGTCGCCCACTTACCTACTTCACACACAAAACACAAAAACACATTAAACACACAACTGTAGTTTTCGTGAAACGTCAATTTTCGACAATCACGACGTCCATTCACGGGATACTTTTGTGATAATCCGCGTTCCCCTCTCTCGCCTTGCGGTGGACGTGCCGCGGGGGGCAGGGGGGCTCTGTTACTCAGATGAGTCGGCGATGTCGGAGGGTGCTTGGCTCAGACGACGCGACGTGCACCTCCGGCCGCGGGTGCATGACGACTGGCGACGGATCCCCGCCCGCCCATCGCCTCGCCACCGCCCAAGCGCAAAACGTTTGCATAACCACAACTAGTGTATACCACACTTTTAATACTGTTGTTTCATTAATATGCTAATTCTAATAGTATGTTGATGGCTTGTGTGCGTGATGTATTGGTAGTAACTTGTGACTTTTTTTCTTGATAGCTGCAAGTGTATTTTTTTTTCTAAAATTGCACACTAGCTAACACACTATTTTGAATTTTGGAACGAAACTTCTCCAAATTTTATTAAATGAAATACCTAACATCAATTTAGGTCTGAACATCTTCAAAAAAATCTTACACCGTTTTTTGTGTGGCATTTCCATAAGACTATGATTAAATTATTACAAAGAAGAAATGCATAAAAAATAACTCAGAATAAGATTAATTATTACAGTTATTTTGATACAGCTTAATAAAACTGTATTTTAGTATTAATAAAGAACAAAGTAAAAACACATAAAAAAACCAGTTGTTTTGGTCATTTTCGACATGTTTAGTGGCAGACAAAGCGTGGGCTGGACGAGTCGCCACGCTGAGATAAAAATTGTAATTACAAGACAAAGAAAATATTAACCTTATGTTTTTGTTAGATGAAACGTTAGAACTGTAGGTATCAAAACAATGTTATTTTTATGAATGTTATAAAAGAAAATTGATGACTCAATCTTTCGGAAAATTAGAATTCAAAAACAGAAATTAAACGTATTGAGGATTTGTATATTTTGTGGATTTAAAAATAATTAGGCAGGTGTCTAAGTCATGTCACCGATACAAAGAAAATGTGAGATTCGTTATTTTTAAATTTTGTAACTGCCTAGTTAGCTTTGTGGTCAAAAACCAATATGACTCCTCAATTCATATGTAGGTACCTACTTTCTAACTTTACCTTGAACATCACTGTCATCTGTCAAGAAAAACATCGTGAAGAAACCTTCAGTTATAATTAATATGACTCTGAAATTGCCAATACTCTCGAGCAAGCATCGTGATCAATGGTAGTGCCTTCTCTGTATGAAAAAGAATCTTTTGTTCTGCAGTGGAACAGTAATAGGATGGCATTATTTATTTTAATTGGTTATTGGTTATCAAAATGTTACAAATCTTACATCCAACCTATACACATAAATACTATAAGATTAAAGCTTATCAAAAAGTATTCGCAAAATAAATAAACACAAACATTCTACGATCTGATATGTTTGTACAAAAAATCTTTGAGCTCAATTTCCACCAATTTCCTGATATCCGACCGAGGCAGTAATTGGCGTCCTTTGGGACTTCGTGACAACACGCTAGAATCTTTTTTATATTCCGTTCTGACACAATTCTGTAGTAGAATGTACTGTGGGTAGTTTTGTTGAAATACCTGCCTACTGTGTGTTTTTAGACAAATTAATAGGTCAAGCCTGTTTCTCTTTGTGGGTATGTAGAAAACAACTGAGGATCAATTTGATTGCCAACATAAAAATCGTGCAATCTTTAACATGAATGTACACTAAAGTCAAGAATGAAATAAAAATATACCGGCGAACTGTGGGTGTACATTGGTACACCTCTGCCTAACCCTTCGGGGAATACAGGCGTGATGGTATTTTTTTTTTTTTTTTATAAAAATCTTTTCAAATGTGTGTCACATTTGCTAAACAATAAAGTATGGTGTGGAGTTTCTTATATTTTCTTCTCTATAGGTACGAAACTACCTTTTGGAAGGGACAAATAGATTCAAAATTATTCAAAAGTGACTTTTAGTGGTCTAATTAAAATAAATATTTGACTGACAACATTAATATCGGCCCGCGAACTCAAGTTGTTATACAATAAAACATAGCATTATCGCACTTAGCAGTAGTCTAGCTTTCTATTAGTGAAATAATGTTTGTAATCGGACCAGCATTTCCAGAGGCTACCTCTAACAAACAAACCTCTTTATAATATTATTACAGGATTAACTTGGTATCCACTTTGCAAAGTGTACCTATAATACCTATGATTATAAACCTACAAATAATCACGCTTATAATTAAAGTCTCTAATCCTAATTGCACAAGACCGACTATGATTAAATTACCACGAAATTGAACCGATCTACCCGAATATTTCGCGTAGCCATGCGAAATACGTGTATTTTGAAAGTGTAATGCCTCGTTAGCCTAGTGGTCCTAAGCACGACTGCTGCGCTAGAGGTCCTGGGTTCTATGAAATTCTCAGTAGCAGCTTGGAGTTAGGATTTGTGCCCGGTTAATGGCAATAGGCTCGCCCCTTATTACATGGGACCTAAATATACTGGCGAACCGTGGGTGTACATTGGCACACCTCTGCCTAACCCTTCGGGGAATACAGGCGGGATGGTATATTTTTTGAAAGTGTATTAGCACGTTCAAACCCGCCCATAGTTACGACACACAGACACACGTGTTTGGTAATAGTATCGGATTTCAAGTTAGGACTAATACGTATTGAATTGGAGCACAATGGGTTCTGTCGAATGCTGTCCTATCATTGTTCTCTGTGGGAGTCAATTCTACTGACTGAAATTCATGAAAAATGGAGACTGAACAGATGAAGTTTTGCACGGTACAAATATTCGTAAGACCTTTTTTTAAGGAAGTAAAATCATCAAATGACTTCTTCCGCTTTGGAGCGGAAGAGATTGTCAGTCTCTTACTGACTGAAACCCATCCGTGTTCCTCTTAATGCCCTTAATGTTCCAGTGCCGCGGTGACTTTTTCGAAAAAAATCCGCAACCCTGGGACTATATTTTTGTATGATCTACAGGTAATTGTTTGGATCTGGTTGCTTTTGCATGTGAATTTGTGTTTTTTTTGTCCATGGGATTTTATATGTTTTTATAAGAAAAAAAAAAAATATACCATCACGCCTGTATTCCCCGAAGGGTTAGGCAGAGGTTTACCAATGTACACCCACAGTTCGCCGTATATTTAGGTCCCATGTAATAGGGGGCGAGCCTATTGCCATTAACTGGGCACAAATCCAAACTCCGAGCTGCTACTGAGAATTTCATAGAAAAACCCAATAACACTTTTATAAGAAGTACTACTAACTAGAACTTTTACTTTGTTTTTATAAGAAGTCAGAAGAAATTATAAATCAATTCATAGTTTCGAAATAGAAGTATTAGGTACTTGTATCTTCCAAGAAAGTGGTATTTAAACTTGGCATAAAAAAAATTACACTCTTTCGATAAAGGGCGTGCTACGAAAAAAAGGGTGTAGCTGCTACGCCGTAGCACGTAGCGGCGTAAGCATCAAGTTTGGTTCAAAACCTGGACCGCAGTTTATCATGTTACTTCTTAAATGTTATACTATGTAATGTGACTTAAGATACCACTGACAAACGGTGTGTAAAATATAATATTGTAAATTTAAAAAAACCGTGGTCAGAAATTGTTAAACTTCTTCTCTATTCCCTTTGTGTTGCTTTTCTATTTCAGAAGACAGAAGAGGACAGGAGAACAAGAAGTAATTAATATGTCACTACCGTACTACATGAAAAGCCCTACACAATAATATCTAAGTAAATGCTCCAACTTCACTTGAACGGAAAGTAATGAAAATGTTCAAGAATTTCAAGCTCTCCGATACTTTGAGATATCGTCTTGCGATTCTCAGAACCTGTTGATTGCAGAGCTCACAAGAAACTGGATACGTATCTTTAGAAAAATAACTTTAACTGCCCCGTTGGTCTCGTGGTCGCGAGTGCGACTGCTGTGCAAGGGGTCCTGGGTTCGATTCCCAGGTCGAACAAAAAGTGTTATTGAGTTTTTCTATGAAATTCTCAGTAGCAGCTCGGAGTTTGAATTTGTGCCCGGTTAATGGCAATAGGCTCGCCCCCTATAAAATGGGACCTAAATATACCGGCGAACTGTGGGTGTACTTTGGTACACCTCTGCCTAACCCTTCGGGGAATACAGGCGTGACGATGGTAGAACAATGTAAGTTGTAAGTTTAGATGGGAAATCATCAAATGACTTGTGGGAGTGTCAGATTGTTTCTGACTAACACCCATCCATGTTTCTTCTTGTGCCCTTCGCGTTCTGAGGTTTCTCTTTTGAACAACCCGCAGCCCCGACAGGCATCGGCCCTGAGTGGCCCCTCCAAAGTTAAGTTAACGTACGGACGGTGAGCTACCCATTGCTCACCTTCCACAGACCCGCGTCTACGGTGGCCGGGAGTCGCCTGGCGGCTCCCGACGCCCGGAGCGTCTCCCGCGGCGGCTGGGACGAGAGGTTCTTCTCCTCTCCCGTCCCGCCACCTCCTTCTCTAGCATAACTGCTTCGCAGAAGGAGGTGACTGCATCCCATTCCCTCTCGCTCCAGACCATGGCTTACTAGGCTTATGTCACTAGCCTTATGTTACATCGTAGCATAATTTTATATGAGTCGTAAGCCTATTCCGCAGATGAATCTGGCTATCATAATATACAAAAAGATTTTTTCCGAAGTCCATCATTGCACAGTTTTCAAAGTTTGTACCGTAAGGGTACCAATAAGACCTTCTTATTAGTTCTGTCCGTCTGTCACTAGGTCGTACCTTTGGAACCATAACAGGTAAAACTGTTTTCCGTTTTCCATTTACCAAGTGTCGTAAATGTTTGTATTCCCAAGGGATAAGGTCGTAAGGTTCTCTTCAGTAGTTACCGTTGACGTTATTTACTGAGTTCATTTATAATACAGTGGTCATTTGACCTGGTGGGTTTGTTGGAAACATATAATTTTGGGTCTCAATGTGAATATGAAGTATCTGACTACGGTTTTTTTTCACCAATGTCAGTGATGTCCGATATGTAATTAGAAACCACAATCGCTCAATAATTAAATTGTTTACGCCAAAATAATTCAAAATACCAAATGTGACTACTAGTCGACTTGTAGATATTTTCACTCTTTTGACATAACATCCTTGGTTACTGCTTCACTCCCGTATGCCGTAGCGTGATGTTATATAGTCTATGACACTGACAAAAAAGGTGGCTTTCTTGGGTAAAATAATTTTCAAAATCGGTTTAGTAGATCCAGAAATGACCTCCTACAACCTCACAAAACTTAACCTCTTCATAATAATATTAATATAGATAGCAATAACAATTCTATTATGTTGATCAGCCTTAAAAATCTAAAACTATTACAGATACTTCGAGAATCAGGGAGAAATTTTGACATGGATTAGTTTGTTTGTTTTCAAAACTACACTCTATACAGGCTAACAACAAAGTAAGTTATTGTATTTCTACAATGTTTGTTATCTTATCACAGAGTCAATCTTATACTTCAAGTTCAAGGTTCTACACTTCGACTTAATAAGTTATTGTTACCATATTAAGTATCCGCCGCGGTAGACGCTCCGGGCGTCGGGAGCCGCGAGACGACTCCCGGCCACCGTAGACGCGTGTCTGTGGACGGTGAGCAATGGGTAGCTCACCGTCCGTACGTTCACTAGCGACAGACCGTGTCGACGGCGCGTTCGTGTTCCACGCGCGCCTCAAAGAGATGTCAGCAAATTTGGATGGGGCCACTGAGGGCCGATGCCTGCCGGGGCTGCGGGTTGTTCGAAAGAGATACCGCGCCCCCGGAACGCAAAGGGCACATGAAAGAACATAGACGGGTTTTAGTCAGTAAAAGTCTGACACTCCCTCCCGCCCCGCCCAGGGCGGGGGAAGTTATTTGATGATTTCCCGTCTATTAAAAAAAAAAAAAAAAAATCAAATCAAATCAAATCAAATCAAAGCATTTATTTCAATTAGACCATTTACAGGCACTTTTGAATTGTCAAGAAGTTACAGTTTAAAATTGAAGCTAGTTGCTCGTTCCAAAACGTAGGTCTCTATGGAGAAGAACGAGCAAGAAACTCCATGGACACTCTTTTCCTTCCATTTGGTTTTTACAAAGTCTTGGTTACAATATTCTTGTTGCTTCTATATGTGAAAACAATGAAGGTGAATATAAAAAATAACAAAATTATAATAACGATGTAAGACATGGCAGTTAAGAGATGACCAATCCCAACTGACAGCACCCGTTCACGAGTATGACGCGTGCATCAGCACCGTTTAGCTCAACCATCTTGAAGGGAACCAAACGATCCAACCCACGCGCCACCGTCAGCAAGACATTAAAGTGAGCATGACAAAGCTCTCAACTGCCATGCTCAGTGTCCAACACATAGTAACTTAACAAGTAAATGGCTCCATGGTAGTCACATTTACAAAATTGAAATAAATGATGTAAAATTATACAAAACTAAGGTCATCAGCGAACCTTTTCAAAAAATAAACTGTAGTAAGTAGAAAAAAAAAATCAGTAAAAATTATAATAACGGTATACGTTATTAAGGTCAATAAAAAAGGTGCTAATAACATCGTTATATTTAGAAAAAAAAAAATGTATATTAATTTGTGTGCCCAAGTGGCTGTGGAGCAGGACTAGCATTAAGCCAAGCATTTTTATCATTTATATAATCTTCTAATTTGTAATATGCTTGACTACATAGTGTGCGTTTTATACATGTTTTAAACTTTCTCTCATTTAGTTCGAGAATATTGAGCGGTATTTTATTATAACATTTTACACAATACCCCATAAAAGAAGTGTGTACTTTTGACAATCGAAAACTTGGTTGCTCTAATTTATTCCTATTTCTAGTATTAAAATTATGTCTATCACCAACTTTTCTGAAATGATGAAGATTTTTCCGAACATGCATAATGTTTTCATATATATATTGACAAGGTACCGTCATGATATTAATTTTTTTAAACAATTCCCTTAGAGATTCGCTTCTGCCAATATTATAGATGGCTCTGACAGCCCTCTTTTGCAAAATAAAAATAGATTCTATGTCTGCAGCCCGTCCCCATAGCACAATACCGTAAGACATGATACTATGAAAGTAGCTAAAATAGACCAGTCTCGCGGTATCCACGTCTGTCAATTGTCGGATTTTCCTGACAGCGTAAGCGGCTGAACTCAACCGCCCTGCAAGAGATGTTAAATGAGGACCCCACTGCAGCCTTGAGTCAAGCGAAACCCCCAAGAAAACTGTCTTATCGACGAATTCTAGTACTTCCTTATTCAATATAACGTTACATGCACTACTTCTAACGTTCGGTAAAGCAAATCTTATGCATTTAGTTTTCTTCTCATTTAACACTAAGTTATTTACTGTAAACCAATTATGAACCTTAAGCATAGCGTTATTTACTTCGTCAAGGTGCTGTGTCCGTCTATTTACATTAAAAATCAGTGAAGTATCATCAGCAAATAACACCATTTTAGGTTGATTTTTCAGTAAATGAGGTAAATCATTTATGTAGACTAAAAAGAGAAACGGACCCAATATTGAACCCTGCGGAACTCCCATCTTTACTTTCAAGCCTGATGAATTTACACCGTTTATTTGAACTTGCTGTAGTCTATCATTTAAATACGATTTCAGTGAGCTAAGCGCTAATTGACCGAGGCCGTAATGCTCAAGCTTCTGGAGGAGGGTCTCATGATTTACGCAATCAAATGCTTTTGAGAGGTCGCAAAAAATGCCAATGGCATCCTGTGAGTCCTCCCATGCATTAAAGATGTGCTTAATTAAAGTGACACCGGCGTCTGTAGTGCAGCGCCCTCTGGTGAAACCAAACTGCTGGTCGTGTAAGATGTTATTACAGTTAAAATGATTAAGCATTTGATTGAGCATCACTTTTTCAAACACCTTGCTGAACACCGGCAAAACCGAAACGGGTCTATAGTTATTGGTGTCTTTACTATCCCCGGATTTAAAAAGTGGTATAACTTTGCTGTGTTTCATTAAAGTCGGAAAAACCCCTTGGTCTACACATAAGTTAAATATTAAAGCTAAATAGGGTGCAACTGTCTCAATAATAGACTTACACACATTAGTAGACATGCCCCACATATCTTCTGTAACCTTGATCTTAAGTTGTTTGAAAGCCTTTATGACATCCACAGGGTTAATATGTCTAAATTTAAATTCCTTAGAACAGGCTGAAACATTCGCTCTTAATAAATCTATAGCAAGTGCGGGCGAGGAA
Organism: Caradrina clavipalpis; assembly: GCA_932526535.1. NCBI lineage: Eukaryota > Metazoa > Arthropoda > Insecta > Lepidoptera > Noctuidae > Caradrina > Caradrina clavipalpis. The sequence continues at coordinate 5,542,337 of OW052103.1, forward strand.
TCTAAAGTTTCTGTGGTTTTAATTGGGATATTGGTAAAGAAAGTTGCAAATTCCTGAGCCACATCGATATTATTGCTTATGAGACCTCGGGAAGTCTCCAGAGTGTAATCATTATTTTGTCTTTTATTTCTATTTGTTTCGTTGTTGATAATTTTCCAGACCATTTTTATTTTATTGTCTGCTGATTTTACCTTGTTGCTAATGTATAAGGCTTTAGCTGCCTTACATGTATTTTTAAAATTTTTAGAGTAAGTAGCAACATGTTTATTAAAAGTTACCGTATTTATATAAGGCTTAAGGCCATACAGCTCAAAGAGTCTTTCCCTACTTTTTCTGATACCTTTAGTCGCCCAGTCACTGAATAAAAATTTAGGGCAAATTGTTTTAGATTTTTTCTTAAAAATATCATTGAATTCCGTTTGCACAACTGAAAAAAATTCTTCATACAAAGTATCACCATTATTCATATTAAAGCTCTGAACACATAATTGACTCATTAAAGTGCTATTGAATTTATTTAGATTACCAGATGTTATTGGTCTTGACTGTATCTGCACTTTTTGTGATGGTGTGCTGTATTCAAAAGTAACGGTTTGTCCACTGTGATCAGAAGGAAGGTAATTTACAATGGCTTTATCTAAGTAGTCGCAACAACAAAAAACATTATCAATACATGTAGCAGTAGTTAAAGTCACTCTTGTTGGTTCTAGAAACACATTTGATAAGTTGAATGATTTAAAGAGATCTAAGAATCTACTGCTATTCGAATTATTTTCTAAAATATTAATATTAAAGTCGCCACAAATGATTACTGATTTATTACCAGATGCAAGTTTTGCTAAAACATCTTCCATAATCGACTCAAACAAAGAGTAATTTTGATAATTTGGGGGTCTGTAAGCGCACACTATGACATGCTTATCCAGCTCAACACAGGACAGCTCAATATTGTGTTCAACCGATAGTTCAACTATGTCTTTACGTGGCTTTGATTTAATACTGTTTTTAATTAAGATTAGGGAACCGCCACGCAGCATGGATTTGCGGTTGAAACAACTGCCCACACTATAATTATCATAATTAATTAACATTTCGTACTCTTTTAACCAATGTTCAGTAAAACAAATAATGTTGAACATGGTTTTTTCTAAAAACAATTCAATTTCTAATTGCTTTGAAGAAAAGCCTTGAATATTTTGATGATATAATGTTAAGGAATGTTGTTTAGCCCCTTTCTTAGAATTTGTTAAGTAATTGCAAGAAGGTACCTTTTTATTGTTGATAAGTTTAACTATATTGTTACTGGTACCTTCTGTTGTCTTAATGACTAGTTTAAAATATTATTTGTTGGTACCACCCTAACATTAGTATTATTATTAAATAGTGTGGTGCTAATTATGGAAGACTTCGACATACTAATTATGTCTGAGTTAATATTAAAAGCTAATAGCCAAGCTATCTGACGTCTAAATCTAATGGGCAGATACGCTGTATCCCTAGTCGATCTTAATTTATCAACAAAACTGTTGATGTCTAGAAACATAAGTTTGTCACTATAGTGACTTACCTTATTAAGTATATAAGTATTGACACCATATTAAGGGTTAGGCAGAGATGTACCAATGTACACACAAAGTTCGCCGGTGTGTTTAGGCCCCATGTAATTGAGGGTAAGCCTATTGCCATTAACCGGGCACAAATCCTAACTCTGAGCTGTTACTGAGAAAGTTAGAACTAAAAAATAATATTGAAAGGATATATCTATATCTAAAGTCAGTTTGTACATAAATCCTTTAATGAATAAAACTAGCCATCTCGCCATCGTCACCGCAAAAACTGAATTATTATACAGTAAAATTTTTCCAAACTATGAATTTGGGTGAAATTAGGACCTGTTATTGTGGCTATGTTTAGGAGAGGCCTATGTCCAGTAGTGGACGTCATTCGAATGATATGATGGTGATGATTTGCGAATACAAGTTATCCTCACCAGTGTGGCCCGGTTTTATGACGACAAAGTCTAACTACATTTTATGGATCGCCGTATTTCAGCTAAAACTCCGCGAGGCAAAATTAATTGAGTATAAATATTTTTATTTCATTCTGTTAATGTTGTTGTTTGTGAAATATTCCGGTCCCCTCCTGGGAGGTACGCGCGACATCGCGGTACGGCGCTGTTGCTAGGTGATACACACCGAGTTACCTTTATTAAATACACAGACTTATAAGAATTTAGGATGAATAGGTACGCCTTTTCATAAAAAATCATCTCCGTAAATTAACACATAGCATTTACTTGCATGTGAAGGGTACAAGTTTTGATCTTAGGTACTATAATGCATACGCCTATAGTACAAACTTATCGAATATCAGTTGCCAATTTTTTTTATAAAAAATGTTATAATATAATATTTTCTTAGGAAGAAAGGACTAACAAAATCCAGGTTTCCACACCACTGTATCTCATTGGTTCAAGAAAAACCTAAACATAAAAATAAGTATAGTAAGAAAACAAATATAGGGCTTTCACCCACGATCGATTGTTTAACCGACATTTTGGCCGATTTTTTTGTCGGCAAGAATAGAACATATAAATTCTAGTATACAAAAAATCAGTCAAAAGTCGGTCGTGAGCGAAAAGGCTCAATCGTTAATTGGTTCGTTAGAAATGCTTCGTCAGTTTTTAATGAAAGAATAAAAAAATGACCAAAATAATAAAAGGTAATTAGATTAAAACTACGAAAAATGTGAGTGTAACGAAATAAATATAAGTGTGATAATACCGGGTCCATTAAATGATGTCGGAGATACAGCAGGCCTGAAGCACCGCAGGGTTGAGGGGGGTTGGGTTGGGTTTACCTACAGTCACGATAGATATCAACCCTGCAACACGTAGTGCCATCAATTATTCCGTGTCAACACTCTGATGTCTGCGGCATCGTTGACGCGAGTAACCCCGGGAGTAATTCGCATTGATTCACCGCATCATGTCCAGTGATGTACAAATTACCAATCAGACTGCATTGTCAACGTATGTATGTTGAGTGACGAGATTAGATTAGCAATATTTATATACCTACATAGGTTATAGAAACATACCGGCAAAGTGTGGGTGTACATTGGTACACCTCTACCTAAACCTTCGGGAAATACAGGAGTGAATGGTGTTATTATGTATGTATAGGTTATGGACGGCAGCACAAGCCGCTATCGAAGTTGATGAAACTTACGCCAATTGCACATTAATACATATATATATATATATAACACTATTTACACCAATTCCATGATTGAATAGTCTGCTTGATGTCCTTATTTCACTTCAGGAATTAGGGGCCAGCATTTCGTGAACCATGATCGTTTTACAACTAAATGTAATATCGTGAAAACTTATATTTTTTACCTACCTTCAAAAATTATACAATTTTCATATTTTGTTCTAAATTCAAAATTGTATCTTGTCTGTGTTACACTCTACCTCTATATTACATATTTTGCTGCACTGAATAAACATAACATAATTTAAAAAAAAAGATATTTAAATCTGTCCTGCTTCTTTGTTTTTTTTTATCTTTCCTAAGACAGTAGATTCAATACCCTACAAGCCACATAAAAACCACACGTTATTGCAATACAAATCTTAAACTAAAGTCAAATCCCAAAATATTGAGTTAGCAATACAATTTCATGAATTTTATTTTCACATCACACACACTATTATAAAATCAATCAATAGTACCAATAACGATATCAATCAAAACCTCATTCTTGTAACAACAGTATCTGATGAGATTCTGTATGTATCCCTTCAACCATACACTGAAGGTCCTAAGCTAACAGCACCGTGCCCAAGGCCCGGAGTTCAAAGGGCACAACTAGGGGTCAACTTAACTACTTAAGCCCTATTCAAATGTTAATTTTGGACCCTTGGAAGTACACAATTTGGAAGTTTACAAGTTCAGGGTTGGGTGGAAGTCAGATTTAGTTTGTGTTTAGGTTTTCGGAATGGCACTTAAGATGTTTGGTGAAGAGCCACAAGAATTCTGTCTCTTTATTAATAGTGTCTTGAATGTTTGAATCGTTTGAATGAAGATGGTTTATAAACTTATCATATTGAAGATTAGGACAAAGGGGAATGTCTGTCTGTGTAGTAAGAATCTCTGTAAGCCTAAGCTTTTTTGAAATTTGAATTTTAACTATCATGGCATTATGGTTTAATATTAAATGACAAGCACCATTAGTACATCTTTAGTCCTAGTCAATGCATGACGTAGCTTGTAAGTTTAGTCCTAAAATACCATTTAAGCACACTCTAATACGCCTTTATATTACCAAGCTTCTAATAATGACTAGCTGAGCGATTGTCTGCAGAACTGATTGTTCTGAGTGCGATTCCTATAGGAAAAAATTATTTGTATGGTCCAGGGTGTTTGTGCATGTGAGTTAATTATATTTATATATACGCAGCCATGATACATGAGACCTTCCTAAAGTCGGGTAATATTTAATAATATAAACAAATTCTTCAAAGTAAATAAATATTATGTCCGAAACGGATATTTCCAATTCAAAAATCAATCGATTTTACGTAACGTTTACTCGACGCGTTCGTGACTAGTGTAGTAGGAAACTAAAAATAAATAAAACATTCAGGATACGATTTATACGGCTATCAACAAGCGAGCTATCATCATCAATTTAAGCTAAAGCTATTATTGCCTGAAATTAATGATAATCGCTCAATCGAGGAATTGTAGAGCAGCTATAATAGCACTGCTGGAAAAACACATTTAAACCCGTAACACACCTGGTGTACACAAAACATTTCTCATGAAATGCCAGTTGTTATCAGAAATCTGCGACACGCCTCGACTTCAAACGAGTGCAATTTACTAAACCTCTATTTTTTTTTATCTAATTGATATTTTCATACAGAAATACCATACTCCTCCCTTTCAGGAGGATTTTCCATTTCACCTCCATAGTTAAAAGAACTAACATACATAAACTCACTCCACAGAACACCACCTGCTACGATCCTTACATACTCCTTTCGCCTCCTTCACCATATATCACATCTAAGCACACCGGTTACGAAAACTGCACACCTGACCTTTCTGAAGCACTTCACCAATAAGGTCAGAGTAGGTCTTTTTAAGGCCTTCCCAACCCGGTGTTGCCACTCATCTGCCATAGAAATTCCTTTTATTTTAAAAGAACTTAATCACACAATACTTTTATAAATTGTAACCTATGTGTAATTTTGATGTATAAGCTACAAAATTTTAAAGATTCATCAAAATCCATTCAGCCGTATTTGTGTGAAAGAGTAACAAACTTCCGTCCATCCATTCTCACAAACTTAAAATATGCTATTGGTAGACACTATTAAGAATCTACATATTGAAGAGAAAGTACCTAATAGGTACTCTCTGCCAAGGTCTACAATACCCTCGACAAAAGGTTTCCTTAGTTGCAATTTTTATAGCTTAAAGAAATGACGTTTATAAAATATTCATTCATAAAACGCTGTAGTCGGGGCAATATGATTGCAGTTAAACCACAGTTAAACGCTATTTGATAGCTTGTCTGCTACTTGCCCTGTAATAGGGCAATCATTTCCGACGTTTTCTCTATGAATGTTTAATAGAACACAAACAGTTGCAGCTAGCCTTTAAAAATTTTCAAACCGAAACTTTTTCATAAAAATTAATACTTAGACGTATTTTTTACATTATATTTTTAAATGTTACTTACTAGAGGCGTTTTAAAAATGAATACATATTTGCATACCTAATATTCAGGGCACAGGACTGAATAAAATAAGGAACCAAAATTACCCGTTGACCCGTTATTGTGGTTGTGCCCGTTTAATGGCTATAGGCTGGCCCCCTATTACATGGGACCTAAAACATACCAACGAACTGTGGATGTACAATGGTACATCTCTGCCTAACCCTTCGGGAATACAGGCGTGAAGAAAAGTGTAAAATACTCCAATAAAGTTCTAATGTGACTAGTGGCGCTATCTATACTAAATTCGTAGTAATTGCTTACGCTGCGAGCGAGCACATGTAACCCTCCTTTCAAGTGCCAACTCGAGTTGCAAGTGACCTTGCCGCAGCGTTCTGGTTTTCAAAGTCTAAAACAGATGTCACTAGTAGTACTTATTACTTATGTTACATTGTTTTGACATAGATGGCGTTACGGGAAGTGAAAATAATAACTCATGCCATTTTAGGGTTAGTTTATCGTGTCGTGCGACCGTTTTGGCTCGATATTCCCGACAATGAACTCGATACAAAAGTAGTCCAACCATTATTATTTTATTTAATGAAATTTCGGATATTGGCACTAATTACTAGGCTTGTGATTAATCTCTTCAAATAACTTAATTTAAAAATTATACATAATTAATATCGTCGAGATTAAAAAACTGTTATCTCTGACTGTAAATTAGACTAAGTACCTAGGTACGTATTCTATTGAGCGCGCCATTCGGGTGAATGATAACATTCTGTTTTGTCTCTGCATCACCCTAAGGTAGACTGGTAGAAAATGCCTAAGGCATTAAGTCCGCCTTTGTACAGTGTATTTTTACATTTGTGCATAATTTTTTTATAAATAAATAAAAAAATAAACATTAAAAAATATGAGTAAGGGTAGTAAGGTTTTCAAATGAAAGCTATAATTCGTAATACATAATTATTTAATTGTGTATAATTATTTGAATACATCAAAAATTTTTGGTGTAATACGAAATTCGCTAATGCGCAATCCCCTGGCCCAGCTACCTGTATATAAGTAGGCCAGTATATTATATTGTGGCTCTTAACAAGTATTGTACATCGTCAGGAATGTACTAACATCTACCACTACTTAGCTCCAATAATGCGGCTAACAGTAAGTTGAATTTTACACAGTAATCTTTAAAATTAAATACATTAAATTAACTAAGATTATAAAACATTAAATCAGTCATTTACAAAAAATCATTTTTTCAATATTTTTTACAACAATGCTACGATAAGATTTTTTTCTATTAACTGGAGATTTTTTTTTTCGTAATTTTGGATATCGCTTATTGCACTACGATTATTATAATTTATGAAAACTTATGAATAGGGCAAGCTGCCATAGCTCCTCGACTCGACTGCTCGGCTCAACGGACACTCACTCAATCACTTCGACAAAGTTACTTAAATTACACTTAATTAAAACTAATAAAATGGCATGTTGTGATGCTAAACAAACTATTTGTGAACTTTAAGTAGCCTGAAATGTTTCGTCCAAATAATACCTTTGTCTGAATAATTATTCAATAATAATATAATAATAAAGTTTGACTATTTCAAACGTCTATTCGAGAATTACTTTCAGCTTGAGTCGCAATTTTTATTCGTCAACTTTACAGCCGAAAATGTCGATAAATAAAAACTGTGACAAAGTTGAAATAAAAAAGTAAAAAAACGCGTACTTTAGAGATTTTAGTAACATTCATTATTTTCATAAACGTCTACATTTTAGAAAGAAAACTGGGTACACTTTGCATGAAAGAGGCATATCCAGTGAGTTGTTTGTTACTTCTTCATGGACGCAGCGGTCTGGCTGTACGTAAGTCAGAGGTTATTTGGTCCATCAGTATGGACTCTCCCATCCAAAGTACACAAAACTTCAATCTACAATTTATAAATACCTACTCACTAAGTACAATACTGACATCTTCATAGAAAAATTAAAATATACACCTTTTGAATCAAGAATCACAAACGTACGACACGGTGTATAAAACGCTGCACTACTTCCACACGATAATATCTCTATTTACAGTAATATACAAATACGAAAAACACATTTAGATTACGTTAACTAAGTATAGACGTAATATAACTGACATTATTAGTTGTAACACGTCAGTACCTACATACTTACAAAAACACATTATTTAAAATTACTTGTCACTTTAATGAGTTTTTAAATAGATTTATAATGTGCTACAACTAATAGTTAGAAACAAGCTGCTGGCGCAGTAGTAAGGAAACAAATTATAAGTACAAAATTAAGTACCCATACATTATAGTTAACTCCTTCAATGGCACTTTGCATTTCCAATTTGTTAACTCATTTCTGCAGCTGAGCATACATAGATGAACATAATCTAAATAAGTTCCGTCGCCACGCAAACACAAGCACAGACGAGCGCCGTCCACTCATAACACACATCTGTCAAATTATAAATAACGTAAAAACTACAAACTATATTTACATAAATTGTCATTACTGTATGACATCATAAAAAATGTATTAAACTTATCATACAAAACATCCATTAAAGAACAGCGATGAAATTATTTAATATTTTTTTATTTACAAATAATTTCACGTTCTTCTTAGGCAGTGTAATTTTTGTTTTGAGAACTATAAATACTTTGAAAAAATACAAAAAAAAACTTAATCACATTTAAAAATAACTAAGTACATACGTTAATATCTTTATTGGATGATCCGTAAGGTGAAAATTTTGTACTTATCTCGAATAATTTGAGTTCAATCTTCAAAACAATACTTTTTGTAAGTTACGATTTCAAGTCCCGAATAAAAATTACAAAGGAGAATTAAAAAATGTCTGAGAAAAATTCTGATTATATACTCGTCGCGGTTGAGTTTACATCAGACTAATCAAATATAAAGGTATTTTCAAAACTATACAGAAAATAGTAGCTAAAGATGTATATGCTATTTGCATCAATGATCTTAATGTTTTCATTATTAATTAGTACAAGCAATCTAAGATATAAACTCAACTCTGATACACAGTTTGATGACGAAGCTTACTGCCTATGCTCTGAAGAGGAGAGCGGGGAGAAATGGAACTGGGATGAATTAAAAACATTTTATGAAAGTGATGCAAAGGTCCTTAACCGGTCCTTTTGGAAATCTATGGAGGAGGTCCATGTCCATCAGTGGACGTCTTGCAGCTGATATGTTGATGATGATAAATGCAAAGGTGGGTTCAAGGTGGTGTCACCAACTACGTTTCTATCCCATTAACAGTGACCGCGTCTTCCTCACTCAACACAACTCCTAAACATGGACAATTCGTCAACACTCTGCAGTATGATGACAACATTTTTCCCAAGGCGTAACAAACAGAATTGAATTTTAAATCTATTTCCATAAAGATAATTTTATATCTCTGAAGTATGAAATTTTGAGCTGAATCAAATTTAAGTGAATACATACTCGATGCTTGAAACCGCAACAGCTAAGAACTACGCTATAATGTGTGTGTTTAGGACACCATTTGTCTGTGTCCGTTCTGACCGTTTCCTGAGGGGAACAGAACTCCTTCATACGTGACGCCGTTCAATTCTATTGACACTACCAGTTGCTGGTCACCTGTGCTCGCGTCACCTGTGGGACAAGAAAATATTCAATTAGACATGATGCTAGAGAAAGATCAGGTTTGCAGATGATTTGCGAGAACATGAAAAGCTGAATTCAGCAAAAGCAAAAGATTCTACAATCAATATACATACGACAAGACACGAAAACACATATTTTGATCCTTTAGCCAAAAGTTGAGGCTTTAGACCCTAATGAGTGATAACAAATACAGATACAATCACAAAGTCAAAAATGCTTACCTCTGGTTGTGATTTTGAAAGCAGCCCCATTGACACCGTTGGTATTGGGCATGCCATTGATTTGTGGCGGTGATGTGGCGTCGCGGCGGCTGTGGCGGTGCTGTGGCGGCGAGTGCAGGTCGCGGGGCGAGGCGGGGCGGGAGGGGGGGCGCGGCGTGCGGCGCTTGGCGGGTGGTGCGGGCGAGCGGCACGCCTCGCGCTTGCCGCCGCTCGTCAGCGAGTTGGGGCTCTCGCTCAGGTTTAGAGCCTCGCTGTAACCCATACTGAGGATAAGGAGAGTGTCAGAATTTGTCAACCGGTGGTTGACCTTAAAATATACGTTACGTTACAAAAAATAGTCTTAATAAACTGATTAAGGAAATCAGTTGCCATACTGCGTTTCTGATCACAACAACAAGACAAGTTCGAATTTTTTCGAAGATCTCACAATAGCTTTATATCAACATAGTAATATAGCACATTGTAACGGCAATACTAATTCTGTCTTAAATCGAAAATTGTAATGATATTCTAAGATCTAATCCTGCCACACACTTCCCACAATGTAGCCCATGATTTCTATAATGATAAGATCATCAAAGACCACGGGGTACCCCAGGGAGCTACATAGGGTCCTCTGTTTCACTCATGTAAAAATAACTGTTTCAAATAATGTGAACTTACCGTTGTGGCTCAAGGTCCGGTTGTGGGCTGTTGTTGTTGTTATTGTTGTAGAGTGACCAGAGAGTGAGGCGGGAGACGTCAATGGCACTAAGGGCGGCTGCGTCACGAGGAGACATTATTGGCGCTGGACCGTTGCTGGGGGGCGATTCAGAGCCTATGGAAGATGAAACAAGATTTATTTTAAGAAAACACGAAGTTACAGAAATAAAAAAGCTAATTGAAGATCAAGCTTAGTAGCATGAGATTGGAGTAACTGCAAAATTAACAACATTGCAAACTTACCATTTCTCATTAACTCCCTCTGCTGCTGTATCATCTTCATGTACTCGCGCACCCTGTACTCGATGTCGTGCTGCGCTAGATGCGGCGCGTGCGGCGGCAGCGGCGGCAGGCGCGGGGCCACGCCCCCCAGGGACAGCGACAGTGGCTGCATGTGCTGCGACAGCTGCGCGAGAGACGCGGGCACGCGGTTTAATGGGGGCTGCAAGAAGACAGGACGTTAGGTGATGATGATCGAACACCACGAGATTGACTGTCTAACCATAATTGCCCATAACCTTTTCAAGGAATTGTCTACACTTCCCGTGACCGAGCTGTCTTTTACCTTGGCCAGAGGCTACGCATTGCCATCCAACATGGCAATTCCGCTAGTCTTTTGAACACATTTCCAGTTGATGACGATATGGAGAAGCTTCATAATGTCATTTAGTTATAGTAGTTTCTTTTTTTCATTATTATTTGTTAGGTCATCATCTTTTCAAGTTTTAGTAAAGACGTAATAATGTCTTGACTAAGACTTAAGAAGATGACTTTGTACTTTTGAATTCCAAGCCTACGTTTTTAATAGTCAAAGTTTCGATAATACTTACCATAGCTAAAGCAGCTTGTGCGTCGTACTGCCCTGAGGCGCGACGTCCCTCACGCTTGTTGCCTTCAATGGCTGCGTCCAGCTCGCTCCTGGTTGACAGGTTCTTCTTCTCGCACTCATAGTCATACAGGTATTTCATGTATCTGGAAAAGATAATAAAAACTTTAGCAAACCATTTATTGCGCAATCATTTTGGACAAGTTATGATGGCCGATTTTGTTTGAGAGAATGGATCACAGGAATATGATAATGATGCTAAACTACATATTGAAGAAATACTTAATAAGAATCAAAAGATACTTGGAGCTATACAGCATAAATGGAATTATGTAAAAACGCAAATGGACAAGAATTGATGGCAAGGCTGTACCGCCAAAGCTCATTTTGAAAATTCTATCATTCAAAATAATCTCCGTATCTATCAACTCGAAAATAAATCAAAAGATGTCGCCATTCAATCCTTTAGAATCTAATAATAACTTTATTGCTCGGCCTGCAGCTGACAACCGTATAAATCATATCCCAAACCCAATTATTATCAAAAGTCTATCCTTCAAGTATAATACGTACCATTACAATTCTAATCCTATTCTGTAACGTGTCAATTTTATATGACCCTATTGTCACGTGTACCATCCATATGTCATATTAAGCGGTCACATATTTAATGCGTAACACAATGAAAGCGGCGGTCTCATAAAAACGCCACCTTTAAAACTGTCACAAGCGATCTATATATACGACATTCGTCATTACGGTTATTCTAATTTTATGTATGTTACTAGATGTAAGCTTTGGCATTAGAATACTTTTGTCTCGATGGGATTTTAACGTAATATGACTAATGTTTTACTGCTTAGAAACTAGAAATAATTATGTTGAAGACAAATTGTGTATAAAAGACTTGATTCCAGAAAATGTATGTCTAGTTAATGTGTACAAACCTAACCATATGTGGCTTTCTAATATCACAATGCCTAGTTAGGACAACAATCTTCGACATCATTTGAAATAGTTAGTTACAAAATCACTTCAAAGTCCACACTATGAAAATTAACGTTACGAGACGCATACAGAAACAGATCGGAATAAAAGAAGCTGCGTTCAAAATCATCGGTTCGTGCGTAACCGTCGTACATTTTGAATCATAAACGTAAACCACCTTTATGACATCCGACAAAAGACGAGGTGAAGGAACTCTAGAAAGATAAATGGGAAATTATATCGGCTGAGATGAGCTGAGGTTATTAATTATGAAGTTGTCATATTGTCGCGTCGGACGCTCACGTAGTGCCATTGTGGGCCATCTTTTGTCTCCACCTCGTGAGAATTTGAATGAGGATGTGATGTGATACAAAGCAGCTCGAATATGGAGCAAGCTCCTGACTTGTAGGACCACACAGACACATCTATTGTCGATCATGTACTAGATTGGAAGATAATGGGTGCTAATTTGGAAGAAGTTATAGTAAAAGACTGCCCCGTTGGTCTCGTGGTCGCAAGTGCGACTGCTGTGCAAGGGGTCCCGGGTTCGATTCCCAGGTCGAGCAAAAAGTGTTATTGGGTTTTTCTATGAAATTCTCAGTAGCAGCTCGGAGTTTGGATTTGTGCCCGGTTAATGGCAATAGGCTCGCCCCCTATTACATGGGACCTAAATATACCGGCGAACTGTAGGTGTACATTGCTACACCTCTGCCTAACCCTTCGGGGAATACAGGCGTGATGGTATATTTATTTATAGTAAAAGCTATACAAAAGGATTTATTTTTAGGAATACCATGTCACATGGTCCCAAAAATTGAAAATAGGAATACTAATACTACTAGGATACTTCTTGAAAGACTCCATGGCTCATTAGCTTAAAAAGGGTCTAAATTAGTTCACCCTTTTTCAAACAGAGTAACCCAGAGGCCCATATTAAACTGAGCTGATAATAAAACAATGCAGCGTGGAGTTCCATAGTCGTGCCTTCTATCTATGGGAAGAGGTCTTTGCCCTACTGAGGGACAATAATAAGCTAGTTTTATTAAGACATTTTAACTCACTGTGTGCGCAACGTGAAGGCAGCAGACGTGATGGAAGACGGCAGCCGCAGTCCCTTAATGATCTCCTGCCACAGCTTCTTGTTGATCACCTCCACAAGGCCCCCGCGAGCTATCACCAGGTTGTACAGCTCGTATAAATCTAACACCGACTTCGCCATTATCGGTAGCCGGTTGATTGGAGTGCCTGGAACAAAGATAATTGAGATAAGTATTACAGACATAAGAAGTACGATACACATCTAGGATGAAAATATTGAGGGTACTGATGAAGATAATTTTAACAAATAAAATTATGAACATAGGCGTGTAGACCCGAATTCTGAAAAGACACTTATTAAGATAAATACATCTATGTCGCTACAATACACCTTAAATTAACAGAGGTAGCATAAGAAGTTGAAGAAGTCTTTCATCCTAATTTAGATTAAAATTAAGACATTACAAGTAGAGACAATTTCAGTGACATAAAATGAAATAATATAAAAAAATACCTTTAGCTATGTTCATAAAATACTAAAATAAACTAAGGATAACTTAACTACCCCGGTATTGGAAATAAGAACATCGACTCCAAACTTCCGTCAGCAATAAAATTTCTCAAAATACAACAGCAGCAATTCAAAATCAGGGATAGCAAATATATCGTAATGTAACAAAAGAGTCTTCACAAACACGAGAAACATGTTCATCACGATATAACTCCCAATAGAGGAGAGCACATTCCCTCACTATTGCAAGTTGTAAAACCCTTTACTGCGTACTTCATAAAGATCGTAAAAGCAAACTACGTCTACATAAGAGTATAGATACAGATACAGCGCTAGATTAAGCTGAAGAAATGCTGAATTTCATATGAAATTATTTGGAGATTTCGATGGTGGTATACTAATTTTATTTGGTATTCAACCCTGGTACAACACAACGAATAAAGCTATCGGAAGAATAGAATTTGTTTTACTGCTTAAACCGCGTATCTAAAGTGTGTGACGATAAAATGAGAAGAAAAGCTGATTATGTTGACAACCATAACTTATCACCACTTGTATCCCTTTGGAGACATTAATCACAATTTTATACGACGACATTACATGCTTTAATGTGATCTCAAAACAACACCACAGCTTTTAGTGGTAAAATGCTGCGTGTCGATACAAGTACCTACCTTTCAAATAAAGCTAAAAAGCGCTTAACGTGACATGTTCTATGAGTTACGAACAAAAACGTGCCAGAATTACCTATCTATCAAATGAAGCTTTACAGCGCTTGGTGGGGCAACATGCATCAAGTGGGCAACAAGGCGAGCGTGCTAAATCGCATCGCATCGCACGATCGATGATTTACGGGCGCAAGCGAGTCAGATCGCGCTTTTACGATGCTCGCGCGCAGCATTAGTGGCCCCGATTTAGCACAGCCCGTGTGGCCACGGAAGCCTGGCCCGTTTGTTCTATGTGGCTAGTTTGCGACTATTTGATTTACTGTAATTTGACTGTTAACTTGGCCGATGACGTGACGAATCCGTACCGACAACGGTAACACTACGATTTACAATAAGGAACTGTTAGCCACTTAGTTACGCTTGTGAGACAGTGGAACTGTCAGCTTGTGATGTTTACATCTTTCGAACAAGAAAACAACAGTGTTTATATCCCATTACTTCGCCGACTAAAGACGGACTTACATTCGCTCTTGTTACTGCGAAATGGATGTCAAATTACTTTCTAGGAACTGCTGAGTCTTCACTAGGTCACCATCTCTATGTATTGCTAAATTACTTTATCATCTCATCAACATTAGTTAAAATGGATGTTAAATCACAAGTTTTAACGGAAAACGATAAAACATCATCGATTATTTCAAATTCATTACAGTGATCTCCAACGCAAGCTTCTGAAAGGTATTTCAATTTGACTTGTTTGAACGTACCGGCAGCGGCAATCAATCAACATTGTCTAAATGATTGTTGCAAACAATTCGTTACATTTGCACAGTCACCTCGCGCTCGATATCGAGTTACAAGCTGTCTCTGTTCGCGCCTGCCGGCATTGCGGGTTGCTCCTGAATGGTAATGTATTGTTTGATTCAATGTAATATTGTTTTTACCTTTACTTGTCTGAAAAGGAACACTCTTAGTCCAAATTTGAATGTTCGAATCTATAAATTAAATAACTTACAATGAGGAATTGTAAGTGTAGCTAACAGTAATGATAAAACTGAGAGTAAAAGCCAGTTGCATTACTAGCTTCTGCCCGCGGCTTTATCCACGTTTTTTCACTCGCGATAAGTTACGTCTTTAGTTACTGTTCCACACCCGTGGGTTGTAGGTAGCATAGCGTTAGGTGGCTTAATACTTCCTCATGGCTTTTTTTTCCAATCCAACTGGTAATGCCAGCGATTAGCTGATTTAATCCGACAAAGCATCAAGATGATGCTGATATACCTGCTAAACCTGTTAATGGCTTTATCTTCCTATCATAACAATTTACAGAATTAAACAAACCTACAGAACCTTAAACACAATAGCAAAAACCCGAAACAAGACAGACCCTCCCGTAGCAGCCTCGATCGTTTATTGATGAGAGCGAAACATTAGCAAAATACCTAAACGACTATTTGTCAATCCGTCTTCCTGTCTGCAGTTAATCATTCCCCCGGTTATCTGGGCCGCGGGTGAGGGGGGGTGAGGCGGGGGGTCCGGGGGTGGTAGCTAAAGGGGTGGCAACGTCACCCGTTCAGATTAATTGCCACGTTTGAAGAGTAAATGGAGCAACATGATGCGCAGAATTGGAGTATTTGAAGTACTTGTTGGGTATTGTGTACCTACCTGGTATTTTGTTATTAGATAGGCTGGTTACCTATGACTGTCAATCTACTGGGGCTATCAGTAGTTCGGAGGTTCTTAAAGAAACACCTCCAACCATGGTACGATTACCTACTTCGAAATCTGAAAGGTAAATCTACAATAAAGTTGGTAGCAAACGATGCTGAGAAGTGTGTCTGAACGCGGTTATCTTAGGAACTAGTGGTCCCATTTGAGTAAATCATGTTGAGTTATATAAGCCAGTTTAGTTAGTAAGCTTACATAAAATATACCACCCTGATGACCTACGGGAGTGGAACAGTGACCATAAACGTGACTTAACGCGGATGAAACCGCATGGCATTGCTTGTTAATACTAAGAGAATTGGCTTTTATTTTAGGTGCAATCTCCATGACACACCGCAGAAATGTAAATTAGTAGGTATTGACGTTTGTACGGACACTTTGTAAAAAATAATGGATTCCAAACATCAGCTAAGATCAATGGTTATCCAGAAGCTATAGATATAAACAATGTATTTGATGACACAATGCTAACTGATAAGAATTCAATTAATAACCATCACGACGCAGAAAAGTAATTGACAATAGCTATCATGATGACACAAAAACAAACTAACTACGGAAAATACAGAGACGAAAATACAATACAATAAGACGTGATTGGAAAATCCGTGCACAAAAAGATGATCGTCAAGAAGCTATGAGTAACAGTAACACCTAAATACTAACAAGATAACGTAAACCATGTAACCGGTAGTCAATAATAAAATGTTACAATAGATGACTCATGGTAACGTTTAGTGAGGCAAGGAGATCGGAATTCGCCTGCTTTTGGTAGAAGCAACAAGAAGTGCGCGAAACTTTTGGAAAGATAAGAACGGTTAATGAAGATTTCAAACTACCTCGTAACAGAAATGATACTCGTAAACGCTTTATATTTAAGAATTCAGTTATTTCTGGTATCAAATCAGTAACATGTGCTACATCATTTGCATTTCACAAATCAATATTCGTGCATCACTAATCCCTACTATCGATTCTCTCTCGATTCGCTCTGCACTCGCCACCCACGCTCGTCACAGCACGTTGACAACCTTTATTGCACCCTACTAAGTTGCTTTGAGCTCGATAGCGACTTTTATGGCTAACATTTCACCCACAGTAAAATGACCTGTGACTTTTCAATACTCTGTTACACACCTTAAAGGGTACAAAGGCCAAGATACGCTGGAGACTTTTTGATAGTGCAACTCGCTTTGATGTGCAAGATTAAGTGTAACTTTTCTATGCCATGACGTGTGTAATGGTCACCATAAAGTGAAACCTCAGTGTTAAGGTCGCCTAAATAAATACTAATGGCAAGCTGCAGTCATAAATTATAGAGAGAATTCAAATTAGCTGACGGATACCTTAGAGATGTCAATGTGAGATGGTTACTAAGTACAAAAGGAAAGTTCAAGTAGTAGAGAAAAGTGCGCTTACTTTGTAGTTAGTACAGCGAACAAAATAATGGCGAAATCACTGGCGAATGAGGCAAACTTATGGGTCAGTGGTTACGGTGAATTACGAGAATATCGTAAATACATAATACAGATTACTCGCAATTGAACATGGCACAGATAAAGCACGATTTCCAACATCGAATGGCTTCTAAACAACATTGCATAAACGGTGGGTGCGTTATCAGGCGGAGCTCGCGCCAGCACTCCCGTTATCCGTCTAAATAACACAGCGCTTACAAGAACCCGTGGACAAAAGCTATTGTTTATGAAAGCAATCACCCCAATAACGATTTCCACAAAACGCACGGGCTCGCCGGCGGCGGAAAACGCGCGATTCGATGCGCGTGCGCCGAGCCGCGCGCGCTATTTGCATACACGTACCATTTATAAAGGCCCACACAACGTAGCGCGGCTGACGGCTCACTCAATTCGGCCGCCCGAAGCGTTATTTACGACCTATGTCAAATCGCCAGCGGAGCCAATCTAATCGTGCCCAATTGTGACAAATTATTGCTTTTCCTACGAAACCTTACGCTAAATTTGTATTATGAATTTCACTTTATGGACTAACGCACGTTTTATGGAACTGCGTACGGAATAAATTCCCAAGTCTTTCCCGCTACAGTGTTGCCCGCGATTATTCGCACCTCACCTGATATTTATTGGCACTCGGTGTCGCTTAGAAAGGCTAATTCTTTTGTGTTGGCAACTCGCGAGTGTCGTAAATCGTCCAACCGAACGCCTCCGAGTGCTGATAAAGGATTGTAAATAACGCCCGATTAGCCGACTAATCTCTTTTAAGTGTTGCAGATTGCAACTTTGATTTGCGCACCGTTTTACAGCCAGATTAAGTTGAAAAATTAATTCCGTTGAGGTGCGTTAATAAATTTACAGGGACGTTTTATTATTGTAAAATGGTGATTTGGTTAATAAATACGGCAATAAAGTAGTGTGATGACACAAGGGTATTAATGACGCGGCGCGGGTCATCAAAGTGTCAAGTGTAGCTGAGTGTAGCAGTCGCGCGGTGTGCCCGGCGTCGCGGTCGCCGGCGCGCGACGACACGGGCGATAATCGATCGAATCGACATTCGACGCCTCCCGCTTATCGAGAGCAGTATCAAGGCCCTTGGTGCCCGACAACCCCGCGGCGGGCCAATGAGAGCCGTCCGCGAGCTCGGCCCGACCGCCCATTGGTCTGATACGCTTTTGATTGCACCGCCCCACTCGATTCACGACTCGATCAATCTCAATTATTCGTGAGTGTTGGTAATACTCCAAGTGGCTGGACTCAGTCGCGTTTAATTGCACATTAACTTCAGGGAATATTTCACAATTTGTGCTCTATCAGAATTAGATTTTACGTAGACTAGTACAGTTCTGTACAGTGTGTTCTGCCTCTACTAAAATAAAAGGTGAATTATAGGGAAGATAATGTGGTCGAACGTTGAAGTAAAGTTTATTATTTTATTTATTACATTATAAATCACAAAATAGCGCAAATATGAGAATAATAATGGGTAGTTAAGTAGGATCAGTTATTCTTACTCGCGTGTACGTACATAGGTACTGGGAAACGTAAAGAAAACCTACCTATAGAAACAGTAAAACATTTACGATTGTAGATAAATTAATGCTAATGTGACAAATAAACCTACATTAATTATGAATAATTTTCATAAAGGCGAATTCACATAGAAAAATATTTAAAAGCCAAGTCATTGTGTCTTGAAATGGGAAATAATGCATAAACTAAGCACTTAACCGCAAAACATAATGATAGACTTTTCTTAACGTTTTATTTAACGGTTGTAATTCAAATTAATGTCAACCGTCATACCTTCTTACAACGTAAATTCACCAGCACTTACTTTCAATCGTTAACGATAGACTTGTAAAGAAAATCTACTTGAAACTATATAATCAATCGTGTAACAACCTAACTACATAAAATACCCGACAAACAGTCAAACAGGGAAATTCATTCCAATTTGTTTGAAAGAAATTTAATGAAGCCATTACCGAGACATAAACAATACAAAAAAGAACCACAAAAAGCACGCAGTTTAATCATTTAATTTCCTTTTTACTTGAAGTTATTTTATAGGTATTTATTTGCAATTTAAAAGGTGTGCAAAACGGATCAAAAACATAAGTGCATAGTGTTTATTTTATTTCTTATTCGAGTATTAAGGCCATAAACGACAGCTAGCCTCTATTTAGACAGTCGTTATAAGTTTATGGGCGGAAGAATTTATTGCTCCTCGGAGCGAGGTTTTAATTTAGAAATACGATCATTCTAGTGTTAATTTCCACACTTCGGAACAAAACACGTGCATACACGCAACACCCGCTCTTAATAAGAGCTAATTATTATTATTTATTAAAATTAAAATTTATAATACCTTCTCATCTACCTAACTTAAAACCTAATAATACACAACGCCAGTAAAGGAGTCGTATACTATAATTTTGCGAAATTACCATAACTCAATGTAATATTTATTGCTTGTAGTACAAATTCCAGGAGATACGGCGCGAAAATGACATAAGGCTGAGGATACAACGATCAATCATGAAGGGAGCAGTAAAGTTGAGAACAATCCAGCGTAATTCCGTCTGAGAGACATTAAAACAGCGGCCGGTCGGCCCTATCCGGTGCAACAATGTGGCAGCCGTCGCCCCGCGCACCGGCCCGGCGCAATCACCGCCTACACTGACTGCACTCACTGCACTCATTTCAATTTGTAATTATTGCTCGCAGCAAGCACGATCCCGCTTCGAAATTTGACAACATTAAAAACCACCAATGAATCAAAAAACGTCGCAACATAAACCCTGGATCCCAATAACACATAAATCATTTATTCGAATGCAAATCAAAACCGAGAAAGATTAAAGTATCGCTCTCAGTGGAATTCAGGAGGCCATTCGATGTAATTGGCAATCATTCAGAAAAGAATATACTCTCGCTCGAACAATCAAGACAAAGGCGGCCGATAGTACCTACAGGCGAGCCATTACGGGTCAATACCCATTATTATGCTATATTTTCGCGAGCACAGCCCTCCGATATCCCGTACGCTCACATGAGACGGCAAATATCTGTAATTAAAGGTTGTAAAGTTGATTTACGGTCAGGGCCCGAGGATCGAAGTCCGGGGAGAGTCGACCAATGGCGCGTCGCGTAGCCCTCGTATCAATTTATTAGAAACGAATGAAAATCGCGGCTGCGGTGGCGGTGGCGCGCGATAATGCGGCGCGGTGCGGTCGCGCGGCCCATCAGAACGCGCCGCGAGCCGCCGATAGTATCGGGCGCTGTTGCGTACTTTACGATCTCCGCCAGCACGGTAACACCGGCAATAAAATTGCAACAATGGAAATGTCGGATGCGGCTGAAAGACGACGATGCGACTACGCCGTATCATTGCGATGAATGCAACAATGGAATCCTCCAAACGAAGGTGG
Source organism: Caradrina clavipalpis (assembly GCA_932526535.1). Classification (NCBI taxonomy): domain Eukaryota; kingdom Metazoa; phylum Arthropoda; class Insecta; order Lepidoptera; family Noctuidae; genus Caradrina; species Caradrina clavipalpis. The sequence continues at coordinate 5,563,350 of OW052103.1, forward strand.
CAACTATTGGCGGCCGTAAAGCTGAACTATCCGGCGCGACGCGGCCTCCGTTATGACACTCGACAGATACGAACAATACCAACATAATGTAATTGTAATAAAACTGCATGCATGCACAATGTTAACGAACGAATACCATTACTGTACTCCACAGTTCCACCTATTTGCGGGAGAGAAGTATAAATCTATGGGAAATGCAGCTATGCGCTGTCCGATATAAATGTAGGCCGTAAAATGTTAGTTTAATGTAGCAGGCCCGTCGGTACCAACTCTCCAGATATCACAACAAAGGTACTTGATGAACTGTAACTAAAGAAGCTTCTCGGATTTATTCTTCAATAAGTCTCCAAGACGATCAACAGTATGCATTGTTTCAAATCATTCGCAGCTGAAGACGGTTCGACCCTTCGAACATTTAAAATCTGAAAAGTAATTATTAGCATTTGTTGTTTCTGAATGGTTATATCGTCTGGCTGAGATGTATGTAATTTATTATTAACGTAGTCATGTTTGCGCTTTTTATGGTTGCGGAGAAAATTGACCGACGAAACGAGTCTGGAGCTTACAATGTTGTTTCCACTACTGCGCATAATTACACATCACCATGCTGCTGTTCCTAATCACATTTTATTCAACAAATATAATATTTTATGTCACTACTTAGTCGTAGCCGCATACTGAACAAACTATTCCAACTGGGCAACTATTGCGCAGGGGCCATAAGTTCACAATCTCTACTTACTACATGGTCTCTTTTACGACCCTCGTTTTGTCGCTTACGGCTATCGTAAAATATCATCGGAATGGAAACCCTTAATTTGTGTATCACTTCTTTTGTTGTAATACACTGTTGCTAATCTTGGTTTACGATGTTCCAGGGCAAAGATTGGTTTTGAAGAAAACCTATAAAAATTGCAGGTACGTCCTGGGGTTAGGAATTATCCCTTCATCAGAATTATCTTCCTTATTCATATACAAATGTATACTAAAAATATCTCCATATTCACGTCAGTTGTACCCAAATAATCAAATTCATGAAACCGCCATGTTTAGACATGTCTAGACGAAGGTGTCGAGAATTCGAGTGCCACCGCGTTTACTGTCTCCTCTCAATGGTAATTTGAATGACAATTTAAATTACAATGTGGAACGGCGTCCCGGTGATGACGAAGCACATTTATAACCAACACCTACAGCATTTATTCAACGAAATATTGTTTCTAATAACCCATAAAAGATTATCATGAGACTAGATTTTTCTGCATTGGACAATTTTGTCAAGATCATTCAATTTACGATGTTTGCGTAAGTTTTATTCATGCTACGTGCGATATCCAACCGAAACAGAAACACGCGTTACGTAAAACCCGAACATCTAATAAATCTATTGTGGTAAATGTCATCTTTGGAACCAAGTTTAACGGTCCACGCCCATAAAATAATAAACTAGCATATCACAATAAAACAACGTACAAATCAAAATAAAAAGTGATTGAAGCTAATATTGATAAACATGAGCCAACAAAGAATAAGAATAACACATAACGGAAATAAAATAATCTGGTGTTGGTTGACAAAAAACAGACAATGGAGTCAAAGGGCAGGAGTTTTGACAATGGCCGTGCTTGGCAGATAGAACAAATGAGGTGTCTGCCACAATGCTGCATTTACATAAATGGATGGAAGATGGGATGAAGGAACAGGGTGACATTCGACAGTGGTTTATAAACGAGAAGACAGGACAATTATTATTATTGATTCTCTCATGAATATTGTTAGTGGAGCTGAGTATCTGGAAGTGGTTTTGATGGATGTTTAAATTTTGAATCATTTGGGTGCAGTTCAGTGTCGTTTGATTCATCTGATTCATGATTTTATCGTTTTCCCATTAAATGGTATTTTGGAATGTCATATACAATAATAAGAAATTGTATCTAGTTGCCCTTTCCAAAAGCTAGTTTTATATGGAGATTCATCGGAATATTACCGTTTACTCTCACTGCTACCACAAGTTATAGCTACATCAAGTTATATACCATCGACATCGCCATCAGCTTTAACATATTTTGACAAAACGTCTTTATTCTTTCATGTCCAACTTCGTGCGATATGAAATTGAATTCCCTGAACTTTGACATTTAGAATAATCGATTTAGAGTTCTATATTCAATATCTGAGATGGATCGATATTCTTTGTGAAGTAATCCGATGAAGCGATAGGTTTAGCTTATCTCGGAGTTATATCGCACGCTTCCTGCCGCCCCACCTCGACCCTATCTATATCTATATAATAGATTACATTTAGATACGTGTAGACATTATGTTGCGTACTGATTTCCGTCAGTAGGTATAACTGGACTGATATTTGTTGATAGTTTGATTGTGGGTGTGTTTTCTTTGAAAAATGTAAGTGTTCCATATCGGTGTCATTTTTGTTTTCTTTGTTTTCATTTGGTTCTATTTTTACAATTTATTTTTCATCGTAAATGATTTTAGTAAAGGCAATCGCAGGATTCGTACAACATACTTTTTTTGTTGTTTTGTGATAGAATTTTTACCACTTATTAAGGCAACTAAACCATTCACCATGAGAATTCCAGAGAAAACCATTTTCATGAGACATTAGTATGTTTAGAAGTCTGAATTGATTAATTATATCAATTCAAAGATTCAAGTAATTAAACGTAATATAATCATAAACTAAACGCAACTAAACGTAGTTCTGTTTTTAGAAATTGCCATTTGTAAAATATCGCGAGGCTCGAAATGATAAATAATTAATTAATAAAAATAGAAATAATAGTAAATATAATTAACCAATTACACATTATACTTTAAAATGAATAATTATTGCATACAATCTAAATAATTAACTATTTCATGAAGGGAACCTTTTTACCATCAGTGTTTTTTTGTGTTGGCAATTATTTTATTGAAAGGTTACGGAAATCTTTTTATGTCTCTGTTCAGCTCTTTGCTGTTGTTTTGGACTGTGGTTTGTAACTGCATCTGAGCAATTCAGCGAATTATCTGGTCATTTTTACGTTGAGTCGAGCCAGTAAGGATAAGTAAAACACTACAAAAATAGCACCAGCTATCTACAACATCGTTTTTCACCAAAACAATGTTTATGTCCTTACACGTAATAATATTTATTGGGACTTAACCTCAAAAATAAAACTGGTTATAACTTTTAGGTACTAACTTCTAAGAATCTAAGAATTTTATAAGGGCTTGCCTGTCGTATTGACTACCAATTAAAACAAAAAATATCTCAAAACACGATATTTTATTAGGTGTACGAAACTCCCATACAAGCCTGCCGATCGCCTTTATTGTCAAAATATGAGTGCTATGTTTTGGCGTTAGCTTTTTGTTTCGTCACTATTATACTTGTGTGATACATGTAATGTGTGCTCTATTTCCTACTATTCTATTTCTTGCTCCCTATCAAATTAATCGTCGTATAAATGCAATAAGCTTTCCCCTACGAGACCCGCCCAGCTTGCAGGGCGGGCGGGGATCTAGGGCGGTCCGGCGCCGCCTACCCGTGTTCCGCTCCATCATTTAATCAACTTCTTAGTACAAGTACTTAATCAAATTTAATTTGAAGTAATCAATCCTATTCGTTCTGACTCATTATATTAAAGATAGATCAAAAGCTGATGACAAAAAGGAACAATAGAAGAAGTATGTATTTTGGATTTCAGTGTAACCAATAGGTCAAAGTCAAAGCGTTTATTTCAATTATACCATTAAAAAGCACTTTTGAACGTCATATAAAATAAAAAAGAATTGAATCTAGTTGCATCTTCCAAAAAGTAGTTTCATGTGGAGAAAAATGTACAAGAAACTCCATACTTACTCTTAGGTAAGTACATGTTTACCAATACTCAATTTCCACAATAATATCTCAAGATAATTAAAATAGTAACTTAAGCTAACGATGCCCAAACGTGGACATCCGTGGGAAAGACACACATTATTGCATTTCGCGGATATGAGATAATATACAACCTAGTAACTTGAAGTACCTGTGCTGTACAGTCGTGACAATATGTTTGAGTTTCAGAGACTATAAGCAAGCTGTTGCCGACTGTGTACCCAGATAACGAGTATCCGGCACCTTTAGATTAGTCAATCGGCGGATATTAACTAATACTGTCAATATTTGATTTACGTGAAATGGTAATATAACTTTGAACCTTTAATTAAATTCCACATGGGATTCAATTATTGGAATTAAATATTTATTTGTCAGAAACATGGTAGGTACCTATGTTTACTGAGGTGTTAATATTGCATAGTGCTACATGTCTCACCGCTTTTAATGGTATGCAAAATTCATTTACCTTCATTTCAATTTGCATTTATTTTAACATTAATATTTTATAACTGTTTATTATATTGTAAAATTAGGCAACTATATTAGCTGATATGTATATGCTACTACTATTCTAACTCTTAATTGCAAAACATACAAAAAGCTAATTTGGCTAACGCAGTAATACAAAATATAATCGGCTATGAATAATTAGGTAACAGAATATCTTCGAGACAAATAGTGACTGGCCAACGAAAGCCACACATGAAATGACGGAATTTATATTTTCCATCGATATGCTGAGAAGAAGAAGAATAACACAGACAATGCACTGAATAAAGAAAAGTTGATACTAGAAAAAACTGATTAACGTTCATTGGAAAATGTAACAGTATCAAATAAGTGTGGGCTTAAAGTTGAAGTTTCCGGTTGCGATTTTTTTAAATTGCCACTATTTCGTTTAGACGGCTTTCGTCGGCCAGACTCTATACAGTTTTTAGGAACATAACTTATGAAAATTCGTCATGTCAAAAATCTGTCATCAAACACATTCTTAGAAGCTCCTACGAACACGACACCGTGCACTAGCGGTACATTTTCATCCGCATCAACCAACCAAGTAATATTTTATTGTCTATATCTATAAAAATATATTAAAATTTAAGTGTTTGTTTGTAACATCAAAATATCTGTATTTTACTAAATTTATATGAATGTCTATATGGTATTTATACCAAAAACAGAATAATTGGAATTTTTGCCCGTCAGTCGTTTGTTTACTTGTTCCGGCTAATCTCCGAAACCACTGGAGCGATTGTGATGGAATCTTTCAGTAGCATATAGCTGATGTTATAAGGAGTAACTTAGGCTACTTTTATTTTAGAAAAAAAAACAGGATACCACAGAAAAAAAAGCAGTGATAACCGATATTTACACGAACGAAGTCGGGGGCTAAAGCTACTTCAAAATATATTCAGCACCTGTGTCTATTACAATAGTCCTAGATTTCAATCGAGCAGCATCTTAATCACCAGATATAACTCCGGAAGTGCTGTCATCACCGGTATAAATAATCACTTTTGGCCAGCGGGTCGTTAGTAGGGGAAGCCGGTGGGGGGGGGGGGGGGGGGAGCGGGGGGTAGAGGTAATTTAGCTGCTCATCCATCAAGCACACCTTCGCACCGACCTGGATTTAGCTTTCAATTAAGAATATTTAAAAAGTCTTACAGTGTTACGGATATGGATTTATTCAGTTTTAATGTTTGTTGTTTGGTTTTATTTATTTAATTTTGTTGTTGTTAATTTTGCTTTTATTTTTATTTTGTTATGTATTTGTGAGTGGTATGTATTCCTGTAATTGGTTAAGCCATTAGAATACTTTACTATAAGTAGGTACTTTTGTACTGCAATTATAATGCTTGATGTCTTATGGTGTACTTTATTGAATAAATGATTAAATATTTGGATGATATAGTTATTTCTCGTAATAACACTGAAAAACAAACTAACGTATGGAAAATAGGTAATGGTGTTAAAAGACCATACAATTTAGTTCCTCTAAACAATACGGAAAACTATGTTGACTCCTTTCACATTTAGATTAACTTGATTGATGATCGTCACGATTCAATAAGACTCTGCAATTAAGCTCTTGTCAAGATAATTTGCATTATGCGCAGTCATTTGAATAATCGCATTCATTTCAAAAAGAGGCACTTATTGTTTATTAAAATCATGGCAGACTACTGAAACATTGATTCACAACACGTCAACTGAGAGCACGATTGATTGACAACACATTGGTTTAGATATCTTGTCAAAATCTTAACCATTTTGGTAAAGAGATGACAATCACAGTTTAGCATGTACCGTTTAGATATTCTCGTCTATACGTATAATATTATAAAGCTGAAGAGTTCGTTTGGTTGAACGCGCTAATCTCAGGAACTGCTAGAACAAAATTGAAAAAATCTTTTTGTATTGGTTAGTCCTTTTATCGAAGAAGACTATATAACATCACGCTACGACACTCGGGAGCGAAGCAGTAACTAAAGACGTAACTTAACACGGGTGATTAAAACCACGCGAACGAAGTCGCGGACAGAAGCTAGTACAATAATAATATCGCACGTTGTTGTAAGCATGGTCACATGAACAGATCGGATTCGTGTAGGCTGCACATTTCCACTTGACACACACGTCTGACGTTTGATTTTTCGCGAATAACAAACTGAGTGGGAAGGCCGAATCAAATAGAAATTATTTTCCACAACTATTGAAATAGAAGCGATGAGTGATCCGTGGGCTAATTAGATTCTAACGAGCGGCAATCAGCGACATCTCCTAATATCTAGATGGTCGGCGGTCGTTGAGTGATACTCTTTATTTTATAGCACGACACGGAGGTGGCTACTATTCTCGTCCGAGGAAATGGATACGCGTCAATCGTCCGACACACGAAAAAACGTTATGAAAAGAACAATGTGCGGCTTCCGTGCTGCTATGTTTAGATGGTGTCCGTTTCAATGGACCGATGGGATTGACTCCTGACCTTCTTAAAAGCTGAATGGGAGGAGTAAATAGAAGGCGTAGGAATCTGAATTAGAACGACGTGCAGTGCTCAGATTTCAATCTGTTCAAATAACCATATGGTGCAACACAAACCAGCAATAAATTCTACATGATTTATTTTAATCAAAAGCGAATATTCGCTAAATCAATTAACCGAAGCAGATTATGATAACAATAAATTGTAGTATCCAATTGTGTTATCTCGTGCGGTAGCGGGATTTTCGCTTCGCTGTCCACTCGTTCGCGATCACAAAGCAAACGTTTCGAGTGCTGTCGGGCCCTTGTTAGCACCTCCGACACCTTGGAACACGATCGATTAGGCCCGCGGCCGCTCACATTCAATTATTTATTTATTTATTCGTAATTAAGCCGCGCGAGTTATGGACGCCGTTTCGATTTACGATCCAGCCAGATGAGTTATCAGCGATCGTCGATACGATTGCTTTATGGGACGGGCAATTGACGAAAAAATATTGTTTTCTCACTGTTCTGCGGTTTATTGCGTTTTACGTGGGTGCTTTTTTGCAGCTGTAAGGTAGCTATTTCAGCCTATTTTCGAGTTTCCGATTGGCTGAAATTTTTATAAAGTGCAGTCTTTAAGGTCAATTCGTTTGTTGTCGTAATACAAACATTACATTTTTTTATTTTTTTGTAATACCTAACTTTTTGTTGTCCTTCTTTCACTGATATAGAGCTAGGCTATTGCTAAGTTTCATACGATATGTCTTATGGTACTTGACTTCCACGCAGAAGTAAGCCCTTAATAAATCTCACCTAGGAGAAATTATCCATTATTATTTTATCTGAAATCACACATACATTCAGAACAGCAATAACGTCCACTTCAATACAACGACAAGTAGTTACAAAACAAATGTTATCTCATTACCGAGTACAATAAGCTCACCATTAATAACCTTGTATCGATACATCGCCAACGATTTTATCGATTCTCGCCACTCGATAAGGCGGCCGTCATAAGGCCAATTTGTAAGGGCCCATAAATTACTTTATTAAAATAAATCAGCCAGTATATTGTTCTCTTCTCGCCTTAGCCACTATTGTTGTTTTCGGAGACGAATATAGGCTTTCTGTGCGGTTGTAATACGTGTTGATATTATTATTGGGATTGGTAGGTATATCAGGTACCTTTTCAATTAATTCTAGATGAAAAACCGATGAAATTGATGTTTTCATCAATTAATTCTCTATTCGATGTTTTCATCTTGAGGAAACTTGTAATTACATAATATAAATTTGAAATCACTAATCCGCAAGCGTGGTAGTCAATGCTCGTCCCGTCTCTGTAGGAGGAAAGACCTTTGCTAAGCAGTGAGATAACAATAGACTGCTATTAGTATTATAAGTGAAGGTGAGAAATCTATACTGCTAAGTAAAATGGCAATTAGATCCGATAGGTAATTAAATCTATATTTCCTCAACATCAGCTAGCCTATCATTCTGGGTCATCTATAAACTCAATTTGCAAGACAAGTATTATTTTAAACAATAAGCTCTAGAACTCTGTATCAGAGAACATTTGACACCTCTTCAACTCGTCTTAAACCATTATTCATGAATAACAAATTGACATAATACAATTCTAGACTTAACTACATAGCGTGTGTTTAAATAACTACAAATCATGGAGAAAAGCACGCGACTAGTGCTCTTATAAATATTGCATGTGCCGGCGAGCTGCCTATAGTAAATTCACACATTATTGGACCACGCAATGAGTATAAACATGTAACTCGATCCCATGTTGCAATGGTCAAAATAATTGTTACAACATACGATATTGTAAACGCCCGAAGCTCAACATTACGCACTCAAAAGATTTCAGGTAATGAATGTTGCTCAAAACTAATCAATTTTAAACTTCTAGACTTGTCAATTAGTGTCAAATATTTGTTATACCATTCTGTCATTTGCACATTGACTCTCGATAATAAAGCAACCAAATTAACATTTACAAACGAAACACTAAACAAATCAAATTAAATCAAACACGATTACAAGCCAGCCATATGCAATAAATAAGACAATTATAATGAAATTGAAGACATAGTAGATTTATCGGGAGAAGGTGCGAGACGTCCAAACGAGGCACGGGACGAGTCGAGTGCGCGTACGACCCGCGAGCGTTAATAAACGATATTAATAAGTTATGTTTTTAATTACGGGCCGATCGTGTGCTTATTTATCCGTGTGATTTTATAGGCCCCCGCGGCGGGCCTGGGCCCAAGGCCAACACTATAAAATATATGCCGATGAATAAATTCGATTCGTAACGAGATGTATCGGCTGTGGCATCCCATTACAGGTTATGTTATCAATGTAAGGAAATGGTGTAAATATTTTGAGATGAATTAGTGGTGTAATGTTTAATTTCCAGATTTGATTTATTAACAGATGAAGCATTTAATTTAATTGGAAGTAGAATCGTTATAATTATAAATAATCCGGAAACAAGTACCACGCACCTAGTTGCTGCTTACGTAAAAGCAGTGACATTTGTCATAAAATATAGAAAAAACGTCCCCAATTTTAAAACTCGTTACAGCCAAATCCAATTTAAAAACGCAATCGAATCTAAAAATATCGGACAAAGCAGTATTAAAAAAAGAACTGGTAACGTCCCTTCATTGTCAAGAGCTAAATCCGATACCGTTCAAATCATGTGACGGATCGTGGAATAATGTCGCATCCGACGTTGCGCCGCAGACGCACCACTATGTGGAAATCCATCAGAAAATAAGTGAAAAATAAAATAGAAATATTGAAATGACAGCGGACGTAGATTGACGGCTGTGCCTACATACCTAATGACTTATTGTCACGCCTACAGATGCGATAGCTGGGTTTTATTTTTAATGCAATGTATCTAGGTACCTACATCTAATTACGTCTAAAGTGGAGTATTGATGAAGTAAGTATTCTATCTTTATAAATAAATACAATTGCCGTGCTTTAGTCTCGCAAAAACTCAAAAATGGCTGCACACACTGCATTTGATTTTTTTCTTTCGTTTTTTTTCGCCTCAGTACTGGGGTGATTATGCTAAAAAATCGAGGTGATACAAAGGTCACTGGGTCATCTTGTTCTTTAAAGTATATATTTTATGCAGTTTAGTGGTATGATAACAATACTTTAGTATCACAAAAACAAGTTTATTTTAACATTTGTGTCAATACATAAACATAGAGAACAAGGACAGTTACAAGCGCATAAATTTCCCTAGTGACAGATGGATTAATTTTGTGAGTACAATATAATTTATACGGTTATTAACTCAAGCAGTCAAATAACTTTACTTCTGGCGACAGTCGTTTTAGGGGTTTAGGAGCAGTTTCTTATTACGCAAGTGAACAAGACCTTGATTAAAGTGAGTCATGTTACAGGGTCACGCCATGCTCCGCGGGTTGTTTGGTCTGGGAGCTCCACCGCCAAAATACAGCACAATCACGCCCCGTAAATGGGTCACCGCAACAATGTCCGACCTCTGTAGTCCTACACACAACTGTTATTAATCAAATTTTACAACATCGTAAAACCACGACGGGATTAAAAACCCACTCGAGAATACTGGAAATCATATTTTTATGAGATTTAGATCCGAAGTTATTATTTGAGATTTTTATAGTGGCGAGCTGTTTAGCGGTGGGTTTCCAATTTGTGGCGCGGCTGATTTACGAGCGGCCAGATCGACGCTAGACGCCGCGCAGACGCACCGTCACGCCGGCGCACAATGAGCCACTGTTCACAGTGCCCACTGTATCACCATGATGACGACTAGCTATAAACTAGCTACATTAACGCGCCTTATACTCGTCAACGATATAGATTGGAATAAGTTAAAGGCTGAAATTGGATTACGACCGAAACGAACTGTTTCAAATCGGTGTGTTGTATTCACGCTCCACACTCAAGTTAACATGGTATTTGATGTCTTTTATCGCGTTTTGTAGAATTATAACATTACAATATCTATGTTAAAAACCTTATCAATACTATTTAATGGTGGAATATCAAACGTTTACATTTTTCTCTATTTTCCTACCTGATTATTCAGTTTTGTGTAACGCTACATAATTTACTGTGTTTTTCTAGTTGGCAGACGAATGGAGAATTTTAATATAATAAACACTCCGGCCGATCAAGATAATGGTTACAAATGTGAGGAGATGTAATGATTGCAGACGAGATGAATCATTGTAGAGCAAGATTCGAAAGTCGATGGCAAATCTATTCTTACAAAGCATTCTAATTAACCGAGACAGTGTTCCGGTGAACACAAGCCGTCTCGAGTTTCCAATCAGAACTCTAGGAACCAACTCGATCTAATGTAATCGTAGACTCAGACGCATTGGCCGATCTCCCACTAGGAATCGGGATACGACAGCTGATTTCCGGCCCGGGATACGGCGAGCACTAGATAGCACCAAGTCTCCGATTCAATCCTGTCAGAATGAAGATTGTTACTAAAATTATGTTGGCAGCCTAATGAGCAGATGTTGCTGATCTGATGGATTTTGTAGTTTAATTTTGCAGTTTCTGTTAACAGAATGCGTTTAATTATTTTCGTATATGTACAGTTAGTAAGTTGGCAGGCTGTGCACCGTCGTGCGCCGCGCCGGTGGCGGGAGCGCGGCCGTCCGGCATTGCGCTCCGCTGCCCGCATCCAACACGCGTATAAAATCTTTGATACGCAGCACCGATGGAATCGAAATCCGATATTCGACTCACAAGTTTATTTATCGCGAAATGCGACGATATTTTCGTCCGTCCGTCACTTGGACAGTTCACAGAAGCGGCAAGATTAATTGTATTTCGGTTGAGTCATCAAAATAATTAGAATGACGCTATTTTCGTTTGTGATGCTAATTTGACAGACGTCGCGGGAGATTTCATGTCTTCTTGTTTGCCGGCTGAATTCTTTGATTGGTGCTTTGTTATTTATTTTAACATGGATTAGAAGCACAATCTCGGCACACACTGTTTTATGCCCGATTCCTAAAACTTACCGACCAATATTAGTAAACCATACTAACCAACAAATGTAAAAACTACAAAAACGTTTTCACTGTTTTTGTAGTTTATTTTTCAGGTTATATCCATATTTTTTGTAAACATTTCTACATTCAAAATTGACTCCAGAATTTTCACAAACGTCAAAGTCAAGCCATTCAAAAGACTAATTAAACTAATTACGACTGCTAAGATAAACTATCCATTTTGCATATAGGAACCGAGCATTCACAGTGAGTACGTTAAGAACCGAACCACAAAAGGTGCGTTTGGTTCCTGATTACACTGCGCATCAAATGTCCAACAACGACATGTTATTAGAGCTAAATGACATTATTATATTAACCATAATAAATGTCCATAAAGCATTGGCTGCAATCCAGAAATATGACGTCGCTGTTATTGTGGCTGTAACGTTCAGATGGCACAAGAATCTGGGAAGTTTAACAGCGGACCCAACTGGTTTATTGTAGGAAATATTTGATAGCCAACAGTTCTCAGAACTTAAATTTAATATACGGCTGTTAATTTTGAATGCGACCGCAATAAATGTGTTTGATTAATACCATTCTCGCGAAACAACTGTAACGGGTGCAGCCGCCTTTGATCAGAGCGCGGTTGTAGATCATGTTGAAACAATGCTACACATAAAGCGATTGGTGAGACATGGCGAATTATTTTATCATCCACCACTCGGCTAATTGTGGGCAAGTGTTGTTATTATGGATGTTGGCACGCGGCCGAAGAAGCTAGAGCCGACATTGTATTTAACTGAACTAAATCAAATCATTATTGCTCTAATGGTGACTGAAAAGGAAATTAACTTGATGCATGCCTAGTAGATGAAGTCTCGTTTAGTTCAGAAGTGCAATTTGAGTAATACCTTCAGAATGTTTTTGATAGAGCCCGTGGAAGTTTTACAATAACCACACGAATACCTCCACGATGGAACAGAGCCAAACACGTTTCCGCAATCCAATAATAAATATGAACTATTGTATTTTGATTGTGCGGAATACTGCGGGTGCTGTAACGATGTCGTTAAGGTAAGAGTTGACACCGAACTCACGTAATTATCACAATACGACAAATAACGATCTATGTAGTTAATCTTATGTGACAAACTGAATTGAAAGAAAGTTCAAGTGGCCTACTTATTTGAAGAGAAGAGAAAAATAAAAGAAACACAATTTAAAAGCAATTAGCTTCCAGCGTTTCTGTTATAACACAAGAGAACGTTGGAAAGTGTAATTTTTGAATGGTACCGAGATCACAGAGTGCGTAGACGTGTTGTGACACTATACACCGAATGATTAATGAGACACACGCTAATCGTGGCCGTTTTTATTTATAACCTAGTCACCGGCAGGAGGGAATTAGCGTTTGTTGACATCAAAATAGGCCAATGGGCAAGCACTTGATATGAACTACAATGTGAGTGCAAAGTCACAAGACACTGGAATGTGAAAACACGAACAAAATCGCCGCAATAATCTGTCACAAATTCCATTTAGTCCAGTCGTCGAAAATATTTGAAATTAATTTGAAGAATTTCGTGGAAATATTTAGGTAGCTATCAAAAATACATTTCAATTTGACCAGTGATAACGTACATTAAAGTCGGAATAAATGAGATGTCAGTGTCGTGTTACCCAGTCACAATATGTGGCGGTTCAGAGCCAACCGCATGACCTCCACATTATTCCATTTATCTGGAATTAGACCATTACAACATTGGACTATTTCGATTCCGAGTTTTTCGTACAGTTTATAAATTCATGTTATGTTTAAATAATAATCTTGATTTCATTTTAAAACAAAATTGTTTTAGTCTTTGTCGGTGGAAATATTTTGGATACTTTTGATACATAAAGTTTCAGTACATGCAACTAAATTATTAACTCCAAGGAGTTAATATAAATAAGTGCGGACTCTTATGCGAAAGACTGAAGTGCTTACTAAGAAGTCTTTGCGTTACGGATGTCCAAGCTCCCACCTCAGTATTTATTTGTTGTTATATTAGATTTCGGGAATTAACTAAAATACAAGCAATATTCATAACACTCTAACGAAGAGGACGAGGAAAAATCGGCTATAAGTTATCATGGAGTAACCGTAAAAGCCTTTTATCATCACACATTTTTGATTATTTGCAAAAATTCCTTTACATCTTGTGTTCATCATTTACCACAGCTTTTACCACATCTTTTAAGATAATTAGACTTGAACCACAAGAGAGGTTTAACAAAATGTCAGGCCATGTTCCAGCAATAAATAATCGTTGCGTGCTATAATTATTTACTCATATAAAGTCATTTGCGTCAGGCTGTATACTTGTAAATTTAAAATTACATATCCACAGTTATAGTTACAAATCAAGATGGCAAGGTGTGATTCGCACGTATCCCTCTGACGGCACTCGCAATGGCCACGACAATTGGACAATTATTTTAATTAAGTGCCACACAATTGCTTCCCGCTGCTATTCGCTTGAGATTCACCACAATGGTGTTATAATTGGGCATTTTCATTTTAAATGGCGCAGGCTGTTTTTCGGTTGTCCCATGACTAAAATATGATGAAAAAAATATTTGCAAACAATTTTTTTAAGAAAAATCTATTGTACCCTGTAGGTATTTTTATAAATATGTGGATTTAATTTATTAGTTCCTTATAGAGCACGTATTTAATTTTATTTAAATTAATAATGTTGCGGAATCGTGTAAAATCATGATGTCCCCATGACAGTTTGCATCATTGCATTCAATTTTTTCGTTATTTTTTGTACGACAGCTAACGTAGCGACACTTTCATTGTATTGTTAGATAGTTAATTTATCCTTTAAACTAAGCATTTCATCTCAGTTAGTGAAGAAAATATATAATAATTTAATAAAAAGCTTGTCCCACGAATTCGCGACTACCGGACATGTCCGGATAGTCACGCGGTTTTTACTATGAAATACACACATTTATCATCAAAATTCGGTTTTAACGGTAACTCTGGGTACAAATTTCAAAGTATGAAATGTTATTTTGAAGTTAGTCGCACTAGGTGTCCAGCTAGTGCAGTAAGTTTTGCAGCACAATAAATGGTTAAAAAAGAACTGTTGTAGTTAGTAACGTTTTTTTCATGAATATAAAGTTTGTCATTTTTTCTTTTTTAGGTATACATAACTTATACACTGCTGAAAGCATAAAAGTACAATTTTACAGCTTTCTGATAATATTGTTTAAGTATTTAAATTTAGTTTTAATAACGATCTATATCCGTCACGTCCTGTTAGTAACTAGTTGTAGTGTATAGTTGTAGTAGTTTTTGAAGCCTATTTATTTTAACCTGCGCCATTTAAAATGAAAATGCTCAATTACTCGTGAATGTTTTATGAAATAGATGGTTGAGATTACACAATATTAGCGCACTTAGAAGATTATATTTCGCCCATTCGTTATGTTTTTCAAGTTTTAATGTTAATCCGAACGAAAAAAAACAAACTCATCAAAATTTCTCCTAATTTAAACGAACTAAATGTAATTTCAAATCTGTCTAAGCTTAAGTTTGGGACGCACGTAAAACTATTATTGCTGGATAGTAAAGAAGATGTAATAGTTTGGCATATTATTTATTTAGACGTCATAAAGAAATTAATTAGCTGAACTAATTTCAATGCCATACAAGCTAAATTAAATTTTCAGCATTTTCATAAAAGACAATTTAATTCCCTCATGGTTTTCTGTTAATATATTCGATTGGTTGCAAAGCTTCTACAATCCCTGCTTACACTATAACAAGATAAAGCCCCACTAATATTATGACACGATCAATAGAAAGGCCGATGAAAACAATTAGGAACCGGCCTGCGCCTGCGCCTACCACAGACGCCATGTTTGTCCGCACAACTGACAGTTAAGTACCGTGACTACTAGCGCTCGAACTTGCCGACAGTTCACTCATCCAATTATAATGAGTTGGTCAATATCTCCAATTTTTTGAATTAAAATTATAACTAGAAATATAGGTAGACTGAAATAAATAATCATTACTTAGTATGCAATTTAGCTTAGCTATGTTTTCGTGTCTTTGTGACATATAGTAGTTTGACAGTTGTGTGACAGTGACAGAAATAATGATTGGGTAAAGCACGTGCAAAGTAAAGTTTATTTATTTCGGCCCTAGAATTATAGACGCTAGGAATAGCACTGCTAGAGCATATTCATCTGCGGGTTGTTCGAAAGAGATACCGCGCCCCCGGAACGCAAAGGGCACATGAAGGAACATAGACGGGTTTTAGTCAGTAAAAGTCTGACACTCCCTCCCGCCCCGCCCAGGGCGGGGGAAGTTATTTGATGATTTCCCGTCTATAAAAAAAAAAAGAGCATATTCATCAAAATTCAATCATGTATTATAGCTAATTAATATATTCAAGTCTGAACAACATAAAGAACGTATTCTATATAGAAATTTTATTCACCAATAAAAAAAGAACCTTATTCTGACTTTCAAACTCGATCTTTAACTAACCTAACTATTGAACCAATTGATACGTAGATAAAATATAGACTTAAACATTGTTGTGAAGCACGCTAATCAGTAGAAACATTTATCGGAGGGCGGCGAGGGTACAATTACAGCGAAATAGCCAATAAATTATATAGCTATGGTGGTTGCGCGGCGTGACGCCGAGCGCGGCTTCCGCGAAACGTCATCTAGCGATCGGCAAATTGCAGCGCGATCTCAAACACGATCGATATCGGGAAGGGCTAGCAGCAGAGTAGCTGTAAATGAAGCACTGGAGTAGTTGTTGGAAATAGTTGTTAATTCAAGATGGTACCTAGTGTATGGTTGTTTGTCTACTTGGTTTATAGACACTAATAAGATTCTTAAAAGTTTATAAATTGCTCTTGTTAGTGTATAATATTTTGCTGTTGGGGGAATTTAAGAAATATTCATTGAAGTAGTACGATTTTGTTTGGTGACCAATCAAAATTAAATATAATTCGAATTTTAAAGTTTTTGTTTTACTCTTATTTATGTAATCGAAATTAATCGAATCAAATAACTAACTACCTAGCCTGAGTCGATAACAATCCCGATATCGATTCATGAATCGGTAACAAAGTTGCGAATCATTTGTTTTACTTCATTTGTTTCCTTATGCCTCGTTTGCGACGGAAACGCGTGTTGACATTACCAGAATAGTCCTTTGTTGGGTGTGGTGGAGCCGTTTAATAACTTGAAACGTTTTATTTGAACGAACTGTACTTACTTATTGCCTTCAATAAGGCGGCGGCGAGAGAAGCCTATTTTGGTTAGCACGTACATTTTAAATAGTTCCCTGTAATTAGTTTACATTGATACAACACTATTTTAGAATAGAGATGGGGGACTTTTATGTTTCTGCAAACACTGGCATTAAACGTCTGCTACAAAAAAGAATAAATAACAAGTTTTTAAATTCGAACACATTGTTTTAATTATAAAGTTCTAGAATGCCATTTCAAATTCTCAGAAAATAACACGACATTAAATAAATGTAAGAAGCGTCAAAAAAAAATATGGCAGCCAGTTTTTTTTGTTTCGTTTTATTTTATAGGGGCTGTGTACATTGAAAAGAAATTGGGATGTTTGTGTAGAAGCAAATGATAGACAATGGCGGGCGGTACAAGTAAAAGCTGACATTTTGGAAATACCTGACGGACGTCTGGGCCCGAATAGCGGATCGTAAAATATAACTGAATCGGCTCAACAATACCGATTAGTTTTTTGGTTCTCGAACTTTTCATACTTTGTATTGAGGCAATAAGTTATTAAAATTACATTAATTAACAAAAGAAACGAAAACTGAAACTGTTATTGTCAAAGAAGATTGTTTTAAAAATGTCATTTTTGGAATAAAATCAATTTTAATACCAACGGCAGAAGGTTTGAAATTATGTAACGTTACATAACGTACCTAAGCGTACCCTATCAGGTACATTAAAAACTGAATATCTTAATTAAGTACGACAAACCAAAACAAACAGAATTCGATAAAAACATTCCTTGTATCGATAACATTGCTGAATCGTGACTCAGTCGACAAATTATCGAGTTTTTTCTACGTCTACATATCTATTGCAGCTTAGCGATACTGTCTCCACCAATTCAGGTAGACGGAATACAATAATAAAACATTTAAGTTAGAAAAAAAACCATTTCAAAGCAATTAACTTGAGTAAGCCTCCGTGGCGTCAGAAGGATTACAAAGGACTTATCACTTTTTTGTCGCAGTGTACAAAACATCCAAGGTAACTTAAACCTAATGCTCTCAGTTTTAAAGTTGGTTGTTGGGTGAAGTTAAGTTTCATATTGTGTAGGTGGTCACGTATTTGTTTTTGGTAGATAACAAATTGGTCATTTTACAAGACCTCCGATGAAGTCGTTCCACTCTGTAAATGTGTATAGCAACATAGATTTGTCAATCGATTTGATTGCATCGTTATTACAGCATCGATAGATGAAACAAAAGAAAAAAATAACTTATAACCAAAGCTTGAAATAAAGTCAATAAAAACCCTTTTACACGCTGTATATAGAATTAACCGCACGTCTGATAGCAACCTCTTAACACTTGACACGTAAGCTCATGGATTTTGAACCTTATTACTTTGCAATAGAGGTGTATGATTCGTCAACTTAGTCAACGAAGTGCAGCAGATGTCGCCGGCGACAAAGTAAAACGTACGTGCTTGTCGCGTAAACACGCAATGATGTGTGGGGCCGACCACGCAACAATAGCTACTGTGTGCAATTTGTGATTCTACTTTTTGGGTCCGTGGGTTACGCTCCCAGTCGTCGAGGCACCTGTGGTCGACGCACCCGATTCGATTTATTTAATTTAAGTCAATTTTTGATCAAATGTAACGTCAGGCACAAAACTGTTTTACAAAAATATTAAATGTATATTGTTGGTATAATGTAAGTATGTATAACATAAAAATCATAATTATATTTAAAACAAACAAATGCTTTTATATTGCTAGTATGTTTTGAAAAATTTAAGAATCAGTAATTTTTCATTCTTTATTTATATAACTCAATAAGAACACTAGTAAAAAATATTGTTTGCTATAATTATACCTAATCACCTATAATCAAGAGAATCATTTAAGTTAATTAAATAATAAGTCTCACATGTAATACAATAAGAAAATGATTAAAAAAAAAACAGTCTTAAAACAAAATAATCAAGCTTCCAAAATAACTGTATGTGAAATGTATCGTTTTTTTTTAGCGTAGTTAATAATCTACTGTGAAACCTTAAATATAAATTTAAAAAAACACAAAATAGTATATATTATTATGTACAAGCAAATCATCACTTTTCACTAAAGGTGTGTAAGGATAAGGTTAAGTGGCGATCGTATACTCTCTGCTATGTGATAGAGAACTTTTGTTTAGCAAAGAAAAATACTTTATTATTATGATGAAACACTTTTTTCGTTTACTGTACTAAGTGAAAAAGCACTATAAAAAAAAGATATGAAATTAATCGAATCGGGTGCGTCGACCACAGGTGCCTCGACGACTGGGAGCGTAACCCACGGACCCTACTTTTTAATGCACCGTAATTACCGCTACAGAGAAATAAATATTTCTTTTCCTGATTTTGGTGGCCTCGGGTTTGTGAGGTAGTACTTTAGAGATTCTTGCTGATTTATATTGAACCTTATTTTATGTTAGTACATATTACTATCAAATAAACTCTTTTTAAAATAAGAAAGACTAGACAACACGTTTTTAACAGAATAAAATATAATACACTAACTTCCGGCCGCGACTTCTTCCGCGTCAAAGTTAATATACCTATACGGGAACCTTGATTTCGGGATAAAAAGTAGTTTATGGGCTATTTCGGACTTTACTCACATAAATTGACCCACCCGGTTCCTTGATCACATGTGCAGTGACCACAGTACTTATAAATGTTAAAACTTAACCTCTCACAATAGTCAGTATAACATGGTTACACACTACAATTTCAATACACTGTAATTTGCGTACCGAATTCTAAAGAACTCGCGTTCATACAATTATGCTTCATAAAGAATGTCACACACGAAAATCGTTGAGATTCAAATAAGAACACATATTTCATTGTAACTCGTATCGAATTTACGACGAATATGATTTACGGGCGTATTTGATGCGGATGGACAGACGGACAACAATGGGGTCGTACAGACCGGCGGGGAAGAAACGCGCGCCATGTTTTAGTATTATAATGCGGTCACACTCCCCCTACTCGGGCTGAATAACTTTTTTTTATTGCCTATACTTCTCGGAAACAAATGCTCGATTACTTTTATCGCTCGCTTTTATTGTGTTAAATTGAAATGAAAGGTGGCCAGTAATCGAGCATTCAAATGTAATGTCAGTTAACCTTATACTACTGTCATTATGACAGGTTACGATTTCCTGTCGTGTGGAGACCACAACACAATTTATTTTTATTAAATTGTTTTTATTTACGTCACATTTTCAAACAATTTACAATCAAATTTCGATTCCTGCACGAAGTATTTTTTCAAACTACATGGAATTTCAGACTTTCAATTATAATTAAACGCGTAAATTAATCAATTTCAAAAATATATGACTTAAAGCTCAAACCACGGTGCACGGTAAGGAGGCCAGCCATTGTTACCGAAAAATTAAAATCGAAAATCAAGTTTCGAATGTCGGAAGGTCAATTAAATCGCAAATATCGCCGTCTGAATTCGATACCTAAACATAATCGATTAAACACGCGCTCGAATCGAATACAATGCGGTTTCAACTTCAGATTATTTTTGGCAGAATTAGGACCAGTCATGTGACGAATATAGTATATGAATCATGTATGTTTGTGTGTTATAAACGGCTATTGTTTGATGGAAAACTCTGAATTTGTAAGGTGACTTTGCTCATTAGAAAACTACGGATAATTTTAACATACCTAACCCTGATCTTGCCATACAAATAGGATATAACTGTTGATGGACATATTAAAAGCCTATAATTAATTTAGTACACAGTCATGTCATTATCGCCATCAGAAAATTCTAAACAGCTGTCTCTACTTACATTTTTAAAGCACTCAGAAACACGATTAGGTACTTAAATTATTTGAGCGCGTTCTAAATCCAAAAACTTTATAAAATGATATCGCTCTATAAACATCACTACTAAAACACTACATTCTAAATTTAAATTAAATAAAAAAAGCTTATTGTCACAGCTGTCACTGTCAACATTCGCACACATAACTCAGATCCTGTATTTGTCATTAAAATATGCATTAAAATTGTTTTCTTTTATTCTGTGTGATTTATTCGCGGTATTAATTTGCCGGCATGATGTATACCACACCCACGAAACGATTTAGACTTCAGTCAATGGCACCACAAACTAACTCTCCACTTTTGATTTGACAGCTCGGTTGGTCGTCGGAACCCAAAGATTTATAACAGGAAAATTATGTTTATCTACTTTATAGCTGAGAATTGATGTGGTGTTGATGTAATATTATTAATTATAGTGAATTTTGGCGCCGTTTTGATGTGACCACGTTATTATTATTTACGATTTCTTTCATTTTTTTACAATGACTTACGAAACTTGTTCTTAAAAGTTATGGGAAGCTGGGTACAGAATTGACGGTATTCACAAATTGAAAAGTTCGACATGTTGTATTAACATTACAATCACTTAATCCCTGGAACTCCACGTTAAACCAAGTTTAACCGCGCGTCGTGACCGCGACCCTTAGCGTATTTTGACTTTTATTAATGAACACTAAATATATGCAAGCTGCACTCATTCAAGCTCGTCCGAAGAATAAATATTAAACTCTGGGAATCTGATGGATCGGCCTTTAAGAGAGCCGAATTTGTGAAACAATAAACATTAGCATTATGAAGGAAACCGGTTCATTAAGAGGTCGTAAATACTGAACGAAGCCCAGACTTTGTAATTTGTATCCGATAAAAACTTACAAATGACAGTGTCCAACATAAAAAGTAACATTCAAATGCGTTATGGAAACAGATATATAGCGTTTCGGAGATCAAAGCGCGTCGCATAAAGACTAATAAAATAATTTTATTGGTAGCAAAAACAAAAGGAACGTTTAAGACGCGATAAAAATTATTAATAGAGCGGTAAACGCTGGCGGGAAGATTTCGTTAAATTAAAAATGTGTAAGTCGGACATTCCGCGACTTTGATATATTAATCCACGTTTCGGCGCGAGATTATCATCGTATGTGCCGCCGCATTCGCAGGAAACCACGGCAACCGCTCATCCGCGCCTCCGCTAGTGCTGAGACCTAGCACTGAGGAAAACATTCTGAGAAAATGGGATATGTAAATAATTTTAATGACATTCTTTGCAAAACGTAAGTCTTAGCGAATCAGAAAGAGATAAACTCAATGTTTAATTTAAATTGAAAGACGCGGTTCTGTAATGTTTTGCTTGAGCACTTTTTTTCTGCGGTCATTCACTCTTTTCCACAAAAACTAGAAACTGTCCCAACACTAGCCGTGCGTTGATTAATTCCACTTTTATTTGTATAAGAATCAAGCAGCTGGCACCGAGCTTTTGATCCCGATACGCCGTAGAGCGCGTCGACATAATGTCGCTAGCATTTTTCACGACACGACGAAAACACGACAAAAATAATCGATCATAATCTTGAAGAATTCTAAGAAATGAGATAGCTGTATTTTTAATTAAAATCTTTTTAGATCGTCTGTTGTTTATAAATAAATGAAATGGTTTTTTGAATTTCGAATAGAAGTCTAATAATCCGATAAATTAAACTGGCACTCTACTAAACACATCGCTTTTGAAAATGGAACGTTTCTAAATAAAAACAAAACAAAGATGGTTTAAAAATTCAAGCAGTTATCAAAATAATGTTGAACGAGTGAGTTATTCGATGAACATGGAATGAGAGATGAACAAACAAACCAGTAGCGGCTACTAGACTTGTGTAAACGGCATAATTATCAAACGCACACGCAGGGAAAGTCGGCTAATTGGGAAAGCGCATACCTTGATGTCAGATGTCGTCATTATTATGCATGTAGTGGAATATTTGGGTTCTGTTCATTTACAGAGTGTGATTGGAATAATTAATTTAAAAAAATACGAGATTCATAATAATATTTCCATAAAGTCTTGTGAACCAACCGTAATCTGAATGAACGAGTCAGACATGTTTTATTTATTTATTAGCTTTTGCCCTGACTTCGCCCGCTTGTATATCTTCAACCGTGTCAAGTAACGTCTTTGGTTACTGCTCCGCTCCCATGTGTCGTACCGTAATGTTATATAGCCTATGACATTCACAAATAACGTTGCTTTCTATGGGTAAAGGAATTTTCAAAATGTGTTTAGTGGATCCAGAGATTACCCCCTATAACCTCACAAACTCACAAACAAACAAACGTACATACATAAACTCACGCCTTTTTCCCATGGGGGTAGGCAGAAACCACGGACAAACTTTGCCTCTGTATAATATTAGTATAGATAAAGCCTTTACACACGAGCTATAGAAAAAGAATTTAATACAGTTACAACCTTTTTCAAGTCAGTCATTCATTCACGCACACAAAGTTCGATAGTGTTGCCTCTTTGCATACATCGTTTATGGTGTAAGTAGTAAGCAGAAAGCGGTCTTTAAAATTTTATTTTTTTTGTTTACCTTGAACCTGAAAAGGGGTCATTGACTTGAACATTATAATTACGAGTATAATGAACCCAGGTTTAATGTTTAGTACTTAACTAAAAATTAAACATAAGTAGCATAAGCATTCATTTAAAATTACAATTAATCATTTTACTATTCATTCACTCATTTAATTTTACTACGTCATATAATACGAACCTAGTAACACAGACCAAAATAGCTAAAATGTACAGCACAGGTAAGGCAACAACAAAATAGAAGAAAACTTAAACAATTGCTGTCTTATTTCTATGTTTTATTGAGGTAAATAAGCTTCGTTGAACAATGAAGATTTTCTACAAGAATATTCAAATTACTTACTCTCCGCGAGATTTTTGTTTGTTACGCGGTAATCTCTAGAACTACCAGTATCGGAAAAAATCTTGCTGTATAATGATTTCTTCATAACATAACATCACGCTACGACACACAGAAGCTATTGGTATAACGGGCTGGTGTCCAAGTGTAAGTAAATCATTCGATCCAACCCAGTTCCCAAAGAAGACCAGCATCATCTAGACGCTACTGGCGATGTCCACCAACTTCACTAAGGTCCCTAAAGCCACACAGGAGCAGTAACCAAAGACATAACTGAATGCGGTTAAAACTGTAGGGTTTAGCCAAATAGCTAGTATTATAATAAACAAGCTTCCGCCTATGGCTTGTACCGCGTCGTGATGCGGGTCTCCCACCGTGACACAGCGATATCCGAACCGTTATTGGCGCTAGATGACCGTCACAATGTTGTTCGATGTGCACCTTCTTACCACTGACACCACCAGAATTATTGGGGAAATTGGAAAGGATACGCAATAGGATATACAAGACGAAGGCAAAGAAAGAGTCACTTTTAGGATATATCTACACTACTATTTTGAAGAGGAAAGATTTCTATGTAACGAATAAACTCAAAAACTAATAGACCGATTTCAAAAATTCTTTTACCATTACAAAGCTACATTATCACTGAGTAACATAGGCTATATAACATCACGCTACTACCTAAAGGAGCACAGCAGTAACCGTAGACGTAACATAACGTAGGTGAAGAAACTACGTGCGCACGATGTCGCTTGCAGCAGCTTGTGCTATGTACTATGCCAGTAGTAAGCCATGAGCGTCATAGGATATGTTTTTATGGTATATCTATCTATATACTCGACCACCACGCAAAGAAGTCGCGAGCAGAAGATGGTAATACTTAAATTCCTATTTTTCCAAAAGAAAAACAAAATCAGTCCAATTTCGACAATACTCTAGATTCAAATTGAATTAAGCATTATTTCAAAGGCGGTTAATCTGCGCTTTGATGTTTCCTAATAAATAAGGTTTAAGTCGAGTTAATTATAAAAGCCAAATGTTTGCAGAGTCATATCCGCAAATTTTCATCGATATTTAAATACGGTAAGGTACGTGACTACATGTGAATTTGCTCTAAAAACCGCCATCAAACGATAAGCCGCGAATATCATCAAATAATAAAATTAAGTGAATAATAATTGAACTTCCTGTTTGCACAAAGCATTGACATTTCTATATCTTTCTAAAATCGAGATTGATAGAAAAAGAAATCGTTTGTGTGTGGTGGTCTTTAGCAACTACCTTCAATCTTTACCTTTAAAAAAAATAAAAAACCATATATACTGTAGAATGCTCAATAATACACTCACTGCTATCACTATGTATACACAACAGGCGTTGAAATACGTCCGCACGCTATGACGGTTGAGTGCCGAATGCCCCCCACTTTTCGCTGTATACTACATCCGTATCTTTTTCTTTTATTGAGAAATAACTTTGTACTTACAAAGCAACAAAATACTACCTGCCTATTGGTACCTATGTCACAAATGTTCTACCTAAAAAATCATTCATATTATAAATGTGCTTTAACAATATGCCGAAGGTTTAAACTATTTATTAACCCCTCGGCCGCTCTAGAACATTTCTCAATAACCTCCCAATTGTCGTCATTTTTCCAAGAATTTTTATTTTTATTTGTTATGGTTAGACCCATTTTTCCTTATGATCAAGGTTTGATCATACGACGTTTTAAGGGTTAATAAACGATACCACCACACCATACCACCATACCATAATACCATACCGTACCACACCACCATACCATACCACCATACCATACCACCATACCATACCACCATACCATACCACCATACCATACCACCATACCATACCACCATACCATACCACCATACCATAAACGATATTGATTATTATTTATCGTGTCGGTTAACATTTAGCCGTCATCAATTTCCAATAAACTTAACGTTACTCTGATAGTAGCACAGCACAAATTGAATCCATATCCGGTTTCGTTTTGATTCAAATAAGTACTACGCAACCACAAACCATGACATTAAATTACTATGATTGATTTGTAGGTTTAAGCAAACTTATAATTTATTTTATCAAACTTAATTGAGCATAAGCTAAAATAAGCTTTCCGAGTGTTTAATTAATTATACAAGTATTATAAAACTTGTAATGCGTACTAATTAAATAAACACTTTAGAACCGTTCTTGCTATGAATATATTGCGATAAAACCGGTGAACAATTCGTGATAGACAAGCTTTGTACATCGCTAGTGTTTTGTTACGTCCACTTGTCTTCGGCATTTCAAACAAGACAAGACATCGACAGGTGCGTGAGTCATAGTAACCAACGTCAAATTAAGTACTTCCTCTACAGAAGCTGCTTATATTGTTTGGCATCTATCCTGCATCCTTATACTGATTGAAACCTGCTGCGTACAATATTCCCAACACACCATTACTAGGCACTTACAATATACTTCTTATGTGTATACTAATTCTCTTCTTCTCTTTAGTGTGTCGATGGCAAATATAATGTAAATAAATTCATACTTGTTTGGGCCCTAGTAATGTATCGTGAACTCCGTTTATTGACTAGCAGGTATTATTACATATAATAATATTAAGTATGTAGGTAAGTTATTCAATTCGTAGGTGTAGTATAGAGAAATTAAGTCAACTACTCAACTAATTAAACCCTTAGTCATGGCCTCACGTTTTCATTGTTTTGGCAATATATAAATAAAATATCAAATTAAATTAGTCACTGTTGCTATAGGTAGGTATCACAACCGAAAGTGATACCGACATTAGCTTCTTATTTTATAGTTACAATGAAGAAAGTAGTCAAATAAAGATTATACAATTGAATATTGAATAAATATAAATCATAAATATTAATGAATATTAGAAGTTAATGGACACAACAGCATCTCCAACAGACTGACAAGCTATAATGATTTTATTATTATTCTAAAATCGTTACTTTTAACTTTCCCCTGTCTTTTAGAAAAATATCAAAGAAAGGATTCTTCGGGGAAACTTTAGAAAATACTTGACCTGTAAATACTTACGTAGAACTATAAACGCAATTGCATATTAAACTATACTTATACATCAAAGCTATTATAATCGTTTCTATCTGGGATAGTACTTAAAGCTTGTGTTAATAGATGTACGAGAACGAGACGAGACGAGCACCTAGTAACTGCAGTGTGATTCTCTAAGCCTTACTTCGCAACTCGTAAGCTGAATCCGCAGTGACATTACAAAATGGTATTCTGTTAAACACGATCACGCCGGCGACGTCACCACGGCGAACGAATACTAAACCAATGACAAGCCGGTTCGCTATCGAAGCGAGCGCGATCACTTCAGTGAGACTCGCTTCTGAGCCCGCATTTTAGAGAATCGCACTACTGTAATGAAAATGTAATTCTCCAGACCAACTCCGGCCACGGCGGTCGATCTCAATGCAGACCCGCCAGGCACACAGGAGACATCACAGCGCACAAATGTGTGCGCAAACACAGGCGCACTCCCTCCCTAACCCTCATAACCCGATGTGCAAAATCCGACACAACCGGAGAGAGATCAGGCGCAGGACCAACGGCTCCACGTGCCCTCCGAGATACGGGAACCTAGTTACTGGTACACAATTAAAGCCAGTTTTCACCGTAGCACACAATACCTTGGCCCTGTTAGCCAGCCCCATTTATCCTCAAGCCATGGCGAGCTTATCTTCCGCCACAGACCGCACTTCGTCTGTTATTTGTATTCGCGAGAACAGATTTCCGTTTGCGATTGCCGATATTATTAACATTTGACCCCGAATTGGCTGAGTATTATCGAACAGTTTGCGCTAATCGACTGCACAAGTTGCTGATAGACATACTAATACTCATTTGGAATCTATTGGTGGATATCTAGATTAATTCTAGTCCCATAGGAATTCCGTGGCGATTCTTAAAGGTGAGTTTTATAGTTCTCTGAAAATGGTTAAGCCATAGCAATAATGGTGGTGAGTAGTGAGTAAAACACATAATAAAATGCGTTGGCTTACTATAGTTCAATACACTATGATCATGTTTTCCTAGAAGGAAAGCAGCCCAATTGGAGTCAGCCGTCATCCGCCATCTAAAAGCTCGTGATATTTTGTTTAACATTGTAGCTGCAGACAGCATGGCAGGTGCGACCTATTATAATCCTCAGAAACCAAGCAAGGCTGAACCAACGGAACATCAAACTGCAACAGCTGTATAATAAACATTAAAACATGACTAACCGATTAACGACTACGTAAGGTTTAGTTTAATGTTTTAATTAAAATTCTTGTCAACAACTTTATGGAGTTTTCTTAGCAACTTAAACTCATTATTTGATTCTTGTAGAGCAAGTGAAGGTGACTCATAATGCGGTATAGTTTTTAATATTTAATTACTATCAAATAGTTGAGTCGTGTGAGAGCAGCTGAGCCAACAGCTACACCTGCGCAGAACCAAACATCCTGCGTCATCTCTGTAATTTCGACACCTCCAGTATGCGAGCCTTTCAATAACATTACATTTATAAACTTAAATACTCGTCCACAATAACACTACTTACTGACGTTAGTAACCGCAACATGATGTGTCCTTACTTTAATGAAATTAACTTCATATTTATATATAAATATGATTTTTATTTGAAACTGTAGTGAGTCAGCGGAAACTTTAGCCGTTAGGAAATATCTCAAGGGCCCTTCTCCATTTTCCCATCTGACTCCTACTGAAACTGAGTCACCTTCGCAATCGAAGTGTTCAAGACCTGGAAGCGCTGATGTTATCTGAGCCATAATGGGGCGATCTGTAACAATCGCATAACTGCTTACAACTTGTTTGGTTAGTTACATTAAGGCTCACATAACCCAACCATACAACCTTTCCGCTTAACCAGTACGGTCTATCTTATTGACCGTTTTAGTCTATCATATTGACTATATCAACCATAACGATCTTTTAAAGATCCTCCAATATTACTGTATCATAGCCTTTCTTATTGACTATTTATACACCGCAATGTCTATCATATTGACAATATTAACCATAGCGATCTTTTAAAGATCCTCCAATATTACTGTTTCATAGCCTTTCTTATTGACTATTTATACACCACAATGTCTATCATATTGACAATATTAACCATAACGATCTTTTAAAGATCCTCCAATATTACTGTATCATAGCCTTTCTTATTGACTATTTATACACCACAATGTCTATCATATTGACAATGTTAACCATAACGATCTTTTAAAGATCCTCCAATATTACTGTATCATAGCCTTTCTTATTGACTATTTATACACCACAATGTCTATCATATTGACAATATTAACCATAGCGATCTTTTAAAGATCCTCCAATATTACTGTATCATAGCCTTTCTTATTGACTATTTATACACCACAATGTCTATCATATTGACAATATTAACCATAACGATCTTTTAAAGATCCTCCAATATTACTGTATCATAGCCTTTCTTATTGACTATTTATACACCACAATGTCTATCATATTGACAATATTAACCATAGCGATCTTTTAAAGATCCTCCAATATTACTGTATCATAGCCTTTCTTATTGACTATTTATACACCACAATGTCTATCATATTGACAATGTTAACCATAACGATCTTTTAAAGATCCTCCAATATTACTGTATCATAGCCTTTCTTATTGACTATTTATACACCACAATGTCTATCATATTGACAATGTTAACCATAACGATCTTTTAAAGATCCTCCAATATTACTGTATCATAGCCTATCTTATTGACTATTTATTCACCACAATGTCTATCATATTGACTATATTAACCATAACGATCTTTTAAAGATCCTCCAATAATACAATATCATAGCCTTTCTTATTGACTATTTATTCACTACAATGTCTATCATATTGACTATATTAACCGTAACGACCTTTTAAAGATCCTCCGATAATACAATATCATAGCCTTTCTTATTGACTATTTATTCACTACAATGTCTCTCATATTGACCTTCAACCAATAATCTCTCTACGGAGACTTATTTTAACACTTCGTTGCAAGTCTGTCTTATTGACTTTCTTTCACACAGGGCCATTCTCATACTGACCCCACAATCACAGTCGCTTATCGACTTTCATAACACCTATATTTGCTAGTGACCTGTCATATTGGTCTTCCAGTAAAATACCATATGCCTATCTTTCCTTCTATTTTGGTACTTCCTCATATATCTACGTGTTTATATTCGTGCCTAATGCATAATTGTGATTACGATGTTTATTACATCTAAATCACTGCAATTATACTTATCAAATACACTAACACCTTTAATGACAATTAAATCGAAATAGATGTGTTCAGTGTCTACGAATCGGCACAACTTCCTGTTAAGGTTAGATTTTATTATAATAAATCATAACAACTCATTTGCACTGATAGGATAGATAAAATTGTTTTCTATTGAATACGTTCGTCAATTTACGCATTCATTCATTTATCAAACTTGTTATTATAATATTAGTTAACCTCATTAGGAATGCACCCTGCAATTTGGTAAACAACATGACTCTGCGCGGTCGACCAGTACTACCTCATATATCTACGTGTTTATATTCGTGCCTAATGCATAATTGTGATTACGATGTTTATTACATCTAAATCATTGCAATTATACTTATCAAATACACTAACACCTTTAATGACAATTAAATCGAAATAGATGTGTTCAGTGTCTACAAATCGGCACAAACTTCCTGTTAAGGTTAGATTTTATTATAATAAATCATAACAACTCATTTGCACTGATAGGATAGATAAAATTGTTTTCTATTGAATACGTTCGTCAATTTACGCATTCATTCATTTATCAAACTTGTTATTATAATATTAGTTAACCTCATTAGGAATGCACCCTGCAATTTGGTAAACAACATGACTCTGCGCGGTCGACCAGTAGGTCACCGCACGTAATTACTAAAGAAATAAGAAAGATTGCCATCTTATTTACGTTAACGATAATTTTCCATTTATTTTTTATTTATTTTTTTGTTTACCCCCAACCACATTATGCCATTACTTCCTTTCATTTTTTTCAAAGTATATTTGTGCATTAGGACTTACATTTTCCTCGTCGCCACTTGTAGAATGCTCAATAATACACTCACTGCTATCACTATGTATACACAACAGGCGTTGAAATACGTCCGCACGCTATGACGGTTGAGTGCCGAATGCCCCCCACTTTTCGCTGTATACTACATATACCATCACGCCTGTATTCCCCGAAGGGTTAGGCAGAAGTGTACCAATGTACACCCACAGTACCCTTAAATAAAGAGAGATAAACTTTATTGCATTACTTAATTTTATGATTTTTTTTTTAACAATGTTACTGCACTTTTTCTTTGGACATGGACAAGCCCGCCACACTATTCCTAACGAGGTATTGCAGCTCCCAAAAGCCAGAATTAACTGTAGCGATCAATGGATAAATATTTAATCGATTTAACTGTAGACACAGCATGTAATAGAAATAACATTAAAAACACCCTTTTTTAACACTTTGAGCGGAGCAACGTCATAATACGTTAAATTTGATAAACGCTATTTGACACAACGTTTAATCACGTCAGTAAAAAATTGGTATTTCTCTAAAGAACGTGTATAAACGGCTGCGGCTTATACAAATTTCTTCAAGCTACGTCATCGCGCCGTATCACTGTAAATTTTCGGACTGCTAGCGCCACTCCACGTTAGTTTTATTGTACACTTTATAAGACTACTCACACACATACATACTAATTACGCATACATACGCAACGTCATAATACGTCACTCGCTGCCCCCGCTCCCATACTTCTTTCGTCCTGTGCGCCGTGAGCGGGAGTGTGCAGTTGAGGGGCCGCGGCCGTGGTTTTTCGAAATTACGCCTTCAAATTATAATTATATAAACAGAGATCGATGAGGATTTGTCAGATATTTCAGAGCATTCCAATAGCGCTGATCGCGATACGGAAACAATGAACTCAAATGAGTCACAGAAATCCCGAGCTATAACCGCTTCTAGCCATAGAAGGCAACCTGAGATATACTGAGCCATCACCGCTTCTAGACACAGAGAGCATCCCCGGCAACCCAACAATTCCTGAGCCGCCATTGCCTTTAGATGTAGTGGGCCATCCCATAACTCCTGATACGGCGCCACTTATAGTGCTAGGGTTTAATTCAGCTTCTCCTGCCTTACGTCCACCTGTTACGATAGAGGACAACTCAATACCCTGGTATGGTATGGATGGGCATGCCCATCTCACGGTCGTGCTCGAGATACTTCGACCACCACGCGACGCGTCTCCAGTAGCAGATTGGACAGACTCTATAGTAGATATACCAGAATTTGACTTTGAAGACAGTTCTGTCGGTGTCCAGTTTGAAATCGATTCAAATACATCGACTTGTTTAGACGTTGTTCTTTATTTATGTACTGCATGTTTATTGCATATGACACAACGTGGATAAACGTCGACGTGTAGTAACGGTTGTGTCAAATTGAATATTATCTTTGCTTGTATGAAAAACAGAACGTCACTAATCGTCATTTATTTTGTATGAGAAAATAGTGCGCCGCGCAACAAAAATTTGAATACCCAGATGCTCAGCTGAAAGTGTTAAAAACTTTACCCACCCCATTCAAAAATCAAAAGTTATACTCTCCTAAACCAGAAACATATCTTAAACATTGCAATTTCATCCTACAATCCAATACTCTGAGAAAATTCAATTAAAACTTTAACAACGTTCAATAACATCGTTTTGACAATGATTACT
Organism: Caradrina clavipalpis; assembly: GCA_932526535.1. NCBI lineage: Eukaryota > Metazoa > Arthropoda > Insecta > Lepidoptera > Noctuidae > Caradrina > Caradrina clavipalpis. The sequence goes on from OW052103.1 coordinate 5,596,233, forward strand.
AACTCGGGCACCATTAATCTTCCCCCTTGTCCTAATCGGGGACTCTTCGCCATCAATCTTTAGTTATTTAAAGCATGGGACATGGCTAGACTTGTTACTTCAATAAACGAAGCCGTGACGAATAGGAAACATTCGGTTTGGAATAATAAAATCTTCATTTACTTTTAAAAGTTTGATGATTTTTAACTGGCTTTTTTTATACTACCATCTTTATTAAAAACAGGCTAAATACTTAAAGCCGGTAAAATATCAATTTTGATTACTAATCCATCTTAAAAGAAAACTTTCCTACATCTTAAATAAAAATTGTACATAATAGTTTGCGTAACCAAATGGCCTTGTATTTAAATCAACGTATTAAAAAAATAAAAAGACTATCTTCCACTATCTGCTGACATGAATATCAAGTCCGATTACCGTCACTCACAAGCCTATTCTGACAATAGACCACTTCAAAAACAAATTATCTAGGTCAACAAAAACAAAATTACATTTTTTCATTCATATTAAATCCACAATCCACTTTCAAACCGTAATAAGATCCACGCCCATTAATACATCGAAGTCGCTTCTAATCAATCAACTTTAGATTAACACTCGTCTAAACTAAAGACTAAACAGACAAAAACAAATGAGCGAAGCCCAAACTTGAAATCGAATTAACCGCATGCATGTTTAAGACACCAATTAAACCTCCAACAAAGGCTATCTTCAATGAGACGAAAAAAATTTGATAGATCAACTCTTTAACGTAATCTATAATCTGTTGAACTTCAAACTGAATAACACCCTAACCCGGTGCAGTATGGTTCAAAATTATAGGGTGGGTTACACGTAGAAACTCGAGAAGGCTGTTGGCACAACATCTTATATCGATTAAACAGATAATTAATCACGGGAAATGAATCCGAATGAGATGTTATTAGTTATACCACACTCGCTATTACCAAGTGAAACAATAGCCTTGCTTTACATGGTGATCGTTAAACGGAGATTAACTTTAGTTTATATTTAAATTACATTGTGAATGTGAGCACTTATTCAGCACTAATATATGATATGACGTTAATTGTTGCTTCAAACAGGAAGAAATTAACGTTCGTTTATTTTGCAATTAGTGAATGCTTTATCAATGTCGTGATAAGTCATTTTATATGTTAAGTGCCTGTTACTATGTAGAACTTGCTAATAATCTCGGAAATAAATCTGAATTCCGGAACATTAAACATGACACATTTGATATGAAAAATACTTATCATGCTTATCCGAAGGAAATACCAATTAAGTACCTTACTAACGTTTTATAAATGTTTACAATCATCAATAGAATTAGTCGTTTTTTATTGAAATGTTTTTATTCATTGTAATGGGCATTGTTCATTTTTTTTTATATGTTGTAATTAAAAACCCGTTTCGAGGAATAGCGTCACTGAGCATTATGGACTAATTAATAATGAAAAATATTCATATTTTACTGATATTTTTGATAAAATACGATTGACCTTCATTGCCCTTCAAATTAGGTCAGCGCTGGCCGTTTTGTATCGTTGCCTCAGAAAATAAAAAAAAGTAAGTGCCAAGTATTGTCAACCAGTTGTCAAGTGTCAAATTTTAACGCAAATGTCAAAAGTTTTTGAAACTTAATAACAGTTTAAAGTTTTTCAAAAATAATATTATTCCTGCGACTTTCCTAATAATCTTGTTCCATTATTCCGACACTCGACAATTTTTATAGTGTAAGAGTTATGGAATACAGGAAGTGCTTTGTTCCAACTTGCAGTAATAATAGCAATAATAGTCCAAACAAAATTTTTGTCCGTATAAGGGAAGATTTACGAGAAAAGTGGTTTATCATCGCTCATTGTGGTTTAGGAAACCGAACAATAATGTCACCTCGTCGATTGTGAACACCTTAAAAAAGCACTCTCTGTTTAAAATTAACAGTTACGGTTTGAAATTTTCAATTTTAGATTTGTTTATGTATGAGTTATGTTATGACGCCTATTGACGTTTGACAGACGTTGTGTTGACAGATTTAAACTTTTAATTATGTAAATAGTTGGGCAAAGACACAATCTTTTGAGCCAATGATGACGTCATCTATTTTAAAAAATATATATATTTGAATATTTTTTAAAAAAATAACCATTGAGCCAATCATCAAAATATTCAAATTAGTTTCTCAAAATGGTCTAAATTTTTAATAAATAAAATAAAATGTAGTGGTTAAAATTTTTAAACTATCCCCATTGTCAAAGTCAAAGTTTTATACCATTTACGGGCTCTTTTGAATTGTCAAGGAGTCGGTCAGTTACTCAGAAAGTTGAAGCTACCTAGTTGCTTGTTTTGTAACGTATGTAGGTACGAGCATGAAACTTTACAGATACTTTTTTTTATGTAGGTATACGTTACAATGTATTTAATGTAATATTTGTAAACTTAAACAAGCTATTTTTTTAAATAAATAAAATAAAATTATAAAATCATCCTGTATGGCAGTGACGGCAAGGAGCGGCCGCTGGCCGATCAATCAGTTGCTAACGAGCCGGTCACGTGGTCACAACATCGAACACACTTACCATATCTTCTATCATAATTAGCTCATAAAACGAACGGACGAATAGATCAACATTCAAAATTAATACCTACAGAAAAAAAATTATAGGATCCTACATGAAAAAAAAAATTGGTACCTACTCTGAATTTTGACAAGCTTGTTACACTTCTGAGTTCATTACATTGTACCTAAGCCAAATAAAAACAAATTAACTGCATATATATTACATTTAAATCATCAATAACAAATTAGACATCAATCGCCGTCAAATTATCGAGTAATTTTCCTTCAATCAAACTCGTTCATCGATTTGCAATAGCAGCATTAGAATCGATACAAAAAACTAATCGATTTATTTACAAATTAGAACACCCACTTCGACACGCGTGTAACGTATGCAAAGTTTTGATTAACATTTACATAAACGTTTGTCGCTCACATTAAAACCGAGTCCGGACTCGATTAAATTAAAAAAACGTTTTAATTTCTTTTTTGAACCGAGACGAAGACAGAGTGCGGCGAAGGCGCGGGGCGTGGCAGACTAACTTTCATTACTCACAAGCAATAATAAATGATAAAACATTATTAATACGAGGAGATCACTCCGTTTGATGGCTCACACATGCTAACCTACGTCGAATAAATTAATTCTAATTATTAAATGTTGTTTCCTCCCTCCGGCTGTAACAATTTGTTGCTATTAAATCAACTATGCATTTATGCAGAATTGAAACTGAATATATTTGATCAAAGTTTGAACATAGATTTCTAGTGGTCTAGCTAACAAATCGTAATCAGTCCAATGCGATTAGTTTCCTGTGTTATCTGGTCGCGTAATAATAACCAGAAGTTTATTGGCCGGTTCCCCTGAATGATAAATTGAATAATAATTTATTCTGTACGAGATAAGGCAGCGTTCAGATCGCGCGCTGTGATACTCTCAACGTGTGAGCGGATACTTGTTACACCGACACATAAATGGTTGCAATTTTTGAGTTTGTAGAATAATAAAAATGTCGTTATAATTATTATTTAATGTTCTAAACGTCGTCGTAATAGTTTTCGTAGATATGGCTACGATAGACTACGAAAACATTAAAATATGTCGAATCGAAACAACCTCGGCTTTACATTAAAACCATTGCAACTGCATAGAAAATAAATCAACCCCAACTACTTATTTATATTACAAAATATAAAAATATAAAATGATACTAAAATATACAAAAAATATTTTTTCCTCGTAGCGGTTTCGTAGCTAATCGGCTACGGTTGCTACGAACATCACTAAGTTAAAATATTAACATTCAAATGTAAACATTTTTTTTTACATTCATAATATTTATTTGCCAACCAATTTGAATTTGGAAAGAATTTAAGTATGTGCACTTAATTTCATTCCAAAAATTTAAATTGAATTTTAGTACAACACTAAGCATAATTTTTCCTACCAGCAAATGCGTTCGATGCAGAACATCGGTGTGAGGTGCGCCCAACATTCTGTTTCAATTACACACAGGGGCTAACAAACTGCGGAGCGAATGGTGCCGCCCCCGATCCCAACCCCTGATGAAGCTATCGAGTTTTTATATGAGCACCAACCCTACCCTTATCAACAAGAGTTGTGACCTAAAAAAACTACAAGATATTGAGCCGGCTACTAAAGGAACTGAAATGTTTTAGTGTTTTTAAATATTTTGGTCTAAGGTTTTTTATTGTTGACCATCTTCATCCTATGAAAAGCACTCCTAATTATTCATAGCTTAAGAGTCACTTTCCTATATCCAATTTAACTATGACAGTTAAATTGAATATTGGAAAGAAACCCTAATACCTAACTATTACAGATCCGGGGCTGCGGATTGTCCGGGGCTGTGGGTTCTTCGAAAGAGATACAGCGCAATGGATAACTTACCCTTGGTAAAAAAAAATCATTCATTTATTTTAATTGATCGCACTTAACACAAAGTGTACAAAAATAGAAAATTGTTCAAAAACTTGATTCGTATTTCAAAAAGAAACAGGTTTTGTCTGTAAATTCCACTGAGGCACAGCTGACAGTTACATCTGCTTAATTATTTATTACGTTTGCGAACTTAACTGCACGGCAAATGGAAAACATGGCTAATCATTAAAATGCGACTTAATTAAATTGACGAAGGGGTAAATTGTTATTTTGTGTTCGCCAACCATATACACTGGTACTTTGGTAAAAACTAGTTTCAGTGTACATAAACTAGTGACCAATCAAGAACATTTAAATGAACAGAATTTTCGTGTTCATTTTTGATGACATCAAATTAGGTACAGTACGGCCGACGTATCTTGGCGAGTCTGAAGTTAGCCGATTAGCTGCGCAGTAGACAATTGTGTTCGTAAAAGATCCATTGCACAGCCAAACGGCTAACTTCAGACTCGCCAAGATACGTCGGCCGTACTGTAGCCAGTACTATAAATCAATTCAAAAATGGAATACCACGAAAACAGAGGGCAAACAAAAAGTTTAGTTAAACGCTCAAAAAGATGCACAATTAATATAAAAATCCTACGCATAGCTGCAACTGTAACAATGCCCATTGATTTGACTAACAACTAGGCCGTCAGATATCAACATGATCTATCTAGCGACAATCGGCGCCATTTACAACAAAGATCAATTAATGCTAGACAAGAACAGACATACAGAAACACATGCGAGTGAAAGAGACAGGTGTCGAGTTATCAATCACGCGCCCGCGCACGATCTCGACGCCCGAAGCGATCGGACGATCTCTCGCTTAATTATTTCTATTATGATATTTAAAATATAATGATTATCTCTCTCGGATAAGTCTCGTATGGCGAATTCCCACAGTTTTGAATGTTACACGTCTATAAATTAAATGGATGATTGAGAGCTGCAATATATTTATTTGTGCAATATGCTCTTCCTTTTCATCTCGATTGACTCATTAAATGATATGCTCTTAGAATGCTCGTATTCTGGTAGTTTTGCAGTTACATGCTCGCTACAGTAATTAATGTTGATTGTATTTTTACAGTTTGTGGAAGAGCAAAAACACAATAGTAAACTAGTTCGGCTTTTGATTGACAGTAGCAAATTCCTGATTGACACTGCTTAAATAAAGTTAGACGCTACGTCGCTAATAAATGCTAGTAAAACTGTTGTTTAAGGATTTGCAAATATAGAATCCGATTTTCTAAGTATCATGCCCTGATTGAAATTTCCTCCTATTAATTTGACGTCGTTCATATCTCGTTGCTAAGCTTCATTAATATCTCATAGTTCCACCATGATACCCCAGGCTCGTCCATCACCCATGATCTTATCACCCGATCACCGATCTCCACAATATAAAACCGTTTATACAACCAATGACTGATATTACCCTGTATCTGATTTGTATCTAAAGACCATAATAGGTTGACCCCAGTTACATAATTAATTGTTAGAGAAGAGATATCTTACTACATTGGATTGTTTCGTATCATTCGGATCGATGATCGTGAATGGAGCATTTGGAGTAGTGATAAATTACAATGAATATCAATCGTTACAAAGGATTAATCAAAATAAGTTGAGGTTGTGGTTATGGATAGAGATGTAGCGGCGCAGACGCATAAGCTTTGTATGATTTCTTTGCTTGACGCGAAATGTAAAATCAATCAGTTGACAGAAGATGCAGAACTAAATGTAGCAGATGAATAAACAAGTGATAATGAGGGTTCAACACGGTGGTAAGGCTGTTAAAGAAAGTAAAGGCTTTCAATCGACTAATCACTAGGGAGACCAGCATCATACCAACTGTACAAATCTTGTTTTAAACTGGACATCAAGACGATATCGTAGATCAGAAATAGCAAACCAATGACACTACGTGTCGCTCGAGACAAGATAATTCAAGCACGCCAATATTTGAATCAATTTTCACACTAACTTTTTCTCTTATTTAGACAAACTTAAAGATTCCTGTACATTATAAATGAGTTGCAAGCATACAGTTTAATGTGAATTCTCAATTACGTTAATAAGTCAATACTCTTACATGGCTCATCATAGCCTTACATTATACCTCATTTTTCTTGAATAATCGCACGTTCTCCAATAAGAATTTGCCATCCCTGTCATTGACATTTTTTTTTCTCTAACTGATAATATCTAATCTCTACAGTGTCTCCGCTTCCGCTGGTCTCGAGTCACAACCTTAGGGATGAATGATGTGGGAAGTGCACTTACCTCGCTTTTGCATGAAGGAGAACAGGTCATCCAGGAATTCCTTCCTTTGTGGATCATCGCTGATCTCGTATAACTGGAAAAAAGAGAAATACATTATTGTTTTGATGAAGATGATTACAGAATTTGAAATTATGAGTTAAATCTACACATCTACGCTGAAGAGTTCTTATTTGTTTGTTTAAACGTGCTAATCTCTGGAACTACCAGTTGTAATGTAAAAAAATTTGAGGATGATATAGCTATATTTATGAGGAAAAGGATAGGAAGATCTAGGACCTACGGAGGCGCCATTATAACCAAAGACATTGTCACTTTACGCGGAATAAAAAACCCATGGGGAACGAAATGGTGAAGAAGATAGTGACATTATAAGAGCAAGTTTTGGGGAGACAGGACAAATGAAGAAAATTAAGATATTATGCGGAACTTAGAACCACTTTAGAAGAAATAATGATAAACCATAAAGGCAGAAAGATAAAGAGAACTTACGTATTGATGATAGAAAACCGACCTATTATCAAATTCTCACAAGGTGTTAATCAAATAATCAGCTAATTCATGTACCACCACTTGCGGGTACAACTAAAACAACTTAGAAAAACTGTTGTTTTTACATAAAACAGTTGTAATAATGAAGATATTAATATTCCAAATAGGAAGCGATGTTCAACGGAGCGACGCGACCACGTGCACCCGCATAAACAGAAAACATAGGAACTGCATTACACCTTATTCAATTCTCATACCTTCGATATATGCATGTTCACTTGACTATTAAATTGAACTATTAAGTTCTTTCTATGGATAGTGGGAATTTATTACTTTTATTAGCGGCGAACACAACACCTAAACATTGACAAATTGACTTAAGTTTATAAAAAAAGAAGTCTGTTAAAAATCCGGCCCTATGCAAGTCGAATAAGCACACGACGAATACAATATTGAACACTAAATTTCTTGTATGAGGACCCAGTTTAATATAACTTTATTTTATGTTTATTATTTGTTGTTATACCGGACATAGTTCTACATACTTTGTGTAAATTTCATGTGTTTACCTATTGCGGTTTAAAAGATACATCCCAGTGCCAGACAGACGGACAGTCAGCAGTCTTACTACCTTATTGGGTTGCCATCCATCCATCCATCCATCCATCCATCCATCTTCCACCATAAAAATAGACACTAGAGGCATCCAAAACGTTATCAACTTTTGAAAACCAGAAATGAATTGGATAAGCTGAAGGAGAAGAATTATACTGCTTTTTCCTTGTACTTCGATGGGTACATTCGCAATGATGCTTTTATAAGTAATTATTATACAGAAACGCAGGGGTTCCAGATAAAATTCCTGGAAATACTCGAAGCCGCTGCAGAAGGCGTGTCGTTTGCATAATTACCTCGATATCCGCCATTTAAATGCACTCGGCAATTTAAACACTGATAACACGGTCGTATCACTAACTGCTGTAGATAAAAAGGACTCGCTTGATTGGTCAGGAGGAGCCGGGAGGTAGGTAATGTATTCATTAATACCTACTGCTTTTATTTTGAAATTCTGGTGCCTGGTCTTGGCTGACTTCGATTCTCTTTTATTTTCTAGTGATTAAATGTATCAAGTACTAATAAATAAAAAAGAAGCAAGGAAGCGAGGTCAAGCCAAGTTTTATTGAGTTTTTCTATGAAATTCTCAGTAGCAGCTCGGAGTTAGGATTTGTGTCCGGATAGTAGCAATAGACTCGTCCCCAATTATATGGGACCTAAATATACCGGCGAACTGCGGGTGTACATACTGGCGGGGGTACACCTCCTAACCCTTCGGAGAATACAGGCGTGTATATATACGTATGTACCTACATATGATTGTCAAGTAGTGGATGATTCTACACTCGAAGATTGCTTGATCATTCATGTTAATTTATTATACCAACTAATAACGACCTGTGTCAATAGTTGCCGTCAAGATTTAAGGAAAATCCGATCGAATCTTTCATATTGACAAATTATCAACGTAATAAAGCCACATGTCGACGCGAAAGCGTGATCCTGACATCACACTCAAACAAAGGGAATCCCGTTAAACAATCACGCGCAACTCGTCCGGTTTACATTGAAGAGCGGGCAAAAGTGTCCCATAGCTCGAATACATGTCGGCGCCGTCATACACGCGATCAAACACCGAGCTATTTGCATTGCCCGGGCAATTACATCGACGCACTTAGCGCTACGAAGAACTGGGCCGTGGAGAGACAACGAAACGCCATTTGACACTTCCTGTTTCCGTCTAACACCTTTGTATACTCATTAAAGATAGATTGTTCTTGCAAAAAAAGAAACACTATTGCATAGTCGTTAACCCTTCGAGTGCGGGACACATTTGACCGCGACCAAACGCTAAAACAAATGGTGTACGTTGATCGTTCATAAATGGAACGTGCTTTTTTATTCCGTGTGTGCTATCCGGCGCTAATCGAAAACGTTCTGGCTGGTGATTAATCGCGGGGGGCGAGTCCGAGTCGACAGTGACGATCGAGAAGATTGATGCGAGAGGCGATCGCCTGTTGCCGCTATTAAGAGTCAAGCCCTCGCTCGCAAACGCTTATGATCGTCTATTGACACCGACACGACTAATGTAACAACACCTGGGTAACACGTGTCTCACTATACGTAAATACACGCACAGTTTTAGATGCAGAATACTTAATTGATTTTGGCTCTCTCGGTTTTAATAAAACCTAAACCAATATCGGTGTGTCCGTGAGAAAAAACACAGGAAATGAAGTCAAATATCCCAGAGAATTAATCTTTACAAGACCAGAAAATATTCTTAACAATAGAAAATAAAGAAATTCCTCAAAATTGACCCCGGACTTCGTCGTAGCTCTTATAGGGTAAGACACTATATTATGCATTCCAATTATCGAAAAACAGACGTCGACAGTGTTATAAGGGTGTTACAACGTCCACCCGAACAATTCCCGTACAAATTATTGTATGAAATGACGGGAATATTATCATAACAGGCCGGGATACTGTCGCCCACCGCGGCCATATTTGAATCACAAAACTGGCCGGCTAATCTCCGTAATCTCTATTGTGATGTGCCAATTAACGACTCTCCCCTTCCGCTTGAATAAATAAATAAATATTTTCAAAACAAGATCATTGTACCGTGGTAGCCGCAGAGACTTAAAAAAGAATTGTGTCCTCAAAATATTTTGAAGTCTATTATGTTATGAAACTCCGCGTCAAAGTTCACACATAAAAAATTGTATCGTTTTTGTATTATTTATGTGTACACGGACCTCGAATATTTCCTGGCCATACAATTTATTTAAAGTGACTATTAACAGTATTTAACATGCATGATAATGTAACAATTTATTAAAGAAATAGGACAAAGTTATAAATAACATAAATCGTGTAATTTTATAGTTTTGAAACAATAAAATTATGATTACAATGATGTTCATAAATTGCTAACTAGTGATGTACAGTTTAACAGACAATATATCGATAATTCGATAGAGGATAAGATCGATTAATACGTGAAATCGAAAATAAATTTGGAAACATTTGGTTTACAAAACAATCAATTAAAAGTATCCCAGTGAAATTACAGAAAAGCTGAAGAAATTTTTTTGAACACCAAATATTTTCAAGTGGCGTACGGACGGGCGGGCAGCGGGCAGGCTAACCAACGTTTAGCGAGCGAAATCGAATATTTTTTTTAAGTTAATTTTATTTCAAATAACGGTTTTAAAACAATACCTCTTGATATACGCATAACAGAGAATCAATCCAAAACAAAAACACATCATCTTTATCTATCGACAAAAACATCGATGAGAATCACAAAGTAGACGAATCGATCGCACACATTATTATTCGTTGCAACAGCGTTTACGATCGACTTGCTTATGTACAACAATAATACAATAAGCGCCAATCACTGTCGTTTGCTCGATGTCGTCAACAATCGGCCCCATACATATTTTATCAATATGGCCTTTAACTCAAGGTGATTTTAAAATCAATCTTCTATGTTATTATTGTGCTGTTAAGCCGACGAAATCGATAGTATTCTAATCGGTTACCTTAACTTTAGTGACTAAACTAATATTTGAATCAGCTTCTTCTTATTCAACTTTATTACTTCTTTTAACTGTTTCATAATGCTATTCACCTTTAATACATGGCCAGGACTTACAAAAAAAAATTAAACATTCTGACTACATGACAGACTCTTTGACATTTCAAAAGTGCTTGTAAATGGTTAAATTGAAAAAAAAAATGCATTGAACTTGACTTTGAATCTAGATTTATAGGTTGATCTACTGATACAAATCTATCAACAATGTCTGATAGATATCAATACTGTCTTCAATTACGTGTCTTTCTTAAAATTATATTTGCTTTAATGGACTATTTATTTATATCTTCCTGCAATGACTAATCTCCTATAGTGTCACCTTGCTATGAATGCATATGAATACGTCCCAGTGCCAATATGTCAAATCCTAAAACAAATACTTCAAAAAGTGCATCAAAGAACCAAACAAAACAAGCCATCGTAAGTACTGATGTATTGAATAATATAAATCAATGTTCCACACTGAATAACTAGTAAATGTTACAAGGTGTTGTCGCCATTACCGACAAATTGGAAACAGTCAATTTGGATACGTAGGCGAGTCCACTCTGATAGACTATTGTGTGCGAAGATAGATTTATGTACAGAATTTTATAACTTATAAGACCTTCATTGCTACGATGTAATGTGGGATTTGAATGATAAATGTCATTGAAGTTTAGATTCAATGTTGCTGCACTGAAGTTTATTTTAGTTTTAAACGGCGACTGTGAATACAGCAGAAAATAAATGATAAGATACAGATACAGTGCTGTGAACTTTTAAAAATCGGCCGATAGCATGTCGGTCTCACACAATAGAGGTTCCGAATAATTTGTAATTTTATACATATAAGTATTTGTAGAGGCCACTAGAGCTAGAGTCCTTATAGAAAGCGCTTTCAAACGATAATATATAGCACAGTTTATTAAATTCAAAACATTCTTTCTTTTTTTTTCTTGTCGTTATACCTACATTTATCGATGTATGCGTATAATCCAAGCCTAACACTACGCCTATTTTAAATACAGAAAAATCCCTTTGTGTGTGACGGGCAGACAAAGAGTAATCTAATAAAGGTTCCGTTATTCATTTTCAAGCACGGAACTCAAAGAAGGAAATGCTAAAGCCTAGTGTGTTACACGTTATCTACACTACTTCTCGATCAAGTAAAAGCTATCTTATCTACATCGAAAGTCAGGTACTGGTATGTCAAACAAACAAGTTTGAACAATGCGTACAACTTTCTTCCAATCACAATACAGCTCAACATCCATCCATATCAGCTCCATTTTCGTAACCACTGATTCATATAGTCTTGTCATGAATTTCAATACAATTTACACTAGCACTTGTCGACAGATGGGCGCTTACATTAAATAACATTTTAGACTGCGAACGAACTCGGCTGGCTCGCCTGGCCTGGATGCGCCTGCGCCGCGCCGCGAGACAATTTCAAATTGCTTGCAATAATTTAAAGGCATAATATTTAAGAAGGATGCGTTTATAAATAAACTCGTGGTGGGTATCTAAACATAATAGTAACAACGTTTATGGTAATGTAAGAGATTTATACTTATTGCTTTTGATGGTTTACGGGAGAAATTACTGTATAAATTTCGCTTTGCATACAATATGGTCGGGGTTAGACTAGTATCTACGTTTGTTCGTGTTTTGTTTAGCAACAAATAGATTGCTGGTGCGTTCTGCGATTTATAGCGTGATTCATTACGAACATTACGGTGTTAATTTACAAGAATTTATTGCACTTTCCTTTTGTTTTATTGCTCTTTTACGTTTCTTTACAACATTAAATGAAGTTAACAACGATTCATCATGCAATCAACAATATTGCTTTAATTAGTTGTTTTTTACGAAACGAAAATCGAATTCATTTGTTTATTTTCGTCGCTTCTTATATCAAAACAAATGATCACAATATTAAAACCCCACTACACTGGAGCGAACAACATTCGGGCACGAACGCGTTCGCGGGCACTGTTAGATACAGCACTTACCTAGTAGCCGTGATACCCATGGCAAACGACAGAGCCAATTTATATCGGATTGTACCGAACGACGTCCACTGCTGGACCTAAACCTTTAAGGAAGGCCTATGTCCAGCAGTGGATGACGTTCAGCTGATATGATAATGATGATGAGTGAATACAAACCATCCAAGTCAGTTGTCCGCTCCAGTGTGGCTTAGCCTTAACTGAGTAGCAGCAATTACGTAGCGAGTTGAACAGAAAAACGTAATGCATAAAGCAGGTACTTATCTACTAAGGAAATTGATTTTCCATTGCATCGAAGGTGACATAGACAATGTTACATTACAATCAGCAAGAGCACTAAAATGGTAATGTCTGCTCGTGTATTTGCGCACATTATGACGATAATGCGACCCATATTCCAAGTACTAAGCGATCGCTTGCATATCGCTCGAATGCTATAATTATAAGCGACGTCGCAGTTTTCCGTTTGTAATAAATTAAAATGTATTGAAAAGTGTCAAATGCTAAGTTGCTGTTGATTGTCTTAGTCACGCACTGTAAGTACCTAAGTACATTATGTCTGTCTATGTAGAACTTGTATAGTTGTATGACTATTTAATCGATGTTATAACAACATTGAACTTTACACTTAGTGCCTTGATTCTTTCAATATTACAAACTTGCTTCTTCATCTGCGTAGAAGTCAAGTGAACAATAAAACATAGTCTATAAACACTCGGCAACAGTGTAGTTTTAGACAAATACGACGACGTAATTAATTTCATTATAAGTCGGAGTCAAAGTGGTCAAGTTCTTGGCCGAAACAATATAATAATAATAATAATAATAATTTATTCATTTAAACAAGTAACTAAGACTCAACAATGTTGTTAGTGTAACTTAAAAACTATGTTAGTTAAAAAGGCGACATTATTGAAAAAACACAAAAACATAGAAATAGCTAACCACTACATCACCATTTTGCACCGTGACTCACCCCCGTGTCATTCCGTAAGAAATAGCACCGCAGCGATTCACGTATGTGCAATCCAGCCGGCTTGCAATCATATTCAGAATACTGTTGGAGCTACCCCGCACCCTCCACACCAGTGATGCACACCTATTGCGCATAGTTGTGTAAAAACAATTTACATGTGCATCGGCGAACATCCCTGATGCGCTACAGAAACGGGGCAGCCCCACCAGCACCCTAAACGCGTTGTTATATTGAACACGGAGGGCGTTGTACGATCGCTGCGTGTATCTGGCCCACAAGCTGCACGTGTAAAAGGTAGTGCAATAAGCTCTAAAGAGAGTAATTTTTACTTTTAAGGAACAACGTGCAAACCTGCGAGCCAACATATTCGATCTTACCGACAACGCCCTCCGCTCACGCTCAATATCAGAGTCATCATCAAGAGCAGGTGTTAATATATGACCGAGATATTTGAAAATGGAAACACGTTAGCACGTAGCAATACATAGTTAGAAGATTTAAATATTGAGAGATCGTGTATTAGTTCGTTTTGACAGAATTAAGAGCAATCTTTATGAGATAGATCTGCAAAATTATTTCAAGCGATCAACAATCTGAAGAAGGTGCTCAAAGTACACAGACTTCCTACAATGATAACAAATTAATTGCTGCTAAAATGAACTCAATTAATATACATCATTAAGAAGATCGTGAGACACATGTGAGATCTAATCAGCTTCCCACACACAACTATTTAGATAGAGAACCTGATAGCAAATAATTTGAACTAATGCAACTGCAATGTAACCACAAAATGTAGTGTGGATCACGAAGCTCACGATTATATTATTACTTGTAATAAGTAAAACAATTATGATTCTAATCCTAACTAATATTAAAAATACGAAAGTGAGTTTGTTGATTAAGTTTTCAAGCCGTAATTACTTTACCGATCACCATGAAATTTTGCATGCACGTAGTCAGAAAAAAAGTACTGTTTTTTAGGGATAGAAAATAATGTTTACACGAGAAATCTAGTTTATTATATTCAATCTTGTAGATGCTATAAAGGTTGTATGCCAATGCAACCTGGCCGAAAAGCTTTATAAGTTTTATTCAAACAGTGAGGTGAATTTCGGAAGAAATTCAAACCAAAATAATAGGCGATTGGTTTTATATCAGTCTGTGTTTCAATAAAGTTTAATTTGGAGTAGTCACAGTACTTCACTCGCACTAGGAAAAGGAGAGTGAGCGTAATTTAGGATACATTTCAGTATGATATCTTTAGTAGTACTTATTAAAACCGAATAAGCTTTATTTTCAGCCATTTAATGTTGCTGTTTCATAATGCGCTTAAAAATCTACTCGAGACAAGGGTAACGGCAAAATTATACCAAAGCGTTGGAGAAAACCCATACTAATAATAAGAATGCAAAGGGAACTTTGTCTGTCTGCTAAGCTTTTACTGCTAAACAACCGAACCGATTATGATAAAATTTGGTACGGAGTAAGTTTGTACCCCAAGAAATATACCTTTTAATCACTAAATTCACGGAAACGAAGACACTATAAAACATTCAATAAAATAAAATACCATTGCCAAGTTATATTTCGGAATTACCCAAATACCAAACCACAACATACAGAGGACCATAATGCAACCCGTAACCAATCTCTAGCAGTGAGTCAGTTAAAAGCTGAAATCAATAGAATAATGAAATGAGAGAGAGTTGTCGAAGAGCCCGGCAGGTGTCGCCTGTGTATTGTATGTAGCACAGTTTTAACCGGAGCTGTAATGAGGTAAACAAACGCTGGGGGGATGTGGGACAAGGTGTGAGTGTCAGCGATACGGTTACCTTCATTGTTGAGACATAAGAAGCACTTAATCTTGCTAGTAAGGAGTTGCGTAAGTTTCGAGGTTGTTTAAAAAGTAGTGTTATGTTGTACAAGGGAAGTGCGGAAAGTCATTACTGTGTCTCTTTTAGACTTGAAGTTTCAAATTATGATCCTAGAAGGTTCGCGCGTACGCAAATTCAATCGATTTTGAAATTGGAAGTACCCGTTTCGCTCATAATATTTATTTAGTTTTCATATCATTAGGTGCTGACTTGTGATTTTCGTATGAAATTAAACCAAGATGATATAGGATACTCGTATTTCCAATTCAAATAATGCCTATTTTTGACAGATTGAGACTGAGATTGAAATGCGAACGTACAGAACAGAGGTCTGAATATGACAAGATTTTGACATTGATTGTCGCTGAGATGAGATTGCTACTAGATTTGGACTTTTTTAATGACGAGAAATTGTTTTCAAAGAGAAATGAGACGTATGTCCAATATCAATAAGGACTCTACTCTAGTAATCATTTATCAAAGAAGGTTTCAAAGAAAAATGAGCAATTATGACGTAATTCAACAAAACGCTACAGCCCATGACTTAAAATAATGTACGCATTATATGTAAAACACAGCAAAGTAGCCGAGAGGGCGTTGGCCGCAAAAACAATGCCTCAATTGATAGCTGTGCCTAGTGTCGAAATCAGAGAGTACCAGCTTCTACTAATGGAGGACCAGTGATGGCGCATGGAACCAACTGTAACGGTTGTACGACTAACTGTTTATGGTTACGTAATGGTTCATTTGAAATTAGAATAGTTTGTGTCAATTTTATGTCTTGTCAATTTTGAATAAATTGTATTGTTATTTTGGGAAAACATGTTTGTTTCTCAGCTTTTTAGATAGTTTTTAGCTACATTAACAGATCCAAGGCAAGTCAATGTAGTATGTGGAAAAAATTTGTAATGTATCATTTATGTTGTGTGACGATTATTATAATGTTTGCTCTCCAAATGAAAATTTAAGGACTACAAGTAAACGCCATACATTGCAAGACAGAACTTCTCTTAAAATTGAGCGTTACAAACCCAATGAATATTCCCATAAAATGTCATTTTCAGGTGCTTTGTAATCAATAAATAAATAGTGAATTGAGTTGGCACTTAAGTGACGTCACAATTACCTATTGCCTTACAAAATTTATGAGGGGCTCTGGTTTTGATAGTAAATTGTTGGTATATAATACAGGTATTAGCACATTTTAACTAAAAATCAAATAAAAAATTCCAAATTTATAAAAACCTTAAAATAACTACATTGACATAGATTAAGTACCTCCTGTTAAACGAATTGTAATGGTCGAACGAAAATAAATTAATATTTTCTACCATGACTCATTTGAAAGCCAAATTCTATTTCGAATGTGTGAATTCTTGGAAAGCACACGTTTTCGATTCTTGGTTCTCTCATGAATGAGTGTGCCCCGATCGGTGTGCGCTTTGATAGCAAGTACGAAAGCGCTAAGTGATTCCCATCCCATATGTTTACTCATAAATTACTTCTCATTTACAGCCAGTACTTTGCCGGATTGATAGGTTACGTAGCACACACTTGTATAATTATCATTTCCACCTACAATTAGATTAATTTATACTTGTTTGATGTTGATATGAATTATTAATGGTTTTGAAATAACAATTCGTGAGAGTGGCGATGGATGGTGCGCTGTGTTTTCATTTTGTTGAACATTTCATTGATAGGACTGTACAGGGTTAATGTATTTATTGATCTATCAATTTGTCTAAATATTTTCCCCTAAAACCGGTAACAGTTGAAAATGTTTTTTCTTTATTATGGCAGCTTCTGTATCATTCAATCTTAAGTATCATATTCCAACTTATAGGCGGCGCCAGACGCATATCAACTACTATACTAAGTACCTATATAGATCAATGAATAAAGCTAAAAACTACTTCAGCGATCATATAAATTCTTGCACCAATAGAAAGCTATCAGCGAGAATATAGGTTATTCTATACTTTTTTTAAATTAAGGATCCGTAAAAAAATTCACGCAGACGAAGTCTTGTAAAAATAGGGAAGCTTTCGCAAATTCAAGGTACCCATAGGCAACTGTAAAAGTGATCAATTACTCAATGAAATCTTCCAGTCTGACAAGTCTAGCCTAAATTCGGGTTCTTTGAGCAATTAATAACACACGGAAGAGTACCTACATTATGTACATAAAACTACATAATAGTGAGCGGCTTATGTCCAGAGAGCGGGATAGCGCCCTCTGGTGGTATTATTCCGGGCAAGTAATCGCGTAATTGACGAAAACAATACGCGCTCGTGGTCATCAACGCATGTGGACAGGGATTATTGGGCACTGGAAGCGGCAGACTAAAGTGAGCGCATCCACGTCGTAAGTGTACTTTGGCACTGACATTGAAAAGTGCAATTTCGATGAGATTAGTTTGATGCCATGTTTTCTCAGAACGATAACTGGCATATTAGCTTTGACTTGTTTATACAATTTTGAAAAATCCATTGAAGCTACATTAGATATGATGATGATAAGAAAATTATAACTTTATTATCACATAAAAAATTAGCAGAATGGACAATATCATTGTATTTAGTAAAAACCAAATAATTCAAAAAAACACACCGTATAACAACAATAACAACGAAACGATATTGAATAGCCAAAATCGTTGAGAAAACAAAAGAGTTAATCAAAATACAACTGAAACACGGAGCTCCATGCCGCTTCCAAATCCTCAACATCGGTGTACGCTCAACTATACAGTATACACAAAGTGTACACGATTACACGCCCTCTCTTTGATCTCCAATTAGATGAACATTTTGGGGTTCCGCATATCTGCCGTATGATAGGGGAGCTACCGATTGTAAATAAATATGTTCGTGCTCGTCCGGTCGTGCCGAGGGTGTGAATTACTTTCCCAACTGTGCTAAATTAGACCATTTTGGGGACAAGAATTTATGGACCAAAAATTGAGGACCTAATAATTATGTTTCTGGCAATTGTTTACCATCTTTAAATCAACAACAGTTGCCTTAGTAAATTTTCTTAAGGAAATTTTAAATTAAGAACTGTTTAAATATGTTATCAAAATCATTTCATTAAATGTTGGTGAATATCAAGCCTCTGCCGTTACAAGACCAAAAAAATAAATCTGAATATTCGAAATTTAAAAAGGCCGCATAATATAGGTTGAGGTCATGTTGACCATGACCTAATTTTGGAATGCCGATGCCGGTGAAAAAAGAGTACGAAAAATATTATTTGCTAGCTTCTGTTCGCGGCTTCATCTGTATGAAAGACAAGTGTACCACAAAACCCTCAACAACTTAGGATTTAACAAATTAATTAATTTTCTATTAGCAAATATTTTTTTTGTAATCTGACCCGTACCTAATTCCAAGGATTATTCTCTTACAACCAAAGAAAAACATTATTATTATATTATTACCATTATAATAACCCCTTCACTCACCACCAATACATTCACTATTCAAGAAAACAGAAACGATTCACAAAAATAATCAATCTGAAATAATAACATGTTTGTAGGGCGGGCGGCACGAACTAGGGCGGGGAAAATTAATCCGTCGCCTCAAAGCCTCGGATTGCTGGCCGCAATTATCCACTGGGGATTAAGTCCGTTGTCCGGTTTTAGCCGGTTAGAACCGGACCGGTCGAGTGTAAACTAGTATTGATGTATTAATGAGCGGAGAATGAGGTGATATATTATTATTTTTTATATTTTTTTCTATAATTTTGTTATTCATGAAACTGCTATCTTTTGCCAGCGCCTTTGCCTACGTAAATATCGGTTATCGCAAACGCAGATGAAGTCACTTGATAAAGCGTAGCCTATGTCCTTTCTTGGGGTTCGAACCTACCCTGTACCAAATTTCATCAAAATCGGTTTAGTGATTTAGTCCTGAAAGCGTTACAGAATGACAGATAGAGTTACTTTCGCATTTATAGTTTTATAAATGTGGTAGGATGTTTGTAATCATAATTATAAACAAGTTTTATTCAATGAGAAGTATAGAGTAAAATAATATAAACCAATCAATTTAAAATACCTACCTTCTCAATATTGACCAATCTTGCTTTAGTAATAGGATTTATTACAAAAATAAATTGAAAGTATCCGTGAAAACGTGTTGAAATAGGAAACTCTTTCAGATGAGTTTGACCGATAAATTGTCGATTTACACCCAGTGTTGGACGTTTCTATAAGTTACCGCCCTCAGCGGAAAACCTATTAAACGCCAAAGTGAAATAAAACTTCTACGTTTTCTATTTTAGAGCGGTTTTTCTAATAGACTTACAAATAACCAAGATCATGTTATTTTCAAAATCATCAATCTTACCTTTCCATAATAAGTATAAATATTATTTTAGTTACCAACGCACTTATAATTAGGGGTTTTGCATCGTTCATTATTCTAAATTATATTGCTTTCCTATTGCTAGTAGCATAAAAACATCGTTACAAATGTAATAAAGCTGAAAAGAATTGTTGTTCCTTTTTGTTTAAACGCACTAATCTCTAGAGCTGCCAGTTGGATTGGAAAAGAAGGTTTGTATTATGATAGCCAGATTCATGATGAATAGAATAGGCCTATAGGCTTATATAACATCACGCTATAATTCATGGGAGCGAAGCAGTAAGCAAAAACGGAACCGTGAGGCTATACTAATATACAAATAAAGAAGTAAAGTTTGTGAAGTTGTAGGGCGTAACCTCCGAATCTACTGAACCGATTTTGAAAATTCTTTAACCCATAGAAAGCTACGTTATTTGTGAGTGTCATAGGCTATATACCATCAAACTACGACACACTGGAGCGGAGCAGTAACCAAAGACGTTACTTAACCCGAAAATATCCAAGAGGACGAAGTCGAGGGCAAAAGCTAGTTAGTAATAAAGACATCACAGTTTCCAAGCAAAAAATCATTTGTTTTGACAGAATTCCGTACCTGCCCGCGATGAGAGATTTCTTGGCTGTCTGAACAGTTCCTTCATCTATTTTTATCTTTTATTTGGCTCTTACGTTTTTTGCGTAGTTTCCGCTGCTGCATAACAATAGTTATTATTTTAGGATTAAGATCTATTTTAAAGTACAAATAGGTATCTATCAATTAGATTTTGAACCTGTTTTATCACTTTGTAAATAGATACCATTGATCAAAAGGCCAATTCAAACGTTCAATATATAATCGCTCTCATCTCAGCGACAATCAAAATCTTGTCAAGAAATGTAGATTTAATAGAGGTAATTTTGACAGATTCAGACAGAAATTAAAATGTGTACATTCTAAATTAATACAATTTCCCCTTTGATGTATTAAAAAATGTAACACAATTTGTATGATTTAATGATTTGCCAAGCAACGTAGATTATGTTATTAGTTATGTGTATTTACTTATTTAGATTCAGTAAATTATTTTATTTGTATATTATCTTCAACAACCTTGTAACATAACTATAGTAGAAAATAACTATAATACTTAACCCTATAGTGTACATTTCGTACAAACATAATAGAGGCTCATCCTAGCCAATCGTGGTCCACCTTAAGCCGCATCATTCGAGTGAGTTGCAGTCAAACGCAAGCCCAATACAATATTAAAAAAGGTAATAAACTTTTTCTTTAGGTTCAAAATCTTCGTATGCTGAGAACAATATTAGAAACTGACAATCCATGTAAACCTCCGCCATATTGCAAACACCTGTAGGTCTTATTTATTCTTCGTTTCCAACGTTCTATACAATATTATTTTCCCAACATTTCCCGTCGTGTTTTCACCTCGCATAGGGAAACACGCTAAACGTCGGTCAGCGCGTGTCGGAGGCATTAGCGTTCGCATGACGCACACATGCGTGCGCGCATCCATTCAGACATACGTTGTGTAAGGACTGCACCATACTGAACTAATGTTAGTATTGAGCTTTCAGATTTAATAAAAATAAGTTTTTGTACAGTTGCCGGCACGTAACTTGACAAGTTTTGGCGTAGTGGTTTATACCATTTAGTACGCATCTACCGACTCTTGCCAAGTTATATGCTGGATATTATAACTACAAGTACGTAAGCTTTTATCCGACTACGGCGTAGAAAAAGGAAGGTTATGATTTTTAAAACTATAATAGGCAGATACGAATTTTTTATGTTCATAACTAAATGAAAGAACGATGTTTGTATGTCATCCAATTTCAATACCAATTTAAAAATTACTAGACACGGTTTCGTTCGCAGATTGTATTGAATATTTTCATCACCACATGTGATGATAAATAATAGTGTAGATGATAAATATTGTTTGATAATTCAATTGAGAAAATCTTGTTATTTATTAGTGAGCCGTTAATATGACTAATGCTTGCGATAATTTTATTCTAGGCTATCAGATAGTTTGCCGTTGCAAAAACTAGAGGTAAACAGCCCGCATCGTAAATAACCGACCAATTTCCTGTAAGGTGATAAACAGCTAGATAATATTGTCGCTTCGTCGGAAATTATCAATTGATTTCGCATCACCAAACATTCCACCAACTTATAAAAAACACACCGCAACTAAATACAAAGCCCCAACGATAATTTACAATGATTTCTATTTAAACAAATTATTCAAAAGCTGTGCCTAAATAATAAAACGTGTTCAGTTCTATACAGTGTTTGTATGTACAACATTAACACATAGACATAAAGATTGCATGTTAACGTGCTCACAAAGCCAAGATTTTCACCGTATAAGGTGCTTAATGAATACACACTACATGGAAACATGCATTTATTGGTCCCGCGAATGGACTCCAGTTTATTTGCAGGTGTAACAAACGCGCGGTCAACGCTCTCGGGTCGGCTGTGTGCGTCACCAACACACCCTCGCGTGCTAACACCAACATAGTAGTGCACACACGCGCGGGGGGCGGGGGGATGACCACACCGCACTGAGCGACGACATGCTAATTTCTTACCAAGCCCAACAATCGCTCTGCTGTACGTATAAATACAAATGACACCCGGCTCCAGGCGTATTTGCAATACTTTTGTTACTACGAACCTACGTGAACCTATAATTATGACTGCACATGTACTATTTGAGCTGCATACTCCACAGTATCCAGATAATCTTGTTTCATGACTCCATTACTCAAAAATGTAGCAGTTAAAAGTTAGACCAATAAAATTTAAGTGATATGTAGAGATAAATCAATGGGGATAAAGAAGGGTTCTAATCCGATCATTTAAATGTGTTGTGGATATAAAATGATCCGTTTCACGCATTATCCGGTGATAAAATGGAGGTGCGTCATAAAAATAAACGGGCGCGAGCTTGACCACCCCTTCTTTTTTTTTTTTTTTTTTATAGACGGGAAATCATCAAATAACTTCCCCCGCCCTGGGCGGGGCGGGAGGGAGTGTCAGACTTTTACTGACTAAAACCCGTCTATGTTCCTTCATGTGCCCTTTGCGTTCCGGGGGCGCGGTATCTCTTTCGAACAACCCGCAGCTTGACCACCCCTGACATCACAATCAGTACAAGTTTGTCAACTAGATAAGATACGTATAAGAAAGCAACCTTATTTTGGAACTAATTTTAGTTTGGTTTACATTTCTACTGCCATCGCTACCTGGCGCAGTCCTAGGACTTCTGATGAAGTAGAAAATTGAGACAGAGAGAAAATTAAACTGCCTCGTTAGCCTAGTGGTCCTAACCGCGATTGCAACGTTAGATGGTTTCCAGGTCAAGCAAAAAGTGTTATTGGGTTTTTCTATGAAATTCTCAGTAGCAGCTCGGAGTTAGGATATGTGCCCGGTTATTGGCAATAGACTCGCCCGCTTTTACATGGGACCTAAACATACCGGCGAACTATGGGCGTTCATTTGTACACTTCTGCCTAACCCTTAGGGAAAAAAAATGAACTTCTTCACCTAACTTTCCCGAAGATTTCGCAACTGCGGATTGTTCCTATGTTAATTAAAATCTATTCAAATTCGTATTTGGAAAATTGAAACTATCCTGAATTTAACCTAAATTGAACTATAATCTTTAAGGTAAAGAATAAAAATACATGATGGGTAGCACGAGTAGTACAAACGCACTATTCCCTTCTTTTCCCCAAAAGTTTCTGGAATTTTCCAGAATGTGCAACATTTAATTTAACTTGAAAGACATTTAAAAAAGCAAACATTGACAGAAGTATATTAATGTTTGACATTGACAGTGACATAATCCGATCTGTATTTTGATTTTGAAAAACCAAAAAAAAAACGAAAAGCAATTAGGGTAATAATTAAGGTAGGTAATTATTATTTTTGATGATAAAAACTTAAGTCTTGTAATCTTATTAGTTCGTAATTTTCTATTGAATCACTTAATATTTAATCGTTTCAAAAGACCATGATGCAACCCCATGGGTGGAACCAACCTCGCCTATTCTTAGAATGGAGACCACCCAGCAAAAAGTTTGTTATACATTGCGTAAATATACTCGAGAAACAAATACCAACCAAAACCTAAATAGGTATTACAATAAAAATTTAATTCATAATGACACGATATTAAACGCCTATTAAATGCCCCATAAATAATCGAAATTTATATTGAATCCATTTTTTAATCCGTCCGCTTCTCGTTATTAATTCGGCATCGTTTTATATTAAAACTATAATTAACTTCCACATAAAAAGGTCCCTTTAAACAGATCGCCAGTTTTTATTAAGCGATTTAATATTCATATAAATCTTTTACGCCTCATTCCTCTATTTTATTACTAATTTATTTTATATTGTTTAAGTCCGCCATTATAACTCGTTCGTTAGTTCGTTTTCTGTTCGATGTTTGAATGATTAAAATGGAATTCATATATTTTTATGTGCTAATATAAAATTGCAATATTATTATTGCAATTTCGGGCAACAATGTTGGTTGTGGCTTCGTGAGTCATCATAATTACATTGTATACCTACCTATTGTATGGTTTTGTAATAAACTAATTATGAATTAGTTTTATTGTAAATATTTAATTAAACAAACATTTTTTTTTTTCATTCGTGTCCTTAATTAACTTTTGCCATCATTTATGATCGTTAGCGGCCTCGATTGTTCGTATAAACAGAATCATTATAATGAAATAAATTAAACACCGCCATGCTATGCATACACGGGTATCTAAATGATTTAAAATTAGTGGAATGATGATAATAACCAAGAGGAAGTCAATAGATAAATAAAGGATGGGACTTGATAGTACAAAAAATATCACAATAATTTTCCCCAATTAACTAAATAAATACTTTATTCTTTAACCTAACATTATGTTTATTCAGTATTGATAGATAATTAACTATAGTAGTTTTAATTACATAGCCGTCACTTGCCTGATTTAGTAAATAAACCTAATAATGTAAAGTTTAAAAAAAACAACTGTCACTAACATTAACCTGTCACTGCCAATGCGTATCTCGTATTAGTATACTAAGCTCGGCGGCAAAAAAATAAAAGAGACAAAAAACCAAAAACAATAATTACAGTAGCTATACAAAAAAAAATGTGTCAGCATTGAATGAACAATTATGAAATTGATTATAATTATTACTAAACGGCCAACCTTTTTCTTATCAACTTCGAAAAAATTCGGCATCTTCGGAGGCTCGCTGTGCGAGTTCTGATGATGATGGTGATGATGATCCTCCATGAATGTGTTGAAGAAATCCATGAATTCCATTTAATATTACTACTATCAAAGTCCAATAACTCACACTAAACAACAAGAGGAACTCAATTATTTACCACGAACTAATAATTCAAATATGTAATAAGTCGAGCGCGCGACATAAACACGTGCACAATGAAGTATGGCGGCACGCCAGACGTCTTGCTCTTGCCAACATCCGATATAAACTAAATTGAAAATTGGAAACAAAATGCAATGTTCGAATCTTGATATGACAATAATAGGCGAGACAGAGATAAACGGAGCGGCGAGGCGCGAGCGGGACGGCGCGAGCTGCGAGACGGCTCCGCTCCACCCCATCGACATTGGCGGCGCAGGGGTTGTCGCCAGACGAGATCGCTACGAAATTTAAAATTCCTACCTGCTCACTAAACCCAAACAACATCAATTCATACAAACGATTATGAACTTTATTCCCAACGGAAACACACCATTTTTATATACAACCTCAGGATAAATAAGCTTTTCTAGAACGAGATTTTTAAGTAGTAATTATAAATAGCAAACGCGTGGATACAATGCGCAAGGCTATTCTGAGAATTTGTCTTGTTTTATAATATAACATTGATGATTGAAAGATACTGTTTTAAATTAGTGCGTGAATTGTGAGCAAAACAACACATAAAAGTACAAAGAGATTCTTAGATATGTATTTATGTTTTCAAACAACATTTAGGTTAACAGAATCGTAATTTACCATCGGTTATACCTATTGAAAACCAATAAACACCACAGTCAACGACACACGAACGCGCATTAAAAGCGTAAACGAA
The DNA here is from genome assembly GCA_932526535.1 of Caradrina clavipalpis. Lineage (NCBI taxonomy): Eukaryota > Metazoa > Arthropoda > Insecta > Lepidoptera > Noctuidae > Caradrina > Caradrina clavipalpis. Next base: position 5,622,531 of record OW052103.1, read on the forward strand.
GATATGAGACGGAATGAACAAATAATTCATGCATTACATTTTAACAGTATGACCCTAAGTATTTCGGTGTTAATGGATACGGGTGAAGCTTTGCTAAACTTTTCACGGAAATCATAGCAGACTATAAACAAAAAGATTTTAGTATTACAGGGTTAGACATGGGTTCCGTAACCTGTCCAATTATCCTAGAACCGAATCAAACAGACCCTCAGAAATTGTATAATTGTACAAGCGGTGAGGGTCCCCATAATAACTTCGGCACAATATTATTTCGTCGTTTCACAAATAATCAATTAAATTCCTACTATTGAAATGTCATAGGATTGCATGGGGCGAGTTTATCTTGTTATTGATATCTTTATAAATGGGGTAAAGTGGGCGAATCTGGTCATACGGGCACTTGAATTGATACGGGTGGATTTGGCAGGGTTAGTCATGTTGTGACAGGTCCATTGAGCCATTCAACGGGTTAACTATTCATTGTTGGATTTGGAGGTTCCTTGAGAATTAACAATTTAATACTTTAGTTAGCATGTGCTTGTGCATCTGTGTCACATTCGGTGATCATTGAAATAAATATCAGTGATAAAGAAAACATTAAAAAAATGTCTAAGACTAAAACTAAGTACACTATTCTATTCCTACTCAGGTAATTTATCTAATTGCTACTTCGTCTTCTTTCTCTCTCCTAATTTGCTGAGACAGACAGGGTCCTTAGATAATAATTCTTTTTAATAATATACATATAATTAATAAATAATAATATCCATCAATATCACTAAATAATTGAATAGTCCCAATAATAAAACACGCTTACTGTTACACAACTACAGCCCCAATAAACGTCGAAAAAAGGTCAGGTTCTGTGTAAATGACCACACTTCCAATAATTCTCTTTGGAATGCCCAGCCGCCGGTGCCGTTATTTCGGGAATCCACTGAATAGACGGCCAAAAATCCCGGTGACGTCATCCCATCCCTTATGGGATCGGAAAGCACACCCTTTGAACTAACGGCGGATGACTTTGCCTTAAGTATATTGAGAGAGACTTGATTCCAATGTAGGTACTTATGATGCTTTTTTTTATATATTTTATGAGTTTGAACATGTGGTATTAATTCGGTCATAGATGAGAGGAAGGAAAACCATCATTGAAATATCATTTCAGATTTAAACAATACGTATCAACAATCTCTACAGTAAAATTATTAGTTAATCCTACAAGTTAATTTTACCTGAATTCAAAAGTAAAGGTATAAAACAATCTCAAACATAATAAAATTTACAACTCAATGCCTAAGATACGATTCACTATCACCAAACTCAATACCCAAACATAATAATATCTAACTGCAATAAAAATTACAATAGAATGGGTCGTCTGGGTAATTCTGGCAAAAAAAGTTTAAATAACGATTAAAATATTATTTTTGTCCAACAAACAATAGCACGCCGAAGAATCTTTATTATCGGAAAGGAAGTCAATAGATACGGAGCATTATTGGGCACGATTCTAGGAAATATTCTGTGAAACCGTGAAACAATAGGCCAGACGGACACCAATAGTTTTTATTCACCATGTGGGTAAGATGAAAGATCTACAATAAAGATTTAGTACAAAGCAATTACAATGAAATGGATACGAAAAATTCCAACGTAATCAGAAACAAATGTTCGAGTTTAAATACATGGTATTTTAACATTTTTGTGTGAATACTTGCTTGTGAGTCACGTTTTCGTCAATTTTGGGTTATGTGAACCTTAGACCTACTTTTTCCCATCGTTATTCTCCTCGTATGAAGCAGTACCAACATTATCACACGTTTTCTTTTATAGCCCTTGAGGCTTTGGGATCAAACCTACTCGACCAAGTTGATGCGAGTCCTTTCATGATCGACCTCTGACTTAGGCCTATTGACCCGAGCCTGTCTGGGCTAACTTTAGCCTCAACCCGACGAGGAAAAGTCAGGGTAATTATAAAACATAAAGAATTCTTAAAAATGTGTACTCCAGATGGGTATTTACCACATTTTTAACTCATTATAGGATTATCTACTTCAAAAATACTTATGTAATTAACATTCTTATTAGTAATATTATTGTAAAGAATGGTTGAGCTCTAAGCGACAAAATTATGCCATCGACGAGTAATTTCTTTATCTGTGCTCCAATCCGGAACGTACAATTAGAGTTTGGTGATAACGCTATTGTCACAAAAAAATGATTCTATTTAAGAAAATTCATTTTAAAAACAGTTATAGAGCTATGGCCAATAATAAAAATTTCACCACCTTTGCAGCGCGGGATGAAATTAGTATCAATAATGGCCATACAATTACAATTGATGTTCAAGCTACCCTCAGATAGTTCAAGTATCATCCTTAATTGCCCTTTGCCAACACTCGTCGTTTCGCACGGGGCGAAGATTTATCGTCGCGCGATTTTAATTAACACGTGATAGTCAATAGTTCCCGATTGCCCCGATCTCCCCTCGTGGTGAGAGTAATGAAGCTCGTGATAGCTCAATGTTTGGGTGAGTCCGGGTAAACCGTAACGTGATCAAGAGTCATTACGGAGAAGTGAATGATCGGTGCGAAATGAAACAACAAATAAAATCGCCAGACAATGGTTTTGGTCAATTAACTGTTGTCAATAATGGTATTATTATAGCAAATATTTGAATAATCGAGTGAAAGGAGGAAATCAGCAGTAAAAACTTGTAGAACAGCTTCTAAATATAGCACAGACAGAGTCAATTTTAGAAATCAAAATGATATCAGCAATCCTTGTATTTTCCTCAACCTCAATAACTACAAAACAAATTCATGTCTTTTGTGTATAAAAGAGAAAAGGTAGAACCGCATTATTGTTGTAAGCAAAGATGTCAATGGGAATCCCATCATGCATTTTGAAGACAAACATAATAAGAATATTAGGCAAACACAAGTGACACTTGATTCTGAGGAACATCTATTAATTCAATAATTCAATGAAAGTGTAAGCACTCGTGGTTTAACAGCAGATTTAAACCCAGCTAAGATTAAAGGTATTTTAGAAAAAGAAAATAAATATGTTTTACAACTTTTGCTATAAACATTAGTATTGATGAAAGAGTTTTATTTTAGCGTAAGACCGTTTTGAATACTAATATTTGAGATGGATCTCAGTCGTAAAATATTATTTCAATTTAGCTTTTAATGTCACTATCTGCTTCGGTTTCATTAGCATGATTTTATGAATCTCTATTTCTATGGCGATTCCATTCGGTTTGTTTTCACGTGATGAAACTAAACGTGGAATCAATCAACGACTTATCTTCCCACATAAGTTGTAAAAGTCTTCTAAGAAGAGGGTTAAATGGTTTTCAACAGATAACGGCCCGGCAACGCATTACTAGCCCTACTTACAAATTGTAAACAACTACTAGAAGCATCTAGTAAATTCTACCTGCGTGATTAAGAATATTGCTCATTTAAATAAGCAAATGTATATATTTTGCTTTATGATATAGGGATCGTCAATTGTATGGCATCACTCTCTCTCGTACTTATGATATCAGCAAAGCTTGTCTCTCAAAATTTCCCTTTCTAAGCTCAGATCGTGACAATACATAAAGAAATTCAATGCGTGTGCAGGCGTTACATCAGCTATAACTCGCGACGTAACATAAGCGACTTACTTAATTAAAGTAGTGTTTAAAGCGCCTATAAACAGTCTGTTAATGGCGCGTCGTTTACTGCCCCGCGCCCTAGGTGGCGCGCCCGTCGCAACTATTGTTCATACTATCACAAATGTTTGATTTTTTTAATTAGATTGACTTCGTGTAAAACTTGTGTCTGGTTTATTAGTTTTTAGTGATTGATAAGTAAGATTCATTGGGTTCAATTCTTGTTTGGATTAGTCTTTTATCCTCCACTTAGAACTTTAATGATATTAGAATTTCAAATACGCTCTTGTTGAGTCAGCTAGAGCCCACGTTTTTGCAAAAAATTGCGACAGTACATACACGTAAAGTTTATGCTGAAGCCGTTACTAAGGTTCAGTACACATCAACCTTGTAAACAGTAGCAGCATTTACTTCTGCGCATGCTACAAATATTTGTCAAAAAAATCCTTGCACAACAGCGAACAGATTACAGCAAGCAAACGCAATAAAAAAAGCAACAGCAATCGTAACAGTTGCTTGTTTACTTCTCAGAATATCAAGAATCACACGTTGTACCGACGTGGCGACGGACGCGTTCCGTTCTCGACACAAGTGATAAATTATTGAAATTGATAAAACAATGGATAACTATACAAAGTGTTCCACAGTTGGGGAGGTCGTAAAGAGGAAACGTTACAGGCTGATCGCCGCCGCTTTGTGATCGCCGCTGTCTAAACAAATCAAGCGCACTCCTCTAGTGAGGATGACGTGTACGCTACCGACTAGCGCTCGAAGCGTGCTCAAGCGATTGATTGGGCTTTATTGTGCTTTTATTTTAATAGAGGTAAAGTTTCAGTGGTGGTCTAAATACGCCGAGCGCATCCTTTTTCTGCTCTATGCCGTTGAATTATGTAGACAAACAAACGCCAACTTTGAAACAAACAACCCCGTTTCGGCACCAGGATTTTTGCAGTTGCAAACTATTTTTCAACTTTAACAGTAAAGTTAAATAATTTAAAAATCAAAGGTGCTTGTTTTATCTTTATCAAATAAGAATCTCGTATTTTTCTAATAATCCCTTGTGAACACACAAGATATCACTTGAAGATTCTTGTAACCAGGAATAAATATGTATCAACTTTAATCTCGTCCACAAAGACCAAACCGTAAGGACCAGTGACACCAAGCACCTGCTCTTCTACTTAGTCTTCGTAAAGTGCATCCACTGTAAATGCTACAAGTTACAGCTGTTTACGTGCAACTCATTAAGTGATTTCCTAGAACATGTTTAATTGGGCTCTGATCAAAGGACCAATGTTTTGACATGTCCATTGTTAGGTGTTCCTTTGGTAGATCATTCGCCTTGCTGTTTGTTTGGGGAGGATTTGATTATTGGACCTGGTTTCTTCTAATTGGGCTATTAAGATTTTTATTGGAAAGTTAGTTAGTTAGTTATTGCTTTCTTTAATTGTATTGGTATTGTCTTCTGTTATAGTCAATTAGAGACTGCTTTAATGTACCTAAAGCACATAATAGTACATATAATTTAATGTTGTAAAGAGGTAAAGTTTGTTTGATCGTAAGAAATTATTTTTGGAAGAATTGATCCTAGTACTAAACTTATTGCACTGATATTGTCTGGTGTCATATGAAATGTTTCATGGACTAAACATAGACTTTAACAAACGTCGAAGTCGTGAGCAGAAGCTTGTAACAAATATTAAGATAAATATCAGATCTAGTAGTACTAGTAGAGAAACCTAATAAAAAGTAGGTGAACTTCAAAAAATGTCATAGATTAAAATAGACTATAACATTCAGCTCTAAGCTTCAGTACAAGATACAAGATCCTTTCTTTGTGATACATTTAAAGCTACTGAACAGGAACAATGAATTAAAAAAACATACTTTTAACACGTTACGTGAAGTGTTGCATTCGAATTGTAAATCTTAAAGGTGCTTACACATAGGCGCGGCCGCAGCGAATCGCGCGCAATAAAACCATATTGACGTATCGACCGACAAAAGGCGCCGTCGACCAACTTCGCCCTAATAAACAATTACGTGTATAAACAGTAAAATTATTGTTGTTTGCCGTTTTATCGTCCGAATCGAGTGTGCCGACAACCCATGTAGGAAAGTTGAGATCTTGTGAGGTAGCCGTGAATTTAACAAAATAATTGTAACAATCCGGTCCCTTGGTGTTCCAATGATTACAATTGCTTGGAACATGTTTTCGTGTAATTAAATAAAATCAACACGTCATTCTTGAATAATATAATGTAGCTTATTCCTAGCGTTTATGGTGCGACAATATTCTGAACATAGGAAGCCCAAAACATTCTTCCTATTTAGGAATACCACCTACCAATTTTATAATTCATAATGAAAAAAATGCAATTACTTAAAACACTTATCTTCTATGTACCAATGTAACTTTATCAATATCTCTTCAAAGCTCTGAAAACCGTCACATCTCTAGATCACTCAAAACATTCAGCAGATCTCCGTACAAAGTAATAAAATAACAGCGCTTCAGCTTCCCGCCGTAAGCAAAAAAATATTATGTTGTAAAATTTAAAATAAGAACAGGAAATGATAACCCGCGGGTCGACTGCGCCCGCGCCACCCCCGGCATCGCGCACCAACACATGCAAATAACACTGACATAAACAAAATAGTTACGCCTACATAAGGAAGATGGTAATTAAATAACACTCGATGATGAATTATTTCGGGTTGATGAAGGAAGAGTTTTTGATGAAGACAATAATAATTTGGATAGAGGAGAGGAGATAATTCATAAATTAGGAAACTTTTATGATATGGATTATAAATGAAATTAAAAGCAAGAATGGAATGATCTAAACAACCCATTCTATTCTCCCCCACTCACCATGATATCCACACACTGAGAGAATTATGAAACAAATATTAAAAACACTCATAAAAATGACGGCAGATTATTTCTCATGGTTCGTGGCAGCGATAACTGTAAATCTGTATTTCAAGGGGATTGTAATCATCTACTCGAGGATTCGGGACATTTTTTGTCCATGAGCATGGATTTATTTATTTTTTGCCCGGGGTGGCAATCTGGAAATTTTAGAATAATCTATAGTCAAGAGGGCTGCCGCCACATGTGTACGAGGCATCGGTGATAAACATTTTATAGGAATGTTTGGAGCAAAAACTGCCAACCAAATGTTCGTATCGATTTAGGGTTTCACGTAAAGGAAGTTGTAATATAAATAATAAATCTGCGTCTGTGGTTTCGGAACAAAGAAACGGAGGCATTCATCAACTTGTTAAAGGAAGCTCATGTATTTAGGTGAATAAGAATGTAAGTTGTGCAAAATTTTGCTTTAACTATAGTAATCGAATCTACAGCAAACGAACCAGTTGATGTAGCAAATGACGACACATTCATTTGCGCAATTTTATTTTTGCGTTTCTTGTCTTTAACGTCTGTATATTATGTGGGAATGTTTTCTCATTAGATCTAGCAGACCATTACAAGCTTTGAATTTACTAGTAGATATCTGTTGCCTCTTGCAATTTTCTATCAAAACCATCTCTCTCAAGACAAAGCTTTCCATCGATCCCAAGCTCCACATGTTACCCAAAAACCACTTCGTTCAATCCCTCCTCCTCAGTAATCACGCGATATAAACGTCCGCGTCCTTGATACTACATTCACTTTGGGGGGCTATTAATACCGACAGATGCGTGTGCGCCTATTTCAGGCGCCCCCACCCTTGCTACCCTCGTAGCGCGAGCCACTCCAGTAACACGAGGAGACGCGTGGCCAGGAGGGGTAGATGAGATCAGTGATTTAATGTACCTACGTAACATATTGTAAGTGATTCAGATTTCTTTGAGGGTTTGGCAGAAGAAAAATATTATGTAAACTCACCAAGTTATTTGGGTTCAGATCTCTTGACAGCTATGTATGAAGAACTGCTAAGTTCTGACCTTTCAATTAGACAACTAGCCAACAAGTGGATATATGTAAGTGATAAAAATTAGATAAAATTGATTTTGACTATAACTAACGTTTTACTTAAATATACATAAAGGTAAACAAAAAAATATAGTTAAGATTCATTAGATGTATTAACGATATAATTGCATTGCATGGAATCGTGAGATAGTGTCCTAAAGCAGAGCTTTTGTCAATACAAACAAAAATCAGTAAATCTATTGCAATTTGGCTTGGGATTCTAGATCTTTCATTACCTTCCATCTCAAATCCTACATCAAATTCATTAACAACCCTCAATACTTCATCAAATTCATAGAGCGATTACTAAGACAGTGATAACAGAATCCCAGTTCATTTATTTATAGGTTGTTGCACGGTTGCGAGTGACGGTCACCCGACACGCTAATGCGCCATGACTCGATACATATGGCCCACGTGTCCACACCGATGGCCATCATCCACACTATTTCGACATTACACATTTAAATAACATTGCAGATTCCAAATTAATTAATACAACTGTATTACAGAATGTATTGATGTGAGAGCTCTGATGTAGATGACGCATTTTCTAAAACAAGGACCGCAAGCATTACAGTGTTATAAAGAGTGTCTTGGATAAGTCAAAAACAATCTTGTTCAAAATCTAGTTTTCGGTAGTATAGAATGAAAATATAAAAACTGAATTCAATAGCTCTGACAAACACTACAGACATCCATGTTGCATATAAAATTCAATATCTGCAAATCGCACCTGCCTTCAGAATCAAGAGGAAAATTAATATATAAAACCGGACATTCTCGGAATACTAATAAAACATTGAACAGTGATCCGTTATACAAAAACTACAAATACAAAAACTACTCTAAACGTACACAGTTCCAAAAATACTGAAGGCAAATAAACATTCTTAAATCACAAAGAATCGCTTACGGCCGTAGGTTACTAGAAACGTTGAATTAACACACAATAAAAACATACGTCTGTATTGCAAGTGTGTGCCGTCAATCGACGGATCATATCAAATAATAAATCAGTTTATACTCTTAAACAATGTACTTACGAGAATGGCGAAAACAAAGCTGGAACAGGCTCAATTACCATCCATTTGCCATCAATATTATTTTCATCTATCGGCAAGTTATCGAAATCGTTGATACGATATTTCATCTAAAAGTAGAAGAGCCAATAATTTCACAATATAGTAATCATTTGATACCAAAATATCTTGTAGTACGCTGGATTCTACTATCGAAAGTGTTATAGTAGTGATTTGTTTATGTTTCCATTTCAACAACTGTACTGATTTGAGTTGCGAATGATATCATCCATTCTGTTATTGCGAATTAACTACATTTGTTTTGATGACTTACTTGCAATAAACTTCAAAATGATGCTACAAAAAAGTACTTTAAAGATGATACACAAAGAGTTTTACCCAATTTTCACTAAATAATTAAAATGGGATAATGCTTTGGTCCTTTACAAACCGTATCAGAGGACCAAAAAATATGAATATAATCAAACTATTTTCATCATTGATGAATTTATTGTTGGGTGCATATGCGAATAAAAAGGATATCAAATTAATATGCCACATGCGGTTTGTTGCACGCATTGATAGCACTCCCACTGTTAGACGATGCAATCAGGTTCAAGATAAAAGAGAAAGCGATTACTGACTATTGTATCTGTCATGTCTTTCTCCTTTGAATATTAATCAGTAATAGCTCTTTTCTTGCATTAATCCTCACAAATACACAGAAAAGAGCACATTTTTGAAAATTAAAGAAAAGAAAGCAAAGGATTTTGCACGAAAATGGGAAGAAAATGTTGGGCAATTTTGAAACGTTGCATTGTTCAGTGAAAACATTTTTGTGTGCAATTGTTAGAAGGAACCGACTACATAGCTGGATAAGTTTGAGTCTGAAGTATTCGTCTGCATGTTTGAAGATATTTTGGAGAATGCGAATATCTGTAGCAAAGAAAGTAAGTAGTTGCGTAGTACACCACAGTAAGCAAAGTTCACTGTAAAAATCTCAAAATTATCCATACATAAAAGAAATCCAACTAAAGACCATTAACTGATAAAACCTCGTCCCATCAGTAGTGTCACCGTTCCTTACTTCTCGTCTGCCATGGCGCGTGACTTGCGCCGGGCTAGGGGCCCCATGCAAGCCCCCAGAAATAGCGATCAGCTGGGGTGCGTCAGCGCGATATCACGCCGAGAACGACGCATGCGCGTGATATGTCGTCGAAATAGAAGGTAACTCTACACTAATCAAATTGTCTTTATAAAATTGGTGGATTTTTCTAGCAAAAACCTGGTAATCTGGTGTAATTGAATAATATATAATTTTTGGGCGACTACAGTTGAATCAATATGGTTTTATTAAACAAATAAAGAAACTGTAGTTGTTTAAATAGTTAATTTTATAAATTACTAGCTTCTGCCCGCGACTTCGTCCGCGTCACAGTTGATGTGTTATCCTACGGGTACCGTACATTTTCCCGGGATAAAAAGTAGCCTATGTGTTATTCCAGACTATAATCTATCTTTGTGCCAAATTTCATCCAGATCCATTCAGCCGTTTAAGCGTGAAAGAGTAACAAACATCCATACATCCATACATACATCCATACATACAAACTTTCGCCTTTATAATAGTAGTAGGAAAATTATATATTATGTATTATCATTTCAATTTAAAATGTAATAACTAAATATTGAAAGCTTAACATAAGGACAAGTAATTACCAAACTCAAACTTATCTACTCGTAAGAATAAAAAAAAATAAAACAATACCTACAAACATCAGCAATTAGTTACAACGTCTCGTCAAAATGTCATTATTGTCAGAATGACATTCAATATCGACCAATCAGAGCACGTCACTAGATAATATCCACGTAATTGTTGGTCCACTAGTTAAATGTATCGATTCTGTATTTAGTCCGTTGAATACATTATCGTTTGTTCAGACGGAGTTAATATTAATGATAATTACTATATTAAAATAACAATTGATAATTGCCATGATGTCATTGCTGAATGCATTTAAATATCGAAGGTGATGTGTAGAGTGGTATTAAAAATGTACCTATCTTTATGTTACCAATATGGAATCATGCCCTGACATTAATTTAATATTGACTCTGGATGTATAAATATTCTAAAATAACTGGTCCTTACATCCGGAGAATTTTAGACATAGCAAAAGGCATATGCATTGGCTTTGTGAAATAAAAATGTCTATTTTGTTACTGAAGACTTGCTACGTTGTTTTTTTGTATTTGTTTACTATCTCTATATGTTATTGTTGTGTTATTGGGTTTTTTCTATGAAATTCTCAGTAGCAGCTCGGGGTTTGGATTTGTGCCCGGTTAATGGCAATAGGCTCGCCCCCTATTACATGGGACCAAAATATACCGGCGAACTGTGGGTGTACATTGGTACACCTCTGCCTAACCCTTCGGGGAATACAGGCGTGATGGTATATACTATACATATATGTAAAAAAGTCGTAAGATACCTCTTGATGTCACAACAATAAAATGTCCAACCTAACTATCCATATAACACACAGTTACAAGATAAACGGCTGTACGCTCGATAATGAGGCCGATATACGTAATCGTACCGATTTATGTACAACTGAACATTTTAAGGCTAATTGCGACGACAAATCGCCTATTTAACGATAATAGCCGCATCTAAATCTGAAGAAAAAACAACAATAACGAGTTTGAACACACCTTAATTAGGATCGGAAGTCTCGAATGCTTTTTAATGTTTGACTAATTTGTTTGTTATGTACCTGTAAGTGTGACGTCACAAGAAAGTACCACGATAACACCGAAGGCACTCTTGGAAACAAGAGCTTATTATAATTCGAGACGCCTTTAAAATTAAACTAATTAGCAGAAAAATATGTGTAGCCAAATAAGATTCTACAAGGGAAATAATAACTTCGATACGACAGAACGTTTATTCCTAACCATTATTTACCACATTTTAAAACAAAACAATAAACAAAGGTAAAGGTGATCGTTTAATCGATAATTTGATAATCTAAAAACACTGTTTCTTTTTTTAAACGGCTTAAACGTTACACACTGCAGAAAAAAAAACTTAAAAGCTCATTCGTCGTTAACTTTCCAATTTCAAGTGTATAAAACATTCCACCCTGATAAACGTATCGAAAGCAACCACTAGATAAACCGTCTAGACGGAATAAATATTCAAAAACACTCGAATACCAGCACGATGGCTCACTTGGCTAATCGTTTGGGTTGCCAGTTAAAAAAATAAGTTACTCTTTTTTTGGATGAACGCACCCATAACCTACTGCCACTTTAAAAGGTTTACGGCGAATCTAATAGTTCACGTGCATTTAAAACTACCACGCTTTTAGATTACAGAACCTTTGGGTGTGGTGATGTTGTTTACATTTTAACTGCCTCCTTGCTATCGAAGAAAATTAAGCCCTTTGCAATCTTATGGACTTGCTACTAACAAATCACAGGGAACATGCACAGATAACAAATAAACTGCTAAAAGGTAGCTGTTGACTTCCCATTTCACAAAAAAAACCGTGGAGAACACAAGAATTTTTTAGTGGTGAAACATTTATGAAGATATTATACGGAGCTGAAGCCTACTTTTGGGAGATGGCAAACACCACGAAAGAAAGAAAGAGAAAACATATAAATAAGTACGTGATAGAAACAAATGAAAAAAAAATCGAGCACCTGATTAATTCCACAATCAATATAAACCCCACGAATCTGCCTATAACCCCATCAATTTGTAACAAGCAACGTGTTTTGCAAAGTAGGCAATTTATAGCAATGATAAATAGTATAAAATCAAACGTGTCGCCCAGGCGCACATAAACTGCGCCGGCGCGGGGGGTGCTTGACTAATGGACGGGCGGCGTGCGCGCAGCCGAATACGTGACAATACTGAATCTTGGACAGTGGGACTTTTATACGAACTCGTAATAAAACTATAAAACAAGCGAAAGTGTGTTTGAATATCTTTACCTGGATAAACAAGTGAAGCTGCGGCAAATCTGTGACCGTTGAGCCTCTTTGGAAATTTTCTAAAGATAATTTTAATTGCGAACGCTTCTACAAACATTTAAATTTTTAATAAATAACAGTAATATCCAAAGGAACATGAGTAGCAGCATGAGACTGAACTACAAAGGTGATGAAAATTCAAACTTATGGTAAAATGTTAGGAATCAGAAGGCGAACAGCTAAACTAACCACAAAACAGCATTTCGATAGTCATCACCAAACGCGTGTTGCAATAATTGCACGGGTGTACATGTACATCGTAACTCATGCGTTTACCATGAAATTACTATTACTATGATCTTACACGACGAAGATTTTCGACGAAGAAAGAACCGACGAATAATGTTAATCATCATCATCATATCTGCTTTAGGACGTCCACTGCTGCCCCATAGATTTCCAAAAGGACGGGTGTTTTAAATAATCGACGAATATTTCCATCGTCTAGAAACATGTACTGACTCAATGGTACCAGTGTTCGTTATGATGTTTCCTCCACCCGTTATAGGTACATATAATGAGAACGAAGATTACAAAGCTCAAACTTATTTACATTGTGTACTTATAAGTTGGAAAGTTTCCTAAACACGGGTGTGACGTAGCGGAAACGAGACACACCTAAACGCTCAACATTTTTGGTTGTGACACCAAAAGTAAACCTAAAAAGCACTCACGTCCACACAATGTTACAGACTTTAAAATGACTCTATGAATACGCTATCAGACAAGTAGCAACACAGTAGACGCTAATAAAAGGAACAACAATAATCCACGACAATGATTTAGGGTCGGAAAACAGCGGACTTTCCAACATGGCCGCCGTTTATGGACTTTAAGTCTCACGTTAGGTCCACACTTTTTAATTTATAACCCTACCACAAAGCAACAAGGTAGAAAATCGAACAGTTTCCGGTTTTTGCACAAATAACTGTTAATTCAACGACAACGCCCTAAAGAGGGCGCGATAATCATACTATTAGCAGAAATATAAATGTTTATACACACGGAACCTTCCAGGAGTATCAACCTTGTCATTTTCGTTATAGGGAAGAAATTATGTGGGAGGAGCAAGGGGGAAAACGACGTATTTTTTTGCTTGATTACGCTACCATTTATCTATAACTTCGTATTTACGATTAAGCAACTGCATAACAGTTAATAGTGGGTCATTATTTATAAAGGTAATACATAAATGTATCATTTTCTAAATACGCACGCAAACAACGTCCACTATGTAATTAAAGTTGCAAAAGATTGAAACTTGTCATTAAATTCACGTAGAGGTGCGATCCGTTCATAATCACAGTTTATCTTCGATTGAAGAATGAAGTACGAATGAATGAAGCTTGTTTACTGAGTCCCTTGAGTAAACGTTACCACAGATTTCATTCAATCGTCAAATTCATCACTCTCTGTGTCAACAGGCGAGGAGCTCCAAAGTGGATTGATCAAATATAAGAAAGTGATAGAATTATAACAACAAGGTGCGATACGGCCATTTATTCGTCTTATTCATTTCGGAGATAGTATCCTAACAAGTAACCAAACAGTTGAATATCAATGACATCAAAACAAACTCTTTAGTATTTCTCTCGAGAATTTGTAGATACCCTTTTCTTTCATTCAATACAGCAAATTCAAGAAATCAATTAGGTATATAACTTTTGACTACAGAACAAGCCAATCTTAACATATCCGTCCTGAATAAACTGAATGTAATTAAGCGTTTAATATTAATCTGAAGCAGTATTAACTAGAGCATTAGAAGTATAGGAACAATATCTAAATAGCGGTATTACATCGGAATCGCACAAAGGCACCGTGACGCGTCGCAAGTGGACCGATGTGCGCAAACGCACCGCAGTCGCGCGTGCAAATGCGCGATTATCGGCCGCGCGTACACCCGTGCGATTAACACAACACGCGTTTGTTTCGGTCCGGGCGATTGCTATTTCGAGATATGTTTTACGGTAATTAATTTATTGCTAGAGAGTGATAGTTGCTGTATGGGAATATTCGATAGGTACCCGATACCCCATAAAGATGGGATTTAAACACAAGTCCACAACATCTGCTTTCCTCCAAGAGCGACTTTGCCTATTAAACTAAGCTATCGTTTCATTGCAACGGATAAATAAAGCGAGTTAGATAATTATTTATGAATACTAACTGGATGAATAAGTTGCAAATATATTTGTAGTATACAAGTTACTTGTAAGCCATTCTGTCATACGCCTATCAAAAGTTGTAAAAGTTTCACGGCAGGCAAGACTTGCATCAAAGAGATGTCAGCAAATTGGATGGGGCCACTGAGGGCCGATGCCTGCCGGGGCTGCGGGTTGTTCGAAAGAGATACCGCGCCCCCGGAACGCAAAGGGCACATGAAGGAACATAGACGGGTTTTAGTCAGTAAAAGTCTGACACTCCCTCCCGCCCCGCCCAGGGCGGGGGAAGTTATTTGATGATTTCCCGTCTATAAAAAAAAAAAAAAAAAAAAAAAAAAAGGCAAGACTTGCATTCTTTTGCGCAAACTAATGGCATGTTTACTAGCGATACAACACTTATTCATCCAGTTAGTATTCATGAATAGTTCTTATTTCATATCATAATTAATAGCAGCGCCAGTTTTGTTTCGCTACTTTGTATCAAACCGGCTAACTTTCTACATAAAAGCTCATATTTTTATTAATCGAAATCTACTAACATTGTAGGCTTTATAATATGCAAGCTACTTTCATCACAAAGGAAGGATGCATTAAACGGAATAAATACCAATAAGAGGTCGTAAACAGAATTCCTAAGAGTACCAGTCAACAACCAATAGCAATACATTAACACATTGACTATGTTGCTTTGTGAGAGCTCGTGGTCCTTTGTCCTCATTGTTTGGTACCACATTGTGTCGCAAATTGCGATATGTAGAACGAATTAACGTGCTAAACTTTAACCTAGGCACAAAGGACCATGGTCGACACCTTATGGCCGAAAGGACCAGGCCAGAAGGAAACAGAAAGCCTAAATTAAATAACAAACTACTATTTTTGGGCTATTGTCTGAAATTGGCTTGTTTCCGAAATTAATTTCACCTTGAATTACAGGTTATTTATACTTTTGCTGTAGGTAATTACTGAACAACGTAATATTATTATTAAGTAATTATTTGGTAGAATTTTAACAGTAGAAAGAATTTTCGAATAATTCTGAATACTAAAAGAAATAGTAATGAATGAACGATTCTATATTATTTAATCAAATAAAATGTATTCCAACAACAACAAACAACAAGAAAAAAAGCTGCAATAAAAACGTAAAGAATTAAAACTCAAAAGCCTGTACTTGCAAATTATAATATTGATATATTTTAACAATATCTCGCCAACATAATAAGCTGCACAATATGTGCGGTTCAACCTTTTGAACCGAATTCTTAAGTTTATAATTGATACCTCGGTGGGTAGGTATCAATTTGAGTCTTTGTAAACCTCATTAACGCGCAGAGCACGCGAGCATACTGAGATAAAAGAGACTATACCTCGTTAATTTGACTCCAATCTGCCATAAATGTAAGCTTGTATTTAGGGTTGCCATGGATACTACGACTCGATCAAAGGCTATCGAATATTTATTACGACTCTAAAGTTACTGTCACCTTTTAATCCATATTTCTAGCAAGTTTTGGTTGTACAATTTATCTACAACCATATTTTTTTTAACGTAGTTTACCTTAAATGGTTATCAAAAACAAGCCATGGATTAGGCAAGCTACAATTACGACATCAAGGGGACAATTCTACTAACTTTTAGAAACGATCGCACGCAATCTAATCTGTCTAAATCTGTCTAAAATGCCAGTAATTTACAATCTTTTTTTACATTGATCCTATATTACCAAGTACATAAAACCAATGTTCAATACACATCTTAGTAGCATTTTCCCAACAAGGCAGTCGAGTAAATTTTAAGTGTAACAAAAATAATAAAAAGTATTTCAAAACTGTCGAATCGTCAAGAAAACCGTCTTACCGTGAATGCGAATCCTTATTCAGTATTACGTAGAGGCACACAAGCGTGCCTCCAGTTAATTAGGGAACAATAGAGGCGTGATCAACAACAACAATTTTATACCTTTCATCCTTTTGATAGAATACTTAACAGCTTGTTCAGTGAGGTCGTGAGGTGAAAATAAAATACTTTTGTGTCCGGAGTGAAATTACGAAACTTGTTAACTGTCTGCTAAATGGGAGTAAATGGTACCGGATTTAAAGGGAATGAATGGTTAATCCTTGACATAAAAAAATACAATGTGTTTTTTTGTATGTTCACGTTTTGCAAATTTAAAAAAGAAAATATCGGAAACCGACGCATCCCTTTTCAAACGTCAAAATAACCAAGCCCACCTCATAACAACATGTAAGTTAATAATAATAAAAACATCACCACGGAACCCGCAATAAAGTCATAAAGAACATTGACAATCTGTCCTCAACCCTCCGAACGTGACAGCGGATTATTATTCATCCGGGGGCCCGAATGACCCCTCACATGTTTTGACAACCCTTCGCAAAACCAATGAAATATGTAACAAAGGAACGGGTTGCACCAATCATTATGTAGCGGTTTAGGAATCCATTTTATTGGACACATAGACACGTAATGTGCGGCTGTGAATAATTCAGCAGGGTTGTGTGAGGGTCGGCGCGATTTTATTTGATTGCTCTATGGTAGATAAACGCGTTTACGATACATTATGCAACGGTTGAGCTATTACGATGTCACTTTGCTTTGACTATTGGAATCTTCGTAGAAAGGTTCCTTATTGATTTTATGCGTGGTGAAACATTCTGTTTATTGTAATTCCTCATCGTCATTTTGACTCGACTGTGGTGAAACCCTAAAGAAGGGTTATTTGTTTGACCTATATGTATTTAATATATGTATGCATATCCGTTCCTATGCCCGTTCTGAACTACTAGACGGCTCAACCGGTTTTTATATATTCTTTTTTAAACTCTTCCTCCTGTAGGTCCTGCATTTTTCCGGATATGCCTCAAAAAGTCACTTAAATATCAAAATCTTCAATCATTTAAAAAAATCATCAAAAGCGACCTTACCTGACGGACCTGCTTATACTGTTCTTCGAAGCTCCAGCCAGCAGCACTGCCTTCTGATGACGACGAGGATGCAGAGCCAGCTGGCTGTGCCGGCGGCGGTGGAGCGGGGGCCAGGAACGCTGGGGGCGCGTAAGGGAAGCCCCCCGGGGCCCCCGCGCCGGCCAGAGCGAACACACTACTAGGAGTCGACAATGGGGCCCCCTGTGCTAGGGATGCCAGTGACGACAAGTGTGGGTGTAGAGAGGACTTGAGAGACTCGAAGTCGTCGCGGACCTGGTGGAACAAACAGATCGAATTAAGAAGTGCAGTATGAGGTAAGGAGTTCATGGTCTGACAGATGGCATTGTAGTAGTCCAAATTGTGATTTGTTCAATTTCAATTTGTTCATTGCATTCCACATGCATTATGCTTAGTATGAGTTATCCCCCAAAAGCAATCTGTTTTTTTTAACAATGGGAAATCATCAAAGTCATCTTTCGCTCTAGGTGAAGCCCTGCCACTCCACTTAGAGCGGAAGATGACATTTGATGATTGACTGTCAGACTCCTACTGACTAAAACCCATCCGTGTTCCAGAGCCGCTGTAACTTTTTAACAAACTCTGCAACCCTGACAGGTCCAAAAGCAACCTAGGTATCCAAAAATGGTTTCCAGAATAATAGGTTGCTATAAAGGAAATCATTCCAATCTATCACTAGTACTGTGGCAAGTAGATTCATCTTAAGTTGGTCACACAAATTAATAGCACGATGCAAATTACTGACGCACCTGCAATATCGTTAGATTATGTGCACGTAGCAATTAGCATGGTGGTTTAGAAATCATCATGATAGGCCGGAAGGGCGACGAGACCAGTCAATCTGTACCATAGTTATCATACACTAGCTTTCGCCCGCGATTTCATCTGCATAGATTTCAGAATTAAGTCAAAGTCCTAAATTATCCTCCCACCAAAACTTGGATAAATTGTGTTGTGTTAAACTAAACCAGTCTAATTTAAATCACATCTACATGTGTGCCCAGCGAATTCCATTAAGCCGTTAAAGTGTGAAAGAATTACAAACATACATCCATCCATCCATCCATCCATCCATCCATCCATCCATCCATCCATCCATCCATCCATCCATCCATCCATCCATCCTCACAAACTTTCTCCTTTATAACATTAGGACATTAATCCTGCAGCATGTGAACATAGAGGTCTCCAACCTGGCTTTACCGAAGTCATATTCTTCTCAATTTTTCTATCAACTTACTTTAAGTTCCCTCTCAAGAGGTCTGGGCGAGTTCCTCTGGTGTGGATGCGTCATCTGGTGGCTGTTCAGAGACTGATGTGGCACCGAGGGGTGGTGGCTCAGATTATGTGTGGGCTGATGCTGCATCGGCTGATGCTGCAGCGACTGATGGGGCTGCAGGGATTGGTGCGACGGCAGCGGCTGGTGGGGCTGGTGGGGGTGGGAGGCAGGGGCGTCGCGCCCTACCCCCTCGTCCGAGCTCTCGCAAGATTGCTCCCCTGAAGACTCGCCCTCAGACCGTGCGGACTGGAACAAGGAAAATATTTGGTGAAACATCTCATCGCTTTGGTACAGTATGCTGGTAGTAAGTAAGCCTCAATAAAGTTGGCGTTGGAGATGCCTTTGATTGAGGAGACTTCGGCAGTGAATGATGAAGATCATGAATATAGACTATAGCCCTGACAGCCGAGGGGTTATGGACTTGTGAAAGGTTAATGTCAACTTCTAATTTGGCAAAATCCAACGAACCTATTCAATTTCCATCTCTGTTTTGAAAACTAACATGAGGTTACCTAAAAGCTCAGTTAGAACAGTACCTGTTTTTAATACTACCAATAATTATTAAAGGATGTAACATACAAATCTAATTCTATAATATAAACAAGCCTAACATTGAAACATGATTAAATTATAAAGCTTAACCCAAAACTGCAGCAGTGATATAAACTGCACCGGTTTATCAAGCGGAAATAGTTGTACCGTTTCATGATAAATCATAGAGTTTTCCAACATAACGTTAACATAATTACAGCACACATATAGGTTCATACATGTGACTTATTTTTAAATTACAAGCGAGTGGCAGGTGCGGCCTCCATGACTGGTCAGTTTAAACTGCAATTACCTATAAATGTCGTAAGGCGTCAAACTTACACGTAAATGTAGAAAAATACAAAGATGACACGTTAAGAATACTCTTTACATGTCCGAGTTATTGTTAAAATAAGGTTCTATAAATAAATGTGTCTATATTCGACGTGTTCAAGAATGCGTGTTATTACGGTTTTTTTAAGAATATCGTTCTGGGGCAATCATCGGCGTATAGAGGGTTAATAGCTAATAAAGTAATAACAATGTATACTGTATAATTAGTACAAACTATTCACCTTCGATTCGCATTTAATCTACATTTGTTTACTTCCCGATGCATACATTTAATAAACACAATTCGCCGTGAGCTTCCGTTCCTTGCCGGAGGAGTTAAATTTGTTCAATTATTTATACATATTCTTTGTTCGTAACGATATCGACAGAGTAACATGTGGTGGCCGCAATGCGTCGCCTAGGGCCTGCAACATTTGCTGAAACCAGCCTTATTAGTCCTGTTATAGAATGTAATAAATAGTTGATACTGTTCAACATTGACATACTATGTAGGTTGATAGCGAACCGTCTACTTAATAAAAATCTTAAATTTATTTACTTACTATTAAACAAGGCAAAGCCTTGAACGAGAAGACTAAATAAGACTTTTTTTTTAATTCATCCCCTGGAGGCTAATAGGATGAAAGTTTCTATAGAATTCGACAGTGCCAATGCGAAATCCCATCGAGCACACGCCTCGGCAGAAATAAAGGTGTTTTCAGGAAAGTGGACCTATTTAGCTTCCTAGAAAGCAACAAGTCAGGTTTCAATACTAATACAATCATGTACCGTTCTATCATTACAACTATTACAGCAATTGAGTGAATTTAATCGGATTCACGGAAACCCACGAACGCTGGCTCGGCAGTACTCGGCACATAGGAATTAATGGCAGGTCTCTGCGCGTAATGCATCATTCCATTGCGAGAAACACGAGTACCGACTATGCGAAACCAGTCCCAGTATAAATGCACTTAAAGTTCCATCGGAATCAATATAAGGCAAGTGTTGCGAGCGGCAATCAAATCCTTGTTCGAAATGAGCGCGTTTTGCGCCGACACAGCCCCCGGCCCACAATTACGACATTAAAATTATTATTTTATTTCCATTTTTATTTATTATTCGCATTATTATATTGTGTGGAGTTATTATCGGTGAAATGTTTCGTTCGGTTAAACGCTCGCCTCCGAACGACACGCAAGCTTCCTTCAACGGCCCGCGTCAGTGTTCCGCGTGTGTCGTGGTTCAATATCAATTAATATGCAACAATTTATCGTGCTTCGTATTACTTGTCGGCTTTTTCGTAAATGGGTAAGTGCTGTGTTAAAAAAGTATCCCGAAGGCTGTACATGATTCGTTATTCATGACCGATTTTGCCATTGTACTTTAATAACATAAATCATTACTGTATACAAATTAAACGCTTAAACATCGGATAGTTTAACAAAAATGTTAATGTCATGGACCCACCAAAACATATTTGCATTCAAAGTGCCTTGAGTTTTTATTCCTTTTAAACGTCACTTTATCTTCATTCCAGAGCAGTATAATATCACGTGGAATGGTCTACTCCCGCCTACGGAACCCTATAATCACATCAATCGCGCTCCCGTATACACACCCTGTCATTTCATTCGACTTTTCTTTCTCATGGGTCCAGACTGCTACTGGATTCCTTCCACTTTTTATTACTTTTTAAGGTGACCGCAATTTTATTTAAACGTTATATCAATAAAATGAGCCACTTATAAGGCGTTTATTTTAAGTTCGTCTACCTTATAAGCCGCGGATTCACCAAATTCAGTGAACAAAACAAACACGCGCACACTAAATGTTGATGTTATTATCATAATGTGACCAACTGTAAAAATCAACAGTTGCACGTACCGATAAGTAGGATAGCGTTAGCACTAGGGCATGCAAACCGGATACCCGGATAACCGAAAAAACCGGATAACCGACTGATTTGAAAACCGGGTTTTTTATGATAACGAAACCGGTCTTTTCGGATTTTTCGGTTTTGTTTTTCAAACAAAATCTTAAATTTATCACTGACAAACGTTGACAGGACGGCAAGACGGCGTTAGTTCCAACGGCAATAACGGCCGGCAACGTTAATTTATACCGAAAAATCGAATTTGCGATCAAAAATGTAAAACAAAGAAATGTCATTGTCAAAGTGACAGTTTACGGTTAGTCAATATTTCACTAGTAATTCAAATTATTGAATTAGTTTTTAAATTTAATGGTTTTGGATGAACTTTGATATGAAATATAGCTTAAGGTTAGTCCTAATATTATAGGAAAGGTAAGCGAAAGGAATACTAAAGATTTTTTTTAGTAACAAGTTACGTTTCGCCATATAAAACACTAAAGGAAGTCTAAATGTTTATGACCACTGCCATATTGCATGTAGAATAAATAAGAAAAAAATATTTGCACGATTTTATTTCAAACAGCTATATTTTATTATTGGATCGTCGTTTACGTCACTTAGTTTAAAACTGTGTGCAATATTATATTTTACTTGTTAAAGATATGCCTACAATTTTAGAACTATGTAATAGTACTTTTGGGCAAACTGCACAATTGAAGTTATAATTTAAAATTGGCAACACCTTTGTTTAAATTTTTGATCTCGAATTCGATTTTTTTTTGTCTCTGATAGATCATTGTCGCGCTATTCTATGCCACGCTGACGCCATTTTGATTAAACTTTAGCATTTTTATTTATTTACACACGAATTTCTCATTTCTTTAATAAAAATGGGAAAAAACCGAAAAAACCGAAATAACCGGTTTCACCGGTTTTGTAAAATAAAAACCCGAAAAAACCGTGTCCTTTAAACAACCCGGTTTTTGCATGCCCTAGTTAGCACAACCCGCGCTAACGCCAGAACAAACAGAATCGGAGCGACTTAGCCGCTTTGTAGGAATCACTCGCGTGATTTTATAATATAGTATTAACTGTAAGTCATTTAGTGAACCGATGAAAAAGTACGTTGTATTGGATGAGTCAATAAAAGCGACCGGAATTTCACTACACGTTAACACGATGCCAAGGGAAATGAAGAATGAAACGTCGCCGTGTCGCCGACGCACACCGAGCGAAGCAGCCGTGCCGAGAACACTTGACACAATATTGCACCCAATTTGTAACGTGTAAACAAAAACACACTGATACGTTTTAGATCGTGATCGTGACCCCAACAAAGAAACGGAAAGTGAAAGAATTCATCCATCGGAACCATTAAACAACCCACTTGCTTATTATTTGAATAAACAGGGAATGGAGTCGATGCGTTCTCAGAAGAATCCCGAAGTAATACCCAGATATAAGCAGGAGGACACACCGTTGATTAGCGCCTTTTACTGCCAACGCCACGCTACCAAAAGTGGTCTTAAACCGTCGAGAATTAAGCTCAATTCTAAATAGAGCATGATTTACAGCTACCGATATCAATGAAGATAAGAACAAATTTAGATTTATAGGATAATATACTCTATGTCGAAGACACAGGTGCTGCCAGGCTTAGCTGTCAATCACCGAAGAGGCACAACATTTAATATTGAACTCTATGGCGTCGAAACACTGTTGAATATTATAAAAGTAAACTTTCAGATACTTTATACAATGTAATATTTGTGATAGAAATCATAATCGTGTCTATGCGAGTAGATTTTATGAGGCGAAATCAAATAGAAACTTGTAATGAAAGATGTCGTGTGCGCTTAACATGTTTGGTCGGTATGCAAGACAAATACGTGTGGTAATAAAATATTGAACATTTAGTTGTTAATGTTGGTGGAGATATCGTCGCTGTGCGAGGTGAAAACATTGATGACTGTGTGAATTGATTGAACACACGACAATTAACTAATCTGGCACGAGGACCAAGAAGTATCAACTCATTAACAAGCAGTATTCCGCCTAAAATCTACAACTCACAAGTCGTAATTTCGATTCCCATAATGGTCATTTTCACTTTGCTGACCATGTAGGAATTGTACCTATAAATACAGACAGCTTCAAACTTTTTAATAAAATCATGCAGAAACGTGAAAAACATATTCATTTGTTTCAGAAGCATTTCAGCATCGCATAAAGGACAAAGAAGTTCATTAGGTGGGTGTCGTTCGCGCGGCGTGATGGTAATGTTCGCGCATCCACACTCCCTGGAATATTTATTAGCAGGATCCGTCACGACGAGCTTTGTCCACACATTAGCAGTGTTAGCGGCCGGGATGGCTACCTGCGTGTTTACCTAGACATAACCCCTGCGTATTTGCCTAGATATCCACACATATCTGGTGTTTCACTGAGGTCGTTGCAACACTCATTTGAGCAATGTATTGTTGACGTCGAAGGGAAATCTGCCTTCGTGTTTGCGTAATATACGAGGGAATGCTGATTGTACAAGATGCTTCACACAAATAACATGTAAATGCAGTTATTTTGTGCCAACTGAAGACTTTCCGTGATATGTTATGGTGGACAGTGGCATCTGTGATTTAGTCGGCATAAAACAAAGTAATAATTTGAAGAATAGTAGAATGTACGAGGTATTGAGCTGAAATCCAATAAAGAATGGAAGGCAAGCATACCGCGTCTAGGGAAATGTACTTGGTGTCACATTGTTGCCACATTAACAGCCACACTCGCATTAACATTAGCGGACATAAAATAACCGCCAATAAGCCGAAGCACGCATCAAAACGTCGACAAAGCAACAGGTTCTTGGCTCGACAAACACCAACTGTTTACATTACGATCCTGGGGCTTCATTTAATAATTCTCGGGAACTAAAAGCCTTTGAACATTTCATCAGATGACCCTCGCTGTTTGCACACACTCCTGGCTCGAGATGCTAATGTGGACACAAGGACCTGTATCGCCGATCGGCCTCCGATGCGTTTATTGTTAGCACTTCCAATAGCTTTGGCTTCTTCTATTTCACTGCGATGCTCGATATCCTCGATATCTTGTGCAAACATGCCTCGGATTCTTAGGCGTTTTTTATCTTTGAAGCTTTTTATGTTGAAATCGAAATCATTGATTGCCTGATTCGGAAACCGAACAATGATAAAACTCTTTATATTTATATGTTTACAGTTCTACATAATTATACCTACTACGTTGATGAACATAGGTACACCGTCACATAGTACAGGCGAGCAGTAGCATGATACGGAAGCTACGTGCTACGAGTGTCACACGAAACGAGACAAGTATTTGAGCAAAACAAAAGGTGATAAGGAGAGGTAAATAACCCGGGCCATTGACGGCGTGACGGAGAGCGGCGCGCGCGGCTCCGCACTCACGCGCCGCGCGACGCCCGCGACCCGCCACCGGCGCTAAACTCTCGTTCAACAGCTGTTTAACGCTTCAAATACCGCGCTGAAATATTTTCAGCGCCGACTATTTAGCGACCGATGGCTACCGAGTTGAATGGAGCCGTTGCGAACTCACCGAACGATTCACTACACAACATATTTTATTTAGAATCGAGAGGATTACTTCGCAAGTACTAGTTGTGTTTTGTTGAGTGTCAGACACATAAACATTTGTTCCACCGGTTTCTAATAGATGCCCATTACAACCGTACCGACGCTATTGAATTTGAAATCATTTAGCCTCTTAATTTTATTCAAAATACCGCAACAGCGGTAAGTAAAAAGAGATCGCTTCGCTTATTGTGATGATAATTATTTTTAGAAAACAAAAAACTAGAAAGCGGTCGCCTGAAGATGCCTATCTGTTAATTATTGTCACCAAAATGGCGGCCGTTATTGTGGATGCCTCAAAATGGCGGAGTGACAAATCGTTGGGTTTCGTGTACGTTCCGTTTGATTGACGCGTGCCAGATTCCGCAGTAATATACCTTTATACATATTTATTTATGCGTAGAAAGCGCAAATAAAAACGAGTTCTTTAACAGTGCGATTGAGATAATGAATCGATGTTTACGGAGAGCTGCGGTGCGCGATCCGACGCGGACTAGCGACGTCGATGGCCGATTAATACGTAGGGAATCTGGCGCTGTCAGTTATTAAGATAATATTTGTGATTGGAAAATATCGAAATCGTTGAGACAATTTCGAAGCGTAGCAACGAGCCGGGGTCAAATATTGACAGTTCTCACGAGCGTCGGCGGACGCGGCCGCGGCTGGACGCGCCGCGCCGCCCTATTCCTTCCGCTTTTCACACATATAGGTAATAATCGATCGCTTTTATTGCGTGGCGTGTGTAGGCGCGCCGGCCGATGGTGACATTTCGAGGAACCTTAATGTGAAATGTCGTTTGCCGACGAATCGAACGCGAGACGGACGTTAAGTGGACCGACAAACTGGAGCGGTCCTTAACGCGTGATTTCGTTGGAACACACGGGGCTGTATGCAGGGCTTTTGTCATCGATTTATCTGTTGATGCGCTGACGCATCGCGCGGTTACCGTGTGAAATGTGAACATGTCAGGTAAACTCCAAGGCTCAGCCTTTATTTGCATTATTAACTTATTCTGCAAAGCGGCAAACAGCCATCATCGTGTATAAAGTCCTTTGTGACGCTAAGCGTGTTTGGCTTGACTCATTATTTTTAAAGGGAAGAGTCATTGATTCGCGAAAGTGACCCTGGGTCACTTTTTCCCGAGAGACGACGAGGAAGATTTACAAACGATCAAACAAAACCTCTAATGGATTCATGAGTGTGTGGTTAATCGAGACCACTATCTGCACATTTGCATAAACAATGTCATGCTTATACTTCCTGATGCAGCAAAAAAGTTCTGATTTTTTTTTACTAGCAATACCTACATCGCGGTTTCACCCGCGTTATGTATTTGATAACCTACTGCTCCGCCCGCCTAGTTAGTTGCGTAAAGTTGAAGAAAAAAAATCTAAATTGGACCACTAGTTCCTTATAGTAGTGCATTCCAACAAACAAACTCTTCAGTTTTATAATATTTATATATAAATACTATCATAATTTGATATGAACTTAAGCTTTTTAATCCCTTCAACTTACTATGGTTTAATAAACATTTAAAACATAACCACAATACCTACTTTGTTTAAAATTTGCAATGGCACACGTCTTAAACAGGAAAAGTTTGTACTTATAGGAAAATCTTTTAATACGCAAACCATCTAAGGAAATTGACGCATTACATAAGACTGATGCAAGCAATAAACGAATCTATTACAGACGTTTAAAAGCTAATTTCCAATACAACAATTTGTACTAATCTTTGCAGTACCTATTGACTGAAGCTGATCAATAGAGGCGCCGGATATGTTCTTTGTATTTGTATACAAGATGGCCGACTTGTGTCACTTCCTTTGTGGAAATCGTCAATCGTGCCGTTTATAGGCAGGTGACCTGTCACCTCTATGAGTAATTAAGAACTTTGGGAATTTTTGAGTGTCTTTATCAATATTGATATAGTCGCCTGTTTGAATGACTTAGAAAAAGATATGGCTTGATGATGTAGGATGTAGGGTTTTCAATATACGTAATATTCGATTCCCAAAAATGATATTATAATCTTGATCAAATCTACCCTGGAAACTACAAAGACTTAGGCCCCGTTCCCACTACGCCGGACCGGCAGATTTGCCGCGCCGGTAAATCTGCCGGAAGGGCTAGTGGCTGTACAATTTATATGAAGCTGTTCACATTATCCCGGGTCCGGCATTTTTGCCGAGCCCGGCATTTTTACCGAGCGTTTTGTCACTAGGAATTGCCGGTAAAACGACCGGGCCCGGAGTAATGTGAACGAGTTTTAAAATAGGGTGTACCCAATGTTTTCTTTTATTTTGCCTTCTATTAAGATACCACCCAAAGGCAGTGCAATTTTTTTTATCACTCTTTTCCCAACCACTGCTACTCCTGAAAGCCAGAATTAACAGTAGCGAACACCTGAAAAACGCTGAAGCAATGAACGTCGGTACGTCCCGGAAAACGACTTTTAATGTATCTTGGATAGATAGAAACAATATCAAGAAACCACTTTCCAAAAAGGGTCTATGAATCGATAAATTTAACACACTAGCTAAAACCACACGGTTTTACATGCATTCAGTT
Organism: Caradrina clavipalpis; assembly: GCA_932526535.1. Taxonomy (NCBI): domain Eukaryota; kingdom Metazoa; phylum Arthropoda; class Insecta; order Lepidoptera; family Noctuidae; genus Caradrina; species Caradrina clavipalpis. The sequence goes on from OW052103.1 coordinate 5,650,603, forward strand.
AGTCTTTGATTACAGTCCCGCCCCCGTGTGTTGTAACGTAATGTTACATAGCCTATAAACTTCCTCCTGATAAAAGGCAAAGCGATGTTTTCAAATCGGACCAGCAGTTCCTGAGATTTGCGCGTTAGTTTAATATGTTAGCATAGATTAGAAATCTCATTGTCTATTTACATAGTTGCGCATTTGGTAACACTAGATATGGTACATACAATGGACGCGTGACGGCCGTAAAGCGTATCGTTAAACCCAGCCCTAACCGAAGTTTAATTACCTAAGGCTTGCGGTGCTCGTAAACACTTCAGGAAACTAATGCCCTGACCGCAGGTAGGTCAGTTGTCAGTGAAACGGATGCGTTTACATTGTATCAGGTACTGAGATGAGAAATTACACGACGATCACCGCCCTTGGACCGAATTCAGGTAAAATAGTTACATTTACAGTTGAAGAGATGGAGAACTTTGAAGAAAACAAACATTTGGACTTGAACTTGATGTTTGAGCTAATCAACTAATTAGGGAACAGTAGAACTCAATAACAACACCAATACACAAACACAAAAATAAATAAACTAAACTAAACAAAAGTTTTAATTGTCAAAAAATGCTGCTTGTATTTATGATTTATAATGTAAGAAATTTAATTTATTACAAACAAAATTAATAGTGTATGAATAAAGGGTAAATTTTTGAGTTAATATAAAATATCGAGAAAAACAATAATATCACCAAAAACCGCACTAATTATACTTTGTTTTACGCACCAATTATTATACACTATTTTTAACACTATCAAATTGTAACATAAACTTGATCAAAACCTGATATGTATCAGGATTGAACAAGGATTCTAACAAATCGATTCGCGTACGTCAATACAATTCATTGGTATCATTAATCAAGGAGAAAATTGATGTGTACCTGCTGCATTATCAATCTCTGCTGCATGTGGTAGTGTTGTACCGAGTAATGCTGTAGTGACACTTATCGACCCACTGACATCGTTTATATCGATCCCGATGATACACGAGGGATGCCGATCGTCAGTTGTTTTTTTTTTTTGGTATATTTACTGTAGTTATGTTATGTCGTGTGTTGGGGGTGATAGATGGATGTGGTCCTTAAATGTTTTGGGGTCTTGTTTCATTATTAACAAAAATTTTTTTATTCGTCTCGTAGAAACGAAAATCGTCATTGACGTATGTAATGGGTGTAAAAAGATACTTAACAGACTTATAGCTACATATAGGTCCCATAACTGGGATCATATTTGTGTTCTGGACTATGCCTGAATATGCGGATTACAAAAATAATAAAAGTTGAAGTTCTTTTAATTTTTTTACGAAAGTTATTTTTTGAGTGTTCTAATCTAAACTTTAATTATTCGTACAGTGATTTCTTACACCAAAGCTAAAAATGATTTACCTGCAATATTGTTTCCTGCAATATGTGTAAAAATCCTATAAATTCTCGTGCAGCAAAAAAAATATCTATGTAGACTTGCACCGTTACTTCCTTTTCATCTTCCACCCAATTTCTTGCAACATTTTTAGAAATATAATAAACATCATCAACTCTGAAAAAAAGCTTTTGTTTTAATTTTATTGCTTATGCAAATCATTTTTATTTCATTCTTTTGATCTAATGAATCATTATCATGATGCAACGCCTTTCTTAGAAAATATATGACGTTTATGCTCACCTTCTATTCCATTTCCAAGATTATTTAAACACGTGATTCAAATATTTGCACAAACATTTGTGTAAACAAGATGTGGTTCATTCAACATATTTCTTACTACTTTTATTTTGGCTCATGTATTGTGTTTACAATATTGTTCTATGTATCTTATCGTCTTCTGCTGCTAGGTCAATATCTTTGTCTTTACGATCCCAATGGACATTCTACTGTCTTTCAATCGGCCAATCTAGAATAAATTATGCAAAAAAGCGATGTATATTCATTTTATTCAACTCGTAATCGTAATACTACTACCTACATACTAATAAAGTAATCGTAATACCAATTTCATTAGAGTATTGCTTTAGAGCTTCACTCATCGATATAATATCCAAATTCAACAACCAAATAAAAAATATCTGTATACCTATCATCAGTCACAAAAACCAACAATCTCGAATCCATTATTTTTATTAAAAGCCATCCTAAAGAGTCAGTTCATCAAAACAAACATACATTTAAAAAATCAATAAAGTGAACCCTTCCCGATAGCGTTCAAATAAACCATGTCGATTCAAATAAAAGCAAATCGACAAAAAATCTCGGGTTCCAAAAGAATCGTAATCGAAGACCAACAATCTGTCAACCATCATTGTATTATAATATTTGTATCGAACATAACTTATATTATAATAAATCGATTGATTTTTATCTATGACTTGAATTCGATCATCGGATATAGGAACATGCGTAAAATCAACAGTAATACCTATGTTATAAACTCACTTGAACTTTTTCAAATAATTATACGGGGCAGAGGCGAAGGAGACAAAAAGGATGAGGTGACAATGTCATTTCGAAACCACAGATCCTGTCACTTCCTCATAAAACGGCGCACCCCGCTGCGCAGGCGCACCCCATTTACAAACAATACACCACGCAACCATTCACATTCGCATCCGATTAATTCTTCGTAATAGCTTTATAAAACCACGCGTTTATCGTTGTTATTTCAATCTCTTTTCATACATTAAAAGTATTACTCATACCAATCAGATAATACCAAAATACACATCGAACATAGTAATTGATGATTTAATTCAAACGGTATGACATGAAAGTAAGATCGTGTCTTAAAAATACCAAGCTCGCATACCCGAAATAATTGATAAATCAATGCAGTTCTCAACGCGAGGGGCACTAAATCAAAAAGAATAAGTGACCGTCTATCATAACATTTTGACGTAGAGAAACGTGCTCGATATTAAACTGTTCCCGCTAGATGGCGCGATAACGGGCTGTCAAACTCGCCTGTCATTAGCTTATTAATGGCCGCCGAACGCCGTTTTGATAGAATAAAAAGTTATTTGAGTTTTATTGGCCCTTTGTCTCACTTTGTGTACTCATTAATTTTACAGACATACATGACGACTCAATACTGTCGAGCCCTTTTTACTCGTGTTATCTTTTTTACAGCCATTTATTAAAAGTTGTGATTGTAAATGTTGTGGGATTGATGGCGATAAAAATAATAATTGCAGTGATATCATTTCATGAAGCGACAATTTAAATGATCTAATTGAAGTTGGCGACATTGAATGCGTAATAGCATGGTCGCCAGTATTTCACAGAATACAATGGCTCTCCCACGCAACGTCTGCCGTGAAACTTGCACATCCTCTTGCAATTTGAAACAATTTGCATATCTACACACGTCATTCGTGTCTAAAAATAACGTAAATTCAATTTATGTGTTTACAAAAAGTTAACAAACCAGACCGACTTAACACTTTCGCTATTATCCTTCTTTTTTTTCAAAGGCAACACTGTCTTATTTAGCCAAACATTCGGGAGGCAATCTGGTAAGTAAATATTTGGGCAAACCGATTTGTGTCCTCACTGAATAGAAATAAGATTCAAGTTTGTGTTGCGTATTGGGTGAGTTATAGCATTTTGTTTAGGATCACGTGCGGCCATAGGACCACACACGGACGCAAGTCAACATCGGTCCCTAGAACAACACTATAGCACTTAGTATACTTTACAGGTAAACTAGTAGCTTTTGAAGGCACACGTCACATAATTTGATACCCGATTGCGTTGCCTCAAACGATAAGTTCATTTTAAGAGAAAAAAATTGGCTATCAGGTGTTTATATATAACAGTTTTTTTTTTAAATATAATTTTCAATAGACCGATTAGGTCGTTTGTGAAAGATGGGTTTAGCTTATCATTGTTTTACAATATCCCCATATAATTATGGTTCAAAAGATCAAGAGATGCGATCTGCTCCCCAACAACCGCTAAACAGCGTGGACTTCGAAAAGGCACGCGCGAAAAGAATTCGACACTCGTGGCAAATATAGAACATTTATCAAATTGAAAACCTGTTTTTAAATGAATCCGATTGGTGCTTGAAGGTAAGTAATCTATTATTTCATGGCTACAGACAGAAGTTCGTAGACTATACTACTAAATGTCTTAGCTACCTTCCAGAAACCACTTCAAAATTCAAATCTCCCCACTGCGGCAAACAAGACTTCCAGATAAGTAAAACAGGTTTTCAGATGATTTAATTACACTGTAACGAAAACAATAAAATTAATGTACGAGGTGGTGAATAAGCAGTGAAGGTCGTGTGGGCGAAGTTGCGCCCGCGCCGGTAGCCAGACGAGCCGACGACACCCGATGACACCCGACAACAAGACGCATAAGTCACGAACACTGACGTTTTAAGTGCAACTACATGAAACAATGCAGCTGTATCTTACTATTAAATTGAGCAATCAGGTGTGAAATTGGCTAATGAAACGTCGAAAACTAGGTCAGAATGATATTCAACTTGTAAATAGGCACATTAATGTGCCAATATGATTAATGCAAAATATGTTAATGCAAGGTACTTTCTACTCAAAGTCAAAGTCAAATCATTTATTTCAATTAGACCATTAAAAGGCGCTTTTGAATTGAAATTGGTACTGAAGTACCAATTCTATCCCCCAGCAGTAGCTACTGGTGCACATGCGACTAAATTAAGAACAAACGAAGAAGATCAATAACATTGAATTTCAGATCTAGAGACAATGTTGCATGATTAGTAAAAGAATACAAAAAAAAAAAATAACGATGCCGCGCAACAAAATGAAATCCTATGAAATTGTAAACAAAATAACGGACGAAGGCGCGGGCAGAAGATAACATAAAAATATTAGGAAAAACAATGACAGAGCTTATACCCAACTCTTTAACAATCCAAAAGTATAAATAGAACTCTATCAGACCTTTACGATCAGAATAAAATCAGATAATAAAGTCTGTTTGATAACATTAATCAATGACTCAATAGCGATTACTCATTGTAAAATCGCGAGCCTTCGTATCACAAACCTGAATGGCAAGAAACTACTGTGCGGTTATAAAGATATTTCTTATGATGTATAAATAAATTACATCTATATGTGTAGATAAATGGTTCGGACTTGTTCTTTAGAGGGTGTTTTAGTATCGTTACGACCAATTGAGCTTGTAGTACTTTTCAAAAAGTATCGACTCGAAATCTACTATACTACTCAATTAATTAGGTACATCGACTGGTTAAATAAACATGCCAAATGTATTAATATCCAGTAAAAAGCGGGTCAATGTACGTAATAAACTTATGCTTGAAATAGATTAAAAATTAATTAGCGCTAAATATCAAAAATCATCAAACTTCCAACCGGTGTTTTTGAAAATCTATGGTCGAGGCCTACGTCCAGCAGCGGATGTCCTGCGGCTGATATGATGATGATGATCAAAAATCATTTCGAAAAATGGGAGAACTTTGCGTTGTTTTGGCGGAACTTAACGCAATTGTTTTTAATGTTAATTAAATTAACACAAAATATTCCACCACCATCTTACCATCTGCTGTAATAGATATTCAATGTAAAGATTTATGAATAAGTCGTTGGTGTGTCAATAAATAAATAAATCTCTAGATCTTAAACCACTAACAAAATATTTGCATGACCAAAACCCACGAATCGTAAAACACATAGATGCAGTCCTGAAAGCTAAGTGATTATATTTATCCTGAACCTTCAGCTGCGCAGTGTCACCGGCGCATGCGCATCGTGACCGGGGGTGAGGCGACAGGAAGGGGCGTGGTCGCCGCACATTAGCGACTGTTCGGGGAACACACTGGGCCCACTCCCGATATCATAAGGACATTAATAACTTGCGTCATATTTAACGAAGGAAAAATGCTATAATTGGCACTTAAATATGTAGCTGAGGCCCGTCATTATCTGAAGCGGTTATTAAAAGATTTTAGTGTGTTTATCATAGGTTTTATATCCATATATCTCAATTCATTTTCGATTTAAAAAAAAAAACTTTGTTCTGTAGTTTATAAACACTAGAGTCTTGTTAGCTCAAGAAAGATGTGACATTCAAAAATATTTTAACGAATAGAAAGTTCATTACAAATCCATTTTCTTAAGAACTTAAAATGTCCATTAATTTCCACTAAAACCACTAGGCAGTTCATACAGCAAACAAGTAGACGAGCTACCACAGTTACGGACCACACGTGGCCAGCCAATTATGTGACAACGTAGTCTAGAGCTCGAGAGGGTAAACAATGTGGGGGCGATCCGTAACACGGTAGTGATGACCCTCAGATGAGAGTCCTCCTGGGAGGCCCGAGCTGGGAGGGATACGATTTTGAGGATGTATTCGTCATTGATGTAAAAATTGAGGCAGTAGAAGAAAAAAATAAATTGGAAGAAGGACCAATTTTTTGGATACAAGGACCAATCTTGGGCAGAAAATTGCTTCTATTCAAATTAGCAGTTTATACAACTGTATTAGTAAGGTTTTTTTTAAAAGAAATAGAAATAATACAATACAGAAATCAAATGATCATGCGACATTCATGAAACTGAAAGTCAAGCTCAAGATGAGCTCTGAAAACTAATAATAATCTTTATAACAAGTTTTGCATGACAATGGCTATTGAATAAATAATAACAATAAAATTCTGTTAATCAAAATGGAAAGTTATATCTTACGATAGCATTACCATAATAATATGCATACATAACCCTCGAGCGCTCACTAGTGGGTGCTTATTAACAAATAGAAGAGGTCGGAAAGACCCCGGGTCCCGTAGGACCACCGGTATTAGCATCAGCAAGTCAAATGGAGCGTCAAATGCGCGAGTCACTTTAGGGTTGAATCCACTTAAGGCGACTGAATACTGCTTGTAGCTTTATAGGACAGGTAAATGTCTTACATTACATTTAACTAGGACTATAGTTACAATGTCTGTTTTTTGCAATTATTCATCCTTGACACGGATACATAATTTATAGTAATCCATTGGAGCTGTAATTTTGTAATTTCTGATCATTTTAAAATATTTATTAAGTACATAGTGAAAATTAGTGTGCCTAGGTGTCATATTTATGAAATAATAATAATCCGGGAAAAAAAAATACGTTTTTTCAAAGTATTAACAGTAAAGCTATGTCTATGAAGCTCCTAAACAGAGTATAAGTTCAGCTTTATCTTTGTGGTGGAGTGAAAGCCTTACGGAGGCGCTTGAGGTGTAGCTACTGAATTTATACAATGAGCCGAGATACAGCTCATTTCTATAGTTAACCGAACTCATTTCATTCTATAAAAAAGCCAAACAGTTTTTAACAATCCTCAGTAGCAGACCAACATTTGAAGCTAAGTATACATTTCTGTTTTACTAAAAGTTCATTAATCCATTTGTATGCAAATTAACGCTTAAGTAATACCTTCATTGTTCGCCTGTAGGTATAGAATAAAGTTCAACATTCAAGCTTTGACGAACAAATGCCTAATTCAATTCAACGCAAAAAGGTACCCCAAAACAAAGCAACGAGCGCTAAACGACTGTTTTATGTGCCATTCGCAGTCGGTTGCGCGAGCGCAGGCGCAGCGCTGCCCCACGACGTGGATCGATACTTATTTGCATACACGATAAAAGAGACCAGTCAACATGCATGATATATTAAAATCACGTCTCCGGAACAATTAACAGAAACGAGCGAGCGATCAAATAATAAAAAGTGCCTTTGTCATTACAAACAGTCGACGCGACGAACATTCTTAGAAACACCATAACGCCAAGAATAATAATAACCCCGTATAGACGATGAATCGGTTTTCAGACGTTAACCAATCGGACGGCGCGCGCGCAAATCGCCAATATGGCGGATATAATAATTACTTACTATATTGTGTATTATAGTTTCATGCAACGTCTATGACTGTATCTGAAACTATTGAGGACGTAACATTATTTGTAATGAAGTCCGAACACGTACATTTTATAACGGACCGCTTACAAAGTTTCTAAAGATGGCTCAATCTTTATCTGGGCGATGACTCATTTTCTTATAAGTTTTTCTTTATATTTTCCTTAAATGTCCATTCTTTGTTATGATCATCTTTGAATTTCGGGTTAAATGTTTTAATTGTTGTTTACATAAATAAAATGCAGTGTAAAGGAAATAGATAAATCTTTATCCAATTGAAAAACAACCACGAGACGAGTACTTTGTACAACTACTAGGAATGTTCATGAAATTTCCTAATAAATAATCTCCAATGCAAAATTATTTGTACAATTCATAGTCGGAAAAATTATAATTTGTATAAATTTTCCAGTCGTCAGTCACAAACTAGTACACAATAAAATTAGATACGTTCAAGAAATCAATGCGGTATGACGCAGATAATAGTAAATCACAATAATATTATCACGAATAGGTATCTATTTAAGCCTTGTTGAGCATTCGAAAACAATTTTCCGTCGCGCAGAACGAGCACAAGTCAACCTCAAACCATCAGAGAGGACAAAAAGCCGAGACGAGACACATCACCTCCAACCTCCGATTGAGAAACCCAATTTGAATAACAATCAATAAATTAATGTACAACCGTAATTTATTCATAAGCGGAGTCTGTGACACACCGGCGCGACGAGCACTGAATCCAAATGAAATTTTATAAGAAACGCTCCTTTTCAACGGCCCATTATGGACAGAATGTAATACTTTTCTTAACGTATCATCATTATCGGTCCGCATCACAATGCTCCTTTGAGTGCGAGTGTCGTTTAAGTGGACTAATCTCTTTACACGTAAAAACTGACGGCACCGAATGAGTTTCTCGTGTTGGAATAATTAGTCTGCAATTGAAAGCGTGCTTTATTTCAAGAGACCGGACAGTACGGACATGACACGGTTGGCCAACGGTAAAACACTTTCACGAATACAATGATAATTATTACAAAAGAGTATGATTCTGAAACGGCCAAGCCCGTACGCTACGCCGTTTTTAGAATATGAAAAGAAAATATTTAAATAATGTCGCGTAGGCAGCCCATAAATAGCGCCTCGTTAATTACCGACTGTAATCACATTTCGCCAAACGCGTTACTACACACATGTCCCATCCCTTCGCTGTTCTAAATTTAAATATTATTAAAGGCGGGAGTTGGGCACGCTCCCTATTTCGATAGATTCGAAAATAATTTATGAAACTTTGTGTCACTTAGGTACAAAGTGTTACCCAATACATAAATGTGTGTCTCGTGTCTTCTAACATAACTACAATATTGTAATTAACCAACTACAGTGCATATAATGGCAATACAAATATTTGCAATAACAAGTTTGTACATGCATTTCAAAAATAAATGCATCATAAGACTTTTTAACGTTTTTTTTTTTTTAATATCGGGATACGATTAGTCTATCTGTGTTCTGGTAATAGCTAAGATTTTTCCAATGGCAAAACATTTTTGCCAAAACATTTGGAGCTTAAAATGACCAACAAATTCGTTTATCATGTTCGACCTTAAAGTAATTGCTGACAAATTGCATTCGCATAAAAACCAACATAATTTTCGCATTCCATTGATGAAAAAATATAATGATTAGAAAGAATGAATTAGTTCCAAATTAAAACTAAATAGAGTTGCGCAGGAGCATCGAGTTAGATTCGCGTGTCGTCACGAGCGCCGGCGGCGACAGCCGAGCTCAATTGCCGATGGATCCACATTTTAGTAGTCATTTGAACATAATCATCTCAATTTTACAACAACGTCTAACAAAATACTTTTGCAGAGATGTGCGAAAACCGATTCGGATAAAATTAGCATCTCTACAATGAACAATTTCGAACTCGTGTAACTTTGTTTTGCTAGAATTTGTACCTATTCAATATGTGTTAAATATTGTAGTGAAATTTTTATACATGAACATGGTTCTATTTAATTTAAAACCCTCAATTAAAAATAAATATAGGCTAATATGTACCTGGTAACAATGTAAGTACCCAATTATAACAACAGCATCAATTCAATTATACTGCATAACATTCATTCAGTTATTCATTTATTATTTGCTACCAAAACAACCTTAATTAGGGATCCATTTTTTGTGTTTGTCGTTCAAAGATGACTATGGTAATAATATAGTATTACATTTTTGGTCCTTGGTTTTTTTTTTTGCAACAGTCAGTTGCGTGATTTCCAAAGTTTTCAAATTGTCAGGTTGTCATCTTCGTTTTGAAATAAGTTAATTATGAAGACAGAATTTCATCAAAATTCGAATAGTATCGGAAAGATCGTAGATTTTTTCTTGTTGTTGTAGATGATCATCCAAATATAATCTATCATCTTCATTATTCAAGGTTTTTGTGTGTCCATGTGAGCTGTAGTTTGCGTGTCCAAATCATTGCTTGAGGGGAACAGTAGCGCTGATCGTGGCTCCAAATTGCTGCCTGTCAGAGCCTCAGTCAGGACCAACCGATCCCACAGCCCGATCAAACTCACTGCTAAATTGTGGGAATCGATTATTCCGTAGTTCTTTGTCTGATATGACAAAAAATGCATCAATGCGATTTCTTTCTTGTCAGAACTTGATATAATTTTCATTAAATTGCTATCTAAGTGGTGGGTAGTTTTTATTTCATTTCACAAGTTGCAGTCATCCGTGAGAATTTCGAATTGGATTAAATTGTGTTCTGGAACGTGGGGATAACAAATTATATAATATTGTACCAAGCAGTCTAAAAAGGCAATAAAAGCAATTATGATAACTTTTAACCAATGAAGAGTTTTTTTTTATTTGATGACAGTTGAAAACTTTCGTAGTCATAATATTCCTTATGATGTGCAAAGCTCGATATGCCGTGATCAAGCAGTGTGCGGCTATGGCTAATTGCAAGCTTTCCCGCCATTGCTGCTTCATTTTCAAGATGGCGGCGGGCGTCGGAGTGCGATTTCACGTCATTAAGACTAGTTATCGCGCGACCTGCCTGCTATCCTCTAATTATCCGCTACCGGTGCCTCCCAACGCAATAGAAATAATATTGGATATTATAAACTGGAAATATAATTCACTTGATCGACGCGGTGTTACATGTGGCGTAAAATGGGCGTAACCTCGTCGAATAATTGCTTTCTAATGTATGAGAAGCCTTCGAAGTTAGCTGATTGCTGTCTATTTTCATCACTGGACGCACAATCGAGGTTTTGCATTTATTCGATTTTCTAGCCTGCATTAGCTCAGTAATGGTTCAGTAATGCAGTTCAAAGACACGACATACTTGACAAGATTTAATCTTACCAATTTAATTTCTTCTTCTAATAACACTGCATTCTTGTCTATCAAGTCAATCAGTCTTTATTACAAAAAAAAAGTGTTTCAATTTCATCTGTATAAAAGTGGCAGCACCGAGCTAGCGTGCGCGCGCGCCCCGCCCTCCGCCGCGCGTGTCTCGAGAGGGATCCAGATACGTAATTACTGTAATCTGTAATCAAAACGCCCGCTATTAAACAGTAGCAACACTTCTCGATATGGACACAACTTCTATGGAGATACTATTGGCACAGTTTTGTTTAGTTCCTGACTTCTGCATTGCATTTTAACTTTAAGCCATTTTTTTCTCAGTATCATTTTTTTCTCTTATCATTCCACCTTTTCAATTACGTAGTTCTTGCTAATGTTTTTGGGATTCATTAAATTCGAAAAACAACGCATTTCTCGAAATAAAAATAGAAGACGGTTATGCAGGAACTAAATTTCATGAGCTGTACAGTTTCATAAAGGCATTAGAAATTGATGTCAACGGATGATAAAATTTTAATTAAATGTTGACTCTCGTGCATTTATGTTCCGATAAATGATACTGGATATTTCTGACATGTTACAATTTCTACGAACTCGTATATTTACTATAACATCGATTGAACGATAAATATGATAAGCTTCATTGGCTAATCTAAGGAGTTAATGAACTTTCTACTTCTGGAACTCAAGAGCTTTGCAGTCTTAGTGAATCAGCTATTCAAATGAAGTCATGACCAAAAAGTATTTAACAAGCTGTTCCAAAAAACGATACCAAACAACATTGCCCTATTTTTCGGTCCTCATTAAAAACAAACACCAAATAGTCTATAGTAGGTACGTAGATACTCCTCCGTTTGATTTTGATTGTTGTATCTTCAAGTATATGAAACGTATCATTAGGGCTGCGATACACATCATTATTCCGAGAATCGGGTTCGTCTGCATAGAGCCCGCTAACTACAGTCCGCGGTGGCGTGTGAAGCCCGTGAGAATCTGTGCGATATCTCGTACCTGCCAGATTGACGGCAGATCAATGTCGTGCTCTTGTTGTTGTGTTTGGTTACGGAGATATACTCCGGCTACTGATGAATTTCCTTTTCATAATGTTTTCAGAGAAAAGGACCATTTTTATATCCAATTTTAGGACCATAGGATTTGTTTTCTATCAACTTTGTCATAATAACTTTACCTATCTAAATATTTAATTAGTAGGAAGAAATACACACATGATCACACATCGTTATCGTTGCAAACGTAATGTCGCCGTCCCTACGTTACCTTCAATTATAAAGAGATTTTTTATAACGGGCTCGTGATTGGACAATTAATCACGTCGATTACGCATGCGCCACATCACTAACGCCGCGCGTTTATAGAGACAGCTACTTGAAAAGAAACATTCGGCCATTGAATAGCTTTTGTGAAGATCGCTTAATGCTCTTTTATGTGGCGTTAATTAATTATATTTAATGCGGTCGTTCGTTTTTGTCGCGTTTGTTTGTTACTACGACGTATTAATATTTTTTGTGCGTTGCTGATGAATTTGTTATTCATTGCTGAATAAAAGCTTAACACTTTGTCGGGTAGATGAAATGACATTTGGCAATGGTTGACATTTTATATACGGGCTTTAAGATGTTCGTTTTATTTATTATGCTGATGTGTCATCAAGTCACACAATTAGATTCCGCTTACTAAAATATAAATACAAAAGGAAAAAAAATACGTTTATTATTTCTAAGGACCAAAGGACCAATAAAGTGTAGTGCGTTTAATTTTAAAAAAATACCCTTCGGGTTTATGCATGGCTAGTAAAACAATTAATAAATATAATCCGTTCTTATTAGATTAACAAATTAACAAACAGGAGAATGTATTTAATCGTCTCCGTGGGTGTGAGGAGGGGAGATCAAAGTGCGCACGCGCCGTTACTGAGCCCAACTGTTTATAAACAACTTGATAGCCATGATATTTTTGACGGGACTTTTAATTGCTTGGATTAATATACGTAGATATGACACGCCTAATTATTCTTTCACTACCAGAAGTTACGCATGTATATTTCAGTTTACTTAACCAGATTGTAACCTAGTTTATGTACTTTAGGTATATTGTGTATGTATGTATGTATGTATATATATGTATGTATGTACCTTGTTCGTACACTCCTTACCTACTTGACAATGTATTGTTACCATTTAGAGAGATCACTCTAAAAGAAATATTAAACACAAGTCATGATAACAGTAGTTTAGTTCGAATCACATTCGGATACTACCGTTCAATAAACTTTATGTAAAGTACACGTGAAATAGTTTGCGCAAACATTTTATATTCGACCGCTAACGGTACTAGACGAGAGATCACGCACACTTCAATCCTCCGCAAAAACTGTAGACCGACCCACTTGATAGTCTTGATACTAGCTTATGTTCTGTCAATCGAATAAATAATGACATAAACAAATAGTTATGTAGGTTGCAAGTACATGCTAATCATTAAATTTACTCATAATTACGAGGCATCCACAATAACATTTTAAGGATAAAGTAGTGTAGATTTTCTATGGATTCTAATCTCACATTTAAGCCGATAAGCCACGATTAACACGCCCATACAGGTAATCTTGAACTACAGTTATTCCAGATTTCCTATATTTTCACAATAATCTTACAAGTAATAACCGAATGCGCCCACAAAGACCAGTTCTAACTGTAAGTGTAAATATATTACTCATGTTATTTACGCACAAGTGTCAATATTTTTCAAAACTTTATCTTGTATTAAATATTATGAGAGGAAAGATTTTTTATTTGTTTGTACTGAATACGCTCCGGAACTACTAGATCGATTTCAACCATTTTAACATCACGCTACGACATAGTGGAGCGGAGCAGTAACCAAAGAAATAACTTAACGCAGGTGAAATAAGCCAAGCGGACGAAGCGCGGGCGCAATCTAGTCTTGTATGAAATAAGTGTATTATGGAGTTTACAGTGTCACATGTGATTATGCGCAAGAGTCCTCTCGTAGCACGTTATGCATTTATTCGAACAAAAGACTATTACCATTAACTACGTCGCTATAAATGGCGATAAACATAATTATCATAAACAATCATTGTATAAATGTGTCAAAGATCAAGATTGGTTGCGTGATGTAAACAGGACATTTTATAGTGACGTAAGGGAAATACCCAACACCCTTCCGAGAAGCTTTTGTAATAGATTTAACAATGAAAGAAAAGACAAAAAACGGCTTTTGTCTATTATATTAACGGTTTATCGTCCAACGTTTCTAATGAAACTAAAACAGAGAAATTGAATGACTTTCAAGATGATAAACTGGCATGTATATTTTTATACATAAATACACTTTTAACCATAATCGTTGCTTAAAGTGAAATAATGATTAACTCGTGCTTAGCCTTACATTTTTGAAGTTTAAGCTTTCCTTTACTAGATATAAACTTGGATAATAGTTACTATACCTATTTCTGCCATTTTCCCACATGTTCCGAATACAAAGCCGTTTAGCAACATTAATTAAACTTCTTGTTTAGATTTGTTTGTATTCTATTATTATCACCTAAAATTGTGACAACCAGCATGTTAAAAAAACAAAGTAGCATCTAATTTTCTCATCCTGTCTGCAAAACCTATAACATTAGAAAAATAATGGCGCCACAACGGCAGTTATTACGTTATATTGTTGAAATGACAACATTTTACCGTTCAAATATAAAAGCAAATGGTAAATAAAAAACATTGCTTTTTAAAAAAAACACCAGCCTATTATTGTCCCATTTCAAGGCAAAAGCCTCTTCTTACGCAGAGAAGACAAGGAGGAGACAGGTACTCCATTCAATCTCTCCTCTGTGGTCACAAACTCACAACTTTACATTTCAGTGTAGCAGGCGGCACCCTTGTTTGCCAACATGGCCATACTTGTGCGCCAATGTAGGCAAATACGATCACACAATATATTATTTGACGGAATTATGCAATCTGACAATAGAAACATGTTGGGATTTGTGAGCAGTCACATGAAAAGAGTTTTAATAAATGTCCCTAAAACGAACCATTTTCAAAATTAGAATAGTGAACTCCAAAAAGTTTGCAATTTCAATGTCCACCTAAAAGAAAAAAGATTTTAATAGTTAGAAAAGTCTATGAGCCGAATCATTTTCAAAATTAGAATGATGAACTCCAAAAAGTTCGCAATTTGAATATCCACCTACACAGTCAACAATATTTTGCATGACTTTATCAATAAATCTTTTCATTCTACACATAACGCAAGTGTGTTTACAAATAAATTTCCTTGTACTACAACAAAAATGTTAGCACATATGCCCAGTAAAACTAACTCGGCATACGCGCAATAAATGATCATTTTATTGAGCGTAACCGGCAGTTATAAGTGGACGCCATTGGTGAATCGTCGCGCTCGTAAAATTGTCAAACATGAATTGCTGTTAGTCACAGCTGAATAGAACACATAAAACCTACGGCTTTTGAGCTTAAGGTCAACATATATCGCCAAAGATGGCGTTAGCAAATCTCTGAGCGGGTAATTTCAATCGTTAAATGCAAACATATGGACGACTTGTTAAATTATTTTGTGTGTAATGTATAAAATTGCGATTCTGTGTTACTTGTGTGTCCTGATTAAGACGGCCTCGTAATGACCAAGTGGTTAAGACCCCGCCTCTAATGCTTGAAGCTGTCGGTTCGAGCAATGTGAGTTTTTAATTCAATATGTACTTTCTAATTATATCTTGAACACCACCGACATAAGTGAAGGGAAACATTGTAGTTTTTGTCGCATTGTTTTTTTTTAATGATGGGAAATCATCAGATGACTTTTCCGCCCTGGGTGGAGCGGAAGGGAGACTCACTGAATAAAACCCATCCGTGTTCCTGTTACTGCCCTTTGCGTTTCAGGGCCATGGTGACTCTTGTGAACCAATTCCGCTACCCTGGATCGTCAGGAAACCTACATTTAAAATTATTGTAAGTCTTAAATTGCCAATCCGCCTTAAGCAAGCGTCTTGATCGCCTTCTCTGTATAAGAAGAGGCGTTTGTCCTGCAGTGGGCCAATAATAGGCTGACATTATTATGTTGTAAGGCGCACACGCAGCGTAAATAATGAAAGACTTGAATCTTGATGCGTCAGATATGCGCGAGATTAACTGAAATCGTAATTATTATAATGACAAGTGTTCTACTGAGATGGAATGTACGATTGACACAGGAACTTCACTAGCCTGCAGTATTAAGACGTTCATACAAAGTAAATAATGCTCGTTTATCTCCAAAAGCTACACCTACACTAATGAAAAGGAAAACTCCTTTTTAAATAATTTGAAATTAATGAACGAAGTAATTATCTTGTACTATAGTAACATTACTTTCTGTAGGTGTTCTGGCTGGCTGAGCCATATACAAGCTTATTTTAAAGAAAGAATATAATATGAGATAATTAATAAAATAAGAAAGACTTGACAGTCCTTCACGAGGGCTGACAGGATGCATCGAATTATTTAAATATATCAATATCAAGGCTATTCATTGTGGCTACCTTTAGGGACCGGCCTATGGCCAGTAGTGAACGTCGTTCGGTTGATAAGATGATGAAGCTGATGATAACATAATAATTTTTATTTACACAAAATACGAAGTAATAATAATATAAACAAGTCTTTTAATCAAGTAAAAAGATAATCCCGCTACCACAGTCCCTACATACTCTGTCGTCGTATCTTCATTACCTCAAATATGAAGACATAAGACCGTAGGTGGGCACTTATCCAAAATTAAAGAAAGAATTATTTATCCCCAAAGGAAAAATACACCTGCCTGAGCAGACAGTTCCTCGCATCACTTTTATTTCCTCCAACGTTTTAGTACCCGAAAAGACTACCCTAATTTGATCCCTGAAGAGCCTTTTATTTTCCCCTCTGCCTCTTTGCCCCGGTTGTTAAAAGAGGGTGAGGGTAGGTCAAGTTATATTTTGTAAGTGTTAACAGTACGTTTTAGTGCTAGTAAATAATTAAAGCGCCTAATTTGATGCGAAGGAAGCTTCTTTAGTGAGTAGTTTATGTGGGCAACGTCGATTGAATGACGCCACGCACGCTTGTAATCGTGGCGGGAAAATAAGAGTTTAATTAAGAAAAGGAGGAGGGAAAGTATACCTATCTAATTCTAGAAGATCTTACAAAACAAAAGAAAAAACTTTAATTTAATAAATAGGACATGTGTAAAAATAAAAACTCAATTTAAATTAACTTTTTAGAAAGTTACCAAAGAGTTTGTTAGCCCCCTCTCGTATTTTTATCACTAGCCACTTTTCATTGAAAAACTTCGGATGACATTTGAAAGGAAATTAAAAAGAAATCATTTTATTTTCTTTTGGCGTTAAATGTCATCGTAATATTTTTTTTTTTTTTTTTTTTAATATTTTTTATTTTATTCACAACAAAAAATCGTAAATCTTAAAATAACATCTGCCAAACTGCAAAGCAATTTGTCGGCAGTTGGTTCTCGTGGATAGGCAAAAATAAGGATATAAACATATTTTTATATGCAATTTAACTAAATACTACAACTATGGCTGCCTTAGCAGAAATTTTACTATACGTATATGAAAAACCACAGATAAAGAAAAAAATAACAAAAGAGATTAACAAGGAAGAGAATTATTAAAAATAAAAATAGCAAATAAAAACCACAGCGGCATTAGCCGACAAATGCCATGAGTGGCCGTCTGTCCATCTTTTTCTAGCTTATATGATCACTATGATCAGGCCTAAAGTTACTAAAACCATCCCACGACATTTACCGACCGAGGCCGCTGCAGCAACTACGGACACATCGACAAGTAATGTTTTCTCAGGACACTTTTTAAAACGTTTTTACTTTTGACACGATCGATTACTCCTTCAGGTAGTTCATTAACTAATGTAGGCGTAAGCCATCGTCTCGTACGCTTGCCATAGTAGTTATTTACATTTGGGACATGTAATTGCTTTTTCTTTGAGTGTCTTTTTTTTTGAATGACATAGGCCAGTGATTCGCTACAATATAAGTAGGTATTAATAAATCATAATCTTACATTAATTTATCTACTAAATTATCTAATTACAGAATAGGCAAAGGTTAAAACCTTATAAATTAATAAAATGGAAAATTCAATCCAAATAAACTTTTTAGAAACTTACCAAAGAGTTTGCATGCGGCAATGCGTATTTTTCTCACTTACCACTTTCCATACAAAAACTTCGGATGACATTGACATTTGAAAGAAAATTAAAAAGAATTTATCTTATTTTCTTTTGGCGTTAAATGTCATCGTGATGTTTTTTTGAATGAGTTAGGCCAGTGACTCGCAACAATATAAGTATTGATAAATTATAATCTTACATTAATCATCTACGAAATTATCTAATTCCTGAAAATCTTACAAAATAGGTAAAGGTAAAAACTTTAAATTAATAAATTGGAATACTCCACCACCTCCACCTCTGCCTAACCCTTCGGGGAATACAGGCGTGCTGGTATATATATTTTTTTTCTATAGTATTTTTAATATTAATAAACTCTTTAGAAATTTACCAAAGAGTTTGCATGCGGCCATTGCGTATTTTTAGGACTGACCACTTTTCATTGAAAAATTTTAGATGACATTTGAAAGAAAATTAAAAAGAAATAGCTTTATCTTCTTTTGGCGTTAAATGTCATCGAAATATTTTTTCGAAAGACATTAGGCCAGTGACAATATAGTATATTAACAAATGAATTTGCAAAATAATAATCTTACATGAATCTACATATCTACTAAATTATTTATTTAGATACTTATAACAATATTACGATTTGACACGCATGTAACCAATTTTCATGTATACTTTCAATTAATTAAACAATTATTTACTTTTTTTTTGTTATATGACCAAAAAGGCCAGTGCTGTATCAGGAAAATGTTACCGTATCATGGCAGATGGTTTACAAATTATATTTCTGTTAGTATTGTAGGTAAAACCCATAAGAGAAAACTAAAAATATAATGATAATCATTTTTCTAATTACGATGTTCGTATCAAACTTATGATATTTTATTATAAGCTAATCTTGTTACCTAAAACTCCTTAGTAACGGCTATGTAACACAAATTCTAGCAAATATCTGTGTTTGTGACAATATTAATTATTATTGATTACAATCCGTGCCTATCGTATTTCAAGCAAGAAGTCTTGGGAAGCCCTACGAATGGTAATGCGATCTAATCTGCAAGGTACGGTATCAAAACCTTTCATAAATATTACAAGTAAGCAGATTTTTATACTGCGATGTTTATTTAGAAACCTTTTTTATTGTTTATCAAAATTAGCGTGCTTTATTTTAAAACTTATAGTACCATTTATATGGGGAATACAGGCGTGATGGTACGCCTGTATTCCCCGAAGGGTTAGGCAGAAGTGTATTAATGTACACCCACAGTTCGCCAGTAGATTTAGGTCCCATGTAATAGGGGGCGAGCCTATTGCCATTAACCGGGCACAAATCCAAACTCCAAGCTGCTACTGAGAATTTCTTAGAAAAACCCAATAAGGCTTTTTGCTCGACCTGGGAATCGAAGCCAGGGCCTCTAGCGTATCAGTCGTGCTTAGGACCGCTACTCTAACGAGGCAGTTAACTAGTAACTTATAGTACATAAGTACATAATGCTTATAGGTTACCGTAGTATCTGAGATGTTTCTGTTTTTAATGCTGTCTTCTATAACCTAGCACTAAATATGTTGTAACAGTTTTTATTGATTTTAGCTTTAAAGTTGTTTTTTTATTGCAAAATTTGTTCATGTAATTTTAAAATAACTAACCAAAATTTAATTCCATATTTTGTTCCAAATACCCACCTACCTTAAAAGACTTACCTAGTTCCTACTTTCTTACAAGTTCACATGAACTACGACTTTTATAACTTTTTAAATAAATGAGACTAGCCAAGGCTAAGAAAATGACAGGCAGTCCAAGGAGTATTGATTATAAAAATCAGACTATCATGTTGCACCAATCAATAGGGACGACTTACCTCATAAGGAGCGTCAAGTTACTCTTGAGTTGCGAGGGAAGGTAACGGAAGTGATTGAGGAACTCTGATTGATTAAATCAATGCAGTGTAAGTTACGTACTAATTCAGTAAGGATAATATAACTGTTGGAATGAACTTCGTAATAAAAATGTTACAAAAGTTTTTTTGAAATTTTTTGACGATTATTAAAGAAGAAATAAATGACATACCATGACGCCTGTATTCCCCGAAGGGTTAGACAGAGGTGTTTGTACCAATGTACACCCAAAGTCCGCCGGTATGTTTTAGGTCCCATGCTATAGGGGGAGAACCTAGTGTTATTGAGATTTTCTCATAAAAAAGACCCAATAAAATTTTGCTCGATCTGGAAATCGAACCCAAGACGTCTAGAGTAGTAGTCGCGCTTAGGACCACTAGGTTAACGAGGCAGTCGACGATAACCCCCACCCAATATACTTTGAACGCCAACCTTATTAAAACCAGCCCAAACCCCAACATACAAGTTAACTCGCAAACTGGAGAAAATTATTAAAATATTTAAAAGCAACGATTACTTGCGCGTCGTGACCGCTTGAGCGGCGCGCGCGCATGCCGCTGTATCAATCATCCCCACCCCGCCCCCTACACCGCCGCGATCGTGCATCTTCGCCATTACTTTTTACCTTAATATTGCTATCAGCCATGTAAAACGTCATTAGCGTTTGTTTCTAATGTTTCTTGTTTAGGAGCTTTGAACGGTATTATGGTGTTAGTTAAGTTCAAAGTAAGTTAATTACTGCAAGTTTTTGCCATTGTTTATCATAATTGTACGTACGAAGGTGTGTGGTCTGGAACTGATAAATGGCTACTGTAGGATGCACCTGTAGTTCGTTAATAAAAAGTTCGAAGGCTTATCCCAATTTACATGATCATCTGACAAAGAATGCAAAGTAAGAAACTCCGTTGAAAACAAGGCTGCATCTACCACACTCAAGTTCAGTTGTTAAGCGAAGTTTCCTAAAAAACAAGTAAAAGATAACCAAAATCAAGCCCAAAAACTGTTCAAAAATGATAAAGATACAAAAGAAAGCCCATTTTTTTTTTTAACTACATTTTGTTCTACCTACCCTCCACAGGCAAAGACAATACATAAGAACAAAATTCCTACACACTTTGCAAGTACAACATGCGCGGGCGACATTTTAATTAAGGACAGGCGTGCACTGATCGCAATATCGGAACGCGATTATAATGTTCGTATGACTTCGCGAAGACCCACCGGTGCCGTATGATACGTGTGGTGTCGCCTTACATAACGCCGTTTGTTATTACTAACTAACATCTTATATTGATTAAAATAATAACAGAATATTGTAAACAGGATTTTGTAAAAAAATATATTGAAAGAAGTGTCCGTGGAGTTTCTTGCTCGTTCCTTTTCATAGAGATCTACATTTTGGAACAAAATCCTGACAAATTTAAAAATGCCTGTAAATGTTTTAATTAAAGTAAATGCTTCCCCTTGACTTGATTTCACTTCACACCACTGCAGCTTCGGCTAGCAAAAACAGTGAAAATACCACCCTATTATTGTCCCACTGCAGGGCAAACTCCTCTTCTCTTACGAAGAAGACACAAGTATTCATCGCCACTCTTGCTTAAGACGGATTGGCGATTTCAAGCTTATAATTATATAAGAGTAGGATATCTTATGTGCATTCATGGACTGTTGTTTGTTGTTCGAACGCTTTAGATCTTGTAAAATAAACAGCTTTGAGCTTTGAATCATCAATTTTCTTGTGTGCACTGCAATTTGTGCATCAGTCAAGATGAATGCTAGTTTCTATTTGTTATCTTGCTTAGTTTTGCTACAGGAATTCTGAAAGGTTTTGGAGCTCTAAGGTTCTTTGATACTCATTCTTTCATTCATCATTACCGCACAGCTGTAGGAAACCGTGATGTCATCATCATTGTTTCAGCCGTTTTCGGTCTAGTAAATTCAGAAGACCAATTCTACTAATAAAAACGTGCAAAGCCAATGTAAAAATTTAGGTAAATTAGAGGCATTTTTGACAGCTTAAGAATGTGATTAGATTGCTATCGTTCCTAAAACCTAATAGAATTTCCCTCCTGGTATTGTTTGTGATCGGAATCTTAATCCCAGAAATGGAAAGAAATGGTCCCGGGTCCCGGGTTCGATTCGAGGTCGAGCAAAAAGTGTTATTGGGTTTTTCTATGGAATTCTCAGTAGCAGCTCGGAGTTTGGATTTGTGCCCGGTTAATGGCAATAGGCTCGCCCCCTATTACATGGGACCTAAATATACCGGCGAACTATGGGTTTACATTGGTACACCTCTGCTAACCCTTCGGAGAATACAGGCAGGCGTGATGGTAAGAAATGGAAAGATTTGTTTATCTGAAAAAATAGGCTAAAAAGTAACTAATCTGAAGTCTTACAGGTTAAACCACGTCATCGGTAATTGAAGGTTTTAACCTTTTCTGTTCACCCCTTTTGTGAATATAATCGTGATGATGTTTTTCTCATATTGACTTAACACAATTGTGTGAAATATTACTTCCTTAACAGTTAAATTGAATGAGTCAATGCGTTTATTTCTTTAGCTGGCGATCGTTGTGATGGGTTACACAGCGAATGTTTGCGATCTTGTATTTACATATCAGACATAATTTTGTGTGACTAACTAGATGTATCATAGAAATATGAAATACAATCATCGATTTCGCGGAAATATCGATGAGATGTTACACTTATGTTTTAGAACAAAAGAACTTGCAATGAATCGTTTACAAGTTTTATTGCTTACCTACTTTTACTCGCGACTTTTCTCGCATGCAATAGTAACCTTTGGCAGACTTATTTTTGGTATCTAACTTTTTAAACGTGCTTGACTAATTATTTATGTATTTGTTACCAAATGCCTATATACCTATACAAAGGTTCATGGGCTTATCGTCAATACTGGACTTCTGTACAAACTTTTATCCCCTACTTCAAGCCCCCTGAAGCCTTTTTTTCCGACAAAAAGCCTATGTCTTTCTCCATTTAATCTATTTCTGTGCCAAATTTCATCTAAATCGGTTCAGCGGTTTTGGAGTGAGACTGTAAGACGGACAGACAGGCAAACAGAGTATCTTTCGCAATTATAATATTAAGTAGGGAAGTAGGGATTATTGCTTTTTAATAACATGCTAACCAACTGATTAAAATCCAAACATTATGATGGACCATGATTGACCAACATATCATTACTGACGTCATGACAGAATAATCGCTGTCTGGCCTTTGAAGCAAGAATCGTAAAACAATCCAATTAATTAAAATCGATGCCTAATAAACATGATATTAAATTGGCAGTAATTTTAGACGTAACGCAATTTCCGAGTTCGATTAGAATTTAAATACCGAAAGTGAGTGATTAATTTTCTCGGGGAACCTTAACTTAAACCGTTTTGATTCCTTGAAAAATTATAGAAATTATTCCTAACAAAAAATTGTAGGAAGCTTTGGCAAACTTTTTTTTTTTGTTTTGTTCCAATATTACTTTGAATTACAGAGCTAAAGCTCATTTCCCTGATATTGTTAACAAATCTATCTTTAACATAAACATTTTTTTTCTAATACATGATTGCTAGTTAATGCTATATGTATAAATACAAAAAGAAAGCCAGGTGAAATGCCTCTACGCATTTCACAGCGGCTAGATTTGAATAAAATGTGCCCGGTGTCTCACCGCCCTATCATCTAACGGGTACTTATGTGTATGCAAATGAGTGGGTACGCTATGTAATGACAGACAAACATACACGATCAATGAAATATGATTAAACAGCAGAGGTGCCGACTCCATTAGATGAATAGGAAATACCATTTAAATATGAACCTACACGTATTAGAGACAAGACACATTTAGGAACAAACATATTAAATAATAAACCTGCAGTTATTCCCAAGGACCATTCGATAGAATCAATAAATTCGTTATAAAGCACAAAACCGTTAACCAACATAATTTTGAATTGTTAATCAACGATATTAATAGGAATGCTATATTAACCAATAGGAAAGGTATTATGGAATAAATTGTTTCTGTTAAGTACGAATATGCGGGCGCCCGCGCACTGCCGTCGTCACCAGAACTGACCTAACAAAACGTCATAACACCACATGTGCTACATTCCAAAATAAACTTTATGCCAACAATAATAAATGTCAATGCAATACTCGACGGAATTTATAAGTTATAAGTAAATTATAGTGAATGTAATAGGTACCAATAATTTAATAGTTGATAGAAAAATATTATAGTAGCCGATAAGGTTTTTCTAAGAATTGCTACGGGTTGTGTTAGCCACGCATTTTGTAAATTACATAGCGAATTACATTGACATGACAAATTAATGTTTTTCGATAAAATAAAGGGCGTTATATAAAAAGCACATACATTGAGTGTGAATCCATTTCTTTCTTTTACTGCCAGACCAGCAATCTGGAGCAAAAGAAAAACAAAAATTGTAGATATTAAATGCTTTTTAAACACTAAACAACACAACTTATTAGATACTATTTATCAATAAATACAATAAATTATTTAATAAATGTAAAATGAGATCCTTAATTTTAACAAATATAATGAAAAAGCAATTATGCTGATATACCTACTTATAGTAAACAAAACAATTATCTATACGAATATGTAATAAGAAACATTGTTCAAATATATATTATTACGTTAAAACTGGTAAAAAAGGGGGCAAAAATCCAAACTTCAGAAAAAGTTGTTAAAATTACAAGCTTCACAAGTAAGTTAGGACACTATTGACGGGACGATTGGCGCAGTGGGTGAGCAATTGACTGCTGCGCTACGTGTTACGGGTTCGATTCCCACACGTATTATTTGTATGGACAGATAGTTGCTCGGGGTCTGGCTGTTTGTGTATGTGAGTTTATATCCATGTAAACGCACCTACGATACAGGAGAAAAACAGTGTGCTTTAAAAAAAAATCTAACAGACAGCAATCCCCAAAGTAGTCATTTCTAAACAATTGAGTATTCAAAGTAGTCTTTCTAAACTTATGTAAGTACATATTCGATGTTATAACAATAGGTTTAGTGCTACTATCAAACCATCCCACGACAAACATTCTCCCGTTCTTCGAAGTTATTTTTATGATTTTGGATATTAAATGTTGATGAATTTCAAATCTATTCTCAGCATGAGTTTTAGATGTACATTGCCGTCGTCGTTGGCCTAGTGGTCCTGAACGCGACTGCTACGCTAGAGGTCCTGGGTTCAATTCCCGGGTCGAGCAAAAAGTGTTATTGGGTTTTTCTATGAAATTCTCAGTAGCAGCTCGGAGTTTGGATTTGTGCCCGGTTAATGGCAATAGGCTCGCCTCCTATTACATGGGACCTAAAATATACCGGCGAACTGTGGGTGTACATTGGTACACCTCTGCTTAACTCTTCGGGGAATACAGGCGTGATGGCATATTTTTTTTTTATTGAACTTATATTACTGGATAGTAATGTAACACAATATTTCGTATTCAGAATTAGTCTGTCATAATTAATTGAATTATCGAGTAGGTAGGTTGGTAGGTATAGTCGGTAGGTAGGTAATGGTATTCCATTTATCAACCTTTATTTTGTCTAAGCACATGAATATTATTGGATTTAAAAACATTGATTTACTGTAATTACCTTCTTTCCGTTATAAATAAACAAATGAAATCAAGTACAAACAAACAAGTACTCTCCATTACCCTCAATCTCACTTACAATGTAAATGTCAATCACTGTACCCCTTTAATTCATTGACACTGCAATCCATCATTTTAAATAAAAATAATTTAGAAATATTCCGCAAAATCAATAAGTCTTTTCATAAATGATTGTGGATTATGGATTGCACACGTATTAAAGGTACACATTAGACTTGTTATTTTACAAATGCATACAGAACATGTACCTATTTGTACAGCGTCGTGGATGAAAACATTGAAAAGTAATTTCCTTTCATACTTCATAGACATTTTTACGTGATTATTATGCAAACACGTAATGGAATACTACACAGTGCTGTACACAAACCATAGTGCACACTTATGTTATTTTACAACTAATCCACGGTTTAAAACAGAACTAAGCAAATGTCAATATCGTGTGAATTAAAAATAATTGAGAACATCCGGAATGCCGTACAATTAAATATTTATCAATGGAATTTACTTTTACATTCTTTATTTCTTTGATCTTTTTTATTTTACAACTTCTAAAATTTTTAACCAACCAAAACATAAAACTTATAAATAATAATAAAATGACAAGGTATGTACAATTTATAAAAGAGAAAGAGGGAAGCTCTGGGACAAGTGCCCGCAAGACTGACAGCATTGCCACGTTGTATGGCAATGCTGATTTATTGGCCCCAGAAAAGCCCAGCCCTTTGGTCACGTGAAGAGTCGACCGGTTTCTTCCTTTGATTCATATTTACGTAATAATTACGTATATTTTCCAAATTCATAATATGATCACAAATTTTCTCTTTTGTGTGTTTTTCTAACTTCTTCTGTAAATACTTTTGTTTAGGAACAGAATGCCCTTGACTTTACCAACTTTGTTTCTAAATTTTAAAAAAGTATTTACTAAATATCGATTCGAAAAGAGGAACACCAGCAGAGTAAACAAACGTGATAATAATGTAGAAATGCGAATACTGATGCCTGTTCAGATAAACACGGATATTATTAGAATAATGCATCTCTATTGTCACTACTTACACATAAGGTCGTCACCTCACACTGTTGCGTTATGCGTTGTGTGGAAAGCGCAGTTTTCTTTAATAGAACATGCTTAGCTTGAAACGTTTTTGTTACACAAATAATGTATTTGTAATATCACAGAACAGTGTGGTGTAAACAGTTCCGTTTAAAATCTTAAACAAGATTAGGTTTCAACATGTCAAAAAGCTGCTGAGTTATCAAGTCTCAAATAAACCCACAGACACACTGACATTTAACGAATTAGCTAGGATTAACGACGCAAAATACGGACTTAAATCCATCCGTGATCATAGATAGTAGCAATAATTGAATCGCTTCAGGGCGTTACGTGTCGGTGTGAGGGGCAGCCGACGCGAACCCACGCAACCTTTCCTTTATAAATATTGAATGTCAATACGATTATTTACGACAGATATGTTGAATATAAATGAGAGATAAAGGATCAAGTTCGATTTCTGTATAAAGAACTGTGACAATGGTTCTTTTGTCGAGTCAGCCATTTTATTTGTATGCAAATTAAAATCTTCAACAAAAGGCCGTTCGTGTCGGATAATCAAAATATCTGAACATATGAAAAGTATCAATTTGATATGCAGGTTCGCATAAAAAATACAAAAGAGATAGAGGTATGTAGGTACCTACATAATATGCGCTAACAGTAAAGTGAAAACACTGGGAACCACGCGCGGGGTCAATATAAAGTTGAATAAAAACAATAGACTATTAGAAGGAATTTCTCTTTAAATCCTAACGTCAATATTACACGACGAACTCTGCAAATGATTTCATCGAGCTCATCGATCAACGAATCGCAATAACAAAAAGATAACATGTTTCTTTAACAAATAAAGGCACAATAAAACGTCCACAATCATTAGGTTGCACTAACAAGTTACGTTAAAAACGTGTGAATGTTTTTTTTACTAATATGAGTAGCCATAGATGAGATAGGGTAGATGGCCCATATAGCCCACCTACTATTGTGGCCAGCACGCGACCAGGTAGCGTGGTGCATTCCACCTGCCGACACTGATACACCTTCATTGTGATACAAGTGGGATAAGTCAGAAAAAAATAAACGTCAAAATATTTAGTGTATCAATGGTTTGATGGTGGCTTATGGCCAAGTTATAAAAGAGTGATACTGTGATTACATATTTTTTTACCAGCCACTCCAAAATTAACTTTTAATTTGAGAATTCCTATGGAGCATGGTACTCCTTAGATTGTCAGAATATTTTTACGAAAGAATTAGTATTAATATAACAAACTAAATACTCGTAGGTACCTACTAATTTGTAATTGTTGTGTTGTGTTGTGTTGTGTATCCAAACTGATACGTGATTTAGAAACATCTGCTCTGTTGATGTACCGGTATGTAGAACTAAATTGACTTTTTTTATGTAAACTAAAGTTCGTTCCTCTATCTACAGAATACATCTGCATTCGAAATGAAGCCAAATAAATAATCTAAATAGCAATGTTATGCAATATACTGATTCATTCGTTCAAATAATAGGTACACAGCAGATAACCCAGGTTTCAATTTTCTGATAAGACATGCTAATTTAAAGGAAAAAATATTGACAATTTGTTCATTTTCCTGCTACAACGCTAAGCAAACATGTTTTTAAGAATCACAAGACTTTAACGTTAATAAATACATATTTTATATTAAAGTGTGACACCAAAAGTCAACACCTTTTTTAAAATAACTTTCGTTCCTAACTGAATTCGTAATTTTTCATCGAAATACCAAGAAATGGCGTAAAAATAAGTGCCACACAAGCATAGTTAATTAAAATTAATGCAAACCGCCAAGCGGTGTTGTCAACGCGAAAAAATAAAATCTCCAAGCCCGCCAATTATTTCAATTAATGGTACGTCGCGGTGTCGACAGGAAAAGGAAGCGTGCGTTCGGGATATGAGCTAAGTATAGTCCGCGATTGTGCACTGAGTGACAGCTAGGCTTGATTAATTAATTCGTGGCCCTCTATTCGCCGAGTGGGGATAATAAATCGTGCGTTCTGGCCTCCCGTGAGATGTCGCCAAAGCCAGACACACCGCTGAATAAATGATTGAGTCAAACGCAAACATTATATGTGTCGCGCCAGAAATAAACGGCTAATGATGTGTTATACAGGTAAGCGATAATAAAGTCTTCAGATCTCGTTACTTTACATCATTAGAATTCCCGGATTGTTCATCAATTCTGACGCACTGGAAATGTTTCGTATTATATTTGTTTGGCTACATTTGATGCAGGTACAGTTATTTTAGTTTCGAATCTAGATTATTCTATTATTATATGTTATGTCGGGAACAGTAAATCATATGACGGTGGGTTTATTATTGCCGAATGTATGACTTAAATGAATCACAGATGCCTCGTATTTCAAGACTAGAGTTTCAATAATAATTTCAAGTTTTATCTTTAAGTAAAGTAACTTGTTATCAATTACGGCGTCATTATTAGCTTAGAAACCATAAACCGGTGCCTTTGCGGAGAGCACAAAAAAACAAACGCCAAAATATCGATGCCGTTCCTTTTGACGAATTACGAACATGGACAAAAACAGTTCCGCTAAATAAACAATGTGCAGTCACATTTCGTAGAGCCGCCGCAGATGGGAACCTTCGTCCTGCAATAAAACAAGCTTGAAACCGAATCGCAGCCGAATTCGTTATTAATAATCATATCGGCGCCATTTTGTTGAAGCCGCCACATTGACGGCGTCACACGTGTTGCATAGATGTCGCCAAACATGGATTTTAGTTTGTTGCGTGAGAGTTGTATGAGAGCTGCAATTTCTTTTTTTCCATTTCTTTTGCAAGCTCACCTAGTTGCTAGTTTCTGCACAGGATTATTATGAGTGATACTTTCATCTTATACTAACAAATTATCATTTTTAGCAACGTAATAAAAGCAATGAGAACCAATGTGAAGTCACTCATACAATACAAGGAGATTGTAATGATTGCATTTTTAGAATAGGCGGGATTTTTTCATTGAGACCATATTGAGACCCTTATTTTATAAAACCATTCTCATCTTCATGTCGCATTTCAATTTGAGTTTCTTAAAAAAATACCTACTGATGTATTTTTGTAATAACTGTTTTAGTTTTTAGTAAAGCTTGAATGGTCTTCTATAAGCTTAATTAAAGAATTGGGATCTATCATAAAACAAGCTGCCTTTGGCCCTATGCCAATAGTAGTTGCAAGATATGGAAAATTCTGGTCCTTTGCTAAGTATTTCTTAACCAAAAGACCACAGGGCATGCTGATCATGCCGCTGTATACAAAAAATAATTAAAGTACCATAAACCCTATGTACCTACAGCAACTCTCAGTACCTGACTACAACAAAAGGATCCCAGATGTGACTCAAATGCGGTTATCGGTTCTAAACAATTGATGATAAGTTTTTTGCTGTGGCCTAAAACACCACGAGGGTTTGATATACCTATGTAGCTTTGTTACAAAGTCTTTATTTGTATTGCTTTAAGAAAAAGAAGTCGAAAATTGTACTTATTGTTGTTTGTCGAAGGGCCAATAACAGGTGGAGCAGACGACTCCTAAAGTATACCGCGTATTGGCAAGCGTAGCGTAGGATGCCCTTCCAACTTAATGGGCTGACTTCCTTGAAAAGGGGACTAGATAAACTGGATGCAGAAGGCAGAGTTACTGATGTTGTGGTTCAGCTTGGAAGAGACCCATATCCAGCATTGTACAGTGATAGTCTGAAGTGTTTGATTGATGCTTATTGTAAACATTACCTGGGGTCCAATGAATAGATACTTTTTCTTCTAGCTCTTATTAGGAATTATCAAAATAATTGATATTCGACTTTAAAGTGAAATGGTTACAAAGCATTGTTTCTCACTATATCATCAATCTCCTGCCCCTCTTCTCATTTATTTAGGGTCAATGCACTTACGTGTCTTGTCTCCTTACATGTCTATTGTGTCAAAGCCTTCATGGCAGTTTTCACTTATTTTTTAACTCTATCATCTTTTACTGAACAGTAATTAATCAGAATATTTATTTTTAGTTACGGACATTTAATTAAGTTGCTGTTAAGGTACCAATGAATCTGGATTACCACAGTATTTGGGATCCCCCTAGTACATCGGATGACTGAACTATCTTCGTGGTTGTTCATAACAATTCTCTGATATCAGAATGTTTACACCTATACCTACGCATTATTTTCACTGAAATGTCAAATTCCTCATCACTGATATTCTAATACCCACCCAAGGCTTTGTCTTCTCATCAAAAGATTAAACAAATTTAATTCAAAGTCTCTTTTATTATTTTCGTATTGAAACCCCTTTCCAATGTAAATTAATATTTCGCTAAACAAATGCATTGAATGGCATTCATGTGTATGTGTGTTTATGTGTAATTTACATGAGCAGTACACATATTTAGGCCATACTATTAACATAGCGTAAGTACATATTTCTTTATGATTGTACAAATAAATAGGTTTATGTTGTGAGCGAGTAATTTTCCGCCTAGCGTCTTCCGGAGGTTTGTTGACAACTTAAAGCTTTTGTGTCACTTTATCAACGACACCAATAATGCTTGTTTTCGTTTCATTTTTGAAGTTGTATACAAACTAGGTAACAATTTATTCATAATTACTTATCTTTACATCTGTTATTTAGCTACTAAAGTTATCTTCATCAATTAATTTCACCCTACCCTCATATCAAAATTATACTTCTTAAAAAAACTGTTCAACATAAAACAATTAATTACTTAAATTCAATACAAAATACTTAAGTCGGTGGCTTATCAGGTTACGGTTGTCATAACAACCGGTTGCAGTCGGCAACATAACAACACGTAGCAGCCGGCTCAACAATACGATTGCTAACAACACTTCAAACATACCTTCCACGGCCAACAGAAATGCCGACAGACAGACAGCACGACTTGAACTAACCGCATGGGAAAACAGGAACAAGAACTTATAAGAAACAGAGGCAGAAAAACTATATTACCCACACATTGTTGATATTGACAGCCAAACCTGTAGCAATCCCGTCGTCACCTGTGTTGATAAAAGTAAATTAAAACAAAAGACAACTCACCACTGGACTGTCGTCGCCAAGGTCCGAATCACGGTCGGCGTCGGCCATGGCGTACGCCGGCACCGGCTCACGGTTCTTCACCCGAATCTTGGCGGCTTTTACAATGCACGGTGCAACGAATACGCCACGGAAGGGCACGTGCTTAGCTCACACACTCGCGTCGGACATACAACGGGTACACGGGCCGTAGAGGCGAGAAACGAGCGTTGCGTGTGCTCGCACGGAATGGTATGGCGCGCCAGTTCGCCGGTCGCCCCTCTCTGCGAGGCCCCGCCTTAAGGCGGCCGCGTCACGGCGAATCAAACCGCGCGATATCAAACTGATATTTCAGCCTCACGCTCCGCCCGCTACACTTATATTGTTTTTATTCAAGCTATAAAATAATCGCGTGGCATTGATCGCTCTTTGTGATTAATAGCGATAGTGAAACGCGATATTAATGCGCCTTAATCGGGGTTTCGTTTGCGCGTTTAATGAGCCTGTTAGTGTTAGTTTTGTTACTGCACGTATAGCTACGTTTGATTAATGGATTGGATGAATGAGGTCGGCTGTTAAATGAACAATCCATTCATTCACCAATCTGTTTCATTTTAATTGGTTCTTAGGAAATTTAATAAGATTGGTATAGGCTTTCTAAAAACAATTTTTAAATAAATTAATTCAGAAAAATGGTTTTGTGGAGTGTTGAGGTAACTAAGAACGCGTTGAAGTCTTTACTTAGCTAATAAGCACATATCTATAGCTATAAAGTAATGATCAATTAAATATTAAAATTAGAAAGCTTTGTATTCTGAATGCCAATTCCCGTACCTATAATTACTCAAAATCTAGTCGCAATCGCATCTCAGCGTCAATCAATTTCAAAAACTTGTCATAAATGTTAGTAAAACAGAAGCAATTTTAACAGATTGAGACAGATTAGAATGCAAACGTTCGTAAAAGTTACCAGATTTACCCCCTCGTATGTGACCAAATCTAAAATTTTAGACAAATTCATTTATTGCACACAAACACAAATACAAATTTATTTATTTTATACTACTTATTACTAAACAAACAGAAAAAAATGTAAAATAATTGAATTATAAAGAATTCATACTTTTTCCAATTTCATAGTTTCCAAAAATAAGCCAAGGAGGATAAGCGGCAAATAATGATACGAAAATTATTTTAACAATACTGGTTATTAATTTTAATATTTTTGTAGGTATTTTTAATTTCATTTTCCCTGTAATAAATTGCGACAAACAATTGAGACAAACAATTGACAAATGAGACAAACAATTGACAAATGAGACATTATTTACATTCAAAATAATACAAGGTGAATAAAAAAAGATCTACTTAGTTATAGCAGCTTAGTTGAGCAGGTATGGTAGTAGAATCAATTGTGTAAGTAAAATTGGTTAAAATAAGCCTGAAATCACCAATCCGCCTTGAGCAAGCTTGGTGATCAATGCTCGTATCTTCTCTGTATTAGAAGAAGCCTTTTTTTGCAGTGGGTTAAAAATAATCTAGTATTATTATTATTTAAAATTAGTTGCCTCGGGGTCCTGTAATCTAGAGTAATCTAGACGATAATACGAGTATGATCGAGTTTTATTATTCGATATTAAACTCCATTGCATAGCATACTATGCCAATATCTAAAGGCCAATAAAGTTTTGCTAATTAAAAACGCTCGAAGTCCAGTAACAATCTCATCTCACCGACAATCAATGTCAAAAAATTTTGGTAACATAAAGGCATTTTTGACAGACAAAGACAGATTCGATTGTGGTTAGGTACCTAAAATTTGGTGGATTTGCCCCCTCGAAATTTAAGTAAATATGCATCCAATTATCTGATCCTGGTACTAATAACCCAGGGACTTGTACAGGTACGTTTTTCGAAACAGTTTATTTCTCTTATTATTTTTAAGTACGACAGTAGGTACAAAAAAATCGTATTGCTTATCAAAATTCCTTAAAAGACCTATATTTGTCGTCTTTTATCCATTCTTATTCCACTTTACATTCAATTACTTTCTTAGATACATATAAACCATAATATTACGCCGGTTTTTCCTGATTGTAATTACAACATAATGTTGCCAGTTATATATAATCAGACGCCAGATCCCTAATGGAAAGGCCCAATAACACTTTGCCTGACCTGCGAATCGAACACCGGACCTCGCACACATAAGACCAACGAGAATTAAAGATCGAGGATTGTAGATCTATATCTCTCTTTTTATTAAATAAAGAATGTGTTTTTACTTCCACCTTTTCAGAACCCTTTGTGATTATAGGCGTTGTTAATAATGATATCTATTATTATTTCTCAATCCACAATATGCTTTTAACCTCTTCCCCGCCAAGATAGATATATAGGTAGGAAAAAATTGTCCCAACGTAATCAATCAACCCAATCTATCGATGTTTATAATTAGCTACTACTTTTCTTAAATTTTATTTATGTACTAGCTTTTGCCCGCGACTTCGTCCGCGTGGATTAATAGTTCCCGTTCCCGGGGGATTTCCGGGATGAAAACTATCCTATGTCCTTTCTCGGGTCCCAGACTATATCTGTACCAAATTTCATTGAAATCGGTTCAGTGGTTTAGGCGTGAAGAAGAGACAGACAGACAGACAGAGTTACTTTCGCATTTATAATATTAGTAAGGAAGTAAGGATTTTAATAAAGCTGCTTTATATCCGTACTACCCCACACAATAAGATCCAGTTGGAACCAGAGTCAGGCACGAGTGATCTAGCTTAATTGCAGAACTAGGCCTGCTTGGTGCAGCTGTGGGGCACACAACCTTTTTTAGTTCATTACATAGACACATATGTATTTTGTTTGTCTTTCTTTTTATTCTTTGTATAAATTACGAAAATAACATTCAAGTCCAATCACTTGTTATTAAATTGATGTATAACAAATATATTACTTAGATTTGTCTGCTAAAACGTAACATCCTCATACATATTATGCAATATTAGCTGTCTTATTGGTCCCAATAATACAATACATAACATTCATATTTAATCGACTGTCAATTAAAAGCAAAATACCAACAAGCTTATAATTACGTAAAGTTGAAACCAACCTCAACAATCAAATGATATTAATCGATATTTCCAAACTCAATTAGAACGAGCTTTCGTTTTCATCATGTAGTCAGGAGCAGACAATACAAACAGAGTACCTTCTGTTGTAGGTACTCGTATACTGAGCAGTGACGTAGGTATAGTACAGACAGCAACAATTAATACGGCCGGCAGATCAATCGCTTGTCGAACACTGCAAGCGGTTTTGTGTGGTGCAAGTTTAATGAAAAACGCTAGATGAATAATTCAATTTAAAATTACCAGTCATTATCATCCTGTCCTTGTTTTAGGTTACTTGGCGTTGGTAATTAAAAATATTCAGTATCGAAAAGTTTATAGCTCCAATCTTCCTAACTTTACTTACATGTTGTAACCATTCCGCCATGATACTTTACGTTAGTTTGTCTTCACACGACTGATACGTGTTTTGTGTTTCTCGGACTGCGAAGGACTTGCTCAGTTGAGTATCGCAGGCACAGTGTAGTATGGCGTAGCCATGTGTAGGAGATGCGTAGCCCCGGCGTAGACGCTGCGTAGGCGCGGCGTAGCGGGTAAAAGGATCTGCGTAGGCACGGCGTAGCGAGGATCAGTTACTACGTAGGCACGTCGTATACAGTACCATTTCGATATGACATTGTCCTGTATCGCTGTTGCCACTATAGCATAGCTTGAGTTTATCTCCATAAAATTCTTGAACAGTACCCTATTATTATAAACACCTTAAAATGATTTAACTCGCTCTTACCTTGCACCACCGTCCCTGTAATCGCTCCAGGCTGATTGATGAACTCCCTTCCCCCCGCCTCGCCGGGCGGAGTGGACTCCCCCGCCGTTTAGCCCGAGTGATCCATGACTATGAGATCTATTACCCTGGCTACATTACCACAATGCCCCGCAAACTCTGTTTTATTTTACAGGTTTCTATCATACATAATTGTAGGTCCATTTTAATTTAGCACGTGTCCATTGTGTCCAACTGTTTAGAAGAAGATTAGAAGATTGGACTCTTTTTTTTTGTTTTGTTTGTTTTTTATAAATTGGAAGTGACAGATGCAGGTGCCAACAGCATTATCCAGTTCTTAATAACCAATGTTTTATATTATACTGTAATAAGTGTTACGACTGGCGCACCCTGGGCATTCGACTCGTGCTGTTGATAGGCAAATCCTTTCACCACAATGGCTTAAAACTCTAATCGGCCCTCTTAAGGGCCAAACAGTCCACTGACAAGATTATAATAATTTAAAATCTAAATTTGGCATCAATAAAACCTTCTCATTTCCTAAAATAAGACCAATTTTAAGCACTAGATGATTACGAACAAAATTACTGCCAAGCCAAACCAAAACATATTTGCTGTTTTATGGTGGCTGGTTTTGTGGCAGGTGCCTAGCTTTTCTATTAGTATCCTGCAATTCTTCAACTGGCGACATTTCTCGATCAAAAAGTTCCTTCTCTACATAGTATAAAACAAAGATGCTGCCCGACGTAAGTCCCTCTGTACCTACGCTTAGGTCTTTTAAACTACGGAATGCGGTTTTCATCAATATATAGAGTGAACAAGAACAAGGTTCATATGTACTTACAGAACATCACGCTACGAACAACGGGAGCAGAGTAGTAACCAAAAACACAACGTTTTTTTTTAAATTTAATCCCAACTTCTTTTTGTTTTGGGCAAATTAAATATTATGTGCGTCACTTTCACGTGAATGAACAATTTTTCTTTCTTTCTTTCGGGTGACACCACGGGGTATATAGGTAGTTAACTATATTGTGACATACGACCACTAAGTCTCAAGTGTTACAAATATAAAACGTCGTGGACAACAGTCCACTGTTAAACTTACTTAACCTTCTATTTGTTTTATTTTAGCTAGAAATTGCACACAGCGTTTAGTCTGCGGTCACCACCGTACTAAAAGTTGTAAATAATGGTTTTAAAAGAAGATTGTAATAGACTGCGACCATTTTAAATTAATTTAATTATAATAGATTCTGTTATGGGTGAAGGAAACATTGTGGACTTATAACCAGTATGAAATAAACTCCACCTTGAGCAAACGTGAATATCAATCAATGCTCGTGCCTTCTCTGTATGAGAAGAGGCCTTTACCCTGCAGTGGGACAAAATAGGCCAGTATTATTTTAGGTAAAAACATGAATAGCCGTTTGCACATTATATAAGCATTGACTAAATTGTCGCGAATTGCATTTTGATGTTTACATTTTTTCGTAACTCATCTCCTTAGATTCCTTTGTTAGTATAGAATGCATCCTTAATTTATGTACCTATACTTTTTATAACTAAGTCAGCGTTTGTTTTCCAAGTCCATTCTTGAATTTGTAAACTTTTAAATATGTATATTCTTGTTTGCTATAGGTAATGAAATTGTAAGTAAATATTTAAATACATTGGCAAACACCGCGAAGAGTAAACGTTTCTAATTCTGTTCTACTAAAGTGTTTGGTAATAATGATCTATGCAAAGATCTATAAACAAGTAGTTCACTTCAGGATTCAAAGATGGCGCTGCTTGTTCTCTCTATAGACACATAGATGGCGCTAGCGTACTGACAAAAACCAATTAGGAACACATACAATTGTCATTGTTTATAGTATGTAGGTAGTTGAATTGGCGATTCTAACATTGTTACTTTAAATAAATAAAAAGTGATTATGAACATATAAAAAATAATTTCATCACTGTTCAAGTTCTATCTACTCGAATTTTTTTTTTTAATAGGAAGATTAACGTGTATTGCCTTTTTTCGATCATTAATAAACGTTTTAGGGTCCAAATATTATCGGAATACCGTCACAGCCCCAACCCTCGTCCCAATGATAAATTAACAGTATTATTGGACTCAACGCTTCGCGGGAAAATTAAATTAGTCAAACTCAGCCCTTATTACCCCGCGACCATTCGCAACGTTGACTTATAGAAAATTTGTCATTACACACTGACAGCTCACACTTGACACACCGCAGTTTGTGTTTTACATTAACTAGCGGAGGAATTATTGTTCATTATTTGTAGTTCAGTATGGTAGGTTGTTGGTGTTCTTTCTTCTTGTGGCTAGCCCGTTTGCTAAAGCATTAATGTACGCTCGCGGTTTGCACTGAGCCTGCACGCTTAAGTGTTTCTCAAGCCGGCTTTTCACTGCGGGATGTAATGTAATATATATTACATCACGAGATATAATTTAATATCGCTCACCATACTATTTAAGAAACCTCTTTACACTAAGCTGTAATATATATTATATCCCAAACTATAAATATTTTTTCGACCGAATGGGCGATAAAGAGGAGATATATATTTTACCTCACGTCCTGGACAACGCACCCCCCCTGCCTCGCCCTCACTTTGAACGGAACGGTGCAGACTGTAGAACTGTTTGAACCAAATATATATCTTTCAGTGTGAACAGCAACTGCGGGATGTAATATATATTCCAGGATGTAATATATATTACATCCCGCAGTGAAAAGCCGGCTTTAGTAATGCGTTCTGTCACTTGCGAGCGTGAGAGTGAATAGTTGACTGAGCCACCTGCTTGGAGGCAGATATTATTATGTACTATACACATTATTAGAACCGTTTACACAATAGGTGGTTTGTTTATTGGTTCCGATTTAAGGGCGACAGCGAGATAAAAATCAAAATCTCGTACGAGTTTCAAAAATCAGTACTTAGTAGAATTGCTTTTTTTAAATTTATTCTCGTTAATTCTGATAACAGCCCAAGAAGCTGTCTTGGTTATTTCTTAATTTATTTTAATTATTTATAGGTTGACAAAAAAGCAATGATGATGATTGGAATCGTTTATTCAATTTTTTTATAAACAATGATATTGCATTCCTCTTTTATACAAATTAATATAAAAACCTAATTCGTTCAATTCGAATCGCTACTCGTTATTGGCCAACAACGGCGCTTATAATAAATGCTATTTATGATTCGATCGTTGAACATCGATTACTTATGAACATCGATGTCTCGTTTAATGAGATTGGGGTGATGTTAAAATTAAGGGGAGGTGACGATAGGTACTGTCTGTTCACGAGGCTGTTCTATGTGGATGGGTTCAGGTTGTTTCGCAGGGCCAGTCTTCGTGATGGGGACTATTCTCTCGCCTGCATTTGGTGGGGGTCGTTTAGGTGCCGTGATGGTGAGAACGCCGTCCGAAGACAGTGTGCTGACAAGGTCCTGTACGTCGTAGTTTCCTGGGAGGATGTACCGGCGCGTGAACTGGCGGGAGATGAACCCGTGCTCGTCCTGCTTCTCTTCATGCCTACCCTCGACCACTACACTGTTATTCGCGGCCTTAACTGTGATTTCTTCGGGTGTGAATTGCTGGACATCTAGGATGACCTGGAAAACCAATGAAGTCTTTGTAAATAATGGCATGAGGTAACTCGTAATCTACAATAACAATTGTCAAGGTGAAGTTAATAAAAATAATATTATAGTGCTACCTAGACAGGTGGCATAACTAATGTAATAACAAGGCACTTTAAACAGTCCTAACTCGCTTTATTGAGTGTGCCAAAATGAATCATACGTCGGTACACACAGTAGATCTGTTGCAAACAAGTGGGATAATTTGAACCAAAATTCAGTTTTGAGTAAAGAATGGTATAAGTACATATGTTTTGTATACCAAGTAATAATATATCAAGTGCAAAGTTTAAAGTCCATCTGGTCTGATTTAACGCGGCTGACACCTTCTTACAAGAACTAAAGCCCATAAAACAAAAGATTAAACCAAAAATACAAGATCATTTATACAATAATTGTACCAACCACATAATTCCAATAAAATGTTTCAGCCCAAAATTTCAGCCCGATTGGATGTTGGAAAGTGGTCGAAAATGCATCGCAAGATTTTTCCCAGAAAGACAGACATACAAGAGGAAAAATTGCAATAATAATAATAGAAACAAATGCATACCTCAAACTTGTCCTTGGTCAGGTTAATAGTAGAAGCAGACTCCTGCCTCGTCAGGCTCGTCCTCCACGGTCTGAAGTACGAGCTCCTGAACAGCGAGGAGGTCGGCAGTGTGGAGAGGGAAGAGAGGAGCTCGTCCCTCTTCAGGCCCATGCCGAAGTGCTGGTCGAGCAGGCGAGAGGGCCTGTCCCACTCGTCCCACCAGTCACGGAACATCAGAGGTACTATCGACATCTGGAAACAAAGGATGGGGGAGTTTAGTATATGGTCAATGAGCACCAAAATGGTAAAATGGTATTCTGTTAAACACGATCACGCCGGTGACGTCACCACGGCGAACGAATACTAAACCAATGACACGTTGGTTCGTTATCGAAGTGAACGCGATCACTTAAGTGAGATTTGCACTACTGAACGGAGTCCCATTAATTAGAAGTCAGCCTGTATGTAATATAGGTAAACCAGTCAAAAACCATAGACACCAGGGATTAGGCATTAAACTATTGTCGAAAATTTAAAACCTTTAAGGTCACCTTCCAAACTTTTCAGGAAACTACCCCCCTTCCAAACTGCATAACTAAAACTCATAAGTATTCAATAAAACATTTGCGTCTTATTACATTAACACAGTGCCAAGTCATAAACAACAATCAAATCGGTCATGGCGAAACCATAGAATAGTCGATACTCTAGCTGGCGCTCGTAAAACTTATCTTTGGACCGAAATAAATCAACAACATAGTCTCGTATCGTGTAGATATAAACGGCGGATTTCATGGTGCGTGTATTTTCAGAGGTTACATCTCCTATGCGCTAGCCGAATGACCAATGTTATTCTAAAGCGCATTAAAAATATCTAAAGATGTTTTAATTTTAAAATTCTTGTAAATACATGAATCTAGAGGACAACAGCCCAATGGTATGCGTTCGACTGGCATAAAATATCTGGGTTTTTTTTTTTTTACTATGTTCCTTCATGTGCCCTTTGCGTTCCGGGGGCGCGGTATCTCTTTCGAACAACCCGCAGCCCCGGCAGGCATTTGGCCCTTAGTAGCCCCTTCCGATGGCTGACACCTCTGTGCGCGGAACATGGACGCGCCGTCGGCACGGTCTGTCGTTAGTTAATAACGTACGGACGGTGAGCTACCCATTCAATCAATCAATCAATCAAAGCATTTATTTCAATTAGACCATTTACAGACACTTTTGAATTGTCAAGAAGTTACAGTTCAATATTGAAGCTAGTTGCTCGTTCCAAAACGTAGGTCTCTATGGAGAAGAACGAGCAAGAAACTCCATGGACACTCTTTTCATTCAATTTGGTTTTTACAAAAACTTGGTTACATTATTCTTGTTGCTTCTATATGTGAAAACAATGAAGGTGAATATAAAAAATAACAAAATTATAATAAAGATGTAAGCCATGGCAGTCAAGAGATGACCAATCCCAACTGACAGCACCCGTTCACGAATATGACGCGTGCATCAGCACCATTTAGCTCAACCATCTTGAAGGGAACCAAACGACCCAACCCACGCGCCACCGTCAGCGAGACATTAAAGTGAGCATGACGAAGCTCTCAACTGCCATGCTCAGTGTCCAACACATAGTAACTTAACAAATAAATGGCTCCATGGTACTCACATTTACAAAATTGAAATAAATTATGTTAAATTATATAAAACTAAGGTTTTTAGTGAACCTATTCAACTGATGATCCGTGGTATGTAATAAATAGTAATAAAATAACGGTAAACGTTATTAAGGTCAATCAAAATGAAAAAGGGGTAAGAAACATTCCCAAAAAAAACAATATCTAATTATTTGTGAGCCCGAGTCTCTGTGGAGCAGGACCAGCATTAAGCCAAGCATTCTTGTCATTAATATAATCTTCTAACTTATAATATGCTTGACTACATAGTGTGCGTTTGATGCAAGTTTTAAATTTTCTCTCATTTAGTTCGAGAATATCGAGTGGTATTTTGTTATAACATTTTACACAGTACCCCATAAACGAAGTGTGTACTTTAGACAATCTGAAACCTGGTTGATCTAATTTATTCCTATTTCTAGTATACACATTATGTCTATCACCAATTTTTTTGAAAAGATGAAGGTTTTTTCGAACGTGCATAATGTTTTCATATATATATTGACAAGGAACCGTCATGATATTAATTTTTTTGAACAATTCCCTTAGAGACTCGCTCCTGCAAAGATTATAGATGGCTCTGACAGCCCTCTTTTGCAGAATAAAGATAGACTCTATATCTGCAGCCCGCCCCCAAAGCAAAATACCGTAAGACATAATGCTATGAAAGTAACTAAAATAGACCAGCCTCGCAGTATCCACGTCTGTTAATTGTCTGATTTTTCTGACAGCGTAAGCGGCTGAGCTCAACCGCCCTGCTAGAGATGTTAAGTGAGGACTCCACTGCAGCTTTGAGTCAAGCGTAATCCCTAGGAAAACTGTCTTTTCGACGAATTCCAGTATATCCTTATTTAATGTAACGTTACATGACATACTTTTAACATTTGGCAAAGCGAATCTTATGCATTTAGTTTTCTTCTCATTTAATACTAAGTTATTTATAGTAAACCAATTATGAACCTCATGCATAGCGTTATTTACGTCGTCAAGATGTTGTGCCTTTCTATTTACTTTAAAAATCAGTGAAGTGTCATCAGCAAATAACACCATTTGAGGTTGGTTTTTCAGTAAATGAGGTAAATCATTAATATATACTAAAAAGAGAAACGGACCCA
Organism: Caradrina clavipalpis; assembly: GCA_932526535.1. Classification (NCBI taxonomy): domain Eukaryota; kingdom Metazoa; phylum Arthropoda; class Insecta; order Lepidoptera; family Noctuidae; genus Caradrina; species Caradrina clavipalpis. Next base: position 5,693,736 of record OW052103.1, read on the forward strand.
ATATTGAACCCTGCGGAACCCCCATCTTTACTTTTAAGCCTAATGAGTTTACACCGTTTATTTGCACATGCTGCAGTCTATCATTTAAGTAGGATTTTATCAAGTCACGCGCTAGATGACCAAGTCCGTAATGCTCGAGCTTAAGGAGGAGTGTTTCATGATTTACGCAATCAAACGCTTTTGAGAGGTCGCAAAAAATGCCAATGGCATCCTGCGAGTCCTCCCATGCATTAAAGATGTGTTTAATTAAAGTGACACCGGCGTCTGTAGTGCAACGCCCTCTGGTGAAACCATACTGTTGATCGTGCAAGATGTTGTTGCAGTTGAAATGATTGAGCATTTGATTGAGCATCACTTTTTCGAACACCTTGCTGAAAACCGGCAAAATCGACACAGGTCTATAATTGTTGGTGTCTTTGCTATCCCCGGACTTAAATAGGGGTATAACCTTGCTGTGCTTCATTAAAGTAGGGAAAACTCCTTGGTCTATACACAAATTAAATATCAAAGCTAAATAGGGTGCTACTGTCTCAATTATTGATTTACATACATTAGTAGACATGCCCCACAGATCTTCGGTAACCTTGCTCTTGAGTTGTTTGAACGTCTTTATAACAATCAGAGGGTTAATATGTTTAAATTTAAATTCCTTGGGACAGGCTGAAACATTAGCCCTTACTAAATCCATAGCAAGTGCGGGCGAGGAATTTAAAGCTTCAGTAGTTTTAATTGGAATATTGGTAAAGAATGTTACAAATTCCTGAGCCACATCAATATTTGTGCTTATGGGACCTCGGGAAGTCTCTAGACTATAATCAGCATTATGTCTTTTATTTATATTTGTTTCGTTATTAATAATTTTCCAAACGGTTTTTATTTTATTATCTGCTGATTTAACCTTGTTACTAATGTACAAGGCTTTAGCTGACTTACAAGTATTTTTAAAAATTTTAGAGTAAGCAGCAACATACTTATTAAAACTTTCAGTATTTACATAAGGCTTAAGGCCATACAATTCAAATAGACGTTCCCTACTTTTCCTGATACCTTTAGTTGCCCAATCACTAAATAAAAATTTTGGGCAAATTATTTTGGTTTTTTTCTTAAAAATATTATTAAACTCTGTTTGCACGACTGAAAAGAATTCTTCATACAAAGTACTACCACCATTCATATCAAGGCTTTGAACACATAACTTACTAATTAAAGTGCTATTAAATTTATTCAAATTACCAGATGTTATCGGTCTTGATTGTATCTGCACTTTTTGTAATGATGTTTTGTACTCAAAAGAAACAGTTTGTCCGCTGTGATCAGACGGAAGATAATTTACTATGGCTTTATCTAAGTAGGTGCAGCAACAAAAAACATTATCAATACATGTAGCAGTAGTCGAAGTTATTCGAGTTGGTTCTAGAAAAACATATGATAGATTGAAAGATTTAAATAGACTTATTAATCTACTGCTATTTGAATTATTTTCTAGAATATTGATATTAAAGTCACCACAGATTATTACTGATTTATTACCAGTTGTAAGTTTAGACAAAGCATCTTCCATTACAGTCTCAAAAATAGAGTAATTTTGGTAATTTGGGGGTCTGTAGACGCACACTATAACATGCTTATCTAGCTCAACACAGGACAGCTCAATAATATGTTCAACCGATAGTTCAACTATATCTTTACGGGGCTTTGATTTAATACTATTTTTAATAAGAATTAGTGAACCACCACGCTGCATAGATTTACGGTTGAAACAACTGGCCACAGTATAATTCTCATAATTAATTAACATTTCATACTCTTTTAACCAATGTTCTGTAAAACAAATAATGTCGAACATTGTCTTTTCTAAAAACAGTTCAATTTCTAATTGTTTTGAAGAAAAACCTTGAATATTTTGATGAAATATTTTTAAGGAATGTTGCTTACCTCCATGTTTACTATTTGGTAAGTGATTGCTAGAAGATACCTTTTTGTTGATAAGTTTAACTAAATTGTCGTTGGTATCTTCTGTTGTCTTAATTACTAGTTTAAAACATTATTTTTTGTTACCACCTTAACATTAGTATTATTACTAAATAGTGTGGTGCTAATTATGGAGGACTTCGACATACTAATTATGTCTGAGTTAATATTAAAAGCTAATAGCCAAGCTATTTGACGTCTAAATCTAATGGGCAGATACGCTGTATCCCTAGTCGATCTTAATTTGTCAACAAAACTGTTGATGTCCAGAAACATAAGTTTGTCACTATTGTGACTAACAAGAAAATGCATATGATTATTTAACATATGAATGTTATTATTTTGTCTCTTTGAGAGGTGCTCAAAGTAAGGAAAAGCACACAATATTATTTTCTGACAATTAAGTTTTAACATTTCTGTGACGCTGTCAGTAATGTCGTCTTTTGTTACATTTATGCTATTACCTAATAATATTGTTATGATAGAATTTGCATTATAAACATTTTTTGTTATTGAAGACACTATTTCTTTGTAGGAAGTTCCAGGCATACAATAATTTAAAGCAGATTGTCTAAGGTTGTTGTTAAGTAATTTCCCCAGACCCCTTCCTAAACTATCTGAAAATATAATGGGACAGCAACAATCTTCAATATCAGATAGAGAACTACTGTCTTGCAGATCCAGAGATGAACCATATTCAATATCTGGTACCACACTCAAATTAGGGACACACTCCATAACACTCTCAGACTGGGACGGGTATTCCGTTACCTCAGGCTGGGGTCCCTCAAATTGGGATTCCTTCAGTAAGATACCTTGAGTGGTACCGTGCGGCACTGGGTCCATTCTGTCTGCACTAGAGCATTGCTCACCGTCCACAGACCGGGCCTACGGTATCCGCCTGTGGGAAAAATATCTGGGCTAATTCAAACCTTAGTAGCAATATTAAATACGATCACTACCAAAATGATACTTATTACAAAATGATCCGCATATTGTGAATGTATAAGTGTCCTTGAACAGGTTGGCAATTTCAGGCACTGAAAAATGATTTTTATAATCGTATAGGGAACATAAATAGGAAGGGAATAGAAATAAATAATAAAATAAAAATAGGAGAATAGGAGTTATTCTAGTAACTTTTAGGGAGGCTGTCAACCTAATCTGGGTATCTAGAACTCCTGCATAGGTGCCTCTAATTTAGCTACATTAATAGTCACTGAGATGAGATTGCAACTAGATTTCAAACGCGAATTAATATAATTGATTTTCTGATTTAGAAAATTTATAAGTAGGTATTGACTCTATTCCCAGATTAGGAAAACCACATTAAAACCACGGGCGTGTATCAAGTAGGTATCGTATAACTTTTACCACACAAAACACTATCGATAAAGTTGTTCAACCGAATACAATTACAAGATTAACAGTCATTTTATTGCTCCCACGAAAAGCTTGTTGAAGTTTACCGGGTTTGTTTACATTTACAACCAATAATACGTGCACATAATAAATCGGCGAAATTCTGGAACGATTCCATCGCGCATGAGTCACCTGGGTTCGGTTTTAGAACTGATGCAACATGCTGAACTGAATCTCTTCACGCTATGAAAGTTATGCGACATTACTAGTTTTGTAATAGGGTAAATTTAGATCGAGTGTTGATGTAAACAATATGAAGCGGGATTTCTTCGCCTCTACATTTTCAGATGGTTCGAAATGTTTACGTGTGAAGGTAAGACAGGTTGATGTAAATATGTCTAAAATTAACTATGAACAATTAATGATATTTTTTAAACTGTTTATGGTAGAAAAATAAAAGTGTTTTTTCATAAAACTAATCTGTGGGGAATTCCGCACTCATAAAGGTAAATAACACTTGTACAAATAACGTTAAATTATTCCAAATTCAAACGCTACATAGCCATTTAAATTAATTTAAAAAATATATGGATTAAATATAGAATTCAATATTTCTATAAATGCTTGAAAAGAAGGGATTCGAACACTATTGCATCAGTAGAAAGGCTAACCAATTCTAATGTTCCTATTACAAAAACTACAAAACCTACATTACCTTAAAAAGCACAAAAGAAAAACACCACTAAGTACGATATCACTATAGAAGAAAAAAAACAATTCACCTTGTGGTTGTTAGTTCGTTGCAGGCGCGCGCCGCTCTGGACTCAATACTAAACACGAACGCCATATAATGTGATTTAAATAGAACTTTCAGCGGCCCACACGAGCTGATTCATGAGGATACACCTTGAACTTGAAACGATAGGTACGCTATCATTCATTACTGAATGACGGACTGTTTTGGTGCGAAATTGCCGTGTATGGTCCATGTAGTTTCAGCGGAGTTAGAGATACCTGTGGTGTTAGCCATGATTTATTTTAATCATCTTCTGGATTCGGAAATGGTCTAGAATATAAATTTATCTAGCATAGCAATATTAGCAATCTTTTGAAACAAATTTATTCTTCGTGTTAAAATAACAGAAGGTGTATATCTAACTATAAAAATGGATAGCAATAGGCAATTGGAAATAGAACATGGAACCGAAACATACCGGCAAACTGTACCTACATTGGTACAACACTGCCTAACCCTTCGGGGAATACAGGCGTGATAGTTTGTATGTATGTACAAACTTGATAATCTTTTTAGAGATTTCTGATTACCTTGGAATTTACACAAACTCGAAAACAGCGGTTTAATACAATGCCTGAAATCGCCTCGTAGTAGTAATAGTTTTGTTTTAAGGATGGCCCACACTATGGCCTTCTTATACGTCGTGGTTGGATTTACACACATATAAACTCACATACACAAACAACTACAACCCGAAAAATTACCTGTAAACCATACAAGACCTTTGTTCCGTGATCACACAGCCAACCGTGCCGTAAAAACACAATATTTCAGGAACTTCATGACAACAAACAATATTTACGAATCACATCCCAAACATTAACTTTATTTTTCTCAACTAACTAAATCATGGTCACCGCAATATGATGACTCTAATATACCTACCTACTTACGTCTATATTTTCTTCTGTGATATTTTCCCATTGAAAATCGGTGGGTGTCATTCGAGAACAAATCCCTTTCTCATAATTCGTAGGTGTATGATGATGCTTTCAACATCATTCCAGATTACTACGTAGGCACTGTCTCATAGTAAATTCAAACGATATTCTCATCTTGTACTCCACACCACGTCACAAATGATCAAAATAAACGACTGCCTATTTTTAGTTCGTGACAATTTTATCCCAATACAAGAGTGGATGATTGTAGAACATAATAATAGACGTGAAGAATCCTACTTCGGCCAACGCTTTGTGAACAACATTGTGATGTAAATAGGCACACTGTTAATCATTTCTCCCGAATTCTCTCGATCTTTTCGGTTCTAGAGTGATGCCAAAGATTTTTTTTATTTTTATCCCTCAAAGGATTGAATAAAATTATTGTTATTTTTATGCCATTGGATGGCAAACAAACGCACGGCCCACCTGATGTTAAGTGGTCACTGCTGCCTATAGACATCTGCAATACCAGTGGCCTTGCAGTGTGTGTTGTTTTTGCATTGTCGTGTTTACTTACGTACAAAGCGATATTATATAAAGGTACCTAAGTAGTTTGAATATGCCATGACACCTAATCAAAAAGGCAGACATTTTTTTTTTTAAGTACTCGGATTTCTTCCTGTGTCGTGGGTGCGTTTACAAACATATAAACTCACATACACAAACAGCCAGACCTGGAACAACTATCTGTAGGCCATACAAATATTAGTGCCGTGCCGCGTGCGGGAATCGAATCAGCGACACGCAGCACAGCAGCCAATGGCTCAGCCACTGCGCCAAACGTGTCGTCAATTGCATGAAGATGAACAATATCACCTCTAAGTAGGTAGATAGGTACGATATGCAGTTAAATACGAGTAAAGTGTTCTTACTTATCTAAAGAGAGAAGTAACTACCGGTCTAAGTTTCTTTTTTCAGTTTAGTATAATATTTGGAAGGACACTAGACGAGACACATTGGAAGTTTTATTGTTAAGCGAACTGAATCAGCTGGCCTAACGAACGAGGGGATAAGTATTTTGTTTGCTATTATTTGGTAGTACCTTTTTTCATTTTCGTTTCAAATGTAAACCTACCGAAATCTTTTTGAAATTTTAATGAAATATAGACATTTTATTAAAATTACACAAAACATTGCATTGCCTTGTATTGTGCGCAAGGTAACTTTTATAACAGACTTGAAAGCCACACAAAATTGTCGCACTAAGTGTAAGGCATGTTGCGGATTTTGTTGGAAAGAGCTACCGCGGCCGTGGAATGCAAAAGGCATTAGGAGGAACACGGATGGGTTTTAGTCAGTAAGGGTCAGACACTCCCTTCTGCTCCACCCAGAGCATAAGAAGTTATTTGATGATTACCCATTCTTAAAAATAGTGAAAGAACTATAATAAAGAGGTTTTCAAAAAAAAAATAACCTAAACTTACCTAAACTTTTAAAGACGTGACCCATTAAAAATCTAGACCAGCTCTAATCTTCCCAGCCAGACCAGCCTAATGGGTTCCGACTGTTCGTGTCGCTATGTTCAGCATTAGAATGTATGTTTGTTGTATGTTGTAGTTTTACGTGTGTATATGTATGTAACTATTTCAATGGTGTACTTATTCAATAGAACATACTGCAGTAGTTTTTTTTTTTCAGTTTTTATTAAAAGTAAATACTTTTTTTGTAAGGAATGACTGGGAATTACACTTTTTTGTGCTCTTATATTTTTACCTTTGATTGAGATCGCCCAAAAAAACGAAGTATTTACGGGCGGGCTCCTGTAATTTTTATAAGAGTTTTATCAAAGAGCCTTCAATTTTGCCACCGCTTATTTTTAACACACCGCGCAATTTCTCAATTTTCGGAGTAGATATCAATTCAGTCCAAGCTAACTAAACTAAAAAGACAAGGATCCAAGCATTTAAATAATACAAAAAATCACTGTCAATGCTGGCAGTGTCAGTGTTTCACACCTCATGTCACTGTCAGCTATACGTCAGCCCGTCAATCAAACAGTGATGTCATGATACGTGAGATGAGTGCGTACTATAAATTATTATATTCTAAATAACACAAATTCGATATCATAATCGAATAAAAGATTTTTATTTAAAATATTACATTTTTGCATTGTCTCTTCCGCAAAAAGCTGCATGGACAGTTGAAGTTGAACATTTTGTATTAAAATGAAAAGATAAGTGCGCCCAATTAACAAAACGAGCATGTTGATTGTTTCCTGAATCAGTGTTTTAGATATTAGTTATCTAAAACTTAATTGACAATTAAATCAAAACGATTCGTGAAGTATCGATACATATCGTTACGCAGTTACACACAACACTTTATCAGTTAATAACACGCCGGCTGTTGTGACCGGCTGGTTAACAATGTGATGCAATTTTCCGTGCTGTATTTGGAAAAAAAAAACTTATTTTCTTCGTGTTTAGGGAAATAAAACTTTTTCAGTAACGTTTTTAGTTTGAACAAAATTTTAGATAGGTTACCACAGCATATTGAAGTGCTTTCGTGATAAAAACTCGACCGACCGATCTTATCGTATTGTCATAATAATTTCATAAATTCTTGAATGCTGATAATAGGTGTGCAGATAGTCAGATACACGTCGCAGTGTATTGAATGAATTGAACCTCATCCTCATTGCACAATGCGGTTTCCTATAGCTGGAAGACAAGTACATTAATGAAATATTGCAGAAGCGAAAGCGTGTGAACGTAGCGTAAAATTAGTTCGAGTGCCGGTAATTCAGAATTAGTATTAGTTGATGATTCAAGTGATTAGAACGCGGTAAAGGTTGATCGTCATGCTGTCTTGGATACAGCACCGATGGACCGGCCTCTGCCTCCTTGTGACGGCCCTTGGAGCCCTGATGCTGTTCCTGTATGGATTTTTCCCATTGAAATACCATTCAGGGAAACTATCCCATATGGATGATCTGCCAAACTTCATAGAGGGTGTCAGGTTAGTTTGTTTGTGTACATTTTTTATTTCTTTAGGTACCAAAAATTCTTAAACAACTAATAAACAACGAGTTTTGTTTCCAACAAGCGCTAATAGTGTGTGAAATAATTGTGCATTTTAATCAATGTCATCAATAATATTTTAAGTATCTAATAATGAACAATTACATTTTAAATTTATATTCTTATTTGAATATCCTTTCCAAATTTACAGTATTGATGGCCAGCAAGTGTACAGTTCTGGTGAGAACAGTGTGGTCCTCATGGTGATAGACGGCCTTCGTTATGACTTCGTAACTGAAGAGTACATGCCGTACACTGGGCAGCTGCTTAAGAACAAGTCAGCATGCATCTATGTGTCCGTGGCTGAACCACCTACTGTCACCATGCCTAGGATTAAGGTAAGCTAGACTTAAAAAGTTTTTTTTGTAAATAAGTAAAAGTACATTACTAAAAGTCCTAAAAAGTTGTTTTTGATTATTTTATTTTGTTTCCATCACAAAACCAAAGAAAAAAGTTCTTAATACATTTTTAGTAAAGTTTCAGGGTCTTACTCCAGTATAAGTTCTATAATTACAGTAAAATACACATATAAAATTACGAGACTACAAGTGGGACATTATAAATTTTGTGTTATGTACAGTCACCTCAGCGTAAGATGGAAAAGGCACAGTGGAGGCGCACAATAAACTTCTGGCGGGATATATTTGCAAGTGTCACTTTTACGAATTTATTTAAAACTAGTTCTAGTTATTCTGCTTACCATGCATGATTTTTGAGACGAAGAAAAAACAAAAACTTTGCTGAAATAGATATTTTTTTGAACTGTAACTTTTGCCCAAAATATTTCAGAATAAGAAATGTTTTTTCTTTGGTCTTGTGTTTGAATGACTTTTGTTTGATTATTAGATTCATTAATGCTTTTTTCACTCATAGAATTTCCTGCATTTGCAAAAGTGTTGTTGAAAATTACTACATTCACATGCACAACCAATATGTCAAGCGGACATAATAGCAATGAATTTTAAAACCGAACAAAATACAGATTACCAAATTTTAATTCGCTTTTGGAAGATTTGTGAAACATGCTTGTAGTATTTCATTTTAGCTAGCATGAAGCAAGAAGATATGCCAACCGTTGTTTATATTTTGTACAGAAGTAGTTAGGTATGATGAAAGATAAATAAAAAATATGAGGCATAACACATATTTTGTTTTGCGATCAATTTGCATCAAATAGCTGGGCTGTTTGTAATTTTTAATTAGTAAAGATTTTTCCTGTTTTGGATTAGGCTGGTAATGTGAGCCCAATTCTATTCAAAATATTAGAAAACATTTTGGGACACTGCAACTAGTCAACCAAATGTGTTGTATTGTCACCGGAATAAATTAATGTTGTGAGTGAATGAGAATAATACTAATATAAAGTTTGTCATAGCATAACATCACAAAACATTTGCTACAAAAATTTGTTAGCATAAACATTCACCAATTAATTGATATTATCCAATTAATTACGAATATTACAATGGTTCCTGTGGTTCCGAGTCATTTCACATCGTAAAAATAACTTCAGTCATGCATAGCACCTTAGGAAGAGCATGTGTTAATAGATATCTGTTGCACTTTCCCTTCCTACTCGCTCCCTTTCTCTATACTGCCACAGGTTATCACGACAAAATGTTGCCGTCGCGTCGAATTATGTGTTGTCGAAGCGAGACAGAACTACGCGTAAACATATCACTATACTATGTCACTAGCTGATCTGGTCATGCGTTGCTGAGCCTCAAATTATCAATAAAAGAATATTGAAGTCAATAGTCAAGATACAAATTATCCTATCTTTTAGGTTTAACCAAATTATACACAGTAAGCCAAATTTCATCAAAAATTAGTTAAGTAGTTCCGGAGGTTATCCCGTACAAACAATGTGACGCGAGATTTTTAAATATGAACGACTACAACATTTTGTCGCTACGCATGTTAGCTTAGCTGGACTTATGTAGAATGAAACTATCGTGTTTTGCTTACATTTCCGTGTTAGATAGGCTAGTGGTTTGCTATTGTTTTTTATACATGCATAACTTACACAATCTCATACCTTTTTATGTACAAAAATGTTCTAATCAGATCGACAAAACCAATTTACCTACCACTATCCTATCTAATGTAAACAAATGCAAATGGTCGACAAGTTATGTTTTAATGGCCTAAAACTAAATTTCTAATCACCATGTTTGCATTTGGTTTATTATGGCTTGATTGTAATGGCACTATTGCATTGACAGCGAAAGTAATGCTTGGTGCATATCTGTGAGTTTTGACCACTTGGACCACACCTTGAAAACAAAAACTCAACCTGTAAAATAGTTGTGACAGTGTTGTTTATCCTTCTTTTAAACATAACTTGCTTCTTTATTTTTTGTGCTTTCTTTCTGGGATACAATGTGGACTTGTGACCACAAATTAGCATAACAAAATTCCAACGACCAGTACTGGGACAATTCAGGTTGTTAAAATGACCCATAATATTTAACTCCACCAGGCTATGATGACGGGCAGTGTATCAACATTCGCGGACGTTGCCCTCAACTTCGGCGCGCCAGCCGTGCGCGGTGACAGCGTGCTACGCGTAGCCAACGCCAAGGGGCTCCGCACAGTGATGTACGGTGACGACACGTGGCTCAGACTGTTCCCGGGACTCTGGTCAGAGTTCGACGGCACCACCTCTTTCTACGTCACGGATTACACAGAGGTAATGTACCATCACGCCTGTATTACCCGAAGGGTTAGGCAAAGGTGTACCAATGTAAACCCACATTTCGCCGGTATGTTTTCGGTCCCATGTGGAGTCTTTTGCCATTAACCGGGCACAATTCCTAACTCCGAGGTGCTACTGAGAATTTCATAGGAAAACCCAATAACACTTTTGTTCGACCTGGGAATCGAACCCAAGATCTCTAGCGTAGCAGTCGCACTTAGGAGCACTAGGCTACCGAGGCACTTATTGATATTCTCGCGTTTTCTAGGATAACATAGGGCATAGGACATGCCAAAGCAAAAATTACTTTGAATTATGGTCGGAAGGTTTTATGCTACTCCTTATACCGATCATAGTCCTTTATTATATTATTCCCAGCTTTTGCCCGCGACTTCGTCCGCTTGAATGCCGGTTGTCGCAGATGCAAACGAAGTTGCAGATTTTAAATAAAATAGCCTATATCCTTTCCTGGGGGTTCAAGCTTCATCGGTACCCCAAACAAATTCACTTTCATTCTTTGCATTTTAGTATGGAATATCCTATCACAGAAACCTCTTCACAGGTAGACAACAACGTAACAAGACATTTAGACAAAGTACTAGCGCCGGACGAAAACAAGAAGCCCGCGTTTGACTTCCTGGTGCTACACTACCTGGGACTAGACCATATAGGGCATCTGGAGGGCGCCCGCAGTCCTAAGATCAAACCGAAGCTGCTGGAGATGGACGAGGTCGTTAAGAAGATATTTACTGCTATGGGAAAATGGGTAAGTCAATAAATTAGTTTCTAATACTGTTTTTCTAAATTGCACTCCTTTAACACTCCAACACTCAGCACTTTTCAAAACAGATCAGCGTCGTAGTCGGTAGCTCAATTTTGATAGCAAGACTGTCAGAAATTATACCAGTGCAGAAAATAATAAAGTGTAGCATATTGATTTTTTAAATTAACTTCAGACTCAACAAGAAAGTTCAGTAATGTGTACTTAATTCCGTAAAACATGAAAAAACATCAACAGTGCACTTAAACCTCCTGTGTAGACTGAAATTGATTTATAGGAATTGACTTTTAAGTCTAGACTAGATCATACGAGAACCACGAATTGAGCCAGAGAATATGTACTTACAGTAAGGCCGACGTATCTTAGCAATCCTGAAGTTAGCCGTTTAGTTGCGCAGTAGACAATTTTATTCCCAAAAGATCCATTGCGCAACCAAATAGCTAACTTCAGACTCACCAAGAAACGTCGGCCGTACTATATAAGCACATATGTATTTCGAAAAAAAAAAACACCATTATTCCATCCGATCTCTTGTTGGCAAGCTTTACTCTTGTGTCTAGAATCGGAATGGAGTCCTGATAGTGTGTGGTGACCACGGCATGCGAGACGCGGGCGGGCACGGCGGCGCCACGCCCAGCGAAGTGCTCGTGCCGCTAGTAATGGCCAGGAGCACTGACTTCGAGTGTCCTCATCCGTATGTATAGAAGCATCTTGTCATGCCTGGTATTTCATGGATTTTACAAAGTGTCAGGGGTGCCAGGAAAATCGGAATATGAAGTTTCTATAGCACATCATCATATCACCTGCAGGACTTCAATTGCTGGACATAGATAGCTCATGATCTGAAAAAAGGGAGGTGTCTGCTTATTTATACCAATTAATAAATATATTAGTATAGGTATACTCCCACTAATTAAAACAACAGGAAGATGCTGGATGCTGGCCCGCTTCCAACCGGTCTTTTTGGAAATCTATGGGGGAGGCTTATGTTCAGCAGTGGACGTCCTGCGGCTGATATGGTGATGATGATTATGATGCGCCCACTTAATAAAGCGCCAGTAACCTATCATAAATTCAAAAGTGTATTTTTTTTTTGATATTCACCATTTTCCGTCTTCAACTTACAACAATTGTAAAGAAAAAATGCAGCTTTCTCGCAAATACAGACCTTAATATCGACACAATAAGACCTATTTCACTTCTGCATCCTCTGTGGTTACCGCACTATATTACAATACAACCTCCTCACTACACCCGCAGGCCGGGCCCCGGGCCCACAGTAGCGCAGGTGGACGTGGCGCCCTCTGTGTCGTGGCTGCTGGGCGTCCCTCCGCCGGGCGACAGCGGCGGCCGCCTGCTGCCCGCGCTGCTGCCGCAGGACACGCGCCAGCATCTGTACCTGCTGCATGTCATGGCGCAGCATAACGCCAAGCAGGCACTGCCCACTGATACTGGTATGGATGATAATCCCTGGTGTCTGCATGCTATTTAAATTATTCTGTTGTCAAATCTCTCACTAACTTATTTGATTGGCTGTAGAGATTTTACCTTGACTCTCTTTTTTTTTAAAAAGTATCACAATATTTCTTTATATAGAATATTTATATATCTTATTTAAATTATTTATGCAAGAAAAACCGGCCAAGTGCGAGTCGAACTCGCGCACGAAGAGTTCCGTACCATTTTCTATAAAAAACGGGCAAAATAATTACGTTTGTTGTATGGGAGCCCCCTTAATTGTTGTTGTAGCGGCAACAGAAATACATAATCTGTAAAAATTTCAGCTGTCTAACTATCACGGTTTATGAGATACAGCCTGGTGACAGACAGAAAAACAGAAGGACAGCGAAGTCTCAGTAATAGGGCCCCGTTTTACCCTTTGGGTAAAAGCACCCTAAAAAACATGACAGGTGCAAATTATTGTATAAGCTTAAAAATCTTCAAATAATTACATAAATGGAGATGAATAATTCTGAAGTGTCAATAAACACCTTCAAACAGCCATGTAGTCTACAACTTTCTATCATTGTTTTCCTCATCTGTAGAATTCTACAAGCAGTTCAAACGAGCAGAGAAGCAGTTCGCGCACTACCTGGCGACCGGCCAGCAGAGCGCCGCCAAGATCGCGAAGGAGTTCTATGAGGAGTCGCTCGAGAAGATGTCGGGCTTCCTCACGCTGACCAAGACTGAGTTCGACATGTTCGCTATTGGCTTGGCTGTGGTTCTCTTGTATTTGGTAAGTTTTTGTTTTAGCAAGCTAAGCTGATTTGGTTATAAAATGAAGTTGAAACTTTCTTGACTGGAATTACAATACGTTCTAGAGATTAAGGTTAGAGATATATATCCCTATAGAATATGGCAAATTTTAGAGTACTATTTAGGCGCTCGTAGATGATTGACTATCTAAAAGTTGACTAAGTTGATATATTAAAAATTCGGTAACCAAATAGCCTAAACTCTGGTGTGATTGGTTAACTGAATTATGAACAGCGAATCACAACAACTTACGATCGCTTGATAATTTGTTGCATACATTTTTCGTTCGAGAAACCAAGTGATACTTAGCAGGTACTGAAGGCCTATTACCGTTTAATGATCATCTGTTACAGGTCGCGACATGCCTCCTACTCGTCACTCTATACTCGTTACAACCTGACATTCGTCACAAAGACAGCGTCACCAGCCACCACCACCAGCGCTCCTACGTCGGAACCATCGTCGCTTTTACCGTCATCCTAGCAGTATGCAGCGCAGTCCTCACCACCGCTTGCTTCATATCAGAAACCAGGAGCCAACTCTGCCACTTCAACTCACCCTGGGCCATCGCATTCGCTGTAGTCGCCTGCATATTTACAGCAACATACTTCATCATAAAAACCGGCATAGAAAGAATAAAAGATTTATCTACGTTGGAAGAATTAAATTCAACAGATTATTTATTAATTGGTGCGACCATTTTCCATTGCTGGTCGTTCTTTGGGACTAGTTTCATTGAGGAAGAGCATATGACGTGGTATTTCTTCTGGAACACGTTGATGTTCTTCGTTTTGGTGAGGACTGTGGTGGTTCTGCTTATGTACTTGACTAAGAGGTGGAGTGGGGCAACAGAAGTTCAGGAGAAACCCGAGTTAGCGCAGAGGATGGCTGCGGTGGGGGTGGGGATACTGCCCAAATGGGTGCTGCTTATTGCTTTACATAGGTAAGTGCTGAATTGAACTTTTCTGTCTCTTTTACAATATAAGACATATAAACTTGTTAACTGTAAAGGCATATAATATCTACCCTTTTCCACACACTTCTGATAATGCAAGGCATTGTTTTCTTCGCATTTGAATGCCACAGAATAACCTAAAGCTTTTTAGATTTCAAAAAATCTTCTAAATATTTTCCCAGGTATCTAAGAACAATGAACCAAACTGGAGACCGGTGGCTGTTTCTCCCAGATACAGCAGACTGGTTGAATGCACCAGAAAATGCCTTCTACCTTCAAGCTCATCTAGTTGTAGGTAAGCTGACATAAACTTAAGTCACAAGGAAAAAAATATTTCGACGTTATTTGGTTTTAAAAATAATTTCGTTCTTTTGTTTTCCAGGTACAGTAGCGACATTAGTGATATGTCTCTGGAACCTTCGCTATTTGAACAACGTTGTGTACATTCAGTCAGGGCTCACCATCGCAGCAGTAATATGCATATTCTGTTACCGCATCGCGTCCAAAGCCCTGGACACACCATTCTCAGACATCAAGACTTGGGACCCGGTACAAATAGTCAACATGTTCTGGGCCATACTTATAGTCCAGTTTATGCTTGAAATGTTTTCTTATATCGGAAATTTGAAGAGCTGTGGCTTAAAGCCCATAGAATGGAGTAACTCAAGTGCTAATAAGTTCGTTTATACCAAGCCTAAGGCAAAAACTGAAGATTATTTCTATGAAACGTTGATGGAAGAACCGTGGAATGTTGAAGAGGTGAAGTTGAACCTTGTTCGGTCAGCGTCCCACATAATGTTGAACGATCTCATGTTGATTGTTGCGCTGCTAATGAGACCTCACAATGTGATCATGGTGCCTAGTATTTATATAACGTGCAAGTTGACCTCAGAGTGTATGGACCATAAACTGTTAGATTCTAAGTCCGGCAGGAAGACTGAAGTGGTTGACATTATTAGTAGAACGCTAGTACATATGTGGATTGGTATCCTGTTCTTCTTTTATCAGGTAAGACTTGTTTTCTTTGCCTATGTTTTGTAAGTGTTTCAACTTCCTAAAGAGACACATGGTAAACATGCCGCTGCTTATAAAAATTTGCAGTATACCAACTTCAAAAGTCTGCTTGTAATAAAAAACATCGATAATTTGACAAATATTCCAAGATATTTTTAATTAAAAGACCTATATACAAGAAAAAATTATTGTGATTGGCGATTGGTCAAAAATATTTATTTATTTAATCCTCCCTTACAGGGCAACTCCAACAGCCTATCATCAGTAGACCTAGGCTCGGGCTACGTGGGCCTGCGCTCGTACTGCCCGGTGCGGGTGGCGCTGCGCATGGGGCTGCACGCGTACGCCGGGCCCGCCATCGCCGGCGCCGCGCTCTTCTGCACCATCGCCGCTAACGCCGACACGTGGCACCAGTGAGTATTGAACTTCTTACAAGAAGTAACATTTTTCTTTTCACATTGTAATGAAAAAGGTTGGTAACAGCTTTGGGCTGTAGCATCTTCCAAGTCTTTGTTAGAGTTTGGCTTAGGGGTTGTTATCGTTTTGCCAACTTCAATCTTTTGAATAATAAGAATAAAGGAATTTTATCAGAGAGATTTTCATCCCACACATTGTCACAGGGATACCCTGTGACACTCGCATCTAAGATAGGTTAGGTCCTGTACACTATGACACTATGCACATTCAATCTACTACTACAAGGTAAAAATGTACCTGTTGCTACAATCCTTGTTTTCTTTTATTGTTTTCAGTTACTTACAAACAATATGGCGAGCGACGAACATCCTCGCATTACACCGAGTATACTCCGTAGTAATGTACTGTGTGATAGCGACCATCTTCCGAGACCACCTGTTTGTGTGGAGTGTGTTCTCGCCCAAACTGTTGTACGACTTCGTAGCAACAGTGTTCAGCATTCAGGCCATAGCCACGATCGCACAGTTAGAAGTACTAGCTCACGTCGTCAACTGGCTAGCACGGATGTTCACATATAAGACAAGACTGTGATATAGTAATCTATTAGTTACCAAAGGTATTCTAGATTTTCGACACCGTAGAGTGAATTGTGAGACTATACGCAGAAATGTTGTTAAATATTGCCATTCATGTTATGTGATTACCGCGTATTATAGTAACGTCCAATTACTTAGTGAATTAATTGTATTTCTTATTTAAATTTATAGTTACATGATGGATTGTAAGAGCCTATGCACACCAAGTTTTTTAAACGCGCCGTTGGCGCGCGTTTGTAGCGATACAGGCGCGTTACGCACACGAATCAGACAAAATCAAATTGCAATGTGGAGCGCAAAACGCGCTGCCGAAGCGCGTCTCAAAAACGCGCGTCAACGGCGCTTTTGTAGCGATACGCACGCGAGTCGGACAAAATCAAACTGCAATGTGGAGTGAAATACGTGCTTTCCACGCGCGTTGCATAAACGCTCGTCTACGGCGCGTTTAAAAAACGTGGTGTGCACAGGCCCTAAGAGGCTTTGTATTTTTAGGCTTTGGAAGTAGAGACATATTATTGTTACCCGACAGCGGCGGAGTCCGAAAAGAGTTTAATGTTATCTATTTTGTACTTACAATATGGCACATTAATATAGCAATAACGACTAAATTAATATCTAGAAATTATTTGTACGAATAGTAAATTAGCGTCGCGTTCTTATGACATTCCTAGAACATAAATTATATTTTTATAAATTGTGTTGTTACAAGGTATTGTGATTACCTAAATTATGTATATTAAACGTGAGCAAAATATGCGCAAGCACGCATTACGATGTCATTATACAGCAAGATTTCAATATCGCACTGTAACTATTGTTTGTATTACCTATGCGCGTGTTTTCAAAGAAACTATTGTCACATACCTGCTATAACAAAAAAATGCTGTGCGCATTATTACTGTCCCACCGCAGGGCATAAACCTCTTCTTACACAGAGAAGACACGAGCATTTCCATTTATTGCTTGCTCTAGACGGATTGGCATTTTCAGCCCTTCTTGCTGTTTTTCTTAATCGATATCGATTTTGGTTCAATGTAACAGGAACAAAAATAATAAAACCATTGAGTTATCATAACAATCTTTTTATTAGCGTTAAGTGTATACTGGAACCACCATTTTTATTGATAATGATATTCTATAGGCGTCGCAACGACTCCTAACCAAACCGATTTCCTAAATAAATCTAATTTTACATTACTTTGTGTGCATTTTAATTCGATTGACAAAAACAACCAGATATTTCGAAGTATACGAACTTTTACTTTGTGAAAGTAATCACGGATATTAAATTGTGAATCTGCAGTTTCACCACCTGAAGCGATATCTAGAAGATAAACGTGAAAACTAATAATTTATCTAATGTATAGCTACCTGGGATTGATCAGTTGGCGGTGAACCAGTGACAGATACATAAATGCGAGTGAAAAGCACCCTTACAACTGGAGGAAAGCGCCTCCCAAACGTTTCATAAAAAAATATTGTGTTCTAAATAAAAAACAAGTTGGAATGCTTTAAATATTTACCCGAATGCTTCCATCTTCTTCATTTGCAAATATAGAGTCGAAAAATATGTATTAAGTTAGACTTGTATTTCCTATAAATATCTTCTGCAGAATGTGATTTCAGACACCGTATTATATACCTACACAAATGATACATTTTGGCACTAACTATAAACACAGAATTTACACATAATATATAAATATATACATGAAATTTAGACGTAAATGCACATAGTGACGAACGATCGATATAAGCCAATGATTAAAATAATTGCGAAATCTAATTAACTACACCTATCCCCGTTTTAACAATACAATAGGTACATTTAGTATTGTCTAACAACAATGATTATCAGAATCCCAGATTTATTTAGGATTTTAGTTCAAAAATACGACGAAAATATTTAAAGTTTTACTTTGTAATAATTATCGATATAAATATTATAGTGAATGTCCTGATAAGGCGTAATTCGTGCGTAGCCGAGGTACGTCCACGTGCGAGTCCAAGTACGGTCGGTGACCCCGAGATAAGTACCACCTCACCAACTAAGCTGCTAGGTAGGGTGCACACTTACCTCGGGGTCACCGACCTTACTCGAATCGCTTTATTATGTCCAGTATTCCGCAATTCAACTAAATCAGCTGTTACCGTGTAATATCATCACAATCTAAATTTGTTCTATTCAAATACTGTCTGACGACCACATTATTTTAGTCTGCTGTATTTATAATAGAGAAAATAATTCGTAACTTGTATAAATATTATAAAAAAATAAAGAGATTGCACATTGGCAATTCTAAAGAACTTTTTTTTAAAGTAATTATTTACAGCAGTAACAATAACTATACATACACTCTCGTTATCAATACATAGGGTAAAGACCGATAGATTAATCGAAGGCTTATATTTTCTTTATCAGCAAAGATATGACGTGGCCTTAAGTATAGTGTGCACCATCCCCCTCTAATAACACCATTGGAATCTCCTTTACCTGAAAAAAACCATAGTTTAAAAATAATTGTGCAAATCATAAAACCGTTTCATAAGCAGTGGAATCTGAACCCTATAGCTGAACTGTAGAGTTCATAATCCCAAAGCACACTTACTTGTTGTCTATTGATCGTTTCGCGACATCAATGCGCCTGTATCTTGTACCGGTATACGAGCACGCTCGCCACGCCCATCAGGATGCTCAGCAGAATGGAACCCCACACCAGCATCTTTGGGGACAACAATATCACAATTAAAACGTCAATAATCATCGAAATAATGGTTAATGTTAACTAATGCGCTCCTGCGCGGCCCATTTGGTGGAAATCGTACATAACTCGTACTTAAACTCACGCAATTCCCATGGAGATGAGCAGAAACACAGATATCTATTTATTTTTTTGTTCTTTCGTGTCCTACGGTACTATCACTTCCCAAATCAGCAGCGGCAAAGAAACATTGAGACCCGCTTTTTGCAATTAGAGAAGAACTTTTAAGTGTCATTGGACTGAAGTACAACGTAAGGAGATTGCCAACTTCGATCGTGACATTCCATACGTCAGGACTATTTTATGGTTTAAAAATCTCACCTTAGCTCTACTGGGTTTCTTATCAGGCGAGCCACCACTCTTCGACTGGCTGGTGCCGAGCATGCGCTTAGCTAGCCTCCTCTCCATTGAGCGGTCCCTGGTGGCCCGCTGCTCACACCGCTGCAGCTCCTTGCGGGCCCCGGAGTCCTCGGGGGCGGCGCTGGCAGCGGCCCGCGCCGCCTCTAAAGCCTCCGAATTGCGACCCATCAGGGATAGAATGCGTGATTTGCGGTACAAAGCCTTTGCGTTCCTCGGCTGGCAAGTTAGTACTCTAGTTACTGCCTGTAAATGAGACATAACATTGGGGTATTTAAACAGCGGTTTTGGAATTACAATATATACCATTGATATAGACATTATTCTGGCAGTCTAGAGTGAAGCCTTAAAATTCGTTTCAATGTTTTTCTAAAGAGTGCCAATACAAAAATCCAGCCAAACCATGAACTTTATGACGATTTTGAGGGTTAAAAAGCCAGTGCTTAAAATGAAAAGATTTTATGACACCAGTGGTAACAGTAACCATATCTCACCTACTCAATAAAAAATATAAAAACATTGTCATCTTCAACATACCTGCAGTGCAGCTTCATAAGCTCCCGCCTTCAATTGCGCAGCGGCCATATTGTTATGTACCCGGAGTCGTTCGTCCAGCAGCTCTTGTAGGTCAGTGGACGCCGATGCAAGCTCACCGGTGGGCGTGGGCGCGGAGATGCCGCCATCGCTCTCGTCAAGCACGTCCAGCGCGCGTCTGTACAGCTGCACGGCTAAGGTTGGCTCCCCGCGACCATACCACCAGTTACCGCGTGCACGACGACGAACACTGCACAGAGAAATAGGCTTTATGATGGTGTGTTTAAGGTACAAAATGGAGAAACGTCGAGCTACCGTCGGTGTCGCTGAACGGCTAAACTTGAACCACCTCGACTATATCACCAGTAGGAACAAACCCTCATTAAGTTAAATGAACCTTGTTTATGAAGTTTTGGCTCAACAATTCAAGAACAAATATCGGGATGACTTCGTTGAGCATTACTTTATCTGGATAAAATCTCTGTCATTCGACAATGTTTGTGATTTTGCCCAACATTTTTTTTTTTTTTTTTTTTTTTTTTTATTTAGCCCGTACTGTCCCACTGCTGGGCAAAGACATTATTTTTACGAAGTTTTTATTAATTTTATGATAAAACTAATGAACAATTTAATCAACCATTTCCTGTGTGTTACTTCCTCGTAGTGACATAATTAAGACAGATTTCATTGTATCAATTTGACGAATAAATGATAAAAAAATGCGAATACATTGCATAGCTTTAGCTATTAATTTTATTATGAGCTAAAGCTTTACCTCCATGGCTTCTATTTTGGTAAAAGGTCAGCATTAATGTCAACAATTAGCCTTCCGCAAAACGCGCAGTTTCCAAGGTGTTACGTGACTTTCATGGTCATTGGCATTGATTAAAATCAGTGCAATATTTTATAAGAAATACAATTATATCTGGCTCGTTAGCCTAGTGCTCTTAAGCGCGACTGCTAAGCTACAGGTCTTGGGTTCGATTCGTAGGTCGAGCAAAGTATTATTGGGTTTTTCTATGAATTTCTCAGTAACAGCTCGGAGTTAGGATTTGTGCCCGGTTAATGGCAACAGGCTCGCCCCCTATTAATGGGGACCTAAACACACCGGCGAACTATGGGTGTACATCGGTAAACCTTTGCCTAACCCTTCGGGGAATACAGGCGTGATGGTACGTGTATGTCGTGTAAATGTTCGGTGTATAAAACTAATGCAAAAAATCCATCCATCATCATTATTTCGGAAATAAAATATATCTTGCCATAGTTAGATAGTGCGTTAGTAGTTACGTATGATAACAAAAACTGAACGATACGAACACGCTGACCCCAATATAAGTATTGACAATAAACCAAGCGTTTGTCAATGTTTAAATTTTAATGTGTCAAGGTTCCGATATCTACATCTAACCAAGTTTTATGTAAATATATTCAAGGGCGAGACTGCTTCGAAACAATCGGCAGAATAATATCGTTTGATTTTATATTAAAGGAGAGAACAGGACAATAGTATTGATATTGAGAACTTTCTAATTTTGCAGTAGGTAGGTAGTTGCGAACTGTTTTATTTTTCCATTCATTGTAAAATCGCTGCGTCAATAGCTTAGAGGTCCTAAGAGCGACTGTTACGCTAGAGGTCTTGGGTTCGATTCCCAGGTCCAGCAAAAAAGTGTTATTGGGTATTTCTATGAAATTCTCAGTAGCAGCTCGGAGTTAGGATTTGGTCCCGGTTAATGGCAATAGGGTCGCCCCCTATTACATGGGATCTAAACATACCGTCGAACTACGTTGGGCATGATGGTATGTTATGTAAAAACAGTGGTTATACATCATACTCTTATAACATTGTCACATACAATTAACTTAATTTACACATGTAAGAATAACAAAGTTCCACTACCTACCTATTAATTTAAAAAATAACCCCGAACCAAATCCGCGACAGCTTTTTATCTTCATTCTTATTTCAATCAAATTAAGTGCAAAGATAATATATGTAAGGTCGACAACCTATGTAACCTGTTACGACGTAAGCTAACGCAACAACTAGCGAATTAGATAGGTACAACAACCTATGTTTTTTTAGTACAGCTTCTAGACACTTGTCTGTCATCGTCACAGAATTCAGTTTTCAGACTATACCGAAGATAAACCACAAATTGCTGCTTGCAGTGGTTTAATTTCAATTAGCTTTCGTTCAAGGCCGATTTGACTAAGTCTTTTAATTAGAGTAGGGTCGCCCCCTATTACATGGGATCTAAATATACCGGAGAACAAAAGAGTATGTATGGAGTTTCTTGCCCGTTCTTCTCCATACGAAACTACCTTTTAGAATGGACAACTAGATTCAATATTAATGATTTTTAGATGTAATGACGTTCAAAAGTGCCTTTTAATGGTCTAATTGAAATAAATGATTTGACTTTGACTTTGAACTGTGGGTGTACATTGGTACACCTCTGCCTTACCCTTCGGGAAATACAGGCGTGCTGGTGGTTTCAATTAGAATAGAATATTCCAAACCACATTTAATTAACATGCACTTAGACAAATACAAATTACATTTTTTATTTACTGAATGCACTTACCCAGTTTCCATCTTCTCCGCAATGGGCAATGTGTCGTGTTCAGGTTCTTCCTCCCAGTCATGCAGCTCAATGCGTGCTTCGAGCCAAGTCTCGCCGGTTATCACGGGGCCCTCATACTTCGGCCCATCAATCACCCCAATAAGTCCCAAGCTCTCACCAGGCTTTAGGCCATTTTCGCCAAAACCAAACCGTGGGCCCAATTGTAGAAGACATTCTTCGCCTTTGTACATCATTGTTACTGCTAAATCCAGACCTTGTAAAATCTAAAAATATATTTAGATTCATCATCATCTTTTCATAAACAGCGTGGAAGACCTCGACTTACCTGGATGTCGGTAGTTAAAAAGGATCTTAAAAAGCCTGCTTTGAAGAAGAGCGATTCAGAGAGCCCGAGCTCAAATAATTGGGATAAGGCCAGAAGGAGAAGAAGAAGATTCCCATTTTTTTCATAAATTGTTTTATAGATAAGAGTCTAAAAATGAGAGAAGCACACAAGTGACTTTTCTAGGATCATTTCAGTAGTTTTGTAGACCCACATTTTTTAAGGATATCTACATTAGTATATTAAAATTCATAAATGTTCCATTTTCCTAACAAAAAAAGGCCACTCATTGTCAGCCATCTGCAAGCACACTAAAAAAAGCAATTTAATTATATGAATAAAAAACGTGTTTTATTGCTGTGACTGTCCAAAATCAATCTTAACATTTTATTAAATCTGATGTCATACTTCCTTCTTTACTTCTGTGTTGTTCTTATTAGTACTTTCTTTGTCCCATTTTGGCAATGTTCCACTTTTATAATGGAAATAATCTTAGCGCTCGGCAGCACTAGACTACATTCGGGAATAATAAAAAAACACAGGTATGTTTTTATTTTGCCGAAAATGTTTTATTCTTTTTTTAAATTTCCTTGGATGGCAAACAAGCTTACGGTCCACCTGATTTTAAGTGGTAGTGGTCAGCTTACAGACATCTGCAATACCAGAGGCCTTTCAAATCTATTTCCATCCCAGAGACAATTGAAATGACTCATGTGCCTGTACTTTTACCAACACCCTTCAAATGAATACAGCAAGGCTGCATTGCGGTTGCAATAGGTATGATGGTAGTACTTCCCCGACGAGCTTCACAAAGAGCTCTACTACTACTAATATAGTATATCTTAGAGAAAGATACAATATTGCTGTAATACATTAAGGATGTTTCCATAACATAATACCTAATCTAATAAAACAATTATGTAGAATTGTAGAGTATATAGAATAACAGTCACATGCTTTCATAGACTAATATAAACAATGGAGCAACTTTTACGTCCCAGTTATTATTATTATACAAAAACACTGATAAGATTATCTTCAACTATTTCACACTTCCTTTGATTGTCAACTTCAATAAATTGGAATAAATGCTATCGCTGATAGACAGATGTAAGATTAGATGGTTATGTCTGTTGTATAGGGAAATACAAAGTTAATAACTGATTATTTGATAAATATTAGTGCATCAGTACTGATACACTTTGATTATGTATAACCAAACATAATACTTTATTTGAACAAAAATAATTACCAACACTGTTCTTCATCATGACTAGATTAAATTATCCTTTCAAAGTGACTTGCAACTATTGTATTTTTTATGATCGCATTTGACTACTATCGAATGTAGCAAAGCTTTTTATTTACTTTTTTTATATCTTTGTCCCACTGCTAAGCAAAGGTCCTCCACCACATCAGCACATTCATGAATATTTTTAAGTCATTAGGTTAACAAGCATTTCCTAGGGGCACCTCTCCATGTCTGATTTCAATAAATGTTACATGGATTTTTTATTTATTTTTTTATGAATAAAACAGTAGCATTGCTTTACTTAAAAAAAAAATGTTGAGCATTCTAAATGCTTAGAAGCTGTTAAGACAAAAAAAAACAAAAAAAATATTTTGACACTTACTTCATTGTCACCCAAGTAAATCTTGATGTGATCCCGTTTTTCGACAACATTGTCAGTGTCTTTAATTTTGACCTCATAACTGATACGGCAAATATCACTTCTGTTAGGTCGCAAACCATTTGAATCTTCACCAACTTTTAATATCTGTAAAAGATTTAAAACAAAATTGGTTTCTCTGAAGCCTTACGACGCAGATTATATTTGAATATTTATTTGCCAATGACTTTCAAATCACATGTTGTTGTCATAACATGAATCACAACACAACAAAAGAAATCATGATTGGTTAGAAAATGTTGTTTCTTATTTACATAATTTTACATAAAGCCATCCAAACCTAGGTCAAAACACACAGTTTCACTGAGTGTGCAAAATTATAAGTCAGAATATTGATTACAAAAAATGTTGATACCATCTCAGATCATAAACATTGAATCTATGAATATTTCGAGGCTACAATGCAGGCTGATAAAACCTCAATACAAACAAGAATCTAATTGAAAATATTTGATTATAAAATTATTGTAGATCTGCTCAGATTATCCGTCTTGGCTGACCTTTTTAAGTAGTGCGCCTGACCCTAGCAAATCTTGCCACTCATCAGTTTTTGTTTCATCTGGCTTTTCCTTGGAAGCGGCTGCCTCAGCCAGCTTCGCCTCCTCGATCTCGTGTGCCGCCGCAGCTGCGAGGTCTTCGAACGAGCTACTCTCCGACTTGTCCACCAAAGTTCCTTCGCCCTCGCTCATCTACAAACACGCGCTCGTGATATGTATTCATCGTCAACTAATACGTAATAATGTTTACTTTCCATCCATACATTTTATCACATCTAACAAAAATACAACATTACAATAACATAACAGTCTTACCTTAGCAGTTCAATAATTCAAATGAATAAAAAAATGGATCACTTTCCAAAAAAATAATAATCAAAATATGACAATTCAACTTTTTGGATTTGACTTGACTTTTTTGTGAATTTGTGAATGGATTTGATGATTTGATTGATCAGCGAATGAATGTTATTTTGCAAATACAGACAGAAGATCGTTCCGAATGCGTTTAGAATTTAATTTGATAACCGAAAACATGTTTGTTAAATGTTTCTACAATTTTTTTGGTGAGTCTTAGAACACGGTTTAGCTTATTATAAAACTTCTCAAAATAATATTTATTTTATTTTTTGTTTTGCGCAGAAATATGAAAATTAACAAACAGTTTGTGATAAATAATGAAGTTTTATCATATGTTCTGAACGTTTCTGATATCGCATACGTTTGAAAGACTGTTATGGACAGATTTTAAAATTATATTCTTAATTTTTTTCGTTTATATATCTAGTAAATTTATGTCAATTAATATCAAAATAAGATTCTTGATATTTGTAGAAATCATTATTTCATAGTTTAAAATGACGCTGGATTCGTTGTGTTTTACTTCATACCAAAACTTATAAACTTACTTCAGGAAACCGAAACGTACTGTCAAAGTCAAGTGTCAACCCTCGACTGTCAAAAGGGTGGAATTCGCGATCGCGAAGCAGATTAGCGGAATAAACAATCGATTTTACACTGAGTACTGTTTTACTTTGTAATTTGTAATTATGCAGAAGTACGAAAAATTAGAAAAGATTGGGGAGGGGACTTACGGCACCGTGTTCAAAGCTAAAAACAAAGAGACTCATGAAATAGTGGCCCTAAAGCGGGTGAGATTAGATGACGATGATGAAGGAGTACCATCCTCTGCTTTACGTGAAATATGCCTTCTGAAAGAGTTAAAGCATAAGAATATAGTGCGACTGTACGACGTCTTGCATAGTGAAAAGAAATTGACTCTTGTTTTTGAGCATTGCGATCAAGACTTGAAAAAGTATTTCGACAGTTTGAACGGTGAGATAGATTTGGATGTAGTTAAATCGTTTATGTATCAGCTGCTTCGAGGACTCGCATTCTGCCACAGCCACAATGTCCTTCACCGGGATTTAAAACCTCAGAATCTGTTGATTAATAAAAATGGAGAATTGAAATTAGCTGACTTTGGCTTAGCTAGAGCTTTTGGTATTCCTGTCAAATGTTACTCTGCGGAAGTAGTGACCCTCTGGTACCGGCCCCCGGATGTTCTGTTTGGCGCTAAGCTCTACACCACGAGCATTGACATGTGGTCAGCAGGGTGCATATTTGCAGAGCTTGCAAATTCTGGGAGGCCACTGTTCCCTGGATCTGATGTTGATGATCAATTGAAAAGGATTTTCAAACTTCTTGGTAAGCAGTTTATTTAGCTATATTCATTTCACTCTGTCTTTAGAAATTCAAGGCTTTTAAAATAGTTACAAAACAATACTCAATATAAAAACATCCAAAGTAATCTTTAGATTTGTACTAAGATATTAACGCCAAATTTAGTAAGAGTTTGAATAACCACCAATTAAATACTTATAATTTAATAACTTATTAATGAATTAATTTGTTTTATACTTGTACCTATAAACTTAATTACTTTAAACATTATAATCTGAGCTCACTAATGATGCCAGACCTACAGTAATGAATAACCTTTTTGTTTTAAACAAAATAGTCTGAAAGTCACATGATTTTCCCACAATATTGTTGTCTTCCATCATGTTATTAAATTAAATTGTCAGTCTTCCTTCCTAACAAGATGTAACTATTTCAGCCTAGAATACTAATCTGTTTATATTATTACAATTTCCAGGAACTCCAAATGAAGACACATGGCCTGGAGTGACTCAACTCCCTGACTACAAGCCACTTCCAGTGTATCAGCCTAGCCTGGGTCTTGCTCAAGTGGTGCCCCGTCTGCCAGCGCGAGGACGAGACCTCCTTGCTCGCCTACTCACCTGCAACCCAGCCCTAAGAATGCCAGCTGATGATGCCATGGCTCATGCTTACTTCCATGACCTCAATCCGTCAGTGAAGAATGACCGATGTTAACAATCAATACGTCCTTACCGCTGCACCTCAGAACTACTGGTTAGTGATAAAAACAATGATGAGGTGCAAGAGTGTTGTGACGAAGAGACTTAAATAGAATATAAGGATAATGACATCTTATACGTATAGTGGACCCAGTGAATTTATAATTGTAGTTGGTGTGATGTTTGCAGTTGTCTTAAAAATTGTTGTTTTGTTAAGTTTTATTTTTATCCCGGTGTTTTACGTATAGTATGCAGCTAGCGTTAGAGATTATTACACATTAAATTTGGGAAGAAGCATTTATTTCAAATAATTTGTTGCAGTCGTAGGTACATAATAATCAATTATTGTTGACTTGGAATGACCTCCATTACATCAAGATAACAATACTTATCTTGAAGTTGTTCAAGTTAGTTTTATACTGTTAATGCATACTTGATATTAGTCTTCAATGATCTCGTAATACTAATTTATTGTATTGATATTAAAATGCTTCACCAAAGTGAGGTTTTATTTAAAGAGATTATGAGTTTATAGACACTTTAAATAATTGATAATGATCTTGTTAATAAGTTTACAAATCAATTACTTATACTTAATAGAAACTAAGATTTGAATTTGTAATAAAAGTAAACAAAATCTTTTATAGTAAAGTAATAAACATTATTATAAAAATCAGCTAAAATTTTTATATATTTTCAGCAGCTTCCTTCAACTCAGCAGTGATGATATCACTCACAAATTCTCCAATTTTCCCACTGGTCTTCACACTAGAAGACATAGACGATGATGACTTATATGATGATGAACTCTCCTCAATAACTGTCTTTGACATATTAGACATGCTTTTCATTCCGCACATGTCTGAAGTAGAAGCTAAATTTCTTTGCCCTAATTGTTCAGTCAGTTCAGTCAACCCCAGACTTGATTTCGCAAGTGATTCCTCGATCTTGTTTGACGTGGCACCGATATTCAAGGCGCCATTTTTTTCTGATAGTCCCATAATATCTGTTACTTGTTTAGATGAAATCTTCTCTCCATTAGTGCTTGAGACAGCCTCCTTTAATAGTTCTGGTTTTAGCAGACGACTATGTTCTTCCTTGAGCATTATTTGAGTGCCATTTTTGCTACATGTCGTATCTTCTGTATCCTTTACATTTTCCTTGACAGAATTTTGTATGATTTCTGATGTAATTTTGCTCTCGATCTGAGTCTTTTGAGGACTTGCACCACACATCTTGATTGGTACAATTTTTTCCATTTCGTTAGATGATCTCTTTTCAGCAATAATAGTAAGGATACCGTCTGAAGTCATTGTTGAAGTGACGTTCTCCGTAGGACAATGAGTTGGCAAAGCGTAGCGCCTTTTAAACTGTCTCGAGATAAATCCATGTGTGTCCGGTCTTTCTTCATGTTTCCCCTCTACTATTATTTCATTGTTCGTCACTTTCACACTGATGTCGCTGGGGCGAAAATGTTTAACATCCAAAGTTATTTTATAGTTTCCTTTCTCGTTTTCTATTGTGGATCCGAATTCTTTGGAAGTAGTTTGGCTGCTATTATAACACTTCCAAGGGCGAAAATAATTCGAAT
Organism: Caradrina clavipalpis; assembly: GCA_932526535.1. Taxonomy (NCBI): domain Eukaryota; kingdom Metazoa; phylum Arthropoda; class Insecta; order Lepidoptera; family Noctuidae; genus Caradrina; species Caradrina clavipalpis. The sequence goes on from OW052103.1 coordinate 5,723,272, forward strand.
GCATATCGTAGAATGGGTATAGGAAGTCGTGTGGTGGCAGACACATACCCAGGTTTTGGTCTGATAGCCAACGAACTGGGCAGATTCTAGGGAACTCCATCTTACGACGATAAAAACGTACGACGTTAGAACACAAGTAAACAATCGGAACGACTGAGTTGCACGAGACTGTGCCAAATGCTTTTATAGCCAACTATACTTCCTATTCTAAATATCTGGTATGGTTGCCTCTTACTACAGAACTGCAAAATGTTATGAATGTAATCGAGTGTGATTGTAAATACTTAGTGTCCTGATCCCTCCCTAGTCCTACTTACCCCGTCTATAAAAAGTAACGTTAGTCGTAAGTTCAAACTCAGGCAGGCATACTCATTATTATGTGTGAAATAATGCATTACTGCTTCCAAAAGAGTGTAGTATATCATCATGAGGAAATTGGCATGCCCTGGATGTCCAACGCCTGGTGGATTAGTTCATACTCCCACTCACTCGATACAACGTATCGTGTGTATGTGATTTAGCCTCATATGTTGCAGTTGTGAGAGTTCAAGTTTCTGTGATTACTGATTATGAATGTGCATAAATTATAATAATGGTGGTTGTCCATTGTCCATACCCCGCTAATAAGAGCCATACGTATGTATGTATTCTCCAAATCGATTTCGGTCACAGTGTCTAATCTCAATGGAGAAGACTAGCAAATTACGCAGGAGATATTACAGTGAACAAGTGTGTGCGCAAACACAGGTGCACTCCCTCTTCCCTATCTCACGAGGGTATCACACCACCAACTTCTAAACTACGGGCTGCAACTGAGAAATTGGTAGTGGAAAAACCCAATAACACTTCACCCGACCTGGGAATCAAACCCAGGACCCCACGCTCAAAAGCCGCGCTTGCGACCACGCAACCAACGGAGCAATCAAATTTTTGTTACACTTACAGTAGGTATTTTAAAATATAGTTTTGGTTACATGGCTCACCCCTATAAAACAAACATTGATAGCATCGATGCTCGAACTTTCTCAGCTGTATAAATAGCCCCGACATTCAAATGCTGATCCTGTTCCAATCGGATTATTATTAGAATCATGATCGAATTTCTGTCGGATAATTAGGAGTTTCCGGTTTACTTGGTTGCTCTCTTAACTATTCATTGAATGACGGTTTTTTTTATATTTTATAAGATTTGTGTTTTTTTTATAACAAACCTGGGCAGGTTTGATATAAAAATAGGACGAAGGCACTGGGGACGTACCCGCCCCCGCCCCTACTGTGGTCCTAAGCACGATTGCTACGCTAGAGGTTTCGGGTTCGATTCGCAGGTCGAGCAAAGTGTTTTCGGGTTTTTCTATAATACTCAGTAGCCGCTCGGAGTTAGGATTTCTTTCTGGATAAAAGGGCAAGCCATAGTTCTATATTAAATAGACTATTGAAACCTTGCTACCACCTCCTTTGCATATAAAAATCAACTAATTAGAATTGAGGGATCTCTAAACTACCTTTGAACTGTTTGTTGATAAAACCAGTCAATAAGTAGGTATGTAGGTATATAATTTTTGAAAAAGTGAAGAAATAATGACACAAAATTATTATTTTTATAATAATTTTAATTATTGTTGCAATTTAGGACTTTATTTTACAAATTAGAATTAGATTCAATTACATCCTATTTTATACCAACAGACAATAAAAAAAAATTACTAAAGCATTTCCATTTCAGCCCTTTTCCTTTTACGGTGGTTGGCAACCATATTAGCAGTAGTGAGTACACTTTCGCCTCTTTGCAGCCAGGTTAAGACTGCTCTCTCAGTGCTCGCAGCCTCAGCAGCCTGGTGACGCTCACTCACTGACAGAGGTTGTATAGCCCCCACTGAGTCCGTGGACACGCTGGCTGATAGCAGCATTCTAAATCTTTGCCTAAATGTCTGAAAAACAAATAAGGACTTTTTATGGTCAGTTTACTGTGTATGTATACCTATTGTTTCCTGCATCATGAGGGGTTAACTCGAGTATAGTTTTATGAAGCTAATAATGTCTGGTAGCAAAAATTACAGTAAGTTCTGTATGCACAGAACTTACCTTAATTTCTGTGTTAGCAAGCTTGTGCTAAGTTAAGACTATACTATACTCGCTTCATAAAACTAGCTTTTAGAACACTGGTCATCACTGCACAGGAGAGCTTTATGTATTATTTCTGAAGTGATGCACCAAGACATGGAGTTGTGGTCACTAATAATTGGACTAAAAATTATTTGGAATATTCTAACAGTTTTATAGTTAGTAGTTCTCGGGAACCTTATATTCAGAAGCCTGGCCAGACGTTACTTATTAATGATTTGGCACTTACATTTAAAAGAGTAGACGACACTTCGCCTTTTATATCATGTTTTGCTATATAACATCCAAATTCATAAAAATATTGGCTTAACTTGTGCATATCTACAGTACAAGCATCTGCGTTAAGGATTTCTCTGTACGAATCTTTATAAATTTTGGGTAAGTCGACAGAAACTAAAGGCGGTCTTCTGGAATATAAAGATTCAGCTAACCACAATGGTATTTCCACATTGGTTCCTGCTCTTAAATCATTTTCTGCAGCGGAGGGATCTAAGAAGCCTGTAAGTAAACAAACATTCATCATGATCAATTCACAAACAAATGCTGGTTTTGTTTAATTGTTACTAACCCATTTTTGGTAGGTCATGTAAGAATTTGCAAGGAATTTTCTCATTTGTAACAAGGATATCTGATATACAGGATAAGTTTTTAACCAGTGCGTAAATTTTTTTTGGTAGTTCAGTGTCAGTAATAGAACACATTTCCGTGTTTAGTTAAAAAAAAAATAAAAAAAAAATTCATCCTTATCCGAGTTTGAAATAAGCAAAACATGGACATAATCTATTCGCCATACTATCAATGACAACTCTTGTCCACCGCCCGGGCGCATGGCTGAGGTGAGGGGGTGGGGAATGCGCTAGCGCTGAGTTACAATAAAATATGGTTTTTAAGTATACATGTTTCGTAAGCGATATTTTTTTTTTTTAGTACTAAGACATATCAAAATAAAATATACGTGTTTAATAAAACGTGTTGAAGTTTATTATGGCAAAATTTACGCACTGGTTAAAAATTTTTCCTGTAGATAGGTAACCGCTATTTTCCATATTTTTACTTAATAAACAGTCTAGATCTTCGTAACTTTTTTCAGTTTTCCTTTCGTAATGTCACAATTTGGCGCGCTATCACGATTACAGTAAATGTCAGAATGACTAAAATGTTGACGTGACATAAATATTGACCAGTCATTCTCATTTAAAAAAAAAACTAAATCATTTGCTACGAATTCATAACAAAAATACTAATTTTATCACAAGACTAGTATAAAATCTAATTAAAATTTAATAAATAAATAATGATCCAGCAAATAAAATAATTTAGAGTAAATAATTAGAGCCTGTTTCACCAACTTTAGACAGACCTCACTAGTCTCCAAACGTGTCTTTCACATCCCGATACAACGAACCACCTCCTTCCTAGCCAGACGCTGTCCTGCCTACCTACATACTTTTGTGTATAACAAGGTCACCAGTAGCTTACCTTGTGAATTAAAAAATCTTCCCCTATCTACATGTAAGAAAACTGTAAAAAAATGGCTAATGGGTCTTTCATACGACGAATCAGAAAACATTCTCACGCCTTAATTCATACTAGTCACACTCACACTCCCATCTTACACCACACCAGCCACAAACACCCTATCACCTGCACACTAGACTCTACAATCACCTACACAAACACACCTCCACACAAACACATCCCAACACACACTCTTACACTATTTTTATTGTTTAGCCTTGACTCTAAGGGGTCACTTCCTTAATCTTAATTTTAATTTCATTACTATTTTGTTTTTAATTCAAGTTTGATCTCATAATGTTACAAACATCTTAAATAATATTTACCTATCCCAGTGGCAAAAATCGACGTGTACCAGCCCTGGTTCCCAAGATACAGGCCCCGCCTAGTTTGGGAACCACTGCTTTTAACTAAATGCGAACTATTAACAGTTACCGATCTCTTTTTTTGTGTACCATGTTAACCTAGCTATAAGCAACCTATTGTAACAATGAACAATAAATTTTTACTTTACTTTACTTTACTTTACCTAAGAACAAGCTAAAAGATTTGACAAATTATTAATTAAATTGGTTTATCAAGTAATTTAATTTAGAACATACCTATATAGAAAGATCGAGTGCTGTGAAATATATGAAGATAAAAGCCTTGTTCGTCGTTCGGACTATATCTTGTCATCTACGTATATTTTTAAAAGTAAATTTAGCAGTAGAAAGTTAAGGTATTAACAGACGTTCGAATATGGTGCGCTCCGCACCGCGAACTTGGTGTGCTCCGGACCACATTCGAGGGTATGTGCAGCGGTCCGCCGCACATTATTATTATTATTGACGGTGAATGTGCGGCGGACCGCTGCACATACCCTCGAATGTGGTCCGGAGCACACCAAGTTCGCGGTGCGGAGCGCACCATATTCGAACGTCTATTAATACCTTTAGTTTGGTTTTAAGGTTTTAACATTATATAGTCCCAAATTAGGCAAGCCTGTATCTTGGGTACCAATAGAGTTTACTCTTAAACATTGTTATCAATTACATCAATCAAATAACTGGTAATCATCTATTGTAAATGCCAGGACCACAGACTACAATACAATATAATAAATAGGGTAGCCAAGACTCAAGACGGTATTTTTATCAGTGTCAGTCAAAGTTAACTGCGTTCCAAATTAGCTTTATAGATATTTTAAGCATTGTATTTTTTTCGTATTATTATTTTTGAAGCAATTATTACATTTTCTAGCTTAATTTTTAGATACGATAAATGGAGAAAGTAGAATGTAATCCATACTTTGTAATTATCAGGGCGTAATTGCAATTTCATATCACGAAATAAAAAAATAAAATGAATTCTGATAAGTAGTTTTTATTTCTGGCAACTTCGAGTAATTGTTGGCTTTATCTGGCTTACGTTTGGTTTGGAAGTGTTTATCGGCCGATTGATAAAATTTACCGAAAACTCGGGTTATTTTAAAAGGAAGTCAAGAATCAAGACTTATTCTTACATTCCCAGAAACATTTTGAACAAAAGGCTCTCTTCAAATAACCATTATCTTAAATGATGATTAGGAGCTGATTGGAAATTACAGTGTACCTGTCTACAAAATATTTTGATACCTACGTTGGCCATCACACATTTCGAGCCTAACACAATAGAAAGTACACATCAAAATGTCGGGGTAAGTCTGTAAATGATTTCTTTATTAAGTGCTTTCTTTACATTAAAGAATTAACGTGTGAACTACGCACTTTCATATAATTACAGAATGTTTTAACTATAAGAACCTACCTACAATGAGACTACTATTGACTGCTGCCTTTTATTTTATTTTATTTTTTATTTTTAGAAAACCGTATAGCATTAAAGAGTTCAAGATCATAGTAGATTATTTAGTAGAAAACAAGTTATATGGTGAAACTAAAGCTAGAAAGATGTGGGTGGATTTTGCCAACACAAAGGTAACAAAATGCTTTTATAAATTTGGGTAAAAAAATTGAAGTACCCTTTGTTATGTACAATATTATAATGCTATTGAAGGCTATAGCGAATACTGATGTAAACAAAGTACTTATTATGTTTTGCAGCTTACATCTAGGACCTGGCAGAGTTTAAAAGAAACATTTTTGAAACGTATTCTACCAGACATTCATAATCCCTACTTCAAACTTAATAATGAACAAATAAGCAGCTTCAGAGCTAGGTAAAGATAATTAATAATGAATGCCTAATTATCATTTGTAAGCCATGACAATTTTAAAGTTAACAACTCTTCTTTATTCCCATAATAAGTATGGATGCTACATTGCTCAACTCAGGAATTGAAGTACAAGACCTGTTGTGCAGCTTGCATTTACAAACACTAGAACATCGGGGCCACACGAGATTTATGTGGGTACCTGGTTACTGTTCACCAAAGTGTAACATAATAATTCATTCATTAAAGTTTTATAATGGTATTTTGTGGCTGAGTTGTTGGCTTCTGTGCCCACATACACAGTTTTAATTTCCCCATTATACTTCTGTCTTACTTTTTTTTTGTTTGTTTCTGTAGTATAATGCATAAATAAAATATCAAAAGAATAAAAAAGAATAAAATATAACTTTTCATGCATCCCAGGCAAGGAATCCCTCCTTGCCTGGGATGCATGAAAAGTTATATTTATAACTTTTATTATTTCAGATGTGATCTCGAGGATAGGAACAAAAACAAGCTTGACATCCAAACTATAAGTGATGAATCCAATTCAAATGGTATGATTTAATACAACATAAGTTAAGATAGTTGATTTTAAAATAATAAGTTAACTGATTAATTCATTTATTATCTCATGCTTATACAAAAGTTAACCATATCATCACTTGCCTATAGTTGTCATATGCAAGCCTATGAATATAGAACATATTTTCACAATATCATCATCATCATCATCATACCAGACGTAGGACATCCACTGCTGGACATAGGCCTCCCCCATAGATTACCAAAAAGACAGGTTGGAAGCAGCCTGCATCCTAAAGTATATATAAATCATTAATATATCACATGATACATGTAAATTGTATCATTATGAAATAGTTAAAATATTGATATCTGTGTCAACTACTGGACTTTACAAACTAGTAAAGACTAGTATAGCAATTAAATAGATTTTATGAACTAGAAAACGAAAACTTGGTAATTTACCAACATGTTAATGTGTCCCCCTGTACTTATTGGTACTTAATGTTATTTGAAATCTGCATTATTTTTCTACTAAACAATAATTTGTTGCTTATTATCCCAAGTGGGGAGATGCCTGTTTACCATTTTCACTCCAAATATCTTGTTTAAAATATTGATGCTAGAATGCAATTTAGGACTTAACAAAAAATACCTATAATAAGTTCTGCCCCATTTTTGTGTTCTAACTAAATGCCACGTGTCTAACACGGTTTAAATTATTCTAGGTCATGATCTGAAAGATAATGAGCCGGCTAACAATGAGGGGGAGACCACTGCAGGTGAGAATAAAAAAAGTTCAAAGGTACCTGTAAGAAGTAGATCTTCTGCTGACACTATAATACTTGAAAACTGCTATGAGACCGCTGAGGAAATAAGGAAGGAGTTGGAAGCCACCGAATCTGATGAAAAGCCGACAGCAGCATCCAAATCTCTCAGAGATTGCATTACGTATTCTGAACCTTTAACGCCTATGCTGCAAGAAGTGCTGGATGATTTTGCATCGGAACCCGAAGATTCAGATAGAGAAGGTCAAATGGAGATAGTTGAAATTGTACCAGAAACAGATAATTCTGAAAATATTCAGGAGAATCCTGAACCTGAAAATAACATTAATAACACCAAGACCATCGCTACTGATGTTGCCAATAATGCTAAAAGACTTTCCACTGAAGTAGTTGAGGAAGTATTGGCTCAAGAATTAGATTGTGGTGACACACCAGAAAATAAATCTCCTGAGAAAAATGCTCCTAATTTAACTGAGGAAGTAGAGGATTTACCAGATGTCAATTTGTATGATGAAATTTCTTCAACTCATGCAGAGAATGGAACCGACAAGGAGGATGATGCTGTTGCCGACACTGAAGTAGCAGAAAAACTTATCACGGTTGAAGATTCTGAAATATCAAATATCCAACATACTGAAAATTCTGATGTCATAGTTGTTCATGATTCCCATTCAGAACCCCGAGAACAATCTAGTGGCGTAAATAATTCCAATAGCACGGTTGATGCATCTCTTCCCAATAATCCAGAAGGATTTAAAAATAAAAACACAGAAAATGTTGAATCTAAAGACAAAGATGCACCTGAAAGTGTTACTGAAGGCACAAACAAAGCTGTTAAAACTCTAAGTCTGAAGAAAACTACTAGGAAACGATCCTGTTCTGAAGATAATTCAAACAATATAGACAATAAGAAAAAGAAAGTAGAAATGAACTCAAAGTCACAAGAAAAAGTAGACAAAAAGGTAAATGAATCTCACTTGGATACAAATACAGGAGATAAACTAACAGATAAAGAAGAGTCCATCAAACCGGATGTTATTAAAAAACCATGGCTTGAAGAAAATAGCAAACCATCAACAAGTTTTGAGACCCATGTTGTAGATTTGATAGAAACTGAAAAGACTAGCACTAAAAAGAGTAACAATATTGAGTCAGCAGAAGCCATTAACCCTTGTTTGCAAAACATCAGTCTTTTTGATGAACAATTTAATAAGACTAAATACAATATGTCAGAGTCTAGTGATACTGAACAAAATAAGAAAGAAACGAAGGCACATAAACAAGAGGCAACTGGGTCCAAAACTTCGAATGATGTAGTGGTGCTGAGGTCTCACTCCGACACTGATTCCAGAGAAGTTCAAGCTGTAACGAAGAAAAAGCATCGCACCGGTGTGTTAGCATGTAAATCAGAAAGGGACAAAGCTATAGCAAACATGTTTGGATTCACTAGTGGTAAGTTACGTGTAGGGTCATAATATGCATCTTACGAAGTCATCGCTTGTTAAATAATGGAATGAAAAACATTAGGCATGTGCAATGAGGTGCCGGTTGAATGAATTGCTTCGCAATAGAGGTTTATGTTTTATAGATATAGAATATTGATTAACTATGGTAATGTCAGTTAGATTACCCTAGTAAATATATATATGTGTTTTAGAAAACCTTTGAATTATTTGAAATATAGATAGATGTAAAACCGAGGACAATGTCTGTTGACCACTTTCAACCTTATAATTAAGGGTGTAAAGTTTCACCGAAAAGTGGTTCACTGCAATTGTCTACGATTGTACGTACAATCACAATATGCTTGCTTTCATTTTAAGACACACCTAGAGTGTCATAAGCATGTTCTATTTACTTGTTTATTCAAAATTCGCTTCGACTGATAGTGGTTGAGCTTTAAGTTATGGAGCTGCATGATTCTGAAAAAGAAAGGTTTTAATTTTTTTTTTTTTAATTTTATGGTGAATGTAGTTTTAGCAAATGTGTCATCTAGGTAATGTGTCATTTAGGCTAAGTTCATATATAACGCGCGTTAACGCACGTCAATGCATGATAAAGTTGAAAGAGAGTTCATATAACGAGCGCTTGCGCGCTCTGCGATATTACTCAAACTTCTCAAAATTGCAATAAAAGTATGTGCAATCACGTTGAAAGCGCGCGCTCCACTGAACAGCCCACAGACGTTATATTACTATCAAAGCGCGCGTCAATGCGTGATCGCCTGCCTCTAGAAACATTCTATGTGCGCCGCGTTAACGCGCTTCAAAATTTTGCCATCTGAACATGGCCTTAAGTTGCCATCACATGGACTGTACCGCAGCAACCGTACATAGTCGATGTACACAACTGCATGGAATTGTATGTTCGTCTTCGTACAGACGTGATATCACCTTCACGTGGTCGGCTGCATTCGATATTAACTGCATACAGTCATGACTTTAAGTCTAGCAGAATATATCGATTACGTGCATTTGCTGCAGTGCAGTCCGTTTGATGGCGGCTTTATGTACAATTTTCACCAACCGGTCCCCGCCGGAGCGTCTTTCACAGTCTAAAGCATATTCAGACATCTACATAATAGTTAAGGTTCATGTTTGCATGGAATTTATATTGCTTGGAACACGCGCGGGCCTATCCGAGTTCCAGGCAGTATACATTCCATACAAAAATTAACATTAACTATGGAAATCGTACATTACTTACACCATGCTCGTTGTAATTCTCCTTTATTCATGTTCCAAAATTTTACATATTCATGGATGTCACTCGGCTATAGGACTTTCAAAGTAGTTAATGCCTCTATTTTGTTGTGTAGGTGGCGGAGTTGGTTTGAAGCGTAAAAGGCAGTTGAGTCGTCGCAGGAGGACCATATCTCACAATAACGCTTCACAGTAAGTACAATCAAAATAAGTTTCTGTTCTATTTTCTTCTGTCTGCTATCGCACTATCATTCGCTCTGTTTTCAGTACTATCATTTTCATTTTCAGAATGAAAAATACCTTATTTACTTTTAACAAGTTTTGTACAACTTAATTAGTATTTGAAGCATCAAGTCCATCCAAAGGTGCCTTGTTGACACCTTTGTTACTCTTTAAAGTTTTTATTTGTAACTACAATAAAGGTTATTTTATTTTATTCTACTACTGGCGGGCCCGGCAGACGTTGTTCTGCCCTGAAAGTGCCCCACTCGTGGTCGTGATGGCCCAGTGGTTAAGGCGCCCGCCTCCCATGCACGAGGTTGTGGGTTCGCAACCAGGCACGGGCAAGTACCAATGTGACTTTTCCTAATTCAAATGTACTTTCTAAGTTTATCTTGGACATCACTGACATCGGTAACCATGTCAGAGGCCCTTGAGGCGGTTTAGAAACTCTGACACTAGGGTGTGTGGGGTCGTTAGACCTTACTGCCCACACGATAAGAAGAAGAAGTGCCCCACTTATCTACCTACTTATTTACCCTACCTACCTGCCTACCTACTCCATCAACCTACCTACCAACATACTTACTCTACTTACCCACTCTACCCCTACCTACCCTACCTACCTACCTTCCTACATACCTACCTACCTACATACCTACCTACTTACATACCTAACTAACTAACTACCTACCTACTTACATACCTACCTACCTACCTACCTACCTACATACATACATACATACCTACCTACCTACCTACCTACCAACCTACCTACCTTCTTTGCTATAAACCTCACGGAGCCCGAGACCTTTCCAACGAATGCAATACCGTGGAAATCGGTTTGTGAGTTCTGGAGTTATAGCGTCAGGAAGGAAAACCCGACTTATTTTTATATAGTAGATTTTCTTTAGCCCACCATTCCCCCAAGTACAGACAGTTCAAATCTTTTATTGCCGCACTTTAAACCAAATAAACAATCAAATGATATATCCAGGCACACTGCTGCCCCCGCGTCGAACTCGAGCGACTGGACATCAGAGAGTGGGAGCGAAACCTTTGTGTCGCCGCCGCGCTGCCGGAAGAATAGGCCATCCAAGAAATATTTGTGAGTATTAGTAGTCTTGTTTTACTATGGTGCAGTGAAAGCCACGCTACTACGGTGTATTTTTCTAATGATAAATGACTTTTTTTATATGGTTCGCGTCCCATCCCTGCTATACAGGATAAGTTTTTAACCAGTGCGTAAATTTTTTTTGGTAGTTCAGTGTCAGTAATAGAACACATTTCCGTATTTAGTAAAAAAAAAAAATTAAAAAAATGTCATCCTTATCCGAGTTTGAAATAAGCAAAACATGGACATAATCTATTCGCCATACTATCAATGACAACTCTTGGCCGCCGCCCGGGCGCATGGCTGGGGTGAGGGGGTGGGGAATGCGCTAGCGCCGAGTGACAATAAAATATGGTTTTTAAGTATACATGTTTCGTAAGCGATTACTTTTTTTTTTAGTACTAAGACATATCAAAATAAAATATACGTGTTTAATAAAACGTGTTGAAGTTTATAATGGCAAAATTTACGCACTGGTTAAAAAAATTTCCTGTATACAGATGCAACCTGCCGATGTTATACCTTGTGAAAATATCGAGATTACTGTACTACTTTTAAATAACATAAAGCTGCCCTTTTTTTTTTTCTAAATAATGGAGAACTGCAACCAAAATTCATTGTGTAAATTTTGAAAAATGGAGTAGCGAAACAGACAGTAACGAAATCTAATTTGTTTTTAAGATATTTATTAGAATATCTTTATCAATTTCTTGCAGGAAACCACAGGCCAGCAAGATATTGTCACTAGAAGAAGAGGGTGGTCTGTTTGTCATGTACGGAAAGAAAATATACCCACTGGTAAAGGATGGCAAAATTGTGAAGAACTATGTCACTTATTTACCAGAAAGTATGTACTATTCATTTACATTTTAGGCATTAATTTGATTCCCCTTTTTTTTTCGATGGGAAATCATCAAATGACTTCCCCCGCCCTGGGCGGGGCGGGAGGGAGTGTCAGACTTGTAAAGACTAAAACCAATCCATGTTCCTTCTTGTGCCCTTTGCGTTCCGGGGGTGCGGTATCTCTTTCGAACAACCCGCAGCCCCGGCAATTTGATTCCTTATTATATTATAGGATTCGTAACTGGTGCTATTTGAGTATATTATGTATCTCTCTGCCCACCCCTTCGTTCTCAAAGGTGGTGTCATGTTTTGTGTAATAATTTTGGTTTGATATTACATTAAATGAATGCCGTAAATTAATTAAAAATATCAGTTTTACACGTTAATTTTATTTTATACTATGGGTTTATATCATTCTTTTGTTATGTTTTAGGTGACTCGGAGGAAGGCGAGTCCTTCTGGAAACTGAAATATGTGGAGGAGAAAAAGAAGGCAGCAGAATTAAAGAAGTAAGTGCTGATAGAATAAAGTTTACCCTTTGGCAAATTCTACTAACAGATTATTGTGAGTGTGCATTTTGTACGTTTAAAATTAGGAACATGGATAGACCATGACCAGGACTAATAAATAATGTTTTTTATCACTGTAATAAGTCCCACTGTAGTGTTTTCTAACCACCTCGCGATGGAAACTGCGGGAAAGGCGATTCGCATACCGCGCCGCGCTCCGTAATTCGTGGCAATAGAGCTCTGGCGAACTGCAACACTGCGCGTGAACGCGTTTTCAGTGTGTTGGATTACGCTTGTTTTCTATACAAACACAGATATATGCAAACAACGTGCTCCCGCGTCACGCTCCGTGGTGCGGGGCAGTGTGCCAATCGCTAAAAACTGGTGGTTAATATTTTCTACTGTATTAATTTAACTGATAATTATATTTCAACAGATTATTAGAAGAAGCTAAGGAGCCACGGAAGTCGAAGGATGCTGACACTCCCGTGCCGCAAGCTAACCCACTTAGGTACCTATGTTTATTTTACTATTATTTTTACTGCCCTGAACTTGAGTGGGGTCTCCCATTACGCGGTCACGATTAACATCTGTAAGCTGCAATGAGCGCCGTCAAGAGACCTAAACGGGTATATTTTACTCCCACTGTTTAAAAAAAATATTTGACAAAAGCGTTGCTTATAATGCCTTCTCACTCACACTAAGGCAGGATTAATGTGCGATTGAGAGAACATGATTAGCGCCTTCCGTCGCCATTTTTAATGCACGGGTCATAGCAACAATCTTGAAGCGTTTATAGGAGACCTTAGCTTTGAATGAAGTCCACTGTTATTTAAAGATTGTGTCTGCTTCGCGGACAACTAACGCGTTCAGTTACAGTAGTCTGCCTGTCTTATAGCTTTTCGTTGCCACTAAATTATAATACTGTATTTCTGCATTTTTTTCTAGGAGATCAAGATCAAGTCCAGCACGCGAGCCTACAAATGGCGTCGTCGGTAAGAATTCAATTGTCGTTCAAGGTTATTCATAAAAATAAAACCATTTACTGAGGACGCAAGGAATCTCGCAAGTCACGCCTGATACCCACACACTCCATACTCGCTTGCAGTATTTAATATTGATATGTCATAATTTTCTTTTTTTTTTATTAGCCAGCCCCCCTAGCCAAGTCACAAAATAATCGTAAACGCTCGGTAGGTACCAATAGATTTTCAACTTAATACCCAAGAGCCTTAAGTTGAAAATCTATTAAAGATTTCTAAGCGTTAGCGACTGGAACGAACGAAAACGCTATGCAATCTTCATTAGATCTTCAACTTAAAACCAAGCACATAAAGTTGAAGATCTATTAAAGCCTACTCAGCGTTTGCGTATATCGTTTGTGACTTGGCTAGGGGGGCTGTTCTGTCCCACTCCCGGGCAAAGGCATCTCTCCACTCCTTCCATGGTTCACACTTCCGTGCCTCATCCTTCCAGTTTTTGAGGAATCTGTCCAGTTCGTCTCGAGCCCGAGCTATCATTTACATGCTTTGAAATTACTAATATCTACCTACATTTCTAGCTAAAGAAACAAGTGCGCCAGGTCCTGATGAAAAAAAAGAAGAAGCAAAAGTGATCCCTCCTGAGAAAATAAAAATAAAATTCACTAAGAACAATGAGGTGAACAGAATACATTTTTTTTTCTAATATACTTACTAATTATTACTATTCTCATTTATTCATTAATAAATACATATTAATTACATTTTTAAATATTAATGTAAAAATGCTGATGTGATATAAAAAAGGTGTGGGTAATAGGGTCCAAGCCACTGGTGGTCAGGGCTCCTGTGAAAGGAATCTCCTAACAAAACGCGCCGTGTCTAGGAGTCCCGCTTTCTGAATCAAACCCTTGACCCAGCTGCCCAACGAGAGCCTCCTTATTATTACTTCCATTGTTTTTTTTGTCGAGTTCGTCGTAACACTTAGTACACATTTCAGGAGGTCTACCTAGAAGGTCACTGGCCCCAGATCCACCCAGTGTTAGAACAGGTGGTGCAGATATTCCATAAGGAAGTGGAACAGACAGTCAGTGAGAACAAGCCTAAGTTGAGCGTCGCGCAGACTGAACAAGTCAAGGAATTAAGTAGTGGAGTCTCCACACCTATTATCGCCAGCATTCCTGACCCCGGTAAGTTATCATAATTATATTTCACTGTAGATTTTTCGAATTTGCAGCTAGGTACAATAGGCTCGCCCCCTATTACATGGGACTGTGGGTGTACATTAGTTACAACTCTGCCTAACCTTTAGGGGAATACAGGCGTGATGATAGCATGTGTACAGTGGTGAGCATGTGTAATAATCTAGGCTCTATTGTTAATTGTTATCTGCCAATATATCAGTAATTGAGAAGTCAAATAGACAAATTATTTTCACAGAAGTACACGAGAAAGTAAATAAAATAGAAAAAGAAATATTTCAAGAGATCGAGGAGCGAGATAGAGAGGAAGAGAATGAGCCAAATGGACAAGCGATTAACGTCACTAAAAGGTATGCACTGGCTTTAGTATTTATTTTCATAACCTAGGCTAGGAAGTCGTGGACAGCTTAATCGGTCTTTCCTGTGGCTCCTTAAAAATTGAGGCCTCCAGTTAGAGCGTAAATCATTATAAACTAAAGGACTACACGCTTAGGCCTCCTTCTGTGGTGTACCGATCGAATACAGATCGGTTTGGCCGTTACTGGGGGAAGACAACAAAAGGACAGGCTTTTTTTAAAATTTGTGATGGTTAAGCTCTTGACTCTAGTCTAGGTCAGAGGTGACAAAGACAAAGGCTGGATTCAATCTTGCTTCAGTAGCTTTATTTCTTTTATTTTTATTGCTACAACATGATCAGACCTATATTTTGCAAGTCGAATAAATCTTAAACATAACTATCAACATGAAATCTCCAAAGAGGTTTATTTATAGTACTCAAGCGTAAATGTGGAACATTCTATTTCATATCGTCGTCTCTGTCACTCCTATCTTAATCGTGAGGTGCCATAATGTATCATACATACTGTATTTACAATCATTTCAAATAGTAACCAAAAGATCAACTATTAACAACTACAATTTGACCCATTAGGAAACAAGGCAGACCACGAAAATCGTCATCATCTTCACATAACAGTCCGGAGAAAAAAGCGAAAACGTCAAATGAGCCAGAAAAAAAGGATACCGTAGAAAATAGCCGCACGCGCAGTCATGTTCAAAGTCAGAAAGGCAAAGAGATTGAAAATAATAATAATACTCAAGACACTGCTGCAAAGAGACAGACGCGAACCCCGCGTAAATATATGAATGGTAAATCACATATTTATTTTATCATATCATTAAAACTTCGTATAGAACTGAAACACGCGTTCAAAAAACAAAATATACTTTCGACGAGTAAGGATTGTACCGCCTACAATTCTGAAATACATTCCAATTTCTATTTTTTAATGCTTCAGCGAGCATGACTTACCTTAATTCGAGTTTAGAAGAAAATGTCTTTACACGTTGTATGCATGTTCAAATGTAAGTTCTGCCGTATATGATCCTTTAATTTTATGTCTTAAATTCAGATCATAATGTAAACGAGTATGTAACGCTGTTAATTCATCATTTATTAATTTTGTTCCAACAGAAACTGTGAACGTAAACGAATCGAGAACAATACAGACACGGCGATCAAGACAAATGGACACGAGCACAGTCAATGAAGAGGACGACACGCGATACATGTTACCGCCAAGGAATAACAAACGATCGCTCAAGTCGCCCGCTACCAAAAGGACGAATCAAAGGAAAAGGTAAAGAGTTTAGCCGTAACCTAATTTTAATGTAATAGGTATAAAGACTTGTATTGGGAAGTGCGTTGAGAGCTCGTTCACACAGAACGTCCGAATTTCCAGGATCTTTTTTAACGGAAACGTTGCCACTGGAGGTGATGCGTGGCTTTGTTCCGATAAAACGGATCAGTATTTTAATATTGTTGTGTGTCTAAACTCATACAACTACATACGTCATCGCCGAATAAAAGCGTATACGATAAAACGGACCCCTGTGTGAACGACCACTAAGTCAAGTAGAGATGTTTCAATTTTAAATGACATTAATCCATCAAATACTCCAACATTTTTTTTTTTGTTGTGTGTCAGTCAATCAACAAAGAGGAGTGCAATTTTCAATTAGTGTCTACTAACATTGACCCATGATCGTAGTATATTATGTATTAGAATTTTACTCTGCACGATTTATTTTACCATGATAATACATAAAGCCAAAGTACGCACGGCGCCGACGACATATCAAGCCAAACATTTCCAGTTTAAGCCTACCACTCATTGTGCATAAAGTTCATACAATGACAGGTCAACATATACTGGTAATAGCTTGATCTGTCGTCGACATACTAAATTATTTTATATTTTACATTCCCTGCTACTACTAAAGTTTAGGTTTATTTATTTATCAATCACATATTAAAAGATATTTAAATATTGTAATTTTAACCTTTTGCATAGTCATTGGTAGCCCAAAGGAACATCTTTATTTATAAAAATATGTCTATTTTTAGATATATATAAGACTATTTATTACTATTTATTTCAATTAGGTATTCTTTTATCTTAACTACCTATAAACTCATCTGTATACAAAGCTATTTTATCTATAAATCTTAAATCTGTATTTTATACTACCTTTATATTATACCTATTATTAATTATTTTGTAACTCTAGGGGCTACCTTGCTTTTAAATTATTTTTTAAATAAATTATACAGTGTGTATTTAAAGTTACAGATAAGATGTCTTCATTTTTAAATATTCTCAATATTCGTAGTAGAAACAATAATATAATATTTGACAATGAGTACTAAATGTGAATTAAGCATATAATAATAGGAATAATGTTTTAAAAGTACAAGTGATGTCATGTACTCACATTTAGTTGTCTAACAAAATCATATCGCATGCAATTAAGTATTAAACATTTTTTAATTAAGAATTACTCATGGTCTCTTTAAACCTATAAGTGTGGTTATTATAAGTGTCCAGTAGAATGATTGGAATTAAATTTAAAATTGTGCAATTTATGTAAATAACATAAACGGTAGTCGAAGGAGGTTGGCTATGTATTTTATACGGAATAAATTATGTAAAGAAGAATGGGAGCAGGTGGAAATACTTCAGATCAATAAACTTTTCAACTGTAAATCGTGTATTATTTCAATATTTTTTCTAAGGTAGCTTTGTCATTAATGAGGATTAAGTTTCGTTAATTTGTGTTCTGTAATATGATCCGTAAAGTTTCTGGTCGAGATTAATAAACGTTACTTAGCACGTACTTTAGCTAAGACGGTGTTCGTGTCTCTATCTAATAATAGTAATTTGACAGTGATAGGAATAATGCTTAACCCAGAGCACATATTAAATAATGTTTATTTTTCTTGCCCTTATTTTGGTGAGTGCATTTAAAACATAATATTCTTTGTTTGTAAACCTGCTTCCATTATGTTCACATACCCATATACCGCATGTTGCTTGATGCACATTTAACAATTGATTTATTGCACTTTAGCTTCTGCTGTGTTGTGTGTTTGCTTTTAATATGGACATCTTGCTTCTGTTTTTTTCTAATAGCTCCGGAATAGTTTCGAAGATTATCTCATCACCTGAAAACGCCTCGCTAAATTCCATGGACAGTACTCAAGGTTATCAAGATTCCGATGTAAGTCTTGTTAATACCGGAACAAGAAAGAAAAAGAAAATGGATCTATCCAGTTTTGTGATCAAAACTAGAAATTCATTACGTCGCAGTACGAGAAAGAAATCTCACCCATATTTATACCAAGATGCATACAACGACTCCAGTAATTCCTCTGTAGATGCACGTATAAAGGTAGTTACTAGAGAAAATTCCAGTTTGAATAAGGAAGCTTACCAATCCGAGTCGTACCTACTTATGAATCCTCAAGCGAGTGTTGCCTCGACGCGACTAGAGCCAATAGATGAGACCACTACAATCAACAATGAAACCTACTTTGTAAGACATATGGAGTCAGTGTGTAGAAACGAATTATCGGCTCAAATAAATACCAACTCGACGAGTCCCTCTTGTCAAATGACCAGTGATGTAGGTAGCTCCAGTAATGTATCCCTACCAATGTCTCCTGAACTATCAGTTGTGGAAAACTTATCTGTATCTAAAGAGTTGCTCAACACTGCTGACTTCCCCACTTTAAATGAAATGCAATGTAATGAAATAGAAGAAGAATCAGTATGCAGCAATTACATGATAACAGATGTCGATGTCTCAGTGCCGCTCATGAACCAGGAATGTGAATTTGAACGTTGCAATACACTAACCGAAATGTCAATTGAACCAAAAAGTTTAGTTACAGAATCATTGTTGAAGAAAATAGATACATTTAACATAAATGATCAAGTTACTCCAACAGATACTCTTAATGCAAAACTGCACGATTTGCTTTTGGAAAGCGCTCAAAAGGCGACTGGATCTAAAAAAGCGCAAAAAGAAGCAAGCATGATGGATGTAGATGTCACCAGTGCCGAAGTTCAAAAGAAACCCAAGGCTAACAAAAAGAGATGTTCCACTCCTCAAAAAAGAAAAGGATCCAAGAAATCGGTGGCTCCTACAGTGGATCCTGTGGTGGAGGAGGAACACGTGGAGTCTTGTTCTCACAGTGGGAGGAAGTCCTGTCCACCTCTCTTTCAAAACCATCTCAGCAGTGACAATGTTGTAACTGAAGAAATAAATTTAGCCAACCGTGCTATTTCGAACGAAAAACCAAAAGGCAGGAAGAAGAAAGACATCATCAGAGTTAAAATACAGAGACCTAAAAATAAAAAAGCAACAGAGAAACTTCGTGCCAAGTCTGCCCAGAATGCAAGCAGAATTTCAGTTTTCACTGACAGTGGTATAAATGACTCGGAGTCGGAAGTATTTCTTCAAGCAAATGAGAGTGTGGACCTCATACACAATCATTCTGAAACATGCCTACATGCGAATGAGTGTGTAGGTGATAGTATCGAGTTTGTACAAAACTCTACGTCCGTGATAACGCTTGGCGATTCGATGCAGTCTGGTGATAATGCATGGAACAGTCGATGTGAGAAAACTGATCGTAGCACATCGCCTGATTTGTTCTGCAACAATGCTCAAGATGGAGATGCCAGCTTTTACAATAGTAAGTCCAAAAATGTTCTATAAACTGATTGTATTTGTAGAAATATAGTTCGGTTTCTATCAAAAAAGGGGAACTGCTTTTTCGTCTGTATGTTTTTGAGAGGTGACTATGGGATTATGAAAATTTAAGCCTAGCCGCATTCTGCCCTGCTCTCATTATCTGCTGCTAACATCCATTTCATCTATCAAGTTTTTATTGAAATGTGTAAAAAAAAAAAAGTAATTCTCCAGACCGATTCCGGCCACGGCGGCTAATCTTAATGCAGACTAGCCTCGTACGCAGGAGATATTATAGTGCACAAGTGTGTGCGCAAACACAGGTGCACTCCCTCTTCCCTAACTCTCATAGCCCGATGGGACGGCAATCCGACACGATCGGAGAGAGATCAGGCGCAGGACCAACGGCTTTACGTGCTTTTCGAGACACGGGGGTTTCACACCACCAACTCCCAAACTCCGGGCTGCTACTGAAAAATTCCTAATGGAAAAACCCAATAACACTTTTTGCCCGACCTGGGAATCGAACCCGGGACCCCTTGCTCAGCAGTCGCGCTTGCGACCTCGAGATCAAAGGGGCAGTCAAATGTAAGCCTTTATAGTACCTTCTTGAGGGCTAAAAGGAGGCTAGATTAACAGCCATAAAGACGACATATA
This sequence comes from Caradrina clavipalpis, assembly GCA_932526535.1. Classification (NCBI taxonomy): domain Eukaryota; kingdom Metazoa; phylum Arthropoda; class Insecta; order Lepidoptera; family Noctuidae; genus Caradrina; species Caradrina clavipalpis. Next base: position 5,743,681 of record OW052103.1, read on the forward strand.
CAATTTTGTATGTAATTTTAATAAGGGGTGGAAGGATATTCGTAACGAAAACTTACCATAAATTCAGTAAATTCTTAGTAAGTCCCTTCCACCCAAAACTCCCGTAAACGTAAAAAATATCCCGAATATATACAAAATGTGACCAATAACCATTACCTAATATTTTCAGGGGCAACCGCAGACACCGACAGTCCAAGCAACACTGTCTACCACAGCCCACTCGGCACTGAAGCGTCTCCCAGCAGCCTGATCACGGAGGACCTGTCAGACGAAGCGCCGCCGTCTGCGCCAAACACCACCAAATGGTACCTGCTCAGCGAAGATGAAACCAACACGAACCTGGTCGGAACAGGATCGACCATGCTGAGCAGCGGAAGCTACGGCTCCAATCTCAAACAGCTGTTCCCCATTACTTGCGCCATACCAGACCTATCCACTATCACGGAAATGTCCAGAGAAAATGACAGCAGTAGAAAACCAATTCCAGAAGACTTAGAAGGCCTTACTGGGGACGATTTTAACTCACTGAGTGTTTTCGATTCTAATTTCTAATGAATTTTGTAGGCCAGCCTGGTGCTTTTGAAAAAATCCGTTTATTTAATTCTGTTTTGTATTTTTTATTTTTTGATGATTTTATAATGCATTAAATGTTGTAATTCGTTTTGTATACTCATTTGGTTTTATTAGGTCTAGACCTTTGTCAAATTATATCATAGAATCAGCATACCTACAGTGAAACTTTATTGGGATCCATTATTTTGATCTATTGTTTTTACTAGAGCAGGTAGCATTCGGGAGGCCATGTTCTGCTGAGGAGATTGATTGTGATTAAAGATTAAATCGATTTGGCTGCATATCTCCAAAATACTCGAAGCTAAAGAAAAACATTACTGTGAATTGCCGCAAATTTTATTTTAAAGATAGACCTCATTAGTGACCCAGAAAATTTGACGAACCGTACTTTCCTAAAATTATGATTCTTAAAATAAGACTGCTATATCTGTACCCTAGCTCTCGGTTCTTGTTTGAACTAGACAAGAAGGTAAAGTTGGTTAAATCATCATTTTTCTTGATGGCGCCGATAAAGGCTGTAAATGGAACTTATTTATTATCAGGGCAAATGTAAGTAGGTAATGATCTAAAACATAAACAGCGTAAGCATACAAAACCATACTACATAAATAAGCTAGAAAAGCTTACTAGTGAACGCGTTGTACTTTATCTTTCGAACGATTAACGCCGTTCCGATTGTAAATCTTCTACTATGTCAAAGAACATTGTGATTATCGTTCTGCTGCTTTTCTTACCATAACAAGCGTGAAGAAGTACCTACCTAATATTGATTTATTGCGGTTCAGAGCTGATTATGAATATCTTTAGCAAAACTTCAATAGTTCTATCTTTGTCGCACTTATGGAAGCCAACCGAGCTATCCTGCTGTCAGCGTTACCAACATCAGTAGTGTCAATTTTGACATTTCAATTTATTATTGTTGTTTTTACAGTGATACTGGGCTCATATTTATTAGTGCAATTCTAGTATAATGGTATGAATTTCACGATGCCTAGATCTTTACCTCTAAGAATTAGTATAAGGGACTGTTTAGTTTTAGTTCTTTTAGTTATATTTAATACAATTCACATTACAGATATGGGTAAGTTGATCTGCATCAATGTTGAACTGAATTAACAATTTACTATTGTAATTCTGTTGTTTTAATTCATTTTTGTGTTTTAGCTAACAACAATATGGATATACAAAGCAAAGAGAACAAAATAAAGGACGATTCGAGTGACAAAGGAGTGAATTTTAGTGAAAACGAGGAGTACTTGAAGAGCTGTCCTTCTGTTGAACAGGACATTTCTGAGTGTTCCTCATTGCAGTATCCGTGTATAAATTGTGACAGAAGCGTAGACTGCCGTTATGGAGGCTTCTACAACTATTCCTGCACTGTCAAACCAAAAATTGTTTGCAATGTAAGTATGTTAACCAAATAATCAGAAAGCTGTAGAATTATTGAGAAGATTAGTTGTATTCATCTGTTTTATAATGTTTTGTGTTTATGTTTGTGTGTTTTGTGAATGTTTCAGGGTACCAAAACATTCAACAGAACAGCGATGTGCAGGTTTTGTTACCAGACTGAGAAATGGGAACACCGCTGTGACCAAAAAGCAAACTGTAATTCTTTGGCATCACCACTGAAATATTACTTGTAAGAAAAATCCAATACTGTTAATAAGATATAATTTTAAATAAACTAGTAATTTGGTAAGTTGTATGTAAGGATCATAGCAGGTGGCGTTCTGTGGTTTCTGCCTACACGGGGAAAGAGGGGTGAGTTTGTGTATGTGGAGTATTCTGGTGACTAACCTAAACAAAATACATACATACATACTACCACACCTGTATTCCCCGAAGGGTTAGGGAGAGGTGTATCAATGTACACCTACAGTCCGCAGGTCCCATGTAATGGGAGGTAAGCCAATTACCATTAACCGGACACAAATCCTGACTCTGAGCTGCTACTGAGAATTTCATAGAAAAACCCAACTTTACTTTTTGCTTGATGTGGGAATCGAACCCAACACGTCTAGCGTAGCAGTCGCACTAAAGCCCACTAGGCTAATGAGGCTATATTTTAACCTGTATTATTTTCCTTAGCCATACTTGTACTAGAAAGGTTTAGGTAGTTAACTAAATGTAAACAAAACAAACCACGTGACTCATGGATGCTAAACCTTTCACTTCAAATTTTAAAATCGTATTATTAAAAGTCGTATAATAATAGGCTCTAGTCTATATCAGAATTTGAGGAACTATCTGCCACGTTAATAATAAAACGTTCAGTGGTATTATCAATCATTTTATTTAATTTAAACATTTTCTGTTCTTGTTTTATTACATGACCCTCGCAATTTTCAAAGGCGCCTGGTTAATCGACTAAACGTAATACCTGCAATTTTAGTTGCCATACTACATCACGGGCGTACTCTTCAATTTAGCGACGTTATCTAATTCATCGTATCTTCTAAAAGGTTTTGGGAACCTGTCTTTTTAGGCTCTTTACAATAGACAGATTACAAAATATTATACTATTTTATAAAACTAACAAAAAAGTGGTGACCAAACAATGACATCTATGAAGAGTAGTTTACGAATAAATGAATAAGTTTAACATACATTAATAAAAGAGAAAAGTATCGCATAAATCGAAATTAGAATTGATTTTGTTGTAACGTATTTTTAAACAAGGAAGTGTCAACTATAAAAAACCTTTTCTACGATTTGTTTACCTTTAGTTAACTACCTAAACCTTTCTAGTATAGTATGCATTATTACTTCACAGGACAAACTGCACGGTATCTGACGATGTACTGTGCCTGGGTAAGCGCAGGTTCCTCAAGAAGATCCGCTGTTCCTGGACCGCTGGCACTCGCTGGGGCACTGCTGTCATCCTCGCACTGACCCTCGGAGGATTCGGTGCTGACCGATTCTACCTCGGTCACTGGCAGGAGGGGATAGGGAAGCTATTCAGTTTCGGAGGGTTGGGAGTGTGGACGCTAGTGGATGCATTACTTATTGGGATCCATCATTTAGGGCCTGCTGATGGATCTCTTTACATTTAGTATTTTTATTAATTACTATCTTAGTGGATGTAAATGTTGTATGTATTTAGTTTATGTAATAGAAATAAAGAAGTCTTGTTTTAAGTTCATTTAATGGTTTTTTTATTACATATTCTTATTATAGTAGGAATGTTGAAGTATTCCTTTTATTCACCACATTGTAAAGAGACCTAGTCTTCAGTTAATTTTAGTCTGAAATTGCTAATCGGCTTGAGAAAGAGTGGTGATCAATGCTTGGGCCTTCTCTGTGTGAGAAGAGGCATTTGCCCAACAGTGGGACAATAATAAGGCTCAAATTATTATTATTCACTACACTGTCAACACTACTGCCAAATATAAATTATGTTACTCTATAAAACTGCATTCACACACAGAGTACAGAGTTTTACACTATAAAGGCAATATATTATAAGTTCTCAAAAAGTCACAACCATATCAATTTTGCCAGTCAGTTCACTGCTGCACAGAGCACAACAACCCTGGTTGTTCTGCTTGTTGACTGGAGGCCACCACAATCTCTGAAAACAGTGTTATATTAATACTAGCTGTGCCCCGCGGTTTCACCCGCGCTACGTTAGGTTTTTGGTTACTGATCCGTCCCCGTGGCTCATAGCGCGATGTTATATAGCCTATAACCTTCCTCGATAAATATGCTATCCAACACAAAAAGAATTTTTCAAATCGGACCAGTAGTTCCTGAGATTAGCGCGAACAAACAAACAAACTCTTCAGCTTTATAATATTAGTTTAAATTACATTGTAGTTTCCAGTTTAAGTAGGATTATCTCACTGTCACACTATCTACCTTCACATTACTAGACCAATATGTACAACTAGCGTACTGCCCGTGACTTATTTCACCCGCCATAACTTACGTCTTTGGCTAATGCTTCGCTCCCGTGGGTCGTAGCGTGATGTTAAATAGCATATGTTACTCAGGAATAATGTAGCTATCTAAGTTTACCATCACGCCTGTATTCCCCGAAGGGTTAGGCAAAGGTGTCCCAATGTACACCCACAGTTCGCCTGTATGTTTATAGGTCCCATGTAATGGGGGCGAGTCTATTGCCATTAACTAGGCCCAAATCCTAACTCCGAGCTATTACTGAGAGTTTCATAAAAAAACCCAATAACACTTTGCTCGACCTGGGAATCGAACCCAAGACATCTAGCGTAGCAGTGGCAATTAGGGCCTCTAGGCTAACGAGGCAAGCCCGCCACACTGTTCCCAAACCACTGCAACTCCTATAAGCCAGAATGCCAGAATCAACAGTGGCGACCACAAGAAAAGCGCCGAGACAATGAAGCTCAACGAGTCCCGGAGAAACGATTCAATTCAATATAGTATCCTATTACTTGTAAAAAAGACAGTTCCTCTCTGCTTTGGTGGAGTCGGGGTTGAGTCCCGGACCCTGTTTGTCACAAGGCCGTGTAGGCGTGTAGATATGCAAATAAAGATTAACAGTTAGTAATACTTTCACAAAACAAATACGTCAGCTATTAATTCTAATAAGCACCTACTAGGCAGTTTTATCGCTCGTTGATGGGACTATAAAAGTACTTCTATATGCCCCCCTATGTGTTGGGCATATATTATACTAGCTATATACCTCGAAGGTGTCACCAGCGTTCAGTTACGTCTTCGGTTTCTGCTCGGCTCACGTTGGTCGTAGCGTAATGTTCGTATAAATCTTCATTTTGAATCACTATCTATGAAAACCGCATTATAATCCCTTGTCAAGTCTATACGTAAATAAACGGCCGGAAAGGAGTTTTTTAGACTGTGTAAGGACTATCTTTTGCAAGCGACTTGGCTGGCATAAAAGTTGAACCCGGTTCTAAGCTGGCTCCTACCCATAGATTATACAGTATTATACTGGTACTCCTACCTTTTAACTACCCTATTTGAACTCCTTAAGTTACTTAGTTTTCTACCACTAACTAACAAGGTGACTGTCTACTTTGCCACTCATCACACATGCTCTGTCTATTAAAGTCTACTTAGCTGAGCGTGGGGTCCTGGGATTATTTCCCAGGTCAGAGGTTATTGTTATTGGGGTTTTCCATTGTATTTGGAGTTTGGATCTGGTGGTGTAACACCCCTGTAGGTCGGAAGGCACGTAAAACCACCGGTCCTGCTCATGATCTCTCCCCGGCGGTGATGCATCGGACTTTGAGAGAGAAGGGAGAGAGAGTGCACCTGAGTTTGCGTGCATACTTGTGCACTATAATATCTCCTGCGTACTCGGCTAGTTCCATTGAGATTGGCCGCCATGACTGAAATTCGGTTGGGAGAATAAAATAGTTTTTTTTTTGTATTAAGTACTTCATTCTTAGTTAAACTGATCGAACTAATTTCTCATTTGTTCGTATTTTACAGACTTCTCGTTCAGCAAAGGTAATTATCGAGATATATAATTTTAAGACTGCGATTTTCTACACGCGATTGCACTAATTTCACATCCTTTGTTTTGCTAGAATGAGAAAAAACAATTGCGCGCATAGAACCAAGCCGATGAATACCTATGTCGAGCTAATGAATAAAAACGTAAATTTTCATTAAATGGCTTGACATATAATAATACTATTAAATGTCAAGCCATTTAACGAAAATATTATAGAGTACCTGAGTACATACTTTAATAAACAACGAGAGGTGTGTATTACGTGGTAGGCACTCCCATTATTTATATGACTAGTTATTGCATTATCCTGTGTGCATGCATTTGCAAGTACCTAAGTTTCTTTCTTTGTACTCAGTGCCTAGGCAAAGCCATTTTAGATCTACCTGGTTAAATCAAATAATTTAACCAGGTAGGTGAATACCTGTCTAGGTATAGCTTGGTGTAAGGAAAAGTTCCGGAAACTATTCAATGTTTTTTCCTTAACTGTCTATTTGTGTCAGTACTTTTTGTGTCATTATTGTGTAGGTGCCGCGTAGGTTTGATGTAGGGTATTAGTAGGTATGCGAGGGAGGAGGAGCCGGGCGGGCAGCGGGCGGCTGCCGGCGGTCGGCGCGCGGCGGCGGCCGAGCCTGCGCAGTAGGCGCGCCGTTCCAGGCCTGCGCGATCCGTCATTCGTTCGCGGGTTCACGCCGCGGCGCCACCTCGACCGGTCACCTGCATTTCGCTCGCTCTCTGATCTCCGCAGCTGTCAGGTCGCGCGCGTCAGGCCGGATCGTCGCCCGGTCCCGTGGTGGTGCGTCCCCCCTGGTCCCGGAGCACGCGTGCGCTCGCTCGCGCGTGCGCGGCGCCACGTGCGCGCGACGACGGGCCGCGAGCATGCTAGGGGCACGGCGCTGCCGCGCGTAGCGAGTCAGGCCGTGCGCGCCATCGCCATGGGCTGTGCCTCTTCCGCCGAGGAGCGTGCCGCCATTGCGCGCAGCAAGCTGATCGAGAAGAACCTTAAGGAGGATGGCATCCAGGCTGCCAAAGATATCAAGCTGCTGCTCCTTGGTAATGGAGCTTTCCTCTATCTCTGTCTAGGTAGCAGGTGCGCGCGCACGCCGGCTCGAGCTCTATTGACTCAGACTTCCAAGCCGGCACTCTTCGTTTCTGGAATGTAGATAAATGCATTGACTTTGTATACCTATACCTTTTGAAAAGCATCTTTTGACGAGACCACTCTACGACATGATTCAAATGTATGACGAGCTCCACATGTACGTGGTATTAAAGTCAATGTTTTCTTGAACGCTTAGTGGTACCTACATAAATATGATTATGATGCCTACCAAAATACTTAGGAAAACAGTACTTTTTCAGTTGTTTAACTAGAAGCAATTCAATAATATTGACATTCATTGAACAACATTCAATCTACATCTGACCTTACTAGGTCAAAAGTGATCTTTATAATCACTTAACTAGGAATATTCACTACCAAACTGGCATATTATGGAGAGGCTAAAGACATAGAGCCGGTTGGTCGACTGCTATCTTTCTATCTAGGTATTCTTATTTTTTAACAGGTAGGTATAGGTATTTACGTTGCATGTTGCTGTTACCTGAAATGAAAGCTTAAAAATACGTGGCAGAACTTGGCAGACTAATAAGTTACCGGCAGGCCCTGTTGCTTGTCGCGTAGTCTCCTCCACACGCCGAAGAACTTATAGGTAGATATGCCTTATGGTGAATCGGGAGAACAATAAGGATAGTGCCTATAGCTAATCGTTACCCAGGTGATACTAACTATAGTAGAGAGATCAGTGACCCCTGGAGCTTTTAAAGCGGTCTGCATAAAGCCAATGTTTAGGGACTTGGATTCTTACTTTGATGCTTCTACCAGTTGATTGCGTAAACACATACGGCGACCTCAAACTACCTCAGACTGTTCAAAAACATAGCCAAACTTGACCGGTTGACTTCGAGACAAACAATTTAATGGCACGCTTTTCAAAACATAAATCATCATCAGCAAAAGCTTACGATACATAGTGATAGATAGCAACAGATTTAAAGGCCTAAGCTAAGTCCATAGGCTTCAGGGGATTTTCTTTTTTTCAGATCAACTGAACTGCCATCTGGTGTTCACTAAACTTGGATTTACGAATAGGCTATTAGTTTAGTTACTTCCCGAGTCGTGACTGTTCCTTTTTCTAGGTTTTCGACAACCTATACGTACCTGCTTATTATTTTCAGAATGATGATGAATTGACGTAGTGACGTAGCTACTCTTGACTACATTTAAGTAGTACATTATGTATATTGTATACCTACCTATTAAAAAGCTATAGATATGATTTTTGTATTTAATATTAGTATAGACCCTGTGTTGTTAGTGTGTATTTAAACACTTGGGCTCTTGGGTCCTGGCAAGATTTTGGTGTTCAGATTTTAATCTTATAAAAAATAGATACTTATGTTTTGATTTTGTTATTTCATTTTTTTTTTTTGTTTTACGATGGTACACTAAATTTCACCTGGCATCTACCACCTTTGGACCAGCATCACCTTCCACCACCTACATTTGGTTGACAGGTAGAGATAGTTTTCGTACTTTTTGTTGCATAAAGTTTAAATAAAATGCCTCGTTAGCCTAGTGGTCCTAAGCGCGACTGCTACGCTAGAGGTCTAGGGTTCGATTCTCAGGTCCAGCAAAGTGTTATTGAGTTTTTCTGTGAAATTCTCAGTAGCAGGTCGGAGCCCTAACTCCGAGCTACTAATCCACAAAGCCTAATTTGTGCTCGGTTATTGGCAATTAGCTCGCCCCCTATTACATGGGACCTAAACATACCGGCGAACTATGGGTGTACTTACACCTCTGCCTAACCCTTCGGGGAGTACAGGTGTGATAATGATGGTACGTTATGTTAAGTTTAAATAGATATTTGTAGAGATTAATCAGCAATACGATATCCTAGTGTAAACAACCAAGCCACAGGCCGCAAACTTGATATTAGGTACAAACGCTACGATTGCCGATCCTTGCTGATGGACAACGGTAAACATAGATACGAAGGTATGGATGAGGTGTAGAGTAGTAGTAATTACCAGTAATTACTACATTAAAATCAGACCAATAAATACGATCAAAAATTAAATGAACCAGCACAATAAAAACTTAATAATTATGTTGTAAGTACCTAGATGTGAACATCAATTAACGCATGAAGTTACATGATAAAGAATTTGGCCTTATTGTCGGTTTGATTTCCGGCTTGTGCAAAAAGTTTGGTAAAATCCTTGAGTGCAGTCTTTTTGAGGTTTTTTCATTGGTAAGTTGGTTCCTATATAAGAAAGGTACTTTAGTTTTGTACTTTCCACCCCCCTGAATCGTCTAGTGACTGCTTAATATAAACCCTGTATGAACATATCTAGTTATTTTTACTACCGTTTTTTTTTATAATATGGTTTGTTAATCTAAAAAGGAAAAAAAACGTTTCAGGACCAATTTGATGTCCGTCTGTCTAGGAGTTAGGATCCTTATTCTCAGAAACTCGTGGATGTACCAAGTTGAAATTAATACCAAATACAAAGGTTGACCGTCCTTTGGCACCGTAAAAAATCAAGCTTCTATGTCAACGTAAAAATACAGATATTTATGTTGCATAGTTTGACACTCAAAAAATAAATCAAGAAGTGTAGGGTAGTTTCCGTTTGACCGGGAAGTAAGGTCTCACAGTACAAAGGTAAAAATGCGAAAACACATAAAATATTACTTTTTGTGATTATAATTTAACATTTACATTTGGAGCATTGATAGTGATGTAGAATCATATTATATGGGAGAACTTTTTTAATCAACATTTAACTGAAAAGTTGAGTTTGTATAGTGATCCACGGACTCGGGTATTCATACACCATGTCATTTGAGCGAAGCCGCGGGCAGCCAGGCACAGCTTTGAGACGGAACTCTAAGGGCACGAGTCCTACTCGCACTTATCCGAGTTACAGTCCAAGAAACTTAAAATTCGTACGAAGTAGCGCCATTCGAAAAATATTTTTATTTAACACCCTAGGATAAAAATATTAAAATACGAATAAACGGCACATACGAATAAACACACGCTAATTTAGAATTATGTGGTATTTTTTAATCTTTATTATTTAGGTACTACACACGTTATTAATTCCGTGACATCAGAATATTTTCTCTCGACCTTTATTTAAAATGCGCGCTAGTACATTTTTTAGCAAAAAAAAAATAGAAATTGTCTTTGACAAATCTTTGATTTTAGCGCATTGCTCGTGTTCTCTTTCGCATGTGAATGTACCTTCACGCATGTGTGAGCGAGTCCGAACGAAGATATCCGAACGCACCCGAACGTCAGTCGAGCGGGGCGCGGTCGCTGTCACGGAGCGGAGTTGGTGCTTGTCATCCGGCCGCCATTATCTCGTATTTAAACGGATTTGTAAAATCAATTAAAGTTTGCATTGTCGTTGCGTGTTTTTAGTGTTCGGTGCAGTAAAAAACCCTGGAAAATATCGAGGCGCGGTCGTTTATCGCAAGATTGTGTGTTTCGGAGTCGTATGAACAGTGATAAGTGGTACTGTTAGGTTACTGTGTGTTGGGTGCTAACGTTGTGTAGGGTGGCTCCGGTCTCGCCGGAGCGGCAGGACGCGTGTGGAGCGCATGCAGAGGGAGCGGTGAGAACGCGCCCGGCTCAGGGGTCGGGGCGGCCGGCGGCCAAGGAACAGGGACAGCTGCCGACATGGGGTGCGCCCAGTCGGCCGAGGAGCGTGCGGCTGCAGCTCGCAGCCGACAAATCGAGAGGAACCTGAAAGAGGACGGAATCCAGGCTTCCAAAGATATCAAGTTGCTTTTATTAGGTACGGTGTAGCTCTTATTATTTTTCGCGATCTGTGGCCGCACCCATGTTTCGGGGATGTTTCAGAAATTTGGGCGTCCCGTTCAACGATCTCGACTTTCATGATGGCTCTGTAATAAGCGTCCTAACGCTTTTCGTTCATCCTACTCTCTTAATGAAAATTTTAATCGAGAAGTACAAAATAATGGTCAGTTGCTTTCACTTGGAACTAATCATTATGCCGGTATGTACGGTAGTTCCGTGCGCAAATGAAAGTTCCTATTTGTTTCACATTTAGGAAATGTGTGTATGAACTCATTGTACAGTCATTTCTATGCTAATCATGGTTGATTTCTGTTCCAATGCCATGAACTTCGATTCAGGAGAGGTTTTCCTTATCGTATTTCGAAACCACGCGACGTATTTTAACATGCCAGTATATATTTTACCTAACTAATGAGATTGATAACATTTATTTGAACCCACCATGTCAAATCTTATATGATATGCCAAAATTTGTATTTGCCATATCAATGTTAAATAAACACAATTACATAGGTCATTACATAAAATGATCATTGTGAAAAATTACTCATTTCGACAATAAAGCTGCTAAATATAAAAATAAACTATAGGCAGTAGAACCTTTAATGCAGTCGGCAGCATCACTGCATGTTGCAACAATGACTATCTTTGCTTCACTGAACGATGATTCTCCAACACTTTTCATATAATAATACTCTGTAGTAATAACACACTCACCCATTGAAGATCAATATTTCATGAGAAGTTTGTAACAGCCCACCACAATAACTGAAGATTCTTATCGGCTGTGACTTAGTTGACAAGGAGACTGCTCCATTGTGCTAGCTGGTAGTTTTCCTGCTATTTACATAGATGACCTTGATGAGATAACATTTTCAGCCTGATAAACCACAAAAGAAAATCATATTCACAATGGAAACTAAATATGTATCCTAACACTTACACACACAACTGAAAATGAAAGATATTTATTGCTAACTAACCGGGAGGAGATTCCCTTTAGAAACATAAATTGTATAAGTTGTTTTAGTTATTACAAAACCACATGTAATGTTGTCAGTAAACAATCAACTAGTATTTAAAGAATTTTAATCACTGTAAACAGTACCTGTTGGCAGTGTTTTGAACTCTTGCCAATATTTCAGCAGAACAATGTCATTCATGTCCAACGATAAATGGGACAATACTTATTTACATTTAAATACAATCACTAGACATAACTGAACAAAAAACTATCAATAAAATTTTATATTTACAAATGTGGGTAATGTTCAGGTATTTTTATAGAATTCTTCCTTACCATTGTGATGTATTGTTACATTACAATGGTTAGGAAGAATTCTATAGCAATACAATAAGTGCTTTAGAATGAACTCAGTAAATACCTCTTGAGAAAATTTGAATACCTATCAATTAACATTTGCAGTTAGTTAACTAAGTTTCACCTTTTTGTGGCAATGGATGCCTATTTGAGTCATAATAATGTGTATGAGTGGTATACACTTTCACACAACTTATGTGGGACCATTATTTAAAATGGAGGTAGAGTTTGTCGTACAATTTTAATAAAATATGTAATGTCTTGCAAAAGCTGGTTGCCTTGATCTTGACACTGATAATTATGTGAGTGCATTGACACAAGCTGTGCTATTTGTGATGTGTCACAGATGGTGAGCACCTGTCTTTTCTCTCAATGGCCATAGTGAATTATTAAAATGTTTGTAATCAATTTCCTTTTTATGACCATCCGCAAATAAACATGGGTACACATCACATCATACATCATCATCATACACATCTCCATATGAGAGACATGTGACTTTGCATCATTCTGTTTCATTAACTTGTGGGATCATTTCAATTGGCATCAGTAGTACTATCCAGCCTTTACCTATGCTATAGAGTTATGCACGCCATTCTAAGTCAATTACTTAGTCATTTTTACACCCAGAATGAGTCACCATTGTGTTTTTCTAATGTCTACATTGAAGTAGGCATGATCAGTTGAAGTTGGTTTGATCAACAATTTCTATGTTTCTTTAATGTCCTTCATTACTCACTATTTACATTGATAGGACATTTTAATAACTGTAATAGGTAAATCTTTGGATGGCATGACATAGTCATAGTTAACTTCTTGCACTTAGGGTTACCATATGAAAAAATGAAAAGTCCGGAGAAAAGGCCTAATTTTCATTGAAAAATCCTGAGATCCTTTACATTATCAAAATTTTCTCTCGAATTTACTATCGTTAATACTATCGTTTTTATACATTGTGGATCTTACTTAAAAATGTATCATCACATATTAAGTATGATAAAACTGATTAAGTACCTACTTGGATAAATAAGTACTGATTTTAATTGTGCAATTATTACCAAAGGAAGATTATTTTTAGTTTGTTTAATTTTTTATCAAAGAGATCTTAAAATGTAAGCTGTATTTTACTGAAAATTCAAAAAATCCTGAGATTTCATGCGATTTGCAAAATCCAGCCGCAATTCTGAGAAGAGTCCAAAAATCCTGAAATCTCAGGACAAATCCTGAGATATGGTAACCCTACTTGCACTTGACATTTAACCATTATGTATTTTGACTTACACCTTTGCTATATAATGCTACCTGATGATTTCAAAATTACATATGACAACTCATTCTATGCCAGTTACATTATATTTGTGTTGCAAAAATGTCATGTAAAATACCACTTAAACAATTTCAATTGCTTTAGGTTGGTCGATCTTTACAACAAAACACAGTACAAAACTGTAACAGGACAAAGTCACAACTACAAGTTAATTGTAATTAAACACAATGTTTTGTATCATACCAAGTCCTTTTTCAGACCTTACTAGTTAGGTAATCAATTCTCTTTCATATTTTAGTGTGTTTCATTATTTCATTGACATCAAATAGCCAATGCTAAACCAGGATAAAATTAGATTTTTCCTTTTAACTTTTCTGGTGTAGATATTTCAAGGAAAATGAAACCAAAACATAAAAATGTTTTGCAATCACATAATGAGCATGATGTGGCCAATCAAATGTGACAAGTGTGTCAACTAGGTATCTTGTGCTAGAAATTAATTGAGGTGTCACGGCATGCCGCCGCGCGCCGTGGCTGCTAGTGCGTGCATATCTGACCATGAATGGCATTTTACTTTAATGAGCCACTCCTCACATGTCTCACTTCGAAAAAATCTATGGTACCTTTTATCTAATTATAGACTTGGCCCAGACTTGAATAATCAAAGTTTCAAGTCAGATAGAGGCCTTTGGATCATGTTTCAATTATAATACTTCATTGAAATTCACTTGAATAGGTGAAATTATTAGTCACATTTTGTACCGATGTGGATCATTTATTGCTCACAAACCATTCTCACAGTCACAGTGCTGCTCTCTAATTTACACAAAACAAATATTGTGTACATATTTACCTAAAACATAATACATTTTTTTATTAATGTTGTAGCCAATTAAATCGTCGTCAAAAATCTAGAACAACTGGATAAGTATTTGGAGTAGCGTTCAGCCCTGGGTTTTTGTCGTAGTTATTTGCTAAAAAAATCTTTAAAACAACGCCAATAGCTCCATTGCGCACACACCAAATACCATTTGTTACGTGCGTAGCTTCGCCGCGTCGTTTAGCGCTACCTATTGCCCTGTCCAGGGTATCCACGTACATTTTTACCGAAGTAATACCAAACGAAACAATTTGACATTGTGCGTAAAAATCGCGTAGATTAAATAAACTATTAGTAAGTAATCATGATAAGTTCTAATACAATAGTCACGTGAACTCGCAAAGCAATTTATTATAATCTATTGAATTCTATTGCATTAATCGGTCAATATAGAACTTATTAAAAAGATAAGCATGCTATAATCCTTTAAATATTATGTCATTTCGATTAGATAGGCTTCAAATATGAAGTTCTATCGTCTACTTATAACTTGATTCTTAAGTTATTCGTGAATAGGCAAATGTCAGGTTAACATTGAAGAGGCGTTCGAACGGACATTACAGACAGGTGTGTTATCAGCCAGTGAGCCAGCGGCATTCGAGCACGCGACGATGTTATCGTGATGATAGCGCAAAAAGGCACAGAGGCGACGTCTACTCATCCTGTCACCCCAACGATACAGAAGTTCGATTCGATACATTATGTTTTTATCGAGGTTTATGCCACGATAAAACATTCTGCCAGGTTCATGCGAAAAAGTGCTCTATGATAACGAAATAAATGTAAGTAAAGACAATAAAATAATGGCTTATAGCATCGTTTCTCGCAGGTACGGACGTCGGAACACTATTAGGATCTAAAAACTCGATAGTGAAGTAATGCGCCGTTTATTCCGTGCCTCTATCGTTTGATCTGCGTGAGATAACTTCTATCTAAACTGTTCGAATTCTTAAACATTCACTATTAACTAAATAATCCAACATGACATTCACTGTTTTCAAAGTTATTATATTAGGTGTTCGTGGGAATACTTTCTTGGCACGCGATTACCATCCACAATATTGTGAAAGTTCTTCCACTGTGAATATAAAATATGTGATGATTACCTTTTATTTTGACGTACGGATATGCATTGTTTTGAACGAGGCGTCTCATCCTTATTATGACCATCTAATGTTACATATTAATGAAATCTTCGTACTAAGTCTGTCTTGCACATCAATGACATTAGTGAAAGAAAACATCATGATGAAAACCTGGACTTATATTTTTTAAATTATATCTGAAATCGCCAATACGCTTTAGGCAGGCGTGGTGATCAATACTCGTGCCTTCTTTGTAGGAGAAGAGGTCTTTGCCACTTTATAGTGGGACGGTATTAGGCCGGTGTTGTCATTATTTCATTTATAATTAACTTAGTAGCTATACCTATTTAAGCCTAGACAGGCAACCGAAGGTATGAATGGCTGCACAAGTTGCAATGTACAAATCAGGAGTGCACTTGTGTAGTGATAATGTGTATATCGGGGGTCAGAGATCGGCCATTCGCGCTGGCGAGCCAATTAGAGCCAACAGGGGTCATGATACTAAGAACCTGTATTTGACAGGGTTCGTTTTACTACACCCACGTAATTTCGTCACTTTATTAGCCAATTAATATCTACGTACGAAGGATATAACGGCAAATAAATATTAGGATTACATGACTGTTTTTATGTCTCATTTGTTTAAAGTAAATGTAGATAATATTTGAGACAATTACTAATTGCTATTCTTCAATGGTTGATTACACTTTGTCATGAAGTCGTCACCATTGTTCAGCGGTTACAGATAACTTTGTAATTACCTACCTAGGGTACCTACAATTAATCGAACAAGGTTTGCTGTGTAGCATAGACGTAGGTTATTGATTGAGTTCTAGGAATTAAGTGGGAAACCCGAAGTATGCGCAGAGCTGCAAACACTGAACTCTATCGATCAGCGTGGTAACCCTTCGTAGTACGCCCGCGTACAGTTCACAGTAATCGTTTTACGTTGTAAATTTATTTTTCCATGCTATTTTCACTCAACGAGACGTGCATAATGTGGACTGAAACAGTTTACATTCAGGCGGTAATTAAATGTTTTTATATCATCGCGCGTTTTATTGCGTGGTTTTGCGAAATGTCTGCTTTGAAGAAACGCAGCTTTTATGTAATGTTGGTCGCCTAACTCCACTTATCCGGTTAATTGTAATGTCATTAAATAAAAACAAAACTAAAATAACACCTGAAGGCCAATTCAACTAATTTAAAAATTCCAAAATCTAGCCGTAATCTCATCACAGAAACAATCAATGTCAAAAAATGTAGGCAGAACAGACGCATTTTTGAATAATTTAGATCAGCGGTCGGCAACCTTTTGGCAGGCAAGGGCCACATGGCGGAAAAATGAGGAAGTGGCGGGCCGCGCTTTCACATAATTTTTATCCGATTTCAAAAGGCAGGTTCTCAACTCATCTGTACCTACTTATGTTTTTTGAGTAGAATTTGATGTTTTTTTTTTTAATTTTCGTCTTTTTTCGGCAGATCAAGTTTGAAAAATTGGCCTATTGCTTTTTTAGTCGTCCCTAAAATGGCAATAACCATATTTTTTGGCCTAAAACAAGGGCAAAAGAAATTTTTTCAGCCGCTGAGGACGATACAGAAGGAATAAGAGCGGATTTTTACTGAAAAGTATTAAAACCCTCCATATCTCTTTACTCATGGTTTTCATATAAAAACACCTTGTTGTCTGATACTCAGTCCAAAATACAGTATTCATGGTTTTAGTTTAAGGATAGATGTCCCTTTTTTTTTTTTTATAGACGGGAAATCATCAAATAACTTCCCCCGCCCTGGGCGGGGCGGGAGGGAGTGTCAGACTTTTACTGACTAAAACCCGTCTATGTTCCTTCATGTGCCCTTTGCGTTCCGGGGGCGCGGTATCTCTTTCGAACAACCCGCAGCCCCGGCAGGCATCGGCCCTCAGTGGCCCCATCCAAGTTTGCTGACATCGCTTTGAGGCGCGCGTGGAACACGAACGCGCCGTCGACACGGTCTGTCGTTATTCAGTGAACGTACGGACGGTGAGCTACCCATTGCTCACCGTCCACAGACCCGCGCCTACGGTGGCCGGGAGTCGTCTCGCGGCTCCCGACGCCCGGAGCGTCTACCGCGGCGGCCGCTGGGACGGGCGACCCTCCTTTCCCTCTCCCGTCCCGCCGCCTCCTTCTCTAGCATTACAGCTTCGCAGAAGGAGGCGACTCCCTCTCGCTCCGGACCATGGCCTGAACCAGTGTCGGACGCGAGAGGGCGCCGCCGCCGATGGCCGCCTCGAGGACTCGGCGGTGCTCAGCCCAAGCAGGGCACACCGCCAAAGTATGCTCCACCGTGTCCTCGGGGCGATCCTCGCAATGGTGACACCCGGGCGTTTCCTCCCGCCCGATGAGGTGCAGGAACCTCCCGAACTTTCCATGTCCGGTGAGGACCTGCGTCAGGCGGTAGGTGAGGGCGCCGTGGCGCCGCTCAAGCCACTCCTCAAAGAGGGGACTTACCGCCTCAAACAAGGCGTGCCCTGCACGAAATTGCGACAGTCGTTCTCTCCATGTCGCCATGAGATCGAGCCGGAGGTCCGTCCGCTGGGCGGCAATTTGCCGCGGCAGCGGAGTTTCCCCCCGGCCTAGTGCCTCCGCGCGCCACTCGTGTAGGCGCGCGAGGACCAGCGCCTCCAGATCCCACGGCGGCAATCCGGCAAGGAGGTTCGCTGCCTCGCCGGAGATCGTGCGGTATCCGCGGATGACCCTTATGGCGATCACCCGCTGGGACGCGTTCAGGTAATGGACGGCAAGCCGCCTCAAGCCCCGCGCCGCCCACACCGGGGCCCCGTAAAGGGCCATCGAACGCACGACCCCCGCGTAGAGCCTCCGGCAGGAGGCGTTTGGCCCCCTCAAATTGGGCAAGAGCCGCTTGAGAGCGGCCGAAGCCTGTGCCAACTTGGGAGCCAAACGTCGGAAGTGCTCCACGAAGTTCCATCGGCTGTCGAGGACAAGTCCCAGGTACTTCATCGTCGACCCGACGCCGACGGAAACCCCTCCTACCGTTATTTGGGATCCCGAAGGTGGCGCGTTCCGAAGCCCATGAAAGCACAGGACCTCGGACTTGTGCAAGGCCACCTCGAGACCCAATTGCCGGATCCTCTCGACGACTATCGCAACCCCGCGTGTCATAAGGTCGGCCGCCGCCTCGTGCGACCACCCCTGCGCCAGGACCAACGTGTCATCCGCGTAGCAGACTACGCTGGCGCCCTCGGGGAGGTCAGCACGTAGCACCCAGTCGTAGCCGATATTCCACAGGAGCGGTTCGCTCGCCGGTTCCAATCACCATTTCGACCAGGGTAGATCACGGCTCTATCACACAGATAGGCCCCGACCACCCGACGGAGGTAGTTCGGAACCCGGTGGTACCGGAGTGCCTCCCTAATGCAGGACCAGGGCAGGGAGTTAAACGCATTGGCGATGTCCAGCGACACCGCCAGCACAACCCTGCCCCGGGACACAGCATCCCCCGCCGAGAGAGCTCTCACGCGCATGATGGCATCCACCGTAGAGCGCCCCCTGCGGAAGCCGAACTGGCAGTCCGCAAGGTCCGGCCCCATCCCAGACAGGTGCCCGACGAGGCGGCCCGTAATCACTCTTTCAAAGAGCTTACCCACCTCGTCGAGCAGCACGATGGGCCGGTATGCGGACGGTGAGTCCGCAGGGCGCCCAGGCTTCCGAATGAGGACCAGCTTCCCCGTCTTCCAACGAAGTGGGAACTGGCCCCTCTCCAAACATGCGCTTAGGAGCCCCTCCAATCGGGGCCCTAGAGCCTCTGAGGCCAGGACCCAGGCTTTCCCAGGCAAGCCGTCGGGTCCCGGGGCGGTATTTTTGCCTTTCAGCTTACGTACCGCCACCCTCAGGTCTACCCCAGTCACCTCAGGTGTGTCGTCGTCAGTGTGGTCTGCTTCCGGCATCGCAGGCGGCGGAGCCATGGGCGGGGGAGGATGTTCTCCCCGCGAGGGGAACAGAGCGCTCACCACGTCCTCAACGAGCTCCGGCCCTAGACTCTGCGTCAGCGGGGGGGCCCAGGTGCGGATCTTGTCCCGCACCGTCTTGTAAGGGCGCCCCCACGGATCCGCGTTCAGAGTCCCCAGCAACTCCTCGCGGGCCTGAGCCTTGGTCCGCGAGATGGCCTCGTTGAGGGCGGTCTTCGCCTCCCTGTACCCCTCGTACAGCTCCGCCTCAATGGCCGCCGCATTCGGTGGCCGAATGCGGAGTCTGCGATGCCTGGTGTACGGGTGTCGCGCAGCGACGCATGACTCCCGCAGCGCCGAAATCTCTTGCGACCACCAGTACACCTGCCGGCGGGCGCCGCCCTGCGGGACTCGGGGCATTGCCACGTCACAAATGTCGGACATGGCCCCTTGGAACCAATGTCCCTTACATCCAATATAGGTATTACATGTGATGCACAAACTTTTTTTAATGTAAATTTTATTAATGGATACGTACTTGGGTACGTAGCACTATGTCAACGATAAATCAACAATAAGTGAAAAAGAAATAAGAAAAACATATATAAAACTTAAATGCGAACTTTAAAGTTTTTATATAACCGTACTTATACACATTTCAGTGTAACGTTTGAGGCTGTATTTGAGTGACTATTTTCTTATACGAGTACGTTAGCTTACGCGCCTAAAATCATTAATTTTGGCAAAATGTAAGATTTATAGTGTAATCTACAAAACTGTCGCGGGCCGCAAGGAGGAGAGCCGCGGGCCGCATGCGGCCCGCGGGCCGCGGGTTGCCGACCGCTGATTTAGATAGATCTTTTCTAAGTTAGTCCTGTCTCTCCGCCCCCTCCCCCCCTTTCAATGGTAGTGGAAGAATAGTATTTAATATGTGTTTTTGTTTACAGGTGCTGGTGAATCCGGCAAAAGTACTATAGTCAAACAAATGAAGTGAGTATACCACCAATTTCTCTTACACGTATGATTTTTTTATTAGATATTTGGAAGGTAGTCGTCAGTGGTGGGTTGGTTATTCAGGTAAATATTAGAGAAATTCCACAATGTCACAATATCTATAGATTTAATAGACATACACCTTGAACTTCAAACAATCGCGTACATAATAGATCAACATTCGCTCATCAAAACGGTTTGGCACGGCTGGCTGACGGCTTTTAACTTTTTGCCGGTCGGTAAAGGAAATGGATCTTTACATCCTTTCAATAGGGAGCAAAACGTCAGAAAGCAATGAGCTGTATGACATCTACAGCCTTTTAATAGCAAGGCTAGCTTTTTATCATATCCTTCGTTCCAATGGCAAACTGCAGAACGTGTCCGACTGTCCGTATATATCTAGTTGTCAAGAAATAAAGCATGCCTCTTTTTATACTTACGTTGTGACCCACAACTGGGTAAAGCTAAAGGCGAGCCCTATCTCCTTCCAGGTCCCTTTATTCTGCAAATCTTGGTCGCTGCAGTGAGCAAAGTCCTCCCTCAGTTTCCCTCTAGGGGTATGCCATGCATGTTCTCAGTTTAACCTGACTGGTTCTCCATCATCTGCTACTTTTAACACAATTTGTTAAGTCCTGTAGGTACGACGATATAGGAATGATGCACAATTTTATTATACAGCTATGTATAGGTTTTATTAGTAGTAGACCATTTCTAGTATTTAGTCCTAGTTAGGTTACCTACGCAGAAAACGCTTCTTGTGAAAATTAACAGCATTCCTAACTTGCATTATTTGCATCACAACGACGCAATCCATCTTAGGTGTGTTGTATTTCGCCGCAGTATGGTTTTTCGTACAATGTTATCAATTACATATATTCATTCGTATCTATGTATCTTAATCAATATTATTGTTTAGAGATATAATACATCGGTCGATAGGCTGCTATCTCCCCTACTATCTATGACTTGTCAACAAGCGTTTTACATTTTAAAGATAAAAGATTACCGTTTGTATGAAAAATTGGTTGCAATGTAGTATGGCATTATTAAGTAATATACCTATGTTTGAATTTAATACGGACTTACCTATATTTCAAATAAATAAATAAATCAATGTAGGTAGGTTCTTAGAACTAGGCGCGCATCAGTTTGTTTGGAAAATGACGCTAAAATAATGTTTGGAATAACAATTTGCATCCTGCATTAATAAAAGTCGACTATCACTATTAGCTTGTTATCTCAGAATAGTTATAATTTTAAGAACATACACCTACGTCACAAACGAATACGTAGATATTATGTTTAGTTGTTTAGCAGTGTAACGATGTGTTATATATTTAAATTAAAAGATACCTAGTTATTTATCAACACGTCACGCCGCACTGTGTGCTGTCACTGTCACCAACGCACATGAAAAAAATAATTTACGTGACGTCACCAAACGACACTGACGAAGCCATTAGCCCTGCCAAATAGTTGATGATGGTCAGTGAAAATTGCTCGTGCATAATTTGTGTTAACAGGTTTCTGATTCAGATATTATGAGTATGTATGACTCATTCATTACCTAATTTTGAAAGTGGGACTTTCCAATTTGTTACTATGATAAAGAAACCCTTCATCAATTAGTTGACAATAGTAACATTATCTAATCAAGGTGGTTACTATTTGTAATGTCAACCAATCTCGATAGATTGTCAATAGAACATGCCAGTTGTAATGAGTACATGGTGCAATCAACGATATTGCCCTACAATACTTACCAACGCTAATGTTGGTAAGATCAATGTTTTGTGGGTGTTTGTACCATGCCGTCGGTGACGTCATCCGCGTCCCGGATGCTACAGATCTATGGAACGCCAGACGCTCGAAATCAAATTATTTTATCGATACGCAATGTAATATATAAATGTGTCCATTACCTCCTCATGACAAGAATACTTAATTCAAAATGTTAAAACATATTTTGGAAAATTCTACTCCTAATACACTTTTATTACTCAAGAGTAATATCCTCTTTTCGAGTGACGTGTTCATTTATCAATGCTCCGACTGTATAAAAGAAAAATATGATAGTTCGGAATCTGGTAGAAATGGAGTTAAAATTCCATGAATTTCGTAACAAACGCGCGCGTCGTTGGCTTGCCACGATTGTTTTTATTGGACAGAGTGCATCATCTGCACGCACCACCTCCATTGTTCGAAACCGTAAAATTCTAAAATATTTACTTAACTTCTTGTGGAATCTGTCATCAGCTTTATTGCTTTCATAACTTAAAAAAAACAGACTTATATGCATTTTGTTAAATACTGTGCATGTGAGTGTATCTATTGCTTTTTAAATTGAAAATAACAAGGTAGCGCAGTCAAAGCAACTAGAAGTTTATTCAGACACGAATAAAACTCGCTGAATGCTAAAAAACTGTCGACGAAACTCGGCAAAATCAATTGACTGTTGAGAGTTGTTATAAAGTTTAAAAAATGGAGGCAAAAGAACAGTTTCACAAAATCCATATTCAGTGGCCCATTTATCTCGCTCTCCGAACTGGCTATAAGTATTCTTGTTTGTCATTGAATTGTGCCTACCGTCCTATAACTTATGTATGTACATGCAATTTGAATGTCTGATCGACTTAATAATTTATACAGACAGATCTGGACAATACGTATGCATCATAAATATGGAATTAAGGTGAGGATTGGAGTTAAATGAAACAGAAATGCGAAAATTTCATGTTAAGATTTCGTGAGTCACTTTCGTTATAGCAAGTGTATTTTGTAAGTTACATTGTGACATTATTGAGTTCCAATACTTCCAATAGAAGTCACAGTTTACTTCGTGTTTCTTAAGTGATTGTTAGGATCTCCTCATACAAACTGCACCTGCTGTAGCTCGGATTATGGCTACAGCGACATCACACGTGTGGACGTTCTTGAATGATGACTTGTGCTGCTTTGATGTTATTGCCAATTTGGCAATAAATTCGTCAGATTTGATGTAAGAATGAATAAGTAAGGCACTACAGTTTACAACCCTATATTAACATTGTAAGTCTTATCCTAATTCTATTATAAGTGCGAAAGTTTGCGAGGATGGATAAATAAATATTAGTTTGTTCCACTTTAACGCAACGACTGAACGAAATTTGCTGAAATTCAACACACATATAGATATTGATGTAACTAAACACAGGATAATTTTTGTCACGTTTATTTATTTGTTCCCATGGCATAAATCTCACAAACCAGAAGTATACAAAGACGAAGTCGTAGGCAGAAGTTAGTGAAGCATAACAGTATTAACAGTGGAACACAGTTTCTATTGAAGCTTAAATAACAATTTTATGTGAGTGCATTATGAAAACTGCATAAATTACAAATTTACTGCTAATTTGTTGTACATTCCCGTAACGTTAATAGCTACGTCATGAAATCACATTGGTCGAGGCCTCGTGGTTGGAACTTAACAATCTCGTTAAAATACCGCACTATTGGACCTATGAATCACGTGGCGATCGATGAGTAATACGTAACATTTACGCCTTTTATTAACTCGTTCTCTCAATTTGTCCAATTATTTGTTCTGTGTCATCTACAAATTGTGATAATTATCCTTCCTTACTTCTTCATGATCTTTCAAACATTAGTTGACCAACTGTTATATTTGGCTGATTGTTCATCTGCAAATGTTTGAGTGAAACTAAATTATGGGAGATATCAATAGAATATATTATACTAGTTACAGTCCGCGGTTTCGCCGTAGACAAGCACGGAGACTCCCACTAGAACCATGTTATTTTTTTGTCTTATAAAGTATCCCAAGACAATAAGGAAAAGCGATTCGAAATCGGAACAGCATCTGTTTATTCATATTTATGTGAAGCTAGCTTATTACAATATTACTCTCTCTTCAACAGAATTATCCACGAAAGTGGCTTTACAAATGAAGACTTCAAACAGTACCGGCCGGTGGTGTACAGCAACACGATTCAGTCGCTCGTCGCCATCTTGCGTGCTATGCCCAACTTGGGCATCACCTATGGCAATAAGGACCGAGAGGTAAGATATTTTATTTATTTATTTATTAAAACTTTATGCACGAATGTAAAAAAAATACACTGTACAAAGGCGGACTTAATGCCTTAGGCATTTTCTACCAGTCTACCTTAGGGTGATGCAGAGACAAAACATAGAAGGTGCAAAAAAAAGGAACAGAAACAGTAAATTTCCAATATAAAATATAATAATAATTACATATATACTACATACATACATACCTATATATATACATACATATATACATACATACATACAAACAAAATATGCAAAGTAGAGAGAGATAAAAATACGTAGTGGAGATATAATAACAAATTAATTGTGGGACGAGTCTGCCAACTCCTTAAGCAAGTGTTCGCGAGCTTTCGCCTTGAATGAGAACCGACTGGTGGCCATCCTGATGTTCTGAGGTAACGCATTCCAAAGGAAAACCGCATGGACAGGAAAAGAAGATTTAAGAAAACCAGCACGGTGGGAAGGACATCGTAGAAGACGATTATTGGAGGAACGAAGATTCTTACTATGCGCGGAGCACAAGTATTGAAAATGAGAAGTCAGATAGGAGGGAGAGCTAGGCCTGTCTAGAAGAGAGAATAAGGTTGTCAAGGCCCTTAACGCCTTATATTCATTTTCAGTCTTACTTTGAACGCGAATCCTAATTTACTATGTATTTTCATATGTAACGACTCCGACGTCACCCATAACTTCTAAATAGTAAACATGACAACTAGATTAGACTATCTTATTGTCCGATAATGTGTCAAATACAGTACCGTAACCTGTAACAACAGTTAAAAGCCAGTGTGATGACAGAGGCAAAGGTTCCTATTAAAATCTTCTGCGAAGAACCGGAAGGGACGATAGAACTGATAGTCGTCGTTCTAAATGAGGTCTTTCGGCTGTATTGCCAACTTAACCCAAAACCTACCATGTTTTTTTCGTAAGACCTCAAAAAATAGTAAAAATCTCCCACGGAAATACTCAATAACGATCACAGTGATAGTACTGATCAAATTGATATATATATTCGAAGATATCAATCGTACAGTTCTCATTAGTTTACTAAAAACGAAAATCAAAGAGAGTATTCGTTGCGTAAACGATAAACTGCGTCGATTACGTGTCGGCTGTATTCTATAAATAATGGGCGATCGTCAGTAAAAATAATGTCGATTGCATCGAAATCTACATTGGGAATAAGTGCTCTGAGGCTTCCGTTTGCCGCTAATGCTGATTACGAAGCAATTTGTGTGAGGGATTGGAGTGTTATGATACGTATTGCATTGACCAAAGAGCGAGATATAGCTTAATTTTCAGCCTGTGGTTCAGCCTTATACGTACCTACATTATTTATACATTGAGCGGATCAAATACATTTTTATAAAAAGTATTAGGCTACTGTAGCTCTAACTCCACATTTAACAGGCTAAAGCCATCGTGATTAAACGAAAATGGCTTCTGCATTTTCCCGACTTGTTCAATCCCGTAAAATGTTCTCTATGGAGATCAATATTGGGTATTCGTTATTCATGAGAGTGGCTCGCTGCATACCGGTCGTCCGAACCCGGCTGCACTGTACACAACAGCTTATTGCATTATTTGTTTGCTATGAATATTGATCCAAAACAAATATGGCTGTTATTGTAAAGCTTTCAGTTTTATTAAACAGTTATTTACAATTATTATTGACTTAGGTTATCTTTGAAATTAATTTGGTTTTATTAGTGCGGTAATGTAGAATACAATACAGTGTCGTTAGTATAATATACCGCCATAATATTAACTAATTTACTACTTTAATGCTAACGTTAACGAGAATATTGCAAACTGAATAATTTACGGTAAACTAGATAAGGTGGCAATGTCATGTTTACGATCGTGCGCGAGTCTATTAGCAATAAGGTTTAGGAAGTCTCGACAGTTTTAGAGTCCCAGGACACAAGACAACCTACGCTGAAAGTCCCGAGACTTCGAAACTTCTCAGAATAAAATTAGAATTGAATTCATTTTTCGCTGGATGTATTTTAAGAAAAAATCATCATTAATTAGTTTATTACATTGTAATCTGAATATTTAAATCAGATGTCGAGTTTTCAAATGAAAGTTTTGGTACTGATACAATTATATTTAGAAAGTCTCGATATCGATACATCAGTCACGGGACTTCCCGGGACTCAAACCCTAATTAGCAAACAACGAACAACCACCAAACGTGTAATAAAATCTGAAAGGGATACATTGGCCACTGTTATCATCAAGAGTACCTGTACGGAATGTCAGACAGATAAGGTATCTCAGTTCCGTTCCGACCTGTTGAAGAGTCGTTCATGTCAACGTCATCGGTTACACAACAAATGAGAGGCTGCTCTGAAAACTGTAATTAATTTACTCGTCACGAGATGTGACGCACGTACCGTTCGACATAGGTATGTCGTAAACGGATCTTTAAAGTCCATGACACAGCAAACTATTGAAAAAACCTGTAATTTCTTTTTCAAGTAGTGATTATACAAACTAGATTAAAGTACGAATCATTAACGCTACATAAACACGCAGGTCCGCGTATTTTCCCCAGTTCGCGCTGTCCGGAGATCGATCCCCTTCCCTGTATTCCCCCTAATGAGACGTGCCTTCTACCGTCCTCCCATTAGTTTTGCATATTGTACGCATCGTGAGCTGTGTCGCTAGTGTGCACATGACATCGTCTATGTAACCTCGTGCACCTATCTCTTTATCACAGTGAGGGACATGAAAGCAGTGGACGTGACAGCCCTATCCGGCGCAAACATGTTGAAACAAAACATAAGTACACGCACAATGAATCGCATGAGGGTTGTCTCAGCATTGTTCTCTATGTTTAGACGATGTTCTGTGGTTTCCAAATGGATAGGTTCAGTATTATGATCTTCATTTTAGCCTTTGAATAATTCCAATCCAAGACGATCATCTATAACTTACAGTTTTTGTTTTTTACCTGCTACTTGAGAAAATAATCATTATCAATAATTGTTTATTATTTTACAATTATCATAAATGCCATATTATTTCAAAATACATAATACTTATAGTTATTTTTATCGCTCTCCACGTCATAGGAACTAAAATTTAACAAAAAGAAAGGAATCATTCGTACCATTATCACAATTTGAACGCTTATAAGTGCTTTACAAATAAGCAATGCTTTAATGCCAGGCTAGGTAACGAGCTAATGGACGTCGATGTATTTAAATGAATATGCAATGTGTAAGCAACAAGGGTGGCGGTGGCGGGTTATTCCGAGGAGGGGTTGTGAATGGCGCGGCGGGCTTCCCGTCAGCCGGGCCCGGCATCGCGCATGCGCCTCGCTACCCGCAACACCCGTCATAATTAGAGCATATTTCACAGAAAACTCTGCAACCAGCAAAAGCACAAGCCTGATGTACGAGTTATTTATTTCATAGCATGGCATTTCATGCCGCAATGCCGCTAGTATAAACTTTTATAATACCCACAACAGACTGGACTTGTCTTTGCTATACAAAAGTATAAGTATTTATGATGCATTGCAGTTTAGTCGTCAACAAACTCATGAAACTTTTAGACGAAGACTAAACACATCAGAATTTTGGAGATTCTCATTAGTCAGAAATCTTTCTCTCGCCGGTTAGCGGCTTGCGTAACGAAAGAGTACGGTTCTCCGACACGAGTTTGCTAAATGGATTACTAATCGGATTAGCGTATGTCGAAGATGCTGGGTCACTCAACTCCAATTGAGACGATATTGCTCTTCAACACGAATTATTATGACTCATCGGTCTTTATGGCTGTGTTTACGGCTTTTAAAGTTAGGCAATGATAGTTGATGCACTATAGGAGCATGTAACAGTGGTCATAAAATGAATATGTTTTAAAAATTTGGTGGCAGTAAGACGATTGACTTGCTGATTATCGGATGCTCTTAAAATGTAACATGCTACACATATTTTTATATTTATTCAATAATTTGTTCAAAATGCTTGTATTTAAACTATCACTAAAATCAACACTTACAACTTGTAAGTGGAGTACAATGGATGGGGTATTTTTTTTGGGGATTGAAGGCTGACTCTAGCTTTCAGATATCAAAAGAAACCTTATCTCCTTATAAGACGTCATGTCTATTGTATTAAATAGGTCACCACAGCACTAATGAGTTATGTGTGGACCATTAAGTCGTAAATACTTAATTACTACCATCAATGCATTTTTGTTCACATTTTCGACATACTTATGCCAGTAATTACTTGTTATTTTTCACCCTACAATATTCATTCAGTGTCCAACATTCTCTTGAACTCATGGATGTCACCCAAGGCAACATAAACATAATGAATGATAAAACAATAGGATATGCAGCTAGGTAGGTTCATCGTCCAAATATCGGAATCCCTAATCCGATGTTTTATGCATTATTATTCAATTCCTCATACCTATCTCTTCAATGTACTATTGTATTTATTCGTTCTCTCACATCAGAGCAAAACTTTTTAAGCTTAAAGAGATAAAAAAAAATACTAGTCACAAACGTTAGACACCCAGGAAACACGGGTGTCATTAAAACGTTCATGGGACATTGACCAGAGAAGCCAACATACCGGCAAGAGATAAAAGCTATGGGGGAGAACTATCCCTAGTAGTTAGACGAAAGAGGTTCAAAAAGAAGACAGACGGGTATAAAAACACGACTGTCTACAGAAACTGCTTTAATACTTTATGGTCGAAGTCAAAGTTAAGAACCTAAAACGAAAAACATAATTGTTATGTCTCGTACAATTCGATTTATTCATGGGTAGGAAATTGCTTCATTCATAAATTAAGTGAATACTAAACTCCATGTTAACCACCTTATTTATAAGAATCGATAGTAAAGTCAGTCATCGACACTTGCCCTTAATTTAGGCTCAAAGCATTTAAACACAAATTCTACTTTGATCAAAGGTGTCATTACTGATTTGTTCTCTTTCAAAAATAGACTTTAATTGCTTTGAACTGTCTAACCTTTGGTGGTGTCAGAAATTGGAGTTATTTGTATGGCGTGGAGGCCTTCGCACCTACTAATGAAAATAGATCAAGTTGTGGTAAAAGCTAGTCAGCAAGGTGGCAGGGTCGGACATCCTAATGTTCCCTGGCAAGGCACCAGCAGTGGCTTAAACGGCATTGCCCCGAGCCTCGTGCCGCGCACCGCACTGATACATTGCCACTCAAGTGTACACAAAGCCGAATTTGTAAATGATGGATGTCGGCAGCGGTGAAAGTGTTGGCTACGCTGCCAACTTCTTTGCTGTGCCGTGGAGTGTTGACCCTCTTTCCATTTTAGGAAAAGCCATTGTGCCCATTATTAAACTAAGACCATCGTGAATTATACACCAACCCTTATTTTCGATCCCCGTTTTCGGACAGTGTTGCTGGAGTTTTTCATTAGAAAATTCTCTGTAGTATTAAGGAGACAAAGTTTTTGCCCAGATCAAGTCAAGTTATAGGCAATTTGTTGCTATAAAAAAATCAGTGAACTAATTCTATTTATTTGTTGCAGAGTGACGGCAAGATGGTGTTTGACGTGATCCAACGGATGGAGGACACGGAACCGTTCAGCGAGGAGTTGCTGGCGGCGATGAAGAGGCTCTGGGCGGACGCCGGCGTGCAGGAGTGCTTCGGTCGCTCCAACGAGTACCAGCTCAACGACTCCGCGAAATAGTGAGTACATGCTTAGCAGAAATTATGTGCCTATAATAATTCCACGTTTGAGACTCTGGGGCTCTTTCCTGTTCAGAAGAGCGGGCCGTAGTCCTTCGTGCAGAACCAGGGCTTGTTAGTTGAATGTGGTATAAATGCCATATACAGAAATACTAGTAATACTTAATGAGTGGTAATAGTTCATTATGCTAGGAAAATATTACTCAGCGGATGTGGTTCACACAGCTTCTTTAATAGAATGTATGACATCTATAATAATGTAATAAACTCACAAATAGCCGGTTTTATTTAAAAAGTCAGGATTAAACAAACTAAACTTAAACTGTGTTATAAAACAGTACAAAACACAAACGACCTAAATTCATCTATGTAAAAAAAAACCTTTGGTAGTTAACTCTACGTCTTACTATAACATTAAATACGTATTTAACATAGTAGATTACAGGTTAGTGTTGTTACCGTTTCTCTTGTGGAGTGCGAACTGCAACGGTTCGTTCGGTACGTACGTCGGCGTCACGCTGTAGGTTAGCTCTCCGTAACGCCATGATACGTTGTGCTTGAGGAATGTCTGGGGACAATAAAGTAGAAAACAATATGGTTATTAAGATCAGGTGTTGCAAAATTACGTCAATCGAATTCCTTCATCGGGCTGGATTGTCGATTGTTGTTAGTTGGCATGCAATTGTTAACTTATCGTAAAGACGCGTTTCGTATTGTTTATAATTAAACAGTTTCATGAAAGCGCAGCCAGATGATACTCACCTTAGCCAATAAAAGTTGCAGCTCTGCTTCAGCAAATCTCTTCCCGATACACATTCGTCGCCCGAAGCCGAAAGGAAGCGATGCAAACGGGTGGATCCCTACTTCCTTTTGCTTGCGACACACCTCCATCGCCCGGCTGTACGGGCATCCCGACTTTCCACCATCTACTATCGATCCCTCGGTTGTTTCCGTCGTCTCCCGAAATTCATTGTCGCGTAGCCATCGCTCGGGGATGTACTCCTTAGGTGATGGGAAGTATCTCTCCTCGTTGGATAGGACGTAATGCGGGAAAACGATGTGGGACTGAAAAAGGAAATGTAATGTTGTGAATATAGAGTATTAAATGCTCTGCGCATCTGTTACAAGAAACGACATTTTAGCTTCACATCTTACCCCTTTGGGTACTGCATACCCAGATATCACTGCATCTGACTGTATACATCTTCCGTTCCCCAATATAACGGGTTTAATTCTGTAACAATGAACAATATGTACAACACAAAACAAGCTAGAGCAGAACAACTTAAAATAATGATTTAAGGAAAAGCTTATATGAAGCCTAATGAACTAACAGGAAATACAAAATTTATACAAATAAATTTAATTAAAGTGTGTTGAAGAAATGGCTAGACCGATTTCAACGGGACTTTCACGTGCACATAGCTGATGTTATAAAGAGTAACTTTCATTTATAGGAAAATAATTAGGGCACCTCGCAAAAAAAAATAACCCCGCAGAAATATTCACGTGGACGAAGTCGCGGGCATAATAATCTATAAATAGAAATCATTCCCTTTTCCTGTTCAAGATGCAAGGGGTAATGTCCTCTTTTAAATTGAACAAGTTATTTTATATTTTCAAAAATAGTAATATTAATTGTAATGTGAGCACTTGCTTTTTACATTTCTCAATGTTACGAACAGTGGATTAACGTTAACGATCACCATTTTATCATTTTGATGAAGTAAAAAACACGTATACCCAATTTATACTGAAAATGTTACGTTTTGCAGCAGTTGTATAACGTTCTACAACTTCCAGCTCAAATGAGATCATTAACAACATTATAAAACCCGTCACCCACATGTCAATTACGAATTCTTTGAAGGTATCGGTGCATGAGGACCTGTAATGCAAGTATATTATTTATATAACACTCGACTTGTGGACTGAGGTCCTAATAGCGACTCAGGTGCAAATGTAATCTGACGCCGACCATCATTGGTCACGTTACAATAAGACGATACATTTGTATCAAGTTTTTATCCTTTAGCCTCATTGGAGGTCACTGTACTCGTGTCACGAGGAAAATCTCTTATTACTGTTAATGACATTGATACTAACCTACTCAAAAATAATAACTATAATTCAATAAGTCTTTAATCACAAAATGTCAAAACGAAATCTTAATTAAAAAAAAAAAAATGAAGAGATACGAATGAGAAGATCAGGAAGGAAATTCAGAAATTCCCAAAAAAAAAAACTTTATAAATTCTGCTGTCTCGATGTAGGCCGCTGAGACCGCAAACTGTCAGAATGGTGACTAACAGGCCAACAAAGGACAAATTATCACCTTTGAACGGTTCTACTTGCTTACTTGATACGTAAATCGGAGTTTAGTATTTAGAATAGTGATGCTGCCACGTGTAACGGCGAACGGTATCAGAATCCGCCAGTGTTTGCTGCTCCTTCAATAACCTTGCAATGTTAATAATCATTATACTAACAGGCACCACCGTGCGTGAGATACTCTCTCATGTATCAAGAACAATATCATTGTTTAAAATATTTTGAACACAACTCGTCTTCGATATAATCAGAGAATAAATCAGTTCTGAATTAAAACTCACCTCAATGATTCCTTTATGCAAGCTTTGAGATAAGGCAGCTTGTCCAAATCCTTGCTGGTCATACCTCTGCCTCTTGGAAGATTTTTGTCGAGTTCCGTTTGTAATTTTATCTGTGCTCTGCTATTATTTGCCAGTAAATATATAGTACTCGCCGCAGCAGCTGCAGTGGTATCCACACCGACCAATAGTAGATCCAAAGCCAATATAGTGGCCACTTTTTCACCAGAGGCTTTCGCTATTTGAGAGCATATACCTTTATCAGTCAACCTTTTCAAACAGAGTGATCTAAAGGCGTCTAGAGCTTCGATATAAGTTTTGTAGGCAGGTGTCGAATATATTCGCCACAATGGAGCCGAGAGTTCCAATACAGGAACACTATGGAAGAAACCGTGAATACATCTTATTATTTCTTTCGCCTCCGCATCGTTATCTCTCAGACATCCCAGTCTTGTCCCCAGTGCCCAAGCACCCACAGCTAGAACAAAGAGGAGTGTTTTCTTTAGGCGCGAAATTACCACTTGGTAGAAGTTTATGCGGAAAAGCACAATAGAGTTCACAGAAGGTGGCGCCGCTCGTCAAGTAGCACTTACACTCAAGGGCCCATTTGTAAAGTTCCGTGAGAAAATCTTTCGGCAGCTCACGATTATCGTCCAGAATGCATTCCATTCTGTAACAAAAATATTTTAAAATGTATCGACTTCATTTAGTGATCGCGTGCCTAACTTTAATTGCTGTGCCCCAATTTTCATGTTACCTAGATGCTAATCGAAACCTAATTCATTTAAAGCCCATATGTAAATTGTGCTTCTTAATTAAATTCATCTAAGCGTTAAATATTCCGCGTTAAAGTCACTCAAACGAAACGTAACGTTTCTCATTGAATGAGGTTTGTTGTTCACAAATGAGTCAGTAGCCGTCGCTCAAAACAAATGCGCAGACGCCGCGCGCCGTTGTTAAAAACGGGATGTGGTCATTAAACTGAGATTCCACACTCAGATCACTAGAGGCAAAACGAAGTAGCAGACCACAAAATTGCCGCATGCGCTTACGACAACCACGAGCCCTTTGTGATGATTTATTTTTAAAGAATTTGGACTATTATATTAAAAATTACACTATTTGTTGTAATAGTATACACAAACTTGCAACCAAACAAATACTTAAAATAAATAATTCTCTAAAACTGTTCTTTACACACCTACATTGACGTTACACATAGTAATGTAGGCGCTATAGTTCCATTATGATGACAGTGATTTATCACTATCATGTTTTCTTTCCAAAATAACATTACGAGAATAGCTCAGTAAATTAAACAAATCGCTTTTTAAGATAAAGAACAATAGACTTGATACCTACGAGACATACCTGTGTACAAAATCGTCGGTCACCCGTTCTAAATTAGGCACCGCGGCCCTTGCCGCCTCCGGCGCTATCAATGCTTTAGATACTTTGGATCTAAATCTAGACCACGGCTCACCATGTCTGCAGGAAATGCACACAACTTAAAACACGTTGTAACTTATTTGCTTTAAAATCTTAACACGAAACTATTCATCCCTTACACTCCGATCAGTCCAGGCTCCTGCCCAAAGAAATCCTTCCTCAAGTCTTGCTTATAATGGCTGAGGCAAGGTGCTTTTGCTCTGTGTGGCATTAAGTCTTCCCGCCTGTAAATTCTTGCTGTTTCCTCTGCACAGAACGGAAACACTAAATCAGGATGTCCAAACAGTCTTGCTACTTTAGCAGCTCCCCCGGCGCCTGCTAATGCTCTTAGGAACCAGAGAGAAACGTCCAAGGCGCGGGTTCGCCATGGATTCTTGCCTATAGCGAATCGCCAACTATTGCCGAGTATAGGAAGGGGCCTAGGCCCCGGCATCACCGTGTAGCACCGCGCGTTACTCATCGCGTATGAATTGTCAATGGCTTTAGCTTCAGCCCCTAAGTTTAGCACTTCAGAAGAAGCAGTGGGGGCTACCAAGTTACGTTTTCAGCGTCGCCGATGTCGTAATCTACGCCACCCGGCCGAGTTGACGCAGTACACACGCATGCGTACAAATAAATACAACCTCGATTGATGTTACATTACAAACCTCTCACTCACATACTCACATCTGGGGGGATGATATTTCCTTAAGATTTTTATTCCACTCTCCTGATAGATGAGCCTCTAATATAAAAGGCTTACGCTCATACACCTTATTAGATAGAACATTCTAATGTTATAGCAATTTCTATTCCACAATTTTACAACATTCAATGTAATTAAGGAGATACTAATTGTTTACACATAAAACAGTTTGAAAATACCATGTAGTTTCGAATATGAACCGCCCTATTGTCACAAGTGTGATGACACCACTTAGAGTGTGGCTGTTAATAGTAGAAACTGTCTAAACAAAATGCAAGTCACGGCAAGGGTTTTCAATTTGACTTGGTAATATTATTTCGTAAACTGGTTATCTACCGTTTAAAACCATAAGCCTATCCTGTATGAACTTAAATATTTCAATGATATTGCTAATTGTACGGTTAATGAAGTGGTTACTACACTAACTGGTCATACGAGCAATTCGCATGATGTTAAGATAATAAGCATACAGGAGATAACATTAGAATGCCCCGATCAAAACGTTTAAATTAATTTTACTCACGTATTTAATTTGCGAAATGGGGCCGCGATTAATTAAAAACTCTGGTGTGATAACAACCTTGTTGTAACGATTATTAACGTTGGCTGTTTGAGTGAGCACATTAGTACCAGTGGCGTGCACAGAGTTTTTAGACAGGGTAGACAGAAAACAGTCCCTTCGGCTCGGGATAGGTATAGCTTACGCGCATGATAAAAAGAATATCTTCAAACTGTCACATACCTATACGTAATCAAAGCATAACACCAAAGTAACAATATTACCTACCTTTATAACCTATAACACTTTCGTAATCATACCATAATACAAACGCAGAACTAACCAAAGCTCTACTGTATACAGAAGTAGGTAACTACATAGTTACAAGAATAATCGGTTTTGAAACTAGGTAGTTAGGTAGGTACCTACTCATATCCACGAAACTACGTACCTACAATATGCCCAAAACACGTTACGACTCACGTCTGGACATGAAAAACAATATAATCAATTGCTATGTAAACAACCCGTGATTGAATTTACGATTGATTATACCTTTAGTTTGTATTCACTGCAAATCTGGTGTATAACGGCCTTGGGCGATCAACATTTTTTTATCACTTTATGATAGCTTTGAAAACGCATAATTTAATATTTTCTGCACATACATACACCCATACACCTGAACAATTTTAACACATCACAATCTAATTTTAGCGTAAACACAACAGTTTACAGTCGTACAAAATGAATCAACAATGGCCGCTCATAAGTCACGTCAACATAAAAACATATTATGACAAAAAGTAAACGTGCTTCATTTAACGCTAATAAAATCAAACGTACTACTTATTATAATAATCACATAACTAACTTCGCAAAACCCCCGCAAACGTCAAATTATAAAAATTAGCCAAAGTCTATTTGTACGTTTGTGAGCGTTATTTTGACATTGTGTGTCGAGTTTTTATAGTAAACGCACACTATTGTAGACGCGTACCTACGAGTCTGTCACGAGGCACACATTGAAACACCCAGCCGCAATGTTTTGTGTCTTCCCGTTACTCGCGCGAAGCGATTTATCGATGAGACTCCACCGTTACTCGATAGATGGAGCTGATTTAAGTTTTAATATATTATGTTTTTTATTTTAACGATAGGTGGAGCTGATTTAAGATTTATTTTTATTTTTTTATTTTAACGATAGTAGTTACTCGTGGATACAATAAAAGATATTTAATATAAGATAAATACGTATTTTATAGGGTAGCCAATGTCTATTTGCCTATATGGACCGCACGCCACTGATTAGTACATTCCGATAATTTGATGTTCAGCGTTCATCTGTATTACGTGAGCGTGACGTCACTGCCATCAATTCAATTTGTCAATCCCCGATGGAAGCTAGGGAGCGGTACTCGCGCGCCGATTGACTCGTCCGGCCTTTGCTCAATGTGTACATTTGTGTTTCTTCCGCAATCCCACCCAACCAGAACAAGTCTATACTATATTGTTCTTCTTTTCCCTCAAACTTCAGCGTTACCTTATCTCATCACTACACAACAAACATACGGTGTAGCGTCTATGTCCTAACATTGATGCGTCACCATTCATCAGTATATAATTGTGAGGGAAAACAAACGAAACAACGCGTATTTTCAATGTTAAATTCAGCTCCCAACCTACTTCCTGTCCAACTCATATAGTAAAGTTGATCTTATTTATAAAATTATAAAAACGTGTGGTAAAATACCATCGATTTAGTAAATCTCATTTCTATAGTATACGTAGAAGCGAACATAAAACAAGAGTCATGAAGTGATCACTAGTTCTCCAACGCCTAATAGGCGTTGGTTCCGCTCCGTTGAGTCCAACTTACGCAGAATGATAAATGGCTATTATTTATTTGTTTACTGAATCATCATGATAAACACGTTACCATAAACAGGTACGGTTTAAATACTTGCATTATATCGAGTTTATAATCCTTGACGAGTTAGCCGTTACGATTAGTGCTGTAGCGTTACTTTGTACCACCGCCGAGCTCCGTAACCACTTAAAAATTGATAAACACTACAATAATAACGTGACACATTTCAACCGCATTAAATACGAAATAAAGTCTATTAAGTATTAAAAACACATCACATTCTGGTTTGCGAAATCTTCAATCCCCCAAAATGCAATGGGCTGTCTGGTTCCGGTGATTGCTGCTAGGGGGATACTTTGATAAACTTAAAAAAGTATAATTATCAATTACTCTTTCTCTGAAAAGCAGTTGATAGGTTCCATGTTTTCTGTCAAAGCAGCGTGGAACTGGTGTACCATTTAGTGGTCTGTCAGTAACACGATAAGGATAGTTGTTTTGTACTGTGTGGCGAGAATCGCGGTCGGCGGATGCTCTTGCAACAGTAACAAGGAACCCTTTGTGCGCGGTTCAACGCTCGTATCTGTGTGTCTCTCATCAATCATGAGGAAAATCACACACGGAATGTACGTTATAGTAGATACTGTATGTTATGTACATGTCAGGACCTTTAGCTATTCAATAATTAATATAAGATAACCATCAGGAATGGAATTATCATCATCTTGTTTAGTGTGGAAAACGTTCACAACTTAATTATTTGAATAGGAGGCGATGAAAATAAAATTAACTTTCAGTTCTTTTATCAAGGTTTTCCGCATGTCGAGAATAACTTAGTAGACCGTAACTGTCACCAGCACATTAGCAGTAAACGATCCTCATATTTTACTATTACTTCACCGCTAAGCATTGGCTCCGATGCTCAATTGGCGAAAAATGATGTCTAACTTGTTGCGTTGCATTACCGATATACCTGGCGGAACTAAATGATACCAAGTTACTCAATGCAAAAGAAATTGTATGTTTTGATTTATTACTCTTTAAGATCATTCGTCTAGAAAGTAGGTCCACGCGTCATAATTTTTCACTTGGCTTGATAATTAATTGCACTTTTTTACTAAGTTGGTTTCCGTTATAAAAATAGAGACCGCGTACATTGTTAAGCTCGGACATGATTAAGTAATGGACCTAAGTTATAATACAAATTAGATACGTGTTCATTTCATAAATATATTGATATGTCTGATGTTGGAACACTGTACCTACACCAAGTATAGCCCGTAACACTTGTCGACGGTATAGATAGCTTCAGCTGTCACGGAGAATAAGTAATAAGCAATGTAGAGAGCATTAGTATTAATATTTCATACCGATATATTCGAACAGGCTAAGACTCGAACGAGCTTGAACAAACTAATTTTAAATGACAAGAATCGACCTTTGAGGAGGTAGATTCCATTGTAACCTTCTCTAATCAGTTAATGCTTTATTTCGCTTATGCGTTATATAATCTCACAAATGTTAAATATTGTGTAGTAAACTGCGCCGAATGATCGCTACATCATCGCTGTGGCTGTTACTTTGTCAATTACAATTCAGACCGCTATTATTCCGAGCGACAACTGCTCCAATGCGATATTCAACATTTAGCAGGGACGTTACGTCAGCGTTTTCATACTTTACACACCTGCTAATAGCCCTTCTCATTTACATTGGGCGATTCAATCCCCTGAACAAGTTAGTCTGTCAATTGTTTTTAGATATCATCCGGGTGGCGGCAATCGCATGATACTTGAAGATTACTTTTTATGCATGCTCCCTTTGTCATACATATGTTTCAAAGATTGTCAGCGGTCGTAAAGCAATTGAGATAGTATCGGCAATTCGGCACGTATCGGCAAGTTCGCGATTGCAACCGCCGCGGCGCCGCCCACGTCGTCTGCGGCTGCGGAACGCCACCGGCGACAGATTTATGTGCCGATCGCATGACGCCCGCGCTAATTCCGGAAGCACTTCACAGCGCCACCGGCTGCTTAAGTCCTGAACTACCTACGCCCTCCATGTTACTCGGTAACACTTCATGAACCCCCTATCGCCGCCGCCGCCGCTTTCGGGGTAATGTGTCACCGTTGACTTTTATTGGTGTAGTCACACCATTGCGTAAACTTTTAACCGAATTCGTTCATTCCCAACTAAACAAAATGGTTACGTAGGGTTGAGAAGTTCCTATCTGGTTTTTCAACGCTCTTTTTATAGATCTGTTCCCACGTTGGAGCTGACAAGTGTTTCGTGTTATAGACATTATAAACAAACTAGCGAGTTTCGTTTATCCAAACTATGCCCACATTTAGAAAAAAAATAATCGTTGGTTTCGTTTTGCAATTCCAACGACTATCTGAAACCTGCTACTTTGACCGCCGATTCTGTTGTCTTCCAGCTGGATATCTAAACATATAACCTGATTGTCTTGCATTGACATTACTTATTGGATCATTTTATCAATCCCTGACATATAATATTGATTTATTTTTGCTTTAAAAGTGCCAAATATTGGGAATCGATAGTCAATTCTTGATAGCCATGCGTTGGCTAAAGTATTGATAGCAACAGAGAAATCGGTTGATATTAGTCGGCATGTATGCCCGTGAGCAAATCGGCTGTGCGTGACGTGATCACGGGTTCGCGTCGCTTCGCCCGCGGTTCGGCCGGCGTAGCGCGTAGTTATCGAAAGGGCTCGGCTCGCGCCGTGCGGCGGCGCGCGGCGTATTGATCGCGCGGCCGGACCTGTTGCCGGGCGGAGGCCGCGCTCGTCGCCCGCAAGCCGCGTCAGCCGACAACACCACCATACATGGATTTTATGCATTACCCAGCTTGCAATCAGTACAAGGATTACATCTTCTCAGTTTTAACTAACGAAATTTGTTAGCCTCTAGCTATGACGACACAGACCAAAAACTTGATAATTGTCGCAGGATTTCTAGTTATGGTTTTGAACATAAAATAAGAATATTGCAGAGGAAACTCGGAAATCAAAATTATTGCGTAAACAACAGCTATAATTACAGCTTTGTTGTGCATTTAGGACCGACAGATATTCGGATCGTTGATGCTCTCAGAAGTTTGCCACTGTCCCGTAACCGCTAAACGCTGTCATCAATACATCCACGTTCAATAACACCGGCGGCGTTCAATAGTATAATGAAATGATTTCGGCTGCTCCGAATGTAATTCATCCTTGTTTACTGACCCAGTTAATGTTGACAGAGGTTTGACGTCAGCAACGCCCAGGACCGACGCGAAAAAGCGCCAGTATGATAAACACTCGGGTTAGAACATTTAACACGTATGTTTGTAATGTTTATGATATGTTTTAATTATAAGACCGATCTTCGAGAGGGTTATCAGTGCTGCTTCAACTGCCATTCTGACCTACAGGACATTTATAATCCAAAAAAAGTATAAGTGTTCCACACATATCATTCCTCCCGACAGATCTTGTTGAATGATTACTACATAGTTACTGGAATAATGATTAAATTATTGTCAAAGGTTCACAAAGTCTAATAATAGTAAAGGTGTTTCGCGAGGTCAAAGTAACAATTTATTTATTGATTTTCTACGTTTGTAATCCTGTATCTGCAGTAATTCGCACTGCGACACCTCATATTGCAGGGGATTTACCAGCTATAACTAGTCCCTCGGAACGTGACTACGACCAGCTTCAACGCGATACACAAAGCTATTCCGTATCAGCGAAATATCAGCCAGTTGCCCTCTGGTAGTTAAGTAAGGATCGTAGAGTCCTTTCTCTTGGCACTCGTCCAAAAGTGCCAACGATTCCTCTGACATTGAAGGAACATACTATCCTACTTCTTGCTCCCATAGCACATTTGGACAACTTACAGAGCGTGTAATGAGATGAAAACTTTGCACATGTGTAAATATGCATGTTTTATATTTTGTTTTGACCGACCTCAAGAAGAAGGACGTTCTCAATTCATCTGTATATTTTTGTGTATCTAATAATGCAACGCTTGACGTTGCGTTACACTCTTCTGTGATATTAACATATTCAATCATACGAGGGTTGTTTTTGGTTTATTTAGCAGCGTAAAATGTTGCTTAACTATATTGATACATCGAATTTAACTGATTCTACGATCAATATGTTTATATCGGGAAAATAGCTTAGCTCTGTATCAACCCTTGCTTATTCGTCGCTAACTTGTCTAAGTTCGGCTGTTCCAGGCAATCTGGCAGCGGGCCAACGGTGTCAGATCTGCGATCTATACACATTGACCTTGAATTGTAGTTGTTTCTGACACCAATCATGAGATAGACCCAATGGTCGTTTACATAAATCATATTGGATACAGTCCACTAAATTTTTGACGCTTGGAAGACCGCATTGGACAGGTCCAATATTAATGGCACACTTCGGTATGATTAGTGTATTACATTTTTGCTAAATTGTTATTGCCTACATGCAATCTCAATGACATATTTTATTATTGAGTGCGCGCACTCCATTCTTGATTCTGTATACTAATAAAGTGGCTTTGCTCGCTTATATATTTTTTTTCACTGTACCACGTGCCAATTAGTTCGTTAGCTCTTGATACTGCCTACCTAATGAAATACTTGATTTAATTAATATTTTTTTTATTTCCGATCTCTGAAATGGCAAAATCTAAAAATGTTGTACGTGGAATCGCTAAGCTTACTTTTTCCATAATCTTTAGCAAACTATCGTTTTAATACAATCTATGGCGATTGTATATTAACGAAGCAAAGTTTTTCTCTGTACAAAAAAGGTTGCGTGTTTTACCAACATAGTTTTTCATTAAGGTTGGGAGTTACCGGTATATCGTGTCAAAGTTGGCCTTTCATACGGACGGTAACTACGGCGCCGATACATGCTCACTTGCAATTAAGATACTTTGACCTATTTGAAATGTTAATTTTTATAAACCTTCATAGACTGAATAATTGTTATTTATTAGTGTTGCAATGCAGATTTTGTAAAGTTGACGATGTTAGGATTGCTACAATGAAATGGTTTAAACAGTAGGTACCTAGTGTTGCTAATTACAGAATTATGGCTGCCGTTGCATTCCTGGTTTAAAACGTCAACGAATAAAACGCTAGCCCTCATCTTTATAGCATAACCATACCATTGTCTGAACATGTTCACAGCCAGTTATTTGTCCAACAACTTTACCAAAGCTTTTTGTCATTCTCTGAGGAAACGTCGCCTGTCTTACTTATTGCGTGTTGGTTAGTGATTTCAAGCCGTCTCAAGTGCATGTTTCTCCGCGATATTTTTCCAAATACCCCGTTACAGGTGATATTTTAGTGACAATATTTTTGCCCAGTTGTGATTATTTTGTAAAGATGTTTTATTTAATCGTTCGTCAAAGAGTTTGGTGGAGTGGAGTGCAATTTTAGACCGAAACATATACATATAATAGTATTATCTTTACTTTAGCAATCTGGGCAAATACTAGTGTTGTTTTCTCATTTATCTTTGTCAAGATTGAAAAAGTTCAAAGTCACGTTTCTCGGTACAGTCAACCGCTTGATGGCGTCACAGACTGACTCACATTATGTTTTACCATCTCGTGATGCAGTGACATTGACCACTTCTTATAGCAGTCACCACATCACAGTTTCTTTATCTCTCAGTGCCTGAATATTGGCTTCGTATAAAGCTACATGGACAGTTCAGCAATAAAAATGCTATCCTTCTACATCCTTCTTTTATGAATCCGTAAAATTCACAATTAAAAAATAATGTTCTTGTCCCATTCTCGTAAAACTCGAAACAGCAATCAGTGTGGGCAGATATTTCTACTACATTCGTAAAACGACAATTAAATAGAGTTGCCTTCTGCCTGTACAAATAAGATTAGACTATCCACAAATCCGCCCGTCAAACGCTGTCATTATGGCATTTTACTCAATGGAGCGGTCTATGTGACGATTTACGAGAGGAGCCAACGCTCTGTAGTACAGTTGCACGTGTGCCAGCTGCTGCGGAAAATGAAGGTTGGATGCTATGACGTCATTGTTCACGAGTTCAACCGAATTTTATACCATTTGGGATCTAGTTTTGGAACAACCAAAACACATGTTTGGATACAAACAACTATTTGTGTACACCTTTCTCTCCAAGGCAAAGACGTGCGGTCATGATCTTTTTTCAAGGTCTATGATTGAAAACATGTTCTATAAATATGCTTACTTATAATTGTTTGTTTTGGGGAGCGTCAGTATCAAATCTCAAGATTACTTATGTGCTAGCAATGTAGAAGTATAGCGTGGTGTCTACGGTTCGCAGCTCGTTAATATGTATGCGGCGGCGTCGCCCGGCGTCGTCGTTTAGCGTGGTGATTGCAACTAGTGGCCGGCCGGATGTCTGCTGATATAGCTTGCGGAATAATCAATAAAACTTAGCACTGTTTATTGAACCTAATGCTTCCTACTACTTATGAACGCGAAACGTATTGTAACTTGGGATTAACATGCGAACTTCATTTTAATACTCGTTTCTTTTTCGATAAAGTTAATCAAGTAGCATTTGTTTAACCGACGATATAATTGTATATTGATATTTTAGTTAATCAATAACATTTATTTATTTTCCAACGTACAATATTTAC
Source organism: Caradrina clavipalpis (assembly GCA_932526535.1). NCBI lineage: Eukaryota > Metazoa > Arthropoda > Insecta > Lepidoptera > Noctuidae > Caradrina > Caradrina clavipalpis. The sequence continues at coordinate 5,787,632 of OW052103.1, forward strand.
ACACGTAATAAATAAGATATCCTATAAGAATTAAATAATATTTTTTTTAAAAGATACTGAAAACACAATGGCATGTTGATGCCATTGTGTTTTCAGTATCTTTTAAAAAGTAGTCGTAAAAAGAGGTCGTTTAAAAAGTAGTCGAGTAAAAAGTAGTCGTTAACATCTTACTTTGATTAGTTGTAATCAAAGTAAGATGTTAACGACTACTTTTTACTCGTATGACTAGGATTTCAGGCTTTCATAAACTAGAGGTAAGCCTTTATGATACCTTGTCGTCATAATCATATGGGTATACATACATACAGGCATACCTGTATGGGTTTATCCAAAAATCGTCTGCTCCTATGCTTCATTAATTCATTCCGGTTAGTGACAGCATCCGTTTTCCGGTGCGATTTTGCGCATTCATGGCTCCACTCAATTATTTGTTGACTAATATTGTACTGTAATACAAGTAATACAAACAAAAGTTTAGAACAGAATAACAGAAATATTGACATGATTTTTAACGAGCTCTAGACGGATTGCAATCGGTACTGTAACAATGAATTTAGTACTTGCCAAATGTGTACACAAATATTTGATTGTGTGCACAAAAGTGCGGCAAGCGGACGATGCTAAGGCGGAATGCGTGATGGGCACCACGTAACACACGAACAGAACAATATTTTAATTTATTACTTGCCAATAATAAATGGTAATGTGACATGTTTATTACTTATAAATTGTATGTATAATAAGGATATATTATAAAGACTTTTTTTAAAGAGTATGTATGGAGTTTCTTGCCCATTCTTTTCCATACGATACTACCTTTTGGAATGGGCAATGTTTTAGTCCTTTTTTTTTTCATATAATTGACGTTCAAAAGTGCCTTTTATTAGTCTAATTAAAAATTATTTGACTTTGGCTTTGAGACTGTCTTTGGTACCTATGTTTGTTTTTTTTTTTCAATATTCCTTTTTTAATTTTTTTTTTCAATATTCCATTGAAAAATAATGTTTTTGTTCTGTGACAGGATTTTTAAACATTCATTGTTTATATAAACATGCTTCGCTATTACGATAAACCCAAGCATCTCGAATAGTTGTCGTCATCGCCACTTTTCATGTATAATCCTAAATCAGGGATTGTTTATACTATATCACGGGTGCAATGAACTTCACATGCGTCCAATAAGCGTTCCACTAGCCCAAAAAAGTCGAGACTAAACCAAAGTTATAAAGTAGGAAAAACGGGGCACAAAATTAAGCACTTTTACTTTTTAATACTGATTACCCATTTTGATTTGCTTATCACACTAGGCAAATTACTACACTATTGAAATAAAATCAAGGGTAAAATCAAATCCAGAAATACCTCGCCGTCAAAGCTCCTAACGACCCCTCTATATTTGAAAAACTTTAACGACATAATTATATCCTTCCCGTTAACTACCACAAACAATTTCATTGTTTGTAAACTGTTTTATTCCGACTCGACTGATTGCAGGTTTATTTAAATCGATTACACGATAAACTTGATACGTTCGATTAAATATGAAATATGTAGCATAATCGATTACTTTTATACAGCGTTAAACGATGTTTTTTTACTGACAATTCAATAAAAAAGGGACCGAAGGCGTTTTACTCTAATTGTCGTATTCAAGCAATCGTAGAGTTACGTGGCATTTTAATATTCATGCTTTACATTATACAACAAACTAGCTTTTCCTGCGGTTTCGCGCCCGTGCTCTGATTTATTGATCCTATACTGGTAAAGCATGTTGAAAATAGAAATTATATATTTATTTCGGTCGACTTTTTGACGTCTCGACAACGTAATGGTTGAATAAGAATTTAATGTAAATTAGATGAGCTGTTCTTCGATAATGATTTTGGATGTTACGTTTTTATGATTATTATAACTTTCTAACTGGTTTGTTCTGTTTATTACAGTTTCCTGGACGACTTGGACCGGTTAGGTGCGAGAGATTACCAGCCCACCGAACAAGATATTTTAAGGACTAGAGTCAAAACCACTGGCATCGTCGAAGTGCACTTCTCCTTCAAAAACCTTAATTTCAAGTAAGTATTTAACTTGGTGACGTTAAGATACGTCACGTTTGACCTTTTTTCTGATCTGATCAAAGAGTCATACGGTCCTTAGTGAAGTCATTCGGTTAGTAACAAAATGTGATAAGTACACAGAATTCAGACAACATTATTTTTTATTGGAATTTAAGGTAATTAGTTAACTAATGATTTTGGTGCTCGTCAATAAAATGCTTTCTACTTTGCATATATTTCATTTTTAAATATGTTTATATGTAGCCAAACTCAGGAGAAACTTGTCAGTACAAAAATCATCTTGAAAATCACCTTTATAACATACCATCACGCCTGTATACCAGTTATCAATATACACGCGTAGTTCGCCAGTATGTTTAGGTCCCATGTAATAGGGGGCGAGCCAATTACCATTAGTTATTGGTACCAGTAGCAGCTCGGAGTTAAGATTGGTGCCCAACTGGGCACTTCATTTTCATTAATTCCGAGCTGCTACTGAGAATTTCATAGAATATTGGACCCAAGACTTAAGCATAGCGGTCGCGCTTAGGACCACTAGGCTAACGAGGCAGTCACCCATATTTTCCCCCACAAATTCACATTATACCATGTACGTTTCCAGATTGTTCGACGTGGGCGGACAGCGGTCTGAGAGAAAGAAATGGATCCATTGCTTCGAGGATGTCACAGCGATCATATTCTGTGTCGCCATGTCTGAGTACGATCAGGTGTTGCACGAGGATGAGACAACGGTAAGCAAACTATATGTTTATTTATTCAAACATAACATACCATCACGCCTGTATTCCCCGAAGGGTTAGGCAGACTAGTACTAATATACACCCACAGTTTGTCCCATGTAATAGAGGTGAGCCTACATCCGGGCACAAATCCTAAGTCCGAGCTGCTACTGAGAATTTCATAGAAAAACACAATCACATTTTGCTCGACTTGGGAATTGAACCCAAAACCTAGCATAGCAGTCGCTCTTAGTACTACTAGGCTTTCAAGGCAGTCTTAAAGTTTATGCAGCAAAAAGTATATGCTCTTTTTCTGCCCTCCCTTGTCAACTCCAAGCAGCATAGGACTGCTTGGAGTTGACTCAAAACGTGTTTCCCTCCCCCTTTTCACTTAAATCATTCCCTTACACAATTCATCCGTCTTTTTGATGTCCATTCATCTTTCATCGAATTTTATATGCATCACTTTTTAATTCCGGTAATTAAGACTTGTAGTTTACACATTTAAAAACATTTTGCTGACAAAATGTGATATAAATATTTCTCTCTTCAATAACTCAGAAGTTTTACACACAGACAGCTTCTTGTTCTAACGCGTTCGTCACACCATCATCGCCTTCTGGCCTTGTCCCATGTTACTTAAGGTCGGTGCAACACGTGTTCTTCTTCCGTATCGTCCTATCACCGTCATGCTATCACTAACTTCCTTATCAGTTTTCACACAATCGATCATCTTTTCTTTGACCTTCCTCTCCCTCTCTATCCAATATGAGATAAGAAGAGTTTGCCAATCAACAAGGTTGCGAGATTTCTGCTTCACGCCGGAAGTTCATTTACTATTTAGGTAGTGCCGCTTGTGGAAGCTATTATAATGCCCCCAAACACATGCGAGCTATAAACTAGTTATAACGTACCAATAAGGCCCGACCTTATAGGTGAGTTATTATGATTGCATGCATTTTCGCATATATCATCTTGGCTTATCATTTGATCAGATAATTTAAATGATATTTAACTAATGATGTTTTTCTAAAATTTTGATTGCTTTTTTGCCCACCAATCTTTGGCGAGTTTGCAATTTATAACTTTAAAAGGGCTTTTCAGAAGCTGTAGTGAATGGGGATTGAGATACAGTATTACTAATTTCGGATGATAGTGGTATGTAAGCCAATGTGTTATGTGTTTGCTACGGTTTTAATTTACACATAATTTTCTTACCATTTCAAACATTAGCTACAACTCTACAAGCTACAATACTATACACATAATTAATTGGGTATCCTCTTAGAAGCATCCTAAAATAATATCATTATAATATTCCAGAACCGTATGCAGGAGAGTCTAAAGCTGTTCGACTCGATCTGCAACAACAAGTGGTTCACGGACACGAGCATCATCCTGTTCCTCAACAAGAAGGATTTGTTCGAGGAGAAGATACGCAAGTCGCCGCTCACCATATGCTTTCCGGAATACACTGGTGAGTTAGCAGATGTGTAGCCTCTTTTACAAGATGAGTGGAGGCAACGGCTTGCAATAAATTCGCCTCCTATGTATGACCGTTCAAAAAAATCTTCAAGTACGAAATTGTATTCATGATTTATGCATCAGATGCAATGAACTATTGAATATGTTCTAACCGGAATTTCCGTCTGTAGGTGCGCAAGAATACGGCGAGGCGGCCGCGTACATCCAGGCCCAGTTCGAGGCGAAGAACAAGTCGACCACCAAGGAGATCTACTGCCACATGACGTGCGCCACCGACACCAACAACATCCAGTTCGTGTTCGACGCCGTCACCGACGTCATCATCGCCAACAACCTGCGCGGCTGCGGCCTCTACTAGAGCCGAGGAACGAGCCAGCCCACCCCACTGCGAATACGATCACAAAACAACCGCGCAACGCTCACACACTGTTGCTACTCGCCCGAGCATGGCGAGTCCTGCCCTGTTCGATGGCCACATTGAACACCGGGTGCACGAGTTTTGTGGTCGTAGTTCGAGACGTTGTTCCTCATCCCGCGACGCTCCCTCCCGCGCGGTACAGCGCGACTACTGTTGATATCCTCCGGTGTACCTCTGTGTAAGCATATCAATGACGCCGGCGCGGGCCGCGAGCGTCGCGGGCCGCTCACGCCGCAGCTACGCGTATTATAATTACCTATATATTTTTATGGAAAGTAAGCTTACTGGATATACCGCCGATGTGCAGAAATCATGTGTCACATGGCTTGGGGCATTGTGTATGATTTTCAACTGCTCCCACCGACAGTGTGCGACTAGATCCGACCACAGGTAGCGTTTCAGTTCCCCCTGTAAGATAAAACCGTAGTTTGGTTATTGTTTCGGCGACGCGGTCTGGCGTACGCGTCCGGCGTACGCTAGGATCGTTTTCGATTAATGTGAATTAGTGATCTAGTGTTCAATTCTAAATTTTGGTGCTAGGCATTTGGTATAGTGTTTCGTTGGCACAAGTGGATGTTGTCGGTCTAGTGGAGCCCTGTCGGCGCGGCCGGGCGTGACGTCATCGCGTGCGGCCGTCCGGAGCACCGGTAACAATATGTGCTTATATACTCACTCTCTTACGGACCAAACACAGAAAGAACCAATATTTAGTATTGAATTAAAACACGGTAGTGAGATGCATGAATACGTTCACAGGCCTACTTAAACTGATTACAAAACATCATTCCATTATTAAGTATTATATCACTTATAATGAGAAATTATTTTTTATAAACTTTTGAATGCACAACTGTAACCGCTCTATGGAATAAGACGACGTCGTTTAAGTTCGTACCTACGATCATACTTTAAGCTAAGTCCCGTCATCCAATGTTATTATTTTAAGTTAAGCATCGTATTACGCACAAATTATTTATTCCAGTAAGAGCATTAATTTGTTACGCCATATACAATTCTGAATATTTTTTTTTGTGTTCATATTTTTCTATATCATTTTACAGTTATCCTTAAGGTGTAGCCATTTAAGATCTATTCTTGTATTCAATTATTGAAATCATGTTAGGTATTTATTTTATCTAGAGTACTTGTATTAAACGTGGTATATGTAAACTTGTCATGTTTAATTTTATATTTAAAGGTAATTAACCAATGTTTATGATCATGTTAATCTTCGTCATTATTTTGTGAAGTGGGTGGAGTCTGTAATGGTAAGGAAGTGAGGTGTGGTCGTTTGATATAATAACTAAGCAGTTATGTACGTGTATTTACAGCTAGTGATACGTTGATGAGGTCGGCATGAGTAGCGCAGCACGCCCCTCGGTCGTAGTCCGCGGACGATCGTTCGTGTAAGATATGTGAGTATATAAACTTTGTATACACTCGCGAATTGGCGTAATCAAACACTATATATACTATATAACATAATTTATTATTAATAATAAAAATAAAAATCTTACTTTTAAGCATTAGGACAGTAACTGTATCAATAAACATTAATTAATAATGCAATTAGACAGTAACCTTTACTATTGTCATAGTTAGGTGATTTATTTTCATTTTACGTTTATGAGTATGTAAAAAGTGATTAAATGAAAATGTACGCCTACACTGTGACCGCGCGGGCCATTCACCACCGCCGCCGTCGTGACGCGCGGCTGTCTGGTGCGAGCACGCTGAAGACCAAAGATATTGTTAATATTCACTGATCCACATTATCTCAATATCTAAAATGTACTATCCAACATACGTGAGACAAGTTTAATTATTTAAAAATGCTCGCATTAACTTTCCTTTAAAATTGATAAATAGATTGTTAGATGAATAAAATGTGTTGATCTCCGGATCGTGAACGTTTGGTAGTGGCCCGCGGCTCGAGCGCTTGTCGCTCGCTTGTTGCTAGGTAGGTTTTTTACTGTTATGTAACAATATGTGTACGTAAAACTAATAAAAAATAATATTAGCGCAGTTCTACATTCAACCTACATTTAAGTAAGCTTCACGTTACATTTAAAAGTTTTTTTAATGAATGAACGATGTGGATATAATCATTCGACGTCTTCAGTATGAAGGCCCCATACATAATTACGATGGGTTCGTACATTAGTGCTGGTGTGGTGTGGTGAGGAGTGTGAGCGAGAGTGTGTGAGGCGGTCGACTAGTGTGCCATCGTCACCAGCTTTAAGCGTCCGTAGCGACAACGGCCGCCCATCCCGCCGCCCGCCACATTCGCGAGTCGACGCCCGGTGTCGCACGACACCTGGTCCATGTCGACAGTTTTGCATTTCAATGTGTTCCTCCGCCGCAGAACATTTAACTTGTATGCTTATATTTCGAGTGAATGTGATGTAAATTTTGTACACTGCCGCATTGTTTATTCGCTCGAATCACATTTAGTTTATAAGATTTGAGACAGTGAACGAATCGCACAAGCCACATGTAACATGTTTGTCTGGGACACAAATCGTGCGCACAAAGTATAGAGGACGAACGTGCGACGCGCGCGACCGTAGCGCACGACGCGACGCGCGGCTCGCAGCTCAAGCGACGCCGGACAGCCGGCCGCTGGGTGCCGCATGCCGGACGCACGGCACGTGGTAGGTGCGTTAGCTTCTTATTTGAAGACTGAATTGTTGCGGCTCAAATATTCTCGCGCTTTATTAGATCCACAACTGGGGAAGTTATTGCAAAGTTTTTTTAAGAGAGTAGCGTTTAGTGATCGGGTTTGAGGCATATGTCTTATTCTAATTGTGATGTGGCATGCGATAATCGAAGACTATCTGTATCGACATTCTACTGTTGATATTAGCGAAATGAGCGACGTTCAGTATAATTTTTAATATTAACGCTGAGTATTGTCGAGATGTTGTCCATCTAAAACAATAATCACCATGCTTCATTCATATTTGCCAAAGTTAATACTAACCTCACTATTTATACCTACTGTATGTTCTTCGATAACTAAATTATGTCTGGGATTCGCGGTAAGGGCGGAGGCGCGGCGCACGTATCGCCGTCGGCGCGGCCCCAGCGTCGAATATAGTCGTAACTGTACTGATCAGAGTACAATGTTGAAAATATCTTATTTAGAATTGATGAACATGTAAACATTTATTTCTAGCGCGTGCGAGGGATCGCTCGGGGCGGTCGCACCGAGTGTCGCGGCCTGCCACTGTGCCGATGTGGCGCCGAGCGATCCCTATTATTGAACAAACGTTTAAGAAAGTAAAATTTTTAGTCACTAGTGGGTAATTTTTGAATGTGATTCAATCTTATCTTTATTTTTCTATATCGAGTGACATTCAACTTTGATTTTATTGTTTTCCGACTTATTTTTTGTATTGCATTTACTGAAAGCGATGTATTTAACCAACGATGTAATAAACAATATTTTCTCTTATTTGTATCTCGTCTGCACTGGTATTTTTTATTGAATTTACTATAAATGTACTTTAAGTGTATAATTTTAAATAATTACTGAAAATGATTATATTCTAATTTTTATGTTCAAATAAAATGTTTGTTTTATTTCTTTCCTTTGCTCCTTGCTCGGCCTTGCTCTATATTCTACAAGCTATCGTAACGAGCGTTCAGGGGCAAAATGTCCAATTCTCAAAATGTCCAACGGTGTCAAAATGTCCAATTACCCAAAATGTCCAATGGTCAAAATGTCCAATTCTCAAAATGTCCAATGGTCAAAATGTCCAACTCCCAAAATGTCCAATCTTTGAGAATGTAGCAAATTTGTTCAAAAACTCATCAAAACGCTTTTTTAATATTTATGACAAATAATAAATACAAAATACTGAAGGAATTGATAACAAAAATAGTGATTTCGGGTATGTTGTGGTCTTCTCTGGTCTTAATTTGTTATATAAAAATAAAACATATTTTGGTTCTTTCAGTATTTTATATTTATTATTTGTCATTATTTGTATTAAAAAAGCGTTTTGATGAGTTACTGAACAAATTTGCTACATTCTCAAAGATTGGACATTTTGGGAGTTGGACATTTTGGGTAATTGGACATTTTGACACCGTTGGACATTTTGAGAATTGGACATTTTGCCCCTGAACGGTAACGAGTGGTACTAGCTTCTTTTTTTGTACATGTAAAGGCAGACACATAGGTACTATCCGTGGTTGGGCGCGCTGATTTCATCTATTCATTAGTGATGATGACTAAACTTGATCTGTTTTGAGTACAAAATAACATTTTTTTGTGGGCCTTGAAATCAGCCCGATGACAACGTATATAGAAATATTGAAACATGATTGAATATTCAGTAGCCGCTTCGCCCATAGCAAACAGAACAACGCTGATGGGGCGTAGGAATACTTAGGCAGGTATATACTGTGCCTGCAGACGCTGGTGTCACCATGGGCAGGCCCTGATAGGGTCGTGGGCATCCAGACAGGATGCTGGCGCTAGGCTAGAACCCAGACATCCGTGGTCGTTAAAAAGACTTGAGTGAGGAGAATCCCACACGGCCGTTTTCCGGGAACCCGGGATTTATGTAAAATCAAGTCGATGGTCCCATCATCAGCGTACGTAGCCTGTGCCTGAAATTGTGAAGAAGTCTCTTCTGAACCTCACTGCACGGCTGCACTCGACCACTGTGCCACCACCTGAGGTCACTCGATGAGCAGGCGGACCTCACTTTTAGTGCCGGTGATCTTAAGGCCCGCCTAACTTAAATTGTGAAGGCGGTTGCCACGCCTTTTATCCGCGAGCGGAAAGGTCCCGCACTGTGAGGTAGGTACTCTATCTTTTAAAGAATACTTCTGTAATGCCGTAATGATCAAGGAGGCCATTACGGCTTTACAGAAAGAAATAATAATATACCATCACTCCTGTATTCCCCGAAGGGCTTGGTATACCTCTGCCTAACCCTTCGGCGAAGGGTTAGGCAGAGGTATACCAATATACACCCACAGTTCGCCGGTATATTTATGTCCCATGTAATAGGCGGCGAGTCTATTGCCATTAACCGGGCACAAATCCAAACTCCGAGCTGCTACTGAGAATTTCATAGAAAAACCCAATAACACTGCTCAACCTGGGAATCGAACCCAGGACCTCTAGCGTAGCAGTCGTGCTCAGGACCACTAGGTAAACGAGGCAGTTACAGAAAGAAGTCTTATTTAGAAGATAGAGTGTCTATAGTGCAGCAAGCTTATCTTACCCAGTGGCTTTCATTGAAACTAACGAACTACCTATTTAAAGAAAACAGTCGGCCATATTTTGTTCTCGGACAGTACCGCCATCACTGGGGTAGAATAATAATCAACGCTCAATTATTTATCGCGTTCCATTTTTAACAAATAGGCTTGCTGAACTATACTATTATTAATTAGTCTACTATGCACCTAAACTCTTAATGGCGGACCATACGTGACACGGGCGCTGGCTGACCTAAAAAAAAACCTGTAATAGTATACTAGACAACAGAGTATACAAAATCTTGCGTGATAATTGCCCCCGTGGGGGCTCCAGTGGAACGCTTCTAACGTTTTGGCTTCCAACGTGTTGGTATCCATCGTTCAGTTTCCAACTATTGTGTCCCACGCATAGACCAACAAACATCTTTGTAAATGTAAAAGTGGCGCTACTTGCATTCAGTAATTTCAGGTAGATCAATTTTGCCACATTATAAGAAGTGTGTCCGTCTATTTCGTTTCCAACGAGGTAGGATCCCTTTGGGCATGCCACGTTTTGTTTCTAGCGTGTTCGTCTCTATAGCTTAGTTTACCACGTTTTTGTTTCCAACCGATAGTTTTGACCAAAAAGATTTTGACGCCACTGTAGGTGTAAATGCGGTGGTAATGTAAAAGATACCTTGATATGAGGTCAGTCAGCTGGCCCCTGTGGTTTAACCCAAAAATATTCACCTTCAGAATGTACGAAGTACAACTAAATATGACAAAGGTCAAGTTTAAAAAAAAAAACTGTTACACCATTGTAAAATCTTTAGAGGCCCTATTACACAAATTATCTGCCTACCTCTTATGGTTATACTGGCCTGTAATAATAAAGGCATGCATGAACTGCATGATAGATATCGGCGATAGCTTACCTCACACACCTGCATCTTCTTGGTACCAAACAAAGAGTACAAACTGTAAAGGAAGTACTTACCAATTATATTGTTGTCCCTGTGCTTGGTACGCATTGGGACCCAAAATGCCTTCAATAAACGCGTTTTTTTTTTAATATAAGGCATCTCGCATTTCGTGCTTGGAGGTTTTTAATGAAAGCTTTTTTTTATATATGGCTTGTCGTAGTTCAACCTAGAATTTTGCTGTAAATGCCTTAGAAATAAAGGCCTCCAGGCAGAGCTTAAAGATACTTAAAAACTAAGTGAACAGCGACTACACGCTAAGGGTACCCTGTAGGCATGGAACATTTCATAAATAGCAGGTGAAATTTCATATGAAAAAAAAATCATTAATCACACCCGCTATTTGCCTTCACTTATACTGCTATTTTTCACAGTCAATGAAATCACGAATCATTATTATTTCATTTATTCATTCGAGCGAAGTTCGTGAGCGGCGCGCTGCTGTCTGCCAAAGCGACCGAGCGAGTAAGAAAGAAGGAATGATTTGTTCATGTGCGTGTTAGATAAGGACGAGAGATGTGATGACGGACAACACTAGGTATTTTAAATATGAACTTTAAACTTAAAGGTGTAAGGTTTAGATTTCCTTGTCATAATTCATTGTGATTTCATTAGATAGCAGGTCGCAACGTGTTCGTGGCGCACATTATATGAAAGAGCTACATTATAACACTGCGAATAAAAATCATTGCCTGTGAAATTTCACATGTGAAATCATATGATTAAAAGTCATCATTTCATATAATGAAAATGAATTAAAAATAAATAAATAAATAAATAATAAATAAATATCTTGGGACTACTAGTACCCTGTGACGCCCGATTCTCGACTTAGGGCGGCAAAGGGACAGGCTGGATCGATTTATTATTACTATTAGTGGACGAATTTAAAGCTTCAGCCTCAGCCCATGGGCTGACTCGGGCACGAGAAGGCCGCGGCGCCCCTCCACGGCTAGGGTGGAATGACGGCAGTCTGTTTTTGTACCTATTTACGAACTGTGCTAGTAACTACTTAGCTAGTAGCCGTACTCAGTCGTAGTACTCTTATGGAGGAGGGTAATAGCTCAGTAATAGCGTCATCGGGGTGGAAAGGTTATGTGTTGATCGGCGAATCCTACTGATGCACGAGGGAGTATACTTATCAGGCAGGCGTAACGATCAACGGGTTGGGGTGCTTTTCAGTGGAATCGAGAAACGCTTGGAGATACGTTTCATGAATTGATTGGACTGACGGGATTTGGTGGTCGAGTTGGAAGTTCTCGTTGCGAACATAGTACGGAGCTCCCATGGCTTTCCGCAAGAAACAGTTTTGGAGGGTCTGTCCAATGGATACGGAATGGCTCTATGTGCGATGGGATGGGATCATGAGACTATAATAAAAGCTGCCACTTGGGTCCCTTTCCATATAAAAAATCATAGACACATCTCTAATTGGCGTTGAGTAGGTGTAATTCATATTTGTCTATAGAAATAGAAAATGACATTAGAATAAAAAAAGAAAAATAACATGTATTGTCTATTGTTAACCTCTACGGTCGATAAATAGCTCGATTGGCGTCTGATTTTATCAAAACAAACAATTACCGTGAATTGAGTTGTAACATCTAAAGACTATGAAAGACGTAATTGACGTATTAGCTCTACAGAGCAGTAGACGTGAGAGGAGGTTACCGGATTATCGTAGTGCTCCAAGTCATAGTTTAGCAACAAATTTCATATTTGAGTGCGGGATAAAACTTGGTTTGCAACCGGCAACTGTCGCTACAGCTGCTGTATTTTATCATAAATTCTTCAAGGAAGCTGATAAAAATGATTACGATTGCTACGTAATATGTACTGCTTGTTTATGTGCGGCGGGGAAATCGCGAGATGAACCTGTAAGACTAAGAGATGCTGTGAACGTTGCACACAATTCTATAAACCGTGGCGCGGGACCTCTGGAATTGGGCGATGAGTACTGGTCGTGGCGTGGCGCGGTCGCCCAGGCAGAGTTGCTGGTGCTGCGACTGCTCGGCTTCAACTTGGATACGCCATCTCCACACAGATACTTGCTTCACTACCTGCGTTCACTGCAGGAATGGTTCCCACCGTCACAGTGGCGTTCTGCCCCCATTGCCCGCACTGCAATGGCATTTCTGCAAGATTTCCATCACTCTCCATCTATATTGGACTACAGAGCTCCTCACGTAGCAGTAGCATGTCTGACTCTAGCACTGCATGTCCTGGGAGTGTCAGTGCCGTTGGCGTCAACATTAGATGATGATGCTGCATGGTATTCGGTGAGTAATTAGTTTATAATACAATTAACAACAAGCATTCTGAAGTTAACAGTATGATGATAATTCTCATATTAAACAATAATAAACGGAATGCCACAATGTAGTTAACTTTGTTAAGATTTGGGATTCATATTGATTATTTTGTGTAATACAAGGCAAAAGCGTCATCATCATCTTTCTGCCCTTATCCCATGTTACTTAGGATCAGTACAACATGTTTTCTTCTTCCATGCTGTCCTGTCAACCGTCATGCTATCACTGACTCCTTTCTCTTTCATATCATTCTTCACACAATCCATCCATCTTTTGTTTGGCCACCCTCTTCCTCTCCATCCATCAATACAAGGCATAATATGCATGTTAATTTATCTTTACATACTTACAAACCAATGTAGAAGAGGTAGTTTATCAATCTAATATTTTTTTCCTGAATCCAGTAAGTAATAAAAACTATGATTGTTTCAGGTATTTACCAAAGACTTGCAGAAGGAGAAAAATTGGGAGATAATGGAGAAAATTATGCAAGTATATAGCAGGGAGCCAGAACCCATTTAGAAATAAGATACTTTGTTCTATAAGTGCTAGTAATTAAACATATTTTTGAGTGTCAAGTCTTGTATTTATTTTTTAATGATCCCCAAGTTGAGTGGTGGCCGAACAGTTTACATCCTTGTATGCCTACTATGTGCCTATTTTATTTGAAATGCAGACACATTTCGCTATTTAGTGTTGGCATGCAAATATTGATAAATAAAATAAATATATTTGTAAACAATTTTGAACCGACATCAAAAAAAGAGGTTACTCAATTCAACCGCATATATGTTTTTTTTTTCTAATAACGTATGGCGGCACTGTAAGGGAATAAACTTCCAGCCAGTTAGACTTTCTCCCTAAGCATCGACATCCACCCTAAAAAAACGTATTCAATTCCTTCCATTTGTTCTTTTCTGTATGTATTACTCAATATTTTTGTGAATAGCTACATTACATTCTGTATCTGTTCAGTCGGTTATTATTTGTCAAATGTCAATTCTGATTTCTGTCAAGTGTCATTGAATTGGAACTTCAAACTTGTAGCTACTTGTTGTTGTGGTTTCATTTAATCAACGATCTAAACTAAATCTTTGAGCATAAGTAACAAAATATAAACCAGTGCATTTATAAGGACATTAAATAAAACTTGTTTAGTGCTAATAATACGGTAGAATGAGCTCTGACGAAGAAACAGAAGAATTTTCGGCATGGAAAGGTATTCCCGCCACTATAATATGCATCAACACCTACAACCCCGGGAAACTGAATTCGCCCCAAGTGGCTCACGCGGCTACTTGTCGAATGATGCGACAATATTTGCGAATATCAAGTTCTCAACTCATCGGGGTATGTTTATACGGTACCGAAGGCTCAAATACATCAGTCTTCGGCATAAAAAGTGTTGAAGAAGTTTTTCCACTATCACTGCCAAGTTTAGACGATTATAAGAAACTCCAAGGCATTGATATTTCTTCATTAAAACAAGCAAAGGAATTGACCCTATCAGATGTACTCTGGTATTGCAACAAAGCATTTGCCAGTTGCAAAAAACAGCTCTCAATCAGAACTGTTATCATATTATCTCGTTTTGATATACCTCCACTACCATCTGATGAAAAACCAGCACTAAAACGAGTTGTTGACTTAGTTGATTCTAACATTGAAATAAAGCTTATAAATATTGCTGAAAGTGATTATGAGATAAATTCTTTCTACACAAAGTTTCTAATTGAAGCAAATAAAGGGGAAGAAGTTGCTTTACCAAAACCTATTTGGGATCATAAGGAAATAGAACAGTTGATGCATCAGCAGTCACATCGCCATTTAGCTGTAGCACGATTAAGTTTCGAAATTGGTGACGGTTTGGCAATTGGAGTTGGAGTATACAACCTTTTGAAGAGTTATGGGCAAACACAGCAGAAAACTGTTGACTTACATAGAGAGACTAATGAAATTCTTACCAGTGTTAATAAAACAATGAAAGTTAAAGTAGCAAATGTTCAAGATATGGATGTTGATGAGCAAGACGCAGAACAAGAATCAAAGCCTGTACCCTTACTAAAATCTGAGGAGATTCACTATGTCACATATGGTGATGAGAAAATTGAGTTCACAGTGAATGAAAGAAAGGTACTAAGCAACCCATTTGGGCCACCTATGTTGAAACTTCTTGGATTTAAACCTGCCAGTGTTATGTGCAAAGAAAAATGGTACTTTAAATCAGGGTACTTCTTATTTCCCAATGAGAGCATAATAGAAGGCTCCATTGTAGCGTTTAAGGCTTTACATCAGGCATGTGCAGAGTTGAATAAAGTTGCAATATGTGTGTTGTGTACAAGGGTTAATGCCAGGCCTATAATTGTAGCTCTTTTACCAACAAGTAAACCACTTGGGTTAAATGTTGAAATTGGATTTGACATTATCTGTATACCTTTCGTTGAAAATGTTCGAAACATTCCTGTTTTTGAAGAAGATGAAGATATGGAAATCCCAATGGCAAATAAAACTGTTATGAAGGACATCTTGAATAACTTACGATTCGAATATAAACCTGATATGTTTGAAAATCCAAAACTACAAGCACAATATAACGCTATAGAAGCGATTGCTCTGGAAGATGAAGAGGTTGAACCATTCATTGATACCACAAAACCAGATATCAGTAACTTTCAAGGGATCCAAGATGACTTGTTTCAGGAACTGTTTGGACCCTTTGGGGCAAGTGCTGTAAAGAAAGCTGCATCATCCAGAGGCGGCCCAGAAAGCAAGAGGGCAAAAATCGTTGACAATATTGATGAAGAATTACTTAAAACTAGACTTGATAATCAGAAAGTAAAGTATTACACAGTAGCACAATTAAAAGATATATTAAAATACAAGGAAATTCCTAGTTTACCCCCTTTGACAGGTTTGAAGAAGGGAGAACTTGTTGATTTAGTTTATAAACATTGCCAATAATTTTTTTACATTACTGTTTGTTACATACTAAAATAAAGAGTTATTTTATAATATTAAACTTTCGTTTGTTTTAGAAGCCCTTTAGCATTCTTAAACACCTTTTTCTTCATTTAAAACCGTTTAATGAAGAGTTTGAATGCATTATTTGTTTTAATGTGCCTTTTTAAAATCGTGTAATGGGATTGGAAGTAGCGCTAGTCTTATCTGCTGTTTAGTAAAGCCCTCTAAACCCAGCTCGTTAGCCAGGTAAAAAATATTTTCGGTACGGTTGGCGTAGTGGCCGAGCGATTGGCTACTGCGCTGCTTATCGCGGGTTCTCGACGGTGTGCGATTCTCGCACAGAAGAAATGTTTGTATGGCCTACAGATAATTTGTTTCGGGTCTGCTCTTTGTATATAAGAATGTATGTGTTTGTAAATGCACCTACGATACAAGAGAAATTCCTAGTGTGAAGAAACGTTTAAAAAAAAGAAAAATAGAGGACGTAACATAGGCAAATATTACTAAAATAGGAAACATCAAAATTGCTTACCTGTTCGCTTCTCGTGGATATCGCAGTTGGACAAATCGATTTTTATTTTGAGACTCAGCCACGAACAAATTCCACAACAGAAAAAAGAACTGTCTATTTTTCCTCTTTCCATAAATTATTAGTTTTCATTAACACAAACGCGCGGAATATGCGCAACGATGTAGTAAAAAAAAACTTGCTCAACAATCCACCTAGGCGCAATATCAAATTGTTAACCGAAAACTAGTACGTTTAAAAAAATATTGAGTGCGGCACAATGACGGTAGACTACTGAGACGCCTTTGTTTTAAATGAACGGGTAGACGTATACCTTTTACAAATATGGAGTACAGCACGAATTTACCCTCCACATTTTTTTTTATCACCACCATCACGCCTGTATTCCCCGAAGGGTTAGGCAGAGGTGTAAGAATGTACACCCACAGTGTTCGCCGGTATATTTAGGTCCCATGTAATAGGGGGCGAGCCTATTGCCATTAACCGGGCACAAATCCAAACTCGCGAGCTGCTACTGAGAATTTCATAGAAAAACCCAATAACACTTTTTGCTCAACCTGGGAATCGAACCCGGGACCCCTTGCACAGCAGTTGCACTTGCAACCACGAGACCAACGGGGCAGTTGTCATTTTTATCCTTCCAGAAAAAATCCGTTCATTTGATATAAAGTTCAAAAGTATCTTTAGGTATAGCTAGTCAATTAAATGCAGATAATCAAATAGATGCAAAACAAGTCTTAAAAAACTAGCCATAGTTCAAGCATTTTTTTTGTTTATGTGATGTCCCAATAATTTTAAATTGACAGTTTTTCTGTGTAAATGAAAACTCTTGATACTTAGTCTAATAAATATAGGGGGACATAAAAAGGATGTGTGTATATAAAATAAACAACACTTAGATCTACAAACAAATATAATTCAGTTTTCTAACATTTTACGATACATAATTTTTATAAATGTACAGGGTAAGCTCATGACGTGGGAAAAGCGGTACTAGTTCTCAACTGGCTACCGGATGTACACATGTGCATAGTAATCATAGGTGCGACGCGAGCGCCGCGCTGATATGCTTTCACTTAGTATGGAACAGGGATGACGACTTACACCTACTGTGAGTGAAGACATGGAGTACGTTCCATTCCAACGTGCTGTCAGGTTACAAATCTACATTAGACACCAATGACTAGTATAATTTATAAAAAATTACGCTACGGTTAAGCGTATTGAATTTTAATTTTACATCAGTATGCCAGAGAATGCATATTATAGCGCTCCGAGTGATGTTGGGATGTTCGAATAGCGGCTCTGTGCGTCCCATGGAAGACAACAGAATGAAAACCTCCCATCGATCGCGATCACGCATTCTAGACATTTGTGCTTCTATGTTAACATTAAGGATTTTGCGTGTCGATTAATTTTCAATAAAAAACTGAATATACAAGTGTCATTCGTTTAGCATTTCCTACTTTGCCGATGCTGAATATTCATAAACACCAGTATTAAGAGCGATATATTTCTTAATCTATTTATATTTTATTAAATTCTATAAATAAATTTCACACAGACAAAATTTAACACATGATATTGATGTAAACGACATAGATAAATGACAGTTATTAGTTATTATTGCACGATAATATAAACTACTGGATTCATTACACGGGGACACACAGACATATGTGGTGACGACACGTGACGCACCTCACCTGTACAATGTAACAAACACAACGTTATACACAGCAATATCCGACCATGTACACGATCATAGGAAAACCAACCGAACATCACACTCCCCAAACTAACCAAAGTGCTCATGGATCATGTGCACTTCGTGCTGTGGATTCGACACAATCGAATTAAATATTCAAAAATCATGTCCTATAGTTAGTCAAAATATTTAACGTACGTGATATTAAAAGATTATTTTGTCAAGTTTGTTACAAGACACAAACGCGTCTTGAACGGCAAATATTTTGAGCATTGTGGTTTTAATTATAGTATAAAGAGTGGTTTCACACATGAAACCGGAACTACTGTATGACTGTCCGATGCACTAAATACACATATCTCACAACACGTTTCACAATTTCACATAGAAAAAGGCAGTTTAAGTAAGTTAAAACACGAGATTAATAATATTATAATTGTTAGTGAGAGAGTGTACTAAGAAAATTGTTTCCTGGTTCATGTTGTTGTACGAAATAGGCACTTCGAGTGAGAATTTAACTATAGAAAACCGATGGGCGGACAACAATATTCTCAGAAATAAAATAAATAAATACAATGTCAACCAGTAAAGGGAATGTATTAGCTACGTCAAACTCAAACCAGTAGTTAGATACATACGGAGCTATTGAATTACGACAAGCAGCGAAGCGAAGGCCGACAAGTATGACGTGCGGACACAGAGCCATGTCTGCACTTAGTTAACCAGTGAAATTAGAAAGCGGCACATTTATATTCCACAATAAAATAACATATTATATTCATTCAATAAAATAAAATCTTCTATGGCATCTGAAATCAATTTGTACATATTTGTACATGGCGTCAAAAACGATACACCTCACCCCTCAGGATTTGACTATATTCCATTAAAATTTCCTAATCTACTAATATTTAAATTACAATAAGAAATGACGAAAACTAACTACTACATAGTAAATATATACTTAAATATTTAGCGCTACACATGATATTACGCACTCACCTACTTTGGCTGGATTCACAAATAAAGGTGGTAGGGTGTTCTAATTCAAATAATACTGGAAAGTTGTACCTGAGGGTCGGACGAGTGCGCCTGCGCCGTACGTGCAGTACCGAGACCTAACACGTGTCCTCTGAACCAAATCATTACAATTTATACACCGATCTGTTACAGGGACATGTTAACACAACAACGATGGGTTCTACTATTTGTTCATTGGAGCTTTGTGTTCGCTATAAAAGTATCACAAAGATAAACACCTCAGATCTATTATAATGTAAAATTGTTAAAGAGCAAACAAAACAATAGGAACTCTCTACAACAGAAAAGAAGATTTAAATTAATTAAAAGACAACATAAACAATTCCTTTTGCTTAACAAAATCACTATTAAATAATAATAAAAATACTCTGCGAAACTAAAATAAATGATATATATTTCTGTATGTATGTATTTGTATTTCATCAGTCGAAATGTTTTTAGACTTTTAAAATATGTCCAGGAGACAATTGAACCAACAAGTTGTCTTGTAACAATTACATACACGTAAACTATTATTAATAATTTGGCATATAATAAACTGATTACAATCATGCATTACAATCTCCATATACATATATCGACGAAAAACCATTAACCGAGCTAAAAAATAAATAAAAAAAGAAAGTGATAGATTTAATCTAATCACAAAAAAAAGAATACAACTAAGTATATAAATTACCTAATAGGTATAATATAATTTTGTTATAATTCAGAAAAGCCTGTGTCAGTGGAAATATCTTAAGTTAATAGAAATGGCGATAGCGATTGAGAATATCCCAAGATAAGACGTGGCCGAGTGCCGAATAGTATTGCATTGTAACCACTCACTACGTTAACATATTTATGTTAAAGTTTAACACTAATGCCTTTTACCCTCGAGTCATAAATTCTTTTATTGTTAACGTCAGCTGTTGACTTGTTCTTGTATGGTGACGACATTCGTAGAAAACAAAATTATGACACGTTTTCATTAAATAATTATATTGCACACAAAAGATTAAGAGTTGTGACAGACAATTGAAAAAAAAGACTTCAAAGTAATTAGTTCATACAACGGATCAATGTTGGCGAGTCCCCTGGTCTTCTCGTCGTCATGTATTGGTTACGAGTTATGGCACATAAACTCAGCATAATGTCTCGTTAACATTTTGTTTTCTACGCACTCGCCTCGCCGCCACCTCCTTGGTGTACCTTATATATTTACTTAGCTACTAAGGCATTTCTCTATCTAAAATAAGCGTATTTTTGTATCAATGCAATATTATTGAGCGCTCGTTATTAGTCATCGTTTCACCTTCCATTCAACGCGTAATCCGTTTTATTTATCAACTACAATTAAGTTCAAATTAAATAAACAACATGGCACTACTTCGAATGAAATCAAATAATCTGTGTACTTGTACCTCTACAACATTTTAGTTGGTTAAGCACAAAATATGTTACAATAAGCTATAAGTAAGCATATGCTTTACGAGCACAAACCGACTGGATTTGTATGAGGTTATGCTGTTAATAAATCGTAAGAGCTACCTCGCAAGACTTATTAAAGATATCTTAGCATTAAAATGATATCATTGTCATGTATTGGCATACAAAATATTGAGAAAACTATTTCGATACTAAAAACTAATTGGTAATAATAAATATTATTTGTTCTTAAACCATCACATTTAATAGCAGTTTCAATATGAGATAAGATTAACTAAAACGTTAACATGACATATTTAAATTTGACTATAATTTGTATGAGCGTCGGTGACGTCAGCATAACCTCACATAAAGCGGTTAAAATGAATAGAGGAGTAGATTACGGTGTGTGGAAGGGAAACAAGTGTGGGCGCGTGGTGCGTGCGGCGGGCGTTCATCGCACGTCGGTGAGGTTGCTCTTGTCGCCGAACAGCTTGACGAGCTGCTCTTCGTAGTCGTCGATGTTGCGCTTCATGATCTCCATGCACGGGCCCAGCAGCCGCTCGAAAGTCTCCACGTCAAGGACTGGAACATACATGACCAATATTATAGTTATATTCTTATTTATTTTGACCTCCTTTCTAGCCAAGATTTTATAAAACCAAGTTGAAGGAAAAGAGTGTCCATGGAGTTTCTTGCTCGCGCTTCTCCGTAGAGACTTACGTTTTGGAACGAGCAACTAGCTTCAACTTTGAGTTTAACTACTGTTGGAAATAAGATGACGGGACTAATTTTGGCTTCACGGTTGTGCAGAGCTTGTAAAAAATAATAAGGTAGTTGGAATAAATGACTAACACCAATACACATTACAACAAACACACATAATACACTAATAATACACATACACATTAGACTAATACACATTAGTCTGTTGATTTAATTCCTAAATCTATTTGTACATCAAACCCTGCCGCAACCAATCAATGGACTAATTATTTGTGAACCTTTACACCCTTAGTTTAGGTTGAAAAGTTGTTAACCTCTGTTGACCTCGGTTGTTAAACTTATTTACTTTTGAGCTGACATGATCTAGGTTCATGTTTTTAAATTCTAAAGCTACAAAATAGTCTATATATGGACTTGAACATTACGTTGATTGGATATAAATCTTAATTAGTAAGTACTTATCGTTTCTAAGAACTGTTTATTTGTTATAAACACAGTACATTATCAAATGAAGGTTACGAAAATGAATCCAAATGGTACAAGTAGAACTAGTTTCTATATTGATCTGTATCTGTACTTCGTGATAACAAGTTATTAATTGATAGCATTTAATTACTAAATAACGACAGCTCCGTAGATATAACTGTGACTGCAACCGCGAGACGCTATCTATAGATTAGTTTGTAATTATGTCACATTGTAAGAATCTTAAACATTCTATGGTGTGCACTTTTTGTAGTTGTAAACTTGGCACGTAGCCAGGTGATGTTTTTTGTTGTAATATTATATCGTGGACGTTAGACATTAATAAAACAAACGAGGATACTTATAAGCATGACTATCACTGACAAAAAAAAAACTACAATGTATTCTGTACATTGTGTATGTACGTTTTTTTAACACTGGCAGTTAACCACAAGAAAAAAGTTTGGTTGCTATTGGGTACACTATTTTACATTGATCGTATAACTAACCACATTTAACGTAGGCGAATTTATAATTATTGACTGACACTAACGAAACTGAGATTTTTATTATCGATATAATATGTAAATTATTTAGTTCTAATCTTTTTCCGAGAAATTATGTAGTGAACTCACATCAAAACGCGTAAAGTAGTTTTTATTTGAATGCCTTATACGGATACACAGACAGTTGCAAGCCAAGCTTTAGATTATTGGATTAACCGTGGAGTCAATCGCGTTCAGTTACGTTTTTGTCCAGCTCCCATTGGTCGTAGCGTGATGTTTTTTTAAGAATAAACCTTCCTTTTGAATCACTCTATCTATTGATGAAAACCGCATTAAAATTCGTTGCGCAGTTTAAAAGATCTAAGCGTACAGAGGGACAGACGGCGGGAAGCGACCTTGTTTTACTGTATGTAGAGGTCATTTGCTTTTAATCAATCTAAAATGACATCTGCGAATACAGTATGGTTTTGTGCTACTGTGTATTACAGGCCTAAACGTCTTAGGCATTATCCCATACAAGAGTTGACAATAAGAGGAAAACGAAGTTAATGTATGGTGATTAATACTGCAGCGAGGCTGACAGCCGGCGACATGCAAATGAAGCCGGCGCAGGAATAAGATGCTAATACTAACGTTTACTGGCCCGGCAATAAACACCTGCACAATGTTCGTGTTTTGTTCGGTTGGCTGCACTGTTTTTATTATTGCCAGTGGGGAAAAAGAACATATTTTATTTTTCTTTCTTTACTGAGTAGTCTTTGCTGTAACTAGGTATTTTGTGCTAGTTACTTTTAAGTGGTACGGGACACTGTTAGTGGTGCAATGCCGGGTGAGATTCTTGCCGCAATATTAACCGCTTCAAATTATATCCTGACGGATAAACCGATTTGGGCATCTAAGCCAAAAACTTCATAGCGAAAACGCGGCTGTCGGCCTTCTGACCACTAGACGTAGTAATAGTTAAAGTAGTGCTCTGGTGGACCCGTCATCTTCTCCCTAAGATGGGTCAGGTAATTCTACTAAAATTAATGTAAGAATATCTTCTTCCGGTCCTTTTAGAAATCTATGGGGGGGGCCCATTTCCAGCAGTGGACGTCCTGCGGCTGTTATGATGATGAAGAATATCTTCATAGCGTGTCAACAGCAGTCTTGCATCGGTCCAGAATGTAGCCACAAACTTGGTGCCATCAGTAACGTCCGTCAATGTTTGATTAATATAGGAATATTAGATTATACTTACATGCGACCCTAGTGGGTCCGACAGCATAAGCGGAAGCAGCGCGTGGCTTGTGGGTGACGAGAGCCAGCTCACCAAAGTACCCACCAGCCTCTGTTGATCACAAATAACATAAGTTAAAAAATTATACACATATTTTTTCGTACGGCGAACTGAGGGTGTACATTGGTACGCCTATTTTTTTTACCGATTGGAAATCATCAAATGACTTCCCCCGCCCTAGGCGGGGCGAGAGGGAGTGTCAGACTTTTACTGAATAAAACCCATCCATGTTCCTTCTTGTGCCCTTTGCGTTCCGGGGGCGCGTTATCTCTTTCGAACAACCCGCAGCCCCGGCAATTGGTACATCTCTGCTTTGCCCTTCGGGGAATAAAGGCATGATGGTATGTTATGTGTTTCGTACTGTTGTGTACTAACGCCCTTGTAATCAAATGACAGATAGAATCAACGTTACTTGATAATCAGTTAGTGTAGGTATCGATATTCAAATCTGTGATTAAAACAACAGATACTATCGATAGTTTATAATAGAAGATTCGGTTATCATTGTTAGTAGTTCTCAAGGTCACGATTCTGTCGGTGTGCTTTCAATACAAATATTGTCTTATCAAATTGACGACACGGCGCAGTGGCTGAGTGATTGGCTGCTGCACTACGTGTCGCGGGTTTGACTAGGAATGTGCGACATAGGTAGTTTGTTCCGGGTCTGGTTGTTATAATAATAATTAATAATATTATTATGTATGTTTGTAAATGCACCCACGATTCTACAGGAGAAATTCCTGTTTATTATTTACAATGTGTTTTTACGAAATATCATAGAAATATTCCACCCTTTCCTTTGACTGAACCTATGAGAAGGAAAGATATAGTATGTACATTTGATCAACGCATCCCGCCCGCCTTCGTCTCAATACATAATTATATTTGGAAGAGCCAAAGGATATTTTGATTCAATAGAATATAACTAAAATACACAACAAAGTGTGTCTAGTTTGCGTTCTAAATATTAAACTAGAATATTTCCCATACGGTGTTGTTGTAAGAAACAATCGATCATTCGCCCGTCATTGGGGCAGGCTGTGTGAGCGAAGTAAGGCTAACTAATAGGTTATTGATTGCTCAACGCTCTTGTGGATGACGTTGTTACATGCTCCGGCTGTCCTGCATCTATTAGGTACTCGATAAACACAGCTACTTGTAGATATTGTGGAGTAAACCCTTGTCTCATAAATTGATATTTTGCAAGACTAGCTTCTGTCTGCAATTTCGGCAGCTTACCCAAGTTAAGATACTAAGGTGAAATGTTACATCCATAGCAATGTTGTGTCGGAGATATAGACATCGTAGAAACTATCACAAAGAGATATATTACTAGTAAGGGCCGACACTCAATGAGTCTGACTTATCGCCGTTAGTACTCTTGCTCTACAGCAGTAGAGCTCTTTGTAAAGGAGCTTTGCAAAGCAGCGTTGCTGTGTTCCGGTTTGACGAGTTTGGGTGTCGGTGAAATTACAGGCACGTGTGGACATTTCAACCTAATTTCTGGGATGGCAACACATTTCCAAGTCCTCTGGTATTGCACATGTCTATACGCAGAGGTGACCACTTAACATCACCAATGACATAAGTTTTCTTATTAAAATGGTACTGAGAGTCGTAGACTAGGTAATGGAAAGAGATGATGTTGGGTCCTCTGGGTTCATATGCATACATATCCCTTCCAACCATTTAACATCAGGTGGGCTGTTAGATTGTTTCCCATTTAACGATGTCCTTAATATATATTTGACTATGTTCTGGCGTGAAGTGACAGACATTGTACAGCGATCTTCTGCCAGAATGTGTTCACCCAAAAACGTGTGGCTGTTACTCACCAAGACGCTTGATCTCATGCTCGTTGCCGTCGTCGCGGGTGATGCGGATGCTGATGGCGCCGTCCTCCACGAAGTACATGCCGTCGGCGGTGTCGCCCTGGCGGATGATCAGCTCGCCGTCGATGAGAGTGCGCGGCAGCAGCGCGTCCGCGAGGTTGGCGCGCTCGTACGCCTGGGGACAATCAACATGGTTTATAACTGTGCTAGATATTGTGAAGATGGCGGTATTTACAATGATTTTTAACCATTCGAGACTCGTTGACTCCTGAGAGAGTCACAAGTATAATACCTCTGATAATAATTGTTGTTTAGTTTCGCAGAATATTTTTCTGAAAATTTGCACACCTTATTAGGTTATTATTACTGTACCTGTATGTTTACACCTTTTGATACCTGTATTATGCAAATAAATGATTTTGATTTGATTTGTTAATATGAGATGATTTATGTATATGTTTGGCACGGGCGTGCAGTTAGCTATCCAATGGTACTAAATACTCTATCCATATTGACAGTTGACTGAAAAAAGTGCGGTGAATGCTGTCACTGCTACAGAACCTCAAAACGCCTGGGTTTCGACAGCTTTTTACGTTCAGAGTCTCGGTTTTTGAAAAGGTTTTCGTTAAGTGCTAACTTGTGTCAGGATTTAGTCAGACACCATGTTACTAGTTCTTTTTTTTTGCAAAGATTTTAAAACAAGGCCGTATGACCTCTAAGGCTGACCTACAAACAATTTACTTGAATATAGCAGCAGTATTTTGCTCAGCTGATTCTGACGACATTCGTCAACTGCAGTTTTACTCAGTAAATTGAGTCTACGTACGTCTCACGCCCTGCCGCCATTTTTCATTTTTATAATGAACGCGTGGGTTTTTCTCAGTTTAAACCTAATGATAAATTATTGCGAGCATGTGTCTGACAAACGATTGTAAATAAATAATATCCGGGTAACTTTTTAAACAAGATCCCGTTGGTCGGCGACGTATGACCTATTTGAAGGTGTTTATAAGAATCTGTACTAGTTTTATGTTTTTAAAGAAAACAGACTTCTTAAAATGAGTGTATTACCAAGAAACTAACTCCGTTCCGAATGCAAGAGAATATAAAAGATGGAAGCAGCGTGCAAGGGGCGCTTACGTAGTACGTTCATGGATATAATTTTATACAATCTTTGCAGATTCTGGACGCTCAGGATACTTTAATAATATTAATTAGAGAATTTGACAAAGCATGAAAAATAATTTCATGAATAACCTAGTGCTAATAACGTACCTAGTAACAATTCGTCCAAATGTATAAAAAAGCCACATTAATTAGTGCATTCCACAGCCGCTAGTCGCCACCCGAGTTTCAGTGTGACGTGTGAGTTCAAGATAAAGCGGTGACGTCATCGTCCGGAAGGTGGATAAATTCGATAGTAACATCGGCGTCCGGTGGCTGTTATCTCTCGCCTCGCTTGTCAGACAATATTATCTACACACGAACGAGAACCGCCTTTGGCGGCAGAAGCAGTAGCATGCTTTATCTTTTATTGCCCGATTTACTTGAAAAAACAATTGGATCATTTTTTTATGTTGTCCAAACATACAAAGTAAAGGTATTTGTTAGTAGATTTGCATGTGGTTCATGCAAACGAGATTTACGAGTGTTTCCCTAAAGTGATAGGAACGGAGATGAGTTGCTGTTCACTACTAGAAACGAAATGTGAGGGAAGTAAATCGTGAACATTTATTGAGCAAAGTTTCTATCTGAAGCAATTTCCGGTAAATCGGGAGTTATGTTATCAGCACGAAAAATCTAATTTTGTGAACGGCCTCAGAAAGGTACGGATCGTGAAATTTGCTGCCGGCGCGCATTTTAAAGATGCATGATTGCGACAGGAAAAGCAAAATTGAGTGGGTGTTCTACAACATTTAACAGAATTAGAAGTTATAAAATTACTCTTGATTAAACGCGAGTGATAGATTGATTTTTAACTTTTTTATTTGTCTTCTATTTATAGAAGTCACTTTCGCAGCAGGCGAAATCAGGGAATCTCTGGTTTAAGTTAAAAAAAGGTATTTTGCTAATGCCCTCAATTAAATTAAATATTGCATTGTGTTACTCAATGTTGTAATTGGGGTGTCTGTCTGAAACATTGGTTCTACAGCACTGAACGTTCTATTCTATCAGTGTAACCCCTATAGCAACAAGCGTGCCCTTATTTGCCTCAGTACCACAGAAACGCCAGTAGGTGAAGAGGTGCCCTCTGTCACGTTTAAACCCTACAGTGTACTATTGCATCCACATGTGTATGTGTGTGGATGTGTCGCTTCCTCCCCTTTCCTTGGGGTTAGAGTCGGGCATTAGTGACAGCTTGTTAGCTAATTACCTGCGGGCGGCAAACTGACCCTTTTCCGTTAGTCCCGAGCTCGCAAAGATTATGTGTTCACTGTTCATACAATCTCTACGAAATCTCAGCTATGGAGCTTTGATTCTTCTTTGACCACAGTTATTTGTCACCAGAATTTCATTCCATTTAAGAAATCCCATTTTGTGAATGTTTCAAAACAAATGATTTCTATTTTACACAAATAATAAAAAAAAAACACGATTTAGCATTTGGGTGTCCCACTGCAGGGCTTGCCTGTCTTTCCTTTTCCATTCAACTCAATCATAGAGCTAGTAAGTACCAATCCTGTAAGGCATCAAGTTCATTATGCCTAGTTCTGCCCCGTTGTACGTTTACCAGGATATACATAATTATGTCGTAGTAGTTTCACTCTACAGATTAAACGACATGCAAAAAACGATTGCACCATAGCTTGAAGTATTTGTGTAGTCGAACAACACTGTCTCAGAAAATGTTACAACAATCTATTTTAACCACTGCTCATCCACTTGAACCTAATCTTAGTGAAACGCATGGGAAGAAATGGGTAAACTATTCACGGCCGGGTATCACACGGCTAATTAAGCAGGCTATACACAATGCTTTTCACTAGTTCCTATTTATAATATAACGCTTGTATGTCTCATCGGGGAGGGCAAAGGGCACAGGTGCCTAGAATATTCACATTTTTGTTCCCATATATAAAAGGGCGAGCCTTTTGTTAATCAGGTGCAAAACTCAAGCCTCTGGGCTTTTCTGATACTAAAAAAATCGTAACGAAAAAGCCGAATTACATGTTGCCAGAACCAGGGATGAAATTCAGGGTTCAACGCTTTGAACTCACACACTAACAAAGGCAGCCTAAATTGATGCGCGAGTGTGCCAGCAATTATTTGTAGGTTTTGATAATACGACGATCATGAAAGTAAAAAAAAACTTGCGTTTCTGAAAGATGAAATGTTACCCAGCAATGAAACGCTGACAGGGACTAAAAGGCCTTGTTCCGTTTTCAGAAACGGGCAAAGTCACGATTCTTATCTCAGCGGCAACCAAATTGTCAAAAATATAGATAAATTAGAGGTATTTTTGGACAGATTGAGACTATGTTTAGAATGCGAGCGTTGTTAAAAATACGGGAATTGGCCTTCCAGTAATTTGGACAATCATTTTAAAGTGAATCAAATCAACCTAATACATAATTTGCAACTAGTTTATCATGGTTTACGATGATGATGTACACTTGCCTATCCTTTCGCGGAATACAGGCGTGATGTTTGTTTACGTAATGTGGTGAGCAAAGAGAATAATTTTAGACTGTACTTCAGTGTTAATGAGTATGTAAACACAAACAGTGGGTACCGAGCGTGTCAAAGACCCGTGATGCGTACAATAAGCGAGAATAATCAGGAATTGACAGATTATACCGTGGCGCCGTGTCTACGTAACTGGCCTATAATAAGCTTTTTATGGGTTTATAGACGATCTACATTATGAGATAGATACCTAGATAGGATTTACTTCATTGTACAAGAGAATTGTAACACAGCTAGGTACCTAGAAAGTTATATTGTTAGCTTGCTCTGTCACTTTGAAATCGAAAATCCGTGCGGAGGAGAATATTTGCAAATAACTACAAAATATGTTAGAATGCTTTTGATATCACCTGCGATGAAAAGTTTGCAATTTATATTGAACATTTTTGAACTCTTGAGAGTTCAAAAATGTTCAATATAATGTGAGCTTTTCAATATAAAAGTCTGTAAATGTACTGTATTGAAGTGCTAATATAGGCCATTGTGTACCTACAGGTAAACCATCCATTCAAGACAGACATTATTAGACTTCTTATCAACTGGTCATCTCGTGCCAATTAAGTGTCGGCGGAGTCTCCGCCCTCGTTCACTGTTCGCTCTCGTATAGGGACAAATAGCAAGGCAATACTGTCTATAGGTATTTCTTTAGTCTATAGATCTGTTACTGCATTCGAATTGCACGTGTGTGCGACTCGAGGAATTCGATCTGGCTCTATGAGCGTGAAGCGCTGTGTCCTACGCCGGTTGGCAACATGCGACAACTTACGCACTATTAAAATCTTCAAACCCGACCTAGTTTCTGTACCAGGCTTCGGGCGGTACCACGCGCTTAGCATTCTGTTCACACAGTACTAAGGGCCTTTTATTCGCAATGAGCGCGTCCAAACCTAAGAATGTGCTGGACGTTGGGCGACTCTTATCACATTCTAATCTCAGCTTAAATCAGTATTAACTGATAAGTGTTATCACGTTACGTTCGCACGTATCACGCGACGCTAACAATATCTCCTATCGCCTTATCATTCGATTGCTTCTTACATTTTTCAATTGGCATTGGTATCGTATTTATTATTATTATAATCCAGATAATAGAAACGTCACAAGTGTCTGAAGATATTCGTGAAATTGTTTTACAGTCTAAATCAATAAGGTTTGACGTCACCGCTGTGTAAATCTTTGAAAGACAACGCGTTTTCTTTAATTGTTCATGAAACCATAATCACATAATAAAATGGCGCGTGTAAAGTACTTTATAACGACTTTATAGTTTATTGTTATGATAATATTATACTTAACAATAAATATGATTTACAATCGCGCTGGTGCTAACTAAAGTAATAAATCGTGTCGAGAAATGGGCACATAATCTTTGAAATAGCATAGCACAGCATTTAAAATAGGCAAGTAGTGTTTACTTCTACATAAAACTAGTCGCAAAACGCAAAAAACGTTTTCAAACTAGCGTAAAAAGTTGTTTACGCCGTGGGTTGACGCATAAATTGTATAATTTGCATCGAGTTATCCTCCCCTACGGCGCAAGGTTTATTGCGTTTAACTCTATTAAATATGCTTCGAAATAATTCTAGGAAAATATTATACAACACGTCTGAGTACGAGGAGCGTCAAATATGACAAAATCATGACGTTTTTGGAGCGGAAACACAACGAGTTTCTTCGCATCTAATCGTTCTGATATCTCAATGTAGATATAATGTAGTAAGTAGATACAACTTGTTAAGCTACTATCTAAAAGCAATTAAGGTGCTTGTCCATCTAAATGGGAAACGGACGGAGTGGAAGATTGAAAAAGATTTCCCATGGAACGCTATATCGTTTTATTTTTCATGATCACTAATCCGTTTTCTAAGCGTAGTGTTTGCGGCTTTAGTCCCTTGCGACCATTCATTGAAGGGACAGTCTGGAAGGCCTATGATTAGTAGCAAACTTTCGTAAACATGTTTATGATGAGAATTCTCTTGATCAACAATCTTGTACGGAATTTTTGGCCAAACATTTCGTATATAGAGAATGCTAAGACATGTTTGTGCGAAAAGATACTGCTAAGGAAAGCATTGGGGATACTTTTGCGCAGCAGTGAGACAGTTTAGGGTTATAAAAGGGAAAGGGAAAAAGAAAAATTCTATTGACTCTTATAAAAAATAATGTGAGAAATAATGACGTATTAATGAATACTGCTATTAGGAAAGCATTTACTACGCCAATACCAACGTCCATGTCAATTAGACGAATATCTATCGAACTCATAAGATAAATTAATCGTCGGCAGTATTACTTGTCCTATAGGTATAGACAACTATTTTGGCGACAGGAATGGCGCAATGTCGAGACGTCCTTCTGTATTCAGGGACTCGTGGACTCGTAATCAATTCCCGCATCAGGAATAAAATATTTGTATGACCTACCTCCTATTTGTACATATAAGTTTGTGTTTTTCTGACAGCTTATGTGCCAAATAGCTCCCATGACGTGAATTAATCTTATTGGTGGAGCAATGGCAACATATTAGGTTAAATACAAGCTGGCCCACATAACGATGTCCAAAAGAACCTCCATGTATGTTCGTACATTAAACGTTGTTTTAATATTTTTTGGAAAACTCTTAGTCGGCAAATATATACCCCATTTTACCCCATAGGGTTGCCGGGGTAAGAAACGTTATAAGGGTACACTTAATGGTAAATTATAATTAAGCAAAAACATTAGACTCCTATTTGGAAACCAATTATAAAATCCCTTTTAAAGTTTAGTCTCAATTTACCCCTGCATCCCTGTACACCACATTTTACGGTGCCTGACTTCAGATTAACAGATAGAATGAGGCTTCCAAAATTTTGTTTTGGACATCGTAATCTGGGCCACCCTGAACTGTGTGACAGTTGAAAAAGTCACCTTCTATTAATGCGACCAGGAACAGATCCAGACTTCTCTGTTACCATCATGTCTGCATTCTCCAAAGGGCTAAGCAGAGGCGTACCTATGCACACGCACATTTAGGCACATTCACGCCGGTACATTTAGGTCCCATGTAATAGGGGGCGAGGCTATTGCCATTAACCGGGCACCAATCCTAACTCCGAGCTGCTACTGAGAATTCCATAGAAAACCCCAATAACACTTTTTGCTCGACCTGGGGAATTGAAGCCGAGACCTCTCAATTCTCTGTTAATAGGTAACTTTCCCGAAAGTATTTCAATATGCAGTGGTTAAAAAAAATCCTATAAAGGAAGGTGTAGACTAGGCAACATATTGATTGTTAAGTCGAGTTCGAGCGTGGTCAGGCAATATTTTCGGGACGCTGGGCAACGGATCCGTTCGCGTGTAAACGCGCCGAGGAGGGGCGGTGACACTCTCGTTTCAATATTTCCAATGTTTCAATAGTATGTGTACGTTGTGTTTATGGCTTTGAACCTTCATGGTTTTATACAAATATTATAAAGAAAAAAGATCTTTTTGTTTGTTTGTACCGAATAAGCTCGGTAACTATTGAACGATTTTAACCATATTTTTACCAATAGAGCTACTTTATCAAGGAGTTACATAAGTTATAATTTGTTTTCAAAAAGTTAGAGTTCCTTAAGAAAATTTCAATAATGTAAGTAATCCAAAGTAGCAAAATTTTATGTTAAACATAAGTCGCGGGCAAAAGCTAGAATTAGTATAAAGATTGCCATGGATTTGGTGATCGGTACAATGATAATATAATTTCATAAATGCCGAAATATGTGCTGATACTTCGCTATACTTCTGCAACTAAGACACTCAAAGTAAGAAAAGGCGACTGCTTTATTAATTTAAGCCTTGCTACTAGGAAGAAAAAAGGCGTAAGGACGGCAAACAGAACAAAGACAAAACTTATAAGCTCTTCAAAGTTTCCGACGGAATCTGATTGACTTCATAAGGTATACTTTACCGCAAGACGAGATTTGTATGTTAATTTTAATTAAATGTAAGCTATGTAAGGAAAAAATCAACATTTTTTGTTTGTTTAATTATTCATGTTGCCGCCGCGCCGTGACATCAAAAAAGGCTGGATAGATTTTGATGCGAGTACATTTTTACCATAGCTACTTAAACAATAGTAAATAGTACCTATTTAAATACAAGTTACAAATTATCCTCTAAGAATCACCAAAAAATAACAAAATCTTGTATATTTTTTAATAATTTCATTGTTGCTAATGACATCGTGGGCGCTATAATTTGTAGATATTAATATGGCGTTACTATGAAAATATAATTTATAATCTTTCTACCATTGTTTTAATAGATTAATGTTAGTTTTATAGCACTGTGAGAAAGATTAGTGAATAGATTATTGCTGTGTAGTTCATAAGTTCTCATTTCTCAAGGAATTCCAGTTTGTAAGTGGATGTGTGTCAGTTCATGAGTGCGAGAAACATGTCTTAATGCCAGACTTACTTGTATGTCGTATAGATAGTTTGGACAAAGCGGCAACCGTAATGATAACTTCCCACGCCACCTTTTTTAGTTTGCGAAAAAACTCGGTTTAAAGTCCGATTGTTTATGATATGAATGGTGTTTCTTTAGAAAAAGATACTTCAAACAATATTGAACGGATTCTCTTGAAATGTTTGTGTAAAGATGCGTAGTATTTCTGAAATCAGCTATTTAGTGATAAATATTTCCTATCGTGAATTCGGTAGCTGCTCGCGGAATAGAAATATCTTTGATCTGGCAATCATTTAAGTGGGGCTAATTACATATACTTGTTAGTGAGCAAGTTGAGTTGAGACCGATATATGAGAAAACTGGTAACTTACTGCACCTACATTTAGTAAATATTAATTCAATAAATAAAATCGATTTATAAAGGATCTAGAAAGGGCATTAGACGTAGCGTACTAGCGTTGTTTTAGAACATAATTATCTTAACCATCCAATATTTCTTAGAAGTACCTACGTACGATGTTACACTATAAATTTCGTCGAAGTCGATGTTTCATTTTATAGTACAGCTACCAGCCAATTCAAATGACGAGAATTTCAAAATCAGAATATCCTAAATAGCTTCCAGCTATTCCCAATATTCACAAATTGAAATCAACGCGCACAAGTTAGGGAGAGTATTTACAAAATATGCTTACGAATTTGCACCAAGAAATTGTGCAGATTCGTAAATATAAACTGAGCTTTAAATCACCAATACAAATGTATTTATGAAAGCACCTGTCTTATTCTTGTTCAAGTCATACAATCTGAGGTTCCCATGTAACCTAAATTCCAATTTAGTGCTAAAATTACTAGGTTCACATCATTCAGCAGCATATCCAGCTGGGCTAAAGAAAATAGTGTCAATGGAGTTTCTTGGACGTTCTTTTCCATAGAGACTTACGTTTTGGAATTACCAACTAGCTTCAACTTTAAACTTTAACTTCTTGACAATTCAAAAGGGTCTGTAAAGGATCTAATTGAAATAAATCTTTTGACTTTGGCTTTGGCTATCACCGCCCAAAGTCAAAGTCAAGGTCAAAGCATTTATTTTAATTAGACCATTTACAGGCACTTTTGAATTGTCAAGAAGTTACAGTTACAAGTTGAAGCTAGAACAATGAAGGAAAAAAAAGACGTTAAGCCAAGAACATACCTGCAGCGCCTTCAGCATGGGCACCTTCTCCAGCAGATCTTCGTACAGCTTGCGCTTCTTGAAGGCGCTCTTGAGCAGGATGCGGCGGAAGGTGTGGCGGTCCATGGCCCACAGCTGGCCGGCGGTCTGCGCGCGCACCGACGCCGCGCGCGGCATGTTGTACATGAGGGCCAGCTCGCCGAACGAACCGGAGCCCTCGTATGTGTGCACCACCTGGTGTTCAACTGGCTGTTAGTATAGCTAGGACCTTGGTAATAGACATGTTCCCTATGACATGGGACCTAAACATACCGGCGAACTGTGGGTGTATGTAGGGTCAGCAACAGAGAAAAGGAATCCCCTTTGGTAGTGACATCAAACCGTATAACCGTAGTCTTGGGGGGTTCCTTTTCTCTGACGCTGACTGTACATTGGTATATCTCTACCTAACATTTCGGAGAAAACAGACGTGATAGTATGTTATGTTAGGGCCTAGGTATGAAATCTGACCAGAGTCCAAAAGTGCAGCAAGGTACAGAAAATACTCATCATCCTTTATGTTTCGTTGAAAGACCCAACATTAACGTTTATCTTAACAAAACGCTGGCTTTTCCTCATTGAGTCACTATTCTACATCTTTGTTTGGATGCTAAAGTTATAGGGTCCTAAAACACGAGTTTATAGTAATATTAAACACTAGCATTAAACAAAGCCAGTACTAGTAGAAAATATTAAGTCCATTAGTAATGTAGAGTCCAGTCTCTAGCAGTCTATGGTACATAGACAGCGCTTAGTCACCAATGTTATCATACAACTCAGGGGACTGGTGATAAATAACAAGTTTAGTGTCCACATGCCACTTATTCAATAACTCTACAAGTCTGCCAGCCGCCATCACAACTTTATTAAAAAGTACTCAAAGCAAAGATTATGGTACCTAGTACGAAATCTAAAACGATCCCGCTACGTTAGTGAAGGAATGTTGAATGATATTTTCATTTAGTAAAAAAAAAAACTTGGCATTTAACTTCTTTAACGTTTGAAGGTATCCGACACAGTTCGTATCTTTTGAAGTGGATTCGACAAGACGTTTTGATAAATTTATATTGGCAAATTAACATTGATTAGTAAGGAATTACGAATCTACTAAATGGATCAAAGTGGCCAGGCGATAACAACAGCTGTTATTCGATTTCAACAGTCCAGAAGGTTTTATAACTTTCAAGTCTTTACGGATTAGTAGGAAATTAAAACGGAATTGTAAAGCTTTACTTTACGTAATAATAATCAAAGAAATGGAAAACAGAAAGCCGTTAAAAGTATTTAATTCGGGACCAAATAATTTGTGCCAAATACCGCGTAAGTATAGTCATTAGCCGGCCCGTGAAGTATGTATCATGCTGGACTTTTATGTTGAGGTTGACGACGGCTTTGAGAATTGTAGAAGGCGAGGCCAATAACCTATGCTGTAATACTGAAGGTGACCCTCTTATGAAGATTTTTGTGCGTATGTAAGATCAAATTCAAAATAGCAAGCATTAAACATTCAAGACTTAAAGCTTCAGACAGACTTGAGCGTATCTCGCGAGAGGCGGCCTGGTTGTATGACACATACTGAGTGGATAAGTCTCCGTGTGTTATGCTATTCTATAATCTACAACTACAGGTAAATAGTAGGTAACTCCTACTATTTTAACACATAATTGGGTAGATGACACCACTATTGTACTGACGTATGTACTTTTTATGAGCTGCACAAACCCCAATTTCCCCATAGATTTTATATGACAATACTAAACTATGACGTCACTTTTTGGTCATCTCAATTCACTATTCATTGATTTCAAAGCAACTCAAAATCGAATTTTATAGTTATTTAGAAATTTATCGGGTTTTCAGGGCTGAAATAAACAGTTTATTTTTTTGTGATGTTGTGTTAATGGTGTCATCTACGAAATTTTCGACATGATGTTGATATTTGGGTGACATGTCCACGTACCTTCTCAATGCGATCATCGCCGGTGACGAGCACGTCGAACATGCCATTCTCGATGACGTAGAAGTTGTCTCCGTCGTCTCCCTGCCTGATCAGGTACTCGCCGGCCTCCGTGCGCTTCTCGAACATCGCGTCCAGCACCTACGCAAACCACGTCATGTGTCCACAGACTATTATAGGAATATGGTGTACCAAGTGGAAATTTTTGTTTAAGATTTATTGGGTAGCAGCGAGAGAACTTCCTAGTGTACGGACTCAACATATACGCTATTCTTGGATGCCTTTTTTTGCGGTGTTAACAACGTGATGACAGAGAACTTACAGATTTTTAGTGCTGAATGAGAAGTAAAATGTCACCACTTGTATCGCTAGAGTGATGAAATCGTGGTCACGAGCACGACCATCATTGAAGTATGTATCGAATACAAACTACGTAACTATGTAAAAACAAAGTAGATAGGTGCTGTAAATAGGTAGTAATCACCATGAGACATAATTATGATGTAACTACACAACTTACACACCATAAAACGGCATTAGTTCGTAAAAACACAACTACCAACTAGTCTAACGAGTTGTTTTTATCTATTTGACAACTTTTTACATTCTTGATATTAGGCCGCTAGTATGAAGCTTTTTACGACACCTAAGAGAAGTGGTTTGCTGGTATAACATCGCATCTGTCCTAGAAATAAAGTATTAATGGATTTATCTTAGTTTGATGATGATAAACGACTGTTTCACGCCTCGCTAACAATACTATGCTGGCGTAAAGTAAAAATAACTATCTGTCAGATAGAAATTGTCTCACTCAGAATAAAGTAGAGAAGGCAGCGAACTCTGACATATAATCAATCATAGAGCGTTCTGAAATGCAGCACTAACTTAAGTGATCTAGTTGCTTCGTACACGAGACAGGCTGATTTAATTTAAATTAGTCTTTAGTGCTCTCGAGTGTTGCTACAAGTTATAAGCAAGTTTCCACTGACCTGCTGCATTTGCTGAGCGTCGAGGGAGCGGAACAACAGGATGCTGCGCACTGCCTCGGCCAGACGCTGGCGCTGAGCGTCCGACTTCGGGAACACGGTCGTGGCTCCCTCGTCCGAATCATCTTCTTCGGGGTCGTAAGTCTCGGCGAACACCGACTTGCGTCGAGTGTTGAAGCGCGCCACTGGCGGCTCTGT
Organism: Caradrina clavipalpis; assembly: GCA_932526535.1. NCBI lineage: Eukaryota > Metazoa > Arthropoda > Insecta > Lepidoptera > Noctuidae > Caradrina > Caradrina clavipalpis. The sequence goes on from OW052103.1 coordinate 5,825,746, forward strand.
TGTACGCGTTATAAACACTTTAGTATTCTGTCAAGCGAATGTTACAGCTATGCCATTAGTTTTATTACCCTTTCTATATACCTTTGGTTATTGGTAACTGCATTAATAAAAAAACTGTTTTACTTATTGTATATACACGTTCTTATACAAGGTGTTTAGCAGGCTTTGTGCAGCGTAATTCATACCATTAGGTAATGATTTTAAATTCAAACAAAACACTCAATTGTTATCTTGACCGTATCGTGTACCTGAAGGGCCTATAATTATCATGTGATACGTAATTACTGCCTTCACAAACTACGTTAATTTAAATTTTCCTACAGAGAAGTGGGCACTCGTGTGATTGTTTGTTACTGAGTAATCTAATATAAGTTTAGTATCGACGGACTTCATTGTGCTACCAAATATGTGTAGCCTACATGTTTTGCACATCTGTTGAAGGCCTTAAAGCGTTCCATATGGATGGGACCTGACGTGTTTTGGTTGCATCTGTTCTCATGTTTTGTATCCAAAAGGTTTACTTTAGAAGCATATTTGTACTTTAAATGACGCAAACACAGTCGTAACACAGATAATTCGGTCGACACATATATGTGTAGTTCAGTTGTATGTAATGTTATTTAAAACACAAACATCGTTTACAAGTTGCTTGCCGAATCACGGGCATCTTCCCAAATGGCTCACTATACATATTTGACGCGACTTCTAAATTCTTAGCACGTACTTTTGTTCTAATACTTAGTAGGCATGTAAATGTTTGCAATGTAAGCCTATCGACTTCCTGAAGGTGAATTCAGTTTAATATTCGTGTCCACCTATGATGAGCCTAGTCTCGAGAGATCTTTAGGCAGCATTATGGACACGGACGATTTGTGTGAGCTATTATTTAGCGACTCGTTCTAGATGCCCGAAGGCTAAACGGCTGGCGATAATTATGCTCATCATTGTTACAGAATGGCGGAAAACTGACTTGAAAATATCATTTTATAATACCTATTCTCAGAAGTGCGAAGCTACAAACCGTTGTAGGTACATTTTATTACTTTTATTGTTTTAACTTCTTGCACTTGTCTTGCGTGCATTTACTAAGGAGCAATCGATTGTTGTAACACGCAAAGAAAAGGTAGCTAACAGGTTCACGTGCCTGATTAAAAAATTGTGTGTACCTACACTACCTACCTCCTACAGACGTATAGAAAACTATGAGTACGGTGCGTTCAGAGAAAGTGGAGTTAGTGTAAGTGTTTAGTATGTGTTGCAGGGCCGGCAATGTAACAAACTGCATTATTAATAACACGCCAAGACACTCCCACGGCGATGGGCAGAACACGGCAGCAATAGCGTAGCATCGATACTATAGAACCGAATTATTATACCGATTATTTTACAACGTTTAGTTTTAAAAGGGACGCTAGAAAGACCTTTTTAGAATAAATTTTCTACTATTATTGCGTCTTTATATAAATTTATTTAAAAAGTGTATCTTTTTTATGTTAATAATAATTGTTTATAGTTCCTACACCGTACAATTGACTGAATGTATGATTAAAAATGTTAATAACTTTGAACTGCCGAGTAATTATATATTTTTTACACGCTTCTTTCACAGTTAGCATTGAAGTTAATGAATGTTCTATGACACTATCTACTCCACAGATAACATTGTGTACCGTTAAACAATCCAGGATGTGAACCATTGTTGTATTGTACACTGATCCATTTCATAATGAATGTGACTATCACTAACTTTTGATTTCAATTTGTATTGTATTTTTTTTTGTTGTTAGAAAAAGGGTGTGAAAATGATCTCATTCACTAATAAACTGAGTAAAATTTCACAGATTAAGTAATCTAGTAAGCCATGGTAAACACTTTAAATATTTTGGCTAATAATAGAGAGCATGACATCACATCATATTAATCAACAGGTACTTAGAACTAATTCGCTTCTGAAATAAGGTAATTGCCCCATTTTGCTATATAGAACAAAGAGTAGGATAGAGTAGTTGCATCAAAAAAATAATCTTTCAAAAAGAGTCATCAGCTTGATGTACAACTTAATGTGGCTATTTATATTCAAGTAGGTGCGTTGTTCAAAATAATGATCCTAACAATGTGAGAGAAAATCTCTTACACAAACAAGCCTCAAGGTCTGGTTAGCACCTGAACAATTTTGTTGTGATACTGTGCTACCTGTCATTACATAGGCTCAGCTAATTTTACGTAACACGCGTGTATATCGCCAACATCTGGTTCGGTTCACGACGTTAAACTCAGCGGCGGACATGGAAAAATAAGCCAATCTCATCATCACACAACTTCAAAGCGTTAAAAACAAACACACAAATAGGATGAGCGTATAGTAAACACGGTAAATTTATGCCTCTCCAAACAATTTTCATGTAAAAACCTGCATTTGTTGTAGAGTTCTCCGAATCTTCACGTCTCCTCTTACAGTACTTTCACGCATTGAATGAGTTTTATTATTTCAACTGTTTACTTATCATTTGACACTTTTATATCTTGTTGATCTCTTGATCTGTGTTTACGATGCTTTATTTAAATTTGTTTTAACTCCAAATAAGGAATGTAAATATTATTAGGTAATACTTTCTTATTATTTAGATAAACTTTAAAGATAGTTGTACAACTAACTATTATTATGTCTTTCCTTGTAATTTATCACTTGGCAACAGTTAAAAATTATATTCTCCATAAATAAAATTATATACCATTGAAACTGTAATGGCAGTATGCCAAAAATTGAATCATTACAGATGTTGGCTATAAGAGAGTATTTATAATTCTTTTTTTATTCAATTCTATATTGAAAATTGTAAATTTAGATTATAGTATTCATTTTATCGAAATGCAAGTCTGCTAGATAAAAACTTCACTAAAAATAAACTAAGTACCTAGGGTATGTACTCGGCAAAAACTATTGATGGGCAAATCATTATCAATGGACTAAATGAGACTGATAAATAAACAGCATATAGTGATATAATGAGAATGGTTACATTTTTTGGATAATAAACCAAATACTAATGTGTATTTCAACACACAAGTGTTAATTAGGTCACTGTAACACCATAAATAGTAGCACAGTATACTATTTTTTTTTTGTATATTTACTAGAAAAGTTTCATTTAAAATTTTTAGCTTCTGTAGGAATTGTTATCTAATTACTGAGCTTCTTATTATTATTTTATGTTATTCTTGTCGGCATGGCTCAATATGAATATTATGTGTCAGTATCTCAATCAATTCATATCAGAAATGCAATATAATCAAATTACTTGGTCACTGATAATGTGTAGCTTGATATGAACTGTGGAAGGGTACTTACACACATGGGCACACTATCTCTCTAATGGGGATGTTGGAATCCTAGCAACTACTGGCATAGCCCTACTTAACCCACCTCAGTTATTGCAGTCAACCGGTAACATTGTTATTGTCTAATTTGACTAGTAATTATGGGGACTAGTACCTTCTTCGTCTGATATTATGGACTCATCAGGGGTGCCGGCGGCTGCGGTGGGGGCCCTCACTACGGTGGTCGTCCTGTTGTTTTGTAATCTTGTGAAGAACTCGACCGCGTAGTTGATCACGTCTCCCGGTTGCTCCAGCAGATAACTTATGGTGAACTCCAATAAGATCTCTCTAAGGTCATCAGGGACTTGAATGCGTCCGCCTTGAGGCCTGCTCATTTCTAAAGGCGTCGCCTCTCTTTCTCGATATTATCCCGTGAGGAAAACGTCTAAGCGACACGATATATTAAAACTTCGATATCATAGCCATTGAATTAGCTAAAGCGACACACCAACGAGCAAATTTTACGATGGGGAAGTAGCACTACATACAAACGTTAGTAATAAATAAAACCACACTATTATACTAAGATTCTGTTCAAATAAAGTCTTCGCTACGAGAAATTAAATCTAATGACACACTTTTTACTGAATATTCCTTGTCCTCCAGCCTGACAAATAAAAAATCTCCCTTCACTAAAAGCAAAAATGGCGAATTTTGGATTGCCCTACTTCACTTCACTTCACTCACTCCCTTTAAAATAAATTGCTACAAGAAAAAAAATATATTCCATAGACAAGCTAATAAATGACAATCGATCGACAGGCCGGCTCGTCAGCGACTAAAATTAAATAATAAATAAAATATATCCAAAAAATCTATTAAATATTTTTCAATGATATCGTGAATATTGCTACGGTTTCTTTTCCCTACTCGTGCCATTTTTATTTTAGATAGAATAACATTTTACAATTTCTTATCAATGTGATAACAAAAACTATATTGGTTTTTCTACGTATTACTTTATTTATTTTTTAAAACCTTAATTTATTTATATTTATAATTACAAACAAGAGGATCTTTAGTATTTTAAAGCCAGGAATACAAATAATTCACGTCATGTGTGAAACTGGCATTACCCTTGAGGGCCCATAATAGTCCACAGATAATCAATCAGTCTTTGGAACTTTTCTCATTGAACAATAGTAACCTCGGCCAAGAAAATAATGTCATGATCACAAAGATTGTTATGCATGATCCGCTGCATCTAGCGGGTCATAGTATTTTATCAACCATTTTGGTCAGTCAACCCAACTCAAGGTTGAACCAAGTACGTTTGTTTGCACTCTGGTATCGAAACTTATCAATGAAACAAAGGCATACCGCGAAATTTAAAGTAAAGAATTGCTATGTATGGATTTTATTTATAGGTAATAATATTTTATAGTGGTTTGTTTGATCTTTGATTTGTTATGCCTTTTTGGTAAGAAGTAATCTCTGGAAGTACTGGTCCAAATTCCTATAAAAGTTCTTTTAATAATTCTTTATGCCCATAAAACAGCAGCCTTTTATCGTGTATTTTATGATCAATGCACGACTAAGAAAAATATCACTATATTCAATAAAATCCTTTATTAATGAAGATATACTTATGTTTAACTTAAAACAAAATTAACAATTGAATGCTTCATCCATTAGTGCATCGTTTATTGTTGAATCCAACATATTTTTCTTTATATAACAATATTTTGTCAAACAATTTTTCATAGGAAGTGCTATTATCTTTTCCGGTGCTTCATAAGGATTGAATTCGGTAATATCCGGTTCAGAATCTTCATCGGAAAATAAGTCTATTTGTATGGTTTTTACTATACGGAGTTTTACGCATTCACACTTCTCCAAAAACATGCAAAGATCTTGAACAGCTCTGTAGGTTAAATATTCACTCTTATCTGCTAAATAGACTATTGAGGAACCGGGCTTTTCAAATACTAGATTCATAACGACACCGCACCATTTGAAGAATATATCGAATTTTACTTCGCCAGTGAAAGTCAGCCATGGAGTGACTACAATATATTTGTCACCTATCCTTACTGACCAAGGTGTTATGTATTTAGAAAGTATAATAAAGTTTTCGTAGTAGCCAACCCGTTTCACAATTTTCTTGGATTCCAAATCTTGCAATTTTTCTACCAGTTCTTTATCCATTAATCCGGAAAGTTCCTGCAGGGAAAAAGTTTATAGTTAGCATTATTATCATCGATACTTAGGGTGAGGCCAAACGAGCGTAATTTTGTGAGTCGTGAGTCGCAGAATTTCTGTTGTGTTATTTTCTGCTACATTCGATTTCATACAAAACTTCTTTTTCGTTCACACGGCGACACAAAATGAGTAGTCAGTTTCAGTAAAAAAAGTAAATTACTCACAAAATTACGCTTGTTTGGACCCTTAGTCTAGTACACAGGAGATATTGGAGTATACAAGTACTCCAATATCTTCTGTGTACTTGCCTAGCCTTTATTGAGATTGGCCGCCATGATCGAAAATCGGTTGGGAGTTAATTATCATTATTCCAACTGCTGTGACTCAAGCGCCTCTCTGTGGGCTTGAGCGGTGTCTGTATACCCAGCTGGATTATTCAAAGTTAAATGTTAACGTGCGTAGTATTTGGTACCTTCCGAATCAAAGCGGTGTATCAGTAACTTAAAAATATCGCTAAACGACCCCAAATAAGATTTGTCTATAGAATTTCAAACAGCGAATGGTCCTGCTGGAAAACTAATTTAAGATTTCGTTGTAACAATAATAACAATTAAGGTACTATTTTTTTACTTATACGATTCGGAAGGTACTAAATACTACGCACGTTAACATTTTACTTTAAATCGGACTATACGCAGGGTCCTGCTGCGTATACAGACACGCTTGAGCGTGCCTTATTCCATACAAGCCCAGTAGGGTTCGACTCGACCACGAAGCATATGTCGAGGGCGTTGCCACTGAAACAAACGTCTGATATAAAGTTACCTGTAGCTCCATAAACGTAGCTCCTGTTTCACCTTTGTTATCTAAATACGACAGTATAGGATCTTCCGTAACCAGTTTTGGCTTTATGTCTTTATCATCTAGTGAGGTGTAACTGTAAAAGAGAAAAATGTTACAGTCGGTCGCATTTTTTTATGTGATAAGTAACACTGACATAAAGTTCATATTAGAATGGTACGAATGAATGAAGCTTTTCTAATTAGGGACGACAAAGTATAGTCTTTTTCTTCTTAGCTTTTCGATGACAAACCACATTATAATAAATAAATAAATATACTATTATTATAAATCATATTGATGCGGCCCAGAATTTGGCCACTCTGACTGCGTTGTCGGTATAAAGTATAGTGTATTCTTAGAAGAAAAACAGACTTTTATGCTTGGCTTTTACGCTATACTTTACGTAGTGAGGAAAGGCTTTGTTGTCTTGTCTCAACACGCCTTGTGATAGAGATTAAAAAGCAAACTCTTATTACCTTGATAGATACTTCATACTATGATCGACATCCAAATTTTGGTACAATTCAGAAACTTTTCTAAAATCTGATTTATTTTTCCACCTCAACGTTCCTGTTTTCAGTTTGTATTTAGTGTCTATCGTCAGTACGTTAATTTCTTCTGGCATGATGGGCGCGCCCGATGGGTCCGTGATGACGGGCGCCGTGGCAGACGTTATGTCTATAATATCGTAAGCATGCATCTCACAGTACATGCAGTTGATTTCCGCGGACCCTTTCACGTCATTCTCAGTCTGTTCAGTGTCTAATATTGTATTCAAATTGTCTGTAAACTCAGAGTTCAGACGATTCACCCACTTGCGTTGATAAAACGCGGATATTTTATACGACGACTGACAAATGTCTTCCAAATCGAGTTTACGCATTTGGTTGTTAAATATTTTTTCCTTAGCTGCGATGGCGCCGCATTTTCGTAGTTGTTCCACAGCAGTTCGCAAGGCGCTCTCTGGGTACTCCTTGAAAGTCTTGTATATTTTATTGGCCATGTCAGAACTGATTTCAGCATCTGTTGTTTGCATTATAGTAAGCACAATAGCTTCCTTCAGAGCGACGTTATCAGGTGTTTTGAACATGTTACATAGTTTATTGGCCGTTGATGTAATTATTGTGAAATGTTCGTGGAAATCTTCCAGGTTCAATGCGACACATGGAACCTTTTGGATATACGATTTTGACTTGATAACTAGAGATATGGCCCAAACCAATTCCATCATAGGTAACCGAGCCTTGTTGATAAACTTTGACATATTAGTTGAGTATCGAAGTCGAAGTTTTTTCAAGAGCCCTTCATATTTTTGAATTAGATTCCGCCTTCTCCTTAGTTCGTTTATAATACATTGCTTTTCATGAATTAACGTTGAGTTCGTTTCAAGAGTTAAGGCTCGGCTGTGGCAAACACCTTTTGTCTTTTTCGGATCATTCACAGAAAGTATATCTTTGGCGACAATGTTTCTGACTATAAGACTGCCAGGCTGTGAGCTAGGGCTCAGGATCGTAATAGCAGCTTTACACATAGTTATTATCATGTCTTCTGCTTTCGACCATCTTATAGATGAGTCGTTTCTCCTTCGAGTTAACTTCTCGTTCGATAGTCTCTCGGCCACTATTTTTGGGGGAACCTTGGGTTTAGTTTCTGGCTTAATTTTCTTACTTGTTTTCAATTTAGGCATTTTAATAGTGGGCTTCTTCTTTGACACCATGTGACTCTTAATGGGCCTCATGTAGTACGTTTGCCAAAGTCGTGGTATTTCCATATAGAAGCAAGAGTCGAAGCCACAGGGTCCATTGCCGTCACCGTACCGAGCTCCGGTGTCATACAGGAACACCTCGTCCTCAGATCGCTGCGGCGGTTTGAGCTGCTTCCTGCCTCGCTTAGCTAACTCTATAACAGTATTAGTGCTGATCGTATACACTTCAGTCCAATAATTGGACACATCCTCAAATTTCTCAAAGAAGTAAGATTTCTCTTTGACTTTTTCGTCACTTGTTCTGGGCCATATGCCTGACGTGTCTAGAATTTTGGCGCGTCGGTTCACAAAGAATAAGAAGCTTGTGTATGTGACGACGCCAGTGCTATTGGATGATTGCGTCGCCTGACGCACCAACTGTATTAGACCCAGCATCCCTAACACCTTGAGATTTAGTCTTATGGCATTTTGAAGGGTGTTCGATCTCATAAGTGTTTTATAAATATGCGGTGGTGCGTCTTTTAGTTTTATTTGGAGCTGACTTTCATTTATCAACTGGTTCACTTCTGTCATGCCCATACTGCCCATATTGTTGATAACAAATTCTATTGTTACCTCTTGGATGAAGTCGACTATGCTTACGAACCCAGCTGGTAAAGAATGCGATTCAGGTTTCACATGTTCGAAGTAAGCAAAGCGCATAAGAAACTCGTGAAGTTTCTGGATTTTCATATACCGAGGGTATGAGAATTGTGAGAGAGATGGACAAGCATTGTCCAAGTTATCCTTTTTGATGGCTACTCGTTTATTAGTCACTGCTCTCATACAAATCTCTTTGTATTTAGCTCTTACTAACGGATCTGTTGCCTTGACGTGAGGAGCGCAAATTAAAACGGAGTACTTCTGGATGCCTGGCCATTTAATTTTATAAATTTTAATATGACCATCAGTGACCAGCTTTTGTATAAACGATTTCAATGCTTTGGTGTCCATGGGTGGTTCGTTAATTTCTTTAGAAGCTAAGTTGCTGAGTGTTATGTATCCGCAAACACAATGTTTATCTTTGAGCACTTTGAAGACACCGTTTGCGAACGACAGCTGTCTTAGTGTCGCGTTTTTCTTGAAATTTCCAAGTGTTTTTCCACTTTCAAACCCTTCTAGTACTTTAACTTCTGTGATTTCATTTTCTATTTCTGAATCCATGTCCGCGTCAGCATTTGCACTTGTTCCAGGAGTATCTTCTGAAGGTGTATTGACATCAGTTTCAAGTTTAATTCTCTTCACTGGTCTTTCACCTTCAGGCTCTGGTGTATCCTCTACCTCAAGTGGTTCATCAGTAGATTGGTACTGTTTTAAGTATTCTAAGAATTTCTTTTGTTCTTCTGCATATTTGACATCCATCTCTCCTGTGGCGGCTATGGCGATAAATCTGAAATATTTAATGAAAATTACATGAGCTTTTTAAGTGGTTTCGCTAATAGAGAATAGGGAATATGCATGTTTTTTTTTCAATCGCATTTATTAATTAACAAAATAAGTAAATACCGTATTAGAGATGACAAAAAGTAAAATTAAAACTATATCGGCCAAGAAATACGGCCGATATAAGCATTTAAAACTATTAATTACGCATCGATTAGACAGAGATCCGACATGAGCAGTGACGTCACAAAACACTCGGCCATATTAACGTTCGTTTTCGTTCGTCGTCGTTAAAGTATTGTTTTGCTATAAAGAGATAGAAACAAATCTTCGAGGCTTATTTTTTTTTGCAATTTCGTAGTTATTCCAAAAACTGTTTATTTTATGAATAAGGATTAATTTTTCAAATAAAAAGTAGTCATGCATATTCCCTATTGTTGACATGATAATTATTACCTTGCGGTTCTTTGTTTTCCTTTATCTTCAAGGTACTCCCTAACAATATTCCTTAACTTGAAGATTCTGCAGATTCCTCTGCTGGTATAGAACTCGATACCCAATAGTTGTGCCAACTGCACCTGAGTGAGACCATCAAGTCCTGCATCAAGGAATCGTTCATAAGCCTGCCTCATCAAGCTCACACCAACTTTATACTGGCATTTCAAAGGAGGTTCCTGTGCCTCCTCATCAGATTCCGAGGAGTCATCTGTTCTGGATGATAGGTAGATGAACTTTCTTTTCAGAGCAATTTTAGTTTTCTTATTTTTGTCTTCTGTTGTTACTGTTCTCTCTTCCTATAAAATTGTTGGTATAAATAAGAAAATTGTTTTGAGTAATAAGTATGCTTTACAGTTTCAATCAAATACCTAGCCTTCACTGCAAATGTCTAGGCAGATATATAGAAGTAAAGTCTCATATGATAGAAGGTGCGGACTCCGGCCTGAAGACATCCGAATGGAAAAACTCAATAAAACTTTGACTATATAATAGTGCAAACCCCTTCAGTTCAATTGCCTCAACCACGGAAATTATAACTTACAGACATTAAAATACTTACAAAATTGAAAATATTCACAGTCTTCTGTAATCTCCGGTTCTGTTTCTGTGAAATTAACCCTTTCTTCACTATAACTTCGGTTTTTTCACTATAGTCTGGTTGTTGCAGTAAATATTCTATGACATTGTGTAGTACTCCTGTCTTAGGCATTGTAAGGACACTTGGTTGGTAGAATCTCTTCAATCTCACTAACAGTGCCTTAACACCCTTGCCTCCGATAACTTCAGTTATGATGCAGGTTCGTATAAGGTCGAGGCCGCGTAAATATTTCCTATTGTAGAATAAAGTTTTGGGATCTCTGATTATTTTGTTCATATTTGTTAAACCGATAGTTGATTGACCCTGAAATTAGGTTTAATTAGGTAATAATCTAGATAAATATCTTCGTGCAAAATTTTTGCTAATTTTGTTCAGCCGTTTAGGTGTTAAAGAGCAATATATACCCATTTATTTATCAATCTACACAAACTTACGTGTTTATAATAGTAGTAGTTGGACAGGTATACAGGGTGTTTGGTGCATCGTGTGCCAAATTGAAATGGTCGACTGAGGGGGTCATCTGCTATCCTTTCAGACCCCTAAACACTTCTCATGCCCTGTGTATTATTTTTCATCGACTTTTTAAAGTTTTATAAAAAAAATACCAAAATTTTACATTCAAGTACATTTTTTTTAAAAGTACACGTCGTAGACTCTGTATATTAATTTTATAAAATTAATCTAAAGAGTCATAAATAAAATTAATATACAGAGTCTACGACGTGTACTTTTAAAAAAAATGTACTTGAATGTAAAATTTTGGTATTTTTTTTATAAAACTTTAAAAAGTCGATGAAAAATAATACACAGGGCATGAGAAGTGTTTAGGGGTCTGAAAGGATAGCAGATGACCCCCTCAGTCGATCATTTCAATTTGGCACACGATGCACCAAACACCCTGTATTTATGTAAATTTGATTTATACAGACCAGTTTAAATCAGAAAGAGTTGGATGACAATCATGATCAGAACATTTAAACTCTGTTAATGATAATTTTATATTTTACAAAAATGATAAAGTCATCCTGCCAACACTTCTCCAAATTCTTAAATAATTTAAACACAACTTCAATAAATACAGACTTCCAAGCATATCAAATGTAATAAAAATAAGAAGTACTAACATTACTCCTAGACCTGCCTACCAGCTCCAGCAGACAATAATGCACAGTTGTCATCTGTGCCAAATAATTTGTAGGCATATGCGGAGCCAACGCATGCCACCGTTCTTCCTTATCAGCCACAAACGCTAATAAGTCACCATATTCAGCCATTACAGTCTCATATGATTTTTTCTTAAGTTCCGCTACAGGTATTAATATTCTGGTATCGTAATATTTGCAAGAACCGTGTTCACCTTCTACAGGGTGGTATTCATATGGGCCATCTAGGAAGTCGTCCTGGAAGAATCATATTTATAAGTGGATAGTAATGCTGAGAGGAAATTAAAAATGTTTTTGGTAAGGACTTTTCAGCATGACTTTTGTAAAACAGAGTGGATAGGGATGCAGTAATGAATTGGGATAAAACCTAAAAAGGGATTTTAATGTTGAAATAATATTTATAGTTTGTTCACAAAAAGGACCCAATCTTTTATCTGAATTACAATTTACCATTTAGTGTCCTTGTGTTGGCAACAAAACTACAAAACATATAATTTTAATGTTAAAATCCCTTTTACCGTCTTGATTTACCGCTGCATCTTTAAGTAACCTATTGTACCAGTAAGGAACCAAAATAGTAAATTAAAGGTTCAGTGGGTACTCTTAAAACATAATACATGGCATAATAATGTCATTATTATTTTTAAATAAGTAAATAATAACAATAAATATTACTTACGGGTTCTTTTAGATGGCCGGTTGCTTCATCCACTATTTCGAATCTGTCAATTAATTCGACATAGGGTAGCGGTTCTGGCAATTGATACACTGAAATTCTACCACAATTCACAATAAATGCCCAAAAACGGGCCTTCATTTTCTCTGTTACCTCTGAAGATATACGCTGTTCTAATCGCCTCCATAACAGATCAACTCCTATGCCTTCCAGCCCTTCCAAAGCGACTTCATCTATAAGTATTTGTTTATAGTTAACAGAAAAGTGTTTTAATACGCTAGTTTCCATATTTTCGGATTAATTAAAAGTTTTTGTTATGAAATCAAATATAAACATTTCACATGGTCTAGCAATTGCGAATGTTGCGCGAGTCGAGTGTCTGGAGTGTCAGTCAGATCTGACATCCCGTGTCAACTGTCACTGTCAAATTCAAGTCATTCAATGCCATTCAATGCTTAAAAATGTAAAAATAATGATTATTGGTATGGAACGCAGAGTGTGCTACATTTTTTTTATGCAGACATGAAACTTTGTCCTTTTCGCTCTATATTTTAAAAGGTTTTACTATTGGACACATTATATCCGGGAGGTTCATCAATCTAGACGCAGCCAAATTTCGAGCAACTAGCTTTAACTTTCTATGTTACTTCTCGACGAATTCAAAAGTGCCTCTAAATGGTCTAATTGAAATAAATGCTTTGACTTTGAAAATGGCTGGGTATTGGGTATCGACAAAATTCACATATTCGCCTTTAAACATTTTTTTTAATGATATTTTTGGATTTCCTTGCGGACATACCTTTACGATCATATTAATAAACCTAGATATAGGGTAACCACACCTACTAAGGGTAGTTCGGCTCCATAAAACGGACGCAAACATGGATCCATGTTAAGATGTTGTTTTCGATCATTGTATGGAGCCGCATTTTATCGTTGTACTTAATGTTCGTGTATTTAGGTACTAAGTATCTTTGAGATTCAATTACTCCCATTATGTTTTGCCTTTACCTCTAGGTCTGGGTTTGCTTTATTTTGGTGACGGTTTAATTCATGACTTCTGGCTTATCAGATCACGTCTATTGCCGATTAAAGATAAGGTAGGTATGGTAAATACAAAAGAAAAAAACAAAATGTTCGAGTTTCAATATTTTATTTACTAAAGAAAAGGAATACATTTTATCCTTTGCTAAAATATTTAGCATAATATTAATAATATTTTAATGAGAAAATGATCATAACATTTCAAACAATGAAGAGTAAAATATAAAACCTTGCTCCTTTCGAGCTTTCTATTTCATATTTTGCAAATCAATGTTTTACAATCTATTTGTCTCTAGTTATAAAAAAATTGCACTCTATAAATACGGGCAGCGAATAATGTGTAACAGTTCTATCACTGCAATTGCGTTTGCATTATTATTTATAAAACCCCTACTTAAACCTATGCCTTAAAAGAAACTAAAACTAGACTCTGGCTTAAGTCTAACGCACATCTCGTCTCCTTGTAACAATGGTTCAGAAAACACAGAGTAGACTTAAAACAGAGCCCACATCTTTCATGACGCTGGAGAAAAGAGCAAACCATAAGATAGTATAAAACATTTTATGAGTTTATGAGAATGAAAAGGTAATTTATAATCATAGGTTTATCATAGATTACCAAACTATCATCAGGTATAGACATAGTGAATTGGAATAACAGGTAATGTAATAAGTGAATTTATTCTGTAAATGATGACGTACGTATACGTTATGACTACTAGTAAAAATGTACGAAGTATTAACTGTTAATGAGGTTCAAAAATAAATTGATAGACCTATTCCAATATTCTTCTCCGAGTTTCTAAAGGGCGGTAACTATGCGATACTAAAGGCACACTATTAGAAACTCTATCACTTAGCATGGAATATTCTGTTTCATTTAATTTTAATCTACATTATGTCTCCTATCACAATCGCATAGTTGACGAAATATAGATTAAATTTAAATTAACGCTATATAAAAATCTGGTAATTAAAAAATGGTACATGGGAATTAGGTAACGGGGTCTGTTAAACTACAGGTGCAAATAGGTAATATAGTTAGGCACTTCCCATAGTTACTTCATGATATACCGTCCCGCTTCTCTTTATCACAAAATGCTCAATGGAGAATTTGTTCAGGAGCCAAAGTTTTTATTAATGTCAAAACAAATTAGTAAACGGCTCTAAATGCTGCATCAATATTAGCGACATTTTTAATTTTCTTAATTCTAAACCTACCTAATATATTTGTTTAACATTTTGTGATAAAGAAACTCTTTATGTAGAAAACACAAAACGCGTTGCTGCTAACAATTCTAATTTTAAAATCCTAACGAAAAATTTAGAAATTAGAATTTCGAGAAAACTTTCCAAGTAGAAAAATATTGCACACGCAGCAAACCAAAACGTAGATACTTTCTTATCTGTAGAGGCCTACAGTTCACTGAGTAACGCGGTATACAACTAATTTTGCGCTAAGGCAATGTCATTAAAAGTGAATATAATTATTATTAAGGTATACTTTAACGTTCTGTAAATTCTTAACGAATAGCGTGTCGCGAACTCTATACCAGGTCTCAGTGAAAAGTGGCACTTACCCGCCTGTCTTTAGAACTCAATCCTCATATTTACATGCTATAACATAGAATAGTTATGTGATGGATAGTTTGAGAGTAACGTGTCGTAATCGTAACGAGCTATACCTTAACATTATATTTCTTTAATAAATGTTGTGGATCATTTTTATTTAATCCAATCTGTTACTTAGTTCTTTATTTCAATAAAAGTCTTCAATTTCTAACACTAAGGCTTCGAGTTTCAAACAAAATTAAGCGGTCTATTATAATCTACATTACAATACAATCTATGTAATTCTCAATATATTATAAATCAATATTTTACGCTTAGTACAAGAAACTTCTAGGCATGTTTATGATTACCTACAATTAACTTTACGAGTATAAAAGGTGGTTCAGTAATTCAAACGTAGAAATGGTTATTGTACATTTCATCAATATTATTTTTTAAGTAATACAAAAAACAATTCTTAACAATTCGCGTTCAAAATTTTCTTGCGCTTATACTCTAACGCTTAATTTATTTACTCGACAAAAACTAATTACATTACAGAACTTGCTATTTACAAGTACTAGCCTCACTTACGTATGTTAATTAATTTTCGCATTACAAACTGTGAAAATGGCAATCACGAGTTAATGGTTTCAGGTGAGTATACCCTACGTATGACTCGACGACTTCATACAAAGCGCGTCACGAGAGGGTCAATTTATAACGAACGGACTATAAATACAATCAACTCTTATGACCTCATAACATTAAATCTGTAACATGATAAATATTCTTTAGATACTACATGACTAAGGACTGCAAGCTTAAAGATTAATATTACAAAATGTTTGCCATTTTCGCGGTCTGAACATATACAATTTCCGAACAATTCTGCCATGTCAAAGCATCATTTTACATAATTATTTTAAATAAAAAATAAACTGTGCGTTGCTTTGGTTAATTATAAAATAAGTATACAAATTGGCAGTTATATTCATATAGGTAAAGTAACAACTTGATTAAGTAATAAATGTTATTAGCAATTACTACCTACTATAAATAAATAATTTACATTAAAATCATGGCATCTTTGGTATTATATAAAAATGAAATTAAACATGAGTATTATGAAGGCAATGTCGAGAATGCCTTTTTTTATTATTATGGCGTATAAAAATTATGTTCTGTTTACTACCACATAACTCTGACAAGTAAAAATCTCCAGAGCATCAACATTTTGACGTCAATTTGAATGATTAAATTACCGTTGTTCTTGGTTGTTGTGCAGTTCGGGAGATCTCATCAGAGTTCTGAAGTAGTTAGTATATAGTGTTTTATTACATCTTGTCTACTGTAATCGCTACTCTAAAGGCGCGCTAATGTCCGCACTAACATCAGTCAAAAAGAAAAACTGAATCATTGTAATGTACAAATTACAATCTTGCCACACACACTTAGGCACTAAGTCATTACAAATAGAATTGACATTTTCTTTACACACATTCAATTGTCAACAATGAGCGAAGATGAGTCTCTGAACACTATACAATCTCGGGGTCAAAAGTAACTGCTAGCTAGTTTACAAACGAATTGATAAAGCGATTATTCAACGAGAATATTCTAGTCCCTCGCGATTACAAAATTAGCAACAGGAACGTCTTTCGAAAAAGGATTTTTTACAAACGTTTTGGCCCACATTTCTGGAAAGTTTAATTTATAGAAACGACAGTAGACAAAAGGAGGTGTCGTTAGTGTCACAGAATGTATGTACACAATGATCACAGTTACGGGTTGTAACTATACAATGGCGCACCAACAATCTAAATTGGCAATGTGGCATCACAGTGCCGCCTTAACTATTATAATATGTCTCTATGTATACATAATAGCTAAATCTATAACATTATCCAATAATTATCAAAACGATCTCCTAGTAATCTAAATACATCCATAAGAAGCACTTTTTAATGAATGAATAAGTATCAGAACTTTACATATCATTTTTATACATGGTAAATATATAATTTATATTATATTTTGTGGTTCATTATGTCATTGTTTCAACTATAATGTTATAATCATTGTTTAATCTAAGTATAGCTCGGCAACATTACACATCACCACGATTCATTTCAAGTTGAACAAAAAGCTTTTGACGTTTATATAGTAGGTGTATCTTATGGTGTTGACATTAATGTTGTCGAGTTATAGTAACGCTAAAACTTTAGAATAAGAGAACCCTCCTTATATTTAATGACGTAATGCTAAAAATAGTAGTTTATGTAAAAAAGCGTGTGTGACTCCATTGCAACTCCTTCATATATTTTTTGATGACAACAATGCCGATAGAACAGTTTTGAACAAACTGCAATGACAATCACAATATAAATTAACTATTTGTTAACATGTTACCAACAGAAACTTATATTTTCACCTACATTACTTGTAAACTATGTATATTCTAAACAATCTACAATTTGTTACATTATTCATCTTACATACATCAATCGATAATATTGTTCCGTCTTTTAAAAAAAATACATATTTTTTCGTCTCACATCTTCTGACCATAGATACGATCAATTTAGATTGTGGATAATCATTAATCACCAGTACGTATATATTTATTTTCATGGAAGAATGTTTTGTATTCGCATTTGTTTTAACAATCCACATTTAAACAGTACATATCTCTATTCTATCAAGTTACAAATCATTTAGAATTCAGCCAATCCGAAATTGCGTTTACGATAAACGCTTAACAGTTCCAACGTATAATACAGGCAAAATACGACGTCGTATCCACAGTAACTCACTACAGGGTCATAATCGTCGGCAATAACAAAACACGCTCGATCGAACGTCACTCAGTCGAATACGATTCGAATAACACTGTCGTTTAATTTTGGAATGTCTTGATCACGTTCGTTAGCGACGTGACGTGCGCGTGGGTAAGGGGCGGTGTCTTTATCACGTATAGTGCACGGTTGCGGTCGTGTGCGGGTAGCGGGGCGGCGCGCTAGTTGCGGTAGATGTACGCGCAGGGCTGCGGCGCGGGCGGCGGCGGCGTGGGCGGCCGCTCGCCCGACGGCGACGGGGACGACGACGGCGGCGACGGCGACGAGGAGGAGCCGCCGCCGCTCGCCGACGCAGAGCCCGAGCCGCTGCTGCGCTGCGACACTGCAACGCATAGATTATGTCTCAGTCCAAGTCCAGTGCGCCACAGGCTTGCTGATAAACTGACGTGGCTTTCACAAGATTTTGCAATAATTCTAACAAGATACTGAAGAACTGTGATTAGTAAAAAACGAAAGGTCCAGTAGACAAACAGCGCTAGGCACAAGTGGTCTAGATTTTTTGCTGAATTGGACTTACTTGGCGCAACTGTGTGGCACACAATAATGTTTATTTTAGTATTGAATTACTCTGTACCAAGAAATTTCTATTTTTCTATCTTTCTAGTAATAAAGTATATATATTTTCTTTTTGTTTATAATAATATTAAAAGACAATAGAAAATCTCGACTCACCCAATGTATGGTGATGGTGCGTATTATGTTTATGATGATGCATTTGGTCGCGCGAGTCCGCCCCGCTTGTTTCTCAGAGGTACACCTTCTTTACTGAGCGCGTGGTCGAGAAGCCATTGTCGTTGCCGCGCCGGTACCCATCGCCCTGCGGTCCGAATATTCCTGTGTTAACTGACATGCCTAGGTGAATAAGCGTGCGTGAGTTAGTGGACAAATGATTGGTTAGCGTCAGGTGCAAGTGCTCGTGAGATTCTGTCCTTTATTACAATGGAATGAAGTCTCAATATGCAAAGCTTAGGATTGTTATGGACTGTTTATTGAATCTCACGAACATTTTCAACCTCGACGGTTAGGCAATGGAAATGGTATGATAATATTAATTTGATTAACAGATTAGTAAGTGACTTAATAGAACATAATAAGATGACAATGGTAAGATCATGAATTATGACGAGACATGCATTGTGGCTAATGAAGTAATGATTGAAAACAGCAAGGCGATAACAGTTTAATCAAAAACTTACGTTGGTTCTCAATCTTGGTTTGTTCTACTAGTAGTTAGTAACTAACATCAATATAGGAAAAGAGGTAAATGCGCAGAGGGATAGAAGTATTATTTCAGTGATTTTTACGGAAAGTCATGCAAACGCTGCATCTTCATACAGGTATAAAGAAGTGACGATAAATTTGATACCCAGTATCATTAAATATTATTTACCACAAGTTTGTGTAAAAAGTTCAGGTCATAGCTCACTAGCACGGCTTCGACACAGCAAATTATTTGCCATTCAAGTTGGGACTTTAAATCGTGTGCGTTAAAATATTTTTTACCACAACAAGATAAAACGTTGACGACACGCGGGTGGCGTGCTGTAGCTAACGGTTGAAATTTTCAAGGGATTCCGGCTGGGATGTTGCCGTGTCGGAGCGGTGCTGTTGTAATGAGCGATGCCCTTAACACTTTTTTTTAAGGGTGGATAACATTCGCAGCTAACCTTACCCATACCTGTAAAAACGATCACAGCAAGCCATGCAAGAGAATAAAAAAGAGAATAACTGACATTGACCTGATGTGAGCGAAGTGTTCCGAAGTTGTCGCGACGGTACGCGTCGGGCTGGAACTGGAACAGCGTCTCGTGGTGGGGGTGGTAGGGGGGGTGCTTGCGGAGCGTGGCGCGGGGGGACGCCGGCTTCGGCTGCGGGGCCAGCACCGGCTCCGCGTACGTGACCTCCTCTACTTGCTGGAGGAGCTTGGGTTCCGCTTGGATCCTGCAAAGACGACATTAATAAGTATTGATGTGGTTCATGGTTACCTAATTCATGATTACAGAACACTAATATTTTGTTATTTGTTAAGAATGTGTGAGTTGTTAAGATGGTATGGTGTTTATTTACATTTAATGATTTAGGTTAGTCACGAACACATTTCATTCTAACTCTAAACAAAATACAAACCTATTAATATTCTGCCTCTGTTCAAAATACTCATACTCAGTATCAGGGTAAGGCATATTGTCATCGTCGTCCTTCTTGCACCTTCTGCCGCAGATGTATCCGGCCGCGAAGCCTGCGCCTAAAGCCGCTAAAGCACCTGCAGCTACTGCTAACGCTAACGTTTCTACAGAGTAAGCAGCCGGTGGAGGATCAGCTGCTAAAACCTCAGGACCTAAAACAAAAGAACAATGTTGTTACTCGATTGTTGTTAACAGTACTGGTAATGTTTCAGAATGTGATGAAATGGGACGTTCTTCAAATAATGAAACATGTTAGTAAAAGTACCTTCGTTACCTCCACCTCCTCCTTTCCCGTCTTTGTCTTGTACGATGTTGATGACTTCTCCTTTGGTTTCTCCTCTTGCGTCATCGTATAACCCTGAACTGAGACCACCGACTGCACCAGCGTCTTTACCTGGGAAAGAAATGATATTTGCTACAAAGTCTTTTTACAATATTTGGTTTGTTTTTTTTTTTAATAATATTTCCTAAAATCTTTTATTTTATGTTTTCTTGTTACATATTTGTGTTTCAGTACTTACTGTGAGGGCAGGCAGTATGGCTGCCGGTGCTGACGCTTTGATAGAAGGAGTTCTCGTCGAGCCATCGACTGACTCCGTGCGAGAACGCGCGACACCGACCCGCCTGTTTGTCCCACGCACAGTACGGGTCTTGTAATGCCACACATTCGCTGAAACAAACAATAACACCAGCTATAGTAAGTTCGTCCTTTCTTCTTTCTTTTTGTATTTTCAGGAAGGACTTTAGGGCTCTGAATATTAAGAATGCTTGAGCTTTCTTCGTTTTATTGAGCCTTTAATTAATTTGGCAGTCTACTTACAAGTAACCAGAATATGTCAGTAATCTCCAAAATTTAACGAAACCCAATTATTCGGATACAGTTTTAATACATGGGCATCAGGACAGGTCAGAATTTACACACATTGAGGACTGGAAGAAAATCGAAATGAACACTTACGAGCAAGAGCTGATCTTATCACTGGAACAGCGATGTAGCCGCAGACTGAGGACCTGTCGGTCTGACACGGCGATCAGCCTGGCAGCATCCCGACCAGCCCGCGCGACCCTCAGCGCCCTCACTGGAGAGCCGGCGGCGAATGCCTGTAGCTCCTCGATCACCACCGGCACTGCGCGCTTGTTAGAGTCGTACGACACAGCGTTGATGGCTTTGATGATTTTGCCGTTGTCTGTTGAAGATTAGATGATATTAGTTGACTTATCTGAAGGTAGACGATGTTAGTTGATTTATCATCTAGCTCAAAGTAGATTGTTTTTAACCCCCGACTCAAAAAGAGGGGTGTTACGTATATAAGTTTGACGTGTCTGAGGCATCGTAGCTCATAAACGGGTGAACCGATTTGAATACGGTTTTTTTTTAATTGAAAGCAGGTTTCCTAGCGATGGTTCTTATATGTTTTATCAAAAACGGTTCGGCCATTTCAAGGTTATCAGCTCTATTGTTAGCTGCGGTAGGGATCTTTATTTTTCTGTCGGGGGTTACCTAAAATTTTTAATTACTTGACAAAGTTTAAGCTCAAGCTCACCTGTGCCAATGAATAAGACATCATATGCTTTTCCTCCAGGAGTCTTCACTTGTGGATCCACGGCAATTTGCGTGAATCGATAGCTAGAAAAAAAAACAAAACTTTAATTTTCCGTACCAGAACTACCACTTTGAAGAAAATCTATAGTTTTATCAAACTTACTGAAAACTAGTTCGAATAACAATGGGTTCTCCGAAGAAAGCCGGCACAGACTCGTCCATCAGCGCATGCGTCTTGATGAAATTCAGCGTCTGGTCGGGAAGTTGCCTCGAGTCGTTGTTACATGTCCCCGGACGAGGCTCCGGCACCTATGCGAAAAAGGATAATCCAATAATTATCATTTGCAAGTCTTTCACAACTATGTTGGTGATGTGTGATGATGTGACTGTTTATATCACCTCCACAACCCATAAAAATAACATGATACCTCTTGCTAACAATATTTGTTACACTTTCGAGGTTCTACCCGTAACGATTGTCAAAGATCTACGAATGACAGTCGGTACCAACGGCTTTATGTGCTCTCCGAGGCAGCGATAATTATAATAATACGAGTATTAGACTGATTTCTCTTGCCCAACTTCCATTTTGGATCCAAGTTAATTACGCGTTGTTAATTGAAAAGATAGAAGCTATTTTAAGGGGAAAATGTGCAGTACTTACTTTAGCACTATTAACAGGTAACCAATTGGAATTGATGGCGTTCTGCTCCTTGAAGGTTCCTTCGAAGGTGTCAGCGATGTCCTGCATGCTGAACGCGCAGACAGCGCTGCCGGATATACTGTTGGGTGGAGTCGTGAAGGTTCCGTAGATCAACTGAGCGTTTAGACCGCCGTACACACCTTCTATTAGTTCTGTCGTTGATTCTGTAAGTAGGAAAATAATAGGGTAATTTGAATTGTTTTCGTAGTCTTTTTTCTTGTCTTTTGAACATGGACGAGGCGAAAGGAGCATGTAAGCAATCGTAGGGAAAAAGGCGTAAGTTTATGTGTATGTATGGTATTTCTTAGTACAGTTATTTCATATTCTTGTTTGGTATCTACTTTCAATGTAAAAGATGGAAAAAATGTAGCGTTGTTCAAATGTTGTTCTGTTTTTCATCTATTACGTTATTAATTCAAAGGCTTTTGTAGACTCTTGTAAACTTTTCTGTAATGATCTAAATGATGTTAGTCAACTTACGAATCTCATTGAAGTAGAAAGGGAAGTCTCCGGCGACGGAGCAGTTGAGCCTGGACTTGAGGAAGGACGTCCAGCGCTGCTTGAAGCGGTGCGGTCCACCGCGGTCGTCGCGGCATACTCGCGCTACCCGGGAGTACACCGCCTGGATGAGGAGTATAAGGAACATATTAAATAAACTGTGTGTCGAGCTACCATCAGCAAGGCTTAGGTACACGGTAATCTGAACTGTGGGTAAGTCTAGATAAAGTTGAAACTGCCTGCTATAGCCACATATGTAAGCGTTGCGCGGGCAATCAAGAGACCGCAAGTTTGCACTATCCCTATCAATAAATGATCTTAGTTGGACAGTTTTACAGAATTAAAATAAAATGTCTAAAATTGAGAATTAAGAGATCCAAACGTATCATTCAAGACTATTATTCAAGTTACCGTCATTATAGAAAAAAGTATATTTTATTCAATTGCAGTAGTACTTTCAATTTAATTCGCAACTGCAACCGGTGTAGTTAAACCGCATGTAAGCAATGAATTGTCGACGTGTCACGGCGTGAGAACGGTGATACGTACCGTGTCACGCTGAGAGTGAGTTACTAGGCAACGAGGAAACACTAGAGCACCTAACATTCCGTGTCGGAGTGAACGGTTTAATTAATAAGAGATCTATAATGAAACTACTACAGGTGATAACAGGTCCAGGGTTGCGTAGTTTGTTCGAAATAGTTACAGCGACTCTGGAACGCAAAGAGCAGTAAAAGGAACACGGACGGGTTTTAGTCAGTAAAAGTCTGACACTCCCTTCCGCTCCGCTCAGGGCGGAAAAAGTCATTTGAGCATCTTAATAAAAAGGGGTAATAATAGGTAGTAATACATCAAAGCATTATTAACCCACAGCTCACGCACGATAAGCAAACGTTATTCTAAAGAAATTAAAAAATACTGAATCAGTTTAGTTATAAAAAGTTAGGAAAATTGAAAAAACTTATCATACCTTTCCACAATTAATGTATTCAACAGCAGTTTCTCTGAAGAAGAAATACACGAAGTTTCCGTGAACCAAAGAATTCACGAAGTCCGGAGCTGTGGAATAAGAAATACATCATTATTAAACTACATCACTAAAGTTTACCATAAAGTAAATTTTAACACTCAATTATGCGGAGTGATGTAACCCTATCGCTGCTCAGTCGATAATTTCTAATACGATCTAATCGGATTTAGCGATTGTTGACACGTCAAACGTCACGTGACTGACAAGGAGTTCCCGCGCTTCTGAATTCAATTATAATGGCGGATGTCTGTTTGACAGTCACATTGAGAGTCAATCGCCCGCAGATATGTAAATACACATTGTTAACAAAGCATGTGTGGTGTTATCATTATGTTTATTGTTATTTGCTTCTATTTGATTGTAATCTGACATTTAGGATGAATATATTGATTTATGGCCTTCGCTTTTATTGTGTTTTTTGGATTTATTTACCTTTTTAATTAAAAATTACCAATGTGACTTTTACAATTCTTATGTACCTACTTTCTAAGTTTATCTTAGATATCACCGACATCGGTAAATGAAAACATGGTGAGGAAATTTGGACTTAAAATTAATTATTTTAAGTCTTGAATGGCCTTGAGCAAGCGTAATCGATCGACGCTCATGTTGTTATAAGAAGAGAATATTCACTTATTTCAAGAAGAGGCTGTTGCCCTGCAGTGGGAAATGGGCTGGTATTTTTAATATTTGAATAATTTAATAACAAATGCTTACCGTTTAGAGTCATTGAATCATACGGCTCCGTTTGTAAAGGTTCTCGATAGATGATCGGCTCCATGCCGCTAAAGTCTGCGACTGTACCCGAATACAACTCCCCGTCTGAAAATAAATAATAGAAAACAACGGTCAATATAACAAAATATAATATATCAATGTCATAATAAAGTTAGATTTTTTGTTAGGCAGGTTTATTTTTAGTGTTTAAAAAAAATGAGGTCGTTATTTTTAGCGCGCTTGAAAAATAATGATCAAAATTATGACGCAGTTATATGAAAACGTCAAAACTGGAATATGATAGGTTTTCCTTTATGTTTTTATTTATAGTGAACACTTATTATTTATATTAAACATCACAGTATATTGGAAGTCAGAGTCAGAGTACTTAATAGTATACGAGTTTTGGCAATATAACAGCTCTTATAGATATTTTATAGTAACTCATAAATCTACCCTTTAGAAATTAAATGAAACATTTTACACAATACAAATTGTAATAAATTAAAAGTCTTTAGATAGAAATATTACATTGTAAATCATAAATATCGGATCAGTCACAAATAATTTTATCAGCAAGAAATTCGCCAATTGTATAGATACTAGCATTTGCCTATTAAAAGCAAAGTACCTATTAAAAGTTTGTATTGTTTATATCATTTGGAGGCCTAATAATAAAATCGGAGCTATGCAATGTATGGTCTTGTAAATAAGGGCGGTTTTTCAACTTCATGGGCATAATTCATCTCGATAGAGAAAAAGATCGAAATCTTTGCTCTAAAGCTTAATTAAATAAATTGTCGTATATTCTGCCTACGTTATAATTTTCCCAGGGGTAAACCTCATTGGTAAATCCCATAATGCAGTGTTAAGTAGCAGAGTGCGTTACATGCCATCGGATTACGTGACTCGCATACGAGATGCGTGTGCCCGTTAATTGCCCGAATGTATCTGTGTGAATTGCCCAAATGTGTCTGTGTGAATTGCCCAAATGTATATGTGTGAATTGTCCATATATGCCTGCCACTGTGAGCACTGTGCGAATTGTCGGAGAGATTGGTATCGTGTAACACTTACTGTTTTATTACTGCACCTATTTATGTAGATGATGCGGGATGTGTATGTTACTTTATATTAAAAGGGAAACAGGATAGATACCTTATAATTTTGTATAGATTACGATTCAAGTTGAAAAATAGAAAGATTTTTCAGACTCAGCATCGTATGGTAACAAATTGATAAACGAGATATTTATTGTTCTGTTTTTATGAAAAAATACTTACTTATAGCGAAAACGTGTTTAAAAATAATAGGAAAAAAATAATGCCTTATTGATCTTATGTTATCATTATTTAAGTTTAAATTCATTTGCACATCCAAATTGTTAGTGCTATTTTTTTTTAAACGTATAAAGATTTTTTCGTGAATTAGTTACTAAAAATTGTTTAGTTACCTTAAGTTCTTCTATTTGTCCTTGAAGTTAAATAAAATACAATTCAATGCCGTTGTAGTAAATACGCCAATACACCTCGCCTCTCAAGCTATATAAACCAAGCACTAATTTGATTAACTAGATAACAATATGCTGTCCCTGTTACGAATGGGCCAGCCCCACATTTCCCGTGGGCATAGTATAAAGAGGGGAAGTAAGTTATCTTCATACAAACGCACCGCGCGCGGCTTGTATGTGTGCGTCATAGTATCTATGCGTCGCCGCACGCACACTTAACAAAATCTCAACCCGTTTCTCAGTGCGCCAGCCGGGGCTAACACCGCATGAGATTCGCGCGTCACGGCTTTTCGGTACCGCTTAATGAATGAAAAAATGTGTGATAATCGCAGGAGAACGTATTGCTGTGTGTTTGGGTGTCTTAATAATCCGACGAAGTGCGGACAGTCGCGGCCACACCGCCTCGCCGGTTTATTTTATCCCTTTTTTTGAAAATAATACCTACTGCTCTGAATCTTGAATACATTCTGTATTTGTTAGGAAAACCATTGTTGAACTTTATTGACTAATAATCACTGAATTAGCTATACAGAGATGAGATACCTATGGCAAGGGCCGGGCTTTAAACTAATGAATTGGTAGGCAGTACCACCGATTAAATAAGTAAGTACCTACAGATACTTCACGCCATTGAGAACTTGACAATTAATGCTATAATTACCTACAAAGCGTTCGTGCGCGGTAAAATGTACTTTACGCAAACGCCCGATAGTACTGTGCGCCCGGGCGTACGCGACCCGTAGGCACTTAATCGTGTAACCTTGAACGAGTAACGGAGGCCTGGCAGTACCTACTATCAGTAACCTACCGTTTACTCGTGGTCATTACCGCTCCACGCCGCCCGCGCCCGTGACAACCCTGAGACAGTAGGCAATTCTATCGCGGATTGGCCCGGAGATAGCCTACTTCCCTTCTTTATACTATGCCGTGGGTGTCGTAAAATGCGATAAGGGCCTGAACTGGGATAGGCAGTGGTACCTGTGTAGGTATTTAATACTACGTAGGTAGTACTGCGGATACAAGTGTGTGGTTAGTTGGACATTGTCTGCAGTACCATCGTTTGTTGGTCTAATTTATACGGCCCGTTTGTATTAAATGTTGTATAGTCAAGATTAAGCAGTTTAAAGCATCACTTTGGATAGCTATGGATTTTGTGTATTAAGACATTTAGCTTCATCATCATCATCTTCTTCCCCTTATCCCATGTTACTTGGGGTCGGCGCAACACGTTTAAAAGACATTTAGCTTACGAATACATTCTCAAAATGATGGTGAAAACCACATCAATATGTATCGAGTAGCTTTAAAGAACTATGGCGCTATTTCGGTGGACACACAAACAGATCCAAAAAGCGGCTTTATTTTCAACACATACAATCACGCCTGTATTCCCGAAGGGTTAGGCAGAGGTGTACCAATAACGATGATGATGATGAGGGGTGGTGTTATTTTACATGTTTTTTTTGGGCAAGGTTTCTGTTTGCGACTTTCTCGGTGTAACCCTAAAGCCTATTAGTACTCGAGAATAACGTAGCTTCGTGTTTGCGAATTCCAAATAGTTCCAGAGACGTTTAAACAAACTAATTCTTCAGCTTCATAATATTAGCATAAATTACCAATTTGATTTGAATTTCGTACGTGAATGACAGCGAAATTAAAATTCGGTTGCTTATTTCCTCAAATAATGAACGACATTGTCCCTTATGACAACCATACCAAGCTTTATGGGCAGAGGAATTCTGTATGGAAGCTTTGACATAGCGCTCCATTGAAAATGTTCGTGGAATTTGAGATGACCTACATGTTTTATGTGGGATTTATAACTGGCCAACGCTACGAAAGGGAAATTCCTTTACAATACATTGAATTAAGTATAAATTAATTATTAAAAAGATGTAGATGATAGTTGCTCTACAGGGCCCCATTTTCTCAATTACCTATCAGGAAATCTCAAATATAAAATTTCAAATAATAATTTCGCAAACTATTCCGTTCATTCTCCAATCGGAACAATACTCTGTCCAATATTTACTGCAGCATCACTATAAAGACAATGAGTATTTAGCACAATAGTTAGTCCCTCGCTATCTCTGACCGGACACGATCGCCGGGAATTGTAGGTACTACCTACAGCATCAGCAAAATTACGACACGGAAGCGACCAATACGTAGGTATATATCACGTGGGCGTAAGACCAGCTGCCGATCTACCGGCCACTGCTCCCCAGGGCGTCGCTGCACTTAATTGGACCAGATCAATAGGAGATAACTAACCGTCCCGTGTCCGCACCACGTAATGTGCATGCATCCACGTCCTATGTGTGTGTGCACGAAAAAATATATGTAAAGTGTGTATGTGCCTGTGTGCGTGCCGCGGACGTAAGTGGTCACTTTGACACACACACTAACGTAGACATTCTTTCGCCCACATTTTATGCAAAAGTTCCATTTACACTTTTACAGCATGCGACAAAGAGATGTCTATGTGTGTGTTTGACCAAAATGTGTGTATGTATAAAGAGGTAACGTCCGTGTGAATGAGTGAATTGCTGGACATAACACGAGGACAATTTAAAAAAGTTGGCAACGTAAATGTGCAAAAGTTAGCCCCAGTTTTATATGAGAAATAATATAACAAACTGGCAACTGTGCTTTTGTTAAATTCAATTAATATAAACGTTTTACTCTTTTTTCGTTTCTGTGCGACGACAAACCGCGAACACGGTTTTTAATTACTCACATGAATTTTGAAGTGGAATATGTTTAACGTGTTTTACATAACTGGACATTCAGTGGGTATCAGTTTTAAATTTTAAAGTAGGAAGGTGCATAAAATGGTAATTTAAGCTTCTATTAAAAAAAAATGCCTTTGATTTTAAAACAGTTACTTTAATATTCCAGCTTTACGTGGTGTATGATTATATTGCACATTTATTTATTTAGTATTTTTACTCATTATAATTTCAGCATAAACATACCGGGAAACTGTGGGTGAACATTGGTACACCTTTGCCTAACCCTTCGGGGAATACAGACGTAATGGTATGTATGTAAATTCAGCATTATTACTAATATTATAGAGTATACTTTTCACCGTTTTATTGTAAAATCGTTTGTTGCAATTAATAAATATTTCATCAAAAATTCAGCAAGATTAGTTTTCTTCCACCTAAACTCATGTATTAGCAAGCAAACGTTCCTACACGTGGTATAAGAGAGACGAACAAAAGTTCCTTCATGTAAATAAAATAGATAAACAAAAAACATTCCCTGTTCTCCATAAAATAGAGCTAAAGCAACACCACAGTGTTAACATAGATAACGCAAGTGGCGACGATAGTTTTGTTGCGTGTAATAAATGGGTGCGAATTTGCAAGGGGATGTTTTAATGCAAAGAAAATTGCACAAAGGGACAGAGTGACGGTAATTGATGGTTCAACGCCATAGGAAACTGTTTGTGTAGGGGGATTTGTATTGTTGCCTAGCAACTAGGTAGATTTTGTGCGGATAACAAGACTTGTTCATTGAATTAAATGAAAGCAGATATGAGGCGTGCAGTTGTAATTAATTTGGTTTAGTTGTTTGATCAGAGAATTTTAAATCTTATTGGGTTTAGTTCAATCTGTGAATTGCAATGACAACTTAATCATTTGAGACACCCCAATTTGAGTTGTTTATTAAATAGGAATTTGTTATTGTAAATTGATTACCACTTTTAAGTTGATATGTTATTACGTTAAAAATTAGTTTATCAAAGATTTTGTTATAATATTGAACGTTAAATTGCAGTATAAAACAAAGTCGGTTGCCGTAGGCTGTTTCTCTGTGCGCTTAGATCTTTTAAACTAGGCAACGGATTTTAATGCGTTTCCATTAATAGTGTTTTAAGAAGCAGGTTTATTAATATAGAACATCACTGTCGACAACGACACTCACGACCAACCAACGGGTGCGGAGCAGTAACCAAAGAAGTCACTAAACGCGGTTTGCACCGCGGTCATATAAAATAGACCTTATTATATGAAAGCTAGTAAAAAGTACACGTCTACATAATACGGAACCCAAATTAATTTCGGTTGTACCTCTCAGTTATAGAGCATAGTAAATATATATATTTTTTACAAAGCTTTTGTAAAAAACGTCGATTGTTTGTTCGGGATAATCTCTTGTCCTTTTCAACGTGTTTTGTCTGAAATACAATGGAGTAGGTACAATATGAAGGTACTTACGACTGTGCTGAAACATGAAGTGGGGTACTTGGATAAAGTCGGGTAATACAGGTATTTTGTGTACTCAGAAAACGGTGATTTGGTATATTAAAAGTCATTGCTGACTTCGTGTTTTTTTTTATAGCAAGGTTTTATTTATCAAGTTTACAAGTTCAATTTGAGCTACTTTCGGATATTCGATTGAGCTGAAATGTTGCGTAAATGTGTAATTTGCATGACAATGCAATTAAAAAGTGCAAGTCTCAACTTGTGCAAGTTGGTAGGTATATCACGTACGTGTTGAAATCCAAAAATAAGATTAACGTTAGAGCCATACGATAATTAGTTCAGGAAGAAAAGTAAAAAGATTTTTCCAGCTATTCCAACATATTGGTGCATTATTACATTTGGCAAAAAAAAAAAACTCTTCAGTTGATTTTTTTTCTTTGTTTGCATACGCTAATCTCCGAAGCTACTGGTCCGATTCTAAGAATTATTTCACTAAAAGAAAGTTACGTTATTTCTGAGTGCTATACGCTAAATTTTATTACAAAAAACTGTGATTCGTAAGATAAGTCTTGGGCAAAAGCTAGTAGGTTACCAAAGGCTCATATTATGGATGTAGTCAGCTTTAAGCCTAATAGATATTTAAGCACTACTGCAAAGGATAAATTCAGAGTATGCTTGCAGTATTAGCTTCTATGCACCTGAGGGCTTTGTTACTATTCAGTTCCGGTTGCAACCCCAAATTATGTACGAAGTCTACATATATATACGTTTAGGAATAGGGGAACTGTACAGCATATGTAACCAGTATTCATCAGTTGTACCTACATAAACTCGGTACTGGATCCGATTAAATAATATTCTATCCTCCATATGGTTTCAAGATTGCCTAAGATCCAGGTAGCAATGTATACATATTAATATGTATTTTGAATTTAGAATGATGGGGATTTTGATCCCACTTTTACCTGTTTTTGTATGTAGCTCTGCCTAAGATCAATAAAAATATCTATACTTAATTATGAAGCTAACGTCGTTTGTTTGTTTTAGTGGACATACTGGACCAATTCTAAAATTGCTTTTATTGATAGGAAGCTACGTCATCTCTTTTTATCGGAAACATCTGATATTCCTGAGAAAATTCACATAGACAAAATCGCGAGCAAAAGCTTGTTAGCAATATTTATTTATTTTCAAATAAACAAAGGGTCGTTCCAAGTTAACTAAGTTCTTGAACAATGCTCAATAACCGGCGTATTATATTAAAAGCTGTACACAAAACGGCGTATACGCATGGGTAATAGCGAACAGATCCTTTATTCGGACGTAAGTTGCGTATTATTGTTAACGATAACATACCGCGTATTGTTTCCTATTTTCGGCTTCCTTGCCTATAAAGTCGGTAAGTGACAGCCTCTTTGAATATGGCCTATTGTTAGGAGTATCGTGGGCGGAGGTTTTAATATTCGAAGAGTTTAGTATTGAAGGGGTTACATTATAAATGGTTTGAGTAGGTAAAAGTGACGCTCAAAACTGGCAAAGTAAACTAGTAATTTTATTTTGTATCCGAATTTTAATATCTTTGCTTATAGTTTTAAAATGTTAGAGAAATTCCTGCGCATGTTTTTATTGACTTTGAATGTAAACTTGATTGAAAAAATAACGATGTCAACTCGGAATTCGTACGTAGGCGCCACGTACGGGACGCTGTACCCACACATACCCCACTCAGGTATATAAATAATATGTATAACAGTCACGTCATAATCCACTCGTAGTCCCATTGAACGATCCTCTATTGAATGCAACAATGAGTGGCCATTGTACGCCGACAGACTGTGAAAGTGGGTTCAATCGTTATGAAAAAGATTTTTCCTTTTTCCTAATTTCCTGACAATGGAACGACCATGGACTCCCTTAGCATATGTGACCCGGTTACAGGAAAGGGTTCTGGCGGAATGTTAAAAGTATTCTTAGCCTGATAACAAGGTTTTGTTACCTTGCGAAGATCCTGCTTATTGGGTGGACTGTTTTTAGGGTTCTCTTGCTGAAGTGAAGTGGGGGACTTTTATGTACTTATTATGACAAACTATTATAAAGGTATTATATTGTTGCGGCCCAGTATTTGGCTACTTTGACTGCGTTGTCGGTGACAGCCATTAAATCTTCCTGCGTGCAGCTGTTAGAGCACGCAGGGCATGGATGTGAGATGGGCCATCGTTTGTGCTGTACTGCACAGACAGCTCAAGTCGTTACCGTTACTGAATCCCCACCTAAACATGTTGTCTTTGCTATGACCGACCTGAGTTCGGTTCGATTCTTATTTCGGTTCTTTTGTGTGTTGTAAGGCAAGTGTGAGATCGATACGAGGCACGGTATCACCCTCAGGAACTGTGGAGCTCCTAATGATACACACCTGAGGTTTATCGATACCGATTGTGCGACGTACTCGAAGGGTGAGATACGTTTTATCTGTAAGTAGTTTTTCATTGGTATTTTATCGGTAATATTTTCTCGGGTGCTGAGATTGTAATCTTAGAAAGGTGTTCAGTAAAATAGGGTATAACAAGACAGATCATAACCGTCGTATAGGTTTTCTGTACATAAAACCAAGAAATAGCGAGCAAAAGAAAAATTGCTGGAGGAAGACTTTGACTTGTTATAATAATAAACTAGATTCTGCCCACGATTCTGTCCGGGTGGATGCCAAACATATCTTATCACACATGGCAATAGTGTAGCACTTTATCATTGAAAGAATTATTATAATCGAACCAGAACTTCCAGAGACTATCTTTGAAAAGTCTTTTCCACTTCACAATATTAGTATAGACATAACTCCCAATTAAATACCAAAATTAACAGTATGTATTACAGCAAGTTTTAACGTAATACATGGTTTCAGTAAATACACAATGCCTAATTGATGTGCTAGTGTAACATGATCGTCGTTGTATCCCATTAGCGGGCGTGGTAATACCTTCAGTCCGACCTCTGCTTATATAGTGTGAGATATATCGTAAGATAAGTCATGTGTATATTGTGCGATGTGCATTTGTAAATTGGATTATGAAGTGAGTCGTGCTGATGCGATCACTGGTGGTTGTATTGTTGTGTTGCCAGATTATAGAAGTTAATGTTGATAGTGTTGCCATAGTATTGGAGGTGAAATTTTGCTCTTGACTTGAATTTTGAATAAAGAATATGTTTTATTTTTATTTTTGGCCAGTATTTTGTAGAAATCAGTTTAATGTATGTGTATACTGGTTAAATGGCTGCATTCGGTTGGAATCCGATCTCATAGCAGTTGGGAAAAGATGAGGCAGAAGTTTGATTCTGTAGGAATTAAGGAGGCAATTCTAGCAATTTTTAAGAACATTGAAATTATAATCTCAATCTTATCTGTCAAAACTGCTTCTACGTGATTGCGACTAGATTTTAAACGTTATTCATTAACACATCCAGCCTTCAGTCTCTCAGTTACGTGTGATTGCCTGCATAGGTCTACAATACATCATAATTGCTTTTGCGTTCAGTTCCAGTTATCCATTCGTAACAAAGGTAAACATTACAATACGGGCACGCATCTCGTTACAGGCATTGTACTGCCCAGTCTGCCCATAACCACAACAACGTTTCCTCTCACAGATAAAAAAATGTTCCAAATTTAAAAATGTTCCAAATTTAAATATATTCCAGTGTCGCGCTAATTGGCAGCTAGGGTTGCCATGCTGTTTACTGTGAGTGACACTGTTGCAATGGATGATGTTTTATTATCTTTGTTTTTAAAACCCAACGTTAATGGGGATTATTTAAAATTTCTTACGTTTTTACTCTTTGCGGTTGAAAATCAGGTTGCATGGTAGGTACAAAAACAATTAGAGGATTTTCATTTTTTTTGTTACATAATTAACATCATAACTATTGTCGATATAATTCTCTAAGATATAGTTGTCCGCAATCTCTATATTTTTTATAATAAGCACATTTACGAGTAGTTAGTAAAGTAATTAATTATAATTGTGTAAAAATATCTGTCTTTTTTTATTACCATACAATCTGATGTTGAGTTGCAAGAACGCGAACAACCCTACGGCTTTCTCTTTAAATTAAAAACTACTTTTCACTTACCAGCATAAACGGCAGTGGAGTTATGTTCGGGGTCGTACGGACAGACGGCCTGTCCGGACTTCTCCCGCTCCATGTGGTAGGAGTCGCGCTGGACGCTGTACTCCCTGCAGAAGGGTCGGAAGCTGTTCGTGCCGCAGACCAGCAGCCTCCCAGGACCGAGGGAGACCAGCACTCGAATGTAGTTCTGGCAGCTCTCCTGGGGAAAAAAAGATGAGAAATATTAGCTTATGATTTATCCACTGTAAGGTGAAGGTAATCTATATTCATATGGGAAAGCTTTTATTAAGTCAAAATACATATAACTATTACTACAATTTAAGAATATTATGAGTAAATAAACTACTGCGACTATTTTATTTTTAAATAAAACTCAGTCCTTTGTTTAATCATGTCACGTAATGATCATCAGTACCACACAATCACCCATCACATAGCTATCCTTTTTTGTCCTATTACATGGGACCTAAACATACCGGCGGACTATGGGTGTACATTGGTACATTTCTGCCTATCCCTTCGGGCAATACAGGCGTGATGGTATGTTATGTTTTTTGTCAATACAATAAACAAAACATAACATAACACATCTTATAGATGTCTTATCAATATGATATATCTGTAATAATTCATACTAATTGGGCCCTGTAGATGGCCATGTTTATTATTACGTCAGAGGTGATCTACAAGTCATCAATGGTGCAAGTAAACGGACAATTGTGACACTACAGAATATGGGACATAGTCTGATCACCAGCTCCACAATCGCACTAGGTGTCGAAGCCCGGTCTAGACTTATCAAAAAGTCACATAAAAAAATATAAAGTTCAGTCAACTATGCCAAGCCTCAAGAAATCTTTTCCCGGGATTACAAACCAACATAGCACAAAATTAATCCTCCCAGCATGTCGCCGGTAAAATTAGGTCCAAGTAAATCCATGTCCGGGCAGGTATATCGGCGATATAGTTCGGTAATATGATTGCATTTGCATTTCCATGAGCCACCAGATGTACGCTCCGTAATCCTATTCCGTTGCAATGGGATCCGAGCGCACTGACAGACAGGCATACACGTCGTTTTGTATAACTAGTCGAGCCTGCTGTGCATACTGCTTGGTGGAGTGGTTAGTAGGCAGACATGATTTGGGGAACTGTAGATACTAACTTGGTCTGTGAGCCCTTGGAAGTAAAGGTGGATGAAATTAAGAGTTGTTCCTGCCTTTTTAAAGTTCAAAACAGCTTGTCGTTAAATAAAAATGAGCTTTTCATTCTAGTTTGTAAAAAGTGATTCCAAAGGTCTATGGTAACAATAATACCAGCCTATTCACTAATACGCTGGGTAATTGGTCATTACCAATTGCAGGGAAAACACTTATTCTCATATAGATAAGGCATTAGCATTGATCACCACGCTTGCTCAAGGCGGATTGGCGATTTCAGAATTATATTAATAAAATTATAAGTCCAGGTTTCTTTACGATGTTTTCCTTCACCGATGACAGTAATGTCCAAGATCGGTCGGCGCATTAATCACTGGGCCATTACAAGTCCGAGGACGATCATAATGTTTGTTAAATTTTAAATGACTGTTGAAAACGTGAAAATACCTTAATCTGCAGATAAGTAAGTACTAAAACATTTAAAAGCAATTAAAAAACAAACTAAAAATCTTCAAGTAAAATTAAGTTTTTATCATTAAAACAATTTTAAAGAACGGTATTTCACTGGCAATAAATCTTCCAGTTTCAGTTTTATTTTAATAGTTTTATGGTATCTTAAAAGTTTCTTAGTGACCTAGTGTTCCGGCAGTATTTTACTTGGTCATATTTTATAGAGATAAAGATAGAAAGACAGTGGGATTTAAACCGCTTTCTGGATGCCGCTTGAGTACATAATACCAAGTAACCAAGTTCTTACAAAGTAAACTGTCATATATTAAAATGCATTATTTGAAGTTAATTGTGTTATGTATGTATAATTTTAAATGTATGTTATCAACAACTAAGGGCTCGTTTCACCACCTCTAAATAGATACTACCTTAAAAAATCAATCAGAATTTGTATAACATTACCTGGTAAATAATTTTGGATTGAAACTTATTCGATGGTATTCGGACCCAAAAAAGACCTTAAAAAGATAAAAGTCCCCAAAAAATGAAGAAGTAGAAAACACTTATAAAATCTTTGCAAACCCTCAAAGTTTTAAAACTTTTGCATGAGAAGAAAAAATACTATCAAAACTGGTTTTTATTGATGATAACCTCTGCTCGCATTCCAATACCTTCATTTAACCAATAGCTACCTATTGGTTATATGAATGTAGGTATTAAATAGATACTAAATAGGTAGATACCAAAACGACTGTCACTAGGCAACGTCAACAGTAACTAATCTGAATAGAGATCTAAGTTAGCTCAAACTGCATTAGAGAACAATAGATATTATGTTAGCTTAGTCTAGCTTAAGTTATTGACTTGCATCAATTACTGTTATGGTTGACTATTCAAGCAAGGGTGACGTATTATGTTTAGGCAAGGGTGTACATTAATAATTTATAAAACGGTTTTAATTTTAGAACATGATAACATGTCTTAATCGTTATTAAATAAGTCTTAGTATAAATAAGTTATTTGTTTATTCTTATTTCATACTTAAATAGATTATTTATTTTTACTTATTTAATAGAATTGTGGATTAAAATTGATAGATTTTTTATACTTAAATAGGCACTTAATAGGAACATGTTCGAAAAAAATATTGAAAAACATAATATGCCTAATTCTAAATTCTCAGTAACTGTGAAGTAATAAAAAATAC
The DNA here is from genome assembly GCA_932526535.1 of Caradrina clavipalpis. NCBI lineage: Eukaryota > Metazoa > Arthropoda > Insecta > Lepidoptera > Noctuidae > Caradrina > Caradrina clavipalpis. The sequence goes on from OW052103.1 coordinate 5,862,970, forward strand.
AGGAAGTTCTTCAATTAGACGAAGATTTCATGCTTCATAATGACATTATTTTATGTGTTATCTAACTCTTAGATATGCTGGTTAGCCTATTGTTGGCGACTGTATAAGACTGTGACAAAAAATTGTAATATGTACTTAAAATCTTAAGTACACAGAAGCTGTTTTTGGCAATCCTTAATAAATAAATAGAGCTTGGACATCATCCAAGCTTTGGCTACAATTTTTTATACTCTTATTATGTTTTTATTAATATTTAAAAATGTAATCTATTTGAACATAAAATAAGTAAACCCTTATTATTAATTAGTGATAAAATACGCACGTATTCCAACGTAACTTGTAAAAAAAAACCTAAACACAAAACATTTTGTGAACAACAAATCGAGACACAATCTCCTAATGAGCTTAGTATGAAACCTGATGTTCTTATACGTAAAACACGTTCCGACCTACTCGAAGTTTCTGGAAGCTTCGATTGAGCTCGTTGTCGGCACTCGGTACCGTCAGCTGTGACCATTACGTTACGGCCCATCCCACGCAACGCATCCCGCAATACTTTGTAGGGTTGCCACGCGAGGGTGTAACTAAACAAAGTATTTGTTACATGTATGGTATTGAATTATAAGAAAAACAAATGATATAGAAAGATATGATACGGAAAGAAGCCTCTTTTTGATACCACATAATTTGTCTTTACAAACTGTCTAGCTGTCTAGATCATCTTAATCTAATATTTATTTATTGTTTTACTCTATAACTGTGAATTATAAATAATAATGTAAGACAATGATATTACTATTACGTCATGTCAGCAGACGTGCTTAAAGTGCTAATGATTTGTACAAACAATCGCGTGGCAGCCCTACACCTCCATTACGTGCGTTACAGTAGCGAGACCCAGAGCTTTGTAACAGTTCGTATTTCGGTTCGCACACCACCCTCACTTGACCAGTTACTTTCTAATTCAGAGCACTCCAGTTCGAATACTAAATGCTGGCCCATTTCGGATAAATCTAGGATAAAACATGCTCTGTTTGCTTTAGGATTAGAGCTAATTGTAAATACGGGCTGGATGTAATTGGATTTACAAGAGTGATGTTTTAATCCATTGGTGTTATGGATATTGACGTTGATAGAGTTTACGAGTAATGAAATTGAATATTTAAAATTATGAAGAACATTTCGATGAAATATGAGATTCGTTACGCTGGGAATCTAATGTAACAAGATAGTTTTGTGGCTTTTGTTCATATTTTGTTTCATTTTAGACACAGTTCACGATCTTAAAAACAATGGAGTTTATTTGTTTAAGTTTAAATATTAATAGTGTATTAAAAGCCTCACAGAAACGTTACAGTCACTGCTTTTTTAAAAACCAAAATCTCAGTAAACCAAACATTCCTTCCTATTGATATATTCCACTTTGCACCAACATAATCTAATTCACAATGTTACTAGAATGCTCTCGAAGACGGAATTCAACAAATCTGTTTAGGAACCAATGGCAGTCGGCTCACGTCGGCTGCAGTTCGGGACCAAGTAAAATGGCGTGCAAGTAGACGGGCCAGCGTCGAATGCTTGCTTGCAATTGAAGCATGAATTTGCGACGTCCCGTGAGCACCGAGCAATCAACTGAGCGACGAACCTTGGGGACGCAAAAAGAACGTACTTTTGTTTGTGGTCAACAAAGTCTGGGAAAATTTGAAATGTTTATTTTTAAAATTGTATAGTTAGTTGACTTTATTGCAAGGCAGTAATTGCATCTAGCTAACAAAAATAGATTGTTTATTATTTTTATTATTGAAGGTGAAAAAAAAAAACAGCAAAGACTGGGGAAAATTAGATTATTGTTTTCTGTTCTTGACGTCAGCGGGAATGTCGGTTATCGTGGATGTAGACGAAGTCCCGTATTAACAAGAAGCCTATGCCCTTTCTAAAAGCGCATTTCACGCACAGTGCCAATTTGTGCGGCAAAGCCGATGGATTTATAAGTTGCCGGACGCACCACGGGCAGCCTTTAGGGCTCAAGCTTAGCCAGCACAAAATTTCATCAAAACAAGCAAATGAACTGACTCACTTCAGCATTTATAATACCTATTAGGTTAGGATATCTACTTGAGCTTACAAAAGTATAACTTATTTATCAATAGAAAACAGTTTAAACAAGATGCCTTTTAGTCTCACCCAAGTCTCCCGTATAAAACTTAAATAATGTATACAGGTACGTACTACTCCAATAACATGTACCTATTAATAGTAATGTGAAATATTTGAGTCGATGGTCCATCTATTTACTACATATATCCAAGTTAATAAGCTGGTATCAAATGCCTACTTCGCGCTAAGTGGGTGTCTAGACATTACGAACGTGACTTCTCACGAGGGAATTTAAAATCTCATGTATCGTGGAACTCGTTTGAAGTTTCTCCATCATGCTATCCTGGCACAGGTCTGGTGGCAGAATTATCTTAAGAAACAGTACCTTTGCATAAAATCTTTACTGTATTTGTTATGTAAACATCATATCCTATCCTACTTCTATTATAACGCAAAACTTTGAGAGGATTGATGAATGGATAGATGGATGGATGGATGGATGGATGGATGGATGCTTGTTACTCTATAACGCTTTAACAGCTGAACGAAATTAGCTGACATTTGGTATAACTTATTGATATAGCTTAACACAGGTTCTTTTTGTCCCTTGGGTTGATTGAAGATCTTAGCTTTATCTTTAAATCTATTATTTAGAGAACGACTCGATTGATTCAAATCGAGTCATTTTCAAATGATTCGATGATGTCAAAGCAAGGTTTTTCTGAAAGATATTTCTTGGAAAATGTACTGGTAAAGTTGTAAATTGCACTACAGCGAAACCGGGTTTATTTATTTATTTATTTAAAGACAACCAACTTCTACTAACAGCTTGCACCAGACATAAAAGTTATTGGTCAATTAATACATACTAAACATAAAGAAAAACATAAAATTTAAAATTTGAAAAATTACACCTTAAGCACGAAAATAAAAATAAAAAAACAGAATTATAACATCATTAAAAAGGAAAATAACAAAACAATTAAAATAATAAATTGATAGATAGATAGATAATTAATTCATTAATTCATTAATTAGAGATAGTGCTGGGAGTGGCAATGGACTCCAGGTATCGATTAGCAGCACTTAGGAGTCTCAGTTCAGTACTTGCAAAGACATCTAAAGTACCATCATGTAGCAAAATGTTATTAATAAGGGAAAGGGCTAGGTACAGTGGACTGGTCTTAAGGGCTACGGTACCAGCTTGCGGTATCGCAAATAGAGGACGTGGTTGGCGAGGGCGAAGTGCGTGTCTGATCGGTAGCGGGATTCGAAAAGAGACAAATAATAATAATGAGGAATTGGAGTGAGAAGCACGAATCGGGTTGCTACTGGCCGTTACTACTTTGTAAGCAAATAAATAAAATAAGTAAATATTTTCATAGTAAACATTCGCATTACATTCTCGTTAAAAGTGTACACTTTTCCCTTACATTATTATAATATTGCTCAACAACTTTGAAACATTATTTTTCGGGCAGGAACGACCTACTTTCGACACAGCACATATTTTTTAAAGCGTGGCTTAATTAGCCTTCTGTCGGCCGTAACGCCCTCTAGCGGTGAAGGTCGTTAACTTTAGCCTTTAAAGTTTCATAATAGTTATTACTACGTACGATATAAGATTAAAAAAGTCATTATTTATGTCAGAAAGTTGGAACTAATTAAGTTAAGCTTTTGTTTTTGTTACTTGTATTATAAAATTTACATGACTTTAGTTGGTGTAGCACATGATCAGCTGTTTAAGAAAATGGTAAAGCAATTAATTAGCCAATTAAGATGGGAGCGTTAGGGTAGACTGAAAAAAACAAATTTTCTTACTTTTTTTTTGCAATTTGCTGTTTAGTGGTACGTTCATAAAAAAGTAGACGCGCCATTGAAATGTATTGTATCACAAGTATAATTATTAGAAACTTCATCATAATTCTCTAATTTATTATAAAACCCGTAAATAAAAATATATTATCATCCCTGATTTATAATGCCATTTATGGATTGTTTCCCACGTTCAAATGGAATCATGAGTGATAACAAAAGTATTTGTCAATAATAGCTTAAGATAAGAGAACTAGGAAGATTAGCTAGACTGTGTACGTGACAAAAAACAAGTTTTCTAGAGGATATATGGCAGCGAAACTATGTAGCTTACTTGTTTTGTTGTTCACGACTGAGAATAAGATGAGGTATTGAATTATTTCTAAAGTCTAGGCAAAGCAATCCGTTTCTTGGCATTCTGAATTGAACTGGAATACACAATCCGACACGACCGGGGAGAGATCAGGTGGAAGACCAATGGCTTTTCATGCTTTCCGATGTCACTCCACCAATGCCAAACTTCAGACTGCTATTGAGGCATTCCTAATGGAAAAACCTAATGATACTTTTTACCAGACCTGGAAATCCAATCCACACACGCTATGCAATTACACTTGCGACCACAAGACTAACAGGACACTCATAGTCATGGTTTCCCACTTAGTGATTACTTACATTGAAATTATGAAAAAGTACAACCCACCACAGAGCCGAATACCAATAAACTCGAGCCCCAATGCACTCACAATTACCGACACACCTCGCGAATGCTCTCCAAACACGTCTTACCAAAAGAAATAAATTATAGTTTCCAATTAGTGGAGCAAAAACTTATTAAAACGAGTGCCGCGACCAAATGGTGGCAGTTACATTAATCGAAACTCGTTACTGCACGCCGCTAATGGATGCATAAACGTTTAAAAACTTCTTCTTACACGCTTTCCTAGAGAAATTCGAGTGAATTTGTAAATAGTCTAAGAAATTAGTTTGGTTGGAACATGTTTTGTCCAATAATTAAACAGGGATGGAAGCTTTATTATGATTTTTCAGGAATAAAAAGTAATTTTCGTAGCTTTGATCTGTGTTTTAAGAAGTAAATAAGAATAGAATATTCTTCAAGTTAGACTCGAGACACCTACATAAAATCCTCTCTAATTGGTAAGATAAGTCCCAGATTCCCCGAAAGAAAAATTAAGGTGTGAAATTGTCAATAAGCTGTTGTAATTGGTTGACTGAATTATCAACAACCAACCACTGAAGCTTACGCGCGGCTTTGTTATCTTTCGAGAAACCGGTGCTACAGATCTATTTCGTTGTAATAAAGCTGAAGTTTTCTTTTCTTTTTTTAAATGCTAAAAATCTCTAGAAATCTTACAGTATTTGAAAAAATATTTTTGTATATGATAGTTAGATTCATAAGAAATAGTATTGGCTATACGAGTATAACATCACGTTACTACTAACGGGAGTGCAGCAGTGACCAAAGATGTAACTTGGTTGCGCGTAGAAGTTGGTGTTATATGTAACTAAATCTTACATAGACATAATTAGTACTAAGTATATGACAGGAAAACTTCCTCTGACTATATACAACATAATAAACCCATAAAGCTGTCCCCATTTTTACACCATAACAGGGTTATACGCAATACCTATACGTCGCCATAAAAATGTTACCCAATAATAACAGGTTGGTAAAAAGGTAATTTTACTTAACAGCCTTTTAATTTTCCCTACGGAACCCTATGCAGGCTCGTAAAACAAACACGATCACTTGAATAGTTTACTGCTATTTTTAATGGGCCCCTATTTATTGCAGTTTATGCTAATTTGCTCGGAAAACATCGTAGATATGGCGGTTGTTCTGTGTTAAAGAATGAAAGGGTTGTACAGTGGAGTACAAGTAAAGGTTAGCTTTAAAATTGATTGGTTTTGGTGTTTTCTGATTTATTTTTGGTCTTTTAGGGGGTGAAAATGCTCATAAATATGAACAACTTTTATCATGAAGCCTATTCTGAAATAGGAAAGGAAAGCTATTCCGTTGTCATCGTGTTGATTGTGTACTTTTGTAATATTTCAATGTTGGGCCCATAATAAAACTTGTGTATATTCCGTTGTACTTATACTCTTTGAAAAGATCAGTAATGAATCAGTCTAAATTCCCAGCCAGCTGATCGTTCCACGATTTACTACTTTTTTAACCACCTGTATGTCCTATCACTGCCTACCCCCATAGCATTATATTCTTTCCTATGTATAGCTAGCCATATGACGATACAAACATCTATCTAGATTTATTAATATACAAATGAAGAAAATGTCAATCACAACACATAAATCACATCATGCACATGGGTGTGTTATCGTCCATTTGAACGATAAAAAAACAGTTTTCCAAAAGTACCATTAATTATCTCCAAGTCTTAGTGCATTACAAATTCACAGTGCAAGACATTCTCACGACGATTTTCACCGGATCCTCCGAATGTCAGCGGAGTAAGTTAATACAAATTTCTACATATATTATAGGGTTATTGCCACCATATAGCCGTGCTCCACGCTCACATTCATATTCCGTAATCCCGAAATGAGGTCGCTCATTAACTCGAACTAAAATAAAGTTATACGACCTCCTGGAACATCTTCCGTGCGAGTCTAGCGAGAATTTCCACTCGATTGGCTTTTTAATTTGCCGGTATTCGGTAGAGAGACGTTTAGCGGAATAAGGCCTCGTTTCATACGCGACCGACTCGTTCAAAATTCAATTATTCGCCTCAAGATGGCGGCAGGTAACATTGATATTGAGCTGCGGGCGCAATTTCATTGTTCTTTACTTAAAATCATATACCCGATTGTGGTTATTAGAAACGTAGATTAACTAGTTTTCTATTTACGAAAACGTTTCTTAGAATTACTGAATCCCAATTCTACTAATTAAAAATTTGTTGCAATATCATGTCAGCGATTACACTGTCAAACAATGTTTGTAAAAATGTAAGGAATTTTCGACGGATTGAGACTGAGATTTGACGCTACGATCTAGTGTAGCGCTACAAAAGTTCGTAGCAACAGTCTACGCCGTAGCATATAATTATCTGCATAAATACGTGTAAAATTGATGTACAAATCATTTCTTTATATACTTTTCATTCTGAGAAATCAAAGTAGGTACTCTCTGCCGTTACAGGATTTCGTGGAAAAGAATCTCAGTACGATTTCTGATGAGGTACGTGGAAATCAATTTACATAAAATAGTCTTTAGATCTTGGCATTTCTAAGATTTTCGACGAAATTAAATGTAAAAGGAAGGGAAATGGAGAACTATAAGACGAACTGAAATATACAATACTAGTGAACCGCCCGCGACTTCGTCCGCGTGGTTTATTTCCCCGGTGTTTTTAGTTACTGCTTCGGTCGTAGCGTGATGTGATATAGCCTATGTTAATCAAGAATAATGTAGCTATTTATTGATCAATTTTTTTTTTAAATTGGTCCATAAATTTCGGAGCCTTTTCTCCACAAACACACAAACAAATTTCAAAAATCTTTCCTCTTTATTATAATATTACTAGCTGTCCCGGCAAACGTTGTTTTGCCATTTTTTTTTAGGGTTATGTAATAGATGTTCGCCTATTCCTAGACCTACCCGATATGCACACAAAATTTTATTGAAATCGGTCCAGCCGTTTCGGAGGAGTATGGTAACTAACATTGTGACACGAGAATTTTATATTTAAGATAAGTATAAGTAATAAGTATAGATTATAGCTCACCTCGTCCTTTCCTTTGACGACGCACATCTTGACGTCATTCTCTGGGGAGTACCAGACCAGCCGGCGCTGTTCCGTCAGGTCAGTCAGACTGAGGTTGTACACCACGTTTCTGAAACAAATAACACTCATATAAGACAAAGATTTTATTCACAGAAGTACTAGAAACAATTCGTATCAGGAGTTATTTGTACATTGTACAGGAATTTACAAAATTAAGTAAAGAAATGTATTTTAAAATATTAATAATATGACTTTGAAGTATTTAATCTGTTTGTAATTGAACTGGGCTTGGCGATAGGAATAATTAGATTTAGTTCTGTCAAAACGTTCCGAAGTATTTGTAAATTTAATATTGGATATTTAACGCTAATTAATTTTAAAATTATTGTGTCCAAGTTACATCCAAAATAAGCCTATATTTTGAACTGTTATTGCTATGTATCTTTTTTTTTTATAGACGGGAAATCATCAATTAATTTCCCCCGCCCTGGGCGGGGCGGGAGGAAGTGTCAGACTTTTACTGACTAAAACCCGTCTATGTTCCTTCATGTGCCCTTTGCGTTCCGGGGGCGCGGATTGCTATGTATCTATGTTACAAATTTTGGCATATTGAATTAGTTTGACGTCATCATCATCATCATCATATTAGCCGTAGGACGTCCACCGGCATTGGGCTTACTTTTACGTTATTAATAAAATCATTGAGAGATTGTAGAATAGTTGATTTTGGCAGTACTACGCTCAATTACTGAGGTGAGATAATATTTCTCAAAGACTTTTCCTTAAGTTCTTCATTTATGTTATTTTGGGACTAAACAAATAAGCGTAGTAATATAAAAACAGATGCTAAAAATAGTTGTAACTCGACTTGTTATTGTGGCCAATTACTTGCGCCTCTTCTAGCAAGCCGACCAACGTAGGTAACCAAATAACATAGAACTCCGACCATTGGTTTAGATCCTTTCGCTTGCTCCGCTCCGGGCAAACCTCGCAGTTCATTTTAAGGTGGAAACTCAACTCATAGTTGTTAGCTGAATGTTTGTTCGTGGTTTTAATCGCACTTGGAGTTGAGGATTTCAGGTGAAGTTAGTTGGAATGGTTCCTATTGCCGCGACGTTTATTTTGCGGGTAGTCGCTGCGGTGACAATTTGTCGCGGCCTCCTGCGGCTTAGCCGATCTTCTGAATAGGTTCGTGAAATGCTACACGTAAAGTTGAGCCTATCTACACTTATATTACAACGGCTTCGCACGTGTGGAATTAAACGTCACTTTTTTTATTGAAATTTCCCCACGGTAATATACCATCCATTCCTTTGGATTTTCTATAAGTTTTCTGCCGTTAAAAACTTTGACGTGACTATTACACAACAAAGCCAAACCAATTGAACCGTTCTCAAGTAATGATTTCTCCTACATACGGCAATTGATTTCAACTTATATGAATGCGGATGTAACTGTCTGTTTGTCGCCTCATTACAGCAAACACACAGAAACTAATCGTGATGAAATTTGACAAGGAAAATTACGATCAGGACAAGGCTGTGTCTGACACTAAAGTGAAGAAGTCGTGAGCAAAACCTAATTTGTCATTTATCGCATCTATAGCCATGTTGTATTTCAGTCTGTGTCTTCGTTTTATTAAGAGAGAAATACAGTAGATACATAAGTGTATTTCAAAGTACATATCCATCTATAATGTCGTAAGAGCCTGAATCGGTTATTGACAGCCGCGAGTATTGTATGCGGTATAGTAAATAAGGCGGATGTCACTGTTGGTGGCAGGCCAAAGTTCACCATGACAGATTTACTTGTAACACTACAAAGCGAAATATTACACAATGTGGGGTGACGCTTTGACATACTATTGTGAAACGCTTGCGTGTGGAAATGATGTTTGATATAAAACTAAGTAGAACTCCAACTAAATCGATTTGAACTTCACTAACTTCTACATTCTTCAGATTCTCGATTCTGTTTTTAGAGCTCTTTGTGAAGGGGCTCGCCCTGAGAAGTACTACCACCATACCTACTTCTCCGCAAAGCAGTGTTGCTGTGTTCCGGTTTGAAGGGTATGAGTGCTAGTGAAATCACAGGCACATTCACAGAGACATTCCAACTTTGTCTCGGGGATGACAATGCATTTGCAAGGCCTCTGGTATTGCCATTCTATAGAGAGCGGTGACCACTTGACATCAGATGGGGTGTCGAACTGCTGCATCAAATGACATAAAAAAATATTATCGAATGAAAATAAAAAAAAAATCGAATGAAAATCAACGCAAAAATTAATGTGACATTATTGTCGAACACGCATAAGCAGTTGTGATTGGTTGTTCATAATTCAGTCAACCAATCAAAGCAGCTTACGCGCAGTTGTCAATCTGTCACATTAATTTTTCGTTCGATAAATGACTATTACTGCGTAGACCGCGACTAACTGTAGTTTTGAAAACTAATGTCAAAGTGACATTAAGAGTGTACACAATTTAATATGAATAGTGACACAAGTTGGGGCAATTCATTAAACTTGCTGAGCATACCTGCGTTCTGTCTGGCATAATTGCGAAAGTCCTTCAACCCTTAATTAAGATATTTGGCACGAAAATTTCATAAAGAAATTATGACGTAAACTTTGCCAATTATAGCACAGCGAATAGCCGGTGTGCCTTAATGTTTTTGAGATTTAACAGACAAAGTGGAGGCCAGCCCGTTACCGAATTGTAACTCCAACTTTATCGATATTACAATACACTCTTTAAATGGCAATCCCATGAAGTTTTTATGGTTCTTCTTTGTTTTCGTCGAACGACAACGTATTGGAGAACCTACTTATGACTTTCCGATCTCGAACTGTGTCAGCTTTATTGAAACGAAATTGTAAAAATTGTTTACGGAACAGTAAAAGAATATTTGTATTATATATTCTATTTGTTCAAAAGCAGAACCATTTTCAATGAACTAAGGGTACGTAATATTTTATTGGTGCCCACCTAAATAATGTAAATAGCTTCGCTTCATAGACAGTGAAGGTTATCAAAAAAGCTCGTTTCACTTACTTCTACGAATTTAATTAACATTCAATTAACATAATGTACGTATTTCTTGTGAAGACCTAATTTGATTAATACGCAGTGATGTCGAGCTTTTGTAAATACCGCTATTTAGAAAATTAAAGTGAAAAAGTACTTAAAATTTAATATTGCTATTTTATTTTCTTGAGGATTTTAAAGCATGCCGTTTGTCTGTTTCGTCCTCATACAAAATTCCAATACAACTACTGAAATGGTTCGAAATGAAATTTTTCACTTCCATTATGTTGTAAATAAGGCATTCACGTTCGACGTCTTGCATGCGAATAATGTTCTTTGTAGTCTATTGTCGAGGGTCCTACGGCACTTATTCTTAAATAAGGGAAATGCCTGTAATTCACCAATGTTGGGGGAGCCAATTTGTGGCCAGACCCGCCTCGTATTTTATGAACAAACCGCTTTTTGTTGGGTAACGAAGTGACATGATGCAATCAAGTGATCCATGCAATAACAACAACTAATGGCTAATCCGGTTACAGCGATGTACATGTGAATAAGACAATTATTTGTGTGTGAGTGGATTGCGTAGTAACTGGACTATCTCCGCTTGATTGCTCCGCTGAATAATATAATTTCGTGTTTCGTTCTGTTTTGTGTTTTGTCAAAGAGAGGAATGACATGTGGATATGTGCCGAGAATTCAGATATATGTGCTTATCCAAGTCTTCTGAAAGCATTAAATAATGATGTACGTGTATTGGTGTAGATGAAAGTTTATTTTTCAGAAGCGAAAGTTATTTGCAAAAATATCTAAATATTTTGGAATAATATTCTTGGGTAATATTTTGGCGGACAGGCGAGCTGGCCCAAGCACACAAAGACTGTATCCTTTGTCAATTATTCGCTTCAGTGGTTCCCGCCAAAAGGCGGCGGCCATCTTGGGCTGTGTGCGACGGATCGTCAGCGTCATCTATTGTTCGGTCACTCGCCCATGTTTTTGTGTTCTGCCCAATCCGGGCCGACTCGCTGATTGATGGTCTGAACTTACAATTATTTTCGTGTCTTCGTGATTATTTATTTTTTGTCTCTCATTCTTGGCCAAATAAATTAATCTCGGAGAATTTTCTTTATTCGGATTAAAGTAAATATCAGGGTGGGCGCGGGTATAAATTGATTTCGTAGAACAAAAGCGGATGCTCAGCCAATCAGAGTTATACTCATCAATATACATGACGGACACACAGCCAATGATCGAATCGAAATGAAAACGTCAAACATGGTGGCGCTTTTAAAGCGAGATTTACATATTAAACAATATTATTGGTTTAATTCGAATGGCTGTTTTTGGAGGACGTCACGAGATACGTCACATCCATATTTTGTGAAGCGTTTAATGTGATTTATCGCCATATAGATATGTGTGAGTCGTTATCACATTATTTCGCAAATGTTCAATACGTTCTTTCCAAATAATATTTAAATTCCCAATAAGAGGAACAAGTACACAGTTCACGAAAATTGCTATCGATATTTACGTGAAAATAACTTACATTGGGTGGCTCAATAAAAAAGGGAAACGAGTTTGTTCATAGCGCTTGTTATTCGATTGTGCGCTTTGCCAAAAAGTATTTTTCAAACACGAGAATTTGATTGAATAAGTGGAAACTGATTCACGTTGCTATCTAGCAATATACGTACACGCCTAGTCTATGGTTTGTTATTTTGTTTCGCTCACTTATTTTCACAAGGATTTGTAATAGGATTCCTTGAGTTCGAGGATAGACATGAATAATGAAAATAAACATAACTCACATAATATTATCTTTCATACTAACCAATTCAATTTTCGCCTCTACTATTTACCGTTTCTGGAGAAACGTCGAATAAATAATTCAATCCTCCTAGTGTTTTCAATATTTATTTGTTTCCTCCCCGTTACCAGAATCTTCTGGATATGTGAGTCTCAACCACGCTAGGGGATTACTAAGGGTCCATAAAATGTCTTCTAACTAGGCTCGGTACAACATGAGGGGATGTTGGGGAGACAGGGCAACTGTCGTCACACGAATAAATTATAGATAGTGGAACAATGTGACTTTATCTCGTGTACACAAAAAATCCCCCTCCATACTACATTTCTTTACCCTTAATCAGTAGAAAACTACAGGTGGCGTTTATTTTGACTGTACTTTGTAAAGCAGGGATTTCCTTTGTCAGAATATTTTCGTAATTAGTTGCTAAATGTTGGGGGAGATGGTATGAAAAGCGTATCTCTTTGGCTCGGGAAACCGCTTAATGGGTAAAGGAACAGAAAAAATGCTGTTGTTGCCAACAAGTTGGTGGCGTCATTCTATGCAGCGATGGATGATATTACAAATTAATGTCACTTTTTTCTGACTTTCTTTAAAAAAAAATTAATAACCTAGTTTTATGTAGTTTATTTATTATTTGACTGACTTGAGCCCAAAAACGTGTAGTAAACTGTAACACTAAAGTCAACCATTGAATACAAGCTACAAAGACTGTGCAACAGTGCAACGCACGGCTTTTCAAAAGGGGCGATGTCAAAAATTGCAAATTTCATCGCGAAGCGACGAATTGGGACGTCGACAGATGCAATTTGTTTGCATGCACTCGACACGGTTCCGATATTGGAAAACTTTACGAGTTCCGTTTAGAACAATATCAATAGGACATTGGTGAACGTGCCCGACATATTGACTGTGTACCTACTTGTGCTAACGGCACCTCAGCGGTAACATATTAAAGATGTATTGAAACAACTTCTCGAATTCGTCGAAAGTTTTAAATTATTCGAGATGAATAATTGAGTAAATAAAAGCTTTCGACAAAAAAGGAACACCCAGATAGTTTTACCACAACACATATTATTGTCGGAATTCGTTACATTTAACTTCAGTACAATGTAAAGCTCCACGAATTCCATTTTCGCGAACCATCCAACTAATGACTTGTACGAAAGTAAATTTCACCGAAATTCAGCATACCGAGTCGCAAAAAATCCATAAAAATAACCGCGCCCCATCAAACGTTCCATTTCAAGGCACTAAAGTTAAATCGAGTCTCGCAAGTTGTACATCATTAGCATTCGCCTGTCAAATGGGCACTCACACGGATTGGTTGATGTGCATGCGAGTCAGCCATCTTACCGCCGATTCCTAGCAAATAGACTTGACATATCGTGCAGATATTTCTCTGAATGGAGCCTTCCTTTATGTTTTTGGCAGGGATTACAGCGTGTGTAGTCTCTTTTTTGTGTTTTGGCATGTGCCGTCTCATTTCTCGTGGCATTTATTTTTCGTATGTTTTTGGACTTTGTTTGCAGCCAACGACTACTATAAAAGCTGCATTTTGTTTTATTTTTGGACATCGTCTGGTCTAACCGATCGATAATACATTTGGAACTTTCTTCATACGACAAAAATCGTTGTCTAAATATATAGTTTTTAATCTTTTTCCCCTGTTTTAGATGCAGACCGTTGCCGTCAGCATCGGCTGGAGCCGTCAATATTGCGAAAGTTTGCACCATCGGCCGCCGAGAAATTGCGCTTCACATGTTTCACGATTTATTGCAATTGTTTCTCAACAAAATCCATCGTTTATTTCATCGAATCCATGACGTTTGGACGCTGCGCTTATTGTGAATGCTCTTGCATAAATATTTTGTTTGAGAATTCTTTCGTTTTATGCTTTGTTTGACTTTTATGTTATGATGTGTGAAACTGAAAAAGTTGGGTTCTAAATGTGGTGGGTAGTAAACAGTTATAAAGTTTTTTAGCTGAAACAAAAGCCCATTTTTGTGGAGCTATGAACCAATACCCGAATAAAAAAATAGAATAAATTACGAAAAAATACACACTCATTCCCATGGTATATTTTATTTCCGGTTTGAAAACGGTGAAAACAAAAAAATAATATATTAGATATGAACACGGTCGCTTACCTAACGAACTGAAATGAATACAAAACACCCAAACACACAACATGGAAATGTTTGTTTATGTAAACGAATTAAAAACGTTATGTATTTTCGGCAACGATTTTTCTTTCATTTATTCTTTGTGTGAGTTATTACCTTTTTACACAAAGGTGTTCTTTTCAACATCGGTAAGACCAGTGTAGTTGATCTCTGGCATTTCTTTGCGTTCCTTAAGTTTGGCAGAGAAGGAGGGTTCTGGGTCGGTTGGGTATCAACGGCCCGCATGCAGAATACAAATTCTTAACATTTTAATTAAAAGAGCTCAAAACGCCGACCGCGCCGGCTCTATTGTTGTCTCGTTCTGACACCACCGTGATTTATGGCGAGTGTAAATGGGAAGGGTTGGGTTTCATCTTTCACTGGAATACACGAAATGATAATTGACATTTTTGCGCGGGCGTCACGAAAGGGTTATGATATTTGCGCAAGTAATCCTTCGGAAACATTGTCGTTCATTAATTTGTCACTGTTCTGTTAAAATAGTGTCGGATGCTATAGCTACAGAAGTTTATTTGGATCCTTTGTTATGTAGTGCCTGGTACAACATACCATCACGCCTGTTTCCCCGAAGGGTTAGGCAGAAGTGTACCAATGACCCACAGTTCGCCAGTATGTTTTTAGGTCCCATGTAATAGAGGGCGAGCCTATTGCCATTAACCGGGCACAAATCCAAACTCCGAGCTGCTAACAACAATTGCAATAATAATTGCAATTGCTGTGAATTTAACTTATTGAAAAACCCAATAACACTTTGCTCGACCTGGGAGTCGAACCCAAGACCTCTAGCGTAACAGTCGCGCTTAGGACCAATAGGCTAACGAGGCAGTTTAAAGAAGTTGCCTGGTAAAAGTTGACCCTTTATACCTTATCTAAATTAAAAAGTTGAGTATTGTAAAATAGAACTAATTGTTATGATTATTAGGTCCTTTATGATCTATTAGCTATCTTGTGGTACTAGTATAAGTGGCTAGATAAACAAAAACCAATCAATTAAGCTAAGCCTAGCCTAATTGTAGCCTAGATATCAACTTCTAACTAAGAAACTAGATCACGATCCTACAGAATCATATCCAAGTTAATACTGACTATTATCTGACAGTCCAGCACTCAAGTGCTCACTCAATCGCTAAATATTTAACGATAAACATGTCAATCACTTACCGGATTACCGATTGATTGAGGTGAGAGCGATATTCCCTAATTTCGTTGAAGCGTCACGCGCAGCCGCCAATGATCTGATATTCCGATTATTAGGTGAAATTATACCTAGTTGTGATGGCCCAGCGGTTAGGGTTAGCTACTCCTTAACCTCTCAAACATAAGGTTAGGAATTAAATACTGGATTACCAATGTGACTTTTCAATTCATGTGTATAGTCAACAAAAGAGATAAGTAATCATGCCGTCACATACAATAGAATTTTTTGAAGACGCTGAAGGATGGTTTCAATTACAATTTGATTTAATGATAAGAAAACAAACAGTTCATTAATTAAAGTTAAATTAAATTCGCAGACATCCATCAGTTTGGACGGAAATTTCAACTGTATCTAACACCCAGGTTACTTATCTCTTTTATTGACCGTACCTTCTAAGTTTATCTCTGTCGTCAGTGAAAGAAAACATCGTGAGGAAGCCTTTTTTTTCGTTGGAAAATCCTCATGGATGCCCTCCGTTTGGGGTAAACGCAGAGTTATCCTTAAAATCCTTCGGTTCCTCCTGTTATCATAAGTCAGGAGCCCGGTATTCGCTTGACGCATGATCCTCGTGAGGAAACCTAGACTTATAATGAATATCAGTCTGAAATCGCCAATTCGCCTTGAGCAAATGCTTTTTATTTATTAAGACATGTTATGTAACATGATCTTAAATCTACTTGGAAAAAATATCAATAGAAACTGTCTACAGTGGTAACAGAATAAAGATAGAACAAGATCCTTCAAAGCTTGTCTCAAATTAAAACAACTTCAGCGAGACGAGTTTTAATTATTTAATTCCTAAGTGGTTTCTGTCAAAGTCTAAGCAAAACCAATGTTACAAATTAACTGGAACAGCACTACAAATGATGTTCAAGTACTTAATTTTAATTTGTGATGAACTAGTTTATGCCTATGACTTCGTCTGCGTAAACAAATGAGACAAGCCAATAAAACTGACCATTGAATCGGATTTTGTTTACAATTTCATGGGGTTTTACAATTTCTTTTTCTAATTATAAAAAAATACTATGTTACTCTTTATAACATCAGCTATCTGCCTGTGAAAGTTCTGTCAGAATCGGTACAGCCATTTCGGAGTTTAGCCGGAACAATCTGACAGACAGTCAAAAATGGAAAACTTGATTGTTTTTTATTAGTACTGTGTAATCATTTATACGTACTTAGTATAAAGCTGGTTATTTGACATGACAAACAGATAATTCAATTTTATTTACTTGTGCAGATATGGATTAACTTTAGAAATATATAAAATTTCCAAGAGTAAATTAATAAGACAACGACGTAGCTGTACTCTTCAGGCAAATCCTGAAGGGCGGAGCAAACAGTAGCTCGGGCAATTTGTAACAAATCCAAACGCGCAAGGTGCCGT
Organism: Caradrina clavipalpis; assembly: GCA_932526535.1. Lineage (NCBI taxonomy): Eukaryota > Metazoa > Arthropoda > Insecta > Lepidoptera > Noctuidae > Caradrina > Caradrina clavipalpis. Next base: position 5,880,271 of record OW052103.1, read on the forward strand.
CCTTACACACTTAAGAAGTTAACTGATCTGTTTCCCCCCAAACTACTTTATTTGTTTAGGCCACAACAAATAGGTTCTCTTGCCCAAGTTTCCCCGAACTGCCTCAAATTGCCCCTAACTCTTGTATTGTTTAATCAAAAGAACGGCCGGGAAACGTATGGTAGTAATAATAAGGTTGTTTTATTTACTCGTTTGTATATAAAACACTTGTGTTTAGAAGTTTTCTTATTGATTTTCTTGAGACGGTATAAGTTTTGTTGTGGTTCATTAATGGCGTATTACGGCGGACTGGAAAATTCTCAGAGTATTTTTTACTATTTGAAAGGCCAAGTTTTTTTGTCATCGATCGTCAAGTGATGGTTACCGAATTATTTTACATACATACATAAACTCACGCCTTTCTCCCATGGGGGTAGGCAGACACCACATAACGCCAACTGCTGCGATCCTTACATACATCTGGTCATCTAAGCAGAATTATTTCCTTACACATTTTATGAAAAATCATTTTGAGTTAAGTAATATATTGCTATCATGAGTAGACGACACGGTTGGCGCAGTGGCTGCTATGCTGCGTGTCGTGGGATTTGATTCCCACACAGAACAAACATTTTCCTAAACCACAGGAAGTTGTTATATAAAATAAACTACCTTGGAAATGTTTGGGAATTAAATTCCTCAGTGTCCCGTAACTAGGATTTAATTTTAGGAATGACTTTAATCTGACGTTGTGTAGGTGTAGGATGACCTTTGTAATAGTCTAAGGGGTATTCGCAATATCGTGTTATTAGTGCAAAGGCCATGTTCTACCCTTCTGGCACACGGTACGCACTCATTCGACGAGACTCCAATTACCAACTCTCAAACTAAACATTTTTCTAAGCTCTAATTTCCGAATAGCCCTAGACTTCGTCCGCGTGGCTTATTTCATTCATCTGATGTTACGTCATTGGTTAATGCTCCGCTCCCGTGTGTCGTAGCGTGAGGTTAAATAGCCATATGTTACTCAGGATTAATGTAGCTATCTATTGGTGAGAAAATGGTTAAAATCGGTCCAGTAGTTTCGGAGCCTATTCGTTACAAACAAACAAATCTTACCTCTTTATAATATTAGCATGGATAAGTATTTCATACATAAACAGATTCTTGTAATCAGGCCCCACCTTCAGGCTCCGCCAATGGCTTCCGCTGATATCAATATTAGTGTAAATTAATATCACTCGAAGCTCGATACAATACACGAGGGGTTTCGCGACCATACATTGCTAATACATATGGAGAAAATGGTTTTCCAACTAACTCCTAACATTATCAACTTTATCGTTAACAATAACAGTAGGAACTTTGAAATTATTTCAGTAATTTTATATATTAACGGGAAGTGACGTCATTTGTCCCTTTCGCCTCACCATACGCAAACGACAGGGAATGCTATTGACTTATGTTATTTTGTGTTCTAAGTAGGAGTTCCCATACGCCCTCTCATTTCGCTAATTCTAATTGAAGGGCTGCCAGTACCCCCAGTGTGCCGTGTACCCCGAGAAGGGTACGTGCGCCCTTTACGTTGTTTATACAATAGATACTAATTTGGAAATGTTACGATGTTCTGAGTTAGTGTAGACTGCATGTAATATTCCTTGCATGGAATGAAGCCACGGAAATTTGAGTTTCAGAAACGTTCTTTTCCCTTATTATATTATTGTAGATAAGATTTTGAGAAAACTGGAGAAATCCTTACTTTACTAATATTATAAATACGAAAGTAATTCTGTCTGTCTGTCTGTCTCTTCTTCACGCCTAAACCACTGAACCGATTTCAAAGAAATTTGGTACAGATATAGTCTGGGACCCGACAAAGGACATAGGATAGTTTTCATCCCGGAAATCCCCCGGGAACGGGAACTATTAATCCACGCGGTCGAAGTCGCGGGCAAAAGCTAGTCTTTGTAATAATGTAAGGTCTTTTGGTTCAAGCTACCTGAAGTAACGAAACAAAGATCTTACAAAGATATATCTATTGATTTATTGACACTGAACACTCGAAGGAATACAGAAATGGTGGTTAATATTGTTCGTGAAATGTAATAAAAGGCCAAGTCTATTATATGAACAACAATAATATATATTTTACTAGAGCATGACAATAGGTAGTTTCAGAAATATTTGAATTTTCATTATAATTATGTAATTGTAAGATGATAAGAAAAATCAATTTTCACCCAAAACACAAATTAATTCTTACTTTGAGTGCCAGAGTTCATTGAAATTAGTATACTTACAATACGTGTTTTATTAATTATTTGTTTTTATGTTACGTAATTAATTCTATTATAATATTATCAACTCATTCATATATTTTTTCAAGCATTCCTATTTTCTTTTTCCCAACAGGCAAAACTCAACAATTTAAAAGTCTTTTTTTAACTTTAAAACAAGTTACGGCGCCAGTGGCTCCATTCCGTCAGCTCCGAGGCTCTTATAAATACGTCACAATCAGTGGTGAGCCGTGGTTAGGCTGCTACCCTGGGGACCACTCCAGAGCCTGGTGCCACCGTGATTGATGCGATGATTACCTTCATTCCTTTTTTGCCACGAACGTTCTACTTTTGCCGTTCTGTTTTTTTGAACTGTTCTCGTAATAGGATGTTTGAGATTGTAGGATTTTATTAGTGATGGAAGTTTGATTTGATTTGGTTTGATTTGATGTGATGTTTTTGTGTGTTCATTATTATATTAAGTCCTAGAAAAAATAACTTTAAGTACCGTACTCATTTTATTCTTTGTTTCTTTCTTTATTGAAACAATATTTGTACCCCACTAGGAATTTTGTACTGTATCGTGAGTGCATTATAAACATTAAACTCTCATACTCAAACAATCAGACCTTTAAGCCATATAAATATTTATTCGTGCAGGAATCAAACCCGCGACACGCAGCACAGCAGCCTAGATAAGCTGTTGCGCCAACCGTGTCATCGACATCATAATCATTTACGAGGATATTTCACTTAACTGTGATTTAGGTATTGCATTCAATCTCGTTCAAACCTTTTGTTAATCTATAAAAACAATATTATAAAACAAGTGCTTAAATAAAACTAACGACCTTTTTATAAACAGAAAACACAAAACGACCGGGGTTTATCCCGAATCTAGAAATACTTTAAGCCCGTTTTTCTATTTAATTAGTGTTCGCAAAGGTAAACTGACTTTATAAACCGTACCTAACGAAGCAAGGGTACCTAAAACTTTGCACAAACACGATAAGAACGAAATGTTGAAGATATATTACGTTTAAAAACTCGTAGATACGGCCTTTTTGTCCGCCAAAATGTTTTCATATTCAAAATTGATTTTCCGACTGGGGCCCGTATGAATATGATTAATTAGGAGCAGATTTATTTATTCAGCCTTTTATTCTGCCCCGATGTTATTACGTGATATAAAAAACGCTGCTCGAAAATTGACTGCGTTCGACTTTATAATACGATGGACGTACATGAATACGGTAGATATAAAAAAAGAGTAACGCGCCAATTGACTAGAAACTACGAAATGAAAATTGTATTTTCGAAATAGGTTACGGAATATTTTGAAATTGTTATTTTGGTGCGGATTTTTACGATCGCCGAATTTTGTGTTCGTATTTTAACTTCGATGGGTTTGGTGGATGTGAGATATGGTTGTGGATAGAGTGTCGGTGTAAAACGACACATTTTATAGCTAAACCGCAAACTATATATTTATTCTGTATTGCCACAAAAAAGAGTTAAACTAAAACATTTAAATAAGACCTAAAAACGAACTTATACCAGTATTAACAAATAATGCTCACATTTTTATTCTCCAACTTACTTAAATATGGGTACCTCCACCTCTACAGGTACACAAACATACTACACCTACACTTTATGCTTTTAGGTGGCGACGTAAAAACGAAATCAGCAAGTATCATTTTGACGGCCATTATGTAAAAGTGGGTGTGCGTGTGATAAGCCCACAAGTGGCCATTTGCCGGTGTTTGCGAGCCCCTGCTAACGTCCTCTGTATAATATGCTGAGAGAAAACTCACCTACATAATGATACACACGTACTTTTATACGTGGATGGGCATACGAAGAATGGTGAAGTGAACTTGAAACAGCGCATAATGATGGTTTTTTCTCTATGGTGGGAAAAAGAAAATAGGTTGGTTTACGTTTTATTTTTCACTATGCTGCCAGTAACTATCTGAAAAATAAATCTATTTTTCGTGTGGAAAATAAATGTAGCTATTGTTCTTTTCCAAAAATAGAATTGGAACAAAATAGAATAACGGCCAGATATTTTGCTGCAAACAGTAATCCTAATAAAACATGAAACTAACTGAACGCTAGGCTCAATTCAAATCAATTCCTTCGCCCGACCCTCATCATAAAAATCGACGCGCAATCTTGGGATTGGCTCCCGCCAAAATCTGAACGGGTTTATGTAAACGCTGCTTTGATAACATCGTGTACATATGAGCCGGTCGAAACAACGTTAATTTCGTTAAAAGGCCACACAAAAGAGGATCACACTACAGGGGAATACCATTACATGGGACGCGCGCCGAATAACGTTTCCGCCCGGTAAGCGACCTTACAAAATTAAGGGTACGGGTGTGAAACATGCGGGACCCAGGGCCCAGCGCCACGGGCTGCAGACCTGCACTATAATAGTGTAACTTCGTCTGGATACGAAAGGGTTTTGCGACAGTTGAGATAAACGTAATATCTCCAAACGTTTTCCGCTTAACATGGGACGTTTGAGTGCGTAATAAGGGCCATTTAATGAAAGGGTAGAATTTTGAAGGAGAAGATATGAATGGAAAATTACACAGATGAAAACGATCCAAATGAGGTCTATAGAACTCGGAAGAATTTGGAACTTGTGTTATGGCGTATATAATAAAGTGAATTCTATCTACATAGGAAAATGCTTCCTGGACTTTTTAAAATTATTATCTGTTTTTCCTCTTTTGCAAGAGGTTGTTGGGTCGCAACTGAGCACGGGCAAGTACTAATGTGACTTTGTCTATTTTCATATGTACTTTCCAAGTTTCTCTGAGACAAAATTGACATCAGTAAAGGAAAACATTGTAAAGAAACCTAGAGTTAAAAATGATATAAGTCTGAATCCACCTTGAGCAAGAGTGGTGATCAATACTCGTATCCTTGCCTTGCAGTGGGACAGAAACAGTCTGGTATAATAAACTTCCCATGTGACTAATTCAGAATAAAACATAGTTTAGGAGAGGACATAAAACAATTGAGTTCCAATCAAAACCCAGTGCTGCGTAAAAGCACTTTATTCGGCCAATTTCGGCACAGCTAGTCTCATCTACATTTAGCTACAAAACATAAGGAGATACGCCCTTATGTACCCGCGCATAGAGGCCACGTAACGACAAGTGTGTTGTATAAAAGAGTATGTTTTGCAGATATTATCATACATAGTATTTGAATTTCATTAGGCCAATGGAGATTAAATCGGCTGCGGGCGGAAATATAACGTCTTGTATGTTTGTTTAAGGTAACTTGTGTGGGTTTTTGGTTGGTTAAAAAAAGGGCAAGTTAGGCAGAAAATTATAAACTTGAAAAAAGTACTTTTTGACCTCGACCTTCGATTTACCTGTTCAGGTGTTGTGTGTCTATTTGTGAAACCTAATTATGCGTGTTAGGTTTGGGAGGTTTCAGGGTTCTTTACGTTTGAATAAAAAAATGGCAAGTCGTGTAATAAGGTCCAGTTAGACAGAAAATCCACCACCATAAAGACGTCCGCCTACAAAGTGGACAGACGACCTGATAAAGACCGCAGGAAAGCGTTGGATGCAAGCTGCTTCCACGCGGTCCTTTTGGAAATCTATGGGGGAGGCCTATGTCCAGTAGTGGACGTCCTGCGGCTGATATCATGATGATGAGACCGATTATGAATCATAACAAAAGAATTGCTATATTGACCAGATTTCTTTGTTAGACTCTTCTTTCAGTAACATCAATGGTATTCACGAAAAACTTTAATGATATTGTATTAACCAAAAATGAACATGCCTTTGAACTACCCACGAATAACCAACCAGTAAAGTATTTATTTTATTATCTAGTATTTATTTTTAGATTTTGACAGACTTAGGTCGAAACAAACGACCTTACTTTAACATTATTTACAGAAATACTTATTTAATTCAATGTCTGCTGTATAATCGCTTTCTGATTCTTATTTATAAATACTATTTGACTTTGTAATGAAATTAATACTTCAGCGACAGATGACATTTACAGAATATTTATTCTTATTGGGTTCAACTAGAGTACGCTAGTGTATTTATATTATGAACATTATAACTTTAACATAAGTGTATTTTTATTTAATACTAGCTGTGCTTGCGGCTTTGCTCATATGGACCTTTGAACAACGGAAATGAGTATTGGATACTAGTACTCATTTTTAACTTATGTCTGGACTTAGGTGTTATTATTATAGTCTGAAATAGCCAATTCTTTTGAGCAAGGGTGCTGATTAATGCTCGTGCCTTCTCTGTATAGGAAGAGGCCTTTGCACTGCAGTTGGTGAATATCAGGCTAGTGTTCACCACCAGTAGTATCAAGTTTAAAAGCAATCCAATGGTTTGAAAGCAAATTTCAAAACGCGTGGGCGTGTGCTAGGCCCTCAAATTTTCCCAAGAATCATTAGTCAACGTCGATCCACGATCACGTGTCATGACTTCAGGACATTAGCACAGATAACGATAATCTGTAAACAAAACTGATCTGCGCTTGATCCGGTGCTGGCCCGTCAGGAAGCGTCTCGACACCGGTTTTATTACAAACCTTTTTGCTCCCTTTAATAAATCTCACACAGCCAAGTTTCAGCAATGAGAATTTCATCGGGCGACGACGTGACCATTGTCATGTAAATCTGATTTGGAAAGAAATGCAAACTTTGCTGGAACGGATGAATATTTCAAATTATACGGACACAGTCGTCGTTCGTTGTGGAAAATATTGTCCAATTTGCTACATATCTACTGTTTTTATGGACTTATTCTCGGACGCCAGACGTTTGTTTTATTGTAATAATCGCGGACCGCCCCGTCGTCGTTGAAAAATGAAATTCATTATTTTCACCTTTTGACTTTTCGTCACGATTTACTTGTTGATGTGTATCGTTTAATTGGTTGTACATTGCCTATTAGGCTCTACAAATACATTCTGTAAAAACACGTTCCATTTCAGTCGAAAACATTTATCATCCAATTTACGCGAACATCAAAAACATTTGAAATGAGACGCAACAATTTCGACCCAAAGGATAAAATCACAAAACAAAATGTTAAACAAAACGGAATGTTTACCATTTATTACATTTGCTTTTGTAAACCCGACTACTTTCCTCACTAAATGGGAATGTAAAGATTTTTCCCAGTTCTTAACACGAGGCGTCTTTTTTTTCCAAACTAAAGAGCATTCTTCCTCACCCCTACGATTACTGGAGAAAATTACAGGCTACAATTGTTGTTATTTATTTAACAAAGGGTTTACAGAAGTGGGAGGCATGGAACAGTATTTACATAAAAACAAAGAATTATATTCGGTGGAATGTAAACAGTGGCTTGCGGCCACGGCGGAAGGCAGATGTGTCGCGTGGCTCTGCCCGGCCTTTAGTGAGGGTACCATGTCGATAAAATAACGAAACTATTGTCGCTTTAGTGGTATTTTGGGCCGAAACTCTATTTGAGAGTTTTTTAGAAGAGTTGATTTAATTTCGTTAAGGATCCAGTTTCGTTTTGGCAATTATTTTAGGAATGATGTTTATGTTTTCTTAAAAATGTGATCTCAAGTAAAAGTGTTTTAGAACTTTTATATGTATAGCTTCCGCTTTATACCTTATATAATTTCGCACCGTCTTAATTAACATAAACTTTTATCTAGAGCGTTGGAATATGTTCAAGAGTTTTTGAAGTTAATTCATCAAGCTATAAGGAGATTAATGTTTACGGAAAATGTTCGCACAAGATTGCTTCCTTGTCCAAAAGATTTTGCAAAAAAATATACGAACTCATCGATATACAAAAACGACAAAGATCTTCATTTTCTTGTACCTCTACCTACGTAACGTTTCAGCTCGCTAGAGTGAAGATTATCCCTTCTTGAAGATCAGTTGGATATATTTGAGCACACTTCAATATCAAGTGCTTAATACATTTTAAATAACTCATCGACTGTCGCTCCTCACAAAATCGTAATAAAATGGCGACCGTAGGCGGCGGGCGGGCGGGTGTTTTTAAGTCGTCTTGCCTCCATCCAAACACAAGCCAAAAATCTTTATAAATGCAAACGAGACGGCGTTATCTACATCTATGCGAGTGCGAGAGGGACGGCGTGAGGTGCATCTGAGTTAGCTCTGCGGTTGCGGGTAGATACAGCACGTTCTTACCGCTTCAGTCGGTGCGGTTAAGGGTACCCCAACTTTGCAACGAATTCGAGTGGAGTTGGGAAAAACAAATAACTAAGTATCTCATTTGAATGTATAACTTGGAGTCTTTAAAACGAAATAGGTGTTACTACGCAAGTAGCCCGGAGCGATTATTTATGTTTTTACACGTGTTTCGTATTAAACCGTAGCACCTACTTTGTACTTTGTAAACGGTCGAATTAATACCAAGTAACAATTGGGTGTAACGAGCGATTTTTCGAAGTGTAATTAAGGCGATTTGGGTGAATTATGTTTTCATTATGTTACCATTTTCTTTAGAAAAATGTACGTACAAATACAAACAGGTCGTTCTTCACAATTTCCGTTATAATTTAGGGGCGTGACGTTGTATATTTAAACGACTAGCGCTTTTTTTTCTCAAGTCATAATTTGAATTTGTAATACTTGTAAGAGCGGAAAGTTTTGACATCAATATTTATGGTTATAATGACGGGGACTCACCTGCCGCCGACTAGGAGATAATTTCCATCCCTTAATAATAATCTGAAGTAATCCGTGTGTGTATCGTTCCCGAGGAACTTATGCGTGTCATCGACTCCTGAAACAAGAACAAAAGGGTTAATTACTTCATTGTATCTCTTAATTAGTACACATTTCGGGGAGCATAACATAAGTACCATAAGTTAGACATACGTTTTCTACGGAAAGGAATAAGTAGGCACGTACAATTGTACCACAATGCTATGAAAAAATAAAAATACGAAAGCTGAAAGTGAAACTACTTGGTACCTAACTACGACGATAAATAATAAATAATAATCTAGGTAATTTATATCTTAATTCTAACACAAATAAATAGAAGACGTTTATTAAACAAATGCACACGTATTAAACATTTGAGAAAACAGCACAGCAGTTTTTTTGTGTCGTTGATTTAACTCGATATTAAAATTATATTAACCTTCTCGAATCATCAGGACGTACCGATAAAATCGATACGAAACACTAAAATAATCGTATTTTAATCAATACACAAACTTACTTTGACCTTTCTTCGAACCTTTGAACAACGTATTCACGGTTATCCAAATCCAATTACACTAAAAGCAGGAAAGTTAAGGTAAGATAGGTTTTTTATTATCTTATTAGTTTAAGGTTACAAAATTGTGTGGATCTAAAGACATTTGCATATCCATTAGCAACGGTAGCTATTTGTCAACGGACTTGTTTTTATATGGATAATATCCTTATACTGTTTGTATAAAGGTATAGTTGATGGGCCTGTTGGTCTAGTGGTTAGTGGCTCTGACTGCTAAGCCAGAGGTCGTGGGTTCGATTCCCACCCAGGACAAACTTTGTGTGATGAGCATGATTGTTTGTTCTGTGTCTGGGTGTGTTTTATCTATAATATGTATGTATTTATAAATTATATAAGTATGTATATCAGTTGTCTGGTTACCATAACACAAGCTCTGCTTAGCTTGGGATCAGATAGCCGTGTGTGGGTTGTCCCAAGATATTTATTTTATTTATTTATTTATTTATTTTATAGTTAGACAACTTTTTATTGACTGCTTGGTGTAAAAAGTTACTTTAAAATCCCGAAAATACATATTCTTTCCATTATTGGGATCAAATTTTTGTTCTGGTCCTTGGTACCTTCTGGTTACTGAGATGTATACTCAAAATACTTACACTAGCCCTGTACATTGCTTGCACCCGTTAGTATAATGTTTTACGTGTATCAGGATGCACTTTACTATATATTTTCCAGCAATAATTTTTACTCATTGTCACTCAGTTTGATAGACAGTTTACGTAGTTGACGGCTTTGTGATTTGTTATTTTACACCCTGCATTTATACAATGACTAGCTGTGCCCCGCGGTTTCACCCGCGTTACGTTAGGTTTTTGGTTACTGATCCGTTTCCGTGGCTAATAGCGCGATGTTATGAAGCCTTTAATCTCTTATTCTTTTTTTTTTATAATTGGGAAATCGTCAAATAACTTTCCCCGCCCTGGGCGGGGCGGGAAGAAGTGTCAGACTTTTACTGACTAAAACCCATCTATGTTCCTTCATGTGCCCTTTGCGTTCCGGGGGCGCGGTATCTCTTTCGAACAACCCGCAGAATCTGTTATTCTGAGGTATAAGCTACGGAATGTCTCGCAGAGTCATTATTTTGCTGCGAAGTTATTTTAAAACTGTGATATCTCCTAAGATATTCATTGAAATTAAATGATGTAAAGGGCAATTTTGTTCAAAATTAAACACTTGTGCTGAATAACGCATTTATGTTGATAAGGATTAATACTATATTCATAAAAACACCTTCGCAAATAATGCATTATTTTAAAACAAATTTTCTGGCCATAAAAATGCTTATAGTGAGTCAATCTTAAAAGTTAGGCATGTACTGCCGCGGACTTTTTTTTAGTATATTTTAAGAGAAACAATTCTCTCATACATTATTTTTGCGTAACTTTAACCGTTCACGCAGCGCACGCAACGAAAGCCCTCAAAAAGAATATTTTTTCCCGTTTTTGCCACATTTTTCATTGCTGCTCCGCTCCAATTGGTCGTAGCGTGATGTTATATAGCCTATAGCACTCACGAATAATGTAGGTTTCTACCAGTGAAACAATTTTTAAAATTGGTTCATTACTTCCGGAGATTACCCCCTACATACAAACTTACAAACATACAAACTTACAAACTTACAAACAAATTTTACCTCTTTATAATATTATTATATATTATATATTATATTATATTATATAAGTATAAGTAATATAAGTAATAAGTAATAAGTAATAAGTAATAAGTAATAAGTAATAAGTATAAGTATAGATTATATGACATTTCTATCGCGTATTCGACCTTTCAAGCGCACGCAGAAAAAATAGCTATAGCATCGTTAAAAGTAAGTACTATAATTTCTCTCTCTCCATTTCTGTAACTCTAACCTTGAAATTAAATTCCACTTTAATCAAAAATCGATTACAATGTTAGGTAGTTGTTAGCTACTAATAATCTCTTTGAAACACACATTAAAATTCATGGCACACTTCATGAAGATGCCTCTAATACGACCCAAAGGCTTAAACTCCAGTCTAAATGAGGTCTGAAATAATGGGTGTGGCCCTCATTAAACTCCTTTTGTCGTGATCCGAAGTTAGTCTTTTGACATCTGATTCCTATTTGGAATTTGTAAACGATTTTCCACTTTATCTCTTTGTGATAAAGCACCCTTTGTTTCGAGGGAGGAAAGATGTTCGAAGAAAACATTCATGAGATGAGATAACCTTGGTTGTTTTTTCAAAGTCATGCCTTTAAGAGGTGGTGTTGTTTTTTTGTTTAGATGGTGCTTAATGGATATAATATGAAGAGTTTTTTTTTACGCTCATCCTTTATCAGTTCATTGATGGACGGTGTCCTTAATCGATCGCCATTGTGGTTCATCCTCGGCCACTTTTATCCATCTACGACCAGCCACCTTGCGAATATTGTCGTTCCACCTTTGTCGAGGACGTCCTACACTACGTTTGCCGATTCGCGGTCTCCACTCAAGAACACGTCTGCATTGCCACTTCAGCTTTGTCGCAGTCGTCCTATCTTTCTGTGAGCTTTGAAGTGTGATGTGAAAAAGCAATATTTCCAAGACTTGAAAATGTTGCTGAATAACCCAGAAATTGAGACTAAGAAAGAGGCTTTTTCTCTTATTACAGCTAATGTAATATCATCAGCAGGAATATTCTGTAACAGTGAGTTTGAGAACTTTAAACTGAGCTGTCATTCTCGATGCTAAAGACTGAGAGTTGACCTAAAGTCACTTAGAGAGAATTTACAGAATAGTACTGTTGATACAAGAAGAAGATTTCAAGCGCGTGATCTGCTAGCTCTTACAATGTAATTAGATGAAAGAGTGAAGTTATGCGTAAAACAATATTCGTAAAAACGTAGACGTTTACTACTCAGAAGGCATAAAACCTGCGCTAAATAAAATGACAAGTAAAATGCTTGCACAGCACATGCGATAAAATAGTGTTGTCATTTGTACATAACGATCGAGTCGAATTATTCGATTTTAATTGCGAACGCTAATCGAATAATTGGCGTGAAACTGACAAATACATTCGCTGAAATGGGCGAGTGATTTCTGCTTTTATTAAATAAATTAATATCATTAACATCGATTTATTGGATGACTTGTTTTTGTTTTAAAGATTGATGGCCAAGGCCTTTTTAAACCATTTTTCAGTTTCATCGATATACATTATTGAAGGAATGGGACCCGAGATTGAGGAAAAAATATTACTATTATACGCTTATTTCTCTTAAAATATGTATCTCTTGAAAATATCGTCTTTTGCGTTTCTCGTCTTTTTTCTCTTGTACTTCCTCTGTCACGTTTTCAAATCTTCATTCTAAATATCTTTCATGTCCTTCGCACACATCTTTACAATATGTCATGTTTCTCACTCACATTTAAACATCTAGCTCTTTCGCACAGTCATACCATCACACGCTCCATCCCCACATAATTATTATCAAATAATAAAATCGGTTTAAAAATAATTCAATTCTCAAAATCGTCAAAAAAACTACGCGGAACTTAATCGCAATTGATAGGAGTAGACAGTTCTTGTCCCATCACTGCGATAAAATCGGCGATTACTTGAAAGTGACTTTTTTATACCAGATAGGTTCACGAGAGGGTTCAGCGCGACGTCAATCAAATGGAAAAACGTTAAAAAACACTAATAGATTGCTTGGAGTTCGTAGGGTGTGGGAACCAATCGTTTTCTGGGAACTCACGCATAGGGACATTATAACGGATCTAAAAAGATACTTAATGAAGTCAGGAGTTGTCTGGACTGTTGGAGATATAGATGGTCAAAGATCCAAATTATCTTGATGTTTTTTCTTTGTGAAAATAAGTTTTAAACGTCCTCCCTAAACTTTAAGCAACCCCACGCTCCCTCCACGTGCATTACATTGCGCGCTATCATATAGAGTGATTTTTCACACCAAAAGTAAAAAATATTTCCATTCCCAGCAATGTTTTTTGTGTCTTTACACCCCGTATATATATAGGAATCTATATAATTATCATACCTAGTAATCATTCGACAAAAGTGATAAGTAGAAATATTTTTGGTTAGCAACACTGGTATCCTGGTTAAAATGATTGGTAAACTATACACACAGTAATGTAAACCTGTTCCACATATCTCACTTGTAATTAACGCGCACTATAAACTCTTATCACGTCATTAAGCCGCGCGAGGTAACCACGTTGTGGCTTCTAGAACTTCCGACACTTTCTTAGACAATAAACTGTTTAGTTACCTCACAAGAATAATTAATATAAGCTTCCTAAGGTTAACTACCACCATTTTCTTGTGGTGCTAACTAGGTATATTCGTTGATACAAATAAATATCTGTTGATGGTAGACTTTAACTTCTGCTGAGCTTATATCAGCCTATACTTGTCCTATTAAGGTTTCTTTTCATACAACAGAGACATGAGTATTGATGTATGCTTGCTGTTGGTGATTTCAGTTTTTTTTAAAGTTGTTGTTTCGCCTTAACGTTTCCTTTGGTTGTCAGTCAACCGAAAGATGAGCTTTATTCGAATCTTTATACAACACGAAATCTCAAAACTTACTGGACCTGAAGCTGTTTGGCACATAGGTTAATAGTTAGGAGACGTCAGCATTGAATGGAATTGGTATTGATTTGGACTTCTACGCGGACGAAGTCGAGAGCAAAAGTTACATTAATAAATACACGAAAATGGTAATTAAAGCGCATATAGCTGTGGGAATTAAACCATTTATTCTGTACAGAGTTTCAACACGCCCGCGTTGCTCCGCGTATCATTTTGCCGCCTATTTTTTGTTCGTGTTTTTAATTCTAATTTTTTTTAAATACTAAAGAGTTTTTCCATGTTATTCCCGTGGATAGTTTGTATGCAAATTTTTATGGAACTTTGTGAATGTAAATTACTGTAATAGTCGTGTTTCGAGAGCGGAAACAAACTACATTTTATTTGAATAAAATTGTGGGAACAATCGACGATTTCAGAGCGGAATCTCTAGTAGGTAAAAATGGCAGTTTCGGAATAACACGTTCCAGAGAAACCTCAATAGTTGTTTACTTAGTTCGCAGTATTGAAGCGTGTCGTGTCAACTGAAATGGCAAAAAAATAAATTGGGTGCCAGTATATGGTATTGGGGTGAACATTTTTTCCATATACGCCATTCACGACTGAGTGGGAGTGTCGATCATGGGATATTAGCCTCCACAATCGTTTGCGATGTCTCCCCCTCTGTCGTTTTCCGAAGGATCGGAAAATCTGTAAAAAATATACCCTTTTGAATGTATGAATTTGCGAATGTCTGACATCGTTAGTCTCGATCTAAATATGTCTCCTTTGACTAGCCTAACTTTAGGGGTATTTAGGTTTAAGCCGACTAACAAGGGGCATCTAAACTTTTTTATTTGTGGACCCCGTCAGCAACAAAATGGCGTCCTTGGCCGATATATCCGAAGCGTCTTCACGCGTCCCGTCACCGCCTTGGGCCAAAACGGGACTTTTTAATTAGTTTTAAAATAATGAAAGGTCGAAGAAACCTTGTTAAACTTTAACGCGACGATAACTGAAAGAAAAACGTAATGGTTTTCCTTTTTCATTAGATAAGATAATGAAAGATAAGGCAGCATGCGATGGTTCCTTTGTCGTGAATTATATCTTTTTTATTTTCCCTTAAGGCATTATTAGCTATCTTGGATTGTTATTTTCTTGCAGCTTTATTGTAGTTTATTGTGGCCTTTTGTTGTGAGATACGAAATCCAGAAAAATGAACACTTTTCATAAAATTACGTAACGAGACCGTTCCACGAAACGGTGGGTTTGTCTACTGTGAAAAATATTAAGTTAGTTAAACCATGTAGTAACATTTTAATGTTATAACAAGACTTGCTACAAAATTAAACTGCCACTCTAATCTAAACTACCATCCACCAAAAATGTCACAAAACAAAAGTTCAAAAAAGCGTGACGTAACCATAACACAGAAATTACATCAATTTGGTCACAAAGAACATTTTAGGGTAAACTTACTGAATCGTGTTTTTTGTTGAAAAACGTATTCGCTTTGAGCTTCCTGAGTTATAGCACATTTTTCTGTGCAGAGCTAATTTTGTTCGGGGTGCAAGTATGCGTACTAGAGATATCCTAAATTAGATTCGAGATAGTTTCGGTTTCCTTTCCGAGCTGGCTACGTTTATGTGCGGAAATTAAATGTACGCTGCATGCAGGTTGTGCTGTGAAGTTGTGACTTATGAGATACGGTGTTAATTAGTGGACGGAGACATTTTATGATGAAACGTAGATTGAAAGTGTGGGTTTTAGAGATGTTTAAGTCTGCTTATTTGTGTCTCTTGGGGTTTCGAGGATTTTCCTGACATCGCGTTTAATACGAAACTAGTCTAGTCATATTTTGGCCAATAAGTGATTAATTAATTACGCTAACAAAAAGAAAGTAATTAGGACCAATGTTTTAAGATACTATAAGAGCACTATATACGTCTAGGTTAGTCTCAAATAATATGTATCTTAATAAAAGGAAGGACTCATCATCATTAGTACTTATGCTTACAGTAACTTCTTTAGTTAATAAAATATTTATAATACTTGCCGCCTGTATCTTAGGGAGGCAGCCAAAATTATGACATAAAAAACGCTTAAAAAAATATATGGATGAACATAAAACCTTTTTTAAACTACATCATCCAACACAATAGGAGAAAAACTCACAAGTGTATGTCCCATGGTAAAAGTTAAAGTTTTTATCGCCGTACACGCGTCATGGAGTGTAACATCATCTTTACAACTCTTATTCATAGGAGCCATGGTTTTACGACCCTGCCCAACTTTGCCAAACACATTATATTTAGGGTACCGCATACCGAAGTGTTTGAAGGTTTTCTGCTCTGTTTTTTGGTCATGGGTACTGTTTTTGTAAATGTGGAATATATGTTAAGTCGATATTTCCTATGCGTAACTCCATACTATGAGCTGTTGTGGTTTACAAGTATTGGTCGAAACCCTGATTAGGTTTTCGAGCAATACTTCTCCCCACAACAGCTCAGTGACCAGTTTTTTGAGTTCGATTCCAATTCTTGGAAAGATATGAATTGAGTTAATCACTTTTAATTTAAAAATCATCATTTGCCTTTTTCAACGGTTATTTTTTATTCGAGGTGGGTAACCTCTTGACTCTCTTGTCCTGGTCAAAGGTGACAAACACAAAGTCTACGATAAAGAGACCTTACCCAGAAGAAGCCTGTTCACTCAAACTAAGAAGAAAGGTTTAATGAGAACAAATAAGGTGGCAACATTTACTGGTTAACTTGAACAATATTCAGTTTAAAAAGGGAATACTGAATTCTGCACTGAATGGAAGTCACACTTAGCGTTTTCTCGGCATAACGAGCGAGATAACGTTTTACGACAATGATATCCGATGTGTTTCGTCTCGCTCACCTGGCTTGCATTGTGGCTTTCTCTTGTATTGGTTGAAAATCGTCTTATCTCCTTATCTTGCACGATTCTAAGCTCTAGAAAGAGTCTAGAAGGAAACATTAAAATGTCTTCATCGTTTCGCATAACATTTGGCTTTATTTAGCGTTGCTGTAGATGCAAAATATTTTGGAAAATGTTTAACAATTTTACTGGTTTTAATTTTTCGAATACACGTCTATGAATATAGCAATATTCATCGAATAATTTAGTCTTATTTGAAGTATCTTTTTTTTTATTTATCAGTCTAATATAGAGTCATGTAGCAATTATTTATCAGGCACTAACTTAGTCAACTTTCAAGCTGAACTTACAAAACTCAATCCTAAATAAAAACAAAACTGTCATCGAGAGAAATGCGATGTGAAAAACGAAGAACTCGAGACAATTAATCAGTCTGAAAATAAAAGATAAAAGTGAAAAATAATATCTTTTTATTCACGAAACTGTTATCAATCAACTGAAAAATTCTTTGTCTCTTTCATAGAATAGATGTTTCGTGGAATAAAATGATTAAATTAGAAAAAAAAGCATGAAACTTCAAGTGTCTTAAAACTAAGTAGGGTTTGTCTAAATTTGGGACTATGAATAAACCCCCACATTTCCCACGGGGGTCGTAAACTGTTAAATGTTTACATCAGGGGAATGGCTGTAAACAACTCCAGTTTCTTGTACACATCTTCATATATAACACACACTATGATTATACATCTTAGCTATGCATACTACCGTGTTTATAATCCTCATTTTAAGTGTATATTAATAGGTTATTTCATGGTTCAAACCCGCTACGTTGCCAATGGTTATATACGTAGTCATACATACAGACTTATGTATAAGAACAGCCCAATAACTTTTTCGGATAAAAGTCAGTAAAACTATAGGTGAGTTCCATATAAAGTAACGAATAAGTGATTCAGAACTCTTTATAAGAAAATATTCTGTGATAGTAATAATATTCCCACTAGGGAGTGAAATCTGTTCCTCTTTAATACAGATTACTATGTGCTAGGTAAACAGGGATTCACCTAGAAATCTCATTTTAGTTGTTTTTTTTTAAGTCGATATTTTATTGCCCAGCAATAGGAACAAAATAAATTGTTCATACTTTCTAAGCACTTTAATAGAATACAAATTACCATGTTTTAACAATAATTAATGATTATTTACTGCCTTATGCATGAGACTTTATATTGAAAAGCAGTTATTTTATTACTGCTTGAAGCCACCACAACTTCATTTCTTTGTACGTATAGATTTTTACCGACAATATTGAACGTTTTCATTCTAAGAACTAAAAAGTTCAGTTGAAACAAAACTAATAACAATTCTCCCAAGAAGCTTGTTCCAGAGTATTGTAGAAATACTGTTCAAACGGGTACATTTCTCTAAGGGATATAAAAACCGCAGCCCTCATGATGTCAGTATCCCTCATCATTAGCGGACGACCGCTGTTACAGTCGACACCACAAGTGGCTCACGATATAAATCGTAGTTTAGTTATAATATCGCGGAACTTGTGTGGTGTGCTGTATTTATTTTAGTGGTGAGAAAATACACAAATACTGAATCGTGACGTCATGTGAACTGACGTAATTCGGTATGTGACATTAATCCTACTTACTATTATAAAGGCGAAAGTTTGTATGTATGGATGTATGGATGTATGTATGGATGTTTGTTACTCTTTCACGCTTAAACGGCTGAATGGATCTGGATGAAATTTGGCACAAAGATAGATTATAGTCTGGAATAACACATAGGCTACTTTTTATCCCGGGAAAATGTACGGTACCCGTAGGATAACACATCAACTGTGACGCGGACGAAGTCGCGGGCAGAAGCTAGTAACTAATAATTCTAAGACACAATTTCTATTAAAAAAAACACTCGTTTTTAGCCCTAAAAATCCAATTTCATAATAAAATTAAATTTTAGTTGCATCGAAAAAAAGCGCGACTGCTACGTTAGAGGTCCTGGGTTCGATTCCCGGGTCGAGCAAAAAGTGTTATTGGGTTTTTCTATGAAATTCTCAGTAGCAGCTCGGAGTTTGGATTTGTGCCCGGTTTACGGCAATAGGCTCGCCCCCTATTACATGGGACCTAAAATATACCGGCGAACTGTGGGTGTACATTGGTACACCTCTGCCTAACCCTTCGGGGAATACAGGCGTGATGGTATATTGTTTGAACCTGAAAAAGAAAGAAGGGCATCAAAAAACACATCCACATCGCTGTCAATGCCACGATTGCGAAATTGCCACGTTGTATGGCAATGCTGATTCGTTGGCCCAAAAAAAGGCCAGCCCTGTCACGTGAAGAGTCTTGAAGAATAATACATGTGAATTTCAGACGTATCTCAAGTGAATCAAGGAAAAAAAACACAAAGCTAAAAGAAAAATATACTTTGACACCAAACAATCCAATAGGCAGTATTGTATTGTAACGGTTTTTTCGACTGAAGTGGAGACACGATGAATTATCCAAGTGAAAAAGGTCCTTCGCTAACAACTACCGAACATGCGTCACTTACATATTGTAAGGTAAAGGTCGTTACTAGGGATGGGACATCGACTTCCAATCCCAGTATCGAATACTGGCGACTATTCTGAGAAACCGCTTGGAAATTGGCTGGGAATTTATACAGTTTGAGTTACTTGGAAATGTATAATTGGAATTACCTACGTTTTCAGCGCAATTTTAATAATTAACGCTCAGCGTAGAAGAATACCACAAACCAGCAACGTTGAAAAACCGTTGGACCTTATGATACCTAGAATACCAATAAAGGCTTGGACAAATAGACATTATTTTGTGCAATGTTACTTGGAAATGTTATTGTTAAGTAACGATATTTCAAGAACTTTCATTATATTCACCTGAATATCGACACCTCAGGGCGCTAAGGTCATAAAAGACACATCACGTCAACACACAATGCCTTTACGACCTTTGTAGCCTAGAGGTATCGATATAATAAAAATCTTCGCAACATAGTTACACTGTACTGTTCTATTTGTAAGAAATATAATTTGTTCACGATAAGAATGTTATAAATTTATAATACTTATTATTCCTGAACGATACACATATTAATCGAATAGGCTAGGCACAAGTTTTCATTTAGGTACAGTCAATATCCAACATAAGTCAACCCGTACAATCGATTACACGCTTACTCGATACTATTAACTAGCAGTGTCACATCTCTAGCGGTCATTGTTGGCAGGCAGGACATTTTGTCCTCTCGAGCTTGGCTCGTTAGGTTTAATGGCCGAGCCTGCCATGGTAACGACTAACAACGCTCGTACGTTATCGCCTTCTATTTTTACCGGACAATGCCACGAAAAATCTTCGCTTTATCATTGAAATGTTGCCGTGTAAATTATTATTTGTGGGTGTTGCCAGTGGAAAAAAATCTACGTCAATTGTGTCGCCTTTGTTAGGTTAAGGGGCGGATAAATGATACTTGTTACCGTTATGTGTGGAAGGATTTAATTATTAGGTTTTTGATACAGTTTATCTTATTTACCAAGTTGTTCGATTCCGTATGAGTATTTTATGGCGCAGTAAATTGGCCGCCATTGTAAGTTCTAAGTCGAATTAATGTAAAGATAAAAATTAAGTGATTAGAGTGATTATATATATTTTATCGTATTGGGAATTCTCAGGTTCCCATTAACATAGCGCATAGTAGATTTTCCAAAAAATAAAATAGATACCATTATTAAGACACATGAAGTCACGTCCATTTAGCTCTATACTAAAACAGCACCCCTTAATTATTTTGGCTGAATTAACTTAAAGTTAGTGCTTTTCCGCGAATACTGGCGAGTCTTTCACGGAACTTGATAGTGCTCAGGTGCTCGAAGTTGCCGGTGCTCCGGACTGGGTTAATTCAGTTTAGACTGCCTGCTATTAACCTGAGACTTATAGTGACACACACTGCACTCTCGTTTGAAGAGCTTCGGTCATCTTTGAGCTTTATATATATTTAAAGATTGATTGGTTCATTGAAGTTTTGTCTTGTTATTTTTAGTTCGTTTTAAAAGAAGTTTTTAATATTAATATTATTGTATATCTGTGTCAGTACGTAATTATGCGTGCTCCTTTTTAAGAAACATTAATTTCAGGTTAATTAGGTACACTAGGCCCATGGGGTCTGAGTGCTTATCTTCGTTATTTGGGGACATTGACCAGAGTGTTGGGTTATTCTCGGGCCAAAGAATCAGCATTGAAATACACGTGTCTCAATGGCAACAATTTGGACAAGTTTTGAATCCTATGAACTCTCCCTTTCTTAAGTGTACATAATAATATTTCGGATATTTATTATTTTAATTACGGTGTTACATATTTTATATAGAAAATCAACAAACAAATTGACTCTGTACATGCAGTGTACAATATTATACAGTCAGAATGTATGTCTTTTTGCTTTCTTTCCCCACATCCTTGTTTTGCACAGGAAGCTATAGGGTGTTCTATTCTAAGACCGAGACCACCCAGTAAGCTAACTTTTTTTGCGCTCATGGAAACTTCAAAGTGTTCCTTGTGACACTTAAATATGTTTTACTGAGGCGTGCGTGTGACCACCCTAAGCGCGTTTTTTTGTAACTTTTATTTAACTAACTATTTGCGACTTAGTTTACTTACCCACTTAATGGCTCGATTGACTCAACATATTTTTCTAGATGTTCGTGCCGTGATTTATGCCATGATTTAAGAGATATTACAAAATTCATATTTCGAAGGATTATAACGTAATGTTCTGTACCTACTGCCTGCCTAACCCAATGGAAAATATCTATAATTATCTGCCTAACTTTTTCCAACTTTGCTTGGGTCGGCGTTTAGTTTAAACGGATGCAGCTGAATACCAGTGCTTTACATGGAGCGACTGCCTTCCTCTATGGGTAAAAAACATGTATATATTTGTGTGTTAATGTATATATTTCCAAGGATAAGACAAGGCCATATCTGCCAATCAGTTAGTTTCGAAACTATACATGGAACAGATGTTATATGTATGTGTGTTTGTATCTATTTGTACATACATTTGTATCTCATTGTATCTGAGTCAGCAAGTGATTAGGTAAATTGCTCGGTAGACGTTTATTTGATTGTGTGTTTCTAGTGTGGAATGTGTCAATGACAGTAGCAATCATGGTATAGTTAGATGGTAGTAGTTAATAATGCTCCGAATTGCTGTGACGTATTTCATATATGTGCTAGTGTCTCGTAGTTACTTATGTACATAAACTTACGCCTTTTCCCATGGGGGTAAACAGAAGCCACAGAACACCGCCTGTTACGATCCTTACATACTCATTTCGCCTCGTTTACGTTCATACATCTGGTCATACAAGCACGCCACACATACACACACACATCTGCACTTCTCATTGGTCAAGCGACATTATTCGTCCAAATCTAATTGGTCTGTCTGTCCGTATGTCAGAGGTAATACCTGAATAAACCTGTAGACACACTAGCCGGCTTAAGTTAGCTCAAGTTTGGACAACAGCGGCAATTATTCAAGTTAACTAAAGCTTAGTTTCAAGTTTATGCTCTATTTGAGTCTATTACCGCTGGGTAAGCGTTGCTTTTCTTTGTTTAATTTAAATTGAGAGGTTTAGGTACCTAGGAGTACTCACTATTTATTTATTTAAGTAAAGAGTAAATTGAGAGAATAATACATTGTGTACCTACTTATGTAGTAATACATGCAGGTTTTAAAGGTACATATGTGTCTGAACTTCTTTCTTATATGATGATACTACAACCTCTCAGTAGCAGCTCGGAGTTTGGATTTGGGCCCGGTTAATGGCAATAGGCTCGCCCCCTATTACATGGGACCTAAATATATCGGCGAACTGTGGGTGTAGGTACATTGGTACACCTCTGCCTAACTCTTCAGGGAATACAGGCGTGATGGTATTTTTTTTTTTATTTTTTTTATACTACAACCTATTGTTGCTCAGTTTGTTCTGCTATCAAATAAGAGGAGGCAAGGGAAAAACGGACCACCCATCCCCATGAACACACAAAAGGAGCGATCGTTGAGGATAAATTAATCTTAAAATATACATTCGAAGGTCTTCCAGTTCAGAGGAGCGCCTTCTAAAGAGGAATTTTGATAAAATTAGGGATTGGAAATAAATCATTTGTGCGTAAATAAGACTTACTTGTAAGGATTTAATGAGCATCCTTAGAAGGCTTCCATTTTAGTGTCCTCGGCATGTTGAAAAGGTGAAGGTAATCAAAAATTTTGTGTGGGAATAAAAGAAGAATATCGCTTTTATATTAGGTCTTTATTTCCGTGAAATAAACTGAATGTACTAGATTACTAGATCATTTCAATGCCGGAGGTGTTATTGAAAATTGTGAACTAAAAAGTTGTATATTTACGCAACAAGAACAAATAATATTTCCTAAGCTTTTATGAATCTCCTAAGCAGAATTGAATGATTTTATGATTATGTACGTATAAGCCTCACTGCCGCAGGACGTCCACTGCTGGACATAGGCCTCCCCCATAGATTTCCAAAAGGACTGGTTGGAAGCGACCTGCATCCAGCGTCTTCCTGCGGTCTTAGTCAGGTTGCCCGTCCACTTTGTGGTGATGTGGTGTATTTTATACTTTTGCATAAGGTCTTGTAAAATATGTCTGTTGCTAATTATATTTTTATGTCACTATTATTTGTACTCATATTGTTGACTGTTTTAACTCTACTCTATCGTATCGTTGTAAAAACACTGGAATGTTCGATTCAGAGTCACCGTATAAAAATTCAGTTCACATTTGACCCGCATTTTGTTAAAGTGGCAAAATTGCGGGTGGCACACGATTATATAAGTAAGGTAGCACTGATTTAATTTCCTGTGCACTACCACTGTGCCGCTCAGGCCCCGCTTCCCCGCAGGCGTTAAGAAACTGGAAGTCGCAACCTAGAATATGTACTCTACGTTCATATGTGTTTAAGGTCGGAAATATTTTTAAGCAATGGTGTGTTTACGAATTTTAATAGTAACGTATTAGGTATTATTTATACAATTTTGTACCTCATATATTTACAACAAAGTTAAGAATATCTTCTTTTAAAAGAAGTTACACCCACAGTTTGCCAGTATGTTTAAGTCCCATGTGAAAGACCCGAGCCTATTGATATTAACCGGGCACAAATCCTGACTCCGTGCTGCTGCTGAGAATTCCATAGAAAAACCCAAAAACACTTTGCACGACCTGTGCATTGAACCCAAGACCTCTAGCGTGATAGTCGCGCTTGGGACCACTAGGCTAACGAGGCAGTTAACCATATTATTTAGCACACTAAAAAATTATTGAAATACAAATCAGATTGTTCCATAAAACTTCCATAACCCAAGATGTTAAAAAAGCACAACATCATAAAATATAATCACAGTCAGATCACTAATCGGAAATTAATATTCTCCGGACAACTTTCTCAATAATGCAATTTCCTCTTCATAAAAACATTACAATCCCTTCCAGGAGGAACGAGCTACTTTTATTCTTCGTTTCGAAGACGAAGGGGGGGGGGGGAGGAGGTTCCGAAGTGCTTACAAATGTCGGAGGGTTGCAGGTGATTCAAGAAGTTGCCAACGTGAACCGCATTTAAATAATAATCACTCTAAGATGATCTAATAGGGTTCGTTAATCGGTGTTCGAAAAGATCTCGAGTTGACTGTGTTCCAAGTTCGTTATAAGTGCCATCTTATTTTTGTCTGTAGTCGGGAAAGTTTTCTGTTTATTGTCTTTTGAATTCGGGAAGTTCCGTATGTGTGTGTCTTTCTTGAAAATTAAACTACGTTACTCACACTAATTTTATAGACTAACAAACACAAACTATCGGATTCGAAACAATTACCTGTAACTCATACAAATATTGGTTTCATGAAGATGAAATACTATCTCTCTGTCTAGATTGTAAAACAAAATTATTTTAAGTAATAGTTTCTGATTTAAACACGATTTAAATCAAGATAATATAAATATTAAGTTTGCGTAACATGATAAATAGTGTTTAATTTACCTAATAACATTTTAGGCCTCTTCTAGTTCTAAACTTTCTAAGAAAATTACCTTAAGAAAAGCTCCTTGTTAATAAAATATAAACACTACTCCAATTTCTTATTTTAGTGTCCAAACAACAAGAATTCAGTACACTTTAAAGTGTACTCCGTAAACTGTACTCCACTTTAAGGAGTACACTTTAAACATGTCAAAAGTTATATTTTGAAGGACCATCGATTTCGCAAATGCGTTCGGTAACACTACTCCTAAGTGGTTGGTTGGCAGACAAACTGAATACATATTTACTGGTCTAAGGTAACGTAGAATGGTGAATGGTCGTTCCTGGACAGATATGGATGCGTTTCCGTACCATTCTGAGAGGCACGGGCGATTAATCTTGTATACCTAGCTCCTAGGTAGCGGGAGATCGTAAGTTTCGACGTTAGGGACAGATAGATAGGTTTTGCGAGCAAGTCTCATTAGGAATGTAGTCGATAGGTTTGCGCTGGGAACTGATTAGTTTTGCGATAGTTTGTGGGTGAGTGTGTGTGGGATTATGTTGGTGTAAGAATGAAGACTGGGTTTGTGTGGAACGCCTTTCAATTAGTTAACGGGTAATTGGAAGAGTTGTTTTAAAAATTCACGTGTTCTCATAAGTAGTTTTGCTATGCTTTCATTTTATATTCAACCGCCTTCAAAAAAAGAGTAGAATCTCAATTCGGTTGGATTTTTTATTCTATATTTATCACCTCATAACTACGTCATTTATAAACTGACTTGGAAAAAATATATTTGAAATGTTATACTTTCAGATTGGTCCTATAGATTTAGAATCTTAAAAAAGGTACAAAGGCGGTCTATTAAGTCCGCCTTTAGCATTAGTCCTATAGATACTCTACCAGCCAAAGGTGGAGCAGAGATAACATGGCAGCTGCAAATATATAACTTACCATAAGAGCGTAAAAAACAAAATGTATAACATCAACATTTATTACCTGAATTTAGGATAATTCGACAAGACTTATTACATCTTCAGTAATAATAGTGCCGTTAACATCAATACTAAGAAGAGTACATCATTTAAACCAGAAATACTCCCAACACTTAAACGCAACTACGATCACCACTCACCACATCGCCCCATTCATCAATTCGAACTCTCCAAATATTTGACTCTCAAGTCCATTAAGCGATGTACACACGACGTACATAATACCAAAGATGAATGACTGAAAACTGAACATTTTCAATATTTTATAACAGTCTTCGATAGCGGGATGATTTACGATATTCCAGCACAGTGTGACGGAGATTAAACGCGAGAGACAGAAAGGAAGCTGGACCATGATTTATATATATTTTTTATATTTTCGTACTTAAGGGAATACGGTGGCTTCTTCAAAGAAAGAATCCCTTTTGTATGATCAAGAGATTATGAGATTTAGAATGTTGAGCGCGATTATCATTGTGTTCTGTAACAGCGATATGAAATACAAGATCTACAGACGTCATAAATAAGACGTACGTAAGTAGGTATTTATAGCATTTAGCATTATATGATATAGTGATAGGTATTACTCATTTAGAGAGAGGGTAGCTAAAGAAAAGATGGATGGATTGAAGAATGATATAAAAAAGGAGTTAGTGACAGCATGAAAATGATATCGGAAATTATTACAGCTGATCGACTTTGGTTTTGGTACTCTAAGAATCTTTATCGTAACAAAGATCCTTCTTTCAGTAATAATAATATTATTTTAGATAATGTAAACAAAATGGTTCCCATTATTTCTCAATTTTAAAAGTAGTAACTAAATCCTTGAAAATAATTATGACAAAACAGACAAACGAGTTCCAGAAATGAACAGATCCTGCAAAGAGCCATACAATGCGAATGAGAGCATGACTTGATTAACCCATTCACTAGGACGAGTGTTGAAAAATATATAAAAAAGCATACGCTGTCGGAGACTTCATGAATAATTACACGTAGCATGAGAGCTGGGGACTTCCATTTGTCTCTTTCTTACTTGATGGAATGTAACATATTGTGAATGGGACAGGAAATGGTGGCAGTAGCTTTGCATTTTGTGTATGAGGAACTATAATTACATTTATCGGTGGTTGGTTTAACTTAGGAGGATTAAAAGCTCTTTTTTATACCACTGTGGTGGCAAGCAGGCATACTGCCCGCTTGATGGTGATAAGTTATCGTAGCCTATGGACGCCTGCAACACCAGAGGCATAATACACGCGTGGCCGAACCTTCAACAACCCATTCAGTGTCATCTTGAAGAACCCCATACTGTAGTCCCTTGGGAAAACCTTGGCAGAAAGTACATTCCATAACCGAAGCGTTCGCGTGAGGATTATCCTCTAAAACCGCACAGTTTGTGATAATTTTGGGTCTATAAGTGTGTTTACTTTTCTTTTATTTAAAATAAAGTTTTATCAAGATATTTATCAGAATTTTTTACTAATACTCCCAAAACTTCTTTTGTAAGGGAATAGTCGAAAACTACGAAAGTTTTTG
Organism: Caradrina clavipalpis; assembly: GCA_932526535.1. Classification (NCBI taxonomy): domain Eukaryota; kingdom Metazoa; phylum Arthropoda; class Insecta; order Lepidoptera; family Noctuidae; genus Caradrina; species Caradrina clavipalpis. The sequence continues at coordinate 5,907,887 of OW052103.1, forward strand.
TTTGAAGCAGGATTCAAAATAAAAGTCTTTTCAGCAATGTGCCAATTTCAACTTCAAGTTTCAGTAATTTTGTATGTTTGTTTGGAACAACGGACAGCATTCGTTAAACGTATTTACTAAATAACAAATACAGCAGCGATTTATACATAATAAATGTATCTATTACAGATAAAATTTATACATCGATAAAGGAAAATATCGTTAATAAACCTGGACTTATCTTTACTGACATTATAAAGTTGAAGACTCTATTTGATTTGACGAGCTAATCTCAGGAACTGATCACCAAAGACGTAAATAAACGCGGGGTAAACCGTGGAATAAAGTAGTATTTATAAATTAATAAATAGATCATAAGTTATTACTAGAAGGTCTCTTTCAGTGCAGCAGACCTGTTCGATAAACTGACAAAAATGTCACTATACCGGTGAAAACATAGCCTGCAGACCAAGATCAGTCAGGATCTGTCACAGCTAGGGAGGAGGAATAAGGAATTTGTACCATTTGCTTTAGATCGTTAAGTCAGCAAATGTGTGCAAAAATATGCAACGAGCTCAGCTCCCACGGGTATTGCACTAAGTACGTAGAATTAGTGCTGACAGATGACTCCTATTTTGTGGAAATTCCGCTTGCAAGGATTGTAGCTTGCTCCACTACTTTGTGGAATTTCTTAAATACCCTTTTGTTTATTAATTTAAAAACTGCGCATATTGACTATGTATGTTTATCTAGAAATCTCTAAAACTCTTTACTTATATTCCTAATCCTCCTTTCACGGGATTAAAACTGGTTGGAGATAAACTCGGAGAAAGTTGGGAATTAACAAATTAAATAGAATAAGACTAGGGATTGAAAGACACGTGCAAAATACCTTTTTGAACCATCTTAACGATTTCACACAAACATAAAGTAAGATATCCAAAAATTTTCAAGTTCACAGGCTACTCGAACTCCTATAAGTTTCTCAATGAAAATAATTCCATCCAAGACTTCAAAGGATAAACTTTGAAATCGGACGGATTTTAAACTCGGAGACTTCTCGATATCTCAATGGGATGCGAATAAATTTATATTCTAAGGAAAATGCATTGTAAAAGATAGTATCGGACGGTGCAAAGTGGTTTGCGAGGCTTGGGGGTGTGAGGCGGGCTGCGGGGGGCGAGCCTGTCATTCGCAGGGCCTTCACAAGCAGGGTTGTCGAGTTACACAAGTTGTCACCAAGCTTTATCTTGTTTTAGCGATCTTTTTACACTGCTTATACTGAGGCGACGAATAAGCCTTCGAAGCGGGGATTCTGATTAGCACTGATCCGCTCTAAGCCCGGGTGTGATATGTGAACTAAGTTTGGATGGAGATAAAGTTGACTGCTTTGAGGGACAAGTTAGATGCAAAGAATGACGCTGCATTTTGTACGGCTTTGGATTGATTGAGATCGAAGCGATTACAGTCGAGTGGCTGTCGGCTATGAGATGAAGCTTTAAAGATATTAACTTAGAGATTATTCTTGAAATAATATTATTACTCATTTCAAGAGGAATCTTTGCTTTCGTAAGTGAATTATAATCAAGAGCTATTTAATTGTGACGATCCATAGCACCATACTTTATTTTGTAAATGCGAAAGTACCTCTGTCTATCTATACAGGTAAAAATTTTAACCAGTGCGTAAATTTTGCCATAATAAACTTCAACACGTTTTATTAAACACGTATATTTTATTTTGATATGTCTTAGTACTAAAAAAAAAGTTATCGCTTACGAAACATGTATACTTAAAAACCATATTTTATTGTCACTCGGCGCTAGCGCATTCCCCGCCCCCTCACCCCAGCCATGCGCCCGGGCGGCGGCCAAGAGTTTTCATTGATAGTATGACGAATAGATTATGTCCATGTTTTGCTTATTTCAAACTCGGATAAGGATGAAATTTTTTTTTTTTTAACTAAACACGGAAATGTGTTCTATTACTGACACTGAACTACCAAAAAAAATTTACGCACTGGTTAAAAACTTATCCTGTATGTTACGCTTTCACTTCTAAACCACTAGACCGATTTTGATGAAATTTGGTATTTGCGTAAGTTTGAACTCCAGGAAAGGACATTGGCTACTTTTTATTTATTTATTGCACGGAAGGCTAACACAATAACCAACATTTACGCAGACGTAGTAGCGAGCCTAAGGCAAAATAAAAGTGTAAGTAATTAAGCCTCAAACAAAATAGCACTAAGTGGTGGTAAATCACTAAGAACCGGACCCTAAATAAGGCTAGTTGCACAAAGACGTTAGCCGCATCGACAGGCACTACATTTCGACAGTGTACACCGGTGTTATCTGCACAAAATGGCGGCGGCACGGTGGATGCGCTTCCGTTGCTGTCCGCTAGGGACAATTAATCTTGTGTACTTACTTATTTTGTTCCGGCCACCGGGCTAGCCTGCGGACCTATTATGGGAATAGTTTAAGTGGACGTTTCGTTACGTTTGCAAGTGCTGCGGCGAGATTTTGAAATAGGAATGGATGATTGCGGAATTAGTTGTTTAACTTCTTCTTAAGCGTGAGATTATCAAAACTCTTTGGAATATCGGTACTAGACAGACAATACGATTATCTACGAGTAGAAAACTGATGATGAATGTCGTGATATCCTTTTATGAATGAGGTTGTGACTTCAATACCGGGCAAGTACAAATGTGACGTTTTGAATTTATAATTATGTAATTTCTAAATTTATCTTGTCAAAACTGACATTGGTAAAAGAAAATATTGCGACTTATAATCAATATTACTCTGAACTCCCTAACTCCCTAACTAACTCCTGAGTAAGCGTGGTGATCAATGCTCGTGTCTTCTCAGTAGAGTAGAGGCCTTTATCTAGCATGGGATCAATATCTGTTTTACATATATTATATGATAATTTTTATTTCCTTTTTGTAATCCTGTGGGATAATTTGCCGTGGATGTAAAAGCATTCCATAATATTTCTTTGATATCTCTATAAAATCTACCATCGATACCTAATAAGTCCACCCAATTTCTTTCAAGTCACTAACGATTCTAACCACAGTCTTAATCTATCGAATTTATTTCTAGCGTATACGGAATACTTCCTTTAATTCGTTCCTAGACTCATTTTGTCTGTATCGATTGCTGTAGCCGTTCCAAGCTTTGTTTTGTTATCTGATTGTTGCTCTGCGATTCTGGATAGATTTTATACAGGTACGTCCAAGGTAGGAGAAAATTTATTAGTTGGTAGGGTTGGTGTTTGTCGTGAACTTGCTTGAGTAATTGTTGTGTCTTATTAATATAGGGATTGGGTGTAGTTTCATTTTTATGAGTAATACTCAAAGATTCCCAATATAGAGGTTTTGACCGCTCGGAAAATCAATTTTAAGACACTATTTTATGTAATAATGTTTTTTTTGGAACAAGGAATAAGTGCATCTGCGTACGCATCTGCTGAAAGCCATGATTTTAAATTCCATTTCGTTAATAAGAACGAGTTTTTAATAGATTAATTATAAATCTTTGTAACATCCACTTAGTCTTCCCTTATTCATTCTAAGCTAAGAAGAACTGGCATCAGAATATTCTATTCTAAGAACACAAATTGTAGGTACTATTTTGTATATCTTTGAATAAGACTCCTTACACCGTTTGCGAAACGCAAACATGTACACACTAATTCCTAAATGTAAATCACTTACGCTTAGCAGACGTGCACTAAAGTCTTCCACACTCACACCTCAAAATTTAAATTCGACAAAGTACCATAACCCCATATGCAGGTACAACAAAAGCGCACTTAGAACCGTGTCGCATTCACCTGTTATCTTGCTTTATTAACGTGCAGTATTGCATAATCCATGAGACAAGACCTGAGCCGGTAATATTTTACAGTAATGTAAACGCAAGCCTCCACGATGGCCCACTATCTTCCAAGTACAGTTGGAGACGAATATTTAATGTGTAATTCTGGCGTTTGCATATTTTTACGATAGTACACCGCTTATGGTAATGTTGCATGTTAGATAGTTTAGTTCAAGGCTCTTGGGTTAAGCGGGTAAGGCTTTGCAGTTTGATGTCACGGTACACGGATTTCTGGTACCTTTTGAGCTGAAATTACGAGAGATATATGTAGCTATCTTATATAGAATTACTGTCCAGTAACTTCAAGGAAGAACGATGCTAAGTACTATCAAATACTTAGCATCGTTCTTATTTACCATTACAATAAACAGTACTTTATACTCGCTTAGCTTAATACGCTTAGCTGTATTTTTTATAGGAAACACTACAACACTTACTTCCTCTAATTTTAGAACGTAAGAGCGTTTACGCTTCACGATAAGTCATACTAACTTTCTAGACCAACTCCTTGAAAATTAAAGAACCGATTTTAATTAAACTTGATACGTATACGAATGAGTAGAAAACATTTTCGAATCAGAGTTCTATAATAATGGCTAATGGAATCTTTAAAACTGTTAGGCTAGTTGTTTTTCTTTATTAGGGCCGTGAAATATTTCTTTGCCATATCACGTTACTCTAAAACATATACACCATGGCAATTTATGCAAAAATATGAACACACCACAAAATTGGTCTGGCAAATTTCCCCATAGCGGGGTCGTACGCATCGAAGCCTAGAATATGGGGAGCGTTGTCTAAATCATACGTCAGCTTGTCACAGACTGTCAGTGGGCACTGAACGTCCGACACACGTCGAGTAGGCAGGATGGAGGGAAGCCAGTATATGCTGGAAGTGATTTATTGCCATTTGAAAGCATTTAAATGTCGAGTCTATAGAGGAACTATGATAGTTGATAGTTTGAAAAGGGTTTGAGAATTTTTGTAGTGTTTTGTTTTTAAGGTATACTAATTCCTTCCAAATTAATTTCTTTGGTTCCTTTGTGTTTGTAACATCATTAAGCGAGTATCTTTAAAAGATGAGCAGATGCATCATTCTTGCACTATCACTATTGTAATTATACATTTTTGACCCCACGTACATACATGGTAATAATTTGACATTAAAAATAGCAAAGCGGTTTTCGTAGTGCAAGAGTGTAAGTGAGGTTTACAGTGTTTACATCTACTTACTTAAAAAAAATCCAATGATATTCATTTCGTTTCTAAATTTTTAAGTTATGCTATGAAATACAAAAATCATTCCTATTCCGTATCAATTAAATGAATCCGTATTTAACTTTCCCAAATACGTGCACAGCAGTCTTACTCCACCATACTCCACGTAATATCAGGTAGTAATCTATGCAAACCTGTTACAAGGCCTAACAGAATAAGTCGACTTAACGCGATAGATTAAAGGTAACGTTGTTAGAAAACGCGCAGGTGACGGAAGACGCTGTTCCTCTGATATAAGTGCCGCGCGACTAATAGTGTTATGTGGAGACACTCTTAGCGTGTGTTGCGACACGGGGATTTTGTAAAATGTGGCGTCGTATTAACTGCGATGTTTTTAGGTAATACTGAGACGTTTTTACCTGGCAATTAAGTAGTTTTAGACTATGGAATAATTAATTTTGATAAGTCAAAAGAGACAAATATTTTAGGTTTTCTTTTATTTTTTATTTAGATAAAATTGGGTATAATAATAATAAAATACTATGCTAGCCTATGCCTGTTATTGTCCCAATGACAGGAAAAGGCCTTTTTTCATAGAGAGAAGCCACGAGTACCTATTGATCACCACTTGCTTAAGGCGGATTGGCGATTACAGTATAAATTTTTTTTTTTTTTTTTTTTTTTTTTTTTAAATTGGAAAATACATTGAAATAGAAAAAGCCATATTGTTACTACTTACGTAAAAGAGTTATCGACATAAAAGTATCTCTAGTCTAAGCCACTATATTTCATTCGACGTTTCTTATTGTAATACCACGAATAAAGTAATCAGCCAACTTCATTTACTACGTACAGGTCAAACGTCTAAAACATTACATTATATGGCTTTATGCAAAGCCGTCACCTAACAGCCGTCTTGTAACGTAAGCTAAACATATTGCTATCCCGACATTACGTAGTAATGCACGTAGCAGAACGCATCTCTGCATCTCAGCAGACAAATTATCACGAGCGCATCGAGCGTTCCGAGCGAAACGAGCGCACTGAGTTGAGCGTAACGACTCACTTGACATTTATTCCGAGAAATTACGCAGTAAGCGTATTAAGCGTTTTAGTTTCTCGTATTAATGTTTTTATAATATGTCTTGTAAGCGGATTGAAAGTTTAATAATAAAGTTTAAACGTGTAACCGTTATTTGTTATAGTGTATAAGTACGGGGTGTAAAAAGATACTTCAAATAGCCGTTAACTAAGCATTCTGCCCATCAAACTACGTAAGTTTCTGCAAAAATGATTCTTGAGAAACGACTTTTATTATTGGTGTGAAAAGTTACGGTTTATTGTAACCCGCAATGTGACAGACGCAAAATATTGGGCTTATGGATGCATAAGAGAACAGCTTTCTTGGAAGTATATACAGTTTAGTTATAACATATAAAACTTGTTCCCGTAAAAAGTATTAAAAAATGGAACTTTGTCATTCATGACATTTTTCATAATGATGTCTACCTACCTACAATAACCTGTTTTCAAGGCTTCAGCTAATTCAAATACACCTTATATTATACACATTTCTTGGTATTTTATTAAAATAAATGTGTGATGACAATCAGTTAATAGAAATGGATAAGATAAAGACAAGCCAAGACTCCTCTTTCTAAATATATTATGATCTGACAAGACAAACAGTGACAACGATCGCGTCTTGTCCACCCACACAAGTTTTATAATGTCAAGAAAATGAAAGGAAATCCCGAATAACCTTTGTACTATAGTACACATACTCGTAGGTAAATAAATAAGAATAGAAACAAAAGATTGATAGGTCAGATTCATTACTTACCGCTGTTATTGCTAAGTCAGAGAACGAAGAAGTTTTCCGTCAAATTAATTGACCTTGAGAACATTGATAACATTGATTGAATCTATACTGATATTATACAGAGGAAAGTTTTTTTTGTTTCTCTGTTAGTTTGTAGCGAATAAGCTCCGAAACTACTGGACCGATTTTAAATATTTTTTCATCAATAGATAGCTAAATTATCAGGAAGTAACATATCCACGCGGACGAATTAGTGGGCGAAAACTAAAATTGAAAACAACAGAATATTGATATTACCAAAAACACATTTCAACAGATACTCTTGAATGAACTTAATAACAAAGAAAGCCTACCAGTAACGCGTTTAAAAGCTACCTCAACCATAAAACCTCCACAACTCAAAGTTCCGCAAAAACCACAAAATTTTTGCTCTCAGATTTCCACCAAGATATCCTAGATTATAGCGTTAATTTAGCAAGAAAACTTGTACAGGCGAGCGGGGTGTGAGTAATGAGAATCTCATTATTCGCACCTGCCGCTGATTTTAATTTCCTGCACACGATCTTCCCAGACGCCCGCGTTTCTTGACGACGCGATTTATTTGTGTAAATAAATATTATCCGCTACTCTACTTCGTACTTGTATATACGTAGGTGAGATGCAAGGGGTGTTTCTCTGTGGATTACATAGGAGCTTATGTATTTTAGATACGGTGTGTATATCGCAAGCGCCGAGTAAGAATAAGATTGATAACGTCGCTGTGTGAAGATTTGGTTTAATGAAAAATGTTTGTCATTTCTAGAGAATAAATTGGTCTTACGTTCAGCAGATCTGCGCAAGTGAACAACCATAAAAATAAGTTTCAAAAGAGAATTTCCCGTGGTTTTATGTATGAATGTCTTCTTGTAAAACGACTTCTTTAACTATACATTGTATAAAACTAAGTTACTTTTCATGACTGTCCGTTTTGTCTTTAAGTTTTTCAAAACTACCCAATTTATTTTAATGCGGTTTTTACTAAAACCATGCAAGTCAGGGGCGGGTCACTAGTTTTATACAAATAGTTTATAGGTATACACAGTAATATTAAATGGATATTCTTAGCCATATAATATGAGTGTGTATAAAGGATAATCTTAACAACACATAGAAGGTTTACGAAGCGGTTTACTCAACTTCTAAATGTCGGTCGTAAAAGTGCTAAATAATGTTTAACTTCTGTATCAAATTCGTGTATCCTACACGAAAATATTAAAGGAACATGTTATGAGTTCGGTTATGGTTGAGGCATATTGGATTTTTAAAGATAACATGTACCTACCTATTAAACTTTATGTTAGGATGGATATTGAGAGGCCTTGTTTTTTTTAATGAAAAAGCCATATCACAAGCCGGGAAATAACATAATTTTTTAGAGTTTGTATAAACAATTATGACCAAAAAATACAAAACAGGAAAAAAGGAGTGTTATCGAAATAACAATCTAGAGACAGAAAACGTTTCAAAAGTTAATTTAAAATACCAATTAAAAAAGCCATGTTTTTTCCAATAATTTCCATTCTATTGATCTCTGTGGCAATAAGCATCGAATGAACGAAAATGAACGAAACGAATGCCGAATCGAGTTAATTTCGGCATCGAATAAATATTCATATTTTGATTGTGAAGTCTGATAACTGGGAAGTTGGTCTCGATAATGTCAGCGAAAAGAGTATTTCCGTGGAAACTTCCTGGACAGGTTATTTAACTGGCTGTAACAATATAGCCTTCGAAATGGGCCTGTAAGTGTTTCTATTGCTTGTTGCTATGCGATATATTTTTGCAAAGTGGTTGAAATTGTTCTTACCTGGCGAAGTATACTATAAGTGTGCATTATCAACTATTACAGTCAGATCAACCATTTATCAGGTTAGATTCTAATTTAACGTAAGTTGATCTAGCGTGAAAAATAATAATAATCTCTGTATCGTGCAAAACAAAGTTGCTTCCTGCCGTCTGTCCTTCTGTACGCTCTTTAAACTACGCAACGGATTTTAATGCTGTTTTCATTAATAACGTATAGAACTTCACACTACGATCAACGAGAACGGAGCAGCTGTGCGATTCTCTAAAATGCAAGCTCGAAAACGACTCTCACTTCGATAACGAACCAACTTGTCACTGGCTTAGTATTCGTTCGCCGTGGTGACGTCACCACGGCGAACGAATATAAACCAATGACAAGTTCACTCGATCACTTTAGTGAGACTCGTTTTCGAGTTTGCATTTTAGAGAATCGTACTACAGTTCCCAAAGACGTAACGGAACGCGGGTGACACAACGGAGTATATGAATACTAATAAAATAATGATTTAAAACAATACCTCAAAATGAAACATTGGGTGCACTAAATACTCATAGAAAACTGAAAAGATTTATGAGAATGCCGTAATAACATCGGTACTTGAAACTTTTCAAATATTTCAATAAAAGCCGAACTAGCTACCGAATTGCGATTCGATTTTCTTCTAAGTTATTCGCGTTCGTCATAGATTTAATATAGAAATTGGAAACCTTCAGAACAGCTAACTGATTGCCAAAGGCTAGTACTAAAATCTCTATTGTTTGGCTCCGGCACGAGATATAAAAATGCCCATAAAAATGGGCAACATATCCACTTTGCCTTTATGAAAACTCGAAGAAAATATCGTACTGTAAATCAGAACAAGCGCTCAAAATGTTTCAAGTTGTGCAACTTTTCGTTTATGTTCACATCCATTCATTTTGTACTATTTTTCCAAAATATTGCGACAAAAGTATTCGGTTTTGTATGGTAGCGTAAGTTTTGCTGTGAACCAACTGTTGTTTGCAACTTGTTCAGGTAAAGGCGACGAAAGTTGATTGGAAGTACCAATAATGGAACAAAGTTGCTGTTCGTAACGTTCGCGACTGTACCTGTACAGTCGTAATGAAATATGTTTTGGGACGATGGAATGTAGGTATCGATTTATTTGAAAATAATACCGTTTTCAAGAATACAAGTTAGTCTTTCTGTTTTCCGTGTATTGATTTTATTTATTTTTAGTAACATTTCAAATTAATACAAATAGTAGCAACCGGTATCGGGAATATGGTACATGCTACTGGTATTCAGGGCTCTTGAGGGCGTAACCTTATAACAAGCCAGGTCGCGTTCAGAAGTATCTACTGCCTTATTATTATACATATCTTTTATAAAAAAAATATGGTATTTTTAATATTAACCTGCATTTACAGAGCAAATGCCTATTTCCCTTACTTATAAAAAATCTGTCATTAAATTGAATCTTCTCATTTGTAATTCTGTCCACTTAAATAAATAAACATGTCAATTGAACCGTCGCACTGTTATTTATGTAAACAAGTAACAACCAATCGATATTATCTCATTTGCTATTCAAATCATGTAATTTTATGTCAATTTGGGAGATCACTCCCCGTTTCAGGGTAAAATCACATTTAGATAGAAGTTTAATATTCCGCAGTATTCGAATGGCAACGTAAGGAATTTAATTGAAAACTTATACACCCTCACGATACGAGTTCGATCATAAAAACAATGAGAGCCAACAAAGTTATAGTTCAATATTCAACCCTCAAGCGTTGATTTGCGCCAAACTATTTTTAATTTCCCGCAGGGCCTGCTCATTTATTAGTTTCGGGTCGTTGGGGGCGACATCTGTGCCCGACTTATACGTCGCCCGTCAGATGGCGCTGCAAAACATAAAACGCTGGCGTTGGCAAAAAATATGGACATACTTCAGCAATCAAATAGTCGGCATACCCGTTTTTTGCCAACGCTTGCCGGTTGCCAATAAAAATAGTTCGATTTATGTGACGTGATCGCCGTTCCGATGGCCCAGTGTTTTTCATTACGCATTCTGTGCCTGCTAGTGATTTAATGAATTTAATTATGTATTCCTTTGGATGTCGTTACGGGTAGATAGAATGTGGTAATCAATGTTATATTGCCGTTGGTGTCCTCATGGAAATTTCACACTTATGTGTTAAATAATAAATATACTAATAGAATACTATACCATTTCCCTACTCAGTAACCTGTGTTTCACATAAAAAAGAAATATGTCTTGTATACAGAATTACGTTTGCGCTCCGAAAAGCATTTGTGATGCCTTGTCTATGACATTTTGTTGGCGCAGCTACGAAATGTCTACAGCATCTCGCCTACGACGTAGAGCTACGTAGGATCTGCTACGAAATTTGACTACGAGATTTTTTTATCATGAAATCTCTTTTACAAAACGGTCTCGTCTCTTTATACTTACGATTTTCTTATATGTTTTGGTCGTAAAACCTAACCTATGAATACGATGATGCCTTTCAGACACTAGTACTTTGTAAGTCTCTCCAATGAAAAATGCAAACTAACTTAATGAAGAGCTTGGCGAAAAAAAAAATTTTGCACTTCCAAATCATTATTATTCATAAATTCGAGTCATTCTCAAGTTGAGTATCGAAATATGATGATGTCAACAGTACCTACTCAGGGAAGCCGCTACAGCTACTTTCAGTAATAACTTCGAAGTGACGACAATTTATTTCAACGCGACGCACCAAAACAAACAAAAGAAGTTTCATCCTACTAGGTCGAATCCAAACAAAAAATACTGCAAACAACATTTTCCTCATATCACCAACCATTGCTTCACCACAACTCCAATTACTATCGAAACAGCTATCATACCCGTCTATGGATGGCACTCCATTCGAAAGTATCGCATAACCCTTCGCGCGGTTCGGGTAACATGCGGCAGCGGTCGTGTCGCCAAATGCCTGCTCATTTGGGTCAATGCGACCGATCGCATCGCGATATAAAGCTGAAAGCAGATGAATGCGGGAACGGTTTTTAAGTGACTGTGTTGAAAGTGTTCTGATCTTGCAGTGGGAGGGTTGAAGTGCATTTTGTTTTTGTTGTTGTTTTGTGTAAAGGGGGTATTTATCGCTAGATAGGTACTAATGCTTCCATATCTGATTTCGCCACAAAACAGGAATCCTGATGAATGAATTAAACAAGGTGCTGGTGGAATTTAAAGATTGATAATTTGCAAACATTGGCAAACCCTTTGTTGTTTCGAGGTTCTGTCTATACCTACTTTCTGTCCATTCCTTCTCTACTACAAGGACGTCTGATGTTGACCTTGTGTGGATTTTAAGCCGATGGTAACACTACTTAAATACGTAGACACATTCTAAGTCAAACCCTAATGATTACTTCGAATTGACTTAACCTAACTTAGATGATTTGATATTCATAGTTACAATTTTACTCCTCAAACAGTTTACTTACTCAAGGTGAGCACAAGTTAAGGGACTAAAGACCTTATTTGAAGTAGTGTAACGTACATTTATTTAAACAGTTTCTATAAATATAACCCGTTTAAAGAAACCAGGTGAGCTAAAAATAGAAAATCGAATGGATTGCGACGGCGGCCGGAACTGTAAACGGCCGGCACTTGAGTGCTCACACACACTCACAACACAGTATACATTACATTTCTTTTTCAGGGACACAATACATGACAATATTATTCTGAGCAGTCGGTAAGTGGGGCAGTGACTTTGAAATGGGGGTGAACAGGACACTTGGTAAAACGTGGTGATAGCAGATGAAGCATTTACTGTCTGGTTACCATGACAACGTAGGAGAAGTGACGGTAGACCAGACTAGAACAGATGGGTGAGTTGTCTACAAAAGAGCACCGCGATGTTACGATTTAGATTTGACATGCAACAGACCACAGAACGGCAGCACAAAAGGTAGGAAATCTATATGTATATGAAACGTGACGATTATTACTGAATTACAGAAAAAATTATAATAAGGATATATATTGACAACTGCCTATTTCCATATAAGCTTTAAATAATAATATCAGGTTATTTTTATCCTATTGGAGGGCAAAGACGTCTTCCCACACAGAAGGCACGAGCTTTGATTACCACACTTACTCGAGGCGGATTAGCGCTTTCAGACTTCTATTTATAAGTCCAGATTTCCTCACAATGTCAGTGATTTTCAAGATAAACTTAGAAAGAATGCCAATGTATTGAAAACACATCGGTACTTGCCTGGTACCGGGCATGCATAAGTGGCGGGCGCCTTAACCACAGGGCCATCACAAAAATACAATCTTAATAACATAAAATCCAGTAAAAAACAAATAAAAAATTGAATACATTGTCAGCAACCCCACATCTTTTAAAGTATCTTATTCAGCGGAACGAATAAAATCGACTTTAAACTGAAGAGGTACCTCAGGTGCAAACCACCGATTACTATGGAAAATATTGCCACAATTTACTCCTAAACACTGCCAAGGGAAATAGAGGGTAGACAGAGAACCCCTCGACCGATATTTGGACTGTTATTTTATTAGCTGGTTCGAATAAACTGGAATAATTACGAATAAACTGTATTTATTATTCTTAATGCGGTCGTTCTGTAGGACTGGTTGGCTTTTGTGGCGTTATTTAATTGTTAATTAATAAATTATCCTTAATTTTGTGTATGTTGGATTTTAAGGGTTGCCGTGGAGTGTTTGTTCATTCATATTTGGGTATGTTCAGGAATATTGGATAATTTTGGAATAAAAACGTTAATAGTCTAAAAAATTTAAATAGAGATGTCTTTTGCTTATTTACACTGATTGTTCTACACTAGCTTCTGCCAGTGACTTTGTTGGCGTTTTTTTTTCACCTATCAGTTACGTCTCTGTTTACGTTTACTCTGCTCCCGTGTGTAATCCCGCGCGTTATATAGCCAATACTTATTCCTCATGAATTTAGCTATCTCATACAAAAATATTTTCACCAATCCGACTGTAGTTCCAGAGATAAGTGCGTTTAAACAAATACACAACCTATCAAAAAACTCTCCAGTCTTAATTTATTTTTACAATATAGTTCAACAAACTAGCAAGTTTGAAAAACGAAAAAAACTACAGGTTGACTTATTTGATTGGCGATTTTGTCTCTATTCATAAAAAAGGTATTAGGTTTACTAAGGCACTGAAGGTCAGAAAAACCAATTCACATTATTCCAGTTGTCGAAATATGATAAAAGGTGTTTAGGGTCCTCAAGGGTGCCAACGAGACCCTGTTACTAAGCCTCCGATGTCCGTTCGTCTGTCTTCCAGCGGGTTGTATCTCATGAATCGTAATAGGTACAGTTGAAATGTTTACAGAGTGTGTATTACTATGACCGCTATAACAGCAATATAAACACATAATTAAGTTTAAAATTAGAGGAAAAAATATAAAAAGAGTGTCCCCCAAACAAGAAACGTGTTTTTTTATGTAGTGTTAAATATTGTACTTTAGTACGGAATCCCACGTATGCGACTTTGGCTCGCGCTTGGCCGGATTTTTTCTATCCAATCTCGAACATACAATTGGCACACTTCACCAAAAAAATCTAGAGAGCTTTTCTCTACCTGTCAAGAATCTAGCTCAGGGCTTAAACCGTGCAATTTGCTTAAGATTCGTACAATTCACGGACGGCAACGAATATCTGAACCAAAATTAAGTGTGCGTATCGATTTTAGGGGTTATGGTGAACAGCCCGTTATGGCGGCGGAGGGTTCACATAATGTACTTTTACTAAATATAACATTAGCTATGTTGTGTATTTTCTTTGTGTATACTTCTTCACGTAATAAGCAAGATACGGGTAAGGTAAAAAACGCTATTAAGATGGAATGTTTTGGAGCTAAGTATCGTTGTTGGTATCGAAATAAGAATGGAGAAGTAAGGACCAGAAAAGATGATAGTAAATACAATAAAAATATTGTAGTAATTATCCAAAGTCGCCTTCGCCTTAAGGCGCTGTTTCTCGGTCTTAACGTCGACACAATCTTGTTGCTAGGCAATGCGTTTAGAATATCGTCGTGATGGATCTTCATTGCCGAAGTGTGGGTGCATTATCATAGAATAGGCATGTAGATCATAATAAATAAGAACTTCTCGGAAGTAATTTTGGTAGTAACACATTTAGAAACGTAAAAAATTGTTTTATGGTTTTGTGTTATTTTCAATACTAATTTCTTTCGTACTTCGTCTACGTAAACTTCAGAGCAAAGTCAGAGTCCTAAATTGCCCCATGCAAACACAAAAACGGGATATAAATTATAATACGTGTTAAGCCAGATCAATATCTATGTATGTTGTGCCAAATTTCAGTAGAGCGTGAAAGAGTAAGAAACATCCATCCATCTTGCTCGTTTATAATAGTACGTAGGACTTTAATTTCAGTAGCTTTGTGATACCAACAATGCATACGTACGTATACAATGGCTAGTCGAAAAACATCGGAAAGTCGCACTAACAAAAAATATGAATGAATCGAAAATCGATATAATGTGTATGTCGCGGGGGGCGGAAGCGGATGTGGCGCCATAAATCCGCTGTTCGAGTCCGCCCAGCGAACTTCCGGGTGGAAAATGTTGGCCGCCCTACGCGGGGCATTTCGGTACAACGGCTTTTTCGTGGTTTCAGCTTTTATGTCTAGTTATACTGCTACAATGGGTGATGAAATAACTTTTTAGGGGCGTTTAGTTGGGCTTCGGGACGTGGATATGGATACTCCATAGATTGGTATCTGTGTGGCTCGTTCGTGTTGAGTTGTTGGCTTCATTTTCCGGGACTCCATGCATTTGATTTGCCGGTATTTGGAAAGGGAACTATTTTATCTCAAGTTTCTAGCCATTACTTTTATCATTGTTATTGTAATAGATTATTCTGTAATGATAGATGTAAGTTGGAAAATAAATAAGGATCTTGATTTGAGGTTAATGATTAAATTTCGTTATGCCAAAATGAAGCAACGTTTCTACTATTTTTTCTGAAGTAAATGTAATGCTAGCGTTGATTAATTTTAGATCTGTTCTAAGCTACAATTTTGGATGTATATTATACTGTTCTTGAGGGTTAAAGAGAGAGAGAGAGAGAGGAGAGCTCGAGAGTAGTTTGTAGTAATTAATGTAATTATTGAGAGATTGCGGGTTGGTAATTTTTCCAGAACTAAGTTAATTATTGTCGAAATTGAAGTGTATATTAGCTACTATTGTCAATTACATTTTTAAAGGTTTGAGTGGGTATGACTTGTACCACACATGCAACATATTTACCGGTATAGTGCTGTAAGAGTATAGCAATAACACAGTAGCTTTTCATAGCTACATAGTACATTGTTGTCATAACAACGTCAGGCTGTGGACATAAAAAGTTCACGACGTTTTGGTAAGATAATATTGAAGGACTAACTTCTGCCCCCGAATGCGCTAGCGTTGATTATATAATTGAGTTATTGTTTTATATTAGCGCTCGGGATAACAAAAACGGGACAAAAAATATACTATGTCTTTAGTTAGACTTATATGTGTGTTAAATTTCTGTTATGGAATTAACTGAAATTTGACACACATATAAGTCTAGTTCTGCTTTTTAAGTATAAAAGAGTACCAGATACATAAGCAAACATTCATCCATCCTCACAAAGTGGCAAGTACGAGTATGATAAAGAAAGAACTATGAAAAACATTTTCCATTTTCCTCTTCTATTTTTACAATACCAGCTCAAAATAACCTTTTAATACGACAACAGTGTTACAAAATAACTTTTAATGCCCTCTCCAAACATTGTATGGCTTTCGACTTAACTGTTTGATAACGTTCCCGACGAACGAAGATTGATTCGGCTCTGATGCCACGCCATCCATCACTGGCTCCGTAAACATGCCTCTTACTTGACAATACCAATAAGTGTCAATGTATCCTATAAATAACTAAAATTGTCGTTCGACTTATGAGACTTGGTGCGACGTGTATTAAATGTACAGCGAATGTTTGTTTGTGAACCCTTACAAACATTAGCTATTAGTTTTTTAATGCAGGTGAAGTTTTGTTATAGTATCAAAGATATACTGAAGATTCTCTGTTTTTATTTATACTAATATTTTGAAACTGAAGGCTTTGTTTATTTGTCTACGTTAATTTCAACAACTATTGGTTGATTTGTAAAAATCATAACATAGCATCTAACATATAACATCACGTGTCATCATCGTCATCGTCGTGTGGGTACACCTCTGCTTAACCCTTCGGGAAATACAGGCGTGATAGTATATATAACATCACGCTACGATCCAAGGGAGTGGAGCAGTAATCAAAGACGTAACTTTCTAACATATAACATCACGCTAGGATCCAAGAGGGCTGAGAAGTAATCAAAGACGTAACTTCATATAGATATATCGGTGTGTGTGTGCACTATAAAAAAGGTATTCTATTAATAAAGGAGAGAAGAGGTATATTGTTAAAGACAAGTTTTATGAGTGTTCCTGATGTAAACGTTGGATGTTACGAATTGTTTTGTGGTGAACTTTACTGTCTGCACAAGTTGTCTGTCCCCGCAGAATTGTGTAGGTAAAGAGATGACACAACTAACCCTAAAAAAACTTTTCGTTTGGAGGTTTCTATTTTTGGTTATTGTGGGTACTGTTCGTCAAAGGTTAAGTAAGGCTACTGACCTACGTTTTGGAACGAGCAACTATCTTCAACTTTCTGTATATAAATAAATGTAACTTCTTGACAATTCAAAAGTGCATGTAGGTGGTCTAATTAAAGTAAATGCTTAGACTATTTGCTGAATCTTCCAGGTAAATCTCCAAACACAAAAAAAAACAGTAATCAGACATTCATGTATTTTTTTGACGAAAGACCCGTTCATATTGACTTCCAATAAAAGCAGCATATTGTCCACGTTCAACTTCATAGTGATTTGTCGCCAAGCGTCCATCAGGCAAGTTTTCGACAAGGGTGTGTTCAGACACAGTTAGCATTCGGGCCATATTTAGGCCTAATGGAAAGAACAAAAGCCTCTCCGTTGACGTGGGCGGCAAAGGCGTGTGAACAAAATGTGTTCAAACATATGTGAGGAGCCTCGTTTGCAAGGGAGAGTCACTTGACTGGGATAGTTACGAGATTCTTTTTTTACGATCAACTTGAACATTGGATTTTATATGCGTCAGTTTTGGTTTGGTTCGATTGAGAATGTTGTTTGGACTGGCATGGACATGGCATAAAATTAGAATGCACGAGGAATTCAATAAGAAATGAATACGAAGTTTTTTATTACTACTGCAGCTTCCTAACATAGAAACAACACCCAGTCGCACAATAACAACCAATTGCATCCTACCCACTATCCTATCTCAATAAACTTTTATTCGCATGCACCACAAGGACATAAATATAAAGACCGCGGCACTCGCCCGCCGCAATCACAACGGGCCCGCACTGCCTAGGGCCGTTGCGTATCTGTAATTCCCATCTCTTGGTACAAAGCCCCGTTGATTACGGCACAACCCGCGGGCGACGCAGTCTGCCGTCTGAACGAAGCCTAATGCGTCTCTCCGCCCCATGTGAACACTGCCTTTTTATTTCACGATCAATGGGGGTGTCAGATAGATAGGACTTCGTGAAAGTTCAAAATTCTAGGTAGTGTTTTTAATGTTAGGTTTGCGTTCGGTGGTTGATTGAAAGGGAACGTATCTGGGTGTTTGATCTCGAGACCGGCCCGGTTTTTGTTGTTTTATATTGTTTTTTAATTGTAGGTTACCACGCTTTGTAGTTCTGCTGAAGATTTTTTTTTTTCTGTTTGGTTTTACGTGAATGGGGAACCAGAAATCTGGGTGAGTTTTTGGCAAAACTATGTGTATATTACTTTTATATGTATTCAGGCTTTCTGAGACATTATGTCATCTATCAAAACAATACAAAAACTTGGTCTATAACCTTCTCAATAGTCCTATATACGACGGTATGTACCTACTCCTTAAATAAGATCTGATAAGCACTTTCAGCACATTACGGCACCTACTTCAGATTTCATTTAAATTTCAATCAGTAATAGGTACTGGGTAAGTAGCTCTTGAATTTTCTTCAAGTAGTTATACAACAATCCTATTTGTGGCTAAATTAGTTTCTCAAATCTAATTTCGGTGAGCGAAACTTATTTCTTTCTTGAATTAAGTTTCTGAGATGCGAGTTCAGAATCGCTATTTTGCAACGTCACTATGCAGTATATTCTGAATGAGTCTTCTCAGAAATTAGAAGTAAAAACACATATTTAAACTATGGTGATATGTGTTTTTATTGAAGCTGTCTTCTGAGAAAATGGTGCAGATGCTAGTACTATTTTCTTGTGTAGAAAATGGCTTGTATTGTGCTAAGAAGATTAATCAATCGACTGCTAGGTTACATGGATTTAATTGTACAGGGTTCTAATAAAAATGGTTTTTAAGAACTTTTTATATTTTAATAATATTGACTGACTGCCAATTTTTTTTCCTAAAGAGCACAACGGATCGAGATTTTCAGTAATGAAGCTATCACGATCAGAAAACTGACTGAAAAAAGCTATTTAGTATGCGAAGTTCAAAATATTATAATATTGATGTATTTGCGATTTTAGATTTATCCAAGTTTACTTACAATGTTTCCTTTGCCAATGTCAGTGATATCCAAGATTAATTTAGAAAGCACATATGAATTGAAAGTGTCACATTGGTACTGGCCCGGTATCGAACAGGTAACGACATGCTTGAGAGGCGGGCGCCTTAACTACTTGGTCATCATCTACCACCTAGTGTCTCTAAGTACATCTTAATATTAAATAGGGCTCGGTTTACATAAGAGAGTTTATGCCTCTGACCGCAGGATATTATGGACGTCTGAAGGGCAGCATGTGTGACCTCTATAATATTTTTATGTTATTTTAACTTTGGCCATAACGGACATAATGTCCCTCCCAGTTTTATTTGACCTCTGTTGACGCTTAAGTCGTTAGTGTATCGAGGTCAGTGTAATTTGGTCATATGTTACCATGTATCCTTTAGGGTATATCATTGGATGAGAATATTTTATTCAAGGCTCAGTTAATATAGATGTACATTGATAAAATGTCTTTATATTTTACGCGGTCAGTCAAATACATTATTTATTTTATTATACTCTCAAATTCGAAGTCTGGGAGTTATTCTTTATAAGTTTCTAACGGCTTTTCAATTTCGGTCGGGTCTAAGCCAAACTTAAATTCACTAGACCAGAATAGGTACTCAAAGTAGTGTACAAAAACGTACCCAACTATATTCAATACTTTTTTCTTTTGTATAACGTTCAAAAGTGTAATAAAAATAAATAATTCGAATTTGACATTCTGTTTCGCTCTCGAATATTTCTCTAATTTCCCAAAAGTCATTAAGAACGCCTTTTGTGACAGTTTTTGTTTACTAATGAAAGAATGGTTGGTTTGTATAGTCACTGTACACGTTGGCACTATCACTTGATGGACGACCCTCGACCGGTATCAATCTTCGTTGGGGAAGGCATTGTCTTCGTAACTGGTTCGCGAAACCCGAACTCGAATATTACTTTCTGAATGTTGGGAAAGAACGTAAGTCATACAAGTTGGCTTTTAATTCATTAATCTTTCATGGGGTGAAAATACTTCTAAATCTATACTAATATAATAAAGAGAAAAAAAAACCATCACGCCTGTATTCCCCGAAGGGTTAGGCAGAGGTGTACCAACGTACACCCACAGTTCGCCGGTATATTTAGGTCCCATGTAATAGGAGGCGAGCCTATTGCCATTAACTGGGCACAAATCCAAACTCCGAGCTGCTACTGAGAATTTCATAGAAAAATCCAATAACACTTTTTGCTCGACCTGGGAATCGAACCCGGGACCCCTTGCACAGCAGTCGCACTTGCGACCACGAGACCAACGGGACAGTTAAAAAAAAAATGTATGTGTGTAACGAATTAACTCAAAAACTCCTGGTCCGATTTCAAAAACTCTTTCACCATTGGAAAGCTACATTATCCCTGATTAACATAGGCTATATAACATCGCGCTACGACACACGGAAGCGGAGCAGTAACCAAAGACGTGACTTAACGCGGGTGAAATAAGCCACGCGGACGAAGTCGTGGATAGCAATAATATTTAAAAAATCAGCTGTTCACCCAAACTCATTCAAAATGTATGGAACAACTGATTTTTTTTAATAATGAAGGGTTAGTTTTGTATTATATGTAGTAATAGGTGTGTGTATGTGTGGTCTATAATGTTTGAATGACGAACAGATTTGGATAATTGAAACTTATTTGATGGTTTTGGTTTAAACGTATTAATGGTTAATTTTGCGGTGATTTCGTGAAATTCGCCACAACCGAGGTGGTTTTTAAGCAATGGATATTTAATTTTATAACCTTTAATATTCCTCTTGAATCTGGCTATCCCTTACATTAATTGTTTTCTGATCTGAGTGGTAGTTCCAGATAAACGCTTTTAAATAAACAAACAAATATAAATACTCTTTAACTTTAACATGTTAGTTTAGATTTATGAAGAAATTTATTGATAAACTATCTTTAATTACATAGTTTATTCGATTTCACATCTCTAGAAGAACTCCATATTTTACAAAGAAAATTTTCAATTGCCACCTATTGAAAAATGCCTTTTTTCCTCCACAAAAAAACCAAAAATTCCAAGAACTCATATCCCCAAACCTACATACATTTCCACAATGACAGTGCACTTAAACTATCAGAGAAATAAAGCAAGGAACGCCGCGGGTTAGACATAGGCGTACAAAAGAAACGTTTTTAGCTCAAGATATTTTAATGTACGCAGCTGACGTTTCCCATGGCTAAGGAGAGGGCTATGGGATGCCCGATGTAGAAATAATGAATATCCTATATTTGTATATGGAGCTATATTGTTACAGTATAGCAGGGGATGGTTATAGGATTTTGCATAGTGGAAGCCGAGAAAATTAATTGAATGAAGTGGGAATCTAGTAGTAGTAGAGCTCATTGTGAAGGAGCTCGTCTGGGGAAGTACGATCAGCATACATATTTCGGCCGCAAAGTACTGTTGCTGTATTCCGGTTTGAAGAGTATGGATGCCGGTGAAATTACAGGCTCATGAGACATTACAACTTTGTATCTGGGATGGCAACGCATTTGCAAGGTATCTGATATTACAGATGTCTATAGGCAGAGGTGACTATGCAACATCAGACGGGCCGTCAGTACGTTTGCAACACGAGGTTTAAGAAAAATCATGACATTTTACGGAGTTTCTTAATTATTCTTGTCTATACCTTTTGGAATGGGCAACTAGATTTTTTTTTCTTTCTTGTAAATTATGTTCAAAAGTGCCTATTAATGGTTTAATTGAAAAATATGTTTGACTTCTTCTTGTAATCACAACTATCAGATTTCTTGAGTGGAGTTGAATTGGAGAAGAATAAGGTAATATTGCTTAAAGCTTTTATGTCTGAACTTCTGGAATATTAAAAAGCCTAAAAAAAGATCGTTATTAATATTGTTTCAATCAATAAAATCTTATCTTTACATCACGGCGAGTAGGGTTACCACAAATAGGCTGTCGCACTTGGAATATTGTATTGCGACTGCGTTGACCTTGTATGGAGTTACATTGGCGATAGTCTTTTGTTTTTCATCGTTGTGAGGACTGTATTGCCTTTGAAAAAGCGACTACAGGACTGCTGCAATTTACAGAGTAGCAATAATGGACTAAAAGATAATAGAAATAGTTTTGGAAATTGCGTGTAAGGTAATAAATTCTGAGCATAATTAAATCTTACACACAATTCCTAACTATATTAATGAAGTATTTAGTTCAATATCAATTGACAAATTAAAACTGCTGGTCAGTTTTCGTAGATCTTTAAATGTATGCAATACTGAAAGTGATCTGACCTTGCCTAAAAGACTTTGTCTGACCTAAGAAAAGCCAGAATTTAACAATCCCTTCTTGAAACTTCTACAAAACGGGGGAGAGTTCAAAGCAATTCATTACCCGATAGCTGAAAGCAATCGTGAAGGAACTCCAGACGAAAATTCAGGATCGAATCAAGTTAAATGAGTGACAACCCTAACTCGTGATGTCTATGGATTGTTTATTGAAATGAGAGCTTTCATTTGATCCAATTATTTTGAAGACCTCCGAACCGACTAATTGATTTACATAGTTAGACGGGAACTTTCACCATTATAATTTTGTGTTTCATCGTTTATTCCTGTGGTTCGTTATGGCCGACATTTTATTAATAGAATTTATGTTTTAAAGTAACGGTTATGATACCATGGTTTAATATACTGGATTTTAATTGGTGAACGTGAAACCACAAACGTTGTGATATCATAAATTATTTTTGGTTTGCCGTATATCGTTGTTAAAAATGAGTCGGGTTTCTCTTCGTCCATATTTTTATCTGATATTGAGCCTTGGTCAAGTTTTATTGACAAACTATGTTTTGTATGCGACTAAATCTAATAAAATACAGTCTATTAACCTGTTTGATAGCCTAGCTTTTTATTAATAGTAACATATATATTTTTAGCTTTCTATTAGAGAAAGAATTTTTATAATCGGGCCTGCAGTTTCAGATATTAGCGCATTCAAACAAAAAAATAAACAAGCTCTTCAGATTTATTCAGTAGAGATATTTTGCATTATTGGCAATGTATTTATTCTACGTACTGCAAACTGCATTATTATTTCAATACCAACAAAAACACAAATCATAGCACAATATCCAATATCCGACGATTTTATATCACACGGCTACCATATTTATGCATCACAGTAGTTTGCCATACATGGGTTTTCACTCAAAGCGTTAGAACGCCCGAGGCATGCACGTATTTCCTAGTGCCTCATAGTGTCTAGTGCCTTGTCTGGGTTGTGCCTTGTCCGGGCTTGTGCCTTGTCCGACTTGTGGCCAGTGTCCGGACAAAGTGCGCTGCGGGCGGTTTTGTAACTGCTCGTGAAGTTTAGAAGAGGAAATATTTGGGGAAAATTATTATAGAAAAGAGCATAGTATGTAAGTAGCATTACGAATTTATCGCGCGGGGGTAGGCAGTAACTATAGAGTGTCTCTATTCTCGCATATTTTATGACCACTTATGACGTAACTTTTTTCGTTTAAAATTAAAAACGTTACACTAGGCATTTTTCTTGTATCGTGGTTACATTCACAAATATATAAACTTACATACACAAATAACATAATGTTACGTGCAGGAGTCAAACCCGAGACATGTAGCGTAGCAGTCCATCGCTCAGCAACCGTGCTGTCAAAATATCTGATAGTATAAGTGTTTTTGTGTATTATATTAAAGTTTATATTGAGTAATACATGAAACGTTTTGCATAAAGGCAAAACAGACCCATGTCCAAGAATTTTGAGACTAACTGATTGATTCACAACAGGACCATTCTATCCGTCATTCTCTATCAAAATGGTTAGTATCCATCCATCAATAGAAGGCAAAAATAGCTCAGATGACACACTTTTTTCGTTCAATTTAATGCTGTTTAGTGCTATTTTCGCATGGATGCCTGTAATTTACGAATATGATTACACTGAACATTCTTATTTTTCTTCAGTTAGTGACCGCCCTTTACGTGTTCTTTAGTAGGTACAGGTGTAGTCTGAATTTCAGGTGTTTCGCGTTTCAATTTTGCAAAAGCATTTACAATATTTCTAAAATCTGTCTAACTTGGTAATCGCACTATCACAAGTATAATTGGGCTATTATAGAAAAATGTTTTCTAGACGTAACCTAATAGGGTCGTTAATCATTTTAATTCAAAACAATATAAGGGACCTACCCTGACCTTATTGGTGAGGTTCTTCAGAAAGGTCGGGTGCGCAGTACTCGTAACCGGCGTGCTTGTATGACCGGAAGTATGAACGCCTATTCTGCCTACCCCTATGGGAAAAAGGCGTGAGTTTATGTATGCATGTGTGTATGTAATAGGTTTTAAGGTTTCCAGTATTGCATAGTAATAAAAACCTTTCAAGTACGAGCGGGACACGAAGGGATTTTTTATTTTAACTTTATTTTTATTATTTGTTGTTTTAGCGGTCATAGGCCATAAACTGCCCCGCCCTGACAGAAAGCGACTTCTTAGTAATAGGGTATCGTTTGGCACGTAACCCTAATTAGTTTTGACAAGGTACATGTGACTTAATGATCAATCCACATATTGTATATATAGTGTATATTTAATAAGTATCTATTAATATACTTCATTTCTAGATAAATAAATGAGTACCATCTTAATAAATGTCTTACTCGATATCGTTCAACAAAATATTGGTAACCAATAGTAGGTTATTACCTCCCCTACAGAACTTAGTCAGACTCATTATAACCTTGTAATGTCTCGTGTTATTTCTTAAAGACGCGTTTAATTGGACAATACATTGTAGACGTCTAGACGGCGAATGGATCAGGCTAGAAATAAGAAAAGTGCTTTATTTCTGTTTTTATGGCACCCCATAACTATGTGCTTATGAGATTAGGATTAATAGTGAATGCAGACATTAATATTGCCTTTATTGCGTCCATCAGTTTTGTTCGGGTAGTAAATAGCGGTAATTTTTCGAAGTTTTCTTCTACTTAGGGGCCGGATTGCCAAACTAATAAGTAAGCGGAGTAGCTGTGGAAGTTATGGATATAGATACTAGCTTTTGCAAGCGACTTTGTCCGTATGGAAGTCAAAGAGAGGCTAAATTCGGACCTGTCGCAACATTCGTTTTTAGCTGACGTCTTCTTTTTCACCATTATTTGTATTGAGGGTTTTAACTAACAGATACGCTAACCCCATCGTGTCTTTAAAAAAAAAAACTACACTAAATAGGTTAAAATACAAAAACTACACTAAATATTTACACAGTGAGTAAGTGACATTGAGTGACAGTGAGTGAGATTAGAAGCAAATAAGGTTTAATTTTGAACACTTATTTAATACAGTTTTATCCTACATTTACAAATAATGGCTAGTACTTTTTCTTCAGATTTTTAAAAAAATATATGGATGTAAATGGCGGTCTTATTAAAATCAAGGGAACATCCTTGATTTTAATAAGTAGTGTACCATGATCATTTTTAGCACGACAAGAAGAAGATAGTACCTACACTTATAAACACCTCTTTCAAAACCCATAAATCACAGGCAACACGAAACAAACTTCAAGCACGTGCTAACCCAATCATGTTATTACTATGTCCCTATTTATGCACAAAGGCAAAATTTTAGCCCGCCATAAACCAGACGGGCGATAATGGCATGCGTCTGCGACTTGTACGCCTGCATTTGTAATGCATGGCCTCTCCACTGCAACTTGCAGCATTAGACTTGCAGATATTTTGTCGCTGTCGGAAGCGACTTCTGAAATACGGCGCGGTTGAAGTCTTATTTATTACTTTTAGGCCCCCGTTCGGTTTGCATATATAGTGGTGGGTTCAGGGTCATGTGGTAAGTGCTCGAGGTTTTATATATTGATGCATGTATGGAGTGGATTTGCAAGGGTTCTTTATAATGTAGTTAGTAGGTAAATAATTAAGAGAGATGTATTATATTTGTTGTTGGTATAGACTGATTAAGCGCTTGGTTGGTAAGGTTTAATAAGATACTCAGTAATTTAATTGTTGGGTCAGTATACTTAGGTATTGATTGATACCCGCACTGTTGCATTTGGTTCGATATCAGACATTTCAGATTAATTCTAGGTTCCTCACGATGTTTGTGTAAACTTAGAAAGAACATCAACATGTTCTTTCTAAGTTTATTTTGGTCAATTCAATAATTGAAAAGGTAAAGATACCGGTCAGGACGAAAAAATTAATAGATATTGTTTGTATGGGGTTTGAGTACATAATTAATTTAAATGTTTTTTTCTGGGTAAGCTCACTCCATGGTAGACTTTGTCTATGTCACCTCTGACCAAGACTAGAGACAAGAGCTTACCCATCTCGAATAAAAAAAAAGAAGGCTGCTAAAATATTTTTCATAATACATTGTAGTAGTTTGGAGAAAATGTAGAATTATGATGGAGGAATATAATGTTTTAAGTTTGATGGGTCGCTTTGTTGGGATTTAATCGGCTTAACTTGGGGTTTCTATCGGATGAACGGCGATCAAAGCTGGTATTATTTTAGCATAATATTTTAGCGATTTTTGCTAGGTGAAAAATAACTCTTTATGGGTTAATCAGTAAGTGTGCTAGTATCTGTACTTCAGATTTACCAACAATTTAAAGTCTTCTAATTTTTGATTACCTAAAATATGAGCTTGCTATTGTCCCACTGCAGGACGAAGGCTTCTTCTCATACGGAGAAGGCGTGAGCAGTGCTCAAGGTGCATTGACGATTTCAGACATAGGTATATTGATTATAGGTTTTCTAACGATATCTGTGAGTACAAACTACTATGCAAGATAAACTTAAGAATGACATTTATATTAGATTAAAAAAGTCACATTGGTACTTTCTCAGTTTTAAATCCGCAAGTTCATACATGAAAGGCCAATTCAGTGACCAATCATGAGATATTCACACAATTTTATTTAACCATTCCAATTTTATCGGTCATGTTGTGGTATCCGAAAATATCGCTATTTATACCGCTAATGGACACCGCAGACATTTTTTCCGTGAAGCCGATACAAGCGGGATCATTACAAGTTTTTCAGATTGTCCCACAAGGGTTTTCCTTATCTTGTCTCCTCTTTTATTTCCACCATAATTACAGCTAAGGATAGATTTAGCGGTAATGTACAATGGCTTTTTTGTTTATTTTCACTTGAACAATTACTTTTTGTGGTACTCTTTGTGTGGTAGCCTTTTCTTTTCTAATCTGTTTGTGGCAATGATTGCTTATTTAGAGATTTTAGAGATATGGAGTAAATTGCCCTTTGGAATGTGCTTGGGAACTTGCCGTGGTATGAGTATACTTGTAATATTTATTGGCGAATCAAACAAAGTGAGATGCTGATGGCTGTTCGTTTTCATAGAAAAACATCGCGAAGAAACCTGGACTTAATAAATGCAAGTCTGAAATCGCTTATTCACCTTGAGCAAGTGTGGTGATCAATACTCGTGCCTACTCCGTGTAGAAAAGGTATTGGAAGGGAAGGGATTGGAATAAGCTGCCGTGCGATTCTCTAACATATTTCAGCGCTGCGCTCGACGTGGAGCTGGTTGACGAAACTTCGGTAAAATCAACTCTATGCGTTGTGCGTAAAGTTGATTTGATAGTATAGTGTCGTCGACGAGCTCGACGTCGAGCGCAGCGTTGAAATATGTTAAAGAATCGCACGGCTGGTATCATTCATTTATTTGTTTTGTAAACTTTATACTAGCTTCAAATAACGTTCTTTCGAGTATACATGCAATTTTGTTAGCACCCACTCCACAGTATAAAATCTTCACTATAAAAATACCTTGCAAAAGTACAGTCTACCAATAGTCTAGCATAAACATCGCCCACACTACGTATGTTGCGTAAGTACGGTAAATTTTTCCATAAGCCTTCCTTCCATTCCTGTATAGTTTACGACTAGCGCTCCTCGGAGCATCTATTTCAAGGGTCCAGTAGGTCACTGTAATATACCAACGTAATTTGATTATTTATATGTATGGAGTAGGCGTGTGTTTCTGTGTTTTTTATGTTTAAGTTGACCCAGAAAAATGTCAGCTGTGTACAGTTTTAAGAATGGAAAAGGCTATGTTTTGTACGCATGGTCATGGACGGTCGAATAACAGTTTTTTCCTGATTAGGTCAATTATCTGCAGGCCAGTTAGATCAATTTGATGATAAGGTTGGCGCCGTGGCTGAGCGATTGACTGTTGCGTTGCGTGTCGCGGGTTCGATAAACGAATAAACATTTTAGTATTCATATTTGTAAGTCCTACAGAGAGTTGTTCCAGGTGTGGCTGTCTACATAGATAACTCTCAAACTCACATGTACTTACTTATGTGAGTTTATTTGTCTGTAAACACACCCACAATACAGGAGAAAAAGAAAGAAAGAAGAAATAATGTAAAGTAGAGTATACAGACCTCAACTGTCTACTGAATAAATCGATGTAACTGTAAGCCTACTTAGGCTTGGAAAACGTATTGTTAGTTCGTTGGGTGTTATGTTAGACCTACCTATTGTGGGCTATATATACTTAGTCATATATTTCTTTTCTTATCACTTCCATTGGCATACTTCGGAACAGTTCATAATAAGCAGACGTTACTTCTATCACAACAAAAATCACACTTTGGTGATAAAAATATATAGTTGGTAGATATTCCCAAATCAAGGCAAAAGAGAGTTTGGTCAATACCAAGTTTATTTTTAAAATTGATAGAAGCTTTGTCTTCCCCAATACACTTCTTTTCTTTGTTTACATTGTATGTTTTAGAAGTTTACCGATACTTCTGCTTACCACGTTTACCACAATAGCTTGAATAGTGAGCAAAACATTTCCCCGATCATAAGGTAACAGTGCACTGAGGTGTAACATGAAAAATATGTAGCAAACACGTCAGTAGAAAATTTTGACAAAGAAAATATATCGCATCGGGAAGGAATCGAACTTGGAGATAAAATATGGGATGTTATGATCGGCTAGGAGTGTGGATGACAGAAACTGATATCAATAGATTTTTGACTTTATTGGTAAGGACGAGGGCGGTGAAGGAGACAGTCACATAAAGGAGGAATGGAAGCCGAGATTAAAAACACGAGGTTCTAAAATTATGTGGAGGAAGAAATTAATTTATAAACGTTACGTGTTTTTAATTAAGGTACGTGTGTGCAGTATGAGCTTCAGATAAATAGTGTGTACGTTATCAAATTTATACAAAGAGCATATAGAAAAAGACACTTTTCAAAGCTGAAAGTCACATATTTTTCCATTATTGTGACCGGTTATTTTTTTTGTAGGACCTGGGAAACTCCTTTTTATTGAAGACCAATTTTTTGTTTTATGGTTTTGAAATGTAAAATCTAAACTTTAAATACACCGACGATCTCTATACTTTTGTGAACGTATTGTGGTAGGTAATAAACAGGGAATTTTCAAACCAAAAATAAAAACCACACATAGTTCATATTTTAGTATATGGCATAGTTTGATGTTTTTACAGTCCGTATATTGTTTAAAGTAACTCCGTATAGACACATACATCATTAAAATACACAAGCAACACAAGCTCTGTTTAGCTTGGGATCAGATAGCCGTGTGTGAGTTGTCCCAAGATATTTTATTTATTTATTTTTTATTTATTTAAAATAAAACGCTATTAGGGCTCACGAATTAAAACGACCATTCAAAATATGGTAACATTCAGCCATAAAAGTTGCGAATAGGTGTCAAAAAAGACACAATAACAATACCAATATTCCCGCGAACCTGTTTGTTTATTCAAATTATTCCAATAACACATTCTATTATCTTTGGGTAACAAAAAAACAACGTGTCAAAATAAAATCCCGTGTAATGGAGTAAAAAAGTCGCGCCATTCTTGTTCCTACTCACTGATCCTCACCTCACCAAATATAAATCACATCGGGAACAAACAAAAGACTATGTAAATGTATACTTTTCCAATTAAAGCCTGGCCTTTTTAATTAAACGAATGTTTAAACCCTATCACGGATCATCGACTCAGTGCTTTGCGCCCTTATTCGCCCTAATACCGATTGACATTTTTACAACACCGCTAACGACAAAAAATATTTATTAATCCACCATTTTCAATCACACGAACTCCACAATAATGGAATCTAAAGATAAAATCAGTTTAGATAACTTCAGTGGAGGAGCTTTAATTTGTGAAGAACACAATAGGGAAAATAGGCCGGAGTTGGTGAAGTCAAGGAAAAGATTTGGATAACTTTTGTATTGAGGGACGCATTTGTGAAGGACTTTCCCTTAATCAAACGCCACTTAAATGTCCTTAGAAATAATTCCAATAATTAATTGGACAATGATACAAATTGAGACGAGTACGTAACGTCATTACGATAAAGGTTCCGACGAAGTGGAAAGAGTGAAAGCCGCATTTCTTCACATTTGATTTGCCCACTTTGTCACATCCTCTATTTTCTGGATTGAGGGTACGAAAGCATCTTAAAAGACGATAAATCAAACATTTAGGAACCTTAGTGGCTCCAATAAATCCAAGTCTAACAAACGTTCAAATTATTTTAGCCTTTTTAACCAAAATCCCGTAGTAAATCGAGCGAAAATGGCCGCGTTTTATCTAGATACAGTCCGCCAAATTTATCATGTGTGGACCCGATTTTTCGATAGAAACGAAAGTGGTTGAACCGTTAAAGGGATTGCCTCATTCCCGGACTGGACTTTTCCAGTCCACTCGAAATTAACGAACACTTAAAAAGTCCGCCACACTCGAAAACTGTGAACATGTGCCCGGAACAACGCATTAATAATTGTTTATTGCTACCGAACGTGACGAGAATATGCGCGGCGAATTAAAAATCAGATGGAATTGCGAATGGTGAAATACGTTTTGCATCGGAATTTTTGCGTACGACTGTATTTTACGAAATATTTTACTGGCGCTGCACCTCATTTATAGGTTCACGTATTTCGTTGGCAATCAGATTGTTAATTGCATTTTTGTTTATGTTCCTCTGGTTTAAGATACGACCAAAAGTTCTGCGTTTAAAGCGGAGAGTAGTTCAGTGTTCGACTGCGTGTT
This sequence comes from Caradrina clavipalpis, assembly GCA_932526535.1. Lineage (NCBI taxonomy): Eukaryota > Metazoa > Arthropoda > Insecta > Lepidoptera > Noctuidae > Caradrina > Caradrina clavipalpis. The sequence goes on from OW052103.1 coordinate 5,939,448, forward strand.
ACGAAAGTTTCAAACATTTTCTATTCGAAATTAGGTTAGTTGTTTATTTATTCAAATTGAGAAACATTCACGTCTGCTTGTGTCACTTATCTCATAATTTCAAGAATATGACGAGCAGCTGTATATAATAAGCCTGACATCTTGTGTATCTGTCATTTGAAACTCGACATGTAAGTGTTGATACGTGGAGACAGCATGCGGATTCCATGGAACTAATTACGTCAAACGACGTAACGGCCGTGATACGCAGTTTGTTTTCTGAATGGGTGTCGATTTAACTCCAGCAAGCGCGGCTAGCTTTAACCGCAGCTTGTTACTCTAACACTTGGCTCGGAAATAAAGCGCTGCAGCCGCTTTACTCGCCACAGCGCATGCGTTGTTCATAACGCCCCACTTCCCCCTGACTCCCCCAGTCAGCTGACGCCTGCTGAAATGGTTTTAATAGCACGTATGTGTTGGACTATTGTGTGTATGTGTGCGTGGCTTACCCAGCAGTGAGCCAAAGCGGGCTTTGTCACACGTTAGCATGAATGAGAGAGAGCCACGATCAATATTTTGAGGTCTGCAAGCTCAGGAACTTATGAAATTTTTAGTAGTTCCACGATGCTTCGGTTTTGTCGTGTAATTAAATCTACTAGAGTCACGATTCGACAATTACTCGAGAGTCTTATTCTTTGAACTTTATGATTTAGTGCAAGAGTGATTAAAGAAGAAGTATTCGGGATGCGGGGATAGCAATGAACGAATCAAGCACGTCTATGCAGTTGTGTTGTATGTTTAAGTGTGTCTTACCATCTTCAACTTAGTAAGTTTAGGTACTAAATATTGTTAAAATAAAAACTACTTCATTACACATTTATCTAAATACCCAATAACTACTGTAACACTTAGATGCAAACAACTGCATTTCATATAAAATGTAACAAAAAAGGGTAAAAAACAAACTAAAAACACCGCAGACAATGGCAGAACTACTACGATGACATACAAACATAAAGCAGATAGAGAGAAACGAGCTAACAGTGAGAAAGAAATGAAGACAGACAGTTACCATGTAATGTGAAACATTTAAGGCAAAAATAAAATATAATTGAAACAAATTCAAAGTTTTAGGAGACTGTGCGAATGTGAATGCGTCTTTATCAACGAAAAACAACAACTGCAAATAAAAAGACAGAAATGAAATAAAAGTGAATTTAATTTCGATGAATCTCTGCATTTTGGAGGAGTGAGCTAAGCTCGTTTCGTCTGAATCGTTTCAATTAAGGCTATCAACAGTTGGATTCCATTTTAAAATACCAAAAGTTTGGCGATTTTTCAATATTCTTTTACTTCCGATGAAAGCATCGTTCAAATTTAAATGAACCGTGATTTCATTGTGTTTCATTTAATCTTTGAAAAGAGTTTCCAATGAAATCCAACATACCTTACTTACACGCATTGAATATAATATTTATCAGCCAATTGAGAACTGAAAATAACTTTGGAAATTAATTAATACAACAATCATTCCTATATTGACACTTGTGTACCTTACGAGTCCCTCGACTAGAGGCTAGACTCACCTGAAACTGAAGAAATTTATTATTAAACAATCGTAAAGAAAACTTCAAACATAGTCTATAATGTAGGTTGTGTGCAATATAGATGTTAGTGAGTGTGTGAGTTACAACTCACGTGCATATTTCGAATTTTGAAACTAGCTTCACAGTCGAAGGTTCGGATTTCGAACTTGCAGGAAGGTTTGAAGTTTCTAAGTCCAAAACTAGTCAGGAAATCTCGAAATATGCACGTGTACACTCTAAATATGAATATTTATTGAATAATAATTCATGAAAATAAAGATCCAGCATCAATAACTTCGTTATTCCAAGTATAGTTAGTTGTATTCTCAAATGCAGCACTAAATTGTACAAGTAAGGTAATTCGAACATTTTCGGTAGTATTGCTAATAGCAGCTTTCGCACATAAAGTTAGGAGATAGTTAGAGTTACCTTTAATCTATTTAGTTTCTGTGCAGGAACATTTATTAGCATCCGTATCCCAATAGAGATAAATCATAATATAAATGAATACAGAAATTAATGAAACAAACAAAATATATGAGTACTATGATTTGATATAATAATTATATTTTCTGAATTTATAATGGCAAACATTACATTTAGCTTGCAAGAAATAACTTTATTATAATAACAATCCACATTATTGCACCAAATGTAGTTACATTGCCTCGCGTTCCTATTTTCTATTGCATGTGTAAACAAATATAAATTGGAATCTCACAGCATCGCAAGTTAATCTCGAATATGTAATGCAATATTTGAAAAAAAGCAGGGAGGCACTTGATCCCGCGGTCGCTGTTATCAAATCGGAGTATTCGAACTCGTACTGGAATATAGGGCAATAAGTCAACAAATGAATCCGCGATGATACATTGCCGGCTCCGTCGCCAATATCTTCTCCATATAAGATTTCTTTCCTAGATTTATCACCCTCTATGCAAATAGACGCTTGATGGATATTGCGAGACGCAAACCCGGGTTTACCGATGTCTCGAAATTAATGTTTTTTTTTCTACGTCGAGTGGTGGTAGAGATATTCTGGTCATATTTCATCAGGAGAAACTTGTAAATAACACTCGGAATATGAGATGTAAGTACGTTTTTGGAGGAAGAAATTCATTAGGGGATACTTTGAAAACTAAGATATATCATATAGATAATTTACTTAATAACTCACAAACTTTCGGTACGATTTGAGATATCTACCTAATAAATAGCATATTTTTTATCTTTATATACCAACTCAATTCAATTTGATTCGATAAAACCTTTCCAGTAAATGGAAACCTATTCTCTGCGACACATAAGAAAATAAATATATGCATTAGGGCCATTGTTTAATCAAAGTAGAGTCTCGGTCGCCGAGTGGTACCGGATTGGATTACCAACGCATGTAGCCTGGTCAGCGGTGGTATAATCAACTGGTCCCGATTAATCGGTATTATTGATTCGGTATTAATTGGCGCATCACTGTGGCTTGGCAATCACTGCACGCGATTCTGCAATCTGCTGCGGTCAGGAAAGTCAGTCTTGTTAGTTTTCGTATTGTTTGGATCTATCGCAAAGTAATAACTATTATCAAACCCATACCACCACGCCTGTATACCCTGAAGGGTTAGGCAGAGGTGCACCAATGCACACCCATAGTCCGCCGGAGTGTTTTAGGTCATATGTAATAGGGGCGAGCCAATTTATTTATTTAATTTATATGGAAGACCTATGTATAGCGAAAAAAAATCAGACTGGTAACAGTAAACTAAACTGACAGGTTGGGTATTATCCTATTAACCGGGCACAAATTCTAACACCGAGCTGCTACTCAGAATTTCATAGAAAAACCCAATAACACGGGTCGGTCTGGGAATCGAACCCAAGACCTCTAGCGTAGCAGTCGCGCTTAAAACTACTAGGCTAACTAGGTAGTTAATTAATATTATTTAATTACAATTTTACGTAACTAGTACACCAATGTGTGCAGCCATCTTTATTTCGTCGGGACATCACTTTGGTCTGGTCCACGCTGCATATGGGTTTGTAATTGACTCGTGTTGAATAATAAAATATTATGCGTCGAGGCTTGAATTGAGATGACATACAAATGAACTGACAATATTGTGGTCGTTGTATTTGGTTTTGGTAATCTGTAACTAGATTTTTCTAGGTTTAACATATGGTTTGAGATAGACATAAAATAATACAATATAGAAGTTACAGTTGAAACAAAAATAGTCAATATTTATAAAGACCTATACAAGCTAGAATTTTGTTCAGACATATTTTAATTCAAGCAAAATGTAACTACGTTTTTTCTGGACTAAGTCCAATTTTCCAAGTTAGCTCTCAAAACCGACCTAGAAAGTTGATTAGCAACTGCTATTTTCGTTTCATTTCGAGACAAGTTTTACAACACCAACTATATATTCTGCGACGGTATATACCTGCCTTAGTTAGGTAGGTGTTATTACTGAGACTATTATTTCACGTGGCTCGGGATAGTTCCAGCCAAATGCTCATATGGAGTGTTATTACTAATTTAACTGGAACAATTTCGACCCCCGAGATCTCCATTAAGCGAAATGAGATTCGAGGTGTATTAGTTGCAGCTAATAATTTATATGGTTTTGAATCCGATGAATTTGGTTTCAAATCTATGTTTAGATTTTAGTATTGAACTGTCTGAATGTGTATTTAGTGTACTGCTTTCAAAACTTTCATTGGTTTAATTTAAAGAAAAGAAAACAAAGACTTTTCACCCGAACTTTTAAAAATTCAACATATTCCCTCAAGTGTTAAAAGCAATTGAATGAAAGATAAAAAAGAAAATAAAACGATCAATGAAAACGATTTGGTGTTCATTAAAAATAGAGCTAAGATCGCTGAGTTTACCTACTGACGTCACAGGAGCTACGATGGGCCTTTTTTTGTACGGATGCATTAATTGCGACTCCTGATTATATAGCAGTACTTTTTCCCGCCTCATGTTTTCGCGAGCAATTTATTTTAGTCGGTTGACTCCGAATTTTACTTACAAATTTGAAGAAGGCGGGTTGTATTGCAAACGAATCTAGTTGCTTATGTATGTATTTATCCATTCTTTGTATTGTTTTGTACTTAGTATTGTTGTTTAACATTTTGTGGAATTGGGCCGTAATTGTTTTTAGTTTCGCTTTCGTTTATTGTTTTTCTTTAAGATTATAACTAAGCTCACCGGGACTGTCTTATCTTGTTTGAATATTAAGTTACTTTAACAAAAAATAATTTAGAACAAAAAAATATTTTTACAGAAACAATATTGTTTTGTATTTTATTTATGGATTAAAAATAATTGAAGTTGGGTATTATGGAAAAATATAAATAAATTGTTCCCTTAGGCCTCGAAATAAGTTATAGTTAGAAACAAAATTGTCTAAATTGCTTGCTGCGCATATCTTTAGTGAAAATCTTATTATATTTTACAAGTAAAAGTATTTTATGCTAAGTGAGTTCACGAAATATAAAGATAAGCATTTTAGCTTTATTGGATTAACATATTTATCTAAATATGATCAGAGTATAACCCGAAAAAAATGTTATGTTTTAGATGTAATTTTCTTTTTACAATTTACTTACAACTTACTTACTGAGACTGAAGTAATTCCTTCATATCATATTTAAAATGTTTGTTTACAATTAGTATTTTTATTTGAAGATGGCGATGACGTCGACCATTAAAAAAAATCCTATGTTTAATTACTAAATGCACTTAACACGACCATATGAGGGGTCTTTAGTACCCCAATCTATCTGACGAAAGGGGGACTTACCGATTACAAAATTGAATGTCATTATCAGAAACCACTAGACTGCTGACACTCGATCCATTCCACTTGATTGGTTCATATGTGTCAATAGCCAATAACAATTGATTAAGTTAGCCAATACTGGGTCGCCATCTGTCGTCCGCCATTGTTGTTTTCGATGACGACACAGTTTGCTTTGAATATTATAGAAAGTTACTTGAAAGTCTGGCGATATTGTGGCCAAATGTTGGCTCAAACTGCAAATCATTGGCGGAACATTCGTCATAGCGTGAATTATTGTCAGTTTGAGAGCTTGTTACGAAAAACGATTTTGATTGATGATTGTGAGAAGGAGAAAACTGTTAGTTTGAGTTGATGAGATGATTCTATCATAGAGTATATGTATAGGTTTAATATACAATGGAAGTTAAAAACATAGTCTTAAAAGAAGCAATCTATTCTAGGTATTTATCAAAGGAATTCCAGCTTTACTGGACTCAGCATTAGGTACAACTGCAAACAACAAGCTTCCCCTTGATAGTTCCGTCTCACTATACAACATCTGTATCAAACATTCAAGTTGATCTGTAGCTAATCCAAGGATTTCTAATGCAAATACATTCATCAGTGCTAATGCATAGGAAGTAATCAGTCTGCGAAGCCGTCATGGCCGCCGAGATATAAATCAAACTGGATTAAACCGGTTTAGGGCGATGATTATAAGAATACCATCGACGGGAGACCGTTAATTTTCAAATGTAAGTGCACTTATTCGGAGATTAGTCGTGTCTGCGAGTTATTGTCTTTTTAAATTTATTCTTTGGTCGTTATTTGCAGATATTTCAACTAAGTCGTTTTAGTTTTAATTGTGAAGTTCGGAGGGTGGAGTACATTTTTAATTCAGTCTTGTTATCAAAGAGATTTTGTCCGTTTCTTGGATTTATAGGCGACTTTTACTACTTTTATTTTATCTTCTTTTAAGCAGACCTACTTTTAATGAAACAACTTTAAAGTTTCAGGCAAAAAAGTAAATAAAAACGAAATTAATTTAGTAAAGCGATCGGAACCAACAAAAAATCTCTATATTGCCTTAGTAAGCTATTCATTTCAAATTCATTGCTAAATGGTTACATTCCCATTCCACTCGGGGTTTGTTACCTATATCCTCTACTTCGCTACATTACCATGCGCCGTACACTTTTAGCCCCGACTTCCCCAAAGTAAGTGGAACGCGGATGATGAGGGTTCAAGATAACGCTTTATGGAGGACACAAGCTTTTAAAAAAATATTAAAAACATTTAGCGTGAATAGAGAAAGTTATAAATATGAAAACAATATAATTTATGACCGACTGAATTGGTAATCTTGAACCCGATCTTGGTCGTTTCGAATTTTTCGTGAAGAACAATTTTGTCCAGTGAAGAATTTAGTAAAAATGCTTCATTTAGTTCGGTCTTCAATGAGGAGATTGGGAAATTTTGGTGCATGTGCACGATTTTCATTTTTTTATTTAGAGAATGATTTTTGTTTATTTATTTATATTTAAAATAAATCCAGTACTTTTAATCATGTTTCCACCCAAATTCTGTTTGTTTTGATGGTTCTAATACCCAGATTTATCGAAATCTTTTCTGTTTGCAGAAAGGATAATGGGATTGAGCTCCAATAGAAAGAGAATATATCTTCTGATTCTAATAAAGTTATGTTTCCGTATAAATAAAGAATCTTTTATCCATTGCTAATATTACTTTATTTTGTAAAGAGAAGTTTCTTTGATATCCATCGTTATTTTATGTTTTATGTATCCTGAGATAAAGCTTTGCCTTTAGAACAGAATTTTATTTTACATTTCAATTACTTAATATAAAATAAATATAGAAATTATTAACTAAAAGTAAATAGTCCGAGCGTAGGTAGGTAGTAGGAATCATTTATTTACTTCCTAACGAGTCGTTTACATTCATTTTAGTCCGAAAGTGAAAGCAAATTTGCTAATATTTCAGAACAAATAATACTAAAGATTTCGATACACATCTTAACGAAAGTTGAGATTATTTAGATTTACTTCGAATGTTGAAGAATCGTTGTTTATTCATTTCACAAATTTGCCCACCAAGAGGGAATAATTCATACTCTTATGTCATCGAAACAATCACTCCCGAACACGTACCTCGTTCTTTAATTAAAGTCAAAAGATTTACAAACATAATAAGAAATTCAGATTAGTCCAACAATAAGGGCGTGATTATTTGACAGCAAAAGCATTTCGTTGAATTATTTGGCTTTTGGGAGCGTTAAATATTTCAACAATCAGTCGCGCCGCGTTCCTCTAAGTGCGAGAGCTAACTTCCATCGGGCAATTAACGGCATTTGCAATTCCAAATTCTCCATCGTTAGCGACGGAAAAAATTGCCAAGCGAAAAAATTAAGGAGTTGCGAAAAAATAAACACAAACCAACTGGCGAATAAGATAACACAAAACTCTTGCCGTACATTAATTAAACAATGAGAAATAACTCCAAGTTTGTAAATAAATGACTCGCAAACGTGACTTTAAAGAGAAAAACTGTACAATCATCTTTAAATTCTCAAACACAACGTCTAATTAGGTTTATTCTTTACCGAGAACTCTTTCACTTGTAATTACTTGTCTATTTGTGAAGATCTTTAGGAGTTATGCAAATTAGAAAACGAAATTAAGATTTAGTCTTCAAATCCTTTAGCGAAACCTTTTGTGGAGCGATGTAATACCTGCAACAAAAGAAAAATTACATTATTTTCGGCCACTTATTTTTGAAATAGAAAACATTTCTTCTTATTTGTGCTGGTATAATACAGAGATAAGCAAGTGCGAATAAATTTCTATCTTCTTTAAAATAACCTGTCGCCGTGCAATCCCATCTCGTTGGAAATATGGCGAGCACATTTTTTGTTCTGTAAACCGATCCAAATATTTCTCATAACATCGGCTGCAATGCGGTATCCGACAAGAACTGAGGGAAACAAGACGGAGCAAGAGGGAGAGATTGAACGGGGAATATTTCCCTCTATGGAAAAACTCCGATTGAAAATAATCGGCCCCTCTGCTTCGTCTAGTGACTTTATCGCTGAATATTTGGAAAAAAATAATAATCTGTTGGGTTGATGCCAAATGAAGTGGTCGCGTATTTAGAAAGCAATTTTTACTCTTTTATTGGGAATTGAGTTTTTCGATTGGGGAGGATTTTTGAGAATTTGGAACGAACATTTTTTTCTAACTCATTTTTTAAGATGTTGATTGTAACTTTCTGAATTTTAATACAGTGTTGATTTTTTTTTTGTAGCATAGAAAAATAATTTGTTGGTACTGTTGCGTGCAGGCTTTACTTAGACTTAAAGTCTAAGATTAAAAAAACTACACAGTCTGTCTAAATACCGTGCATACTTTTTCTTTCTACTCAATCATATTAACATCGCCAAGTTAACTTCGACTTTATGCATAGTTCTTTTACCTCATAATTTTCTTGTCTCTCCATTTATGTAGCTTTCCATTCGGTACTTATTGTTGGCTCAATTTGCGAATATTGTCACGATAATTTATTCGGATGGCACCTTAAGGGTCTCAAGATGTTGATTGGTGATTATTTTACATTTGAGAGGGAAATGCTTGTTGTAATGTTTATTTATAAGAATTGTTATATTATTTTCGAAGATATAAAGTAGAAGAAGGCTAAAGAAGGGAAGAAGGAAGTATTATAATCTTACAAAAAAGTTAATAAAGGAAAAAAATATCACTTTAAAAGACGAAAATAATTCGGTACTTTTTCCTTTACCTAATGTTTCAAGGTTTATCTGAGAGGTGTATCAATCATCATTTATATTACCAAAGGGCACACAGCCATTTCAATTCGCGGTAAAGGTTAAAAAATAATACAAGATAAATTCAACACCCAAAATCCTAAAGCCCTTGTTCCATTAAAATAACAGGGTATAAAATAAATTTCTTTAAAAAAGCTTGCGGAAGTTATAAGTAGTAGAACCGAGCACCTTTTAGCGAGACGTCACTTATACGGGCGGGGCTGGGCTCTCCTTAAGTGCCGGGTAACCCGATATGCAAGGAATTTGCCGCGCTTCCCCTTTGTAAAACGTCGTAATGAAGAAAATGTTGATGAACATTTTTTCTTTATTATGGTTTCTTATAAAGCCAGTAAGTACAAATACTTAGTGGAGGTATCGCGTTTTTGAAGCGAATTGTTTTTTTATGGTTTGCCTAATTACTGTATTATTATTCAGATAAATGGAAAACGAGCACGTGTATAGTAGTATACTATTAAAATACACATTTTTGTACAAATTAAGGATCTGATAAAAAAAGTTGAATATTTTTTGTTTATTCAGTTCTGGAATGGAAGAAAATTATTAATTGTTAAAATGTGTGTGTAGGGAGTAAAGTAATCAAGTATAACATAATTAAAATGAACAAAAACAGCAATTGTACGTAACGACCATCATTGTGGCACTACATTTGAAATAAACATTAACAAACCGGACATTTATGGCAGTTACTTCAAAAATTACAATTACGCCCATACAATGTTCCCCAACCTCCCCTGTAATTTAGTTAAAAATATTCATTAAAAATATGACCACCGGGTATTATAAGTCAAACCTTACTGCTTCGCAATAAGAATCAAAGTTTTCGATCCAAACTCTATATGAAATCAGCTGTTTTTCGTAGCGAACAAAATATGGTTTTAAGTGCACTGTGTTAAGGATGATTTTCGCTTGCACATTGCATTTATTCAGCGATCAAATAAAGTGAGCATTAGCAGATTATGCCCCCGTACTGGATTAATAGTCGAATGTCGTGATGTAAATAAATTCAAAGGCCAGTGTTTTTAATTCTCACATCTGTCGCACTTGTCGGCTTTGGGGCACAATGGGGTTATTACACCCTAATAAGGTCATTGGGGGTTGGTTTGAATAGCCGTGTAAAGTTGAAATTGTCTTTTTAATAATTTATTGCTTTTTGTAATCAATTGTTCTATGTGAGATAAGTGGGTAACTGCAAGATTATTATGCAGCACAGGGACATTATGCGCTATAGTTTTTGTGTAAATTTTACTGAATGCTATTTATTCTATATTTTAGTAAACTGGTGAAATTCACGAATGTGATGGGTATTGCAACACAATATAGCTTACTCAATAAAAAACCTTCTACTTATTCTACTGACTAAGAAGAGTTTGTTTGTTTGAACGCGCTAATCTCAGGAATTACTTATCCGTTTTGGAAAAATCTTTCTGGCTTGTATAGCCTGTTTATCGAGAAAATAAATAGGCTATATAGCATCATACTACGGCACTCGGGAGCCGAGCAGTAACTAAAGACGTAACCGAGGGGTATCGCTAGTCATGTCTAAAATACATGTGATTATTACATTGATTAGATTTTACATATAAATAATAGTCTTTATTTAAAAACGTTTGGTATAAAGTTAATAAATCCTATATTATGAGAAGAGTAATCAGGACACGTAACTCTAAGATCTAGTCATACATAATTCAAAGGAAACTTTAATGATTTGATATTTCTCTTGTGAAATGCTTCTAGTGATTGTCCAATAATTGTCTGAATAAGATTATGTCAGTTAATCAACGGCCTTAATTTAGGAGGTGTTTAAATTACATTAATTGGATTTAAAGGGCACTATAATTGTAACTAAGTTGAGTGTTGTATTATCCTCTAACTGTCTAAGCCATCATCGTATACAACTTTTAATTTAAATTGTGTTTCATTTTTGGTCTTCTCGCTTTATTGTCATGAGAAAGACAAGGACGCAGGTAGATTTTAGGATGCTTTCGCAACTAGTGTTAGTTTATGCAACGAGTTTGTCATATCCACGCGTAGCGTGGGCACAACACATGAATTTGATGTAAAAAGCGTTCAAAAACAGGCAATATCTTATTTAGTTCTCTCTCTTACCTTAATACGATTATAAATGCGAAAGCTTGGATGAATTGATATTTATTACTCAATTACGCCAGAATGGCTGAATGGATCTGGATGAAATTTGGCACATAAATAGATTTTAGTCTGGTATAGCCCCATAAAGTCCTTTTTATCCCGGAAAAATGTACGGTTTCCATCGAATTTAGCATTGAACACATCAAGATTCGAATTTGCCGTCAGAAACTAGTATTTCGCATACAAGGAATCCTCCCTCAAAAAAGCTACAAAAACGTTTCTCTCTAACTCCAAATCCTTTTGTTACAATTCAAAAACTAATTCACATAGAGAGGAAAACATTAAATTCATTCAATGCAGCCACTCTTTCCGTTGGCGAGTCAAAAGACTGCATTGCACCGAGCGAAGACTAATGCAATAACACCCACGTTCTACACGCTTCTAAAAACACTATTTTCATGATTTTTAGACCAGCTTTCATATCCGTATGATCTAATTAACTGATCGCGAAGCTCCGTGTTTGGGTAAATTATTAGTTTTTCACGTATTTTTAGGTCATCTCTGAAAAGCATGTATTTATTTGCAGCGTGCAAAAAAGCACGACGAGTATCGTAAAAACTCGTCACGGTTTTTTGAGTCTTTCACTCAGTTGCAGAAAGCTATCCTTAAAATCAACATTAGTTAATGAGTCATTATCGCTAATTAGTTCATTAGATTTAAAGGCGTTGCACAAAACTGTTACAGGTACCTAAAATGGTTCTTTAACTAAAGACGACATTAAATATTATTGCAAATTAAAAATACATTTTGAATGAAGTGATTGAATGGTTGCGTATAGTTACTGCAGTTCTGTCATGTCAACACGAATGCATTTGCTAAAATAAAACGTACCTAAGTGACCGTCAAAGACATTTTTCAAATAAACCGACGGCAATACGTGCGAGTTGTATTTATATCTATTTTCTGTTTATTCGAGAATTCGTAAATTATCATGTCTTTTTGTACTATTCGACAAATTGTAGACTTGTGCACATTAAGAGCCTGTCCAGATGAGGCGTTTTACGCGCGAGTCCACTCGCGCGTAGGCCCTCGTTACTTGGGGTAAAGCGCGAGAGCATCTGGACGGGATGTATGTAGCTCTAGTATCACGAGTACGCGCGAGTGCTTACGCGGGAGTGGACTCGCGCGTAAAATGCCTTATCTGGACAGGCTCTAACCAAATCGCCTAACACTTGCTGGAATGATCCTGTAGCGAAGAACCTCAAACAAATTAATAACTGTGTGAGGCCATCAATAGCTTTATTTCTTCGAGTTTCAGGTTCTAAATTGAGCATCTCGCAAATACGTAAAGCAACTTCTGTAGAAATCCTGTATCTCACACGAAAATCTTCTCCGTCATGTTTTTCAAATAAATTTATCCTATCTGGAATTACACGACGTCGGCGTCGGCGTCGTCGTGGAATATACTGCTCGGGATCGGATAAGAAGAAAGACTTTGAGAGGGACATTGTAAAAACACTGAAATATAGGCTAGAAATTACTATTCACAAAACAATTCACAGTACACGGATCTTAATGACAAGTTTAATGGGCGCTAGACAGGACATTAAAAATTATAACCTCAAACTGTCAAATTAATGATCCTTTAGCGCTAATGACGTTTTGTGCAACGTAAAAATAAGCTAAAGTCCCGATTTGACGTTACATTAATTAAAGTTAATGGAGCATTAAAATTAGGGAGAAATGCTATTTCGTGCAACACTTTAAAGACTCATTAATATTTAAGGTCGCTTTAAAAATTTAAAGAGCGTTTCTGCAACTGACTGTTTGTATTGTAATTAGGAGATGGGATGCGCTCGGAGTGTCGCGTCCTTTGTTTTAGAAAAAGAGGGGAATGTCACGCGTTCATGCTGCGTCACGTCGTGTCACGTCAGAATAAGGCCGCTGTACACGCGGCATTTGTGTGTTTTTCAAAGCAATATGGCTGCGCGAGTATCATACTAATAATGTAAGGAGGAAAACGTTGTTTATTTGTTCGTGAGACTTCTAAAAATAGCATTTTTTGAGAGGATGTTTTCCTGAATGCCAAACCTTGGGGGAGGCTTATGCCCTGCAGTGGGCGTGTTTCCGTTGATAATAAAAGATTGATGACGATGATGATGGTGGCAAGAATATGTATGGCGCTATATTCAAATAGTGCCATAGCAGCTTCTAAGATCTTGTTAGAAATATTGTATCGTACCACTTTCTTATCATTGACTAGTTTTACATAAACTACTATCCTTGTTTTTCTTATTTCCTCATGAGCTCATTTACCAATATATTTTCTCATATACATAAAGGTGAAAATACAACTATTTTCAGGCAGCCAAAATAACATCCGTTCCGTGTTAGCCACTGCAAAACACAAATAACTAATGAGGGCATTATCAGGATGACATAATGGTTGGAATAACACGATAATATTGTTATACCAGAGACGTACGCTAAATGGAGTTGGCACAACGCCTGGCGCTTGTGCAAATACCTATTATTATTTAAATGTAGAAGAAATAACTGTTATTTCTAACGCTCATTGCTAGAGTCAAATGTTATCGTTACGTTTTTGGGCTGATTCTTGGCAATCAAAGCGCTAAGGACTAAAAGGCTTAGGTACGACTAAAATTAATGATGTATCTCGATCCCAATCTTGACATCGATCTTCGCCTTTGCAATGGCCGTGTTAGCTATCTGTAACCTTGAAAGGGCAAATCGCAATCGAGGATTGAGGATTGAAATACATTACTAATTTTGGGGTGTAAATATTACTGAAGAGTAAGTAAAATACTTAGAATATTATAGTGGTAACTTTGTCTCCTATGTGCTATTGCTGATTTGTAAAGTTTTTTTAATGACCAGCCATAGTTTGTTTTCCTTCAGTAAAGAAACAAATATTATTTTACACAATGTCGCTCCTAAAACTCCTGCGATAAAAGGTTAAACGAGAACGTTGTAAAATATTCCCGGTATGCAAAACAAGAACCAACTGACGTTTACAAACGAGACCACAGTCCACCGCATCCTGAAAAGATCCTTAATAAAGAATTTTAATCAGTCTTGAATCTTGAATAGGATCTGAAGCAAAACGGTGCATCCCGAAGGTGTTCTTCGAAATTGAACGAGCATTCACGCTCCAGCTTGAATTCAAGTGAAGGGTACCTATTCCTACATAGCCGAGATTCCAAGCAATTCGCACCACGTACCGAACTCTGTAACTCAGCGTGAAGAATAAGACATGTAAATAGTAAATACGGGACCATTAGGGACGCTCGGCACGAATTTGCATGAAGATTAACGACTTCAGCCCCGCTTTTGGGACTGCATACTGCAACGCGCGCTTACAAAGCCTTTGTCAAAACTCCACAACCAAATATAATCTTTAACCTCATTAACATACAGTCGCTAATCGCGTAAGCGATCACGGTATTATGGTAACTTTATTAGTGTGACCCAGTTAACGTTTCAAGTTATTTAATGTATTTAATGTAGTTTAATGATCCGTTTCGATGCTTTTGAGTAATTAATTACAAATTATTAAGTCTTAATCAGCAGGTATGAAAGGCCATGTCGGGAAATTGGATAATGAAATGTCGGTAGTTTGATGGTTTAACTAATTACTTTGTTTTAATTGAGTGTTATGAAAAATTAATGCGTGCGTTTTGTACGATATAATTTTTATGTTCGTTATTACGGAAATTATTGTTTATTAAGTTGTTAAGTAGATTCAATTTTGCATTGAACTATTTTTATCCGACTTAAAAAAAGGAGGAGGCCCTCAATTAGACTGTGTTTTTTTTTGTATTGCTGTTAGGCGATCATTCCCCCAATTATGAATTTATTTTGATGATTCTATTTGGTTTCATTTGGAAGGTCATACTTCAAAGGTAGGCTCATATAAATTTTATCGGAATCGCTGAAGTAGCATGAAAAAATATGTCATTCAAGTAAACGAAACTGCATATTCTGTTTTTTTGTGACTGTTAAGTGGTATTTTGTTAATTTACGTAGTATTACCGTTCTTATGGATTCTGATGACAGAAAGTAGATAAAAAGCAAAAAATAGAAAAGTTTTAAGTTTGAACTTCAATAACATACTACGACGACTGTATACCCCGAAGGGTGAGGCAGAGGTATGTATACCAATGTACACCCACCCACTATTAACCGGGCACAAGTCCTAACTCCAAGCTGCTACTGAGAATTCCATATAAAAATCCCAATAACACTTTTTGCTCGACCTGGGAATCGAAGACCAAGACCTCTAAAGTAGGCGAGGCACTTATAAAAATTCAACAATTTTTTTTACAAGAGTTCCATTGCTACATAGTTCACTAAATCGTGTTCAAACTGCAGTATAGGTATCTACTTTCGGTACATGATAACAACACATAATGATACCGTATTCAGTCGTAGCATAAATATAATAAGTCAGCAGCATACTGTGTAAAGCCATGGCTCCCACACCGCCATGGGGCCGGGCACTGTGCCAATTTGTCTAATGCCTAGTTATGCCCCATTTACTGCCGGATCAAGTATATAAGACCACGTTATGTACTACACTTGCCATGTATATTGGCTGGCTTTTTCGCCGGTTTTCCTGGCAACGGATATTTTCTTTGTTTGGTATTTTTGTGGTGAATCGTAGAAAAAGTTTCAGGAAATTAATGTTAGGTCAAATCATTGCTGCTTTGTGTTAACAATACCATATTCTTTCTTGCTTTCATAATATAGGTCGTACTTAATTGGTGTTTTGGAGGACCCATTCTATTTCATTTTCAGCTCTCAACTAAAAACTTGACAGCTTTTTTCTCGGAAAACTCCTTTCGAGGTATTGTAAAAAAAAATATTATAAAATTTCTTCACTAACAATGGTCTCTATTTTACATTGAACATTATAAATTGGTAATCTAGTAATACTTTCTTGAAGAAAAATACTTTATATTTTAGATAATTTCATTATTTTGTAGGTATAAATTAAAACATCTTAACTCGAAATTGTGTATGAAAGCTTTCAACTAGATGTTCAAGGAGTTATAAAAAAAAGAAACTATATTTTATTTACAAAATAACTAAAAGCTAAGTGCCTAACTTATAAGTATCAAGTTTTATAATACTACTCTATATCAGCTTCAACTGTTTGGTTGAAGTTATTTTTATTTTTGTATTTTGTTTGTGCTGTCAATTTACATACCCACACCTACGATTGTCTTACATAAAAGTTTATTGTGTTATAAATTCAACGTAAGTAATATACTCTTAAAAAGAAAGCCAATTCAGAACGCACAATAAAGATAAAACACCGAGGTAATTCATCCAAGGTATACTAGAATGTTTTTCTGCCAAGTCTACAAAAGCATATAAAGCAGATATGCTGAAATGGAAAGAAAACTAACATTCTGGCAGCCTCTGGGCGATAAAACAATTGCCACCGTAAGCCTAAAAAAAAAACAAAATAAAGCTAGGAATACACTCTCAACTGTAGCAATTTGTTTTAAGCACAGAAGTCTAATATGCGACATCACATTATGCGTATGTCGAGGCTTTTAGACGCATACGATGATGTGTAATTTTTCACGAGGGCAATCAGCGATTTTTCCTTTTCGCCCTCGTTCGCCGAAAGAGCTGTGTGCGTAATGCCTTGCGTTTTTTCGCGACGTTTTATACGCGGGAAAACCGCAATAAATGTGGAAAGGGTGATTAATGTCTCGGCAGATGGAACGACACTACCACTTTGATTACAAGTGTTCGAGTGCCACGTTTCTCATGAAGACTGCGACGCTTCGTTTTTTTAGCGGCAATTTTTACATCAATGATGGAATATTTCTTAATGCTTTTCGTTATTGGTAGCTATTTCCCTCAGACTAGCTTATGCCCGCGATTTCATCTGTTTCGAAGACAAGGGTAGTTACCATAAAACAAATCATTCAGCGATAAAGTATCTTTTTATCAGTGAAATAATTATTGAACATCAAACAAGTGCTTCCAGAGATTACCTCCTATAAACAAACTTAACCTCTTAATTAGGTAAATATATAAATAAGTATATATTCCTCAATATTTAACATTTGATGGATATTTGCTCAAAAACTTATATTTAAAATATAAGCTTTTATTAAAAATTCTACTCTGAGCAAATTTTCTGAAACTAGACTAGTTATTAGCTTCATGCCAACACAACTTCCATTATGGACTAACAAACAAAAAAGCCTGATTACAAAGTAAAAGCCTTTCACGCCTTTGATATCAAAACAAAACGCCACTACGTGTCAATGCAACTTTAACGACATCGTGTAAAAACATTTCAGCGATACATAATCGGATAGCTTCGGAGCTGTTCGGCTCCGCTCGGCTATGTTCGGCTTCGCTCGCTTTTTGACGTGCCATCGTTAAGGGAATCTGTCGAATTATTCCCATGAATATTTATTCGTACGTCTGACGCTTGGGGCAGTAATGGTAGCACACTGGCTCCTGTACTAGCAAGATATTGAATCAATATGCGATTTATTTCACTATTTCCATGGTTCGGTGGTCGGTACGCTCGAATCGGATTGGTTAGTTTGTAATTGGAATTATGGAAGCGTCGAAAAAAAATCGTTTTATTTAAAATTAAATTTAGAAATAGAATTTTTAATTTTAAACTTGTGACGTGATTTAATGATGGTTATTATCAATGTTTAAAATAAATATTAAAGATTTTTTGTTCACATTTCCATGTAAAATGTTCACAGATACATTTGCATATGCTATACAGCAGTATAACATCATTAGTAAAGGAATACGGTTACTCTGTGTAAGCAAATGAGATTAGTTACAAGTTGAAACAGCGTTTCGTGTTAACTAATGCAATATATTAAAGTGGGTGTAATGACGAATTGATTTAATTTATAGCCTAACTATGTATTGATTAGATTTAAAGGATAGATTGGAAAATGAAGGAAGATTTTGGTTTAAAGGACTATTTCCTATTGATGGCAGCTTATTTGGATAAAAGCATTAGGCATTGGAGAAAATTAGTAATTACCTAGTATCAGAATATAATGGAGAAGAAATAAGTGTTTTTTATCATACCCGCAAGTTTGATTGCCAAGCGTGGGGTCGTAGTTTCTATCACCACATCGGGTTTTTTTTTGGGTTTTTCCATTGGTCTAAATACCAGCCCGGAATTTAGGAACAGGTGGTGTGACAATCTTAAAGTCCTGCGTTTAATCTCCCCGGTCGTGTCGGATTGCTGTCCCGGTGGACTATGCGAGTGAGGGAAGAGGGCGTGCACCTGTGTTTGCGCACACACTGTATATGTCCTGCGTACTAGGCTAGTCTTGATTAAGATTAGCCATCGTGACCAATCACCACTATACCACTAATACCATCAACTATTAATATGTATAGTCATACATATTAATAGTTTGATGGATCCCCCTTAATTTTTATTAGCGTTTCGATGGGAAACTATGAATATATAAAATAGTTTGTTATATATCATCATCATATCTTTACATAGAATAAAACGAAGTCGCTCCCGCTGTATCTTTTAAATTATAAAAAGTATTTTAATACAGTTTTCAGCTATAGATAGAGTGTTTCAAGAAAAAGGTTTACACGTACAGATTATCATGCTACGTCTAACGGGAGCAGCAGCCAAATACGTAAGTTAAAGCGGGTGACACCGCAGGGTATATATATAGCTACTCGTATAATATATTATATTGTCGGTGCCCAGAATTTGGCGACTTAATTATATTACTATGAGACTAATCATAAGCATAGAATACCCCATAAATATATAATATTCCATTAGTCTGTACACCTAAATATATATTTCCACTATATTATTACTATTTGGTTAAACAATAAAGGCGATTACATGCCATTTCACAATATCTTTTACTTAGCTTTCAATCTTTGTAACTTTGATGCCTCACCTCATATTACTTAATTTTCCTTTTGATCATGCAACCATTTTCCACAGCGATGAAGAAAATTACAGAGTGCATAATGAATGGTTTTTACTTGCGCAAGCTGTTGGGGACGGATGATAGCACCCTGTTATTACAGAGCTGTAAGGACTTGCAATCAAGCACTTCTTGTGTTTATTTATTTATTATCTTTATATTGTTTTTATTTTCTGTGTTCGTCCTAATGCCCTTTGCATTAAAAGGCCGCGGTGATTTTTTCAAGTTAATTCCCCAACCCTGGCAGGCACTGGCCCTAGCGGTCGCAGCTATAGGTACTCAGCGCTTTCTTTGGTTACTGCTCCATTCCCGTGGGTCATAGCTTAATGTAACCTTCCTGGGTAAACGAGCTATAATCGCATAATAGTAGTTTTATAATTGTGCAACGGGCATAAAACCATTGATGTTCACTGCGTATCAGTGGTCTAGTTAAAATAAGTGCTTCTTGCTAATCCCACTTCAGAACTACACCAGGCTCTATGAGATTGGATCTCGTTGCGGTTTCAGCTGTTCGGGTATACTCGGGATAAAACGGAATCGCTCGGGATTTCTGCAAGGTATCGGTGGCTATCAGCTAAAATGCCCTAACCGTTCACAGGTTTACGTGCGAATTCATGCAGGACGCCTATCTTAGGGATTGTTTTGTGTTCAATGATTGGGCATGTGTTGAGAGGTAAACCTTTGAGGTTAGGCGTGAATATATGCTGAATATTCAGTCTGTGTAGTGATATCATACGCTTTTTTATTTTTTTTAACAGAATTACCTCTTGTATAAAAATGCAATTAACAATTCTGAAAATTGCATGTAGCCTAATTCCCATCGTTTCGAACATTTTTATGAGTTGAGGGCCGTGTCTGGGAACTTTCTTGTTATGGAGAAATTAAAGGTTATAGCACAGTAGTCCCAACTGTCTGTGCGTTTTTTTTTTGCGAAGAAGAGTATGGTATGTTATTACTAAACATTAAACACCCAAGCACCCCAAAATGATTCGTTAGCGAAAAGAATTTTTGCCGAAAAATCGCTCTCTATGGTAACACTAGCTTTTGCCCGCGACTTCGTCCACGTGTGGTTAATAGTTCCCGTTCCCGGGATATTTCCGGGATGAAAACTATCCTATGTCCTTTCTCGGGTCCCAGACTATATCTGTACCAAATTTCATTGAAATCGGTTCAGTGGTTTAGGCGTGAAGAAGAGACAGACAGACAAGAGTTACTTTCACATCTAAACTAATATTATTATAAATGCGAAAGTAACTCTGTCTGTCTGTCTTTCTGTCTGTCTGTCTCTTCTTCACGCCTAAACCACTGAACCGATTTCAATGAAATTTGGTACAGATATAGTCTGGGACCCGAGAAAGGACATAGGATAGTTTTCATCCCGGAAATC
Organism: Caradrina clavipalpis; assembly: GCA_932526535.1. NCBI lineage: Eukaryota > Metazoa > Arthropoda > Insecta > Lepidoptera > Noctuidae > Caradrina > Caradrina clavipalpis. The sequence goes on from OW052103.1 coordinate 5,960,114, forward strand.
CCCCGGGAACGGGAACTATTAATCCACGCGGACGAAGTCGCGGGCAAAAGCTAGTTTATTACCCGACTACGGCGAAGCAAAAAGGAGGGTTATGAGGTTGACCGGTATGTATGTATGTATGTATGTATGTATGTATGGATGTTCATCTGTTCTCTCATAACTTCTAAACCATTTAACGTAAATTGACAAATGAGGTGTCATTGGAAGCGTCTAAATTGTCCGCTGGTTATAGGCTATGTTATGTTGCAACAAATTGTATGTGGCGCCATCTAGGGCTCAGGAAGATCTGAAATATATTTTTTTCTTCCAAACATGGTCGTGTTGCATATCAAATTAAAGGGCTTAATTAGCACATTTCAAATATATATACATTATATTAGTAAATTGTACATGGCACTCTTTAAAACGCACCATCATCATTATCATCATCATCATCTCAGCCATAGGACGTCCACTGCTGAACATAGGCCTCCCCTTTAGATGTCCACATATACCGGTCGGAAGCGACCTGCATCCAGCGTCTTCCGGCGACCTTTATTAGGTCGTCTGTCCATCTTGTTGGTGGACGTCCTACGCTGCGCTTGCTAGTCCGTGGTCTCCACTCTAGCACTTTTCGACCCCATCGGCCATCTGCTCTGCGAGCAATATGGCCTGCCCATTGCCACTTCAGCTTGCTAATCCGGTGGGCTATGTCGGTGACTTTAGTTCGTCTACGGATCTCCTCATTTCGGATTCGATCACGTAGAGAAACACCGAGCATAGCCCTCTCCATAGCTCGCTGAGCGACTTTGAGCTTTGAGATGAGGCCGATAGTGAGAGACCACGTTTCGGTGCCGTAAGTCATCACTGGTAACACACATTGGTTGAAGACTTTCGTCTTGAGGCACTGAGGTAAGTCGGACGAAAAGACATTGCGTAGTTTCCCGAACGCTGCCCAGCCGAGTTGGATTCGGCGGTTGACCTCTTTCTCGAAGTTGGACCTACCTAATTGGACTACTTGTCCTAAGTAAAACGCACCATAAACATAGCTAACTAACCAATATTTGGTTTGGGAGACCTAATAGATTATTCCATATATTGTGTGTATGTTGCATTTCCAGTAATATTACGTATATAATTTGAACCCCAAAATAATTGAAATAAAAAAGAAGTTTCAAAAACTAAAACCCGACTACAAAAAAATCACGTTCTAAAAAGTATGAAACAAGAAAACATTCTCATCTGAAAGCCGCTGGTCGTAGTTTATAATATTAGTAAGGATAAAGAGAGATTTTTCGGTAAAAATTGTTGCTCAACCCACTTAGAGTGATAGGCAGTATGCGTGTGTGTGTCTTTTTAACCCGTTTATTAAACTTTTAACGGGTATCAAAATCTTTGGCTATTAACATTCTTTAGCGCTATTGCTATTATAAAATCCTAATAACCACATCTATAAACTAAAACCCATTTTATTTAAGCAGTTATTCTAACAAGGCGTGTTGGGTGGTCCAGTGTTTGCATCGCTTTATTTTAGCATGTCACGGGCACTTACGCAAACAATTTTAACGACACTTGCTTGCGCATAAGCAGCTCCTTGTTTGTCAGCACACTTAATTCTTACACCGTGTGTACTAAGCCATAAAATCGAAGAACATCCGCGCCAATAAACTGCCACCCGTGTAGAACTAACAAAAATTTCAACAGCTCATAAACAGGGCGCGTCACCAAGTCACCCTTTTAATCTCATAAAATTTATGTAACAGTACAGGGTGTAACGAAAGAGCATTATTATTTTAAGGGTGATCTATTTATTAGGCGGTAGGGCCCCTGGCGAAGCTATAAACAATCTATTAATAAATTAAGGTCGTCCCGCGTTGGGATCGTCCGAACGTGCCACAAATATTATAAAGCCGAACTATTCGTTGCAGGAAGGGTCCGTTAATATATTATGGAGTTTTCTTAGGCAAATTGATGGTTGAATTCGTTGGCGAAATTGGCCAGACCCTTTCTTCGACGGTAATAGGATAAGGTAGTGAGACAAACGTGGATTTAGGATAATAATGTGACTGAATGGATTTTGTATTGGTGTTCGATGTCGTCTTTAACTGCTTTTTAAAAATGTACAATTTAATAAAAAAAAAATGACTAAATATTATCTATCATTTATAGAATATTGAGAGAGCAGGGAACGCAATTTTTTTATAATACAGACTGTTTTAATTCACTTTCAATATATCAGGGAGTGAAAGACTACTGTATAAGATTACCTTTTATTACAAGAATAACACTTTAAACACTAAAAAAAGCAGATCTTCCATACATGTTGACCATGATGTAGTTATTTTTTTAATTATAACTGAATTGGCCCTATATGTGTCCATTTACAAGTACCTTCACCTCATGAAACAACATGCTGTGTGACGTTTTAACAGTACTTTTGAGTGCTCGCTCACACATTCCCTTTTTAAACGGCGTAAAATTGAGCATTTCCTATAAATATTGCTTTTATATCTTTTCTAATTAACTCGTGTATTATGTAATACCCCACACTACCTATATAAACAACTTGTAAATACCTACAGTTCGCAAACAGTAGTTGCATATCGCATTATGTCATCGTCCGATTCAAGTGCAACTAATGCTCTTTGAATGGAACTCGATCAGTGTCCCATAGTCCACTCATGAGGTAACCAAATACCCAATACAGCATACCGTGTGTGTGTGCGTGTGTATCCAATGAGTACACTTAGGAATTAGAGTATAGGTCGATAATGATATAACATTTGTAGTGACGTACATGAACTCGTCGTGAATGTCAAAGCCAAAGTCAAATTGTTTATTTCAATTAGGTATTAGACATCATTAATTTTCAGTAACTTTGATTTTTATTTTCTTTGAAATCAATAAATAGTTAGTCAATTGGATTGACAAATAAGTTATGTTATAGTTTGTCATAGTGCCATAGAAAATCTATGAGGGAATCGTGTTTTGAAAGGTAATAAAAAGTACGTCAGTGGACCACTACCCAATTAGACGTCACTTTTTAACGTCATCTACAAGAAAATTGAATTGAAACTACATCTTCTAAAAGGCTAGTTGCATATGGAAAAGAATGGGCACGAATCTCTATTTTTATTATTGAGTCATTCTCACTTACGCTCATCTCAATAATCACACCCAGCATCTTGTTTTATTGATCCTTGACGTTGACGAAATGATTGTCAACAAGTATACAATTGGGATTGGAGTAGTGTATGGCCCGTATGTGATTGTGTGGGATTCGCTCGAAACCAATGTGACATTTTCAATTGTTGTTGTGCTTTGTGGTATAAGTAGTACGATTTCCATGGCTTTAATATTTATATCATATCTGTCTAGCCTTTTCCCAACTATGTTGGGATCGGCTTCCAGTCTAATCATATTTTTACATGGAGCGATTTCTGTAGCTTTACATGATAATATGAGACATAATTGACTGACAATGAACGATGGCATTGCGAGAAAGTTTTCTTTTGTTTTTTTATTAGAAGAAGTCTTCCCCCCAGGGACAATTATAAGCTAGTATAGTAACACAAGCATCTGTATCAAATGAGACGTAAGCCGGAAATCAACTAGGCCAATAGATTTTTAATCAATTAAGTTACGTGTCGGCCATTTTGCAACGTGGTGGCCGCCGGTTGGTTCGTTTGAATTCGGAATGAGCGCGCGGGTACCCCATCAATCATTGGGCCTCGCTGGCCTACGCTTGACGGGACACAAATTATGATTGAGATTTATGCCCCTTTACCACTACGTCTGATAAGGCACACGCTGATTTTTGGTCGATTAACAGTTCATAATAGGTCCGCTTATCGATTGATAGTGAGGCCTTACTTAGATGTAGCTGTCATCTTGATCCTGCAAAGCAAATGGCAAATTGTCTTTGTTACTCTTTCACGCTCAAACAGTTAAACGAAATTAGCTGAAATTTGCCACACATATAGAGATATTAATTTAGCACATAGTACACATTTTATTATGCTTTTCTGTTCGTGTGGGTTATGATATGGGCGAAAGACAATGTTGCGAAAATTGGATAAAGCTTGCCCAGAAGCGTGGATATTGGCAGATAGAAATAGAGGCTTATACGTATAGCGTGACGATCAATGCTCATGCCTTCTCTGCATGAGAAGCGGTCTTAACCCTGCAGTGAGACAATTATGAATGATATGATAAAATAAATTGACGTCCTTTAAAAAATTCAAAACGAATGTCCAATCTATTTTAGTCAGTCCTAGTCAGCCCTAATAACCATAACTAAAGCCTTACCTATATGAATATGTAACAGCCTAATAGCTTGTCAAAATTCAACAGCACACGTTATAAATGCGCCTATTAACGCTTATGTGCCTATCATTAGTATTATTTATGACATTTTAAAACTCATTAAGAACTATAAATTGTTTTGTATTAGTTATGGAAACTATCATGATATTTGGACCATAGCGTGTAATGGGTAAGATGCTACCATGTCAAATTAAAAATGTTCCCATGAATACAAATGAGGTACCTACTAATTGTAATTATTTTTTTGGATTTATTTGTCGGTAATGTAATTTAGTGTGTGGGTTTCCTCGTTGAGTAAATCGTCTTTTAATTGATCTGGGAACGATAGGTTTTGGATTTAGGTTTTGCCTTTTTCTACTGTACGTTAAGCAATTGAGAGAAAAACGACCGTAATTACGTAGTGATAAAGTATAAGTTTCACTGTGCGCATGTTGTAGTCTGTAAAGGTTACGCGATTTTTTCCTTAATACTAAAAGAAAGTTTGTATGTTTGTTGCCCAATAAAACGCTTTAACGGCTGAAGTAAAATATTATATGCAATTCAGTTTTTCAATCGATTTCTCGGGCTTAATTCTGAAGTATACACAGACGAAGTTACGGTAAAAACTAGTACATGCTTAATAAATATGTTTCAATTATAATTAATAATTAATTAATTATTTTTTAATATGTTTCTATTTGCTTTATTTTATTGCATTGTGTGATTGCGTGATAACATTGCATGCATGGTCAGTGAAGGTAATAAATACAACTAAACAAGTACCCATTTACAATTTTAGGACACCTGTAAATTCTTAATAAAGCAATAAATATACCAAGTATCCTCTTATCGCAGACAGCAAAGGATTAAGTTGCGCGTTTCATTTCTAAAGAGGCGCCATTCGAAAGCCGTACCATTACATTACGTTACATTCGCAGCATCCTGTGTAAACTTAGAACCTTTGTGTACAGGTAACACTATCGAATAAATGGTTCTGAAGTGAACGCTGCATTGTTACGTTATCTCAAACGCTCCTTCGAAGCTCCCACGAACGATACAAGATACGAACGGCTACGGTAAGATGATCCCTCCACCCCCCCGCCTCACCTACACCTGGAGGCTTTGTGCTCAAAACGCCGATACAAGCTAAAGATGATTTGAATTATCAGGGGCCATTGTTAAATGGTTTGTTATGATCCTGTATAGGTATCGCCTGTGAAGGATGGTGGAACTGAGATTATAGACGGTATTCGTGCCTAGATTTGTGCGAACAATTTGAGTGGAATTATTGGTAGATTGGTTTATGTTGATCGTATAATAAGGCTTACAAATATCTCTTTAAGGTTCACTTTTGTCAATACTTGAATGTAGATTTAATTGGTAACAGATAAAATTACAAAATGTCATACTTATATCTATACAATGGGCCCGTGTTAGCTACTAACTCGGAGTTAAAAGATAACCTTAACGGGTTGCGAGCGGTAGTACAGCTCTTTATAAATGAGCTCGTCTGTAGAAGTACTACCACACTTATTTCTGTTTTCTGGTTTGAAGGGTATGGGTGCCAGTGTAATTACAGGCACATGAGACATTTCAACTTTGTCTCTGGGATGGCAATGCATTTTCAAGGTCTCTGGTATTGCAGATGTCCATAGGCGCAGGTGATGACTTAACATCAGGTGGGCCATCGGCTTGTTTGCCGTTCAACGAAATTAAGGTATAATTTTATGTTAACACGAAATTATACCTTATCAAGCCCTTAATTAAACACAATTTCCACAATACTATTAAAAGACCTATTCAGAAGAGTGCGTATCATTCCCTAAAACTACGTTTACCGAGAAAATAGGCAGTCAGACCTTTCTTACAAGACATTACCGAGAACTTTATTGTCTAACAAACGTCAGATTAACGGGTTGTTAGTGGCCTAGGCTCAATTCATTGCCTGGAAGCTTATGTCCAGTTAATGTAATGAATGAATTGACTGGATTACTAGTGCAGAAACTCTAGGATTATCTAAGACAGACTTAGGTATATGAGAGTAGTTTCTAGATTTGAAAGCCTGGGTATTAAGGGTTATTAGACTGAGTATGCTCAGACATGGTAGATTATCGCTTCATTTAGATAGAGTAGATAAGTACTTGTGGGGAGCTATTCTGTAAAGTATAACGTTATGTTTGTTTGTGGAACAATTAAAATGAGAAGATTATGTGATTTGAACTCTCTACTGATAAGAACATTGGCTGTATTTGGTTACGTTTAGTCTGTTTTAAGTATTTTGTTTGCCTATTTGTTTTATTTACATAAAATAAAACAATAAATAACAGGACACATCTAATTGCACTTAATGCATCGAAATGACGGCATGGTTGGCGCAGTGGCTGCGCAATAGGCTGCTGCGCTGCGTGTCGCAGGTTTGATTCCCGCACGGAACAAATATTTGTATGTCCTACAGACAGTTGTTCCCGATCTGGCTGTTGGTGTATGTGAGTTTATGTGTTTATAAACGCACTCACGATACAGGGGAAATTCCTAATGTGGGGCAAAGTTTAATAAAAAAAACTTTGCCTTACATTCGAAAAAACACTTTCTGTACATCGTAAGTCGACTCATCTTCAGACATTCTCCGTTCTCACACAATAGGGATGTCAAACGCACTGTAGAGATCGACAAAGGCTATTATTATACAGTTTCCGAATGAAGTTTGATCAAACGGCCGCCGCAATATCCAATTCACGCGCAGTAAGCAGCATTTGTTGGCAACTAGGAGTAGAACTGAGCGTCACAAAGTAATACATTGAGGAAAGTTTCTCTCCCGGGATGGTACGCGCACTGCATTGCCCATCCAACTACGATTCAATATATATTAGCTTTGGAAACTTTGATTTCTGTGTTCTTATTGCTTTACGCAAAATGTTCGAAAGTGAGTTCGAATCGGGTTAGGCTGGTGTTACGTTTTGTTCGACGATTGGAATATTGGTGTGAACGGATTTATTGGTTTGTATTTTTTTGCATATGTATATTCATATTATCATTCGTGTACTTTGGGATCCGTTACACAGTTGTTGTTTTGATCAGTCAGATTTGACAGTCGATAAATAATAATACAAAAAAAGAATACCTCCTCAAAAACCACTGAAAAGTTTAAAACAAGATCACCTTTTAAATAGTAGGCCATGTAGTAGAGTATTTTTTTGTAATTCTCAGATTTGTTGTCACCAATCGAATACTCAAAAATGTGATTTAAATAATTTTATTTAATTCTAGCTTACACTGTCTTATAGCATCTGGGCAAAGAACTCCTCCAAATCCTTCTAGGTATTCTTTTAGGGTTATTACTATAGTATTAATATTGCTATAGCAAAAGCTCTACGTATTTAATACCACACAATAAAAACAGAATAGCATTTATTAGAATACCACATTAGGTAGCCCGTATAATCTTGATTTCTTAGAACTTGTTGTAAGTTTCTGTTTGCCATCCTAAGTTAATACTGAAAAGTTACTTGTATTGTTTGTACAACTCTCAGCACTCGCTGAAGGTTCTCTAATAAAACTTTGATATTTATTGCAGCTCAGATCATATTGTTGTATTAATTTTTTTTCTTGTTCTTTATTTTGTTTGATAGGGAAAGACGTTGATCTTTAGTTTGTATTTTTGTTTTTTGTTAGTTGATATAAAATACAGGTGATGTATTACCTTTTTACTGAAGATAATCTCTAGCTATCTTCAAGAAAAAAAACATCAATAGCTTTCACCAAAGACCAAAAATACTGGCTTGCTTGATTCCAGTATTTTTGCTCAGAGAACAGAAGTGTTTAAAATAGGCAGAAGGACGCCTCTGACCTAGGAGAATTCCCGTATTTTTAAGAACGTTTGCATTCTAATATCAGTCTCAATCTGTCAAAAATAAACTCTTCAAAGTTAGAGTGAACAGGGTTCATCTGGGTAAGCTCACTCCATCGTCGACTTTTTCTCTGTCACCTCTGACCTAGACTAGAGTTTACCCATCTCGATTAAAAAAAAAAACGATCTCTAATTTTACATATTTGTTTGTAGCTGATTCTGGTCAGATAGGCAGTCGCTCCATGTAAAACATTGGTATTCTGCTGCATCCGGTTAGACTGGAAGTCGACCCCAACATAGTTGGGAAAAAGGCTAAGCAGATGATGATGATGTTTGTTGCTGATTATGACTACAATTTAAACGTTTTTAGTCACGACAAATGGCCGTCTGAAGTGGGACAGCGGTCTAGATCTGACAGATATATCTCAAAGTATTTCACCTACATGAAAAAGGTAACCTACATGAAATCGAAACCACTTAAAAGTAAGACGTTGATCAGGTGCGGGACGTGAAGTGGGCCATCTCCCTTACACGCGTAATATCGCAGGGTAGGCACACGTCCACAATTGAATGCGGGATTATGGGCTGTCACACAGCCGGACGTTTTGACCGTAATGTGGATTAGGCGATATATCTCGCTGGCCGTCCGCATTTCATTGTTATGTAACTAGATATTTTAATGTAGGCACGTTTATTTGAGATGGCAAGGAAATTTTTTGGCTGAAAAAGATGTTGGATTGGTAAAGTTTTACTTAATATTTTTTTCTTTCTAAAATAGTTGTTTTATAGGCATTTGTCCCGGCTGTCATTCGCAGGCCTATGGAGTCTGACAATCAGTACCAAGGGGTATTTTCTCGTTTCTTACTGAGTTGTGGAGTTCAGGTAAGCAGTCGCTCCATATAAAGCACTGCTATTCAGCTGCACCCAGTTACCTGCACTGGAAAGCCGATCACAACATAGTTGATAAAAGGTAGATGACGTTGATGATAATGTGCTCTAATTGTTAGAACGGATTATATGAGAAATATATGTACCTTGTTTAAAGTTCTAGATAACTATACTTGAACAATTTACTAAATCCAATTCCAAGATAAACTAAGATTTCTCAAAGACATCTCAAAGAACTCGAAAGATAACTTATGCAAATATTTACCTACAAAAAATTAGGATAGGAGCAGCATAACAAATTACTGCGTCCATCTTCGCAATACACGCCATCTCTGGTTTTAATTAATCACAATATTATGTAGCGAAAGGGTCGTGCCCACGGATGCGCAATCGTGATAACAGACGCAACATGATGGTGCAAATTGTAAGAGACCCACTTAATAGTCTTTAGTCTGTTCATGATGGAGAAAAATCGGGTTCCTAATGAGTGGAAGTTTTATTTTTGTGGCCGTTAATTAGGGTCTTGTTTTGGTAGAAAACAGCAGGCTGTGTTTTTGGGATAAGTTAAGTTTTAGGCTAAAATGTTTAGTAGTATTTTCTTAGGAGCTCAAAGCCATAAATCACCTATTTCAAAATCATCATCAGCCGCAGGACGTCCACTGCTGGACATAGGGCTCCCCCATAGATTTCCATTACTTTTAGATATCTATTTTTCTCTTGCATGCTGATCATGACTGCCAGATAAAGCTTAATGCCTATGTATGATCGGCTAACATGCATACAAAAATAATAAAAACTACTAATCTTAATTTCTCAAAATAAGTATAAATTAGGATTAATCAAGATCAGGCATGTGAAACCCTTAACTCTAAATTTAGACGTAATAAAGAAATGAGGGTCTTAAGAGAGACATAATATTTGCTGTAACCCTTTCTCTTATTGATAAAGATACCGCAACCTCTCATAACTTGTACCATCTCCAAACTAACTCAAGCCGAGGTTTAACGAGACGGCAAATTCTGAAAAACAAGCGACCTCGATGAGGGTCAGACATGGAGGTACAATTAAAAAGCGAAATGTAAGCCAAGGATTAAGCGGCACAGAAATAATGAGACGATTTGCTGAATAATGAGCGAATGTACCGTCTGAGATGCGAGGTTTTGGACGTTACTTCAGTGTTTACTTATAAGTACTACAATTTACTAATACCTGCCTCGTTAGCCTAGTGGTCCTAAGCACGAATGCTACGCTAGAGGTCCTGGGTTCGATTCCCAGGTCGAGCAAAAAGTGTTATTGGGTTTTTCTATGAAATTCTCAGTAGCAGCTCGGAGTTTGGATTTGTGCCCGGTTAATGGCAATAAGCTCGCCTCCTATTACATGGGATCTAAGTATACCGGCGAACTGTGGGTGTACATGGGCGCAGCTCTGCATAACCCTTCGGGGAATACAGGCGTGGTGGTAACTTCATGTACTTATAGCCTTGGTTTTTAAATAAAAAGTAGCCTATGTCTTTTCTTGGAGTTCCAAGTAACCCCGTACCAAATTTCATCAAAATCGGTTTAGTAGCTTAGTCATGAAAGCGTTACAGACAGACAGATACACAGATAGACAGCATTACATTAGTACCAAATTTCATCAATATTGGTTCAGTAGTTGAGTCGTGAAAGCGTTACAGACAGTCAGACAAATACACAGATAGACGGAGTTACTTACGCATTTAAAATATCAGTATGGAAGGATTGTTTCAGTGTAAAAAGACACTTGAATATGCCGAATGTTCTTTCCACTATTAACAAAATTAAGTTCCACCTTTTTTGTTTAACCAGTTTGAAACGTTAAAAGCTAACATTAAACTTTATTTACCTCTGGGACCGCTGCACTGTTGCATACACTCATAAATACATAACGTTACATTGTGCGCTACCATACACAGTGATTGTTCATACTCAAAATAAAAGTCTTCTAGCAATTGAAATTGAAAATGTTTTTGCTTATTGTCCTTAATTTGATGGGCAGTATGTGTAGTTATATAGTTGTGGTGTGTGTTTTTACAACACCATCATATTTTGTGGACACTCTTTGTCTTTTAATAATTGACCTTTATCTTTTAGGCTGAAATTCTTTTTTTTATATTTTAAACTGTTATTGGGTTTTTCTATGAAATTTTCAGTAGCATCTCAAAGCTTAGATTTGCGCCCGGTAAATGACAATAGGTTCGTCCTCTATTACATGGGACCTAAATATATCAGCGAACTGTGGGTGTACATTGGTACACCTCTGCCTAACCCTTTGGGGGAATACAGGCGTGATAGTATGTTTTATTTTTTAAAATTTATTGTATACCAAAACCTGACACGACATATAAGCGTTTTGATTCAATCTGTAAGCTTACTGTTATGAATAAACAAATAAATGACCGCATAGCCGAAACCGAATAGGTACTAACCGCAATCGTACCGACAAACGTACCAGACTCACCATTAAATACTCAAGTGCAGTTACAAAAGTAAAAAAGTGTGTAAGAAAAAACTGGTCGTAAGCGTCACGGTGGCATGGTCGCGACAGTCTAGTCTACCAAGTTTCTGCAACAAGACTACGACTGAAGAGTAACAAGTCTGAACATTTTCCTCTGTTCGTTTTACCCGCAGCGTCGGGAATCAGGTCGGGAATATCGACTTGAAAATTTCTAGTTTGTTAGTTTGGAATGACACCGCGGTCGAAGATTGGATTATTTTTACAAGTTGCAACTGTTCGACGCTCAGGCCAGCTTTTCTTGTTTTAAGTGGCAGTTTGCGAGTGCTTACAAGAGAATTGCATAATTATTAGAAGGGGTATCGCTGTTCGTGGTAATTAGAGGGTGGGGACAATACAAGCAGATTGTGTGGAGGTAAGAGGATGAAAACAATGTGTTGTTTAGATAAGTAGAATGGAATCTTTGCGGATGGAGATTTTTTGTTCGAGAAATCGGTAAGTGGTTTTTGTTTTTTAGTTTTATTGTTTAACCGATATTGTTTGTCTTTTATTTACATAAGAGGCAATTGGTTCGAGATGGCGTAAGAAAAGAATACGTGTAAGGACTTGGGAGAGGCCTTTGCCCAGCAGTGGGACATTACAGGCTACTTAAAAAAAGAGGCAAATGTTGTACCGAAATAACGTTTTATACCATTAACCTTTTAAACCAAGGTATTGGGTTTTTTTGCGACAACGATATCAATTTATGTACGTTCAAAATCCGTATACTATGTGCGCTTTTCCATACACATACGTGTATACGAGAGTAGATTTGGTTAGGTAATAACATTTTGTCGGGCGCAGGTGACGCCACAGTATTGGGTCTGGCTAAATTAATGTCATGTAGGAAATTATGCAAATCCGTGCATCCTGTGTCTAGTCTGCGTCACGTGAAAATTCTCTTAACATTGTGTCCGATGGTATTAGTGTCTGGCCTGTCTAGCTTGACGTACATACCATACAGTTTTCAGGACAACGCATGATGTTTATTTTTGATGGAAAAGACTTTGTGATACAAACTACTTACGAGTATTTCCAAGGCAATAGTAAAGTAAAGCCAGCGGCGATAACATTTTACGCCTATTATTTAAGAAAAAATCAGCTGTTCCATTATGCCCGTGTAGGTGTAGCAATTTCGTACGGAAAAGTTGACTTAAGAGCGCGTATACAGAAAGTTGACACCAGCACCACCACGGTAACACCGAATATTTAGTTTTAGATGTAAAAAAAGTATTTGGAAACTTTACAAATGCCTTTTTTGCACCTAAAACGGTCACAACATCAAATTCAGTGTTTTAATTGCAATTCATTATTAATATTCTAGTGCATTAGTTAGCCATTTTTCTTATTTTCATACAGTAATATTGATAATAATCAAAACAGGGAAATATTTGACATCTGTTTGCGACGTTGCCAACTTTCTGTATACGCGCTCTTAAAAAAGCGATTTAAATTTTACTGTTGAGGGTTTTGGATGAGCTGAATCCATAAGTTTGTGTCACGATGAACCTTTCATTGTGTATATCAATGAATGGTTTTACATTTAAAATCACTTGTATCATGGATCATGTATTTGAAACGTCACTGCATTCCTGTAATTTTTTCTGAAGGAACGATATTTTAGGTAAATACGTTTATGCACTAATAAATGTAAACTGATTTGTGGGTGTTAGTGAACCTTAACACCCCTATAAAATCGTACGTAGATTTTCTTAGCAACAGTTTAAAAATCGGTTCAATTTTAATGGTAGTCTTAAAAGCAAAGTGATCCTAAGTACTAATATTATAAATGAGAATAAGTTTGTGAAGATAAATAGATGTTTGTGACTCTTTCACAGTTATATGGCTGAACGGATCTAGATGAAATTTGGTAATGATTTAGGTTGTAGTGTGGGATAACACATAGAATAATTTTAAACCCGGAAAAAAGTACGGTTTCCGTGGGATAATGTATCTTTGATGCGGACGAAATCGCGGCCAGAAGCTTGTAAAAAGATACTTTCATGAAGTCATCACAAATGAACACAAAGACAGACAATAGGGGCAGATAACGAGATTTATTTGAAAAGCAATTCGCCTAAAAAGGTTCACTCTTTTCTCTTGTAGATAGGGGTAGGATCAGCTACAAGTACGTTTTCCTAAAAAAATATATATAATATTCTTGCTCAACAATAAGCAATACCAGCTTGTTAGTACCCCACTGCAGAGAAAAGGCCTTTTCTCATACAAGGTCATCACGCTTGCCCAAGGCGCTTTGGTGATTTCAGACTTATAGTAATGATTACTGCCTATCATTATAACTGCCTCGTTGTCCTAAGCGCGATTGCTACGCTAGAAGTCTTGGGTTTGATTTCCAGGTCGAGCAGTGTTAAGTATTTGGTTTTTCTATGAATTTCTCAGAAGCAGCTCGGAGCTTGGACTTGTGCCCGGATAATGGCTATAGGCTCGCCCCCTATTACATGGGACCTAAAAACATACAGGCGAACCGTGGGTGTACATCGGTACACCTCTGCCTAACCCTTATAAGGGAATACAGGCGTGATGGTGTGTATGTATTAATTATTAATCCAGGTTTTCTCACGGTGTTTCCCCGATGTCAGTGATGTCTAAGATACACGTAGAAAGTAGGTATATATAGAGCCAGTGCCCGGTTGCGAACACACAGCTTTGTGCATGAGAGACCATTCGACCATCAAGACATTTTACCCAACAATACAAAACATTAAAATTCCCAAAGTCACAAAGTACAAACTCAAAATTCCCTGCAAAATTTCCAACATATATCACGCCATTACCGATCCAGTTATGACCGATCTAACACAAATACGTTATTAGCTATTTGCTCTTCCTGTGTGAATTGAGCAATTAATACCACAATTCTGTCATTGGTCGCGTCATGTGTAATGCCATAATGAATCAATGGCATCGGGTATTACAGGGCCCAAAGTGGCCCGCCTTGGGTAGGGTTGCCTGTTCCGTTTTTAAATAAACTCATTAATCATTTGTGACGGGTAGGTACGGGGAATATTGGAATAATGTAATGGTATTAAATTATCATTTATGCGTATCCATGGTTGGTTTTCTGGGTGGGTTATATATAATTTTCTCATGTGTTTACGCATATTGGAAAAACAAAGATTGTCTGTTGAAATCTCGGTGAATTTTGAGAACGATGTTTTAGAATTCTTGTATGGTTAAAAATGTTTGTAAATTATGAAATTACACTATGCAAGCAGACATGGTAAAGTTCTTTACAAAAATCACGACAGCGTATTAGCAACATAATAATTTAGTTGTAAAAGTTAGTTGTTGGAATGCGGAAAAGCGTCCATATGAATTGTAACAGGAAAAAATACACAATTTATTTTTTTGCAGAACAATTTCTTACAAGTTAACCTGAAGGTCAGTGATATTCAGAAAGATTCGTAAGTAATTGTTATATGTTGGATATAGATATCGATCGTTTTCATAAGTTATAACGCTAACAGGAAAATAATTTTGTTTGGGCAATTATGTATTTTTATAAATAATGTACTATTTATTTTTTGTATTACTCATTATATGTATAAAAAAGTGTATATACAAAAATCTCAAAATTATACAATAAAAAAATTGTTTTTATTATTGTATTATTTTATGTCAAGACAAAAAGTAGACCTTCCCTTACAGTATTTTTTTTTTTCACCTGAACGTGACACAATGATTCTATCTGTATAAGTTATGCCAATATTATTCCCTAAACATTTCCAATATTTCAATGATCTAGACACAAAATAATATTCTAATTAAATTACAGACACGCAAATTATTGATTAAATAAATAAAAAAACTAAGCTAACTCGCGGCAACCCTACAACCGAAAGCGGGACACCGCTGTCCTGCATTCAATTACATTGATAACATCACGCAACGTCGCAATTACGATGCTAATCCGTCAATCGAGTGCGAGCCAGCTGAATACAACCCTGAGGACTGAGTACTGAGTTAGGGGAACAGGATAAACCGAGGAGTGGTACGACAATGTATGTGTAAGAAGATTTGAGCAACATGTTGGGGGTTAGCATTTTTTTTTTTAAATACGATGCCCCACGTGAGAATCTCCTGGGTCGTGGGTACAAACATCTTAAACAATTAGAATTGGAACAATAACCTGACGGGCATACAAATATTTGTACCGTGCGGTAATTGAATCGGTGACACGTAACGCAGCAGCCGACTTGTCTTCACAATACCCGTCTTGTCGGGGGATCCTCCCTTTTCAATGAACCACCTGCACCATCCAAGACCTTAACGAAGCCAATGATGTAGTTGTACAGGTTGCTCAATACTAGTCGGGCAAAATTTAATGAGTCAATCGACACGAGAACAAAACAGAGTGTAAGATGAGCAACTTTCCACCCTGTTTTTTTTACATCTGATCACCAATATTTTGGTAAATACCAAGAGCAAAGCAAAGGTTGGTTTAAGACTCAAAACTAGTAAAAAAATGATAGAAGATAGAACTGACCACCACTTGAAACTTATAAAAAAAAATAGCAATCATCTTTAGCACCTAGGTACAACAGCTTTTAAATTATACATTAAGACGTCAAACAAAATAACTTGGCTTATTATAACTTAGTCATAATAAGCCAAGAGTTAAGATAACAGCTCTAGTTTCTACTCCATACAGAACTTTGGAATAGATAACGTTTGAACTAAGCTTTATAATGGCGATACTCTGAATACATTTTGTATATAGTGGCTGAACCAATTTTGTTACCAACTGGCCATGTAGCAATTGTTATATTCAGCCTCACAGAATGTAATTTCAAGTTCTATTGTGCTTGAAATTAGGCAGTCAAATGCAGTTAGTCTCTTCTATTTGCAGTACTGTTATTATGTTAGTATATAATATTGTGTCACTGGAAATAATTTGAAGTAAATAAGCACTGTAATTGTATAGTTGGTACAGTTTTATCGTCAGTATATCAGCCGCAGGACTTCCACTGCTGGACATAGGCCTCTCCCATAGATTTCCAAAAGGACCGTTTGGAAGCGGCCTGCATTCAGCGTCTTCCTCCATTTTTAATCAGGTCGTCCGTTCACCTTGTGGGTGGGCGAGCTACGCTGCGCCTCGCTACGTCTTCATTCGAAAACTTTGCGGCCCCATCGGCCATCGGCTCTGCGTAGCATGTGCCCTGCCTACCGCCACTTAAACTCGCTGGTTCGCTGGGCTATGCCTGAAACTTTGGTTCGCCTGCGGATCCCCTCATTTCTGATTCGATCTCGCAGAGGGACACCGAGCATAGCCTCTGCATAGCTCGTAGCGGTGCGGATCATGCGTCAAGCAAAGACCGGGCTCCCGATTCATGGTTGATGGAGGAACCGTGGGGTTTTAGTCGGTAAGAGGTTGTATGCTAATGCAACCGGGCCGAAAATAGTTCTGGCCGAATAAATTTATATCTAAACACTCGCACACCTTCTAGAATGGGTTTTTTTTATGGGTTTTTGTTTTATTATAAAAATCCATGTGTGTTTCTGTTTGTCGAAGTTTGTTTGCAATTAATATTATTTCATGTATAATCCATGCTTGACTGTAAATTCGCACTACTGGACAGAACACAGTACATGCTGCGTAGTTAATTTGTTAAGCTTCATCAAAAACTAGGTCATAGATAGATAAATCAACAGATATATGTAAGTTGTTACCACTCTTGTCCTATTTTTCTCCTAACCAAAACATACTCATAAAACCTGGCCACAAAACATAAACACAATATACATAACTCCACAAACACACAGCGTAAGTCGTTCAAAGTCATACATTTCATATTCAGCGGGATCGTCCCACAAAGTGGGCCCAGATCCGACGTTATTGATATTTGACAAATAAAGTAATATATCAAACCACATTAGGGGGCCCACTGGGACGGTATAAAATATAATCTTGACCGATAAGGAGCAAGCACGGATGCTATTACGGTTATTGAAGGGCCCCGTGATCAATGACAGCGTTGCAAATGGCATTAGGTAAGTGGTTGACACGCGATCATAATCTGGAAATGTTTGGAAGTGTAAGTATTTATACCTAGTATATTTTCAGTAGTAAATAAGATCTATTATGTTTCCGGCACTATTTCGCAATCTTCCTATAAATTCTGAAGGCCAATTCTACTAATTCGTTACTACTACTAAACGTTCAAAATGTAGTCGTAGTCATCTTAGCGACAATCAATGTCAAAAAATGTAGGTTAGATTTGAGAGTTAGAGGCATTTTTGATAGATTAAAGATTGGATTGAGATCATACCTAAAAGTTAGTTAATTGCCCTCTTGATTAAAGTACTTGGCAGATCAATTCATATGAATTCTTTTCCATTTTTTAATATTATCTGAGGAGCATCTCCCGTTCCTTTAAATAATGATCGCATTCTAATATCAATCTTAATCTGTCTATAATACCTCTAATTTAAACCTACAGTTTCGACAAGTTTTAGACATTGATTGTTGATTGGCCTTCTGGTCAATGGCACGAGATGTGGTGAAACAGTAGCCCCTTAGTCAGTGGTTGTCCTATAGTTGTAAAACTGAAGGATAATTCCGAAATGCAATTGTAAAATTCTAACACATGAAAACTGTGACGTCATTTTTTTTTGCTACGATAAATGCTTGTTACATGAAATCTTACACGTATTCCAATAATACAAGACGACTGATCACCAATATTGAAGTACCCTCCTCCTAATATCTAAACAAAGCAAACACGTATAAAGCCAAGTACACAAGATCCACAAATAGCTTGCACCGACCGCCGCGTCCGCACGCGTGTAACCATCCTTCGAAACTTGTTGACGAATTCAAGGGTCCATCGAGAATCGAGATGAGAGGGCTCGGTATCGATTCCCAGTACATTAATATAAGTCGAGTGCTCGCCTCACCGCTAAGGATGTTTTATTGTATCGATAAAACGGATTTCGCAACATGAGGGCTATAATGACCTCGAATTATTATGTGTCTGTGTATTTGTGAGATGAAAGTGGAAGTTGGGCCTTTATTGCTGCGGATGGCAACTAGGGTTGGTGCACAAAGAAGTAGTAAGTACTGAGCGATTAGTCGGAAAGCTTCGATCAATAGAATGCGTTGCTTTTAAAAGAGACACAAAAAAAATATACAGAATGATTCAGAGAGATGGGTCAGTTTAAAAAAATATTACAAGTGAAGTTTGTTTTGAGAAACCGTGATGTCGATTTTAGAGTTCAGAAAAACATATTAAATCATTTATTTCCAGTTGTCTTTCTTTTAAGTTACTAGTTGTTTGACTTAATTTCTTATAATTTATGTGAATTTAATTCTATTGCACAATATTTATGTTTATATTTTTTTAAACAATAGATTTGACGTCTCAATAACATACTACCAGTTTTACTAGGAAAATATCAGCTCACAATAAGTGCTTGCAATTACGAATCTTAATCCCTAGGAAATACAGTCGACAGCTAAGCTTCTATCTTAGTCTTGTTTATTTTACGACTACATAGTCTAGTCTAGACAATGACAATGTTCCCATTGTCTCCATTATCGCGATGGATTAACTTACGTGCTGAAGGAATGCCAAACTGTCTCTTACCTGGAAGAAGCAAAGAAATTGATTATTAGTATGTGTAAAGTCAAGTTTCATATAAATAAAATTAAGTCTATAATTTCAACACTGGTATGAAATAATACTATTTTAAGAAATTGAGGTAGGCCCCTATTTTTAACAACAACTTAGTTAATAGTTATAGTTTTTTTCGTTAATGAAAATATAGTTCTTTATATTACTTGGTTTACTGCTGAAATAGGAAACTTTTACATTTGTCTTGTAAGTTTGTATCTATTTTCTGCAAACAATTAAAAAATATCAAATCATTTGTCTAGATGCGACATCAACAATTTTTTTCTAGGTGTACAGTTAGTCATATTTAGCGTGAAGCCAGACGAGCGTAATTTCGTTCAAAATGAGT
This sequence comes from Caradrina clavipalpis, assembly GCA_932526535.1. Taxonomy (NCBI): domain Eukaryota; kingdom Metazoa; phylum Arthropoda; class Insecta; order Lepidoptera; family Noctuidae; genus Caradrina; species Caradrina clavipalpis. Next base: position 5,979,627 of record OW052103.1, read on the forward strand.
TGTAAGTTTCAGTAGAAAGTAAATTACGCGGCTCAAAAATCGCCAGACTCGCCTTACGAAAACGTTCGTGTGGCCTCACCCTTAAAGAAGAGATACCGAGCCCCTGGAACGCAAAGGGCACAAGAAGGAACATGGATGGGTTTTAGTCAGGAAAAATCTGACACTATGCGCGGAAGAAGTCATTTAATAATTTCCCACCCGAAATAAAATCCCTTAGAGAAAGTATTTAAAGAAGAAGATATACAAAGTAATAAGTCGGAAATTCCACAGTACGAACAGAAATACTGTTACAACTTCCAATCCGAATCAAATATCTAGATAAGCCGAAAACTTCAAGCCAATATCGATGCTAACTTGCAAAAATATTACAAAAAGAGCCAAGAAAACCTATCTAACGTTGTTTTAAGGTTATTGCCAATCGGAGTTTTTGGCACCACTCCCTCCTATATTATGATAAAAGTTCCGTATCAATCAATACGCAATCTAATTTGGAATAAAGACTCTATTATATGCCAGTGTAATCTTTCTACTATTATAAATGCGAAAGTTTGGATGGATGAATAGATAAATTGAAAAACCATTTGTTTGATGCACACATAAGACATGGCACAACACAAAAAAATGGATGATGATGGGACACGCTGGAACGGCTGAATGGATTATACTCTATACTCTAGAATAGTTTAAAAACTATTTCTTATCCCAGAAAAATGTGCGTTTCCTGTGGGATAATTATGTAATAAAGATAATTATGTAATAAGTTAATAAAGATAATATTTTTGATACGGACGAAGTCGCGGGCTAAAGCTGGTATTCCATAAATTGTGAATGTAGAAATTGAGTGCTATTACAAAATATTTGACAAACAAAGTGTGATAAAATGCAACACGTTTGTTATTTGTTGTGTCAGCGCATAATAACTATCACTTTTTTGTTAGGAGGTATTTCATTTACAATTTTTATTTTTTTATTTAACTGTAATTTTTTGCTGCACCTTTTCATTTGTGTAGATTTTTTTTATGGTGGTTACATTCTGTTTATCTTTGACATTACTGACATTGGTGAAAGAAAACATCGTGAGAAAATCCGGACTTTTAATAAGGGTGTACTACGCCAAATCGAATGCCAAATAATCGAATTACAATTGGTCGAACACTATAAGTCGAACGCCTTTTATGGTTAGGAGATTCTAGTATTTTTTTAGTATTTACACGAGCAATGAATGCCAATGCCATTATCACTAGAAAACAGAGCAGTCAATTTAAAAAATGTCTTTCTATGAAAAGGTTCTTAGTTTTATAGAACAGTACAGCAGATCATGAAACACGTTTCTCAAGGTACAATAATGTTAATGCTCAAATCCCATGATTTGTACCTAATAGCCAGGAACTACGACGCCAAGAGAATGCCTTCCATGAACAATTTGATCCTTAATATCATGATGCGTACCTACTATCTGGTTTACATAGGCTTCATCTAGTATCAATATCGTTAGTGTTAATGTATCTGTTTTCTGGGAACATGCTCCCGACACTAACACCTAATTGATGAATGTATGTGCTTTCGCTATACCGAAAATAGGGAGAGATTATTTAGGGTTAAGGATTAATAATCCCTACGTAGTAGGTATTATAAATGCGAAAGTAACTATGTCTGTTTGTCTGTCTGTTACGGTTTCATGACTAAACCACTGAATCGATGTTGATGAAAATTGTTACGTGGGGTTTAAACGTACTCCACGTTTAAACCCACTACTATACACTAATACACTACTAATACTTTACACTAGGATATGACTACTTTTTTATCTCGCGACTTCTTCTGCGTCCGCGAAAGCCGACATATACGTGGTCAAAGTTGCGGGAAAAAGCTGATTCTTAGATAAAGATTAGATAGGTATTTGTAGCTGTTTTGTGCGTATCCAGGAAATTAGTACAAACAAATAGGCAAAAGTGCTTTTCCTTGTTAAATACATATTTGGCATATTTAATAGGCTACATAAATACAATTATAATTATAAATAAAAACGAATGTGGACGAGGCGAAAGGAGTATGTTAGGATCGTAGCAGGTGGCGTTCTGTGGTTTCTACCTACCCTCATGGTAAAAAGGCGTGAGTTTATATATGTATGTAAAAATAAAAACCACGGAGTAGCCTTACTCCGTGATAAAAACCCAGTCATAGAAAATACCCCATCGCAATAGGGCCGAATACATAACAAATATCTGTTTTAATCTCATTGAAAGCCAAGTAATTTTAAACTCATCTCAATAATTTCCTTTCGTGGCGCGTTCACAATGAACCACCGCGTTTGCGATGACGGATCGTAATTGGACACTCGTTAAAAATAATTAACTAGTAGATAAAGCATCTTTTATTTAAGTTTTGTAAATTTTAATAGTTATGGCTTATGTGCTCTCAAATTGTTTTTATCCCTCTTTTTTTATAAGCATAACGAAAAGGGGATTACGCGATGTTTTTTAAATACCAGATTTTTCGTTCAATACTTTTAAGAGCACTTAACCGATTTCTTGCAATTGTTTTAATATTAAACTTGGGTGAATTTAGGTACACTTGGTAATCCGAGATAAGTAGGTATACTTTGTTTTTTCCCCACGAGGATTAAATTCATAGGTATACCTAGAAGTTCACTTGGTGAGGTGAGACCTATCTTGGGTCACTAACAATACGGATTATGTTACTACGTATACCCGGACAACTAAAAAAAAGTACAAAAAGAAAATTGTATGAAAAAATGCTTCTGCTCAATCGCTTTGAACAAATGATTAAGTTACTCAATGGGCACTGAACTAATATTTTATTCACATCTAAGTCTACCAACCGCCTACTACTTATTCTGAAGACTAATTTGTGAAATAATTATAAAGAAAGTGCAAAAGGAACTCAAACAAAATAATATCACCTTTATAACAAGATGTGACATTTACAGAAATAGAAATGTCAATCAAATGTCTTAAAATGATATTTACGAATGGCTACTGAGCAACTGAAAATATAACTGAAGTAATGGTACATAACAATGGGATTTGAAATATCTCTAGACTTTTAAATCCAAAATCCTGGATAATAATAAACTGATTTTAATTAAAATTGATATCTTTAAGCAAGATACAGTATGAAAGTCACTTGAAATTATTTAAACTGACTCTTGAGACTAAGATTTTGGACTTTAAAGTTTTGAGGTACCTACTATGTGGCGGCGGGTGTAAGCACTCGGTATTGTTTAAAAGTCTTTTCTGATGGTCTAATTGAAATAAATGTTTTGACTTTGATTTTGACTACAATAATTTACGTACCAGAAGAGAAAAAACCAGCGCTTCATCAAAACATTCAATTCCATATTTAAAAAACAGAACACTCAACTAAAACGGGTCGTTTCTGACTTGCAGCTGTGTTTAGTTCTTTCGCAAGATTTGTTCATTGCGTGAACACTCTGCAGTAGTGAGAATAACTTTGCGCGAACTTCATCTCTAATGTAAAAGTTTCCCGGAGCCGCGGGGTATGTCAAAAGTTGCCTTTCTGATGCGTGCAACGACCATACAGATCCGATCTTGCAACTTATATACTTTTGTCGCGAACAGTAATTGAAAAGTTAAGTGTTGGTTGATACTTGGGGGATTAGCGGACTAGTTTTGGTAGACGCTAATTGATTGAAGGATTGTTGGTGTTATGACAGATGGCAAGTTAGTTTCGCTAAGTGATTGGACCGCTAACATGTCTGTCTGTCCCTTTGATAAAGTCGTAAGTAAGGTTGCGTTGTTCTTCCTTTAGTACATTAATAGGTTCCTACTTAGTTCAGTACTACTTTGTTAAGTTAATACAACATACATGGTGGAACATTAGACTATTTTAGATTTTTTTAGATTTTCATTAGATTGAGGGTGGACATTGTGACATAAACTTGTACCGTAGATTCTGTAGATGCTTCTATAGAATCTACGGTACCTACAGCGTCAACATTTTTATTTGCAAAAATCATCTATACATTTTGGCCGTGTAGGTGTTGCACTGTTGCTATAGAACAGCTGTATTTCAAATGGGGTTTAGAATGTATTGAATTCGATGTTCCTTCTACCTTGTATCTTACAGACACTCTAAAAAAAAACCCTAAAATCATTGGGATCCCAAAAACCCACCATGAAAAAAATATTTTCATAACCGCAAATACGAAGCAAACATGGCTACACGTTTCATTTCAATCAAATTTTAAAAAAAGCGACGGCCACGATCCTCACACAATACATGCCAGCTAAAAGGTTGGGGTTTTTCTACGCAACGTAATTTCCGTCAGCAATGGACCGTGAACACTGGCGAAATTCCGCCAATCGGCGTTATTAAGCGGACCGCGGCCCGTGAGCCGATGTATGGAGTTGTCTGTACTGAAGTATCGATCCATTCTGATGGACAGCCGGCTTATTCTGTAAGAAATCTCCCTCAGTAAATTAAGGTGAAGTGAGCTAAAACTGGGCTGTCACTATACGATGCTAGGGACTGACAGGTCGCCACACGCTCACTTCACGGAAGGAGGGTTTTACAGAATAACACCGCTGATCAGTTTTTCTTGTTACGATTATGGGGTTTGTGGCTTTTTCTTGGTGATGGATTAGGCCCTCTACGGGTGAGAGATTCTTGTCCGTACCTTCGAGAAACTCCACGGGGTGATATTATCGCGGCGATAATGTGATGGCGTGGCGTGACTATCGCTGCGATTCTCTGGTTCATGGGGAGGGCGTCTTATGGTCTTATCTCACGTCTTATCTTTGTGTTTTAGAAAACACATTTTTCGTGGACAAACGACCTTAGTGTAGTGGTAACAAAGGACGGTTTGAGTAACTACGAGTGGAGATGTTAAAATCGTTTAGTGCAAATGAGACTCCTCTCTCTCTCTCTTCCAATAAAGTTTATTTTCTATCGTGAAGATCAAATCTGAACGTGCGATTAGTGTTCTATATACGTGATATCAAAGTCTATTTCAACTCAAATACGAGTAAAAGATATACATAAATAAAAAAAAATAAAGAAAACATTTTGCATAACAGGTCTTACAACCAGTTAATTTTCAAAATTACCCCCTTTGTTACCATCCTGCTTCAAATATCAAAGTAAACAATATTTGAAAATGTAAAAGAGCTTCTACCAAAACAGCATATTTTTTTTCTCCCCAAAGCGGTGTCGGTCCAAAAGATCCCCCAATACAATGTTTTATCAACCCGAAAACAGTTGAAATGCTCGAATCTGTCTGCTCTGTTTAAAAATGTAAAGCGGGAACCCGTCACTGCAGCTTGAAAGGCAGGAAATGCATTTGCAAATTAGATTTTCAACCCCCCGCCGCCGGCGTTATCGTGTCTTCAACCCACTTGTCTTTTAACCTCCGGTCATGTGCGGGGATTTTGGGCGTTTCATCCCGCTTTTTATTTTGAGTGAATTTAGGCTCGATTTTATTTTAGAGATTTTGTATGCCGATGCTCATCCCGTGTTTCGAGTTTTCTGCACCTAATATTTATGTTTCCAAATATTTGTATTGCAGTTAATTTATTTGATGCCATAAAAGTTAATTGGTACCTAACTTGACAATGCGCTAGCATTGTACAGTACGAACGGCAATGCTAGTGCTTTCACATAAAATAAAATGCAGTATTTACTTGCAAAATAAAGCCGAATAGGAAAAAATTGGAACACACAAAAATATTCAAGCTAAAACCAAAACACGCGCTCTTGTGTATTTTTAATGTTTTTCCCCCCCTGGCTGTAGTAAACAACCGGTCCATGTATTAGAAAAAAGCACAGGAAAACCGGTTTAAACTGGTGGTTTCTCGTTCACACTCGATTTGGTAAGGAAATTGCTGCGTCTACCCGTCGATGCTGAGTTTACATGCGCGCTTAGACTGCACAATCTCGTTTGCTACAAACAATTGAAATAAAAAGTTAATTTGTTCAGACGATTTTGTGCAAACTTTGTGTAAGATTTCGCAGTGAATTGAATAAGTAGAAGGAAAGTGATTGTATAAATCGTGATAAAAGTCAGGTCTGGTGAAATTTTGGTAAAAACATTTTTAGTTTCAGTAAATTGACTTTCGAGAATGTCTAGTTCTACCCAAGGGTTGAATTCGATTATGAAAATATAACGAACTCAACCCAATATTTATGTGCAAACAGCTGTGTGCTTCGGAATAAGAAAATAAAAATCTATAAACCCTAGAACATACAACCGATTGTGTAGTTTAAACAAATTGTTATTACATCTATAAAACTGGGAGAAACAAGTGAATACTGTAAATAGAATCACAATTCGTTTCAGTGTGTACTAGGGTCGCCAAAACTTAGACAATATTTTCCGTACATTCGTACTTTATGTGTCTGGGTACAATGTAATTTTGTATTTACGAGTAAAAAGCAGACCAGATTTGATTCTAAATTGTATTGAAGGAAATTGTTTCTTGTATTGTAATTCGAGACACGTACGGTTGAGCAAGACCACGTTACTGTTACAAAATAGTACGTAGGGTAGGTAGGGAGGTAGCTAAGTTCTAATCTTGTTGTAATGAAAAAGGTCGATACAAATTGATCTGTGTTCAATTAATTTAAATTACATACAACTTGGTATGTAATTTAGAAGTAGATAAATTGTCTTGAGTAGTCTCAAGTTGTAGTTTACTTAAACCGTAATTGTTGTTTTTTTATCGTTTTTTGATTCAGTCTACCTACTACTATAGGTAGTCACTTCTATTTACTATATTAGAGAAACAAAATGTTAACAACGAATAAATAAATTCTTTGCAATATACAGTAGGGCAGGTAGGTACACACACACACAGGAAAGCATCAAAGGATTTTTGGAGTTTTTGAATTTTTGCTATGACCATTGGACCATGCTTGAATTATGAAAAAATACAACTATTCCGTACAAAAGTGGAATTCTAAAACGATCAAAATGTATGCAACAGCTGTTTTTATTTCATAATTATTTTCAAAGTTAGTCCAATAATAAAATTTGATCATTTTCGTGAATTCGTACTCCTTTCGAAGTTTGCCCAATCATTTACATGTCAGGCTGTATACTTTGTTATTTTTTTACATAATCTGCGCTATCGTACTTTTATAGTTGCCCTCGTCTCTCTGATTTGCTAAACACGTGTCTCACAATTAAGTATTACAGCTTTCAAAATTTGAATTTCTGACTCTCAAAACTTCATCCACTAAATCCAATCTCGTTTATTAATCTCTAACCCCGTAATAACTCCCGCAATTTCAATACGATCAACCCTAACAAAACGAGGCGGAGATATCACCGTGCACGGTGTGCCCGAATATTTCATTCCGGGCCAAAAGGGTTGCCATAACTGAACGGCCCAGTGTGCCGAATCTAATGATAATGTAATTAGTTCTACGTCTGAATCCGACGGGTTTCTGGCTGCGAATAAAAACTGTTAGGTTATTTGTCTCAGTTTGAGCCGGTGCCAAAATGTTAAAGACTAATTCGATAGTTACGACGGCTGGGTTTTAATGGATTTGTCTTTTTTCTTTGTTTAATTTGCTTGTTGTTTGATGCGTTTGTAGAATTAGCAAGATACGATATTTTTAGAGATTGTTCGTAGACTAATCTTAATGTAACTTAATAACCTAACGTTAATCATAACAGCTAAGCTACGGTAAGCTACTCTAAAGTCTACCCTCCCTATAATTACTTATCGATTAAGTAAACAGTTTAGTAAGAATTTTCCTAAAATTAACCGTCATCTAAAGTAAGTAGCGTGAAATGGGTGGCTTCGGGTAATTGGTCATATTTACTTGAGTGGCAACAGCTAGAATGGAAAAATTGGCCAATTACACGGGAAAAAATTATATCGGTTACCCCAGTAGGTGTTTAATTGGGTAAGTGGGCGGCAGCCAGGGAAAAGATGCTCGTTTTGGCACAAATTAATAGGGAACATCAAAGTACACTAAGTCGAACCCACAAAAGATCGAGTTCTTTGATATTTTTCCGTTTGTTACAAAAATAGATTCGATTTCAATACAATTGTGTTGTCATTTTCCTTTAGGTTAATGTTTACCAGTTCGCGCGACACAACATACAATAAATTATGACGAATTTCCACTTAGAAGTTGGTCATATTTTATTTCTTTATATTTTGTATCAGTTTTACAGGCAAAAAATAGTTCAGGCGTTCAGAAATTATAGTGGAATCACATCACTCACAATCATGTCATTATATACATACGTACATTAACGATGAAAACAGTTGTGATTTCCAAACACAAAAGAGTGGTTCTTTTGATTTTAGGGCAATCGTGAAAAATATATAGAGCACCAAAAATGCTTCAAAATCATCGCTAAAAACTTTCCAAAGCTTACAGCTAGAAAAACTGAGCAACCGTCCAGTAAAACATCTTTTGCTTCCAAAGGTACTTTATTACAACCTAAGTTCATTGTCCTTCAGTAAATTCAAACAAATGAAGTAGCCATGTTAACGATGAGGCAGGGGTGGTTACAGGGGAGGCGGGGGTTGGTCACAGGACGAAGTGTTCAAGGGTCGGGGGTCGAGAGGAGAATCGGCAATAAGTGCAACCGTTACTGCAGGCAATCCGCCGGAATGGACTCAGCACTGATTTATAAATGGTTAATGGATGCTGGAAGTGTCGCCTTTGTTAGGTTATTTGTAAGTTATTGGTGGGCGTTTGTAGAATTTTGTGGACATATTGTAGATATTGCTTTTGCCCTGCAGTGGGACAATAATGAATAGGCTGGTATTTTTATTATGATATGAAATATTAGTTTCTGCGTTCACGTTGCGGAACGTGTACAGTACAGTCGATGTATCTTGGTGATCCTGAATTAAGTTGTTTGGCTGCGCAATGGATTTTTTGGGAACAAAATTGTCTACTGCGCAGCTAATTAGCTAACTTCAGGACCGTACTGTGCAATGTGAGAAATTGTAGACATTTATTTGTTTATTAACCTTCTCAATCGAATAAGGGGACACGTACCTATTAATTCTCTACGTAAAGTCCAAATTCCAGTTGCTCAAAAATCTCTTGGACAAAATACAACCATTACCTACACCGCTGTATTATCTCTGGAGTTTCTAGAAAATAAAGAACTATGTCCTATAACAAGTCAATAGAAATTGGTCACATCTAGTGAAGCATAAGCGTTGGCAACAGAATAGAGCTTACAACGCGCTTGCGCCGCACTATCACGACCAGCAACTGTATATATTAACTCCAGCAATTGTCTATATCTCATCGCAACGATTGTCTATAACCCAGCGCAACGATTGTCTATGGGCCGTCATCGCTGCGTCGGCTGACCGCAAAGTTGAGTGGTTCACTTCTATAAGTTTCGATGATATTACAGTTTTGAAGAGTTCAATGGGTTGTCGATAGCCAATACAGTTGTCAAGTGGATTGAGTATTGAAAAAGTTTGATCTTTGAAGTTGAAGCTATGGTAATTGTATTATAAGTGTATTTTGAACGAGAAATTAAAGGTTCCACAATGTTCTTTAGAATCTAATATATAATTTAAGGCACAGTGCTTCCTGCTTTACATAATGTAATAAACGTATTAGCAGCGTAGTAATGCATTCGTCACGCTACGATAACATATGAGCGATGAACCAATTAAATGTTATAAAATACCGTTACATAATTAATCGTTCTGCTATAAATAGTATCGTAAATACGTGTCGTATCATACGCCACCTCGATATCGCGGTTATAATAATGAAATATCGGCAGACGTACGCCATCCGACAAAAACAATTTGTCGGCCCCGCTGCAGGAATGACGATAATTAAACCAACCTGCAGCTCGCTATTTCAGCGCTCGATCGACAGACCCATATATTTTGCTTTCATTTTCTTTTTAATCCGTCCGGCTATGAATCCATTCCTTTCCCGTATAAATTACTAGCGCCGCCCCGATAGAGACTTCATCGATATCGGTGAAAATCAACCACGATAAATCCAACGTCTATAGGTTATAAAAAATGAGCGGGACGGGAGAACAAGAGGGGCCCACAGCGGTATCGATAAAAAAAATAAATGGTGGCACCCGTCTTCGGCGTGATATGTTGGGATTAAGCAAGGAACATCAATAAGTAGCTTTCAAAATTCCGTGCACACCGGTACACGAGAGAGGCACGGGAAAAAATTGAAAGGAGACTCAAATATGTCGTCTGAATATTAAAAAGCAAAATACTGAATAATGCAGCGGATGAACTGCGAATGATATAAGAGTGTAAGACGATTGGTGGAGCTATTTGCAAGCCATTAGTGTTGATAAAGCGTAACGGAATTTTGTACAGACGACTTTTACGAGGACACCCGTCGGCCTTTTTTGCTTGAGACATCATTATATTCGTTTCCGTGTCCGCCATATATGGAATTTCTTTTATCTAGTAATCTTCGCGTTCGTTTCGAAATGGAGTGGTTTTTTATATGTACCTACAGGGAAACTTATTATTTTTTATGTTCGAAGCTTCGTCACGTTTTTTCATAATAATGATTGTTCTTTTACACTGCGTAATTTTTCTTGCGTGTTCTTTTTATTTTTTTTCTGTTATATTTTCTGAAATACCACCGTTCACTTGTAATGGATGTAGAAAGACAAATAACGAAGCCGAAAAAAACATATTCTTCGTATCATTGCGCGTGCTTCCTCGATTTGTCCAAGGCTTTTGACCTTGTCACGTATGACCTGCTGTGGGGAAAGCTGAGGAGCATAGATCTGCCGTCGGAACTTATCAGCATGTTCCAGTACTGGTATGCGCACCAGTCTAATAGTGTAAAATGGGCAGGGGCAATGTCGGATACGTATAATCTAGAATGCGGAGTTAGACAGGGTGGCCTAACATCTCCTACCCTGTTTAATTTGTATATTAATGATCTGATCGTGGCGCTCAGTGGCCAGCACGTCGGCTGTCACATTGACGGCACGTGTGTTAATAATTTAAGTTATGCTGACGACATGGTGCTGATGAGCGCTTCGGTCTGCGGCTTGAGAAAGCTGTTACAGATATGCGAGGAATATGCCTGTGGTCACGGTTTATTGTATAACGTAAAGAAAAGTCAATATATGATCTTCGAGACCGCCAGTGCAAAATGTCCGGGAAACGTTCCGCCGGTTAGACTCAATGGGGTACCTTTGCAAAGGGTTGACACATTTACTTACCTAGGCCACGTTTTGACTGTCGACCTCAAAGATCACGCGGACATGGAAAGGGAGCGGAGGGCACTGTCTGTTAGAGCAAACATGATAGCCCGCCGATTTGCGCGGTGTTCAAATGAGGTAAAGGCTACGCTCTTTAGAGCTTACTGTACATCGCTGTACTCATGCAGTCTGTGGGCTAATTACTCTAACAGAAGTTACGCGGCCATCCGCGTCCAATTCAATAACGCGTTCAGGGCGGTGATGGGGCTGCCTCGATACTGCAGTGCCTCGGGTATGTTTGCAGAGGCGCGCATCGACTGCTTCCACGCGACCATGCGCAAGCGCGCCGCATCCTTGGTGAGCAGGGTTCGGGGTAGCTCCAACATCGTACTGGCGATGATTGCGGGAAGGCTAGACTGCCCCTTTCTCCGGCATTGTTCCAGCAGACATGTTGCTGTACCAGTGTCGGAGAGAAGGTATTAATTTTATTGTTGTGTATTTATTTTTATTAATTTAATTCTGATAATTAATGTAATTTCGTATTTATTTTTTATATTTTTTATATTTATCTGGTAATTTAATTTGATGTTTTGGTATTTATTATGATTTAAAATAATTTTATTTGTATTTGAGTTATGTATGGCAATGGGTGTAATTTACCTGAGAATAAATGAATTTTATTTATTTATTTATTGCAATTATTTTTTTATTTGCACCATACCTAAACGTTGGTTTGGTTACGTAGATATTAAGTGTGAGGCCAAACGAGCGTAATTTTGTTAGTCGTGAGTCGCAGAATTTCTGTCAATATCATACAAAACTTCTGTTTTATTCACGCGACGCATAATAAATTGTCAGTTTCAGTAGAAAGTAAGTTACTCGACAGAAATTCTAAGACTCACGACTGACAAAATTACGCTCGTCTGGCCTCACTCTAAAGGTTACAAATTCCAAGTCATCTACGTATTTTGAAGAAAATAAACTTAAAAACATAATTTCTAATATCCACGACCCTGTTTTGCTATATACACACATAAAGTCAATATTTAGCGTGTATTACAAAAACAGTGATTCTTCACACCAAAAATGTCATTTCCATGCAATTATTTTGCTCAAAGTCACATAATTTGATGGACAGTATGAGTAACAGCTATGAACTGTGTCTTATTACACTTCATATATATTTATCTATTCAGACGATAAAGTTGTTTAGTTAAGTACCTACAAAGCTTTCACGCAAATATTACATCGTTTTTAAAAGTAAAAGAAAAAACTGCGAACATTTATTTATTCCCTTTTATATACATCAAATGTAAATAGCTTTCGTACAATTACAATTTTACATCATACCTTATATTATTTTTTTAAATACACAACGTAATTCTGTTTTTGTTGGACTTTTCCTAACATATTTTATTTTTCATTTAAGATTGCTTTAATTTGATACCCAATGGGCATTAAACAAATTTCCGGTTGCTCTTATTTTCTTAAAAAAACATCATGGCCGCCTAAATTAAAAATTGTTTTCTTTCCTTCAATTTCTGAGTAAATATTAAAAGCTACCGAATTTTGCGAATTTTCTCAATCTGTGATTAAATAAAGGTGTTTCGGAGGGATGAATCATCTGCCTAGTCTATTCCCATGTTAGGGTACAGTCTACCTCCACAACCCAGCTACAGGGTAACCCCATATCCCCTTGCCAGGTTGCCAGATTTTCAGGCTTCTGACTACACGCAACGACTGTTGTTGTTGTTCATCGAATAACAGTCGAGTCCAATGTGCTTTCCGAATCACGGGGGATTTACACCACCAACTTCCAAACTCCGGGCTGCTAGTAAGTCCTAATAGAAACACTTATTAACACTGTGCTCAACCTGAGAATGAAACCCAGACCATCAGGGCAGTCAAGTCGGAAGAGACGAATAAAAATTATTAATTAGTAGCGTCACCTCTAATCTAACTTGTGACCCAGCCCATTCATCGGTGCGTTAGGTCTAAGTAAAATACATGAGATGGTCATTACTAGGGATAATCCCGGAGATAAGTGCGACGTGAACTAAGGGATGGCTTAAAGCAATCCGATAGATTTCCATTTTGCGAACCCCGATTGTATATCTTAATCACCGTTAGAGCGAATGAAAAACACTCTCTTTTATTATTCAATAACAGGCTTTTAGATAGCTATGCCGATGGTTTTAGTAGGCGTTTCGAAAGTTGAGGAAAAATTACGCTGTTTCGTTTGTCTTATTAAAATTATGAATGTGAATGTTTGTGTATTTGTCAAGCAATTATGCTTTAAAAGCTTAGCAGATTTGAATGATTTTTAGCATGCGAGTAAGCCATGATCTTTATTAGAATATATGTAATACTTTTGGTCCCAGTAATAAATTTTGGCTTTTACAGACCGTCACGCTTCAGAGCCGCGATGAAAAAACACAATGAATTACTTGTATTTTTGAAATTAGGTAATTTTGGAGATATTTAACCAGAATCTGCCAATAACCTAGATATCAGTGTCCTTCTTCTATTTACGAAATAATATCGAATTTATTTACTTTTGACCAAGATATTTATGACAGGGCTACATTTTATATAGAGGGCGCTGTAGACAGCCTCCTTAACACCCACATTAATGTCTAACGACCTCCAATAGGCATTAGGGGGCAATGTTTTTTACCTACCCAGTTGCCGTCACAAAGGCAAGTACTAAAGACAAAATAGGTGTCGGATATTTCGCCCGGGAAAATGCAATTTTCGACAATAAAGTGCACATGGCCCATTAGAGATAGTAAGTGGTGGCTGTAAACACTACGAGGGACTATTACGTCGCTTTTATATTCACACTTAAGTTTATTGGAAGCCTGCTTACTGCAGTTTTAAGTGAGGCGGTAGTGAGCGTGTGGTCTTATGGGGATTGTAAAGATGCTTCTTAGTTTAAAAGGTGTTTCATTACAAGTTATTTGTTTAGGCTAGAGGTTTTAAGCGCGGCTGCTATGCTAGAGGTCTTGGGTTCGATTCTTAGGTCGAGCTAAAAGTTTTATTGGATTTTTTTTTGTGAAATTCTCAGTAGCAGCTCGGAGTTAGGATTTGTGCCCGGTTAATGGCAATCGGCTCGCCCCTTTTATATGGGACCTAAACATACCGGCGAACTATGGGAGTACATTGGTATACGTCTGCCTAACCCTTCGAGGAATACAGGCGTGATGGTATGTGGTATTGGTTTACTTGTTTAGTGAGAACGACATAGAGTGAAGAATTTAATTAAATGAGGTAAGTATGGTAAGGTTGGTACGTAGGTAGGTATTTTATTTATTTATTTAAAATTAGGATACAAATGAACCAGCCTTTTCCAATTCATTTGCCTTCGAAATTAAATGTATCCTAATCCGAAATTAATAACACAAGTAACACAACCCACGATAAAATCCTACATACGTATACCTACCTATGTACGGTAGCGGCTCGCATCAAAATTTGTCCTATCTCATTTCACAGGCGACCCTACACGAGCCATTTAATTTACTAACAATTAAACGAAGGATTTCCTAGGGTTCTTCACATATCATTAACTTTTTACAGTGCGACGCGCCTAACAAATTTGTTTTACACTGGCAAATGATGGACGCTTCAGATTAAGGGTAGGTCAGTGGTTTTCTTTTGTACGTACTCTGGGAGTTAAAGGATTAATCTTTGGTGACAAATTACTGTATGAACGAATGGGAAAAGTTCACCGTTACTTATGGTAGAAGAAATATTTTGGCCTCTTTTATTTTCCGTATTTTTAATGCATTGGATTCGAAACAACGTATGCCATTTGCAAAAGAAAAAAAAATGCCCAGCTATTTAATTCTGAAATGTAATTTAAAACTTGGCAATATTTTTAAGGTACTTTGTTTATATCTGGCATTGGCACGCGATAGAGCCTAGCTGGCAAGTCTTGGCACGACCTCTTGGCAGAATCTTTATTTACACTGCATAAAATATCTGATAGGTACCTACGTGAACCAAATTCATTGTAGTAAATATGAAAACTGCTTTTGAAATTATGGTCATATTTTTTTAATGGGACGTAAAATTGTGACGGAAAATAATCTTTGTGTACAAAAAATATTATGGCGGATATACGAAATGAGTAGGTAAGTGTACTTATGAATATTAATAAAGGACCCTTATTTCAATCTGCAGGCTCAACGTTTTTGTAACCTTTTTGATTTACGACACCGCCATTTTATAGTCATAATAACAAATAAAGAAATCCTGTCCCAGTCTACAAAAAGTAAGACCAACTTCTCGATGTTACGACAAAGTCCATTATGAAAACAAAAAACGCCAAGCGCCGCTTTCCCGATCGATCATCAGTTACTATCGCCAACAAAAGTGCTTTACTAATAAAAAAATTAAGCCGATTTACCGATCGCAAATCACGGCTTACTAGGCATGCCTTTTAAGTTTTGTCGTTTCCATATTTCCCGGCAATTTTGAATTTGGAAATGTTCTATATTCGAATGTGTTTACATTTTGAATCTCAAAACAGTTCAAAGCATTAGGATTAATGCTATTGTTTAGTCACAGCGTCGATTGGAATCTGTCATTGTTGTCTTGAATTAAACCAATGTTTACTTTGACGAAGACATTTATTAGATAATTTTGCAGACCCTTATAGTTTGCGATGTAACGAAACCATAGCTTGCATTTAAATCGGCCAACGCCATCTATCGAGGTTAAGGTAAATTATATCTACAAAATTGAACTAAATAACAACTTAAACATTCCGCCCACCAAGGACCTAGTCCTTTCGCGCCGCCCACCATGACATAAACTCATTAGATAACATATGAACAACTTCAGCGTTGTGCTACTTGATCGATAAATAATGGACTGTAAGTGTTAAGCAAAAATATAAGTGATTATGACATGGTGGTTGATAAAATACAACAATATTGATAAGTTTAAACAAAAAAAATAACAAATAGTTCCACTAACAAAATGTTCAAAGTTCTAAAGATATAAAACTAAATAAAACAACAAAATAAGTGACACTATTCAGCAATAGGTAAAATACATAACTTAGTAATAGGGCGTTTAAATGATACACCTTTACACTTAAGCGTTACCACCCTCGTAAGATTGTCCATACCTGGATGTTTCGCTATGATTTTTCCTAAAAGCCATTTAGCTGGAGGGAGATCATCCTCCTTGACTAAAACAATATCACCTATCTCTGGTTCGGGAGTTTTGTTTGCCCACTTGTATCGATGCAAAAATTGAGTTAGATACTCTCCAGACCACCTACGCCAAAAGTGTTGTAACATTTTTTGAGTTAACTGCCAACGTTTTAACGATGAAATAGATGATGTCTCGTAGTTATGCTCTGGTACAACGATTAAAGGTTCGCCTATCAAAAAATGCCCTGGAGTGAGAGGTATAACATCTTCTGAATTCGTATTCATTTGAGACATTGGTCGAGAGTTCAGGCAAGCTTCCACTTGATATAGTAAAGTTGACATCTCTTCAAAAGTGAGAGTGGCATTGCCAATCACACGCTTAAGGTGGTGCTTGGTAGATTTTATTCCAGCTTCCCAAAGTCCGCCGAAGTGAGGAGCATGAGTTGGGATAAAGTGCCACGTAGTGCCGTTGTTTGCCAAACACTCAGCTATTTCCACCGTCATTGAAGACTTTTCTTGCGAGAACAAGCTTCGGCGTCCACGCGCAGCACCGACGAAGTTTGTTCCATTGTCACTAAATAAATCAGCGCAATGTCCACGCCTGGCAACAAACCTTTTAAAGGCAGCAATAAAACCTTGTGATGTGAGGTCACTCACCGCCTCCAAATGTATGGCTTTGGTAGCCATGCATACAAATAAACATATATAGCCTTTATATGACCTGTGACCTCTACCTTTAGAGGTGCGTATCTGTATGGGACCAGCGTAATCAACACCGCTTCGATAAAACGCTCGAATTGGTGTAACTCGAGCTGATGGTAATTGCCCCATCAGTTGATCTCTAGTCTGTGCAGCATGTCGTACACAGACAACACATTTTCGAACAATCATTTTTACGCGGTTCTTTGCATCGATGACCCAGTATTTCGTTCGTAGGTAATTCAGCATAAGTTGTGGTCCACCGTGCAATGTGTTATGATGAGTTTCAGTGAGTACTAAATACGTAAAATGAGAATTCGATGGTAGAATGATTGGGTGCTTTGTATCAGTTTTAATTTCAGCTTTTTCTAGCCGACCTCCAACTCTCAAGATGCCAGAGTTATCTAGAAACGGATTCAACGAGGTAAGTTTGCTTTTCTTATGTACTGCTTTGTTATCTTGAATATCCTTTATCTCCTGCTGAAAATTATCTGCTTGACATTCTTTCACACATATATAAAGAGCTTCTTCCAGTTCTTTGCTCGTTAACCACACAGGTAAGTTATAATTATCAGTATTTCTTAACTTTTTGATAAATCTCCTACAATAAGCTAAAACCCTTACTAGTTTACGAAGAGATGAGAACTTAGTCCACAACTCGATATTATCTCTTTGTATAACTTGATAAACTTTCTTTGCCTTTTCTTCTAAGTTAGTATCTGGTATTTCTTTTCTATCATAATTTACAGTACTATTCGTTAACCAAGATGGCCCTGTTTTCCACAGCTGATGACAAGGTAATTCTGACGGATTAATTCCACGTGACGCGCAATCTGCCGGTTTGTCAGAAGATGACACGTGAGACCATTGGTCTCTATCTAAAATATTGAGGATTTCCGAGACCCGATTGGCGATAAATGTTTTCCAGCGAGTTGGATGGCTGCTTAACCACGCCAGCACAACCGTAGAATCAGTCCACGCACGTATATTGACTTTTGAAACCTTTAAGACTGCCGAGACTTCCTGTAAAAGCTTAGCTAGCAGAACAGCTCCACATAACTCAAGCCTGGGTATAGATACTTGTTTAATTGGCGCTACTTTTGTTTTCGAAGACACCAGATGACTGTAAACGTTTCCTGTGTCATCTACAACACGCATGTAGACTACAGCAGCATAAGCTTCACTGGATGCGTCGCTAAATCCATGGAGTTCCACGTAATTATTTTCTTTACAGTTAATCCATCGTGGAAGTTTGAATTTGGTAAGTTCATGCAGTTCCGCACGGTAAGTAATCCACTCATTTAAAAGCTTAGATGGTAGTTTATCATCCCATTCTATCCCCGCAAGCCAAAGCTTTTGGATCATGAGTTTAGCTTTTATAATTGCTGGTGATATCCATCCCATTGGATCGTACAATTTAGCAATATCAGAGATATCTTTTCTTTTTGTTACAGGTTCACTGATTGATGGTAGCTGCACAGAGTACTCGAAGTCATCGGTTCGTCGGTTCCAGGTAAGTCCTAATATCTTTATTAAATCATTTTCCTTTAATTCTAGGTTGCTTTCAATTGATTTACTTCTGATTTCCTTAGATAATTGTTCATTATTAGTTGACCATTTCTGAAGTTCGAAGCCTCCTTTGCTTAGTAGATTAGTCATTTCTGCAAATATTTGTTTTCCTTCCGATACAGTGTCACATCCAGTAAGCAGATCATCCATGTAAAAATCCTTTAATGTTATTTTAGATGCTAATGGAAATTGCTTACATTCATCATAAGCTACTTGACGAAGTGCTCTTACTGCAAGATATGGAGCTGAAGCAGTTCCAAATGTGACTCTTAATAATCGTAAATGTTGAATTTCTTCTTTACAGTTCGCTCTCCACACCAATCGTTGATAGTCTGCATCTTCATCGGTCACTTTCACCTGTCGATACATCTTCACGATGTCAGCTATCAAGCAAATGGGATAAAGCCTCCACCTCATAAGGATATGTCTTAGATCGTCTTGCAAAGTCGGTCCTACCAGAAGATTGCTATTGAGTGAAACACCGTTGTTGTCTCGACTCGAAGCGTTAAATACAACCCTAAACTTCGTGGTAGTTTTATCGTTTCTAACGACTTCATGATAAGGTAAATAAACTGTTTCTGGAATATCGATTTCTGTTTTCGGTATTATTTCCATATGACCGAGCTTTAAATATTCTAAAATAACCTCAGAATATTTCATTTGTAAATCCGGTGATTGTAAAAAACGTTTTTCTAAAGATAAAAATCTTTTTATAGCAATGTTCCGCGAGTTTCCATATTTACAGGTCGGATCGTCATCTTTAAACGGTAACTTGACTATATATCTGCCGGAACTATCACGTTTAATGGTTTTCATAAAAATCTCTTCACACCGTTTTTCCTCTGGAGTGAATTGTTCTTTGTTCAAGGTAAAGTTGTCAGATTCGAGCTCCCAGAATTGTTTCAGGTTAAAATCTTCGTTGCAGATGTTGACATGCAGAGTGGTGATAGTACTGTTAGAGTTCGCAGTATTGGTTTTACTATCTCCGCCTACCTTGCCAGATAAAATCCAACCCAGCTTAGTGTTCTGTGCTATTGGTGTTCCAGGTGGGCCTCGAATCAAACCCTCAATGATAATTTGACCATAGATTTCTGCACCAAGCAATAAATCTATTTTATTTGGTATGTTAAACTTCGGATCTGCTAACTTCATAACTGGTAAGTTAGGCCACAGCTTGACCACGATTTTTCTTTCAGGTAGAAATGAAGTTAACTTCTTAAGCACGTATGCCTTGACTTGTACGGTAAAGGTAGGATCCTGGAGAGATTGCAGTTTGATATAAACTACATGTTTACATTTCAGTGAACAATTGTCCTCACTCCCCACTCCAAAAATAGCACTGTTGCAGTTTATTTTTCTGAGCCCAAGTAATTGGACTGCAGACTCCGTTATGAAGGAAGCCTGTGATCCCTGGTCCACTAGTGACCTCAGTGTTATGGTAGATCCTGTGTTGGTTTCTGCCTTTACCAAGGCCGTTGCTAAAACAACCTGATAATCAGTGTTAGAAAAACAACTCGTTATGTTGCTTACCTCGGTCTCGTCTTGTGATGTTGATGCGGCTACAACAACATCGG
Organism: Caradrina clavipalpis; assembly: GCA_932526535.1. Classification (NCBI taxonomy): domain Eukaryota; kingdom Metazoa; phylum Arthropoda; class Insecta; order Lepidoptera; family Noctuidae; genus Caradrina; species Caradrina clavipalpis. Next base: position 5,999,804 of record OW052103.1, read on the forward strand.
TACTATCAACTGATTGCTTTGGTTCTCTATTATCAGTTGATTGGTTATTATTGGTGGAATGTAGTAACGAATGGTGTTTCCTTTTGCATATTCTACATCTAGTGGGCAAACGACACGATATTACCGAATGGTTTGCGCCTAAACAATTGAAACACAACCCGTGGTTTTGGACAAAATTACGACGCGATGGCAACTCCTCCTTAGCGAATTCTTTACAATTTCCTAATTTATGGCTATTGCTGGAACAAAAGACACATGATGGATTCTCATTAACATTTTTTACAACATGGTGCGACTTCGGGGTAGTATTTTTTACAACTTTTGAACACAAAAATTCAAGGGACCTAAACCTATGTTCTAGAAATTCAAAAAATTGTTTTAATGTTGGTAATACATTAGTGTTAGTGCAAATGTTTGCTTCCCACTGCTTTCGAGACTCAATGTCTAATTTAGAACACAATATGTAGATCACAATGATGTCCCAATTTTCTACGTTAACACCTACATTTTTTAAAGCATTAAGACATTCGTTGGTTGTGTCAAACATTTCCTTTAAACAGTTAGAAGATTCAATAGTTAAACATTTTTGACTAAAAAATTTTTTCAAAATACAATCTGTTATAAATTTTTTGTTATTAAATCGGTGCTCTAAAAGGTTCCAACTGGTGGTATAATTATCATTTGAAATAGGTAAATATCGTAAAAGTTGTTCCGCTTCGCCGGTTAAATGACTTTTTAAATAATGTAGCTTCTGTACATTGTCTAACATGTGGTTGTTATGAATTAAGGAAATAAATAGATCTCGGAATGTTGTCCATTCTGAGTAGAGGCCAGAAAAAGTCGGTATTGAAATTTTTGGTAACTTCACGCTATTTTGGAATGTTTGTTTGCTATGTGTAGCACAGTCGTCGGATACAGCTTTCTTGTTAGTTGTAGTATTCACAGCAGTATTAACTGTCTTAGCTTGCAAACACTCTTTTAATGATATTTTGTAGTCAGTGTATAAATCTTCTGACTGGCTATATGTTTCATTTAAATGGTAGGATGTTCTCTCAAATTCTTCCCTTTTGAATGAAGTAATAAGTTTCGTGTGTGTATCATCGAATAACAGCCACTGCTTCTCTAAAGTTTCTAGACATGTCTCCAGGTAGCTAACAGTTATTCTTTCTTTTGGTGCTTTTTTATAATTGGTGTATCCTCTTTCAATTTTCTTATTAGTGTCGACTTGCAGTCTTAATAATGAATCCATTTTGTAAAATATTTAAGTTCCAACAACAAAATAAAAGTTTTCCAAAATTTAAAAATTCTCGAAAATTTTACAAGTCCTTTTTTTCAAAAAATATTCTAAGTGTTTGAACTTCTACACTTAGAAAAAAATCGGGCATAGGTTCCCCGTCTGATAAGGCTTGAAAATTTTACAAGTCTTTAGAAAATTGCAAATTTTTCTAAGTTATTTTTCACTCACTAATAAGGTTCACTTTTATATGTTTTAAAGTACTTACAGTTTGTCCAATGCTTTGCCACACAAATACACACTTAACTTACGACTTTGCCAACTTTCACCGTTAGGGGGCGCCACTGTTGAATTATATTGTCCAAATTAATCCTTGATCTTCTGATTGGTACTAGTTACTACATCCGGCTCGATTGACCATGAATTAAACCAATGTTTACTTTGACGAAGACATTTATTAGATAATTTTGCAGACCCTTATAGTTTGCGATGTAACGAAACCATAGCTTGCATTTAAATCGGCCAACGCCATCTATCGAGGTTAAGGTAAATTATATCTACAAAATTGAACTAAATAACAACTTAAACAGGTAACGTACGAAAATGAATCTCTCTAAGAAAAATGTTCGTGCAATAATTTTCTACAACTTTAGAAGAGGCCTGACACGGCTTCAGTGTTTTAAAGAGCTAACATCTGTATTCAGTGATGAAGCCCAATGTCTGCGGATTGTTGAACGCTGGTATTTAGAATTCCAGCTTGGACATACTAGTGTTAGTGACAAATCTCGCGAAGTACGCCCAAAATCCGCCTTCACTGAAGATAACAGCATTGCTGTGAGACAACTAATTCTCGAAGATCATCATGTGATGTATCGAAAGATAGAGGCACTATTAGCCACCTCAGGGAAAACCATTCAGAAGATCTTGCATGAAGCGCTTAGTGTGAGAAAGCTAGTTTGCCGTTGGATACCGCATCTGCTTTCCGACGATCACAAGGCGGCCCGCGTCAGATGATGTAAGAAAACTCTGCAAAGGTTCAACCGAGGAGAGTCAAATCACGTCTATGACATCATCAGTGGTGACGAATCTTGGATCTATGCCTACGGATCCTGAATCCAAACAACAATCTACAATCTGGGTCTTTCAAGACGAGCCAAAGCCGACTAAAGTTGTTCGTTCTCGAAGCACTTCAAAGAAGATAGTGGCCACGTTCGTTGGAAAAACCGGCCATGTTGCGACTATTGCACTTGAAGATCGTAGAACGGTTAACGCAGAGTGGTATACCATAGTTTGTTTACCACAAGTCATCGCCGAACTTCGAAAATCTAACTCAAAGCGACGCATCATCCTGCACCATGACAACGCAAGCTCACACAGCGCTCGCCAAACGATTGAGTATTTGAAGCAGGAAAAAGTAGAAATTCTTGACCATCCTCCATACAGTCGGGACCTAAGCCCTAACGATTTCTTTACATTTCATAAAATTAAGAAAACTTTTGGTGGTCAAAGGTTCTAGTCCGGTAAACAAGCAGTCGACGCTTTCAAGTCAGCCATTTTGAACACCCCCACTTTAGAGTGGAGTAAATGTTATAATAACTGGTTTGAGCGAATGGAAAAGTGTATTAAGCTACGTGGTGAATACTTTGAAAAACAATAAAGAGTACTATAAGGTTCTAGTTGTGTTTTTTTCGTCAAACGACAAAACTTAAAAGGCATGCCTCGTATATCGCATTACTGTACTGTCGCGCACATCGCCGTACAGTCAAGATGTTTATTGCTATTTATTCGCCTTGGCTCGGACAAACAGTGGCCTAATCGACGTTACGGATTTACGATGCGATTCCGAACGACGCGGATTAAAATGGCCGCGCAGAAAATGTATGTGATGCGCTCTTTTTCCTAACGCTAAGAGCTAAGTATTTATAAGTTTATTTTTAAATTAGGAATCGTGATAAATGTGTTGGAATCAAAGATTACTGTGACATTTATCCGTTTACCTGACCAACTAGACTGACCTGTTTTGTATTTGACTTTTAGTGCTTAAAATACATAAATTATAACGAGGTAATGTAAAGTGATTACTATAGATTATAATATAAAGTATATTATAGCATAAGGCCCAGGTCTACCATTAACTAAAGGCTGTATAATTGTAGATTTCACAGCTATCAGCATGAAACTTAACTACCTACTCCCATTTAAATGAATGGGTTTAACTGACATTTGGTGTGGTATTTATTTCAGTACAAATGTAAATAAAGTTACCCGGTCTATTATTTTAATTATAAATACGGATATCAGATGCCATAAAGCGTAATTTATCCACCATTGTGTGTTTTATTAAAGTGCGCCAGAAACACAATAGTCATAATTATATAGTTCTGAAACATGCTTTGTTTTTATTTTGTCTGACATCTGTCCTCTTTTCCAGACTAACAAAATTCCGTGTAGACGGCGTCATATATTTTCAGCTTCATGTAAGCTAGGAAACGGCTGCAGGCCGGTTTAATTATCCGCATTCCGGGTGGACAAATTGTTCGCTCGCTTCGTCCCCGGATATTAATTTCGATACATTGTCCCTACCAGGGCATTGAAGCGTCGGCGATTATTTCCAAACGAGAGGCTAACTTCAAGCAACGGTACTGTCGGCAAAAAATCGCACCATATTTCGTGGTACGGGGGGAATTTAGCATAGAACAAGTTCGCACATAAAGAAGCGTTTATTCTCTCTATTAGCGTCACAGATATTTCCGTTCCGTAATCTGACAAACGGTCGCTGGGAATCAGAGCTCACGGTGCGAAACTTGGGCGGCGAACGGCTCCGCTGAGATATGTTTTAGATAAAGATTATTTATACAGTGTCTTATTTTACAAATCCAATTTCCGCGTGAATACACGGGTCGGTTGTAAATAACGCAGACAAAGCTTTGCCGGAATCGCGCACCGTTCGATACATTATGCAGACCACGCTCCGTTGCGCCGCGCAATGAGCTCTGTAAATATACCAGGCACATCTGAATCGTTGCTTTTTTTTTGTTTCTATTTCCTTTTTTGCAGTTTTCGATATTCTAATTTAGAATTTACTCGGTATTTTACAGTTAAAAAGTCTTGTAGCTTTTGTATTTTTTTTTTCTCTTTTTATTTTAGAATGGTGTGCTACTTTATATTGCTTCGGAAAGCTGCGTTATCCATAGTAGTTTTTTTTTGTATTAGATGTTCTTATACACTCATAAAATTATGAATATAGCTATGCTTATTAAGTAAGTAGTACAATTATAATGTAGGTCAGAATACAGCTTTGTATTTTCCTTGCTTCGAGCCTATTACCACAGAGAAACATAATATACATGTCGCAGTAAGATAGCTAAAGCCGTAATATAGTTATATCCCTAGGGATATAATTATATACCGTAACATAGTTATACGAAAGCGATTTATTACTATCTCACTAGGAATATAGTTATAAAACGGTCCAAGTTTAGTGATATACTTATATTACTAGATTAAGTTTAGTGAAATAGCTTTCGGAGTGTGCGGCGCAGGCGATGTATTAGGAAAAGTTTTAGAAAAGCGAAATGAAAGTCATAAAATTGGAACATCAGTTGTATCCTGAAAGATTGGTTACCCAGAAATGCAAAACAGCTTTCAAACATTACTTTGAATCATCCTATACCAAATAAAAACTTGTCACTGAGAGAAATATGCCAAAAATTGTCGCGCTTTGGTGGCCAAGGTTATTTAAAACTGTTTGGCTTTAAAAGATTTTTAATGTTTGATTATTGATTGAGTATTTTAATTGTATTGTCAATGTTTAAATTCCAAAAAAATATATTAATAAAGATAAAACCAATTAAATTTGATTTTATTTAATTAATATATTTATAACACTGAACTTAATCTAGTAATATAAGTATATCACTAAACTTGGACCGTTTTATAACTATATTCCTAGTGAGATAGTAATGAATCGCTCTCATATAACTATATTACGGTATATAATTATATCCCTAGGGATATAATTATATTACGGCTTTATCTATCTTACTGCGACATACACATAGGCTTCCCCGGCCTCAACGGAGTCGAATCAAGCATCGAATTACAACACGAACGTTAAATATCGATTAGAATATCATCTATCATGTCCTGATCCACATTAAATCGTTTTCTCCCAAAGAAAATACGTAAACAAATGTAATTCATTTATTTTTCTCCGACATCCGTCAGTGCTATCGGCTTCGCGTTTTCTACGCCATTAATTTCGAAAAAAACTGGTATCATAATATCTTAACTGGGTTCCCCTTACAAAGCACAGTGTTCCAAATGTGTTATCCGGGGGCAAAAAGCAGCAAAGCCGTGTAGCATCAGTGTAGTCACAATAACAACGGGAACACGCCCATGCACTCCTTATCATGACAGTCGAAAGGCACTTTTTCATTTTTCTTTTGTTCCCGCTACTCGTGTTTTTTGTTAGTGTGCACGACTGTCTCTAAGGGCACCCGGCATAGTGGAAAAGTCATGTGATTTAGAGACGACAAAAATGTTATATTCGTTACACTGTGTGTGTCTGTGTGCGTTACTTGTGGCTTTGCGTGACATATTTTCTTAGTGTCGAGGATGACAAATGGCTAGATAAATCACAGAGAGCGAGCTTTTCTTTTAAAACTTTTATTTCTTCGTATATGTTACAAGTTTTTGTGTTTACGTGTGAACGCCTCATTTATTATGACGTTCTATCTGTCCGATGTCGAAAGTCGGGGTCGTTAGTTATATGTTCTTATTTTAGTTTAGTTATAACACTTTGTTGTAGCCTGTCATCAACCGTACACAAGTAGGTACCTCTAGTTAGACCTTTTAAAAGTAAAGTACAAAAACAAATAAAGAGGCAAAACTACCTAAATACTCTGATACAATGTAATTTTGGTTCAGTTGGTAGAGTAGTCACAAACGCGACTGCTGAGCCTGTGTTCTGGGTTCCTTTCCTAGGTCGGGCAAAAAGTGTCATTGAGTTTATCCATTACACAGTCCGTAGCAACTCGGAGTTTGGATGTTGGTGACGTGATACCCCCGTGACACGAAATGGACGTAAAGCCATTGGTCCTGCGCCTGATCTATCCGCGGTCGTGTTACATTGCCGTCTCATGCATAAATGTTTATTAGAGTTAAATTACACGGAAAAAATATGTAGTCCTTACTAATATTAAAAATAAACAACATTAATTGTTTATTTTTGTTTGTATGGGATAATTTCTGAAAGTACTGATCCCATTTTAATACCCTTCCACTAATAAAAAGCTACTTTATTGCCGAGTATCATAGAGTATATTTTATTTTTATATTTAACTTACATGCACACAAACTCGCGAGCCGAAGCTAGTTACCAATAAAGTAGGTGAAGTATTTCGTGATCTGTGGATGGATGCGTATTGGATGTCAAGATTGGCCTAATGTATAAGTGGCGACAAATTGACAATCGTCGCCCACAGCAAAGGGCAACCTATTTGCTGCAATTGAGTATTATTGGCTTGGGAATATAAAAAATATATTTTATTTACTATGGATTTCGTTCTGGCCTTATATATTACCTACGGATTAGGTAGGTATATGTTTCGTGCATAAGTCGGTCTAAAAACCTGTAAATATGACAGTGGTCTGGGTATAAATGATGGGAATAAATGCGAAAGTTTGGATGTATGGATGTTTGTTACAAAATGGCTGAACGGATCAGGATGAGAGCCCAGAAATAAATTATAGTTTTCAATAGCTATGTGCTATGCGCTGCTTTTTATATCAGATAAATTTACGCTTCTCATTGGATAATTAAGAAGTTTTGGGCTTAATTCTGAAGTTTACCCAGGCAAAGTCACAGGCAGAAGCTAGATTTTGATAAATAATCGTATAAAGACGATTCATGATAAGGGGTGCCAACCCACCTAGGGTCGGCAAAAACGCTAATTTCCGCCGGCGCCGCTCCTAAAGTACTTTACACTTTGAATTCGGTCTTTCACCTCTTCATAACAATGCTTAAATGTCTCCCACAACATAGATAAAACCGGTGACTAAACAAGTATAAATACAGGTTTAAGCAAAATTGAACTTTAACAATTGCGTGATAAAGTACTATTTAGAGCGAAGTCGAGTTCCATGAAACTAAGCAGCTTGTTTAATACAAAATCCGTAATAACTGGTAATCAAAGATGTACGACATTATTTCTGCAACATAATGTGTTGCAGTGTTGCTGACAATTTGCTCCTTTTTTCCTTTTCGAGACGATAGCTTTTTCTATCGACTCGAAAAAAAAAACAAAAAGGCTTAAGGTGGCCACGTTTATTGCGGCATCAATGGAGTTCTTAATGTCTTCTAAAGTGCAGGTGTGGTGACGCTTTGGTCACTGTAGTAAATGGGCCAACGTCCGGTCCGGAGAACCGCATTTGCACTGGGTGACTTTGGGATCTTTAATCCCCCATTTCGCTATATTAGGTTTATGTTTGCAGCGGCCTACTTGGGTGCGCAGTCTATTGAGCGCTTTCCATATAGGCCACTGAAAATCACATTGTATGGGCAGGTGTTTCTGGGATTGAATGAAGTTGGCTGGTGGTAGGTGACATTCTGTAGCGACATGCTAACTACTACGACAAACTGACGTTGCCTAGGTCGTGCTTTCAAAATTTTGCTGCGATGTTAGCATATATACAAAATCCCGACACCAACCATCGAGCAGTAGCCCACCAGACACAACACCCGTCTGGTCGAAAGATCCTCCCTTTTCAATGGAGGGTGAGAGTTTCTGTAACAACTAACGTCTGATCGTAAATGATCGGTCCTGGTTGATCTGTGTGCATCGAAAGAAACTCTTTCAACTCTTCAGCCTACGTGGAGATGTAGTAGATTCTTTTTTTTAAAAGAACGGTGCAACGCTCATCACCCTGGACTGAAATTACGGACACATTACCACTTTGTCTCTGCGATGACGGCGCATTTGCAAGGCTTCTGGTATTTCAGATGGCTATAGGCAGAGGTAACCACTTAACATCAAGCGGGCCGTCAGTCTGTGTGCCAAGCAAAGAAATAAAAAAAATAAGTGACATTGTTCTTAGAGGTTTAATTTCAGGTTCATTTCTTTTTTTTTGGGCTGCGGATAGAGCTTTTTGTGCGTGGTCGGTTACACGCAGCCGGGAATTATTTAACACGTTAAATTAGTAACATATTATGATGTTACGTTCAACAATATTAAGTAACTTTTTCTCAGTTTTGTTTATAATGAATACGGCTGTTGAGTGACTAGTATTTATAAAGCATAAATCCTACTCGAAAATTTAAAATTTATTTTTCATCAAATTCATTTGCTTCTCTTTGACAGAATATTCGAATGTCTGTCATCAATACAAGTGACTGATTTTTATTTTATTGCAATTAAAAACAGGTTAAAAGAAATATTTTTAAAACATGTATCGGGAATCTTATCAACGTGGTTTGCTTACTATATTTTTTAGCTGCGGCTCTAAACCTTTGAAAATATGGGAGACGTACACCCAGGATGGGTACATAACTAAGTTTTTAGATGAGGATATAAAGTCTATGGTTTTAGAAATAGGAGGAACTAATGTAAGTACAACGTACATGGTATGTCCTAAAGGGAAAGTAGTGCTTGGAATAACGATGCCTTTCTTGGTCATGATTGTTAAAAACTTGAAGAAATATTTTTCTTTCGAAGTCACTATATTGGATGATACAGGAACTAGGAGAAGATTTCGCGTATCGAACTTTCAGAGTACTACGCAGATCGCACCACTATGTACCGTGATGCCAATTGCTCTGTCCGAGGGCTGGAACCAAATTCAGTTTAATTTGGCCGATTTTTGTAGACGGGCGTATCAAAAACAATTTGTAGAAGTTCAAAAATTTAAAGTAAATGCTAACATACGAATAAGGCGTATATATTTCGCAGACAGAATCCTTTCAGAAGAAGAACTGCCTGCAGAATATAAACTATTCATCCCTTTAAAACCACGAGCAGGTGCTAAAGGTAAAGCCGCAGTGGAACCAACTGGGGCAGATGAAAAGAAACTTGGTGAAGAGCTGAAGAAGAGGGACTCTAAAACAGCTTCTGCAACAAAACTGGTTAAAACAGAATCTAAAATACAAAAAACAGTTGAGATTAAAGAAGAGCCACCCGAAACAGTCGATGTAGGGACAGATGCACCGGGGGCAGAGGCTGAAACTAAAGCAGCTGAAGATGCGGCGGCTGAAGCTCCAGCGGCTGAAGGAGGAGAACCTGCTGAGGGTGAGGCACCAGCCGAAGGAGCACCAGATGCTGCGGCCGGAGATGAAGCTGCTGCTGCCCCAGCTGCTGAAGACAAAGCCGCTGCTCCGGCTGCTGCAGACGAAGGGGCAGAACCGGCAAGGCAAAGCTCAGACGCTACAACACAAACGAACAAAGTAATTATACAAGAAGTTCCTGAAGAAACGGCACCAGCTGAAGTTGCAGAAACCAAAGATGCCGAAGGTGAAGCTGCGCCGGCTGAATAAGAGTAATTAATTCCTCGTAAGGATTGCTCATTATGCAGACTTATCGTACCATTATCTGGTTTTAGACATAATAATATTACTTATTTATATTTTTAACATTTAACCTTTAAGTAGGGACGTTATTCTTTTATAACACTCCTAGAGACGTCTCAGGGTAGCTATTCTTTTATAAGAAAACAATTCTAGGTTGCTTTTATACTTTATCTAAATTAAGCAATAGGTTTATAATAACTGACATACCTACGTAAACATAATCAGTATTTCTTTTATAAAAAAATAAAACAAAAAAAATAACAAGTAAGACACTTTTTTAGGTAATTTTGACTAGTTTATTGTATTAAAGATAAAAAGCACAACATGTACTTTTTGAATAAAAAAACAACTGACAACTGACTTTTATAAGGTAAATTATAGAAGGGCATGCAATCTGCGTTTAATTTGGTCCCTTGCAGAACTGCTGGTCCCTGGATGTCCATAGTAGCTTCACCTAAAACTTGAGTTACGTTTTGGCAAATTTGTGTTGTCAATAATTTCAAATAAACTGCAAACAACCGTGCTATAATCATATTTCATTACTCAATCATCTGGGGATAACATGATAATTATACAGGGTGGAAAAAATCAATACCCCAAAAGGGAATCCACTTCAAATCCTTATGATAGATTATTTTTATAAAGGAAACACTGCTTCATTTTTTAAAAGAAATAGACCTCCACACAAAATTTTACGATTATTCGCTTCACACATCATTTTTCTTTAATTTAATTTATCATGTTTTTAGAGAGTTTTGATAAAAGTACAGCATGTTATTTTTCCTGACTTTAGAAAATATTTCAATGCTGATTTGTTTCTTTTTTAAAATAAAGGCATGTTTTCTTTAAGTTGATTATTTAACTTATCTTTAGGATTTAGTGTGGTTTCCCTTCAGGGCTCATTAATTTTTTCCAACTTGTATAATATATGCCATAGTAGGGTTTAGTGATAATATTTTGTAAGACAACTGAGGATGTGGAGTCTGACTGGCTACTGTCAATTTTTCATTGACTATTGAATGTCAAACGTTGCAACTTTCTTCCTCGTTGGTAGAAAGAAAGTAGCTAAAAGTTTGTGGAAATGTGTGAAACTAAAAAACCGGAATAGTCACGTAGACTTTGAGGCTTCATGTCCATGCTTAAAGGTTAATTACTTTTAATTTAGTCAATATTATCTAGACTTATAACTTTAGTTCGGTTTAACTACATACAGTGGTTCATCGCTTGTACAGAGACCAGTACATCAAGCGTCCCCACTGACAAATTTCTTTAATGGTTTTTCAACTTTATTGCAAAATAATAAGGTTCTTGTTCAATTGGGACGAAATTACAGTTTGGGATAGATTGATGTACTGGCTTATACGTCTCAATAACTCGACCGTCGTCGTCGTCGTCCTGATGAGTCTTTTTCTAAAACCTACTTCAGGCACCAGCTCTCACAATGTGAATTTATATTGTTCAAAACTGTTAACATCTACAAAACCATTGTGAGAGAAAATAAACTTATTATTATTATTAATACTCTGGATAAAGTGCAGCTAACTTATCTGGCCCGTTAGCTAACTGGAACTATCAAAATCACAATGAAAAAAAATAACATGTAGGTACTTATAAGTAGGTACTATCTATACATATTTATTATAATAAAATCGTAACGAGGCCAATTCTGTACATTCAATATTTTTTATAAAGAGTAATTCTCACATGTTAAATACATTATACTGAACCCAAAAAAATGGTTTTTAGAATTTTTGTCTTTTTGTTTGTTTATTTGTTTGTTTGTTTGTTTGTATGTACGCGCATAACTTTTTAATTTCTGCACCGATTTGAATAAAACTTTTGGAATTGTGTTGGCAGTAACCTGAGCTGTAATCTTAGGTACAATTCATCACGCTATGTCACATAGGGGTGAGACAGAAACAGTATGAACACTATTAACTTAAAAATACTGAACGTGAACGAAGTCGCGGGCAACAGCTAGTTCTTAATAAGTTTCATTAACCCTATGTTTGTATTCCTATCTAAGTACTTTTATCTTCTAATAGTTTATCAATTTAGATTGTTTATTTTCCTATTGCTCTCTAATTAAATAATAATAATAATACCAGCCTATTACTGTCCCACTGCAGGGTAAAGGCCTCTTCTCAGCCACGAGCATTGGTCACCACGCTTGTTCAAGGCGGATTTGCGATTATAGACTTGTATTTATTACAAGATCAGGTTTCCTCGTGATCTTTTCCTTCACCAATGTCAGTGCTACTATAATAATAGTCACCTCTTGCAATCATTCGATCTGTTTGGAGGATTTTGATGACATGGCATTCAATACTTAATTCCTTAAGTTATACTTAGGTTAACGTGAGGAAAGCCATGGGCACAGCTAGTCTATTATAATATGTTGAATCACCATAAAAATAACTCAATTTTATTTTATTTTAGATTTTGAAGTAATTACCCACTAATGTTCAGTAAAAATTCTATAGGTATACCAAAATCTCATAACAAATAAGGAAAGCAAAATTTGTATTGGGCAGTACCGGGGAAATTGGATTGAATAATCTTGATACTGTTTAATTTCTTTTTAGTATTGAGTGTATATTAAATAACCCTTGGTAAATAAATAAATAAATCATTTATAAATACTCATTTATTATTTATACAATAAAACTTCATTTTGAAATAGAAAATGATTCCAAAAGCTTCACTTGCAATTCTTGTTTTTCATTAGATGAAAAGGACGGTGAAGATAAAAAAGTATTTTTTATAAATCGCTTTTCCAGAATTTCACATTTATTCTGTCTGGCTGTTTTTTTTTTATTTCAACGAAACAACAACAACAACTTTAAATCAAAACTTAATCCAGGAATCCAAGTTGTTTTTTTTTTTCCGTCCTCTCCTCTCTTTACAAGACGTGGAAAATATAACTTAGTAAACTGGTGTATCTCCCTCTATACGGTCAATCATATGTGAGGACCTATGATTGGCCGCGCCGTACTTTTACATGTTCTAAAAGCTCACAAAAAAGTTACAATTATGTAAGAAAAAATAAAACAAACTATAAGTATCTAAATTAGTCAGTCCAACTTACCAATCAAGTCTATAACGCATTTTAAGTCAGGTGACAGGTGACAAATGACATTGACATATTCATGAAAACCACAATTTTTGTCATGCCGACGTTTTCTGGTACTTCTTGTTGAAATGCGCGCAAAACCTCCTTTTAAAAATTCTTATTGTATAGATAACCATTTACTTTTTATGAATCAATATCTGTCAATGCTTGTCAAAATCGCAATCGTCAAAGAGTTTAAAATAAATATTGTACAAACTATTGGCAAACTGTGACTGCAAACTGTGTCTAAAACTAATAAATTAACGCTTATCAATTAACGATGTTCAGAAATACATACCAAAATGGATTGCTATCCATATTTTACAGTTGTGGAGCTAACCCTCTAGCGATATGGGACATGGAAGTGAAAAATGGACACATAAAACGGCTCACTGACAATGAAGTAAATTCAATAGTCCTCGAAATCGTGGGTACAAACGTTGCAACGACGTATATATCATGCCCAAAGAACAATGACGTGTTAGGCATAAAACTGCCTTTTCTTGTCATGATTGTGAAGAACTTGAAGCGTTATTTCTCTTTTGAGATAACTATACTTGATGACAAACAACTGAGAAGACGCTTCAGAATTTCCAATTTCCAATCTACGACGAAAATTAAACCGTTTTGTACAACTATGCCTATCGGCTTGGCAGGCGGTTGGAACCAGATACAATTTAATCTTGCTGATTTTACGAGGAGGGCGTACGGATCACAATTCATGGAAACATTACGAGTACAAGTACATGCTAATGCAAGAATAAGACGAATTTATTTTAGTGAAAGATTATACTCTGAAGAAGAGCTTCCTCAGGATTACAAACTTTACTTGCCTTTTGAGAAAAAACTGAAAAAGGGTAAATCCAAAAAGGAAGAACCCAAAGAAGGAGAAAAAACACCTGGCGCAGGCGATGAAGAAACAGAGGCACCAGCGACCAAAGTAAAGTCATCGTTGTCGAGGAAGAGCAAAATTACTGCGCAAAGTACTAAGCAGATACAAGCTGAAGAGGATGCAGCGGCGGGTGAAGAAGGAGAAGAGGGAGGAGGAGCAGCAGCTCAGGGTGAAGCACCTGCTGAAGGAGCTGCGACTGCTGAAGGTGAAACGCCTGCTGAAGGTGAAACGCCTGCTGAAGGCGAAGCGCCTGCTGAAGGCGAAGCGCCTGCTGATGCCGCAACGCCCGCTGAAGCCGAAACGCCCGCTGAAGGCGAAGCACCTGCTGAAGGCGAAGCACCGGCTGAAGGCGAAGCGCCTGCCGCGGAAGCAGAGCCAGCACCTGAAGCGGCCCCAGAAGCGCCAGAAGCCGAAGCTGCCGAAGCTTAAAAGGCCCAGGCATAAGTAGAATAAATAAGGAAGGAGAATTTTAAAGTTGCAATAATATTTTTGATTAGTATACGTTTGTTTGTTATATTTCGTTCTAATTATTTGTAGACATTGTTGATGGTATATTATGTACTTTTATTTTGGTTATTGTTGTAACATTATTAGCTTCTGTAGTTAATAATGGAATGTAGATTATATTATGTAATAAATGTTTATCATCATTAATTTTAATTTATATTGTTTCAAAAAGCGTTATTTTATTATAGTAGATAGAACATTGTTTCGTCTTGGGAATACCAAACGGTTCAAGTTGAGTTTAGTATAGACATCACTGTCATCATGAAACAAAGAACATTCTACTAACTTTTAGGAACGATCGCTAACTAATCTCAGTTTCAATCTGTAAAGAATACCTCTAATTTACATTTCTTTTTTAATATTGATTATTAAAAGATATATTATTATTTGACCATGAAAATAAGGACAAAAATAATTATAAATATATCTACCCAACGAAGTGGTTATTTGCCGAACTGAACTGCCTTTGTTCCGTCCAATATGCAAAAGCGGGTCATAAAATCGTACCTACCATTGAGTTGTTGGCATCTCTTTAATAGTTTATGTTCTAGTCTATGGTGCGAAATTCCGCCCATTATTTAGAAGTGGCTACCGTGAAACTGTCGGTACATACATCCGGCATTTTATGGGCAAATGCTTATAGTACAATATTTACTTCTATTGGTTTAAGGCCGAATTTTTGTAGGTCCGAATCATCGGACCGTTCAATAGATCCATAGTTTCCTGGGACTGACTTTTTAACCGACTTCAAAAAAGGAGGAGGTTCTCAATTCGTCTGTATGTATAATATTTTTTTTTTTTTTTATGTATGTTCACCCATATTTTCGTCAATTATAGACGGATTTCAAAAAATTTTTTTTTTGTTGGATAGAGTTCACTTCTGATTGTAGGACGTTTCTGTTCATTCTCTTCCACAAAAAGATTGGTGATCGATTGTCTTACGTGGGCGGACAGCCTTAAGTTTAGAGAATAAATTATTATATTTAGGTCCATTTTAAATCTTAGTACATTATAACTCTTATAGAGCAATTAATTCATCATCATCTGTCTAGCCTTTTCCCAACTATGTTGGGGTCGGCTTTCAGTCGAACCGGATGCAGCTGAATATCAGTATTTTACATGGAGCGACTGCCTATCAGACCTCCACAACCCAGTAATGGGTAATACGATACTCTTGGTAAGACTGGTTGTCAGACTTTCGGGCTTCTGACTAACAGTAACGACTGTCAAAGATCTACAAATGACAGCCGGGACCAACGGCTTTACGTGCTTTCCGAAGCACGGAGGAAACTCGCTATAGTAAAGCAAGAGAGAGAGTAGAGCAATTAATTGTACTGAAGATAATATATACCTTCTTTGTTTACCAACAGATGTCGCTGTTTTTAGCATAAATTGATTCTAACTAATATTACAAAGTGAAAGTTAGTATGTTACTTTTCACAACTAAATCACTGAACTGATCATACTGAAATTTTGCACATACATTGTCAGGTGTGTTCCCGAGGGAAACAACAATAGCCTTCTTATGATAATAGATGGCGCCACGTGTCTTTCAAATCATGATAGAATTTTTTATATAACGGATATATGAGCGAACGAAGTCGCGGGAAAAAGCTATTATTAAATATTCTGCTAAGAGCACAGTTACACTTGTCTACTTCTAAGTATTGACTTGCGGATTTGTCATCGAATAAGTACCACATAATAGGGTGAGTAGAGACGCAGGCTTGAATTGAGACACAATTTTAAACAAAGATTTGTACGTTAAAATAATACATTATCTCACGCGAATCGTAATTTTTTCCAGGATAAAAATAGCCTAAGTGCTTCTTCAGATTATAATCTATATCTGTGCCAAATCTCATACTGATCCGTTCAGCCGTTCAGGCGTGATGGAGTAACAAACATCCATTCACCCAATCTTTCGCATTTTTAATAGTACCTAATAAGAATACAACTAAAATTTCTTCTAAAGTTACGTTCATATTTTTCCCTGCATCTTTTTTCACTTCATTTTACGTGACATTTAATTAGTTTCTTTATTTTAATGAAATAAAACGTAAATTACAAATGTGACACTTACCCCTCAAACCGTTTCAGTAGTATTGTTTCTTGAAAATCAAAATAATAAATGGAAGTTTACCTGAAAATAAAAACACAAAGATCATTATTACGTGTGTTCAATGTTTTACAGTTAAAATTGTTAATCAAATCGCAGACAAGTCAACATAATTTACATATTATATGCCAGTTGAAGACACGGGTGGCTAAACAATTTGCTGCTGCGCTGCGTGTCACGAGTTCGATTCCCGCACGGAACAAATATTTGTTAGTTCCACAGATAGTTGTTCCTGGGCCGGTTGTTTGTGCGCATGTGAGTTTATATGTTTGTTAAGTCACCCCCGATACAGAAGAAATTCCTAGTAATGGGAAACGTTAAAAAAAAGACAAAGAAACGGTAAGTAATCTAACCACATTGTATTGCTTGGAAAAGGCACTATTGATAAAAGACCCACCAAGACTACAATAAGAAACTACTGGCTCAAATCACGACCTTCGTCAAGAGACCTTTTGACATAACAGAATCTACAAACAAACAGACATACTCGCTGCCTAGTACAGGTTTAACCTATTCAATGTAATGTTTTTTTAGGGTACCGTAGGCTGCTAACGGGACCCTATTACTAAGCCTCCGCGGTCCAACCGTTTGTCCGTCAGCGGGCATGGACAAATAAAGTTGTAAATTAAGCAAGAAAAATCAAATTATGAATATCTGAGGTATTGTATTTTTAAATCCTACTTTTTTTTCCCTACTAATGTTATAAATGTGAAAGTTTGTGAGGATGGATGGATGAATCGATGGATGTTTGTTTGTTACTCTTTCACGCTTAAATGGCTGAACGGATCTAGATTAAATTTGTCACTGTTATACATCGTGGTATGGGATAACACATACTTTAGCTATTAAGCCTTATGTAACATCATTATACACTATTATGGCATACAAATAAAATATGAATAGTAAATACTGAAAGAGCTTTTTTACCCGAGTGTGCCAGAAGGATGGTTATTTGTGTAGGTAGTGTTAAGTGAAGGAGATGGCGAGACTTTGATAAATTCCTCAAAAACTGGAAGGATGAGTCACGAAAGCGTGAAGCAATGAAAGAGTGGAGGGAGGCCTTTGCCCAGGAGTGGGATAGAACAGCCTAACAAAATAAAAAAGTGTTATGTACAATAACACTTTTTTATTTGGCGGTGCGGAACCTCTCCTTTGCAAGTCTGACTCGCACTTTACCAGTTTTACAAACCTCAGAAACTATGATGAAAGGAATCGCAGGAAAAGGTTCTTTAATCATCGTCGTTGTGCACACAAATTGAAATGGGGATGCGTATGTTGACCTTTATCTTTTTTATTTGAGGCTCTAAAACGTACCTTTGCCTTTTTCTGAGTAATCAGGATTTTTCTCTATTTATTATTTCCTGGTTTCTGTTAAACAGTGGCTTATGGCAGAGGCGCGGTATGTGAAGGTTTTTTTTCGTATAAAATGGTTAAAGGGTGATATATGGGTAAGGTTATGTAGAATTTATAGAGCTTGATCTTGCACATGTTACCCTACATACGTGCGCTTTGAATGTTTCTACATTTTATTTCTTATCTACATTTTATATTTCATATTTTACCCGCAACTTCTTCCGCTTGGAAGTCTAAGTCAAATCCGTACCTATAAACTACCTGACTGTACCGTTGGTCTCGTGGTCGCAAGCGCGACTGTTGAGCGAGGTGTCCTGGGATTGATTCTCATGTCGGGCAAAAATTGTTTTTCCATTACGAATTTTTCAGCAGCAACCCGAAGTCTAGACGTTGGTGGTGTGACACCCCCATGGCTCGGAAAGCACAAGAAGCCGTTCGATCTTGCGCCTGATCTCTCCCTGGTTGTGTCGGATTACCACCCCTTCGAATCATGAGAGGCAGAGGGAGTGCACCTGATTTTGCGCATACACTTGTGCACTATTATATCTTCTGCGTGCTTGGCGTAGTCTCCATTAAGATTAAGCCACCGTGAACGAAGTCTCTGGAGAATATTATAAGCTACTTACTGTCATACAGATTCTTAGAACATGTAGTTGTCGAAATTTCGTATTTTGTCAGTGACTGAATGGCTTTTCGCTTTTAATTATAAAATTCTAATAAGCACGTAATACAGTAGACTTACACAAATTCTTTTTTGATATTTCATCTACATAGTTGCTTTAAATTAATTCTCAGTTAAGCCTTATTAAACTTGACTGGAAACCAATGTCAACTTTAAGTGAAACGTACTTTAAATGAAACGCAAATAAAATGAAATTATAACAGAAATATTACAGCGGTTTAAGTTACATGAATAATAACCTCATATTCGTATTTAATCTGCGACCAAAAGTGCCGTACAGCTAACGAGTCACAATAAAAGTAATGTTAGCCACATACGTACTTATGTATCTCAAGCCATATACTTTGTATATACATATATATACAAAATACATGATCTCGTACATATTCGCTCAACATAAACGTTGGTAATAAGTTAGCGTGGTGTAGCGGACGATAAATCACGTAGCGATGTAACTGGTACTTGCGGTCTGAGGTTTAAGCGGCGAGCGACTGTCACAGTCTGACAATATGCAGTGTACCTACTCAAGTAACTAAGAGTGCTTAAACTTATCTGTTACCTTTCTTTATCGAATTGGTAATCATAGCGTGGATTTTTTTACTCTTCTGTCATTCTGTAAAACGGTGGGCGCTTATTTGGAAAAAGAATTTCTTCCAATAAGTGGTGATCCAAATTGGACTACCAAAATAAAAACATAAAGTATAAACTATTGTCTGAATATCTTATTGAATCAATCAATGAACTTCGCTTTTCATACTGTTTTCTTGTAGATTTATTTAATATCTTAAAATACTTACTTATAGTATCTTTGCTTATATCATGAGGTTATTAATATAACACTTTTTTAATAACCTTTAACATTGCGGAACGCAAATAAAATGAGTATAAATATTATACGTACTTATAAACAGAAAAATATTACGATATTATTAGCAAACATTGTGTCCTTGCTATAAACCACAAAATTATAAATTAATGAACTTTCAACTCACATTTCATTAGCTGTACTAATATCATATAGGTAATTAAAGTGGCCATAATAAACCTTCCTAAATGGAATATTGCGCCGTAAAAGTTATAATAACAAGTAATTATGAGAATAAGACCCGCAATGGAGCAATAGTTCAGTTTTAAAATAGGGAGCGTCTGTGCAAAGGTGCTATTAAACTTGTAATGGTCCTCGCATTTTATCTGTTATTAAAATGGAGTAACAAATATTAAAAGTAAATGGCTAATAACATTCAAGATTAAATTTTCATAAAGATTCTTTGAAGGTTTACTTTAGTGCAATCATTATTTGTGTTAGTCAACTTTTTTTTATTGGATGGTAATTCTAGAGACGAGCCTTTATTAGGTTTTTTATGACAATGAGTTTTTAGGACAACACATCTAAGCTCTACTTTATTTAGAAACAAATTAATGTTATAAATAAAATTGTCGTGTCGCAATGTTAGTTGCCATATTCTTCCGAAACGGCTAGACCGATTTTTATGAAATTTTATATGTTATTCGGCAGGTTTGAGAATCGGTTGTAAACAATTTTTTAGACCGCTAAAAAGTAATTTAAATGGCAAAGCAACGTTTCCCCGGGTCAGTTCAATTGTGTGTGTAATTTTTTTTCTAACCAATATGTTGTTTTGTTGTTACCCGCTCCGCTTATAACTTGTCCCACGTAAAAGCGAACTGAAGCTAAGCGAACAGTCCGCCGCGTCGGCTTCGTGTTATATTAAAGCCTTAATTTACTGCTGCATTATTAAGCAACGGCAAAAATTGGTCATAAATAAGAATTTACAAACTATATGTACTGTAAATATGTTGATTAGCCTATGGTACTGTTTTTATACTGTGGAAATATGGGTGATTTAGTAGTAGACTAGGTTATTTTAGAATTTTTGTATTTTTGTTTTCGAAATATAAATTGTTTAATTACTGCAAGTATTATCGCTACAATTAAAATACTACTTGTAATTTTAAGGCTAAAATTTAATTGATATTTGGTAGGTTATTGATTTTTAGTAGTAGCAAGGGTTTTTGTTAAGCGGCTTGTTCGGGGAAGTACTCCCATCATACCTATTTCTGTCGCAAAGCAGCGTTGTTGTGTTCCAGTTTTAAGGGCATGGGTGCCGGTGTTATTACAGGCATACACATTTGCAAAGCATAGCAGCATTTGCAGATATCTATAGACAACGGTGACCACTCAACATCAGTTGGGCCGTGGACTCGTTTGCCATGTAATGTCATAAAAAAAACCTAAATCCTAAGTACCTATATCAAAATTGTGTATAAGGTCACATAGAAAATCCGTATCTTAAATCCCAGAAATATTACCGTCACATATTTTCTAGAATCTGCCACAAAATTCACGACACACAAAAACGCTGTAATCGAAAATCGTCAGGACACCAGCAAAATTATCCGGTGCGGCCACAAAACCAACGTAAAACAATTTGGTATTACGTGTTCAGCCCGGTCTAGTCAGCTCACGACGACTAATTTTTGAAGTCGTAAAATTTACGACAAAGGGAGCATAATCTATCTGAAGTACGGTCCGAAGAAACGTGCTGGGCCTCCGAAATTTATTTACGGTCAGCAAAATAAGACGTTCGATTGAGGAAAGTCAAGTGTCTTATTTTTGTCTGTCGATGTTTAGTGGCCATTTTGTTGTATTGGTGCTTTTCAACAAATGTGTCGTTTGAAGTTGTGATGCATGATAAAATTGGGTTTTGTTTTGAAATAGGTTTCCTTGTTACCCTGTTCGTTTTGATATTCTGTTTATATGTTAGCATACAGTGAATTCTCAAGCGTATGCCGCACCCCTGGCCATGGGCAGAAGTGGAACACCGCGGTGGCCCTTCGTCACCCCCAAGTAAGATGTCTATGACGATTTCCACCGCGCACCAAAAAGCATACGGTTAAAAAAAATGACTTTCACGACTTATCGTTTCTTTACTTAGACCATTTTACCTTTCCAATTGGCATCAAAAGAAAATATTACTGAAAACTGCTTATTCGTCTATGTAAGTCAATATCACTCTGCAGCCTAATTTTATTCCCAAAAACCACTTCAAACTTCCCTTCACCAGTTACATCAAGTTATAACCGGTTAGATGCGGTTCGTTGCGGTGTTTGCGGACGGTACCGCAACACTTACTCAAATTAAAGGAGCGGGTATACTTGCGGATGCAGATTCAATTACTGAGTCGGTACACTCTCCCAACGTTATCAGGAAAAGTACTGGCTTTACTGGAACTGTGCCTTCCATACGGTGTTCGATTTAGTTTATTGGTTCTGAAATAGGATCGCAATATTTTTTTAAGGGGTTAAATATATACTTTTTTGGTTATCCTAGTTGATAAAAGCTCCTAGGTATGTAGTAGCCCACTGCATTTTCATTATTATATTTTTTTAACTACTATCATTTCTGCCAGTTCTTGGTTGGCAACTACATTGCCTGCTCAATTGGTTCCTGCCGCTGTGCCTCTCGGGCCCTCTACGTCGTATGTAGAAGGCTCCACAGCCGCGTGTGGCCATGAGGTTTCATAATTCACGCAAAATAATATCATATAAGTATGTAGCGACATCTATTGCTCAACATGCGAACTACTACGGAAAGCTGACGTTGCCCAGATTGTACCATCCAAGTTCGCCGCGATGTTAGCTATACAAAATCCCGACAACAACCAACTGGGCTGTAGCCCACCAGACACAACCACCCGTCTGGTCGGAGGATCCTCCCTTTTCAATGGAGGATGAGATATTTTACACTTTATTTCTCATACCTCCCCAAGTACAGCTAAGCTATTCTGAAATAGGCAAATCACTTCGAAAGCCACGCTTGCTTCGCAGAATATCAAATCTTATCAAACTTCTCACTTACGTCATCATTAGTGTCGAACTAACTGATTGTAACAATACGAAACTAAAATCTCACCACGGATTCAATAGTGATTTCGCAATTAACTTTTTAGAATAGCACTACTGATTTCACACCAGGAAGCATTAACTACAAAGAAACCCAAACATTACAAAAGTTATTTTCACATATTTCATGTTTTCATGAACAATGTAGGTGTTTATCTTTACAGTACATAAACCAGGGTCATTTTAGTCCGCCCTGGGCTAGAGGGTCATATTTTAAAGGCCACCCGTCGCTGCCTTCTACTGATAACACTGCCTATCGGTTATTTACTGACCGCAGAGTCAACTTTACAGCATTTTTGTTACCTTAAGTGTTATAGTAAATATAAATGTAGTTGGTTATTTTTTTAACTTAATTTCGTGTAAAAATCGTATTTGTAAAAAATGAGTTGAAAATATTAATGGAGTATTTTTGGAAATTTGTGAGTCATGCTAACGAGTAAAGACGATAACACGGTTGGTGTAGTGGCTGAGTGTCGCTGGTTCGATTCCCGCACGGAATATATGTTAGTAGCCTTCATATATTTGTTCCGGGTTCAGGTGTATGTATATAGGAGTTTATATGTTTTTGAACGCACCATACAAGATAAATTTCTAGTATTGGGAAACTTGAAAAAAAACCAATGCAATAAATAAATACAGGTAAGTACCTATGTAAATAGCCGAATTGAAAACCTCCTTTTTGAAGTCAGCTCAAACAACTACCACCATTAACAATTATGAAAACTTTTGCTTTAAAACAAAGCGAAACTAATGAATTTCTCTTTGTTCTACACTCTTCTATGTACATGAAAACAAATACTGAAATAAACAAATATTAATCACTCGTAGATAATAAAACTCATTTTTAATTAAAAACTTCTCTTTAAAATATTTATCATTATTATTTATTCAATACAAAACATGGCTGTAAAATCTTGAGTTGTATCGATAATTACAATCTTAAAAGCATATGGCGGTGTTGCTAGTTAATAAGAATCTTTACTAATATTTAAAAGAGGAAAACTTTGTTTGGTTTATTAAGTACTAGCTTCTGCCCGCGACTTTGTCCGCGTCACAGTTGATGTGTTATCCTACGGGTACCGTACATTTTCCCGGGATAAAAAGTAGCCTATGTGTTATTCCAGACTATAATCTATCTTTGTGCCAAATTTCATCCAGATCCATTCAGCCGTTTAAGCGTGAAAGAGTAACAAACATCCATACATCCATACATCCATACATACAAACTTTCGCCTTTATAATAGTAGTAGGACTAGCTTTTGCCCGCGACTTCGTCCGCGTGGATTAATAGTTCTCGTTCCCGGGGGATTTCCAGGATGAAAACTATCCTATGTCCTTTCTCGGGTCCCAGACTTTATCTGTACCAAATTTCATTGAAATCGGTTCAGTGGTTTAGGCGTGAAGAAGAGACAGACAGACAGACAGAGTTACTTTCGTATTTATAATATTAGTACGGATTGTCTGGAAGTACAGGAGCAAACACATCTCTTAAAGCAGTACCATTTTAATCCTGCTTTTTAATTTGACGCTTATGAAATCTACACTAATATAATAAAGAAGAAATATTTTTATTTCTGTATGACGAATAAACTCAAAAACTACTGGACCGATTTCAAATATTCTTTTGTCGTTAGAAAGCTACATTATTACTGACTAACATGGGTTATATACCATCACGCTGTGACCCACGGGAGCGGCGCAGTCACCAAAGACACGCGGACCAAGTCGCGGATAGTTCGCTAGTGAAAATTAAAAAAAAAAAAATACCATCACGCCTGTATTCCCCGAAGGGTTAGGCAAAGGTGTACCAATGTACACCCACAGTTTGCCGGTATATTTAGGTCCCATGTAATAGGGGGCGAGCCTATTGCCATTAACCGGGCACAAATCCAAACTCCGAGCTGCTACTGAGAATTTTATAAAAAAAACCCAATAACACTTTTGAATATTACAGAGATACAAATATTATCTGATATATCACATGTACCTCATAATTTCATCACAATGCAATTACACGTAGGTGACGTTCTAGATGAACTATGAGGCATAGCAACTGTAATAGATAACCGTTATCACTGTCACTACACAACTGAGGACCTAGCACTACCGGGCGGAGTAAACAAAACGTTAATTCGATCGATTTTTTTATTGTACCCGTTTTGAATATTATGTTAATTTAGTTTAAGGCTTTAGTCTTATTAATAAGTTCACAGTAATAATTATGCTTGTCGCGTAAAATTCAACCAAAATGCTTTAAGATCAACTGGATTGGAATATTTGGCGCTCCCAGGAAAGCTGGTTCCATTTATATTCTCCTGACTGACTTCGCAATATCAATTGAGACTAGCTGCCAAATACTGAGAAGTTTCTAATAGAAAACCTAACACTTTGTCCGACCTAGGAATCGCACCTAGGACCCCACACTCAGCTTTCGCACTAGTGACTACGAGACTAAGCGGGCAGGCAAGTCATTATAACAAGTCGTATTTGTACATGACTACAAAGCATAGATTTGTCACTGACATTAAAAAAAAACATAAAGGAATCATTTTTAAGTAAGCTTATTCACAGCAGATGCATTTAAACATCGGTATAATACAACATACAAACTATCATTTTGCATCGTTATTTCTGCACAAAACAACCAACTAAAGTAATTAACCAACTCGCATGTTTCTTGAAAACGTCTGCACTTTGTCATAGACACTGCTGCACTAATAGTACACTCACAAGCAGAAATGTATTACAAACACGTAAAATTAATAAGCGATTTTCTCCTAAAATAATGTGTCTTAATGTTGTTTTATTAATATCTACGGATTATTAAAATGGCTTATTAATTAACAAAATAAACATCGTGTACATGGTACTAGTTTAATTTTAAAAAGTATTTTTTAAATTAAATTAGTACCTACCATGTATAGTTATCTCTCGAGAAAAGTGGGTTTGAATTTGGCATAAATATAATTTAACGGGTGTAAATAGACACCTAATGAAGGCGAAACTTGCATATTCTTCTCATCATTACAATAACCTTCTGAGAACTTTTTGGGTTACGGAGATTTTGAAGGTCGAAGTTCCAACTTCTTTTAAAGTTATTTTCAAAAACAAGTTTCAAATATTTCAAATAAATACTTTAAATACCCCCACTCTTGTACTATTACATACATCCGTAAGCAAATATTTTGCGTACGTTACAAGGCGCGCTATTATAAACAGTGATTATTTAGACCAAAAAACAAGTCTGTTTCCAGTATCTGTTCTGTTCTGTTCAATGTTCAATGTTCAATGTTTATGTGGGAGTGAGATGGGTAGTATTCGTTGCTATGATTGTGTCTTTGTCTTATGACTGTACCTATTAGTACAGTGGGTTCTGTGCAATGTCATTGTGAAGCTGACTTGTAGTGACTCGACATTATTTTGTCGTCTGGTGAAGCCGTATGTTCTAAAGTACGGTGAACAAAAGAGATAAGTAACCAGACCGTCTAATATAGTTGAAGTTTTCTCTCAAACCAGGGGAAGTTTTTAAATAAAATTTAATTTAATAAAAAAACTGTTTATTTTCTATGAATAGAAACAAAAATTATTAAAAATCTTCTATCGGTTTTTAAAAAACTTTAAATTTATTAGGCGACTCTGGTTATTTATCTCTTTTGCTGACTGTACATAAGTACAGTAATAAAAGTAAGAACTAGGATTAGATCTTATTAGAAGAGTGTGGTCTGCTTTGTATCATAATAAAACAAAGAAGTTGCAGGACTACTACTGTCTGTGTGTGTGTTTTGTTTTCATAATGTCAAAGTTAGAGTGAACAGGCTTCTGATGGATAAGCTCAGTCCATCGTCGACTTTGTCTTTGTCACCTCTGACATAGACTAGAGAAAACAGCAAGCAATCTAAAAAAAAAAAAATTGAAGACACGGTTGACATGTCGCAAGTTAAATTCCCACATGTATCAATTATTTGTAAAGCCTAAAGATACTTTTTCCGGGTCCGATGGGATGTGTGTGAGTCTATGTTTGTTTTATCACAAAACAGAAGAAATTCTTAGGAAGGGGCAAGTTTGCAGCCTTGCCAGGTTTATCAACATTTCGCACATAAATTGAACATCGTATCGAACCCACCTAACCTATAACCGTGATAAATATTACTAAGCAATCACATTACACACACAGGGTGATCCAATTACAACCAAAACAAACACACTTAAAACTGGCCACAATTTTCTACAATAAAAAAAAAACAAAACACACACACAGAACGTTCCACATTTAAAAAAGTACACACACACTAGTACAGGACGTTACGCCCGCTGAATATTCATAGCGCACCGGAGATTGTATCGCTTTATAAACACCCTGTATACTAGTCCCCTCACGTGCCCCTAATGACCTGAACAGTATTAATGGAGGAAATTTTAATTTTCACTTAGAACCTTTTGGCTGTATATGATTTATGTACGCAGACATTGTATAGAAATTGCAAATGTAGATTAATTTGTGTTTGTTTGTGAGCTAATTAGTTTGTGTTTCTAGTTCGTAATGGATAAGGGATTTGTGAAATATTGCTGTGGGAGTTTTTGGGTAAATAGATTTTAAGGTTTTAAGGATTACTTGCATTTTTATTTTGCTTTGTTTCCCTACTTTTATTTGCACTTTACTATTTTTACTTTAGACGTTACTGGCCGCGGGTTACTCACAAAAAAAAACAATAAGTGTCAGTTTTATTTTTCACTTACTTTTTTGTTCTTTGATAAGACCTTAGTAAAAGATACCAACGCCTGTAGTATCTTGTATAACAAACTTTAATATTATTATTATCTTCAATATTCTTTCTCATAAAATATGTACAGAAAAATAAAATTATACATAACAAAATATAGTGTTAAACATAAAGTTTCAACTAGTGCAAAAGCTAAAAGTAGCTCTCCTGAATAAATAAAATGCGATCAACGTGAATGCTACGACGAGTTCTACGAAATGTCTACGCCGTGCTACGAGCGTCTACGAGATATTCTACGCCGCGTCTACGATTACATTATAACGATCGAATGAGCTGTTTGTTTGAGAGTCAGCCATACAACTTCGTATATTTTTATTGATACTTAATTTTAACTATATATTTTTATAGAATATACTTGAGAAAAGTAAGAGAAAAGTAACTTCAGATCGTTACTTCTACTAGTAAAAAAAACTAATACAAAAAATTGGTTTAGAATAATTTTTGTGAGATATTTTATTTTACCTCTGGTTTTTTTCTAAATCACTTTGTTGGCATGCACTCTTATGGCCCGCCTGATGGTAAGCAGTTACCGTAGCCGATAGACTCCTGTAATACCAGGGGCACAACACGCGCTTTGCCGACCCTTATAGAACCTATTCACTGCCATAAAATTTTCAAGATAAATAATAATATTTTTCATACATAAAAAACATACTAAACACGTCACAAAATAATGACATATCACTAAAACGTTTCCAAACGAACACATCTGTCAGTTCAAATCAATGTTCTATAAAAGGTCAAACAATTCCCTTGTGTGCATTAGTTAATAACAAACAAACAACCACCACCAGTCAGCTGACAGTTTAATTTCGCGAATGAATCGTTCAATATGAACGGTTCATATTGAACGCTGTCGGCTCCGATTGGTCACTGGGGGTAATAGCCTGTTGACGTTTAGTCAAATTACGTTGGGGGCAACCCTAATGTATTATATTTGTTTTGGTTTTTTTTTCAATGAGGGATCGAGGTGTGGTTGAATTGACAGTATCGTGTATCAAGTTTGGTTGTGGAAATGAATACCTATTAGGAAAGAAAAAATAAGGTCAAAATTAAATAACATATTAGGTATATTTTTTTGCATTCTTTTTTTAAAATTTAATTCATTTTCTGTGTATTATGTGTTCCTTACCAATACCATTTCAAAACCACATTTTGTGATGTCTTCATCAGATCATTGGTCAACTCACAATAAATATTTTTAACTCATTCTGTTCGAAAAACTCACTGAATTATTCCCAAAATCCCCTGGTATTGGAAAACAATTCTTTTCCAGCACCAACAAAAACAAACAACAATACAGCACCTAAATCAAAACACACACGAACAACTAACAGCCAACAAATCACAGCAAACATTGGGCCAACGTTGGCCGCAGTTATTACAAGGTCCGTTGCGTGGATGATAACATTAGTTTGCCGGTTTTCCGTAAAAACCGGTATAAATCACTAGCGCGCCAGCCCTGACTAATTACGGTTTAATTTAGACCAACAAAGGGCCACACTAGCAAACTTGCTTGATAAATCTCTAACATGTGTGTTGCCTAACGAGTAGTGACCAAACTGGAATAATAGGGTGGATATTTTATCGCTTTTAGTTTGGTATATGGGATTTTTCTCTTTGTTATTCGGGAAAGAGTTATTTTCCTAAGTGGATTTTGTTAGCTTATTTAAAATAAGATATAAGATAAGTGTGTTAATAATGTATAACAATTATTGTTTAGTAGCGGGTAGTCATAGTTTTAAAAAGGATAGTTTACAATATTTAAAGTAATCATCAAAGAAAATTATCTAATACTTATTGATCCCTTTTTTAAATTCAATTATAGCACATATCACTCAGGTATAACGTAGTCTCCTATTAGCTTTACAATTTTCAGAATCGGACCAGTATATCCAGAGATTGGCGCGTGCATACAAACAAACAAGACTTCAGCTTTATAAAGTGGAGTACGTTAAGAATAGATTCCAATATGTACACCACATTGACATAAGTAAGTTTCTGTTGGACATCACTGACTCACTTACATTGGTAACCATGTCAGAGGCCCTTGAGGCTATTTAGAAACTCTGATACTAGGGTGTGTGGGTGCGTTAGACCTTACTGCCCACACGATAAAGAAAGAAGAATATTTACACGTTAAATGAGAACTTCACAAGTCTAGTATTACGAGTAATCTGAAATTATAACAATACGACTATAACTCCAATACAAACCAAAGATACAAACACAAATAGGACATAACTCCTTAAGTCACAAAACACACACACACACATTAAATCAAATAACAAACACATAACACAAGTCTATTATATCAAGCAGTTTGTAGCCGATGGTTGAATTTCTTAGGTCAGAGCAACCTTTGTTTCTTTCGATGTCGTTTTTCATATAAATTGGGTATAAGAAGGGGATTATACGCCTTAGTGCCAACGTCGGGGAGCAACTATTTCTACTTTTGTATGTTTTTTCCTCTATTTCACTGAGGATTTGTGTTGTTTACATGTTTTTGTGTGTGTGAATTTATTTCATAAAATGTCTTGGTGTTTAAGTTTTGTTTGGAAATGTAGGTAAATATAACAGTTGGGGGCGCGGATTTTGTTTCAAGCGAATATAGGGCCCCGACTCATGGTATTACAAGGAACCGTAGGGTTACAGTCCGATATAAACCTCCGATTTCCTTACCAAAAAAAAGGTAAATGTCCAAAATGGAATGGATTTGAATGCCATTTTTTTAACAACTCCGCTAAACCTAGCTACAATCCCGTCAATTATATCAAATGACACACCCCAACGTTCAATCCGAACATTCAAATTAAAATGTAAATGATAAACCTTAATTAATAGAAACATCGACTAAGCTGGAGTTAGCGTCAATCATAGCATAGGAAACTTCACTAACGGTAATTGAAAAAGTTAAAACTTTATACCTACGCAGAGATCAGAAAACGCGAATTATTAAACCAATTAAAACTTGGCAACATTAACTGATTCAACGCACAACAAATTCGCACAGAAGTTGCCAGCCTTTAGCCCCGATTTTATTTGATATGGACCCTTTTCGATACGTATAAAATTGCCGTAAAGTTTTGATTACGAATAAAAAGAACAGGGACGGAAACAGGTAGAAAACGATTTTTATGTACCCTTTAAAGATTTGCTTTGGGAGGCAAATCACGTTAGAAATAATATAATTTACTAAGGGAAAAAGCTTAAATTAGAGTAGGTAATTTACGTACGTTCCGAAAAACAAATTTATTATTTACTTAAATTGCTCAAATAAGTTACTTATAATTTACGTCACCTTCTCTCGACCCCGCCTTTTTCTCCTCTTGTCTAAAGCAACAAGTAATAATTGACCTCATAATGTATGAGTCTCAATGCTAAAATGTATAATAAAGCTGCTATGTTCCAGAACAATATTTGTTACGAGTTCTCGCTTTCATCCTATTTCTCAAATAAAAAAATAGGGATGGCCATAACCCTTTTATGAATTTTTAAAATATTTCGTTTGTGAATATACAGATCGCGATGCCAGGAAGGCTCGGATTACATGTATTATTGCAGCTAGTGTAGGCCGAAACTGGATAAAAAATTCATTAGAACGCACCTCCTTGCCGTTTGAATATGAAACTTATTACTCGAGCTGTTGAGTGGCAAATCGCTAAATAGCAACAGCCAACTCATTTTCCGCCGACATTGAATATTCTGCCGTGTTTGAAGGAAAAACAAAGTGTTAAATTGCGTGGGGAGTCGCCTTTGAGTTGGTGTCGTGTTGAGGAAGTTTGGATCGTGTAGTATGTTCAGTAAGGTCTATATTTGTGTGGAGTTTGTTGGATGTAGTGTGGGGAGGGGTGCGCTTCCTGTTACAGGAGACATGTAGAGAGGATGTGGGTCAAGTAGCAGGCAACAAAAGTATGAGTGTTGCGATGACGTGCTCTTGTGCACACGGCGACGCGACGTCGACACTGTACGTTTGACTGCATTCTGTTTGGATTGCCACGATAGCCGTTTTATATCTATCAAAGTTTAGTGCAAGCTGCCTTTTCAGTCAACAATTGAACTGTAGCTTTGGCAGTAAGTCTTTTTAATCCGATTACGGCGAAGCTGTGTGAAAGGAAAGGTTATGCTGAGTCTTGTAGGTGTGTACTTAGGTGAGATGGTTTATTTCATTGTATGACCTATTCGTCTTGAGCAAGTTTGGTGATCCATGCTTGTGCCGTGTCTGTAGGATAAAAGGCGTTTGTTTTGCAGTATGTGTAATACATACATATACATATGGGTACAATTTACAAAATGTCACATGTTTTTATTAATCAGACTAAACGACCATTAAAATTTCCGACTATTCAAGTAGATTTATCAAAAAATAGGTCAAATCGATCGACATTTTTATACATGCGGCAATATATTTTTATTATAAAGTTTTTGACCTAAGACTGAAGCTATTTCTACGAATACCGACTTATCTAACACTTGCTCCAATAGACGTAATCCGATATTCAAAATGGCGTATACAAAAATGTGAAATGTAAGTAATTACATGTTTTTTTTTTCCTTTTCAACAGCAATTTTTATTCCTCTTGTTAAACTAGACTCAGATTACCATCTAAAGAGCACTTTCAGTTCTTTTTTGATCCCGTGACCCGTGTGTGTTTAATAAGCGTATTTTGACGTAGAACTCGTGTGCAGATTGGCGTGCTAACTAAGTTAGGTAGCCACGCCGATGGCTCGCTTGAATATTAAAAGATAAATGAGGTTTTAATAATATTTATGGCTACAAAAGAGGGGTAAATTAACAGGAGGTTGAATAGAACATTGTTGCTTGTTTATGGGTTTTTTGATGGGCCATGTACATTATTTATGTATGTCTATTGTTCCCTCCATCATCGTTTTTGGCAATTCTGTTTATACTCATCATTTTTATTTGTTACTATGCGGTTTCACAATAACAATACTAATCACCCTCTAGGTAAATGCGGAGTTCTATTTTTAACAAAAATAAATAATGACAGTCCTGGCTTGAGGCATGGAGGGGTTTCAGCATTATCAACGGTCACCCTCCACAGATTGACCTCAACAAGCATTGCTTGACCTTGGTCAGTCGACCCTTGAAATACTAAACCACCGTGGCGAAAGATACATTTTAATAAGAGGGCAACTGAAATAAAAATTGCATTATACAGTTTAGGTACCCCTATCTCTTGCCAAACAAAAACACAACAAAATGTGTTTTTATTGGATGGTGTATTTTGAAATATCTGTAGTGTGTCTACACTATTTGGAAATAGTATATAGTAGGCACTACTGACTGCCAATTCTCAATGGCGGCAGAGTAGCTGTTGTTCTTAACTTTCGAAAGGAAAACGATAGGAATCGAGTTGTATAGAGGCCTCGCCACTGTTAAACCACGTTAAACACAATTTAATATAGTCGTAAATTATATTTAGATACCCTCTATTCTGAAACTACCAACAAATTCTAAAGCAATAAACAAAAGTTATGGCACTAACCCAACAATCAGTCCTTTACTTCGGTTAAAACCGTACCAATCGTCGATCAAAAGGACGTGTCATTACATTTTTATAATCCAAACACTTTACCACACAATCAAAAACAGACCTTAGATCTCAAGAAATAAAATGGAAAATGATTATGTTGGAGCCTGTTCACTGTGTCGTGAAATCCAGACAGAGCGTTGTGAACTAGAGGCGAAATGATAATAATTTCATATTATTTTGGAATTGTGCTTCATACAGCCGCGGTGTTGGCTCGTAAGCTGGCTTCATTACATATATTTCAGCAGATTCTCTCGAAGTAGAATTAACCCTGCGATGATGCCCTGGGTACCATGTTAATGCATGTAGAGATAATGACAATGTTCACACAGAATGAATATGCGCTGAAAATTGTTTGATGGCTAGGTTCACGCCGGAATGTTCTGTATATGTTTATGTGGTAAGTAAAATGTACTGACATAGTGTTTAGGGTTTTCGGTACGTTTTATGTGTTTGGCTTAGTTATGTGCTGATAAAGATCATAAAACCTAAGTGGGATAAGAACGTAAAATCATTTTTGTTATGACGTTTATGACTGAGAGGGGTTGGTTATAACTAGATAATATAGGTATGTTGCTTTTATAAGTTACAAAAACCTACCTACATTTTTGTGCGTGTTTAAACAACTAACTGAAATAAAAAAAACATAAATTATCAATTTTGTGTTTCTTCCGGGAATAAATTGAAAATATGTATTAGAAATATTTTTCCTTGAAAAACATAAATACGTACGGAACTGAAACATCAATATTACTTTCGCCAAAAACGAATTAAAAATGCACACAGTCAAAATGTAAATGAAATATTTCGCAATTATTTTTCATAGCTAAACACCGGAGGGATTTAATTAACTGAATTAATTAAGTGAAAACATTTCAGCGATAATTTAAATCTCCTGTATTTGTCTAATCGGCTGTGTATTCGAATTTGAATGTGTGTACCAAATAATAATAGTCAAGCCAATCAAAACCCAATTTCGAACTAGACTAAGGTCAGAATGGCGTGTGATTGAAGAGTCCAACAGTGGTCTGCTATTGGCTATATATCCGCTAAAAAATCCCAATACAAATTTTCTATATTCCTTCTCGTATTAAAAAGTCTTCTCTTTCTTTATCGTGTGAGCAGTAAGGCCTAATGACCCCACACACCCTAGTGTCAAAGTTTCTAAACCGCCTCAAGGGCCTCTGACATGGTTACCGATGTTGATGATGTCCAAGAAAGTACATATAATATGAATTTATAAAAGTCACATTGGTACTTGCTTGGGCAAGTACCAATGTGACTTTTTCTGACTTACCCGTGCCGTGTAATAAAATAAAACTATCCAAGTACAACGTGTTTAAAAAATTATAAAAAAAAAATATTTTAAAACCTAAAAAAAACACATTACTTTTGAAGGGTTAAACGTTCATAAATAAAGAATATCTCGCGATCTTCGCGTTATAATCGCACCGTTCATCTTATGACGGTACATTAAGTCCGAAAGCTCTAACATCTTGAAATATATCCTTCACAGATATTAAGATTCATTAAACTTGGGTTTAGTGGTTAGTGACTGAAGCGAGGTTTTAAGTTAATTGAATTAAATGCTTTCTGCAAGTTGAACTGTGTTTTTAGCTGAAGAAACGTCTTTGTTTACTTTCAATGTAACTCTGCAACTATGTCGATTTACAATCTTATTTTTGTTTACTTGAAATCTGAAAAGGGAACATTGTAGGTCACATTGGTCTCGTTATTTTTAAGAAAAACTTTTATAGGACATACAAAATTAAAGTCGCAAAATAAAAATTTGATGATGAATAGATTTATCTTATAAGTTGTTTTTTTTTTCAGATGTTTTGGTCATGAAAAATAATTAAATACGTGTCGGCGAGTTGATGACTAAGTACAAGTTATGTATGATGCATAAAATAATTGATTTCAATGCCACGTTTTACAGTCAGGTTCTAATTACTTCTTGAAAGACCATGTGGATTGGAAATTGCAAAAAGATATCAGTGAACTGTCGTATTTTATTAAGAAGTAATAACTTAAATATTATCCCCCTTTCTTTACAAAATAACAAACCTATATTATCCTTGTACTGTTACGTTTTAATATTTCCTCATTTTCAAATAGGGCTCCAAATATTTTCAGAGTATCATTTAAACAAAAAGGCGCTCAAAATGGATGTCAGTTCAGAACACGTGCCCACTTCACTTCATTAAATTTTGACTGAAAGTTCATC
Source organism: Caradrina clavipalpis (assembly GCA_932526535.1). NCBI lineage: Eukaryota > Metazoa > Arthropoda > Insecta > Lepidoptera > Noctuidae > Caradrina > Caradrina clavipalpis. The sequence goes on from OW052103.1 coordinate 6,034,750, forward strand.
GTGCTGATTTCATATTCAATTTGGCGTTTGCAGGGACCGTCATAATTTTTTTATGGCAACATAAAGCGCGTCTGCCGATGGATCCCTTTTTTCTATCGGAAGGTACAAAACGTTCGGGATCAGGGTACTTGGGACTGTGTTCAGGTGATTATTTTGGTCTCGTATTATTTGCTGAGGATTTTTTTCAGGAGCTACGTGAAGGGATAATTGCCTTTTGAAATGAACTCTTTTATAATGTGTGTTTGAAAAGTGGTTGAGGTTTTGGCGTAATACGTCTTTCAATATAGTTTGGGAGATTGCTAAATAATGATGCCAGCTTATTATATTGTCCCACTGCAGGACAAAGACTTCTACTGATACAGAGAAAGCACGAGTAGTGATTACCACGCTTTTTCAAGTCTCATCATATCAGCCGTAGGACGTCGACTTTTCGAGATTTCCAAAAGGACCGTTTGGCGTTTACCTCTGGTCTTAATCAGGTCATCTGTCCACCTTGTGGGTGGACGTCCTACGCTGCGCTTGCCAGTGCGTGGTCTCCATTCGAGACCGTTTTTCATGGCTAAGATTGCTAAAAGCACAAAAAATAAGTACGAAGAAATATTTTTAGCGTCATTTTTTAGCTTCACGCATTGTAACAATGTGAAAATAATGAATATAGTATGAGATCTTTCTACTTCCAATTTGAAGAATAATAATTGTTGTCATTGCTGTTGACAGGTGCTACTCCTCATTTAGGAATGTGAGTATTCTTTTCTTCAGTTGACAGCATGACAAGTCAAGAATATGATATGGATACACATACACACTTTTCTTTTTGTTTTAAATAAACTGAGTGTTATTCTAATGTGACGAGTTCTCACTCCTTGCTTTGGAAATGTAGGTGTTCTAACTGACATTTTGAGGTGCGGAGTGATTTCTCGTGCGATGAAAAAAGCTAACCACCGCCTTCGCTCAGATTTTAATCTTTGAATACCTATTTATATTTATTATTCTGTTATATCCATTAGGCCAAGTTTGCTTATGATGTTTTCCTTCACAAATGTCAGTGATGTCGAAGAAAAACTTAGAAATTATATTAGGGATTCGAGAAGTTACGCCGAACCCACAGCCCTATGCATGAGAGACAGCCGCTTTAACCTTTGGGCCATCACGACAATGGTATATATCCTACCTTTCAAAAATCTTAAATAGAAAGATAAACCTCCAATACTGATTTCATTGTAAAAAAAATACCTGTATCGTTAATTTACCGCGGCAGGTACAATCGCGGTCGGCGTAATTTTTTTTATGAGTGAGCACACAATTCGTAATTCGACCTCATTTCAAGTAAAAGAGAGGGTAGACGGAAAAAGTGCTCCCTCATTATCGTTTTCCGTAGTCGCGTCGGTACCCAGGGTGTTGGAAAACAATACAATTCCGCATGAAACGCCTGGGTATTTTTTCAAGAAATTAAAAAAAAAAGTTTTTTTTTGCGCTTATTTTCGCGTAGTGTGGTGGGGAGCTAAAGTGTGTAATTCGTAGGCCTGCTTGCACCTGGTCCCTTGTATATTGTTTGGGTTTATTCGTTCAAGCGGTGTTTGTTTAAAAATGCTAGTCGGTGTATTGAAACCTTGGGCTACTTAGGAATATTTTGGTAGGTACAAATATGTTCTGTTATGTAGTCAGACAGTTTGGCTTTATTATGAACTTTAAAGTTTTGTATTTAAAAAAAACAATGCTATTATTGTTGTCACAAGATGTGCAAGATGATAGACCATACTTGCCGAATGCTGTGTTATAAAACAATCTAAGACGATAAGATAAGTATTAGAAATAGTTTTACACCATTTAAATCATTACTTCAACCTATATCTTTTTTCTCTAAAATCTTTAGTCTGTGTCACTTTAATGACTCGCCATTTCAACTTCTCACACTACCAAATATTCTCGAATACAATTTTTCATTAATCAATGTACTGCGAGTCATCAACAAGGGGGCGAAACGGAAGTACCCGGCCGGAAGCAGAGGGACTAAACTCGGCGGTTAATTGCGCGAAAAGCGGAGCCCTTCGTTTTGAATATCGAACGATTATTTCCGCGTGAGATTTAGGGATCATGTGTTGGAGGGAGATTTTATTTTATTGATGTGCGCCCTCTATGTTGTCACATAAATTACTCGAGCTATATAAGTTGACTTTTCATTCTTTTGCATATCCTTATTTCCTTACTAATATTATAAATGTGAAAGTAACTCTGTCTGTCTGTCTCTTCTTCACGCCTAAACCACTGAACCGATTTCAATGAAATTTGGTACAGATATAGTTTGGGACCCGAGAAAGGACATAGGATAGTTTTCATCCCGGAAATTCCCCGGGAACGGGAACTATTAATCCACGCGGACGAAGTCGCGGGCACAAGCTAGTCTTTCATAAGTTGCAAGTACGCATGATATGTAGACCTTTTATTAAGGGAGAATCCCCGAATCAAGATATAAAAAAAAATGTAGGGAACGGTTCTTTTGTTTTTCATATAATTTGTTTTTTTTTTTTGTTTTTTTAAGTTTTTTCCGTAGTGTAAGTTGTTATACAAACAACTTATAACATCTTCATCATCATCAAGTGTTTACATCACAGATAGAGTTAAAAGTAATTCTTGTGTACAAGATATAATTCCACGCGGCATCCTTACACGTACTAAATGATTTTCATCTCTATTTAAGTGATATTTTAGTTGGTTTTAAATAATTAATAAATGAAAATTTTTCGTGCACATCCTTCTCTTGAGTGTCGTGATGGTTCAGCGGTTATGGTGCTCGCCCTTCATAAATGAGGTTGTGCGTTAAAATACGGGCAAGTACCAATCAGATTTTTTCAACTCATATGTACTTTTCAAGTTTATCTCGGATATCATTCACCAAGGATTTTAGAAAACATTGTGAGGAAACCTGGACTTTATAGTGAGTATAAATCGCTAATACGCCTTCTATGCCCAATAGTGGGACAATAATAGTGGGACTGATATTGTTATTATTCCTTCTTTGTCTGCAAAGACTGTTATGGACATAAAAGACGAGGCAAATTGCCTCTATTCAGAGGCATATCTATAAATCACTAGGTCTCTAGTATCGCGTGCCGATATATTTGGAAACGCACCACGTTTATGAATTTTGTTATGTGTTTATTACTTTCCTGTTTATTTATAACTTCATACTTTGTTGCGGAGTTTGATTTGTAATACTTTGATGTTTGATTCGGGTTAAATATGAAATAGAATAAAATATAGGTTATATTTTTATTTACATGGGATTATAGAAGAGGATTAAGTTTTTCAATATTTTATGCGATTAAGGTACTATTCGTATCTCGTGTGTTAATGATAGTAAATAGTAATTTTACTCTCGTTTAACAGCTGCTTCAAGAGTCAAATGCAGAAGGCGGTTTTGGACATGGCACGTATTAGTTGGAGGTTCCTAACTCTTGATCACTAATGACCGTCAGTTTAGGGTTTTACCACATAGCTATGGGTGGTGGTATTATTTTTATGCTTATAAGTCTAAAAAAAAAGAAAGTAATTAATAACTCTTATTATACGATAGATCGAGAAGCACCAAACATATGCTGAAAACACAGAAATGAGGCATTTATGTTTCACCGTTTCTCATATAAACTTTCAAGTTTTCTAACTACATAAAAGTTTTAAATAGAAAACTTATTAAAATCACTCTACATTACATTTAAAACTCTTCATCAAAAATGTTCTCGACTAACTTCTTAAACTTAATGCGTAAACGTATCAAGTTTAATTAAAATCGGTTCATTAATCTCCAAAATTTTGGTCTGGAAAGTTCGTATGATATACGCCCTCTATAAATTGTGAGGAACTAAACACGTATTTAATTCAATTAACATTCAATTAACTTACCCAAACGGCATAATCTTTACCAAAAATCAAAATGTACAAGCGCGTCTAAAGACTCAATCAAACTCCGGCAAACAGATAAAGTACAGTCGGCGAATTATTAAAATACTTTTCGAAACCATTTTAATAGAAGCACCCGAACTAAGTTTTATCTCGGTAATCCGCACCACAAGGCAAGTTTCATGAGTAAACGAGTTAACTTAAACGATTTCCTTGCGGCTGAAAAAAGTAAAAAAAAGAACGGAGATGGCGTCTATCTGGTACCAAATAAAGTTATGTTGTTGGGCTGGTGATATTTTTTGATGACTGTACTTTGTCTCTATTTAATACCGTTTGTAAGCTTGAACAAGTTCGAAGTATAAGATTGTTGTTCAGAACATGTTCAAAGTATGCTTCTTCGGGGCGCGATTAAATTGTAATGGCTATAGTTGTGGGGATATTAAATGAGAATTATGTTGCGAACGCAAATGTGAGTTTTAAAACTAAAATACTGAATAGATTAAAATATGTTATGAAGCTTGTGGCACTTAGAAGGTTGCCGGCACTGTAAGCTTTTAATATATCAACTGAAACTTTTACAGGATTCCCTTTATTGTTGATTTCAATATCTATTTTTAAATAGTTTCCAACACACGCATTTTTTGTTCAAAGAGTGCGTGTGTTTACTAAACCAGGCATTCAAAATACTCAAACCTAGAACTACGGGTCATACAAATATTTAATTTACGGAATAGAAATAAAAAAGGTCGTGATAGCCCAGTGGTTTAGGCGCCCGTCATCATGTATGAGATTGTGGATTCGATGGCGGATATGTATTAAATTGACTTTTGCAATTCATATGCATTTCCTAAGTTTTTCTTGGAAATCACTGACATCAGTAATTAATGTATGTCTGAAATAAGAAGTCGGTCTTGAGCTAGTGTGGTAATCAATAATGCTTGTGCCTTCTCTGTATGAGAAGAGGCTTTTCGCCTGCAGAGGGAAAATGTTAGGCTTGTATTATATTAATAAATTTTACTGATGCCAATCGAATATTATGACTATTTAAGTCAAATAACACACTGTAAAATATTCAACAATTGCTTGATATCGTTCAGACACTACATAGACGTACATTATATTGTATAAAACAAACAAATTAAATGATCAGCCATTTTGTTTTCCCTCGTTATTTTGTGTACATAGTGTTACGAGCCGGGTATGGGATAAATTAATTACTACCACTCAGACAATTAAATAACTTTATTAAACACAAAAACACTTAAACTTAATCACAAATACAGTACTGATCACTATTCGCTTAGATATCGCACTTCTAGTTCACTTCGATTCGCTTCGTTGTATCGCCTGAATCAGACTGACCGTCGTTTGTCGGCGCTTGTCCTTTTATACAACACACCAATGTTCACGAACATTCCAGCAAAGTCTACTTGTACCGAATAAAGAAATAGGTACCTTATGCCCTCGGCGTACGGTCGAAATTACAATGACAACTAACTTCCAACTAATAATAATAGTGGAATGCTTCTCGAAGCCTTTAGCCAAACACACTGTAATCACGTGCTTTCTAGAAAGATCTCGTACGTACGACGTAACACTGCCCCCTCCTTAGACATGCTCGTCCCGAGCATCATTAGCCCCGTAGTATCGGGCCAATCGGTCTACATGGACAATCTTAGGCGCACCTCGTAGACCCTTCTGTATTCGGTAGGTGACATCGTTGATCCTAGTCACGACTCGGTATGGTCCATCCCATTTTGCTTGCAATTTCGGAGACTTCCCCTTGCTCCGCACTGGGTTATGTAACCACACCAGTGAGCCCTCGTCGAAACCCCTACTGTTTGCCTTGCGGTCATAACGGGTCTTCATCTTCTCAGACATCTGTTGGCCGGATTGTCGGATATGCTCATAAACATCATTCAACTTGTTACGCAAATCATTTGCGTAATCTGTTACACTACGTGGAGCATCAGGAGGAGTTCCAGTGATTAAATCTGCAGGCAACCGTAATTCCCTTCCAAAGTTCGCGAAGGCTGGCGTCACAGTCGTACTTTCGTGGACTGCGCTGCGGTAGGACAGTAGAAACGGCTGTATGTGCTTGTCCCAATCCCTTTGCCTGCTTTCCACGACTTTTGCCAGATATCTCTCCAACGTTTGGTTGAATCGTTCCACCATTCCATCAGATTGTGGGTGGTAAGAGGTGGTTCTGGTTTTGTAGGTACCCATCAATCGACAAGTTTCCTGAAATACTTGCGATTCAAAATTCCTTCCTTGATCGCTGTGTATCTCTAAAGGTACTCCAAAACGACAGAAAACTTCCTGTACTAATTTATCTGCGACAGTAGTAGCTTCTTGGTTAGGAATGGCGAAGACTTCTGGCCACTTTGTGAAGTAATCCATGACCACCAGGAAGTACTTGTTTCCGCTCTCACTTTCTGGAAATGGTCCCGCAACGTCTAGTGCTATCCGTTCCCAAGGGGCTCCAACGTTGTACACCTTTAATGCACCTCGGCTGCGTGTGTGGGGTCCTTTCACGGCCGCACAACTGGTACATTTGCGACACCAGTCCTCCACATCATCTCGACAGTGGATCCAGTAAAAGCGTTCTCGAATTTTAAGTAGGGTCCTTTTTACCCCCATATGTCCTCCTGAACATCCATCATGGTAGAGCCGTAGAACATCCGGTACCTTAGCTTTAGGGACAACCATTTGTAGATGACAGCTGTCCCCTCGAGCGTTTTCCCATTTACGGCACAAGACTCCATCCTGGATCACCAAGCTGTTCCATTGCGCCCAAAAACTCTTCGTGATGGAACTCATCGCAGCCACATCACTCCATTTAGGTTTAGGAGCACCAGCTTTGACCCACTCGAAGATCGGTTTGATGTCCGAGTCATTTTGCTGAGCCTGCTGTAGGGTTTCCTTCCATTCATTGCTGAGATCTGTTCTAAGCATCCTCACGGGCACTACTTCCTTAGTCTCTTGCCTGGCACAGTGCTTACAGTCTTCAGGACAAGGTCTTCTTGACAAGGCGTCTGCGTTACCGTGAGTTCTCCCACTGCGATGTTCAGTTATGAAGTCAAACTCTTGTAGTAGTTCAATCCATCTCGCCACTTGCCCCTCTGGATTCTTAAACTGTAATAGCCACTTCAATGCAGCATGGTCAGTTCGTAATTGGAATTTACGTCCCAGCAAATATTTACTGAAGTGCTGCAATGTCTTTACTACGGCGAGTAGCTCCCGTCTTGTAACGCAGTAATTTCTTTCTGGTTTGGATAAAGACTTGCTGAAGTAAGCTATCACAACCTCTTGGTCTCCTTTCCGTTGAGACAGCACGCCCCCAATTCCAGTATTACTTGCATCGGTGTCAACTATGAAGTCATTTTCAGTGTCAGGATATCCTAAAATAGGTGTGTTGCACAGACGTTTCTTTAATTCCTGAAATGCGACGTCGCAGTTCTCGTCCCAACAGAATTGCCGCTTTTCCTCAGTGAGTTTGTGCAGAGGTTTCGCAATGTCGGCAAAATTCTTGACAAACCTTCGATAGTAGGAGCACAAACCCAGAAATGCTCTGACCTGTGTCTTGTCTTTCGGAACTGGCCAATCCTTGACGGCGATTACTTTTTCTGGGTCTGTTTGAACACCTTCCCCCGAAACTATGTGTCCTAAAAAGTTTACTTGCTGTCTGAAAAACGAGCACTTTTTCGGACTTAACTTGAGATTTGCTGTTTGGATTTTTGACAGCACTCGGTTGAGGTTTTTAAGGTGATCTTCAAATGTACGACCCACGATGATAATGTCGTCTAGATATACAAGACATGCGTCTCCAATCAATCCGGCGAGTACTTGCTCCATCAATCTTTCAAACGTCGCAGGAGCATTGCATAAACCGAATGGCATAACTTTAAACTGCCACAACCCTTTTCCTGTTGAAAATGCAGTTTTCTCCTTATCCTTGGGGTCTATTTCTACTTGCCAGTAGCCACTTTTCAGGTCAAGTGTGCTAAACCACTTCATACCAGTCAGCGTATCCAGTGTGTCATCGATCCTAGGCAGCGGGTAGCTGTCCTTTTTCGTGACATCGTTTAGTCGTCGATAATCCACACAGAAGCGCATACTGCCGTCCTTTTTCTTTACCAGCACCACAGGAGAACACCACGGACTCGATGAAGGTTCTATAACACCATCCTTCACCATTCCCTCAATCATGGTTTCCACCTCTTTTTCTCGTGCAACTGGCAGTCTTCTTGGTCGCTGACGGATTGGTAACTCGTTGCCTGTATTAATCTTATGCTGAACAAGTCCAGTTCTCCCTATGTCAGCATCGTTTGAAGAGAAAGTGTCGGCGTACTGAAGTAACATCTTCTTAGCCTTCTCCATTTCTACTTTAGTTAAATCGCAGTTTTCCAAAAGCGTTGACACGTCAAATTTTGCACTACGAATTTTATTTCCGGTAGGCGGATCCTGCAGTTGACGCATCCAAGCTACTTCCTCGCAAGTACCGATCAAGGTGCCCTTCTTGATCACATGCTCTTTGTCACTTGGATTCAGTATGCGTACTGCTGAGACGTTGGTGGCCTTGACCAGAGTACGTGCCATCTTCCATGGGAAGTCATTGTTCACCCTTTCTATCAGAACACTTCGATCTTTGTGTCCAGAATTCTGTGGTAAACTAACTGGCACAATTGTTTCTGATCTGCGAGGAAGAACAATCTCTTTCAAGCAGTACACTTTTCCTGATGGTGCACCTTCCATGAAGATTTCATCTGAACCACATTTCAATACTCCTTGATCAACGTCGATCTCGCAATGATGTTTCCGCATGAAGTCCAAGCCCAAGATGCAATCGTCCACTATATCGGCCACGATGACATTGTGCTGGTAAGTTCTATCACCCAATTTTAACTCCACCTCCTTCTTGCCTCGGACGATTATGTGCTGACCGGTAGCTGTCAGTAATCGTATACGGTCGTGGTTATCGACGTAGTCCCCAAGAAACCGACTTGCTAGGTGAGAATTGACGACCGTGTGAGAAGCTCCAGTATCCAACGTCAGTTTGCATGGTGTTCCGTTGACTTCGCCTTTGATGGTCAGGCTGTTCCCATCATGTGCTTGCGAGATCAAGATTCTCGGGGCTCTTTCAATACCAGCCAGCACCCGCCCCCCAGTCCTGGCATTTACTCGTTTCCCTGCTGTGGCTGGGCAGTCACTTCAGCCGCCCTTCCCTGCTGATCTTCTCTCGGGCTGCTGCGCTTAGGACAGCTTGACCGAAGATGACCCCGTTCTCCGCACGTGTAGCACCTAGGACTGTACCCTTGCGGCCGGTCGCGTACAGGTGATGCTACAACCTCCCTGACGCGGTGCGTTCGGTGGTCCTGCCTCACTGCCTCTACTTCTAAGGCATGGGCCAAGGCGTCTTTCAGCGTCTCGTGATGCCCAAGTCTCACAGCGGCTCTAACTTCTAGGTCGCGTATTCCATCAACGAACGCTTGTACCAGATTCCCATCGATAAGTGCAGGGGCAGACTGGTATGCTTTCCGAACCAGCTTTTCAACTTCCAGGGCCCACTGCTGTAGGTTCTCGGCACTACGTTGAACACGATCCTTCAACTTAGCACGAAATACGTGCTCCAGGTGCGCGTCGCCGTATCTGGACTCTAACGCCTCCAGCAGCTGCTCGTAGGTAACATTCTTGCCGAGCGCCTCAAGAATGTTTAGGGCCTGGTCTCGGAGCCCCAAGGTGAGCGCGGTCATAGCTTGCGGTTCTGTCCATCCATTCGCCTTCATAACGGCCTCAAATTGAATTTTATAAGCCGACCACGAAGATGTGCCATCGAATGGAGGCACCTTAAAGCCCCGCGCTGAAGGTGCAGCAACTACTGAAGCTACAGTGACGTCTCCAGTCTTCAGTTCCCCCAAAGCCTTCTTCACCCCAGCGATCTGAACTTCGGCTTCTGAGAGGCGATTCTCGTGCTGCTGTACCTGATCCTTCATCACCTTTAGGTCTTTGCCAAAAGTTGCATGAAGATCCTTTATGAGGAGCATCTGCTCGTCTTGGCGGCGGACCTGCTCCTCTTTGTCTCGCTGCAACTGCTCTTCCAACCGGCGAGCCTGCTCCTCTTGACGGCGAGCCTGCTCCTCTTGACGGCGAGCCTGCTCCTCTTGACGGCGAGCCTGCTCCTCTTGACGGCGAGACTGCTCCTGTAGCAGCGCCATTAAAGCTGACAAGTCTGGCGCACTTGATGCTGTAGCAACTGCAGATGGGCCAGCGACTTGCACTGACGTAGGCTGGTCACCACCCGGTGTCTGTGTTGGAGAACCTCCAAACCGCCTTTGGTCCATGTCCTGCTGTCGCTGACTCCTGGTACGGATACCGTCCGTGTCGTCCTTCGGTAGAATCGGCATAATTTATCCCTCACTTCTGACACCAAATTGTTACGAGCCGGGTATGGGATAAATTAATTACTACCACTCAGACAATTAAATAACTTTATTAAACACAAAAACACTTAAACTTAATCACAAATACAGTACTGATCACTATTCGCTTAGATATCGCACTTCTAGTTCACTTCGATTCGCTTCGTTGTATCGCCTGAATCAGACTGACCGTCGTTTGTCGGCGCTTGTCCTTTTATACAACACACCAATGTTCACGAACATTCCAGCAAAGTCTACTTGTACCGAATAAAGAAATAGGTACCTTATGCCCTCGGCGTACGGTCGAAATTACAATGACAACTAACTTCCAACTAATAATAATAGTGGAATGCTTCTCGAAGCCTTTAGCCAAACACACTGTAATCACGTGCTTTCTAGAAAGATCTCGTACGTACGACGTAACAATAGTTATTTACATTACTGAAACAATGGACGGAGCGATGATTCTGTATTTTATTAAATAAACGAATAAATAAAAACTCAGATCCGGGTTGTTTTATTTGAATTCCATGGTAATCTGGATTTATCAAAATGATTCATGTATGAGCTTAGTGTATTGTAAAAAGATTTTTAAATATCAGGTAGCCGAAAGCAATAATTTAAAAATTCAAGTAACAGTGCCGTTATTATCTATAGACTTTTTCATTATAAAAAATCGTTTTTGTACATATTTTTTACTGTTGCATAATGTTTTACGTTAAAAATAAATCTTAGTTTAAAAATCCATAATGAAACATTTACAAAACTTATAAATACAAATAATATAATGTACAATATATTTGGTTCGTATCGCTATCAATGGGATAAGTGCCCAAAAGGTTTGATACTATTGCCATGCTGAGCAGTAATCTCAATTAATCCATACTATTAATATTATAAAAGAGAATGAAACTCTGTCTGTCTTTCTGTCTGCCACGACTAGACCACTAATTTTCTTTTTATTCGGCGACTTTGTCTACGACCGCGATAGCCGACTTTTACGCGGACGAACGTCGCAAGCAAAACCTAGTCTTGTATAAACTCGTAAATTACAAGAGCTATTTTATGAGAACAGACGGTCGCCCTTTCTTTTTCAATGCACTTGTATAATAAGCCACACGGCAAAACACAAGTACCAAAAAGTTGTACAAACTCCTGAATACGTAAAGACTCACTGTTTAATAAAACTACTTGCAAACAACTACAATATTTGCATTACCCCAACTTTTGCTTACCGCACAAACTGAAACGGTAACATTTAAATGCGGATACATGCTCACACAACACATTATTACGGTTCAGAAAACATTGATCAAATAATTAAAGAAACGTGCTCAAATCAAATTTAGGGTGAGAACGACAATATTAAATCTCATTAAATGAGGTCCTTAAAATATTAAAGCTCGAGACATTTTCGAGTGTCTTGCCTCTAATTGCAGACATTCGTTAACTTGTGTCTGGGTTGAAAGTGTGAGTGATCACAGTGTCGAGACACACTCGTCTGTGACACCCCTGTGTGTTTGCCAGGAGAATTTGCTAGGTGTCTCCATCGGATGCTCTTTGTTGATTATTTATCTTGATTTCGAGTTTGGTATGTTTAAGCTTTTTCATACTGGAGTCTTTGTTGTATTTGAAGGGTTTTAATTGAATTAAATAAAGCCCCGAGATGTTGTCACGCCATAGATCGTTTATTAAGCATAGCGGTGCAATTACTGGGAATTACGCAACGGCATACTGGGTGTTCTTCATTAATCTGTAGGTACATTAATTATTATCTATTTACAATACTGTAGCACGAAGCATTCGTAGCAGATTTCGTAGCACGTAGACTCGTAGCACTGCTACGACGTGTAGCATGAAAATCAATCCTATTTTAATAGAATTCATTTTTTGTTCAGTTACTATTCCGTTTTATCCGATAACTGGAAATCGTTACTACGCTTCTTCTTGGTAAGTACATTTCTTTACAAAGTAATTGAATTGCTTCTATCGAAAAGTCTTTTATAGTTTTGGGTGGTGCCTCATTAAGGTTCATTAGAAGTCCAACTTACAAGTCTTCCATTGTTGTTTATAAAACGAAATAACGTACCTGGAACAAAAATTGAGGATTATTAGTTTTTCTCAGAATATTATTTTAGAATGAATATTTTTATGTTTTTCACACAGAATTCAAATTCTAAAAATTAAACAATAAGGATCACAATATTCAACATCATTCAATTTTATTTAAGTGAGCATTTTTCCAAACTTTTATCTAGGTATAATTATTTTATCTGTGGATTAAAATTGACGTTGATGGAAAAACTGTCATTCATTAAAAATTTTAACAACAAGAAACGAAATCAAATAATTTATTCGCAGATAACTTTATACTGGAAGAACCAGTTTGATGATATACACCTAAGTGCTTTGGCTACGCTCAAGCCGCATTCAGTACTCATACCTCCCACACCGCCACCTCATTGGCCGGGTAGCAAACATGTTTGTTTCCACAAATGCTCTTTGATATAATCTTAATGTCGGTCGCTTTACCTGCCCTGTCAGCATATAAACTTAGCAGACAGTTGTGGCACTTCTAGCAAACTTGCTTAAAACTTTAATTTGCTGTTGGTTTATCACGCGTTAAACATTCGCCGAATTTAGTAGATGTTTGGATGTTCAGTGGATGTTTGGATGTTATGCGGGATCTTGTTTTGTTTATGTATCTTTGAGATGTGTTGAGGGATTTCGTATTTTATTTGAGTATGTTTGACTTGGCGTAAGTAGGTAGGTACATACCTATATATTTTTTTTGCGCAGAAGATGTCTCTCGTATATTTTTTATTTTATTTCTAGTAGCTTTAGTGCACCTGCATACACTAAGCCAGCCGGTGGTTGCATTTATATTAATGAAACTAATTGCTAATTAAAAGCTTTAATCCTTTTGCAAAAAACACAAAACAAAGGTAAAAAGTAATAATAACTAAGTCTCTTAAATTTCGAGCTTTCTTTTGAGCACTAAAGGTCTAGAAGTACCTTCTAACTTTGTCATAGAATCTACATAGCACCTGTCGATATCACGTGACGTAACAGGTGGCACCATCAACCAATCAGAAACGTCCAATACATCTATCATTTTCTCCGCCGTAGCATGTACAGTAGGTTTAAGGAAGTTTAAAACAGAGCCAGTCAACAAGTTTGGTTTTAGAACAAGACATAATGGCCTTTATTGACGTCATATAATTTTACATTTTTTATTTAAACAAAATAACATTACGCACATGTTACCATTGATTAATTTGAAATTTAACTTAACAATAACAGGATTAGAATTAAAAATTGCGTGCAAGAAATACGTTATAAATGCCGTGAGAAAATAAACCTTGCACCAATTTTCAACCTTATTTCTATTGTTTTCTAAGTTCCTTGTCAATTAATCATTAAAAACTGCTAAGGCCTATGGCTGTCTACACGGGCCCATAACAAACAAAATATTTCAAGTTTCTCCATACAATTACGACATAAGAAGCCCCCTGACAAATGGTTTCCTTCCCTGTATTTTGAATTAGAACTAATAAATCCTCAACCTAGTATTGGGTTTCGGCAGTTCGTTATTTTACTGACCCTTAACTATACATCTTGAGTACGGAACCCTCACTATTTGTTCTCACAATTTGCTACGGTAGGCGATGCTAGTGTAAATTTTTGATCAGGCTAAGGGTGTTGTTTTATTAGTTTTCGAGTCAATATAGATGGAATAAATTAGGTATATATCACTACGAAATAACACCTGGTGTGGATAACATTCCTAAAAGTCCGGCCGCACAAGAGGGGAGAATTAGCAGGGTGTGGGGGAAGAGCAGGATATTATTTATTTATTTAAACTTGATGCAATAAAAAGTACAATGGCGGACTTAATGCCTTAGAAATTCTCTACCTATCAACCAAAGATGTTGAAGAGATGGCAGGTGCAAATAATTGTACGAGAGAAAAACAACAAAATTTAAGATTTAAAATAAAATAAAAAGAATTTAAAGAAAATATATTATTCTGCAGTAGTATTTAAATAGACGCGTCCAGACCAATGCGGGCAGCTGCTGTACTGCAATATCAGACCACGCCTGCAAGATTTTCGCTCCCATGAGGTGGTGGCGATCAATCGAGTAGCAGACAGCATCAACCAACACCTTCAAGACAAAATTATTACATTTTCTTAAAGAAATTTTGAACACTTCCTCAGCCTTGAAAACCATATTAATTTTTAATTACATGTAAGAATAGTTTTCATTTGCTTAGTAATCAATAAATAGTCAATTGAGTTGATAAGTAGATGAAGACGGCATCGTACAGATCGTAGCAGGTGGCGGTCCGTGGTTTCTGCCTACCCCCATGGGAAAAAGGCGTGAGTTTATGTATGTATGTATGTATGTATGTATGAAGACACAGTTTGCCATTGCCATATAAAATTTATGGGGAATCACGTTTTGACAACACATAAAATGTATGTCAATTAATATGTAGTATCTTCTACTCAATTGTCATAAACAATATCAAAATTTTTGTATTCTATTACATTACAAAATCAAAGTCAAATTCAAATCATTAATTTGAATAGGACCATTGAAAAAGCACCTAATTGACACATAGCAATTGGTATAAAATTGCTGTGAACAAAATGTTTAGTTCATATTGTATTATTAAACATTTCTATTGAAAGTCGTGTCACGCAAGTAAACCCTTCATAAAGATAAGTAGAGAATACGAATATATTAACATAGCAAACCAAAGTAGAAATGTCATGCAAATAAAGGCTGCCTAATTACAATATAATTATGTTCAATCTCCATAAATAAGTTTCCGTCAGACATCTAAATTGGATATGTCATCTGCTCCCGTACTAGACGCCTTCGAGATGAAGATTTGACACGAAATCTTAGTAGGGGATCTTAACATCTTGAATCAGACAGCCGCATACACCGCCGACCTTATCACTTACAAATTAGAGTTCAAATTAGGGTGACATACGCGGCCAAGAGATATGAAACAGGGGTGACAAGACAAGCGGTTAAGGACCTTAAGTCTTGGAGGTTATAGTGGATATTGCAATGTGATTCAATATTATCTGGGAAGGTGGGCAGTAAACGCATATTTCACTTGGTCCCTTGTTTACTGTTACTACCGAAACAATGGCCATAGTAATAATAATTACTCCATACAGATATGAAATGGGGTCTCGGTAGGAAAATGGCGAAAACGTCGAGTAACTTGCTTAGTAATTGGATTACTAGGATGCGATGTGCTTGATTTTGTGTGAGAGGACGTGATATAAACTAGTGCGAGGTCATAACGTAGGAGGCTTTATGTTTGGGCGAGAGTGATTTGATAGTGCTGTTTTGCATGCGTCTGGCGGAGGGACAATCTTGAAGATCGATTTCTATTCTAGATGAAGATGGATAGACTTGGTAAGTAAAATTTACTGTCTATCATTTTAGTACCTCTCTTCTTTTGTCAGGCTCGGGTACGCCAGTTCGAGATATATTTAAACTCAGAGCTAGTTGCTGACACGTGCCCATTTATATGTCATAGTTATTTTGTAATTTAACTTCATTTTAGTAACTAATTTTGAGTAAGGTTAAAGCCTACTTGCTTAAGTAAAACACACTTTTTCTGAGTAATCTTCACATAGTATAAAACAAAGTCATTCCCGCTGTAGGTATGTACGCAACTATCTTTTAAACTATGCAGCGGATTTTAATGCAATTTTCAGCAATAGATATAATGATTTAAGAGAAAGGTTTATGCATATAGAACATCACGATACGAACAACGGGTGCGGAGCAGTAAACAAAGATGTAAATAAACGCGGGTGATACCACGGGGTATTATGTCTAGAATAAGAATAAATAAAGGTAACACAAAGAAAAATTCAATTAATAATATCAGAAACTGTTTTCAATTTCATCAACTTGAAATAATAAAGCGACCAGCCAAAGTTCCTGTTTTAGTTCCTAAAAAGAAATACAAACTCGAGCGACCTTTGCGGCAAAACTTTATTAATATTACATCGCGACAAAGTAAGCAAGCGAATAACAAAGTACTACTACGTGCTAAATATTCCTTGACCAATACTACACATTATAAAATACCGTACCAGGTGGTACCTTAATATGAGACGATTTTGATATTTCTATGGGAGCAACCTGAAAGTATATTCTATCCTATTAGTAAGTATCAAAATTGTTTGTAGGTAAGAGATAATCTCTGGAAGTATCGATTACAAGAAATCTTGCATTGATAGAAAGCTGCACTCTTGCCGAATCCCATAGGATATGATATATGGTACACTTGTATTTCACGTAAACGAAGGCGCGGACAGAAGCTAGTTAAAAAAAAAGATACAAGCCAGCCATGACAGTTAAGAGATGACCAGTCTCAAAAAACAGCGCCTTAAAAAAATCTCAGAACAGTATGAGTTGGTGTTCCATAAAACATAACATTTTCTCAAACTGGGATAATCATAAACGTACTATACGTTACTAATACTAGAGCGAACCAACACATTTATTATAATGTAACAAGATTCCATTGGAAATAACGTTGTCCGTAGTATTCAAGACGGAACAACGGGCAAGTTAGCACCAACAAATGTTGTATTCTGCGAATGTACGTATTTGTTTCCAAATCACGTCCGTTGGGGCGCCTTAGAGGGGGTAAATAGGGTGCAAGGGAGGGGGGGAAGGCGGTCTAACGGGCGAAAAATTGCGTACCTATCCTTACTGAATTAGTACACCAGTGTAAATGAGCCCGGTGTGATCTCAGCTGAGATTGCACCACTCTAGCCAATTTCTTTGGACAACTGTACGTTGCGGTAACGTTTCTAATTGGATTGAGATGCTGTGGAAAGAAATTGTTTTGATGTTAGTAAGTAATTTTGTTAGTTAAGTAGTTACGATAATGTTATGGTAAGATGATATTGTTGATCATGACAATATTCGTTTTTCCTACTATTATATTAGGATAAATAAATATTATATGCTTGTCAGGAAGAGGTGACCAAGACTCGATAGGCGATACAAAGAATATATGGAATGATTATGGGGAGGCCTTTGCCCAGCAGTGGGACATTGCAGGCAAAATAAAAAAATATATATTATGCTTGTCATTCTTCCAACGTTCACTTTAAAACAAAACCACAAAGTCACCGCGCTCAAAATTCTTAAAGTATATCATAATAACAAATTCATGAACAAAAATGTACACATACTTTGTTAGGCGGTTATCCGCGGAATGCACACTTCCGTGTTAATTACTGAGTAATTTTATGCCCGCGTTGAGTACGAAAAACACAAAGAGGCATACCCGAAATGCTAAAGTTTCGCTTTAAGAACCGCTAGCACTAGGGTTGGTAAGTACACTTCAACGATATGCTTGATTTTTATTTCTTTTTTCACAAAAGGTTTTAATGGTGCATTTAATTAAAGGTTTTCAATAAGGAAAGAATTGTTACCAGTAAATACCAAGAAAAATAAAAGGGTTTGCATGGCACGTGTAACGGTAGTCACGTGGAAAGAAGGGATAATGACGAAATTTTAGGGAAAAATTTACTCCATACATTTTTAAATCGAGATGCCTTATAAAAATATGAAACAATACAACGTTTTCGCTTTATAAAACTTTTCAACCCTAACCATGGTTGGGCAACAATGGCGGCCATGTTTGATTTTCGTAGAACAAAGGTAAAATGGTTGCCCACAGTCGTACTCGAATTTAGCCACAGTGAAGCATGAAAACAGTTTTGAAAGAAATATACACGTTATATGAATTAAGCTTATTGACATTATGAATTTTTGACATAACTATGGTACACTATGCTCAAGAGTGACGTAATGAAAAAGAAACATCTTGTATTTCACCAATCAATACATAATATTATAAACAGAAAAGTTTTTTTTTTATTACCGACTAAATAAGCTCCGAATACTGGACCGATTTTAACCATTTTTTCACCCATAGATCGCTACATTATTTCTCAGTAACATAGGCAATATAACATCATGCTACGACGCACGGGAGCGGAGCAGTAACCAAAGACTTAAGTTAAGCGTATGAACTAAGTCACATGGACCAAGTATCTAGTATGTACTATATAAAAATACTACGTTTTTGACTTGGCTATCTGCTCATCACTAAAAAATGCGAAACTAAACACACATAAGTTTCGTTCAACCCTATTGGCGGTGTACAGAACCAGCCATGTTTGATTTGCAAAGAACAAAGGCACAATGCAGGCTAGCCAGTCACATGCGTCTTAGCTGTTTGGAGAAATGATTGTGGCGACCGTTCTAGGATGATTGTATTTTTGAGAAAATGTTGTTGGGTATTTGGCAGTTGTTGGGCTGTAAATAATGAATTCTTTTACTCTGGCCCGTGCGACTGGAAGTGTCAGACTCTACCTGACTAGAACCCACCCGTGATCCTCCCGGTGACTCGTTTGTCAGGCACTGGCCCTAGCGTGCCCCCTGACTTGAGCAAACCTGGACTAACATAATATCTGGCCTGGATAAGTGAAAGTCTCAAATATCCAATCCGCTTTGAGCAAGCATGGTGATCAATGCGTTCCTTCTCTGTACGTAAAGAGATCTTTGCTGGCTGATATAATTTTTAAGTATTTTTTAATAATCACTAATAACAACCAGCATGCCAAGTATTCATTACAGTGGTGAACTCTTGGCAGTGATGTTACCATAAATAAACATAACTTGGCTAATGTGGCCTCCGTTAGCAAAGTACTGCCCATTTGGAGCCGATTGCTATCGTTAAAAACGTTTTACAGTCATTTACTTTTTTCTGATTTGTGTTCAACTGTATGTAGCGTTTATCATACTTATCGCTGGTTGATTTTCTAGAATGGTCTTTAAATTTAGAGAATTTAAGCATCTTTTTGCAGTAAATATCTTAGAAGAATATTTGAATTTTAAGACTTAATACACATTTCTTTGAAAAATATAGTTGTTTTGGGTAAATAACCTTTCTTGGGCCCTGGGTTCTTATGCCAAAATAATGTATCAACTATGGCCTTTTGTTCAGTTTATAACAGTACAATCACCAACTCCTACAGCAAGCGTGGTGCCTGATATTCTGACCGACTGGCATTTTTTAATTTTGATTATTCATTGGAGACTGTTATTGTGAGTCCTCGAACTCTTCAGTGGATCCTCAAAAGAAAGACGATAAGCAGTGAATTTAGATGAAGTTAGCTTGAGATGAACTATCATTATACCTGATGCTAAGGATTGAGACCTCACATCAACCTTAAGTTTACTTCTGCTGAACTTCAACTTCTTACCTGAGGATATTTTAAAAAAATAGTCTAAAAAAAGTGTCACGGGCCAAAGTTGGAACTTTAACCTTCAGACGGTTCTCATATGACCGAGATCAAAATATGATCGCAACGATGGGAAGATTATGTAGCTTTTTACATTCGTTATACTGTTTCAAGTATAGTAAGTCTAAATTAAGTATTAACTCAAACATAATTATAACCTGAGTGAAGACGACTTACAAAAGGGATTTTTATGGCAGATGTGAGTGGCAATGCCGGGACCCCGACGCCCTAGTAAAACCTACCCTGACCTTATTGTTCAGGTTCTTCAGAAAGGTCAGATGCGCAGTACTCGTAACCGGCGTACTTGTATGACCAGATGTATGAATATGAACGAGGCGAAAGGAGCATGTAAGGATCGTAGCAGGTGCCGTTCTGTGGTTTCTGCCTACCCCTATGGGAATAAATCGTGAGTTTATGTATGTGTATATGTTTAATTATAACCTTCCTAGATCATTCTTCATCCCCCACATATTGACTTAACATCTTAAATCCTTAGAACTACGAGAGAGCATTGGTCTCAGGTAATATATTTCTGACACGGTTCAATGACTGACAGGGGTTTTTCTAACAAAAGGTACCAAGAAAAGCCTGTAGACACGTGTCTGTATTGAATTCTATCCTTCATGTTGGTCATACCTTTGCATTATTTTAGTTTATTGACATCAGCAAATACTGACTTACTTGTTCGTGAATTCGTCCATGTGGAAGTCATATATTATATCCTGTGATACTCAGTAGTAATAGTAGTGTAGCTCTCTGTCAGTGAAAGATTTTTGTTATCGGACAAAGACTTCCAGAGTTTAACCTTCACAAACATAAAAACAAACAAACTTTATCTCTTTATTTATAATTATGATAGTATAGAAGAGAAAATATGGAGATTTTTATCGATTTTTTCCATATGTTACTATTTTTTGGAAACTAGATTCAATACTTTTTTCTTCTAAATGGCGTTCAAAGGTCCCTTCTATTGGTCCAATTAAAATACAGTAAGTTGACTTTGAGCACTTCTACATCGACACTCTTGTTGCTAAATTTGACAGTCTACTACGAGGATATATACGCATTTCTAATCGTGTCTGGCTGTCAGATGGTAAAAGAGAGGAGAAAGTGGTGAAGTCTTTCCAGTTTATTGCAAAAATGTAGATCCCAACCTTTAAACATTATGGAAATAAGATGATTACAAAAATCACTGTAACAAGACAAACATTCTTAATTGACATAATTAATCTCTGTACAGTTAGTTTATTACCAAAGATACTATTATTACAAATAGAACAAGCAATCCAAACTAATAGAACAGTTTATTATCATTAAATTGGACTCCCTACACCCAAAGGTTGAGAATTTGAGATTCATCGGTCGAGAGAATTTAATCCGCGTCGAACGGCCGGCCCGTGTAATTGTATTCATGATTCGGCATCGTGTGCACCGACCCTTACATGCATACCCAACCGTTTTAATGACCGAAGACCCTTACAATACGTAAATGATGCGGATAAAGCGATTTCGGGATTAATTTAGGATTTTTATTTGTGTTGAAGTAGATGGTCTGAAATGGTAATTGGTACATATATTCAGGTTTTAGTAAAAGAGTTTGGAGTTAAATTGTCCAGCACTGAACAAAGGCTTACTTGGATTCGTAGGGCTGTATGAAGAGGTGGAATTAATGATTGCACGAGTTTATCTAAAAATCGGCAAAGTGCAAGTTGGTCTGGCACTCGTACGAACGCACAATTTTTTTAAAATCTAGCCGTTTTGTACCGCTTCTGGGCAAAGGCCTATCACATGTCCTCCAAAAAGTCTCCAATGAGAACGTGGTGGCGCAAGAAAAGAATATTTAGAATAATGTTAACACTACAAAAAACACGTTTCTCGTATAAGGATCCCTTAAATTTTTCACATAATTGTTATCGTTGTTATTGTTACCTTATCGGTGAGGTTCTTCAGAAAGGTCAGGTGCGCAGTACTCGTAACCGGCGTGCTTGTATGACCAGATGTATGAAAGTGGATGAGGCGAAAGGAGTGTGTAAGGATCGTAGCAGGTGGCGGTCCGTGGTTTCTGCCTACCCCCATGGGAAAAAGCGTGAGTTTATGTATATGTGTATGTATGTGTATAATTGTTATAACGGCCAAAAGATACAGCCCTATGACAGAAGAACAGACAGTGAAGCCTTAGTAATAGGGTCCAGTTGGCACCCTTTGGTTACGGAACCCTAAAAGATCACTAGCTTGAACATCTGTTGATTATCTTTAACCTCATCACGAAGTTAATGAAAACATTTTCAGTAGATATTCATTGACAAGGTTACATTAACTAATACATAATTAATTAATAATCTCGTGAGAGACGTGTCTATTGGCTATAATATACTATTATCAGATGTATGAAGTTCAAGTTCAGATCACTTCATGATTCCAGACTCCTTATGATTAAGATACAAAAAATCCCCCAGCTTTCTCCAATGAGAACGTGGTGGCGCAAGAAAACAATATTTAGAACTAGCTTTTGCCCGCGACTTCGTCCGCGTGGATTAATAGTTCCCGTTCCCGGGGGATTTCCGGGATGAAAACTATCCTATGTCCTTTCTCGGGTCCCAGACTATATCCGTACCAAATTTCATTGAAATCGGTTTAGTGGTTTAGGCGTGAAGAAGAGACAGACAGACAGACAGAGTTACTTTCGCATTTATAATATTAGTACGGATAATGTTAACACTACAAAAAACACGTTTCTCGTATAAGGTAAGGATCCCTTAATTTTTTCACATAATTGTTACGTCTGAAGTTCAGATAATTTCATGACTCTAGACTCTCCAGAATTGATATACAAAAAACCCTAGCTTTAATTTTTTCCAGAATCAAAATCAGCTGCTATAAACAAGGTCAGAATGTGTAGAATAGGTACCAGATTTTATATTCCACTTTGTATAGTAGATTACACACTATGCTAATAATTGTGCAAACCAACTAACAAGTGAACCATAGCGGTATAGTTTTAACGCCTTAGAAACTGGTAATTACGTGAATTATTATTACATTAGGTATTAACTTATCTGTTTAATTTACAGTTGGATCTGGCGGATGCTTCAGACTTTCAAATCCTTGTATTCTCGACTCGTAAGGATGTTGATTTCCTCCTACTATAAATAATGATAGGGCATTAGTCTTCCTCATTATTTTATCACTTCGTAGACATCCAACGCTGTACTAAAAACTACTATACTTCTTCTTAGCGTTTCAATGACAAACTATAATAGAGCTATTATATTGTTGTGGCCCAGAATTTGGCCACTTTGACTGCGTTGCCGGTGGCAGCCATTAAATCTTCCTACTACTATACTAAAAACCGTGCTAATGATCAGTAATTATACATTTACATAATTCACTACGCTTAGGGAAAGAATCGATGAATTCCAAGTTATTATTGAAACGAGATGGACATTATTTATCTCTTGTCGCTGTTTCATTAATTTTGATTGTGTTGTAGTGCATTGTTTAGGAAGGGAAGTGCTGATTTTTTTTTTGCCATATTTCATAGTGGATCCCATACTAAAAATATAATATTCATGAGTACTTTCACCCCTTGTTAGATGCACTATGAATTAAAAGTCAGTCTATATAGAACAGAATATAATTTTTAATGTCAACAGATAAGGTCCAGATTTCTTCAAGATGTTTTCCTTCACAGATGTCAGTGACGTCTTACATACAATTTGGAATTACGTATCAATTGAAAAAGTCACAAGCATGCTAGGCCTTTAACACTGGGTCATCAGAACGTCTGCGTACGTGCCAGAAAGAATGAAAAGACATGACAATAAAATACATAAACACACATGGCATGCCAAAACCAAATATAACAGTGTCACCAGATTTTTTTGCCAACCCCATTTCGCTTACATAATAAACTTGAGCATGTGACATACGAGATTAACCCTAGCATGTCTGCAGCCAATCTCGGGCCCAACATGTAGATTTATTACAAGGGGCAACTCTGCCAAGCGGTGGTCGTCCCAGGCTGGCACCGACGACATGGTTACACCGAAATTATTCAAAGTCGGCCTTGCTCCAGCGAATTGGTGCACGGCCAGTGCCGAGCCGTGCTAGATACGGCCGATACGGCGAGTACCGCCACTTTTCAAGTGATATGTGGCCCAAGTGTTTTCTGCAGACATTTGCAGGGTTAGATTGTGCATGTTCCAGTAATTTGTGGGAGACTTTGTCGAGTGGGTGGCGTAGTTCTGCGGAACATATGGAGTCAGCATCGGGAACGAACGATTCTTGTTACAATTGAGAATGGTAACTTCTAGGTACTTAAGTTTATAGTGAACGCTGCACACAGGGTTTACATTGCGCCAAATTAATAAAAGTGAAGAAAATTTATTATTTGTGATGCCTATAAAGGGCTGTGCTTTTACGGATAGTCACTCAATGAAAGAAACAGGTTAACTAAATCACAGATAATGTAAACCACGTAAACATAAAGACCTCTCCACACACGTGTTATATTATCACAGGTAAATAACATCCCAGGTTGCATGGGTCACCTATGTGTGAATGATCACACAAGATATCATAGAAATGGTTCTACGAATAGATACATATATTTCAATTTCGCCGTGATAATGTCGCACCTGTGCAGAGAAGCCTTAACCTGCAGAACTAATACGTTACCATTAACATTGTATACAAATTGGTTCTTTAAACTTCCATCAAACACCTTACCAGGAGCCATTACCATGAAATTAATAATTAAACTTTTTTCAACTTAAGAACATTTTGCTTAGAAACAAAAGACCTTGAAAGTAGTAAGGTACCTACTTAGTTTCCCTTCTATTTCCATTTTACGTCTTAATTAGGTAATTTATAACAATAAGATCCCTCATTGTCGGGAAGGCGACGAGTGAAAAATATATAATTTGGAGAAAAGTGATACTTAATCCCCACTTAGGTTTTAAGGGCGGGTCGTTGTGGCTTTTAGGCTTCTATTTATAACTGGAGTTGGTAGTCTGTCTTCTTAGTGTTTTTACAAGGAAAAGGGGGTGGAGTAACGTTTTATTTATTGCTTAGATATGTTAGAAAAAACGTGTAGAGGTATTTGTCTTCTATTTCTTAGTTTCTTAGCTGTAGTCTCTAGGTCTTGGGTTCGATTTCAAGGTCGAACAGTGTTATTGTTTTTTTTTTTTATTAAATACTCAGTAGCAGCTCGTAGTTAGTATTTGTACCCGGTTAATGGCAATAGGCTCGCCCCCTATTACATGGGCATTCCGCACCTAAACATTCTGGCGGACTATGGGTGTACTGTAAGTGTAAATTTGTACACCTCTGTCTT
Organism: Caradrina clavipalpis; assembly: GCA_932526535.1. Classification (NCBI taxonomy): domain Eukaryota; kingdom Metazoa; phylum Arthropoda; class Insecta; order Lepidoptera; family Noctuidae; genus Caradrina; species Caradrina clavipalpis. Next base: position 6,059,765 of record OW052103.1, read on the forward strand.
ACCCTTCGGAGAATTCAGGCGTGATGGTATGTATGTGTTTACTTGAGTACCTAATTATTACTAAAGTTTCGTCTGTTTTTAAACATTTTAGTTTATCTTAACAATGTTATTAATTAACATCAAATATCTGAAAGGTAGGTAGTACCTACCTTCATAATAAAGTAACGATAGAAATTTTTCGTACCAAAATTCCCATTGGAATTTATGTGAAGAAAATAAATCGTGAATTTTTCAAGTTTCATGAAGATTTTTCTTTTGTGAGACTCCCGTGAGATTTTAGTAATTCATCAAGTTATCCAATGTTCCAACTGATTGAAGTGATCAATTTATTTCACGTTGAAAACATTTGGCTTTTTGGGACCTCCATTTTTTCGTTTAGCCTTGACATAATGAAATAGAATTGGTTCATATTGTTTGTAAACTTAGTTAACTATTTGTTGTTTTTGGACCTTCTAAGAAACAAAGAAAATCCTTATTAGATAATGATCTATTTTTAGAATTTTAATAATGATATTGATACTTATCTACTACCCTCTCCTTGTAAACATTTTGAATGTTAACGAAAAACAATTCTACAAATTAATATTGTAAAGCTTATTTTCGAAGATCAAACAAAGTGTGTAGGTGTGTAGGTACAAGACAATATCATTTTCTAACTGGTATTAATACAACCTTTCTATTCAAAACGGGCACCTTTAATATTCATTCATATCCGTATCTGTATTGACCGAACATTATAACCGAAACTAAGTTATAAAATGTGACAATAACTTCAGGGGGCTAACTCTTGAAACTAATATCAATTCCAATCTAAAGCCAATACGATTCCAAGGTTAATTTTGCAGTCACGTGATTCGGTACTCTTGAAAACAATATTGTCAACATTGGATTGAAATTGGGATTGCGCCGCGATTATTTTGTTACGCGTGAAGTTAGCTACGTTATGAGCCGCAATAGTGTTGTCCAACTCATTACGATAAACCGGTAATAGGGCTTTAAAATGCTTTATTCTTAAGAAAACAAGGCTAATAAATAAATTTAATATAAATAGTTGTTCAATTAATTAATTTTGACGTGTTAAATTCATTTGGATGTGAGAAAATGATTAAAATCATAAAATTGACCATGACTGTGGCTTCATGCGTTATGATCGTTGCCTACACTATTGAAAAAAAAAAACACGGCGCGGAGTTCTCCAATTTCAAAAATGAAGTCAAGTGTTTAGAAGGGAATTCGAAATGCAAGTTTGTTTGTAACGTAAAGATATTGTTCGCGTTTGGTAAGAAATAATTATAGTCCGTCAAGTTACTCAGTATTAACTGAGTATAAACTTTGATATTAATCAAAGTTTCACAAGTGGTAAGTAAATATACAATCTTAAATACTTTATTATTTAGTAGTGTTTTACTTTATTTGATGTTTAATTTAGTATGTGAAATGTTTGTGTTTTTATATTTTGGTGATATATCACTTCTTCTTTTAGAAGTTGGCATAAAGGGCTTCACGTTTTCATAAATTTCCTCAAACAATTCCTTGCTCACCCTATAATTAGCTTTAAATTCGTCTTCATTCATAGAAAACGCTTTATCCGTATACCGCATCATCCGCCGCTCATCTAGTCTTTGTTTTAATTGTTTTTTATGCGAATTACGTAAAACACTGTATATAACTGCTAATCTTGCCATATTAAACACTTATTACTTATTAAAAATCACTTTAAACGCAAAACAATTTCTAAAAAGTTACACTTTTGTTATTGTAAAAATCACAATCCACAAACAATCCCAACACAATACTGACGCAATTGACAGCTGTCAAAATACACCCAAGAGTGCCGTTTAGCGCACGCCAAGCCCGATCCCGATTCCACTTAGTTCCCCAAAATAGACACGCAATTTAAAACCAATGTGGCGCTAGCATCGAACTCAAGAGTACGAAACATTCAAATTCCAATGTCGATTGATCGGAATTAAAATCAAGAGTAAGCCCCCAGGTCTGAGCACATTCAAATTTCAACCTTGTATCTTGTATCTTTAGATTGATTTTACAATGTAGTTTTAACATTACTTTTGGGCTCGACCCTCGTAAATCCTGACCAAGGACAAAACAATAGATTTCGTCCTAAAACGAGTTTACCGTGAATTTCTAAAATTATGTTAGGTATGTAATTTTGTTTCCCGGAACTAATATCTAGTTGGAATTATTTCTGGTATAAATTCTGCAAATTATGTAGTTACTAGAGAAATCAGCAATGGAAGTTTAGAATTTGAACTTTATATAATAATGTTTTGTTTCATGATAAACTCCGTTATTATTACCGTATGCTGAAGGCGCCGTCATCAAATACTCATTCTGAAAATTTTAGGCGTTATAGAAAATGGCCTATCGTCATAAGCATACGTCAGACACACAATAACCGTGCGGTTATGGGTGAATGAATGTAAAGGTGCTCATGTGTACCTACGAGGAATATATGCGTGTTTTTCCCTCGTATGATCTAGGACTTAGCTGACGATAGAAATTAAATCGTAATGCAGGTCATACCTAATGCAAAAGTTATTCAGTCGCCGAGAAAGATGCCATTGCCTGAACTATTGAGACTTTTTTTTATCACCGCATTACATGGAAAATCACCAAGACCAAATATTAGAAATAGAAACCTAATAACAGTCATGAACCCGATTACGGAGAAAACCTTTTATGAAAAAACAAAAACAGTTATTTTCGTTATTTATATAATTGTGATAGAAATGGTGAATATCAGTTTCGTCAAAATACGTGGTGCCTGGGGCCGTACTAATAATAACACTTCAGTTATTGTGTTACTCAGATGAGATAAGATAAGATTCTATTGAGATCTTTTCTTATACCACTACTACTTGAGTGCCCCCGCGTTGTATAGACGTTACTATATATATCATCACGCCTGTATTCCCAGAAAGATTAGGCAGAGGTGTACCAATGTACACCCATAATTCGCCGGTATATTTTGGTCCCATATAATAGGAGGCGAGCCTATTGTCACCAACCGGGCACAAATCCAAACTCCGAGCTGCTACTGAGAACTTCATAGAAAAACACAATAACACTTTTTGCTCGACCTGGGAATCGAACCCGGGACCTCTCGCGTAGCAGTCGTGCTTACCGGCGAACTGTGGGTGTACATTAGTACACCTCTGCCTAACCCTTCGGGGAATACAAGCGAAGATGGTATGTCTGTATATACTTTCTAAATTAATCAACATGGGTAATAATGGAAAACGACCAAACAACTCGTGCTCTTTTTAAAATTACGGATACGTTTTGAAGTCTAACACCATCGATAAACCTTACACTGCACAGTTCACAACAGCAACCAATGAACTATCAAATTCAATTCACACTATATTTACCCAGTTAATTAGCCAATATTAAGCACGGAACCACTAATTAATCCGAAGATATTTGTCTGCATCAATCAATGAGCAACAGTAATTCAGCGCTATCAGTGCACACACGCAACGGTGCCACCCATAAATTATAATATGTATGTGTAGGTGTACGCGTGCATGTGTGTGTACATGTAAATGCATAATCATGAAGAGCCAATCATCTGTGCATAAATATGTATTGCTATTAAGACAGTATGCGTTTGACGTTAAGCAATTAAGGTTTAGGATCTTCATTAGGTGGTTATCGGTCGCATGGAGAATTGGGTAGATGACACCACTAATCAATTGACGTACTTTTTATGAGCTGTCAAAACGCAATTCCCCCATAGATTTTGTATGACAATACTCAAATATGACGTCACTTTTTTGACATCTCAATTCACTAACTATTTATTGATTTAAAGGCAAATAAAAATTGAATTTTATAGTTATTTATAAATTAATCGTGTTTTCGGGGCTAAATTAAACTGCTTTTTTTGTGAAGTTGTTTTTGGAATTATTATTTAATGGTGTCGTTTACCGAATTGACTAGGTACTGCTAATACAATTTGATGTCTATCCATATACTTTTAGGTACTACTATCGAACTGCTCGCGACTTTATCTGCGTGCCTTATTTCACACGAGTTCAGTTACGTCTTTGGTTACTATTCCGCTCCCGTTGGTTATAGCATGATGTTATATAGCCTTTAACATGCACAAATGACGTGGCTTTATATGTAATTTTCAAAATCGGTTTAGTAGCTCCACAGATGATCCCTACAACCTCACAAAATTGACCTCTTTATAATTTTTGTGTATTTAATCAATAATTTTAGGATTCTTAAAGATGGAAAGTTACTAGACAGTTTCAGGAGCTCTGTTACCTTGAAACTGATTGGTCCCTTTGAGATGCTTATTTCAGGTAAAAAAAATACTCTTAGTATTTCTCTCGTATAAGCCGCAAGAGACCGTTCTCGAATTACAAAATATAAGCGAAAAAAATAAAAAAATAAATATATTTGATAGAGCACGGTATAAAAAATGTTACAATTATTTTTATTTCAGCGCATGCTGCCTTACATCGCTCGCAAATAAACTAACTGTTTGAGATGTCAATTTTTTTTTTTGTACCTTACCCCACATTAAGAATTTCTTCTTTGTCGTGGGTGCGTTTACGAGCATAAACTCATATACAGGAACAATCAGAACCAGAACAACTATCTACAGCTCATACAAACATTTGATCCGTGCGGGAATCGAACCCGAGACACACAGCACAGATGTTTAAGTTCATTTATTTCGTATGTAAAAAATCCATTCAGATACAAATTATTGTTATTGAATAAATAAATGAAATAAATGAAATATAACAGCGTAGCAGCCAATCGCTAAACCGCTGTGCCAACAGTGGAAATTGCTATTTCAACAAATAAAAATCAGGAAACTGCCATTTCCATTTTTAAACAATCCTTTCCTAACGTAAATAAACACGAATACACGTATTACCCCGTCGACAAGAAAGCAAAATTTAGTTTCCATCACATCCAAGGCCAAATCGATCTGACTTTCCATTTTCCTGAGGAAACAAAACGCAATATGCGTGCGTGACAGACAAAAACAGAATAACGTCTATCAAAATGATTATGCCTATAACAGACGAGCCCTGTAGGCATAATATTGCGTTCGTATTTTGTAAATCCGCCTGAACAATACAAATGTTACTGCATGACTTCTGTTTGTGTGTTAAGGTTTCATTGTATATATTTTTTGTTGATATAATGTTTTAGAGAGTTTTACGGGAGTATTTTCTGTAAGCAATTGCTTTTTATGTTATTTAAATACTCATTTTGAAATTGATTTGTTTATCTGGATACATATATTACATTTTACTTCTTTTTCATCAAGTATTTATATGAATTATACGAATCGGGTTAGTATTGAGGAGTACAAGAGATCAGGATGTAAAGCTTTAACAAACTTTTTTTTTTAGTTAGAAGCCTCTTACTATATTCAGCACTTTCAAAGATATTGACTTTACTTATCCATATCTGAATCAACATAAAATATTAAACCGTATCATTATTCTTGTAAGGGTAAAAGGGTAACTACAGAAAATATAACAAGAAAAAACAGTAGAAGACAAACAGAAGCTCTTATTTGTGTACTCAGCTCTAAATCTCCAACCGTCACCCGAACAAAATCTAGTGCCAAGACGCAAATAAAATGGTAACGCATTGTCTAAACAAATGTCTTATTGTTGTTCGTAGCGGCTGAGTGTAATACCGGGAACATTTGTCAAGATAAGCGTAGGCGGCCGTGATAAGGCGTTGCGCAATAGGATTTGCACCTATGACTCTAGAGAATCATGAGTTTTGATACTTGACGGCTGTTCGGCTTGTTTTGTGACATTTTTCAGGTTTTATCTAACTTCAAGTTTGACAAAGGTGGAAAAAGTTAGTGCTTTCTTTATAAAATTTTCCTTTTTCGAAGATTTCCAAGCTATTCAGATGTCTAGGCTATTTTAAGCAGACAAATGAAGTTGACATGCAAGAAATGATTTCAAAAACAAATAACCGTTTGTATGCTACAGTACGATTAATTACTTAAACTTTAAACTCGAGTAAACAGTTAACAAACCATTAAGAACACCATTTACAAAACAGCTGGCACTACATTAAATAACCGACGAAATTTCTAATTGCTTCCCATTTCCATTCATCGTTTGCAGATACGTAATTAAAGACCAACTGTAATTGGCGATACTCAATACTTTCAAGTCTGTTGTAATTAAAGAAAAATAACTTAAGCAATTTTCCCTTATCGAGGGTCAAGTAGTCTTCCCTGTCCTTTTTAGCGTTTTATTCACTTTTCCGTTTCATTAAATTTGCCTCGTCAGTGGATCGCCCTTTGGCTGTGTTATCCATTTGACCGGTTTGTCACCTCTGCGTTTAATTTATTCTTTGACGAAAGATTACGAGCTTTGATGATGGAAGTGAGTCGTTTTTTGTTTCTTCGGAATCGAGTGGAGGTTTTATTGTACATAGCTTTATGTAGCTGTGTAGGTGTGGCTTCTTTTTTTTTGTAAAATGTATAGAATTATTAGGTACTCGTATTACACTGGATTCCTCAGAACGAGGTCTTTACAATAGTGTCACAAAAAAAAATGTAGGTAATTTAAAAACACTATTGTAAAGAATGTAAAATTTTTGAATTACTTAAATATTAAAGTTTGAAAAAATAAATAATCTTCTGAATATTATTTTATTTTTGAAAATAAATGTAAAGAGGTTAGGTTAGGTTACTAATGAGTAAGAAAAAGAAAACACAACTCACAATTTATTATGTCTTTCTCCCCAAAATTCCTTTCAACGCCATAGAAGATAAAAATATTACCTGAAAAAATATAAAAGCAAACGTTAACATTACATAGCCACGTGTAGTGCCGGAATTGGGTCATTGGGGTTCACCGAATTAGTATAGGAATTGGGTTATAAAGGCTTTCGCACAACGCCTTGTGCCTACGTCGTATCGTTTTAAACCTGTTTTCTGGTAAACCGATCGTTTAATTTGTACGAAAATCGAAATCATGTTTTCGTAGAAAAAAAAGAGTTGATTTTTGATATACATCATGTATTTTTTTTTAATGGGTCAAATATGTTACTGTTAAATATCTTGTATTTGTTTAAAAATGATCTTTTTTGCAAGCTTTTCGAATATAGTCGGACATTACTTTAAACATTGCTCACAATGTATTGCAGCCTCAGAAAGCTGGTAAAATATTATGGAAGATCTTTCTCGACGCAAAAGGCTTATTTATAAATTCTAAAGCTTGATGCAAGTGCGTCATTGTGTTATTCGTAGAAACTCCTTACACCGTGCTTCTAGAGGATTTTAACAAACATAACATCACGACTGTTTTTCCTGAATGGTTAGGCAGAGGTATGTATACCAATAAACACCCACAGTCCGACAGTATTTTTCAAGTCCCATGATCCCACGATTTTAACAAAATATTAAAAATGGTTTACATCTGCACCTCTTCCTCTAATTCCTAAATAAGTCATACGCTATCTCACCCCACAAATTGACGCGACAAAATGACGTCACGCGATAGCTATCATCACGCACGTTCTCGAAGCAGTTAACGAAATTAATTAGTAGCATTAAAATCTCTTACGCGCGTAGATCCAACACGATTTGAATAAATAATGCGAGTCTCAGTAACAAACATAATTATCACGGATTCATATAAACAACACGTGTTATTTTGTATAAATTCGTTTAGAATTGCGACACGTTCTGTGTGTAGGATGTGGTGTGTTTGTGTCTGTTATGTTTTGTTTTGTTTGCTCCTCAAACGATATGTTTTCATTCGATTTTCAGTGGTGGTGGTACCTATTGGAGACGTAAGGACTTATGAAAAGATAGGTATTTTATTTTTTAGCATTTTTGTTTGATTACGGGACAAGGTCGTCACGTATTGGGTGGTGGAATAGAGGCATCGACGCTGAGGGAGGCTTAGGAAAGCACACGGATAGAAGTGGAGGAGACTTCAGGAGACCTTTGTTCAGCAGTTGAATAAGTAAAGTTGAAAAAAAAAACATTCTATTCTCGTTTTCAGATTTAAATGTTTAGTGATCATTTTTGCCGTTTTCTTGGTCTCTACAAGGCGGCTTGTAATCTGACAATTATTATTATACCTGCGTATTCACAAAGTAATTCATAACCACAAAAAAAATACTAAACAAAAACACATATTTTTATTTGTAATAAATAAAGATCGACTCATCTGCCGAAAATCATTTTCTATAAAAACATCCAGACCGAAAACGCTAGTGACTTTTTCGGTCTAGATTCTTTTATAGAAAATGTACTGATATTTACCAGTATGACAGAACAATAACTAACTAACACCGAAATATTCTGTACATAATATGATTACGTACGTAAACACAGGTGACGTAAATAAGGAAAACAAACACAATTAGCGGGGAAATCACTAGATCAAGACATATGTGTTACATTACTGTAATACGGACGGATATGTGGCTTTGTGTACATTTGTTGTTTCGGAAAGTCGTCCGTAGAGGTCACAAACAATATTGGCAAAGAATATATATATATATGTCACCGTAAAATTGTAAATACCGTTAGATTATAAACTATCTCGCGAGTTTGTAAACTGTCGAAATATTGTGAACCTCAACGTACTGCTTACAATTTAACGTATTATTATTCGGTAGATTGTAATCTATCGAAGTAAAACCGTCAAATTACAATCAACTGTCCGAAGGCGCTCCCTGATTGGTCGGCTTTGTAGTAGACCGTTCTGTGTCCATAGACTTAGGAATGAAACACAGGTATCAGTCAAATAAAATTAATGCACTTCAAGAATTGTGACATCAAGTAGGTCTGCAGGTATTCATTACTCAGTAGGTAATCAAAAATTCTGACATCACATGGTAAGAAAAAATTGTATCAAAATAAAAAAAATAGAAACGTAACAATATTTTCTTCTGAAACACAAATTAAAATTGAAAAAATAATGAATTTATCTCTTAGAAAAAAACGATAACAAAATGAAATCAAAATTTAAAAAGCAAATCAAAATTTACAAAGCAAATCAAAAACATATTAACGTTTTCGAAAATGTAACAAAATTGTCTATTAGATAAAAAATATGAAAGTAAATTGCACCTGGTTCAAGGAGGCGCAGGAAAAGAGCAAATGGAAGGAATTGGGGGAGGCCTTTGCCCAGCAGTGGGACAGTACGGGATAAAAAAAAAAAAAAAAAAAAAATTGCACCAATAAAAATGATAAAATACTTGATGGCACAATTCTTGAAGTGCATTCATTTTATTTGACTGATACCTGTGTTTCATTCCTAACTCTATGGACCCAGAACGGTCTACTATAAAGCCGACCAATCAGGGACAGCCTTTGGACAGTTGACAATTTCACAATTTTAAGATTGTAATTTGACGGTTTCATTTCGATAGATTACAATCTACCGAATAATAATACGTTAAATTGTAAGCAGTACTTTGAGGTTCACAATCTTTCGACAGTTTACAAACTCGCGAGATAGTTTATAATCTAACGGTATTTACAATTTTACGGTGACATATATATATATACCATCACGCCTGTATTCCCCGAAGGGTTAGGCAGAGGTGTACTAATGTACACCCACAGTTCGCCGGTATATTTAGGTCCCATGTAATAGGGGGCGAGCCTATTGCCATTAACCGGGCACAAATCCAAACTCCGAGCTGCTACTGAGAATTTCATAGAAAAACCCAATAACACTTAAAAACAACAAAGAATATCTATATTAATATAATAAATCTGAAGAGAGTACCAATCAGATTGGACTATTTATTGTTGTAAATGATAGCTCAGAAGTGGGACAACACAGAATAGCAAAAAAAAAGAAAAAAAAGTATTTTCCAGATTTATCAAGAATACGGGATCAGCGTCAGAGAAAAGGAACCCCCTTTGATAATGACATCAAACCGTATAACCGTAGTCTTTGGAGGTTCCTTTTCTCTGGCGCTGACTGTACATATATACGCCTGCATGCCCCCAATGGGTTAGGCAGAGGTGTAGCAACGTACACCACAGTTCGCCGGTATGTTTTGTAGGTCTCATGTAATAGGGGGCAAGCCTAATGCCATTTACCGGGAACCATAACATTAACCGAGAATTTCATAGAAAATCTCAATAACACTGCTTTGAACCCAAGATTTCTAGCGTAAGTCGCGCTTGGGGCCACTAGGCCTTTTTTTAATAGATGGGAAATTATCAAATAACTTCCCCCGGGACGGGAGGGGAGGGAGTGTCAGACTTTTACTGACTAAAACCCATATATGTTCCTTCATGTGCCCTTTGCTTTCCGGGGGCGCGGTATCTCTTTCGAACAACCCACAGAAACCACTAGGCTAACGAGGCGGTCAGTCGAGGTATTCATCAAGAATAGTATAGAAGTAAGGTATCCTCATTGGAACGGAGCAGTAATCAAAGATCTAACATAACGCGCTGAAAAACGAAGACGAATTTCCGGGCAGTTCAAAATGTTGGATAAAGTTAATGTATATTGTAGAAATACCGTAACAGCTTTATAATACCTCATTTTATCTAAGTTTATCGGTAACTAGCATTTTACTTACTAAATGATTACACTGCAAACAGTACCAAGTTCTTTACAAAGGGCTTACAACTACAAGAAGTGCCTACCTATTGAAAAATATAGAACTATGAAAGGGAAGTTTGAAAAGTATGCAGACTCTACACAACGGACTTTTGTTAGAACTTTCACGGAAAGATAAAGGGCTTGCTTACTTTTTTTGTTTTCATTCCTTGACCATGAAGTTTAAGCAATACGTTAAATAAAAAAAAAACGACGGGTTGCACTCCGGGAGTGCCGGCAGAAGTGAAAACGCTAAAGACAGAAATTCGTAAGATTTTCGATCAGGTAAAATGTCCTGACGCGAGTTTAAAATTTTTTACCCATTCCAAAAAAGTGCACAACGCCGCTAAAGAAGTTTTCACTTCAAAAACTGTGCCTGTTATAATATAATGTTTTCTAGACGGATCTCGGTCTCGGCGGCCAATAATATTGGATACTAGCCAAGTACGGAGGAGACATTATAGTGCACAAGTGTGTGCGCAAACACTGTTGCACTAGCTTTTCATAAAATACCAGTCTACAGAATGATAGGTTCCACAAATTGAAGTTATAGAATGATACAATGACGAGGAAAATAGTAGTAACTTAATTTATTATCAAACCATATCAAAGGGGTTATTATAAAATGTTACTTAATAACTATAGTTGTTTGGTTGCTTTTGCTCAATAAAAATAAGTGGACTAAAGCTGTAAGGAATTTTATTTAATCAAGCAACTTTGAATGCTTTTAATGATAAGACTTGAAAAAAAAACGATTTTGATTTTCGTATTAAAATAGAAAAATGGCAGACCATATACTCGTATATACAGGAAAAGTTTTTAACCAGTGCGTAATTTTTTTTTGGTAGTTCAGTGTCAGTAATAGAACACATTTCCGTGTTTAGTCAAAAAAAAAAATTAAAAAAAATTCATCCTTATCCGAGTTTGAAATAAGCAAAACATAGTCATAATCTATTCGCCATACTATCAATGCAAACTCTTGGCCGCCGCCGCCCGGGCGCATGGCTGGGGTGAGGGGGTGGGGAATGCGCTAGCGCCGAGTGACAATAAAATATGGTTTTTAAGTAAACATGTTTCGTAAGCGATAACTTTTTTTTTTAGTACTAAGACATATCAAAATAAAATATACGTGTTTAATAAAACGTGTTGAAGTTTATTATGGCAAAATTTACGCACTGGTTAAAAAATTTTCCTGTATATACTATCCTCAGACATCAATACTAATATAATAAAGCTGTAGAGTTTGTTTAAATGCGCAAATTTCTGGCAGTAGTCAGATTCATGAAAAGTACCTATAGACTGTATAAAATCAAGCTACGACTCAAAGCAGTAACCAAAGATGTAACTTAACGAGGGTGAAAAAAGCTACGCAGACGAAGAAACTAGTCTGAAAATCAAGATGCAGAATAAAAAAAATAAAAAAAATAAAAAAATACCATCAGGCCTGTATTCCCCGAAGGGTTAGGCAGAGGTGTACTAATGTACACCCACAGTTCGCCGGTATATTTAGGTCCCATGTAATAGGGGGCGAGCCTATTGCCATTAACCGGGCACAAATCCAAACTCCGAGCTGCCACTGAGAATTTCATAGAAAAACCCAATAACACTTTTTGCTCGACCCGGGAATCGAACCCAGGACCTCTAGCGTAGCAGTCGCGCTCAGGACCACTAGGCCAACGAGGCCCCCCCCCCCCCGTCCCGGATCCCGTCTTTAAATAAAGAGTAGATATTTCAAAACAACAGATCTGTAACACTTAGCAACAAAGAAAAATCAAAAGAATCCTTCTTACAAACACTTAATTGATTACTCAACAGCTTAAAGGCTTAGAAGGAGCTTAACCGATCTTTGAATTTTATTGAAAACATTCTTTTTTTCCTTTTTAGGGTTCCGTACTCAAAAGGGTAAAACGGGACCCTATAAGACTTCGCTGTTCATCTGTCTGACTGTCTGTCCGTCTGTCACCAGGCTGTATCACATGAATCATGATAGCTAGAGAGTTGAAATTTTCAACTGTGTACTATACTTATACTCACAACTTGTACTATACTAAAAACCAGAATAAAACAAATAATTAGAGGGGCTCTCATACTACTAAGTTTTTTTGCTCGTTTTTGCTCGATGTTGATAACGGCAACAGACGCTTGAAATATTCACCGAATATTTAATTATATAATTATTCAGTTTAATAATAAATTACTAAATCAAATATTTAAGGGGGCTCCCATATTCAACACACGCGATTTTTTGCCATTTTTACAGAAAATGGTACGGAACCCTACGTGCGCGAGTCCGACTCGCACTTGGCTGTTTTTTTTATAAGATTACAGAAAAATACGCCATCGATCTCAAAATTTTTAATTTTAAGACGACTTATTTGGCCTGCTCTACTACAATACTAAAATTATAATCTCAATTGAAATATTTTTGTATTATTAAAAAAAAAGCTATTTTTTTTATTTTAATTTTAAATCCTTACTCCAGACAGCTTAAAACCTACTTAGATATTATTAATATAAAAATTGAGAAGAAAAAGGAAAATATTTAAATGTTTACGCAATATGAACATCTTTTTTTTTATAAAACAACAGCTTATTTAAATTTATTTGTTTTTATAAGAAAACAAATGGTATTTAGTAAGTACTAATAATTAAAAAAAGTATCTTAACAAGTTGTAAAACTTAACAATTATACAGATCTGCTACTGCTTTGGTTACTGCTCTGAACCCGTGAGTCGTGGCGTGATGTTATTATAGCCTATAATGTTTTCCATCACATACAATTTTTTATATCCAACTTCATAGTTATAAAGAAAAGTATAAAGTGTAGATAGATTGAAACGGTTTTGATAAATTCATCGGTAAAAGAAGACTAAACTTTACCTAGAGTTTAAAAATAGGATTTTTGGGGCCATTAATTCGTCACACATCGTGCGTGACCAAGTAAGCGTGTAGGCTTAAAATGTCAAGAATTTTTTTTCTTGAAAATTTGGGTATAAAGAATGTTCTCTATTCACATGTGTGTATAAATCGCTTGAAATTGGGGCGCCATTGTTAGGCAAATGACACACGTGTTTAGGACTAAACGAAGGTACCCACACGTGGTATTACACTGGGTGTTACAAAATTTTCTTCATGAAAAGGGTCTACAAAATTTCTGTTCTTTAGTTTGGTTTTATAAGTAAAACCAAACTAAAAAACTAAAATTTTTGTCACCTATGGGTGACGATGGGCAATGGGAGTTATATTGAATACGTTATGTAAACAGTAATATTTTTATACCAAAAATAGAAGTCGTTTCCTAGCAGTAATTTTTCATAACGCCTTTATTCCCCGAAAGGTTAGGCAGAGGTGTATCAACACCCATTGTTTGCCGGTATGTTTTATGTATCATGTAATAGGGGGCGAGCCTATTGCCACTAACCGGGCACAAATCCTAACTCCGAGCTGCTACTGAGAATTTCATAAAAAAACCCAATAACACTTTGCTCTACCGGGGAATCAAACCCAAGATCTCTAGCATAGCAGCGCTTAGGACCACTAGGCTACGTGGCAATCAATAATTTTTCCTCAATGTTATTTAGTTTGATGGGTAGTATGCGCAGTTATCGGTTAAATGATATGTGTCTTTGTGTTCCATATATTACACAGTTTGACACAGTCATAACATACCTACGGTCAAAAGTTATGAAACTATGATATTAATTGGTACATGGTCTTTCTTCCACACAACTAAGTCAACGTGATTTCCGTGCACACCCCTGGACAGCTAATCAAGCAAAAACTTCCCGGTTGCTAGGCAACGAATTTCTACCCGAAATTCTGTACTTCCAACCCACATAAGGAAATTATCGTCCGTTTTCCATACACAATAAATATTTCCTTCCAATCCAGAAATATCGAGAGAAAATTCGAATTTTATTGTAATCTCAACCGTTATTGGCTTGAATGCGGCGAGATACGACGAATATTATACATTAAAAGGCTTACCACTTAAATGATAAGTGCGAAAATATTTTGGTGGTGCGAAACTCTTATTATTGTAAACGGATTACGGACGGATTTCGTACGAGTTGCGCTCACTGATTTTATAAAATTAAAGAATTAAAATTTAAATGAGAATATTTATTCCTTAATTAATAATCTGTATTTTATAATAGTCGCTTTATTTGCGTTGGATTTTCATTGGTTTTGAGTTGATGGAACAACGGCTTAAAGGCAAATGTACACTTGATCTCTTTCTGGTAACAGAGCATCGAACCGAATGGCATTTGTTCCAACTTGATTATTCAAACCATTTAGCAAACATGTATAACATTTGTCATTGGCTTACTGTCGACTATAGTTTCATTATTTGTTGTTAAAGTGTTTTACCTGTTAGTCTTCCATGCCGAGATAAATATTTTTTACCGAGCAAATGCGGAGTACAAGCGACCTGTAGATCAGACATTTCAACGAAGAGTGAATGCCTTAAACATTGCGTCGAACATAACGTCGAACATTCGCAGGAACGTTACATTGCATAGAAATGGTTTTTTTTTTTGTAATTTGATCTTTTGGGACCTAAACACACCGGCGAACTGTGAGTGAACTGTCATTGGTACTAATCTACCTTACCCTTTGGGGAATACAAGCGTGATGGTATGTTATGTTTTATCTTTTGTTTGTATTGCACCATTACATTACCCCGAAATGCTCCAGAAAGGTGTATATCCTATTACTGAATGCCTACTTTGAAATAATGTTCATAGTTCAAAGGTAGCCGAAATTTTTTGCTCTAAAGCGCCATCGCACGGTCAACTTTGGAACTAAAGCGTGTAATTTACGACGAGTGCTCATGTCAGTTTTCTAAAAAACTGAGGCTTCGTCCTTTTATAGCAATAATGGGAAATTTAAAAGTCTGCCGCTATTTTGACTGGTGTACAATGGAAGCAAAAAGTGCATTTCGCCGGCACTGTTATGCATATATTATGGTATAATTTGCGCATTGCTGAATGCAAACTTTAAATGACTTCATTAGAGAATGAATGTTTGGTATTTGGTTTAGTTTATTTATTTCACAACATTTTCAAGAATTTGCGTTTGATATTATCAAGCTTATTACTTAATGTTATTATACACAGAAATCGAAGCCACAGAATAACGAAAGAGAGCCTTAATATACATAATACATTGTGTCATTGTATGTTGTGTGTATTGTGACTGCCTCATTGGCCTAGTGGTCTTAAGCGCGACTGCTACGCTAGAGGTCTTGGGTTCGATTCCCAGGTCTGAGCATAAAGTGTTATTGGGTTTTTCTATGAAATTCTCAGTAGCAGCTCGGAGTTAGGATTTGTGCCCGGTTAATGGCAATAGGCTCGCCCCCTATTACATGGGACCTAAACATACCGGCGAACTGTGGGTGTACTTTGGTACACCTCTGCCTAACCTTTTGGGGACATTGTGTAGTTTTGAAACTGGTCAGGCGAAGCTTGGTTTGACAGTACCTGTAGACCCTTTGCTCTAAATAGTCATATATACCTAAACCTAGTAACATCAGCTACAACATAGCTATATGTATCCGGCGGTGTAACACGCGTTCAGTTGCATCTTTGGTTACTGCTCCTCTCCCGTTGCTCGTAGCGTGATGTTTCATACGTTAAAACCTTCCCGTTGAATCACTCCATGTATTGATGAAAAGCGCATTAAAATCTGTTGCGTAGTTTAAAAGATTTAAGCATACGGTGACGGACGGTAGGAAGCGAGTATGTTTTACACTATAGTGTGTTTTTTAATCTCGTAGACTGATTTGACAGCTTTTTACGTCAAACTTGAAAATAGTGTGCTTTATGTTCATGGGCCGAAAGCACATTATTTTTATATTTGACGTATGAAACTGTCAATGTAGTCTACGAGATTAAAAAACACACTATATGTATGTAGAAGTATAAGATGACCATTACCAACACTAAAACCCAACACCACGATCACGCCGCTAGGTAAATTAAATTCCCCAAGAAAACAATTTTCTCAAACAAAACAAGTTCGCCAAAATATTTGTGGGTAACGAAGCCAGTTTTTCTTTCCTCAGTGTTTATCCTGACAAATGGGCGTTGCATTATTGCGGCCTACCCGAGAACTGAACTTAAGACCGTGCTCTGTAATGTATTTCACAGGTTTTTTGTATTCTTTTGTCTCGTGCATACTTTGCTCTGGGTGGGATTAAACGACTTTGGTGTCGTTTTTTTTAAGATCTTGTGGTCCTAAGTAAATGTGGGCCTTTATTAACTGTTTTAGTTAAATTATTTTGGTTTTGTGCATTGTTGTATGGGCCTAGTGTTTGTCTATAAAGTCTAAAACAAAGTCACTTCCCGCCGTAAGTACGCGATCGATCTTTTAAAATTCGTAACGGATTTTAATGCGGTTCTCATCAATAGAAGTGTTTCCAGATAAAGTTTTATACGCATAGAACATCACGCTATGGTAAACGGGAGCGGAGCAGTAACCAAAGACGTAACTGAACGCGGGTTATATACCCCGGGGTGTCCACAGGGTATATACAGGGTGCTTTGAAATTGCTCGTATTCCTCTCGGGAGAAGAAACTATGACTAATTTAGAATGATTTAACTTAATTAAATTTAAGTGATAAGTTTTTTTTTTTAATAATTTTTAATTACCAATATTCAGATTTTTCTAAAAATAAAAACAAAGTAGATTTTCTCGAAAATGGAGGATTTTCGACCCCCAAGTAATAGGGGTTAAATCATTCTAAATTAGTCATAGTTTCTTCTCCCGAGAGGAATACGAGCAATTTCAAAGCACCCTGTATATGTAGCTAGTTTTCTATGAAACACGAAAACAAACAACGAAACAAAAAAATGTTACCTGGTGATTCTACTTTCTAATTTCCAATTAAATCACAAATCTTTATTGCATTCATCAATCCGTGAAAAATATTTTATATGAGATTTTAAATAACAATCCCTCATTAGACAACAAACAGATAATTTATTTCCAGTTTCTAACAATACCAGTACCTATTCACTAAGATCATATTTTCAAAACATGCCCCAGCTTAGCAGAACTAAACGATATAAACAAACAAACAAGCGTAATATCTCGTTTAGTTCCCGAGAAAACAGGGCGTACGTTTTAAAAATCCCAACATTGTACTCCAATCCTAACAATTCTTTTATAAACGGAAATCTTGATAAATACTCTGGAAACTGTTGTAGAATATCCTATCTCCCCATTCTCCCCTTTTTCTAGTATTTCCATTTCGTAAATTAAATTACAAAGATTGAAAGAATTCGCTGCACTAGCTTGACAAGCATTCTTCTTCAAAATCTTTGGGCATTAAAGTGATCCGGAGTGTATTCCCCTTAACACCTTCAGACTAACTTAGCATAATGCAATGCATTTTGCCAGCATTTTATGCAATGTGGAGCTATTTCTAACGTTCAGCATACATCAAGTTTTCAAATAAAATTTTGTTTATATTCTAAAATAGTTTGCGGGGTGGTTTTGAATTTATTCAGGCAACCGATGCGTAATTTATGGAGGGAAATCCGTTGGTGGTTTAAAATGAAATTGTTACTTTGAAGTGACTGTTATTTTTAAAATGTAGTAGTTTGCTTTCTCTGTTGTTTATATACCATCACGTCTGGGGAATACTCCCTAAAGGGTTAGGCAGAAATGTACCAATGCACGCCCAAGGTGTTTTTTCTGCTGTCTTGAAGAATAAATTCAGCGGTTTGTCATATTTACATAAATAAAAAAAGTCCTTTTCTAAAGTAAAAGTCGCCTACGTTACTACTAATAAAATCAGCTAAACTCCCGTCAAAATCAGTCCAGCTGTTTCGGAGATTAGCCAAAACAAACAGATAGACAGACAGACGAAAATTCAATAAAACAAGTTTTTGGTTTATTTCTATATATTAAAAAATATTTGTTTTCTCTTGACAGGACTAGTTACACAGTTAACTCTTGCGTGTCTTCATTTTTAACCAACTTACTCGTAAAAAAGAAGGAGGTTATATTAATAAACAAATGAAACATAAATAACATTATTACCCTATAACAGTGTAACAAAACAAACTCTTTCCATGTCTAATCTATTTTGTCTCAGCGGGTCACCCATCGGGCTGACAGCGGCTGACATAATCCGGTTATCTCGAGCCGCGCTGCCCAGTGCCCAGTGCCCAGACCCGACTCCTCTGCAAATTGATTCGATACACATTGATTGTTTTTCCTTGACATTGTATACTTTAAAATTATATTTATTTTTCTGATTGCGTTGTTTTAAAGTTTTGTTTTAATTTGGCAAGTGCAAAATTAGTTCCTTACTAATTGTTTTAAAATATTTAAAGTACGTATATATTTAATTCACTCAAAAGTCTAAATGCACATGTAGTTAAAAAAAAAAAATAACATCATCACGCCTGTATTCCCCAAAGGGTTAGGCAGAGGCGTACCAATGTACACCCACAGTTCGCCGGTATACAGGAAAAAATTTTAACCAGTGCGTAAATTTTGCCATAATATACTTTAACACGTTTTATTAAACACGCATATTTTATTTTGATATGTCTTAGTACTAAAAAAAAAGTTATCGCTTACGAAACATGTTTACTTAAAAACCATATTTTATTGTCACTCGGCGCTAGCGCATTCCCCACCCCCTCACCCCAGCCATGCGCCCGGGCGGGCGGCGGCCGCGAGTTGTCATTGATAGTATGGCGAATAGATTATGTCCATGTTTTGCTAATTTCAAACTCTGATAAGGATGATTTTATTTTTTATTTTTTTTTAACTAAACACGGAAATGTGTTCTATTACTGAGACTGAACTACCAAAAAAAATGTACGCACTGGTTAAAAACTTATCCTGTATTTAGGTCCCATGTAATAGGGGGCGAGCCTATTGCCATTAACCGGGCACAAATCCAAACTCCGAGCTGCTACTGAGAATTTCATAGAAAAACCCAATAACACTTTTTGCTCGACCTGGGAATCGAACCCGGGACCCCTTGCACAGCAGTCGCACTTGCGACCACGAGACCAACGGGGCAGTTAAATAAAAAAATCTTTAGTATAATATTAAAAATTCCATGTTACTATTCACATTCTGGCACTCTATAATTTCTTTTTTAATCATAAAAGTTATTACGTATGCAGAACACCAATGTCCGTCGTACAAAATCCAATATCGTGGACAGCCCACCGACAGAGTGACCACAAAAATAATTATAATACGGAAATTAAATTCCAGTACGTACTGCGTGTTTTGTCCGAATTAAAATACTGGTCACGTAATAAGTGTACGCACCCCCGTCTCTGGGGTGCATTAATAATGGTAAACGTGCATTCCACCAAATTATGTGAGGTGCAATTTGTGGTCTGTGGTAATGAGCTCATTCATATTAAACCTCTTTTTTTGGTATCCTAAAGTGGTATTTATGTCAAACAATGTGGGCGTCAGATGGATTGCTTTGTGGTGGGGTGGTGGGTATTAAATGCTTTTGGCGAGTTATGTTTTTATTGCACATATGTAAAAGTTTGTTATGTTCAGATGGCTTTTAATTATAAAAAAGTGTAAATGAATCGGCACGTTGCGTTATGCCTGTATTTGACTTGGTCAGAAGTTAATCGATTTGTGTAATTTGAGTATGTTCATATTTACAAGATTTTATTTACTGTCACCTGCCACGGTGTCTGTGGTTCAAATCTTAGAAGGTTTATTTGACCCACTCACTTCCCGATATATGAACGAGCTCAATTTTTTAAGATAACGACGAAATAAAAATACTAGACTAACTTATAAAGCATTTTTAGTAGAACTCGCACAAAAGTACATTTCTCAAGTAAATTCAAAACTATCTTTATAAAATTTACACATTTTGAAGAAAAGTTGAATATTTCAGCGAGTTTGAAACACGAGTAAGACTCAAATTATTCCTTACTTTCAAAGCCGACCCAGTTACTCTCAGAGGTGCAATGCGGGTCATTGAAATATAACCATAGCTCCAGAAAACTGCTCGCTTTAATAAAATATCAAGCAATGCACCTAGAAGATTAAAACTGAATTTAATAATATAATATTCTTGAATATGAACAGAGAATTGGATTACAAGAACTTCCTTACATTTACAGAATTGTAGTCGAATAATAATATACGGTATCCTTTAATAATGATTTAATCTCCGTTAGTTTTGCTCAAAGAGTGTAAACGAGCAAAAGATCTAGACACTATGCAGCCTGTTTATTAAATATCTTTACGAGTACGAGTAACGTAATTCAAGGGAAATCTAGTTCCTTCTACAAGCACCAATTCTAGCCTATCATACAATAGTATAGTATAAAACTGAGTGTATACAGTGTACAGTATAAGTGATAGATGGATGTTTGTTACTCTTTCACACTCAAACAGCTGAACAGGTCTAGATAAAATTTGGCACTAAGATAGATGATAGTATGGAATAACACATAGGGTACTTTTTATCCCGGAAAATGAACGGTTCCCGTGGGATAATATGTCAATTCTCACTCGGACGAAGTCGCGGGCAGGCGCTAGTTTAATATAATTACTGCGATTAACATAAAACAAAAATATCGAATTCACATCTCACATTTGCGAAAAATCATATTTTTTTAACTATTTTCGCGGCTTAATGTTCCCAATAAGCAGAACCAGACGTATTACACTCATAAATGTTAAAAGCGTTCACATCCGTTTACTAATATCTGGATTGATTACAGTATAAATCAGAGCTCTCACAGAACCTTTTAGCTGATTAGATTATGCTACAAACGGGACTTGGCCCTACTTTTATAAAAGCTGCCAGTGTGTGGCGCCTCGTAATAGGAAAAATGCTGTATCACTTAGTTTTTTTCTTTTTTTTGTTCGTGTGCCATTTCCTTCTATGCCGTAGTTTCGTAGTTCGCTTTTGTATTACACAAAGTACAAAATGAAGCATGATAAGGCTGATATTGGTTCTGTAGATAATTAAAATGTTTGATAGGGTTACGAAGAGTCGAATTTCATGTTACTTATTTTCATTGAATACGCTATTTTAGTTACAAAGCTAACAGCGTTAAGTACTAACTTTCCTTGCCAACAAAGTTCAAAAACAAGCGCAAACTCAGTTATATCAGCCAACAAATCCATTCAACATTTTCTTTATTAGCGGCGGTCAACAAAGAGAAACAAACTAAACAGTTAGAAAAACAATTAGCGTTATGTAGTTACGGTCTGCAGGCGTTGTAAACGTGTCCAGACAATTTTATTATCAACGCTTTCAATTCTGAATAGATAAAACGTTGCGGAGAAAGCACCGCCCGGGCCCACAGTGCACCACGTCTACCCGTTGGCACTGTTCCAGCTACCAGACCAGCCTCACAAATCGACCTCTGTTCTCTCGCCCTCCCACCAAACACCCCACATGAATTTAAACCCAGCACAAAAGCAATAGAGTTCAAATTGATTCACCGAACATCTTGTAACAGAAAACATTTCGAATTCAAATGTGTCGCTGATGCTGCTGTGTTTCCAATATTCTATATCAATAAAGTGGAATGGTCTGGACGAAATAAGCCCGATTTTCCAGAATACCGGTGTATGATGACCATGCAGGTGTACCAACACAATGTTTTTACATAAGCTACTCTCGACATATTTGTATAGGACGCGCAAGAGTTTTAGATTGTTTCCATTAACCTCTAATAACAATTTAGATTCAATGAGGGTCGGTTTGAAGGTAAAATATTTTAATATTGAAAAGTCATTTGCAGTTTAGGAGAGCTCGTGTGATGCTATTACATGTAGAATTCATGAAGTCAGCATTATTGGAGATAGGGACTTTGTACGTAAAGGCTTTTTGGAACAAAATTCATTTAGGTATTTTATTTAGTACTAGGTATTGATGAAAAAAATCTGTAGTCCTCTAGCGCCTTCAAATAGTTTTTTAACAGGGTTAGAAATAATTTTTGACAAAAATTACGCAAAGACATAAACAGTACTATAATACCGTTACCACTAGGCGTCACCTAAATGTAATACCTAAAAATTATTGCAACTGTAGGATTTTAAACTCTCGGCACTAAACCTAACTTTGAAAATTCCTTACGTTGCTTACCCTCTTGCACTTTGGTGACTCTGAAAAAAACTTCGTAAGTACCCAGACCCATCTTCAAAGGTCGACACGACATAAAACCGCAACATTTAATACTGCTGACTTTAGATTCAAGTGCAAACCGCACTGACGCCCCGTTCATTGACCCTAACAATTCTAATCCTAACCAATATGCGAAAGTAAGTTGGTTGGTTTATATATATTTTTTATGCCCTTAACTACTGCGTATTGTAAGTACTTTGAATGACTTTTATTTAGGGTAGACCGTCTTCACATTTGTATAATTTAAAATACAACTTGTTGTAATAATTTTAGTTCTTGCCCATGCTCCTCCATACGAAACTAACTTTTGGAATGGCAATTTTTTTTTCTCCTCTAAATGACGATCGAATGTGCCTTTTAATGGTGTAATTAAACAAATGATTCAACTTTGACTTTACTCAAACAATCATCATAAAATTAATGTTGCCTGAGATATAGAAAAAGACAACCAGAAAAAACGTACAGTTCTTTAAGAGTGGAGAAATAACTCGTGTGTAGCAAAATCAACGCAAGAGAACCCGCGAACAAAAGCTAGCAAGACATGAAGGGTGCAAATCGAGGGTGTCCGGTTTAAGAAAAGACCGGTCCCAGCGAAAGTCTTTGGTCCACGCTCGTTCTCGTTCTAATTACCGCCAGCTTTACAAAGAGTTCTGCTCAAAGGCATGGTTGCTTGGTGCGAAATTACCAAAGACTTTTAACTATTCTAGGCGAGTTTTTAAGGGCGAAGTAGTTGTGTGTGCTGCGAAAGTCTTGTAAAGTCATTACGGTGGTAAAGTTTTTTTTTTATGTGGGAGACTGGACGGTTTACCTTGTGTGCGGTATTCTTTTGTTTATGGTAGAGGTTTTAAATCGATTAGGTGTTCTTATTTTGAATGGGGCTGCGTGTATTTATAGGGTGATTAATTTTAAGAGTCGAGAAACACCTACGTATTTACCTTTTTTTAGCTGGCAACATTGTTGGGTCTGTACAATTTTGGTCCTTTCAAAAATTATTTTATAAAATTGTTTGCCTTTTTTCAGCAAGCACTTTTGGTCCGTTTTCAGCACATGGTCTAGTCATATAATGCCGTCAAATCTGAATTTACCATGTTATTTTGAGCCTAAGTTAAAACAAAACCAAAATCACAGGGCAATTATACCTACTTTTACGTATATAATCGTAATCTAATCTTAGTCCCAATCTATCACAAATGCCTCTAATTTACCTACATTGGTCGCTAAGATAAGATAGCGATAGATTTTTTACTTTTATAATTGGGGGCATTCCTTATTAGGTTGGAGGGATTGGTTCCCGAAAAGTTAATATATTTCTGTCAAATATTCATATATGACTATTTACATTAACTAAATCCATACATAATATTGTCGGTACTGTTCACATATTAAATAGTCCCAAACAAATACTTCCGCATTTGTTACGACTTCGGTACTTTGACTTGTTAGCATAAACATAACCAAAATGACTTCGACCGTGGTTGGCCCCTACAAAAATCACTGTTTATTATTATAAACAAGCGAAATACCGCAATGGGGTAAAAGAGTGCTAAAATTGATGCGAACGCCATCTACGTATAATAACGTCAAAAAAGAGAACACAGTAGACTACCAGTTTGATGCAATATCAGGTAGAGCACAGTCAAATCTGAACCTTATTTTATCTACAATAAAGCCTAATCCCAATCCCCCATTTCAATCCATATGTGCCGATAGCCTGAGGTGACTTTAGGTGATTCCAAATGGTTTAAAAAGCAACATCATGTCAAAGGAAATTGGGCGTTATTGGCAGGTATTAAGGTAGATATTCTATTTATAGTTTGATCGGTGTTTACGACGATGACCTGAAGGCCATTCCCTCACCCTTGGCATTTCGCCAGGGTACTTATACGGAGACGGACGTGTCTGCCTCCAACCGTCTAGTTTTACGGCTTTTAGATAAATTACGTTGCTGAAAAAACGGAAATCAGAAATGCTGTATTTCTCAATAAAATATGGAGTCATATATTCAGTTTGTTTTTTGGTGAAATATGTTTTGTTGACAGACTTGAAAAACACATAAAACTTCCTTATATACCGCAGTTGATTTATGTGAATATATTAAGTGAACTTTTGAGAGTTGTAGACTTGTTTATTAAGCTTATTTTCCTATAGTAGAGTGATAGTAAATTAGTCACATTACTTCTTATTCGAAAGCAGGTGAACGACCTGCAGTGCCTGTGTCCCATAGTTCGGAGAAGCAACTATCGCAGTCAAAATCATGAGACCGTAACACTACGCCGCTACAGCCAGCACCACCCACTGTGTACAAGGCCATAACTCCCAACATGGCGGACGTTTACGCTTCCCTCCAGAATACAGGCGCAGTTACTTGACGTCAAAATATGATAGCAAGTCTTGCAGGTATATTTGAATTCATACAAGCAATACGTCTGGTGCCATGCTGTTGTACGAGTAAATATTCTGTGGTTGCACCTGGTCTGTCTACTATGAAATAACATTCGAATTTCGTCGAGTCGTCTTTCGTTTTGTGTTTAGGAAAAATCTGCTGGTGACGACGTTTGTGTTTGTATAAGTCACGAAAATGTTGGGAACAACTGATTTTTTTGTGGCGTGTTCGTGGATGCTCTTTTAATAAAATAATTGTTTATGATAATAGGGCAATAACCACTTCTAGCCACTGGAAGTTTAAAGTATATACAAGTTAGGCTACACTAACTGACAGAAATTAAATACAAACTATACTTATTATTACCGGTTACACTGGGAGCCGACCCTAACATAGTTAGGAAAAGGCTAAGCAGATGAAGATGACTAATAATTACTATTACATGAAAAAAAAAAACACCAAAAACTTTGTACAATTTAACATTAATTAACACAAAAAGCAAAGTAAACTCCGTAATTATTACTCAACTTGTAAAACAAAAGACGCACCTGACTATTAAATCTAATTTAGTTTCCGCTCACTAAACGGTTAATGATGCTAGTTTAAACCGTTAACCCTGATTCTAATTACAGACTCAAGTGATTAGGGCGACACGCTGAAAAGCAATAAAAATAATGGAAAAACTAAGATCTTGTTCGTCTTACAACGGAGTGCTATAAAACGTAATGGGATATGGGGGGGAGTTGAAAACAGCAGGGAATGTTTAAAACAAATGTATGGGGACTCCCCCATACATTTGTTTTAAACAGTCCCCGTTGTTGGGGGACCCGCGTGTGTCATCGAAGTTGGTTCTTTTTTCGCATGAGAAAAAGTAAATAAAGTTGACTTCTTTACATATTTGAATATACCCGATACACCGATAGTGAAAGGTGAACGGTTAGCCAAGGATGTTATGTAGGTACACTCAATATTAATGGATACTTTTCATGTCAGACTAAGATGAAAACGTTATACGAGATCGTCGCTTCAAGTCGTAAATTGTTATGTCTAGTGAATTTGTTTATATGGTTTCTTTGCCTGAAGTTAGCTCTTAACTTTGCAGTAAATAAATATTAAGAACCTATTTACCCTGCGGTGGCACCCGCTGTTACGTCTTTGGTTACTGCTCCGCTCCCGTTGGTCGTAGCGTGATGTTCCATACGTGTAAACCTTCTTTTTGTATGACTCTATATATTAAAGAAAACCGCATTCAAATCCGTTGCCTAAGTCAAAAAATCTAAGCGTACAGACAGCGGGATGCTTCTTTGATTTAGAAGATTTACCTATCCAAATAATAATTTCTCCATAAACTTTTTCATGAACATACAAAAGCATTTGCACGTATGAAAAACTTCACAGTTTTGCGTGATTGAAAGTTGGCACTTGCACACGAAAAAGAGAATGGAGCTGGTTGGTTCTTTCAGCTCAATGACTAGGTACTCTAAATGAAAAAAGGGTGCGGAACCCCTTTTTCAAAGTAACCGAATCAGTGTCACAGGGGAAAAAATACCAGGATTTATAGTAACAGTGATATGTTAGGAACTTTACTCGCTTTATTTTACACTCGGTCCTTTGTTTTATGAAATGTTTCTTTTAGATTTCTATGCATATTGTTGATGTGGACGAAAAGGCCGACAAACTAAAATAAGACTTAAATGGGTCTTGATAGGTCATGTATTTCGAATTTAGATGATCGCTGGGCAAAATTGACATCTGAATAGTTACCAAAACGTAAAGAGTGACGCTGTAGAAGTCCCAGGTCAAGGTGACGAGATGAACAAGACTGCTTCATGAAGTTTTGAACATAACAGCAAAAAGCTGTGAGAAATAGAAAGAGTGTAGTGAAGCCTTTGCTTAGCAGTGGGACAATATTAATCGATGTAACAGTAATAATATATTTATTTAAATACCTATTTACTTATTCTACTTCTACGAATATTTTTTATAATTCTCTCTGTACTCACAGCCTAACTTTACAGGCACTTAATATTTGTGACGTGCTCCAATTAAAAGTAAAAAAAAACTGTGACGCGACCCCCGTACAATTGCCCCGAAGAATGAAATATGCCTTTTATTGTTCAAGACACAATGGGGTCCCGACTTGGCCTCGAACAATATGGCGGACCTATTATTTGAACGAAAGAAAATAAGGTGTTTTCATTAATGAAGTTAAAGTTTAATTGCTTTCTGCAAAATGATCTTTTCCGGCAACGGCCTTCGCAGAATTGTGGTGACCGGAATATAAATGTAATTTTGTAATGTAACATTATTTTAGTTTTTGTTCTGAATATGGTTTTTGACGGTCGGAGCTATTTCCAATTAAAATTAATTATGTGGGATGCTTTCCCGTCGTTCGGGGAATTTTATGAGTGTAATATTACCTTAGCGTGTACCATTGTTTTAATAACTGAAGAGAGACAACGTAATTATACGTTTTCCATTATGTTTTCATGTTATAAAATTGTGGGAGGTGCTTTGTATACTTTGTTGCTAAACATAGCATTTGATCCAGGAGTAAAAGGTACAATTATCCGCAATGGCTGTCTATTTTTCACAGGAGTATATTGTGGTCTGATAAATTCAATAAAATGATAATAATATACGACTTGGAGACGCCATTATTTGCAGATGTCGACCTCGGTTAATGCAAACGACAATAGAAAAAAGTTATATAAATTACGCTTTGACCTACATACAAAAATGAGACTTATATACACTATTCATTAGATTTATTTGTGCTTGACATGATTTAGAACTACAGATGTTTTTTGAGTGGAAAGAAAAGTCGGGGAACAAAAGAAGAATGGAGTGTATTAGTTTATTTTCTTCTATGGTTCGTTCGTAGGTATCAGTAAGTTTAGGTTATTGTTCCTTTGTAAGCAAAATTGTAACAAAGCTTTATTACTTGCTCGCTTTTGTGGTTTCTAGATATTTATTGTTGGTGTCCTAAATCTTCATGAGTATTATAAGGGTAACAAGTGGGTCAGTGTAGTACCGCATGACAATAATTACGATGAATAAAACATTTTTCAAATTTTGTAATCTACGATTATTTTCTCTAACTTTATTTCCATAAAATGGTACATAAAAGACCATAAACAGGTTAGTTTCACATATTTTCCTTACCTTCATACATATAGGTCAAACCTTAATTCAATAACATCATTCCAGACATACAATTTCATACCTACACATAAACATAATAAAGTCTCTTTTACCTATAATATTGTAATGCTCTAGTTAGAATTCTGTTTACAGCAAAAAGGAAATTGTCTTGATATATTACATCAGTATAAGTATAAAAAAGCCTGAAAACAACCGACGGATAGAATTTTTGATGTATCTTGGGAGTTCCCTACATCAAGTACTGGATGTGGCGCAGACATGATTAATGCTCTGTTTTGGATTAAGAAATACGTTTCTTGTTGGGAACGTTGATTAGTTGGTGTCTACATCACATCTAGACTAAAATATGAGGCGGGAAATCAGGCTAAAGAAACAAAAGACAACGCGCCTTTAAAAAATACAAAGAAAAAAATATCTTTAGGTTTGTCTTTAGTGGTGGCTTTGGTTCTGTTTGTTGTTTTGTATTGTCATCAAACGATTTTTCAAATCAGTTGATTAATGACAGAGTACTGATAACAAACATAAAAAAACAAGCGAATTGGTAACCTCCTCTATTTTTTAAGTCAAGAAAAGAAAAAAAATAAAAAAAAACCTGAAAATAAAAACGTTTGCTTTTCTGTTCAACCGTACAAATAAAATAAAAGATGACAATAATTGTAAAAGAACGGTTAAACCTTTACACTTTGACCAGAACCGAGCCATAACAGTGGGAAAGAACGAATTTGTATTCGGAGCACATTGAGCTGACAAAGCAATCGGTAACCCACACGTTGCTCTCACAAAGTGGTCAATAAACGCCACACTTACATCTATGTAACTCAACCCTCCCCTTACAATACAAATGACTCTATTTAAGAGAACCGTTTCACTATCGTCCCTCAAAAACGAGTCAATATTTACGAATTCAACACTCAAATGCCACTTCAAACATGCGATGACGTCAGAACTTTGCACTATTGCGAGTATTTGCCCCTCCTTCCTAAGGATGAGTCGATAATAGCGCGTCTTTTCGGCGGGAATCTTAAAAAAGGCATCTGTATTCCTCGGTCGTCGACCGGTTAGCTTTTTGATTTTTTTTTCGCCGATGAGTCGCCGATGGCCGACGAAGATTGATGTAGTTTCGCCCTTATTTTTCTGCATCGCGTGTCGGATTGTTTTTTGTTTTGAAAACAAGGAAAGCTGGTGATTTTTCTTTTTTTTTTTTGGTTGTTTATGATAAAGAAGTTCTGTTTTGAAAGTTATTGTTTTGTTGTTAATGATAGGTTTAACATGAAGTGACGTTGTTTAAATAAATGTAAAAAAAAATATTATCTTTTCCTTTTAGTTCTTGGACCCAGTAGGCCACTTTTATCATGACATCAGTGACCAGTGACCATCAATGTCCTCTAAAGTACAGGTCTATGGTCACTTCTGGCAATGTAGTAACTAGGCCATCGTCTGGTTAGAAGCACCGCACTCGCATAATACAAAAATCAATAATCACCACTTTATACAGCATAATATTTTCAACTACACAACAAACAAAGCTTAATAAAACAGGGCCATTTACGATTGAACGCCAAAAAACTTTGTCGGGAAACTTTTCGGAGTAAAAATGCAGTTTTTACCGGACACTAGGCAGTAAAAAACAGAAAGTGCAACTGCTTTGGTCCAATCCAATTAGCCAGGCGACTTCGACACAGAGCGTTAGAATGATGGATTTATAGCCTGAAAGCGGAATTTTAAACCCAGCCTTTTTTAAAAGCTAAAATTTAAAATTTAGCATTAGAATCGTGGCGCAGGAATAGTTTTCTCATAGAGCCGAAGCTTTACTGAGTTCCATATCCAGATTAAGTAAAGTATAATTTAAATACATAATACTAATATAATAAATAATAAAAAAATTGTAATATAATAAAGGTGACGAGTTTGTTTGTTTGTTTAACCGTGCTAATCTCTGAAACTGCCAGTCAGATTAGAAACAATGTTTTTGTAAATGATACCCAGAGTCATGAGGAATAAATAAATAGTATAGAGTATAATTATAACATCACGCTACGACACACGGGAGCGGAGCAGTAACTTCTAATAAACCTTAACCTATATTAGGATATTATATATTGATATTTAAAACCTAACAAAAAAAACCGCAAGTTCTCTTTTTTTTTTTACTTAAGTTTCATAAAATAATACTACAAGAATCAAGGCATAGGACCAGTAGTTCTGTAACTAAGACTTTAAAACTTTCCTCTATCAAAATCATTAAGCCAAAGAATAGTACTTAATATGATTCAATAACTTCATTTATAACCGAGGAGAGAAGACGGTAAAAGATAACACAAACTTTAGCAGCGAAAGAAAATTTTAATAAAGGAGTATTATGATACGAACAATTAACTTTATCTAGCCATTATATAGATCTCTATAGATACGAATGATACAATGCTCCCTCAACTACCCTTCATCTTGTATTCAACGAGCAAAAAACGTCCACGATCCAAAATGACTATTTCATTTTGTGGAAATTGTTGGAAAGTTATCACAAAGGGCCGCGCTCCGATTACTTTAATTACGACGTAACTTGTTTTAAGGATTATTTTGATTAATGAATAAGGAATTTTGTTACTTGTGTAGTTTCAAGCTGGGGGGAATGTTTTTTGCTTGTTGGCGATGGGATTTATTCATTTGTTTTTTTATTTTGTAAAGGAGTCGAGTAAATTATTTTGCACAGACTAATGTTTTTTTGACAGTTCACGCAAAGATATAAGCATATTGTGGGAAGAAAGGAATTAGTCACCTCATGGCTACTTAAAACCCCAACACCAGCCTCCTGGTCGTGAACTGCAGTCTGTGGTCCACCAGGAAGGCAGTGAATCAACTGCGCACCTAAATAGGCCGATGCAAACATAATCTGGCAAAATGGGGTAACATAGACCCGAATGGCACCCACTGCGAAGCTCCTGATCAGACAATGTCCCATATGCTGGAGTGTCCCAATTGTCCGTTCACACGTACACTTGACGATCTGAATAGCATCTCCCAATAAACGTAGCCACCTACTGAACCCAAGAAGTATAAATCATAATAATCAATGTATCATCTATACGAAAAGAAGAATGTTTTAAACTAAAATATTGGCCTTTATTAGGAACTAGCTTTTGCCCGCGACTTCGTCCGCGTGGATTAATAGTTTCCATTCCCGGGGGATTTCCGGGATGAAACTATCCTATGTCCTTTCTCGGGTCCCAGACTATATCTGTACCAAATTTCATTGAAATCGGTTCAGTGGTTTAGGCGTGAAGAAGAGACAGACAGACAGAGTTACTTTCGCATTTATAATATTAGTACGGATGTCTCCTGTGATGTAAGAGAAAGGTGATAGCATGACAGTTGACAGGACGGCATGGAAAAAGAAAAGGTTTTGCGCCGACCCTAAGGAACATGGGATAAGGGTGATGATGATGATGACTTATAGAAACGTCTCCTGTATCGTAGATGATTTTACCACCACATAGATATCTCACATGCACAAATAGTATCGACTGACATCTGAAAAAAACATCCTGTTTCCTAACAGCGTTAAAACTAAAAACATCAGCTCTTTTTCATAAAATTACTAAAGCTAACTGGCAACATTTTCTTGTAAACAAAAAAAGACCATCCACAGAAAAAATAAAAAAAAATATGTACCGACAGACACCGCTAGGGTGGCGACACTTTAAAAAGTTTATAAAGCGAAGTCGGGAAGAAAAATTCATTTCGCGACGGCGTTTTTCTGAAACACTTGGTACTTTTACGACATGAGTTATTATGCAAATAGTTTTATTACGCCTGTGTTCATTGCAAAGAGGATTTATTTGCAACTAAGGCGGAGTAAGTCGATCATGATACTTTGCGACGCCCATTCTAGGGGAGTGGGATTATTTGTATGCAGCGGGATACGATAGAATTATGCTTTGTTTTTTCTGTTAAAAAACCCAGGAAAGATAAAATTTTATCGCATGAGTGGTTTAAGTCATCTGTAGAATTTTGTAAATATTCCAAAGTCGGAGCGCAGTCAAAGTCGAATCATTTATTTGAATTAGGTAAGGTATTTTTGAACGACATTAACAAGAAAAAAAAAATGTTATAAAATTTAGCTGCTCTGCCCCAAAAATTGTTACGTATAGAGAAGAAAATTTATTTAGGAACTTCATACCTATTATTTTTTTATCTTTTTTAGTTTTACAATAATTTATATAGGTATTTCGTTTCAAAATTCATATACTGCCCGATTTGTATCAAATCCCGGACCTTTAATTCGGCACTCGCGCTCACGACCACTAGACCAACGCGGCACTCAATCCAATTTATATTCAGAGCATATTAAAAGGTAAAGTGGTATCATAAATAGGGCTAGTCAAAAGAACATCTCATAAAAATGTTTATGGACTTTAATACTTACTGAAAAATGTATCTTCGAATATTTAGTGGGCATGTAAAGTGAGGGATCGCATTTTCATTGAGTGATTCTGTTTACGACAGTACTTGTAGTCTAAAATGAAAATAATATGGTCGATATTATAATGTTTTTATGGCATTTTTGCCTGAGATCCAAAACTCGCCAGCCTTACGTCATTTCGGCGTACCTGTCTTTTTGTTTAGGTATTTCATTTTACATTAATTCTACTTTGTTATACTAATACCCCAACTCGTTGCCCCGTTTAACTGTGCCGTTGGTCGGGTGGTCGTATGCACGATAACTGACCCATGGGTCTTGGATTCGATTGACAAGTCGGGCAAGGTGTAATTGGGATTTTCGATAGGAATTCAGTAGTAGCTTGGGGTTTCGAAATTGGCGGTGTGACACCTCTGTGTAGTTTTTTATATTGAAAATACCACTGTGGTTAACGTAGTATCCTAAAAAAGAATTTTCAGAATTACATACAAAAAAACAATCTTTTCTGCTTTATAATATTAGTATAGATTAGTTTTTGAAACCCTATTTTCCGTTTATTATTAAGTATTTAATGAAAACTTATGCAAACAGATCCGGTAATCTAAATAACATTAAACATCTATATACAACTCTATATTGACCCAAAACAGTCCAATTCAAAACAGTTGTTAACATAATTACTGTGGTTTTCATTATTAGCCCACATTGAAATAATATCAAATGAGCACTATGCAGTTTGCTCAACTAGCCAATCAAAATGGCGGGTCGTTAACATTTATTTTTGTTTTGTAGCCCTAATATGCATATTTAGATAAATTATTTTATACGTATATAATTATTGTTAGCGTAACATGTTGGTTATCAACAAAAATATAAGAAAGAAATCATGTTTAAAAAAAGTAAAATATAAATAAATGTAAAATGTTGTTTATTTCATTATGTATTGAATTTTTATAGGGAATCCCAGTGAAGAACAATTTCCTACACAAAATTTTAGAAACCATTCAATCTAATCTCAGTCTCTATCTTTCAAAAATGCCTTTAATCTGCCATTTTTTTGTCATTGATGGTCGCTAACATGAGACTGCCACAAAATTTTGACCGTTTTTAGTTAATAAAATTGGCCTTCAACTTAATATGATGTGCTATTTCTAACTCCGTCACCCCATACCGTACTTATTATTATTCCGTATTTCCATAATATCCAGTCTGACCCTAGTCCCCCATACAAAATCATAACCCTCACGATTAAAACGGAAAGAGCAGAGTCCCCCAAAATCAATGCGAATCAATACCCGTGGCCGGACTTGTGGAAAATCAAAGCGGCAGCGGCGGGTTGAACTGATGGATACAAAGATTACCCCATTGGTTGCTTTTTTCGTTTGGGAAACAGCTATCATATTTGTGTGTACCTTATTTTGGTCGAATATTGAATCGTTCACATTTTATTGGATTGTGTTTTTTTGTTTCCCGGTTCATCTATATTTTTTTTCCTGTTATTTTTTATACCCAACTTGTCAAATGTCAATTTTAAAACAGCTTGCTGAAACTTACCCTAAAACATTGACTTAAGGCTGATTTTTCAATAGTCTGATAACTCTAAAAATATTTTTGATAATTGGAAATATTTGTTACATGCTGTTATATTGTGTTGTACTAAAGCTGTCAAACGGCCATATTGATTTCTCACTGGCCACGCGTTGGCAACGTGGATTTCTAGTGAAGGGGCGGTACTGGACCGATTCTATTTTAGTTATTTGGATACTCTCTCAATTAATCAAAATAAAATTATATTTTTGACCTTTGCTCTACAGTGGGTGCTAACAGGCTTATAATAATAATATGTTGTGCTAAGTAACAAAAGAATTATGTATCGAAATAACAATAACTTTTTAATAACGCGTCAAATATTGACAGCTGATTGGCGTTTAATTTCATGAACAGTGTTTAATACATTTTTAATTAACTTTCTCATAATTAACTATCTCAATGTAAGTACTTTACTGATACGTAGTTTTGTACACTATAAATATTTGTGATTTCGCCTTTTAGAAAGAGATATCAATCTATCTATCTCTCTTCACAAAAACCTCAATTATTTTTTATCGTTCGGGTTTAACATAGCAACTTTTGCTATAACGTCTTAATCACTAGCTATCAATGAGTACTTAGGGACGATCAAATAAGGCAACCCACTAAGAGACAATCAAATCTTTATTAGTCGTTAAAACGCAGGGCCTGACAAACAATATAAAGATAGGGACACACTTTTAGATTACAATTTTGATGAGTTTTTGAACGGATTTTTTAAATTTATTTTATTGAGTTATTACCAAAAGGGTAATGACTCACTTAATGAAGAAATTAAATACTAAGTGACTTAAATTTATGGCAATGATTTTATTTTCCATGAACAATAAAACCAACCTATTATTGTCCCACATGCAGAGAAGCCACGAGTATTGATCAGCCCGCTTACCGAACGCGTGCTGGCCATTTCAGTATTATATTAATGGGCATTGTTCATTTTTTTTTTATATGTTGTAATTAAAAACCCGTTTCGAGGAATAGCGTCACTGAGCATTATGGACTAATTAATAATGAAAAATATTCATATTTTACTGATATTTTTGA
Organism: Caradrina clavipalpis; assembly: GCA_932526535.1. Lineage (NCBI taxonomy): Eukaryota > Metazoa > Arthropoda > Insecta > Lepidoptera > Noctuidae > Caradrina > Caradrina clavipalpis. The sequence goes on from OW052103.1 coordinate 6,095,114, forward strand.
TAAAATACGATTGACCTTCATTGCCCTTCAAATTAGGTCAGCGCTGGCCGTTTTGTATCGTTGCCTCAGAAAATAAAAAAAAGTAAGTGCCAAGTATTGTCAACCAGTTGTCAAGTGTCAAATTATAACGCAAATGTCAAAAGTTTTTGAAACTTAATAACAGTTTAAAGTTTTTCAAAAATAATATTATTCCTGCGACTTTCCTAATAATCTTGTTCCATTATTCCGACACTCGACAATTTTTATAGTGTAAGAGTTATGGAATACAGGAAGTGCTTTGTTCCAACTTGCAGTAATAATAGCAATAATAGTCCAAACAAAATTTTTGTCCGTATAAGGGAAGATTTACGAGAAAAGTGGTTTATCATCGCTCATTGTGGTTTAGGAAACCGAACAATAATGTCACCTCGTCGATTGTGAACACCTTAAAAAAGCACTCTCTGTTTAAAATTAACAGTTACGGTTTGAAATTTTCAATTTTAGATTTGTTTATGTATGAGTTATGTTATGACGCCTATTGACGTTTGACAGACGTTGTGTTCACAGATTTAAACTTTTAATTATGTAAATAGTTGGGCAAAGACACAATCTTTTGAGCCAATGATGACGTCATCTATTTTAAAAAATATATATATTTGAATATTTTTTTTAAAAATAACCATAGAGCCAATCATCAAAATATTCAAATTAGTTTCTCAAAATGGTCTAAATTTTTAATAAATAAAATAAAATGTAGTGGTTAAAATTTTTAAACTATCCCCATTATAGGCCTACGGTTTCCTTACGATGTTTTCCTTCACCAATGTCAGTGACGTCTAAGATAAACTTAGAAAATACTTGTGAAGTAAAAAAATCACATTGGTACTTGCCCGTGATTGGTTGATTTTTCTATTGAATTAAAATTACCCACTATCTTTATTGCTTTTCCATTTGTATTTTTAGGTGGTAACATTATAATTGAGATCATTATGGGCCCTACTGTAAAGCACAGCAACAAAGGGTTAGAAGAAAGAAAATGTAGTTGGAGTGATTATAAATAAAATGCAGAAATTATCATTGTCTTATGTTTATTATTTTTTAAACCCTCCACATTTAATTTCGGTTTTCATCTCTTAAAATACGTGTGACTGCCTCTTATGAAGTACACGACATTACAACATAACTAAGAATAAGATAACTCCTTAGATCTGTCTTCAATAAAACCGAACAGACACAGAACAAGTACACGTACACAACTACTCGTATCAACTAAAGCCGTTTAATTCACCCGTATCTACTTTTATGCCCGTCCTCCACTGATTTCAACAACAAAATCCAGTAAAAGTGCTTCGCCAAACGAGCCGAAGGTAAGCCCGGTCGACACTAAATGAAAAGAGGAAATTCATTACCGTGGCGATACCGCGCCGCTTGTGTATCGCGACCCGTTTGCGCGGTAACTGCTGTCGTTAACGGTTACCGTTTATATCGGAAATCGTTAGCCTCGCCTCGCTATGATTGGTGGTTCGCCAGCTTTAAGGTTGAGAGATAAAAGTAAGGATATTGTTAGGATGTTTGTTGGATGGTATGTGGTGTGATGGATGATGGTATCTGAAGGTAGTTGATGTTGAAGGAATTTTTCTGTTTCTTCGCGATGATTTTTAATGCAGTGTTCTGACTGCATTAAAAATCATCGAGAAGAGTGCAGAGTGGAAACCACTGTTTTGGATTTCCTTATGATGTCATTCCAGCACTCCATATTTTTTTGTCAACATTATCAGCTGTTATTCATAAATTAGTATTTAGGTTTATTAAACACACACACATACTCACAAATTCTAAACATTTAACCAATTTATTCACAAAAATAAATCTGAAATTCCAGCGTCTTCACAAACCAACTAAAACCAATATAAAGCAGATAATACACAAGCCTAGAAAATACGACAATTCCGCACTACTAATACGACTTTACGCGTTATTAGTACATACGGGGGATTTGGCGAGCTCAGTGTAACCCCGCCCTAAGAACCGCACAGTTTATGTGCCTGAGACAATGTGCTCTATTTTATTCAAGTTAGCGGTTAAGCTTTTATTGCAGATATTAAGTGAGGTTTAAGAGACTATAAAGCTAACTAAATACGGTAAGTATATACCCAGTTGTTGACTTTTGTGGTAATTGGAACTTTCTTTTTTGGTAAGTTAGGTTATATCATTTCCGTCGTTAAAGGTTGAGTACCAGTACTAGAGATAGTACACAATGTATTATAGGTAGGTAAAAAGTGTAACTATTAAAGTATTGTATTACCCAAATCACCATGCTTGGAAAATAGATACTCAACGTGCTTATGTGGACAATAAATAATGAAATGCATCCACTTCTTCTGTGCTAAACAAGAGCGCGCTAATTTGCGCGCTCCATACAAAAGTAATCTAGTCATATGTTGGTCATTAAGAAATTAAATTAAATTATGTAAATAGGACAATAAGAGGGGGCATTTGTACCTAAGCGTATGGTTAGTGAATTACCAGTCAAATGACTTAATTTTAAAATGAAGCATATTTCAAATCCTCTATACGAAATTTAAAAATCCTAGACTACTTTTTTATACTAGATTAGTTTTGAATGGACCGCACTATTGGTACAGTCCCCTTAAGTGATTTCCGCAGTCCACAACGCAGTATATATTTTTAATATTTTTCTAGCAGCACGCTCATAAAACCTCAATTAAAACCGCCGCACAAAAATATTCAACAACTCCGAACAACACAAACCAAATCGTACCGCGAACACAAAACCTCCACTTCAAATACTCAATGCCATAAAAAATGGGAAACAAAAGGCCACGTGGTCGTCCGAAGCCTAAAGCCCCCTATTTCATAAAAAGGCTCTCATATCAAACAAACGAACGGCTATACGGGCGTCCATTATTTGCGGCCGCGTCACCCGTGGCGGCCGGATGTTGTTAATGGCGGAAAATGCGGAAAATTGGGCTATTCATTACCCCGACCTCCACCGCAACAGAATCGCGCAAATACTGCCGTGTGGGTAGGTCGATTTGTTTGGACATGTGATGCAGATATTGGTGCGGGTCATTAGTTCGGGTCTGGAGATTTTGTTGATTGATTTTGGACTTCGGACAAGGAGTAAATAGTTTATTGTCGCATGTTAATGCTGTTATGTCACAAAAGCAGTGAGATGTCATTGCTTTCTTTAGTTTCGAAATTCAAACAGTAAATTGCAAGTTCTGGAAGAGAGCAATCAATTATGATAAACAACTATTTGATAAACAGACCCACAAAAAACCCAACTTCACCTCCAAAGACCAAAAAAAGAACATCCACCGTCTAACATAAACTCGTTAATAGTTAGGTACCATCCAACTGAATAAATATTGGCAGAACGTCCCCAGGGCACGTGTTGTTGACACTATACATTACGAAAGTAACGCAACAACCCTAATTTATTGCGACTAAACCGACTTTTCCGACATCCACGACGGAATCGCGCTGGCAAATCTGTCGATATAGAAAAAAAGGCGAGCGAAATACCATAAATAGCTGTATTATCCGATCGACTTCATTCTACGAACAAATTCCGTGGAAGTTTCCCTTCTCGACGGAATATTTGTGTTTTACAACACACCTTGTACGTTTATGACTGCTTCGGATCTGATTCGACATATTTTGTGAAGCTTCTTTTATGCTGATCTCTGATGACCATATTACTGGTGAGGTTATTTTGGAGTTTATGTGCGATGTTTCGGATTAAAGATGAAAACGTAACCCTAATTCTGTGGCAGAAGAGTTTAAATGCCATATTTAGGTTTTTGGATGGCGTGTCTAAACTGTTTGGTTTTATTTTCCTCTGGGTCAATTTAGAGAGCCTAACACGAACGCTCGGAGTAAGCTTAAAGCAATTTCGATCGATTTAAAATTGGAATCCGTACCAAACTCAATATTTGTTTAGTTCGAATGTTTTCTATTCTTATGAAAGTGATACTAATTGCGTTTGTTATATAAAACTATTATCAGAATGTTAAAGGTTAGTTGTATTCCCAACTAGATAATTATCGATCCGAATCGAATACTTTTAAATCAGCTCGCTCAGACTATATGTTCAAAAACTTCTGTGTTCTGTAAATGTTCAAAATCGACTCCCAATTTCATCTCAGCGTCAATCAATCTCAAAAATTAAAGAAAATTATACACATATCTGACATATTAAGACTCAAATTAGATTGCAATCGTTTCTAAAAGTTAGTAAAATTGCTCCCCTGATTACCACTACTGACATGCAATCGACTGTACATACAAAGATGATGTATGCCTCATGAGCAACAACCATACGAAACAAGATATATGCCAATTTTTCCTCCACCCAGACAAGGAAGTGAGCCATAATTTACTATGTTTATTCATAGCTTTACGAAACGTTGCGTATAAACCTTTAACTACTGAACTAAAGATCAATGGTGCAAAGAGATAAGTAGTTAGCGCAACGGTTGAACTCACAGTTAGTCGACAGTAACCTGAACGCTTAAACGTTACTGTTGCAAGTAAAAGTTAACTGCGAGGAACTTAGGTTTACAATTTGCGGATGGTAAGTAACTGATAAAATGTGGGCGTGCATTTTTCAGTAGGTATCTGGTTAGTAGGTCAACATGGATGGATGAAGTTTAAAACTTTTAGTCTTTTTTGTTTTTATACACTTTAATGCAGATGATGTTATAGTGCACAAGTGTCTGCGCAATAATGAGTGTGGAGTCCAGGTCGGATAAAATTGTGTTATTGGGATTTTCCATTAAGAATTTATAGGTAAGCCGGAGTTTGGAAGTTCGTGGTGTGTTACTCCTGTGTTTATCACGTAAAGCCGCTGGTCCTGCGCCTAATCTCTCCCCTGTCCTGAGTGTACCTGGGTTTGCGCACATACTTGTGCACTATAAAATCATCTGCTTATGAAAAGAAAGGGAAGCCGGTAGGAATTCAGCTGTATGCAGTAATTGCCACTGGGCTTAGTGTATAGGTACATTGCAGAGAAGAAAAACAAAACATCAAACAGCACACAACGCTTTTTACTTTGCATTCCTACATGGCTTACGAATCTGAACACTAATAGGATCACATCCTTTGTCGAAGTCCTTCATGTGTCATTTTAACATCCAATATGGATGGACACGGTTGGATCATTTATCAGTTTCATCTCTCATATTTCAAATACAAGTTCAGGTAGTCAGGAAGACCCTTCGATCTCTCTTGGGAAATGAGGCATAACTTGGATATTTGGAGCAAAAACTTAGAATAACCCTTAAAGTCAGAGAATCAATATGAACTGAATTATAAATTAGTTTGCCTGACTTTGATACAAGTAAGCGTAACATTTTATTTTCTTGTATGTACACTACCAACATTAAAATCTGGCTCTTCCTGTTTGGTATTTTTGTTCTAATAATCTCTGGAACTACTGATCTGATTATGAAAATTCTTTCGCTAATAGAAAGAATATTATATATTATTATATACGTTATCCCTAGTTATAGTTGGGAAAAGGCTAAGCAGATGATGATGATGATGATATACGTTATCCCTCAATGCTATAGAGTATATTTTATTATATAAAAATAAGGGTCTATAACAAAATTCACGCTGACGAAGTCACGCGCGAAACCTAGTAAACAAATATAATATAAAGTACAATTGTACAGTCAACATCATCTGCCTAGCCTTTTCCCAACTATGTTGGGGTCGGCTTCCAGTCGAACCGGATGCAGCTGAATATCAGTATTTTACATGGAGCGACTGCCTATCAGACCTCCACAACCCAGTAATGGGTAATACGATACTCTTAGTAAGACTGGTTGTCAGACTTTCTGGCTTCTGACTAACAGTAACGACTGTACAATTGTACAGTCAACGATAGTCCAAAAATGTAGGAATAAAAAACAAAAGAAAATCTTCAATTACAATTACAGCGAGAAAATAAACCTCAAAGTCCCAATTGGTTTACCTGTCACGGTCAAGAATCGGATACGACAAGACTTTGTCGCGGTGTCAATCTTGCGGAATTACCGTCCAACCACGCCCAGATAGATAGGATTCCATTTACACGAATGAAAGAAATATAATGGGAAATAAAACGATTGTTAACCTCCTGACCCCGTGGACGGAATACTTGAAAGGCTTGTTTTATCTCACACTGGATCGCAATCAAATTGTTCGAATACCGTAGAATAAAATAAATACTGCATGTGGTTGCCAGCAAAAAAATCTTGGTGAATTTAGATGAAACGAGCTACCATCAAGTTTTTTTTTTTAGGCAAAATAGTTGTTTTTTTGCTGTTTATTTGTTAACTGCCTCGTTAGCCCAGTATTCCTAAGCACGACTGCTACGCTAGAGGTCCTAGAAAGACAAATTCTCAGTAGCAGCTCGGAGTTTGGATTTGTGCCGGGTTAATGGCAATAGGCTCGCCCCCTATTACATGGGATCTAAATATACCAGGGAACTGTGGGTGTACACTGGTACACCTCTGCCTAACCCTTCGGGGAATACAGGCGTGATGGTTATATGGGTTAGATGGGTATATTTATTTATATGTAGTTGTTTTTTTTTTTAAAAAAAAACGTTGCCCCTTTTTATTAATCTCTCTTGTACTGTGGATGTGCTAACAAACATAAACTCACATACACAAACTACCAGAGCTGTAAGAGGTACCTGTAGGCCATACAAATATTTGTTCTGAGCCGCCGGGAATTGAACTGTCGATCGCCTAGAAACTGCACCAACCGAGTCATCAAAAAATAACATTACCTGTTCGAAAGAGATACTGCGCCCCCTGAACGCAAAGGGCACAAGAAGAAACATGGATGGGTTTGAGTCAGTAAAAGTCTGACACTGATCGGTAAAAAAAAAAACCTCAAGACAATCGTCATCGAACACATGCATTGCACATAACATGCCACATAAATCTATTTATGTACTTCTTACGTCTATATCATTAATCTTCATAATAAATATCAGCCACCCTTGTCTCCGTGGGTGGGTACTTATGATCCATGATGGCCGCTACGGGAAGCACTTAATAAAATGCGTTTTTCCAATTTATATTTATTTCTTTCGCCACAAGTACTTGTTTTACATCGCTTTTACGTTCAGAAGTTATGTTTAAGTGGTACACGGAATTTTCTTTTTGTTTTGAACAAGAATTGAATTGTTTTTTGAAGTAGCTGGGTCTTAGACGTATTTTTTTAAATAATATTATTATTTTTTGTAGATTTGAGTAGCAACGTCGGGAGAGGACGCCCTAAAAAGACCTACCCTGATCTTATTGGTGAGGTTCTTCAGAAAGGTCGAATGCGCAGTACCTACTCATAACCGGCGTGTTTGTATGACCAAATGTATGAACGTGTACAAGACGAAAGGAGTATGTAAGGATCGTAGCAGGTGGCGTTCTGTGTTTTCTACTTACCACCTTGGGAAAAAGGCATGAGTTTATGTATGCATTTATTTTTTGTTTTATCAAATTTTTGAAAAGCTTTGGACTTCTAGCTTTATTACATAGTAACCTGCATTAAGGTATGTCAGTCAGGTTCCCATGAGAGGATTTAAAGTCGTCATGAAGTAATTTATGTAACGTAAGTGTAAAACGTTACGATTATGAGGCTCCTAAAGCGTGTCCACCGTAAATGATACTCTCAGAGCTAGAGAACTGACATTTAATAATAAAGTTTAGAACCTAGTGTTACTATTCTATCTAAGCCAGCTCTTTAGGGAACCTCTCTACGAAACATCTCTCTACATTAAATTGCATCACTCCGTAACCATTGCGTAGTTTATTCAGACACCCAAGTCTAACCACAAACAAAAACATCAATGTACAACACATAAAGCAAAAACATCTTCAATAAATTATAATACAGCATCAAACAGAATCTCTTTATGTAATTAAAAGTTTATTTCGTTGTTTCGTTCAGTTTATTTGCGATGTCAACGCCACTTTGTCCTCGGAGGATTAAATTTAGTCAAAGAACTTCGTCTGCATACCAAAGTTGATAATGTTAGCTATAAATAATTATATATATCCTTTTTTTTTTTATAGATGGGAAATCATCAAATAACTTCCCCCGCCCTAGGCGGGACGGGAGGGAGTGTCAGACTTTTACTGACTAAAACCCGTCCATGTTCCTTCATGTACCCTTTGCGTTCCGGGGGCGCGGTATCTCTTTCGAACAACCCGCAGCCCCGGCAGATGTATTAAGGTATGCCAACACAGGTTCCCATGAGAGGATTTAAAGTCGTCATGAAGTCATTTATGTAAGGTAAGTGTAAAACGTTACGATTATTAGGCTCTTAAAGCGAGTCCACCGTAAATGATACTCTCAGAGCTAGAGAACTGACATTTAATAATAAAGTTTAGAACCTAGTGCTACTATTCTATCTAAGCCAGCTCTTTAGGGATCCTCTCTACGACACATCTACATTAAATTGCATCACGCCGTAACCATTGCGTAGTTTATTCAGACACCCAAGTCTAACCACAAACAAAAACATCGATGTACAACACACAAAGCAAAAACATCTCCAATAAATTATAATACAGCATCAAACAGAATCTCTTTATGTAATTAAAAGTTTATTTCGTTGTTTCGTACAGTTTATTTGCGATGTCAACGCCACTTTGTCCTCGGAGGATTAAATTTAGTCAAAGAACTTCGTCTGCATACCAAAGTTGATAATGTTAGCTATAAATATATATATCCTAGAGTGTAGTTTCATAATCTCTGGCTATTAAGTGGTGTGTGCATGGACAAAACTATGAAAATGTGAGAAGTTAGAGAATAGTTAGGGTTGCTAGAAACTTCGTTTACACAATGTTGTAAAGGAAAAAAGGCCCTCGTTTGCTTATGAAAAAAGTTTCACGATTATTTCTATTACACGTAACAGCTACCGCACTACAACTCCAACAGAACATCGAATTTTCTTGTATGATACGTAATACCAATTTTCTGCTTTTCGTCCTACAGTAATAAAATTTTGTTGGTCATTTGAGCCAGGGACCATACACATGAATATTTATAACAGAACCTTTGGCAACTAAAGTGCCACCACACTCAATAATCAAATGATACAACGAGTGTGAAGTACTCTTACCCAACAGCGATGGACGCATCGAACAGAAATAAAAACTGGTGTTATTCATTTATCTCCTATATGTACGGACGGTTTTAGTTTCCACGTAAAACTAAATTGTTTTTTTGATTGCGACCTGTCGCGTCTAAATGACACAGCCGCGTATATTTTTGTTGTTTTTTTGTTATACCGAGTTACCGCTAAAAGCTTAGCGGTTTCCGCCCCAAACATAGTCAAATATGAGTGCTCTTTGTGTGCTACCGAAAATTTTAAAACTATCCATCGTTATTCCGACGCGATAGCGTATCGAATCGAAAGCCATACATCTTGATTCGAGTGGCGATCGTGGGTAAAAAGAAAAGTTTGTACGTAGTCTACGTAGCAATAAATAATACCGCGGGGTGTCGGCTGCAATACATAAATTGGAAAGACTTTTGACAGCAGATCGGATAAGGCTGGGGTGGTCTCCGAGGGGGCGCTCTCCGGCGTTTTTATCGCGATTATAATCGGCTTTGGCCAGCAAGGGAGATACTCGGAATAGTGACAACGTCCTGCATTGTGCTGCATTTTTATCATATTTCGGTATTTCCCGATAGCGATTTGCTCAGTTTTGTATGCGGAGCACTCGCCGGCTTCCAACAGATTGTCATTTTTATAAAGATTTTCTCTGGAACACGTATTTATATTGTGACAAACGAAAGTCTTACAGCGAATGAACACGCGTGTTTGTACATACAAACACATTCATTTCTTTGTTTCCTGAGTTTTCATATTTTGTTACATTCTTTGTGAGTATTTTGACAGTAGACGAACGTTAATATAAAGATTTAACTCTGTAAAACACGTTTAATGTAAAAATCTCTGTGTCTATCGCAGTTATTTTAATAATAGTTATAACAATGCATATTGTTAACACTATCTAACACGGTACAAGCCAAATGATCACACAAGCAAAGCCAAGACTTACGTGTACAATGGCTCAGCAAATATTGCTCGGTATAGAATGACTGACAGGTCTTTTGTCATGCGAAATTCACAGGCCTACCGTCTTAGAGCGTTTATTATAATATCAGGCGAAGCAACCGTTTGACTCATCACTTTTTTAATAAGTTGCCAGTGTTGAGGTTGTTTACAATTAATTGCTATACTTTTGCGTCGTGACAAGTGAGTCGGCTAGTTTTTTTTTCTTTCTAAAAAATCATAAATTGAAAGAGGCCTTGAGAAACAAATGAAGTTCGTTGAATTGAAAATACATATTCAATTTGGCCTTCGTCTAGTTTATGAAGCTAGAGAACAGTAACTAAAAGAAGAAAAAAAGAAATTACTAAGAACTTCTCGAAATGGAAAAGTTTTAAGTAAAAATAGGAACAGATTTATAAATCGGTACAACTACATCAAATTTATGAAGGTTAAAGAACTGTAACTAAAAGAAAAAATAGTAAGATATATTCTCAAAATGAAAAAGTTTTACCCAAAACTAGTAATAGCTTTACAAATCGGAATATTTTTAGAAAAGTGACACAAAAAAGCACAAAATGACTTTCAACACTGCTAAACGATTCGAAAGCTCACATTTTAAGCGACAGCCAACCCAGCGATTATTCCCGGAATTTTTCGAATGAACGACACCAAATCACTCTCAACTCAATAGAATATTTCATTGTAATGAACAATAAATCACCTCAATGATCACCGATTCGCACTCAATACAAATCAAGAAAACGTTCGGTAACGCTGATTCACGCATCAATTACCGACCGGTAACGTTTCGAACGGATCGTCGACCGGATCCGATAGGCGCCAACAATATTGGCGGATTATTTGCAAATTGAATCAATTTGGCGAACACGGCTACGCTTTTAGTGTAACGCTATTTAATATGTAGCTCTTTCAACTTTGTTTACAAAACATGATCAGAGGTGTTATAATGATACACACGGGCTTGTGGGTGGTACAATTTGTTCGGCGTTTGGAGCGAACTTTTAACGGTGTCATGATTGTCTCTTTATGTCGCTTTTTGTGCTATAAATGGAGCGGTATTGGCGCTTTTTGGGGCTTTATTTTACTTTTATGTCGCCTGTGTTATGACGCGTATGATTTATGTCAATATTTAAAGAACATAACCTTTTGTCGTTAATTTACATTATATACCATTACGTATCATTTCGGTCAGAATCCCTTAACTTCGAACACGCTTGCCATCTAAAAAGGATTTTAGAAAAGCATATAAAATAATCAGTAATCAGTTTTCCTGTATGAAACTTTCAGAAAACCAAATTAACAAAGAACTTTGAACAACAACTCAGACGTTTTAACACCAGAACCACCAAAATTAATTCCGAACTTTACAAATCTTTCTCAACACTCAACGTTAATCATAATAAATGCTCGACAATCGTGACGTCGGTGTGTGAGTTAAGCCCCGCATTCATTGGGACACAAAGTTGGGAAACAATTGCGCAACATTTAATTACCATTATGGAACATTTGTATGTTACCATTAACACTGCATCATTTTATGTTACCCGCAATACAAAAACATATTTGTGCAACAAAGTTGATTAGTTTTTGTCCCAATGGATACCCAATGGATGGAGTGAATGACGCTCAAAATAATGTTCATGGGTACAATGCTGCGCAACTTTTTTTACGGTCTCAGCATCTCTAAAACATGTTGCAAAAATGTTTTGAAACATAACTAAAACATGTCGCTGAAACAATGTTTTGCAACATTTGTTTCCAATGAATTCGGGGCTCTGGTGACCTATTACCAAAATTCTGTCAGGTAAGAAGGTGACTTGATGACGTTCAACGGGAGATAATCATATTTTGGAAAGTTATAACGGTAATAAAGTTTACGGTCAAATTACGTGTGGGCCAAGTTTGGCCATGTTTTTGCGTTGTTTGCGTCCGGTGGTGGTAAGGATGTGGGTAGGCTGGACTTGGTCTTGGGATACATGAGCTTGGCTATCTACTTATTAGGTATTTTGAATTTTTTATTAGTACATTAAGCAGGTAATGTTATTCACATCCGTATTTCCTTGTTCTGTTCGCTCACGTTTCTTATTAAGTGTTTTATAAACAGTTTAACTAACTATATTCTATTACAGATTTAAATATAATAATGTGTAGGTTCAATAAAATGGAACAAACTTTTATTGTACTATAAATTTAAATAATCAATTCAAAGTTAGCGCTACGTTGAAAAAAAAATAGAAATAAGAGGCAAAGAATTGAAACACTTCGTGTTTTATATTTATTTTATAACAATTTCTGCCCGCGACCTTGCCCGCGTGAAAACCGTAAAACATTTCCTGTGGTACTACGCAATAATATCGGGTTTCTAACAATCAAAGATTATTGTAATTGTATTAGTATTTTTAGAGATTTAGTAGAGATCTTTGCGAATGAGCTCCTCCAGGGAAGTACTGCCACCATACCTATTTCTGTCACAAAGTTGCGTTGCTGTGTTCCGGCTTGAAGGGTGTGGGCCAATGTAATTACAAGCTCATGAGATATTTCATCTTTGTCTCTGGGATGGCAACTTAGTTGCATGGCCTTTAGTATTACAGATGTCTATAAGCAGCGGTGACCACTTACCACCAGGTCGGCCATCCAATGATATAAAAAAAGATTATCTCTTCGAAAAACAATTTTAGCTCTTCATAATTATAAATAAAACTGTTACACAACACGTTAGTAGCAGAAGACGTTTGGACCTCAAATTGTATATCACGGAGAATCACGTTATACATTTTAAGGCCCACGTAGACGCGTGCTTACGGCCCGATATCCTCAACTATGGCCGCCGTGTTGTGTAAACGGCCACAAAGTTTTGCAATTGATCTAACAAAATTACTTCGAAAAGCGCCCTTTAACGATATCGAGTTTGAAGCAGACTCTTCACTGTTATCGAACTACGTTTTGGGATATATGAGACCTCTTTTTGGTTGAAAGGGCAGAATCGGGTCGTGACGTCATGGGTGAAATTATCTTCTTTTTATGGGAATAAGAAATTGTGTCACATATTTGTGGAAGTTTAACACCCACAAAAAGGTAACTCAGAATAAATATAGGTAGGCGGACGGGAGGTAAAATAGACATACATACTTACCATCGCGCCTGCATTCCCCGAAGGGTTAGGCAGAGGTGTAACAATGTACGCCCACAAATAAGAATGGAAAGGTAAACATAAAGAAGGTAAAAATAGATTAACGGCCGAATTCTCAAACGCAACTTAGTTTTAAGTCTTACGCTGTCACTGTCACTCTAAGTAGGTGTGGGTATTGTAGTGAGTAAGGTCTTAAGTACATCTTAAAGTTAAGTGAAGTTCAGACTTCTCAGGAAGTCTGAAGTAAAAGGTACAAGTACATATAGTCCAACTTTCTCCGGAAAATGTTTGATAAAACTAAATACATATGTAGGTAGTCAGGTTGCTAAAATCATTACCTTTCTTTTGTCTTTACCAGAGACGGGTCAAAAATTATTAATGAAGTTTCCAAAATGTCGAATTTCATGCATGACGTTGAGACCCGCCCACCAATGTGTCTTTTTGATTCACATGTACTTTTTAAGTTTATCTTGGACATCACTAACATAGATGAAGGAAAACATCGCAAGGAAAATTGGGCTTATAAAGAATATAAGTCTGAAATCGCCAATTCGCCTTGAGTATGTGTATGAGAAGAGTCTAGGCCTTTGTCCTGTTGTGGGACAATAATAGGCTGGTATTTTGATTAATAATATTAGCTTATTATTGGTTTTATTTATTGGTATTTTAATTTATTATTATTATCCAAAATAAACTAGTTCCTAATTGTACTTACAAATTAATACAATTTCTAAGTCTCCTGAAAACAACTAAAATGTCCCTAATTAACAATCACTTTCGCCAATTATTTCCAAGAATTTCTTACTTCAGCGAATCCTTGATGTCTTCATTTACTATCAGACACAAACAGGCTATTATATAGCCCTCATTATAACCTTGTTTATGGGCTACATTTTTTACGTGGGTTGCTATCTAAAAATATTCGTTGCCCTAGTTTCGCGGGCCATCTATTTCGCGGGGTTGGCCCACTAACACCCACTAGCAAATCCTGTAAGCCAGGATACGGTTACACAATAAATGTATATAAAGAAAGAAAACGCTTGAAATATCTGTATATAATATTAATAAAGTGTAAGTGTCTCTTTGTAATGTCTAAATAACAATTTGTAACTTAATGCATATGGGCGTGTACAAAGACAATTAATCGCACAAAAAATAACATTAAAAAATATTTGTCTGTATGTTCGGGCTAATCTTCGAAACGGCTGGATCGATTTTGATGAAACTTTAACTGGCAGATAGCTGAAGTTATAAGGAAGTAACATAGAAAAAGAATTAGAGTGACGCGCAGCAAAACTCCCGTGATAACCGTAGATCACGCGAACGAAGCCGCGGGTATAAAATAACTATGTATTAAAAAAATCATCATCTGCTTAGCCTTTTCCCAACTATGTTGGGGTCGGCTTCCAGTCGCACCGGATGCAGCTGAATATCAGTATTTTACATGGAGCGACTGCCTATCAGACCTCCACAACCCAGTAATGGGTAATACGATACTCTTGGTAAGACTGGTTGTCAGACTTTCTGGCTTTTTGACTAACAGTAACGACTGTCAAAGATCTACAAATGACAGCCGGGACCAACGGCTTTACGTGCTTTCCGAGGCACGGAGGAAACTCGCTATGGTAAATGGTCACCCATCCACAGACCAACCTCGGCAAGCGTGGCTTAACCCGGAAGATCGGTCTATGCGGCTGTAATTATTTAGCCACGAGCTCCTAAAAATGAAAAACAATCAAATTATGATGATTGCGATTTGCGATTGTGATGTATTAAAAAAATATTGGTTCTAATTTAAAAAAAACACGTACTCTTTTTAAATACTCGACCGTTGACCGTTACAAGGGTACTTATAATTATTAAATTATCTTACAACTTTCAATGTTCTATAAACGTTGTGTCCTATGTTTGACAGTCAAATGACATTGTCATGCGATATTTTTCTATGTGTATAGATCAGTAGTATTAGTAGGTACATAAATATACACATTATAGTACATACCTATTTGAAATTCACAGCCCATAGTTGAAGTTTAATGGATTCGCTCCATGCGTAGCGCATGACTACGGCGTAGGCGGCGTAGCGATGACATCATCACGTCAGCTACGGCGTAGCAATCGTACGGTCATTTATTTACAATGAATCATTCGACACAATTTATTGATCTCGTCACAGTTTAAATAAAATCAACGTTCAAGCAAACACTGATATATTAATTGAGGATTAATATATCAATCAAGCGTGATGTTAGGGTTAGTGTTACTGCTATTAAAAGTCTCTACGGCTTCTAAAAGTGACTATAATTTAGGGGACTATGCTTGGGGTTCAGCTTCCCGTGAAATGACTTCATTTCAAAAATATAAATAATAATATCAGCCTATTATTGCCACTGCAGGGCAGAGAAGGCGCAAGCATTGATCACCACGCTTGCTCAAGGCGGATTGGCGATTTCAAGTCTGAAATCTTAATCATAGTCCAACGATGTTTTTCTTCATCGATATTAGTGACGTCCAAGATAAATAAAATACGTTCTAAATCAAAAATATAAAGAATTTTAAATCTCAGACGAAATTTTGAATTCCGAGCCATTCTGAAATTAAGTTAATCACCTTGAGTTAACATTGCTGATTGGCTAATTATTTCCCAGAAGCTTAGAGTTCGTTAACCTATATAACTCGTCTTCATACGACCGGTCACATTCATTCGTTCCATTCACTCTTTTGATTCCCGTTGATTGCTGCGATCGCGATCCACTGACCATGTTTCAGTTTTAATTTTATTTCAAATATTTTAAAAGGATTGTGTTAACGGTAAAATCACAATAAAATATTTGTGTGTAGCGTTTAAAATTGGAATTTCTGTGGAATATATTTTCCATGTTGTTTTAACAATGTTGGCAGTTTTATTGTTATGTGCAAAGAGTTATTTGTGTGTGCACAGTTTTGTACCTAAGTTTTGTGCTGTGCATAGTTTTAGTGATGGAACTCGATTATTTTAGCTAGTGCCAGTTCTCCCCGGTTTTCGTAATTTGCTTGTGTGACGTAATAGCCAGTTATGAATGTTCTTGTTTTCATACTTTAATGGTGTCATAGTGAAGTTGTTTAGGTTATAAATAAATGATGCTATTGTCGCATCCAACGAAAATTCTACTTGTATTTTAAAACCGTTTTTTTTTTAATTGCATAGATGGATGGTTAGACTGGTGATTGTTACTCTTTCATGCTTAAACCGCTAAACGGTATTATAGTTGGTACACGTTTAGATATTGATTTAACTTAACATATATGATGATATTTATTCCGTGTTTGTGTTCCTATGGGATAAATAGGGCTTTGGCTTAAATCTTTAGTCTAGACAGACGAAGTGGCAGAAAGAAGCTGGTAACTAAAATAGTCTTAAAAATAATCATAAACGAATACAAAATAAAGGTCTAACCACACGCACCGACTAGAACACACAAACTGATTGCAAGCGGCTCCACATAGTCAGGCCTCAAGTTTCCATTCCATTATCAAACAACATCCAAACAGAAAAAAAAGAAAACTCTAATTGGACACCAAACTTTATTTTCGTCCAGTATTTTAAATTTAAAAAAAGAATCCCTGGCTACCCGCACGCGGCGCCGGCGTGTCGCTGACGATTGCACGCGTTTTTCACGCCCCAATGGACCTCAGTTCGGACTGGACTCGGACCTGCCACATAAAGGGGCCTGCACACGAACCAATTGGATAAACAAACGCATGTTTGCCACGGTAACACGTGTACACTTTGCATAGTAAAAATATGGTGGCGTAAATTAAGGGTTGTGTGTTTCAAACATGTAGTGGTAGGTGTATTTTTTTTTCTTTAGTAGCTGTTACCCGCGGTTTCACTTATATCCTAGTGTTATTTTAAGTTAGTACTTCATGTGCCAGGACAAAAAGTACCCTATATATTAAGCTTGACCATATTGTACTTATGTGGCAAATTTTATATAAATTCGTTCGCCCTTTAAAGCGTGATTGAGTAACAAACATCAAACTCACAATCGCGCTTTTTTTTTTTTTTTTTTTTTTTATAGACGGGAAATCATCAAATAACTTCCCCCGCCCTGGGCGGGGCGGGAGGGAGTGTCAGACTTTTACTGACTAAAACCCGTCTATGTTCCTTCATGTGCCCTTTGCGTTCCGGGGGCGCGGTATCTCTTTCGAACAACCCGCAGCCCCGGCAGGCATCGGCCCTCAGTGGCCCCATCCAATTTGCTGACATCTCTTTGAGGCGCGCGTGGAACACGAACGCGCCGTCGACACGGTCTGTCGCTAGTGAACGTACGGACGGCGAGCTACCCATTGCTCACCGTCCACAGACCCGCGTCTACGGTGGCCGGGAGTCGTCTCGTGGCTCCCGACGCCCGGATCGTCTACCGCGGCGGCCGCTGGGACGGGGGACCCTCCTTTCTCTCTCCCGTCCCGCCGCCTCCTTCTCTAGCATTACAGCTTCGCAGAAGGAGGCGACTGCTTCCCATTCCCCCTCGCTCCGGACCATGGCCTGAACCAGTGCCGGACGCGAGAGGGCGCCGCCGCCGATGGCCGCCTCGAGGACTCGGCGGTGCTCAGCCCAAGCAGGGCACACCGCCAGAGTATGCTCCACCGTGTCCTCGGGGCGATCCTCACAATGGTGACATCCGGGCGATTCCTCCCGCCCGATGAGGTGCAGGAACCTCCCGAAACTTCCGTGTCCGGTGAGGACCTGCGTCAGGCGGAAGGTGAGGGCGCCGTGGCGCCGCTCTAGCCACTCCTCAAAGAGGGGTCTTACCGCCTCAATCGAGGCGAGCCCTGCACGAGGTTGCGACAGTCGTTCTCTCTCACAATCGCGCTGACATAACATTTTCAGACCACTTAATTGCATTTATATTATTTTTCTAACATAAATCGCAAACTATAGGTAAAGCCATTAACACAGCATGTGAGCTGACGTTTAATACAAGTATTAAAATACATAACTTACAAAACCGTATGATGTCTTTTTAATACTTCTGACGTTTAAGTAATAAATCTAATCTCATTTCTAAAAAAGGTTTTCAATAAAATATTAAATAGAATTTTACGGGCAACATCTGCGCAATATTTTGAATGCTTTCATACATATTTGTACAAATAGTATGCACGGGTATAAGATCAAAGAAAGCCATTAGAAAGTGGAATATTACCATTGCAAATAATCCCAAAAGTTTACATCCACAGCTCCATTCAGACTTCAAATACACTCATATCTGTCAAAATATTTACAATCGTTAACTGGAACATCACACAGGTACTTAGGAGGGACGGGTGTATTCAGCAACAAAAACACAGCGAACAAACTTTGCTTACACTAGTAAAATACCCAAATGAACGTTTCAATTAGAAAATGCATCAAAATAAACCGCCCGTCGTGCTTCCTGAGCCTAGTCCGAGGGGATCCACCCTAAAGAAAAGGTCGTTGACCCTTCACCCGACTCGCACTCATGTTACGTTCATTAGAAATTCTTCCAGACATCCCTCTCGCACACACTCTTATCCCATACACCCATCTCGCTCGAACACTAAATAAATAATGCCGAAAATTCATGTTTTCCCGAGTAAGTGCAATGTGATATTATGTTGGACAAATGAATTGAAAGTATAATATTCATGTCTTCGGTAATTGGTGTAGACGTTATCGGAGCCGCAGTAATATAGAAATTACCGCAGTCCTTGATAATACCAAAATTACCAACGTTAATATGTTTTATTCCCCCATTTTGTTATTGCTTTAATAAACCCAATTTGCCGAAGAGTATTGGGTTGGACTCTGATGGCCAGTTATTATGGGAACTTACCGTTAATCTGAATATTTTCCACATTGCCGTGAAGCTAATATAACCAGCTGTATAAAGTAATTATATTGTTTCCTACAAACTATTTTTTAAGTATTAAATATTAAGGCAACGTATAATACAGTTTCAGGTGGTTAATTATAAATATTCGTTACCAAATTTCTTTACCTCCATTACCATATAATTAGCTTTGGTACACGTAGAGTAATTGTTACCGTAAATAGCCACGTCAAAAACTTTACTAGTGATGTGAAACAAGCTAGTTTGGACTCCAATTTTGTTAGACTAGACTTCTAAATTAGTCCGTTTATTTTCTCAGACTACTAATTTATAAATGGAATAGAGTTGCATGTTTAGAATGATTTTATAATTGAACTACCTTGTGGCGGCGACTTATTTGCTTAGATTTCAAAATTCAGCATAAGTCCTCAATTATTGTACCCTATGTTATGTGCTTTTACAGACTGTAATCCATCTCTGTACCTAAAGGTACTGATACACATGCTTTAAACTAGCATGCTAAAAGAGCATGCTTATGAGCATGCTTATGAGCATGCTTATGAGCATGCTTCATTCGAGCATGCTTATGAATAGTTTACATTTGCTAGCGTTTGCTAACAATAAGCAAGCTACTGAATAAGCATGCTCTCTCGCTCTCAGTTCTAACAAAGTCATGGACAATCAAACAGCTTTTTGAGCATGCTCAAAATTAGCATGCTCATTATTAGCAAATGGTTTCGATACACATGCTACTAAGTAGCATTTGCTTAAAAGTAGCATGCTCTCGTGCTTTAGCATGCTAGTTTAAAGCATGTGTATCAGTACCTTAATTCCATTCAGATCTGTTCAGGCGTTCTAGCGTGATTGAGTAACAAACATCCATCCATCCATCCATCCATCCATCCATCCAAACTTTCACATTTATAATACATAGTATGTATGTAGTAGGAGGAAGATGTATGTATGTAGTAGTAAGATATAGCGTGGTGCAAAATTGTTACCTTTTGCATTGAAACGCCTATTGAGTTGAATAGTCAACTCATCTAAACCACAACTGGCAAACCAATAAAATCTATAAAATACAGACTAGGGTTCCGTACAGTTAACTGTACAATTGGGTAAAACATGAAATCAATGCACAGACACCACGACACTGCCGTCCACGTCTAACTGGCAATATAAACTAGATTTTGTAGTACTCCTAGGTAATACACTGTCTATCTGGCAGCCAGTCGGAACTACAGCTAACTCGTAAACCGGACTAAACGGCCTAACAAAGCAACATTGAACCATTTTCCTATAGATAAACATACCTAACATTTTACGGTCGATTTTACACCTTTGTTTACGATTATGGACATCGGTTAATGTATCGATATAAAGCTTTGTCGATATTAATACCCATGCCTATATCGATATTTATGTGCAACTTGATTTACGCCCTCTACAAAATAGAGTGGCAAATTATACTTATACATACCATCACGCCTGTATTCCCCGAAGGGTTAGGCAGAGGTGTACCAATGTACACCCACAGTTCGCCGGTATGTTTTTAGGTCCCATGTAATAGGGGGCGAGCCTATTGCCATTAACCGGGCACAAATCCAAACTCCGAGCTGCTACTGAGAATTTCATAGAAAAATCCAATAACACTTTTTGCTCGACCTGGGAACGAACCCAAGACCTCTTGCGTAGCAGTCGCGCTTAGGACCACCAGACCAACGAGGCAGTAAAATATACTCGTATGTGAAAATTATTTGATAATCATCAGTTTTTATTTTAAGCTAACGACTATACGAAGATTGATCTGGATTATTAATTAGGTACCTACCTATTTTATTTTATTCATTGATACGGTTTTCTTATGAATGTTGAGTATTCGTCGAATTGAACTGAATTATAATGGTCCTGATTTAAGAATGAGGTTACTAAGGGGGAAATGTTTCATAATCAGGTTATTTTCATTTTCGTAAGGTAATGAATTCTCAGTGTTACCAAAATAATATGTTTCATTTTAATTTAATTAGTTATTCACAACCAGTCTCTATTAGAATATTATGTAAATGGAGAACTACTTTATAGCGAAATTAGATGAGAATTTACGTGATTATTCGACGAACAACAATTTCGACATAAAGCTACGCGCTTAGTTTTCGTCTTTTATAAAGCCAACTCCACATTGCTGTTGCCAGGCAATTTTCTAAAGCTGAAAGATGGAAAATGAAAATATTATTTTTTCCAGTATAACCTTTACTACCTTCAATTTTCTTAAGGAATAAAAACGTAACCAAAATTTCAAATTAACATTTTTCACAATTCTTGACAAAGTCAAAGATAAGTCAATAAAGTCGATAAGTTAAAGTCAAATCATTTATTTCAATTGGACCATTAAGAGGCATTTATTATTATTTAAAAAACAAAAAGAAAAAAAGAATCGAATCTAGTTACCCCTTAGTAAAAGAATGGCTAAAAAAACTCAATACTTTCTCTTTAAAAATAAATGTTTTAGAAAACTTTGTACTATAAATACTACACCAACAGAATAGCTTTTAAATCACGCAAGTAATTCATTCCAGTACTCTCCCACTGGACTGGCGCCTCCACCAAATCTAAACGCACCCCAAGCACGAGAGCACGGATATAACAAGACTGAGTCTGACTTGCGTCCGTGGCCGGAGAGGCGGAAAATTAAAGCCAGACGGTCGTCACTGACCCGCATGCGGCGACACGGCTTTCTTGCATTGTAACCGGATTGATAGCGACTCCTTGCGGAATAATGCGGTTCAGATACGATTCTCTTGCAGTAATAATGTTTTGGTTTTGAGAACTTTTTGAGATTTAATTTTCATATTTTTGTGTAGGTATGTTTTAGTTAAGATCGTATGAAAATGGTGGATGCAGAGCGCTTCTAAGCGGTCCTTTCCGTTCGTTCCTCCGGTCCGGGGACACCTATCTCCAGAAATGGGCGTCCTACGGCTGATAAGATGATGACGTTTTTTCTATTGCTTATCCCGATTAATGTGATGTGTGTATTTCTTAAAAATTGTGTATTTTGATTATTTTAAATCATTTGCTTAGACATTTTTCCAATTATATTGGAGTCGGGTATCAGTCTTACTGAATTAAGCTGAATACCTGTATTTTACTTGAAGCGTCTACCTATCTGACTTCCATAACCCAGTCATTGAGCACCACGAAACCCCTTGGTAAGACTAGTGTCAGATTTTCGGGCTTCTGTCTGCTCGTATCGACTGTCAAAGACTTATGAATGACAGTAGCACCAAGAATGTGTGCTTTAATTATTCTAAATATCACTTAAGATTTGACACATTTTTCAGCCTTTTTTTTCGCATTCATTTAGCTCACACTATTTGTTCCAATCTTCATACTTTCGGGACATCTAGTTGAGCAATCCATGCCAACAAAACATGTCCTTGTACAAACAAGGCATCACAGTCCTCTGCAAAGTCTTCTGCCTTCAACCAGCTGGCACAAATGCATTGATTAATTAATGCAGTTAAATAGATTACTCTAATTACCATATCGCTGGGGTATTAAATAATGTATGGAATTAAGCGCACTACTTTCTATTGGACTTGATTAACCTAGTTCTAATTAAAAGTTTGTTTACGCTTACGAAGTTGGTTGTATAAAATACCAACATTTTGCCGCATCTGGTTGGGAGTACCAACATAGTTGGGAAAGGCTTAGTTGGTGGCCTGCGTTAGACTAAATCGTGTGCTGTAGTTTGTCCACTTTATTTTTGTATAGAAATGGAGTTGGGTGTTAGACTATGCGTCACTGGAGTTTATATATCTAAACTACAGTGTAAATTCGTTTATTTAAATGTCTAAAGCCAAAAATATTTGCCATGAATATTTTGTACAAGCCGTTTCCTAGGGAAATTATTATCAATTGTATATTTTTGCGTCGTAATATGCATTACAAGTTAATTTGAAATCTATAACGTAAAGCGGACGGTATAAAATGATGGTATATAGTGATCTCGGTCTTATAGTTATAGCTGTGCTATTCCTATTAGCTTATCAGTCAATTAGCTTAGTTTAACTCTGGGTGGTGTCAATAAAACGTGAACACAGCTACCATTTTCTTTTTTACCTACAGGTATGATTTTAACGCAATATTCTTTCGGGTAACTGCCCCGTTGGTCTCGTGGTCGCAAGTGCGACTGCTGTGCAAGGGGTCCCGGGTTAGATTCCCAGGTCAAGCAAAAAGTGTTATTGGGTTTTCTATGAAATTCTCAGTAGTAGCTCGGAGTTTGGATTTGGCATTAATGGCAATAGGCTCGCCCCCTATTAAATATACCGGCGAACTGTGGGTGTACATTGGTACACCTCTGCCTAACCCTTCGGGGAATACAGGCGTGATGGATGGTATTCTTTATCAAACTGAAAATATCACAATGTCAGGGACATTTAAACTAGGTCATGCGATTGCTAATGAGAACACGGCGAAAACGCTCCCTAGCAACAAGCAGGGATGCTTCAACGAAGAAAATATCAAGTAATAGGTAGCATATTAGTTGTATTTACTTGCTAAAGGGATATACAGAAGTTTACGGCCTTGGTAGTAAATTAAGTACAGAGTTTGCGTATTCTACTCCATACCAAACTACAACTAGATTCAATTATTTTTTCTTATAAATTGACGTTCAAAATAGTCTTTTAAAACGGTCTAATTGCAATAAACGTCTGGACTTTAACTGTTGGTTTTTATTGTTTGTGTAATAAAATAATATGGCATACTTAGAAGTGGGATAATTAAATTGAGTACATTAATAAAACAGTCATAAAATTTGAAAACTATATAACAAAAATAAAACCACCCTTGATACTACAATAGCCACAAAGAACTATAAATAAGGACTTTTTTATATTAGTAGTTAGTAGAGGAATAAATATTTTTTTCCTCTACATCAAATAGCTTGTTCGACTTTACATCAATAAGGAAACATATTAAACAAACTCAGTATTAAATTATTCTAATCAAGTTCATCTACTTGTATAACTGACAAAATTATTTCAATTGATAATTCTCCTTACTTTTCCTTAAGTAATAAAGAAAACACTTATCTTTTACTCAATTATTAGCCCATAACATGATAAGAATTACATGTATGATAATGATGTAATGACATTTATGATAAGAATTAGGTATTATACTTTAGCAAACATCCTCCCTATTTCTACGGAGTACATACAATGTTAGTTCATTTGTTTATGATAATCTTTTTCAGCATTCCCTTGTTACTTGACTTTTTTTGTTATAATATTCTAAATGTGTAGCGACATCTATCGCGCCACATGCGTACTAGATCAAACTAATGAATGCTACACCGCGATATCAGAATTCTCCGTGATATTAGCATCAGAAACCAGACATCAACTGTCAGACAGTAGCATACCAGAAAAAATAGTCGTCTTTTCTTTTTAAAGTAGGAAATAAAAAGCAAGTATGAAAAGAACGACAATCGAATAAAAAAGCGTACAATGATTCCTTGAAGTGCAAAATTACTCATTAGAAACTTTTATAAGACATGTTAATTCATGTCAGTGCAAAAATATCTGCTGTTTTTGGTAACATTTGGTTATAGTTTCAGATTACTCGATCTTACCCGATCATGCCCGATCTGTCTGATAAATACTAAGCAAATCATCTAAGCATAAAACAAGATGTAAGTAACAAGAAAATTATAATACAGTACAAAATTGAAAATTCAAATGCGCCCACTGAAGCGAAGAACTCATTAAGTATGCATTGGACAATCCATACGCGATTATCTAATTACTGTGCCCCAGTATATTATGTTGTGACCACTAGGCATGCGAACGTGTTCTGTTTCCCATACTCATTGTTCGTACTTACATAATTATGGGAAATTATAGGCGGCCTAGCCTTATTAATAACATTCGTTTGACGGCTCTATATTTATTGCTTTGACATACCTGGTTTAACGAGTACTGATTTGAATAAAAAATGGATCGGTGCAACGTTTTTGAAGTAACAATAAGAAGGGTTTTACAATAATGTGTTACTGCAGTATTATGTATGAATAATTGTCTCATACTGCAGGGCAATGTACTCTTCTCATACAGAGAAGGCACGAGCATTGATCACGACGATTGCTTAAGACGGATTGGTGATTTTAGACTTAAATTAACTATAAGTCAAAGTTTTCTCACGATGTTATCCTTCACCGATATAATATGTGACATCTAAGATAATTGCCGGGAATCTAAACCGCCAGCTCATGCATGAGAGGCAAGCGTCTTCACTGGTCTATTACGCCATTAATAAACGATATAAAGTAAAAGTGTCCTCACCATCGAAGTTTTACACTTTTTTCGGCCTAGCGAAGCTAAGCGAAGTGTCCAGAGTGTAAAATGGATTAAGTAACTTCGTTCTAAAACTAGTAACAAACAATTTTATTCTATGTAACACTAAATGTTGCATTAGCTTCCTCGATTCTCGTCCTCGTAGCCACTGGAGTCGTAATCCTTTATTTATAGTGTCTATATAAAGGATTCTCAAGAGCTCTTCGCAACGAACAAACGAAAAGTTTTTATACATATTAAAGTTAACAGCAATGATAACCCGTAACCCGTCTTTCTGCGCTTAGTTACTTGTATTTCTAGAAGAGTTGGTCCGCTGAGTAACGTTTTGTACCTGAAACAAACGGGAATAGAATTATTTTTTTAAATTACAATAGAGCAGAAATAATAAAAATATAAAAAGGTCTTTAAAATGTACTTTTGTTCCAAATGTACCTTTGCCATTCTTTTTCCTATCTACGTGTGTTCCTATGTATAAGCAACTTACACTTTGTAAGCTATAGCTCAATATATTATACATATTTTTTCTTATTTTATTGATTTCTAATTTTATTGATTTTGTCTGTCTGCGTTACAGGAAACAAAACAATTTGCAAGGAATATAAATTAAAAAATTATGACGGAGAGGCACACTGACCAATCGATCGACAGTCGATCGATCGATGGTAGAATGGATTAGTTGACGTCGATCGATAGTTTCTACTACATTAATCGATCTTTTAATCCATTCTGCTATTGATCGATGGCATCGATCGACGATCTATCGATTGGTGTGGTAACACCCTAAAGTACATGATACTAACACATAAGCTTAATTGACTTTCCGGCTCCGAAAAATACGCCGAAAAAAATATTTAACCATGCAAAACGAACAATAACAAAATTAACAACAAAACAGCTGAAGTACCGACAACAACGCCTAATATTCCCATATCTAAAAACTCGTGTGAAGAAAAAACCGCGAATATTTTTTCCCTAGACTAAAAACCGAGAGTCGAAACAAATAACATCGAAAAGGGAAGCCGGCTGAGGGCCCTAACTCTCGTATGAATCCGTTGAAATGAATAAAAAATAGCTCGCACAAAGGGCGTACGGGTCAAAAGCGGGATACCTCGGAGTGTAATAAAGTCTCTCTTTTGCAGAGAGCCAACGTTTCAAATTAAAAAGTAATGTGGCTTTCGTCAATTGCAAAGGAGGATGTTTTCGTGGAAACTTAGCGTTTGATATGAATACGCTTCATAACACTCGGGCCGCACTCGATATGCCACGGTGAAGTTTGAACGGAACGGCGAAAAAGCATTCGTCGTGAGGGGGTTGAACTAAACTTTTGTTTACGACAATTTGTTCAAAGGATTCGATGTTTCTTTAGTTACTTATAGAGCTGATATGGATGGCCTAGTAGGTTAGGGCCTCTTAAGCATGAGGTTGAGGGTTCGATACCGGACAAGTTCCAACGTGACTTCTTCAATTCATATACGCTCATAGTTTATCATAGACATCACTGACATCAGAATCCTGGACTTATAATTAATAAATATAAAAAATAAATATAAATATACCGTCACGCCCTGTATTCCCCGAAGGGTTAGGCAGAGGTGTACCAATGTACACCCACAGTTCGCGATAATTAATATCAGGCCAAAATCGCCAATTCGCGCTCTTACCTTCTCTATATGAGAAGAGGCCTTTGCTCTGCAGTACTAGGCTGGTATTAATTATACAGTGATATTATTTAGACAGTAATAGGCTAGTATTATTTATAAAGATGGGGAATTGTTACATTCACAATATTGAATAACCTTATATTCATGCATTTATATCTGCAAAAAAAAAATAAACAAAAATCCGTCTCAATTTTAAACAAAAAAGAAAAAGCAACCTCACAGATCTTAATTAAATAAACTCCTTCAAAAATAACACCAAAATAATTAGCTTAAAAGGTAAATCACCGTTAACTGCAGTTTTTAAAAATGTCTTCGAGTTACCGCGTTAAATAGAAGTGAATTATGGCTAAATGCAGAAACAAATAAGAGCAAAGTTGGGCACCGGACATTTTAAAATACAAGCGTCCCCAGGAAATATGGGAGCGAAAAACTTTCAAGGATGTTCCTCAGCAGTTTAAAGTGTTCTAAAAGCAAACAAGTGTTTTCAGCTTTTCTTTTAAAATGGTAAAGCATTATATTTTGTGCCACTTTTATATTATCGGTAATACGTAGTTGTTTTGACCAGCTATATAGAATCGTAGAAGAGAATTGCTGTTAGAATTTTCTAGTAGGAAACTTTCAAAAGAATCTGGGAGACCTATGGGGCTTTCGATACGTTTTCATACTAGGGAACAAGGTATATTAATTATTAGCCTAGGCTACTAGACTTCGTTTGCGTCAAAGTTGATGTATTATCCCTTAGGAACCGTCGCGGGTCTGTGGGCGGTGAGCAATGGGTAGCACACCGTCCGTACGTTTAGTAACGACAGACCGTGTCCACGGCGCGTTCGTGTTCCACGCGCGCCTCAAAGAGATGTCAGCAAACTTGGAAGTGGCCACTGAGGGCCGATGCCTGCCGGGGATGCGGGTTGTTCGAAAGAGATACCGCGCCCCCGGAACGCAAAGGGCACATGAAGGAACATAGAAGGGTTTTAGTCAGTAAAAGTCTGACACTCCCTCCCGCCCCGCCCAGGGAAATTATTTGATGATTACCGTCTTAAAAAAAACCCTTAGGAACCGTAGCCACTGTGTACTGTACCAGACTATAATCTGACTCTGTGCCAAATTTTATCTAAATCCGTTCAGCCGTTCTAGCGTGACGTGATTAATTAACAAACGACCATTTAGATTGATCCAAACTTTCGCTTTTAAAATAGCTGTAAGATATTTTTAGGCTGAAATCAATTATGTTATTAGACTTTTCAGCTCAATACAGTCTTTCCCAAATATAGCAATATTCTCAGAAACACCACTAAAATCCGGAGACCTTGAAACCTCCTATACAATATTAACAGGCTAACATCTGGCAAATGTTCCAAAAAGTCATTAACATCAAAACGCAAGTCTCGCCAAACGCCATCGGTTATCAAGCTCAAGTTGTTTGCAAACTTTCCCTCCCTTTGACAGCGGCTTTTCGTCTTCAGCCGGCAGATCTGATATATCCGACCTACATTTCTAAGTCCTGGCCTAAATTACTGTTATAATCGAGAATAGTTGATGACTAACTTTGTATTGATACGTAGACCTTAGTGCCTAACTAGCGAGTCCAAGATCTTGGAAGTTCGTTAATGGTGAGAGAAAAACCTGAAGTGGGGTCAATGACTTTTACTACTTGAGTGGAAAAACAAATAAATATTTGCTCTAAACGTTTTCTTGTTTTCGATTTGTTGCTGACTGGGCGTTCGAAAATTAAACTCACAGTGACTCTGTGCAAAAGGGGTGATTATTTTAACTTTTAGGAACGACCGCAGTCTGATCTCAATCTCAATCTGTCAAAAATTCCTCTAATTTACCTAAATTGTTTGACATTGATTGTCGCACATGATATTGCGAGTACAATTAAATTAGAAATTGACCTTCTGATTTCTACTCTCTTGGAGTTTCTTGATCAAATTAAGTCTGACCGTCTATCTAAAATTCTTGTTCAGAAATTCAGCTACACTCATTCATTAACTTTAATTGACTTAACACACTGGAGTAAGTAATTTATTACTTTGATCAATACTTAGGTACACTCGCGCCACATTCATTAAATACATTTAGCGTGAATTTAAAACATCGTTCTATTCCAATCTATTGCTTTAAATACGTTTGGCGTAAATGTATATATATATATACCATCATCACGCCTGTATTCCCCGAAGGGTTAGGCAGAGGTGTACCAATGTACACCCACAGTTCGCCGGTATATTTAGGTCCCATGTAATAGGGGGCGAGCCTATTGCCATTAACCGGGCACAAATCCAAACTCCGAGCTGCTACTGAGAATTTCATAGAAAAACCCAATAACAAATTTGCTCGACCTGGGAATCGAACCCGGGACCCCTTGCACAGCAGTCGCACTTGCGACCACGAGACCAACGGGGCAGGGGCGTAAATGTATTTAGTGATTATTCTGTATATTCTATTTTATTAGATCAGTAGTTTAAGTGTGCCCTAGAAAAAGATCTAAATAATTTTGTCAATAAGCTTAAAGTATGAAAACTAGCAACACCTTTTTTATAAGAAAAAGATGCAAATATCTTCCGTTACAAAATTTTAAAATAGCTTTCATAAAAGTTTTTCTTTTAATATATTTTCCCTCTTTTACAAGGTAGCCTGCATGTAACATAAACCTATTGAGCGACCGCAAAAGCAATTTATCCGAACATTACTCCTTACAACAAGATCAAGTACCGGGGAACTTTATCAAAGATCTTTGTAAAGATTTCACCCTTAGTATTAAGTAGAACACCACAACCTCCTTCAAACAGAAATAATGGGAAGAGATAACGACAGAGCTGGGTCATTACCCAATTGGGTAAACGGGGATTCCTTTCTTTTGTCCGAGTTTATCTCGTTCGCTGAAATATGATCTGCGGACGGAACTCTGATTGTCGCGCGACCATTCAATTTGGCGAAAAACGCACTAGGCCTTCATTAAATAAAGGATATCAATATACCATATCCCTCCACCATTGTTACAACACTACAACTTATAACACACGTACCATCACGCCTGTATTCCCCAAAGGGTTAGGCAGAGGTATACAAATGTACACCTACAGTTCACCGGTATGTTTAGGTCCCATGTCATAGGAAGCGAGCCTATTGCTATTAACCGGGCACAAATCCTAACTCCCAGCTGCTACTGAGAATTACATAGTAAAACTCAATAACATTTCACTTCGACCTGGGAATCGAACCCAAGACCTAAAGCGAAGCAGTCACGCTTAAGACCACTAGGCTAAAGAGGCAGTCAACAGACAAAAACAACTTACAACTGAATCGACTATATCGGACATGTAACGATCTCCAAAACTTGCCATGTTCGATGGCCTAAATAGAAATATAAACTTATTACTTGGCCAACACATTTATTGTCGGCTTGTATTGCTATGTGTTACAACTTTTACATAAACACCGCGTGGGACATGACGCAAACAAGATACGAACTTCTTTATTAAAATTTATGAGTTCTATCAGGCACCGAAAGTTTTTCAAGCCTACTTGTATTATGTATAAGAAAGCGGTAACCGTTTTGTTTCTTACTTTTCTGTGCATAAATAATGGTGCGGTTTTTTTTGTTCGGGAACGGAACATTTTTGTTCCAACTTTTCGCGGCGATTGAAATCCAGAATTTAACGCGCTCGCCTTTGTCCTTTTTGTTATACATGAAATACCGTATACTGTTGCACCTTTTTGCCAAATGTGTGCAAATAATGTGGTACCAGAATTTTAGTTTTTGTTTTAGCATTAAAACCAACTGTTGTCTGCTTTTTCATGTTTCCACTTCTACTAATTGCTATGACTGCCCTGTTGGTCTCGTGAGCACGACTGTTAAGCTTGGGGTCCTGGATTCGATTCCGAGCTTGGGCAAAAAGTATTATTGGATTTTTCATTCGTTGCTACCTCTGATCTCTCACCAGTTGTGCCGGATTGCCGTTCCATCAGAATATGGGAGTTAGGGAAGAGGAAGCGCTCCTGTCTTTACGCACACACTTGTGCACTATAATATCCCACTGCGTACTTCGCTTGGTCTCCATTGAAATTAGCCGCCGTGACCGAAATCGGTCTGGAGAATATTATTACACATATTTAAATGCAATGTTATATGAGAAACAAAGGACAAGATCTAGGCTGCAAATAGCGTTAGCGTCCCAGACGATTTATCAATACAACAAATACCAAACCGATCCGTTTCAAAACAACATGAACCATATTACTCAAACAATAGAATCTTCATTCCTACGCAATGGTAATACAACTACAAGTGTCGTGCAGATGCTTAACCTCAGTACTGTGCATCCCAACATCTCGGTAGAGGAAAGTAGAGGAATTCTTGGGGAAGACAGAGGTGGGGCCGCGAATGAAATTCCACTCCAAACTATGCGTAAATTGAGGCCTAATTGCAATTCCTATTGGGATCTAGGCCTCCATTGCAGGCCCGATGAATAGGACCCATATGAGAGGCTGCAAATATCCAAGAAGATATTGGTTTTTGGCGAACTTTAATAATGTATTCTGGCGCTTTCGTTATTTGCTGTTCGGCGAGCTTTATTTTTATAGGAGCAGTGTTGTTTTTAGTGTGATATTTTGCTTTGGTTGTTGCCCTATAATATCATATTGAAACTTGCTTATACGTTACGCGTGAATGTCTGATACCATGGGGTTTTTTCTTTTGCGCAAAACCTCATCCTAATTCTTTTTCTAAAATAAAAATAGTTTTGGTTACTCCTTATAAAATCAGTTAGTTATCTGCCAGTGAAAGTCCTGTCAAATTGATTTAGCCATTTCAGATATAAGCCGCAACAAACGGACAGGCAGAAAGGCAAAAACAAAAGAATTTCGTGAATATTTTCGTGTATTTTGTACTTTGTAAAAATTTCATATTTATTCTGTAAAAAGCTGTTGTTTGGCATTATAAACAAACATTTCAATTTTTGTTTATATCTATAGATGTATCTAAGATTTATTATTGGTGTCAAAACCTACGCGGAATCATTTGGTTCGGAAAATACCAAATTAAACATAAAGGATTTATTCATTTGAGTTCTAAAAGCAATGATACAAGAATAGATATTCGTACCTAGTGGAAAAAAACCGTTCGCACTTCATTTGAAAGTGGGATGAGAGTGCGAGCCTCGCCGGGCCACCTTGATCCGCTCAAAATGAATCTTTAATAAGGCTAGCTTCACGCGAATATAGCCTTATATAACTTTTCATCTTCACAAATAATAAATTTACGATAGCTATATCCATATTTTTTTAGTTCTCCCCAAAAGGTTTTTCCGCTTCCAGTATTTTATTCAAATCTTCATTTTACGATTATTTTAAAGATCATTTTCTCTTGAATCTACTGATATTAATATAGTGGTTGAAACTCATACAGTGCAACATCTCAGCATAGTAAAAGAACGTCGTTTCCCGCCGTCTGTACGTTTAGGTCTTTTAAACTACGCAACAGATTTTAATGCGGTTTCAAGATGAATGTTTATGTGGATAGAACATCATGCTACGACCAACGGGAGCGGAGCAGTAACCAAAGATGTAACTGAACGCGGGTGACACTACGAGGTATAAAGCTATATAAAATAAATAAATATACCATCACGCCTGTATTCCCCGAAGGGTTAGGCAGAGGTGTACCAATGTACACCCACAGTTCGCCGGTATATTTAGGTCCCATGTAATAGGGGGCGAGCCTATTGCCATTAACCGGGCACAAATCCAAACTCCGAGCTGCTACTGAGAATTTCATAGAAATACCCAACAACACTTTTTGCTCGACCTGGGAATCGAACCCAGGACCCCTTGCACAGCAGTCGCACTTGCGACCACGAGACCAACGGGGCAATTAAAAAAAAGCTAGTTTAGTAATAACCGTGATAACTCGTAAATGTCGTGATGGCCCAGTGGTTAAGGCACTGTAAAGCGGGTTCCCGCGGTTTTTTTTACTAAACTGCTTTAAAATTTATGTCAAATTTTCTACCATGGTACAAAACCCTTTGTGATCGAGGCCAACGCCCAATTTTTCCAACTAATGACGAAAAAATTCAGCGCTTTCCGGGTCTAGAATTATGTACTAAATATATCGTAAAACTTGCACATGGATGTTCCTTTCACTGCATATAAAATAGTAGTCATTTGCTAAAGTATATCCTATGGTTCTTTGTAAAAGAAAGATCGATCGAATATACTTCATAGAAAATACCCGTAAACCCGTTTCATAGACCCAACTCCACATATAAATCTCACCGTTTGACTTAACACAATGAATCCTATACTAAAATATATATTATATATCCCCTTTATATTGCGTATAGGCAAGGCACAGCGCCGGAAGGTGAGCGTTATAATTTTCAGCATATCCGGCATTTACCGCGATTAATGTGCTAGGAAATACGGTTAAGATGAATAACATAGTAACGACAATAGGTGCCTGGTTGTGTAACATGGGATTGTTATGTTACCTTTGCTGATATCTGCTGGAATGGTTTTGAAGGATTCTGCTATAAATTACAAAATTACTAATTAGGTACGTAGGTATTATATCGAGGACACATACCATGTATGTAGACTTTATACTGTACTAGCTTTTACTCACGACTTCGTTCGCATAAATGTCGATAAGCGAAGATGCAGACGAAGACGCGAAATAAACATTAGCCTATGGCCCTTCCTTGCGGTTCAAAGTCACCCCATACCAAATTACATTAAAATAAGTTCAGTAGTACATTTATGAAATTGTAACAGACAGATAGAGTTACTTTCCTAGTTTTAATATTACTACTAGTTATTATACCCCACGGTGTCACCAGCGTTTATTTACGCTGTACTCACCCGTTGATCGTAGCGTGATGTTATATACGTGCAAACCTTCCTCATATATCACTCTATATAATTATGAAAACCACATCAAAATCCGTTGCGTAGTTTCAATAATCTAAGTGTACAGACGGCAGAAAGCGACTTTTTATTATACTATGTAGAGAACCATGGATTTGTTTCTATTACGTGTGTTCTTTTAATTACAGGACACCACATCATGAGCATACAACTAAGTGCAAACAAAAATATAGTAGTTAATTAAATGCCTAAAACTAAATTAAATTAAGCAAAAACGCAACAAAATTTCAGCACGCGTTTATTTACACAAGAACGCAAACAACAGCCAGGTACACTATACCTAAAATTAAACGAGCCCAAAGTAATTTCTTGAGCCGTCAAACGTCAGGGAGTGAATCAATGATGGATAAAGCGAATTAAAGGAAATTGCCTACGGACGTCGCGTGCTTCAGTAATGAAAACAGTTCACTGTAAGAAAGCAACGTATTCCTGAAACACACGATATTTTAAGTACATTTACCGAGTAAAGTGCTCGATAATTTTAGAATAGACTTTGAAGTGTGCCAACAAACAAAGTTGTAGGGACTGTAGTTGTAGTAACAGGATGTTTAGCTCTGTGCTTTTAAATGGGCTTATGTTTGTTGGAATTATAAGTAAATATACGTAATATTAATACCAGCTTATTATTGCTCTAGTGCAGGGCAAATGCCTCTTCGCATACGGACAAAACAGGAGCATGGATCTAGGTGGATTGGCGATTTCTCACTGGTTTTTAGCCTCTGCCGACGACTTTATCCGCGTGGAAATTAAGTATACCTACATTAAAACATCGGACATAGCGTGGCTTTTTATTAGTGAAAGATTTTTTGTAATTAGAACAGAACTTAACAAATAAAAAAATCCAACCAACTATACCTCTTTATAATATTATTCAGTTCAGATAAGTCCAGATTTCCCAACGATGTGTTCCTTCATTGATTTCAGTGATGTTCAAGATAAATTCGGAAAATAATCATGAAAAATAAGGTAGGTGCGGTACCGCCATCACAAATTAAGATCAATTAAAAACCCCAGTCAGTTTATTATACCTTTTCGGAAACACAGTGTGTAATCACAAAAAAATGCTTGCTACTATCACTTACATCGGTAACAACCATGTCAAAACCTAGACGGAAACCAAAGTACTACAGAAAAAAAACGACAAAAACAGTTTTGTTCTACTTTCTAGATTCCAAGAATAGTAACTGGTTACCCGCGTGCAGTGCACTAAGTGGGTATAAAGCGATTAATGAAAAGGCTGAGTTTTAATACTTTATCAAAGGTATCTAGCAAACAGAATGCACATGTACCTACTTAACAGGCATTGAAGCAGAATACTTAATAATGTCTTTGAGTATTAAAGTATGTTTTTTTCATTGAAGGATTACTTGGGTGCACGATTATAAGTATTAAGGCGACGAATTGTTTAACAATAATTCTAGACCAGGCGTGCGCCCCCCGCAACCCGCACACACCCCGGTAAGTAAGCTTTTTGTTATTTTATTTAGTCGGAAATGATAACTTGAGAAAATCCTTCTACAATTTTAAAGAGTATTTATAGACTTGTCTACAGAGCAAGTTGAGAGGCTAAAATCGGTCCCGTTTGCCCATAAGATGTGAATCTCTATTTAAAAAGAGGTATGTTTGTTTTTTTTTTTCTCTGTTACTAAAGTTACTTAATCATGTAGTGAAAACTAACAAAATAAGGCTTTCATCATGAACTATTCAGATCACCAACTCACATTTTTATCATCATCATCTGCCTAGCCTTTTCCCAACTATGTTGGGGTCGGCTTCCAGTCAAACCGGATGCAGCTGAATATCAGTATTTTACATGGAGCGACTGCCTATCAGACCTCCACAACCCAGTAATGGGTAATACGATACTCTTGGTAAGACTGGTTGTCAGACTTTCTGGCTTCTGACTAACAGTAACGACTGTCAAAGATCTACAAATGACATTTTTATACGTTTCGTAATTACTGACAAAAATAGAGATCACTGATGCAAAAATTTCCAATTCGTCCTCTTAAAATACAGACTCGCTTTACTTCCATGACATTTAATATTACTATGTGTACTAAGCTTTAAAACATAAAAGCACACACACCTACAGCTCTTAGTACAATGTAAAAATATTAGTATGAGTATTTCCCGATTTTTTTTTTCTCTAGAATAAGCAAACATTTATAAAAAAATAACTTAAAACAATTTCGATTGACTAAGTGTTGTGTGGTGTCCCTTAAAAAAAAAGTAAATAAAACGGGATGGCTAGGGATGCAGGGGTGAATAGGAATAAAACTTTAAAAGGTCTTATAACGTTGAAATAATATATTTCTTTTGCCAAGAAGTCTACTAAATAGTAAATAATTTAGTATAAACATTTTTTAATCAACAATCTAGTTATTACAAAAGCTCTCAAAACACTGATTTGTAGCAATTACTCCATAGATCTAATCCCTTGACAGAAAGTCCACATTGGAATTATCTTAACTTCAGAACAAACATATTCAGTGATATAAATCAAACTTAATTCAAACCCAGCCTATTTCGTCAACACGTACGAACCATTGTTCACGTACAAATTGCTTTCTCTTAATACAGAACTGTTTCTCGTACATAATACTCCTTATATACCAGATTTTCCTGCTTATAGAGGAAAAGTTTTTGATCTGTGCGTTCATTTTGACTAAATAAACTTGAAAGAGTTCTAATAAATACGTATATTTATTATGACATGGTTTAGTAATAAATAATAAAGTTATGGTTTACTAAAGATTTCCATATTGAAACTTATTTTATGGGCACTCACCGCCACCGGCGAGCGACTGTGGCGCAGAAGGTAGGTATTAACTGTGCAGTTGGTTCATGCGCCAAGGTGGGTTACCAACCGTTAATTTCATAACTACTACACTAAACAGTTGTAATATCAGTTCCAAAATGTGAAAAATAAACGTAACAAAGTATTGAAGAAAATGTGTTATATTACTAACACTAAACTACCAAAAAAAATCCGCACATATTAAAAACTTTTCCTGTAAAGGCACCTCCCAGTTACACTTAAATATTTCACAACTACCGTCAAACAAACAGAATCAAAAATTTAATCTAATTCGCGTTCGGGAGGCATTAGGCATGCAGCCATTACGATCCTTTCAGTCTAAGGGGCCAGGCAGTACAGATTAATGCTTGAATTTTTAAAGAAAAAAGTAAAAGAACAAGGTGCGTTTTTATTGTTATGGTGGAATAAAACCTTTTTCATTGTTTATTGTTTAAAAATGCTATTGTTTGGTGCGTTTTTAAGATGCATTGTGGGTTTAAGTAGCTGTAATATTTGGTTCAGTTCATGGAAGAATTCTTTTGCTACTTTGTTATTTTAAGTTACAAAGTATGGAAAATTCTTGCACTAAAAGTTTGACGTTTAATATATTTAGAGCATCGCTGCATCTTTGTCAAATTGTTTGGAGTTGACGGAGACAGAATGACGTTTTAAATATGTTTTGTAATTTGAGGTGCAAGTGGGTTTTAAGTTTTAAGACGTGCTGTAAAATTACTCATCTACCAGCAAAAGTCTGCACAATTTCAGACCGATATTATTCCAGTTTTCATAACGAATATTATGCCGTAAGTCAGTCTCCAAGATAAACTCAGAGAATTCTTATTATGACATTTAAATAGTCATATTTATTCAGTAATCTGAAGCGAGACGCGTAGCAGAAGGCATATGGACATATTTTACGAAACATATTAAAACGAAATTGAATCATGGCAATGTTGATACTCTTGACGGTACATTAAGACGCTTAAGCATTTAAATACATAACCATTTGTCGTATCAGCGACTTCGTTCATATTTATGTTTGCTGGTACATTTCAAGACTTAATTTGGGCTGAAAAGTATACAGTTTACATACTCTCACGCCTTGGTGAGTTTGCAAGAGAGGTAACATTTTCCTAAGTGCTCCAAGTAAATGTACCCACATAAATATACATTTTAATAGGAACGAGAAACGCGGTTAGCATATTAAGGTTTAAGGAAAAAGATTTAAAGGAGCATTTAGCAATATGTTACAGAATTTAAACGGTATCAAAAGGAGAGTGTGAAACAAAACTTCATTTAAATCATTGTAATCTGACCAATTATAGAGTTGTGGCTAGTTTACTTTGATCTCTGTTTCAGTTAAGTTTGTGCGGTGCGGGGGTATAGTTAGGGTGGTTGTGCCTAATTACACTATTTCGCTAACATCGTTTGAGTTGAATTATTAGCTGGGAATGTCACAAGTAGTGATATATGGGAGGGCGCGCCTGAGATTACTTTGTGTTGTTTGTAAGCCGACCACGCGAATGTCCTGTTACGTTGATCATTAAAATAGAAGTTTGTATGTGTTACGTTTTTGATGGTAATTGGACTGGAGTCAAATTGTGGAATAGAGTTTTGGAATGTTTTAATTCCACTTTCATGTTTTGCACGTGTTTTCGGCTCGATTGAGGTTAATTGTCAACGTTAAGTAAATCCTGGCTTAGATATAGTTTAGAACTAAATTTATTGGAAAAGTTTTTGTCGCCTCATGTCATGTCGTATTATTTAGCTTTTACAAACAGTAATAATATCAGCCTGTTATTGTTCTCTGCAGGGCAACGGCCTCTACTCAAATAGAGAAGGCACGAGCATTGATTACCACTCTATACTAGAAAGGTTTAGGTAGTTAACTAAATGTAAACAAAACAAACCACGTGACTCATGGATGCTAAACCTTTCACTTCAAATTTTAAAATCCTATTATTTAAAGTCGTATAATAATAGGTTCTAGTCTGAATCAGAATTTGAGGAACTATCTGCCACGTTAATAATAAAACGTTCAGTGGTATTATCAATCATTTTATCTAATTTAAACATTTTCTGTTCTTGTTTTATTACATGACCCTCGCAATTTTCAAAGGCGCCTGGTTAATCGACTAAACGTAATACCTGCAATTTTAGTTGCCATACTACATCATGGGCGTACTCTTCAATTTAGCGACGTTATCTAATTCATCGTATCTTCTAAAAGGTTTTGGGAACCTGTCTTTTTAGGCTCTTTACAATAGACAGATTACAAAATATTATACTATTTTATAAAACTAACAAAAAAGTGGTGTCCAAACAATGACATCTATGAAGAGTAGTTTACGAATAAATGATAAAGTTTAACATACATTAATAAAAGAGAAAAGTATCGCATAAATCGAAATTAGAATTGATTTTGTTGTAACATATTTTTAAACAAGGAAGTGTCAACTATAAAAAACCTTTTCTGCGATTTGTTTACCTTTAGTTAATTACCTAAACCTTTCTAGTATAGGTCAAAACGTATTTGCGATTTCCTTTACTTTTATAATACTAGCACCATCTCATAGAAACCTTTTTTTATGTCATTGGGTGGCAAACAAGCCAGAGGCCCACCTGATGTTAAGTGGTCACCGCTACCTATAGATATCTGCAATACCAGAGTCTTGCAAATGCGTTGCCATCCCAAACATAAAGTTGAAATGTCTCATGTGCCCATAGTTACACCGGGACCCATACCCTTCAAACCGGAACACAGCAACGCTGCCCAGCGGCACAAATATGTACGGTGATAGTCCTTTCCCAGACGAGCTCTTTCACAAAGAGGCCTACTACTACTACCTAAACCTGTCGCCATCGCCGTCGAAAAATACATCACAAGGTTTAACCTACTCCCTACCTACCAAAACAAGCTAACTTCACGAGCGCACCCTGCCGTTGGCATTCACAGTTCATCAAACATTTCCATGGCACAACAACAGCACATAGATATACATACAAAATGAAGCGAACCGTTTATAATCGCGAAGTCTCGCAAGTGACACCCATCTGTTCAGCCAATGGTAATTAATTACACTTGCCACTTACATACTCTTCCACAGCCCATAAATTGATGCTTGAATCTGGATGGCGTAAGCATTTCTTAAACAGTGACTGATTGTGAGTCATTAGCGCTGAAGTTGTGATGAAAGAAGTCTTCTGTGACGTTGAAATCTATAGATGATGAATTTCTGTTTCAGATTGAATCTATATTACTGAATGGTAGCTATTTCTCAGAACTTCCTCCGCGTAGAATCCACACACCATAAAACATATCCTATGACGCTCCATTATTGAGTAGCTTTCTATCAGTGAAATATTTTTTGTAATTGGGTTAACACTTCCAGATAATATCTCGTAAAAACGCTTTGGATTCGCAATTCTAGATTTAAATCCATTATAAGTCCAGGTTTCCTTGCGATGTTTTCTACACCAATGGAAACTTAAAAAGTACAGTCAAGAGAAAAAAAAACATTTATGATACTTACCCGGTTTCGAAACTACAACTATCTGCATGGCAAACAGGTGCCTTATTTATACCAGTGCATTTTTTTGATGCAAATAAACTAGAAAATTTGACCATTATTCAAGGCCAACCGTAATACTCTTCACATGGTTACCGATAAGACCTGACCTTATTAGTGACGCTCTTCAGAAAGGTACTCGAAACCGGCGTGCTTGTATGAACGTGGACGATGCGAAAGGGGCATGTAAGAATCGTAGCAGGTCGCGTTCTGTGGTTTCTGCCTACACCCCCATGGGAAAAAGGTGTCGGTTTATGTATGTATATATGGATACCGATAACTTGAAAAGTAAGAATGGGTTTGTAACGGTTACCAATACACTATTGTATTCCATACTCCATTACCATTGGCATCCGTTTCCCCATATAGACCGAGTAGAACTATTAGGTACCTATGAGTTGTGTCGGCAAATTACAAACACTACATATTAGTATTCTGGGTACAGAGTGATGCCTAGCAACCGCCAAAACTTTGTTAGTGAAAATTACACGTGGCGCATACTGGTTGGTTCTAGTAGTCAAAACCCTTTGACTACTGGAACCGTGAACCATTTAATCTAGTATACATGTATTTGTACAACAACCAAGTATTTATTGGAGCAAGTTTGGAATAAAAAATATCACCAGCTAATCATTGTTTAACAGCTGGGTAAATGCCTCTCTACATACAGAGAAGGTACGAAGCATTAAAATGGAATAAACAAAGTATTTTTCTTTGTATGACGCGCTGATCTCTGAAACTACAAATCGCATTGGACAAACAAATCTGTATATGATAGCCAGATTCATGAGGAATAGAAAAGGCTATATAACATCACGCTACGACCCGTAGGAGAGGAGCAATAACCGAAAACGTAACTTAATGCGGTTGAACAAAACTACACGTCTTAAGTTGCGGGAAGAAGCTAATAAATAAATAAGGGCTTAAACTTTCCATCAAAGAAGAAAATAAGGCATACATTAAGGTCATGTCTAGTGTGACTACCCACTACAAAACGCCAACAATACGCCGCTACCAGGTATCTACCACAATAACCTTTTAACTTGTGCGTACAACTAGCATACACTAATCTTAAATGTTTGCTAAGCTAGCGGTTTTGCCCGGGCAAATATGAATGATTTATATACCTACACATGAAAAGGTTGATCTACATTTCAATAATACATAATTTCAAGTACATAAATTATGCTCACGTCCCTTTCAGTAATCGAATTATAATAAAGCGGAAATAAGAGATCGGTCGAGCAGATTGCGGGCAAACCAAATTGAATACCTGACAATGTCATTGGCAGTCGAAAAGTCGATTCAATGTCACGTTGCTCGATGAAAAGTAATGAAAACGTGATTATTAATAGGCTTAAAAGGTTTAATTTATTTGAGGGCAGTGACCGTAAGATATTTTGCACTCATGAACAATAGAGGTTGATTTAGAGGTTGTTGCGTAGAAGATTTGTTTTGCGTGTTAATAAGGTTGTATTAACGCATTTATTTTTTGAAGCGTAATAAATCCTATGTTTTAAATTTTAAAGTTTATTTTACAAGTGACTAATACGAGCATGTAAGAATAATACCTACTGCTAAATAGTTTATCAAAGTCTTTATATAGTGTGTCATCGAAACGCTAAGAAGAAGAAGAAAGTCTTAAAGACTTTCTTCTTCAGTAACTTAAGTTAAATAAAAAAAACGAGAACCTGACTAAAATAAAAATGTCTATAACAAAACTATGGACTTCATGTTGGTACATTTATGGGGTTACTATGAATCACGAACTATCAAATTATAATATTTGGTTATGTATAAAGAATATTTTTTATTTATTTATGCGCACACAGTTGAACATACATACATAGATTGCTAAAATCATAATCCTCCTTTTGGTTTTGCTGTAATCGGGTAAAAATATCTATACAGGATAAGTTTTTAACCAGTGCGTAAATTTTTTTTGGTAGTTCAGTGTCAGTAATAGAACACATTTCCGTGTTTAGTTAAAAAAAAAAAAAAAAAAAAAATTCATCATTATCCAAGTTTGAAATAAGCAAAACATCCAGGACATAATCTATTCGCCATACTATCAATGAAAACCCGCGGCCGCCGCCGCCGCCCGGGCGCATG
Organism: Caradrina clavipalpis; assembly: GCA_932526535.1. Classification (NCBI taxonomy): domain Eukaryota; kingdom Metazoa; phylum Arthropoda; class Insecta; order Lepidoptera; family Noctuidae; genus Caradrina; species Caradrina clavipalpis. The sequence continues at coordinate 6,137,590 of OW052103.1, forward strand.
GCTGGGGTGAGGGGGTGGGGAATGCGCTAGCGCCGAGTGACAATGAAATATGGTTTTTAAGTAAACATGTTTCGTAAGCGATAACTTTTTTTTTTAGTACTAAGACATATCAAAATAAAATATACGTGTTTAATAAAACGTGTTGAAGTTTATTATGGCAAAATTTACGCACTGGTTAAAAATTTTTCCTGTATAAAAAAACTCTTCTTTTACCTTGTAAATGTCCATTTGTGTGAATGATACAATATTTATACAAAACAAAAGTTACGTCAAATATTAAAAAACATAAAAAATTAAACGTGAAATTATCCAAAAAGTTAATTTTATTGTTCATTAATTACAGGGACATTATTTACTTTCAACTGAAACCTTTTTCATGGCTGCCTCTCCAAACAGACGCTGTGGACACTTCATTTACGTTATGTACTTAGTCAGACAACTGGTATTTCGAGAAATATTTCAGTGTTATGTAATTTGAGTGTCGAGTTTTTTTGAATTTATCATTTTGGTAAGTACTTTTCATCATCATCATCATCATCAACATATCAGCCGCAGGATGTCCTCTGCTGGACATAGACCTCCATCATAGATTTCGAAAAGAACCGGTTGTCTTCAACCAACGTGTGTTGCCAGTGATGACATATGGCTCTGAAACGTGGTCTGAAAAACTGGGTTTTATACTATGTAGAGACAAGCCCACGAATCGGATTTTAAGTGATGTTTTCTATAGCAACATTCTATAATTTTATTTTATACTAGCTTCTGCCCGCGACTTCGTCCGCGTCACAGTTGATGTGTTATCCTACGGGTACCGTACATTTTCCCGGGATTAAAAGTAGCCTATGTGTTATTCCAGACTATAATCTATCTTTGTGCCAAATTTCATCCAGATCCATTCAGCCGTTTAAGCGTGAAAGAGTAACAAACATCCATCCATACATCCATACATACAAACTTTCGCCTTTATAATAGTAGTAGGATAGGATTATAAAATCATATTATTATTTTTCCTAACTTTTTTTAATAGTTTTTCTTTGAAAGTTATAATACGTCACATATCGTCGTTTGGGGTTATTAATGTCGATATACTATTATGGTGTGTAAGGGTGTGTGTGTGTAAATAAAATGGTTTTACACAGGCAAAACTACTTTTTGGAAAGGGCAACTAGATTCAATTATTTTTCTTGTAAATAAGGTTCAAAATGATGTTTCCGCCTTCAAAAATTAAATTTTTAACAAACTCCAGATGTTGCTTGACGTTAATATAATATTAATTGCGTCAACGAAGCAGAATCAGGGATTCTGAGTCGAAGTGGCATTTTAAATGGGTTTCTTTTGCCTGCTTTCGCTTTACAGAATATTTAAAAATTCCATAATCGAATTTTACCTAGATGTTTTATACTTTTTTTAATATAATTTTATATATTTTTGTTTATAATGTAGGGCTTTTGTATGAATCATTTTTTTTTGGTTACGTTATTGTATTCAATATTTTATTTATATAAAGTAAATTGTAGTTTTGTTTTAGATATTGAAGCTACGAAAATAAAGAGTACCGAAACAGAATATTTTGATCCACTAAACCTTTATTATTAACTAAAAGTTTGATGTTTAGGTATCAACCTACTAACAATTATTATGTTAAGTACTTACATAGATAGTCTAATTTAATTAATAAATTATCGATTAAAAATGAATAAATAAACAATGAATTTACTTAAACAAAACATTAAACTGAGGCTAAATTAAAACAGTAAATACGTAGTAAAACATTCACATTATTAAATGCCAACATTGGTTCCACTTCATTCGGATTTATAGTGAAATTTTAACAGAACCAAATAAAACAATGGAAACGTTTTCAATAGGATTTTCAATATAGCACAGGAAATAAGGACGATTCTGTTGTTTATATATCATTTAAGTGCCTAGTAGTGAGTCCGAGCTAGGAGGACCGTTATATTGGGACTGATATTATGTAGGTATAATATGTCATTATGTTTGGGAGATTTTGTTTTTTCTACGTATTTTATTAGGTACACGTACTACCGTATTAGGAGCGAGGAGGCTAAATAATTATAGCCGCGTAGACCGATCTTCCGGTTTAAGCCACGCTTGCCGAGGTTGGTCTGTGGATGGGTGACCATTTACCATAGCGACTTTCCTCCGTGCCTCGGAAAGCACGTAAAGCCGTTGGTCCCGGCTGTCATTTGTAGATCTTTGACAGTCGTTACTGTTAGTCAGAAGCCAGAAAGTCTGACAACCAGTCTTACCAAGAGCATCGTTTTACCCATTACTGGGTTGTGGAGGTCTGATAGGCAGTCGCTCCATGTAAAATACTGATATTCAGCTGCATCCGGTTCGACTGGAAGCCGACCCCAACATAGTTGGGAAAAGGCTAGGCAGATGATGACGTACTACCGTATTATTTTTTAATGATTACCTAATTATTATTCTCTTGTACTCATTAAATCAACATATTAAATACATTTTCAAATATTAATATAAAATAAAATCATTTTTTATTCTTATAATAATCCCGTATCTACTATCTCACTGCTGGGCAAAAGCCTCCCTTTGTAGTCAGTTTATTCCATCTATTTATTTTGCGCTACGTCTTCAATTTCCTAGATTTAAATAATGTAGTGATTTGCACAAAAACTGAGCTATTTGTTGTAGAACAAATAGCTCAGTTTTTGTTTGTTTACTTGTAGAGGTACACTAAGTACACCTCATCATAAACGTTAACACACGCAATCATCCATCTTGTGTAATTTCTGTTACTTCCATGAAGGTAATTGCATCAGTCCCTTTCACATATGAAATTACGTGTGAAGGAAAAGGAAAACGCACACATGTAAAAAACACACCCATTAATTACTCACACAATTAAAATGACCTCGATTTACTAACGAACAAAGAACTGGCCAATACCGATGGGAAGTACTGATAAAATTGTCAGACAAAGCAATTACACTATCTAGAAGACTCTAGACTGAATTCCCGAACCGACTCTTTGATTAAGTACAATTTGTTACAGACGACGAGGTACCGTTGAGTACAAAGACGATACAATCAGATTTGTTAATGTCAAGTGAAAATAGCCCTTCTAATACGCGGTATTTAATGAGCATGGAATGGCTTTTTAGTGGGTATTTTCTTACTGGGATTTTGCCAAACTAATCTATACTTTAAATAGGTAACATTTGATTGTTTTTTGTTCAAATTCAAATTCTTTACATGCTGCTATGAACTATGGTATACGAAATCGAGTCATAACCTAAATCATAATTTATTTACGAATAATGTTTTAAGGGAGTAGAAGTTATGGGCATTCAGCCATTCCAACAATTTATTTTTAAAACAGTTTGTTTTGTAATAATTACTTCCCTTCTTACTTGTACTTCTCTTACTTGACTTCAGACATATATTTATTTTAAGTCCAGGCTTCTTCACAATATTTTTCTTTAAATGATGTACAAGATAAATTTAGAAAGTACTTAATTACCAATTGAAAATGTCACATTCGTACACAACCTCATGCATAAGAGGCGAGCAACTTAACCACTGGGCCAACACGCCACATATAGAATATGATGACACAGTATTCAATACTAAATTAGCTACGTAACAGTTAAGTCAACGTGAGCGAAGCCGCGGTCAACAGCTAGTATAGAATATCTACTTAATTTTAACATGAAAAGTTTTAATCTAAAAGGATCAAAGATCAAGAATCATAGTCATAACACTAACTGGAGTTGAGCACAGGCTTTCTAAAGTACCAATATGATGTCGGGAGTACTTGACACGTATAGATATAAATTGTCAAGTTTAATATCTTTCTGAGGTCGTTAGCTCCGGCGTCTGCGAGCTCTGTAACCCGATTCCTTGAGAGAGTTTTATTACATAAACAGCTGATACATTTTGTTTTTTCTGTTTCTTTTTCGTATGGTTAAAAAGCTTTGATGCAACGTTTGGTGGTGTGGGTGTGAGATTGACTGGTACACTACGTGTCTCTACTGTAAGTTACTCGTAGGTATACAAATATTTGAATGACCTACAGGTACTTAGTTATTTTGGGTCTGATTGTTTTGTTCTAAATGTAGACACACTCAAGTGTAGGAGAAATTTGTAGTAATTTACATTGAAAAGCAACAATAATATATAATATCTTAGTTTTTGGATACCAGTAATGCGGCTATGTTTGTGCATAGTAATCTAAAGCCTGCCTTCCATGAAATTGATGACACCGATTTCTTAGACTTAAAATAGACCTAATTGCCAGTAATGTGTCTATGAAGTTGGTGACAAGGCAAGGCAAGGGACTTCTACAGGAATAACGGAAATATCATTGTCTGTGTATACACGTGGCCAACAGTCTTATTCAAAACCTTTAATTAAGTTTATAAAGCCTCAGAGTAAAATAAACGCTAACATTTTTCAAATCAAATTAGTTTTACTTTGGGAATAAAACTAAAAGCGAACACAGGTTTTCAATCAATACCTATAGAATTTCGTAAAACAACTACTTTATTCACAGACAAAGTTTTAAACGAGAGTATCTATCAAATAGAACTCGAGAAAACTAGACTAAAAATTCGGACTAAATATTTTAAAGTCAATATTTCTCAGATCCATGTTAAAGAGAAAATTCTTCCCATATTTTGGTATCAAAATCGGTTGCCCTGAATTCCAGTGTTCTGAGCGAGAAATGGGGAAGAGATCTCGAAAGGATTTAGAAGATTAAGCACGTCGAATGCATCTGTGCACAGTTATTTTCACTCAAGATCTGTACACGGCAAAAAGTGAGACGGTTTTCTTGGAACCTTTTTTATTCTCGGCCTTTGTACGATTTGATTTCCATGTAGGCGTTTTATTTTGAATAGACGCATAAAGATTAAATCACCTTTATATCTGAGTACTGTTGCTCACAGAGTAGCTACATAATGAACATAAGTTAGTTGCCATGAGAACGAAAACTTAGGTTACCCTCTTTGATCCAAGATCTGCTTAAGACAGATGAGATCACAAGCAAATCGAAACTAACTCTAACCAAAGTGCACAATTACTACTCAAGCACAAACTGCACAGCAAAACATTATTCATCTCGCCGCAATTTCTGAACAAGGATGGTTAAAATTCAAAGTCAAAACGCCACGAACAATACCGCCAAAAGCGTAAAACCAACCGCGACTTTTCAAAGGGACCAGCGAACCATGCGAATTTACGGGAAACTCCAGGACAAAACCAGCTATGTCCTGGAGAGACAAATTCCCGCTTACACGCCGAATAATAACTGCCGACGACAATTCATGAAATTGCAGCGAATTTTGCCCCAATTGTACACGCCGAAGAATGTTGGATGTTCCATTACAATTTCGTTAGTAATGGCTTGCCATCCGACCGCTCTTTATCTGAGAATTTGAACTTAGTAATGTATACAATTAAGATTAATGTGTCCTAACACGTATAACGGCGTCAAAAACATTAGCCGTGAACAAACATGTTGTAAGCGAGTTCTAATCTACGCGAGCCAGGCATGTTTTGTTAGGCGACGTCTCGCCGAGATAGTGGCCAGTCCCGTATTAAAATTAAATTTCGCGCAGCTTGCGGGGGTCAGCACTTGTTCATTATTGGAGAGAAAATGAAAGCTCGACCTCCATCGAGGATCCCGGTTTAGTTCGTATTGCTCATAAAATTTTGTATATTAATTTAGTTTCAACTCCCATGTCGCATTACACGCGGATGAGTTGAAATTCGCTTGTGAAGTGACCCGAAATATTAGAAGTATTGGAATGGTACAAAGAGAGGGAAACCGGCGAACGTCATTAGTTGCTAACTTCATTGTATAGTTACAGCCGACAGTTCTGACGCTCCTTCAACAAAGGGTGATAAATTGTGTATGCTGTAAGTAGATGGCTTTGTTTCGACGTGCCACTGTGGGGGTCTGTAAAAGGAGCAGGCTCACTCTTATCGCTTTTAATTTGAAACGATGCCAAAAAAATAAGGAGGTCCTGGAAGCGCGGGCGCGACTGTGCGCGATTACTTAACTTTAGTGCGGCTGCGGACCGAATTACATGGAATGGCGCCCAACGTGGGGCTCGGTATAAGCAAATTGTGAGAGAACGAAACGCCTTGAAATTGCAAATTCAAGCGGCTCCAGCGCGTTTTGTTCGAGTCGGTTCCCGCAATTCGCGCACCTCCACAGTTCCTTACATTATTTAACGAAGTAGCCGCGGAAGGAGATTTCGCTGTGCGAGTTTTTGAACGACTCCAGAAAATTCATTTGTAATTCATACAAAATTCTTTGCACTTCGTTCCCTTACTTTATTACGCTTTTATATTTCACTTTCCCCCGTCATCCGGTTATTATGTACAAAGTACGTGCTACGCAGAAACGTCACTCATTGTCTATAATCTGATCCAATTAAATTCAACAAAGAACAATCTCAGCGGTAATTTCCCGTACAGAGAAAAATGGTTGTTTCAATTATTTTTTCCCTCGTATCTCGTGGAAAAAAGATTGCACAAACAAATGTACGAATTAAGCACAAACGAGGCGCCATTTGCCCAGTAATTTCATCGGACTTTTAGTAAAAGGAAGTCGGGGCCCATATTCGATATTTCGACTGAAGAAATAAATGTTCGTCTATAATTTTAACAAATTTCCTGCCCGATGCGGCATTCTGCTTCGCGACAGAGCAATCTGGGTCGTGATTACGCAGGGAAAAAACGCTAAGAGGCTCCCTTCTGCGACGTTACATCTTAATGTGGCCACAATATACATAATGGCAAGATATTTAGACCACGAGTGTTCTTGACTGCTATACATCAAACGAAGACATTACCACAAAACGCCGGTTAGATACCGACAGCATAAAATATTCCCAACGCAATGATATATTTGAGGGATATGGAAATAGGCGACGGCGGGGAGTCGGAATATGTATGCGGGTGTCCGTGACAAGAACAAAAGATTTTGAGATAACAACCGTCCGGATCTTTAGGGTGTAAAAGACGAGGAATCTGGGATTAAGGGGATATCAAAAGGTAAATGTTAACTGGATCGAAAGGGAAATAAACTGGTATTTTTTAACGGCATTTTTAAACTAAGGATGAAACAAAAATCTTCATTAAAACATGTGTAGATTTTGATACAATATGACACTAGTTTTAAAACCTAGTAATACTTTAAGATTTGAAGTCCAAAATCTCTTTTTACTATTAATTACTTACGAAGAAATAAAACAAACGATTTTGAACCTTAAGTTATATATGATACATTTACATTTGGCAACTATTTTGTACGAAAAAGCTGTATGTTTTTGTAAAATAATAACAAGAACACACTTTGTTCAGTTAATTCCTACTCTTGGATTGTTTTTGCTGACACTCCACATTGTGTTCCATATTTCCGGCGAAATGCAAACCACTTTTTCCATACTTCATGCGCAATACTTCCGCTCAATATTAATACTTGATTACAAATTAATTTTAAACAGTAAAGCTCATTAAAAATCAATGTAAACAATGGCGAATATAAGTTTTTAATTACATAAAGAGCAGATAAGTTCAATAAAATTACGTTACGACTATTTACACAAGGGTTGGGCAGAAGAGTGGCTATAGTACCTAATTTACATCAGAAGGTCGATTCAAGTAATTAAAAACATTCAAAATCTAGTCGCAATGTCATCTTAACAATGACCGATGTCAACATTTTAGATAAATTAAAAGCATATTTGATAGATTCATACTAAGATTAGATTGCGATAGTTTCTAAAAATTTGAAAAATTAACCTTTTGTTATGTAATTGGATGGAAACCGAACACTAATCTAGATTCCGGACAGCTAAAAGGAAATCCTGAAAACGAAAGATAATTATAATAATATAAATAATATACCATCACGCCTGTGTTCCCCGAAGGGTTAGGCAGAGGTGTACTGATGTACACCCACAGTTCGCCGGTATGTTTAGGTCCCATGTAATAGGGGGCGAGCCTATTGCCATTAACCGGGCACAAATCCAAACTCCGAGCTGCTACTGAGAATTTCGTAGAAAAACTCAATAACACTTTTTGCTCGACCTGGGAATCGAACCCAGGACCTCTAGCGTAGCAGTCGCACTCAGGACCACTAGGCCAACGAGGCAGTTAGTTACTAGGAAATCGAAAGATACATTTCCAAAATACCTAGGTACTATAAATAACTACATTACACGATTGTAGCTACGTATTTTTGTACTGTTCTCAAGATGTAATTCTACTATAACATTACTAGTCTGCAAATGACGTTTGTTGGGTCTCCCCTCGTATCGCTGCAAGCAACGATCAGGGGGTGATAATACCGTAATCACCAGGCTTGGCAACCGAATACGTATTCATTAACATATTTTTTAAGTTTACGTACAAATGACAGTATTATTGACAACACTTTTAAAGTCAAATGGCCCATCTGTTAACTTTACTGAGACCTGAGTACAATAAATATTTGATGAAAGAAAAAGTGGGAAATTGGATAAATATATTTCGTTATTTCAACTTTATGCTTAAAATAATAAATACACGAACTTAATGCCTGGTAAATATATAACTGGTATATCATTAATGGTTAGTTCTACCAAAATGAGCTAATGTCTCTAAGTAATAATTAATTAAATTAAATAAATCAATTAATTAGTTTAGTTAACGTAATTACGTCAAACTAATTCAATATGTTAAATGTGTTACATAACAATCCAACAAAACACGGTATATTCAAAATGTATGTTTAGAATACCTATATTTAACATTGGAGCATAAACCATCTAAAAGCATTACAATTATCTCGAAAACCCGAATAAATTTCGGCGTGTGTGTGTTTTTTTCAGGCAAAACCAAAGCCAATTATTATGAAAAAATGCATATGTGTAACCAGCAAAGAATCCGTGGTTACTCTAACTAATTTCCCGTTCCAATTAGTTCATGCGTACCTATATTAATCTCGTAAAACTCAGCAAACATATTACGCAAAAACGGCTCTTATTACCACACTTTATTAGTCCTACTTTCCAAAAACCAACCCTCAAACACTACACTACCAGCAAAACTAAAAGAAAACACCCAAAGTAACATCGAAAATCATGTTACATATTTCATAAATCCACACAGCAGTATGTACTAGTCAAAATTCAGACAAAGTCCTTCGCCCTCGTATAGAGGGCGTGCCAGTAGCAGTGCTCGTAATGAACGCCTCGAGACTCACTTTGTCTCCGTTTTTGCTACACCTACTTGTGTGTGAATAATTTAGAGGAACCTTGAAGTTCACTAAGACACGCCTGACTATCTTTAGTGCAGCTTTCCTTGACTTTTTTGTCGGCTTTTCTTTGGTAACGGGACTTACGGTTGCTTTTGTTTTGAATAAGTTGTTGGTTTAGGAACTGTTTTGTGGTTTTTAAATTCAATTTATGTTTGATTTTAATGTTATATAGTTTCCATATAATACTAAAAGAAAAAGTAAGTTTTTTATATATTATGAATTAAGAAAAAGTACCTAATTATCCCACGGAAATACAAAAGATAAAAAATATTCTATGCGTTAATCTAGATGTGTGCTACACAGCTAATTCAGTTCAGCCGTTAAAGCGTAAAAAAGTAACAAAGACACATCCATTCATCTAAACAAACATCTTTATAAAATTTCACGTATTAACGTATATGAATAAGATTTCTGTTAAAAAATAAAGAATAGTGATAAAAATTAGGATGACCTTGTTCCCAATTATCAACTACCCATGGAACTTCGATAGATTCCAGTACCAACATCTGAACCAACACATGCATTTTGACCACGCAAATATTCCCCAACCAAAACCATACACCATAATCGTTCTCGATAACAGCGAACAGCCTGTAGCTAGACTCCAGCTTGTCCAAACGACATACATAAAAATAAACCAAGCTAGAACAAAGCAAGGCCTACATAAAGTAGCAGAGCTAAGATAAGCTGTTAGGGAGGCCGTTACTGGCATCTGGCCATGCCAGCTTGCCAACCACTGGCACACAACTAATTACTGTAATACATTTACGTTTCCACACAACACCAGATTTGATTAAAATGCTACAAAGCATATAAGACGGGGACAAATATTTTTATATGAGCCAGAATTCGTTTATTATTCTTGATAATGTTACGATGTTTGTTTCTGTTCTTAATGTTATAAAGGGTCTGAAGAATTTTCTTTTGTTTTTTCTGTAACCTTCTGCTGTAAGCTCTTTTCTAAGTTTATCTTGGACATTTCTGACATCGTCGAAGGAAAACATTGTGAGGAAACCTGGGCTTATAGTGAATATAAATCTGAAAGTACCTTCTCTGTATGAGAAGAGGTGGCCTGCAGTGGGACAATAAGCTAAATATATGTAGATATGGGGTCGCAGCAAATAAAAATCACGTGCTAGGAGAACCAACGGTGTTTTATTTTCGTATAAACAAGATAGCACTACTACTTTTAAAATTACATCTTTAACTCGTCTTTTCGTCTTTCACACACAACGCTCACTCCGCCATCATATCTTCTCTCTCCTTTCCTCGCTTCTCTCTCACTCGCACCTTAACATTCCATTTCACTCCATTCTTACTTACTTTACATTATCCTTACGTTCCATGTCCGCACATCCTACATTCGGCCGTCCTGCACTCATATCTGCCCTCAGATATACCTCTTTTTATACACCATACATGCATACATTGGTTTACAATCTTAACTTAGATGAAACAGAATTACTTATTTACCAAGACAACATTGTACTATTAAACAATCTTCGAATAGGAAAATAAACATCAGTTTTAAATTATACAACTAAACATCTACACTTCCTTATTTAGAACTTAAGACACAGGTTACCATAGAAACTAATTTCTAACTAATACATACTTGCTTACATTATCTTAAACAACATTACAATAAGTAAATAAACATGGTATAACACATAGTTTGTTCTAACTTAACCAACATAGTTTTATTTTTAAACATTAAAAATAACAATGTCCTTAGCCTACAGTAACAACATGGTAGGTACTTGAAACACATAACTTAGTAGTCATAAGAATACTGAGCAGTATTGTTACCCACACCATCATACACACACAACATCAAACATTCAGTCATCCTTACCTGGCCACCTCTTCATATTGTCTGCGGAACTGGACGTCTTGTTTGGCCCTTCAGTGGTGTCATACACCTTCTGAACCTCATACCTATCATTTCTTTTAACTTTGATAATCTTATACGGTCCTAAATACTTAGGTTTAACTTTAAGCCCTGGACCAAACTGAGTTCGCTTGATGGCAACCAAATCATCCAACTCATAGGTGGAGCTAGGTTTCCTCTTTTCATTAAATGTTTTCTTATTTTCATCTTGTACCTTCTGAATCTGCTCTTTAGCCTTTAATCTTAAATTTTCTCTATCTTCGTCATATGTATCAATAATTTCTTGATGCAAAAGATTCATTACCTCTACATCTTCTTTACATCTCATCTTTGTACCGGTAAGTAATTGAAATGGTGAAGTATTTATTGATCTTTGGTAAGTACTGTTTAGTGCTCGCTGGACCCGTCCAACATGTCTATACCACTGTGATTGGTCTTCTATGCATAGCTTGGTTAGCATTGGGATCAAGATGCGATGAGCTCTCTCCACTTGTCCATTTCCACGCGGCACACCTGTTGTAATCTTGACATGCTGAATAAATTCTTCTTTACAGTATTCTTCAAAATCTCCACTAGTAAATGCGGTACCTCTGTCCGTTATGATTCTGGTTGGGTTACCAAAGGTTTGTTGATGAATCCTCAACTTGTTAAGTACTTCTGCACTTGATGTGGACTTAGTAGGGAACAGCCATGTAAACTTGGTAAATGCATCTATTATTGTAAGTATATAGTTATACTGTTTCCTTGTTACTGTAAATGATCCTATATGATCCAAGTGTAACGTATGCAGCGGAATTGCTTCTTTATCTATAGGATTCAGGTAACCCTCTTGCTTACCTTCTTTCCGTGTTGCTAATAAACAGGGTATACAGCTAAGAACTACTTCTTCAATTCTTCTATCTAAGTTTTTGATATAATAATCTCTACCTATTGCTTCTTTCATTTTTCTTATTGAAAAGTGACCCTTTTGATGAACCTTCTTTATAATTTCTTTTTCCATCATCCTTGGAACTACTAATCGCTTTTCTTCTCCTTTGTATAGTATTCCATTGGCAATCCAGAAGTCATTATATTGTCCCTCTTTCAATATCAGCTGTGTAATAGCATTGAGTTCTTCATCTGACTCCTGACCACGTCTTATTTCTTCCTGTAGGCTGACCACCGCAGCCACATAAGGGTTTCTACTGAGAGCATCGGCATGTTGCATTCTACTACCTACTCTGTGCTCAATGTCATAATCATACTCACTCAGCATAAACACCCATCTGGCTACCTTTGGTGTCAAGTCTTTCTTCTTCAATGTTTGTTCAAAAGCTTTACAATCTGTGACAATCTTGAAATGTATTCCGTATAAATAATGTCTGAACTTCTTTACAGCTTCCACCACTGCAAGTGCCTCCAGTTCATAGCTTGAGTATTTGCTTTCAACCTCAGTCGTCTTATGACTCATGTAATGCACAGGATGTAACTCACCATCTGAATGTAATTGCAGTAGTATCGCAGCCAAAGCATGACATGATGCGTCTGTGTGTAACTCTGTTGGTAAATTGGGGTTGTATATTTTCAATACAGGATCACTGGTCAGCTTTTGCTTCAATGTATTGAAAGCACATCTTTGCTCTTCTTCAAATATAAATGGGACATCCTTCCTTAGCAAGTTTGTTAATGGTCTTGCAATCATGGCATAATCTTTGATGTATTTTCTGAAATAAGATGATAAACCTATAAAACTCATGACTTGCTTAATAGTTTTGGGTTCAGGATACCTTACCACTGCCTGAACTTTCTCTGGGCTCGGCCTAACCTCCCCATCCTTGATCAAATGACCTAAATATTCTATCTCCCGACTAATAAGTTTCGCCTTTTTCCAATTTACTTCAAGCCCATGCTGTGAAGCTACTGCTAAAACTTGACCGAGTCTCTCCAGCGCTTGACTCTCACAATCTGCTATGATAACAATGTCATCGACAAAGATAACCATGATGCCACTCGCTATCAACTCTCTGAAAATAATGGTGACAAATCTCATAAAATATTTGGGTGAGATAGACAATCCAAAAGGAGCACGTAAAAATTCAAACTGTCCATGATGAGTAATAAAAGAAGTAAAGGGTACAGATTCTTCACTTATTTCAAGATGAAAAAATCCATTTTTGAGATCTAAAACGCTGAACACCTTGGCGTCTCTCAACTTATCAATTAAGTCATCTATAATAGGCAATGGGAATTCATCTTTTACTATCTTTTTATTTAATAATCGGTAGTCCACACAAATGCGGGTTGATCCATCCTTTTTCTTAACTAACACTAACGGGCTAGAATATTCAGAAAAACTGACCTGTACTATTCCCTTCTGTAACCACTCGTCTACCTGTTCCTCTACTATCCTTTGTTCCATGTGCGATATTCTTCGGGGCCGCTGAGCTATTGGTACCTCATCTTTTAAAACAATCTTCATTTTAATAGGGGCTTCTTTCATCTGAAGGGGCTTGTATTCATGAACCAGCTGCCTTACTTTCGCTTTAATCTCAGGATTGAGGATGTGGCCTGTAACATCAACATCAGTCACACAACAGTTCACCCGCGACAACCATTCATCGCCTTGTGTAAACAATAACACACAACCCTCACGGACTACCATGACAACATTCTGTAGGAACTCTTGTCCTATAATCAACCTATAGGGCATTGACCCATTCGGTACTATGTGAAACACCACATTGCGATAACACTGTTCATCAATAACAATACAAACAACAATTTTTCCGTATGACATTACTTTGGTAAGTCCGAGTCCAGATAATATCGTATTATCCACGTTACACGGCAACTTCAACTCCTTCCACAAGTCTTCCGCTATTAAGTTGACATCACTACCCGTATCTATTAACGCACTGATTGTTTTATCACAAATTTTCACCGATTTTACAGCTTTATTTTCGTTATTTTGTTGCCGGTCATATTGTTGATTTACTTGCATGACGTCGCTGTCACTTTCCGATTTGACATTTACATCATGACAGCACGCGCCGCTCTGATTGGCCGATGATGTTGCTCCGAACATAGCCGAATGTTTCGTCGGGCCTGTGTCGGACTGCTTTACCGACGCCGTCGGGCGCCATGGAACCCGCTGATTGGCCGCTCCGTACGACTGTTTTACCGACGTAGTCTTCATACCATCCGAACTTCCGCTGCTTCCTGCGCTGGGATTGGTACACCGCGAACTGATATGGCCGAATTCGTTACATCTAAAGCACTTCACCCCGTTCCGGCATGAACTAGCTAGATGATTTTTCCCTCCACAATTATAGCAAAACTGCCCGGTTCCTGATGTGGAATCTTTGGGCAACACTGCCGCCGTTCTTTTTACAGGTCGTTCACTGCTCTGCTTGTCAGCCTTCTTCTTAATCGCCTCGTACACCAATAATTTTTCTTTCAGCGCCGGGTAGGTGACTGCGCCGTACAAAATTGCCTTGTTTGTTTCCAGATCCGATATGCCGTCTATTATATATTGTATGGCGACGTAATCGGGAAATTTTGCCCGTTTTCCCATTTCTTTCATAATTAGCATGTATTGATAGAAGGATTCGTCTTTACGTTTCTTTCGTGCCGCCATAAGTTCATGCATCTCTTTACTATTCGTAGCGTCCGGAAACTCCTTCAGCACCGCCGCCTTTAGGTCTTCATACGTCTTATGCACCTTTTCCGTCTTGAGCCACAACTCTGCCGTTCCCGTCAAGGACCTACGGGCTATAATAAGACGTTGCTGAGCCGTCCATCCAAAGATTTCTGCGTTGTCGTCAAGGTCTTGAGCCCATTTCGTAGAAGTATAAGTGTGGTCATCACCGCTAAATTTCGTCATATCGATGATGCTAAACACTGGCTCTTTATTTTCTGCCATCTTCAGTTTGCAATCGTAATCGTCTTCCGTCTTTCGTCTTCCGTCTTTCGTCTTCCGTCTTTCGTCTTCAGTCCTATTCAATCTAAAAGTCTTTTTCTTGATGTTCGTCGTTTGTTTTTCGAAAATTTTCTTCACTGCACGTGGCCGCGATCCCGGACGAGCCCCCAAGATGTAGATATGGGGTCGCAGCAAATAAAAATCACGTGCTAGGAGAACCAACGGTGTTTTATTTTCGTATAAACAAGATAGCACTACTACTTTTAAAATTACATCTTTAACTCGTCTTTTCGTCTTTCACACACAACGCTCACTCCGCCATCATATCTTCTCTCTCCTTTCCTCGCTTCTCTCTCACTCGCACCTTAACATTCCATTTCACTCCATTCTTACTTACTTTACATTATCCTTACGTTCCATGTCCGCACATCCTACATATATGGTAAAAGTTCTTGTTACGACATGCCTTTCCCCCGTATAGTTGAAGAACATCAAACAAAAGAAAATGAACAATACTTTTGACACTGAATTTTGGGAACCATGGATTTCCAAATCTTCATTTCTATCTAGCACAAAACATAGTCAAAATTCTTGAGAAATCTCTCAGAAATCTGTTACCAGTGCAATCTTCGAAATAACACGAAAATATTTATGTCAAGACACGTAGATACAGTAGTAGATAACTAAAAATGGGTTGCAAACAATACACACACATAATATTCCTATCACCTATGCTAATGTCTTGTGCCCCACTTCCAACATAAAAACAAACAAGAGAAAGAAAACCAGCACAAATCCATTCAGAATTTCAAACGAAGATGTTTCTAGTCCATACAAGATTACTCCCATGCAATCTCATTCAAGCTTATCTGTATTGGATAAACCCAGTGCATTGTGCCTGACTTTATTGAATGGATGTCTACACGTCCAGTCGGTGCAGTGACTGGGTTGTATCTGGGCTCTGTCCAATGTGTCAGGTCTTACGACAGCTCGGTAGTCGTCAAAATCGAGCACTATGGCGGTAGTCATGCGTACGTTACACGTTTGAATTTCGAATTGATTCGCTTTGTGAACGAATCGAGCGTTAGGCGAAAACAAATGGTGTTAGAAACATATTTGCTTTGATGGGATGCACACATGCAAATAGTTGTTAGCGTACGTGCAAACGATACGTGAAAATACTGGAGATGAAATCGAGCACCTAAAATAATTATAATAAAGAAAAAGTCTTTGCCCTGTAGTGGAACTAACTACAGGGCAAAGGCTGTTTCTCAAAATATAGAGAAGGCACGAGTATTGATCACCACGTTTACTCAAGGCCAATTGGTGTTTCCTGATTTGTATTAATTACTAGCTTCTGCCCGTGACTTTCTCCCACGTGATATTTAAGTATACCATAATACATACGCCTATGCCAATAAAGCAGCTTTTTATCAGTAAATGATTTTTTATAATCAAGAGTCTACCTTATACAGGCCAAAAAAGAAAATACCTACAAACTATTTTCTTCAGATTATTAGTATTGACAGTCAGAGCTTTTTTTGCACCTACCTTTACCAATATCAGTGGTGTCTATGAAAAGCTTAGAAAGTTCCTCCATTTGAATAGAAAAAACCACTTAATAAAAAAAATTGTGCATGACATTTTACTAGATTCTGAATTGTGTTTCTTACGAAGACAAAACGACAGAATATGTATGTACGTAAACCACCTCGATATTTATAGGTACTAAGGCAACATATGTAGGCAGCGTGAATATTTCATATCACGAGACGGTGACGACGTTGTACAATATCGAACGCTACAGTTCTATATTCGATATGGCAAATGCACTTGGTATGTTTGTTTTGGACGATGAAGCTTTATGCATGGTCGGGTTCAAATAGTAAAGCATATTTGAGCGTTAACACGTACTGAACGTTGTTGGTCGTACTTGGCAAGAATCAAAATATTGATGAACATTGTCTATTGCATTTCAACACATACAATCACGCCTGAATTCCCCGAAGGGTTAGGCAGAGGCGTACCAATGTACACCCATAGTTCGCCGGTATATTTTAGGACCCATGTAGTAGGGGGCGAGTCTATTGCCATTTCAAATCTTAATTTAAAAAAGAGGTCACTCATATGTCCCTCTAAGAACAACCCTCACAATGGTTTCCACCAGATCTTAGTTAATCTATATTAGATATAAAACGGCTAATAATAAACAAAGAGAAAAAATACAGCAGAATTCCCAAAGAATGTTTGTATTAAAAAAAAACAAAATGCTGCGCCGTCGACTGTGTTTAAGAGGCTAGCGGCATTGCCACGTTGGATGGCAATACTTAGCCTCTGGTCAAGGGAAAATGTAGCCATTCGGTCACAGAAAGCGTTAACCAAGTGTTTGGACAATTCAAAAAATGCTACTGACCCCACACGGTTCGAGGTTTTTAAAAAATCAGAAAATCCGTACTAATATTATAAATGCGAAAGTAACTCTGTCTGTCTGTCTGTCTGTCTGTCTGTCTCTTCTTCACGCCTAAACCACTGAACCGATTTCAATGAAATTTGGTACAATATAGTCTGGGACCCGAGAAAGGACATAGGATAGTTTTCATCCCGAAAATCCTCCGGGAACGGGAACTATTAATCCACGCGGACGAAGTCGCGGGCAAAAGCTAGTGAAAAAATAAAATGGAAAATTATAAAATCTGGCAAAATGATACCTTACTGGTTACTGGTTATTTGACAAAGTATTTTGGAAGACTACCAAAAGTACAACATCCGGGTATCAAACACAGAACCTCAATCTCAGCGACCCCTTTTCAACCAAAAAACCTACCTCTATACAACAGCTCATGTAGACTATTTTATTTACTTGACATTTTGACATCATAAGTAGGTATATGATTGACATAAATTATTTATAGAAATATCGAGGTCGATTTCGTTCCACTATAAATAAAGTAACGGCACTCGTCCTTGCCTCAGGATATTAGTAAGTAACATGTTACTTTTTAGGGTTCTGTAACGAAATGGTGCCAATACGGGACCCTACTATGCCTCCGCTGTACGTCCGTCTGTCTGTCAGCGGGCTATAACTCATAAATAGTCATAGGTAGTGTTGACATTTTCACAGAGTTTCCTAAGCGCGATTGCTACGCTAGAGGTACCCAGGTCGAGCCGTGTTATTGGGTTTTTTGTATGAAATTCTTAGTAGCGGCTCGGAGTTTGGATTTGTGCTCGGTTAATGGCAATAGGCTGGCCCCCTATTACACGGGACGTAAAAAATACCGGGGGATTGGGTGTCCGTTGATACACCTCTGTCTAACCCTTTGAAGAGTACAGGCGTGATGGTATGTTAGTATTTAAAAAAAAAGTTTTATTTCAAAGGGGCTTTCACACAAAAAAAATTATATGTACTGTTAAATATTGAACGGTGGTACGGAGCCCTTCGTGTGTGACGTACTTGTACTTGCCCGGTTTTCAACCTATCGCTTCGATAATTACAGCGTATAATTTACGATTTACTTCCTGCAATTATAAACGATACGACATGTTAATTTCCATCAAGTATGTAGGTATTATCGACCAATCTATGAAAAGTTATAATTATAGTGAATTGGCTTGTTGTGAATGTTGGTAATCGCAAATGTAAACTAAGTCGCGGATTGAAAAATAGTCTTTTCTTAGGGAAGCTTGGTATGTAATTTTATCAAAATCGGTTCAGTGTTTTAGTTCTAAAAGGATAACAATCAAACAAACAAAATCACATTCGCCTTTTTTTGCACATAGTTAGGATGTATTTACCCGACTGCGACAGAAGGAGGGTTATGTTTTTCGAGGGTATGTTTGTATGTATGTATGTATGTATGTATGTATGTATGTATGTATGTATGTATAATTGTTTGGCACGCTCTGCAGGATGAACGGCTCGATGGATTTTAGCTTGAGAGGTGTCGTTAGATTCTTATTTACTGTGAGAGTGACACTGGGTATATAAAAAAACAAAAAACAAAATGGCGGATTTTTGGCGCCAAATTCAAATGTTTGGCTCGCTCTGCAGGCTGAACGGCTCGATGAATTTTAGCTTGAGAGGTGTTGGTAGATTCGTATTTACTGTAAGAGTGATACTGGGTATATTAATTTCTTTTTTAAAACACTAAAAAAATAAAAAATAAAAAACGGTAATTTAAAAAACTAAAAAACCCGACTGCTATTCTTTAAAAATCCCTAAAACAAGATAAATTGTAGCAGTCGGGACCCATTTGGGACCATCTGCAATGTAATATAGGTATGTGCTCTCAATTCACTAATCCTCCATTTCTAGAATGGGTCCCGACTGCTACAATTTATCTTGTTTTAGGGATTTTTAAAGAATAGCAGTCGGGTTTTTTAGTTTTTTAAATTACCGTTTTTTTTTCAAAGCTCGGTGATACATTGATCCGAAAATCGACACAAAAAAACATTTTTACTAAACCCACAAACATATAGGATGACTTTTTATTTACGTGCGACATTTTTGGGGGTGAAAGTACTCATGAATATGAACCTCTTTTATTTGGGTTCAACACAGAATTTAATAAAAAACAATGAAACAGCTGCTCCCTACAAAAATGCACTACAACACAATCTAAATGTATGGAACACCTGTTATAGTTTTTCATATGTCAGTGTTGGTCCTCTAGTAAAATTGTTCGTACTCGTAAATACTATCCGGTCCTAAAAATAGCCAGTAAATTAACAAACACCACCAAAATTAAGAAAGCACTTCCAGAAACATCTGTTGGCATTCAAAATTCAAATTAACTCAAAAAGGAAAACAACACGAACAACAATCTACATCCAATACCAACAAGTACATTCAAACTTCACAAAGATAAGTACAGAAGTTCAAGGCGTAATTCAATAACAAACAAAACAGAGATATTCCTAGAATATTCTCTTTGAACTGACGAAACGAAAGGCACCAAAAATCCAGTATCGTTTACAGAGTGCAGCATAATAAATTCATTTAGCGCCGTCCGGCATAGTTGCGCGAAATTAAGCGGGCGCAATAAAGATTTGCCTGTAAAACTATCCAGACTAGGCCAACTATTTGGATTAAAGCAGGCCGTATACCCATTCAATGCCGGAGTAGGTACGTATTTTTCTTTTTATTTTCTTTCGTGCCAGACTTGCGTTGTGCTTTGTGAAAAGTATGTTTTAAACATTATTCGGAATTCAAACGAGGCACGAATTCGTTTTTGGTTTGAAATACGAATTTCGAATGTTTAATGGTTCGTATTCACATACAGTTTTAGTCGATCGAGTGAAACTATGGAGTAAAACTGAAGGCTTTGACTCGGCGTACACATAGTCAATATTTGTTTGGCAGAGCGTTTCGACTTGAGTCCATATCGCGCATTTCGAGTAGGTATCAACTCAAAACTGATAACTGGCTTTACCTAACAAGCCTCCCAGTAATTAAGCACAAAAGAAAAACTAAAAACAAAAAAGCTCTAATTTCGTAAATATAATATATATGTACCTGTTTAAATTTGCATGCCTTATGGTAGGATATGGCTAATGGACATTATTGTTATGTTTAAGACCTTTGCTTTTGTACCCATATTCGCGAATGAATAAATGATTGATTGATTAGTTGATTTAAAAAAAAACATCATGCAAGCGCGAAAGATAACGGCCTACAGATTCGAGTCCTGAGTTTGTACACACGACTATCACTCAACTCAATTAGTTTCTCTCTTTATTAGTGTTGATTTAAATAATTTATGCTTACTCAATCAAGAAAATAAAATTATGATTCAGTAAAGCAATCTTTTTCAATTCCAACCTCGTAACTCACAACAAACACTTAGCTATTCTAGAAATCGCAACATTCGCAACACGAAATTGCTAAAGTAAAATTCCTCACATGCGACAATTAATCTTTCTTAATCCAAACTTGGGAGCGGTTTATAGCCCCGAGTATGGTGTTACAGCCACGTGGCAGGGTGCCAGGCAGGCCTCGTGGTGCCACCCAAGCATCCATAATATCGTCTACGGCCGTGCCATATATCGGCCTCCGGCATTTTGTTAACAAATGGCACTAGTCTTGGGCCTTGTCTTATGAATTTTGTTATGTTCTGTGGGCGGATTACAAGATGTTTTCTTGTGAAAATGAATGAATGTGTTTTGGTATAGTTTTAGGTAGGCGTATGTTATTTTCTGGCAAATGTTTTGGGGTTGCCAGTAAAGGCAAACTAATTTATGGTTTAACAGCAGAAGACTGAATTTTATGGTTTGCAGTGCGTGATGGATTTTGTAACAGTGACAGTTTTTATCTAGTCTTACATGTAAATAGACATATCACATAACCTTTAACTACATAAATACTGCCATCAAGTTTAGTAACATTGAGCAAAAATGATTGCAGGGTAAAGACTTTTATTTTTGGTGTAAATCACTGTTTATAGAAGCTTGCAATTAAAACACGTAAAACATTGTGTTAACGGATGCATACAGCAGCACAAAGGTCATAGGGGTATTTAAAGTTAATTTATAATATTTAAAACATGCTCTCGTATTTTTTTTATTCAGAACTTTGACCCCTTATATTTCTGTAACTAGAAAGTTCCCAGATATGCTCCAAAGCAAAAATAATGCGTACCTTTCGAATTCGTTAAAAATCTTTTTACATTAATTATAAAGACTAACATAAAATATAGAATTTTATTACACACTACAATCTGCCCGATCTACAAAAACTTAAAATGCTAACCGAATCGAATGGAAATGTAGAAATAATTGAATATTGTGGTACAAATCTGCAGGATGTCGACACATTGGAGTGAGTAATGGAGCGAAATCATTCTAGAGTCGCAGCTCCACCGTGAAAATTGATCTGGCGAGGGGCGTTAGATATATTGAATGCTTTCCCTCATGGATATGCAGTTTTGTGTGATATTTTTGTAATGTGTTGTTGCTGAAATTGAGAGTAAACGATTTGCTTATTTATGTGAATTTTAAATCGGATCTCATCCCACTTACGTGAAGTATTAGAGCTACTTTTGTTTTTTTTAATTGGAAGGGCGACTAGTCTTTGAAATTTTGTTGTGTTTATACAAGCTCAATCGATTTAAATAAAGCTTTTAAACCAAATACATATATTATGTACAAAACTGATAATAATATTTCCAAAAAGTGTACCGTATTTAATTTTACAGCGCGAGCTCGTGTTAGGCCCTTTAAATAACCTGTCTGAAGAAAAATTCTTTGAGTTTTACCTTCAAGAATAATACTTTAAATACAAAACAAGAAAGCCGAACTACAGAACCCCAAAGAGTACTCACTTTTGTATAATTTTATCCAACTACTAAAAATACCTGAGATACACAACACATACCAACTAAAAACAAAACACAAACTCAATCTTTAAACCGATACTAACACAATTTGAACAAACAAACCGCACTATCCATAAATCAGAACTTACATTACAAATTGGTTTCTGCTACTTCTACTTAAAAACGGATCCGAGTAAGTTTTCTCTGCTTTTTTCCATACACGTCTAGATTCTGACAGTACATTACTCACGCCACAGGGGCACCAAGAGGGCTGCAATATTTAATCTTGTAGGAAAACTTCTCACTTATCGAAAGGAAATGGATAATCTCGATTCGCGTCCGGGTTACGCCTGCGCTTTCGATTTCAAACCAAATAGAATAAGGATTCCTTTAGATGTTGTTTGGTGTACCGGGATTTTGTTTATTTTGAGGTTAAGATTGGAAATAGGCGTGCTGGCTGCATGAAATGTATTTAAGAGGAAAAATATTGGATACTTTTCTTCAAGATACAATCGCAATTGGATTAACATTGAGCTTAAATGGTTTTAAAAAGAGTCAACCAATAATCTGTCAAATTAAATTCTTCTTCTTAGCGTATCGATGGCAAATACAAATTTTAATATTTTGTCAATGGACTAGCTGTTTGGCCTAGAGAAGGATAATTAAATTAATTACGTCTAACTTATTCAATATGCTAAATGTGCCATCAAAATACGTTTTGACGTGTGTAGATTCATTTTGTCCGAACTAAACCTCTTCTCTCGTTTTTATCATAAATCCAGTTACAATAATAAAATGAGTTACAAATAATCAATAATTACTGTTCGTTCCTATAGCTCAAATGCCATTCCAAAAAACAGAATTCACCCAAAAATAAACCTTAATATATTGCACAAACAGCCCTCTATAACACTGACGACACAGCACATTGGATTCATGCCATTCATTACATAGCGTCGTTGCCAAGTCGCTGTCATAACTGCCAGTTACTTGTAGCTTGTTGAAACAAAAAATGCCTACAAAAGGTTTTGCAAGTGTTCACGGGCCAAGATCGTAGAGCACCTCCTACGTCATTCGGAAAGTCTACGTCACTTTAGCCTAGGAATAAATGATGGAATATCTCATTAAGAAAGTAGGTGTTCGACCTTTAAAGGGTCTGGCTGAAGCTATGGCCCACGGAAAGTGTCTGGGAAAATCGAATAATAATAAATTATTAACATAATTCATAATTCGGTAAATATATTTGGCAAATTAATTGGTTATACGTGAAATGTTATAATATCAAATACAATTTGCAAAAAATGTACATATTTGTACAAGTTCTATGGCATGTAGCACTTACTTATATTTAACACCATTGCATGCTCTCTTTTGTAACATATTTACTAACTTATAAACGCAATATGGAAATGTGCCGTCACTATATTTAGTAAACTCTTAAATAAGTAGACCCTCCTAATTACATATTCCTCTAACTATTCTCCTTTAATAAATGATGTAGCTTTCCCAACTTTAAAATCTTGTACTGCAATAAAACATCCCATCATTAATTTTAACAAAATGGCTACCTGAGGAAAATAAATTCGGTACTAAGGAACAAGTTCCCAGTAATAGGTAATGTAGGTAAACGGTATATTTTGTATCGAACTGTCACGTCACGTGTCCATGTCTTGACAAAGGTTAAACAGCGACTTTCTTCACACTGGCCATTAATAAATTGGAAGACGGATAAGCGTTTATTTTTCTTTTTCTGCTTGAGTTGAGTTGACCTGCCCCCATAGCCAAGTCGCAAACGATAAACGCAAACGCTGAGTAGGCTTTAATAGATCTTCAACTTTATATGCTTGGTTTTAAGTTGAAGATCTAATGAAGATATGCATAGCGTTTTCGTTCGTTCCAGTCGCTAACGCTTAGAAATCTTTAATAGATTTTCAACTTAAGGCATTTGTGTATTAAGTTGAAAATCTATTGGTACCTACCGAGCGTTTACGATTATCGTTTGTGACTTGCCTAGGGGGGCTGTTCATCATTCTTGCATTCTTGCTGCGTGGCCATTACCAATTTTTTTTTTTTTTATGTACTTTCTAAGTGTATCTTGGACATCACTGATATCGGTAACCATGTCAGAGGCCCTTGGGGCGGTTTAGAAACTCTGACACTAGGGTGTGTGGGGTCGTTAGACCTTACTGCCCATACTATAAAGAAAGAAGCTATACGCACGAAACAAATATTTTTATGATCTACATACCTATAGTTCTTTCGGGTCCGGCTGTTTGTGTGGGTATCGAGTTGATATATTTGTAAACGTATATAAAAAAAAGAAAAGTAAGGATTCATAAAAACGTCATTCCATTTCGCGTGGATGGAAGAAATTAGGGCGAAGTACGAACGCGGTGTTAACGTTTCATAAAATCAATCGATTTATGAATTAGACATACGTAAAAAACACATACACATGTAAAAAATGTAATTCTCCAGGCCGATTCCGGCCACGGCGGCTAACCTCAATGCAGACTAGCCACGTACGCAGGAGATATTATAGAGCACAAGTGTGTGCGCAAACACAGGTGCACTCCCTCTTCCCTAACTCTCATAGCCCGATGGGACGGCAATCCGACACGACCGGAGAGAGATCAGGCGCAGGACCAACGGCTTTACGTGCTTTCCGAGGAACGGGGGTGCCACACCATCAACTTCCAAACTCCGGGCTGCTACTGAGAAATTCCTAATGGAAAAACCCAATAACACTTTTTGCCCGACCTGGGAATCGAACCCGGGACCCCTTGCTCAGCAGTCGCGCTTGCGACCACGGGACCAACGAGGCAGTTCGTGCCGCACATACAATTTAAGTAAATATTATATTCGAAATGGGTATTTAATTATGATTCAAACTAAATAGTTTAAAGGCTTAATTCATATCAATAGGTAATATTATTAATTGGGCTAGTTGTATAAAATTAAACATAAATGCTCGTCGCGTTTTCAATTCTAAAATCGGCTTAAATCAAATAATTTTGACTATTGCATACTGACACAGACTGGCATGATTACCTATGTATTAATTGATAGTTGAACTACAAATTCAAAACCGCTTGTTTTCTGGGAAAGCTCTATTCATTACTGTGTTAATATGTCACAGCGTGGGTGATAAAGTTCTGCTACACCTTAAGTTCTTCAGAGAACTCTAAACTCAGAAGGATTAGGTAGTTCTACTAAAATTATTTAATTCTTTTTTTAGGGTTCCGTACCCTAAGGGTTAAACGAGACCCTATTACTAAGGCTCCGCTGTTCGTCAGTCGACTCGCACTTGCTGGTTTTTTTTTAGATGAGTTTGGTTGGTCCACACGATACAGACTTTTGTATGTACAGATATCTGCACAGACTATAAAGTCTGGGTAAACATTTTTACTCAGAGGTCTTTACCAAATGTCTGTGCAGACTTTTCATCAGTTCAGACTTCGATTTTAATTAATAAATTAAGTAATTCAATAATCATGACTTTTGCTCCGACAATCGTACAGACATGTACGCAGACTTCCGACTTTTCTGGTACACCGACATTTTTCTGTACTGATTTGTTGTACAGACAAAATTCAATAGAAGTCTGTGTTAAGTCTGTATCGTGTGGACCCACCATACAGAATTTTAGACAAGAAACGATTCTAATGTGTCAGTAATTATGACAGCTACGTAATATGGAAAATTCTGTCGTGACTTTTTCAATTACGGTTAACATAGAAAATTACCTCCATTTTTTATTCTTCCAAAATTGTCTCATACGATTAATATCTATTATACGACAATTAATTAGTAATCCACTTTTATTTAACGCGAGCTACCGTCCAATAAAGTTAATTTGATTATAAAGGTTCACAGTCCCTTAAAATTATCTGGGGGATAATGACCGAAGTTAATCCCCGATATAAAGTTAAATAAGGCTTCAACATATTGGGATGAAGTCGGGACAATAGTCTGGAGTAGGTACTGAGTCTACAAATTGGTTTTAGGCATATATAAAGGCAACATCAGAATTGAATTTCGAATAGTTTCAGTTCATGTATTGTAAAGTTATATTCCTATGTGTAGGTGTTGTAATCTATTGTACAATTTGTACAGAGAATAATATATTGGCATTACAAATGCCTTTGCAAACAATAGACCCTGAATTAGCAACAATCATCTCTTTGTGTAATCCCAGAATAAGTGAAATACTTTGCCTTTTATTGTAAAACTACGCAAAGCGGCAGTTTTTACCGTTTTTAGTAATAATGACAGATGTCAAAAAACTAAAAAGAGTTCTTGATCAAATGACGCGTTTGTTCCAATACAACACGCACAACAAGTTAGCGGAAAAATAAAGGAACAATAACATACGAAGCACGAACACAAAGCAACAGTACAAGTTTATTTATTTAAATTCAATCAAACAACAGAGCGTATCGATTGGTTCCCGGGAACCCGATGACGTGTAGTTGTGCCCGCACCATGTTAGTTTCGTGAAACGTACAGTCAAAAGCGTTAGGTCTGCGCCGATGAATGTTTAATGCCGTATCTTCGGAAAGCGTATTCTAAATAATTCACACTGCCCAGACTATAGCTCCAAATGACTACCAAAGAGAAATACCGACTGGAAGTTAAGTGAAAATGCGCAATAAAACCAAGTAATGTTTCCCAGCTTATTAGAATACGCGTCTGCTTTCATGAAATTAAATGGCCGACTAAGGAACCCCTTATTTGTTTTTATTTTCTTTGAATTTTGTCGGGTTCATAATTTCTTTTCCTCACTTTATTTATGTCCTTGGTTAAATTATTTGCCGTGTTATCGCCGTGTAAGGAGGCATTTAGCCGCTTTTTACGCCATCCTTTTTGGAACGGTTTGTGTTGAAATCGTAGTGACTTTTTTGGCAATCTTACAAGTCGATTTACACGACATGGTTTGCTACTTTACTGAACAGTTTAACTTTACAACATTGACGCCACAAAAAGTACTAGTAATAAACAAATAATTATATACTTACACAGCAAAATGCCCGCGATTTCGTCTGCCTGGCTTATGTCACCTGCCATAAGTTACGTCTTTGGTTAATGCTCCACTCCCGTCTATTGTAGCGTGATGTTACATACATAGGTACCCAATATTACTCAGGAATAATGTAGCTATATATTGGTGTATTTTTTTTTAAATCGGTCCAATAATTTCGGAGCCTATTCGTTACAAACAAACAAAAGAATCTTACCTCTTTATAACATTACATTTTTAATGTAATATTATAATAATATTTTTATGAATTTAGCGCTTAAGTTTTCCATTAAAATACGTAGGTATGTAATTGAAACTCATTCCCAAACTCGGTATTAAAATAGATCGTTACCGTGAAAGTCCATTACAGCTTTAGCGAGATCAGAATACCTAGTTCAAAGTGGTAAGACAATACGTCTCTGTTCAGTGTAGAATATTCAGGCGCACGGGTCGAGGGTTCCGAAGAATTAAATAAAAGACGAGCAGAGTCTTCAACCACTTATATTGTTGTTCACAAGCTTCCGATGATTGCTACAGTACGACTGACTTACGACTGACAAATTTTGCCGTGAGGCGGCTATATTTATGACTTTCCTACGTGGGTGCAAGTAGTGCCATGACAAATAAAATAACAAAAGGTGTTTGCACCAATCACGTCACAGTATTTCTCCCATATGTCTCTACGGTGGTGGAAGTAGTGGGTAGGGCGCGACATCATCAACAAATGTTCCACCAATCAAATATGCACATTTTTGTCATTAAATTTACTTATAATCTAGAATCATATATTTACCTTAATTCTAGATGTATCCTAAGTTACATTAATGCTAAAAATAACCTAGGACTAGATAATCAAAACATACATCATTTGATAGCGCAAAAGCATCTATATTTACATGAAAATCAAATATTGTTACAATTATAGATTTAATCTTCCTATTGTACATATTTAAAACTACAGAAAGCCCTCGTGCTCTCTTACAATTCCACCCCCCGCAAGAGGGTTCAACCGATTGCGCTTCCGTCAGTAGGGAGCACGACAACTTTTACTACGGGCCGACGCAGCGTACCCTTTGTAGTTTTGATATCTACAATTCTAACAATACTATCCGCACCTGGATGCACTTTGGCTATAATGCCTTTGGTCCATTCACTACGTGATTTGTTGTCATCGACCACTATCACTACATCGCCCACTTTTACGTTCGGCACTACACTGTTCCACTTTTGTCGTTGCTGGAGCGTAGGCAGGTACTCGCGCAGCCATCGCCTCCAAAAGAGGTCGGCCAGCGCGTTTACTTGGCGCCACATGCGCCGCGAGTCGATGTCGGCGGCATGCTGACGCGTACACGGAGCATCTCCCGCGGCAGTGCCAAGCAGGAGATGGTTCGGTGTCAACACGACGGGTTGCTCAGCATCGGTGCTCACGTAGGCTAGTGGCCGGCTGTTAATTACCAGCTCGGCTTCTGCGAGGAGAGTGAGTAGCACCTCCTCCCGAGGCGCGCGCTCTTTTAAAGTAGAGCGCAGCGCGTTCTTCACGGAGCGCACCAGTCGCTCCCAGCTCCCGCCCATGTGCGGGGCGGCTGGCGAGTTAAAGTGCCAGGCGATTCCCCGACCTGTCGCCTCGCTCCTAATGCGACCTACGTCTAGGTCGCGCAGAGCCTGGCGTAGCTCGGCGTGTACTCCAACGAAGTTGGTCCCGCGGTCGGAGACTTTTATGCGTGCTACTACGTATAGGATGCGTGTCCACGTACTATACCTTTCATAGGGCAGCGCGGGTTCGGCCTTAGTAGTGACGTTCACGTTGTGTACCCGCTCTAGGTCTGCCTCTGACACTGCGTCAACTCCAGAGTCCACCGGCCATTGCTCCTGTGGGCTGGAAAGAAATGAGGGACCCGAAAGCCACATATTACTGTTGACGGGCCACTCCAACCGGGTGCCTTTATCGGCTGGGTTCATCGCCGAGGGAACCCAGCGCCAGTCTTTCATCTTTGACCTTTTATCTATCTCTGCTAACCTATGAGATACAAAACGTTGGAAGTCGGTTGCTTCCGAGTGGATCCATTTGAGTACTGTCCTACTATCTGTCCATAAGACCTTTCGGGTGATTTCAACTCCTAACTCTTTCTCCACGGTGTCGGCTACCCTGCAGGCCAACACTGCCGCCTGTAACTCAAGGCGTGGGATTGAAATCACCTTTTTAGGTGCCACTCTAGCTTTCCCCATCACGAAGCTAACGCGCCTAACGCCGAGTGCATCTTTTCCCACCAAGTAGGCGACTGCCGCGTAGGCGGATTCACTAGCGTCCCCGAAGACGTGAAGTTCTACCTCTGATAACTTTATACCGTACCATCGCGGGATGGTTATATTATTTAAGATTATAAGGTTCCGTAACCACGCGAACCATAAAGTTGCCTCCGCTTCATGCAGCCTCTCGTCCCACTGGATTCCTGTACGCCATATCTGCTGCATTAATATGCGCGACTGAATGACGCATGGATACAGGAAACCCAGCGGGTCGAACACCGACATTATGAAGCGAAGAAACTCTCGCTTCGTAGGAACAACGTCACCCTCTATAATTGTCTTCGGTAACTTTTTAAATGATAGGTCAAAAGCCAATTCATCGGTCCCCGGTGACCAAATCATACCTAAGGTGCGCTCTGTGGCGCCCTCGTCTTTTTCTAACGAGACTCTGTCGGGCATCTCTATTTCGAGAATCTCCCTGAGTTGTGGCGAATTGGTGACCCACCCCCGTATATTAAACCCGCCTTCGGCGTGGATGTGAGCCACCTCCTCTATGCGTTTGCTAGCCTGCGCGACGGACCATGCACTATCTAAATAGTCGTCCATGTAATGACTGTTATGTATAGCCGACACTGCTTCGGGATACTGACTATTAAATCTGGCCGCATTTTTATTCAAAATATAGATTGCGGATGTAGGGGAAGACACAGCACCGAAAATCATTGAATTCATGACAAACGTGTCAGGTTCTCCACTATTATTTTTATTCCACAAGAAAAGCTGTGCCCCTCGGTCACGTTCTCTGATTTTTATACGTAGGAACATGTCCGCTATATCTCCGGTGAATGCTACCGGTCCCAATCGGAATCTAATTAGAATTCCTAAAAGAGAATTTAATAGGTCTGGCCCCGCGAGCAAGCAATCGTTAAGAGCGGTACCTTGAAAAGTGGCGGCGGCGTCGAAGACTAGTCTCAATTTCCCCGGCTTATTAGGATTCTGTACCCCAAAGTGAGGTAGGTACCACACCGGATCTTCGAAGCGGCCGTCCGCTTTACTCGCATAACCCTCGCTAATTAATCGTTCAATTTGATTTTCATATGCTTCCGCGTACGTAGGATTCTTATGCAACCTACGTTCTATTCCCGACAGTCTCTGTCGCGCATAAGCATAGTTATCGGGTAGCTGTGGATCGTCACGCCTCCACAACAATCCTACTTCCCATTCGCCGTTAATAGTGAAGCTACTGGTTTCATCTAATATTTTTAAAGCTCTGTCGATGTCTTTATGAGACCTAGGGATTTCGGTTATACCTATTGCTTCTAATTCGAATTGGTTTTTCACCATATCATGCAGTTCAGACAGAGGTTCCGCTAAACAGTTCACGGCTTCGTAGCCTACCCTAAACCCTTTACCTATGGGCCCATGCAGAACCCAGCCTAGCTTGGTCAAAGATGCAACTGGCTTACCGGACTTTCCTCGGCGAATCTCCTCGCCGACCAGCAACTCCCAGTTGTCCTGTCCCAGCAACAGCATCGGCTTGACTCCGCACATTTCCTCCAGGCCCAAGTCACGCAGGTGGGCGAGCTCCTTTATCAACGCAGCCGGCACCGTTTGGGCGGGCAAATCCAGCCTCTTGAACGTACGCACACTTATTTTGTGATTCACTTTATTTGGCCCGCGCACTGTCACATATATTTTCCTTGAGGATTTATCAGACACCTCATTACCGCGCGCACTTTTTAGCACTAAAGGTATTCTATCACCCGTTGCCTTTCCAGCTATCGAGTCGTCGATAAGCGATACTGTAGCTCCGTCGTCCAGTAGAGCGTAGCAATCTCGTTCGTTTCCGTTCACTGACACGGAGACGGGAATTATCTTCAACAACGCTTTGCCGTTATATTCTTTCACATTAGTGACGCTTTCAGTTTTATGCTCTCTATCTACGTGCAGTAAGTCGTGATGTGCATAGTGGCATTTCGAGCATTTGCTTGCTCGGCAGAACTTCTTCGCATGTTGTTTTATTATACAATTAAAACACATCCTCTGATCTTTTACAAATTGCCATCTCTCATCAGAAGTTAGTTTCGCAAACTTTTCACACTTCGGTAATTTATGATCTCCCTTGCACATAGCACACTGCACATTGTTCTTATTATCTTGTTCGCTGTCGCTTTGTACATGTAATCTCTGAACATTTTTAAAGTGAATGCCTGGCTTACTATGTGCGCTTCTCAAACTTTTAACATTAGCCGTTTGACCGGCAGCGCCCATGTCCATCTGCACATAAAATGACGTAGCTCGGGCTAAATGGCTCAGGAATTCAGATAATATCTCTAGGCTGGGTGACACTCTCACATCGATGCCCTGAGACGCCGCCATACCCATTGCGAAGTCGCCATATTGAGCCCTCTGCACAGGCGTTAATTTACTCAGTAATTCACTCACCAGTTGTGGGTTGTTCAGGTATCCATTCGCGTGCACATTCCTCAACAGCGACACACAATTCCTCACTGTAGATGAGAACTTTCTCAACTCACGACCACTTTCTGTTACTTTCGGTAACGCACGCACTTTCTTCAACGCACACTCCAATATTAAATTAGGATGTCCGAACTCTTCATCCAGTGCCTTCATAATCTCCGATGGGTTAGTTGATGTCCGCAATAAGTCTTCTACCGCTATTTTTGCCTCTCCCTGCAGTGACGTTTTCAAGCGCGCTAAGTTCTCGTGCGGCTTAAAGTTGTACATAGCTGTTGTGTCCCAGTACATGTTCTTGTACGATAGCCATTCTGCCGGGTCACCGTTGAAGTATGGCAACTCATAGGCTTGCCTGGGTACTGGCCGCGGACGAGCTAGGTTTGAAATAGCTTCTGCCAGCTGATCTATTTTCCTGTCTCGCGGCTTGCTTCTCTCCGTTTCTTCGGCGAACGATTGATCCCATTCAGGCACTTCACGTGGTGGCACTCGCGGAACACTAGCCGTTACTATCGGCGTATATTCGCGGAACTGTACGGTCGCGGGCGCACACTGAGGGAGCGCAGATATCGAGGTCGTATATACTGTATGCGGTTGCGCGGTCACTGTTTGCGGCGCGGTCACTGTTTGCGGTTCGTACGCTGTTTGCGGCGCGGTCACTGTCACTCCGCGGGAGGTCGCGGCACTCTCGGTTGCAGGCACTCCGTACGCAGTCGTTACTACTGCGGGCACTGGCACTGGCACTGTTTCTTGCGCGTCGTGAGCTTCTGCGATCACTTGTGTTTCACTCGGCACTGAGTGTGTGATCCAATCTTCCACACGGCGTGTTGTAGTTTCTTCATCGGACGAGTCTTCTTCGGCGACGGCATCTATCTCGGCCAGTTCCGCCTCCAACTTCTTCTTGACGAGATTTTCCCTCAGGCGCACTAATTCCCTCTCAGCCTTGTACTCGGCCCTCCGGCGGAGGTAATCGGCACTCTTCTGGCCGCTCTTCGATGAGACGTGGCTGGTTCTTGATCTCGGCGTCCGTACCACCCGTAGTATCTCCGATTCCCGAGGCACTGCAGCCGCGTCGCGATGGTCAATCACGCGTCCGGGGCCCGCCAATGGAATCACGGGTGCGGGTAATGCCGACGACACTGTAGGCGCTATCGAAGGTGATCCCGGTGCCATTTCAGACGGCACTCCTGAATCGGCTTCCATCTCTCGTCGCTTGTTCAACGCTGCCTCCAATTTGCGCAGCTTGCTCCTCGTGGCGACTGAGCTTCGTTCACTCATCTTGAATGCTTCAGACTTCTCAGGCTTGAAACTTCAAACTCTTCAGGCTTGAGATGTAATTCTTCAGACGCAGGATCCGGCTCGAAGGACCAAAATTGTAGAATATTCAGGCGCACGGGTCGAGGGTTCCGAAGAATTAAATAAAAGACGAGCAGAGTCTTCAACCACTTATATTGTTGTTCACAAGCTTCCGATGATTGCTACAGTACGACTGACTTACGACTGACAAATTTTGCCGTGAGGCGGCTATATTTATGACTTTCCTACGTGGGTGCAAGTAGTGCCATGACAAATAAAATAACAAAAGGTGTTTGCACCAATCACGTCACAGTATTTCTCCCATATGTCTCTACGGTGGTGGAAGTAGTGGGTAGGGCGCGACATCATCAACAAATGTTCCACCAATCAAATATGCACATTTTTGTCATTAAATTTACTTATAATCTAGAATCATATATTTACCTTAATTCTAGATGTATCCTAAGTTACATTAATGCTAAAAATAACCTAGGACTAGATAATCAAAACATACATCATTTGATAGCGCAAAAGCATCTATATTTACATGAAAATCAAATATTGTTACAATTATAGATTTAATCTTCCTATTGTACATATTTAAAACTACAGAAAGCCCTCGTGCTCTCTTACAGTTCAGCTTAATATATCTAATGTTTTCCTAATATTATCGTCTGACACCGAAGCTTAGTCTGACATTTGTGAAAATTACTATTACCTTAAGTTACCTATTTATTTGTGATTAATTTCATATGAAACTCGGCTTTTCTTCATTGTTTCTTTGGTAACGATATTATACTCGTAATTGCTTGGTATTTTTTTTATACTCGGGAAATCATCAATAACTTCCCCCGCCCTGGGCGGAACGGGAGGGAGTGTCAGACTTTTACTGACTAAAACCCATCTATGTTCCTTCATGTGCCCTTTGCGTTCCGGGGGCGCGGTATCTCTTTCGAACAACCCGCAGCCCCGGTGCTTGGTATGCCTACTAGCTTTTGCCCGCGACTTCGTCCACGTAAATATTGGTTATCGCGGACATAGACAAAGTTGCGGAATAAAAAGTAGCCCATGTCCTTTCATGGGGTTTAAACTTACCCCGTACCCACGTTCTTGTACTACGACAACTAATATAGTCTATCTTCTTTTCTTATTCACCAAAATATAAGCCATAGTAAAACCTGTTGTATGATAAATACAACTACCTAGTTATTACTCATTAAAATGACAGCACTGCGACAGCCAGACGGACTAACAGACAGACAGACGGCGGCGCAAACTTGCTCCGACAATCGTACAGACATGTACGCAGACTTCCGACTTTTCTGGTACACCGACATTTGTCTGTACTGATTTGTTGTACAGACAAAATTCAATAGAAGTCTGTGTTAAGTCTGTATCGTGTGGACCCACCATTAGTAATAAGGTTCAGTTTAACCCATAAATCTCCAGGTCATAATTTTTAAATACCTAGGTAACTTCGACTTAAAAGCCAAACAACTAAACTCTTCAACAAGGGACGAAATGTTCAAGGATTATTTTGTAGCCGAATTTTGTAACTAACTTATTAAACATTGAAGCTCGGTTTATTGAGTAAATAATGTTTACAAAGGATACGAGGCTGAACCCGGTTCACTGGATGGTAACCAAATAAATTTTGGGTATCCAGTAGGTACTTAGAAACAAGACAAAATCGATACCAAGCGGAGCCAACAGACAGTGACCGTGAAGTTCTTAGAAGTTCCCCTGTATTGACTGACGGAGGGAAATGAGGTTACAATTTGCACGTGTATCTTTGGAATGTATCTATTATACAATGTTCCTTCATAATATTCCGTATCGTAGAAGTTGGTGACTTTCAAAACAATAAGTGACTTTGATTATTGCTCGAAGTTCAAATGTTTTAATCAATACCCGTGAAATGACACGCAGGCGGTTATTTTTGTCTTCTATGACATTTTGAAATCGTTAAGACTTAGTTTGCCAACGCAAAGTTAGTTCGGTGTAGAAAAACTTTTCATAGTTACCCTTAATATTCATCTAATATGCGTTCTCCATCGGAATGCCTTTAAACTTCAATAAAAAAGAAATGCAATCTAAGTAGTTCCACTTTTAACATCTGTTGGCTTGCCAGGTTTTGGATTTTTAATCCTAAATTATTTATATTTTTAAATCAAGTACTTAATATGGCTAGAGTAAGTCTGGTGAAAAATGTTCGTGCGTTATTTGTAGAAGAAGAGGCCTTTGCCTTGCTGTGGGACAATAAGAAAACGACATTTTTTTCATTATTATTATTATCAGTGTAAACATTCAATGTAATTTTTTACTCAATTTCAACCCTACAGTACCTTAGGTACCCACATTAATTGCGTCACTTCAATTCTACGGTACCTTAGGTACCTACCCACATTGATTGTGTAAAAACTAATTAACCCAAACACAACTCTAATTCAAAACAAACTTATAATTTCTCAACAACTAAGCTAGCTTATCAGTAGCTGTCTTGAACGTGCCCTGCCTACATTACCACGCAATTTGGTCCATTGAAGCCCAATGAAATTGCAGCCCGACTTGCAAACTCCTTTGAGAACACCTGGCTAATATATCTGATGCATGCGGGGTACTAACGGAGAGTAGGAACGTTATACTTGCTGGATTTGGTTGGTTTAGAATGGTAATCTACGTCGTAGGTATGTAGGAACCTAGAGTTTGGTTCTAAAGTTTGTTGTTTAATTTACGGTGACTAACGTTTATGTATCGGGATAAAGTATGCGTTAGGTTTTATTTTTTTACCTATATTATAATTATAAACTTCACTAAAAATGCCGCTAGGCGGACGCGTTTGCCATTGGTAAATCCGTCCACCTCTTGTGTTCGTGGCTTTTTCAAAAAGGCCACAGGCAAAAGTACGTGTTTTTTTCTACTAAACATCACGACAGAAACTGGATTTATAGTTGATAAGACATAAATCGCCACTTCATCTTGAGCAAGCATGGTGATCAATAATAGTAGTGTAGTCTATTGAGACAGTAGTAGGCTGGTAGGTATTTCACAAAAAAAAAGCAACCGACAACCAAAATACTATAAACCATGGACCTACCAGCCTAAAGGCCTATTCAGACCTAAGCGGTATTCGCTGCCGCTGTGGGTAGAGGTACATACCGCGCGGGTTTCGCTCAGGTATTTAGTATCAAGTACCGCGGCTAGAGCGACCTGAGCGATATTGGCTGCCGCTGTGGGTAGAGGTACATACCGCGCGGGTTACGAACGGTAGCGAATACCGCTTAGGTGTGAACAGTAATATTACCGCATACCCACTGGGTATTCTCTGCCGCAGGCGGCAGCGAATACCGCTTAGGTCTGAATAGGCCTTAATCAATCTACCTACCTACTCATTAACATAACCTCTCCTACTAAACCCACACAAAAAATCAAAAAACAAAAACTTTCATATCAAACCAATTCACTGTCAATTTTTTTACAAAGACAAACATTACAAGGCCTTGTTCAGGAGAATTTATGGGCCAATTACCGCCACACACCAACCATTAGGCCATTCGCTTTCACATGCTAATCTGTTATTGATAGAGGGCACGCCGTGTTAATTACGCCCCTTGGTTCGGATGCGTGGTAGTGTGTGTGTGTGCCAGTCGTGACACTAAAAGTATTCCTGACCCAATTTGGTGATTGTTTTGCAGTGCGGCGGGCCATTTACATAACAGGAGTTGCAAAATACATAAGTTTTAAAAACATTTCGGTTATAAAATTTACATTAGTAGATGAAATAGCTATTCTAATGTTGTAGGTTGTCTTTAGATAGACAGCCATAAATATAGTGCCCACATTTAGTAGCAAAACAATCTCAAAATCAAAGTTGACAAAAACCTTGTGATGAGACCATTTTGACTCTGTTGAGTCTGATCTTGGCTTTACATTATTTATTTAATAAAGAATGTATACTTTTTAATACTACCCTGTCATTTTATATTGTTCAAAAATGAAAAGTTTATGAGGATATTTGTTACTTATTTGAGGAAATTGGTCACACACATAGATATTGATCAAGCTTAACAGAGGATTTTTAATGCTTATATCCCTATTTATTGTTCCAATGAGACAATTTAGATCTTAAATTCCGAAGTCTATGTTGTCAAATTCGCGGGCAGAAAACTAATTAACAATAACAACAAGAAGGTAGGTACAGCTACATAAAAAACACTAAATCCTCGCGCGCAAATAATTGAAACTGTCGACAACACGTCATTACTGTAAACCCCATTTCCGAATCCGTGTCTAATAATCGTTCCGTCCTACAAGCTTAGCTTACCGAACACTTAAAAGGGCTTATATCAACGTAATCCTTATTTATGAAGTGTACCTTGACTTCATAACAGAGATTATATTAATAGCTACCGTGGTCAGAACCGAAACTCTTTGAATTTTCACAATCAACAACTTTTAATCTCCGTCATTATGCAGTGAAGATTCATCTAACTTAGTCCTTTTAAAACTTATCTAGTTTGCTAGCTCCGCCTCTTCTGTAGCTGCTGTGAATAATAGACTAGTGAGCCTGGGTGTTCGTGTGAATTTAACTTAGGTGTTTTTTCATAGATACATATTCGCAATCCAGAAGCGATAAAAGCATCTTTTTTTTTTGGCAAAACCCCATTATATTATTTATAAAGAATATTTTACTTTTCCAAAACATACAAATTGGTTTTAAAAATCAAATAAAATTTTAACGGTACAATCACCATCGCGCAGTAAGCAGTGGTACTTAATCAAATCTTTATCGGTGGGACATTTCCCAACAGTGGGCCACTATACCTACCTAGTCATTTAAAAACCTCACCACTACTAAAAACTAGGCCTAAGTATCGAATAGGGTAAACATAAACATCACAATTTGTCCAGAAAAATATTTAAACGTAACTTTTTAACAACGTTCATCAATATTGTTTTTTGACCTTGTTAACTTTTTCAATTAGGGCAAGCTAACTTTAATACAAAAATTTTGTTAATGACGTTTTCAGAGATTGGGTAATTAATTAAAAGTAACACAAACTAGAGTACGACACAGACTTTTAAAGATACCTAAAAATTTTATTATTATTAAAATAAAAATATTTTATATTTCCATGATATTTGTTTTTGCAGTTTGTAATAGCTTTGTTCGACTTATCTTAAATCCAAAGAAACTCATGACATTATCAAAGTAGTAAAAAAAACTCAATTTGGTCCGGATATGTAAATCCTACCATCCTTCGCATAAAAACTTCAGAATGATTTCCCTTAAACAGCAATTATCTCCCTTTATTCACTTACGTACTTATACGTATATTGTCGCACGGCTTTCCCCTCACAGAGAATCCCTGAGAGTTATCGACGGGCCCTTATAGGTACTCCTGCCAAAAATAGTGACGTGCATGCTTCGGAACAAAGGCTATCATGTATCCCACGAGTGGGAGCCACCCCTTAATGACGGATACTTAGACTAGCTATGATATTTTGTGGGTAAAAGAATGTAACGTTGCACGATACATTTAACAGCTAATGCTGTACATATCCGTTACTGCGACTGTGGATACATGTATACTAATATAAGATAAGATATAATATAGTTTTTTTTTTGTTTGTTTGTTTGTACCGTATAGACTGCGAAACTATTGAACCGATTTTAACATTTTTTTAACAATAGATAGGCTATATAACATCACACTACGACACACGGGACCGAAGCAGTAACTAAAGACAATAGAAATAAGCCACGCAGACGAAGTCACCGGCAGTTCACTAGTACATAATACGCACATACACATAGATAGTTATAAATATTTATTGATAGTTGCAGTATTCTGTTACTGGATGCAGATCATTTTACTAAAATTATAATATTCAAGTGTTTAAAAGGTAGTTATCGGGTTACTTTGGACATTGGGCACAACAGTATAATGTATCTCACAATACGTAAATATTCAAAATTCTTTTAAAAAATGGTCGAATTTTACCAAGGGTTTAATTTGTTTTAGTAGAACTACCCGTAAATGATGTTAATTTTTTACCATGATAAACTTGTCAGGTGAATAATTATCAATAATATCTAATCACAAAGTAATATAAGTGCACAAACGGACGCTGCAGTCTGTCTTTCGACGAAATCCTTAAGATTTTACAAATCTCGTGAGTTGTCATGCTCCATTCACATCGAGCTAACATCTAACACCACAGAAATAACACAAACTAAATTACAATTAATCAACAAACCATCCGACCATAAAGTCGATACAATACAATACAAAAACCCCCCACAAATCACTAAATTCAATCAGAAGCCCCATTGACCGCTCATCACATTTAAAATTCCTACATCGTCATTGTTAACCACATCGGCCCACGGAGCGTGTCCCAGACTTCCAAAGACATTTGTTGCTGACCTTTACGACTGAATAAATAATTTGAACTCGACTCAAGCCCCCAGATTTAGTTAAACAAAGGTGGTCCAGTTAATAGGGTAATACATTTTGGTCATTCCTACGATCCGTTAGAGGGCGAGGCTAGTTTGGAAGCGGGAATAGAGAAAGTAATTGGGTGTGTTTGAATTAATAGGTTAACTTTCTTTAGGTTGATGTACTGTTTGTGCGGAATCTATACTAACATAATAAATAAAGCTGAAGAACTTTTTTGTTTAAATCTCTGGAACTGCCAATCGGATTGGATTTCTTTTTTGTTTATGCTAACCAGATGGATGAAAGAAACGTGTCGTGCCAATCCTAAATAACATGGGATTAGGGTAGGAAAATTATGATATGGTATCCAGATTCTTAAGGAATAGTATAAGATATTTTACATCACGTTACCACATAACAGTAAACAAAAACGAAAGATGTAAGACGCTTTAGTAGTACATGTAGTTAAAAATCTAAAACTATACCTGATAAGAACAGTTTTAAAAGTCACACGTTTGTTACGTAATTCACTCTTCGTCGGAAATTTTACACATGCCATTTTCAGATACATCGTCGTTAGATTTTTCAGCGAAAGAGTTACGGCAATAAGGCATTTAACTTTAAAATTTAACACTTTAACCGTGTTCCCGGAAAAGTTAAAAAATAAAACATGCAGGCACATAATCACCTTCATAGAATTCCACAAAGTTATGACACAAAATCCTTGAAAAAAAAGAAAATTGAAAACTTTAATCTGACGACCATTTAACCCAGCCCACTACTAAAGCTCTTAAAACAACGTAATTTACAACACATTTGAAAGTAATTATTTCCGCGCCCAGTGTGACCACAGCCCAAGGACTGACCACGGCACTTAGCGAATTAAGCATGTCACAAGTTAATGTTTAATGGTTAATGCAGACGAGGGTAGGCATTAGGCCAAATTAGCCATGCCTGCTTAGATGGACGCGGTTGTATCTGGACTTATTGCTGAATTACCAGTAATAGTTTTGTTTGTGCACTCATTTATTTGGGAGAATTAGTGGAAGACGTCGGTCCATTAAGTAACCAGAAGACTTTGCCTATAGTAGTCTAGTCATATTTCAGTTTCTGATTAGTTAGGTTTTCGTCAATGAAAGCAAAACTCGGAAAGATTTTGGATGCTACCACAAGCTTAAGATATTAGTGCCCCTATAATGTCTACAAAATCGTACAAAATGAGAATCAACTACTTTTGGATGAAGCACCTACATTGACAGTAAATTAAAAGGATGCCGAGGAAGGCGGCGGTGAAATAGTGGGGCAATTTTAATAACTTTTAAAATAGAGATTCTAACTTCATTTTTGAGTCATTGTCACTGTCGCTAAGATGAGATTTTCGACTAATCAGTGTTATTAAATTAAAAGTATTTATGTGATTACACAATACTAAGTAGTTACAGAGGCGACACGCTAAAACGCCGATTCTTTTCTCTAAGATTCGAAGTACCACGCAAACGGCCCTATGTTATACACACACAAAATACACACACTATGTGTGTGATGCATATCCTGTAAGCATGAGTGCATTACATCAATATTGTTCATGTTAACTCCGACAGCCAACATAAACATGCTTGTACTAGAAGTGTGTTAAGTTAACAACAGCTCCGCGTGTCTTGAGTCTATCGTTAGTCTATGGTTTAGCTGTTGGAATATAACTTCTTGCAAAATAATATAGGTATCAAACACATCATTGTACACATGGCAAAATATTTTCAATATATCGATTCCATACAGGCTGATTTTTTATTGGGTAGTAGACACTATAAAAAAGTAATCACAAGACACAACTTCACAAAAAATACACTTTATTTTAGCCCTTAAAACTCGATTAATTTATAAATAACCATAAAGTTCGATTTTTTGTAGCTTTGAAATCAATAAATAGTGAATTGAGATGACAAAATAGTGACGTCATAGTTTAGTATTGTCATACAAAATCTACGGGGGAATCGCATTTTGACAACTCATAAAAAGTATGTTAATTGATTAGTAGTGTCTGATTATGTGAACGTATTCATAAATAATGAACATCGAAAAAGACGCTCCATAGAATGATAAAGTTTATTTAAGTTAAACTTTAAAATAGCTTGAGCTACCCTAATTGACAAATCACTATCGAAACATTACCAACCCGACACAGCCCGAATATAAACCATCGTATACACAGGTACACAAATACAATATTCGGTACCTCCATTAATGCAATTCAGTTGTCTCAAACTGCTCAGATCCCTAATTTCTAGGCTGTCAGTGTCAAGTCCCAAGAAGCGTTAAGCCAATACGGCAGAATCGCGCGACAGCTGCATTAGAATAGGATTCAGCGCGTTCGGGTGTACAAAACTGTCTGTCCCGGCCTTAAATGTCTTTGTATTGAGAATTAGATATTATACTGTATTATTTTGTTGTGGGTACATTTTATGGACACATCTGTTATCTTTAATAGTTTTTGACGTAGTGATAAAGACAATACGTTTTATAAATGCACCAGATTCTGCAAGTGATTTCGTCCGCGTAGAATTGAAGTATAGATACTATAAAACATAATTATGTAATAGTATAGCTATCCATTAGTGAAAGATTTTTGTGATCTGACAAAAATAATGAAAAACAAAACATACAAACTCCTTTTCATAATATTAGTATAAAATGCATATTACACAGCAATATTTAAAAAAATATAAATAGAAATTATTCCATAATGTAACACTTTGGAGTACTTAAGTCAACCTATTCCACTTAGCAACACAATATTATAACTTACGCAAATACGTCGTTCTCAAACAAAAACCCTCCGAAGAGTTCACTGACCTATACTCCATAACAATCGCGACGAGAGGAAGGAACGACAAATAACAAAAGTATACAACAAACCCGTGTTACAATATGACAACACACAAGTACCGTCATCAGTACATGTAAATATGGAGATATAAGATCAGGAGTGGAGGAAACTCGTGTTACGGACGATAACGTACAACTGCCAGCCCCCACTTCCCATAAAATACTTGAGAAAATCCAAAATAAATGTTTTCGTCTAGCCACGACGGCGTCACTCGTTCATAAATCACATAAAAATATATCCTAGAGTGGCAGATTAAGTGATGCCGACGAAAGTTGTTCGGCAAACAGGCGAATCCATTAAAGTAAGACCATCAGAAGAAAACTGTGTAATCTGTTTATACGTTTGCATAAAACAGACAGTTGTGTGCGTGTGTGTGTGTGATTTGTTACTTAAAGCTTGGGGAAATTAAAAGATAAGCAGTTAACGGGGGGTGCAGATACACATCTTAGTTAATGATTATCATTCGTTTATTTATTTTGGGAAACAGAATTCACGAAACATCTGCAACTTTTAATGAAGTTACTACTCCAAATACTAGGTACCCTACTAACAAGAAAAATGTGTAACAAAATTGATAACGAACATAAAAAGTTTAATAGCTAATATTTTCCTATCTGCCACATCCAAAATTCTTCTTTAAAATCAAATCAACATAAAAATTCAGTAATATAATAAAAAGTCATGAAAATAAAGCACGATAAGAACTGCTCGCAAATCGATTCAATCGAATACGGAACCAATTTCGATTTCAACCGAGTAAACCCACAACTCGTTACAACTCCCTACATTAAGCGAGTTAGAGTTTCATCGGGAATCGAAAATAAAAATTGTTTTTATATACTTATATATTCATACACATATATATATTGTGTAAAAGGTTTTTCACGAAAACCGGGTGAATGCGATTTACCAAAGTTAGTATTATTAATTTTTTACGACAAAATACCAGAAATATTTATTTGTTTTTCCGCATTGTTGGAATAAAATATGTGCACGATTTGTTTAGTGACCTGAAAATATATAGTTTCTTGAGTGATAACTATAGTTTCTGTAGTGTTTTGTACAACAACATTATTTAACGGGAGTCGGCAGCTTGATAACTTTTTAAGACGTTATAACTTGTTAAGTTTATTAAAACAAGACAAACAATGTTTAAGAGAATCTTGCAAAGAACAAAACAAAATTATTCTAAGTAATTTATAAAAATACCTTGCTTTTGCGTCGCAATCATATTATTCAAACAAGTAACAATAAAATTTGTGACAAAACAAAAAATGTCTGAACAACGTTAGAGATGGAACATACGTCCTTATTCCAAATATTTACTCATCAAATCCTTTATTATGCAAATATAAAATATGTAGAGTAACAAGGTAAGGTAACGAGTGAGCTCAACGGATAAGACTCATTCTCAAATCTGCGTTTACAAATAATCGGATAATCCGATTCGAGTAAGGAATCGAGTACTCGATGCTCGCTACATTTAATATACACAATAGGATGAGGATATTGTGC
This sequence comes from Caradrina clavipalpis, assembly GCA_932526535.1. NCBI lineage: Eukaryota > Metazoa > Arthropoda > Insecta > Lepidoptera > Noctuidae > Caradrina > Caradrina clavipalpis. The sequence goes on from OW052103.1 coordinate 6,181,870, forward strand.
ATTGCTTACGTAGAAACGACTGTGATGGGATAAGATGAAACTTCTTAATGTGATAAATACACATGTGGCTTTGCTCTCAGCGGTTGCCGATTTTCCTTTAATTTTTATTTGAATACACGTGGATTCGCGCGATTTCGATTTCACAAGGATTTGACAAAGATAGAACGTTATTTCTTGGCAATACTATTGTTTAATACTAAATCTGACACCAAAGATTTGCAAGGACTAACCAATTACAACACTAGCTTAGCTCAAGTAGTAGACTGGACCCGCTAGGACCAGTGCCTGGCAAGGTTGTAATTTGTTTGAAAATGTCACCGCAGCCCTGAAACGCTCTGGAGGCGCTGGTCCTCGCGCGCCTACACGAGTGGCGCGCGGAGGCACTGGGCCGGGGCGAAACTCCGCTGCCGCGGCAAATTGCCGCCCTGCGGACGGAACTCCGGCTCGATCTCATGGCGACATGGAGAGAACGACTGTCGCAACCTCGTGCAGGGCTCGCCTCGATTGAGGCGGTAAGACCCCTCTTTGAGGAGTGGCTGGAGCGGCGCCACGGCGCCCTCACCTACCGCCTGACGCAGGTCCTCACCGGACACGGATGTTTCGGGAGGTTCCTGCACCTCATCGGGCGGGAGGAATCGCCCGGGTGTCACCATTGTGAGGATCGCCCCGAGGACACGGTGGAGCATACTTTGGCGGTGTGCCCTGCTTGGGCTGAGCACCGCCGAGTCCTCGAGGCGGCCATCGGCGGCGGCGCCCTCTCGCGTCCGGCACTGGTCCAGGCCATGGTCCGGAGCGAGGGGGAATGGGAAGCAGTCGCCTCCTTCTGCGAAGCTGTAATGCTAGAGAAGGAGGCGGCGGGACGGGAGAGGGAAAGGAGGGTCCCCCGTCCCAGCGGCCGCCGCGGTAGACGATCCGGGCGTCGGGAGCCACGTGACGACTCCCGGCCACCGTAGACGCGGGTCTGTGGACGGTGAGCAATGGGTAGCTCACCGTCCGTACGTTCACTAGCGACAGACCGTGTCGACGGCGCGTTCGTGTTCCACGCGCGCCTCAAAGAGATGTCAGCAAAAATTGGATGGGGCCACTGAGGGCCGATGCCTGCCGGGGCTGCGGGTTGTTCGAAAGAGATACCGCGCCCCCGGAACGCAAAGGGCACATGAAGGAACATAGACGGGTTTTAGTCAGTAAAAGTCTGACACTCCCTCCCGCCCCGCCCAGGGCGGGGGAAGTTATTTGATGATATCCCGTCTATAAAAAAAAAAAAAAAAGCCCTGAAACGCAGAGGGCACAAGGAAGGATACGGATTGGTTTTAGTCAGTAAGAGTCTGAGACTCCCTTCGGCTCCGCCCGAAGCAGTAGAAGTCATTCGATGATTCCCCATGCTAAAAAAAAGACTCAGCTCAAGTTAGGGCAAATTAAGCGATCATTGGTTATTTTTACAGGCATCAGTTGTGTGTTGTTGATGATCCATAGGTCTGGTGACCTCAGTATCACTGAGCAAAGTGATGATAAAAGCCCTATATACGCTCTTATAATAATAACACTAAGACCATTTACAATTCTAGTCACTTTAACCATTTAATTGCTACGAGAAAACATAAACAAAATTGGTTAACTTCATTAATATGAACAGGTACATCAATTTCATGTTGACCTGAATTGCAATATGTACGATCTCAAACTCTGTGCAGCATTTGTTAATTACAAATTCATATAATAATTGGTCGTATCATTAGTTATAGGCTATTACAGCTGTTATATGGAAGCCATTGCTTGGAATTAACATTAAAATACCGGGAAAGTATTTAGGTAATACTTTGGGTTTTCCAGGGTACCTAGTTTCATATACGTATGTTTTATTGTTTAATATGGGTATAGTAATACTAGGGTCACAAGGGTTTAGTAATACAACACACAGCAACACAACAACAGTTACAACAGTTGAGAGGAGAAAAGCTACCATCGCGCCATTAAGCGATGTCCGCGATCTATGTTTAATTATAAATCCAGGTATCCCCACGGTGTTTCAAAAGTCAAAGTCAAAGTCATATTGGTACTTGTCCGGTATCGAACCCATAACCTTAATCATGAGAGGCGGGCGCTATTACCACTGGGCCATGACAACAGCTCTCAAATTAAAATAAAACAAATAATACAACAGTACACAAATACGGCAATAAGTCATAATCTAGAACACAACAAACCGATAACTTTCCAATGTTATAGTGGAATCCATTTGAACATTCGTACGGCCAAAGTTAGTCCCCTAGGGTAATCACAATATGGTAAACTAGTTGCGTAGTTTGTCCAAACCCTTACTGGGCCCTCTACATAGTTTACAGGTCAATTTTCTTGTTAAAACATTCCTATAGTAATTTCTAAGTGGGTACACTATTGTTGGAATCAGTTCCCAAGTGTTGTATAATTTGGTGGCCATCTTGCCAGTTTATATGGCATTGTGTAAAGTTAAACTAATTCTGCAATGTAAATTGTGATTGTTGGAATGTATCGGTTTGTTAATATCGAGTTTATAGGTGTTTGAATATTATTGGTGTTACGAGCTGAGACAATAGGTTGCGTATTATGTTAAGTGCGAAGTCGTTACTAATATACGTAATATTGTAGCATAACAGCGGGTGTAAAAAAACGTATGTTGTTCCCATCAATGCGATATTTTTTTTGTAAAGTATCATACTCTGATTACGGGGATATTTAAGTATGGAGTTCAAATTAATTACTAGCTTTTTTAGGTTTTTTTTTAAATTATCTTTTTTAACTTTTTATATCCTCAGAATACCTGTACTACTGTATGCACCCGTAAGAATAATATTTTGTGTGGTTTATATTGCGCGTTACCATACAGTGATTTTTCACACCGCAAATAAAAGTTGTTTCCCAGTACCTAATAATATTTGCTCAGTGATACCTACTTAGTGTGATAGGCAGAGTTCGTAGTTAATGGGTTCATGCTGTGTCTTTTTACATCCGTTTAACAGGCTGGTAAACGCAACTCCACGTTTAAGCAAGTGTTTTCCTTACAGATGTGAAACATCATTTGATCCATCTCAACACCTCAAGGAAGCTTAGCAACACCTTGAGGTTACTAGCGATTTCTTAGAGTGTAACTAGGCCCGGGGTCGTCACGTATGTCCTTAACTCAATAAGAGAATAAATTCCTTCAGAACAATGTGAACAATCCCGAATTCAACAAAACAAATAATTAATTTTATTCCCCCCAATTACAAACCAACTTCAAACAGGCACGAAATACTGCATTCAAAAGCCATTCATAATACCAAAAACTACACAAAGAAATTCCTTTCAAATATCGAATAAAAACCAGTAGTATTATTATAAACCCAGCACCCATTCCACCCAGTTACAACACGTCCTTCTTTGAACGAAGAAAACAATTTCATACCGTAAATTTCACTTTAAAACTATGTTTGAAACTTCTAATATCGAAATGCACTTTATCTATGAAGGACTTTGAATGCTCGAGGCGAGAGGGTGCACATCAAAGATGTCGTTGCAAAGCCGCTGTAGGGTTACCATCTATCACACAAGTTGGAACTTTAGCCGCATAAAAATATGAAGCAAATTTTTTTGACACGTGTTGTGGGACATGTGTCGTTTTGATGAGGGTTGCTTTAGAAGGGGTTAGCTCGGGTTTTTGCGCGAAACCTTAGGCGTAATAAAGCCAATAAACTTTATAGCCTTATCTTAAACGGCGTACTGTGACGCAACGCGCGTGTTCGTGTGAGATGCCTTCCGATTTATTATGGGGACTTGTAATGCTTAGTTGACATAATTAACTTGGGATCGTTTATGTGTATGGTTACTAGTTAAGACAGTGTATTTAGCCTCATAAGGAAGCGATATTTAGAGAAGGTTTCTTGAAGATCGGAACTAATATTATAAAGAGGTAAAATTATTTGTTTGTCTGCCTGCCTCGTTAGCCTAGTGGTCCTATGCGCGACTGCTACGCTAGAGGTCCCGGGTTCGATTCCCAGGTCGAGCAAAAAGTGTTGCTGGGTTTTTCAATGAAATTCTCAGTAGCAGCTCGGAGTTTGGATTTGTGCCCGGTTAGTGGCAATAGGTTTGCCCCCTATTACATGGGACCTAAATATACCGGCGAACTGTGGGTGTACATTGGTACACCTCTGCCTAACCCTTCGGGGAATACAGGCGTGATGATTTATTATTTGTTTGTAAGTACGAGGTAATCTCTACACGTTCTGGTCTGATTGCAAAAATTCTTCCACTAACAGTTGACTACACTATTGCAAAGTATCCTATACCAAGTTGTATGCTAAACTTGTCTTTGAGGCGAACAAAGTCACAATCAGAAGCTAGTAACAAATCAACCACAACCAAAGGTCATTGACATCACAAGCACTGGGTTGTTTCCTTGCCTAGCAACTAGAACAGACGGTTCTATTTAATTGAACGGGTTTACATTCACGATACTTAATAGGGCCCTAAATTAGTCACCATTTCACAAATTGCTTATTCATACTGATGAGCCAATTCAGTCAAACGAGTCGATAAGATAGGTTAATCAATTAGAAATTCTTGTTCTAACAGTATGTACCTAATTATTATAATTACCTATATAAACCATAGAAAGAGATCAGTACCTACTGTACCTAGTCACCAATAAATTTTTATTTAACACGGAGACTGGTCGTAGTAGAGCTCGTTGTGAAGGAACTCGTCCCGGGGAAGTACTACCACTATAGGTATTATTTCTACCGCAAAGCAGCGTTGCTAAGTTCTAATTTGAAGGTTATAGGTTCCGGTGTAATTATAGGCATATGAGACAACTCTGAATCTGGGATGGCAACGCATTTACAAGCCCTCTGATATTGCAGATGTCTATAGGCAAAAGGTCGTTTATTCCCATCTGCCACCCCTGAGTTTGCCACCGGGGTGGTGGTTGGCACTAATAGGTGGCGTTTACCACCCCGGTGGTCAATAGTACCTATTTAGTTTCATTTGCCCCCTTCGTAGTTATAGTACAGGGATTTATTCCGCATTTCGTATTGGACATTAACAATAAAAAAATTAATTAATTGTCACTGGATATCATGATTCAAGAGCAATGAAAATGAATTTTAGTGGATAATATATGGATCTTTTATTTTAATTAATAATTCTAATTCAAAAAATAAAATGAATGTTTGTATAATTACTAGCAATTATTATTGCTAGTAATTACTTATTTTATACACAGTTGGTAAAACATAACACAAAACAATTTTAAAAAGCTATGTAGGTATATATAACAATAACACACATCTTGTTAAAATAGATCTAAAAAATGTTGATAAATATTTTAGTATTGTGGTGCGCTCCATTATTGTCGTTAAGAACAAAAATTACCTACTTAGTGCTTTGCAGTATTTTTCCATAGATTACGCACTCACTTAAAACAGTGGCCGAGAAGACACGGAACATTGCATTGTTCTACGACTCCACCCCTTGACATTGTGTAAAAAAACTGTGACTATACCCAATATAGAAACAGAAATGTATAAATGTTGTTAAAATAATGTTATGTAATGATTTTACACCCATAAGAGTACCGTTATACCAATAAAGAAATAGAGAATTTAAATTGTATTTATACAACATGTAAATTGTTTTTATAATTAAAGAAGAGTTCCAAAATTATTTGCCATTATTAAACTTAATTTTTATTGCTTACTAGCTGTGCCACGTGGTAAAAAAAGAATTAGTGAAATCGGTCCAGCCGTTCACGCGTGATGGCGTGATCAAAGGAAATAAGGATTCATTTTTATATAATATATAATATAGATGATATACAGTGGTTTAAGTTAAAGAAATTTAAATAAAAAATACTATTTTTAATGTCCAATACGAAATGCGGGATAAACCAATGTACTATAACAGACTACAAAGGGGGCAAATGAAACTAAATAGGTACCATTGACCACCGGGGTGGTAAACGCCAGCTATTAGTGCCAACCACCACCCCGGTGGCAAACTCAGGGGTGGCAGATGGGAATAAACCACCACCGGGGTGGTAAACGCCACCTATTAGTGCCAACCACCACCCCGGTGGCAAACTCAGGGGTGGCAGATGGGAATAAACGCAAAAGGTGACCACTTAACATCAGATGGGCCGTCGTTTTATTTGCTATCCAACGAAATAAAAAAGCAACAATGCCGTAAATTATAAACGTAGACGTAAACCCACCCAAAAACCTACTCTTTTTTTATATTCAATAAGATACAATTCTCCGCATCAATAGGTACATTACTTACCTCAAAAGAAAATAAGCAAAAGCGAGATTATAGGGCACGTTGAAAGTTTGACTGAAACTCGAGACGTACACAATAGTGTGTGAGAAAGCGGGGCGCTGAAGAATTTCCACAAAAGCGAGACTCGCTTCTCTTTTGTCTTGCCAGAGATCCACATGACTGTGGAAGTTAGAAACTGTATGTACCTGAAACAGAGAAAAAATACATTAGATTGTACTCTGGTAGAATGTAATTATTTTGGCGGGAATTAGGTCAGAGAATAACCAGGTTTTTAGGACAGTAAGTTGTGTTCAGATTGGGACCATGAAAACAGTTGTAAACATTATCTTCAAAATTAGATGAAAAAAAATATTGGATAAATTATATTAATTTTAACAAAAATCATTAGTCTACTTTGCGCATTGTTGGATTTTCAACACTTGAGTCAGCCCCGAGAATTGAAAATCCAACAGTAGAAGTTACTAAATAATCGTACTACTTGTGTTATTATAAATGCGATAATGGCTGGATGGATGGATGCTACTTAATCGCGCCAGAATGGCTAAACGGATCGAGATGAAATTTGAGAGAGATTATAGTCTGGAACATACAAACATACATAGACACAGATTACTTTACTTTATTACAAACATAAATAGATTACTTTTGTCCCAAAAAAAATACGAATAAGATTGTTTTCATAAAAAAATAAACGGTTAAGATAGTTCTATTTCACCCTTAAAATGCCTATCATTATGTAGATATAGCTACATATTTATTTATCTCACTGAACATCTTCAATCAATTAAATACAAGTACATCAAATTTTCACCTACAAAACTACATAAAGTATCCTCTGTATAAAATATACAAGATAAGTTACCTACACAATTTTATAAAGCTCCCACATCCACCACACACAAGAGAATAAAAAGTAAACTCAAGACAAGCCAACACTAACCCTTACACGGTTACACAACTACACTTCCCAGCACACAAGCCAGGTGACACTTCCGTGCAGCAGTGTGATTTTCTAAGCCTCACTTCGTAGTTCGAAAGCTGAATCCGCTGTGAGATTACAAAATGGTATTCTGTTAAACACGATCACGCCGGTGACGTCACCACGGCGAACGAATACTAAATCAATGACAAGTTGGTTCGTTATAAATAATAAATAAATAAATATCTTGGGACAACTCACACACGGCTATCTGATCCCAAGCTAAGCAGAGCTTGTGTTATGGCAACCAGACAACTGATATACATGGTATATAATTTATAAATACATACATATTATAGATAAATCACACCCAGAAACAGAACAAACAATCATGCTTATCACACAAAGTTTGTCCTGGGTGGGAATCGAACCCACGACCTCCGGCTTAGCAGTCAGGGGCACTAACCACTAGACCAACAGGCCCGTCATTACCTTATATCATCACATCAGTCCGTTATCGTAGTGAGCGCGATCACTTTAGTGAGACTCGTTTTCGAGTTTGCATTTTAGAGAATCGCACTACAGGTAACGCATTCTCTTGCGAGAAAATTCAATAAAGACTCCGTGATGTTGCCGGAAAGCGTTCAGTTCAAAAGGCTGGAAATTAACCTAAATAACTGGAAGTGGCCGAGTGTTGCATTATAATTACTTGTGTGCACGCGAGTGGGGAAACTTTTATGTATATCTGGAATATGTGGAAGGGCTTTTTTTGTAGCTGTTTTTATGGTAACGTGTGTGGATATTGTGGAAAAGTATTGCAATATGTCTTTCGGTTTTATAATATACAAGATGAAGAAAAGGTTAACTAAGATATAAAAATAAGTACTTATTATCATAATAATTAAAATATTCGACTTTTATTTTATACTAGCGCACCGCCCCGGCTATGCACAGGTGAATATTTTTGACTTTTTCGATGGATTTTCTGAAAAAATCTTTCATACAAATATTGTCTTGGAAATTACGAACACAACATAAAAGAATCATCCAGATCGGTCCAGTCGTTCTGGAGTTTTGGCCATGCATTTTTATTTCTATAGATTTAGAAAAAAGTCAAAAGCAAAACCATTAATAAACATCAAATGATGATGATAAATTATCCAAAATGCAAATATACAAAATACATTCGTTAACAAAACGCTATTAATAACTTTTCAATTAACAAAATGAATGTCAATCAAAAAACCCATCACGTTAATTCAAATTACTTTAATGCATGAAAAGATACGTTTTCTTTAATTACTTTACTATACAGCATGTGAACAGAAGGCCAATTTTCGTCATTAAAAACATTCATAATCTTGTCATATTATCATCTCAGCGACTATCAATGTCAAATACTTGTCAACAATGTAAGTCAATTGGGTAGATGACACCACTAATCAATTGACGTACTTTTTATGAGCTGTCAAAACGCCATTCCCCCATAGATTTTCTATGACAATACTCAACTATGACGTCACTTTTTTGTCATCTCAATTCACTAACTAATTATTGATTTCAAAGCAACTAAAAATCGTTTTTTATAGTTATTTAAAAAATCATCGGGTTTTTAGTGCTAAAATTAAATGTTATTTTGTGAAGTTGTTTCTTGAAATTATTGGTTAGTGGTGTCATCTACCCAATTATAGACATTTTTGACTAATTGTAATGAGAATTGCCCCCGTACACTCAGCTATACATTTTCATTAGTTATAGTGAAAATAAGCAACATTTGTAAAATTAATTCATTATTCATTCCCCATTATTTTGGTAATATGACCATCACTCTTATGATTTAAGGACCAAGAGTCATTTTAGTATGTCTGAAATTTTGAGAACATGTAAAGTAATACACTCTCTCTTTTCAGGTATCAGGACCTAAATGAACCTAACTCACTTACGTTTAAGGTTGACGGTTTGTTTAGAAAATTGTTTGAAAAAATATTGTTTTAAATCATTATTTGTTATTTTAGACACTTTACTTAGGCATAACTTCAGCCAGTCGCTTTAAAGTTCCGACCTTCAAAGCGTCTAGCTAAAGTTATGGCCCACGGAAATAATGTATTGTAGTATTTAACTTACATATTCTTCAGCCAAGCTAAAATGATGATTTTGAATCCTTAATGAAATACGGAATCTAACATCGGGATCTAACATTAAGACAAAATGAACTCTGCTCTAAGATTAGCAGTAAATTGTGGTATTTCGTCTGTTTAAATGATATGTAAATGTGACATTGTTAATAGACTTTTGTTGCTGACAGTACATATCATATTCAGTCACAACCTGACACAATGTCAGCTTGCGTTAGATACAAATCACACCCTGTACATGTAATGTGATCGGTAATATTTTCATCATTAATCTATTAGACTGATAGTGATCAATTGCCTAATCAATCTCAATCATTAGGGCGTTTTGAACATCTATATGTACTATATGAAAATAAATTATATTAATGGATTTTGATTGCTTTATTTTTCGTATCACTTTCTATATCAGAATCTCTATATAATAATATTCTATAGGTTTACCCTATGGTACACCGATTGCCGGGCTGCGGGTTGTTCAAAAGAGATACCGCGCCCCCGGAACGCAAAGGGCACATGAAGGAACATAGACGGGTTTTTGTCAGTAAAAGTCTGACACTCCCTCCCGCCTCGCCCAGGGCGGAGGAAGTTATTTGATGATTTCCCGTCGATAAAAAAAAAATGGTAAACCGATGTTTAACTGTTAACCGAAAAATATACTTTATTTAAATTTAAACAGAATGATTTTCTTTTTTTCATTCAAAATGACTCTGTGTCGTCTTCCATTGCATAAATCACATCGACTTTACTTGCAGAAAATTTATTCCTAAAACATAAGGGCACAGCTACTTACGCATTCTAAATTCAAAAAAACATTCGAATGAACGTGTCGCTTACGTCTCCCGCCACTCTAACACCATTCTCATTCGCCCATTACTCGGTACCCAAACATCACATATTATTCTAACGACGTAAAACAATTTCAGGACTAATTTAATTTCCAACAATGGCTTCGCAGTGTGAGCTCGTACTAAAACAAAAACGCCAGGATCTTTTAATTGCACTAATTAACTGCCGGCGTCACGTACAAATTAAGATGGTGAAGAAAAATTCAAGTGAATGAACGAGTGAACGAACGAGAACGTTAATTGAGGTCATTATGGAACGAGGATGCACTAGACCGCGCTGGTTTGTTATTTGAATATTATATTATAAGTGGAAGGGTTCATGGGATTGTGGAGTAGACTCGTTGACTTGATTAGATTATGTGCCTTCGTATTATAAAGCATGAATAAACTTGTTTTTAAAGTCCTGTAGCAATATATTCTGCGCTTTATTTAAGTAAATTTGCTTGTGTTACAAAAGTGGATGCAATTCAAATCGTCAATCTACAATCAGTGTCGTGATGGCCCAGTGGTAAGGCGCCCGCCTCTCATGCACGAGGTTCGCAACCGGGCACGGGCAAGTACCAATGTAACTTTTTCTAATTCATATGTACTTTCTAAGTTTATCTTGGACATCACTGACATGGGTAACCAATAATCAATAATCAATAATCTGGATGGATGGTTGGATGACTGAATAGTCATCCATCCTCACAAACCATCATCGTTTATAGTAGTAGAAGGACTTACCCTAAACCCTTTCTAACATAACAAACCTTTTTAAGCACTACACGGCAAACTAGCTCGCGGGTCGCAAATCTGCACAATACATCGGTAGGTGCACGCGATGCATAGGGTCATCACTATCTAGATAACCTAGATCTAGTTCACAGGAAACGTCAACCGAATAAGCAGGCTATCTTTTAATTTAACTTTGTTGAAATGTAGGTCTGTAGCACAATTGCTTGCAGTTCAACTTACGTCGGAAACAAGTGCAGTAGGGTTATCTTGAAGATTGAGAAAGAAAACTATTATTTCGATAATTTTACTTTGACTTTGAAAATATTATTGTAACTCTATCGTTCGGAGTAAATTAATTAGTACTTCCATAATTTTAGGTGCATTTTTTTGCGTATATATCTATGCCTAATATTTTTCGTATTTAAACATCTTTGAATTTTGACAAAATATCAATCCGTATACCAATCCGGTTGAGTGTACGTAAGTACCTACAGTGAACTACGGTTACCTACTCGCGTGCTTTTAATTTAGGGTTATCACTATGGGAAAACTTAGTAACCATCAGAAATTATTAAAAATACGTTTGATTTAACAGCAAAACAGGCAACCCTATTTTATGCAAACAAATAAAACCTTAACACGAACAAGAATAATTTAATAATATTTTTGTTAAGTGTTAAATGTATTTAGTAAATAGTATAGTAAAGGAAATGTTCTGCGCAATAACCGCAAATCTGCAGTCCATTTTTTATTTACGAATCTCGTTTTATTTACACAAACATTAAATTTATTTATAGCGCAAAAAATAAAAGTTATTTAAATGTAAAACGTAAACCTACGTCAGAACAGTAAAAAAAAACTATGGAGTCGATTATTTTCATTTTTATTTGATGTTGGTATTAAAAATAGGAATTGTATCGGCTACTTAGCATTCAGTACAGGTTTTAAGGGTCGCCTTAGGGAAATACGTTCGTGAGATGATCTCATACAACCGCCTACAAGCTTGTCAATATAAACAGCCGTATTTGTATATAATATTAATGTTCTATCTCTTTCGCTTCTTTCATAGTAGTAGCTCGGAGTTAGGATTTGTGCCCGGTTAATGGCGATAGGCTCGCCCCCTATTATATGGGACCTAAATATACCGACGAGCTGTGTACATTGGTACTACACCTCTGCCTAACCCTTCGGGGAATACAGGAGTGATGGTATATATCTGTCGTCGCTAAGAAAGTAAGTATGTCTTTTTCTTCGTCACTCTTTGAAGCCTTATATTTTTTATAACATTAATTTTTGCTTTTATCCAGGCAGAGGTATTCACGTCTACCTACAGATTATCGGAATTTACAATTCATTTGTAGGTGAGAAAAGTAGCTTTACATAATTTCAGGGTAAACTATACATATAAGGTATATCTCCAAATATCGTAGATATATTATCCTTCTATCCAACTTCCTAATAATATTAAAAATGCGAAAGTTTATGAGGATGGATTGATGGATGTTTGTTACTCTTTCCTCATGCTTAAACGGCTGAGCAGATCTGGGTGAAATTTGGCAATGAGATACATTGTAGTGAGGAATAACCCATAGGTTACTTTTTATCCCGAAATTCCGATTCCCGTGGGATTAAAATACCAAATTTGACGCGGATGAAGTCGCGGGCAGGAGCTACATATTATTACATATTTTGGAATCTCTTTCAATGAATTATATAACCCAAATAAAACCTTGCCTTTGTTCAATACAAGGGTCGCCACCATGACAACCTCATAAACTGCTACTATTAAATTGAAAATAAAATAATGATGATCAGCGTTTAAGTAAAGCGGTTCAAATCAAGAACACATTATAGCGCTTTTAATAATCATAATCTATTTTATCTATCTATCAAAAACCAATTCCAGCACAAAGCTATGCCATTTCTGACGCAAGACCATTATCATTAGGAACATCAGTTCCATTCTTTGTCCACACTAGACAATGCCAGCCCTAAGGCTCGATCCACACTGGTCGCGTGACAAAGCCGCCAGTCACGTCACTGTCAACCGCGTGTTTAATATCGAATTACCCGACGCCTGCCTCTGTCTAAAGCCTAAATAATGTACCTACTAGATAATTCAGCTAAATTACGGCTCGGCGTTTATATTTTGATTCTTGGTAAACTTTTGGTGGGTTTTTATAATTATATTAGTTTGTACGTGAGGAAACGTAACACGTTATGAATTTGGGAGTTTATATAGCACTGCTTTGTTAATGTCGAATTAAATTGTTTATTATCTCGCCACAATAATATGATACTCGTAAAATACCGAGTTATTAGAGAGGTAAAAATAGATATTTTTGTTATTTAATATTATTGGTCTAAGTATCAGTCTACCTAGACTAGGTAAGTATATTTCAGAACACCAGAAAATATAATATGACTTGACGTCTTGCCATATTTTTGGCTATAAGAAATCAATCAATTGACGTAGTAAATCTTGTTGTAATCTTTTTTCTCCGTGGCTATTCACATGTTTTATACTTATCTTAGTTAAACAGGGAAGCCTGTTATTTGCCATACAACTCTGTAATGCTCTATTCTGAAATACATTACTAAGTATAATTATAATCTCTAGCAAAATATCCATTTTAAACAGGACAAAGTCAAGTGCAAAAAATGAAGCAAAAAATTATTCGGAAACATAATACAGAGTTTCATTAAAATATACAATATAAAATACAAACAGTGGGGCCCCGATCCGATCGACAACCGACATGACACATTTAGGTCATTCCCCCACAAAAAAACTGTCACCTAACAAAAACTCATTAAAACAGGATAAACCATTATTACGATGTTTGATCCTAAAAGTTTTATTATCTTAGAACAAAAGTTGACGATCCAATGCATTTCATTAACAAAGAAACCAAGGAGAATACGTAATTAGAAAAAAAAAAGTGAGAATTGTGTTTCTTCATTCTTTTCTTTCTTTAAAAATTCTGTTAAGATAAAATGCAGTTGTGAAAAGCTCGAGCCAAAGCTATAGAGAACAGGAATTTAATATTTTCTTCTATTATACTGTTTTCTGTAAACAACTTAGTATATTATCTAGGTTATTAAAATATTAATCTGCTTTTGTAAAGAAAATATAAATAAAAAGATTTTATTGTTTGTAGGTTAGTATATCTCAGATAAATGCATCTGGTCTTGTACATCCATTCTTTATAGTAAATTTCCCTAAACTTGGATAGTTGTCGCCATTAACTAATACATTAATTGAAAGACATAATTTTTGAAAAAAACGCTTTATATTAATCCTCAATACCCGATTCATTTGCAAATAAAAGTAAAACTACATTTTTAAGTTGCTTAGAAATAAAAAGCTAATAAATAAGTGACGTCAGAGTGTACTATTGCCTTACAAAATCTACAGAGGAATCAGTAGTTTTGACAGTTCATAAAAAGTAGGTCAATTGATTACTGATGGTGTCAAATAGGTATCCAATTAGTCACCCATTGATATGAAGCCTTTAAACTAAATAAATTTTATGCGCGAAACGGATATTGCCAATTTAAAAATCGAACGGATTACATTACGTTTATTCCTCGTGCTAGACCCTCAGGCCATAACATTTTCAGGGAAACCAAACACGCGTGACGCTCGTGTCAAATGACGTCACACCTCCAATACCAGTGATTTATGAAGAGCAAGTGACATCAGTAAGTTGTTCACCCTTAATAACCGTAATGAACGTGCGATGCAGTCACGTCATGTCAGGAGCGTGTTTAATATCATATTACCCGCGCCTGCTAACTCCCACCAAATTATAATATGATAATGGCGAGATACCGGGATCGGTACTTTGGTATAATGCATGCCGTAACTGGCTTAACTTTGGGATAAAGCTCTGGGTAATGGGTTAGGTTGGTAGCATTGCTGGGGGAGTTGGTAAAATGGTTTCAAAAAAGGTGTTCGTATGTTGCACTAATATTTCAAATAAATTACTTTTTTTGTTTGTCTCTCGAAGCGACGCATAAAAAATATTACGATCAGGGAAACCTACACAATTGCCGAATGTCATTGGGTATGTTCTGTATGTTTTATAGTATACTGGACTTCAGAAGATTCTAAAATAAAGAAGATAGGAGACATGAACGTGGAGTTCCCGTTGAGGATAAATAGCAGCTTTGTTTATCAAGCAATCATCAATACGGGCCAATTAAATGCCGACTGCCATTGACACGCTAAGAAGAAGAGTAAGAGTTAGTACATAAGTCACAAAGATCATTGAAAAAAAAAAACTAAATAAGGTAATAAGAAAAGTTTACAAGTATGTATAATGTCGTATAAAGACCCAGTAGGGAAGGCACCCGCTACTCATACATGTTTTTGTGGGTTCAAATCAGGGCTAATACCAATGTGACTTCCTCAATTCATATGTAATTTCTAAGGATAACCTTGGACATCACTGACACCGGTAACGAAAAACAAGGTGAGAAACCTGGACTTGTAGTTGATATAAGTCCCACCCAAAAAAGATCTTAGACATTGTAATTATAAGCCAAAGTAAACATAAAGTCATCGTCTCCTATTACAGGAAGCTTTTCAGATGTAATATGGTAATAACACCGTTCATACGACAATTGTTACCCTGCACTTACACTAAGAAGCGAGTTTGGCTTAATTTGGAATAAAGCCAAAAAGCACCAAATGGAACTGAATTTTTGTCACAATAATTATTCGTTACGGCTTGTTCAACATGGTACAGCCACGCTTCCTTGAATACTTTTAATTATAGTGTAATATTTGTCTGCAAGTGGCGTAATGGCTCAGCAATTAGTTTTGTGCATTTCTGGTTGCCATATTTATGCTGCATTCATATGACAGATATAATCACGTATTCGTTCTTATTGGTGAGGCTCTTGTAACCGGCGTGCTTTTATGACTAGATATATGAACGTGAACGAGGCGAAAGGAGTATGTTAGGATCGTGTCAGGTGGAGTTCTGTGGTTTCTGCCTACCCCCATGGAAAAAAGGCGTGTGTTTAAGTATGTATGCATATTAGGGCCATTCTTTGCCTAGCCGTTTCCCTTCTACGATAGGAGCGACTTCTAGTCGAACTGAATACTATTATTTAACATAGAGCAACTGCCCAGTTACTGGGTAACCCAATAGCCCAATATCAATCACACCGTATGGAAGCTTCGAAATATAACATAACGTATGTTCGTTAGGCCGGTTCGTTGGCTGATCGATAGCTTGCGAGACTGGGGTTTTCGTCTAGGCCTATAAGAATACCTACATAAAATTCAAATAGCAACAAATATTAATACCAGCCTGTTACTGTCCTACCGCAGAGCAAAGACCTCTTTTCATGCAAAAAAAGCACAATCATTGAATAATATCACAACTAAAATATCGTTTTTATTTTAAGAAAATGCATGATCAGTATCTACATCGAAGAAACGGAGTTATAATCTCTGCATAGCTTATTATAAACTAAAGATTATTCAAAAGTGAAAACAAGAAAATTAGCGATTCAATTAGTTGGCATACCACCACACCCCTGTTACCCTAGTACATTAATTATGTAACTACCTATGCTGTAACAGTTGCACTTTAACTACTATAAAAACAGTTGTCGATGTGTATCTTTTTAAGGTACGTACCAGTCGCTTACTCAGGCCTAGTACCGTGTACCTACTTATTCAGTACACCTTTACTCACCAACACAGAAAAATCAAACGTAACTCAAAGCAATAAAGTAGAAAGTTGGGTGTAGATAAAAGACAGATGGCTGGTAAAATACATGTATTACCAAATAGAGGAATTGTCGCATTTCACTCGGCTAACAAACAAGGTGATGAAAGTAATCGAATACTAACACTCGGACCAAGTTACAGGGAAAATTCCACTTACCGCCTGTTATTGGATACTATAAGAACCATACAGAATGCGAATGTGATCCTATCGTGTAAAGATGTCACTGTTAAGTAGGGTGATCAAGTAAAGAGGTCGCTCTCCTATTCAGTCGGGTTATACCATTGCAGTGGTGTTTTGTGCAAACTCGAATTGAAAGTGGGATCTCGGTTTAGCTTTTTACCGGTGAATTAGGCTTTTATAAATGCGTTAGCCTTTAAAATGTTTTGAAAGTCTTTTTAGGTTCTCTTAATGTTTTTTTAGTAGCTATACTTAAACTTTAAATAAATAGGAGGTTTGCGTACAGTAGTTTTGTATAGCAAGTAGCTTTATGGAGCGAATCACCACTATCATGCCTGTGTTCCCCGAAGGGTTAGGCAGAGGTGTACCAATGTACACCCACAGACACACCGAAATAAACAAAAAACCTTTCAAACATGATAAATGGTAAAATCTTTTACCATTTTACCATATACACCATTAGTATCTATATTACGGGCTGGTGTCCGCAACTTCACGTCTAAGCGCGTATCGTGTGCACCATTATACCATTTAACCATTTTATTTTAAATTAAAAAATCAGTAGTTCCATGTATGTATTTTAACCGTATATGTATATTTTAACTTATGTACGGAACAACACATTTTTTTTTATAAGCTACAAACCTTTGGACCCTTTGTAATCTAGAATGAAATACTGAATCGATAAAAGTTTGTTCAACAAATAACGGGTTAAAGGGGATTCCATCGATTATTTGTTATACATACATACATATTTTCATTTGCGCATTGTTTAGTCGGCATAAATTCCAAAGCCGTAAAGTCTTGTTTGTACTATCTACTGCGTGACATTTGGCATCGACAAACGCTCGTTCCCATATATCACTATCGGTAATCCAACTTAACTATTGCTCGTATATCTATTGTTTACGATAGGACTATTTATTAGATTAATTTTTAAAAAAGATACAATTTTACCAACTAAATACATGTAAGTATTTAAAAGGAAACAATTATTTAAATTTTGCAAGAGTAAGTTACGATGCAGGCCATGTAACTCGACCGAAAAATCGGTTCGGCAAAAATTAAACCGAATAATAATCAGTAAAATATGTACTCAGCGCAACTCTACTTTAAATTGATGCTATAAAAATCAACATTAATAACCCTAAACGAGAATAATTAATAAATTGATAATAAACTCTCAACCGTCTCATTAGTTCATTGACTCAAGAATGTCGCTAAACAATTGAGTGATTTGCCAACTTACCTTCAATGTAAACTCGACCTTAAAACCACACACTAAAGTGCAATTTTCAATTACAATACATATCAGCACATGCTTGGAAGCAATAACTCTATATTGAGTCCGTGGATGTCACGTTTAGCAATAGGTACTCGGAAACTATGCCGATACTGTGAATTAATTGTTGTAGTTAGTGTTCGCGACGGCACGTCACCATATAGTGATAGTTTGATAGTAAATAGAACAATATAGACTCATATAGACTTATAGTTAAAATCAGTGTAACGTTTCAGAGTAAATAGTACTATGTAACTTCGTAGTAGGAGTCGTTCCCACGCTCCACAGTGTAATGCGTTTAAATAGGCAACCTATAGTGCTTAAATAGTGTCTAGATTCAAGTTTGTGTGTAAAACCGTAAGTACAGCGCTCTTTGTATCATCTATTAAGTGGGTAGTTCATAGTATATAGTTTTGCTCATAGTGCGTCCAGGTACCCTAGATTGAGACCTAGCCCTGGACCTAACTTTCATAGTCATAGTGTTTCAGTAGCCCACTTGATAGACGTTGCAAGGCGCGCGTACATAGTTTGTTGTTTTAAATAAATGATTATTTTTTCGTCGTTTCATTTATAGAGGTGTGACACACTCAAATAGAAGGATAGGTCGAATGTAAGCCCTAGGTCATGTAATAGTATAGTCTGGCTACCTAAAGCCACTTGTAACTAGGGTCCTACTATAGTGTTTCATGAAACAGTAACCCGTAAAGTTAAATAATAGTCCCATTTTCTTAGAATATTTTGCTTTACACCTGCTATAGTTTTTCAGTTTTATAGATGCAATCGGGGTTACAGTTTCATGAGACGGACGCTTTCAGGAGGATTCTAATGATAGGTCACACACCATAGTTTTATAGTATTTTAATAGAGAAAACACACAATTTACACACAAACATTGTAAAAATATTGATAAATAAAGAGACTAATTAGCAAGCGGTCTGCGGTTCTCGTTACGGTAAAGTTTCGCGGTACTTAAGCGCACGCGCCGAAATCGCGAATTCGTAGTCATTGGCACGGAACTTTTAAAGCGCCCTCTATCGCACTAATGTACTCCTGAAGGATTACGCAGACCGCTTCCTGAAACGTTATGAAGACTTATTAGCCGAATGACTTTAATTTCAACATAGAAACCTCTTCCCTTACACAGCGCCTGGCGCACTTCGAACACTCAGAAACTTCAACACTTCAAGGAAATCACTCCGGAACCTATAGGTGTAGGACGTCAGCGCCGTCTGGAAGTATTCGTAACCCATAGTATCCAGCGATCACGCCCGTCCGGCACATAAGTTGGTCCTGTCGAGCCGGATATTTCTTTTGAAGACTGAAGATTTCTATTGAAGACCGAAGTCTAACATCAAGATGCCGATTACAAGATCGCAAGGCAAGACACCTGAAGCATGGACAGTGGAAGTGGGACATAGTGCTACAGCCATACGACATCAGCTACCTCCGCGTTCACCGTCCACCACCGAAGGCATCGAACGACAGCCGGCCCCCCCAACCCCGCGGGGGGGTGAAGACTCACCTGCGCCTACACAATCCGAAGGGACAGAGCGAACAGAACCAGTAGCTTCCAAACCCAGGAAGGGTACCAGAATAGAAGAGGGAAATTCAGACAGAACACTGAAACCTACAGATAGAAGCCGACCCATGCCAATGACTACCCGGGGTGACGCCCGTATCGAACATAGCCGACCGCCGTCTACGCAAAAGACGACACGGTCACAACACAGGAATATTTTGAAGGCGCGTGAAGACGTCCTCAAAATAAAATTAGAACTTGCTCAAGTTGCACTTCAGAGGGCCGAACAAGAATCGGACGATGATTATTTAGAAGACCGAAACTCCAATGAAGAATACGTGCGCTCCTGGCTCGAAGAGGCACCGGAACCCGAGCCGCTGCAAGAGGACAACGCCACCGTGGGGGATATAGTAAATAGAAACATAGTAAATAGAACCCGTATAGCCGACCCCCCGGCGGACATCGAAAATATAGTGGACCTCGAACCGCAAGTACCTTCTACTTCTAAAGTGAATACAGTGAATCAAGTGAACAACAACTTAGCAGCAAGAAACATAGAAGATCCCAAAGGGGAAGATACGCTCCGACCGTTTATAACGGAGCTCACGTCCGCAATAGTGTCGCTGGCCGACAGAAAAACAGATCAATGGACGTTTCGTCATCCATCGGCATCGAAAGTCATCATGACACTGCCGAACTTCAGTGGGGCCCACACAGAATGGCTATCGTTTCGCGCCATTTACGAAACAACTCGAACATATTTCAACGACGTCGAGAATACAGCAAGACTCAGAAGAAGCCTGCATGGACGAGCGCTCGAGACAGTTAGCTCCGAACTCATCGGCCACGCGAAACCTGACGACATCATGAGGGAACTCGAGCTACAATTCGGCCGTCCAGACTCCATCGCTCAAGCCGAGACTGAGCGACTGCGAGGATTACATCGCTGCACCGAGGCCCCGAAAGATATCTGCATGTTTGCAAGCCGAGTCAGAAGCGGAGTCGTCACTTTGCGTGCGTTGAAGAAGGAACACTACCTAATCAACGCCGAGCTAATACGCACGCTCACCGAGAAGCTACCCAACTCTCTGCGTGCACAGTGGTATCGAACATATACCGAGAAGTACCAGTCGCTGCCAGACCTCACACTCTTCAGCGAGTTCATCACTGAACAAGCTCGCTTCTGCAGCGCCTTCGCTCCGCCTGAGAACATCGACGCCGCTAACGCATCATCGTCCAGACGTGTCACACAAAGAACTCACACAACCACAGAGAAACCGGCTAACAAATGCCGTGTTTGTGAGAAGGAGGGTCACTACACGTCTGACTGCAGGAAGTTTAAAGAAGCGTCTAGCGACAAGAAGTGGGAGCTCGCAAAGAAACATAGTCTCTGCTTTCGTTGTTTGAGATTTCGTCGTAATGGTCACACATGCAAACGAAGAAAGTGTGACGTCAAAGGGTGTATAGCCACGCACCATCGGCTTCTACACCACGATAAGAAGCCTGCCGCAGAGGAAGTCAAGAAGCCTGATGCCCCTACACAGAAGGCAGAGGCACAAGAAACAGTAGCCAGTTCACGGTCATCATCCAGTCAAGCCTTCTTGAAGATAGTACCCGTGCGGGTGATCGGACCGGCGGGAGAGACTTCCACTTACGCACTCCTAGATGATGGGTCAACAGTGTCACTCATCGATGAAGACATCGCGAAGCAAGTCGGCGCAGAAGGCCATATCGACCCGCTGAAGATCGGAGCGATCGGGAACACAACTATAAACACACCGTGTTCCCGAAGAATCACAGTCACGCTCGCAAGCCAGCTGAAGAACAGGGTGCCGTTCAGAGCGCGCACCATACCGAAGCTTCACATCGCGCCGCAGTCAGTCACTCACGATGACGTCACAAACTGTCATCACCTAGACGACCTCAGGCAACAGCTGATTTATGACGCCGGCGCACCGAAGATTTTAATCGGCCAAGACAACTGGCACCTATTGCTCGCCACCGAAGTCCGCAGAGGTCCGAAGCATCAGCCTGTGGCCTCACTCACACCACTAGGCTGGACTCTGCACGGCGCGCATACTAGATCAATAGGCCAGAAGGTGCACTACGTCAACGGGCTCACGGCGGCGAACAATAGTCTCGACGAGCAGCTGCGTGAATATTTCGCACTCGAATCTCTGATCGTCAACCCACGACGACCAGACTCTGACCCCGAGAAGAAGGCCGAAGATATTTTGAAACGTCACATTAGACAATTAGAAGATGGCCGTATAGAAACAGCTCTGCTATGGAAGCAAGAAACCATAGAGATGCCTGATAGCTACGGGACAGCCATGAAGAGGCTCGTCTCCATAGAAAAGAAGCTGGATAGCAAACCCACGCTTCGAAACAAATATAGTGAACAGATGGACTCCCTCGTCAAGAAAGGGTACGCAGAGAAAGCACCCAAGTCCAGCACACCGGGTAGAACCTGGTACTTGCCTCACTTCGACGTCTACAACCCGATGAAGCCAGAGAAGCTGCGCATAGTACATGACGCCGCCGCCAAGTCAAGTGGGATGTCACTCAACGACTACCTACTTACGGGACCAGACCTGCTACAGTCGTTGCCCGGCGTCATGATGAGATTCCGTCGTCACCACATAGCCATCTCCGGTGACATAGCGGAGATGTTCATGCAGGTGAAAGTGCGACCAGAAGACAGAGACGCACTCAGATACCTATGGCGAGGCGATAGAAGAGAGGGAGCCCCTGAAGAGTATCGCATGACGTCCATTATATTCGGCGCAGCGAGCTCACCGTGTACAGCAATATTCGCGAAGAATTGGAATGCGAAAAGACACGCCACAGAGCATCCAGAAGCAGTAGAAGCAATAATAGAAAATCACTACATGGATGACTATCTTGACAGTTACAAGACTATAGAAGAGGCGACGCGCATAGCAACCACAGTCAAAAATATACATAAACAGGCGCGTTTCGACCTCAAGAAGTGGGTGTCAAATAGCACAGAAGTCTTAGAAAACTTAGAGCCGACACACAGCCCTACTGAAGTTGTCAACATCGGCAATATAGAAAATATAGAGAAGATACTCGGTCTAATATGGAGGCCGAGCACAGACGAGCTGGGTTTCAACCTTACCCTCGCTCGACTACCGAGAGGCGTTTTAGAAAAAGACGCGCCTACCAAGAGAGAGGCGCTGCAGATCGTCATGTCTCTGTACGACCCACTAGGCCTCGCCTCACCCGTTACCATTAGAGCCAAGCAAATATTGCAAGAGGCATGGAGGCGAAGCATCGACTGGGACCAGCACATAGAGCAAGACCTGGCCACACAATGGAAGAGCTGGATACAGCACCTAGAGCGGCTCGGAAACATCACCATACCACGGTGTTATCCAGGCTATAGTGACGCCGCAGAAGTTCAAGTCCACGTCTTCACCGACGCGAGCGAGATGGCATACGCAGCAGCTGTTTACTGGAGAGCCACAACACCGAGTGGCGAGACACATGTCACCCTAGTCATGGCAAAAGCGAAGGTGGCACCGCTCAAGCTGCAATCGATACCGCGCCTCGAGCTGCAGGCCGCGGTGATGGGAACCCGCGTGGCTGCAGCTGTGATACGCGAGCACAAAATGAAGCCCGCATCGACTACGTACTGGTCCGATAGTAAAACAGTGCTCACATGGCTCAGAAGAGGGGCGAGAGTATACAAGCCGTTCGTCGCTCATCGTATAGCTGCCATCGAAGAAAACAGTAAAGTTGAAGACTGGCGATGGGTGCCCACAAAGCTCAACATAGCCGACGTCGCTACGCGTGACGTACCACACCAGTTCGACTCGAAACACGAGTGGTTTTGTGGCCCTAAATTTCTATACGAAGAGCCATCTACGTGGCCGTCCGAGAAGCCGCCGCTCACAGAACATACAGGCGAAGAAAGAACGCTCGCCACCGTCGAAGAAAACAATGGCCCACAGCTATCTGAAGCCATACCCGACCCGTCAAGGTTCTCGAGATGGGAACGACTACTCAGAGCGACGGCGAACGTTCTACGCTTCATATCATTATGTCGCGGGTCGACAGAGAAAACGTTCTACAAACGCACTACAAAAAACATAGAAAAAGATCCGGACTGGAGGAAACGTACAAAGACGGCGCAGCCCCCTCCTACACGGATATCGAAGAAACCATCACAATCAATAATACAAGCTGAGTTTCTGAGAAAAGCGGAGAACATACTCATACGAGTAGCGCAACAACAGTCTTTTGCTAGTGAAATAGCTAGCCTGAAAAATAGTAAACAGATTGATAAGGATAGCCGACTGCGTCCGCTGCAAATAGAGGTCATTGATGACGTCATAAGGCTAAGAAGCCGCATAGAAGCCACCTACGAAGTGTGTAATGACGTCAAACGGCCGCCGATACTACACGGCGATCATTATATAACGCAGTTATACATAGACTGGACACATCGTAGTCTACAGCACAGTGGTACGGAACTCACTATCAACGAGGTGCGACAACACTACTGGGTCATCAAGCTGCGACCCACTGCGAAGATGGTAGTAGCACGCTGCCTACAGTGTCGCATCCGTAAGGCACAACCACCCGTGCCTGCGACCGGCGACCACCCGAGAACGCGCCTAGCTCATCATCAGAGGCCGTTCACCTACACAGGGCTCGACTACTTCGGCCCACTGTCCGTCACCGTCGGTCGTCAGCACCAGAAGAGGTACGTGGCGCTGTTTACGTGCCTCACAACGCGAGCCGTCCACCTGGAGATAGCTGCCAGCCTCAGCGCAGACTCAGCTATACTAGCGCTGCGTCGATTCGCTGCGCGCAGAGGCTGCCCCGCTGAGATACACTCCGACAACGGCACCAACATGCACGGTGCCGACAAGGAGCTCCGAGACGCCTTCAGAGAGGAAGCCAGTCGTCGAGGCGTCGTGTGGCGCTTTATAACGCCGTCCGCGCCCTTCATGGGGGGCGCCTGGGAGCGCCTAGTCCGCTGCGTCAAGTCCGCGCTGTACACTGTACTCACAGAGAAACACCCGCAGGAAGAAGTGTTGTCCACACTGTTGTGTGAGGCGGAGTACACAGTAAACAGCCGGCCGTTGACCCACGTATCCGTTGACAGCGAAGACGACGAGTCCATAACGCCGAATCACTTCTTACTCGGTGGTTCTGCGCGACTACCATCACCCGGCGTGTTCACCGAGGAAGACGTCGATAATAGAAAGCTCTGGCGACGCTCACAAGCACTCGCCGATATGTTCTGGCGTCGCTGGGTGCGCGAGTACCTGCCGGAACTCCAAAACCGGCGGGAGCCGCACGGACGCGGGCCCGGCATACAGGTCGGCGACCCCGTCCTCATCGCAGACGGTCAGCTGCCACGCAACACGTGGCCGCGCGGCCGCATAGTCGCCGTGTTCCCCGGCGCCGACGGCGCAGTCCGGACCGCTGAGGTGCGCACAGCCGGCGGCACCTTGAAGCGTCCGGTGAAGAAACTCGTTCCACTGCCTCAGTGAACGAAATCCAGGAGTCGAGGCGGCGGGCACCGCCGCGGCGAGGCCGCTACACCGGCCGTCGCTCACCGGGGTGATGCAGCGCCGCTCCGACATCGAGGCGACATCGAGTCGTCACTGCACTGCACGGCGGGAGAGATGTTCGCGACGGCACGTCACCATATAGTGATAGTTTGATAGTAAATAGAACAATATAGACTCATATAGACTTATAGTTAAAATCAGTGTAACGTTTCAGAGTAAATAGTACTATGTAACTTCGTAGTAGGAGTCGTTCCCACGCTCCACAGTGTAATGCGTTTAAATAGGCAACCTATAGTGCTTAAATAGTGTCTAGATTCAAGTTTGTGTGTAAAACCGTAAGTACAGCGCTCTTTGTATCATCTATTAAGTGGGTAGTTCATAGTATATAGTTTTGCTCATAGTGCGTCCAGGTACCCTAGATTGAGACCTAGCCCTGGACCTAACTTTCATAGTCATAGTGTTTCAGTAGCCCACTTGATAGACGTTGCAAGGCGCGCGTACATAGTTTGTTGTTTTAAATAAATGATTATTTTTTCGTCGTTTCATTTATAGAGGTGTGACACACTCAAATAGAAGGATAGGTCGAATGTAAGCCCTAGGTCATGTAATAGTATAGTCTGGCTACCTAAAGCCACTTGTAACTAGGGTCCTACTATAGTGTTTCATGAAACAGTAACCCGTAAAGTTAAATAATAGTCCCATTTTCTTAGAATATTTTGCTTTACACCTGCTATAGTTTTTCAGTTTTATAGATGCAATCGGGGTTACAGTTTCATGAGACGGACGCTTTCAGGAGGATTCTAATGATAGGTCACACACCATAGTTTTATAGTATTTTAATAGAGAAAACACACAATTTACACACAAACATTGTAAAAATATTGATAAATAAAGAGACTAATTAGCAAGCGGTCTGCGGTTCTCGTTACGGTAAAGTTTCGCGGTACTTAAGCGCACGCGCCGAAATCGCGAATTCGTAGTCATTGGCACGGAACTTTTAAAGCGCCCTCTATCGCACTAATGTACTCCTGAAGGATTACGCAGACCGCTTCCTGAAACGTTATGAAGACTTATTAGCCGAATGACTTTAATTTCAACATAGAAACCTCTTCCCTTACACAGCGCCTGGCGCACTTCGAACACTCAGAAACTTCAACACTTCAAGGAAATCACTCCGGAACCTATAGGTGTAGGACGTCAGCGCCGTCTGGAAGTATTCGTAACCCATAGTATCCAGCGATCACGCCCGTCCGGCACAGTTAGTAATATTGTGTAAGTACGAGATACCGTTTGCAACTATACGTTAATACATAGTTGTAGAATCAAGGTAGTATTAGCACTAGTAGGTACTAGTATTAGTACAGGTATTCGTATTACCAACTGATCCGTTGGCCTCGTGGTCGCAAGCGCGACTGATGACCGTGGGATCCTGGGTTCGATTCCTAGGTCAGGAAAACAGTTTTATTTCCAAGTTATTCCACAAACCATTTTTAATTAATAAAGTGTACATTTTATAACAAATAATGTACATAAACCGTAATTTCTGAAATTTGGGGTTATATCAAAACCAGCAACCACATTAAAGACAATTATTACTATTTCCCCAGTTATCAACATTTAGTGAAAATGAAGGACTACGTACATATATTATGTATTGTCAGAATATTTAGTAGGAATAGTAACTAATAATGGAAACGTACATTCTATGAAATATCGGTAACTAGGGTAATTATAATATAATTTTTACAGTCGATCAGTGTGGGAAACGTTTAAATTAATAATGAACAGATATTTTGTATAAAACACCTAATTTAAAAGCATTTATGTTTTATATTCTAAAAAATGTGATAACAAAAATAAATCAGGAAAGCAATCAGTTCGATATTCTCAACACAACCTTTGATAACGTTGTATTCAAAATGCCGAACCGAATGCACCGAACCGCTTTTAAGAATACCAACCCCTTAAAGAGAAGTCGTCAAATAAAGCTTGCTATTCAAAAAAACAAAGCTGTAAAAGATTCTTGAAAAAAGTACCTGTTAAGTATCAGACTCAATTTTTTGTTTAATTAATTTTACCATCTATCGGTATCACACTTTGTTTTAACTTTAAAATCTATTTCAGCATTGACAACCAATTTTAAAAACTATAATAAAAAAAAAACGCCTTTTACTTACTAATTAAATGATATTCTACTTATTCAATGTGTACAAATCGATATTGCAAATTCCCTCATTGATCTAACAAGTAATAGTCAGTTAGACCAATAACCTAGGTCTGTTATTATCGTAAACTATCCATTATGAGCTGTGAGAATCCGTCAGATGTTGGTTAACAAGCCACTAAACTCTGTTTCCCGTATTTAAAAAGAATTTACAAACAATGGGGGTGGAGAAACGTAATAGACACCTAGAAAAATATTCTTCGTAAACAGCTTTTTTTTTTAAAGACGGGAAATCATCAAATGACTTCCCCCGCCCTGGGCGGGGCGGGAGGGAGTGTCAGACTTTTACTGACTAAAACCCGTCTATGTTTCTTTCATGTGCCCTTTGCGTTCCGGGGGCGCGGTATCTCTTTCGAACAACCCGCAGCCCCGGTTCGTAAACAGCTGTGTCTATGGTTTAATAACTATTGGTGTTTAAACAAAACAATTTGTCGTAATTAAAAATGTGTGTCGACACTGTTGGCGCAGTGGTTGCTGCGTTGCGTGTTGCGGGTTCGACTCCCGCACGGGACAAATATTTGTATAGCCTACAGATAATTGTCCCGGATTTGGCTGTTTGTGTATGTGAATTTATATGTTGTAAATGCACCCATGATACAGAAGAAATTCTTAACGAGTGGTGACGCGTTATTAAAACATAAAGAAAATAAATTTCAATCATTCAAAGTGTTTTCAATGCCAGACAGGTAATTTAAAAACACATTTTCTGATATCTAAGACATAAAAATTATAAACTTCCAAAATAAACAGAACCATTATAATAAACCAGAGATTATCAAAGTTAGACGGTAGAACGGAAATTATATTCTAAATAACACGCGAGTCTAAAATAAAACCGTACAACTCACTGTCTGAACTGTAAAACGCAACACAACC
Source organism: Caradrina clavipalpis (assembly GCA_932526535.1). Taxonomy (NCBI): domain Eukaryota; kingdom Metazoa; phylum Arthropoda; class Insecta; order Lepidoptera; family Noctuidae; genus Caradrina; species Caradrina clavipalpis. The sequence continues at coordinate 6,210,151 of OW052103.1, forward strand.
ACTGGAAAGCCTTTATTTCGAGGTTCAAGAATGAACGTGGTAAAAATAAGTATTCAGAATGTCAAGCGCTCATCAAGTTGATTGACGTTAGTATAATACAGGGAACTAACTTGAGTAAATATTATATTTTCACAAATATTTTTCCTTGAAAGCTTCTGTAAGGAATACCGGCGATGAAAAAACAATTTCCGTTAAGGTAAAAAACAAGAACGAAACAATGATAAAATAAAGAGTATATTATTGATAAGTTAATAAGCAGAGTATCCATTATTTACGAGTATATTACAGCAACATAATTAACGCAACGATACAAAAAATATTTGCTTGAAATTGTAATCCCATAAGAAATAAAAGCAATCCCAATTTTTATATTGCAACACAGAATTTTGAAATTCGCTACCTGTCATAACAATATGGCGGCAGCGAACTGTCAAAAAGCGCGCGAGATGAATGCCAGCCGATACATGGCATGTGCCCGGAATGATTTGCGGCGTACTCGCCAAATATGAACGCGGCCGTGCTAAAAATATTGATTTATTTTCAGGCTATTCAACATTTTCATATATAAAATAAAATCTGAACGTCACTCATGGCGAGGCTACTGTGGAAAATTGACGAGAAAAAAGTAGGCATTCATATTTTATTGTTATGTTTTTTTTACAGTTCGTAAAATAAAATACTATCACGCATGTATACCCCGAAGTGTTAGGCAGAGGTGTACCAATGTACACCCACAGTTCCCAGGTATGTTTTTTTAGGTCCCATGTAATAGGGGGCGAGCCTATTGCCATTATCCGGGCACTAATCCAGTCTCCGAGCTGCTACTGAGAATTTCATAGAAAATCCCAATAACACTTTTCGCTCGACCTGGGAATCGAACCCAGGACCTCTAGCGTAGCAGTCGTGCTTAGGACCACTAGGCTACCGAGGCAGCAGAAGTATTATTATGGTTTTTTTTACAGGCTGTATGTTTAAAGATGCCAGCTCAAATTATACCTAGATGAAAACATATTTGTTCAATATGACTGAACCGGTAAACAAATTACAAAAGCGTTTTAAAGTTCAAGGATATAATTAGAGGCATTATACTTCAGCCAACATAAAAACAACCTGTTTTCATTCTACATAACAACAACAAAAGGCTTATTTTATTGCCAGCCTCAAAAACAAGGAAGCGATACAGTTTAACCCCGATCCACAAAAGCTGACAGCAAAAAGATCAGACGACCTCTTACCCATAAAATTGTTTTCTCCTGACGGTACAAACACGCCATATGACATTGTATAAAAAAAGTAAATCTGTGAGGTGACGTCGTGAGTGACCTGTGAGGGGATTACACCTGTAAGCCTCTCAAGTATCGTGGCTTCAAAGCGGGGACTTACGGACCTCTGCGGAGGTTTTATGAGCTCTGTAGATAGTCCATATAATTAGTATAGCATTATTTCAAGGGGAAACTAACTAATGTGGAGGATTACGATGTGTATTCAAAGACGTTGTTTGTGTTTACAGGTTGTATACAATGATATTATGTATATGTACTCGTAATTACATAGGAAATAGAATATATAACGAATATGACGTTATTGTTTATTAAACTTATTTACAGAGCTATTTAATGTCGTGATGGCCCAGTTGTTAATGTGGGTTCGATACCAGGCACTTGCCTGGTACCAGCCACATTGGTACTTACCAATGTGGCTTTTTCAATTCATATGTACTCTCTAAGTTTATCTAAGACATCTCTGACAACGGTGAAGAATAACTTATATTTATATAAGTCTGAAATCGCCAATCCGCCTTGAGTAAGCGTGGTGATCAATGCTTGTGCCTTCTCCGTAAGTCCTAGTAATAGGCTGGTATTATTTTCCCAGTATTTTATGTTATGATGTTTGGAGTGCTAATCTTGTAAGACCAATTGAATCTTCAAATCACAAAACAGATTAAAATCATTCACGTTTCAAATGAAAAGTCATAAATATCAAAAGTTTGATCATTTACTGGCATTTTAAAACCTGACATGGCACAAAGCGAGTCTCTTCAAAAAAACAACGGAGTCAAACTGTAGAGCTCAGTTTTCCCAGCGCTAGGTAGGTGAAGGCGCCAAGGGAAATACACTTGATTGCACCCGCCCGCCTTCCACACACGATGCATTTTGATTTCAACCCACTTCTTATTTATAGGAACTCAGTCGCACGCTTTTTTTATTCCGTTGTATTTTGGTATTATGAGGAAATCAGTTGTTGAGCAGTATCACTTTGTGTGATGATTGTTCGTATGATCCTTTTACTTTAACTATTTCACTCTCGCTTTGTTTGATTTTGTACCTAGTTAACCACCAGGAGATTCCAGACTATACAACAATAGCTTTAGTAGGATTGCAGTATGCAGTTGCAAATGTGAGAATGACTTTATTTTAAAAGATACTTAATGTAATGTTGAAGTCAATGTTTAAAAATCGAAAGAGAAATTATTCCCAACAATATTTATTTGGTATTTCTTATATACTTACTTGATTAATATAAAATAACAGACGTAATTAAAACAATATCGTGATGGCCCAATGATTAAAACGCTTGTCTCTCATGCTTGAAGTTGCGGGTTTGATGCTGGGAAAATACCAATGTGACTTTTCCAATTCACTTGTACTTTCTAATTAAATATTGGATATAATTGACATTAGTGAAGAAAAACAAAGTGAGGAAACCTACCAATCCGCCTTGAGCAAGTATGGTGATTAATGGTTATGCCTTCTCTGGATGAGAAGAGGCCTTTGCCCAGCAGTGGGACAATAATACCTGGTATTATTATTATTTACACAACACAATAATCGTACTGACCACACACTTTACAACACACGCGTTCGTCGATCAACCACGACGTTGCGGTTAAAACAATCGTTACAGATATTTAAAAAACTTTAATTGCAGACGTGTTCTTGACTTCCAAATTTGCACACAGTGAAACGCATCAATAATAACTAAGTATTACTAATGTTGGGCCGGTCGAGCGTGAACAAAGAAGTACATCGATACACCAGGGGATTTCATAACATTGTGGAATTTGTTCGAAAGAGTCATCGCAGCCCTGGAATGCGTGTGAGGAACACGGCTGGGGTTTTAGTCAGTAAGAGTCTGACACTCCCGTCCCGAGAGGGGCCTATGCAGTGAATGTACTACGGCAAAAATGAATCATCATATTTGCCGTAGTACATTCACTGCTGGACATAGGCCCACTCAAATCAAATAAATAAAATGGAATCATCAGATTCAATATACAATTGTTTGAATAACTAATGACTGCTGTTTTACGACAAATAACTGAGGTAGTAACGGCGGTTGACCCATTGAAGCTGATTTATGAATGTTTCATAAAAACTGAATGGCAAACGTGCGTGTGAGTTTACGGGCGATGCATAATTTTTAAGGGTTTTTATACTACGTAATGGTTAGGTAACTACTATTATGTTATGAATTACGACGATTGCAAAATACAAATTTACTTTTTAAATTAATGTTTATCTCATGACGAAAATCTATGGATAAAACAAAAAAAAGTATTTTGGTTTAGAGACAGTTCAATAAGATATAGATATCCACCAACTTTGGGGATCTCTGTATTTAAAACGGAACTATTATAATCAATACGTTACATTTAAACTCTTTTGCATTGGATTGCATTAGACTTTTAAAGTATATTTTTTTGTAATTGCAAAAAAATCTGGAAAAGAAACATACTAAAAAGTCTGAAACAGAAGTTTTATCTTGTACTTATAAATTCTCTATATATTTTATTTTATCAATAATTTATTTCAGTTTCCTAATTGTTTATATCCTACACTAAAATAAATCCCAACCAAAACCTGAAAATCGATTTCATGTCATAAATTCTGGAGTCAATCTCGTAATGTTATTCATATTACATACACAAGTGAATCAGGAACCGTGACGGCGGTGGCAGGAGCTTGCACAACCGCGGTGCATATTAACGGCGGCGCGTGCGCATCCAGCACAGTGACACGCCACACGTTACTACAACATGATTCGCAACATTGCTGTGAGTATACTGTTGATTATTTTATTTTATTTTTAAATCATTTGATTTTTTGAGGATTGGATTTTTTTTGTCAAATAAAAAGGATATTTATTATAAAAGAGTAGTCATTTTGGTGTTTAATCATTTTAATTTTATTTTTGAGTAATTAATAATTTAATTTAATTTTAAAGTTTTATTTTAAAGTATAATCTTAAAAGGAAAAATAAAAAAGAATTAACAAATAGGATTCCTAAAATAAACTAGATTTTTAAATGGCCAGACAAATAACTTTCACTTATGAGAAAAAGTTTATAAGGTTTCTTTTAATGCAGTAATTTTTTGTCTAATAATTATACTATGCTTAATGCGAAATCAAATAATAATATAATGATCACACAGAACGATCATTATGAAACGTGTTTATAAAATAATTATTTAGGTAATTTTCAGTAGTTGTGTGTATAACACAAATTCCTGAAACCACTTAACCAATGTCTCTGATTCTAGTTTTACTGGAACTCCATTTCTGTTAAGTAAAAATATTTTCCGAGAAAATTTGGTTTTTTCTCTCAATATTTATAGTATATTTTCTCGTCATTTTTGCCTCTTTAAAAGCAATGGAAAAGCACTGAAATCACTCGTAGTAAATGTGCATATACCTGGTATATTTCTTCGTACATTTCTGTATTTATAATTTCTCTTTTTTTCAGTTGACCCTGGCCGTAGTGGTTGCAAGCCATATGTGCTTAGCGAACCCTGTACCAGACCCAAACCATGTCCACAGAACACAGTAAGTAGTACCTAGTACTTACAGTAAGTAATCTTAAATGAATACTGTTAAGATATAAAATTGTTTTTTCATATAAGGATTTTATTGGAAGTTCTGATCCAGCTTCCATATTTCACTGATAGAGTTACACTGTTGGCGAGTGCCATAGGATGTGTTGTGTTGTGACCTACCCGCGTTTTACGTTGCGTTCTAGTGATTCCATACTAAAGATCTACATACACAATCAAAATGTATGGCATAGCTGATTTATAACTTTAGAAATACGAAGACCAAAATCACGCATATTAAGGAAATTAGCATTGCTGCTTTTTATTTATTTGCTGTATCTTCTTATTATTGCAAGAAATAGTAATTACAAATTCTGTAAAAGTCTGCTCAAATTATTTTTATACCATAAAATATTCGTATTGCTAAAAACATGCACAGCAAAATAAGCCTAACTAACGCTGCAATTTACGTCATTTCCTATACATATCTCATCTTCCAGTAGGTAATTATTCTCTGTGCGAAGATTTGGGATCTTCCTGATAGCACAGATAATATCTAACGCTGTCTATCTATCAGATTTATTGCTAACATAACTGTTAATGGCAGCTGTGACATGAGTTATGTACTGGCGGTCTTGCTAATGTACCTATGTATATCTAATATGTATAGCCTTAATGGTGACGTCATGATAAAGTATATAATTTGGGTGGTAAATTAATGTGAAAAATTAAAATGCGAGATTCTTTATTTTTTTGTTGTCTTAGAGAGATCCTAGTGGGCATAACACACGTATACAATATCAAAGACGTTTATGAGCTGTAAAATAAATAATCCAAACTTCGGACGTCTATGGATACTTATAGAAAAATATACTATCATAACGATTTGCAAGGAGACAAAGCATTCAATATTTATTTAATTGAATTATAAGGTCTACGTGAGCGAAGCTGCTGGGACAGCGAGTTAATAGTTTTCAAAAAAACAGTTTGAATTTTTAAATGATGACACGGTTCGCGCATTGGCTGCTGCGCTGCGTGTCGTGGGTTCGAACCTTGTATTTGTCAAAGACGTCCTAAAAAAAAAAAAAAAAAACAAAAAAAAAAAAAAATATATATATATGTATACCATCACGCCTGTGTCAAAGACGTTCTGTTATCTATAATTTTCATATTTTTATTTATATTGACATACCGTCACCCCTGTATTCCCCGAAGGGTTAGGCAGAGGTGTACCAATGTACACCCACAGTTCTCAGGTATGTTTACATCCTATGTAATAGGGGGCAAGCCTATTGCCATTAACGAAGCACAAATCCTAACTCCGGGCTGCTACAGAGAATTGAACAGAAAAACCCAGTAACAGTTTTGTTCGACCTGGGAATCGAACACAAGACCTAGAGGTCTTGTGTTCGATTCCTACCTATTGATATATATATTCCTATTTGACCTAGAGGTCTTGTGCGACTGCTAGGCTAGAGCCTAGCAGTCGCACTTAGGACCACTAACGAGGTTATTTATATTGATTACCATTAATTTCCACATTTTCTTTCAGCGTGAAAATTCACGTGCCGTATGAAGTCCACACAATGCACCACCACCATGTGGAGACAGTTCCTGTGTACAAGACGGTTCCCATCATCAAGACTGTACCCATCATCAAAGAGGTTCCGGTCATCAAAACACTGCCCGTGATACAAACGGTACATGTACCTGTGCACCATACTGTACACGTTGAAAAGCCCGTATTTGTGCCAATCAAGGAACATTCTTACTCTTCTTGGCATTGATTGTTATTGAAATACTTTGGCTGTAGGAATAATGGTAATAACTTCACCCAAAAAAAACATAATTATGTTAATTCTTAATTTGTCCAATTAAAGTTGTTTAAAAAAATGTAAATAGAAACACTAACACTAATAGTTGCATGATAACTTCCTTGTAGTAACTTCCAGAGTAAATTAACGTTTGAATTTCGAATTTCAGACGATTCTAGAATATTTCAAATTAGTAAACGTATAATCATGTTCTTGTTACCTTAAACATAAATAAGATAGCCTTTTAAAGTAACAAAGCTTTATGTGTTTGGTAAAACACTCGACTTGAACCGTGTAAACATTAAAACAAGTCGTTAGTCAAATAGTGTTTACACGTCTAAAACCAAACATTGTACTAAAGACACTTACTGATTTTTAGATCAATGCTAAACTGTTATTCCAAAAATGATCCCGCCAAAATGTAACTCATAATAATAATTAATTTAAATAAGGGTTGTTAATGATGAGTACCAGTGTGTATGTAACACATTAAAAATGTCGGATAGCAAATGAGTTTAATTAACTGGCCGCGTAACTTGCAACAGTGGACCGCCATTTTAATTGAACGAATGAACGAGTGAACCATCGATATTATTACGAACGTAAATAATGTAAGCATTAGCGATTGTTTGTCCGATAATTTGAATTATTTGTTTATGAATACAATCTATAAAATCCCTTCATGTTTTTATTTTGAAAGCTCATCATCACGCTTTTATTCCCCGAAGGGTCATGCAGAGGTGTACCAATATACACTTACAGTTCGCCGGTATGTTTAGGTCTCATGTAATTCCGGACGAGCCTATTTCCATTGACTGGACACAAATCCTAACTCCGAGTTGCTGCTGAGAATTAAATAGAAAAGCCCAATAATACTTTGCTCGACCTGGGAATCAAACCCAAGATCTTAGCGTAGCAGTCGCGCTTAGGACCCCTAGGCTAACGAGACATTTTGAAAGCTCATGAATGTTGAACCTAAACTGCTACTAATCCGAAAAAAACAAACTTTATGAATATTATTCATAGATTTACTCGTAGTAAAATGTGGTAGTGTAGTTATATTATCCAGTCCCTACATATTAAAATAAACGACATCGTGTAAATAGTTTTAGAATTACTCCATTAAATCTCAGAATTACACTATTTTTGCGTGTTGTTTTGTGAAATAAACATTGTCACCATTATTTTCACAAATGGTATTGTATCCAGTTAATTGTATGTCAGTTCGTTATAACACGTAAATACTCTTGTTAATCAAACAATGAGATGAAACACATTCTTCTGTAATACGATATTTAATGCTTTTTTTTTCATATAATTATTGCTGATAATCCTTTTGAATCAACATCTTTTACATTTTTATATTGACAAAAAAAAAGTATATTCTCCAAAGTCTTACTGAAATATTGAGGAACTACAGAAAATTGTATTGACTATTATCATACATATATCTAACTTTTAACCACGAAAGTAACATAAACTTAGCAAAAATTATAGCTTTGATTATTTTTTATTGAATTTAGTAAGTTAACCAACAATTTCCATACACGCTATCGAAAAACTCATCTACTCTCACATTCTTCTCCCAAGTGGCGGAACTACACATACCCATGTAAAACACACTTACACCAGGCATAATACCAAAAACAACACAACTTCAGTTACCATTATTACACGTTAAAACAAATTTTAACCACAAAACAGCAGCAGAACAAACGCAAAAAGTCATTTCAGTCCCACAGGATGAGTTCCAGCTTAACTGCGAGCTGCACATAAATATAAACGAGTGTTTGTTTACGTTACGGAGTCGTGAGTAGATGGAGTGATCACGGAGAGTGAAGGGTTGAAGTGTCAATCTGGGACTGTTGCGTGGCTGTAGGCTAGGAGTAGGGATAGGCTTTTTGCCGTAAACAGCACGCGTAACGTAAAAGTTCACTGTTAAATATGAGACTTTAAATGATATCTCATACGCGAAACGAAAAGTCGTAGAAGATATTCCTTGATAATCGCTTTAGCAGGAGCAGTTTTCTCTTGTTGTCGTCGAATGATACACCCCATTTACGCATTTTATTAATCACTTTTCACATCTCCCATGAGGAACGATCGATTTTTTGCCGTGACTCAAAATTATTCAATATGGTTACTCCATTTAATTTGAAGCAGTGGGTGTCCTACGGCTGATATGATAATGATAATGACTCCATTTACTTACTACTCTATGGTATGTAAGGCTCATTGTTTAAACGCGTTATCGCGGCTCGCAGACTATCGGCATGTCGGCCTATTGTGGTCTTGTCAGTCTAGAGGCCTACTGTGCACCATAGCGACAAGTCATGTGTCAGCTTTTGTCGAATGTTGAATATTGGGAGATTACGGCATAATGGGAGTAACGTTCTTGTTAATTACAGAAGACTAGGATCACTAACCAATCTGGAAAGCGCGGTAATTAATGTTCATTAAATTTCCCTCCTGGGTGTTATTTAAATGTATGTTCATTTAAAGTACACTCGGTGCAACCAAAGCGACCTCTGGTCCTCTCAACCTTGCTGACTGGCTAAAATTCTTGCCGTGGACTACCACGACTGCGGCGTTATTGCAGTTTCTAGGAGATGTTTGGGCAGTTCTACGTAAAAAGGCAGCTATGGCGTGTCGGATTCGCGACAGCTTCAACAGCGACAAGAGAGCGATAGCTCATAGTTGAAATTTTACACAGTTTGGCTGCATGACAATATTATTATTGCCTGTAGCTCAAATAAATAACTAGCATTAAGTTAATATTTTTTTGCTAACACAATGGTCCATTACCAAGTTTATTTATTTATTAGATTTTCGTTCCAAATATACACGACAATACGAGAATATACGAGACATAAATTAAAAAAAAATGCCTAGCTATTCTATCTTCGTAGTATCCACACGAGGACAGCACATAGATACCTATTTTAGTACACAGTGCATTTCCATCAGAGGTTCTAACACAGCAATGGATATTTATAACCCCAATAATCCGACAAATGAGACAAAATTCAAGGTACGACAAAATTCGTGATACTTGTCACGATCGCGCGACTTAGGCTAAAAGCCATTCTGTTAATGAACACAGTTTACGAATTTGTTAGAACCATAATGAGCTCTTGTTTACAGCAATGGGAATAAATGCTTCGCAAATACTCGCAAATGGACAGAACAGTTAAGTTTACTGGTTTAGTTAGGGTTACTGACTTAGTTAGCAGTTGATTATGTAGCGATTAGTGTATTAGAGTGAGTACTGCGTTTGTGGTTATCCTGTGTGCAATGATATTAGATTTTATAGCTATATTTTAGCTAGGCTTATTGCCAATGCTGGAGAATCACGTGCAGAGTGATATATAAAATACAGAGCAGTTGTTGTTTGAGATTAATATATTTCCTAATTTAATTATGTAGCTAACTTCTTAAATCAGGTATAGTTAGCTATACAAAATCAACCAACCCACATAAAAAAATTATCCCACATTCCATTAATTTAAAATATCTATTTTAAGTTTTCGATGTTCATTGAACTGTTATTACTGGATATTACACGACTTGACTTAATTGATTTCATTAGTAAGGGTTGGTCAGTTGACCTGTTATTGGCAGATCCAAAAATTCTAAAGTTGATCTAAAAGACTAAGGCTTCATCTCACACAAGTAGTTAGTTCAATAGTTTTATTCAACTGCTTCAACCATAAACGACATAATCCCAATCAAATCTGTAAACAAGCTAAATACAAATTAAAGAACAAAAAACTTAAGCCCCGTTACACACTGCATTAACTCACCCACTCATTGTTTCACGCCAAATTAATTCTTTTCGCGAACTCATGTACACTATTGTTACTGATAATTATTTCGCTCGTGAACACAGCCCTTGACTACAGCGCGATAACCTGACAGTTCTCAAATTGAGATGCCAATTGAAATGACAATTCGCTGAACAATGGCGTTAATGTTGCCAGTTAATGGGAATGGTTAAAAATGATGTTTTTTTTTGTGCTTGGCAACATTGGTGTCGTATTATTTTTACTCGACTAAAGTAAAGCAAAAAGGAGGGTTATGATTTATGTGGATATGTATGGTTGTAACTGTTGTAAGGCAACAGCCTCATAACTTTGAAACTCCTTATTATCATTCGATAAATAAATGAGGTCTTGTTGGAATCGTTTTAATCGTCCGCTGGTTGTAAGCTAAAGGTATATGTGACATTAAAATCAAAATAGCGGTTTATATCGAACATAAAACACGTAATCAGCAAATAAAGTTACAACTTACGACGATTCATTTGGTATTTAGTTAAATTATTATAAGTTAACTTTTATGAATACCTTATGAATAGATCCAGACGAAAACTTCAAGCTTATCCAGAAAAGTTAATCTTTGTGCCTAAGTAATTACTTTCTATTTTGAGATTAATTGTTTCTAAAAATCTTTTTAAAAAGGCGACACCAACTGTTAAGATAAATTTTTGTCTATCTTATTAGTTTTTATATAAAGCCTCAAAATAAAAGGAAAAGGTGAATTACAAAAATTTCCAACATACGCTTAAAATTGGAAGGGGAGGGCTCATAAAATAACTCTTCCCTCTCTCCTTACCCTCCCTCTACACCAATCAGTCAATAAATACACCTTAATAGTCAATTAAAATACCGACAATGCAAATAACGGCGATTTATTTCAGCAGCCACATAACGAGCTTACATCGAAGTAATAAATAAGCTTAATTAAAACACGCTAAAATTATTTCGATTCGATCATATTACCGACGAATCAACCGACCGCGGAATTCGGGCGGTTAGGTTTAGTTAGATTAAATGGTATAAGTGTAATGGACCAAGGGCTTGTACGCGGATTTTGTTGATATAAAGATAATTGAAGTTACCTATACTATAGAGTAAGTATTATTGTGATTGTTAAAATACTTGCAACATGTCGAAATTTCACAAAAATTATTAATAATTAATTATTAATTATTTTTATCAAGACATGTCTGCCATACTATTACCATCAACTTCTTATTCTTTTCGAATCGATTAAAAGTAAATCCTTTTTATATTTACTACTTTATAATACTTGGTACGTGGCCACATTTATCGCGGCATTATCGGCATTTTTTTATATTGTCCAAGGTGCAGGTATAGGGACACCTTGGGCCCTATAGCAGGAGGGCCATCGTCTTATCGGGAGCACCGCACTCGCACTGGGTATCTGTGGGATCTATAATCCCCTTTTTCGTTAGGTTGTGTTTGGAGCGGCTTACTTGGATGCACAGCAATCAATCAGCAACTCCTGAAAGTCAGGACCAACAGTGGCAACTACCAGAAACGCGCCGAGGCAATGTAGCTTGGATCCCGGCAACGAAATTAAAAACAAAAGAATAACGTAGAAATAGCACCAAATAAATTGGTTAGTGGGGTGAATAAGGTGGTAAACGACTTTTTGAAGCATCGATTAAATAAATCCATCGTTTCGTGGGACCGACTATTGTAGGATTTGTGCGTTGGTATATTTTAAAATTCATATGTTCCATTCCCGCGTTGACAAAAATCGATCACCGATTGTCTGAGGTGGGCGGATAACCTTAAGCTCATTTACAATAGGTACCAGAGAATGTTCTTTATAACTCTAGAAAACATCAAAACATAACATCACTAATAGAGTAGTTTTATTAAAAACTTTCTCTATGAATTTCTTATAAACGTACCAAACAATATTCATAATTAAATTGACAAGACTAGTCTAAAAGTAATAATAAAGTAGGTACTCGTCTACGATTTATAAAATAAGGCAATATTTTAAATAATGTATAACACGTCAACAAAGAATTTTCTTTAAAATATTACAACCACCATTAGTTTTCCTGTTAATCCCCCTAGCTGCTTAACTCGAGCACGCTTTTAAAAGAGCTTAGTCCACATAAACAGAAATACCCAAGCGATAGCTTGCATATTACTTCATTTACGAATTATACGAGTCATTTAAACAGGGATAAATTATGTTAAGCACTCAGTTTCCTTCTGCACAAAAAAAAATGCAGAATAAATTCTCAAGATAAACTTTGCAGGGAAAGCTCAGCACACTTTTCATCACGGAAAACGGTTTGTAAATCACGTAAACCACGCAAACAAAGTCAGGGCACAAGCTAAGTAGTTTATTCATAAGTTGAGCGGACAGACGTTGCACGAAAAAGCAAAAAGCCACCCATTATAAATGAAGAGAAATCATGCGATATGAAACACCGCTTGACTTCCACCAAATTATTACTCCAGCGAAAATTTTTAAATTATACAGCACGATAACCAATTATACGGGTCAGTCGTTCCTCTATCCGAAACGGTGAAATTTGGTGGAAAACTACACAATCGAATAAACTGAATACATGCTTCATAAAGTGTTCCAGGTTTCCTATTGGCACGTTTGAGCGCAATTTCTTTCGTAAGCAATGAACTGATTCGGAGCTCTTTTGTTTTTTGTTTATTTAGTTAGCTTACTTTGTTATGTACTCAAAGCATTTTGACTGGCAAACTAATAGATAGAGTGTAAGCACGAAGGTTAAAATAAATTCTTTATGGATGTTGTTTTCTGCAAACGTATTATAGTATCGTAACGATCTAGTGGGTAAAGCGCCCGCCTCACACAAATGCATGAGTTCGATAATAGTAGTAGTAGTGGTAGTTCGATATAGGTAGGGCAAATTTTCAATGTGACTTTCTCAATTTATATTTGTACTTTCTATGTTCATTTTGCACATTACTGACATTGGTGGATATATCACCGTAGATTCAAAATTATTGTAACTCTGAAATCGCCAATTCGCCTTGAACAAGTATGTTGCCCAATCCTTGTGCTTTCTCTGTATGAGAAAAGGTCTTTGCCTTGTAGTGAGACATTAAGAGGCTGGCATTATTACCTGTCATTATGGACAAATTTCACCAATAAAACTGACACTGACAGCCCTAATTATAACAGGGTATTCCAGTATTTTCTTTATCAAACATCTAATCTCAAAGACAACACAAAAATTTGTTATTTAGCTCCCACTTTATTGCCGAGTCGGCTAAAAAAGTATAGTAATAAAAAAGGGACAATAAAATCCGACATTTCTCCGGTAACAGTGCCGTTCCCCCACATAATATTCAGAACGGAGCACTACATTTGATCAAAGATATGTTTATTTCATGCATAGTCTCCTGGTGGCACGTCGTAGGCTATAAAATCTAGAATGAATCTATTCAGTGAGCCCAGCTTCACGGAATTTACGTAGTGAAAGTTTACAGTTACTTCCCATCGGAGTTGGGTTGTTTCGGAGACGACGAAGTTCTAAGTCCGAAGTTCCATAGCTTTTGAAGGCATTTCAGGCCGGCCGAGGTCTGTGTTTGGCCGTTCTTGCCTATAATCCAATGGTAGTTTGGATATGTTTGTTTAACAATAGCCAGCTTAAATATTGACATGGCTACACAGCTTTGAACTCTGCTGCTTCAGTTACAAGCGTTTAGTTTAATGTTGTTTTAACATAGGAAATCTTCAGTTTCAGTGCAATATTAGGTAAATTCTCCAGGGATTTAGATTATTGTAGATATACATAAACAGGCAATGAATATTTCCGTACCGTTTTGTCAATGTCAACAGTCGTTTAACCCTAATTACAGTAATCCCAACTTAGTAAAACCCAATAAAATACTCTATAGAAATTAATACCCAAAAATGAACTACGAACACGCGAAATTTATACCCATTATCGCGTACTCTCTCATTTGTTTAACTCATCAAGGAAAAGATCAATTAAGAAGATTAGTTATCGCCTTTAAAGATTACGTCATTGCGAGCAAACGACGATGGCAAGGAGTGGGGGGTGGGGGTAAGGTGACGAAAACGCACAATATCTTCATTCGCGATCCGCCTGCGGCCGATAGGGGGCGAGCTTGTTAACTCTCCGAGGCGATTTTACGCATCTACATTACTGGGCTGATAGGATAAACTCACAGTCCTGGTTTAAATAAATCCGCATTGAAATTAGAATCATTTACAAGTTTCTGATTAGCTGTCTAATGTTGAGTTAGTAACAAATATGAAAAGCCCAACATCCAAATTGCCTAAAGCTAAAACTGAAGTAACAAATTACATAACTAATGAAATAAAATTATTACAACTCTACACAGAATTGTGTAAACATTCCGTCTCGTCTCGGCCCTTACGGAGCACGAGGTCGAATTTCGTTTGAAAGCGACTCAATTGTGGCCTGAGTTGTACATAGCTAGGAATGTAAGCCTCATAGATTCGTAAGTACGTGTATAACCAGCGGTGTATACTGCCGACCGCGGTACTACCGAGCTACCACAATTGTAGGACCTAGTCTGCGGTAGCTTGTAGGTGAATATCTAAATAGGGACTAGCCTTAATACATAAGTAAGGCAGGAGTAAATTCATGGCCTACGTTTGTAACCTTTGTCTATAAATGTTGTGATTGAATCAGTTAATGCTTTTCTATTATTCTGTCTTGGATTATATGTTTATCAATACTAATTAATATAAATAGACAATCTGAAGGGGAAAATTCTATTAATTAAAAACAGACAAAATCCAGTCGCAATCTAATTTTTTTAGTATTTCAACCAATAGAGATCGACAGTAGTTGGAGGAAAAAGCATATTTTTTTTTATGTGTTTGAATAACGTAAACACGACATGGCTGGCGCAGTGGCTAAGCAATTGGCTGGTGCGCTGGGTATCGCAGATTCGATCGCCGCACGGAATAAATATGTTTATGGCCTACATGGCGTGTGTGAGTACAACACAGAAGAAAATACTAGAGCAAGGTAGACAAAAAAAAAACAGAAATCAATTTTCAATGGTTCAACAGTCACACAAAACATTCGAGAACCTACCTACTCAAACTCAAATTAAACACAAACCAATTCACTCCGCAACTACATAATCAAGAATCGATGTTATCAGTGACCAAGTAAAAAGCCTAGAAGATATAAGACGCCATAAAACGGGCGTTTGTTGAAGGGATGGTCCAATTTGGCTTATTTTACTGCCATCTAGTACAAGATACCGTCTCCCAAGAGTTATTAGCCTAACGAAATTGCACGCGATTTTTCTTAACTGATAATTTGTTGTTCAAAAAAAGGAAAGATACGAAATTAGCATTCTGGATGAGATAGGATGATAATCAATTATGACGGGGCTTTGGATTGAAGAACAAAGCTGAATGGCGCTTTGTTTCTGATTCTGGGAAGATCTTTGATTCTTGTTTGGTTGTAGTGTTTTTGTAGGGGACAATAATTTTACTACTTGAGTGATTTATTATTGGTATTTTGTTGTAGCATGAGGTTTTAGAATGTTTTGGAATTACTAAGTATAATAAAGCAGCAATTCTCTTTGTCATTACTTTTTTTATATAAGCTCATTCTGCCTTGGGTAATCTTACTATCGTGTTTACTGCATTATAATATTATTACCACCACTTGAATGATTATTTTTTCAAATACCCAATAAAAATAAACCAATCCACGTAAAAAAAAAACATTTAAAATCTTATTGCAATCTCAATTGAGCCACAATAAATGTAAAAAAAAATACCAAGAATGTTGACAAATTAGAGGTATTTTTGACTCGGCCGCGATTAAAATGCGATCGTTGTTAAACTTAAAAGAATTGCTCAATTAAAATAAACACACCTTTGACACGATAAATACAAATTAACTCAGACCAACAAAAAAAGAAAGACGGCGCGCCGCGAACATCGAAAGTGAAGCCATAAAACCGTGCTCCTGCAAGTAAACATACACGCTCACGCACACACCTACACTAAAACCATGCTCATCGCTCTTAGTACGTCACGAGTCGCCGTCAAGTAAACTTAGATTTAAAACATAGAATTATGCCTTCCTGTGTAGTGAAAAGTTGCAAAAACAACAGCAAATTACATAAAAAGTCTCACGGAATCACTTTTCACTTGTAAGTACATGAAATAACATCGTTTCTCTATTAATAAACTGTGAATTTTAGGTTACTCGGAACACAAAACCTCAACGAACGAAAGCAGTGACATCAAGTGTGAGGGTTGCCATAATACGATTTAAAATTTCCCCATTCGGTTAATATAAATAATTATGATTTCTTACTTCTAGTTTTCTTCTTTTTATGTAGGTATTTAATATTTTAGGTTTCCAATTAATAATGAAATAAAAAATAAATGGAATAATATAAATAATGGAATAATTTAAAAAATTGACTCAACAACAAGGTTTTTAAAAGGGAATATTTTTTGTTCGATACCATTTATATAACTACTACCATATTACTTTTTCTTTAGAGTCAGTGATTTTTTATGTTCTTTTTGAATTCAATAAAGTTGATTGAAAATATAAGTTCTTTTTTTTGGAGTAGAAGCCTTCGCAACTATTGAGGTACAATACCATACTGAACAATATCTTACTCGTACAATATTATCCTAGTGCTACCCACAAAAATATCCCCAAATTATAGGGAAAAAATTTAACAAATGGCAACCCTTCGATACACACATAGATAAAAAGGTGGCTTCACTTTTGATGTTCGCGGCGCGCCGTCTTTCTTTTTTTGTTGGTCTGAGACAAATTAACAAATTATTTAGCCACTTATTAAAAGATTATACAGAAAATATTTAACTCCGTGCACTTTTTCATACTCTTGCAAAGTTTTATTAATTCTGCAGTACAGTCGCGTGCACTAATATTAGTTACGGGAAAGTTATTTCATTATGAGTTTCTATAAAAGGAGACAAAGGTAACTATAGTTTAAGTACTTAATTATGTATCGTTATGTACTTCCAGGGAATATCGCTGCTTTGCATGAATACACGCACAAACCAAAATTTTGAAAATACTGGTTTATAACACAGTCACTTGCAAAATAGTCCGTATTTTATGGTGTGTAAGACTCACATTTATACCGGCAAAACTGACGTAGTGGCGCGTAAAAATGTCGTTATGTCATTGGTTGATTTATCACGCCATATTTGTGCAATAGTCGACGATCGCCAGTTGATATTATTGTTTTCGCGTGTCCACATCAAAACTTTCGGGAATAATAGCACATTACCAAATAATCGTGTGTTTAAAGTGAAAAGTTTAGTTGTATTTTCTGCAATATTCATTCATTTTGAGTTGATTGATTATTTAAGATAAAATTGTGACAATTTTCGATCTTTTTTTTTTGAGAAAAGTGCTGCATTTATTGCTACGACATTCTTCACGAAAAAGTTAATAAGACAATAATACTTATTTAGTTTTATTTGTTTATTCAAGATAGAAACAACAAAATCTTTTAACATGTTTATGAAATAGGTTATTATTGCTTAGAAATAAAGCTCAACAATTTAGAACCGAAAGCAAGTTAAGTTATTTTTAACGATATACTGTAATTATAACGTGTTTTGTTTTATCTTTAGTTGCCTCGTGGCTTATTGCATAGGTCCTTATAATAAGGTGTTACCAAAATATCTGCCACGGATTTAATGGGAGGTCGTATTGTGTTTAAAGATTACAATAGTGAAGATAAATTATTGATAATGTGTCATATTTTTTTAAATTTGTGAACCGCGTTATGCAGATTAGAGTCAATGTTTATTAAATTACTTTATTTTCTCAAATTGAATTAACTATTCTGGGGTATGAAATTTCTTCACTATTGTAATCTTTAAACACAATACTACCTCCCATTAAATCCGTGGCAGATATTTTGGTAACACCTTATATAACCGTGATGTCCCGGGTTTAAATCCTGGTTCATGCAGCAAACGGGTTAATCGTCATTTCTGATTTAGACCATACTTAATAGCAACTGCGCGTTAGAAATTGTGCCCGACGAATAGCAGAAAAAACATAGCATGATGCTGTTTTTTTTAAAGACGGGAAATCATCAAATAACTTCCCCCGCCCAGGGCGGGACGGGAGGGAGTGTCAGACTTTTACTGACTAAAACCCGTCTATGTTCCTTCATGTGCCCTTTGCGTTCCGGGGGCGCGGTATCTCTTTCGAACAACCCGCAGCCCCGGCAGGCATCGGCCCTCAGTGGCCCCATCCAAGTTTGCTGACATCTCTTTGAGGCGCGTGCGGAACACGAACGCGCCATCGACACGGTCTGTCGTTAATCAGTGAAAGTACGGACGGTGAGCTACCCATTGCTCACCGTCCACAGACCCGCGTCTACGGTGGCCGGGAGTCGTCTCGCGGCTCCCGACGCCCGGAGCGTCTGTCGCGGCGGCTGCTGGGACGGGGGATTGTCCTCTCCCTCTCCCGCCCTTCTCTAGCATTACAGCTTCGCAGAAGGAGGCGACTGATTCCCATTCCCTCTCGCTCCGGACCATGGCCTGAACCAATGCCGGACGCGAGAGGTCGCCGCCGCCGATGGCCGCCACGAGGACTCGGCGATGCTCCGCCCAAGCGGGGCAAACCGCCAAAGTATGTTCAATTGTGTCCTCGGGGCGATCCTCGCGGTGGTAACACCCGGGCGTTTCCTCCCGCCCGATGATGTGCAGGAACCTCCCGAACTTTCCATGTCCGGTGAGGACCTGCGTCAGGCGGTACGTGAGGGCGCCGTGGCGCCGCTCTAGCCACTCTTCAAAGAGGGGACTTACCGCCTCAATCAAGGCGTGCCCTGCACGAGGTTGCGACAGTCGCTCTCTCCATGTCGCCATGAGATCGAGCCGGAGGTCCGTCCGCTGGGCGGCAATTTGCCGCGGCACGAGTGGCGCGCGAGGACCAGCGCCTCCAGATCCCACGGCGGCAATCCGGCAAGGAGGCTCGCTACCTCGCCGGAGATCGTGCGGTATCCGCGGAAGACCCTTATGGCGATCACCCGCTGGGACGCGTTCAGGTAATGGGCGGCAAGCCGCCTCAAGCCCCGCGCCCACACCGGGGCCCCGTAAAGGGCCATCGAACGTACGACCCCCGCGTAGAGCCTCCGGCAGGAGGCGTTTGGCCCCCTCAAGTTGGGCAAGAGCCGCTTGAAAGCGGCCCCAGCCCGTTCCACCGGCTATCGAGGACAAGTCCCAGGTACTTCATCGTCGACCCGACGCCGATGGGAACCCCTTCTACCGTGATTTGGGATCCCGACGGTGGCGCGTTCCGACGCCCATGAAAACACAGGACCTCGGACTTGTGCAAGGCCACCTCGAGACTCAATTGCCGGATCCTCTCAACGAGTCAACGACTGTCGCAACCCCGCGTGTCATAAGGTCGGCCGCCGCCTCGTGCGACCTCCCCTCCGCGTAGCACACTACGCTGGCGCCCTCGGGGAGGTCAGCACGTAGCTAACAGTCGTAGCCGATGTTCCACAGGAGCGGCCCCAGCACCGATCCCTGCGGAACACCGCACGATGATGCTATGTTGTGTTGTATTGTGATGTTGGTGTGGCATGCCAAGGCACGACATAGTATCACAGATTAAATAAGTACAGATACTTCACTCCATAGAGAAAACCCAACACTTAACGCTATAATTACCTACAACACGTTCGTGCGTGAGAGAGAGAGATAGCAATAACGCGCGTCATACAACACAGCGCTAGGGCTATCTATGCTGAGAAATGATTACACAAAAGAATAGGTGACTATAAAGTATTATTGTGTAGTATTATTGTATGTACTGAAATATGTATTTTCTGTACACTACAAATTGCATTGCGAGGTTTAGACATGCGCGAGTATCGTTTATTTTGTTGCGGTAGGTATAGTACACTCAAGCGAGCGCGTGACAACCGACTGGATTCGTTACTATACTATACTATCTAATAACACTTTTCTACAGGTTTATTTAATCAGAAATGTGTTATTGCACAGAAAACATCGTTCCAACGGCTTCAACATAAAACAAATAAATTGATTTGGGTTTGAACATATTTTTCATTAATATTATCTTAATCGTAATTGTGTTATTATTACAGATTTTTTTTTATATCTTGTAGATCATATTACCAGTTATACCATTGTAAAACTAAAATTGAGAACTACTCATTTGTATTATTTTGATTTATGTTCCTATTCATGATAATATACCAAAACTCATTTTGTAACAAGTCGAATAACTTGCAGTTTTTAATTATTAATTAAGGTATTCGCAGCTCAAAACCAGAATTTTTAGATTTGAATTAAACCTTTATTAATGTCCTTTCGATTTAGGCATTCTACTATTCTAATGATTAAATACAAGAAAAGTTATGGCAGTAAATATTTTGTTTAATTTTCAAATAGCTCCCCTGCAAAATGTGTGTTTTTGGATTGTGCGGTTATTCGTGCAAAGCAGCGATATGCTTAGTAGAATTTGTGTGGTTTTAGAGAAGCTAACTTTATCTACTTATTATAGAATATGGATTATTGGTTGATGTTTTTTCTGCAATACTGTGTGTTGTATTTTAATATAGTAGTTTATATGCAAGTAATCCTGTATAATCCTTATATACAAATTAAAATCAACATGTATTTTAAAAGATAATTTCTTCGCCGTTCTTCTCCATACGAAACTAGCTTTTGAGAGCAACTAGATTTCTTTTTTTTTTTCATGTAAATGACATTCAAAAGTGCCTTTAATTGGTCTAATTGGAATAAGTTTTATGACTTTAATAAATAAAACCCATTTTTCAAATGCAGGATACCTACAAAACAAACGTAACGTGTTTATGTTTATACTTATTAAGATTTAAAAGAATTCATAAACAGTTTTAAACATGTTGTGTCAATCTGTTATTTTTATAATTCACACGCTTTTTTTGCTGTAGATACTGACATTACCATATTTTAATTTCACACATGGTCAACAGTAGGTCGTCAGATATGACGCATGATATATTATAACTTGCCTTTTATATCACGCACTCCATCACTATTATGTTTTAATTACATTAAAAGGATTTTGAAACTTTAATAATTAGAGCAATATTTTAAAAGAAAATGGTTCATTGTGTTCTTTTTGTGAAACGCAAATGTAATAAAAGACAATAAGAATAAAATTTTAGTTCTTTGTTTAAAATTTTCTTTGTTAATTCGGATTATGAATTTAAATTTGGATTATGAATTCAAATTTGGATTATATGAATTTTAATTGGATTATGATTTTTTGATTGGACTATTCTGAGTAATTATTATTAGTGACTAAAATAGTTTTAAGTTCACTGCTACCTACTAACATAATGTAGATTTACAAATGATAAAATAAATTAATTCATTATAAACTAGCTTCAGCCCGCGACTTCATCCGCGTCAAAGTTAATATGTATATTATCCCACGGGAGCCGTACATTTTGCTAGCCTGTATGCTATTCCAGACTATAATATAAATATCTCTGTGCCAAATTTCATCCAGATCCGTTCTAGCGTGATTGACTAACAAACATCCATCTATTCAAACTTTCGCATTTATAATAGTAGTAAGATTACTTTTCAAACTAAAAATAAATCAAAAGTCCTCATTAAAAGGTCTTTAGAGTCCTAATATCTACATACACGATATAAAACACTAATACACGTACAATAAACAATTCATAATGACTATTAGCAGCCATTACTGCCCGTCCAAACACCGTTCACGTCCAAATACACATAGTAATTCAAACAAAGGTGCGTTCTGAAGTGCACAAAGCATGCAACTTTAATATTATTGTATAGTGCTAGATAGGGGCGGCCATGGCTTGGGTGGGACGCTACCCGGTCAACGAACCCCATCAGCGAACTACTAAACAATCAAAACTTTAATAATATTTTTTTTTTGAACTACGGCCGATGTCCATCACCTGCCTTTTTTTAAGGATGCGAAGTTCTCAAATTACTTATTACGCCCTGAACGGAGCGGAACGGAGTGTCAGACTCTTACTGACTACAATCCATCCAATTTACGTTCCAGGGTCTCTCTTTCAAACAAATTTCGCAACCCTGGGTCCAAAATCTGCCAAGTTTCCCAACTATGTTGGGGTCAGCTTCTATTATAATCGAATGCGGCTAAATACCAGTATTTTATATAGAGCGACTGCCGTCCACAACCCAGTCACTGGGTAAACCGATACCCTTGGTAAAACTAGTCAGGCTTTGGGGTATCTGACTACCCCTTAAGACTGTCTTGCTGCAAAAATTATTTCTAAAAATAAAGAGAAAGAGAGAAAGCAAGTAAAACCAATGACCCTTCGCCCGACCTGATAATCCAACCCTAGACATACTTGCGACCTCGAGACCAAAGGGGCAGTCTAATAATAATACATATTTTATGAGCTAGGTCCACTCTCCAATTTATCTTTTCGCCAATCAAAATGTAACACACACCAATCATTAGAAGAACCTTTAATTACCAATAACTCAGCGTCTATAGAGGTCTAGACTATTTTTTTGCTTCAGATCATTAAAGTATTTGGTAACAGGAGCCCGCCGATAATGTCTGACCTTCTGACATCGATTTCTCATTAGCGAAAATAATCTTTATTGCAAGATGCTCGATAACCTTAATTGCGTTAGTTGGTATCCTAACTGAACTGAAGCTGACGCTTACTTAGAAATAAACTAAGTAATTGGGTAGACGACACCAATTATAAATTATTGACGATCTTTTTATGAGCTGTCAAAACGCTATTCCCCTATGCATTTTGTAAGACAATTCACCAACTATTTATTGATTTTAAAGCAACTAAAAATCGAATTTTATAGTTATTTAACAATTCATTAAGTTTTCGGAGCTAAAATAAAATGACTTTTTAGTGAAGTTTTGTCTTGGAATAATCGGCCCGATTACCGGACCGATTTTTGATAGATTTCTTCGTCGGCGAGAAGAAACTGTCAAAAATCGGCCCGATAATCTAAGGTAGGTTACTATTCTGCATAATAATAGTTGAAATGCGAAACATCCTAAACCCGCCTTAATTAGTGTGCCGGCCCACCTTTATTAATGTACAGAGTAATAAACACTGTTTATCGATATCCGGGCTGATACCTGTGAATGATCATGTTAATTGATACGGGGAAATGGCGCGGCAACTGAATATTGTATGGGTTTATTGAGCCAAACATGTATTTTGCTCACAACACTGTTACACCTTATTTGCGTATCTATTTCAGGTAACAGGGAATGTATCTACATGATTGATGTTTATGACAAGATTGTGTTGTGATTAGGGTATTTGAATAGAATCAAAATTAAATTATAATTATGAAGAATTGGTAATCTAATAATTTTACTAAAATGAGTCTAATCTCCCACATAATTAAGTTATAATAATCAGAAAGTTTCGAAGATCTTTTAGTTTTACATCGCACATGTACATTTCGAATTTAGAACTAATAACTTTATTTTAAATTAACTGTCATAGAACGACAAACGTCAATTCCATTTTGACAAATGACTTAGGAAATTATTCAACGAAGATACATTTGAATTGTACCAAGAATTTGCAATTATCTTAATAATTGCAATAAGCACAAGGCCATAATAACATGATAACAGCACTATTTCAAGCAGAGTTGACGTAAGAATTGATTGACATAATTATTTGATTATACTGCTATAAATTTAAAACATTGTATTTGTCATTCTTGATTTAATAAGGCGCCTGGGCGTTGAGGATGACAGTTAAAGATAAATTATTTGATTTATATTTTAAAGGCAATATACTTGTAGCTAGTATTCCCCGAAGGTTTAGGCAGAGGCATACCAATGTACACACACAGTTCGCCTGTATGTTTAGGTCCCATGTAATAGGAGAGCGAGCCTATTGCCATTCACTGAATTTTAAAGAATCCTTAAGCAAATAAATTCGTTACATTTATGTACAGCACATCAAACTACCCCAATCTGTCAAATTACTTCGATAGATTTTCAACTTTATCACAAAAGAATAAGGTTCTGATTAACTGGTAAAATTTGACAGTTTGGGATAATTTGATATGCTGGCGTCTGTACAACAATCTTTAGGTAAGTGCCATTTTTTTTTTTTTTGTTATTCAAATAGCATTTCTGCAGTTCACTTTTCAAGGTATTTTTATGAAGCTACAGTAGTTTATTATCCCTATTTTTTACATCATTTTTTTCACGAAAAGAGGGTAGATACGAAATGCATTTTTTTTTTTCTAGGAAATGTTATAGAAACACATTAAATAAAGGCAGCTTCATAAGTTTTCCTTACAAGACAATATGTGTCAGTGGAAATAGAGGGCGTTGTTGCATGCAAGTAGTTCCGTTCGTTAATGAGTCGTATCCGTCACGATAATAATATGTGACGTCACAGTGCCGTGTGTACGAGTTTTATAATTATTAGGACGTATTCTTTGGTTTCTTCCTTATTCTAGTATGTCATTAGGTTGAAGATTGTCTAGCGATAAAGCAACATGAGAAAACATAGGAGACCAGATATTGATGATTTTAGGACTACTATATGACTGCTAGGTACGCCAGATGTCTTAGATTCGACTCGGTTTTTCTATGAAGTTCTCAGTAGCAGCTCGGAGTCAGGTTTTGTACCCGGTTAATGGCAATAGGCTCGCCCCCTATTACATGGGGCTTAAAAACATACCGGTGAACTGTGGGTGTACAATGGTTAGTGTACACCTCTGCCTAACCCTTCGGGGAATACAGGCGTGATGGTATTTTATGTAGATTAAATAGACATTTAATATTAGTCGTTAGTTTGCCTGTAATAGTTTAGTATCGTCCCTATTAAAACAGTTTTCAAACGATATAGAAAACGTCAAAAACACGCTGTATTTTAAAAAATATACAACCTTACCAACCAACTGCCCCGTTGGTCTCGTGGTCGCAAGTGCGACTGCTGTGCAAGGGGTCCCGGGTTCGATTCCCAGGTCGAGCAAAAAGTTATTGGGTTTTTCAATGAAATTCTCAGTAGCAGCTCGGAGTTTGGATTTGTGCCCGGTTAATGGCAATAGGCTCGCCCCCTATTACATGGGACCTAAATATACCGGCGAACTGTGGGTGTACATTGGTACACCTCTGCCTAACCCTTCGGGGAATACAGGCGTGATGGTATATTTTTTTTTTATTTTTTATATTATACAACCTTACTTAACCGAAGAGGTACCTACATATTTTCCCCGCAAACCCACTCACCCTCCTTCGATATTTTACACGTAATTGCACACAAACTTTACAAACTAATTTCCCTGTCCCGTTTTACTTAAAGAAGAATTGTTAATTCAGGTCAACGAATGAACTGAAAAAATAAACTTCTTTCCAACTTAAATTTACACGCGTTCCATGTTTGCGATTATTTTCGCTAAAAATACTGTAAAGTTTTAGCTCAACACGCTATAGCGTGACTCGGGTACGATCAGCAACATAAGTCGATTAACAATTTTACTTTTACATATAATTATTAACTTAAATATATACGAAATAACACAATTCACTGGTATTCAGAATTTTAGGCAATACCTAAGAGTAAATTTTGTCTTAATTTTAGATTCTTTTCGTTTTTCCTTTGATATTGTGCTTAATAATAACGATTTAAACAGACATATATGGACTCACGTCTTTTTCCCATGGGGGTAGGCAGAAACCACATAACGCCACCTGCTAGGATCTTTACATACTCCTTTAGTGCTTAGTGCTTTACTGCGGACCCGACCTTTCTGAAGAACCTCCCCAATAAGGACAACAAAAAACACATAGACATCATGGGGATTTAAACATCTAAAATTTTAATCTACTTTTGTTGCTAACTGTACATCACTAAAGTAAAGTGTTGCCACACTAATAATATTAATTAGTTTGGATGTGTAGAACAGGATTTTAGTAATGTAGGTACAGATGTGATCGCGAGTTAGCAAGTGTGGCGTCAAGCCAATTACAAATTGGGGTTAAAACATAATATACTTAACTGTACTAGGTATTAAAGTAAATGTAATTTGACAAGTACAAATTGCCAGGTAAGGTTAGTGTTAATAAAGTAACCTAGGTAGCTTTACTTGTAAAACTAGATTTTAATTTGATAAAATTCCAAACATTTATTTTAATTAAACAAATTACAGGCAATTTTAAATTGGCAAAGGGTTACTGTGTTAGTCAGAAAATAAAAGCTTAGTCTCTATGGAGAAAAATGAGCAAGAAACAGCATGAACTATCTTTCCAATTAATTTTAATAAATAAGTATTAAGCATTGCCGTCCACCGAAACAATGCCGATAATCTTTTGGGCACATTTGTTGATGCCATTTATTGTTAGTTTCGTTTTTTAACATACCATCACGCCTGTATTCCCCGAAGGCCTAGCAGAGGTGTACTAATGAACACCCACAGTTCGCCGGTATGTTTAGATCCCATTCCCATTTAATAGCGGGTGAGCTTATTACCAGCGCGATTGCTACGCTAGGGTTTGATTTCCAGGTTGAGCAAAGTGTTATTGAGTTTTCCATGAAATTCTCAGTAGCAGCTCGGAGTTAAGAGTTGTGCCCGATTTCTTTGTTTTATTAGGTATTATTGTTTTAATAAATTAAATACAAACGTATAAGTAAATACTTAATTATTACAGCCTGTGACTTTGAGACAGTGAGAGAAACAATACGTCTTAAGACGTCACTCTCGCGGTACTTATCATGCGATATCATCTCGAGACGATAGTGCTGTCAGCTCTTAATCTTAAATGTTCACCGACTGAAGACGCCTCGTCTGCTCTACTAGATACTCACTTAAATTTAAAACGACTATTTTATTCATAAAACTGAATAATTTACGACTTTTTCATTACAAGTAGAGGGTACTTTAATCATGATTGCAAAAATATTTCTAACTGCGAGATTAAACTACGTTTTTAATTTAAATAATTGTTTCGGACTGAAGAATTTATGATTTTAGTTTTTCAACTAAAATTTATTGCTTAAAAACTTAATTAAGGTGCATCATTTTTGACCTTGGATATAGAATTAGGCCCTGTTGGGCGCCAATAGAGACGAAAGCCAAGTAACACACATTTCCGATTAGTTGTTCACTTTTGATATATAGGTAAACTTCAAACATTTGTAAACGCCTTTATAAGGTTTAATTAATTAGCTGTAGGTACGTAATTCTTGTAATGTATTTATGTAGTGACAGTTGTTTCAAAGTAGTTCAAGTTTATATTATAACACTCTTGGCATTAAAAGAGTGATACGATGATACTGCTATACAGATCCTCTCTTTCTACAAACTACACTGTTTAACTTTCAGGAATATGCAATTTTAATGGTATACATAGATGCCCTAAATGTTGACAAATATTCACACAATTTTCATACTACTATGTTTAGTAATACAAAGATAAATTGTCTAGAAAAAGCAAGTCATAAATTTCAAAATTAACTTTACGTAGCACATGGCAACACTGTCACCTCGCTACTTAGCCTGCCTATCGACACGGTGAAAGCATTCCTAGTCAGTGATTCGCTCCATCTAATTAATCTAGACATTATGAAGACTCTTAGTTGATTAGCACAATGGAAATTTTAGAAGATAATTATGAGACTAAATGTCGTGGAAGTGATATTTATAATGGACTAGTTTTTGCCGGCGACTTTATCTGCGTTAAAGTTGATTATTATGCCATGGGAATCGTACTTTTTTTGGGATAAAAAGTGCCTAAGTCTATATGCTATTGTATACCGACACGCCTGTATTCCCCGAAGGGTTAGGCAGAGGTGCAGCAATGTACACCCACAGTTCGCCGGTATATTTAAGTCCCATGTAATAGGGGGCGAGCCTATTGCCATTAACCGGGCACAAATCCAAGCTCCGAGCTGCTACTGAGAATTTCATAGAAAAACCCAATAACACTTTTTGCTCGACCCGGGAATGGAACCCAGGACCTCTAGCGTAGCAGTCGCTCTCAAGACCACTAGGCCAACGAGGCAATTAGCCTCGGAATGCTATTCTAGGCTAATAAATATGTGTTAATCTATCTCTTACTCTGTACTTCATTCAAACAAACTTCGCATTTATAATATAAGTAGGATTCACATTGAACTACTTATAGCAATATTTTCTGAAGTAGGTAAGTACATCGATCTATGCAAGGACAGCCGGTAATTCTGCAAACTTTTAGGAACGATCGCAATCTAATCTCAGCCTAAATCTATGAATAATACCTCAATTTTCCTGACATACCAATCACCAACATTTTTTACTTTAATTGCGACTCGATTTTGAACGTTTTTAATTCATATAAATTGACTTTTAATAAGCTTTCAATAGAGTTCAGAGTATGTTGTTTTCCCCTTGCCCCTAGTAAATACTAACTTAATTGCTCAAGTTACTATTTTCAAAAGATTACTAAATGGCGTTCCACCCTGACAAACCCGAGATTATCTTCCAACAAAGTCTGTATATTTCAGTGACTGTACTTAATTAAACAATGAAAAAACTTGAGGAGCCTATATAACTTTTATATTAGTTTCTTTTTCTTGGAACTGCTGGTGAGTCTTTGTTCAAAGCTTGTTACTTTTTTTAATAGAACAATTATTATTTCGGTTACAATCTGAGGTTTAACATTGTATTATTATTAAAGTGTCCTTTAACCCTTTTGTGAAACAAAAAACCTTTATAAAGATTAATCGCCGTGCGTTAGTTTTTCAAAAACTCGAAAAAGGTTCGACCGATTTGATTATTTTTTATTATGTCAGTAATTATCAGCCCAAAATTTAAACCGAAAATAAAATTAAAATTGCACCCGAAAGGGGCCAGGGAAAGTCAAGGAAGGGTGGTTTATATAAACCCGTCTAAAACACACAACCATAATCGGCTTGAACCTAAAACAATTTCACTTAAACGCTCTCATCACTTATAAACTCTGAGAAAATTACTTAACACGTTCCTAATTTCGCCAGGTTCACACGACGGAGACCTAAATCCCGTTCACTCACAAACACCTAAATAATTAACTAAGCGAACATTAGGCGTCAAATTAGACGCTACCAGAGAAAGACGTCCCGCCTCAGAGGGCTTCAACCTCGGCCGCCATGTTAGATGGTATAAAAGCAGGATAAAGGAGAAAATAAATCGTAAATACACGTGACAGTAGGGCTTTTGTTGCTATGTATATAGAACATTGTGTAGTGTACCACGTGACACTGATGTTCTTTATCGACTGCCTATTGTTACTGATTTAAATTGGCTCTCGAGAGGCACCCTTTTATTCTTAATCAAATCTCTTGATTTTCTCGAATTGATTTAATCGCACTTTAGTGGTTAGATATTCCAAACTAGTGGTAAACCCCGAAAAGCCTCCTTCATCAAACTTTTCGTCGAAAAGGTGGGCATTTTTCTACAGTCTTGATAAGCATATAACGCCTAAGTATAAAGATAACTATGCTTAACTATGTAAACTTAGCTGTAAAAAAGATTTTTATTTAAGTAGAATCTGTCCGAATTACCAAAAAAAAAAACAATTACCACGTAAGCCCCTTAAGAGTCAAACCAACACTGTTTTTGAGCCCACGCATCTATGACCCCTGACCCCTACATACCTCGACCTAAAAATACTTGTCCTACAAAAGCCCAACTCGTGGCATTCCTTCACCAAAAGCTTCGTCCTTAGGGCCCAGACTATTGACATTATGCAAGGAGTCGGTAAGCTTTCGGTCTAAGCCCGGGAGAGGCCTCCTTTGTCACACAGACACTCGTTGCGGTTTAGTGGCCTGTACTAGAAATAATACCTATTCGTATTTACATAAGTGTCGCCATCTTTGCTTTATTTCTCTTTGTTTCGATTTTTAAAAGACTGGCTGATAGAATTCGAAAAGCGTTTAGTTTTTAAGAACATTTTGAAATGTCAAAGCTTGTTAAAAATAATGACCGTTGTTTGATTATGAAGTTTTGTGTTACTAATTGTACTTTAATTGATCTCTTGTGTGAATAAAGTGATTGACGTGAAGCTGATATTGTACTGGATTACAAAAATACATAAAGCGCTTCTATTATTGAACTGATTAGAATAGAAAAACGTAATATCTATATTAATTTATAAGAAAGCTGGAGAAACGGTTTGTTTTGACGCTCTAAACTCTGGAATTACGTATTATTCGGATTTGGAAAAATCTTTTTTGTATGAAATCCGCATTCATGAGGAATAATATAAACTTAGGGCAAATTTCACCAACCTCCTATACCTAATCTCTCGGGTATTTTTTTTTATGTTTATTCAATACAAACGACGTCAATTGGATTCCATGGACAAAAGATTTATACCAGGTAAAGAAGCTTTGGGAAATTTATCTCAAGTCGGTTTAAATATAAGAGAACTAAAAATAGACTTAACTATATCAATACCGTCTCAAACCAAAAAGAGACATTCCCCGTCCACCTCTAATCGACTGACAAAACTTTCAACGGTTTAAATCTTTAAACACAATCAAAAATCCATCCTCATTCCGTAATGGCTCATAATTATTTAAGATACTTACAAACGCACATAATTCCAGGTTCAACTGTTCATTTTATTTTCACCCCATCAACTTATCCAATTAAAGTCGTTGAATAATAAAATCAACAAACTCTTACTTCTTAATGAAGGCCGGTACTGAGGTTAATTATTGTTGTATGTTACCTGAAACAATGGATCTTTAATTAATAACAGACCACAAGACTTTCAATACGATTCTTTTCAAGTTAAAAGTGTTCGATGTTACGAGAATGTTCATTTTATGAAAACTTAATTAGTAGGTATGTAAAAAATACGTAACTTAAAATATGCATCATAAGTGAAGGTTGTTTTATTAGAGGTGTACCTATTTAAAATGAAATAAAACTCAAAATTATAGTGACGTCAATATTTTTTTTTTTAATGTCATCGGATGGCAAACAAACCGACGGCTACAGACATCTGCAACACAAGAAGCCTTGCAAAAGCATTGCCATCCCAGAGATGGAATGAGATGGGAGGGGTTCGATGGGTTTTAGTCAGTAAAAGTCTGACACTAATTGATGATTTCACATTGGCAAAAAAAAACAAAAATATCCCAGAAACAAGGTTGAAATATCCCAAAAAGTCGCCTGTAATTACACTGGCACCCATAACCTTCAACGAAACACAACAATGATGCTTTGTGGCAGAAATAGGTATATAATTTTATTTCATTAGTATTTAAATATGATTTCAAGCATATGAACACCATGGCTAGCTCGAAGGACCTACACATAATTGTTCCGGGTCTAGTTGTTCGTGTAGATAATTTATCTATGTTTATAAACGCGCCCACGATACAGGAAAATTTCCTAATGTCTAGCATTTCTTTTAATAATCTTGGTACATATTCTACCCACCATACAACTTGAAGCAAACCCTGTTATGATGCAATAACTTAGCTTACACTCACTAACAATTAAGTAAAGCCTGGAGTACTAACATGAGAACTAAACATAAACTTGTAGCGATTGGTGTGCAGCGCTAAGTACTTGCCTGCGTCAATAAGCGATGCTTCTAACGATATGATAGTTTCCTAGTTAGAGGCTTGACAAAGTTTCGGCTAGATCAAATCTGGGTGTGTTGGGAAGATGAAGTTACTTGCGTTTTAACAGTAGACTTATAGCGTTGATAATGATTTGGTGGATAGTAGCAATAAATTGAGAATTTAAAGAAAATCTTAATGCTGAAGTGGTTTTATAGAGGACTAGCTTCTGCTCGCGACTCCATCTGCATAGACTTCAGAATTAAGCCAATGTCCTAAATTATTCAACGGGAAAACACCCGGAATAAAATGTATCCAACTGATCAACTATCTATTAAAAGCTGATGTTAAACTAGATCTATCTTGATGTGTGCAAAATTTCAATAAATATCGTTCAGCTGTTTAGAAGTTTAAGGAAGAGTAACAAACATGCATCCATTCACCTATCCATCGATCCAAAAACGCAAACAAAATAGAAATAGCAACACAAAACTGTAGAAGTGACACGTTTGATGATGCATGACGGTGTCAAAGAGCTAGATATTAAGGTGTAAGCGAGAGAGATAAAGGATTTTTTGAAGGAAGATTCAAAAGTAAGACGTAGAACTGAAGACAATGTTTTTGTGCAGATTTAATTAAATAATGGAGAAAGTAATAAATAGCAGTAGTAGGTTTGCATGGTTACTGTAATCCGATTTGAAGGGTTTGAGTGCCAGTAAAATTATAGGCACATCAGACATTTTAACTTCTCTAAGATGGCAAGGCCTCCGGTGTTGCAGATGTCTATAGGCAATGGTGATCTCTTGACATCAGGTGGACAAGCTTGTTAGCCATCCAACGAAGTTTAAAAAAAAAACAAAAAGAAAATTTCCTCAGTCCCCAGGGCTATAGAGTTGAACAATTTATTCGAGTCACCGCGGAACATAAAGGGCATTAGAAGGAACACGGATGGGTTTTAGTCAGTGAGAGTCTGACACTCCCTTCCGCGCCGCCCAGAGTGGAACAAGTTATTTGATGATTAGGTTACACACAGTAAAGCAAAATGTCTCAGCTACTATTCCCACATCTATCTTCACGACTCAAACTTAGACGTAATTACTATCCACCAATTCAGTCCTTCCAGTCTAGCTGTCTAGCTCCTCAGTTGCTTTAATCCTTTTAATCGACTGCGAGAAATCCAAAGACGAAACGAAGCGAGGTACGAAAAAAAGAGAAAAAAAATCTGAAAGGGTTTATTCGTATTTTATAGCACCCTCTATCACGAGTTGACTACACGTGACCAATTGTGAAGAACTTGAAGACGAATATTAATATTGAGAATTCGAAAAAAGTTGAAAATATTCAGACACAAAGTGGTACCCGTACCTATCGTCGTATTATTGCAGAAAAAGATACTGTAATATAATAATATTAGAGTACAATTTGATATAACGTGATATGTAGATGCCTGAATAAAAAGCCAAGTTCATACCCAAATTAAGTGTACAGCCAGCAAAAACGTTTATAGACGTCAAAATATTCCCGCTAGAATATAAAATATTCCCGAAGAATACGTATGTTCTTTTAACAAAGTGAATATCGAAGTGACGGCGGATCAAGAGTGTGGGGGATGACGGGGGGGTGGTGGGTGGAGGGGGGCGTCGAGGCCAGCCGGCGATCAGTCACTGTCAAGTTGCCGATAGCGAAAGACGTCTCCGTATCGCGCAGAATTTTATCGTTAACGATATCAATTCGTATTTTTAATCGAAACTTTTCTTTTTTTGATAGGCTATCCTTATCCAGAAAATGGAACACCATGCTTTTACTTTGGATCAAGGATATTATTTTCTTAGATGTATTCAAATATTTCTTACCAGAACCCGCCACACATATCTAAACTCCAAACATATGCATAAATAAACCCATAAACGTCTATATAGGAAGCTCATTTCCTATATTACTAACGAACTTTCTTGGAAAGCCAAGTTCCCTTATATCCTCCACTAATTATTTCCGAGAACCGCACAAACTTCATCAACAAATATTCAGGTCTGCAAGTCACTAACCTGTGGAGTGAGAACTTCAAACACTGAAGTCTGAAAGAACAACAAAAACTGTAAATACATTTAGTTGGAGACGTGGAGTACTCTTACAAAACTTATTCGCTCACAGTTCTATTGAGAGGCGTAAAACGTCACTGCATCCTTATCAATTGGATCGTTTCCTATGTAACATAGAAAGGACCGTCGTAGATTTATTACTTCACTGATTTTTTCAATTGCTCCGAATGCTGCGAAGCGAGATTTATAAGACATTCCCTTACAAAGAGTCACGTAATTCTCGTCCCAGTTGCTATCGAGCCGGTCTTCAGATAACTCGGACGATGCGAAAAAATTAAATCGATGGCGACGACAAGCTATGAAGTCGGACAATCGGATTCGTTCTTTTACAGGAAATGTGTTCGTCTTGGATTTTTTTTTATATTCCATCAAGTCTGCTATCTACCAACATTTCAACTTGGAAAATCGTATGAAGCTAGTATGTTTGTCCGTTGTGAGAATCTCACAGTTTTTTTTTTCCATGAAATACAAAGCCACCTAATAAAATTTACTTCATTACAAAGTACACTTACAATAATAAAAGATGTCATAAAAAATGTTAACAACAATATTAACGCGAAGCATTCAAATATTTTTTTCAAACCAAATCCAAACTTCCACTCCACTCATTCGTAAAAACAAACAAAGTATCCACAATAATAATATTCTCAAAGTACCAGGCAAACAGAAAATAAAGCTGGTCACACAAAAACGTGTTCGATGCAATGCAACTCACAACTGGTGACATCCCCGTCTCCCATAGTTTTTACTACCGGAGCAAGACTTTTTTGCTTAGCAGCTGCGAACCCAAAGGATTTGCATCCAACACCGAATGGACTTTGAATAAATACGGGGTTCCGTATCCTCGCACTTTATTTCAAAATTGATAGAGGGATTTGATACTTTTTTGACGTTTCGATTTATAAATTATGTATTCGTTTTCAGTACTTGTCCAAAAATGTCTGTTATGTTGTCTATAAAAAATGCAATATGAAACGTGGTTAATATTTTATTTCGACGGTACAGAATTTTATTATTGCCATATTTCACTGTTATAAAGAATTGCGTGTTGCCATTCGTCTTGTCAAAAAAAGTTTAGGCATAAATATTGAAACACAAGAGATGAGCAAAGAATTGTAGAAACAAAAACTTTAATAACGTTGGTATTTACTTGAGTTATATTCAAACTGTTTATATTATGTGTATGTATGTATGTATCGAATGTACCGTCGTTAATGCTATCGACGTATAACGCATTCTACATATGCAATACAATATCATTTTGTACTGGCCTATTTGGTAAGCGCTGAATAGACTACGCACCAAAATAGGCTGCTGCACAAACATAAACCTAACATAGCGAAATTGATGATTTAAGATCCCACCGACACCCAGTGCGAGTGCTGTGCTCCTGACCAGACAATAGCCGACTTGCTGCAGTGCCCGTACTGTCCCTACACCTACAATTTGGAGAACATTATGAGATGCCGCGATTGA
The DNA here is from genome assembly GCA_932526535.1 of Caradrina clavipalpis. Lineage (NCBI taxonomy): Eukaryota > Metazoa > Arthropoda > Insecta > Lepidoptera > Noctuidae > Caradrina > Caradrina clavipalpis. Next base: position 6,245,756 of record OW052103.1, read on the forward strand.
CTGCCCCGTTGGTCTCGTGGTCGCAAGCGCGACTGCCGAGCGAGGGGTCTCGGGTTCGATTCCCAGGTCGGGCAAAAAGTGTTATTGGGTTTTTCCATTAGGAATTTCTCAGTAACAGCCTATAGTTTGGAAGTTGGTGGTGTGACACCCCCGTGCCTCGGAAAGCACGTAAAGCTGTTGGTCCCGGCTGTCATTCGCAGATCTTTGGCAGTCATTACGGATAGTCAGAAGCCAAGAAGTCTGACAACCAGTTTAACCAAGAGGTACCGTGTTTCCCAGTTACTGGGTTGTGGAGGTCCGATAGGCAGTCGCTCCATGTCAAACACTGGTATTCAGCTGCATCCGGTTAGACTGGAAGCCGACCTCAACATAGTTGGAAAAAGGCTAAGCAGATGATGATAATGATGAGATGCCACGATAAAAGTGGCCACGTACCACGTACTAGGCCCTAAACCGCTGTCAAAAAAAAGATTTTACTTAAACCGTCGTCGTTGCAAAAACGTATCATCGGTTATGTTTGTAATGTTGGATGTAGTGTGATCTAAATAGATCACACTACATCCAACATTACAGTCAAATGACTGGTTAGTTACGTGCTCGACCTCGATTAAGCGCTAAATATGCGTCCATCTTGATTTTAATATTCTCATCACACACAGTAATAACAATACTATTAGTAACATGCGATTTAAAGAATAATTTAACAAATGACGCAAGTTAAAACTCGAGACAAAAAAAAACAGAAGTATCTCTATGGCTTAATCAGTATTCACACAATAACAGCCAGAGATATTCCGGATATGGCTAGCGGTTTCCGGCCCTTACAACGAATAGATATTATTTAAATTTTATCTTTCGCCTTCGAGAAACCGCTGCGCTTTATTTTAAAGTTAAAATACAATGTTAACATAGTGATATCTCACTTAGTTTCCAACGGCTTGTATTAAGTATTAGGAAGGTAATAATCAATATACATAATGGAATTCAATGAAATTCAAAGACAACAACGAGGTGAGATATGAACGGCATAAGTGAGAACTTATTAAATTAGAATTACGAAGTTTTGGTTTGAACTTGCACTAGCTTTAGTACTTAAGCTAACTTACAATAATTGAAATAATAACGTGAAACTAATTCAGTAATATCACCAAAATATTCAACGGGTCCTATCCAGCCACAACAGTTTAATTAAATCCAAAATCAATGCTGAGATTTGATTTTAGTTAATCATCGTTAAATATCTTAAATGGTTAGGAGAAATTTGGCCATGGGTGGTTTGTTTTACACATACATCCAAACATAAACTCACGCCTTTTTCCCTTGGGGGTAGCGGTAGGCAGAAACCACAGAAGGCCACCTGCTACGATTACATTCTCCCTTCGCCTATTTCGCGGTTTGTTATACCTAATACTAACCCCAAATATTTGTATGAAAAGCAACAACTGTTTGCCATCTTGTATTCTTTTATCAAAGTTGATGGAGCGTGTAGTTATAGTACATACACGCAAGCAGGGCAACAACCTGTCAGTACCACAATTGTGTTAGAAGCAGGGTTCGCCGAAACTGCTAAAATGCTAGTACCTTACCAGTGACCCTCAGGGTATCTACTGAAGAATAGTCAGTTCAAACAGGTAGTGAAATGACCTAATGTTGGGTTCATGTTGCAGGACAAGGGTTACTGGTGGTTAGTGGCCGATACTTAAGCACAATATGAATGACTGGACTGCCTCGTTAGCTTAGCGGTCCTGAGTGTGACTGCTGCGCAAGAGGTCTTGGGTTCGTTTCCCAGGTCGAGCAAAGTGTTATTGGGTTTTTCTATGGATTCTCAGTAACAGCTCGGAGGTAAGATTTGTGCTCATTTAATGGCAATAGGCTCGCACCCTATGACATGGGACCTAAACATTGATACACCTGTGCCTAAACCGTCGGGGAATACAGGTGTGATAGTATGTATGTAAATTACAGCTGTTTCTCAATGCTCTATTTACTTGATCGACGTCACGCGCTTCGCAAATCAACAAATACATCGTTTCTTTGAAAAACGTTGTCTGTTATTATGAATACAATCATGTATAAGTATCAGACAACCACAAAGCTTGCGTTGTTTAAAAAAAAAACTTTTAACTTAGATCTGTCATTAAAACAAAAATACAGATTACTTGAACGTTGACTGAAACTGTCAAGCGTCGTAATGACTTCATTATTTACGTCTAATCGATTTTAAATTACATACCTACATAGATTGATCGATACATGTCATAATTACTGTACTTTTGAACATTCTAAAACTGGAAAACACTTATATGTTTACATTTATTTATTTTAAAAACAATCAAAGTACGAGTCCATGTATTGTATTGTATGGCTTATTTCACCCGCATTCAGTTACGTCTTTGGTTACTGCTCCACTCCCGTGGGTCGTACCGTGATGTTATATAGCCTATGTTACTCAGGAATAATGTAGCTATCTGTTAGTGAAAAAATGGTTAAAATCGGTCCATTACTTTCGGAGCCTTTTCGGTAAAAACAAACAAAAAAAAAAACCTCTTTTTTTAGTATAGATGTAAAGTTACGCACGAAAATAAAGTTATGATTTCGTGAACACAGAAAACCGCAAACCTTGAAAGTTTGTATATTTCCCTTCGTGATATTAGGTACCTACAGTCACGATATAAAAAGGAATTTTACGATTCAGTATTTTATTTAGTAACTGTTTGATTGTTTTATGCTCACCGTTTATTTACCTTTACTGGGCTTAAACTAACTTCTTTTGCATAAGCAAAAAAAGTATATAGGCATAAACCTATATTCTATTTATTATAGCAGACAAAAACTTATTAGGTTATATTAACAAAACCTGGACTTTTCTATACTAATAATATTACAAAGAGAAAAGGTTTGTTTGTATCGAATAAGCTCCGAAACTACTAGACCGATTTCAACCATTTTTTCAACAATGATAGCTATACTATACTATTCTGAGTGACATAGGCTATATACCATCACGCTACGACCCCACGGGAGTGGAGCAGTAAGTAACGAAAGACGTATCTTAACGCGGGAAAAATAACACACAATATAAAGGAGATGGCTAAATGGAAGTATAGACCACTGCCCCATGTGCCAGGTACCATGTATAAATATGGTACATAGCACAATGTAATGCTGAATGGCTAAATATTAGCATTTCATGTAAAAAAGTTTCAGATACTTTTTGGGAATAATATAATGGTAAAATAATATTGCATAAAAAGGAAAAAAAGGTGCGTGACAGTATATAATTTTCTTCAACTGACAAAAAATAAAACGAAAAAGAATAAAACTAAAAAAGAAATGAGGTTGTATATTTAAAAGCGAATGTTTGTGATGAAAAAGTTTTTTTTTAGATACTTTATTATGTTTAATAGTTCACGAAAGTGCTAGGAAAATATTAAACACTACATAATTCATGAATGATTTTTTAAATATTATGAGGCTATGTAAGATTCATATACATTCCAGAATGTATCTGGCCCGGGGGCAGTCATTTAGCCATCACCTTTGCAATCGACAATTCGTCTAAAATCCAATGATCAAGCGTGGTGATAATGAACAAATATTTGTATGACTTACTGGTTCTTTGTGTATGAGACACATAAAAATACCCACAATACAGAAGAAACTCGTAGTGTGGGGCATCGTTATTATTTGTAACAGAAAAAAATTATGGAAATACTACATTTTGCTGATCTTTTTAAATGTAAATGTCGAATAGTTTACATTGCTTTATATTTACCGTGAACCAATAAAGCTTATTACATGCTAACATTGAAATAACGATATAGTTATAACGATATTTGCCTTACGTTATAATGAATGAATGGAGTATTTACATAGTTCAATTATACAACTATTTTAAATTACATAAATCAAATTAACGTCTGTCAAAAATAAATTCATTATTGTTAATGTATACAGTATGTGCGTGACATGCTGAGTTCAATGCTAATGTACGTACTCACTCTGTATACAGTTCGCAAGTCTGAGTACTCGACCATTTTAGAATAAGATATTCGTTTTTTATTAATTTTAGATCAAAGTCGTTCCAGAATGTTCAAGGGTATCGTGCCATTCCGACCTCTAATTCAAGAAGAATTAATTCTCTACACGATTAGTAATGATGGCGACAGCCAAGCATTGATTCTGTGAATGAATATTTCAAAACATGTGTGGACGTAATATATTCGAAGTTTGGTTTAAGAATAAGTAAACAGGATTAGCGCGTCTGAATATTCTTCAGAAGGCTGCCAACGTCAGCGGCGGAGGCATCGAGGCATGAAGCCAGTCCTCTGTCGCCGGACGTGACCTCCCGACCTGCCCCCACACTCCCGACATATTTACACTTCTTTGTCTGAAGCTCACCCACACCACGCCGTAAACACAAAGACACTGAATCAAAACGAGATACCCCAAAAGTGTAGGAGGCTTTTCAATAACGGATCTGTAAGTCTTCATTTCTTGAGACTCAATTAAAAAGTTCCGTCTTTGTAAGAAAAATATATTTCCCATTTTTTTTCTTCGTGCAGTCGGCAACGTAGCGGAAATTAAACTTTGCCTAAACTCTTTTTATTTCTTTACTTTTTCGGGAGCGTATCGGTGATCGCTACCATTTGTTACTGGGCTTCAAATACGTCAGTAGAGGAACAATTCAAAGGGGCTTGTAGGCATCTCGGGCGGCGGCATTGTGTAGCAGGACTTGACAGGTCAGCCAACGGAAAAAGGTTTCGAGAAGGAACTCCTTTGTATCAGCGATCAATTTGCCAAAGATATCGTCCCGCGAGCGCCATTTTGCCAAACACTGTTACAATCTTGCTTCTTACAGTAATCGATTCTATTTTAGATCAGTTTATCTGTTATGAATTTTATTAAGCTCGGCAACAGATAAGAGGTATTTGCGTAAGCAGATCAAGCCTTCATTTCCCTACATACACTCTCATGATCCGATTATGTCTATTCTGCAAGTATGGCACAATTTTTTAAAAGCAAAACCGCCGTCTGTTGTGGATATACGCTAAAGCGGCATTTATACCGAACAAGGGTTTGGAGATACACAACGTAATATTGCTACAAACGCCGCCGGCGCAAATCGACTGATGAGAATACAAAAGTAATTTTTTTACTGCTTTCTTGGTAACTTTTTAAAAGAATAAGGAGATAGAAAAGTTGGGAACAAACGTTATTAAGATAAAAGAAATACAATCTGGAAATTGTCGTGACATATTTTCGCAAATACCTAGCTACCTATGTAAAACAAAATGGTAGATCTACTAAGTTTTCTAGGGCAATTCTTGGAAGGTCGGATAATCCCCGGATATTTTCTCTCTGTAGAAAAATAAAGAAAGAAGAATGATTCGATTTGTTTCTTTGAGAGAACTTCACATTTTAATCCTAAAACATCATTTATTCAAATTGGAATATGTGATGTACGGTAGAAAATGTACCATTTTATTCCTCAGTCCACCCGCTGATCAAATCGCAACCGACCCAATCAAAACGAAGCCCCAGACAATCCAGAATAAAAAAAACCAACAAAAATAATAATAGAAAGAAAATCAACAAAAAGATTTGCGGACTCGAGCCGTTCGCCGGGCCGTGTGTCGCCATTCAAGCCGGGGGGAAGCCGGAGGGGAACCGGCCAACCGAGCAGCGCCCGTCTACCGACCGGCCGGGCGGCCCTGTGTTTACCAGATCCACAATAACTCTATTGTATGACTAACTTTTCACATTGTAAGGGGTTATTGCTAGGAAACTGAGATATAACGTCGAGCATTGGGCTTTATTGTTTACGACTAAAAATAGAACCTAAAAAAAATGCTATTAACAATTGCAGTTTAGCTTTTTTTCGTCTTTTGAAACAATCTTTCTTCATCTCTTATGCAGTACGAAGGTAATAGAGTTACAAACTTAAAGGGAGTTTAGTATCTTCTCATAAATAAAAATGAAGAACTTTTACTTTATATGTGACCAACTCTAAAATATCATCAAAAATCAGTTGTTCCATTTTTGATTGTGTTAGTGTTACCCTTCATTCCTTTAAACTTTGTCCAATCTCTTACCTGACATACTGTATAATTTATCGTGTATCGATTTATTTAATGTACCCTATTTAATTAAATTCAATTAGTATGTATAAGTAATCCGTCCCTGTCGAGTCTCGAGCTATGTCAATGTCTAAATTGGTACTTATCCAATCAAGGTAACCTAATTTAAAAACGCCCACTTGTATTCTATTCACTACAAAATATTTTATTGTATTTCTGTAGAAAATTTTACCTTTAACTTATATTTTTACATGCTCCTCTTATGATTATTTTACAACTTTGTGTTTAATTATAAGTTAGGGGGCTAAAGTTGGTATATTATCCCACGGGAGCCGTACATTTTTCCCGGATAAAAAGTGGCCTATAATGCTAAACCAAACTTTTATCTACATCTGAGCCAAACATCCAGATCCGTTTAGCCATTTTGACGTGATAGATTAACAAACATCCACCCATCCAAACTTTCGCATTTTTTGTAGAAAACATACTGTCGTAAATACATACATTTGAAATAAAAGACTCAAAACAAAACATATCAAATAGTAATTCACTACATAATCAATCGAGGAATCCGTACGACTCATTAGTCAAGCCATACAAGTTATACACAAGCTTACCAGTCCAACACAACCTGTGATAGTTCACCTGACGTCTACCCCGTAATCTACTTTGAACCTTGTAACGGATTCAATCCTTTAATCTCCGTCGATTTATTGCCTCTTAACTCAGCTTCAACAACATTAAACTTTATAAAACTGTGAATTGATCGTGATAGGCTTGTGTTATATTGTTTATGAATGGATTACGGCAATTTACGCTCTATTCATTATGGTATTGGACAAATATTGTTATAAGGCTATGGTTATTTGAATTTTGGTATGTAATAAGTCTCATTATTTCACGATAAGTAATTATTTACTAAAGTTTACAAAATATTACCTACTTAAATGCATTTATTTAAACAATACATAACTATCGTTTTATAATTTAATACATTGTGTACGTATAAAGCATTTCATTGTCAATGAATCATAACGTTTAGCTTCTAAAATAAAATAAAAACAGACAATCTAAGCTACATTGCCACAGGGAGCTACATTGTCACAGTCAGACAAACAAAACAACATTGCCGTCAAACTTAATAGCACCCAACCTTAACCCGTCTTCAAAATTCGGGGGTAAAAAAATGACACCTAAGTTTCATCGTGCCGTTTCTAATGTCAATCAATTCATTCCCACAGGTTCGCATTAATATACTACATAGAGACACTATGAAAATACCCTCAGTGTACGTTTGACCCAATTGAAATTCGAAACGAGGTTTCAAACCTGTCCTGCGGTTGACCAACATTCCATCCAAAATTGACGTCCATGTCACCTCTGTAATCGAATTTAGTACGGCTCTAACAAATCTCAAAGGACTCGTTTTCCAACAACAAACACAGCGCAAAGATTTATATTGAGGGTAAATAATTCGTTTCACTGTGAGGATACCGTGTGCTTCTGTGTCTACTGGTCGAAAGGTCTGCCAGTCTTTATTAACCCGCCAGAATAATCGATTGGTTAGATTACCGAAGACATTCTTACTTCACACATTTGAGTGGTTGGAACGATTTGTGTAAATTGGAGTGCTGATTAGATTCCTCCCTCGAAGCTCGGCGTCTTAATCTTTTCGATTCATTACTCGCTAAAAGTAAGATGTATTCGTGATTAATTGTCTTGTTTTGTCTGGCTACGAATGCTACGATCGAGGATTTATTTAGGAGTTGGATCGAGATCGGCTAAGTTTAAGGCGATTTGTAAATCATTTGCATGGTCGTAATTCCTGATGGTAGAAATGTTTTTGTTTTGATTCCACTAATTTTGAAAATATGTCAACCATTAACCCAATTACTATTAATCATTTTAGCATTATTTAATTTCCTAAATATACCTACCTCCTAGCAATTAATTTTCGAACATTACCGCGGAATAAAGCACCGATAATATTAAAAAGGAAAATCAAGCGACATTTGTTGAATTGCGAATTCAATTTGAAAACTCATTTTCCGCGATGACAAAACGATAATTTTCTTCAACTTGCCGACCGGTTGAAACCTCGTCGTATAATAATGTAGTGAGTGAATAAGAAATCTACTTACTAATAATAACATTGTCAGAGTCTATTGTCCGTCGGGTTGACCCAATTACAGTCCGTGAACACCACATTGGAGCGAAATTGTTCGATCTGTCTACGGAAATTAAATTTTCTGAATACCCCTTCGTGAGTCGATAGAGAAAGCAAAAGTGCGGCCAGTCGGATTGGACCCCTCACGCCCAGCTGAGCAATCTCGGCTTGATGTTTCGTTAAAAGAAAATAGTTTTGCAAATTATCGTCAAATTAGTTTATGTGGAGAATCCTGTTTTTGATTTTAATTTAATTGAAATGTCTTGGAAATCAAGCATTTATATATCTTTCTTAGGTGCTTGATATCAGTGCTTAAATAGTTTGGTAATTAGAAAGCCAATCATGCTTATTTAGAATTTCAATAATAATTTCATAGATGCAAGACACAATACTAAATGAAAAAACAATGCCACTTCAAGTCTAACCACACAAACCAAAACCAACCTTATTGCACACGATACACAAACAGGCAAGTTCCAATGACTGCACACGACAATTTCGATCATAATGCATCACGACACTGACAGGACATTCGCAGCCAGTTACAAGAGAGATCATAGTCCTGTGGTACATGTCTGGGTTTTCTCAATTCATTTGTTATTTCGGGACCGCAATGATCAGTTTCCTACTGGAGGGATGTATTGTGGTCCCGCAGCCATTGTGTTTTTTTTTTTCATGGTGACTCAGCACTTTTCCTCGGAAAACGGTTCTAAGGCCTTTGTAGTCGAGAATCCTGAGGGATATTGGGATCGAATGAAATGTATACGCGTGTATATTAAATATGTACGCTGTTTGTATTGTTGCTTTTTAATTTGTTGGCTGTCGTGAACATTCTTTTGTTTGTAGAAGAATTACAGTGGATATAGCTACTCCGTTTGTGGATTTGGATGAGTTGTGAAAAAGATATGATATTGCTGTCAGTTATGTTTGTTTAGTATGTTGTAAGGATAAGGCGTTTGACTTCGGATGTTCTACAGGTCGCTGTTACTTCAAGAACTGCAGAACTATTTTAAGTCACCCTCGGTGAACTTAGATATAGTGAGATTGAAGGGAGATGTCCCTTCTAGGGACTGGAAGCTCACCTGCTCACCTAAATTAACTAGCGGAGATTTTTACATTATTAGCATTGCTGATCTCATGTTATGATAGTTATTTTAATTTATTATTTACTTCCTAAGTTATTATCTCTCATCAAGGAAAACATGGTGAGAAAACCTTTACTTTTAATGAATATAAGACTGAAATCGCCAATCGGCCTTAAGCAAGCGTAGTAGATCAATGCTCGTGTATCCTCTATACCTATGAGAAGAGGCTTTTTCCCTGCATTAAGACAATAGTAGGCTGATATGATTACTACGATAACATAAGAACACACCCACCAACACTATAGTAGTATGGCAGAACTGTATTGAAGTATTGATCATATCATACACAGAACAAAAAATATATTTGAGGCCACATGTCTCACGTATTGAACGATACGAAGCGACGGGAACGTATCAGATAGTATCAGTGATCATGCATTTTACATGACGTGATAGTGCGACACACTCCTCACTTCGTGTGTTTGTAGGTATAGTTCTAACTGCCCCGTTGGTTCTCGTTGAGCGTAGGGTTTTGGGTTCGATTCCCAGGTCGGGCAAAAAGTGTTTTAGGGTTTTTCCATTAGAACTTTTTTAGTAACAGCCCGGAGTTTTTAAATTGGTGATTTGATTCTCCTGTGCCTCGAAAAGCACTTATAGCCGTTGGCCCTGCGCCTGATCTCTTCCTGTGTTTGCGTACACATTTGTGCACTATAGTATGTCTTGCGTACTTGGCTAGTCTAAGATTAGCCGCCGTGGCTGGAATCAACCTGGTGAAAACAACTTATTCCTCTAACCAGTAATAGTTTTTTTTATCGATTTAAAATATATTGTATATTATTATATTGTAAGGTCACGTGATCTCCTGTCAACTGATGGAAGCTTGTAGAAGGCTGCGCGCGCCGTGGCTGCTCGCTTGGACTGCTTGGACGGCGCTTAGAACAGACGTGCTATTTACTATTGACGTGTGCTTATTTATTTTCTGGCTATGTTATTTCATTAATTGGTCATTCCTTTTGTTAAGTGTGGATTTCATGGTTATTCACGCTAATATAATTAAACATTGTTCATTTTCCCTTCTTTTACTTCTGATTCCTAACAATATTTTATTTTAAAACACATATTTATAGAAGTAAAAAATCTCTTGATTGCTACTGACCTCTTGTAACTGGAGCGCCCTTTATTTCACTCATTATAATAGCACTATTATTTTAAATGTCTAGCAACCTTCAATACAAATTCTAAGAACCAGAACATAGAAATACGCGTTTAAAATAAAATAGAAAACAATGTAAAATGCCGAGAGAAAGGTAAACATTTCTATCAAGCTTTTGTGTTCCAATTCAAATATCTCTATTTTCTTAGAAATGTTTTCAAGTTAAGTTCGAAAGTTGACCTGTGACCTAGACTACAAAACGCAGACGTTTATCTGAAGTCTGGATCTTGTTTTGTTATTGAAAATATCTGGTCATAATAATAAGGGCTAAAATGCTCTGGCATTGCAAGGGTGACCTGTTGTTGCTGAGTTTTAGCATTCTCTGTTAAATCTTTTATGTTAAAAAAATCCGCTCCTTCACCTGTAAGTCGTTGTAGCATTAAACAAGGTGATTCTTTATATAAACATTTTATAGTAATCTAGACAGATTTATCGAGAGAGAGAGAGAGAGAGAGAGAAAAATAAAGAGAGAGAGAGAGGGAGACAGAGAGAGAGAAATAAAGAGAGAGAGAGAGAGAAATAATAAAGAGAGAGAGAGAGAAATAATAAAGAGAGAGAGAGAGAGAGAGAGAGATACAGAGAGAGAGCGAGATCTATACTATCTAATTTACCTAGAGAGATTGTTTGTTTTTAGTTTGAACGCGCTTATCTTCAAAACTACTAATCGGATCTTGAAAACTCTTTCGCTAATATAAAGCTACTATTCTACACATTTTTAAGTATAAATATCTAAAATTGATACCGCTTAAGTTAAACAACAAAAACCATCCTGGTACTCATTAAAGACTTTCAGTTCTTTTTATTAGCTTTGAATTTAGTAATCCATTCGAAAAATTCACTCTGTGGTAAACATACGTGCACAGAATAATAACTTTGCTAAGCTGGATGAATAATAAACTAACTTTGCCTATTTTCAGATAAAAATAAAAGTAGAATCAACAACACAAACCAATTCGTTTGCACTAAAGCAGTTTAAAAATAGAAATAAACTCTATCCAGCTTTATTTCCATTAATAGAACGACACCGGCTTCCCTAACCTATCAAACTTTAATCGATACAAAATCCGTTTTACTTATCGATAATTTTAAATCGATTCGAATGCAACAATCTATTTATAATTCAGAACTCGAACTATAATCCTATATCGTATGAATATGAATTGCTCAATGATAGGTTGGTTAGCCGTAATAGTACTGTAATAGGGGACTATTAGGCTCAAAACTCGACACACGAGTGCATTAAGGCGATGGTCGATAGCATAACGAGTGGAATTAGAAACCGACCTACACTTTCTCTATAGAACCGTTTTATGCAGCGCCGTAACCTCTGTTGTATATTTTACTGCAACATGATCAGTATGGAATTTCTTGCATACTAAACTATGCCTTTTGAAATAGGCAACTAGATTCAATGTTATGTATATATTTTTGTTTCTTTCTTGCAAAAGACGTTCAACAGTGCCTTTTAATGGACTAATTGGATTCTGACTTTTACCTTGATACAAGTAGCGCTACTATAATGTATTGAAATTTCCATGCATGTTATCATATTGAATTAAAACTCCTTTGGTAAAAGTAAGGGATTATTGGTCAAAAAAATTGTTAATGCGAGAAAATAACCATGGTATTGAATTACCCACTGAAAATTCAAGTTACAATTTCGTTGCTGCCTCAAAAATATTGTAGGTAATCTTTTTTGACATAAAATGTACAGAAAATATATTCCTTTTATTTTTATTGACGGGCCTGTTGGTCTAGTGGTTAGTGGCCCTGACTGCTAAGCCGGAGGTCGTGGGTTCGATTCCCACCCAGGACAAACTTTGTGTGATGAGCATGATTGTTTGTTCTGTGTCTGGGTGTGATTTTATCTATAATATGTATGTATTTATAAATTATATAAGTATGTATATCAGTTGTCTGGTTACCATAACACAAGCCCTGCTTAGCTTGGGATCAGATAGCCGTGTGTGAGTTGTCCCAAGATATTTATTTATTTATTTATTTATTTTATTACATGGGATGTAAACTATAGGTACAGTATGCATAAGAACAATGACATGTTTATATGTAATGACTTTCAATTATTCTCTAATTAAACTCTTCAACTTGACACACTTCACTAATAAAACCCAACGAAACAAATCCCGTACCTATTTTTTTTCTAACAAAACCTCACAATGCTGCTTTCAAAAGCCACGTGTTCCAGTTCATTGACCTAACCATCCCGCTGCCGGGGTAGGTATTATTAACCCCGCGACTTCGGCCACTAAGTGCAGTTGCAATTGTCCTGTTAGCCGAGAACACAAACAATGCGGGGCCCCAATCAAACGGCCCGGATGGCCGTAATTAAGATCTGCTCTCAAGTAATTAGAGTGAGACAAATAGTGCAAGCAAACGTGCAAACCTCTATTATAACGTCCCATCGCCTGGTGACGAGTCATCGAGATTGATTCCGTTTATGGATCTGGTTCATTGTGAGCCAATTTGTGTGCCCGGGACGTTTAGGCCAACGTTAGCCAGTAATAGGGTTAAAGGGTATGATCAAAATTCATAGGTAATAAAGCAAATTCCGTAACTATGCCAATGATTCTGAATTCTAGACCAATAAATACGACGCAAACTTCAAACAGAATATTCTGGAATATTGAAAAAAAAATAAGAGCCGGAGTAATTGGTAAACTACTCGATAAAAGTTGTTAAAATTTTCCCCGTGAGAGCAAACAAAAGTTTAACTGAACTTGTGTACCTAATTACCGATTCCGTTCGGAAACCTTTCCGCGAGTTACAAAACTTGTTTACATAAAACTTTTTTGTGAACTTCTAAAATTATCTAGGCCATATTTAGAAATGAGGCTAAAGCGTTAAAATGGCGAAACATGATATCTAAATTATAAAAAGGGACTGTTTTAAACAATTCCCGAAGTTTTCCAACGCTACCCACCTCAGGGCAATGACCTTAATTTGTCAGGCTTACGATTTTGTACCAAAATGAATTAAGGAATCCTTAATACATAACACGTTAGAGATCCACAGTATTTAAGTGAAAAAAAGGTTTTTATTTATTCCCGTCATCCCTAAACATTATTATTATCAGTATTATATGAAACTAGGTACAGTCAACAAAGCTATTCGGTATACAGGCTATGAGCGCAGACGCAAGACTTGCGATTACTTTTAAATAATGTTGTAAGTGTGCTGAGCAGCCAATTCTTTTGAATGACTCTTTTAAGTGTTTTTTTAGCTTAAAAAGTAATTGAGCATACAATAAAAATGAATATCGACAGTGTAGTAGAAAGATGAATAATTTTGCCTGTATACCAATTAGTTTTGTTGACTGTACCTACTTGATTGTGTTCGCAGATAAGTACTACGTTGGTGGAAAAAAAAAAACGGAAATGACAACGACAATGTGAACACGAAACATTAGCGCTTCGCGTCACGCAATAAAAGAAAATAATAATGTCGCCAAATCGTCTAGATAATAGCTTCCGCAATAACGCCTTACCAGAGATTATTATAACAAGGGTTTTCATATATTTTTTTACGCTAGGGTTACGTCTTGGGTTCGATTTCCAGGTCGAGCAAAGTGTTATTGGGTGTTTCTATGAAATTTTCAGTAGCTTCTCGGATTTAGGATTTGTGCCCGGTTAATGGCAACAGGCTCTCCCCTATTAAATGAGACCTAAACATATCGTCGAACTGTGGGTGTACATTGGTACACCTCTGCCTATCTCTTAGGGGTATATAGGCGTGATAGTGGGTTAATGTTTTACTTGTTGGTTTTAGGGCATTTTGTAGGCAGACATACTTTTTTTAAATTTCCCTTTTTTGCTACTATATGGGTTTTTGTAAGCAGCATACTATTTTACTTCATAAATCAACTAAGTCACGAAAGGTAATTTAATAAATCGAAAATAAACATTCTATAAAACAACTTTATTGAATGGCGTCGCTTTGTAAGACATTCTATACAAAAACATCCAATACTACTTATGACTTGGTACTAACTTATTCATAAATACAATTTCTAAGTCGTAAAGCTTATGTAGCAATGTAATAGAAATACTAGTTGACAAATGCAACAAATAAAACATATTTTATTACTAAAGTCATAAGAGTCATAAGCCGAGTTCACGAACTCAACTCCAAACTTTATTTTCGGAACATAATATTTAATTTCGTTAATAATTCAAAGCAATTAATACTGTAACAAGAATAACACCCACTTCAAACATGTCCACAAGCAAAAATAAACCATAAGTGTGAACAATTGAGTAACAAATTGCTTCGTGAAAAATCCTATTCCCACATGAATGATCGTAGCGAAGTGGGGTCAAAAGTTGAAGTTGGTAAAAAATCGGATGGCACAGATGTTTGGCACATGGCGGCTGGCACTGCTATGGAACAACGCTTAATAAAAGGAAAGAGTCGACAGTCTCATTTCTTTTCGTCCTATATTTTTCCTGATGCACCCATTAGGGACACTTTGATTGCAAAAAGCTTTATCAAAACCAATATCATTGTTTCATTTTGTAGGTTTTTCTTTTAAAATATTCTGAATCTAAATCTTAATGCCACAATTAAGACTGATCTAATAAAAGTTATAGCTATAGTTAGTTAGTTATCATCTTTCTTTTCGGGCTGCGGGTTGTTCGAAAGAGATATCGCGCCCCCGGAACGCAAAGGGTATAAGGATCATGAGTGGATTTTAGTCTGTAAAAGTCTGACACTCCCTCCAGCCCCAGCCAGGGCGGGAGAAGTCATTTGATGATTCCCCACCAGAAAAAAAGAACATCTCTCTTTTACAAAGGCCAACCAATGAAGAGCTAGGTGACGAGATGACCTAGACGCACACCGGTTTAAGATGATACAAAAAAACAACAAATGGGGGGACTTGGGGGAGGCCTCTGACTCAATGAAACATAGGCTATCAACCTACCCCTAGCAACAATATGACTCAAATTCAACCTCCCTATATCTCAATATTGTTGCAACTAGCCTGAGGTGGTATTTAAATTGCTCTCACTAACCTATACTTACATCCCCCTAAACCGCCACCCCATCTTTTAATTAAGAAGCCCCCACAAGCTTTCACAGAGAAAAATCTCGCAGCTTGTATGAATCATCTTCGTACGGTATGACGTCATAGAGCAGGGTATAAGCAAACAAGTGTCACGCCAAATGTCACACATCAATCGTAGGATATAACTGCGTCGACTACTGAACTGTAATATGCTACTAGGACTTTTTTTTTCAGATACTGTCTTTTCATGTATGTAGGTAGCAATGGCGAGCGCTATATACAGCACGATTAATACCAGATTCCCTTAAGCAGATTCTTCTTTTTCTTAGCGTATCGATGGCAAATAAAGAATAGTACAAAAATAAATAGGTAAATATTTTTAAAGATTTTGTTTAGCCCAAATTTCAACTACGGCGACCCCATCCGCTGACGCAGTCATTAGGAGCTCACGAGTGCAGGTGACAGCGCATACAGCGCATAAAAGATGGGCCATGTTTTGCGGAGAGTTGCCGCATAGGCACTGAAGGTCGGTCTTTCTTCTTTATCGTGTGGGCAGTAAGGTCTTATTCCCCACGCACCCTAGTGTCAGAGTTTCTAAATAGCCTCAAGGGCCTCTGAAGGTCGGTGCCATCTGCGAAACCCCACCGTTGAAGATTCTCTTTGCTACGGCAGATTAGAACAGCAGCTTTTCCGCCATTGAAAACTGACACAGTCAGTTGTATCTACTATTGTTAGACTGCAGGTGTTTTAAATACACCATCAAAATAAAAGTATCATATTTCCAGTCAACAGAGATGCGGAGAAATTTTTTGATGCCATTTAGTTTTAGTTTATTTTTTATTAGTATTGGTTTTTCAAATAAAAACACTTGCCTTACCTACCTTATTTTTGAAAGGAAATTGAAAGAAGACACATCGAGAATATTAAAGATTTTAAGGTATGTAGGCAAATGTGTCTAGTAACTGCCTCTCGGTAGCCTAGTGATCCTAAGCGCGACTGCTACGCTAGAGGTCCTGGGTTCTTTTTCCAGGTCGAGCAAAAAGTGTTGTTGGGTTTTTCTGTGAAATTCTCAGTAGCAGCTCCGAGTTTGGATTTGTGCCCGGTTAATGGCAATAGGCTCGCCCCCTATTACATGGGACCTAAAATATACCGGCGAACTGTGGATGTGATGTTAAAACAGCGGGTAACATACTAGACACAAAAAAAAAAACCATCACGCCTGTGATGCATGCTGTGATGTGAGATGTTTGATGTGTGATGGTTTTTTTTTTGTGTCTAGTATGTTACCCGCTGTTTTAACATCACATTCAGTTCAGCCTGTAAACTATACACGTCACATTTTAAACCCTCAGTATGTTACTTACTACAATCTTCCTGGAATATTTGTAAAACATCTTATTGCAAAGAAAATGAAAAGTTTTCTGCACACAAGTACGTGTGAATGTAACTTTATTAGTCCCTAAGTCTCGATTAGTGAAGAACTTATTCTTAATTGAAGTCAATTGGACCGAGTGTTTGTGTTTAAACTAACTGAAACTATTTGACAGATGATGTGTCTATCAAGTCGTCTCAAAGACGCCATGCCTGAACAACACAGATATTGTTGCTAATTTTAAATGCATAGTTTTATCATGATTCTTATTAATATTCAACACCATTGCATGCATTCATTTGTTTTGTAATGTGCTCATTGTTACAACAAATGGTTGTGTATCTTTATTGAATTAATGTAAAACAAATTATTGCAAAATTTTATTTAAAACAATGTAAGTATTGACGTTTTAAATGTAGCTTTTGAAAAGGGCAACTAATTTGATTCAGTATTTTTTTCTTATTAAAGTACGTTCAAGTGAGTTTAATGGTCTAATTGAAATAAATAATATGACATTGAATTTGAATGGCTGGAAATTATAGCTATTTACTAGTTGCAAGATTCAATGTAGGTATGTCGTATTTTTTCTCGTACTGCTTTCGCCTGCAAAGATGCCTCAATATCTCTCTGATACAAGCCCCTTCTTCACTTAATGTAATTGATAGTAAGAATTATATCAAGTCACCCCTCCCCACAATAAACGGACTAACATAAATCTTCTAAACCATTACGACAATAGTGAGAAAATCCAAACAATACCAAGGACACATTTTCCGTGATATGAATGACAAAATAAACCCAGTTCTCGCACAAATGTTAATAACGACCTTTATTTTTCACGCTCCGCTTCATATTGTAACTTGACAACTAAAACATAACCTTCCAATTATCTTTGTACGTATATAAACAAAAGAATAATCATACCATGTCGTACAAAATTCGCTTCTTAATTCAAAACTTGTTTCGTCTTCAAAACATTATGCATGCTCCAAACAGGATCTTACGAGTCAGGTTCACAGTTGTCCCGCTATAGGTACTTATAAACAATATAAAATGATACGTACAGGGATGTTTATACCACCCACAGAGATTATAATCGCTTGGCAGAGTTTTTCGTAAGGAGCCCGGGGGGATTCAGCAGTGCCTGAGCAATTACGTATGACATGTGTCGTAAAAGTCATATAAGTAGCGATATGACAGCGGGGGCACACAATAACTTTAATAAAGGCGGTATAGGCGGATCTTGTACTGGCAAAAATAATGCTAAAAATCGTAAAAGCGTTTTGGTAATAGCTTCTTCGCGAGGTATTATTTTGTATTACAATATTTTTTAACGTTAATACACGATTTCCAATTATTAAACAACAAAATAACAATATTTCGTTTTGTTACAAATAACTTGTTGGTACAAAAATATCAAAACATCTGCTGTACTCAAGCAGATGTTTAATAATCAGGAAATATTGAATTTATTATAATACGAAGCCCTACATTTCTGCCGAACCCTTCAAGTAATACAAGACTAATAATGTAGTTACCTACTTTGGAATTTCTTAACCATTCTTCTTCATACGAATCTACCTTTTGAAACTTGATACATTTCTTTAATTTTTGTAAATTGTACGTTCTAAAGTGAGACAAAATCATTTGAACATATGAATTCTAATACACCAACGCACACGATCGACAAAAGTCGGTAAGCAGCGAGAGCGTTGTTACCTTATTTTTATAATGTTATATTAAATGGAGTATCAAACCATAAGAAAAACAGCCTTAACATCTAAACAACGCACCTCACATTTTTCACAATAAAAACTAATCCAATACTCCTAACAAAGAAGAACAACTCCATAAGTAAAGCAAATTGAACCAAGTTCTCTGCATAAGTTCATTAATTATTATCACGCATAAATATCACACGAGGGCGCCGCGGGCGATTCGAATTTATTAGTCATTGAGACACTGCGAGGTATGCAATTTGATATCCCTTTGAATGTAAGATATAAAATGAAGTAAAGGGAATGTAATGAAGGTGGAGTATGGTAGTTAAATTATAGACTACATGATAGGGAACAATGTATGACGCACAGAAAATAGTTTATTCTTAAAATATTACAAATATTTCTCTCACACATTTATACTGAGAAAAAAGAAAACGAACTGCCTCGTTAGCGTAGTGGTCTTAAGCACGGCTGCTGCGCTAGAGGTCTTGGGTTCGATTCCCAGGTCAAGCAAAGTATTATTGGGATTTTCTATGAAATTCTCAGTAGCAGGTCGGAATTAGTTAGATTTGTGCCCGGATGGCAATAGCCAATGCCTTAGTGATTTTTTACACCGAAACTAAAAGTCGTTTCTCAGCAATGTATATGTGTATAACCAGCATCGTTTATGTAGAAGTTACTATTACATTTCAAAAATACCAGTAAATAGTTAACGGATAAGGGATTGTTTATGTACAAGTTTAATAATACCAGCAAAAACATTGACCAAGAAATAAAAATACAAATCAAAGGCGGTAAAAGAACATCGTACGAATACACAGCCGTCTCCATTCTTCCATGCCTAACCTACCTACCCACACACGCAGCGGTGGAAGGGAAACAACCGTCATCGTGCGTAATCCCTAGTTCCGACAGATCCTTACATCCTTTACACGGCCCTCTTTCATTCACGCTTCATGCTACCTTACTGGCCCTCACTAGTTCTTTCCACTTCAATGAATAAAGGAATGAATTATACTGGAACACTTAGTTGGTTCTAAATGGTTCTATACAATATACATATATTTGTACATATGTACGTCATTGGCTATTTAGAGACTAATCTTTAAATAGTTCACAATGTTCGTACGGAGAATGTTTGTATGTTTGTCCTTTACGCGTTCTTATAAGCATTTATCTACGTTTTCATGAAACTTTGTTAGGTTATCTGCGTACAATAGGAAAAAGAAATTGAGAACGAAGTCGCGGGCAGCAGTTAATTTTAAATATAAGAAAGAAGTAAAATTTATTGATGGAGTGTACTTTTGGCTTCTGCTCAACCCTCCGGAGAATGCGAATTCGTGATTTAAAATTGGCTCAAAGGCTCACAAAAACCTCAATGCCTAGGCCCCATTTGGCTCGCTTTATGCCGCACACATATTGTTTTGGCATGTAAGTACAAACCGCAGATGTTGCCTTTCATCTGACTTAATTTTAACCTTTCCCATATAGTTCATGAGTCTCAGTGAGCCTCTCATAAAATGCGGAATCCAGTGCTAACAAAATAGCAATAAGGATTTTCTGAAAACTCCCTCGAAACTGCAAAAAACAAACGATACAGCCAACAATGCAAGCGCAAACCTTAGTATTAAACCCTTTAACAAATAAATTCCCAGTTTATTTAACTTTTAACAGTTCCAGACGTCTCGAGCATTTTTCCGTGTTCATGGTAGGCAAGAGTTTAACCGCGTAATAGTCTGCAAAAATGGATTTATTTCCATGAAACACGCTTGCCTAGTTTTATGCCTATTGACTTTTGCATTGAAGGCTAGGCTGTGGCATTTTGAAAGCCAACTTCGGTTTGGAATAAATTATGAGGGTAACTGTTGCCAGGTAGACTGTGGCAAGGGTGAAATAAATTTAGTATTGATGAAATATTTGTAGGTCAGACACGTGTATGATCACAAGCCTTAGCTTTAGGAATGTCACCTAAGCACAATCATAAATTGTAGCAAAATGAGAGATTTCTTAGATATGAAATAGGAAATGACAATTATACCTATTAAAAAAAGTATCTATAGGATCATAATGATAGCATAAGAAGTTGCAATCCTTACAAAATATAAATAAAAACAATCTAAAAGAATTAGTTCATGCATCTGCATTCACAAAATTCTATTTACGTTCAAACTTTTAACTTTTAACGTTATAATCAATCGCTCTCCGAATTCCGGCAACGAAAGCTCTCGCGTTTCTGTAAAAACAAACGGCTGATGCGCTTTCTTAAAACACAGCATTTCGAAACAGATCGAATTGCTTCAATTATTCTGTGTATTGATCGAGTTAACTGCAGAACAGACCGATTTCCACATCGACTTTGAATGTTTTATTAACACTTTTGTAACAAAAGTTCAGTAGAAATCTGAGCTTGAACAGGACAACTTTAGGATTCTTGTAAGATCACTCAATGATAACAAGCTTTTCATAAAAAGAGATATAAAACACCATCAACCATAAGGAATTCTAAAAATACCACGCGTAAAAGATACTGCTAATCAAGGAAACAAAATGAAGAAAGTTATAAACAACAAGATAAAAATGTTAACAAAGCTAAACGCGTAAAGTAACAAAACGTAAATTGTGCAAAATAATAATAAAAAAGACACACAGCTTTTACATGACAATAGCATACAAAAGATTAAAAATAACACAAGAAGTAATAACAAAACAGCTTTACTGCAGAAAATAAACGAGAAACAATTTAATTCAAACATTATAATACCAACTAACAATTCAGCCTCATAAAGGAGAATATCAAAGGAATGGAATAAAACATAAATGAATGCCGCGGAAGACATTATTCCGGTCGCCGACGAGTCACAACAGACATGTTTCCGAATATAGAGTAATCGATAGTCAACACGATACTCTGTGAGACTTTATTATGCATAACACTACCACAAACGAGAAAGAAGGTGTATGAATTATCAATTCTTCGTAGAATTGCGGTCTAGATACAGGAAGATAATATTTTATAGAGAAGAATTGATATTGTGTTTGAAATGCTATTACCATGCTTGCACACTGATATACTTTGTCTAAGAACATGATAATATGAAGTAGTTCTCCAATTATAATAAAGTTGAATATACTACACCACCAAATTATCACTTCGTAAATTTTTCCATTCCACTGTCATGTATGTCTCAATCTACCTCATTATTTTTAGGTCCACCATCTCTGAACGTTTTAACATTAGCAAATGGTTTGCGACAGGAATAAGAGCTTACTCGTGAGTTTCTTGCTTCCAATCCTTTTTGTTACACAGCAGACTACAGCAGCAATACATATGTATTGCTGCTGTAGTCTGCTGTGATGAAACTCGACAATCGCCAGACTCCGGCTTCCGGCTCGATCTTCGATAATTTGAATAGACAGCACTGGGATTTAGACACTCGACACCAATTGTGATAAACTGTTTATTGCATATTGAACTCTATTGTGTATCGTGTAGAATTTATTGTGTAACTTCTTCCAGAGAGGAGAGTCCCCTGTAGGAACCTTCCATCACTTAAGTACAATACAAAATCGACTATTAATATTTGAACTAAAAACTTTCCCTTTTGTAACTTGACGCAGTATAGCACCTACCATTGTTAGCTAAAGCTTCCATTCAAAAATGAGTAAGCGTAAATAAATCAAAGTGTTTCATATAACATGATGAATGATCTCTCAAATGCTTCTAAAAGAAACAGAACAGTAGACAGTAGTGCACAGTTATCATTCAGCTCGGTCAATGAACTCGACTCAAGTTCAAGTGTAGAAGGGCCGCACGATCCGTTTATTTTTAGGGCTCTAAATATACTGAACCCGTTCACTGTTTCAAGTTATGTTTCCTGCGCTCGTTGATTGGCTAGCGTCTACTAAACACTTGCGAAAATGTTCGCCAAGATCAAAGATAAAGTGACGCTGTCGTAAGTTTGAATTATGATACTTAAGTAGCTTATGGGTTTAAGTTAGGCCATTAGTGCTATAGTTAAAGGAACAGCAACATTAATATCTCATAAAATATAGCTTTGGGAATGATCGATCTAGGTTGAGAGACTGTTTCACCAGCTCAATTTATCTTACAATTAAACAATAAAACAAAACTCCTATCTTACACAACTACCAAATTAAGAAATTTAATGTAGTCGACCGTTACACATATAAACTTTAAATTGTAATTTAAACTTATTTGTGTCCTATCAAGTAACAGAAATGGTGCTCGAAATGAGAGAGGCACTTAGTCTCATGTGAGGTCGTGCAGTTAGAATTGATGTCATCCACTTTAAGAACCAATAAACAATCAAATATACACCCACTTCCAATCTAGCATAAGGGACTATTTAGAAAGATAAAGGCGAGCATTGAGTAATTTTATCGGGTTTATGAGAGAATTCCTCTCTAGATTATGATACAATTTTTATACAATTCCATGTATTTTTTTTTAGTCTCATTGGATGGCAAACTAGCCGAGCGACGGCCCACCTGATGTTAAATGGTCACTGCCGCCTATACGCATCTGCAAAACCAGACGCCTTACAAATGCGTTGCCATTACTTGCCATCTTAGAGACAAAGTTAAACTGTGTCATGTGCATGTAATTATACGGCACCTATTCCCTCAAACCGGAACACAGCAACGCTTTGTGGCAGAAATAGGTGCGGTGGTAGTACTTCCATGGACGTGATCCTTCATAAAGACCTTTACTTCTACTAGATTATGTAAGTACCTAAGATGATCGTATATGATAGTAGTGGATGATAGTTACGTATTACTTTTCTGTAATATACACCACCTACCTAACTGACAAACTTTACTATGTCGGCATCAAGACAGATGAGTCAAGACGGAATATTAAGTAAGTACCTAGGCGTAGTTGCCAACTTCAATGTCATTAGTAGAAAATTCCTGTGATCTATAACATTATAAATAGATTATGCTTTAAACGCCAGCCTATTGCCATCCCACTGCAGGGCAAAGGCCTCTTCTCATATAAAGAGAAGGCACGAGCATTGATCACCATCACCACCCTGGCTCAAGGCAGATTAACAATTACAGACTTAATTAAAAGTTCAGGTTTCCTCACGGTGTTTTCCTACACCGATATCTGTGATGTCCAAGATATATATGAATTGGAAAAAGAATATGCTTTAATGTACGCCAATTGCAAGCATTTTCGCCGATTTGTCTTAGATGTAGAACCTGGAAAGCTAAAATTATTTTCATCACTCATAGCAAATCCGATTTAGTGCAGTTTTCTTCCACAAAAGTAGCATCATTTTAAACTTTACCACGTTCTATAAGAATCTGTAGAAAACTTAGCTTAGAAAAGAGCAGAGTTTCGAGATCCAGTGCCAAAAGAATCTTAATCCTTACTTTTATTTCGAGTTCATTTTGAACAGTATTATTTTCTGCTTTGACAGCTTAACTTGCTCTGTCAACCTTATCAATAGCAATCAGAGCCAATGTATTATTTCCATCAATAATAGAAAAGCCGTTATCCATCCACAAAAGCTTATCCATTTTAGTTTACAAAACTTAAATCGAAATAATATCGCCATTTTAAATTCATACAGTGTACATAGGGGGTGCGAGCCACCCTTAGCCGCTACATTCCTATTGTTACGGTCCACATTGTGCAGGAACCACCTGGCTCATTAACGCGGCTGGAATCACCACCAGCTTTAACAGACCCCTCAGGTATTCGCAGACGCAATAATACCTGGGATATTTTGCGTATGTTAATATTTGTAGAGGATAAACTATATGAGAATGATCGGACTTGAGTGAATGTTGAAGCAGGTATTTTAGAAATAACAATAGAAAATGAAGGATATTCAGAACTTGCCTTAAAAATAAGACTACCAGCAAACGCGAAAAGAATATAAGAGGATTTAATACTCGTTAATTGAACCGTTATATTGTATACAACTGCTGGTGATGATAAACCCTTACCATAACTCAATAACGAGCACATTCATATCTCATGACAACACGACTACTAAATCATATTATCAGAAAAAAATCGCACATTGCCACGACTTATCGCACGTGTACACACAAGAGGAATCCACTAAGCTCTCAGAGACCCTTATAAAATGGTCGCGGAACACGTTTCACTTGCCTTGCTCCACGTCACTGGCCCATTTCTTACGATCCATTGACTCCGAGCCATTCATCGGTGCCTTTTCAAATGAGAAGGGTTTTAAATGCGACTCACTGCAAATGAGAACGTATATGAAGATTTATCGCACATACATATTGTTATGGGGTGATGGATAGTTTACGTAATGAAAAACGACGACTTACACTAGGCCTAACAAGAATCGTACCAAGAACTTCCACGAAATGAATTAGTTGATAAAATTCATGAGGTAATTTCGGATGAAGACTAATCAACAAGTTGGATACGAAGAACAACACAAACGTGAAAATATGCAAGAACTCCTAATTACCATTCCATACAGAATATTAATTGCTACAAATAAGCTGAATTTACATAAATTCAAGATTTGTCGAGTTGCATTAATGACGTGTTAAATAAAGGAAAGTAATTAAAGAGATATTGGAATTATGGATGGTAGTATAAAATTAATAGAAAGCTGTAAACTTTAGAGAAACTAAACGGTACAATATTAAGTGCATGACACAAGAAAACACTTAGTTAATTGTCCCTTTTAACCTGGTATATAAAATGAGGGTCTCTTGAATAAATGTTTTTAATTATGTTCAGAGCTAAAAAAAGTTCCGTATAGTAGATACAAAACAGGAGCTGATTGTCGTCCCCTTCCGTTCTCATGATTAGCTCATTTTAATCCCGGTTTAAAAACTGCATGACAATGGAATAGACGCACTCTCTCTCTATTTTGCAAAGAATCGTCTACCGTTCATACAGTTTCCTTTCCCCGCTGAGGATTTCGACAAATATTTTTATTACTAAACCAATGTTTGCGCAGCCCTCGTCAGCAAGGGTTGGGATAAAAACACCATTCAATCCGCCATCTTTCTTTGATTCCGTTTCTAACCCATTTTTCATGCGAATATGAATAGAACAGCTGGTACGATCGATTGCTGGCACTTTTCTTACCATTTGGTATGAATTTCTAATAATAGCCTCTCTGTTTATTTCTGTAAAATTGGAATTGTGTCTACTATAGATAATTATATAATTATTTCGGTGCAGCTGTCTAAATAATCAAAGAAAAAAATGTATGCATATCTCGGATTTGAGAAAGAAGTTAGCTGAAAGCAAAGTATAACAATAATAAATTAATTTCATTCTTTCGACGTTGAAACTTAAGCTCGATCTTTCAAAGCGAACA
Source organism: Caradrina clavipalpis (assembly GCA_932526535.1). Lineage (NCBI taxonomy): Eukaryota > Metazoa > Arthropoda > Insecta > Lepidoptera > Noctuidae > Caradrina > Caradrina clavipalpis. The sequence goes on from OW052103.1 coordinate 6,271,763, forward strand.
CTGAATAGGTATCTCAAGCCTGATAGAAAACGTGCAAGTGTTTTCTAATCGCCAATTCAACTTGAAGACGATCTTCAAAATGCATTCACAAAGTTAGAAAAGCACTTTCGAACTCCCGCAAAGGAAACGCACACTGAAACAAATGCCATGCACATGCGGTTAGCCTTATTTATAGCGCAACGTACGTATAACAAAGTATTCGCAGTTGTATACTGAATAGCGAAGTGAGGAGTCGCAAATGCGAAAGCACTTAAGTAAAGCCTCAAAAACAGAAGAGGAAAATTTGATTGTACAAGCAGAACCGGCGACCCCAAACAGCCCACTAAAAGAAATTAATCGGCGTGTCCGAAAAAATAAAAACAAAAGGAACGGTAAATCCCACACTGGGAAGACAATACATCGCGTCGTCATAAAGTTGTGTCTCTCCCGCCAGGCGGCGCCATGGCGGCTCCCTGCCTCCCTCCCCACCGCGACGCCGTACGCACGTGCGTGCTACTTGTCTCCACCATTCACAACCCCACGCAACCAAAACAAAACCCTAATGCCTCACCCTAAATCTCATTTTCCTGCACGTACATTATTGAACCGCAGAAGACGCTGCACAGTCTATTAGTCACCGTATCACGTTACCATTAAACACATTTTTGTTTTCCTTCACAACCGCATTCCGCTGTTCTAAAACCAATTGTGCTGCAGCATGTTTGAACTTTTGTCCTTTTTTGATTGACTTTTATCGGTGGCCGTACGATTTTTATTAATATTGACGTATTAAATTATTTGAACGCACGAAACGGGAGCAACGGAAATTGATTGGCTCTCTGACCGGAACTCTTATCAAAAGTCAATTTATTTCGAGTGACATCTTAACACATACCCAACAGATACTTGGACATGATCTAGTTGATACTGAGTTTAGTTTAATTGGATTTCACATTACACAGAATATAGGGCTGCGGAAATTCTGAACGTGACTTTTAGCCGCCAAATTGCACTTCATAAAAAATTGGAAATCTAATTAGAAAGAAAGAAGATTTTTTATTAAGCATCAATACATAAACACACTAAAGTAAAAAATTAAATAAGTTAAAAATAAAATAATAACTGCTGTCACACATTCCTTAATTACGCAATACTTGGTCACGAACGACATACCTAGCAACTAGCGACCGACATAGCGTCAACACAATAAGGCACACTAAGTTCAGAACGAAAAACCCATTGAGAAAAAATTAATAGCTCTACTCCCGAGACCTCACAGAGACTTAATAAATTGTAAGCCATACACTGGAATCATAAACAACGCTCCGTCATAGCAGTATTATGCACCCCAACCACATAACAGCTCCCCAAAGTATTGGTTCCTGACGAATAACCCAATAAATACCCATAAGGCACCACGCGACACGTACAAAATATTCTTGGGACATAAAAGCATTATCCTGTTAAGTAATTTATTTCTTCTTCAGGTTGTAACTGAACGGTTATTTTATGGGACCACTTAAACGTTCTATAATCCTCGCAGTTAAAGCATAAAGGAGGGTGACGGAACCCATAACGCAACACCATAAACGGTAAAGAATTGAACTAAAGACTTACATCACCTGTTCCAACCTTGGACCATAAATCTCCAATTTTTTAGGGGACCTACGCAAAGTGCGATGTCTTAGAATTTACGAACCCGTATTGTACACTGATTTAATATTGTAAGTAAATAAACTTGTTTTATTTACTTTTCCTCTCTTTTTGGAGTCTTTGATGTAGAGTACCGCGTTTTAATATTTAATTAAGAATTTATTATCTCCATTATTCTATTTCTTTGGTATTTTTTCTTGTAATTTATAAAGGAAGCCATCGTATTACAAAATTTAATTTCCTTCGCTTTTATGATCGGTTTATTAAAAGGAGGAAAGCTTTCATACTGACCTGTGTTAATCTTAGTACTTACTGAGTCACCATCTTGTGAGTCATACAGATTTCATCCCAGCCAGTTCTCCGTATGCTTCACCGACTGCCTACTCATAAGGAACCGGTCTAGATGAACTTAAACTGGAATCCTTCTGTTATATACAGATTTTTATACCTGATTTTATTGTTCACTGCTTCCATTCCTGTTTGTAACGGCACTTTATCTTCCTGCTTCTAATATTTCATGACAACGTTTGCCTGATTTATGGTATTTATCTTTATGGCTGGTTTGACTACAATTCTAGGCCAATAACTTCCAACTAGCTTATATCCGCGACTTCGTCCGTGTGATTATCGGTTATGGCAGAGGCGAAATCGTGGATTAACAAGTAGTCTATGTTCTTATCCCGATTCCAAGGTACCTTTTTGTCGAAAATTACAATCGGTTCAGTGATTTTGCTGTGATGATGTATCATACAGAGTGACAGAGTTACTTTCGCATTTATATTGAAATTTTGACTTTGAACGGTTAATTAAGCCACAGGAAAAGCAAACTTATCGGTTGCGCCATAATGCAATGCCTCAATGTATTATTCAATATTACTGACCATTCATACAGTCTTACCATGTATGTGTTGACATTGCATTATGGTGTTCAACATCCTTTAGTATCTATTCCTCATCCATATTTTTTCGATAACAAGATATTGACTCACCAGACTCAAGCCAATCACTTTTGCGAACACACGTTTTCAAGCAGAATTTTAAGTCAGAAATAAATGTACGGAGTTAAAGTGCACGGAACCAGTATTCCACTGGCATGCTTTAGAAATAATAACGATATCGGTTTCTAGCGGACGTGAGTGCAGTAACATTACCCACAAATTAGGTTAGTTAGATTGCCACTACTTATCTCCCAAGGCATGGTAAACTGTGCTCCAGTGTACTGGGTGATTGCGGTACTTACCTACCTACTTAATAAGTGAATGCTGTTACGGGTGATACTGCCGTTCCAACAGATGAATCAAGTATGAATTTTGGTTCATATGATTAATTTTAAGAATTTAGATTGTGAAGTTGGGTTTGCTTCACAGAATAGGCTTTTATCTGTATACATCGCGATGTTACATATTTATAAGTTAAAGGTAGATATTGCAAAACTAACGAACCGATGCATTAGTTTACAACTTTGCAAGTTTAAATATGGTTGTAAATATTTATGAATCTGTTTACAATATAAATTCTTTATTGCAGATCAATAAACCATTCATGATATACCTAGATGATAGAATAAAAACTTTATTAGCTATGATATTACGTACCTAGTAAACTTTTACACATACAGCGGTTTATGAACTGACATTTTTAGATGATAAGAAATGTGAATGTCGAAATACACCCAACGGAGCACTTATAAAAGAAATAATAACTACGTATACTATGAAATTCAATATCGATAAAATATCATATTTCTGGAAAGATCTCAAATGTGACACTAATAACGACCGAAATATAACGCGAGGGAATCCCATAAAAACCTTATAACAGAGAGTGTCATTCCGTACACCCAAAGCATATTGACCGAAGATCGTATATTAAACCGCACACCGCGGTTAGTTTGACCCTTCTAATTTCGATTGCTGGATCATATTACCGAAGAGGTGTTGACACGCTCACTATGAGTGTCCCCACATCAAACACAGTAACTATAGCATTCTAATTAACCCGTCTCCTCAACAATCAGAGTTGTTTACATCCCATCGAAATCTCGTGTTGCAGTGCTCACACACTTGACCTGATTCACTTCAAAATGATCTCACTTCCCTTTGCATTACCGTTCAGTCAAGTTCATTAACATTTCGATGCATTATGCCTGATGCGGCTAAAACAATAGCCGGATATGCGACTGTGGCAGGATACGTTCCCGACACATTCGCGTCTCGACGTTTAACATCGCCTATTCTAATTCAAGGTTCATCGTGAATCAATCGAATCATACTATCCATAGAGAAGCATTTACCTTCAAAAGGGAAATACAGTACAAAAAGCATACAATAGCGCAGACAAAGTTCCGTCCGCTACGTTAAACATCGCGTGGATCGCTAATCCGAGCGTAACATTGCAAAACGCAGAACAAACTGCTTCGCTTTGTGTTGCACTAATGAGAGCCACGTGGCCGTCCCCCGCAATGCAGACTGCACAATAAAACAATGCCGCTACAGTTGTGCATTCTGGCTTTATTCCTGCAGGACTAACTGTCGCGTGACTGCGACTCGTTATGGGTGTACCGCAAGGCGCGCTCCTACAGGCATTTCTGTTTATTCTATTTAGAATGTGAGTGCCGGCGAATGTTACCAACACTGTTGATGATATCACTTTTTGTTACAGTTTTGTTCATCAAATTGTCCCTTTATGACTTTTGTATGTTTAAATGTTCACAGAATTCCACCAGAATTAAGTTTCGATTGAAGCTAAAAAGCTTCGCTCTGATATTCGTTCTGTGTTTACTCTAGTACACTCTTATCTCGTGGCGCTAAACCAGTAGCTGTTTCATTCAAAGATTCATTCATTGACATGACGTATACTTTAATGCATTTTGCTGAATACGTTAAGTTCAAAACATTACCGTTTTCTTATTCAAGTTATTTTACTTCATCGTTTACATTATTTACATTCTAAGTTACGGCCCGGTTCTTGTTTTATTATTATATTTATGTTAACTCCAATTAGACTGAAACTTTCAAGTTTATGTTGCTTCTGTTAAATTCAAATTTCTAGTTATTCCAACAATATCTTTACATTTTTAATGATCTTCATCTAACAGGTATTATGATTCTCGCGGCAGTCGCTCGTGACACTTTTGACACAAACACGAGAACTTTTGAATGGAGTGTTTGTTCGCGCGTTGTCGTCAAACAAAACAACATAAACATTGGATACTCGGCGCGTCGCGGTACCGAACTTTGTGGGGTCCCTGTCGTGATCGGCTTCGAGGGCTATTAAGTCTATTGTTGTACGAGTTCACTAACACCGACATGTTTCTATGCCGATTGTCGGTGGACTCACCTAATTGCGCGAAGACCTTGGGCCTGACGTTCTCCTGCCAGGCGGCGGCGGCGGCGGCGACGAGTGCCGCCAGCAGGACACAGCGCAGCACGAGCATGGCACTAGTCACAAGTCGACATCACTTGGGAACACTCGCGGCGCGCGGCTCTTCACGACACAGGCAGGCGGGGCGCGCGGCGGCCGGCGGACGACTGGCGGCCGGGGGCGCCGGGGGGCGCGCCTGCGCGGCCGGCGCCCCGCGGTCTCGCATGCGTGGGGCTGCGGAGTGCGGACCTCGCACGTGACGCAGCCCTCCTCGCCCCCAGCGCACCCTCGACGGCTATCGCCGACCCTGCGACGTCATAATCGCGTTAAAAAAGCGCCTGCATATCCTAATGAACGCCGGCACTAAACCTGCAATTAAACCCGACAGGGCGCCGCCAGAGGCTCTGAGCTTTTGTTTATAAGCGTTTTTAGCTGTATTAAAAATTCGTTAGGGGTATGTCGAGGGCGTGACAGTTCAGCGAATCGTAAGATCGCAATTACAACTTTGATGGTTAACAACAGGGATGTAGGGCCGAATGCGTAACGAATGCTCCTATTACTTTCCCCTTCCGGGAAAAATCTCAACTCGTGCTTTTTCCACTAATTGAGGTACGTAGTAACATTCCTAATGATGGAGTCGACAACCTGTACTTAAATCCATTATTTGTCTTGTTAACCTCTTCAGAGTATTTTCCTCAACAAAAGCTCCAACAATAATAATGTTGAATCCCTTCATAAAAGTAAATAAAACTTTGTTAGTGCTATCAAATCATATATTTTAATTACACGCATCGTAAAATTAATTTGTTACTAAACCGACTTAAATAACAAGTAAAACCGACGCAACAAAAACCAACTTAGTAACACAAGGTCCTAATATCCGTATCACATGAGAGCGGTGCAACTTTATCGAAATAAAAACTTTTTGTACAACGGTAGGGCTCCCTGGCGCATTCATTATTATTAATTGGACAAAGTTGTTCCCCAGTAATTTTATTCGAACAGTTTAGAACTCTGTCGAAGTAATACAAGTACGACGTTAGTACCAGCGGGATGCATTGTAGTGGGCCCGTGTGAAAATCAATAAAATAAACATTTATTGTGCGGGACTCCTGCGCCGGGCCCTGTGCGCTCATACGAATGGACGCGATTGTTTACTTTTATATGCTTGGCTTCAAGTCCAGTTATTTTCGTAGTTGTACAGAAACTATGAATGAAGAAATATTCAAATTAGAAGCTGATATTAATCAACTAATCTTTATTCATGTGCATGTTCTTCATTCAGGTGTCGCGTGCGTTCTGGAGTTTATTCTAATGCTCAGTAAACAGCACCTTTCTCTCAATGAATGTTCGGTATCTCAGCATTACCCGCAGTGTAGAACAACCTCATAAGAATTAAACTGAGAATTCTCATTACCTCCCGGTACCGCAGTACAGCCATAGAAATTTAATAAAATTGTTAAGACACTAACTTCCTAACTCCAGTCCAACCTTAAACTGCATTAAAGTAAGACTTTTAAAATAAGGAAAGTTAGCAATTCCCGAGTTCTGGAAGACTATTCGATACAGCTTGCAACGGATAGACACACGGCGGCCATCGTTTCTGTATAATAATCCAATTAGTATGGAATTTAAAACTTCCTCGAAGGCGTTGGGAGGTAATATGATAACCAAAGGTTTGTAGTTGTAGTTCCGTTTTAGTGAATCGCGCTCATTCTTACCATAGCTGTAGTAAGTATTATGTATATGGGAGTGTGAAAGATACCCAATAATGTTTGTGTGAAGCAAAAATGGAATTCGAATTTTGAATTCCAAAACAAAAGAACTGTCAAAATAGAACTATTCATTTGTTTTACAGCGACAGAAGCGAAAGTCGTGGCATTAGATTTAAAAAAAAGAATAACATATTATTTAGTATCAAGTTATTCTAATTTATTCTAATAAGAAAAGCCCTAGTTATATCAATGTCATGATAACTTATCTTTATTTGTCACAGAGAGTCTGTTTTCATAATTAATAGTCTAAATAAAGACCATTTATAAATGAACGATAAGATAATAACACAAACACGAACAACGAACTGTTTATTGCCCCGATAATCGCTTTCGGAGCCATAAACTAATTCAATAGAGATTTTTACTTAAACAGGTGCTACAAAAGCTTTGAACAACGGAATCATTCCAGTTCTACATTCGCACGGCTTGTCCGGGAATCAAAAAGGAATCAGGGAACTAGCGAATCTCACCATCTGTTTCTTTAAAACTTTTACCGTGGTGAAGACAAAGAATATAGGAACGAGATCTTTATATTAATTAAGGAAATAAATTATAAATAACGAGTCCTTTCCCCTCATTGAGATGGGCTTGTTTTTGACGCACTCTGTCGGTGAGACGCGGCGTTTTATTGGCGTATTAACTGTTTCTTTGAATTCATCGTATTCTGGTTTTGATTGTAGGTGTGGTCTGCAACAAAAATAGATAAACATTTCAGAGTTTTAAATCCTTATCATTAAGCACAATATCAAAGTAAATTGGATCTAAAATTGATATAAAATGAACTCTTAGGTATTGGCAAAAATTCTGAATAGTGTTATTTCATGTCTATTTAAATTATATGGAAAATAAACATTGTTAATGTTGTTAATCGACTTTTGTTGCTGACTTTAAGTACATACCTAGTGTGATTGGCGTATAATGGTCGTCTGCTTCACTGTGTTACAAAGTAAATTTTGATCAATGCAAATGACGGTAAACAAAAAGGGATTTTATAATTTCAATATAAATTATATTAATAAGGAATTAACAGCATAATTAATTTCCAACTAATTTCTAAGCTTAACGACAATTTAAAAACCGCGACAAAAATCTGCATTGTAATGCGATTAACAACGCCACGTCTAAACAAATCAGTGCGTGCACCGGCTACTGTCGCAGTGTCGCAGTCTCCCTCGACAATCGCACGAGACTCGGACCCAAGTCTTAGGGCAGAAGTGGGCCGAAGGGTCCTCCCCTACTCCAGCCAACAATTCCTGAACTTGCACATAATTCATTTTTTTATTGATGCCAAGCAATTAACTTTTGTCGTCTTTTTTTTGTCTTTTAGAGTCAAAAGAGATCGTACGACATCACTTTAATTAAGAATTTAATAGGTCGGTTGACGTATTATTTTCTTAATTACGTTTTAGAAAGCATTGAATGGGCGTTAAAATATATCTGCTTTATTTGGACCGGAATGAGAACAGGCGGGAAGTTTGGATTTTGTCGATTTTGTGGTGGGAAAGACGGTCTTGTATCCAATTATGGAAGTGTTCGAAACAATTTTATGCATTTTAATTAATATTGGTTATTTAAATTTATTAATATAATGATACTAAACGAAGCTGAAAGTAACATGATTTTTCCATCAATTCGATCATTATTTTTTGTTCTGCTTACCTGGGAACCTCAAAACTTCAACGTTTTTTTAAAGTCAAAATTTTTATAAACTTCAACTATTCCCACGACTTGTACAGATGCGTGACGGAATGTCAGGAAATCGAGTGAAGTCCTCAAAAATTATAGGCACGTATAGTGTTTTTATTAGTTTTGTACATAACTTATTATTAAATTCATCAAATCTCGTACTTTGATCAGATTTATTCTTAAAAAAGTTGTACCACTACGAATTCCCGCTGCATCTTGTGTGCGTTTACTCACATACACAAACCTGTAAGCCATTCAAGTATTTGTTCCATGCGGGAATCGAACCCGCAACCTACAGCGTCAACATTATCATCAAATTAAAATTGACAGGATCCGTTTAAAGTAAGATTTTATTCATTGTTACACTGTAGAACAAAGGCCCATACGAAGATCGCTCACAGTGCTGAATACGACCTAAAAAACATTCTTTATTTCTCAAAGATTATCACTTGCAAGGAGAAACAAAACAAAACAAAACATAAGATTTTAGACGTAGTTGTTATAAACATAACAACTGCCTCCATTATTTCACGCTCTAAACCGAAAACTCTTACCCACATTTTCTAAAACAAAACCATCTATCTCCTATCCACAGCTCATGCTATTCATCACAAAACAAAGTAAAGCTCTTAAAAGCTGCAAAACGAATGCCCATCTCCACCCACACTGACCACCGACCACCACTGGGCCACTGAGGACTGCCCCATTCTGACCCAATTCCCTCAATTGACTCCACAACTCGCATGGAACGATAAACAGCTGATACACTTTATGTTTTTTCTGTAACTGTCATATTATCTGAGTAGGTTTTTGTATGTTTTCGAATAAACCCGTTATTGGGGTATTGTGTTGCGAAAACAAGGCTGTTTTGTGTTTGTTTTGTTTTGTTTCTACGTGTATGTTAAATAGAGAATGTGAGTGGGGTGCTGATTTAGTTTTATGTATGTGGTAGAAGCATGGAGAAGATGGTATATAGTACTGTGACCATTATGTGTTACCAAACTATGCTTGATTGAAAGGCAGGCTTTGAGCAAGTGTGGTCATCAATGCTCGTGGCTTCTACAGAGAAGCCAAAGGCTTTGCTTATACAGATAAGCAAAGCCTTTGCCCTGCAGTGGGGTAATAATACTAGCCTATTGGCCTTTTCTTATACAGAGAAAGCAAGAGTATTGGTCACTTCACTTGCCAAACGTGAATTGGCGACTGGCGCCTTAACTACTGGGTCATTCAATGACAATTCAGTGGGACAATAATAAGCACATATTATTATTGCAATAACTTCGAAAAATAGGAAAAATTTTGACATGGTTCGTTTTGGCAGAACTAAACCCAATTCACCCAAGACCACCACCGTTTCAAATTTCGTAATTATAAACAAGGAAATAGGTCGCAATACTTAGTACGGGCAACTGAATACAAAACGTGCTTACCTAAATATGCCTATCAGATGGCGACACAAAGGCTCAAGATATAATTTAACAATTCAAGTCTACGACTCGGTACAGTTAACTATAATGATCTGCAAGGCCTTCAAACACACAAGATATTAAGTACCAGGAGCTAAGCCAAACAAAAGGGCTTTGCAAACTGCCGGCTATTCTCAAAAATGATTGTTTTAAGGTCCAGAATAAATCCCGGTGTACTGCCACAAAAATCCTATTCAACAGGAATAATACAAAGAGTTAGTGTGACAGGACAAAGGCTCGGCCGTTTACCAACCATCGTGTTACGTCAGTCTTCTTGATTTGTGGCAAAGCAAACATCTAGAGCTCATTCTTCGCGCAAAAATACAAGGACCCTTGACATATTTTTGCTTTCGTCCGGATGAATTGTTGATGAATATCTATACTGCCTACAGTCCCGAGCGACAAGATTCTTTTTTAACAGAACCACCAATTCTGATTGCAGATTGGAGTCCCTTTGTTCATTTTGGGTCAAAGAAAACATTTTCGGATTTTCTCACAGGTTACGGTCAACTGTTTGTTGTGACGAATGGCTGATCGATAAAAACGTTCAAGTTGCTCTGATAAGCTTAAAAGGGTCATTTCTACGCGCCAAAGTAATGTGGATCTCAGGATTCATCCGTCATTTTTGTGAAAATACCAAAAGGCAAAGTCTTATTATGAACGAAGACGTAGAAAGAGTTTGAAATGTGTTTTAGGTAGACAGTTTAGTCGTAATCTAGTTGGACTTCAAGATTTATTTTCGAGTCTAGTTCTTATCGTTATCGTCACAAATCTTTTTAAAAGTTACTTTTGCTGATAACTACTTTAACTCAGGAAGCCTAACTAGGTCTTTACACAAACTATCAGCAGAAAGTTTTTGCTAAGCCCGTTTTCTATAAACCATTATTAACTTAACGCTTAAAGTTCTACTTTCAAACTTCCACAACCAAATTCAAAACATACACCTTACAAAGAATGACGAGAACCGAACATTATTTTCCGTCACTGTTTACAAAAAACCCTATGCGACCTACGATGGAACTTTGCTGCGACCACAAAAAGGTGCATTTATGAGTCCGGCAGACCTAAACGCAAATATGCGTTCAACTCGGTTGGTGGACGGGGAACTTTTGATCTCGGATTAATTCCGTTCGACACTCGTACAGAGGTTCCCTGCGTTCCTTTTTTAAAACCTTGATGAGTGTGCGTTTTGCTGGCGTTTTTCGTTAAATGCGTTGGGAGCTTTGTTATTTCAATTTTAGTCAAGCTTTTTTGAGCTTTCACAATAGAAGTTAGAGTCTAAGTTACTTTTTATGCTTTTTTTATTGCTGTCAATCATCTCATCTTCGTGTTTATTAATATTATCTGTTTGAGTGAGTTAGCTGGTTCACGCCTGAACACGTCGCCTTGAAATGTGACACATGGATGGATTGAGACGCAAACAAGCATACACAAAGCTATGCTAAGGACGCCAGCGGAGAGTTGGGGAGATGCTAGTTAGTATCATTACAAGGTTAGCAAGGTATAATATAATCATACAGTATAAAATATTTTATACTAGCTTTTGCCCGCGACTTCGTTCGCGTAAAATTTTATATATCATCCCACGGGAACCGTACATTTTTTCGGGATAAAAAGTATCCTGTGTTATTCCAGACCACAATCTATCTCAGTGCCAAAGGAGATTGCTCTGCGCCCATACATTGTTCGCCCTGGAACCAAGAGCATCGGAAAATTATATTTTGTGTTGCCGATCATTAGTAAACAACTATAATGATCTTATTTTTATAGCGGACTAGCTGCCGAATAGATATATTCCAAAAAAAGAATCAGATTTTGAGGTTATAATCGAACCATAACAACGAATATTATGTATAGTTTTTCATAGCTTAGTGATTTTTAAGAAACTGGAAAGCAATATCATAATGTATTTAGCTATTTTAAGCACCTCCCTAGATAATTGGGTAGGTATCTATGCAGTTTTTTTCTAAAGCCTAAGTGTATGTAAGTTCAATGTTTAAATGCATAGAATCTATTACCTGTATTCTTAAAATTCGTTTAGGAATGAGAAAAAATTGTAAAAATAGAAACGGCGCATGCTTGAACAGCGCAAACGTGTGACTGTTAACCAGCCGAGAAGAACGCAAACAGAATAATAAACACGAAGGAACCCAAAATACTCGTATGCAGACAAAGTAGAAATATAATTACCAAAAGAGGTGCAGTCCATTGTTGTACACTAATACACATGCAATAATAGTCCCAAAAGTCACCAAAACACACTGATACAAACAATAAAATTACAAACAGCAAGCGACGCTATTGTAATCATCAGTTCATCAGTAAACTGACAGTGACAAGTGACTAGGGATGACCATCTGAGATCAATTAATCGAAGAATTAATTTTTCAGGTCAAATAGATCATTTTTTTTTTTTTGATCGAAACAAATCTGATTTTACTGATAAGAGATAATTTATTATCTTTCTTGTTTTTCAAAAATTGGATAATATTTACATTATAAATGTATGTATATGTGTGTAAAAACCCCAATAACTTTTTGCTCGACCCGGGGAATCGAACCCGGGACCTCTAGCGTAGCAGTCGCGCTCAGGACCACTAGGCCAACGAGGCAGTAAATATATAATTATAAATGTATCTACACTTGAAAAATAAAATCGATCTTTTAGACCACGATTTTTTTGTAAGTCGATACAAGGCTTACGATTCGAATCGATTTCAAATCGATTTAAATTATACTTTTAGGAAATTAAAAATTCAGTCGATCGATTACAATCAATTGGCCATCCCTATTCTTTATCGACACGACATGACGTTTTGTGAAGATGGCGGCGATTAATGTTATTAGTCGCGTAAAATACTTTTTATTGTTCATTTTTGCATATAGCTAGTCCATGTTACAAAAGTATTTGCATTTAATATAATAAAATAGACAGTTAATTATCGTGTATTCCAATACATTTTGTTGCAAAGGGCCATTCCGGGCATTGTCCTTTCATCCAGATCCGTTCAGCCGTTTGTGCGTGAAGAAGAGACAAACATACAAACTTTCGCCTTTATAGTATAAGTGTAATTTTGTTATTGGGTTTTTCTATGAAATTCTCAGTACAAGTTCGGAGTTAGGCTTTGTGCGCGGTTAACGGCAATATTCTCGCCCCATATTACATGGGACCTAAATATATCAGCGAACTGTGGGTGTACACACCTTTGTACAATATAATATAGCAAAGGGATATTGAAATACGGAGTGGATGGGACATTGTAATAAAAACTTTTACCATTTATTTAGTACCTACATAATTCTGTGCCTAAGGGCGACATTTTTTAACTGTTTAAAAGGTCTGTTGTTCCACACAAAAGTGTGACACCTACACGGTCAAAATGTATGGGACGAATGAAATATGTATTTAAGGATGGAATATGTATGGTGTCATATGTATGGATGAATGTATGGAGTGTTTTTTTTTTGCAATTTCGCTTCCATCCGTTATACGCTTAATATTTTAACATCAGTCTACATAATGAACGCAACGTGTGTAAAAAACAAAATCAATATTAATACAGGCTATTAAGTTACCTTCCAACCAATAAATCGAATTGATAAACTGTTCCAAAACTTAGCAAGAAACATTTAGCACAAGAAAACGAAGCAACTAGACAAGGAAACAAGAATAAAAATAAAGATTTTCAAATGAAAAATGATTTCACAGATTTAGATTTACAGACTGAAAATAAAATTGAATTTTCTGTTTGACTGTTACAAAAAGCGTATTAAAAACTTCTTGGCAGCCGTAAGTTTTACAAGTCGAAAATTAAATAAAAACTCGCTCGTCTACAGAAAGAGTTGAACATTTATAGAGGTATATATTTGTTTAGTTAAACAAAACAAAACAAAGGTATTAAACATGTTGACGGGCCTGTTGGTCTAGTGGTTAGCGGCCCTGACTGCTAAGCCGGAGGTCGTGGGTTCGATTCCCACCCAGGACAAACTTTGTGTGATGAGCATGATTGTTTGTTCTGTGTCTGGGTGTGATTTATCTATAATATGTATGTATTTATAAATTATATAAGTATGTATATCAGTTGTCTGGTTACCATAACACAAGCTCTGCTTAGCTTGGGATCAGATAGCCGTGTGTGAGTTGTCCCAAGATATTTATTTTATTTATTTTATTTATTTATGTTTAGAATGTTTAAAAATATTTGAACATGCTTTCAAGTTAATTGTTATAGAATAATCACAATAATTTTATTCATCATCATCATCATCTTATAAGCCGAAGGATATCCACTGCTTCAGCCCACATAGGGAGGCCTATGTTCACATAGGCCTCCCTTAAAGATAGAGACAATGACCGATCCTGTGTACCCTACACGTATCCAATTATATTTTTATTATAAAATTTAAAAATTAAACATACAGTCACTAAAAACGCTTTGAAAATAATTAATCCATAAACCTAAAAATAAATTAGCCATGATCCGGAATTCATGATAAAAAAACGAAATATGCACTACCTACGAGTACCATCATACCATCACGCCTATATTCTCCGAAGGTATAGGCAGAGGTGTATCAATGTACATCCACAGTTATCACGAGTAAAAGGACATAAATCCACAAACAGTATTACTCTATTACGTCACTAGTTGCACAATCAAGCCGGGTTGCAAAGCTTCGTTGGCTCCGTCAGTAAATCGCATAGAATAGTGTCGTAATGGACTGGCCAGAGACTCGACGTGAAAAAGAAACGCGAGATGCAGCCAATCAATCTACATTTACAATCATATGAGTATCGATCCGGAATGTAGGGCTGCCGGAAGGTCTTGATACTCGTATTTGATACTTTATTGGAAAATTGGTTTCTTTCAGGTTACATATTGTGTTAAAAATGGAAGGTCAATTGTTCTAATTTAAAACTCCCAACATCTAGTCGCTACCATTATCGACAATCAATAATAATAAAATAATAATCGCAGCCTATTATAGTCCCACTGCAAGGCAAAGGCTCATTCTTAAACAGAGAAGGAAAATCAATGTAAAAATTGGGCAAATAAATAAGAGGCATTTTTGACAGTTTGCCTCTAAAATTTGAATGTGATCGTACTTAAAAGAGTAGAATTGCCTACCTCATGTACCTCTGGGTTAATCTAAAACTATGCAACTGGAGCCACTTTTATCATGTTTAGGGTGTAAAAAGTAATAATGTTGTTTGTTTTATTGTAGTCGTCTGATTAGATTTCAGAATTAAGCCAATGTTCAAAATTAACCCACATGAACACAAAAACAGTATAAAAATTCCTAAGTATTAAGATAGATCAACATCGATATTTGTGCTAAACAGCTAATTCCGTTCAGTGGTTTAGGCATTTAAGAGCAACAAACGTCAATCCATCCAGCCTCACAAACTTTCAAGTTTATAATAGTAGTCGGATTAGCACAATACAGTTAAGCTTTATTCAAATAGCCTAATGAGTTATACACCTAAACGAAACTTTGCAGCATTTTAATTGCTGTTTATGGAAGAATATATTATTAGTAGACGTATTTTCACTAACTAACATAACATACCATCACACCTGTATTCCCCGAAGGGTTAGGCAGAGGTGTACCATTGCACACCCACAATTCACCTGTACGTTTAGGTCCCATGTAAAGGCAGCGAGTCTATACCCATTAATCAGGCACAAATTGTAGCTCCGAGCTGCTCCTGAGGATTTCATAGAAAAATCCGAAAACACTTTTTACTCGAGCTGGGAATCGAACCCAAGACCTCAAGCGTAGCAGCCGCGCTTAGGACCACTAGGCTAACGAAATTCTCACTAAGTTTAGAAAAAAGAAAAATATCAAACCTTGCAACGATCAAGATGGTTTAGCCAGAGTATACCGTTCGTCAATCGAATCGCTGCTCTGACGAATAGTTTAGAAAAGACTTCATTTGATGTATGCAGAGGGTAACTCCAATATCGTATAGAACGAAAACGAATTCGTCGCGAGCCACCCCTCTATTGATATAAATAAATTTATTGACATTTTTATCTAGTTATTTTCTAAATAATGTAATTCAATAAATCCTGATGTAATACTGATTTGATTCAATTTAAAACGTACCACAGTCGGCGCTATAAAATTGATAGCAGTAATAAATATTTTTTAGAGTGATAAGTTCCATATTTTACTTTATTTATTTTTATATAAGTACATAAACTGCCTACCTTTTCGTAAATCATATTGTATATAATATATTTAGATATTCGTGAATATGAAAACTTTCAGTACGGGTTGAAACTTAAAAAAAAAACGACGGATTGCACTCCGGGACTGCCGGCAGAAGTGAAAACGCGAGACGTACACAAATATGACAATTGAATTGTCATATTTGTGTATGATAAATTCGTAATATTTCGATCGTGACCTGTAGTGCGATTCTCTAAAATGCTAACTCGAAAACGAGTCTCACTAAAGTGATCGCGTTCACTTCAATAACGAACCAACTTGTCATTAGTTTAGTATTCGTTCGCCGTGGTGACGTCACCGGCGTGATTGTGTATAACAGAATACCATTTTGTAATCTCACTGCGGATTCAGCTTTCGAATTACGAAGTGAGGCTTAGAGAATCACACTGCTGATCGAAAATCTTACGAATTTTTTATCAGGTCACGTGTCCTGACGCAAGTTTAAAAATTTTTACCCATTCCAAAAGAAGTACACAACGCCGCTTACGAATTTTCGATCAGGGTCACGTGTCCTGACGCGAGTTTAACATTTTTTACCCATTCCAAAAAAAGTGCACAACGCCGCTAAAGAAGTTTTCACTTCAAAAATCTGCAGAATAAAAAATGATCTATAGGTACCCATCGAACTGGAACATATTATGGGGGCAGAAAACGATATACTCCTTCTCAGAAAAACTTATCCAACTCTTTTGCAGGTACAAAGGAAAAGATGAATATTTCTCGAAATCGATGTTTCTATAGAACTCAAGAGGCCTCGACGAAAGGGTCCAAGTAATTCTCCACGTGCGAGAAATATTAGTAAAACTTGTAGATTATATGATATACCAAGAACGCAAATTCAGACGATTGTATTGGAAATTGAGACTTTCTAGCGATCTGAAATACTTGTCAGAAAATCAGTGTCTACTATCTAAATTGTTTAACAAATAATTTAAGTATTAGTCACTGATTATCTTTATTACTCAAATTTATCTAATTTAACGTAATTTGCCCATTGCCAGAATTGATTGAAATTGAAATGATGAATTTTCATATGAGTCTTCAGAACTTTTAGATCTTTTATTCGTGTTTATGATAATAATTAACAATACCAGCCTATGATTGGCTAAGATCTCTTCTCATACAGAGAAGACACGAGCATTGATCACCACATTTGCTCAAGGGGAATTGGCAATTTCAGACTTATATTAATTATAAATCCAGATTTCCTCACGATACTTTCCTGAACCGATGTCAGTGAAGCAAAAATATGTTTTATTCGTGTCTAAAATCTAAAAATAACTTTAAGTCCCTGTAACCGCTCTTTCAAACACGATGGTAACCGCTCGGTTCTGAAACCGTCTTATTTACATGATCACCTTTATTATTCGTTCAGCCGTAACCGCGTGGTTACCGCACAGTTTTCGCCGTGTCTGAAACCTTCACCTATCTCTTTTATGTCTAAAATCGAGTTTATTTACATTAACTCTTACAGCTTTCCACTGTAACCTAATAATGACTTGGCTTCTTTCAAAGGTTTAGCAATGTGTTGATGACCACATAATTAAATTCTTTGCAAATTGTTTCAAATTATTTTCTTCGCTTTCGCAGATGGCACCGACCTTCAGTGCATAAACGGCATCTCCCAGCAGATCATGGCCCACCTTTTATCTTGTGCTACATGACGTCACCTGCTCTCGTGGCGACCGTATGATTGCGACAACAGATGGTGATACTGTAGCTGAATATCATCAAACAAACAAAAATAACATAAAAATATTGAGTATTTATTTTTGCCATCAGTACGCTAAGGAGAAGCCTGTCCGCCCACGTCCGATTTTTGACCGGTTTTTGCCGGTTGTGTGCGTTGGTATGTTAGAAGTCATAAGTTCCATTCTCGCCCGCAAAAAAAGTCAGTCAAAAATCGCTCGTAGGCGGAGAGGCGAAGAGTCCATTACTTTTCTTAACTTCTTTTAACAATGGAACTACATTAATTGAATACTACAACTACACCGTATTTCAAATCAATAACCAAATCTAACACACGACTACACTCCCTAAGAAGCAGTAATAACTTAGCACGAACTCATCCTAGGACCGGGTAGTTTCCGATAAAATTTATAGGTATGAAATTGAATTGATGGCGAGGAAGCCTCCGTCGCTGCCGTCGGCTGGCGTGAAATTATCAAATGCAACATCGTAGATTAAGTGTCGACGATCCTTAGTAACCTAGCGGAGATCGATCGACCCACTTCATAAGGAAAATATACTTGGTGCATCGGATCGTAGGTGGGTGCACACTATGTGGATGGCTGAGTTATTATACCGTTTCATTCTTTTCAGTTATGTTTGAAAATGGGTCTGTGTTTTGGTTGGTTGACTGATGATTAACAGCAAGATCTTAAGTTCGCATGTGCAAAACGAAGAAAGAAATAAAAGAATTTCGTTGACTGAAAGACCAATGTAGTTGTTTTGTTATTTTTTTTTCAAAATCGCTACATTATGGATAGGAATGGTTATATAGTGACTTTTAATTGCATTTCATCATTGCACAAAGCTGGTGCCCCGAGACAGTGATTCGGGGTCGCGGCAGGCCACAAAGGAGGTGGCGGGCCGAACTCGAAGGATTTCTCCAAAACTGGAGAAACGAGGCGCTCAAAAGAGAAGGATGGAAGGAGTGGAGGGAGGCCTTTGCCCAGGAGTGGGACAGAACAGGCTAGCAAGAAAAAAACATGGGTTGGATTACATTACTTTAATAAAGGTTTAAAAAAATAAATTAGAAGTACGTACTGAACTACTTAAAAGAATAGCGAAAGAAATTAATGCTATAACGTGTAGAATATAATAGCTAGAAGCCCAGCTTTAAAATTCTAATGCAGTAGAAAGTGCAATCTCATGAGCAGCAAATTGTGTAAAATCGCCAGTCAGCTAGCAGTTATGATAAGGGTAACAATATTCAACTCAATAACAGCTGAGTTTGTTGAAAATATTGATGAAAATATCTCCACTTCTTTAGTACGCGTACGTTTAAACTTTGAGTGGAAGATTGGGATCTGCTTGCATTGCTACAATGATGACAGTCCTTCGGGCACTCGACTAGTTGACACAATGTGTAGAAATATTATGATGCATTCATTAAATAGAAGAAATGTTTCAGTAAGTTTTTTTAAAGCTACCCCGCAATAAGAATTTCTCCGGTATCGTGGGTGCGTTACATACGTAAAAATTCACATACAAAACCAATACAATGCCATACAAATATTTTTCATCATTCATCATTTTACTAGGCTTTACATTTAATTCATTTAAAGTTAATGTCAAGATAACGTAACGAAAAAAAGTTAGTATACTTAAAAAATCAGGCATAATAACCGCCTTTTCTTTACCCAATTAACAGCTGATGGTTTGGCTTTTCGAATTAGGGCCTCCGCCCACGACCGATTTTTTTGGACCGATAATCGGGCAGAAAAACGGGCCCGTTTTTTCAAAAATTTCAACGCCCACGACCGTGTTTTTGTCGGTGACTTTCGAGGGAGGAGCTTAAATAGCGGTCAAATTTTATATCGCAACTTTTATTTGACAGAGTTACCGATAGTATAAAAATAACGTTAATAGATTTAAGGTTATTTAAGTTACAATTTATCGTTAAATTGTTTATTGACGATGTTTTTATCGTTTTTTTTAAACAATTGATCCTTCTAAGATGGAAGTAGCGCCGGACGGAGGTGTGGCGGGTCGCCCACCTTAGCGTCGCGCTAATGTAGTGCCTAACAATACTTTGCCCGATTCTTACGAATGAGAATTGTACACGCTTACTTTTACATCGTTCTGAAATCAAAAGCCATGAGATCCATCATAGTACCTAATAGAAGCTATTGGCACTATTATTTTCGATAAATAACAAAAATAAATAAAATAACTCAAACATTTTTGAAATAGTAAGAACGCGAAGTAACGCTTCCTTGCAGTCAAGGCATATTTGTGTGAAAACCTTATCGACTATACATGCGTAAGGTAGCCTTTAAAGAATACATTAATCGATCAGACAGGAGCGCTACTAACATTTAACTCGAATTAACAAAAGAAAGTGACGAATTTCCAACATCTTTGACACGTCTTAAAAAAAAAACACGCAATAATAACTATTACTCGACTGGAGTTCCAGTGTTTCAGCTGCAGAACGATGTAAAAGTAACCGTATATGTTATTATTAGACCTGGTAATCGAACCCACGACTTCACGCTGATCAGACGCGCTTTGCGACCACAAGCCCAATATAGTTAGTCAGTGACAATTAATATAAACGTACAAAACGGCAACTTACCTAATTTAACGGTAAAAATAACGATTATTCATATTCTATATTAATGTTAATTAACATTATATTACTGGTAATGTTATCAAAACACGTTTTTATAAAGTTACTTTTTTCAAAATTTTCGAGTTCATGGAAATTAACGTTACGTAACGATTATTATTTTTTGATTTCATAACGTTAACAAGCCCTGGATTTAAGTCATTACATATTTAGCAAGCTTAGTCGTTGAAAACGAATGTTATTTTCATTCTTAAGAATTTATTAAATTCGTTTGATTATATATTATTTTTTTAATCCATTAACGTTATTTTTATATTAACGGTAACTCTGTCAAAGGTAATTTTATAAATATTTACCGGTATTTAAAACCCTGCGTAAATCAACACAATATTATTTACTTATTGAAATCACAGACGATTAATTTAGAAAAAATTGATTTACCATATTATTAATAAATAAATAAGCTTTTTAATAATAAATTATTGTTATTATTCAAATGCTTCAAACTCATAAGTACTAACTTAACATAACACCACAATTGTACACTTAATTCGCAATAACTGCTTTTGACTTTAGACTTTTGACTTTAGCAATGACACAACGTTCTTCCCTAGTAAATCCATGACGCATAGGGTAAGTGCCCCAGTGAATGAACACACCCGAGTGAATTAACAAATCCGAGTATTTTCCAAAAAAAAAAATAAACTAAGATATTACCTTCTACCCAACGCAGTATTTTTTTTTTTGTAATTGCTGCTCTTTATTCTAATATAGTAACAATATTCATGTATTGCGATACTGTTCGTTTTAAAATGACGAGCGTTTAAAGTTGGCAGTGCTGGTGTACATTTTCTTTGTTCGGGCAAGAATTTAGGACTTGGGTCAGACGCAAATTTTTTGATATCACTTTGCAGCCGTAATTAAAGTATGTACTATAAGTTATTTATAAATTCCAGTAATGGGTAGTTATAATATATGTATCAAATCAATTTCATTCTTGCAATTTTAGCTAGTTTTAAGTAAATTATTGAGTGTTCCAGCATTGGCATTAAAAAACGTTTGAAATCCAGTGAATAAACGACCGTTAATTCACTGACCAATCGTTAATTTCATGAAATCTAGTGAATGAACTATAACATTTTCATCATGTTAAAATATAAGCTTTCGTCATAAAAATGTAACCAATAAATAAATGAATACCACATTTTGAGTTAGTAATCATCATTTTAGAGAACGGAGAACTAACAAATAGATCAAAGCTCTGAGACTCTAACTCCCAAGCTCATAAAGGAAAGACGGGAACGGAACGGGGAGTCTTCAGTGGGTGCAGGTTCAGTCGGAATAAGCTCGGCTTATAAGGCAGATCCTGAAATCCATCAAACGCGACACACCTCAAATGCTGACGAAGCTGGAGACCAACGATGGCAGGATCATCTTGTCTAAACTAGAGCTTTTAAGGGAGGTAGAGAAGTTCTAAAAACCCGTCTCTAGTCCAACAAAAGACCCAAGAGCTAGACTGACCTGACACTACACCGATGAGTTTCCGGACGTCAGCCTATATGAGATAAATATGGTTTCTTAACAACTTAAGGACAACAAGGTGCCGGGGAAGACGGAATCACTTCTGTACTACTGAAGAGGCCTATGTCCAGCAGTGGACATCGTTCGGCTCATATCATGATGAATTGATTGTTGACGTTGGCTAGGCTTATGAAGGTATATAATGATTAAGTAAGAGATTGAAGGCTTACACTTTGTTAAAAAAAAAATGATTGTAGCAGATTTAGAGGCTAAGGATTTATGTTCATTTATTTATTCCATTTTGAACTGCATTTGATATAATAATAAGGATTTTTCGTAACTATTAATTAAACAAAAACTTGTGTTCATTCACTGGTTCTAATGCTGTACATTTACTGAAAAAAATTCATTCATTCACTGGGGTTTTAGGGTATTTTTCAATATATTGCCAAATATATAAAAAAGTATACAGGTTATGTCGTAAAACCAAGTTAAAAAATATTCTTTAGTAGACATAGATTACCAAAATATAAAACCGCATACTTTAGAGGCAACATAATGTCATGATTTTTTGAAGTCTGAAGATTGCTAAGTGTTCATTCACTGGAGCATTTACCCTATTTTCTATTTTTCACCGATAATCGGCGGCCAGGATGCGTAGATTTTGTTTTTGGACCGTTTTTTTCTCGGCCGTGGGCGTTGATGTACTAGAATCCATACGTTCCATTCTCGCCGAGAAAAAATCGGCCGTAAAAAATCGGTCGTGGGCGGAGGCCCTTAAGAATAAAGGCAACCCATAAACATCCAACGCGCCGCGCTCGTATATCAATTACCTTGAATTCTAGATTATACATTATCCAAAAATTTAGGTTTAGTGTTAATGGGTTTTTCTATAAAATTCTCAGTAGCAGCTCGGAGTTTGGATTTGTGCCCGGTTAATGGCAATAGGCTCGCCCCCTATTACATGGGACCTAAATATACCGGCGAACTGTGGGTGTACATTGGTACACCTCTGCCTAACCCTTCGGGAAATACAGGCGTGCGTTGATGGTATAAAAATTTAGGTTTATAGTCGCGTAAGTAAATAGAAATTTATTGATTTACCTACTCTCATTTAAAATCGAATAGTTACAGCCGTCGTAAAGTTTAGAACTACCTGTCGTGATCTTTATCTCATTGCTTTGTTTAATTACTTGAACTAGTGCCCGTATTAAAATACCTTTACCGACGTTAAGCTTTTATAGTTACGACTTAAACTACAACTCTAGAAATTTTTGGTTCCCTTCAAAATGGTGCCGATCATGTTCGTGAAAGGATGCCATTAGTTGAGACTGGTCATCTCTTAACTGTCTTGGTTATTAATAATTTATTTTGAATTGTTTTTTGTCTGCGTGATTTTTTCGCTGTCTTTGGTAAGAGCTCCGACCCCGTCAGTTGTAGACGTCCACTGCTGGACATAGGCGTCCCCAATAGATTTCCAAAAGGACCGGTTGGAAGCGACCTGCCTCCGGCGTTTTCTTGCGGTCCTTATCGGGACATCTGTCCACCTCGTAAGTGGACGTCCTACGCTGCATTTGCCAGTGCGTGGTCGCCATTCGAGAACTTTTTGTTTGCAACCCAACAAGCTATTAGTACACAACAATATTTTTAATTCCGATGACTAGTTTTAAAGATAAACGCGTTTATACAAATTAGCAACTCAAAAACTGTTCAGCTTTATTATATTAGTGTAATGTAATGTAATTCTCCAGGGGCCTATTTAATAAAGCTGACAGGTGACATTTGACAAAATAACGGTGACAGTTCTAGGTTTTGTCAATTTTCTGTTTAATAAAACCCAAAATACAAAAATCTTGACATATTTCTGTTTGACAGTAGATTGACGTTTATTTGAATACATCACGTGATGACATGAAATTTCGAATTGTCACTGGAATTTGACCGGCAACTAAGCCGTATGTTGAGAATTTTAAATTTCTTTTTTCTTGCTGAAATGGTTAAAAGTATATTACGTCGAATAGGGACGACGAATATTTATTAGAAAATTATCACTTTGCTATTGTTTTTGTCGGTGTAGACTATGTATTTCTCATAAAAGCTTTCACTCTTCACCCACTTCCTCTTTTACTCCTTTTTGATAGAATTTTCAAATCTTTTTCTTTTATGGAGTTTGGATTTATGCCCGGTTAATGGCAATAGCCTCACTCCCTATTACATGGGACCTAAACATACCGGCGAACTGTGAGTGTACATTGGTACACCTCTGCCTAACCCTTCGGGGAATACAGGCGTGATGATATGTATGTGTTTTCTTTTATAATATTAGTATACAGATGGAAAAAAATGTGTTTCTAAGGTGCGAGCATTGATATTTGTATATCAATGGGTGCGAGCGATTTTATAAGTAAAACGATTGAAGCGATTTTGTCAGATCAACCTTTAATATCAGTGTAACATTAAACAAATTACAAAATTAAGTTATAGTGAGCGGAACACGTTGCAACATGTGATAGATAGCTGAACACTTCTGAAATGATGCCTGCGCACTGTTAGCACGGACGCAAAGGCCAGTGGTTCTTCGCCGCAGGTAGATTAGGTATAAGCTGAAAACATAAAAACAAAGGTTTACCAACGAATATAAATTATTCTTGTGGCGGTACGTCATTTGACATCACGAAACTTGCACCTACAATTCAACCAAAGCAAAATAGTTTGTTCTATTTCTCCTGAAAGGGACGAAGTGTCCGGTGGCTGTGGAAGTCGGTCGGCTGATATGATTATGATGATGAATAATATAAACAGATTTCGTATAGAAGAAAATCTGCAAATAAACATGTAACAATCTGTAATACATATATCAATGATACTTACTGAGGTACTGATAATATATTCATTGGACTTTCTTTAAATCCGTTGCGAGATTTTAGTTTCATAAAGAGTCAGGAATACACACTTCTTCATAAATCAAATAGCTTTTTACTAAGAAATAATACGACAAACCACAAAAAAATGACATGTAACAAAAACATGAATTAAGTCACAATGATAAAAAATAAACGACAAAATTTAAAATTCACTAAAATGGCGTCATGGTTTGGCCATCTTACTTTATATCAAATTTGGTAGGATTATAAAAACCTCCAAAGACAGATGGCGAAAGGATTTGACAAAAGAGGGCAGCGCGCGCAGCGTAGTTGTTCTAGGAATAGACGAAGACGAATGCGGCCAAACCAACGAGGTAGTCATTACGTTTTGGATCGTAACCTCTTTTATTCCCTATATTTTTAATTATCTGACGCAGTTACGTCAAACTGAAAAATCATCATAGTCCGACAGCTGTAGTTGCGGCTTTTCGCGTTGAAAACTCTGCGATACATTATTTCGTTTGTTGTACATGATTTTACGATCTAGGGTAACTTCAGAGCAAGCTACGGGCGTATTCATACGAAAAAATTGTCTACAATACCTTTAGTCCTTGAACAAGTGTGGTGGCCTTTTCTATATAAGGGAAGACCTTTGCTCTGCGGTGAGATAGTAAAAGCGGAGTATTTTATTTTTATTAAAAAAGAAAAAGAGTAGAAATTCTGTATTTACGTGTCATATCAACGTACCGTACTACTTACCTACTGTATTTACGTGTCAATTATGGCGCGAAATTTTATATTGCAAAAAAATTTCAACTCTATTTTTAATGTTTAACTTATAAACATTAAAAATAAAGTTAGAAATTGTTTTTCAAATCAAATTACCAATTTATAAAAGACAAAGTGCTCAAACATATAGCATACTGCCCCTTTGATGATGGTCGAGAACCATCTAGTTGGACTATAGTATAGGTGACATAAATATGAGTTGACTTTTGAATACTTGGAGTGGTTTCTCGTGTATACTTTTTAAAATGTTACATTAATTTACAATCGCTGTGATTTTGTATATTATGCAAAAACGTCTATTGTACCGAAAATGTATCGATGTGCATTCATTATGCAAGAAGATAGATCATTGTTGATCGATCCGCAATGTCAAGAAGAGCTGTCATGCTGTTGCATGTGATTTTCACAACATGGATCACATTTTTTACCATGATTATCGGGAATTATCTATTACTAATACAATGCCTGGATAAGAAAGAAGGCGATCAAACTGGTTAAGGTGGCCTGGGCAGTTTTCATCATGGATTATGGTCAAATAATAATAATTGTGTTATCAAATACTTAATTCGGTGAGTCGAATGACTTGCAAAGGCTAGTTCAAATCAGTGGCCGGGAAACACATAATTATATCAACTGATCAATATTTCAAATGTAATTGAGTAAATAAATACAATAATAACTGTACTGTGCAGTTTCATTTCTTTTTACTCGATAAGTTTTTGTTTGATTTGTATTTACAGGGAACTGTCATTAAAATTCAATAAATATTATCAACTACTACTCAAATAAAAACTCGCTAGTTAGGAATACTAATGATGTACTCCAAAAAGATATGATAATTCCTAAAGATTTTGGTTGGAATAAGTAAATGTAACTCAGTATGAGTACGTATTTATGCGTCCAAAGATGTTGGCTGTGACACATGCCAGAATGGCAAATACTAGGGCAGTGACATTTTGCAAATCAATTTTATTAATATCGATTGTAAGTCGTTAATATCTCATTCTCTTTATTAATATTTTAAAAATGCTTTATTATTTTGAAATTTGTTTTTAAATATTTATTTAATACAAAATATAAAAAATACATTCAAAACACAATCGATATTTATTCAAAACAAAAAATTCTTTGTACGTACCCTTTTGTCGCGTTGCAAAATGGTCGCTTACGTACCGGACACATTTAAATGTAAAAAATTATATTTTAAAATACATGCCATAAACTCCGTTTTCTATAAAAAATATCGATAACCCATCATATAAATACATCCCATCACTAAACACATTACGTTACACACATATCACTATGCTTGAATTTTCTTTCAATTTGGTTCTCTTTAAAGACAGTAATATTTTGGCAGTATTTAATTTAATTAGTCGTTATTTAGTTAATTCCGTATTTTACGACTATAATATTAGGGTGCAGCAAAAACATTAAATCATAATTTGTAAATCGCGGTAAAGTTCAAGAGTGTAAAGGAACAGAAAAATTGTCACAGGCATATTTTTCTTGCATGACTTATGTCATAAATGTCCGTTTTATTAAACAGCACTTTTCAAGACAATTTGCCAATTTTGACATAAAAGTCAGCTTGTCAGCTTTATTAAATAGGGCCCAGGCCGACTCCGGCCACGGTAGCTAATCTTAATGCAGACTAGCCACGTACGCAGGAGATATTATAGTGCACAAGTGTGTGCGCAAACACAGGTGCACTCCCTCTTCCCTAACTCTCATAGCCCGATGGGACGGCAATCCGACACGACCGGAGAGAGATCAGGCGCAGGGCCAACGGCTTTACGTGCTTTCCGAGGCACGGGGGTGTCACACCACCAACTTCCAAACTCCGGGCTGCTACTGAGAAATTCCTAATGGAAAAACCCAATAACACTTTTTGCCCGACCTGGGAATCGAACCCGGGACCCCTTGCTCAGCAGTCGCGATTGAGACCACGAGACCAACGGGGCAGTCTATTATATTAATACACATATTAATACTATCTGTACTAATATAATAAAGCTAGATACTACAACCAATTACCAAATTACAATAAGAACACACAAATGCGTCGTAAATACACGAACTACACACCAGCTGTACTAACACCAATGTTTGCGGCGACTGTACTCCCAGCATTAAAGGCCTATTCAGACCTAAGCGGTATTCGCTACCGTCTGCGGCAGAGAAAACCCAGTGGGTATGCGGTAATATTACTGTTCAGACCTAAGCGGTATTCGCTACCGTTCGTAACCCGCGCGGTATGTACCTCTACCCACAGGGGCAGCGAATATCGCTCAGGTCGCTCTAGCCGCGGTACTTGATACTAAATACCTGAGCGAAACCCGCGCGGTATGTACCTCTACCCACAGCGGCAGCGAATACCGCTTAGGTCTGAATAGGCCTTTACTTATATCCCGATTGCGTCTTAACATTCCCCCCACGATCTTTACACAACCATCCGTAATTCTGACAATCAAATTAACGTGTCTGTGCGCTCGTTTTTCTTTACAAACTTGTGTTTTAGCTCCAAGATAACTTTGTTAATTAAATTTTGCATTATTTTTTTCTCAGGCGACCTGGTCTCCTGATTGGGATTTTCTTGTGTGCATTGACACCATCACGCCTGTTTTCCCTGAAGGGTTAGGCACAGGTGTATCAATGTACACCCACAGTTCGCCGGTATGTTTTTTTAGGTCCCATGCAATAGGGGGCGAGCATATTGCCATTAACCGGGCACAAATCCAAACTCCGAGCTGCTACTGAGAATTTCATAGAAAAACCCAATAACACTTTTGGTCGACCTGGGAAACGAACCCAAGACCTCTAGCGTAGCAGTCGCACTTAGGGCCACTAAGCCAAAGAGGCAGTTTATTTCAAAATATTAGTAATATTGAATAATTATTATAGTTATAATGATTACCCATTAATCATAGATATTTATTGGTTTGCGACCTTTATACCGACCGACCAGGGTACTGGAAAGTACTGACTTTTAGGTTTTTCCCAGCGATTGTCTATACCTCAATTTATTGGGCATAAATAATTCAAGCGTAACTCTTGATAAGCCCTGATTTTATTTCAACGAGTATTGTGAAGATACTTCTTTTCGTATTGTTATTCTTCTAGGCGTTTCGATGACAAACTATACTATAATAAATAATACAATTATAATAAATATGCGGCCCAGAATTCGGCCACTTTGACTGCAAACAACGCAGTATTGTTTGGTACCACAGACGTGTGTACTTACAATCTTTCAGTTGTTTTTTCAAACAAAACAGAATCAAAACTTTCTTGTAAATTAAAGACAGTATTATCTTACAACTACATTACCCTAAAATATAACCTACTAGCGGACTATCCGCGACTTCGTCCGCGTGGCTTATTTCATCCATGCTAAGTTACGTCTTTAGTTACTGCTCCGCTCCCGTGCGTCGTAGCGTGATCTTATATAGCCTATGTTACTCAGTGATAATGTAGCTTTCTGACGGCAAAAGAATTTTTGAAATCGTTCCAGTAGTTTTTGAGTTTATTTGTTACATACAAAAATACAATTCTTTCCTGTTTATAATATTAGTATAGATAAGTCATAACTTTAAATATATAACATTATAATAAAAATAAAAAATTGTATATTTATTTATAAACAATGTCAACTTAGAGAATAATAATGATAGCATTATCGCAAGCGCCACTGTCTCGAGACAATCACTAACAACTTACACACCTTTGACCGACCCGACCTTTACCGACGGAGCCCAAAGATACACGAAGCTGAATTTTAAATAAATAAAAAATAATTCTCGAAGAAATCCTACTTCGCTTGTACAATTCACTGGTTGATACTAAAGTTTACCATTTTAGGAAGCTGAGGATTTTAGAATTAACCGCGGGGGTGTGATTGTTGAGCTGTATTTGGTAAAACGAGAAACCAGGCTCAACAAAGTTGGTAAAATAGGCAGGTGAACGCGATTCCTTGAAATAAAATTACAAGCTAGATAATACGACATAGAATGTATACTTTTAAAATGTAGAAGACTTCTTCAGCGTGGAGTTTTAAAATAAATGTTAAATTCTCAATTCTTACATACATACATACATACACACAATCACGCCTGTAGTACCCAAAGGGTGAGGCAGAGGTGTACCAATGTACACCCACAGTTCGCCGGTATGTTTTAGGTCCCATGTAATAGGGGGCGAGCCTATTCCCAATTCCTTTTCCAAAATAAAGTAGCTTATGTTACTATCTTCCTGTGAAGTTCTCGTCAAAATCAGTCCACCCGTCTCGAAGATTAACCGAAATAACAGTCACATAGATCTGTTTTTTAATTGCTTTTTTGATATAGGTTTCTTGTACACATTGACAAGCATTAAATAAAAAGCTGTTATTTTAAAATACCAAAAATACACTTTCTTTTTGTATGTATAGACTAAAGACATACGTAACTAGTGCTGCCATCTAGTAAGACAATGTGTCAAATAATGTGAACTATTTTATTCTTATCTAAACATTGTGCATTAAAAATAAATGACTGTCTAATAAAAGCTACTACCAACAATAGATACTTATATAATTTCTGTCTTTGTGGTAGATAACGGTAAAAATCCTGAGGTGATCATACATCTTAACCTTTCCAGCGATTACTTTATCTCAACAGATAAATGACACTAGGTACTTTCTTTAATATTAAGTCAAGTCTCAACTCTTAATAAAATCACAAAATCATTAAACCTGTGAAATAATTACGCAAACGTAGTTCAAGGTACGGAAGGGTTAACGGAGGGTGGTAATTATCGCTTACAGAAGCTTCCCTGCAATACCGCGTCGAATTACAGAAACCTCACTGAATTAACCTGCGTTAAACAGAACCACGGATGAGATAATAAATGGAGACTGCTTATTTCTGTAAGAAATCTTATTAAGGATAGCAATTACCGTCATAAAAGTGCACCAAATAAGTATTTTGATAAATACGATAAAAATACGGTGGTGAATAGGTTACTGATGATTATGGTTAGTTTTGTACTGAACAAACCAATGCTATTATTATAATTTTATTGTTGTAATGATTTTGAATATTTAAGGCTGGTTAATTTATTGATATAATAATATAATTGCACCTTTTTAAATGCAATAGCTTTTCACAGTTTTGTACTTAAACTTTAATTTGACCTGTAAAATGTTAAATATAATTGATCTGAAACCTTGCCATTGCCATGGCATTATGCCCATTTTTTGACATTTTATTTCAGAAATAAAGTACTTTTAATGCCAAGTTGACAACTGCCCAAGTCCAAGTTGATGCTTTTACGTGTTAAATGCAGTGTCAGCACAAAATGTGTTTCGCGCGCCCATTATCACTCCATTTGCTTACTCCTCTGTGGACAGAAGCCAACTACTTAACCTAATTAACAGCAAAAACCGAAACAAAGTGCGACTGTATTTTCGATATTTCATTGTATTATCTTGTTGCTTTTTAATTAGCTTTTCCCTAGAATTCCGACTTTATTCTCGATACATATTCGTATGTGGGTTAAGGTATGTTTCTCTCTTAATAACTTTGGTTTAATATTCCATATTGTGTGAACTGAATTGATTTTTGAAGCGTTAAAATATTCGCCATTCTTTTACTAGGAACTTTTCGAGTTTCTACGCCATATGTAAATTTTATCAGGAATAAAAGTTTATCGTAATATTTTGTAACACGAGCTTAACTTCAGACAGTAGCAACAGAACCTACTGACCGTAGAAATGACACGATTTATAAAAAGTCGTGTCAGTGTCACTAATAGACACTGTCTAACAGTTAAGTTACTGCCCCGCTCCCGTAAATCGCAGCGTAATGTGACATAACCGATAACCTTCTTCGAAAAACGGGCTAAATTATGCAAACGATTTTTTCAAATTGGATCAGCCGTTCCTGAGATTAGTGCGTTGAAACGAACAAGCAAACTTCATAATATTAGTAAGTATAGATATCTCGAGATACCCTACGAAATCTTACCAAAAACTCAAATCCTTGACCAAGATAATCGCTCCGCAACAACAGGTCATTGAACACAAATTCCAAGTGTGAACAACGTTGCGTCCTCCACTGAAACATCAAAGTGACTTATTAAGCGGTAAACAGTATCTGAAGACTTGGAGACATAATGGTTACTCATTAGCTTGCTTCAATTAAACGAGGCATGGCTGAAAGGAGAGCTGGCTCGGATTACTAGAGCTCTATACTGGGATTCACGAAAAAAGAGGCCTCGTTTTATAAGGAAAAATGTTGCGACTACGCTGTAAGCGCTGTATTATAAAGCTACGATTTTTTAGTTCAAGTTACACATACCATCACGCCTGTATTCCCCGAAGGGTTAGGCAGAGGTGTACTAATGTACACCCACAGTTCAACGGTATGTTTTAGGTCCAATGTAATAGGGGGCGAGTCTATTGCCATTCATCGGGCATAATTAAATCTTAACTCCGAGCCGCTACTGAGAAATTCATAGAAAAACCTAATAACACTGTTTGCTCGACCCGGGAATCGAACCCAGGATCTCTAGCGTAGCAGTCGCGCTCAGGATTACTAGGCCAACGAGGCAGTTAAAAAATATAAAAATGTAATATTAGTAATTAAACTACTCCAGACTTTCAATAAACTCTGAATTACCATGCCCCTCTAAAAATTAGTAAATTTTCAGTATAACTACGATCAAAATAACTTAAATACATTACTGAAACAAATGGTTAATTTAAAAAAAGTATACCTATTTTAAGCCAAAGTGTTATTTTAATGTAAAGGCCAATTAATAGTCTAAGTGGGCAAAATTAGTTTATTAACCCCAATTATTATAATGGCTTTAGAACTACAAAAATAATAACTATATTTGTTTTCATTTTCATTTAATGGTATAATAACTTTGTTAAGTGAGAATGATACATATGCGTCCAATATTCCCAAATTCACTTCTTGTAATTGCATATTTATGCAACGTTAGAAGTCTTGTGATCGAGCAAAAAGTGTTGTTGCGTTTTTCTATGTAATTCTCCGTAGCATCTCGGCTCCTCTATTACATGGGACTTAAACATACCGGTGAATGGTAAGTCTACATTGGTACACCTCTGCCTAACCCTTCGGGGAATACAGGCGTAATAGTATGTTTAATGTTTAAGTCCCAAAACGCAAAGCAACATAAACAATTGGAATACAAATTAATCCTGTTATTTTAGTCATTTATAAAACCGTTCTAAACTTAGGACAACACTAAATATTTACACGATATAAACTAAAACTATTACTATTCTTAAAGAGACAAAAAAGCCACTTACATGGGACCATAAGATGAAATTTTAAAAAAAAAACATATTCAACGGTCACCGATACAATACAATAAGGTTTTATAGTTTTAGAAAAAAAAAACTAATTATATTTTTTTTATTCTTTAAATAGTATTTTTATTATATTTATGTTACCGGCAATCTGTATAATCCGGTATTTTATCCAATACCTAGGCAATAACGAAGTCAAGTACTCACTTTTTAGGACCTTTTAGATGGAAAACGGTATTGTTTCACTTCCTAGTGATGGGACATTGATTATATCGATACACGGAAAATTGGTGTTCCATTCTAGAATATTTTGGTCATAAAAGAGTTTAGAATCGTGTTGCCCAGTAACTTGATTGTGGGCGTCAGATAAGCTGACACCGTATTTAAAACACTGACATTCAGCTGCATCCTATTAGACTGGAATCCGACCTCAACATGGCTGGAAAAAAACTAGGCAAATTGAAAGGAGATTAGGAGACTAGCGTCTAATGTATTCTATAGACCGATTTCAGCCATAGAGGCTAATCTTAATGCAGACTAGCCAAGTGTGCAGGAGATATTATAGTGAACACGTATGTGCTCAAAAAAGTGCAGTCCCCCTTCCCTAACACTCATAGTCCAATGGGACAGCAAACGGTTTTAGGCATGTATCTAACCGCTAGAGATAAAAAACCGATCAGTACCATTTATTTTACACCAAACATTGATATCCGCGTGAATTGTAAATCAAAACGCAGCCATTTTTAAAATATGAGCTCTGAAGGTATAAAATATCTGGACATGGCAGACTTGATAACCCTACCATTGCTGGCTGGATTGATGATAAAATTCAGCCGTAAATAATAAATGTCGGTAGTTAACGTTTTATCGAAATATTATACGGGTTAATTTATATTCGGCAAACATGAAGGAATTCTCAAAAATGTATCGTCACGAAGTAAAAATGAGCGCGGATTGCAACGGCACTGTATTGTTTTAATGCAGTAAATCTTAATAACATATATTGTTCACTAGTTTTGCAGGTTTGTTGATTATGTTGACCGTGGTTTAATGTTTTTAGTTTTAATAGATTCGCCCCCTATTACATGGGACCTAAACATACCGGCGAACTGTGGGTGTACATTGGTTACACCTTTTTTTTTTTTATAGACGGGAAATCATCAAATAACTTCCCCCGCCCTGGGCGGGGCGGGAGGGAGTGTCAGACTTTTACTGACTAAAACCCGTCTATGTTCCTTCATGTGCCCTTTGCGTTCCGGGGGCGCGGTATCTCTTTCGAACAACCCGCAGATTGGTTACACCTATGCCTAACCTTTCGGGGAATACAGGCGTGATGGTATGTGTGTTATTAGTTTTATCGAGCTTCTGCCCGCGTATTCCATACGCGTGATTTTTTTTCACCAGCGGTAAGTCACGTCTTTTGTTGCTACTCCGCTCCTGTGCGTTGTAGCTTAAAGCTATCATATATTTAAGATTTTTGCCAATCCGTCTGGCAATTCTAAAGATTAGTGTGTTTAAACAAATAAACAAAAACCATTTTCAGATTTATTAATAATAATAATAGTCGTTTCAGCCAATGGCTTAATTGCCAAGAGCCTCGACCAACATGGCTGGATCAAGGGCTTGATTTAGAAAGCGGTTCTCCTAGACACGGCGCGTATCGTTAGGAGATTCCTTTCTCAGGAGCCCTGACCACCGGTGGCATTCTTTATATTTTTAAATGTTTTTATTTTTTTATATACTAATATTTAAAAATGTAATTTATATGTTGAATAATGAATAAATGGAATAATAATAAATAATAATAATAAATTTATTTCACACAAAAAAAGAATACACTCAATTACAAAGCAAATTACAATATGTGGTTCAATTACAAGATCAATGGCACTTCGTAACTTGATTTGGGAACCTCTGCATCCGAACTAGGTGTATCTCGGAATACAGTCTATCCCCTACAATATATTGTACAATTAACAAGCCATTACGGATTCATTCTAATGTACAGTTGCTTCTGTTTGCTTAGGTATGCAGGAGTATGGTGTGTGTTGTGGTGAGTGGTGTATGCGGTGTGTTGTGTTGTGTGGTGTGTGGTGTGGTGTGTTGTGTGTAGTGTGGTGAGCATATTCTTATGAGAGTAGCGAGTGTGCGATTGAATTTGTGTCAGTGATTAACATATTTGGTAAACTAATTCGGAATATTAAAAATTTCCTCAGTCTTCTCATACGAAAGACTTAGAAGGTATTATATTAGTATTAGATAGAAACAAGTGTGAATTGAATTCACACTGTGAGTCCTCCGAAATACAGACGTAATATGAGATAAAATCACAAACTAACCAAACTAGTGCTCACTAAACGGGTTATCCTTTCCAAATTAATTTAAGTCAACAAAAATATTTTAACGCACTGTAATTCCCCGTGAGGCTCCAAGTGTCAAAACTTTATTATCGAATGACCCTTCGTTCGTCTAGTGGTTTTCTAAAGGGCTTCTTCAAATGTTATCGTAATTTACTGAAGAAATTGATACCATAATATCGAGAACTTTAGATCCGCTTCCCTCCTCTTAAATAGTTTTAATCTGTTATATTGGATAAGAGACTGTAATAGTGACACCTTGAAAGCATAAAATATTTCCTTAAGTCTTCCTTTTGTGAAAATGAGAAAAAGTTATCGCTTTTTTAGTCCTATAAAATGTGCTGACCTCTAAGCGATATTCAATAGACCTTTCTCATGATAACTTTTTAAACCTTGCTGAAAAGAAAGGAATTATTAGGGTCACAAATAAGGCTATCTGGATATGAATTATTATGCGTAGGTGACTACTTTTTTTGGGCCTCTTGTAGATAGCGATAAATGTTACAGATTATCTTAAAGTATGAGAGATTATGTATCATTATTACGACTTTCGTAGGCGGAATTTTTGATGAAGTTTTTCTTTCTACAACAGGTTATTGACCAGTACTATAATCATGACCTTTTCAATGTACCGAAACTTAAAGGTTCGTTTGCTAAAAAAAATAAAAAAGTGCTAAAGGTTCCCTAATTCCCACACTAGGATTCCCGTGTGTCGTGGGGTCCAGTACATTCTAAGTCAAGTATATAATTACTTAAATAGCTTAAATGTAGTGTGGGACGCACTGCTGCACGATGGAAGACTATTTATAGAAGATGGCGGGCAGCGGATGGCTGCGGCCTGCTCAGAACCGGGATAGTTGGCGCTCTTGTGGGGAGGCATACGTTCAGCAGTGGACGGCAATAGCCTAATATGAATGATAGTCATAGTTTAACTATAAACCAAAGTAAGGAGTAGTCCAATGAAAGAATACTACACTCTGTGAGAGTGACTATTTATCAGAAGTTAGAAATTCCTTGACCAACTTTTAATTTATATATACCATCACGCCTGTATTCCTTGAAGGGTTAGGCAGAGGCTCACCCACAGTTCGCCGGTATATTTAGGTCCCATGTAATAGGGGGCGAGCCTATTGCCATTAACCGGGCACAAATCCTAACTCCGAGCTGCTACTGAGAATTTCATAGAAAAACCCAATAACACTTTTTGCTCGTCCTGGGAATCGAACTTTTAATCAATTTACTTAAAACATTTTGACCCTTTTCATTCAAGTCACAAACACCCCTAAATACCTAAACTAACCCTACACCCGTTCACAGTCAACTCACAATAAGCATAAAAACAAAAGGTACACAATTCAAAACATTATTTCAACAATATCTGTACCAACAGAAATAAACAGCGTTGCCAGTGATGTGATTATTTAATCCCCAATTCCCGAAGCGAGTTGCAGCCAAGGGATCGCCCGTCAAAGACATAAAAATAAATTACTATGTTAAATTTTGCACGCCCTAAATCGCAGGGGATTCCACGATTTGTTCCGGAATACTGTTGCTTTTTATTAGCGGAAATATGGCGACACTAATGGATACTATAATAAGTAGTAATATATTTAAATCTAAAATGCTTGACTGAGGTTGTTTAAGTAATTGGTGATTGACGATCCTTGTGAGTAGTACAGCTGGTTGAATTTTTTAATTTAATATGACTTGTTTATGATCTAGGTACACAAAAATGTCAATCTCCGAAGTTTAAAATTTCGCTTTGAATATTTTTTTTTCTTCAGTAAATGAAGGCTTGCCCTTAATTATATAATAACATTAGGATTTTTCCTGTATCGTGGGTGTGTTTAGAAACTCACATATAAAATCAACCAGACCTATGTAATAGAAATATTTATTCCGTGAGGGAATCGAATCTGCGATGCGCAGCGAAGCTACTGTATTTTTTTTTAAGTAAAGATGTGTATTAAGATAAGTATTGCGATAATTCGTCTTACCTGATTAGTGATATGAGACGACGTGACGTGACGACGTGATTGATAACAATGTTTGGAAGTGTGCACCTGTAAAACTCCCGTATTTTCATTAGTCACAGATATTCCATATTCTCACCTAATCAGTCTCTTAATTCAACAGTTTTAATTTTATAGGAAATATGAATTTGGAATACATGACATAATTGTCGTTTGTATCTCTACCTATAAGGCTACAGTGCTGAAAAAGTGGAACGTAGTAAGTACCTACTATAGTACGTACTTAAACATAATGAACACTTATATTCTTCTGGAACAAAAGTCTAAGTACTCATAAAGAAAAGCTAAAGAAATTTGACACAAGTTTTTCTTTGATAATATTAAATTGAACGGTATATGAGTCGCGAATACAAATGGGTACAAGAAATGTTTGTTAAAGAGTACTCTAATATCTATTTGACGGTGATCACGTGAATAGACGCAACAAACGTCTCTAGAATTCGAGCTGAGCCACCTCTGGGTGACGTCGTCGAATGCCACGTCCTTAGCCACCAACGTTAACTGAACAACACGACCAGCACACTCTGACCCCCCACATAACATACCAACACCCTACTTCACCACGTAAAGCCATACACCCCCGGGAGACGTGGGAGACCAAGCTTTAACGGCCTAGCCAGGTGTAAATGTAGTGTTGAATTTCACGAATAATTCCACTTGTGACACACCAACATTTGGCGGGAGCGGCGGAATTTATTTCAAGAATGCAAAACATGAATTTTACACTCAACAAATGTCATGGTTCGTTCTTTTTCAAATTGGTCGCAATGTATCTTAGTGTAGGTATTATACTGTTGTTTAAAATTCACGCTTTTTAACATAAATTATGATAAATTGTGGCCATTTGTTTTAATAAAGGATGAATGATGAGAGTGCAGTCAGTTTCGTACGATGCTTTCGTATTAAATTGTCATTATCATACATTCATTATCATTATACGAAAAGGATGCATTTGTAGTTTTAAAAATTAAATATTAAAATATAATACACAGTAGAACGGACGTCGTGAGCGTGACACCATCTTTTAACAAGAATTCAGTTTATAATTGTAGACCACCCAGCGTTAAAAAATTTCGTTTTTTTTTAAAAAGACAGCATTTCCTTACAACACAAGGTACAACATCTATAAAATATGGAGAAGCTTTGAATGAAATTGATTAAGCCTGTTTTTTTTTTTAACTTAAAAAGTGCGATAACTCAAAATCTACCTAAGTTTTCGGGATCAAAGTTTCAAATAAGATTTAGTTTAGGGGCTAAACTTCAGAGAATTTATAGAATAACTTATCACCCTATTTTAAATTTACTTAATCACTTTATCGTTGCCAAATCAAAGCTAGTTTTTTCCCACGTTAACTTTTCAAATTGTTTGGCTGGGAATAGAAAAAGGATTACGTACGTAGGTACATTACGGTGCTAGGGCTAATGCCTGACAGGGTCGCGGAATTTGTTCGAAAGAGTTACCGCGATCCTGAAACGCGAATAACATTAGGAGGAACCCGGATGGGTTTAGTCAGTAATAGTCTGACACTCCCTCCCACTCCGCCCAAAGCGCAAGAAGTCATTCGATGATTCCATCGTTAAGTACGGTCAACAAAAGAGGTACGTAACCAATGTTGTCAGATATAGTTACAATTTCCGTCCATACTGATAGATGTCTC
This sequence comes from Caradrina clavipalpis, assembly GCA_932526535.1. NCBI lineage: Eukaryota > Metazoa > Arthropoda > Insecta > Lepidoptera > Noctuidae > Caradrina > Caradrina clavipalpis. The sequence continues at coordinate 6,310,759 of OW052103.1, forward strand.
CGAATTCAATTTAATTTTAATGAATGAACTGTTTGTTTTCTGATCATTAAATCAATTTTTATTCGAAACCATTCCTTAGCGTCTAAAAAACCTTATATTACATGTGACGGCTTTATTACTTATCTGTTTTATTGACTGTACATTAAGGTAGTAAATATACAGCCCAACTCTAACTGACACTCATATTTTTATTCCGACATTGTCAGAAAGTTCCACACAAACTCACTTTAAAATCTAGTAAAATAGAATGCGACGATCCTAACAAGTCTTTCCCATTACTCTCTAATTGTGTGCAAACAAAAGTATGGTATAATAAATTCCCATACGTAGAAACAGCTTGAATAATTCATTTAATAAAAACGTTAAGATAAATGACCTGACTGACGCAGAGTCGCGACGTATCACGTACATACAGACATATTGTGATGGTGTGTTTTGTATGTAGATATCTATACTTATATTATTAAGAGGTAAAGTTCGTGAGTTTGTGACGTTATAGGGGGAAATGTCTGGATCTACTGAACCGATTTTGAAAATTCTTTTACCTATAGAAAGCCACGTTATTTTTGAGTGTCATAGGTAGTGAGGAGAGTGTATATAACATCACGCTACGACACACAAGAGCGGAGCAGTAACCAAAGACGTAACTTAACGCTAGGAAATTATATCTCACTGGATGTATATAGATATAGATTATGCATGTGTGTGTCTTCTCACATATACAGGAGACGATGAGTTATTGATAAAGTTTAGGACTTTGGTTTGCTGTAGTGTTCTGTAGGTTCTTTGCACGATAGAGTAAGGAATGAGATTTACGAGAACGTTACAGATTATTAAAAGAGGATGTAAGCAAAGATTAAAAAGAGTATGTTTAGGTGGTTCGATCAGTGGCAATCCTGGAGGGGACGTCCTAGAAAGCCGTACCCTGGCTTTATTGGTGAGGTTCTTCAGAAAGATTGAGTGCGCAGTACTCGTAACCGGCCTGCTTGTATGGCCCGGTGTCTGAACATAGATGAGGTCGTGTCCAGCAGTGGAGATCCTGTGGCTGATATGATGATGATGATGATGAACGACAATTTAAATGATTATCGTCCAAATTAAGCTGCAATAGACCTCTTCTTAGTCGTCAATAGATTACTATATATTACGTTATTCTGTAGGCATAGACTAATCCATTTAAATTTTATAGATAGGGTAATTAAAACTTTCATTGACTGAAAAGTTTCGTTGAATTTTCGTGACCAAAAGTATCAAAACTAATTGTGTGCGTGAAACCTTGTGAAATAATAATGACTGGATCATTGGCAAATTATTCAAATTTAATATAAACGTACCTTTTTCCAAGGATAGTCAATGTTGCGATCACCTACAAAATAACAGTAAAACTAGTTTGTAATTCTAAGCCTGAGATAAAATATGAGTTTTGGAAAAGTGTCTGCGGTCACGCACTCCACTTTTCTCATTATTATTTATGAGTGATTCTTAACGTTTAAAGTTGAGGAACACTTTTATAGAAAATGCTATAAAATAGTTTAGAACTTTTCCTTTAACAAACTCATTAATTCAGCATGGAAACGCAAATACAAAGTCTGCAAAAATCGGCCCCTTTATTAGAATTCTCTATTGTAATTCTATGCGAGCCCAACACAATTGCGAACGATCCACCGCTACATTCGATTTCAATTAATTTCAATTTACTACGCCTTATGTACCGAGCATACTCTCAATATGCTAACTCATACGGGCCTGAGTAATGAGTGTAAGGAACAGCCTACATCGACAAAGGGCCCATTATGTCAAAAACAAACCCAGCCTCGTAACCAATTCCCTCTATGTTTGCTGAGGGCTGCTCTCTTATAAATATGCAAATATTATCCTGCGTTTAGCCTGCTGCTGCAATAATATTTATATTGAAATTGGCGCCCGCCGCCGTCCTTGAACTCTTACTATTATTATACTGTTCAAACATCCCTTTTACATTCGATTCGTGGTCCGCAAAGGATTGACACCGTTATCTGTGTTTGACAAACCTCACACTAATAGGATCCCTGTTGATATTTTGCTCGAGTCTGTACAGTCTTTTGGAAGCTGTTTGAACAAAGTTTTATTTTGTACTAGGTGTTGCCCGCGATTTTGTTCGCGTTGTGGCTGTGAAACATTACAATGTTAAATAAAAGTAGCCTAAGTTACTCCTTATAACATTAGCTGTGTGCTGGTGAATGTCAGCTCGAACAAACAAACAAACGGACAGATAAAAAGTTTTTTTTTTGTATGTAATTACCGTATATACTTTCATATGCATTTAGTGAAAAGCTGTTAATTTGAAATTACAAACAGACACTTCAATTCTATTTATTTTTATAGATGTATAGATTTATGGTCTTGGTCAATATGACCCGTGAGTTTAAGTCCCAGTTGGGATATAGAAGTATTAGAACACAATGTATTGATGTAACATCTTTTACGAGTAAAACCATTAAAAAAATGTGTCATATGTGTAACATGTCTAGACAGCAAGAAAAGCCATTTCATAACAGAATAACTGTAAAAACTTTTTTGTTTAACCCAAGCTCGGACATAACCCTCGTTTTACAAAAGGACAAGTAATAAACCTGTCTTCAAATGTCCGCGTTCTTATAAAAGATACAGCTCGCATCACGACAAAATGGCGGGGACGTTATACCCCCACCACTTTCCCTAATAAAGTAGGAGTCATAAAAAACCACTACAATCATCATAACTCGAGTGGGCGATGGACGTCGTGACACAATGCCGCTTAAAAATTAACGTTCGCTTACACAACACAATCTTGCACTGTATCTGTTCTAATATTATAAAGAGAAAAGATTTTTTTGCTTGCTTGTTTGTAACGAATAGGCTTTGGAACTACTGGACTGATTTTAACTATTTTTTCACAAATAGATAGCTGCATTATTCCTGAGTATGATAGGGTATATAACATCACGCTATGACACACGGGAACGGACTAATAACCAAAGACATAACTTATGGCGAGTGAAATAAGCCATACGGAGGAAGTCATGGATAGTTCGCTAATAATATTATAAAGAGAAAAGATTTTTTTGTTTGTTTGTTTGTAACGAATACGCTCCGAAACTACTGGACCTATTTTGACCATTTTTTCAGCTATAGATTTCTTGACTAACATAGGCTATATAACATCACGCTACGATCTACGGGAGCGGAGAGCAGTAACCAAAGACGTAACCTATGGCGGGTGAAATAAGAAACGCGAACAAAGTCGCGGGCAGCTCGCTAGTTGTAAATAAATTGGAAGAAACTGTCTGGATCTAAAAATATTTATTATAACTTGAGTTTTATTTTTATCTTGTTACTTGCTAGCTATTTTCAGAACTGCTCTATGAATATATTACCTACAATTTGTGTTTTTGCATTCACAAACGTTTTTTTTTTTTATTCGAGATGGGTAAGCTTTTGACTCTAGTCTTGGTCAGAGGTGACATAGACAAAGTCTACGATAGAGTGAGCTTACCCAAATTTGTTTTTGGATTTAAAACTATATTATACTATTTCGAATAAAAGCAATTATACATTTTACTACTTCTGAAATACTAAAAGTTAACCTGAAACAAGAACTAAGATAAAATTACAAAATATGTACAATTTATAAAAAAAGGAGGATAATAATAATAGATTGCTGCCGATAGTCGTGACGGCCAATGTCATAATAGCCAAGAGCCTCGACCAACACCTAAGGAGGCTCTCGTTGGGCGGTTGGATCAAGGGCTTGGTTCAGAAAGCGGTACTCCTAGACACGCCGCGCATTGTAAGGAGATTCCTTTCTCAGGAGCCCTGACCACCGGTGGCTTGGACCCTGTTCCCGACGCCGGTGGGCTACTATTTTTTATATTTTTAAATGTTATATTTTTTATATTAATATGCAAAAATGTATTTAATATGTGTAAAGATAAATAAATGCAATAATAGTTTGTTTAATTCTTTTAATATTATTATATTCTTTTTACTTCAGTAAAATGCATTGTGTAACACAATGTAATATACACTGCTGAGTCAAAGCCCTGATTATAAATTCTGTTGTATCCCCCGAAAGCAATTTAATTAAAAGATTTTTTGCCCACGCACCATAAAATGAGTTTTCCACGTACCTAGTAATAGTGGGGGTCCGAGCTTCTACGTGTTTAAAAATTAGTTTCGGTACGGTGTCCAAAGTGCCGTGTTTTATATTTTTAACAGCTAGACAACTTTTAATAGCTAATAGTTTTTTCTGCTAACGCCAGCTTATTTATATTTTGTCGCTATCGTTTATTATTAACACGCTTTTCTGTTTACAGAATGGGTGAGGAGTTTTTTGTTTTTGTATTATGTGAGTATGTGTGAACTCTTTACAAAAGTGCTTTCTAGCAATAACTAATGATGTCAGTCTTTTATTGATCTACTGTTAGGCAGAGGCCTCTTCCCACACAGAGAAGACACGAGCATTAATCACCAAACTTGTACAAGGCAGATTGGCGATTTAAGGCTAATATTTTAAGTTCGGGTGTTTTCACGACGTTTTCCTTCACCTATGTCAGTAATGTCCAAGAGAAACTTACAAAGTACATACAAATTAAAAATGTCATATTAATACTTTCCCGATACCAAATCCACAGCCACATGCATGAGAGGCGGCGCGTCTAAACCACTGAGCTACCACGGTTTCTAGCAATAATAATTATTACATTATATCTTATAAACTTTAAACCAAATACATACTTAGGATCCATTATCTTTAAAGGATCCTAAGTAAACTTGAAATAGTAGCAAATGATAATTTCATTTCATGATTTTTATTGAAATATGAACAATAACTCCTCAACGACAGTAAGATGTACACCTTCCAGCTAAGCTGATGTTACCAGTAACAGAAAGAAAAACAAAGCGTATCGGAGTAACGCCCGAGACACTTTGAACAGTCAACTGAAGGAAGTAGGTCAAAATAATACTCGTAAGAACCGGATTAACACCTTGTCACTAACTTAAGTAGTGGATAAACTTTCCAACTTAATACATTATGGCTCTATTTGGCTTTAGTATAGAAAAGTAAAAGAACAGCGTTGTATCTAAAGTTTTTGTGTGTAATTTAGCTTTATAGTAATATCAGTCTGTAATTGTGTGAGTGAAATGCTAAAGTTTCTTCTTGTACGAAGAAGATATGAGCATTGATTTTCATGTTTTGGATGTATGTTGGTGATTTCAGATATTTCTGCGAATTATTTTCCGCTGTATATCCTTGGTAACTGAGGTTAATATAGAAACAAAAGAACGTATATTATTGCCAGACAACTTTTGTGGGATATAACTCAACCAGACGCCTTAAAGAGCGTATAATAATGGTTTTTAACAACATCCTGTAAAACATATACAAAACCAGCCCTCACTTTAACATAAATGGGAAAGGTATTACAAACATAAACTCACGCCTTTTTCCCATTGGGTAGGCAGAAACCACGGAAAGCCATTTGCTACAATCCTTACATAATCCTTTCACCTCGCTCACTTACATACCTCTAGGCGCTATTTACATCTTATAGCTACAAAAGTGTCCAGGATTTAAACAAGCAAGGACAAGAAAAGAATATATGCTTCTGGTCTTCTATCTGTCCTCAAATCTTAAACAACAGCGAAAGCGCCCGTTCCCGAACATGACGCGTAGATCTTTCAAATTTATTCCCGTAAAAACATTTCTGAAACGATTACTAGTTCCATTTCTACCCAAGATCACACCAAGCCAAATACAGTACACAGAAAAAAATTATAAAAGTAATAAAAAAAAGCTAAAAGCCATTTAATATTCGCTCACTAATGGCCACCATGCGTCGCTAATGTGGAACACAAATTTGTACAGGTGCGCCGTTGAGCGCACTTTAATAGTTCTTGATTAGCTTTTCATTTTATTAATTGTTTCTTTTAAAGTATTATTGTTAATTAGTTGATGTTCCGCAAGATACAGGGTTGAATTTTTTGGTATAAGTAAACCATTTTTTGGTCATTTTCAATACAAGGTTATAAATATTAACTTAATTCATCAGTGCCTCCTGTTTTTACTATACATTGGCCTTGTATCGCAGAGCGAGCAGAAATTCTTGAAATTTATATATTTGGGACTAACAAACAGTAACACAGTGGATCCTATAACCATTGTGAGGATCGCCCCGAGGACACGGTGGAGCATACTTTGGCGGTGTGCCCTGCTTGGGCTGAGCACCGCCGAGTCCTCGAGGCGGCCATCGGCGGCGGCGCCCTCTCGCGTCCGGCACTGGTTCAGGCCATGGTCCGGAGCGAGGGGGAATGGGAAGCAGTCGCCTCCTTCTGCGAAGCTGTAATGCTAGAGAAGGAGGCGGCGGGACGGGAGAGAGAAAGGAGGGTCCCCCGTCCCAGCGGCCGCCGCGGTAGACGATCCGGGCGTCGGGAGCCACGAGACGACTCCCGGCCACCGTAGACGCGGGTCTGTGGACGGTGAGCAATGGGTAGCTCACCGTCCGTACGTTCACTAGCGACAGACCGTGTCGACGGCGCGTCCGTGTTCCACGCGCGCCTCAAAGAGATGTCAGCAAATTGGATGGGGCCACTGAGGGCCGATGCCTGCCGGGGCTGCGGGTTGTTCGAAAGAGATACCGCGCCCCCGGAACGCAAAGGGCACATGAAGGAACATAGACGGGTTTTAGTCAGTAAAAGTCTGACACTCCCTCCCGCCCCGCCCAGGGCGGGGGAAGTTATTTGATGATTTCCCGTCTATAAAAAAAAAAAAAAAAAAGTGGATCCTATAAAGTTACTTACAAAACAAGTAAGTCTTAGTACAAATGTGTATTGTACACCGTATTAATTTGTACCCTTTATGACACAATCACAGGTTTATTAATTCAGTATCAGAATCAGAATGCTTTATTAGTAAACATAAACATAGGCAGGTTCTCTCTCTAGATTCTAGGAGATTTCAAATGCATGATTTCCTAATAAAATGTTGGTTCCTTGGATAGGTACGATATCTTCTACAACACATCCTTTGGCGCAGTAGCTGAGCGATTGGCTGCCGCTCTGCGTGTCGTGGGTTCGATTCCCGCACGGCACCAAAATTTGTAAGATATATTATATATTTGAGTTTATATGTTTGTAAACGCACCCACAATACAGAAGTTACTAGTGTGGATGTATACCTACTTTCTACCTACATAGTAGGTACACAATAAAGTACTAGCAGGTAAGTACTCCTAAGTACCAGTTAGGTACCTAATATCCCGACTAATGCAGTAAGTTTAACAAGTCACTAATCTACAAGAACGATAAACTATCCCAACTCAGTTCTAAGCTAAATGTGCTTACACCAGCAGTGGATTCATCACATCAATTCAACTAATTCTAAGTTCCGATCGACTTCAACTTCTGAAGTCGGACTATTGTCTTAATAACTGATCGCTTTGTAATCGGGCGTTTGATCTCTAACTCAAGAACTCAGGAGTTATAACTGTTGTATTATTAAGGAAGATATAAAAGTTCTAGGCCGTTTTTCTTGGCGCTAAGTTATTTTCGGTTTTATTAATCTCCTTAAAGTCATAATGTATGATGTTATCGTTAGCCCGCAACTTTGCCCACTTGAATTTTCTTTTAGTTTTTTTCATTTTTTTTTCATTACAAAATCTAGCTTCCTATAAGTGGAAGAATTTTCAGAATCGGACCAGTATTTCCGCAGATTAGCACTGTCAAACAAAAAACCAAAAAGCTCTTTAGATTTACACCACCACCATACCATCACGCCTGTATTCCCCGAAGGGTTAGGCAGAGGTGTACCAATGTACACCCACAGTTCGCCGGTATATTTAGGTCCCATGTAATAGGGGGCGAGCCTATTGCCATTAACCGGGCACAAATCCAAACTCCGAGCTGCTACTGAGAATTTAATAGAAAACCACAGTGATAGTTACAATGTTAGTATAGATAAAAAGTTTAATAAATCTATCTCTATTCCCAAAATACAACCTAACATCGAGTACTTGCTACGCCGTAGCACAGCGCGTAGCATACACGTAGCGAGACTATCGGTGAGCTGCGCAAAAAAAGGAATTTTTATCAGAACCAGTTTCGCATCATCATCTGCCTAGCCTTTTCCCGACTTTTTTGGGGTCGGCTTCCAGTCGAACCGGATAAAAAACACAAAAAAATTGTTTATTAATAAAACTAACATCATCACATTATTCTTAAATGACTTTCTCTGTGATTTTTTCTATTATTGGATACAAACCAGCCGACGCGACGGCCCACCTGTTAAGTGGTCACCGCTGCCTATAGACATCTGCCATACCAGAGGCCTAGCAAATGCGTTGCCATCCCAGAGACCAAGCTAAAATGTCTCATGGGCCTATAATTACACCGGCACCTATACCATTCAAACCGGAACCCAGCAATGCTCCTTTGCGGCACAAATAGGTATCCTACATAGCACCTTCACAAAGAAATCTACTACTACTAAAATAGACTAGATAAAAGAGCCTTTATTCATCACCAAAATGACTATTTTTGTTGTAACACATCGTCATAAATTGTGATCGTAACTACAAAATATAGCCGTTCATAAATCAATATTTAGTTTGATACATAGACGTGTTTGCCGCAAATGTTACCTAACGACGTCACTAATTAGCTAATTAATTAAATTACGCAAAACGTGTGTGTGATTCTGGGAATAGTGCGCTGTAAACAATAGTGACAACTAATTTAAACTGAATAGTATAAGAGGTTTTTAGATTCATTCTTATATGTTTTATCTATATACTAGCTTTCTGCCTGCGACTCCGTCCGCGTGGCTTATTCCACATGCGTTAAGTTACCTTTTTGGTTAATGCTCCGCTCCCGTGGGTCTTAGCGTGATGTTATATAGCCTATGTTACTCAGGAATAATGTAGCTATCTTTTGGTGAAAAAATGGTTAAAATCGGTTCAGTAGTTTCGGAGCCAATTTTTTACAAAAAAAATGTTTACCTCTTTATAATAAAAATAAAATAAATAAATAAAATCTTTATTCAAAAATTCAAAAGATAAAATACACAATAAAACTAAAAACAACAGTGTAGGTAAAATAATGTTAGATGCCTGTACTAGGATAATCCGGTATCACAGGCTGCAGGAGCTCCAATATATGCTAAATAAAGGACTGCAGGTTTTTTTTTAATATCTAGCATTACATAATGTCTAATTTATTTATTTAACTTAAACTCTACTAACTAACTCTACTCTCTCTCTCTCTCTCTCTACTCTAGTATCTACGACTAATATTATCAAGAAGTAAAATTGCTTGTTTGTTTGTAAGTGGTAGTCTCTGGAAGTACTAGTCCGATAACAAATATTATTTCAGTGATAGAATGATAGAAAGCTATGCTATTGTTATTGTCGAATGTCACAGGATAAGTTTTATTATACACTTGACTTCCACGAAGACAAAATCGTGAACAAACCTGCAATAAAATAATATCATGGTATTACAAGAGTGGACTACGAAAATAAAAATAATATGGTATAGTTGTATGTGGTATGTTATGTGTCATTTTCTCCAAGAATTATTCCGGGTATACTTTACTGGCTGTAGTAAAATAAATACAAAACTAACAAATTATTGTTTTCGTATCGTTAATACATATTATATTATTTGGAATCAAAGGGTGGCCATGTTTATTGCTGAGTCAGAGGTATTGGCATTGTACAGATCGTCTTACTAAATAATAGACTAGACACAGTCTATGAGACTTAAAACTTTAGTGAATCCATAAAACGTACACAAGTTTGGTGCACTCACAGAAGACACCACTAAATTATGTATAGAAGCAAAAACATTCATGAAGAATATCAAAGCAAAAATTTACACAGTACTTGAGAAAGCGATTTAAATTGATATGAAGAGATCAACACACAAACTTCACGCTACTTAACTGTGTTACAGTGGGGTGGGCAGAACCCCTCTTTGAAAGCACTCTTGACGAAACATTGATGCAATCTTTAATTGCAATAAAATTCTTGTTAGTGGGATGGTCGTGTTTACGAAATGTTAACTATACCATCACGCCTGTATTCCCCGAAGGGTAAGGCAGAGGTGCACCAATGTACACCCACAGTTCGCCGGTATATTTAGGTCCCATGTAATAGGGGGCGAGCCAAATCCAAACTCCGAGCTGCTACTGAGAATTTCATAGAAAAACCCAATAACACTTTTTTGCTCGACCTGGGAATCGAACCCGGGTCCCCTTGCACAGCAGTCGCACTTGCGACCACGAGACCAACGGGGCAGCTAACTCTGATGAAGAAATGATAGTTTTAATAATTGTGGTATGTAATGTAAAATTGTATCTACTAAATAAACCAAATATAAATACAAGACTGAGTTTTATTTATTTATTTTATTTTAGGAAAGCTTACAGATTAATAACATCATAAAAAAAAATATATATATACCATCACGCCTGTATTCCCCGAAGGGTTAGGCAAAGGTGTACCAATGTACACCCACAGTTCGCCGGTATATTTAGGTCCCATGTAATAGGGGGCGAGCCTATTAATAACATTATAATAACAATAATATATAACTAAATTGCTAATAACAAGCCTCCGTAGATTAATATAAAATAAGTAAAGTATTGTATTTTGTTTTATTGTTTAATGATTTTTCAATTAGTAGGAGATTATTTTTTTATTTTATGTGTAATGCATGAACTAACCATCAAATAAATAAGAACTATCCTAGTAATATTATAAATGCGAAAGTTTGTAAGGATGGATGGATGGATATTTGTTACTATTTAACGCCTAAACGGATCTGGATAAAATTACATGATGAATTATATCGAGATAGATTGCAATGTGGAATAACACATAGAATACTTTTTATCCCAGAAAAAATTACGGTTCCCGTGGGATAATATTAAATTTAACGCGAACGTAATTTCGGGCAGAAGTTAATCCTTTTTTTTTCATAGATGGGAAATCATCAAATAACTTCCCCCGCCCTGAGCGGGAAAGGAGGGAGTGTCAGACTTTTACTGACTAAAAGCCATCTATGTTCCTTCTAAAGGGCACACCTTTGCGTTCCGGGGGCGCGGTATCTCTTTCGAACAACCCGCGGCAGAAGCTAGTCTAATATATAGTAAGTCTTAAATCGCCAATCCACCAATACTCGCCTTCTCTGTATGAGAAAAAGTCCTTGCCCTGCAGTGGGACAAAAATACATAGCAAATCTATAAATATATATAACTCAAAGGTGACTGACTGACTGACTGATATAGTGATCTATCAACGCACAGCCCAAACCACTGGACGGATCGGGCTGAAATTTGGCATGCAGGTAGATGTTATAACGTAGGCATCCGCTAAGAAAGGATTTTGATAAATTCCACCCCTAGGGGGATAAAATTGGGGATGAAAGTTTGTATGAATCTTCTTAGATTTTAACGCGAGCTAAGCTAGCGTGCTATAGGATATAGCACGCTAGCTTTTGCGCGCGGCTTCATTTACAAATAGTAGGACAACACATATAGCCTATATGTGTTGTCCTACCATTTGTGAAATGTCACAAATATCAGCGTAGAATAGCATCAAATAACATAATGTCAACCAACATTCTAATATTAGCAGGTAAGCCGACGCTTCATATATTCGTCCATTACCATTTACATATCCGACAGAAACTAATTAAAATGGTCACAGACAATGCCGCGTGGCAATATGTTGGCGAAAGCGAGCCACTAATTATACAGAAATATTACGTTCCAATAGTAAATGGAGATAGATTGGGCCTTTAACGTTTCAGCTTTGTTTGTGATAACTAAATGTACAGGTTGATCGTTTTCTAGGTATGGTTCGGTAACAAAATAGTAAAAAAATAAAAAAAATACCTATTGGAGCGATGCCTGCTAGATAGGAAAACTAGATTTGAATACGATTTTTCTTGTAAATAATAGGCTGAAGTGCCTTTAATGGTCTTATTTAAATAAATAAATAATTTTACTTTGACTTTGACTTTGGCAACTTCGTTTGTCTGTCTGTTTATTCATCATAACTCCTTATTTAAAAAAATAAAAAACTAAAGATTTCGTCTTGTATCGAATAGGGTTGAAAAAATTACAATACGAGTCTAAAGGGTTGAGTATGAGGGTTTAAATTAATTATACTCTTTGTAGGTATCTATCTACAAAAATAAGTTAGTTTGTAAAATGTTACCTTACAGAATATATCACCAGTGTACAGTGTAGCGCAGAAATTCCGTAGCACTTGACGTAGCCGCTACGAGACCGACGTAACCCCGCTACGAACATCTGAAATTCGTAGCGACAAATTTTTTGTTGGTATTTTTTCTGGATAATAAGAAACTTAAAGACGTACTTAATAGCTTTACAGACAAACTGAAAACTTAGTACGAAAATGTAGTCTATTTGCACAATAAAATAAGGCTTATTTTGTGATAATTCCATTCAAATTAAACAATATTATGTAGTTTTAAACCCAACACAATCCAAACTTATGTTGGATTTTCCAACAACATTTATTAACATAATTGAGTTGAAAATTTGCGCATTTATTTAACTGGGTTAAATACAATACTATGGTAGATAAGTTCTTTTAAAATCATGTATCACTTAACTGTTTATCAGTCTGAAAGTACTGGTTACAAACTGTCGATTACAATCAACGTTTAATTAACACTGAAGCTTGTAATTGTGTATTAGCAACCGCAAGCCTATTAAGAGCATACCGATACACATACTACAAAGGGGAGTATATTCTACATCCTACATATATTTTAGATGCGAAATTTGTATGGAAGGATGGATGGATGTTTGTTACTCATTCAAGCTCAAACGGCTGAAGGGATTTGGATGAAATTTGGCACTGAAAGAGATAGAAAAACCCCATAACACTTTACTCGACCTGGGAATCGAACCCAAGACCTCTAGTGTAAAATAAAATATCAAATTTCATGCGGATGATGTCGCGGGAAAAACCTAGCGATATTATAATAATTATGGGTAACCACAATGATTCTACATTTAGGACTTGACTGCCTCGCTGATCTCATTGTCGCAAGCGCGACTGCTGAACCAAAAGTCAACCTCAAGTTGCCATCACGCCTGTATTCCCCGAAGGGTTAGGCAGAGGTGAACTAATGTACACCCACAGTTCGCCGGTATATTTAGGTCCCACGTAATAGGGGGCGAGCCTATTGCCATTAACCGGGCACAAAATCCAAACTCCGAGCTGCTACTGAGAATTTCATAGAAAAACCCAATAACACTTTTGGCTCGACCTGGGAATCGAACCCGGGACCCCTTGCATAGCAGTCGCACTTGCGACCACGAGACCAACGGGGCAGTTCTAAAAAACGCACGGGGCAGTTCGGGGCAACCTCAAGTTCTTGGTATCAATTCCCAGGTAGAGCAAAGTGTTATTGGTTTTATCCATCAGTAATTCCTTAATAGCAGCCTTAGAAAGCACGTACCTATAGTCCTTCGTCTTGCCCCTGATGTCCACCAACTTTACTCAAAGGTCGTCCCATCGCTTCGGACTGAACGTGAGGGAAGAGAGACTGCACCTGTGTTTGCGCACATACTTGTGCACTATAATAACTCTTGCGTTTTTAGCTAGTCTCCATTGATATTGACTGTTGTGACCAAAATTCGGTCGCGAAGAATTTTTTTTACGAAAAAGACTCTTTTACCATCTGCCTGTTAGTTGCTATTTCGTACTGAAAATAGAAGAAAACATATGGGTCTTTTTAATAATTTCAACAAGCCACAGCCACAGTGTCGTGATGGCGCAGTGGTTAAGGCGCCCGCCTCTAATGCACGAGGTTGTGGGTTCGCATCCGGGCATGGGCAAGTACCAATGTGACTTTTTCTAATTCATATGTACTTTCTTTCATATGTACGTTTATCTTGGACATCACTGACATCGGTAACCATGTCAGAGACCCTTGAGGCGGTTTAGAAACTCTGACACTAGGGTGTGTGGGGTCGTTAGACCTTACTGCCCACACGATAAAGAAAGAACAAGCCACGATCACCATCACCAATTCCTTAGAGTTACGATTGGGACGATATAAATGCTCAGCATTTAACCCTAACCAACAGACTGATGTGCTGAAATGAGGTCAAGCGCTGAAACACCATTCACTCGAAATTTTTGGTCGCAAAATAAATTGAACGTCCCTAAACTATCGCCATAACTTCAACAGAAACGCAATAACTTTAATTTATGAACCGGGTAATCCGGATAAGCCGTCAATTTTGTAATAACGCACATTTTCACGGTAATTGTGACAAAACGTGTCACATAAACCCGGATTTGGTCGGTTTTAACCGTCATTACTGTAACACTGTGTGATTCCATGTATGTACCTAGATGGTTTCGACAAAACAAATGAACGAATGCTTTTTGGGCGAAGGTTCATGACGCAGACCTTTCTATTAAAATTCTACAAATAACAAAAGGGACGAGAGGTGTTACTGGCCCCTGTCTGTTTACCTGCCCCGTGTTTAAAAAGGAATGTAATACAACCCCAGTTATTTTCATTATTCACATTTACATCACCGTTTCGAGTTTATGTCGCACGCTGCGAAATTCAAAATTATTTTTTTCACGTACACCAAACGTATGTGGTATTTGGAATTCTGTTCACAAACGACCTTGGTTATTTCAGTTTTCTCTTAATGTCCTCTTAAAATGGTAGTACTGAATATCAGAAGCTCTCCAAACCAAAATCATGCCGAGTGCACCATTTAAATTCAACCAACGTAAGCCTTTATTGCACAAGTTCCATGTTTTCGCCCAAACTATAACTTTACGAAAACCATAATAACAGTCGAAACCAAACAATAGTTTCACTGACCGACCTCCAACAGGTGAAAACTCGTAAAACTAACTGGGTGAGTTGCGACGGACGCTCGTGGAGGACCGTTTAGAGAAACAATGGCACGACTGAGTTCCGGGACGGCCCTGTCTCTCCCGCCTGCACCCAACACGAATGCAGCTCAACTTTAATAACAATGGATTTAATTGTTCATTTTGCTACGTCAGCGCAAACTGACGTAATTAAGATAAATCTAGCGTTGAAATTATAAGTGTTGGTACGTTAAAATTAATAGAGTGCTCTTAAATTAAGACTCTCGAATGCCCTTTGATAAAGTACCTTTAGTAAAGTCAATTAATAAGATTAATAAAACATGTCCAATAACGAAATAAAAGCACTTATCTTTGCCCATTAATGGAACTAAATAAACAAAACGTTGATCCATTTTGCAGCAGACAAAAGACATTTCCATTTGAATTACTCCACAAATCCATTAACATCGTCCCAGACTTCAAACTTAGCAAAAATTGCACTTTATAGAACAAATAAAAAGCCACAAAGATTCCTTGATAGCGACAAAGTTCAGCTTTTATATCAAATGCGACCAAGAGAATAACCATTAAGCATTTCCTTGTGCGCTGCGTGCAATAAATGAATGAAAAACTCTGCTCCAACTTGCTAGATACAATTGATAACTTGCCCGGAGCTAAACTTTTTGCTTCCCAGTCCATTATTGACGTATAAGATCGAAGGGAACGAACGCTCAGCGATATTTTTAACTTTTCATTCTGCGGATATTTTCGCCTTTTCCAGCTAATTTAATGGGTTTCTAATTACTGACTGAGGAAGTTTAGACCGATTTTCGACTTTCTTCGGCATGTTTTACGTGTTTTTTTTTTTACAATGTTTCTTGTAATTTAGAAATCTTTATTTTACTTATCTGTTTTAACTGCCTCGTTAGCCTAGTGGTCCTAAGCGGGACTGCTACGTCAGAGGTCTTGGGTTCGATTCCCAGGTCGCAGTGTTATTGCGTATTTCTATAAAATTCTCAGTAGTAGCTCGTATATAGGATTCGTACCTACCCTGTTAATGGCAATAGGCTCGCTCCCTATTACATGGGACCTGAAACATACCGGCGGACTGTGGGTATACATTGGTACACCTCTGCTTAAGGCTTCAGGGAAAACAGGCGTGGTGGTAAGTATGTATATGTCTGTCTCAAAAAACTAATCATCAATACGCAATTAAAGTGGAGTGTTTCAATTAAAAACGAGACTTGTTATAGTTCCCGGTCTGCTGGTCAACTTTTATTAGTTCGCCGAGTAGGAAAAGTAATCAAGTCTGCGATATATCGCGTCGCGTGCCTAACTCCCGAGATAACTCTTAATTGTTTGATGTGACGCCTCGCGGAGATGCGGGGAAGCCGTCTCGTTACCTTTTATCTTGTTTGCGAACAAATTTCAACTTTTTAAAGAATTTGCTACGAGCTTTAACAATATAATAAAGAATGATGTTTTGATACAAAATCACGGGGAATCCACTTTCATCATTGTCATCTGCATGTCAGCCTATAGCCATTTATTTTAAGGACTAAGAATAGCATAACATAGAAGAGTATTATCCTATGCCTAGCTTTTCTGCGGGTTGTTCGAAAGAGATACCGCGCCCCCGGAACGCAAAGGGCACATGAAGGAACATAGACGGGTTTTAGTCAGTAAAAGTCTGACACTCCCTCCCGCCCCGCCCAGGGCGGGGGAAGTTATTTGATGATTTCCCGTCTATAAAAAAAAAAAAAAAAAAAAAAAATGCCTAGCTTTTGATTGCGATTACATCCATGTAGAAGTAAACTACAGGATTTTGTTTATAATTTTCATGGATTTTCATATTATTGCGCAGAGCCCTAATTCTTTTTCCATCTGCCGGTGAAAGTTAAAATCGGCCCAGTTGTTTCGGAGATGACCCGGAACAAGTAGACAGATGAAATTTTATTATTTATGATTACAGTGTAATACATACGCGATTAGTAAAAAGCAGTTATTTTGGTATTACAAGCAAACACTTCAATTATTATTTATTTGTATAGATGTTTTTAGAAATAACTTCTAGTTGGCTGCAAAACCTAAGAATTCTAGCAAAACGCTCAGTGACCCACAATATTATAACTCAAAACCACTAAAAGTAGCTATTTTCGTCCTCCTCAGGTCAATAAGTAACAATGGTTTATTCAGACAACAATACGCAAGCAAACAGAATACGCAATTAAGGTAACAAAAGACGGGGCACAGGAGAATATCTACTGAAAAAAGCTTTATGAATGAAAATAAACAAAAAACGGTGGATGTACGAAAATGGGTCATCGAATGAAATATTTCTGGCGACCAGTGTATCGTGAGACTCGAGATTTCAGTGAGTTCGACTCGTAAGAGAGCAAAGGAATGGAGTGTGAGGATCCAAGGTGGTTGGGTGAAGAGGTACCTAGGTGAAATGGAACGCACACGACACGATTCGCTCGGCCAACCAGTGCCAACGTACCAACGTTCCAATCGCGGCAATTGTTTTCTTTGTGCTGAAAGTTGATGGAGCGACATATTTTGACTGTGGAATTTCGTTTTAATATCACCGATACTCCGAATCTCGAAACGGCCTTTGAGCAAATGTTGAGTACATTTCGTTATGCGTATGCAGTAAGAATTTGTATCGAGAAATTTGTACACAATACCTTATTCTGCTATGCTGTTTCGTATTACTTAAAATGCGTTATTTTAATGCCTTTTTTCCTTTCTCAGTTGAAAACCGCCGTCTGAATTTTTGGCAGTAGGCCGCCCGTTTGCCTTACTACCAGTTATATGGGCCTTATGCACTGCTTTCCCGTTATAAAAATATAATTGATGGCTTGCCTGTGTCCTTTGTATTTTTAGAGAACAGTGTTGAGCCGGTTCCAATCTAAGTTCCATTAGATAGTAATTGCTTGGTCGTTTGAAATGCTAGATATTGAAAACACGTCTATTATATAATACTAATCTATTTAACGTTTTGAAATATGGTTAATTATTTATGTACGCATACATTATCTCCAGATTTAAAAAATCATTAGAATATGAATGACACATAATTAAAAATGTTAAATGGCATAATATTAAGGCATTCCATGGCAACACCCACAGAGTTCATTTGTATATACTGGCAACACATACTATTGTTTGAATACTTATGACAGTTGGACTGAAAACTCTATAACGACCTAACGTACTGGCGATGTAAAAATAATCTATGGAAAGAGCGGTGTTTGAAACAACGTTCTTGTGTCACCAAAACATCGGTTTTGACAAAAATGACAGCATGTACAATATAATAAAAATTCATGTGAAAAATAAAATGAGGCAAAATTCAATATAATGTGACTTTAACTAAACTTCAATTTTATATTTCATTACTGTGATATGCCTGGACCTGATGTTAGAGCCAATGAAAATGTCCTCGGCGAGATGTCGACAGAGCCCACAGCGACTGTGCATAGTGGAGTAGAAGCTAAAACTGAAAGGAAACTAACAGTCCTCGAATCACATGGCTATGTACTTGGACGTACCATAGGGTCTGGTTCTTATGCCACAGTGAAGGTACCTAATTATTTTTTTAAACTAGGTGCAAAATATTCATCGAATACAGAGTTAAAACATTTGAAGAACTGCCAACTGCCGGGGGCAAATGCAGTGCTTTTCTTCTAAAATAAATATTTCCGCTCATTCCTCAAGCCGTATAAGGTTTTGCCAAGATTCTATTCTGTAACTTCCTTCCACCTTATCAATAAAGGTATCTTCCTTTAACAGGTAGTCTGTTTTCATTACAAGTCAGACCCAATTTAAAAAAGTTTCATCTTATACTTTAAACTGCTACCTAAATAACTTCCTAAAATGTATACGCGTCTTAGAGGGCTATTACATTCAGGTGCTGGTGGTAGACTACCCACTAACCGATACTTCTTTTCCTCTCTTTCTACAAAATAAGACTAGTAGTACATTTATACTAACATTTAAAAATGTAAACTTTGTGAATTTGTGAGGTTGTAGGGGGTAATCTCTGGATCTACTGAACCAATTTTGAAAATTCTTTCACCCATAGAAAGCCACATTATTTGGGAGTGTCATAGGCTATATAACATCAGGCTACGACCTACTGAAGCGGAGCAGTAACCAAAGACGTAACCTAACACGGGTGAAATTAGGCACGCGGAAGAAGTTGCGAATAGTTCACTAGAGTTACAATATGTTTTAATTCCATTGTAGGTTGCAACCAGTGATAGACATAACTGTCAAGTAGCAATCAAAATAATAAGCAAATTTCAAGCTCCGGGCGATTATTTGAAGAAGTTTTTGCCTAGAGAAATAGAAGTCGTGAAAGGTCTTAAACATGAGAACTTGATACGGTTTCTTCAAGCAATAGAAACCACTCACAGGTACGATAATCCTTAGCTTTTAACACGTCCTAGTCATTCCCTGATGAGAGTATTTTTCGTCACGTTATTTTAGCGAAATAATTCCACAAAAGGCAACCCTGACTCAGGTTTACGCGATGCTTTAGCTAGACCAAAACCTGAAACTTATGTATGTATGTGAAACTGATACTTAGAATGGTGCTCAAGCGTGTATGTCGATTCAAAGTTGAACGATTTTTTCTATACTAACGTTAAAAAGCCTAAAGGTGGGTCCACACGACACAGACTTAACACAGACTTCTATAGAATTTTGTCTGTACAACAAATCAGTACAGACAAATGTCGGTGTATCAGAAAAGTCGGAAGTCTGCGTACATGTCTGTACGATTGTCGGAGCAAAACTCATGATTATTGAATTACTTAATTTATTAATTAAAATCGAAGTCTGAACTGATGAAAAGTCTGCACAGACATTTGGTAAAGTAAAAATTTTTACTCAGACTTTATAGTCTGTGCATATGTCTGTACAGACAAAAGTCTGTGTCGTGTGGACCCACCATAAGAAGTTGTATTTTTTTGGTTGACACGCTAATCGCCATAATGGGAAGCTACTTTATTCCTGAGTGCCACAGGCTATATTTGTAAAAAAAATACGTGAACGAAATCGCGGGCAAAAAGTAGTAGATACTTTTATATAATCTCAGTTTCAAAAGTGCGATCTGCAAAGAAAAGTTTACCATATAAGAATAATGTCCTACACTAACTGGCGGACGAGACGCAGAGGATATTAAATTTGTCAATTGAATTTAATAGTTATCCAATCGAAATAAGGTATATATTAAAATGCTCGGTTAGATAAAACTGTATTTTTTATTTTTATTTTTGTTACTATTTTATTTGATTTTATTTGATTTTATTTGATTTTTTTTCTTTTACACTTTTTTGACATCATATTTGAAATTGTATTAAGTATTTGACATTTTTATTGCTATTAATTGACTCTAAATTGTGTTTCAATAATAATTGTTACTGGTTTCTGCATATTGTTTTATTATTATGTAATCTTTGTCAAGATAAGTTATGACGTCAAATTATTCAATGTATATGTCTAAGTATTAATTTCCAGTATTTTTAGCTTCAAATTATAATTTTTGCATGCCTACTGGTAAAATGTGGCTGAACCTACCTGTTATCACTCTATCACCATGTATTGTACCCATATTTGCAAAATAAATGACTTACTTACTTACTTACTTACTTACTTACTCGGTAATCGGCCTCGGAGCATCGCAGAGCAGCTCCTAATTGAAAATCCTCTACCTTCTCGTCCGCCAGTCTGCGCTTACATTTACTTTCTCCTTATTTCTAACGCGTTTCAGGGTCTACATTGTTATGGAATATGCCGAAAACGGCAGTCTTTTAGACATAATTCGCAAAGATCAACATATTGATGAGATTCGAGGTCGTCGCTGGTTCCGCCAACTTGTGGAAGCTGTCGACTACTGCCATGAGAGAGGAGTTGTTCATAGGTAAACTTGGTCGTCCTCAAGTTATGCTCATACTTTTTTACAAATGTTTTTTACATAATAGGAGCATAACTTCGCAGATATTACATCTGTTACTTGCCCTGATTCGTCACCACATTATTTTATTAACATTTAAGTTATCTTGAATTGTGCCAAAACGAACCAAAGCCCACTTCAAATATTTTTCCATTTATCGAAGTAATTGTATCGCTTTTTTAATATTTTCTTAGCATAAGTTTTTGATATAATATATTTAAATTCAACTATTATAGCTGGCTAAGCTCAAATATACTGTTGCCAAAGTGGTTAATCTGATTCAGTAATAGGGAATAATTAAAATAATCTGGTTAAAATTTCAGGGACATAAAATGCGAGAATTTGTTAATGGACCACGGCTTGAATATAAAGCTGTCAGATTTTGGTTTCGCACGAGGTCACATGAAGCCGAAGAACGGTGTTTTTGCGCTTAGTGAGACTTTCTGCGGAAGTTATGCATATGCTTCACCTGAAATCCTGAAGGGAGTTCCTTATAGGCCACAAGACTCTGACATTTGGAGTATGGGAGTTGTGCTTTATGCTATTGTGTATGGAAGGCTGCCTTTCGACGATACGAATTACACTCAATTGCTAAAGGTATCTGCTGTTCCTTACCGTAATACCCTGCCTGCAACCAATCTAGGAGTTGATCTGCAAATCGTACTATACAATAGGTGCCGATAGGTGTTCCAATTTCAAGTTTTTCTTACATTTAATATACTATCAAGCTTCCCAGGTATTCAGTATTCTATTGCTATACAAAATCTACAGGGGAATAATTTATTGTGCTCATAAAAATTGCAGCTCAACTCCTTAGCTCTCTTTCTCTATATATAACAGACCAAGCATGTAGTAGTAATAGTAAAGTATCAAGCATAAAAATGGTTCCAACTTTATATTTATCAACAGCAAGTGCAAAACAAAGTGTCGTTCCCTCGAGAGCCGAAAGTGTCAACCGACTGCCGCAAGCTGATCACAAAAATCCTAGCACCACTCAAGGCGCGCGTCAAAATACCCCAGATCCTGGCAGACACTTGGATCAATCCCAATCAACCACCTAAGAGCGATGAGGTGGATACAACACAGGTGACCATCTAAATTTGTCAATATCTATCTCCATTTTCAACATTAAACACTTATACCATGTAGTCTCCAACTAAATTTCAGTGGAGATTAGATGAAGCATTTAAAACCATTGGTCCTCGCCTGATCTCTCCCCGGTCGCGTCCAATTGGACTATGAGAGTAAGGGAAATGGGAGTGACCATGTGTCTGCACACTTACTTGTACACTATAACATCTCCTGCGTATTTGGCTAGTCTCCATTGAGATTGTTCGGGAGGATATTATTAATTCAGTTCTATTGGTAGTTTTTTCCACCGTCGTTTACATTTAGTCTATTGATATTTTTTCCACCTGTTAGCGGTAGTACAAAAGTCGTATCTTTAAACCGTCTAGAGAAAGTGCCTGGTCATAATTCATGTTGGCTTTTAATAATATCCTGTAAAACATATGGTATATTTATATAATATGTTTATTATAACCAGCCATCGAACTCGAACGCGAGTATGATACCTCGGGTAAGTGAATCCCGAAGGCAAAAAGGACACAGCGCTAAACATAGCAAGTACGCTTACCTTCTTAACTAAATAGTGGTCTATCCATACTTAAAATTTCAGCCATGATAAAATGATGTAGGTCTGGTGATTCTGGGATCTCACTCCACTAGAAAGTAGCAGCCCATGGTAATTAGACATCATGGTAGACAGTTGAATCGTTTCTCCGGGACTCGTCGAGCTTCATGGTCTCGGCGCTTTTCTTGTGGTCGCCTCTGTTGATTCTGGCTTACAGGAGTTACAGTGGTTTGGGAACAGAGTGGCGAGCATGTCACAATAAAAACAAAATGCCATATTTCGACCGATTACTGGACCGATTTTTTGTCGGCCGTTTGTAACGTTGGTATATTAGAATTCTTAAGTTTGTTCGACAAAAAAATCGAAATTGGTCGTGGGTGGGGAGGCTTTACAAAAAATCTAACTAAGTTATAACAACTCTTTCGAAAAAACATTTAACAAACAAACATTTTATGCCTTAAAAACCTGATTAATTTTTAACTGTAAAATCTGATTTTTAATTGGGCTCGAAAATTATGTTGGCAAATAAGTGACATAATAGATTGCTATTGGCATTCGAAATCAATGGGGGGTAGGGCTTGCGTTTTGACAGCTCGTAAAAAGTATTTCAAGTGATTGGTAGTGTCTGTAAACGTATTAACACATTCATACGACCCAAAAATGTTGAAGGTCAAACCTCTACTAGCGTCAGGCACATATGCCTGACATGGCAGCTAACGGGGCAGCGATATTTGTTATCTCCTTCGTTTTTTTAACCAGATCATAAACATAACATAACATACTATCACGCCTGTATTCCCCGAAGGGTTAGGTAGAGGTGTACCAATGTACACCCACAGTTACCCGGTATGTTTGCATCCCATGTAATAGATAGGCTCGCCTCCTATGCCATTAACCGGGCACAAATCCTAACTCCGAGCTGCTTCTGAGAATTTCATACAAAACCCAATAACACTTTGCGCGACCTGAAAATCGAACCCAACACCTCTAGCGTAGCAGTCGCGCTTAGGACCACTAGGCTAACGAGGCAGTTACCTACCAGAACAGGTTTATGTTAAAGTTTATATAATTATAGGTACACGAATAGCCAAGGCATGTCAAGGCATTAAGTCCGCCTTTGTACGGTGTATTGTTTACATTATATGCAATTATTTTTTATAAATAAATAAATAGTCATTATGTTAACAAGGCATAATTTTCCAGGAAACCGCGCAAGTCAGCAAAGAAGAAATAAAAAGCGTGAACATTGGCACTGTAACTTTCGACAGAAAATTAGAGGAAGTGAAATAAATCAACAAAAAAGAAGAAACGGAATAATAAATTTAGATAAACAAATTATGCTTTACACGTTTTTTTATTATTTATTGTATATTTTTTAGCTAGGGCCAAGCTTTCGGGTGCCTGTTCTTAATCATAATTGATACCACAGATACAGATAGTGCAATTCACGAAGACGCGCCCCACCACTTTTCCAACATCTTTAATTTTGACCATGACGCTCTCTCCTGATTAGTCTATTCATTGTAGTGTGCGTGTGCACTCATAGGTAATTAGTGTGTACCGACAACACTCAAACATTGACGGAAGCTTGCACACATTTATGTTACGAGTACTGCTGTACTGCGCACCCGACCTTTCTGAAGAACCTCACCAATAAGGTCAGGGTAGGTCTTTCTAGGGCTATACATATTGCATATATCATCATACATTTCGGGTGTATATAAGATCAGTGCGTATTTATTCCATCAGTGTTTAGGTTCGAACGCTATGGCTTAACGTTCCATAAGATATCAGATATCGAGAAACTATACATAAAGGTATTTATTTTCATCTCTCAATGCTGTTATAAATACTTCTTGTTGTTCGACTTGAGAAGATATTTTTATAGTTTCACTTTCCTACTTCACAATATTATGTAGTTATTATTTCCATGACGTAGTTTCAATCAAAGAATTTAGAATTGAATGTATGTTTGTTTGTTTGTTAGAGGTAATCTCAAGAAGTACTGGTCCAATTATAAAAATTCTTTCATTGATAGAAAGCTACATTATTATAGAGTGTAGGATAGGATATGAGCTATGGTATAGGTACTTAACATCCACGCGAAATAGCGGGCATAAATTTGTAGATAAAAAAATATAAATAATACTGCTTATGAAAAGTTAAATAGCTTATAATATTTTATTGGACATTAACCAAATTCTTAAAAATTGTGTAGGTAAATAATTAGGTAAACTATCTATAAAATCTAATTTTACATTATCATGCGTTACCCTCTACACACATAGGTATACATTTGACTTAATTATGTTTTACTGTTTAAAGGTGCTCATTTTAAAACTATCTATAATATACGTTTACAACCTACGTAAGGCTTTAAAATGCCATATTGGTACTTGCCACAACCTCGTGCATTAGAGGCGGGGTTTCAAACCACTGGCTAATCACGGCAAAAAAACATGAAATATCCAATCGTTTTTACATAATATTCGGAGTCATCCGATTCCGATTCGTACGCACTTTATAAGCTTAAGGCGATTGGCACACTGCCCCGCATGACGAAGCGTGGCGCGTGAGTGCGTGTTCTTACGTTGTTTGCAAGTATCTGCGTTTGTACAGAAAAAACGCATAAACCAACACACTAATACGCGTTCACGCGCAGTGTTGCAGATCACCAAAGCCCCGTTTCCGCGCACCACGCTCCGGGATGCGGGGCAGTGTGCCAATCGCCTAAGTGACTGGACTAGTTGTATTCATTAATAAATTAATAAATTGGTTTATTTTATTTTTTTCGGATCTGTCGGTGGTTGCACTTTTGGCGTACAGAAGTACTCGTCGTCTTTCAACTTCCTATCTTCCTCCGCCTGTTGCTTTCTTGCTTTAATAATACAACCATAGGAAGCCCCGATCAAGAAAAAGTATATTATGGCAGCAATTAAGCAGTTACGCGCCACCTGAAGCCAAATAAATTTATATTAGGGACAAAGCACACACGCTACTTTTAGTAGCGCGAATCGGCGATCAGCCGCTTTTCGGAAGCGCGATTCAGCGACTAATCGCTACCCCCCGCACACTTGAAATCGCCAATCGCAGCGATTTAGTCGCTTTTCGGAAGCGCGATTCAGCGACTAATCGCTACCCCCCGCACACTGTAAGATGCCGATCGCAGCGTTTTGACATAATTAGGGTCTGCCCCCACGACCGATAATCAAAACTAACAAAAAACTGTCCCACTGAAAACTGAAAATCTGTCTGTGCTGTCTGTGTGTAAAAAAGAAAGAGAGAAAAACCATTTATTCTCGCGAAAGCGACGCACAACACAAAAATAAAAATAACAAAAACAATAATCTATAATGCGCTACTACCGCGCGAAAAGGCTGACGTTCAGCATAAAGCCGTGGCCCGTGCACGAGACACGGAACTAGGGCGTGCAAAACCGGAAGGTTTTCAAAACCGGTTTTGAATTCCGGTGTTGAGGCCCCAAAACCGGAAACCGGTGTTAGGCCCGGTTTCGGCAACAATTTTATATTGTTTTTATAGTAGTATTTTAACAAGAAAACAATATTCTTAGATACCCACAATCTCTACATAAAACAAATTTTATGATATAAGTACCTCTTTTTAATCGACCGTTCGGACCGAATCGGTCGTTTCTTCTTGCCGATAAAGAAATTTGTCAAAAATCGGCCCGATAATCGGTCATGGGGACAAACCCTTATGCCTACCAATACTAACTAGACCAAATTAATAGTTTGGATAACAGAAACTCAAAATAAGATCAAATCAACAACAAGTAAGTTTGTGGTATAGAATAATATTTTTTAAACATACAAAACACTTTCATCTTCTTGAGACACTAAACACAACCACAATTACTATACGTCTCTATTTGTTTGATCTTGAGCTCTATAATTAATAACTACTAACCACATTATTAAAAGATTCATAATGAGCTACCTATAAAACGAGATCAAATCAACTGTGTACCGTATACAACTTTAAATAAACAACATTTTTTTTTTCACGCTCTACACTTGTTGGTCGTGCCTACACACATAAAATAGTCGTAAGCTTCTGTGAGATATATACCCCGATGCCCTCCGCTTTCATACATGGCTAGCTCTACCTTGATAAACCACCAACTGCAAGGTCGAAATCAGACCGATGCTTGGGGGTAAGGATAGTGGGTATAGGTTGCGTTCGGATATACTTATTTGATGCCCCAAAATTAAATATTTCTTGAGTGTGTTCGAAAAAAGTTGTTTAAACCTAAATGTAAATATGTAATTCAATGACGGGAGAACCGGAGGTAACACCGGTTTTGTGTCTCAACCCCGGTTTTCAAAAATCGGTAAATTTTGACCGGTTTCCGGTTTTTTGCAAAACCGGTAAACCGGTTTTGCACTCCCTACACGGAACCACAGCGCTGGTTTTCAGCGTCAGCCGGCGTGTCGCTGTCTCGGAACTATAAGGTACGACATTACCCACAGTTCCGCGTGTGTGTGAGGGTGTGTCAGGGTGTATGTACTCAAAAAAACTTTCAAAAATCGGCCCGATAATCGGGCCGATTTTTTACAGACTTTTTTGCCGGCGAGAAAAAACGACCGAGAATCAGCCCGATTATCGGTCGTGGGGGCAGACCTTTATGTGGAACATAATGCGACTAGTGTTGTGTTGTGATTTTGACGAAGCTACACACTTACGATAGATTCTAATGAAGCTGCACTGCTGCCTGCAATATTGATAAACCGAAAATGTCAATCGCTCCGGAGGCGGTATTGGTTACATCCTATAACCAGTTCACGTCTTACATTACGCAAACATCCATCCATTAATCCAACCGCACAAACTTTCGCATTTATAATATTAATAGGACTTTAAATGCGAAAGTTTGTGAGGAGGGATGGATGGATGGATGAATGTTTTCATCCATCCAGGATGAAAACATCCATCCATCCATTTTATTGTATTCATAATATAAAAAATGCGAAAGCTTCTGAACTCACAATCTTTGGCATTTTGAGCATGGGTGGATGGATGGTTCCATCCATCATCCATATATCCCTTTACACAAACGTTTGCATTTATAATATAAGTACGATTTTAAATACAAATGTTTGTGAGGAGGCATAGATGGATGATGAATGGATGGATGAAAACATCCATCCATCCATTTATTGTAATTGTAATGTAAAAAATGCGAAGTTTCTGACCTCACAAACTTATGCATTTTGAGCATGGATGGATGAATGTTTCCATCCATCATCCACCTAACACTTAACCTACCACCTAACTAACCTAAAACATGCGCATTTATAAAATTAGTGGGATAAACAATACCATTGCAAATCGGCAAACTATCGATAATCGACAATGGATCAGCAACACTACAGCCGACCCGATCTAACATCGGAGCAGTTCGGGATTCCGATACTGCGTCCGAACGCAGTTAGTCGCCAAAACGCGATACAGCATCGCTAAATCGCGCGATTTGGCAGCTGCGATCGAACGCAGAGAGTCGCCAAAACGCGATGCAGTATCGATACAGTTGCAAATTCGCCGATTCGCGCTACTAAAAGTAGCGTGTGTGCTGTGTCCCTTAGGCAGAGGGTACCAATGTACAGTTGTACACCCACAGTTCATGTTTAGGTCCCATGTAATAGGGGGCGAGCCTATTGCCATTAACCGGGCACAAATCCTAACTGCGCGCTACTACTGAGAATTGACCTGCCTATTTTTTACATACCATTTGACTATACGATTAGAGCTGTGGCTGGGCAATTGGGTGCAACGCTGCGTGTCGCGGGTTTGGTTTCTGCGCGGACAAGTATTTGTAGGGCCTGCAGATACTTATTCCAGGTCTGGTTGTTTGAGTAGTAATGCAATATTAGGGACTAAATACACTTATCAACACCATTCAGCTTTTGTCTATTGAAAACGCCAGTTTTTATTGCATCCGTTAGACGCAGAAAGCTGAACGCATGCGTAGGTAGGTATTCTAAAATAGTATTTTCTATGGATAAAACCTGAATGGAGCTAAATAAGTACCTACAGGGTGTTTGGCACTACGTTGAACATACGAAAATGGTGGATAGGTCATCTGCTACTTCCTCGGCCCTTCTTTTTTTCTTTTTTTTAAATAAAATATTTATTTATTTATTTTATTTAATTAAATCAGGCATCAAGGCCCATAGAAAATACATATTTTAGTACATACAATAACTTAAAAATACTATACATAAACAATATAATAACTTAATTATAAACTACTTCACACGTAAAGTCGGCGTCGTATGTCGCGCGGTGTCGGGTATCCGGCCTCGGAATCGCCGGAACACTACACCTCTCGGCCAAAATTCCTCCTTCATGAAAGTCGACAGATGTTCAGTCGGCACCCTCACCACGAAGGAATTGAAACTCACGCCGTGGTGAGATTCCAACCGCTCGACCCTCAGAGTGAACTTGGTCTTTATGCTGATGTACTCTACAACCTCCGCGACCTTTGTAGAGTGATGCAATCGGGACACGTACAGTGGCGTCACTGGTACAGCAAGACGCAGCATGAAGTTCGGCCCGCTCGGCGCAGTACCGCACTGGTTCCGACAAGCTGGCTTCCTCTTTTTCTTCTGCACCTTGGTAAAGCCACCTTTATCGCACGTATCGTTCACGGCTTGGCGCTGTGCCAGATCCTTGAGAGAAGAATCACAGCGCCTCTGCTTACCCCTTTTAACTTCATGCCGCTGGGCTTGCGACACAGCTGGTTTGCTTGCAGCCACAATTGGGGTCAACGTACACACAAGTAGCAGATGACCCCACCTATCCACCAATTTCGTATGATCAACGTTCTGCCAAACACCCTGTATATTTAGTCCCTTATTTACAATGGACTTAGATAAGAACAAACGAAATGATTTGATTTGATGAATTTACTTACATCAGCATAATTTTCTTTAGTTTTATTAATAAAGTCGTCATAACCTTCATAGTCTTCTTCTATGACATCTTCTATTAAAGTGACTACTTCTGCATAGTAACATATGGACATGACAATCTGAAATGATTGTACAGTAGAACCTCGATTATCCGAACTAATTAGGACAAAGACTAGTTCGGATAATCGAAATGTGAGTTTTTTGGGACAAGATCAAACAAAAACAACACCTTTTCACCTAAAAACTGTAATCTATGAAAATTTTATACTTAAAACACATAAAAAGTCAAATGCTTTTCTTACGAGTATAAAATAGTCAAATCTTTAATTGACGAACAGTTGCAACGCGTTTTCAGCAACAAATTCTCGCCATTGTTCGGATAATTGAGGTTCGGATAATCGAGGTTAATCTACTGTAGTTACAGCAGCCTGAGGGTCAGCTCAAACGGGCCAGAAATATGCTCAGGCAGTTTTCATTTAGAACATTCGTAAGAAATAGATAGACTTCATCACCATTTCTTACTCGATGACAGTCGTTGATGATAAGCGCTAAGTGCTAAGTGGGTTATAACAGCATAAGGGTGCTTTTCCACGACAGATGAAGGTACTATGCTACGTTGCTATGGATGCGTTTGATATCCACCAATCATATTTATTGGCGCTTGGCTACCTATCCATACCTACTTATATTAGAAATGCGAAAGTAACTCAGCTTTTCTTTTTGTTACGCTTACAAGACTAAACCACTAAACCAATTTTGATGAAATTTAGTATGGTGTAAGTTTGAACCCCAAGAAAGGACATAGGTAGGCTCCTTTCCATTTCGCAGTTTCATCTAACCGAAATTTTCGCGGACAAAGTCGCGAACAAGTTAGTTTATAATAATTTAAACTTTACCAACTGCACAGTACCCCATATGCTGACAATGGCACAACAAAGCCCGCACTTCATCAATGCACTCATTGCGAAAACAATGTATTTCTTGGCTTATTCGTTTATATTCTATTGGTGGATGACACAGGTTTCTCTGTCTTTACTGGCTCAACTAATGGCTTTAGAAACGATAATTCCTCCAATATTACGTTATACCTAATACCAGATTACCTATTTATTAAATTCCACTGACGTTTCAAGCACAATAAATGACAATGACAGTTTGTAAAGAGGTTGGGTACGGTCTAACGAAAACCTCTCAAGGTGTTTACAAGTAGATAAGTACTGAAATGTAGTAAAATAGATGCTAATAAGTAGGTAGGTAGGTATGTATCTATAAAATTAGCAGTACCATCATACACTCTTTCTCCCAGGCATCTGTAGTAGGTGACCTCCAGACCCTCCTTGAGTTTCGATAAGCCAATGACCACGAGGATGGGCGGTAAACAATTGTTTCTTTTTAAAACCAGCTCAACCACTGCAGCAAGTACCTCATGTTTTATGATTTCATCATCATCATCATATCAGCTTCAGGACGTCCATTGCTGGACATAGGCCTCCCCCATAGATTTCCAAAATGACCGGATGGAAGCGGCCTGCATCCAGCGTCTTCCTGCAGTCTCAATCAGGTCGTCCACCCACGAGGTGGACGGACGTCCAATGCTGCGCTTACCGGTGCGTGGTCCCCATTCGAGAACTTTGCGGCCCCATCGACCATTATTAGCTCTGCGTGGCATGTGCTCTGCCCACTGCCTGGTTATAAAACTTTTTTATAACCAGGAAACGGCTATTTCCCGACCACAGAGACGGTGAATGAAAAAACGGCATCGTTTCTAGGATCTTAGTTTATATAATTGGGTATAGACACAATGATATAAGAAAGTAGATAGACAGCACCAATCAAATGACATACTTTTTATGACCTGTCAAAACGCGATTCCCCCATCGATTTTTTAAGGAAAAAGACAATTGGGTAATTGACACCACTAACCAAAAATTTCAAGCCACAACTTCTCTAAAAAAGCACTGTATTTTACTCATGAAAACCGATTAATTTTCAATTTATTGTAAATTAGATTTTTATTTCAAAACTAAAATCAATAAATAGTAAGTCAATTGAGTAGGCCACGTAGTGACGTCACAGCGTGCTATTGCCATACAAAATCTATGGAGGAATCGCGTTTTGACAGTTCATAAAAAGTATGTCAATTGATGGTGGTGGACACTACTCAATTGTGACGTCATTTTTGTGTGAACTCAAATGAATAACTATTTATTCATTCAAAACCCATTGAACATCTAATTTTATAGTTACTTTAAAATTAATCGGGTTTTCAGGGCAGTTATGTATTGGAATAAATTATTCGTGTCTAATACCCAATTTAGAGATCTTATTTTCAAAGTCCAGACTTAAAAAAAAAAATAAGTCTGTGGCAGTTTGCAGTTTGTTTGTATTGTAAACGGCCAACAAGCGCCGGTAGATCTCGCTCATTAGTAGTACAAACAAACATACCTACGAATGTTCCTCTGAAACCATTTCACGGCTATATCTAGGTCAATCAAACAATAATTAACATCAATACCTTTACTTCAAGAAAAACTAAGCATTTTACAATGTAGTACCTACAATAATAGATATATTATGTACAATTTATAGCATTCATTCGTATATAAATGTAAGTAATACTTATGCCCAATAATTTCTGTAACTCAATTTAATAAACATTAATTTTTGAAGTCTGATTCACTTGAAACTTAAATATAAACCATTAACATTTTGACATAATGTAGGATTTTATTACAATATGTTAAATTCAATCATTTTAGAGGATAACAGATAAGGTAGGTTGGACATTGAACAAGCAAAATAAAACTGTTTAAAAACATACAGTGGGTGGTTCTTTAAATACTTACAAAAAAATATTATAATAATAGGTTTAAGAGTTGCATAATTTACGAACATTGGTAAATCACCTTCAAATGTAACTTATTTTTTGTTTGGTAATTAAATGCTAATTTATAACAACCTTCATGTGCTGTTAACTTACATCTACATCAGATAGAACTTTAACCCATAGTTTCTAAAATATATACAATCTGTGGTAATATCTCTGGTAAATTATTCCATTGGCTGTTGTCATTTCAGTCAACCAATCATAGCTTACATGAGATATGACAGCAGATTGTGGTTAGGCAATCAGAAACCGGTGATTTTAGATGAGTGGTTGCAATAAAGTGCCACATATTCAAATATTTTGAGACATTTTGATGAAGGGTGTTAGAACTAGAGGAACAACAACAAAAGTATGCTTTTGAACTCTGACTCAGCAGTGAGCTAATATAAATAAATTATTAATGGAATGGAGTTATTCAACAGTAACATAACAACTTGTACTCCAGAGTCAGTACCCATCATTACGCTGATAATACCACTTTACATACTAACTGAAGAGCGGTTGTTCATCCAGAATTGATGTCCGGACACGACAAGGGTGATGACGTATAGCAGTGCGGCAATCCAGCAGTTGTAGGCATTCTGGAAAAAGGTAAAGAAAATATGACAAAAATGTTAAAAGGTAAATATACCATCCAAGGAAATTAAGTATACCATTTTTTTTTTCACTGATTATGCCTGAATAACTCTGAAGCAGATTTATGTTAATAATAATTTCTTATTTTCTAATTATTATTTCATTGCATTTTTAAACAAAATTGATGAATAATTAAAAAATCACTATAATACCTGCATTAAAAATGTACATGAATACAATTTTTGTTAAAATCTTACATCATAACGAATGTAGGGGAAAAATGGAATGTGAATATAAAGTTTGATTATTTAATTACTTTCAATGTCAAGGTGTATTTGCAGTCTTACATTTACAAACTGCTACATTTTATCTTACGCTTTGTTGATTTAAAATTAAGTTGTTTACTGATTGTATTATTCAGTCATTAATTTTTACCAAAGATTTACTTATTTTATGGTAAAAGATAGGAATCTTCTCGATTCTTAATTACAATTTGACAACTATTTGGTGATAACAGGCAGCATTATAATTATATGAACAGTTAGTACACTAGCATTTTATCCTTGATTTATTAAATCAAATAAGTACTCATGTGAGGCTAGCAAATTGCAGATCAAAATGATCATTCACAGTATTACAATTAAGGTTATGGGAAAAGGGAAAACCGTAAAAAGTAACAGTCAACAAGGATAATAATCATGTTCTCGTACTTCCAAGCACTTAGACATGCATTATATCAATTTGTGAGATATCTCATGACTCACCTGAGTGTATCCAGCTTCAACGGTAGCGACAAAACTTTCGATAGAGTGATGGCCACCTTCTGATTCTAGAGGAAGATCTTCCAACAAAGCTACAGCTCTGATATAGTAGAAGACGCCCATCAAAGTCTGAAACATCCCAGAGTGTTAGCACGGCATTGAAGTACCATGGCTTAAAACGCCAGTTACAAAGTTTCTACTCACCAATTGTATGATTCCCCAGACGCTCAGGACCAGCCCGCAAAGCGACAGCTTAGGGCCACAGAATTTGCAAGCCATTTTGCTGGTTTATTTATTAGAATTACGAACACTAAATTAGACGGTATCGACCACTAGCTGTCAGCTGGTGTCAAAAAATGGATACTCACATGATCTTTGCTTTGTGATTGTCTATGAATGTTGTGTAACTTTATATTTTTAAAGTTTTTTTATTTTTATACAGTCCTCAGTATAATTTTCGAAAAATGCAAAAATAATAAATTTTTTGGTGAGCTAGTTTTTAGAGTGTGATTTACTAAAATTAACATTGCTAAATATTGTTTTTGATATTCTGTTCTTATTTTCATAAATCGGAACGTTATTGCAGTATTGCCAGCAATTGGAAAAACCTTCTTTATAGTACATTTTATAATTTTTCCCTAATAAATTGTGCCTGGTAATTTTATGTTCTATCGGTCATTTACAAGAGCTGTTTAATCTAATACGCGAATTTAAGTTTTTTCAATACTTAGTTTTATAGAACTTTGTTTGTTTTTGGATGTTACTATTTGACTAACATCATTTGTAAAAGAACTGAAGAAAAAAATACATTGACTGAATAGCAGAATTTAATTTTCTGTAGCTGGCTATATATTCTATCTATTAATGACACATTTTTGTCGGTCATATCTACGAGAAAATAAATTTCGATAATGGTGGACCGTTTAGGTACGCAAATATTTATCTAAATCCGTGTAAGAGAGACAAACTAGTAAGAATAAAGTGGTGTTATTTGTGTGCAATCATGTAAAATAGTTACGTGGGAGATCACTGTCATTGTTTGTTCGTCGCTCACTTTCCTTTGACGTCAAACTTTTATACCGTACTGCAATTTTTAAGTAGGTAATTTCCTCTTTTTCAGTGAACAGTGAGGCCAATGCTAGAAGGATTGCTATGGTCGAGAGCTGCTTCGGCAGTTCTGGACAGGTGAGCGTCTGTTGTTGAAAAATATAAGTTTTTTATAACTTTAGAAGTTCTTGAATGCCGTCGTATTATCAACCGACAAACTCGGCAAGATAAAATCTTCGGTACATCGCTCGGGTGGGATTGTTCTGACTAAAGATATCAAGCATTTATCAGCGCCGTTTTTCATAAATATGATGTTCATTCAATATGCTACAAAACTTTCTTACAATAACTTTTATTCACTTTTTTATTAAAGCACATTGAGGTATAATTGAATTAAATAGATTAGAGACTGATTAGCTTGATCATTATCAGTTAGATTGTATGTTACCATTCTATGATTAAAGTATTGATATGCTATGAACACCACCAAAAGTACGGTGGTACGAGTTTTATCAATGGAAATACAACTTGGAACTTAACATTTTATGTTCTATTTAAATAAATGAGTCATTTTTAAAGGCATGATTTTGTTATCAATGATGGTCGGAGGTATTTTATCATTTGTATGCTGAATGAATTGGAAGGAAAAAAAAAACTTGAATAATGAAATTAACGATTTGCAATCATATTATTGTCTAATTGGTTTTGGACTGCTATTCGCGACTTAACATACATACATAATACCATAAATCTTTAAGTAGTGAAACTTATTAGCTCATTAGCATTGTTGAAAGGTTTCTAATTTCAAACAGTGTAGACGAATAAGAACCAGTTCAAAACTTTTTCTAATATAATATTTTATACTAGTTTCTTCTTTTATTTGCTGTACTGGCTGATATCTCAATTTTATCTGCTAACCTCTTGTAGCTGTGTAAACAAAAAATATATATTGACATTGTAATAAAAACTATTTCTTATCAGACAGATAGCCTACACAAACACATCCTGTGCATATTAAACAGTAAACCTGTTTTAAGTTCTGAGTTGAGCTTATGATAACTTGCCTGTATGTCATGCGCTGTATAGACAGGTCCATTCGAATCTATGGTAGTTATTTTTTCAAATACCTCACTATGCTAAATTTGTTCTCATATGATCTGATCAATACAAGAAACTATGAACTTTAATCTCTGAGTTTGATTCTGTATTTGTTCTCAAAGCTGGCAAATAGGACATACCAACTTCAACTAAAAAAAAAAAACTAAAAAATTTTTTTTCTTCTTTTGGTAGCTGCTCCACAGTTTTTAACATTAGCAGCTGCCATTGTTTTTAATTTTGTTTTTACAATATTTGTTTTTATTCTAATATAAACAATTATTATTATTTTATTCTTTTTTTTTATAGCCTCTGGCAGAGCAAGGCAGGGTCCTTGTGGGAGAGGGTGTCCTGACAAAAATGTGCCGCAAGAAACCGAAAGCCAGACAATTCTTCTTGTTCAACGACATTCTTGTCTATGGAAATATTGTTATAAACAAGAAGAAATATAACAAACAACATGTTATACCACTCGAGGAAGTCAAACTGGAGTCTTTGAAGGATGAAGGACGTGAGTCTTTATGTATTTCATATGATTTGTTAACTAATTTATTAATTTATGCAGTGAATGAGCTTATTATAATATTGTTGATATGTAGTTTTAAACTTGACAAAAATATTTTGCTCCTATTATTTATTTATTTAGGATCTCCAACAAAAGATTACACGAATCATGACATTCAAACAATAGTCAATAAAAAGTATAATAATGTACAAAGAAAAAAAATGTTGGTTATTCTATTAACTAACGTGTCTATGCATCTAAGTATGGTGTTCAATAAGAAAAAACAAAACATTTTTTTTTTTTTTAAATTGGTACCCGCTTTTCCATAAAGTCTAAAAACTATTTTATTGGTTGACTGACTCATTAATGTGAATGGCCAGTGAATCATCTTCATAATATCATGTATTGCTACTAGATGTATTTTATGTTGACATTGATCTTCGAAAGTATATATGAGTCATCTCTCTTATGCATACATGCATGTGTTGTATAATAAATAGATTATATTTTTTAATGATTACACCTTACAGTCTATATTAGGCCAGAAAGAATCATAAACAATGATAATGACTTTCCTAATGGAGATTAATGTTGAAGTAAACCTTCATAGTTGTTTAAAAAAAGGTTTAAGAAATATTGGTGCAGAATACTATTTCTCGAGTCTTTTTAAAAGAAAAAAATGGAAAGAAAATATGGTGTGACTGCACTGGTGTGGGTCACCATCGGCTTTTAATAATAATCTTATTTATACTAATAGAACTGCAAATGTTTGGATGGATGTTTGTTAATCAATCATGCCAGAACGTCTGAACGGATCTGGATGAAATTTGGCACAGAATATTAAACATATCAAACATAACATAACATATCTCGGTTTTCTTGAGTTGAGTTCCTGAGGGATAATTTAGAACTTTGGCATAATTCTGAAATCTATGCAGACGAATTAGCTGGTGGAAGCTAGTCATATAAATGAATGCATAAAGAGTTTTTGGTTAAACATTCCAGATGTGTAACCTTTCTAGGTCTTGTTATAGGAAGCGGTTTTCTCTTTCTCTAATTGCTTGGACCCTGTTCTAGATATCAGTGGTATATTTTGAAATGTTTTACTTTTATACAAATATTTATAATATGTAAATCAAGAAAAAAAGGAATAACAATGAAAGTTTATACTAATTTAGTCAATCGCACTAAACCTAAAGTTTATTAATAAATATTGCAAATAAATACATGTTTCATTAATCAATAGTTGCTTGCGTACTTGATACAAAGTGCATTAACTTATAGGTACAAGCCATGATTCATGCACCATATGACATCGTAACGGTTTTGCGTCATAGATGTAAGCTAGCTATATTATTGCAAAAATAATATTATTTGCCTGTTTACCTAAAAACAGGCTAAAATTAACTTCTTTCTACCATAATCTTTATTTGGCTTATTATTCATGTAAACAATGAGTAATAAAAAATCTATTTTTGTATGCTTTATTACTTTTCAAATGTATGATACACTTAGAAGAAGAGTTAAGGACATAGCTCAGTATAACAGCACAGTTTTGACACGGCAAACAATTTGACATTGAAATTACAGCTCTAATTCGTATACGTTATAATAACTTTTATAATGACAAGATCAAAAAGGTGGCAGATCACGGACGGCGCGCTGTTAGCTATCGGTTGGATTTTCAGGGGCGATGTCGTCCGGGCTATTATCGTGTCGGAGCGATGCAATTGTAATAAGCAATATCCATTGTCTTAAAAACTGACTATACTCAGCATAACTTCAATACAGATTTAAAACGTATCTCTTTTGTTTAGACCAACTTAGTATTATGCTTTTTGGCAATAACGCTATAACAAAAAAAGAACCCATATTTTTTTATGATTTTCTTGAAATGCATGCATAAAATCATATTTTTTTATTCTTATTATTATATTTTTGTAACAGAATACCGCAACGGCTGGCTAATTCGCACTGCCTCCAAATCCTTTGCCGTTTACGCCGCAACAGCCACCGAGAAAGAAGAATGGATGGCGCACATAGAAAAATGCATAGAAGATTTGCTAAGAAAAAGTAAGTATTTCAAGCCCCAATTAAAATATTGCCCCCCTCCTAGAACCTGTCCTGTATAGTGACTGCCCTCACACTTCGACTTTCTCCCGTACCATAAATGCATTTAAAATCATAATATAAATTAAAATACACAAACAATCAAATCCGAAACAATTACCCGAAGGCTATATAAACAAAATATAAAAGCGCCAACCTTGTCGTGAAATATACTGCATCTCTTTCATTTACATGAAATCTATACTAATATTATTATGAGGAAAAGTTTGTGAGGTTGTAGAATCTACTGGGTCTACTAAACCGATTTCAAAATTTATTTTTACCCATAGAAAGCCACGTTATTTGTAAGTGTCATAAGCACCAGAGACGTAACTTAACACGGGTAAAAAAAAAACGACGGGTTGCACTCCGGGAGTGCCGGCAGAAGTGAAAACTTGAATATTAACGTTGTGCATTTTTGATATTTTGGATTGGTTAGGGAATAATTTTGCACGAATTGCTTTAATTATCAGTATAAAAGTTCTATCATTTATGGTATAATACAATATTTATTTATTGCGCTATAAATTCGTAAGATTTTCGATCAGGTCACGTGTCCTGACGCGAGTTTAAATTTTTTTACCCATTACAAAAAAAGTGTACAACGCCGCTAAAGAAGTTTTCACTTCAAAAACAGGCACACGAATCTGCGAGACTGTGGTTAACTTATTCAATTTGTTTTTTTTTCTAGGTGGCAAACAGCCCCCGTCGGAGCACGCTGCAGTATGGGTCCCAGACAACGAAGCGTCAATCTGCATGCACTGCAAGAAGACACAGTTCACTGTTCTCAACAGGAGGGTAAATACACCAGTCACATATACAGGGTGATTGGAAGATGGGTGCAAAGCTTTAAGGCAAAGATAGTACAGACAATTTAGAACCATTTAAGCCATGGTTGTCTTAAACGAAGTCTTCCATTTTTTTATATCTTCCAATCACCCTGTATAATAGATATAAGATAAATTCAAAAATTTATTAAATTTGAAAATTGACTATACTGACTTTTTTACGATCCGAAAAACTATAAGGTGAAGGCAATAGAAGCACAGAAATTTCAGTCTACTTTTCCAATTTTTCATTTTTTTTTATTTACGGTAAACTTTTCATACTAAAACACAAATAATAATTGTTTTATGTTCATGGCTTTTGTGTATGTTATTTGTGTTTTAGTATAAAAAGTATATTTTTCTATATTAAAATAGTATCAACCTACTATTGTCCCATTGCCAGTACTTTCTCAATAACAACAACAAAACTATATGACTATACCTATTATGTATTTTTATTATGGCTTTCTTATAATATTTATTATATACCTCCATGGGAAAAAGGCCACAGGTAAATGCCATTCCATTCCCATTCAAGATATTGTTGACCTATTGACGTAAATTCTTTTCTTTCTTGAATTTCTCCTGCATCGTG
The DNA here is from genome assembly GCA_932526535.1 of Caradrina clavipalpis. Classification (NCBI taxonomy): domain Eukaryota; kingdom Metazoa; phylum Arthropoda; class Insecta; order Lepidoptera; family Noctuidae; genus Caradrina; species Caradrina clavipalpis. The sequence continues at coordinate 6,350,585 of OW052103.1, forward strand.
GGTGCGTTTACAAACATATAAACTCACATACACAAACAGCCAGACCCGGAACAACTATCTGTAGGTCATACAATAGTTAGTAAAAGTCTGACATTCCCTCCCGCCCCAGCGCGGGGTAAGTCATTTGAGGATGTCCGATCGGTAAAAATAAATAAATTGTATGTATGTATATCCTTCCAGCATCACTGCCGCAAGTGTGGCTCAGTAGTGTGCGGGCCGTGCTCGTCCAAGCGGTACATCCTGCGAGGGCAGAGCGACAAGCCGCTCCGCGTGTGTCTGCAGTGCTTCGACGAGCTCAACCGGGAGCGCGCGCGCCCGCCCACTCAGGCGCAAGCTGCTAACCTCACGCCTGGTTAGTACTTGTGTAATAGTGGTAACTGGTCTCGTGCTAGCAAGCACGACTGTTGAGTGTGGGGTCCTGGGTTCGAATCCCAAGTCTAGCCCGTTACACCCCCGTTAATCCATTCAGTGCGGGCCGGGACATGTGCTTTTTATTGACGCGCATGCGCGTTGCCCGCAATGAATGGGTTAAGGTTGTACTATAGTAAACCTTGATATTTTCAGACTATTATAGTTTTTACAGACTCAGTACCCAGAGTAACGGTTTTCTATAGGAATATAATACGAAAAAAAAGTCTATGGCATCAGCACAACAAAGAGTGCGCTCTACTTAAGTACGCCCAGTTAGTTGAACGACACATTATCGAAAATTTACTACACGGAAAATATATCTATGGACCATCCACCACCATCTATGTATCTATGGAGTATATCTTATTGTGTAATAAATAAAATTCGATTTAAGTGCATTTAACTTTGTACCATATTATCGGTTGAAATGCTATCTGTATTCAATTTTAAGCTTTATTTACTCTAGTATAACTGTCGATTAGATAAACCTGTACGATAACATATCGTTACACCATTATGGTTTATTCAAACTATGGCCAAAATATTATAATCCAGTCAATTAATGAAAACAAGTTGGCCACCTTCGAGTCAGATACATTATGATAAAAATGCAATAAAAGTCTGCAAACACACCATTTATTTAAATTGGATAGTTTGAGATAATATACGTGAAGTAAAATACGTCCCGGTATCATGGTCATATCAAAAGAGTCCACAGTAGGTACCGGTAGCACTCTACTGGTACCTACTGTGATAAGTACCGTGGTCACTACCACAGTACTTAACTATCCTTATATTTTATTATTCCGTCAAAATTCAGAGATATAAAATTGCGCCAATTCGTTATCAATGCTGTGACGTCATGATTTATTGTAATTTTTCATTATTGTTGGTATACGTAATGCACTGCTCTTATCGTACGGACTTTATAATTGTTCGTAGGAAATGTGTGGTTAAGGCAATAAAATCTGTTCAACCGAATGGTCGAATGAATCATCAACCAGGAACTGTAATCTTTAGGACTTACGCAAACTACAAACTTTTTAAGTCTGTGACGGCCAAACAATCAGCTTTTAGCATTCCGTGTGTCATCATGACAGACATTTTGCAGTGTTTTGATTTTCAGAAAGCACAACTTAGTATGTAATAAATGATTTAGGGTCATCGCTCACTATTCATGGCTCCGACACAGCAAATAAATTGACATACAAGTTAGGACTTAAAATAGGTCGAGATTGGCCGCCGTGACCGAAATTACTGACAATATTTAAACTCCTTCATTTACAAGACAACCTTTACCCATCTTCTTACCGTGTGGGCAGTAAGGTCTAACGACCCCACACACCCTAGTGTCAGAGTTTCTAAACCGCCTCAAGGGCCTCTGACATGGTTACTGATGTCAGTGATGTCCAAGATAAACTTAGAAAGTACATATGAATTAGGAAAAGTCACATTGGTACTTGCCCGTGCCCGGTTGCGAACCAACCTTTACCCATGATCATTAGCATAACAAAACATAATTTCTTTTTCCAGTAAAAGACACGGCCGGTTCAGGTGGGGACTCTTCTGCTGATGAAGACAGCGATGACGATGACGACCGCGTCACCGCTGAAGAGAAACATGATGAGGTGAGGCATTACTTACCCACTATTTTTAGATAAGGTTCCGGGTAGGGGTAGGATATGTTGACAATATTGCTATTCGGTATGCGGTGAGGTTCCTGCAACCCTTGAGCTATTCAGCGCGGCTTGTTGAATTGTGGCTCTGTTCTTGTACTGTTTATATCGAAGTTATTGTAAGGTTCGAAATGATTGCGCCGGGCGGGGATACGTCGAGAGGGATTGTGGGGATACATAGAGAGGGATTGTGAAATTGACAAATGTCCCTAGCGCTGTGTTTGGTTGGTTTCACACACATCGCTCGCTACGCATGCGTTCATGTCGCTAGTGGAAACGGTATCTAAAAAAGCAATGTATGAAAGTGTAAGCACCTGTGAAAAAAATTGCGCCGATTTGACAATTAATTATAGAATTGAAAGTTTCAAGTTTATGAAGACAATATTACCAGGCAACTTGTTTTAGCTCGGGTCTTTGTGCGCGTAGAAGTCAATGACCCCCCTTAATTCGGCTCTGTCACAAAATCCGTTTTTCGCTGACGTAGGTAGGAGACCTATAAACTATCTACTAAAATTCAGCTTCATAAGTCAAGAAGTTGTCCGAGATTTCGTGTTTAGTCAGTGAGTGAATATGTCACTTTTCGCTTTTATATATAAATTATAAAAAATATACATTATATTTATTCTTTCAAAACTCCGAGTCACAGTACCTACAGTTATTGTTTATTTCTAGGGTTTTACAAGTTATAACGGTGTCAAAAACGGATATGGAAATAAAGTCACCACAGTATAGTACAAAATGAAATTGTGTAAGTCTACAACAAGTGTTATAGACATTAAATCATGCTTTTACAAATACATATTGGTTGATATTTTGATGTGTTGTTCCTTCTCACATTCACTTTTGTACTCGCCATTCATTTGGAGTTAGTTCAGAAAGCTAGTAACTTTAACAAATAGAGTATTTAAGTAATCACAAAGGAATATAAACTCTGTGATATATATTTTTTGTGCGATTCGATTCGACGTTTGCTTGGTCAATATATCGCATTATGTTTGAGTTTAAAACGTTTTCAATTTGATCAAGCAAATGTAAAAGTAAAGAAACACGAGAAATTAATACGCAATAAATCGGCCTTTTTGCAGAAATGGGTATACTAATAGAATAATTCAATTATTTGCTTTTTTTTTAAAGCTCTCAGAAACATTATTTTCCTGCATTCATTTGTTTTTGTTCTGCGTGTGTTTCTTCGCTTTGTTTGAGTTTGTTTGGTTTTTTTTTGTCTTTGTCAATAGATTTCAACTAATTCGTTTGTCGTGTTGTTTTTTTTTCTACTCATCCATAGTGTTTGTCATCATCGTTTTTTTTTTACCAGCTAAAAGAGTATATTTACTATTTAATAATATTTATGTTAAGTGGTATCAGATTTGAGATTTTTCAGCACTAGCGCACCGTCCTTTTTCTTTGAAAATTATTTAAAATATTAATAACACAGTCTCATCCCCATATTTTGCAACACCAATTTTCTTGTTATTCAAGTTATTTCCAATCTATACAGTTATTAAAAACAAAAAACAATGGCGTAATTTAAAAACAAGGTCCTCCATGTATGAAATATGTAAAGTAAATACCACCATACAATGAAAATACTTTTTATGAACTGTCAAAACATGATTCCCCTATAGATTTTGTATGGCAATGGCGAACTATGACTTATTTGCCGATTCAATTGAGTTGGCAAATTAGTTTTAAAGCAAGTTGTAGTTTTATATTTTAAGTTGACTCTTGTTTATTGTGTCTGGTACCCAATTTAAGTTACCCTGTATAAACTCACACTGATTTTTCTCAAAGTCATGCCGTTATTTAATATCTCCCATTACAATTTCCAGCCAAAGTTCTACGGTGACAGTGATAAGACTGAAGAGACCAACAATCATTCGTCCAAGGATTCCGCCAAGTGAAATTCTTATTCAAGAGACCGCTGTCCATCACAGGTTTAACATTAATCTTATACAATATATTAATAATAGAAGCGTAAATTATATTAAGCTCTATCCTCTCTAGGTCAGGGCCTTAAGGGTTCTGCGTTCATGTGCAATCAACCGAAAGTCAGATAAACTTGCCAGATAATTTCTCTTCAGCTCGGCTTTGTGCCCAGTTGATGGCAAAAGGCTTGGCCCATATTACATGAGACCTAAACATACCGGCGAACTGTGGGTGTACATTGGCACACCTCTGCCTAACTCTTGGGGGAATTCAGGCGTGATGGTATGTTATGTTTAAATTATGTTAGTATGAATATGGTGGTCTGTTCAGAGGTGGTTAAGCTGGACCTTTACTCCAAGGAAATAAAGGCGTTTTCTAAGTTTGAGTACTGATGGGCTTGTTGATTTATGGACAACAGAGTGTGCTTCGGAAAACTGATTTTCCATGTACAAGTGTAAACTAGTTCATACAAAATGTATGCACAGTTTTTTTGCCGTCCCTGACGAACACTGATCCCGAAAAGCCCTGACCATGTTAAATGTGGATAGACCCTTACTCACGCCGAATTCAAAGACTGGATTGCGTGTATTCAGTTCCATATAAACGTCCTTATGTATCTATCTATTTATTTTTGTCAGTTAACGGGATCAATTTTTATTAGACTTGTGAATACTGTGATCTTTTTTAGAAATTCTTCTGTATCTGTACCTATGCAGCCTGTCTTATATCTCTATGTATATTCATACAGTTGGTCAAGTCAGTGGGGAAATATATAAGTGGGTAACGTGTTCCAAGCTACCTTGTACGTAGCTCACGGTTAATCCATTCGGGTCGACGCACTGACTTTGAATACGATCTTCGACGACCTTGTAAATAATATGTTAAAAACCAGTCAATTTTAATGAACCACTGTATGGAGTAGGAACTTCTTGTACCATTTTCGTAAAATTGTCAAAGTACAGACACGTCTCATGATCCAAACCCAATATTTGTTTACAATGGACGGTCTCAGAGTTTACCACAATGGCCTTCGAAATTTTTTTACACTAGAAAGAATTTGCTAGATAAAAATCCTTTATAGTGGATTACTTTAGAAAATCGTAAACTTTTATACAACATTGCTGATTTACGGTCAGTCTAATATGATTTTGATAACGATGAAAAATTGCTACATGATTTGCTGGACTTGTAACAGCTTTAAACCGCTCAAAAGTGAACTGAGATGGAGTTTCTTTGTTTAGGGTTAAATCATATTTATTATTTGATAGTAAGACATCATGGTTATAAGACGTTTTTAACAATATTTTAGGCTTAGTCATGTTATGTCAACATATTAATATTTTACATACGTTATATTAAGCTTATGTTATTGTAAACTTTATTACGGTCTATATTTGTTTTATCGCATGTCGCTGTTACTATAACGAAGGAAGCAAGTTGTTGAAACTAAATTCTATAGTTTGCTAAACTTTTATCTACTTTAATAAGAATTGTGGTGCTTATAAGTCATTTAGAGTTTTTTTTGTTGTTGTTTTAATATAATAATAACACTATTTAGTTTAAAATAGGTTCAAAAAATGCAAACCACATTAGTTTTAGTACATAAAATAAATAATAACTTTTGGCTAGTAGTATTAACTCCACAATTTAAAAGACTACATTAATATGGCACCTCTGAATTGTCGACAGGCTTGCTTCCTTTTACATTAACGGCAGAAGAATGAATTATGTCAAACGTTGTAATACAAAACCGCACCTTGGGAATGTAATATGGTACAAAAAATATTATATTTATTTTGTCTCCAAAATACCATCTGCATTTCCTTTGGTACATAAACTAGATTATAATGTGCTCGCATGTGCATTGTGCGGTCCACATTCCATGGCGTTACGGTTTAAAAGAAACGAAAAAAGGCCTAAAATTATTTAATTGTTTTAAAGGGAAATTGGATTTCGAATTTGTTGGTTATTTAAACGCTAATTGACTGTTCTGTATGCAAGAATTGTACGAGTGCGTACAGATAAAAAGACATCAAAATTATACTCGAAATCAACTGCAACCGAATGATGTCCAAGTTATACTAAGCAACCATGTTTGCTGCTATTACATTTCTAATTAGCATCACCTAAAAATATACGCTGTTCTAATATAAGTAGTGAATAAACAAAGTTCAAAAACACAATACAAGATTAGCCAATCAGATCTATACAAGTAACGCTTATGTCTAAGGCATTAAAAAAAAAGATTCTTAGATTGCCCAACTGAAAGTCTAGAGGTACTTAGACTAAATATTGATCAAGAGAAGAGGTAGTATCTCATGGCACCAACTTAAGATTAACCCAAGTAAGCCGCTGCTAATATAACCTAGCATAATAGGGGATTATGGATCCCACCAACTCCAGACATTGTTGACCAGTTTACTAGCCCTTGCTGTTTCTACGAAGTCAATTAAAAATAAAAACAGTTCATCCTCTATTTGATACTTCTTTCCATGGCCGGTTAACGATTCAGAATTCTCGAGGAATATGAATAGGATTTCCAGTTGTTTTCAAGCTTCTTTGAACCAGCTCTTTAAAGTTCCAGTGATTACATTTTTGATGTTTTTTGCTAATTATCCTTTGGCTTGGACCTTTTTGATGACGGAGCAACAACCAGTGTTTTTTTTTATTGAGAGCATTATTAGCATACGACACATTGAAACCTTAATTAGTTGATCTTCTACCTCTGCAGTAAATTAATCTGGATCAGACCTGATCTTTTAATATTTTATAAGGAAAGCGGTGTCCAAATTTAATTCGTGGCCCTTTAAACTGACGTTCTTATAAATTGGGCTTGTGCCTTTAGCAATACAGCCTGCCACACAATTAATATTAAACTCGTTGCCCTCCGGATGATCATGCAACTTAGCCGCCATTAAGTCTGCGGGCTATAAAATTGTATACAATCCAACTAATTTTAGATTTGTATGTATATTAGAGTTTTAGATAATAAGAGGTGCATTAAGTTTGTTTCAGTCTGAAACACGGTTTTTAAGTTTAGGTATTTAATACGAAGCTTGCAACACCATCTGTAATGTAGAAAGTTCGTAAAGAAATTATTTATTAATTTAACATACTTAGGCCTAAATGTTAAAAGATTTACACAAGTTGTGTTAATTCCCGTAATACTGGTAAGTGAAAAAAAAAATATGTTAATAAGATATTGTTTAATTTTCAGTTGACAAATATAATATTTTTTAAAAGGATTGTCTGTTATTTTTGCCAATTTCCAAAATATTTATAACTAGAGAATTGCCCCTGACTTCGTCTGCGTGGCTTATTTCACCCGAGTTAAGTGACGTCTTTGGTTACTGTTCCGCTCCGGTGTATCGTAGCGTGATGTTATATAGCCTCTGTTCTTCAGGAATAATGTAGCTATCTAATGGTGAAAAGATGGTTAAAATCGGTCCAGTTGTTTTGGAGCTTATTCGCTACAATCAAGCAAACAAAAAAGTATTTTCTCTTTATAATATTAGTATAGTTGAATCGAATTTCTAGCGTTCATCTAAAAATGAAAAAGTATGTGGATAATGCAATTAAATAATAAACAAAATGATTTGCCAAACATTTATTCTTTCCAAAAATTCATACAAAACTTACGTATGTTAACTTTTTTCGCTTATAGCAATCGAATTCCCAGCCCTGTAATCATAGCTCAATACGAAATAGCACTCAATTTTGTTTTTTTCTTTCAGTCCTTGACTTAAAATATTTTTTAAACTTATCCTACATTATAATTACGACTGTTTTCAAAGATTTAATTTAATACAAAAATGTATCGACTGACGCTGGGATACAATATTAGAATTGAATACTTAATATGATTAATAGTATGAATGAAAAAAAAAATGATAGTTCACGTTATACTGGTTTATTGAGACATGAAAAATATTATGATATGGAGAAATTATTTAATACTACTAACAAAGAGCAATTTGTGCATTTGGTTAAATATACACCTATTTCTTAAACCGTCTATCCAATGGGATAAAGACGAGAATTGTATACATTTATATACTTAATTCTAAATGACTAACATGTTTAGCGAAACACGTTTTCTTTTTCTTTTTTATGTCTTATGTCAGACATGTCCGTCGTTCTTCCTTAGTTTGCAGTATTAGCAGCCAGTTCAAACCATTGCCTTAGGGCGTCGCCCAGTACAGTAGGTAGGGCAGACATATCACGCAGTATCAGGTAGAAAGGAAATGGGAATGTGTCTAAGTATGAAACAAATCCTGTTAGAGCATTCGTCGTTGGATCCAGTAGTGGGCGCATAATGTCCATGATTGAATTCTGGAAAAACAAAAACAGTAAATCAGTCATTTGAAATCTTGACTAAATAGTTATACAACTGGATTAAAAAAAAAAGTTATTTTTGTAACATAACGCAGATGATAGCTGCAAAAGTTAAAAGTTAATGTGTTGTAACAACCAGTCGGCCGTCCTCGCAAGAAACATTGGGTATGTTTTGACAATTTAAAAAAAACTTGATCAAAATATCTGATCGGTTCTGCTCTAAATCTCTGATCTAAATCAGAGACTAAAAAATATGAGAAATATCAATAAATCAGGAAGTAATCATTTAGAATATTTGTTACTGCTATAGCGATGTCGATATTAGTGATACAAAAAAATTAAGTAAATAAAGAAACTAACCTTATTATCAGGATTATCGATGATTACATAGACTAAGAAGATTCCTTGTTGCCTAGCCCGCCTCACCGCTTGCAGCACTTGGGTCTCTCCCTCTGAGAATATTCCCCTGCCATCGCTAACAACTACCAACAGCTTAGCATTGACTGCATCACTCCTCATAGTCTGTTCTTCAAACAATACTGTACAGAAATCAAGCAGTTGTGCTATTTTGGTCTGCTTTTGTTCAAAGCGAAGTTGTTCTAGAATCTTCGAGCCGGAGTGTTCAGAGAATTGTTCCGTGAACGGGTGAAGTAAGTTTGGTTTTTCGCCAAAACTGAGTACCGCTAGGTCACCAGATTCGAGAAGGTTCAACGCCTGAAATAGAAGGAAGAATAAAAATGGTTGTTAATGAAGAAACGTTGAGTGAAAGAAAACTGGACTTTAATTACAATTGCTGGTAAAATATATGGCAGAAATAATAAAAACTTATTTCACAACCAAGTGTCAGTAAGTAATGTAATTTAAATTTTATTTCTATTCGCATGAAAAAACAATGTGCTCAAACTGACGCGCACGGTTAGCGCAGCGACTGATCTATTAACTGTTGCGCTGCGTGTTGCTGGTTCGATTCCCACACGAAACAAACATTTGTATGGCCTACAAGTAGTTATTGTTGGTATGTGACTTTATGTTTGTAAACGCACCCACGACACAGGAGAATTTCCTATTCCACCATTATATCCGATTTTTTTTCCAAAATAATAGTTTAAATGCCTCGTTAGCCTAGTGGTCCTAAGTGCGACTGCTCCGCTAGAGGTCTTGGGTTCGAATCCCAGGTCGAGCAAAGTGGTATTGGGTATTTCCATGAAATTCTCAGTAGTAGTTACGGGCCTATTGAGGCCCATTCCGATGGACTGTGGGTGTACATTGAGTACACCTCTGCCGAACCCTTAGAATACAGGCGTGATGGTATGTATGTATTTAGGCTAATATTCGGCAGAAACATACCTGTGACACAAGCGCAAGACTTTCAAACGCCAGCTCTTTACTCCTATTATCGGACATGGAACTGGAATCGTCGACAGCTATAGCGATCTTGTACTCGCGTTTGGCAGGCTTGGTGCGTCGCAGCCAGATGCGGTCCTTCCTGAAGTGGGACGCGATGTACGGGATCACGCGGCGCATGTTTATAGCACGACCCGTTCGGAAGTCACCTGAGATAAGGAATAGGTGTGTTAGAGAATTCTTACTGCCCTGTTGATATCGTGAGGTGTTGGATTCTTTGATTACCAGGTCGGGCAAAATATGTTATTGGGACATTCCATTAGGAATTTCTTAGTAGCAGCCCGAAGTAGGTGGTGTGACTAACCCGTGCTACGGAAAGTTAAAACAAAAACTTCTACGCTTTAGCGCGCAAGGCACAGTGGCCTTATGTCGGGAGCAAGCCCCTCCACACGGCGACTGTATAATACAATTCAATCTAAATGACGGCTCTGAAGTTAGCTGCGAGTGCTAGTTTGCGCAGGTTTATTCAAGTCAATAATAATTTAATTAACTCTATAACATAAATACATACTTACAAATAATTAAATGGAGCCTAAACTATTATTGAATAAACCTGCAAGAACATGCACTCGCAGCTAACTTCCGAGCCGCTATTAAGCTTAAATCATATTACACTTGTTACATCGTCTCTACAAACTCACCAGCTCTCCTGGAGCGGCCGGTAGGCTCCAACACGAGCCTGAGTCTCTCGCACAGCGCTCTCGCGGCCGCCGAGGAGTCTCTCCATAGAGACCTCCACACGGACACGGTAATACCGCCCTGGCTCCGAGTCGGACCGCTGTTCAACCACTGTCGGATGCTCATGTATTCGTCTACTGACAAGTCTTCGGAGTACGATTGAGAGGCGTTTAACCTGTGTTAAGAAGAAATTTTAATTTATAAGCAAGCTGAAACATAAGTACATTTTCTGCTTCTTTCTGTACCCTGCTACTAGGATATTCTGAAAGAGAGTTATTAGGAAAGAACAGAACGTTATCAACACGTTACACAACGTAACAGTAAAGAATCATCAAAATGATGGAATTACGCCCGACCACACTTACAAAATTGGAATTGATAACCATCTTCATTTTAAAGTCGGTAAAACTCCAGCAATTTTTTTTTAAACTATGTTTAAACCCTAATATTTATTAGTTTAATTAAGTACACAACTCTAAAAAATCTCAATAGCTACAAAATTACACAACACAACACTCTTTCTCTTACCGTGTGTGATAAGTAGTATCTATCCCCCGTGGCACTTGCGCAGTGCCTACCGCCTCTCCCTCCACTTCCACCCCCGTCTCCCCTGTAGGCTCCTCCCCTCCCTCCTTCTTGTTGCCAGACTTCTCATTCTCCTTCTCTTTGCCGTCTTTCATTTTCTCCGGTTTTAACTCTTCTGATTTTTCCACCTGTATTTCTTCGTCATCTACATCCATAGGCACTTCTTCATCTTCTTTGAGTTGCTCTGCCTCTTCGTCTTCTTGCTGCAACATTGGCTGCTCCTCAGCTTGTTCTTTCGTGGCTGCATCTACTGCCTGCAAAATTTTATTTTGTTTATGACTAAGTAAATTTCTAACAAAAAGTTCCTAAATAAATTTTCCCAATTATGTAAAACTGAATAATTTAATAAAATTATTTTATGTTCTGTGATCAAGATTCGTTGTTTGTTACTTTTAAAATATTCTATACTAAGCAATACCTATGCCTTATGCCTAAGGCATTAAGCCCGCCTTTGTACTTTTTGTTGTATAAAGTTTAAATAAATAAATACCCCGCGGTTTCACCCGCATTAAGTTACGTCTTTGTTAATAGCTCCGCTCCCGTGAGGCATTGCGTATTATTATGTAGCTTATCTCCTTCTTTGATAAACGGGCTTCTAATGGAAATAGATTTTTCCATATTGGACCCCTTAGTTTCAAATACTAGCATGTTCAAACAAACACCTCAGCTTTATAATCAATTAATCATATATAGTAGCGAACTACCTGCGACTTCGCCCGCGTGGGCTATTTCACCCACGTTCTTTAGTTACTGCTCCTCTACCGTAGCTTGATTTTATATAGCCTACGACACTCATAAATAATGTGGCTCATTATGGGTAAATGAATATTCAAAATCGGTTCGGGAGATTCAGAGATTATAGCCTACAACCTCACAAACTTTACCTCTTTATAATATTAGCATAGATTGCTTCTAAGGCACTGTACCTGCAAGTCATCTTTCTTGGCTTGTTTCACATGTTGGAAGGCGTCGGCTTCTTTGTCGGCGTTATCATCGTTATCACCACCATCTTCCGCATCATCTTCACGCTCTACGTTCAATGTTTTAGACTGTTTGTGTTTCTTCTCGTTGACGTCACCTGTAAACGTTGTTATAGTTTATAAAGTAATCCCAGCCAATTAGAGTCCTACTGCAGAGCAAAGACTTCTCTTCATACAAAGAAGGCACGAGCACTGATCACCACGTTTGCTCAAAGAGGATTATCGATTCCGGACTTATGTTGAATCCAGGATTCCTTACGATATTTTCCTTAATCGATTATGGTAATGATTAATATACAATATGATGGTGGATATGATAATAATATTTGCGTTGAAAATCTTTCACGTTTCTTGTGAAGCCAATATGTTGTGTAGTTATAAAATACTACTTATAATCAGCGGTCAGTTCAGTTACGTCTTTGGTAACTGCTTCGTTCCAGTATGTCATAGCGTGATGTTATATAGCCTATACCATTCCTCATAAATCTTTTCTAATCCGACAAGAAGTTCTAGAAATTTGCGCGTTTAAACAAATAAACTAAAAGGAAATCTTCAGCTTTATCATTCTACTATTATAGATAAATAGTTCTGACTACATAACATGCTACTTTCATGAGCAAAAGATCATCGGAATCCCTCTCAAACCTACCTAGCGTTCGTTCCTGATCAGTCCTTCCCGGCTTGTTCTCGTGTTTCTTGCGTTGTTCCTGCGACCTGTCGGCGCGGCTCGCAGCTTGCTTCTCACCGCGGTGACCCTTATCACTCTTGTCCAGTTCCGAACGACCTGTAGACTGTTTCTCTTCACCAACTTGTTCTTGGGCTTGTTCCTGTGAAATTAATGGATGGCTGGATTGAAAATCTTGGCATGGCGGACCAGTTTCGATGTTTTTAAAAAGATTTGATAGTTATTCTATTAGCTTTGTTGTTTTGTAGAGATCGATAGAAAAAATATTGGGCCTGTTCGCTGTCTGGTTCTATTCCAGTGATTATTGTGTTATGGCTAGGCTAGATAAAAATATTTTCTGGTCGATTTTGTTTACGTCATAAGAAATTAAGGGCCGATTTTCCAATCATCAGATTGCTTCTAACGGATAAGTTAATATGGCCGTTTGACAAGTTTTGTGCAGACAATATGTCAAACTATTATATGTATTCTTCTGATTAAACTTATTTGACTATTCGTCAAAAAATAAACCTTAAGATATGTAATGTGTGTGTCTTAATTTATGTAATTGTACAACAACTACTCCACCACCACCTCCGCACCTCTGCCTAACCCTTCGGGGAATACAGGCGTGATGGTATGTATGTACAACAACTACTGAAGTCGCTAATCACTTAGAAAAAGCTTAAAATATACTTACATAAGGAGCACTTTCCTCATCTTTCTTTTGTTCAGCATTAGTTTCAACATTATCATCAGTTCCTCTTTCCATTTCTGCATTTTCTACTTTATCCTCTGCAGTAGGATCATTGTTCGACGGATTCGCTTGAGGGTTAGCCTCTTGATTCTTCTGCTCAACTTCATCTTCTTCATTAATATTCTCCGGGTTCTTTGGAAGTTCCTCTTTGTCATCTTTTTCGGGGATTTCGGGTGCTTCAGATTCGTCGGGCTGATCGGGAGTTGGTTCTTCTGAGTCTATTTCTTGTCCACCATCTTTCTCTTTTTCTTCTTCTTCTTGTGTAGTGTCTTCTGGGCTTTTATCTTCTTTGTCCTGATGAAGTAATGTAACGTTGTTATTTATTTAAGTTCAAAATATTTTGAATTAAATAAGGAAGTACTGTTTTCAGAAAGAAATAATGTTTTAACATGGCAAGACTAGATGGTTTTTTTTTCAGGGTCCATAACTGTACTTCAGCTGTAAGCCTTACATCTTTTATACACATTACGGTATGCGAATAAATATTTCTTTTCTCTAATTTTTCTTTATAATACACATTAATTACATCTTGAAATATTAATATACAAACAAAAATATTTTATTCTATTTTATTATGAATAAAACTGATTGATTGATTATAATTGATTTGATATACTATGATACACTACTTTAACATGGCAAGTCTTCAATTTCAATACATACCTTTTCCTCATCATTCCCCTCCTTGTCCTCGCCGTCCTTGTCCTCTTCCTCATCACTAGACACGTCCAGTCCATTGTCTGCATCTTTACCTTCTTCCCCTTTGTCGTCACCCTCTTTTTCTTGCTCTTCTGGTATGCTTTCTTTCATTACGTCTAAGTCGAAGGGATTTTCTGTTTCGGTTTCGCCATCCTGTTAGATTAATATAAATTTAAATATAGAAATGTTTTTATTTAATCCTTCGTTTGTTAGTTCAAAGTTATGTTTGGAAGGCTATCGAGTACTTTACAGTCGGGACGGTTATTTAGAGTTTTTTTTTAAATCATATCTGCACTTTGTATAGTATTTTACATTATTCCAATTTCACTAAAATCATACTAAAAAACAATAAAGTCACTACATTTTCACTACTCAAGTAATCCTTCGTTTTTTTTCAAGTACCAGTACAAATGTTTGTGTCAGTGTGTGCATATGTCCGAGGAGGTGAGGGCAGGCACCATCCGCCCAGAGCGCACGGGCATGCAGACCATCACGGTCAGCTGCCCAGTGACGGCGGCTAAAGCCATTGTTGGGGGGGGCCGCTTACTGGTGGGCTGGGTGTCGGCGCGGGTTCGCCTGCTCGAGCCCAGGCCCCTGAGGTGCTACCGTTGCCACGTGGGGAAGCACGTGGCATGTCGGTGCGCCTCGGAGGTGGACCGCAGCGCCCTGTGTTTCCGCTGCGGTCAGCCCGGTCACAAGGCCGCGGCTTGCGATGCCCCGCCGCACTGCGATGCATGTGCGGGGGCTAACAGGCCGGCCGATCACCGGGCTGGGGGCAAGGCCTGCGCCGTACCCGCCAGGTCCGGGGGAGGGCCCCGCACCGCCGCCGCCGCCGCCGCCGCTGCCGCCGCCACCGTTGCCGTGGCCGCACCCGCGGCCGCCGCTGACGCCGCGTCCGCCGGCGCAATGGATTGCCAATAACGGCACCATTGCGCCTCCCGCAGGCGGACACCGTAGGCACGGTCTGTGGACGGTGAGCAATGGGTAGCTCACCGTCCGTACGTTATTTAACGACAGACCGTGTCGACGGCGCGTTCATGTTCCGCGCAAAGAGGTGTCAGCACAAGGAAGGGGCCACTAAGGGCCAAGGCCTGCCGGGGCTGCGGGTTGTTCGAAAGAGATACCGCGCCCCCGGAACGCAAAGGGCACATGAAGGAACATAGATGGTTTTTAGTCAGTAAAAGTCTGACACTCCCTCCCGCCCCGCCCAGGACGGGGGGGGGTCATTTGATGATTTTACCATCTTTAAAAAAAAAAAAAAAAAAAAGTGTGTGCATATGTGTAGTCGATTTACCTTATCATCACCAAGTTCTTCATCGTCCACTTCCATATTATCAGGCATCTCAAAGTCTTCTGGCTCGGGCAGAGGCTGCTGGTTCCCGTGGTAAGGATCCGTCTATGAAAAGAAAGAATTTAATTATTATCTATCTGTATAAGCTTTGGTAAATAGCAAGGTTAAACTTATATCTGTATGTATAATTTCAAAAGAACCTGATAGCGATCGAGAATCGTATTTTAAACAATCGTACTACCAGGCCTCCGTCACTCGTTCAAGGTTACTCTCTTAAGTGCCTACGGCTCGCCTGCGCCCGGGCGCAACGAATCCAGTTGGCTGTCACGCGCTCGCTTGAGTGTACTATACCTACCGCAACAAAATAAACAATACTCGCGCCTTCAATAATGTCTAAACCTCGCAATGCAATTTGTAGTGTACAGAAAATACATATTTCAGTACATACAATAATCCTACACAATAATACTTTATAGTCACCTATTCTTTTGTGTAATCATTTCTCAGCATAGACATAGCTAGGGCTAGCGCTGAGTTGTATGACGCGCGTTATTGCTATCTCTCTCTCTCACGCACGAACGTGTTGTAGGTAATTATAACGTTAAGTGTTGGGTTTTTTCTATGGAGTGAAGTATCTGTACTTATTTAATCTGTGGTACTACATAAATAATGTATTACAACTTATTGTCATACATTTTTTAAAGAGTAAGTATAGTGTTTTTTGCATATTCTTACTACCTTACCTTACCTTTTGAAAGGGGGAACTAGATTCAATATTATTATTATATTTTTCATTCTGGTAAATGACGTTTAAAGTGCCCTTTAATAGTCTAATTGTAATAAATGATTTTTATTTGTCTTTCGACTATATTTTGGTTAATCTTTCAACACATTCTTCCCTAAAAAAACAATCCTCATTTAAATATCTTCAAGTAACTATAAAATAAGTACTAACATGATCATCATCAACCTCAGGCTCCTCCATTTCGTTTATATCTTTCTTCTTTTTCTTATCTTTGCCCTCGGCGCCATCATCAGTGCCTTGTTCCTGATCTTTGTCTTTAGCGGACATTTCTTTCTCTCCTGTACTTTCACCTTTACCTTTCTCTTCTTGATCCTTCTTTTGACCTTGTTCTTCGTCTAATTCTTCTTCGTCTTCTGAACCCCAGATTTGTTGGTCGAGTCTGTGTGAAAGATTACATTATTATTTACCGCCCGAATTATTGAGATTGTTATAAGCCGTACTATAACATACCATCACGCCTGTATTCCCCGAAGGGTTAGGCAGAGGTGTACCAATATACACCCACAGTTCGCCGGTATGTTTAGGTCCCGTGTAATAGGGGGCGAATCTATTGTCATTTAGCAGGCACACATCCTAACTCCGAGCTGAGAATTTCATAGAAAAACCCAATAACACTTTGCTCGACCTGGGAATCGAACCCAAGACCACTAGCGTAGCAGTCGAGCTTGAAACCACTAGGTTAACGAAGGCCCATACCATTAAAAGAAACGAATTAAAAATGGCGGCGCTTATTATGTCTCCCTCGCTCGCTATACTGTGCATGTGAAATAGCTTGATAAGCACAAAATGGTGAGAGTTCCACTTACTTTTCAGCTGCATTGTCAATATCACCCATTTGCTTATCAGCATCGTCGTCACCATCCTCCTGATCTGACTGTTCACCTTCTGCAGTAGAATTGTATTATTATAAATATTCCCGGAACAAATTGTACATTAATTAATTTCATTGTTGTTTAACGAGTATATGTCTTTCAAAAATGGCCTTTGATGGCTTAATTGAAATAAATGGCTTGACTTTGATTTTGCTACGAGTAACTAAATATTTATTAAATACTATATAATTCATTTGAAGTACTGGCTTCTCAGAAGCAGCTTTATTCACTAAGTACCAAATGTTATCGCGTAAGTTTAGTGAAGCTATACCTTTTTTGTCAACATCCTGCAGATGCGAATCGAAGTCGTCAGTCATGTTGACTCCTTTCTCTTCTTCTTTACAATCTCTATCTTCTTCGTTCTTCTCTTCACCTGGACGACGCGCATCGTCTAGTTGATCCTGTGGAAATAAACTACTGTTTTAGCACTTATAAAATAATGATTAGAACGTTACGCTCAGGGGCGACCGTAAATTAGTGGGCCCCTGGCCTAGCACTACTTGGGGGCCCTATCTAATTAATTAACCTAAACTGCCATTTTGTAAAGAAAACTGTTTGTTATATACAACATTATAGTAATTAGTATATGCGAAACCCGAAACACCTGTCTAGTATTTTTATGTAAAGAATCTGTATAATTATCATAATGTTGTATAAAGTATAAATAGGAGTTGGGGAGCCTTTATATTCAGGGGGCCCTGAGCTGCAGCCTAAAAAGCCTTTATTTAGATCCGCCCCTCGTTACACTGAATACCCGCTCAATGGCCCACACACCAAAAGTATTGCAAAAGTGTTCCTTACCTGATTTTCAATCCTATCCGACACATCCTTCTGGCCTTCGCCCTCACCAAGCCCTGTTCCTCCCGTTAACTTGCCAGGACCTCCCTCGCCCTCACCGTCTTCCATATCAAGGTCGGATGGCTTGCAGAAGCTATAGATGAAATAAAAAACCGGGTATAAAAAACCTATAAAGATACTGTAAAAGATTTGGGATGTATCGAAAGATCGATAGATTATTATACAGGTATACTAGTAGAGGCAGAACATTGAAAACATATAACTGTCGCTTGCATACAGTTTTTTAATTTGTTTATAAGATGAGAAATCATCAAATGACTTCTTCCACTCTGGGCGGAACGGAAGGGAGTATCAGACTCTTACTGACTCAAATCCATCTGTGTTCCTCCTAATGCTCTTTGCGTTCTAGGGCCGCGTTGACTATTCCGAACAAATTCCGCAAGGATTGTACAGTTTGGAAATTAAAACAAAATACTAAGAATAAATACGAAAGAAACAGATAAACATACCCTTTCGAAGCCAAATCCGAAAATATCTTGAGCAGCACAGACAGCATCTTGCACGACACCCTATGCACTGACACTTTCTGAGTTATAAAGTATTGGACGAACAACACAGTTTGCTCCAATATTGGCACCAATCTCATCACCACACTCTTAACTCCATTCACAACGTTACCATTCGCCAAATATTCGACATAGTTACCAAACAATGTTTGCGTTTTATTTATCAAAGTTTCCAGTTGGAGCATTCTGGAATCGTTCGTCAATTTATCCTGCAAATGTTCTTTCAAATGTTTATCTTCTATAATATCTTTGGATTCTTCTTTGTCACTCTTTATTATTTCGTCAATAGCGTTAATTACTTCAGCGCTGTCTGTTATATTTTCTGGTAAGTGTTTTTTGTATACACTCTGAATTATTAGTAGCATTGTGGCTATTAAATCTTCAGTTTCGTTTATAAGTTGATCGCTTGTTACTCCATCCATGGAAACGTCTACATTATCATCTAACTTGTTTAGTTCATCAACTGTATCTTTCAGATAATTTGATAGGTTTACTATGCTCTTTAGCAATGGATGATTTGGTATATGTTCAAAGGTAGTAATTTTAAATTTATATTGGTAGTCTTGCAGCAAACCGTCGATGTCATTAAGCATACTGTTCAAATGAGCCTTGCAATCGTTTGCAATATCGATATGAGCTTGAGATACCACAGGAACGTTTGTTTCGACTTTGCCTAGTTCTTTAGGCATGTTATTTGAAAGTTTATGTAACGCATTCTTCTGCTTATTAACTTGAGTTATAAGTGTGTTTACCCTCTTATTAAGATCGCGCCATTCGTCGGTGTTTTTATAACAACGGACGATTTTAGAGTCACATAGGACGTTATCGAAATCTGGTTCAGTTTCTGTGTTCAAGCCTTGCTCTGGGCAAGATTTAAGTACTACATTGAATTGTTCTAGAACAATGCTAGTGTTTGCGTAGCATTCTGTGAGTACTTCAATCTTTGTTTGTAACGTGGATATGTTAGTATCCGTGTTGTCAATGTCGAGAGCGTTCATTAGGTTTGTGGTGAGAGTGCGAAGGTCACAGAGGTATCGCGAATATTTTGATATTGACTTCTTTTGAGTGTTTGTTATTTTCTGGAAATAATATTGAGGAGAGTTTATTCATCTTATAAACAAAGTAAAGGGTTTTTTTAAGGATGGAAAATCATCAAATCCACACTTGGTGAAGCGGAAGGGAGTGTCAGACTCTTACTGACTAAAGCCGCCTAATTCTCCATTGCGATCCAGGGCCGCGGTGACTCTTTTGAACAAATTTCGCAACCCCAGCAGGCATCATCTAAATCTTAAGAGTTCTAGTATTTTTTTTTTTTTTGTAATATAGAGCTTAACTTGTTTTTTATCTGTAGAAAATTCTATTGCTGTTTATGGATATAAGATGGATATCAAAAGCAATATAAAAATATGATTCATCTTACCAGTAATTGAGCTGCGAATCCTTTGCATCTTTCAATGTTCTGCATACCCAGGTCCTGGTGTGGTGACTGTAGCGCTAGAGTGAGGATCCTATGACGAGCTATGTTCTTCTGGAAGTACTTCTCGCAACCAGACCATAGGAGCGACAGGGATGCGTCGCAACGTCTGCAAACATTTGAATGGTCAGTTTCTGTTGCATTAAACATAGAAGTAAAATATATCAAGAAGATTGTAAGGTCAAAGATTCGAATTTTAAAATTAAACTTTAGGAACTATCCTTATATGAATCGAATTTACGTTATCATTAATAAAGAACAAAAAAAAATTAAACTGATAATTAATTATACCAAAGATTGCAGAACACAGTATTTTTTAAACGACTTCAAAAAAAGGAGGCGGGAGATTTCGAATTCAGTTGTATTGTTTTTTATAGAAATTGTATTGTATTTTGGAAATCAATGGGGAGGCCTATGTCCAGCAGCGGATATCCTGCGGCTAATATGATGATATTAAAATAAATATGATATTGTTACGAGCTGGGTATGGGATAAATTAATTACTACCACTCAGACAATTAAATAACTTTATTAAACACAAAAACACTTAAACTTAATCACAAATACAGTACTGATCACTATTCGCTTAGATATCGCACTTCTAGTTCACTTCGATTCGCTTCGTTGTATCGCCTGAATCAGACTGACTGTCGTTTGTCGGCGCTTGTGCTTTTATACAACACACCAATGTTCACGAACATTCCAGCAAAGTCTACTTGTACCGAATAAAGAAATAGGTACCTTATGCCCTCGGCGTACGGTCGAAATTACAATGACAACTAACTTCCAACTAATAATAATAGTGGAATGCTTCTCGAAGCCTTTAGCCAAACACACTGTAATCACGTGCTTTCTAGAAAGATCTCGTACGTACGACGTAACACTGCCCCCTCCTTAGGCATGCTCGTCCCGAGCATCATTAGCCCCGTAGTATCGGGCCAATCGGTCTACATGGACAATCTTAGGCGCACCTCGTAGACCCTTCTGTATTCGGTAGGTGACATCGTTGATCCTAGTCACGACTCGGTATGGTCCATCCCATTTTGCTTGCAATTTCGGAGACTTCCCCTTGCTCCGCACTGGGTTATGTAACCACACCAGTGAGCCCTCGTCGAAACCCCTACTGTTTGCCTTGCGGTCATAACGGGTCTTCATCTTCTCAGACATCTGTTGGCCGGTCGCGTACAGGTGATGCTACAACCTCCCTGACGCGGTGTGTTCGGTGGTCCTGCCTCACTGCCTCTACTTCTAAGGCATGGGCCAAGGCGTCTTTCAGCGTCTCATGATGCCCAAGTCTCACAGCGGCTCTAACTTCTAGGTCGCGTATTCCGTCAACGAACGCTTGTACCAGATTCCCATCGATAAGTGCAGGGGCAGACTGGTATGCTTTCCGAACTAGCTTTTCAACTTCGAGGGCCCACTGCTGTAGGTTCTCGGCACTACGTTGAACACGATCCTTCAACTTAGCACGAAATACGTGCTCCAGGTGCGCGTCGCCGTATCTGGACTCTAACGCCTCCAGCAGCTGCTCGTAGGTAACATTCTTGCCGAGCGCCTCAAGAATGTTTAGGGCCTGGTCTCGAAGGCCCAAGGTGAGCGCGGTCATAGCTTGCGGTTCTGTCCATCCATTCGCCTTCATAACGGCCTCAAATTGAATCTTATAAGCCGACCACGAAGATGTGCCATCGAATGGAGGCACCTTAAAGCCCCGCGCTGAAGGTGCAGCAACTACTGAAGCTACAGTGACGTCTCCAGTCTTCAGTTCCCCCAAAGCCTTCTTCACCCCAGCGATCTGAACTTCGGCTTCTGAGAGGCGATTCTCGTGCTGCTGTACCTGATCCTTCATCACCTTTAGGTCTTTGCCAAAAGTTGCATGAAGATCCTTTATGAGGAGCATCTGCTCGTCTTGGCGGCGGACCTGCTCCTCTTTGTCTCGCTGCAACTGCTCTTCCAACCGGCGAGCCTGCTCCTCTTGACGGCGAGCCTGCTCCTCTTGACGGCGAGCCTGCTCCTCTTGACGGCGAGCCTGCTCCTCTTTGTCTCGCTGCCACTGCTCTTCCAACCGGCGAGCCTGCTCCTCTTGACGGCGAGCCTGCTCCTCTTGACGGCGAGCCTGCTCCTCTTGACGGCGAGCCTGCTCCTCTTGACGGCGAGCCTGCTCCTCTTTGTCTCGCTGCAACTGCTCTTCCAACCGGCGAGACTGCTCCTGTAGCAGCGCCATTAAAGCTGACAAGTCTGGCGCACTTGATGCTGTAGCAACTGCAGATGGGCCAGCGACTTGCACTGACGTAGGCTGGTCACCACCCGGTGTCTGTGTTGGAGAACCTCCAAACCGCCTTTGGTCCATGTCCTGCTGTCGCTGACTCCTGGTACGGATACCGTCCGTGTCGTCCTTCGGTAGAATCGGCATTATTTATCCCTCACTTCTGACACCAAATTGTTACGAGCTGGGTATGGGATAAATTAATTACTACCACTCAGACAATTAAATAACTTTATTAAACACAAAAACACTTAAACTTAATCACAAATACAGTACTGATCACTATTCGCTTAGATATCGCACTTCTAGTTCACTTCGATTCGCTTCGTTGTATCGCCTGAATCAGACTGACTGTCGTTTGTCGGCGCTTGTGCTTTTATACAACACACCAATGTTCACGAACATTCCAGCAAAGTCTACTTGTACCGAATAAAGAAATAGGTACCTTATGCCCTCGGCGTACGGTCGAAATTACAATGACAACTAACTTCCAACTAATAATAATAGTGGAATGCTTCTCGAAGCCTTTAGCCAAACACACTGTAATCACGTGCTTTCTAGAAAGATCTCGTACGTACGACGTAACAATATAATAAATATTTATTTAAAAAAAAAAGTAAAAAAAAAGAAAAAAAAAAGAAAAGAAAAAAGAAAAGTTTTTTTTTTATTTTTTTATTTATTATATATTATTATGATGATGATGATGATTGTATTACGGGCTGGTTCGCAGCAACGTCTTGGCGTAATTTTGCGTACGATCCTTTTATATGAAGAAAATGCATAGTTAGTTCTACTCCTGCACAATAAATAACGCTTGTACCAACCTGCTCTTCAAATAGCTGACAGCAGCTTCCAAATCAACGGGCGGTATGGTAAAGTCATACAACTCCTTGTCAGTAGCGCTCAGTATTACTAAACCGGTGCGGTAGTTAAGACCTAGTTTAGTCAAGTACTTGAATAGGTCAGCCAGGGCTTTGCGCTTCTGTTGCACGAAGTTCTTCGCTTGAGATGTCTGTTTCTCCTTTGGTAGGGAACTGTCAACCTGTGGGGAGTTGGTGCAGATACTTTTAATACTCGGATAGTAATAAAAAAATGCCTATAAAATGGTAAAAAGATTACCCATTTAAATATTTAAAAAATAATAGATTTGGTAATCATATAAGAAATAATTAAATGAAAAAAAGTCGTGCCTGAAATCTGTTTGGTTAACAAGGTATAACATAATTTTTAAATGGAATGGGCTGAGTTGCAATTCAAAAAGCTCAATTGATTTTTGTAGGCAATAATTTCGGCAACTCAATGCCAATTTCTGTTACTTCAATAACATTCTCACAATCAACCCACACAGAACAAAAAATACATAGAATAGTCTTACCTCCAAAGATCCCAAATGCGTGCTCGTCTCAATAACAACAGTGACGAAATCATCTAAAGCTTGCACTAATGATGGGTAACCAGTATTACTAATAGTATCCTTACAAAGAGTCTTAGCTTTGTTTAACAAACTCGATACTTTCGACAAGAGACTACCATCTGATATAATCTCGCATGGCTGTTCCAACTCGTCCAAATATTTCTAGAAGAAAATAATAATGGAAATAAATGCATGAGGAAGATGAATGTTTGGTATGTTAGCTATGTGAAAACAAACATATTTATGGTTATACATATATATAGAAAATCTACCCCGCAACCGTTAACAACTATCTACTCAACAAACAACAGTCAATTTAATTGCTTCTGTACACATTTAGGCGAAAGATCTTCCTTTGGATTTTGTATTTGTTTATTAAGGACATTGTATTTTTAAATATACGTCTAAAATAGCAAATTCGCCTTCAACAAGCTTGGTGATCAATGCTTGTGGCTTCTCCATATGAGAAGAGGCTTTTGCCCTGCGATGGGACTACAATAGGCTGGAATTGTATTTTTTATTAAACAGGCCACAGACTGTCACCAAACAGAATTAAAAAAAATACATAAAAAATACTCTGTATTAGAAAGATGAAAATTAAAACAAGAATTTCGAAATTTCGTCTAAGGACAATAATGCATTTTTTACTTCATTCCATTTTTTATTTGTATATGTTACGGCTAAAGGTAGGTGTGAACATAAACTTAAGATTAGCCGGCTAAACTTAGGTTTATGTATTTTTTTCTATTTGAATTTTAAATGCCTTTAATTATTTACTTTTCCATGTAACAAAAAAGACAAACATGGATTTTTAAATGTGTACAGAAGCCTCAAAGTTTTAGAACAATAATAATTTAGTAAACAATCAGTACTACCTGTATCAGCTGCGAATTAAAAACAGAAAAGGAAAATTAGTATGTGTATAATAAAGTGTAATTGTGAACCAGAACAAAATAAAGGTGACAAGTGTACTACTAACTATCAACACACGTCAAATTTGAAGGCTCTTTCGATTTAAGTGTTTGGTTCCGAACTGCTGTTATACTGGAGTACTTCAAACGATTGTCTTTTCCGTACAGTGAACAAATGACGGTTGTAATGTCAACTGTATGAAATATAATAAAATTTTAAAAAAATAAGTACCAGAAGCATAATGATCCCTACCGCAGCTAACAAAAGAGCTGATAACAACCGTCCCTGTGCAGTCCGATATCCACACCGCTCTAGTGCGACAGTAGTCTGACACCAAACGCATAAATTGAAGAAGCCATTAGAAGTTCGATTTTGTAGAGCGCCTTCTTTTTCGAAGAGATAGAAATGTAATGTTAAAAACCGGGTGTTATCTGTCGGTGGTTGTTATTTGTTAGTAAAAAAAATGCAACAGATTTTACTAAACGACAGACTAAAAGATAAAATCACAAAAGGACCCCACTACATCCAAAAAAAGTTAAAACATAACCTCCTTTTAGGTGCCGCCGCAGTAGAGTTAAAAAGGAACCACAAACAGTTTCACCCTTTTATTTCGCGAGTGTACAGTCAAACAAACTACTTGATACACGGGCAGTTTACCGCCATATACTTTTAAACAATGTTGTGAATGTGCTAAGCAGTCAATTGTTTTACATCATTCTCTTAAGTGTGTCATAAGCTTAAAAAGTTATTACGCATACAATTAAATTGAATTGTAACAGTGTAGTAGAAAAACGAATAATTTTGTCCGTATACCAAATAGTTTGTTCGGCTGTACATACATCAATACAAAATCAAAATGATTTCTAACATACCTTTATATTCCTGGCAAGAACGATATGGTTCTGCACATCAATCATATAGGCGCCCCCAGTGGGTGCGTTAGCTGTAGTGGTACGTTTAGGCCGGTCCCATATGCCTACGTGATCGCCTACCACTTCCGTTGAGTTATCCACTAGGCAGCTAGTTACGCTCTCTTTTAGAACGTTCTAGAAAGTAAATTAGCAAACTTGATTAGGTCAATGACTGTATCATCTCGTTAGGAAGATTGAGACATTGAATAGTAGACTTTATTAGTAGGCTTTATAGTGCAAATTTGTACGAACTTCAAAACAGAATATTAAAAGTTACCAAGGGTGTTTTTTTTTATTCATTGTCTCTAGTCTCGGTCAAAGGTGACATAGACAAAGTCTACGATGGAGTGAGCTTACCCATAGGAAGCTTGTTCACTCTAACTTTTCGGGTATCCTTTAAAGCGCTCACGAATATTTTGTAACTTGCACTTTAACACACTAGTAATAAGAATTTTAATTCAATGTTCTTCCCTCTTCTATTTTGTTTTGCGCTCTTTTAGTATTTAGAATATGACTCCTTTTTCATAAAGGTATAAAGTTCAAAATTGAATGATTGATGATTGGCTGCGTATTGCCGCGCTAAACCAGCTCAAGTTACTTCACAAAGCTACAAACCTCAAATTCCTTAGTATGTTTATGTAGTGCCTTATGTGCCTTCTCGACAGTATCCTTAACGCTCCAGTAACTAAGATCTCTGTCCCAAGAGCATATCTTCACGAAGTCTCGCAACTTCTTCTCTATGGGCGCGCGCTTCTCTTTGATGTGCGACGATACTTGCGCGCTAAACTGCGCGTAATAGTTGTATGTGTTCCATAGAATGGAGAGGAGTTCGTCTGAAAGAGATGTTTGTTATGTGAAAGGTAGTTTATGGTTCGAAATTTGAATTTTGAAGGTGAATTTATCATAATCAGTAACAAAGCCGTTTAATTATAAACTAATATAATAAAGCCAAAGAGTTTTTTTATTGTTCAAATGGAATCTCTGGAATTACCAGTCAGATTGGTAAAATATTTTTGTATATGATAGCCAGAATCATGACAAGTAAAGGCTATATTACATCACGCTACGACCCACGGGGACGGAGCAGTAACCAAAGACGTAACTGAAGGCTATAGCTAGTTGATAAGTAAAGTAACAAAATACTAAAAAAGAAAGAAAGAAAAACCATTTATTCCCGCGAACAACACAAAAACTACTTTGCGTTATCGATAAAAATTCTAATGACTATGGTTAACCCATAAGATTCAACTATATAACAAAACAATGAGCACGTTTCTCGTGAAGCTTTGCCATGGAAACATGAACCTTACAATCTTAAAGTAAAAAGATCCTCACCTCTACTTTCTGAAGGTTCCAAATGCACCAAATGACAATGGTACACGTATATGATATCCAACCTTATTTCGTACTCTGCTAAGTTCGACTTTTCCATGAACTCCTTGAGTACATTTATGATCCTGTCGGCTTGTGCCTGGTCCGAAGAGTTGTCCAAGTACGAAGTAATGACCGAGTACAGGTAGAACCAGTACTTGTGGGCTTCTGATTGTTTTCTGTAAATATTGGGTATGTTTATATAAATTATTTGATACTAACATACCATCATGCCTGTATTCCCCGAAGGGTTAGGCAGAGGTGTACCAATGTACAACCACAGTTCACCGGTATGTTTTAAGTATCATGTAATAGGGGACGAGCTTATTGCCATTACCGGGCACAAATCCGTACTCCGAGCTTCTTCTGAGAATTTCAAAGAAAAATCCACAAACACTTGGCTCAATCTAGGAGTCGAACCCAAGACCTCCAGCGTAGCAGTCGCGCCTAGCATCACTAGGTTCAGTCACGTCAGTTATGTATGGAGTTACTTGTCCATGCGAAATAACCTTTTTATAATACAAATGCTGATGGACCCCGATGCACAATCCCTCCCGGATTGTGCCTCATGCCCCCTCCCCCCTTTCTCGCATTGAAAAACTCATTCAATTGTTCTTACCTATGATACAAATTATTAAGGCACTCCTTCCAGTGCGCCATCTCGAGCTTCCTCCAGTTAATAATCTGCTGTCCCACGGCAAGCGACACGTCGATCATATTGTTCCCTTTGTGCGCGTTCTTGTTCCATTCCTCGATCTTGTCCCGCAGTAACTCTAGACCAGTGAGGAAACGACTCACTGGACTCGTGACTGGGAAGCTTAGGATTCTGTTCACTATTACTACTATCTGAAAGTAAAGCATAAACAAATGATTAATATGAATATTAAGAAACGCTTGTGTGATGACATAGATACATTTATGAGTGGAACGCAATGGGGGACAGTCGGACGATGCAGGTTGAAAAAAAAAGATTAGGGGCCTGCTTAATGTCGTGATGCGCCACTGGATATGCATGAAATTGCAGGTTCGAAACCGGGCAAGTACCAATGTGACTTTTTAATTCATATGTACTATCTAAGTTTATTACTGACACCAGTAACGGAAAACATCGTTAGAAAACCTGAACTTCATAATTGGGTAGATGACACCACTAATCAATTGACGTACTTTTTATGAGCTGTCAAAACGCGATTCCCTCATAGATTTTGTATGACAAAACTCAACTATGACGTCACTTTTTTGACATCTCAATTCACTGACTATTTATTGATTTTAAAGCATTTAAAAAAATTAATGTAATAGTTATTTAAAAAATAATTAGGATTTCAGGGGTAAAATGTTAAAGTGTTTTCTTAGAGAAGTTGCATCTTGGAATTATTGTTTACTGATGTCATCTACCCAATTAATATCAGTCTGGAATCGCTAATCCGCCTTGAGCAAACGGGGTGATTAATGCTTGTGTCTGATCTATATGAGAAGAGGCTTTTACCCTCTCTATTACCCCACCTTACGCCAGTCGGGCAATAATAGGCTGGTATTATTATTTACAGTGACCTCTTTAAAAATGGGGAAATTCCGTAACACATTTTCTAAAACAAAAAGTACGAAAAGTAACGATTACATACCTCTTTCAAAGTAGGGAAGTCTGGCCATTGATCAAGTAGTTCATTGGTGTTCTCCCTCACTCTATGTAGTAGCGGCACGCACTGTTTCGTTTCCGACACCCAAGCGGATCTATAGAAGTCTACTTTGCTTGAAGACTCTAAAAAAGATACATAATGGGCATCAATTTAGTATGGAATGCTAAAATGTAGGCATTGTTTGATGATACGGTTGGCACAGGTGCTGAACGATAGGCTGCTGCGACGCGTGTCGTAGGTTCGACTACCGCTCTTTATAAATATTTTTATGGCCAATAAGTAGTTATTTCAGATCTGATTGTTGTGTATGTGAGTTTATATGTTTATAAACGCATTCACGTTACAAGATAAATTCCTAGTCATCATCATCTGCTTAGCCTTTTCCCAACTGTGTTGGGGTCGGCTTCCAGTCTAACCGGATGCAGCTGAATACCAGTGCTTTACATGGAGCGACTGCCTATCAGACCCCCACAATCCAGTAACTAGGCAACACGATACCTCTTGGCTAGACTGGTTGTCAGATTTGGCTTGACTAGGAGTTCTTGTCTGGCTGTGGTTGAAGATAAATTCCTAGTATGGGACATATTTTTTGAGATTTGAATCATTTAGCTTTCGAAAGAGACTCACACATGTATGAGTGACGGAGACGATGTTCTACAAAGCTTACTTTAAATTACTGTTTACTTTATATTGTAGTTATATGTGTCTTAATACATATATTAAAAAAAAGAATAACAATTTACCTTGCCCATCAACTTTAGCCTTAATCTGCGAAATAAGCACCATCAAACTTGGCGAAATGGTCCCTTCAAACTCAGCGTCCAAAGCCTCCCAAGAATTGTTAATAACCCGACTAAATGTGGGATACCTCTGCAAGAACGGGCTAGTCACATCATTACCGACCAACTTCTTTCGGGCGGGTAACCATTCTGCTGACGTCATATTACGAACTATGTTCGAATGCCATTTGTAGATGCCAGTAATGTCCTCTGGAGTTATTAGATGCCTTTGTTTAGGTTTTTCAGAGTTGTTTAGTGTTTTAACTGGAACTTGTTCTAATGTTGGTGGCTTAAATTCGGCGAAGTCCTGGTCGGAGTAAGACGGGAACATTTCAAGCATTTCTTCGAGTGCTATGGCGTCTTCATTTTCGTCCTCACATTTTGATCTGGAAGAAGTGTACTTATATAACTTATTATTGGTCTTTATACAGAATTCTAAAGACGAACTACTACTTTAATCTTGCTTATTACTAGTAATATAAATGCAAAAGCTTGGTTTTGGTTTTATACCTTTGGATGGCAAACATACCCACGGCCCACCTGATGATAAGTGGTCACCGCTCCCTATACACATCTAAAATACCAGAGGCATTCCAAATGCATTGCCATCCCAGAGACAAAGTTGAAGTGTCTCATGTGCCTGTAATTACATCGTACATTCATACATTTTACTTATACCCTTCAAACCGGAACACAGCAAAGCTGCTTTGCGACAGAAATAGGTATGCTGGTAGTACTTTCCCTGACGAACTCCTTCTCAAAGAGCTCTATTACTACTGACTGCCTGACGCTTCCGCGTGAAAAATACTGACGCTAGTATCATAATAGACGGCTAGAAGAAACATAAAAGAAGAACGTACTTGGTAACATATAACGCTTCATCGTCCTGCTTCTTCTTCTCAATATCTCTCTGCTGTTGCTCCCACGCCTTCACGAGAGTGCTCAGCGTCGTCAGCACGGAGACCATCGCACTTTTATCCAATTTATCCAATGCCGTCGTATACATGCGAAGTTCTGATAGATTCATTTTGAGAACCCTGTGGAATAAGCATTACATTTTACTTACACTTCTTCTTCTTCTTCTTCTTCTTATCGTGTAGTCAGTAAGGTCTAACGACCCCAAACACCCTAGTGTCAGTTTCTAAACCGCCTCAAGGGCCTCTGACATGGTTACTGGTGTCAGTGATGTCCAAGATAAACTTAGAAAGTACATATGAATTAGGAAAAGTCACATTGGTACTTGCCCGTGCCCGGTTGCGAACCCACAACCTCGTGCATGGGAGGCGGGCGCCTTAACCACTGGGCCATCACGACACCACTTACACTGATGATGTATTCACAAAAATGGTGATTGGGTGCTGCGCTGCATGTCGCGAGTTCAATTCTCGCACGGAACACATGTTTGTATGACCTACAGATAGTTGGTCCAGTTCTGGCTGTTTATGTATGTAAGTTTATATGTTTGTAAACGCGCCGACGATACCGGAGAAATTACAAGTGTGGAGAATGGTTTAAAATAAATGACAAACAGATATAATTACTGTAAATGAATTTCGTAGAGAAATCTCCGTTATTTATACCCAAAACAGCTTTTTCTAGGTGTAGGCAAGCTTTATCAAAAATAATAAATAAAAGTTGTTTTTTTTTCCCGAATTGTCAGTCTTTTTACCGTCCTTGTACTTTCCCTTGTTCTATACAAGACTAATGAAAATATATATACTAATTATGTACTCACTGAATACCCTCCAACTCAGCAGTAAACTTGTCATCATTCCCAGCAACGACATTTCTAATCATCAACTGCACGAAGCTAGACGACACAAATCTATTCAAATAATCCTCCTTGTTCATCCTATTCGGTATTCCGTTGGGGAACACCATCAAATCGCTTACAACCTTCTTTAGAAGCGGACCTTGTTCGATCTTGACTATAATCTCTTTGGTCAAATCGTTCAAAGAGGTTACACTATAAACAAGTTGGGATATAGAACTCTGTAGAGGTTTTGCTAAGTCGGGTAATGCGTCGGAATACGTCTCGACTCTTTTGTAAAAGGCGTTCACTGAATACAGCCAGGACGCTGTCTCCTTGATCACAGTGTGTCCAGTTAGGAGATTTGATTTGTTTACAGTGTTGGTAAGAAGGTTCTCGTACAAATTCTTGCAAGCAATTATTAGGTTGGCAGTAATGTCTTGGGTTGTTTTTGGTGAGAGTACGGATCTAGTAAAATGTTTGCATTCCTGAAAATGAAAATTAAGAATGTTTACACGTAATTTTTTTAGTTAATGCTTTTGCTAGTGTGAACACGTGTAAAAAGTTAATAATATAAATATAATAAATTCCCATTGCAAGGCAAAGGCCTCTTCTCATACAGAGAACGCACGAGCATTGATCTAGGCGGATTGGCGATTGAAGACAATTCATTATAAGTACAGGTTTCCTCACGATGTTTTCCTTCACCAATGTCAGTGACGTCCAAGAATAAAAAGTTGATTAATAAAAAATATCAACGTCTACTTACATTCGCAAAACTATTATAAGTCGGATCTTCTGGTCTGAAAGTATTTCCCATTTTGTACTTGCTAACTCTTTCAGCGGTAATCTGCCTCAATTCAAGGAGGTCGCTACAATAAGGATGTACTCTCAACAGTTCACTGTTCTTCTCCAACTTACTGAAGGTGACTTGCGAAGGTTTCTCAATACTTCCATAATGGGGAATGTTGCCATAAACAAGACCGTGGAAGTAGTATGCACCAAGTAAAGCATCAAACATCTTTATATCTTCTTCAATATATTTTACTTTTAGACGATATTTCGCCACATAGTCCATTGGACTAATTTCTGCCAAGACTTTGGTAATTAAGACACTAGTGTATAATGACAGCTGGGCTGTGTAAATCTTAGTTTTCATATCATGTGTTCTATTTTCAATTGACGATCGAAGTTCTCGGTAATTGTCATAGGCTTCCGTTAGTATGGGGTCGAACGACATGCGTTCGAAGCGAATGTGGAACGCGTCTATGATGTGTATGCAGACTTTGTCGAATGTAGTCACCTCTTCAAGTTCGAGAGCGCAATGTAAGAAGTAGACAAGTTGCTCGAATTTTTGAATTTCGAATTTGGCGTCTGATATTCTGAAATGGTGTGAATCAGTTAGGATTGTTTTTGTGTAGTCATATTTCTAATATTCATAAAATAAACACGGATATGGGAATCAAATACCTTATATAACAAAATCATGCTTATAATAACAGATCAAAGGGAAACTAAGACCCACTTTCACCAAGATCACTAAACACATTAAGCGCCTAAACCTTTTTGGAACATCATTGCATCCTTTTCACATTGTTGGTAGGTGACAGAGACAGAATGATAATTTAAAGACATTTAGCGCTATATATGATTAGTGATTTGTGGTTTAAGAGGACCTAAATGGTTCTTTAAGCCATTTAATAAAGTAAAAGCTAGCTGTTTCAAATGTATTCTAATAAAATACGTACATCTTCAAGGAAGCTGCAGAATCCAATGTGGCGATATTCTTCCACAGAATATTCAAGATTGTTCCCAGCTGCTCCGAGTAGCTAGTTCTATCTTCCAGAGACACTGCTTCATAAGCCATTACATGTCGTGACTCTGAAAAATTGATTAGTCATCATAACTTATAACATTCATTATTATTATTTTATTCCTAAAATGCTCTTTATGAAAAGTTACACAAGGCCACAAAATGAGTTCAGTGAATTTCTCAGTGAATTTAGATGAAATGATCATCATCATCTTCCTGCCCTTATCCCATGTTACTTGGGGTCGGCGCAACACGTTTTCTTCTTCCATACCATCCTGTCAGCCGTCATGCTATCACTCACTCCTTTCTCTTTCATATCATTCTTCACACAATCCATCCATCTTTTCTTTGGCCTCCCTCTTCCTCTCCATCCATCCACATTTATACTCATTACTCTTTTGGTCACATGTTTGTCATCCCTCCTCTTCACATGCCCATACCAAGACAAACGGTTCCCTTTCAACTTTTCTGTCACTGGCGCTACTTTCAAACTTCCTCTAATATACTCATTCCTTACCTTATCCATTCTGGTCACACCACACATCCACCTCAACATTCTCATCTCCGCAACATGCAATCTTTTTTCATCCGTCTTCTTCATGGCCCAACATTCCGATCCATACATAACGACAGGTCTTATCACGGACTTGTATATTTTCCCCTTTAACTTGAGAGGCATCGGTGCGTCGCAAGTGATTCCCGTGACCTGTCGCCATTTCATCCATCCAGAGTTAATCCGGTGCGTTACGTCTCGGTCTACTCCGCCATCTCCTTGGACAAGCGACCCGAGGTACCGAAAGTCGGAGCAGGTTGGTATAGGCGTTCCGGCGAGAGATATTGACGCAGGGCTAGAAAGACCGCCAAAATCGCAAAACAAATACTCTGTCTTGGTTCTGCTCAATTTCAGGCCAACACTCTCTAGCCTTTGCCACCACACCTCCAACCTGCTCTGGACCTCTAGACCACTCTCAGCAACTAGCACAATGTCATCGGCAAACAGCATGCACCAGGGCGCCTCTTCCTGGATGTCCGACGTCAAAGCGTCCATTATAACCAGGAAGAGGTAAGGGCTGAGGGCCGACCCTTGATGCAAGCCGACAGCCACATGGAAGTTGCTGGTAGTCCCCACTGCAGACCGGACTTGTGTACTGCATCGACTGTACATTGCACGGATCAACTGCACATACTTCCCAGGCACACCTTTCTTCTTAAGGGCCCACCACAAAACCTCACGGGGCACCCGGTCGTATGCCTTTTCGAGGTCAACGAACACCATGTGCAAGTTTCTATGCGCACTTCTGTACTTTTCGCACAATTGGCGAATAGCAATGATATTGAAGTGAATTATCAATTCCCAGGTATTGGGATGACAGCCTACCAGCCTACCTTTGAGGGAGATTTTTACAGAAAAGACTGGCAGGCAGGTCTTCGATAAAGGTCTTTGAACTAATCAAAGGGTGAATAGGGAGATTCCACGGCAACTCAACTGAAAACTAATCCGAACAACTCAACGCGAACAACATGGGAATTAGTCTATAATAAACTGGTTTCAGATCCGGATATTTCCACCAAACGAGGGACATCATCATCATATCAGCCGAACGGCATTCACTGCTAGACATAGGCTTCTCCTTAAGATGAATGCTCCGACCAGCCCGCGAAATTTAAATTTTCTTACGTTTTTTGCAATTTGCAAGTCAGTATTAGGTTTAATGTTGATTAAAGTATGATTCGCGGGCGTAAGAAGTATGTATTTTCAAAATTATAACCATTAAAATCAGTAAAATGACTCCATAAGTCAAGCTTCATGTAAAATGTCAAGATTTCATGAAATCTTGACATTTTACAATTTTGAAAATACATACTTCTTACGCCCGCGAATCATACTTTAATCAACATTAAACCTAATACTGACTTGCAAATTGCAAGAAAACGTAAGAAAATTTAAATTTCGCGGGCTGGTCGGAGCATTCACCTTAAGATGGCAACAAAGACCGGCCCTGGACTGCTTTCACAAATTCAAAATTGAAATAAGGGTAACAAATTCCAACATACCTGGATTATCAACGGACACAGTGAACTTTTGCAGATAGTAAGGCAACAGGGGAACATTCTTGGACAATCTCTTGCTATTAACCGGTATTTCTTCAACAATCTCTTCAGACATTACCTCAAAGTGAGGATTCAAAAACGGCGAAGGATAAAAAGCAGGGGAATAGACAATTGCTTTGTAATATTCATCCCAGAATTTGAAAGGAATAGATGATACTCTGAAAGAAAAATGTCTTATTTCACTTATTTAGTCACTAGTGAAAATCTTGGTTAGGGATAATGTATAATGAACTTAATATCTTACCTTCCCTTAGTCACATCTTGATCATTGTCTTGAAGTTTGAGCATTACCTCCAAAAGATTCAGCAGAGCTGGAGAAAATCCTTTCGTCACTTTTCCTAAGTGTACCAAACTGGCTACAACTTCCGAAGATTCAATCCTCACAAGTATTTTGCCTTCATTCTTTGTTACTTGGGATACGATATCAAAGAAATCTCTCTGTAGGATTGTCAATACTCTCTGAACTACATAAGAGATTATTGGAAGAAGTTTAACTTCGGGCCCTGGTTTTTCAATGGCTTTACTGTCAACTAAATTAGTGATTTTGTGTTGTATTGTTTCTAGTTTATCACTCGATGGCACGTCTAATGCTAACTCTAAGTCAGTAACAGCATAGTTATCCACAGATAGTTTGCTGAGTTGCTTGGATAGAGGTTGATTGAGGTCCAAACTCAACTTGTTATAAATATTCGTCTTTTCTTTGCAGCCATCGTATTCCTGTTGGTTATCTAATATCTTCGGCTGGCCGTACATCTTGCGAATCTTTTTGCTCCACTTAGCAACTTGTGTGTTATCGTGAACCGGCATCATCAATACAAAAGCCGCAGCTTGAGTGAAGTCATACATAAGAACGTCGTGGTCTTTCGCAAGTTTTATTAATGGTGTCATCAAATGTTTCATTACCCATTTACTGTGTGTATATAGAAGGGGCACGATGTCTTCTCTTAAAACCTTGCGCCTACTCCCCTCATTTATAGCAAAAATTGGTTCGTGTGCCACCTTGAAAAATCGGTCCCGCCAGTTCAGAAGTTGTAACATACTACAAGCTGTTCTGTTATCTATTGCGTGAACAGATCGTTCGAAACTTGTGTGGATATATTCTTCAATAATGTCAACGTATGTGAGACAAAATCTTAGAATCGGATAGTCGGCAAAATCATCCGGCAATCTGGCTGTCAATGCAGCTCCTGAATAATTTACTACTGTAAACGCGGGTATATCTTTAACAAGGTTGGTCAAATAGTATTTTTTTAGATTGTTGAACATTATAAGTGCTTCGTTGTTGCCTTGACATACTTGCATTTCGTTTATTCTGTAGAATTCTGGGTAGTACTTTTTGTAGGCCTGCCAATCGCTACTACAATATTTGTGTGTTTCGTAAGCAGTATCATTGAGTGTTTTAACATATTTTACGCTCGCATCGCCGCATTGCTTGCCTAGGGCGTTACGAATTATAGAGTAAACAGCTGTCGTTACCCCTGGATGACATCTTTGGTAAACGGAGAACAGGCTAAAGATGACGTGTAAGTATGAATCTATTGTGCCATCTTTTGTTTCTTGAAGAGCAGTGTACGCTAGTTGCTTGGCTACTTCCATCGTAGGATTTGAGCACAAACCTTTTACTGTGAGGGTGTGATTGGTATTTGCGGGGAGAGGGCCCTTGTCGTCCTGTTCTTCGCCATCTATTAGTTCATCGAGGGCTTTTAACATGGAATTTTTCATTTCAGCGAGTGAGGAATTCACGCTTGAGGCAAAATCTGCGCCGCATCTAGGCTTAATATATATGTCAGAGAAACTACTGACGAAGGCAGTGGTAGTGCCTATACCGCGCAGTATCTGTTGCCAGATCAAGTGAGCCGCTTGCAGCAAATGTGAAATTGTTGGACGATCGAGTCCTGGAAAAGAAACACAACTTAACATAAGACTTCAAATTAATAATTTAAGCTGTTTAGGTACTTTGTTAAATTATCGAATACTAGTACATTCAATTATATTGCAAGTGAGTGAACAGTAAGGGGACTATTAACTGCCAATTATCAATGGCGGTAGAGTAGCTGTAGTTCAGAACTTTCTAAGGGAGCTTTAGGGAGTTCTTGCCACTGTTTCTGAGTAATGTAATGTAACTCTAAATTATTGTATGTACTCTAAATGAATAAAAAATACATACCTTCAACAAACGACTGCATCAGCTCATGACATTTAATACACAAGTCGTGATATTTGCAGGGCAAGCCACAGGACGACAGCAGAGCCGTCAAGTCAAACAAGTTCTCAGTTTCAGACACGTACGATATCTGCCAGTCGTCTGGTCTCAGTAGAGATATCTCAACTCCTCTGTTCCTCATAGCTCTTGAAATCTCCCCATACTTCGGATCCATAGTGAAGAAAACTCTAAAATTCGGATGAGGTTTTATTTCACTGACGTCACCTCTTTCAGGGATGCTCAACACGCCGTTCGGTTCCAACAAACCATTCAGTCTGTCGAGAACGGCGGCTGAAGTTAAGTTCACATTGTCCAGGAGTAACCAAGATCCTTCGATCATCGTTTTCACAAGTAATGAGTCTACGAATTCGAATTTCCCTCCGGCATTCACTGAAGACACTTGCGCCACTTTATTCTGCAACTTAGTCAAAAGTTTTACAACTTCTTGTACTTTCGATAACACGGTTGGTTGATTACGGATATTTTTAATCAATTTTTCACAATGATTATTAAGGAACTTAATTTTCAATTTGAACGTGTTAATGTTATCATCCGACATTTCAGTAGTAGACGCTTTCTGTAGAGATTTGTACTCATAAAGCTCACTTAGTAACGAATTCTTGTCCCAGTCGAGTTTTTGTCTAAGCCATATTTTCCTAACCGTTTGTATTGTTAGGGTCT
The DNA here is from genome assembly GCA_932526535.1 of Caradrina clavipalpis. Lineage (NCBI taxonomy): Eukaryota > Metazoa > Arthropoda > Insecta > Lepidoptera > Noctuidae > Caradrina > Caradrina clavipalpis. The sequence continues at coordinate 6,388,355 of OW052103.1, forward strand.
CAATTTTATCATACAAGCTCTCAAGGTTTCTATTAAAATCAACTTGTTCAAAACCGCCGAGTAAATCGGAGACGTCCATTGCTGACGTCACTGGTATTACTTGTAGCTCGTTACCGATCAAGTCAGCAAGTACTTGTACTACACTGCTCTTTCCAGTAGCCGACGCTCCGACCAGTATTGTCAACCAATTCATTTTGATACTTTGAGCTACCGCCTTCAAAGTCGGCAGTTGATTTCTGAGCACAAGCAAATTCATGTCCGCAGCTCTGCGGTTTTTGAATTCTTTTTGTTCACTTCGTTCTATCATTACATCTCCTATTATAGCGTGTGTACGAGTCATGTAAAATTGAGGGTTACTGTCACTTCTTGGGTAATCAGGAAGGAATATTTTATCATATGCTTCAATCATTTTGTTCTTGTCTTCTTCAGTCCTCATTCGGTTTACATAGAGCATATCCACGTATTTTCCCGGTCTTAGAGGGTTTTCTTCATTCTGGTCTTGAATGAGAGCCTCGCACCATCTCTGTATGTCTCTTAGGTTCATTTCCCATGGAGAGCCTTTGTGACCCCACGACTGTATCTCTGTTACTTCATGGGCTACTTTGCAGTTAAATTCGACTATCTTGTGTAAAATATCTTTAGGAACATTCGGATACTGCGCTTCAACGATATATATCAAGTCGTCTTTAGTTAGTGTGTCGATGTAAACTTGAGTGAATCTGTTTAGGAAGGATATCGGCAGGCCTCTGCGGGCACCTCCTTGTTTCAAAGGGTTCTGGCAAGCAAACAGTCGCGTTTGCTCTTTAACCTTGAAAGTTTTACCCAGTTCCGGAATAAATACTTCTCCCCTGTGATCTAAACATGCGTTAAGTCCTTCCAGGACTGGTTGAGGTGCCAAATTCAATTCGTCTAATAGGATCCAATCGCCATTTTGAAGAGCACTCAAGAACGCGCCTTCTTTGAATGTGAATGATCCATCTTCTGTTGGTAGATCTGTTCCAAACAAGTCTGTTATATCCTGTAAAAGGCATTACAAATTAGAATTCAATAACCAAAAAACCTTAAACAATACGACATTAAATAAAGAGAGGCTTACCGTTTGGTCACTCAAATTGATCCGGACAACTTTATGACCAGATGATTTAGCGAGTGCAGTTACTAAGCTCGTCTTCCCGACTCCGGGATTACCCTCCAATAGGATTGCCTTATTTAATTGCAATCCGCGCAACAACCTCAAAGTATTAGCACCAGTCGTTGGAGCTGTAAACGTGAACTTTTGTTCTCCTTCCTGGGTACTGCCAGATTTATTTCCGACTTCAATGTAAAAAGGCTTAATACCGAACTTTTCCGAACCACTTTCTGCAACGAATTGAGTCTTCTTGCCGCTCAACATTTCTTGCAAACCCGCTATATACTCGCTGCCAATTGATTTTATTTGATTCAACAAGAACTTGATTGCATTTTTTCGTAGCAAGATCAAAGTTTGAGAATCTATATGGCCTGTTAGTGCTGTACCGAAGCAGTCTAAAAACGTCATACAAGCTCCATGTACGTATGCTTCAGGAGTGTCTAAAAGACCTTTAGCAACTGTGATATTAATGAAGTGCACCCATGACAGAAGATCACGTATGCTGAATGGGAATTTGTTCGTCACTTCTGAGTTTTTCAACCAGTCGGTAAAATTCAGGATCGATGTACCGATTCCTGAACTACCGTCCTCTTGGTTGCCTAGCGACACTCCCTTGTTGACGCTTTTCTCGAGAACTTTCAGAAGGTCTGATCTAGACGTGACACTGTCACACCATATTTCTGTGAACCTATTGCGCAGTGCCGGCGAAAGTTCTTTCTTTCCGAAATCTCCACCAGGGTTCATAGTTCCGACAAAATGGAAGTCTTTGTCTGCTGTAATGACAACGACATCAGAATTATCGTCACTTCCTCTTTCGGCTAACACCAGCTGCCTCTCAGGTTCCAGTAAAGAGTTCATTCTCTCCAACACACTGTCATCTGCCAAAGATATTTCATCAGCTAGGAACATGTTTCCAGTCTCCATAGCTTTTATTAGCGGTCCATCGACCCATTCAAAAAGTCTTCCGTCGTTTTTGTACTGACGCACAGGACGAAGACCTCCTAAGAAATCTGAACTTTCTGTGTGCATGTGACAGTTGACTGATAGAAGCTGACGTTTTTTTAATGTTGCCAGTACTTGACATATGGTAGTTTTTCCGCAACCAGTTTCTCCTACTAATAAGACTGGTTCATGGAAATCGAAAGACTTGCCTATTAAAACTGCAAGTCGTCTCATGTTATATGTCCAAACGACGTGACTAAACTCCTCAAGTTGATTGTTCAGGATTTTCTCCAATATGGCCTTCGTGACGGGAGACGTCCCCACATGAAGAGTAAAGAGGTTTTCAGGGTTTACCTTTCTCTTTATATGTTTTTCTATGACTTCTTCAATTATGGATCTCTCGTCAGTTTGTCGCACTTTTCCAGCTAGGATCAGATATCCTTCATCAGCTATATGCTGATCCCAGTCGTAGAATTTGTCTTCAGTTAAAGAATCTTTTGAAGTACATTTGTATCTCTGGCCCCATCTGAACAAGTCTCGCAGAGTTATAAATCCGTCTTTGCCCTGAACGGCTGCGGAACCGCGTCGTCTTATTTGTAGATCAGCCATGACAGCTATCATTTTTTTACTGTAGGCTGGTGGGACATGACATCTTTGGTGCAGAATAGTTTCTAGTTCGTTCTTTGGTATTTCATCAAAATGTAACTCGACGAATCTGTTTCTAAACGCTCTGGACAGCATTTTTCGGCCGCCGTACAAGCCTGGCGGGTTTTGAGTGGCGAATAACATGAAATTAGGATCCGCTTTGACAACTTGTTGCGTTTCTGGTATGAACAATTCTCGATTGTCATCTAACACACGGTTAAGAGCCTCTAATACGTCACTTGGTGCTAAGTTAAGCTCGTCAAGTATAATCCAGTATCCCTTTCTCATGGCTTCTACTAGAACGCCTTCTTTGAATACTAGTTTCCCATTAGCGTCGGCAGCGTAAGACCCTATGTATTCCTGAAGGTCTGTGTGTTCGTGATTATTTATTCTGACACAATAATTTCCAGAAGCTTTAGCTATGTATGTTATAAGAGAAGTTTTGCCTACAGATGTGTCTCCTTGCAACAATATCGGCAGTCGACCAAGGGATATGATTCGTGCTATGTCACAAAGATTTTTTTTCACTGTAGGAGTTAGGATATAGCCTTCTGGGATGGCTATTTCAAGTTTGCCCTGTGGGATCCAATGACCTTCGAAGAGCAAGAACGTTTGGCCAAAAACTTGTGGCTCAGGAATGAGTTGGTTTGTTACTGATTTTACGTTCTTCTTGCCGATGACTGCCCTATAATAAATAAATAAAATCATTTATTTCATATTGTCTTGTATGTCCATATTCTGTTAGTAGAGAACTTAAAACCATAATAATGGTCACGAAAATATAGTCCAATTAAAAATTCATAATCCAATCACTTAACTAAGGCTGGCTTGCAGCTCTCAGATAAATCTTGATTTATACAACTTTGCTGCAAGTGGCCCTAAGAATTTAAGTTCATAAAAATGCAATATGATAAATCTATCCCATTAAGCCTTATGGAAGAAAATTTTCAAAGCAAATGTTTTCAAATCTTAATTTTACCACAATTGAATGAATACGTACTTGGCAATCATGGCTTCTACTTTCGGATGAGATGAACGATCCAACTGCGTGAGGAAGGATAAGCAAAATGCTTCGTAAAGAGATCTTGATACTGTTCCACATTTAGCTTTGCCAGCAGCTGTTAAAGCTCTGCATAACGTCCTCAGAGAATAATGCGGTGCGTTTCCTAAAAAAATAAACAAAATATATTACAATAAGTACATAACTACCTTTAGCCCGCGACTTAGCCCGCGTGACTTTTTTGCGGATCACATTTTTTTAATAATAACATTTGTTGCCTATAGCATTCAGGAATAACGTAGCTTCCTATTAGGGAAAGAATTTTTAGAATTGAACCAGTTCTGGAGATTAACACATTACAACAAAATACAAACAAACTTTAGTATTACAAGTAAAATACATATTTAAAAGAATGAAAAAAAAAATCTATTACCTGATCCATCCACAAGACTCAACTTCGCTGCTTTCTTAATTTTATCATAGAAGCTGTAGATGTCCTTCAAAATGGCACCACCAAGATTCAAGTGAGATAAATAGTCACCAATAAGCAAAATCAAATCATTTTGTTCTGTCAACTCATCAATGAAGAACTCCGTGAAACGGTTCCTAAGACCGGCAGGCAAGTCCTTTTTACCCACATCTGTAGCTGGATTCATGCAAGCAAATAGAGTAAAATCTGGATGTCTTTTTATAGGAACTTTGTCACCTTTTTCCAGCAAGTCTATAGTCTCATTTTTGTCTTCCAACAATCCAGCTAGGCATTCCAAAATTTCTGCGGATGCCAAATTTATTTCGTCTAGCAACACCCAATGGCCTTCCTGCATCGCTTTGACTAGAGACCCTTCAATAAATGCGAAGGTCAGCTTTGAAGCCGCCTTAACCTGCTGTTCCAATCTTGCAAGTTTAAACCCAAACGCTACCCATTTCTTCAGTTTAATTGTCGACTTTTCTGCCGTTAGCCTAGTGACAGCAGCTTTGTGACTCTGCTTCATCAAAGCCAGTAAGGCAGTCCAATTTTCTGTTTCGTAGCAAGTCTCAATGTGGCCCAGAAACCTTTGATTTTTCTCAGTGTTATAAAAATTTCGGAAGAGTTCCTCAAATTGAAGTCTTATAGGTCGGATTACGTATTTTAGATCTACGGGTTTGTACCCGCCGAGGAGGTCTGCTGAGTCTGACTGTTGGTTCATGTTAATAACAACCAGTTTGTGTCCTGTCTGCCTCGCAAGATACTGCACTGATGACGTTTTGCCAGTACCTGTTTCACCAACAAGTAATACCGGCTCATCGGAGGTGACACAGCAACCAATCCTTTCAAGCAAACATTTTGACTGCCGCGTAAATGAGAATACTGTCTGTTTATTATCAAAATCAATCGTTTCTAAACTTTTCTCTACCCTCGGAACTTTGGCTCTGCCAGCTTCTAGATAGGTGGCACTTAGTGATACATTTGGCTTGTAATGATTGCAGTAAAATTCCGATTTCGATTCGACTATGCCGAGGCGTAAACCAACTTTTTTGGACAGTTCTAATCTATGTTCAGGGGAAGAAACTGAACAGGTAAATATATCCAAAGCGTCCTGCAGCACTTTTAGCGCAGATTCAGGACTTGACACGTTAAAGCCTACTACTGCTCTAGAGCACCATTTCAACAGGTCTCTTGTGGAAATCAGTCTTGATCCCCGAATGAGGATTAGATTTTTTTCTTTGTCACTATCTACTGCCTCGTTAGCCTGTAGAGATGTGTCGTGACTGCCTACTGAGAACATCATGAAGACTTCGATCATTCTTGAGCAAATAGTTGAAAGAGTCGGGTACAGAGTTTGTATGATCTCCGCGAGTTCAGACCTCGATAGAGGTTCGACGTTTATCTGTGTTAAATGCTTCTGAAGTAATGTACTGGAGCTCGACAATTTCTTTTGGAAGCCATAATTTGTTGTCAATGTTCTAAAACAAAATATATCACATCAAATATAATACAAAATCAACTTTATACCCCAGTCATTAAGTTTAATTTGCGACGTCTGTACTTACCGTTGTGTGACAAAGAGTTGAAATCCGGGAGTGACTGGAAGAGAATCTCTGTAGCCAGGAACACATAGCGAGTTTCTTTCTAGCAGAGAACTGAGGGTTGATGCCACATCCAGTGCCGCGCAGTCTATGTCTTCTAATAGCAGCCAGTGTCCATTTTGTACAGCCTAAAAGAATATATTCTTGGCATAACATGAATATGTTTTAAGAGAACTAATATTTAGTTTCTGCTTACATAAATTGTCATAGATAAGGCGGAAGGATATTATTTTACAGAATCATACTTAATGCAGGAAATGCCTACATGCTGTGTATTTTTCAATGCTAATTTTAAACCTTATGAGCATCTTGGAAATGCAAATATACTGTAAACGAATATTTGCACTTGCACACGATAAGTAAAGCAACATCTGTGTAAACAAAATATTTTAAAAGAAATTAAATAAGTCAACCTTATCTTTTTCTATTTTGACTCTAAACTCTCTACTCTTGAGCCTAAATAATGTTTAAAGAGTGTGCTTGTTGCTATTAAGGAGCAACAAATCAATACTTCGGGCAGAAATACAATAGAGATGGTTTCTGCCTACCCCCATGGTAGTATGGTACGCAAAATACGCGCTGAGACGTGGAGTTGCTAGCCCACCATACTACTACCCCTATACTCTGACTAAACCATCTTGATCGTTGTAAGTTTTTGCCTACCCCCATGAGAAAAAGGCGTGAGTTCAAGTTTGTATGTGTGTATGTAAATACAATACAGGGTATAAAATATTTCAGAAAATGCAGAAGCCATACCTCAGTCAAAACGCCAGGTCTCCACACAAATTCTCCAGGAATGTCGGTACACTGGTGAGATCCCAGTAGCATGCGGGAGTCCGTCTGGTCTCCTAGTTGCACTTTCTTGAAAGCCACGCCCTTGCGCCCAGTGATAGCAGCCAAATGTTCCACTAGAGAAGTCTTACCAGAACCTACTGGGCCCATAAGACTGAGGGCTTGACCTACAAAAGAAATTAATTTACAAATGAAGGTTTATGAATGTTTTTCACATGAAGCAAATATGAAAATGGAGTTTCTTGCCCGTTCTTCTATGGAGTTTCTTGCCCGTTCTTCTCCATAACTACCTCTTGGAATGGGCAACTAGATTCAATATTAATGATTTTTTTATGTAATGACGTTCAAAAGTGCCTTTTAATGGCCTAATTGAAATAAATGATTTGACTTTGACTTTGAAAAAAATAAGAGGGGTGCAAAAAAGGTGACAGTTAGGATAATGTAATAACAGTCATGTAACACCTCGCGATTAAATAAGAAATTTCGGCGAACATAGTACCATGATACAGTAACAAATAATTGGGCAACAGTCAGTATTTAAAATGAGGTAGGTTGCAACATTCATTATACTAGCATTTCATAACATAAAAATGTATAACAGCTAATCTCCTAACAATGTTTTTAAATATGTATAAAAGCATAAATCTTTTTCTCACCTGAAGCAACAGCCAAAGCCAAACTCCTGAGGTTATTAACAGTAGATTTTACTGGAACTAAATTACCGGGCTGAACATTACTCCTCTCATATACAGGCAGCAGTATACCATCAATATTGACAATGTTAGGACTAACATTATCTTTAATTATTTCCTTCACGGTGTGAATTGGGTCAGTGTTACTTTTTTCTATAATTTCATCAATTTCCTGTTTTTGTATGAGCATTTTGTATGTAAGTGTCATCGATTGTGCATCGGTCATATTTGATAGGATGACCATACATTCTTTTACCATCCTGTTGAGTTCATAAAGTACATAAATAAAAATTTATTTACATGTCAAAGTCAACACAGTTTTTTCTAATAAGTAGAGAAAAAGCTTCAAAAATGGCACCATACAAATAAAAGGCTTTTCTTATAATACTAAGGTCTCTTAATTACTTAAAAATAAGAAGTATTTAACTTACCATCTCACTCCTGCTAAATTATGGTTACTATAAGTTCCGATAAACTTAGCCCAATTCCATTTCGCAGACATTTCATTTGGTAACTTGCTGAGCAATGCATGGCAGCATGATACCATTTGTTTTTCTGAAATTTTCTCCCCACAATCAATGAGTCTCCGCTTCTTTGGAGCCACATTATAAGAGTCCTCATGATGGCAGAATACTTCAAATGGAGCCACCGGGTTGACTTCGAAATACTTTAAGGCATACCTAAAATGGAAGAATGGCTTAGAATATCGCAGAATGAGTATTAGCTTTAAAAAAAAACATTTTGTCACTTATTTTCTAGTATAACATAGTCTATAGGGTGTGTGATGTTAAAAAATAAAATGTTGCACATATTTTTCAAATTTTAAATGTCAGATTTGAAAATCCAGCAATACACCTAGCTTTGCACTTTTGGGTCACACATTACGGCCACAATAAACCTCCACCACAAACTGTGAATTACGGTATTCATGCACTTTATATAAACTTGCCACAACGTTACAGGGCATGAGGCGTTTACGGACTGTAGGGTATGGGCTGTATTCAGAGACACTTACTGTAATACATCTGGGTGGTCGCTCAGCGCAGCCAGTATTATTGAATACAACAAGTGAGAAGTCTTTTCAGGATCACTGTATGTTTCATGGCTTGTATTTGAAAATACTGGTTTCAATGGGATTTTGGCCGAAACTAAAGCAAGAAGTATATTCGATAGATATTTCTTAAATAGTTTGGCATCTTCAATTTCAAGTATAAATTCTGATAATTGCTTGACAGCATTTTGAATGACAAATGTGTTATCATTTTTTGAACCCTGCAAAATAATACAAAAAAAAGTGTGAGATTGTGACAGATAAACAGACAAATACAGTCAACAAAAAAGATTTTTAACCATGACGTCACATTTATAATATACGTTTTTTAGATACTAAATAAGGGTTTTGAATAAACTATGCTTTAATGACTAGAGAACAGACTGTTCATTTTTTTATTTTTTTAGTAGCCTATCAAGTTTCCCACTGCTGGGCCTCCCCTTTCTCCTTCCAAACCTATCTGTCCTGTGCAACTGTTCATTAATTAAAATAAAATTCAATTTGCAGATATCCATCAGTTTGGAAGGAAATTTCAACTCTATTTGACAACCCTGATTACTTATCTCTTTTGTTGACCCTACATACAAGACCTAAATATCCTAATTTGCAAAATTCTAAGTAAAATACATTGCAAATTTCTTGAAAATGTAACATAACTTGCATTAGATACTGTGAACATGATATCCAAACAATAAATTTACATGTAAGACATGTGAAGGCCAAATTAATGATGTAACTACATTTTCTTAATTCTGTTACATATCTTACTAAATTAAGAAAATAGATGTTGCATAGTGTGAAATTGATTTTTTACGGTCTATTTGCCAAAGGGGCTACATCGAAACAGGCTGAATAATTATTATTACATCACACAGAAATAATATCATTTTTAAATTCTGAAATAATAAAGACCAAAACATTTATAAATAAAAAAATTGTAGCATAGGGACCCAAAAAAAACTAGATAGATTCAATTTCATATAATAGAACAGCAGACTACTGGCAATGTCTAATAGCTGCATAGACATAAATCTACACCTCAGAACTCTTGCCGTGATTATTGGTAGAGGTATTAATGATGTTAATCAGGAAATAAATATTACACAACCAGCAGCAACAAAAAAGTGGACATAATATTATTGTCAATGGGAAGTATATCTCCTTAAGAAAATAGGTAATAAATACAATGTAACTGATGTACGCTGAGGTCTCTACGGTCTGTACGCTAGAGATCATTGGTTCAATTCCCAGGTCGAGCAGTGTTATTGGGTTTGTCTATGAAATTCTCAGTAGCAGCTCAGAGTTAGGACTTGTGCCAGGTTAATGGCAATACGCTAGCCCCCTATTCCATGGGACCAAAACGAACCGGCGAACTGTGGGTGTACATTAGTAGACCTCTTCCAGGCCGCCCAGGTCTGTTCTAATACAGAAAAAGGCATGAGCCTAGACCACCACTGTTGCTAAAGCAATACTGACACAATTTCACTGATATATCAGGGTCTATTGGAACTATAAAATTTATGTATCAATTCTGTGAGGTTCGTATTATTTATTTAGTGAAAAATCAATCAAAATTGCAGGTACTAACCAGAAGTTCTTCACATGTTTTAGCTAATTCAGCGGTTTTAGTTTCACTGCCTACTGCTTTAAGTGCCATCAACATGTTGCACACCGACATTTTATCATTCCGTAAAACAAAAAATAAAAGGTTTATAACAAATATTTGCGTAAATGCAAATAAAATCGATAGCCGGCCTCGTGTTTATACATTTACAAGAGACAGCTACAAAGACTTGCGTGAACCTGCGCAATGTGCACCATGCTGACAGTCTGACACTGGACAATGACATTGACATTGACATTTCACTGGTGCTGCGTTTTGTTCAGTATCCCTTTGGGGTAAAATAACGTAGGTAATTCTTCTTCTCATTGATCATTACCTACTTTAAATAGGTAGTAGTACAATTTATAATTATTCATATTTATTACTTTTGGCTGATGATTGAAATATTAAGAGTTGTCGTCTATAGTTCCAATATTAGTAAAATGTTCTGAAAACACGTTAGTAAACAATGTACCGTAAATTCTTAATTTGTAATTTTTATTAATAATAATTCAACTACAAAGTTAAAACTAAATAATAATTAAATTACAAACTATAATATACTACTACTATTTAATATACTACTATTTGTAATACTTTTTACGTATTTTATGATAACGTAGTAAGCAAGATACCTTGCATGCACGTGTGGTTCTTTATGATTCTATTACAAATATTGTGATACATTCATTTTAAAAGAGTATGAATGGACTTTCCAAACCATTTTTCGTCATACGAAACTGCCTTATGCAAGGAGCAACTACATTTATTGTAATACTTTACGTCTCGTATAGGGGTAATTTGCTAAAACCTATGAGACGAAAACGGGTGCGTTCTATTTGACAGAAACTTGATACTCCGAAACCTATTTGGCATAACTCACTTCGCATAAACTTCTTTAGACGAACGTTTTTAAGGCATACATTTTTTATAGTATAATTATTTTTTGGCAGAATGTTTTTATGTCCGAATTTAAAATGGCATACTTTTAAGATGGCAGAATTTTATTTGCCATAATTACCTTTGGAATACTTATAATTTCGCATAATTTCGTTTAGTATAACTTTTATAAAAAGCGAGCGAAGCGAGCTCGTGACTTGGGGCACCCCGACTCGGACAGGTTAGGTTAGAAGGGGATGGCGGAGTCTAGAAAGCGAGGGAAGCGAGCGAACAGACCCCGCGCGCCATCCACTTCGTGGTTATTTTTTTTGTAAACCTTGAGCCCCGCGTGGCGGGGTTCCCCGACTATGTCTTTAAAACCTCGAGGGCTCTGGATCTATCTCTGTACGAAATGTATGCCAAAAGGCGATTCTGCCTGTGAACTTACTGCGATATAGTTCTGCTTTTTAATTATTATGGAAATGAAATTCATGTGAAATGTGGATTCTTCCAAACAAAATTATGACTTATAAATGTATGCCAAATAAGTGATGCCATATGACTTTCTGCGAAAAGAGGTTTATATCAGTTGTTATGCAAAATAAAACTAAGACTTAAAAAGTTCTGCTATAAAAGGTGTACCCGACGAAAACACGTCACCTCGATCTCGGCGAGGGCTATAGCTCCGTAACTACGTGTCGTACGCAATTAATTTAAATGCCGTTGGATAGAGCGCAGTAGCCATTACTCGAATCAAGTATAAGTCGGGACCCATTCTAAAAATGAAGTTTTAGTGAATTGAGAGCACATACCTATATTACATTGCAGATGGTCCCGAATGGGTCCCGACTGCTACATCTTTAAGTGCAATCGGGTACAACGACTTTCTTGTTTTAGGGATTTTTCATAAATACTCAGAAAAGCAGTCGGGTTTTTTAGTTTTTTAAATTACCGTTTTTTTTTTTCTCAAAAAGATAGATTTTGAGGGGTTTCTTAAAAGTTGGGGGAAAATTCACATGCTCATCTAGAAGTTGCTTCACGATTTCTTTTTTCCTTAGTCTGAGTTCACGATACTATATGACAGAAATGCCATTATTTTATGAAGATGGAGCACTCTTTCGTCTGGAAAAAAATAAAATACGACAGCGTATTCTCGCTTTTTAATCTTGACCATGTAAAGTGATTATTTTTTTAGAAAGAGACACAACCTTTGGTTCTTGCTGTTATCGTTCCATGTAGTTTTACTACTAAATAAGGTAGTGCCGTACATACTACTTCCATGGAGATAGTTGTCATAGTTGTGTGTGATCATAGATTATAGTCTTTGGCCTATAGCACAAACAAACACAAAAAGTGACATTAAATTTGAGCGGGACGAGTGTTTTCGGCAATGATTTTGTTTTAAAATAATATTTACTTTGATTTATTAAAATGGACGACTCTCAAAGTTCCGACTTTTTGTCCGAGAGCACCGATATATTTTGCAATAGTCCTACAGAGCCAGCGATTGTATCCTTTTGCATTTACAACTTTAAAAAGTCTAAAACTTTAGAATCTTTACTTCTTCACAATACCTACCATTTACAACAATTACAATATTATTTACAACATTTATTTCCTTGACCGAGTTATCAGATGAACACTGTAACATACGAATCTTTGGTACTTGGTACTAAATCAGCATTTTCAATTATAAGAAACGAAATAAAAAGTTCAACATTTTCTGTTCACTTCTCAACTTTTCTAGTTGATTGCAGTAGTTGTGTTACTCAGGTACAAACAACACTTAGACATCTTTGTAGTAGATCTATATAGCAGAATGTTAATGTTATTGTGTCACTTTCCAGAGCTTAGACCTCATCATAGATCTACTTGCTGAAACATGTCTCAAACAAAATAAATTAAAAGAGTATATGAATGAAGCGGTGTGCCTTTTACAATTATTATCAGATTTAATCAAACAAGTCATAGAAGCTATGTCCATGGCATGTTGTTCTATGAAGACATTTCCAACTGTAACTGGCCGCATTATTATGTTGGTTTTTACACACTGTAAAGATAGGTGAGTGCGAACTTTCCAAACTAAAAACAAAAAAACATCATCATACAATTGTGGCCCATAGCATAATTTATTTAGGTGTGCCGCAAAATTACAAAAATTATATATGACTATGATGTACAAATGATCAAATCAAACTCACAGACTTGGGTGAATAAACTTTTTAGGTCTTTCATAAAATATTAACTAATCCATAATTTCAATTTATGGAGTTTCTTGCCCATTATTCTCCATATGAAACTACCTTTCGGGATAGTCAACTAGATTCAATATTACTAATATTTTCTCATGTAATTGACTTTTAAGAGTGCCTTTTAGAGGTCTAATTGAAATAAATGATTTCACTTTTTGACTTTTAACAATCCAGACTTTATTAGACCATTAGAAACAATACTTTAAATGGTATTGTATTAATAATGTTATGGTATTACCATCAGTTATTAATTGTTAATTCCCTATATTTTCAGTGAATTTCTGTATGGAAGCCGATTGCACTTTGTAGAGAAGCAATTGAAGGATTTGTTCAGAACTTGCCATGAACTACAGTTGACATATTTGATGGTTTTAGAAAAACATTTCATTTTTGATTTAACTGAAAGTGAAGAACTGGATATTCTCCTTGAAGGTGAGCTGGGAAGTAGCTCATATTATATTACCTCTCTATCCCATCTCACATACCATCATGCCTGTATACCCATGCCATGCCTGTATTGCAACAAAGAAAATCTGTATGAAAAATCAAATATATACTTCACATTCTATGACAATAATTTTATTAGATTCTTGTTTAGATTTATTTCTCGTGGCTAAATAATTACAGCCGCATAGACCGATCTTCCGGGTTAAGCCACGCTTGCCGAGGTTGGTCTGTGGATGGGTGACCATTTACTATAGAGAGTTTCCTCAGTGCCTCGGAAAGCACGTAAAGCCATTGGTCCCGGCTGTCATTTGTAGATCTTTGACAGTTGTTACTGTTAGTCAAAAGCCTGAAAGTCTGACAACCAGTCTTACCAAGAGTATCGTATTAGGTACCCATTACTGGGTTTTGGAGGTCTGATAGGCAGTCGCTCCATGTAAAATACTGATATTCAGCTGCATCCAGTTCAACTGGAAGCCGACCCCAACATAGTTGGGAAAAGGCTAGGCAGATAATAAAAACTTATCATATTCTAAGAAGTTTCTTATATGTGAAAACATTTTAACTTTTCAGCTCTAGACATCAACTTGAAGATTGGAGAAATAGTTCAAAACCTGGATGTAAAAACTATGGCGGAGCAATGGAAGGCTTATACCTTTATGTGTGAGAAATACTCAAACTATCTCCTGGATAAGAAAATTTATAATGATTGTACTAGGATTCTGTGTTCTATGGTCACTAATAACATTAGAACTGCTTTGGAGGTAATATAATTTTGTTAATAATGAAATAGTTAAACGAGTTGCTTGAAATGTCATTACTGGGTACTGTAAGGGTTCTTTTCAAATTGTCTAACCTTAAGTTAGTTTAGGTGGATTATATCATATCTACGTATAGTCTATATTTGGCAAGTTTTAATAATAATAATACCAGTCTATGGTTCCATTGTAAGGCAAAGGTCTCCTCTCAAACAGATGAGCATTTATCACCATGCTTGCTCAAGGCAGATGGGCGATTTTAGACTTATATTTCCTAACAATCCAGGTCCTTATAGTCCAGGTTTCCTCACGATGTTTTGCTTCAGCGATGTCATAGACATCAAAGATAAACTTAACAAGTAGATATATACTGAACAAGTCACTTGCTACTTGCCGGAATTTGAACCCACAACCTCATGTATAAGAGGCGGGCGCTTTAATCCCTGTGCCATCACGACATTATATTCTACATATGAAATATTTATTCAACTCTGACAGACTCTATTAAAACACCCTTTTTATTTACAGGAAAAGCAAGAAGACAAAATAGTATTAAGGTCACTAAAAGTCAGCAGTTTCACTGTAAAAATATTGTTGAGAGTATGTAATACTTTCAAGCATGCTGTAGTGAAAGATCATACCTCTGTTGTAGAACTTCTACTTTATATTCATTTGTAAGTTTATTTTTTACTAGCTGTTCCCCGCGGTTTCACCCTCGCTGCTCAGCACCTGTTGGTCGTAGCGTGATGTTACATAGCCTATAGCCTTCCTCAAGAAATGGACTATCCAACACTAAAAGAATTTTCCAATTCCAACCAGTAGTCCCTGGGATTAGCGCGTTCAAACAAACAAACTCTTTAGCTTTATAATATTAGTATAGATTTAGCATTTTTTTCCATATCTTGTGTTTTACACTTTTTATCAATCAATATAACAAAACTTATTATTGAAAATCTATAAATGTCTAGTTGCAAAGACAGTTAGGGTCTCTATACACTTAAGGTGTCGGCCTATTCGGTTCGGCAGACGCTATATTCGGATCGGCATTGTTTGAACCGATCGTGCCGACTCGCATATGACAGCGAACCTTTACGAAGCAAGTCGAGCAATCCTGAAACATGCACGTCAATAAATCATTATCATTTAATTGGTTTCAGAAATAACGAAGCTTATCTACACACAATGCTTGGGAAGTCCGAACAGTTTATAAATCTTATCAATAACCATGTAACAAATCCAGTCAATCTACTCCTTAATGAACTGATGACGGATGAGAAGTTATTATCAGTAAGTATTGTAGGTACTTGTTTAGAGGTAACTCACTTTTGCTTAGTAATCTTTGAATGATAGAAAGAAGCAATGGTCCGGGAAACAGAGGTGGAGCTCTATAAATTAGTTTCTTTTTCTTGAATTTCAAGTACTGGATGTTCAATCAGTTCAGTTATCAGTTTTAAAAACACATATATGTATGTACATGTACTGCTGAAAAATGGGCTTGCAAATAGATTTTTAGAAATTCATAATTCTATAGTGCAATTTATTTGGGATTTGTTAAGATGTTTTTTTTTTTTGATAGAATAAAATTATTTATATTTTGTTACATATCAAAGAGGCGTAAATAAAAGGGGCGGGGTAACCCCCTCCTATACTCTTAACTATAACACAATACAAAATAATTTTCCCACGTTTTTATATATTGCTATTGTTTTGTGTTTACACCTTTTATTTTCATTCACAAGCATTTTACGCTTCGCATTTTAAATGACTTGTTTTTCTGATAATAATTATTGTTGTTCTATAAATAAATGTCTGCAAATCAAGTAATAACCAAATTATTGAAGGTCGCTATTTTGTAGTAAGCAAACAAGCTAAGCACTTCAATTTCCAATAGGAATTGCCCTATAGTTAGAGAAGAATATTCTAGTATAAAAAAAAACCTTGTGCCAGCGACTTTATTATTGTGAATGCTGATTATTGCGGAAAATTCCTTATGAAAGTCTGGAATGGCGGAGGGGTCTGTCAGACTTTGACTGACTGGATCCCTGGTGTAAGTAGAAAAAGGTAATAATGGAGTGGTTATTACCTTTTCATACTTACGCCAGGGACTCTGGGAGCGTACGTGCTTTCCACGATACTCGACTGGTGTTGGCGCCGAGACCGCTTCTGCGGGCCTCCTCAGAACCTAGTAGCTTTGTCTAGGTTCCAAGCTACCTCTTGTCAAATTTTATTACTATCGGTTTAGTAGCTTTGCCATGGTAATTCGCATGTTTAACCCCGGATACAAAAAGGGGGGTGTTATAAGTTTGACGTGTCTGTGTGTCTTACTGTGGCACTGTAGCTCTTAAACGGGTGCACTGATTTGAATGCGGTTTTTTTTTACTTCTAAGCAGTTTACCCAGCAATGGTTCTTTTATCAAAATCGGTTAAGCCATTTAAGTTTATCAGCTCTTTTGTTAGTTGCGGTAGGTCATTTTTAATTTTATTAATGGTAAAGTTAATTAATCTTAAATTTTTATTTTCAGTTTATCTGTAACTACAACATAAACGAAATAAGAAAAGACGATGAGCTGCTTGGCCTAATAGTTCTAGTAATATCATTAATTAAAATAATTGTTCAGAAAACTGGTCAGCAGCCAGTAAAAGTGTTAAAGCATAAGATAATCAACCTTGTTTACAACCTATTGCCACATTGTAAGTAGACATAACTTTCATTCTTATTGTTTTATATTGCGATTTTGGTGTGGGTCGGTAGACACAAACGGGTCGGCACATTCGGTTCGGCATTCTCAATATAACCCATGATAGCACTGCATGGCAAATGCCGAACCGAATTTGCCGACCCGCTTTTGTGTATTATCGCCGTGTCGTGCCACGACAAAAATATGAGGAATGCCTTTACGTTTGTGTATGTCTAACTTAGTATTTCTAATTTGTCCAGCACAATCAGAAATTCTGAGGTCAAAAGTTACACTCCAAAGAAACTTTACATTTATTTCTCAAACTTTAAAAACAAACTCAAGTCCTCAACTTTCCAACAACCAGGCTCAGGACTCTAGCTCATCCAATATTTAATGACACAATTATATCAAAGTCAAAGCATTTATTTCAATTAGACCATTTACAGGCACCTTTTAATTGTCAAGAAGTTTCAGTTTAAAGTTGAAGCTAGTTACTCATTCCAAAAGCTAGGTCTCTATGGAGATGAACGAGCAAGAAACTCCATGGACACTCTAACTAATGTAACTCTATGTATCATAAAATGAATATTTTCAGGCCACATCTGGTTCAACATGGGACTCAAATTCAAATGTGAGACATCAAGTCGTCAGTATCAAACATATGGGTTGTACGAGCACTTACTTACTCATACGCTCGCATTGACAGCTACGATGACGAATGAAGAAGTTAATGTATTAGAGAAAATTATGGTTAAGGCTGTACTGAGCACGGATTGCTGGAGTGCTATGTTCTCTACTAATTTGTGGGTGCTTTTGGCTAGGTATGTACTATGGAAAGAATATAATGATTTGTGTTAGTGATATGAAGATTCTATTGTCAATTTGTGTGACTATTATTTGATCGTTTATTTTTAGTAACTGTGGGGAACTTTCTCATTTTTATCCTAGTCTCAATCTGGAATAAATCCTAAAATTTGACAAGATATGGACATACATTTTCGCTAAAATTAGATTGTAATTAGATTTCGAAGGTTTTTAATTATGAAAGTGCAGACTTCAACTGCAATTTCAATTTTTAAAATTACTTACTTCAGTTTGCTTGTATTGCCCATGCTGTTTCAGAACGTCAAGCCGAGAGTTCCTACTAACACAAGTCATTTCATTGTGTAAAATCTACCAAAAACTGGAAAACAATCATTTATTCGTCGATTCACCACAAAAAGTACACCTAACACATACTATCAGTGGATTATTTGAAATAATGCATGATGAAGATAAAATAAAAATCTGTAATTTCTTTTCTATAAATGATGGTAAAAATATAAGTTTGTGGAGTTGTCTGAAATTATACAATTTACCGAATGACACACAGCTTGACGGCGAAATGGTTGTTATGGAGAAGCTTAAGTTTGAAATGCGGGGCATGATGTTTCCTGAAAATAATGTGGATATTGAGGAATTGGTAAGATCAAATCATTTAATTTTTGTTCATCAAGGAAACCGACTGACTATCGCAAACAAGCTGACGGCCCATCTTATGTGAAGTGGTCACGTCTGTCTATAGACATCTGCAATACCACACCTTGCAAATGCGTTGCCATCCCAGAGACAAAGTTAAAATGACTCATAAGCTGTAATTTCACCGGCACCCATACCCTTCAAACCGGGATTATCGGTGTAAACATAATCCTAATAAACCGAAATATCCTAAATATACCGGCGAACTGTGGGTGTACATTGATATACCTCTGCCTAACCCTTCGGGGAATACAGGCGTGATGGGATGGTACATAATCCTAATAGTTTAAAAAAGGCCTTTACGTATTAGGTCTATGTCTGGTTGTACAAAACTCGTTTTCTTGAAAGACGCCATGTGCTACTTAAATCTGAACCTTATGCCAACGCCATAGAAGTCACAATAAGCGATGTCAACATTTATGAAAATTATCAATTAAGCCCCAACGTTTTCTCTTGAAACCGTGTGAAACGTTTTAATTATGCGTTTTATAATAAACTAAAATGTTGCACAACCAAATCATGGTTATTGCATAAACTATTATATATTTAATTGAATTTTATAGTCCAACAACAATAGACGCTATATCATTCTCTTCTAAATGTTAAGATAAGTAATGTTGTAATAAGAATAATTGAAAACATGTTTCTCTTTCAAAACCAGTTTTTACCATAAATTAAACACATACTAATTTGTTTTCAGATAAAAGTAATTTACTTAGCAAGTACCTGTTCAATAATAAATAGAGAAGATGATATGGAAACATTGCTCATACAAGCTTGGATGAAGGCTTGTTCTAAAAATATTCAGCACATAGTCAAAGTAAATAAGGGCACTCTATGGTATTACAGATACATTGAAGCGTTAGTCGCACTAACTATTTCGACGGAACATATATTTCACGGTAGCGCAAATTTAATCAAGGTGAGCATAACGTAACATACCATCACGCCTGTATTCCCCCAAAGGTTAGGCAGAGGTGTACCAATGTACACCCACAGTTCGCCGTTATGTTTAGGGTCCCATGTAATAGGGGCGAGCATGTTGCCATTAACCGGGCACAAATCCTAACTCCCAAGCTAGGTACTACTGAGAATTTCGTAGAAAAACCCAATAACACTTTTTACTCCACCTGGGAATCGAACCCAAGACCACTAGTGTAGCAGTCACGCTTAGGACAACTAGGCTAACGAGGCAGTAACCAAGGTAAGATTTTAGTCTTTATTTCAGTCACGTTTTAATACTTAAAATGGTATGGACTTCTTGTTTTTCATTAGTCGTGCGTTTCACGAGTAGTAAATAGAACTTGTGCGTTCAACGCTTACATATGATGAACATTGTAATAACTAGCGTGAAGAATGCCATTTTTTACGCTTTACTGATAAGCGATGATAACCGATAACAAATAAATAAACAATTCTTTTCTCTACCTCGCAGTCCTTAGCAAATTGGGCGAACTACATTCTTCGAACTTGTATCCTGCATTATTTAAAGACTCGCAGTCTTTTTCCACTTTATGACAGTTTTAATTTAGAGCAAAAACTGCCTTCTGCAGAAAATAATCCTTAATAAGAGTCCCACACTGCCTACCGCCATTTTGGAAAAGCCCGCGTTTCTTTTTATTTTTTTAAAAGATTAGATAATGAGCTTGAGTTATGCGCAAAGATACTCCTCTTTTCAGCGATGCGCAATTATCATACATAAAGTAGGTACTTAATACTGAAGGTCCCCACGTTTTTGTTCCAATATAACCTTGTACTCGATTCGTATCAGTTAATACGTATTTAAATTAGTAATGGCCCTTTGAAACAGACACGTTTTTATGGAATAAGTTCTTTAACTAATTATCTTTACGATTTTAGGTTCTACACATTATCTCGCAAATTGTTCAATCGGAGTGTAAAGAATTGAAATTACTATTGATTAATATTCTTTGTAAATTAGCTAATTTCGAAACGTATGATATGAATAAGAATCTCGTGGAATCTATACTCACGCGAACATTTAGCGAATTATTTCAAGATACGGATTTGACTGTTAAAAATAAATTGTTTAATACGCTGAGGAAGCATAGAACTAGTACACTGGATCGAATAGTTTCTAAAATTGTCAATGAAGACGATTCATTGAGAGAAATGTGGAGTTGTTTTATACGACACGGACGATTGCAGAAAGAGGATTTTAACTTGAAGGAACATTTACAATACACTACAGATTTTAAATATTGTCACAAATGTATTCAAGATATCGATGAGTTTAGAGATTCAGGCTCCGTGAAAATGCAGAAATCATTGAGCAATAATTTCGATTTTGTTGATATCGATTCGCTGTTTGACGCCGAGAGCGATGCAGAGCCTGCGTGCAAAAAAGCAAAACTGAACACCAATGAGGTAGAACAAATTATAAGCAGGCTGGAAACTGACGCATCTTCGCTTTGTAAAATAAAAGAAAACATTTTTTCTACTGAATACTTGAATAGAATTAAAATTGTATGCAATAAGTTGAACAATATACTTGATTGAGTTCATTTTGTGTTTCATTGTGTTGAAATAAAACAAAAAGTATTTCACATTTATATTTATTGTTGTGTTAAAAAAAATCTTTACAAATAAGTGAAATATAGTAATCATTATAATAACCGTACTTAAAAACCAGTATTTGATTACACTGTCATATAAGATCTTCACTATAAAGGTTAGGACATCAAACATCTAAAGGGAATAACATTTTAACTGTGGCCGAGAGTACAACGACCATGTGTTTATAGTTATGGCAGTGTAACAATACTGGTACACGAGAATAAACTAAAATAGATTTAATTGATACTCGGAGGTAATAAGACCTTAGTTCACATGTCAAATAGTATCAACTATCATCAGTCGCACTTGAAATTTATGACTTCACCCTAAATCGCCGAAACACTTACACTTGGTACAGTTGTACAATACCGTAGCCCGAAGTATAAATGTCATGTAACACAGCAACAGTTACTAAATAAATTCTAGTTAAATATTTATATCTAACATACATCATTCACGTAGCTTAATTCTATTCGTTCTATTGATCTCTTATTAATTGTGATGGCGAAACATTCAAGAAAATACTTAAAATTGGCTAACTAATAATTAAAATTATTGAATACATTGATAATATTGCCGTACATGTACATAATGGGATAGACGTAGCGGATGTAGCCATTCAATAAAGCATAAAGCCTAAAGCATATCATACAGCTAAAACTTAACGTATTACGAAGAAATAAATTATAGAAATAATACACGAGAGTAAACAAAAATAACATTGGAATTAATTATGTGAAATAAGATCGTACGACTTGTTAATATTAATACTTGGCGGACTCATTTCCGTAGCCTTGATCGTGAACACTGATTGTGTTTTTACAATTAAGTTCAAAATTGAATATATTTTCGATCCTAGATAATCGTGCTCTATCCACAGTGCATTGAGAAAATAGTCTGGCAACGAGTGACAAATATGATGAGGTAGGAAAACTGAGTACTAGAAAAAGATTACGAATAGCAAAAAATGCCAGCAAATAATAAAGTCAGTCCCGCACGATCATAAAAGGGCCACTCGTTACAGACCACACTATATTTTGTGACGTTCAAATGCAAATAATTATTTGAGGCACCTTACAAATAGGTTACGAATGTACGTTTGTGCGATATAGTTGTATTTAATGTTTTATCGAGATATAAAGAATATCATCTTTTTAATAACTTTGTTTATTTGTCGATTTCAATTTTAATATATTGCCTTGATCCAATTGGAATGATCGAGTCAGTGGACCTGAGTAAGCAGCACACTGTTACACCGTAATACCAACATTCTAATATCACTTATTACCATTATAACCAATACTAATCTTGGTACTATTTACAAGTTAAAAATTGTGGAAAGTTCAATGTACACGACAACAATTCATTGTTGTACTGTTAATGGTATTAGTAATTTATAATCAAATTATACAATTAACGTCTCAAGCTTACATCGACAGTTGCGTTAAATGTTCTGAGGATGTAAGTTTACAATATAATCTTTCATAGCATACAAAACACTAAGCACCGGGTTTGAAAACAATAAATATTGCACATAACTGTGACATTTTCAAAAAAAAATGTGCAGTTTTAACGAATGAGAATATTTTACGCATGACATTCTGTTATATAATTGAAAATGTCTAATATATATACTAAGTTAGTCTAATAAGTTAGGATACAAAACTTACACATTCAAAAATACTTATTTACTTAGGCCAATTATATTTTAGCTTTAAAGTAAATGGTTAAAATACGTAATTAGTTTGTGTCGATACAATTTAGATTACACTGTGGCCACTTTCAACTAAAACTAAAAGTCTTGGCACAAATAAAATATCAGTTTTGGGTGAATATTTTGATACAATCAAATAAAATTACTAAGTTCTTGAGCATGATAAATATTAAAATGATTACGAGAAAACGAAACTTCGCGAGTTAAGAAGTGTAAATGTCATCGTTACAATTATATAAATAGTTAAGAATAGCGTTCCATTAATTATGTTTTAGAACAGCTTAAATTAAATAAAATCCTAACGTCTAAATACCCTCAGAACAATTAATTATGTATATAAAATTCAGTTCTTTATTAGGATTATTTGGCATCTATCACCAACATCGTTATTCTACTAAACATGGTATACGAAGGTGAAAATACCTAATCTGTTAATGCGTCTCTTCATAACATAAATCCTTACAAAACGCGTACTAGACGCTCGATAATTTAATTCCCTGCCGAGCCTAGAGTTCCTCCTATTGACACACACTTGCACTGCGTCGCCTATCGTCGCCGCTGCTACCGACACTACTGCTACACCACAGCGCCACAAGCATTCCAATGTGATTATGAAGACGAAACAAATTTCCGAAGCTAACTTTATACGATATAGCCTCATAACTCGAACTTGAACATATTAACTACGTTGGATTTTTCTTAGAGCCTGAAATGTATCCTTAATATTTATAAATCGATTCAAAAATGCAGCGAAGCAGAGAACACATTTTATTCGATTGCAAGAGAAATGACGTTAGAAGCGATCCACGCGGCGCCAATAAATAGCTCAATGTTATATCGATGGTCTGAAGCGTCGTGAAAATGAATAAAGCGTTGATATGTCACCCCTATTATTGCTGTTTGGGAGAATTATTAAGATGCTGTACACAGTGTACACTCTCCTTTTAGCTTACTTCATTTCGAATAATATCGTAAGTGATCACCCTAAAGAGGCTTATAATAGTTGAAGAATCGTAAATGTTAACCTATGGCTAAATACATTTAGAAATCGTAGGCAGTCTAACTAAACTTATTACCGATCGAGGAGTAATAACATTACGTCTACGTCGCCATTTCAAATTCGCATAATATATCTCTTATTCGCTTCGTCTTGCAATAATAAAATTATGACCTCTCTCGTGAGGGGTTCAAAGTAATCATTTGTCACCAGTAGAACTGATTATCGTGGAAGGGTTTATGAACGGGAGCGTTGTGCTCCGTGAATCATAAAAGGGAATGTAACGGAAGGAGCGTGTCCTGCACATAACTGGTCGTAACATCATAATCGTCATCACTCGCTCACGACTCCTGCTGGTGGTGCGTGTGGCGCGTGCGTGCGGCGGCGCGGCTCAGGGCGCGCGGTAGGCGGCGGCCGGCGCGTGGCGGGCGTGGTGCTGGCACAGCGGCCGCGCCTGCTGCTGCAGGCTGGCCTGGTGAGCCTGCAAGCTCGCCTGGTGCGCAGCCTGCAAGCTGGCCTGGTGCGCAGCCTGCAAGCTCGCCTGGTGGGCCTGCAAGCTCGCTTGATGGGCGGCTTGCAGGCTAGCCTGATGCGCGGCTTGCAGACTTGCCTGATGCGCAGCTTGCAGCTGTATACTCGCCTGGTGCGCCGCCTGCATCTGTCCGATGCTGGTCTGCGCCATGGGGTGCATCTGTAGATACTGCATCGACGTACTGTTGTGCAGCATCTGCAGTTCCGGCGGCATGTGGTACAGGCTTGGAGTCTGTGGACAAGGCCATAATGTTATATAAAAACCTCCATAAGACCCAACTGAATGTCTAATATTAGCCAAGTATCGTCCTATTGTCGAAACTTCACAATACAATGTAAACGTACATGATGCGAGTGTGCGTGTCGGTGGGGCGGCAGGGAGGGCCGGGCTCAGTAGGCGGATGCCTCCTTGTACTCGGAGTTGTCCATGGTGAAGAAGTCCTCGAGCTTCCACTGCAGGGTCTCGAAGGTGGGTCGCTTGAGCGGGTCCTTGTGCCAGCACTCGAGCATGATCTCGTACAGCGCCGCCGGACAGTTCTGTGGGCAAGGCATGCGGTAGCCGTGCTCTACTTGATGCAGTACTTCGGCGTTCGTCATACCTGTTGATTAAAGTGTGTTTTAGTATAACTGCGTCTCGCGTTGTCTCTAACAACGTTTGTGTTGAAAGTACTGTCTGTACTGTCAGTATGTTAAAAGCTAAAAAAATATTTAATACTTTTTTTAATAAAACGAGTCCTTCAATTACAATTTCACCTTCCGAAAGGGTTCCAATTGCTTTAACTCAAAACACCACTCGAAAGACTCGACAAAAAGTCGTAAACCAATTCAAATTGATGAAAAATGCAACTTCATAACACGTTGCAAAAACTACTGTTATTGGAAACTTCGAAAGTGGCAACACTCACCTGGATAAGGTATTCGGCCGTAAGTGACGAGTTCAGTCAAGAGGATGCCGAACGACCAGACATCTGACTTTATGGAGAATTTACTGTAGTTGGCAGCCTCGGGCGCTGTCCATTTAATGGGGAACCGGGCGCCCACGCGGGCCTCGTATTCGTCTTCCTGTTAACGGAACATGCGGCATTTAGTCTTAACGGAATAACATTTGTATTTGAAACAATGTAATGAGGTAGACTGCGTGTCTCTGGCTTGTATTGACAGAGGAATGTCATACAATGCTGCAGTGTTTTGTTTACACATTTACCTTTACGATAGGATAAGTTACTTTCACATTTAAAAATAAAACCTTGTAAAGGAAATAACTAATCAAAACAATATTAATTAACTAAAACATTAACTACTATTTGTAGACAACTGTATTTTCTAAAGAAATATGGGAGTAGCTTGTGAATTTTCCTATATAAATAAATAAAAATTTACAAAAGTAAAAGTCGTCACGAGATTTGAGTGATGTGAAACTGTTTTGACAACCGCAAGCGCTTTATGGTTATTTATTACTTATTGTTATAATCAAATATATTCATTTAACTGATTGTTGTAGAGGGAAATGACACGAGTATGTGACTAATGGAAAACCGCGACTACATAACTTGTGGTAAAGTAAAACTTAGTTTGCTAACTGGTTGGAAAAAAAATACCTATTTCCTTAAATAGAAAGATATTTATAAAGGAAAACCTAAAAGGTAATTGAACTTTAGAATTACGTCATGTTGTACAAAATTAAAACAGAAATGGAAATAAACACAGTGGTAAATAAATATATAGGACTTACTTTGATAAGCCTAGCAAGGCCAAAGTCAGCAATTTTGACGATGTTAGCATCGGCTACGAGTACATTTCTCGCGGCTAAATCGCGATGTATGTAATTCTGCGATTCGAGATACGCCATGCCGGCGGCGATCTGCGCCGCCATGTCGATAAGCTGCTGCAGTTTCAGACAACGACCTTTGCCTGCATACAAAAAAAGATAAATCGATAAACATAATTAAATTATAATGCCTCGAATGTTGTCATAATGTAAATATTAATTTGATACACGATTTTGAAAGCCTATCAATTGTTAGTGATTGCTTTTCGCAATTTATGTTTATATCTAAATTACCTATTTTTATATTGATTATGTTTAATATGACTTCTGTTTTACCTTGTAGGTAATCCAATAGAGATCCATTCTTCATCAGTTCAGTGATGATATAGATTGGTTCTTCAAGTGTGCACACTGCGTATAACTGGATGAGTTTATTGTGTCGCAGTTTCTTCATGATCTGAGCTTCTGCAAGGAAGTCTTTAGGGTCCATAGTGCCGGACTTGAGTGTCTTCACGGCTACCGGAGTAGTATTGTTCCATAGACCTTCCCATACTTCGCCGAACTGGCCGTGCCCTAGTTTTCTAACGAACTTGAGCGATGACCGGTCGATTTCCCATTGATCGCGCGTTCTGTGCGACAGACCTTCCGTAACTGGCTTCTCGATCTGTAAACAAAAAAGTGATTATAGAAACCATTTACGATACTTGGAGTATTCAAAGGACGTATTCTATGGGTGGTATGGCTGCTATCTATAAAATGCGAGATAATGATAAGGAGACGGGAAATCATCTTCAAGTGCAACGTAATTAAATAAATAAGACTCCATCCAATTACAAAGAATTTATAAATGCAAGTATAATGATGTTAATTCTTCGTATTGCATTGTGGCAAACAACAGTGTCGCTGTCTACGTCAACAACCGAATCTCATTACAATAATGTTGTTAATTTGTTATTAATTACTTTTATGAAAATAATATTAATTTTGTCGTTGTTCTGTTTTCAGGACTTCAATATTATAATTATGGAATCTTACAACGAAGTAGAATTATGTGATTATATCGCCTGTTCAGAAGTTTTTTTTGTCTCAAACAATGGATCGTAAATGTAACAATGTCGATTGTCATCCAATTAAAGTAGTTTCATGTAATTATTCTGATCGGTCAGTTTAGTAGCTAGTCCATTTCTCACTAGTGTTTATAGATCCTATTACGTTTTACGTAACCTCTTCAGATTATAAGGCAGAACTCGTGTTATTTGTGTACTTACAGATACTTCGGTTTATTAAGTGGAAATAATATTATTTAAAGGTATTCATGTAAAGGAAACTATAAAGAGAAGCCATATTCAAATAAAACAAATAAGAATTCGAACTGCCAGGATACCCGAAGCAAATTAGACAGAAGTCACACATAGATTATTCGCGTTCGATCAAGATCTGAATACAATATCGACATGAATGAGTAATCCGTACCGAAAGCAAAAAAAGGTTTGTGTTATGCAATCTTTTAACTTATTTCTATTAGTTTTGTTAGTGTGAATGCGAATGAATGTTTGTTGCTTCTATTTGTTAAGACTTTATTCGCGGATAACTAACGACTAGACGTCTAGACAGGAGACAGTATTGTCCCTTGGGGTACCCCAAGAGTCATTGTCCTGTGTTTAGAGTCGATACTTCTTTGAACGTTAGTTTACAAGAGCCATTGAAGAAGTAAATGAACATTATTTATAAATAGGCTAAAATAAATTATAATATTTATATCTAAAACCAAAATTCTGCTTATGCAACCGTTTCAAACGCTTAACATGCGACAAGCAGCTGAAAATATAATGTCATATCATTCTAACGCCATTTATTGCAATTTTATAAACTTTGCATTGATAGGCACACTCTTCATCTTAAACGAGTGACAGAAATTATACAAAACAATGTCATTTCCTCATTTGTAACGTTACTTATTGGCAGGTAGAATTGGAAACTTATAAAATTTACACGAAACGGAACTAGTTGTAATAGGTAACTGTTTTCTTTCACAATACAAACAATAGATAATATTTTTTAATAGAAGACATCGTTAAAGATGCTGTAACGTTACGTAAGCGAGTATTTCTGAAAAACGTAATATTGAGTACGTAGTAACTAGTGTCAGACTGTGAGGTGACACGAGGCGTCAAGGTTTAATGCGGGATACCCACAACGGATAGTCACAATGGGTACATAAATAATGGTATACCATCGTATAGAGTTACAAAAAATTATAGGGCTTCTCAGGGTCATTACTATGCAATTATTGAGAATGACAACGCACCAGAAAATTACCTTCCAGTCGGCTAACTGAAAACTGCGGGTAATTTACTGCAGACACAGTAGACACTTAAGTTATTAGTGCTTAAGACATAATTAGGTTTTTCTAGTTGAGACTGAAAAACGACATAAATGTGTATCTGAAAAACCGTTAATAATGGTGAGAACGGCTAGTTACGGTTGAAATCAACCGCGATCAATTTTAAACAGTTTTATTTTTAATCTTGGACTGTTTTGTCGACTCTACTGTACGAAGACAATGTGCCGGTCAGTTCGAAAAGGCATTAAATCCGTGCGTTATTATGTAGTGTTGTGATTTTTAATTCACACCGCGTTGTGCGTTTGTAACATGAGACTTTGGTGCTGTCCACAGACCGCGACCGTCGGTCTGGTGTGCCTGTCACGCTCCACTCCATCGCTTATACAATACATGCTCGGCAAATACTTACGACCCTTATACAATACATACTCGAGATGTATGCACTTCAGAACCACCGTTTTTATGAAGGGGTGACTGAGCTAAACGTCGTGTTACGTTAGCACCACTTCAAGGCTAAGGGGTATTACAGCATGGTACACTCTACGCTGGCAACCTCATTGACAATGTCGAAAAGAATAGCTGATGTGGCAATGCATTGTTAAGCCATGTTGCAGAGGAGACCGATGCTAAATACCTAAGCAAGCGTGTACGTGTTCAACATATTGTCTCATAAAAGTTACTGCAAATTGTTTTTTCCAGCCTTTGCTGTGCCTCTGCTGGTCAAAGGCCTTCCCTAAGTCGTTCCAGGAACCCTTTTCTCGCGCTACCTCAAACCAACACACGTAGGCAAAAAGGGTGCCAGGTTAAAATGGGATTGGGCGGGTCACATCAGTCATAAGCACGAAGACCACTATGTAAGAGTC
This sequence comes from Caradrina clavipalpis, assembly GCA_932526535.1. Taxonomy (NCBI): domain Eukaryota; kingdom Metazoa; phylum Arthropoda; class Insecta; order Lepidoptera; family Noctuidae; genus Caradrina; species Caradrina clavipalpis. The sequence goes on from OW052103.1 coordinate 6,417,599, forward strand.
TCCACGAGAGAGCCTGAAGATGGAAAAAATGCCAAGATAATCTGATACTCAAAATCTCTCTGAAATTCTCAGTAGCAGCTCGGAGTTTGGATTTGTGCCCGGTTAATGGCAATAGGCTCGCCCCCTATTACATGGGACCTAAATATACCGGCGAACTGTGGGTGTACATTGGTACACCTCTGCCTAACCCTTCGGGGAATACAGGCGTGATGGTATATATAATCTGATACTGTTTATTTTAAGATCTGCAATTACGGTTTAAAAACGATTTATTTACTAACAAACCACTACGTAGGTCGTGCACGTCGTAAATTACCTTACCGTACCTTTACGTAATTTTACGTTTCATTACTTATAGATGACGTTAATGTAGCCTTGTAATTTTATGACATCTAATTTTGCGAATAAAAATCGATACGTTAATTTAATACAGTTAATTGCAATTACAATGACGATATTTCCACGTCAAACGACGACAAGTGATGGCGTCAGTGTAGAACCAATATATACGTAATATGTGTTGTATTTAACGGTCCTACTTTTCAAATATTCTTATTATCCACATTATAAGTGAAATAATTGCGAAACTGCTGTTAGAATTAGTTTCATGTTCACCCTGCTTGTGATAAGCTCTCTAAGACTGGTTCTTATAAAATAAATCAGACTGTAGGTATTGAATTTAAAGTAGCTTAATTATTACTCTAAGAATATTCAAATAACGTTAGCATATGTTGGAATTTGGGATATAAATAGAGACCACCAGCATGTCCGCGTGCTAGTGGTCTCTATTTCTTCTTGACAATCTGACGCAGCGCATGAAGTACTTCACATCAACGCTCCAACATCTGAGACATCCACATTATAATACACTGAAACACGTCACAGTACTACAACAATGTCACAGTACCTTTATCGCTGAACAAAAACCCGATTACGCATACTATTAAACGGGTGCTACCAAGACATGATACCATAATTGAAATAATCCATCCAGTAATATAAATGCAAATATTAACTGCTAAATTGATAACTCTTCCGCTCTGTCATCATAGGGAAGCAAATACAAAGAAAAATAACGTCATATATAAACATTAAAGTACGAAATACGAGTTGATATTATGTATTTGGAGTTGATGTAATAGCTACGAAGATAAGCTGATTGCAGAAAGTGCTATATGCTTATTACACAATCAATCATATTGAGCCAACTTAGAAGTGAAATCACAACTGAATGATGGCTCTCGTAACAAGGATCAAACGTCAAAACAAGATAAAAAGTAATAAATAAATTATTTTTTATGCAAAAATTGTGAATGATTCTGAATTATTAGGTCGATTAACGCTTAGGTATGCATTAAGATGATTGGTTTTCTGAGAAGGCGTAGATGCAATGAATATTGGTTCATCGAGCTAAATGCAGATTTTTTGTCATATTTAAGAGGATAATCGTGACCTGTAATTTGGGTTGCATGATGCGTATGCACAATTACCTATTTTAACATAATCAACTATAAGTAAAACTTAAGAATCGATTGTTTAAGGTGAGTGATTATTGAGGTCTCATATGTAGCTACTTGTGGTCTGAAAGGGAGTACGAGTACTAAATCGCAAGCACGCCGAGAAATGGTGAGTATCTATGTATAAATAAACGTATGGAAACAATGAAATTCCGCAAACGCTAACAGTAATACCGATAAGGTAGAGAGTGAAGGGGGCACTGCTACATACGAGCGATTTCATTACGTCACTTGCGTAGGTCAAACATTACATATTATTACACAAATAGCTAGTTAACGTACTTGAGTTCAATATTAAGGCTTATTTAATTGCCGAAGGTGTTTTAACAAATCTGTGACAGGTGTCGGCTTTACAAAAGCTTGAAGCGATACGAGAGAGAAGGCTAATTTACAATACATTATGTGGTTGTAAGTATTTGTATTATCTAGTCATTTGGTTTGTCTTTGTGGAATTAAAGTTCATGAATGCGACCTTGAACTTTCAAGTCGCGGCAGCGACTGTCTCGATGCACAAGGTAGTTTTATTTTCAAATTACTCCAGTACAATATAACCGTTTCGTACGAAAGCAATAAACTTACAAAATAATTTGAAACCGTATACGCTACTGCATTTTACATAACTTTCTATTTTAATGGCATTTTGTAACCAGCTTACAATCTAAGCGAGTAAATTAATTGAATCGATTTGACTATTTTCTTAAAAGTGCATGTGTAATCGATGGCAACTAGCGTACGGTAAATGTTTTGTGTTGTGTCGATAACTAACTCGATACTTCAGTCGGCACAATGTGAACTCAATGTATCGATAAGGAACAAATCGCTCATTAGAAAAGTCAACACACTCGTTGAAACGAGACACGAATGAACAATAGCCCTCGTTATAATTGCTTGACGTCATTTGCTTTATATTATACGATTTCTGATAAAATACTTTACTGCATTATCTATCATTCATAAAGCGTGAAGTATACATTTCCAGCGTAGTTTCTTGGATATGAATGGTATAAATAACCTCCATTTAAGTTATGTGTGTGAAAAATAATTCATCATTGAAGGTTTCATTAGTCGGGTTTAGGCTTAGCCGACCTTGCAAGGTCGAAATTATAATCTTTTATACTCAACCCTCTTTGATAATGTGGCGATCAAAAACTGGTTTCTCAGAAACGAGTTTAGAAATATAATAATGATGAGTATATTTGTTTTGTGTGATATAATGATAAAAAGAGTGTAATGGTTAATTCTTACTTCACGTTTTTCGGTCTGAAAACTTTGAAATAATATCCAACTAAATTGTTTACAATTTCTCAACGACTACATAGCTTCATACCCAGAATTAAAATGAAACGCCAATGAAACGTTATCTATTTTATTTATCCATCAAATCAGGATTACCTCAGTAGTACATAATATAGGCTACACGAGATATACCTACCTAGTTCTTATGTGTATAAAACTAATAAACAGTTAAGTAACATGGTAGGTTTCATCAATTTTGTAATAAAATATTTGTAAATCCCAGTGATGTTGCAGATGAGATAACTCGTGATCGCCAAAACAGTTTTTAATGATTTGCAACAACAGCCGCTAAGGACGAATCTAGTGACTAATTTTATTTGTATTTATATTTTGGACTTAGAGATATCGCGCGTAGGTACAAGAAAACAGGAAAAAATATGTGTGTTCACGTGATTTCATTGCAACTGAGGGAGGAAAACATTGACAACAAAGAGTTGTCGTCAAGAGTGTGATGTCTTGTGTTATGTACGCATCGTCCGTAACGAAAGTGCCTTCACGGCCTTGGCGCTAGGTCGATCGCGAAACTGGAACAGCAAATTTTGAATTTTCGACGCTTTATATGTTAATTAATAGCGTAATCAAATTCCACCATCATTAGAAACACATAAATTGCAAGCTTGTTGTAACATTACATGGATAAACAAACAACGAAACAGTGACAAATGATCACGTCTCGCAAACACTCATTTTAAAGGAATCCATAAAGCTCGCATTTAATTACGTGATGGTGCGCTATATCTATATAATAATAATCAAAATGGAATTTACACGTGTTGCAATGAGCATAGCATTGTTAATTTTAAATACGCGACTGACGCAAAGCTAAATTATAATTAGCTTCGACACGAAGCATTAAAATATAAAATGTTACCTTAAGAAAATAGCAGTTGGGGCATAAAATCCTTACTTCAATATATTCATTGTGAAATGCTCGAGAGTATGCCGGAAAATATAATAAATAAAAGTTCGAAAATGTTAACGGCCCTTACTGGGCAGTACATACTCGGTTTAAATAACTTAAATATGACGATGCCCTTTGTCCGAGAAAATCAGAGTCCTTCGGTGAATTTAAAGTATCCTCGAGTTCGTTCAATGCCTCATAATATTTCTCACGCGGCGCACAAAGGTTGACCCGTCGAAAACCATAAATTTTATAGTCGTCCCGATATTGAATTTTGCAATTTATGCGAGTCTGTTATAATAAATAAATAAATATTCTTAGCGATTTGTTATTTATTTCGATCGACCTTGACTTAACAACACTGTGATTCTATGAGTGTGCGTTACTGTCAAATGGTGGGTTCAATCATTTATTATGGCATCGCAGTATTTGTAGTGGAAGGTCGGGTCAGGCTAAGTGTTATGCATGCGGCATTATGCATTCGGAAAGAATGTCAGATCACACTTGGTAGAATAACTGTTTTACAATTTTAATAAGGCTTCTACTAATAACTGTTGACTATGGATAAGAAACGGGAATTGAATTAGATTTGAATTTACGATGTGCATGCTACGATACCAGGGAATGGAAACGGACGAAGAAGGCATGGCATTACCGGATAACCTACCTTAACACCCTATGCGAATGGTACATAATTGATGTTAAAAGACTAATAAATTAGATGATATAAAGAAATGAGTGACGTACCTGTACGCAGGGCTTGTTGAGTGATACGCATAGACCATCAGCGTCCTTGCTGTAGTGCTCCACAAGTTCCTGCAGCGTGCGGAAGGTGGTGCGCCTGGCGATGAAGAAACCGCCCTCGTCCAACTGCCTGATGCGGTAATGCTTCACCGTATCTCCGTCTCGCACTGTGAACAACAATTATTCATTAATTTGCATTTTATTGCAATACAAATTGCGTAAAACTGGAGTACGAATGCTTATAGTAAATTAAATGTGGTGCAAGTTGGATATAATGTCATAATGTGTAGAATTGATGAAGACGACGGGCATGATTAATGCTTTGTATATAATTGTTAATTAGCTGCATTTTACCTAAAATCGCTTTTAATTTAGGGTCATAGAGCCCAAGGTAAAAAATGAAGAAGATACTATTAAAAACGCTACAGAATCTCTGTAAAGTCAAAATGAAATATGGAGTCAGTCATCAACGTAGCGCCACAGTGGCGAGCCAACGAGTTCAGCAGAAATAAGAACAGTACATCCATCAAAATGTCTCAAAAAGAAAGTTTTAATTCTAGGAAGTCGCAAAGTGAGACTTACTTATTCTTTATCAGGACACAGATCTGAGGTGTTTTGGGTCTGTCATACCTACTTAGGTCGACCAACTTGCATTTCGACCTTGCTAATACCACAAGACTACAGACGCCGCATAATTAATGGGTGAAGTTCTCAGAATCGTCGCGTCAGATTTTGACAGTTCGATTCAGTTGATGAAGGTAATCCTCAGCTGACGTTTAATCACGTTTTCATTATAATCTGCAAGCTTAGAATTAGCTGCGATGTCTTCTATTTTTGTTGTTATGAAAGCATTAGGTACAATGTAAAATGTGAATAAAACTTTATATCGCTGCAGAAAAATGTAATATTTTACGAAAAAAATATTTGAAATAAAGGCAAATAGTGTTACAACAGTGTTATCGGAGTTCGATTTTGCTGGAGTAATTCTAATGTAACGATAAGTACGTGATGAATCAGAAAACAGAACTAGAAAGCCGTGTAACGTCCGCATCTTAACGTGATTTGATTGAGTTTTAATCACATATTATTACAAGCTTTTTGTACATGGCGCTGTGTGTGCGCAAGATCAATTTTCTTAATGAACATTGCACTCTCTCTCTTCTAGGTCTCATTTTGTTAATATATTTCTTTGTAAATACTCTAGTTAATCGAGATCAAGTACCTACGACTAGCAATGGTATTGTCTATATGCTTAAAATATTTACTTAGTTTTGTTTGACCGTACATTTTTTATTGAGTACGTTTTTTATAATGAGTCGCTTTAGAATATTTGGTAAGTTGTAAAGCTAATAATGTAATGGGTAAAGGGCTCAATAAAATTAAGCATGTAGCAATATTTTTGCATACTAAGGTGCAAACTCAATTTTCTTTTTTATGACTATGTTGCTTGGACGCCATATACTTATAACACCTTCATCAGCGTCAACGGCATACATAGATAATGAGATCTAGCTCGCCATAACTATTAACTATGAATGCTACTGGGTAAGAAATAATTATTCTACGAAGATTATAATTATTAATGAAACCAGGAGAAAAAGTTGGAAGTATAAAATGAGAGCGGATTATCATAACTCGTTTGATTAGTAGGTACATTCTTTAATAATAATTAATGAATACCTACTTGACATTTTATCGGTAAAAACTTGAATAGATTTAGTGGCTAATATTTATGTTAAGCAAACCAAATATCCTAAATACTATTCAAATCCAGTTCAAACTCCATTGTATGAGATTAATGCGTTGTATTAGTTTTAGGATTTGTTAAATGATGAAACTCATGGTTTATTTGCGTTACCGATAGTTCGCATTGTAATTGTACAGACCATGAATAATCTCATTACCATAGGATACCTACCTACTTGATAATTTGCAACTTCATGTGCAACGAGTACACGGGCTTCGAATGTGGAACTTCTATAAAAACCTACAGAAACGTGTGCGTACAAACATACACAAATAACCAGACCAGGAATAACCTGCAGGTCATAAAAATATTTGTTCTGTTGTTGTTATTTGTTTGTTCTGTTGTTGTTTATTGGTTTTGTCAATTGAACCGCACACAACAGTAATTCTCTCAGCCACTGCGCTAAACGTGCTATCAAACGGTTGCGTCAACAGTTCAAAGAACTAAAGTATCTTTAGAACTGGTGCGAGGGTGCGATCCTCTCTAGAGATTTACACTAAGATTAACGACGGCTAATCTAAACGCTCCATTAAATAGTTCTATTTTAGTTTTACCAATAGCGTCGGTAAAGTGCTAACAGTGAATCTGAGTCATGTTCAAATAAACGAGTCCTAGCACTTAAAGTGCGAAACATAGAAAACAAAACTGCACAGTTCTGCGAAGATTAGAAGACAAACTTGAGCACTGTCAAGTGTCAACAATATCCGAATTCGCACGTTACCAAGTGCTTATAACTTCGTTCCACGCGAAATTTTAGTTTGCTGAAGTGAAAGAATCGAAACTTCACTTTCAATAATCGAGAAAGTAGTCGGAAAATTTATGCGACTCCCATACTAACATATAAATATAATTTTATAGGATAGGCGTAGGTACTGCCAATCGGTTTTTATGAGGAAGCAAATTAAGAGGCTCTCGTGAAGCTAATTCAATATGTGGATATAAATGTTGAGTGATATATTCTAATGATAGGCAATAGCTCTTTCTAAAACTTAAATAGATAAATGCATCTCCCGACGTTCGATTGTGAAAGTTTATTCGAACAGCACATCCGTAGGAAAGTGATTCAAAAACCACGCACAGACTTCTTTGTTAGAAACATTAAAATTGTTTCTTTTTTCGTATTTACATAAGTTGACCTTTTTCTATTTTCCCTCGCACTTAACATTCGCATATTCATGGCGTTTGTTGTAAATATTAAAGATAATATTAGCACACTTCCCCGTATTAGCCAGGTGGGGTTATCGATTGAGCTAAATATAGAACAGAATCTCGGAATGTAGGTCATACCCATTTTGTGTCCCAATAGCCCCAAATATGAGCAAGAATCCAAGTGGAAAGTTGCTGCTACGAAACAATGGATAGAACTACACTATATGTATAGAAACAGTACATTTTTGACGCAACAGTTTCGTTCTGAAGTTTGAATCAAGAAAATAATATATTATTTAAATCCAACAATTATGTAAATATAAGGCAGCTTTCACCTTCAAATTGTAGCGAACGACGCATTAGGCAAAGATAAGACATTTTTCCGGGAAAATCGTTAACATGAGGCTAACAATAATTTTAATTGGATTAGGCATGTAAAAAATACTTTTATCAAATTTATCGCAGAAATCTCGATCGCGGTATATATATAAATTTCTTGAATTACTTATTCAACTAATGGCACGGGCTTAACAAGCATAAACCGGACCTAATGAACATTGGCTGCAGACTTGAGAGCTCATCTTAATGGAAGTTCACTTTAACGATTCTGCGGTTAAAATCTTCGTTCTAGAAAGGACACCTTTTGAAATAGGTACTGTTCTTTATAGTGGTAAGTTAGCAATGTTGCATACAACAATGGTATTTAATGGTTATTACATATATTACGTTCTAAGAAACCGCTAGAATAAAAAGCAGATAAACGTCCTTGGTGTTACAACAATGATGTAACATTGTCGCGTGACTACTGCTCTAGATTATATTAACGTGCAATAACTACTATTAAGAAAATTCAATTAATAAATCAAAAGATTCCTTGAACGGCTTAGGAATATTTTGATTTATTCTTGTTTCAAGTTCTTTTCATTTTTCCTGCAACGATTAAGAAATAGTTTTGTTTTTATCACGAGATCGCAAGGTCTGTATTTTTTTCTAGCAATTTTTTTTTATATTACCATATATCAATTCATAAGGTACGTCAGGGATTTATAGTAGGCTAGTCTAGAAGTTCTTCGTTCTACTACTGAAATGTGTTTTAATGTACATTAATGCGGTTCTAGTAAGAAATTGGTAGATGAAATAGCTATTAATATATTAATATTTTTGCTAATTTTTAAAAGACGAGACGAGACGTCTAAGTTTTCACAGAAATTGATTTTAGGTAAAACGAATGCTATTTTTCACTAAACAATGTCTGTCGCTATTTTCCACGAGTTCTCATGGAATATATAATATTAACAATTCATTGTGTGGAAAACCGAAGTGCATTAAGAGTTTCGGTACGTTTGCTGCTCGTTACCTTCACGGCTATCTTTTAATTCTATAACAATTGCAACAACCCCTTATACAAGTAATTATCTGAAAAGTTGATTTCCATTTTTCGAAGTAGGTGACTAGTCGTAAACGAAGATCTTTTTAATAACTGCACTATTTTCTGTAGGTATTTACGACACTAACAGGAAAGATAATTATGTGAATAGCAATGTAATATGTCCCTCTATTTAACGCCATTTGCATAATTATTGACGTACGTTTATAGTTTTATAAAAACCCAAACATATTTTATGCACAGCGGTAAGATTTATAATGAAATTAAATAGACAAACAGTAAACCGTATTTTATGCAAATGCTCAATAAATATAAACTAATATCTGGGTTGCATGAGTCTGCGTTAATACTCTCTTTGATGGCCGCTGTCACGTCTCTGCATTTTGTTTGGAATGCAATAAGACGGCTCTGAGCAATTCAAAAATAGTTAAAAAGTGTAGCTGATGCCTTGCATTTATAAACAATACTAATTAGCAGATATCGAGGCAGTCATTCAGTTGTTCGGTCTTTGTTCCCACGGCGCCTGCGCTAGCGGCCTTAGAAAAACTTTCAACCGGTTTGGCGTCGTGATCGAATCGCTCAGAACCACTGGATGCGTTTGTAACAGGATAGCACTTAGCACTATGCTGCGTGCCACAGGACGTACGATGAATCATCGCCAACTAGTACCACATAACATAAATATTCTATTTTCCGAGCTAACAAGATGATTATAATTGCAGTGTATATTAACTAAACGATTTCCTATTAGGAAATTATAAACATGAATTATTTTATGATGTTGATGTGAATTTTACCTGACAGCGAGAAGTCATTATGGCGGCTTTCGGAGTCTCGGATGAGGAAAGCGCCATGTTCGTTCTCGGGAAGGAGCAATTTCTTCTCCGCTTCGATTCGTTTTATTTTGCGGAAGTACCATCTGAAACAACATTGAAAAATTTAGAAATATGCTAGTTATCGAAGTAACCATCGATACGTATAACGTAACGCTGAAGGTTGATAATCACAACCGCATCCGTGTAGTGTTAAATTACATGTTTACATACGGTTTACACAAAATTGAAGGTAAAAAGTATGATTCATCTATGCAACCACGCATTTAAAAAGTGAAGTGAGACACTATTCAGTTAATACAAGTAGCAACAAACTAAAGAGTTGATACTGATTGTAACAATGTAAATAATACTGCACATCCAGTTGCTGACAAGTTAATGAATTCTCTATCTAAAGAGCGTTTCATTATGTTGTAAACTGTGATTATCATTGTACGTAATGACAACTGAGTAGGTATATAAAGGTGTTCAGAAAGCTGCTTGTCGGTGACTCAACGAGCACGAATGAATAGCATTCTGCATTCAATTGACGTACACTCACCGCGTCCGCGCCGGAGACAAACTTATTGTAGTAACCGCTTTTAACATGAGCCCCGCTGCTAACAATGAATCATAATTTGTCACCTTAGAAATAACAGAACTTGTACAGTAACGGACGAATTTTGAACAAACTATGTGCGTACGTACGTACTACTAGAGACGAACTGCAATGATGGTCATAGTAATAAGAGCATAAATCAGGTTCATTTCACATTTGATTGCCACACAAAGCTGTAGGGGTCTGACAATAGTGTTGCATAAAATCCCGCGCGACAGACGGGCGAGGTCGTCGGGCTCTTGATATAAAAATAGTATCTAAGAAGCTGTAAAACGGTAAACTGTGAGCAGTAAAAAGACCCACGATTACTCTCAACGATCATACTTTTAGAATTGCTGCAACTTAGTATAGCAACCTTGTGCGTTTGTAAGTTTTAGAACAATTACCTACGTCAATTACTAATCTATTTACGTGAAATCGACATACGATTTCGTTTACTTTATTTCGTTATATTTTTGTCTCAATGGCCAACAGGAAACAATTGGCAACGTACAGCTGATTGATAAAGTGCCATTCTGTTGATTGAACAAGACGTTGTTAATTATCCTAGAGCGAACCTTGGGTAGGTGCTCAATGGCAAGATTATTTGCTGATAATATGCATTTCAGAAGCTTAAAACTGATAACATCATCTACGTCTGAACAATAATTTCATCTTGTTCGTGACTGGAAAAATTGATTGGACAATGATTACCTACTATTGTTTAAAATATTGTTCCGCTTGAGAGTCACGGATGGACCCTTGCACTGTAATTAAATGGACGGCTCAGAGGCCAGATCACGATAGTTATCAGAACCATAGATAGGTATCAGTTTGCCTACAGAGATCTGAAGAAACATTTACAAAGACAAAATACCAAGCGGATTTTCCAAAAGTTAGTTTCGTAACAGAATTCATGACAGGTAAAGGCTTTTCTTAGTTATTTGAAATACCCCAATGCTATTATATCATACTTGCAAAAAAAGTTGATGCTTTTATCATTGTTCAGTAACATAAATAAACTTGATACTTAGGTACTTTCAATCGTTTACACAACAACTTGCTAACCGTTTTAAAAGTATAAACTTACGTGGCACTGAAAATATCTAAGAGCAATCGCAGACTAATGTGAATTTTTGCAATTCCGAAATGCACATCACAAAGGTCGACCTGCGTCCTACTTAAAAAAAAAACACATTAAAACCACGTAGCGTTACAAAACGATCAAATTGTATGTTAACAAACGTCTGTTTATTTTTATCCTGCAAGCCAAGGAGCTATGTAAAGCCTTACACCCGGCAAATAACTTGCAGCCTTCGTAGGTATGGCTATTTCAATAGCCCAGCTGCATCTGGAGCTAGTTAAAATTCTATAATCGTCAAACAGGCTATCAGGCCAATAACCATTTCAGATGATATTATGGAGGAAAATTAATATGAACAATGTCGCATGAGCTATAAAAATGAGACATGAAAAGGGCGCCACGGGCTGTAACTTGGTAACTACGAATGCCTTCGGTGAGACCTCGGCACGCACTAAGGGCATACTTAGGGTCATAGATCGGTAACTAGCAGATAGCGTCGAAGGTCTTCACGTGGAAAACGCACGCAGAATAGATTAATAATGCACATGTTTATTAAGCTAATTAATTTCCTCAATAATAAGAAATAGAAAGTGTTCAAAACGATGTAATCATGACTAGACAGAAAGTAAGTTTCATTGAGAGGAGGTGTAACAACTGAACTCAGCTCATACTTACGAGAAGAAATTATCTAAGCGTAACTAAAATATCTAGAAAGTCAAATCATAAAACTCTTCACAAGTTGTAATTAAGGATCAAGCTTACATTTGCAAAAACTTTGGATTAGATTTTGCCCTATCATTTATCATTAACTTCTTGTTTTTCGTCGATCACTTGAGACAGGACAAGAATCTTCGGAGCTATTTGAGAACCCCGAAATAAAGTTTGAACTACTAACCCTGTCAATGTTTACAAGTATCTCAATGTGCCAGACGTATAGCGACCTTGACCCCCTATAGGCGAAGAGAAATCGTCATCTGTATCATGAATCATGCCCACATATTATAGACCTTCTTTCTACAGAGAATTTTGAATGGATGATATCATTTATCGATTTAAGGTTAGGTAACTTGCGTAACGATTACCGAGATTAAAGAAAAATATACAAGCGACCTTTTAAAGAGGAAGTTCCGTTTAAATCAAAAGATTAACACTGTTTACGTACATTGATATTCGAAAAAGTTAAACAAACAAATATTGTTTGTACAAAATGTCGGGCGACACTACACAAGCATGTTCCCGATTTGAATAAAGCTTATTTAACCAAGCTAGTTTGCCGCTATATTTATTCTAGTAGATACGTTTCAATTGCAGATTTTGGAAAGTGCAAATAGCATTGTGCAAATTTAACTAGCTTCTTTGTCTAGACTTCGGAAAAGTTTAGTAAAAGTGTTACTTTGTCAATATCAAATGTAATTTTGCATACAATATGTGTGCCGAAAAATATCCATATATTAGGTTATCATTATTGTTTGTCACGAAGATAACTAATAAGAATCGCTTATGTAATGAATTTGTCAAAGCAGCAGTGAATACTACGAAATAGAATGTCATAGGCAGGTTGCTAGCAGTTAAGGTGGGGGACGGAAATTCCTAATAAATATCATTATTGGGTTTTGTTATATAACGGAGTTTCCGGTTTGCAAACATCTCAATTATAATAATCCCATAGTATTGATAACTCGAAGATAAATGATTAAAACTTGAAATGCAAATTTTATTTACGATAATTGCCGTCATGTTGAATGACCGACTATTTTAGAGAAGCACGTGCCAAAATTGGTGTATTATTCGATAACATAAACATAGCATCATAATAATTTATTTGTGATAAGGAAAAGTTAAGTTCCTATCTCTATCATCTATAAGAACAGCACACCCATAATAAGTTAGCAGATTTGGGTCTTAGTGTCAAGAAAATTTGGCCTAAACCCTTTGACATCGAGGTGTTAAGTGGCGCAATCAAGGGGAATTAATTACGTGACTTTCGCTCAGAGTTTTATAATATAGCGAGTTAAGCAGAGGCGCCGGTCATCGACCTTCGCGTGCCGATGTAGCCACAACTTTTTTGCTAAGCCAGTCTCGCCTGGCTCCGGGTTGCTCGCTAGATGGGTAATCTAATTATAGGGTCTTCTCTTGGGATGGACAAGTAGGTTTGCCTTAAACTTCTAAACTAGTTGGTACCTATTATATTTCAGGGAATAGCGCGATACCGTTTTAAAATGATCTTTTTATAGGATGTCTAGAAGTCACAGAATAAGCTCATGCATATTGTTAAATAGTACATTTTTACATTGTACTATTTAACAATATGCATGAGCTTATTCTGTATTCTGATAAAGTTTGGTTATTTAAGTTCGTTATTCGTTGGACTAGTAAAAGTAATCTTGAAAAATTGTAGAAAATTATTAAATTGTAGAGATAAGTGGTACGATGAAGAAAATAGTACCTGCACGTGTGACAAAACGTTTAGCTGAAGTGGCCTATAATTGCATGTGCGTGTGCATCAATCTCTTAAGAACCGGGTAAATTAGAGTCTCGCAAAAGCATCAACATGCATTGTAAAGAAAAGACGGTTGTTGTGTACCGTGGGAGTATTCTGCTAACGAAGGAAATAAAATAAGTACTTTTTCATTATTGCGAGCCTCTACTCGCGAATTAGTCCGCGTGGAAAGTCAAATAGGTATATTTTAAAATATCCAACTGTGACATTTGGTAATAGTGTAGCTTTCTATCAGTGAAAGAATTTTTGTAAGCGGACCAGTACTTTCAAAGATTGCCTCTAAGAAACAAACTATACCTCTTCATAATGTTAGTATAGAATCCTTAGTGTTTCTACCTTTCAGTGACAGTGACGAAATGACCATACAAACGTGCACTTTGTGTAAAAGTGGATTAACGGCGGAAAAAGTTAAGATACATGAACTACAAACCCCATTTAAGATAATTGTATTTTGAACGGTATATTCCACGAGCAATATGGGTTTGTCCGTTACTTGTTCAGGCAAGTGACAGATAAGGATATCAGTCAAACAAATAGCGACATCGATTGAATTCACAATAAGACTTCCCAGATACCTTGCTTGTTTGCTAGGTGCTAAGAATTGTGACACAGAAAATACGGTACACGAAACCTAGTCACGATAACAAGACAAGTTTCCATGCACGTTAGAAATCGTCATATCAGCAATGACGGGCAGTAGTAAACAAACCAGTAATTTGACCGACGTCAAAACAATCAAAATGGCAGTGTTATTTAAGATATAAAACATTTAGAAATCTGTTAGCGTAGCGAGAACTATTAGCGAACCTTACAATGAGTCGTTAAATATTACTGCCTTCTGTTAATCAGGTAAGGGCATGATGCGAAACGTAAAACAAGCAGTGATAAGTACTGCGAATTGCTTAATAGAACTAAGTCTTTGTCGACAGCCATCACTCATTGGATTCAGTAGGTGATGACGCGACTCTGTTTAAGGTAGACGGTTCTACAAACGATTGTATTTAAATGTATAATAATGTCTTGGGAAACTTTGCCGAACACATAGCTCACTTAGTTACTCCTGCCATTGACAGTTCGTCGCCATTGCGATTAATTCACGGACTCAACCACAATCCAACAACTAACACTACAATAGTTTATGTTAAACGATTGTATTGTAGTTAGTCTCATTCGAAAATGGTTTGTACGAAAACATCCGCAGGAGCAACAATTATCGACGGAGGTCGGTGTGCGCCGGTGCAGGCGGTGCGCACAGCGGCCGTAAAAAGTAAAAACAAATCGTAAAAAGTTAAAAACCAGTTGTATTGTTCTTTTGCAAGAGACGACCTCAGGCCTTTTGATAAGAAACGAGACATTTTCATCGATTTTCTAACACGTGTCTAGTTTGTATAACAAAGAAACATTTGCAATGCAAAGTTATTGTTCGATAAACATAGCGTTTGTTGTAGGCACGCAAACAGACTTAAACGATTACTGTGGGACATTCGGAGCATGAGAGTGTCATTGACTAAATATAATAAACGACATGATTCACGATTTGAATAGAAAGCGAGATGTAAGATATTGAAAAAAAAAGAAGCAAGTTAATTTTGAACTCTACGGAGACTACTAAGTGAGACGTCACGAAACGGAACCTAAATGTTCGACATGGTGAAAGTGAGTAAGAAGCAATTCATGTTACAAAACAAATTTTAGTCAGTTTTGATTTTTTATCAATATAAGTTACGCGATGTTTGGAAATACGCAATACATTGTATTTGTAGCGTAGTGACAGAGTAATTAGCCGAAATGTTGTTGATCTTATAGTTTAAGAAGAAAATGGAGTTACTTTTGATTCCAAATGTGTTCTTGTTCGGTTTCGAAGGCCAAATCAGCTTGCATGATTTGTTGCACAAATGAGCATAGCTGGCGAGGCGGCATCACGATTCAGGACAACACCCGAAAGACTTTATAAAAGATAATGCTACACTTCTTAATAAAGCTAGTTCCATTTGGAAGAGTACCAAAGCACAGGCACTAGCT
The DNA here is from genome assembly GCA_932526535.1 of Caradrina clavipalpis. Lineage (NCBI taxonomy): Eukaryota > Metazoa > Arthropoda > Insecta > Lepidoptera > Noctuidae > Caradrina > Caradrina clavipalpis. Next base: position 6,433,356 of record OW052103.1, read on the forward strand.
ATAAGTATCACAAACACGTGGAACCACTTTTTAACACAAAAATTAGAAATAATTATGTCAAAGACAATTGACGACGTCATGTGCGTCTGCAAAACAAACACTAATGATGATAAGAAATCATTTACAATTCAACATATCAATTTTCAATCAGGTATTACTACATAATAAGATAAATATGATTTCCTGACGATTGATAAGATAATAAAATACACCAACAAGGTATATTACTTAAAAGTCACCGATTCGCCGTCAAATAATACAAAATGAAGAATTATAAGTTAAAAAAAAAAATCTATCAATGTTATGTGCGCGTATCGAATAAATCAAGGTTTTCCTGAAAAGTAACAAGAAACTGTGAGAAACTGAAAAACAAGCAAATATGCGATGTGAATGCGTTTGTTTCCGCCAAAGAACGCGTTTGCCCATTTGGTACAATAGCCATGTTGATGCACTTTGAGCACAACATTCATGTTTTCAGAATGGTAGCCACACAAACAGAAGTTTACTGATGTTGAAGCGCTGTAAAACGTAAGTCTTAACGCATTAGGAACGGCTAATTGACATCTTTCTTTTCTACTTATTAAATTATAAGCTCTTGCCGAAACAAAATATTTACCGTAGGCGTTCTTATGGGCTCATGCATTATATTCATAGTAATTCACCCCATTGGAACAGCGGCTTGTGTAATTTATTATGATGCGGTTAGCTGTTGTGCAAGTGGAGTAATTCTCAAGGCTCGTCAGTGAAACTGACGTCGGTGCATCCGCTTACCTCGCTTCAGCACAAGTATTGCTGTTGCTCCTAATCGTAGGATTGTTTTATAATTTGTTTGTAGGTAGATAACTATTTCCTTCTTGATATATTACGAAATCGAACAAAAACTATTAGATGAAGCTTATTAAAATTCAGGTAAACACGTGTTGGTTCCGAGTTCAAACGAATTGAATGATTTATGCGTGTCCTAATTATTCAAGATGATTGAGGAAGCGCATAAATTTCTGAACAACAAAAGGTACGTCAAAAATTCAAAGCACAGTCGCTTCCGATCAGCACGCAGTTAAGTTTTGTGAGCGTCACCTTCACGGCTCACTTCCTGAGCCTGCTTCCAATTGCCGAACTACGGGGAGGAAGACAGCGGCCACCGGAGCACCGACCGGCCGCGCAACCGTAGCCTTGGACGCGAGCTCCCTGCATTCTAATCAAGCGGCCTTGCGGAAGCGCGTGCCTCGAACCCGCTCTCGTAACACGGCCCCTTATCAACAGACTCGACAAATCACTATTGTCAGATATTGCCTTATCTCTATCACAACGTGTTAAAATCAAAAGGAAAACCGCGAGTTAATTTTAACGAGAACGATTAATATATTGCCGCCGCGATTCCTGGTATCGGACCGCACGTTAACCCCGATGTACGTATGCTTGTATGGTCAAAAGAAGTTACGGCGTAAGTCTTCATATATCATTGGAAACGATTAACTCAAAGCTGTGGTCGACGGAGGGCGGTTCGTGAGGAGGTGACCAGTTCTACACGCTGAACAGGTCGACTGGCACAATATATGAGAATTGTTATCTGGAATGTGCCTGTGAGAATAAGCAGCTGGCAATAAAAAGAACACACGCAACGAAATCAAATAAATACTGCGTATTTCAGGACTTTTAAAAGACAATAAGTAATCTTTCCTTGCCTGCAATTTCGAGTTAATGTAGTTTTAGGTAACCTAGCTGATAGCATAAATTTTAATTCTCTGTAGTACTTACTTAGCCTCAATAGAACGGATTCCTTTTTTAATCACATTTATGCAATAGTTTCCGTCGCCATCTAAATATAAGCCGCATGCTATTATTAAAATACTGCTTTTCTCATTAGAAACAGAAAATTCCTGAAAATAAGTAAAATGGTGGACTAATATTATCCATTCATTATACTTCTAGGTAGTGCTAACTAAATATAAAAGAAACTTGTATTTCAATGCTTGGTAATCAAATACGTTGTTTACAAACTAGTGATGTAAACAATGCAGCGTTGCTTATTTTGCATTTCCTAATATGATAGATTAATTGAGTAATATCGAAACGCAAAGTATAGTTTTGTATTGCAATGGGAAGTAGATTCAGTGGACATCAAAATCGTCTGACAACACGAAAAGTTAAATGCGGTGGAAATGTTACGTATATTATGAATTAATTACATTAAAATAAGTTCAACGCTTATTAGAACGTATTAGTTTATACAAGGATGAATTTGACTAAACGAAAAATGTTAAAATATCAGCCTATTATTGTCCCACTGGACGGAAAAGGTCTCTTCTCATACAGAGAAGGCACGAGCAATGATCACTACGCTTGCTCGAGGCGGATTCGCAATTTCAGATTGAACTGAAACGACAATAGCAAATAAAGAATAACGGCAATTATCACTTACGGCATAGTTTGAAGTTTCATATATGTGTCCAACGGCAAAGACTCCAAATCCTTGTGGTTTACATTAGTTCCAGAAAGACGTCTCGCCGTACGCATCCAGCTGCCTTTTTGTCGTCTAAAGCCTTTCTCGTTTTTCAGTAATTGGAGGTGGCGTTTCACTATATCATGCCACTTCCATTTCACTGTAGCTGGGGAATCACTAGCGGCATCTTCCTTACATATTTGTAAACTGTCACTAAATCTTCTCATATTTTGAAGATATATTTCGTTCGATTTTGGTGGAAGACTCTTTCGCCTCTCGTCAGCAATAATTACGTCTTGCGAATTTTGTTCTGCTATCCATTTTGTTATGAAATCATTTTTATCACAGACTTGCATAATCACTGGCTCTTCTTTGGGAGGCGGCGGTATCCAATCCAAACTGACCCATTGACTAGATTTAGGCTTGGATTTAAAAATTACATCTACCTCATCGTCGCAGTCCGAAGAGCCAATCGAACAAACCGACGTCTTTTTCCTCGGAAATCGAGAACGGATAGATCTACCAGCGGGAGATATTTCAGGATTCACACCGCTTTCAGTGTTTTCCTCTTTTCTAACATCCTGCAAACTCTTTATACACTCAATATTAACATAAGAGTTTTCGGAGCATGAAGAGTCAAGACTAAACCTAGGGGTACTTCGATGCACAAGCTTAGACCTAACAGTCACTTCCTCATTGCAAATATCAATATTTCCGCCGCCAGTTTCGCGTTCATTTGTCAAAGAAATTCTTCGTTCATTTGATATGTCGTTTTCCATTTCAATTATTTTAGTCATGCTCGGAAAGGTATTCTCTTTTTCAACTTCCATTATTCTAGTTAATCTTTGAGAACATTCTTTGTCCAAAGATTCTGTGCTATTCGTAATGGTAGAAAATGAATTATCCTCATTCAATTCTATTATTCTGGTTATTCTTTGTAATGTCTCATTTTCTCCGTCGGTACATACCGGTGAAGGTGCCTTGTCATTTTGAAATTCTATTATTCGAGTTATCCTTTGAGGATGTTCTCTTTCTGATTCCATATTTACTGTGGTTGGGTTCAAGTCATCTAATTCTATTATCCTCGTTATTCTTTGAGGATAATTATTTTCAGTCAATGCTAGTGATGGCTCCAAAGTAATTGATTTCAAATTATCTTTTACCATTTCTTTGTGGTTATCTTCAAATTCTTTCATTTCTAAAATATCAGAAGAACTCAAAAAAGATGACTGACTGTCAAACATTTGGGTTGTTGTTATGTTACATCTTTCAATTGTTACCTTTTCTTCTCTAGAATTACTGCGGCTCTTGGCTTTTTGTAAGGCGCTTTCAGTTAAGAAAACACAAGGCACTTCCACTTGCATGGACATTTTTCGTCTTCGGGTTGAGTTTTCTTTTTCTTGATTAATATCATTGTCGATATCTTCGGGAACCGCCGTATGCGGAAGAACAATAGGGGTTCCTGCTACCATACGCAAAAAATCAGTAACCGCGGCTATATGCGCTCCTGTTACAGCTCCTTGTAACTTAACACCGGATACTTGGTGAGGCACAAGTTGATTATCGCGAATACACCATACTACGGGCAGAGCCCCTTCAGACACCATCGTCGTTACGGTCCAATGTTCGTTTCGAAATTGTCTCTACTACCTGCTATTGTTATGAATAAATACAACAAAAATCCAACAGTTTTTCACAAAGTTTATGTTTTGATTCACTGGCGCATTTCTGGACTACGTCCTACACTTCGCAATTGAAAAAAGTACAAGTAAGCGTGCACATAGATTTGTTGTCGAAGAGACGGCATAGCGCGAACGCGGCGCGGTAACGGGTGGTGGAGCGCGGCGTGCGTGCGCGTCCGGCGGAGGTCGCGAGAGATAAGGCGGTGAGAGTCGCACGCGCACCACTGCCGCCCGCCGCACGCCCCGCCACGCCGCCGCACCATCACCTTCGATCATACATCAATTTTCATCCGATGCACTCCTCGAGAGAATTATGTAACGGTATAGATAACCCATTTTAACCGTTAACCAACCTAGTCAAACCATGATTAGGCGGTTCAAAATATTGGGCGTTTTTGTAGACGCTTGGATGCTCTAAGACTCGATGGCAAAATTCAGTGTTCGTGCAGGCCTGTTCACCTACATGTACTAAGTAAATATCTTTATTTTTCAAGTCTAGACCAAAACCGCTGCCAATTGTTTCTTGTCTTGCAATCTTATTTTATTTACATAAAATATGCAAGGACTGGAATTCAAGTAGGTTTGTTACGGTGACGTAACGAATACGTACCAAAATTAGTAAAACATTCGTCGATCACGGACGTCGTTTATAGTCATTATCAACAATTTAGATTCTTGGTGATTAATAACTTATACTGTTTTCAATATTGTAAATGGAATCGGTTTTCATTGTTGCAAGTCAAGTAGGCAATCGAGAGCAGAAAGTCGTAAGTCACCCCATCTGATGTGGGGTCATCCTGTCGCGTACAGTTAGGCCGCTTTGTGTTGGCCCTATTCGTGTCAGGACGGTCCATCACTCAGTCGCCGCGCAGGCCAATGCAATACCGCAAGCTTTATGCAGGCCCACCTTCTTATTTGTAATATTCTCAGACCTTCTTCGGTATTTACGTTCAGCATTGTTTTCCAAGATTTCAGTTTTGGTAAACAATCTTTACTTTCCTGGTGCATTATTGAAAACAGCTATTACATTTTGAAACCCGTAAATTGCATCCATAGCTTTTCTAATGCTGTTTTCTAAAGACATTAAAAATAAGGTAATTAATAGTTGCTAGATACATAAAGTAAATGCACATAGATAGTGGCTGCGAGTATACACATGTAACACCGTCATGCGCAAATGCCAGTGGACAGTTAGGCTCGGCGCCAACGCAGCTTGCGATGCGCCACCCGTATCTGGGACGGGCAAATCAAGTATTAATTACCTATACGACGCTTAATGAACCCCTTATAGTTAAACGTGGAAGACAATTAAACATTCCTTTAAAATGAATGTTCAGGAGGACGTCAAACAATTAGTAATAGCTATGCAGAATTTAAACGTCAAAAGGAAACTTATTCAAATTATGAAAATGAAAATATATGCTAGGCTTTATATCTATTATTTTATGTCATGTATGTTCTGTAATAAAATTTACGAAACCTAAAAGTTTGTACCTTTATCAAATGAGAACAGATAAACCGATTTTAATGAAACTTGGCACAAGACCATATCTTGGATTAACACATAGGATGCTTTTTCCCTAAAGTATGTTCTAGGATATTTTTTTCGAACTGATGTTGTTTTCCAAACATTAGCCGCGGAAAGACTGATTAAGAAAATCATAGATTAAAAAGTTATTGAATTTAAAAAGTCAGGCTATAACAAGATGCTGCTAGACAGATTAGTGTTACATCTATAATTCTATACCCATAATCGATCTCTAAGATTGAAACTTTTTGTGCGTAGGTGTATGCACGAATGATTATGAACGACCTCTCGGATGCTGATAGCAAACAAACTCTCGCATCAGTTTCGAAGAATTGCTTTCCGTTCAATGGAACGTTCGATTTGGGGAAATCCAATGGTCGGCTACAGGAAAAAAGTATTATTAATTCAGATAAAGAACATCGATCGGATGCACCGAACAATAGACGAACAACAGACCTTGGTGCCGCGTACGACGTTGCAGCTACTGCCTGCTTCTATGAATTAGAATTGACCAAAAGGGAAGAAGTTTATTTATTACTACCGTGGAACATTTTAAATGAAGTTGTTTTATAAGTAGGCGTTATATAAACGGAAGTATCGATTTGTCTACTTGTTTACGAGACACGAATTGATTTCAATAGGGTTTTTTTTTTCTATATATCACACGCGACGTGACAGCAGATTTTCTGACTAAGGTTATTGCCGGTAGGCTTGATGGATGCTTAGAAACTCATGCTTGTCAGATTTTTTTTGTTGACCTACCTATAGGAATTGTTAATTTCTAGTCTTTATGTGAAGGTATGTTTCTTGTTCCAGGATATTCGAGGCAACTCAATTTGGAAACACCGCTACTTCCTGTTGCACAAAGTCTTCTTATCGGAATTGGAAATCCATATTAATAAACGATTTATATTAATGGAAATATTGTTCTTTTATACCCCAGGAAAAAATAAAGTTCGTTTTTAACTCGTGTCTTGTAACGAGGGCAAGGACGAAAGCGTGTGTCACATTTAATTCATTGTATCAGTTGGTTTTTTGCAAGACCATTAAATTGATTTGCATATTTTCGATGCATTTCAAAACTGACATGTTATTTGAATGTAGGTACATACGAACCCACAAGAGAGATTTACAAAAGGGCTGTAAGAAGGAACCAAGAAGGAAAAAGCCGGAGGAAAGTTTGCAATTTATTGCAACTAGAGCATGCAGTCTCATTGGGTCATTCATATACGTAGAAGATACAGATGCGTATTTATTACATCTGAAATCTAGGTCTCACGTACCACACCGTGCAGAATTCGAAACACTATTTGTATTTCAATGCAAAATGAAAATTCATTCACCCGGCTTGTTAAGTAACTTGGTTGCTACGCAAAATTCTAAGTTAATGCACATTCCATGAAAGTCATTATTTGCATAATCCTTATGGAAATTAAGCGACACGTAAATTAAATGAAAAGAATAAAAATTAGATAAAGCCGAATATTACATAGTACACTTTATTACTGCTCATTATGAAGCTTTGATCTGCAGAAGTATACAAAATTTATGATGTGTAAGATAAATCATCTTATAAAATCTTCACGATGACTATAAACAAGGATGACATACAAATGAAGATTTCTCTGCTAGTGTGTGTCTTAATGAGGTGCTTTAATGACGTGAAGGTTGTCGAATTTGTTACTTATTGTATAATGTCGGCCAGTGATAGCACGGTTCGAGGAAGCAAGCGGTCAGCGGCGTCGCCGGCGCGGCGTTGGCGCCATTACATGGCGCCCGCCCGAGTAATTCGCGACGCGCGATTTTTTCTCGACATCATAAAATTATTAAGCATGCCCCCGTGTAAAGTTGTAACGTTACCGTTTAATTACTCATAGCATTGATAAATGGGAGCACCAATTATAAAATAAAGTATGCTAGCTAATCAAGCACGTCAGTGGGTAATTCAAATCGAGACTATTGTTTCATTTCCAATGAATCGCAACTTAATTACACATGAGGTGCAGTACACTCGTGCTCGGACACATGCCTGAGATTATACTCCTATAAGGAGATTTAATACGTAATCCATTTTCAACAGTAGCAAAGTAGACGTGTGCCTGAACACGTGCATTTATTTAATCGCTAGACTATCATTAGGAAAATCTATTGTAAGTACCTCTACCTACTTACTTACTAGGCAAAGGAAGCGAGCATATTAAATTTTATTACCTGATACGATTGCTATCTGACAATAACGAGTTCTCTGTTTTGTTATTTGTTTTGAAAAGTCACCTGTAGTTACACACAACCGTTTTGAAATTCGCTAATATATTAAAGTTAGTATGTAGCTGAACATTTGAGCGTTTAATGAAACGTAACGCCACCTTAGGCAGTTACTTGCAAACAACAAAACCCGACAATGACTTGACCGTAACTAATCGCAAGTATTTTGCAAAGGTTCTGCTTGCATTTACGAATATTATTGTTGTTATTTACCTTTATCTATACTAATGAGCTGAACAGTTTTTTTTGTTTGTTTGTATGCTTGTTTAAACGCGCTAATCTCTGGGACTGACAGTCGGACTGGAAAGATCATTTTGTATATATGATAGTCAGATTCATGACGAATAGTGACACCACGCTACGACATACGGGAGCGGAGCAGCAACCAAAGACGTGACTTAGGGCAGGGAAAACAAAATTACCAAACGAGGTGCACCTCTGCTGACAGTAGCTAGTTAGAATATATTTATGAGTGAACTGTTTTTAACCTTGTCAAAGAATAATATTACAATTAGTGAGCAGACATCGTTACTTTAAAAACAGAGATAATAAGATGTACAAAGTAGCGGACATACATAATGAATATTAAACAAGGAAAATACTGAATTTTCCCGCACATTCATATATTTCCGGAAAACCTGCAGTACCATTGTCAGAATTTATTAAGTAAAGTAAATAAGTAAGTAGATATTTTTATGCTGAGTGATTCTACAGATTCCTAGAAAGTAGTATAACCCTAATTTGGAGTTGCTTCTGAGTTATGATGATGCGTGTTGTGTTTATCATAACATGAACTTTACGTTTTTTAACACTAAGTTACGAGTGCCTTTTTGATGAAACAGCTTTCGGTTTATTCAATTTTTCATGAGCTATTAGTAAAGTGTTTACATCCGAAGTTGAGAAGATTTTTTCGCAATTTTTTTCACAATTCGCAGATTTTGGTAGGTAGGCAAAAACAATCTTAAATAAGCTTTAATCCTAAGTTTTTGGGGTCTTTGATAAAAATTACCAAACAATCTGTATTCTGAAATTTCTTGGTACTACACCAACAAAATTACTGAAATGGAGTACAGCCAATTTTTTTTTATTTTTCTTTTGTTTACTTATGTTAAACTTAGATAATTATTATTTATTTATTTATTTATTACAGTATGGAAGACTAGCTGACTGCCCTGTTGGTTTCGTGGTCGCAAGCGCGACTGATGAGCGTGGGGTCCTGGGTTCGATTCCCAGGTCGGGCAGTGTTATTGGGATTTTCCTTTAGAAAATTCTTAGTAGTAGCCCAAAGTTTGGAAGTTGGCGGTGTGACACCCCCGTGGCTTAGAGAGCACGTAAAGCCGTTGGTTAAGGCTGTCATTCGTAGATCGTTGACAGTCGTTACGGATAGTCAGAAAGTCAGGAGGTCTGACAACTAGTCTAACAAATAGGTATCGTGTTACCCAGTAACTGGGTTGTGGACATGGGCAGTCCCTCCATGCAAAACACTGATATTCAGCTGCATCCGGTTAGACTGGAAGCCCACCCCAACATAGTCGGGGCAATGCTAAGCAGATGATGAGCATGGAAGATTAACAGCTAAAAAAACTTAACAACAAACAATTATTTATTAGTTGAAGATACCAATTATATTCATAGGCAAATTAAACTGCATCATCTGCTTAAATATGCATATTTTATTTAAATAACCAGTCATAAATTCAGACTGATTATGTGTCATTATGACCATACGAAACAATTAATAACAGCACATTAGCAGCTTAGAAGACTCGTTTAAATCTTAACGTATTTACAGAGAGAAATTCACGGTCAGCTCGACAAATGGGGAGGAAGATTTTCAAAGATAATTGCACATTTTTAGCACTAATGTGCAATTTAATTTGCCTGTCGTAACCATCTTGAAGGTACGTCAATCTGCAGATTACGGTTTAAAGCGTTCTAGACGCGGCTGTAGAAAGTTGCTCGCGGCGCGACTCTGCGGCGCCCGCGCATGTCCTGCGATCCGCATTCTCCCTACCAAGCTTTAAAATAAAACTAAAAAATAAAAGCAACATCGTAAAATACAGTGTATCGCGGAGTAATGACTTTAGAAGATTAAGTAGGGAATAGAGAAGACCGTGCCTCGAATAAAATAAAACAAGTCTCAGAAGATGGCTTTGCAACGCCAGAGGACATTACGAGTTAAATCTGACAGCCGGTTTGCTTAGATACCGCTGTACCAAAATATTTTTACACACAAAGACATTGTGTTTTTACAAACAAAGATACCTGCTCTACTAGGTAGCTCATAGCTATTTAAACATCTGTCTCTAAACTTTGTAGGCAACGCTGATAGTACACAAGCTACCACAATTCGTATGGTTTTGAATGAATACATATATCGAATATTCGAATATGCATATTCTTTAATGAATCTTGGTACCGTATCGGAACATATTTTATTTAAAACCTAACTGCACACTCATCTTGTGTCATTAATCTTACGATTCTCCCGTCGAGGATCCAATCTTTCTTTGTAAAGGGAATTACGTATCATTTTTTTCTCTTATGAATGCATAACTGTGAAGTCGTTCTGGTTAAACTCCCGAAAATTATGCAATAACATCGAACGGCTGGCGGATTGTCGATGTACCGGAAAATTCAACAAAGACTTTAGTATTGTACAAGATTGGAAATACAAAGGACAATAGTGAAGTGAAAAGTAAGTCTCTCGATTTCTTGAAAGAGAAGCCTTAACCTACATTTCAAAATAATTACAAAGGAATGTCACGAAGTAAGCAGCAAAACAGTGTTTAGATAAACAATCGCATCTGCGGTCGGTGCGCGCGGCGCGGCTACGCGGCGGGTCGATGAACGACCTAGCTCAGTGTGAGGCTGTTTCCTCGGCAGCGGAGTGCGGACCCGCCCCCGTTCCGTCTGCCACAGCACAATAACCAACTAAATATTAAACAACATTCAACTAACTCCAATTTTTATCCTATAGAGTATGCAGCAGAATGTGCGATGTTGTGTGATTCACTCATTTTATATCGCAAGGTCTCTGGGTGTTTGTCTTCATTGTCATTTTCACGTCCTAAAGTTTTAGTAACACTTTAGCTGCTATGAATAAGTGTAGTTTACAATATAAAACGATACAAAACAGACGCGGACAAAACTAAAGTTGTGTTTTCTCGTCGTAATTGGCAACAAGAATTTTGCAGTGCAAGAGTCATCTTCGTCGTTACGTCAGATTCGTTGATGTCAAAATGAAACATGGCTTTAAACTTAGCTATCATCGCATTATTAATTAATTTAAGTAATGGACATTTCGTAGAACTAGAAGTGTTATGCATGAAATAAAAAGTTTCAGCAAAAAACCCACTCATGTCTATATGTAACAGCTTAACAAGCTATGGTTTATGGCGTAAGCAGTATAATGTTTATATCTGAGGGTTTAATGAACGACCTCACTTACACTTTTGCTGACATGCCGTACCGGACATATCAATACTCTCTAGGCAATAATAATTACATTCGCGTTAGAGTGGTCCACGCGGTACACATACCAGTTTCGGTGACAAGTCTAAGAACTCTCACTTGCGGATGTCGCATCGCATCTCGTGTGCACGACGCTCCATTACCTACCGATGAATTGGCACTAGCAAAAAATATCATTTTCGCTGTACGTTGACGTACATACGTTTCTAATCACATCATATCTGGGTCAACGGAAATTTACGACGCAAACGATTCACTGAAAGCCTTTTACATCACATCTCGACGACGGACACCTGGTACTACCAGGATCCGATCTGCATTTGGCGTAGCACGCACGCTAATTGGTGGGATGTTTTTTTGGACATGGCTTGCTAACTAAAATCAAATTACTGATTCAAGATCATTTAAATATTAATGTGTATTGCAACGTCACATTCTATTTGATTTAAATTAGTACCTAATTAAGATTAACAACAACGACATCGAGACTTATTAGGAGACAGTGAAAATGTAATGAATGACAGGCGCATTCGAGATCATTAGATAGGTATGCAAGAGAAAAAAATCTGGGAACAGGAGAAAGTATTCGTAAAATAACACAGTGAAACACTGCATCAATAATGATCAATAATCATGTGTGGGCGTGAACACCAGTGCAGTGATAATTGAAAGTGCCATCACTTGCAGGCACTCTGTACCAGATAGAATCTGTGTCAAGTTGTTTTCACGGTCTTGCCGATGTTCTATACAAAATTGACCATGACTTGGGATGGGCACGTGTTGCGCTAGCGTAGGTGTCTTCGAACAACACCCGTTCAAAATTGTCGTTAATAAGAGTGCTTCGACTGGCTTGTATTTGAATGTTCTCATATCTCGTGGGGTGAATTTTATTATTAGCTAGTGGTTTTAAAAATACAAGGTATTCAAGAAAAACCTTTGTGGTATACACGCAATGCACTTTGCAAGAGTACTAGGAACTTACTGTGGACACGGTAAATGTATTTGAAACGGTGTTTTGCCCTAATTTGTGGTAATTTACGTTGTGGAGTGTTGGAGCACTATGGAGAGGTACCTTGAGCACGCACGCAGCATTACGCAGAACTCGAAAGCAAGGGGAAACTACTTTGCGACCATTCTGTAATCTGCCCAACATGGTCATTTCAATTTCGTCATATCTGGACACTTTCTAAAGAAACTGAAACATGTAAGTAATAACTGTGGCAGACAAGACGCAGCCTAGCTTCCAGTGGAAACATGCGATAATAAGGTGTAATTGCACACCACCTCTGTGACTATATTTAGCAGCAAACCTCTGGAACTAGCTGCGCATGCGACTAGTGCAATTACGTAAAGCGGTTGAGCCATTTCTAATCTAAAAATAATCGTAGGCTTTGCAGACATCGGCGCCACTGGGATCGTACGAGAAAGTAAAGACAATTATTTCTCATATCATATCGTCAACATGTTGAATACGACCAGTAATTGTAATTCTTGAATAGTTTTGTTTACTCTTGACAATCCATAAATAACTGTTAAACGGCTACACAAAACCTTTATTTATGTAACTATACAAAGAGGATATAATGATTAGTTAAAACCAGTGTGAGTAACAAAGGCGCCTTATATGCGATTATTATAATGAAATCATTATAATAATCTTATTATACACAGAGCTTATGGGTAAGCAGAAATAAGAAGAAAAACCAAATGAAAAACTATAACGAATATCAAGAAATGTACAACACTAATGATAATTACTGGGTTTTTACAGAGTCAACGGAGCGTATAATATTTTGTTGTAGGGAGGTGACACTAATACTTTACAGTAGTTAAGTATATCCGTGACGTGGACTAATACATCAGTGGCGCCGGTTAATCGTTCGTCTGCGCGTGCGACGGTGCGATGCGAATTTTCCCCAGCACTCGTACCATTAGGGAAGCTATCATTACCGCGGCGACAGGGCTGATCACCCGTTACAACCGGCTTATGTCTTGACATTTTAATACTCACGTGTAAATTGCATTTTAATTTCATTACGTTATTAATCTTTATCACTTTATACTTATCATTTGCTTTTAACATTAATTTCGGAGCTTTCTTATTCGTGAAGTACATGTACACGTTCATGATTTAAGGTGCAGTATTCCACGTCTAGTTCAACGTGTGAATGAGGGGACACAAGGTACACGCGACACATCGTCTGCACCGACCTTAATTGCACGTATAATCTGGGCCACTGCTCTCTCTTAAATCAAACTTGAAAGCCCTAGAACCCCACTTATCAACATTGGATGATCCGCCCTGCACGTGAACGTTACTTGCGTTCCTTATGCAACCAGTCACTGACCTCTTCGACTTATTTGTGGTGTATTTCATTCAATGATAGCATAATGAGGGACACGCTAATTTCTTGAACTGTTACTAGTAATCGTATGCTTTCTGAAAGGCAGCGACGTTTTGACTACATGTATGTTGTATGATGTAAGATTTTAACGTTTACAAATTATTCAATTAAAGAGGCTGTGCGGAAGATAATATTTGTAAACTATAATGAGAAAAACGTCCATTAAATTTAAGTATTAAGGCGTGCCAAAGAGAAAGACGCGCCCCAAGTATCCATTTAAAACCACATTAATGTTAACCTAGTGTAGGTTTACAACGTTGTAAGCGTCGCTTGAGGGACGGGAGCAGGGCGGTGAACTCAAATGCATCCTGTATCCGAAGTCGGTGATGTCGGCCAACTAACTATCTTTACTAGGAAATGTGGGTTTTTAGAAGCCAGTGTTAGTAGCACACCCCGGCTCACACATCTTCTTGGTAGGTTAATTGGTCGCTTTGTGTCTTTCTTCAGTTCCATTTCTTCACTCTATTACCTACACGTCAACTAAAGTGAGCCTTGTTCTAAAAATAATTAATACCTCCTCATTCTGTTTGAACGGATAATATTTTACATAGCTATTTCAAAATTTTGCAGCAATGTTTACATTAAGTATAGACGATAAGCATTCATTAAATTAACATAATATACGGGTAATAACTAATAAACCTTACTTATATACCCACATGACATTTGTACTGTATTACGAGGACACTGAATCCACAATCATCTTCCATCTCAAAAGGACCTAAATACGCAATAATATGCAAAACTAGAAATTGCAGGATCAATAAATAGAATAATTTACAGAGAAATATGTGTCGATAGTGGTTATTGTCCGCTTGAATGTAAAATGTTTATTGATAATGGTCGATCAGAATGCGCTGGCGCAGTGTCGTATGTCGGTTGCCGTCGCACAGGCGCTCGATTCACCGAACCGGCTAACTTCCTGCAGCACAGGCATGTGCCATGAATAAACACATCTTCCAATACGCCCGTCACCAATATTCATATTAGTTTGACTCTTTGATTGCGAGAATGATTGCTTTGATAAGTGATATTTTCTAGGTTCATTCTCATAAAACAATAATCGCGTATATCGAAAACGTTCACTGCACGTCGGAAGTCTCGGTGTTCTCAAATACTTAGGAGCGATAAAATGTTTGTTTTGTTGGCTCCAATGGTTTTATTCAAGTCATCAAACATACCGTTAAGTAAGCTGCAGCTAGGGAATAGCTATTAGTTGGTCGTCGGTGTGTTAGCGGTACGACAGCCACATACAAAACGTAGGAACCTCGCCATTTTAATATTTGCTATACAATTTGCATGTTTGACTAGGAAACGTTTTCCGGTAAGCCCCCCGCGTTTACTCGGACCGCATTAACTATTGTTTATTTTCGTGTATGTAACGATTCAGCGCATTTCAGTGCAAACAAGTGAAGTAACGCATCCCGTATTTTCTTAAGGGTACTCAAGGACCGTTTAAAATTCAGAAGTAATTAACAGTCCTGGGGCTGCTTGTTGCAGCTGACCTCGTTTGTGAAGCCAGTGTTCAGCTCGTGCGGAACGCGATGCAGTTTTAATTACCGAGGCCGTCCGTCTTTCTCGCAACTTTGATTGTCATATTGTCTGAAGGTGACTTTTCGTCCCCATAAAATTTAAGTGTCTAATAATTTGAGTTCCGTTTCTTACGACCTAAGTAATTAGGACTTATGAGCAACCAAGAGAATTTCCAAGACGCGTATTGACGTTGGTTTCGGTGAATGGTCGGTTTTTATGGAGTACATTTTAGCATTAGTGGTGAACTGGTGACGTAAGAAATTTATCTGAGAATTTATGACAGACAGATACAACCAGTAAAGTTATTTTGCCTGATTATCTTGTACAATTGGACGATTAATGATTGTAACAAGTATCCGATAACTTTATGAAAGCTAAATCTGTCAATAGCATTATTATAGTTCACTCTACAGTGATTGATGTTTGTCCTTCACGAATCACTACTTCAGCTAGAGGGGTATCGGATGGAACAAGCAAACAAATAATGACAACGCCACACTAAGGTTCGTGACGTCAAATACCTGTGGTTTTGCAACATCGTGATAAACGTGAGATCAACTGTCTTGGGCGGTACATCAAATTAAAGCAAAAAATCACCAAGCCTTATAAAAAAAATCTTGAATGAAAAGCGTCGTGTAACTCCGACTAAAATTGTCTCGATATTAATCCAACGAATGTTGTGAAACGAGTTGTACAGATGGCCAGGTAAAATATTTTGCATATCATTAAAATTCCTCTCATCTTGTCGATAATTAATTGTGTGATGTGATGTCTTGTTAGCATATTGGATTGATTATTAAAAAATCATTCGTACTAGGTACTTCTTTCAAATACGTAGCTTGTTATGTAAGTGAGAGATGATAAATAAGTGACAGTCAAATTAACGAGGCAGCAACCTCAAACGTTTGCTTTAAGTTATTAACAAGTTAACTAAGAAGTGCATTATATGACAAATGTAGCTAATAAATATCGACAGACATAACATAAATGGTTGTGACGTAAAAAAATAAAAACAAATATTTATTTGAGCGACAATTAATCATAACGGGTATGAAAAATAAGTCTGATCTGTCACAGTGTTGTACGTCAGTGAGGTGCCTACTTTCGCCTGCAAATTTTCTAGTACAACGTCGAGTCCACTGACTAGTTGCGCAATAGTCAGAAGCGTGGTAAACACTTGTAATTATTATTGTAATAGCGTTCTAATCTAAACGAGGTGCAAGGGGCCTGGGCGTGGCGAGAAAGTGCTTTAACGACCCATCTCTGTAGCAAAACTGGGTGCTAGGTTGACAATAGAATAGACATTTAAAACAATTGTTATGGTGAACGGTTTTGTTCAGTTTTGTTGTAAAACCGTTCCTGCCTCTTTTTAAACAGTCTTTCTCTTAATCAGATTTATAAGTGCAAAGGGGGTTTAGCATACTTTTCTTTGCTTGCTAGTAACTTAATATTACATGTCACATTGTTCAACTTAACCCAGTTAGTCGTTACTTCCCGCATGCGAAGTTACGAGGTGCCATAATAATAAATCTTGATTTTCATTTAAATTACTTTTGCGATGTCTTCTTTGGGTTGAGTGTACTCCTAAAGTAGGTAGATACTTAACACGCGAATAATAACTAATCGTTAAGGCCATGGAATTAATTATTCGTTCTCATTTCTCAATAATACCAAGAAACCAATAGTAAAAAGCATAAATCTTGTGATAATTGGCTATTGTGGGGAGCAAAAACAATAAACAAACGCTACTTAGCCTAAATAAAACCGAGGATAGAAGTCAATTACCGGATAATAGGTCATCTATCTGGGTTCGGGAGCTCTATCTGTGTGGATTGCGGGAACTGTGATGCAAGATATAAAAATAACGAAATCCAGTTGTATTATGGTACTGCGGGCGCTACTATTGTTACTGCTACTACTGTAACAAAACGACCCTCGAAATCTGGAATGCTTATACTCATTATAGGTCCTAAAATATTAAACAAACTGCCGTCGTCAAATAGTAACGCTCAGAAAGCGTCTTCTTCACAGAATAGCTCACGGACAGTAAATTATAATATAATGACTAAAAGTGAACTAATTATACGATAAGTAGATGAAAATTATAGTGAATTATTTAAATTAATTTAAGTAATAATTATTTATGTATGTTACGTACCGACTGACGATTAAGTTAACTTAGAAAAGAAATAGATGAAATTTTCTTTCTTACTAATAAATGTTTTTTTTTTTATTGTGGTTATTTTAATTTTATTTTTCTTTAGATGTCGTATGAATGGTCTTTAGGTCAGATATCTGAGGAATACGCAATTTTTCCACCAACGGTCATTGGAAAGTACTTACTCTAAAAACTAATTTAAATGTAACGGTCTGTTCGATTAATTGCCATCTAATGTGATATTAGAACTGAAAGAAGTATTTTAGTAACACATTACCTTGGGTTATCCGATCATTATTGTATTTTTAAATTATAATTTGCAATGGACTAGCAACTTCAAATTAGATTGAAGTTCATAATTTTCAACCAACCATGAAGTGATAAGAATGCATTGGATACCCGATTTGTTAGTACCTAATTCTACCTTTACGAATTCACGACTCGCTTTGTGTCTCATCGTGTGGTTTCGAATGAGGATAACCACAACCGGGGGAAGTGAGTTCCTGTGGTATGCTTATTCTTCCCAAAGGGTTATACTTATAAGCAGATAAAGTTACCTAGGTATAAAACATCCAATTCATTAATTTCATAAAAATATGTGCCAGCCAATAATTTGGACATTTGACCACACCATAATTTTTGGGTATTTTCGAGACTCGAAAAAACCCAAGATTTACATGTTATAGCAGTATTTTCGTAATTCTCTCAGTGAAATAACATCAGTCATTCTAGAAGCTCTAGCTTAAGGACAGTCGGTAATCACTGTGTTTTTATTAGCTTCTAGGAAAACGCTACTTCCCCCAAGCCTTCTGCCATAAGTCCTTAGTCGTCTTTTATTGCTCCTACAAGGCGAGGGCGTATCACTTTGTTTACCGTGTTCTATTGTTAAGAACTACGTTCTTAGCTTCTTCAGGGTGACATTTCTTGACATTTTTGTGTTTGACGGTAAGAATAGCCCAAGCAGTTCTCTAATTAAGGTTTCATTATTCCCTTTCAGATAAAGAACCAAAAAAAAAACCGAGCCTTTTTGATTATTTAAAATTGGAATAACTTTCGCCAGGATATCCGGTGGTGAAAGGAGGATGGTGGGATCAGTAACGTTTTAAAGTGCTATTGAAAGGCTTCGGACAACAAAGAGGTTTAAGAGATGCAACAAGTTTATAATAATAGTCAAAGTTTAGAGCTATAACGTCAGAGTTTAAATAAACAAGTTTAGCACTTACGTCTTCCCGAATAAAATAAAGTAAAACATTAAGTGCAGAGTCCTTGAATTTTGTTCTGGTGGTCATGATAACTGGTTTGGCAAATCTCTGCCGGCTTTGAGCTTTGTTGTAGGAAACAAATCGAATTTTGTGTTCACTAATCTGGGAGTCATCACCTGCCTAGCCTTTTTGCGAATGGTGTTAGGGTGGGCTTCCAGTCTAACTACATTCAGCTGAATACCAGTGCTTTACATGGACCAACTGCTTATCTGACCTGTACAACTTAGTTACTGTGTAATGATATCATTGATATCTCTTGGTAAGCCTGATTGTCAGACTTTTTGGTTTCAGACTACACGTAACGATTATCAAAGCTCTACGAAATTCAGCCGGAACCAAAGGTTTTTACAAAGCACGCTCGCTACTAATTGGGGAGTGTTGAAACTAAACACGCCACACAGACACGTCATACATTTTATTCTGATTTGGCTTGAATTAGTCATTTAGTGGGCAGGGCATGTGGGAATAAAAAGGGGTACGAAATGCGACACTGATGGGAGAAATGTTTGCTTAATGAAACGTTAACCAAAAGTGACCCGAGGGAAATAAATAAATAACATTAGTTAGACGACGATTTCTGTCAAATTATTCACAATGAAAACTAGTTGAAGCATTCATACATAAACTCACGCCTTTATCCAATGGGGGTAGGCAGAAGCCACAGAACGCCACCTGCTACGATCCTTACATGCTGCTTTGGCCTCGTCCACATTGATACATCTGCACGACGGTTACGACTCCTGACTTTTTTGTAGAACCTCACCAATAAGGTCAGGGAAGACTAGGAAAAATTAGTTGAAGCAGTTTCACAGAAATCGTGTTATTTTTACGTTCGGAATAAAGTGAACGTTTTAATACATTAAAAAATTTATGAATGACTATGAATAATGCTTAATCAAACACAATTTATCACGCCTAACACGTTGATCTACATAATTAAGGTCAACAAAAACCTCACTATCAATATATTAGTAGAAAGTGTCAACAGATAAATGTATTATTAATTCAGTAATTTTAAACAAATTAAGTAAGTAGTCAAAATAAATTAGTTGCTCAAGATTGCTATATTAAAGAAAAAAACATGTGCCTACGTCCGTTTTTTTTTAATATTTCCTGTTGAATCTAGATTTTTGAGAATTATGAGTGAAAATCTAAATAAATAAACCTAGTTTTTTTTTAAAACATAGCATTGGAATTTGTCCTGTGTCGTGGGTGCGTTTATAAATATAAAAACTCACATACATACATAAACAACGATGCCAAACTACCTGTAGGCCATGCAAATATTTTTTTCGTGCGAAAAATGAACCCGCAATACGAAGCGCAGCAGCCAGGCAATCGCTCGGCCACTGCGTCAAAGGTGTCGTCACAGAAATCCTTCAAATACCTAGATAGTTGTGTAAAAATTTTCAGTTCATGTAGGTACTTGTAATCTATCTGGCTTATATTGTCCTACTGTAAAGCTAAGGGCACCTTCACATTTTTCCACCTACTTCTGAGTGACTATTGAAACTCGTCTCGCAATCTTCGTATTGGTTTCCGCGATGTTGTCTAGCACTCAATAACATTTAGTGGTTCTTTTAACCAACAGCTCAACCTGCTCGCGGTAAACATGACTTGCCTAATCTCAACAAAGCTCAACCAATTTATGATTTAAAAATCGAATTACACTTATGGCCTGTAGGGAATTTACTTTATTCAGAAGCATAGGACTGGACTAGGGGTAAAGTGGTAAGAAAAAAGTAGGCCACATGAATAAAGGGGTAAAATTAATTATCATAGTGCACCAGTGTTCAACTAGAGGTCATTGCCCTCGCATACACAACTACGAAAGTGTTGTGTATGTGTGCAACACTGAAATGTGACCTACTTTTACAGTGACAAATTGTGTTAATTGAATGCTCGTACAATGTTTATTTTTTTGCTAGTAAGTACCTAAATACTAGCAACTGATAAAGGTAGTGGTTTATCTATTTTACAAAGTACCTACATACCTATTTAAAAGTTCAACTATTGTGTAAATAAAGTGTGCATTGTTTATTTATTATTTATAGGTTCTCAATTTTACTACATATTATAAATAGTTTACTTTTTTTCCTGGCATACTTAGTTGAATTTTTAACAAAAAGAATAATTGCTTATGTAGCTAAGAAAAAAATAGGAAAGATAGAGAGAGAAAATATTAACTTTATTTGTCGGACATAACATATCCTGCTCTATGAGTCATATTGAACAATTAAAATCTTAACACTAACAGAGATTGCTTATCAGGAAGGTTCAAGTGAAATGAAATGACAAAAGCATTACCGTGTCTGTGGTAGTCAGTTAAAAATAAACTTTGTAGATCTATTAAACAGTAAGTATACACAATGACTGTGTAACAAAACAAACAATTATAATTAAAATAAGTGATGAACACTATGTGTAATAGCTTCAAATGAGGGCACTTTCGGGTATCGCTGTCCTACTATCTACTATCACCGACTACATGTCACAACAAGGATATGTCGAGTGCCAAGAGTTTGCAACTACAATTGACTTTTAATCAAGTCTGTTTGTACCATATAGTACCATTACATTCTACTTTTATTTCACAATATCTCATAGTTAGCCAACAAAACGGCCTGCATTTAAAAAGGTTTAATACAAAAAAGGATAGTTTAATGTCTGAGACTCTATGGTAGTAGGCATACAGAAACAAAAAAGTTGCATGAGAACGGTAATACCATGTGAAAGTAAAAGCTGAACAAGTCATTGCTTTGGGAATTCCACAGTAATGGCAGAAAACAAGATTTCTAATATCACCTAATCATTAAATTAGTCTGGTTTTAGTATTAGTCATAAACTAAGCATGTGGAAGCCATGTCGCTTGCTCCAGTACTATATGAGTTCCTAGTACATTTACATGTATGGTATGAAGGCTATAAAATTGAATAGGCAGTGTGTAGGAAGAGAGAATAGGTGTGATTTTAGCTAAACAATAACCTTTCTATGTCATGTTCACAGCCTATTAGCAGTGTAAGTGCTTGTGATAATGTGAGCATACCAGTAATGCTTTCACTTTATATTCTGATGAAACATGCTTCATGCCTAAACAAGTACAATATGTTTCAAGCATCATTTCATATGCTTTACAAAGGAGACTAGAAAAGTTTTTTTTTTAATTAGGTCATATCATACTGATTCATTTTTATTATCTTATTTTATTTCAAGGTATGAAATGAATATAAATGGTACCTATAACATTAATGTTTCACAAAACAGGATAGAACAATAAATAGTAATTCATTTAAATAACTGCTGTTTATATGTAAGTTCTGCTTAGTAAGGAAAATAAACAGATTTATGCTTTACTGAAATAAGCACATAACTTCATATTGTTTGGTAATAGCTAGAGATAACTACCATTTATGTATTTGGCAATTGTTGTGGTATCTATACAATTTATAAATAGAACACAGATTATACCAAATTTATGTATTTTCAACACATTTACAAGAACCAAGCCGTTGTCCCAGTCATTACAGCCTTAGTTTATGTTTAACAGTAAACATGTATGACTGGTTAATGCACGTAAAGGAAAAGAAATCGCGCAGGAACCGCTCACTATTGAAATGATTGCATAAAAAACAGATATGATTACTCACGGTTCAGCCTCTATAGATTGCAGGCGAGCGACATAATTCGATGGAATGTAGCCTTCTTGTTTGGTCTTCTTGCTTCTAGCTAACCACCAGTCACCTTGTGTATCATTTAAGATTTCTAAATGTTCCCCTTTTCTAAAACTAAGGTCCTCATCGGTACGGGCATCGTAATCGTACAGTGCTACGAATATTCGGGTGGGAGGGACCTCACTTGTATCTGTACCTTGATTTACCGTAGATCTAATTGGATCAGGCGGAGGGGTCGGCACTGGAGTTTGAAACTGTCTAGGATCTTCTTCGTGCGGGTTAGCCCTTTCATTTTTGCTTTTAGAATCCTTTTCTCCTGTACTACTAAAACAGTTCCCCATTTTCTCTTTACAAGGTGAGTCTGGTACCACTCGTTTTATGTCAAATCACACACTTGTATGAACCCAAACTATTGTCCAAAGTTTCTATACCTATAAACATTTTATTTTGTCACATTAAATTCAGAAATTTGAAACGAATAATATGTTTTTATCGTAAACAAAGAACATAAAACTCCGATCGGACATCACCACAAACGGCCATTTTGATGCGCCATAGACAATTTCTACAATAAACACAGATAATGTAGGCAACAAATAAAAGACATTATCCGTACGAATATAAATTAATTGTTGTGTGCAATGCGCGTTACTATAATACAAGATTTTAAAGAGTCTAATTTATTTGTATTACCTAAATAATTGTGGATAAACTAAATAAAGAAATAAAAAAATAATGTATTGGTAGCGACATCTATTGTGTTATCTGAAAATTATAATCATAACTACGTAAACAGCGCCATCTATTGATGGTACGTAAAACTAGATTTGGTTAGCATTATATATTTCTGCATCTAGATGTCACTGTTATGCTCGTTTTGAGTAAAATAACTTAACAAAAATAATCGGATTGTGGTATTGTGAGAAACGCCGTCCCGAATAAAAATGTCGTAATCTTTTCTGCATGCTTAACGCTTGTGCTAGAGGACGGTTCTCTATTGTGTCACCTAACTTTTTTATCCATAATTTAAAGTGCCATAACTTTTTTTGTTCTAATCATCATTTGTCCGAATGATAACTTACCCGAACTTAATATCACATAATATCACATGCCATAAAATTGAAATCCCTAAATATAATATGTCATAAATCCGTTTGTTATAAATATTACAATCAATAATATAAAAAAGACATAAAGCCTTTTTCGATAAAAGTTATAAATCCTAAATTCAAATTACGTAACACTTTTTTTAAATAATAATATTCTTAAAACATTTATTTTTTTAGATTTTTGAATTTTATTTATATCGTTTATGCAAGCAAGTCAGCATGCAGCATGCAAGCCAGCATGCAGCATGCAAGCAAGTCAGCATGCAAGCCAGCATGCAGCATGCAAGCAAGCATGCAGCATGCAAGTAAACATGCAGCATGCAAGCAAGCATGCAGCATACAAGCAAGCACGCAGCATGCAAGCAAGCAAGCAGCATGCAAGCAAGCGTGCAACATGCAGCAGGCATGGTTTCTGTCACGGCTCCGGCGCTGCGGGGCTCCGGCGGTCCCATGCGAGCTTATCGTCGCAGATGATTTCACGCTCACCACCTGCTCCTCAGCTCGCGGGCCGCCTCGCC
Organism: Caradrina clavipalpis; assembly: GCA_932526535.1. Lineage (NCBI taxonomy): Eukaryota > Metazoa > Arthropoda > Insecta > Lepidoptera > Noctuidae > Caradrina > Caradrina clavipalpis. Next base: position 6,457,404 of record OW052103.1, read on the forward strand.
CCTCCGCGCCTACGCGATTTTAAATTACACTCTAGGGGTAGGGCAGACAAGACTACGTGGGGTCGGTTTTGCAGCGATTCGTTTCTGTCACTAAAACCTAATTTTTAGCAAATGTTTTAGGACTAAAAAAAATGTTATAAATGAACATTCGGAATGATACACATTATTTAACGCAATACTTAGGACATATGACTTTAGGTCATGTAAAATTAGGAGCTTCAAATATTATAGTACTCGATATTATGACAGAATACTTTTAGAACTAAAGATAATTATGTTACACAAAATTTCGGGATTTTTAACATTATGGTTACTGAGGTTTATATCAAACGTGTTATAGATAATGATTTTCGGACAAACAATTTTAGGAGATGTAAGGGACTCCCCTAGAGGACATTTCACACCCGGTTAATAAAATTCTATGTAGGTTACTTATGCTCAAATGGCTTAAGGGCTTGCATGTCGAGCAGGAGCTGCGTAAAAATAGATGCAAATGATTAAAAAAACATTTATATGTAAATCAGAGGAGCCTTGATTTCACTACTACCTAGAGAATTGTAGACTACCCAAGCCTACAGTATGAAAGAAAAACATTACCTACACAGGTACATTTTCCACCTTTTATAAAAATCCAGCCTGGATTTACAAAAAAAAGTGGAAACTTATTAGTAACCACGTGTAACGATAACTTGATCCTTTTGTAGCACCCCAAAATTTAACTCGACATCGTACCTAAGGTGCCTACATAATTTATTTCCTATTTATTGAATGTCCTGTGGGCGCAGTAAGCATAGCGTCTTTGTACCCTAAGCCCTGGGTAGTAATCCGTCGTAAGGATTGCTACATAGTGTAAGCCATGCTTATCACGACGACTTCAATTAAACAAGGATCTAACTGGATTGCTGCTACGGCCCGTATTGTAAGCGCAATGGATTTGTTTAAGTTGTTTACACATGCGTAGCATCAGTGTATGATTATATACCTAATAGGTATAAGTATTATAATGTAGTGGTACTGAATAAGGTAGGTAGGTATATGCTAAGATACTTAATTATGGTACCTAAAATACACAAATAAAAAAATATTCATCACATCTACCGCAGGACGTCCACTGCTGGACATAGGCTTTCCCCATAGATTTCCAAAAGGACTGGATGGAAGCGGGCTGCTAGTGCTGCAACCAGCAAAACTGAAGCGTGCGAAATATGAATGTTTGTTGACGGGACTATTACTGGCACAGAGGTAGATGATGTTATAAACAGGTCGGTAACTTAGGCTACTTTTATTTCATAAAACGCTCTGCGCAAAACCTAAGTACATAATAAAAAGTTTATATAATAATATATACCATCACGCCTGTATTCCCCGAAGGGTTAGGCAGATTTGTACCAAAGTACACCCACAGTTCGCTGGTATATTTAGGCGCCATGTAATAGGGGGCGAGCCTATTGCCATTAACCGGGCACAAATCCAAACTCCGAGCTGCTACTGAGAATTTCATAGAAAAACTCAATAACACTTTTTGCTCGACCTGGCTATCGAACCCAGGACCTCTCGCGTAGCAATCGCGCTTAGAACCACTAGGCCAACGAGGTAGTCAAAATTAATGCGTCTATTTTTAATGTTGAACAAACTTTTATTTTAGAAAAAATAATAGGGCTCTGCGCAAAAATAATAAAATCCGTGATAACCAATATTAACGCTAACGAAGTTGCAGGCATCAGTTAGTAACTAGATATTAAAAATTCAGTTATGCTGAAAATTGCCTTACATACGCAAGACACGTAGGTAAGTAGGTAAGTTTTAGAGCAGAAGAAGTAATTTGATGATTTGCCATCATCGAAAAATAAGGCACCTAGTCACCAGCCAGCCGTGACACTCGTGAGTCAAATCAGGCTCCATGCCTTAAAAAAGGGTGTGGTCACAGCCCCCTGAAATTGCCCAAGTGCGATTTGGACTTTAGACTTTCATACCTTGACTCTAAACTATTAACTAATTTTAATAAAACTTGAAAGCTGATCAGATTTAATCAAAAACTGGTATCTACTTTTACACTGACAAATTTAAGTTTTATGTTTAAAATGCTGCTCCACTTCACCTATATTGTGGGTGCATTTGCAAACATATAAATATCACATGCGCAGGCAGACTCGAAACAAACATCGGTAGACCTCATAAATTTGTTTTACGTGCAAGAATCGAACCCGTGACATGCAGCGCAGCAACTAAATGCTCAACCACTGTGCCAACTGTCGAATCAGTTCAAAATTAGGGTTGTGTAATAATTCACAGTGCCCATAACGATGGATCGGCGTTTCAGTCAAATCACAGCAGCTGTGATTGGCATTATTTTATTCGGAATGTTTCAAACTTAAACTCCCTTAGGTTTGTAACTTTCCGACCCAAATAATTAAAAACTTAACAAAAAAACAACGAAATAAGAAAAACAATTATCGGAAAACTTTTTGTTCCCAAGTCAACGAATGGTTAAGATTCCATTTGTTTTTTGTAGATTTTAGAATTTATTTGTTTCTGAGTCCCAAGGCGAAAGACTGCTCTTAATATTTTTTGCAAGATCTATGTAAGTAGGTGGGTAATGGAATAAGTACTTACGAGTATTTAATTACAAAGTTAACCTTTTTGTTGCATGGCAGGATTGAATTTAATCTAAGTACCTAGCCAAGAGTCCTTCAATTACTTACAATAAAATAGCTATTTTACTTTACTCAAGTAGATAGGTACTTTTCGCTGTTTTTTGTTTAGTCGAATTTATTTCCACTTAATGACCTATTAAAATTAATTTTGTAATGTTAAAACTTTTGGAGGATTATTTTCGACCTTAATATTTAGAATGGCTAAAACGGCACGGACCACGTTCAACTTCCCAAAATGAGGCAAGCAGATTAACCTAGGTTAATGAACCGAATACATTGTAAAAATGGGTGTGCCTTGAGCTAGCTCTTAAGGAAGATTAGCCAGAACTGAAAAGTATCTATGATAATTTCTAAACGTAACTGCTTTGTCTGAATGTCGAAACTTTTATAATTTTTCCAATATTCTTTTACAGTTAATACCTAGCTGTTGAGGATAGTACCTACTAGTATCTAGATGACTTAAAATTTATTTATTTTTAATATTTTTTGTCATAATTAGTTTGTAAGTGATACATAATCATATAGATTTTGATTTTTCTATGACGGTATACATAACTGGGAAGGCAACACATTTGCAAAGCTTCTGGTATTGCAGATAGGTAGCGGTGACTACTTAACATCAGATGGGCCCACGACGCGTCGTGGGCTTGTTTGCCATCCAAAGATATTTAAAAAAGAAACTTAAAATTCTAAGCAGCTTTAAAAAAAATGCTATTCCTTATCTTTGTCATAATAATTTTATTTTCTTTTAGGCACTGTTCCTACTTGATAAACTGTCTCAAAGAATGTCTTAAAGAGTTTTAATAAAATTAGGTACCGCAAACTGAAACACTGCAAAGAAAATTAGTTCAAGTTTCTTATACTTTAATCTTATATCTTAAGTAATCTTATCTTTAAACTTAGCGCATTATAGCTTCATGTCAGTGTGGAGTTTGCTTTCTAAAGAGATTGTGTTTTTCTTTATCTCCGAGGAATAAAATGTTGTTAGAGAAAGGAGCATTAACGAAGATGCGATTTTAATTTGAAAGAGAGACTGCTACGCCAAGGGTGGATGAAAATTAGCCTGTTTCCTTGGCTTGGCCTTGACTTACAGGTAATTGCTGTAGAATTACTTACTTTCTGTTGTATGTAATTACATGGCTAGGCTAGGTTGGGCTACGATATTTTATGTCTGTTTATTTTGGACATCACTGACATCGGTGAGGGAAAACATCGTGAGGAAGCCTTGACTTATAATTAATGTAAGTCTTAAATTGCCAATTTGTTTCTCTCTGTCTTTTCCCTGTATGAGAAGATGAATTTGCCACGCAGTGGGACAATAATAGTCTTTTCTTTTTGGGAATTTAATCATCAAATGACAGACAGAAGGTAGTGTCACACTCTTACTGACTAAAACCCAACCGTGTTCCTCCTTGCCCTATGCTTTTCAAGGCCGCGGTAACTCTTTCGAAAAAACCCCGCAACCCTAGCAGAACAATAATAAGCTGGTATTATTTTATTCCTCAAGGATACCTACCCTCCGTTTGGGGAAAAGGGAGGGCTATATCGGACTGCTACGCTAGAGGTCTTGGGCCGATTCCCAGGTCAAGCAAAAAATGTTATTGGGTTTTTCTATGAATTTCTCAGTAGCAGCTCGGAGTTTGGATTTGTGCCCGGTTAATGGAAATAGGCTCGCCCCTTATTACATGGGACCTAAAAACATACCGGGGAACTGTGGGTGTCATTGGTACACCTCTGCCTAAACCTTCGGGGAATACAGGCGTAATGGTATGATGGTATGTATATCGGACTTTTACCGATTAAAACCCCATGGTTCCTGCTTCACCTGACGCATGATCCGCGCCTCCAACTGCTGTTGGTCTACTATCAGCCCCTTCACTGGATAGGCTATACCTACTTCGCAGCGGTAAATAAAGCTGGTTAAAAGTGAAACAAGGCAAGATTAGTGATGTGATTTCCCAAGGCGGTTTTCAGGCTATAATGAAGACAAGGCAAACTGTCGTTAACAAAGTATATTTTAATCAATGAGATCAACTTTTGTAAACTTGTATAATTAATTTAAAAAGTTCTTTTTGAGAGACACTTTGGATTGGATTAAAAAATCTTTATGTTGTTGGAGTTTTTTAAATACTTTGGCAAACTTGAGCGGTTAGATAATTATAAATTTACTGCTAAAATAATTAAAAATGATACAGTGGTTTTAATAATTAGGAGTTGCTAGGCAAAAAGATGTCTTATACATAATATTTTAAGCTCTAATTAACTCCAGATGGTAGTTAATTAATATGATACAAAGAAGTACAGGTAATTAAAATATTTTGAAAAGATTTAATTAAAAGGGATCACACTTCGCTTACCTATTTATCAATTGTACCATTTAGGTACAAAGTTTTGGAAATTTTGGTACCTATACCTTATGTAAAGGAGTAAGGAATGGAGGTATCTATCAATTGTTTTGTAAAAGGCGTCAGCTGTCAGCCAATCAATTCCTTTACGAAACTTTGATCACGAAAGACATAAAATCGATTCTGTCAAACCTTTCTTTATAGAAGACACTTTTTACGTCCATAACGTTCTCATATATCAACCTTTTTATCGATTAATTTGTCCCTTATTTTTATTCAAAAAACACTTCCGTGTCAACGGGCATCGCCGCTTCAAGCAATGTACGATATAGGTGGGTAAGTAGGTCTCTACGTTTAGACTGTGCGCAGTCCCTTAGGCTCTCCGCCCCCGACCGATTTTTTGTTGGCCGTGTACGTTGGTGTATTGTAATTCATATTATGTTCCTTTCTCGCCGACAAAAAAATCTGTCAAATATCGGTCCTGGGTGCAGACCCTGAGCCAAAACTATGTTGTGATAGACCACTAATCGGCCTCTCTCAAAAATCTCTTTTTCTCAAAATCTTTTTTGACTGCCGCTGCCTGCGACGTTGTGCGTGTGGTTTTTCCCCCGCGTTTCATTACGTATTTAGTTACTGCTCCACTTCCATGGGTCGTAGCGTGATGGCATATCATCACCATCATCATCATCGTCATCATATTAGCCGCAGGACGTCTACTGCTGGACATAGGCCTCCCCCACAGATTTCCAAAAGAAGCGGTTATATACTCCATACTATAATACTTCACGATTTTTTCAATCTGACTGGTTCTAGTTCCAGAGATTGGCGCCTTTATTATATTAGTATAGGTATGAAGACAAATGTTTCAACTCAGTTGTGCACACTGTCTTACACGATCGGGTCATATTATCAAGGATATATCGCGTAATATACCATGTCGTGACATATTGTCAGCCCTCCAACAGCTTCGACAAACGGATACCATTAGTAATCCACTTCCGTTGTTGATTCTAACAACTCGCGCGGAAGAATAACGACTCACAGGTATTCTATTCGTGGAAGGAAATGGAAACATCAGCAAAAGTATAAAATAATTATTTGTTTAAAGAAAGCTATTTTTATTCTATAAATAACTCCTTCTATAAAAGTATTTTAGATTCATTTTACAGCAGCTCTTTTAGTTTTTATATTTTAAAAGAAGGCAAGGCTGGAAAAGTTATAACTCGCGCCATTTTTTAAATAAAACATGGCTTCCAAACAAAGTAGCTTATTACGACCTTTCACTCATATAGTATAGCGAGCGAGTGAGTAAACATGATATGTGACACTGCCATTTTCAGTTGGTTTCTAGCAAGAGTTTTACATGTCCAGATTTCCTAACAACCGAGATATCCGAAGAAAAAATATAAACAACCTTCATGATTGGCCTTTTCTTGAAATATAATGGCTATAGAATGGCTATATACATTCAAATGATTCAACCAAGCGTTGTCAGTACTCAGGGCCACATAATTGCTTCGTCCAATTTCGTAGGGAAATACAAAACTAGAAATCTAGAAAAATAACCTTCCAGAATCTTCATGAAACGAAGACCGTCGAAGGTGGACAAAAATATGTATACCTCGTATGAGTAATACCTTAACAAAATAAAAGTTTCATTAGTTTTCTTATTAAAAGCTTTCAATTATGTAACTAGTACGATCAGCAACAAAAGTCGATTACAACAATGTTACTTTTACATATCATTAAAACTGACACAAAATAACACAATTTACTGGTGTTCAGAATTTAAGGCAATCCTATGAGTTCATTTTATCTTAATTTTTGATTAATTTCGTATTTCCTTTAATATTGTGCTTCTTCTTCTTCCTAGCGTATCGATGGCAGATAAAAGAATATAAATAAATACAATATGTTTTAAAAACTATGTTTGACCTAAAATTCTGCCACGGCAACACCGATATTATGCTCAATAAAATCTGAAATGTTAATTTACTTTTGTTGCTGACTGTTCGTACGTAGGTGAGCTCGTGCAGACGTCGAAAACATTATTAATATGAACTCACTTGGAAATATTATAATAAATAGTTTGATATTTCTTTTAGAGCGTGGGGAGAGCATCAACTTTGCTTCTAAAAAAAATAGTGAAAGAGTTCGTATTTCGTTGCAAAAGAGTTCGTTAACTTTCCTTATGAAACTCTTTTGTTGAGTTTTATATTTATTTTTGTGGAAAACAGTAAAAGCTTTGTAGTGAGATTAAATTGTTAAGATATAAAAGCATGTTATGTATCATGAGCGGGTGCATTTTGAAAAGAAAATGTACTAACAGTTAGTTGGTTATGTTCAAGTTTCAAATAATGGTTGTGGCTTGAAGCTAGATCAAGTAAAACCTAGGTACGTAATTAATACCATATGTATGAGCTGAAGCTTTTTAAACTTTTCTATTTTGGAAATTGATGGTGTCGTTGTTGGTGCAGTGGCTGAGTGATTGGCTGTTGCGCCTTATGTCGCGGGTTCGGTATCCGCACGGAACTAATATTTGTATAGCCTACAGATAGTTGTTCCGGGTGTGGCTGTTGGTATATGTTAGTTAACGCACAGACGATACAGGTAAAATTCCTAGTGTGAGGCAGTGATAATTTATTTATAAAATATTTAAAATTTTAATGCTAAACTTAAATTATAGAATTTTCTTTTGCTTATAACTTTGCTTACTAATGTCAATTTCAAACAATAAGGATATGGTTGGCACAATAGAAAATCTTCAGTAAAAGAAAACCACAAACAAACATTGTGGCCTGATGAAAACTGAGCAATAAACACTGAGACGAACAGAAGAAATCTCAGCAAATACCTTACGTAAGAATGCAACGCAAAAAACTGTTCGGAAAATCAAGATGGGATTACTCTAAGTCAGCAGCAAAGGATTATCCGAGAATTTCCCAACTTGCGATCTCGTCTGCCCGACTTGTGACCTTATCGAGAAACCGAATCACCAATCTACACATTGTCCTCGGTTTCTTTAATTAGGAATGAAGGTCCTTCGAACGGTATTTTTTTTTGTGGCATACGGGAATCTTGATTTCTGGATTTTTGTGTTTTTTATTGGTGATAAGTTCTACTATGTGCTCAAAAAAGGTTCACTTTCTAGGGTAGTAGGGAAAGCAGATAATGACAGTAACCAGGGGGCAATTCTAGTAACTTTTTTATAATCCCAGTTCCCACCCATATTTGCCTCTATTTTACATACATTTTTGAGAAGACCTTGACACGATTGTAATTATTAACAACGACAATAAAAAGTAGGTACCTGAAAGGAGATGGGGTGGCTTTTGCCCAGCTGTAGGACAGAGATAAACAAATTGGTTTCATTACGTTTTTACGAACTGGATTGTAGAATTTGTAGACTCATCATCATCATCTGCTTAGCCTTTTCCCAACTGCGTTGGGGTCGGCTTCCAGTCTAACCCGATGCAGCTGAATACCAGTGTTTTACATGGAGCGACTGTAAAATTCGTAGACTATTCGACAAAAATAATGTTTCAAATCTGACTGGTACTTCCAGAGTACTTTACAAACAAACAATACATATGTTAAGCTTTATTATATTATAGTACAAAAACTCTCTAGTTTAAAAATTAAGTACATAAATACCAGTTTCCCTATTAAGTGTTGTTAAAACGTTTTTATTATGAATGTATCTAAAAATAAAATACAGAAATAAAAATACCAACAGCCATTGTTATAACTGGCAGGAAGCATTTCCTGTCGGTAAAACACTTCGCTAATTTAATAACTCACAGCTACTTTCTATTTTAGGAAATAAAACACACGTTTTATTCATGTAGGTACACGACAGAATAATTATGTACTAGTGATGATCAAACCTGATTCAAAGGCTGACTTATTTATGAAAATAATCTGAAGTGAATACATATCCATCGGTGAGTTTAGGTGAAGTGAGTTTGAGGTGAGAAATTAATTCTTAGCATTAGAAGGGATGACAACTCACCTCAAAGTCTCTTCACTCAAATTTACTGAAGGAGGTTTTTTTACTGAACAACACTGCACTCAGGCTCATCTTTATCATTATCATATCAGCTGAACGACGTCCACTGCTGGACGCCTTCCCTAAAGATAGCCACACAAGCTCACTTCACCTAAATGATTGAGGGAGTTTTTTTTTACAGAATAGAGAACGGATGAACTCAATTGTATCAAGTGTTCTTTTCATATCGAACTAACGAACTGCCCGCGACTTCGTCTGCGTGGCTTATTTCACCCGCCATAAGTTACGTTTTTGGTAAATGCTCCGCTCCCGTAAGTCGTAACGTGATGTTATATAGTCTATGTTACTCTGGAATCATGTCGCTATCTATTGGTGAAAAAATGGTTAAAATTGGTCCAGTAGTTTCGGAGCCTATTCGTTACAAACAAACAAACAAATCTTACCTCTTTATAATATTAGTTTAGATTCCATTTCTGAGTATACAATGTGTAGTTAAAGCCAGAAAATTTTTGGTAATTTTCCGAGCAAGCTTTCAATTCCTAGAAAGATTTTCTCCGACATTTTAATACCATTTTTTTAAATTCACAAGCAATTTCCAATTTCTACATCTAAATATCCTTCCCATGTAGACATCCTTTGACGTTAGAAATGAAGTCTCCCAGACTGCATCTGACGATGTTATGATATCCTATTACTGTTTGATATTTTTTACAACCATGTTCAGTCTTCCACAACAGACAACTTAATGGATTTTGATAGCAATATTCCTCGGTTTGCTTTCAGCGAGGTCTTTCAACTGAAGTAAACATAAAAGAGGATTGGCCTCGACTTTGATCAACCGTAGGGGATGGCATACCAAATTACCAATGTGCATCTGTGGAATGAACAGGTTAAAGAAATTCCACTATTAATTATAGTATCTAGTTTCTAGTATATCGTGGCCTTTAAATTGTCAGGTATCTTTACATATTATAAAACAAAATCGCTTCCCGCCGTCTGTCGTAATCTGTACTGTTAAATCTTTAAAACTACGCAACGGATTTTTAATTCGGTTTCATTAATAGATAGAGTGAGTCAAGAGGAAGGTTTATACTAATAAAAATCACGCTACGACCAACGAGAGAGGAGCAGTAACCAAAGATGTAACTGAACGCAGTTGACACCGCGGGTCATACAGCTAGTAAGTTAATAATAAATAACAGGTAAATTAATTTAGTTCATTCACAGTGTATGGAGCTAAAAGACCTTATTCTTTGTCATTCTGCGACTGTACATCATTTAACCTTCCTCAAATTCAATGATATGATGGGTAAGGAAGAAAGTCTACCCAGGACGACCCTTTCGATCATCTCAAATTCAGAACAAACTCTCTAGGGGTTCTGTTCGATTAGGGGGAGTTTATCAATTTATTGGGTTCAATTCCAACCCGGAAGCGATGGCCTACTGGAATCATAAGTAGCGGCTCATACACACACGTACCATCACGCCTGTATTCCCCGAAGGGTTAGGCAGAGCTGTACCAATGTACACCCTCAGTTCGCCGGTATGTTTAGGTCCCATGTAATAGGGGGCGAGCCTATTGCCATTGGCACAAATCTTAAGTCCGAGCTGCTACTGAGAATTTCGTAGAAAAACCAACTAACACTTTTTGCTCGACCTGGGAATCGAACCCTCTACCTCCCCCCATCTACCCTCGGCCTCTAGCTTAGCAGTCGTGCTTAGGACCACTGGGCTAACGAGGCACGCGACTTATAGTGACACCATTTTCTACGCTTTATTATTAGCAGAATGACATCCAATCTGACCGCATTTGACTTCAAATGGCATAACATAATAGTTTTTTAGGCCTGGTGCCAATATTTAGATAGATGGTGGCGCCACTGTGCGTTGAATTATTTAACAATTTCAACACCGCGACGGCGCCAGCGCATAATTTTAAATATCCAACGAGTGGTGTGAGTTAATTAGATACTTTATGTGTTTGTTTTAGTAATGTTTTTGTTTAATAAATTATTATGTGGAGTAATTGGTAGTTTCGTCCGGTATTTAGGTACTTGTAATGACAAAGAGCTTTATATAAGTCATTTTGTGGCCGTAGTCGATGTGAAAGTAGCGGTGTGCGGTATATCTGTGTAGGAGGTCAAAATAAGTGTGGCCTTTTCGCAAATGAGGTTTTAGGTGTCGAAGTGACTTTACTTGCTGTTATATTTAAATGCAAGGCCATTGGGCCTGGCAGTCCGTTCTCACTTTAGCTATTATATAGAAGCATAAATCATCATATCAGCCTATAGCTGTCCACTGCTGTGGGCCTCTCCCAAAGAGCGCCAGCCATCCCGGTTCTGGGCAACCCGCATCCATTCGCTGCCCGCCACCTCACGCTCGCCATCATGGAAGCAAAAAGTACACATGAAAAAAAATACAAGCATTTGATGAAAATGCTTGTTCCAATAAAAACATTGGGTACACAGTAGGTACACTCAGTAAAAAGAGTAATACCATAGTATAAAGAAGGGAAGTAAGTTATCTTCATACAAACGCAGCGCGCGCGGCTTGTATGTGTGCGTCATAGTATCTACGCGTTGCCGCACGCACACTTAACAAAATCTCGACCTGTTTCTCAGTGCGCCAGTCGGGGCTAACACCGCATGAGATTCGCGCGTCACGGGTTTCCGGCACCGCTTAATGAATGAAAAATGTGTGATAATCGCAGGAGAACGTATTGCTGTGTGTTGGGTTGTCTTAATAATTCATCGATTCCAGAATTATCTCTATTCAGATTAGCTATTGAACAGGAAAGGTAAACAAGTCACTTATTTTAGCATATAATTTTTACTTGATGATGAGATGCCTACTTACCTACTTAGTTTTTGTTGTAAGTATTAGTTTTATATCAGACAGAGGAAGTAGGTAGACCTACCTACTTCCTCTGTCTATACTTCCTATGCATTAGGTACCTTTGATCTGTCAATTGATTTGCCGCTATTGCTTTGTTTACGTTTAGTCAATAAATGTGTAATAATAATAATCGTTTAAACGTCGTAAAACCGACCTCACAAACCCAGACAATACAAGTAAAAAATACAACTTCCCGACCCTTGCCAATTTATAAATACTGAATTAAAATTTAGCTAAAAGTGACAACCCTGAGACAGTAGGCAATTATATCGCGGATTGGGCCGGAGATAGCCTACTTCCCCTCTTTATACTATGGTAATACAATATCTATGACGGACCGAGTCAAGATACTATCGCTTCCAAAACTTCAAACAGGAACGTCAAACACAAGAGGAATGTGTTAGGTGTCAAACAGTCACTATGATAGATCGAAAGCTATTAATCGTAACTACGACTCTCCCAGAAATTATACGGACACAAGGCGAAAGGCCTTATCGGTCGGTAATTACTAAAACTTTGTGAACTTCTGAAGAGATTAATTTGAATATACAAACAGATTTTAGAAATTCCAAAGTCTTGAAGTAGATTTAATTGTTTGTTTTAATTATTTACTGACACAGATATAATTAATTACTTAGGATTTGCTAAGGTGTTAACTTTTGATTTATTACGAAGGGTGTTGAAGGGAGAATAGATTATCTTGGACTCTATTTTTCTTTTTATAGTCTCATGAAATGAAGCGTAGCGTTCTTATTCAATACAAAATCTTGACTGACGTATAAATAAACATCATATAGTTAGATACATTATAAAGGGATCGTTCACAGCTAGATCAAATGTAGAGAAAAAATGTTACTGTTTTCCGTTCCAAGTATAAGATAAATTGGTTAATATAAAATACTAGCTTTTGCCGGTGGTTTTGTCTGCATGAATTACAGATTCCTATTGCTTTTGTAATAAAATAAAGCCTACAGCTCAATGACATTTAGGGAATAGACTAATAACAAGGCTTGTGGTTAGTAAGTTTTTCGTTCAATAAGTTAATTTCAAAATGATACGTAAATTAAAGTCGAGTAGGCGGGAAGCTTTTAAGGGTCAATTACTCTTTATTTTATCAAGATACTTTGCCCGACGCGCGACGTTTATAGTTTTAAAGGGATAATTGTAGCCTTATAAAGTTTATCAAAGTTGAAACTGTTGTAGTGAGGCATTGAACTTATATCGGGCTAAATTTAGACGAAGATACCTTCAAAATATTAACCTATTTTTAGGTGTACGTATCTTATTATTATAATACCAGCCTATTATAGACCTACTGCAGGACGGAAGGCATGAGAGTATTGATAGCCACACTTGCTCAAGACGGATTGGCGATTTCAGACTTATCCTGCCGAGGCTGCGGGTTGTTCGAAAGAGATACCGCGCCCCCGGAACGCAAAGGGCACATGAAGGAACATAGACGGGTTTTAGTCAGTAAAAGTCTGACACTCCCTCCCGCCCCGCCCAGGGCGGGGGAAGTTATTTGATGATTTCCCGTCTATAAAAAAAAAAAAAGACTTATACTAATTATAGGTACAGGTTTCCTCACGATGTTTTCCTTCACCGATGTCAGCGATGTCCAAGATAAACTTAGAAAGTACATATGAAATAGAAAAAGTAACATTACTTTGTAAGTACCTGGTTGCGAACCCGCAACCTTACGCATTAGAGGCAAGCGACTTAACCAATGGTCCACGTTGAGGGAAAAGACGTTTAGCAATTGTTTTCCAGAGTTAGTTTCTCATGAATACTAATGCTAGATCGTTCGAGAGTGTGCGGTATTTTGTGGAGCAAATTCTCAATCCGACGATAGTTTCCTATCGACAATTTGCAGGAGACTTGTCAAACATTTCCGTCCGTCCGTCATGTTAATGCTACCTACCGTGTCAGACAGAAACCGACGGATTTTCCGCAAACTGCCAATAAATATGAAAGTTACTTTCTCTATGATCGAACGAGTAAGGTTCAATCCACACCACCGCGGAATTCGTCGGAATAGAATTTTATACTATAAATTTTATAACTGCCTCGTTGGTCTCGTGGTCGCAAGTGCGATTGCTGTGCAAGGGGTCCCGGGTTTGATTCCCAGGTCGAGCAAAAAGTGTTATTGGGTTTTTCCATGAAATTCTCAGTAGCAGCTCGGAGTTTGGATTTGTGCCCGGTTAATGGCAATAGGCTCGCCCCCTATTACATGGACCTAAATATACCGGCGAACTGTGGGTGTAAGTACATTGGTTCACCTCTGCCTAACCCTTCGGGGAATACAGGCGTGATGGTATATATATATATATAGAATTTTATACATATTGCATGGGTAATGAACTGTATGTACATTGTTTAACGAACAAACGCTTAAAATTAAATTCTCCGGAATCAGAGAGGATTCATCGGAAAACGAGCGTTCAGTTTTTTTACGTTTTTTATGCCATGTGCACACAATTTTGTTCCGAGAAATTCCGCGACTGTATGATGGCTTGTTTAATCGTGTTATAAAAATTTTGAACTAAAATCTACAACCTGAACGTGAAATTTGACGTTGTTTTATAAAACCTCTAATAATTGACCCACTGCTTAAATGAATGCAAAGCATTTATGTTCTGTGTGTTAAATAATTATGAAAAGCGTCTAAACTTGGGTAGCAGTTTTGTTAAACATAGCGCAATGTAGTAGTTAAAATTTTAGTTCAAATACTTTGACATCTATGTTCTACATGAGTTAGCCAGTATTAATTTATGCTCTACACCAGCGGTCGGCAACCCGCGGCCCGCGGGCCGCATGCGGCCCGCGGCACTGCTACTTGCGGCCCGCGACAGTTTTGAAAATTAAACTGTAATTCTTACATTTTACCTAAATTAATGATTTTAGGCGCGTAAGCTAGCGTATAAGAAAATAGTCACTCAAATACAGCCTCAAACGTTACACTGAAATGTGTATAAGTACGGTTATATAACAACTTTGAAGTTCGCTTTTAAGTTTTATATAATTTTTCTCATTTCTTTTTCATTTATTTTTACTTTATCGTTGACGATGGTATCGTTGAGGTAGTGCTACGTACCCATTAATAAAATTTACATTAAAAAAAGTATGTGCATCACATATAATACCTATATCGGGTGTAAGGGACATTTATCCTTAAACTAAAACCATGAATACTCTATTTTGGACTGAGTATCAGACAACTGCCTTGTTAGCCTAGTGGTCCTAAGCACGACTGCTACGCTAGAGGTCCTGGGTTCGATTCCCAGGTCGAGCAAACAGTGTTATTGGGTTTTTCTATGAAATTCTCAATAGCAGCTCGGAGTTTGGATTTGTGCCCGGTTAATGGCAATAGGCTAGCCCCCTATTACATGGGACCTAAATATACCGGTGAACTGTGGGTGTACATTGGTACACCTCTGCCTAACCCTTCGGGGAATACAGGCGTGATTGTATGTATGTTGTATGTATGTATCAGACAACAAGATATTTTTATATGAAAATCATAAGTAAAAAGATATGGAGGTTTTTAATACTTTTCTGCTGGGTGCGTTCTATTTGGCAGAAACTTGATACTCCGAAACCTATTTGGCATAACTCACTATGCATAAACTTCTTTAGACGAACGTTTTTAAGGCATAATATTTTTATAGCATAATTTTTTTTTTGGCAGAACGGTTTTATGTCCGAATTTAAAATGGCATACTTTTAAGATGGCAGAATTTTATTTGGCATATTTACCTTTGGCATATTTATAATTTCGCATAATTTCGTTTGGTATAACTTTTATAAAGAGCGAGGGAGATCTCGGGACTTGGGGCACCCCGACTCGGACAGGTTAGGTTAGAAGGGGATGGTGGAGTCTAGAGAGCGAGCGAAGCGAGCGAACAGTCCCCGCCATCCACTTCGTGGTTATTTTTTTTGTAAACCCTTGAGCCCCGCGTGGCGTGGCTCCCCGATTGTGCTTTTTGAGCCTCGAGGGCTCTGGATCTATCTCTAGGGACTTTGATACGAAATGTATGCCAAAAGACGATTCTGCCTGTGAACTTTCTGCGATATGATGGTTCTGCTTTTTAATTATTATGGAAATGAAATTTATGCGAAATGAGTATTCTGCCATACAAAATTATGAGTTATAAATGTATGCCAAGTAAGTGATGCCAAATGACTTTCTGCGAAAAGTGGTTTATGCTATCAGTTGTTATGCAAAATAAAATTATGACTCAAAAAGTTCTGCTATAAAAGGTGTACCCTTTTCAGCTAAGTAAAAGTCCTCAGCGGCTGCAAAAAATTTCTTTTGCCCTTGTTGTTGACCTATCAACAAATATGGTTATTGCCATTAGAGACGACCAAAAAAGCAATAGGCCAATTATTTTAAAATTTCAAAAAAATAAAAAATTTCAAGAAATTAAATATCGATAAAATTATGGGACCACTTCAGATGCATGACCTACCAAACAAAAAAAATATCGTCAAATTCTAATCATAATTGGCGGAAATATCGCGTAACAAACATACAAAAAATAAACTATACAGATGAATTGAGAACCTCCTCCCTTTTAAAGTCGGTTAAAAATTATGTGAAAGCGCGGCCCGCCACTACCTCATTTTGCCACCATGTGGCCCTTGCCTGCCAAAAGGTTGCCGACCGCTGCTCTACACCTTGCAAGTATTCAGCCATTACCATTATATCGGAGTACTACTAGAGCTCCCCATTTACATAGAATGCAGTGCTTGAGCCAAAATAATCTTTATATAGCCGTAAAGAATATTATGTGTCATGCATACATGCATATTATTGCATTTGAAGCATCGAAATGGAAGGTCGTAAGTGACGATGTCGCTAATGTCTCTTATAGATTTTTGGCTCTTATGATTATAAGCTATAAAAATATTGATTTTACGTGTGAACGACACAATTGGCACAAAAGAGGTCTTTCTTATGTTTGCGTTTGTGATTACCTTACATACAATATTATAACGTCAAGTCTGCTATAGGTTAGGCAGACGTGTAATATTTTACTACTACATTTTAGTCGAGCAAAATGTGTTATTAAGTCGGTAGGGTAATTTCATAGAGAACTATGAAATTCTCAGTAGCCGTTCGGATTTAGGATTTGTGCCCGGCTAATGATCATAGGCTCCCCCTATTACCTGGGACCTGAAAATACCGGCGAACTGTGGGTGTACATTAGTACACCCCCACCTAACCTTTCGGGGAGTACAGGCGTGGTGGTATGAATGTACTACATTAGTAGTATAAATTATAAGCTGCCATAATTTTTCCTTTTTTCCCCACTTTCGTAGAATTATAACCCTGTGTGCGGTCAAGATTATACGAAATCTAGTTTTGAGCTGTGACTTCAAATAAATATATTCACATAATTTAATTTACATACAGGTGCGAAGTCGTAATGACGTGATTAGTCACATTTAGTAGTTTATTTTTGTTATGAAAATTGGCATTACAGATCTAGGTATTACAAAATTATATTTATATACTTATATATAGACTCTATTGGACTTGGCATGGGGTCATGGTAGAAATGTTTGCTCGGAAAACAATACTTCCTGAATTTCCCGTTACAAAGATTGACGCTTTTGGGGGTAAAATGTTTGCCGTAATATTTAACTAGCATATGGAAAGAACTCAAACCTTCGGGTAACCCAAAAGGGGGAAATCATCGTATGCTTAGCCTTTCCCCAACTATGTTGCGGCTTGCGGTCGCTTTATCTAAAATACTAACTAGTATTTTACATGGAGCAACTGCCTGTCTGAATTCCACAACCCAGTTCACTGGGTAACACGATATCTTTTGTCTAACTAAGAGGTATCATGGCTTTTTGAGTTTCTGCGTTCTGAAGATCTACGAATGACAGCTAGGATAAATGGCTTTACGTGATTTCCGAGACATGGGGGTGTTACACCATCAGTTCCTAAACTCCGGACTGCTACTTAACTAAAAACTAAACTAAACTTACTAACACTTTGGCCGATCTGGGAATAGAACCAAAGACCCCACGTTCAGCTATCGTGCTGACTACTACGAGACCAACGGGGCAGTTACAGACGCCAAGCCGTCGGCATCTTCACCCGTTGTCACCCTAATAACACGCGTGTCCCGTGTCTGTTAAAATAACTTATCAAGCAAAACGAAAATGTCACACATATATGACAGGGCACACACGATGCATTGCAAAGTCAAACCCTTCCTATAAAACACGGCGGGCCTAAGTCTACTTCGCTAGACTATAAAATAAACACTGAAATACACGTTCACGTGCAATTTTCGCTTCATCCACTAATGAAGAGGAATCCATTGTGGATTTTGTAAAGTAAATTCAGAGAGTAACTGTGGTGAATTTGATTTTGGGTTTTCATGAAAATTCGTCATAATTTCATTACTCGAGAAGTAAGTTGAATACCCATTGTGGTTTTTTTATTATATTTCATTTTCATTCTATATTTTTTCATTTTATTTTTTACATTTTCATTTTATATTTTTATTATTTTTCCCCAAAGAGTAAAACGGGACCCTATTACTAAGAGTTCGCTGTCCGTCTGTCTGTCTGTCCGTCCGTCTGCCACCAGGCTGTATCTCATGAACCGTGATAGTTAGACAGCTGAAATTTTCACAGATGATGTATTTTTGTTGCCGCTATAACAACATGTACTTAAAACCAGAATAAAATTATTATTTAGGGGGGCTCCCATACAACAAACGTGTTTTTTTTGTCGTTTTTGCTTGATATTGATAACGGCAACAGGTACATGCTTAAAATATTCTCAAAATGTTAAGTTATATATTCAATGTAAAAATAAATGATCAAATTAAAATAAAACAAATATTTAAGGGGGCTCCCATACAACAAACATGTTTTTTTGCCGTTTACAGTGGTACGGAACCCTTCGTGCGCGAGTCCGACTCGCACATGGTCGGTTTTTTTACTTTGCGGATCTTTGACAGGCTGCGGCCCACCTCATTGGAACTAAATGGTATAATAAATATAGTGTATGTTCTTCGTAAAATATCAGCTATCTGTCTGTGAAAGTCCCGTCAAAATCGATTCAGCCTTTAAGGAGATTAGCACGAACTAATATACAGACAGAAAAAGAAAAAAATAAAAATTTGAGAACAATCGTCTGCTAAGTACTAACAATTGTGGGAATATTCGTTAAGTGTCATATAATAGAATATTAAAATTTTTATAATTTATGATTGCAATTTTTCTAGTTTTAATGATCGCGTGATCTGATAATCTGCAAATGAATGATGAAGCTACCGGGAGGTATATGTATAGTAAACTGTAGTTTATTAACCATTCTTACAGAGGTTCCTTATAATTAGGTTAAAGTAGTATAAAAATTTGGTAACAGTTAGGGGTACCCATTTCTAGTAAAAAACAGTGGTCCCCAAACTAAGCAATGCACTATATCTTGGGGACCAGACAGGTTATTAATCCACTTAAGATTCTGTTAGGATTTCATTTTCTTTTTAAGTGTTATTGGGTTTTCCTATGAAATTCTCAGTATCAGCTCGCAGTTAGAATTTATGCCCGGTTAATGGCAATAGGCTCGCCCCCTATTAAATGGGACTTAAACATACCGGCGAACTATGGGCGTACATTGGTACGCCTCTGCCTAACCCTTCGGGGAATACAGGCGTGATTTTATGTGTGTATGTTTCTTTTTAAATTTTCTCACAACCGTGCGGAAGAAGCAGTGGACTAAAGCTATTCAGCCATAAATTATGAAGGACCCATACCAAAGGAGTTACGTTAGACATCTTTACTAATATATCACTGGCTGTCTACACCCGTCAGTATGTCACAAGTAATTTTAGAATAGAAGCTTGGAATATTTTTAGAAGCATTTTAATTGAAAATCTTCAAACGGTTGCAGTCTTACAGCATGTTGTATTTTTAAAGACATTGAAATTATGAACTAAGTAGGTATGTATGTAGGTACCGTATAAGTAGGTATATACATACATACATACATACCATCACGCCTGTATTCCACGAAGGGTTAGGCAGAAGTGTATCTATGTACACCCACTGTTCGCCGGTATGTTTAGGTCCCATTTAATAGGGGCGAGCCTATTGCCATTAGCCACAGATCAGATACGTAATATTAATATGATGCACAGCTCTTTTAACTACTTCAGAGTTTACGCGGACAATTTCTATGATTACCGCCTTGTAGCTTCCTTCATCTTCGTACATGTTCCTCTATTTATACTCAAAACATGCATGCATTATAAAACGTAATATTAAAATATGATAACAGTTTACTATAATAATACTTAAAAAAAATTGTTACCTAATTATTGAGAAGTATTATTGAGATTTGAGACATATTCTGCGATATACACAAAAGGTGTATGTCCAATTACTTATTGTCAACCAAATAAAGTGGTACAGTTAGGTAGATACTAAATACTTTTAAAAACTTGCGGAACATTTTCTAATATTTTTAAATCAAATAACCAAGCTTTCGAACTTCAAGTGGCTTGCTAGTTCTTATATAATTATATTGTTTGTTTTGCTTCTTCTAATATTTGTGTTTGAAGTGTTTTCGACCAATTTATCAGATTATTACTTTGTTACTTTCTAAATAGAAGTGCTACGTATTAGTTTGAAATCAAACGATGTTCGTAATTAAACCAATTGATTCTATTGGTTTATTCGAACTAATGGGGTTTGCATACATTGAGTTGAAACTTGGTACAAACTCGATATTTGTACGCTGACTTTCATATTATTGTTAGGTATTAGTATTATGCATTCGAGGAGCACGTGCGCCACCGTTTCTTCTGCATGGAGGCAGAAGAAACGGTGGCGCACGTGCTCCTCGAATGCACCGGCATCGCCCAGACCCGCAAAGAAACCCTCGGAACACCAAAATCCCTTGCGGACGCCCTGAGAAGACCGGGAAGACTGATCTGCTTTTGGAGGGAGGTGGGCTGGTTGGAATAGCCCCCACCACGGCTCACGCACAATGGTCCATTGTAGGACTAAGTGCGGAAACCAAACCCCCTAACATAGAACATAGTATTATGAATGAAACTGGTAACAAGCAATGTAACTTACTCATAATAAACCCATCTATTATCGTCAAATGTATCCTAAATTGCGTTAGCGTGGCATATTTGTATTTGCAACTAGTTATGCTCCCGGCTTCGCTCTCGAGAACCGTAAGTGTAACGAAAATAAATATTTAATTCTGTATCATAACAATCTTCTATTTAATATAGCAGACAGCTTGATAGTGCTATAGACTGACTAAAACACTAACAAATACTCATTGCAAAAATGAACAAAATCTATTCAACATACATTATTTTATTACGATTTTATTATATACGTCTACGTGAAGATAAATTCGAAACATATTAAATGGGCAAACCTAATTAAACAGGAGTGAATTAATAAAATAAGTTCCTTAATAACATAATATAATAACACGTCTTTAATGTTACATAATAAGTAATTAAAGGAAGTTGCACGCTGAGCGAGCACGTTAGGAAACACGTGAACCGCACGAGCTTGCCAATATTAGATCCCATTCTATACCTATTTGTATGTTATAATTAATAAACGAGTTGGTTAATTAGCACTACCGGTTCATTCAATAAATCTGTATATTTAGTATGTTTTTTAAAAATAAAATTCGGGTTTTCTATTCATGTAATATGACTAGCATTTTCTTTGGTAGCTCGTATTATGATGGTACGCCGCATGCCGTGGTGAGTCCGAGAATCGTTCTTGAAAAATTTGGGAGGATAGGTCTGTGAGTATTGTGTCATCATGACCTAGTCACTCACCCACTCAAGGTGGGTGACCTCTCATACATTGTAAAACCAGGCAAACATCAATGTTACCTTTTCTTTTCATATGTTTATATTCAACATCAATGACATTGGTGAAGGCATATATCGTGAGGAAACCCGAGCTTATAATAAACACGTCTGTAATCGCCAATATGCGCCGTTAAACAAGCGTGGTGATTAATTTTCGCGCGTATGAGAAGAGGCCTTTGCCCTGCAAAGGGGCTAATATTATATTATGCTTATAGGCATATTAGGCATACATAATATTATGCTAGGCTAAATACATATTATTATTTAAGAATGTAGGGTAGGGTTATCCCAAAGGCATAAGACACACTCGTACATTTTCCACCACTGAAGCATCTGCTTTTAAACAAAGAATGTGGCGGACACAGTCAATGACCGCAGTATGATTTTATCCGGTAAGAACTCCATCATACCATTTCCCGGTGTCCTTATTCTCAGATGCATCAGTTTCGCCGACAAGTTAAGTAAGTGAGATTTCAATTAGACTTTGGTTTGACGTTGGAATTCGTTCCTGCAATCCTGCATGTTTTGAACTCCAAGCAATAATAGAAGAGAAGTATTAATGGATATCAATTTTCAGTTTTCAAAAGTAATACCACGCTGTCGCTAGCTCACATGCATTCCATAGAATTTACATGTATGGATATATTGCATTTTATTGCCGTACGCGTTCGGAGGAATTGGTGCATGATATAAATAGTGAGCAGGTATTTGACATACTTACATGTGTATGAAATGAACGTGTAGTGGTGTGGAATTCTTTCAGGCTGAAACGAGCAATAGTATCTCTTTTATATACTTTTAGGTGCTGCTCAATTCACTGGACCTCCATACAAAGATTAGCATAGAAATATTACATAACATTTTTCCTTGCTAACCTTTTTCCCATAAAGAAATTGTAGTATGATATCATCAGGCAGCACAGGACTTTGTAATTGTGTGTATTTCTAGAGGAGGCTTATGTCTAGCAGTATTCGACTGACATGATGATCATCGGCTGGTTAATTTCACAACAAAATTGTGCAGTATTAAAAATGGTGGAAGATATGTTGCAATTTTTCTTAACTATATTGCAACACAATGTAGTAAAACTTCCGGACACCGTATCTAAAGTCATAAAATTAAAAAAAGGACCAAGAGGCAAGCTACAGTGACATAAAAAGCTACTAAAAAGATTGAACGCAAAATTCATCAGAAACCCCACGAGACTTATAAAACAAGGTACACGAAATTATGAGTTATATTACACGTACCTTCAACGATACTGTAACAGTATAAGTATGTACTTATTTAGCCATTATACACAGTTTTATGTTACGTTAGCAAAAGTTTCCACTAGGTACAAACAACCTTTGTATTAGTGTTTCGTAACACGTACGGCAGCTCTTAAGTTTAAAATAGCAGCGACTAAGTTAAATATAAGTTGGTCAGGTAGTAAACATTTCGCCTTAAGTGGCTTGGCTGTAGGCGGTATCCTGAAAAATTGGCGGTAGAGATCGACTGGCGAATTTTGTTACCGAGGCAAAGTTGATTAGGTAAGTTTTAAAAAATGCAATGAATTCTAAATGTGTGTGTATAGCTGGTAGGTGTATAATAGCGGAGACCTTACTAAGCAGTACCGAAACTTACATACTTCAATATTGTAACCCTCACTAAGTAGTTTAATATAAGTCATTCTTCCCGAAATTGTAACTGCATTAACTATTAAGATATTCCTTTTTGTTTTCTCTTGTAAGTGAATATTGTAAAATTCTTTAAGATAAATTAATTCTTGAAACTGAACCCTCTTTGGGACTAGCCCGCCCCACCATACTCAAACACTGCAAACCCTGTAAAGCTAGAATCAACAGTGGCGACCACCAGAAAAGTGTCGGAGCTATGAACGTCAACGAGTCCCGGAAAAACGATTCAACTGTCTTGGACCCGGTCACGAAATTATTAAGTGAAGTAAGAAGTAAGAAATAGTGGAGGAATAAGAAAAAAAATCTCTACTATTACTATAACATTTATTGAAGTAGGAATTCTTGATATTAAATATTATGATTATTATTTTCACTTTTTGTTTGAAGTTTACTTGATCATCTTCGAGGTCAAGCGTGATCTTATTTAAACAAGTGTCTTTTGTTTTGAGCGTCCATGTAATGATGTTAACATTTAGGAAAATTATTAGGTAATGGGGTGCAGTGCTGACATAGGTTGAGTATCCATATTCCATATTTAAATATTTAATATTTAATTGGAAGAAAGTCAATCCGTCTAACCGTCATCACGTTTGGGTAACACAATAATGTCTCGTCTTTTGTTTCCTTTGACAAAGGTTATTCGATTAAAACCATATCGTTCGATCAATTTGCTTTTGATAGCTTGGCATAACGTATGCGCCTCGTTTAGTTGACGTACGCCATCCATACTTTATTAAAGAACGTTGCACCCGTAATAAGCCATTCCCTCCCGAGTTTATTTTTAACACATAAGGGCCGACATACATGAAAGAGGTGTGACGACGCATCGCAATGCGTCCTACTAGTGTAGTGTGAGATGATCATAATTTTCATAGCTCATTGTGCATTGAAAAATTCAATCATTAGCAGTAAGCGCACCGCCTGCAAACTGTCAACTTTTTTGTCGTGTTATTTTAAAACATTATTTTAACCCTTACGGGATTAAAGCTCTAACTTGAATGTTAAATTATTTGCTTTTATTTTGTTTCGGAACTGGGCTGTTATTATGAACGATAACCCTTTTTCCTAAGATTGTCAGTGTTGCTAAATCTGAGTGACGTCACAACCCAAAATGCGCTGCATGTTGCACGTCGCAAAAATGTGCGGTGGCGTCGCTGATTTCAGCGGTGTGGCAACGCACTGTCTTTATGAATGTTGACCCTAAATTACTGATTTAAGTATCCATATTTCATATGTAGCGTTATCCCCAGCTTACCATAGTGACCAATGTCTAGACTGTAGACACATTTGTTGATACTTAAAATTGTAATTGAGGACAATTTGCATGGATGTAACGACGTGTCGCAGACATTTAAAACAGTAATACTAAAGCCTTTAAGGAGCACATTTCCTTAATGATTATTGTATTGATTACAGTATTTTGTTAATTGACGGAAAAGACGTTGTTCTTTGGAAAAACAAGAACATCTCGACATGAACACCATTATAAGTATTTTATCAAAATTACGGATATGTTTTTGGAAATTTCAAGTTGCGGGGGATTTGACATGGATTTTCGTTATCATAATTACAGGTGAGGCGAAAATTGGAATTCGCAACTAACTTTTTCTTCGAGAATTTGGTTTGGGAAGTTTTGATTTCGACACAACATCGTGTTATAAGTTCTACAGGCTAGAAGCCATAGCATTGGCGTACTCGCGTTAAGTATTCAATTTGATTCGGTCTTCGTAATTAATACGACTATCTATAGCATTTCGCCACCAATCAATTGAAAACAAAATAAAGCCTTTAAGCTTATTAATACATTTTGTTCGAGACGAACTATTCTATAGCACTTTGGTATAAATTGATATAAATAAGGCTTTTCAAGTACCTAAATTAACGTTTTATTCTAAATGGGTATTACCGATCTTAAAATCGATCGCATTTTCGTTTCATTTACTCCACTCCTAAAATGTCTAGTGCATGTTATAAACCTACTCGATGTTTTCCTTCTTTGACTTGTTAATTTATTTAAACTTAATGCCTGCATTCCTACCTTTCAATCAAAGGTGGTGAAGAAGAATGCTAGTTTGAATGGAATAATTGTTTCCAACTAATTTTCACAGGCAGTAGTGTCTTACGACCGCACACAAACAAGTGTCAGAGTTTCTAAACCGCCTCAAGGGCCTCTGACATGGTTACCGATATCAGTGATGTCTAAGATAAACTTAGAAAGTACATATGAATTGGAAAATGTCACATTGGTACTTCTCCGTGCCCGGTTCCGAACACACAACCTCGTGCATGAGAGGCGGGCGCCTTAATCACTGGACCATCACGACACTCATTATTTGTACTGGACAGAGCTGTTACAGTTTTAGTTATAGAACTAGTAGGAATAAAAATTGGCGCTCCCCTGAAGATTCTTTGTCCATGACATGCTGTCATGGAATCATACCAACCACTCATAAAATGATGACCCATGTAAGTACTTTAATATTCTACTGACATATACTAGTGGTTTTAAATTCAAACTCCATACAATTTATAGGTTTTATTGAATTTATTTAGTGTTGTGTCATCAACCGCAGACATGACATTGTCATGTTCCTGTGAATTCGGCTTCCATTACAGGTACCACACATTTTGGAGAATTCAATTATTTCAATGGAAAGTTATGAGTATCATAATTATGTATTGTTTATAACAGCAGTTTTTGACGGGAATTAATGAATGAAATGTTAGGCATACAAATGCTCATTACCTACTATTGTTTTAGGCATGCTTATTGGCTGTTGCTTACAATGAATGATCGTAATCCATACTAATAGGTATTATGGGGGTTTATAATGCCTTAATCACCATGTTTGAAAATGTATTCGATGATGCGTATGTTGTTGTAGAAACCCGTCTTAAAGACTGTTCATCATCTGCTTAGCCTTTTCCCAAATATATTGGGGCCGGTTTATTCCATTCTAACCGGATGCAGCTGAATACCAGTGTTTTACATGGAGCGACTACCTATCTAACCTCCACAACCCAGTTACTGAGCAATACGATACCTTTTGGTAAAGTGTTAAAGACTGTAAAAAAAAAACAAATAAAAGAAAAGCTAGAAGCAAGGGGAAGGCCTTAGAAGAGGTCATTTTCGAAAGGCGAGCTATAATGAAGGGAAACCAACCGAATGGCGAGATTATGGTTCGGTTTCACTGATTTCGATTTCATACCTCTATTTTCAGCTTTCAAATAATTTAATCGTCAAATGAATTTAAAACTAATAGCATAGATGACTTTTTTTAAGGTTAAAAGAAATATTATGTAGTACTTATTAAACTTGTAATAAAGTTACGACAAACGACAATTGTGTGTACCGTTAAATCATTCTTTGTACTGAATAAATATTGTTTTTCATTCTTCTTTTTCCTGACTTGAAAACCATTGCGGCACCCGACCCGGCAACAATGCTGTGGAAATAAAACTGATTAAAAACCAGTTATTGGATAAATTGAATAAATAAACATGCCTACTTGAAAAATAATGGTGCAGAGTACCTATCCACAGCTTACAAATAAATTGAATATCCATTATTTGGTTTTATCGCTGATGAATTTAATTCAAAAGGCAGTTTGGATAACGCTTTTTTAAACACCCTAAATTGGCTTTCTTTTTTATTTTGCCTTTCGTGCCCCACTCACTTCTGCCCCCCTAGCCAAGCCAAGATTTTCAACTTAATACCCAACAGCCTTAAGTTGAAAATCTATTAAAGATTTCTAAGCGTTAGCGACTGCAACGAACGAAAACGCTATGCAATCTTCACTAGATCTTCAACTTAAACCCAAGCACATAAAGTTGAAGATCTATTAAAGCCTACTCAGCGTTTGAGTTTATCGTTTGTGACTTGGCTAGGGGGGCTATTATTCCACTTTTCGCGATGCTGTGCTTCGTCCCTCCAGTTTTGCAAGAATTATCCAGTTCATCCCGCTATCTCCTTCGTGGCTTGTCGAAGGAGATAGCGGGATACTACGTATCACTGTTTCAGGCCACCAGCTCTGTGCTACTTGGGATCACAGTTGTCTATCCTGCCCAGTCCCATTCAAGACGGCAACCTTTTGAGCAAAGTCAGGTATCCCTGTTTTCAAGCGTAGTGTACTAATTCGAACTGGATCCGTTAAGAGATCCGAGAGATCCGAGTTTTATTTTTCGGATCGAACCACTTCAAAGGAGCCGGAGGAGAGATTGGCCGACGCAATAGCATTGTACTATACAAAGAGAATACCTACACAATCTATAAAAAGACAAGGTCAGTATGGTAATTGTACCGTGGCTACAGAACAAGTCCAATCCGATTCATGTCTTTTATCTTTTACCCAAAAGATAAACACCTACCAATTCACACTACAATATCGAACTGGCCATAGGTACCTACTGGCGGCACTATAGGTATAGAAGCAAATGCGATAGTTAAAAATAAAAAAAAAAAACATTACCATAGATTTGATATACAACCTATTTAAAAAACCAAAGATGTTGACGTTATGTACGTAGAGATTTAAAAAGTAAAAGTGGAAGAGGTACGTAAAGAAAAAAGTTGAGTGCCCCTGCCAGTACATATGAGAACAATGATGGTATGTACGGTCAACAAAAGAGATAAGTAACCAGACCGTCTAATAAAGTTGAAGTTTTCTTTCAAACCAGTGGTCGTTTTTAAATGAAATTTAATTTAATTAATAAACTGTTTATTTTCTATTAATAAAAATAAAATTCATTAAAACAATTCTATCAATTTTTGAAAAACTTTGAATTTATCAGGCGACACTGGTTACTTATCTCTTTTGCTGACTGTACACACACTCGTAACAAAATTGTTTTGTCTACACCCCACAAACTGTTTTGACTCGGTTGCATTTCTTCGCGCAAACTACTGCGATTCGCGTTTATGTACTCCGCTTATCATTCAGACAAACGAGTGACGTCATTTAGCCAACACTATATGTCACTATCATTTTCCATAATAATTCATTGTAAATACATCCTGCCAACGTAATATTTATCTCTTGACACTGAAAATGTGTAGACAAAGTTAGTTTTGGGTCGTATTTCAGAATTATAATGACGTAAAGTAAAGCTACCCTTGTATTTGGTTTGAATTGTTTAAATAACAGTTTCGTGGGTGTTTTGTAAAGAGCACATATAATACGAGGTCACGGAGGTCGTGGAGGTGGGTAGCGGTGTAGTTAATTAGAAGTAATGAATGAAAACGGCTATGTATATCAGTTACCTATGTATATTCAGCTCGTCTGTAGTGCCTGTGCCTAGTTAAAAAGATTTGTCTGTGTTTGATAAAATATGCCTTTTTTTTTAGAGATGAGAAATCATCAAATGACCCCCCCCCCGCCCCCCCCCCCCGCCCTGGGCGGGACGGGAGGGTGTGTCAGACTTTTACTGACTAAAAACCATCTAAGTTCCTTCATGTGCCGTTTGCGTTCCGGGGGCGCGGTATCTCTATAAAATATAATATAATATAATATAAAATATGCCTTATCTTTATATCAGAGAACTACGAAAAAAGATAACCGCCTTCAAAAACTTCAAAGTAAAAAATCTTTCGTTTTGAAAGTCTTCTTTGGTTTTGTTTATTGTTTTGCATTGCCACCAAAATATTGAAAATCGGTCGACAATTTTAGCAGTAATTGGTGTACGAACGAGAAAGTTCTATGTTTGACTAAATTTTGTTTATACTAAAGTTAGTCAAACATAGAACCTTCTGCTTGTTTGAAGTCGGTTATAAAAAGGTTCTGTAGCGAATTGGCGAAAGGTCAATTTTCGTAAAAGGAAAACCAAAACAAATATTGCTTAATTCTATTAGGTACACTAACGTGCATAACAAATACACCTACACTAAAAGACTGTGGTTTTAAAATGCTTTTATTTGCTAGTGTAATTCAAATACCTACAGTGTATCAATATTCTTTAGCAATAGAAGACAGATGATAGTACTGGCAGAGCCATTTTTCAATTGAATAGAGCAGCTATTATCCCGTACTTCCAAAAGGAAGCCGGTACGACTGGATTTGAAAAGAATCCTCGCCACTGTTGTAGTAAAATTGCAAGTCAAAACAATCTGGCTAGCCTTTTTCCAACTATGTTGGGGTCGGCTTCCAGTCTAACTGGATGCAGCTGAATAACAGTGTTTTACATAGAGAGACTGCTAGTGCAAATATAAATGTGCAAGTCAAATTATAACATAACATACCATTATGCCTGTATTCCCCGAAGAGTTAGGCGGAGGTTTACCTATGTACACCCATAATTCGCCGGTATGCGAGCCTTTAACCGGGCACAAATCCTAACTAAGAGCTGTTACTGAGCATAGCATAGAAAAACCTAATAACACTTTTTGCTCGACTTGGGAATCGAACCTAAGACCTCTAGCGTAGCAGTCGCGCTTAGCACCACTCGGTTACTGAGACAGTTAAAAAAAATACACTTTTTGTTGTAAATAAACTACAAATCTTTCACATCTGATGCTGACTGTCACAGAAAGCAGTCATTTAATTTACTGTATAAACAAACACACGTCCATTTTAAAAAAACCGCGTTTCCATATTTTTCCTCCCTCGCACAGCACAGCTCCGCTCCGCTCTCTAGTATCGCTAATAATGTAATGTATTGTGGCAGAGGCCCGTGTTTGTTTGCCCACTAATTAATCATTTTCAATCAAACTTCAATTCCATGTTTCTTCGGCTTGAATAAACAGAAAATTCTCAATGGAATCAGTAAAGTGGGTTAGAGTGATATAATGTATACGCTCATGCAATGACCGGAAATGTAAATTTAAACCAATGATCATTGAGTGTCGTGAAGTAGCTAAACGATTTGAATTTAAAAAATATATCAAATCACGCATCAAAATCAACACGTTAAAATTTTGTCAACAATATTTTGTTTTTTACTAATTATGCTAAATTGAGCGTGATTTAAATAATTTTAATTTAATTCAAAACCACGCTCAGTTCCGTTTGTAATTAATATGCATTCACCGCAATCAACAACATAAGCGGATTAGCCAAACTAATTATCGCCACAAAAGGCGACCTTAATGAAATAATTGTACAAACACCCGATGAGATACAGTTTCCAAGTAAAAGCTGTACCTACATTATAATGTCACCGCTATCATCGATAGGCTTTCATCGGGGCTTGTTACAAAGCTATCGAAGATAAAGTACCGATAAAGATAGTTTCAAGTTACGAGCACTGGCGTGGTACTAGGTAGTCAGTGCTCTGTGACGCGTCGCACCGGTCGTCCGCGGACGCGCGAATCCAGTGCGCGCCAACGAAAAGAAAATTAAAAATTTCGTCCTCAATCCGCCAACAAATAAAAACAATCTTCCAGTTTACTCTGATAACCACTGTTTGTTAACACATTGTAAGTACTCATTTTTTATCTCGTAATCTATTATTTGTTTTGTAAACATTGAATTTCGCGGTTCTTGTTTCACTAAATAAATATTTTCTTTATGTAGCGCCGGCACTAATGAAGCGTTTCTTAGTGAACAATTTTGACGATGGAAAAGTAGTTGAAATGTTTTGTTTTTTTAGTTTTTAATGGTCCGTGAATTACCAAATGTTTTTTTTAAATTCTACCTGTCATTTCCCTCTGCTGGGCAAAGGTTTTATTTAAATTATGAAGGTAATTTACCTATGGCAAGTACATTTTATAAAAAAGTTTTGAAGTATTTATTTAAATTATCTAATGACAATATGGTTATTAAAATATAATACATATTTACTTATTTAAAACAAATTAAAGTATGTCGAATAATTTTGTTTTATTAAAGTAACATAGGTATGTAGGTACGTGTTCTTCATTAGGTAAAATAGTTATTATACCTAAAACTTTAGCAATAGCAATAGGTAGGTTACAAATAACTTACTAACAGTCTACAATTCTTTGTTTATTTATAATACGTTGCTCTTTACTTAACATTTGCATACAATAGTTCTTGTTTTATTTAAAACTGATACAAATCGTTCATCAAGTAAGTACCTCCCAACCGAATGTGAATATGAAGGAAATGTAATGATAAACACTTTTGAAGAATAAACAAACTGATCTCAAATCCACATCTTAAATAAACAACGCCCTCTGTTGAGTGCAAAAATAAAAATAAGTTTTATTTAGAACTCGTAACGTAAGTAGTACGAATGTTATAATTTTTTTTTCAGGATTATAATTTAGTATCTAAAATAATATTATTACAAGCTGATGCAGCCTCCAGACAAACGTACACTAGTCATATATTGTTAAATAAGTATCTAATCCTGCCAAGATTCCTCAAATAACTTTAATATAAAATAATACACGGTTACTCAAAAATTCATATTTTTCATAACGAGTTGTCGAGTCATGTTGACTACAAAACTGTAATGAATTTCAGTTATTTTACTGGAAATTGATTAACCATAAGTTTAGATATTAGTACTTCTATCATATCGACCAAATGTAATCGAGTTTACTTAATGAACAAATAACCAGACTACGCTTTAGATTTGGTTAATTGGTAGGGAATGCCTAAGGTCCTAAGTCCGCCTTTTGTACTTTTTTGTTGTATATAAACACACATACCATCACGCCTGTATTCCCCGAAGGGTTAGGTAGAGGTGTACCAATGTACAAGGTAAAGTTAATAGCGGACGAACCTATTGCCTTCAACCGGGCACAAATCCTATTTTATTTATGCGATCCTATCACTTTGTTGCATAAAGTTTAAAAAAAAAACTTATTTGTATGCACTCCCTATCAGTACAGTTCTTTTAAAACATGTATCCTACTTTGCACAAGTAACAATGTTAACAAAGACTAGGTGAACATTTTCCGTACTTAATCTTTTTACTATTTCAAGTAGTGACTACTAAGCTCCAAGAACCGGTATTCTATTGTATTATTTTAAAATTGCAATAAAACGGCACTTTATTACGTATTTTTATTTTGTTGTAAGTAATAATTTTGGCAATTTTTTTTAATGACTTTTTTATATAGTCAGGTATAGAATGAGTATAAGTTTTACTAATGCACAAAATAGACATACCTATAGGTTTTTTTTAAAGGTGAGATATCTTCAAATGACTTCAACCGCCCTGGGCGGGGCGGGAAGGAGTGTCAGACTTTTACTGACTAAAACCCATCTATGTTCTTGTGCCCTTTGCGTTCCGGGGGTGCGGTATCTCTTTCGAACAACCCGCATACTATAGGTATAGAAATACGTTTAGCCAGTCTTGAGACATAGTAGGTACCTATGTTCACTTTATTTTGTAAACTATTACCTACCTACCTACCATTATCATTACCCATACAAATAAATAAAATTGAAGTGTCTATTCGTAATTTCAAATTAACAGCTTATCACTTAATGCATATGAAAGTACATACGGCACTTACATCAAAAAAACTTTTATTTTTATTTTTGTCTGTCTGTCTGTTTGTTCCGGCTAATCTCTGAAACGGCTCTACCGATTTTGACGGGACCTTTACTCGCAGATAGCTTATGTTATAAGGAGTAACCTAAGCTACTTAACTTACGCTTAACTCGCAGGCAACTGCTAGTTTTTAATATAGGTAGCACTTCCCTCCGCGCGCGCGCACGGTGCACTTGCGATCTATTTCGCTGCTAATTATAATTACGTTTGTTGTGTTCTGTGTTTGATTCCCGGCTCGTGAGTTGTTTCTAGTTGTGTGTTATTGTGCTAAGTGCTGGTATCGTAAGTTTTTATACGTGTCTAATCCCATAATTACTGGTAATTAGTTAATTTCGGCAGCTATCGGTGAGTACATTTATTTTCTTTAGTGTGAGGGTATCGCGAAAAATAATCGTCGTGTTTTTTTTACTGTGTTTTTTCTTCACTTTAATAAGTTTGTTGTCGCTTAAAAATGATTTCTAATAATGATGACCCTCCAGACCGTGGAGGGCAAATTTTTCGGAGAAATACCAAGACACCCAGGTCGCCGCCCGCGCCGACCTCCGCTAATAGTAACACTAAACGTTTGTTCAGCGACATGTCTCCGACTTACGTGTCGCCCGAGGATAGATCCAAACGGTTTCAAACATCCGAATCCTTTGAAAAGTCCTCGCCAATATTAAACATTAGTAATGCAAGCATCTCAATAAATAATAATAGTACCGACTATTGTGACTTAGTTTCCGAGGCATCGTCGTACTTGTCAAAGATTAACGACCTCGTCAACGACCAAGGGTCCCGCATTAACGTTGCAAATAAATCTGCGATCATGGACATGACTCAGCGAGTTACGGCCATTGTTTCTATGCTAGCGCTAAAATCTTCGTGCAATGAAACTAAGTTAGCCAATACGGAACGAGAATTGGATAAAATCAAATTAAATCCCGGTGTCATTACTACGAGTACGAATAATGAACCCAAAAAAATATCTTATGCGGATTCATTAAAACTTCGCTTGCCTAAGGTGGCTCCACCGATGGAGTCGCGCGCTCCGCTGCCGTGTGTCGTCGCGTACCCCACCGCCGAGCGCTCAGCTGATTATGCGTCGTCATCCGCAACTAAACAAGCCCTTATGAAGGCGATTAAACCGAGTGATGACGGTTTTCAAATTGTAGGCGTTAAAAAAACCGCAAAGTCTGGCGTTGTACTGCGTGTCGCTAACGAAACGCAATTAAAAAAACTTGACTCTGTCGATGCTATTAAATCCGCTGGTTTACGTTTAGAGAAACCTAAAGGCCGTAGGCCCCGCATATTAGTTAAAGACATCCCATCTTCAATGGAAGAGAGCGCATTTATGCTCGCATTATACCGGCAAAATATTAAAGACGAATTAGCCATCAAAGAGGATGAGTTTTTAAAATCCACTAAAATCATTCGCAGGCGTTCTACTGATAATGGTCGGAAATGGATAGGAATTGAAATGGATTCTGAGGTACGTAAACACCTAGTATCTACTAAAGATAAACTGTTCATTGATTGGGCCACGTGCCGTTTTATTGATGATCTAGAGGTAGTTCGGTGCTTGTTTTGTCAACAGTTCGGTCATGTTAAAAAACACTGCACTAACAAAAAACCTGCCTGTGCTAACTGTTCGGAGGCACATGAATCGAACGATTGCCCCCATAAGGACAATGTAGATTACACGCCGACTTGCGTGGCGTGTAAGCGTTTTAAAAAACCGTTTGGCCATCGTTGCGGGTCTGAAGACTGTTCCACCTATAAGCTGAAACTTGAGCAACTAATCCTGAACACTAATTACTAATAAGATGGATAGTTTAAAAATAGGACAATTAAATCTTCACAACGATAGAGTGGCGACTTCCGAGTTAGATAGATTAATCATCGAGTACAATTTAGACATAGTTCTTGTCCAAGAGCAATATCAAAACGCGCGCTTACGTCACAAGGTAGTACAGCTGGATTGCAAAGCACGAGCCGGTATTTACGTAGCACGTTCTGCTAACTTTACTGTAACTTCTTTGCGTAACCTCATGACGCCTCACTGTGCCGTTGCGGAGGTCTCATCGGCTTCCTATAAAGTTTACGTTGTGAGCTGTTACTTTCAATATTCTGACCCTGTTGGTCCTCATATACACAACCTCCGTCACGTCTTGCGGTCGCTCGCGGGCTGCAAAGTTATCGTTGGCGCGGACGTAAACGCGTCATCGTCCCTGTGGTATGGCAAAGTTCGGTGGACGGATTCCGAACGGCGACGCGCTGTTGAAGATTTCATTGCCGAAATGAACCTTTCAATTCATAACACCCCTGACGCACCACCTACTTTTTGCAGCCAAATGGGCGAATCTAGTATTGACGTCACACTTTCTAGTGTAGACGTTCGCTTAGTTAAGTGGCGTGTCCTACCGGACGCATCTTGTAGTGATCATCGCCTGATCGTGTACGAATTTGTTCCTATGTTTACTCAAGGTTCGTCCCATGTTACGGGTAGTTTTAGATATAAATGTAAAGGCGCGAACTGGGAATTTTTTAGCTCGCTTTTTGCTTGTCACGCCAAAGACTTCACTCACGACGGGCTGTCAGCTGAAGAAAGTGCTGAGATTATGTCAGAAACTTTTATATACTGTGCTGACATCGCCATTGGTCGCGCATCTATGACCAATATTCGTAGATGTGATTGGTGGAGTGAATACCTAGTTGAACAGCGTAAAAGTTACCGCAGAGCGCGTAGGCAGTTTAATAAGCTTAAAAAGCGTAAGGTTACCGGAGACCTGCTTGCTCTTGCTTCAAATACGCTTAGAGTTGCCAGATCGCGCTACAGAGCAGCAGTCGAAAAATCTAAGGGCAATTTAATGCGCAAAATTGTAGAAAAATTAGATAAAGAAGGTCCATGGTCTCCCTTGTATCACGAGTTTAAGGCTAATAGATTGGTCGATCTAGCATATATCGAAAACATAAAAGTAAATAATAAACATACTACCGGTATCGAAGAAACAACGGAAGTACTTCTCAATACTCTTATACCCGATGATTCAGCGGTAAACGACAGCGATTACCACCAGCAGATCAGGGCGTGGGCTGCTGTGCCACCTGAATCACCAGCGTCAGATTTACCATCCACTGACGAGTTCTTAAATGTGGTGAAGAGGCTACCACTCAATAAGTCATCGGGTGAAGATAAAATATCTAATAAAATGATTATAGAGGCGTGTAAAGCCGCGAGTGACGCAATTTTAACAGTGTATAACCGATGCATTGCGGACGGCGTTTTTCCTGAAATTTGGCGACGTGGCTTTATACGAATAATTCCAAAGAGTGGCGACAAGCCCCCGGACGATCCAAAGTCGTATCGACCCATAACCCTACTACCATCTTTGGGGAAACTGCTTGAGCGCCTTATCGTACCACGCTTGCTGCCAGACGGGCCGAAATTTCACAGCAATCAATTCGGTTTCACAATAGGTAAATCTACCGTCGACGCGGTACTTTCTGTAAGGGAAACTGTAACCTCATCCGAACATAAATATGTACTTGGGATCTTCCTCGATATTTCTGGGGCTTTTGATAACGCATGGTGGCCTATGCTACTACTTAAAATAAAAACCCGTGGTTGCTATAAAAACATCTATTCTCTTGTTTCCTCTTACTTTCTCAATGGCTCCGCGAAGCTCAAACTTGGACACTATTCCGCATCGAAGTCATTAACCATGGGATGTCCTCAAGGTTCGGTTCTCGGTCCTTATTTATGGAATTTAGGTTTTGACGATTTTCTTGCGATTCCGCTACCATGCGGCTGTTCTTTAACCGGTTACGCGGACGACGGCCTTCTGCTCATTCAGTCGAGTACTCGGGCTGGACTTGAGAATTTAGCTGACACATGCCTACGTTTAATATCTCAGTGGGGCGATCGGAACCGTTTAACCTTTGCACCGCAAAAAACGTATCAACTTATGTTAAAAGGTGATCTTAAATCATGGCCTAGTATTAAATTTAATAACGTTCCCGTTAAACGAAAACAATCCGTATGCTACCTTGGTATGGTCTTAGAAAAGAACTTTTCTTTTATTGACCACATTAACACAGTCGGAGAAAAAGCTAAAAAGAATTTTTATGCCCTAACGAGAATATCTAAAGCTACTTGGGGTCTGTCTTTCTTAACTCTGAAAACTATTTATGCAGCTACCTACCTAGGTTGTATGTGCTACGGTGCACCTGTTTGGGCCGATAGGGCCACCATAGGGGCGGTACGACGTAAATTGCTTCAAAGCCAACGGTTAGCTTTAATATTTTTATGCAAAGCGTATAGGACCGTTAGTACTGAAGCACTACCAGTACTTGCAGGTGTACTTCCAGTTGATCTCGAGGTGCAGCGACGTGCTGCAATGTACTATTCCGCGCGAGAGACCATGGACGCAAACTTTCTAACTCAACGTGACCGTGCTAAGATCTCTAGATTATTTAAACCGCAGACTGATGTCTGGGAGGAACTTTTATCTGAATGGCAATGTAGGTGGGATAATTCCATCAAGGGCCGGCACCTCCATCAGTTCTTTCCTTCAGTTCGCGAACGGCTGGCCAGAACATGGCTGGAGGTGGACCACTGTGTTGCCCAATTTCTCACAGGTCATGGCAACTTTAAGAGTAAATTATTCTCTTTTAAGCTTGTTGCCTCTCCTTTGTGTCAATGTTCTACATCTGACTGTGAATATGAACAATCTGCTCATCACATCTTATGGGAGTGTATTCTTTGGCAGAATGAGCGAAATATTATGTTAGATAGTGTACAGGTTACATCCGGTGTTGTTTATTATGCGGACCTTGTAGAAACTAGAACTAATTTCCGTGCGTTCAAGCGTTTTTGCCATACCTATTACTGGAATCAAATGTAACAGTTCACATTAGGACCCATTAAAGTTAATGATAATTGCAATCCGTGGTGCTTGGCAATCTGGGCTTCTCCCAGTTGTAAATAATCCCTTTGTGCCTATTGGCCTAATTCTGTTCTGTCTCCTGCTTGTTTGGAGGGAAGTGGAAATTATATTTTTCCTACTCCTCCGCTAATCTTTTCTGATTAATTTCGTTGCGGGATCCAAGACAGTTAAATCGTTTCTCTGGGACTCGTCGAGCTTCATTGTCTCGGCGCTTTTCTTGTGGTCGCCACTGTTGATTCTGGCTTACAGGAGTTGCAGTGGTTTGGGAACAGTGTGGCGGGCTTGTCCCAATAAAAAAAAAAAAATATAGGTAGTCAGCATTAAATTCAATACCCATTTTTTGTACCCATTAATAGGGGTGTACGCCAAATCGAATGCCAAATAATCGAATTACAATTGGCCGAAAACAATAAGTCGAACGCCTAAATAGTAGGTACTAAAACCAAAAACATACAAATAAATAACAAAACAAAAACAATAAAATATAGAAATGCGGGAGAAGTGCGACATAAACCATGACTATAGACTTAAGCGATCAAAAATCAAATCACGAGTTCACGACATTCCATAATATTGTTTTAAAGAATTCCGGATTCTCGCCGCCGCGCCGCGTGGGAAAATATTCTACTTTTTCAGTTGTGATTTCGAAGTCGACTGTCGCCTGCTACCTAATGCCATTTTAAATATAAAAATCCTTTTGACATTTCACCTCTAGGGAAATAATGTAATAGTATTACTTTTAAATTCCAAAATCGTATAAAATAACAATGATGCTGGCAGTGGCTATAAACAAATTGCTGTATTAGATTAAAGAGGCTTCTTTAAAAAAGGTTTTACTAACAACTTCACGGTATAATCAGCCAGTATTTTATTGTAGGTTGTCAGTTGCGAACGGCTCTTGAGGATGCCCTAAGGGCTTCAAAATGAACATGTTTACGTACAAATAAACACATAAATAATTATAGGTACCTACGTCTCATGTTGTGTACATGAGTATGTAGGTATTTAATGAATTCCTTTACGGCTCTAGGTCGCATTCCTCAGATTTCCCTCGAGAGGGTTTTACGAGTTATTTTAATTAAGTCTCAAATAAAACAACAGTGATAAGGAAGGCTTTTCCGAATTTTCCTATCGTTTGTCGCGTTTTCTGTTGATAATTGATTATACAAACATAATTATCTATAATTTTCAATCAGAATACGTATACATTTTGTTAAGACATCAGATCAGTGAAATTTCGTATCTTTGTAGAACGTTTTTTAATTATCATCGTATGGCAAAATGGCGCACCTAATGGTACGTGGTCACCTTTGCCTATAGACAGCTGCAATACCAGAAAACTTGCCAATGCGTTGCCATCTCAGAGACAACGTTTTAATGTCTCACGTGCCTGTAATTACACCGTCACCTTTAAACTGGAACACAGCAACGCTGCTTTTCGGCAAAGATAGGTATGGAGGTAGTATGTACTTCCCCGGACGAGATCAACAAATAACAAAGAGCTTTACTTCTACTAAAACATATTTTCATACACATTGTATCGAAGAATACATAATTACGGAAAATCAATAAAGATATTGAGTATTAAGTATAGTACTATTAAAGTAAAAATTCGAGTACATTATATAATTGCGATAGAATGGTGTTATAAGCTTCAAACTGTTACGAGCTTAACTGAAAACTCAATTCCTTTGTCATGTTCTTGGTAATGGAAAAGAAACAACGGTTTAAAGACCAAGCTGCATCCCACACACGATATAACGGGGATTTCCACTGTTGTAGCTACGTCCGGCGGTTGCACTATCACTCACGTTCACCGATGGTGTCCACTAAGCCTTGTGTTCTCGTTTCTTTAAATTCTCTACTCACCTAGATATTTATAGTTTCCAGCTTAGGGATGGACTACACTTATTCAGTTCAATCTCGCTTTTGTTTATAGAAAATACAAGTTTAGTGTGGAGATGGGGATGCATCCGTTCAATTTTCTGCGTCTGAACAGATTCTAGATAAAAACAGAGTAAAATTGCACTGGTATAATTTTTAATTTGAATATTGGAAGGGTCTATCAATCGACGACACGGTTAGCACAGTGGCTAAGCGAAGATTGCTGCGCTGCATATCGCAGGTTCGAACCACTATTTGTATAACCTACAGATGAGGATGATAATGATGTTTGTAAACGCACCTACGATACACGAAAAAATCGTAATGTGGGGCAGAGAATCATCCGTACTAATTTCCGTACTAATATTATAAATGCGAAAGTAACTCTGTCTGTCTGTCTCTTCTTCACGCCTAAACTACTGAACCGATTTCAATGAAATTTGGTACAGATATAGTCTGGGACCCGAGAAAGGACATAGGATAGTTTTCATCCCGGAAATCCCCCGGGAACGGGAACTATTAATCCACGCGGACGAAGTCGCGGGCAAAAGCTAGTAAAAAATAAATAAAGCAATAACATGCTCATAATTATCATAATTTCAGCCTTAAATCAACCACTTTTGCGTAAAGGCGTCCTTCCTAACCTTTCCTCCATGTACTCCTGCAATTGATACCTACAGCAATCCCATTTAATCTGTACCCGGACAACTCTAGGGTGTGGGAATGGCCGTCATTATGTCACTGATAACGAATTCGGACCGTCACCACAATGACCAACCTCTCCCGAGTCCAGCGCACATGTTACTGATGAAAGCACGATTAATTACCCATCGATTTTATAGAATTAAATCAACTAGCTTAATTGTGGTTGATTACCGTTATTGGCTTTGCAATATTTAGTTTCATATGGTCGGGTATTTAATTACAAATACTCATAATAATGTATGTGCTATCAATTATTCAGGGACAAAACTTTAGTATTTGCCTTAACGAAACTTGCATAGAAAGAAGTACTCTAGATGCTAAGCGGTAATTTGTATTACCCTTTTCAAAGTTCTAATAGTAAGATTTATAATAAGAATAACAGTTTATTATTGTTCCACTGCAGGCCGCAGGGCAAACGCCTCCTCTCATATAGAGATTGCGCGAGCAGTGATCACCACGCTTGGTCAAGGCGGTTTGACGATTTCTGTCTTACCTATATTCATTTTAAGTCCAGAATTCCTCACTCAGTTTTTCCTTCACCGAAAGTTCA
This sequence comes from Caradrina clavipalpis, assembly GCA_932526535.1. Classification (NCBI taxonomy): domain Eukaryota; kingdom Metazoa; phylum Arthropoda; class Insecta; order Lepidoptera; family Noctuidae; genus Caradrina; species Caradrina clavipalpis. The sequence goes on from OW052103.1 coordinate 6,498,393, forward strand.
AATAAATAAAATATTTCTACTGGAACGAGGTATACAAGAATAGCTTTTCCCGTAGTAAAAAGCTTACTTAGGTCGGTAGCCTTGCATAGGTATTGCCTGGTGTGCGTCACTCACGACAGCACTTTAAATGCATTGCAAGAAATACAATAGCAAAGTCAAGTAGTAAATTTTCTTTTACCTTTAGTGTTTCCGACATGGTAATGTAGATACAATATTACTTTTTGTTTCACAAAACTGAAAACGGGTCGTTGTATATACTTACAACATAATAATATATAATATACTAGCCTATTATTGCCCCACTACAATGCAAATGCCTTTTCTTATACAGAGAAGGCACGAGAATTGATTACCCGACGATTTCAGACTTAAATTAATATCTTCAGGTTTTCTCATGAAGTCTTTCTTCACTGATGTCAGTGATATCCAAGATAAACTTAGAAAATCAGACTAGAAATAAAAAAGCCATAAATAAAATAAAAAAATATGCCTCTTTTACCAAAAGTACCATTTTAGCGCTTTAGCATTTTCTCCTTTCCAGTAACGGTATGAAATAGAAAAAGTCACATTGGAAGCTATACTTACCCGTGCCCGGTGACGAACCCACAGCCTACACTTATTATCAAAGCCTCGCCCACAACACCTATTATTACCTTATTATTTTATGAAAATATCATCTGGCTACTTATAACCGTTATAAGGATAATCCTTGAAAACAGTCAGACACAAATAGAGGCTTAACAATAGGGTCCTATTATTAGGTGCCTATATTCGTTATAGGGTCGTGTTTAGGTCCACTTTGGGTACGAAGGCCTCAAACCAAAATATAATTATGCCTGTATAAAGGTGTTATTGTGCATTCACATTTTGATAATTAAGATGTAAATGTTGTGTAGGGTGATTACCCTATAATAGCATTAAACGTTATAACAGTCTAGCTCGTTTATAACGGGTTGATTTTGTATATTTTTGAGGCAGATTTGAAATTAATTTCATTTTTAACGGACGTCGAAAAAGGTGGCCTTTATCAATTTGGTTGTATTTTTTTATGTTTGTTATCTCAGAACCCCGTAATTTATTAAACGATTTGGAAAAATATTATTGAAGCCTTCTTTAGCCTTCATTTTAGGATTGACCCTGTCCCATACACGTGTTTTTTGCGGGTTGTTCGAAAGAGATACCGCGCCCCCGGAACGCAAAGGGCACATGAAGGAACATAGACGGGTTTTAGTCAGTAAAAGTCTGACACTCCCTCCCGCCCCGCCCAGGGCGGGGGAACTTATTTGATGATTTCCCGTCTTAAAAAAAAAATATACACGTGTTTTCGCGTAAATCGTTAACATGTTCTATGGTACAGCAAATATTTTTTTACGGCAACACAAAATGGGTCCTTCCATAGCTAAAGTTTTCCATAATGATAAGTACAAAGAGCTCTTTTCAGGTTTAGGGTAAACAAATATGGTATAGAAGGATAATGACGTCATATTCTTCCGAATAAACAGTAGGTAATAGATACTTAGACTAGACTAAAGTCATCTGATACGAAGAGGTTATCTTGGCGAATATTGCGCCGGATTAGAACTCTGTTAGCACATAGAATAATCATTGTATGTTGTAATCTAAGACACAATTTATAGAATGACATTACTTATTATCTTTTGTCTTATGATGTTGTTTAATAGATATCCCTTTTTTGAAAAGATCTTGCACTTGAAACTTCGTATGATTCGTATTTAACTGTTTGTGTAATAAATAAACACCAACAACAATAATAACAACAACAACTACTGTTTGTATAACTGTCTCGTTAGTCTAGTGGTCCTAAGCGCGAGTAGGTCGAGCAAAGTGTTATTGGGTTTTTTTACAAAATTCTCAGTAGCAGCTCGAAGTCAGGATTTCTGCCCGGTTAATGGATATAGGCTCGCCCCTATTACATGGGACCTAAACATACCGGCAAACTGTGGGTGAAGATTAGTACACCTCTGCCTAAGCCTTCGTGAAATCTGTATTAAACGAAGGGTTAGGCAGAGGTGTACCAATGTGCGTGATGGTATGCTACTTATTATCTAATGTTTTATGATGTTGTTCAATAAATATTTTTGAAAGCTCTTGATTAAAGTGTATGCGTGTAATTGTTTTCTACATTAAAACTTCCTTGGTCACGCCTAACCGTTTGTGTAACAAATACTAACCTATTTTTTCATGGCTGTTCAATTTTCAAGTTGTTCTGTTTGCAAGTTGCTCAATTTTCAATTTTCGTAGTGGAGTACTAAAGCCTTTTGATTATTTTCTCTTAATCTTCTTTGCTCTTTTTGCCTTGAGCACTCTAAATTGAGAACCCAGTCTCCATTAATTGGTTCTGTCACGTACCCTTATGCCCGCCCTCTGAGAACAAACAGGATACACTGTCACTAGTCAATCCAATATATTCGTAAATACATTTGTTTGGTTTAAGCTAATTATATGCTACACATGGTTACCTTTTGTTATTAGGTAATAGTTGGTAATAATATATTTTTTTTGTATAGATTTGATTAACATTATTCAATATTTACAACCTTAAAATTAGATTAAAACAAAAAATACCTCCGCATCGCCGTCAACCGGAGAAGTGCCCAAAAGGTTCAAAAAGTGGCATTGCCATGTTGGATAACAATCCAACATGGCAATGCCACCAATGCCAATTCTCTTTGTTTTTTTATATTTAAAAATAAAGTTGTGTACCGATGTAGTATTTTGCCTATTGAACTGCCTATTCCGTTTTTACTTGAAATGTAACAAAAAAAATAAGCCCAAATATATAATTATCTAAACGGAACACTAAATCATAGATCCGTCTACAGCGCGAAAATAAGCAGACGCGCCTGTTTTTCGAACAATTAGTAAAATCAACATGGATGCTCAACATCATTGTGGATGTTACACTTGGATGCTTTGTATGTTAAACAGGCCTCCCGCAAGTGTATGTTCCAACCATGTATGTTTTCTTAGCCCATTGTAAATTCCTTTAACCCTTCAATTTCATCCGACATCAGTCACAGCTCTGCTTACCTCTTCGCGTCTAATTATTCTTCAATAAATTAATTAATTATGAAGAAACTTAAACCGAAGTAGGTACATTCTAAGTTTCAAACCTCTAAGATGATTTTAGACAATATTATTATAATATTGGTAGGCTGTCAAAACTTCATAATACTTGCTAACTTTGTAGGTAATATTCAGTTTATTATTCAAATCTTCCGTTTTGCACTTCGACATTTAGAAATCGTAGATGTTTAATGAAAATCTGATGTGAACCATTCATGAAGTTTATTTCAGTAGCTTCTTATTTACATTACTAATTACGAGCGTAGTGTAAATAAATCTAGATATGTAAACAAATATATTCAAGGCCAATTGGTAGCATTTTGTGTGTTATCATTCATAAAGAAAAATATACCTTTATAACTTATGAAGCACATATTTTTATGTTTTAATAAAATTGAGCAACAACGATCCTGGTGCTCAATTTTATTGTTCCTAGAATACGATGAAAGGCTAAAACTCCTTCCCCAATAACCTGATTTTTGGCAAATATAGGTAGTATAGCTTTTGCCCGCGACTTTGCCCTCGGGAATGTTGATTGTCGCTGACGTACACAAAAAAAAATTGGTATGAAAAGTATCCTATTATCCTTTCTAAGGGTTCAAACTTAACCCGTATCGATTTTTAGATTTTTTATTTTTTAGATTTTTTATAAAAATCGGTTCTGTGATGTAGTCGTGAAAGCGTAACAGACAAACAGCGTTATTTTCTCATTTATAATATTTAAATATATTACATATGAATTTCTGTATACATTTACTATGATAAATATGTTATGAATATAATATGGTACATACAAAAAAGGTAAGGCAATTTGTGTGTGTATATTATATCATGTTGCCTTCGACAAATGAATAGAGGCTGTAATGACATCATTCTAGGCTATACTTGGAGCTATATTTCGTCCTTAGGATGAGAGTACACTTAATTCTTTAGCTAAGGAATCGGATATTTGTAGGTACAGGATAAGTTTTTAACCAGTGCGTAAATTTTTTTTGGTAGTTCGGTGTCAGTAATAGAACACATTTCCGTGTTTAGTTAAAAAAAAAATAAAAAAAAATTTCATCCTTATCCGAGTTTGAAATAAGCAAAACATGGACATAATCTATTCGCCATACTATCAATGACAACTCTTGGCCGCCGCCCGGGCGCATGGCTGGGGTGAGGGGGTGGGGAATGCGCTAGCGCCAAGTGACAATAAAATATGGTTTTTAAGTATACATGTTTCGTAAGCGATAACTTTTTTTTTTAGTACTAAGACATATCAAAATAAAATATACGTGTTTAATAAAACGTGTTGAAGTTTACTATGGCAAAATTTACGCACTGGTTAAAAAATTTTCCTGTATAGTAGTCGTAATGCGATTTTGGTAGATAATATCCTACTAGGGATAACAGTAGATCTTCGTTTCATCGAGATCCGCAGACTTGATTGACATTTCTCCAATTCCTAATATCTCCCGATAGCGCCCTTTTCCAAATGCCTTTAGATACCTAGATTATGTCATCATTTATCAATCAATCATTTATTTGCAAGAAACGGTAAGGTGTATGCGTTGTTTTATTCCAACTAAATAAGTTACATACATATTATCAGCCTGTATTCCCCGAAGGGTTAGGCAGAGGTGTATCAATGTACACCAACAGTTCGCCCGTATTTTTTAGGTCTCATGTACAAATCCAAACTCCGAGCTGCTACTGAGAACTTCATAGAAAATCCCAATAACACTTTTTGCTCCACCTGGGAATCGAACCCAAGACCTTCTAGCGTAGCAGTCGCGCTGAGGACCATTAAGCCAACGAGGCAGTTAAATAAGTTACACACATGAAAAAAAATGTTGATAAAATTCGAAGCTACAAACAGAAAAAAATACAAACAAATTGATAACTTCCTTCTTTTTAAATCTCAGTTTTAAAAAGCATTAAATTATTAATAAAAATATTAATTAATTTGTACAAAATTTAAAGAGTTCTGAAGTATATAGACTATTAGGAAAACAATAAAAACATACATTCTTCATAAAAAATCTGGAATTGAACAAAAACTTTCCACTATCAACCAATCCTGTAACGCACGACACAATTCAGTAGGTATTGATACTTACAATCGAGTTATTATAAAAATATTGTTTCTTATCATCGGGTGTACGTACGAGTATGTTCCTTTATTAAAACATTCCAATCCCATGTGTAAATAATATGCCGTTGCCATGTCTAATAAATTGTTACATAAGACTTTATAATCACAACCTAACATTATTTCAACTGCGGCCAACTGTGCCATACATAGGGGAATGCCATACATATAAGCGAATATAGGCGTGATGGTATCATCTCCACACAGTTATCCCAACACGGTTGGGAAAAGGCTAAGCAGATGCTTAGCCTTTTCCCAACCGTGTTGGGGTCGGCTTCCAGTCTAACCGGATGCAGCTGAATACCAGTGTTTTACATGGAGCGACTGCCTATCAGACCTCCACAACCCAGTAACTGGGCAACACGATACCTCTTGGTTAGATTGGTTGTCAGATTTCTTGACTTCTGACTATCCGTAACGACTGTCAAAGATCAACGAATGACAGCCGGGACCAACGGCTTTACGTGCTTTCCGAGGCACGGGGGTGTCATATCACCAACTTCCAAACTCCGGGCTGCTACTGAGAAATTCATTCATAGACTAAAGATATCCATAGACTACTGCTTAATAAACTGTATCGCAGTATAAAGAACACACCGTGTAGAATATTCAGGCGCACGGGTCGAGGGTTCCGAAGAATTAAATAAAAGACGAGCAGAGTCTTCAACCACTTATATTGTTGTTCACAAGCTTCCGATGATTGCTACAGTACGACTGACTTACGACTGACAAATTTTGCCGTGAGGCGGCTATATTTATGACTTTCCTACGTGGGTGCAAGTAGTGCCATGACAAATAAAATAACAAAAGGTGTTTGCACCAATCACGTCACAGTATTTCTCCCATATGTCTCTACGGTGGTGGAAGTAGTGGGTAGGGCGCGACATCATCAACAAATGTTCCACCAATCAAATATGCACATTTTTGTCATTAAATTTACTTATAATCTAGAATCATATATTTACCTTAATTCTAGATGTATCCTAAGTTACATTAATGCTAAAAATAACCTAGGACTAGATAATCAAAACATACATCATTTGATAGCGCAAAAGCATCTATATTTACATGAAAATCAAATATTGTTACAATTATAGATTTAATCTTCCTATTGTACATATTTAAAACTACAGAAAGCCCTCGTGCTCTCTTACAATTCCACCCCCCGCAAGAGGGTTCAACCGATTGCGCTTCCGTCAGTAGGGAGCACGACAACTTTTACTACGGGCCGACGCAGCGTACCCTTTGTAGTTTTGATATCTACAATTCTAACAATACTATCCGCACCTGGATGCACTTTGGCTATACTGCCTTTGGTCCATTCACTACGTGATTTGTTGTCATCGACCACTATCACTACATCGCCCACTTTTACGTTCGGCACTACACTGTTCCACTTTTGTCGTTGCTGGAGCGTAGGCAGGTACTCGCGCAGCCATCGCCTCCAAAAGAGGTCGGCCAGCGCGTTTACTTGGTGCCACATGCGCCGCGAGTCGATGTCGGCGGCATGCTGACGCGTACACGGAGCATCTCCCGCGGCAGTGCCAAGCAGGAGATGGTTCGGTGTCAACACGACGGGTTGCTCAGCATCGGTGCTCACGTAGGCTAGTGGCCGGCTGTTAATTACCAGCTCGGCTTCTGCGAGGAGAGTGAGTAGCACCTCCTCCCGAGGCGCGCGCTCTTTTAAAGTAGAGCGCAGCGCGTTCTTCACGGAGCGCACCAGTCGCTCCCAGCTCCCGCCCATGTGCGGGGCGGCCGGCGAGTTAAAGTGCCAGGCGATTCCCCGGCCTGTCGCCTCGCTCCTAATGCGACCTACGTCTAGGTCGCGCAGAGCCTGGCGTAGCTCGGCGTGTACTCCAACGAAGTTGGTCCCGCGGTCGGAGACTTTTATGCGTGCTACTACGTATAGGATGTGTGTCCACGTACTATACCTTTCATAGGGCAGCGCGGGTTCGGCCTTAGTAGTGACGTTCACGTTGTGTACCCGCTCTAGGTCTGCCTCTGACACTGCGTCAACTCCAGAGTCCACCGGCCATTGCTCCTGTGGGCTGGAAAGAAATGAGGGACCCGAAAGCCACATATTACTGTTGACGGGCCACTCCAACCGGGTGCCTTTATCGGCTGGGTTCATCGCCGAGGGAACCCAGCGCCAGTCTTTCATCTTTGACCTTTTATCTATCTCTGCTAACCTATGAGATACAAAACGTTGGAAGTCGGTTGCTTCCGAGTGGATCCATTTGAGTACTGTCCTACTATCTGTCCATAAGACCTTTCGGGTGATTTCAACTCCTAACTCTTTCTCCACGGTGTCGGCTACCCTGCAGGCCAACACTGCCGCCTGTAACTCAAGGCGTGGGATTGAAATCACCTTTTTAGGTGCCACTCTAGCTTTCCCCATCACGAAGCTAACGCGCCTAACGCCGAGTGCATCTTTTCCCACCAAGTAGGCGACTGCCGCGTAGGCGGATTCACTAGCGTCCCCGAAGACGTGAAGTTCTACCTCTGATAACTTTATACCGTACCATCGCGGGATGGTTATATTGTTTAAGATTATAAGGTTCCGTAACCACGCGAACCATAAAGTTGCCTCCGCTTCATGCAGCCTCTCGTCCCACTGGATTCCTGTACGCCATATCTGCTGCATTAATATGCGCGACTGAATGACGCATGGATACAGGAAACCCAGCGGGTCGAACACCGACATTATGAAGCGAAGAAACTCTCGCTTCGTAGGAACAACGTCACCCTCTATAATTGTCTTCGGTAACTTTTTAAATGATAGGTCAAAAGCCAATTCATCGGTCCCCGGTGACCAAATCATACCTAAGGTGCGCTCTGTGGCGCCCTCGTCTTTTTCTAACGAGACTCTGTCGGGCATCTCTATTTCGAGAATCTCCCTGAGTTGTGGCGAATTGGTGACCCACCCCCGTATATTAAACCCGCCTTCGGCGTGGATGTGAGCCACCTCCTCTATGCGTTTGCTAGCCTGCGCGACGGACCATGCACTATCTAAATAGTCGTCCATGTAATGACTGTTATGTATAGCCGACACTGCTTCGGGATACTGACTATTAAATCTGGCCGCATTTTTATTCAAAATATAGATTGCGGATGTAGGGGAAGACACAGCACCGAAAATCATTGAATTCATGACAAACGTGTCAGGTTCTCCACTATTATTTTTATTCCACAAGAAAAGCTGTGCCCCTCGGTCACGTTCTCTGATTTTTATACGTAGGAACATGTCCGCTATATCTCCGGTGAATGCTACCGGTCCCAATCGGAATCTAATTAGAATTCCTAAAAGAGAATTTAATAGGTCTGGCCCCGCGAGCAAGCAATCGTTAAGAGCGGTACCTTGAAAAGTGGCGGCGGCGTCGAAGACTAGTCTCAATTTCCCCGGCTTATTAGGATTCTGTACCCCAAAGTGAGGTAGGTACCACACCGGATCTTCGAAGCGGCCGTCCGCTTTACTCGCATAACCCTCGCTAATTAATCGTTCAATTTGATTTTCATATGCTTCCGCGTACGTAGGATTCTTATGCAACCTACGTTCTATTCCCGACAGTCTCTGTCGCGCATAAGCATAGTTATCGGGTAGCTGTGGATCGTCACGCCTCCACAACAATCCTACTTCCCATTCGCCGTTAATAGTGAAGCTACTGGTTTCATCTAATATTTTTAAAGCTCTGTCGATGTCTTTATGAGACCTAGGGATTTCGGTTATACCTATTGCTTCTAATTCGAATTGGTTTTTCACCATATCATGCAGTTCAGACAGAGGTTCCGCTAAACAGTTCACGGCTTCGTAGCCTACCCTAAACCCTTTACCTATGGGCCCATGCAGAACCCAGCCTAGCTTGGTCAAAGATGCAACTGGCTTACCGGACTTTCCTCGGCGAATCTCCTCGCCGACCAGCAACTCCCAGTTGTCCTGTCCCAGCAACAGCATCGGCTTGACTCCGCACATTTCCTCCAGGCCCAAGTCACGCAGGTGGGCGAGCTCCTTTATCAACGCAGCCGGCACCGTTTGGGCGGGCAAATCCAGCCTCTTGAACGTACGCACACTTATTTTGTGATTCACTTTATTTGGCCCGCGCACTGTCACATATATTTTCCTTGAGGATTTATCAGACACCTCATTACCGCGCGCACTTTTTAGCACTAAAGGTATTCTATCACCCGTTGCCTTTCCAGCTATCGAGTCGTCGATAAGCGATACTGTAGCTCCGTCGTCCAGTAGAGCGTAGCAATCTCGTTCGTTTCCGTTCACTGACACGGAGACGGGAATTATCTTCAACAACGCTTTGCCGTTATATTCTTTCACATTAGTGACGCTTTCAGTTTTATGCTCTCTATCTACGTGCAGTAAGTCGTGATGTGCATAGTGGCATTTCGAGCATTTGCTTGCTCGGCAGAACTTCTTCGCATGTTGTTTTATTATACAATTAAAACACATCCTCTGATCTTTTACAAATTGCCATCTCTCATCAGAAGTTAGTTTCGCAAACTTTTCACACTTCGGTAATTTATGATCTCCCTTGCACATAGCACACTGCACATTGTTCTTATTATCTTGTTCGCTGTCGCTTTGTACATGTAATCTCTGAACATTTTTAAAGTGAATGCCTGGCTTACTATGTGCGCTTCTCAAACTTTTAACATTAGCCGTTTGACCGGCAGCGCCCATGTCCATCTGCACATAAAATGACGTAGCTCGGGCTAAATGGCTCAGGAATTCAGATAATATCTCTAGGCTGGGTGACACTCTCACATCGATGCCCTGAGACGCCGCCATACCCATTGCGAAGTCGCCATATTGAGCCCTCTGCACAGGCGTTAATTTACTCAGTAATTCACTCACCAGTTGTGGGTTGTTCAGGTATCCATTCGCGTGCACATTCCTCAACAGCGACACACAATTCCTCACTGTAGATGAGAACTTTCTCAACTCACGACCACTTTCTGTTACTTTCGGTAACGCACGCACTTTCTTCAACGCACACTCCAATATTAAATTAGGATGTCCGAACTCTTCATCCAGTGCCTTCATAATCTCCGATGGGTTAGTTGATGTCCGCAATAAGTCTTCTACCGCTATTTTTGCCTCTCCCTGCAGTGACGTTTTCAAGCGCGCTAAGTTCTCGTGCGGCTTAAAGTTGTACATAGCTGTTGTGTCCCAGTACATGTTCTTGTACGATAGCCACTCTGCCGGGTCACCGTTGAAGTATGGCAACTCATAGGCTTGCCTGGGTACTGGCCGCGGACGAGCTAGGTTTGAAATAGCTTCTGCCAGCTGATCTATTTTCCTGTCTCGCGGCTTGCTTCTCTCCGTTTCTTCGGCGAACGATTGATCCCATTCAGGCACTTCACGTGGTGGCACTCGCGGAACACTAGCCGTTACTATCGGCGTATATTCGCGGAACTGTACGGTCGCGGGCGCACACTGAGGGAGCGCAGATATCGAGGTCGTATATACTGTATGCGGTTGCGCGGTCACTGTTTGCGGCGCGGTCACTGTTTGCGGTTCGTACGCTGTTTGCGGCGCGGTCACTGTCACTCCGCGGGAGGTCGCGGCACTCTCGGTTGCAGGCACTCCGTACGCAGTCGTTACTACTGCGGGCACTGGCACTGGCACTGTTTCTTGCGCGTCGTGAGCTTCTGCGATCACTTGTGTTTCACTCGGCACTGAGTGTGTGATCCAATCTTCCACACGGCGTGTTGTAGTTTCTTCATCGGACGAGTCTTCTTCGGCGACGGCATCTATCTCGGCCAGTTCCGCCTCCAACTTCTTCTTGACGAGATTTTCCCTCAGGCGCACTAATTCCCTCTCAGCCTTGTACTCGGCCCTCCGGCGGAGGTAATCGGCACTCTTCTGGCCGCTCTTCGATGAGACGTGGCTGGTTCTTGATCTCGGCGTCCGTACCACCCGTAGTATCTCCGATTCCCGAGGCACTGCAGCCGCGTCGCGATGGTCAATCACGCGTCCGGGGCCCGCCAATGGAATCACGGGTGCGGGTAATGCCGACGACACTGTAGGCGCTATCGAAGGTGATCCCGGTGCCATTTCAGACGGCACTCCTGAATCGGCTTCCATCTCTCGTCGCTTGTTCAACGCTGCCTCCAATTTGCGCAGCTTGCTCCTCGTGGCGACTGAGCTTCGTTCACTCATCTTGAATGCTTCAGACTTCTCAGGCTTGAAACTTCAAACTCTTCAGGCTTGAGATGTAATTCTTCAGACGCAGGATCCGGCTCGAAGGACCAAAATTGTAGAATATTCAGGCGCACGGGTCGAGGGTTCCGAAGAATTAAATAAAAGACGAGCAGAGTCTTCAACCACTTATATTGTTGTTCACAAGCTTCCGATGATTGCTACAGTACGACTGACTTACGACTGCCCAATTTTGCCGTGAGGCGGCTATATTTATGACTTTCCTACGTGGGTGCAAGTAGTGCCATGACAAATAAAATAACAAAAGGTGTTTGCACCAATCACGTCACAGTATTTCTCCCATATGTCTCTACGGTGGTGGAAGTAGTGGGTAGGGCGCGACATCATCAACAAATGTTCCACCAATCAAATATGCACATTTTTGTCATTAAATTTACTTATAATCTAGAATCATATATTTACCTTAATTCTAGATGTATCCTAAGTTACATTAATGCTAAAAATAACCTAGGACTAGATAATCAAAACATACATCATTTGATAGCGCAAAAGCATCTATATTTACATGAAAATCAAATATTGTTACAATTATAGATTTAATCTTCCTATTGTACATATTTAAAACTACAGAAAGCCCTCGTGCTCTCTTACACACCGTGTCGACGGCGCGTTCGCGTTCCACGCGCGCCTCAAAGAGATGTCAGCAAACTTGGAAGGGGCCACTGAGGGCCGATGCCTGCCGGGGCTGCGGGTTGTTCGAAAGAGATACCGCGCCCCCGGAACGCAAATGGCACATGAAGGAACATAGACGGGTTTTAGTCAGTAAAAGTCTGACACTCCCTCCCGTCCCGCCCAGGGCGGGGGGAAAAAAAATAAGTAAAAAGAACACCTAAGTAGCTTTTACTTACGACTCTTTACTGCCACATTACATTAATTGCATACGCGGAGGTGTGAGTGAGGTAGGTACGTATACACGTGAAGAGAATCTGAGTACCTTTTAGATACGATCTTTTTTTACATTACGAAAGTGAAACCTTTCAGAAAATAACGTTATAAAGGTCTTGATACTTAGCAGGAGGTCGATTATGGGTTTACGGTCATTTCAACATTGAATGCCTTTTTTTTTCTTTTACGTCGTACCTTTGGCCGCCTATGTATAGGCATAGCTGGCGTAGTAGTAGTCGTATGCAATAGTTTACGTATGTGTGTTTTTTATTATAAATATGTATGATTATACGATACTTAGTAAGGTATTTATGTTATGGGTCTTTGTTAACTGAAATAATTGGTATATTTATATTATTATAGTGTAATTAAATAGTATAGGTATCTGGTAATCTTTGTTTTGTTTTTCTATGCCTCTTAAGACAAGTGTACCTAACCACGACTTCGTGTTATCTTTATATTTATGTGTATGTCACTGAACTCCTACTAAACGGCTGGACCGATCTTAATGATGTTTTTGTGTGTGTTTGAGTTGGTGTCTAGATGGTTTAAATTTATAATAATGGACACTATAAGCCGAACTTAGGGGAGGACGACGTCATTCGAGTCCGCTACCGACACAATAAAATCACACGTCAAAATTTTGACATGAAAAATACAGGTAGTTTCCATAGAAAGGTTGTGTTCTTATGGAAACTACCCATATTGTTTTATGCAAAAAATTTCACGTTGGGTTTTTTGAGCACGATATTTTAATAACAAATAACAACCTATTGTATAAGGTAAATTATTAGCGTCGTATTTTTGACGTCACGTTGACCTCAGTGACCCGACAATATATTTATTGACCGGTCAGCGCCAGGTGTTTGGTATCAAAAAATATATTATGTAAATTGTGTCCAAATTGTATCCATTAGCGCTATTAAAATAAATGTAATGTCGCTATTAGTATTAGCATTATAAAGTTCATCGTTCATCACCGATTACGTAGAATAATATAAGTCTTCGTTTGATATCTACACGAGCAATTCCCTATGGTTTCACTCACGACAAGTTACGTCTTTGATTACTGCTCCACTCCCCTAGGTATAGCAGCGTGATGTCACATGTAACATTCCTTGTCAAACAGGATACATAGCAAAACTTTTTTTTTTCAAATCGTACCAGTAGTTTCTGAAATTAGCGTGCTTAAATAACAATGATCTTGGACCATAATGAGCCAGATGCCACATTAATTAAGCTTGGTACACAAGTTGGGTATAAGTTACAGGTACTTGACGTTGAATACATTAGTACGCCATCTCTCACATCAACCATTGCACCTCCCATGTATGTGCACTGATTAATGCAAGAGATGGAGGACACATCTATAATGTTCCAAGAAACACACGGCTTTAGTTGACAGAAATTAACGCCACGCATTTATATTCAGAGGGCGTAGGCAGTCGAATAGGTTCTAACTGACCTACATTCGTATATCCACAATTTATCGACCATAGAGTAGACTTCCCAGTGGGGCGACCTGTCTTTACGTGTCGAACGCAGCTTATACTCAGTGATATAGAGAGATTATTTCTGACAATAAATCCAATTAAACTTTCCCTCTACTTGAAATCGGACATCGGACCGCTTTATAGTACCCTTCTTCATGAAATATGATTTCGGGAGTTATTTCAGTATTAATATCGGGATGAATCTTGTATTATGGGATTTATAGGCTGACTTTTAATTGACTGCGCACTTTCAAAGGGTTAAAGTCTCTACTAAGGCGCCCACGACCGATTTATTAAATTTTTTGTCGAAAAATCGCCCGTAGGCGGAGAGCCTAATAAATATTTACAACTTATACTATGGTATCAAATCGGAAATACCAATAGATATGGTATCTACTGTTTTCGCATGTACTGCAATACGATCAAAATGGATGGACGAGCAATTTAAAAAAAAAAAAATTTGGTTGGTTTTCTGTACAAAAAAATATTCGTATTCGTATTCATGAGTACTTTCAGCCCCTAAAATATGTGTAGTGAATTATAAGTCTAACTGCATGCATTTGACATTCTAACTTTACGACTGCAAATTGGATTCTCAAAAGTTTTCCTACAATAGGTATGTAATGACAATAAATCGGAAGGTGTAAACATATAAACACGGCGGCCATTCCTCGACAGGTGACGCTTCCTATAGCAATATAATACGTCTAGAATTTTAATTTAAAACGTGTGGATTTCCTCGCATATTTCCTTCAGCGATAGGACCGACGTTAAATTTTAATTTCGAGCACATATTTCTAAAACATATTTGTTTGCGTGAGTCTGAATTAATGACGGGGTTGAAGAAACGAAAGGAAAATCCTCCATTTATTTTGTTTTCGGGTATCCGGGTGCTTCGTCTTTTGTAAGGGCGTAGTGCCGATCGATGGCATGGTGTTATTTATGTGTTCCTAATAATACACCTACTCGTATTGAGTATTGTGTGCGATCGTCAATCTCTTTGCCAAGCCTATGAATGTTTAGTAGTGGCTATTAAATACGTTGACCATTGGACTTTGAGTTCTATAAGTAAGTAGGTAACGGTTCAATAAAAAGGTGTTGTACAATATATTGCGCTGCACGAGAATTTCTCAGAAAATATATCGTTTTCGCGTCTCTCATGTTTTGCTAGGTATTCAAGACGATACAACCACCCTATTTCCTTGCTTCCTTCCTTTAGTAAAGCTGTTTGGTCTCTTACATATGTATGAATAAGAACGGAGAAATGAGGTGCAACTCACTCACATTTCGAATGGGTACGACAGTAGTTTCATTTGAATGAACTTTTAGGTTTCCATGTTGCATAGAAGAGGACATTTTACGTCAACACAGATATATTCTTGTATGTAAATTTTCTGGAATCCAATCTTGGTGGGTTGAACTGGGCGGTTACAAGCCAGTCTGGTCCAGAGGGATCCAATTACAGCAAAGATATTTGACTAGAGGCGAAGGAAAATCTCTTGATAAAATTTGGATTTGATAATCAATAAGCTAGCGTAGGGACCTTTCTTTGTCCTCCAGTGGTACGATTACAGGGTGATGTTATAAAACTGAAAAGTTTGGTCGTCTTTTTTTTTGTTGGAACTCGTTAATCTCACGAACTAGTGATCCAATTTTGAAAATTCTTTAGCAAAGAGGAAGTTTACCCTGAGTGCTACAGGGATATTTTAATATAAAATAAATAGGGAGGAAGGAAACAACGTAGTCGCGGTCAAAAGCTAGTATAAAGATAAAAATATACATGAACGGCCACCTTTAATTATGTAAATATAAAAATTATAAATAAAACAGTATCGCAACCCAATATTTACACACGTGTTCAAATAAAAAACGATTGGAAATTTAATATTGTCCAATGTAGACAGTAGATTTAAGTTGCAAGTATTGAATTATTCAAGGCGGCACTCGGCAGTTTACTCATCCTTTATTATGATTGATGCGAGAACAGTTGACTTTTTCCGAGTCACGCTTTAGAACGTGGTCGGTGGGTCACGATTCAATGTAATTTCTATTACAATTGTCTTTATAACTCCTTCAATATACACGTCGACATATAGATCTACTCTTCTGTCAGGAGCCAATTAGTCTATGAATGTGAATGAATACGCTCTCAAAAATAGCGAACGAGATAAGTGGCGTGTATTTCCACCGGCCGTGCTCTTTTTAATTTTGGGGCCGTACCGTCGGGTTCCTGTCGATATTTGCCTGTTTGTTTAGAAACATAGGACAATATTAATTCTTATTGGAGACATGCTACCAATCAAACACTGCGTGATCAATTGTTATCTCCTATTTTCGAAATATTATTCCAATATTACGAGATTTTGTAACATTGTTTCCTCATCTGTTAACAACCTGCCTTTTCATCGCCTTTGATTGAACTATCTACTTCTATCTGACCGACCTGTAGGTATTTTAGACCGGTATCAAAATGTCTATTGTGTCTTCATTAATGTGTCTAAGAAAGAGGAAAATAACACCGAGCGTATCAGGTGTTTATCTGTTCATGCGAATGCAGGAATTGAACCGAGACGGTTCATTTAATGGTGCTCGGAGACAATAGTCTACGTGCGACTAAAGACGCTATTTTAAATCTAATACTTGCATGTATGTACTGTAATGATGTGTCGCATACATACTTTTTCATATGGCATGCTCGGCACGTAGGTATTCAATTTTGTTGGTTCCTCCAATATCTTAGAGCTGACGAATAAATTGACAGACTAAGTACCGTTTATTGCGAGTTCTTCAAGAGAGCAGGTAAGGAATTACATGTAAAATGGGGCAACATATAGGTACACATTTAAGGTCTAAACATCTAACTTAGTGCATACCTTAATTAAAATTTACGATCAATTCATCCTCCACTTGTCTTTTCGCAACATTTGTTGATACGTCAAAATCTGTATAAGATAAGTAAGAGCCGTCTCTTACTTATCTTTTACAGATTTATAAAATATATAATATCATCACCATCATCACATTGAACATAATGTGACAAACGCCAGCGTTCTTTTCCCAATATAACTTCTCTAAAGTGATTATAACCAACTAGCTGTTCCCCGCGGTTTCACCCTCGCTGCTCAGCACCTGTTGGTCGTAGCGTGATGTTACATAGCCTATAGCCTTCCTCAAGAAATGGACTATCCAACACTAAAAGAATTTTCCAATTCCAACCAGTAGTCCCTGAGATTAGCGCGTTCAAACAAACAAACTCTTTAGCTTTATAATATTAGTATAGATTCGTTTGACAAATGTTATTCATCATTATCTTCCTGCTTCTGTTCCATGTTACTTGGGGTTGGCGCTACACATTTTCTTTCTCCATTCCGCCCTGTCAACCGTCATGACATCTTTGACTCTGTTTTCTTTCACATCATTCTTCAAATAATCCATCCATCTTTTACTTAGGCTTCGTCCACCTTCCACATTTATATTCATAACTCTTTTATTCACATGCATTTCATCCCTCCTCTTCACATGCCCATATCAAGACAAACGATTCCCTTTCAACTTTTCTGTCACTGGAGTCACTAAAACTTCCCCTGATATACTCATTTCACATGTTATGCATTCAGATCACTCTGTACATCCATCTCAGTTACATGCAATCTTTTCCCAACCTTCTTCATCACGCCTTTGTTGATTTTCCCCTTTTACTTGAAACATCCGTGTGTCGCAATTTGTTTCAATGATCTGTCCTCATTTCATGCCTCCAGAGTTGTTTGACAAATGTTTCGGAAAACAAGATTGATTCTTCACGTCTTTATATTCGTGGGGCGTAAGTTCAGTTTCCCTTAAATATGTGAACGATTGATATCAAAAACATAAATGTTTTTCACAAACATAACATTATTAGATACGTTATTTTCTAAACATAATTCATCATCTCCGAAGGTTACCTAAATAAAATGTTTATATTAAAAAGATTAAAGAGTCTATGTGATCACGAGAGCTTCACAAACAATTTTATCCGACTGATATGAAACTTACTCTATCAGACTAATTATTCACAGCAAAGTTAACTTTAATCTACAGCCACGTGGGAGATTACAAAATGAAACCGATATAAAAGAAAAATTGAATGGTTTAAATATTACACATTTTTGCTATAAAAAGGATTCTATCGCAAGATTTTGGGACCGTATTTCGCTTCATAAGTTCATTGGAGTTAATACGAGTATTACAGTATTTATTGTCAACTCTTTTATCAAAATTAAGTATATGATCTCGTCACTAATCTTTGCAACTCGTAAATTGCGTATAGGTACCCGGTTTTGGTCAATTACCTTTGTTTATAATGAACCCATATGTTTGCTTCCCACCTCCACATTTGTTGTCGTACAGAAAACAGATTTATGGTAAATTACCATTGATGGCGTGTTTAATGATGATGAATCGGGGAAAATTCTGCTACCGGTTTACATCTACCGTATGAAATGAAAAACATTGGCAAAATATGATAATCCCGTATGATTTAATCTGATAGTTATTTGGAGAGATTGGCTGTTGTTGTTATGGTTGACCAATCAAAACAGCTAATTTGAAAATTGATTGAAAGCAAACAACCTGCCAGAGATTTAATCAGGCGTTCTATGGCGGTTCCCTGTTTTAAAAACAAAAACAAAAAATATGATATTCCGTGTTTTTTTAGATGCAAAACAGTGGAATTTCCAATTAGTATTTCACAAATAGATGCTCCTACGAAGTCTAGATGTGTTATTTACCTGCCTCAGGCTAATAAGCAGCATCTGCTTTATTAACGTACTCACTTCATTACCTTAGTATTCAATGGAATGAAATGCTTAAACAAATGAGATGAACTGAATGAAATTACGCACTCGCGTATTTCCAGGATGTAATCGAACTGAATTCACACAGATGTTTTGTTTTGTGAAAGTTACGATTGAGTTCTAGAAACGTTTTTGTTTTTTAATCTGATCATGTCTTTTTTAAATATGTACTATGTTCTTTGTTTTTATTAAGAAGTGTCTATTATTTTATAAACTTGTTACTTATTGTAGTACCATGATGACTTTTATTTTTGGTATTTTTTTAAACAGATTATGGCGTTTCTTGTATTCTTCTCCATACGAAACTACTTTTTGGAATGAGATCAAATATATATTTTGTCTTTCTTGTAAATGTTCAAAAGTGCTTGTTATTGGTCTTATTCATTTAAATAAATGATGCAACTTTGATTATGAGTACCAGTGATGCTTCCATCCGTATGTGGTTAGAGTTATAATTCCTCCAATCACTTTTGTCAATTTTATACTTACATATCATTCGTATCGTTCGTGTGGGTGTACATTGGTATACCTCTGGCTAACCCTTCAGGGAATACAGGCGTGATGTTATGTTATTTATCATTCGTATTAAAATGGCTTCAATGGTACACGTGCCAAAGTCCGCAGACGTGGGTGAAATTATTCCTGTTTTTACATAAAATATAATCCCCACAGCTGATGAATTTCTAGTTAACCTTTCCAAATATGGTTATACTGATCCAGACATTGAACCCAGGTCTATAAATAAAGTAGTCATTATTAACTAACGATCAATCGGGCAGCATACATTATCTATTAATAAACTGTATGTACCTATATTCACAAACATATCGTATTTATTATGATAATGGCTTATACATGTAAAGTGTTTTATGAATAATGGAAAATAGTTAAAAACTCAACAGGCTAATCTGGGTTACAAACTGGTGAGTACTTGTGTTAGCTGATATGTTTGTATATTAAACTATTTATATATATCTTGTCGGGCTTTTGTTTTACAAATAAAGTAAATCGATAGGTTTTTCTAAAGGCTCTTAGTAACATCTACAAAGTTTCTTAGTAACCTCTATAAAATGACTCTTGTATACAGCCGGGTCATGATTGTTTCATCTACAATCGAGGTCCCAAAATCTTGGTGGCTTTATTTAAATACTCCCCGCTAGGCTGCTGGCATTGGGACCAACATAAAATCAAGCATCAATTGTTATTTGTTCACTTTCGTTGAAAGCTTTCGCCGACAAAAGAGGCAAGTTATAAATTGAATAACGCTCCGGATATGCAATTAAAATTTTCATTATTGGTTTATCCACCACAGGAAAGTTATGAGTATAAATTATCCGGTTTTCAATACAGATTTTTGAGAGAAATTGATAATTCAACTAGCCAGTTGGCCGAGGTTTCACGATATTACGTGAACATTTCACAGAATTTCTTAATGTACGTATTCTCCAGACCGATTCCGGCCACGGCGGCTAATTTTGAGGCAGACTAGCTAACTATGGCGAAGATATTATAGTGCACAAGTGTGAGCGCAAACACAGGTGCACTTCCTCTTTATAGTCTGATGGGACGATAATTCGACACGACCGGGGAGAAATCAGGCGCAAGACCAACGGCTTATCCATACTAATATTATAAATGTAAAGTAACTCTAGGTATATGTCTGTTTGTTACGCTTTCACGAGTAAATGGCTAAACCGATTTTAATTAAATTTAGTAAGTACAGGGTACGATCGAACTCCAAGAAAGGACCTAGACAGGACATACTTTTTCTTCCGTAACATCGACTGTATCTTCGATAACCAACATTTACACGAACGAACTCGCGGGCAAAAGCTGGTTTCATAATAATAGTAGGAAGTATCAACGTTTCAGTATTAATGGAAGATATTTTCATGGTTTATTGAACATTGTGCACTAGTTGGTACGTGGAATACCTATGTACATTAGTTTAGAACCTTACACTGCCTGTCATTGTTATGGATTAACCTTAATGATACCTCATTGTGTGCAGGCTACACCGGCGTTGTTATATACCATTGTTGCTTCATATTATACCTAGATACACGTATCAGATGACCAGATTGTAACAAGAATTAACATTTAAAATGAAACCATCTTGAACGAACTATTTTAAAATGATAAATTGAAAACGAATTAAATTTTAAAGTTAGTGCTACAGTTTCAATTATAATTTATTATTTATTTGAGTAATACTCGTATTTTTTCAAACACCACTTTCAAGAACACACGTACCAATATTTTATTAACTAACGTCAGTCCGCGATGTCATGATTTTTTACACCCTTTTAAAGTTAAGTCTTTGGTTACTGCTAAACTCCTGTGGTTCGTGCCGTGTCTATAGACTAGATTCAATAGCTTTTATTTTTTTGACGTTCAAAAGTGCCTTCTAATGGTCTAATTGAAATAAATGATTTGACTTTGACTTTGTGTGTTCGTAGCGCCACTATCATTTTTCGTTTCTATCCATAGGATCCATAACGAATCTGTATACTTTAATTAGCAATACTAATGTATTGGTGATTAGAGTGTACAGATCGGTTATGTATGTCTGTGTATGATCCAACGAGAGATACATTACAATTTTTGCGTACAATATTTACTCTTGTACATTTTAGATACAATTATTTTACAATACAAACTCAATTACATGTGGTGGTTGTAATATTTTGTTATGATAAAAATCCAAACACACTATGCACTTGATATTTTTTAATTTGCTTTAGGTTTATTATTGCCACAGGCAATATAGCCTGTAGCAATTCTAGCTATGTTTTATATTTCACATCGTTAAATCAACGCTAAAGTTTAATTGAAAAATACATTTCCCAATGCTTTTGTTTCGCTGTAAATAAATAATGGAATCCAAACCCCCGATGAACGAAAAGTTTGACAAAGGCCTAACAAATATCAATAAACGGCGACGTCACAAATGTTCTGAATATTATAACAACGGATTCGTGATTGATTATAAGCCCGATATCGACAATCATAATTGTACTAATTGCCTTTTGCGTTATTTCTTATTGATTTGTGTTTAAACCAAATGGTAGGGATGGGGTTAAATGTAGTATGCCAGTAAATACGATTTCTTTTGAGTAGGTAAGAGCTATATTGATACAAATAGATACATTATATTCCATACGAAATTACCTTCTGAAAGCGACACCTAGATAAAATTATTAAAAGTGTCAAATAAATAATTTGACTTTGACATTCCAATTTTTTTTTTATTGTTGCTCTACTCTAGGAGTTTCTCCTGTCTGGTGGGTTATTATACATACACAAATGGCTAAAATCGGAGCAACTATATGTAAGCCATACTAATATTTGCGACGCAGCAGTCAAACGCTGAACCACTGTGTAGTCAGTAAAAGTCTGTCAGTCCCTCCCACCCAGGGCGGGGGGGGGGGGGGGGGGGGGGGGGCTGGTGTCATATGATGATTTCCCATCTCTAAAAAAAAACCGTGTCGTCAAACTTTGAATACGAAATACTTCCATGGGGTTACTTTCTCTGTTAGTGTGTGTCTGCTTACTTTGGGGTATCCTAGCATTGTTTCGACAATAACAGAACAGTAAGAAGTATCCTTTAAAAGCTGAAATTAAACAACTGTTTGAATCGTCCATAACGCCGCGGAACTAACAGTTGGAAGGAGAATAAACTGTAACAGCTCACAAAAGCAACTCCGAGATAACTGCTTATTTATTTTTATACTTTAGCAACATGTTACCGTGTTGACAGATAGAAAAGGTAGTACGTATTTTTTAAAGGCAAAGTAATTTAGAGATACATACGTTTTTATGTATCTTTAAATCTTTTTGACTTTGTTTAAAGAACAAGTTTTATTAGGTAAAATCGTTTTATTTAAATACATTTTACACAAAATTGCGCTGTTTCCAAAATAGTGTTGATTTTTTAAAATAATATCGTCTAAGCGACTCTTTATTATATCAGCAATCTGATAGTGAAAGTCCCGTCAAAATAGGTCCAGCCGTTTGGGAGATTAGGCGGAACAAATAAACATACAGACAAAACATTTTTTTTTGCGTAAAGTAAAATGCTGTTATCTTTACATTACAAACAGACACTTCAATTTTATTTATTTGGTATTTTTATTTTTGTTTAATAAAGCAAGTAAGATTTAACCTTTGTGGTTGGTATTATGACCTATATTCGAAGTATAAGATCCGATCATGTACCTTTTGCTCCGAATGCTTTTCTCTATAAATGTTTAGATATTTAAGGCTATAAAATACTCGTATAACTGCTATGATGGATCTGACCTGTTGCTATTTCTGCTGTTTACTACAAAACAACTCAGTACAGCACGCATTTCATGTTGATACCATTTGCAGTTCGTTTATCTTCAGAAACAAGGTAAGGCGTTCCAAACAAACTTTATGGAGGTTATCTGCAACTCTTATTAAGAGTTTGCAGCTACAAAACTATAAAAAACAAAGTCGTTTCAGGCAGTAAATTCTCGATATAAAATCAACATTCGCTATTTAAACTTCTGTCAAATGCATGTTTTTCTTTTTTATAGCACAATATGTAATATTCTCTGTTTGAACTACCTTCATTAAATCTTTCTCGTCTGCGTTTTATAAATAAGTAGGTCATATTTGTTTATACTAGGTATTACAGTCAACAGATTCTTGTAACTTGGAATGCCACGTAGCGTAGGTATGCCATAATACACGTGCCATCGCACCGGTTACTGGGCTTAGATTCATTGATTGGAAGATAAAGACAGAATAGATGTTTATTGACACAAAAATGATATAATACTAGGGATTTCCCGCGATTTTTTCACCCGCGTTTATTTGTGTTTGTAGCGTGATGGTATATAGCCAATGTCACTTGCTGATAATTTGGCTATCTATTGGTGAAAAAATGGTCAAAATCGGTTCAGTAAATCCTGAGATTAACCCCTACAACCTCACAAACTTTCATCATCATCATCATCTCAGCCATAGGACGTCCACTGCTGAACATAGGTCTCCCCTTTAGATCTCCACATATACCGGTTGGAAGCGACCTGCATCCAGCGTCTTCCGGCGACCTTTATTAGGTCGTCTGTCCATCTTGTCACAAACTATACTAATATTATAAAGAGGTAAACTCTTCATAATATTAGTATAGAAAAAGGTTATTCGATAAAAAAATACAAAACATGATTGTGTCGCTGTGACGCTGATTTTCAACGGAACCTTTTCATGTGACGTAACTATTATAGATGAAAAGTAGATATATTATGAAAAATAGGTGGTTATATAAAGGAAGACAGTAGTATATGAGTAATAACGTTTATATCATCAACTTGGTGAAAAAACTAACAATTGCAATACACATTTTTGTATAAGTGAGCAGTAAAAAAATACCTTAAGAATTCAAGTCGTTTCAGTTTAAAGAGAAAAAGAAATGATCATCACACTTATCACATATATCTATAATATAAAAATGAATCGCAAAATGTGTTGGTAAGCGCATAACTCGAGAACGGGTGGACCGATTTCGCTAATTCTTTTTTTTAAATATTCCTTGAAGTACGAGGATGGTTCTTACGGGGAGAAATATAGTAAAAAAAAAAAAACCTGAAAAAGTCTAAAAACAACAATTTTCTATACTCCCATACAAAAGATTTGTGATAATACTTATAATGTCGGTAGGGGTAGGGTAGGGGTTGGGTAGGGGTAGGGTAGGGGTAGGGTAGGGGTAGGGTAGGGTAGGGGTAGGGTAGGGGTAGGGTAGGGGTAGGGTAGGGGTAGGGTAGGGGTAGGGTAGGGGTAGGGGTAGGGTAGGGGTAGGGTAGGGGTAGGGTAGGGGTAGGGTAGGGGTAGGGTAGGGGTAGGGTAGGGGTAGGGTAGGGGTAGGGTAGGGGTAGGGTAGGGGTAGGGTAGGGGTAGGTGTAGGGTAGGGGTAGGGTAGGGGTAGGGTAGGGTAGGGGTAGGGTAGGGGTAGGGTAGGGGTAAGGTAGGGGTAGGGTAGGGTAGGGTAGGGTAGGGGTAGGATACCACGCGAACGAAGTCGTGGTGGGTCAGCTAGTAATATTATAAAGGCGAAAGTTTATGCGTTTGTCTCTTCTTCATGCTCAAACAGCTGAACAGATCTGAACGAAATTTAGCACTGAGATAGATAATAATGTGGAATAACACATAGGCTACTTTTTATTCCGAAAAAATGTACGGATCCCGTGGGATAAAATATCAACTTTGACGCGAACGAAGTTGCGGACAGAAGCTAGTATCTCATACTGTCCAGCAGTTCCCTAGAAACAAAACTGTCTCTTAGTAACATGCCTGGAAGATTTCAATAAATTCAAACATTAAACCGAATGGAAATTATCAGTGAAATGTCATAATCATGAATATTCACAGGGCAGTGAGGCGCCGGCCGGCCGGACCGCAATCAGCTATGTTATAATATCGACTATCTTCATTTACATAATACGAAACATGCTTTATTTATACTATTTATATCGGAAAACATTTGAAATTGTATTGAGTTTTGTATTGCTGTGTCTTTTTCTGCTCTTGATATTAATTAATCCTGCCTCGTTAGCGTAGTGCTACGCTAGACTGGGACTAGGTCTTGGGTTCGATTCCGAGTAAAAAGTGTTATTAGGTTTTTCTATGAAATTCTCAGTAGCAGCTTGAAGTTAGGATTCGTGCCCGGTTAATGACAATAAGCTTGCCCCCTATTACATGAGATCTAAACATACCCGAGAACTGTGGGTGTATAGTTGTACACCTCTGCCTAACCCTTCGGGGAATACAGGCGTGATTGTTTGTGATTTGGTGTTGTGTGTGTTATGTGGTTAGTTAGTTCTTGTTTACTATTTGTTAATTTTGCTAAAAAACGCTGGTTTTCTTTTGTGTCTTATTTTATTATCGTTTAAAAACATCAACTGAGTTTTTATTGCAGTCTTGTGGTGGTGCTGTTGCTGTAAAGTGTGGTCTACTGGTTATATTAATAGTTTTTGCAAGAGTTAGTTCGTTGCCTACAGTAAGTAATAAGGGCTGTTTTCTCTTTCATTGATGCATAGCAAATTAAATTTTCCTCCTTCTTATGATTGAGACTTAGGCTTATATTATTTTCAGAGATTTAGTTAAGAAATTCAATATTATTTTTAACTTTATCAGCCGTTTGAAAAATAAGTCCTGATTAATTTCAACCCACGTCAGGGAAGGAAAATTTCGTGAGGAAACTTCGACTTAACATAAATAAATACTAGCTTGTGCCACGACTTTATCCACGTGGAAGTTAAGAGTAGATACCATAAAACATAGTCTTTGGCTCTCGGCAATAGTGTAGCTCTTTATCCCCTATGATATACCCTATGATAGTAACAAAAAAACAAACAAACTGTTTTTCTTTATTCTTTAATCTAGATTGAATGTTTTTGAACTGCAATAAAAAGGGTTTTGACAAACAAATTTGGCAACACAGTTGGTGCAGTTACTGAACGATTGGCTATTGCGTTGCGTGTTACGGGTTCGATTCACGCACGGAACAAATATTTGATTTTCTTATAAATAGTTATTTAGTAATAGTAGTAGTAGTAGTTTAGTTTAATAGTTATTTGGTTTTTGTGTATGTGAGTTTACATTTTTGTAAACACACCCACGATACATATGAAGATCCTAGCTTATCGTATGCCATACTTAAGCCTCCTTCACAAAAAAGGAACCATTAAGGACAAATAAATGGGTACAGGAAAAGAAATAAAAAACAATACAAAACACAGTTCACAGGAAAACATGTCGAAGAAACCACAAAATACATTAAAGAACACATTACATGTTTATTTGTATACTAGAGCAATTGTAACTAAAGGAAAAAGGTCTCTCGTGTCAAATTGGGATATATGTATACCTACGGCGCCATATGGTTCCGCATAAAACTGCCCCGTTGGTCTCGTGGTCGCAAGTGTGACTGCTGTGCAAGGGGTCCCGGTTTCGATTCCCAGGTCGAGCAAAAAGTGTTATTGGGTTTTTCTATGAAATTCTCAGTAGCAGCTCGGAGTTTGGATTTGCCCGGTTAATGGCAATAGGCTCGCCCCCTATTACATGGGACCTAAATGTACCGGCGAACTGTGGGTGTACATTGGTACACCACTGCCTAACCCTTCGGGGAATACAGGCGTGATTGTATGTAAAACTGTGGATTTTGATCAAACGCTACGAAAGGTTTTAATCCTTTTTCCTGTTTGCCAACTTCACAACACATATGGCCCGTAGGCGACCGCTGCCAAACAACGGTCACCCCCATAGCCCAGTTTAATGAAGGACCTCATAAATTATTAAAACGGGCTCATCTTGACGTAATACTTTTTCTTTATAAAGCAACCTTTCTCGGAATAAGTTATTCTATTTACCGACACAATGAGGTGAACATCTCATCTTGTTACATGCGACGGAATTAACAGATTTTTTGGTATCAGAGTCGTATGAGTAGGGTCGTGGATCCGATTCTCAGGTTGAGCAAAATAAAGTGAATTTTGTAAATCTTTGACAGTCACTATGGATAGTCAGAAGCCGGGCAGTCTGACAACCAGTCTTATCAAGAGGTATAGTGTTGCCCGGTAACTGGATTGTGGAGGTCAGATAGGCATTCGCTCCACTAGCATTCAGCTGCATCCGATTAGACTGGAAGCCGACCCCAACGTAGTTGGGAAAAGGCTTTTGATAGTAGTAAAGCTCTTTGTGAAGGAACACGTCTGTAGAAGTACTTCCACCGTATCTATTTCTGCCGTAAAGCAGCGTTGCTGTGTTCCGGTTTGAAGGGTATGGGTGCCGATGTAATTACAGACACATGAGACATTTCAACTTTGTGTCTGGGAAGACAGTGCATTTGCAAGGCCTCTGGTATTGCAGTTGTCTTAAGGTAGCGGTGATCATTTAAAATCAGGTGGGCCGTTGGCTTGTTTTCCATAAAAAAAAGGGCTAGGCAGTCGTATCAGAGTTTATATTATCCTTTATTTTATGAACGACAAAAGTGTTTAGCTCTTGGGTTCAGATACGAGTTTATTACGATCGTCACTTTATACGGACGAGGGACGATATAAAAACAATCAATATTATGACGAGTTGAAGGTAAAACTTGAAAAAATACCTAACACGGAAAACGATAGGAAAATATAACGGTGATATATTGACGGATTCAATTCACCTGTCACAAGCTTATGGGACGAAATATGTGACTTTGAACTAGAACTAGTTTAGTCATGTTTCAGCAAAAAAACAATGACGTTGTTGTTACTGGCACAATGTGGTGCAAAATAATGAATACCGTTTGTAAAATTTGGGGCATTGATAAAAGTGAAAAACCCATTTATGACGAATGCTAATTCTTGAATGGCATATAAACATAATTTATGTTCATTAAGGTCAGGTGTGCCATCTTAGTGGGCTGGTGTAATTGATACAATTTATTGGTGACATTGGTGTATTAATTCAATATATTGTTGTGTGCTATTTTCGCAAACGAGAAAGGAATAATTGTTTATGTAAGTGATGTTTTTAAAAGGGCAAGAAAAAATTATAAGTAATATCTTAGATTTTTTTGGGTTATCGTAGGAATTTGAACTTATTGTTTGTATTGGTAATTATTAATGCTGATAATTTTATTCAAGTTGGTTTTACGATTCATTTTTTCCTGACCAGTTTTACCTTGTTCCTAATGACAGATATACATAATAATCAATACCAGTGTATTATTGACCCACTGCAGGTTAAAATCCTCTTCTCATACAGAGAAGGTTTGATAAAGGCGGATTGGCAACCCGCCTCTTCGCAATTATATATTATACCCATGGAAAAATATTCCTAATCAATTACATTTACATCTTTATAATAGATTAGATTTTGGCCGCGATTTTGTTTGTGTGAATTTTCTTACGGATTCCTAAAACCCAAATACTTGTGGAGATAGTATAGTTGATGATGATG
Organism: Caradrina clavipalpis; assembly: GCA_932526535.1. Classification (NCBI taxonomy): domain Eukaryota; kingdom Metazoa; phylum Arthropoda; class Insecta; order Lepidoptera; family Noctuidae; genus Caradrina; species Caradrina clavipalpis. The sequence continues at coordinate 6,527,025 of OW052103.1, forward strand.
ATATTATTATTGTAATAGTTATATGAGATACAACATAATTTACTGCGCTTCATAAATCACTTTTCACCTTAGAAGTTGCAATCGCAGCTAATATTAGTGTACAGTCTGAAACCTAGAAAAGGGATGGCTGCCTTCAGAAGACGTAATGAAGTCAGGCAGACTATAAATTAAGAATTATACGGCGCCATCGTTCGAAGTTGACTGACGTTGAGAGATTTACAATTTAGCCCGTGTACCGTACTCGACATAATTGTCAAGCTATATATATCCAGTGTAAGCTGACCTTGGCTTGGCTTTGGCTTTCTGTGCCAAGTGAGGTCAGTTTATACTGGAATTGTTTAGTTTAATATCGCCATGCGCTCCACTAAAGGGCCTCGCATGAGCACTAGTAAACATAGTTACCGTAAGTGTTTCTTTCGCTTCGTAGGGAAACTTGCTTAAAACAAAACGTTTAAACCAAACCTTTAAAAAATTACAGTAAAAGAAAAAATCTAACAAAAAAATAAAATTGGGTACATGACACCACTAATCAATTGACGTACTTTTTATGAGATGTCAAAATGCGATTCCCTCATAGATTTTGTATAGCAATACTAAACTATGACGCCACTTTTTTATTATCTCAATTCACTAACTGTTTATTGATTTCAAAGCATCTATAAATCGAATTGTATAGTTATTTAACAATTAAATGGGTTTTCAGGGCCAAAATAAAGTGTTTTTCTTTAGAAGTTGTGTGTTGAAATTATTATTTTGTTGTGTTTTTGCTTCGAACAAGAAAGTTTTTTGTCACATAAGGGGCAGGAAGTTCTTGTCAAATGTTTTTTTAGTATTATACCACAGGTTTTCTTACAGCTAAAGAAACTATCTTTTACCCCGTAACCTAGATTCGCGTTTCGCACATACTCGTAATGTTTATTTAGTTTGAAGGCTTTACTAATATCATTTTGTGATACCAATTGTGCTTGTCATATAAACCACCATACCTATTTCTGCCGCAAAGCAGCATTGCTGTGTTCCAGTTTGAAGAGTATGAGTGCCGGAGTAATTACAGGCACTTGAGATATTTCAGCTTTGTCTCCGGGATGGCAACGCATTTGCAAGGCCTCTGGTATTGCAGATGTCTTTAAGCGTCGTTTTCCACTTAACATCAGGTGGGCCGTGGAATTGCTTGCCATTTAATGGCACAAAAAAAAGCTATAAGATTATTTCCTATTCGTTAATTCTTTTGCCGACATCAGCGCGCTCTTGCGGGCTACGAAAATAAGCTATCGTTTACAAACTCCCACCATAATTATTAATTCTATTTTAAGCGCATGCTAAAGTATGGTTTAGCGTTGAATTTGCAGTTGGTATTTTGTACACAACGATGTTATGGCGGCCTTAAGAGATTATGCTTAAGTGGTCTTTTGATATTTTGTTAAATGTTAGGAGTGTCTTTGTGATGTTCAAGTGGCCATTATTCTTTTGTCGTATTATTATATGCCAAATCTTTTTAGTATTCATTTTCTTTTATCTCTAGTATTATTTTTCTTTTTCTTTTATCTAGAATACTATTTGGGTGAAGTGGGATTTAGCTTAACAATTTTAAATGTTATGTCAGATTTCAATCCGTTATTTTGTTGAATTGTACTGGATCATAGTTCTGTACGTGTGACTTCTCACGTGTCAAGAAAATAAAACGAGATGAATTTCACATAACATTTTCAGTCTATTTTAGTACTGAGCATTCATGGCATGAGAATACACTACATATTTTCTATCAATTGAAAATGTTGAACGGGAACACACTAAGGAAATTGATTGTGAATGTACACAACTTATCCATCGTCGGATTTCTATATTTTTATTATGTAACTTTGTTCATCTTCAACGTGTATCAAAAGTGCTTTTTAATGATCAAATTAAAATGAATGATACTAAGTCATATCATTCATTTTAATTTGATCATTAAAAAGCACTTTAAAGTAATATTTTCTCTTTAGGAAATTTTAAATGCAGCTGAAATCTGTCTAGTACATACTTGACATTTTAAATGTTGAACAGAAATATGCTTTACTTTCCTTCCTGTGTAGACATATACGTAGTAGTTATAACTCTCATTTATTTTGTGCAGAAGATTTTACCGGATTCGTTTAACTATAATCTTGAAGTACAGCGACTGAAACTGGGGCCTTTATGAATATATATTCGGATAAGCTCCGACATTATATTATATTTTCAGTTTCCGTTTAAAAATTGCAACTAAGTGGGTAATTTAAGGCAGAAACCGAAAATGGGAACACTTTATTTACAATTTAGACTGTAATATTACAGTTTAATGTTCTCTTCTAAATCATTGCGTAGAATTCCTTTACGTAATTGTCATCTAACACTATCAGATGCCAAAGTATTACCATAAGTACTGTTGTATTTGTTCAAAGTTTAGCTGCATTGGAAAAGTCTTACATGTTGCGTCTGGCTATTATTTAATTAAAGATTTCTTCACTGATAATTAATGATCTAGGGATATTTTACTCGGAAAATGATAACGAAATTTAATTTACGATTTGATAAAATTATAATTCACAGATAATGTTTTTGTCTCAAAAACTACACATAACAAACCGTCACGCCTGTATTCGTCGTAGGGTTAGGCAGAGGTTTACGAATGTACACCCACAGTTCACCGGTATGTTTTAGGTCCCATGTTATAGGGGGCGAGCCTATTGCCATTAACCGGGCACAAATAGTAACTGCGAGAATTTCATAGAAAAACCCAATAACACTTTTCTAGATCTGGAAATCACGTAAAGCGTACCAGGCGCGCTTAGGACCACTACGCTAACGAGGCAGTCAAAAACTAATATCAGACATTTTTATTGTTTCAGAAATAAATTTGTACGACATGAGAAAACCATTGAGTAGTTTGAGGAGTACAACTAGAAAATTGGTCGGAGATCAGAGGAGCAGATATAGCTCGTGTTGCCTTAAGTGATGAACAAAGGGGACAGTCACAATGCTTGCGGACAATGACACCCACACTTACGGTGCTGGTTCAAATGGCACGTACAACTTCCTCTTCGAAGACCCAGGGTTCATATCGATACTCAAACATAGCGGGTCAAACCATAGCAACAATATTGGCGATGTTATCAAGGTACTAGAAGAGTGGAGGAGTCGATACAATATTTCAGTAGTAAAGGAATGTGAGAAATCGGAATATTGTACTGGGGAATTTCGAGATTTGATCCTCGCTTACAACAGTATACATGGATATGTTAGTTTATTGGTAAGTTTTTATTGTTAAGTTCTATTTATTTTATTGTGTGACTAGCTTTTGCCTGCGACTTCGTCCGCTCTAATGTCGGTTACTGCTTATGCAAGCGAACTCGCGGATTAACCACCACACCAGTATTCCCCGAAGTTTCGAAGGCAGAGGTGTACCAATGTACGGTCAACAAAAGAGATAAGTAACCGGACCGTCTTATATAGTTGAAGTTTTTTTTCAAACCAGTGGTAGTTTTAAATGAAATTTAATTTAATTAAAAAACTGTTTATTTTCTATTAATAAAAATAAAATTCATTAAAAATCTTCTATTGGTTTTTGAAAAACTTTGAATTTATTAGGCGACTCTGGTTACTTATCTCTTTTGCTGACTGTACACCCACAAGATTAAGTATGGTATGGATTAATAATTAGTAACCTAAATATTGTACCCTTTCTTAAGGTTTAAGCTTATTTTGTGCCAAATTTTATCAAAATCAGTTCAGCAGTTTAGCCGTGAAAGCGTAACAAACAAACAAAAAACAGACTTACTATCACATTTACAATATTAGTAGGTACCGCAACAAAGACTATTCTCTTTTTTTTTTTCAAATCAACATACGAGTTTTCCCATTTATTACACTGATGTTTATGTTGCTTTAATACCTACTCATTTCAAAATATTCAGATCACGTAGACAAGCCCATTGTATTTGGAAAATTGTTTGTTTAGGAATATTATTTTACTTTTAAAATTAGCTACAGTGAAATATTGTTTACTCCAGCCTCGTTTCCATGAAGGCAATAATATTTTAATACGTATTTAGTGAGCATTGAATTTTGAAAGGGATCTATAAATTACTGGGAATTCGTCCCACCATATTCAATGTGCCACAATTCACCTAATAATGGTGACAAAATAATGAGCGTGTTATTTTGTTAATTTATAAAGGATTTCTATGAATATTATGAGTTTGTTCAACGATGATTAATGTACTTTTCAAACCTTTCAATTGCTACACAAAAATTATCAAGAGTCGAGCATTGAAGCACAATTAATTATTTATGATTATTTTGAGTCTTTATCAACTTTTGTCAGCGACTTCATTCGCGTCAAAGTTGATATATTATTCCACGGGAACCGTACATTTTTCCGGGATAAAAAGTAGCCTACGTGCTATTCCACAATAAAAAAAAATTGCAAAATTTGATCTATATCCGTTCACAAATTCTGGCGTAATTGAGTAACAAACATCCATTCATCGAAACTTTGGCATTTGCAATAGTACCTAGCAAGATTTATTTTATTTAAATCTTCCTAAGAAATTATCCTAACAGGTTTGCACTTAATGTGATATTTAGGTCTCATTATATTATTAACTTAGTTACTACAGTTACAGTGAGAATATAAGCTACCTATACAATTAAATCAATTACACAAAGATACACAACACAATAATTAATTATTAACATTATTTACTACTTACTCCTTATAATCGTTCGTGATTTACTCACAAAATCTTAATCACCCAGATCCTAATCCTAACTAAACTAACTACAAGTGCGAAAGTAAGGTTGTTCTATTTTTACCCGACTGCAACAGAAGGAGGGTTATGTTTTTCGAGTGTATGTTTGTATGTATGTATGTAAGTTTGTATGTATAATTGTTTGGCACGCTCTGCAGGCTGAACGGCTCGATGGATTTTTGCTTGAGAGGTGTCGTCAGATTCGTATTTACTGTGAGAGTGACACTGGGTATATATATAAAAAAAAAACAAAATGGCGGATTTTTGGCGCCAAATTTAAATGTTTGGCTCACTCTGCAGACTGAACGGCTCGATGGATTTTAGCTTGAGAGGTGTCGGTAGAGTCATATTTACTGTTAGAGTGATACTGGGTATATTAATTTCTTTTTTAAAACACAAAAAAAATAAAAAACGGTAATTTAAAAAACTAAAAAACCCGACTGCTATTCTTTAAAAATCCCTAAAACAAGATAAATTGTAGCAGTCGGGACCCATTCGGGACCATCTGCAATGTAATATAGGTATGTGCTCTCAATTCACTAATCCTCCATTTCTAGAATGGGTCCCGACTGCTACAATTTATCTTGTTTTAGGGATTTTTAAAGAATAGCAGTCGGGTTTTTTAGTTTTTTAAATTACCGTTTTTTTTCTTTAGTAGTGCTTCTCAACCGATCATTATGAAAGTTTGCATACACGTTGTCCGGTATACAAAAAAGGACATAGGGTACCTTTCATGAAGAAAAAAAGTACTGTTCCTTAGAAAGTAAGGGAAAGCGAGCGAAGCCGCAGGCAACAGCTAGTTTATTATTATATTATTCTTATTGATACTCATGATTTCTATATTTTTTTTATATGTTTTTGTCTAGGTTTGCCTCTTCGGCAGTCTAGCCAACGCGCTAAACGTAGCGGTGTTAACCCGTCGAGATCTAGCGGTAACCCCTATCAACCGTCTGCTGAAGTGGCTCGCAGTGGCTGATGTCTTCGTCATGCTGGAGTACGTGCCCTTCGCGATCTACAGGTATCTGGTGAGTGTTGGCTTCATTCTATCTTCCTCCTATTATAAACTCAAAGGTTTTTGAGGATACATGGATGTTTGGTGCAGAATTAGCCAAAATTTAGCATGAATATACCTAGATTTTGCTTAACACATAATAGGACAATTGTTATCTGGTGTTTGTTTTCCTGTGGGAAAATTTAGGAGTGTGACTTAATTCTGAAGTCTATGCAGACAAAGTAGCGGGCAGAAATTAGTCAATAGTCAAATACAGTTATTTTGTGAAAAGGTACCAAAAATGTTGGGCTATAAGAATTGAAACATATCCATCAAAAAATCATAAAATCTTGTGGCTGAAGATTTCCATACTATGGATATGGAAGTGATAAAATTTCGTATTTGAACTTGCCAAAAGGAACGGATTGTGTTGGCAATATCAGTTGGTAGTCTTGCTCAGGAATATAACTAGGTATTATGGAAGATACCTACTTAAATTCACATAATTTAAATCTTTGATCTGTTATTTTAGTTTCATAATTTTAAACGATTTTAGAATTGATTTCAATTGTAATATTATCATGGTTAACGTTTTTGTTATAACGGCTTTATTTGTAATAAAACACCCAAGTAATAAAATGTCTGCTTTTCAGACGTCTGATGTTTCTAAACTTTCAATAACGAGCAGTTGAAATTGTACCTAATGGAACACAAAAGGAGTAGTAAAAACTTGTTTATGTTCTTTGGTTACTATTTTATGATACAACGAAAATAGATTATTGGAGCTGTTTTGTTCTAAAAACAATTGCATGTCTTAATTTTGGGTGAGGCTTGCCATACACGGGCTGCTCGAGCAGTTATATGTAGCCAGTGATAGACATACATGGACCGCTCTTGCAGTCAGAGTCTTCTTGACCGCGCGATGAAATTTCACCGTGCCGCCAACCGCTCGTAGCAGTTGCATTTGATCCGATAGCCGAGATCAACGAAATTCAATGAACACATTTTTGCACGATATCATGAACGCAGCTGAAATGCCTTGGTTTGACCAAATCTTAGGATGAGGTACACTTTATTAAAGTATGATGATGATGATGATGACGACTGATGATGAATGACTACTTCTGCTCGGTGGAGCGGTAGGAATTGTCAGACTCTTACTAACTAAAACCCATCCGTCCTCCAATGGCCTTTGCGTTCCAGGGCCGCGCTAACTCTTTTGAACAAATTCCATAACCCTGGCAGGCACCACGAGACGAGAGTTTCGGTTCAAGTAACTAATCTCAAATAATTCCACATACCAAGAGCGGCTTGACTAATTCAAATAATGTCGGCAGTCACTATACAAAGCAACTTAATTACTTTAGTCGTCACTTTAATTAAATTAATGTAACGTTAATTCTGACATTGGTTTATTAATTTTAAATTAAATTTCGAGTTCTATAACGTCTCATACGGTTTACTTAACAACATCTCAGGTACCTAATATATTAAATTTTTAATCTGTAATTAAATTTCGTCACAAATTTTAGTAAAATTTGAAATATTGGTAGGCTATATGTTGGTCTAAGACTTAGGCCAATTGAGGAAGTTTGATTTTATCCTTTTGTAACTTAGACTCCAAATTACAAAAGGATAGGATCAGACTTTCTATGACTTCTATTGCATTACTGTATTCATAGACGAGACACTTCGCAATATCCCAAGAAGGTATACAATTCAATTTCAACTGTGATTTCCGCTATATGATTGAATATCGGTCAACCAGTTACAATGGCTAACACGCTTGAGTTAACGGCAGTTCGATGGCTGCGATTGGCACGGGACTAATCCTTGTTGTGCTTGACTTATGACCAGCAGTGGACACCTATTGGCTAAATTATCATGATGGTGAACATGAGATTTGCTAGCTGAGTTGGCTTAAAATATACCAAAGGGTAAAGAACAAAATTTATTCCAGTCTAATGATTTTTATCTTAGTTTATAGAATTTACACCTACAAACTTCTCCCAGCATGAAAAATACATGCTACCAACAAGATAGTCATAAGGAAGGTTTACAAAATTACTATTATAATATTCATACTCTTACATTTGAGACACAAAACCGTTGGAACGGGATGAGATTTTGGCCTATGAGACCTAGATCTTTTCCATTATTTTTATTCTACTTTTTTTTCTACAGTTGTTCCCAGACCAAGAAGAGCGTCCATACTCCTGGGCGGTCTACATGCTGTTCCACAGCCATTTCACTCAGATCCTGCACACGGCATCCATATTATTAACGTTATCGCTAGCTGTCTGGCGATATATCGCTATCAAGTAAGTGTCTAGCTCTTTATCTAGTCAAATACATATACCTAAACATGACTGGCTGTTTTGATGCTACGTTATAGTAAACTGCCCCGTTGGTTTAGTGGTCGCAAGCGCGACTGTTGAGCATGGGGTCCTGTGTTCGATTCCCATGTCGAGCAAAAGTGTTATTGGGTTTTTCCATTACGGATTTCTCAGTAGCAGCTCGGAGTTAGGATTTGTGCCCGGTTAATGGTAATAGGCTCGCCCCCTATAACATGGGACTTAAAACATACCAGCGAACTGTGGGTGTACATTGGTACACCTCTGCCTAACCCTTCGAGGAATACAGGCGTGATGATGGTATGTTATAGTAAAGTTCATTACCTACTATATATACAAGTGTACCAAAATATATAAATGGTGAGAAATTGCGCCCGGATTTCATATTTAAAATAGCTCTGAAAGCTAAACTCTGATTTTGTTTAATTTAAAGTTGTAAATTACGACCGCTTTCTGTGAAAAATATGATTTATTTTGGTGCTTTCGGACGATGTAAATTAATGGTCTCATTTGAATTTTTTACGGAGGTACGATACTGTTGACCTTGCTATGTAGGTTGGAAATGACACCTGGTATGTTGCTGTTCCCTTGATCTTTGGTACAATATTAAGGGTCTGCCCCCACGACCGATAATCGTCCCGATTATCGGGCCGATTTTTGATAAATTTCTTCATCAGCGAGAAGAAACGACCGAGAATTGGCCCGATAATCGGGCAGATTTTCGGTCGTGTGGGGAGACGCTAAGTAGGTAGTGTAGTGTAGTGTAAGGCCCACTTCCACCACAAATCACCAAACATATTTAGCGCTAAATGTATTTAAATTATCATTTTGTCTCTGTCACCTTCTTTCAATAATATGACAGGGATTTTTTTTTTTTTTTTTTTTTTTTTATAGACGGGAAATCATCAAATAACTTCCCCCGCCCTGGGCGGGGCGGGAGGGAGTGTCAGACTTTTACTGACTAAAACCCGTCTATGTTCCTTCATGTGCCCTTTGCGTTCCGGGGGCGCGGTATCTCTTTCGAACAACCCGCAGCCCCGGCAGGCATCGGCCCTCAGTGGCCCCATCCAATTTTTGCTGACATCTCTTTGAGGCGCGCGTGGAACACGAACGCGCCGTCGACACGGTCTGTCGCTAGTGAACGTACGGACGGTGAGCTACCCATTGCTCACCGTCCACAGACCCGCGTCTACGGTGGCCGGGAGTCGTCACGTGGCTCCCGACGCCCGGATCGTCTACCGCGGCGGCCGCTGGGACGGGGGACCCTCCTTTCCCTCTCCCGTCCCGCCGCCTCCTTCTCTAGCATTACAGCTTCGCAGAAGGAGGCGACTGCTTCCCATTCCCCCTCGCTCCGGACCATGGCCTGGACCAGTGCCGGACGCGAGAGGGCGACGCCGCCGATGGCCGCCTCGAGGACTCGGCGGTGCTCAGCCCAAGCAGGGCACACCGCCAAAGTATGCTCCACCGTGTCCTCGGGGCGATCCTCACAATGGTGACACCCGGGCGTTTCCTCCCGCCCGATGAGGTGCAGGAACCTCCCGAAACATCCGTGTCCGGTGAGGACCTGCGTCAGGCGGTAGGTGAGGGCGCCGTGGCGCCGCTCCAGCCACTCCTCAAAGAGGGGTCTTACCGCCTCAATCGAGGCGAGCCCTGCACGAGGTTGCGACAGTCGTTCTCTCCATGTCGCCATGAGATCGAGCCGGAGTTCCGTCCGCAGGGCGGTAATTTGCCGCGGCAGCGGAGTTTCGCCCCGGCCCAGTGCCTCCGCGCGCCACTCGTGTAGGCGCGCGAGGACCAGCGCCTCCAGATCCCATGGCGAATATGACAGGGATGCAATGATGTTCTAAATAAGTTTAGGCATTAAGTGTATTTAGCGCTAAATGTGTTTAAATTATTATCATTCTGTCACTGTCACCTTCCAAAATATGACAGGGATGCAATAATGTTCTAAATACGCTTAGGCACTAAATGTATTTACTGATTTGTGGTGAAAGTGGGCCTTAGTGTATCACAAATCCTGCCGGGGCTGCGGGTCCTGCCGGGGCTGCGGGTTGTTCGAAAGAGATAACGCGCCCCCGGAACGCAAATGGCACATGAAGGGTCATAGATGGGTTTTAGTCTAAAAGTCTGATACTCCCTCCCGTCACGCCCAGGGCGGGGGAAGTTATTTGATGATTACCCATCTATAAAAAAAAGTGTATCACAAACGCGATCAAAATCAAGAGACGACAGAACGTTAGTGCCCCGACATTTTCTCCGACTTTTTTTAAAAATACCTCAGTGTTCTCTTGACAAATAAAATGCCAAAAAATATGTGTCGTGCAATATCAGTCACTGTGTGACTGCAAATGAGAATGCTCGACCTCACACGACTAGACATCATTTATGACAGTCACTTTGTCCGCAGATACCCCACATACAGTCCGACTCTTTGTACGGATCGAAGATGCACGATCGCCATTATGCTCAGCTTCGTACTACCGCCTATACTCTGCATACCTTCGTATTTTGTAAGTATTATTATCAGTTATATTATAGAAAATAAAAATATAGTCTTTGTTCTAGGACATGACAATTACACCCTAGTGGTCTATGTATCAGTACTTCGGTGCCGTCATCTCGTTCTCGTTGACGTCCCGGTGACGGCGGCGGTGGACAAACGGCCTTAGGCTATTCGCCCAAGACCGATTTTTGACAGATTTCCTCGTAAGCGAGAAGAAATCTCTCGAAAATGGGTCGTGGAATTAGAGGTTTTTTTTTTTTTTTTTTAAGATGGTAAAATCATCCAATGACCCCCCCCGCCCTGGGCCGGACGGGAGGGAGTGTCAGACTTTTACTGACTAAAAAACCATCTATGTTCCTTCATGTGCCCTTTGCGTTCCGGGGGCGCGGTATCTCTGGAATTAGAGGCTTAATGTTCCAAAAAGCTATAAACAAGACTTCAAGTTGATTATTCATTAGTTGGTTGGTTATGTATGTGTTATAATTGTCTAAATCGCATTTTACAACGAATATCAGATTTAAACTCATAGTCACAAGTTATACTAATTTGTATGATCCACCAGCTTTCGAAATAATTTTAATTAATGTCATGTGACTGCGGTTTTAAAATAACTTTAAGTGTTATTTATTTATAGTTTGTGATTTATTATTTTAACGAAATAATTTATAATTTGAAGTCTTGTTTAAAGCTTTTTCGTGGGCGTTTTTATCGTAGTCAGGTTTAACTTTTTCAAAATAAATCCAAATCAAAATAAAGCCCATGATTCCTTTAGCCACTTTGATTTAACCTTTATAAGTACATGGATAGAGCCCACAAAATTAGACCGAACCAATTATCAGCGTATAAAAAGCCGCTAACGAGTTACGGTTGGTTTTCAATCTCACTGGCTGCGGCTGAATATTTCGCGTCAAGTCTGACCTTCGCCATTCGATACTCAAGTGTTGTGCCGATGTTTTCGTAGTTTAAAGGTTTTTGTCGGTTTGAGTTTAAGTGTTTTTTAATTTAAGATATTAATGTAGAATAGGTTATTAAAATATATAATTATGACGTGTATACGTGCTAAACGTCCTAAATAGCTCCATCTCGTGTCCTCTCAACAAAAGAAATACGAAACTTTCGACTTTTTCGTATCATAAAAATTGTGTTCAATCACGTACATTTGAAAAGTAACGGTCAAATAAAAACTGTTGTGTGTTATATTGTTAAAATTATTGCATTTTTTATTGTATTTTTATGAATATTGAACTGCCTGCAACTGCTTTCGCGTGACTTATTTCACCCGCCTTACCTACATTATGTCTTTGGTTACTGCTCCGCTCTCGTGTGTCGTAGCGTGGTGGTATATAGCCTACGACACTCCCAAACAATGTAGCTTTCTATGGATAAAAGAATTTTCAAAATCGGTTTAGTAGATCCAGAGATTACGCCTTACAACCTCACAAACTTTACCTCTTCATAATATGAGTAGGCATAGATTAATAGTCAATATTGCTAGTATTTGTCGTGAAATACCGGAGTTCATTGTACCCCAACATTAAAGTAGGCAACGATAGCGTTGTAACGATATTTTCTAATGTTATATAAAAGGGAGTATTATGTATTCATGTAGGTACATTTGTTATGTGATTTCAGAAGCTTAATTAACGTGTTTGACGAGCATAAATCAAAAGCCTTCTCGAATCAATAGACAAAACAAACATTTATGACAAATTGCTAATATAAAACAATTCGTACCGTCTCACGTTTCGTTGCGTATGTAAACCTTTACATCCTTCTCACAATACGCTACAACGCCATTTTGAACTTCGTCATGCGCCATATTGTTATTTGACTTTTTTTTTTTATACACGGGAAATCATCAAATAACTTCCCCCGCCCTTAGTGTCAGACTTTTACTGACTAAAACCCATCTATGTTCCTTCATGTGCCCTTTGCGTTCGGGGGGCGCGGTATCTCTTTCGAACAACCCGCAGCCCCGGCAGGCATCGGCCTTCAGTGGCCCCATCCAATTTTGCTGACATCTCTTTGAGGCTCGCGTGGAACACGAACGCGCCGTCGACACGGTCTGTCGTTGTTTAGTGAACGTACGGACGGTGAGCTACCCATTGCTCACCGTCTACAGACCCGCGCCTACGGTGGCCGGGAGTCGTCTCGCGGCTCCCGACGCCCGGAGCGTCTACCGCGGCGGCCGCTGGGACGGGGGACCCTCCTTTCCCTCTCCCGTCCCGATTGTTTTTTGACTTACGAGTATCATTTATTGGTAAACAAATCTGTGTGTCAAACCCGTATCCTTCATGTAAAGGTTTTCCTTTGCGGATAGATTACTCGTTATTTTTCCAACAAATTACTTTTTTGTTTGTGCGTATTCTGTAAATAAGAAAAAATCAGCGATTCCTATATGGAAAAGATGGAATCCGCATAATGCGTTTTCAATTGCTTTAAAAGCTTTTAGCATGGCTATCAAAAATTCAATTCACTTAGCTGTGAGATAAAATAAGCTTTATTTTATACCATCGATGTAAAATAAATACAAATAGAATAAAAACATTTTGATAATACATTATACAAAGATTAATGGAGAACAAATAAGAGATTTTTTATATTTGATATATTTTGCACTCTTAAACATCACATAACATTCTGCATAGATTAGGACTCATCCTTAAGCAACTCTATACCTCTAAACTGTCTTACTTTGTAAAACAAATAGGTGCCTACTTACCGAGGATAATCTAGAAACATTTTTTCATTTTAGTGCTCAAGAAGTTTTTTAAAAGTACAGCCACTTGCTTTCTATTGATGAAATAGAAATATTCAGTTATAGCTCAAAAATAAATTAACCTATCTAAAATCTTCTATAGACCTAACAGTTTGTGTTGTTATTTGACTTATAAAACACAATAATATAAGTGATTTTAGGTTTTGGAAACCGAACTTTGGGAAAAGCTCGGAAAACACCGTGAGACTCGATTCCTGAACTACGAGTATTTACAATATGTACCTACAATTTTGTAGGGAACCCTCGGTGGGCGAACCCGACTCTTACTTGTCTGGTGTTTATTAAATAAAGAACAGAAGTTGTATATGCCATCTTAAATGACAGTCCAATTTTCCTCAACAAGTACAGTTTAAATGCTAATCAACACACGTAAGACTAAACCAAGTTAGTTAACTTTACACGCGATAAAGATCAAGCCAAATTACCTCGTACTTCACAATGCTTTATCATCATAAAAACTTGATGTAAGTACTTACCTCTAACTTTTCATGACGACGCGACTGTACGTGAGGAACATTTAATTTTCTCGCAATATCAGGTTAACACACGTTTTAATAAATAATCTTTCTATACAAATAAATAAGACTGAAGTTTCTGTTTGTAATTTCAAATTAATAACTTTTCACTAAATGCATATGAAAGTATATACGGTATACTTACATAAGAAAAACATTTGTTTTGTCTGTTTAGCTCTCTGTTTGTTTAGGCTAATCTCTTAAACAGCTGTACCGAATTTGACGGGACATTCACTCGCAGATAGCTAATGTTTTAAAGAATAACTTAGAAACAATTTTATTTTAGAAATGGTATTTATTTCATGAATTTTATTTTAACAAGTGTGTTACGGGTCTACGCGAAAACAAAATTGAAACCAAATAGAAATAGTGAACGCGACCGAATCCATGGGCAACAGCCAGTTAACAAATAAGTCTAGAATATGTAAGAACTTTCCTTAATTCTTTTGCCGTTAAGGACGACAAAGGTCAAGAGAACGAACATTTCCATTGTCCAGAACATATATACGAAAACCAATCTGGTTTACGAAGCGTAGGGATTATTTGGTAACTTCATTAGGTGCCGATAATGAATCCATGTGCTCTACTTTATGTCGAACAGTAGATGTTACCCAGAAAGCTGCTTAGAGATAATGGGATTGGGTCGGACAAGTATATTGCATGTGTAATGAACTGAATGCTGGAAGATTTACTGAGTTGGTCCCATTTAAGGGTAGACTACACTGCAACACACCGATGCTACTAATTAAATCGTGCATTGGTTCGCAGTTGCATTGTGTGCAGTGTAGCGAAGGGGTCCTTTGCCCAGATGGGACAATATTAGCTAGACATATAGTTGGATCGATAGTAGCAATATACAAGTTGATAATTTGATGCCAAGACACACATACCCGTACGTACGTAAACGGGTGAACTATAGTTAGAAAAATTGCTGACAATTCTGTCAATAAATGTTGCAGCAAGTTACAATGATGTTATTCTAATATTACAGGAAGATTTTTAATTCACTGTGCAACGTTCAAGGGGTAAATGCACTCATAAATACCAAACATTTTGACTATAGCACTAAGCCAGAGAAATACGAGTAAATAAGCAGTTGCAGTTTTTCTTTTTCTGCACGGGCAACCAATGTGACTTTTCCTAATTCATATGTACTTTCTAAGTTTATCTTGGACATCACTGACATCGGTAACCATGTCAGAGGCCTAGAAACTCTGACACTAGGGTGTGTGGGTCGTTAGACCTTACTGCCCACACGATAAGAAGCAGTTTCTTAAAAAATGCACTACAACACAATCAAATATGTATGTTACTTTTCTATATTCTTTTGGTTCATAAATAAAAGTGGTACGTATTCATGACTACTTTCATCACCAAAAATGTGTGTAGTGAGTCAGCCTGTATATGTATCCACATAATTACTTTGGGAATGTTTATTATCCATCCCCGCCGTCGGTCGCTTCAAAATATCAAACATCATCTAAAATAAATGATTATTATAACTATTGATAGCAAAATCCATAAATGTGTTTAACCCAAATCGATTACTTGGATTGCGAAATTACGAATTCATTGCATTGATGATATTATTCGAAGCCTATACAATTCATGACCCAATTTCAGGAAGCCACGTGTTCAATATTAATGTGTCGAATATTAATTATTATTTTTAAGACTGGATTAATTTTACTTGATTAATTACGATGCGGTTGTGTTTGTTGGTGTACCATAATGTTGCTGATATTTTGTTTTTTTTTCTGAACCAATAAATCCTTATGCTTACTACGTAAACTATAAATGCGAAAGTAACTGTCGGTTTGTTACGCAATGGCACCTAAACTACTGAACCGATATAAATGAAATTTGGTACAAAGATAGTTTAGAGCCTGAGAAAAAAATGTAAATGTAACATGAAGAAAATTATTAAAGCGCTCATTCCTCTCTCCTCTTATTTAAAATTTTGCTGTGCCCGACAGGGTCCATTATTGTTTCTAAATATATATATTTAACTACCACCTGTATGTGTACATTATGGATTGCAATAAACGATTTTGATTTGATTTGATTTGAAAAAGGCATAGGCTAATTTTTAATGCGTGTAAAGGGTTGAAATAGGGGATGAAAGTTTGTATGGGAGTCCGTCACAATTGAAGGTAAAACCATGAAACTTGATAAAAATTTACTACACACCTGTTCAAGCTTTTGAAAAATAAGTAAATAAAAAATAAAAAAGGCTCCCCAAAGTAACTATTCGACGCGGACGAATTCGCAGGCAAACAGCTAGTAGGTATGTAAATAAAGCTTTTGGGAAAATTATAACCTAATTAGTTTTTCTTACGTTGGGTCGTCTAACATATTGTCTGGGTAAGTTTTTGAGATGGAATTTAATATGCTGAGGGAAAACTGAAACTACGGTAAATACAGTGAAGTAGTGAAAGCTCGAAAAAAAAAACAACTAAATTTTTTACATTAAATGGCGCTGAGATGAAATTACGATTAGATTTAGAATGTTTTTAATTGCGAAAATTCTCTTTCTGATATTTAAAATAACCAGTACCTACATAGTATTTAAAGAACTAGTATTTAATATGTACTAGTTCTTTTTGTACATTTTAAATACTGTATAGGTAAATAGTTAAGTCTGGGCTTTGTAAAGCAGTACATATACCTGTCAATACTAGATTTAAATAAATTGTGTGCGTGCGTGTAGCTGCTTTGTAATTTACCCCATGTCATTGCTATAAGGTCTGTAAGTACAGTCAAACAAACTATTTGGTTCACAGGCAGCTTTTTTCATTCCTTTATTGTGTGGTAACGTCTACCCCACACACCCTAGTGTCACAGTTTTTAAACCGCCTCAAAGGCCTCTGACATGGTTACCGATGTCACTGATGTCCAAGATAAACTTAAAAAGTACATTTGAATTGGAAATAGTCACATTGGTCCTTACCTGTGCCCTGTTGCGAACCCACAACCTCGTGCATGAGAGGCGGGCGCCTTAACCACTGGGCCATCACGACTTAGACTTACACAGGCAGCTTACTTTCAATTACTTTTAAACAATGTTGTGACTGTGCTGAGCTGTCAATATTGTTTTACATCACTCTCTTAAGTGTGTCATAAGACTATGCGCATACAATAAAAATTAATTCTCCCGTGCAGACCCTAAAACGCAAAAAAATATTTTTTTGTTGAATATTGGTTCAATATTCAACAAAAAAATATTTTTTAATGAACATGTTATAAGGAACACGGTGATCTACAATAAAAAAAATACTGCGTTTTAGGGTCTGCACGGCAGAATAGTGGTAGTGTAGTAGAAAGACGTATTTTGCCTGTATACTAAATGGCTTGTTGGACTGTACATGTAGATAAATAGATAGCTGGCATTGTGATATAGTCTACTTGTGTTACCATGCTGTATTATGTGTAGGTACTTTTCTAATTTACCAGGTTTGACGTAACGTAACGAATAATAATTATTCTCCCGACCGAAGCTCGGTCACGACAGCCAGTTTATATGGTGACTAGCTAAGTTACGCAGAAGATATCATAATGCACAATTGTATGCGTTAACACATGTGCACTCTCTTATTCGTCACTCTCATAGTCCGATGGGACAGCAATCCGATAAGAACGGTGGGACTTCAGGCAGGACCAACGGGTTTACGTGCCTTCAGACGAGGGCGTCTCTGCACCAACTACCAAACCCTTGGCTGCTACTGAGAAATTTTTAATCGAAAAACTTAATATAAACTTGCCCGACCTGGGAATGGAACTCAGAATCCGACGTTTAGCAGTCACGCTTTTGTCAACTAACTAAAAACTAACATAGGAGCCAAAACGGTACCTAACAAACATTAAATGCACCTTGACACATCAATTGCAAGTTTTATCGGACGATAGTCCGGTGGGATTGCTAATTATGCGTTCGGTCAGGCAAAAAAAGAGATAAGGTGGAGTTATCTTATCAATATCAATATTTCCTGCAAAATTGTTTCTAGGAAATGATTGATATTTTCATCGCGAATCAATAAAATAGGGAAAAAACATTACAATTAGTGTAAAATGGAGTAACACTGTTACCAAAAATAACGAAATGTCGCTTTCAAAGACGACCTTTACTGTGTGAAATAATATTACGAAACACAAAGAAAATGGTTAATTAACACATAACAAGTAGTAGTAGAGCTCTTTGTGAAGGAACTCGTCTGGGGAAGTACTACTACCTATTTCTGTAACAAAGCAGAAACGAGAAGAGCTGTGTTCCGTTTTGAAAGTTTGGGTATGGGTGAAGTTGCAGGCACATGAGACATTCCAACTTGGTCTCTGGGATGGCCACGCATTTGTAAGGCCTCTAATAGTTCAGATGTCTATAGGCAGAGGTGATCGCTTAACATTAGTTGGGCCGTATGTATTTGTGCTATCAAAGGACGTTTTAAAAAAATACAGTTCTATTATAAAATACAAAAGAAAAACTAGTCTCGAAGCTTCAAAACTCAATACTGACCTAGACGCAACCAAATTAAAAGAAATCTATCAAAAGAACTAATCAAAATAATTTTTCTTTCAGGTATTCACAATACACAAAGACTTCGCGTTTGACAAAAGCGGGAATATGCTGACAAAAGTTTACTTCGTCGATTCGAATTACAACGGCAGCCTATACCAGATCAATTTCTGGGTTCACGCAGTACTTATAAAGCTGCTGCCGTGTGTGATTCTAACTGTGATCAGCGCTTGGTTGATCAGAGCTTTGTACAGAGCGAATAGCAGGAAAAAAGCGTTGAAAGGATACAGCG
Source organism: Caradrina clavipalpis (assembly GCA_932526535.1). Taxonomy (NCBI): domain Eukaryota; kingdom Metazoa; phylum Arthropoda; class Insecta; order Lepidoptera; family Noctuidae; genus Caradrina; species Caradrina clavipalpis. Next base: position 6,545,741 of record OW052103.1, read on the forward strand.
CTTGTCCTGCAAACACGGTTGTCAATGGCAACGGTAATGTGTTTACGAGAAAATCGACGAAGCGTTCGAAGGCGGAGCGGAGGACCGATAGGACGACGAAGATGCTGGTCGCTGTGTTATTACTGTTTTTGCTCACGGAATTCCCTCAAGGAATACTAGGTCAGTGTTACTTTACGTTACCTTATGTTTAACTGACTTATAATGTTCGGTTGTATTTATATTTTTATGATTGTTACGACAGAACTCCGTCAGCTGTTAACCGATTTGGAAAATTCTTTTCTTTTTTTTTGAAAGGATATATTTTCAGATTAATCCCATAGAAATGTTACCTTCTTTTTGTTCATCGATGGTTTCAGTATATACATACTTCCCGACCAGACGATGGCTCACCTGCTGCAGTGCCTAATGTGTCCCTACACCTGCAACTTAGAAAAATGTCACTGATGTCACGATAAACGTGGCCACGTACTGGGGCAAAATCCTATAAATAGATAGGATTTAAAATCGATTTGAAAAGAAGAAGAAGTAAATACTTTTTTAGTTAGAGCTCTTGTGTCAAGTAGGTGGCTAAGTTTATAGCGGCATTAGTGGCATTTTTATTAACTTCTACAGTGTAAGGGTAGGGACAGTTTGGGCAATGTCGTAAGTGAGTCATTGTCTGGTGAGGAAAACCGCACTTTGCACTTGGTATATTCATGTTACCTTCAATGACCTACCCTTGTGCAGGGTCACACAAAATAGCCGGGAACTACGCATTCTGTCCATCTAACTAAATAACATCGAGCAAAAAATATTGCTGGGATTTTTCTGGGAAGGATTTTTCGCTCCAAAAATAAAAGTCGTTTACTTTTATTTTTGGAGCGAAAAATCTTTGTTTGTAATAGCGGGCAATATAGCGCACGCAAAACATGGAGTCGTGGTTATATTTAAAGTTTGGTTGTAACATTTATAACTCTTGACTATTCAAAAGTGCCTGTAAATGATCGAATTGAAATAAATGTTTTGTCTTTGACTTTAAACAAAATCGTAAAACGATGTAACAAGAACATTCCCAGGCATGATCCAAAACAAAAAAAAATCGTATTGTTAGGAAGTAAGCACATGAAACTTTTAGCTTCGTTAAGTTTCATTCCACACCCGTTATGTTTCATTTGATGATTGAGTGGAAGCCAAATTTGTTACAGCGATGTTTTGTTTAGTAAACATAATTACGGTAGTTAATAAATCTGTAGGTACTGGTACTCTATTAACGTTGAACATACATCAACAGTCAGAAGGTTTTATGATCGAGTAATAAATCATGTCATCTTTTCTTTTAGCAACTAAACATTTTGATTTATTTATGGACGAACTTACGAGTTAACGTTTCTTTTTGCCGATAAATAACTTACTTACAAAGTTTTAGTGTACACCACACCTTTGAAAGTTACGTGTTGCTAATTCTGTGTGCTTATTTTTTTTTACACAAATTAAGTGAAGTAAGTTCGACTTATAAGACTTAAAGTTCGACTTATGTCGTCGAACTTTCCCTCAAATAATTTCAGCATATTTGTTGCTATGTTCATTATAACTGCCTCGTTAGCCCAGTAGTCCTAAGCGCAACTGCTACGCTAGAGGTCTTTGGTTCGATTCCCAGGTCGAGCAAAGTGTTATTGGTTTTTTTCTGAAAATCTCAGTAGCAACTCGGAGTTAGAATTCGTGCCCGATTAGTGGCAATATTCTTGCCCCTTATCATATGGGACCTAAACATACCGGCGAACTGAGGGTGTGCATTGGTACACCTCTGCCTAACCCTTCGGGAACAGGCGTGATGGTATGTTGTTGCTATATTTAGACAGAATATATTCACTATTGTTGTTGACCTTCTATTATAGAGTGACATGGGAGTGTTTCATTCAATATTCGAAATATATTACCGTGATATTGTGATGTAATAATATCTTTGTTTACATCTTCATTTTTCTGTCGTAATATAAAAAGAAATGTTATTTGGTAATAGTACACCAAAAATGTATGTCAATAATATATAGGGAAGATTTTTGAGACGGGTCTCTAAGGGCAAGTACCTTAACCGTATAGTTACAAGAAAACTAGCTAAACTTGGAAATCCATCTCGGATCTTGGATCTTGGATTGATCTCCTAGTTTCCTAGGATATCATCCATAACTTTCCAAGATCTTCTGAGCTGCATTTCACTGAATGCCCTAGTACCTATTAATTTGTAGGAATTAATGTATGTTGGTCTAGTCAAACAAAAGCAATTTTAGAGTTTTCCTACATATTAAAACCACGCGCTGTCCGTCCTCACTACTCTATATTTGCGTTCATTAATACCTATCTTACCCGGACCGATATTTCTTAACGCGTATATGACAGACATACCATCTCGACTGTATTCCCCGAAGGGTTAGGCAGAGGTGTTAATGTACACCCACAGTTCGCCGGTATGTTTAGGTCCCATGTAATAGAGGGCGAGCCTATTGATTCGTATATAGAATCTTACCCGGAGATTTCATTATTGGGCGATATTTTATAATGCGTAGTACCCATGGTATATCAGTGTAGAATAAATTCGGGTTCTTACTTGCTTTATCGTGTGGGCAGTAAGGTCTAACGAACCCACACACTGTAGTGTCAGAGTTTCTAAACCGCCTCAAGGGCGCTGGAAGTGGTGTCCAAGATAAACTTGAAAGTACATATAAATTAGAAAAAGTTACATTGATTCTTGCCTGTGCCCGGTTGCGAACCCAGAACCTCGTGTAGGAGAGGCGGCCTTAACCACTGGGCCATTACAACACTCCGACATCCGACACTCAATTTGGGTTGACTAGTCTAAGGCAAACAGGTTCTTAAAAGTATTAAAGTTAATATTCTTCTCCCCAGGTCTTTTAAGCGGCGTTCTTGGAAGATGTTTCTTTAAGCAGTGTTACGATCTCTTCGGAGAGCTGATGGACGCCCTGGCCCTTCTAAACGGGGCTATCAACTTCGTGCTGTACTGCTCCATGTCTCGCCAGTTCCGAACAACCTTCGGGCAGATGATACGGAACCGGTGTGCTCCGGCGCAGAGAGCGAACTCTCATACTGAACTACAGACTACATATGTTTAAGATTGGTGATCATTGTGTTTGTGTATGATAATCGTGAGTGACATTCATGTTTAGGAGCATGATTCGGCGTGGGTTCTATCGGGTTAGCCCGAATAGTTTCGGACTCAATTCGAGCATGTCATGCAAGTCATGCAATCATGCTTAAAACTTCTCAATGAAAAACTCCGCGTTTTAAGTGAAATAAGTGAACGCTTTTAGTGATTTAAAATGTTTATATAACATGAACAACTAAGATAGTTCAGCTGTAATTGTGTAAACAATGCTTTTAAAGATCCATTGCGTTACTTAATGTAAGTGTTGAGAAAATGTATTTTAAGAATTTAATATGGAGCATTGAATGTTATTGTTAAAATAAAAATTAAAGTGCGTTCTTGAATGTGTTACGTGATTTCCTACTGTAAGTATATGTGTTAGTAGGTGTAGGTTTGTTTGAAAACAAACCTAAATGTATGTACTTTTGTAATAGGTACAGGCACGGGCATAAATATGTAGTATACACGTGGCAAAATTCAAAAGAGATTTTCTCGTGAATAAACGATTGTAACGTTGAGATAAGACCGAGTTCTTAGTAGTATATGGGATATTCGTTCATTACGTTTTATTCAATCCTTTGGGAGGAAATTGCTTGAGAATATTACTAAGTGTATACATGTTTATACTCGTGACTGCTACCTACGTGTTAGATCGGAAGCTCCGCATGTTTTTCACAATCGGAGTGCGTGAGATATTTCAAGGTGTGAAATACAACACAACAGTTTAATCTCGTCTTTGTCAAGCCTTTATCTGAAAAACAAAAGAACGTATATAAACAAACGAATACATGGTTTCGCACATCATTCCTTTGTTGTCAAGTGAACGTAACGCGATTGTAAATAGGGCAATATTTTGTTAGCAGTTACTGAGCGGAAATATGTCATGTTGAGCTTTGAAAGACGACGCTCGACAGGGCCGATTTATTTCCAAAATGTTATGGGCCTCATTCATGAATGGATACTGTGTCTACCTACATAGGTAATTCTTCAAGGGCTCTTATAAGCCCTTTACTTATATGAATTCTACCTATAACCTTTGATAACCTTGTAAAGTGAGAGCAAAACACTGTAACTCGTTTTATGTTGTAAAAAATTGTAGTTTAATATTGCCAAAACGAACCACACACGTCAAAATTTCTGTCGTTTTTTATAAAATTGTGATATTTCAAATATTTGACGCGGAAATTTCTTAAGTACCTATATTCTATCTTAGTATAAGTTTTGATTGTTTATAGACCTGTGTTTGCAAGAAAACATTGTAATACATTAGACGTAGTTAACTAAATTATTGGCAGATTGTGTGTCGGATCTTTTAGGCTAAACTAAGTTTATTTATGAATGATGCAACAAAAGTGACTCAAATAAGTTTATATCGCCATTAAAATTCGTGATTTTACATGCAGAATATTTATTTTCCCTTTCTTTTGTGACAAAAGGGTGACAAACAGCGCCATCTGTTCTGGCCATGAACTGACCGCGACAGAGACAAATCGAATCGTAAATATTCAAGACATTGATTGAAACTCTATTCAGTCTTCGATCAAATATGGCCGCTAGCAAACGTTGGATTCACCTTCAGTATAACTTCTACAGTCGGATTACATACAATTTAAAAAATCAAAATGTCAACTTTGGCAATGAAACGTTTTTTCTCGAGTTTATTTATATAATTAAAAAGCAAGTACAGTCAATAAAATTATTTGGTATATACTACAGGCAAAATTATTCATCTTTCGTCTAGACACTGCCAATATTCATTTTATTGTATGCGTAATTACTTTTTAAGCTTATGACACACTTAAGAGAGTTATTTAAAATAATTGACTGCTCAGCACAATCACACCATTGTCTAAAAGTAATCGCAAGTAAGCTGCCTGTATACCAAATAGCTTTGGTGACTGTACATAGTACAAGATGGAAGGGACATCGTGACATAAGTCTAAATCATCCAAGGATAATATCTTTTGTAGGTCATTAAAAAATATACACAGAATTCTCTATCCAAAATTGCTCCACTCCAACAGATGATTTTTATTTAATAACAAACCGAGGAAAAGCGGTTCCGCTGGGGGGTATAGAATCATGTACACCGTGTACATCCTCCAATCCTTCCATCTGTCTGTATGTTCTTTTTACTATTTAGGAGAATCTTGTTTGTAGTATAACAAGGTCATTTTGTACTTTTTACCGATCACAAGCTTGTACATTTTATCTATAATATAAAAATGAATCGCAAAATGTGTTGGTAAGCGCATAACTCAAAAACAACTGGACCGATTTGGCTGATTCTTTTTTTGTTGTATTGGTAATTTCCCGGACAAGGTTTATATGTAAAAAAAAAAACTACCGGATAACTCGGAAATCAGCACCCGTGCGAAGCCGGGGCGGTTCACTAGTTGAGAATAAAACAAAGCAAATAATAGGAACCTACCAAAACAACATCGCAAATGTCACGAGGCCCTTCATACTTCGGGCTCTCAATACCTAATTGAAGGTACCTACGACTCATTCAATCCAACAATAAAATAAAGAAACGTAAGCTCGACAGAGTACTACACCCTGATTCGGGGCCATTCATTAAAGCGTCCGTAGGTAAATTTTCCTTCTTTATAGGCACAATTTAAAAAGAATTAGGACCTTTTTATACGACTTTCGTCTCATAAACAAAGGGAGTGCCTTTACAAAGATTTATGAACACAAGGGAATGTTTCTGCTTACTCAGACATGAAAACTAAATGTAAATGCTTACTGTCACAATTCAGGGTCACAGTTTTACGGTTTACACTATTATTTGCACAGAACCCGAGAATTGTATAATATTCTCGTATTTTTTCACGTGCGGAACCACTGCTGATCTTGCTATAAAGGCTGTTTTTTTTTCGTATGGGTATCTTCAAATTTGTCAGACTTTTACTGACTAAAATTCATCCATGTTCCTTCTTGTGCCCTTTACATTCCGGGGGCACGGTATCTCAATCGAACAACCGGCAGCCTCGGCAGGCATCGGCCTTGTGTGGCCCTTTCGAAAAATACACCACCAACACAATCAGCTCACCGACTACAAAATAGTGGAGCGACAATCATTTCATATTTGTAGGTGTTATTGTGTGAACGAAACTTGTATTTGTAAAGGATATGGGATTTATTTCAGTGTAGAATGGCTTGAGGGTTTATGGGCGTGTCGTTGTCGAGTGAAAGCTGTCACGACTCTTTTTGATGTAATGAAACGCCCTCCGCTCAGGGTTTTGTAAGGTTATAAAACCGTGCTTCAAGGAAAATAAATAAAAAATACTCCGGATCGACATAATGGATTTTTAAATAAAAACATTAAGGTACTTGGTAAAAAAAGCCTAAGTAACTATACTTATCTATCAAATTTGCGGGAATTTATGTGAAGTTTTCTTTTTATAGAATTCCAATATTACATAGACTTAGGAAACCTTACCAAACTACTTTGCTAAAATGTTTTTTGGTTTCTGCGAAATGTGAAGAAATATCTTTTCACCTTCGTCACATTGAGTTTTATCACCTCGTTGCGGGCAAAGTACTATTTTTAAGCATTTTCTTTGTCATATTTGTTTTAGGTAACCATGTGAAAACTTAAGATGACATAAATACTGAGAATTTGATGACTAGTAAATAATAGTAAGTAATAGTAATAAATTGACAAACCTAATCACAAAAGAAACCAGGACTAATAGGTATGATTAATGTATTTACTAGATTCTGCCCGCGACTTCGTTCACGTCAAACTTGATATAGTAAATAGGGTACCCACACGACTCTACAGGTAGCCCACGGGAACCGTACATTTTTCCGGTATAAAAAGTATCCAATATGTTATTCCACACCACAATCTATCTCAGTGCCAAATTTCATCCAGATCCGTTCAGCCGTTTGAGCGTAAAGAAGAGACAAACACACAACAAACTTTCGCCTTTGTAATATTAGTGTGATTTGTTAATTTACAATAGATAAACCAATCACAGTAAATCAATAGACAGATACACATCACTACAACACAACGGTCACCTTTAAACTGCTTTATTTATACACTAACCAAAGAAGTTCTGCATCATGTCTTGTAAATACAAGGCCAAGTAAAGATAGGCCAAGTCTGCTTACCCATATTTTAAGATTTTTATGTATTTACTATTTACAAGTGAAGGTAAATATAAAACGTTAGTGTAAAAGTTGGCCGACGACCGCTAATATAAACTTTTGAGATGTATACAAAGTGTTCTTTGTATCCATCATTTTAGACACTGTACACATACGTTTTATAAGATACAACTTTGATCAGTTGCGTGTGTTTATAAATTGTTGAGTCATGAATAAAAATCTTTTTATTGAGTAACAATATTTGAATGAAATTAAGTCATTTCGTGACTATGAAAAGGTATAAAATGTTGAGCTTTTGTGTCAAGTAATATCAGTAATGTCACAAGTTACCAAGCAGAATTGCGAGGGTTACAAGTTCTTTACTTTCATTTGTTTAAAAAATCGTTACCCCACACTAGGTTTGTCTCCTGTATCATGGGTACGTTTACAAACATATAAACTCACATACACAAACTGCTAGACCAGAAACAACTATCTGCAGGCAATACAAATACTTGATCAGTGCAGGAATAGAATCCGTGACAGACAGCGCAGTAGCCAATTGCCAACGGGCCATCAAAAAATTGGCAACTAACACCCAAAATCGTTGTCAAATGAAAGCCAATCTACAGAATAACTAAATATATGTAAATAAATATGCAAATATAAAAACTAGCTTGAAAAAATCTTTTCAAAACAGTCTTTTTCAACCTCTATAAACCACAGTAACTATCTGGTTCCTGCATAATGAGGAAGTTACCTTTACAGCCCTACAGAAATGCGCATAAAACTAGACCATAAAGTAGGCGAGAAGTCGGGCTTTAAATACTAGATATGAGGTTTTTATTGGTCTTTTATGGCCACAACAACCATTTGGCCCTAGCGATATTGGCAACACACAAACTTCACAAACGTTTTTAATACCAAAACGTGATGAATGTGATTTTAAAATTGTTTACGTAAATGAAGTTAATTCGTTCACTTCGAACTGAGATACAGTTTATGATGTAATAAGAAACACTAACTATAACTGCCTCGTTGGTCTAGTGGTCCTAAGCGCGACTGGTCCTAAGAGGTCCCGGGTTCGATACCCAGGTCGAGCAAAAAAAAATGTTATTGGGTTTTTCTATAAAATTCTCAGTAGCAGCTCGGAGTTTGGATTTGTGCCCGGTTAATGCAATAGGCTCGCCCCCTATTACATGGGACCTAAAATATACCGGCGAACTGTGGGTGTACATTGGTACACCTCTGCCTAACCCTTCGGGGAAAACAGGCGTGATGGTATATATAAGAAACAGTAGGTAGGTACCTATATTATTAAGTCATGTTACCAAGAAAGTATGTTGAATACTTAGGTTTTGTAAAGAAATCTTAGCAACCTTTTTAAGGAAATTATTTTTATTTTCTGGAAAAACAAATCATCGACATCACATCAGCCGCAAGACATCCATTGCTGGACATAGGCCTCCCTCAAAGATTTCTAAAAGGATCGGTTAGAAGCGACTGCATCCAGCGTCTTCCTTTGGTCTTAATCAGGTCGTTCGAAAAGGAAAATAATAAAACTATAATTTTTGCTAGCTTTTGTTTTTTAAAAAGTTTTGAAATAATTTCACATAGTAAGATGTTGAAATTGAAAACCCAACATATCTGCTTTCTATAGAAATACACACAATACGACTGGGTCAATAAAAAGAAGTGAAAAAAAGCAGTGTAATATTTTAACTTTGTTATTGCTTACGTAAGGCTTATTTCTATAAGTTGACATGTGACACAAAATGGGTTGAACATTATTTAAGTACCCAGCCCTACGTCTAGACCCGAAATAACTTCACAAACGTTACGACATCGCACTAGGCTCTATAGCAATACAGTAGGTACCTAGCCTTTTGTTAGCTGCATTATGAAACTAAATATCCTAAAATAAATGATCTATTATTTTATAACTTGTTAAAAAAATCAACACACATGGGACCAAAACACACCGGCGAATTTTGAGTGTACATTGACACACCTCTGCCTAACCCTTCAGAATACATGCGTGATGGTATGTTGTAGTTGTTGTTAAAAAAATACAATATCAAGGGACAGTTTTTTTTTATAATGCTATGAACAAATAAACCTTGCTAAACGGTACATTTTTAATTAATTTTCATACAAAATTATTTTTCAAATATTTGATATCTTTCACACAGACCTTGTCGGAGAAATTATGAACGCAACCAAAATAAAAGCTGTCATATCGGTCGAGCTGTTGTGTGATGACATTACTTAAATATGTCAATTGATGTCTATAAAGTTGGAGAGATTGGAGATTGTGAGTGACAACGCCGGGAGGGGACGTCCTGAAAAACCTACCTTGACCTTATTGGTGAGGTTGTTCAGAATCATCCGGTGCGCAGTAATCGTAACCGGCGTGCTTATATGCCCCATGTATAAACGTGAATGAAGCGAAAGAAGTACGTAAGGATCGTAGCAGGTGGCGTTCTGTAGTTTCTGCCTACCCCCATGGAAAAAGGCGTGAGTTTATGTGATAGATTTATGATTTTTAGAGATTGTAATATCGTGGTTAAATCCTTTGATTTATTTCGTGCAATAAATCATTTTACATACAGTAGCTCCTTTTGTTTTATAATCTAAGCAGTAGCTAGTCTAAGCTACTAGTCCTTGAATCCTTGATGTAGCAGAACCCTTACGGTCACTTAATTCCACACATGAAACTGTCGTGAAATTTTTTTCCATAAGCGAGAGGACCTTACGAATATAGCTGGAAACCCTACAATAGAATTAGCATACTATTGTTAGCAAAATATTGCGCTTTTTGCCACCAATTGTTATGCAGATCACAGCGACATCGCTATGATATATTATTAAGGAAAGTTCCCTAAAATATAAAGACTCGCGATCTGAACATATTTATAAGAACGCATATAAATAGGTGAAGGACTTTTGAATGAGTATCTTTGGTTCAAGTTATGAGAGAAGCGGATTTGTAAATTTTGAACTTTATTTCTTGTTGAGACAAGAAATAACGAACATAGGAGAATCAAGGTTAAAGTCAAAGCATTTATTTCAATTTAACCATTTACAGGCACTTTTGTACTATTAAGGTGTCGGTGAATCAGAAAGTTGAAGCTAGTTGCTCGTTCTATATATTATAAATTCTTTCGTCTCTACGGAGAAGAACGAGCAAGAAACTCCACAGACACTCTTTTCAGTTTGGTTTTGGAATATACATGAAAAAAAAAAAAACTAATTTGATCAAGTTTAGTAATCATTCAATATCAAAGTAGCCAATTCATAAAAACGTGGCAACCATCGGTCATGTATTTATGAGAATGAATGAACCAATCAGTAGATTAGAAAGTTTGGCAACCATTAAATTAGCCATTGTTTATGGGGTTTCATTCTATGCACAATGATCAGTTGGCAAAGCTGACTGGATGTTATTAGCAGCTAGGCGGAGTTCAAATTTTCGATATTAGGTATTTATTAGTTGTACTTTTAAATGTTGTAAATTATGTTTAGTACTGTCTCCTCGATACTGGGACCTGATATTACTATCTAATTTAGTTGCTAATAACCCTAGTACGCGAATTTGGAGCTGTAATTGTGTGTTTGATGTAGCCAATATCGTTTGGCCTAATGTTAACTATTAGCCGACGATTATTGTAGAGGATTAGAATTGGTTTTCGATTTTCGACGGACTCGATACATGCATTCCATTACGCCTGTATTCTCTGAAGGGTTGTCGCCGGCATGTTTAGGTCCCATGTAATACTGGGCAAGCCTGTTACCATTAACCGGGCACAAATCCTAACTCCGAGCTGCTCCTGGGAATTTCATAGAAAAGCCCAATAACACTTTTTCACCGACTCGACTCGAAGTGCCTACTCATGCTTCACGAGAGCATTGCCAGGCAGTTCTACTAACTTTTAGAAACGATGGCAATCCAATATAAGTCTTAATCTCTCAAAAATGCTTCTACATTTATTGACAAATTGACATGATGAGATGGCGACTCCGAATTGACCTAGATCGAGTCGAATTTAATAGTATAAACAAAAGCGGTAAGCTTTTAGGAACAAAATAAACGTATCATGGCAGAAGCTTATCTGACCTAGTAAGTTTGATTGGAACTAAGGAAATCATTATGAAAATTGCCTCGGTCACGGTCACCGCGCTAAATTATCGCATTAGCGCCTCCCCTCGGACCTAACTCATACTTATTCTGGCAGAAATCATCGTACATATTATATTTTCGCGTGTTCACTCGTACGTTTTATCCTCTCAACTGATTTGACACCGACAATAGACTTTGTGAGGCGTTAACGATCGTTCGAGCTAAGGATTGTACTTTTTTATTTGATGTTTTTTTCATAATTTTCTTTGGTAGGTACAAATGGCCGTCTACTGGGCTTAAAATTGTTTTTAAAATCTAGTAATATGTCCCGCCTTGTCACTCGAGTTTTGTTACATCTTTGGTTACTGATCGACTCCCGTTGGGCGTGATGTTATACACGTGTAAAACTACCTCTTGAATCGTTCTATCGGTTGGTGAAAACGGAATTATATACCGTTGGGGGTAGCTTACAAGATCTAAGAGTATACAGGGACAGACGGCGACAAGCGACTTTGATTTATACTATGTAGAGATGTATACGTATAACCCGAAACCAAAACGATCGGTAGGTATTGTTATAGATTTTGACATAGAAAACAACATGGTACTGTAAAATTTAAGGGACAGAACGAATTGTTTCGCAGTACACAAACATTGTCCCAAACATTGATTAAACATTCTTGAGCTTCCGTTCTATGGTTATCAAAAGAGAATATTGTAAGAGACCTAGTTCATAAGAACATTGAAGACATGATTCTTGTATGGTAAATGTATGCTTAGCAAGACAAAAATAAACCAAAGCGAAGTATGTTTGATCATGAAGACATCGTTAGTGCTGTACCTACGCCGAATCAGGTGTCGTTTACCAAAAATGTTGTATCTTTTGTGACTTGAAAATATTACCTTATGATTTTTTTTTGTTTTAAGTATGAATTTGAATGAAAACTATATTTCTGTATATAGGTATTAAATTGTAATGCCAAAGTATTTATGTTATTAAATTAAACGAATTAAATATAATAGTGTTATATAAGCGATTACTACTCATGTAAATATAGTTTGAACGTTTAAATGTAAAATATTCCAATACTATTACATGTAATTTCAGTTGTTGGGTTTTCAACTCTTGGCGTTAAGACTAGCGTTGAAAATCCAACAGTTTGCAAGGCAATGATGGTGGTAGGCTCCCCGAAAGATAATTCTCGCAATAAAAACCGTTTAAAATCAAGTCGTATTCTCACTTCATACAATCAATGCCAATTTCAAAAATGTAAGTAACTTTGATATATTTTTGATAGATTGACACTGTTATTAGTATGCAAACGTGTAAACAATACGAGAATTGCCCTTCTGAAAGCTAATTTGCGTAATTTTATTAAAACGTTTGAAATCTAGTCGTAATTTCATTTCAGCGACAATCAATGTCAAAAATATAAATTAATTAATTATATTTCTTTGGCAAATTGAGACTGAAATTAGAATGCGAACGTTTTTAAAATCCTGAAATTTACCTCTCTATTTTCATACACCTAAGGTTGATATTACACATATAATCAGACTTGAAATATTAGCGCATAGTTATATTTTCAAAAATGAAGTGTTTTTTCTATGACAGATATTGCGATACACCCAAGTCTTCAGTGTGATATCAGCCTTATAAAACTTGAAGGGATGCACTTTTGCAACGAAAAATATTATTACTAGTATAAGAGTGAGGCCAGACAAGCCTAGCGTTATTTAAACAGCTCAAAATCAGTGTGTTCATTTTGTGAGCACTTATTCTGTGTCGCACACAGGTAGACCGAAATATTATTTATTTAATTAGTCTGGAAGACCTACAGCTAAAAAAAACCAGGCTGGTAGCAGTAAATTAATCTGGCAGCCAATTACAGGTCTTCACTTATAAAACACAGAATGATACACAAACTCCATGGACATTACAATAGCGCACACGAACACCGTAACAGTAGGAGAGAAATTACTGAATGACCAATAAACGTATTACTTACAGCTAGTTAAACTATACAAAAACAAAAAAAATAAAAAACAAAAAGAATAAAAATATTTGTTCACACTAACTATCATAATTATTATTATAACGAATTAAACGTAATTTCGGTGACTGACTTTGAGCAACGTAGGAAAATAACGCTAGATCTAAATCACTAATCTTACATATGTATAAACTCTTGATAATACTTCTTGTTACCTAAATGTTGTTTATATTGTAAAATATAAATAAAAAGCTTTCAAAAATAATTTGAAAACACGAAAGAAAATATGCGTTTGTTACTTAACCTATTTCCCTAATAAATTGGTATCCAAATTCCTTTAGTGAAGAATTTTGCAAAGAACCACAAATTGATTTCTTGGCCTTTCTTGTCGATTGAATTAATTAATTAAGCTGACGGAGATTAATGGTCGAAGTAATCAAGTAATTAATTTAATGGGTGTCTGTTGGGTTGACGGTGGTCGTGTGAAGTACTTCAACAACATGAAACCTTCTTTGTTAATGTTACTTTTATGGTAATTTGTTTTTAAAATAACCTTAGGGTAGCATTACTGACTGACTCGTAAGCCTAGTGGTCCTAAGCGCGACTGCTACTACGCTAGAGTTCTTAAGTTCGATTCCCAGGTCGAGCAAAGTGTTATTGGGTTTTTCTATGAAATTCTTAGTAGCAGCTCGGAGTTAGGATTTGTTCCCGGTTAATGGCAATAGGTTCGCCCCTATGGGGCCTATATGGGGCCTAAACATACCGGCGTGGGTGTACATTTGTGCACTTTTGCCTAACCTTTCGGGGAATACAGGCATGATGATATGTATACGGTTAAAACGTTTCAAAATTATTAAATATTAGAGATATTAGAGGTAATATCTCCGTAACCAATAAGTCCGCAGGAAAGATTTAGAAGAATACAAATAATGATCAAAATTATGGGAAAAACAGGGCATTTCTGATTTTATTTATTTTATTTCTAGGTGTATAGGGTGGAGTTGCCTAAATCGGACCGGCTCGTAATTTGTACCACGTCAAAATCTACCAAACCATAATGTTTAGTTTTTAATCGACAACATGAAAAAGCAGCGCTATCAACATTACGCAATGGCAGACATTTTCGATGCGATAACACAACAAAGTGCAGTGTAGTAAACAAAAATAATTATTACGGCGTTTTGATCTTATTTTATGGCTGTTTGTTTGGTTTGGATTTGTTGTCGCAACGGTACCTACAACGCTGTTATTATAATTATTTATGTTTTTGAAAAGTATGCATATTAGTCTATTTTTTTGAGAATATAGTTTTATGTTTAGCATTTCGAGTTCATGATGCCGGCTCGTATAAAAATAAAACTTAGTGTTGCCTTATTTGTACCGGGTAGGGTAATACTAAAATGTACTGGTACAATTTATGTGTATAGTGATAGTGGTGGTAGTGGAAGTTGAACAAGAACATGTGTCACATTTGTTGAACATGAAATAGCATGTTTGGACTCACAATAAAGGATGTAAGAAAACTGGCATATGAAATTGCGGAAAAATATGGCATTCCTAACACTTTTTCAAAAACGACTAAAAACGCTGGGAAGAAATGGTTTTACTCATTTCTAAAAGACATCCGGAACTAAGTATTCTAAGTGTGAACTAGATGTATACCGGAAAGGCTGTTTTTAGATACTAAGAAACACATGAATCTCATTCTGATTGTGAGATACAATTTAGGATACACATGGTACAATTAAGGAAACCGGTTTCCTAAATTGTACTTTCTAAGACTTTTTTTAAAACTTAATTTTCATATATTTCTTTTATATTTCCTCAATTTCTATTAATAACAAATGAACACCAATAGAACAACCGTTTTATTTCTAGTAATAGAATCCTCACAAGATATATAGTTTTTGTGATAACTTGTAAAGTTCGTTAACTGGTACAATATAGGCAACCTTCCTATATCATATACGTACTCTATATACTGTCCAATTACTAAAGAACATGATTGATCGAGGTTAGCTTAGTCGTTACAACTTCATATGTACTGTGTCAAAGGTTTAACAGGTTTGATCGTTAATTAAACTCAAAAAACTAAGTTTTTTTTTATCGTTGCCCCTCCCTAGGTATGTCTCCTGTATCGTGGGTGCTTTTACAAACATATAAACTCACATACACAAACAACCAGACCCGGAACAACTATCTGTAGGTCATACAAATATTTGTTTCGTGCGGGAATCGAACCCGCGACACGCAGCACAGCAGTCGATCGCTCGGCCACTGGCTAACCGTATCGTTGAGTGTGTATTTATTGTATGTACCCACCTGCTTCTTATTCCACAGTAATACATACATAAACCTGCGCCTTTTTGCCTTTTTGCCATGGGGGTAAACAGAAACCACAGAACGCCACCTGCTACGATTCTTAATAAAAATGATTATAAAATCTTACACCGTGAACATGCCTGGGACATATAATAACGACTAACTTTTGCCAGCGACTTCGTCCGCCTAAATATCGGTTAAGTGAATTAAAAACTAGCCTATGTCCTTGCTTGGAGTTTAAGCATAGTTTGTACCAAATTCCAACAAAATTAGCTCAGCCGTGAAAGCATAACATAATTAATAAAAAAAACGAACTTAATTTTGTATTTATAATATTTGTATGGATTATAGTGTCTAGGCCGTTAACCTCAGTGTATTAATAAATCACTCTCATTAAAATTTGAGCTCAGCAAGCAAGTGTCATTTTATCTCGCAAGAAATTAGTTTTTTATTTTGTCAATTAGTTTTAGTCAAAAGTTATACTTATAATATTTTTAATTTTATATTTTCGAATAAAAAAATATGAGAAGTTTTAAAATTTTAAAGGTCACAAAATGGTAGAGATTTATTTATATGGTTATAATAAACGTTCGCTGCTTATCGTATTTTTCAGCAAACAATTTTAATTTTTACACGAACATTCAAATAGACAGAGCACTGCAATAAAACAGCTGGTAAAACTAACATGTGAGGGTAAGTTTGCTAACCCTCGTACCCTAGTTTTTTTTTTTTTTTTTTTTTTAGAGATGGTAAAGTCATCAAATGACCCCCTCCCGTCCTGGGCGGGGCGGGAGGGAGTGTCAGACTTTTACTGACTAAAAACCATCTATGTTCCTTCGTGTGCCCTTTGCGTTCCGGGGGCGCGGTATCTCTTTCGAACAACCCGCAGTCGTACCCTAGTTACGGAATAGAAAAGATATTAAAAAGTATTACAAGTTATGACATACATACTTACGTTACGTTCCTTTATTGCTTATAATTTTTTTTATTTTTTTTAGACTCACAGCATATTTACAAAGGAAGCAAATCTGTATAAAAAAATCTGCTTATAATACAATAATGGTGGCTAAAATATACCGGCGAACTGTGGGTGTACATTGGTACACCTCTGCCTAACCCTTCGGGGAATACAGGCGTGATGGTGATGGCGATGGATTTTTTTAGCTTTCATTTATGGGAAATTGATAGCATATTTATAAGAAAAAAAAAAATACGAAGTGTTAAAAATCACATCATATACCTGATAAATACGCATACTGCTCAATTAGTAAAAAATATTTGTGTTATCGGGCAATATAACATACGCTTTTCGTTCCTTATTTTTTGTAGGACAAACTAGAAATATTTTATCTCTTTGTAGTAGCTCTTATTAACGTAAGAATAAGTTCAAATTAGTCTCGACATCTTTTAATCTCATTTTTATGCTCAAGATGAAGGCTCTATCTTTTTAAACGCCTGCCAGACACACTGAAAATTAGGAAAATTTATAAAGATTACTCTTCACAAAATACGTGAAGAAGGCGTTTCTACGGGAATATGAAAGAATATTTTTGGGCAGCTTTATTAGAGAATCATACCAGGATTTTCCATTGTATTCATATTGTGATTGGCGAACTGCCCCCGATGAGCTACGTCTTTGGTTACTGCTCTGCTCCCGTGAGTTGCAGCGTCATATTATATACCCTATGTTACCCAAGAATAATATAGCTATCTATTGGTGAAAAGAGGTTAAAATCGGTCCAGTACTTTCGGAGCGTAGTCGGTACAAATAAACAAACAAAAACAATTCCTCTCTACAATATTAGTATAGGAAGAGTAATCATTTTAATAACTTTTATTCAATCACATTTACAATTACACAATATACAACTGTTGCTTCAAACCAATGTTTTTTGTTGTTTTTTTATCATCGATAGAGTTAGGTTTCCGGATAAAAAAGTATGAAGCCTAAAAAAGAAAATATAAAATTAATTATGCTTAATAATATGACGTTTTTAGGTAGCAATTTTACACATCTGCCAAAGCCACGATTATCAAACTTTATAGGAGCCAATCGCTTCTTATCCTTGTTGGGCATTACGCAGCTAAACTTTCAACTTTTATATTATGACGTAACCACGGACTCTTGCACTAGTATATATATTTTTTAATTCATGTGCCTGTAATTTCACCGGCACCCTCCAACGGGAACACAGCAATGCTGCTTTGCGGCAGAAATAGGTATGTAACGACAGCGACAGTTACTAAACGTGCACTACAGTCAAACCCTTTGGGTGTATTGTGTAATGAACTAACACGTGGCTCTTCAATTTCACTCAAGGAACTGGGGTAATCCCAGATTGAACTACGAGAGAATTTTTGAATGCATAAGTAGGGAGGAAGCGCATTGTGTCTGGAAAGTTTACTTATGATTTACACATACATATACATCACGCCTGTATTCCCCAAAGGGTTAGGCAGAGGTGTACCAACGTACACCCACAGTTCGCCGGTATGTTTAGGTCCCATGTAATAGGGAGCGAGCCTATTGCCATTAACCGGGCACATATCGTAATTCCGAGATGTTACTGAGAGTTTCTCAGAAAAACTCAATAACACTTTGGCTCGACCTGGGAATCGAACTCAAGACCTCTAGCGCAGCAGTCACGCTTAGCCCCACTAGGCTAATAATAATAATAATAATAATACCTTTTATTTCAGGCAACAAAGGCCCATAACATAAATACCTTAAAAACTATCATACATATTTATAAAACAAGCAAAAACATATAAACTTTAACTAACACGTATTGTGGTCGGCGTCGTGTTGTTGTCTAATGAGGCAGTCATTACTACTACTACTGTAATACTTGTGATTTATGATCAGGGCATTCCTTGATGAAGACTGATAATCGACCTCTGAATCATCAACCTCAGTTTAAACAAAAAAGTGTCCTTTGATTTTGCTTAAAGTAGCTTTTCAGTTGCTTACGTGTCATGGTGGTGTCACCTGCAACCTCATGCAGGTTCAATACCGGGCATGTACAGATAGCATCATCAACTAGTTACCCTCTTTTCGAATGAATTTTAATACAAATACAAATACAAAATCTTTATTTGCACAGAAAGTAGGTATATGTTACAGGTGGTTTTTGAGTCAAGGATCCTTATACAATCTACCTTAAATTAGGCATGCAAACGTTTTCTGTCAATGGACAGGGTTGCTCGTGAGATGCATTATCAAGATGAAAAGTTTTAATTTAAAATACAGATGTCAATATATAATGTGTTCCAAAATACAGATGTCAATGTAATGATAGCAAAATAAAAAATAGGTCAAGGATATAAATATGTCAGCATTAATTTAAATGTATGTCGTTCAATAATTCACTAATAGAGTAATAGCATTTATTAACTAATAGGGCGGTTAGTTTCTTTTTAAAAAGTGAAATAGCCTCATTTTTTATTCCATCTGGTATCTTGTTGAATATAGTCGGGCCCATACATATAACATTTTTCTTTACTAAAGCAGTATTAAAGTCAACACGTAACTTGTATTTATACTGTGCCCTAATTGGCCCTCTTTTACTTTCTGACACCAAATTAAAAAAATGCATATTTGATTTCACAAAAAGAGCCACTTCTAAAATGTAAAGCGATGGAAACGTTAATATTTTTTTAATGCAAGAGAAGTAACCAATTAGTGACGCTATCTGTACCAATATGACTTTTCAATTCATATGTACTTTCTAAGTTTCTCTCGGATATCACTGACACCGGTGTAGGAGACCATCGTGAGGAAACCTGGACTTGTAATTAATATAAGTCTGAAACCACTAATCCGCCTTGAGTAAGCGTCGGACCTGAAAATAGGCCTTTGCCCTGCCGTGGGATAATAACAAATTAACAATCTCTTATATTTATTAGACTTACTAACTGACAACCAGCTTAAGATCTCTTTTTTTACCTTTCCATTGTTTTGATTAATTTGCTTGCGCGATTCAAGACTTACATAAATGGTTTTCCCGGGACTCGTTGAACTCATTATCTCGCCTTTCTTTATTGATCGCTACTGTTGTTTAGGAATAAATGTTTATTTTATTTAAAAAAAAGCATACAGACTAATAACAATAATGAATAACAATAACAGGTAAGGATAATTTGCTAATTACAAGCTTCCACAAGTATAATATATTGAAGTTTTAACAAACATATCTGTTACTATGATAAAAAGTATATAGCAGTGTGTACCAGTGTACGAGTATGTAGTAGTTTGGTTTTGTTTTTTTTAACTATGGGAATCATAAAATGACTTCCCCAGCCCTGGGCGTGGCGGGAGGGAGTGTCAGACTTTTACTGACTAAAACACATCTATGTTCCTTCATGTGACCTTTGCGTTCCGAGGGCGTGGTATCTCTTACAAATAACCCGCAGCCTCGGCATGTAGTAGTATGGTAGAGTTGTCCCGAAAAGAGGCCTAAACCATTACCTCAATCCATTACATACTACCGCACCCATTTATACCGTATCTTACTTTACAGATGCAGGAAGAAACATCACAAATTCGCTACTTAACAATTACGAGACCGCGCTTCATCGAGTCCTTCCCCTCCAACGTACCTTACCGTGATTACCTTAATCACACCATTATCTTAATAGCTCCCATTCAGGTATATCTCGCAAATATTCAGTTAACAAAGGTATATCTACGTATGGTGTGAAATTGTTGGACCAATTCTAAAGGCGCTACGGCGTAGCTCTCTCGTGCTACGAAAGCGTAGACCTTAAACTACGAAATGTTTTATAAATTTGTCTTATTGTTATTTAATTTATAGATAAACTAGCGAACTGCCTTTGACTTCGTCCGTGAGTCTTATTTCACCCTCGTTAAGTTACGTCTTCGGTCACTGCTCCGCTTCTGTGTGTCTTAGCGTGATGTTATATAGCATAATTATGTTACTCAGAAGTAGGTAATGTAGTTATCATATTGGTGAAAAAATTGTTAAAATTGGTCCAGTCGTTTCGGAGCCTATTCGGTACAAACAAACAAAAAAAATCTTTCCTCTTTATAGTAAAGATAAAGCATAAGTACACTATTCTACAGAAAGAGTTAGTCATATCGAGACATTTCTAATAATTATTATTTTCGTAAAATTTGGAAAATGCCTGGTCCACCAAAACTGGATCGATTCTATAGAAATAGATTGAATTCCTGTTTGTTTGGTAATACAAACGGAAATCAATCAAGTCGATTGTAGAAGTTCAAATTTTGTAAGTAACCTTGCAAGTTCAATGCGAGGAATAAGTTAAGCTATTAGTTCAATTGAAATCCGGATTGTATGGGCAACCCGAAATTAGGAGAGGCTTAATGGTATATCCTACTTTATAAACTCCAATAGGATTGATGTTGATTTTTTGAAAATACATAATTCTCAATGCCTTTGTTAGTGGTAGGTTAGATTGGTTTATTAACATTGTGATTTTTGCCATAAGGAATTCTTTTAGGGCTCCGTACCCGAAGGGTCCCAACGAAAACCTGCTACTAAAAGCGTCCGGCGTCCATCCGTCTGTCTGCCAGCAGGCTGTATCTCATGAGCCGTATGGGCCAAAGCACACACGCTACTTTTTAGAATGCGTGATCTGCGATTTTACAACTGATCGATGCTGCATCGCGTTTTGGCGACTCTGCATTCCATCGCAGTATTAATATTCATCGTAATATTCATCGCAGATCGCCGATGCTAAAAGTGCTTTGACCCTAATAGGTAGAGAGTTGAAATTTCCATTGCTATAACAACTAATAATACAATATTTATAAAATTTTAATTCAAATGGTCCACATATAACAAAACGTGTATTTTTATGTTAAATATTGTACGGTGTATCAGAACTTTTTATGTGCGCGACCAACACGCACTTGGCTGAATTTTATTATAACAAGTAGGTCAAAACAGAAATAAAACCGCTGTAAAATAAAACAGATCCTAATCAAACTACGTCAACCAAATCCTTCTATAAGTTTATCTCATTTAACACAGAGAACATAAATCCTAAGTACAGGCCAAGTTGGGAACCACTTCACTAGAGTTTAGCTACTTATTCTAGGATTCTATTATCATGAGTTTTTGGAAGTTTACCTAACTTCAGACAAGTTTCAGTTATAAATAGTCATACACTAAAGTTAAAGAAGTTATGTGGGATGAAAAGGATGAACGTGGAGTGTTTTGTTTCAGCGAAAACAATAGGAATTACGAGAAAAGAGGGGTATAAGAACTTAAAGTACTTGTAATTGAGTAAAGCTTTGTGAACAAGCTCGTCCGGGCATTTAGGTATAGTAACTATAGTATCTCTTTAACATACCATCACGCCTGTATACCCCGAAGGGCTAGGCAGTCCGAGCTAATTTAAGGCTAAGTCCGAGCAGCTACTGAGAATTTATCTATATAATTGAACCCAAGACCTCTAGCGTAGCAGTCGCGCTTAGGACCACTAGGTTAACGAGGCAGTCAAATAGTATTTATTAAAGGAAATTTTATTGTTTTGGCTCCTGTAATCTTACTATTATTAAAAATACGAAAGTTTGGATGGTTAAATATTTGCTACATAACCACGCTAGAACGACTGAACGGATCTGGATGAAATTTGGCAAAGAGATTATAGTCTGTATACAGATTATAATAGCACATAGGTTACCTTTTATCCCGGAAAAATGTACGATAATCAACTTTGACGCGAACAAAGACACTGGCAGAAGCAAGCCTTTAATAACACATAAACATGTTACAGAATTACTGTTAAGTAAATGATGTTATTATTCTGTGCAGGATTTCTTGGAAGATAAGTTCTTGTACTTATTATTTAATTACTACCAAGTAAGTAGTATTACATTTACATATATTAAGGCAGAACAAGGATTCTTATTGTAACAACAAATTTTATGTAGGATGTTACTACCTACTATAAATACGTATATTTTGTACTTCGTTTTGTGAATTATCATTAATTTAAAAAAATGAGTTATTCAAAGGACTTTTATTTATTTTTATTTTTATATTATATCTTTTGCTGACAGCCATTATAGTCACTTAATTAAAATGGCGTTTATCTCACAGCATAAACTTCCAAAAAGAGTTTATATTCGATTTATCCAGAGCCTTTACAAGTACCTACATTCTTAGAAAACACAAAAATATTATATTCTGTTAAAACAATGATAGCGGGTTACCACTAACCAGACAGAGCTAAAATATTTGTAAAAACTTCGAAACAATGCTGACTCAACGGGTAAAAGTATCAAATTATTGTCTAGACATTATCAAATAAAACCTACGAACCTAATATTATCGTAAAGTGCGAAAAAATGCCCAAAATAATATTATAATTGCTTCTTTTTAACGTCCCTGTAGTCAGGTTGTAAAACTATTTTATTACATCTTTTATTTCATATTATGTGCGTTAATATTACAGAAACATGATTGTGTAATTTAAGGCTGTTAAATTTATGATTTAACTAGCTTTAGCCCGCGACTTTGTCTATGTGAATGTCGGTTAGGTTGGTAAGTTTTGAGGCTCAAGTTTTCGCTAGAGATCCTGGGTTCGATTTCCAGGTCAAGCAAACAGTGTTATTGGGGTTTTTCTATGAAATTCTCAGTAGCAGCTCGGAGTTTGGATTTGTGCCCGGTTAATGGCAATAGGCTCGCCCCCTATTACATGGGACCTAAAATGTACCGGCGAACTGTGGGTGTACATTAATACACCTCTGCCTAACCTTTTGGGGAATACAGGCGTGATGGTGATGGATGGTTCAAGTTTAGTTTGTTCCAAATGTTATCAAAATCAGTTCTTTGGTTTGGTCGTGAAAGCATAACAAACAAACAAACTCATTTTAGTGTTTATAATATTAAATAGAATTACAAGACATTTTCTTAATCTTTCCCGGTGGAAAGATACAAGGCGACCAAAATAATTAATGATTTCGCTGAAGATTGGAGATAGTACGCTAAAATTTGTGTTATTTCACCATAACCCTAATACCTTACTTACCTTTCATGATAAGGGCAAAATTATTGTTAGCTTTTGAAAGTATTTTACACGAATTCGAGAAGGTTTTCGAGACTTACCGAGAATATTTAATGTAGAAAATGCCTTATGGAAATTGCCTTCATTAGTCGTATCAAAAATTTTTGGTATAATTTATTGAAAAGAGACTTTGAGAATTTGCATTCACTCTTAAAACTTGAAAAGTGAAAATTGAAGAGAGAAAAGCTTATTTTCCTATATCTCCTATTCATATAAGTTGACGTTCAAGAAGCACAGAATAACCCGTGCACACATTACATATTTATGAAAAATATTCATGTGCATATTTGAAAGTATATCTAATAAAAATGCTAAACTACGTGCCGATGACCTGTTTTGAGTCGCAATAGAGTGCTATTTCTGGAAGTAAAAAGGCGAAAGGCTTAGTGATTGACAAAACACTAGTAAATTTTGTAAACACTGTAAATTTTTATCATTATTTTATAATTATTTGTAGGTACACCTTTTGTCCGACATTTTAAATTGTATAATTTTTTAATATTATTTGTACACCGTAAATGGTAGGACATAGAGATCATAATTATAAGTGAATGTAACAACTATTTCACCTATGAACACAAATAAATTGAATTGAATTGAAACATTTTTAATGCGTAAGATAACAAATCTTTATTAAAATCCTTAAGAAAACGCAAATGGTTGTAAAAGGATTGCGGAATTCGTTTGAAAGGCCATGAAACGCGAAGGGTATTAGCCCTTAGAGCGGAATAAGTCATTTGATGATCACCCATCCTCATAAAAAAAGTGTTTGTAGCAGTCTTCTTACAAACTAAAACCTCCATCACTTTAAGTGCCCGGTGTGAAATTTTCTACTTATACAAACGCATTCGACCGCGTTAACGTAAACTACGTTTTTTACGGATTAATAATGTTTTCCATGATTGAAAACGGCATTATTTCCATTCCATACACGTTTGAAAACGTAGGCACTATATAGGTCTTCTGATAGTGTCCATAATTGGGTAATTTCATACCATTAACCAATCATTCCAAGACATAATGGCTCTCTCTAAAGAAACACTTTATTTTAGCCCCGAAAACCAGATTAATTTTCAATTAACTGTTAATTTTCAGTTAATTGGAGATTAATCGAGTATTCAGGGCTTTTAGTTGGTTTGTTATCTATAAATACTTAAACACGTCACTATTCACTATTGCCATACAAAATCTATGGGCCATACAGAGTATGTGAATGTTTTGACAGGTCATAAAAGGTATGCCATTAAATAGATGGTGTCATTTACTCAATTTTCTACATGAGCATCTGAAATTAGAATAGTAAATTCAAGTATCACTATTTTAACTGATCGGTTTTAACCGACTTCAAAGAGGAGGAAGTTATGTTGACATAAGCTTTGTAGTTTTAGCGGCGATAACGGCAAAGAAAAACATGGTTTCTCATTAATTTCTCATTCACATTGATGATAGGAAACGCATATCACCAAATAAGAGTAATTACAACTTCTTCACGGATTCAGTTAAGCACATTTAACGATACAAGCGCGGTTTAATGGAAGCTTATTTGATTCAGAACAGGCACAAAACAAAGCAATATTGAGTCGGTCTTTGTGAACAGTTTCCAAATTAATCGATATTAACAAACTGGGAGGCGAGAATGTTTATTAGAAAAAGTAAATTGTGTACGGTATTCGCAGTCTTTTGTTTTTTGTAGCAACGACAATTTTTATTGAAATTAAAATTGCTCTCTATAGAATATTTTTGTTTAAATTAAAAGCAATTTCACGAAAAGGTAATAAAGTTCAGAACCTTCTTTTTTTCGTTATTTTATGAGATTTTTATTCTTGTTTATAATATTAAAGAGAGACTGACAAATAAATCAAATAAAATTAAATAGTAGTCTCTATATTGCTTGTCGTTTTTGAGATTCAATTTATATTTTCTTGACTAGTTTAGGTAAATATCGCGAGACATACAATAATAAAATTATTGTTATTATAAAAGTTTGTCTAAAATCAAAAAGCAACATTAGTAGGTAAGCAGAGGGATCATTATTCATCCTTTATTTAAAACAACATTTTTAACGATGCTTCAGGGAGTGGAGGTAATCTGAAATATCAACAGCTTTTACTAAGGAACCAAATCTGTATAAAAAAAAATCTGCTTATAATACAATAATGCACTACAGCACTATCAACATCGTGTGAGTTTGTTGCACACACAAATACCATCACGCCCGCATTTCCCGAAGGGTTAGGCAGAGTGGTGCCCATGTACAACCTCAGTTCGCCTGTATGTTAAGGTCCCATGTAATAGGGGGCCATGCAGTTTTTGCCGTTAACCGGGCACAATTTTTGACTCCGAGCTGCTACTGAGAATAAAAAAATCTGCTGAATATAGAATAATGCACACAGCACTATCAAAATTTAAGGAACAATTGTTTTTGTTTTTATATTTCAGAGTTTGTCCCAATATTTAATTTTGTAAATATGCGTGTATGGTGAAAGTATACCTTAAAATATCATCATTTGCACAGAAATGTTTTTATTGACTACTATCATATTTTGTCAAATTTATTGTTGTATAATAATATTTTTCATCCAATCATACATCTACAGAAAATTATAGACACGCAATAAAATATTAAATTCAATGTAATACATTGTTTCATATCTTTTTCATATTTTTGACAGTTTTATTTCCATCACAAGTGCAACGGAAAATATAATTTAGCCTTCAATTGACGCATGATTGGCTTGTATGAATATTTTACATTTTATACATCAATTAATCTTTACGATAGATTGGAATTCTGACAGTGTGAAATGAACCTTGAGTAAATTATATAAGGTTTTAAAACGTTTAAATGCCCTGATAACTATGGAACTGATTAGTCGTGATTTGGAAACGTTTATTTTTACATAACATACCAACACATCTGTATTCACCGAAGGGTTAGGCAGAGGTGTACCAATGTACACCCATATTTCGCCAGTATGTTTTGGTTACATTCTAATAGGGGGCGAGCCTATTGCCATTAATCAGGCACAAATCCTAACTCCGAGCTGCTACTGAGAATTTCATATAAAAACCCCAATAACACTGCCCGACCTGGGAATCGAACCCACTACATTAACGAGGCGTTTATTTTTACTGTATAAACGATTTTGTTATTCGTAAAAACGTATTCCCTCTGTAGGTGAATACTAGCAAAAAGTAAATGATATAAAAGATGAGTAGCGGAACCTATTAGTATAATGACGGTAACATTGTTTCATGAACGAGTGCCGGGGTAATGTTCGGAAAGCTCTCGACTAAGTAGTACATGTTGTTTATGATAGATGGCGTTACTAGTCACAAATTGCACCCTCACTACCAAAATAGTGCTTTCTATAAGTTTAATAGAAAAATAAATAAGAAAAGTATGTTTATTTTAAGAATGCTTTGAGAATCAGAATTGTGTAATTACAAATTAGGTACTACAGTTATTGTTTGTTAGTTTTGCCCAAGTACTACAGATCACAAATATTCTTAACTTTTTCTATTGTCGATACAAAACCAATCTTTAATGTAAGTTAATTTGGGTTCTTTTTACTTTGAGTCCTGCAAAGTACCTACCGTGTAAAATATCCACTTAACACACTACTAACATGCAACAAAGCACTTTAAACACAACAGTGTACGTAACATTTTCCATCACCAATTTATTTGAACCTGCCTACCTAAGTACCAAAACTAGCAAAAGTTTGAAGCATACGTTAGCATCTGTGAATATTGAACATACAACTTAACCCGTGAACTTGTGTGCAGTTGGCGAAGTTGAATGTTGCTCTAAAGTTTATAACGAATGTTTTAGGCAGCTGTTTCTGCCTACTTGAGGCGGCTACGTCAGTTCTGGCTAAAGTAAGTACCTGAGTTCCACATTTTAAAATGAAATAATATATAAACCATCACGCCTGTATTCCCCGAAGGGTTAGCCAGAGGTGTACCAATGTACAATTGTACACCCTCAGTTTGCCGGTATATTTACTTCCCATGTAATAGGGGCGAGCCTATTGCCATTAACCGGGCACAAATCCTAACTCCGAGCTGCTTCTTTTTATTTCATAGAAAAACCCAATAACATTTTTGCGCGACCTTGGAATCGAACTCAGGACCCCTAGCGTAACAGTCGTGCTTAGGACCACTAGGCTAACGAGGCAGTTTTTAAATTCTAGCTTGAAAATATCAAATGGTAAAATTTTTTGATAGTGAAGCGTCTTGGCCAGTACCTAGAGAAACTAGCGCTCAATAGCTGGGTCAAAAGTTAGACGCAGAAGAAGTATTGAACGCGGCACGCATTGTGAGGAGATTTCTGACTCTGGATCCATATTTACAGCAGCTCAGCTTTAATCAAACCACCTCGCTGTGATAGGATTTTCAAACGTATTTGAAAAAAAAGGTCATTTTTTTTTAAGAAAGGGCTCCTCTTCATCTGATGTTTGACTGGATACAAATACGAAAAAAATATCAGACACCCACACTATATGGGATATAACGTCCACGATGCGGATTTAATTTGTATGATTTGATTTAATTTGCTACCCGGAATCTAATGAAGAATCGATTGACACCTCTTTCATCTAAATCGAATAAGAAGTTTAAGCGCTAAGGTGGAACATACGTAAATATCAACATACACAGACTGCTAAAACATAACCTCTCTTTTTTTCATTTTGTCGCAGTCGAATAAAAAATACGGAAATATTATCAAGTGCCTTTATCAGTATCAAATGAATAATCCCTGTGTGATTTATTCGCGAGTAATTTACGTGGTTAGTACAACCCCTTCTGGTCTATTGTCAGAGTTGATATGCCAGAATGTGTACAGAAGCAATGATTAATCGTTCTTATTTTTCGGAACATTAAAATCGCATAGGTACTCTTATTTTTTAATACGATTAAAATGTGTTAACTAATAAAATTGGAGATGAGTATTATGTCGTATCTAGATGTACCATCACGCCTGTATTCCCCAAAGGGTTAGGCAGAGGTGTACCAATCACCCATATTTCGTCGGTATGTTTAGGTCCCATGTAATAGTGTGCGAGCCTTATGCCTTTAACCGGGCTCCGAGCTGCTACTGAGAATTTCATAAAAAAACGCATTAACACTTTTGCGATCACAATACCTCTAGCGTAGCAGTCGCGCTTAGGATCACAAGGCTAGCGAGAAAATTCAGGCAGGCCACTACAAATTAGTTCAAAAATATCTAGATACCTAGAAAGGTATTATATATTTTGAAGTAATTTGTAGTGGCAAAGTTAGCTGGAGTAGAAGAGGTACGACGATTAGGTATCGATGATTTGAAATAGACTTTTCTGTTTTGAATGTATTTTTAGAACTACTCTATCGTCGGTACA
Source organism: Caradrina clavipalpis (assembly GCA_932526535.1). Classification (NCBI taxonomy): domain Eukaryota; kingdom Metazoa; phylum Arthropoda; class Insecta; order Lepidoptera; family Noctuidae; genus Caradrina; species Caradrina clavipalpis. The sequence continues at coordinate 6,574,856 of OW052103.1, forward strand.
AAGTCGAAATTGTTTTTTAGTAGATGCTATATAAGATGTGATATACGGGTTATCTAATATGCCAAGCAGACGCGGTGACTACATTCTAACTTTTTTGCCTATATATTTTTTTAATAGACAAAATATTTAAACTAATATTATTACGTACTTTTTTATTAGCTTTTTCTTTCCCACTTATAAACATAAACAAATTATAAAAATGGGTACTGGCTAGCCTGACCCATGATTTCATGCGCGTGAGAGTAAGAGTTTCTCATGGCAATTTTTTAAAATAAAAATACAGATAAGAATTTTTTGTATCGGACCAGGAGTTCCGGAGATTAGCGCGTTCAAACACACTCTTTAGCTTTATAATTATTATATTCAATAGTAGATTGCTCTAGTCAGCAAGCATTCTTGTTTATACATGTATTTCTGTATTTCTAATTTTTATCTTTAATTTTAAGAGTATGTTGCTGTACCCTAACAGGGTCCATAACTGTACCTTAGCTCTAAGCCTCATTTAACACCCTTTATACACATTATGGTTCGCAATAAATGAATATGAATATGAGTATGAATACAATTAAGGTTCAGCAGACCGGATGCGTAGATGTGCACGTGCACGTAGATGTGCACGTGCACGTAGACGTGCCACTGAGTTGTAATGTATGGAACTGCATGTGACTGGACACAGCGCTTGCGTAGACGTAGACGTGCACGTACCACTGAGTTGTAATGTATGGAACTGCATGTGACTGGACACAGCGCTTGCGTAGACGTAGACGTGCACGTACCACTGAGTTGTAATGTATGGAACTGCATGTGACTGGACACAGCGCTTGCGTAGACGTAGACGTGCACGTACCACTGAGTTGTAATGTATGGAACTGCATGTGACTGGACACAGCGCTTGCGTAGACGTAGACGTGCACGTACCACTGAGTTGTAATGTATGGAACTGCATGTGACTGGACACAGCGCTTGCGTAGACGTAGACGTGCACGTACCACTGAGTTGTAATGTATGGAACTGCATGTGACTGGACACAGCGCTTGCGTAGACGTAAACGTGCACACGTTACGCAAGCGGGTGTGTCCGTTGGAGCCTTTACTCTTAATTCTGCATACATGCCTTTAAGTATTCTTAAACTTTTCCTTGTTCATAATTTACGGAGTTCCACAGATTTTTTAAAGCACGATTTTGTAATAGCTGCACCATTAGTTAATTGATTTTTGGCAGTTCATTAATGCCTCGTAATTACGCCAGTTAAACGATTTTCATCTAATTATAGCTTTGGGTGACGTGAATCGATCCTAGGCGCCACTAGACCGGGCAGTTATTAGGAGGAAAAGACAAATACATAGCGTTCATGGTGGCAACACGTTTGGCGCAGTGGCTAAGCGATTGGATGCTGCGCTACAAGTCGCTGGTTCGATTCCCGCACTGAACAAATATTTGAATAGCCTATACACAGATGTTTCTGGCAATTTGTGTATTTGAGTTTATATGTTTATAAACGCAGCACAATATAGGAGACATTCCTAGTCCGGGGCTAAATAAACGTTGCCCCGGAATAAAAATAAAAATGTTGATTTTGTTAAGTCAAAGTCAAAGAATTTATTTCAATTAGTCTAGTTACAAGCACTTGAAGCTAGTCGCTCGTTTCAAAATGTAGGTAGGTCTCTTTGGAGAAGAACTCCATGGAAACTCTTAATGTGCGTGTGACTTAAAAATTTATATGACTTAAGCATAAGTTTAAGGCATCATTGAAATAAATGCTTTGATTTTGACTATATTGCTGGATCGTATTGGCAATAGTTTGCCATAATCAACTTAATTATTGACAGATTGTAAGTTGACTCGTGTAGACAGAACTAACCTCAATTATAAATTCCCTTTGAGAGGTTATGAAAGGGAACTTATAATTAACATCAGATGAGTTTTGATTTACTTACTTACGTTTATTTACAGTTTTGTATGTAAACAATCTCAACGGTACATAAAGTTCTCTGTATTGAAGGAAACTATGTCATATTATTATACACGAGGAGACACGCATTTGGACCGCGATAATTCATATACTACACTGGAGTGCTTGAGTTTGATTCCCAGGTTGAGCTAAAAGTGTTATTGGGTTTTTTAATGAAATTCTCAGTAGCAGCTCGTAGTTAAAAATTGCGGTTAATGGCAATAGGCTCGCCCACTATTACATAGGACGTAAACATACCGGCGAACTGTGGGTGTACATTGGTACACCTCTGCCTAACCCTTCAGGGAATACAGGCGTGATGGTATATGTTATGTTATTTTATATCTCAGGGTAATCCCGCTAAGTTTTCCACAATTATAAGGACAGCGGCTGCCATTCATGTATGAAGTTGTACGTTGCCATGGCAAGTACCAATGTAACTTTTTAAATATATATGTACTCTCTCAGTTCATCTTGGACATCTCTGACATCGGTGAAGGGAAATGTCGCGAAAAAACCTCGACCTATCTATACTAATATTATAAAGGGGTAAGGCTTGTGAGGTTGTAGGGGATCTCTGGATCTACTGAACCGATTTTGAAAATTCTTTTCCTCATAGAAAGCCATGCAATATGAGTTTAAAATCGCCAATACACTTTGAGCAAATGTGGTGATCAATGTTCGTGTTTTTTCTGTACGAAAAGACGCCACTGTTTAGCATTAACACAGTAATGGTAAGGGCTGGCAAATTGGTTCTGAGAATTACAAAGAGGCGTCCCTAATTCTCTTTAAGGAAATGTGCCTTTCAAATACTCTTTGATCCCTCTTAATAATTCACTACTTTCAAGACACGTGTCAAAATATCGTTAATCTAAACTTCTTCTTCTTAGCGTTTCGATGACAAACTATATTATTGGTATATTATTATTATATGCGGCCCAGAATTTGACCACTTTGACTGCGTTGTCGGTGGAAGCCATTAAATCTAAACTGACAACTAAAGTGTTCACTCTTTATACGTACCTTTACCTTAATATTTAACTGCCTCGTTAGCCTAGTAGGCCTAAGCGCGAGTGCCGCGCTAGAGGTCTTGGGTTCGATTCCCAGGCCGAGCAAAAAGTGTTATTTAGTTTTCTATGAAAATTCTCAGTATCAGCTCGGAGTTAGGATTTGTGCCCGGTTAATGGCAATAGGCTCGACCCTTAATACGTGGAAACTAAAACATACCGGTGAACTGTGGGTTTATTTATGTTGGTACACCTTTGCCTAAACTTTCGAGAAATACAGGCGTGATGGTATGTGTGTGTGTGTTAATATCAAATCCAGGTTCCAACATGGTTGGGAAAAAGGCAAATGATGATCGAAAATATTAAATTAACAAAGGTGTTTTACCTACCGTGTCAACGGCGCGTTCGTGTTCCACGCGCGCCTCAAAGAGATGTCAGCAAACTTGGATGGGGCCACTGAGGGCCGATGCCTGCCGGGGCTGCGGGTTGTTCGAAAGAGATACCGCGCCCCCGGAACGCAAAGGGCACATGAAGGAACATAGACGGGTTTTAGTCAGTAAAAGTCTGACACTCCCTCCCGCCCCGCCCAGGGCGGGGGAAGTTATTTGATGATTTCCCGCCTATAAAAAAAAAAAGGTGTTTTACCTACCTTCTAAACACAGTCATACAATTGTATACAAAAACTTGTTATTTAAAAAATATACACATACATTAATTTTCAATATTAAATCGACACAAAAATATAAATGATTGCTCAACAAATTAATTTCCTTTTCCAAGCCGTGAAGTCAATCAAACCTTACGACCTTTGCTTTAAATTTTATGAGCAATGAATTTAATAATTTAAATTACCTTGTGAAAGAAAATTTGGTATATTTTATGGCTGCTGTAAATTTTATAATATCTCATAATGGCGCACTGTGAACGTTATATAGGTGAATAGATATTATATTTTATGCTTTATTGCCGGAAATAATATACAAACAATGCGTACTATCCAGTAGCCGGGAGTATGCTTCGCTTGGGGGCTTTGAAAAGCTATCTCATAAAAGTTGGAACCTATTTATAGATATATACGCTTCTTTGATTCTTTCTTTGCTTTTGATTTGCATACCTACTTCATATTAAGTAAGTACATATTATTATGTATTTGTAGGTATATGTCAAAAGACAAACAATTCACGTACTCGTACGTTCGTGAATAAAGTACATTTTAAATAATTTTAGTAAACTTTTTAGATCAAATTTGTGGGATTAAAATTAAAAAAATACGTATCGTTTTATCTATTTCTAGTATTCCAATTGTATTTTCATGTAAAAGAATTTCAACTACTAAGGTGGCACATATCTACTAGGGAATAAATCCATACTGTTAGTAAACAACATAACCGAATACCCATAATTAATTAATTGTGGACAAATAAGTACTTAACACAATGTTGTTAAAAACAACGGTTTATTACAAATTGCGTACATTGTTCAGGTTCAAGTTTCAAACAAAATAGATGGTAAACAAACGCTTTCTAAGGATCATATTCAAATGTTTATGTAAACAAAATATGTAGGAAAAGCAGTAAACACTTAAAGTAGGAAAATAAATTGAATATCTAAGGGTATTATAGTTCACGGGTTTAATAACAAGACGTTGCATTGCTCCCTGAGAATTATACATATTGTATGTAGCATGCAGCTGTGTTACAAAAGAGATCGGTTCTGCTAAAAAGAACCAAGGTCCCACTTTAAAATGTCTCCTATTTTAGAAGTATTGATAACATCACGCCTTTATTCCTCAAAGAAAAAAAAAAAAAAAAAAGTTTTTTTATTGTCTCAAACGGTTACAATTTCATGTGTGAATGAAACAGCCCCAGTAAGTAGTTACAAACACTTGTGTTGGGGTTGTTCCGCTCCTTCCCTTATTTGGTTGTTAACAATATTGAGACCACTTAACAAAATTGTTGCTTTGTAAATTTAAAATTATGAACAAAATTTAAAAGAAAAAAAGAAAGAATAATAAGAAATAAAAACTTAAAAGTAATTATCAGCTTTGTGTAATGTGTAATTGCGAGTATGTGTATGTGTGAATATAGCATTTTCCAAGTGTTAATTTATGGATGAATGTTAGTTTTATGTGTGAGTGTGGGTGGGTTTGATTGTGTAAGTGTGAGGGTGTACATGCTTGTGTATGTTGTGTGTGTGTATTGGGGTGGGTATGCATGTGTGTGTGTTTTAGTGTTTTAATGTATTTGTATGTATCCTGATAGTGCCATAGTTTTCAAAGTTGAGAATACCACAATGTGATCACAAGGTATAAATCCTGATAAAGAATATAAATATTCATATAAGTCTGGCTAGAATATGCTCTGTTTCATCGTATGTGAGAGTTTTTAACCACTCGGATATCATTCCTTTGCATTTATGTGAGATTTCATGGTGGAACTTAAGTTTTGCATTAATTTTATTATAAATGTAGGCTGATTGGAATACATACTGACGCCTTGCAAAAACCGTACGTACCCGTGGAGAACAAGCCACAATATCTTTTCGTCTCCTATATTGGTTTTCCGGGTTAACTGGGATGTGTTTGTGTAAGTATAGAATGATGTTCAAAAAATAAAGTTTCCTGACTGATAATAGGCCACTCATTCTATAAAGATTATCTGTGGGAAATCTGTATGGCTTGAAGTACATCACCTTTAAGAGTGACCTTTGGGCTCTTTCTAACTCTAAAAATTTGGTTTTACTGGCCCCTCCCCAAACAGGTAAGCAGTATGTGATTACAGACTGCGCGAGTGCTATATAAATGTTGTTGAGTGTCTTTTGAGGCATCACATGACGTAGATTTTTAAAAATCCATATAAATTTTCGAATACGTGTCATAATGTTCTCGACATGCGAATGCCACGCCAGACACTCATCGACTATAACTCCCAGGTATCTCGTAGATGGTAGTTGTTTGATGGGCTTACAGTCACAATTCTGCCCCAAGCCGTCTACGCACGTATGGATACAAATACTAAAGTTAGCACATGGTTTAGATCTTGCACTTGGGGAAAAGCAAATGTAATTTGTTTTAGCAAGATTAAGGGTTAACAGATTTGCTTTTAGCCACCCATCTATGACAAGTAACCCCTGCTCGGCCTTGCATCGTACCGCTTCCCAAGTGTCGCCAGAGTAGACAATAGCCGTATACGTCGTAGACGTCGAGCGCAGCGTTGAAATATGTTAGAGAATCGCACGGCTGGTCATACAAGCACGCCGGTTACGAGATACATATTTGGTTTTTTATTTATTTTACCTGTATGGTTCCACTGCTGAATAAATATCTCCCTTATTTCTTTGTACGTACTCGTTTTGTAGGTAAATTATTGTTGACACTAAAAAGTTCCTCTTCCTACTACACAGAGAGTAATCACTGCAATGGTACTCAAAACATTAAAACCCCAACCAGATGCGACAATTTCAACTGAAAGTTGGAAGTTCTACAAACTGAATACGTGGACTTGTTTGCTTTGGAGGACACACATCTGTTACTTGGGTTTAAACGTTACTAGCTTTTGCCCGCGACTTCGTCTGCGTCAAAGTAACGAATTTTATAAGCAAAATTTTTACTTAAGGTTACATTTTTGCAATTTTGTTAAGGATCCCTATTTTTTTTTATTGCAGTGTATGTCACATCCTGATAATTTAGCAATCTATTGGTGACAAAATAATTTAAATCGGTCTAGTATTTTCAGAGCTTATTCGGTAGAATCAAAGAAGCAAACAAAAAAAAAAAAATAATAATAATAATAAGGGCCTCACCCCGCTCTCCTTGGCTAAAGAGAACTGGCGCAAACCAATAGTACTTGAGACCAAAGATCGCGAGGAGGTATGGCAGAGTAAGGAGCTTCACGGGCGCTTTTTCCGGGCCTTGCATGGGCCCGATGTAGACTTCTTAGCGTCCGTATCCTGGCTTCGCTTCGGTGACCTATTTGGGGAAACCGAGGGTTTTGTCTGTGCAATTATGGACGAAGTTATCATGACGAACAACTACCGGAGGTTTATTGTGAAGGATGGCACGGTTGACATTTGTCGGGCATGCCACCGGCCGGGGGAATCAATCCGCCACATTATCTCTGGGTGTTCTCGTCTAGCTAACGAAGAGTACTTGCATAGGCACAACCTTGTAGCCAGGATCATCCATCAGCAACTTGCTCTGAAATACCGCCTTGTAGAATCGGAAGTACCGTACTATAAGTATGTGCCCGACCCAGTTCTCGAACATAGCCATGTCACATTGTACTGGGACCGATCCATCATCACTGACAGGACTATTGTAGCCAATAAGCCTGATATAGTGGTGGTGGATCGCTTAGAGAAGCGCGCAATGATTGTTGACATAACAGTCCCACATGACGTGAACCTCGTGAAGGCCGAGAATGATAAGAAGATCAAGTATCTTGACTTGGCTCGCGAGGTTGTCGACATGTGGGATGTGGACTCAGCGATCATTGTGCCGATAGTCGTCTCAGCCAATGGCTTAATTGCCAAGAGTCTCGACCAACATCTTAGGAGGCTCTCGTTGAGCAGCTGGATCAAGGGCTTGATTCAGAAAGCGGTTCTCCTAGACACGGCGCGTATCGTTAGGAGATTCCTTTCTCAGGAGCCCTGACCACCGTTGGCTTGGACCCTGTTCCCGACGCCGGTGGGCTACTATATTTTATATTTTTAAATGTTTTTATATTTTGTACTAATATTTAAAAATGTAATTTGTATGTATTTTATTTGAATAAATGAGAATAATAATAATAATATCTTGGAACAACTCACACACGGCTATCTGATCCCAAGCTAAGCAGAGCTTGTGTTATGGTAACCAGACAACTGATATACATACTTATATAATTTTATAAATACATACATATTATAGATAAATCACACCCAGACACAGAACAAACAATCATGCTCATCACACAAAGTTTGTCCTGGGTGGGAATCGAACCCACGACCTCCGGCTTAGCAGTCAGGGCCGCTAACCACTAGACCAACAGGCGCGTCTATATATCTATAAAAAATCTTCCCTCTTTATATATTAGTGTAGATTTGGACTACATTTACTGTAAAACTTTGAGTCTTATGTCCTTGTGTTATTAAGACTTAATGTTGACTGTGATTAATTTGAATTATTACCTACTTCTGCGCGACTCCTCGAGCTACAGTTACCTCGTTGTTTTTCTGGTAGTCGCCATTGTTTATTGTGTTAAGGAGTTGCAGAAGTGATTGGAAATACCCATGATAGTTGAGCGTTGGTTTTTTAAATATATAAACTTTGAATGACTAATAAATTATAATTATTAAAAAAAAATGACGCATAATATTGTTATAATGTAAGTATACTATCTAACGAACGAACGCACGAACACGAACTCTCTTGTTAGCCTAGTGGTCTTGGGTTCGAATCCCAGGTAGAGCAAAGTGTTATTGGGTTTTTCAATGAAATTCTCAGTAGCAGGTTGGAGTTGTTTTTGCCAATGGCAATAGGCTCGCTCCCTATAACATGGGACCTAAAAATATATCCGCAAACTGTGGGTATTCATTGGTACACCTTTGCCTAACTAACGCTTCAGGGAATGCAAGCGTGATGGTATGTTGTTGTTGCTAATTATCTATAATTGTGCCTGTGTTTGACACATTTTTAATTTAGTGTTTAGAGCACCCCGCCCCGTTGGTCTCGTGGTCGCAAGTGCGTCTGCTGTGCAAGGGGTCCCGGGTTCGATTCCCAGGTCGAGCAAAGTGTTATTGGGTTTTTCTATGAAATTCTCAGTAGCAGCTCGGAGTTTGGATTTGCGCCCGGTAAATGGCAATAGGCTCGCCCCCTATTACATGGGACCTAAATATACCGGCGAACTGTGGGTGTACATTGGTACACCTCTGCCTAACCCTTCGGGGAATACAGGCGTGATGGTATATTTTTTTTTTTTTTTTTTTTTGTTTAGAGCACAACATTTCTACATAATATAAATATTGTTAATTTAATGCAATTCATGAATTAAACGAAGCTAAAAAAAATGTATTTACAATTTTTAGGACAAGCCAATCCTACTGATACACTAGTATGTAATAACAGAAAAAACTCTCCAAAGAACGTAAAAGACTTTTCAGACCGCTTTTACGATTGAAAGAAAACCCCCAAATAAAGTAGAATGTTGCCGACTTACTTGGTTCCCACGGGAAGTAAGGAATGGCTGATTCAACAAGTTATTCCGGTCCAATCTACTAAATCGTCGGATAATAATTAGAGATGAATTCGAATGGACTGGAATAACTCGATTTAACACATTGAACGCGCGCAAATCGTTATGAAACTCAATTGTTATGAGTCCCGATTTCTCAGAATACGTTAGCTGAAAACCGGTCAAGTGCGAGTCGTACTCGCGCACGAAAGGTTCCGTACCATTATAGTAAAAAATGGCAAAAAAAATCACGTTTGTTGTATGGGAGCCCCCTTAAATATTTATCCTATACTGGTGTTTAGTATTTGTTGTTATAGCGGCAACAGAAATACATCATCTGTGAAAATGTCAGCTGTCTAACTTTCACAGTTCATGAGATACAGCCTGGTGACAGACGGACGGACGGACAGAGAGACGGACAGTGAAGTCTCAGTACTGGGTCCCGTTTTACCCTTTGGGTACGGAACCCTAAAAATCATTGAATACCAATGAAAAAATCGTACACCCACACCATCACGCCTGTATTCCCCGTAGGGTTAGGCAGAGGTGTACCAATGTACACCCACAGTTCGCCGGTATATTTAGGTCCCATGTAATAGGTGGCGAGCCTATTGCCATTAACCGGGCACAAATCCAAACTCCGAGCTGCTACTGAGAATTTCATAGAAAAACCCAATAACACTTTTTGCTCGACCTGGGAATCGAACCCAGGACCTCTAGCATAGCAGTCGCGCTCAGGACCACTAGGCCAACGAGGCAGTTTCAGGACCACTAGGCCAACGAGGCAGTTGTACACCCACGTAAACATAAAATCGGTTTGTTTACGTGGGTGATAGTGTAGGTATTATGGAAGTTATAAATAGTTAAGACAAGCGTGGGCTGAAGCTGGTGTTTGTCACAAAAGCTGATAGGAACACGATTTGTTATGTATCGTACCCCCGGGAACACTTGTTCCGATCACACGCAAAGAAAGTGAATGTAGATGAACCTTGGTTTGTTTTCCGTAAGTATTTCGTTTAGAATAAAAGGGTAAGTTGAACGAAAATACATTTATTTGGTACATGCTATAAGGTATTATAGCTTGTACCGAATAAATGTATTTTCGTTCTTTTTTTTCTGTAACCTCAATCTACACTATAATATAAAAGACTTGTATTTTTGTTTGTAACGAATAAACGAAAAAACTACTGGACCGATTTCAAAAATTCTTTTGTCGTTTGAAAGCTACGTTATCACTGAGTTACATAGGCTATATAACATCACGCTATAATCCGTGGGAGCGGAGCAGTAACCACATACACATACATACATACATACATAAACTCACGCCTTTTTCCCATGGAGGTAGGCAGAAACCACGGACCGCCACCTGCTACGATCCTTACATACTCCTTTCACCTCGTCCACATTCATACATCAGCCGACTTATTCTGTAAGAAATCTCCCTCAATAAATTAAGGTGAAGTGAGCTAAAATTGGGCCGGCACTATATGTCGCCACACGCTCACTTCACGGGAGGAGGGTTTTACAGAATAACACCGCTGGTCATACAAGCACGCCGGTTACGAGTACTGCGCACCTGACCTAACCAAACCAAACAGCAGCAACCACAGACGTAACTTAACGCCTTATTAACGCGGGTGTAATGAGCCACGCAGACGCATAAATTAATTATTGAAGTAGATACTTAGTTACTTGTTATAAGGTACTAGAAGAGATGTGGTAGTTTAAAAAAAGAGAACATTTATGAGTTTTACGATTGATTTATGAAAATCATAAAATTCGTCGCAGTATATAATATTTTGTTTTATTAAAAACTGTGAGAGCTTTTTTATAGCACAATAAAAAGGTAAAATATGGATATATAAACTATCATTTACTAGTATTGCTAGACATATTAATATTGAAATGTAATACCTATTTTACCATCATGCCAATGTACACTCACAGTTCGCCCCATAGATTTGCCCGGTAGGTCCAATGTAATAGGGGGCGAGACTATTGCCTTTAACCGGGCACAAATCCTAACTCCTCCGGGCTGCTACTGAGAATTTCATAGAAAAACCCAATAACAGTTTTTGCTCGACCCAGGAATTATCCCAAGACCTCCAGCGAAGCAGACGCGCTTAGGACCAATAGACTAACGAGGGAAAATATTACATACTGTAACATATTGCTTATATGAAAAATAAATCATATTTATCTAGTACAATAGATTTGTTTTACTGGAAAAATATAAATAAACATGACAGTAGAGGTGAACTGAAAAACAGTAACTTTATTGGTCAAAGGCAAAAGGACAAACGAATTAATATGTGTATACATTATAATTCATTCGTTTTACAACCAGTTGATGCAAATAACTAAAATCTCGGAAACGGTTGTCTGCACACTCACACGTACAGTCAGGAGCAAAAACATGTGTATACTTAGGAACACTCTGAAGTAATTTCCACTCAAAGGATTTATTAATTAAAATTATAAATGAGACCGCGCTTAAATGGCAAGTTTACACATGTTTATGTTCGTGACTGTACTTTGTGGTCGGTCTATACATGGTGTATGTTTAGCGAACATGAATAAACAAAATTGATGCGTATTTTTAAGCCATAAAATCTGTTTTTATTTTTCAGTACGAAGCCGCAAATAGGTCGTAAAACTAGTGTTTATCTCATTGATATACAATATATCAATGGTTTATCTATACTAATATAATAAATCTAAAGGATTTTGTTTTTGTTTGTGTGTTTGTTTAAACACGCTAACCTCTGGAACTTCCAGTCAAATTGGGAAAACTCTTTTTGTATAGGTTAGCCGGGTTCATGAGAAATAGTATAGGCTATATAACATCACGCTATGACCTACAGGAACGGAACCACGCCAACGAAATCGCGGGCAAAAGCGGTTATTTTGTCATAATGCTGCTGTAAAACTGAGCTGAAGAGAAAAAATACCTTCTACATTTAAACATAGTGTTATAAATACTTGCCAAGAAATTACACAAGCTCAGGGGATTTATTTAAATAGGTACTAGCTGCTACCCTCGACTTCGTCCGAGTTTTTTTATACCGGCGTTAAGTAAAAGCACGTAAAGCAATGGCTTTACGTGCTTTCCACCGGTGCTTTTTAGCCAGGATCAACGGGTCCCGGCTGTCACTGGCAGTCTAACCAAAAGGTATCGTGTTGCCCAGTAACTAGGTTGTAGAGGTTAGATAGGCAGTCGCTCCATGTAAAACACTGTTATGTTAGAGAGGAAGCCGACCCAAACATAGTTAGGAAAAGGCTAAGCAGATGGTTATTGCTTCGCTCCCGAGGGTCGTACCATGATATATTTTGTATCTGCCTTATGAATCTGGCAATCATAAACAAAGATATTTTTCTAATCCAATTTTAAGCTCCAGAAATGAGCATATTTAGACAAACAAACCGAAATCTCTTCAGCTTTATTGTTTAGTATAGATAGATAAAATATTTTAACATATTTCGAGTAGGTAGCTATTGAATCCATGTTTATTGCTCACGACATAGCGTAGGCGTCACTGTGATTGCTTGAAGATTTTCTTTTAATATTTTCATATTTCTATGCACAATGGCAGTTATTAAGCTGGATTTTATGCCACAATGACTTTTAATAATACTCTGATTTAACATTAAGACGTCTTACTTATAAATGTTGCTTTAAGAAGTTATGAATAAGGTTTGCATAGCTGTATTTTTTTTTTGTTATTTTTATTTGTACGAGCTATGGAAAGGGCTATGCTTGGAGTCTTTGGAGATCGAATCAGAAACGAGTAGATCTGCAGATGAAACAAAGTTTCCGACACAGCCCAGCGAATCAGCAAGTTTGTAATGTAATTCTCCAGACCGATTCCGGCCACGGCGACTAATCTTAATGCATAGTCTGCATAACGCGAACATTATGTGAACTGAAAGATTTATTCGAGAACTTTGCGACCCCATCGGCCTTCAATGCTGCGTGTCATGTGCCCTGCCTGCCACTTCTCTCGTGGTCGCAAGCGCGACTGCTAAGCGAGGGTTCCTGGGTTCGATTCCCAGGTCGGGCAAAAGGTGTTATTGGGTTTTTCCATTAAGAATTTCTCAGTAGCAGCCCGGAGTTTGAAAGTTGGTGGTGAGATACACCCGTGCCGCCGTAAAGCCGATGGTCCTGCGCCTGATCTCTCTCCGGTCGTGTTGGATTTCCATCCCATCGAGTTATGAGAGATAGGGAAGAGGGAGTGCACCTGTGTTTGCGCACAAACTTGTGCACTATATCTCCTGCGTACGTGGCTATTCTGCATTAAGATTAGCCGCCGTGGCCGGAATCGGTCTGGAGAATTACATACTGAGTGAGTGAAAGAGCATGATAGACCTTTTGTTTGGCTGCCATATTTAATCTGTTACAAACTAGCTACCTTATTTTTCAACTGTACTAATATTACAATTTATATTAACGTAAAATGTCGCGAATCTTCAAGTTTGTAATAGAATCACGCAGCAGACTAATTTTATTTTTCGTGAAACAAGTTTTTAATTTCAGTTCTCTCTCTCTCTCTCTCTCTCTCTCTCTTTGTTGAGTGAGTACTTATTACTTTTTTAAACATAATCAAACATGCTCATACTTTTATGCGTGAAATAGCAAATTATAAACCAATAGGTATGTATAATTATTTTTATTCATATAAAAGTAAGTACCTATGGGTATTTCAATTATTTAGTGATTGTGTGCAATTTACTTACTATCGGACAATAATTTGCACCTGCCGTGTTATTCCCCCACCACCTTTAGTTGACTGGTAGAGACTGATTAAGGCATTAAGTCCGCCATTGTACTTCCTTTTTTTGTGAGTACAGTTTAAATAAACATAAAGTTATAAAGATTTCCTTCTTATTAAAATGCTGATCACTAATAAGCTAATTGTTTACTGCTCAGGGGTTCTTGCGCAACAGTTGTTTGCGATGATTAAAGTATTTATCAACATTAGTTCTAAATGTAGAGCTTTTTGCAAATAAGTACCTACATCTTGCAGCATATCTTTCTTATTATCTTCATCTGCCACTATGCAGTGTCAGATGTTTCAGGAGGACAATGTCGCAATCTATCTCAATTTCAATCTGTCAAAAACCCCTCTAAGTTACCAAAGCTTTTTAACATTGTTTGTTGATGAGAGGAGATTGTGACTAGATTGTGAACGTTATTTTTTAGTAGAATTGGCATTTGCCTTTGTCTCTGAATGGCAATTTAATGCTACTTGCCTTTGATATCTCATATCTACATAGTCTATACTAATATTATAAAGCTGAAGAGTTTGTTTTTTTGTTCGCGCTAATCTCAGGAACTACCGGTCCGATTTATAAAATTCTTTTGTGTTGGATAGCCCATTTATCGAGGAAGGTTATAGGCTATATAACATCACGCTACGACCAATTTTAGCGGAGCAATCAGTAAAAATGTGGCAAAAACGGGAAAAAATAACAACCGTTTGAGGGCTTTCGTTGAGTGCGCTGCGTAAACGGTTAAAGTTACGCAAAAATAATGTATGAGAGAATCGTTCCTCTTAAAATATACTAAAAAAAAGTCCGCGGTAGTACATGCCTAACATTTAAGGTTGACTCACTATTGCCATTTTTATGGCCAGAAAATTTGTTTTAAAATAATGCTTTATTTGCGAAGGTGTTTTTATGAACATAGTATTAATCCTTATCAACATAAATACGTTATTCATCACAAGTGTTTAATTTTGATCAAAATTGCCCTTTACATCATTTAATTTCAATGAGTATCTTAGGAGATATCACAGTTTTAAAGTAACTTCGCTGCAAAATAATGACTCTGCGAGACATTCCATAGCTTATACCTCAGAATAACAGATTTATAGGCTACATAACATCGCGCTATGAGCCACGGGAATAGATCAGTAACCAAAAACTTAACGTAACGCGGGTGAAACCGCGGGGCACAGCTAGTGTAAAATAAAAGTCGCGTCCCGATGTCTGTGATAGATCATTTTAACTACGCAACGAATTTTAATGCTGCCTATCAATATAGATGTAGTGAAGCTTTATACGTATAGAACATCACGCTACGACCAGTGGCAGCGGAGCAGTAACCAACGATGTAACTTAACGGGAGAATATAGCAAGTAGCAGATATTTAACATTTAGACCAACAAACTGGTTTAACTATGCTGAAAATAGGATCAAAGCGAGTTTGAAAAGTTACCAACATTAAAAGCGCGGGCTGCATTTACATGACAAAAGGTTTGATTTGTAGCCGCGGGGACATCCGACACAGGCCGCGGTAACAAAGCTTGTGATAGATTAGCTTGCCAATGATCCAAATACCTTTTTGTACGTAGTGAACATATAGATAGTTAAATCGAAAGTTCGTTTTTATTTTATTAGGTAAAATCTAAATCTGGATGATGGCTTCCTCCAAAGCTGAGAGGATGAGGCATGAAAAAGTGAAGGATGGGAGGAGTGGAGGGAGGGCTTTGCCCAGAAGTGGGACAGAACAGGAACAAAAAATAAAATTTATAAATAATCCTAAAATTACAACGTACAAATTTTTTTTTAAGAGATAGGAAAAGCTCGTACTTGCTTCCTTCAAAAATCTAGTCTGCATTGCCCAATTTGACAAGGACCCAAAACTGCCCAAAAGCTTAGTAGCATTGCCACATTGTGACGAAATGTAGATTATTTGGCTCAAGAAAGGACCCGCCCTTTGGTAAGTTAGTAAAAGCATAAATATAGGTAGTTTAATTGTTAGTTTGGAGTGAGAACTCGTAATTAGTTTTACCTAGTTGACGTAGTTTCCTAGGACTCTGAAATTTATATGTGTTCAAATAAGCACAATCAGCATACTTATAATTGGGTAGATGACACCATTAAATAATAATTCCAAAAACAACTTCACAAAAAAAGCAGTTTAATTTAGCCCCGAAAACACGATGGATTTTTAAATAACTATAAAATTAGATTTTTATTTGCTTTTAAATCAATAAATAGTTAGTGAATTGAGATGACAAAAAAGTGACGTCATATTTGAGTATTGTCATACAAAATCTATGGGGGAATTGCGTTTTGACAGCTCATAAAAAGTACGTTAATTGATTAGTGGTGTCATCTACCCAATTGTGAAGGTTTAGATGTTTGTTACTAAATCACGCTATAACGGCTAGAATACATTTTATTGGCTGCCTCGTTGGCTTAGTGGTCCTAAGCGCGGTTGTTGTGCTAGAGATCTTGGGTTCGATTCCTAGGTCGAGCAAAGTGTTATTGGGTTTTTCTATAAAGTTCTCAGTAGCAGCTCGGAGTTGTGCCCGGTTAATGGAAATAGGCTAGCCCCCTTTTACATGGGACCTAAACATACCGGCGAGCTGTGGGTGTACATTGGTACACCTCTGTCTAATCCTTTGAGGAGTCTGTACTCCTCAAAGGGTTAGGCAGGGTTAGGCGTTATGGTATGTGTGTGATACATTTTTTTCCAGATCATGATTGTGTTTTGATAGAATGCGAGACAAACCGCTGCTAACTACTTGTTCTGAATACGTAAACTATTTCAATTAGAGTAAACTCTAGTTTGGCTTTTATTTATCAACAAACAAATGATATCATTTTGATTCAAGTTTCATTTGACGCCGTAAAACTTATTTATGACGTAATAACTACACAATAATATTGACGCAATGATTCAGTTCACGCCTACACAAGAACGATACAGACTTTTTCTTCCCCTTTGTCACAATCCTAATATGACTAGTGTTTCAGCCATCGCGTAAATGTGTAACATAAAATAAACTTTATTGCTAAGAAAATTAAGATAAAAATATCAAAATATCCCCCCCACTGAGACAACAAAGAGAAACTCTTTGATATTTTAGTTTGTAAGCAAAATGTTAGCATTTATGACATTTCCAGACGTGTTAGTGTAATGCGCTATTTGTAGCTTGAAAAATAAAGCGACTGTAGAGGTAATTGTGTACGTATATTTAGGGGTTGGCAACTATAAAACAAGAATAGCATTTTGTGGAGAAATAACAAAAAAGGGGTATTTTACTTTTACGTCATGCTTACATTTTTGTTTTCTGATACGTATGTAAAAATCCCGACAAAACATAAGTACTTATTCAACTGCTTACTGAGGATGTCAAAACACATACGCTGAACGGTAGTGAAAAATAAATTTAAAAAAAAACGAAACAATCATACTTACTATATATTATTTCATTTGTTTATTATCTCATACTTCTTTGTTTATTATTTCGTAAGTACCTTTTCGGTCGATAATTTGCACCGGTCGTGTTATCTCTTCACTAACTTTGGCTGACTGGTATAGAATGCCTAATGCAAGTCCGCAATTGTACCTTTTCGTTACAAAAAGTTAAAATGAATAAACAATCGATTTATAAAAAATACGAGATTTCATTACGTAACTCATGTTGACACAATACGGGAGTAACCTAAACCTGAGGGGACTTATTTTTTCACTACAAGTACCACAACATTGTATATACATAGTTATAAAAATTCTGAAAGATCAACAGTCCCTAGTCTACTACAGTTACCATTTGCTATTCAGTTTGTATTATTGCAAGTAAAAGTCGATGGAATATGTAGTGGGTAGTATATTTGTTAAGTTAAGGTACACTTTGTAGTTACTTAGTAAACTACTGTTTGTTTTTCCAATACATACATACCATCACGCTCGAAGGGTTTGGCAGCGGTGTACCAATGTACACCCACAGTTCACCGGTATGTTTAGGTTCCAAGTGATAGAGGGCGAGCTTATTAAAAATCCTAACTCCGAGGTGCTACTAAAAATTTTATCGAAAAACCCAATAATACTTTTGCTCGACCTGGGAATCGAACTCAAGATCTCTAGCGTAGCAGTCGCGCTTAAGACGACTAGGCTAACGAGGCAGTTTGTCACTTTGTATATTCTTAGTAAAGTACTATTTGTTTTTCAAATAAAAATACATAAATAGATCGGTCGATGCAAGACAGAATAATATGAAGATACTAGCCGGCAAACTTTTTTTAAAACTCTAAATGCAGCGCAGACCTACCGAATATACATATAAAATTTCATAAAAATCGGAGGAGTATGACAACTAAAATTGTAACACGAGATTATTTTTTATATGTACAGAGATTTAACTTTACTTTACAAGATCTCTTCAGAAGAATTTCTCAAGTGTGATGCACTGGGCCGACTATGCACATTGTTATTCAGGATTCATGGGCCATAAACACGACAGTTATCTCTTACATAAATCCTCGTTAGGGCGCATGCGACGTTTATGAAACACTTCCAGAGAATACTGAGATTTTATAACTAGTAACAAGAAATTATTGTGTTAATGTTTGGTCGCGGTTGATACTTGGAGCCGGTTCTGTAAAAAACGAACCAGCCTTTATGAAAACTTCTCTTGTTTTTCTCTCGAAGGAATTCGATTTGAAGTACCTATTTGATTGGAATTTTATCGGTTTTTGTTGTATTCTATGCATAAGCTTGGGACGAACATTGATTACTGCCATTGCTATATATTATCTAGCTCTAACTAGCTTCTGCCCGCGACTTTGTCTGCATCTAATTTGATATATTATCCCACGACAACCATACATTTTTCCGAGATAAGAAGTTCATTCCCCACTACAAACTATTTCAGTGTCTCAGTCTCAGATTTCATCCTGATCCGTTCAGCCGTTTAAACGTGAAAGAGTAACAAACATCCATCCATCCTCACAAACATTCTAGGATAGAAGGATTAGTTTTATGTAATTTATTTCATCATTCAGAGATGATGGGTTGGCTCATTTTGTTAAAACTAAACAAATTCCACCTCACTTCTTACGAAGCAAAAAATTATGCGTAGGTATATGAAGTGTGAAATGACAAAGTGAAGTGTCAGTTTTATAATGTACCCTTTTAGTCTCCTGTCTACTTACTGCTAGGCAACAGACCCTACATAAAAATATCCAAGTATGTTACAACATGAGATGTTGTTTTGCATCGTCATCAAATTCAAGGAGGTAACTATGCTAGTGATTCTCAACATAAGTCAATATTAATGTACATACCAGTTGTTGGCTCATGCTGTCATGGTCAGGGGGCCCATCACCATGTCTTAAAATAATATTATTAATACTTTTTTTTGCTTTTTTTTTTTGGTATCGTGTTGCACAGTTACTGGGTTGTGGAGGTCAGATAGGCAGTCGCTCCATGTAAAACACTGGTATTCAGCTGCATCCGGTTAGGCTGGAAGCCGACCCCAACATAGTTGAGAAAAGGTCAAGCAGATGATGAATACTTTTTCTTGCGCACTGTTGGATTTTCAGCGCTCGGCTCAGCGCCGAGAGTTGAAAATCCAACAAAACAACTGAAATTACCAAGTGCTGTTTTGAGAGATAGTGGTAGTCCCCCAAGTTGGATCGGATGTCCTGAAGTCGTGATTTCAAAATCAGCTGATCCATACATACCTCGACAAAATGTATGGATCAGGAGACTTCATGGTTTGTTGTTACAAATGGTGAGTTCAAAGACTTTCGGGTTACTTTTCACAGACAAACACATAACTTTTATTTTCAAACAAGTTGCTACAATAAATTTACAGTTTTGACATATCGCCACATCATTAGATCACAATCGCAAATAAATTAAGGCCGAGTAAGTAGCAGATGACTCAACCTATCCACCATCCATGTTCAACGTTCTGCCAAACACCCTGTATAAGATATTCGAATTCTATCTAGGTCAGTATTGTGTATCAGAAGAAAGTTCTACCGTAAATACCAAATGCAAATTTTTAGTTAGGTACTGTAAATCAACATGGAGTTAGATTTACAATAACCAATAGATAGCGAACTATGTATAAATAAATCACAGCTTTCAACTACGTCTTCCATAGTGGGTATGTTTTGGCATAGTTGCCAACGATAATATAAGAGACTAATTCGTACACGCGATTTCGATTCCGCGAGGTTTTATTTCTTTCTTTCTTTCTTTCATTATATTAGTATAGATTTGACGACACGGTTCGTGAAGTGGTTGAGGGATTGGTTGCTACGCTGAGTGTGCGCTAGGAATAAATATTTATATGGCCTACATGAAGGGGAGGCCTATGTTCAGCAGTGGACGTCCTATGGCTGAGATGATGATGATGATGATGGCCTAGAGATAGTTATTTCAAGGCTGGTTGCGTATGTGAGTTCATATATTTGTAAATGCACCCACGAAACACTTACTAATTTCCAAGATACAGAAATTTGTAAACCGCGAAGTAGTAAGGTATGATGCCCTCAGGCTCAGCGAAGTGACGACGTCCGCTGACTAGTAGTAGCTGAACAGGCGTAGCCAATGGTTGAATTGAACGTCGTACAATCACGTACAATGGTCCACTGAAGGACTAAGTGCGGAAATCAAACCCTTTAAAATAAAATAGAACGACGTACAATTGGATAGGCCTATATCCAGCAGCTGCAGTTGCTGTTAGGCTTAATAAAACAAGGGGAAAAAGGGCTTAACGGGGCCACTTTTGGTCGCCTGGTAAAGACGCCTAAGGCATTAACTCCGCCTTTGTGTGTTTTGTTGATTATTTTTTATATAAATAAAAATAAAAACGACTCGTGTTTTCGTGATTAAGGAAATTATTTCCTAAAAACACACATGTTTCCCATGACACTGACCAAAGTTACGCTTAATAATTCCATGTCACAAGCAGATATAACCAAGGGCGAAGTGTAGGTAATCATTTTGTTTGAAGTGCTCCGGTCCCCAATTTCTATGTTAATATGGGAATTGAAGAACAGATTGTAACTTGTTTATTATCTCCGCAGTGATCCGTTATGAAGTCCAGTGGACCCTTATTTTGTATTAGTTTAACAGTAAACATCTTGAATAACAGTAGCTATGACTAACCTGCTAAAGTTCACCCCTTTCGACTTATAAATATCATAGGTATTATATCGGAGAATATTTTTGGCCAAACATGCGAAAATTATTCCAAGCTGTACAGTTAATTATAGAGAGATTATAGTAATGTAAAGTAGTATTTTAATAAGCGTTCTTAATTACATGGCTACCACTGTACCTACATAATTTTGTCTTTTTATGTTATTATATTTTATAGTGTAGTTCTAATACGTTGCAAGCATCGGTTTAGTTTATACTGCCATCATCATTATCATTATTATCTTCCTGCCCGTATCCCATGTTGCTTAGGTCGGCGCAACACGTTTTCTTCTTCCATGCCGTCCTGTCAGCCGTCACGCTATCATTGGCTCTCTTTTCTTTCACTTAATTCTTTACACAATCCATCCAAGATGGTTTAAACTATCAAGATGCTATTATTGTATGTGTGTAAATAAATAACGCCTTCTGTGCAAACCTGCACCGAAACACCCACTCAAATCTGTATGAAACCCAGCCCCCGCGTCGCATACGTCCCTAATCTAACACTGAATTACATTCACGAATGACAGCGTTTCACAAGCATACTCCATAGTTTGACAGCTACGTAATATCCGTCCAGCAGTGCGATTCTCTAAGCCTCACTTCGTAATTCGAAATCTGAATCCGCAGTGAGATAACAAAATGGTATTCTGTTAAACACGATCACGCCGGTAAAACACAACTAAAGTCAAGTGGGTTCGTTTTTCGGTCACTTTATTGAGACTCGTTTTCGAGTTTGCATTTTAGAGAATCGCACTACCGGTAAAAAATATTCATCGGCTAGAATATTAACGGCCATCCATTAACAGTTTAATAAACACGGGCGTTGGAAACCACATTTTTGTTGGCTCGATAATTTTGTTGGTAATAAAATGGGAAATGTATTTTTCCTACGTCAATAATTGACGTGTTTCCTCTTGTTTGTTTTTATTTGTTAGAATTCTATTAGCACTAAATTTTAGTAGGAGATGAATCAATCACTTTTGATAGTAGGGAAAGTTTGTGGTTCGTACTATTTTTAACCCCGATTAGAAGAGGGGTGTAATAAGTTTAATGTGTCTGTGTGTCACTCTGTAGTTCCGGAGCTCCTAAACGGGTAGACCGATTTGAAAGCTGGTTTCCTAGCAATGGTTCTAAGATATGTTTTATCAAATTTGGTTTAGCCGTTTCAAGGTTATCAGCTCTTTTATTAGCTCCGGTAGGGATTTTTATTCTTCTGTCAGGGGTTTCTTAATTTTTTAAAATTTTATTAACATAAAATTGACCTAAACACAATACCTTTAAATAGGTAATAAGTAAATTATAAACTACGTACAATTTATTTAAAAAATGAGGAAGTTATAGGATATCAAAAATCTTATCCACATCGCTGTCGATGGGGCAAGTGCCCAAAACGCTGGCAGCATTGCCACGTTGTATGGCAATGCTCAATTACTTTAATGATTTTTAAACTTCTTATGTGTTTATTTGTGCTCAAATTTTGGCTGGTTTGGCTATCACACATGGCACTGTGGAAAAGTGTTTCTACGGAAATATTAACTAATGTGTCAGAACTTAGTCAACTTTTAAGAGTGCCACATAATGTTTCAAATACACCGTAATAGCGAATCAAATTATATCTATACTTTTTGTAGTTTGTGTTCGTTCAGGTTATTCTCAGAAACAACTGTTCGGATTTTCCGCTCCCCTCCATCCACCAGAAGTTGTTAGATTTAACTTAATTAGTGCTACCCACGCGAAGTCGGGCGGATCGTTAGTTTGTCATAAAACTCAACCATTCTCGTTACGAAGTCGTAAATAATAATCTCAGGTACTTCCTTAGCCTCTCCGAATACGACCGACATTTTGACCGATTTTTTTGTTGGCGAGAATCGAATCTATATGAATTCTTATATACTAACACACATGGCAGATAAAAAATCTTAACAACTCACTCACTTATAACTTCTGAACTTCTTGTCTTAACTTTTTAACAGATTTTTTTGTTGGCAAGAATAGAACATAAATCGGTCAAAATGTCGGTCGTGGGCGGAGTGCCTAAGGCTAAGGATGTTATCAACCCTCAGAGATATCTTAACTAACAACATACTAATAATTAATGTTTGACCTCACGACCTTTTGAATGATCATAGAATTTTCCAGCAAATTGTATTGACAATGTTACGATTAAAGAAATTGATATTATTGTTGTATCGAAATACCTTCCATCTATTGTTTGGATTTACTTTCCACAAAGAAAGGGCAAGTTCCATTCTTAAGTGTATTTTCGTGTTTTCATTTTCTATTCTAAGAAAAAATAACTTCTGTATGGTATACTAGCGAACTGCGCGCGATTTCATCCGCGTGGCTTATTTCACCGGCCTTAATTAAGTTACATCTTTGGTGAATTTTCCGCTCCCACGGATTATAGCGTGATGTTATATAGCCTATGTTACTCAGGAATAATGTAAGTATCTATTGGTGAAAAAATGATTAAAATCGGTCCAGCAGTTACGGAGCCTATTCGTTGCAAACAAACAAACAAATCTCTTAATAATATTAGTATAGATGAAACAACAAGATGAAATATCGTCACCCTCCGAAATATTCCAACTGTTATTATAAATAGAGTTGTTTTTCGGTAAATATTTTCCTTTCTAACCAATTGACGTTTTACGATTAAAACGTGAACCATCTTGTGGATATTATTGTTTGCAGGGAAAGTAAATTGTTTTCCCTCTTTTGAAACTAATTAATCTTATGTCATTTGTTTCTACAATAATTAATATTAGCTTTATAAATTTTCTTTTGTTAGACGTTTTAAATTGCACCGTATATTGAATACCTGGACTTTTTTTTTTAGAGATGGCAAATCATCAAATGACCCCCAATTGGCGGGACGGGAGGGAGTGTCAGACTTTTACTGACTAAAAACCAAATACCTAGACGTTAAGTTCTTTTTATGTTTAGCTGTCATTGCACAACTTTAACTAAAAGTAACCATTTAGTATTTCAGGGCTATTAAATGTAGTTATTTCTTTTTGAGTAAGTATTACATTCTGCAAATAGTTTTGATCCCTTTTATCATAGCGTGATGACTACATTAGCCAATGACATGTCCATGGTAATAGTTTGACCTTCACTGCATCTTGATTTGGTAGTAGCTAGGGCGGTTTTCGTAGTGGTTCCCTTGTTGATTTAAGTTAAGCCCTGAACAGATCACAGTAAACGCAAATTTTCCGACGATTTTCCCAATCATTTATAAGTGCGTATCAAAAATAATAATTAAAACCGCCGAACGTCACGGTTCAATAATAAAGTGGTTGCCGTTTAAATACGCCGCTATAAAATCAGTGGCTCGTTATCCAATTTTTACTTAATTAATGTCTGTACGAAGTTTATAGGCCCCTAACTGTGGGGAAATGTTCCGAAATTCGTCGGTGGCCTTAATAAAATTAATTTTATTGTTGACTATTAACTGGGTTGTCTCGCCTTGGCGCACCTGTCACATTTAGGTAATTTGCTGGTTGTCTACTAGGTTTAACAGCCTATACAATGTGCATTGATCTTTTACCATGTTGTAACTATTTACTGCCTCGTTAGCTTAGTGGTCCTAAGCGTGACTGCTACGCTAGAGCAGGTCGTGCAAAAAGTGTTACAGCATTTTTCTATGAAATTGTCTATAGCAGCTCAGAGTTGGGATTTGTGTCCCATAGCAATAGGCTCGCCCCCTAAACATTCCGGCAACATGGGACCTAAACATACCGGCGAACTGTGGGTGTACGTTGGTACACCTCTGCCTTATCCTTCGGGGAGTACAGGCGTGATAGTATGGTAATTTATGTTATGTAACTATTAAATAAATTCGAATTAAATATGTAAGCCTAATTTTCCTTGTAGGATTTAAAGTAGAATAGAACGTAAAATGAGTGAACGAAAGAGATGGATGTGAGTGAGAGGGTTAGAGATAGTTGGAAGAATAGCGGACCGTCGCTATTATTGTTGCTAAGAAGATATCGCATTATTGAAGCAAAGAGGCGTTAATTAGTATCAAAAGCTATCTAGAGTATACCCGTCATCAAATCTCATCTTGTACATTTATATATAGGATTTTTTAATGATGTTGATATAAGAATAATCCTTTATTTCAGAGAACTAAGCCCCATAAAACACGTACATAATTATATAAGCATAAAACAATAACTATTAACTAATACATTATATTATGATGAACCAATCAGCCATCAAGATGGGTTTACAAAAATAAGAAAGAGTCGACCACTTTCTAACATCATAATATTATCATTTATACTTTCTACACGAGTAAGTGACCTATTTTAAGCTCATCAATTTATTCAGACAAAGTCTAAATAATATCACAAAAACTTTGAAT
The DNA here is from genome assembly GCA_932526535.1 of Caradrina clavipalpis. NCBI lineage: Eukaryota > Metazoa > Arthropoda > Insecta > Lepidoptera > Noctuidae > Caradrina > Caradrina clavipalpis. The sequence goes on from OW052103.1 coordinate 6,600,348, forward strand.
TCTAATTTATTTCTTGGGTCCAAAATTTTTCGGTAGACTTTATTTTGTTTGACAGTAAATTAATCTTAAGTTTATTATAATAAGGATTTGCAAAATAAACATTATTTTGGTAGGTTTTTTCATAGGAAATTAAGTTTTATTTTGAGTGATTTCTAATTAAAGAATCAAGAAGATTTGAGATTTGGTTATTGCTCAGGTAGGTAGATAGATTTTACGAGTCATGATTTCATCAAGTCAAATTTATTTATGCTTCATAAATGTCATGATTATTGACATGTTTTCGTAATAACTTTTTGAAAATGTTAATAAATGTGCCCTTTGGACATTTGACAATTGTGTCATATGCGACTTTAAACCATTTTTCCTTTAAAATTGAACATGTTTTTCCAAAAGTATTGAAACATTTTTTTTTATGAGTTGCTGGCGTAACGTTGTCCGTAGGGCAAGCAGGATAAAATGCAGAGACAAAACTTTGCATAAACTTATAAATGATCACGCCAAAATACACCGACTGTGACATATCGAATCCATTAGTTTACCCTAAATATCAAAAATTTTCTCTGTTTACCTGCACAATACTAAAATGATTCATATTTTCCGAAAATCACATATCTTACGTATTAAGGGAGATTAAGTCAGGTCCTGTAACCACCGAAGCTTTTGTCAAAAGTTATATGTTATTACAACTCAGGAAAAGGTTAATCTCCTTTATCCACGTATTCGAACAAACCCTAGTGAGACCTTTCACGGTTTTAAATTGTCATTTGTTTTTTAATTTATGTATACTAACTTGTGTCCCCGACTTCGCGAAAATGTAGGTTAAAATGTGTTTTTTTATTGCCCGGCAGCCTATTTATTTTTCTAAAATAAAAGTAGCCGTCCCGCCGTTTTGGAGATAAGTCTGACACAAACAGATTGACAGAAATTTAAAGAAGAAATTATTTTTTCATCCATATGTTTTTTTTAATGATTTTTTCCTGTATTTTAGTGCCATGTAATATTTATTTCGCAATTTTTTTTTTATTTTTTTTGAATTACGAAAAATATACATCATTTTTATTTATTTGTATAGTACAGGTTGAAAACACAACCTTCAGGAAACAAGACAAAGACAAAAGTTACGATAACAAATCAAGCACAAACTTAATTTGAAGAATAGGTGCAGAATTGAGTTACTAAGCTTAGCAGAATGATTAAGAAAATTAATTTGACCTCCAGTTCCAATTGCCTTGTCACGGAAATAAATTGGTATTGTTTTGTATCTGAAGCTGAAACTATAGTACAAACAGAAATCCGAAGTTAAGCTTATGTATAACCTGAACTTGAGTTCATTAGAAATTAAAACCTGGGGTGAATGAACTTAGGTAACAATATAAACAACAATTTTAAGTTAGCCTATAAAGTATAAAAAAAAAACGACGGGTTGCACTCCGGGAGTGCCGGCAGAAGTGAAAATAAATTCGTAAGATTTTCGATCAGTAGTGCGATTCTCTTAAATGCAAACTCGAAGACGAGTCTCACTAAAGTGATCGCGCTCACTTCGATAACGAACCAACTTGTCATTGGTTTAGTATTCGTTCGCCGTGGTGACGTCACAGGCGTGATCGTGTTTAACAGAATACCATTTTGGTAATCTCACTGCAGATTCAGCTTTCGAATTACGAAGTGAGGCTTAGAGAATCACACTGCAGGTCACGTGTCCTGACGCGAGTTTAACATTTTTTACCCATTCCAAAACAAGTGCACAACGCCGTTAAAGAAGTTTTCACTTCAATAATTCTCTCAGTGGAAAATCGGCCACACTCAATAGAGACTAACCAAGTACGCAAGAGATATTTCAGTGCACACAAAAGTGCAGTGTACGCAATCACAGATGCACTTCCATAGTCCGTGTTTGTCATAATCCGATCGGTCGGCAGCCTTACACGACCGGAGATATCAGACACATGACCAACAGATCTCTATGGTACCCCCTGTAAATCTGCGGGTTGTTCGAAAGAGATACCGCGCCCCCGGAACGCAAAGGGCACATGTATGGGTTTTAGTCAGAAAAAGTCTGACACTCCCTCCCGCCACGTCCAGGGCGGGGGAAGTCATTTGATGATTTCCCATCGTTAAAAAAACCCCTGTAAATAGCTTCTATATTTATGAAATGAAGTACTACAAGTTAGTACTAGTAAACATTTTGTAATAGTTAAGATATATTCACTAAATAAAAAAAAAAAAATATACCATCACGCCTGTATTCCCCGAAGGGTTAGGCAGAGGTGTACTAATGTACATCCACAGTTCGCCGGTATATTTTTTTTTACGGTTTATTTAGATATATTCACAAAATTATATGTTAAAGCTGTTTTGACAGCCTTACTTTTCTCTACTCCATAACAGTGAACACTTTTCACTTTATTACGACAGTCAACGCTAAACGGTTATCGTTTGTCACCACACCTACACAGCAGGCTATCTGCCCACAAACAAGACTTCATGCTAAAAGTGTAGCTAATTGTGTTTTAGGAGATCCAACACAATTAAATCGTTTCTTTGAGAGTCGCCGAGCTTCATTACCACAGCGCGTTTCTGGTGGTTGCCACTGTGATTCCAACTTTCAGAAGTTACAGTGGAAATAGTGTGGCGGGCGTAACCCACATAAAAAAATTGTTTACAATACAATTGATAACCGAGCCAGGTACTTTGTATTGACTGAAAATCGAAATATTTAAGGGTAGACTTTGAAGGTATTAAATTATTATGTAGCGTGTACGACTACCTTACTCTCAATACAATTATGTATTTCAGACAAAAGCCCCTAATGCAATTTTGCCCTAACTAATTAATTGTTTAAGTAGCCCGGGGGCTCACCAAACATTGTCGACATATTACGGGCATATTACCCATCGCAACCACCACTGTATTCCGTAGCTCGAAGCTATAATTTAAATTGACTTACCTACCTATTTATTAATCTACATAATATATAAATATTAATATTAGAAAGGTGAAAGTTTTTTTTGTTTGTCTGTACGGAATCCAAAACTGTTACACCAATTTTAACCAAATTCTCACCAATATAGATACATTATTTCTGCAAAACAGGCTATATAACATCACGCTACGAACCACGGGAGCGGCCTAAGGGCGTAACAAAACGCAAACGAATTCGCGGAAGCCAGTCCTTCAATAAAGTTCAAAATATTTTATGTCTTCTTTTTCATTATCACAGCGTTATTCTGTAAGAAAATCAGCGCTTTCGTTAAATGGAATAAGGACATTTATGAGTAGAAAAACAAGGAGAAAATACATTCTATCGAGTCTTGGAAGTTCAGTTATCGGTCTTCATTTTTGTTTAATAATTGTTTATTGTTGGTTTCTTTCGTAAGGTAAAGGCTTGTATTTTTTTCAATCTTAGGATTAATGATCCAGTAAATTCTTCAAGGTTCTTTTAGACCTATACATATGTATGTATGTGGTAAACACGCGTATATACGCCTGTATTCCTGGAAGGGTTATTCAGAGCTGTACCAATGTACACCCACAGTTCTCCTGTATGTGTTAGGTCTTATGGTGGCGAGTCTATTACCATTAACCGAGCACAAATCCTAACTCCGAGCTGCTACTGAGAATTCCATAGAACAACCCAATAACACTGCTCGGCCTGGAAGTTGAACCCAAGACCTCTAGCGCAGCAGTCGCGCTTAGAGCCACTAGGCTAACGAGGCAATATACCTGTCAGGTGTCAAAAAAAGGTAAACATTACAGGCGTCACTAATATATGATTATCCTTTGTCAGGCGGTTTTAGGTCATGTCCAGGAGAGGTGACTCGATGAAGACTCCATTTTCATCAAAGGTTGTTGTCCCATAAAAATATTCCATAACCCCTGGCTATATTTTCATCAAAGCGTCACTACAGCCTTTGTGCCGAAGATTTATTTCCAATAACAACTTTTGTTCTTTTGTATCATTTATATACCTCCAATAACTCCATAAATCATTATAGGTGTTCAATAAAAACATCAAGTAATTATGAGTGTACTGACCGCTAAGGTACTTCAGTATAGTGGACGATAAAATTTGCAACGCTTTCGCATTTCACGGTCACATCGAAAAGCCCTTATTTGTTTTAGTATCTCATTTCGCTGTTTTCTAGGATTATCGGCCTACCTTGAAGACCGCTTTAGTTGTTTGTGTACTAAATTCCAAGTAAAGACCTTGATCTCTGAATTTAATTAATTGTAGTAAGCCCTAGCTCGAATTACGTAATACAAGCTTACAAATTATTAAGAGGTTTAAGCACTAAAGATGTTCAAATGTCGCTGTGGTTTCTTCAGTAAATCACCACATTGTGTGACTGTGTGTGGTGACTTTAATGAGTAGGAATTTGGTGTTCCACAAGAAAGTTAGTGGGTAGTATAAACCTAGTATAATTAAATATTCTATTACTGGAGAACTATGCGTAATGTCTTACGTTAATTCTGTCCCTGACACCAGTAAGCCGGTACTATAGGGAAGTAAGCTGAGCGTCTATTGTATTTATTTATTTATTATTGAGGCGTTACGCGACAACCTTACTAACAGCCGTATTATCGACAGACGGAATCCAAGATCAACTAAACATCCCTAATCTTCTTTGATATGTTGCCAAATTTCTTCGAGTTCTGCTCGAGTATAAAAGAATTCCAGGTGTATTTATTAGAAGGCGTCACTATCTCAATAAACAAAAATAATTTGACCTACATAAATTACGTGTTTTTTCAGGTATTAATAGACAAGAGGAAACAGGAATGTCTCTCAAAAAGAACACCCATAATGATCTATAATAATATCAGTTTTCCATCTGAGTTATTCGAGATTTTCTGTCGAATAAACAATGCTGTAATTTGAAACGCTGATGAAAACAAATAGTGGGGGGTTCTGACTGGTATATAAATAGTTTTCGGCCTCGAGAGTTTTCGGATTGTTGAGTCTCGTGAACAATGCTTATCAGAAACAAAATAAATTTAATCTTTCCGCGTCAGTTTTCATTGAATTTGTTTAAAACGTTGTTCCGAAATTGGATTCCCATTGGGCCCGGGGAAACTTGAGGTGGATCTCGGTTGGTTAGAACCTGATCGATTGGTTTTCTAGAAGTGGTGAAGGGTTAATTTTCTTAAGAGGGGTAGCCGAAGCAAAAATTACCTAATTCTCTTAGGTATACCTGCAACTACCTTCTTCAAACTGATAGACAACGAAATTGTACTAATTAAAAAAAAATGTAAATTGTAGATACTAATTATTTTAGCGAAAGTTGGTGAGGATGGATGGATGGATGGATGTTTGTTACTCGTTGACGCTTAAACGGCTGAACGGACCTGGATGAAATTTGTCACTGAGATAGATTGTGGTGTAGATTACCACAGAATACTTTTTTATCCCGAAAAAATGTACAGTACCCTTGGGATAATATATCAAATTTAACGGGGATGAAGTCGCGGGCAGAAGCTAGTATTTGTTTAATGGCGGTAGAATAGCTATTGTTCCAAACATCCGAATTGAAGCCGGTAGTAATTCAGTTGTATGGAGTGCTCGCCACTGCGTCCCATCGTTTTGGATACATACTCGTATTAATATGAATGGCTAGCGGATGCTTAGTCTGAATGATTGATTGAGATACATATGAAAATGTCTGTTGTGTAAATACGAGAAAAATGGGTCAAGACTCGAATGATTTACGTCAATTTCTCATTCATGACCGATATTTTGAGGGTATATAAGTAGTTTGTTTAGGTACTTGTTAGCTTGAATTATGGGTTATTTTTCAGGTATAAAAGGTAAAGGGTTAAAGGTATCATACTCACTTAGACCTCTTACACACTAATGGTGTGTTGCCAACAGCAGAGGTAACTGCTGCCGTCGACGCGACTATGGCCGAATATTTAATATGTTTTATAGAGGATATTTTAGTGAATCAAAATTAATTATAGCCAGATTAATTAAATCTCATTTATTATTAAATAAAAGAAATATTTAAAAAGCCAGACACTTTTCGTGTGCCATAACTACAGCAAGACGTAAAAGGGTAAAACTCGAAAGATTAAAGAGGGTTCAGATACAAGAAAAATGTTTTATGCTCGATTTAATGTTGTACGGTGGTACGGTATCCGTCATATACGGTTTCGACATGCACTTGGCTGGTTCTTTGAGTATCTATACTAAACATAACAATGTCCTCATGACCCAGAGGTTAAGGCCACCGCCTCTCACGCATGAGGTAGTACTGCACTACCTCAAATCAAAGGTTTCAAATCATGGCAAGTACCAATGTGTCTTTGTCAATTCATATTTAGCTACTTTAAAAGTTTAACTTAAACATTACTGACATCAAGTTCTTAACTGCCGCATTAAGGAAAATCCTGCGATGATAGTATAAATAAATAAATAACATTACATATGTATGATGTACGTATAAGGATCTTATTTTTCTATCGTGAGTTGTTGCTTTCATCAGTTCCATCCCACACACTCGGCTGGATTAAATCTCTTACGTTATACTGAGGCGATAATGTACTCACATCTATTACTCCCGACCATACAACCCGATGTTTTTGCAGACCCTTTGAAGTTTTTTTATTTATTGTATAAACAGAAGAGTAAAAGTATATTTGAAGATAAGATTGCATGAATAAATAAATAAAAATAAATAAATATCTTGGGACAACTCACACACGGCTATCTGATCCCAAGCTAAGCAGAGCTTGTGTTATGGTAACCAGACAACTGATATACATACTTATATAATTTATAAATACATACATATTATAGATAAATCACACCCAGACACAGAACAAACAATCATGCTCATCACACAAAGTTTCTCCTGGGTGGGAATCGAACCCACGACCTCCGGCTTAGCAGTCAGGGCAGCTAACCACTAGACCAACAGGCCCGTCAATAATGACAGACAGAACATATTTTATTTATTTATTTATGAGATCCTTAGTATTTCAAATCGTTATTACATTTCTGTGGTTTTCGGTAATCTGGTAAAATAATCAGCTTAGTATATTAGGATAGTTAATAGATAAAGGTTTATAGTCATTTCTTTAATTTACAGTGAACACTTTTTGCTTTTAAAAATTTAAAAAGTCTAATCATATTTTAACCAGTTGCCAAGGTTTCTAGAAAATTTAAAAAATGAACGCAAGACAAGTAATCCGATTGGCAGTTAATAATTTGGTCTACCAATCACATCAGCTTATCTTCTGACAATTTATCAGCTAACTTTTGTGTTGATTTTTATTCCAGGAACCTGAAACAATTAACTAAAAGGTTGCTTACCAAGTAAACCCAACAATTTGTGTTGCAGACGATTCTTTATTTATCCGACCGAGCTGAATAAGTGAAAAACTGAAAGTACACGTATAATACTACCATAGTATAAAGAGGGGAAGTAAGTTATCTTCATACAAACGCACCGCGCGCGGCTTGTATGTGTGCGTCATAGTATCTACGCGTCGCCGCACGCACACTTAACAAAATCTCAACCCGTTTCTCAGTGCGCCAGCCGGGGCTAACACCGCATGAGATTCGCGCGTCACGGCTTTTCGGTACCGCTTAATGAATGAAAAATGTGTGATAATCGCAGGAGAACGTATTGCTGTGTGTTTGGGTGTCCGACAAAGTGCGGACAGTCGCGGTCACACCACCTCGCCGGTTTATTTTATCCCTTTTTTTGAAAATAATACCTACTGCTCTGAATCTTGAATACATTCTGTATTTTTTAGGAAAACCATTGTTGAACTTTATTGACTAATGATCACTGAATTAGCTATACAGAGATGTGTTACCCATGGCCACCCGTAGGCACTTAAGCGTGTAACCTTGAACGAGTAACGGAGGCCTGGCAGTACCTACTATCAGTAACCTACCGTTTACTCGTGGTCATTACCGCTCCACGCCGCCCGCGCCCGTGACAACCCTGAGACAGTAGGCAATTATATCGCGGATTGGCCCGGAGATAGCCTACTTCCCTTCTTTATACTATGATACTACTACGTACATAAAGAAAGAGGTCGAATACCTTATGTATAAAGTGTAAAAACCTCCTTTGTTATCTCGATATCCATGCGGAAACATCTTTTGCCCGCTACCAGCTTCTTCGGACCAACTGGCTTTATTTACGATCCATAGAGTTATAGGTACACTGGAATATATTCACCTTGGAGCAGCTAAGAATTAAAGAGATATAGAGCTCTGCTTTATTTTTAGACATTCTTAGACGGATTTAGAATTATCGACTGTAAACTCCAAAGATATTAAAAGATACTACTTTTAAAGACATTACTCAAATTCTTATCGGACAATCGTTCATTCAGTAACTGTTCTTATTCTAGCAAATAAAGGTACGAGTATCATTCATTCATTCATTCATTATATTATCAAATGATGATTCGAGCGAACGTTCTTCGGGCAATTGTGTCGCAATCATGAAGCAAGTGGTGATTGGCCTGCGATTTGAGATGTCTTGAAGTGATGATCATTCTGCAAACAGATCAATGAAAAGAAAGCGAATGATAAGACAGCAGATGTAAAGATTGGAAGAGGAAAACATTTTACATCTACGTTATATGGAATAAGAATAAACATATTAAGGTTTAGCTTTCCTTGTCCTCGTGTCTCGAATAGTCACAGGTATGCAGTTATAGATTGTCTTATTCACACTCTCGTATGTTTCTCTATGTTTATACGCACGTCTGTGTACTTACACCACAGACTATCCAATATTTCTTTGTGTTTACAAGTGAATAACAAAACACGGATTTTTCGTAACACGTATCAAGGTTAGACTGTGCTATTTCGTGGTATTAGTAGTAGTCCGATCACTTTGAACTTGATGAATGTCAAAATGACAGGTGACGTTTTAAAATGGTTTCGTTTGAAATGAACTGTTTTTAATTATTAGAAGTTCGTGTTATGTAAACATTTTAGTAACTATCTAATTAATTGAAGAGTTACGTTTGCATTTCTGTTATAATAATACAGTTTTATGATTTACTAGCTTTTACCCGCGACTTCATCCGCGTGGATTAATAGTTCCCGTTCCCGGGGGATTTCCGGGATGAAAACTATCCTATGTCCTTTCTCGGGTCCCAGACTATGTCTGTACCAAATTTCATTGAAATCGGTTCAGTGGTTTAGGCGTGAAGAAGAGACAGACAGACAGACAGACAGAGTTACTTTCGCATTTATAATATTAGTAAGGAAGTAATGATTATAGTTATATGCTTTTCTAATTTTCTGTCTAGTTTTCTAACATTTAGTTTTATCGTATATTTCAACAGAAATTTTGAAGATGACGGTTTCGAAACCCTAAATTACTAAGTTTTCATTTTCGTCAAAATCCTCTACCGCAATAACGGTTTATTTATTATTTATTTATTTAAACTTTATGCACAAAAAATAGTACAAAGGCGGACTTAATAGGCGGTTAGGTTTAGGTATTGTTTTGGCAGAAATAAGTTGCAGCATTTCTTCTTTTAGTATTCTCATTATTGTACAATTGTTTGCAGAGTAAGATAACTATAGCCAGGGTACCAGTAATTGCAAGGGTTATTTGTATAACCCTAAACTTGTCCCTAGATAATTACCCTTATATTTTTCTTTTCATTTTCTATTCTATTCACAAATACCCTGGTTGGTTGGTTACCTTGTACCTATGACTTACAAATCACCGGACTTTTTCGTAGATTAATTACAATTTGAGGAAATTAAAAAACGTTTTTCTGTGGCTTTCCTTGTGGTACAAATTAGGTCATTAGGCAAAACTAATGACCCGTTATTTCATCAAACAAGTTAGGATTTCCGGAGCTCTTCGAAGGGCCTAAATGGAGCGTGTGAAGTAAACGTCACGTAAATCTCTTTTGCATGAGGTTGTGGGTTTGATATCAACTAAGTAGCGAGGTAACTTTTTTAATTCATATATACTTTGTAATTTTGCCTTAGACATCACTGATACTACTATTATACTAATATAAGTTTGAAGTCGCCACTCTGACTTAAGCAAACGCGGTGATCAATCCTCGTGCCTTCTCTGTATGAGAAGAAGCCTTTGCCCCGAACTGAGACAATTTTGCATTAATTTGGTTCAATTTTATATGAAAAGCATTTCCAATTCGACATGAAACTCGAATCGAATATGTACATTTATGTTAGCGCACTCGTGTCAGGCCCACAGTCCGCTAATTATACAGGGTGGAAATTTATTATGCTACCTGGAGGGAAAGTACTCTAAATACTGAAGATAGCAAATTTTACTTAAAGGAAACATTCCTTTATTTTTAAAAAGAAACAGAACTGCATTTAAATAATTTTGAAAATACAGTTGCCACACCCGGGAATCGAACCGACTAAAATACGAAAAAATAGCATCTTGTACTTTTATGGCACTAATCGATAGGGTCAATCATAAGGATCAAATCTCTGCAAACATGATAAATTAAATTTAAAAAAAGCCATGAAATTTTAACCAAATCTTATTTTATTCGGACGAAAAAATCGAGAATTGACTAATTGCATGCTTGAAATGAGCTCCATTTCCTTGGATGCACAAATTTATTCTTTTAAGGAATTCATTGTGAATAACTTTTAGTAGGGTGTTCTGTTGAATATTGAAAATTGTTTGCTACCAAAACTCACTCAAAATGAGTTTTTTTAAAGGAATAAATTTGTGTATCCATGAAAGTGAAGCTCATTTCCAGCAACTACTTAGTTAATTTGTTCGTTTTTTTAGTCCGAATAAAATAAGTTTAGGTTAAAATTTCATGGTTTTTGTTTAATTTAATTTACCATGTTTGCAGAGATTTGATCCCTATGATTGACCCTATCGATTAGTGCCATAAAAGTACAGGATGCTATTTTTTCGGATTTTAGTCGGTTCGATTTCCAGGTGAGGCAACGGAATTTTCAAAATTATTTAAATGCAGTTTAGTTTCTTTTTAAAAATAAAGGAATGTTTCCTTTAAGTAAAATTTGCTATCTTCAGTATTTAGAGTACTTTCCCTCCAGGTAGCATAATAAATTTCCACCCTGTATGTATTTCAGTACGATTTGGTACCATTACATGCCCAGCCAAATCATATAGTAGAAACAGAGTTTATAAGAGCGGAATTAAATGCTGGCTTAATGAGATTATTCAGATTAATCCTAATTAAATATATGTCTAACTTATTACTTAGCTTTTCTGTTTACCTATCCTAAAAAGAGTAACGAAAAAATGATTGTTTACTTTTTTACGTTTAAAATAAACAAGGTTTCTTTGTACATTTTTAATGCTTAAATATAATCTGTAAAAGTACTTTGTACAATCAGAAAGAAGGTAGATACTTTTGTAAATCATGAAAAGGTATTATTTTATAAAGAATTTTCTCTGGACGCCTTAAGTGTAGATTAAATAATATAATTTTGTGGTGACAATGTTGGTTGTGGGCTTACTGAATTACTTTTCATCTCCGTTTTATTTTAGACAATATAATTTTGTGAGTGCTTATTTTTTCCTTGAGTCGTTAGTGGGTCTATTGAGCGAGGGGTCCTGATTTCCTTTCAATTCCCGAGTTGAGCAAAATGTTATTGAGTTTCAGTTGCCCGGAGCTTGGACTTATGCCTGGTTAGTGCCAATATTCTTGTTTCTTATTGCAATATAGGTAGGTAGGCTGTGTATGTTTGCGTGTACCTATGTACGAATAAACAGTAATTTCTTTTTTGGTGTTCTTTTGTTTTTGTATGTCACTGACATGTCCATAGAATATAGTATTGTTCCGTATTTTATGAGTGAAGACGTCAAATTGGCTGTCAGCCTAATTTACTGTTCTTACTCTATTTTTTTTAGCTGAATGTCTTCCATGTTAGTTAATTAAACAAATAAAGAAATAAGTACAAATGGCAATAAATGTACTTTACTTCCAAGCAGTTATTTTACTCGTCTCTCCTCATACCAATTAAATATCAAGGTACCTTGTACCTTGATAGGTACCATTCTCGAAATTTGACATGTAATGTTATACATAGGTACAACTAATATCTCATTTTTTGTTAATGAAAGTTCTCCTACCATCACGCCTGTATACCCCGAAGGGTTAGGCAGAGGTGTACCAATGTGCACCCACAGTTCGCCGGTATATTAAGGTCCGATGTAATAGGGGGCGAGCCTATTGCCATTAACCGGGCACAAATCCAAACTCCGAGCTGCTACTGAGAGTTTTATAGAAAAATAAAAAAAATCTCCTGTACACACAAAATAAAGAAAAACAATAGGAAACTGCAGTACCTATTAACCGCCCTACGTACATCTAAACGTGAGAAAAACAGAAAAATTCTTACAAAGGAGCAAAAGCAAATCAGGTTAAAAGGAGCTAAGTGGTTGAACCGTATTACTGACCACTATCAAGCAGACCCTCTCAATATTAAATGCCCGCATCACTCCCAAACGCTTGAGAGGACGATTAAAACGGTTTATACTCACATTGTTTTAGAAAGTTTAACGATTTAGGTATATTACCTACGTTATTTTGGTTTAAACGGTGGATTTGCAGTTGAATGAGAGAATATCATTTGTTATGTTGTAATTAGACGGTATGGAAATATCTATAAGTATTGTGCCAACAAATACACATTTTTAAGGAAAGGAAATTATTAAATCACTTCTTTCGTTTTAGGCGGAGCGGAAGTTTCACATTCTTACTGACTTAAACCCATCCGTTTTCCTCTTAATGCCCATTGCGTTTGACTCTTTCAGATTAGGAAATAAACTTAAACTGCCTCGTTAGGGTTAAGGTGTTGGGTTTAACTTTCAAGTCGAGAAAATCAAATAACACTTTTATTGAGTTTTTCTTTGAAATTATCAGTAGCAGTTTGGAGATAGGATTTGTGCCCTGTTAATGCAATAATGCAATAGGCAACTATTACATGGAACCTAAACACATTGGCGAACTGTGGGTGTACGTTGGTACGCCTGCTTAACCCTTCGGGGAATATAGGCGTAGGTACTTTAAAGAAGCTTAGATAGATTTTTGTAAAATACTAAACTCAGTAAATAAATGCTATTTTATTTTAATTGATTAGAGGGTCTGCAAAGTAATAGGAATCAAAAAGAAAAAGATTTTATCAGACAGATATTTCGAGCACACATTTTTTGCAACAATTTTGTAGAGAGTCTCGTTTCTAGAAAGACACAGCAATCCTTTTATCGCAGTTGTTTACTAAAATCTAGGTAGTTCCAAGAAAATAATACATGAATAATTAAGTAAGTTTTCCTTTTTGTTAAAAAAAAAGAAGTAGCAGACCTACCTAATCAGATTCTTTACTATTTACTCACTTTGAACAAATAGGTAAACAACTTAAAAAGTCCCTAGAGATTGTAAAAACCTTAGGAAAGTAACCGTTTTTTCTTCAAAACAAGCTCAGAAATCTTTTGATCCGAAGTTTTATCGTTTCGATGTTTATTAAGTTTGAGTTCGAATCCAGTTTCCTAAAGTACTTAAGGTAACGTAATATTAAATGATCCGCGTTAACAAGAAAGGTTTCGAATAATTTTGGAAGAAAAGGAGTCTGCCTACTGTACCGTGCCATACCATGGCCGTGCTATGAACGTATCAGGCACGGAAAAAGCATGACACGGACTGGTACATCATTAATTTGTTATATTTCGCCACCTATGTATTTTTATCTATCTCTACTTTTATATTTGTTTGTAGTCGTCGGTATGTATATATATATACATTTTTTTTATTTTATTCTTGGAAATTTTCTGTTTTTGCTACTACTACTACTACTACTATGTTTTGTCTCTGCATCATCCTTAGGTAGACTGGAAGAAAATAGGCTGCATTTATAGAGTGTACAGTGTTTTTTTTTTTTTTTTAAAGATGGAAAATCATCAAATGTCTTCCCCCGCCCGCTTTTACTGACTAAAACCCACCCATGTTCCTTCTTGTGCCCTATGCGTTCCGGGGGCAATGGTGTACAGTGGTACGGGTACAGTACAGTACGGTGACAGTTGTTAACGCTCCGTGCATGACACGCGTCGGTGTTGGTCGGTGACGGAACGGTCTAGTGGGCATACGGCCAAATACTCAGACTCAACCCAATGTTAAGTCGCCCTTAAGTCTAATGCTATCTCTGTCACTCTAAGGCGTATTCTAGCAAAAGAGATACATTTTTACCTTAATTCAAGTAGACTTTGGATGTCTTTGCCAGACAGGTAGGTATTGTTTTGATATAAGATAACTGTTCTTCTTTGTTATTTGTGGAGAATATCGCACATTGTTCAGCCGGTAACTCGGTAAGTTTCACCGGATTAGGTAAGCAATTCGTTTCCACGAGTTTCTGAAGAAATTGCGGTTCTGTAACTATGTCATCATGTTAACCTAGTTCAAAAGTATGTTGGGTTAACGTAGCTTTAAGCAAATTGTTTGTCTTCTTTGCAACTTACATTTTGATTACAGATTTTGACACTTAGTTAGCTTAGCTTAAGGGCGGGTTGTTTCAGCTATACTTTACTGACTGGTAATAGTAAAAAATGGCGCTAACTATCGTTAAACCAAAAAATTAAAAATTTTAATAACCCCCGACACAAAATTCTTAGTTCCCTTTATGCTACTAAACTAAGAAACTAAGGAACTAAGAATTTTGTGTCGGGGGTTTTTAAATTTTTAATTTAATTTTTTATTTTATACTTTTTATAGGTACCTACTTATTATAATGTCGATTTTGTTAAGTTTGAGACCCTACTTGAGTATATTTACAGACATTCGGTTTTTCTTCCCCACTTTCACCCCCACAACTTTTAAACGGCTCAACCGATTTTCATCAAACATGTCTAAGAACACTCGCACATAAGCCACCTTTAATACAAAAAAAAACTAAATTGAAATCGCTTCATCCGTTCGGCAGCTATGATGCCACAGACAGACAGACACACACACACACACACACAGACAGACACGTCAAACTTATAACACCCCTCTTTTTGCGTCGGGGGTTAAAAATGGGTTGTTTCACAAAATGGTGGCCATAACGTACATTAAAAAATGACTGTTACTATAACCGACGCTTCACCCATCAGTTAAGGTTAAACTTACGTCATTTTTGTTGTCAAACAACTGTCAAATATAAAAACGTAATGGACTCTCTTTTGTATTTGTCTTTATTTGACGATAGTTCATCTGATGATGATACAAACAGTGTTATAAACACGTTATTTTGGTGTAAACGTATTTTTTAAGTAGAATTTAAAGTTTTTAGTTTACATTAAAATCTAAGGCTAAGCGCCCATCATACCATACCATCACGCCTGTGTTCCCCGAAGGGTTAGGCAGAGGTGTACCAATGTACACCCACAGTTCACCGGTATATTTAGGTCCCATGTAATAGGGGGCGAGCCTATTGCCATTAACCGGGCACAAATCCAAACTCCGAGCTGCTACTGAGAATTTTATAGAAAAACCCAATAACGCTTTCTGCTCGACCTGGGAATCGAACCCGGGACCCCTTGCACAGCAGTCGCACTTGCGACCACGGGACCAACGGGGCAGTTAAGCGCCCAGTACGATAAAAATCGTTGGGAAAAAACATCTTAAGGCTGTGAACAACAGAAATATACTACGCACAAATATGCATACATACAAATGACCACACTACGAAAATACATCGTTGGCGATTAAAAATAGCAGATGCTAAATGTTACATAATATTTTGTACCCTATGAAGCGGTACCGAACTCTGGGCATGGCAGATAAAATCGCAGCGCGATGAACACTTCTATTTTCTTCTTTTTCGAAATTGTTTTACATAAAATTAAGTAGTATTATAATGGCTATTAAAAACATAGTCGGTTAAAAACATAGCGGCTCGCTCCGCCGCAAACGCTACGTCCCGCTATTTTTAACCGATTTAAAAAAAAGGAGGTTATAAATTCGACCCGTACGTATGTAATATTTCCAGAACTGCCCAGTTTTCGTATATGTTAGTCTATATCAGCGTCTGAACAAATGTGCCAAATTTCAAGTGTATGTATGTATGTATGTTTTTATGTTTGTGTTCGCATATCTCCGTAACTACAAGTCCGATTTAAGTAATTCTTTTGTTGTATTAGATATTGTTCAACTTAGGGAATACCTACTGCAAGTTTCATCAAAATCGGATCAGTAGTTTTTGAGATAGGGAATTTTAACTGACTTTTTATTATATTATGTTTGTTCGCGGATAACTTCGTCGTGTATGAACCGATTTTAATTATTCTTTTTTGTTGGAAAGGGTAAACTTTCCAGCAAAAAAGGTGAAATTTAAATGGTCTCATTTAAATTTCGTATAGATCTGATGATGGATTCCGGAGACAGACAGCGGAACTCTTCAAAAAATTAAAGCAAATCAACCGCGATTGCTGCTATCGCATAAATATGCATTGTTTACACCATCACACAACATAACGTCACGCGTGTACACTCGAATGGGGAACACAGATATATTCAGTACTATTCGAAAATTTGTCCTCCAAGTAAACGAAATCGCATAAGTATTCTGCTTTCTTATGACTTTTTAGTGGTTTCAAGTTAATTTACGTAGTATGACAGTTCCTTCATGGATTTGGATGACAGGAAGTTAATATTAAAAAGCAAAAAATAAAAAACTATTAAACAAAAAAAACAACCGCCTTCAAAAACTTTATTTTTTTTATGACAACCTCCTAAAATTTGACGAGGATGCAAATCAACATCTTGTATAAACCTTCCTCTTCAACCACGCTATCTAATAAAAAAACCGCATCAAAATCCGTTGCGTAGTTTTAAAGATTTATGCATACAAAGGGAATAAGGACAGAGAAAGGGACTTTGTTTTGTACTATGTAGTGATTTGTAGGTATAAGTTATAGGGACTTATATTTTTACCAATATAAAGGTTCAATTTTTTTTTTAAAGTACAGGTACGTGCATATTTATTTAGATAGAGGTAAAGTTTCTGAGTTTCTGTGTAGGGGGTAATCTCTGGATCTACTGAACCGATTTTATAAATTCTTTTGCCTGTAGAAAGCCACTTTGTTTGTGAGTGTCATTGGCTTTAAACCACCACGCTACGTCGCTCGGGAGCAGAGTAGTAACCAAAAACGTAACGTAAGGCGGGTGAAATAAGCCACGCAGACGAAGTCGCGGATACAATATTTTTTTTATTGTTTGAACCACTATATCACCAAAATGGCGATACTTACGAAAAAAAATGTCTCTACGTTTTTTGTAGAGAATCAGATGACCTACAATCGTAATCTGAACTATTTTTGCTGAAAAACTCACAGTTTAGCTGGAAAATGTAAAAAACCCTTTTAAGCAAACTTTGACTATCAATAAAGAAAAATATTTTTTATCCGCTTCTTTGCGATTTTTTTACCACGATACTGCTTTAGTTTCATAAATATTTTCTTTAAACCCTTGACTATTCACTCAATTTTTTCAAGGCTTTAAATGTGTACCAATACGCCAGACTATGCGACAAAAAAAAAGGTGTGTTTTCTGTTTCTTTGGTTCGCTTAGCCCCCCAAGAGATGGCAGCACTGGCGTATTTGATGATTCCTGAATCGCGCTATGGTTTCGTTACGCCGAGTTGTACTAATACGCCGCTCGACTTCGTCAGATCATGCAACAATGTGGTTTCTGGCATTATGCACAGAAGCCACATCGTTGCATAAAAAAATATATTGTCATTTAAAGCAGTTGCTAGGGGTAACCCTGGTCCGTCGATTTCTCGTTTTATATCTACGAATTTAAGATTTATTATTTAGTATTATATTATGTTACTAGCTGTGCCCCGCAGTTTCACCCGCATTACGTTAGGTTTTTGGTTACTGATCCGTTCCCGTGGCAAATAGCGCGATGTTATGTAGCCTTTAATCTGTTTTTCTGAGGTATAAGCTACGGCATGTCTCGCAGAGTCATTATTTTGCTGCGAAGTTATTTTAAAACTGTGATATCTCCTAAGATACCTATTCATTGAAATTAAATGATGTAAAGGGTAATTTTGTTCAAAATTAAACACTTGTGATGAATAGCGCATTTATGTTGATAAGGATTAATACTATATTCATAAAAACACCTTCGCAAATAATGCATTATTTTAAAACAAATTTTCTGGCCATTAAAATGCTTATAGTGAGTCAACCTTAAAAGACAGGCATGAACTGCCGCAGGCAGTTTTTTTTTTCAAATCGGACCGGTAGTTCCTGATATTAGCGCGAACAAACAAACAAACAAACTCTTCAGCTTTATAATATTAGTATAGATAAGTTTACTAATCTTGTGTGTCTCTTGTAGCTATATCATACAGTTTTTCGTGTTAAATGAATTTGTTTCACTGGCTAGTAGCCTACACCATTACAGGCTAACCTGGGCGATTGGCTACTGCTCTGCGTGTCGCGTGTTCGATTCCCGCACGGATCAAATATGTGTATGGCCTACAGGCAATTGTTCCGAGTCTGGCTGTTTGTGTATGTATGAGAGATTATATGTTTGTAAACACACCCACGATACAAGAGAAATTTCTGGTGTTGTATTGTTATTAATAGGTTTTTTTATTTCTAATGTGATTTCTTTTTAAATGTCTAAATTCCTTTCCTTTTTTTCTCTTTGGTGCACTTTAGTAAAGTAAGAAAAGTATCTTTGCTTTGGAACAAAAACCCCTAAACCCTTTCTCTCTAGAACCCCTTCTTGTCTATGATTTACAACGCCGGTAGTTTCCTTTTAAGTCCCATGGCTCTTATGATTAATGAACGAGGGACTAATTGAAGAACTGACTAATGATTATAGTGAAGAGAGCGCTTTCCTCTGGGTGATCATTAATATTCTAATACATACAAATGGTTACTAATTAGAGTGCATTTAAAGCGCTTCTACGGTACAATGTTGCTGTGTTCTGGTTTGAAGGGTAAGGGCTTTTTTTTACCGATTGGAAATTATCTCGCCCTAGGTGGGGCGGGAGGGAATGTCAGACTTTTACTGACTAAAACCCTTCCATGCTCCTTCTTGTGCCCTTTGCGTTACGGAGGCACGGTATCTCTTTCGAACAACCCGCAGCCCCGGCAGGCATCGGCCAGTGGCCCCTTCATGTTTGCTGACATCTCTTTGAGGCACGCGTGGAACACAAACGCGCCGTCGACACGGTCTGTCGTTAGTTAACGTACGGACGGTGAGCTGAAGGTTATGGGTGCCGGTATAATTGCAGGCACATGAGACACTTCAACTTTGTCACTGGGATGGCAACGCATTTGCAAGGCCTCTGGTATTGCAGACGTCTATAGGTAGCGGTGACCACTTAATATCAGGTGGGCCGTGGGCTTGTTTGCTATCCAAAGGCATAAAATTAACGATAACTTAGTACACACACATACATACATATAAATAGTGTTACCTAGGTGACAAGAAATATTAGTCCCTGCGACGTGACGAGAGATATTTTATTTTATTTATTGGAATTCGTGCCGACATATGAGACGACGACATATATACCTAGGTGATTGATGCCGTCTATACGTTCTTAGCTTCTTACTTATTGTTTTTCAGTTTTATTATTTTGTTTAGAAAGCTCTCATTAAGCACCCTAAGCGATGTGTCGCACGCCTATGTGTAATTTTATTTGTGATCTATACTCATATTATAAAGAGGTAAGATTTGTTTGTTTGTAACGAAAAGGCTCCAAAACTACTGGACCGATTTTAACTATTTTTTCATCATAAATCGCTACATTATTCCCGAGAAACATAGGCATATAACATCACGCTACGACCCACGGGAGCGGAGCATTAACCAAACACGTAACGTATGGCGGGTGAAATAAGCAACTCGGACGAAGTCGTGGGCACATCGCTAGTTATATATTTTACAAAAAGTTACTACCATATAGTTAGTAGGTAACCCCGTTTTGATTGCCATGGCTTCTAGGTCGCGACTGTTGAGCATGGGGTCCTGGTTTCAATAACCAGGTTGGGCAAAAAGTGTTATTGGGTTTTTCCATTAGGATTTTTTTTGTAACAGCCCGGAGTTTGAAAGTTAGGTATTAGTGTGACACTTCCGAGTCTCGGAAAGTACGTAGAACTGTTGGTTTTGCACCTGATGTCTCAACGGGCGTGTCGTAATCCCACCTGACTATGAGAGTGACCTATCACAGAGCGATTAAATGTTGCTATAAAAGTAAACAGACAGTTTTAAGCTTACTGCTTTTAATGTTTTTCATTGCCAGGTGGAAAATGAGCAACGCTGGGAAATGAAGATAAAACAACTATATTTTTTTAAATATGCCTGTGTCGAATACAACACAGACACACTAAAAGCTGTAATGGAAAATTGCTCGGTTTTCTATTTTTTTAAATAAAGGCTTTGTTTTTGTGTTGGTTGTGAACAGAAAAAGGGATATGTAGATTACATATTCGGCAAGCAAGAGCTTGCAGGTATATTAATTATTATCTACAGAAGTTTCGGTAAAGGTAACAGATGTTATGTTATGTGAACCATCGTGTGTCGTAACATGTAACAATTAATTAATTATCTCTTTGAAATAGAGGGTATCCTCCTGCACTGTTGATTTTGAAAAAATTTGGTTTGATTTCCAGGTCTGGTAACGTATTATTGTGTTTTTTTCCGTGAACAATATTTCGGCAACAGTCCGGAGTCCGGATTTGTGCCTACCTGATATAACAGACAGACATTGAGTTTACGAGTTCTATGCTACTAATACCTATTATAAATGCGAAAGTTTTTGAGGATGGATGAATTAATGGATGAATGAATGAATGTTTCTTACTCTTTCATGCTTAAACGGCTGACCGGATCTGGATGAAATTTATCACTAACATAGACTGTAGTGTAGAATAACATATAGGTTACTTTTTATCCCGGAAAAAATACGGTTCCTCTGGGATGATATTACATCAACTTTCACGTGGACGAAGTCACGGGTAGAAGTTAGTAATATTACTAAATTTTGTAAGTTATAAGTAATATTTATACTTCATATTATGCCTTTAAGAAATGAACACAAACTGTAACTTTGTAATCAATTGGTCCCGTTGTAAATAAAAACACTAAATAAATATGGCAGCAGTCTCGATACCTATCATATGGTACATAAACATAGCGGCAAAGCAAAGTACACCACATTGGAACACCTCTGCCTAACCCTTCGGGGGTAATACGGGCGTGATGATATGTATGGTAAATATGGCAACAGGCTCGATCCCTATTACATGGTACTTAAACATGACTGGCTTCATGTACAATAGAGGTCTGTCTAACTCTTTAGAGAGTACACAGGCGAAATGTTAGGATGAAACATGTCCAAGTTGTCTTGTTCGAAAATCTTAGCTCACTTATGTACAGTCAACAAAAGAGATAAGTAACTATGCCGTCACATACAATAGAAGGTTTTCAAGACGCTGAAGGATGATTTGAATTCAAATTTGATTTAATTATTAGAAAACAAACAGTTAATTAATTAAAATTTAATTAAATTCGCAGAAATCCATCAGTTTGAACGGAAATTTCAACTGTATCTGACACCCTGGTTACTTATATCTTTAGTTCACCGTACACACGGCTTTCCCGTTTCAAACGTTTTGCCTAAAATTCACAGACATTTGTTATCACATATTTTGAATATTACATCTCTAAATTATTTGTAAGACGCGTCGCAAATTCTCGACACGTTACTTAATTACTAATTTAATATTAATAACTGTTTAGGCAATTTGCTAAAGACTGTTTGTGTACAGTCAGCAAAAAAGATAAGTAACCAGGGTCGCCTAATAAATTAAAAGTTTTTTCAAAAACCGATAGAAGTTTTTTAATATATTTAAATTTTATTAATAGAAAATAAACAGTGTATTAATAAAATAAAATTTCATTTAAAAACTACACCAGGTTTAAAAGAAAACTTCAACTTTCATATTAGACGGTCTGGTTACTTATCTCTTTTGTTGACCGTACCTACCTAGGCATATTTTATCGTTTAAAGTGTATGTGACTGCTTCTATAGCCTACTTGTTCTAAGCAGGACTGTTACGCTAGAGGTCTTGGATTCGATTCCCAGGTCGAGCAAAGGGTTATTGGGTTTTTCTATGAAATTCTCAGTAGTAGCGCGAAGTTAGGATTTGTGCCCGGTTAAAAGCAATAGGCTCGCCCCCTATTATTTGGGACAAACATACCGGCAAACTGTGCGTTTACATCGGTACACCTCTGCCAAACCAAACGCGGAAAACAGGCGTCGTATTTAAAAAATCTTTAATACCGGCTGTGTAAGAGAGCACGAGGGCTTTCTGTAGTTTTAAATATGTACAATAGGAAGATTAAATCTATAATTGTAACAATATTTGATTTTCATGTAAATATAGATGCTTTTG
Organism: Caradrina clavipalpis; assembly: GCA_932526535.1. Lineage (NCBI taxonomy): Eukaryota > Metazoa > Arthropoda > Insecta > Lepidoptera > Noctuidae > Caradrina > Caradrina clavipalpis. The sequence goes on from OW052103.1 coordinate 6,622,751, forward strand.
CGCTATCAAATGATGTATGTTTTGATTATCTAGTCCTAGGTTATTTTTAGCATTAATGTAACTTAGGATACATCTAGAATTAAGGTAAATATATGATTCTAGATTATAAGTAAATTTAATGACAAAAATGTGCATATTTGATTGGTGGAACATTTGTTGATGATGTCGCGCCCTACCCACTACTTCCACCACCGTAGAGACATATGGGAGAAATACTGTGACGTGATTGGTGCAAACACCTTTTGTTATTTTATTTGTCATGGCACTACTTGCACCCACGTAGGAAAGTTATAAATATAGCCGCCTCACGGCAAAATTTGTCAGTCGTAAGTCAGTCGTACTGTAGCAATCATCGGAAGCTTGTGAACAACAATATAAGTGGTTGAAGACTCTGCTCGTCTTTTATTTAATTCTTCGGAACCCTCGACCCGTGCGCCTGAATATTCTACAATTTTGGTCCTTCGAGCCGGATCCTGCGTCTGAAGAATTACATCTCAAGCCTGAAGAGTTTGAAGTTTCAAGCCTGAGAAGTCTGAAGCATTCAAGATGAGTGAACGAAGCTCAGTCGCCACGAGGAGCAAGCTGCGCAAATTGGAGGCAGCGTTGAACAAGCGACGAGAGATGGAAGCCGATTCAGGAGTGCCGTCTGAAATGGCACCGGGATCACCTTCGATAGCGCCTACAGTGTCGTCGGCATTACCCGCACCCGTGATTCCATTGGCGGGCCCCGGACGCGTGATTGACCATCGCGACGCGGCTGCAGTGCCTCGGGAATCGGAGATACTACGGGTGGTACGGACGCCGAGATCAAGAACCAGCCACGTCTCATCGAAGAGCGGCCAGAAGAGTGCCGATTACCTCCGCCGGAGGGCCGAGTACAAGGCTGAGAGGGAATTAGTGCGCCTGAGGGAAAATCTCGTCAAGAAGAAGTTGGAGGCGGAACTGGCCGAGATAGATGCCGTCGCCGAAGAAGACTCGTCCGATGAAGAAACTACAACACGCCGTGTGGAAGATTGGATCACACACTCAGTGCCGAGTGAAACACAAGTGATCGCAGAAGCTCACGACGCGCAAGAAACAGTGCCAGTGCCAGTGCCCGCAGTAGTAACGACTGCGTACGGAGTGCCTGCAACCGAGAGTGCCGCGACCTCCCGCGGAGTGACAGTGACCGCGCCGCAAACAGCGTACGAACCGCAAACAGTGACCGCGCCGCAAACAGTGACCGCGCAACCGCATACAGTATATACGACCTCGATATCTGCGCTCCCTCAGTGTGCGCCCGCGACCGTACAGTTCCGCGAATATACGCCGATAGTAACGGCTAGTGTTCCGCGAGTGCCACCACGTGAAGTGCCTGAATGGGATCAATCGTTCGCCGAAGAAACGGAGAGAAGCAAGCCGCGAGACAGGAAAATAGATCAGCTGGCAGAAGCTATTTCAAACCTAGCTCGTCCGCGGCCAGTACCCAGGCAAGCCTATGAGTTGCCATACTTCAACGGTGACCCGGCAGAGTGGCTATCGTACAAGAACATGTACTGGGACACAACAGCTATGTACAACTTTAAGCCGCACGAGAACTTAGCGCGCTTGAAAACGTCACTGCAGGGAGAGGCAAAAATAGCGGTAGAAGACTTATTGCGGACATCAACTAACCCATCGGAGATTATGAAGGCACTGGATGAAGAGTTCGGACATCCTAATTTAATATTGGAGTGTGCGTTGAAGAAAGTGCGTGCGTTACCGAAAGTAACAGAAAGTGGTCGTGAGTTGAGAAAGTTCTCATCTACAGTGAGGAATTGTGTGTCGCTGTTGAGGAATGTGCACGCGAATGGATACCTGAACAACCCACAACTGGTGAGTGAATTACTGAGTAAATTAACGCCTGTGCAGAGGGCTCAATATGGCGACTTCGCAATGGGTATGGCGGCGTCTCAGGGCATCGATGTGAGAGTGTCACCCAGCCTAGAGATATTATCTGAATTCCTGAGCCATTTAGCCCGAGCTACGTCATTTTATGTGCAGATGGACATGGGCGCTGCCGGTCAAACGGCTAATGTTAAAAGTTTGAGAAGCGCACATAGTAAGCCAGGCATTCACTTTAAAAATGTTCAGAGATTACATGTACAAAGCGACAGCGAACAAGATAATAAGAACAATGTGCAGTGTGCTATGTGCAAGGGAGATCATAAATTACCGAAGTGTGAAAAGTTTGCGAAACTAACTTCTGATGAGAGATGGCAATTTGTAAAAGATCAGAGGATGTGTTTTAATTGTATAATAAAACAACATGCGAAGAAGTTCTGCCGAGCAAGCAAATGCTCGAAATGCCACTATGCACATCACGACTTACTGCACGTAGATAGAGAGCATAAAACTGAAAGCGTCACTAATGTGAAAGAATATAACGGCAAAGCGTTGTTGAAGATAATTCCCGTCTCCGTGTCAGTGAACGGAAACGAACGAGATTGCTACGCTCTACTGGACGACGGAGCTACAGTATCGCTTATCGACGACTCGATAGCTGGAAAGGCAACGGGTGATAGAATACCTTTAGTGCTAAAAAGTGCGCGCGGTAATGAGGTGTCTGATAAATCCTCAAGGAAAATATATGTGACAGTGCGCGGGCCAAATAAAGTGAATCACAAAATAAGTGTGCGTACGTTCAAGAGGCTGGATTTGCCCGCCCAAACGGTGCCGGCTGCGTTGATAAAGGAGCTCGCCCACCTGCGTGACTTGGGCCTGGAGGAAATGTGCGGAGTCAAGCCGATGCTGTTGCTGGGACAGGACAACTGGGAGTTGCTGGTCGGCGAGGAGATTCGCCGAGGAAAGTCCGGTAAGCCAGTTGCATCTTTGACCAAGCTAGGCTGGGTTCTGCATGGGCCCATAGGTAAAGGGTTTAGGGTAGGCTACGAAGCCGTGAACTGTTTAGCGGAACCTCTGTCTGAACTGCATGATATGGTGAAAAACCAATTCGAATTAGAAGCAATAGGTATAACCGAAATCCCTAGGTCTCATAAAGACATCGACAGAGCTTTAAAAATATTAGATGAAACCAGTAGCTTCACTATTAACGGCGAATGGGAAGTAGGATTGTTGTGGAGGCGTGACGATCCACAGCTACCCGATAACTATGCTTATGCGCGACAGAGACTGTCGGGAATAGAACGTAGGTTGCATAAGAATCCTACGTACGCGGAAGCATATGAAAATCAAATTGAACGATTAATTAGCGAGGGTTATGCGAGTAAAGCGGACGGCCGCTTCGAAGATCCGGTGTGGTACCTACCTCACTTTGGGGTACAGAATCCTAATAAGCCGGGGAAATTGAGACTAGTCTTCGACGCCGCCGCCACTTTTCAAGGTACCGCTCTTAACGATTGCTTGCTCGCGGGGCCAGACCTATTAAATTCTCTTTTAGGAATTCTAATTAGATTCCGATTGGGACCGGTAGCATTCACCGGAGATATAGCGGACATGTTCCTACGTATAAAAATCAGAGAACGTGACCGAGGGGCACAGCTTTTCTTGTGGAATAAAAATAATAGTGGAGAACCTGACACGTTTGTCATGAATTCAATGATTTTCGGTGCTGTGTCTTCCCCTACATCCGCAATCTATATTTTGAATAAAAATGCGGCCAGATTTAATAGTCAGTATCCCGAAGCAGTGTCGGCTATACATAACAGTCATTACATGGACGACTATTTAGATAGTGCATGGTCCGTCGCGCAGGCTAGCAAACGCATAGAGGAGGTGGCTCACATCCACGCCGAAGGCGGGTTTAATATACGGGGGTGGGTCACCAATTCGCCACAACTCAGGGAGATTCTCGAAATAGAGATGCCCGACAGAGTCTCGTTAGAAAAAGACGAGGGCGCCACAGAGCGCACCTTAGGTATGATTTGGTCACCGGGGACCGATGAATTGGCTTTTGACCTATCATTTAAAAAGTTACCGAAGACAATTATAGAGGGTGACGTTGTTCCTACGAAGCGAGAGTTTCTTCGCTTCATAATGTCGGTGTTCGACCCGCTGGGTTTCCTGTATCCATGCGTCATTCAGTCGCGCATATTAATGCAGCAGATATGGCGTACAGGAATCCAGTGGGACGAGAGGCTGCATGAAGCGGAGGCAACTTTATGGTTCGCGTGGTTACGGAACCTTATAATCTTAAACAATATAACCATCCCGCGATGGTACGGTATAAAGTTATCAGAGGTAGAACTTCACGTCTTCGGGGACGCTAGTGAATCCGCCTACGCGGCAGTCGCCTACTTGGTGGGAAAAGATGCACTCGGCGTTAGGCGCGTTAGCTTCGTGATGGGGAAAGCTAGAGTGGCACCTAAAAAGGTGATTTCAATCCCACGCCTTGAGTTACAGGCGGCAGTGTTGGCCTGCAGGGTAGCCGACACCGTGGAGAAAGAGTTAGGAGTTGAAATCACCCGAAAGGTCTTATGGACAGATAGTAGGACAGTACTCAAATGGATCCACTCGGAAGCAACCGACTTCCAACGTTTTGTATCTCATAGGTTAGCAGAGATAGATAAAAGGTCAAAGATGAAAGACTGGCGCTGGGTTCCCTCGGCGATGAACCCAGCCGATAAAGGCACCCGGTTGGAGTGGCCCGTCAACAGTAATATGTGGCTTTCGGGTCCCTCATTTCTTTCCAGCCCACAGGAGCAATGGCCGGTGGACTCTGGAGTTGACGCAGTGTCAGAGGCAGACCTAGAGCGGGTACACAACGTGAACGTCACTACTAAGGCCGAACCCGCGCTGCCCTATGAAAGGTATAGTACGTGGACACGCATCTTATACGTAGTAGCACGTATAAAGGTCTTCACGGACCGCTGTCGCAAACGACGCGACTCGACAACCGTAACGGTCGACGATCTACGAGAGGCGGAGCTACGTTTACTGAAGATAGCACAAACTGAGAGCTTCGAGGAAGAATCAAAAGCTCTACAAGAAGCCCGCCCGCTACCACGGAACAGTAAGATTAAAAAACTAGACCCAATGTTATTTGAAGATGGTTTGATACGGGTACGCGGCAGGTTGGGCGCCTGCAGTGAACTTACTTTCGGAGCGCGTCACCCCATTATTTTAGACGGAAAGCACGCCTTGACTCGGCTTATCATTAAAAGATACCACACAACAGCGCTTCACGCCAACCAGGAAACCGTGGTGAACTCTTTAAGAGAAAAGTTCTGGATAACGAACTTACGGTCAACAGTGAAAGCAATCGCAAGAGAATGTCAAACGTGCAGGATTAAGAAAGCCCAGCCGTCGACGCCTAAGATGGGCGACCTACCCATCGCGAGATTGGAGATTAATCGCCGGGCATTCGTCCACTGTGGAGTGGATTATTTTGGCCCTATGGAGGTGAGCATCGGTCGGCGCCGGGAGAAGAGATGGGGCGTTCTATTTACTTGCCTCACCACACGCGCCGTACACCTGGAACTAGCGGCGTCGCTGAGTGCAGACTCAGCCATATTGGCGTTGCGACGCCTGATCGCACGTCGAGGATGTCCCGCGGACATATACTCCGACCGCGGGACCAACTTCGTTGGAGCACACGCCGAGCTACGCCAGGCCCTGCGCGACCTAGACGTGGGTCGCATTAGAAGCGAGGCGACAGGTCGGGGAATCGCCTGGCACTTTAACTCGCCAGCCGCCCCGCACATGGGCGGGAGCTGGGAGCGACTGGTGCGCTCCGTGAAGAACGCGCTGCGCTCTACTTTAAAAGAGCGCGCGCCTCGGGAGGAGGTGCTACTCACTCTCCTCGCAGAAGCCGAGCTGGTAATTAACAGCCGGCCACTAGCCTACGTGAGCACCGATGCTGAGCAACCCGTCGTGTTGACACCGAACCATCTCCTGCTTGGCACTGCCGCGGGAGATGCTCCGTGTACGCGTCAGCATGCCGCCGACATCGACTCGCGGCGCATGTGGCGCCAAGTAAACGCGCTGGCCGACCTCTTTTGGAGGCGATGGCTGCGCGAGTACCTGCCTACGCTCCAGCAACGACAAAAGTGGAACAGTGTAGTGCCGAACGTAAAAGTGGGCGATGTAGTGATAGTGGTCGATGACAACAAATCACGTAGTGAATGGACCAAAGGCATTATAGCCAAAGTGCATCCAGGTGCGGATAGTATTGTTAGAATTGTAGATATCAAAACTACAAAGGGTACGCTGCGTCGGCCCGTAGTAAAAGTTGTCGTGCTCCCTACTGACGGAAGCGCAATCGGTTGAACCCTCTTGCGGGGGGTGGAATTGTAAGAGAGCACGAGGGCTTTCTGTAGTTTTAAATATGTACAATAGGAAGATTAAATCTATAATTGTAACAATATTTGATTTTCATGTAAATATAGATGCTTTTGCGCTATCAAATGATGTATGTTTTGATTATCTAGTCCTAGGTTATTTTTAGCATTAATGTAACTTAGGATACATCTAGAATTAAGGTAAATATATGATTCTAGATTATAAGTAAATTTAATGACAAAAATGTGCATATTTGATTGGTGGAACATTTGTTGATGATGTCGCGCCCTACCCACTACTTCCACCACCGTAGAGACATATGGGAGAAATACTGTGACGTGATTGGTGCAAACACCTTTTGTTATTTTATTTGTCATGGCACTACTTGCACCCACGTAGGAAAGTTATAAATATAGCCGCCTCACGGCAAAATTTGTCAGTCGTAAGTCAGTCGTACTGTAGCAATCATCGGAAGCTTGTGAACAACAATATAAGTGGTTGAAGACTCTGCTCGTCTTTTATTTAATTCTTCGGAACCCTCGACCCGTGCGCCTGAATATTCTACAGGCTGCGTAAAAAATAAACTTAATTGATGATTAAACACTGAAAAAAAAAACAAGTAAATTCTTATCGCTACTTACTTGCTCTACTTGACTTTAAGTACTGCAGTCTAGACTTTCACAATCGGGACCCATTGTTAGGAAGCCGGTCTAGATTTTTAATGGGTCCCGACTGTTAAAGACCTCTGAGAATTGGCTCCTTCTAGCTCGTCCTTTTATAATTTTTCATATGAGTTCGTACCATAGTTACAAATTACAACAGAAATTTAATACATACCGCCTCGTTGGCCTAGTGGTCGTAAGCGCGACTGCTACGCTAGAAGTCTTCGGTTCGATTTTCAGATCGAGCAAAAATTGTTATTGGGTTTTTCTATGAAATTCTGAGTAGCAGCTCGGAGTTTGGATTGTGCCCGGTTGATGTCAATAGGTCGCCGGAAGACGCTGGATGCAGGTCGCTTCCGACCGGTTTATGTGGACATCTAAAGGGGAGGCCTATGTTCAGCAGTGGACGTCCTATGGCTGAGATGATGATGATGATGATGATGTCAATAGGCTCGCCCCCTATTACATGGGACTTGAAACATGTACACTTCTGCCTAACCCTTCGGGGAATGTAGGCGTGATAGTATTTACGTAATGTATGCCAAAAAAACTTTGAATAAAAAATATTAAATAGGATTTTGATCCTTAATGATAATTGGTAGAGGCACAAGCACAGGGTACAAGAGTCATATCAAATGTTATTTTTAATTAATTATAACCGAGGCATGACTGTATTCGTGGAATCACGTGAAACTTCTAACTAACAAAGCCAATGTTTGTAAGTTTCAAGTTTCACGTGATTTCACGAATCCATACCTACTAATAAAACAAACTTTATCTGTCTGTCTGTAGCGCTTTTACGAAGAAACTACTGAACCGATTTTGATGCGACGACATAGTCTACTTCTTATTTCGCAACTTCATCTGTGTCCGGGATAACCACATTTACGCGTGCGAAGTCGCAGGCAAAAGCTAGTACGTTTATATTTGTAAACAAATTGACCTCTGCAAGTGTTTAGGCTACCGTTACTCTAAAAACTCGCAAAATATTATTTTAAATTAGAATCAATCTAAAAACAATTAACCAAACACATTATTCAGAACGCTACTCTAACGATAAATACATTATTCTTTTTCAGAGATTTTTTTATTCATCAATTTGGCGTTTATCTTTATTTTTCTCTTTTTCTATAAGTACACAGTTCATTGACAGTTTCACTTTAATACTAAATTATGAAGGTAGGGATGATGTATACTATTAAATATTCATTATATTATTCATTGAATCGCTTTGAAAATTATAACTTACGAACGAATACAAATTGTTTCCATTAGTTAATAAGAATATTACACAAATCCACTTTCAATGTAAAATAAAAAAATCTTTTGCCTAAATACAAAACCGGTATTACTCTTTATTTGAATCAGGAGAAAAGAAACAATTTTCTTTACAAAGCTTTTGAAAAAGCTTTGCAGAAAGTCGTGATTGCCGATTCGCTCATTGACGCGTTAGAACCCGCTAGTGGTTTCTTTTACGAACTTCACAATACAAACATTGGTGGGGAAACAAAGAACTAAAGCCAATACAACTGGAAAAATATCTAGGTATTTATGTAACCATTAAGGGTAGCGCTTATTAAGTCCTCTCGCTCGCTCGCTGTACCTTGCGAGCGAAAAAGAATGATAAGTTTCTTTGTTTGGCTACGGTTGTACTGTAGAAATTGAAATATGCTTTTAGGAAAAATAAAATTAAACATACATACTATCACGCCTGTATTCCCCTAAGGGTTAGGTAGAGTTATACCAATGTACACTCACAGTTCGCCGGTATGTTTAGGTCCCATGTAATAGGGGTAGCTTATTGCTACTAACCGGGCACAAATCCTAACTCTGAGCTGCTACTGAGAATTTCATAGAAAAACTCAATAACACTAAATAATAAATGGAAGTATATTTTAAAAGTTGGTAGTCCCTTTCGTCTCACTTCACAGCCATAATTTTTTCTGAAAATATTATAGTAAAATGATTAATTAAGTAGGTACCTACTCTGAGTAAATATAACCAACATGATATACCGAACTAGCAAAAATAAACCCAATTAAAATTTCTACAACATTCCTATTTATCACCAAAACCCACTTTACATTTAAAATTAGCTGTGTAAACGTATTCAGCAATTCAGCAATTCACTCTCATTGTACATTATGTAAGTAGAACATATCAAGGTATTGCGTAATAAAAATACTCAATAAAACATCCCAGTTTCTGATTATCAGTATCAATAATATCACCATAGAATTGCGTGGAGAACGCGTTCGAGGAATCTCAGTTGGCCGTTGGCGCGCGTACACAGCGATTGTATCTAAGCTTGGACGCTTCGAATGCTTTCCGACATCAACGGAACTTTGAACAATGGTGGCACTAATAAGTTCAAGTGAATTCGTTTTTGGAATTACGTAGTTCGTTTTTTGAATCTGTGTTTCTTTTTTTTTGGAGCCTTTCTTTTTAAAGGTGAGTAAGAATTTTATATTTAAAAAAGTTTGTATATGCTTGTGTTTTTCTGGAAGGTTAGTTTTGAGTTCAAAAAGTTGTATGAAAGTTCGATCGTAAAATTTATCGTTTAAGTACATGATTTTCTATTAATTTGTGTTAAACACATATCGTGGCTGCATGCTGCGAAGTTATACTGTTCCTACACTCATATTTTGTCTTTCATGAAGAGTTAAGTGGCGTTAAGTATTTAATTAACGTCTGGTACGTAACATTAAATATTAATTGAGTACCTACATAGGTAGGTGGTTAATGAACACCATTATTTATGTGCCTATAATATTATTATTTTTTAAACTGGAACTGTTTTCTTAACCTTCGTTTCTTTAAATGTTAAAGTGGATTTTCTTAGATTGTGTAATAATAGAAAAGTATTACAAAGGTTTGTCTGAAAACGTCATTATGATTGGTTTGGTGTTTATGTGTAGATAATATGACGATTTTCTCTTTTTTCGACATATAATTGTAAATTTAAATATTGTACACACTATGGGCATGTTGTGGCAGTAATACTTGTTACAGTAATAATTTACAAAACTGGATTTCCACCTGTAACAAACAATCAATGAATCTGAATCTGACCAATGCTATAACAACTGTTATTTAAAAATCATATAAAATAGTTAAAGATGTCTAATTTAATCGGAAAAGTAGTTTAATTATCTACACCTGTAGTATTCTCACATAATAATTAAATCAAGCTTATTAGAAAATAATGTACCTATACTATGAACCTTCACCTCTTTTGGTAGGCAACACATTTTTCTAATTACGTTTTTTCAATTTATTATTAAAACAATGTTAGCATTATGTTATCTGCTTTATTAAAAATATTTTATGATAACGATTTATGAACGCATCAATACATTGATCGGTATTGTAAGTACAAGAATGTTTTATGCTACGTGCACCTATTTAAAACAAATATTTTAGGCCCGCTTGCACCAGACAGATTTATCTTATAACTGTGAGTTAGTTGCTAACACGAGTTCTTTATGTATGACACATTTGTTATCCAGTTAACTTTTTGGTGTTGGTGGGCCTTATGTAAAGCTGTCATCAGTCCGGGAGTCCACGGATTTGTCTTAGTTAAGAAGATGTTCGGGCCGTCAAGAAGGGGTTATCAAAAAGTGACCAGATGAAACCAAAGATAAAACATGACTCTTTAAAGATTCTTCAAAGGCAGAGCTTGTATTTTATAGGGGCCCGAAGGTGATGAGTGTACATAGCTGATGGTGACCGCTGATGCGATGTTACGCAATTATTATTTTTAAAACTAATTTTTACTTCTTCTGGCGTTATTCCTTACTTTTTAGTATTATTTTTTGGCTAGCTTGCACCAGCCAAGGTTTCTTTTAACTCCGTGTTAGTTGCTAAAACGTACCCATTATTTATGACAATTTGTAATTATACCTTGTGTTATCAACTAAGTCTCGAGTTCGTTTTTGGGGCAAGTGGGTCTTAGACACTTCTAACTAAACACTAAACTGAAACTATACACTTGGTATACTCGTACCTACGTCATCAGTACCTACATTTCGATTACGAAAACCAAGAGAGGTTAAACTAAGTACGTACAGTGAAGGTTGTATATCGCGGAAAATTGGCTGAAATAGTTCCAAAGTACTCAGTCGATTCCTTTTTAGGATTTGAATTTAGAAAAATAAACGATTACGTTTTCTTTTTATATGGGGCACTTGTTCGACCCCACTCGAGATGTGAGCACATAACTTCAAATTTAGTTTCAATATATAAAATTAAAAAGTACGACTGCATTTCAGTTAAGGAAGTTGGAGCCTTAAGTAAAGGGAGCGAAAGCCGGTATCTCGGTTATACGAGGAAGTGACCCTAATACTTACCTACTTGTAATCATGCGGTTGACTAGTACTATTCTAAAGTTCTCCAGAACTCTCTCTCTCCATGTCAATTAACAATGTTAAGGATGGTATGTGGTCTGTTTACATCCGGGACTCAGCATGACGTTAACTCGTCTGTTTTAGTTAAGGAGTTTGTTTATCTATTAAGGAGAAACCTTTTAACTGAGCATATAGAGGGAGGATGATGTTATACATTGTCTTGATTTGATCTGTTAAACTTGTACATCTTTGAAGATGATTATTTTGTGTCTAGTTTTAAATATTCTCATGTAAGTGAATTGTATTTCTTATGGGAATAAATGATCTCAAACCTCATGATGATGAAGATAAAGATGAAGAAGATAATGTGGATCAAAAATATCTTATTAAGAAATGAAGATGACGCAAGAATATTGTAACCAAGATTTTGTAAACACTAAATTGAAAGAAAAGAGTTTTCGTGGGTATTTTGCTCGAACTTCTTCATAGAGACTTACGTTCTAGCTTTGCGAACATACGGTTCTTCTACTATTCATCCTATCTACAATTGGATTTCACGAACGCGCATCAACCAATGCAATTTGTATATCAATGACAAAATTGTGAATTACAATGACTAAAGTTTCATGTCCATGAAGTGTAATCGTGGCTTTAAAACTTTGGTTCCTAATACGTAATTACATCATGTGGGTTTCTAGGCGGGACATTAAAATAACAACCCGGAATTGGGAATGTATATGAAAAGTTTGATTTAGAAGCGTATTCTTCATGTGTATATGGAATTTAATGGCCTTTTTGACAGTTGTCATGGTAAAATATTCTCTGCTAAAGCCCTACGATAAAATTATTTTCAATTACTTTTATGTATGAGATACGTACTGAGATTACGGTACCGTTAAAACAATGTTTTTTTCTTATTATTTTAATTTCGATAAATCAAAACATTTTCATCTATACATACATACATACATACGTATAAATAAATAAAATTGAAGTGTCTGTTAGAAATTTCTCACTAAATGCATAATATGAAATTAAATACGGTACTAACATCAATAAATATTTTTTTAATTTTTTGTCTATCTGTTTGTTCCGGCTAAGCTCTGAAGCTTCATTATAAAACCCGCCTGTCAGTCATTCCAACTGACGGTTAAATTCAAGCGTTCGATTTTCGAACAGCGTTTATTTCAAAATGTTCCAACTGTAGCTTTTTTTTTTTAATCGTGATTAAACTTATTAAATAAGATTGAACGTATCTAAACCAACCAGAGTCTATACAGGACCTATTTCGGGATAAAACACAATTGCCGAGCCATACTAAATGTGTAAACAGGAGTGTCCTCATCAGAATACAAATATTAGGTATTTGTTTGCCAAGGGAGTGGGTCAGTAAAGGTTAACTTTAGTATTTTGTTGAAAGTCACACATGCCTAGGCTGGCCATAACTTTCAGGGAAAATACGGGACGTTTCAAACATATCAAATAAGAAACATAATAACTTATAACAATTGTTTATTTTTGTTTCATCATACTTTGAGCTTGATTTTACGATAGTGTAATTGAAATACGGGGCGATCATAAGACGTGTAGAAATACGGAACGCGATGGTGATGATATTTGATATGATGACTGTCTTGTCTTGTATTTACGGGACGCATGGTAACTCTACCCATGCCTCATAGATCTGCCTACAGCTGTGTACGCTTGTATTACGTAAGTAGGTACGTCAGATATGTAGATATCTATAAAATGTAAAATGTAACTGTTGTAGTAGTAGTAGAGCTCTTGGAAGTACTATTTCTGCCGCAAAGTAGCGTTATTGTGTTCCGGTTTGAAGGATATGGGCAGCCGGTGTAATGAGAAGAAAGGCACATGAGACATTTCAACTTTGACCCTGGAATGGCAACGCATTTGCAAGGCCTCTGGTATTGTAGATGCCTATAGGTAGCGGTGACCACTTACCATCAGGTGGGCCGTTGGCTTGTTTGCTACCCAATGACAGAAAAACAAATGTAGGAATTAATCTAGCACGTTAAAAATGTTACAACGGATTTCCAGAAGAACCGTATCCGGAATTAAAAGACGAATACTTTTTATCCGCTTAATGAAGTAGTTTCCCTCGGGAGCTTAGTGCGCAGTGGCGAGGAGTCCATACAACTCAATTCCTACTGGCTTCCCCTTGGAAGTTCGGAACAATAGCTGCTCTACCGCCACTGAAAATTGCACAGTCAGTTGTTTCTACTGTCTCAATTAATAACAATGTAATAATACCAGGCTATTATTGTGTTGACTGCCCCGTTGGTCTCGTGGTCGCAAGCGCGACTGCTGAGCAAGGGGTCCCGGGTTCGATTCCCAGGTCGGGCAAAAAGTGTTATTGGGTTTTTCCATTAGGAATTTCTCAGTAGCAGCCCGGAGTTTGGAAGTTGGTGGTGTGACACCCCCGTGCCTCGGAAAGCACGTTAAGCCGTTGGTCCTGCTTCTGATCTCTCTCCGGTCGTGCCGGGTTGCCGTCCCATCGGGCTATGAGAGTTAGGAAAGAGGGAGTGCATCTGTGTCTTCGCACACAATTGTGCACTATAATATCTCCTGCGTACGTGGCTACTCTGCATTAAGATTAGCCGCCTTGGCCGGAATCGGTCTGGAGGATTACATTATTGTGTTAGTGCAAGAGAAAGTCCTATTTTCATACACAGAAAGCACGGTTTCTCAAGGCGGATTGGCGATTCCAGACTTTTATTAATTACTACTACTTCTACATAAATTACAAATGCGAAAAGTGAAGATGGATGTTTGTTACCCTTCCACGCATAAACGGCACAACGGATCTGGATGAAATTTGGCACTGAGATAGATTGTAGTGTGGAGTAACAAATAGGATACTTTCAATCCCAAAAAAAAAAAATATAGGTACGGTTCCCGTGGGATAATATACAAATTTGACGCGGCTGTCTGTGTCAATTTCTCACAATGTTTTGTTTCACCGCTGTCAAAGATATCTAAGATAAACATAGAAAGACTATTGTCTATTATTGCCCAATAATATAGTCAATCTTTTTTTTACCGATGGGAAATCGTCAAATGACTTCCCCCGCCCTGGGCGGGGCGGGAGGGAGTGTCAGACTTTTACTGACTAAAACCCATCCATGTTCCTTCTTGTGCCCTTTGCGTTCCGGGGGCGCGGTATCTCTTTTGAACAACCCGCAGCCCCATATACTCAGTCTAACGACAGACGGTATTAAATTCAGCAAAGTAAAATCCGAACTGGCAATATTGCTTCGGTTTCCCCCTTGCGAAACACGACCCTTCGCCACTGATAGCTAGTATCGCAGGCCAATATCGTATAATTACGGGTATCGTAACAGAAATGGAGATGAAATATTATGATCTTGAACCTTATCCAGAATCTCAGACGGTGTAGTCTTACCAAGGGCACAGTAGGTACTTGAAACTTGACTAATACGATATGTTGTTGTGTCAGGAGTACTTGTCATCTCCAATACCTTTCAATCAATAGCTGTATGGTAGTGATGAGTGTATACTATGTTTGAGGATGATGTAATATGATTTGTAGTGACTGCCTCGTTGGGCTAGTGCTCCTAAGCGCGACTGCTGGGGTCATGGGTTCGATTTCCAGGTTGAGCGAAATGTTATAAAATTCTTAGTAGCAGCTCGGGCTTAAGATTTGTGCCTGGTTAAAGGCAATAGGTTCGCCCCCTATTTACATGGGACCTAAACTTACCGGCGAACTGTGGGTGTGCATTGCTACACTTCTGCCTAACCCTTCGGGGTATATAACTGACGTGATGGGATGTTTTTTTATGACTTCTAGTTAACTGCGATAGGCTTTGATGCTAACCTTATCTATCAACTGAATTATGAAGCTCAGGAACTCATTATTGTATCGAGAGTGAGTTGCACGACTGCTGAGCGTGGGATTCTGAATTCGATTCCCAGGTTAGGCAGTCTTATTGGGTTTTTTCATTAGTAATTCCAGTAGCGGCCTGGGCTTTGCAAGTATGTAATGGGAAAGCCGTTTGCCAAGCGCGTAAAGCCTTTGGTCCTGCGCCTGATCTCTCCCCAGCCGTTTCGGATTCCCGTCCCATCGGACTATGAGAGTGCGTACACAGCTGTGCACTTCATTATGCCCTGCGTACTTGGCTAGTCTCCATAGAAAATATATATATTATTATATTAACTTTGTCTCCTTAGTCATCGAAAAAGTTTTCCACAGGTATACTACACGTGGATACTTGACAGTGCTAGTTATTTATCATTTAGTCGCACTACGGATTGCCGATCTATCCATATCGAGCGAATTATCAATCTCGATGAGTAATTAATGAGACAATTTTACCAGATTTATTAGATTACTGCAAATCGTTGGTGGTGTGATACCCCCGTGCCTCGGAAAGTACGTGAAGCCTTTGGTCCCGGCTGTCGTTCGTACATCTTTGACAGTCGTTACGGATAATCAGAAGCAAAGAAGTATGACAACCAGTCTAACCAAGAGGTATCGTGTTGCCCAGTTACTGGGTTGTAGTGGTCAGATAGGCAGTCACTCCATGTAAAAACACTGGTATAAGTGGTATAGTGAATCCGGTTAGACTGGAAGCCAACCCTAACATAGTTGGGTAAAGGCTACGCAGATGATGATAAGAAAAAACCACTACAGAAGTATTGTGAGACAGAGCGTGACCCCCTCCCCCCATTCCCTACCCCATCAATGTCATTCAAGTCCCAAAATTCCATACAGCACTGCAGCTATAAATATTTTTTTTTACCTTTGTTCAAATAAGGACTCTACATGACAACAAATACGTTCGTTATTACAAAAACAAGTCTATTCATTTTTGCAGTATTTTGTGGGAACATTTAATCTTCTGAATACCTGAATAATTTGCGTCTCCAGCAGAAAGCACAATAAAATACCGGACGGAGCAATCGGACTGCAATGAAAATACTGTAAATCGCTATTCAAGTATCTGAGGAGCATTTCACAATGTTATTCTATGAGCTTGCTTTATTAATATTCATCAGTTATTTAAATGAAGGTAAAAAAGCAGGCAAGTGCTAGTCGGGCTTGCATACGAAAGGTTCCGTGTCGCCGTAAAAATTTTACTATACATACCTACAACAATATAGGTATGTTTGTTGCATAAAGAAAGAAAGAAAGAAAAACCATTTATTCGATGCGAAAGCGACGCACAACACAAAAATAAAATAAAAATAAACAATAACATGCATGCATGGGGACCTTTTTTAATTTTTAACATATTATTAACTGCCTCGTTAGCGTAGTGGCCCTAAGCGCGATTGCTACCCTAAAGGTCTTGGGTTCGATTCCCAGGTCGAGCAACGTATTATGGGTTTTTTCTATGAAATTCACAGTAGCAAATCAGAGTCAGGATTTGTGCCCGGTTAATGGCAGTAGGCTCGCTCTCTATCGGCGAACTGTGGGTGTACATTGGTACATCTCTGCCTAACCCTTCGGGGAATACAGGCGTGATGGTACCTATGTATGTTATTAACTTATTTATTATTTGTTGTTATAACGGCCTTAGTACACACTCTGTGAAAATGTCATGTGTCTTCTTACTACGGATCAAAAGATTCAGCTCTGTGACAGTACTGAGACCTGTGTGCGATTTCAATGTCAGTCTTAATAATAGGCTCTCTCATCTTTTGGATCAGGAACGCAAAAAAAACTGTACAAAATATTTTCGTTCCTGAAATTACCCGTTCGGTCCATATTGAAAATGTTCACATCATATTCGCTAAAGCATCCCTCTTTGCCGGACAAAATTAATGCTTGCCTAACGTTCTGTCAATATTTGATGACCCGAAATCGATATTCACTCATGAAATCCCATAAATTGTATACATAAATGAGTTGCTAACATATAACGACATACTAATATTGTTTACGTTAAGGCCTTGTAGTCGTAGTTTGCATATCGCTGTCTTAATAGGGTTTTGATTGATCCTACATATCAGATTACCTGACAATTCTAGCAATATGTATATGTATGTATGTATGTATGTATTAATATACATAGACTTAGATTGTTCAAAGCTAATGCTTTGGCCCGCGACTTCATTCGCGTCAAAGATAATATATTATCCTACGAGAACCGTAATTTTTTCCGGGATAAAACGTAGCCTTAGTGCTAATCGGCGGATACCGTAGGCACGGTCTGTGGACGGTGAGCAATGGGCAGCTCACCGTCCGTACGTTATGTAACGACAGACCGTGTCGACGGCGCGTTCATGTTCCGCGCAAAGAGGTGTCAGCACAAGGAAGGGGCCACTAAGGGCCAAGGCCTGCCGGGGCTGCGGGTTGTTCGAAAGAGATACCGCGCCCCCGGAACGCAAAGGGCACATGAAGGAAAAGAGAGTCAGTAAAAGTCTGACACTCCCTCCCGCCCCGCCCAGGGCGGGGGAAGTTATTTGATGATTTCCCGTCTATAAAAAAAAAAAAGTGCTAATCCACACTATAATCTATCTCTGTGCGAAATTTCATCCAGATCCGTTTAGCCGTTCAGGCGTGATTGAGTTACAAACATCCGTCCATCCCAACTTTCGCAATTATATTCGTAAGTTAGATTAGAGGTAATACTAAGGTACCTACATCTACTAATAAAATTGTGTCGTATATTGATGACTGGTTAACATATCATCACGCCTGTATTCCCCGAAGGGTTAGGCAGAGGTGTACCAATTACACCCACAGTTCGCCGGTATGTTTTTAGGTCCCATGTAATAGGCGGCAAGTCTCTTGCCATTAACCGAACACAAATCCAAACTCCGAGCTGTTACTGAGAATTTCACAGAAACACCCAATAAACACTTTTTGCTCGATCTGGGAATCGAACCCAAGACCTCTAGCGTAGCAGTCGCGCTCAGGACCACTAGGCCAACGAGGCATTCAACAGTGTGGTTAACATTTGTTATAAATCTTTCTAAATGTAAGATAACATTTTGTTATTTACTGTCTGCAAATGTACAGTCAGCTATAGAAAAAAAAGGGACCCCCAAGACTACGGTTATACGGTTTGATGTCATTACCAAAGGGCGTTCCTTTTCTCTGACGCTGACCCTACATATTCCTTATGTATGTGGAATGTACCTTTTTTACATATGTCAGTGTCTGTCTGTCCCACTTATAATCGAGAGCCTTTTACGACAGGTGATACAGGTTCTAAAAGCATTTCTAGGAATCCCCAGGATTCCTTCATTTCACTCGTCTATAATAATATGTATATGTTTACAAATGAAAGGGCCTAAAAGCTATGTGGCTTTCGTGAACATAGTGTATTTTTAAACTAGGAACACTTTCAGGGGCCAATGAACTGCGTGAGTACCTAGTCGGTGTGCTAAACAATTTACAAGTACGTGTTAGGACTTTTAATTTGGAAAAATAAATTCTGTGTAGAATAAAATGTAAAGTAAAAAAAATATGTTATGTAAAGTTTTCAAATGGCAATTAGAAGCGCAGCGTAGAACGTCCACCCACAAGGTGGACGGACGACCTGATAAAGACCGCAGGAAGGCGCTGGATGCAGGACGCTTCCAACCAGTCCCTTTGAAAATCTATGGGGGAGGCCTACGTCCAGCAGTGGACGTCCTGCGGCTGATACGATGAGAATAAAATGTAGATTTTTCCAATTCAAATGGAGCTATAAACGACTGTTAAATAACATTTTATGTTTTGCTAAATTGATTGGGTTCCTATATTAACTGCTACGGTGCGAAAACGCTTTTCCTAGAAGTCAAAGAATTTATGAAATTGAAATTATAAATGGTTTCCTTTCACTTTGGTCTGTAGCTAACTTGTTTTTAATTTTCCTACAGCCCACTCAAGAAACATTACAAAATATGCGCCATTAATGAAAAATATCTAAACATAAAATGAGACTAGAAACTAAAAGTAATATTTGCCATTTTCCGCGAAATAGGAATTTATAATTTAATAAAATTCCTTCAAATGAGTAAATATGTACTTACCTACTTGCTTTAAGTGGAGCTATATTTTTATTTATTAATTATTGCTGCCAGACAAGAATTGGTTCCAATTAAAATTTAATTAAATATTGACATGAATGTGGGCGTCGCGTCGCGTCGGTTAAAAAGTTATCGAGTGTGGATTGTAGAGGTTTTGTCTGACGATTTAAGACTATTACTATAACTATTATTACTATTAGACTATTATTATAATACCAATGATACCATCACGCCTGTTTTTTACCAAAGGGTTAAGCAGAGATGTGCCAATGTACACCCACAATTCGCCGAAATTTTAAAGTCTCATGGATTATGCGGTGATCCTGTTGTCATCACCGGTCACAAGTCCTAACTCCGAGCTGCTACTGAGAATTTCATCCCTTCGGGGAATACAGGGGTGATAATGGTATGTTACTGTGTAATACTCTTCTATGTGTGAGACTGAGACTGAGACTATAAAGTAGTGAAATATTTTACAACCTGTTTTCAATGATTAACGTTTTCAATAAACGTGTGTCCGTCCGTCTCGTTTAAAACTGAACGCCCCTCTACTGCTTTTGTATACATTTCAATTCTTTGTTAGAGAATTTAGTAGAGGGGAGTGCAATTTTAAATTAGAACATTACGAACGAGTAGTTAGGTACGAATTTAAAAAGATTGGATAGCTAGTTTTATGAGCTGGGTATTTTAGAATACCGACTAATGTTACGTAAAATCGAAACATTTTTAGATTGGAAATACCTGATTCGAACGTAACGTTTATTTACGTAGAAACACACATTATATTTCATTTAGGTACCTACTCTAGTACAGTAGGTACCTATAACAATTCATCAAAGTAAGTATATTACGGTTCAAACTTAATGGCGGCTCGGAAGTTAGCTTTTTTTTATTTTTTATAGATGGGATATCATCAAATAACTTCCCCCGCTCTGGGCGAGACGGGAGGGAGTGTCAGACTTTTACTGACTGAAACCCATCTATGTTCCTTCATGTGCCCTTTGCGTTCGGGGGGCGTGGTATCTCTTTCGAACAACCCGCAGTCGGAAGTTATCTGCGAGTGTAGGTTTGTACAGGTTTTTTCAAGTCAATAATAATTTAGACTCCATCATTTACTTCTCTGCGGGTTGTTCGAAAGAGATACCGCGCCCCCGGAACGCAAAGGGCACATGAAGGAACATAAACGGGTTTTAGTCAGTAAAAGTCTGACACTCCCTCCCGCCCCGCCCAGGGCGGGGGAAGTTATTTGATGATTTCCCGTCTATAAAAAAAAAATCATTTACTTCTACAGCATAAATATATATTTAGAATTAATTAAATGGAGACTAAAGTATTTTTAACGGGAATAAACCTGCGCGAACCTGCACTTGTTGCTAACTTTGGAGCCGCCATGAAGTTTGGACTGTATTATACTTTTTTTTTTTTTTTTTTTTTTTTAGACGGGAAATCATCAAATAACTTCCCCCGCCCTGGGCGGGGCGGGAGGGAGTGTCAGACTTTTACTGACTAAAACCCGTCTATGTTCCTTCATGTGCCCTTTGCGTTCCGGGGGCGCGGTATCTCTTTCGAACAACCCGCAGCCCCGGCAGGCATCGGCCCTCAGTGGCCCCATCCAATTTTGCTGACATCTCTTTGAGGCGCGCGTGGAACACGAACGCGCCGTCGACACGGTACTGTATTATACTCACATTAATATTTAAGTACTCAATGCAAAAAGAAAACTATTTTAACCAATGTATCAGACAAACAGACACCGAAGTTAGATATCTCTGGCTTTTGTTTTGACCGTTTTAAGAAGCGGAACCCTAGAAATACGGCCATATTTATTTTTATTCTTTAATTTTTCTACATACGTAATTTTGAAAAAGGAAGTCATATTTCAGTTTAAGTATGTATAATTAATGGCCAGCCCTAAAATCTCTAACAATAACTCAAAAGTACTAATGAGTTTTAAAAACATAATGAGCCTACCGTGACTACTAATCGTAACGTCATGTACTAAACGTTTGTTAAACATTGTTTTAATTAAAGCTTAATGTTTAGTTTGCGTTTTTCAAATGTTTTAAAAGTACATTCCTATGCTAGGAGCGTATTCCAAATTTAAAATTCTAAATATCATGTATCAGGTTAGAAAAGGTGTCCTGGCCTTCAACAGGTACCTACTGAAAGAGGTACCTAATGTGTATTTTCACAGTAAGTTAATAAAACCACAAAGGGATTTATTTAATATTAGTCTAGAGTGCGGTCTCTGGATCTATTTTATTTAAAAATAGTATTGAGCTAAGGCGAACGAAGCGAAGCTAAGCTGAACGAAAGACTGTAAAATGTTTTTAAAATAACCCTTTTCGCTAAATCTTATATACTATAAACAGGTAAAGTAGGTATGTTTTTGTTTCATTTCCTTTGTTTGAGAGGTAAATAATCTTTTGAAGTAGTTTCTGGTAAAAATATGAAAGTTATTTCACTGATAGAAAGATAAGTACAAAACTGCCGTCTATCCTAGACTACGTTTAAAGGTATACTTGACTTGGACGAGGTCGCATACAGAAGCCTGTTTTGAATAAAAATATATGCACACTAGCGAACTAGACGCGACTTCGTCCGCGTGGCTTATAACTAAACGCGTGAGTTTAGTTACGTCTTTGGTTACTGCTCCGCTCCCGTGGGTCGTAGCGCGATGTTACATAGCCTATGTTAATCAGAGATAATGTAGAAATCTAACGGTGAAAGAATTTTTGGAACAGTGCTTTAGTTTTTGAGTTTATTCGTTACACACTTATATACAAATCATAAATCTCTCAATAATATTAGTATCTAGATGTGTTTACATTATAAAAAAACCTTCCTTCTGCCGACGAAACACTTCGACTGTTATCCTGAACAAAATCGATCAAAGTGCCACTACAAATAAAATTTAAAAGTGCTTAAGTTTTCATTTCATGATTGCACGGTAAACACTTATTATATAAAGAAAAGTAATAATACTGAAAGAAAGTCCAATTACAGTTATTTCCTCCCACTCAATAAGAAAACAGAACAATGCAATAGTTTACAAAGGAAACTTTGTGAAACAAACAAATACTTTTCAAAAGATTCAGTTACTGTACAATTTTCTTGTAACTATAAGAGCTACCATCACCATCACGCCTGTTTTCCCCGAAGGGTTAGGCAGAGGCGTACCAATGTACACCCACAGTTCGCCGGTATATTTAGGTCCCATGTAATAGGGGGCGAGCCTATTGCCATTAACCGGGCACAAATCCAAACTCCGAGCTGCTACTGAGAATAACGATCTTATACAGGCTATTCAGCATGATTAGAAATTAGAAAACACGTTAAAAAAAAAGACGGATCTCCCAGAAAACAAAATATCTTGTGTACAATTTTAGACCCACTCTCACCAAAATCATTTATTTAAAACATCATTGCATCAGGAATGCAATACAATACATTGTTAGACAGTAACAAAGGCATAATCTTTAAAATATTTAGCGCTAAATATATGCTATGTTTTGAACATAATTGTAGATTTATGGAAAGTAAGAGGGAGGCCAAAGAAAAGATGGATGGATTGTGTGAAGAATGATATGAAAGAGAAGGGAGTCAGTGATAGTATGACGGCTGACAGGACAGCATGGAAGAAGAAAACGTGTTGCGCCGACCCCAAGTAACTTGGGATAAGGGCAGGAAGATGATGATATGCTTTGTTTAGTGATTCGTGGTGAAAGAAAAGGAATACATTAGTCATGTACCCGGATCAAAAATAACAAATGATGGAAATTGATGGCTCGAACAAAAGGGTTTAGTTCTGCCAAAATGAACTAACCCATCTCAAAATTTCTTGTTTAATAATTGTTATGATTTTGAATATTTACTGCTGATTAATTTTAAATGTATTACAATATTATAAAAATCTAAAGTTTGTTAGTTTGTGAGATGGTAGTGGGCTATCTCTGGATCTACAGAAACGATTTTGATAATTCTTTAAGAAAGTCACGCTATTTGTGAGTGTCATAGGCAATATAACAGCACACTATCACCCACGGGAGCGAAGCAATTTTGGAGATAGTAAAATTGAACCGTTATTGCTGGAAAGTAACGTAACACATTTGAAAACGTATCGTATGAAATGTTCCTTGTTCATTCTTCTCCAAAGATATACCTATACGTAGCTACGTTTTGGAACAGGCAACTAACTTCAACTTCCTAACTAAGTCACGGACTCCTTATCAGATATAAAGTGCCTGTAAATAGTTTAATTAAAATAAATGCTTTGACTTTGTCTTAAGGAATGATTGCTTTTTAGTCGTGATTGAAAAATAAATAGCTTCCGCGCAGAAAATAAAATAAAGCACCTAATATATTATTTTCTACGTCGTTTATATTTTGTTAAGGAGTATAAAATAACATACCATCACGCTTGTATGGCCCCAAAGGGTTAGACAGAGGTGTAGGTAGATTCCAATGAACACCCACAATATGTTATGTATTCGCTTTATGTTTAGGTTCCATGTACATAATAGGAGGCTAGCATTGCCATTTACCGGGCAAAAATCCTAACACCGAGCTGCTACTGAGAATTTCATAGAAAAAAACCCAATTAATTTTTGCTCAACTTAGGAATCGAACCTTGCCTCCAGCATAGCAATTGCGCTTAGGACCACTAAGCTAACGAGGCAATTTACTAGATAAAATTATGCGTTGATAAACCAAGCATAGATTTCCAAATCAAACAATGACTGTGTGAATAAAAATATCGATGAATATAAATTTTGCAGGAATTTTCGTTTATTGCGTGGGAGTGATGGCTAACAGAGAGTCGAAGTGAACAGATGTTCCAGTTAATTACCAATAAACTTGCTAACGATCACTATAATGGCCAAACTGAGGTACTCAACAAACCATTTTTGTTGAGTATCTACATGAACATTATAAAGATGTAACGTCAGACAATCAATGACCGATTTTTTGTCGGAGAGGATGGAACATGTGAATTATAATATACCAACGTCCTATAAAAAGTGGGTCCCACAAAACTATGGATCTACAGGAAAAAAAATTAACCAGTGCGTAAATTTTGCCATAATAAACTTCAACACGTTTTATTAAACACGTATATTTTATTTTGATATGTCTTAGTACTAAAAAAAAAAGTTATCGCTTACGAAACATGTTTACTTAAAAACCATATTTTATTGTCACTCGGCGCTAGCGCATTCCCCACCCCCTCACCCCAGTCATGCGCCCGGGCGACGGCCGAGAGTTTTCATTGATAGTATGGCGAATAGATTATGTCCATGTTTTGCTTATTTCAAACTCGGATAAGGATGAATTTTTTTTTTAATTTTTTTTTATCTAAACACGGAAATGTGTTCTATTACTGACACTGAACTACCAAAAAAAAATTACGCACTGTTTAAAAACTTTTCCTGTATTGAACGATCCGATTATCAGTCTTACAAAAGCTCGGTCGTGTGCACTCTTAGGGCCTAAGAGTTTCGTTGGAGCGAATTTTTGTAAGACATCTGCATTGCTTTATTGGAATTCATATGAACCATTTCTCCCCAACAAATCTGATTCCAATTGACTGTCGTATGCGAGCACCCTAAGCCAAATATTTACAACATACATTTTTCTTACTGAAATGAAAACGAATCCCAGAAACAGTAAATCAAAGAGAAACATCAATTCAATGCATGCAGAGAACGCGATCTATCTCGTGACGCGCAAGTTGAGTGAAAAAGAAAAAATATGTAGAAGCGAGGATGGATACCTATTTCCATGCGGACAGGGCTATAGGCAATAACTAGTAAATATATCAGAGGTTTATTGCCTGGAAATTGCAACTACGGCATTGGGGAAAGGTCTTCATGAATATAAAGTTAGAATTACAAGCAAATATGATACAGATGTCCTTTACATCGAATATAAATTATTTCGTACGAGCGAACGGCCCGTGACTTCTTCAGTGTGGCTTATTTAACCCGCCATAAGTTACGTCTTTGGTGACTGCTCCGCTGCCGGGAGTCGTAGCGTGATGTTTTATAGCCTATGTTACTCAAGAATAATGTAGCTATCTATCGGCGAAAAAATTGTAAAAATCGGTCCAGTAGTTTCGAAGCCTATTCGTCACAAACAAACAAATAAAAAAAACTTATCGCTTTATAGACCGCTTGGGACGGTCGTACCCTAAATGCAACATCGGTCCCCCAACGCGACGTATTTTATTTTTTTACTTTTTAAAGGGAACTTAGGATTTTGTGTCGGGGGTTTTTTAAATTATTAATTTAATTTTTGTTTAATAATCATGACTTTTTAATATGGTAATTGACTTTCGTTCTGACTGTACTCACTGCAATTTTAAGGAGTCTCTAATCTAAGAGAAGTACTTATGTATAGAGTTTTTTTACCCATTCTTATCTATACGAAACTACCATATTGAAGAAGCAACTAGGTCTAATTACTTTTCTCTTTTAAATGACATTCAAAAGTATATTTTAATAGCCTAATTAAAATAAATGATTTGCTTTGAGGCTTTGATCAATTCCTTTGCTTTTCCTTTGTATAGTAAGAGCTAGATTTTAAATCATATTATGTTAAATCTTGACTGTTGCGTTCAGTTGGGGTCAAAGTCAACAGTGCGGAATATTCATGCATATTTGCCTTTGTAGCTCATATTTAAAGTGATGTAGTTTATAAAGTACTGAAACTAAACTACACTCGTTATTAGACGGAACGATGGTTTTGACGTACTGTAGAGGCTTGAATTGAAGGAGCCTATACAACCTCTTATTTATACACTATGATATTGATGCCGCTTATATTTCTATAAGAAGTAAGTAGCCGTCAGTCTGTTAGAGACGGACTGTCATCATCATCTGCTTAGCCTTTTCCCAACTATGTTGGGGTCGGCTTCCAGTCGAACCGGATGCAGCTGAATATCAGTATTTTACATGGAGCGACTGCCTATCAGACCTCCACAACCCAGTAATGGGTAATACGGTACTCTTGGTAAGACTGGTTGTCAGACTTTCTGGCTTCTGACTAACAGTAACGACTGTCAAAGATCTACAAATGACAGCCGGGACCAACGGCTTTACGTGCTTTCCGAGGCACGGAGGAAACTCGCTATGGTAAATGGTCACCCATCCACAGACCAACCTCGGCAAGCGTGGCTTAACCCGGAAGATTGGTCTATGCGGCTGTAATTATTTAGTCCACGAGAGACGGACTGTCATAAATATTATAATATAATATTGAATATATAAATAAATAACATTGAAGTTAATAAAGTCTTTGCATTATTAGCGTTTGGTCCCTCCACTACCACAAGCGTTACAGTATTATCATGATACGGTAAATTAATTATGCCAATGATTTTAGCAGAATCATTGACGTCAAACGACGTACTACCGAGTTTCACTATGTTTTTTATGATGAAAATTTCATTAGCTATTTTTAGCATTATTCGTTTATTGAGGGTAGTGGGTGGCCCCACGTATAAGGGTGTGTCTGTACTATTATCTGGTCATTAGTCCGGTCATGTGGCGTAATACTACAAAGCTATATACGTATGTATATCTTGAGTACCTAATGATTTCCGGATTTTTTTATTTGTATCACAAAAACTTTCTTTTTATTCAGACGTTGTTTCAAAAAGTTGACTTTAAGTTCGAATAGTAACATATAATAATATCGATATCTGTTTTCTATATGTAACTTACTTCTTACTTATCTTGGTGGTATTTTTTGTAAATGGCTATTTTTCTACATTGTTTTACATTTATCGCGAAATAACGAAACTAATTAGCCGCTAACACTAAAATAACGATTGCGTATAACGTTATTTTTTTAATGTTATATTGAAAGGGTAAAACTACTCACAATGTTATTAATAATAACAGTGAGAAAACCGTATGTATGTATTTAATTAATACTACGATGAAGGCCAACTTGGCAAGTGGTCTCACTCTCACGATGGACATGAATTTACGGACCAATGCCAAAGTGAAGTGGTCCGCAATAATAGGCAACTGATTAAGTGTCCTTCAACTTCAAGGAAATATAAATCGAATATGCTGAATGAAGGGTTTTTCTTTGAATAAGGTTCCGGGTGCGTAAAACAATTTAAAAGAGAATTAAATCAAACGGATCTTTGTAAAGTATTGTATTATTTTTCTGACAAAATAAATTAAAATTGGTATTGGTGGAAAAAGGTGTACACACATTAGTACACCTCTGCCTAACCCTTTGGGTAATATAGGCCTGATGGTATGTATGTATGTATGTAGGTTGTAAAATAAATATGTCAGTTTGACATTTTCATTTGTTTTTAATATGTCAAACAGCCATGTTTATAATCCTTCCGTCATAGACCCAAAAATGTCAATATTAATAAATAATAAACAAGCGTGTGTACTATTTTCATTCACTAGGTCTGTCAGTAGCGTTAACTTCGTGAATTGAAATGGATAACCGAGAGAAACATTAAGCGTGGCTAGAGAACAAAAACGGTCGCGTAGGCTGACGCTAGGATTAAAGTTAGAACCCGCTTTGTAACGAGATAGACGGACTTTAAACGAGAAGTAATTTGATACTGTTATTTGCGGGAATGAAACAAACGACTGTTTAGTTGGCAAACTGTTATTTGTAGACAAAACAACGGTTAAATTGAGTTGGTTGTGTACGCAGCAGTACTGAAGTACGCTATGGTAAATAGAGAGACCAAACTGTATTCTTGTTTACGACTTTAATCGATCGGGGGTTCACGAAAACAAACGGCCGAGAGACCGACCACACTGTACCTACAATAATACTGCCTTACAGTGGCTTTAAGGGCAACAGAGGACAACTCAGACAAATAATTGATGGAACAGTAAGAGAAAATATCATTAATTAAGTTGGCCCATCAGTAAAACATTCCTAATAATGAACTCGGTTTCCTGGAAGGAAAGGGGCAAGATTTCTCGACAAAAATATTTTTAAAAGACTTGCAGAAATTAAAGTCACAACAAACAATAGAAAATATAAAAATTAACTGTTTTTTTAAGACTAGCAGTAAAGCACTTTGGAAAGCACAGACGAACGACAGACGTGTCAAATTGCATACCAAAGTCTTTGGTACTACAAATTGCCGCACGCTAGAATTGACTTCTTTAATGACCATCGACTGCCAAAGAGTCTTCAGACTGTTCGCAGTCTAACTTTACGTCATTAGATCCCCGGTACAAACCTGATATTTGCCGATCAGAATGACGCAAGAAATGTACGCAAAAAGCAGAAAAGTTTCAATCTGATCAGAACTAATTAAAATGAGAAACCACAGATGCTTTCAGTTATAAAGTTAGTATATATACTTAATAGACTTGCGCAGAAATCAAACTGAGCAGACAGAAAACAAGCAATTACATTTTTTGCTTGCTTAAGACAAATGTGAGCAATGGTTTACTTCTAAGAGCTACAAAATTTAATTCATAGAGTGCTAAAACTAAGTATAAACTGGATATTTTAGCGAAAGTGTGTTCTGGATTTAGATAACTTTTATCACGAGCCAATGAGATATTTACGAGGCAAACGCAAGCCACAGGTGGCCACTGCAGACTGTTTCTTGTAGATAATAATGTGGTAACTACGGAAATATTGTTCGTGTTTTATTAATAATTCTGAAAAAGAAGAAACTAAAACTATATGCGGTTAACTGAAAAATTTTGATTAGAAAATTGAATTCGAACTTTAGATATCTGCTAGGGCATATATATGGCATCCAAATATTGAGATCTTTTTTATGTTATTATTTTGAAATCAATTGAGACATAAAATTTCTAAATTAAATGATAATACTTAGATCGGAAATGCCATATTTATTAATTTTATTTATAGAGGTAAAAGTACTGGTCCGAAGCTAAACTATTTCCGAGCTTTTCACGATATTTTTATGGCATATTTGACTTTCATGCTGATGAAGTCGCAGGTAGAAGCTAGTTTTTAATATATATTTAATCTTCCATAGTTTCCATGGCACTCATAGAAATCTAAGATATATGTTCGTTGAATCTCTCACTAAGATACTGAAGATACTGAAGTGTTTACGAAAGCAGACATAATGGTTGACAGTGTCGTTCCAAAATATTGCACAACTTCTATTACGTGTTTTTTGGTAAACATTTATTTACCACATCACAAAAGAAAAGCAATGGAGCGTAAAACTTGATTCACATACATCGTGTTTCCCATTTTCGGTGTGCTAAGCCAAACATTTTTTTTGGTCGAATCTTTTCCCTCAAGTCTTGTTTATCTACACAACCACTCCGTTTTATGGATAACGTAATAATATATTTTTTATCCGGGTCTAGTTTTCTTAGCCACTATTTTTTCTCTTAAGTACTATCTACGTCCCTAATCACGGGATTATTTCTATTTAAATCGGCAGAGTATTACGTTAAGTCTATAAAAAAATAGAACTTAGGACTAATATTATAAATGCAAAAGTAACTCTGTCTGTCTGTCTGTCGGTCTGTCTCTTCTTCACACCTAAACCACTGAACCGATTTCAATGAAATTTGGTACAGATATAGTCTTGGACCCGAGAAAGGACATAGGATAGTTTTCATCCCGGAAATCCCTCGGGAACGGGAACTGTTAATCCACGCGCACGAAGTCACGGGCAAAAGCTAGTAATAATATATTTTTTATCCGGGTCTAGTTTTCTTAGCCACTATTTTTTCTCGTAAGTACTATTTATCTACCCTAATCACAGGATTATTTTCTATTTAAATCGTCTGAGCATTACGTTAAGTCTATAAAAAAATAGTCCGTTACTATTTCCAGCTTTAGAGAGATCCAACGTTTGTTAGGTTTACGTAATTTATTTTTGTGGTAATGGTTTTTTTTTCTATCTAATCGCCTTTACAATCGTTACATATACAATAAACATATTTTTATCAGGTTTCTCTTGTGTCCAAAAATAGAAATACGAATAACGTTGAGCAATTTATGTCCACAACAATAATTATGAAATGAAGAAATTCCACCTTAACCTTGTTTCAAAGTTGTAAAAGTCAACAGAGGAAACTGAGGTACCTAAAATATAACGCAGCAGAGGTATTAACTTGGGTTATGAACCGCGTTATTGGTGCCGGCATCTAAGGTACCATGAAGCAAGGCTGAAATTGTATCCATTTGAAAGAGAAAATTATACGTGTACATTTAATAACGCTAAATGTATATTACGTCCTTAAGAAAGGAAATGTATGCTCATAAATAACCGTTGAAGCATCTTAAGAACACAAACGAAATGAAAATGTCCTCTCCTTTAAGAAATACTTATTCAAATTCTTCAATGTTCGTTGTTACAGGAAATTGAAAAAAGTCATCGATAGAACGACAACGAATGATGTTTTTAATTGGCATGGTAACAGAAAAATGAGTGAAGATGATACTTCCAATATAACACAGACACTGACGAATCTATTCGAAGAAATGTTACTAGAGACTGAAATGACTGGTGAGAACAGAACGAACGTGGATTTCACCTCGTTCCTAGCAGCTTTGAGGGAGCAGACGACTAAGAACAATTCCCATGCAGCTCCTTTGGACTTCGGTGCCCTAGTCAAGCTTGTAGATGGCTTGTGGACCAAACTTAACCTGACGAGACCCAGTGAACCAGCCTGCACGTACTGCGATGGAAACTTCAGAGATATCATTCTGGCCTACAACAGTATTCATGGATACCTCAGTCTCATTGTAAGTATTATTTTACGAGACAATAGCCTTAATATTTTAAGCTTGTTTTTCGAATATTTGGTCCCTAAACAAGATCCCGGATTGTGATGTCAAGTGTAAAAGGGATTCCAGCATATTGTTAGCAATATTATGTTCCCACGGCATTGGAGGAAATCGCTTTATTTACTTAGTCGCTTTAGCACAGCTAGCCGAACTACCTACGGTCCTTTTCGAGATTCTGCATTCTCAATATTTATTGATAAAGAAAGTTAAATCTTATATTGAATAGGAAAAGAAGCGATTTTTATTTTGCATAACTTAAGTCTATTTACTGTATCCAATTTAATTTTAAATGGAATCGGTAAGCACTTTCCGGATGCAAGTTATTTCTTTTTCCAATAATAATAAGCTGGAGATTATTTTTACACTTCCTGAAAAACAGCCTTGGGGTTTGTTTGCGTGAAAAATTACGGATTACTTTTTTATCAACGAACCGAGATACTATTTTTATTTCTCAGTACGTTTTAGCTCAAATAAAATCATTTTTGTAATTGATAAATTGAAATTGAAGTTTTAAAGGTTAGGTAAGAATATAGGTTTATTAACAAACTTATACGTTGGACTATTACATGGGACCTAAATATACCGGCGAACTGTGGGTGTACATTGATACACCTCTGCCTAACCCTTCGGGGAATACAGGCGTGATGGTTTACTGGTTTTTCACTATTTGTGCAGCTTTTTTCCCAAAATCAATGTACCTATCTGGAATGTATTGGTATGGTAATGTATACAAAGGTATTTTGCATTAAACTTATGGTATTTTTGTTTATTTAAATGAAGGGCGCGGGTGTACCTTCTTATTTAGGGATTTTTTCTAGACCTGTTGCCAGGCACCGAAACAGTATTTTTTAACTAAAATCGAAGAACAAACTGCGGACACGTTTCAATTAACCAAAGAAGTTGTCTTATAAATGCTAAGCCCACGAAGTAAAGCCGTTTGTTCTCTGTCTAGGCTTTCCAGGTCACTTGATTGATTCATAATGACAGCTGTGTATTAGGACGGTAGGTCGATATTATTGTTGGGAACTAGGTCAAATAGGTCACTTGTGGACAACTTAGACACATGATTCATTGACGTTGTACGTATTAGTTCTCTATTAGTTTTGAGTGCAATGGCGAAGTTTAGAGGGGTTTTGATATCATTCTCGACTTTAATTAAAAGTTTACTTAAAGGCACTTAATTTATTTCTTCGTCTATCTATAATTCAACGTAAAATTTTATACCACTGAAGGTGGCAAACAAGCTAACGGCCCGCCTTGTGTTAAGCGGTTACCGCTGCCTATGGACATTTGCAACACCAGAGGCATCACTCGTGCGTTGCCGACCCCGCAAAAGTACAATCCACACAACAATCTATCTCACTGCCAAATTTCATCTAAACCCGTTCAGTCGTTTAAACGTGAAAGAGTAACAAACATCCATCTATCCTCACAAACTTTCGCATTTATAATATTATTAGTAGGAAGTAAAATATTGGTAGGATTTTATTTTATTTGTAGTTTAAAAAATAAATTAGTATAAAATAATTGAATTAAACCAAAATTACTAATAATTAAATTATTAGAAATTTTGGTTTTGGTAATTGGTAGGTCAGGTGAGTAATAAATTAGTAGTAATTATTAGTATTAAATAACTAGGTTAAAAAGTATAATTCTGTCAACACTTTCATATAAACAACCAGCAACATAAAAATGTTGTGTAAAACGTTAATCTGTCCATTAACGAACATTATTGGCCAATTTGGCTTGATCATCGCACCATAATGATTTGCAAACATAACCTAGGGTATCAAATGTACCATAATTAAGGCCGTACATGAATGAATTGAGGGCTATTTACATTGAATTGATGGGTTTTTGATAGTCGTGACCGTGATCAAATTCGTAGAAGAGTATGTTGTTTTACAGATTTTTGTATATATGTATAAATGTTTACGTTACTCTTGTTTGATTTAGGTAATGGTATTAATTTTTGTATCCTACTACTATTATAAAGGCGAAAGTTTGTATGTATGTATGGATGTTTGTTACTCTTTCACGCTTAAACGGCTGAATGGATCTGGATGAAATTTGGCACAAAGATAGATTATAGTCTGGAATAACACATAGGCTACTTTTTATCCCGGGAAAATGTACGGTACCCGTAGGATAACACATCAACTGTGACGCGGACGAAGTCGCGGGCAGAAGCTAGTATACAATAATTAATACTGTGAAAAACCCAACTTTTTCTGGAAACCAAAGTGTTTCCAGAAAAAGACGGGTTTTCTAAAAAAATTTCATGTAAAGACCATCACGCCTGCATTCCCCGAAGGGTTAGGCAGAGGTGTACCAATGTACACCCACAGTTCGCCGGTATATTTAGGTCTCATGTAATAGGGGGCGAGCCTATTGCCATTAACCGGGCACAAATAATCCAAACTCCGAGCTGCTACTCAGAATTTCAAAGAAATACCCAATAACACTTTTTGCTCGACCCGGGAATCGAACCCAGGACCTCTAGCGTAGCAGTCGCGCTTAGGACCACTAGGCCACCGAGGCAGTTAAAGATAAAAGATTTTTTTGTTTGTTTGTTTGTATCGAATAGGCTCTGAAACTACTGGAATGATTTTAACCAATTTTTTCATCAATAAAAATTACATTAGTTCTGTGTAACATTCCTATATAACATCTCGCTTTGACCTACGGGAGCGAAGCAGTAACCAAAGACGTAATTTGACACGTGTGAAATAAGTCGCGGGCGGATATTAGTATTTGAGAATTTTGGCTACAATATTGTTTTCTTTTATGTAGGTACAATCAATCACTAGTCTAGTACCTATCAAAATTAATTATTGGAATCTACAAACAATGGATTTATTTACGAAATTCAAATATCAATCACGTCAAATTTTGTTACCTACCGAAAATATGAGCGATCGTATTTATATTTCGTTGATCATTTATTGAAAATCCGCTAACAAAGTGGATTTATTTCAGTTAATTATCGTTAACGGCAAAACTCAGTATCCAAATAAATACAAAAGATCTTTAACTTATTGA
Source organism: Caradrina clavipalpis (assembly GCA_932526535.1). NCBI lineage: Eukaryota > Metazoa > Arthropoda > Insecta > Lepidoptera > Noctuidae > Caradrina > Caradrina clavipalpis. The sequence continues at coordinate 6,656,844 of OW052103.1, forward strand.
ATTATATTAACAGTCAGTCTTCGTAGAAAATGATGTCATTTTCTATCTACAAAATTCTATATTTTCCAGACCGTGTGCGTCAAACTAGTAAAACTTTCTTAGTTTTCATAAAATAGTCAGACAATTAATATCAATAAACTAAGCTGACGTCTGAAACAACTCATTTAAATAATTCCGTTAAAAGTTTCATTCAAGATATTTATTGAAAAGGGTAAGTTAATTAAATGAGGCACGATAACCTTGCCTCTTTATAAATTCAAATTACGAGGGGGTAATTTGTAACCAGTTTTTGTAACGTCCGTGAATAGGGACTTTTTATTTTAATATCAATTAATTCTATGTCTGTGACGTCTACAGTTTTGTTTCTATTGAATATTTGACTACATAAAAGACGGTTTTAGGCTATCGTGAGAAATATCGTAGATATATAGTGTCGGTGTATTTAGAGCGTGATGAATGAACATCTTTTGTATGCCTACTGATATATTCTTATGTAAGGGTGATGCCACACGGGGGTTGTTTACGCGTTGCGTTGGCGCTGCGTCGACTGATCGGTGACGCTCCGTCGTTCTACATATGAATCTGAACGGCATGCCATACGATGCGTTAAAATGCGTTTTGGAACGAGCAACTAGCTTCAATTATTAAACTGTAACTTCTTGACAGTTCAAAAGTGCCTGTAAATGGTCTAATTGAAATAAATGCTTTGACTTTGAGTTTGACTTTGAATGATGGGCAATGCACAAGGATAGGAGGGAGACGAGGTGGGGAAGGGAGCTGCGTTGACACGAAGAAGCGGCAGCGCAATATTTAATAGCATATAGTTCCGTTGACGCAGCGTCCACGCACGCTCGTGTGGCATCACCGTAAGTGTTCACAGAGTGCTTAGAAACAAGCAGCTTGTAAGTACATCATTAGTCATGAGAGCATTACATAACGCGTGAGCACTTTGTAATTAATTTGATACAAGTATGTAGATTACTCTGAAGACGAGAAGAGTTGAGTATTATGATCGAATCAGCGGTAACGTTATTGCTATATTTTTTTTATTAAATTCAAACCTTATTAATAAAAAGCTCATTTTTACAATTCCGTACCCAATGCGAGTCGAACGGAACCCTGCTGATATAACAACAAATACACACCTTCACGCCTGTATTTTCCGACGGGTTAGGCAGAGGTATACCAATGTATACCCACAGTTCGCCGGTATGTTTACTGGAACATCAAATAATAAAAATACAATTTAAAAAACTATTTTTCCGTTACATATTGTCCTGCGGTACCCGACCCTTCGTGTGAGCAGTTTTCTATTAATAAAGAATTATTTTCCACATAAATACTGCTCATTCATAAAAACCTTAGACTATTGATATTTCCTGTAAACAATCGTAAAAATGAAAATTGGCTTCATTCCAAGAGTCCAAAGTCGATTAATTACTAGCCACCTTTATATTTATGGGGCCCTGGTACACAAATATTACAATTGTTTGTTTATAGACGCCTATTATGTACTGTGCACACACGGTCTACGGAAATTATTTCAATTTTCGTAAGAAAAATATACCATCACGCCAGTATTCCCCGAAGGGATAGGTAGAGGTGTACCAAAGTACACCCAGAGTTCGCCGGTATGTTTAGGTTCCATGTAATAGGGGGCGAGCCTAGCAGTCGCTCCGAGGCAGTTACGTAAGAATAAATAAAAATAATTTGAAATATTATAATTTTCTTCCACTATTAACAATTGATAACGGATAAATAATAATTATAATATGACAATTTTTGTCGTGGGAGACAGGTGCCTAAACTTAGACGTGGCCTGTATTTCAGGACACCGGAGACCTACTACTATTACATAATATTATATGTATAAATAGTTAAAAGGTAATTGTTCCGGGAGTCAAATTTCTTTTTTTTTCTTTTTCGCATGTACGGAAATTGGCAACTTTCAAGTTACTTCTTTACCACCTTTGGTTGACTGCGAGAACGCCTATGGATTAAGTCAGGCTGTGTGTTTTATGTTGTAAAACGTTTAGTTTAATTAATTAATTTGATGGAAGAGAAAGAAAAAGATATAAAATAAAAATAAAACTTAAAATACAACTCTACGAATACTTTCATTTCTTTCATGCCTTTTGAGACGGTACGTAAATGGCGATATTCTTTTGCCAAATAGTTCCAATTAGCTACAGATAAGTCACTTATCTTTAAGAAACTACGGTTATCACGCCTCTCCAACGAAATTTAAAAATTTTCTTCGCAATAGAACCTAATCTTTAAATGTGCTGTAAACGCACTTTAGTGTGCCAAAAGTCCAAAAGTACGTTCACTTAGTTGGAAAGAGTGTTTTGCGCCAACTTTGCTATCTAATTGACCCATAAGTTACTGAATACAGTTCTGGCTTCTGTTCGTAATACCATTTTAAAACTAGCGAATTTTCTTTGATTTTCGTTGTATTAAAGTTTGTGGTATTTTTTCTTTTTATCTTTGCAACGTTAGTCGGTAAAAAGTTTTTTATTCGGATTTTGTTTAACTCCTTTTCTTTTGATTATTAAACGTTTTTAGTTCTCTGGAAAAATAAAATAATGGCATTCGTTAGTACAGGAATAATTTAAAGAAAAAAAAAGCTATGTGCTCATTAGATATAACCATGAGAGTCCCAGGTGTGGCTCAGAATAAAAAAAAATGGTAATAATAAGAACAATGTTTTGTTTGTGTGTCGCATGCGTGTAGCATACCCTACCGTTTCACCTGCGTTACATCTTTGATTACTACGCTACGACCTATAAGAGCGGATGCTCTCATAGGTCGTAGCGTGATCTTACATAGCCTTGTAACCTTTCTCATTTAACAGGCTATATAACGCAACAAGACTTTTTCAAATCTGATCAGCAGTTTCTGAGATGAACACGTTCAAACAAACAACACCTCAACTTAACCATACTAATACAAACACAAATAAACTTGTTCTAGGTATGCTTCTTCGGAAGCCTAGCAAATGCGCTGAACGTGGCAGTACTGACGCGGCGAGACCTGGCCGCGGCGCCTATCAACCGTCTGCTGAAGTGGCTCGCAGTAGCTGATGTCTTCGTCATGCTGGAGTACGTGCCCTTCGCCATCTATCGATATCTGGTGAGTACAACTTGGATAAGTTTATATTTAGGAGTTAGTTGAAGACCTGGACTTTTACACCAAGAAAAAATATCCTTGAAAAAAATCTACGCACAAAGATAATTATCTATAATATCTGATAAGTAGATCTTGGATAAAATTTCTATTAAGAAATAAAGTGAATACCTGGACTTTACTTCCGAGAAAAAAAAACATTCAAAAAATCTACCTCAAAAATCTAAGACGTATTTTTGTCAGATTTTTGAGAAATGCGTAATCAGCATCGATAGCTATTAAAGTCTTTTGTCTTAATATACACCACCAATTCGGCACGCTTTACACATACATTACATTGATGAAAACTGAAAGAACTCCTCGTGTCTTGATAATAATATTGTTTAACAAAGTGACTACGATGCGTCGGAAATGCGACCAAACGTTAGGCGAGGAATACACAAATGTTATTAGTAATTTGCATGCTACTGCACGCTATTGTGCCATTACAACTTCTGGGTGTTGAATGTCACATTGGATTTCAAGCTAATTCCATACGTACATTTGTGTTAGTTGATGATACGTGTATTCCTGATGTAACGTCACCCTTTGTAGATACCTATACAGTGTTATTTTATTCAAATCTTGCTTGGTGAATTTAAGTAAAGAGATCTTTAAGTTATCCGGCAAGCGCAGCGTAAGACGTCCACCCGCAAGTTGGACAGACGACGTGATTAAGATCGTAGGAAAACGCTGGATGCAGGCCGCTTCCAACTGGTCTTTTTGGACATCTATGGGGGAGGCCTATGTCCAGCAGTGGACGTCCTGATGATGATGATCTTCAAGTGAGCTGTCAAACCCTAGGCATAACCCTAGGATGACATCTAACCTCAAACTCACTACAAAAGATTTTTGTAGAAAAAACTGACACTATGGAAGGCGACGCCGGCAGGCATCATTAACATCCATCATTATTAGGTTCCCTCTGTACTCTTTGTCTTAATATACTCGTACTCCACTACTTCGTTACGCTAATGTACTCATATTACATTTGTTTGTTCCACGATAAATCAATATTAGGCACCTTCCAAGAAAACAAAATAAATCTTTTTGTTTGATAAACTTCGCTCTTAAACATTTCTGAAAATGTAGTTACATTTTTTCCAGGAAAACTGTGCCTATAAACTGTTATATAATAACGGAATTTGCTTAATATTCTTGGAATTATTGTTTATTTGTCAATAACAAATATTAGTACCAATAGAACGTTTTCAATTCATATTATGTACTTTCTAAGTTTATCATGGGTATTACTGACGTCAAAAAAACGTTCTGTAAAGACAAGGATTTTTGTGGAAGTATATATACATACATTCAGAAACTACATAGGAATAGGAATAACTTCCTATGTAGTTTCTGAATTTATCTTGGACTAATGTCCAGTAATCAGTGTCAGTAAACTGACATACATTTACCGGGACATAAAATGGATAAAATTCTGAAATCGCCAATCCGCCTTTAGCAGGCGTGGTGATAAATGCTCGTAGCTTCTCTATATGAGAAGAGATCTTTGCCCTGCAGAGGGACAATAATTAATAGACTGGTTTAATTATATATTTTTTTAAGAAATATTAAACATCTAATTTTCGTTTTATTGTCGTACTGTGTTTTGATTATTAGCAGCCAAAACTAGTCTTTCTATAATATGGGTAATGGCAAAAACGAGATAATACAGCTCATCGGAATCAGTTTTAACTCCAACAATCAGAATCAGAACACCCAGGACGTTAGGCTCAGCAGTTGTGACAGCAATGTTATACAGATTTTTACGGGTGGGTTTACCTTCTATTTGTAAGGACGAAGGTAATCACTTTGCTCAAAGGTTGGGTGGCCATTAGGATAAAATGATTGAATTCTATAAAAGGCTTTACTTCCGAGTTGATCCCATTTACTCTACCCTCTTGTGCCAGTGTTATTTGCACCTTCCTTATATCGGTTTCATGGAAATAGTCTTTCGGGTCCGGAGATGATTTGAACTTGTCCCGGCCGTTGATCCCGGCCAAACGATTACCGTGGAACTCCCAAGACTATCAGTATGTTTCGGTTCTTGGAAACTTTCTAAGTGATTTAAGACTTGCGTCAGTATGTTCATTTTCATCGTGGGGAAAAATTGTTTTTCGAGTTTGTGATAAGCATTTAGGACTTGTTTATTTATTAATTTAGTTAGTTAGTTAGTTAGTTAGGGTATCCAACAAAACGTATACACATGTAATGTAATTCTCCAGACCGATTCCGGCCACGGCGGCTAATCTTAATGCAGACTAGCCTCGTACGCAGGAGATATTATAGTGCACAAGTGTGTGCGCAAACACAGGTGCACTCCCTCTTCCCTAACTCTCATAGCTCGATGGGAAGGCAATCCGACACGACCGGAGAGAGATCAGGCGCAGGACCAACGGCTTTATGTGCTTTCCGAGGCACGGGAAACACACACACACATAATGACAACAAAACAAAAGGTACTACGTAGGTGTACTTCTTAACTTATAGGAGCACAGCATGCACTAAAACTTAACAACCAGCTAAGAAAGTACTAATAAAGCAATTTATCTAGTTCTTAAAGATAAAAGAGGAACAAAAAAGAGTAGAATTACTGCCTCGTTAGCCTAGGGGTTCTAAGCGCAACTGCTACGCTAGAGGTCTTGGGTTCGATTCCCAGGTCGAGCAAAGTGTTAGGTTAGGTTAGGTGTTAGGAAATGTGCCCGGTTATTTTCAATTAGGTCGCCCGCTATTACATGGGACCTAAACACACCGGTGAACTGTGGGTGTACATTGGTTCACCTCTGCCTAACCCATCGGCGAACACAGGCGTGATGGTATATACGTATTTAAGTAAAATTATGGAACGCAAACTAACCTCAAAAGTAACTCAAAAATAAAACAGGATTTGTCTGAAAAAATATGCTTGAATCAGAATGAATCTGGAGGTCGTGATGCTTCAGAGGAATTTCATAAAATTCCGTATTGCAACATTACTATTCGGTCAACAGTGTTACAAACTGTCGGGAGTTTTGAAACTGTCAGTTTTGTTTGAGAGAGCTTTGCTGCCTCAGAAACATGGCATTTTCATTAACCTTTCAACAATTTTGCTTTGTTTATTGAAACTCGCTTTTGCTCACAACTTTGTCCGCGTAAATGCCGGTTATCGCGGGCGCAAACGAAGTCGTGGAATTAAAAGTAGCCTATGTTCTTTCCTCCTTTTTTATTTTTTATTTTACTTCCGTACTTTTCATCAAGGGAACCGTTTGTCTTGGTATGGGCATGTGAAGAGGAGGGATGACAAACATGTGACCAAAAGAGTAATGAATATAAATGTGGATGGATGGAGAGGAAGAGGGAGGCCAAAGAAAAGATGGATGGATTGTGTGAAGAATGATATGAAAGAGAAAGGAGTGAGTGACAGCATAACGGCTGACAGGATGGTATGGAAGAAGAAAACGTGTTGCGCCGACCCCAAGTAACATGGGATAAGGGCAGGAAGATGATGACTTTTCATCAAAATCTGTCCAGAACTTTAGTCGTGGAAGCGTAACAGAAAGAGAAACGGAGTTACTTTCGCATTTAAAATATTACTAGTTTTTATGCCCGCGATTTTGTCTACGTCAAATTTGATGTATTATCCCACGGGAACCGTAAATTTTTTCGGGATAAGAAGTATCCTATTCCACACTTCAATCTAATCTTTCTCCGTTTCAAAATTCATCCAGGTCCGTTCAGTCGTTTAAACGTGAAAGAGTAACAAACATCCCTCTATCCCAGCCTTTTTTTACTTGTGGGCGCTGCAGGTCTAAAGGGGGGCGGTAAGAGACCCAGAGAAAACATGGGGGCGTTGTGAAGAGGCTTAGGGGGCGATTTGTAATTTCATCTAGCTAGGAGGACTCTTAGACACCCTTAGAAGGGAAGTACGCGGAAGGCGTTGTTTGATTGATTTTAGTCGAGGACGACCCCCCCCCCCCGTCATGACTAATTTCTAAATGGTTACGGAAAAAGGGGGGTGCTAAAAAATAATTTATTCTCAAAGTGGGCAGTAGACACAATAAGTTTGGGAACCTCTGATCTATCCTCACAAACTTTCGCATTTATAATATTAGTAGGATTTATAATATTAACATGGATAGATTTTACAATTTCTACTAATTCTACCAATAGACTTTCAATAATAACATTAGCATCCTTCCTTTGAAGGTCACCAGTAGTGTCTGTTCGTGTTCTGAATTTATTCAAAGCTTGTGGTCTTGTGTTTGATAGTCTATTTATTTTTCTCTGCCACTTCAGATACAATTTCTCTGCTGTATATTTCATGTTTATTAACATCTATTTTCTTTATCATGGTCACGTACATCAGACATCCTCACAAATTATCTATAACTACTAATACTATGAAGAGATTTTTTATCTCTTCATTCCTGTTTGCTTTTGTTTCTTTGTCTGGAGAAACGTTCTGAAAATACAGCCCCCCCTAGCCAAGTCGCAAACGATAATCGTAAACGCTCGGTAGGTACCAATAGGTTTTTCAACTTTATACCTCAGAGCCTTAAGTTGAAAATCTATTAAAGATTTGTAAGCGTTAGCGACTGAAAAGAACGAAAACGCTATGCAACCTTCACTAGATCTTCAACTTAAAACCAAGCACATAAAGTTGAAGATCTATTAAAGCCTACTCAGCGTTTGCGTTTATCGCACATACACATTCGTTGAGTCAGTGATGTTTGTGACAGCCAATTATAAATACATTAGCGAACTACCCGCGACTTCGTGCGTGTGGCTTATTCCACCTGCGTTAAGTTACGTTTTTTATTACTGCTCCGCTCCCGTGTGCCGTACCGTGATGTTATACAGCTTATGACACTCACAAATAACGTGGCTTTCTATGGCTAAAAGAATTTTTTAAATCGGTTCAGTAGATCCAAAGTTTACCCCATATAACCTCGCAAACTCACAAACCTTACTTATTTGTAGGTAATATTAGTATAGATATATGATAATGACACCTATCGTTAATATAATTACACAATAACTAATCTAGTGTGAATGCGTGAAGTACGTGACTGCAACTAAATGAAGATATTTCTAGGGATTTCGGCGAAAAGGGGGCTTTAGGGGAATACTAGGTACTGCCGATTCCGCTTACCTAGACCGTCGAGACAGTTTCGAATTACTACTCAATTTCCATTCCAGAGAGCCTAGCAGAAGCAAATGGAGTAAACGCTATGTAAATTCAATCGAATCTTAAATTGGAAATACCCGTTTTGTACACAATATCTATTTAGTCTAAAGGCTCTATTCAAATCAATGGGTGGATACCTGGATACTAATTTTATTGTGCCTATTGTATATAAAATTAAATTAAAATGGTCGTGTTTCCAATTCCAAATTCAACTCAAACCTAATTCTTTTACGTTTTTTTTTTCATGCTATTGGGTAGCAAACTAGCCCACGGCCTACCTGATGTTAAGTGGTCACCGTTACCTATAGACATCTGCAATACCACAGTCTTTGCAAATGCGTTGCAAAATGCACATAGACAAAGTTAAAATTTGTCATGTGCCTGTGATTACACCGGCACCCGTGCTTATCTGCTTTGCGAGTTACTTCACTAAGAGCTCTACTACTACTAAAAACGTTACCCTATTTGAACTGGGCCTACTATTGTAGTCAAACATGTTGTATCAGACCCACGTTTCTGAGAACGTGTTGTGTTTTCAGTATCGGCCATGTCAGGGGGTCAGATCATATAGCCTGAAATTCTGAAAGCAGGTAAAGACTGTTTATGCAGTATACGGAATTTTCATATGACGTTTATTTCGGGTGATATTCGCTTGAAATTCGAACAGGCCTTATTGGCCCCGCGCCGCCAGTTCATTTAAATAAGTACTCAAGGGTAATTGGATTAACTGACATGACGTCGTGAAAAGGAATCTGTAAATTCACCATTATGAATAACATTTACTATTTTTGTTTTGTGAAAATAAATGTTGGAGCAGATGATTTTTTTTTTGTGATTTTAGGGCTGGCCCCATAGTAAAAGTAAGTGTTTTCAGTTCATTCAATTTGGCTACTATATTTGACCTTATACTTACTAAAAAAAAACATTGCTTAGGAGGTATGTAAGGAGTTTTTTTCTGTATGTAAGGAGATTCTTGCCCTTTCTTTCCCATACGACACTACCTTTTGGAAAGGGCAAATATATCCAATTCTTTTTTTCCCTTGTATACAGCGTGTTACGAAAAGGGTATATCCACGGGGTGAAGAGTGTACTCGGTACTGAATCTCTTGCAAAATTTTAGCTCAAAAGCAATAACTTTTGAATTGCATTTTTTTTCGGCCATTTATTAAGTTTATATCTTACCAAACATGTCAGAAGAAACAAATCTTTTACGGAGTTGTTTCTTTGTATGTAGTTTATTGACACCGATCAGCTGAGTTGGTGTAGTGAAAGGTAGTGTTCATTTGAAAACATTTAATTTTTTACTCAAATGTTTCTTAACTTTATAATATAGTGTAATAATGTATAGTGTGTGTATGTGTAGTGTAGTAATATAGTTTGTTGTAAATTTTATAAAATTTTAGATTTAAGATAATATTAATTTTAAGTTGCTGTGCCCTAACAGGGTCCATTATGAACTTAGCTTAAAGCCTGTTGTAACATCTTTAACACATATGGAATGCAAATAAATACTTGAGTACTTGTATAAGTAAAAAACAAATTGCTATGATGTTTATTAACGCCATCGCCATAAGAATCCGTGCCTTTGATATGTATATTTCCTTTCTGTAAAACGCTGTATAACGTTCAAAGATGCCTTTTGACGGTCTCATTAAAATAAATGATATTACTTTCAATTTGATTTAATTCTGTTGAATCTACATATAAACAGTTACAGTAAAATGAAATCCTTCAATGTATTGCATACCAGAACCAGCTTAAGATACCGTCATCGTGTCGCTATGTCGTTTTGCATTTAGATGAACGATATTAGATTTATAAAGTGGTTATAAAAAGGGTTATAAAAGTTAATAACCTGTCAGCCTTGCCTTCCAATTCTTTTGGGACTTGTGGTGGTGACAAGTACCAGATTAAAGTCTAGTACTTTTATCCTACCCTTTAATCGGAAAGGGTACCTAATATAAAAATTCAACTTCATCGATTGTTCGAAGTCTATAGATCATTTCACGGTGGTGTAGCGTAGTATTAAGATTATGGATCAACCATATATTAGGTTTTGTACTTAATTCATGTAATCTGCTTCTTAACTTTAAACAACTGCAATTTTATATTTTGTAAAATAAAATGGTTTTTTTTTGACAAATGGGAGACATTGTATCATTGTTAAATTAAGACAGTTGTTGAGAAAAAAGGATTGAAAGTGACGAAGGGTAATGACCGATGAGAGTTTTGTACAAATTTTAATCATATTAAATTAGGAAATTACGAAATAAAGATTTAGCTCCGTTAATAATTTTTATCCCTAATCTCATCCCCTATTCCCACATGTACGTTCAAAATGGAAACAATTTTATCACAATCAAAGAAAGATAAAATAAAGGTCGTGGAAATTCAAAAAGTATAAACCATTTCGGGCTTTGGGCTGGTTCCGTTTCCGGCCACCGTATTGTGTCACAAGCTCAACCAGGTTCCGGGGAACTGAAAATGGTTCACTGGGACTCGACAGAACACAGCTTTTAAATGATTTATGAAACTAGTTTTGTGAAAACAGAATATTTCAAGCCTATTGAATTCGTATTCCGGTCATTTTCTTGCGTGCTTTTGGAATACTACTTTCGATAATGTTTTTATCAAGCGGAGTTTTATAAGAATATTGTAATATAGCAATATGATAAACTAGCTCCGCCTGTTTTATGTAAACTACTGTTAGATATGGACCTACCTGTACCTATGTCTAAAAACATACCTTTAAAAATATTTTTATTCACATAATAAAATTAGATAATTAAGAGTTTCTTTGTTTGGTTGAACGCGCTAATCTTAGAAACTACTTGTTTGAATTGAAAATATATTTTTGTTGTATTGGATAGTCCATTTATCGGGGAAGGCTTATAGGCTATATTACATTACGCCACAAGCCATAGGAACGAGGCAGTAACCAAAGACTTAACTCAACGCGAGTGAAAAAAAAAACACGTGAACCATGTCGCAAGCAGAAGCTAGTAATCCGATGAGTGGTTTTTATGTTTTACGCGCACTGATGGACAGAAAGACAGAGCTACGAATCGATGTATCGAAATTGCTGGGAACATTTTATGTCTCGTTCGCCATAATATTTTAGTACCAAGATTTCCGAATAACTTTACAGTGATTCTGTTTAATGGAATCCCAAAGACATTTACTCTAACAATGATTGTGTAATGTCTGTTGTTAAATGGCTTCCAAGAATTGGGAAACTAAGTGGAAAATAAAATATTTTTCTTTGAACGACTGAGCACTTATTTCAACTTTTCTTTTACTTATAAACTTGGAGATTTAAAACAATAAGACGAAAAGATTTAATGGAAAAGAATTACATCGAATACTTACGATTGAAGGGAGGGGAAAAGCTGCATAATTATTAGAACGAAAAATATTTGAAACATCGACCGATCAATAATAAAAAACGATATAAAAGTTTGAATTCGTCGGTACAAACGTGGATTAGTTCTGCTTTTGTAATTAAACACCTGTAATAGACTGACGCTGAATGCAGGCCGCTTCCGTAACCGATCCTTTTGGAAATCTATGGGGGAGATCTACTATGTCCAGCAGTGGACGTCTTGCGGATGATGATGATAATGATAAATAAGCTGTCCGTCTTGTTTACTGTTCCTAGTCTGTCTTCTTTTACTGTAAGTCTTCCATATTAATTAAATAAATTTGTATATAAATAAAACGAACCAGCCTACATTTCATCCATTTTCGAAGTAATTGTATTTAACATTGCTTTATTTTAAATGTATTCTAATCATAAGTTTGGGATATACATCAAAGTTTTTTGCTGGATACTAGAATTAGTTTGGCTTCAGTTAATTGCTGAGAGATCTTGATAGGGCTTGTTTTGACAGTAGGTACTAAGAAGTGGAAATTATATTTTTCTTACTCCTCCGCTAATATTTTCTGATTAATTTCGTTGCGGGATCCAAGACAGTTGAATCGCTTCTCTGGGACTCGTCGAGCTTTATTGCCTCGGCGCTTTTCTTGTGGTCGCCACTGTTGATTCTGGCTTACAGAAGTTGCAGTGGTTTGGGAACAGTGTGGCGGGATTGTCCCATAAAAAATAAGTAGGTACTAAGCTTAAACATCGCTTTGTGCTTCTTGGCCTAGTTCTGTTCTGTCTCCTGCTTGTTTGGAGGGAAGTGGAAATTATGTTTTTTCTTAGTCCTCCGCCAATTGTTTCTGATTAATTTTGTTGCGGGATCCAAGACAGTTGAATCGATTCTCGAGCTCGTCGAGCTTCATTGCCTCGGCGGCTCTTTCTGGTGGTCTCCACTGTGGATTCTGGCTTTCAGGGGTGGCAGTGGTAGGAAATAGTATAGCGGGCTTGTCCCATAAAAAAAAGGACTAAGCTCGTTAAGTAATCATGCAATAAAGCTTAGGTAAAGTTTTAAATTACAGAAAACTCACGCAATCCCGTGACTAATTAAACCATAATTACAATTTGTGATCTTGACTTCTCTTGACCACTTTCATTGAAAAGGAACGGTAATTACTTTGTGGAAGAATACTGGGTTCGATTTCAGAACTAATGAGTAATTACTCTGGTTTCATATTGCAACAGACGTTGTTATTAATGACTTTGAACTGCTGTCGGTGCATTGGACTACGTAGGTGGGGTTTACGATTTTTCTGTCTCTTACATACGTCACACACAAAGGTCTAGCTGAAAACCAGCGTCAGGAACGAGCGGTCTGGCATTTATGCTGAACTGAGCCAACTTTGACGCAACATTGGGGCACACAATGATGTTTTTTTGGATTTTTTTTATTAAATACCTAGCCTTTTTATTGTTATTTTTTGTGAGCACATGGCCTATGTCAATAAACTTTTTTCATTCTTTCTTTTCTATACATTATTTTTAATGGATCTGTACCTAACAAAGTGCAGTTCGAATTCGAGTGAGCCATCTTGCCGCTGTGCTTAGGCAGTTAGTTGGGCGAATGAACTCACAGACAAACACTGTCTAGACACGCAACTGGGCAATTTTGTTCTTTAAAAGATATATACTCTGAAATACTGTCAATCATAAACAAATGAAAACAAGTATTTATTCATTATTGTTGTGGTGCAGTATTTTCTTTGTATACATTTATGTCTTTTATGACAACCTCCTGGGCGAACATTGACGAGCCATAAGTTCTATATCGTGCCGTACCTACTTGCCCATACGCCGATCACTCTTATGTTTGATAATTAAAAAAAAATATCCATTCATGTTCCTTCTTGTGCCCTTGGCATTCTGGGGGCGCGGTATCTCTTTCGAACAACCCGCAGCCCCGGCAGGCATGGCCCTCAGTGGCCCTTCCGAATGTTTGCTGATATCTCTTTGAGGTGCGCGTGGAACACGAACGCGCCGTCGACACGGTTTGTTGTTAAGTTAATGTATGGACGGTGAACTACCCATTGCTCGCCGTCCACAGATTCGCGTCTACGGTAGCCGGGAGTCGTATCGCGGTTCCCGACGCCCTAAATAGGTATATGATATTTTCTTTTACAGTTACAAGAGATAGTTTTAAGAAATTACAAATTTAAGAGTGGGTCTGGTGTCCTGCTAGGATACATAGTAACCTGTATTGAGGTTTACCAATACTTTAGAAATACCTAGATTATATACTTTTCTATCCAAATAGCTACATGACTTTTCCTTATTATCGGGGTAAACCCACAGGCAAAATGGTATTCAAAAATGTCCATATGGTACTCGAAGTGTATGTAAAGTGCATTTAAAAGCATTTATATGCTTATCCAAACACCTGACGGGAATAACGTGCCACAGTTGTATCATATCGATAATGATAAAAATAACGTGCATAATAACGGCTAATAGCTACTGTTATCTGATAGATATCGAATGCAAACAGCAATCCCTGGCATATAGCGTTGATGCTATATTTAGTAACCTTAACAGATAATATATATACCATCACGCCTGTATTCCCCGAAGGGTTAGGCAAAGGTGCACCAATGTACACCCACAGTTTGCCGGTATATTTAGGTCCCATGTAATAGGGGGCGAGCCTATTGCCATTAACCAAGCACAAATCCAAACTCCGAGCTGCTACTGAGAATGTCGTAGAAAAACCCAATAACACTTTTTGCTTGAACTGGGAATCGAACCCAGGACCTCTAGCGTAGCAGTCATGCTTAGGACCACTAGGCTAACGAGGCAGTCATAGCAGATAAGGATCTATAAAAGCTGGCTCACTATTCCCAAACCACTGCAACTCCTGTAAGCCAGAATCAACAGTGGCGACCGCTAGAAAAGCGCCGAAGCAATAAAGGTCGACGAGTCCCGGAGACAATTTAACTGTTTTGGATCCTTTGATGAATATGAATTAATCAGAAAAGATTAGCGGAGGAGTAAGAAAGACATAATTTCCTCTTTCCTCCAAACAAGCAAGAGACAGGAATAGATAAGAATTTATAATGAAGTTTTAGATTTTGGTTAACAAATTATGGAGTAATTATTAAGACTAAACTGTTAATTACAACGAGTTTTGTTTGTAACCGAATTAAAATTAAATTCCCTATAGTTCTGCAAAAGACTTTGATATAATTCAAAATTTAATTAAAGTTACTCTTACCGCGAATTCCCATATCGATCGGTTAATAACAAAAGAATTTCTCTAAAAGATTTTCCTCCACTGAAGGAAAATGCCATAAAGCTTATCAGACGGTCAGTTTTAAGAATTAGAATCGTTCAAAACCAAGTCGCAATCTAATCTTAGCAATCAATTACCAAAAATATAAACATACATACCATCACGCCTGTATTCCTCGAAGGGTTAGGCAGAGTTGTACCAATGTACACCATGATAATGTGTCCTATGTAATAGGAGGCGAGCCTATTGCCATTAACCGGGCACAAATCCTAACTCCGAGCTGCTACTGAGAAACATAGAATAACCCAATAACACTTTTTGCTCGAGTTACGATTCAAACCCAAGACCTCTAGCGAAGCAGTCGCGCTTAGGAGCAAAAGGCTAAGGAGGCAGTTACCAAAGAAAAATAAATTAGAAGCTATTTTGACAGATTAAGACTGAGATTGCGTTGCGATCGTTTCTATCAGATAGAATGGTCCCCTGTTTATTTATAACCGAAATAAAATTGAATTCCATTTACCTACAAATGACTTTAAAATCTTTCAAAATTAAATCAAAGTCACTTTTATCACGAATTCCCAGTCTATCGGTGTTTAATAAATTAATTTCTCTAAAAGATTTTCCTTTAAGGAATGGACAAGCTTATCAAATCATCGTTACTACCATTTGATTTAATTTAAATGTAATCAGTTTTATTAAATACCTACCATAGTGTTAGATGTTGTCTTCGACCTCCTGCGTTGGGTGGCTCGCCGTCCGATCAGAACCAGACCCGGAACCTCGGTGCCTTGTATTCCACGTGTGCCTCAAAGAAATGTCAGCATAGTAGACGGTGTCCGCTAGGGCAGTGCCTGCCAGGGTTGCGGAATTTGTTCTAAAGAGTCACCACGGCCCTGGATCGCAAAGGGCATTAGGAGGAACACGGATGGGTTTTAGTCAGTAAGAGTCTGACATTACCTTCCGCTTAACCCACAACGGAAGAAGTTATTTTATGATTTCCCATCATTACAAAAAATACATACATACATACCATCACTCCCTGAAGGGTGACGCAAATGTGTACGTGTTTTGTAAAAAAAAAATATTTATAATAATATGTTGTCCTCCTGCAAGAAACATTATCAACTAATTAACGTAGCTTATTAAGTTGCAAGTTTGCAACGTCTCAAGTATCTTGCGGTAACCGAACACAAACTCCTACACGTTATATTCTCCGGGGGAGCTTCTATAAATACCTAGTCCTTCGGCTCAAAGCTTTCTCCTCGTAGGACTTCAAACGTCTTACTCGTCACAATATTGTCGCATATATAAAAGTTTTTACTCTGTTAAGCATTCTGTTCGAGAGAAAACATATATTTAGCTTCGTTTCAGACATGAAAACCAATAGTTTTTATAGTTTTCCAACGTAGATGTACAGTCAAACAAACTATTTGGTATTCAGGCAGTTTACTTTCAGTTACTTTTCATCGATGTTGTGAGTGTGCTGAGCAGTCAATTCATTTACAGTGACATAAATGAATTGGCTGCTCTCTATTGACTCTCGTGTGTCATAAACTTAATAAGTTATACGTATACTGTAAGAGAGCACGAGGGCTTTCTGTAGTTTTAAATATGTACAATAGGAAGATTAAATCTATAATTGTAACAATATTTGATTTTCATGTAAATATAGATGCTTTTGCGCTATCAAATGATGTATGTTTTGATTATCTAGTCCTAGGTTATTTTTAGCATTAATGTAACTTAGGATACATCTAGAATTAAGGTAAATATATGATTCTAGATTATAAGTAAATTTAATGACAAAAATGTGCATATTTGATTGGTGGAACATTTGTTGATGATGTCGCGCCCTACCCACTACTTCCACCACCGTAGAGACATATGGGAGAAATACTGTGACGTGATTGGTGCAAACACCTTTTGTTATTTTATTTGTCATGGCACTACTTGCACCCACGTAGGAAAGTCATAAATATAGCCGCCTCACGGCAAAATTTGTCAGTCGTAAGTCAGTCGTACTGTAGCAATCATCGGAAGCTTGTGAACAACAATATAAGTGGTTGAAGACTCTGCTCGTCTTTTATTTAATTCTTCGGAACCCTCGACCCGTGCGCCTGAATATTCTACAATTTTGGTCCTTCGAGCCGGATCCTGCGTCTGAAGAATTACATCTCAAGCCTGAAGAGTTTGAAGTTTCAAGCCTGAGAAGTCTGAAGCATTCAAGATGAGTGAACGAAGCTCAGTCGCCACGAGGAGCAAGCTGCGCAAATTGGAGGCAGCGTTGAACAAGCGACGAGAGATGGAAGCCGATTCAGGAGTGCCGTCTGAAATGGCACCGGGATCACCTTCGATAGCGCCTACAGTGTCGTCGGCATTACCCGCACCCGTGATTCCATTGGCGGGCCCCGGACGCGTGATTGACCATCGCGACGCGGCTGCAGTGCCTCGGGAATCGGAGATACTACGGGTGGTACGGACGCCGAGATCAAGAACCAGCCACGTCTCATCGAAGAGCGGCCAGAAGAGTGCCGATTACCTCCGCCGGAGGGCCGAGTACAAGGCTGAGAGGGAATTAGTGCGCCTGAGGGAAAATCTCGTCAAGAAGAAGTTGGAGGCGGAACTGGCCGAGATAGATGCCGTCGCCGAAGAAGACTCGTCCGATGAAGAAACTACAACACGCCGTGTGGAAGATTGGATCACACACTCAGTGCCGAGTGAAACACAAGTGATCGCAGAAGCTCACGACGCGCAAGAAACAGTGCCAGTGCCAGTGCCCGCAGTAGTAACGACTGCGTACGGAGTGCCTGCAACCGAGAGTGCCGCGACCTCCCGCGGAGTGACAGTGACCGCGCCGCAAACAGCGTACGAACCGCAAACAGTGACCGCGCCGCAAACAGTGACCGCGCAACCGCATACAGTATATACGACCTCGATATCTGCGCTCCCTCAGTGTGCGCCCGCGACCGTACAGTTCCGCGAATATACGCCGATAGTAACGGCTAGTGTTCCGCGAGTGCCACCACGTGAAGTGCCTGAATGGGATCAATCGTTCGCCGAAGAAACGGAGAGAAGCAAGCCGCGAGACAGGAAAATAGATCAGCTGGCAGAAGCTATTTCAAACCTAGCTCGTCCGCGGCCAGTACCCAGGCAAGCCTATGAGTTGCCATACTTCAACGGTGACCCGGCAGAGTGGCTATCGTACAAGAACATGTACTGGGACACAACAGCTATGTACAACTTTAAGCCGCACGAGAACTTAGCGCGCTTGAAAACGTCACTGCAGGGAGAGGCAAAAATAGCGGTAGAAGACTTATTGCGGACATCAACTAACCCATCGGAGATTATGAAGGCACTGGATGAAGAGTTCGGACATCCTAATTTAATATTGGAGTGTGCGTTGAAGAAAGTGCGTGCGTTACCGAAAGTAACAGAAAGTGGTCGTGAGTTGAGAAAGTTCTCATCTACAGTGAGGAATTGTGTGTCGCTGTTGAGGAATGTGCACGCGAATGGATACCTGAACAACCCACAACTGGTGAGTGAATTACTGAGTAAATTAACGCCTGTGCAGAGGGCTCAATATGGCGACTTCGCAATGGGTATGGCGGCGTCTCAGGGCATCGATGTGAGAGTGTCACCCAGCCTAGAGATATTATCTGAATTCCTGAGCCATTTAGCCCGAGCTACGTCATTTTATGTGCAGATGGACATGGGCGCTGCCGGTCAAACGGCTAATGTTAAAAGTTTGAGAAGCGCACATAGTAAGCCAGGCATTCACTTTAAAAATGTTCAGAGATTACATGTACAAAGCGACAGCGAACAAGATAATAAGAACAATGTGCAGTGTGCTATGTGCAAGGGAGATCATAAATTACCGAAGTGTGAAAAGTTTGCGAAACTAACTTCTGATGAGAGATGGCAATTTGTAAAAGATCAGAGGATGTGTTTTAATTGTATAATAAAACAACATGCGAAGAAGTTCTGCCGAGCAAGCAAATGCTCGAAATGCCACTATGCACATCACGACTTACTGCACGTAGATAGAGAGCATAAAACTGAAAGCGTCACTAATGTGAAAGAATATAACGGCAAAGCGTTGTTGAAGATAATTCCCGTCTCCGTGTCAGTGAACGGAAACGAACGAGATTGCTACGCTCTACTGGACGACGGAGCTACAGTATCGCTTATCGACGACTCGATAGCTGGAAAGGCAACGGGTGATAGAATACCTTTAGTGCTAAAAAGTGCGCGCGGTAATGAGGTGTCTGATAAATCCTCAAGGAAAATATATGTGACAGTGCGCGGGCCAAATAAAGTGAATCACAAAATAAGTGTGCGTACGTTCAAGAGGCTGGATTTGCCCGCCCAAACGGTGCCGGCTGCGTTGATAAAGGAGCTCGCCCACCTGCGTGACTTGGGCCTGGAGGAAATGTGCGGAGTCAAGCCGATGCTGTTGCTGGGACAGGACAACTGGGAGTTGCTGGTCGGCGAGGAGATTCGCCGAGGAAAGTCCGGTAAGCCAGTTGCATCTTTGACCAAGCTAGGCTGGGTTCTGCATGGGCCCATAGGTAAAGGGTTTAGGGTAGGCTACGAAGCCGTGAACTGTTTAGCGGAACCTCTGTCTGAACTGCATGATATGGTGAAAAACCAATTCGAATTAGAAGCAATAGGTATAACCGAAATCCCTAGGTCTCATAAAGACATCGACAGAGCTTTAAAAATATTAGATGAAACCAGTAGCTTCACTATTAACGGCGAATGGGAAGTAGGATTGTTGTGGAGGCGTGACGATCCACAGCTACCCGATAACTATGCTTATGCGCGACAGAGACTGTCGGGAATAGAACGTAGGTTGCATAAGAATCCTACGTACGCGGAAGCATATGAAAATCAAATTGAACGATTAATTAGCGAGGGTTATGCGAGTAAAGCGGACGGCCGCTTCGAAGATCCGGTGTGGTACCTACCTCACTTTGGGGTACAGAATCCTAATAAGCCGGGGAAATTGAGACTAGTCTTCGACGCCGCCGCCACTTTTCAAGGTACCGCTCTTAACGATTGCTTGCTCGCGGGGCCAGACCTATTAAATTCTCTTTTAGGAATTCTAATTAGATTCCGATTGGGACCGGTAGCATTCACCGGAGATATAGCGGACATGTTCCTACGTATAAAAATCAGAGAACGTGACCGAGGGGCACAGCTTTTCTTGTGGAATAAAAATAATAGTGGAGAACCTGACACGTTTGTCATGAATTCAATGATTTTCGGTGCTGTGTCTTCCCCTACATCCGCAATCTATATTTTGAATAAAAATGCGGCCAGATTTAATAGTCAGTATCCCGAAGCAGTGTCGGCTATACATAACAGTCATTACATGGACGACTATTTAGATAGTGCATGGTCCGTCGCGCAGGCTAGCAAACGCATAGAGGAGGTGGCTCACATCCACGCCGAAGGCGGGTTTAATATACGGGGGTGGGTCACCAATTCGCCACAACTCAGGGAGATTCTCGAAATAGAGATGCCCGACAGAGTCTCGTTAGAAAAAGACGAGGGCGCCACAGAGCGCACCTTAGGTATGATTTGGTCACCGGGGACCGATGAATTGGCTTTTGACCTATCATTTAAAAAGTTACCGAAGACAATTATAGAGGGTGACGTTGTTCCTACGAAGCGAGAGTTTCTTCGCTTCATAATGTCGGTGTTCGACCCGCTGGGTTTCCTGTATCCATGCGTCATTCAGTCGCGCATATTAATGCAGCAGATATGGCGTACAGGAATCCAGTGGGACGAGAGGCTGCATGAAGCGGAGGCAACTTTATGGTTCGCGTGGTTACGGAACCTTATAATCTTAAACAATATAACCATCCCGCGATGGTACGGTATAAAGTTATCAGAGGTAGAACTTCACGTCTTCGGGGACGCTAGTGAATCCGCCTACGCGGCAGTCGCCTACTTGGTGGGAAAAGATGCACTCGGCGTTAGGCGCGTTAGCTTCGTGATGGGGAAAGCTAGAGTGGCACCTAAAAAGGTGATTTCAATCCCACGCCTTGAGTTACAGGCGGCAGTGTTGGCCTGCAGGGTAGCCGACACCGTGGAGAAAGAGTTAGGAGTTGAAATCACCCGAAAGGTCTTATGGACAGATAGTAGGACAGTACTCAAATGGATCCACTCGGAAGCAACCGACTTCCAACGTTTTGTATCTCATAGGTTAGCAGAGATAGATAAAAGGTCAAAGATGAAAGACTGGCGCTGGGTTCCCTCGGCGATGAACCCAGCCGATAAAGGCACCCGGTTGGAGTGGCCCGTCAACAGTAATATGTGGCTTTCGGGTCCCTCATTTCTTTCCAGCCCACAGGAGCAATGGCCGGTGGACTCTGGAGTTGACGCAGTGTCAGAGGCAGACCTAGAGCGGGTACACAACGTGAACGTCACTACTAAGGCCGAACCCGCGCTGCCCTATGAAAGGTATAGTACGTGGACACGCATCTTATACGTAGTAGCACGTATAAAGGTCTTCACGGACCGCTGTCGCAAACGACGCGACTCGACAACCGTAACGGTCGACGATCTACGAGAGGCGGGGCTACGTTTACTGAAGATAGCACAAACTGAGAGCTTCGAGGAAGAATCAAAAGCTCTACAAGAAGCCCGCCCGCTACCACGGAACAGTAAGATTAAAAAACTAGACCCAATGTTATTTGAAGATGGTTTGATACGGGTACGCGGCAGGTTGGGCGCCTGCAGTGAACTTACTTTCGGAGCGCGTCACCCCATTATTTTAGACGGAAAGCACGCCTTGACTCGGCTTATCATTAAAAGATACCACACAACAGCGCTTCACGCCAACCAGGAAACCGTGGTGAACTCTTTAAGAGAAAAGTTCTGGATAACGAACTTACGGTCAACAGTGAAAGCAATCGCAAGAGAATGTCAAACGTGCAGGATTAAGAAAGCCCAGCCGTCGACGCCTAAGATGGGCGACCTACCCATCGCGAGATTGGAGATTAATCGCCGGGCATTCGTCCACTGTGGAGTGGATTATTTTGGCCCTATGGAGGTGAGCATCGGTCGGCGCCGGGAGAAGAGATGGGGCGTTCTATTTACTTGCCTCACCACACGCGCCGTACACCTGGAACTAGCGGCGTCGCTGAGTGCAGACTCAGCCATATTGGCGTTGCGACGCCTGATCGCACGTCGAGGATGTCCCGCGGACATATACTCCGACCGCGGGACCAACTTCGTTGGAGCACACGCCGAGCTACGCCAGGCCCTGCGCGACCTAGACGTGGGTCGCATTAGAAGCGAGGCGACAGGTCGGGGAATCGCCTGGCACTTTAACTCGCCAGCCGCCCCGCACATGGGCGGGAGCTGGGAGCGACTGGTGCGCTCCGTGAAGAACGCGCTGCGCTCTACTTTAAAAGAGCGCGCGCCTCGGGAGGAGGTGCTACTCACTCTCCTCGCAGAAGCCGAGCTGGTAATTAACAGCCGGCCACTAGCCTACGTGAGCACCGATGCTGAGCAACCCGTCGTGTTGACACCGAACCATCTCCTGCTTGGCACTGCCGCGGGAGATGCTCCGTGTACGCGTCAGCATGCCGCCGACATCGACTCGCGGCGCATGTGGCGCCAAGTAAACGCGCTGGCCGACCTCTTTTGGAGGCGATGGCTGCGCGAGTACCTGCCTACGCTCCAGCAACGACAAAAGTGGAACAGTGTAGTGCCGAACGTAAAAGTGGGCGATGTAGTGATAGTGGTCGATGACAACAAATCACGTAGTGAATGGACCAAAGGCATTATAGCCAAAGTGCATCCAGGTGCGGATAGTATTGTTAGAATTGTAGATATCAAAACTACAAAGGGTACGCTGCGTCGGCCCGTAGTAAAAGTTGTCGTGCTCCCTACTGACGGAAGCGCAATCGGTTGAACCCTCTTGCGGGGGGTGGAATTGTAAGAGAGCACGAGGGCTTTCTGTAGTTTTAAATATGTACAATAGGAAGATTAAATCTATAATTGTAACAATATTTGATTTTCATGTAAATATAGATGCTTTTGCGCTATCAAATGATGTATGTTTTGATTATCTAGTCCTAGGTTATTTTTAGCATTAATGTAACTTAGGATACATCTAGAATTAAGGTAAATATATGATTCTAGATTATAAGTAAATTTAATGACAAAAATGTGCATATTTGATTGGTGGAACATTTGTTGATGATGTCGCGCCCTACCCACTACTTCCACCACCGTAGAGACATATGGGAGAAATACTGTGACGTGATTGGTGCAAACACCTTTTGTTATTTTATTTGTCATGGCACTACTTGCACCCACGTAGGAAAGTCATAAATATAGCCGCCTCACGGCAAAATTTGTCAGTCGTAAGTCAGTCGTACTGTAGCAATCATCGGAAGCTTGTGAACAACAATATAAGTGGTTGAAGACTCTGCTCGTCTTTTATTTAATTCTTCGGAACCCTCGACCCGTGCGCCTGAATATTCTACATATACAATAAAAACGAAAATTGGCAGTGTAGTAGGAAGACGAATAATTTGCCTGTATGCCAAATAGTTTGTTCAACTGTACTTACCTGACTGTTATAAGTACCTTATTGTCAAGTTTAATGTTCTTTGCTTACGTTCGAGAAGTTATTTCAGTTCAGACAGCGAAGTCTGTTAAGTATTAACTTTCGAGACGTTTTCAAAGTCATTTCTTTTTTTTCCTTATTCAACGCGAAACAGATGGCGTTTAATTTAATAAGTCGTCATTTATCATTCACGGACTCCCTTATCTACTAATATTAAGATGTCAGTGTTTTTTTACGTCTAACTGAGAGATCAAAAATGTCATTTTTTTAGTAAAATAAGGGTAATTCCTCCTTTATGGAAATTGGTATAGAGCAGGAAATAGAAACCATTATGTTCACAAATATTTTTATTTTGCATCATTGCTCTGACAGATCGGTGAAGGAAAAATATCTTAAGGAAAACTGGACTTATAGTTAATATTTAGTCTGAAGTCGCCAATCCACCGATATCCATGCTCGTGACATCTTTGTATGACCAGAGGCCTTTACTCTGCATTGGGTCAATAACAGGCTGAAATTAATGGTTTGTATGTAACTATCCATTTCAATTAATTTATGCATACATGCATTTGTGTTGTGCGTCGCTTTCGCAAAGAATAAATGGATTTTCTTTCTTCTTCTTTCTTTCTTTCGTACCATAATGCATCACTACGGATTGCGATTTAACCGAAGTACTTCTTTTTGATGAAATATTGTCATCGTACGGTCAAAGGGTTACGACAAACGACTATTTAAATTAGAAAACAACATATTTGTTTATTTTATGCACAGTATGGTCCGGGCAATTTATTTTAATTAAGGTCACGTCAGCCGCATGCACCGTTACCGCTGGCCATTGGCTAATTGCAATGGGTTCTTTAGGATTGGATACGTCGTCGCCGAGGCCGGGCCAGTAAGACGTTGCGAGATGACCTAGACACGCACTGAAAGGGCTAGTTCGAGGTGGCGCAAGACAATAATATTTGGAAGAACATTGGTGGAGGCCTTTGCCCAGCAGTCAGACATTATAGTGTAGATAAAAATCTCAAAAAATTAGTTACTCCATACTGTGATCATATGGATAAAAAAAAACATAGGTGTAAAGGTATTCTGTCGACCCCTTTACTGAAAGCAAGCATAGTGAGAGCGGGAAAATAAACTGAAATATAAACGGCGAGGGATTGTCTGCATGGCTGACGTTTGTCGGAGCCCATTCTGTTTCAAATCCTCTATAAATTGCGAACTGTATTCCTATGTACCCTTTTCTTCATTACCGATATATCGCAAATATGAGTAAGTATAATATTTCTGATATTTATAAAGGCCAGATGAATGTTAAATAAATATGGAAAGACGTATGGACATGGATATACTACGTTTCACGTTTGATCTTAGTATTCATAGGAACGATAGATATTGAAATAGGCTATATAAAGTAATATGTAAGTGTATTAGAAATAAAACAAATATCAACAGCTGATTAAGTTCCTTCTTTCTATCATTATTCTTCTTGGCTAACAAGTAATGAATATCATCTTTACATCATACTGGTTTATTCTTTTGTACGAGTACATTCTTATAATAGTAACTAGCGAACTGCCCGCGACTTCGTCCGCGTGTATTTTTTTACCCGCCATAAGTTACGTCTTTGGTTAATGATCCATTCCCTTGTGTCATAGCGTGATTTTATATAGCCTATTTTTTTTTCGTTAGCCTGTTCTTTCTCTCTCCTGGGCAAAGGCCTCCCTCTACTACTTCCATCCTTCTCTTTAGAGAGCCTCGTTTCTCCAGTTTTATATAGAATATGGTACCTACTCAGAAATAATGTAGCTATTCATTGGTGAAAAATGGTTAAAATCGGTCTAGTCATTTCGGAACCCATTGTTCCGAAATTACTAGACCAATTTTAACCATTTTACAAACAAACAAAAAGTGTTACCTCTTTACAATATAAGTATAGATTAAGTATTATCTGGCCTCAAAGTGTAGATATACTGTCTCGGCTGACAGAATTGCCACTACCCTCGAGTATAACCCAATAATGCTTTCATGGAACACTAATAAAATAACAATCCTATTTCATACGTGACATGGACGTCTGGACGCGATAACAATAGAACATTGTCCAAGATATCGGCGGTCAGGGCTCCTGCCATAGGAATTTCCTGACTATGGTACTATGAGTGATGTCTACAGTTCCGAAACAGCGACACGCCTCGGCTAACGCTGAAACCAGTGCCGTGACTTCGGACCACGGCATCATGCTGAGCGTCAGCTGTTTCGCGTGGTAGTGGCGCATATTTGCCGCCTATGAGTATATTTATTTCTGTTTGTTTCTATTTATATATCTTGGTCTTTTGTAAACTTTTTTATGTAATGTGGGTCACTTTCCAACGAATAAACGGGTTTTCTTTCTTTTTTCTTCTAAGTCCAGGAGAACCGCTTTCTGAATCAAACTCTTGATCCAACTGCCTAACAAGATCCTCCCCTATTTTTGGTCGACGATCCGCTGATAGTCGTGAAGGCCAATGGCATAATAACCAAATTACCGTTGACGCGGTAATCGCGAGTCAAGTCAAGATACTTCATTTGTTCATCTTTCCCAGCTTTCACGAGGTCCTCGCTATGCGGGACTTTTATATCCACAACCACCGCACGACGCTCTAAACGATCTATCGCAACTATGTCAGGCCAATTTAATTAATTTTCACCATTTCTTTTACCAGATATTACCAGGACAACGCGAGATGCCGTACAAGTGGGCAGCCTACCTGCTATTTCACATGCACTTCGCGCAAATCTTTCACACGGCATCGATATGTCTTACATTGTCCCTCGCTGTTTGGAGATATGTCGCTATCAAGTAAGTACTTCTTCATTTTTTTTTTTGCAAGCACTTTACGAACGGGAAACTTTGGTCTGGCATTAGTAATACCGCTTTTATTGAATACTTTTTGTTTTATTTCTGTCTACATTTTGGAAGCTCTATGTTTTTGGGGTACTGTGCCCTAAGAGTCTAAACGCAGCCCAATTTCTCTCGCTCAATTATCTGTCCTCTGTCACTGGGCCGTATCTTTTTTGAACCGAAATAAATAGAGTAGACACTTGAAATTATCATAAAGTGTGTATTTCTATGGCTGCTGTAACGAAAAATATAACAAATAAATTCAAAGGAATCCCTACAAAACAAACATAATTTTTTCGGCGTTTTTATGCTCCATCTTAAAATTATACAGTAGTACAGAACCTAACGTGCGAATTTTTATTATTCTAGTATTTTCTCTTTACAGCGCAGACCTCTCAATTTTCTTTCCAGTTTTCTTCATGAATAGCTAATAAGGATCAGTCTTCGAAAAAATTAAACATGAACTAAGTACAAAGAGTCATAACAAACAGTAATTTTGCCAACAACTTTCGTCTCATAGTAAGATGAAAAGTTAGAGCACTTTCCTTTTTACCAATTACTCGTATATCAAAATCAACAATGCTCGGTTGAATTGTTCAAGCTTGAAGGTAGATGAGACAAACCCTTGTTTGTTTATTTGGAGGTATTTAGAAATCGCGTGGGTATAAATGCCTCTAACAATATCTGAAGGTGTTACACGTGTTCGACGAAATTGGATGCCTATTTTGGTTGTTTTAACACTGGTTGTGTTATGTTGCTATAAATAACACACACGGGAAAAATACTGCAAAGCTGGGTTTCGTTTTTAATTAAGTTGCTTGATATCAAGCATAATTGCTCATCTGATTGTAGGTAGTCACAGCATCCTATACCTAAAGCCATTTTAGATGCATTGACATTCCTGAGGACTGAAGGGCAATTCGCGTAATTTTAATAACAATCGCTTTCTAATCTCAGTCTCAATCTGTCAAGTATACTTTTAATTTGCCTACATTTTTGACATTGATTGTTAATGAAATTCTGGCTTCTGAAGACTAGACTTTCACAATATCCACTTCTTTTTATGAATGTCAAAAATACAGTGCTAATCTGTAAAAAATGTTTCTCGGTGTATTAAGCGAAGTGAGTTCGAGATGAGGCCTACGTCCAGCAGACGTCTCGAGTGGACGTCCTGCGGTTGATATAATGAAGTGAGTTCGAGAAGATCTAGTATGATTACCTACTTCACTTCACTAAGTTCACCGAATATTTTATTGACAGAATAAGCATTTGATCTGTGTAGGAATGCAGAAACAAATTTTCTGAGTTATATACTATAGATACTAAAGGGTTTTGTGGTATACACGCAACTACAGAATCCCAGGATTAATGCTAAGGTCTGTTTGTTTGGTAATCAATCACGACTGCCGGGGTTCTGTGCACGTTGGGGTTTGCTCGACCCTATATGTACCTTTCTATGTCAGGGGAATATATACATTTACAAACTAAACTCGGTTACAAGTTTGTGACTAGACTGAATTATATTTGTTGCTAGGAACATATTTACTATAGTTCTGGATCACAGATAAGCTGCGTATAATCACGTTAATTCAGATCTTACAAGCACAATTCATATTCATATTAAATGTGTGTTTTTACGCGCTAATCTCCGGAGCTGCTTGTCCGATTCTGAAAATTCTTTCGCTAATAGAAAACTACGGTATCCCTAAGTGCAATAGAAAAAAAAAGAAATATGCCAATATTTTAATATAAAAAATCGTACATTAACGCGGAGGATATCGCAAGCAAAAGCAAGTATAACTAGATAACCGTAAGCTATGTGTCGTCACGCGCGTCATCGGATGATACAGACAGCTTAATTTTACGTTTATACGCACTGGAATATAAATATATGATTATGGTTCTTGTCATCGTCATCATCTCAGCCATAGGACGTCCACTGCTGAATATAGGCCTCCCTTTTAGATCTCCACATATACCGGTTGGAAGTGACCTGCATCCAGCGTCTTCCGGTGACCTTTGTTAGGTCGTCTGTCTATCTTGTTGGTGGACGTCCTACGCTGCGCTTGCTAGTCCGTGGTCTCCACTCTAGCACTTTTCGACCCTATCAGCCATCTGCTCTGCGAGCAATGGTCTTTGTGTGTTCAACCAAACAAAATGTAACTTGTGACTTTACGCCCTGTGAATGAATATAATCTCCTGCTGTACTGATTTCATTATTCTACTGTTCTATAAAGTAAGTCAAGTTACTTAGTTACTTGGTTCTAATGTGCTAAGTAATAACTTCATGAATTTTCTTTATAAGCATTTTAAACAAGTAACGAAGCGTGATAATTCGATTTTCGACGCAAAGTTGGTAAATAGATTTTATTTTCTAAGTTCATTTCTGAAAACATGAAGGTTCAAAGCGGCCGGCAATCTTATTTAGTAGGTCTATTAAAACTTTGCAGATATTAAAAAAAATACTTTATCTTTAAAATTTAACTAAGTACTTTTTAGGGTTCCGTACCCAAAAGGTAAAACGGGACCCTATTACTAAGACTTTGCTGTCAGTCCGTCTGTCTATCACCAGACTGTATCTCATGAACTGTGATAGTTAGACAATTGAAATTTTCACAGATGATTACAACTACAAAAAAATTACGGCTCCCATAGCCGTTTTTGTAGATAATGGTACGGAACCTTTTGTGCAAGAGTCCGACTCGCACTTGGCCGGTTTTATTCCATTACACCAAAAATATTGTCTCTAAAAAAGTACCTTTATAAGATACTTGTTGTTTTAAATCATAAGCATGTTACTGCTAAATATAAATATTTATTGTTTGTGTTACATCAATGTGATTAAATTCAATCTATTCATATTTTTGTATAGAATAGATTGAATAACAAGATACTAAGAACACGCTGTTAGCATTCAGACATTTCCCACGTAGGGTAAAATGGTATTTCTATAGGACTAATAGAATTCCTGAAAGTGTAGGTCTTCTCACCGAGTTGTTTACTTCGATGTAGACATTTATTAGATATTCTCGGAATTGTATAACTGCTATACTCTGATTTTAGTCTCCTCTCCGCGTTTATATAATTTACTAGCCTTGCCTGGGATTTCGTCCGCGTCAATCCGTACTAATATTATAAATGCGAAAGTAACTCTGTCTGTTTGTCTGTCTCTTCTTCACGCCTAAACCACTGAACCGATTTCAATGAAATTTGGTACAGATATAGTCTGGGACCCGAGAAAGGACATAGGATAGTTTTCATCCCGGAAATCCCCCGGGAACGGGAACTATTAGTCGCGGGCAAAAGCTAGTTTTGATATATTATTCCAAGGGAACCGTGCATTTTTCGGGGTAAAAAGAATGCTATGTGTTATTTCACACTGCAATCAGCGCCAAATTCCGTTCAGCCGTTTAAGAGACAAACATACATCCGTTCATCTATCCATCCTCACAAATTTTCGCATTTATAACATTAGCAAGAAGTAGGATAGGATTAGTAGAATGGAACCGAAAATTACAAGGTTTAATTTATTTACACCATACCTTCTGATTACGGAAATATCAAGGATCAAGTACTAATGATTTTTTACGAATACAAGTTTTAAATATTTAAACTAAACTTTAAATAATAAATATATATACCATCACGCCTGTATTCCCCGAAGGGTTTGAGCAGAGGTGTACCAATGTACACCCACAGTTCGCCGGTATATTTAGGTCCCATGTAATAGGGGGCGAGCCTATTGCCATTAACCGGGCACAAATCCAAACTCCGAGCTGCTACTGAGAATTTCATAGAAAAACCCAATAACACTTTTTGCTCGACCTGGGAATCGAACCCAGGACCTCTAGCGGCTCTAGCGTAGCAGTCGCGCTCAGGACCACTAGGCCAACGAGGCATTTAAACTTTAAATATCCCCATAACTTCTGCAAATATACACACGTAAGCAAATATAGTATTATGGATTTGTAATATTACGCGCTGCCATAAACAGTATCTCCACACAAATAAAATTACTTTCAGTCTAAGTGATATGTCTTTTTTCAACGTATATTTTACTTAAACTTAAAATGAAAACCATATTTCATTGTTAGGACAAAATCATTAGACAATATATTATTACGCTCAATATAACCATGAATAAATACCCACTGTATTTTATAAGCCTCATTTAACTTAGGAGGTCTGAAAAATAAATTGGCCTTCGTGTCATTACCTTCCATATTGTTGAGAATGTCCGATATAAGCCACGTGATTTCCGGCATTACCCACTACGCCGGAGAAACCAGGGTTGTCCGGAGAAGCTTCGCTCAAAGCTTATGATTTAGAGCCTTCGGGCTGTCCGGAAATTATTGCATGAATATGATATAAAGCCGGGCCTTATTTCGTTTTTTTTTCGGTCTCGTATACCAACCTAGGAGGTATTGACTGTGTGTGTATATCTTTGATCTTTAGTTAAGTAGCTACTCAGCAAAATCGGAATCTAATGCTTGTTTAATATGAGCCATTGAAATGAATTTACCATGGCCCTGTTTAATTAAACCGATAAGCCAAAAGTGACTGGCGAAAATCCGACAGTTTAGACAAAACGTGACAATGTTGAAATTTCTATATTTTTTTGGATCTAAACTTTATAACTTCAATGATTTCTTATACAGTGCAAAGAAATTATCCTAAACAAAAACAAATATTTCTTAACAAATTATCAAACTCAGATAAACGAATAAGTAGATGTTTGTTTACTCGGGCTTTCCATCAATTTGTTTATGAATTCATCCAACTTCGTGTACCTATTTAAAAAGAAAAAGGTATATAAGTAATCATACTACGCTTACAGAGATTTCCCGCTGAGTCAGACCAAAAATGTCATACATGTCTCTAATGTCTACATAAAGTAAATAACCAGCAGATAAGAAAAGTTGTCAATACATGAGCGGAATAAATTACGCAAGCAAATAGAAAAACTATTTGAATATTCTCTAAAAAACTTATTTCTCTTATCGCGCTAACTGAGGGGAACGTTTTTGCTCGAGTTGTGTAACTGTTAAGAACTACCGTCGGTTATTCGAAATCGGAAAAAGTTTTACTGCAAATCTTTCGAATGGTGCAGCAATATTCTTCATTTGAAGTTTACCTTTTGAATTCTGCATACTTTTAGAAGTCATTTTATTGGAAAAATATTGTATTAACATAAATTCAGCATTATATTAAATATCTACAGTCAAACGATCAATTCACACTGCAGGAATCCAATTCTCTCCTATTCTAAGAAAGTCCGAAGTTCTAAAGTGTGAAAGCTAATTGAAACTTGAAATGTTTCACGAACTATTTTCATTTCAACGTAGCACGCAAATCGGGTATTATTATTTCAACATTGAGCAAGGGCACTTTGAATAACGGGTTACATGCACTATGAAAAGCGAAGCATGATTGCCTCGGTGGCCTAGTGGTCCTAAGCGCGACTGCTACGCTAGAGGTCCTGAGTTCGATTCGCAGGTCGAGCAAAAAGTGTTATTGGGTTTTTCTATAAATTCTCAGTAGCAGCTCGGAGTTTGGATTTGTGCCTGATTAATGGCAATAGGCTCGCCCCCTATTACATGGGACCTAAATATACCGGCGAACTGTGGGTGTACATTGGTACACCTCTGCCTAACCCTTCGGGGAATACAGGCGTAATGGAAAAGCGAAGTAGGTATAGAAAGGGAAAAGCCACAAACAAATGTTATTTGCCGCCGTTCTGGTGCCACAGACAAGGACAACACTATAAAATATACAATGCAGCGTCCCTTTCTCAGAAAGCAACAATGAAAAGGTTAAAATATGATACTGCTGACTTGGGTCACGCAAAAAGTTTCTTTTGACGGTAGTTCTTATTAGGTAATAATGTACGCTCTTAAGGTCAAAGGCGCAAAATATTACATGACAATGGAAACCTACTGAACTTTCACTCCCTATTTGTTCCAGATATATCAAAAAGGTTAAGGTCAAGTTACGTCTTTGATTACAGTTCTGCTGTCGTTAGTCGTAGCGTGATATTCGTATATACGTTTAAACGTTCGTCTTGAATATTAGTCCATTTAATGATGAAAACCGCATTAAAATCCGTCTTGCAGTTTAAAATAACTAAGCTTACAAAGGGACAGACGACGGGAAGCTACTTTGTTTTATACGATGTAGAGTTTTTTTTTTTTTTTATGATATTAGTCAATTCAGATTAAAATGTGATTTCCATTGTTTCAGATACTCGGATAAAAACCACATACTGTGCACGGAGAGGCGATGTAGCACTGCAATACTCAGCAGTTTTATATTACCGCCAATACTCTGCATACCCACTTATATGGTAAGATTTAATTATTTTGATGAAACGATGTAGAGGTAAGCATTACCGTAAACATTAGTTTAAATTACTTACTAGCGCCTCGTGTAATCATGGGTGCAAATTTTCGACCTTTCCAAAAATTATCTTTCGGTACAGTCGTTCTCGGACTTTGTGCCACAACAAAGATGGTAAATTTTTTACATAAAAAAATTTATTTTTAGGTTCATGTAGGTATACTTTGACTGAAATTGTCTATTAGCATGTATCATAGAATCCAATTTGTTTATTTCATGCATTTCCTACACAATATTATTACGAGTCTGTTCATATGTACATTGTATAAGCCTGGAATCGCCAATCCACCTTGTGATCAATCGTTGTGTCTTCTTTGTATGAGAAGAGGCCATTGCCCTGTAGTGAAGCAATAATAGTCTAGGATTATTTTCATTAATTTTATTGCCACAGGAATTGCATCCCAACCTGAACTGCTACCATCACACCCCTATTGTGTACAAACATACAATCAATCAATCAATCCATCCAGAAAATCCTTTTCTCATAGATATATGAAGGTTAGACAAGGACAAACGTTATTACAATTGTATTCCTAATTTGATAAAATTGGAAAAGATAATGGTTGGTTATAAGAGGAAAGATTGACAATTTATATTAATGTAATATCTGAAGCGGCTTTTGAACGTAACAATGTATATATGAGGCAAAAAATAAAGACTGAAAAACATGTTGGGACATAAATAAATTGACAGTAATAAATAACGAGGTTACGTAAATAGGGGAAAGCTGTAAATGGGCCTATAAAACAACTTATGCTTATTTCGTTCGACATGTTGTGTTGTTGACACTGAAATGATCCAAGATTGTGTCGCCAGAGCTACGACGACGAATGATGACCATTCGTCGTCGTCATGTTATAGTAAAAGAAATTTTCAGATTACGTAGATAGAGGAACATAGTCAGTTAAGAAACTATGCAATTCTTGCAAGTATAGTAATAGTTAAGAAGGAGCAAATACTTGCAAGTTCCAATGTCAGCTCATTTTTCGGGTATAATATACCATCACGCCTGTATTCCCCGAAGGGTTAGGCAGAGGTGTACCAATGTACACCCACAGTTCACCGGTATATATAGGTCCCATGTAATAGGGGGCGAGCCTATTGCCATTAACCGGGCACAAATCCAAACTCCGAACTGCTACTGAGAATTTCATAGAAAAACCCAATAACACTTTTTGCTCGACCTGGGAATCAAACCCGGGACTTGCGACCACGAGACCAACGGGGCAATTTTTCGGGTATCAGGTATAAAAGGTACTTACGTTTAAGTGTGAGTGTTTTTTAACTGCCGACAAAATTTATGAAATCTGAAAACCTGTATGCATTATTAAACGACTCTTTCCAAAAGCCTTAAGTTACACCAGACGATAGTTTACTCTTTAAATAAGTTGACTTTTATGTCAGTCTAAATGGGAATTCGGAAACTCCACTCTCTCAGTAGGTTTGCAAAGAACTCAGGGGCTAAAGCAATATATTATGTTTATTATAAATTAGGTTTTCTATTCAGGAATTATATAAGAGCGAGTTGTTTGGAGTCTGGAGGGAATGAAAGTCAACCGCGTAAAGTGAGTTATCTCATATGGAGAAGAAATAATGAGTTTTACGTGACTCCGTGTGACGGTAATAGGTAGCGAAGCAGGTTTTTTTGTTTGATAAGTTATATAATAAATATGACACACTGTTCTGTTATTTTTTTTATGATTTCGCGGCCGTGCACGATTGTGTGTTTTTGTGGGGTTCTGGGTTCAATTTCCAGGTAGGGCAAAAAGTGTAATTAGGTTTTTCCATTAGGAATATCAGTAATGGCCCGGAGTTTGGAAGTTGGTAGTGTGGTATCCTCGTATCTTGGAAAGCATACGAAGCCCTTGGTCCTGCTTGATTTGTCCCCAGTTGTGTCAGATTGCCGTCCCATCGGACAATCAGTGTGACGAAAGAGAGAGTGTACCTGTGTTTGCGCACACACTTGTGCACTATAATATCTCCTTCGAAGTATGCAGAATATATTAGTACGTAACTAAATTATAATAGAGTTCATTATACTAAAACTTTAACTCCACACTAATGTGTATGGATCCTAGGGAAACCGCCCTAGTCTAAAAACAGTATACAAACAATATGACTTCTACCAATCCGTACGGGACACGCGTGGCGGTCTGTAGCCCACTCCCTTTCATAGAGTAGCCTGTATCTCGGTATTTGGAACATTATACACCAATTATTCAAATCCAGGCTGCTACTGACATGGTTTAATTAGTTTTTAGAAGGAGGCAGCTTCCACAAGGTAAAATAGCCAAACCGCAACCTATATACAACGAAAATTAGTTTCCTGAAAGCGTGTGGGCATAATTACCTACATGTTCTATGAATTTATGATCGATATATTTTGAATTTCTGGCAAACATCCGGGCTCCCTAATTGAACATATGGGTACAGCCATTTGAGAACATAATTTTCAGCCAACTGGGACCCGTTTCGATAGCGACAATTAGTGCTATTGTGTTTCATTGTACGTAGGTAATACACGATTCGACCATTATAGTGGCTATTGTCTTTTAATGCCTATTACCTGATATTAATTTCAGTTAGATTAATAGGCTATATTAATACCATCACCATCACGCCTGTATTCCCCGAAGGGTTAGGCAGAGGTGTACCAATGTACATCCACAGTTAGCCGGTATATTTAAGTCCCATGTAATAGGGGGCAAGCCTATTGCCATTAATTGGGCACAAAACCAAACTCCGAGCTGCTACTGAGAATAATATGAATACTAGAAATAATTATCACAATGTGGTTTGCAATCCAATTCCCTTATTTTCCCCGTTTTTTCAAGCAGAGAAGAAATAAAAATAACATGCTTGATTAATGAAGGTTCGCGATTTCAGAACACTATAATAAATCGAGGTCACTAGGAGTCCAGTACCGGGCAAGTGCCTGAAAATATGTACGGTCAGCAATAAAAGTAGATTAACATTTCAGATTTTATTTTTATTGCTATGTTATCTGAATATCAGTGAATTGTGTTATTTCGTGTCTATTTAAATGATATGTATAAGTAACATTGTTAATTGACTTTTGTTGCTGACCGTACATACTTTCTAAGTTTAAATTGGACATCACTGACATAGATAATTGGAAAACATCATAAGGAAACCTGGAGTTGTATATAATTCTGCTTAATTCCTCTTTTTCCCGACAGAGGACAGTAAAAGGTAGCCATATCGTTTCTTAAAAACATGTCGAGATTTCAATACCGTAGCGACTTTTATCCCTCTCAACTATTTATGGATGAATTATGGAGCAAACTAAGCCATTTACGGACGAAATGAAGTCTGTTTTGCATTGAACGAAGCCAATGGAGTGTGTGGGAGCCATAAGAAACCGCCCAAATGGTTAAATCATATCCTATGAAGCTGAAAAAACGTGGATATCCGCGCAGATTTCACAGACAATCCCGCCTGTATTCCCCGAAGGGTTAGGCAGAGGATTACCAATGTGTACCTATCGCCGGTATGTTTTTAGGCCCTATGTAATAAGGGGCGAGCCTATTGTGAATAACACTTTGCTCAACCTGGGAATCGAACCCAAGACCTCTAGCGTGGCAGCCGCGCTTACGACCACTAGGTAGGACGAGGCAGTTAGGCAGTCTCTTATTTTCATTAGATTGTATTCAAGCTGACGTTCCAACTGATGTTAAATAGTCACCGCTGCCGACATACATCTACAATACTAAAGACCTTGCATATGCTTTGCCATCCCAGAAAAAAAGATGAAATGTTTCATGTGCCTGTAATTTCACTGGCACCCATACCCTTCAAGCCGGAACACAGCAACACTACTTTGCGACAGAAATATGTATGGTAGCAGAGTGAGTGTGAAGTATCTCGTCCAGAAAAGTATCTCTGAACGAGATACTTCACAAAGAAAAAAAAAACAAAAGAAAATAACATACACCACCAAAGTTTTTTTGTTTAGAACTTGAACAGTTATGCTAAGTAGTGGTAAACATGTTTTGGTCCGAGAATTGTTTACCCACGCTTAAACAGACTCATCTCATCTACAGAAATTAGTTTAAATTAGGATAATGTGGCGTAGTACCTGGATTGTGGAAGAAATGAGAATTACAGCATTGCTTTTTATTGTTTTAAGTGTGGTATAATATTTTGCTTAATTAAATTATTGTGCTTAAATCTACACAGTTTGTCTCAGCCATATTACGAAGTGCCGTTTACAATAATTTTCTACTTATTTAGGTCCCAACACATTTATTCGTTTGCATAAATATACAAACTAAAAAAATATAATTTAAGTGTCTGTTTGTATTATCAAAATGACAGTTTTTAACAGAATAATTAAGAGGGTTTACAAAGTTAAGACGAAAAAAACAATTTAATATTTTGGTATGTCTGTCGGTTCCGGCTAATCTCCAAAACGGCTGGGCCTATTTTGGCGGAACTTTCACTGGCAGATAGCTTTCATTAGCTAAGCTTTTTTTTAGAATTAGTGTTCGCGCAAAAATAAGATCCCGTTATAACCAACATTCACGTAAACGAAGCTGCGAGCATAAGCTAGTATGTATATAATAATTATTATATACAGTACTGCATCGCAATTATTAGTATATACAACTGTATAATAGTATTAATTGTGCTGCGGTTCTATTAAACATTATATTATATTTCATTTTCCTCTGCCTTTTCATTTCAACGAATAGATTATTTATTCATGATGAACCATTATTGCGGTAGGCTATCGAAAATTTACTGTGAATTTAATTCCTATATTTACATAGCCACGTGCGGATACAATACACGTGTTACAATTCAGGTAGGAAAACAATAAACGTATACAGATACAAACTGCTTTGTCAGTTTTATTGTCTCGTTTTTTTTGACAATATACAGCATGAACGCACGATTGGCTTTATATATCGTTCGATTTAAAAACGGTTAGTGAACGTAGGTGATATGTTTTCATGAACAGGGTGCCAAGTGTGAGTTTTTTTATTCACGTTCGATTGCAAGCGAAGAGAATTTTGTATAGGAA
Source organism: Caradrina clavipalpis (assembly GCA_932526535.1). Lineage (NCBI taxonomy): Eukaryota > Metazoa > Arthropoda > Insecta > Lepidoptera > Noctuidae > Caradrina > Caradrina clavipalpis. Next base: position 6,694,734 of record OW052103.1, read on the forward strand.
AAAGTTAAAGCGCCAACTGGTGGTCACTAGGAGAAACCTAATTTGTCATACAAAATTTTAACGTGCTCGCAATCGAACGCAAATGAAAAACTCACTCTCGGCGCCCAGGTTTTTTTTTAATCCCGCGTAAGGCGGCGTCATTTAATGTGTATAGGTATGCAACTTACACGCAAACAAAGCCACGATGCGTGTGCACTTGTACAGAGTTTAAACTTTGCTATTCTGTGTTACAATTAATGTTCAAATGTTTGATGCCCTGTCTGGCACCAACTTGATAAGAACAATTTAAAATAACTGAAATTTGAAAAAACACTTACCTAACACTTACTTACCATCAATCAATTGATATCGTGTTTACGAGCTATTAAAACGCTATTTCCTCAAAGATTTTGAATGGAAAATAGTAAATGGCAAATTGATGTCATTTATTTACCAATTTAATTCATTAGGTAAGGATCTACTTATTAATTTAAATTAACTAAAAATCTAATTTTACTATTAACTAAAAATGTATTTGGTATAAGAGAAGTTTTGTGGGTTAATGGGGTTTACTACCCTCTTGTAACTCTGTTTGAGGAAAACTCACCATTCATAAGCCTAGATATTAGTACCCTTATCCTATCTACAAAGGTTCACCGAGCTTAATTACTTCTTCACTAAAACTGACTTGACTACTTTCATTTTCTAGCTCTTTGTTGGCAAAGTTCTCCTAAGTAGATATCACAGTACACTAGCAGATTAGTGACGACCACAAATTAGTAGTTTGCCCTTCACGTTGGTATTTATCACAGACATTTTATCTAAACTAGCTACCTATCGGTTATGCCCGCTTTAAGTAAGTTACGTAGCTATTCTTAGTAGCAGCACGAAGTTAACATTTGTGTCCAGTTAATGGCAATAGGCTCGCCCCCTATTACGTGGGACCTAAACATACCTGCAAACAGTGGGTATACATTGGTACACTTCTGCCTACCCCTCTGGAGAATACTGATGGTAAGTAAGTTACGTCTTTGGTTACTGATCTGCTCTCGTGAGTCATTGGGTGACGTCGACACGACCTTCCTCGATAAACGGGCCACAATGTCAAAAGCTTTTTTCAAATCGGACCAGAATCAATGTTTTATGATAAAGACTAATATGCAGATAAATTTCCCATCATATATCCTATTTATATCTGAAGGTATGTTCGTGCAGAATAATCATAGTGTACAAAACTTTAAATATTTATTACAAGTCCGGATGTTTGTATATTATTCAATTCCTCATATATTATAACATTCACAAAATCGACGATAAGATTGTTTATTGTTTAGATTATAAACCCAGTTGGAATTTATATATCTTTGATTCAGTGAATAAATGAAGGCATAGAAATGAGATGTAAGACAAGTTCCTTCAAGTTTAAATACTTCAATTGAAGTAAGGGTGTGGTTTTATTTGGCCGTTTTCACATTAGGACGTTAGCAGCGCGACAGAAGTACATTCCTTCACATTACAAAAACAGATCAAAGTTTAGGTCAGTATGGCGCACTTCATTTTAAAAATAGATGCTGTGGGCGACAGCTATTCTGTTTTTTTATTATGAAATTCTGACGGGGCGACAGTCGCGCGACAGCCACGCTGCTAAAGACGACTCGAAAGCGAAGTAAATAATGAGAAACATTCAGCCATACCAACTCACTGTATCCAATTACTCAATCGTCTAATCAAAAATACTGAAACCCAACCTGAACTTTTCAAATCGAATGAAAAATAAATATCAAATTATTTTTCTTTTCACTTAACAAAAATAATTTGTTGGCACAGACAATGGGCTATAGAATTACTTTACAAATTATTATGTAAAGAATAATAATTTTCATTGGGTTTCATTATTTTTTGATAAATTGTATAGAAACTTGGGTTAAGGAAGACCTTTCTGTTGTATAGACTTAATTGTACGTAGACATAATTCGGTATAAAAGAGAGTTACTGAGAACCCTTAGGCCTGTTCTTTTATTATTGTGCTTCCTGTTTACTATAGCACCTATCGGATCGTATCTAACGTTTTCAGAAGGCGTTTTGGTTTACCGTAAATATCCGAAATCAGTTAGAGCCCGTTTTTTCAAGTAAATACACGAAGTATCTAAGAGCATCTGAAGTCACAAAGTGATCATGACAATCTTTTTTCTATATCATTTATCAGTTTCTAGAGGGTCCCAGTTTGGTTAAACTTGTAGTTTAGGTTTAACCTAACGTAAAATGAGTTATTTCTGATGCTCTTAGATACTATATTAACTACTAAAAACGGGTTCTTACTAATTTTGGAGATTTACGGTAACATAAACATAAATTCAAGTCATATATCGATACAGGTAGAAAATACAGCACGCCAAGTCACATGCAATCCTCACATACACCATGCTACAATATTCTAACTCCATAACATTGTATTTATTACTTTCATTTTTGATCCTCAGGTTTTCGACATCCACACGGCAGTTGTTCTCGAACCATCAGGACCTATGATACTCTACCACGTTGACTCTGACGAAGAAGGTCAGCTGTATCAGATCAACTTCTGGGTGCATGCCGTCGTGATCAAACTGTTGCCATGCTGCATACTGACAGTCATCAGCTTATGGCTCATACGAGAAGTATACAACGCAAACCAACACCAGAAGAAAATCAGGGTATATAACAAGTGTCCGACGAATAATAAAGCAGTAAAAAGACAATACAAAGCAGACAGAAGAACAAATAGAACGACAAAGATGTTAGTAGCAGTACTTCTTCTATTTCTCGTGACTGAACTGCCACAAGGAATACTAGGGCTGATGAGCGGTTTACTAGGCAGATGTTTCTTTAAGCGTTGCTACGATCTGTTCGGAGAACTGATGGATGCGTTAGCACTATTGAATGGTGCAATCAACTTCGTACTATATTGCTCCATGTCAAGGCAATTCCGAATGACGTTCGGTCAGATGATGTGGCGGGCACACTTACACCGATGGCCCCCGCCGACTGGCTCACAATCCGACGGACAAAACACGTAAGTATTACAAAAATATTTTGTTTAATAAACATTGTGAGAGAAAATTATTTATGGAAACAAAAATAGAAGCTAGACAGGCAATTATTTAGAGTGGTGCGAAGTTTCATGTTCGATTTAGTCGAGTTGAATTCTACAATAAATAAGCTGTCAATTATTTTATTCGCAGTTTTCTTTAATTCACTCGCTATTATTTCAGGGAGTTTAGTGATATGATGTTCTGTTTAGTAATATAGTTGGGGAACAACTACATGACGCGCGCCGTTTGAATAACGACGCTATTAGGTTAATGCAGATGATTGATGTTCGACAAAGTGATCCAAGCTAATGAAATTACGGAATTTGTCATAAAGCTGACGCACATTTCTCACTAGTGCGGTTTTTATTATTCACCTTTTATGGGTGTGGACAAATATTAAAGAAAAATAAGATAATGATACCTTCGCGGATGACAGAGGAGAATGGAAGCAAAAAAATTTACCGCAGACCCCAAGTTAGCGAGGGGGAATGGGAAGCAGTCGCCTCCTTCTGCGAAGCTGTAATGCTAGAGAAGGAGGCGGCGGGACGGGAGAGGGAAAGGAGGGTCCCCCGTCCCAGCGGCCGCCGCGGTAGACGATCCGGGCGTCGGGAGCCACGTGACGACTCCCGGCCACCGTAGACGCGGGTCTGTGGACGGTGAGCAATGGGTAGCTCACCGTCCGTACGTTCACTAGCGACAGACCGTGTCGACGGCGCGTTCGTGTTCCACGCGCGCCTCAAAGAGATGTCAGCAAATTGGATGGGGCCACTGAGGGCCGATGCCTGCCGGGGCTGCGGGTTGTTCGAAAGAGATACCGCGCCCCCGGAACGCAAAGGGCACATGAAGGAACATAGACGGGTTTTAGTCAGTAAAAGTCTGACACTCCCTTCCGCCCCGCCCAGGGCGGGGAAAGTTATTTGATGATTTCCCGTCTATAAAAAAAAAAAAAAAAAAAAAAAAAAAAGACCCCAAGTTATACGAGATAAAAAGCTGGAAATAATTATTTACTTTTTCTTTTTTCTACGTTCCAGGGCGAAGTCGTCGATACCCTGAGGAAGGTTTGTACAAGAGAAACATGCCAATGTTTTGCAGCATTTCCTGTAAATACAAGTGTTAGGAACACAGCCATGTTACTTAATTAGCTTTAGTCGTAATTTAGGTTGTAAGCACAAAATTAGGACATTTTTCTCTGGATTTGATGTTCAAATGTAAGAAGATTTATTGGGCTCAACACTGTATATTTTTAGAGTTCTTGTTTGAGAAGTTTTTATATAAAAACGTGGTTACAAATTTTCTTTTGTATTTGTATAAATTAGTTCTGTCATTCCGTCTGATTTGCTAGAGCAAATAATTTTGTTGTAATTTAGTTTAAGAGTATTATTTATTGAGTTAAAACGAATGTTATTTTATAATAGAAGCAAATTTATTTTTAATAACAATAATTTATAGTATTGTTTAATATTATGAAAGCTTATATCTTTGTGTCACATACGGTATAAGTAGATAAGTATAGGTGTATGTTTAATTATAATATTATTGTAAATATAGAAACATTTATTACTGTTGTTAAGAAAACATGTTGCAGTACTTATGTAAGTAGATATTATAATAGTCATACCTCAAAAACGATTCTAGTCTTTCTACCCACTCGCACTATTTAAGTTAGTACTTTTAATTTTTACTTTTTTTATGAAGTAAATCATGTCTACAAAGCTAAAAAACAGTTCCTTTACATACTTAAGTTATCGCATTTAAAACTTTAAGAGCTTTTAAATTGATAAGTATGATGTCTAAAAATATTTCAGAGCTTCGCCAAAATAAACACAAGGTACTTAATAAGGTTCAAGTCTTACAGTTCGCGGCATAAGCCTATTGATATCAGGTCACTCACTTTCATGAGAAGTTGCCGTCATTTCAATGAGCTGAAGACTCAATGAAACAATTTCAGTTGTAAAATCATCATACATTTAATCACAAAATGTTTTAAATTCGTACATAAGTGTTAGTACTACGAGCACAATATAGACAATTATCTCTCGGATTTAGATGTGTTACAGTGTGCTTTAAATGCTGCTAATGCAATTCAAATCTCTGAGCTGTTTTTAGTGGCGCCCAACATGGGACAAAGTGTCCCATGTTGGCCACTCTATAATCACACTCTACAGAAACATAGCACTGTAAGAAATGGAACACTTCCGCGGTACTACTTAGTTCAATTGCCTGAAAGAAGAGGGCGCTGAAATTAAGAAAAGTCTTGCTTCGTAATAACTTATTTAATGTTCATCTTCTTTTAGACTGATGCTATCCAAAAACGTTACACCGGTATTTTTTTGGTTTGTAAACTAGATTTAAATGATTTCTGCATTTAAGCACAAAAGAATAGATCACAGTGAAATTACCTATGTATAAGTAAGAAAGTATAAGTTTTTGTTTTGCTGCTGACCGAGATGTTATTTTTTTTTGTTTTAAGACTATGTTTTATGCCAATTTTCCTACAACTACTTAAAAAACAATGTCTTTATATACTTAACATGTTTAAAAATAATTGTGTTCAAATATAGCAAACCATTTGTACAAAATATACATTATTTGTATATTATGGCCCAAAATTTTCTAAAGCGTACTGTATAAAGAGCAGTCAGAATAAAATGTAAGATTAAAAAATAAAAATATTTAATTACCATAAATTGTAATCACTACTATAAATTTAAAATACCATAGTCTATACCTAATTCTTATATATTGATATAGGTACTTAAGTAAAAAGTATATATATGCGTTTCTCTTGTACATGCAAATAAAAGATGTCTAATAAATATTATATAACTTCTAAAGTACGCTATTCAAGCATTCGCCATTAGTTATGGTCATAAAGTAAAGTTTGTACATATCCTTTTATAAATAAAGTTTTAATGTGAGTTTTGATATTTTATGATTTTTATACCTTTAGGTGTTTAGTTTCATTATGCGGTGATAATAAAATTTGAAAAAAAAATAGTAAAATAAATGGCTGTAAAAGCTTGACAAATAAACTTATGTAGATCAATAAGAAAGTATGTTTAGGTAAATTCGAACTCAATTTTAAGAGCTGTAAGTGTCAATAAAAACATGAGACAGGTATATTTACTTAAGAAAAGCAAAAGCATACTTCTTCATAACTGTCATTCGTCGCTTGTACCGCCATCTACCGGTACTATGAGGAACTTTAAAAGAAAAGTAGGCAATGTAGGTCCTTTAAAGACTCTGGCTGGTTAAGCCATATCAAACCTTAAGTATCGAGAACAAAATAAATATTACGTTGAACTGTCAAGTTGATACCATCACACACAATACTCAAACAAGTCATATAGTACGACTCAAACGAAGTTAGCTGCGAGTGCGGGCTCGCGTAAGTTTATTCTAATAAATAATAATTTTGGCTTCATTTCATGATTTCTAGATATATATTTATGCTATAGAAATATATATTTTTTTATTATAAGTAAGTATCACTTTTTTATTATAAGTATCACTTAACTTTTTGCTAACTTCCGAGCCGCCATTAAGTTTGAACCGTATTATATTAATCTTACAACTGAACTAGATTGCTGGTTGATTGATGACAATACTACTACTACTACGAATCGGCTAGAGACTAATCACTTACATAGCAAGGTTTGTACTAGGTACATAAATATGAGGTATATATAAACTACATTATTAAGATATATACCAGACTATTAATGTCCCACTGCACGGCAAGCGCCTCTTCTCATACAGAGAAGGCACGTACGTACTTACTTAACTAGTTGTTTATCACATCCAATATAAAAATATGGCCTGTTGAGTGTAAAGCCTTCGATTAATCACGTAATGTATTAATACGTAATCTAATTAACCTTTAATGAACAAAATTCCTTGCTTTTAATAGACATGAGTTACTTTATTATTTTAAACAACCCTCGATATTCAATTAATAAAAAACGACACGTGTTACAAATTAGTGATTTATTAACATACACATGCCTCCCCTGACCACGTGAAGCTTTTATCGTCAAATTCAGAGTAGGTCGTCTAGGCTGAGAGTTCTTGGGTTCGATTCCCAAGTCAAGCAAAAAGTGTTATTGAGTTTTTCTGTGAAATTCTCAGTAGCAGCTCGAAGTTAGGATTTGTGCCCGGTTAATGACTAGGCTCGCCCCATACCACATGGGACCTTAACATTCCGGTGAACTGTGGGTGTACATTGGTGCACCTCTGCCTAACCCTTAAGGAAATACAGGCGTGATGATTTTCAGAGTAGGTACCAACGTAGGGAAAAACAGAATGGCAGTGCAGCAGAGTCGCTACAGTGACTATTTGCAGGCATATGACATTCACGATAACGTACAATTTGGTAGAATGTTTGTATGATTTTACTGGTAATATGAGGAAAACTCGTTCCGTCGATAGTTTCCATACATTTACTTCACGAAAATCAAAAGGACTTTCATGTCAACTACAATGTAGTAAAGATCCACATTTTAGGAGCTCATTTGTGGTAGCTTTTGTTATGGGGTGACCCAGTAACAAAGCTACCCATAAATGAACTCCTTTGTGTTCCTGTAACTTACTATAATTGACTTTTTAAATTTATATTGGTACCTTCCTTCAATATTCTTCAAAGCTATACGTTGTCTGTCTGTCAGTCCTGCTGTTAATTTTCTTGGCACCAAGGTATACGGGTTGGAAAGCACACAGTAACGAAGTTTTACTATGGATTTAGTACCTACATAAATCTAGACACCGAACGACAACATACTTTGTCGGTTGTTAAAAAGGAAATCAGTTCCTCCATACCTACATTTGACAGTGAAGGTGTTGCAGTTTTGTATAGAAGGTTTTTCTTTTTCACTTTCTAGAATCATGGTTTCTCCGGGACTCGTCGAGCTTCATTGTCTCGGCACTTTTCTTGTGGTCGCCACTGTTGATTCTGGCTTACAGAAGTTGCAGTGAATTGGGAACAGTGTGGCGGGCTTGTTTTTAGAATCATGGTAAAAGTTTTTGTAACGATATCCCTTCCTATAGACTGTCCGCCCCCGTCAGACAATCGGTGACCGATTTTTTTGTCGGAGAGAATAGAACATGAATTCTAATATCGCACACGTCCTACAAAAGTCGGTCCCAAAGTATGGATCTATTGAACGTTCCGATAATCGGTCCTACAAAAAATCGGACGTAGGCGGAGGCCCTTGTTTTAAATATAGATGATCAAGGTCGGTGCGCTTCCCATTACGAGTATGTTGCGCAATCACCCAGCTGTTAATTACACCCTTACGACGGTATAGGACCGCAGTCGTGCTCCTTCTACTAATGAGGTAATTATATCCCCTACATTCCTTCCCCTTTAGGTATATATTTGAAGCGTAATTTCGACCGATATCTCCTATAATGTAAGTAGTGATAAATATAGGAACTAAGTATTTTTTAACCAGTTACGGTAAAGCAAAAATGAGGGTTATGACTTTGGCCGGTATGTGTGTTGTATGCATGTGGGTATGTATGGATGTTGCGGAATTGGTTCGAAAGAGTTAGCGCGGCCCTGGAACGCAAAGGGTATTAAGAGGAACACGGGTGGGTTTTAGTCAGTTAGAGTCCGATACTTCCTTACGATCTACCCAGAGCGGAAGAAGGAAATTGAAGATTTCTCATCATTAAAAAAAAATCCATGTTGATGGATGATGGTAAAAAAAAATTATGTTCATCTGTGTTCTCATTACTTCTTCTTCTTAGCGTATCGATGACAATGATAAACACTAAAACAAAATAATATGTCTGCGTATTTTTTTTTGTTTGGCCCAGAATTCAGCTAGGCGTACACCACCCCAGCGGATGGTGTGTACGCAGTCATTAGGTCCTCACGTGTGCAGGTGACAGGGCAAACGGGAAATTCTAAATTACTTATCTTTGACAAATGGGGTAGCGTTAGACGCATCTCGCTCGTCCGCTAGTTATAGGCTTTATGACGTCATATTAAATTCAAAATGGTGGCTTACTTAATAATATCGATGAAATAAAGCATTCGTGAACGAGGCAAAAGGGGTATGTAAGGATCGTTACAGGCGGTGTTTTGTGGTTTCTGCCTGCCCCCATTGGAAAAAGGCGTAAGTGTAGGTATGTAAAGCACTGTTGGTAAGAAACACTTTCCTGATATTATTCATGTTTAGGTTATGTTGTAACTTGTAGTTAGGTAGATATATATTTTACTACAAAAATACTTTTAGTCTGTTCAGTCTCTTAAAAGTTTACTATGTTTGCAATGTCAGTCCGTTTTATAACACGCTTCGCTTTCAAAATCGCGCTTCCACCCTAAAATTTTAGGGTATTCGTATGATGCTGTTAAACCGGGTAAAACCTTGACTATTATGAAACTACTAGCTTTTGCCCGCGACTTCATCGGCGTCAAATTTGATATAGTATCCCACAGGAACCGTACATTTTCCGGGGTAAAAAGTATCTGTGTTATTCCACACTACAATCTATCTCAGTGCCAAATTCTATCCTGATCCGTTTACTTGTGAAAGAGTAATAAACATCCATCCATCCATGTTCAATTTTTGCATTTATAATAGTAGTAGAAAGTAGGATATTAGGGCTAACGAGTATTAGTATAATTTTTTTTGGCCACAATACCAGTTGCCAGCGATGCGACATAATTTTTGACGCCATATAGTTTTAGTTTCTCTTTTTAATTATCATTGGTTTTATGTTATCTTATTTTAAGTCTGTATATATTCTACATATGAAGGGTAAAATAAATAAAGTGATCTAGGTGGCAGAAAAGATTTGTTAATTAATCGTCGGATCAACTTAAATAGTTGTCTACAAACTTCTAGCAGATCATTTAGATTAGGTATTTAAATAAATACTTCGAGACAATTCATTAAAAGTTTATTGATTAGAATAAATATTCTAAGACATCACTTTAATTTACTGAAATTAGTAAATCTTAACTCTACATTGGATTAGTTAGTTTAGTTAGTTTTATTCAAATACTTCGAAGTTTAATAACAATTACATTTATGAAGTCGATTATAAATTGAAGTTGATAAACAAAGTTAGGTAAAGATAAACGACTTATTTTGTATTCCCTGATGTGTTTTGTTAATCAGGCCATCTATATAATCCATGTATATACCTACTAACTTCTGCCCGCGACTTCATCCGTGTCAAACTCAGCATATTATCGAGTTCGAAGTATGAAATTTGGTAGATGACACCACTAACCAATAATTTAAAGAAACAACTTCACAAAAAAACATTTAATTTTAGCACTAAAAACCCGATGTTTTTTTAAATAACTATAAAAATCGATTTTTAGTTGCTTTGAAATCAATAAATAGTTAGTGAATTGAGATGACAAAAAAGTGACGTCATAGTTGAGTATTGTCATAGAAAATCTATGGGGGAATGGCGTTTTGACAGCTCATAAAAAGTACGCCAATTGATTAGTGGTGTCATCTACCCAATTGTCCCCGGATATGGAAAATAGGTTCGCTCTCAATTACACAGAACTACAAATAAACTAGTACAACGTGAGTACGTACATTGCTGCCTACCACCGGGGGGAATATAGACGTAATGTTTAGTAAAATATTGTGACACACTTCTCAGCTTCACCTTCATTTTTAGGGTTCTGTGCCCAAATGGTCCAGCAGAACCCTGTTGCTATGGACCTCCTGATCGTCCGTTTGTTATAGGGCTGTATCTTTTGAATCGTAATAGGTACACACTTGGAAATTCTAAAGGGTGTAATGATGACCACACACAATAAAAATAAAATAAAGTTAACAAGATACGTATTTGTATCATCATCATATCAGCCGCAGGACGTCCACTGCTGGACATGGCCTCCATAGATTTCCAAAAAGACCGGTTATTTGTATACTTAATGTTAAATATTGTAAACGCGATAGCACTCTTTGTGGGTGAGTACAACTTGCACTTGACCGATTTTTATGACCACTAACTAATTATCTTCCTAATTATGTTATTGGCGTTACCTTGTCGTTAGTAAATAACATTATCGGAAGGTTATTTTCAACGCTCTGGGGACAGCCTCCCTCGCAACACTATCTTACTGTGTCGCTCTAAGAAAATAAATATGACCTTATTTTATTGACTTGGAAATGTTTCTCTTCAAAAAGTGTCAAAGCAACTATTTGTGTTATTCAATCACTAATTGAGACGTTTCGTAGAAAATCATTCTTTGTGACACTTATGCAAAGTGAAATAACAATAATTTACACATTAGAGGCCGTAATGATCCAAGATATTCAGTCCCTAATATATAATAAAATATTTATTACAAGCCATAGACTCATAATGGGTTTGTTACAATATTTACTTAAAGCTATGTTAGTAACATAGCTAATTCTACACTCAACCTATCTCCACTCTTATCCAGTGGTTCTGGTAAGGGCAATTGACTCGTGCAGCAATTACTTTAAAAATTGCAATTGCAATTGCTAAACTACGTCATTTTAACATGACTGACATTTATTTTATTGATAGAGGAATACCGTGAGGCGCCCCGCCTCTCTTGCGCGAGTTTGGCATCGCAACCTGCCACGGGCAAGTATCAATGTGACTTTTTCTTTTTTATTATGTACTTTCTAAGTGTATAATTATAATTCTAACATTGTGAGGAAACCTGGACTTCGTATCACTCTGAATTCGTCAGAACCATTTTCACCAACGTTCAAGTATGAAATTCCAAAAGAATCTCGAATCCAAATAAAAAAACTGCATTCTATTTTTCTTTTAAATATAATTCCCATTTTAATTTTATAAAAAGACTAACTTTGAAAATATCCACGTGCAACCCCCAAGGACAGATCAAGCTATATGATACCAGTATTAACTGATCTAGAATTGTATAGGCTTTCAGTGCAAAGAAAGATCAGCTTAACCTGGATTATTGATGCTCTCGCTACATCGCTTGTCTTTAGTACTGAGTTTCAGTTCACAGACGCACACGAGCGAATAAAACATACAAACTCAAGTTGAATACGCCGCTACACTGAAATATTACTTTACGCCCTGATATTAAAGTTCATATTTATTTATTTTTTCAAAAGAGGACCAGGGTGGTGTCCGTATTACTAAATAAAATGTAATGTCTGTGATCCTTGACACGTGTTCTCTTTATTTCTAAATGTAATATTGTGTTGTACATTTTTACTGCTTATGAATAACATAAGAAATGTCTTTTTAAGGATGGGAAATCATCAAGTGATTTCTTCCACTCTGGGCGGAGCGGAAGGGAGTGTCAGACCCTTACTGACTAAAACCCATCCGTGTTTCTCCTAATGCCCTTTGCGTTCCAGGGTCGCGGTATCTCTTTCGTATAAACTCTGCAACCCTGGCAGTCGGGATGGCCCTATGTTTACCTCTCTCATGCACTAGGCTCTGGGCTTATAACCGGTAGGGGCAACTATCAATGTGACTTATTCTTTTCCATATTTTTATGTACTTTCTTAGAAAATATCGCGAGAACTCCAGGAATTATAGTTAATTCTGATATCGCCAACTCCCTTGAGAAAACGTGGTTATTGATGCTCGTGCTTTCTCTGTGTAAGATGAAGCCTTTGCCTTATTGCAAGGCAATCAATAATAAGTTGGTATTAGATACTGTAAATGACAGTGAAGCTAGGAAACTATTTCTACTAGAGCTAAGTAAGCGGTGTAGCAGAGAGGGTAAAATATATTTTATGAAGATGCTTGACTTGCGCAAAAACTAGATCACGGCCCCCGTTTTTCTCGCTAAGAAAAGGCATGTATGCTAGTGTGGAAACGTTTTCTGGTTATTTTATTTTATTTATTGGGAACGTAAAACAGTTAGTATTACTAGGTAAAATAGCAAACATGTAACCTACACATTCGTCCACATATAAATAAAAAGTAACGTTTTAACTGTCCCGTTAGTTGAGTGGTGCTAAGCGCGACTGCTACCTTGAGGTCTTGGGCTCGATTCCCAGGTCGAGCAAAGTGTTATTGGTTTTTTCTATCAAATTCTCAGTACCAGCTCGGAGTTGGGATTTGTGCGCGGTTAATGGCCATAGGCTCGCCCTCTATTACATAGGACCTAAACAAACCAACGAACTGTGGGGAATGCAGACGTGATGGTATGTTATGTTTATGTGAATATTCGCGTTAATGCGATCTGCGATTTTCTTAAATTCTGATCTAATTATCGTTTCCTTTATCACGATTTTCATCAGTTCGATCTCCCTCATGCTTCCCTTCCTTAATGGTAATGGCGTCGAGTCGACCTCATTGCATATTTTCAGCGTCATCAACTCTTGCCACTTACCTATCGATGCTTGAGATTCCGCTTCAATGACCAAAATATAATCGTTTCTTATGTGTGTGGCCTTATAAGTAGGAAAGTAGTCGATGGATAGACTTGAAATCTTTACAACATCTTATTTGACTGATTCATTCATTCTTCGTGCACAGGCCACGGCATTATGCTGAGCGTCAGCCGTTTAGCACGGTAATGGCGCATATTTCCGTCTAGGACAATATATTTTTATGTTTAGATTTAATACCAACTTGTTTTTGTCTTGGGATTTTGTAAACGAAAAACTTTGTTGTGTGCGTCACTTTCACGTGAAACGATTTTTCTTTCTTTCTTTCTTTCTTCATTCTTATACACTTTTTCTTGTATTATGGTGGATCCACACGACACAGACTTTTGTCTGTACAGACATCTGCACAGACTATAAAGTCTGAGTAAAAATTTTTACTCAGAGGTCTTTACCAAATGTCTGTGCAGACTTTTCATCAGTTCAGACTTTGATTTTAATGAATAAATTAAGTAATTCAATAATCATGAGTTTTGCTCCGACAATCGTACAGACATGTACGCAGACTTCCGACTTTTCTGATACACCGACATTTGTCTGTACTGATTTGTTGTACAGGCAAAATTCTATAGAAGTCTGTGTTAAGTCTGTGTCGTGTGGCACCTCCAATAGACGCATCTATAGCGAAGGGTGGCTGAATTAACTAGTGGTTACCCCCACCTCTGAGTGCACGTAAAGCCGTCTGTCATGCGGTATTTTCTTTTCAAAATCTTCCTCAATTAGTTCCTTTACAAAGGTCTTTGTTGTAGGTATTACTACATCTTATACACACAAGACTGCTAATAACTAGAAAATGGCACCATTTTCATTCTTAAAATCAAAATTGAGTCGTCGAATTCACCCTAATAAATTCAAATTCAACTGTTTTTCCGTTTTTAAAACTTTATTCTAAACTTTTCTGTTCATCGAACAAGAAAAAGTTACGAAAACAAGATCTTTTCGAGGAATCTTTGTAATGTATCTGTTATTAACTTTCTTTTAATTAAAACTGGGTTCCTTTGTAGTAAAACCATTCGTTATTTTCTTATTTAGGTACGTCTCATCTACAGCAAGATGCTCTTTATTTTGAATGAAAATCGTTTTTACTCAGGGAATGTACAGAGAAAAGTAGGGGAGGATCTCTTTTTGCTAGTGCTCTAATAATGGTTTGTTCAGTCAGGCGTAATAAGGGTACTACATACGTTGTTACTACACTGCAAACTCTAGCCTGATATTGGAGATTGTGCAAACACCACCTCCGAATATTTTTGACGTAAAACTGAATGGCATACGCGACAGTTTTTTGACCTACCTCACATGTTATCAGTCGGCCGGGAGTTTTTAGGTTGCGTAGGTGTTATTTTCCAAGGCCCCTAGTGTCGCTAAACCAACGTTATTATAGAAAGGCTGATGATCTCAACTTTTTAGGTAGATAGAGGAATACGTAGTTTAGAAGCGGTGTGCTTCAATGCTGAACGATTTTACGATCGAACTAGGTGCGGACCGCACCAAATCCTGTGGAAAAATCATCGAACCGACCGCACCGACAATAATAATAATAATGTGCGGCGGACCGCTGCACATACCCTCGAATGTGGTCCGGAGCACACCAAGTTCGCGGTGCGGAGCGCACCATATTCGAACGTCTGTTAGTACTTTTAGGTATATCACGTACAAAATGATACCTTGTTAACTTAGATACGTTTAAGCGGACCCCTTAATTTTTTACTTTGTCTTATGTTTATTGTTTGTTGTTACAGCTGCCATAAACACTGTAAACACTTTGAAGTGTCTACCTATTACGGCCTCAGCCTATGTCCGATTTTTTGTAGGATCGATTATCGGACCGTTCAATAGATCCATAGTTTCGTGTGGTAGTTTTTGTAAGACGTGTGCTTTGGTATATTAGAATTCATATGTTTCATTCTTCCCGACAAAAAAATCGGTCACCAATTAGCTGACGTGAACAGGCTTACGGTTTATGAACCGTAACCGACGGGCAGGCAGACAGATGGCCAGAAGGATGAGCAAGAGTAATAGGGCCCCGTGTGGACCCTTGAGTTACTGAACTCTAACCAAAAATACCATCACGCCTGTTTTTCCCGAAGGGTTAGACAGAGGTGCGCCAATGTACACACACAGTTCGCCGGTATATTTAAGTCCCATGTAATAGGGGGCGAGCCTCTTGCCATTAACCGGGCACAAATCCTAACTCCGAGCCGCTAATGAGAATTGTATAGAAAAGCCCTATAACACTTTTTGCTCGACCTGGGAATAGAACCCAAAACCTCTAGCGTAGCAGTCGCACTTAGGACCACTTCCACAGTTCTTAACCAAACAGACTCTAACCAAACTCAAGTTTTATTCCAACTTATTTGTTCTGAGCAGGTAGGTAAATGGGGTATTTTAAATTTAAATTCAGCCGGAACGCAGCTATCATAAGTGCTTAAACAGTGAAACCAATTCCGTATCACCTGAATTTTGAATACGGTACCATTGCCCGTACCGTTTATGTAGTCGTTCTGTCTGTTTATTCTTTTTAATCAGGCGTTGCTTTTTTATGTTTTCTTTACTAAAGGAGGAATACGGAATAGTCGAATTTTCCAACCACTTCTGTGAAGATGAGGTTTTTTGCGGAAGTATGATACTTATTCTTATTCATATGTAGTTTATAAGTGTATCTTGGAAATTACTGACATACGTATATGAAGGTAAATATCATGAGGAAACCTGGACTTTAATTAATGTAAGTCTGAAATCGTCAGTCTGCTTTGAGCAAGCGTGGTGATCGGTGCTCGTGCCTTTTCTGTTTGAAAAGTGTGTGAAAAGGCCTTTGTCCTGCAGAGTGACAATCATCATCATCATCATATCAGCCGCAAGGCGTCCAGTGCTGGACATAGGCCTCGTCCATAGATTTCCAAAAATACCCCTAAAGCGGTCTGCATCCGGCGCCTTCCTGCGGTCTTAATCAGCTCCCGTTCTCCTTGTGGGTGGACGTCCTACGCTGCGCTTACCAATGCGTAGTCTCCATTCAAGAACTTAGCGGCCCCTTTGGCCATCAGCTCTGCGAGACAATATTAGGTTGATGTTATTTATAGGTATTTATTCAACATATTTATGTTTCCATTTATAGGAGAGTCCTCGCCTTTGTAAGAGGGAGTAGGCTGTAATCCTCAAACCGACCCGAAGCTGATCGATTTGTTTGATTTTCCTTAACCATTTATTATTTAGTATGTATTGAAGTATTTCTGGTTTCAATATCTAATTCAATATAATCCGTATTCAATTTATTTCAGTATAATTATGTTACGGGGATAAGTTACACAATAGTCCATGATACCAAAGATGCCAGATCTATGTCATTTTATTTATCTTTGTGATTTGAGAAGTAGTAGAGCTCTTTGTGAAGAAGCTCATTCGGAGAAGTACTACCACCATACTCATTTCTGCCGCAAAGCTGCGTTGTTGTGTTACGGTTTGAAGTGCGTGGGTGCCGGTAGAAATTATAGACACATGAGACATTACCACTTTCTGGTAACGCATTTGCAAGGCATCTAGTATTGCAGATATCTACAGGCAGAGGTTACCATTTAGCACCAGGTGGGCCGCCGGCTTGTTTGCCATATAACGAGGTATTAAAAAGAATTATGACTGAAATTTTGAAAATAGAGAATAGATTAACAAACGAGTAGCTATTCATTCGTTCAATATGAATAGGTATTCGTTATTGCTCACACTTTCCGTAGGTCATGACTTCTGCCACATACTTTAACGGCCGACGGAAAGAGTCTGTCAAAAATATATGTCGACTTTTTACAATATCTTATAAACATAATTACCTACACATAAACCAGTTATCACATTTGATCGTAATTGGGGAGTAAGATAAAAAATGGCTCAGTATTACTCATCCCTTCTAAACTCCATATTCCTGTATCTTTTCTCAAAATTTCATCCATGCCTGAAATGACGAAGTTATTGCGACTCGAGATTTTCTGCCATAGAAAACTTAATAATATCAACTTGATTAGTTGTTAATATTGCTCAACTTTCATCAATTTAGTTCAAATAACATGAATTGTTTTCCATAGTAACTTATTTATTTGGTGTTATATTAAATTGTGACTATATTATGATTCGAAACGAAACAAAATCACCTTTACGTAGTTAATTTACTACCCGTAATAAACATTATAGGCATAATATTAAAATATGGTTTTCTACGAATCGACTTGGATTACTTTTATTAATATTCAAGTACTAGTTTCTGCTTGCGACTTCATTTGCGTTATGTTGATATATTATCCCACGATTCGGGGCTGCGGGTTGTTCAAAAAAGATACCGCGCCCCCCGAAACGCAAGGGCAGAAAAAGGAACATGGATGGGTTTAAGTCAGTAAAAGTCTGACACTCCCTTCCGCCACGTGGACGTGGCGGAAGGGAGTGTCAGACTTGGACAGGGGAGTGTGGACTCCACTGGAGTGCGGGAGAAGTTAATTGATGATTTCCCATTCGAAAAAAAATGCCACGATTACCGTGTATTTCTCCGAGATCAAAAGTAGCCTTATGTGCCATTCCAGACTATGATATATCTCTGTGCCAAATGTCATCAGTTTTTTTATCGATCCGGCTTGATTAAGTATTAAACATACATCCAAACTTTCGCATTTTTAATTGTAGTAAGATAAATAACGTAGAAAATAAAAAACAGCAAACAAAACGTATAAATCGTATGTTTTGATGTTTGCTTTGGTTCTGATTGTGTTTTATAGTATTGATTGAAATTGTATTGTTCATTTTGGTTGACACAGCCATGGCTAATAGTACTTTGTGTAGACGGATACAATGTTTTTGGCAGGTTGTACCTGCATTTGAAGCATGCTCTATTATGGGACAATATATTGATATAGGTACTATAACTGCCTGGGCTCGTTTCCCAGGTTGGGCAAAAGTGTTATTGGGTATCCTTTTGGAATTTCTCAGTAGCAGCCTGGAGTTTGGAAGTTGGTGGTGTGACACCCCCGTGACTCGGAAAGATAGCTTGGATGTCATTCGTAGATCTTTGACATTCATTACGGAAAGTCAGTAGCCGTTCTGACAGCTTATCTTACCAAGAGGTATTGTGTTGAGTTGTGGAGGTCAGAAAGGCAGTCGTTTCATATCAAACACTGGTTTCCAGCCGCATCCGGTAAGACTGGAAGCTGATCCCTACATAGTTGGGTATAGGCTAGGCAGATAGATAGATATATTGATATCCTATCCCGTTCACATTTTGTAGGTACAACCGAGAACCGAAGCGGTTTACCATTTTCAACCATATTACTAAGGATGTAAGGATGAAAAGTGGTTAACAACAATTGTCAGCGATTGTATATGAGATACGGGATCACATTACATGTCAACAACGCTGACAGCGCTTATCTTTGTTACCGCTGCCGCACTGAGCCGACGCAATTTGAGGTAACTATGGTAACAATGTTGTTACGATCATGTATGACATGGATGATGTCGTGATGTCCCAGTTATGCATGAGGCTCCCAGGCTCTCATGCATGAGGTTGCGGCTTCAATACCGGGCAAGTACTAATGTAAAAAATTGTATTCATATGTACTTTCTAAGTTTATCTTGGAAATCTCTGACATCGGTTAAGGAAAACATAGTGAGGAAACCTGGACTTTACAATTAATATAAGTCTGAAATCGCCAATCCGCCTTAAGTAAGGGTGGCGATCGGTGACAATCAGATAAAAATCAATAGACTCTTAGAAACTAGGACCCAATTAGCCCCAATGCTCAATGAATAATATTAAAGTGGTATCTATTTCGAGCTAACTATATATCTATTCTAGCAATACCCGCAAAATGACAATAGTTAAGTTATATCTTTGATAAATGCTCCGCTCCCGTCGGTCGTAGCGTAATGTTATATAGCCTATAACCTTCCACGATAAACGTTCGAACGTAAAAATACATTTTCAAATCAGACGTTCAATAAATAGTTCCTGAGCAAACAAACCTCTCCAACTTTATATTATTAGTATAGATTTCATTGAACATTTTACGTATCTACTTATAGTTATTTAACTAAGGCTCTCCGCCCACGTCAGATAATCGGTGACCGATTTTTTTGTCGGATAGAATGGAACTTATGAATTCTAATATACCAACGCACTTGTGCTACAAAACGTCGGTCCAAAAGTCAAAAGTCAAATCATTTATTTCAATTAGGCCATTAAAAGGCACTTTTGAACGTCATTACATAAAAAAATATTAATATTGAATCTAGTTGCCCATTCCAAAAGTCAAATCATTTATTTCAATTAGGCCATTAAAAGGCACTTTTGAACGTCATTACATAAAAAAATATTAATATTGAATCTAGTTGCCCATTCCAAAAGGTAGTTTCGTATGGAGAAGAACGGACAAGAAACTCCATACATACTCTTTTAAATAACAATGTATTACAATAAGTTGTATAGTTACATTCATTCCATAAAAAAATATATAAATGTCAAAACGATCTATCAAAAATAAAAAGTCACTCAAAGTACTACAATACGTACTCAGTGCTACAAATTAGAGATGAAAGCTAAATTAATTATAATATTTAACGCCAATATTGTGATCGTAGATGATTACTTCTAACATTTCAAAGACAACGAATCAGTGTGTGAGTCAAACTCAAATGTAGAATTAATGTCGAGGAGAAAAACAATTATTGGTCAAAACAAATTAGTTTTATGATTAAATAAGCAACCAGTTGATTTTGTCAAGAGCAACCAGTTGATTTTGTCCCACGAAACTGTGGATCTTTTGAACGATCCGATAATCGGTCCTACAAAAAATCGGATGGGCGGAATCCGTTAATGAGTACCAGTGCCAACATTACATTGGAATCGTTCCATGTTCCTTGCTAATAAGCCTAAAGTTCTCACAATATAAATCGTGAAACGAAAGTGTCAATCATACGTGCTTGACAACTTTGTTTTAGTCGGTGACATAATTTTGCACAAAATCCTATGTAATGTGACGTTTTAAACTGAATTTAAATCTTTACCATAGAGCATGTTTTACACTAACAAAAAATACCTACGTGAATTTATACAAAAATTATAAAGCTCAAGAGTATTTTTGTTTGTGTGCTAATCTCTGGAATTCCCAGTCGAATTGCAAAAACAACTTTTTGTGCATGATACCCAGATTTAGATGAGAAATAGTATAGGCTATGCTACATATAAGGTGTTACCAAAATATCAAATATCGGATTTAATGGGAGGTAGTATTGTGTTTAAAGATTACAATAGTGAAGAAATTTCATACCCCAGAATAGTTAATTCAATTTGAGAAAATAAAGTAATTTAAACATTGACTCTACTCTGCATAACGCGGTTCACAAATTAAAAAAAATATGACACATTATCATTAATTTATCTTTACTATTGTAATCTATAAGCACAATACTACTTCCCATTAAATCCGTGGCAGATATTTTGGTAACACCTTATATATTATAACATCATGCTACAACACATGGGAGTAGAGCAGCAACCGAAAACGTAAATTAACACGGGTGAAAAAAACCCCACTCGGAAAAAGTCGCGGGCAGAAGCAACCAGGTAGTAAAACTGACTGAAATAAACCAAATGGATAATCTAATTGTACCTATCCGACTATCGACTTTTTGTCTATTGTTAGAAAGTTTCATTTCTTTTGACATTATTTAGTTTACCTTTATATGTATCATTTTATTCTTTGTCTACTTATGTAAACTAAAGATAGGTATTTTTATTTTTATCATCATACCAACACACGTCATCCCCGAAGGGTTCGGCAGAAGTGTAGCAATGTACAATTGTACACCCACAGTTTGCCGGTGTGTTTTTAGGTCCCATGTAATAGGGGGCGACCCTATTGCCACTAACCGAGCACAAATCCTAACTCCGAGTGGCTTGCTACTGCGAATTTTATAGAAAAACCCAATAACATTTTTTGCACGACATGGGAATCGAACCTAAGACCTCCAGCATAACAGTCGCGTATGACAATTTTAATTAACCTATTGAGAGCAAAAAACTTGTTCTAAGGTTAATTAGTCTAATGTCTACAGTTCCACAGATAAAAAGTTAAGAAAAGCACTCAAATTAATAGATAGTAAGTTTTTGTGCCAAATCTTATTTTTCTAGAAGAGATCAAAATTATTCAGTCCATTAAAAAGTCTTGTAAGAAAAAAGGTACTAGGATACTTAGTATAATTCTTCGGAAAAATTATATTAACTTAGATGTTAAAATTCTTGTTTTAAAGTCTTTCCGTATTTCTTTTGTTTTCTTTGTTAAAGTTATGATGAGATGGGAGTAGGGTGACGGGACCTTGTTGGGAGAAAAACAATGGGAAGAGGTCTTTATTTTTGAACAGCTGTTTGAATTTCCATTTTGTTTACACTATTTGATTTGTAATGACCTACATCAACTTAATGAAGAAAAAATAATATTTATAATTAACTAGCTTTTGCCCGCGACTTCGTCCGCGTGGATTAATAGTTCCCGTTCCCGGGGGATTTCCGGGATGAAAACTATCCTATGTCCTTTCTCGGGTCCCAGACTATATCTGTACCAAATTTCATTGAAATCGGTTCAATGGTTTAGGCGTGAAGAAGAGACAGACAGACAGACAGAGTTACTTTCGCATTTATAATATTAGTACGGATTAATGTGAATATAGTAATGAGTTGGCGTAGTGACTGCTGCGCTGCGTATCGCGGGTTCGATGCCCGCACGGTACAAATATTTGTATGCCCTACAAATAGTAGTTCCGGGTCTGCTTGTCTGTATGTGATTTTATATGTTTGTTAACGCACCCACGATTACAGAAAAATCTCATATTGTTGTTTGTTATTAAAAATAAGGAAAAACGGGATCTGTCATTAAAAAAGAGGTACCTACGTAAGATTCATTAATTTTAATTATTATTTTGATAATGATCATCTTTGGTTTCTCATAATAAACGCAGTGTGTAATGTTTCTGAAATTATTATCTTTTTGATGATGTTACCTTTTGCTGTTCATTTAATTCTTTGTTCAATTTATTATTTAAATGACCTACTTCGTTCTCTTTGATGCTTTATAACGATCAAAATTATACGAAGCTTCATCATCTTCCTGCCCTTATTCCAAGTTACTTGGGGTCGGCGCAACACGTTTTCTTCTTCCATGCCGTCCTGTCAGCCGTCATACTATCACTGACTCCCTTCTCTGTCATATCATTCTTCAAACAATTCATCCATCTTTTATTTGGCCTCCCTCTTCCTTTCCATCCATCCACAATTTATGTCCAAAACCCTTCTAGTCACATGTGTGTCATCCCTTCTCTTCACATACCATACCAACACAAACGGTTCCCTTTCAACTTTTCTGTCACTGGCGCTACTTTCAAACTTCTTCTAATATACTCATTCCTTACTTTATCCATTCTGGTCACACCACACATCCACCTCAACATTCTCATCTCCGCAACATGCAATCTTTTTTCATCCGTCTTCTTTACGGCCCAACATTCCCAACATTACCATAGGTCTTATGACGGACTTGTAAATTTTACGAAGAAATTTTACAGAAAGTTTAAAGAAAAATTTTAAAGAACAAAATTATACGATGCTTATTATATATTTTTTAATACTTGGCCCACTATTCATGACCTTCCACAAAATTATTAATAAACAGGATGTTTGGCAGAACGTTGAACATGCGAAAATGGTGGATAGGTGGGGTCATCTGCTACTCAGCCCTTATTTATTTGGCCCTGGCCCCCTGGATATTTTTTAAAGTTTCGAGCCTTTGCGGGTTTTAAATAACACTCTAGGGGAAGGGCAGACAAGATTACGTGGAGTCGGTTTTACAGCGATTCGTTTCTGTCACAAACTTTTATAACACAACCACACACAACATACTGACTTTTTGTTCTAGGTAAAAAATATTATTTTATAGAAATGGCAATATGCCTATTAAAATGATTCCAAATTAAATTATACCATCTTCATAGTATGCCAACTCAAATAATCGTCGCTTTAAATATATGTCAGGTAATACAAATCAAAATGATGCGGATTTTTTTTTCGAACCTTTTCAAGTATTGTTACAAAGTAATGCAAAATAAAAAGGTGCCGGTGAAATTGCGAGTGGACAAAACAATGTGCTAAGAAAATCATCAAGTACGCATTTTCCTGTTACGTGACCGAAACGTGAGAAAAGAGAAACAAAAAAATCGAAAACAAAGACGTCAAGATGGAAAAATTCTCGTAAATCATTTTCTTACTTGCTTTTTTGTTTCGCATCGAAAGAAGTAATGTTAGATTTGCTTACTGCCAAGTGAAACCATTAAGATGCTACTTATTTATTTCAACATCATTTATTTATTTAATTAATATGGAAGACCTATAGCTAAAAAATCAGGCTGGTAGCAGTAAACTAAACTCTTGTAGGTCTCTTACTTAGTCAATCGTGATGTATCATTCGACTTGGTTACTAATGTCATAATTACTATCATGTGCGAATATTCGTCTTAGAAGTAGTGATAGTACTTCATCATCATCTTCCTGCCAGTACTACTAAGACCAATATATTGTAATCTATTTGTGGACTAGCAAGTTAATAGTTCTGTGAATCTGTCAACAACCGCAAGGCTACCTGGTAGTGACATTGATGTTACTTAAGCATGACTGAACAAGTTTTAACAACAACTTATTAAATAAGAGTGTACGTAAAACACCATATTTTGATAAGATAATAATATAATATACCGTCCAACACTAATATTCCTCCCTTTTTTATATCCAAGCAACAAAATGTTATAAACAATAAAAATGTTGTAAATATCCATCTATATTTGTTCACATCACATTACAATAAGTGACTATCCCACGAGTTTCAAGTATTATGTCGTAAAATAAGATTAATTGCGGTATAACATACGTCATAGGAATAATTTAGTAATATCTAAGTTGTTTTTGAACAATTATTTTCATGTTTAAGTTCAAGGTTTAATTTGATTAAAAGACGTAGATAAGAAAAAAGAACGAAATTGAATGATTCACTTTTATTTGAATACTATCGTATTTAGTACTACGAGGGGAGATCAAAAAGTAATGAGAATCGGTTACTTCAGGTCCGCATAAAAACGCAAAAAAAGTTTTTTTTGCTTGCTTATGTACTCACTACTTCAGCCTAAAAAAATCATATACATATATCACGATTTCCGGTAGTTATATTCATTTGAATACGAACTGTCGAAGAGATAACACCAACTTGGAGAAAAACGAAATTAGAGCAGTCATCAAGTACCTCTGTTTGAAAAAAAATTCTACAATAGACATACACAGTGACTTAGTGGGAAAATTGGGGGACTCTGCTCCTCCATATTCTACAGTTGCACGCTGGACCATGGAATTTAAACTGGGCAGAGCATCCACTGAAGATGAACATCGCGAAGGACGCCCATCCACGTCCCTCACTGAAGACAACGTAAAAAAAATCGAAGATGTTGTGTTGCCAGATCGAAGAGTGACCATCAGGCATGTAGCTGAGGTCACAGGGATCTCATATGGCAGCATTCAAAAAATCCTTGCGAACGAGTTGCATATGAAAAAGGTCTCCGCGCGTTGGGTACCCAGGATGTTAACCGACGAGCAAAAGCAGCGGTTCACAAAGCCGCAGTTGCGATGGCTGCCATTCAAGAAACGGGATTCGAACTGCTCGAACACCCTCCCTATTCGCTAGATCTGGCTCCTAGTGACTTCTACCTCTTTCCTCGGCTCAAGGAACACCTTCGAGGTAAGAAATTTGAAGACGATAGCGAAGTGATGGTCACTTTTGAGGCGTTTTGGGAGGGTTAAGAAAAATATTTTTTTCAAAGGGAATCCTGGGTTTAGAAAAAAGATGGAATAAATGTATTGATTTGTAAGGAGACTATGTAGAGGAATAAATTATTATTTTATCTTTAATTACCGCGTTTTATCTTCATTCTCATTACTTTTTGATTCGCCCTCGTACAGTCATCGTCTTCTGCCCTTATCCCATGTTAGCGCTCCTGCACACGATGCCGCCACCGCGCCGTCGCCGCGCCAACGCCGCACAACTACACTGTACATACGAGTCGCGCGAAGACCGCCAACGCGCCGCCGCGCCGCGCCGCCGCGCCGTCACCGCGCGCGGTCCCAGTTATTTCATTATCCTGATTCATTCCATTGCCGGCCGCGTATGAACATGCCGGGCCGGTAATGGAATGAATCAAATAGATGCGCGGTGGCGAGACGAAGACCGCGCGCGGAGGCGGCGCGGTGGCGGCGCGGTGGCGGTCTTCGCGCGACTCGTATGTACAGTGTAGTTGTGCGACGTCGGCGCGGCGACGGCGCGGTGGCGGCATCGTGTGCAGGAGCGCTTACTAGGGGTCCACGCAACACGTTTTCTACTTAAATGCCGTCATGATATCACTGATTCCTTTCTCTTTCATAAATTCTTTATATAATCCATTCATTTTTGCTATAGATTTTCTATATCAGAGGAAAGTCTTTATAATAAAATTCAAGGAACTAAGAATTTTTGTCGTTATCAGATATGGTGTGAAGAAAGCTAAAGCACCAAATACTAATCACAATACATTCCAAATTTTTCAAAATACATGGTGGATTTTTGAGACGATGCAAAATGCTTTTGTTTTTGATCTTATGTTAATAAAGATTATCGATGCAACTATGACTATCTACCTTTGTAGGCACTTTTGTTTCTAGGTACAGTATGCCACGAGGCCGGCTAAGTGAGAACTGTAAAATTTATTTTTTGCCCGTTGCCTGAAAATATTTTAGGTATTTTTTTTCCAAAATCTATGAATGTAGTTCAGCATATCTCAAAAAGTTAGGGATGGTATCCTATAGGAACGTTTTCCTGTAACTATAACGGTGAATTTACCCGATATACCCTGTATATACAAACGCAAGGTGGCTATTTACAACCTCAGGTGTCTTTCTTAGAAATGGCACCTGTGAAAGATTAAGTCGGAGCCTTTAGTAAACTAGTAACATAAAGAGAATTGCTGATAAAATAGATTTGCTGACATCTAAATATAGACATATTTCTTCGTAATAGAGAACGGCTGTTGCGCTACAGAGTGTTTTGTACGAGGTAAAGCAACCAAAAACCAATTTCTGTTTAGTTATAGAACGAAAGAAAAGAGTTTACACTGAATGTTGGAATTGGTACTTAACCCTTTCCGTGCGGGCAACAAAAATGTGCGTTTTTTTTTTGACGCGTATGCGCGTTGCCCGCCCTTTAAGGGTTCATCATATAGTGAATCGCCATTGTAAATCCTAGTACCTATCTATTTTAAACAGCTATAATGGCAAATTCTCGTTCAGAAGAATAAAATAACATAACTCAAACAGAAATCACGTTATTTTTTTCCTTTCTGAACAAAAAAAAAAGGACCTTTCGTCATTGGTCGAACAATCTTCAATTTTCTTTGTTTAGATATTTATAAACGGGTACATTTCAATCTAGACATTTCTATTTGACTTTTATTAATTTTGACTACTGTGTACATTTATCTATACTAATACTAATATTATAAATGCGAAAGTAACTCTGTCTGTCTGTCTCTCTGTCTGTCTGTCTTTTCTCACGCCTAAACCACTGAACCGATTTCAATGAAATTTGGTACAGATATAGTCTGGCACCCGAGAAAGGACATAGGATAGTTTTCATCCCGGAAATCCTCCGGGAACGGGAACTATTAATCCACGCGGACGAAGTCGCGGGCAAAAGCTAGTTATTTATAAAAGTGAGAGATGCTACACCCCATACAACCAAGTATTAAATGTAAGTATCTTTTAAAACGAGCCATCACATTTGATATAGGTATAAATGGCAAGTACATAAAAAACTTTACTTCAAAACAAGTGTCAATTTCCCTCTCTAAAGAGATACTTAGCGTTTCCCTGGAGATGAATACGCATCAAAAGAGATGTCAAGAGCGATCTAGAGAGTTTTGGAATATTACAGGTGATTTTTTGCTTCATTTGCCAACACATACATTATTATTGACGGCGGAACATTGTTAGACACGAACTGAAGGTAATAAGAGTCCTTACACAAACACGTTGCTATTCAAGTTCCATTTACTGAATCCGAATCGGGTTATTCAAACAGTATCCTCAAAAATATGGCTACCCGGGGCTCGAGTTGGTCGAAAGAAATATCGCGCCCCCGGAACGCAAAGGGCACAAGAAGGAACAGGGATGGGTTTTAGTCAGTAAAAGTCTGGCACTCCCTCCCGCTCCGCCCATAGCGGGAGAAGTCATTTGATGATTTCCCATAGGTAAAAAAAAGCTCAAATACAAGCAGACGAATTGAACTCTAAACTGCCTAAACTTCGCCTGTCCGTAAACGAGTAAAAAGGCGCCTAATATTTATAATATTAATCACGTAGGACCACTTGAAAGAAAAGGGCGCAAGTGACAGGTGGTGAAGTGAACTCGCACGTGCCCACAACTGCTGACGTGATAGCCCTTAGGGCTTCCTGGGGGCCTACCACCATCTCTTAAAACAGTACCATTTTAATATTACTTTGTAATTTCAGTTGTTAGATTTTCAACTCTCGGCGCTGAACGAAGTGTTGGAAATCCAACACGGTGCGAGGCAAAGTAATATTGAAACAATACTGCTTTAAAAGATAGTGGTAGGCCCCCTGATTGGAATCCGACCCTCGAATATACTGCTCTGTATTTTTTAGAATCATGATAGAAATAACAACGTAGCACAACGTATTTATTTGAAGCGATGTCTTAACATTGGCGTATCAAAGGACCAAGATTGACTTTCCATTAGAAGGACCAACTTTTAATAAGGAAATCAAAATGAAAATACTTCTACACGATGTTTTCTAACCTATTAGTGTTTTTAATTTAAAAAAGAATATAACCAAACCAATCACAGAATATTAAAAAAAACGTTTGCAAAGCTTTGTGACTCCATGAAAGAGGAAATTTGTACTACCGTGTATTTGTGTGAAAGTATTGATCGGAAGGGCCTTTTGCTGCTGAAAAGTCTAGAATAATCTTGTGGCTGTTGTGGAAATGGCAGTGAAATAAGTTGATGCTTTTAAAATCTATACTATTTTGTTTTTCAAACGCCAAATCTCTGGAGGTGGCAAGGACACTTGAATAGATTTAGTCACAAATTAATGTAATGAATCGATTAATTTTAGATATAGCCAAAAGTTGTTTCTACGAGTATTGCGAAGATATACAGTATCCAAACCAATAAGCAATGAGTATTATGTTTCATGGATTTGGAATTTTCCATGAATACCCTTGAAATTTCATGACAGTAAATTATCTGGACATATATATTTTCTTTCGTTTCGCGTGAATGTGACCGACGTAAAAGGGTCATGGAATCCAATCACTTGACCGTACATTTATTTAAAGTACTTAGACATGTAGAATGTAGAGTTAACCATTTTTATTCTAAAGGTCTTTTGTAAATAAAATAAAACAAGTAAAAAACTCAATTCATAATATAATTTAAATACTAAACTACAACATTTAATTTGCCAGAATACACTTTTTTACAACATTTTGTTTGACTATGGATAGTAGACACGAATTTTAAACACACCCTCAAAACTGAAATCATGATTCAATTTTAGTAACCGTTGCCAGTCAGTTTTAGAGCTGCCAATAAAAAAATCCATAAACGAGATAAAGGAATTTGAATACATTTCTAAAATTGATGGCAGAGCTCAGTTGTAGGTACTTGACTTGACGTGACGAATACTTTTTTTTATTATTCCAGAAATTTCATAATTACTGAAGGCGTGTTTTAGTGTTAGAGTGTCAGCCATTGAATTGCTTAACGGGAGTATTTCTCGAGGAACTTCTTTAATTCTTCTTGGTACTTGCCTTCAGGGTCGGTCTTCTTCCGCAGTGCCTCGTATTCCTCGGGTAGTTTATCTTTGATCGCCTTAATACTTTTGGCTACGAGTTTCTTTTGGTTCTCTGTGCACTTTGCGCAAGCTGTCTTCGAAGCTTCGGGTACCCATTCTATAAAGAAAAAGTACATTTAGTATGTGATAAGATGTGCGTCCTTGCTGCGCAGGATGCGAGCCAGATCCAACAGCATCTTGGGCATGATTGCTGACATGCTGGATGCCTGCAATCTTTGCTCCAGTATCTCAGTTGGAATGCTGAAGCAATGATTACAGATTGTGTATGTGTGTGTTGATGTAAATTTTATTGTAATTGCGTCATTGACATAGTTATACGTTTATTTATTGTTACTTTATGAGTCTTATTGTTACTCAAATATAAAGAATTTATTTATTTTTTATAGCTAAGCATTGAAAAATGGCATACAAAAATCTATAAAAAGGTGCTGTAAGTATGTTTCTCCCGTTGGAATGGACAGCGAATGCAAACGAGAAAATTGGCGGGAATTGGCATAAAAAACATAATTATATAATCAAGGCTCTTGTTTATCGTAGCAACGTCTAAATTAGTCACAATTATTTTTTATGTAAAATTTGTTCCTTTTGACATTTGATAGTATAAGGGAGACAAAATTTGTGCTACGTTTTAAATTGCTAATACCTTTGAAATAATTGCTGACTTTTGGTCTTTATATCCACTTTTTATAGACTAATTAGGTTTTTGATGTTTGCGCCACCTGACCTTTATGTCTTTTACGACTTTTTGCCTTTTGAAACGATTTTATTTATTGCCATTGTGGTTTGTTTATCGAGATTGTAACTTTGAGGTACTTTGTATTGTTACAACATCCCAATTTTCCCACAAAAAAAAAATATTACCAGTATTATCAAATCTGGGGATTGTAGTTACCTATCTCTTTCAGTACCTATCGTGATTTCCTAAGGGCTTTTGTTGATTAACAACTTCTGAATAAATATTTATTTCGTGAATAAGTAATGAAATTAACTGTTGGTGATATTCTCGGAGGAATAAAACTAATTAAAATCAAGTATTTAAAAAAGTATTAGACTACTAATATTAGCATTATCTAAGTACATGTTGTTTTAAAATTATATCAATAAAATGCACTATCTGAAGAAAAGTCATAAAGTACTCTAAAATTCAAATGACTAAATATACTTTATCGGAATATTTTTCTTTTATCCAGATTTGTTTGCATGACCAAAAATAGGTTAAGGAAAGGTATAAAAATACTATATAAAAGTTATACATAGTTCTTTCCTAGAAATTGACGTCAATACGCGTTTACCTTTCATTCATCTCGTTCTATTTTTATTACAGTTTGAAAGAAATCATTTTTAAGGCTAACTGATAAGAAAGCTATGAAAGCTGAAGGGGCAAAAAGTAAATGAGGTATTGGCTATACGGGGTAGAAGGGACATCGGGAGTTTGTGAGGATAATGCAGTGGATCGCAATATTACTATTAAAAATTTTGTTAACGTTTTGTGTTATGTTGTAGTTGTTGGTTCATCATCTCCTTAGCCTTTTCCCAACTATGTTGGGGTCGGCTTCCAATCTAACCGGATGCAGCTGAATACCAATGTTTTACATGGAGCGACTGCCTATCTGGCCTCCACAGCCCAGTAACTGGGCAACACGATACCCCTTGGTTAGACTGGTTGTCTGACTTCTTGGCTTCTGACTATCCGTAACGGCTGTCAAAGATCTACGAATGACAGCCGGGACCAACAGCTTTACGTGCTTTCCGAGGCACGGGGGTGTCACACCACCAACTTCCAAACTCTGGGCTGTTACTAAGAAATTCCTAATGGAAAAACCCAATAACACTTTTTGCCCGACCTGGGAATCGAACCCGGAACCCCACGCTCCGCAGTCGCGCTTGCGACCACGAGACCAACGGGGCAGTTGTAGTTGTTGGTTATCCCTTAAAAAATAAATAAAATAAAAGTTTAACCAGGGTTACACGATATCTTAGAGCTCACAGTGTGAACAATTTTCATCGGCTATTTAACAAAACAAAATTTTCAGTTCTATGCATTTTGGCCGTGTCAGCAACAATAAAGTTGATTAACATTTCAGTTTTTTTTTAATCTTTATTATTGAGCACATTATCAAAGTAAACACGAAATGGATCTAAAATTAAGACAAAACGAACTCTTAGGTATTGCTTAAAATGCTGAATAGCAATGAATTGTGTTATTTTGTGTCTATTTAAATGATATGTCGAAGTAACATTGTTAATCGACTTTTGTTGCTGACTTTTGTATGGAACAATTGATTTCTTTTTAATAGTCAAAGAAAAATTTCATCCCTTATAGCAACCTGCCAACAGAAAGTGTATGACGAAAATAACATTGCTGGGGAGTCTAAAAATATGTACTGAATCCATAGTAAAAGTTTTCCGTAGTAGCCCCTCCCACCAGTTGTAATACAATAGTAACCTATGAACTGGAGTTCATAAAGTTTATAACGGGTGCAACCTACACAAAAAGTATTTTAGTATTTCTTGTGAAATAAAGCTGTTTGTAAGGAGTTAAAAAAACGCGTAAATAGGGCCTACCCTATTTACGCGTTTTTTTCTACTCAGACTATTCTGATATCAAAAGTATGGGTTACTTCCTAAAGTAACCCATACTTTTGATATCAGAATAGTCTATAATACCTACTTCAGCTACTACGTCATCCAACTAACGTTAAACCTGGAGTCTGTCTCGAACTACTTTATATTAAAAAGCTGAAGAGTTAACTGTTTGAACGTGCTTATTGCAAAAACAACTGGTGCAATTAAAAAAATGCTTTTGTGTTAAATAGCCCTTCTATCGAGGAAGGTTATAGGATATAACATCACGCTAAGACCCACACAGTCGGAGCAGTTACTAAAGACGTAAAGAATGAAATAATAATAGTTGACTCACTTTTAATTTCATTTCCTTCAGCTGTACACTTGCCGTCTCCTATGAAACAATGCGCGTACGCCTTCAACAGACGATCGTTCTCGATGATCTCGTCAACGTTGAAATTGTCGTACTTGGTGCTATAGTGTCCGTTGTCGGGACGGGCGACCGCCGCCGCTACCAGTGCCAGAATGATGAGCAGCTTCATGGTTTTACTGAAAACAGAAGCATAATTTGTATTTTATCTAGGTACTTGTAACTTCATAATAAGAATAAAATCCTCTCGACGTGTTTCAGTCTCAATGGTGACTATATTAATTTATAGTCAAGTACGCAGGAGGTATTATAGTGCACTAATATATGCGCAATCTAATACGACGGAGAGATAAGAGGCGCAAGACCAACGGCTTTTACGTGCTTTCTGAAGCAAGAGAATGTAACTCCACCAAGTTTCAAACTCTAGCTGAAAAATTTTCTATGAAAAAACATAACACTTATTGCCTTTTTTTAAGGATGGGAAATCATCAAATGACTTCTCCGGCCCTGGGCGGGGTGGGAAGGAGTGCCAGGCTTTTACTGACTAAAACCCATCCATGTTCCTTCTTGTGCCCTTAGCGTTCTGGGGGCGCGGTACCTCTTTACGAGTAGAACGAATTCCGCTACTCTGGAGCACTATTTGCCTGATCTAATAGTCGACCCCAGGAAACAATATCCCGGAGTTTTATAGGATATTGTTTACTATAAATAAAAGTATATTACCGCACATAATATGAAAGATCATCACTTGAGAATGGTTCGACCCATTTGGTTGATAGATTTAAAGAAGAAAAAATGTTCTCCGTAAAAGTCAGTTATTTGAATGGTCCTTTAGTACGAAAATAATTATGAATTTTAAAAAATACGTTTAATTAAATCCGTGCGTAGCCGGAGCGAGACTTCGACGAAGACGTGGGTCTGGCGAACTCAAACTACAACTAAAGAATTTATGAAAATTACAGGTCTGTTTAAAAAAAACACACACACACCAAAAATCTTAGTTTATAAACACTTGAACACATCTTCAAAAGTTTTGGACTTTGCACTTCAAACCATTGTTTTATAACTAAAATATTTTCGTAATTAATATTTTTGTTGGTACTAGGTATGTACTTACCGTAAGATATAAAAGTGAATAATGAGATATTTCAACTGCAGAGTCCTTTTATACTACTGTTTTAAACTTATCCTTGAAGTATCTTTGTAGTTACCCACACATTTATCATTTGGCGACCTCTTATAAAAAATGAATTGTTTTAGATTTGGCATCTTTTTAGGGTTTCGTAAGCAAGGAGTTTTTTTCTTTTTTTTTTAGGATGGGAAATCATCAAATTACTTCTCCCGCCCTGGGCGGGGCGGGAGGGAGTGTCAGACTTTTACTGACTAAAACCCATCTAAGTTCTTTCTTGTGCCCCTTTTTTTTTTTATAGACGGGAAATCATCAAATAACTTCCCCCGCCCTGGGCGGGGCGGGAGGGAGTGTCAGACTTTTACTGACTAAAACCCGTCTATGTTCCTTCATGTGCCCTTTGCGTTCCGGGGGCGCGGTATCTCTTTCGAACAACCCGCAGCCCCGGCAGGCATCGGCCCTCAGTGGCCCCATCCAATTTTGCTGACATCTCTTTGAGGCGCGCGTGGAACACGAACGCGCCGTCGACACGGTCTGTCGCTAGTGAACGTACGGACGGTGAGCTACCCATTGCTCACCGTCCACAGACCCGCGTCTACGGTGGCCGGGAGTCGTCACGTGGCTCCCGACGCCCGGATCGTCTACCGCGGCGGCCGCTGGGACGGGGGACCCTCCTTTCCCTCTCCCGTCCCGCCGCCTCCTTCTCTAGCATTACAGCTTCGCAGAAGGAGGCGACTGCTTCCCATTCCCCCTCGCTCCGGACCATGGCCTGAACCAGTGCCGGACGCGAGAGGGCGCCGCCGCCGATGGCCAAGCAGGGCACACCGCCAAAGTATGCTCCACCGTGTCCTCGGGGCGATCCTCACAATGGTGACACCCGGGCGATTCCTCCCGCCCGATGAGGTGCAGGAACCTCCCGAAACATCCGTGTCCGGTGAGGACCTGCGTCAGGCGGTAGGTGAGGGCGCCGTGGCGCCGCTCCAGCCACTCCTCAAAGAGGGGACTTACCGCCTCAATCGAGGCGTGCCCTGCACGAGGCTGCGACAGTCGCTCTCTCCATGTCGCCATGAGATCGAGCCGGAGTTCCGTCCGTTGGGCGGCAATTTGCCGCGGCAGCGGAGTTTTCCCCCGGCCCAGTGCCTCCGCGCGCCACTCGTGTAGGCGCGCGAGGACCAGCGCCTCCAGATCCCATGGCGGCAATCCGGCAAGGAGGCTCGCTGCCTCGCCGGAGATCGTGCGGTATCCGCGGATGACCCTTATGGCGATCACCCGCTGGGACGCGTTCAGGTAGTGGGCGGCAAGCCGCCTCAAGCCCCGCGCCCACACCGGGGCCCCGTAAAGGGCCATCGAACGCACGACCCCTTCTTGTGCCCCTTGCGTTCTGGACGGTGAGCTACCCAGCTGGGCAACTAGATTCAATAGTTTTAGTTAATTGACGTCCGAAAGTGCCTTATAATGGTCTAATTGGAATAAATGATTTGACTTTGACTTTGACATTGCTCACCGTCCACAGACCCGCGTTTACGGTGGCCGGGAGTCGGTTTGCCAACCAAACACTATCACTAAGCTTAAGCTTTGTTGTTTCGGGAGGTTCCAGCACCTCATCGGGCGGGAGGAAACGCCCGGGTGTCACCATTGTGAGGATCGCCCCGAGGACACGGTGGAGCATACTTTGGCGGTGTGCCCTGCTTGGGCTGAGCACCGCCGAGTCCTCGAGGCGGCCATCGGCGGCGGCGCCCTCTCGCGTCCGGCACTGGTTCTCCGCTCCTTCTGCGAAGCTGTAATGCTAGAGAAGGAGGCGGCGGGACGGGAGAGGGAAAGGAGGGTCCCCCGTCCCAGCGGCCGCCGCGGTAGACGCTCCGGGCGTCGGGAGCCGCGAGACGACTCCCGGCCACCGTAGGCGCGGGTCTGTGGACGGTGAGCAATGGGTAGCTCACCGTCCGTACGTTCACTGAATAACGACAGACCGTGTCGACGGCGCGTTCGTGTTCCACGCGCGCCTCAAAGAGATGTCAGCAAACTTGGATGGGGCCACTGAGGGCCGATGCCTGCCGGGGCTGCGGGTTGTTCGAAAGATATACCGCGCCCCCGGAACGCAAAGGGCACATGAAGGAACATAGACGGGTTTTAGTCAGTAAAAGTCTGACACTCCCTCCCGCCCCGCCCAGGGCGGGGGAAGTTATTTGATGATTTCCCGTCTATAAAAAAAAAAAAAAAAAAAAGCTTAAGCTTTGTACTTTTTCTGTGCATAAAGTTTAAATAAATATCACTGGGCCTATGCCATCTAAACGGTTCTCTATTGTGTCACCTAACTTTTTTATCCATAATTTAAAGTGTCATAACTTTTTTGTCCTAATCATCATTTGTCCGAATGATAACTTACCCGAACTTAATATCACATAAAATCACATGCCATAAAATGGAAATAGGGATTTCCATTTTATGAAACGGATTTAGGACATAGTATATTTAGGGAAATATACTATGTCCTAAATCCGTTTGTCATAAATATTACAATCAATAATAAACAAAAGATAATTAAAACCGTTTTCAATAAAAGTTATAAATCCTAAATTTATAATAATATTCTTTGAACATTTTTTTTTTATTTTAGAGTTTTATTTTTATCAGGTTTTTGTAAGCAAGCAAGCATGCAGCATGCAGTATGCAAGCATGCGGAACCTATTTTTTTGCAAAAGTTTTAGGCCTACAAACTATAAATAAACATTCGGAATAATACACATTATTTGACACAATACTTAGGACATTTGACTTTAGGTCATGTAAAATTAGGAAATTCAATTATTATACTACTCAATATTATGACAGAATACTTTTAGAACTAAAGATTATTATGTTAAAGAAAATTTCGGGATTTTGAACATTATGGTTACGGAAATTTATAGCAAACTTGTTATGGATAATGATTTTCGGACAATCAATTTTAGGAGAAGAGAGGGAGTACCCATCTAAACGTCTGTCACAAGAGTATAGATTTAGTGTAATGAGGATTATTGCCGATTTCACTGTATATAATCCTACTTCCTACTATCCTTCTAATATTATAAATGCAAAAGTTTGTGAGGATGGATGGATGTTTGTTACCCTTTCACACTTATACGGCCAGACGAATCTGAATAAAATTTAACACTGAGATACATTGTAGAGTGTTACTACACTCTAAATGTAAAAAATGTACGGTACCCGTGGGATAATAATGTCAATTATCTTTTTATTATAATTTAGAAAACAATTATAAACAAGCATCAAGTCTAGTGTGTAAACTAAAAATAAGCTTTTCTCAGACTTTGTATAATGACGGAACCCTTAGTGCGGGAGTATGATTCACACTTAGTTAGTTTTTTGATTCTTTGTTCGTCATTGTGACAATCCATAATACTTAATAATAGTTGCAGTTAGTACAGCAAATATTATTACAGTATTTTTGCTTTTTAAAACCAATCTTGTTGCTAGGGCCTCTATAAATCTAGAAATGTTGATAAAGGTCAGCCCTTTATCAATTGGCAATTTGCTTGGAATTGACAGCTTACCTCAAACTCTAATAGACCTTCTGATCAGATAAGCACTAGCAGGATATTGCAACTGTCTATTCCTGGTAATAACTATCTATCTTTAATTGCAAAGAGCCCACGTTCTAAGAACCGGTGCCTCCAGACAGGAAAAATAACAGAAGATAATAGACTGAGACACGAGAACCGCCAGACCTACGGTATTATGGCATGCATTATGTTTTTTTGGATAGATAATAAAAAGAAAGCGAACTCCTAGACACGGTGCGTATTGTTAGGAGATTCCTTTCTCAGAAGCTCTGACCACCAAATATTCTTTTTTATTTTAATGATGTATTTGAGAATGAGAATAGTAATGAAAGCTGTTTATTTCCGAAAAAGAAATAGATTTTAGAAGAAGCATATATCATTAAAAGGTAAGTATACACATTTTAACGATGCTGCATTCTTTTTCACCTATTAAGGACAAAATGTTAATTGATTTATTGATGTGACCATTTTGACTTAAAATCAATCCTTATAGTTCTATCATGAAAAGTTTCATACAAATTCCTAGTTTCATATTATCAGTAAATTCTGGTTTTAAAAGTTATGCCAAATGATCCGAATTCGATTTAAATCGACCCCTTTCAATTTCGCAAAATGAAACGATAAGCATACAAAATACATGCAAGTGATAATAATAACTAGATATTATCTCTTCATTGTTATTTTAGATACCTGCAGGTTTAGATATCTTCGTAGGGGATCTTCGTATCCTAGGACCAAAAGGACCAGGGTCAAAACTAGTTAAATTTTAGATTGGTTAGGTACCCAAGCCCGTAAAAGTTGTTACTTTGACCTTTATGTAGCTTTATTTCTTATGAATTTGATTTGTGTATGTTTGTTTTAAAACTAGAAATACGTGTTTTATTTTATACCGCAATAATTTATTGCGGAAGGTTTAAGTACCTATTACATTTAAATGAAAGGCAAAATTATAATTGTATATGTATATACATATATACTTAAATTACCCATTTTCGCAATAATTGAGTTTGAGTTTGATATACACTTTTATCATGTATACCTACGTCGTACACTTATTTTTATGAATTGTTTCAAAAGATTAGAATTAGTTCTTATTGTTCGTGGTCAATTTCCCATTACTATGAAATGATCCATTGTGTTGGTTTTTCCATAAGAATGTATAAACAATAATTACATTATTTTGTTGAAATGTTAATAGATACTATCAGATACAGCTTTTGGTTGGCAACATCAACTTAATACCCTGTGGCTCATATAAGCTGTAATCGGCCAAAATAGGGAAAAGGCATGTGATTCAAATTACAGTCAAATATTTTTTTTTATAAACTCTATTACTTCGGAATACTCCATCAATATTTTTCATTATCATTTTTTTCTGAATAACAAATTAATTTTGAAAAATCGTGCGAAAAATTGTTGAACATTCAAATATTTGAAAAGCGTCGCCATTGACCAAAGCGAATATGACGTAAAAATATCAATTCTTACGTCACATTTAAATGTGAAACATCAATTTCGAGTGTGTAATTAGGTGCTCTCTCCGCTTTTTTGTTTGTTGTCATAAACTATGACGTCACACCTAGCCCGGGAAAATGGCGGGTGTTTGAAATATGTAGGTACCTGTGTGGGTTGGTTATTTTAAAATTATTTTTTAAATACTTTAAATTACCTTATTGGTGGTCCTACAATTTATGTAAAAAAAAACCTGCATATTCCCTACTAGCTTTTGAAGTATTATTATTTATTAGGTATAGTTTTTGCGGCTTTACTTTTGTTTAGCGTGTGTAAACAATTAGGGCCTACAAAACTTCTTTGCAAGTACACAATATTCTTAACTAATCTGTCATTAGGCTAAAACTATCAAGCTATTGGGTGAACTTACTCGTGAGCAAGCAACATAAAATGTCCATGAGAGAAGCAATGTTCTCTCAAGTCAATCAAGTGAATCAGTCGAAAATCTAAGATATTTACAAATTTTCATCCCCTATTTTATCCCCTTAGGGGTGGAATTTATCAAAATCTTAGGGGATGCCTACGTCATAGTAGCTTTATGCGTGCAAAGTCTCAGCCCGATCCGTTTAAAATTGACAAAGTTTCATACAAACTTTCATCCCCTATTTCATCCCCTTGGGGGTAGAATTGATTTTGATTTTGAAATTTCAGCCCAATCCGTCCAGTGATTCTTTGATAGATCACTATGTCAGCCAGTCAGTCACCTTTGAGTTATATATATTCAGAAGTTTGGTTCTAGCTGTCATTTGTCATTCTCATTTCTGCCTTATCCGATCCACGCCACGCTGATTTGACAACACCTTTAGTTTACCTGTTTATTTGAGCGGATCAAGTTAGCTGAAAATTACAATATTTTTGAGGTGAACATCCTCATAAATTTAATTGTGATATGCGAACACTATAATTATAAAGGTGACACGGTATAACTGCTAATTAATAAACTAAATGGGTAAAATTTTCCCGAAAAGTCATTATTTTTTTCTTTCTTAATTACAGAAGTCATCATTAGAACGTCGTTATTTCTTTGTTCGTAACAGAAAATTATAGCTTGACTGACTTTTCTTTAGAAAAAAGTCCTTAGCAACAATGTTTACAGTACTGTTGAGGGTTTTTATAAATAATGGTTATCAGCTCAATTTTCTGTTTTAGGGTCCCGTACCCGAGGGGTGCCTACGGGACCCTAAAACCTAAGCCTCAGCTGTACGTCTGTCTGTCTGTCTGTCTCATGAACCGTACTATATATACGTAGCCGTACGTACGTAACCGTACTATTGTCGCTATAACAACAAATAGTATAAATACGATAAAAGTATAAAGTGTGCGACTGGTTGGAGTAATCTTTTCAAAATGTTGATTTAGTTAGTTGAAAAAATATCCGTTTTTCCTCATTTTGTTGGATCCCCATAGAAGAAACGTGTTTTACTTAACTCTATTATTTTTTATAAAATATGTCAAAATATCCTTCCGTGTTACGCAAATCTTCATGCACGAGCCCAACTCGGACTTGACCGGATTTTTGTTCTACTGTTACGTACACTGATTACGTCTGAGGTTTCAAATAGCTTTAGTAACATGTATAAAACCACCCGAATGTTTTTTTTTATGCTGAACTAAATAAAATCATAGATATATGATTAATTAAATAATACCTACACAATATCTACACAATAAAATGTCTAATACTGGTACCTACTGTTGTAAGTTTAAGTATGCCTGTAATATTTTTTTTACAGCTAGCCATAGGCTTATGCAAACCATACCTAGTATGTTTTTTATTCTAGCTTATGCATATGCCAGCTATAGAATATATTTTATTGTCAGACATATTAAAAATGCATAACAAAATCCTTGCGACGCGACGTTGGTAAAATGTAGTCTATAATAAAGGCTAATGAAGAGGAAAGCTGTCAAGCTTTCACTTTTAGGCTTTTTCACCCTTTTGCTTGCTGTTTTAGTTTGGCACCTGCACAAACATATATCAAAAATTCGTGTTGATAAAGTTTTCGTAAAATGCACCAGTCTCTCTCGGTGAATTTAAGCAACTAGGTTTTTTTAACGACTGATTTTTTAACCGTTTTTTGCCAGCCGTGTGCGTTGGTATGTAAGAATTGATATGTTACATTCTCGCCGATCAAAAAAACGGTAAAAAAATCGGTTGTGGGCAGAGAGGCTTAAGTGTAGTGTCAACAGTGCTATTTTATATGTATAAATCTCGCTCGGTGAATTCAGGTGAAGTAACTAAAAGATTACTTCACCTGAATTCACCGAGCGAGATTCGTCTTGGAAGGAAGAAATTGTCATCCCACCTAATGCTAGGAAGAAGCAACTCACACCAACGTCACTACCTAAATTCAGCGAAATAGATTTTTACAAAATAGACTACGAGAACGAACTAAGCAACTAGTTTAGTACAGTTACCCACTTTTCTACTGTAAAGGAACCATTCCTTTTGAATAGAATTTATTAACCCACTTTTTTCTTTATCTAGACATGGTATCTCCATTTCTATAACTAGGTTAATTCCCATCTTCATATCTGCATCTTTAATTAAAGTAGTGTTCAAAATGATACTTACGTGGGTAATACAATTTTGCCGGCTGTCACCGAGTTGTTCAAACTAGTTATATTTTACCACTAAAGTTTATACTTACATAAGTAGATATTGGTTCGAGTTTATTTCACGGTCCGTAGAAGGATCAAATCTGCAAAATTCCTTTGAGAATTGGCTGTATATTGCAGTTACTGTTATATAGTAACTAGCGTTTGCCCGCGACTTTGTCTGTGAAGAAGACAAGTATACCATCACCTTCAATAAAATCTTTTGCAAACGAATGTCGAGAACGTTTTTCGTTTAGTTAAAAGTGAGTGTGCTACAATGCGATTTTATCCAATGCAATTTTTTCATATAAATTTTTAGTACTTTTTGATTGCGATGCGGGCTGTGGGCGCATTTACTTTCTTTTTTAAATCTTTGACGTATCGATTTATCCTAGGGATTTACTCCTGTATTGTAGGTGCAATTACAAACAATGAAAACCCACATGCACAAACAACCAGACTTAGAACAACTGCCTGCAGGCGATCCAAATATTAATACTGTTCAGGATTGAAACCACGCAACACAACAGCCAATCGTTGCCACTGCCTCTACTCTACCATCATTAATCATCACATTAATATACGTGTCGCATGTGAGATTAAATTGTCGTTTGCAATAAATCGCATTGCACGGTAATATATTATACTCAAGATACGTCATTTATAGGCATACATTTATATTTTTTGCTAACCATTACAGTCCCACTCCTGGGCAAAGGCCTTCCCCATTCCTTCCACTTCCCTCTGTATTGTGCTTCTTCTCTGCTTCCTGAAAAAGCCATCCAAGATGTACAACCACGTCTACCGCGACCCTTGAACGTCATACCACGGTAAAATTATTATGAAAGAAAGCGCCAAAACATCTTGACTCTTTGACAGCTTGCTCACCATTTGCTGACTACTGCTCGATCTCAAATGCATTAAACGAATGACGGATGATTTTTTTTAATACCTGTACCTACATAAATAAATGCTATCCATATTTTCTATCTGCCAAACTGCCTACTTAGCCTAGTAGTCCTAAACGCGCCTGCTACGCTAGAGGTTCCATTCCCAGGTCGAGCAAAGAGTGTTTTGGGTTTTTCTATGAAATTCTCAATAGCAGCTCGGAGTTTGGATTTGTGCCCGGTTAATGGCAATAGGTTCGCTCCCTATTACATGGGACCAAAATATACCGGCGAACTGTGGGTGTACATTGGTAAACCTCTGCCTAACCCTTCAGGGAATACAGGCGTGATGGTTTTTTTAAATAAAATTATTTTCCATCAAAGTTATTTAGGTAGTTATTATTAATATGTATGTTTAGTTATTATTCTCTTTGGGTCCTTTGTAAATACTCCTACAATTATAATTTATACAACGTGTACCCATCTTCCCTATAAATGTCACAGTATTATTGGCTCCGAAAGATAAATACAGATGTTAGGATATATTGCGATTACTTATTAATCTCTCGTTTTGCTTCGTCTAATATGACATAACTTCACTTAGAAGTAAAATCCTTTGATAACTTGTAATATTTAAGTAGCTAAAATATACATGAAACATATGAATTCATTTTTAATTACAGACCTTTCAAAATAACAGGTAAGATCTTCCGCTAAATTTCTACATGCCCCTCCCTCTGTACGCTTAGATCTTTTAAATTGCTCAACGGATTTTACTCCCGATTTCATGAAAAGACAGCATAATTCAGGAGGTAGATATACAGGAAAAGTTTTTAACCAGTGCGTAAATTTTTTTTCGTAGTTCAGTGTCAGTATTAGAACACATTTCCGTGATTAGTTAAAAAAAAAAAATTTTCATCCTTATTCGAGTTTGAAATAAGCAAAACATGGACATAATCTATTCGCCATACTCGGGCGCATGGCTGGGGTGAGGGGGTGGGGAATGCACTAGTGCCGAGTGACAATAAAATAATATGGTTTTTAAGTAAACATGTTTCGTAAGCGATAACTGTTTTTTTAGTACTAAGACATATCAAAATAAAATATACGTGTTTAATAAAACGTGTTGAAGTTTATTATGGCAAAATTTACGCACTGGTTAATTTTTTTTCCTGTAGAACATCATACTACGACACACGGGAGCAGAGCAATAACCAAAGACGTGACTGAACGTGGGTGACACCGCGGGGTATAAAATAGCTAGATTAGTAAAAATTTAATATTAAAAAATAATATAACTGCTAATATAATAATAACTGTCCCGTTGGTCTCGTGGTCGCAAGTGCGACTGCTGTGCAAGGGGTCCCGGGTTCGATTCCCAGGTCGAGCAAAAAGTGTTATTGGGTATTTCTATGAAATTCTCAGTAGCAGCTCGGAGTTTGGATTTGTGCCCGGCTCGCCTCCTATTACATGGGACCTAAATATACCGGCGAACTGTGGGTGTACATTGGTACACCTCTGCCTAACCCTTTGGGGAATACAAGCGTGATGGTATATTTATATAATATATAAAAAATAATAATACCAGGCTAGCATAGAAATGGCACGAGCTCTAAACACCACACGCTCTTGTCATGATGGCCCAGCGATTAAGGCGTTCGCCTCTTATACATGAGATTGTAGGTTCAAATCCGGGCAAGTACCAGTATAACTTTTTCCATTCATTATAATTATGTTATGTATGTAATTACTTTCTAAGTTTACCTTGGACATCGGTGATTTCAAACATAGTGAGGAAACCTGGATTTATCTATTCTTCTTCTTCTTCTTCTATCTATTCTATATCTATATACATATAATAAAATCGTAGCGAAGTCAAAACTGTACATTTAATATTTTTGAAAAAAAGTAATTGCTATGAGGTCGGGGAATGATTCTAATGCCGAAAATATAGTTTTTAGAATGTTTGTCTGTTTGTCTGTTTATCTGTTTGTCTGTGCGTTTGTGCACGCTAATCTCAGAGACGGCTCAACCGATTTGAATGCGGTTTTCGCTAATGTATAGTGGTAAGCTTAACTTAAAACTTAGGCTATAAATTATCACGCTATTTGCTTTGAGGGATGAGCAATGTTGCATTACGTTCGTATTCTTCTACAAATTCTTACGGGATTGAAAAAGACGAGATATTATGTAAGAATGTTATAGATGGCTGCGGATTGAATTTTTAAAATGATATCATCACGCCATATCTTTAAGGAGCGAAGCAGTTAATCAGGATTTTCACGACATGGCATTGAATACTTAATTTCTTAAGTTATACTTATGTCCACGTGAGCGAAGCTGCAGGCATCAGCTAGTAGTTAAATATAGTTAAATAAGTTTGACGTCGCCGAACCGGCTTGAACTATTAAATAATTCTTATTCTTTTTTTTTATTACAGCTAATACTATCATTACAGGATTTACTCTAATATTAATAATATTTTTAATAGACTTCATATTCAGCTACAGGGACCACGATTACGTAAACGGATACTTCGAATCCCTCCTAATCGAAATTATCCGTTTCCAATTTCCTTCGTTTCAGGCCTTATTGAGTTACTTGTCCTCATCACTGGGGCACTAGGGACCATATATAGTTATAAAATATACATCGTTATAATATACGAATCGTAGGCATAGATATAGGTACAAATATAATATACGTTTCGTGCCTATATATTTTATTGATACGAGGTTCACACATAAAAAATAAGATAGGTAACACAAAACATTAAATATTACGTATTTTCGAGCCGTTTGGGGAGGCCCTTTTAAAGTTCAAATGGTTGGTTGACACTTTTCGTGATCCAAGTGCTGGCTTTTACCTAGGGTTGATGCTACATTGCCTTTGGGTGGCTAACGTGGCAATACCACCATTCTTTTGGGCATATTTCCAGT
The DNA here is from genome assembly GCA_932526535.1 of Caradrina clavipalpis. Classification (NCBI taxonomy): domain Eukaryota; kingdom Metazoa; phylum Arthropoda; class Insecta; order Lepidoptera; family Noctuidae; genus Caradrina; species Caradrina clavipalpis. Next base: position 6,739,698 of record OW052103.1, read on the forward strand.
TAACGGCGATGCGAAGAAATTATTTGACGCCATTTAGTTTTAGTTTCTTTTTTTTATAGGTTATCTTACTTATTGTCTGTATGTACTGCACATAGTTTTAACATAGTCTCTCTCACACTACTATTTTAAGACGTTACAAAGAAACGCATGGGCGTTGTTATAATCGTATTTATATCAACAATAATTACGTAAAACAACTAGTAACTATCACAGAATAGTAAGCTAGAAATAGACCTGTCACTATCTGTTACTACTCGCCCGCCCACGTAAAGGTTCCTAAGTAAATGTTACATTAGTTGGTGACGTTTTGGCGATGGTAAACGTTACTCGTGTCGACTTCTACAGTGTATTCGTGCTTATATTTCCAATTAAGTACACAAACATAGAACAAAAACACGAATTTACACATCAATAACTAATTTTAGTTTGAATATCTGGAACATCATCATTATAATAGCCAGGACGTCCACTGCTGGACATAGGCCTCCCCATAGATTTCCAAAAGGACCGGTTGGAAGCAACCAGCATTGAGCGTCTTCTTGTGGTCATCTGGAAGGAGGTATCTACCTAAGTATCTATCATTTATCGAGTGTGCTAGTCACCCCCTGCCATTTTATCTGTGTCATAAAAACAATGATTGGCAGAGGCCATAGTCCTTCCATAGTGTTAGGAAACTAGTCCATTTAAGCCACCCAAACCCATAGCCCCATTCTTCGTTTCCATATTCTGCAATAGTCCTGCGCCAGCCGGGGATTGTCCTTGGGTGCATTTGCATAGTGCAAACAGGGATAATTGCCGGTTGGTGTTCCATTTCAGTGTAAAGCCTTGTAAGGGGCCTCTGCGAGTTGGCTTCGGCTCCTCGTACGCCTTTCAAAGGTCCGGGACCCTGGGGTCCCGAGATGCGTAACGTAATCAAAATAACCTTAAAACAAAATTTATAAATAATAATAAAATTACAAAGTGTGTACAATTTATAATAAAGGAAGGATTGGTTTTTTGACGCCTATAAGGCGTCAAAAAACTTATCGGCATCACTGTCAATAGGGCAAATGCCCAAAAGGTTGGTAGCACTGCCACGGCGTACGACAATGCTGATTCGTTGTCCTAAACATAAGACCAGTCCTCTGGCTTGGCGATTTCCCAAGCGACATCAGCCCCCCTAGCCAAGTTGCAAACGATAATCGTAAACGCTCGGTAGGTATCAATACATTTTCAACTTTATACCCCAGAGCCTTGAAAATCTATGAAAGATTTCTAAGCGTTAGCGATCGGAAAGAACGAAAACGCTATGCAATCTTCACTAGATCTTCAACTTAAAACCAAGCACATAAAGTTGAAGATCTATTAAAGCTTACTCAGCGTTTGCGTTTATCGTTTGTTACATGGCTACAGGTGCTGGATTACTTACTAACTATCGTATCTTTCTAACAGTGAACTACTAAGTGCGAGTACCTACCATTACGGATTGAAAACTCGTGTATTGCGGCCTCCAGACACACGTCCCGCCGAGACGTCTCGTTGTCAACCGGCCAGAAAATATTCACATATACGTTTGTCAGGTACTCCCGGGTCTTCTCAGCGAGTCTGAAGGCCGCTTCCGGCCTGGCCATGCTAACGTTAGGTTAGTTTGCGTTGTTTGAGGATTTCCAAACAACGCAAAGTATATTCGTGCTTATAAAACATTAGCACGAAATAGGTACAAAAAACATAGTTAATTTAAATGTAACGGTAATAGAAATAATTTCAATTTTGAAATTTTATTGTAAAATAATATTGTTTTTTTTTTATATAATTTAATATAAATGCTTGCTGTGCCCTATTAGGTCCACGATTGTGATTATGCCATTGTATGTAATCACCCCAAAACATTGTGGAATGTAATAATTGATATGAGCATGAGTACAATTACCCACACACACTCCCACATGAATAGAAAATTCGGAAATTAAATCACACTACAGCGTCATCAAATGAAATTGAATGATATTACCGTTCAATCAACTAACAATCGGACACCTAGGGATTTGATAAAACAAATAACGTTTGTCCGCTAATTGTATAGATTTAATTAAAAATAAATATTTTAGTTTGACAAACCGTTCGGTTCTAATTTCACGTTTTAGTGGGTTTTGCAATGACAAAACCAACGTTAGCTAATTAGTGGGAACAATGAAATGAAAAGGTAAAATGTTTTTGAAATTAGACCCTGTAAGTAGATAATTGAATATAATCAGAAGGGCAATTCCTGTAAGTTTAACAATACATTTTAATCCCAGTCTCAATTTGTCAAAAATATCTCTGATTTGTCTACATTTTTGACATTGATTGTCGCTAAGATATTGCGATTAGATTTTGAAGGTCATTTAGTTATTAGAATCAGCTTCCTGAAGTTAATATTCAAACGCCGACAATTAAATATTAAATACGAAAAAAACTTAATTTTTTTCGTAAATCAAATCATTCGCTCTCGAGTTCTCGCACTAATGAACAGTTGAAATGTTAGAAATATCAAATTATTCTAGCTAAAGACCCCGCGGTGTCACCCGCTTACGTTACGTGTTTGATCACTGCTCCGCTCCCATTAGCCGTAGCGTAATGTTCTATACGTATAAATCTTCCTCTAGAATCACTCTATCTATTCATGACAATTGCATTAAAATCTGTTTCGTAGTTTAAAAGATCTAAACTTGCATAGGGACAGACATTTACACACACAGACTTATATAGGGCAGGAAGCAACTTTGTTTTATGCTATGTAGAGATAAGGGAACTACTAAAAAAAAACTATAATCAGAAGCAAGCATCGCGCTCGTTCTTTTTCTATGTTTGAGAAGACGCCTTTGATCGCTAGAAGAGCAGCTTCACGCCCGTATCAATTACTTGCAATCCTTGATTAGATAAATAAGCGGTATACCTACGTATAAAAAGGGAAGGAAATTGTAGAGAGAAATATATATTTTATTGTACATTAAAAGTATACAGTCAGGGGAAATAACTACTTAGCTTACAGCTTACTTGCCTACAGTCATATGAAATGTCTATAAAAACGTTTTCTATCAGTCTGTTAAAAAAAAATTATACCATCACGCCTGTATTCCCCGAAGGGTTAGGCATAGGTGTACCAATGTACACCCACAGTTCGCCGGTATATTTAGGTCCCATGTAATAGGGGGCGAGCCGATTGCCATTAATCAGGCACAAATCCAAACTCCGAGCTGCTACTGCGAATTTCATAGAAGAACCCAATTTCACTTTTTGCTCAACCTGGGAATCGAACCCGGGACCCCTTGCACAGCAGTCGCACTTGCGACCACGAGACCAACGGGGCAGTCTGTTAATTAAATGAATATCTTCTTCTTTTACCGAGGGTCTTCAGAAAGGTAACCTTGAAATTTCATTAAAATAGTGAAACTTTAGTTAGCTTTGTGCAATTTATGAGATTTAAATAAAAAAAATATTATTCCTAAATAATTATTTTGATTGTTTTTAGCTGAGAACGCAGACGTAAAGGAATCGTGGGGAAATCAAAACGTTTTGTTTGCTTATATTTATGAAGACGTCAGAATATAAGTGTGTGTGAGAGCAAAACAAATTATTGAGAAAATCTTAATTCAATAGTCTGAAACTATAAATTGTTCCACCACATGAACCTGCATAAGATTTGAAGGAGTGATTACGAGTACATACATACCTTTAAGACATTTTAATTTATATGACTGCCTTATTTGTTTCCTGGTCGCAAGCGGTACTATTGAGAATGCTGGCTTTGGTTTGATTCCGCGGTCGAGCAAGGTATTATGGTTTTTCCATTTTTATGGGTATTAAGAATTTCTCAGTAGCAGCCTGAAGTTTAGAAGTTGGTGGTGTGACATCCCCAGTGGCTCGGAAAACACGTGATGCTGTTGATCCAGCGTCTGATCTCTTCCCAGTCATATAAAATTGTTTTCCTATTGGACTTCGAGAGTAAGAAAATAATGCTTCTGAGTGAGAGAGGCAGTGTGTTTGTGCACACATACTTGATCACAACAATATCTCTCACGTACTTAGTCTCCTTTAAGATTGGCTGCCGTGACTGTATTTCGGTAGGAAAAATATAATGAAGGACAATGACTACAAAAACCCTTTTACATTTAATGAAAAGTAAGAACCTCTTTTTTCAGTTATAGGGCTATAACTGAAAAAAGAGGTTTTAACTAACTTTTCAAGGATATTAAGAAGTAAGAACAAAAACACGAAGTTCGTCACGAACTTCGATGTTTTGTAAGTCTCAAAGTATAGCTAGTTTTAGAAAGTGGTTTAATACTTAATTAAATGAATAATTAGTTAGAATAAAACAGTCTCATTAATTTAAACCGGTTTTAAAATACACGAAGTAATATAATAACTGCCTCGTAAGCCTAGTGGAGCTAAGCGCGACTGCTACGCTAGATAGAGGTCTTGGGTTCGACTCAGAGGTTGACCAAAGTGTTTATTGGGTTTTTCAATTAAATTGACAGTAGCAGCTCGGAGTTAGGATTTGTGCCCGGGTACGTCCACTTACAAGGTGAACGGGCGACCTGATTAGGACAGCAGGAAGACGCTGAATGCAGGCCACTTCCAACCTGTCTTTTTGTAAATCTATGGGGGAGGCCTATGTCCAGCAGTAGACGTCCTACGGCTGATATGACGATGATGGTGAATGGCAATATGCTCGCACCCTATTACATGGGAACTAAAACTGCAAACTGTGAGTGTACATTGGTACACCTCGTTCAGGTCAGCTCGTTAGATCTTATGCCATCTTTAAAGTCCGTCACCAATATTACAAGACCCAATTTCGCGTCACACTTTATCTTTACCTTCTCCTGAACTCTAAAGGTGTCAACTCTTTAAGATAACTCAACTGCAACTGAAGATATCTTCTATTGTCGTTGTTCAAGGTCGTCCTTCCGAAGGACTATCACCAATCACAAAGACACTGACTGTGCTCCAAGCACCGCTTAATTAAGGGCACTACGTTGTCAGCACACTCCATACAATAGTAGTCTAGACATATTTTATCAATGAGTAATTAAAATCGATTGAATTTTATCGATAAGAATGGCACTAATTTCTAGATTGTGGTGGAAACTTAGACAAAATTAGATTTACAAGTTTTGAACTTACGGTATCATTTTGAAATCAAAAACTTTGATTTGATATTTGTATTATCTTATCTACAAAATGTCATCGAATTTAAATCTTTTTTTAGGGACCAGCCTGCTTCTCTATTCCCAGCTACTACAACTCTTGAAAGTTAAATTCAATAGTGGTGACCGCAAGAAAAGCGGTGCTCGACGACACTCGGTCGAACGATTCGAGTGTTTTAAATCTCGCACCGAAATTTTAAAATCATTTACTAGCTTTTGCCCATCCACGTAAATGTCTATAATGGCAGAGGCAGACGAAGTCACAAAAAAATACATTGGTCCTTTCTTGGGGCTCAAACTTAGGTACCCCGTATCTTTCATCAAAATCGGTTCAGCAGTTTAATTGTGATAGTGTAACAGATACACAAAGGCACAATCGCATTTATAATATTAGTAAAGTAAAGAGTTTTTTTTTGAGGATGAGAAATCATCTAATAGCTTCTTACGCTCTGGGCGGAGCAGAAGATACCGTCAGACTCTTACTAACTAAAACCCATCCGTGTTCCTCCTAATGCCCTTCGAGGTCCAAGGCCGCGGTGACTCTTTGAAACAAAATCAACCCTGGCAATGTATGGATTGAGCAAACTATGACTTAACTTCTCTTGTATGGAGAGCGCTATCGCTAAAGCCCCCCTATATACGAGTATATAAGCCAGTAAGGTAGTAACGATAGATCTTAAGATAGGGTGGCGTTGCGTGACTCCACTAGTTTGCCGAGCAATTGGGCACGAAGATACCCCGCTGATGACGGGGGCTGATTAGGAGCATTTGCATTAGTGCTGACCAGTTGAGCTGAGACGGAGTGCGGTAACGTGTAATTACGACAGTCATTCTTGTGAAGTACGTACCTATGTAAGTAATTAGAAGTGTACTATATGTCTTTCAAAAAGAGAAAAACCTGTGATAAAAGAAATAAATACAAAATATTGCGTAACCCCACCACGCAATATTTTGTATTTATTTCTTTTATCACAGGTTTTTTGAGTTCTGACTGACTTACCTATTGATATAATTTGTATTGTTTTTCATGTACTTAGGTATATTGGGTAAAATCAAATCAAATTAGTATTTTGAGTATTTGGTAATTTATTTTTATTTCAAATGAATTAGCAGTAATTTACACCAATACACCAAAGCAGCAACTAGCCTAGGAGGGATCCTAATCACGATCACAATCACGCTGTATCAGTGCAATGTGGGAACATTGCACTGATACAGCGTGATTGATGAATACAGCAGCGTATGAAAAGATATTAAGTTTTAAAAAGCCACAAAACATTCAAATTTGTACCATTTTACAAAAATTAAATTTTATACATACCATATCGAGTTTTAATCTCCATACAGAACTGTAGTTACATTTGAGTAGCAAAAAATGCATAATTACAATGAAAATTGAATCGCGTTAAAATTGAAAATACGTACATCAATATCATACAGTATATGTGATACTGGGGCGGTATATTTAGGTAATGTTGTGTTAAACAGATTACAGTTTACCTATAAGCAAGTAAGATAGCCTTAGATACTAGAACTAGTAAGAGTCGATTCAGCCTGTCCTCTTTGCCGTACTAGGGACACGCTGAGCAAAAGTCTGCATGCCAAAGCCGTGCCCTTAGCGTGTAGTCATTATTTAGTTTATGTAAGATATATGCCCTGGCTGAAAGTCTTAATTTTTAGGTCGCAGGAAAGTCCAGTTAACTAACCGGCTACCTCATTAGTAAAAGGTAAGAGGCTTGCCATAGCCACAGTTCACCGGTATGTTTATCCTATGTAATAGGGTTTACATAGAACCTAAACATACCGGTAAACTGGGGGTGTACTTGGTATACCTCTGCCTAACCCTGCGGGGAAAACAGGCGTGAGTGTATGTACCTTATTGGTTAACCTTCTATCTATGGGACAAACGCTGGCGCGTTTGTCCAAGTTGCAGTGGTTGTGAATAGTGTGGCCACTATTCACAACCACTGCAACTCCTGCAAGCCAGAATCAACAGTGGAGACCGCCAGAAAAGCCATGGCAATGCAGCTCGACGAGTCCCGGGGAAACGATTCAGCTGACTTGGATACCGCGAAGAAATTAACCAGAAAAAACAAGCGGAGGAGTAAGAAAAACAAACATAAGTTGACCTGCAAGACACCAATTCCAAGAAAAAAGGGAACCGTGTACTAGATTCTTCTGGCTTATTAACTCAGTAAATTAGAAATTGGTTACGTAACCCAGAAATCCGTTGAGTAAATAGGCCATAAAAGTCACACGGCGATACTACGTCTGAAAGCATTGATAAGGAAAATAGGTACTCAAACGACTAAGCAAAAAAAAAGTAAATCTTCTTCAAATAATTTGGTAAAATATTACTATAGCTAAATATGAACTAGATTCAAAGCTAATGTGTGTATTGATGTGTAAACTTTGGTAATGAGGTATATAGGTATAGTCAGCCACAAAAGTAGGTTAACATTTTTTAAATCCTACTATTAAGCAGAATATCAAAGAAAATATGTAATGGTTCTAAAATTAAGATAAAATGAACTCTTAGGTATTGCGTAAAATTCTGAATAGCAGTAAATTGTGTTATTTCGTGTCTATCCATATGATAAGTAAAAGTAACATTGTTAATCGACTTTTGTTGCTGACCGTGCCTATAGTGTACATCTACGTGTTAAAATAATATTTTGAAAAGCTTGGAAATATAAAGATGAAGAAGGCGTTTTAAAACTTTTAAATGTAAATATTTATTACGATCCAGTGTGGCTTTTATGGTTTATAGAAACTCTAAATGCGCTGTACTCATTTATTTATAGTTAATCACAAAAGCTTGCGCCAATAACTGCAATTAAAAGGTAAAACATAAGCTTAAGTAAACATATTACATAAACAAAAACAAATCAACGTTACCAAACATTACCGGCGTGCTTGTATAACCAGCACCTGTAGTCATGTAACAAACGATAAACGCAAACGCTGAATAGGCTTTAATAGATCTTTAACTTTATGTGCTTGGTTTTAAGTTGAAGATCTAATGAAGATTGCATAGCATTTTCGTTCGTTCCAGTCGCTAACGCTTAGAAATCTTTAATAGATTTTTAACTTAAGGCTCTGGGGTATAAAGTTTAAAATCTATTGGTACCTACCGAGCGTTTACGATTATCGTTTGCAACTTGGCTAGAGGGGCTGATGTATGAACGTGGAGGAGGCGAAAGAAGTATAATTATGTTAGTAACGGGTGGCGTTGAATATCCTTCGGTTTCTCAAACCAAAATTATTGTGACGGATTACCACGCACACTAACGTTCATTCTTTCTTTTCTTCGAAAATCTGTATGGATTAAACGGTATCGGTAGTCGATCTGATTTGCGATACGGGAAAGATACATTCCCTTGGCTTCAAGACACAAAATAACAACAAGGCGACATTAGAACTTGCCGGAAAGTAAACTTGTGCAAACGTGTTTAATAATCGTATTTAAATACCGTCATTCTTTCCCGCTCCGCACATCGCTATTTAAGCCGTACAGATTTTACATTCCCGAAGGAATGAATGCTAGTGGATGGCCGGCTATTGGCCTACTATTGGTAGTTCATAATTCTATCGTGCCACCAAAGTGCCGTTTATGCACACTTAACAAATAAAAATAAATAAAATAAAAATATACCATCACGCCTGTATTCCCCGAAGGGTTAGGCAGAGGTGTACCAATGTACACCCACAGTTCACCGGTATATTTAGGTCCCATGTAATAGGGGGCGAACCTATTGCCATTAACCGGGCACAAATCCAGACTCCGAGCTGGTACTGAGAATTTCGTAGAAAAACCCAATAACACTTTTTACTCGACCTGGGAATCGAACCCAGGACCTCTAGCGTAGCAGTCGTGCTCAGGACCACTAGACCAACGAGGCAGACGAGGCACACTTAACAATTTGTCATATTAATTCTCCATTCCAGAAACCTGGAATAAAAATGACAGAGAATAGCTAACAGTCTAATATTAAAGGAACACTCAGGAAATGATTAGACTCTATCATACAAATCTTTAATTTATCAAGGCTAATGTTATGACGTTTGCAGATAAAATCGGATAATTAAACTATTAATTTATGCAGTTGAAAAATCTGCAAATAAGCTACAAGAATTAATAATACAAGTATTAAATTGATAACATACACAAATAATACCTAATGTTTTTATAAATTACTGATCATATCAAATCCTTGAAACACAATCAGTCTTAAGCGTAAAGTACTCTTAAATAGTACCAAAAAAAAACAATTATGTACCTAGGTAAATTATACTATAGTTGTTGATAGAATTCAGTATTATTTTTAACCTAGTTTACAGAGCGTTACTTGTTGAGTAAGAAGATAAGGTACCTACCTACATACATTACCTATAAAAAAGTTGTAAATAACATGTTAACTTTTTGTACATTGCATTCTATTCGTAATAGAATATAAATCATAAAGTAATACCTACCTTCTTTTTTATATTATGAGATGGTAAACAAGCCGACGGCCCACCTGATGTTAGTGGTCACCTCTGCCTAAAGACATCTTCAATACCAAAGGCTTTGCAAATGCGTTGCCATCCCAGGCACGGAATTAAAATATCTTATGCGCCTGTAATTACACCAGTACCTACACACTTAATGCTGGAAACCAAAACTGCTTTGCGTAAAAAAATAGGTATGATAGTAGTTCTTCCCCAGACGAGCTTCTTCACAAAGAGCTCTACTACAACTTTTTCTTCGAGCAAAAATACAGTCTAACGACACCAAATATTTAAATATTTTTTTAACTGTGCACTATTTTTAATAAACTGACGGCAAATGCGTGGCAAGTACAGATTGCTTTCAATAATGCGCCCACAGGACCCGTTAATAATACATCCCTTACCACTTGTTCTCAAACAATGTCTTGCTTCGAGAGATGTCTCGCACGAATAATTCCAATAATAATATTATGTAATGTCACTGCTCCTGTGATATGGCTTTCTAAATTGAATAAATAGTTTAGTTTAGTTTCGATTTTAAGCCAATATGCGTTGGCCAAAATTCATCATCACCATCACATCAGCCGCAGGACGTCCACATAGGCTTCCCCCATAAATTTCCAAAAGGATCGATAGGAAGCAGTGTAAGAAGAAATTGGCCGAAATTACACAACGGAAATTCAGTTGTTTATGTTTAGTATGCACACTTTAACTGTACATGTTTTGTTTAGACATGTTTAAGGGTTACTTCCACAAAATTTGTTCATATTCACGGTTCTACGTAAAATTATATGATTGTGACATTGTAGGATAAAACTCGGTTCTCACATGTCAAATAAATTGACATTCGGGGCTTTTCGACTTAGTAATCCAACACATTTCGACGTAACGTCTTTAAAATCACATACCAAGTTAGAAAAGCTAGCTGTAACAAAATAGGTTTAAAATCTTTAACTCTAAAAGCGACTCGCTTACAATAGACGTTTTACGTTAAACCAGCGAGCAGCCATGTGCCCTGACACAGCCCCACTCGATTTTTATTTCTTGTTTAAACCGCAAGCTAGCAGTTTTTACTGAACTGTTTTATTTAAAAATGATTCTAATTTCCATGAGGAAAAGGCGTAAGTATATGTAAAAAAAAAGCATGTACCATCACGCCCGTACTCCCCGAAGGGTTAGGCAGAGGTGTGCCAATGTACACCCACAGTCCGCCGGTATATTTAGGACCCATGTAATAGGGGCCGAGCCATTTACCATTAACCGGGCACAAATCCAAACTCCGGACTGCTACTGAGAAATTGCTAATGGAAAAACCCAATAACACTTTTTGCCCGACCTGGGAATCGAACCCGGGACTCCTTGCTCAGCAGTCGCGCTTGCGACCACGAGACCAACGGGGCAGTTAGTTAGTTAGTTTATGTATGTATGATTTTAATTGTTTATTTTCTAAAAAAATCTCTTAAAATCTCTCATGAAATGGCAACCGTAGTAATGGTGTTGACAAGGGTGACAACACTGACAACATTCTTATCACGGAATGTATCAGTACCCAAAGCACGGACCCAACGGAGCAATTTACATTTTCTTCAATTTACTGCACAATGACTAGAATTACTTATTGATCTCTGTTTTACAAGACAATGTATCTCGACAGAGTGTTTTGTATTCAATTACATGCTGTGTTTACGTGGCGGTGTACAATGTAAGAAGTTCAGATTAATAAAAAATGAATTTCAAATTCACTGGGCAGGATATGTCTGCTGAGGTATGTCTGACAAACTGTGGGCACAAGTAGCGCACAGCTGGTGCTCTGAGTGAGAGATAAGAGAAGAAAAAAACAAAACCTGGAAATATGAATCACGAAATCTTTAAAGATGGAAGGAGTTGAGGGGGGGGGGGGTTTAAAGATGGTAAAATCATCAAATGACCCCCCCCCCCGTCCTGGGCGGGGCGGGAGGGAGTGTCAGACTTTTACTGACTAAAAACCATCTATGTTCCTTCATGTGCCCTTTGCGTTCCGGGGGCGCGGTATCTCTTTCGAACAACCCGCAGCCCCGGCGGGCATTTGGCCCTTTGTGGCCCCTTCCAATGGCTGACACCTCTGTGCGCGGAACATGGACGCGCCGTCGACACGGTCTGTCGTTAGTTAATAACGTACGGACGGTGAGCTACCCATTGCTCACCGCCCACAGACCGTGCGTACGGTATCCGCCTGCGGGAGGCGCAATGGTGCCGTTATTGGCAATCCATTGCGCCGGCGGACGCGGTGTCAGCGGAGGCCGCGGGTGCGGCGGCGCGGGGCCTTGCTCAGCTGTAGGACAGAACAAGTCAATAAAATAAAAAAGTTTTCAAATTAAAATGGCGGTGTCGATTTGAATTCGATACCGGTGGTCAGGCATGGCCCCAGAGAGATTAATTTCTTTAGGAGAATAATATTATCATTCATATTATCAAAATCGATCAAATTAACGATATATCTACTTAAAATCTACTTTAAAGTACTCAAACAAAATAATATTCACTAAAAATAGATTCTGTTTTAAATTAAGACAAAAAGCTGTAACATCATTTCAAGTCAATTAATACTATGTACACATCAATCCTAAATTACTTTGACTAACTACATATTTATCTAAGAACAGATTTATAGATACATCGTTAATTATTAATTAATTAACTAAATTATAAAATTAACTGCCTATGAAGATAAAGTTGTACGAAATATTCACAAACTAATATTGCTTACACACCTACATAGGAACGTAATCAAATAAGTTTTCCTTTGAGAGGAGACTGTTATGATTTTCAACTCAATGTTTTTGTTGTGTCCCTAATACAGAGTAAAATAAACATTAACATTAAGTAATATGTACAGTATTTACGCACTTAATAAATAAGATAACCTACCACAAACAAATATGTAATAATAAAAAAATAAAGTAAAACAAAATTCCCCCGCATGGTTGTCAGAAAACTAGAAATGTGCCAAATGTCTAGCGCCGTTGTTACGTTGGATGTCAATGCTTAGTCTCTAGTCAAGGTAAAACCAAGCCCTCGGGTCATGGGAAGCGCCAACTAATACGGACAATTCCTTTAAAAGGACTCATCCTTTTTCCATCTATACAAATACAAAAAATTGAAGTGTCTGTTTGTAATTTAAATTAATAGCTTTTCACAAAATGCATATGAATTTATATACAGCGGTGTTATTCTGTAAAACCCTCCTTCCGTGAAGTGAGCGTGTGGCGACCTGTCAAACCCTAGCATCGTATAGTGACAGACCAGTTTTAGCTCACTTCACCTTGATTCACTGAGGGAGATTTCTTACAGAATAAGCCGGCTGTACTCACATCAAATAACAATTTAAAAAAATGTTGTGTGTCTGTCTGATTGTTCCGGCTAATCTCTGAAACGACTAGACCGATTTTAACGGGACTTTCACTCGCAGATAGCTCATGTTATAAGGAGTAACTTAGGCTACTTTTATTTCGAAATTTTTATTTATTTACTACAAAAATAAAAAAGCCGTTCAGGCTGCAGAGCGATCCAAACATTTGAATTTGGCGCCAAAAATCCGCCATTTTGTTTTTTTTTTGTTTTGATATACCCAGTGTCACTCTCACAGTAAATACAAATCTAACGACACCTCTCAAGCTAAAATCCATCAAGCCGTTCAGGCTGCAGAGCGTGCCTAACAATTATACATACATACATACTCTCGAAAAACATAACCCTCCTTCTGGCGCAGGCGGGTAAAAAGAGTTTGGTGAGAGCAGTTTTATAACCACAACGCGAATGAAGTCGCGGGCAACAGCTAGTAACAAATAATTCTCATCTCATCCATTAAGTTGTGTACTTTTCGGCTAAATACTTTATTTCATTCTCAACCACATCATACAGTCCACACATCGCATACATAATTCTGGGCTACCCTTTTAAAGGAATTGTCCAAACGGTTAGACGTCACTTCCCGTGACCTAAAGGCTGGCTTTTACGGTGGCCATAATTCTGCTCAAACATAAAATACTACCTACAAAAGCTTGGGCAGGAACCAAATAAAACATTTAATTTATTTCCATAATCCTATTACTTCGGATTCGGACATTATTATTTCAAACAAACGTAATGAAACAGGAACTCGTATTTTTGTTGATGTCCAAGCTAATGTCGGCTTTGTGAAAGTTTCAAAGGCCTCTAATAAAGTGGGTGGTGACTTTCAAATTTTTGGCATATCAAAGGTACCTTTAGTTACTTTTATCTGATCCTCTTCCCACAATCAGACTCGGAATATTTTTGGATAGGTACTCACTTATACCTACCCGTCCCAAAATATAAAAGACACACTAGATTGTGCCCACGGCTTCCTCCGCAGGAAAATAAATATAAATAAAACACAACGGCCTTCTATCCGTATAAGATTTGTTGTTATTACCTCATAAAAAACAAACTTAGGTGTCTCTATGATATTCGAGAAATGGAGGTTATGGAGGTTTAGATAACACAAGTGCACTACAATAAGTAAGTCCTTTTTAAAAGTATTAATCACAAAAAAAAGCGGCATACAAAATATGGGTGACTACTATGCACCTCTGCTCGACCCTTCAGCGAATACAGGCGTAATATCCATGTAGTTACAAATTACCAAAGTGGGACCAAACACGACTTTCTTTTGTTCAAACGCCCTGACAACCAGTACCAAATAACTTGTTCAAAATTCTGGAACTACAATAAAAAATATCTTCTTTATACTGTCAAGTAAAATGAGTTCGTTGTAGCTTTAGTGGAATTCTGGAGCGGTCGTTTTGTGCTTGCTAGCACGAGCGTGTACAATTAGAGTACCTACGTAGTTCCGACCTTCTGGGAAAATGTCCCTCTGACGCTTGTGAAAAACGGATTTTCGGGTATGCAATAAGCATGGAAGAAAATTGCTCTGGAATTTTTCCTTTGTCCGAAGTCAGTTCAGTTCAAAATATTGAGCGACAGTGTTAAATTCTAGCACATTACTCAGTAGCGGAATTACAAGTATCTATTTCAACTTTGATTGCCGGTATTTTTTTTTTGGACTTTGTTTGCTGGCTTTATTTGGGCATATACTTACACTATCTACAATATTAGGATCACCGTACGTAGCGTACCTACCTTTTAATGCAATTTGTAAACAGTACTATTCAGAAGAAAATCACCCTAAAAGTATACCTACATAAGGTCCAAGTATTATGCCAAAATGCGGAATTTGTGAGTCACCCTGGCACTGGAATGCAGATGGCATTACGAAGAACACTGATGGGATTTAGTCAGTAAGAGACTGACACTTCCTTCCGCTCTATCCAGAGATGAAGAAGTCATTTGATAATTTCGCATCATGTCCTAATATTATAATCATAATAATACTAAGTCTTAACAATTTCTTACTATTGCATTTAAGTGTGACGTCAAGGCATAAGTTACTGCGGGTTGTTCGAAAGAGATACCGCGCCCCCCGTAACGCAAAGGGCACATGAAGGAACATAGACGGGTTTTAGTCAGTAAAAGTCTGACACTCCCTCCCGCCCCGCCCAGGGCGGGGGAAGTTATTTGATGATTTCCCATCTATAAAAAAAAGGCATAAGTTAAACAGTTGTGAATCGCGTAATTTAAGCTTCATTTCGTTTCATACAACGCAAAATGAGTCGCCAGTTTCATTCGTATGTAAATAACGGGGTTTCACCAAACAAGCTTGCATCCACGGTAGGTACCGTGTCGACGGCGCGTTCGTGTTCCACGCGCGCCTCAAAGAGATGTCAGCAAAATTGGATGGGCCACTGAGGGCCGATGCCTGCCGGGGCTGCGGGTTGTTCGAAAGAGATACCGCGCCCCCGGAACGCAAAGGGCACATGAAGGAACATAGACGGGTTTTAGTCAGTACAAGTCTGACACTCCCTCCCGCCCCGCCCAGGGCGGGGGAAGTTATTTGATGATTTCCCGTCTATAAAAAATAAAAAAAATAAATAAATAAAAAAAAAAAAAATCCACGGTAGGTACATTTATCCAAACAACTAGAGTAATTAAATACCTCCATGTTTATCAAGTACCAACACTCTGGCGCGTGTTAAATTTTCATTTCACTGTGTTCATTTCAATGGGAGTTTTGCACTCGCAATCAAAACACCCTTTATATTTACGAGTTCTCGTCTTAACTTGGGGGTAAAAATAGCCTAACAAGCCTATCAATTAATAGCCTTGGAATTACTGACTTATGTTCTGAATGGTGAAGTTTTAGGGTATGAATGTAGCTGTAGAGCCTTTTGAAGGCTAGAAATTAACAAAGACACTAGGAGTTATAATGCAAACTGCAAAGGAGTGGAACTCTCTACTTGCGTCTGTATTTCCGAACGCATTCAACCCTAATCTCTTGAAGTTGAAGTTAACAGGTTTCTTTTTAATAAGGTCAGGCCATGCATGGTCGACTTTGTCTTAGGCATTTCTGACCTAGAATAGAGTAAAAAGCTTACCTATCACGGACTAAAAAAAAGAGGCGTCTCGGAACGGTAATATAGGTAAACGGCACTGTTGGCAGTAAAATTCGTTATCAACCCTATGTGATGATGCAGTTGAATTTCCTGGAATCGCCGCCGTGCTTAAAAAATTACACGTTTTCCGGTTGCTTTTTTTTACTGTCTTGTCAAAACCCAAATAGGTACGTACCAAACTCCAAATTCATTGTTGCGCAGCGGTCGTCTCCGCCTCCTGTGCCGATTTGTTGTCAAGATTCAAAAAAAAAATTCAAAATTCAAATCATTTATTTCAATTAGACCATGTACAGGCACTTTTGAATTGTCCAAGCGCTCCATAACACACCTTCATACTACAAGGACAAAGCTCTACAGTATTGATTCACTAATAAACTGTTTCATGTTTTATCATGGACCATAACTTTGGGGAATAAATACGCTATTCGTTACATTAACGACTATTTATAGGTTAACTCAATAGCCTTGTGCGCATTCTGACGGCGAAGTTATTACAAGCCTGTTGATTACAACCTGTGGGACTTTGTTTTGATACAAATGTAAGGAAATAGAGGCAGAGCTTGCATATCACGATAATATAGCAATTTCAACTACATTTTCCTGTATAATATACATACATGATTATTGGAAAACTGGTAATTTATGCTGATATATCGTTATGGAAATGAAAATGGCTCGTCCGATTTGAATAATTTCTTTCGTGTTTTTTTCACCTCAATACTGAGTTGGCTTAGAAAAAAAGAATAAGCAGGCTCGTTATCACGTGTACGAAGTCGCAGGCGGACATCATACATACATGATTATTGGGCTAGCCTTAATTTATGCTTCTTTATAGACCTAGCTTTTGACCGTGACTTCATCTGTGTGGTTATTGTTACCCGTGTTTAAGTAACGTCTTTGGTTATTGCTCCGCTCCCGTATGTCGTAGCTTGATGTAATGTACCCTATGTTTCTTAGGAATAACGTGGTTTTCTATGCGTAAAATAATTTTAAAATCGTTTTAGGAAATCCAGAGATTTGCCCCTTCAACCTCACAATCTTTACCTCTTTATAATATGTATTATAGCGAACTGCCCGTGCGAACTTCGTCCGCGTGGCTTACTTCAATTGCGTTTAGTCTTTAGGTTGTAGCGTGATGTTATATAGTAACTCAGGAATAATGTAGCTATCTATAGTTTAGGAGTCTATTAGATACAAACGATATTAGTATAGATAAGTCTGTAAGTATAGATAAATTATCATTTTTATTTCATGTTCTACTTTTGTTTTACAATTCAACATACCAGTATAGCATAATTTTTAAAACCATAGACAGAACTGTAGAACTTTTACATAAGGGATTACAAGTAGTAAGTTGATTATACAGACGATAAACGCGTAGATACTAAATTGATTTTGGCAAAAGCCGCAAATGCTGTTAGAATTTTGGAACTAACCGCAAATGGTTTTCACTGGCTAACCGACCCGACTGTGGCTAATTACAAAATGTCAGAGTCTGTTTTATATCGGTTTATGTTTTGAAATTTCAGTTTCTGTAAATGGCACTCGTAATTTGATAACATTGATATCAACAAAGACATTCCGAAATATACTTTCAGTATTTTTTTAAATCTAAGTTTAATAGTGCTTGCACTAGAACAACGAAGCAGTGCTGTTGTATCTACGACATCATCATAATTATAGATATAAACAGACCAAAGAAATAAGTGGGTACAGTTGAAAAATATTTGGTTAACAGGCAAACATATTTAACTTTCTACTACATACATACATGTCATCACGCCTGTATTCCACGATGGGTTAGGCAGAGGTGTACCAATGTACACCCTCAGTTCAAGTCAGGTTGAGGTCGTCATTTAACTTTTTACTACTCTTCCAATTTTCTTTTATACTTTAAGCTACTTTTTTTTTTTTTTTTTTTTTATAGACGGGAATTCATCAAATAACTTCCCCCGCCCTGGGCGGGGCGGGAGGGAGTGTCAGACTTTTACTGTCTAAAACCCGTCTATGTTCCTTCATTTGCCCTTTGCGTTCCGGGGGCGCGGTATCTCTTTCGAACAACCCGCAGATACTTTAAGCTACTACTTGCGACCTTGTCCGCATCAAAGTTGATATATTATCCCACGAGAACCGTATTTTTTTTAGACAAAAAGTAGGTTATGTGCTATTCTAGACTAAAATCTATCTCTGTGCATATTTTATCTAGATCCTTTCAACCGTTCTGTCTTGATTGAGTAGCAAACAACTATCTATTTATCCAAACCTTCGCATTTCAAATAGTAGTAGAATAGTGTTATTGTATACCTTTTAGCTAAGCTTTTGAACGCTAGAGCATTTTTGCTTGCTTTTTTTTTATCTTTTTAACGTCGTGATGGCTCTGTGGTTAAGGCGCCCACCTCACATGCACGAGGTTGCGGGTTCGCAACCAGGCACGGGCAAGAGTACCAATGCGTCTTTTTCTAATTCATAATATGTACTTTTGAACTGTCAGAGGCCCTTGAGGTGCTTTAGAAGCTCTGACGCTAATGTGTGGGGTCGTAAGACCTTACTGCCCACACGATAAGGAAGAAGACTAAGCTTTTATTTGCCAATAGAATTTTTCGCATTTTTTGTCGTTTGATGTCAATATCTTTTTAAGAATAATTTATCTTACTTAATCCTACTTGATTATGCAAACGGTAAGGGATGAAAAAAATAATATTAAAAGTACCAAAATATTTTTTACCTTATCCATTTCCCAAATGATTTCCTTAGAGGAAGGTAAAACAAAGCGAATGTATAATTTGAAAATATTAACTTGAAGGTTAATATCTCTACAAAATATCTTTGCAACTTATTTCGTTCAGTTAATTCTAAATGGTATTTTATTTAACATTCCAAAAATAGCTTATCAAGATCATTATTCAGACTCAGTCTAAGTTTATTTTATCATGATTTTATATCCAGATCCTTATTTCTTTTTATATCGTGCTAATTAATTTAGGATTTAAACATCTGAAGTTTTAATCGAATTTTGTTAGTGACTGGCAAAGATTATTATTTAGTAGAAAAACAGCTCTTTGCGTTTGTTTTTGAGCTTGTCCTGAGAAGTACTACCATAGCTATTTCTGCCGCAAAGCAGCGTTGCTGTGTTCCGGTTTGAAGGGTATGGGTACCGGTGTAATTACAGGCATATGAGACATTTCAACTTTGCCTCTAAGATGACAACGCATCTGCAATAACAACAATTACTATTTTACATCAGGAAGGCCGTGTCGGTTTGTTTACCATCCAAAGATATTAAAAGAAAAAGATTTACAAGTAAGCAAGGTTTCTAGGGAGCTGTCACTCATGTTACTCTTCGAAACCCTTTTTACACTCTAGTGACCCCAAATCTGCTTTAGAGCGAAAAAAATCTCTTTAAAGCGCAAATATCTTAAGCTATAGTACATTTATTTTGTACGAACGTCATCGGTTTCATTCCATTAGCATCTCCGCACCATTTGTCACGAAGTCACGTCGCTTTCACGTCGTACGGAGTGCACGAACACCTTTGTCACGGCACTACAACTTTGTGTGCCGTTGTCATGAAACACGAGTCTTGTAAGTTAGCTACAAAAGTGGACAAACTGCGTAAAAGCCTTTTTTCCTTCTTTTTTACCCGAGAAAGGCAAAGCCAAAAAAAGGGTTATAATTATAACCGGCATGTATGTGTATGGGTACCGTAAATGCGGGTTACTTTAGCCCCATAGGGAAACTTTGGCCCAAAATGGAAAAGCGATTGAACTTCTCATCTCCTGAAAAATTACAAAAATAGTAATATTACATATATTACTATTTTTGTAATTTCACTATTTTTTCACAAAATTTTCCTACAGGGCTAAAGTAACCCGCTTTTACCCGGTATGTATGTAAGTTCATTTGTTTCCTCATAACTCTAAACTGCTTATTATAATTAAACGAATATGGTATCGTAGGAAGCGTTTTGATCGTTCGCTAATTTATTTATTTTATTTATTTATTTATTTAAACTTTATGCAACAAAAAAGTACAAAGGCAGACTTAATCCCTTAGGCATTCTCTACCAGTCAACCAAAGGTGATGAAGAGATAACACGGTAGTTGCAAATAAAAACAAAAGAACAAAATTTGATACTTTCAAAAACAAAATAAAAATTAACCCAATGCAATTATATAAATAAATTAATTTGTACACAAGTACAAAATATCTACAATTATCCACACTAATACATAAATATATTTACTGTATAAAATCCTATACATAAAACATAACGATTGACGACAGGGTTTTTTGTGATTACAAGTCCAGTGCTGGATACTGGATTATATTTATGGTTAAAAACCCTTGTGTATAGGGTGTAAAAAGACACATCACATTAAATAAAAATAAATAAATATCTTGGGACAACTCACACACGGCTATCTGATCCCAAGCTAAGCAGAGCTTGTGTTATGGTAACCAGACAACTGATATACATACTTATATAATTTATAAATACATACATATTATAGATAAATCACACCCAGACACAGAACTAACAATCATGCTCATCACACAAAGTTTGTCCTGGGTGGGAATCGAACCCACGACCTCCGGCTCAGCAGTCAGGGCCACTAACCACTAGACCAACAGGCCTGACATTGCGGTTAACTTCGCATACTGACCACGAAATTTCCAGTAAAAATCATGGCTAGAAAAAGAGTTTCATTTGTAGTATGAAAAATCACTGTTTATGATAGCGCGCAATGAAGCGAGCGGAAAATATTGTGCTTACTGAAAACAAAAGTAAAATAAAGTTGAAACTTTGACTTTTAATATCTTCATAGCTAAAAGGTATGGTTGAATATGATGTACTCTCGGCTTTGTTAAGTGTATTTCTAAGAAACGACTTTCCTGTTGGTCTATTGTTCACGATGTGTTATAATAGTTGTATCCGTATGCCTTTTTCTTATAGATGGGAAATCAACAAATAACTTCCCCCGCCCTGGGCGGAGCGGGAGGGAGTGTCAGACTTTTACTGACTAAAACCTATTTATGTTCCTACATGTGCCCTTTGCGTTCCGGGGGCGCGGTACCTCTTTCGAACAACCCGCAGCCCCGGCAGGGTTCGGCCCTTAGTGGCCCCTCCGAATGTTTGCTGACATCTCTTTGAGGCGCGCGTGGAACACGAACGCGCCGTCGACGCGGTATCCCTATGTCTGACTTGAGGACCAAGAATATTCGCACTTCTTCATTTAAAATCTCGATTATCGGCCCGAAACATGGCACTTGTTTAAACTAATATCATTAAGAAGCAAATCTGTTTGTTCATTTGTTTGTTTGGAAGGTAATCTCTGGAACTAACGATCCGATTACAGATAATCTTTTACTCGTGGAAAGCTACCCCATTGCCAATTGTCATAAGATTGTTTGATAATACTATCAAACAATCTGACTACCTACTTTAACTTACACGTGGACGAAGTAGCGGGGCCTTAACTAGTTGATAGTAAAATGACTAAGTTTAGTTAAGTAGTAATAGGGTACCTACATCATAATATTCAAGTTCGGGCAATTATGTTACGAAGACTTCCAAACAATGTTAGTTTCTAACTAGGTAGTTCTTGACAGTACCTATATACCTACATACCTACTACCTACCTACCAACGGATGTACAATCAACAAAAGAGTTTGTTATGCAGGTAAGAAATACATAAATTAATATAAAGCTGAAGCTTTTTGTTTCTTCAAACGCGGGAGTTTTTGGAAATCCCAGTCGGATTGGAAAAATCTATTAGTATAATATGATATCCAGATTTATGAGAAATAGGCTAATATTAAGCTACGAGTAGGTATACGACTTACGGGAGCGGAGTTAAAACGAAAAATATAACTTAATGTGAGTTAAAAGAACAACGCAAACGAAGTCGCGGCCAGGAGCTAGTATAATTATTATATTTGAAGAAACAAATTGAGCTTAGCTCTGACAAAACAAGAGAACCAACAACGTCTCAATATGCCAAACGTGTTAAATTACTATTCAGCAATAACAAATATACGATGTATAGCTATAGCTATTATATATTATTATTCACACATCCCTCTCACGTCCCTCAACCAATAAATAAATATATTTTATTAGTAACTGTGTCACCTCTACCAGTCTTATTTTTTATTTATTTTTGTGTACTTTGTCATTGGCGTAACATTTAGAATAATAATTATGTTATACATACTTACATGTCAACTGGAAAGTCACCTTGTATACAATAAATAACAGTTCAATGTATCACAAACAGTCGTGACGGATAGTCATAAGCCAGGAAATCTGACAACCAGTCTTACCGAAGGATATCGTATTGCCCAGTAACTGGGTTGTGGAGGTCAGCTAGGCAGTCGCTCCATGTGAAACGCTTCACTAAAACCTGACCTCAACATAGTTGAGAAAAGGCTAGGCAGATAGATAGTATATCCTAAACTGATTCTGATCTGATTCAAACTTACTCAGCGTTAAATATCCAATATACACACATACATAACAATCACTTCGGAAAAAGGGAGCCTTTTTCGCCTTTCCTTTAGCAATTTGAAAGTGGTTTGTTAGGTCAGAACTGAAGCCACGAGACGACTCCCGGCCACCGTAGACGCGTCTGTGGGCGGTGAGCAATGGGTAGCTCACCGTCCGTACGTTAACTAACTAGCGACAGACCGTGTCGACGGCGCGTTCGTGTTCCACGCGCGCCTCAAAGAGATGTCAGCAAACTTGGAAGGGGCCACTGAGGGCCGATGCCTGCCGGGGCTGCGGGTTGTTCGAAAGAGATACCGCGCCCGGAACGGAAAGAGCACATGAAGGAACATAGACGGGTTTTAGTCAGTAAAAGTCTGACACTCCCTCCCGCCCCGCCCATGGGGGGGAAGTTACTTGATGATTTCCCGGCTTAAAAAAAAAAACAAAAAAAAAACATCCTAAAAGCCAAATTACGCTCACTTCTGGACCTTCTCTAAAGTTAGCCACAGTGACCGGCCCATCGCTGCTCGTATCCAGCGATTTAATTTACAATAACAAAACATACCGTATTCCACCAAGAATTAGGCAGAGGTGTACCAATGTACACCCACATTTCGCCGGTATGTTTTTTTAGGTCCCATGTAATAGCGAGTTAACCGTTTTCTATTGCCTTTAACCGGGCACAAATCTTAACTCCGATCTGCTACTAGAAAAATCCAATAACACTTTGCTCGACCTGGAAATCGAACCCAAAACCTCTAGCGTAGCAGTCGCCATTTAATGAATACTTAACTATAAGTTATAAAGAAGTTACGTAAAGTAGCTCATACTTATTTATTTTGCAGGCTGTACATGCAGTATAGGTAGGTACCCACAACAATGCAAGTGTGAAGGTAACATGTTCCTCATTAGCGCTAGTTTCTTATGACCGGTTTCATGATATATAATTAACACCACTTTTCAAGTTCTTGAGTCCCCCTTGAGATTTTACCGACTTTAAAAGTAGGACAGTAGGGTCTGTTTTTGGCCAAACAAACAACCATCAAACCAACATCTTTACGTGTATGGGACATCTATCGGTAAACTATGCCAGTGCACTCAAAACACTATTCTGACTTCAGAACAAGTGGAATTCCTTGCAGACATTTTGGAAGTTTTCTTTTTTTCGACAGATCAAGTTTGAACAATTAGCCTGTTGCTTTTTTAGTCGTGCCTACTGGCAATAACGATATTTGATTACCTAAAACAAGGGCAAAATATTTTTTTTATAGCCGCTGAGGACGATACAGAAGGAATAAGAGCAAATTTCACTTAGAGGAAAAGTATTAATAACCTCCATATCTCTTCTTATAAAAAACTCTAGCTGTCTGATACTCAGTCCAGAGCAAATAATTATAGTTTCAGTTTAAAGACGGAGAAGGAAAAAAACGCGAAGTTATACGTATCGGATGTAATGGACATCTTCCCTCTCACCTGATATAGTCCGCGTTTTCCCCAAAAACCTATAATGAATCAAGCTTAATATTTATTTGAACAAAACGGCACTTTTTATGCAAACAAGGTATTCAATAGGAAACCAGTCGAACAAATTCAATGAACAAGAAAAGATGAGTCGACTAAACATAACTGACCAATTTTCCTTTAGCGAATCAATTGAAATGCCGATAAAATTTTATACATCGTTTTAAACGACCGAAAAAGGTTGTACGTACTCGTAGCCTGCCAATATTACCGAATGTTATCTGACCGCCATTTTGAGTTCGTCCGTGTAATCCCCAATGGAGTTCAGTAACGCTATTATGTCGGGATACTACGTTTATTATCGTGTCAATTGGATAGGGAAATGAGGTCGATTTGAGGAATTTATTAGGATTCGGTTTTACCTAGCTGTGATGGGGTTAAAATAATAATTACCATTCATCATCTGCCTAGCCTTTTCCCAACTATGTTGGGGTCGGCTTCCAGTCGAACCGGATGCAGCTGAATATCAGTATTTTACATGGAGCGACTGCCTATCAGACCTCCACAACCCAGTAATGGGTAATACGATACTCTTGGTAAGACTGGTTGTCAGACTTTCGGGCTTCTGACTAACAGTAACGACTGTCAAAGATCTACAAATGACAGCCGGGACCAACGGCTTTACGTGCTTTCCGAGGCACGGAGGAAACTTTCTATAGTAAATGGTCACCCATCCACAGACCAACCTCGGCAAGCGTGGCTTAACCCGGAAGATCGGTCTATGCGGCTGTAATTATTTTAGCCACGAGCAAAATAATAATTACCATTAATTAGAAAATTTTATTTATAATTTTATTTTGCTTGTGAATAGCGAACTGCCCGCGATTCCGTCTGCGTGGCTTATTTCACCTGCCATAAGTTAATGCTCCGCTCCTGTGGGTCGTAGCGTGATGTTATATAGCCTTTGTTACTCAGAAAGAATGTAGCAATCCATTGATGAAAAAATTGTTAAAATCGGTCCAGTAGTTTGGATCCTATTCGTTACAAACAAACAAACAACAAAATCTTACCTCTTCATGATAATATATTAAGTATGATTTTACTGATTTTATTTAAAGAAAGTCTAGTCGAATCATTTATTTTAATTAGGCCCTTTAAAGGTACTTTTGAACATCAATTACAAGAAAAAAAATATATATATAGAATCTAATTGCCCGTTCCAAAAGGTAGATTCGTATGGAGCGTAATGGGCAAGAAACTCTAGCAAAACGTACGTTGATAAATTGGGTAATTTTGGCATGCCTACGGTCTGACAATCTTAATTAATCAAGCACTTTTTTCAATCCTTAAAAGGGAAACTTAATTGGGATAGAGCTAAATGCGTTACGATGGCTTTACTTTTATGGTAGCTATTTATTAATTTCCATGAGGTGTTTTTATGGTTGCACATACATAAACTCACGCCTTTTCCCATGGGGGTAGGCAGAAACCACGGACCGCCACCTGCTACGATCCTTACACACGCCTTTCGCCTCCTCCACATTCATACATCTGGTCATACAAGCACGCCGGTTACGAGTACTGCGCACCTGACCTTTCTGAAGAACCTCACCGATAAGGCCAAGGTAGGTCTTTCTAGGGCATCCCCTCCCGGCATTGCCACTCACATCTGCCATATACGTATAAATCCCTTTTGTTAGTCGCCTTTCACTCATCCTCTCAACATGACCGAACCATCTAAGCATACTCTTTTCGTTTTTAGGTTAATAATAATATAATATACCATCACGCCTGTATTCCCCGAAGTGTAAGGCAGAGGTGTACCAATGTACACCCACAGTTCGCCGGTATATTTAGGTCCCATGTAATAGGAGGTGAGTCTATTGCCATTAACCGGGCACAAATCAAACTCCGAGCTGCTACTGAGAGTTTCATAGAAAAACCCAATAACACTTTTTGCTCGACCTGGGAACCTCTAGCGTAGCAGTCAATTATTATGTTTTTGGACAATTATGTATTTATATTAAGTTCAACGCTATTTTTTTAACTGGCTTTTTTATCCTAAACACTAACATAGTTACATGGAAAATCAACATTTACTTGTCTATTTCTAAAACAAAAATTATTATTTCATTTAAAAATACCAGGCTTCGTTAATCTAAGCGACGCTAATTTTCGCCATACCGCGTAGCACTATCAGTGAAAATTTTCTTCAGCCCAGCTGCTACCATTTAAACAACACCACTGAATACTAATTTAATTTTCCACAAAATATCCTTCTAGGGATTTTAAAAATTAAAACTTAGGGACTCACCAAATATGCCTATTTTGCGGAAGGAAAGAACATTCGCTGCCTCATCATCATCATCATCATCATCATAGCAGCCACAGGGCGTCCCACTGCTGGATATACCCCCCTCTAATAGATTTCTGACCGGTTGGAAGCAACCTGCACCCAGCGTCTTCATTCGTTGTTTATAACACAAAAAAAACGCACAATTATAACTATAATACACATACATACAGCGAACTGTGGGTTTACATTGTTACACCACTGACTAACCCTTCGAGGAATACATGCGTGCTGGTAGGTATATGACAGTTCTTGGAAGATACCAATTTCCGACAACATACAGAGGTTAATTAATCACAAGATGTCACTTACACATCGCTAAATTATGTTCCACACGCGATTTACCTATCATGTGGTTTAAGCCACTCTGACAGTGCAAGCGCGTCTAACATTATTGCCACTTGATCTGGCTCAACCACACAATCCACAATTTCGTGTGGTTAACTAGATAGGCCAAAAATAGATTGATACTCGTTGTACCAACTAGTGTGTAAGCAAGAATGTGGTTGGTCTATCAAGTTTTCCACAATTAGCTCTCAAATGTAAACAGTGTCTAAATACAGTCATACATACATACATACATACATAAACTTACGCCTTTTTACCATGGGCGTAGGCAGAAACCACAGAACTATACGCTCCTCGTTCACGTTCTTTCATATTCATATTCCTTTATTTGCATTCCATAATGTGCATAAATATGTTATAATAGGCTTATAGCTAAAGTACAATTATGGACCCTGGTGGACCTTCTTGGACCTTCTTACATCTGGTTATGCAAGCACGCCGGTTACGAGTACTGCGCACACGACCTTTCTGAAGAACCTCACCAATAAGGAACAATATCATGTAATAACAGTACAGTAGTAGTAGTACCTAAATATTATGTAATTATTTCAGCAATAAATGTAAAATGCGCACCATCTTCATTATATACATACCTAAATATAGAAAGTCAAGCAGATTTTCAATTATCAAAAAAATGTTTGCTCTATTATACACACAAATTTTCAATTTCCTACCGATCTTTAGCACGTGTAAGGACTCATGAATATGAACATCTTTATTATGAAACCGAGTCTGAAATAAGAAACAAGACGTCTACGCAATAAAACGATCGTGAGATTGACCCAAATGTTCTCGTATAGTCGTTTTGTAGGGATCTTTTTCCCTTAAGTCAGAGCTTCCAGAGATTCCATTATTAAAGTTGTCTGTTTTCATGTGATTCACCTCGTAAAACATCGATCGTTAAAAGTAATACTGTATACTATGTATTATTCTTCTTCTTTATCGTGTGGGTAGTACGATCCAACGACCCCACATCTAGTGTCAGAGTTTCTAAACCGCCTCAAGGGCCTCTGACATGGCTACCGATATCAGTGATGTCCAAGATATACTTAGAAAGTACATTTGAATTAGAAAAAGTCACATTGGTACTTGCCTGTGGCTGGTTGCGAACCCACAATCTCTTGGATGAAAGGCGAGCGCCTTAACCTCTGGGCCAATACCATCATTATGTAATTTAAACAGTAGTACCGCCCGGTGTCGAATAAATACCTACTTAACCCTGTAGTTGCAAAAAACTTCATTAAAAAAATACTACTCTTTTACTTCACAAATAAAATTCTACCGTTCTCTCCTACCTTCATAACAATAACTTCAGTAGTGTCAAAGGAAATTCATTCAGAATATCAATAAGCGTCTCTAACTGCCTGCCGATCATATTGAATACAGATTATAGCAATAGAACTGTATCACTCTCGTCCGTTGACCTATAGAATTATTTTTATTGCTACACGGCGCTTATAACACACCATTACGCATGTATTCCCCGAAGAGTTAGGCAGAGGTACACCCACAGTTCGCCGGTATGTTTAGGTCCCATGTAATAAGGGGCGAGCCTATTGCCAACACTATCGAAACAGCAAATCACCTACTTCACAGGAGAGTAATTCAAAGTTTTAAAATCGATGTACAAGAGTTAATTGTTTTTTTTGCAACTTTGATAGTGTTCGTTGCGACAGTCGAACTCCGAATTTCGAATTGCTACTGAGAATTTCATAGAAAAACCCAATAACACTTTTCCCGACCTGATAATTGAACTCAAGACATTTACGAAGTACCGCTTAGGACCACTAGGCCAAAAAGGCAATTTCAGCAGGATCATTTTAATTGCAACACAGCGCTTAATATGTTCTTCTGAACGACCAACGATTTCCGGATTTATTCAGAGGATTCGTAACATGAATATTTACGGTTCTTTTTCGAGTACAAAACGGGTTAGCCATAAAAATTATGAAACAAAATATGGCCTCGTAAAATTAGCATTTGTGACGCCGCTACCGGTCTGTATTTCGCGACTCGTAAATTAAAACTGTTGATTATATTTTGTCGCGGCAGCGGTAGCTGTGTCGCGGTAACTTACCTACGCTTCGGTTTTATTATGATGACTATGACGGTGGAAAAATTTAACTTTGGTTAAACTAAGTTCTACGTATTTTATGTTTATGAGGAATAAGGGTATGACTATTGTCGCCACTGAAAAACTATAATTTACTATTGACGTATAAAATTTAATCTTAACTACTAATAAAATTACAAATTCGGAAGCGAGTTTCTTTATTTGTTTGAATGTTATGCTTTCATACTTTAACTACTCAACCGATCATCATTTAATTTTGCATACACGTTGTCTGAGGTACAAAAAAGGACGGGTACATTTCACCCTGGTTTCAGATATCAAGTACCTTATTGAAAATAGCAGCGGGCAAAGCAAATGAGGGTAAGGCTAACGTCACACCTATCAATCTACAATTACATACTTTTAACGTACAATCGGACAATACCGAATGAAACCACTAGAATAGTTCAAAAGAGAAGGCACAAAACCTCTCAAAAAGACAAAGAATTGCGGCCATACACTGACTGCGTAGCATACGTAGCGTAGAGGGCATGTGCTACGCCGTAGCCGTAGCATGTGTTTTAAAGCTCGTCAGATAAAAGCTATACGAAACTATTTACTCCATTTAATACCACGAATCGGATAATCGGATGCATATTAACCTAAACATCAGGTGTTAGCTTAGTATGGAATTGACTTTTGTATCAAACAAAAAATTCCGCGATTCCGAGAATAAAAACATAAATAAAAAATTGTGATTTTATTTTATAACTAGGGATAGGATATACTTTAGTTTGTTTATCTTGGTACCTACGTTCTACCCTTTTATTAAGTATAAGAATGATGAAATTCGTCTAATAATATAAAATATAGGTCAAAATATATAATATATATAGGTCACTAGGTCAAAAACATAGTTAAAAACAGCAAGTAGTAAATATCCATTCGATTTGTTATGCAATGCCAGAAGCCCGATTGTTTCGTTCAAACCAATTATTTCTAGAAGCCGAAAAGTGTGGATATCCACACTTTTCTAGCGAAAAATAAACTTTAGGTGAATGTGCATTCGATTATTCGAACTCCATTTAACACGCACAAAGGTTTAAAATGAATTGCAAATCCAGCTTTTATATTTTTATAAAAGCACTTCATGTTCGTTTTATTATCATGTTTGGTCTTTATTTTTTGAACACTCAAAAACGATACTTCATTCTGCAAATAAATGGGTCTCAAAAGTTTATTAACACTGACAAGAGAAATTATAAAAGTTGTGTTTTACTTCGCTATTATTTATTTATTTAACTTTAATAGCCAACCAACAATAAAATTGTTTATACTGATAAAACTTAAACTACAATATACTACAATCTAGGGTTAGTATAACAATTTCTTACAGGTTAGCACCGCATGCCCCATATTGTAACAGTAAAAATGTGCCATAAGTACTAGACTATAGAATTAACTTACATAATATTAACCTAATCAGAAAAGAAAAACAAAAACAATTTATGAAACTGTTTTATGACAAAAGGTAACGTAATTCAGGATGAATAGAATCCTCTAACACCATTCCATAGAGCAAGTTTAATCATAAGACCTATTATTTTTTCAATCATCAAATGACTTCTCCCGCCCTTAGTGTCAGACTTTTAATGACTAAAATCTACCCATGTTCCTCCTTGTGCCCTTTGCGTTCCAGTGGCGCGCTATCTCTTTCGAACAACTCGCAGCCCCCGAATCGCTTACGATTTGGGGGCTTTTTTTTTTTTTTTTTTATAGACTGGAAATCATCAAATAACTTCCCCCGCCCTGGGCGGGGCGGGAGGGAGTGTCAGACTTTTACTGACTAAAACCCGTCTATGTTCCTTCATGTGCCCTTTGCGTTCCGGGGGCGCGGTATCTCTTTCGAACAACCCGCAGCACGATTTGGGGGCTGCGAGTTGTTAGAAAGGCGAATAATTCTAGGCCTTAGCCTAGAATTATCTTTCATATCCCAGAAACCAATATTCCTATTCAGTATGAATCTAATTTAACATCTATTATATTACGGAGAATGTAAACTACCTTACATAAACTGTAGTATCTGAACTGAATTAGTATTCAATTTGTATAAAACCAAGAGCAACATAAAAGTTTATGCCTCGCCCGTCAAAAACTCGAAAAAAATAAGTTTTTCGAACAGGTTTTTTCAGAAACTTCCCGACCCAGATAAAGTTTTGTTAAAGATTCGCAAGCGTTTGATTTTCTTTCAAGGTAAAATTTTCATACCATCATGCCTGTATTCCCCGAGGGGTTTTACAGAGGTATATCAATGTACATCTACAGTTCGCCGATAAGTTTTCGGTCCCATGTAATAGGGGGCGAGCGTATTGCGATTAACCGGGCCCAAATCCTAACTCCGAGCTTCTACTAAGTATTTCATAGAAAAACTCAATAACACTTTGCTCAACCTTAGAATCGAACTCAAGACCTCTAGCGTAACAGTCGCGCTTAAAACCACTAGGCCAATGAGGCAATTAATATTACTGCAGCAAAATTTTCTTGCTGTATAAAAGAAAAAATCGAAGGCGAATTTGTATCGGCCTAGCACATTAAGGTTTTATAGATTTTGTTAGCACTCGCACCCTTTCAACTCACACAGTATAGCGAGCGAAAGAAGCATCGACATTTTTAATTAGTTTCTTTAATGGCACGAGTTCTACATTATTTTAAAAGCTTTTATTTAACTTCAATCGTTATATTTTATTGTTAAAGCCATTGTTAGAAGTTGCGAAAATTTCAATTAGCTAACTATTACGGTTCGACAGAGAGCTTGCGATTAGTAATTGGTGATATCGGTAACTTTTGGACAACAGAACTCTAAAATGCATTGTCGGAATAATTGTCATTTTCAGTTAACATAAAAATCGATCGCTATTCCGATGAAAACGTCCACATGAGAAGTTAATAATCCGTGAAAATCGAATAGTTTTAGGTAGCAGCCTCTCAGATGTGGTTAGATAAGCTTTTAGGCCATTAGCATAAAGGTCGTTTGTTAAACTCTAATTAGCACTTACAAGTACCGACTAGAGAATGCCACATTTGGGATGTAGAATTCAAGGGTTCGAAATTATTCATTCACATTAAGCCTCTCCACCCGAGCTTTTTGTAAGATCAATTATCGGTCCGATTCAATAAATTTATAGATTCGTGTGACCAACTTTTTGTAGGACGAAATTCCTTGTTCCTTTCTCGCCGACAAAAAAATCGGTCACCGATTTTCTGACGTGTGTTGGCAGCGTTGAGCGGAGTCTTCACCTCGCGTACACTGCGTAATTTATTTTACTGTCACAAGCGGTGTTTTGAAATGTTACAATTCCCAGTATAAGAAGTTTTTATATTAGATTTACTAGTATACTAGCTGTTGCCCGCGGCTTCGCTCACGTGGACCTAAGTGATACTTAACTAATTAAGTATTGAATACTATGTCATCATAATCTTCCAAGGATGTCGAATGGTTGCTAAGGAGTAACTTTTGTGGGTTTTAGGAATTTGACTGTAGACGCCTGGAGTCTGGATTTGTGCCCGGTTAGCAATGGGCTTACGCCATACCTGGGACTAAAACATATTTGGCGTAAGGAGCCATAGGCTTTCGAAAATACTATTTGATGTGATTTACTTAGTTTTTCTTTCTCGAACCATTAAAAATCATCTTTAATAGGTACTGCTTTAACAACCTCACACTGTAGCTTGGATCGGTCTAGTATCAAGACCGTAGAAATGAATTTGGTAATCAGAACAACTGCCAAGATAATCTGAGCTTCGTGTTAAAACCAAATTAATAAAATGGTTTTGGGAGAAACTATGGACAGTGAGCAAGACTTATGAAAACGCTAAGCAAAGTTTTACCTCTCAAATTACCCTACATCTTTTGCAGAATGACGGTAATGTAAATAATGTATTTCCATTTAGAAGTAATTTTTAAATCTAGTATAATTCTTCTGTTTACAGTACCTACCTATTAAAAGAAAATCTATATGCAATGCATGATACATGATTGATGCATGATTCTACATGTATCCTAAGAACTTGAAGTCTGTGAGACATTCAACGGCAAAAAATGACTGTTAAAGAATTTTAAATGGGTGAAATTTATTTTGGTACACTTTCTGTAGTTGCATTTTTTTTTCTGTTTTGCTATTTTAATAGAAGTACACTTTTTTGGTAGCGTAACTCAGTCCAGACAGTAAAATGTTGCACACAAAACGTTTGCAGATAAATCGTCCAACACTTGTATGAAGTGAAGTGTCGAGGTTGGTAGGCCCACGGGCTGCGAACCCTATTTTTTAAGCCTAGTAAGTTATCAAATTATTTCTGCCGCTCTGGCGGAAGGGACACTGGCCCGGTAGGGCCAGTGCCTACCAGGGTTGTGGAATTTGTTTGAAAGAGTTACTGCGACCTTGGAACGCAAAGGGCATCAGGAGAAACACGGATGGGTTTTAGTCAGTGAGACACTCCCTTGCGCTCCGCCCAGAGCTGAGGAAGTCATTTGATTATTTCCCATCCTTAACCCATTTAGATTAAGTAAAATAATTGAGGGTAGTGGTCCAATTTTTAAGTTATGGTTGTCTTTTTTCACTTATTTTAATAGTAGATAGATAGTGCTACAAAATCATAGCCATTTAAATGGGTAAATCCAGTAGTCTAACCTTTTATAAGTACAGGTAGGTACACCTTTTCCCTTTTTTTGGGTTTGCGTGTGACTTTTTTGTCTTATAAGTAGGTGTGGTTTGTATAATTTACATATTTACGTTCAAAATAAAGCCTACTCAACCGTCTTGCGACTTATATCTGCAAAGAAATCGTTCTTGGAAAAGTACCTATTTGAGTACAACGGACGTATTCATACAACAATAGCACTTTTTGCCAGGTTTCTGTAATAATGAGTCCGAACTGTTTTAACATTTCCAATCATTACAATGACCTAGAGGAAGCAGTTCATGCCTGTCTAAAACATACTGACAGGGTCGGTGAGTACGACTTGGCAGTCACACCACCAGAACCGAGCGATAAAGAAAGTACCGAAGATAACCTTATTTGCCGCATCTTTGCAACCTTATTTGCCGCGGATGTGCCTGGTAATATAGAGGGGACGACACGATAACAACAGCAGCGATGATAAGCCAGATCCGCTAGTGCAGCGTAACTGTTCTCCAAAATACACTTCTACAACCGAAGATAAAACTAATGTGCTAGACAGACAGAAACTGGTAAAAGAACGGCTTGGAGATCTTCACAAACATTTGGAAGATTTTTCGATGAAAAAGTAGGTGTTGAATTTATATCAAGGGTCATGCCACCACAAATATTTCGGGATGTACGGGTAAAGAAGTAGTGGTGGGTCTGATTTACCTACATGGTATGATATGGCTCTTGCAAAGTCACAGCCGTTGCATGGAGCAACTATTGTTGAGCTGTTCCGTAGCAAGATGCCATTTCCGCAGAAAAATCTTACATAATGTGCGACCTTCGTCTTCGTTGATCTCAGATTTGCCTCAAGATGGAGCAGGACGCTATTCACAAAAGCTATAAAATCCATGAATATGCATTTTATGTAACGCAAGAGTACGCTGGTAATGTAAAAAGTGCCTAAAACAATGTTTGTGGAAAATCATGTTTTGAAAATGTTCACCTGTAATACGCCGTTGTACCCAATTGTGTTCAGCCCCCTTCAAAGAAGTCTACTTGTTATTATTATTTATTTGGTTTATAAACAACCATAAAATAAACGTTTCGTAAAAATGTAGCTATCCTTTTCATTGTAGAAAGAATAATTAAATTCGCGTAATAATATACAGCCATGTGTTGGCCCAACATTTAAAGACTATTTTGACAAAATTAATTTTGAAGAGTCAAACCAACAGAAATTCTTTTACAGTACGTATATTTCCCGCTCTACTCGTTCCCACACCTATTCGTTTTCTTTCTTTCGATGAATAGTTTTGACTTCAATGCTGTTTTATTTGTGACTATGTATAGACATAATTTTTTAAATAATAAAAGATTTGGAAAAATAAGCTAGTTAAATGTTATGGTATAAAAATGCCTACTTCTGTTTTATTATTGTTTGGAAGTCCACTATCATTCAAAGATAAAATAAAAAAAACGCAAAAAGTAAAACACTTATTGGGGACCGAACTCAAGCCCAACGACTCAGAAGGCGGTTGTCGAACCATTAGACCACATGCTTCGATGGAAAGTGTTCTAAAATAGCCGTTCTAGTTTGCCATGATTTACTGTTTAGCTCCTTGAAGGTATAGCGTGATAATAAATATTTCAGCAGTTCAATCCTCAGCTATCTAAAGCATTCTTATATTGTTTCTCGTCTTTTTACAAAAACCCGTCGTAATCTGTAGGAAAATACAATATAATGCAACATTACTCATCCCCTAAAGCAGATAGCGTGATAGTTTATAGCCTACGGCAAAA
The DNA here is from genome assembly GCA_932526535.1 of Caradrina clavipalpis. Classification (NCBI taxonomy): domain Eukaryota; kingdom Metazoa; phylum Arthropoda; class Insecta; order Lepidoptera; family Noctuidae; genus Caradrina; species Caradrina clavipalpis. Next base: position 6,775,037 of record OW052103.1, read on the forward strand.
TTTGGCCCATGTGGAATATATATACGAAAATTTAAAAGAATCAGTCCGGCAGTATTTGCGTGATGCGTTCACAAACAAACAGACAAACAGACAAAAATTTTAAAAAATATATTTTCGGCATTAGAATCTTTCCCCGACCTCGTTGCAATCACTCTTTTCCAAAAATATTAAATGTACAGTTTTGACATCGCTACGATTTTATTATATGTATAGATTTTGCAACAAATTTTATATTTCGCATCTAAGAATTAGTATACGCCTTTCCAATAAAAGTTGGAGTACAATTTTTAAACCGTTTCCTTCCTATTTCTACTGAAAATCGACCCAATTCTGCAGAAAGCTAGCAAAATAGGCAATATGTAGTACCAGCTCGCCAGTTCGAAGAATTCAACTAGTATCTACCAATCTACCCAATAACTGTACGCTTGGCACGTTTGCGTGTATCCCTCTACAGACTCCATTCAAAGCGGCTTTATGTACCTCCCTATATACACAGTGAATATGTGGAACACAAACTGCATAGTTTATAGAGAACCAGCTGAACTACGATCGAAAAAGGTGATTGAAGTCGAAGTTTGAAAGGGAATCAAACGCGCTTAGCACAGACAGCCTTTTATAAGTAAAAGTTTCCAAGAAGGAACGTCGCGTATCAGGTGCAATAGCTGTTGAAAGAGAGATCTTACAGAATTAGACTCTGCTAAAATGTTCAAGTGTTTGTACAAATAAAACGACAATGTTAATATAGGTGAACATGTTGTTTCTCGTTCGTATTTATTTATTTTAGAAAAAAGGGTTTACCATTTTATTTTTTTTAGGCCCACTTTCATCATATTAAATCACTAAACATATTTAGCGCTAAATGTGCTTAAATTTTCATTCTGTCTCTATCACCTACTAATAATGTGACAAGGATGCAATGATATTCTAAAAACGTTTAGGCACTAAATGTGTTTAGTGTGTTTGGTGAAAATAGGTCTTAAACTATGCTTCGAACATTAGTGAGATTTGGCATAATATTCTGCGAAGGACTAGCAACTAGCAACAAATAACAACAAGGCGTACTAAAGTCATAATTTTACACCCTCTTTTCACCAGATATATTTTAGTTCCAGGTAGAGGGCACTACCTAAATGTCTAGCACCCGTTAATAATTGGAAGCTAGGTACAAATTCAGACTCGGAGTGTCTACAGACAGATTCCAAGAAAACATTATCATAACTATCACTTAACGAACTAGATTTTCGTAGAAGATTGTGATTTCATTACAAGGTATTCAATACTTATTTCCAAATCAGAGGTAGGTCAATTTGTTCGAATTAGCACTTAGTGACTTGTTTTCTTTGTCCTTTTGTACAGTTAAAATATTCTTTATACCTACTTATATCTGGTTTTTCCAGCATCTGCAACAAATCCGCCATTGCTGCGTCTTTTCAAAAGACGTGCCTGCAATTTAGGATGTTAATTATAATACTGTCTTGAGAGTGACCTATATGTATAAATGATTCCCTTTTTGCAAAAAAGAACGCCATTGTTTAATCATCATCATCATATCAGCCGCAGGACGTCCACTGCTGGACATAGCCCCCCCCCCCCTATTTATTTCCAAAAAGACGAAGGTTGGAAGCGGCCTGCATTCAGCGCCTTCCAATAACGCCATTGCATCATTCGTCGCAATAGTTTTAAAAGCTATTAGCTTGAGGTTTTAGCCAAAGTAAAACCATCTACTAATCAAACTTAATGACTTAACCATTAATTAAAAGGTATGATAAATTAACGTCTGTGAGAGCGAGTAGCAGTAACCCATTAGTTATTTCCACGCAGTTTGGTACAATGCATCGCACAAATATCTGCGGCGGCCTGTAAGCATTTGGTTCGATGTTGAAATATTGAATTGTCTAAATCATCCATCACATTGTTACTGTTTAGAACAGAATTCAATGTTCAGCCTACAAAGCTATTTGGTATAGGTAAGGGCAGCTTACTTGCGATTACTTTTAAACAATTTTGTGAGTATGCTGAGCAGTCAATTCCTTTTTTAAACAACTCTCTTAAGCATGTCATAAGCTTTAAAACCAATTACGCATACAATAAAAAGTTATATTGGCAGTGTAGTAGAAAGATGAATATTTCTGCCTGTTAACCAAATAGTTTTGTTGACTGTACTACATCTAATAGATACATGTGTAGGAATGCTCTTAATGTACATATATTTCACAGTGCGTTTGCACTAATTAGCATTATTAAGCCATTGTATTAATTCATCTGTTATACACTCCATCGGTGACAATTAATCAATCACGCTACGCTATGCTATCACGCTAGCGGGGTACTACCAAACTGGGTTAGAAGTATGTTAATGATCTTGCCATGACCATTACCATTGATTTATACTAGTTTTCCTGTGTCTTAGAGCCAAATTGCCGTAACGAACCCATAAGGGCCTGATTAATTTTATGGATATTTTCTGTCCTTGGTGTTTCTTGTCTTCCATCGCTTTTGTCATTTGTCTTCGAAGAACTTCCCGTGATGAATCATTTTCTCTGAACGTTCTTTGGGGAAAAAGGTTCCTTAGCATGGCGCTTTTTGTTAAGTAAACTAAACTGGGTATACCATAAAATGGTTGGTTAGAGTATTAAAGACATGGCTAGGTTAAAAATAATATGACGACACGGTTGGTGCACTGGCTGAGCGATAGGCTACGTGTCGATTTCCACACAGAACAAATATTTGTATGGCAACAGATAGTTCCGGGTCTGGCTGTTTGTATATGTTTGTAACGTACCTACGATACAGGATAAATTCCTAGTGCGGGCAACGTTCTTTTTTTTAATAAACAAAACAGAAATAAACGGACTATATTAAATGATCGAGGTTTAAACATGCACTATTAAACGATCTCTTTTGTTTAATTTTCTACGAAGTGTGTGGAGTTGGTACTTACTGTGTATCTTTGATTAAACTTCTTCCAATGGGCTTTTCGCAATCCGATTATGGATAGGTAGTTCAAAAGAAATGGTATTAGCTACCTATCTTTGTTATCATTCTTTGAGTAGCTCCAGGTTCCATTGAAGATGACAATACGATAGTAGTACGATTGTGAAATATTTACAGATAAATAATGTTGATTTTGACAAAATATTTCCTCATGAAAACGAAAATAAAATAAACACTCAATACAAGTACTTATTTAATTTATTTTTCTTAGAAATCTTCAAAGCCTCTTCTACACGACTTATTGACAAAAGACATTTAATATCATCAATACTTAAATGGTTTTTCTTCGGGAAATATAAAAAGAAGTTCATGAACTTAAAGATAACAATTCAGATGATTAAGAACCTAATTACAATGGCATAAATAAACTTTTGCATTACAATGAAGTGATAAGACATTACAATTAAACTTTTTATAGTGTCTAAAATGTCCTTTAATTCCTCAGGATTGAAGCTCAGCGTAGTTTTGATTTCTAACATTAAAACATGCGAATAGTCCCTTAATTTGAATTCTAGCCACGTCTGTCAGCACGGCAGCCTCCCACTCACTTGCCCTGATAATTTATACCACGTGGTACTTTGAAACAAGGTCTAAATCTGTGTTGCATGAAGCCTTGTATTCATGGAAAAACAAAATTGAGAAGCCTACCTACCTATAGTTTAGCCAAATTTGAAAAAGATTATTTAACAACAGACATTAAAAAAATTGTTTATGTAAGCACTTCCTGCATGTTATAAAAATAATATATTTACTTTTGTATTTTTAGTATGTATTAGCATAATTTTGTTTTGTTATAAAATACAATAAAACATTATAAAGGTTGTGAAAAGGTCATTTATAAGCCCACACTACTCCTTAATTTGACAGTTGTTTGTTACTGAATATTCTGCATTAAATGTGGCGTAAGTACGAGTATAGGTATACTCTATATCTGTCTCGGTATACTCGTGCGCTTTCAGTTTGAGCTTTTGTCTTCAATATGTCTTGCGTCAATTGCAGGCCTCACTTAAAACGTCTGTTATTAACCGGCTTCAAAAAAGAAATCATACAATTCGGTTGTATTTTTTATTTTATTTATCTCAGAACTCCTTCGACGTTTATCAACTAATTTGGAAAATTCCTTTTTTTTCTCAGCTGAATCAAAGTAAGTAAGGTAACACTTGAGGCATGTAATAACACATTCCACAAAACATGAACCATGACGCTACACACATGCCTCTCAAAAAAGATGAAAACGCAAATGAAAATGTTCACAGAACATTAAATGTTACTAAAAACAAAGCTCATCTTTTATTTACCACTAGCTTCTGCCAGGAATTCCTCCATGTGGTATTTTTCAACTGCTCCGCTTTCAGGTCGTAGCGTGATATGACACAGCTTCATCATCATCATCTTCCTGCCCTTATCCCATTTTACTTGGGGTCAGCGCAACATGTTTTCTTCTTCCATGCCAACCTGTCAACCGTCATGCTATCACTGACTCCCTTCTCTTTCATATCATTCATTCTTTCAAAATCATTTGTGATGTAACACAGCCTATTCCTCATAATTCTAGCTATCAAATACAGATTTTTTTTTCTCCAATCCGGCTGTTAGTTCTAGAGATAAGCGCGTTTGAACATAAACACAAACAACCAAAAAAAACTCTTGAGCTTAGTCTATTATCATAGATTAAAACAAAATAAATTAAACTTTTACACGCTGTCAGTAACATGATTCCAGTTTTATAAAAGTGCTTCGTTGAAAAATGTCGTGCAGCTTTTGTTTTTCCTGAATACAAGGCCTCTCAATACCTAGAATTTATTACAAAGATTTGATTCACAATTTTCTGTATATTAAGTAACATTCATGATTATTCAATTAATGCCCATTACTCGCACATTTTGTCTCATTCCTTATTCGTTTGATCTTCCTCCATAATGTAATATTATATTAATAAATGTAATTAGTACTTTTATAGAGACTTACGTGAAAAAATAATGATTACTTAAGTAACGCTTTTAATTCTTTTAAGGAAATATTTTATTCGGACATATTTAATGGTTACTTAATACTACAGTCGTACAAAGGGTCACAAAAATAGCAGATATTTTTTTTCCTCTTTGGAACAAGACCAGACGACAGCCCAATCTTTTTTCTACTCTTTTTATATTCAAACAAATCTCCTTGTAATCCTATTACGGAGGACATAGAACTTACGTGTCAAAGATTTCAATTTGAGCCTCAAGAAAACCTAACATTTCTTTACAAAACAGATTTTTACACAAAAAATAAAACATCTGGAATATAAAGGGCTGAACTATTGAAAGAAAAATAATCTTGTCTTCAAGATTATTCTTTGTATTTTAATATAGCCTGTAATACAATTCTTTGGTATAACATTATTTACAAACTTAACGCAAATACACAAACACTTTCAGACTGAGTCTGACACGACAACAATACATTAGCAAAACATTTTAAAGAACTCTTAAAGTACTTCGTGACGATCCAAGTGGGGTTGGGCGACACATTACTCTTAAACACTGAACACTGATTACTATGTATAGCACTGCCATTGTCAGTAGCGGTTCACTATAGGCAATGTTCACGTACCGCCGGAACGTTCCCGTGCTTCACCCGTCCTCACGGCACGGACGTTTTTGCACTGCAACAAATATGGAAAATTTATTAAAATTTGCTTCTGTCCACGTCTTCGTCCGGAACGTCCATTTTTCTGAGATAACAGTAAATATCCAATGTGATTTTCCACACTATCCAATATACGAATCTAGCTCAGTGACAAATTTCATCCATATCCTTTCAGAGCCATATATAATAAACGTGAAAGAGTAACAAACTTAACATCCATCCACCCGTCCTTTCAAACTCAAATTTTCGTATTAACAATATAGTAGGAAGTAGGACAGGATAATAGAATTAGTATGACTGCGGGTTCTACACGCGACTTCGTAGGTGTCAAATATACCATAAACATATCCTAAGATACGCGGCAATAGTGTAGCTTTCTACCAGTGAAAGAATTTTTGTGATCGTACCAGAGCTTCCAGAGTTTACCAAAAAGTAAAGTCATTAACAAACTTTACCTCTACAATATTAGTATAGATTATTTTAAAAGTTTATACAATGTGCAAAAGTTTTAATTCAAACTGGTCTGGGCGTCAGACTTTAGGCAACATAAAAACCTCTTTAGTTAAAAAAAAAAATTTGGTAATGGAATAAATTATAGTCAGCAGGTAATATTGTAATCGAAATTAGTGGCGAAATCTATTAGAGAATATAACTATTAGGTTCGTACTAACACACTTTCTGTAATGCTCATTGTTTTGTATTATAAAGTAACTCATTTCTTTTCTTCATTTGTGATTATTTTTACGTTCACAGACAGACACATAAACGTTTTATTTTATGCAACATATACATAAAAATAATATGATAACGTAAAATTTAAAAAAATGGGGGGAGCAAATTAAAAAACTCGATCACATCGTTGTCAATTATAATTTCATGAATGACATATAGGCACATATTATGTTCTTGCTTAGATCTCATCAGTCTATGTATGTGTCTTTGTAATACTCGAGCTAAAATCAACAAGAGTCGGATTTCCTGTGACCTATTTAAACATTAATCAAAAACTAATACACCAGTGCCTGGAGTCAGAATGTGTAATATAACATCTATGTTATTACACACACACACAAGCATTAATCCTCCAATATTTGCTTCACCTCAAACCCTGTAAATAGCACCGTTAAGCCAAACCGTTATCTGCTCATTCCATATAAACGGAATTACTTACGGCATCATTACCATTTCAAGGGAAAGATTACCATTCTTCGATATAATGAGAACTTCTTATCCGTGATTACGCTTCAAAGAATATGTTCACGCTTATCTCCGAAATTCATAATTTTATTTGAAATTCGCACGTCTAGGTTTCTTGTGGCAAATTAAATCTATTTTGCAGAATTATTTTGGATGGCCAAGCTAAACCTGAGCTGAATTTAACTCAGGTACTACAAAGGGTCGTGCTGATGTTAAAATTCAAAGACTTTCTGCAGCGTCTTGTATATCTTGACCCAAGTTAACACGATTCTGCATCGTTACCTTGCTACACTATCAGTAACACGTAATAATGCTTATTTTGCCAAGAATATGCAAATATTAAAAAGTATAGCTGCCCAAGCCTTAAAACCATCGTCCAACCGAAGATTTCTATCGTGTCGAGAGTTTATCTAGAATTGTACGTTGCCCCAGACTACATTGGTCACATTTACTCAATTACCTAATAAAAACTTTTATTTTCAAATCACCAGCTTTTAGAACAATAAAATCGGAGTGGTCTACCGTATTTAGGTCACAGATTCTAAAAGTAATGCTAGCTATTTAAACCAGTCGAGTTCATTGTTTGGTCCCACTTTACAGAATGCTCATTCATAGAACTATCTAGGTACAAAATCAAATTAAAATTAGAAACGTTTCAATTCGTTTTAAAGATTCGAGGAAGTTTGGGAAATGTCTTTAATTAAATGAAAGGCTACACTGGAAGCATGTAGAACAAAAAGCGAAATAAACTTGTTTGAAAAGAGAACATGTGAATGGAATGACCTTTGTGAGAGCAATTGTCGGGAGCTGCGCGACATCTAAGCGAATTCATTCCACAGTTTTGACATCGCGTGAGCTCGAATATTTATGAAATATTTGAACAAATGCAGTGTTTCCTAAACCTTTTCTTTACACCGTAGAGGCTTATATTTTTGTACGCCAAAATAATCATTCAAAAAAATGCTTTGGGATGGCGATGCATCTGTTGTCGTGAATTTCTTATTCTTTATAGTTATTTACACGAACAATAAAATATAAAAGCAGGAAGCATGTAGAAAAAGAAAAATATACATAAGAAACATAGTACTTAGATACCTACATCATGCAAATGGAGAGTAAAATGCATAATTAGTTTCTGAGGGGTCATCAACGTTCTTCATGCAGTTTAAGAAACACTTCAAATATGCCAAATCTTATATTAATGCAAAGGCAAACCATTACTCACATATCCATATTTATATTGAAGCTCGGCTGTAGTTACCTTTTTATCTTTTCTGTGCACCTGCAGGGAGGAAACAATTTCATGGCTCATGAACATAGTTTTAAATTGTTTCACAGAACATGCAGTTAGAAAGGAACAAAATTAAAGCAAACTAAATGCAGGATTCGACATTTCAAAGCATTTGGAACTTACGTATTCTGGTTGTGTGAGTCGGAATGTGAGGCCGTCGCCGGCAGGAACCGCGCCAGATGTGGCTGCAGCAGCAACTGCCTGAACGTCTGGCGGAACTGGCGAGACATGGTGCAGTACAGCACGAAATTGATAGCCCCGTTCAGCAGCGCCAGGAAGTCCATCAACTCCCCAAACAGGTCATAGCAACGCTTGAAGAAGCACCAACCGAGCAGCCCGCTCATCAGACCCATTATTCCTTGAGGCAGTTCCGTCACCAGGAACAGTAATAGCACTGCCAATAACATCTTTGTCGTCCTGTCAGTCCTTTTGTCTGCCTTGTTCTGTCTCTTTACCATTTTCTCGGCGGCTGGGCATGCGTTGTAGTTTCTTAGTTTCTTTTGGTGTTGGTTGGCATTGTAGAGTGCCCGTATAAGCCAGACGCTGATGACTGTGAGGATGGAACACGGCAACAGTTTGATGACCACGCCGTGCACCCAAAAGTTCGCTTGGTACAGTGTCCCCTGGTAGTCGGAGTCCACGTGGTATGCGATGTCGGGGTTACCGAACTTGTCCGTCACGTTTTTCGTGTGTATGTCGAAGACCTGTTGAAATAATACTGCGTTGAGCAATGTTATACGCCTTTCAGGGCTATGAAACATTTTTATGGCAACCATAGGATTCATTCGATATTATAAAATATTTTTTCCTTGAATTATGAATTTCTTTTTTACTGTTTTCATAACTCTAAACCTTTGTGAGATATAAATTTGCTACCTAGTAAGTTCTTTAATTTTGGAGTAGGATGTACAAAATATCCAAAATATTATTTCTCAAACAGCGTATCCACATACTGCTCCTAATCGCTGTCTTCTATGGACGTGACCAGTTGTTTGACAACATTCCATGTCGAATGACAATGCTAATTTGTTGAACAATGAATACATTCGATGTTAAATGGACATTGTATGGAAAATAGCGAATGTTTGCAGAGCGAACAATTCAACTTCAAAAATAAAACAAAGAAGTATTCAAAGTGGCCTAATTGCTATTCTTATTTTAAGTTCAAATCCATTTTGAAGGGATTGAATATAAATTAAATTGGCTTTATTTGTGAACCTTCAGTTTCACTTAAACGGCCTTCAATGAGTTTACCTTAAAATCTTTGAGAGAAAATGCGTTTATAAGACGAGGTAATCTATTATCGATTATTCAATTATTAAATGCTATTGAATCTGTAGATATTTCACTGTTATACCTAAATGATATTACATTTTCATAAAATAGTTTACCATTTTGGTCAGACTTGGAGTAATGAAAGACCGAATAACACTCGAAGTCTTACGACTTTTGTTGTAGGTACTGGGTTGTATATAATAAATTAAAGTTACAGTCCAGCAAATAACTTCCAGACATCATTATAAAGGCACACTCGGTTGTTATTATAATCCATATTAATTAACGTGTTTCGTGGAATTGCAAGCAATACCAAGCACCACTGTGCCTTGGGGAGAGGGTAGTATAGACCCCTTCAAAATAAGCGGGGGCTGATAATCGATGCGTTAGCACTCCCGCCCTCTAGCCAGAGGTAGTTGAAGGAACTTCGCGTGATTTTGTCAGTAAGAATCTGATAAACCTCCAAGGCAGAAGAACATTAAGTAGCGTAATTTTTTGAGTTGTGAGACGCGTAATTTCGGTCGCTTAATTTCTGCTACATTCGGTTTCATACAAAACTTTTGTTTCGTTCACACGACGACGCAAAATGAGTTGTCAGTCTCAAAAAACGCGAGTCTTAACTCACCAAATCATTTTTGTGGCTTTACCGTTATAAGGATTTTCCACAAGGAAGAAAGCATTTATAGCTAACTAGAAAAAACTTACCATAAAGGTAGGTGCACACAGTATAGGCGGTAATATAAAGCTCGTTAGTATCGCGATGCTGCACCGGCGCTCCGTACAAAGTATATGACTTTTATCCGAGTACCTGGAACAAAGTGAAATTAAATCGTATCAGAGCATAACATGGCTGTAGGTAGTCAGAATCCCAGGATCGCGGAATTTGTTCGAAAGAGATACGGCGGTCCTGGAAAGCAAAGGGCATTAAGAGGAACACGCTTGGGTTTTAGTCAGTAAGTCTCACACTCCTTTCCGCTCTACCCAGGGCGAATAAATTCGTTTAATAATTTCCCATCTTGTGAGTTTAAATACGATCGCATTCTAATCTCAGTCTCAATTTCGCAAAAAAGTACCTACATTTTTTTTGTAATTTTGAATAGTTTTTGACATTCTTTGTCGCTAAAATGGGATTTCTACAAAATTTTAAACATTTGCCTACTTAACACTGAGACTAGATTGCGATTCGAATTTGAACGTCATTAAGTAGAATTGCCTTCAGATTTCATTTAGAAATCAACGTTCACGTTTACCTTTTGTAATTGAATTACCAAAAATAAAATCCTCAAGAAATATTCTTCATGGAAAAAATATCTGTAAGTACCTAATCTATGTCAAACAAGATAAATTACCAGAAGTCCCTAAGGGTCCCGTTTTATAACAAGATGATGTTTACGCCATGTTCAATACTAAATCAGGACGGAAAATTGTACCAGTAGCCAAGTAACGCCAAGTATTTTGTTCAGTAATTAATCGGATGCTCTAGTACCCCAATTTAGTTAATCACGGGCGGTGTTGATCTCACCTTCGTTATAGATAAACTATCGAGTGGAAGAGCAGTGACGCCCCTTAATCAGCTTTTACCTTGAAGATGGATCAATATGTAAGTAAATAACTCAATACATTTTACCTATAAATCCTTAGTAGTAAGTATATACTACTAAGGATTTATCGGCAAAATGTATTGAGTTAGTTACGTCTTATGTTTATGAAAAAAAAAGTAGTTTTACATATTTGTAGAGGTATTTGCGTTTCTAAGCCATTTATCCAATTGTGATGAAAATTTGGTAAGTAGTTTAGCGTGCAAAAGATTCTAGCTCAAAAAAAAAGCATTTTTTTTTCTTGTCTTGACATATTATCACATCGACACAGATAGTTATTTGTAAATGGAACACCTTATCTGTATTTTTTCTTTTCCTTTTCTAATACTTATCTGTCTGTACTATATCTAAGGGCGCGTTGCCACTATGTTGTAACGACAGATTATCGTGTCGTTTAAAGCGTCGTGGCTAGTGTATCTAAATGGAGGTAGTGCTGCCATCTCTAAAAATCAAAAAGCCAGATTTACACGTCAAGATAGCCGGGGCTTTTGAATTCCAAAGCCAGAAAAAAAGGATTTTTAATATACTTTGACAAGAGTTCACAAAGCCTAACTCTGACCAGCTTTATCCAGACGAATTGCAACGCTAAATGGAGGTGTGTACATATAGAACGTCACGTTTAGCTGCCGTCCACGACTTGACACAGTAACGACAAATCGTCAAGATGGGAACTGCTAGAGACGACAGTCGTCCAACAATAAACGAAAAGTCACGATATAGTGGAAACGCGCCCTTTCGGTAAATTTTATTTAGCCTTCTTTTCAGGCAACACGCGATGAGAGATCGTGTATTGCCTGAAAATAATGCCGTTCAAACAGAAGGCGTTACAAAAGAGAAAATACATTTAGCTGTGATGTGAATGCCTATGAATATAATGTTTAATGATTGATAGTATCATCACGTGCTCGATAACTGTTCCTACAATAGAAGCTTGACATATCACAAATCGAGAAAAGAAAGGAATACAGTAGCCTGCTTAGGCTATGTTTAGATGGCAAAATTTTGATGCGCGTTTTCAAATCGCGCGTCATCTTAGTATTTACATACAACCGATCACATGAGCTTGCGTTAAAGCGCGTCAGCGAGCGTTAACGCGGCGTTCAGAGTAAAAATCTCTTGACGCAGGAGATCGCGCGTTGACGCGTGCTTTGAAACTAAAGGCCTACGCAGACCGAGAGGGCATGGCGAGGGATATTTTTTTTACCAATGGACATTCAAACATATCAATATAGAAATACAACATAAATTGTTATGCTTTAAAATGATGCCGCGTCATTTAAAGGGATTTGTTCGTCCCTGTCTGCGTAGGCCCCAACGAAGCGTTTGATGGCTATTCAGTTTAGTGCGGAATTTCAATGTGATTGCGCGTACTATTTTTTCAATTTTGAGTACCTACTCTCGCAACGCGCGTTTTGCGCTCGTCATATGAACTCTCTTTAAATTTTATCGTGCTTTAACGTCATGTGAACTTAGCTTTATCTTCTAGATAATACCAACTGAATGTAATGGTGTGATTATAATGTTTGAACGGAATGAACTCTAAGGCCATTAGCACATCGTTCAAAATCCTTCAACTGTATTAAAGCATAATGTTTAACTGTCGCTTTGACATTTCAAAACTTCGGCAGACATTTCTGCTCAAGTTTTGAAAGAAAATGCAAAGTTAGTAGAAATGTATTGTAACTGTAAGTGTTTTATTGAAAACCCATTCTTGTAAATTAAGATGTGACCGCCTGATTAATTTCGCTGGTGTTGCTCAGGGTGGGGTCTCGGATTCGATACTTAGACGGGAAAGTCTGGCTGGGAGCTTCGGTTTATGTCCAGTCAATGTTAATAGCATTAATTAGACAAAAAATACCATTTAGGAAAACATATGTGATTAAATGTGTTTATTTAGTAAATGATAATGATATAACCAATGTAATGGAAGAATTCAGATAAAACTTCCAAAAATAAATCGTCGTAGTTTCCAACATAATGAAAACTGCCATTTCGCTTAACTTTCCTTAAGATAGATAAAAGCACATTAATGTGTTGAGTTTGTTACATAATTGAATCAACTAAGTAAGATAATGTTAATACTAGAAACAAATTGTCGAAACTTAACCTGTAAATGCCTGAAATACAAAGCATCTAATCTAAAAGTTTGGAACAACCTTACTATATTAACTAAATTAATGCCTAAAGACACATGTACATGGAGTTAGAAACGTTATGTTAACACTTTATATACCTATTTACTTATTTTACTATTTACTACTGCTGCTACTTACTGTTACTTTATACCATCACGCCTGTATTCCCCGAAAGATTTAGCAGATGTGTACCAATGTAAGTACACCCACAGGTCCCATGTAAAAAGGGGCGAGCCTATTGCCATTAACCGGGCACAAATCCAAACTCCGAGCCGCTACTGAGAATTTTATAGAAAAACCCAATAACACTTTTTGCTCGACCTGGGAATCGAACCCAGGACCTCTAGAGTAGCAGTCGCGCTTAGGACCACTATAGGTCATAGGTTAGAAAGGGTGGCAGGTGGGTTAAACATGAAGTGGCCCCCGCACCTATGTTATTTTTTATTTTTTAAGCGTTACCAACACTATGACTTTCTCCTGTATCGTGGGTGCGTTTACACTCACATAAACAAACATTAACTTGATACAATCGATGGTGACCGTTCACCGTGTGTTGATGATCGTTGTTGGTCTTGTTGGATTGACTTTTGTGAAAAATGCACAATCTTGTTATTGCAATTTTGCACAAACAGTCAATCGTACTAACATTTGCATCTAGATATTTGCCTTACAGCATAGGGTATTTTAAATGAGTTTGACCTTTAAAAGTCACCTTTTGAGGCAGATAAACACGTCACTCAAAAGGTCAAGCATTTCCTTGACATTTAAGTTTTTTCATAATTTTGGAAGCTTTTTGATGAAAAGCCTTTGAGTTGATTGTTCTTACACTTCCATTTATTATAATTATAATCATAATTCTTGTTTTATTCTACTTTACTTTGAAATATAATAAATATTTTGTATAAAATATCGTTGGCTTTTGTCGTAATTCAGGCACCAGTCAACAGGCTTGGTGTGCTGTTAATTGTTTATTTTTTATTTGAGATTGGTTTGCTCTTGACTTTAGTCTATATCAGAGGTGATAGAGGCAAATTCGACGATGGAGTGAACTTACCCAGATGAAGCCTGCTCACTCTAACTTTGATGAGATTAGGGTTGAGTGCGTTTGGAAAGTCAAAGCATTTATTTCAATTAGACCAGGCACTTTTGGATTGTCAAGACGTTACCTCTAAAGAAAATTAAAGCTAGTTGCTACCGAAATACAGATGCAGATAGAGAGTTCCGACCCTTTGCAGTGCGCATTATAAAAAGACGTTTGGAACGCATAGTGCGAATTGGTGGATTTATTCCGTGTATGGGCATATTTTCCTTGCAATAAGACAATACTAAAATTATAAGCTGGTGTTACTAATTAGGTACTTACTTTATCGCCAAATATCTCCATATAGCCAGAGAGAGAGTGAGACAGATAGACGCCGTGTGCAGGATTTGAGCGAAGTGCATATGAAACAGCAAGTACATCGCCCAAGAGTACGGGAAATCCAATTTCTCTGGCAGGACCTGTGAAATAAAATTTTTGATGAAACACCTTGTATACAACTTTTATAGTTCATAAGACCACGATCGTTGTTTTCATAAGGAGGATTAAATAATGATGTTGCACCATTCAACGAAGATATTTAGATATACTGGATGGTAATGGTGAAAGTTTAAAAAGTGCTTATTAATAATAATATTTTTTATAATGAAACAAACTCTAAAATAACAAGCTTTTTCCTACAAGCATGCACTCCAACCCGAACAAAATGTATGAAACAGCTGACTTTCTTTTTATATTTCGAGGTGATCCTTGAGCAAAAGTTGTTTGTGTTCATGAGTACTTTCACCCCCTAAAAGATGGCAGGTAAATAAAAAGTCACCCTGTATAGGAAAAATCTCTTTGCACTGCGTTGTGGCAGATTCATCATTTCATTTCTCATTAAAAGTAAGACATTTCCTCACTGCCAGTGTTGTTAGGGCGTTTAGCGACAGCCATTATCTCCTATCGTACCTATTATTAAAATAAAAAGCACAAATTGCCGTCACTTGCATAGAACTTAGTTAACGTAAACATAACAAGTTACTGATGATGCCAAAAACAATTTTGCGACCAGTCATTGCCAAAAAAAAGCAAATTTATGTTTTTTATCAGTCTTTGATCGTACATTAGCGGGTTGATTACAGAGTAATACTTTGAGAGTATGTATATTGTACATTGCGTAAAGATTATTATTTTCTCTTGAAAAATAAACTTTGCCCCACACTAAGAATTTCACCTGGATGTGATTGCGTTTACAAATACATCAACTCACATACACTACTAGCCAGACTCGGAACAATATGTAGTGCCAACAAATATGTGTTCTGTGTAGAAATCGGACCCGCATCAGCCAATAGCTCAGCCACTGAGCAGCTGTCTCATCGTTTGATCGTACATTAGCGGGTTAACTACACCAGTAGGTACGTACTTTTTAGACTAATATTTTGTAAATGCACAATTCATTCATAAAACATTAGAAGATAGAATTCTAACCCATTTTTCTGTCAAAATATCAAATATATTTTAGTAAAGCAATATAATATCAAATCGTTTATATACCATTTGTTCTTGTCATTTACAGCCCAGCCCATTTGGGTCAAAACTCGGATAAAAACGAGGAAAACCCAATGACCCATTTATTTTTCAATAAAACTGACTAAAGAGAGTGGTTGCCGACAAGAACCATTATGCGCGCGTCTGTCACTGAAAGATATTGATAAACACCTCATTTGCTGTCATTCGCTCCAATGGTTTAAAAACGTAGGCGATTTTCTTGTGTTTTAACAATTTTTTTAAAGATATCTAGCAAAATATTATTTGAGCAGTGCTCTTTTTGAGATACCTAATTAAAAAAGGTACGGTCAGTTTCATGAATTGTCTGAGCCCTATTCCCCTCATCTTCTATGTAAAAGGAGTCAGTAATGTAACACACTGACTGTACAAAGGCGTACTTAACGCCTTAGGCACTAACTATACTTATTCGGCTCAATTAAACTTTTATCCTTGGAAACCACCAGTTTAGTATAGAGTTTCCCATGCATTCTTTCGTTCAACCGCGTCTGAACGGATGCAATACTGGTGTTTTCTATAAACAAAAGTTAAAGACCGAATTGAGCTGAAAAAATGTACCCATATATTTTAGTCCCATAAGCAACTCTACCAGTCAACCAATCACAGCCGCAGTGAAAACATGACAGCTGATAGCTTTATGTTTGAAAATGGAAAACATAAACTTTTATAAGTATTCCAAGAAGAAGGCAACACGTAACATTGGCATTTTATTATGAATGCAGCAAAATGATAAATTAAACATAAGTAATATTTTTGTTTCTCCGCGTGGCTTTAGAAAAATATCAATGCAGCTGTTTAAACTCTCCTATAAGAATAGGTTCCAGCTGCACCATAGTGCTAGTAAATCAACGAACACAATAGAAGAATCGGTTGCATTCATCGGATGACTATTATGTAATTCAATTCTACCGCCGCAGTTGCAGCAGATCTATCATTGTTTTTGGATGGAATTTCTAGCCAAACGTGCTTGGCTTTTATTGGTTTTCGAGACAATAGCGATTGTAGCAGATTCCCTACAGATTACGGATGATTACTGGTTGGTTGGGAATTGGGATGGGTCATTATTGATTTCGTTTTTGAATATTTTAGATTTTTTCATAGATTAATTGCAATGTCTGTCTCTTCAGTGTTTTTATAACTCGAGAACTTCTTTTTTACAATTCACAGACATTTTGTCTTGCTAAATTTTGGTTTATTAATTTGCCATGTTATGAGTATTAAATGAACAACAACATACCATCACGCTTGTATTCCCGGAAGGGTAAGGCAGATGTGTACTAATGTACTTCCACAATTCACCAGTATGTTTAGGTCGCATGTAATAGAGGGCAAGCCTATTGCCATTAACCGGGCACAAATCCCAACTCCGAGCTGCTACTGAGAATTTAACAGAAAAACCCAATAACACTTTTTGCTCGACCTAGGAATCGACCCCAAGACCTCTAGCAGTCGCGCTTAGGACCACTAGGCTAACGAGACAGTTATATTAAATGAAAAATATTTGAATTGTAACAGCAATCCAAGATTTACACGAGCACACCTAATCCTAAATTTTAATTAAGAAAAAGTCCTTCAAAGGCACAACAACTTTCCTGCCTGTGTATCTGCTTACTCCATGATTGAGACAAGGATTGGTACCTGCGGGAAATCTTTGTGTTATTTAGGATACGACCCGGAAATCTGACCTGAGATATATTTACCGTATCCTGACCTTTCGATCGTTTGACTAGTACTTCGATAATTGGCTATCTGTAACCTTAGAAACTGTGTTTGTGAACTCATTGTGTAACAGAGATAAAAATATACAAATTCGAACTTTTTCTAAATCTTTCTAAACAATTACAAAGAGATAAAGTTTATTTATTTCTTTGTTTTTAAGAGGTAATCTCTGAACTGATCAGATTCCAAAGATCTTTTACTGATTGAAAATTACACGATTACCGAGTGCCATAAGATATTTTATGACCTTGTATTGTTTTATTTTAAATTTTTATTTATGTTTTCTTTTTTTATATTTTTAAGTGTTATGTCTTTAATTAATGTAATTGGTAACAACTGTAACCGTGTTAATTTATGTAAAATATTTATAAAAATAAATGATATACATAAATAAATAAATAAAATAAATAAATAAATATCTTGGGACAACTCACACACGGCTATCTGATCCCAAGCTAAGCAGAGCTTGTGTTATGGTAACCAGACAACTGATATACATACTTATATAGTTTATAAATACATACATATTATAGATAAATCACACCCAGACACAGAACAAACAATCATGCTCATCACACAAAGTTTGTCCTGGGTGGGAATCGAACCCACGACCTCCGGCTTAGCAGTCAGGGCCACTAACCACCAGACCAACAGACAACATGATTTTTATGTAGGCAAATTCGCGGACAAAAGCTGGTTATGAGTAACCTTACTATTCTAATAAAATAGATTACACCCATAAAATAGAACGACAAGGTGAAAACAGCATAAATTATGTATATCGCCCTGTTATCTACTCTATTCATCATAAACTACTTCCTGTGAATCAATAACTTTCCGATAACTAAGTATCCATAATAACACGCGGTTGAATAGTGTTTATTCAGTATCTACAGCACCCATTATACAGGCTCACTTAAATTCATTGCAAATGTTTTAGTGTTAGCGAAGAAAACATCAATTTCATACTTGTTTTTGTTTCATTAGGTAAGTTTATACCACTAAAGTTTGCGTGTTTATATAAAACAAATGAGTTAATTCGTCACTAATGTTACTAGATTTAGTTTTTTTTTTTCAGATAAAGAATTCAAATATAATAAATTCGTGATATGTTTAGGATATTAGTATGTTGTAAAAGTTTAGTACCTGCTTTAATTCGCTGAAAGATTGCCAATAATTTCAACCATCCTGAATATTACAAAATGTTTATAAACTGTGGGGCTTATTTTATACATCCGTATAGTTTTTGATGGGAAAAACTCCACAAAAACAAAACAAGCCTGCCAACTGCAATATCGAAGCCTGGAAATTGGAACATACTTCAAAAAAAGAATGTCAGAATGGCATCAAAGGCTTTTTGATCGTACGACAATGACACTCGTCAATCCTAGCGTTCAATATTTGTTGAAAGTTACTTCTTTTGTTATGTTATAGATTGGCTTTCATACTGTCACCTTTGGCAACCACATACGGATCTGTTACCTAGAAGTTAATAAAAAAGTGTCAGTAATTTTAACGCCATACCACGCGGAACACGACAATATTGCTTGGCTTCGAAAATTGGTTGAAGAGTACTTCCAAAATGAAACAGAGAGCAGCTAGGCAAAAATATTGTGAGGAATGTACCTACCTCTAAATTCAGTAACAATAATAAATTGTCAAAGATTGGTAATTTATAATTGTTTCTGTTTGATGAATTTATTCATTGTTTTTTGTTTTTATTTGTAAAGTGCAAAGTAATCGTATTTTAAGTATGTCAAAGGACACGAGCGCTCAAAGAATAACGGATAATGATGTAATATAAATTCGATTGTTTTTTTAAATTGGAAATACGAATTTATTTATATGAAGTCTTTTTTCTTTACAATGAGTAATGCTCATTGTGCTTGTCTATTATAGCAAAACTACCCCGTTGATTGGTCCCGGGTTCGATTCCCAGGTCGAGCAAAAAGTGTTATTGGGTTTTTCTATGAAATTCTCAGTAGCAACTTGGAGTTTGGATTTGTGCCCGGTTAATGGCAATAGGCTCGCCCCCTATTACATGGGACTTAAATATACCGGCGAACTGTGGGTGTACATTGGTACACCTCTGCCTAACCCTTCGGGGAATACAGGCGTGGTGGTATATATATATTTTTTTTTATATAGCATAATGGTTTAAATTGAACTGTCATAATCTTAATTTGAAATTCCACTCGAATCGAACACCTACGTCTAGTGCTAGATCTACAGATGTATCTTTTATTTTGCCTGTTATTTTGCCGTGGAAGCAAAAAATCCCGCAGGAAAGATGCTTTGGCATTTGTCGGCAAGTTTTGTTCTAAGTATGTTTCACTAAAGTTGGGTAAACTTACCAAATGTCTATATATAACGAAGGGCACGTATTCAATCATGACGAAGACATCAGCGACGGCCAGCCACTTCAGCAGCCTGTTGATGGGAGCCGCGGCCATATCCCTCCTCGTCAGAACTGCTATGTTCATCGTGTTAGCCAAAACCCCTATTGTGCACACCTGAAACAATCAATAACAAATGAAGTTCGCACCCTGTCATAATATGTATAAAGTCGAAATTGGGTCGAAAGGCACGCAGGTCACGTGAATGAAAAGAAAATATTTTTACTTAGTATTTTCTTTAGAACGTAGGTGACTAGGATTTGCGGAGATGTTTGAAGGAACAAAACAATTTATTCCCCCTTGATCTAAAGATAGGCGACGTAAGACTGGGATTTCTTCCCACGCATTATGTTTATCTAAAAAAATAATCCTATATTTTGTGGAAAGCCTCTATAGAGACTTTAATAAAACCATTCAAGGAATTGAGACGGTATCCATAAGGTGGAAAAAACCGAATATCTCTCAAATGTTTCCATATATTATAATCAGCTAAAAATGTCCCATTCTTTGTGAGAAGAGGCAGTGGGTCGTAATACACCGGGCTCAATGCTAGTTCGGTCCCCACATCAATATATTGTTGTCAGAATAATACGATTTATATTTATAGCTTTGCGATTAAGGTGCTATAAAAAGATCATTCGTTCATATTTTCATCGTTATTTTATTAATACCAATATTTATACTCATGAGCAAGAGATTAATTACACTATTAACGTAATTGAGCACCTCTACGTAGGTACCTAATAAAACCAGATGTTTCCTAATCATATTAAACTGATAATAAACCTACATACCTAATTGTAATTGCATGTTTTGCGAAAATAAAAGTAGCTGATATTAATTAAAATTACATAGTTCTACGCTATTTAATTGTACACTAGTAAAAAAATATTATGTTTATTGTGTTTTTATTTTAAAATAAAAAAATGATTTTTTTAACGACCTGACGTGAATAAGACCGCGCGAAGACGCTGGATGCAGGCCGCTACCAACCGGTCTTTTTGTAAATTTGTGGGGGAGGCCTATGTCCAGCAATAAACGTCCTAAGGCTGATTCGATGATGATGATGAAATGGTTTTAAATAAATTGACTAATTTATATATTTCTTTATATTTTACTGCATCTTTGTATTTTAAAATTAGTTTCATTATATATGTATTCATGTAAGTAACATTTAAACGAGTATGCGGAAAAAGTACGGTGAAAAAAGACTTAAAGCTCTTCCATTTAATCCTCATGTTTTTATTTTTGTTCTCAGTTGGTGTATTCAGGAAGTACGATTTAAAGTTTGAGCTATTATCTTATGAAGAAGATTTGCAAAAGTCCGCCAGCCTCTATACTTACTAATATTATAAAGAGGTATAGTTTATTTATCTTATTGCTTACTGTTTTTTGCTTTCAGAAATTACGTCTTAAACCTTTGGAAGTATGGGTCTGATTACAAAAAATCTTTATCTAATAAAAAGCTACATTATTGCTGCGTATCATAGACTATGTTTTATGGTACACTTGACTTCCACGCGGATGAAGAAGCGGGTAGAAGCTAGTTTTAAGATATATTAGTTAGATAGACAAGCATTGGGGTATGCCGATGCTGATGTTTACATCATAGTGAAATTAACAATTTGGCGTGACCCTACAGATATTGTGAAAGTTTGGAGTTTCACTAATCAAAGTTCAATCTATTTTGAGCGGATACCTCTGTACCTACCACTACCTTTGTAGCCCTAATAATCAAAACTTCTTCTAATCATATCGGATGACAGTTAGAAGAAAATCCAGGTTCGTACCAGGAATATTGTTAAATATTTATTTATTTTCACACACCCAATTATAATCATTATTATTTCACATCCTGACGGTAAAGGCCAAAGCGATCCCATAAGTAACATAACAAAACTAATAATAACTATGCTATAAAATATTGTACCAAAAATAACAATTTTAAAATAAAATAACACATCCTATATCATACAATAATAGGGCCCATATCCGCAGACAAACAAAAAGCCATGGACGGAAAATAGGAAATAAGAAAATATTTTTATGAAATGAAACAAAAACTTGAACACAGAAGTATTTCTAAGCATAACTATATAGTTATTCATAGACTAGCTTCTGTCCGCGACCTCGTTTGTATGGTTTTAATCACCCGTGTTAAGTTACGTCTTTAGTTACTACTCCGCTCCCGAGTGTCGTAGGATGAGGTTATATAGTCTATAGCCTTCCTCGATAAAAAGACTATCCAATGCAAAAATATTTTTTCAATTCGAACCAGTGGTTCCTGAGATTAGCGCGGTCAAACAAACAAACGAACTCTTTAACTTTATAATATTAATATATTAGTTGATAAAATTACCCAATTTAGTTACATTTTTCTACAAAATTAAGTAGACTTCAAATTTTTCCAACCGCATCTAATTTTTGCATTTTTCTAGACTAAACAACAATGGAAATTTTATTAAATTATTATATCCTTTAAATCCTACCAACCGAGATCATTTTCTTCATAACATTTTACGGTCTGGCAACACCTATTATTAAATATTTATATTAGTGCTACGTCTGGAATGGTTAATTCTACGAACTTTACAGTATTATTATTAAGTTCTTGATAGCTCGTATAACTCTATGAGTATCTTTATTAGTTTACGACTGATGAAGCCGCCATATTAGATATTGTGTAACAGACATATGCTCCCCTGGTATCGGGATCGTAACGTCGTGTCATCTCCATCAAGATCAATAATTGATACCTTTGATCATTGTTTCTACTGCGGATTGAGTAAACCGATCCCTGAGAATGACATTACATACAAGTAGGTAGGTATAACATTCTTCGATTGAATTTTAGTGGAGAGAATATAATTATCAGTAGCAGCTCGGCGTAAGGATTTGTGCCCGGTTAAATGGCAATAGACTCGTTCCTTATTACATGGGACCTAAACATACCGGCGGACTGTCGGTGTACTACATTGGTAAACCTCTGTCTAACCTTTCGGAGAATACAGGCGTGATGATGGTAGAACGTTGCATTTTAGTAAGAAAATGTCGTATGGAGTTATCCTCGCGCTGACGGGTGTTAGCGGTCCAGGGTGTGCCCGAAGTTTTGAATCCTAATACTATTCAGATTAAGGTCGCCGCGTCTACAGTGTCCAGATTCTAGTTACATCTACCAGATACATTCTAAAATGGAACAGGACTTGGATGAAATATGGTGCTGACAGTTATTCGGATGTCATTATTGAGTGTACTTATGCGTATAAAACAAGAAGTGTTTTATTGTTACCTTATATCCATAAGGTTACATTAAGAGACAGATGAATTAATGTAGATATGCCGGACGGCTGGAATTGCTGGATACGAAGTATGTGTACAGGAATGTCCAGGCGGCGCTAACATCCTACACCGAGTAGAGCTGTAAAGAACTCGAGTCTTCGAGTCTTAATTCGATAGACTCGGCTCAATTTTACAAGACTCGGTGTACTAACAAAGCTCAGAGCCTTGAGTCGAGCCGAGCTCCAGTCCTTTTTCGAAAACTCGAGCGCCAAAATAAAACTCATATTTCAAAAAGAGCTCGAGTCTTAAAAACAAGCTCACGTCTCAAAAAGAACTCGAGTCTTAAAAGGAGCTCGAGTGTATCGAGTCTTGAGCATATCAAGGTTATATTCCTATATTATATTCTTCTATATTATATTCTTCCTATATTATTTTTATTCCGACTTATATTTTATTCCCTGTGTATTTATAAAGGAACTCCAAATGGAAAAGAACTTGAGCGCAATTCTTCGCGTGGAACGACTCGAGCTCGAATCAAGACTCGAGCGCCATGTTGCGCTCGAGTCTCTATGTAGACTTAAGTGCTCTAGTCTCGGGGAGTTGTTGTAACGAGTCGAGCTGTGCAATTTGTCAGCTGAGCGTAAAATTTAGGACTCAAAAGACTCGAGTTCTTTACATCTCTACCTGTAAGTTCCAGGTACCTACCCGCACGAGTATGCAGCGACGGAATCCAGCGGGAGTGTGAAGTTCGCTTCGCCATGAACAGTAGATATTAGGCGTTAAACATTTAGAGGTTTAGAACTTTAGAAGGAAAAACAGGGTAATTTCGTAGCGCGAAACAGAGAAAGCACAATGTTTGATACAATAAACGAAGCAACCCGACATTTTGTTGAGCTCACGTCAACTACAAGTGGCCTTAACAAGCGGAATGATAACAAAGCCCTTTCAACTCCTATCGTGACACGAACGAGCCAACAGAAAAACTGGCATTAGTTACCCGTTAACAAGCCAGTCTTGAGCAAAGGAGGACCTATCTACAATGATTATACTCATAATTAAATCGAAGGCTTCTAAAATCAATATTGATTGTAACGGGAATAATTTTCATCGAGAAACCGGAATAAAGGTCTTTGTATTAATTCGATAACAACCCGAAATTTGGAAGTATTAATTTATTCAGGACCGTCAATATACCTTTTAAGATAGACGCCTGAGTGATAGGAAATTAACTAACCGGTGAAAATATTCCAACCTTATTTGGTATGCAGCCTACGTTACTTTGCGCCGTCGTTGATGAATCGCAAAACAACCCATACATCAAAGAAATGAAGGATTACAAGATAATATTATGATCGTTTCATGTCTCCTTACGGATTTTTTATTAGCGTTTTTAGCTGTAGATATTTTTATTGCAATTTTATATCTTTTTTACGGTTTTTTTTTTATTTGCAATTAGTATGCAATATAACAATGCTTTCGAGATGTAAGATGGCATTTTTTTCTTATAATTCCTTACAGGCATAGACTGTAATTTAACGGCTTCTTGCCTTACGAAGCTGAAAGTTACAGTTGTTCTTTCCATCATTACCATCATTAATTGAAAATTATATATTTTATATGGTATTATTTTTTTGTAAAAACATAACGGCGAACTGTAGGTGTACATTGGTACACCTCTGCCTATCCCTTTGGGAAATACAGGCGTGATGGTATATATGTTATTTTTATGTATTTTTCTACTAAATTACACAAATGCCATATCTGAAAAACTAAAGCTGATGCACGAAAACGATTTATATTTTTTATTTATAGAGTCAAGATGCCATATGTATACATAAAAGCTAATTAATCGTCTGGAAAAAAAATCTTTATAACTATGTGAATCGGTAAAAAATTCGGTCGTGTGCTGAGACGCTTATTCAATTCCTTGTCGTGGAAAATCTACCTAAGCAAGTCTATTCGGACAAGTTATACAATATTGCTATGAACAATCACATACAGGCACATAAACTTTAAACAGTTTTAAATTCCTAGAAACTCCTGAAATACTGCTCGATTCTCACTGTCAGAAACCTTGGAAGTTCAGTTATCAATTAATAGAAGTCAATTTCACGGATGTGTCAAATTGTTTTCAATGTGATCGCAATGTGATTTCGCCACAGAACCTAATAATATAAGTTAATAACGTATGTTCTGTGATATTCACTAGGGTGTATTATATAGGTATCTGAGGGGATATCCTAGTTTTAGTACATTGTTACTACTAATTTTTAATTTGTTCTTCGTTTCTTGTAAAATACTAATTACCTACCACTGGAAGTACTGATCCGATTGCATACAGTTTTTCAATGAGAAAAGCTATATAGCGCTATAGTGTTTTATAATGAGCTATATTCTTAAGTGACTATTTACTCTGATTGACCTAATTAACAATGAAAATATCCTACTAATATAATAAATGTGATAGTTTGTGGGGGTGGATGGATGGATGTTTGTACCTCTTTCACGCTTAAACGGGTAACGTATCTGAATTAAATTTAGCACTGAAATAGATTGTAGTGTGGAATAACATATGGGATACTTTTAATCCCGGAAAATGTAGGTACGCTTGCCGTGGGATAATATATTAACTTTGACGCAGTCGAATTCGCGGGCAGAAGCTAGTGTAACTATAAACTTAACAACAAAAAAAACTTATTTACAAATGACTTCCTGAACCATGAATGTCTAACGATAATATTTCAACCAAGTGCGTGAAAATAAAAGTACCGTTTTATATGATTTTTGCTTTTGGAGAGATCATATTATTATTTTATACAAAGTGTTTCAGGATTTATAAAATAAAATGTTTGGGAGGCTCTACTTTGAACCTTATACACAACATACAAATTAATCGGTTTGTCGTTTGACAAAGGCAAAAAGTGGGTATGTGAAAATTCGTCAGGACAAAGTAAGTACTTAATACTCGTACTCTATACTAAAAAAAACCGTTTATTTCTCGGAGAGCTGTACCTATACACGATTCTCTTTTGTACAGAAACACTCTCTAAATATTAGATGACCATATCCTTATACATAATTCGTAACAGTAGGTATATGTATAGTTTCCTTTTTTTTTTTTTTTTATAGACGGGAAATCATCAAATAACTTCCCCCGCCCTGGGCGGGGCGGGAGGGAGTGTCAGACTTTTACTGACTAAAACCCGTCTATGTTCCTTCATGTGCCCTTTGCGTTCCGGGGGCGCAGTATCTCTTTCGAACAACCCGCAGCCCCGGCAGGAGGTATATGTATAGTAAAAGGACGAAATGGGGACCTCTGTTCCTTTTTTAAATTATTGTTCGAATTCCAAAAAAAATAACCCCGGTTTCTCGAATTAAAAATGAATCTGACATATTGTTAAGCGCACGTAATTTACTTTGATTGGTTAACTGAATTATCAACAACCAATCACAGCAGTTCACGCGCACTTGACAATTTGTTATATTAATTTTACGTTTATGTTTGTTCGAAAAACTGATGGTAAGTAATGCATACAGCATTGCAAAACGTGAAATTAAGCTTTTCCTTTTTTCTCCTCAATTGTACAGTCTGTTGTCAACATTATCTGACCCACCCTAAACACAACCAAAATTGGACCCTCTGCCTATGATAATAAGGTTTAATTTCAATTTATAGATGAATACAGACACGCATAAACCCACCCAACGTTGTCGGAGCCACCGGCATTATATCATTTTGTTAAGCTATTTTAATCATTATCTCGTTGACTTTAAAGTTAAAAACCTTTTAAGTCACCTTACATAATTAGAACCCAATCTTGAATTTCGTGGAGTCTTAACAAGTTCTTGTGGCTTGGCGGTTTGATGTTGGATTGGCGAGGAACAACATGTGGGTTCGAAAACACAGTCCACCTGTTATCAGTTTCTTTTTTAATTTGATTTCATTTCTACAAAATTGTTTGCATTATTAAAGAACGGCCAATATGATTTACGCCTAATAACTTATCTTGTAAACAGGTGGGTAAATTAAAAAAGTTTAAGTTCACATATATTTGCTTCGTGAGGTAGATAATAAATTCGTCTACTTAAGTGACAAAAGTTACACTACGCCTATTAGCATTGACTGTGCACACACATTTGTAAATCGTTTCGCATAACTCGTTAAGTATTTTTAAGCAATTTGGTGTAAAAAAGCATCATGTCGCAGCTTAATGACTATACCAAACATAAAATCATATTTTTACATGAGCAGAATGTTGGAATTAGAGAGATTGGTCGTCGTCTTAATATGTATAGCAGTAAGTGTTTTTTTTTATACCTATTTTATTTAATTGATTGTGATTAATGAACGCGTAGTTGGCTATTTTACTATTACATTCACTCCTTACAAGTTACATAAACGGTTCCAAAAATGTTTTTTTTTTGTTTTAGAGAAATACGACTGTAGCTAAGACGTTATGGAGACAAAGTAAATATTCAGCGGATTCGTCCAGGGGCAAAAAACATCAAGTATAGTCCCGAATGCGATTGCCCATTAGTGTAACCGCAATAAAACACCATATTTCAGTGGAAACAGTGAGAAGGAATGCTGAACGCTGAACGCTGCTGGAATAAGGAATTATAAACCGGCACAGAAAATAGCATTGACACCTGCTGAAGAGGGGTCCGTTTTGCCCAGGAATATTTAAATTTTAATTGAGAAGAAACTGTTGTGATCTTCACTGATGAAAAAAAAAAACATTTAAATCGAACAAAGATGAACGTAACAAGGAACGGTGCGCCATCACTCCGCTACTAATTAATCTAGGATATTTTTAAACACACCATGTAAGTAAATGCTCAATGGATAGATTGTTAAACCATTAAAATGTTGCCAATTACGTGGTGATGTTATTGCCATAAATAGTTTTTTTTCTATTTAAATGACATGTTTATTCACTACGTATAATAGGCAGCTATAAATCTTTAAAGCATTTCACAGATAAAATAAATTTTCTCGATAACAAACTTTCAAGAAAACATGCCTTTTTTAATGTTTATAAATGGGTAGATTTGATTATGGCATCCTCATAATATATTGTATATTAATTTGGAAATATGTGAGCATTTACTTACTTTATTTACCTAAGTGTTTTAATGAAATAATAAACATTTTAAATTTGCAATTGTTTAGTTTTATTTCTATGCGTTGTCCATTAAAGAACTGTAAAAAAAGTATAATAAAATAATTAAAAAAGAAACACCTGAGCAGAAGCTATATTTAGGTTAAACTTGATTTCGAACGTAAACAACGATTAGTGACCACAAGACTAAAGAATTTAAACCATATATATACTTTAATAAAGTTTATTCTTGCACAGCACAAGCAGCCAACCTTATCCTAGTGCAAATAGATTATTTTGTATTTTATCCCTTCATTATTATTTAATCACTCCATTAAGACATGATAATAAAAAAACTACCTATAAAATAGACAAAAATAAATTGTAAAGAGAAGTTGTTTTTGCAATTTAGTAAGGCAAGGAAAAATATGTTTGCGCGTTGTCACTGCATACCCTTAGTTAGTAACATTTGAATACCAGTTTTACAATGAATACAAATATTTATTTTTCAACTACCCACTTAATACAAGTTATGCCAAAATATTACCATTTTAGAAACTTTATATTTGAAGATTATCCGTCTATAGTTCTTTACAATAATACAAGAAATACTTTTAGAATAAATTCTAAATTGAAAGCAAAACAATATCTTCGTCGCGGGATTTGATCTCGCAACTTGTCACTCTCAGTCTTACACACAGACCACGAGACCAGAGTTACTTGACCGAACTCATTAAAATAAGCTATTACACTTATTATATTATAACAAGTTGTTATAAGATTTAACCCAATGCTAACGTGATAAAGATCAAATTTGCGTGTGTGTATTTTTATTGTATTTATTCCTTCTCAGTTCTCGAGCACTTGACTGATAACCTCATATAAATTGAAATTAAACCTTATTATCATAGGCAGAAGATCCAATTTCGATTGTGTTTAGGGTGGGTCAGATAATGCTGACAACCGACTGTACTTTTTAAGTGTAGGCACATTAAAATATATTTAAAAAAAGTTAGCTGGAATGTCTAAGCTTTTATGTGAAACTTTTAAAACTCTCAGCGGTATTGATTTATCTAACTTGGAACCTTTTCAAAAAACATCATTTAAAAAATCGAGACCAATAATTCTGGCTCTACTGCACGTGGCATATAAAGTACCTGGACACAAAAGAGCTTTAAATCTAATTTTCGTGTTTTATTCCGATTCAATAAGAAAACTTTCAATACTAGTCAAAAATGAAATTCAATTCAAGAAAACGTCTAACAATGTCTTCAAAGAATCTAATAAAGTTAAGAACTAGCAAACTGCCCGCGTCTTCGCCCGCATTTAGTTACTTCTTTGGTTACTGCTCCGGTCCCGTAGGTCGTAACGTGATATTACATAGCCTATGTTATTTAGGAATAATGTAGCTATCTATTGGTGAAAAAATTGTTAAAATCGGTCCAGTAGTTTCGAAGCCTATATCTTATATATCTTTATGAACAAACAAACAAAAAAATCCTCGTATTAGAATAGACAAATGATTTGTTATTTTTCTTCGAGAAGGTTAGAGATAGGTGACTAATATCAAATGTGTAAGCGCAGCAGTATAACGCTATGACCAACAGCTTCATAAATCCAGAGTCTCAACTACAATCTGCCAAAGCAATATTTGCCAAAGGTAACCAACATTAAGTATTTCTTATAACACGACCGTCTAGACAATGTCAATAATACACAAGTTTTCCACAGTTGTAAGTATCCTCAGAGAACTTAAAATGAAAATATTGTAAAGTCGAAAGGAATGTTGTCTGAAATTGGCGTTCCTTGAAATATGAAAATATCCTGTTACTATGCAAAGACAATGTCATGACGGTAGAACAAGATATTATATTACAAACCAAATTGAAAGAAAAGAGTGTCCATGGAGTTTCTTGCTCGTTCTTCTCCATAGAGACCTACGTTTTGGAACGAGCAAGTACCTTCAATTTTAAACTGTAACTTCTTGACAATTCAAAAGTGCCTGTAAATGGTCTAACTGAAATAAGTGCTTTGACTTTGACAGTTTTATTAGATCTTTCCTACTATTATTGTAAATGCGAAAGTTTGAATGGATGTATGTTTGGTACTCAATCACGCCAGAATGGCCGAACGGATCTGGATGTTTGATATAAAGAAATTATAGTCTGGAGTGGTATACATGTAGGCCATTTTTATACCGTTTTTGTGTTCGCGAGGGATAATTTTGGTCTTATGCTTAATTCTAAAGTATATGCAGGCGTAGTCGCGAGCGGAAGCTAGTAAGGTCTAAACCAAATAGTAGCTATTCAAATACAGCCTGATTCCACACAGTTACCTACAGATATAAAAATAAGTCCACGATTGAGTTTCAGTTATTTCACTTTAATTTTGTCTCACTAAATAATTCACAAAGTAACTCACTAGCTAAGTGATTGTACAGCAATTCAACTGCTTTAAATAGGATTTAGGGTTCCGAGAAATGTTGTTGGAATCGCGTTTACAGTTGTGTTTTCACGATCAATGTCGCTAACGTATAAATAAACATCACTCTATTTGCACAGTTCAAGTTTCTCGAAACCCAGGACAATATTCCATTGAACCGACCTGAAAATTACACTTTCTAACTATCATTGTTCACCGTGATATTTAGTTAGTCGGAACACCTCTCAGTGATTGAATAAGAAATATTCAAACCCACGCTAATGCGAAACAAACGACTGACTGCGACGTAAACAAACTGTCAATATGCGAATAAACAACGTACATTACGTAAGCACGATGCAAAGAAATTCTGAGAAGAAAATATTTTTGAAAATCCCGTGGCAATATTTTCCATTAAACGTTAACTGACGTCGGGGATTTCGGACTAATTGAGTTCTAGGAACCTGTCATTAGTTCAACGAGGGTCTGGACTGTTTAAGTTCAATAAAAAGCTGTTGTCAACTCCAATTAATCGATCGGGTCATTAACTTTATAGTAGGTACGTAATATAGACAACAAAAAAATGAAAAACAATGTTTGACGGGCCTGTTGGTCTAGTGGTTAGTGGCCCTGACTGCTAAGCCGGAGGTCGTGGGTTCGATTCCCACCCAGGACAAACTTTGTGTGATGAGCATGATTGTTTGTTCTGTGTCTGGGTGTGATATATCTATAATATGTATGTATTTATTAATTATATAAGTATGTATATCAGTTGTCTGGTAACCATAACACAAGCTCTGCTTAGCTTGGGATCAGATAGCCGTGTGTGAGTTGTCCCAAGATATTTATTTATTTATTTAATGTAGGCGTTAAAATGGTTGGCGCAGTAGCTCAGAGATTGGCCGTTGCGTTGCGTGTCGCGTGTTCGATTCCTGTACTAAACAAATATTTGTATATCCTACAGATATGTAGATGTTCCGGGTCTGGCTGTTTGTGTACCTATGTGAGTATCTATATTATGTTTGTAAACGCACCCACGACACAGGAGATGGTCCTAGAGTGGGGCAAAGTTCTTTTTTAAAATAATCGAGTAGTGGGGACGTTTGAAATATATTTAAAAAACGTTGAACTTACACATAAAAAAATACTATATTTTACAAAAAGAACAAAGACACAAAGCTATCACCAAAAATTCAGCAAAAAAAGTAAGTCATTTTATACTATGTATAAAGGTTCATTAGATCCAATTTTGCATACCTACTAACAGTTTAGCACTTCCATCCGAAGTCGTGAGATAAACAACCTTCGTAGGATGTTCCTCGAGTGAACAATGGCGGCCCGTTGAACTAATAGCGATAGACGTTGGGTCACTAAACTGTCCTCTCAATTATCTGATCTCAATAAACTTAAATCAGTATACAGAGTGAGTTTTAGTATAGTTAAGTTGTTCGGAGTCTATTTAAAGACTTCCAGATCGGCCATGTCAATTAATGTTCGGAGGTTAATTTTGTTTTTTGAAATAATATCTCGCCTTTTAACCTTTAGGCTGTGTACTGTTTAACCGGACTGTTCTGTGGTTGCCTTAGAAATTAAGGCCTCCAGGCAGGGCTTAAAATACTTAAATACTAAGCGAGTACACGCTAAGGGCACCCCCTGTGGGTAAAAACCTCGGCTTAGGGCGTCGCTAGGGGAGGGTAGCAAGGGGACAGGCTGGATCGATTTATTATTATTTATGGACGAATTTAAAGCTACTGGCTCAGCTCGCGGGCTGGCTCGATCAAGGGACTGAAGAGAAGTGGTCAAATTCTGGGCCGCTGCATTTTATATTATAGTTTATCATCGAAACGCTAAGAAGAAGAAGTGCAGTTATGGCAGCTATACCAACTATTGGAGATCAAATGTTGAAAAAATAAATGAGAGGTGATATACATGCAGTGCTTAAAAAAAAATGCATTTAAAAAATCATTCAATGTTTATTAGTACTTGTGTACATTTCGTAGTAATGTATTTGCTTTGTAAAACTGCTACAAAATCACGCATAGCTATTAGGTATGATTCGTGATGATAACTCAGAGGCAGACCATTAGCTTGATCCTAGTCTCATATACGTAGTACCTACGATTGAAATATTAGGTACGTATTGTACTTATATTTTTATGATTATATTTCGCCAAATACACCAAACAACTTGACAAAATTGTGCGGGACAGATGGATTGCTCCCAAATAAATATTGCAAATGTCCGGGAAACACTTCGACTGATCAAACAAAACATGGGCATATATTTGAAAGGTTTTGTACATGAGTGAGAATCTATCTCACGACTGAATAGCATCTATCTATGATCAATATTATCCATTTTTGCCCAACTGCGCCAGTCGGCAATCTATTACTGCTGTTACGAATACTCAGAAGCCGGGAAGTCTGATAAGCAGTCCTATAAAGAAGCATCATGTTGCCCAGTTACTGGGTTGTGGAGGTCAGATAGGCACACCATGTAAAACACTGGTATTCAGCTGCACCCGGTTAGACTGGAAGCCGATCCCAACATAGTTGGGAAAAGGCTAGGCCGATAGATAGACCCGACTGCGCCAGAAGAAAGGTTATTATAATTTCCATTTTTATAATATATATAATTTAATAGGCATATAATTTGAAAGGTTTTGTGCATGAGTGGAAATCATCTCACGATTGAGCAGCATCTACCTATGATCAATAATATCCATGTTTCAGAATATTTATAATCTCCATTTTTAATCACCAATTATTAATTTGTGAATGGGCAAATCGAATGGAAACTCAAGAGAACTCGCCAAGCTTTACCTTAATTTTTCTTAATACGAGACATTTATAAAAATGTTTTCTGTTATTAATAACATTTTGTTGAGTTTTGCTCTTTGCTGTAATGTGTATTTTACAAGTAGGTTGATAAAAATTAAGAATATTTTTTTGATTAATGTTACTTTATAAAAATGGAAAACATTAAGATAATATCGCGTATGTTTTATAGATAGTATCGACTGCCTCGTTAGCCTAGTGGTTCTAAACGCGACTGATACGCTAGAGGTCTTGGGTTCGATTCCCAGGTCGAGCAAGGTGTTATTTGGTTTTCCTATTAAATTCTCAATAGCAGCTCTGAATTAAGATTTGTGACCAGTTGATGTCAATAGGCTCGTCCCCTATTACATGGGACCTAAACACACCGGCGAACTGTGGGTGTATATTGAGACACCTCTACCCACCCTCTACCTAACCCTTGGAGAATACAGGCGTGATGGCATGTGTAAAATAATATGTTTTATTGGTAATCGCTCAAATTCTACCCATCAAAATCAGAACCTTTATCGAACTTTACTGCACATTACCAGACGTATAATTTATGCATGCTCTCAGTTTGTAAACTTCAGTGTTTGGTCACCTGCTGTGGGCACTGCTTCAGATTTTCTTGCCAAGTTTACTTGTGTACAGTTGTACACTAAGTTCCTACACCACGTGCATACAGCTTCTGTCACAGTTGGTTACATGGGTTATAAATGTCTGTATCTTACAGATTATTTCAATAGATGTTGAATACTATTTTTCAATTTAAATATACAAATGTCTATAGCTACTTTGATTTTAAATTATCTTTACGTTTATTTGTTTGTTTATGCGCGTTTGTTTAATCTCTGGAACTACATATTGAATTAGAAAAGAACTTTTTGTTGAATGATAACCAGATTTATGAGGAATAGGTTATATAATATCACGGTCACACGGGAGTTCAGTGCAGTGATCAAACACGTAGCTCCGGGTGAAAAAAACACCCGGATGAAGTAGCAAGCAGAAGCTAATGCGCTTATAAAACTAATAACAATAAGTTGAAACTGTTCCATAAAACTATCCGAACTAGAGAAAGGTCTCGTCAGTCATAAGGTATTTATTTCTTGCCTATATATCTTTTGCAGTATTTACTTAACTCTTAATAGAAACTCTTGTTTCCAGATCAAAGGAATCTAGATGTCAAAGATTCAGTTTATGAAGAACTATTGTACCTACTTCAGCTCAAGAATATAAAATAAAGATGATCTAAGCTTCTTTATATCGTATGTTATTGTATAGCATAAGATAAAACCGCTGAAACAACTATTTTATTTTCAGGGGAAATGTACTTCCATCTCTGTGGTAATAATAATATTCTTCATACAAGTATGACGAAAGGAATTTGTAGATAAGCGAGAGTAGACAGGAAAAAAAAACCGCCACGGGCACTTTATGACTAAACAGATTTAGCTCAACAGCAAAAGGGAGTTGAGGAAAAGTTTAAAAGAATTCCTTTTTTTATTGTTTTACATTTACGGCGCGTGTAATAACACCTACCTGTTTTTTATTGTGTTTTTACACGTGTTTTAATTAAACAGGAAAGTTTTAAAAAAAAGGTCTAATTTTCATCTTTTTCGTGTCGCTGGCAATTTTTCTGATGTGGAGACCTAAAACAGGCACTTTCTCATCATCATTGCTGACAGCACAAAGGTCATTTTGGATGCATATTTTGGGGCACAGAGAGCAAGAAAGGAGGATATAATGAAGCTTGAAATTAAGTATATCTTTTGGAAAATGTTTCTCGCTGGAATCCAGCATAATTACAGATTCAGATTCAGATTCAAATTTATTTATTTGTTATTACTAAAGGACATCAGAATTAACAACACAATATTATAACTGGCTTTAAATAAGAATAAATGTTTAAAATACATACCAGCAAACTAACATAGCCATGGATTCCGTTGTAAGCCATAATGACATCCCTGAAGTCTCCCTCACAGTAGCCACACGTATCCGGTTTCAGGGTCAGGTTGAGTCTGTTCTTGGCATCCTTCATCATCCTCACCAACAGAGACTCCATCTCGTCCCCCCTACCCCCCCTACTTGCCTGCTCCCGCAACACAGACACGATCTGTGTCTCATTGATACCGTTATCCGACGCATTCCCAGATGCAGCTAAAATCTCTTGGAATATCTCCAAAAGCGTATGCGATTTGTTAGACATCTTGGTTTTGTGATATTTACATTCCTTTTACCACTGCCAACTCATCGTTCATAGTTGTCCTTTTTGTCTCCGCTCCGTTTGCAACCTGAAACAAGATAAATCTCGCGTTAGAACAATTTTTATATCCGCTGGGATTAAAGTAAATCATTTTTCTCGAACAATGGCATTATTTTATCGTAACCACCGCCCGAGGGATAGTTATTACAGATTTGCTTTCAGAGCGGGTGGGGACTGAGATTTGCATCCTTATTATATGATAGACAAGAGTGAAATTGAATGGAAATAAGGGTAATAAAGACTGATAATAGAGGTGTATGAAAGACCTGCTAAGACCTCAAATAAATTGGGGTAAGAGCAGGTTTTTTATGG
Source organism: Caradrina clavipalpis (assembly GCA_932526535.1). Taxonomy (NCBI): domain Eukaryota; kingdom Metazoa; phylum Arthropoda; class Insecta; order Lepidoptera; family Noctuidae; genus Caradrina; species Caradrina clavipalpis. Next base: position 6,811,063 of record OW052103.1, read on the forward strand.
TTTATTATGATGGTGATAAAAGACCCCACGATAGATCCACGTGAATTTCCTTACGGATCCCTATTTATTTTGTCAACATAATATACATAATCCTAAGGATAACACAGCTTCCTACAAGCGAAAGAACTTATAGAATCGGATCAGTATTTTCAGAGATAAGCGACTTCAAACAAAATCACAAACAAATTCTTCAATTTAATAATATTAGTATAGATGTGGTTATGTACCTACCCTACTGACAAAGTACACCATACTCATCTATGTAGAAGAAAATACAATGTAGATGAAATATAAATATGATGTTGTGATGTGTGATGTAGTCTAAGAAAATACGCAAAATCCATACCAAGTAGCAAGCAGCAGCTCGGAGTTTGGATTTGTACCCGGTTAATGGCAATAGGCTCGCCCCCTACTATATGGGACCTAAAAACACACCGCCCAACTGAGGTTGTACATTGGTACACCCCTGCCTACCCCAACAGCCTGCCTAACCTTACAATAATACAGGCGTGATAGTATGTGCCTACGTCGATACCAAGATCAGTAGCCGACTATAACAAACTTAGCAGAACTAAGTCTAACTTTTAGAACTGTTAATTTAAAGCGATTCTAACTTCGCCACTACGGAGTCATGAGACTTAACTCTAATTTGAATGGACAAAACCCTTATTAAGACCGTAATGGTCCATTGGTTAAGGCGCCCACCTCTTATGCACGAGGCTGTGGGTTCGCAGCCGGGCACGGGCAAGTACCAATGTGACATTTTCTATTTCATATGTACTTTCTAAGTTTATCTTGAACATCACTGACTTCGATGAAGGAAAAAATCGTGAGACACCTGGACTTAAACTTTGGAATCGCCAATCCGACTTGAGCAGCAGTAAGCGACTCCGCTACTGAATGTCGAAGTTTGAAATGTCGACGTATGTTAGTTCTAAAGTACAGGATCTCGATGTACGCCAGTTCGAAAGTTCACTGGAGCGAAGTATGCAAGGCCGACGTATCGTTAGTTAGAAAGCATACGAGTGCGATGTACGCCAGTTCGAAATTACCCTGTTACGAAGTACGAAATGCCTCCGTACTGTTACTAGTACTCCATTCTATTTTTCTTTTTTTTTTGACTAAAAACCATCCGTTTTCCTCCTAATGCCCCTTGCGTTCCAGGGCCGCGGTAACTCTTTCGAACAAATTCCGCAACCCTGGCAGGCACGGCCCTAGTGAGCCTCGTCTACTGTGCTGACATGTCTTTGAGGCGCGCGTGGAACACAACGAGCCGCCGACCTGGGCCTGGTTCTGATCGGACGGCGAGGCACCCAACACTCGCCGTCCGCATGCCCGCGCCTACGGCGTTCCGCCTCCTCCTTTGCTAGCATTACTGCTTCGCAGAAGGAGGTGACGGCTTCCCATTCCCCCTCGCTCCGGACTATAGATTGAACTAGGGCCAAGCAGGGTTACTGATACTATAACACATATATTTAATCTAAATGGTTTTTTTAATAACATTATGTTTTGCTCCAAGCGCATTTTTTTTTGGTTTGGTTCTGGTTTAATTTCTTTTTTTCTTTTTAATAATTTAAATATAGGTATATTATTTATTAATGTGTTTTGTAAATTAATTTATTTCCGTTTTGTATATAAAATTAAATCTTCATATACGCTATGTACGCAAGACCATCCTTCATCATCATCATCATCCATCTTTAATAACTGTTCTCAGATTTTTAGGATATGGCATGATGTTTTGTATTTACGTTTCTTTTCGTTATATAGGTATAGCTAATTATAATGTTGTAGGAGTACCAGTAACAGTACGGAGGCATTTCATTCTTCGTAACAGGGTAATTTCGAACTGGCGTACATCGCACTCGTATGCTTTCTAACTAACGATACGTCGGCCTTGCATACTTCGCTCCAGTGAACTTTCGAACTGGCGTACATCGAGATCCTGTACTTTAGAACTAACATACGTCGACATTTCAAACTTCGACATTCAGTAGCGGAGTCGCAGTAAGCATAATGATGCATGCTCGTGCCTCCTCGGTATAAGAAGTGGCCTTTCGCCTTTTCTGCAGTAGAATAATAGGCTGGTATTAATACGAGTATACCATTAGAAAAAAAACCTTATAGGTAACATTTAACCATTATTAAGTCCTTAGTGAAACAGATTAAACTTTGCACCACTCTGCAGAACTCATTAGCGGCCACTAGTCTTCTATCTTCGTTATTAATAATGGTTTTTACTTCACAAGTATTAATCTCCTGGCTGCATGAAAGACACGTCTTAATGAAAACAACACAAGCAAATATTAATGTTATGATTGCTTCCTATATTGCTGGCAGTATTCCAGCTTTGTGGGGTTAGATAACTATCTTAAAGTCAACACATACCTACGTTGCTATAAACCTACACACTCACTTTTTCTTCTTCTTAACGTTTCGATGACCAACTATAAGATAGGTATTAGGTATATTGTTGCGGCCCTGGATGGTTCTTCTTTCTATTTTATTCAAATAAAAATTAAAAACTCAATTTTAAATTGCATCAAAGTTCTGAATTGACCTTTCGAACTTCACCTAAACAGCTGGCCCAATTTTAATGAATGTATTGTGTTTGTTTGTGTGCGTCTCTCGATGGTTTGAATTCGCAATTGGAACCGGTAGGTGGCGCTGCAAACCAACACTAACGTCTGTCGGGAACACTAATTATAGAAATAAACCTTTAAACAAAAATACTTTTTCACACTCTTTTTTTGTATTTTCACTGCCTGTAAACATAGAAAATTAAGCTTCATGTTTTTTCAGCTGCAATTCCCATTATCCGATTTAAAGCTTATCTTACTTGGAACTGAAAATATGACAGATTATACATGTACTAGCGAAAGCTTCTAACAATGCTAGCAAATAATTGCATATATGCATTGTTTGCTTGCATATAAAGTTCTTCCACTGAAAAATACAGGGTTCGTAATGCATATTAAGTGTGCAATTATTAAAAAATATTAAAACAATGCGATTTAATTAAGTTCCACAGCGCTTTGTAGACTAATTAGGTATGACTGCATGAACTGCGCTGCAACTGATTTGAATTAATTCAAACTTCTCTATAGTTTGGGCAAGTACACTATTCAAGTAAGTATTTAAAAAAAAAACCAACCGTTAATCCGAATACTTGAAATGAACCTACCCTAAAAACCTAATATTTCGAGAAGAATTTAAATAAATACAAGAAACTTACTATAAAATAACATTATCTTAAGACTGAAACAAAACATAGAATAAAAACCTACCTATGTATTTCACAGAAAAAATATTGAATTCTTTCGTTCGAACGTAAAGACATCTATTTATTTTTTTAACGTCTGACACGTGTTTCCTTAGGTACGTTTGATATTCTATGGATATGGGTAGAACGAAAATAATGTCAATGCTACCAGCCTTTTGGGCACCCATTCACAACGAAGTGGACGAGCTTATTGATTCCCTATGAGCTTCGATCAGCCTAAGAGCCTCTTTTTTATAAATTGTCTATCTTCTTCTTATCGTGTGGGCAGTAAGGTCTAACGACCCCACACACCCTAGTGTCAGAGTTTCTAAACCGCCTCAAGGGCCTCTGACAATCACAATTGGCTATAAAATATATAAGTAAATAATATTATAGGTAAGTTGTTACTTATTATTATAAGCTGTTACTTATAATTAAAGGAAAGGTAATTAAAAATAATATTATAAGTGGTTACTTATAATATTATTTAACAATTTTCAGTCAATTTATAAAAAAGAGTACAATTATAGCATTACTCGTATATAGCACTATTTATAACAATAAATAATGCTGATAAATATAAGTAGACACAGATGTGAATAAAATACCTGAATACAATTTTATGATCTTCAACTTTTTCACGTATGCACAAGGTCCAATTTAAAAAGTTTTTCTCGACATGTGTCGAACTTCGAGCTACGCAAAACTTCAGCACTTTAATATTGAAATACAGTACATAACTTGTATCTTTTCATAAAAAATTCACCCTTCGTCGATAACGACATTCCCTACGATTTCCTTAAAGGAAGTGTTCTGGAGCTTGTGTTATTGATACCTTAGGGGCCGTGTTAGCATAGATATGTTGGTACATCCACGTGTATCCCACCTTATTATGTCGAAGAGAAACCCTTTCTTACGCCAGAAATAAATAAACCGACCTAAAAACCGAATTTAAAAAAAATTGGTATTAATTAATTTAATTTATTTTGTCTTTTTTTTACTTTGTTCATCTTGGACATCGGTCAAGGAGAACATTGAGAGGAAACCTGGATTTATGATTATAAGTCTGAAATTGCAATCCGCCTTAAGCAAGCATGTTGATCAATGTTCGTGCCTTCTCCATATGAGAAGAGGCCTTCGCCTCTTAACAGGCTGGTATTATTATTGTTAGTTGTTTCTGAAGGTTATAATGATAAAGGATATTATTGAATGTTTACGTGTAATTAAAGGTATTTGTTGTAGACCTAATGTTTCAGAATAAACATGAAAACAATTGTTTTACTTCACCCAACATAGGCCGTAGTCCTCATGAATATTACAACTAAGTTCTGAAATGAAAATTATCTGGCACTGAGAAATTATCTTGAATTTCTGTGAAAGGGTCTGTTAACGAGTTGTTTGAAGAACTCCTGCAATAATAATTAGTTTATCACACTTGAATACTAAGCAACTGCCGACGAGCATTCATAATTTTAGTTAGAACCTACTCCGGGCTACCATTGAGCAATACCGTGTTTTCCAACCTAGAGGGAACTCACGATTATAGTCCCTTACAACAAAGGACTAATTACCTTTGCGTAAATAATATTCCTCCGACCGAATTTAGATCACAGTGCACAATCTCAATAAAGACTAGACAAGAACGCAGGAGATATTATAGTGCTAAAGTGTGCGCGCAATCACAGGTGCACTCCCTCTTCTCACACTCTTATAGTTCTTTGATACGGCAATCCGACACGACCGTGGAGAGGTCAGGCGCAGGCCGACGGCTTCAAGTGCTTTCCAAAACACGGGGGTGTCACACTCCCGTCTTCCAAACTCCTGACTGCTACTGAGAAATGGTTAATGGAAAACCCAATAACACTTTGCCCGACTTGGGAAACAAACCCGGACCAAAACCTCACAAGACCAAGGGGCCACCAGAGAATATACATGTGTACTGAATATAGATGTAATGTTTAGCTAAGTGACCATCAATATACAAGATCCATTACAAAGGGATTTGTGAAGGAACGACCCAAAAGTACTGGTTCCTAATGTAGGTGCGAGTATATTTAGCACACATACGGTCAAGTGAACGCCTAAATGTCAACACAAGACGAATGAGAGAAAAATAATAAATAGAAATATTCTGATCTAATACAGGATTGGTTATAATCCCAAAAGAAATGCTTGTTATTTATATTTGGTCACGAACGACGCTTCTCCCTATATGATTGATTGCCAAGAAGAGAATAAAGTTTTTCTAACGTTATCCCACACTATAATTTTTCCTGTATCATAGGTGTGTTTACAAACATATAAACTCATATCCACAATATAAGGCCACACAAGTATTTGCCCCATACGGAAATCAAACCCGCTACACGCAACGCAGCAGGCAATCTCAGCCACTGCGCCAACCGAGTCCACAAAATAAAATAAATAAATGTATCGATTTCTGTTTTATTGTACACCACTTACAGCTATACTAAATAGAACAGCGTTTACGAGAAAATAATACTCGAAATGAATTGCCTCTTACTTAACAGAATTACTAGCCGACCCTTAGATATTTCAACTATTTTATTCATCGCGCAAATCCACAACAAATAGTTTCACTGAAGATTATATAAATAACTTTGTTCTCTCTTGAGATACTGGCCTCAACGAGGCGTAAAACATTTGACGAGGTAAGTTTTACTTGAATGCCAACTTACCTACTGATTAAAGATGATGTCATTTCAGTTTCCACAAAATGAACGGGGGTTTTCTTACGATTTCTGATATTTCTAGCAAGTAAAACAGTATCAAGCGTATCAAACATCAGCATATTATTGTCCCATCCACTGCACTCTTCTCATACAGAGAAGGCACGAGCATAGATCACGACGCACGCTTGCACAAAACATCCGTCATATCCAAGATAAAGTACATACATATAAAATAGCAAAAGCCACATTAATACGTGCCCGTACCCGGTCGCGAATCTACAACTTTGTGCATGAGAGGCGGGCGCCTTAACCCATCAAGTCTTTTGACAGAGTAACAAATAAAATAAAAATAAAACCTGTATAAAAGTACCTATTCCAACTTTAATACCAGTTGGTTTATGATTTACCGGGGGGGTGGGGGGATGATCCAACAAAAGATTTTACTACCATCAAATTAGTGTAGTAGGTATGATTTTATGAGTAGATCATAAACAAGTGATGACATGATTTTGGGGAATATTTCTCACTTTATTAACCTAATAGATTTGACCTGATTTGTTCATTTCAAGGGCATGGAGGTTTATTTCTGGAAGACACGATAACACCCAACCGATGCCATCAATTTGATTAATGACACAATGTAGGAAGTCATTCCTTTCACTGAGTGGTCATGAGTACGCAATCAATCAACAATGCTAACGTAATAATCAAGATGATGCATTAATTATTCATTAATTAGGTAACTATTTACTTCCCTTCAGTAGATATTACTACAGCGGAAACGCAACGATATTAAACCTACATGATTGATCTGTTTACTCAGAAAATTATTCTATTCTACGAACTTGATTAAAATCAGTAACCTGCTTCAGTTTACACACTCAACATCAAAATATGCTATGCTCATTTCAAACAAGAAACAATACTTTTGTCATTTAAAAGCTCACTTAAGGCCCAGCCCCACCAGACCACATGCGGCCAGTTTGTGGAGCTATCCATAAAAATACTACTCATGACCGCGACCGCAAATTGTCCTCTCCAGTGTAACCGAACCTCTAACAGAACTGTCAAAATATTAACCAAGTCTATATTACATACAACACTTTAAATAAACAATTTAACTTTCTGAGTGTTTATTGTAGTGCGTAATAGCGTCTGTGGCTGTTCCACAGAGGCCACAAATCAAGACTGAAAGGCTTTGGAGCTCTCATTATGGACCTGTTAATTAATGCGGGCTTCGTACTTTAAAAATGGGTCTAGACCAACACACAAGAACCAGAGCAAAAGAGTAATAAGTAGCATTATTTCTGGTGTTTCTTCCACTTTTGTATCGATTGATACTTAGCTGTTTACCCAAAGATAATTTGCTAGAATGGGGATAGAATGAGCATCCGCTCATTTAGTCTAAACCGACCTTGAATCGAAAATAAGACATCTTAGGAAAACTACTGGCAAACAAAACAACATTAGGTAGGTAATTCGAGTACGGAACCGTAAGAAAATACGCCAATGAAATGAGTATTTATTTACGCACCTGAAACTATTATGAAACTGTCGATCAAAGACTTTATTTTCTATGCAATATAAATCCAACTTGAATTCCTTGGCATTAAATTACGACACTTTTTCCTTATTTTGTTCCTTTCCTATTTCATTTCTCTTAGAAAATACTACAGTTATTTGACGTCAGAAAACATTTCGAAGCATACAATATTATTTTACTGTTATGAAAGTAGGCAGGTACCTTCTGTACTGTGGTAGACAGTCGAGAAAATTAAACAATAATATGAAACGGCAAAGTATTAAATATATTTATGATCAGTAAGTATGCGGTATAACTCACATCGTTATTTTATAATATCATCCTACTTAACCCACTTTGTACTAATAATATTTTAAATAAGAAAGTTTGTGAGGATGGATGGATGTTTGTTACTATTTCACGATTAGACGGCTGAACGGACTTGGATAAAATTTGGCACTGTGATAGATTGATGTGTGGAATACCTACATCAAATTCGACGCGCCGCGCTGCGACTTGAGCAGAAGCTTATATGTATATAGAGCATTTGTTACTGTACATTAAAACCACCAATTAGTTGGTTTGAAGATTCGAATCCTGAAAAAATATATTCACAGTGACACGGTGTACTCATCATAGTTACGATGACGAACTATCCTAACGAACATTATTTCTGAGAAATACCTAATATAATTTCTATCGTAAAAATAACCCGTGCCTGTCAATTACCTAGATAGAAGAATAGAGATTTCTCTAAAAAATTATAACGTTATATATCATCGCTCACGGCAGCAAGTTTTTCAAAGATTTACTACCAGCCATGTCATAGCACCATAAACTTTGAGGGATAACTTTCTTATTATAAAAAAGGTATTTTACGATATCGTACCTATAGAAACGAGATAAGAGTATAATAATGTAGATCCAATATCCTGCTGATGCATAGTATCAGGGGCACTGTACCACATAACATACCACCACGCCTGTATTCCCCGATGGGTTAGGCAGAGGTGTACCACAGTACCCACAGTCCGCCCCTAGTCCGGTCCCATGTAATACTGGGCGAGCCTATTGCCATTAACCGGGCACAAATCCCAAATCCGAGCTGCTACTGAGAATATCATAGAAAAACCCAATAACAGTTTTTGCTCAACATGGGAATGGAACCCAAGACCACTTAAGACCACTAGGCTAACGAGGCAGTTAACCACATAAAGTACTGCACTACATAAAGTATATTACCGGGAATTTTCAATTCCCATCGTAACGAGAATATTTTCCCAGTTTCACGGTCTTTCAAAGAGAAGCTACTCTTACTAAACGGAAAACCTTTACAATTCAATCGATGAATTGAAATTGTAGAAAATGTTTGAGATATTCACGAGATCCTATTATGATAATTGGTCCTAAAGCTTGGCATTTATTTGAAGCTCAGAGACACTTTAACGTGAATCAATTATTGTACTATCTTTGCCCCACGGTTTCACTCTCATCAATCATCTCAGAGTAGCCGTATTTTTCGCGATAAAAAGTTGCCTATATCAATGTCACTTTACTGGCCATAAACTGTTTCTATGCGAGAAATTGGTCTCCTCTAAACATAAAAATATACTTACATATTTACATTTATTTTCATTTACATTTATACATTTTAATGTAAATTAATAAATTTTGGAAATAAATAATATACTATCACGCCTGTATTCCCCGAAGGGTTAGGCAGAGGTGTACCAATGTACACCCACAGTTCGCCGGTATGTTTAGGTCCAATGTAATAGGGGGCGAGCCTATTGCCATTAACCGGCCACAAATCCAAACTCCGAGCTGCTACTGAGAATTTCATAGAAAAACCCAATAACACTTTTGCTCGTCCTGGGAATCGAACTTAGGACCACTAGACCTACGAGGCAGTTAATAAATAAATAATAATAATAATATTTTCGCAAAATTACAGTCAGGCGGTGAGACGGTGCCCGAAGGTTTGTGAGAGATTAACTAGTAAATTAAGACAGCGCAAATCCATGAAACTCGTGGAAAAATAAATTAACACTGCTTGACATTTCCGTGGAAATGAGAATTTAAAAATAACTTGACACAAGTTCAATCTTCAAATCTATTTAGATTTGAAATATAACCGCGATGCGATATAATACTTAATTGGATTTCGCATTTCCACTGACACTGATACTAATACGGTTAATTTTGAAAAAAGACTTTTTTAAACTATATAACCTTTTTTTTGAATACTGGAATCTGTTTTGATAAAATTATAATACCTATATAGGGTAAAATAGGACACCTAAATTAAAAATAACACAGTTAAAATTTTGGCCAAATCCATTAGTTTTAGGAAGATATTTTAATATATACTTAAATTTTAGCATAGCTAAATGTTTTAAACCCTACAAAAGCTGTAAGCAAATAATATAAAACAGGGAATGGATGAAAACACTTTGACTTAACAACAAGACAAGGCAATATTGTACACGATGTAGTAATATGTAGTAACATTTGATGGATTCCGTGCGGTTTACGAGTGCGCTCTCTGCCCGCATGACGAGACAGCTCTGCGGTCGAGTCTAGCTGCTAACGATTCACTGAACTACCTAAAAGAGATGTTATTGCTTTATCGTACATTTATAACAGACAACCTACGAGTAAGTACCTATAACGGAGGTAAAAAGCCCTTTAACAAAAAATAAGTTATATATTCTTCTTATCATTGCAATCCTTTTATTTTTGTTCTAGACCATACCTGGGAACTTTCGGCTTCCTTAAAGAGATAAAAGTAAATAAAAGGAGTGAAGGTCAAACGTGAGGTTTTTCAGAAAGGTCGGGTGCGCAGTACTCGTAACCGGCGTGCTTATATGAACTTGGACGAGGCGAAAGGAGTATGTGAGGATCGTAACAGACAGGGTGGTGTTCTGTGGGTTCTGCCTACCCCATATATGTATGTCAAAGTCCAATTTCTGACACTTTTTTTTTTTACCAAAACCAGTTTTCATTGTTACAATAAAACATTTACAACCCCTGCACTGTAACTTGCACTCAAAAGAACAACGTTTGGTGTGCGTGCCATTTTGCACTACCCTAAGCAGTGATTTTACACACTAAAATCGAAAAGGTTCCCAGCTATAATTGATGGTCAAAGTTACTTAGTTTGATGGTCAGTATGCGAAGTTAACGGCAATGTAATGTATCTTATTACACTCCATTTATTAGCACTTAAAGCTGGGTCCACATTTGTATCATTCGGTGTATCGTATCTCCGTTGCGTGGACGCGTTTTTTACCAAATACGCCTTAATAATACGACATGGACAAAATGAGCGTCCATATTTATGATACAAATACTCGATACGATACGACTGATCGGGATACGTCAAGGTGCTACAAATGTGGACCCAGCTCAACGGAGATACGATACACCAAAATGATACAAATGTGGACCCAGCTTAAAACTTGTAGAGTTGAACATATAGTAAATAAATAGCAACTATTAAGATGTTACATAGGCCTGCTTGCACAAAACACAAAATAAATGTATCGCTAAATGAATTTAAAACATCGCTCTATTTCTCTCAATCGTTTAAAGTTGTCAAAGGCAGACAATGATTTAAATAGGGTTAGCGCTAAACTAATTTAATAAACGTTGAGCAAGCGGGCCTAAGGCGAAAGTTTGTGCGCTCAATATCGATGTAAAAGCTACAAAGTCTACAAAATGTAGGTAAATGTAGGTTACCTACAAAAGCAAAGGAAACTCCGAACTGCAACATATTGAATATCTAACTACGTACTTTGCCTTCACTTGATCAAACATAAAACTTCCAAGGAACTTTCCAACTTCGTTCACATTTCATCAATCAACCATTCACATCTATATGGGAATGTAAGGTCACGTACTAACTTTAATATACTACAATTGCCTTGAAAAGAATATGTCTTTCCTCAGAAAATGTCTTTCTATTTTCGTTTTATATTTTTTTTTTTTATTTTTTTTTTTAAGACTGGAAATCATTAAATAACTTCCCCCGCCCTGGGCGGGGCGGGAGGGAGTGTCAGACTTTTACTGACTAAAACCTGTCTATGTTCCTTCATGTACCCTTTGCGTTCCGGGGGCGCGGTATCTCTTTCAAACAACCAAGAAATAAGGAAACGGTCTCAAAAACTAGAACTGAAATAACAGAGTCGAACACAAACACTGAGAGATCGAACCGGAATGAGATTGTTACTAGAAGTATGTTCAATTTGTCCCAGTCCCATGTTTGAGTTGAACTAACTTGTGCTCCGACATAGAATACTTGCGACTACTGTGTTTTAAAAGAATGCGTAACTTTGTTTATTGCATACCTATTCACATAATATCTCTATAAACATTCGTAAGTCTGTACCTAAGAATGTTTATTATAAAGGGTGTTTGGTGCATCGTGTGCCAAATTGAAATGGTCGACTGAGGGGGTCATCTGCTATCCTTTCAGACCCCTAAACACTTCTCATGCCCTGTGTATTATTTTTCATCGACTTTTTAATGTTTTATAAAAAAAATACCAAAATTTTACATACAAGTACATTTTTTTTTTTTAAAGTACACGTCCTAGACTCTCTATTTTAATTTTATTTAGATGTGCATTGTACTACAGTACTTTTAAATTCAAAATTAGTGACATTAGCCATCTAGTTTTTTATTTATTTACTCGCAAAGTTTTGGACTTCAATTAAAGCTGCCCATGTTACAGCTATTTACATGGCTATAAAAAAAAAACCAAATGAGACCGGGATCTAAGGACTTCGTCAAAAATTCTCTAGTCTATCCTCTTACTAGTGATGTGCCACATGCCATAAAAATCTTTTTACAACTTCGTGAATTCCCTAGAATTGTGAATCGAGTCACAAAATACAAAATTCCAAATTATGGTTTAAAAATTTTGTTTTGCTTAAATAACACCTGAAAAAGTATTAAATATGTTATCTCACTCTTAAAGGATAAAATCTGTCTCGTATCCCCCTTTTTTGGGGGAGGGGGTACTAGAAATAATAAAAAATGCATGTTTAACATTTATTTCATATTCTTTTGCATATTCTGCTTAAATTGTTGGCCTCTATTGCGAATGCAAGCCAGACATCTATTTCGTATTTCCACAGTTGTTGTACGAAGTCGCATTAGTCGCACGTAGAGGTATAAGCTATTTCTTAGAACCCTCTAGAAGCAAGTGAAACCAGATTCTGCTTGTAAGATGAAAATCTCTTAATGTTCAGGAAGCCTACAGTTTCAGGTTATATCAATTTCTATCCAATTTTACACAACCGTATCATAGCAATCTCACTGCGTTTAACCTTACCGTCGCAATATTGAGCGCATTATCCACTGAAACGTCTATTGCATATTGGTTTTGGAATTCTGAAATGAAATTCTACCCAGAAATAAAATTGAAAAAAGTTCACACAAGTAACGTGCACTTTAATAGTACCATTCAGAAAAAAACATTTCTTAAGACAGGTGGTACAAAATACTAACCGGTTCCAAAGTTTTAACTTCAAAACCAACACAGATACGTAACTATTGGGATTCCAAGCATTTGCATAATAAATCTTTCAGTCGTTAGAAGTTTTTTGTCTCGTTAGACGCAAAAGAATTCCAAAGTTTTGAAAGGTAAATTATGATATAGCATCCGCATCGAAGTTAAGGGTTGGTTTTTGGAGACTGGGACTCGGGAGTGTGCGCCGTGTGGTACGTCACGTCTTGATCAGACAATGCTGCAGGAGCCGCGGCGTCAGTTTAAGCTGGGAAATATGGTGATGCTGGTGTAAGATTCGGCCCTCGGTGGGCACGCACAAGGGACCCGTCGCGTTGCAGGCATCGCGTGAAGTGTAATCGCGCGATTAAGTGATGCGACCATCGCGAATGGCTAACAAACATTTTGATGGTGGACTGCATTGCGCGAATGCCAATTAGGACACCTCTTTGACATCAACATGTTTAATCGCGGATTCGTACTACTAAAATTCGCTCGAACTAAACGATGATCGTGTAGTCGCATTCTATTAAGGTAGCGCTAACGCAATACGCTTCGCGCCATGCAAATATCGTCTCTATAAACAAGCCCATAGAAAAGGACTGTCACACTGCTATGACTGTCGCAGAAAACGCTTTTCTCTAACTCAATGTGACTCATTTACAGCCGGGCATTGTACGTGTATTGAATGGAACTCAGCGAGGTAAGTTTCCAGCTCGCGGCTAATTGATAAGTCACGTTTTGCACCTGTACGCACTGAAGTTATAACGACATTTTGTATGGAAACCACTTTAAGTTGAACGAGTTTGCAAGTTGAAACATGTCAATTTTCTTCTCTTTGTGAAGTTAGTTGTTTTAACTGAGAGTTTCTTAAGTGTTAAGACGAGTGTAAGGAAGCTGGTCGTTAATGGAACATCGAGTTAAAGAAAAGAATCTTCGAACGGCGAGAACAGCGAGTCTGTCATACAATATTTTGCACCGAACTGTACCTAAATATGTAGTTGACTACAATTGGTTTTATATTTAGCTTGGAGCTAAACTGTTCACAAAATTAACGCAATATCATACATACATACCATCACGCTAGTATTAGGCAGAAGAGTACCAATGTACACCCACAGTTCACCGGTATGTTTAGGCCCTATGTAAAATAGGGGTTGAGCCTATTGTCATTAACCGAGCGCAAATCCTAACTCCGAGCTGCTATTGAGAATTTTATAGGAAAACCCAATAACACTTTGCTCGACCTGGGAATCGAACCTAACACCACTAGCGTAGCAGTCGCACTTAGGACCACTAGGCTAACGAGGTACAGTAACGCAATAATTTCTTCGAAAAACCTCTTTAAAGAAACCGTTTCGTTTATAGGCACATCGATTTGTTTGAATTTAATAATTGCTTTGTATTACAACCAACTGTCATCTAACTTCATTAATTTAGAAACAAAACTCCGTTTGAAAATGATAATTACTTTTATTTCACTACAGAAGACGATAAATAATTTAATTAGTCTTGAGTACCTTAGACTTTTCAGTAATAAATCGATAACGGGCTATCATCGATTTATTACTGAAGTCTGATTTTTGACGAATTTAAAATATCCGTGGACATGCCTTCTTGCGCTACCCGTATTCAGAAATTTTCCGCGACCTTTACCAGATCGTTGATTCGTCGTGCGGGCAGAGCAGGACCGGTCATTGTGGCTATCTTTCGGAAAGGCGTATGTCCAGCAGTGGACATCGTCCGGCTGATATGATGATGATACGTACAGTCGCGAGCATCAACATGTATACACTTAGCGACATTCTAAAGCAGTTTCTGCCCAAAGGATCGATTGAAATATAGTGGTGTTACGAATATCATATTCTGGATCCTATTAATATAGGATCCAGAATATGATATTCGTATTCGAATTAGAATATTCTATGAATTAGAATATTCTATGAAATCGATCTTATCTCAACGTTGGAATTGTTCATTCAAGAGAAATTGCTTTTCATTTTTGCCAAATGTATACATGTTTCTGCTCGTGACTGTACATAAAGTTCGAAAGTGAGTTCAAACTAGTAGTGGAATCAAGTGGGTAGGCAGGTTCGAGTCACAACTTCTCTAAAAATCACTTTATTTTACCCATGAAAACCGATTATGTTTCAATTTATTGTAAAATTTGATTTTTACTAACTTTAATATCAATAAATAGTTAGTCAATTGAGTAGGCCACGTAGTGACGTCACAGCGTGCTATTGCCATACAAAATCTATGAGAGAATCGCGTTTTGACAGTTCATAAAAAGTATGTCAAATGATGATGGTGGGCACCACCCAATTAAGTTACCAAGTTAGTTAGAGATAGAACAAGACGCACACGACAACAGAAAACATAGTTCTATCAACACAATAAATTCTTATCACAGCTATGTTTTTGTGGTCGGAAGTGTGAAACTTTTACTGGAGCAAACAATGCCTCTCTTGATTTTCATATTGTGGTCTACCGCTTGCGGCAATCGGAAAACTCAATTTGTCGATGCAACCTTATGTAGGTAAGAATAAAAGTAACGTTATTTATATGCGATTTCAGTGTTGTTTTCAGCTATTATTAAGTATGATTTATTTTAAATCAAAGGAAAGTTTATTTAACTAGAGGTGCCTAAGCCGACCTGATTAATTAAGACTGCAGGAAGACGCTAGATCAGGCCGCTTCCAACCGAACTTTTTGAAAATCTTCGTCCAACAGTGAACGCCCTGCGGCTGATATGATGATGACAATGAAGAGAGTTCCTCCACAACAAAAAAAAAAGCCAGTCATGGGGACTACCAACAGAACTGGTATTCAGCTGCGTCCGGTAAGACTGGATGCCGACCCCAACATAATTGGGAAAAGGTTAAGCATTATCATCTATGACGGGGACTGCCGACAGAAGTAAAAACTTAACTTCCCATTAGCAGTGAGTAAATAAGTTTTGCACCTCCCAAAAATCTCTCAACGCGGATAATATTCATTTGAATAGTTGCAAAGGTCCGCGTATGGTTCTTTGAGCTACTATCAGTTTTAGACACCCAGTATATATTTTCACACTAAACGTTATCAGCCAACAAACAGACCGTGTAAAATTCCTTCCATAACACATTTAACGGTTTTGTGTGTACACAGTTTACGAGAACAGTAATGATATAAAGTTTACGGAGACCTGACGCCTGGCGGTGTTTCGAATTGTCACTGGCCACAACACTGCGGACGATGATAGAAGAATAAAATTTATTGCATCGTAAGACTTTATACTGGATGTTTACAACTTTTCTTCGATTCTTATTTATCCCATTAATAATAAAATACTAGCCAATTACTGTCCCACTGCAAGGGACAGGCCTCTTCTCATACAGAGAAGGTTGATTGATCGATACGCTTTCTCGCATTTTCGTCACGAAATAGCGATTTCAGACTTATAACAATGATTAGCGTAGGTTTCCTTACAGTGTTTTCCCTTTATCAGAAATGCCCAAAATAAACTTAGAAACACAACTTAGTTACATAGTTATAAATTGAAAAATTAACTCCAGAAAATTAAGTCCAGGTTTCCTTACAATGCTTTAATTGTCAGTAATGTCCAAGATAAACTTGGAAAGTAGGTACATATGAATTGGAAAAAGTCACATTGGTACTTGACCGCAGTTGAACCCTCTATGATCACGTCATATCCAATTATAGATGGAAAATGTGACTGCAGTAAATATGAGCCTAATGTCGCTCTAATGTACCAAAGGTAACATTCACAGAATACTAAGGGATCAAAAATTGGACCAAAGTTTTGTTAATATTATCTAAAAGGTAATATCTACCACATAACATACCATCACGCCTGCATTCCATTCATGTATAGGTTCCGTGTAATAGATGGGGAGAGCTTATTGCCATTAATCGGCAAAAACCTTAACTCCGAGCTGCTACTGAGAATTTCATAGAAAAACCCAATAACACTTTACTCGAACTGGGAATCGAACCCAAGACGTCTAGCGTTGCGCTTAGGACCACTAGGCTAAAGATGAAGTTAATAGTAGGTATCTAGTTTTAGTATAACATACATACTATGTCACTTCAGTTCTAGCCGTACCACAATCTTTAAGGAACTGAACGAAATAAGTGCCTAAAATACCTATAAAACAATGTTTTACGACTAGGTACAGTAGTATACGACTTTCGTGGGAACACTTCACATAGTCTCGAGAGGCGTATAGTAATTTATATGCCGTCAATATTTCTTCGGGAAAACGAAAAATAAAAACGTTCGGTCCGTTTACCTTCATTCATACAAATACTTTAGTACCTATATTTTTCGTTTTATCTTTTATATGAACAAATAATAAAAGATTCAATCTGATGTAAAACAACAGTAGGATGTTTTACATCATGTGTTGTCTAGGGTTCGATTGCCAGGTCGAGCAAAAAGTGTTATTGGGTTTTTCTATAAAATTCTCAGTAGCAGCTCGGAGTTAGGATTTGTGCCCGGTTAATGGTAATAGACTCCCCCTATTACATGGGACCTAAAACATACCGGCGAACTGTGGCTGTACATTGGTACACCTCTGCCTAACCCTGAGAGGAATACAGGCGTGCTGGTATGTCAATCTGATGTAATCACTTAGTCTTAAAACCTATGGTTCCGTGGCACAAAATAAAGTAGTTAGTATCGATTTTAAAAGCCAATTTCAAAGGTTTTATAAACACTCTCTACTTTCATTATCAAAATAAAAATCTAAAACGATTTTCAGCGACAGCAAAGTTAATACGTTTTTAAACTTTGACGACAACAATTAAAATAATTTGCAAGTTTCTTGAAAAGCAATTTCATTTGTAATATTAATAAAATACCGGGGAATCTTATTGTTGCCGTTTTACTTCAGAATTTTATTGATCATTAAATAAATATTTCTCAAGAATACTTTCTGTGATTTATTAAAGACTATTCTTTGTACTCTTACTTTTATTTGAACATAGGTACATATTTTTATTATTTCTTAGTTACGATATTGTAGTAGATTTACGATACTATGACTACAGGCCTGGCTATAAGGATGAAAATACCTCACGCCGCATATTGTATCAACTACGACAGGGATGGCAAACCAAAGGCACGCGACAAAATAATTCGAGCACGCCAAAAAATTTCAAAACTATGTAGGTATTTGATCAAAACCGATTTGCAACAGCAGAAATCACACTAACCTTTTATTTAAATAAACATGAAATAGTAAATATTACGATTCTTGTTCAAACGAGTTGAAGCAAAGAGTTTATAGCAACTAGTTTTCTTTTTCTCCATTAAATCGCTAACTCAAGATTCTTTGATGGCACGCCATAGTCACTTTTTTTAATATATATATAACAAACTAGCGCACTGCCCTCGACTTCGTCCGCTTGGCTTGTTTCACCCGCCTTGCGGTAAGTCTTTGGTTACTGTTCAGCTCCCGTTGGTCTTAGCGTGATGATCTTTATGTATAAACCTTGCTCTTAAACCCTCTATCTATTAAAAAAAACCCATCAAAATATGTTGCGTAGTTTTAAAGATTCATGCATACTTAGGGGCAGAGAAAGCGACTTTGTTTTATACTAATAATATACCATCACGCCTGTATTCCCCGAAGGGTTAGGCAGAGGTGCACCAATGTACACCCACAGTTCGCCGGTATATTTAGGTCCCATGTAATAGGGGGCGAGCCTATTGCCATTAACCGGGCACAAATCCAAATTCCGAGCTGCTACTAAGAATTTCATAGAAAAACCCAATAACACTTTTTGCTCGACCTGGGAATCGAACCCGGGTCCCCTTGCACAGCAGTCGCACTTGCGACCACGAGACCGGGGCAGTCTTTTGGCAATGATGTATTTGTTTTATACTATGTAGTGATAGTGATGACACGTTAACCGATAAAGGTTCGCCATCCCTGAATTACGATGTTTGTTACTGAAACCTCTATGAAACCGAAAGCCATACTTTACCGTACATTAATAGTTTTGTATATAGACCCTTGTTCTTATTTACCTTTGTTACCTAGTTATTGACCCTTGGGGCTCTGCGAATACTTGATGAGTACAACGTCGTGTCGGATGGCTCTGACGTCACTAGTCAACGTTGACACAATACAATGTCAATAGCTCATTGCTTACTGTGGGAAACATTGATCCTTCTGAATAATTAGGACAGTAAAAGAGGAATAATGAAAAAAGTTGTAGTGTGTTTTAGAGAAATTGATATTATTAGGAATAACTGGCAACGCAAGGAGGGAACTACCTAGGAAGATCTAAACTGACCTTATTGGTGAGGTTCTTCGGAAAGGCTAGGTGCGCAATACTCGTCGTAACCGGCATGCTTGTATGCGATGGATGAATGTACATAGTGGAGGCGAAAGGAATATGTACCAGATGGCGTTCTGTGTTTACTGCCTACCCAATGGGAAAAAGGCGTGAGTTTATGTACGCATGTACATGAAAACTACTTTTAGGGTTCGCAAACGGCCAACGGGGCCCTGTTGCTAAGGCTCTGCTGTCTGTCCGTCTGTCTGCCACGGGTACACAGGTAGGCACTCACTATAGCTACAATAGCAAAACATAAATAAAAAATAAAGACCAAAAATTACAAATAAATTATATATTAAGCTTATCAAAAGCATTTATTTAAAAAAATAATCAAATTACTGTGATAAATGAAACTACATTTTGTATCGCAAATATCATTTTGATTAAACATTAATTTTATCATCCAAACAAATAAGGTCAACAATTCATCAGTAAAATAATGAAGCATATTTTACGTTAATACGTATCATTATTTCAGTAACTTTAGGTGTTGGCATACTATGGAATGAACTGTTGTATTGGAAAAATCGCAAATCCGAAAATCACGTTATAAAATGTACCTAGTTTCTGATATGAAAGTAGGTCAAGAAGCGATGGTAGCAGATACCACAAAAAACATTTTTACAAAAAAGACAACCGCCTTCAAAAACGGAAAAGTGAAAAATTACTTTAGTTTTAGAAATCGAAGGCTTTGGTTCTGTTTGTAGCTTTTTACAGTAGAATTGAATATAAAAAAAATATCTCGATGAATTAAGAACCTCCTTCTTTTTTTAAGTCGGTTAAAAAAAGTTAACTATAATATAGAGCTCAACATTGAAACTAGCAACTACAAGTTATATCTTTCTACATATTCTTCTATAAATTCTCAAACACCCATATTATAACGACATAGTTCTAACAACTCTAGGACCTCAGATCACAAATACTGAAAAAACAAATTAATCCCCTGGCAATAAGGTAACAATTACAAAAAACCTTTCTCATTTAGACGGGACCATATTTCACTTACTAAGTGAAGTTTCCGTTGAAACATAAGAAGGGGTAAAAAACATAAAGTACTAAATTGTTATCACGGTGCTCGTAACTCGCCGTCGCCGGCTGTTTTTGCCTCGCCTACTTGTCACCTTAACTTCATTAGCATAGGCATCAAGCCGCGCAAAATATGCTCACTCAGACATATTTTATTACAGAGTAATTCACTTTTTTGGGTTTGATTTGAATAGGCGGCCGTACCGAAAAGGGATGGGAGAGGCTAAGCGGGTGTGATGAAATTTAATTATTGCAATGTTTAAAATGCGAATCGTTTATCTGCGCTAATATTATAAGGCTGAAGAGGTTGTTTGAGCGCGCAAGTCTCAGGAACTACTGGTCCGATTTGAAAAATACCTTTTGCGTTATAGTATAGGCTGTACAGGATGACTTTTCATTCACCTGCCATCCTTAAGAGGATAAAAGTACTCATGAATATGTACAAATTTTATAATGGACCCAACTTCGAAAATGAAAAAAAAATTGAAGTTACCTACAAAAATGCACTGCAAGACGATCAACATGTATGGATCAGCTGATTTTTTTTATTCATATTCAAAACTCGGTCGAAGTCATGAGTACTCTCACCTCCTGAAAGATGGCAGGTGAATGAAAAGTCTCCGTGTATAAAATCATGCTACGACGCCACAGGGGAAAAGCAGTAACTAAACGCAGGTGAAACCGCGGGGTACCTATAGCTATTAATAAATAAAATAACGATTTCTTTTCGCACTGTGCGGAGTCTAATAATAATCTCTAATCTCTCTAACATTCTGAAATGGATTCTGGCTGGATTCTCTAAATCTCTAACATTTGTTAATTATACACAGATGGGTAGTTAAAATCGGCACCGCTTCAAGTTCGTAGTACGCGCTTAGCCTTAGGGAAATGTGTGAGACGGGAGGTGTGAATTATTGTCAGTCTACGAAATTTAGTACTCTTGAGTACTCCTTTCAATCGAATATCTCCTTTCCAATGAGAATTATTTATTATATTTTCTTTGTGGTATAGGTAGTAAGTAGCGGTAGAAATATAGTAAACGGAGGCGGCGCCCGCTTGGGCCAGTGCATGACAAGGTTGCGGAATTTATTCGAAAGAGTTACCTCGGCCCTGGAATGCAAAGGGCATTTGGAGAACCGCGGATGGGTTCTCGTCAGTAAGAGTGTGACACAACCTTTCGCTCCATAATGGAAGAAGTCATTCGATATACAAAATGATAGACAAAAAAAAACTTTATAAATGGCCAATAGACTCCTCTCAAAAGCAAGTTGAACTATGTCCAAACCTTTATATTAATAGAAAACACTACTAACTGTCAAGTCGTAAAGTGTGAATTGCTACCAAAACGCTGCCATGTGTTAAATACATGTTTTATTAACAACTTTGACGTCGTCGTCCGTAGATGTGTACATAAATCCAATATAGAAGTCGACAACTTTGCAATGCATTTCCATTTAAAAGTTCCTCAAGATTTATGGCCGCCTGGTGTCTCAACTGCGAAAGGAGGGTTAAACTATTCAGTATCTGCATCCTGTGGGTGTCATTTGTGAAGGCGACGGCTGATTAAGACAGAGGAGTGCACTTTACCTACAAAGCACTGTCAGTGTTGGCCTGATAAATACATCATGCCACATGCAATACTGGAATTTGAGATCTATTTCCCATTCCCAGGTCGGACAAAAAGTGTTAATTGGATTTTTCCAATACGAATTTCTCAGTAACGGTCCGTAGTTTGGAAGTTGGTGGTGTGACACCCCCGTGCCTCGGCAAGCGCGGTTGTGTGGTTGTGTCAGATTGCGGTCCCATTGGGCTATAAGAATTAGGAAAGAGAGATTGCACCTGTTTGCGCACACACTCGTGCACTATAATATCTGTGACGCATTTCGCTAGTCTCTATTAAGATTAGCTGGACGTCACCGAAATCGGTCTGGAGAATACATTTAGCCGATTATAATAATTGTCTCTTAAATTTTAACTACGCCTTAGTTCATACCTAACTCTCTAGGGCGTACTTAGCAGCGACCTAAATGAATGTTTCTTAGTTAATCCGTGACTTAACCGACTTAAGTGCTGACGGCCCATTAGACCTTTTGTGAAAATACGATTTATCATAATAATATAAGAGGATTGTCGTGTTTCCTATTTCTCAGGCAGTAAAATATTTTCCTACGCAAAACATAGTGTCTTTTTATTAAAAATCTTGTTTAACGAGAACGTAGAATCTAAATTAAGTTTACTTTATTTAAATTGTGCTACTATTATGAACGTGAAAGTTTGTGAGGATGAATGGATGGATGGATAGATGGATGTTTGTTATTCTTTCGCGTTTAAACAGCTGAACGGAATTAGCAAAAGCACACATACATATAGGTATTCATCCAACTATATTTTTTGCCTCGAATTTATGTTCCCTTAGGATAATTAAAGACTGGCCCAATTTAGAAGTCTACGCAGACGAAGTTGGAGACAGAAGCCTGTATTTGAATACCTAAATTGATGGATCTGAAACTAGTTTATAATCGAAAAGTGAAAATGTTTTTGTATAAAACTTTTCAAAGTGAGGCATAACTTTTAAAACTAACATTGTCCCAGGGGAGTTGGTAGTTCATAGAAAAGTTGTTTGAGATTCAAATGAAGGATCGTGTTGAAAACAATCCACATTTGTATAAGTGGGTTACAGAATTTTATTTCAGTTGGTGGTGTAACACCCGTTTCTCGGAAAGCACGTGAAGCCGTTGGTCCCGCCTGTCATCCGTAGATCTTTGGCAGTCGTTAAGGATAGTCAGAAGCCAAGAAGTCTGACAACCAGTCTAACCAAAAGGTTTCGTGTTGCCCAGAAACTGGGTTGTGGAGATCAGATAGGCAGTCGCTCCATGTAAAACACAGGTGCATCCGGTTACACTGGAAGTCGACCTCAACATTGTTGGGAAAAGGCTGAGCAGGTAATGATGTTACGGAATTTTATTGTTTGTAGTGAAAACCGAGTACATGTTACAGATTGTATGCTTGTATATTTATTTTATAAAAGTACCGACTACTGAGATTGCAATTTCACAAATAAAACTTGAGAAGTTAAAAGGAAATGTATATTAGTTTTCCCTTTCTTTCTATAACCAGAAACTGATACATGGAACAAATATACGAATATTGGAATGTTAAAGCAATAATAATATCCTCCTGACCGAATTTCGGTTACGGCATCAAATCTCAATGGCGACTTAGCCAAGTACTCAAGATCTACTTAATTATAAAGCAACGGTAAATTAATTGAAGAAATAAAAGGTCCGATTTGAAAAAACCTAATTATTGCTATTGCTTTATAGCCAGATTTTCAAGGAAATTCATAGGCTATATACCGGTACTCTACGACCCACGGAAGCAGAGCAATAAAGCAATAATCAAAGACGTGGTTTAACGGCGGGTAAAACCTTGGATTATTGCTAGTGTTATATAGAATACTTAACCTATCCTAACCTAATTCCTATCGACTTTGCTATGTACAAATACAAAATAGTTTATTGTCACAATATTAGCATTTTATAACATTAGACGTGTTGGAAGCCTCCTTTTAAGCAAAGAATGCCTGTGTTATGTGTGTGGTTATATTGGGTTTGTTGAAAAGAACAGAGAGATACACAGGGCAATATTAAGGTGATAGATTGATTAACCCAATTTGAATAGGAATACCCTTTGGAAATTAAAATTAGAACAGCCTTGGGTTGAAATTGAGACCGGTTAATAATGATTGGCCCGCTCCCTTTTCACCCGGGGTACACTCGTCATTAGCGGACTTTTAAAATAAAATTTGTACCTACAATATGGAGTTAGATAACTGAGCTTCTGATCTGTATCCTACTTTATACACAGGTAAGTGAAAATTATGTTTTCTCTTACTACTCCTCTACTGTTCAAGATCCAAGACAGTAGTATTTCCCAGCGGCCGCCGCGGTAGACGCTTCGGGCGTCGGGAGCCGCGAGACGACTCCCGGCCACCGTAGGCGCGGATCTGTGGACGGTGAGCAATGGGTAGCTCACCGTCCGTACGTTCACTAAACAACGACAGACCGTGTCGACGGCGCGTTCGTGTTCCACGCGCGCCTCAAAGAGATGTCAGTAAAATTGGATGGGGCTACTGAGGGCCGAAGGTTTTAGTCAGTAAAAGTCTGACACTCCCTCCCGCCCCGCCCAGGGCGGGGGAAGTTATGTGATGATTTCCCGGCGACAAAAAAAAAAAAAAAAGGACTATTGTTTCTCCGAGACTCGTCAACCTTCCTTGTCTCGGTTCTGTTCTGGTGGTAGTCACTGTTCATTCTGGGTTTCAAGAGTTGCAATGACTGGCAATAGAGAGGAGACCTTGTTAAAAAAGAATCGATTGCAACACACCCTTACGATGTAGGAGTCAATTCGATTGCGGTCGATTTTCCCCAACCATCTCCTCAAAATATAACTACATACCATCCATCACGCCTGTATTCCCTTGTAGGGGTTAGACAGAGGTGTACCAATGTACACCCACAGTTCGCCGGCATGTTTTTAGATCCCATGTAATAAGCCTATTGCCATTAAGCGGGCACAAATCCAAAATCCGAGCTGCTGCTGAGAATTTCATAGAAAAACCCCATAACACTTTTTGCTCGACCTGGGAATTCAAAATATAACTACCTTTTTTATAATTTTGTCTCAAGTCTCAAATACGTCTCCTTATCAACAAACACCCTTATTTCTAATTATGCTGAGATATTATAAATGAGTACAACAATGAGACACGTCCTTACGCCCGCCATAGTGATAGGTACGCGATGCCCTTGCCGAGTTTTGCCGTCTGACTTAATAATTATGTAGATATGGCATTAGACAGTGCGTAATCACTGGCCTCCATTGACTGCATTAATTGAAGTACCTATTTATAGATTATCTTTATTGTTTTTAACATATTTATTTTTAACCGACTTCACAAGAGAGGAGTTTATCAATTTAGAAGTTTAAATTGTTTTTTTTTTTTATATCGTTAGACCCTGTCAAATATACTTTTTGCTTATTATGATAAATAGAAACTAACCCTTCGGAGAATACAGGTGTGATGTTACGTTATGTTATGTTATGATTTAGTAGTATCATGCAAGTTACTTTGTATTCACGTGTAATTGAAAATGATTCAACAAATATGAACTGCCTCGTTAGCATAGTGGTCCTAAACGCGACTGCTACACTAGAGGTCTTACGATCGATTCTCAGGTCGAGCAAAAAGTGTTATT
This sequence comes from Caradrina clavipalpis, assembly GCA_932526535.1. Classification (NCBI taxonomy): domain Eukaryota; kingdom Metazoa; phylum Arthropoda; class Insecta; order Lepidoptera; family Noctuidae; genus Caradrina; species Caradrina clavipalpis. Next base: position 6,836,687 of record OW052103.1, read on the forward strand.
GGGTTTTTCTGTGAAATTCTCAGTAGCAGCTCGGAGTTCGGATTTGTGTCGGTTAATGGCAAAAGGCTCGGCCCTTATTACATATGACCCAGTATTACAGGTATGTGTAAGTCAACAAATATTGTACAACGTTGATTTTAAAATATAAGAGTAGGTATATGGAGCTTCTGGTCCATTCTTTGTCATACGCAACTATTATCTTTTGGAAGGGCCAACTATATTCAATTCTCTATCTTTCTTGTAAGTGTCGTTCAAAAGTGATTTGACTTTGACGTGAATATAGACTCACCAGATGATGTTAACCACAAGAGCATAAAAATTTCGCCCGGTTTTAGTCGAGCCAATCTCCACGACGACAGTTGCCTTCTCATTGTTAACAAGCTTGGTTTCCAGATAATCTTATTTATTCCGGAAATATTAAGCCTAACACAATATCCTTTTGGATTATTTATGATTATAATAATATCTTCGGATTGTAATATTAAGCGGAAATTAATACTTCTGTAAGTAAGATTAGAACTGAATTTCCCTTTTCGTAAGTTTTGTTTACTTCCTCGACACCGATAGAACTATAAAAAAATGACGTGCGGTTTTTAAAAGTGAAGTACCTACCTACTCATGTTTTTTTTATATCATTGTATGGCAAACAAGCCGACAGCCCACCTAATGTTTAGTGGTCAGTTGGTCACCGCTACTTATAGACATCTGCAACACCAAATGGGTTGCCATCCCAGAGACAAAACTGAAATGTCCCATGTGTCTGTAATTACACCGGCACCACCCATACCCTTTAAGTCGGAAAACAGCAACGCTGCTTTGCGGCAGAAATAGTTATGGTGGTAGTACTTCCCCGGACAAGCTCTTTTACCAAGAGCTCTACTACTAGAAAACAAATTTTCAATTGCTTTATTTTCATTTGCTTTATATATTAACAGGTATATAATAATAATAATACCAGCTTATTATTGTCCCACTGCAGGGCAAAGGCCTCTTTTCATACACACATGGCACAAGCATTGCTTGACGCTTGCTCAAGGCGGATTGGCGATTTCAGACTTTTATTTATATAAGTTTTACTCCAACGTTATTAGAGATGTCCATGATGAACTTAGAAAGTTCCTTACTTTTACAGGTACCTGACGGCGAAACTACAAACATTGTTTTTTAATTAGTTAGTTTTTTAGCTATTTAAAAAAGCATTATGGTGTATATTTCAATTTATATAAAATATATATGTGTATATTAATAAAATACCAGAGCACCGTCCTTTTTCTTTTACCACTTAACCAATAGATAAGTAGTGGATTTCTTATTGATAAATCCTACATAATTATCAAAATACTTAAATTGCGAAAATATGTTGTCAGAATTCCGTTGTGGAACGAAAATTCGAGATATTCAGTTCCTCATTTCAGGCTGTAGGCGGACAAAGAAACTAATTAAAACATTCATATAGCAATCACTTGTTCATGAATGTTCACGAATTTATTCCTCATTTTTAAAAAAAAGAGCTTTATAATATCTACATAAAGAACATTTCAATAAATACATACATTCACAATTTAAATTTTAGCGAATCGGTACGTGATATTGAATTTTATTTTTTTATTTTTAGGCCATCTATTAGATTCCATAGGTAATAAATGTGATGTAGTATTTACATGGAACATTACGTCTGCCGCAATAGCTATATTTATGTAAATTTTTTATATTAGAAAACTTTTACGTGGTCAAAATACTTTTAGTATTTTTTTTTTTTCAGAGAAAAAGAATAATAAGAATGCAAGATATTGGTTGTGCTAACAGAAAAATTCATCGCGACATAGACATGTTTATTATATCAAATGGACAAATGAGAAATGGATGACAATTGTGGTAAACAAGTCCGTTTGTCCTTGGTTTGCCACTAATTTACAATTCCCGTTCAACTAAAGATCCGCTTAGTAATCTCAAAGTAACTTTTATTATTAGCGTGCTATTATTTTATAAACCCAAAATACATAAATACATATATAACGGAAAAACAACTTTACAACTTTTGTGCATACTATGACTGTAAATTTGTTAATAAATTCTATTCTAACTTTTGTAACGAAAAAGTGTAATGATTATTATATCAAAATAGTAAATAGAAATCAAATTGTATAAAGCACAAAACCCCATCAATAAATCACGGAAGAAAACTTTAAGTTATAAAAAACATTCAACACTTACCAACAGCATAAAAAAAAACAGTGAATACAAGCCAAAAAGTTCAGAAACTCGCACAAGTGATCCGTTGAATTGTTCACAAAACACTCCACTCTATTACCAAGTTCTTTATTTAAATTTAAATAAAAAAAAAGAAAAGTTCCTTATTTAAAAGTTATGAGATGAGAAAGTGTTGATGTATCGATGTATTCAGTGCACGAGACAAGGGCGACTCGCTCCGTCGCGAATGCGAACACGACTGAAATCGCTCCGAGCGGTGTAGGCCCACGGACCACGGCATAGGGCACACCGACTACGTGTTGTCACACGAGCCCAGTCACCCTGGCAATGACCACACACGTCATCAATTCCCTGTCATTTATCCCGAATATAATACTCACTCTTATTTACTTATTGGTAATTTCCCGCGTTGACGTGAGAATCATCTCTCAGTTGGTAGCTTGATGATTAATTGTTTTAAGATTTGCGTTAATATTTTTATTTCTCGAACTCATTTTTGTTTCTTCCGATAGAGGAATGGAGAACAAAACAATCAATCGTTCATCGCCTTACTATTTTAAGAGCAATCTGACCGAATCTCTTTTAGCGCTGGCGATTCCGGAAACCAATCAACGAGGTGCAATTTTCTCTAGCGGTAGGTACCAATAGTATGTACGATGCAATCTAAAATTGGTAAACAAAATTGCGTTTGAAGATTGTGACGAATGACCATGATTATTATTTTTCACGGACACATTTTCAAGTGGGCCGCCACCTCTACGTCGAATAATATTTTTCTCTTTCAGACACTGTAGGTACTATTTATTGTATTTTATTTCCAGACGTTGGCTTCAATAACTCGTAATTTTGACGGCCTGTCGATTTTATTTATGCCATCTTATTGATCATACCTGGCATTTATAGGTACAGTCGTACTTCTATATATATTCTATATAATTGTATAAAGACATGCCTATTTTCCCCCGAGGACTTAGGGTAATTATTAGGTCTGTGTATCTATCTATTAATTAGCCTAACTCAACATTAGATCGTGTGTATTTTGCCGAAAGGGTTAGACAAATATGTGCCCACACCTGTAGGCACACACATAGGTAACTAAATTAAATGAGATAAAAAAGAGACATTACATACCTGTTAACTATATATTCTTTACATAATTATTGCTGAGAAAGGACTTTTATATTTTTGGTTCCAAAAATCACTGTTTATGATAGCGCGATTTTTGGATGGAAACAACAGTACACGCTATTATTTTGGTGGTATTTAAAGTCCAGCCATAACATTTAAAAGTTGATTTTATTTAAAAAAAAATACCATCACGCCTGTATGGGGAATACAGGCGTGATGGTATTTTTAGGAAGGAAGGGTTAGGCAGAGGTGTACCATGTACATACACCCACAGTTCGCCGGTATATTTAGGTCCCATGTAATAGGGGGCGAGCCTATTGCCATTAACCGGGCACAAATCCAAACTCCGAGCCGCTACTAAAAATTTCATAGAAAAACCCAATAACACTTTTTGCTCGACCCGGGAATCAAACCCGGGACCCCTTGCACAGCAGTCGCATTTGCGACCACGAGACCAACAGAGCAGTTTTATTTAAAAAAAAACGGTAAATATGTTGGAACTTTGAACTTTGAACTTTAACATCCCCATTCCCAGCAATGATCCAGAAGCAAAAACTGATGGCGACGATGGGAAGAACATATAACTTTCGATTTTAATAAATGTTTTGTACACCCGTTATTAATATTTTAAATCCGAAGGCCCACTTACACCAGTCATGGGTACCTTTTAACTCCGAGTTAATAACAAGTCTATTATGTAATTTACTTCGATGTACCAACTAATTTTGAGTTATGCTCTTTGAGTTACGTTTTGGCGCAAGTGAGCCATAAGGACTAAGGGTCAATTCATACAAGCGCAGAGTCGAAGCGCATCGAAGCGTTAATCTGTAACTTAACACAGCAAACTCACCCGTATCTTCACAATGTTATGCACATTTCGTCTGAGATAAAAAGAAGACGCGGGGATTCGAGGGCATTCGACGGAATTCGTGCGTGTAATCTTTGCTTTAAAGTTCGCAATTAAAGCAACTTTGTTTCAATTTTGGAGAATTTGACTCTGCGCTACTATGAATTGACCCTAAACGACCTTGCTGTAACTCAAAAGTTTTACTTTATAAATGAGACTAAAGCTAACCTAATTATAGATCAGTAACGGTAACAGTGAGAATTGCAAAAGTTAAAATTAATTGTCTGTAAATTAATTCTAACTTTGAGGGTCGCGAACGTTTGATTAGGGTAGGACAAGAGAATATCGTCGACAGCTGATCAACCAATGCTAAATTTAATTTTACATTTAAAATACACGCCGTTCACACACATGAAAAAAGAATACGCAATACAAATATTGTACTAGCTTATACGCACGTCTTTGCCCGCGTGAATGTCGATCGCGGAACCATAATTATTTTTCCAAAATAAAGCCTAAGTTACTCCTTATGAGAGCTATCTGCTAGTGAAAGACCCGTAAAAATCGGTCCATCCCTTTCGGAGATTAGCCAGGAAAAACAAACAGACCGACAAAAAAAAAGTTATTCGGTATACATATATGCATACTTATAGTGCTGAAAAATGCATAAATGCTGTTATTTTCACATATCAAACAGACACTTTAAATTTATTATTTTTTTACAGATTTATGTTGTTTGTACAAGCCATAATAAAAATTGTATGCTTCATTAATTCAATTGCTGACGACTGAATCCAACGACTAAACACACCACAGACCTTTCTTTTTTACTACTTGCTTAACTGTTCGTAAAACTGAAACGGTGACATTGACTGTGAAACGTTTTCAGAGAAAGGAAGGCGAGTAGACAAGAACCCAATCACAGAGCGTTGCGAGTGACTTGTGAGTGAGTTGTGACTTGTGCTACCTTCGTGATACATCACGATGCGATGTTGTCATAGGACATGTCAGTGTAGTGATGGCCCAGTGGTTAAGGCGCCCGCCTCCCATAAACGAGACTGTGGGTTCGCAACCGGACACGGGCAAGTACCAGTGTGACGTTTTCAAATTCATATAATAATATATACTTTCTAAGTTTATCTTGGACATCACTGACATCGGTAACCATGTCATAAGTCCTTGAGGCGGTTTAGAAACTCTGACACTAGGGTGTGTTGGATCGTTAGACCTTCCTGCCCACACGATAAAGAAGATAGGACATGTCGAACTCTTATTACGTTATAAACAAGTTACGAGTACTTCAGGGCGCTCCCTTACACAATATAAATACAAATTATTCAAGGGCCTTATTCACATATGCCCCTCGCATCCCACTTAGAACAAAACACTCTATCTTACTTCGGTTCCGGATTCTGATCGTTTCCTAGAACCGAAAGTTTCAGGAAAGCTTTCAAAGCTAGAAGGGAATAAGTTGTTGGTAATCGTTGGTAACATTGAAAAATTACTTAGAGCGATGAATTGCAGACTCGCTCCTAATAGAAAGCGATCGTCACGATCGTTACTTTGTTCGGCGACCCGTAGGTACAAATGATCGCGGTAATCGTCTATTCGCGACACGATTGTCTTCTATTAGGACATTCAACTTTTGACCGGGTTTTGAGACAATTAGGTACAGGCAGCGTTACCTAAGTACCTTAACTGGTTACCCTCTTTTTGGACGAATTTTAATCCAAGGGTAAGCAATTGATGACGCTATCTGTACAACATATCTTTAGGAGAGGCATATGTGCTGCAGTCTAGTGGACGTCATTCAGCTGGTATGATGATGATGAAGATCCAAAGCTCTTCCAAAAGTTTTTTTTTGTATTTTTAGTAGGACAGTAAATTTCTCTTATGCTTAATATTGCTGTTTTTTTCGCCAAAAATATTTTGCACATCTTTCTTTCCATATTACAAGCAGGAAGGTAAATATGTATTATTGAAATCAATTTATAATGTGTAGTCACATGATTTTCCCTGTTCCGAAACTTAATTCATAAATTGTACGCATAACAATATAGGTAAACCACAACAATAATATTATTATGGTGGGTTAGCGTACTTACCTAATGTACCTACATTCTGGAACAGAGGCCATTACTCCCTATGAACTTGGAAAATACGCAAGTAATAACCAACAGTTCTACTTAATTTAATATTTTAATAAGAAAGTTTGGTGCTCATGTTTCTTACTTAATTACAACGGAATTGGGGATCTTTTGCACGTCTTCTGGCCCAATTTGTTACACCTAGGTACGTTTTTAGGGTTACTAAAATTATCTTACAGTCTTTTTCGTACCTACTTTGAAACGCGTTCACGAAAGTTTACGTTCACCTTTATATAAAATAGAAAAAAGTTTGATTCTGAACAGAATACTAATTACATTACTTTTACAAGGGATTTGAAAATTAATTGATTTTTATATTAGCATCGCAACCCAGGCACCTAAATTACCTAAGAAAAACATTCAAAGTCGCAGCAAAAACCTATAGTTTATAACAATATATTAAAAAGCTTGTGCAAACTACTTTAAGTAATGTCTTTAATCTTTGCGTCATAAACTAAAAGTGATATTACAGCAATAAACAGGTAATAGCTACCGGAAAAAACTGCTTCTGCGAAAGCCTCGAGCTGGACTTTACTGCTAGACATAAAACGCACTTATCTCTTCCCTATTAAAGTTCACTGAAATTGGTAAAAAATGTCCTTGCTACGGCATTATATTTTTGTATTAGCGAGAATGAAAGCAGAAAGTAACAGATGCAGTGCTTTCGTTGCATTTTAATAATAGAGGGGAAGTATACAAGTTAAGTAAAAACCAACATTTTGATGAAAACAGTTGAATGAGATCCGTAGCATCAATGTAACCTCAGCGCAGTAGCTCATAGTGGGTATTTCTTTTTAGATTTCACAAAGGTCTCATTGTGAAATCCAAAAGAAATATCCACTAACGAAAACGGGAGGAAACGTGACCATAGTTCTTAAGCATTGTAGTTACGTCAAGATAGCTATTATTAAAGCATTGTGACTTTCACAAAGTAGGTTTTTTCTTTCATGAAAAATTCCAGGTTCGCGATCCCAGGCTGTATTTAAGCACTTTTCAGCTTCTGCCGTATTATATTATTTCAATTCCGTTGACGAAGGTCGATTACAAAAGCATCCTGTGTACCGAAAATATCACGTTTTTCTTGAATAACTTTTTTATTTGCGCTAGAGCGATTCTGGACTAGGGTCCGATAATAGATTGGGGACAAATCTCTCTGTAGGGAGAGTGGAATCTGAACAAACGAGAAAATGCTCATCTTAGATAAGAGGAGCCGATGTTTTTAACCGTGACGTCAACAACGTAGCGTGTCTTACAGTGTTACAGTAACAGCAACAAAAGTGGGTGTAACTGTTATAATATGAGTGTTATAAGACCGTTATGAGTAAAATTAACGTAATTGTTTCAGGTGTGTTTGTTGTGGTGTAAACTGCCCACCTTGATGTAAGTCTTGAGCGATATGACGTGAATAATTTACTTGGAAAACTACTACAAAAGGCTACGTGGGTGCTCCGAATATTAAGCTAATGACAACTACAACAACAAATAACTAAGTTAGAAGTAAATATGGGCTTCCCCCAGACGACTACGACATTGATCAACTATCAGTAACATTTACAATAGAACCGGAAAATAAATACATAAACTTACGCCTTTTTCTATGGGGATAGGCAGAAACAACAGAACACCACCTGCTACAATCCTTACATACTCCATGCGCCTCGTTCACGTTCATACATCTGGTCATACAAGCACGCCGGTTATGAGTTCTACACACTCGACCTTTCGGAATCTGAACCGGAAAAGAAAGAATCATAAATCGAAGATAGCTTATCTTATCTTCTACAGCTATCTCATCAAATCATAAATCTACTTGATTTATGGTTATAAAGAGGAAAACTGTAAACTCTATTGAACGTGTAAACTGTTGTTCAAAGTATACTAAGAAGTACATTCAACCCCCACGGTACACTTATGTACTGTCAACAAAACTATTTGGTATACTGGCAAAATTATTAATCTTTCTACTGCATTGCCAATATTCTTTTTTATTGTATGCGTAATTACTTTTTAAGCTTATGACACACTTAAGAGAGTTATTTAAAATAATTGACTGCTCAGCACACTCACAACATTGTTTAAAAGTAATCGCAAGTCAAAGTCAAATGTTTCTCTTCAAAAAGTGTCACAGGAACTATTTGTGTTATTCAATCACTAATTGCGACATTTCGTAGAAAATCACTCTTTGTGACATCCACACTCATTGAAATAACAATAGTTTACACATTAGAGGCCGTAGTGATCCATGATATCAGTCAAAGTCAAAGCATTTTTTTCAATTAGACCATTTGCAGGCACTTTTGAATGTCAAGAAGTTACAGTTTAAAATCGAAGCTAGTTGCTGGTTCCAAAACGTAGCTGTGTATAGAGAAGAACGAGCGAAAAACTCCATGGACACTCTTTTCTTTCAATTTGGTTTTTACTAAATCTTGGTTACAAGTAAACTGTATATCAAATGGCTTTATTGACTGTACATATTGAGAGATTATATCGATGTTCCCGAACCATATGGTAATACTGTCGGTCGCAATTTATATCACCACGATGCGAAACAAACGTAGGGTAACGTGCTCAAAACATGTCATGTCGGCTTAGGAATACATTTACATCATTTTGCTGGTATCCTTTAAAACGGTTTTTGATTAAACCGTTTATTCTGAAAATATGCACCGTAACAGCGCGCTTGTAATATCGGGAAGAGCGCTCCGAACTAAAAGCGTTTGTTGGTTTTTTTGCACTTTATTTTAAAACGGATCGAATACTCTACAGTTGTACACTATCGGTGGTGGTTTTTTTTTTTTGCAAATGAAGTCGGGATTAATTCCGTATAAAATATTTACTGTTTGTAGATAATAAATAAAACAAACAGGGATATTGAATGGACACTTTTTAGTGTTCTTCTTAAAGGTTGATCTTCTGAAAAGTAAATGAAAAACACTTTTCTTATTTTCTTCCCTGATACTATTTAAAGTACAGTATACTTCATTAGATGTGAAGTTCAGGTGCGCGATACATGCAGTTTGTTGCAATTCTTCATCTGGAACAAGACAGCTCACCTCTACCGTTCTCGGAAATCGTAACTTGTTCCAAGAATTTACTGTGAAGACACTGACGTAACTACTACGTGTGGGTTTTCTAACAATACAAGGCAGTGAATTATTTATATTTTCTGGAGAGCAATAAAAACGAGTCCTGTAAAAGTAAAATAATAAATAACAACTCAGTACTGTTAGTTTATATGCCATAAAAATGTTTATTGGATTGAGAGAGACGGATGTATGATCCTGAGTATATAAGGATGATTTACGCAATATTATTATTATGTGCAGCCATATGATTATTGATAAATACTAGCTAGACAGTTACGTTGTGTTGGTAGATAGATTTATAGACAAGGCGATGACCAATCTATGTTGTGATGATAGATCTATTAGGTAACCTTCATCGTAACGACCCATCTGTACCTACCTATAACAATTTTCAATAGAAGCGATTACTAACGCAACATTAGATTATCTATGTATATCTATATCCCCACTTACGCTACGGAGATTAGCCTGTAAGCAGATACACCTGTTTGACGTATAATGCCCGGTTTCTAAAATATTGTTATGAGAAAATCGTTACTGTAGATCAATAATTGTGTTGCGGTATATTTATGCCCGAGACCAACAAAGAAGGATAATATTATTGAGTCAGTTTACACACTTTAAATCAAGTCGAATCACAATTAATCGCCATTTAAGAATCTATGTAATTGCTCCACGGTGTGAAAAAGACTTCTTGTTATCAGGTATTCTTTTACAACACGCTCGGGTGTTATCATTGTAAGGATCGCCCGGAGGACACGGTGTAGCATACAGTGGAGGTCTTTTCTGCGGCGGGGCACCAGCGTGTTCTTGTAGAGGTGTTTGGCGGCGGCGACCTCTCGCGTCCGTTCCTGGTTCAATTCTTGGCCGGAGCGAGGGGAATGGGAAGCAGTCACCTCCTTCTACGATGTAGTAATGCTAGCGACGAAGGAGGAGAAACGCGTGAGCAAGAGGCAAACCCCACGATCCAGCCGTCGCAACAGAAGAAGACGCCCCGGGCGTCGGGAGTCGCAGGGCGATTCCCGACCACCGTAGGCGCGGGCCTACTGACGGTGACTGTTAGGTGGCTCGCTGTCTGATCAGAACCAGGCCCGGTCACGGCGTGTTGTGTTCCACGCGCGCTTCAAAGAGGTATCAGCATAATTAGAGGGCCCAATAGGGCCAGTTCCTGCCAGAGGTGCGGAATTTATTCGAAAGAGTCACCGCGGCCCTGGAACTCAAAGGGCAAGAAGAAGGAACACGGTTTTAGTCAGTAAGAGTCTGACATTCCCTTTCACTCTAACCAAGGCGGTATAAGTCATTTGATAATTCCCCAACCTTAAAGAAAAAAAAGGTTTACTTTTACAACACACGTAATTAATTAATCCTTATCGGAAAAATTTTATTTGTGACCGCAAAATATTTTTAGCTACTTTTAAGTTCATAAGGTAATATTAATTAAGACCTTTTACCATTTTTTGTCACAAAAGCCCTTTGACCAATAATCTGCCCTCGGCAAATATTTGAGCAATTTTATGTTTGTCAAATATTGACCAACATTCCTCGTATGCGATTAATGAAGGCCTAGACTAGCAATAATAATAAATGTTCGTACGAAAATTACATTTTTTTTTATCTGACTGTCCCGTTGCTGGGCAAAGGGCTCCCCCATGTCCTCAGAAATATTTAATTACAATTAATTACGAAAATTAAGTTCGAAACAATTTCAAGTTTCCATCGTCGATGTAGTTCCAAATTCAAACCGCTAACAATTAAAATATTAATAGGAATCGAAATTGTTAATTTTACCCTTCACTCGAGAGAACGCTTGACTCGTCATTCGTCAACATCTTCCTGGCTTCGTTTAAACTCAATTTCCACTATTTTGAGAGTGATAGCCTTGATGTGGTGGCGTCTGTGCAACCACATCAAGCTATCCCGACCGGTTAAATTTTCCTAATTGAACATGAACCTAATTGTTTTGTAATAAAGTTGAAAAACTATCAAAGAAATTTGACAGATTGGGGTTTAATGTCTCTGTACCTACTGTGGAACTTTTGAGTTTTTTTTCAGCCTATTCCGTCCTAATCTTTGCCAAAGGCCTTCCTCCACTTCTTCCTTGAGGTTTCAGTACCTCATCACTCCAGTTGTGTGCTATATTTACATGTAGAGTACATTACCTTGTTTCTGCTGATCATCGGTATAATATAATCCGTTGGGGTAATAATGTCACGGGAAGGTATCTTTCCTCTCAACCACCGCCGGCTAAACCCAAAGCTTTTAATGTCCGAACATGGACCCCACCTAGCTACAATAAGTACTTAATACGCAGAGTAAGCTCTTGAAATAGTAAAGTGCCTAATAAACTTGTACTCTAAGGCTAAGGCTCACTTGCACCAAAAACTTACTTCTAAACACGAAAAACATAATGGTGAAATTACCAAATTATCAATGTGGTTCAGCTAAGAATATGATTTTTATTGATCTCGATCTGTCATATCAACTGTCTGACAGTTTGACTGTTTTTTAAACTATGACTTTTAACAATTCTATGATTTTAGGATATTTTTGCCAAGCCGTACTTTCCAAGTGACCATTGACAAGTCGAGCTCATTGACTATCCTATTTTAAGTCGAATCGCATTGTAATCGATAATTTAACCTCGTGTTAGCAACTTACTTTTGGAGCAAGTGTGCCTAAGCTCAAAGATCTACATAATCTTTGAACAGATCATCTACCCATTTTGTTGGATAGATAAAAATATTCTGTAGAAAAGATGGCCGTAGTTTAACACATGTGTGTCTATATCTCGAGTTTTCAGTTTCGAACCTGGTAACCCACTATCCACTTCACAAAATATTCATTTGAATTTCCTTTAACAAAATTTACCCGTAATTTGATAATGATTTATTGAATCGAACGTCAAATGAACTGTCGTGATATTCAGAATTGAAGGCCGCAAAGCTTGCCCTAGTCTCCGGGTTGGAGACTAGGATTCCCAGTAGATCAGCCGGACACTAATAAAATCATCGTTAATAAACAAACGAAAACCTGAGGCCATCACTTAATACTGGGAAATACAAAATACGAGCTCTATACATTTATTTTGAGCGAATAAACTTCGATCTCAAATCTAATTACAATTTGTTGGCTGAAAGAGATTGACTTACGAAACTCGCGGTTAGCAATACCAATGGTAGAGTGAACAAAATATTTGTGTTTACCGCCTGATCAAATATTTGATCGATTCTGAGCCAGTGTCTATGTTTCATTCGTAGTTTATGACGCCATAATTTCCCTACGGAAAGTCTTAGCAAGGAACGTTACGGCTTTATTTGCGGAACAATAATTACTCAGTTTAGTTTCAAAAAGTATAACTGAAACGACTTTAGAGAAAGGGAAGTTTTAGCATATGGAAACATATTGTGATTACTGAAAAGTAGACAAATCAAATCAAATCAAAGCATTTATTTCAATTAGACCATTTACAGGCACTTTTGAATTGTCAAGAAGTTACAGTTTAATATTGAAGCTAGTTGCTCGTTCCAAAACGTAGGTCTCTATGGAGAAGAACGAGCAAGAAACTCCATGGACACTCTTTTCATTCAATTTGGTTTTTACAAAAACTTGGTTACAATATTCTTGTTGCTTCTATATGTGAAAACAATGAAGGTGAATATAAAAAATAACAAAATTATAATAAAGATGTAAGCCATGGCAGTCAAGAGATGACCAATCCCAACTGACAGTACCCGTTCACGAATATGACGCGTGCATCAGCACCATTTAGCTCAACCATCTTGAAGGGAACCAAACGACCCAACCCACGCGCCACCGTCAGCGAGACATTAAAGTGAGCATGACGAAGCTCTCAACTGCCATGCTCAGTGTCCAACACATAGTAACTTAACAAATAAATGGCTCCATGGTACTCACATTTACAAAATTGAAATAAATTATGTTAAATTATATAAAACTAAGGTTTTTAGTGAACCTATTCGACTGATGATCCGTGGTATGTAATAAATAGCAATAAAATAACGGTAAACGACAAATTTGCAATTCCATATTATCTATTGTGGACTTTTTCGTTAGACTAAAAATTACACTTAATATACTCAACTCTACCAGAAGGATAAGAGGGAAGATTTAAGTTTGGAAGTTAGAGTTAAGATTCAGCTTTTATGTTTAAATTAAATAATTATTTGACATAAAAAACATACACAGAAGTAACTAGTTATTCGTCTCTAAAAATAAATAACTTTGCAACGCATAGCACATGAATGAAACTATGCCATGTAAATAATAATAATAATACTAGTTTATTAATAATAATAATAAATAATAAAAGTGATGTATTTTAAACCGTATAGATTCCCTACTGAAAACCTCTACTCTATTGCTGGCCTTCTCACAGTCAGGAAATTATATGTTCTCCATGCTGTTTTGAAATTACATAAAACTCTCCGGTATGATGCGAACCTCAGCAAAAAAAGACGAAAATATCTTGTTGCACCAGAAATCCCGGTTAAAACCTCATATGCGAAACGACAGTTCACCAGACAATCCGCTTCTATATACAACAGAATAAATAAACTTTTAAATATTTACCCTATGTGTTATTGTGAATGTAAGAAATCTTTAATAAACTGGCTAAAATGCAAGACTTATGCCGACACTGAAACTCTTTTACATTGATACGTGTTATGTGAAAACTTATTTAAAAGCGATGTACACACACACACTTACACACACCCTCACATACATGCACACACCCTCACGCCCTCACACACACCCACACGCAACCGCACATGCTCATAGATTTAAGTTGAAATTGTTTTCTTTTAAATGTTCCTTTCTACATTTTTATTGTTTCTAGTTTTAGAAGAGCGGGGTCTCCTAGCACAGGTATCTATCATACTTAAAAGGAGGCCTCTATGTAAGAATTGTTGTAGAAGTTTGTAATAAAACAGAAATAAAACAATTTATTATTATTATTATTATTATTATTAATAAATATCTAATAACATCGGCGGATTGGCAATTTGTAATAAAATAAGTCAAAATTGATATAAGTAGTTGTATTTTATAATCACCACAACGGCTTTAGCTCAACTCTTTTACAATGGTTTAAGATATCAACTGCCTCGTTAGCCTAGTGATCCTATACGCGACTGCCAAGCTTCGGTTCTCAGGTCGAGCAGGTCAGGTGTTATTGGGATTTTTCTATTAAATTTTTAGTAGTAGCTCGGAGTTAGGATTTGTGCCCGGTTAATGCCAATTGGCTCGCCCCCTAAAAACATATCGATGAACTGTGGGTGTACATGTACATTGGTACACATCTGGATACAGGCATGACGATATGTATGTATAATGGCTGTAGCGGTTAAACCTGCCTCTGGTTTGCCAATAAAATCAAAAATATTTTTAAAACAAATAAGTTTTGCATTTACGTAGACAGTTAAACAACCAAGTATCTTTGCAGATAGTAACACATCGTATCTCGTTTCATATAGGGCCTCACAGTAACAAGACTGATTTGGTTTACTATGTACAAAAGAATATTATACCTTTTGTATCAAAGCTTTCGTCCTAATTTAGGAGAAAAAGTTTTTCGTCGAAGACAAAATCAAATGAAGACGCACAAAAGAATCAAAGAGCACTCTTATTGGTCTAGGCTACCTACATCATGTAAATGTGTACCTAACCTGTGGGTAGATAACATTTATATATTGTTGATGTGGGTTCGTTTATGTACATTTCGATATGTTGTTTTTTAGCACTCGTATAAATCAAGAGATAGAGCAATTTTTTTACATCTGTCTATATCTATACTGACGATTTTGGATACGATAGAAATACTATAGGATATATAACATCGATGCAGGTCGCTTCCGACCGGTTTATGTGGACATCTAAAGGGGAGGCCTATGTTCAGCAGTGGACGTCCTATGGCTGAGATGATGATGATGATGATGATATAACATCACGCTACGATCTATGGGAATGAAGCAATACCTAACCAAAGGCGTACATAACGCGGGTAGCTAGTTTATTTATACTAATTAAGTACATCAGTTGTGTAGTTAAAAAACTGCTTTGTTATACAACTTTCGAAAAGTATTGTCTAAAAATACAGAAGATACAAAAACAAAGATAAAATCAACTTATACTTATAAATTGAACGGACGTTACATTGACGGAGTTTGCAAGCGTACTAGTGCTTTAATAAAAGTTATCAACATGCCAATTTTCATAAACCTATGCTTCAGTATAAATCCTAGAAAGGTGCAACGTTTTACCTACCTACGCCAGGTTGAAAAACTGCATAAACCGAACACGACAACACGTAGTCGTCTAAAATGGCTAATTGGGAGGTAGGCGTACAACTTGTAGTTTCATAAAACATAACTTGCCTAACGATACGCTCTAAATAGTCTTGTTTCCGAGCGGCGAGATAATATACAGCATAACTTAAATACAAACCGTCAAACTAAGTTTAATTAGTTTTTATACGGAACGCGAAGCCTGCTACCGGTTACACGAGATCAAAGAACGCGCGACCCGCCTTCATGTGCTAAATAATCATAGTAGCCTTCACTACGAATACAATGAGTTGTTTTTAGTGCAAATTAATTGGCAAATTTATACTAGCACAAAATACAATCATAACCCTTCTGTTAATGTGTAGCATAAATCAACATTTTTAGTTCATGCAAATAATAAAATCCAGCTGCAAGCAATTATTTCAACAGTTTGTTTAATCACGAATAATTTTCAAGTTTTGAACAAAAGAAATAATGGGTTTACAGTAATTTTTAAAGGTCTCCAAAAATTTGGATTTTCTCAAATGGTTTTTTTTTTGTTACATCATAACTCCGTCATTAATCAACCGACTTGAAAAATTCTTCTCGACGGTTCAATTGATATTTCACCAATACCGATTAGATACAGATTTAGTTGTTCGTTTTATAAAACGAAATTACTGAAAATTATATCGTCCATGTAAACAAACTGTGAGTTTTTTCATTTGTGTTTATCTTGTTAATTTACGTAGGTAGCATTACCGTTTCTTCATGAATGTGTATGACAGAAAGTAGGTACAAAAAGGCGAAAAATACAACAGCCTTCAAAATCTACAAAGTTAAATATAACTTCAGTATTTTGCCTTTCTAAATATCTGTACACAGAGAAGTATTTATATAATTTTCTACTCAACATTAAAGTTGAATGCTCAGATCGCTGAAATGTTCGCGAAGTTATTTAACAAGGCAAGAGGAGGTACTTCACCCGGACTATTTGATAAGCGAGTACTACGACTTATAAAGTAAGTAGATATTTCTGCTGACTTTTTCGATGTCACTGCACAAGTAGTAGCGAAAACTTTCTACATTGTCCTCCTGTTCCGCTGTTTTGTAATTTATTAGATTAAGGGCCTTATCACACTTGCGAATTGCGAGCGTGTTTTCTATACAAATATCTGACGCGGCGAATTCGCTGCGTGATCGCTTTCATACAAAAATTAAATTAAAAATTTAAAAAACCCCCAACACAAAAACCTAAGTTCCCTTTAAAAAGTAAAAAAATAACAAAAAAAATACGTCACGTTGGGGGACCGCTCGGGACGATCGTATCCTAAATGCAACATCGGTCCCCCAACGTGACGTATTCTTTTTGTTATTTTTTTTACTTTTTAAAGGGAACTTAGGTTTTTGTGTTGGGGGTTTTTTAAATTTTTAATTTAATTTTTTATTTTATACTTTTTATAGGTACCTTATTATAATGTCGCACACTGAGGGAGCGCAGATATCGAGGTCGCATATACTGTATGCGGTTGCGCGGTCACTGTTTGCGGCGCGGTCACTGTTTGCGGCGCGGTCACTGTTTGCGGTTCGTACGCTGTTTGCGGCGCGGTCACTGTTTGCGGTTCGTACGCTGTTTGCGGCGCGGTCACTGTCACTCCGCTGGAGGTCGCGGCACTCTCGGTTGCAGGCACTCCGTACGCAGTCGTTACTACTGCGGGCACTGGTACTGGCACTGTTTCTTGCGCGTCGTGAGCTTCTGCGATCACTTGTGTTTCACTCGGCACTGAGTGTGTGATCCAATCTTCCACACGGCGTGTTGTAGTTTCTTCATCGGACGAGTCTTCTTCGGCGACGGCATCTATCTCGGCCAGTTCCGCCTCCAACTTCTTCTTGACGAGATTTTCCCTCAGGCGCACTAATTCCCTCTCAGCCTTGTACTCGGCCCTCCGGCGGAGGTAATCGGCACTCTTCTGGCCGCTCTTCGATGAGACGTGGCTGGTTCTTGATCTTGGCGTCCGTACCACCCGTAGTATCTCCGATTCCCGAGGCACTGCAGCCGCGTCGCGATGGTCAATCACGCGTCCGGGGCCCGCCAATGGAATCACGGGTGCGGGTAATGCCGACGATACTGTAGGCGCTATCGAAGGTGATCCCGGTGCCATTTCAGACGGCACTCCTGAATCGGCTTCCATCTCTCGTCGCTTGATCAACGCTGCCTCCAACTTGCGCAGCTTGCTCCTCGTGGCGACTGAGCTTCGTTCACTCATCTTGAATGCTTCAGACTTCTCAGGCTTGAAACTTCAAACTCTTCAGGCTTGAGATGTAATTCTTCAGACGCAGGATCCGGCTCGAAGGACCAAAATTGTAGAATATTCAGGCGCACGGGTCGAGGGTTCCGAAGAATTAAATAAAAGACGAGCAGAGTCTTGAACCACTTATATTGTTATTCACAAGCTTCCGATGATTGCTACAATACGACTGACTTACGACTGACACATTTTGCCGTGAGGCGGCTATATTTATCACTTTCCTACGTGGGTGCAAGTAGTGCCATGACAAATAAAATAACAAAAGGTGTTTGCACCAATTACGTCACAGTATTTCTCCCATATGTCTCTACGGTGGTGGAAGTAGTAGGTAGGGCGCGACATCATCAACAAATGGTCCAATCAAATATGCACATTTTTGTCATTAAATTTACTTATAATCTAGAATCATTTATTTACCTTATTTCTAGATGTATCCTAAGTTAGATTAATGCTAAAAATAACCTAGGACTAAAAGATAATCAAAACATACATCATTTTGATTATATAACGCAAAAGCATCTATATTTACATGAGAATCAATTATTGTTACAATTATTGTAGATTTAGGTTTCCTATTTTATATACCTACATACTTAAAACTACATAAAGCCCTCGTGCTCTCTTACACAACTTTTGAATATAGACTTAACATAGAAGATACAGTTTCTTAAATATCATCAGCAATACAAAACTTTTTTGCTATTGATAAATTGATTACTAGCTCTTGCTCGGGTCTTGGTTCTCGTAAAAAAACACCCTAAAGACCCCCTTAATTCAGCAATGTCCCAAAATACTTAGCTGGCACCGCTTACCTAGCAACACCTACTTGTTAACTTTTAGCGCCATAGGTCAAGAAGTTGTTGATATTTCGTGTTCAATCAGAGAGTGACCTTTAGATTACAGTCAACAGAGAACTGTAGACTGTTAATTAATTATATTTGAATAGAATTTTCTAATTCAAACACTTTAGCTAACAATAGTACCAAATTAATTGTTAAAAAATGTTATTGTGCTAAAAAAAAAACTTAATATTGCTTCATTTCCATTGTTAGAGAATACTCAATTACTCAATGCTTGTACTTGACCTTTAAAAAGCATGCCTAGTTGAAACTGCTAGATTAATTAAATGCATTTAGATTTTCACAGCACCGTATAAGTGCTAAGTCCTGAACTGGTCTAGATGTACGTTCAAAATTTTACTTAATCAATAAGTCTATTTATAGCAAACTGTGTAATCTACACGTTACAGGGAAATCTACCTGAGATAGTGATCCAGAGTGAGCGATTGTGCCTCGCACGTGCCTCGAATATTGAACACGGTTTTTCAATCCCGCGTGATAAGTAATAGAACGGTTTCATTGGATTTTCTTCTTTGTTTTGACAGACTCTGAGGCTTGAGGTATATAGTACTAGGAAATTCTGAAGTTCTGCCGAAATGAGCCAACCTAAATTATTTCAATTGTTAAAATGATAATTGATTCAATTATGTGTCAAATGTATTTATTACATTACTATCCAGCAATAGTTCAATGTACATCCAAAACTTATACTAAGAATAAAATTTAAATTAATCAGAGTTCAAACCAAAATTAATACAATTACGTACTTTAATGAATGAGATAAATTTTCAAGTCGTTTAGTTTGCTTTCGCAAAATTAAATCCAATTCTCTTTTTTTAATTTTCTATTTAAATGAATAAGTTTTGAATAAGTCCGCTTTTTGATGTAAAAGATGGTTCACACTTGAGAGAATAATTTAATTTAATTAACAACAATATTCAAATAAACCGGCCTGCCCTTTATTTTGAAATTAGGTAGGATACACCTAAAATGTTTTATTTTAAGTCAAGGCTTTCACAATAAGGAATGGTGGTTTGCTAAAAATAGCTTTACCTTTAAATAAAACCGTTAATGAAAATAGAATTAATCGCCTCCTACATGTACTGTGGGCCCATCGATTCTGGAGCGACACCCCTGGGAAGGAAGACGCTCAGCACACAATCGAATTATCACAGGATTGCTCCGAACGCGTTGTCACAATTACTGTGCCGCTGAGCAGATCGTGCCTTGGATTAGACTCCCTTGTTCCAATATATTGTGTTACCTACATTGTTAGGTGATCAACTAGTTCACTGTAATGTTTTTTTATTGTACCGACTGTTAATCCACTTTGTTGAAAGCTTGTAAAATAGGGGTTATATTTATCACATAGTCTATTAGTATACGTATTTACTACATTTTTTGCATGCTACAAACATCGACATCGTACTTCCTTAAGTACGATGTCGATGTTTGTAGCATGCAATTGTGATAATAATTGAAATAAAAGGCTATCCTTTTATTTCAATTATTTTTATGGAAGATATTCTTAATCCTTTTGGCTGTTATTAGCCTTGACCAGAAAATTAATAAGAGATCGGAACAGATTGCGAAAAGTCGGGTCAGATATTTATATAAAAAAGAATATGCTCTTTTAATAAATATCTAGCGGACCCAACTGACCTCAATCTGTCGGAACGATACCTGCAATATCGCGCCTCCTTAATCTTTCACACAAAAACATTAAAATAGATCCAGCCATTTAGGAATACTTCAGTGCTATACACACATACGATGAAATAAAAAAATAATTTCCTCTTGTCCGAACTTAATGTCAAACAAACCCCATAGAAGCGTTGTCCTAAACAAAACTGAAATCCGATATTTCCATTTTAATAGTAAGTGACTCTTTTAACCTTCAAAAGCAATTAAATTATCAAACTTTATGCAGAAAATGAAGCCAGCATACTAACAAGGCAAGGCCATTAGAGGGAAAGGGACGGGGTAGGTAAACAACTCTACTTTGGAAAGTTCTCGCCACTGAGTTATTTCCATTAGGAAGAAGTGCATTTGAGGACAACAACCCAACCCTGGTGTTTATACCTTTGCGGATAAGCCTGTTAAGGGCCTCATGTAAGTATATAGGTACCTACATACTTATACGTATATGATGCCTGTAAGTATCTCCAAACACATTTTTTTCTTTTTAGCCTACAAAAGTAATATTTTCTCCTGTAGGTAGCTTGGGTGCGTTTACAAACATATAACCTTATATACACAATCAATCTTCATATAAATATTTGTCATGTGCGCTAATTGAACCTAAGAGACGCAGATGCAGCACAGCAGCCAATCGCTCATCTACTACGCCAGCCTGAAGGAGGCGGCGGGACGGGAGAGAGAAAGGAGGGTCCCCCGTCCCAGCGGCCGCCGCGGTAGACGATCCGGGCGTCGGGAGCCACGAGACGACTCCCGGCCACCGTAGACGCGGGCCTGTGGACGGTGAGCAATGGGTAGCTCACCGTCCGTACGTTCACTAGCGACAGACCGTGTCGACGGCGCGTCCGTGTTCCACGCGCGCCTCAATGAGATGTCAGCAAATTGGATGGGGCCACTGAGGGCCGATGCCTGCCGGGGCTGCGGGTTGTTCGAAAGAGATACCGCGCCCCCGGAACGCAAAGGGCACATGAAGGAACATAGACGGGTTTTAGTCAGTAAAAGTCTGACACTCCCTCCCGCCCCGCCCAGGGCGGGGGAAGTTATTTGATGATTTCCCGTCTATAAAAAAAAAAAAAAAAAAAAAGCCTTGCCATCATCAAAATTAAAGAGTGTGTACTGTGAAGAAAAACTGCATCGCAAAATGTTACTTAAATCACGTCGTAATTTCCGTCTGTAAATCGAAAACAAGGCATAAAGTTAAATGTCGTAGAATGTATTGGAAATGTCAAGTATTCTCACTTTCAGATCCAGGGATGTAGCTACCGCCGAATCAGCTGTATCGAAAATACGCCCCCCCCCCCCCCCCAGCAACAGGGACCTCGATCCTGTGTAAGCAAAAATACGTACAATTTCATTCGCTATATCTCTCAAATTATTACGCCGTAGGCTAAAGTACCCGGAGAAAAAAAAGTATTTTTCTTCATTCGCTGCAGTTAGGTAGAAGGGGCCCCCATCGATTTTAGATACAGGGCCCACCTAGTGCAAGGTACGCCTCTGTTCAGATCAGATCAGATATACATAGTTATTCCTTCCTACACCCACGTAATCCTCATAAATGTCACAATGTCAACCACATTTCAGATATCACGATTAATGCTAATTTAAGACAATTGACTAAAACTAATTGTGGACATGTTACAAGATATTAACTCGACACTTTAGCCTAATCAAATTGTCTTCCATATCACGTACTCATCTGCATCAATATGCAGGTTGTTTTAGAATTCATTGACAATCTTTCAGGGGGTATAAGTACTTTAGAACTAGCTCTGAAATCTATATCTACAAATAAATAAAATTGAAGTGTCTGTTCAAGCATTTTTTTCGTCTATCCGTCTGTTTCTCATCTATTCTTAAATTCCGCCAGTGCACTCAGATCACTATTCTAACTTCAGAACAAGTGGAATTTTTCCCTTTTTTCGGCAGATCATGGTTGAAAAATTGGCCTGTTGCTTTTTTAGCCGTCCCTAATGGCAATAACGATATTAGTTGACCTAAAACAAGGGCAAATTTTTACCAATCGCTGCTTTTTATTTTATACAGAAGGAATAAGAGCGAATTTTCACACTTTTTCGCAATTTTAGAGTAGGTCCCACAGTAGAAAAATAAATGTAATATGTCTTTATTCATGATTTCATGAATAAGGCTTTTAACTTTTACTACGACTAATGTATCTCTATGATACGTATGTCTTTATTTTATTTACGAGTCAAATGACGATGAAATGTTTTAATTACTTTACTATTTACTAAATAAAATCTCCTAAAGTAAATCTTTTTAAGTGCCTCAGGATTAAAATATATTATTTAAATTCGTTTAAGTGTTAGTGGAGACTAGAGAGATGTCTGTTGTTTATTAAACAGATAAAAATAAAACGTGATTTTGGAACATTTAGTCACTTAATGTATTTTTTTTTTCGATTGTCAATGTTAATTCTCGTAGTAAAAGATGTTTATAATTATTAGTACCTACAGAGACCTCTTTTCTGGATGTTAAAAAATAAGTTGCAAAAATAACGATATTTGGCTGGCATAACCAATCCAGATTTCCATAGTAAAGTATTTTTTTAATGTCAATTATTGTAATTGGTATTTTTATCGTTTTAATTAATTATAAAATAAATTGATTAATTAATTCAATACTCAATACTTTATTGCATTCCATAATGTATACAAGGCTGGTAGGTAAATTATAGAGAAACAATTATGGACCCTGTCGGGCACAGCAAGTTAGTTTTTAGAGGAGAGGATGAAGCGCTTTTTGTTTAAAAACATAATAATATTGGAATTAAGGAAGTAGATCTTATATTTAGATATTTAAGTAGATAATTATTATTTATGAGTAGATTTATATTAATTTTGTTTATTATTAATATTTAAACTTTATAATAATTATAAAAAATAAACTAAACTGATATCAAATGCAAATAAAAGGTATGCCATACCATAGAGCAATTTATCCATTGACAATCGCACTTCGCTCTAGACTTTTAAAATCCAACCTAACTACCGCATATCAATTTTCAGCGGTTTCTCAGTTGTCAGTTATAAATTGCACGACATGAAAAACCCGGGACACGGAAGTACGGACAGAAAAGGAAATTCAATATGACTTAACGAAAAATGAGAAAAGCGGATGGCGGGGGCGGAAAACTAAGTTTAACCTAGGTACCTCAGAGCTTTCACTAGTAAAATGAAACCTAGACAAGTTGATAGGTAGTACGTAATCGCGCATTCTTCAATCCAGACAGAGGCAGCTATTCGAAGAACGCCAGCAACGAAAGTAATTAAATAAAGGGATCACAATACCTACCTACACCTAAATTCTTTTGGTGAGTACATTAATCAAGTTATATAAAATAAATATCATTATGGCTCCAAATTGAAAACAGACCACGTTTTGGCTTTCGTAGCCTGCCACTTACATTATTCAATTTAAATTAATTATTGTGATTGATTTATTTCAGTTGTTCAAATTAGCCCTATAGTTGCGGCGTTTTAGCATGGCAATAGATTTTCTACCATTTTTAATTTAAAGAGTTAAAAATCCAACTACAAAAATTACAAAGTAATGTTAAAATGGTTTTGTTTTAAGTGATGGTGGTAGGCCCCTGGATCTGTAGTATCCGTCAACATGTAACAATTAAGATATTATGTTCAGATTCATACGAGAAAAATTATAAAAAGAGCAACGGTCGCTATTGCTATGCTGAAACTTGGCTAGATACTTTCTAATTCAAATTTATGCCCTAAAGAGGTCGGTAAGTGGGTAATGATTCTGGTGGATATCACTGCTTAGTAACTCTTTAAATTGACGTAATGTCTCGAGCTTTAAATGAAATATAATTAGTAAAAAAAAATACGACGGCGTCGCCGTCCTCGCGTCTCTCTTTTATGCATCGGTAACTATAAGAAGAAATTACATACAATATGCAACACCCACCCGGTTTATATATAGGTAATTTATATTTATTTACAAAAATATGTAGGAACCACGGTTTTGTTCACGCAAAATGTATTTCATTAGTTCATGCAAAATTTTTGCAGGATATATCCGGGCGTCGGTAGATGCGTTGCTTCAACTTACATTACTTTTTTGTTTCGCTCTTTTTTCTCAACGAAAACTTGACACTTATCCTGGAGAAAAATGGAGTCCATCCCCAGGAATTCGGGTCGGGGCTGAAAAGTACTTGTCGAATTCCTAGAGCTTTTTCTTTTGGTCGACATAGGTAGCGACCGTCTTAATTAACACCCAGGTAGAACGCTTAAAATGAGTCACCTAATAAGTACATGCCCATTACCTAACCGTTGTTAAAAGTTACGTAGGCAGATAGGTCTCTATCTTTTGTAAAATTCGTAAGTACCGTACCTACCTAGCGAGTGGGAGCGTAGTCATAATAGGCACTATCTGTGTTTAGAAAGTCTTCCTTTCACGGCCGAGTCGCGTATTGTAGTAGGTACCGCTTCAAAGTATTTTACTAAGAAACAATACTCATACCTAAGTTCAGTAAGTAGTTGCTTTAAATAGTCTCAACTATTGTTATCAGAGTTCGCTTCGCACTAAGGTGATAATAGGAAACATTTAACATAGGATTCAACCTAGCAAGTTTGTATTGTCCAAGTTGTCCAACTTACAAACATATCTTGAGAGTTATGAATTCTCTACCCACAGTTCTCCTTTCAGGAAGCGTTGGTTTCTGGTTTGGAGTGCGCTTCTATACAGTCAACCCATTGCGTCTGGCCGACGGATCGTTTCGCCTCTCTCTATCTTACCTACGAAGTCATAACGGACCCTACAATGCAACTAACCAAGAATAATGAAAGAAAAAATCACTTTTCATCGTGTAAACTGTTCATATTCTCTAACACATCGAGCTAACATGTGTCTACAATGTGCCAATATGTTAGAAAATCTTTAACAGTAAACGACAGGATTAATAGTTTCGGAGCGGACACCGCGCGGCCCGTCCCGCTCCATCAATCACTTGCCGTCGGTGGGTCGGTGTACCGTGTGAAGTCGCATTGATGACGATGCAACGTGACTCCGACAAGCGGGACGTCGGGCCATGGTACGCGTGCCATGCATCACGTCAAACACGTTCACGAGCCACCATCAATAGGTACAGCTGAATGTAAGCGAGACTAGAGTTATGTCCCATATTGGTGCTAGTCTGTTGAGGGACTTACCTACTCTCTCGCAGCAAAATGTCAGCTGCGGCGGGTGATCGATCATTTGCGATCATTGGGTGGATGAGTGATGGTTATTTAAACATCTTGAATTTGTGTCCCTCCGTGGATTGAAAGAGCGTGGGTTTTATTGTCATCTGTTACCATGCAAACGGTTTTGATACACATTACGGGCTTGAGTAGTCGCATAGTCGAAGGTTTTAGTAGTCTAGTATTTTAAGAAGTTTGTTGAACTTGGATTGTAGATATTTACCTAGTATTTTAGTTCCTTCCGAGTTTTTTTTAAGCGTATCACTTTGTTAGATCCCTTTGTATGGAAATCTACTTAATAAATACCTAAATATTTAATTCATTAACAGACAACGTACATTTAAACGGCAGGAGCGTCAAACGCAGGTTCACAAAGGATTTTTTGTAATACTGCCCTCAAATATGTAAAACAAGATGAAATCATTAAAATGATATAGCACAATACGTACATACCTAAACAAGGAAAATCCCATCTGGCATAGGTACGGATTTTATCCCCTAGGTAGGTGTTTTAGCATATCCTAATTAGAATTGCCAACGCATTTTGAGCTCAATTCAAATTGCAATGAATCCGAGAACTATCAACAGATTTGCAAAAGCTCATAGAACCGAATCCCAATAGGTAAATCAATTAAAAGTTTTCAGCCTTTAATAGAGGGCTTATCAACTCAATCGCCCGGTTTTATTGCAAACCATTTCATGTTTACCAATAATACCTAGTTAGTTATTTATTCCAGAAGATATTAAACCTTCCCAGTTTCTACCTAATGATTGTAAAGGATATCCTCCTAATAAATATTTTAATCTCGCGGCCCATAAGCCATTAGCTAGGTTTATCTAAAGGCGGCACCTTTTAGCGTAGCGCGTTAATTTGCATAAATTGCGGAAACTTTATTGTAATATGTTTCACCTACTTGCGACTTAGTCAGACGCTAAATAATACACAAATAATGTAAATTAGGCTTTTTAATATATATGTCGTAGGATAATTTGATACTTCGAATCTTCGCGGAAATCCTAGGGGTTTTGCGAAAACGCGGATAATTAGACATAGGCGAAAAATTATCAAATCTTACTGGACAAAGTCAGGATTTTTGCGAAAATACTCGTTATTATAGCAATATTGCGAAACGAAACGCTGGCTGTTATGAAATAAGAACGCTGATTGGCCGGTCAGCGCGTTCAATAAGAGATCGTCTCTGATTGGTTGACGTCTTAAATGTCAATCATTTGTTGCCGCACGTTATTTGTTTACGTTTGTGTCTGAGTTAAATTGCAGAAGTGTTTTGTTTTTTATCGTAAATAGTGTACCTACTTGGACTTAAATAAAGTGGTAAATAAAAGTGCTACTTCATACCTCTATGATACAATACTTGAAGTTAATCATCGCCAAACTAGGAACCAATTAGAAGTCAGCCAGCAAAATTGTAGCCAATCAGTGTTGAGCACATCAAATCTTACTATAGTAACGAGTATTTTCGCAAAAATCCTGACTTTGTCCAGTAAGATTTGATAATTTTTCGCCTATGTCTAATTATCCGCGTTTTCGCAAAACCCCTAGGATTTCCGCGAAGATTCGAAGTATCAAATTATCCTACGACATATATATTATTTTGGTTTGTATAAATAGCCGGACTCGCAGTGGCCCATGTCCCAGGTATATTAGGCTGAAATCTATACTAATATTACAAAGACTTCAAGTTTGTGAGGTTGTAAGGTTGTGGGGGAGGGTAATCTCTGGATCTACTGAACCGATTTTGAAAACTTTTTTTAGTAGACTACATAAAATCACGGTACAACACACGGGAGCGAAGCAGTAACCAAAGACGTAACTTAAACGCGGTTGAAATAGGCCACGCGGCCGAAGTCGTGTGTTGTTCGCTAGTAATTGATATTTTGGGGCGTTGGAAAGTAGGTCCTAACATACTATAATAACAACTCTAACACTATTCACTTATGTTAGACATAGTCTCTTAAAAAAGTCAAAAACTGTAGCTCAAGAATCGATATCTTATTTATATGTAGGTATTTATTATCTGACTAATCTCGATCTTTAGGCCCTGCAACCGATTATAAGATGTAGATAAGTTCCATCGCAGTGTTCAAAGGGACATTAGGGACAGTTAAGAAAAAAGCTCGAAGTATAACTGGCAAGGACAGATCTGCCGTCTGTAACCTTGATTAAATTACTCCCTGCACTCACTTAGTTTATTATTCAGGACGCCTGTACACTAAAATGTTTTGCTGCAAAAATTGTGACTGAAAACTCAATATAAAATTCAAACTAAGGTACCTACCTACTTTTGGAGAGCGAAGACAAAAATGAACAAAAAATTGTTGTTTCTTTTAAGCGGACGGAGATTCACTTCGTAGTTTTTCTCAAATTGAAAATATACAAAAAATCCTCCATTGACAACAAAAGAAAGTTTGGAAATGGCCAGCAAATTTCTTGAAGGCAAAAAGTTCCAGGAGTAACTAGGTGCCTGAAGGTATCTCTAGCTCATGTCAAGTCATGAACCTGCCTCTTTTTAACTCCAATTTTATTATATGTATAGGTAATATAGCCGGTTGCGTAGTGTGCAGAGGTGATCGACTGCAGCTGCGTCATTCCTACTTCAAATGGTGACGTTTGTTTTGGCGATAAATACTTACGTAAAGGTTTTACCTACGTAGGTATTGGGTATTACTTATGTTAAGGGGGTTATAGAGGAAACGAGCCGATTGCAACTGATGGTTTATAGTCGTCTGCAATAATAACCTGCAACACCACGGAAGTCGCTAATACGTTGTTGTTGCTAACATTCCAAAAGGATCTGCAACGAATTTCAAAAACTTTCTTTTGGACTTTCAGAAATAAAACGCATTCTCACGTACCAATAATTTATATTAATTTTCATGGCAAAAATAACATTGATGCGTCGCTGTTTCGCACAATGCTCAATATATTATTGCATCTATTTACAGTCATGAAGAAGAATAAGCTGATTTAAAGATTAGGAAATTGTATAACGGAAAATGGTGCCGGTTAGCAACAGTACCCGAGTACTTTGAGTTTAAGGTCGAGTTTATTTAATCATACGATCAAGATTACGTTTTCATCATTGCACAACAAAGACAATCTAAATGTGATATAACCCTTCAATATGACGACAGTGATCTATGAATATTCGAATTCTGACAACATATTCGACACGAACTTTGCATCGAATGCACTGTATTGTTGCATTCTTGCATATAAATCGGACTGGTATCGACAAACTGACCGACAAATTACTCCTTATTATATTGTTATATTGTAACCATGCACGACCACGCAGGATGTGTTTTATTTGTAGGACGAATGGCAAGATAATCCCATTAAATTGTAATAAATCATTGGTCGTCGTCCTATCCAGTTGATGTTTAGTACCTAGTTACAAGGTAACATCAGCACTTACACATTTTAGTTAGATGTTACGTAAAGCTTAACTTTGATTTATTATCTGTTATATTTCTTTTAAAAATATTGTTTTTATACGAAACAGCAACGCACCGAGTCTTAAATTATAATAAAACAAATTTTACTTAATTTTATAAAATGTAACTAATATTTACAGCAACAATCTAAGCATGCTATTCGTGTTGTATGCTTTATTAACCCTTAAATGAAGACATGGTGACCACAAACTATGGAAGGAGAAAATATTCTGTAAATGATTTGTATTGTCTGATAGTGTAATATAATAATATACCGTATAAGAAAACTGTTAGTTAGATTATTCTTTTACTGGTCAAATATGAATATCGATTGCTGGAAAACTTGTTCCAATAATCATACTAAATTGTGGTCACCCACGTCACAACATTCAAAGGTTTTTGAGAACAATAGTATTGTTTATTACGATTACATTTTCTGCTCTATACATACAGCTAGGACATGGACCAGTTCACTATACACCGAATTTACTAAAACTTAGCACTTACAGTTAAAATATTCACAAACACGGACTTTTTAATTGACACTATGTGTGTTTTTAATTCGAAAAAACAATAGGGAATCTACATGATTTCAATTATATTTAGACATTCAATCCTCAATTATGTAAGATTTAGTTTAGTAAAAGGTTTTTTCGAATAACTATAAAATTCCAAAAGATATAAGACATCGAAGATTTGTTTCTTTCTAGCAAAACCAAATTTAACACGGAGATTATATGGCCGTTGTAACCAATGACGTCATTGGTCATATAGGATGTCTCTGTCTAATTGGTGCGTAATTAATAGTTTTTAATGCTTATATCGGCCATATTTCTGGGCCAATTTTAATTTCACTTATTGTCATCTCTACTACGATATATTCATGTTTTTTTCACAAAAGCGAATAAGAAAATTCATGCATATTCCCTATTTTGTATTACTTTATGTATCCAAATTCAAATCCAAAATTGACTTATTTATGACTTAAATGGACTCATTTATACTAAAGAGAAAACATACTAGATTACGCTACGTAGAACCAGGTAGCCTTGGTTTTTTTTTTTTGATGCAACAAACGATTTGATATATTAAACATCACGCTAATTTTCTTCGATGGGGTAGATAAAAGTTCTACAATATACCCATATTTTGCCAGTTTGTATTAAGATAGTAATATTGGACGAGTCTGTAACCAATGCGTAATATATCTTGCCATTTTCACTGCCGAAAATTGCAGATTACAGATCTCGGCAAGTTATCAAAAAGCAACGTGACGTAATCTGAATGCATCCCAAATAAAATTAAAATACAATATAACACGATACTTGCTTGAATATTGATTTAAATTATTATAAAATATACAATGTCGGCAATTTAGGTCGTGCAAAGCTAAAGCACCATTACATGTGAATAAAATGAAGGATATTTTTTTTTTTTAAGAACGTTTTGCCTATCTTTCCAGTTGATGACGCCATATTATATTTGATGATTATATATCCATATATTTTAACAAGGCTTCCTATTTATTCTCATATAGGATGGCAATCTCTAACCATAATGTGAATAACACTTATGAAAGTTGAGCTGATTCATTTAAATATACTCTTATGTAAAATATATAGTAAATAAACCGATAAAATAACTTTAGGCTTCATTTCGATTTTAGATTTCATTTTTCAAAACTAGGTACACATAAACCTCACTTTTCACTCAACTCTAAAATAGTTCGGTAGGAACTAGATTCTCTACAACTATCGACGTCTAGATCTTTACCACCTGTCTACCCGGACGCGTTCAATAAAAAATATAAGGCATTATTCCATCCTTTAGCAGTAGCACCGATACTCCTTTTGTCAGTCTATTTAATCACAATCCAAATCCTCATCACACGTCGCGCGATGTTGCGAAAAATAATAATTAAAAACAATTTTATAAAATATTTCCCAATCATTTTTAAACAATAATAAATTTCTAAAATAATTATAATGTAAGTTCTCATTACCCGATTATATTTTTGTACCTAACTAAAATTATAACTAAGTTTATTTGTCACAACAGTGAATTGCAAAACTTACTATAAAGCGTAAAATTAATAAAATGTACACAATAATTCTTAAAATAAATTGTTTTCTAGATTTTATGTTCATATGTTAATATCATCTTTGGTTTTATAGTGAATCGATCTACGCGACCATTCTATATAACGTGTGCGTCTATTCTGTCTTAAAATAATCTCTCGTTGTCACCTAATAGTTGCAGCTTATTCAGCAAAATGCTTACTAACAATTCGTTTCAACAGCAATAATTTCACAATCCAGGCAGCTACATTTGTGCCCGTAACAGTTCTAGAATGGTAGACTAGCAAACTTATACACTGATTGCTTACACGATATTACTTTGCTTACACTAAAATTGACTCATTAATTAGTCACAATTATACACGGCAAGTAATAATTACGTCAAAATTCAAGCTCACAAATTCATAGTCAGGTCAAATGAAATATACAAACACTGGGACAAAAACAATAATAAAAATAAACATGACAGACAAAAAATTGAAAATTCATATTTTGATTGCACTGAATAACACAAAATAATAGATTCCATGATTGAGATACAGATAGTGTAAAAACTGAAATAACGTGTGTATATTATTTACAAAATAACTATAATCTATACAGAACTAAGGCAAATGCTTCGAGGAACCACAAAAACACATACTTATAATTATTTTAAACAAGTGATCAGCTAGTACCGTTTGTGCAATTCTATCAAACATAATGCGTGACATTGGCCCTTAACTACACAATGATATAAACATCCAAAATAATAGATTCGATCAGAAACTGTACCGAAGAGGTACACACAAAACATGACTACGTTATATTCTTACTTTTACGTTAAAATTACGTTTTGTTCCTCGTTTCATTGTTACGTTTGTTGCACATTTTACGAACTGTCGTCACAAGCGAATAAATAACATAATTCATTTAGCTATGTGAGATATATCAGCCTTGCCTTCAATATACACACAACTTTAATTATTTCTTATTGATTCTTAACAATGACAACATTTACGAATATTGAAGATACAAATGTTAATCAAAATGCTCTACTTGTATTCGTCCATGAATCGTTTGCACATGTGCACGAGGTCAATGAACTTGGGTCGCAGGTTCGGGTCGAGGTTCCAGCAGTCTTTCATGAGGTGTCTGAATATCTCCGAGGGACAGCCTTCCGGTATTTGAAAGCTACAATATAAATACTTAATTTTATTTCTGGTTCTGGCCAAACATACAGTTAGTTAGTTAGTTAAGTTTTAGTGGAGTTACACAAGGTATGCAGTGAAAAATACGGACATGGTGCGCTAGGGCAAAATGAGATATAACGGGGATGAACAGTAATATAACCTATTTTTGCCGGGGTAAAAAATCCTCATGTATGTCCACCGCCCTGTGGAGGTGGGGGGTCTGTCAGACTCTTACTGACTTAAACCACCCCGGTGTTTCCTTCCCACACTTACGCCGGAGATCCCGGAAACGAACGCGCCTTCCGCGACCCCCAACTGGTGCAGTCCCGCCACTGCGTGCCTCCTCAGGACAGGGGGAGGAGTGAGGTGACAGTAACAACCCTCCATCAACATAAATAAAGCTAAACAGCGATTAGATTCACTTCAACGTTTCAACCAGTATTATATCTAAAGTTTATCTCACCAACTGCCTGAAGCGCTATGCAGTAGCAGCTCGGAGTTTGGATTTGTGCCCGATTATTGGCAATAGGCTCGTCCCCTATTACATGGGACCTAAATATACCGGCGAACTGTGGGTGTACAATAATACACCTCTGCCTAACCCTTCGGGGAATACAGGCGTAATGGTATATTAGTCTCACCAGGAGGCGCGTTCCCGGGGCCGCTCTGCGTTGAACTTGGGCACCTCCTGCCGAGCGCGCGTGAAGATCTCCCACGCCGTCACGCCGTACGACCACACGTCGCTCTTTGTCGAGAAGTGCCACGGCTCAACCGCAGATTCCGGGGCGTACCTACGATATTACACCATATCAATAAGCCGAAAGAACCTTGAATATTTTGCTTTTGTCACATCTGGTGGAAGAAGCTGGTTAAGCAAAGATCCACACAGTTGTTTTTCTCGAAGCCTTGTCCAAAAAGCGCGAACTCCGCTGGATAAAAAAATAAATATCGGAAGTTAAAGTTCGGCTAGGGACCTCCCTTAAACCGGTCCTCTGCTTGTGGAGGTCCTTATTTAGTAGGTCTATGTCCATGTTTCAACTAAATAATAATGGAAGTAAAGCTCGTGAAATGTATCAACTATAGTGAAGTGTGTAGTTAAAAAGAGAATTCAAAAAGTGTGTTATATCCAGTATTGACCAAGATCCAGTAGAAGAATCAATCCAAAAACAATAACAAATCTGTTAAATAATAACTATCATAAATTTTACTTACATAACGATAAGTACCTACTAACATAATATGGGCTTGTACTTTTTTAACTATGCGTGGTCTGAAATAAATATTTAAATTTCAATATAATCACAACACTCACCAGTTAATAGGCAACAGCCGCTCAGTCTTAAGTCTGTACGCATTCTCCTCCTTGGGAATAATCCTGGCAAGGCCGAAGTCTGATATCTTCACGTGGTACTTGTTCACGACTAGAATGTTCCGGGTCGCTAGGTCACGGTGGACCACGTTCTTAGCAGACACGTGATCCATGCCCTGGGGAATATGTAAGAGGTTTACATAACATCACTTAGGTGTTCAGTGAAAGTGTAGATGGTTGAAGAATATTGGCAAACAATCAGCCAGATAAACAACAGACTTCAAGTAAGACCTGGATGAGTTCAAACAGACCAGAGAATGGCATAAAAGAAAGTAGGCCTATACGCCTACTCTCAAAATATGTTTTGAGGTGGGTCAATGATGATATACAAAAACAAAATACACCCAGACTCATAAATTGATTTACCCTGTATTTTAATATAGACATTATTTAGAGCTTTTTACTTTTATCAAACCACAGTGGCTCGATTTACGGATCCGGCAATGTAGACAGATCACTTATTGAGCGCAAAATCTACTTATCAAAAAATTTACTATGCTAAAACTTACCGTAGCGATATCCTTGGAGTACTTGAGCAGATGCGAGATCCTGAGCTTGTCCCCCTGGAACTTGAGGTAGTAGTTGAGAGAGCCCTCCTCCAGGTACTCCATCACTATCAGCACGTCTGAACCGTGGTCCCACGAGTAGCCCAGGATCTCTACTATGTTGATGTGTTGGAGCGACTGGAATACAATATTCAAGTGTTTAAACAAGATTTCGACAAAATTATAATCTATTTATCTAATTATCAATTGCAGCATATGTATGATAGATCATCACTTGGGAATGGCTTAACCGAATTGGCTATTATATTATTATTATTTTTGTTGTATTGTCTATTTATCGGGACAAGGTTTTTTTTTGGAAAATGCACTGGTAAAAAAAATGCATGTAATTTATAATGTAAGTACCTTCATAATCTCCAGCTCATTCTTGAAGTCTTCGTAGAGAGTGCCGTTCCTCTCGGAGGCCTGTCTCGTTAACTTCTTCACCGCTACTTCTCTACGCTGAGATTCTTGGTTGTCGCGCTCCATCCAGCCTTTGAACACGTGTCCGTAGTTGCCCTGTAGGATGTTGCTTATTTAATCTGTATATACTTTAACGCTATGGCTATGTGTGCATCTATTATGTATTCATTTTATCCATTATTTTTATTATTTGATTATTTTCCATTTTACCCGCTTTTTTTTAATTCGAGATTGGTTAGCTTTCTGTCTAGGTGGAAGTAAGGAACATTTTTATTACACCACTTTTTTTTTAGGATTGGAAATCGTCGTGACCAAAACCCATCTGCATTCCTCCTAACGCCCTTTGCGTTCCTGGACCGCGGTGACTTTTTCGAACAAATTCCGAAACAAGACTTACACTGCCAATCTTCTTGGTGAGCGTGACGAGGTAGGTCTTGCCCTGCGACACGATGGACTCCATGAGCCTGGGCGCGGGCGTGGACTCGTCGTCGAGCTCGTCGTCGATGGCCCGCGCCGCGCCGCCCATGCTGCTGCTGTTGCGGGACCGGAGCTCGCGCTGCAGGGCGTACGGCAAGCCGTTCATGCTCTCCAGGGAGTTGGAGCTTTTGTTGTCTGCGAACTGTGTTGTGTGATGATTAGTATTACAGAATTTGAAATTGAATTTCGGGAAAAATCAAAAGATCGCTATTGTTGTTATCCTCGAAAACAGTAGTTTCTTGGTTTAGTGAAAGGTACCCTATGTCCGTTTCTGTACACCCGACAACGTATAAGCATAATTTTGGATGATCAATTCAGTTGTTTAGGCGTGAAAAGGTAACAATCAAACTTACTTTTGCATTTAGGATACAATAAAGCAAATATTTTTAATACATCTTGCAATAAAACGCGCGTTTTATGACCGCACGTGCAAAGATTAATTAACAAATAAAGTATTTTTGATGTGACTACAAAAGATATATCATAATTTTTATTAGTTAATTACATCATAGAAACATCGAAGTAACTTCGCACCAGTCTATTTATTAAAATCTGTAATTATCCCGTTAGAAAATCCAAATTGAAAGAAAACCGTGTCCATGGAGTTTCTTGCTCGTTCTTCTCCATAGAAACCTACGTTTTGGAACGAGCATCAAGCTTCAACTTAAACTGTAACTTCTTGACACTTCAAAAGTGCCTGTAAATAATCTAATTAAAATAAATGCTTTGACTTTGATTTAGATCCCTTCCAAAACTTCATTATTTCATCGCGTTCCTGTGTTTTAATTATAATCTTTGCAATAAGGTTAAATTGCATTTGTTTAATTACTCTATGACTCTTAGACTCAATTTTTTTTTGTTCTTTTTTTGAAAAGTAAGGAAGGTACTCACTGGGTTATCATATTGATCCGACATGGTCCCGTTCATGGACAGTACGCTGCTGTCCGAAATCAACGACTTATTGCTGCCGGCATCGCTAAGCTCGCTCGGAATAAACCTGTCACCTGGGACAAAAAAACACCGTGAAATAAAGATTCAGTAAACCTAAGTAGAAAACAATCTATCTATCTATCTACGAGCATATAAATCAAAATGTGTGTCTAAGCGCAAAACTCGAGAACCGCTGGACGGATTTCACTGACTCTTTTTTGTTTTGTTTGTAACATTTTTGAAGTGAAAACTTCTTTAGCGGTGTTGTGCACTTTTTTTGGAATGGGTAAAAAATGTTAAACTCGCGTCAGGACACGTGACCCTGATCGAAAATTCGTAAGCGGCGTTGTGCACTTGTTTTGGAATGGGTAAAAAATGTTAAACTCGCGTCAGGACACGTGTTCTGATCGAAAATCTTATGAATTTATCGTACACAAATATGACAATTATTTGTGTAAGTCTTTAGCGTTTTCACTTCTGCCGACACTCCCGGAGTGCAACCCGTCGTTTTTTTTTGGAAAATTGATCAGAAGAGTTGGAAATTTGCAAAGTTAGCTAGTTCGCTAGTAGTTAAATAAAGATTGTCAAATTGAAATCCGGTCCATAAATCTAACAACACTAAGTTTGATTTAAAAACTTACTTGAAACAGTCTCCGCGTGTTCCATATGCTCGAGGGATATCTTTGGCTCTTCATATTCGTGGATCGGAACGTATTCTGCAAACAATACGATGATATATCATTTATTTAAATTAGATCAATAAAAGGCACTTTTGAACGTCAATTACATGTTGTTGCTTTTATAGTATTGAATCTACATAGTTGCCCAATTCAAAAGGTAGCTTCGTATGGAAAGAAATGGGGAGGAAACTTTATACATACTCTTAAAAAAAAAAACTTTCAGTAAATTGTATGGAAATCTGCACAGTTAAAGAGAGCAAATTTTAATGATTTCACTAAACTATTCTGTGGGTTTAAGAATTGGTTCATGAGTCTTGCTTCTGTGTATTTATCATACAGCGGTGAATGCGAAAGACAAACTTCATATTGTACTGATAACTATACAGTAATAAAACACTGCTAGCAGTACTGCTGCAAGTGGAAACAGTCATGTTAGTGTCGCGTGGTACCTCTGTGCAGCATGTGGTTCATGTCGCGCATGATCTCCTGCGGGCGCAGCGGGTCGGGCTGCCAGCACTGCCGCATGAGCGCCCACACCTCGCCCGGGCAGCGCGCCGGACGCAGCAGGCGGTCGCCCATCTCGTAACTCTGCGGAACGTACGTGATATGATATGTATCTGCTTAGCCTTTTCCTAACTATGTTGAGGTCGACTCCCAGTTTAACCGGATGCAGCTGAATTCCAGTGTTTTGCATGGAGCGACTGCCTATCTGACCTCCACAACCCAGTTACTGGGTAATACGATACCTCTTGGTTAGACTCGTTGTTTGTTGGTTGATATGATATGATTATACACCTCAAAAATCAGCAAAGACTGTTGACCTAAATTTTTCAGTAACAGTAACTTGAGAGTTCAGAAGTTAATAACACCCCATGCCTCGGAAAGCACGTAAATTCGATGGTCCTGCACCTGATCTCTCCCCGGTCATGTCAAATTTCCGCCCCATCGGGCTATGAGATTGAGGACAGAGGAAGTTCATTTGTGTTTACGCACGCACTCGTGCACTATAATACATTCTAAGTACTTGGCTAGTCTATATTGAGTCGACCACTGCGACCGAAATTTGGCTGGGAGAACCGAACCTTGAGATGGCAGCGAAACTTCTTAGCGTACACCAAGAAGTCGCACGGCTATATCATGCAACCGAACAACGGTCCCTCAAATCCAACCGCTTGACCCTGTCAAAGATCTCGACACAACTCACCCTGGCAGTTAGAACTGGGTTGGTTTCAGTGGGCGACTGTCCGTAGGAGAACACTTCCCACAGCGTGGTGGCGAACGCCCATATGTCGCCCATCACCGACCGCTTCGCCAGGCTCATGTCCGAGAAAAACTCCACAGGCATCCAGTGGACGCTGCAAATACAAAGATTATAAAATCAAGCACTGTAGGTACTTATTGTACGTATTTGTTTAACTATTCACGTCACTTTCGTAATACAAAACGAACTTTATTTATATGAAAATAGGAAATCTTTTTCATTAGGTACTTAATTAATACGCTAAGTTAAGTGCCAGTATATTATTAAAAAACGTGATATGTCTTACAATTACGAGTACCAACTATTCGACGTTTTAATTAAACCTGCAATATCCTGTAACATCATAGGTTTGTATTTTTTTTAGTTCTATAAAACGCTACATGCATTCTTAAGTGCTCCGTAGACGGAACAATTTTGCCAGTTACAGCAAACTGCTACGTCGTCGCAGTTTCTGATAATTATATGAAATCGTCATAAACAACTAGGTACACTTTGCTAGCAGCCGCAGCTTGGAAATCAAAGTTGCTTCGTCTGCGGAGAGCATTAAAAATAAAACTGACGTACTCTTGGTGCGTGTAGTGTCGCAGCGTGGGTCCGGACAGCTTGACGAGCATGCGGTCTCCGTCGTGCGCCGCCAGCAGCAGGCGCCGGCAGCGGATGTAGCCGTGCACCACGCCCGCCTCCGACAGGTCCCATAGAGCACGCGCTAGACCTGCTGCCACCTTCTTCAGGTGAAGCGGCTTTATGCGCTCTTCGTTCTCTCTGGAAATATGGATTATGTTTAGATAAGGCTGTAAGTAAATAGTTTTAGTCGCAGATGAGGACGGCATAGCAAGGAATTTATTTTTTTTCCGTACCGTAAAAAATAGTAAACTTGATACTTGGCGGACTTGATGCCTTGACACAATACTTAATAATCTTAAAATACATCAAAACCTACATTTTTGGCGAAGATGAGATGGTAACTAGATTTCTATCCATTTTTAATTATAGGAATTTTCCTTCAGATTTTTAAAAAGCTGTTAACATACCTGAGATAGTCATCAAAGGGTCCGTAGGGCAAGTACTCAAGCACGAGCGCGGTGGGCGAGCTCAGCGTCACGCCGTACAGTCGCACCATGGAGCTGGACTGCACGCACGCCCACTTGCTAGCCAACTCCACGAATTCCTAGTACAATTCATTGAAATTATATTTATTATCATATTTGCTAGCTGGTAGATCTCGAGCGAATATACAATGTGTAAAGAAAACCCTGTCTAACCTGAAAAAGGCCAATATCCTTTAAAACGAGTTTTACAATAGTACTTTAAAATCACGAAAAAAATAAGTTTCAAATTAGCTTAAATTTTCTGACTTACTGTCTCCTTGACTGTTCAAAAGTGCCTGTAAATAGTCTAAGATCTAAGTAAAATAAATGCTTTGACTTTGAATCAGCTGATCCACATGTA
Organism: Caradrina clavipalpis; assembly: GCA_932526535.1. Lineage (NCBI taxonomy): Eukaryota > Metazoa > Arthropoda > Insecta > Lepidoptera > Noctuidae > Caradrina > Caradrina clavipalpis. Next base: position 6,876,292 of record OW052103.1, read on the forward strand.
TGTACTATGTTTATGTACTTATGAGTAATATTCATACATTTATGTATGGATCTTTTCAGATCTCGGATCCCTCTTTAGGTCGGACAGGATTATTTATAAATAAAAATTGTCTTACCTTTAAGTGATCATTGGCTTTTTCTCGTTGCAACGTCTTGAAGGCGACCAACAACTTCTTAGTCTCATCCAGCCTCCATAACGCTTTGTACGTCGCTGTTATGTTTTCTGAACCAACCTTTTCTGAACCTACAGCGGAATAAAAGAATATGTTACGCTCTTCGTTTCAATGGCCTATTTCTCCTATCTCACCCTATTATGGTCTACTGGTGCATCATAAACAAGGTCGTAAAAGTTTACATGAAAATATAGGACACCAAGTGTGATTTGTCGAAAAAAGAATAAAATATATACCAGTTTGACAGCTTTCAGACAAGATAATCAAGCCGCCATATTTATTTTTCGGATAAATTATATGATTATTTGTAAAAATTCAAACTAAGACTCAGGAATGCCTTTTGGTCCAAATTCCAATACATTTCAATAAAATAGCAAGAATTGACCACATTCAAAGAATCGAATTATCATAAAGATCACTAAGTACTCATTACACGTTAATAATAAAAACTGCAATGATAAATACTAGGGTGTTAATAAGAACATTATCATACCAGTGTATAGCAGTATGTCCTTATTGGGCAGACATCGCGGGCTCCTGTTGTCCTTTAGTATGTCCTGCAGTTCTGCTTGGTCGATGCGAACACCTCTTTTCACCGGCTCACCACACAGCAGTAATTGGGACTTGTCTACAATAATATTTCAACGTTAACAACGAAAATCATAGACGGTTAATGAATCCCCTTCGAATCATAATTAATGTAACACTCACATATAAGGTAAACCCTAATAAATTATGATAAATTAAGTATCGCAAAAAGCTAATTAACTTTACAATTTACGCGAATAAGGAGAGTTTTCGTGGAAGAATATTTTACCTCCCCTAGTACATTAGAATTTTTACTATTTTCTAGGAAACTTTGTAATTTATACTCACCGTAATTGATTAACATTAGACTGTTTTTGAAATCCAGAAAAAAAAAATGAAGAAAAAATTCAACGAATAAAAAACGAAGTCAATAAATCCTTTGACAAATAATTTTGATCACACCAAAGAGTTAAAATAATAAATTGGCGAAGTATTTTACAATTAATTCTTACTGTAATTTTATACAAAATGCTTCGGGAGATAGAGCTCTCGAGCGATCGCGGACACGGGTGAACAGTTCCGTTAAGATAATTCAATTCAACAACGGAAAAGATTTAAGTACCTAGGCATCATAGATTATACAACCAACAGCTCTTGCTTCATCATCTTATGGATATAAATTCCTCTTATTACGGCCCGCGTATTTTAGAATAATACTCAGTCATAAATCTCGATTTAAAACTATTTGAGTCGAGATTAGAATCAAACTTGTCGGTTTAAAATCGAGATTGATGACTGAACATTGTTCTAGAAGACTAGCCTTCATCTTTTAAAATTGCTTGTAAAGGAATCACGGGCTAATGGACAGGGATCTCCTCCACGTTAATATTTAAATAAGGAACATATTACTTATTTTTATCTCTCTTTCTCTCACTCTTTTTATTGTAATCTCTCCAATCTACATAGTCCCTTAATTTAACCGTATCAAAAACTTTAGTGAAATAAGTAAATAAAAAAAGGAATCATAAGTCAACAAAACATACTAATAGTTACTTACCATATTCTGAAGGCGGTATGCATTCGTTGAGAAATATCCTGCCTTCCGCGTTCTGATGACATCCGACTAGCCTCTCGATGCTGTAGTACTCCTCATTATTGACCACGTAACAGTGACCCTTAAACTCTATTCTATATGTCTCTGTTGTACTGTAAAGAAATGGAACATTATTACTCATAAGTGGGGTCCTCAACTGCGGATTGTTCGAAAGAGATATCGCGTCTCCGGAACGCAAAGGGCACAAGAAGGAACATGGATGGGTTTTAGTCAGTAAAAGTTGGAGGGACTGGAGGGCAGGGCTGGAGAAAAAATTGGGTCCTCAAACGCACCTCCGCGCCATCTACGAGGTCAACAACGCATCTATCTTAATATTTATACAACGTACGGTATGATCTTTTTTCATATAGTTTGTAGCGAAACGACCTAACAGCAAGACGAATAACTCAAGTCCACATTCCAAGAAGAGAAATATACTGCCAACTAAGGCCAAAACGATCCAACACGAACCGTTTCTAAGTTATTTCTTGTGTCTTCCCAGGTCTAAAATCCGTTAAGTTCCCATTAAATCCAAATTGATTCCTATCTAATAATAGATAGGACCCAATTTAGATTCAACCAAATCCAAAATTTACATGTTTTTCAAACCTGTTTAAAATAGACAAAATAGCAGATTAATAGAATATTTGTGAGTGTATGCGACATCATAATCAAGCTACGACAGTTCGATAAAAAATGAACGAGCATAAAATAATGTTGTTATTACCTGTTTTTAGTACACACGTCCAAATAGTAAACATTGTAGTCATCCTGGCACTGCCTTAATATATAGCAACCGTGTTTCTTAGCACGTTTTTCTTCCAACTTTCGATACGAGAATGCGCCCCTACAAAGTTAAAAGTTTTTTTTAAACAAAATTCTCCTTAGCAATTACATTAAATATGTACCCCCATTTACTGACGCACTTACCCGACGGGGCCGTGACATTTTATTCTTTGTAGCTCCTTTAGCGACGGTGTTTCGTCGTCTTTAGACAGGTTAAATGTCCATTTAACCATTAATCTGTTTCACATAATATCGGTGTTATTAGACGGTACATTTGTAGCGGATATCACAAAAAGATATAGCGTGTATGTTTAGAAAACAAATGGGGTAATCTAGAACTGTTTTTTAATATATTTATCTCTGAGTTTGAATTATAGTATACTAGCTTCTGCCCGCGACTTCGTCCGCGTCACAGTTGATGTGTTATCCTACGGGTACCGTACATTTTCCCGGGATAAAAAGTAGCCTATGTGTTATTCCAGACTATAATCTATCTTTGTGCCAAATTTCATCCAGATCCATTCAGCCGTTTAAGCGTGAAAGAGTAACAAACATCCATACATCCATACATACAAACTTTCGCCTTTATAATAGTAGTAGGATTTTTATATCTGGATTTTTATTCGAAACACCAAATTAAGCTTAAAATTAAGTTTTGCCAACCTGTAATATCCATCACAAACTGATATAAACGATGATAGATGTTCCTCAGATTTAAACTTAAAGAAAAGCGGGGTTCCTCTTCTTGATATTTCTAACGAGTTTTCTCCATTCCTTGTTATGTAAATTAATTCTTCTATTTTGCAAACGTGGGTCCACTGAAATGACGTCATTGTAGTGATTTATGATTAATAAATGTAAACATGTAAATGATTTACATATCTGAGAGAGTCATGCGAGTAGGTAGTTAGATAAAAATGCCAAGAAAAAACCAGTGGTCAATAATTATAATTATGTATTTATCAAACTGAGGAGGCAATTAAACTTAAAGCGCAATTAGTAGGTACGCTTCGCCCGAATTCCGGAGTTCCTTTACTTAATATCAGGGCCCGAAACTTTAGCCTAACAACCCGGACGTTGATAGACATCAAAGCAGGATTAAATTGCCCGGAGACGGGCGTACAAACTCTACATCGCTTTATACTCGGTCGTTTGCTCGAATTTTGAATTTCGTGAGAGCAAGTGAGTCCTTTACCGAGTGACACTTAGCTTGCTCGAAATCGCAGGATGCAGGCAGCGCAGGACCGGTCATTGTGGCAAATTTTAGGGGAGGCTTATGTCCAGCAGAATGTCACTCGGCTGATATTATGATGACGATGATGTGTTACTTAATGAAACTAGGATGATTAAGCCTTTAAATTATAATTACTTACTTCTCGTTTCACAGTATTATAGATTCTTATGCCTGCCTGGTGCGGATGGAAGGGCGCGACCACAACGGTCACTGGAGTCACATCGCTGCCGTTCTGCCATAGAACATTGTCATATTCCTCCGCCAAATAGTTCGGAGCCATAATGTATAATTGTTGTAGATATAAGTTCTTTATGTAGCTGCAAAGTAATTTAACGTTTTCATTATCTCGATTTCCAAATAATTTAAAGCCTTATTCAGGCTATAAGAACCCTTATTTTACCCCACCATCCTTTAGCTTTCTCTGCGTCTGGTGTACGTAAACTACGTACTAAATATTCGCGATGGTTATTCAAGTTATGTGTACCTACTAAAAAAGGAGGGTGACGCTTGAATGCAGACAGACACAAACATCTGACCAGTGATACAATCAAACCAGCTTTTGTTTGCATTGTGTAGGAGCAGGAACATAAAAAGTCTGATCACAAAAAAGTAAAAAAGGCATCAGCAGATTGCCGTAAATTGTATTCCAATCGGTATACTCACTTCACGTTGTGGCCGACAGAACAAAGTTTAGGTAGTTGGTCGTGAGCATGCTTCTTCGCGACGTGACCGTGTCTTCTAACAATCACTTTCGGGATATATTTTTTGTAATCCCTCACAACATCGTTTACCGACAATTTTTCCTCAGCCGTAGCGCGTGTCCTGAATTAAAAATACCTAGGTATGTACTTGCAATTTGTCACGCAGAAAGTCGCCATTTGCGGAGATACGAGACGTGAATATATTGTATAAAGGCAGTTAATACTCATGATCTAAATCAAGTCAGGATCCAAACAAATTGAGTTGTAAGTGAGTACATCCCTTTTCACAGACACAATTGGTTTATACAAAGCTGATGCATATTATATTGGCTGGGAGCCGCGCCTGGTCACAAACAGTCGAGTCCCTCACAACCCAGCATTTTACAAAGCATGTTGTTTTTTTATAAGGTAACTGTTTAAATGTCGTGATGGCTCAGTGGTTGAGGCGCTTGCCTTTCATGCACGAAGTTGTGGGTTCGTGTGCTTTCTAAGTTTACCTTGGACATCACTGACATCGGTGAAGAAAAAATCGTAAGGAAACCTGGACTTGTAATTAATATAAGTCTGAAATCGATAATCCGAATTGAGCAAGCGTGGTGATCAATACTTGTGCCTTCTCTGTATGGGAAGAGGGCTTTGCCCTGCACTTTGCTTTGCCCTGGGTCAGTAATAAGCTGGTATTATTAACTGTTTACAATCAACAAAGTAATACTTAGGTCTGGCGAGCGAGTAAGTAACTACTTCGTGATCATGTATGAAACAGGAAAAATATTGTAATCTTGGAGATGGTAGATAGGTACCTCTCTAGGTTTATTAGATTTAAGCTGGAGATTAGTTAGCATCATGTTTGCAAGTACTTTTTTGGAACTTATTTGTTCATTTTACCATTTTAGGTAGATAATAAAAAATTAAGTAAAGATGAACGAACTGAATATTGCGTTGCACGGAAAGACCGCTTCCGTGGTCAGGGTCGCGGGTTCGATTGCCGCATTACAATAAATATTTGTTTGGCATAAATAAAGATATTTGTTCTCAGTCTGGACGTTTGATTACGTCACACGAGTTCACGCGACACGGAATCTTGATGTATAACCACTGATTACCCAATATTTAAGATGAAAATACTTTTGAAAATATTTATTATCCTCAAAATGAATCAAAATGTATTTTATTCAAAGCTCAGAAAAAGTATAGGGTGCAGGTCATGTGCAACGCGAATACCGACTAATGGTAACAGAAGGAACCGTCGAGTTTTAATTGGTAAAAGGCAGACGTAACTGGAGAGATGTCTGTTTTTAAAAGGAGAATGAAGGTTCTCCTTGGACAGAAGTCAGCTAAAAAAAAAAATATACCATCACGCCTGTATTCCCCGAAGGGTTAGGCAGAGGTGCACCAATGTACACCCACAGTTCGCCGGTATATTTAGGTCCCATGTAATAGGGGGCGAGCCTATTGCCATTAACCGGGCTCAAATCCTAACTCCGAGCTGCTACTGAGAATTCATCTATAATGAGAGGTCATCTATGAAGGGCAAAGGCTAGCTTTCCGTTTTTCCACACTACCAACGATACAAACCGAAACATGTGTTTCAGAAAATATTACATGACATTAAATTATGTAAATTAAAGAGATCACTTGTTAATTGCGTAGTTATACCAGGGGGCTTTTGTCTCACAGTGGAGAGTAATTAGATGTTTATAGTCCATTGTTCTGCCAATGCAAGATACAATCACGCTTGACAATTCATGATCTACTACGGTAACAATGTATGTAATTATCATCTACTACTCGGAGTGGCACTAAGTGTTAATAGATCTAATGAGAAATTACACATATGCTATTTTATAAATATGTAGTTCATGACATTTGACTCTATGGGATAAACCAAGTAGCTTTTATTAAAAACAGTGTTGTTGTTATATAAATAAAAAAATCACTCCCATTTTCTTTGCAATACTCATTTTCAATATTCAGCTAGATGGCATTAATACATACAACTTATCTAATATTTTATATGTCTCTTATTTATTTAAACTTTATGCAAAAAAAAGTACAAAGGCGAATTCATGCCTTAAGCATTTTCTGCCAGTCAACCAAAGGTGGTGAAAAGATAACATGGCAGGTGCAAATTATTGTAAGAGAGCTGAACAACAAAATATGTAATTTAAAAAAAAACTCAATTCACTTACTATACACAAATAGAAATAAACACAAGTACAAAAATACAATAAGTACACAAATTCAAGTACTATAATTGAACTTTTTTTTTATCACAATAAGATAATATTTCTCATAATTACAGAAAACTTTTCTTAGATATTGTACTATTATTATGATTATATTTTTTTTGTTAATTTTAAAAGATATAGTATTGATACTTCAGTGTCTTAAATATGTATTTATTTTGGCTTAATAATTTAAATTTGGGTTCCTTGAGAATCAGCAATAGCGTAAAGTTATGATAGATGGGAGATATGAAGGGAGGCTTTTGCCCATCAGTGGGACAGTACAAGCTAGTTATAACAAATAATGGCACTAACATGTCAGCAATCCCAAGACCAAGCATTTCTTTCTTGTGTTCAGGGTACTTAATCTCGGGGATCCTGTTCTCGTAAACATCACTCCTCGCTTGAAGGAAGTAGTAATCATAAGTAGTTTCATCCAAAGTTATTAACAGTTCTAATCTTGGCACCTGTAGATGGAAACATATTTATACACTTACAGCTAAAGCTAGAAGAAAAAAATGAAGAAAAACTATTATTTTAGAATTATATACATGTATAATCCATTATTTCCTAGCCACATTCAATTTAAGTCACTTTTCATACATCATTTTCTACCTCTCTCTTTTGTTTTGTACATCTTATCATGTGTTATTCAATCATAGAAATAGGGGAGGTAAAACTGGGTAATTGACACCACCATCAATTGGCATACTTTTTATGAGCTATCAAAATGCAATTCTCCTGTAGATTTTATATGTATGGCAATAGCACACTGTGAGGTCACTTATCGGTCAACTCAATTGACTAACTATTTATTGATTTTAAACCAAAAATCCAATTTTACAATAAATTGAAAATTAATTGGTTTTCATGGATAAAATAAAGTGCTTTTTTAGAGAAGTTATGACTTTAAATTATTGGTTAGTGGTGTCAACTACCCAACTGTAGGCTTAATACCACAAGACAATCATAAAGAACACTGTAAGGAAATAAACAAGGAAAAGGATTAATAGAAGAATATATTTTCAACTTTTTAAATTTAATATTGAAATAGTTCTAATATATTGTTGTTGATGTTGTTTATGCAAATTCAAAATAACTGCTGGCCCAAGATAGCAAAAAAGGCAGCATTAGTAATAATTAAAAAGGTTTCCTTCCAAGATCTTAATTAAATTCATGAAATAATAAGAACTTGGCCAGAGGGTCCTCTTTTATCTTTTTGATAAGAAAAATTGATTGTTGTTAAAGATAATTAAGTACCAAATAGAGCACTTTACTGTTACAAAAAACAGTCAGTGAGTAAACCAATCTTAAAACGAAACAAAATTAAATAAACAAATTAAAAAATATATTTCTTAAAATAGCCAATAGGCCCAAATTTGTCATAATGTTCATATACTTAAAATAAAAGTACATTTACAATAGACATATAAACATCCATCAAGGCCTTCCTACATTATTTCACTACACATTAATTATTCATATAACTAACTCATACTGTGTTTCTTTAGCACAGCAAATCAAAGATTACGAAACATTTTCTAGTTTAATATAGCAATACTTTACCTTGAAACGTATTCTGAGTTCATAATCCCTGGTGCTGGACAGAACTTTGGCGTTATCTTTGAGAAAATAATCTCTGCCTTTGACTCGTAACGCAAACAGCGTCCGAGTGAGCGGGGGAATTTTATACTTTTTACACAAAATAACACACAACTCCTCCGCAGTTATCGTACTAGAGCATCGTACAATATTCGGTGTACGGTCAGTCACCACCGCCACTTTAACTGTCTCTTCGACTGTTGCCATCGTGAACTTGAACCATAAAAAACAAGAGGACGCCAACAAACTAAGATAACACTTAGACCCACTTTGATAAATGCATCGTTACATTATCACATTTTTTTATGAGAAAAATCTTTATGCATCACTACCATATTTTGCTAATCATTCATTAAACACCAAATTCATAAATGAAAAGATGTTTATTTATAACATTAGCAAAATTCTTCATTCGGCGTAGTATTTTTTTCGGAATATTCTCTGATATTTTCGGTCACTTGTGTTTTATTTTCCCGTCACGCACTTCACTCAGTCAGCAGTCAGTGAGTGAACTTGACAGTTGACATCTGACAGAGAGAACTCAGCAACACAGACGACCACTTATCTACAAGTTTATGGAATTTTTAGGCGAGTTTGAGGATTGCTTCCAGTCTACCAAATGAAGCACCTGAACATGGACTGAAAATAGTGGTTCCACAAGGCGCGACGGTGAAGACGAATTTCCATAACAAAATTATTTTTGCCGGTCAGTCACATTCACACGAATACTTAGCGTATTCGTGCCCACAAGTGTAGGACGACATTTGCGAATGATTATGCAAAGTTTTCGCTACATTTGCAGTTTTCCAAGCTGTGTCGGTTTTTTAACGGACAACAAAACGTGCGAACTTCGATCCTTCACATACGTGCAGCAAACATTACACTTCAAGTCATCACAGTTCAAGAATAGTCAAGTATTACACTTCAGTATAAATACTGAAATGGCCATGATCTTTGGTGCGTGTGTATTTACTATAATTATAGTAAATAATATAGTCGGCATACTATGTTTAATAGCGGCGCCTTACGTAAAAACGCGGATAAACCGCTGTTTCCTATAGACTACATTTTGTGTTTTTTTTTAGTTCTGCCATAACATTGTTAATGTTATTATTTTTGTTTACTGAAAATACCGACTTTGTCAAATTAGGCAAATGGCAACACATTGTCTTTCCGCAATCCGCCATTGCTAGCATTTTGGCGTTATTGGCGGCTGCTGTCTTTGTTCCATTGTAAAAATTGAAATTGTTCAATTTTTAATACTGCACAACAAGCGTTAAAATAAACTTTTTATTGGTAAGATTTTTACTTTATTCCTTCTTAGTATATTAAGACTTTTCCTAATTTGAATGGTAAAAACACGTGCGATTGGTTGACAAAAGCCGGTGCCGGTTGTAGCATTTTTTCTCATTGAATTATTAATAGATTTTTTACAACAAACAGCATATATTAAGTTGATTTAGTATCTTCCTGAATTTTTTCGCGTCGGTTCCTACTTCCTAGTCAATATTGTCATGACTTGCTGCTTACTCAAATCATTTTAAAAAAGTAGGTACTTATCTACTATTTTAACGAATTCGTTGCTTGTAGGTATTGGAAACGAAATGGGGAATGTACTTTTTAGCTTCTAGTGATTATTTGAATTGAGTATAGCTTAGTTACGATAGATATATTGGAAAAGTACATACAATTTAATAATATTGGGTGGGTAGGTACCGAACTGGGAATTTAGCAAGATGTTGGTAGCAATAGCATTTTACCCTTATAATTTATATTATCATAGTTACACTAAATAATTATGTACTTTCTGAAACATGGTTTTGCTGAGCGCCGGCATCGCCCTTGGTTTCTACAAAATGTTCTCAACTTTTTTCGAAACAGTCCCATTGTTTTTAGCACGTAATAAATACTGGTCAGAGGGTTCTATTGTCTTACCTAAATACATCAGAATCAGTCTCTATTTTTTCCATCATTATTTTGATTAATAGTACCAATTCTTTTTTGTTTCAGAAAAATGGATGATGACTGGGATGATAATGTGATAGATACGGTAAGATTTTATTTTTAATGCTGCATTTATTATTTTTATTTTTGGGATAAATAAGTTGTGATATCTGCGGCACAGATTTGAACACTCATTACCCGACATGTGGTTATTACCTTCTACCATGGCCTGAAGTACTTAGTCTATAACAGAGTGCATATGTCCCAGTATTATAAGAGAGCTGTATTCGTTACAGGGGGTGCAATCCAACAACTACTCAAATGTAGATGAAGGTCACAGTGTCTCCAGAGGAAGAGGATTCCCTTCATTTAATGAAAATGGTAGTTATCATTTTACAATCACTTTTGTTTACAAGTCTATGCAACTGTGTAATACACACCCACAAACATCCCAATTAGAAAAATAAGTTACGATCATAATAGATTCACTTATTTTTTACTTCTACATGATTAATTATTGTTTATGTATGAAATCACTTTTCTTAATTATAGGCAGATGCAGTATTTTATGTTTATCAATTGATTTTACATATTTACAACTGAGTTATATTGCTTCGACATTTTAAGTTTTGTTAGATATCATTGTTCAACTGAGAGGTAACTAGGTATACTTTAAATAGTTTTATATTATAATAGGATAAACTAATAAATAATCAGGGTGTGCTTTTAAAAGTAACACATTGTATGTATGTATTTAACTAATAGGAATTATACCTACTTTCTTTTTTGATAATATGTACTTCTATTAGCCAGTTCTTACATAGTTACTATTGCAGTATATTTGTATAGGAAGAGTTTAAAATGTTGGTTTGGTTTGGCCGGGCTGTCCCCACACTTATCCTCTTGATTGGGCCATTGAGTTAAAGTGTGACTCCTTGAGTGTTAATGGTTTTTTTTTTTACATTTGGTCTTGGCCCTCACCCATTGATAAAAAAACAGCACTCAATCCATAAAAAAAAAACTACTTGGGAATGTTCTCCTTACCCACTTGTTATAAGCTTCTTTGTTTGGTCACTCTTTTATATCGCTTCTTTAATAAATAGATACTAATCATTGTTTGTGCTATCTCAAGAACTACTGGTCCTGTTTAAAAAAGAAAAACATTATATAGATAGTGTGTTTATTACAGAAAGTTATAGGTATAATATATCACTCTCCAACTCATGGGAGCAAAACAGTGGTCAAAGACGTAACTTAACATGGTTAAAACCTATTACGGTTAATGTATTATGTGAAGCTTTAGTTTATAATTCTTTTTAAACACCACATCTTTGCTGATTGTGTATTGTATAGCAAATTAGAAACAACAAATCAAATGCTTAGAATAGGTATGCTGAGATCAGTTTGTTTATAAAAACTTTTTTCTTGCTTATGAATGAAACACTTCATTAACTTAGGTGTTATGTTACCACTTGAAATTGTACCTTGTGAAGAGTGATGAAGAATGAGTACTCAAGTGGCACTGTGTTTATTTTTTAGAATATGATGATGATAAGGGAAGTAACGGGTTTGGTGAAAGGCGTGGGCGCGGCGGCCGCGGAGGAGGGCGCGGGCGCGGCGGCAGGGGCGGCCGCGGTGGCGGGCCCGCCAGGGAACCGCGGGATTATGAAAATGGTAAGTATTCTTTTCTACACTAAATAGCTACGACAAAATGCTACTCGCGTGTCATTGCACTTGCGACAGGAAATCAACATTATAAAATTATGCGCTTTTACTGAATCCACACTAACATTCTTGTATTGCAACGGTTGTATGAATGTGTGAATTTGTGATTTAAGAACACTCTTTAAAATGATATTTTTCTAATCTATATGGGGCTGACGATACACTAACACAACAGGATGCGAGATTAGCTGGCTTTATATTACTTTTGACTTTAAATACAAAATTGAGAAATTTATAGGTTTTTTTAAATGACTGTTGATGAGTAAAAAAATAAAGTTAAAATAAATGTTCACAAACATAGGCTTTCCCATTAGGCTTATATAGAGTGTAACAAACAGTGTTATAGTGAGTAACATCAGATTCGAATGTGGTAAGCAGACACATGAGTTTGTTACTAGGTAGATCAATTATAGGTCAGAAGTAGACAACAATAATTTCAAAGCTTTGTATTATAAGTATACCATCAAATATAAAATATAAATATACCATCACGCCTGTATTCCCCGAAGGGTTAGGCAGAGGTGCACCAATTTAGGTACACCCACAGTTCGCCGGTATATTTAGGTCCCATGTAATAGGGGGCGAGCCTATTGCCATTAACCAGGCACAAATCCAAACTCCGGGCTGCTACTGAGAAATTCTAATGAAAAAACCCAATAACACTTTTTGCCCGACCTGGGAATCGAACCCGGGACCCCTTGCTCGGCAGTCGCGCTTGCGACCACGAGACCAACGGGGCAGTGTATTATAAGTAACATGCAATTTCCTCAGGTGACGGTGAAGATCGGCGTGATCGTGGCGAGCGTGGTCGTGGTCGCGGTCGCGGGGGCCGCGGCGGCGGGCGCGGTGGCGGCGCCTGTGGAGATGATCCCCCACCAGAGTTAGGCGAGGATGGTGAGCCCAAGAAGCCGCCGGTAACATACGTGCCGCCGGCACCCACAGAAGACGAGCAAGAGATCTTCAGCAGCACTATCAGCTCTGGCATCAACTTTGACAAATTCGACTGTATTGCTGTTAAAGTGAGTGGTTTTAACCTTATTCATATCTAAACCCTAGACTTGCCAATGTTAATTCATAAAATGAGATTTTAATTCGCACAATATCAAAATTTTTTTAGGTCAGTGGTGAAAATGCACCACGCGCCATTGAAAGCTTTGAGACTGCAAATCTACGGAAATATGTGTTAGACAACATATTGAAGGCGGGCTACAAGAAGCCAACGCCTATTCAGAAACATGCCATTCCGATCATCATGGGTGGCCGCGATCTTATGGGCTGTGCACAAACCGGTTCTGGGAAAACGGTAAATAAAATAGAATATACTATATTTTAGCTCCATTTTTGGTTTATGGTTTCTTTAAGCTTTAATTACTTTTTGTAGCCATGTTTTTTTTTTTATATGAAATACTACAAGTACCTGCACTTGACTTAAATAAAGAATATTGATTGTTTACTTCCAGGCTGCATTCCTGCTGCCAATCATAAACACACTCCTGCAAGACTCGCGAGAACTTGTAGTTGAGGGAACTGGATGTGCACAACCACAGGTAAATTATCCGTAAACCTTTCCACTTAAAGTTCCGTAATTTTGATTAGATATGTTTTTCATACATAATAATCGTGTTTCCAGGTTGTAATAGTTGCACCTACCCGTGAATTAACCCTGCAAATTTTCAATGAGGCGCGAAAGTTCTCATTTGGTTCGATTTTGAAGATTGCCGTTGCTTACGGCGGAACAGCTGTGCGCCATCAAGGCGACAATATTTCTGTAAGTTGTCGAGACTGATTATGATATTACATATAATTTGTTTTTATAAAGTAAATCAATCTCTTTAATTATGATTTGTTTATTTTTAACCAACTTCAAAAGGAAGGGGTTTTCAATTCAACTGTGTGTTATTTTAGTTTTGGTGGTAATATAAGACAACAAACAAAACAAAAGCCGCCGACTTTCAAAATTAAAATGCAAAATAAAGTTTCTTTTAGAATTATTCTAAAGGAAACATTATTTAGAATATAGGTTAAGTTAACATTAAGAGGTTAAAAACTGTGAATCTGATGTTACTATCGTGTATTATAGAAAGGATGTCATATCCTGGTGGCGACACCGGGTCGTCTCCACGACTTCGTGGATCGCAACCGCGTGTCGTTCGATAGCATCCGATTCGTGGTACTAGACGAGGCGGACCGCATGTTAGACATGGGATTCATTCCCAGTGTCGAGAAGATGATGGAACACCCTACCATGGTGCCACTTGTAAGTACCATTTTAATATACTGTTACAAATGTTTATTATCGCATTTCACGATGACTTATAACTCATCAATAAAAATCTTATCAGTGTATAAAAGAAGTATGGTGCGTTATCGGGTATCATAAATAAAATAATCAGTCCTTTTCATGTTATTGTTGAGCATAAATACAAACACTAGTGATTTGTGATATTGACATCATGAAAATAAAAAATGTATGCAGCAGCTTACTACTACATTATCAAGTTTTCGACTAGAAATAAGTTTTGCATTTTGTTTTGTTTTAATTCACTACCCAAAATTAATTGTCTTAAGTAGTAATTGATACATTTGTCAATGGTATTATAAACTCCAAATGTAAATAGGTGCAATACATTAGTATCGATGGTACATAATGTATTTCTGGCGAGAGGAATCCCGGTCCAAGACATTAAAATATCTATATCCAAGTATTTTACGAATACCGTTTTTTTTTTTTGCAGAAAGATCGACAAACACTAATGTTTTCGGCGACGTTCCCGGAAGACATTCAACATCTAGCGGGCAGGTTCTTGAACAATTACTTGTTTGTCGCCGTTGGTATTGTGGGAGGCGCCAGCACAGATGTTGAACAAATATTCCACCAAGTAACCAAGTATGAAAAGCAAACTACTCTGAAGAAATTAATTGAAGAGAATGGTAAGTCTCACATCTCTTTATAGTACAGGTTATCAAGGTTACCCAGTAAATCTACCTTGCAATTACATATTCGTAATGTAAACAATTTCAGATCGGAAGCGTGTCTTAGTATTCGTTGAAACGAAACGCAACGCAGACTTCATCGCGGCGATGTTATCGGAGCAACAGATGATGACGTCATCAATCCACGGCGACCGTATGCAACGCGAACGGGAGGAAGCCCTCGACAACTTCAAGAGTGGTCGGCATTGCATCCTCGTGGCCACCGCTGTAGCCGCCAGAGGATTAGGTATATTGATTTAAAAGTTTATCATAACATCCTAGTGGGAAAGGGTCAATTTTCGTAAGAAGAATAGATAACCTACACAGAAGTTGCTAAACCACAGATGATAAAATAAATAATTAACCGTAATTTTTTACGCCGAAAACACGTGTATACAAGCGGCCTAATTGTAACGCAAGTCTTACATTCTGTAATTTTGTCAACAGATATAAAAAATGTGGATATAGTCGTTAACTACGATCTACCAAAGAGTATAGATGAGTACGTGCACAGAATCGGCAGGACCGGTCGTGTGGGCAACAGAGGAAAAGCTGTATCTTTCTTTGATTCCGATCAAGTGAGTCGTACATTATTACTATTAGTATATTGATTACGACCTTGTTACTATTCTTTGTATCACTTTGGTTTTGGATGGGCCCGTGTTGCATCCAGCACCTGCTTAAATAATGGTATTCACACCTACAATATTTTTCAAATATAAAAGCAGTTTTTGTGCAATCAAAAATTAATGGTCTTTGAGTAATTTTTTCTCCCTTTTATTTGAGCTATTTTTCATACTACTTTGAAATGTACGTGTATACACACGTGTGTGTGTGTGTGTGTGTGTACGTGTATGTTTGTATGTGTGTATTTACTGACATCGTGTTATGTGCAGGACCTAGGGCTTGTGGCTGATTTGGCGAAGATCCTGAAACAGGCAGATCAAACTGTTCCCGACTTCTTGCAAGGAGGTGGTACTGCCTCTTATAAGGGCAACAAATACGGCGGCAGTGATATAAGAGTAAGTAATATTACATAATACTCACTTTTAATTCGACATTACTTTTTCAACTACCTATGCTGTTTGTTGAAAACATTCTTTGTATAGTTTTTAAAATCTTCCCTTATTGTTCACGCAAACAAAAGAAAGATGAATTCGTAAGTACATAGTTATATTGGGTAGTAGACACCATCTAAGCAATAATTCGGAAGACACAACTTCACTAAAAAAACGCTTTATTTTAGCCCTGAAAAACATGAACAATATTATTTCTCAATAACTATAAAATTGTATTTTTAGTTGCTTTGAAATGAATAAATAGTTGACCAAAAAAGTGCTGTCATAGTTTTAGTATTGTCATATAAAATCTATGGGGAATCATGTTTTGACAGCACATAAAAAGCACATGAATTGATTAGTGGTGTCATCGGGTTTGACGCATTTGGTGCACTTCTCAACTTGTACACCATGCTCAAATGGTGAACTTAGCAACTGGTGCACTTCTCATATGGTACACTTCGCAACTGGTGCACTTCTCAACTGGTGCACTTCGCAAAAGGAGCACTTTTTAAGATGAGTGGAGATTTGGAAAAAATGAAAGAATCTTTGGTTTTGCGTAGGTAATTTTCTTAAAAATACAATAATTTTAATAATAGGTATAACAAAATAATTTTAATTAAACTCTACATAACCAGAATAACATTTTTATTTTTTTTTAAATAAAAAAAAGTCACTCGGAAATGATAATATAATATAATTTACAGCAAAAAGTTATCATAATAAAGACATGATATAATATCATATTACATCAATGATCATCATCTTTATAATATTATAATTTAAACTGTACTTATTTAAGTTATAGTCGTTACGTATTTCGGGACCCTAAAGTTCCGGACCTTTGAAAGGCGTACGTAAATAAATAGACTATTTTCCTGACACTAGAACATGGAAGGACTATGGCCCCTGCCAATGAATGTTTTTATAACATAGATAAAATGGCAGGGGGTGACTAGCACACTCGATAAATGGGCCCCCTAAAACGGCCGCTAGCACGTAGTGACGTAGCGACAAGAGGGCAACACAGACTGAGGTGCTTGAGGAGTGGAGAGGTATTTCAAGGCTATCAGGACAATCCCGCAAGTACGGTCAAGATCCCTACCAGCACCTTACTGAAATACTTCCTTCCCCGAACACGTATGCTCTCGCGTATCTCCACTCAAACCGGCCAATGAAGGCAAGAGAGAGGTGGGAGCTCTGTTCCTCGTTAGTCTTCAATCCGGCCGGCTAAAGGCAAGCTAGAGATGAAGAACAAGATTTCTCCCAGATAAGAGATATAAATTTTTCATTATAAATTAAACAAAGCTTTAAATTAAATCATAACCTGTTTCTCAAAAACAGGTTATAAATAGTATATATAAACCTATGTTTCCTACTTAGTAATTAAGTAAATAGCTATAAATTAAATTACTTGAATAATTGGAGAAACTTTTTTTATTTTTGAAAAAATTAAAATGTTATTCTGGTTATGTAGAGTTTAACTAAAATTATTTTGTTGATTGTATTTTTAAGAAAATTACCTACGCAATACCAAAGATTCTTATATTTTTAGTCAATTTTTTCAAATCTCCACTCATCTTAAAAAGTGCTCCTTTTGCGAAGTGCACCAGTTGAGAAGTGCACCAGTTGCGAAGTGTACCATATGAGAAGTGCACCAGTTGCTAAGTTCACCATTTGAGCATGGTGTACAAGTTGAGAAGTGCACCAAATGCGTCAAACCCGTGTCATCTTCCCAGTTTGACAAGTTAGAAATGTAGGTTGTATGCTTGTTCTATAACACTAGGCGACGCTTAAATGTAATCCAGTGGGGGGACTTTATTAACCTAATTGTTGTCATACAAAGTTATTTGAGCACCATTGACAATCCGGATAATCGCCAGTCTTGACTGTAATGCCTAAATGTGGTAGTGCTTATAGTGGCACCTAGTCTCAGTGAAAACGAGCAGTAGTATTCAAAAGCCTTATTTACGTTGATTTATCAACATAACTCTTTCTCACCAGGACTTCAACAATGCTTCAGCTGCTGCGGGGCAAGGCCTAGAGCCTGAGGAAGAATGGTAGAATTAAGGGACTTCTTGAAATTACACTCGCCAGTTCGCGAGTTTAACAACAGTGAATATTTGTTTTTTTTTTTTGTGCATTGGTGATGCGTGTATATGGACAGTGGTGCTTATGCGACAATTCTATTATGACTCCAAATCCATGGTAAAACCGAATTTGTTCCCAGTGCTAGCAATAGTAACATTTAGTAACCTCATCATTATAAGACTGTAAACAATTTGACAAGTATTTTAAGTGTATGATTAATTTTAAGTTTCCCTTGATTTGTAACTTTATATAGCTTTTTGCATAAGTTCCATTGCTACTAACACATACATTCATCATCTAGTTGTTTATGTTGATTCTTCATTTTATTATTTAGGAGATAAGTTTTTCATTACTTTTTTTTAGATTTTTAGAATTTGTTTCATGTTTTTGTTTATTATATGCTGCTTCCATACCTATGTTTAGGTAGATACCAAATGGAAATATATACAAATTACCCCTAAAACCGGCAAATCTGTGATGTTATATTATGTAAAATTGCTCACTTTAAATTTTAAAGTAACTAGATTACAATTGCATAGTAAGTTATATTGTAATGTTTTTTAAGACGAACTTCCAATTCATGTAATTTCGAGATGCATGACTTACAAAAATACTTAAATTGCAATTGTACGTAGTTGAACAAAATAGTGTTAAATTCTAGAATCTCGTGTAAATGTACAAAAGGCATATAAAAACTTAATTAAAAATCATTGTTTAATACACTAAGTGTTTTTGCAAGCTGTAATTTGCCTTAAAAACTATTTTCTGTACAAAGGTCGAACTTAACACTTAGTGAAGTAAATTTATAATCTGTGATGATTATTATTATAAGTAGAATAGGTACTCACTTTCATACATCCAATGCCATAAAAAACATTTCAGTTCAAACATAAAACCATTTTGTTAACCACAAGTCGATGCACGAAATTATAATTACTGACGATTATTATTTTTCGTACCCAGTACTTTCTGCCTCGTTCGATATTATTATCAAATACGTTGTTTACAAGGGGAGTACTTCTCATTAGATGTAAGACGTCAAGAATAATAAAAAAAATTCAATAAGAAGGCACTGTTTTATTTTAATTTGTACACCTAAAACGATCACATAAACTTAATTTTAGGTCAAGTTCGAGTACTGAATTGATAAGCAAAATCTACTTAACCGTTAATATATTCAAATCAGAACTCATTCTTTGTTGTATGAAATGGCTTTAACACATCATTCGCGTAGTGTCAAACTGTCAGGAATATAAGCCTGTCTATAGACAGGTGCTAAACTATTGAAGAGATCCAGTTTACCCTAATATATTGTATTGTTTCAAAATCTCAGATTAAATTGTCAGTTTCAGACGTGTAACATAAAAATGATGTTCTTTCGGCACATATACATAGATCACACTATTTTCAACCATCATCCATCACGCCTGTATTCCCCGAAGGGTTGGGCAGAGGTGTACCAATGTACACCCACAGTTCGCCGATACTATTTTCAAGATTGATATGAAGCCGTGAAATCAGTCTCCGAGATTAAAACACACTAGCATAATATACAGTACTGGAAACACAACGTTTATGGCTGACAAAAAATAATATGGTACATTTCTAATCAATGTGTACCCTCATTTTCTTTCAACTAAAAAAAACGGTAATTTAAAAAACTAAAAAACCCGACTGCTATTCTTTAACCTTTTGAACGCCACGGACGTTTATAGACGTCTAACGAAATCGTGCCAAACACGCCACCGACGTCTATAGACGTCAAGAAAACGAAATTTTTAAGTACTTATTTTCTACTTAAAAATGTCCTAAATTAAGTTTTTTGTGTTTCTCTTTCCTATTATTTAAAACTACATTAATGAAATATTGTAAAATAGCACAAAAATATATTGATTTCTTACATTTCACTAGAAAAAAACAATAATCAAAAATTGCTAATCGAAATGCTGAATTGGTAGCTTGGCGTAGCAGTGGCGCCGATGTGTTTACGCTCTGGCGGTCAAAAGGTTAAAAATCCCTAAAACAAGATAAATTGTAGCAGTCGGGACCCATTCTAGAAATGGAGGATTAGTGAATTGAGTGCACATACCTATATTACATTGCAGATGGTCCCGAATGGGTCCCGACTGCTACAATTTATCTTGTTTTAGGGATTTTTAAAGAATAGCAGTCGGGTTTTTTAGTTTTTTAAATTACCGTTTTTTATTTTTTTAATGTTTTAAAAAAGAAATTAATATACCCAGTATCACTCTTACAGTAAATACGAATCTACCGACACCTCTCAAGCTAAAATCCATCGAGCCGTTCAGCCTGCAGAGCGAGCCAAACATTTGAATTTGGCGCCAAAAACCCGCCATTTTTTTTTTTTTATATACCCATTGTCACTCTCACAGTAAATACGAATCTAAAGACACCTCTCAAGCTAAAATCCATCGAGCCGTTCAGCCTGCAGAGCGTGCCAAACAATTATACATACATACATACATACATACATACAAACATACCCTCGAAAAACATAACCCTCCTTCTGTCGCAGTCGGGTAAAAAGGTCCTATTGCAATACATGATACAAAAACACCGCACATAATGTAAAGACATACATACCATTATGTACTTGTAAAAGCATCATACCTTACTGGTATCGTATCTACATAAATATATAATATCCTTGTTCGATTTTTGATTGATAAATAGTTTCTAAATCTTATGAATACTACATACCCTTTGTAACTACCAAATCTTACAACTAAATATCACATTACTTTGACTTAAATTAAAATTTCTTCGAGTTATATCTACAATATTATACTTACAATACCAAACTAACTCCATGCAGTAGTGAAATAGTTTGATTTTGAAAAACTGACTATTTCAGTCTAACAGTACATACTAAAATCCAACATTGATCTGCTGGTGCAGTCATAGTAAGAGAAGGCACTTAATGCATTTTCGAGATCAAAGTCCATGATATCGTTTTAGTCTGCATGCGAGCTAGAAAGAATGTACTAAGCTGCAGCCAAAGGCTCATAAGTTGATGCTACGTTCCATCTGTAATATTGTACAAATCTGTAACAAGAGAAAACGGTGAAATCATAAATAAACTAGGTACTTATGCAAAATTATATAGGATTAATATCTAAAGATGTTTTTTACAAAAGCCAAAAAAGGAGCATGCGTCTTTTTGGACCCACTTTTCAACATTGCTCAACAGCGATGAGACATGTGTCATATGAAAGCTCTTAACGAGTTCTTCATTTCATTCTATGGCAGCTAACTTGAAATCCACCGCGAAAATGGTGTTTTGGTACTTTTAGTCACTTTCGTGAAAGTCATGGGCAAAGATTGCCACATTGCTCAACAGTGATGAGACATGTGTCATATGAAAGCTCTTGACGAGCTCTTCATTTCATTCTAAGGCAGCTAACTTGAAATCCACCGCGAAAATGGTGTTTTGGTACTTTTAGTCACTTTCGTTAAAGTCATGGGCAAAGATTGCCACATTGCTCAACAGTGATGAGACATGTGTCATATGAAAGCTCTTGACGAGCTCTTCATTTCATTCTAAGGCAGCTAACTTGAAATCCACCGCGAAAATGGTGTTTTGGTACTTTTAGTCACTTTCGTTAAAGTCATGGGCAAAGATTGCCACATTGCTCAACAGTGATGAGACATGTGTCATATGAAAGCTCTTGACGAGCTCTTCATTTCATTCTAAGGCAGCTAACTTGAAATCTACCGCGAACATGGTGTTTTGGTACTTTTTCGTGTAAATCATGGGCAAAGATTGCCACATTGCTCAACAGCGATGAGACATGTGTCATATGAAAGCTCTTGACGAGCTCTTCATTTCATTCTAAGGCAGCTAACTTGAAATCCACCGCGAACATGGTGTTTTGGTACTTTTAGTCACTTTCGTGAAAGTCATGGGCAAAGATTGCCACATTGCTCAACAGTGATGAGACATGTGTCATATGAAAGCTCTTGACGAGCTCTTTATTTCGTTCTAAGGCAGCTAACTTGAAATCCACCGCAAACATGGTGTTTTGGTACTTTAAGTCACTTTCGTGAAAGTCATGGGCAAAGATTGCCACATTGCTCAACAGTGGAAGCGCTTCAGGTAAACTCCACTTTATTCTATGGCAGCTAAGTTCAAATCCAGCGCGAAATCTTTTGACCACTGGCCATCAAATTACACATTAATGCCATAAAAAAAGAAAAAATAGGAAACAAACTACTACAACACAAGTTATAATATAAAAGTTATAATAAAAGTTGTAAATGTATAATTAAAACACTGGCTAGCAATTCGCAATTCGCCAAAATTATTTTTAAAATATTTGATGTTAAATGACATCAAAAATCTTTGCCCATGACTTTCACGAAAGTGACTAAAAGTACCAAAACACCATGTTTGCGGTAGATTTCAAGTTAGCTGCCTTAGTATGAAATGTAGAGCTCGTCAAGAGCCTTCATATGACACATGTCTCATCACTGTTGAGCAATGTGGCAATCTTTGCCCATGACTTTCACGAAAGTGACTAAAAGTACCAAAACACCATGTTCGCGGTGGATTTCAAGTTAGCTGCCTTAGAATTAAATGAAGAGCTCATCAAGAGCTTTCATATGACTCATGTGTCATCACTGTTGAGCAATGTGGCAATCTTTGCCCATGACTTTCACGAAAGTGACTAAAAGTACCAAAACACCATGTTCGCGGTAGATTTCAAGTTAGCTGCCTTAGAATGAAATGAAGAGCTCGTCAAGAGCTTTCATATGACACATGTCTCATCACTGTTGAGCAATGTGGCAATCTTTGCCCATGACTTTCACGAAAGTGACTAAAAGTACCAAAACACCATGTTCGCGGTTGATTTCAAGTTAGCTGCCATAGAATGAAATGAAGAGCTCGTCAAGAGCTTTCATATGACACATGTCTCATCGCTGTTGAGCAATGTTGAAAAGTGGGTCCAAGAATGGTACAACGGTGCCCATGGTCCTTTCCTTAAAATTTTAAAGGAAAAATTATATGAATGAAAATAAATGTCAACTGGACTTGTGTATGTTTATTTTTATATCAACATTGCAGTCCAAACGACACAGAACTGGTATTGTAGGTTTTCTTCTCAAGGGCAGAAATCTAGTTTAGATTACATTTCAAGGAGCCTCCACAAAGGCAAATATTAAATATAGGATCATATGGTGAGGTGTAGTTTTCTTAACTTTAAAATCAACTTTATGGGTCAATAGAATTAAGTTGACAACCACAACTTAGTTTCAGATTCACACCCTACTGACCTCTTTTGTATACGTGTACCTCTAAGATAGGTACCATGTTCAATCGGTCATAAAGTTTGCTGAACCAGAAAATTTAAGTTGCACAAAATCGTCACGCCACGCCGTTGGCGGGATCAATGAAATAAATTTCGATATACTTACGATAAGCACACGACGCAGATAGCAGTTACGGCGCTGTTGAGCATATAGATTGAGCCTGGGAACACAGCTACAGTAACCTGATAAACAGAGTTGTATATAACTGGCGCGATCAACGGGCACAAGCCTTCTATCGCTGACATTAATGCAAACACTTTAGCTATGTCCACAACTGGCAGGATTTTTGTCAAAAATGATCGGATCAATGGCGCAGAAAGTCCCTTCAACGATCCCATGGACGCACCTGAAATTAACTTAATTTTATAGGCACAAGTCGTAAGATTTCCAAAACAAACAAATTAATCTTCATGCTAAATACAAACAACTTTAATTCCTTTGTCCTTGGCAATAAAGTAGAAACGTTTGATAATTATCTAATAACTAGCTTCTGCCCGCGACTTCGTCCGCGTCACAGTTGATGTGTTATCCTACGGGTACCGTACATTTTCCCGGGATAAAAAGTAGCCTATGTGTTATTCCAGACTATAATCTATCTTTGTGCCAAATTTCATCCAGATCCATTCAGCCGTTTAAGCGTGAAAGAGTAACAAACATCCATCCATACATACAAACTTTCGCCTTTATAATAGTAGTAGGATATTATGATGAGTCACTGTTACTATATATTTTTCGCAAGGTCGAAAAAATGTCGTCGTTACAACACACAACAACAAAATGGTATGATAATTTTATTTGTTCAGTTTATGGCAACCGCAATCTTGCATCCTATGTGATACTTTTAGGCTTTAAGATGTTCCATTGTAAAAATGCATTTCTTACAAATACATTATTATTCTATTCTACCTAAGAATAGTCACAAACACACAAATGTGTGTAACGAAATACAAATCCGGTTTTCCTCCATATACTGTAACTATAATAACGATATTATCAAACAATTGCCTTTTCTTAAAGCTGCAATTGATGACTAAAATCATGGTCACTTAAGTAAACAATCCTATTTCGTACGATTGAGCTTTTGTAAATGTGAATAAGTATGAACTAACCGCAACAGCGAATTATAAATTAGTGTAAGGTCGATACTGTTCCTTTGTGAACATTATTATTAAGTACCAAACAATAAAAATATCAAATAACTTACCCATATACATATGCCATGATTTCGTAGCAAAAGCTCTAATACAGTAATCCGCAATATTTGTTATAAATGCTATATTAGCAACGAGCACATCACTTCTTCTCAGAAGTTTTTGGAAAAATACAATGCCTATAAACGAGCCGAAGAAAGCTATTGCCGTGCTTAAGGCTGAAAATTGCGTGAACTCCTTCAATGCCCAGTGAAGTTTTTGCCTTGTAAACAAGTATTCCAAAGGCATGATTCCGTAAAGTATGAATATAGACAGACTGTTGGCTATTGTTAAAAGGAGTATTTGTGCTCGCCCATTGTTAGGTCGTCGTTTGAAGCATTCCCGCATCATCTCTTTGACTAATAAGAGGTCTAATATTGACGTGATACCACCCTGGAACAAAGAGTTAAAGTTTAGTTACACTGTAAGTTTAATATTATGTTGTGTTACCACAGCACCCCAGTATCATAATAATAATCCTAGTAGGTATTTAATTAATTTGCTGCAGCGCACCACAATCCACGGCTCATCCAGAAATTATTGACCTTATTGCCAATTTATTCATCAATTAACATCTTAACTGATGAATGAATTAGCAATAAGTTCAAGTCTACATGCCTCATAAAATATCAAATACCACTTCAAAGTCGAAGCATTTACTTCCATTATACCATTTACAGGCACTCCTGTATTGTGAAGGTTTGCCAGAAAGTTTGAAGCTAGTTGCCCGTTTCCAATTGTTTTATTTGTAAACGGGGCCCTCATAGGCCCCAATGCCTGCCAGGGTTGCGGACTTATTTGATAGAGTCACCGCAGCCCTGGAACGCAACGATTTTAGTCAGTAAGAGCCTTACAATCCCTTCCGCTCCGCCCAGAACCGAAAAAGTCATTTGATGATTTAAAAAATAACCGCCTTTTAGTTAATCAAAACACACACCCGTGTTTAACGCAAAAACAATAAACACAATCTGCTCAGTCGGTAACATGTGCTTTATCTTTGATAGTGATAATATCAAACAACAACTTTATAATACTTGAGACATCCAACTGATAATAACAACGATCTATCTGCAATGTTATCGCTAAAATTATATCGTGTGATTCAATATTATACTACTATAACAGAAAAATCGGTAGGTATTCATTAATCCGGTGGATTTATATGGAAACAATAAATTGACAGTAGTGTTTTGAAAACAAAGGGTGTCATGGCTCATAAAACTGACGTACGCCTAAACGTTAAAGTGTGGCCCTGTGGGATGTCCCTCAAGAACTCTAAGCGGTTTTAGTAACGACTTCATCATCATCATAATATCAGAGTTGGACGTTCACCGCTAGACATAGGCCTTCCCGCAATTTTACTTGCGAGGTCTCGTGTAAGTTCACAAAAATAAGTAAATAACGGGTCTTAACTTTTTCTTATTACTCATCTACCTAGTTAACTCCTTACATAATGACTGCTGAATTAGTCTTCAAGCAAGATAAATTAGATGTCAACACGCAACCTTGCGTGATATTTGAAGGACTTAGGCACTGGGCCACCAATGGGCAATAAGGTAATACCAATATTAATTACATTGCTGCCTGTACTTGTTAGTTATTCACATTGTAGGAAAAAAAATAAAAAAGGTCTCTATTTCCTTACTTTCTCATATGCCTGAAACACTATTTGTCATGAATATTTTATGAAATACCGTAACGTTTTTTTAAGAATGTAAATTAATTTAAATTCATGTGGGGTGTGTGTGACTATGTACATTTGTAAGATCTTAAAGAACAGGTTAGTAATACAGAATTCTGTCGGGTAAATGACCTACCTGTATTGCTCCAGCCAATGATTCCCTTAAACATACGTTGGCAAATACGTACGCTATTACATTTAATGTCGCGGCTATTAGTAGCAGATACACATTCCCGACAAGTCTAAGTACGTGAGAGCTGAGCAGAGATCCTACTACACTTCCTAATCCAACCGACGCTTCCAATAAGGTCATCCTGGAACATAAACTCAATAAAATATACACAGCCTTACGGTTCATTTCTGCTTAGTCATTATTTTTATTACCTAATAGATCTATTCTCAGCCGAGGTGATGTCACTCAAATAACAAAATGCACCAGTGAAGAATATGGTAAATCCCCCGGTAAGGGAGTATGGAACGGCAACCAAAATCAACCACCAGGGCCCCAAACTGTCCATCATACTGTAGACGACCATCAGCCCTGATGACATCGCAATACCTAAAAGAAATAGTAAAAAATATGTTGGGGACTAGTGTTGCCTTACTATCGATTGCCTATCGATAGGTTGTCAATAGTATCGTGACCTCGAAAAATAGTCACAATATCGATAGCCCTATCGATACTATTAAAATTTTTCAATACTGTCGATAGTATCTATCCAAGAAATTAAGCAATAGGTACTATTGATAAAGTGCAATACTATGGATAGTATCGATACTATCACTATTATAGAGTATTTTACTGCAATTACTGACGAAACTATTCATAGTATCGATACATCGACTATCGATAGTTAGGCAACACTAGTGGGGACCTAGTTCAAATGTTATATTAAGGTAGGTTGTTTAGTAGGTAGGTTTGCGGGTAAGTAGGGTTTGTTTAGGTAGGTTGTGGTGAGACCTAAACACACGAACGAACTGTGGGTGTACATTGGTACACCTCTGCCTAAACCTTTGGGGAATACAGGCGTGATGGTATGTGTTAGGTACCTACCTATCAATTAAAACTGCAGGCTTCAGGCTATTACAATTACAAATGATTTTACCAACGTTCTGTGTATTAATTAAATCGTTATTATTTAAATTCGGTATCGAGGTTATTAGACTAGACGGCTGGTAACTAACTGATAGCAAATTTGTGGTAGGTATCTACCAACAGTTGTAGGCACAACTCATACTCCAGAATGTAACTATACTAATGCGGTATTAGGTATTCAGATTACAGAACAATGGAATTGAATTAATTAATTTTATTGTAACATTGTTATATTGGCTTGCAATATTTTGTTAATACATTGCAAAAACAATCTTAGAATAGATATTAGACCTAATGTTGATAGGTACGTACATAAAACATAATTATATAAAGTGTAGTATAGGAATAGGTAGGTACACATTATTACAGAACCTAAGCATTAGTATTTTCATCCATCCTATGAACAGCCTTCATCATCATCATATCATCCGCAGGACGTCCACTGCTGGACATAGGCCTCCCCCATAGATTTTAAAGAGAAAATATCAAAGGGAATAAAAGTTTATACGGCAGTCCGTCATTATTGAAAGTAGAACTAAAATAAATAAAAATAATAAATTTAAAGCTTCAAAAAAAAAGTCAGGGCATATTGCATGGATGAGTTGAAAAATTTTAAAGTACGATCTTCAAACCGAAGTGCTTACATGAATAAAATCGTGTTTTTTGGATACATTTATCGAAACAAAGTAAAAGATGTTATAATAATATTGCTTGTTCGTAAAAACAAATAAAATTTTATGGCTGCTTAGGTATACCTATAAATAATTATTTAC
Organism: Caradrina clavipalpis; assembly: GCA_932526535.1. Lineage (NCBI taxonomy): Eukaryota > Metazoa > Arthropoda > Insecta > Lepidoptera > Noctuidae > Caradrina > Caradrina clavipalpis. The sequence goes on from OW052103.1 coordinate 6,904,495, forward strand.
AATCGGACACTAATTAATGGTTTGTTTCTGTAATTTGATCTAAAATTAGGCTTTTGTTTTAGTGCCTACCTACCCTACCCATCTGCCTGACCACGAAAAAGGGTTAGAATAACCATTAAAAAGGCAATGGACAAACTGGTTATATGGTAGATACTTGATACTGTATCAGTTTTATTTTACCCGATGAAGTGGAAAGACTAACCAAAAAAAGGTAAGTACATGTAATTTAAGCACCGGTTTGACAAAAGTGATGTCCCGGCGTTGACCGTAAAAGGACGACTTATTTTAGCTTTTAGTCTACAAAAAGGCTTTTTAAACATTATGCTTCCAACAAATTATGCATACAAATGTCCATAAAAGCCATAAAAAAGTCAACGATTCCAAAATTAAATTGGCTAGGTACCGAGAAAATCTAGAAATCAGCTGGGTGGATAAACAAATAAACTCGTTATACCTGCCTAGCCTGGTTGTTAATACCTACATAGTTATTTGTTGCATGGCAGATAAATGTCACGATTTTATTGGAAAAGATTTTTTTGTTATTTAAGTAGTTTAGTTTTAATTAATGATATTGTTTTTAATGGTTAAAATAATTCTGAGTGGATAAGTAGTTGGAAGTCAGATAAGCAAGCACAAGCACCCTAATTTATTGACAACAATTTGGAAAAGTAGGTTTCCGAGAGATTTCAAATTTCCAAATTCCAAGGAAAAAATGAGGAAGTACTTACCGAAAAGCGGCCACACAACTAGCGGCTTTCGTCCATGAGTGTCAGACCAAACCCCCAGAAAGAAGCATAGCACGGCAGGCACTAACGCCTCTAGGATACTCCTGATGGTCCCAATAACTGTCGCATATTTCTGTACTTCTGCCTCAAGTTGATGAGTCTCGTTGTTTTTATCTAATGACAGGAACGGCTTGCATTCCTCCACGGAGTGGTTCAGAGAGTGGACGCATGTCCGATACAGCATTATGTTACTTATGGCCGTTCCTAAAAATGCAAAGCATTTAGAATTATTGATACTCGTAGCCAGAGTATTTGCGCACAATAAATGAAAAGCAAGAACTATCAGGACTTGCAAAAGTGTCTATCGAATGTCTATGTTTATTATTGCTAATAAAACTACCAAATAGAACTGCAACTATACTTAAATAAATAGGACTAACTTCAACAAAATCTACTTCTACTTACTTAAACGAAGCATAAGAAGCAGGAAGATAGGGAGGTACCTATGTATTTAGCTATACCTGTAGGTAAGGTTTTAGCATCGCAAATCGGCAATTTAACGCTCTATTGTATTGTATGCTCATAAGTCTGTGAGTCTTCAGCATAGAGCGCTAGAGTAGGTACGTTTTATCGAGTAATAGGGATTGAAAAAAGCATGATTCACACATTCATGGTACCTATCTGAACGTAATTAGCTAAAGTAGGTACCTATACGGACCTATCACTACTTACCTACTTTTTAAAGTTAAACCTATATTGCAAGATAACTGCTATGACGTTAAATCAAAAAGTAAATCGTTAAAACAATGTAACTACAACTGTAAAAACAATGTAACAACATAATATTTTTTGGTTTCCATCTTGGGGTGCCAAGCGTGGGGCTTATTGGAAGGAGGGACCTGCTGAGGACTAGCGAGTCGAGGCCTGTCGGGAGAGCGGTGAATGATTATGCGAATCCCACACCCTCGGCCATGGACAGAGGTGGAACACCGCGGTGATTTTAGCAGGTAAGAGTCCGGCTTGCCCCTTCGTCAGCCCCACGACGTAGGAGGGATGAGGATTTCCCCCGGGCACCAAAAAAAAATCGTGGGGCTTGGGTCTTTAAAATCCAAATTTGTCTATTAGGAATTAGAATTTCCTAATAGTCTCGTACAATATAGGGCTGCGGGCTGCGACTCGCAGTCCTGTTGTACAAGACTACGATGCCGAAATGTGAATGTAGGCTAAGCAGAGTTGAAAGTTACGTGATGGGGCGAATGTGGTGTTGTTCTTCTTGAGAGTAGGTAGTTGATGCATAGAGGTGTTTATTGGAATTGTCCTGTTGTTGTTGTTACGTATTGGACTCTAAAACTCTCGATACCGTCGAAAATTTATCATATTTTACTAAATACCTAACCGGTAGGAGATTGGAGAAGACGAAATGTACTGTGTTTGAACTCGACGCGCCTATATCCTACCATGCGATTATAAAAAGTCCCCAGAAGAAGGTTAACAAATTTAACCTTTATCAAAAGCAAGGACTTTAGGAAGGTTTATGATCAGTCTGGCAGCAAGGAGATGAAACTAAGGAGGGTCACCTTAAAACTCAACCGCTGGAAGGCTTCTTCAAAAAATCACAGAAAACACTACCCTTGTATACCTACTTATTAATTACTGTCTATGTAGGTATAGGTAACGCGAGTTTACGATCTTTTAAGAATAAAATTGGTCCATTTGCGATAAGTCTATTTGAAAATTGATCTAATTTTGTATGTTTATTGATAGTGTTGAGTATTTTGCGATTAAACGCAACTAGGCCCAGCTCAACGGCACGGCACGGGAAGGGATTTTTAGATGTTGAAACATAATGTACTGTAACTTTAAGACTTTAAAGTTCAAATTTGAAGTACTTACTGACATAGCATTGTAAAAGACTTTTTTCTGAAGCTAATGAAATTTCAACTAAAACATCATAAATCTAAGGTACAATATGTTTGGTTAAAAAAAAAGCAATTGCCAAGATATACCTACTAAGGTAGTATTAACACTGCTGATTGGAATGAGATTTTATACAAACTATTATAAAATTAATGAATAAATAAATTTTACACAATCTTCGAAAATAAGCCTAGCTATGGACCTAATAAATGACTAGGTAATACTTAGTTAATTCAAATACTACTTTCATTATCATACCAAAGTTTCATTCTGCTCAATATTTATAAGCAGTTTAAATATCTGAAAAAAAGGGTTACTGTTATTTAAATCTATTGTTATTCAAATTAATTTACTGTTTTTCACAGGTAAATTATCAGCTGTAACATACCAATAAGTTGTACAATATTTACAGCTGGTTCAATATTTGTTATCTCAACCATAAGACAATGTGACATACTTTAAAATTGATCACTCTAATTTTTTATATTTATAGAATTCGTCTGATATACCTACTGTCCTAAAGTTCATAATACATAAAGACAAAAAAAGCGATATAAATAATTGGCTTCCAATTAAATACTTTTTTTTCTTCAGAAGAAGTTAATACTTGATTACTTGAAACTCTGTCTCTCTTGTTTGTTTAAAAAATTATGAAATAGAAGTGTCTCAGTTCACAGCATAAAATGTCAAAGTATGTGCAGTGTAATGTAATAGTATCATATCATTATGAAAAGTCAACCATTAAGATCATATTTCAGAATGCTGACTGACACTCAAACAGTTTTAAATCTATACAAATATTTTAAAGCTGAACAGTTTGTTTGTTTGGTTGGGCACGCTAATCTCAGGAACTACTGGTTTGATTTGAAAAAAATCTTTTTGTATTGGTTAGTCCTTTTATTGAGGATGTCTATAGGCTATATAACATCACCCCAAGAGCCAAAGGAGCGAAGCAGTGATCAAAAAAGTAACTTAATGCGGGTGAAAAAAAAAACATGGAAGAAAGTCGCAGGCAGAAGCTAGTGTATCTATAATTTAATACTGTTGCAACATGAACCAAACTTTATTATTATTTCTGGTGTTCACTTGGCACACAATTGTGAGGTATCAGATAACAGAACACTATTATGCAAATTGCAGTTTGCATAATATGTTAATCAGTTGATTGCTTCAGTTTACTTTAAAATTAACTGTACTGACAAATTAAATAAAATATTTTTATACATTTTTGCACTTAGTGTAACTACTTTCTTTCACTGCTTTGTTATGTATTTTAAGTAATACTTGTTTTGTATTTTTTTTTTTTTTTCGATTATAAAAACATTTCTGTAGCATGCTTAAATAAGATCAATATTCCTGCACTAAAAATATGTGATTCATATAACAAAGTTGTTATTTTAATAAATCCTGTGCTTAATATTGGAGTATCATCTAAAATATTTTTACAAGTAATTAACTTCAAATATGTATAATACCTCAGCTTTCATCTACATCACTTGGCACATAGCCACTATTGTAAAAATATAGTCCAGAGATTACCCAACATAAATTAAATAAAAAAAAAGTTGTGCAGTATGCATAATAATAGGTATTGAGAGCAGTGAGCGCATTACTGATTTGGCATTGAAATAGTAAATATACATTATTATATTAGGTAGCTACTTAATAAGTTTCATTAGTCACCTATACATTGTTATTTGTTATTTCCGCAAACATCAGCACTACTTTAATCCCCGTTGCAATACTGAACATAATTTCTTACCTAAATAAAACTTGCCGAGCTATTTTTAGACACTTTGGACGTACACACGCTCGTATACAAATAGATCGAAAAAATTAGTAGGTACTAGACTTACCGGAGAGCGACAATCCCATCATAACAAGAAACAAAGGGAATTCCATCGTAATAGCAAATTTTTTTGCCGGCAATTCGCTAATTGTATTAACGTTCGAATTACTTTCAGTAAGGCGTTCTTCATCTTGAGCCATTATGCTGTATTATTATCCAAACAACTGATTGCGCACTGCCGAAATTATTTATAATTTATTACTAGTAAAACAAAGATACATGCGTTAGATAACGTAATTTACAAGCAATTATAAATTCAAGGACTAAACAAAAACAAAGTTACCTACCAGTTTTGCGAAGAACTTGACAACAATAATGCACGTAGATATACTCCAGTTTAAATATATATTTTTCAAATTCAATGTAAGTTGTAATATACTTGTGTTTATAACACAAGTAAATTATACGTCCACACTTCACTTCTCAATATTTATTTTGTTTGATTTCGCGGTCATTTAGTCATACAATGAATTGCAATGTCAAATGTTTAACTGTGTGTGTGTGATGTTTGACAGTGCATGTCAATGTCAACTCACAAATGTCAGTTACAGTCCTACCAACTTACCTGTGAACCGGCACCGCAAGTCGATTCAGTGTTGCTAATTAATTTAAGGTGCCCAAAATTTAGTAAGTTTTCAAGGAAATTTCACATCAGACATAATCGTTTAATAAGGATTACAGATTTTACAAATTAAAAACAATGATACCTATATAAAAATAATTTGATAATTTAGTTACGTATTTTAGATAAATTGTCAGTGGGGTACCTACTGGTACTCGTCACTAGATGGCGTTAATTTCCCAGAGTTATTGTAATTTCAATGGCAAGAAAATTTTAGAAGCCTCTTTTCATGGGCTTCCCAACACAACAGCTAACTTTAATTTTCACTTTTTATTTTGCAATATCTCATTTTTTTTATTTTTGAAAATAAAACTTGAGTGTAATCTACGATTGTCAAAAATGTCGCCAATCTTATCATCTCCTGAAGTCACGAATACTTGGTTTAAATGGGACACATTTTGTTTTCAGATTCATCAACTTTTCAACAACTAACATTTTCCACATTGTTTTGCAATTAGTTCAAATAATTCAAATTACAACTTCTTTATTATAAATAAATAATATATATATATAAAATATAAATATACCATCACGCCTGTATTCCCCGAAGGGAAGGGAAGGGGGAGGGAGTTAGGATTTGTGCCGGATTAATGGCAATAGGCTCGCCCCCTATTACATGGGACCTAAATATACCGGCGAACTGTGGGTGTACATTGGTACACCTCTGCCTAACTTCTTTATTCTGACGTCAATATGCCTATAACTATCAAGATAAAAACTGCAGATACTAAAGATAGGTACATACGTACTTCACACATGCTACTGATTCATAATACCTTGGTGGTATCATAATTATTATCTATTTGTCGAAATAAAATAGACATTTTGATAAAATATTCTTTCGATATTCTATATTAAATGTATAAATACAAGTATCTGAATCTTAGAACTAATTATCACATTACTTTGACTTAATCTTAAAACTATAAATTCCTCAAGTTACAGTTGAATTTGCTGTCATAAGCGGCAATCTATCAAATAAGTCGTTACGACAACATTGGTATTCTGAAATAAAATTGTTTTCTTCAATTAAAACAGCTTTTTTTGTTACCTACCCGATCTCGTGAAAAGCGCAGATTGCCGTTTTTGAAACAATCGACTCGATCAATAACATAAATACTAATAAGTACTAAGTATTTTGACTTCGCCCGGGGTTCTCGACATATTATACGTACGATATGTGTACAGCAGTTGTCGTGACGGCCAGTGGACAAATAGCCAAGGGACTCGACCAACTTCTATATTATCTTTCAGGGTCTTCTATATCTTTCAGGGTCTCGTTGGATTACTGTCTCAGGACTCTTAGGCTCTAGACAGACGAAATGCAGAGAATGCAGTTGAAATGCAGTCCCTCTGTCATTACAGACAACAACTGCACGTCAACTGCACTCAAACTGCAGATTTGCAGTCCGTCCGTTTAGAGCCTTAGGGGCCCAGACCACCGGTAGCTTGGCCCTTTGTTCTTGATACCGGTGGGCTATTCATTTTTTTTATTTTTCAAAATATTATAGATAGGTATGCATAGATAAATAAAAGCAATAATATAATAATAATATTATACCGATTACAATACCAGGATGCAACTAATTTATTGCAGCAGTTCAATAGTTAGATTTCGAAAAACCTGTAGCAATTTCAGTCTATAAGAACACCTAGGTACTAAAATTCAACATTGATCTGGTGCTTTCAAAGTAAGGGAAGGTACTTAAGCACCTTCAGCAGCGGTGGCAGCAGCCGCGGTAGCTTCGAGATGAAAGTCTCGGGCTAATGATATCGTTTTACAGATTGCATGGGGTGCTCGAAAGATAAGAAAATGTACCTACTAAACTGAAGGTAAAGGCTCATAAGGTGATGCTACGTGCCATCTGTAATATTGTACAAATCTGAAACAAGTGAAAACAGATAATTATCACTAAGTTCTTTGTGAATTCATGGAAATGTTATAGTATCTTTACAAGAGTAGATAAAAATATCCCACAAATCGTAAATTACGCTGAAGGTAAATCCCGACATAAGGATGTAAATATTCATATCAATGTTGCAACACCAAGGAACACAGAAATAGTATCTATTGGATATAAAATTGAAGTTGGACACAATGGGTAGGTATTCATGGTACATTATTACAAAACTTCATGGCGATGGCGGGACCAATGAAATAAATCTTGATTTACTTACGATAAGCAAATGACGCAAATAGCAGTTATTGCGCTGCTGAGCATATAGATTGAGCCTGGGAATACAGCTACAGTAACCTGATAGAGCGAGTTGTATATAACAGGCGCGATCAACGGGCACAAGCCTTCTATAGCTGACATCAATGCAAACACTTTAGCTATGTCCACAACTGGCAGGATTTTTGTCAAAAATGATCGGATCAATGGCGCAGAAAGTCCTTTCATCGACCCTATGGAAGCACCTGAAATTAACGTTTAAAAAAATATGAAAATTAATAATTAATTAATTTATAATTTATCTGTAATAAATAATAGATTTCCAGAATAAAACAAAATTATATTAAACGGTCATATAATTGATAAGCAACTTTCATTTTTATATTTATGACATTAAAGCACGTAGGTATTTCTTTTTTGGATTATTTGATAAATTAGTGATGTGTCACCGTTACTATTTTTTTTGTCGCGTGTTCGCATATCTGTCTCGTATGACACACAATAACAAAATGTTACGAATTTACGATGAATAATAATTTAGTTTGTTCAGTTTATTGCAACCGCAATTAGCCAAACACTTAAATGTTATTATATTACTAGCTGTTGCCCGCGACTTCGTTCGCGTTCAGTATTTTTAAGTTAATAGTGTTCATACTGTTTTTGTCTAACCCCTATGTGACATAGCGTGATGAATTGTACCTAAGATTACAGCTCAGGTTACTGCCAACACAATGCCAAAAGTTCGGTGCAGGAATTAAAAAGTTATGCGCGTACATACAAACAAACAAACAAACAAACAAACAGACAAAAATTCTAAAAACCATTTTTTTGGGGTCAGTATAATGTATTTAACATGTGAGAATTACTCTTTATAAAAAATATTGAATGTACAGAATTGGCCTCGTTACGATTTTATTATATGTATAGATTACAAGCTTTTATTTAACTTGGTTTCCCTCTTGTCTGTCTGGGAAAAATCTTGCGATGCATTTTTCGACCATTTCCCAACATCCAATCGGGCTGAAATATTGCACACACCCTCGGTTCTGAAGACAATGCAATTTATACTTTTTTTATACAATAAAAGCTTGCTTTAATTTTTTAAATTTTAATTTACTTATTTTAAATATTTATGCTCGTGACTGTACACAGTCACATAAAACAGCTTTAAAATAAAATGAATGTTAGTATGAATTAACCGCAACGAAGAATAAAAAAATAGTATTAGGTCGAGACTTTTCCTTTGCAAAACATTAGACCTACGCATATTTCTCACATACTTGAATGTTCAAAAAACAACTTACCCATATACATATGCCATGATTCCGTAGCAAAAGCTCTGATAAAATAATCAACCATATTTGTTATAAATGCCATGTTAGAAACGACCACGTCACTTCTTCTCAGTAGTTTTTGCAAAACCACGATGGCAAAAAACGAACCAAAGAACGCCATTGCAGTGCTTAAGGCTGAAAATTCCGTGAACTCCCTTAATGCCCAGTGAAGTTTTTGCCTTGTGAACAAGTATTCTAAATTAGTGACTCCGTAAAGTATGAATATGGACAGACTGTTGGCTAATATTAGGAGAAGTACTTGTTCTCGCCCATTGTTAGGTCGTCGTTTGAAGCATTCCCGCATCATCTCTTTGACTAATAAGAAGTCTAATATAGATGTGATACCACACTGAAACAAAGAGTTAATGTTTTGTTATACTATAAGATTAATATCGTAGTTACCTATTCGCCTATCTAACCTAGCAATTAATAATCACATACACATACATACGATCACGGCTGTATTCTCCGAAGAGTTAGGCAGTGGTGTACCAATGTACAACCACTGTTCGCCGGTATGTTTAGGTCCCATGTAATAGGGGGGAGGGGGGGATCACAAATCCTAACTCTGAGCTGCTACTGAGGATTTTATAGAAAACCCCAATAACATATTGCTCGACCTGGGAATCAAACCCAAAAACTCTAGGGTAGCAGTCACGCTTAGGACCACTAGCCTAACGAGGCAGTTAATAATTGCATTCACTAAACCAGCCGCCGTAGTTTATTTGTTGCCATTTGGTTTAGCAATCCACAATCCAAGATGGCAACTCAAATGGGTTTTTTACGCAAAACAAACAGCCACAATCTTTCTTTTAGCTCGGTAATGGATATAAGTGCTTATCTACGAAATAGATAATACCAACAGCTGTGGGCAACAATATATAATCTAACAGCAATGTTATCATACAATTGATTTGTCTGTATGAGTCACACGAATGAATTCGAACTGTTATAGTACTCATACAATATTTTAATATTATTCCAATACTCTATCTAACAGTTACAAAATTCAATTCAATTGTAATTGTAGTTAGTTTACTGTGGCATTGTAATTTTCTCCTACTGCTTTGATTTGAAAATCCAATTTAGGCCTGAAGGATTCCCCATAAATACCTCTGGGCGCCTTTGGGATCGATTTTGCTGATATAACTAAAGTCAAAACCAATGGAATAGATCGAGAATAGCTGGCGAGGTCTCGTGTAAGTGCGTCAGGTAAAAAACGATATACAAATGCTTTTTGTTAATTTTCGTCTTATTACCTATCTACTTCCTTACATTACATTAAAACTTTATAACTGCTGTCAACACGATCTCGCGTGGCACTGGAAGGACCCACTGGGCTATCAGGTAATACCATTATTGATTGCCACACTGCTTATAATTGTTAGCCATTAACATTGCAAGTAATAATATAAAAATTTGTGTCCCTACTTTCTAGTAATCAATGCTCGTGCCTTCTCTGTAAGAGAAGAGGCCATTGCCCTGCAGTAGGAAATTAATAGGTGTGTAAGCCTACCTGTATTGCTCCAGCCAATGATTCCCTTAAATATACGTTAGCGAATGCGTATGCCAAGACATATAATGTCGTGGCTAATAGCAGCAGATACACATTCCCGAAAAGTCTAAGTACGTGAGAGCTGAGCAGAGATCCTGCTACACTTCCTAATCCCACAGACGCTTGTAATAAGGTCATCCTGGAACATAAACTCAATTAAAAGCAAAGACATTAAGTCCGCCTTTGTTCTGTGTGGCATAAAGTTTAAATAAATAAATTAAATATAACGTCTTATAGTTCATTTCTGCTCAACACAAGATACAACATTTACATGATTTTGCGCAAGCATCTTTCATAAACGAAAGTGACAAACTTGCGGAAATGATTGATCTTGCAGGATTGTCATGTTTGTAGTTACGTATGTATAGCCACCAGTGGCGAAGACGCCATACAACTCGATTTCTACCCGCTTCTCTTCAGAAATTCGGAAGAACAACTACTCTACCGCCACTGAAATATGACACAGTCGGCAGTCTAGACTATTGCCAAATAGTACGGTCACACAGGCAGGCAGGTATTATAATTAATACACTATCAAATAAAAACGTTGTGAAAGTATACTTTTTTTTTGTCTTTTGGTTTGATGATAGATGGTGTTCGATTCAGGAATGTAAAGTTGTATACGTTAGTGTTTCTCATCATCATCTGGTACTTAGCCTTTTCCCAACTACGTTGGGGTCGGCTTCCAGTGTAACCGGATACAACTGAATACCAGTGTTTTACATGGACCGACTGCCTATGTAACCTCCATAAATCACTTACTGGACAACAAGATACCCCTTATTGTTCCTATCGGCTTCGATCCTATGGAATTCGACCTTTCGCCACTGATAGCCAACTTAAGTAATTATTTACATTACCTAATAGATCTATTCTCATTTGAAGTGATGTCACTCAAATAACAAAATGCACCAGTAAAGAATATGGTTAAACCACCGGAAAGGGAGTACGGCACAGAAACCAAAATTAACCACCAGGGACCCAAATTGTCCATCATACTGTAGACGACCAGCAGCCCTGATGACATCGCAATACCTAAAAGAAATATTAGGCTGTAGTGTATAATAGTAGCTATAGGTAATTACGAAACTCATTTTAGAATCGCTTTTGTTGTAAATAAAATTTGATTTTAATTAAGTATTCTCGATAAACGGGATATAGGATTTTATCAAACCGGTCCTTTTGGAAATCTATGGGGCAGGCTAATGTCAAGCAGTGGACGTCCTGCGGCTGATATGGTGGTGGTTGTAACTGAAGATAACGCGTTCAATGCAAAACTTTTCAGGTTAATAATATGAGTATAGATATTGATATTTTCCTATAAGTAAGGGCCTTATCACACTGGCGATTTTCAAGGCATAAACGCGGCGGGCGCGCATCATTTTCGTCGCTTGAAACACGACTGTACAAAATGGCTTCGGCGGCAAAGCCGATGCCGTCTCGCGCCGGCGGGCGTCGCCGTCGCTTTGAATTCGCTCAAAAATAGCCAGTGTGATAACGCCCTAAGTACCTTATAGAAGTTCAAAAGTACATACCAAAAAGCGGCCACACAATTAGTGGTTTCCTTCCGTGAGTGTCAGACCAAACACCCAAAAAGAAGCACAGTATGGCCGGCAGTAACGCCTCTAGGATACTTCTGAGAGTCCCAATAACTGTCGCATATTTCTGTACTTCTGCCTCAAGCTGATGCGTCTCGTTGTTTTTATCTAATGACAGGAACGGCTTGCATTCCTCCACGGAGTAGTTCAGAGAGTGGACGCATGTTCGATACAGCATTATGTTACTTATGGCCACTCCTAAAATGCAAATTATGTATAAATTAGAATGATTGATACTTTGATAGCCGTAGGTACATGAGCACAATAAATAAAAGGAGAAAAAACTGTCATGCTTTACAAAAGCAAGTTTCTACCAATTTTCTAAATATTTAACTGCTACACAGAACTACAATATAATTAAATAGGACTAACGCTCTGTTGCAGAAGCGGTCTTTAAATTGTGATTTGTGTTCACTATGAAAATTTAAATGTTATAACTTCTTTGCGAGTAGGTAACTCATTGCCTAAACCCAATTTAAAGACACCTTTCTGCTACTGGATGTAAGTTTAACAAATCTACTTTTACAGACTTAGGTACTACTACTGTTACTGTAGGTACTACAGTCGCCAGCACGTCACTTGGCAAGGTTTTGGCGCAGAGGGGGTAAGTTTGCATGTACACTTAATATAAAAAAACCCAAAAAAACTAATTCGGTGTATGTAGCGACTCTTGCCAAATTACGTGTCGGTTACTATACTTAATACACACAAGGAGTACACCTATATAATACTTTTGTTGATTTATTGTTTTTATTATGTCATGATATGTGTATATCTTTTGTTGGAGATCCAAAATAAATTAATACAAGCATAAATAGGCATTAGTTAGGTCCAGGCGTCGCAACACAATCTCACATAGACATAGAGAGCTATAGGAATTGCAATTAGGTATGAGTCACGCACGCATGGTACCCTATAAACAGCTTTGGTATAATTACGACAACCGGGTATATTCCGACGCACGACGTACCTATTATCGATTTCTATCGTACCTATACGTGCCATCTTTTATTATATCAAGTTTATATATGATAATTAAAATTACTTCATTAACAATGGCGGGTGGATATTTATTATGTCGCTACATTAAGAAAAATATAATCATCATCATCTGCTTAGCCTTTTCCCAACTATGTCGGGGTATGGGGTCGGCTTCCAGTCTAACCGGTTGCAGCTGAATATCTGATCTCCACAACCCAGTTACTGGGCAATACGATACCTTTTGGTAAGACTGGTTGTCAGACTTTCTGGCTTCTGAGTATCCGTAACGTCTAACGAATGACGTGACGTTTAAGAAAAATATAATTACTCGACTACGGCGAACCAAAAAGGAGGGTTATGATTTTGACCGGTACGTATGTATTTTAAGGAAATATGAATATACCCGCTCTACGACATTCGCTTGACGCAACGGCAATAGTGCATACTCGTGGGTCTGTCAGTAAGTAGCAGTACAGTATTCATTACAGCGCTAGTTTATGAAAGAAAGCCCAAGCCCCGCATGCATGGTACCTACGTAAAAGTATCGGCTTAGGTGACTAAGCTGTTTTATTAAACTAAAGTACTTATCAGACACTTACCTAGTTTTAATCAGAAATATTATCAGTGGATAGTGTAAATCTATATTGCGTGATAACTGCTATGACTACTCCGAAATAAATTGTTTTAGCCTGCTTTTTTTCTAAGCTTTTTTTTCTTGTAAGCCTGGGAAATCATCTAATGACTTCTTCCGCTCTAGGCGGAGCAGAGGGGAGTGTCAGAGACTTACTGACTAAAACCTATCCGTGATCCTCCTTGTGCCCTTTGCGTTCCAGGGCCGCGGCGTATCATTCGAGCAAATTCCGCAATCCTGAAGGAGTGGTTAACGCGGGGCTGCGGTCAAAGGGTTACGGACAAACTGTTCTTAGATTCGTCTATAAGGAAATAATAAGTGGCAGCAGCAGCACGCAGCCCTATCTATGTATATTACAGGAGACTCCAAGATGCCCAAATGTATATGTGTGCAGGATTTGGAGTTGTATTATTCATAGGATCCAACGACTCTACTGAACCCTTCGAAAATATAATGTAGCTACATTCGTGAACGCTCTATTGTGTTATCAATTCATATTTTAATAAGTACCTAGGACCTATATAGGCGATTGGACATTGCAGCGGTCAAAATGTCCTGCGTTTGACCTTGACGTGCCTTTCTATACCTACATTATTGCGGGAGGTTTAAAAAAGTTCCCAGATTGAGGCCGGAAATCTAAGATAGGACAAGATGCTTTTGGCATTTAATGTTTATATACGCAAGGAATGAAGCTAGGAAGTTTTATGATTAATCTTGCAGCAAGGAGAAGTTCTTAGGAGGGTAATTCTAAGTTTAGCAACAGAATAGGTAGTTAATTCGTAAAATCACTTTCTATGTCTAAAAGCATTTTGTTGTCATACCAAAGTCTCATTCTGCTTAATATTTATAAACTTTTCATTAGTATCTGAAAAAAAAGGGGAAGCTATTAGGCAATTGAAGTGTATTGTTATTTCCACTTTGACGCAAATATTGTATACAACATACTTCGGTCATTTTATCTGCGGACCTAAAAGGATGTGTAAAAATGCATTCTCCAGACCAATTCTGGCCACAGCGGCTAATCTTAATGCAGACTAGACAAGTACGCAGGAGATATTATACTGCACAGGTGTGTGCATAAACACAGGTGCATTCCCTCTTCCTTAATTTCCATAGTCCGATGGGACACATTATCCATTATATTACAAGGAATTTCTCCTGTATTGTGGGTATTTACAAACGTACATCTAAACTCACATACATAATCGACCAAACCCAGAACAAATATGAACTTGGCATACAATTGCAAAGTATTAGATAACGGAATATGTAAATTGCAGTTTGCATAATATGTTAATCAATTGATTGTGCCTTCTGTTTGTTTAATTAAAATAAACAGTCCACAGGATACAATTTTTTTTTCAAAAGTAAGTATTTCCGATTTTTGTGAAACAACTTTTTTCATGTTTTTATTCAAATTATTTTAATCAGGAAAGTTTTCCATCACATGCTAATTATACTACCAATTTGTGTTTTCTAAATCCAATTTCCAAAAATAAAATCAACATATCACAGTAGTTATTGGATGAATCCTGATGTATAAAAAAAGAGTAAAATCTAAGTTTTCATCTATATCACTTGGCTGGCACATAGTCAATATTGTAAAAATATGAATTGTGTAATGTGTAAGTTGAGAAAAAATATATAGCATATTTACTGCCATTGCAATAGTAAATACATACACTTACCTTTTTAATAAAAGTTTAAAGGTCACTCAAATACTGTTGGTTGTTATTTCTGCATACCTACATAGCACAATTTGAATCCGCATTGCAAAACAGTATAATAATATAATTGATTACAAAAATAAAACTTGGAAATCTATTTTTAAAACATTGCTATTTGATTTTTACCCCTTTACAAATAGATCGTATGTCTTAATTAGACTTACCAGAAAGCGACAATCCCATCATCACAAGAAACAAAGGGAATTCCACCGTAATAGCAAATTTTTTTGCCGGCAATTCGCTAATTGTAGTAACACTTGGATTACTTGCAGTGAGACGTTCTTCATCTTGAACCATTTTACTGTATATTATCCAAACAACTGATTGCGCACTGTCGAAATTATTTAAAGTTATTTACTAATCATAGAACGATTAAATAGTAAGATAAAGATGTAATTTCCAAACATACAATTAAGAACTGTTAGGCGAAGAACTTGAGGTACTTACGAAAATAAAGATATTATATTATGTTCCTTAGGAAAACAAAAGAATATTCAAATCCAAAGTAAGTTTTTATTTACTTGGGTGACTTAACTTCAAACTTCCCTCCAAACACTTTCTCAATACGTACATGCAATGTCAGATGTGATTGTGTTGTGGTGGTGGGTGATATTTTACAAATTGAGAGTGGTGTTGAAGATCTATCGATAATTTGAAGTAAGACTATTATCCACTGGTTTTTTTTAAAGAAACCGTTGCCCTACCCCTGCTCACTGAATTTTTCGTGTATCGTAGGTGCGTTTACAAACATAATTATAAACTCACATACACAAACAGCCAGACCCGGAACAAGGTGGAACAAATATTTGTTCCGTGCGGGAATGAACCCGCGACACGCAACGCAGCAGTCAATCGTTTGGCCACTTTGCCAAATGCGTCGTCAAACTTGATTTGATCGTAACTCTTGATTATATCGATAAACTAAAAAGTTGTGGTAGTAAACTATTGATTTTCAGACTATCGATAGTTCACAACATTGTTTGAGAATACATTCACTCAATCAATGTCAACTCTGGAGGAAATTGTCGTTGTTATTATATTTTATAAAATAATGTAGGCTTTGGATGCCATGTCTTTTGGCTACATAAATTAATAAAGTTGCCATAGGATTGGAGAAAATAGTTTGCTTCAAACCAAAAATGCTTGAATCAAATCTTTAGTTTTGACTGTTTCCGGGGCACAATCACTAGTGACCATAGATTGAAATATTCCAGTTTTTATTTTGTTAAAAATGTTTGACTTGTCTTTAGTTGTGATACTTTGTCTATGATAACACGGACGAAAAGAACAGGGCAAGCGCTTTTGGACAAAAATCTAACGTTTTTAATTGCTTTGCTGGATCCTATACGATAATTTAAAGAACTTTTAAGTCTAACACCTTGTTAATTAAAGGTAAGTCATATAATTGACTTTATTATTGCAGAAAAGGGTGTGCCGAAAACTCATCATGCGGCGCTACAGATTTTTGATGAGTCGTCTCGTCCCCTTCCCCTGTCATATTATTATCACCACATCCGTTGCAGCGGGCCTTTACTGTTATTTTCTGTAATTAAACTTTGTAAGCATTTGGGAAAATACTATAACAGGTGTTTAGTGAGTGTTTTGACACAACTTTGAGTGGTTTGTCGGGAAATCGTCACGGATATACCACGACCTATTTTTAGATCGGCTTTCTTTTTTCTGAAACGCGTTGCTGTCGATTTTAAGCCGGTCTTAAGGCATTCCATTAATGTTTGGTGATGTTATATTTTAGGCTAATTTATTGGAGTAGTGAAGATGGCAGTGAACGTGTATTCAACTAACGTGACTTCTGAGAATTTGTCACGACATGATATGCTGGCGTGGGTGAACGACTGCCTGCAGTCAAACTTCGCTAAGATCGAGGAGCTGTGCACAGGCGCCGCGTACTGTCAGTTCATGGACATGTTGTTTCCGAACAGTGTGCCCATGAAAAGAATTAAGTTCAAAACTAATCTAGAACATGAATACATACAAAATTTCAAAATACTACAAGCTGGTTTCAAAAAAATGGGAGTTGATAAGGTAAAATTTTCACTATTCTGCTAAGCTTTCACATTATGCTAAGTAACTGAAAATATAACACTTTTCAGTAATTTATTAGCTAAGTACCTTTAGTAAGTGTTGTTCATTTTATTTTTTAGAAAATTATTTTCTCTTGCAAGCTAAGCCAAGCTTCAAGAGGCACTTTGAACACTATATGTGTGTTTGCACAACGTAAAGTCACTTGTAGTGATAATTAAATATAAGGTTTAGGAATCAGTTCCCTTATTTACACAGTCTATGTATAATAAAGGACATTCTTAGTTAAAATCTGATGTTATGTATAAAATAAGGGAAAATAAATTAATAATAATAATCATTTATTAAACTGAACTATAAATTCACAATTTGTGATCATGATTAATTGAAAATATTAATGTTTTACCTTAGTAGTTGTTATGTTGCAATTTATCACACACCAATAATATACTTTATAGGTAATACCTGTGGACAAGCTGATAAAAGGGAGGTTTCAAGACAATTTTGAGTTCTTACAGTGGTTTAAAAAGTTTTTTGATGCCAATTATGATGGGAGGGAATATGACGCTTTTGATGCTCGTGGCGGAATTACAATCGGGTCGGGGGCATGTGAATCAGGAGTACCTTTATGTGGCGCAGTTCAGGTGGCGCCACCGCCGCCCAGAGCCGCTCGTCGTCCTGCTCCCATGCACCATTCCGGCAGTATGCATCAGCCGAATCAAATAATGCACCCCACTCATTTAACCACACTTAGCAACACAACTTGTGGCATGAAACTGTACAAACCAACATTTTAGTAATGCTAAGTATTCCCCACAAAAGTGTTTCTATGAGTGGTCAGTCATCTGTACATGTCTTGTTTAGTTATAGACTGTAGGCAGGTAGCGGCACCTTTTGTAGCATTGTGATTCTTTTTATTTTTACCTTCACTTTTTTCTTTTGTAGATAGTACCCATTGACAGACTGGTGAAGGGTCGTTTCCAAGACAATTTTGAATTTTTGCAATGGTTCAAGAAATTCTTTGATGCCAACTATGGAGGCTCGGAATATGACGCGGTGGCGCAACGTGAGGGTCTGCCCATGGGGCACGGGGGTGCCGCTGCCCCGCGGGCCGCGACCGCTGTCCCCAAGAAACCGACGGCGCCAGTCGCCAAAGTCGCAGCTAGACCCCAATCCAGTACTATTTTGATTTCTTTATAGATATTGATTTGTGTGATTAACTGCGCTTTTCTATTCAGTTGCATAGAGCATAAAACAGCCCAAGTGAAATAGTAATATCAATCATAATATTTTATATAAACATTGGAACCATTGCCCTATTTAAGTAATTATTCTACACCAATATTATATCCATTGTATATCAATTACTTGACTTCAAATATATCCGGGATAAATATATTAATTAATATATAAAATACACATATTGTATATTAAATAAAATAATATACTTAATATCTACAGTCCGCACCTGCACAGTATCTGATGCACAGTTTACCATTATTATTCATATTATTATATTTACACAGCATGTTATCATACATCATGATGTGCACCTTACTTCTATTCATTGTATGAGTCAACATTTAGTCATTATTTCTGTTAATTTGTATTATATGTATTCCTCATCATATTTAATGTTTATAATGATTGCATTGGTACAGGAAGAAAGCTTATTTATTCATTTACCTCTATTCGTGATTTTGCTTATTAAATGCTTTTGTAATATTATTTTCATTGCTTAATATTTTTACAGCTGAATACTTAAATAATAAATTAAATTTCTGAAAAAGTTTTCATTATGCAACAACTGATTGTAGTTTGTTTGATTGGCTGTCATTTATATACTTTTATTTTAATGTATTTTTTATACTTTACAGTTGGCAAAGCAAACAGCACGGTTAGGTCTCCTCCAGTTAATTTATCCAGAATAAATCAGAGTGCTAAAGGGGACTCAAAAGTAATTGACGAGTTAAATCATCAGGTATTGCAACATTTTTATTATTTTTGTTAAAATTGCGGTAAATAATATTAAATATATTTCTATTTACACTTCAAACATTATAATCTCTGTTATATCCAGATCACTTGTTTATTCCCAGTATTTTTGATATAATGCTTTATCATAATATGATGTAGATTGTAACTTGACTTTTTATTTCAACTGAATGTTATTTTTACCACAGATAAATGAATTGAAAGCAACAGTTGATGGCCTTGAGAAAGAAAGGGACTTCTATTTTGGCAAGCTTCGGGATATAGAGGTGATCTGTCAAGAGATGGAAGAACAGCAGAATGCTCCAATTGTTCAGAAAATTTTGGATATCTTATATGCAACTGAGGTAAAGTAGTCTTGCGATAACTGTTACAAATAATTTTTGTTACAAGTCTTTCCTTGTTATTGTTAAACCATTAAATGTGTCATATAACTAATAATATACTTTTACAATAATTTGCCTTATGGGCAGGGGCCTCACCAGCATAAGGATGAACCTGTGTGAAATGAGGTGGATACATTTTTCATTGGGTTGTTTTTTTCATTTTATGTACTGAATGCAATGTAATTTCAATGACTTTTTTTAATGCTAAGCTACAGTTATTTGGCCCACATTTAAATGCATGCATCAAGTTCATATAAAATGATATAATCTTTATTGAAATGCCTGTTTACTTTAATATCTAAACATAATTGGATTAATTTGTTAAACTGCTGGCTGCGTGGTCTGATTGTTGTCCTTTTATTTTGGTACTTAGTTAGAGCCGGACCCTGAACAACTCAGCCCATCGCAGTCCACTGCACATTGAGAGAACTTGGTTAGAGCCTACTAAATGTTAAATATGAAGCAAGTGAATTCAACACTAATGTCTGGTTTGTTCGTCAGGACGGATTCGCGCCTCCAGAAGAAATAGACGGCGACAACCCACACCCGCCGGAAGAAGATGAATATTGAAACATCAATGTATCTACGCGTATCATAGTGCTCTTTGTATATTACATATATCAAATCGAAATTATCTCGCTTTACAATCATCGACAGTATCGAGTGCTTAGTATTTCACAGCCAATGAGTCGTAATTGAATCATGTAGGTTTAATGTTTGGAAACAGTGGCCCTAAAATGGCTTAATGTAGCTAATGTTAACAAATACCTACACACTAGATGTAAAATGTATAATTAATTATGATACAGTAAAATAACAAGGCTTGTACATTATTACAACTACATACTAGTAGTAAACATGCAATATATTTGTACGTTATTATTTCTCGAGATTAGTTAGTAGCATAAATGTAACACTTCATTGTATGTGTCGTCCTATTGAATATTTTGTGAAGTGTTATGGAGTTTTATGCTGTCTCGCATTTTTATCAGTTGTACACGCTCTGTAATTCATTATTATACATATTCACGTGGCTGTGTCATATCTAAGTGCATTCCTTAATATTGGGAGCATAGTTTCTTGACGGAATTTTTATTTCTAATTCGGTATGCATTTCCTATGGAGTACCCTGTTAATTGTGTAATTTTTAAAGCTGTACGGTATGAAGTTTGACTGTGGAATATAAGGAAAGCTGTCCTCGACATCATTTTTGGGCCACTGGTGCCTATATAAATGTGCATTTAATAGGTTGTTAAATTATTGGAAGAGATTTACTGTTAATTGTTTAATTCTGTTATAGTAATGACGCAGTTGAGTAAAATTATAATATTTGGTTCTAAATTATATCATTTTTATACAATTTGGATAACAAGTGATTAGATCTGAAAATAACTAACAAATTAAACTTGTGATTGTCATGAAGTCATGATGAATCAGTTCCAGGTAGTGTGATAATTACATGACTATGATTTAGGTTAATCAGAATACAAGACTTAACTTGATTTTTTGCACTATTTTAACTAACTATAAGAAGTATACTAAACTAATACATTATAATTCAACATTTTTTATTTTATTTAGTAGATTATTACATCCTTACACGCGTCGAGGAAACTAACGACTTGTTGGCGTAAAAGATGTTATTCGCTGGTTAAGATAAATAGATAATTAATTTATTTACTTTAGCATTCATAAATTGCCTTAACAGCAGATTATTAATTGCCTCTGATTTTCAGATTGTGAATGTCTTATCGAATAAAATAATAACTTTATTAAAACATTTGTTTTGTTAAAACTTTCCTCTTCAATCGTTTCGTTACTAGAAAAGGGTCACAAACTGAGGATCATTAACTGAAAACTTAAAGGAAATACCGTTTGTCATAAAAATAAGAACTGCGTCGTTAGTCTAGTGGTTCAAGCGCGACTGCTACGCTAAGGGTTCGATTCCCAGGTCGAGCAAAAAGCGTAAATCCAGCCTACCCGTAATCATCACACTAACCACATAGCAATTTATTGTTCTATAGCATCAGCCCTAGATAACTTAATCTTGAGCAGTAAAAAAATATAACTTAACAAACAAAAAGGGCCCGCCCTATGCTTGGTTTCTCAGTCACTGCTCATAGCGCGGGGGAACATCCGTAAAATAAAAAATATATTAAGTACCTATATTTAGATATATTTATTTTAAATCTTACATTATTTGATTTCATAACACATAATTTAATAATAAATCATAAATGAGTCGCTCGGACCCGTCGAGGAAACTAGCGACAGACAAACAAGCGGCAGTCGCCATATTTCCATCCGATCTTTAAAATGTTTATAAACAGTCATTTACTTTGTCTTTTCTAAAATTACATATTTTTTTTGAACATTTCTCATATTAACAGTCAACATCCTTACTATCTCTTGCACGATATTTTGAACTCTATAGCTAAATAATAACTATTAATTACTATGTCTATAGTAGTTGTAATAACTACTAGCGAATCCGCCCCTTTTACACTGATGACGCGACAAATCTGCCTTATCAAACATAAAATAATATACATAAAAACCTTCCCGAATATGTTATCAAAATGTTGGTAAAAACGCATAATATCCATTGTGTACTTGGAAGAAATAAGCGGCCAAAGATACAGACACAAAAAGCGACTGTTTTACACTATTTACACAAAGATTTACTCAATACACTAAAAATACAAAAATGGGCACAAATGTGCTTATTTCTTGAGAAATTTCTGCCAGCAGACATGCAAAAGGATAGGCTGACGAAGGCACGAATACATTATAGAATTAAGTTCATTACAGATAATTACAATTACGACAAAAAATTAGAACATTACAAAAGTTTAACTATATATTAACAACTAGCTTCTGCCCGCGACTTCGTCCGCGTCACAGTTGATGTGTTATCCTACGGGTACCGTACATTTTCCCGGGATAAAAAGTAGCCTATGTGTTATTCCAGACTATAATCTATCTTTGTGCCAAATTTCATCCAGATCCATTCAGCCGTTTAAGCGTGAAAGAGTAACAAACATCCATACATCCATACATACAAACTTTCGCCTTTATAATAGTAGTAGGATATACAAAGTTAAATTGGCTGGTGAAACTTCAAAAGCGTAAAAGGGTATTACAGGATTAAAGGCTGCGGTAGTGCAGTTACTTAAAATTATGACTGGAAAAATCATTTTATCGTTATTAGATATCGATACCCAGCACGTCTGTGAAGTTTCGCCATTTAATACAATTTGACCATATAATAACATAACATAATTTAATGGAAACAAAGGCTTCTGTTTAACGTTTAAACAAGATTTTAAGTTTTTCTTTTACCTTTGTAAAAATTTGCTGTACTTCGCGCAGTAGCATTTTTGGCAGGTGTCTGTTTTTTAGGATCTAATGAAAAAGATACATCGCTCTTCCGTGTATTAATATGTGAAATATTTTTGTTATTCGTTATTTTTTTCTTAGGTTTGATTTTGATTGTGATATTTTCAATGGATGATGACAAATTAATAACTCTGGAACGAAGGCTTTTGTTGATTTCTATAGACGTATTGTTTAGCTGGGCAGATCTAGAAAGTTCGATAGATCTACTTTGACTTGGGGTCCGACACGACCTTATCGGACGCCCACTTATAAAGCTTGTATTTTGTGTAGGCTCTACAGTATTGTTAAGTTTTAAATTAGTCGGTTTTGAGACTGGGTTATTTTTCTTCGATCGCATACTATTATTTTGACGATCTGGTTTCGGTTTAGGCTTACTCTTAGGACTTTTAGGTAAATCTTTCTTAGTTTTTGGGATTTCACTTTGAATTTTGGATTTATGATCATGTTGTACTAGTGAGTTCTTATTTTGTTTTTCTGCTTTATTTTTGACTGCAGATTTATTATTTTGTGTGTCAAGATTCGATTTTTTATTATTGACGCTACTTAATTTTTCCGACTTAGTTGGTTCAGACTTCTTATTATAGTTTTTTGGAGTTACGATTGGTTTATCTTTTGACTTCTTTTCTTTAGGGGATTTTTTGCTTTGTGATTTAGCGTTGGTGGTGTTATTTTCGTTATGCGTATTTAATTTCGGTTTAGCCATATCGGTAGAATTTTTGCTCTGAAGTTTCGGTTTTATGTTTTCTACGCTTTTTTCAACTGGTTCTTTAGTATTGGATTTCCCTTTATCAACTGTATTGTCAAGTTTAGATTTAGTTTCGTTAAAACATGTTTCATTGCAACATTTCTTTTTCTTAGATGTACGATGAGATCTGACACTAAGAGTACTGGTATTTAATTTACGCATGCTGTTGAAAGTAGCTGTATTGTTCATCAAAGAAGTATTTAAATGTTTTGGCGCTTCAGGAACTTGAAGAGGTTTTTTGGAGATTTCATTTCTTGCATAACCAATAGGAATCTTGAAATCTTGATTTGTAGTGACGAGTGAAGCATTAGCTGAAATAAAAACAAAACATTAAGATTTCTTAAGCAAAATGTTCCAAATAAGGGCCTTCCGGAAAATAATTGTGCACATTAGAAATTATATTAGTATAACCTTTTTTTAAGTTATCCATTACTTGACTCCGTGGCAATACTGTCTGGCATTCTGCATCACTCTCAAAGTCTGTATCCCAAAAGGTTTTAACTGAACTTGTTGTGTTTTTAGTCACATCTGAAATAAAGGTTAAAATATGATCAGAATACTAAATTATTTTTTACTATTAAAAATATAATGTATTATGACTGCTCTCGTGGTTGCAAATATGACTGCTAAGTGTGGGGCCCTCGGTGCGATTCCCAGGCCTAACAAAGTGTTTTTGGGGTCTTTCCTTTAGCACGAAAAGACCCGGCTTTCATTCATAGACAGTCATTACAGGTAGTTAGAAGCCCAAAAGGCTCACCAAAGTGGTATTGTGTCACCCAGAAACCGGATTGTGGATGTCAGATTTATCCTTTTATAAAGACAATGCAATGGTATTCAGGTGCATCCAGTTAGACTGAAAGGCGATCCTCAACATATTAGGAAAGGGTAAGGTAGATAATGAATAAAAACATTATACTCACTGTTATGTGTTAAGTTGAAGTTTTGATTAACAACTTGCTTTTGTAAATTATTATTGGGCTGTAACTTTTCCACTACTACTTTGCAAACTTTAGGAGGTAGTACTTTGTTTACAACTTTATCAATTGGATTTGCTTTGGTATTGACATCTTTATTTTTAGCAGTAGGTTTTATAGTATTGTCTGCTACAAATATTTCTTCATCTGTATATGTATCACTTGCTTCATCTTCATTATACATTGCTATTACAGATGTAACATCCCACTTAGTTTCATTATCTTTTTTATTTGTATTATTTACATCACTTTTGGTTTGGTTTATAGTGGTTTGGTTAGTAAGGTTCATACGGTCAGGCGGTACTATTTTGTGGATCAAGTCTAACAGATTATTGTCATCTTGTACTTCTCTATTTAGACATGACTGGTTAGTGACTAATTTCCTTGCTTTATTTTTCTCCTTTTGTAATGAATAAATGCTATTCTGTGGACTGTTCATTGAATCAGTGCTCAGATTAGCTTTCTCTGCATCATCTAGTTTTTGTGTAAACAGCTTTCGTTTTATAAAGCTGGGACGTGAAGAAATGTCACTATTTTGAGTTGTTTCTGATTGATCAACTTCAGCCAAAGTGTCACTTGATTTTTCTTGTATATTAGTTGGCTGCAAAGTTTGTACGTTCTCTTGTATTTTGTCAGGAATAGGTTCCCAGTAATCTGTTAGAGGTTGTGAAGATTTGGCAATGAGCTTTTCTTGTACTCTTTGCTTTGATTTTCTTACAGGTAATGAAGGCTTAGCAAATTGAAAACTGTTTGATAATTCAACATTGCTGGGAGGATTGATATTTTTCACTTTTGGTGTAGCTCTTTTAATATTAGGAGACTTTTTAGCAGGAGATGTTATTCTACTTTTCTTACTGTTTGGAAGACTAGATTCATCTTCACTGTCGAGGCTCCTTTTACGTTGGGATTGAATATTGTAAATACTTTTTTCTCTGACAGTCATTTCTGAGAATATTTCTTCTTCACTACCACTTGGACAATTACTTTTGTTGAAGTTATTTTGGGCATAATGGTTTCTTACATTATGTCCTGTACTTTTGTGAGGTTTTTCTGAGTTTTCCATTATTACTGATGATGCAACAGATCTGTTGAATCTTTGAGAAGGCAATAAAAATCCATTTTTAAATCTGTCCTTTTGTGTGGGCATGGAATTAAACTGGTTTGAAATTGCAGTATTATTAAAATTGTGTGTGTTTTTTACACTACTAGACCCAACAGAGAACTTATTTTTGAAAGCAATCTGACTAAAATTATCAGTATTTTCTTTAAGCATGTTACGGTCTCTTAAACTTCTTCTAAAGTCAGTCAAATCCATCCTTGCTGATCTACTACTAGACATGTTTTCTTTGTGGAAGGTCTTAACTGACCTACAGTCATTGCTGCTTACAGAGGAGTCACTAGCTTGATCTCCAGAGTCATCACCAGACCTCCTTCTGCTTTTAAGTAACAGTCTCATGTTCCTTCTCTTTTCAATTCTTTTCCGAACTCGCGTCTTTAATAGTTTCTGATATGCATCTTTAATGACTCTTAAATCATTTTTGTTGAACTTAACATTCTTGAATGCATAAGCTATGTCTGCTGCACTGACACTTGCCGATGAATCTGAAAATTTTATTTTGGTTATTTATGATGGTAGAAACTGAACCTAATTTAAGTCTGATACTGCATGCGACTTTACAATGTATGGCAAAAAAGAAATGACCTCTTTGTTAAACAGTGGGAGATCCTATACTGAAGTGAAGATAATGAGTATCTTGTAAAGACTGCTTTTCTTTTTGGAGAGTACATTCCTATGTTATTGAATTTGCGATAATTGATATCTGTATCTGCTTATTTTGAATCACATACCTATACTCCTCATAGACATTGGTGAACCACTTCTTCCATTGAACACTGATTGTCGAGAGCTCATGCTAGCATATTGTTGGAAGTTCCGTTGTCGTATATCACAAGCGCTTTGTATTGACATAGGTGAAGTCTCTCGTCTATAGTACATACTCCTTTGGTCGTAAGCAGACTCTGCATACCTTGGCCGCTCAAAGTTTCGCGACATATACATTGATGATGTCATTGGATTTCGAAAACTAAAATTTGTTATATTGGTATTTGGGCCCTTTGCATTTACAGTCTGAAACATACAACATTTAGAATTAGCTAAACAAAATATTAGAAGAACTACAGTAAGTAAACACAATTTTATCAGTTATTTTGATTCATAACACTGCATTTATTCTTATTTGAAGAGTCGAGTTACTGCACGTGACAATGTTTATTTACGACATCTTTCTTTTTTAAAGCTTAACTATTCGTTTAAGTAACTCTACTTTTGATTTACTGAGTATAATTATATACAAATTAAAATTAAAAATTACGCTGCTCACTGTGTTATTCTGGAAGGGATACACGTTGGTAGACATGTCGCTCTCACTGTCACTCATGTTGATTGTTTTATCACGTTTGTCACAGTAATTTTCTAAATTAAATTACTCGCAACCACTAAACACAACACTTCGTCGTTTACCAAGAAACTTTTTTGTTTTGATTTAACGGTCGTCCATCCATCCATTTTGTTTGAATTTGTTTGACGCTCTTTGACGCAAACGCAAAGGCCAGAGACGCAAACGTTTTCTTTTTAATTTTAGGGTTTGGATGCTCACAAGTACTTGATATGAGATTTTTATTTAGTTTTTTCTTTTTTGTTCAGTGGTGTTCTATATTTTAATGAACGTTAATAAAAGTAGAAAAAATAAAGTTAGAACAAAGGATGGTAAAACCACATCCATTGACAAATCACGGCAGCCAATCTCAAGCCAAGACGCAAAAGATATTATTATTATAAGGCACACACGTGTGTGTTCACTACACAAATGCACTCCTCCTTTCCTTCTCAAGTAATTAAAATTAAAAGAGTAGGCTAGCCAAACTGGCCCTGATGAACAGCATATAGAATTATAGATAGAGCATTTAACCCCGAATCTCGTAGTGGCTATCAGTTAAATTCATTGGTCACACCAACTCGTATTTGTATAAATATATTCTACAAATTGTCAATACGATATGTCAAACTCAAATGTCAATCTAAACCTGTCTTGGTTTTAGGTTATAATCCGAATACGAGTTAGACCGATTTATGTTCTGAAAATAACAGCTTAATTGTATAGATAAGGTCGAATTTAGAAGAAAGATGAAAACATAATATAATAAATGTATTTTAATAAAACAAAAATGGCTCTTGTAACAATAAGACAGCTTCTTCCTCACACGAAGTCTTTTTGTGTCAAGTTTAGAAACCCGATTGTGTGCAATGTTTTTAATTATAGCACGAAAGTTACTACTAGTTCTGATAATGCCCTTAATAACTTAACAGATTGGGAAACTTTAAGCAAGAAGAAGAAGATAAGTAAAGCCATGAAAGCCTACTTGGAAAGGTCTCAAGAACACGACGAGTTCATGAAAAGACAACAGTTCGAATACAAGATCGGCAAGCGACATCTTGCTAACATGATGGGTGAAGATCCTGAAACTTTTACGCAAAAAGATGTCGACCGTGCTATCGAATATTTGTTTCCCAGTGGCATTTACGATCCAGCTGCACGCCCGCTTATGAAACCACCTGAAGAAGTCTTCCCTGCACGTAAAGCAGCTGAATTTGACGAAGCAGGCCGACCCCATCATTTCTTGTTTTATACTGGAAAGCCCAGTTTCTTTAAACTTATGTATGATGCTGCTGAAAATATTCAACAATTGTACAGTTTCCAAGATAAAGTAATAAGGAAAAAGGCTACAGCTGATCCCAATGGAAGTCTCAACTTGAGCGCAAGTGTTTGGTTAACTAAGGAACAACTTGAACAAGTATTAGTGGAAACTATAACTGATTTAGAATACAATAACTTCAAATTAGTTATGGAGAGACTAGCTTCACTGCCACATGCTTACAGAGTAAAGGAATTTATTGAGAAGTATAGGAAACCCCTTACTTCACAAAAATTTGCTCTAGAAATTCCCAAACCCAGTTATGATGCAGAAGGACGAGCTTTTATTACAACATATGAATGTTTGAGAAAGAAAGCTAGAGGTGATGTTACAGTTAGGTCTCCAGGGACTGGTAAGATTACAATTAATGGTAAGGACTTGACGTACTTCGAAGATGTTCAGTCAAGAGAGCAAGTCATGTTCCCATTGATATTTACTGGATTGCAAGACCGTGTGGATATTGAATGCAACATTGAAGGGGGAGGCCCTTCTGGGCAATCGGGAGCTATAAGGTGGGGCATTGCTTGGGGTCTGCGAAGTTTTGTAGATGCAGAAACATTACAGAAGATGCAAGTAGCAGGTTTACTGACCAGAGATTTTAGGAGACGAGAACGTAAGAAGCCTGGCCAACCTGGAGCCAGGAAGAAGCCTACGTGGAAGAAGCGTTAATTTGTGTAGAGTTATTTAAATAAAATAAGTTGTAGTCAAAGATTTTTTTAATTTTGGACCAGATTAAACGGCACCAAGCGTATTAGGCTGTTTGTCCATTGATGCGGAGCAAGGGGGCGGAGCAGAGAATTATTAAAAAATAGATTTGCATAACTGGAGCGGAGCAAAGATTTTATGCTTTCCTATTAAATAAAAATAAAATAAAATTCATTTATTTCAGATGTCTAAAAGATCCATAGTAGGTTCATCCTATATATCCTATTGGTTAATATTTCTCCCTTTCTCCGCATCAATGGACTGGCACCCTTACACTGGAGTTTAGTATCCATTTTGGTTATTGTCAAAACTGTAATTAATCACAGATGTTAAAAATGTAAGAGGATGCCTAGACCTAAATTCAGCCATTTAGACACTTTTCTACTAACATGATAGGAAGCACAAACTGCTGGCCCTGGCAGATTGGAGGCATCCTAATATGTATATCATATGAGGTAGTCACTTCCTACAAGGCATTCTTCGAACTAAGATGTGGCTTAAGTATCTAAAATATGACCCCCAATCTCTCCTTGGGGAAAACCACCATTTCTTAAACGCGCCGTTGACGCGCGTTTTTGAAACGCACGTCGACAGCGTGTTTTTCACTCCACATTGCAGTATAATTTTGTCTGACTCGCGTGCGTATCGCGTCTGTATCGCTACAAACGCGCGTTTAAAAAACGTGGTGCGCACAGGCCCTTAGGTAGCTAATATTAAATTGAAACAAACTGTTGTAATAACAATTACAAAATACTTTGATTAACTTTTATTTTTATGGGGTTTTTTCATTGATTTCTTCTTGCCTCCTATTTTCTTTTTGAACATTTGATTCTTTCTGTCCTTGTTA
The DNA here is from genome assembly GCA_932526535.1 of Caradrina clavipalpis. Classification (NCBI taxonomy): domain Eukaryota; kingdom Metazoa; phylum Arthropoda; class Insecta; order Lepidoptera; family Noctuidae; genus Caradrina; species Caradrina clavipalpis. The sequence goes on from OW052103.1 coordinate 6,934,449, forward strand.
TAAATGCGTTTCTTCATCAATGACTTCAAATCTCTTCTATCTTTGTTTACTTCAGTCTCTGGTGCTTTACTGAAGAATGTTAAGCCCTCTGAAAGCAAAAAAGATTAAATTGATAACATCTTGGATGTTTGAGAACATTCAAGCTACAGAAACATGACCTTTATGTAACTGACCTTTAAGACGTGAATCGAACTTGGAGAAGAACAAGTTTTCTTTCCATACAGCTTTAGTTTCAGTTGGAAGTGTGAGTTGTTCCTCTGTTTTAGCTGGTTTAGAATCTGTTTCCTCTGTTTCTGAATCAGATGAATCATAAACAAATGGATTTTTTTCTTTAAGATCTAGAGGATTTTTCACTTTCTTTGCTTTTGGTGCTTCAAGCGGTATGTAGTCAACTTCTTGTTCTAGGGGACCTGAAATAAAGCCTTTCTTGTAGTAAAGTAATAAAATGTAGACTAAATTACTGCAAAAGGGTTACTGAAAAATACTACAAACCATTTTCATCATTATCTTTGTTTCCAAACAAGCTTCTTAGACTAAAGGCACTTGGTTGCGCAATGGCTTCCTTTAAAGCATCACTAACTTTATAAAATTGTTCTTTTGAAACTTCAACTTTTGGCCCTTCAGGCTCTGGTTGTACTTCTTTTTCACCTTCTTGCTTTTCTTTAGTTTTCTTTTTAGATTTTTTAGTTAGTTCTGGTTTCGCTTCAACTGGCGCCAAAAATTTTGCGTGATCAGGTTGCAGGGGGTCAAACCTTAGCATGCCTAGATTTGGTCTGCGAAAAATAGTTATTAAGTTTTAGTTTTGAATAACAAACAAATATTCTTCTTATGAAATGGTAAGATATATATCCATCCATATATCCAGTTTTCAAAACCGGCTTGTTCCACTTACTTGCTTTTCCTGCTGTCCGTTTCTGTGTACCTTTGTTTGATAGTAACTCCAAGTACATCTTGTAATATATTCATTTGTTTAGCTTTTTCATCTGCAGTTCCTAAATCAACTTCACCCCATCCCTCATTATTGTAACTCTGTGCTTGATCTGTTTCTTCTTCTTCATCAATAAATCTTTCATCTAAGGTGAAACGTTTATCAGATTTGTATCTTGATTGCAAATCTAAAACCTAATATTCAAATCTTAAATGTAATGCTATACTACAAATAAATAATATTAATAGTTATGTACAATCAAGGTCAATGGTAGTTGCCCATTTTACAACTTTGTCAAGGCTGTAAGGGTGAAGTGGTACCATTGCTATTGTCCATGATTGTACATTAAAATCATTGAAGCATGATGTTTACCTTCTGGCCTTTTTCCCCTTCATATTGTCTTTTAACTTCAAAGTTTACTTCATCATCAGATTGATCAACCTCATCGTCAAACAAGTTTTTATGATATGATTGCTCTTTTCTTTTATTATCATTGCTTGTTCTTTTTGGCAAATCATCAAAATCTGAAAATACTACCTTTTTATTTCGAGCTTGGTCCTGTAACAATGTAAGGAGTCAAATATTTTTCTTGTCATTTTAAAAAGTAAACCTGTAGGTTTGTTCACCTTATGTTGTGCTAGATTTTATATTTAATCTGCAAAATACTCCAACACATATAAAAGAATACTTACAACACCTGTTAAACTAGATTTAATTATCAATTTCTTTTCTTTGAATTCCTGTCTTTTCCTTTTCATGGAGTCCTGTCTCTTTGCATCTGCTTCATGCTTCTTTTTATCTACTTCAGTAATAGTATAACTAGCTCTGTCCCCATTCTGTTTGTCGTCTCTATGCCTTTTTGTATCCCCTAATGGTGTTATTTGATGGTTCACTTCAATTTTCCTTTTCCTAGGATTCAACTTTTCACTTAATTTTATAGGTGAGATGTGTTTCTTTGTTACTGGTTTGGAATTCTGGAAGTTAATCAAAATTTTGTAGTTTATCTCACACCTAAGGGAGGAGACCACCGTCAGCTAAGAAGGTGGTGTGACAGTCTGATCATGTTTGCGAGGTATTCACCTCCAAAATTGCACACATTGAAAAAAGATTACTAAAATAGTTTACCTTTTCAGCTCCTTTTATTTGTGCGAGGTCTCGTTCCCTTTGCAATCTTTCCAAGAAGCTCTCCCTAGCTCTAGTAACATACAGTTTGTAGCCTTTAAAATCTTCATTAGAGAAATGTTTGATGCCTAAAACATGAAAAAAAAATAGTCTATAACAGCACAACTTTGAAAAGTGCTACGACAAGATAGACCCTGTGAGGAATATAGTTTATTATATTAGTGTGAGGATCAGCGGGTCGTGTTAGGGGAGTGTTATACAATTATGACCTTAAAAGAGGTGCAATAAGAGCCAGTATACAAGCAAGTGTGCTGATTGATATTTAGAGGACCGATTTTTTGGAAATCTATGGAGGAGGCCTATGTCGTAGTGGACGTAATGCGGCTGATATGATGATGATGAATATTGAGAGGTTAGAAATGTTTTGAGCACCTATACAGACGTACTTACATGATTCGACATTCTGGTTATCGGCAGAGAGTGATACGAAGGCAAACTTTTTACTTTCATTACCATCTCCAGTTTTAGATTTTAGGTCCAAGTTAGTTATTTCACCAAAAACAGAAAAAGCGGTGCGTAGTTCATATGCTTCAGTGTTTTCTGGAAGATTCCCCACAAATAACCGGGTAGCAGATATCATGGCAATTTCTGCTTTATTACTCTTTTTTTGGATTTTGGAAGCAACACTCACGCTTTATTTTGACATTTTAAAGTGAGGTTAGTTTTAATTTTTTAATTGCGTCACGAAAGACAGACGATTGACGGACGGGTAATGTTGTCATGTGTCACTGTCAGCTGTCAGGCCAGGCGCACAGACACTACACGAGCATGATAACGATACGATCACACGACTACAAAATAATATGTTAGTATTCTGCCCTGATAACAAAGAATGCAGTAATCGACATTTTTGAGATTTTCACTTTTTTCCAGAAATGGCATCCCAGGACGTTCAACTACATGAAAAAAAATTATTTTCATAAAAAAATTCATTCGAAGTATGTTTTTTATGATATGATTTTCGCCGTACTTGCATGAAAACTGCTTCAATGATAAGAAAAAACGCAGTATTAAGCATGGCCTAAGAAAGAATGCAGTACTTGCAAGAATACCCTAAAACAGAATGCAGTAATATCCACCACTTTATTATTTTGTTTTACATCCAGTAGACAAATTGCTAAATTAAAACGCAGTACTCCACATTACTGTATTTAAATGTAGTAAAGGCTTGCGAAGTCGTAGCCGTAGTCGTAGCAGTGCGATCCATTGCCGCGTTTTGTCTTAGGCTAGCCGCACACACACAATAATATTGACAATCCAATATTGTCAGAATTTCAAGATAGTATAGAACAATACCGCAATACAGGCCGCACATACACAATAATATTGACAATCCAATATTGTCAGAATTTCAAGATCTATAGAAAAATACCGCAATACAGGCCGCACACACACAATATTATTGACAATACGTACTTTATTGTCAATATTATTGCGTGTGTGCGGCTAGCCTTAGTACGAGGGGAGATCAAAAAGTAATGAGAATCGGTTACTTCAGATCCGCATAAAAACGCAAAAAAAGTTTTGTTTCCTTGCTTATGTACTCACTACTTCAGCCTAAAAAAATCATATACATATATCACGATTTCCGGGAGTTATATTACACATACTTTAACCACCCCTGACGACGCCATTACCCTCCGCCAGGAGAGTAATAAGCGCACCAGTACAGTACACAAACACAGACCGCCATCGTTCCGCCCTCGCCGCCGAGGGCCGTCGCGAAATCCCCGTCCGATTCCTCCCGTCCCTTGCTCGAGCCAGCCCGCGAGCTGAGCCTGTAGCTTTAAATTCGTCCATAAATAATAATAAATAAATCGATCCAGCCTGTCCCTTTGCTGCCCTCTCCCAGCGACGCCCTAAGCCGAGGCCCGTACCCCGCAGGGGGTGCCCTTAGCGTGTAGTCGCTTAGTATTTAAGTATATTTTGTAAGCCCTGGCTGGAGGCCTTAAATTCTAAGGCAACCACAGGAAAGTCCGGTTAAGCAGTACACAACCTCCTAGGTTGAACTGCGAGATGCCAATCCAAAAAAAAAAAAAAAAAAGGGAGTTATATGACTACTATATATACTAGAGATAGACTGGCAACTTCAGTTTTTCTTTAGCAGCGCCATCTAGTTACCAGGACATGAACTAAAAAAAAAAAAAAAAAAAATATACCATCACGCCTGTATTCCCAGAAGGGTTAGGCAGAGGTGTACCAATAGCACACCCACAGTTCGCTGGTATATTTAGGTCCCATGTAATAGGGGGCGACCCCCACATACACATACACTATTCATCTATAAATATACCTACGTAGTACCTACGTATAGCTAATTCTACGAAGTAGAATAATGTAGAATGGTTGAAAATTCTGTTGCAGTAAAACAACCGAAAAATTCAAATCTAAAAAGTAAAACAAATACTTTTGAATGTTCATAATTATTTCGCAAAACCAAACATTACACTTCATATAAAAACTAAACATTAACTGCAGTTCCAGTTTGCCTTAGGCGTTTCCGACCTCTATTTGTTTTGTAATGCTCATGGGCTTTTTTTTTGAATTGGTCATCCTTATCAAACTCTAAAGCTTTGCCAGTGAGGAGGTGGCTGACTTCTTTGCACCAAATACGGATAAAAAATTCGATGCTCTTATCAATCAAATACTCTTTTAAATGTTTTTTGTGTGCCTCGCACGTTACGAAATTAATATTAATATTTATTGATACCGCCAATTTTATATAATCAGCAATATAGTTTTTTAAGGCCGATGAATTTAAAATTTTAAAAGTTATATTTTCCACCTGTGCAAAAAAGTCAAACAAACACCTCGTCGGATAGCACAGCCATCTTTTGCCATCATATTCCTTAATTTTTATAAATCCATGGAAATCTTCTGTAAAATCAGTTTCCATGGATTTGAGGCATATGTGACATTTTTTATATACTATGCTTTTGGCTTGGCGTGCTAACCACCCACTGCAATATCCTATTGCTGCGCATTTTTCTATATTACTTTTATCTTTATTATTTATCATAGATGTCGTGTCTATGAGCTCTATGTGCATGTGCTCATAGTCCACGACATTGATGCTCTCGTTGCCAAATTGCACGTCCTCTTCAATTAAAAAATATTTTAGAGAATCTAAACAAAAGTCATTGTCAGCCTCGCAATTTGCACCAACAGAGTGTTTGGATGTTAAATTGTTTAATAATAATGTTTTATACGAGGCTTCAAAGGACGAGCAATTTGGCATGATATTCGCATATCCATGGGCTCTTATGGCTCCAAAGAAATTTTCGAGAGCATCCTGATTTAATCTGCGCAACAATATGGCTTTCATACCTTTTTCATGAAGGAATTTGACCAATTTTCTAATATTTTCAATGGTTTTTACCCAGCCCTTCAATGACGGCACATATCTTTGATTATCAAATTGCATTGCTTTTAACACAGGCAAACTGGCACTCCAGAATTCATGGTGAGCCGAATTAGCTTTTACAGCGGATTTATAGGGTTTTCCTGGAACAACTTCGTAACTCCCACAATTTAAACTATCGAATAATTTGTCGAAGAACAATAGCAGATCTGCAGTTTGAGTGCATTCTTCTGGCATTCCTCCCATCTCTGAAAATAAGAAACAATTCCGTTTATAGTCAATATCATTACTTATGGTTGGTTACTCACAATCATTATTGGGTCTAATAAAATATTGAAAAGAAAGTGGATGTGCTTTCATTTTAATACTAGACTATCATGAAAAATTAATCTAATGTGAAATTCACGAAATTAACTTTCAAAATGATGCTAAGGATATTGATACATACCTGCCATAAGTCCTAACGCTGACCCAACAGAATGGCTGAAGACTTGTGCACAGTGCTTAACCCTCATTTTTGGTATGTAATTGGGCATAACATGTTGCGAAGTTAATTTTGGCACTATTTTAGAGCCTTTGTAGTTAGGCGGCCTCTCAAATAAATTTCGGATATGGCTCCATTTTGCTGTTTGGGCTTTGCCGTCCATAATATAATTTAAATCTTTGCCAAGTAAATTATTTCTAATGCTCTTCAGCAGATGTGGAGGATCATACAAGACATATATTTTTTCTTCATTAATTTCGAAGAATCCTTCTCTGTACTCGGTGTCCTTTCTTAAATATGTTGATTTTGTGTCTGTTACTAGACTGTTAACCACAGCAACATTTGTTGTACCCTGGTCACAAATAGTGGCTACAACTTTAAGACCAGCTTCTTGAAGTTTAGTGATGACATCTATTATTTGTTTTTTTAAAGCCAACATTTTAGTTGTGCCAGCGGAATAGCTGTAATAAACAGGTTGTTTGTATGTCTTGACTATTCCTCTGACCATGAACACCAAAACATGGTCACAAAACTTGTCTTCTTTTTGGTCACCATCATCCACAAAGCCTTCAATAGAATCTCTCGTTTTATTGTAAGAACAAGATGGGGCAATGGCCATTTCATCAAATACCAGGGTACAGTATCTCTGTATCTGTGGCATTTTTCCCACAATCTCCTTCAAATGATTGAAAATCCTTGGATTGTAACCAGGACCCAGTTTCACTTTGTACAGTATATTCTGCAAAGTTCTTCTGCTGGGTAAAATGCAAAATTTGCTCATAATCCTATAAGCTTTAGGTGAAGGCTTATATAATGATAAAGATAAAACTTTCTCCTCCATGGTAAATCTTCTTCCTCTCACATGTCGTTTACCAGCTTGCTTAACTTGCATAAGAAAAAAAGATTTCGCGTTCTCATCTTTTAAATTTCTAGCAACAATCTGGAAAGCTTTTGTCTTTGAAATCCTTTTGGGGGTCATCCTTCTCATGTCGCAAGGCTGATTTCCTTTAGAATTTTTGCAATGTTTCTTGCATTTGGACATTCTACGCAGTCTGGTTAACTCTGAAATTATAAAAAATAACTATTTCATTTAATTACATAACATAACATCACGCCTGTATTCCCCAAAGGGTTAGGCAGAAATGTGCCGTTAATACACCCACTTTTCGCCAGTTATGTTTAGTCCCGTGTATTAGGGGCGAGCCTATTGCCATCAATCGGGTACGAATTCAGACTCCGGGCTGCTACTGAGAAATTCCAGGAAAACCAATAACATTTTGCCCGACCCAGGAATCGAACCTAAGACCTCAAGGTCACACTTTAAAGTTAAGAAAGTGGTAGAACAAGAGAAAGCACACAAAACACACTACGCTAGACAACCTCCAAGGAAAATAAAAATCATCATAGTTAAACAAATATTTTTAAAATATTGAGGCGGCCAGGGCCAATTAAATTAGGGCTGAGTAAGTAGCAAATGACCCCAACTATTCACCATTTTCGTATTTTCAACGTTCTTCCAAAAACCCTGTATATAAATAAGTAATAAACAATCTTACCTGTGCCCGTTTGACGTAACCGAGGATTACTGCTTATAAATTGTCCAGAAGATGTTGAAGGATGCTTTTCACATATTTCATGTTGTTGTAATGGTATGTCTAATTCCATGTTTAGAGGGAGATTTTCAGAAGTCTTTGATGCAGAGGTTGATGGAAGGTTTCCATGTGCGATTTTTCGTTCTTGAGCTGTAAGTAATATATGATATTCATTAAGGCCTAAAAATCTAAAACTTGTCTTAAAATTCATAAAACATTAGAATGTGGTGTTCAATCATCATTTATATGCACCTAAATTATGTTATAATAAACAATTGTAGAGCCACCAATGTGGTTACACACACAAAAAATTTCATTAAAATCGTTTCTCAGTAACTAGATCTAAAATAATAATTTACCTGATAGTTGTAGTTCTGGAATTGCTAATTTACAAAGCTGATGGTTTGGGTAGAGGTAAATCGCTTTGAAATGTTTACGACATACTCGCAGATTGTTATAAACATATTTCTTATCCTGTAGATGTAGATCGCCAATAGTGGAAACCCATGTCATGTATCTCTCAGGATTAGTTTTTGGATCAGGAAAACGATGTAGAGGAATACCTGAAGTACAAACATATATACGTTATTATAAGATTTATTTTACTTATGTAATAAACATATTTCATACATTTTTAAATCTCTAAAAATCAATTGCCACATGTATGTAAGATTATCAATTGATAACGGCTGGATCAATTTGGAAGTTTTGTTTGTTGTGTTCATAATAGTCAGGATAGTTTAAATGAAAGAAAATTTTGGGTCAAAGTCAGGTAATTGAAGTAACAATTAGCCTTTTAAGCAGCCGGTGCTAGTTTCTGTAACTGCGCCCTTGAAACATTTTTTCTGGTCCTGGTCTGGTTGTTGCCTTACTTGTACTTGTTTTTTTATTAAGTGAGTACTTTCATTGGCGTATCTAGAGTTAGTTTTCAGGGGGGGCCTGGCCTCTGGGAAGGTGAGCCCTACAGCCTGGGGTGGGCACAAGACCATTCTGGGGTGGGCACCCCCCCCCCCCCCTATACGCCTATGAGTACTTTATTTGTAACGACGTAAATACGTTATTTATTACAACATAGCTTGTAGGTATGTATATTTTTAATTAATAGGTGCATTCAGCAATACATTAATAAGGAAAGGTATAAAAAAAACATAATATTTACCGTCATCTCTGATGACTGGGCAGCCGGGCACACAACACTTGTTTCGAGACATTGCTATTTAAACACAAAACACTTAACTAATATGGTCCAAACTCCAATCTACGGAGGGCCTAAGCAATTCAGTTCGATTAAATCACGGAGGAACACAGGGGGCTCAACTCGACGTAATTTAGAAAGAACAGACACTTTGGGAATGTTTATCTACCAAGACTTTCAGTGAATACGGAGTAGCGAACTAAACTCGCGTAACTTACACTCAAAATCGGGAAGCAAACGAAATAATTACAAAAACATGCGCAACCAATTTTTGTAATGACAAAATTTCAATTTTCGCGCTGTGGCCTGTGCTGACATTTCTTATTTGTAAATTCTACTAATAGTTTATTATTTTATCAATATGATAAAAGTATTAATAAAATACAATGACCAGAAAACTTTTAAAAATGAAAAAAAAAATAAGAATAATATTAATTAACTCACAATAGATCAAAATCAAAGATTATGTGCTTTCCCTTTTACTAATATATACTACCAAATGCTATACGGACATTTGCTGGCAGCACTGTTCATTTTTAATTTATGTTCTCGTAGATAGATGGCGCTAAATAGTCAAAAATTAAAGGCCGGGTCACACCGGATGCGTGGCGTGACGTGACGCGTGGCGTGACGTGCATACGCGCGTGCGAGCACTGTCACACCAGCCAAGACCGGTGCAGCACACGTCACGTACGCACGCATCACGTCACGCAGAACTGCTGCACGCAGACGTACTAACGCAAGATCATCCAAAAATGCAATAAACTTTCGAGAAAAAATTGTTACATACTTTAACAATTGAAATTTTCTAATTTTTGTACTAATTTGAACTTACCATCTATTTCCAGCGTATTCCCAATTCTCTCCCATAATACTTTTTTTTGTACTCTTTATGTTTGGTGTTGTAGAGACATATTTGCGGACGATTTCTATTAGTTTTTCCTTTAAAATTGTCTCCATTGCGAAAAAAAACACTCGCAAACCGCTTTCTGTTTGTAAATAAATACAACTTTGCGTGCGTGCGTACGTGCAGCAATGACCGATGCGTATGCGTGCGTGCCCGGTGTGGCATCTAACAGGGAGCGCCATATAATACAACGTCATCACTGCACGCGCGTGTGCGACGTTGCCGTTCCGCTACTCACGCGTACGGACTCGGTTTGTGACAAGATGCGGCTCTGCGTGCGTGAGTCACGCGCGTGCACACGTCACGCATCAGCTGTGCAATTCTCTAAAATGCAAGCTCGAAAACAAGTCTCACTTCGATAACGAACCAACTTGTCATTGGTGTATATTCGTTCGCCGCGGTGACGTCACCACGGCGAACGAATACTAAGCCAATGACAAGTTGGTTCGTTATCGAAGTGGGACTCGTTTTCGAGCTTGCATTTTAGAGAATCGCACAGCTGGTCTGACACCTTTCTTACAGTTTCATACATTACAACTGGTGCGTGCACGCCACGCATCACGCCACGCATTTGGTGTGCTTTGGCCTTAAAATGTATAGCATTTGCCACCCTGTTCATTTGAATACGAACTGTCGAAGAGATAACACCAACTTGGACAAAAACGAAATTAGAGCAGTCACCAAGTACCTCTGTTTGAAAAAAAAAATCTACAATAGACATACACAGTGACTTAGTGGGAAAATTGGGGGACTCTGCTCCTCCATATTCTACAGTTGCACGCTGGACCAAGGAATTTAAACTGGGCAGAGCATCCACTGAAGATGAACATCGCGAAGGACGCCCATTCACGTCCCTCACTGAAGACAACGTGAAAAAAGTCGAAGATGTTGTGTTGCCAGATCGAAGAGTGACCATCAGGCATGTAGCTGAGGTCACAGGGATCTCATATGGCAGCATTCAAAAAATCCTTGCGAACGAGTTGCATATGAAAAAGGTCTCCGCGCGTTGGGTACCCAGGATGTTAACCGACGAGCAAAAGCAGCGGTTCACAAAGCCGCAGTTGCGATGGCTGCCATTCAAGAAACGGGATTCGAACTGCTCGAACACCGTCCCTATTCGCTAGATCTGGCTCCTAGTGACTTCTACCTCTTTCCTCGGCTCAAGGAACACCTCCGAGGTAAGAAATTTGAAGACGATAGCGAAGTGATGGTCACTTTTGAGGCGTTTTGGGAGGGTCAAGAAAAATATTTTTTTCAAAGGGAATCCTGGGTTTAGAAAAAAGATGGACTAAATGTATTGATTTGTAAGGAGACTATGTAGAAGAATAAATTATTATTTTAACTTTAATTACCGCGTTTTATCTTCATTCTCATTACTTTTTGATTCGCCCTCGTAAATCAGTTCGGCGACGTCATTCGGTGGAGTAAGACGAATACGAATTTGCAAAAACATGTTTTTTTTTATTTCACCATAATGCTGCATATTATAAGAACATGAAGTAGGTTTTTAACATCCGTATAGTTTACTCAATACTTTATTTGCATTCCACGATGTAAAAACTTAGGTCGTAGCTAAGAGACTAATAAAACCTTAACCTTAAAATGCACCTATATAAATCGTTGAGAAGACACAGTACACTTCAACTTAGTTCCGAGCATATAATAATGGCAACAATAATTACTAAAAAAGAATGCAGTAATCAAGTTAAGACATAATGCAGTAATACGCGCAAGTGCTGCATTTAGTTTTAGTATCCTGTGACTCGGAAACGATCTGATACTAAACCGAAACGCAGTAATACGTATTATAATTGCATATATTAGTAAATTAAATAAAGGAAAATTATCTTGTAAAAGCTTGATTTTTTTCCGATTTTTTTGACATAATATAATATGGCCAATAAAATACGAACATCTTGCTCAGATCATATGAAATATGTTTTTTGCGTTTATCTCGGAACCGCCATTTTGCGATTACTGCATTCTTAGTTATGACGGCAGTATTGGGGGCAGAGTATGGTAAATAGGATTGGGGGCATGCTCGTGTAGTGATCCGCCTGGGCGCTGGCTTTTATAAAATTGATGTAAAAACCCCAGAAGTTTTTAAACAGCACGACATACCATTGCTATGAAAATACTTAGGTCAACCAGAATGATGATATTTTTCTCAGCAACAGCCTGGAGTTTGGAAGCTCACAACCATGCTTTGGAAAGCTCGTAAAGTCGTTGGTCTTGCGCCTGATCCCAACCCGGTTGTGTCCGATTGCCATCCCATTGGACTATGAGAGCTAGGGAAGAGGCGCCCGCACTTGTGAACTTAGCTAGCCTAGCTAGCTAGCTAGGCTAGCCTAGCTTCAATAAGATTAGTCGCCATGGCCGGAGTCGATCTGGAGAATACATCCATATCGTATTGTTAATCTTTATTTCAACTGCAACAAAGTTCTTTACAGAAAAAACTAACTTTAGAACCAAGTCAGGTGTTCATTTTGTTATAACTTGGCAAGCTCTATGGTTCTAAACTTGGCCTAAAGTTAGAATTCGTTTTTATTGAAAAGAATCAAGTTCATCTACACAAAGTGGGGTGATTACTTTTTTAATAAAACTTATTGTAATATGTATATAAAATCTATTGCTACTACTTTCATAACACAAAATAATTCACTTACATAATACTGTGTCAATTATAATTAGAACACAATATACAACAGGTAGATAGTATACATTATAATTACATACTGCAGTTAGTTTGTCTATTTACATAGTTCAAATAAAAGTTATACAGTCAAAATCATTGAAGAAACTTACACAAAAATATCTCTACGAAATTAACTAGTTAACTTCGAAAAATAGTCTTTTAAAAGAAGAGAGGTAAATCAACAAGAAAACAAGATGAAACAATTTTAAAACAAGCAAAAACAACAGGACTATGTCTGGTTTCAACAGCACAAAACACAAACAACAGATATATTAATTCCAATAATTAATTTGTTCGTCATATAAATGCAAATATAAAATGATAATAGCTACATACCAATATCAATTAAGTACTACAAACACACAAGTTTTGGAACCAATATTTCGGTGAATTAAGCCTTAATTGATTTTACCCCTAGTGAACATAGAGATCAAAGGCACAGCTAGTGAATAAATAAAAACATATCACTTATTATTTAGTTACTTTGTAGGAATTATATGGACTCAATAGGTACAGTGAAGACTTATCTAATAGTTGAGTTTACTTGAAACAGTACTTATAGTTTTCAGATGAACAAGAATTTAATCACACAAAGCTATTGGTACTTTTAACAATACAATTATACAATTTACAACATCTTTTATATAGATTTCAGAACTTCAAGATCTTTTATACAAATATGATATTTATTACACTGATTATTTTTATTTTCTTAACTTTTAACACATAATTTTAAAATTCACGATAAGGAAATTTTACAAAAGTTAACAGTTAACACACCTAATAGTTTTCTACTATTAATTATTATTAATATAAATTAGACTAGGCGAAATAAGGTGTGACCACACAAATACTTCAGGGTGCGTTTATTATATAAGTTGACACCCGACTAGCTACACATAAAAACACATTACAAAATATGCAGTGCCAGAATATAGTAAAACAAATATTATAATACAAACTGGCATAATCATTTTGCTCACTACAATACAATTTATGGTAATTCAAGCTCTGAAAATCTAAATATATAATTGATCTAGATCACAGGCTCTCGAGAGCCACGGGGCCAAAGGGTTTCATAAGACGTGATGCACTTAAAATAAATAGTTGTTCACTATACGGAATGAATGAAGTCACGAGTGTCGCGGGAGAAACTCCGTGTATAGTCCGTCCGCTGAAATAGTGTCGCGTTTTGAAAACTACTAGGAGGCGCGTGTCGGCAAACATACACCGATGTAATCCGCAAGAAATTCATTAGTACATTTAAGTGAATAGATTTAAAGTAAATATTTCTATTATATTAAATGTCTGCACACCGTTTGGGTGTACCGTCACTATTTAAGCGGATAGACCGTGCTTATAACTAATTAAAGTGGTAATGTAACAGCTGCGACAGTTGGAGTGTTGTGGGGAACGGCTCAGACTTTGACGTGGTTCCTCTCGTGGCAGGAGCTGCGTGTGTAGCGCTACGTGGGCTCGTCCGACGACATCAGCGCCTCGGACTGCTCGTCTAAGTCGGGAATGTTTCTTATCACCCTGCTCGACAACACGGTAATATTATTGTTGGTTATTAAAATTAAAAAGTGTGATTGAATGAATAATGCGAATATTTATGTTCCGTATATTATCATTTGGTAAAATTAAATTGTTTAAATTATCATTCTGTCACTGTCACCTTCTAGCAATGTGCTGTCACACTGTTAGAAGGTGACAGAGACAGAAGAAGGTGAGAGAGATGCAATGATGTTCTAAATATGTTTAGGCACTTTTTTGGTGACCACTTTCACCAAAATCACGTTATTCTTAATGCTTCGAAATGACTCACGTAAAGCCCTCAGCGGCTCGAAGCCGGTCCGTGAGGCAGGTAAACAACGCGAAGTCCCTCGGCAGCTGCGTGGCGGCGGCGGCCCAGCCCGCGCCGGCCAGCACGGCGGCCAGCCCGCGCCACGCCCCGCCACTGCCGGCCCCACCGCTGCGCCACGCCTCCACACACAGGGACAGCGGGACAGCCAGCCCGAGCATGCTTGTAGCGGCTTGCGGTGATGTTAGCGATCTACCCCTGGTGTCGAAAAAGTCGCATTACCAATTTCATGACCATAGATTTTATAATTGTATTTAGCTGTAAGTCTTCCAAAGTCCTTAAATAAATAAATAAATAACCACGATCCTTCTTTACGTTCTAAATTGATCGCTTAACAATATCCGGTCCAAACTTAATGGCAGCTCAGTAGGTAGCTAGCTGCGAGTGCAGGTTTGCGCAGGTTTATTCAAGTCAATAATAACGTATGATGATGATTTTAAGATCAAGAAGATTCTTATCAATGATTTCTAAGAAGTAAGTAACTAAATGGAGTCTAAAGTATTATTGACTTGGCTACACCTGCGAGTACCTGCACTCGCAGCTAACTTCCAAACCGCCATAAGCTTGAACCATACTATGCCAGTTACTGAGGTAAGTTACCAGAGCCACAGCGAGTCGATAAGCAGGGGTCCTAGTGCCGCGTCGAGTAGTAGCCAGCTCCACTGCCGCGGCGGCGGCAGCTCTGCGCGCTCGACACCTGTCGCCGCGAGAACGCCTCCCACTACCCACGTCAAACAACCGCATGCGCAGCCCACCAGACCTGAGAAACAAACAATTAATTTTCAATCGGAGCATAACAAGATTTCATCATATTTTAATACATATCAACACGCCTGTTTCCCCCGAAGAGTTAGGCAGAAGTGTACCAATGTATACCCACTGTTTTCGAAAGTATTTACGGTGTTATAGGGGGCGAGCCATTAACCGGGACCAATCCTAACTCCAAGCTGCTACTGAGAATTTCATAGAAAAACCCAATCGGACCCAAGACTTCTAGCGTAGCAGTCACGTTTAAGACCACTAGTCTAACGAGGCAGTTAAGTTAGTTATAATATTTAAATAAATTAAATACTGGATTAGTTGGTAAAAACCATTATCAACTTACCAACAAGTAATGAAGAATTGATATCGTCGCCATTTCTTAAAGCTTGTCTAAATAAAAGTAAATGTACTGCGTAACATAATGCTGAGCCTAGTGCGGCTAACACTGCTATCCAATTAGTTTGATGACTTTCTGATATTCCTAATACCACCTGAAACAAAAAACCAAACATTAAGCATTTAAATATCTATTGATATGGTTTCTTTGCTTTCTATACATCGCCACTCGCAAATGTCATAACAATCTTGAATTGTAGGGGCAATAAACCCTCAACGGGCGTCGGGAGCCGCGAGACGAGTCCCGGCCACAGTGGACGCGGGTCTGTGGACGGTGAGCAATGGGTAGCTCACCGTCTGTACGTTAACTAACGACAGACTCTGTCCACGGCGCGTTCGTGTTCCACACGCGCCACAAAGAGAAGTCAGCAAACATTCGGAGGGGCCACTAAGGCCGATGCCTGTCGGGGCTGTGGGTTGTTCGAAAGAGATACCGCGCCCCCGGAACGCAAAGGGCACAAGAAGGAAAATGGATGGGTTTTAGTCAGTAAAACTCTGAGACTAAGGGCGGGGGAAGTCATTCGATGATTTCCCATCGGCAAAAAAAAGGAGCAATAAACCCTAGATCGCACTTACCAGTCCAGCTGCAGTGAGTAGAACGGCGATGCACTTGGACAGTGTGAACCGGTCGTTAGGCACCTGGGCGAATATGGCGCCGAACGAGAGCGCCAGCGCCCCCGCCGTCGACGTGTATATCGTGGCCGAGCCCGTCGTCGTGTGCAAAAGGCTTAACCGATACAGGTAGTTTGATATGAACCACTGGAACAATACAATTATGTTAGTTTTTTTTATAGCACATTTATTAGAACCATTTATAATGGATTTTAAAGACTTAGTCGCGGTGCGATAATATCACCTCGTAAACTGTGGATATAGTATTAACTGACTGACTTCCTCTTACAGTTGACCAACCTATCTTAATATAATATATAAATCTCGTGTCACAATGTTTGTCCTCAATGGACTCCTAAATCACTTAACCGATTATAATAAAATTCGCACACCATGTGCAGTTCGATCCAACTTGAGAGATAGGATAGTTGAGAGGGTAGGGTAGGGGTAGGGTAGGGTAGGGGTAGGGTAGGGGTAGAGTAGGGGTAGGGTAGGGTAGGGTAGAGGTAGGATACCACGCGAACGAAGTTGTGGCGGGTCAGCTAGTTGTTACATATAAATCAATATTATACAGCTTTGTCATGCCAAATCTCCTGTTAGGTATATGTATTCTCCAGACCAATTCCGACCACGTCGGCTAATCTTAATGCACATTAGCCACGTACGCAGGAGATATTATAGTGCACAAGTATGTGCACAAACACAGGCGCACTCCCTCTTCCCTAACTCTCATAGTCCGATGGGACACAACCCGGGAGAGATCAGGCGCAAGACAACGGCTTTACGTGCTTTCCAACACGGGATTAACTGGTATTATTACTAGCGGCGTTGATCATCTAGCAGAACCAAATAGCCATAACGCATATTTTAGATTTATAACTCAGTTGTGGAAATTGCGGAATGTTGGAGATATAATAGAATAGAATGTAATTTATTTATCCATATCAGATACAGTACATCAGAAGTAAACATTAAATCGTTGTTATAACTAAAGTTTTTAATGATATGTTTTATTATTTATTTAAACTTTATGCACAAAAAAAAGTACAAAGGCGGACTTAATGCCTTAGGCATTCTCTACCAGTCTACCAAAGGTATATATACCATCACGCCTGTATTCCCCGAAGGGTTAGGCAGAGGTGTACCAATGTACACCCACAGTTCGCCGGTATATTTAGGTCCCATGTAATAGGGGGCGAGCCTATTGCCATTAACCGGGCACAAATCCAAACTCCGAGCTGCTACTGAGAATTTCATATAAAAACTCAATAACACTTCTTGTTATTTTTTTTTGTCTACCAAAGATGGTGAACAGATAACACGGCAGGTGCAAATGGGTGGGGTTTTATGTTTTTGATATGATTTGATGGATTTAGAACTCACAGGTACACAGAAGAGCAGGGCGAGGCGGAGATGTCGGCGCGTGGCGGCGGCGGCGGCGCGGCGCTGTGCGTGCTCCGTGGCGCGGACCGACGCCGCCCACGACAGCCGCGCCAGCAGCGCCTCGCTCGCCATCGCCGCTGACATCACACGCACCTAAGTACAGTACAGACTGGAGTGCTCTTGTCAAGCACTTTGCTTTGGGATGCTCGTGGGCAATCAGTGGGCTGTCAGTGGCTATGCATTTTTTTGTCGCGTTGTCCACTGACAGTCTAATTTTAACATTCTTTTTATAGTTCTTCAGTTCAGTTTTCTACTCTTGTAAATATTGCAGGCAACAGCGGTTGCTAGCTTATAGGGTGTTTATTACTTTGTTTAAACAAAAATACTATGTGCAACAATTAAACCAGCACATGCCTTCAATCTACAATTAGGTAGATGACACAACTAATCAATTGACGTACTTTTTATGAGCTATCGAAACACGATTTCCCCATAGATTTGGTAGGACAATACTAAACTATGACATCACTTTTTTGTTATCTCAATTCACTAACTAATATTGATTTCAAAGCAACTTTAAATCTAATTTTATAGTTATTTAAAAATTAATCAGAGCTTAAATTAAATAAAGTGTTTTTTTAGTCTTGATATTATTATTTAATAGTGTCTACTACTCAATTCAATCAGTTAATAGAGAAACAGAACATTTACCTCAGCCACTTTATTAAACCGTACAGCCCTTGGAGCAGCATCGTCACTGTCTGTTGTCTCCCCAGCCCGGACAGGCACAAACGTGGAGTCTCCCTAAAATATTATCAAGCAATAAAATTTACTCTTCCTATACACCATGCCTTTTAACGGCTAAGAAACTGATTTGAATATACTTATTACAAGTAACTACTTTTGTTCTACGACTTCTAGAAATATTTTATTACCTTCCAAATACCCAATTTAATCAAGCTTATTCCCAAAAGTCATAAAGCAAAAGTATTGTGTTTATTTTATATGTCAAATATTTCCAAGCCTTTAAAAATGCATGGCGTATACAGGTTGTATTTTTTATCCCAAGCAATATTGAAAATGATGATTGTTTACCTGATTCTGAACCTAAAACAATACAAAAAGGTTGTTTTAATAAAACATCTTACCCCTGAAGGTACATTTTTCAATATTTCAGTCAAGGACCATTAAGTACTGCTTTGTTGAATACTGAAAGGTCAGTGAAAGTGGACTGTACCAACAATGACATGCATTAATGAAACCAACACTACCTTGAATAACCACACCACAATAGGAAAGCAAATATGACACTCTGAATGTCAAAGTTCAATTTAATAATAATATTAAGTTTGTTAATTTACTTGTTTAATATTGCTAAGGTTTAAAAATACATCCTGGATTAACAAAGATTAGGAGGATGTACATTTTTTTTTAAATAAATGTTAATTGTTTGAAAATAAAATACTCACCAAACTGTTTGTTGATTCATTGAAATAACTTTCATCATCTGTTTCTCCTGTTTGTTCTAGTAATTGCTGAAAAATAAAGCACTTTACATTTTCTTTCAGTTATTAGTAAATATGCTGTACTTAGCAATAACATTCATTTCAGTCTTTATATCCTTGCACAATATAAATACACCAATTACAGGAAGGGTAACTATATTCTCTAATTCAATTAAGTTTTAAAAGGACTTCACTGACTGATTTGGTAATCATATCACATAATTACACCCAAAAAGGATAACACAAGGAGTAATATATGGCTCACCCAAAAATAACTGCATCAATATTAACTTCTGAAGGTTTTAATAATAAACTCACTGTGTAATCAGCAGGTTGACAAGGATCCCTCGTTGGTGGTGTAAAACATAGTACTAATAGATAAATAAACAGAAGTGAACTCCTTACATAGGTCACCAGAAATGGTCTTTCTATATGTTTCTCTATGTATAAATACTGTAAACAAAAACAATATACGTATTACAACTTCTAATCAGACGGAAGCATGTTCAAGATACTGTTAATGGATTTTATGACTTACTTTTGTCATCTCAGAGGATACCACCCATAGTACAACGACCAATAACAGGATGAAAACGCCGAACGCAAACTTCCTTTTGTTAAAGCGCTGGGGTACATCTTTACTATTTTTATTGTTGTTAGTAACACGAAAATAATTGTGGCATAAAGTCAACATGAAGACGAATAAATATATTCAGTAACTAGATAAATAAATTTGAATTACACTGTATTGGTCAGGATCATATTTTCACATGTATGTTTACGGTAACATTTTTGTTCTTACAGTATAGAGAAACAGTTCACAATAATACTTGGTGATATTATGATATAGATGACAAGTTTATATCTGGATTATTACAACAAAGTTTTAATACGAAGTACGAAGATCGAACAATCAAATCCAGTATCAACAACTATTTCAATGGCTGATTACTGAATAATGTTGCCACAGAACATATGTGAAATGTTGCTAGTACAAATATTTTAATTAGTAGTGTTGTATAAAATAGTATAATCATGTACATTTTAGTAATAAACCAGTTTTTTATGTCGGTAAGAAACTATTTTTTATAATAGTTTTGGCTTTAAAACTGTAATCTCCTATAGTAATTTACGGTAAGACTGTTGAATTCTTGTCTGGGTATACAGGGTGTTTGGTGCATCGTGTGCCAAATTGAAATGGTCGACTGAGGGGGTCATCTGCTATCCTTTCAGACCCCTAAACACTTCCCATGCCCTGTGTATTATTTTTCATCGACTTTTTAAAGTTTTATAAAAAAAATACCAAAATTTTACATTCAAATACATTTTTTTTTAAATGTACACGTCGTAGACTTTGTATTTTAATTTTATTTAGATGTGCATTGTACTACAGTAGTTTTAAATTCAAAATTAGTGACATTAGACATCTAGTTTTTTATTTATTTACTCGCAAAGTTTTGGACTTCAATTAAAGCTGTCCATGTTACAGCTATTTACATGGCTATAAAAAAAAAACCAAATGAGACCGGGATCTAAGAACTTCGTCAAACATTCTCTAGTCTATCCTCTTGTTAGTGATGTGCCACATGCCATAAAAATCTTTTTACAACTTTGTGAATTCGCTAGAATTGTGCACCGAGTCACAAAATACAAAATTCCAAATTATGGTTTAAAAATTTTGTTTTGCTTAAATAACACCTGAGAAACTTATTAAATATGTTATCTCAATCTTATAAGATAAAATCTGTCTCGTACCTCTCTTTTTTGGGGGAGGGGGTACTAGAAATAATAAAAAATGCATTTTTAACATTTATTTCATATTTTTTTGCATATTCTGCTCAAATTGTTGGCTTCTATTGCGAATGCAGGCCAGACATCTATTTCGTATTTCCACAGTTGTTGTACGAAGACGATTTTTCTCCTTAATTTTATTGAACGCAGTTTGAATGCGTTGAAGTAGTACATCCCTAGTCGGAACCTCCGTGGCGTATACTAGTCAAAAACTAGTTAAAAGTCTAGCGGAGTTAGGCCTGAAGAACGTGCCGGTCATGCAATAGGGTCACCAATCAGCGCATTATGGAACACATTATCAAGATATTCCCTCACAATCAAACGCCAATGCGCGGGACAGCCGTCATGCTGGAATACTTTGGGCACATTTTTATTACATACGGGCACCTCGGCCACTAATTCGGGCACGTCATTTTGAAGGAACTCCAAATAGTTGTCGCCATTGAAGTTTTCGGGCAGGTAATGCGGTCCAACTACCTGATTCCAATCACTCCTGCCCAAACGTTTACACTAAACCTTTCCTTTTTTTTTCTGGCTAAAAGTCAGAAATCTTTTCAAAGGAGGTTAAGGAGGAAATGCGACTTCGTACAACAACTGTGGAAATACGAAATAGATGTCTGGCCTGCATTCGCAATAGATGCCAACAATTTAAGCAGAATATGCAAAAAAATATGAAATGAATGTTAAAAATGATTTTTTTATTATTTCTAGTACCCCCTCCCCCAAAAAAGAGAGGTACGAGACAGATTTTATCTTATAAGAGTGAGATAACATATTGAATACGTTTTTTAGGTGTTATTTAGGCAAAACAAAATTTTTAAACCATAATTTGGAATTTTGTATTTTGTGACTCGATTCACAAATCTAGCGAATTCACGAAGTTGTAAAAAGATTTTTATGACATGAGGCACATCACTAGCAAGAGGATAGACTAGAGAATTTTTGACGAAGTTCTTAGATCCCGGTCTCATTTGGTTTTTTTTTTATAGCCATGTAAATAGCTGTAACATGGACAGCTTTAATTAAAGTCCAAAACTTTGCGAGTAAATAAATAAAAAACTAGATGGCTAATGTCACTAATTTTGAATTTAAAAGTACTGTAGTACAATGCACATCTAAATAAAATTAAAATACAAAGTCTACGACGTGTACATTTAAAAAAAAATGTACTTGAATGTAAAATTTTGGTATTTTTTTTATAAAACTTTAAAAAGTCGATGAAAAATAATACACAGGGCATGGGAAGTGTTTAGGGGTCTGAAAGGATAGCAGATGACCCCCTCAGTCGACCATTTCAATTTGGCACACGATGCACCAAACACCCTGTATAATTTTTGAACAGACATAAATGGCATGGCACGGGTGCTTATCATGGATTTTCCGAAGCGCTTATTAATAATTCATTCCATATATCGTAGTCTACGGTTCTAGACCGTAGACTACGATCACGATTATCTATAATAGGTTATGTCAAAGTCATCGTGTCATTTCGTGAATTTGACAGATAATTTGCCAATCAATCAAAATCAAATTCATTCAAATCAAAGGTTTCCACTGTTTTCCAATAACCTACGCATAGTTATAATTTTCACTTTTCAGCTGTAAATACCAAACTAGTAAAGCATACCTACACGCTTACTGAACATATAACAATGAGCGTCTGTAATGTAGAAGTAATTAAACAAATTGGCAAATATTACAACGCACCGGTCGGGACCGTATGTTACAATACTGATAAGGTTATTATTTTTTCATTGAAAATATAATAAAACTAGCTTTTGCCCTCTACTTGGTGCTCCTGAATGTCGGTTATAGCGAACGTAGACGAAAGACCGATTAAAAAAAAAACAGCCTTTATTCCCATTCAGATTCCGCACGCTACCTTCTTGTCAAATCTTGGCGTGATGAGACAATAAACACATAGTTTCACACATTGAAACAATAACACAGTCACTTTAGACAATTTAACAATTTATTTTTTAGGTACTTACCACTGTCCTAAATAAGCAGAGCATAGAAGGCTTTGCTTCCATAGTACTAAAGGTATCAAGTGCTGTTGAACTGAGTCAGGAGCAGAAGCTGCTCAGCTACCAATGGCTGGAACACATTGCCATGTATGCCAACCAGGCTGCAGTTAACCCTGCCTTTGCGCAGAGCTTTTTAAAGGTAATCAAAAGTTTACTTCGGAACTAGATAGGTAGAATGATGAAGCTCAGATTTAGAACCGAATTTATCGAACTCAATCATTATCTGAGTAATAAAATAAATATTACACAGATTTTCTATAAATCAATTCAAAAATTCAAAATTGATTTATATAAGTCTTAATACTATGTATTTTAATAATTGTTCACCTCCACCCTAAATGAATTACAATTTAATCATTTGTATTTTAATTTTTCAGGATATAAACAAAGCATTGGAAAAGAATACTTACTTAACTGGACAGATGTTAAATGTGACAGACATAGCAGCATTTTATGTATTGTACCCTCTGATTGTAAGTATATTGTACTTATTCTGCCTACCATGATTCTTATCAGTGAAAGAATTTGTTAAATATAAACAATAGTATAGCCAGTTGTAACTTTATGGCCACTTTGAACACGAGGCAAGTAAAAATTTCACACTTCAGTGTAAGTGAAAGGTACCGTGTCGACAGCGTGTTTGTGTTCCCCCTGCGGTCCAAAGAGATGTGAGCAAACATTTGGAGGGGTCACTCAGAACCGATGCTTGCCTGGGCTACAGGTTGTTCGAAAGAGATACAGACCCCTGGAATGTAAACGGCACAGGAAGGAACTTGGATGGGTTTTATTAAGTAAAAGTCTGACAATCCCTCCCGCCCCGCCCAGGGCGGGAGTAGTCATTTGATGATTTCCCATGGGTAGTAAAAAAAAAAGTGTAAGTAAGGGGCAGCAGGGGAGGTAATGCACTTCAGAGCCATAAATTTTGATGCCTATTGTACCTGGAACTGCCAGAATTGTCACCTTTTATGTTGCATTGTTAAATTAATACAATTTAAAAATTTTAATTGGTACACCTGTGCCTAACACTTTGGGGAATACAGGCGTGATGGTATTTTATTTTATATAAAAATTTACCCAATAAATTTTTATTATACTTTTCAGGAGAGGCTGTCAGTTGTAGAGCGTGAATCACTGATGCATGTGTGCAGGTGGACAAGGCATATACAAGCACAGCCAAGAGTTTGCACAAACCAGGCCCCTCTCACACTGAACACCCTGAATCTCTCTGTTTTAGCACCCGCAGTACATTAAAAATAATTAGCATTTATGAGGAAATTAATACCAAACCCATAAAATCCCTAATTGAACATGAATTGCCAATAAAAAAAAAATTAAGACTGTAAAAGTATTATAGTGGTTGGAAGCCTTTCATAATGATTGTGTTTAATAATTTGAAAAAAATAATTATTATTTATATTGCTAATTATGTTTCCTTCACTAGTGTAAGTACATGACTATAATATGTTTTATTTTGCAATGGTAAGGTAATAAACTTTTTTAACGAAATATTTTCTTGTTTTTATTGTGAGTATCAGCTTGTCTAGTATGTGGCACTATGGGGTGGTTGCCGTAATCAAAACATACCTGTAATGTGAGACATACCTGTAAGATGTTGCACTACAAAATAGATTAGGGATCCCTGCTCTACCTATTTTCACATAATTATAGAAATAACAACAATTTTGTAACTAAGATTTTGTAAAAACCAAATTGAAAGAAAAGAGTGTCCATGGAGTTTCTTGCTCGTTCTTCTCCATAGAGACCTACGTTTTGGAACGAGCAACTAGCTTCAACTTTAACTGTAACTTTTTGACAATTCAAAAGTGCCTGTAAATGGTCTAATTGAAATAAATACTTTGACTTTGAATTTATTGTTTTTTCGCGTTATTTTTATGAAAAAATCCGTTTCTTAACCTTGACCTTATTTGTCATCAAATTATTCGGAAATGGTTGTTATATTTGTTTGAATATTATTTTGATGAAAAAGACTAATTTGTTCTTTGATTCTGACGTATATCCCACCAGCTTTTACCCGTGACTTCGTCCGCACAAAATGTATGGGAAAAGCTTTTCGTGATTTCTGTAATTTCTAATATTCATACCTTAAATGGTCCCATAGAGTCTTTTGATCCCTACCTGAAATGGGATCGATTGGTACTTAAAAAAAATATTTTTTTCGTATTCAAGAATATTTTTTGTTAACTATATTTTTCCAAAATCTGTGAATGCAGTTCAGAATATCTCATAAAGTTATGGATGGTCACCTAGGAACGCTTTCCTGTAACTATAACGGTTAATGTACCTGCCTTTAGTGACCTGTCTTAAAAATCCACCCTGTATAGTCTAGTACAGTAGTTGCAAGTTCGTATTGATCAAGATAGATGGCAGTTATTATGGCGTCCCATACCTGGCGTTAAAAACTTCAATGTATTTAAAAAATAATAACACACTATTTATGCCACCTATCGATAGGGTTAATCATAAAGATCTTTCTATAATGATATTCAAGAATTTATTTCTATTTTAGAGTAATACGACAACAACGACTTCTACGCCAATACAGACTTCCACGCCAATACTGAATACCACGACAACAACGAGTTCTACGCCAATACAGAGTTCCACGCCATTATCAAGGGAGCTGCCTCCTCTCCCAACACCGATACTGCCTCATCAGTTGAGGAAAGCCAGGTTAAACAAACCTGTCTTGTACTGGCCTCAGCCTTTTTCATACCCCGGCTACCCCGTCGTGGTCTATTTGTGATGGTTAGCAGTTTTAGTTTAGTTGGTAGTTAGGTATGAAAACTTGTTCCACGATGTTACTCGCCACTCATTTACACGTGTAAATGAGTGGCGAGTAACATCGTGGAACAAGTTTTCTGTATGGCATCTCGCAGGTAAACCTGATTAACCGCAGGTGCCTTAATAAATTAAAGCTTCCAGGCAGAGCAACAAAGTTTAAAAAAAGGGCCTCGGCTTAGAGCATCCTTCGCTGGAGGGGATAAACTGGAAGAATTATACGCAAAAACAAGTTACAGGTATACTTTGCCCAGCCTGGCTTAAGGAAAGGTCAGCCGAAGCGGCATGATACAATTAGATAGGTATTTTTAGGCCCAAAAATAATCAAAGGCCCATAAGATAGTTGTTCCAGGTTTGAATAATTGTAGGTAATGTGACATTGATGTCTGTCAACCTGCAAATAATTATTATCTATACATATAATAAAATCGTAGCGAAGTCAAAACTGTACATTAAATATTTTTGAAAAAAAGTAATTGCTATGAGGTCGGGGAGTGATTCTAATGCCGAAAATATAGTTTTTAGAATTTTTGTCTGTTTGTCTGTTTGTCTGTTTGTCTGTGCGTTTGTGCACGCTAATCTCAGACACGGCTCCACCGATTTGAATGCGGTTTTCACTAATGTATAGTGGTAGGCTTAACTTAAAACTTAGGCTATAAATTATCACGCTATTTGCTTTGAGGGATGAGCAATGTGGTATTATGTTCGTATTCTTCTACAAATTCTCACGGTATTGAAATAGACGAGATATTATGTAAGAAGGTTCTGATAGCTGCGGATTGAATTTCTAAAATGATATCATCACGCTATATCTTTAAGGAACGAAGCAGTCAATCATGTTAAACTAGAACGGCTATTTTGGAGTAAATTTCATCGAAATAGTTGGTCTAATGGTTCGACGGTCGCCTTGCAAATCGCTGATCCTGAGTTCGGTCCCGTAGAACTGTTTTACTTTTTGTGTACTTTCTGTTGTTTTTTGACATGCTAAGAGATTCCCAATAATAATAAAAAAACAGTATGCACATTTTCTCCCATAACATTGATTTGTTTAGTTATTTTTTTTTACGTTTTATATTTCTGTAGTAAATAATGTCTATTTCCACACACTCTACCCATATTTGCGAAATAAACTATCTTATCTTATCTTAAAACAGCAGCGAAGTCAAAACAGTACATTTAATAAAACAGTGATAGGTGTGGGAACGATAAATAGTAAAATATTGTTCTAATGGTTCGACGGTCGCTTTGCAAATCGCTGACCCTGAGTTCGGTCCCCCAAAACTGTTTCACTTTTTGTGTATTTTCTATTGTTTTTTGTCATGCTAAGAGATTCCCAATAATAATAAAAACGTAGTATGCACACTTTCTCCCATAACATTGATTTGTTTAGTTATTTTTTTTTATCTTTTATATTTCTGTAGTAATTAATGTCTATTTCTACATAGTTATATTTAAAACAGAAGCGAAGTCAAAATAGTACATTTAAAAAAAGTGATAGGTGGAACGATAAATATTGTTCATGTGACTCAATTTTTACACAATAACGTAGTATAGAGGTCTGACTACCACATGGCTTTACATTATTAAGCTATTTTAAGAATTCTTCTTTTCATATCGATGATACCCCTAATAATAATGTATGCCACTTGAACCAAGCAGGCCGCGATTATTGCCGTGTCAGAGGTGTTATTCAGATTTTCAAGGGTGCAAGTGACCAGATAATTGGGGCACTCCAGTACATGGGGCATAGTCTGATCAGGAGCACTGCAATTGCACTGGGTGTCAAACAGGTCTATGATGCCCTATTTCACTAAATTATGTTAGCAATGACCAACTTGGGTGCGCACCAAACGATTCAGTGCCTTCCAGATGGATCACTGCAGTTCACTACCGGAAGGCAGGTATTCACGGGGCTTCAAGTAGTCGTGGTGGATGTCTTCCTTCCCACAATCTACTTCTCTCTTTGGATGGAGGAGTTAAACAGTCAATCGTGACATATGTGGGAATGGCTACTTCATTTGTCATGTCAATAAAGTGCATAGCTTCGCGGTATAACGAAAGCCATGCAAAATATTTAGCGTGATAGCGATCCCAATTGATTGTTATTTTTTGTCATTCTTTCGACAGGCTATAATGATACAATGTTTAGGCACACTTTAACATAACGTTAAAAACTGAAAAGAACGAACCGAACACAATTCGACTAATTCCTCCACAAAATTTAACTTAAAGAGTTACCAAGGTATATGGATCGCTGCGCCGTGGGCCTCGACACTTCATACAACTGATGAACAATTTATCAGCAAACATTTTGTGTGCAATATTTTATAGTCTGGGTTTAGCTACGCGGCTACCCCAATCACGGCACAACAATACTGCCAACCAGGATATTTAGTTTTCTAAGTAGTAAGTTATATTCTTTCCATGGGGCTTCAGGATTATTTTATAAGAAAATCTCGGTGTAAGATCCCACCAAATTGAATTGGTACCAAAAAGCCTACTTCTTTTCCAATGGCTGAACAGAAAAAAAAAGACGACAACAACAGGAAGATATCAAAAATCTGTTTTACCCAAATGCCAATTCAGTTGCAGTCAGTCTTCTATCGTTGAATGTACCCTGTCACAGACTTTAGCTTTCAAGATACATGGTTTCATGACGCGACTGTGAGCGCATGCAGAATTTCTTCTCTAAGATACTGTTACGAGTATATTCTACATGCTTTAAAATAAACTTTAAATGGAAATAATAATATAGTATAGGTTAATGTTACCTATAACCACCATTTTGCAAGAGAAGTAGCGTGATTTATGAGGTAAAACTTTACTTAACCTCTTATTTTTTTTATACTCTCAGTTTTTGCCCTTCTTTCAAAACATTATATGTATTGTTGTGTTAACATGAAGGTCAGATTCTGTTGGCAGTTGCTCTGTCTACAAGAAGCATATTAACGGTCTTGATCTAGACCAGACATGTAAAATTAAAACGTAAGGTGCTTTTTTAAAACAGCACCTATTAAAGATGTTTCAATGGTTTAAGATCGAAAAATAAATAAATTTTGACTCTACATCATAGTATTTTCGACAGCGGATAAAGTCATAACTTACACTATCCTTACACCATACCTGTTCATGGCCTAGGTATGACGCAAGTCAATTACTAACCGGGTACAAAACCAGACACTAGACTCTTAAGTTTTCTGCAGTCACGTTTGCAACCATTCAACCTCCTTGGAGGATTTTGATGGCATGGCAATCAAGACTTAATTCCTTAAGTTACAGTTAGGTCCACGTGCGGGAAGCCTCGGGCACAGCTATAATAGAATCTGCGGGTTGTTCGAAAGAGATACCGCGCCCCCGGAACGCAAAGGGCACATGAAGGAACATAGACGGGTTTTAGTCAGTAAAAGTCTGACACTCCCTCCCGCCCCGCCCAGGGCGGGGGAAGTTATTTGATGATTTCCCGTCTATAAAAAAAAAAAAAAAAGCTATAATAGAATATATTTAAACAAACAGAAAAAATAAATTTTAACTATACGATGTGTATCAGAAATCAGTTTTCGAAAAGGGTAATAAACTCATAACACACATCCTTCTTCCACAAACATGCTTTAGTCCCTGGTACGGAACAAGTCCGACCAGGCAGAAATCCAGACTCCGGACACAGACATACACACACGAAGATAAATTATAAATTACTTATAGAAAACGCACTATCGTAACTTTTAGCAGTCACCTTTGCTACCATGCCTGCTTGGAGGATTTTGACGACATGGCATTGACTACTTAATGTCTTAATTTACACTTATGTCCACGTGAGCGAAGCTGCGGGCATCAGCTAGTTTACAATAAAATACATTCGGATTCTGGTCAGATTTTATTCTGATTTGCAAATTGTTCTTATCCAAATACAATTAATAAACTAGGTCGGTTTTGGGGTATCTTATGCGATGCAGGTTCGTAGCGTGTGATTATCTGGAATTAGGTATTATGTACACATTATTAATGAAAACTTCAAATAAATAATCTTATTAGGTACATTAATTTATTATCTTATTCCTGTATCTAGGTAGGTACATTATTATTAGTGCATCAGACTAGGCAGTAAGGAATGAACATTGTTTTAAACTCATTGACTCGAAAGTAAGATTATTTAATTTATCGTGAGTGAAATTCACACAATATCTTCACTATCAAAGTGTCAATAAGTTACTTTTATAAGCAGCTACAGCACGGCCGACGTATCGTGGCGGTTCTGAAGTTAGCCAATTAGCTGCGCAGTAGACAATTTTGTTCCTAAAAGATCTATTGCGCAGACAAACAGCTAACTTCAGGATCGCCGACAGACCGGCCGTACTGTAGACTGGCTGCTAGGTATAGGTTGGTAATAGATTAAACTGAAACGACGGGTACGACGGGCTGGTTCAAGTATAAACAGAATTATAAATATATATATTTTGGAAACAGCACTAATAAATGTCAATTTATTAACAACAATAAATAATTTGCTGAAATCTAACCGTTAACAGTTTACGACTGTTCTGTGGAAGCTGGTTTCTGAGTGCTTGCTTGGCCTTCAGCCTTCCTATCGGAGAAGCGAAGCATCAGGCATCGTTCTAACTTGTTAGAGTAAGAACACCCATTGTCTTCAGCTTCTGTAAACATGAAGCATATTAACGGTTATTATGCAAACTTAGGGTCTTGATTACATTCCCAACCTTATTGTCTCGGCGCTGGTCCCGAGACAGGTACAGTGGAAGAATAAGGTTTGCTCTGGAGCCCAATGATACTCAGCAGTGGTGTTTGCCGTCTTGTGCTAGTTCATACCTGACTGTAACTCCTGAAAGCACGCTCGTATCTGATCGTGCAGTGCAGAGCGGGATTGTTGTGACGTCACAGAAGTCTGCACTTTATTCCATAGCTCAGCCTCACGGGGTATTCCCCGGGTGTCTACCTAATAGATGAAAGTCAATCTATACTTACAAATATTATAAAGCTAAAGAGTTTGTTTATTCGAACGTGCTAATCACAGGACCTGCTGGCCCGATTTGAAAAAATCTTTTACGGTTTAAATCATTCTTTATTTCTCAAAGATTACAAATCACTTGCGAGGAGAAACAAATCATAAAACACAAAATAAGATTATAAAGATGCGCGTAGACAGTATTCTTAAAATAATATACAAACATTATCGGATTGGGAGGTAATTCTAAAAAACTTTGTCATGCGAGTTGCTAATTACGGGCAATAGCTGTTGAACAGACAAAAGCGACGGTTTACATGGAGTACGATAATAATTTAGTTTTTTATGGTGCCTTTGAAAATGTGTTGTTTCAATAACTTTTTGAATATAAATATTGATTTAGCTTCTTTTATATGTTTAGGTAAAGAGTTGTAGATCTGTGCTCCTTGATACAAAATACACTTTTTGCCGTAATTAGTTCTAGGCGTATTATACAGTTGTATATCATGTGCTCGTCTAGAGCTGCGGGTGTATACTTGATTGTATTTTGTAAATTTTATTTGTGTGTGAATATTTTTGTTTAAGATTTTTCTTACCAAGACCGATGTGTTATATTTGTAAATTTGAGCGATATTAAATAATTTTGTATCATCATAAATTTTGTTAGTTGGAGTTAGATAATTATAGTGGAAAAGGATTTTTATTATTTTATTTTGTGCTCTTTGCAATTTATTAAGGTGTGTTTTGGCAGCAGATCCCCATACTTCTATCAGGTAATCAATGTGAGGTTTGACTAACGAGTTGTAGATGGTGTAACGTACTTTTAGAGGAAGGCATCTCACAATACCTCGGAGGGCACCCGTAAGACAGCGTATTTTTGACCGTAAGTTTTCAATATGTGGTTTCCATTGCAGTTGATTATCCAATGTTAGCCCTAGATATTTCTCCTTGTTTACCTTAGCCAATACAGTACCATTAATAAGTAAAGCTGGTGATCATGAATTTTTTTGTTTTTTGCTGAAAATATGATGTAATTAGTTTTTGACGCGTTCACAGTTAGTAGGTTACTTAAAAACCATTTCTCTAAAATATTGAGATCATCCTGTGCTTCCTGTATTATGGATTTTATTGAGTGACCAAAGTAAAAAAGGCATGTATCATCCGCGTATAGCGAGATATGTCCTTTAAGTCCTATTTCATGCATGCTGTTAATGTAGATAAGAAATAGGAGTGGCCCCATAATGGATCCTTGTGGAACACCACATTTGATTATTTTAGGTTCACTAGTGCATTCTCCCATCCTAACTACCTGATATCGGTTTTCCAAGTAAGACACGAACATTTTAAATGCATTCCCAGTTATACCAATTGTAGCGTTTTTAGCGTCTTTTAGCGTTTTAAAGCCTGTTTATCGGGGAAGGTAGGCTATTCAACATCACGCTACGACTCACGGGAGCAGTGCAGTACTTAAAGACGTAACGACGTTGGTAAAACTGCACTACAGTGCAGTTTTAACATATACCTAACATGGCTATTACAAGTTGAATTTGTACTTACCACTTGTAAATTGGCGAACACACACTGGCTGAGGCACTGCAAAAATTTTGTTTATTCAATTTTAATACTTGTTATTGTGTTTTTGTGGTCTGATGACATAACATAAACAAACCACAAAGATGTTAATTGGCTTGAACAGATCTACAGGAAAATAATGAATAGGTAAGTCGGCATACCTAATTTTGTTAAGTGCTACCTAGAAGTCATTTATCATTGTTAAATAAATGCAAGTTGACATGATTGCCATAAGTAGATGTATATTTGCGCCTCAACCGGGGAATTACGTACTCAATTAATTGAAATTGATGAAGGTAAGGAACAAATTAGTGCTTAGTTTAATTACAAAAGAATGATTTTGTACCCAACTGCTACTAACTTTGTCTTTCTTATTTAATATTCAATGACAACTTTATAATACCTGATCCGAGCCGTGTTTGTTTAAAAGCGGTTCGCTTCTTCTTGTCCGACTGGTATTATTATTGTTTATGTTATTATTCCGGATCGCGGGGCGAGGGACCGATGTCAGCAGCTTTTCACCCATGCTCCCTGTTCCATAGCCTTCGTAATCATAATCGGTAGCATTGAAAACCTGGAGCTGGTCACCACTTAAATTGGTATTCCTTCTCTCGTGGCTGTACCTGTTCCCTTCTTTCATGTTGTTATCGATTCGAGGAGCTCCATCGTATGAGTCGTCAGAACGTCGCCGACGCTCCTTACTTACAGGTTCCTTAGATACAACAGTTTCGTCTGGGTACGTGCACGATTTCAAGGCAACAGCTATTTCATCTTCGAGTAATTTGATGTTTCCTTCACCGGAGCACGCTACCCAGACTGGCAGGAGCATTAGGAGTACTACCGCACCAACCATTGTACGGAAATAAAGGTTTGCATCATAGCCGTGCACATAAATCGAATCTGTACAGGAAGCGCGATCATTATAGACGACAAAATGCCTGTCAGAAGCTGTGATATTCCTGTGAACTCTTTTCATTGCAACAATGTGAACATTGGTAACAATACGTTCGCGGACATCTGCTATTAGGTACCCTTGGATTGCTTTACAAATTTTGCAATCGAGTGTATTCACTTATTCATACTTTTAAACTATACCTAGAACAATGCCTACCTCATGTGCATGCAATCAATTTGTATCTATTGGTCGTGCAAGTAGCAGACGATAAAAGGTAGATATAAATAAATAAATTGTACAATATTATAATGCAAGCTTGCTACATAACACGTGGCGATGAATTCGATGGCCGGGTTTTTCCCGTATGCAACTAAGATGTTGATCTTACTTAACTGACAGCCCGTACTAACGTCGTGAATGGTAAGTAGGTATTCACCTAAGTAATCGCAAGTAGGTATGACCATAGTAAACATATCCTCATTTGGTGACAAATAAAACAAAAGATATAGGTACACAAAATAAATATAATACTTATTTGAAAGTTTCAACTTTCCTTTTCTTCTTTCATTTAATTGGCGAACTTATTATCCTTTACCATAATGGCCCCACTTGCCGTTACCCCAGCCGCTCCATGCAGGCCCATTCTCTCCACCATATATCCGCAGTCCAGAATACGTACGATATTTCCCGTATCCAGTTCCAGCCAGGCTTGATACGACAGTACCCCCGATCTCTGACACTGTCCCATAAGTACTACCAATAACACCTGATGACCCCGCGTTTCCTGGTGAATATTTCCCGTACAATCCAGATAGGCTGAATGTTAAAGGAACTTGCAGGTTGCCGGTGTCTACGCTGTAGTGGGATGCACGGAGGGATGGCCAGAAAAACTTCGCCTTTTCCATTGGTTGTGGTTTTCTTTTTGTAGCTGGTCCTAGGGGAAAAATGGAAATTGTATTATTTTGCATACAGTACCTACGTAAATACTTGCCGAGCTCACTAGTAGCTTTCAGAGATTGGAGAGCAAACTGCTGCTGTGGTTGTTTAAACAATAAATACAAACAGACGAAAAAAAATTTGAATAATGAAGTTACACACACTTCTCTGCGTCGGTTGATGGGAGTAGTAGGTAAGTGTACATTAATTAATTAAAGGTTTTCATTGAATAGGATTAATTGGCGCTTGGAGCTCAATTTACAGATAAAAAAATAGAGTTGGTCATTTACTTAATTACGACTTAGGCACTTAATTACGCATTTGAGGAAAATGTGGGAGTGAATATATGAATACATTTATTTTCCGAGATCGTTAGTGGTAGGTACCTATATTTTCCGCAAGTGCTCATGTAGGTAGGTAGTGCTACTTACATAATGTGAGTACCGATCGATAAAAAACCTGATTGCTATATCTTGAGACTAAGTAGTAAGAATTAATAGTTAGGTATTAGTAAGTGCTTGTAATATGTAGAGTCGTTAAATCATATTAATGGTGTTTAGATTACCTGTTGCGCAACTTGTAAAAAACACCAAACAGGTAAAATCTGATAAAATATGTATGGTTTTCGTGTGTCTTGTAGATAAATGATTTAGAGGAGGCCCCACATGACTAAAAACTGGTGCAACGAGATCAAATGTTTGGTGTTATTTTCCTTAATAGCATCAAACTATTTGCTACCAATAAGTGGTTTGATAAGATTTTTTTTGTTTATTTTTTATATCGCGAATTCTCGATTCTTAGAATACAATTGTTTGTCTTAAAATTATACATGCGAGTGTTGCTTGTGGGAAAGGGAAAGAACAGAAAAATAATGTCCACATTTTCGAATAAATCGTTAATTAGAAGTTTTTCATTGAAAAAGTATCGTGTTTGTACAGGTATTTGTTTACACTTTTTGATTATTCAATAGATATTGTTTTGGAATAAATAATACTTAATTTTGACAACTACATAGCTTTTGTTTGACATTTTACTTGGACATAGTATTTCGTAACTCAATTTGTACAAATTGCGTGAATGAAGAAAATACTATACTACATAATATAGATACATAGGTATATATACTATAGGGCTGTAGGTATGTACATTTGTTTTATTTTAAATACCCTACAATCCTGACTAATTAGTGTATAAAAGCATGTTTTTGAGAAATAAATCATCTTTATCTTTATAAAGGCATGCACTCACTTTCTCCAATCACTTGAGGCAGAGCGTATCCTGTGTCGCGAGCCACCCTGCTGTCCACACGTTGAGTCCACAAGTCAGCCGCAGATATGCTGTCCCTGGTATCCGTTAGTGGAGGACTCGGTAATAAGTAGAGGGCCGGGTCCAGTACTGCACTCTCCAAAGACCAAATGCACAGGCACCATATTGATAGGACCTGGAACTATTTTTTTCGCTATAAGTTTGTGGAGGCAGTTATTCTCTTGCAGAATTAATGAACCCTGAGGTAACTTGCTCATCGGTATAAATATTATGAGCTATTCCTGCCGTCTGTGGTAAGATTATGGCAGTTGGATGTGGTTATCTTACCACATACCAGTTAGACAACTCTGTTTTCCATTTTATTGACTGGTTAGGTGTTTTTTTCTAGTTGTTTTACATACTACGCATGTCGATTTGTATGTGTCCAAGATAAGGCAGGATACAGAGGTTATCTGTTCGTCGAATGCCTACTTCTTAATATTATTTAAATTGTTTTGAATAAATAAAATTAATAAGCAATGTTTACTACGACAACTTAAGTGGATGGGCAGTATCGAAATTAAATTATCGTATTTTCCATTACGAATTTTTGGGTTATGTATCATTTTAAAATTAATGTATTTTAAAGGGAAATTCACCAAATGTCTACATATAAGAAGCTTGCCCTTACCTCTACCTACAATTTTTTTTTCCGTTTTGACGTAAATATGACTATAGACAGAGAGACATTTTTTACGAAGCGCACTGTCGGTTAAGTTCTGGAAGTACACTGATGAACTTAATCAAATTAAATTGAGGAAAAAGTGCCTACATGTGATTGAGGAAAACCTACTCTTGCATACTGCATGTCGTGGTACATACCTACGATGTCATTATAAATGCATTGATCGCAATTATACTACGGGAACACTTCAAGATCATAAAACTGCGTCTTGCTTAGATGTTTTGTTATTAATTCTAGGAAGCTCTTGGTATGAATATTTTTTAATACCAAGTAGGTATGTTTACATTATCGCATCGGAATAAAAAGTAGGTATGCTAACTTGATCATCGCAATAATCAGGTAAAGCTAGACCTAGACGATCAGGCATATATGTATTTATGTATGTAATTTCTCCTGTATTGTGGATTCGTTTACTAACACAAACAGTTCCTTTTCTTCTTAATTTTTCATTTTTCTTAAATTTTATTAGATAATTTATTTTGTAAATCATACGTAAAAAATATTAACGTGGTTTTTACGTATTTAAAATTTATCATTATTATTAAACTTATTAAAACACAAAGCTCTAACAATGTGTGGTACATTCTAACAATTTTTATAAATTGGCCAATAAATATGCTTGTACACCGAGTACACGAGTTGCATTTTGAATTTGGCGGATCTAATTTGAATTTTGAAGGACAAAGTATTAAAAATTACTCACAAACATATCGAGCCAGTGTTCCGGGGTCTGATATCAGATTTGTAACTGCACTACTCAAAGAAATGCGCCATACTAACCTTTTCGAAGGGCACCAAAAGTTATGTAACTGGAAAGGCTTTCTCCCACTCTCCAGATCCCTAAAAATTAAACTGGTCAAGGTCGCATCTGGAAAGTGATAGCGAAGTGAATGACCGACCCTAACATGCGGTATGAACCAAAATGTTCGTTTGTTATTTTTTTGATTTTTGATTTAAACGTAGGTACTTATGTTGAAACATACCAGATTTTCAAGATCGTTTTTTAAGACGTCTACGGCGTTTAAAAACTAATTGGTTATTTATGTTAATCATTTGATTAACATCGAGGGAAGTTTGAGGAAAAGAATTGTAAATAAGTCCGTGAAGTGATATTTTTCTCTATACTTATTTAAAAAAATATTTCTTGAGGATAATTAATTGCCTGGTCCTCCATATACAGGGGCCGCCGCCGCCTTGTTTGGGGTCCACCATATTACAAAAATGCGGATTCCCAAATGTTACCGAATTATTATAGCATGTTAACCTAATTATAAAGAACCATTGTAACAACGGTTAATATATTTTATTATTCATGTTATCCACACTCTCAATAAACTAGGCCAATCAAAGTTCCAAATTCAATTAAAATCCCGAAAATGGCGATAGGACACAGGTCGTTACAAAATCGTGATACAAGCAGTGACCCAAGAAAATATGAAGTAAGTCTTAGTATTTATTGGAAATAAGAACATTGAGTGCCTCGTTAGCCTAGTGGTCCAAACCGCGACTTCTACGCTAGAGGTCTTGGGATCGATTCCCAGGTCGAGCAAAAAGTGATATTGGGTTTTTCAATGAAATTCTCAATAGCAGCTCGGAGTCAGGATTTCTGTCCGGTTAACGGCAATAGGCTCGCCTTCTATTACATGGGATGTAAACATACCGGCGAACTGTGGGTGTAGGTACAGTGGCGACCAAAAGTCCATACCCAATCTCAAAACGTATTAGGTTGACGTTTAGTTTGACTTACGACCTTTTACTTTCAAGAATAGACACATGTATCATCGTTGTGAATGTAGTTCATAATTTCAACGTTTCTACATGAGACAAGATGGTCTAGTGGTTAAGCGCGCCCAGTTGACGGCGCGCGAGTTCGAATCTCACATTATTTTTGTCTTTTTGTTTTTACTCAATTTGAAGAAATGGACAGAAATATAATATTCTTTATCTTGTTCGCTTTGTTCACACATTTCGTAAATTTAAAAGGGTAGTCATAGAAAACTAATAAAGAATTTAGATTTCTGTGAGGTAGACATGAGTTTTGTGCATATTTAACTTGATTGGAATGAGCGTTGTCGTTTGGTTGTGGTTGTTGGTTAGTAACGAGTGATTTAATAGATACTCGTAGTGGTATTGTAATTATTCTCGAAACGCAGGCAAATAATATTACTGAGGCGAGGGCGACTATTATTGGGCTGCATAAAAGTGGTCCCAATTAATATCTTATGAAACCTGACTGAATGTGAGTATTATATTAACGAATTGTAAATTAAACTTTTATTTGAAATTTATACCTAAGATACCTAAAATTATTTGGTGGCATTTCGATTAATACTTATTATTGATTTTTAAATATATAATGATGCCAAAAAAATGTGTTTATTATGGAATTTATAAATAAATAGTTTTAATATATTAAAATTTGTTATATTAAATAAATATTATTAAATTATATAAAAAATGAAGTCACTTTAGTATTTTGTTATAAATGCCTAATATTACTTTTTTTGTTGTTTTAGAGGAATACTATTATTAGTCTCCGGAGCAAGAAATACGAGGAAGAGGATAGATAGCCTAGCCTACCTACTCAACAGCGAAGTGGATTAAGTTTGGTGGTTTCGCACTGGATAACATAGTGTTTACAACAACAGCTGCATGGCTTGCATCATAAACCAGAAAAAATACGTTTCGTTTTTAATATGTGGGGATGGCGTGCAACAGTGCTACTTATGAAGAAGTATTAGACTGTGTTATGCAACATTTAATAACCTGGATGTTTTAGTTTTAATAATTAAACGGTGTAACTAAATATTTAGTCAAAATTATATTATATATTCGTAGATAGTTATTTAATGATCTTAAATTGAGGTTTAGTTTCAATCTTCTTTTCATCAAGAAAACGAATTATTAAACTATTACCTCACTAAGTTTATTGTGACGTTACATAAAAAAAACCTGTTCATAAAGTCTGAATTATAGTTTAGTTTTCAATTAACTCTGCTGAATACCAATTCAGAAACTTAATACGTGAGCATCACCAAATTTATTTGGGTTATTAAAATATCCTTCTCTTATTATGTTATTATGAATTTTATTGACTAAGTGGGTATTCAACAAAAAATCTTATGAACAGTTACAAGAGAACTTCTTTTATTTCGGTAGGAATGTGACGTTACAATTCTCATAAGTTTGTTAATTTTAAAAATAAATTTTTGTTATCACACAGCACGCCTTTTTTTCCTACTTCCAATTACAAAAAGTTAAAATAAAATCACATAAAAAGTTAAATAAATAATACAATAACTAATATTTGCTTCTTATAAAAAATAAATAACAAGCATGAATACGTAATAATTCAACATAAACCTAAAAAGATTTTGCCTAACATTATTATGGTTTCAAGAAACAAAAAACAGCCACACATAGTATAAGATTTGAACTCGGAATTCAATGATCGTAAACCCTTTCTTATCCAAACCAGCTGCCAGGACATGTTATAATTATGTGAAATTTAGCAATGCAATGGTAAGAATACGTCGCGCGTCGGGTAGGACTCGTACGGTAAACAGAAATATAATGCCATTTCGCGTAGTGCGACGATGGTTCATTAGTGTGTGTTATCTGTGGAATGTTGAGACATCACTCGTAAACACACATGCGCACGCGCTGACTGGATCGCGCCCGTGTTCATAGGAAAGTGAACCTTAGCGTGGGTATGCATTTCTGAGCGCTTACTGTACATTGGTACACCTCTGCCTAACCCTTCGGGGAATACAGGCGTGATGCTATGTACATACATAGCATCACGATCATTAGCATCAAAATCCACTCATACAT
Organism: Caradrina clavipalpis; assembly: GCA_932526535.1. NCBI lineage: Eukaryota > Metazoa > Arthropoda > Insecta > Lepidoptera > Noctuidae > Caradrina > Caradrina clavipalpis. The sequence continues at coordinate 6,974,116 of OW052103.1, forward strand.
CTCAATGTTCATACATAGATATGTATGTGTATGTATGTATGTATGTATAGATATGTATGTATGTATGGATTTTGTAGAGTGACGCGATGGGCTAAAGTTAGTTCATTAATGAGTATGCAGTGCGTAATAACACCACAAAATCAACCATCACAAAATCAACTATGCATTCTATCTTCCAAAAATAACATTGATCAGAAATTATTGCTGGGAATCTTTTATGTTTGGTGTGAAAACCAAATATTATGAAACTAGTAAGGTTAGTTTGTCACTACGGTTGAGACTGGATTGCAGTGCAAACCGAAGGCGAGGGCGTAATGTAGCCGAGTATATATTTTTTAACACACTAGTGAGAAATAAGCTTTGTTATAAATCCATTCATATGAAACCAAAAAATTCAATTTTTATCATGAGCGACATTCAAGGCTCCAGCAGACCGAATGTGTATGCGTAGACGTAAGTGTAGACGTGCACGTTCCACTGAGTTGTAATATACGGAACTGCATGTGACTGGACACACCGCTTGCGTAGACGTAGACGTGCACACGTTACGCAAGCGGTGTGTCCTGTCACATACAGTTCCATACATTACAATTTAGTAGTACGTGCACGTCTACGCATTCGGTCTGCGCTAGCCTTCACGCTGTATCTGCTCTGACAAGATAGGTACCGAAAAAAATTCAAAAGTTATAATTTGGTAAAGCTATACTTGACTTACATGGGTGACATCACGGGCAGAAGCTAGTTTGTAAAATGTTTAATATTATTACGACATTTTGTGGTGAACTGCAAACATTATCATGCCACCTTTAATTCTGAATACCTAATAATAATGAATACCTACACTTATAAGTTCAATATAACTTGTTTTTTCGGTCATAATAGTTTTATTTCTTGCTTTTGTCTTTTTTGTTTTCTTCTTCTTAAATATAGGGGTATGTTTTCACCGTACCGAAATATATGCACCAGATATATAAGATTCTGCATGAGTACATTCGACATATCCTAATCTAGTTGGTTTTCGATCAAGGAGATGTCTACTGATTCGTCTAAATAGTGCGATGGTTACCTATAGGCTTTCTATTAGCTAGTTTTCTTTTTTTTATAACCAACATGGCGGGTCTAAAATAGAAAATGGCGGTAAAGAAATCATAGATGATGGATCAACTGCAAAAGAAAGGATAAATGCTATTACCGGGTTATGTTCGGTTGTAGATCATCTCATGTTTAAAAATTTTTTGGCAAATGCACTCTTAAGTTGGTACTACCTAATACTACTTATATTATGCGTCTGATTGCAAGTCACATCAAATTTTTTTGGTAGGTATAATATATTTTTCAGTTTCCATTTTCTATACGAATAATAACAATGTTTTTTTTAAGGATAAAAAGGACTTCCATTATTATATTTTACCCAAGTTCTCACGTGATATCATTGAATTGAATCTATGTTTTTAATTTATTCTTATTCGATTTTTATTATTCTCGTTTTTGGATTGTTTTTTTATTAAAACGACTAGCATTTGCCTTAAATTTTTGTATATAAAGGAGCATTTTCGAAATTTTATTTATCAGTGTTCTTTGAAAACTACAACAATGAAATTCGTAAGTTATTGCTTATAAATATTTCAATTTGTTTTTATTTTGTTTTTTTTTTTATTCCAAATATGAGATAAAGTGTTCGATTTATTTTTCGAAAGTTGGTAATATTTCTTTTCATTGCAAAAGTCGTTATCTTCTAGTAAATTGTCCATTAAAGGCCGTATTTGCCCATGTGCTTCAGTCTGTGACACAAAGTCGAAGGTCTGGCTCTTGCTCTCCTGTTTAGCGGCGATGAAAGTGATAAGTGATAACTAAGTAAAACTCAAATATTGTGCCGACGCTCAATTATTCAAATGATTTTTTTAATCAGTGGGCATGGCCTGATCCCACTCTGTAAGAGATAGTAAAATATATTTTTAAAGGAGTCTTCGATCTGCTGTAATATACTTAAATGACATCACTAATCAATTGACGATTTTTTATGAGCTTTCTAAACGTGATTAGATTTTTTATGGCAAAGTAAGCTGTGACGTTACATTTTTGCCACTCTATTAATTAACTATTTATCGATTTTATCGTAAATGGACGGCTTTACGTGCTTTCCGAGTCACGGGGGTGTCACACCACCAACTAATCCCGCCTGATCTCTCTCCGGTCGTGTCGGATTGCCGTCCCATCAGACTATGAGAGTTAGAGAGAGGTCGTGCACCTGTGTTTGCGCACACACTTGTGCACTATAATATCTCCTGCGTACGTGGCTAGTCTGCCTTAAGATTAGTCGCTGTGGCCGGAATTGGTCTGGAGAATTAATTTTTTTACATTATAAATCGATATTTCACGTTCCAGTTTGCCTTCATTGCCATGTTCGTGTTTGCCGTGCTCGCCCTGGTGGGGGCCGAGCCGCAGCTGCCGCAGCTGCCGCAGCTGCCGCAGTTGTGGAAGAGGGTGCAGCGCAGTCCTGTAGCCAGTCCGGACGCAGAGCCAGGCCACCATCACGGCGGACACCATGGTCACCACTACGGCTAGGGTCACTAAACCCTGAGGGTGGCAGAAAGTGGATTAATTTAATCCTTTTAACACAATAGCACGGATACAATGTTAATGCTCTTCTAAACTTATCTGCTTTTTGTTTGTTTAATAAATTAAGTTTTGTTTTGTAAATAATATGTTAAATACAGTTTTGTTTGACAGTTAACTTTTATGGTTTTATTACTAGCTTCCGCCTGCAATTTTGTCCGCGTGACTTATGTCATCAGAGTTAAGTTACGTCTTTGGTTACTGCTCTTGGCTCCGCCCCCTGTATGTCATAGCGTGATAATACATAGCCTATGTTACTCAGAAATAATAGCTACATTATTCCAAAGATATAGATAGCTAAATCTATTGGTGAAAAAAATGGTTAAACTCACTGTAGTTTCGGACCTTATTCGGTACAAATAAACAAGGTTAGATGAAATGTTTTTTTTTGGGTCTGTGGTTGCTTTTGTGTTACCAACATGCGAGTGAGATTACATCTAAAACGACGACGTGCCCTGGTCGGTTGGCAGCGTCTAACGTAAGACGTACCAGAGCTGCCAGTTCCACTATTAATCTTGCTAACTGGGCATATATTTCCATGAATGCATCACTACATTATGTGCTCGTAAATCTAGTGGTAACTAATGCGCAGCAGCTTTAGGGTTCCCACTGACTTGCTATTAACTTTCAGGCTATTGTTTACCCAGGTGGCCTGCTGGCCAGCCAACGTCGACATAGCCCAGTTTATTTTCAACACACTTGTTCGTAAAGTGGCGTTTAGCGCATGTCAACTCGGAACTTTGCAATTTTATCATGAATTCAGTACATGATTCTCTAGACCCCGCGTGATGAATTATTTCGTCTGTTATTAAAAAAAAAACAACTTTCTCTGTGCAACGTGCAACACCTACAGTCCTACACGGTCAATATGTATGGAACTAATGATTTCTTTTTTCCTTATTCAAAATGAATGAAAGATCAGTGATCTGCGAGATGCCCTTGATAGTGGGTGTAGGTCACTGTGCACATTAAAACTTAATATCCTAAAAATACTGCCTCGTTAGCCTAGTGGTCCTAAGCACGACTGCTACGATAGAGGTCCTGGGATCGAGTCCCAGATCGAGCAAAGTGTTATTGGGTTTTTCTATGAAATTCTCAGTAGCAGCTCGGAGTTTGGATTTGTGCCCGGTTATGGCAATAGGCTCGCCCCCTATTACATGGGACCTAAATATACCGGCGAACTGTGGGTGTACAGTCACGAGCAATAACATATATACATAGTCACATTTTCTAAAATATATTTACTTCTACCATTCAAAAAATATGTGGACGGATTTTTTTTCCAAATTATCTAACCATCAAACTGTGTCAAAACTGGGTATACTTTGGTTTCACAATAATATAAACAAAACAAATCAGTAAAAAGTTTACACTTCCAATATTATTTTTAAGTATACATGACAATTTCTATAACATGTATACAAATTCAAATTTATGTAGCATCATTAAATCGCAAAAATAAGTATGCTAACTGTGTCCAATAATATTATGTAAACGTTAAATTGTATCAAAATAAACTACACAGTTTTACTAAATCAGTGTACGTAAATATAGGGTCTTGTTATATTATTTACTAGCTGATGCCCGCAGCTTCGCTCACGTGGACATAAGTGTAAATTAAGACATTAAGTAGTCAATGCCATGTCGTCAAAATCCTCCAAGCAGGCATGGTAGCAAAGGTGACTGCTAAAAGTTACGATAGTGCGTTTTCTATAAGTAATTTATAATTTATCTTCGTGTGTGTATGTCTGTGTCCGGAGTCTGGATTTCTGCCTGGTCGGACTTGTTCCGTACCAGGGACTAAAGCATGTTTGTGGAAGAAGGATGTGTGTTATGAGTTTATTACCCTTTTCGAAAACTGATTTCTGATACACATCGTATAGTTAAAATTTATTTTTTCTGTTTGTTTAAATATATTCTATTATAGCTTTTTTTTTTTTTTTTATAGACGGGAAATCATCAAATAACTTCCCCCGCCCTGGGCGGGGCGGGAGGGAGTGTCAGACTTTTACTGACTAAAACCCGTCTATGTTCCTTCATGTGCCCTTTGCGTTCCGGGGGCGCGGTATCTCTTTCGAACAACCCGCAGATTCTATTATAGCTGTGCCCGAGGCTTCCCGCACGTGGACCTAACTGTAACTTAAGGAATTAAGTCTTGATTGCCATGCCATCAAAATCCTCCAAGGAGGTTGAATGGTTGCAAACGTGACTGCAGAAAACTTAAGAGTCTAGTGTCTGGTTTTGTACCCGGTTAGTAATTGACTTGCGTCATACCTAGGCCATGAACAGGTATGGTGTAAGGATAGTGTAAGTTATGACTTTATCCGCTGTCGAAAATACTATGATGTAGAGTCAAAATTTATTTATTTTTCGATCTTAAACCATTGAAACATCTTTAATAGGTGCTGTTTTAAAAAAGCACCTTACGTTTTAATTTTACATGTCTGGTCTAGATCAAGACCGTTAATATGCTTCTTGTAGACAGAGCAACTGCCAACAGAATCTGACCTTCATGTTAACACAACAATACATATAATGTTTTGAAAGAAGGGCAAAAACTGAGAGTATAAAAAAAATAAGAGGTTAAGTAAAGTTTTACCTCATAAATCACGCTACTTCTCTTGCAAAATGGTGGTTATAGGTAACATTAACCTATACTATATTATTATTTCCATTTAAAGTTTATTTTAAAGCATGTAGAATATACTCGTAACAGTATCTTAGAGAAGAAATTCTGCATGCGCTCACAGTCGCGTCATGAAACCATGTATCTTGAAAGCTAAAGTCTGTGACAGGGTACATTCAACGATAGAAGACTGACTGCAACTGAATTGGCATTTGGGTAAAACAGATTTTTGATATCTTCCTGTTGTTGTCGTCTTTTTTTTTCTGTTCAGCCATTGGAAAAGAAGTAGGCTTTTTGGTACCAATTCAATTTGGTGGGATCTTACACCGAGATTTTCTTATAAAATAATCCTGAAGCCCCATGGAAAGAATATAACTTACTACTTAGAAAACTAAATATCCTGGTTGGCAGTATTGTTGTGCCGTGATTGGGGTAGCCGCGTAGCTAAACCCAGACTATAAAATATTGCACACAAAATGTTTGCTGATAAATTGTTCATCAGTTGTATGAAGTGTCGAGGCCCACGGCGCAGCGATCCATATACCTTGGTAACTCTTTAAGTTAAATTTTGTGGAGGAATTAGTCGAATTGTGTTCGGTTCGTTCTTTTCAGTTTTTAACGTTATGTTAAAGTGTGCCTAAACATTGTATCATTATAGCCTGTCGAAAGAATGACAAAAAATAACAATCAATTGGGATCGCTATCACGCTAAATATTTTGCATGGCTTTCGTTATACCGCGAAGCTATGCACTTTATTGACATGACAAATGAAGTAGCCATTCCCACATATGTCACGATTGACTGTTTAACTCCTCCATCCAAAGAGAGAAGTAGATTGTGGGAAGGAAGACATCCACCACGACTACTTGAAGCCCCGTGAATACCTGCCTTCCGGTAGTGAACTGCAGTGATCCATCTGGAAGGCACTGAATCGTTTGGTGCGCACCCAAGTTGGTCATTGCTAACATAATTTAGTGAAATAGGGCATCATAGACCTGTTTGACACCCAGTGCAATTGCAGTGCTCCTGATCAGACTATGCCCCATGTACTGGAGTGCCCCAATTATCTGGTCACTTGCACCCTTGAAAATCTGAATAACACCTCTGACACGGCAATAATCGCGGCCTGCTTGGTTCAAGTGGCATACATTATTATTAGGGGTATCATCGATATGAAAAGAAGAATTCTTAAAATAGCTTAATAATGTAAAGCCATGTGGTAGTCAGACCTCTATACTACGTTATTGTGTAAAAATTGAGTCACATGAACAATATTTATCGTTCCACCTATCACTTTTTTTAAATGTACTATTTTGACTTCGCTTCTGTTTTAAATATAACTATGTAGAAATAGACATTAATTACTACAGAAATATAAAAGATAAAAAAAAATAACTAAACAAATCAATGTTATGGGAGAAAGTGTGCATACTACGTTTTTATTATTATTGGGAATCTCTTAGCATGACAAAAAACAATAGAAAATACACAAAAAGTGAAACAGTTTTGGGGGACCGAACTCAGGGTCAGCGATTTGCAAAGCGACCGTCGAACCATTAGAACAATATTTTACTATTTATCGTTCCCACACCTATCACTGTTTTATTAAATGTACTGTTTTGACTTCGCTGCTGTTTTAAGATAAGATAAGATAGTTTATTTCGCAAATATGGGTAGAGTGTGTGGAAATAGACATTATTTACTACAGAAATATAAAACGTAAAAAAAAATAACTAAACAAATCAATGTTATGGGAGAAAATGTGCATACTGTTTTTTTATTATTATTGGGAATCTCTTAGCATGTCAAAAAACAACAGAAAGTACACAAAAAGTAAAACAGTTCTACGGGACCGAACTCAGGATCAGCGATTTGCAAGGCGACCGTCGAACCATTAGACCAACTATTTCGATGAAATTTACTCCAAAATAGCCGTTCTAGTTTAACATGATTGACTGCTTCGTTCCTTAAAGATATAGCGTGATGATATCATTTTAGAAATTCAATCCGCAGCTATCAGAACCTTCTTACATAATATCTCGTCTATTTCAATACCGTGAGAATTTGTAGAAGAATACGAACATAATACCACATTGCTCATCCCTCAAAGCAAATAGCGTGATAATTTATAGCCTAAGTTTTAAGTTAAGCCTACCACTATACATTAGTGAAAACCGCATTCAAATCGGTGGAGCCGTGTCTGAGATTAGCGTGCACAAACGCACAGACAAACAGACAAACAGACAAACAGACAAAAATTCTAAAAACTATATTTTCGGCATTAGAATCACTCCCCGACCTCATAGCAATTACTTTTTTTCAAAAATATTTAATGTACAGTTTTGACTTCGCTACGATTTTATTATATGTATAGATTTATAGGTATTTTTTAACATTTGCGGTATTACCTACATAATATAATGTTACAGAAAGATAGCGAGTTGCATCGACACCCCCGTTGACTGTTTTTACCGACTTCAAAAAAAGGAGGTTATCAATTCGACCCGTATGTATGTAATATTTCCAGAACTGCCCAGTTTTCGTATATGTTAGTCTATATCAGCGTCTGAACAAATGTGCCAAATTTCAAAAGTGTATGTATGTATGTTTCTATGTTTGTGTTCGCATATCTCCGTAACTACAAGTCTGATTTAAGTAATTCTTTTTTTGTTGTACTAGGTATTATTCAACTTAGGGAATACTTTAGTTTAATCGAAATCGGTTCAGTAGTTTTTGAGATAGGGAATTTTAACCGATTTTTTATTATATTATGTTTGTTCGCGGATAACTTCGTTGTTTGTGAACCGATTTTGATGATTCTTTTTTTTGTTGAAAAGGGTATATTTCCCAAATGGCCCCATTTAAATTTCATATAGATCTCATGATGGACTCCGGAGACAGACAACGGAACTCTTCAAAAAATTACATAATATATAGCCTATAACCTTCCTCGATAAATGGGCTATCCAACACAAAAATAAATTTTCAAATCGGACCGGTAGTTCCTGAGATTAGCGCGAACAAACAAACAAACAAACTCTTCAGCTTTATAATATTAGTATAGATGAGCACAAGACGCGCTGCAAGATGCGCTGCGCCGCGCGGTGAGCATGTTTTTGTATAGACAACCAGGTAACATAACAAGCTTATAACTTTGTCATTTTTCATGACACAGTTTTGAAATGTTGTATACAGATTCTTTACATAAAAATACTAGACAGGTGTTTCGGGTTTCGCATATACTAATTATGATGTTGTATATACATATTTGAATAACGATTGGTTTAAACTACCCTATAATATTTAGTAGGCTTTAATAATAATAACGAATTACAACATTTAATGATATTTAATGCACACAATTAATACAACACAATTAATGGTAACGAATCACTGATTCTGTAAGCTCTTGTTTTATTGCAGTAACCAACAACTATTTATATATAAAACTGTAATGTATTTGTCGCTTAGCGACCTATGTTGGGGGTTTCTCTTAGGGATAGGATTCGAAATAAAATATTACAGCAAAGAACAAAAGTATCCGACATAGCTTGGACTGTGAGCAGTGGACTGCTACAGGCTGATGATGATTATATTAATCATCATCACTGAATTCGTCTAAATAAAAAACTATTGTATCATGCAATGGTATATGAATAAAATTTAACAAAAACAGGAAAAAGTAAGTATACACTTTCTATGTCATTTTAATGTATCCATTTTGTATAGGCACATGTTATAGAAATTGTCATGTATACTTAAAAATGATATTGGAAGTGTAAACTTTTTACTGATTTGTTTTGTTTATATTATTGTGAAACCAAAGTATACCCAGTTTTGACACAGTTTGATGGTTAGATAATTTGGAAAAAAAATCCGTACACATATTTTTTGAATGGTAGAAGTAAATATATTTTAGAAAATGTGACTGTGTATATATGTTATTGCTCGTGACTGTACATTGGTACACTTCTGCCTAACCCCTCGGAGAATACAGGCGTGATGGTTTTTTATCATAAAAATACCAGCCTATTGTTTTCCCACTGCAGGGCAATGGCCACTTATCATTTGCTTATAAAAGAGGTATTAACATAAATCACGCGCCTGAAGTAGTCGGATTGGGGATTTCAGAAATTCAGACTTATAACACGTCTAGGTTTCCTCAAGATGTTTTCCTCTACCGTCTAGACTTGTTTTCCTTACAAACTTACCTACTTAGAATAAAAGAATGGAAAACCGCACGCCTATGTCCACATTAAATCGTTGTTTGCACTCATAATTTGTAAGTTACCATACTAAACCTATTGTTAATGACATAGAGCTCATATTGCATTGGAAACTTGATAGAGGTAGGTTTTATGTTTTCAGTAGCGTTCTCTTAAATATTGTTGTTTACCTTACCATGTTCGAGCTCCAATTGCATTGAAAATTTTCCGGTAAAATACCGATTATTTGTGTGAAAATTATAAGTGCCTGAAAATGTAGAACAGGTTTTTTGAGTTTTTTTTTTCTCTTTGTTCTAAGTTTTAGTCACTTTACCTAATGTTTCGACGGATTTTATTCCATACCATCACGCCTGTATTCCCCGAAGGTTTAGGCAGAGGTGTACCAATGTACACCCACAGTTCGCCGGTATATTTAGGTCCCATGTAATAGGGGGCGAGCCTATTGCAATTAACCGGGCACAAATCCAAACTCCGAGCTGCTACTGAGAATTTCATAGAAAAACCCAATAACACTTTTTGCTCGACCCGGGAATCGAACCCAGGAACTCTTGCGTAGCAGTCGCGCTCAAGACCACTAGGCCAACGAGGCAGGATTTTATTGTCGATCGTAAATCATAATTTCAGATACAATTTGCGGGGTGCTCAGGACCGGGATGGTTGGTGCTCATTGGGGGAGGCCTACGTTCAGTAGTGGACGGCTATAAGCTGATATTATGATAATATTATACAAAAAAAAACGGTAATTTAAAAAACTAAAAAACCCGACTGCTATTCTTTAAAAATCCCTAAAACAAGATAAATTGTAGCAGTCGGGACCCATTCTAGAAATGGAGGATTAGTGATTTGAGAGCACATACCTATATTACATTGCAGATGGTCCCGAATGGGTCCCGACTGCTACAATTTATCTTGTTTTAGGGATTTTTAAAGAATAGCAGTCGGGTTTTTTAGTTTTTTAAATTACCGTTTTTTATTTTTTATTTTTTTAGTGTTTTAAAAAAGAAATTAATATACCCAGTATCACTCTAACAGTAAATACGAATCTACCGACACCTCTCAAGCTAAAATCCATCGAGCCGTTCAGCCTGCAGAGCGAGCCAAACATTTGAATTTGGCGCCAAAAATCCGCCATTTAGTTTTTTTTTTTTAAATACTCAGTGTCACTCTCACAGTAAATACGAATCTAACGACACCTCTCAAGCTAAAATCCATCGAGCCGTTCAGCCTGCAGAGCGTGCCAAACAATTATACATACAAACATACATACATACATACATACAAACATACCCTCGAAAAACATAACCCTCCTTCTGTCGCAGTCGGGTAAAAAGACATGCTAAACACTAAAAAACCAAAAACAAGTGATATTTGTATATTTATTTTGGATTTTCAACAGAGGTTACACAAATTACATGGTTACAAATGGTAACTAGGAACATATTTCTGTGCTCCTCTAATTACAGGAAACCACAACATTCACTTAAAAATTAGTTACAAAAAAGTTTGACAACACGAGAAAATAAATACAATAATAATAGTATACAATTAATTCCAGTTGACGGCGATGAGGAGGAGAGGAGCTGGCGAACAAAACCGGATTACTCCGCAAAAATAAATTTTACACACTGGCCAAAAAACTGATATCAATATATGGAAATGATTAATAACATAACATTACACTATTATAGGTAGGTGGATTAGATCTATTGTTGAATCAGTAATTATTATTTTCTTAACTTTTATATTCTAGAAGTTATTCAAGAACTAAAAATGGATTAATCTGGTTTTGTTTGAAAAAAGGTGGACTTATCCGGTTCTGATTGCAAACGTGTGACAATTCCGGTTTTATTAGTACCAACAAATCCGGTTTTCTATAAAAGAGGAACTTCAAATCAAACAAAAAGTATAGATTTGAAAGGATTATTGTATTTTGTTTGAAAAAATCAGATTACAACTTCCGTAATATCGTGTTCCAGACATTCGGAACCTTTAATGTCAGCACATTCACCTGCTTCATTATTCTCAATAGTATCTGTAGATCCTGACGTAGTCTGTAATACCTCTTTATACCATTCTATTTCTGGATGCTCGACCCATTTTTCTTCAACGTCTTTTTTCTTTTGAGGTTTAATCTCGTTTACTGAAGGCATTCTTCTAAGTAGTGATGGATGGTTTAGTTCCTGCTTTAGAAGGTTTGTATAAGGTACAGTATTTTCGTCACTGTTATAGTTATTTAAAGTTTTGACACCGCACGTAAAGTGCGTCAGTAAAGCCGTTAAATTACAAGCAAGCAACTCTTCCACGACCACGTCTAGAACCACGACCACGACTAGAACCACGACCACGACTTCGAATTGGAGTACCCTCAGAGTTTTCTGTACATTTTCGGTTTTGATTGAAAATATGGTGAAGAAATGAATAGGTACTTGAATGGACAAATCCGCTTCAGAATGAAAATTGATGAAATTTATAAAACCGTTTAGTTGGATGTCGGACTGATCCGGTTTTGTTTGAAAATGCACTTTTAAAGCTTGTTTTGGCTAACTTAGAGCCGGTTTTGATTAAAAATATTAACAGGAATACACGCAACAGGTCTTGGACACCGCGATTCGAAAAAACAATGCTATTGAAATTTGAGTGGACTACTCCGGTTTTGTTCGCCAGCTCCTCGAATATTTTGATGCCATTTAGTTTTAGTTTATTTTCTTTTTGTTATTACTGATGTCTTTTTATGTTATCTAATTTTATGTCTGAAAATATTTAACAATGTTAATCTTTAGAAATAAATATACTAAGTTTAGTGATATTTCCCAAAAATATATTTAAAAAAAACTTTTTTACAACAAAAGCCCGAACCAAAGCCCGGCGGGCTTTGGTTCTGTTCGTTGTTTTGTATTGCCACCGACTTCCAAAGCTAAAGTTATTTTTCTCTTTTTAGTTTTTGAAGGCGGTTGTCATTTTTGTAAAAAAGTTTTTTATTTCTAGCTTTTTAGTATTTCCTGTCATCCAAATCCATGAAGAAATTGTCATGTTATGTAAATTAACGAGACACCACTAAAAAGTAAGAAAGCAGAATATGCGATTTCGTTTATTTGGATGAGAAATTTTCAAATACTACTGTGTATATCTGTGTAACCCTTGAGTGTACAGGCGTGATGTTATGTTGTGTGATGGTGTAAACAATGCTTAGATATGCTATAGCAACAATCGCGGTTAAAAAAAAATAAAAAAAATACAGTCGAATTGATATTAACCTCCTCCTTTTTTTGAAGTTGGTTAACAACGTTTGGCTCTTGTACTTTTAATAGTGATTGGACATTAAAAGGGTGCTACATGGGGGTGTTTTGTATAGCCCATGGAGACGAGGATGGAGACAGGCTTACATGTTTTTTTTGTTGGACGCCATTTTATGTGCTTTCCTGTGCAATAGGTACACATAGGTGTATTTTTATAAAATTACACAAACAATAGTATAAAAAAAAAACGACGGGTTGCACTCCGGGAGTGCGCGCAGAAGTGAAAACTTGAATATTAACGTTGTGCATTTTTGATATTTTGGAATGGTTAGGGAATAATTTTGCACAAATTGCTTTAATTATCAGTATAATACATATATAATATATATATACCCGAACTATTGTAAATGACTAGCTGTAAGTTTTCCTAAAATTATTAAAATAAAATAAAATAAATAAATAAAAGTACTATAATTTATGTGGTATAATACAATATTTATTTATTGCGCTCTCGTACACAAACATGACAATTCAGGACACGTGTCCTGACGCGAGTTTAACATTTTTTACCCATTACAAGTAGGTTTTTATTCGAGATAGTAAGCTATCAAAAATGTCAAAAATGGACAACGTTAATATTCAAGTTTTCACTTCTGCGCGCACTCCCGGAGTGCAACCCGTGGTTTTTTTTGTACTATTGTTTGTGTAATTTTATAAAAATACACCTATGTGTACCTATTACACAAACGAACTATACACAAACGCATATGTAAATCTATTTAAAAAAAAACTTTAATTCATAATTTGCATCAAACTAAAAAATCGTCTTTATTAGCATTATAATCCAGTTTTACTTGCTGCGGTTTGCAATTTTCTATTTTTATATATTTTTAACTAGCAAACTGCCCGCGACTTCGTTCGCGTATCTTATTTCACCTGCGTAAAGTTATGTCTTTGGTTACTGCTCCGCTCCCGTAAGTCGCAGCATGATGTTATACAACGTATGTTACGCAAGACTAATGTAGCTATCTATCGGTGGAAAAATATTGAAATCGGTCCAGTAGTTTCGGAGCCTACTCGATACGAACAAACAAACAAAAAAAAAATCCTCATTATAATATTATTAGCGAATTGTCTGCGACTTCGTCTGCGTGGCTTATTTCACCCGTGCTAAGTTACGTCTTTGGTTGCTGCTCCGCTCCCATGTGTCGTAGCGTGATGTTATATAGCCTATGTTACTTAGTGATAACGTAGCTTTCTAACGGCAAAAGAATTTTTGAAATCAGTCTAGTTGTTTTTGAGTTTATTCGTTACATTCAAAAACACAAGTCTTTCCGCTTTACAATATTAGTATAGATTAGTATATTAGTATTGATAGGCCATGTTTATAAATATTCAATGTTTCCCAAATATAAAGTATATAAAGGCGCACAGCACTGGTGTGTTATCAGTGTATCTGGAAAATTGCAACAATGAAATTCGTAAGTAATATTACCTATTTGTAACATGTTAACTATTTCGTTTATAGGAAAGACATCATCTTACTTCATAATGTCACCTCCAAGACATTCTCAAACTAATGTCAGAAGAACAAGTTCTATTTTAGGTTATTTATAAATTCAGAGTTCGAGACAGCTTTAAAACTATTTCAAGTCGTTTCACTTTCACCTAACTGTGTCGCATGTGTTTCACTCTGTGACACATGGGCTCATACAGTCATAAATTGTGCACTTGCTCATCTGTGAAGTGTGAGTGATGAAACTGTAATGGTTTTCCTGTTTGTTTGTTCGACACTCAGGTTATTACGCCAACTTTTAAGGAGTAAGGCAATTTGACTGACAATTAGCGCAGACGTCAATCATAATTTTAATTATAATGCAAATTTTTCAAGTGCACCAGGATAGGTCTCCTTGAAAAATTTAAAAAATTACTGTCTAAGATCCAAAACTGTAAGACTGTAGCAAAATATATTTAATGGAGTGTCTCGGAAGCAGTATTATAAGATTTTTAATAGAAAATCCTAGGATTATACCTTTAAAAAACAAAATCTGTTTTATTGCGTTAACCGGTGATATTGTTAATAAGGATCCAATTCTGTGAAGTAATGACATTTTTTGTTAGTCTTATTTTCTAGTTCACAATCAATGCACCCCAAATATAGTACGTTGAATGAATATTTCTTGTTCCAGTTCGCCTTCATCGCCATGTTCGTGTTCGCCGTGCTCGCCCTGGTGGGGGCCGCGCCGCAGCTGTGGCTTCAGGACAACGCTCCAGCTCCGGCACTGGAGCGCAGTCCTCGCAGCCCAGACAACAAGGCGAATGCCCCAGCCCCATATACTGAAGAAGAAGCAACAGCGATAGGTTATCTAAGTGGATGAATCTTACTCACTTCTATCTCTTCTTTTCGCTTATGTTTTTGTTTACTTTTTGTTTTATTTAATTAATTAGGTTTTGTTTTACAAATATGTACTAACTGATAGTAAAAGTTTGTTTGACAATTATCTTTTGTGATTTTATTACAGACCTACTATTACTTACCTACCTATATCAATTTTTTTAACTTTTTATGTTATTATTTGAGATAGGTAAGCTTTTGACTCTAGTCTTGGTGAGAGGTGACATAGACAAAGTCTACGACAAAGAGTATAGTAATATAGATGAAAGTCTACGATGTAGTGAGCTTACCTAGAAGAAGCCTGTTCACTCTAACTTCGAAGCGATTAGGATTGAATGCGTTTGGAAATACAGGTTTAAGTTCCACTCTTTTGCAATCCTTTGACAAGATTTAAAAAAAAAAGAAAACAAATACATGTGAAAGGAGACGGGGATTTCTGGGCCAAATTGTATTAAGTTGTGATATGGGGTAAAAAAGCGTCATATTTTTCTATTTCAAATTACAAAAAAAATTGCCTAATTCAATATCAGGAAGACGAGAAATCTTAAAAATAAGTTTATGTCACGAATAAAAGGGGATATCGATTACTATAATCGATTAATGTCAATGAGTTTCAACAATTGAACAGAATATATCTTGCACCAGATGATTGATTATACATAATGCCCGCAGTTAAAAAAAAAAACAACATAATATAAATAAATCTTAAAGTTGATTATCGTTTACAATTCGATTTATTACTTGTATTTTTAATCTGTGCTGGCAGTGACATAGAATACTTTTTCACAGCTCTAGTAGACTGTCATTCACTCGTTTTGTAGTATCGTTTTGTGAGTTTCCTAATGTAATACAATTAATATAGTAAATACAATACAATACACTCAATACAGTACAATTAATATAGTAAATAACAGTATAACATAATAAAATAGCAATCGCTCTTCAAAATTCGTCGGTTTAGTATAAGTTTTTGCCAATTTATTGCATAACCTCACTTTTAGAAAACCTTCTATAACTCTGCTCTCAGACTCAAAATTCGCCGAATGTTTAGTAATACATTGTTATTATATTATAAGCCATTAATTGACACCAATTTTATCTTTTTACACCCAGGCCCAAGAATGTATGAAAGCGTATCCGTCTCTTTTGGCATCAAAAAGTTCCTGCGCATTGCAGTCAACCGGAAATTCAATGCCGCCGCCAGTCTTTCGGTACTCTTCCAGTTGACGGCGATGCGGAGGAATTTTTTGATGCCATATAGTTTTAGTTTCTTTTTTTTTTGTTATCATTAATGTTTTTTTTTATGTTATCTAATTTTAAATCTGTAAAATGTAAATATTTAATAATAAAAAAAAAAAAAAAAAAATATCTTGGGACAACTCACACACGGCTATCTGATCCCAAGCTAAGCAGAGCTTGTGTTATGGTAACCAGACAACTGATATTCATACTTATATAATTTTATAAATACATACATATTATAGATAAATCACACCCAGACACAGAACAAACAATCATGCTCATCACACAAAGTTTGTCCTGGGTGGGAATCGAACCCACGACCTCCGGCTTAGAAGTCAGGGCCACTAACCACTAGACCAACAGGCCCGTCAAAATAATGCCGCAAAAAAAACCCGCCGTAATAATGTTAATCTATAGAAATAAATGTTAGAAGCCTAGAGACATTTTCCAAAAAAAAAAAGTTTAGCTCTATACTTTTAATAATCGTTGGAAACAGGCTTACAAAATTGTCTATTGAACGCCATTCTATGGGCCACCCTGTACATTTTTTACTTTACTTTATTACATTAGGGAAAACAAACAGCAGTATAATATAGGTTGCATTGTTTTCTTAATTCTAGAATTACCAACTATACAACCAACTACGTATTCCGCAAATTACTCAACAGAATAACTAGTTGTTAATCATGAAAAGGAAAAAGAAAGCACACGGAGTCTAAAAAACAAAAAAGAAACAGAAACTACAACTAAACTAAGAATTTTGTTAGGAATGTATGTAAAAAAATGGAAAAAATCTCATACTACAAACATGTGTGGAACCTTTGAAGACATACATACATACATAAACTCACTCCTTCTACCCATGGGGGTAGGCAGACACCACAAAACGCCACCTGCTACGATCCTTACATACTACTTTCGCCTCCTCCACGTTCATACGACACGGTTGGCGTAGTGGCCGAGCGATCGACTGGTGCGCTGCGTGTCGCGGGTTCGATTCCCGCACGGCACAAATATTTGTATGACCCACAGATAGTTTTCCGGGTCTGGCTGTTTGTGTATGTGAGTTTATATGTTTGTAAACGCACCCACGATACAGAAGAAACACTTAGTGTGGGGCAAAGTTTTTTTTTTTAAATAAAAAATACATCTGGTATCTTTGAAGACTACTGCTGAGTCTTTGAAGATTAAACTTTATTGTTTTGAAAAGTATTCTTATTGAGGAATAGTATGTCAATGTCATTAAATTGCTTGTTATACGCATCAACTAAAGTGGTGTAGAGGAAAGTGTATAAAAGGTATAAAGGGGTATTATTGTAAAATTACACAATCGAAAGTATACATCAAATAAAAATACAGTGAATTAATACAACACAACATGCAATCATGCATCGTGTTCCCCGAAGGATAAGGCAGAGGTGCACTTATGTACCACAGCTCGCCGGTATGTTTTTAGATCTCATGTAATAGGGGACGAGCCTATTGCCATTAACCGAGTACAAATCCGAACTCCGAGCTGCTACTGAGAATTTCATAGCAAAACCCAATTGCACTTTTTGCTCGACCTTGGAATCGAACCCAAGACCTCTAGAATGCCAGGTAACATGCACCCTTAAACATAGCTTTTGCATAAAAATAATTAAGTTAGACATAGGTCAGTAATGAAGTACCAAAAGTTAACTGTCAAACAAACTTTTATTAATGGTTGGTACATATTTGCAATAACAAAACCTGATTAATTAAACAAAGCACAAAGCAAATTAACATAAAATAATCATCCGTGCTTTCTATAATGTAATGATAATAACTGATTGGTCCAAGTGCTGTCAGCCCCACAGGTAGTCTAAGCCTCTTAGTGGCTCCGAGTTGGCTTCAGGACTGCGAGGACTGCGCTCCAGTGCCGGAGCTGGAGCGTTGTCCTGAAGCCAACCCAGCTGCGGCTCGGCCCCCACCAGGGCGAGCACGGCAAACGCGATCATGGCGATGTAGAGGAACTGGAAAAATAAATATTCATTCAACGTACCATATCTATGGTTGGGATGCATGGATTGTGAACTAGAAAATAAGACTAACAAAAATGTCATTACTTCACAGAATTGGATCCTTATTAACAATATTACCGGTTAACGCAATAGAACAGTTATTGTTTTTTAAACCTATAATCCTAGGGTTTTCTTTTAAAAATCTTATGATACTGCTTCCGACAAACTCCTTGAAATATATTTTGCTACAGTCTTACAGTTTTGGATTATCAGACAGTGAACTTTTCAAGTTTTCGAGGATGACCTATCCTCGTGCATTTGAAAAATTTTGCAGTATAATTAAAATCGTGATTGACGTCTACACTATTTGTCAGTCAGTTTGCGTTACTCCTAAAAGTTTGCTTTATAATCTGAGTGTCGAACAAACAAACAGGAAAGCTATTATAGTTTCATCACTCACACTTCACAGATGAGCAAGTGCACAATTTAAGACTGGATGAGCCCATGTGTCACAGAGTGAGACACATGCAAAGTCAAAGAATTTATTTCAATTTTTTTTTTTTTTTTTTTATACCACTGTAGCTGGCAAACAAGCTAACGGCCCGCCTGATGTTAAGCGGTTACCGCTGCCTATGGACACTTGCAACACCAGAGGCATCACACGTGCGCTGCCGACCCCGTAAAAACCTCAAAACTCCTTTCTTGAAGAACCCCATGCTGTAGTCTTTCGGGAAAACCGTAGCAGGGAGCGCATTCCACAACCTAAGCGTACGAGGGAGGAAGTTCCTCTGAAACCGTACCGTACGGGACCGTTTCGGTTCCAAGGTGTGAGGATGGGCCCCCTGCCGATGGCGAGAGGTGCGATGGTAAAAAGTGGCCGTTGGCATCATTTCAAATAATTCCGCGGAACACAGCCCATTGTACAGGCGGTAGAACACACATAGGGAGGCAAAGTGCCTCCTCAGACTTAAAGGTTCAATACCGCCTGTGAGCATGGGATCGTCAATAATTCTCACAGCGCGTCTTTGGACCGAGTCAAAAGGCCCAAGCTGGTATCCCGGAGCTCCCGCCCAAAGGTGGCAGCAGTACTCCATACGGGGCCGGACTTGCGCTTTATACAGTACAAGTCTTTGCCCTGGTGTAAAATACTGCTTTGCTCTATTGAGCACACCGAGCTTTTTCGATGCCAGCTTGGCCTTACCTTCCAAATGACGTCGGAACTGGACGTCGCTGGAGATATCAACACCAAGGATCCCAATGCTATCGGAGATGGAAAGGGCTATGTCCTGGAATTGTGGAGCCACAGCAAATGGGGTTTTCTTCGCGGTGAACGCGCAAACTTGTGTCTTGATAGGGTTAAATTGGACTAAGTTTAGTCGTCCCCAGTCGGAGACCCTAGCAAGGGTGCTCTCGACTTCAGACACAAGTTGTCTACGACTCTCCTCTACACCGGAACGAGGGATGTTAGCACGACCCGTGTAATAAGTGTCCCCGGTGCTGTCGTCTGCATAGCAATGAACGCCGTCTATAGACAGCATATCATTGATACGCAACAAGAACAGCGTTGGGGACAGCACGGAGCCTTGCGGGACGCCGGCGTTGATGTCCATGCAATCAGAGCAGCTGCCGTCAACAACGGCTCTTATGCTTCTGCTGGACAAAAAGCTGGCGACCCATTTGCATAATCCCTCGGGAAGTCCGTACGCTGGTAACTTCGATAGAAGACACCGGTGCCAGACCCTGTCGAACGCCTTCGCTATGTCTAGGCTAACAGCCAATGCCTCACCTTGACTTTCTATGGCTGACGCCCATCGGTGTGTGAGATACACTAGAAGATCACCAGTCGATCGACCGTGGCGAAAGCCGTATTGACGGTCACTGATCAGATCGTGCTCCTCTAGGTATCTCAGGAGCCGGTTATTTAAAACTCGCTCTATCACCTTTGAGAGAAGGGAGGTTATAGCGATAGGCCTGTAATTCGAAGGGTCCCATCTATCGCCCTTTTTGGGCACCGGGTGGGTATTAGCGGTCTTCCATGACGACGGAACTTGCCCGGTGGAGTAGGAGAGTGCGTAAAGACGCGTTAGGATTGGACACAGCTCAGGCGCACACTGCTTCAGCACCATTGCCGGTATGCCATCAGGCCCACTCGACTTATGAACATCCAGAGAGAGCAACTCCCGCCGAACCTCTCTCTGCGATATGGAGTGGGTATGGAATGAAGCATTCCATACCCACCAGGATCGCTTCGTTCACGGCGGTTGTACAGGACTCAATATCGTCTGATGCGAAGCAAAGCTGTCTCCACGGGTACGATGCGTAGAACTCGCGCAATCCATCCCAGTCTGCTGACTTATAGTGCCATACACGACGCCACCCAGTTGCCCGGGGTCAGTCACGGCGCGCGCAGGGCACACTAGTCCGGACAAGGCAATGGTCAGACGAGCCTAATGGCGCATCCACAGTGGTGGAATATCCGTCCGGAAATGTGGTCAGCAGAAGATCCAGCAAAGAGCTTGTATGGTTCTCGATGTCTGGTATTCTCGTCGGAGAATTAACCAGCTGTGAGAAACCATAGGTCAGGGCAAATTCATAGGCAGCCCTTCCCGCGTAGTCAGTGGACCGAGAACTGAGCCACTCGGAGTGGTGAGCATTAAAGTATCCTAATATCACTAACTCCGCGGAAGGGTACTGCTCAATGACTTTGTCAGTCGTTAGTTGCAGGTGCTCAAAAAGCCTGGCTGTTTCCAAGTCTCCGCTGTGAGACCTGTAAAGGCACGCATAAATGCGGGTGTGGCCCCCGTGATCAACGCGTACCCAGATAATGGACAGGTCTCTGTCTTCAAGGCCATAGAGACGGCGACAACAAATATCCTCCCGGACAAACATGCATACCCCGGCACGACGCACGAAATTGTGCTCGAGTTTATACCCAGGGTAATCTAAGTAAGATGTATCATCTGAGCAGGATATTTCTGTCTCCGTGAGGAAAAACAGGTTCGGCTGCGCAGTTTCGAGGTGAAAATGAACCGCGTTGATGTTCGAGTGAATACCCCTGATGTTGCAGAAGTCCACTTCCCATGTGGAAAGGGGTGCCGCTGTAAAAACCTTATTTTTCTTATTTTTGGCCATGTGTGGGAGTAGATTAGATCATTTACAGGCACTTTTGAATTGTCAAGTAGTTATACAGTAAGTTGAAGCTAGTTGTTCGTTCCAAAACGTAGGTCTTTATGGAGAAGAACGAGCAAGAAACTCCATGGACACTTTTTTTAAATGAAAATAATATAGATGGCTCTGACAGCCCTCTTTTTCAGAATAAAGATAGAATCTATATCTGCAGCCCGCTCTCAAAGCAAAATACCGTAAGACATAATGCTATGAAAGTAACTAAAATAGACCAGCTTCGCGGTATCCACGTCTGTTAATTGTTGGATTTTTCTGACAGCGTAAGCGGGCTAAGCGGCTGATCTTAACCGCTCTGCTAGGGATGTTAAGAAAGGACTCCACTGCGCACTGCACAGCTTTGAGTCAAGCGTAATCCCTTGGAAAACTGTCTTTTCGAAGAATTCCAGTATAAGTATCCTTATTTAATTAATTTATTTATTTTTACTTTAATTAAAACGGTTACAAGTGAACCAATTACAATAATTAAAGGCATACAATATAACATACTTAAAAATATAAAAAAAGAAAACACAAATAAAAATTTAAAACAAAACAATACGAGTATGAGGTCATCTCTTTCACAAACTCTTCTCACAGTACTTCTGACATACCAATAAAATCTTCTATAACGTTTCATGAACAACTTTTAACATTTGGCAAAGCGAATCTTGTGCATTTAGTTATTCTCTTCCACTCTGCTCGACAAGATTTTGACATTTGACACATCCGTTGGCTCGGAGGGTTGTAACGGATCATGTCATGAAATTCAAGAAATTACATGAACTTTCAGCATTCAAATTCACACGATAAAAAAATGTTCGCAGCTATTTAATAGAATAAGTTGGTGGCAAATATCTTTAATTATGACTTGAGGTCAGTCAAACCGCTTCAAATCTACGCCAAATTTGTGTAAATTAGGTATTACTACACCCTATTGAAAAGGTAGGCCACTTAGATTAGCTGAAATTAAGTACAAAAACAACATTCTTGCTTGCTAGAAAAATGCAAAAGGACAAAATAAAGATATTTTCATTCCAACTGCATTATTATTTTAGGCATTATCCATACTTAGGTACTTAAAAACTAAAAGCAAATCTTGACAAAATTTACACAAAATTCTGTTGCAACTTGACACTTCTTAGTGTTGACCGTCTACCTAAGTTTTTTATTTCGATTTGAAAGTAGCGTTCAGCCTAATCGATACTCGAAATAAAATCGAGGTTGGCAAAAAAGAGTAGGACCTCAATAAAAACTCTTTGGTTAATCAGGATTTATAATTCAAAATTTTAATAAACGTAAATATAGTCCGGAGATTTAATTTACTTAGATAATTTTAACCGACTTGAAAAAGGAGGATGTATATAATTAAAAAAATACATAATTATACATATATCTGCCAAAATTTCAACAGAACCTTTTTTTTCGTTTTACTTAGTCCTACGACTAACTTTTAAAATTTCCTCATGAAAATCTGTTTGTCTCTCAGTCTCAACTAGTCAATTCTAGTTTAAGCTAATTTGGACCAGCTACGTTAGTGAGTCAACACGAAATTTGTAGGTAGGGAATTCGTACAGAAGCTGAGACGGATAGCAGCACGGAGTTTACGTGACAAGCTGCTGTACTGCAGCTTGGGATATTTAATTGCAAGGACTGTCACTTTTTTGGGTTCCGTACCCAAAGGGTAAAACGGGACCCTATTACTAAGACTTCGTTGTCTGTCTGTCACCAGGCTGTATCTCATGAACCGTGATAGTTAGACAGCTGACATTTACACAGATGATATATTTATGTTGCTGCTATAACAACGAATACTAAAAAGCAGAATAAAATAAATAATTAAGGGAGCTCCCATACAACAAACGTGACTTTTAGCTTGTTTTTGCTCGATATTGATATCGGCAACAGCTAGACGCTTGATATATTTACAGAATATTTAGTAATAATAATAATAATAATAAAACGTTTATTTCGGAACCTTGCTCCATAGTTTGTTAGTGATACAACTTACGTTACTATGTTAGTACCTTACATTTAAAATAAAAACCAAATAACAAAACACAACCTACAATTTTCAATTCATGTATCTTCCTGCAGTATTAGACCCATAGCTATGCATACGGGTCCAATACTCCAGGAAAACGCCATCCAGCCTATCCCCAATCACCCTCAGGATGCCATCGGCACTCCCACGAATCCTGCGCAACAATGATGCCGTTCTTTTCCTCATGATTGCTGAAAAACTATCCGTGGTAGATTCAGCAAACATGGTTGACGCGCTACAGAATCGCGGCAGCCCCAACAGCACCCGGAAGGCGTTGTTGTACTGGACACGAAGAGCGCTGTAGGCCCTCTGCGTATGCTTGACCCACAGGCTGCATGTGTAGAATGACTGGCAATAAGCCTTGAAAAGGGTGATTTTGACCGGTCTCGTACATCTTGCAAACCTACGGGCCAACATATTGCATCGGACCGACAACGCCCTCCGTTCCCGTTCTATGTCCTGGTCATCGTTTAGATCCTCGACTAGTATGTGTCCAAGGTATTTAAAACTAGGCACCCTGTTTAAAGCCACACCATATAGGTACACAGGCGGCACTGCCCTGTGACCCTTGGCAGTAACCCCAAACACCATGAACACACTCTTCTTCACGTTGTACAGGAGGCCGTGAGTCAAGGCGTACCTCTCACAAACCTCAAGTAATCGTCTGAGTGCCTCAATCGAGGGACTCAGCAGCACCATGTCGTCCGCGTAAGATATGCTATTTATAATTTTCCCATCAACCGAACATCCAACCCCTGTGCTGCTGAGCTCCCCGATCAACTGATCGACATACAAGCTGAACAGCGCTGGGGAAGTCAGACCACCCTGCCTCACACCACATTCCAGACCATACGTCTCCGACAAAGCACCCGACCATCTGACCTGGTTAATCTGGTGATTATACCAATATCTGAGGAGTTCAACTATCTCCTCAGGTTGTTCCCGGTCACGCAACTTAGTCCATAGGACATTATAATTAACCAGGTCAAATGCCTTTGAAAGGTCTAAAAATACAGCATATACAGGTGTATTCCTGCTGGTGTAGTACCTGACCGTGTGCTTGAGCGCCAGAATAGCTGTTTCTGTAGACAGCCCAGCTCTAAAACCGAACTGTGCGTCATGTAAATGGAGCTGTCCAGACATCCTACGCTCGAGCACACTGTCAAGAACCTTTGCAGTTATAGTAGCCAATGAGATTGGTCGGTAGTTCTCCTTATCCGAGACGTCGCCTGTCTTATTTTTAACTATAGGTACAACAATCGTCCTCATCAACTCAGCAGGCAGGTATGAGTGCCTAATACAAAAGTTATACAGCATAGATAGAACCCTAGGAAGATGGGGACCGGCATGTTGGAAATGTTCTATACTAAGGTTATCATGACCAGGAGACTTACCCCTAGTCACAGTCAGTAATATATTCACTTTAAAATTAAATATTTAATTAAATTAAAATAAATATTTTCTGTTTTTTTTCGTTTTCATAGATAATGGTACGGAACCCTTCGTGCACGAGTCCGACTCGCACTTGGCCGGGTTTTTCAAACCAGCTAAATAACGAGTATTCACTTGAACGAAGTCCCTGGCCTAACAGCGACTTCGTTCGCGCGAAGGTTCGTTATCTGCGAGGTTTTATTTAATAGCGCGGAACCCTATTAATTTGTATTCTAAAATAAAGGTAGCCCAAGTTATTGCTTTTCTAACAACAGATATTTGCAAATCCAAGATATGTATTTCTCATCAAAATCGTTTCAGACGTTTTGGTGATTAGCCGGAACAAACGGATAAATAAACAGACAGACAAAAAAAAGTTTTGTCTATGTACCGTGTATCAAACTTTCTCAAAGTAGGTAATGCATCAAAATTAAAATTCGCAATAAAATGTTACAATATTGAACAATCCACGCTAATTAAAAATTTGAAAAATAAAAAATTACTATGTGGTCTTACCACAGTCTTACGTCATTGGTCCTGTCCGCTGCGCCGTGTATAAATAATAAATAATTGCAATGGCTAACATATTTAATACTTATTTTTAATATACTAATATTAATTAATAATGTGATTTAAGCTAAAAATATAATTTATTAATTTTTTTAAGAATAGATTTCTAATATTCGTAATTTTTAGTACCTTCTCGAGTCGAACCAAAAACAAAAAAATCGATTGGCATAACTACAGTTTCACATCACTGCAATTAAAAAAAAACAACAATGGTCAACATTTCGACAATTTCTAACTTAAATGAGTTGTGGTAATGAATATTCCGTGTAATTAGGCCCGTGTTTGTAAATAACGTTAAAACCTGGGCATTTTCTTGTTGTTTACTATAATTTGAATGACATTTGTTATGTTTTTAATGTAAACTAAATGTTTTTATGTGATATTTGTGTAAAATAAAAAGTAAACACGCGCGATTGGCGCGAAGTTTCGACTTTGTGTATCAAAAACTTTGTTACCATTACTGATTTATGTTGAAATACGGATGAAATCGACGTACAATTAAATGATTAATTATTTATATCTCCTGTAGAGGAGAATAGATGTCAGAAATCAGTCTTTTTTATGTTTTTTAGCCTCGACTTCCGCAGTCATCAAAATGGCGGTAACTGTGTTTTCACACATGTATTTTTAAGAGGTAAATTTATATAATCGCATGCTGAAACGAAAAGATTGAATGCCGCTATCATGTAGGCTTTTTATCAAACCGCCTTAATTAATGCTAACTCGTGAGTTTCGACGACTAGCATGATCAATATTTACACTAATTGACTAGGATGGCGATATATCAATTCTCGGGTCCAAGTGGACGCGTTACCGAGCCGGCGGAGGTTTCTGTGTTCGGGTCCAATCGGATGCGCTCCCGAACTATACGGTTAATACTAAGTTATTTGTAGTAAACCAATTGCGAACCTCAAGCATAGCGTTATTTACGTCGTCAAGATGATGATGATACTGCTGATTCTTTTAAGATTTAATTTTATTGTTTTGAAATGTATTCTTATGGAGGAATAGTATGGCGATGTCATTAAATTTCTTGTCGTACGCATCAACTAAGCGATGTACAGGAGACTGTATAATAATAGGTACCCAAAGGGGTATTATTATAAGATTACACAAACGTATGTATAAATCAATTTAAAAAAAACAGTGACTTCATATTTTGCATCAATCCAAAAATTCGTCTTTATTAGCATTATAATCAAGTTTTACTTGCTGCTATTTATTATATTCTATTTTTATATATTTTTACCTAGCGAACTGCCCGCGACTTCGTCCGTGTAGCTTATTTCACCTGCGTAAAGTTATATCTTTGGTTACTGCACCGCTCCCGTAGGTCGTAGCGTGATGCTATACAACCTATGTTACGCAGGACTAATGCAGCTATTTATCGGTGAAAAAATTATTAAAATCGGTCCAGTAGTTTCGGAGTCTATTCGATACGAACAAACAAACAAACAAAAACCTCATTATAATATTACTAGCCAACTATCTGCGACTTCGTCCGCGTGGCTTATGTCACCCGTGCTAAGTTACGTCTTTGGTTGCTGCTCCGCTCCCATGTGTCGTAGCGTGATGTTATATAGCCTATGTTACTCAGTGATAATGTAGTTTTCTAACGGCAAAAGAATTTTTGAAATCGGTCTAGTAGTTTCTAAGTTTATTCGTTACATACAAACATACTAAAATACAAATCTTTCCTCTTTATAATATTAGTGTAGATTAGTATATTAGCATTGATAGGTTACTATTATAAATATTCAATGCTTCAAAAATATATATAAAGGCGCACAGTGCTGATGTGTTATCAGTGTATCTGGAAAATTGCAACAATGAAATTCGTAAGTAATATTACCTATTTGTAACTTGTTAACTATTTCGTTAATAGGAGAGACATCATCATACTTCATCATTTTCAACATTATCATTCTGAAAAGAGTGTCCATGGAGTTTCTTGCTCGTTCTTCTCCATAGAGATCTACGTTTTGGAACGAACAACTGGCTTCAACTTACTATAACTTCTTGACAATTGAAAAGTGCCTGTAAATGGTCTAATTAAAATAAATGCTTTGACTTTGACTTTGACTTTGCATGTCTTTCACTCTGTGACACATGGGCTCATCCAGTCATAAATTGTGAAATGTGAATCGTCGATGGACGTCAATCACAATTTTAAATATAAGTAATGCAAAGGAGACGGGGATTTCTGGGTCAGATTGTACTAAGTTGAGATATGGTTTAAAAAAAACGTTATATTTTTCTATTTCAAATTACAAAAAAACCAGTCTAATTAAATGTCCAGAAGATAAGAAATCCCAAAAATAAGTTTATATCACGAATAAAAGGAGATATCGATTACTATAATCGATTAATGTGAATGAGTTTCAACAATTGAACACAATATCACTTGCACTAGATGATTGATTCAATAAAAATAATTATACACATTACAATTACCATAATGTTCGTAGTTTAAAACTTTTTTACAAAAAAAGACAACCGCCTTCAAAAACTAAAAAGAGAAAAATAACTTTAGCTTTGGAAGTCGGCGGCTTTGGTTCTGTTTGTTGTTTTGTATAGCCGCCGACTTCCAAAGCTAAAGTTATTTTTCTCTTTTTAGTTTTTGAAGGCGGTTGTCTTTTTTTGTAAAAAAGTTTTTTATTTCTCGCTTTTTAGTATCAATTTTTTTTATCCAAATCCATGAAGGAACTGTCATGTCATGTAAATTAACATGACACCGCTAAAAAAAGTCATAAGAAAGCAGAATACGCGATTTCGTTTACTTAGATGAGAAATTTTCAAATATTACTGTAAGTATACATCTTTGTAACTCTTTCGAGTGTACAGGCGCGATGTTATGTTGTGTAATTGCGTAAACAATGCATATTTATGCGATAGCAGCAATCGCGGTTGATTTGCTGAAATTTTTTGAAGAGTTCCGTTGTCTGTCTCCGTTATCCATCATCAGATCTATATGAAATTTAAATGGAACCATTTGGGAAGTTTACCCCTACTCCAACAAAAAAAGAATAATCAAAATCGGTTTAGAAACGACGAAGTTATCCGCGAACAAACATAATATATAATAAAAAGTCTCTATCGTTAAGGAGTACTGTAGCATCATCATCAGGACAGCAGCATCAGATGTTGACACCCTGAAGCATATACCTGAGTAAGACATGATTACGTAACAAAAACACCATACGAGCATACAATTTTCGGTGGTTGCCCTCGATTTCTCCTGGATTCCATCATCAGATCCTGGACTGGTGAAAATGGGACCACCTCAGAAGTGAACTCTATCAACAAAAAAAAAAAATTTTGAAATCCGTCTATAATTGACGAAAATATCGGTGAACATACATAAAAAAAAAATAAAAAATATTATACATACAGACGAATTAAGAACCTCCTCCTTTTTTGAAGTCGGTTAAAAAAAATAAAATATCAAAATAATACAATGGAATCATAAATCATCATCCTCGTTTACAAATCGATTTATTACTTGTATTCTGTCAACTGTATTTTTAATCTGTGCTGGCAGTGAACAGCCACAGAATACTTTTTGACAGCTCTAGTAGACTGTCAATCACTCGTTTCGTATTGTGCGTTTTGAGTGTTTCCCGTCATTAAATAAAAATAGAATAGAATAGAGTGTTTCCCGTTGTTTTATTGATATTATCCTCGACCACTGCTTTCTTTCTACGGACTTTTGATATTACTATAGTGTGTTTTTTAATCTCGGAGACTGATTTGACGGCTTCTTACGTCAAACTTGAAAATAGTGTGCTTTATGTTCATGGGCCGAAAGCACATTATTTTTATATTTGACGTATGAAACTGTCAATTTAGTCTACGAGATTAAAAAACACACTATAAACTTGTACGACCCTTGCCATTATACCGGACACAGATAATCTCGTTTTCTCGAGCTGTCGGCTTCTAATTCTTCATGGCGACTAAGGGGACGCATTCAGTCCAGGCATTAAGTCCGCCTTTGTACGGTGTATTTTTACATTCTTGCATAAAGTTTTAATAAATAAATAATGAGTCGAAAAAGTTATTTTGTTTATATTTTAGTCAACAGCTTTAGAAGAGGTAAAAATCAGCTGTTTAGTATAGGTTGTTGCAAATTTATTGCATAACCTCACTTTTAAAACCTCCTATAACTCTGCTCTCGGACATCCAAAAACCGACGAATTTTCAGTGATGCTTTGTTCATATAAAAGCCAATAATTGACACCAATTTCATCTTTGTACACCCAGGCCCAAGAATGTATGAAAGCGTATCCGTCTCCTTTTTCAAGTGGACGATTTACTGTCTGATGATCCAAAACTGTAAGACTGTAGCAAAATATATTTCAAGGAGTGTCTCGGAAGCAATATCATAAGATTTTTAAAAGAAAATTCTAGGATTATAGGTTTAAAAAACAAAAACTGTTTTTTGCGTTAGCCGGTAATATAGTTAATAAGGATCCAATTCTTTTAAGTATTTTCTTAGTCTTATTTTCTAGTTTACAGTCAATGCACCCCAAGACCCCAACCATAGATAGAGTACGTTGAATGAATATTTCTTGTTCCAGTTCGTGTTCATCGCCATGTTCGTGTTTGCCGTGCTCGCCCTGGTGGGGGCCGAGCCGCAGCTGCCGCAGCTACCGCAGCTGCCGGAGCAGCGGCAGCGCCGGCAGCTGCCGCAGCTCCCGCAGCTGCCGGAGCAGCGGCAGCGCCGGCAGCTGCCGCAGCTGCCGCAGCTGCCAGCACTGGAGCGCAGTGCTCGCAGCCCAGACAACAAGGCGAATGCCCCAGCCCCATATACTGAAGAAGAAGAAGCATACGTGTTGGCTACTCTAAGTGGATGAATCTTACTCACTTCTATCTCTTCTTTTCGTTTATGTTTTTGTTTACTTTTAGTTTTGTTTAATTAATTAGGTTTTGTTTTACAAATATGTACTAACTGATAGTAAAAGTTTGTTTGACAATTATCTTTTGGGATTTTATTACAGAACTACTATTACTTACCTACCTATGTTTCATTTTTTAAACTTTTTTTTTATTTTTCATTTGAGATGGGTAAGATTTTGACTCTAGCCTTGGTCAGAGGTGACATAGACAAAGTCTACGATGGAGAGAGCTTACCCAGAAGTTTCGGGAGGTTCTTGCACCTCATCGAGCGGGAGGAAACTCCCGGGTGTCATTATTGTCTGGATCGCCCCGAGGACACGGTGGAGCATACATTGGCGGTGTGCCCAGCTTGGCGAATCCTCGTGGCGGCCATCGGCATCGGCGGCGGCGACCTCTCGCGTCCGGCACTGGTTCAGGCCATGGTCCGGAGCGAGAGGGAATGGGAAGCAGTCGCCTCCTTCTGCGAAGCTGTAATGCTAGAGAAGGAGGCGGCGGGACGAGAGAGGGAGAGGACAATCCCCCGTCCCAGCGGCCGCCGCGGTAGACAAGCCTGTATGGTCTCAAAAACGCTCAGTCTCATAACCAAGTCTCACATATGTATATAAGAGTATATTACTATGCTATTGTAAGCCACATACTCCTATAAGAGCATTTACTAAGACTAATTGCACTTGAGAACACTTGCTCTTATATGCGTGTTTTCTAAGCTCGTTTGATTTTATAATAGACTTGCTAAATGCTATTGTAAGATGTCAGACTAATATCAGCATTGCAAAAGAGTACTGTGCATTTCTGATCTTACTTAAAACTATTATAAGATCAATAGCACTGGATAAGTATGATATTAGAGTGATTTTGGATCAACATATTTACAATACAAAAGACAAGACCCACATAAGAGCGTTTGATCTTAGATCGATTTTGGGAATACTATTTTAAGAGTAAGATTTTGCTGGCTAAAACTAGCTTTTGCTCGCGGCTTCGCTCGCGTATCCCTTATTTTATCCCCATGGGAGTTGAATTTATCAAAATCCTATTTAAGCGGACATCTTCATCATAGTAGCTTAAATGGCATCTTTAACTTCAGGTCAATCAGTCGAAAATCTAAGAAGATTTATACAAACTTTCATCCCCTATTTTATCCCCTTGGGGGTAGAATTGATCAAAATCCTTTCTTAGCGGTTGCCTACGTTATAACATCTACCTGCATGCCAAATTTCAGCCCGATCCGTGCAGTGGTTTGGACTGTGCGTTGATAGATTACTATGTTAGTCAGTCAGTCACCTTTAAATTATATATATTTAGATGGTTAAAATTTTATAGTAATTAATAATGGATTTAATTCAATATGGAGTTATCTTTAGTATACCGAATGCTAAAATAAGAGTAAACAATCTTACAATAGTCTAATAGTGTGCTTGTAAAATGTAGCTATATTAATGGCGACACTATCAATACAATTTAACAAATAAAATAATTAAACGAGAACAGGAAATACCTTATTTCACAAGGCGCATGAATTTTGAAGCGTAAAACGGGGTCTACTTAACAGTAAATAATATTTTGCAATACGATTGCTTACCGTAAAACTTAGATACACGCACTTGATAATAGCAGTGCTTTAGTATAAAATTTAACTTCACAGCAACTTTAATTGTTTTCATTTTTTTTTCTTTTGTAACTTTGAAACGTAAAATCATAATGAGCTTGTATTGCCTCAAAAGATTCTAACCTTAGACCAATATAAGCCTATGCAGGCTTACAAGATACTTACATAAAAGCAATATTAGCCTAAGTCAGCTTAAATTAATTTTGGCTAGACTTCTGTAAGTGCAAACAGCATTCAATTAGAATGATACTAGAACGATATTATACTAAAATGCTTATAATTGGTGCCCAAATCCAGGCTTATACGATCATAAAGGAGGGATTTAAGAGCAAAAAATAGTAGTCTTGAGATAGCTTAAAAGCCTAGTTTTTGCTAGTTGGGATGGTTACAAATGATAACTAGGAACATATTTTTGTGCTCCTCCAATTACAGTTAAAAACTAGTTACAAAAAAGTTTAACAAGACGAGCAAATAAATACAATAATAATATTATACAATTAATTCCAGTTGATGGCGATGAGGAGGAATATTTTGATGCCATTTAGTTTTAGTTTATTTTCTTTTTGTTATTAATTACTGATGTCTTTTTTTATGTTATCTAATTTTAAGTCTGAAAATATTTAACAATGTTAATCTTTAGAAATAAATACCTATACTAAGTTTAGTGATATTTCCCAAAAATATATTAAAACAACGTTTGGCTCTTGTACTTTTAATAGTCATTGGACATCAAAAGGGTGCTACATGGGCACAGAGCACAACAACTAGTAGAGAGATCATTGACAAGTTTTTGTTCTAAATCAAAGTCACCTAAAAACGGCGGGGGGAGAGGTAAGTCTCGCCGCTGTGATTGGGTGAAGAATTCACAAACAAATGACAACGGATTATCTAGTGATTCCAAAAATATACTTTATAAATATCGATATCGATAATTATTTGACTTTGTTTGAAACGGAGATTTCTGATTCGATTTTAAAATAAAACAGGTATTTATTTACCAGATTAAATTTATACAATCAGAGATAACTTTCTTATGTAGCTTTAATCCAAATTTCTTCTCAATGTCATCGTTGGGAAGTTAGCAAGTTTTAATGCATATATAATATACTTTTTTTTTAAACTTATTATATTGGCGTTAACTACAGCACGTGCACAAATAAATGGGGGGTTAGCAAAGTGTTCACATACTGGCGCCATTTAGCCCCTTTTAGTCCAAAAACAAACTTTGTGATATATATGTCACCGGAAAATAACAAGATCCGTAAGTTTATCAATTTACTAGGAAGTTTATAAACTTTCGTAAGATTCTAAACGGGAGATAAATTGTAATATTTTACGTCCACATTTTCGTAAATTGATAAACTTACTGAACTCACTCGTAAAATAATAAGTAAGCAGTAACCAAACGCTACGCGCGATCTGATTGGTTGGCTGTCACGTGTCACTTCTCCTTCCTCGCGGCCGCCAGCTGGACACAAGCATTGCCACTATGAACATTGACCAATCAGAGAGCAGTGTGTTATTTTACGTATTTCAAAGATCGTATATTTAAAAGAGTTTCTGTGATTGGTCGAACCATATAAAATCTTACGAATAGATATTCGTTAGTTTATAAATTTACCGTATGACGTCGGAAATTGATAAATTTACGAAAATGTGGACGTAAAATATTACAATTTATCTCCCGTTTAGAATCTTACGAAAGTTTATAAACTTCCTAGTAAATTGATAAACTTACGGATCTTGTTATTTTCCGGTGACATATACACTATTCCTTAAAAAAAGAATCATTGAAGTCAGATTACACTGTGAAAAGTTAGTCGTAATCAAACGTAAAAAAAAATAAGTGTCGTGTTGAAAACTTCCTTTTTTTGGCATCAGTGAAAAATCTTTTTTAATACTGATCTTAAACTAAATTTTGTGTAAAACGCAGGCTATAAGCATCATACGCTTACAGTTTTTTCTGTTATGGACAAGTAAAGTTTTATACTAGTAACTAGCTTCTGCCCGCGACTTCGTCCGCGTCACAGTTGATGTGTTATCCTACGGGTACCGTACATTTTCCCGGGATAAAAAGTAGCCTATGTGTTATTCCAGACTATAATCTATCTTTGTGCCAAATTTCATCCAGATCCATTCAGCCGTTTAAGCGTGAAAGAGTAACAAACATCCATCCATACATACAAACTTTCGCCTTTATAATAGTAGTAGGATATGTATTTCAACATAATATTATTCATTCTCTGCACATTTGTTAGCAAAGCCAAGGGCATAAGCTTCTTTTAAAATAAAGCAATAAAAATACAAAAATAAGAAAGATTATGTCGATATATTTTAAATTAGATTGATATAATCGTCGCGATGTTGCGAACAGCACTATCGAAATTGACTAGAAGTAGCGTACGTTTGGTGACCGCGGTAGCCTCCGCATGCGCTCTCTACTGGTTGTTCTGCTCGTTGCATGGGGGTGTTTTGTACAGCCCATGGAGATGAGGATGGAGACAGGCTTACATTTTATTTGTTGGACGCCATTTTATGTGCTTTCTTGTGCAATACGTACCTACCCATAGGTGTGTTATTATAAAATTACACAAACAATAGTATAAATCAATTTAAAAAAAGCAATGAATTAATTATATGTATAAAATTAATAAAAAGTCGTCTATAAAAGCATTATAATTAGTTTTGCTTGCTGTGACTAGTTATTTACTATTTTTATTTATTTTTAACTAGCGAACTCCCCGTGTCTTCTTCCGCATGATTTTTTTCACCGGCGCGGCGTTACGTAATGTCCTTGATTACTGCCTCGCTCCCGTAGGTCGTAGCGTGATGTTATACATCCTATGTTACTCAGGACTAATGTAGATATCTATTGGTGAAACAGTGATTGAAATCGGTCCAGTAGTTTCAGAGCCTATTCAATACAAACAAACAAACAAACAATTAAAGCTTTCCTCTTTATAATATTATAATTAATATTAGTATTAGTATATTTTATTATTATAAACATTCAATGCCCCCCAAATATATATAAAGGCGCACAGTACTGATGTGTTATCAGTGTATCTGGAAAATTGCAACAATGAAATTCGTAAGTAATATTACCTATTTGTAACTTGTTAACTATTTCGTTATTAGTACAGACATCATCTTAATTTGTAATATCACCTCCAAGAGTAAACTAATGTCAATGGAACAAGGTCTATTTTAGGTTATTCATAACTTTTTTAAGTTCATTCTGGTTTGAGAGAGCATTTAAAACTAATTATTATACGTCGTATTCACCTATTTGTCACGTGTGTTTCACTTTGCGACACATGTGGTCCTTATAAACACACGTACTGGTCCCCCTGTGAAAGTGGTGGAATTAGGCGCTTTGCAGACGACGGGGGCGGGTCAGTCTTTTTGACCGCGAAGCAATAAAGACCGCGTCTGCCCGTCGATGCCGCAGCTGCCCTCACCGCAAATATACCTCACAGATATGTCTCATCGCCCAGCACCGACGGACCTCTAAGTGCGTTGGTAGTATAGGATTCCCTTTGCGGTAACGGTCGCGGTCAAAGTGAACGGCCGGCGGGTCCGGTCCTCCCTGCCGTGTGTTTCACACCTTATGGTTTTCCTGTTTGTTTGTTCGTCACTCTAGGTTATTACTCTAACATTTAGAAGTAAGGCAATTTGACTGACGAATAGTGCAGACGTCAATCACAATTTTAATTAGACTGCGAATTATTCAAGTTAATTTCGTGGTTGGGCCATCCACAGAAATTAAAATAAAATACTATCTGGTGCTCCGAAACTGTGCCTCGGAAAGCACGTTCGGTAAGCCGTTGGTCCCGGCTGTCATTCGTAGATCTTTGACAGTCGTTACGTATAGTCAGAAGCCAAGAAGTCTGATAACCAGTCTAACCAAGAGGTATCGCGTTGCCCAGTAACTGGGTTGTGGAGGTTAGATAGGCAGTCGCTCCATGTAAAACACTGGTATTCAGTTACATCGAGTTACACTGAAAGCTGATTCCAAGTCCCCAACATAGTTGGAAAAAGGCTAAGTAGATGATGATGAGTCTTTAGCCCCGTGCCTACCAACCACAGACATACAACGATGAATAAATGTTTCACTTTCCAGTTTGTCTTCATCGCCATGTTCGTGTTTGCCGTGCTCGCCCTGGTGGGTGGCGAGCCACAGCTGCCGGCGCTGGAGCGCAGTCCTCGCAGCCCGGACAACCCGGACCCACTCGAAGGTGATGGCTTTGAATACCTGTGGGGCTGATAGCACTCGGACCGATCAGTTATCATCATTACTCTATAGACAGCACGGATACAAGTGGATGAATCTTACCCACTTCTATATCTTCTTCTCGTTTATGTTTTTATTTACTTTTTGTTTTGTTTAATTAATTAGGTTTTGTTTTACAAATATATACTAACCGATAGTAAAAATTTGTTTGACAATTAACTTTTGTGATTTTATTACAAACCTACTATTACTTACCTACCTATGTCTAATTTTTAACCTTTTTTAAGTTTTTTTCGAGATAGTTAAGCTTTTGACTCTAGTCGTGGTGAGAGGTAACATAGACAAAGTCTACGATGTAGTGAGCTTACCCAGAAGAAGCCTGTTCACTCGAACTTCGAAGAGATCAGGATTGGGATAGGAATTACAGACGCAGGTTTAAGTTCCACTCTTTTGCAGCCCTTTGACTAGAGTAAAAAAAAAAAACAAATACATGTGACATTTGGTATCAAAAAGTTCCTGCGCATTGCCGTCAACCGGAAAGCAATGCTGCCAGTCTTTTGGTACTCTTCCAGTTGACGGCGAAGCGGTGCAATTTTTTGATGCCATTTAGTTTTAGTTTCTTCTTTTTTTTGTTATTATTAATGTTATCTAATTTTAAGCCTGTAAAATGTAAATATTTAATAATGTTAATCTATAGAAATAAATGTTCTAAGTCTAGAGACATTTTCCAAAAAAAAAAAAACTTTTAGCTCTTATACTTTTAATAATTGTTGGAAACAGGCTTACAAATCTGTCTATTGAACGCCATTCTATGGGGGCCCCTGTACAATTTTCACTTTACTTTATTACATTAGGGAAAACAAACAGCAGTATAATATAGGTTAAATTGTTTTCTTAATTCTAGAATTACCAACTATACAACCAACTACGTATTCCGCAAATTACTCAACAGAATAACTAGTTGTTAATCATGAAAAGGAAAAAGAAAGCACACGGAGTCTAAAAAACAAAAAAGAAACAGAAACAACAACTAAACTAAGAATTTTCTTAGGTATGTATGTAAAAAAAATGGAAAAAATCTCATTCATTTATTTTTTTATTATTTATTTATTTATTACTCATACAAATTTTTTTATAAAGTAGTAAGTGTCTCCCAAAACCGTCTAGACGGTTTACTACATACTACAAACATGTGTGGAACCTTTGAAGACATACATACATACATGAACTCACGCCTTCTACCTATGGGGGTAGGCAGACACCACAGAACGCCACCTGCTACGATCCTTACATACTTTCGCCTCGTCCACGTTCATACGACACGGTTGGCGCAGTGGCCGACCGATTGACTGGTGCGCTGCGTGTCGCGGGTTCGATTCCCGCACGGAACAAATATTTGTATGACCTACAGATAGTTGTTCCGGGTCTGGCTGTTTGTGTATGTGAGTTTATATGTTTGTAAACGCAACCACGATACAGGAGAAACTTAGTGTGCGGCAAAGTTTTTCTTATTTTAAATAAAAAATACATCTGGTATCTTTGAAGACTACTGCTGAGTCTTTGAAGATTAAACTTTGAAGAGTCAAAGACCAGTGATGAAACCAAGAACATGGTACAAAAAATCATATGCCCTGGTGAAATGAAGCTAAAGGTACGGGGTGTACGCAAAATTGGGAAAGGAGGACTCATCATCAGCACTGAGACCAAGGATGACCTAGATAAGCTCAAACAAACAGTCCAAATCGCTTCGTCGGGCCTTACTGTTGACGAACCTCGGAAGCGCAAACCTCGCATTATTGTAATAGGAGTTCCCGCGTCAATGGGCGAAAATGAAGTTTATAAATGCATTTATGACCAAAACATAACGGAAAAGCTACCGAGTATGACCTTAAATACATTCTTGACATCAATTAAATGCAATTAATTCAATGACATGCAATCTAATAATAAGTGGTGACATCTTTGTATAACATTATTAATTGACTTGACTTATTTAATTTTTTTATTACTGTTTGATATATTTTATGTATTTCCGATTGACTTCTATTGAAATTTTATTGATAACATTACCTGACATTTATTATTTTTATGAATTGTGGTTTGGTCTTAACGAATTTTTAACTTTATATTATTAGTAGTGCATAAGCAGTAAAATAAAAAACAATAAAATTGCATGCCTTTAGGCTGATTATGGAGATACCAAACCTATTTAATGCAAACATGTTTTCATTTACCCATTTTCGCAATAAATGAGTTTGAATTTGAATTTGAATTTGAACAAACTTAACTTAGCCACAAATCAGGCAGAAAGGATGCTGAAAATTGTAACTACATCATAGAAGTTTCAGCGGTCATTCGCAAGGCCCTCATCACACAGGACAGAATATTTATAAATTGGACGTCCTGCCCGGTACGAGACTTTACTTTGGTAACGAGATGTTTCAAGATGTTCCACCGGTGGCTTGGACCCTGTTCCCGACGCCGGTGGGCTACTATTTTTTATATTTTTAAATGTTTTTATTTTTTTATACTAATATTTAAAAATGTAATTTATATGTTGAATAAAGTGAATAAATAAAAAGTACAACTAAATAATACTTTTGCATTATAGAAGTGAACACGGAACGATTTAGCGGATGTTATTGATAAGCTACCTGGGTTTGTTTTGCTATGAGTAGTGAATTCTATATAAATTACCAACACAAATAATTATTTCCAGT
This sequence comes from Caradrina clavipalpis, assembly GCA_932526535.1. Lineage (NCBI taxonomy): Eukaryota > Metazoa > Arthropoda > Insecta > Lepidoptera > Noctuidae > Caradrina > Caradrina clavipalpis. The sequence continues at coordinate 7,013,109 of OW052103.1, forward strand.
GATTGTTTATAAGTAATTATGTTAACAAATTTTTTTTTACGTTAATTTGGTCATTGTGACTGTTCCGGAAAGTATTAGTTACTATAAATACAAACATTTAATACCCGTTATAAAAACAAATTTTACTTGTCAACAAAAAATATAGTGATTACTATATAACAGTAGTATTCTTCATTCCATTTTGTCCCTCTTGTCTCACTTTTTTCAAAAAAATATAGAATATGTCAAATGTAGAATCTGTCAAAGGTAGAATCTGTCAAATGTAGAATCTGTCAAATGTAGAATCTGTCATATGTAGAATCTGTCATATGTAGAATCTGTCATATGTAGAATCTGTCATATGTAGAATCTGTCAATAGTAGAATCTGTCAATAGTAGACTATGATGTCAAAAGTAGAATCTGCCAAATGTAGACTAAACGGTTTTTAGATCTCATGTAATAGGGGGCGAGCCTATTGCCATTAACCGAGTACAAATCCAAACTCCGAGCTGCTACTGAGAATTTCATAGAAAAACCCAATTGCACTTTTTGCTCGACCTTGGAATCGAACCCAAGACCTCTAGAATGCCAGGTAACATGCACCCCTAAACATAGCATTTGCATAAAAATAATTAAGTTAGACATAGGTCAGTAATGAAATACCAAAAGTTAACTGTCAAACAAACTTTTATTAATGGTTGGTACATATTTGCAATAACAAAATCTGATTAATTAAACAAAGCACAAAGCAAATAAACATAAAATAAAAAAGAGATAAAATTATCCGTGCTTTCTATAGTGTAATAACTGATTGGTCCATGTGCTGTCAGCCCCACAGGTAGTCAAAGCCTTTTAGTGGCTCCGGGTTGGCTTCAGGACTGCGAGCACTGCGCTCCAGTGCCGGAGCTGGAGCGTTGCCCTGAAGCCAACCCAGCTGCGGCTCGGCTCCCACCAGTGCGAGCACGGCAAACACGAACATGGCGATGAACACGAACTGGAACAAGAAATATTCATTCAACGTACTCTATGTATGGTTGGGGTGCATGACTGTGAGTAGAAAATTACACTAACAAAAAATATCATTACTTCACAGAATTCGATTCTTATTAACAATATTACCGGTTAACGAAATAAAACAGTTATTGTTTTTTAAACCTATAATCCTAGAATTTTCTTTTAAAAATCTTATGATACTGCTTCCGAGACACTCCTTTAAATATATTTTGCTACAGTCTTACAGTTTTGTATCATCAGACAGTGAACTTTTCACGTTTTCGAGGATGACCTATCTCGACCACTTGAAAAATTTGCAGTATAATTAAAATCGTGCTTGACGTCTACACTATTTGTCAGTCAGTTTGGTTTACTCCTACAAGTCTGAGTGTCGAACAAAAAAACAGGAAAACCATAACAGTTTCATCACTCACACTTCACAGATGAGCAAGTGCATAATTTATGACTGCAGAGCCCATGTCGCTTGTTTATTGCAAGACTGTCATAACTAAAAAAACCTAATTTTACAGGAGAGCGATTTTAAAGTTTTAATTTGTGTTACACATATACATTACAAATAAAGACTAGCAAACCGTATGTCATTATATTTGTGCATTACTGTACTTGTAAAAGCATATACTAAAAAATATATAAATAAAGAGTATTTTTTTCACAAAATCCGAAAATTACGTGTTTTTGAGATATGTCACTCTTGCAATAAACAAGCGATGTGTCACAGAGTGAGACACATGCAAAGTCAAAGCATTTATTTCAATTAGACTAGTTACAGGCACTTGTGAATTGTCAAGTAGTTATACAGTAAGTTGAAGCTAGTTGTTCGTCCCAAAACGTAGGTCTTTATGGAGAAGAACGAGCAAGAAACTCCATGGACACTTTATTGAACTGAAAATAATATTGATGGCTCTGACAGCCCTCTTTTCCAGAATAAAGATTGAATCTATATCTGCAGCCCGCCCAGCAAAATACCGTAAGACATAATGCTATGAAAGTAACTAAAACAGACAAGTCTCGCGGTATCCACGTCTGTTAATTGTCGGATTTTCTGACTGAAATGAACTTAACCGCTCTGCTAAAGATGTTATGTGAGGACTCCATTGCAGCTTTGAGTCAAGCGTAATCCCTTGGAAAACTGTCTTTTCGACGAATTCCAGTACATTCTCATTTAATATAACGTTACATGAACAACTTTTAACATTTGGCAAAGCGAATCTGGTGCATTTAGTTTTCTTCCTTTAAATACTAAGTTATTTGTAGTAAACCAATTATGAACCTCAAGCATAGCGTTATTTAAGTCGTCAAGATGATGTGCCTTTCTATTTACTTTAAAAATGAATGAAGTATCACCAGCAAATTACACCATTTGGGGTTGTTTGTTCAGTAAATGAGGTGAATCATTAATATATACTAAAAAGAGAAACGAACCCAATATTGAACCCTACGGAACCCCCATCTTTACTTTAAGGCCTGATGAACTTACACCGTTTATTTGAACATGCTGCAGACTATCATTTTAAGTATGATACGACACATAGATAGGTGAAACGACTTGAAATAGTTTTAAAAGCTCTCTCGAACTCTGAATTTATGAATAACCTAAAATAGAATTTGTTCCTTTGACATTAGTTTGAGAATGTCTTGGAAGTGACATTATAAAGTAAGATGATGTCTCTCCTATTAATGAAATAGTTAACAAGTTACGAATAGGTAATATTACTTACGAATTTCATTGTTGCAATTTTCACAGATACACTGATAACACATCAGTACTGTGCGCCTTTATATATATTTGGGAAACATTGAATAAGTATAATAATGGCCTATGTAAAAAAAATATGTAAAAAACACTAATAGGTACTAATATATTACAACCTACAATAATATTGTAAAGCGGAAAGATTTGTATTTTTGTATGTAACGAATAAACTTAGAAACTACTGGACCGATTTCAAAAAATCTTTTGCCGTTAGAAAGCTACATTATCACTGAGTAACATAGGCTATATAATATCACGCTACGACAAACGGGAGCGGAGCAGCAACTAAAAACTTCACTTAGCACGGGTGAAATAAGCCACGCGAAACAACTGGACCGATTTCAATATTTTTTTCACCGATGGATAGCTACATTAGTCCTGCGTAACATAGGTTGTATAACATCACGCTTCGATCTACGGGAGCGGAGCAGTAACCAAGGACATAACTTTACGCAGGTGAAATAAGCTACGCGGACGAAGTCGCGGGCAGTTCGCTAGGTAAAACTGTATTAAAATAGAATATAATAAATAGCAGCAAGGTTAACTTGACTATAATGCTAATAAAGACGAATTTTTAGTTTGACGCAAATTATTAAACCACTGTTTTTTTGAAGTGAAAACTTCTTTAGCGGCGTTGGGTAAAAAATGTTAAACTCGCGTCAGGACACGTGACCCCGATCGAAAATTTTAAGCGGCGTTGTGCACTTGTTTTGCTCTCGTCAGGACACGTGACCCTGATCGAAAAATATTTGGATCGTGGAAAATCGTGCAAAATCACGATTTTGCACTAAAATCGTGATTTCCACGATTTTCCACGATCCAAATATTTTTCGATCAGGGTCACGTAATTTTGCACGCAAAATCGTGGAAAATCGTGGATGGATGGATGGACGGATGGAAGGATGGACGGATGGAAGTATGGACGGATGGACGAATGGACGGATGGACGGATGGACGGATGGACGGATGGACGGATGGACGGATGGACGGATGCACGGATGGACGGATGGACTAAATAGTACACGTGCTTGGTTTAATGGTTTCTGTTATATACATAGTAGGTACTTTTATAAAGATAATTATAGCAATTCGTGCAAAATTATTCCCTAACCATTCCAAAATATCAAAAATGCACAACGTTAATATTCAAGTTTTCACTTCTGCCGGCACTCCCGGAGTGCAACCCGTCCTTTTTTTTTAAATTGATTTATAAATTCGTTTGTGTTATTTTATAATAATACCCGTTTGGGTACGTATTATAATACACTTGACTGCCTGCCCCGTTGGTCTCGTGGTCGCAAGCGCGACTGCTGAGCAAGGAGTCCCGGGTTCGATTCCCAGGTCGGGCAAAAAGTGTTATTGGGTTTTTCCATTAGGATTTTCTCAGTAGCGGCCCGGATTTTGGAAGTTGGTGGTGTGACACCCCCGTGCCTCGGAAAGCACGTATAAAGCCGTTGGTCCTGCGCCTGATCTCTCTCCGGTCGTGTCGGATTGCCGTCCCATCGGGCTATGAGAGTTAGGGAAAAGGGAGTGCACCTGTGTTTGCGCACACACTTGTGCACTATAATATCTCCTGCGTACGTGGCTAGTCTGCATTAAGATTAAGAGAAGAGGATTACATTTTACATTATACACTCTTCACCGGCTTAGTTGATGCGTATAACAAGGTATGTAATGACATTGACATTGACTAGCGGGCCCGGCAGACGTTGTGCTGCCCTGAAAGTCCAGTTCTTGGCTACCCTACCCCACCTAACTACTCCATCAACCTACCTACCCACATACTTACTCTACCTACCTATCTACCTACCCTACCCCTACATACCTACTTACCTTCCTACCCTACCCCTACATACCTACCCTACCCTACCTACCTACCCACCTACTTACCCTACCCCTACATACCTACCTACTTACCCTACCCCTACATACCTACATACTTATCCTCCATAAGAATACATTTCGAAACAATAAAATTAAACATTTAAAGAATCAGCAGTAGTCTCCAAAGGTTGGAGGACTGACAGACGGACAGCGTAGTCTTAGTCATAGGGTCCCGTTTTACCCTTTGGGTACGGAACCCTAAAAACAAAAAATAAACAAAAACTACAACGTAACTAAAACGTTTTCTAATTATACAATTACCAACTATACAACCTACTACGTATTCCACAGATTACTCAACAGAATAACTAGTTGTTAATCTTGAAAAGGAAAAAGAGAGCCGACAGAATTTTAAAAACAAAAAAGAAACAAAAACTAGAACTAAATTAAACTAGACTAGTTCTTAGAACTGGAATGTATGTAAAAAAAGGTAAAAACCACTTCAACTACAAACGTGTGTGGAACCTTTGGAGACTTCTGCTGATTCTTAAAAAAAATATTTTTTTAATTGTTTTCTTATTGAGGAAAAGTATGTGAATGTCATTAAATTGGTTTGTATACGCATCAACTAAAGCAGTGTAAGGGAGAGTATATTATAATAATACGTACCCAAAGGGGTATTATTATAAAATTAAACAAACAAATGTATAAATCAATTTTGAAAAAACTCAGTGAATTATTGATATGCATAAAACTAAAAATTCGTCTTCATTAGCATTATAATCAAGTTTTACTTGCTGCGATTTGTCATTTCTATTTGCTAGTAGTTTCTAAGTTTATTCGTTACATACAAAAACACAAATCTTTCGGAATTAATATTGATAAATCATGATTATAAATATTCAATGTTTCCCAAATATAAGGTATATAAAGGCGAGCAGTACTGATGTATTATCAGTGTATCTGGAAAATTGCAACAATGAAATTCGTAAGTAATATTACCTATTTGTAACTTGTCAAGTATTTTTTTAATAGTAGAGACAGCATCTTACTTTATAATATCACCTCCAAGACACACATTAAACTAATGTCAAAGGAACAAGATCTATTTTAGATTATTCATAAATTCAGAGTTCGAGAGAGCTTTAAAACTATTTCAAGTCGTTTCACCTACCTAGGTTTCGCATATGTTTCACTCTGTGACACATGGGCTCATCCAGTCATAAATTGTGCACTTGCTCAACTGTGAAGTGTGAATCGTCGATCGATGTCAATCACAATTTTAATTATACTGCAAATTTTTCAACATACGTACATAAACTCACGCCCTTTTCCCATGGGGGTAGGCAGAAACCACGGGCCGCCACCTGCTACGATCCTTACACACTCCTTTCGCCTCGTCCACATTCATACATCTGGTCATACAAGCACGCCGGTTACGAGTACTGCGCACCTGACCTTTCTGAAGAACCTCACCAATAAGGCCAAGGAAGGTCTTTCTAGGGCGTCCCCTCCCGGCATTGCCACTCACATCTGCCATATAAATCCCTTTTGTTAGTCGCCTTTCACTCATCCTCTCAACATGACCGAACCATCTAAGCATACTCTTTTCAACATTTGTCACTACATCCTCTTTTGAACTGCAACGTTGTCGTATAATTTCATTCCTCACTCTATCGTTCAACGTTACACCACACATACTTTGCAAGGAACGCATCTCCACAGCATTAATCCGACTTTCATGCCTCGTTTGCCATACCCAACATTCACTTCCATAAGTAAGTGTAGGCACCAGCACGCCATTGTGCACAGCCAGTCGAGCCTTTTTGGACATCGACTGGTTGGTCACAACCGCGTGTATAGCACCATTCACTTTATTTCCCGCATTCACTCTCCTTTCCACATCAGCATCAATCTTTCCATCTCTTGTAAACATACTGCCCAAGTATACAAACTCATTCACTTGCTCCACACTCACATCATTTATTTTTCACATCACATACCGATACATCCTCTTCTCTTTCAAAAACCATCACTTTCGTCTTATTTACATTTATGTTCATCCCTTTTCTCTTAAACGCTTCATTCATTAATGTTACCATGTCTTGCAACTGCTCCGCCGACGATGCAAGAAGAACTTGATCATCTGCGTATAACAGGCATTTGACAGGCAACTCATTCATTCTTAATCCACTCTCACTCTCTCTCAAATCTGTCAAACAATTATCCATATAAATTGTTGAACAGCCAAGGAGACGCTACACAGCCCTGTCTTACACCTCTTGAGATGTAAAACCAGTCAGTGTATGCCCCATTTATCCTAACACAAGCACTGGAATCTTTATATAAAGATTTCAGTGCTCGTATCAAGCGCCCGTCCACACCATACATGGATGGAGTCGACCATAGCTCTTCAATCCACACACTGTCATAGGCCTTCTCCAAGTCTTCGAAAGCACAGTACACTTTCTTGTGCTTTGCCAGATGTTTTTCGGCTATGCACCTTAAGGAGAAGATCTGATCCACACATCCCATTCCCTCTCTAAATCCCGCTTGTACATCCCAAATTTTCTCATCAGTCACTCTTGTCACCCTATTAATTAAAACTTTCGCATATAGTTTGCCGACGACGCTTAAAAGACTAATGCCGCGGTAGTTTCCTGTTGCGTACCTTTACCTTTATAAAGTGGAACAATTACAGCCTTGCACCAGTCATCCGGTACACGGCCATACCTCCAACACATATTAAAGATAAGGTGCAACAGGCTTGCTACCACCCCGTCACCATTCTTCAACATTTCGACAGACACTCTATCATAGCCTGCAGCTTTACCAACTTTCATACCTCTCAATGCTCTTACAATCTCATCCATCTTTATTTCATTCTCTTCATCTATCTCTGAGTTTGGGTCTTTAAAACTGGCTTCCGCCCAGTTGCCCACTCCTTGCACACTATCGTGAGCACTAAACAAACTTTCAAAATATTCCTTCCAGCGTTCCAAAACCTTACACTCTTCACTCAATAAGCATCCATCTTCTGCTCTTACAACGTTCATACTTGATGTTCCTGTCTTCCTTAACTTACCTGTTTCCAGAACAGTTTAACATTGGCTCTGAAGTTATCAGCGAACTTCCTGTTATACTTTTCTTCCTTCTCATCCTTCTTCTTTTTTACCATCTCTTTCACTTTCGCTTTCATTTCGGTGTACCTTTTCTTCACTCTTTCTAAATCATCTGTCATATCCGTTGCCTGATTCATTCTACTTTGGGCCTTACAGGCTAACACGTTTAGCCATGCCTCTTTCTTCTTGTTTACAACCTCTTTCACTTCACCATCCACCCAAGAATCATTCGTCCTACTACCACATTTCCTTCGTGCTAGACCACATACAGTCGTGGCCTCTTGCACCATACTGTCCCTAGTCATATCCCAGATTTCCTCTAAACTGTAATCATTAATACTATCAAATACCTTATCCGTCTTCTCTTTAACTTTTCTCTTATATTCTTCTTTTACTTTTGCTTCTTGCAGTCTTTCTACTTTTATTCTTTCTAGAGAGGTCACAGGAACTCGAGCTCAGTGACGCCAATGCTTGAACAGACCATCTACCCGACACATTACCAGATAATGGTCAGTTCCAACATTAACACCCCGATATGCTCTTGTATCTGTAACCTTACTCTTCAATCTTTCATCTACAATAACAAAATCAATTATACTTCTACTATTATGCCTTTCCCATGTATACCTGTGAATCTTCCTGTGATTAAACATAGTGTTCATCACAGAAAGGTTCTTCTCCACACACATCTCAAGCAAATTTATACCATTCTCATTTACTCTATCATCTCCAAATGCACCTAACACTTTCTCATACCCATTCCTCTTTATACCTACCCAGCCATTAAAGTCACCAAGCATTACAATCTTCTCGTTCGCTCTACACCCATTTACTATACCTCTTAAACTATCCCAGAATTCTTCCCGCTCCGAAATTGAGCTTCCCATATCGGGTGCATATACGCACAAAATAAAGATACGGTTTAGACCCACTTTGGTTCTCAGCCACAGAATTCTGGGACTAACACATACATAATCTTTCACACATTTCATCATCCGCTCTGAGAGGACAACCCCCACACCCTGACAGGCCCTATGGGTCTCATGGACGCCGGACCAGATAGCGGTCAGGGAAGCATGTTGGGATATGTCCACTCCCTTTCTTTTTGTCTCATTCACACATAACACATCTATTCTTTTATCCTTCACTATCTCGCATACTTCATCAATCTTATCTTTTATCCCTCCCTGCACATTCAGCGTAGCTAAGCGACATTCCGCAGCTCGCTTTTCGCCCCGTGAGAAACAGTGACGTGGTGTGTGGCGAGTATCACCGCCGCCTCCGAGATTTGTTTTGTTAACTGTACTCATGCTGTTCCCACGAATAGCAAGGGAATTAAAGTGTCCACCTCTGCAGAGCCCCGCTTGCAGAGGTAAGGCAAATAGTGCCTGGGGGGTGTCAGGTCCCAGACAACCGGCACGCTCGCGGCTAGGCTCTCCCCTAGTCATGCAGCTCTCGGCACGGCTACCTTAGCTTGGAATGTAGCTATGAGATTGGAAGTCTAGCTATTGCCTAAGTCGCCTTTTACGACACCCAGCGGCTGAGAGGGGTGGTTCTATTCTATTATATGTATACCCGGAGACCACACGGGTAATTATATACCCGGAGACCACACGGGTACATACCCGGAGACCACACGGGTAAATTTTTCAAGTGTATGAGGATAGGTCATCCTCGAAAACTTGAAAAATTCACTGTCTGATGATCCAAAACTGTAAGACTGTAGCAAAATATATTTCAAGGAGTGTCTCGGAAGCAGTATCATAATTTTTTTAAAAGAAAATCCTGGGATTATAGGTTAAAAAAACAAAAACTGTTTTATTGCGTTAACTGGTAATATAGTTAATAAGGATCCAATTCTGCGAAGTAATGTCATTTTTTGTTAGTCTTATTTTCTAGTTCACAGTCAATGCACCCCAACCTTAGACAGAGTACGTTGAATGAATATTTCTTGTTCCAGTTCGTGTTCATCGCCATGTTCGTGTTCGCCGTGCTCGCCCTGGTGGGGGCCGAGCCGCAGCTGCCGCAGCTACCGCAGCTTCCGCAGCTGCCGGAGCAGCGGCAGCGCCGGCAGCTGCCGCAGCTACCGCAGCTGCCGGAACTGGAGCGCAGTGCTCGCAGCCCTGGCAACCCGCAGCCATATGACGATAGCTTTGAACTGCTGTTTGGTTGACACTGCGCACAGCACTTGGAGCAATCATTTGTTATCATTACACTATAGGAAGCACGGATGATTTTATCTCTTCCTTATTTTATGTTTATTTGCTTTGTGTTTTGTTTAATTAATTAGGTTTTGTTATTGCAAATATGTACCAACCTAATAAAAGTTTGTTTGACAGTTAACTTTTGGGATTTTATTACTGACCTTATTTTTGAACCTTTGACTTAATTATTTTTATACAAAAGATGTGTTTACGGGTGCATTATTATTACCTGGGATTAGTGTCCCACCGAATGTTCGGTTTCGGTCGAGTTTCGGCAATAGACGAGTTTTGGTTTCGGTGGGAAACCTGCCGAAACTACGACCGAAACCGCACTGTGCTCGGACATGTTCGGTGCGGTGAATTCTATACAAGCGACGAAGATTTTGCTGCGTCCACGTGCGTAATGCCTTGTGTTTACAGTTCGTTTTATTTGTTTTAAGTTTTCGTGTGATTTATTTTGAATTTGGTAAGTTTTATCACGTGATATAGCATAAGAGTAGATAGTAAACACCGAAAACCGGACAAGTGCGAGTCCGATTCGCCCAAGGAGGGTTTCGTACAAATTTGTAGGTATATATTAAAAATAGTTGAAGAATCGACGAGTCTCGCAGTTTTTTTCCGAAGTTTTTTTCATTTTTCATCGTAAATCGAAAACTATGCATCATAAAAAACGACGGGTTGCACTCCAGGAGCGCCGGCAGAAGTGAAAACTTGAATACTAACGTTGTACATTTTTGATATTTTGGAATGGTTAGGGAATAATTTTGCACGAAATGCAAAATTATCATTATAAAAGTACTATGTATATAACAGAAACCATTAAACCAAGCACGTGTACTATTTAGTCCATCCGTCCATCCGTGCATCCGTCCATCCGTCCATCCATCCATCCATCCACGATTTTTCACGATTTTCCACGATTTTGCACGATTTTTCGTGCAAATTTTTCGATCAGGGTCACGTGTCCTGACGCGAGAAAAACAAGTGCACAACGCCGCTTCAAATTTTCGATCAGGGTCACGTGTCCTGACGCGAGTTTAACATTTTTTACCCAACGCCGCTAAAGAAGTTTTCACTTCAAAAAGAGTAAAAAGTCTGTTTAAGCTTGTACCAATGATGCCCTTTCATACGATACTCCCCATGAAACGGTAAAGTCACTTCAAAATTTTGAATCCCCATTTCTTACATAAAGACCCTGTTTTTATGACTTAATTACAAATGTGCAGTTTTCAGATTTTTCCCTGTACTTGTAGTTTATACTTTATATTACTTGCCAAATTTTAAAGTTCTAGATCAACGGGAAAAACCCTATTCATTTTGATTCCCTATGATACTATCGAAATATACGTTTGTGCGGCATAAACGGCCGTATCTAAGTAAATTAGAGGTTTCATTTTTTCATGAGAGATTTAGATTTAAAACCTTATTTATTACCTACCCCCAAACTAAAATCGAGTGCAACATTAACATGATCCTTGTTAGGAAGTTTCGGTTTCGGTTTCGGTTTCGGCCGAAACTGAGACCGTTGCTGAAATTCGTTTTCGGTTTCGGTTTCGGTCGTAAAAACCAGTTTCGGTCGGACACTACCTGGGATTCTGTAGTTAATTAAAGCTAGTACCTAATAACTTTTACTTGTAAAAGTACCAGATACTTGTAAAAGTGTTCTCGGGTACCTATATCAAAAAGGAACAGACAACATTACTGAATAAAGTTGCTTACGACTTGCGAATACGAGTTAGCATCAACAGAAATGTATGGTTTCTGAGACTCGGCCAAAGAAAACACCTAAGTATCAAAACAGCGAGTTTATTGACGAGGAATAACCTGCGAACTGGTTATTGGCTTTTGCCATTAACCAGTTAGGTATTCCTAGCTCGTCGGTTTAGTGGCATCTCTGCTGAGCGGGTCCTGGGTTCGATAACCGGGAAGAGAATTCTTATTGAGTTTTTCCTTAATGAATTTCCAAGGTCAAAAGTCAAAGTCAATGTTAAATCCTACTATACTATTATAAAGGCGAAAGTTTGTATGTATGGATGTATGGATGGATGGATGTTTGTTACTCTTTCACGCTTAAACGGCTGAATGGATCTGGATGAAATTTGGCACAAAGATAGATTATAGTCTGGAATAACACATAGGCTACTTTTTATCCCGGGAAAATGTACGGTACCCGTAGGATAACACATCAACTGTGACGCGGACGAAGTCGCGGGCAGAAGCTAGTCATTTATAATTCCAATTAGACCATTGAAAGGCACTTTTGAACGTCCAATAATTAAAAATATTGAGTCTAGTTGCCCATTCCAAAAGGTAGTTTCGTATGGAGAAGAACGGGCAAGAAACTCCATACTTATATAATCTTTAAAAAAAAAACCTATTACATTATGTTGTACAGTTACATTAATTCCATAACAAATATGCTTTTGTCAAAACGATCTATCAACAATAAAAGTCACTCAAAGTACTACAATACGTACTAAGTGCTACAAAAAATAAGAAATGAAAGCTAAACTAATTTTAATATTGAATACCAATATTATGATCGTAGATGATCACTTCTAACATTTCAAAAGACAACGAATCCGTGTGTGAGCCTTAGTAATCACCAAATGTAGCATTAATGTCTAAGAAAAAAAAGGAAAAATAGTTATAACTAGCTTCTGCCCGCGACTTCGTCCGCGTCACAGTTGATGTGTTATCCTACGGGTACCGTACATTTTCCCGGGATAAAAAGTAGCCTATGTGTTATTCCAGACTATAATCTATCTTTGTGCCAAATTTCATCCAGATCCATTCAGCCGTTTAAGCGTGAAAGAGTAACAAACATCCATCCATACATACAAACTTTCGCCTTTATAATAGTAGTAGGATAATCAAAACAAATTACTTAGCATTCGTGTTCGGGGGAAGGAAGTAATTATGTCAGTAAGGAGCTTTTAGGGATATCGACCGTACTCCCGGGATAGCCTTGAAATACCTATCCACTCCTTAAGCACCTCAGTCTGTGTTGTCCTCTTATCGCTACGTCACTACGTGCTAGCGGCCGTTTTAGGGGGCCCATTTATCAAGTATGCTAGTCACCCCCTTCCATTTTATCTTTGCCATAAAACATTGATTGGCAGGGGCCATAGTCCTTCCATAGTGTCAGGAAACTAGTCTATTTAAGCCACCCAAAACCATAGCCCTATTCTTTGTTTCCATATTCTGCAATAGTCCTGCGCCAGCCGGGGATTGTTCTTGGGTGCATTTGAATAGTGCATACAGGGATAATTGTCGGCTGGTGTTCCATTTCATTGTAAAGTCATGTAAGGGGCCTCTGCGAGTTGGCTTCGGCTCCTGGTACGCCTTTCAAAGGTCCGGGACCCTAGGGTACCGAGATAATTAACGAAATTACTTAGTTATTCTCTGTTCCCCCTGTAGGCTACTATTTTTAATATTTGTTTATATTAATATTTAAAAATGTAATCAATATGTAATTAAAGTAGCAACCAGTGAATTTTGTCAAGGACTCTAGGACTTTCGGAGTAAAGTGGGTTCGTGGACGGGTCACGCTAACCCGGTGATCCTGATACCATCTTGCTGACTTGCTAATAGAAATATTGTGTAATTCTCCAGTCCGCTTCCGGCCACAGCGGCTAATCTTAATGCAGACTAGCCACGTACGCTGCAGATATTATAGTGCACAAGTGTGTGCGCAAACACAGATGCACTCCCTCTGCCCTAACTCTCATAGCCCGATGGGACGGTAATCCGACTCGACCGGAGAGGATCGGGCATTACGTGCTTTCCGAGGCACGGGGGTGTCACACCACCATCTTCCAAACTCCGGGCTGCTACTGAGACATTCCTAATGGAAAAACTCAATAACACTTTTTGCCCGACCTGGGAATCGAACCCAGGACCCCTCGCTCAGCAGTCGCGCTTGCGACCACGATACCAATCCCCATTGGTCAAACAAATATTAAGAAGAAAATGGAAAATGGAAAAGGAAACATTTACCAAGCGACAATTTGGTCTTTGTGTTGTATATCATAACTTATTAGGTGTGTATAGACTAAAACAAAAGTTAAGGTGTATATAATAATGACGGGCCTGTTGGTCTAGTGGTTAGCGGCCCTGACTGCTAAGCCGGAGGTCGTGGGTTCGATTCCCACCCAGAACAAACTTTGTGTGATGAGCATGATTGTTTGTTCTGTGTCTGGGTGTGATTTATCTATAATATGTATGTATTTATAAATTATGTAAGTATGTATATCAGTTGTCTGGTTACCATAACACAAGCTCTGTGGAGAACGCTTCGAAACTGGCAGCGAAGTGGGTGGACTAGGTTGTTGGGCTCTCTTCAATTAGGACTCCATGCACGTTTTTACATTTAGTTTATTTATTTAACGACTTTAACAATGATTTTGAGCTAATGTTAGGCGCTCTCTAAAGTTTGTAAAATAACACGCTTCGCCCGGTGTCGTCGATGGAATGGGCGGTGGCGCGGGCGTCCCGCGCTCACCGCGCTGCGCAGCTACCCCGCGCACGCCTCACCGCTGTGACGTATTACCGCTGTGACGTACTCTCGCTGCGCGTCGCCTCCCGCGCCGTGCCGTATGCGTGTGTGTGAGGCCTTGCGCACGCACACATGCAAGGCGTCAACAAGTTGCCCCCCTCGGCAAGGGACTGTAGCTAGTAGATTCTTCAGGTCGATCTTCGACTGGTAGCGGGCACAGCCGATTGAAGGCGCGCCGCAGAGTGCCCGATGTAGTCTTCACGTCTGCTACCCTGGTCACACCGTCGGAGCCTGGATACACGCTGGTTACTCGCCCGAGCAGCCATCTGTTTGGTGGCAGTCGATCATCCTTGACGAGCACCATCTCTCCAAGTCGTAGGTCTCTTCCTCCCCTGCACCATTTCTGTCTTTTTTGCAGCTCTGTAATGTATTCCTTATAAAATCTATCCCAGAAATGGGTCTTCAATTGTTGAGTTCTCATATATCGTGAGAAAGTGCTCAACCTTGTAGTGTCTTGTGCCTGAGGAGAGGGAAAAACAGTTAATGTTCGCCCAAGAAGGAAATGTGAAGGTGTGAGGGCTACTAGGTCTGAAGGATCAGACGATAAAGGAGTTAAAGGCCTAGAGTTTAGGATCGCCTCTATCTGGGTAAGAACTGTGTTCATTTCCTCATAAGTAAGGTTTGCAAGAGCAAGTATACGTTTCAAATGATGCTTAACTGATTTCACGGCACCCTCAGCTAAACCATTAAAGTGTGGGCTATACGCTGGAGAGAATTTAAAGTTTATTGATAAATTTGAAGCATATTCACTTAAATAGTTTGCATTTAATTTTAAAAAAGCAAAGCTAGCCAAATCATTACATGCTCCTATGAAAACATGTACCATTGTCCGAGAAGATGTTGACAGGTTTTCCTCTGCGGGCAATAAATCTGTTTAAAGCAGAAATAAAGGTTTCTGAGCTGAGATCAGTCACAAGCTCTATGTGTACTGCTCTAACAGCCAAGCACACAAAAATACAAAGATATGCCTTAATTAAATTACTGCCTCTACCCTTTCGGTTCAAAATCATTATTGGTCCCGCATAATCTACAGCTGTATTTATAAATGGATAGTCAGCATGTAGCAGTATAGAATGTTTGGTGTCATATCTATAATGTGAATTAGAGAGCCTACCACCAACTCTAATCAAACCATCAGAATGAAAGAATGGATTCAAATTAGTTAATTTATTTTTTAATGGCAATTGTTGTTTATTTTTCAATAATTCACACTCTTGATGGAATGATTCATGCTGTGAAATTCTGCATAATGTAATCAAAGACTGATTAAGTTCATATAAAGTTAAAAATCCTATACACTTATTTTGTGAATAACGACAATTATGTATAAATCTTAATATATAAGCTGTAATGCGCTGTAGCTTACTAAAGTCTGAAAATTTGCTCACATATTCTACTGATTGTTGCTCTGAGACATTTAAATGACATTGAACCTTAAATTCTGGCAAGTCATCTTCCTTAACGTTTGTAGGGGGGCCAGGCCAGTTAGACTCTGGTTCAATTAAAAATGCTACAGTAACAAGTTTAGTACTTGTTTATTTACAAATAGTTTGGTAGGTAGATAAATATCTACCTGCATTACAAAACAATATTTTAAGTTACATTGTACTTTAATAAATTGTATTTTATTTATTTTTATTTGTCTAATATCACCTAATGATTTAATAAAGTTAAACCAAGCTGCTTGAATCTCACTTGACACATCTTCATCCCATGTTATTTTTAATGACCATAATTTTTGTAGAATAATTTTAGCTTGCAATATGCAAGGGTTAATGAGTCCAAGTGGATCAAATATTTGTGCCATAGTAGACAAGATTGTGCGTTTTGTGATGTGTTCATGTTGTTTAATGTTTGCTGAAAATAAGAACACATCTTCTTTACAACCCCAAAGTAATCCTAATGTTTTTGAATACTCATGGTTACTTAAATTAAGTAACTCATCTTTGCTATATTCACCTACAAGTTGTTTTAAAATGTGTGAGTTATATTATCAGTCATGTGACCTAATGACATATATTCCTTAATGAATTCAGCATATTGCTTTTTGAATAAAGGGTCACGCTTGAATCTACGTTCTAACGATATGAACCTAGACAGGGCTTGTTCATATGAATTGCCCAGCTGTTGAGGCGATTCTTTTAATGGAATTGTTACAATGAATCGACCATCCTTTCCACGAGTAGTTGTTTGTATAAATTACTTTCACATTCCTGTTTTCTTTGGATGCAGGTTTGTGCTCTGTAACTGATTCAAGTTCAAAGAATTTACTTAATTGATCCTGAGGTTGATCATCATAGTGTGTACTTAAATGATTGCAGTGGACTGTATTAATGTTGTGTTGTAAAGAGCGTGTGGGTCCAGATATCAACCATCCAAACTTTGTTTCACTTAATGTGGGCTTATTTCTACCTAATGAAATCTTATTGTTTAACAATACACTCCAAAATAAGTCCGCTCCAAGAAGCATATCCACTTGGGACGGTGTGTGGAATAAAGGATCCGCTAATGTAATATTTGGAGGTATATCCAGCCCTTTATGGTTGACTTGTTTGCAAGGTAATGCTTGAGTAATGTGTGGAACCACCAAACAATGTATATTCTCAGAATATGAATTATTAAGTGATGATATAATGGCATCACAACTTTTAAATATGCAACTAGATTGATGATTTAACCCTTCAACTAATGTCGAGGTTGAATGAGTGGGTAATTTGAGCTTGTCACATAGGCCTTTTGTAATGAAACTTGAAGTGCTACCATTGTCTAATAATGCACGGACTCTATGTTTGTGACCACTGTGGTCTATAACATTAATGATAGCCGTTGATAGCAATATAACGCATTGAGAGTTATTAGTGGCTGACATAACCACACCATCTTGTGAGCTTTTTGACAACTGTGTGTTTGACTGTGATGTACAAAGCACTACACTACTTGTATTAGGAGTAGGGTGTGTAGAAGTAGGTTGAGAATCAGTACTACCATTGTTTGTACCCTGTGTACTGGATGGCCCACTCAAATGCAACATGGTGTTGTGTCGTTTATGACAGTGGCTGCAGCCACCCATCCTGCACTTAAATGATTTATGACCACTACGTAAGCAGTTAAGGCACAGGTTAAGAGATCTTGCCTTCTGAATACGATCTTCAATGGAAAGTGACTTAAAACTAGAGCACTGATAAATGGCATGGTCACCCTTACATAATGGACAACTGTATGGTCTGTTTTTAATTGAAGACTCAGAGTTGACAGTAAATGTCTTTTGCTTATGTGTACTTTCACCTTGTTTGTGGGTACTGGCACTATGCTTTCCCTTTAAACCATTATTATGAACCTCTGCAATAGTTTCTAATAAATCAGCTCGATTCTTGAGAAATTTGTTAAAATCAGCAAGTGTGGCTAAGTCATCTAATGCATTACGGTAAGTTTCCCATTCCCTACTTGTCACTGAGTCCAATTTACTTGAGACTATGTGTATAATGAGCACATCCCACCCATCTGTAGGCAACTTAAGTGTTTTTAAAGCTCTAATGTTACGATTGACTGTATCAATGATGTTGCGCAGAACTTTAAAGGATTCTTGCGTTCCATGTTCAATATTAATGATAGCTTGAACATGATTGTAAACTAGAAGCCGTCTATTATTGTAGCGGTCACATAGTAGCTGCCATGCAACATCATAATTCTCATCGGAGAAGTCAAGGGAACTTATTATTAAAGCAGCACTATCCTTTAAAGCAGCTCGCAAGTAATGGAATTTACTAATTCTTGGAATAGTGTCATTTAAATGAATTAATGAGATATATGTGTCATGGAACTCAAGCCAGTTGTGATATTGACCCGAAAAGGTAGGCAAGTGAATTGTAGGAAGTTTAAGATTGATCCCACCTTTATTTCCACAAACAGTACTAGCACCTGTAACTGATCCAGTGCCCGCAGAGGTCTCCTGCTTACTCAACAGCTCCTGGGCAACAGCAACCGCAGCATAGTACTGGGTCTCGTAGGTTTCACGATCTTTGTACTGCTCTTCTGGAATATCAGATACATTCTCTAAGTCACTTTGTATATTATCATATTCAGGATATAACTCCTCTATTTTTGTTAACCTTAATTTTAATTCAGTAATTTGTAAGGTACTTAAAGTATCACAACTTTTTACTATTTCTAAATATGTCTTAAATTGAGTTAATTTAGCTTTAAAGGTTCCACGTTTTTTAAGTAATGACTTGTAATCCATGATAACGACTCACTTAATGAAATTAAGGTAAAGACAAGCTACAAAAATCTTCAAAGTAATTAGTGCAAGGTTATACTTAAACTTTATCTGCAAGGAAGCAGTGAGGGTGCGCATGAAATAAAGGCAAACACCAAGCAAGCACGTGCAATGCGTCAGCAAGAGACCCACGACACGCAAACAAGCCACGTGGCGCACGTGGCTCGCTCACCAGCCCAAGTAGCCTAGCCGCAGAAAGCAACAGCGACCACGTTGTCGCAATAAAGTATTATTGAGCTGTGAACACAAAATAACAAATATGAGTTAATGAACACTATAATCAACCATACATATAGGGGCGGTACAAGATACTAGGCCTGACAATGGGAACTTTAAAGAAACGAGTAGAACACTCGTAATAATAATTTGAAATAAAGGGACGTGCACGTGGAGTAGATTCGCCAACGTTAATAAGGAATAGTAATTATGGAATAAGGAAACACGGCACTCAGTTTGCACTAAAGGTTGGCACTATAATTCTTGAGCTCCATCCATGATGTATTTTTCCTTCTTTATAATTTGCACGACTCCTCGTGTCGTGCTTTAGTCTTTAGTCCACGTAATGGCCGCCTCGTGCGCAATTTCTTTGTTCTGTTCGCGTCGCGTCGCCCGTATCCGGCTCGTCAGGACCAAAATGGAGAACGCTTCGAAAGTGGCAGCGAAGTGGGTGGACTTGGTTGATGGGCTCTCTTCAATTAGGACTCCATGCACGTTTTTACATTTAGTTTATTTATTTAACGACTTTAACAATGATTTTGAGCTAATGTTAGGCGCTCTCTAAAGTTTGTAAAATAACACGCTTCGCCCGGTGTCGTCGATGGAATGGGCGGTGGCGCGGGCGTCCCGCGCTCACCGCGCTGCGCAGCTACCCCGCGCACGCCTCACCGCTGTGACGTATTACCGCTGTGACGTACTCTCGCTGCGCGTCGCCTCCCGCGCCGTGCCGTATGCGTGTGTGTGAGGCCTTGCGCACGCACACATGCAAGGCGTCAACACTCTGCTTAACTTGGGATCAGATAGCCGTGTGTGAGTGAGATATTTACTTAAAAAAAAAAACTCTTGACTCTTTTTAAAAGCATTATTTTGAAGCTTTGAATTATTTATTAGAACAAGTTACAACTAAAACAGTTTATAGAAACAGTTTATAGTAGTAGAGAAAAGGGTTGACATAAATAGAGTTAATATGTATTATTTACTATACAGGGTGTTTGGCAGAACGTTGAACATACGAAAATGGTGGATAGGTGGGGTCATCTGCTACTTACTCAGCCCTAATTTATTTGGCCCTGGCCCACATATTTTATTTAATTTTTTGCTTTTGTTCTAGTTTCTCTACTTTCTTAACTTTTAAGTGAAATAAAAAAAATAAGGCTGAGCAAGTAGCAGACGACCCCACCCACCTATCACCATTTTCGTATGTTCAACGTTCTGCCAAACAACCTGTATAAACTCCCGTACATGTAAAATATAATACTATGTAATAGATATAAGTAAAGGGCTCACGCATTTCATAAGCCGTTGTTCAACAAAATGAGGAAAAACATAGATATTATATTTATGTTTTTTAATTTATGCGAACATATAATTAGAGTTTAATTCAACATGTGGTGTCCACACAACATTTTTCCTGTTAAGGTGTCAATCATAATGTCAATAAGTGGTCCGCACAACCATCATCATCTGCTTAGCTTTTTCCCGACCACGTTGGGGTCGGTTTCCAGTTTAACCTCTAAAACCCACCCCCACCATCACCGACAATTGGGTACCTAGTGTCCATCACCATCAATTGACATACTTTTTATGAACTATCAAAACGCGATTCTCCCATAGATTTTGTATGGCAATTTTGCGCTGTGACGTCAGTACGTGGCATACTCAATTGACTAACTACATATTTATTGATTTTAAATTAAGTAAAAATCTAATTTTGCAATAAATTCGAAATTAATGGGTTTTCATGGGTAAAATAAAGTGCTGTTTTAGAGAAGTTGTGACTTGAAATTAGTAGTTAGTGGTGGACACTACCCAATTTTGTGTTGCCCAGTTAAAATGGTTAAAATGATCATCCTAAGTGGTCTGCGGAACCCAAGAGGTAAAAAGTGAAGGTGCCACAGGCATTGCCTTTAGTGCAGGGTGCAGTTCAGCCTCAAGTTTGCTAGTTAGCGAGTTTACGTTTTGGAACAAGCAACTAGCTTCAAGTTCCTGTATAACTTGAAATTTCAAAAGTTCCTGTAACTGGTCTATTTGTAATAAATGCTTTGACTTTTATGTCAAACGTAGCTAATTAGTATTATATAATGTACCATTACGATCGTCTTCTGATTCATATTTCAAACAAATTACCGCAACCCTTTTCATGTGAGTTAAAACAAGTTTGCTAATTTTATGATTTACGATCTTAATTTGAAGACGCCACACAAAATTTATGATGGGTGTAAATTACATACACAGTCATAATTATTATTCAATCCGTTTACTCGCATAGCGTTTAGAAGGAAAAATAGAGACAAATGTACCTACTAATACACAGCATTTACTTATTTTTATTCTCAACCGCAGTCAGGTGATAACACCGGTCGTGTTGGTAAGATCTTGGTATATAAACATTTACATTGCAGACAATCACGCATAGTTCTCTTAGAGCCCGAGAAATCAAAGTCAAAATGAAATACGTAAGTGTCAAATATTTTTTTATGCCTCGTTATGTTATGACTTATGTCGCAGTAATTGTAGATGATGCGGTATAACTAATGCTATTTCCATGGTAACTTAAAAAAAAATGCTTACATCAATTATTTAATAATGAATGTAATGCAGTTAGTACTTTACATTTTAAAGTGTTTTGCGCGTGTTCTTGGGTCTGTCAAACAAATCATATCTAATACTTTATGAAACTAGTGTGTCTTTGTAATTAAGGATTCTGTAAACGACGACATGTTTAAACGAGCGCTTATGACCTATCTCAACACCCCCAGTATCTATGTACAAGTTCTTTTTACATAACAACAGCTTCATTAGTTTTAATTCTTTAATTCAACAAGATTAATTAGTTTTAATTATTTTGACGTTCAAAAGTGACTTTTAATGGTCTAATTGAAATAAATGATTTGACTTTGACTTTGACATAAATTATTAGAATTTGAAGTTTCGGTATATTTACAGAAATACAAATATAAAAAAGCTTACCACAGAGGACTAAAAACCAGCTGTAATTAAAAACAATCATGCAATTTTATTTTGTTATTAAAACTACAAGATAAGGAAAATACAGTTTTCCCCATAATGCCCTCACCTTAATAATAATTTGTTTATTTCAGTTCGCATTCTTCGCCCTGGTTGTGTGTGCCATCTTGGCGTTCACCAGCGCCAGCCCCAACCCGAACCCGCTACCAGTAGCCTACGCCCGACCTGGTGGTGGGGCCGGTGGGGCCGGAGGCGCTGGTGGACCTGGGGGCCATGCTGGTGCTGCCGGCCCTGCTGCTCCTGCCTGCGTATGTCCTGTGTGTGGATAGACAGCAGCCCCATCAGATTCAAGCACCACCACCACGGAACAACTATGAATACGGACACTGAATTTTATTATAGCTTTTATGCAAGTTTATTGCAAGATTGTAAACTAGTAAAAAATTGTGAATATATCCATTAATTTCAGACAGTAAACTGCATACAAATTCGAGGTTATAGATTCAATATCTATAAATATCTTTTTAAAATAGATTTTAACGAGTGGTCGTTACATACATACATACTATACTATAGGTACTACTATACTATTTCAATCTTCACATCTCCTTGTTATTTGTTATTTAATGCCAACACGTCGCGTCATGTTGATCTTGTATACTAAGTATTTTCCTCAAGTGTTGATATGATGTGTTGGGGTTTACAGTCCAGAATTCTTTTTAACTTCAATAAATATCTGAAAAAAAAATGTACGATTTTTTTACCTCACCACAAAATGCCAATTGTTTTTTTTTATACGTATATTAATAAAAAAATTACATCCAATTTGTCGAGTAATATTTAGCGTATGTACAGCAAAACCTCGTATGGAGAAAGCGAGCCGCCTTATCACAAAATTCAAACCGAATATCTGAATGATTTATAAGTCCAGCCCCAATACTTTGTGGAGTGCCCCAGATATGGGTATGTGTAGTGTTATTTCTAACATTTAAGTGAGTACATTTTAAAGGACTGAGTGCAGTCCTTTAAAAAGTATACTCACTTAAAAGTAACAAATAACAGGAAAACGCACAAAATAGCTGTTTTCACTTAAAAATTTCAAGTTGGTGTACATCACGCATATATTGTAAGCGAACAGCGTAGGCAGGGGTGTTTTGTATTGCTATTAATTTACATAAAATGAAACCATGTAAGTAGAAACCCAAAACTCAATTCGAATCCTCGAGAAATGTCGACAAGTCATAGGATGACAGGACAGATGTTCCCCAAAATAAGAGCTGAGATGACTGAAGGCTGCATGTAGCGGATATGAGAACGTGATGTCTGAAGTGATGAGAATGGTGAAAACTATTACAGAAATTAGTATATAAATGTAAAAAGCCCACCCGTATGGCGCCAGGGCTCATGCTGCCGGTGGTTTCGGAAAAAAACCTTCTAACAAAACGAGCCGTGTCTAGAATCCAGCCCTTGATCCAACTGCCTAACGAGAGCCTCCTTTGGTGTTGATCGAGGTTCTGTGTTATTGTGTCTTGGTTGTTGGTGTGGTTCTTGGTTTTTAGTTAGCTGTAACGACCATTGTCATAAAGATGACCGAGTCAATTTTATTATGTAAAAATGTAAATCTCCAGACCGATTCCGGCCACGGCGGCTAATCTTAATGCAGGCTAGCCACGCAGGAGATATGCACAAGTGTGCCCTCTTCCGTAACTTTCATAACCCGATGGGACCGAAATCCGACACGACCGAAAAGAGATAGGCGCAGGAGCAACGGCTTTACGTGCTTTCCGAGACACGGGGGTGTCACACCACCAACTTCCAAACTCCGGGCTTTTTTTTTATAGATGGGAAATCATCAAGTAACTTCCCCCGCCCTGGGCGGGGCAGGAGAAACTCCGGGCTGCTACTGAGAAATTCGTAATGGAAAAACCCAAATAACACTTTTTGCCCAACCTGGGAATCGAACCCAGGGCCCAGGAAGATGTGACCTTTACTCTAGAATTTGTGAGGAAAAGAGTGACAAATGTGGTCCTTACAAGTTTCTTGCTGATGATGACCCTCTTCAAGTTCAAGTTGGTATTTTTAATAAATAAATAAATAAATTATCTTCTTCTTTATAATAAATATATAGGTACACATCCATATTTTAATTTATCTACATAAAGGAAAATATTCTAACAATTAATAAGGAACTAAAAATAGCTAAAACGCTAAACGCTAAATGCAAGAGGTCTTGGGTTCAATTCCCAGGTCGAGCAAAAAGTGTTATTGTGTTTTTCTATGAAATTCTCAGTAGCAGCTCAGAGTTAGGATTTGTGCCCGGTTAATGGCAATAGGCTCACCCCCTATTACATGGGGCCTCAACATACCGGCGATCTGTGGGTGTACATTGGTACACCTCTGCCTAACCCTTCGGGAAATACAGGCGTGATGATATGTATGTAAGAAACTAAAAAAAAGTAGACTGTATTCCTGGCGCGTTGTTACGTTGGATTGCCAAGATTTTGGCTAAGGCAAAAGCAAGAGAATTGTTCCCAAAGTCAAGGCAAGATGGATGTATTACAGAAGAGGTTGATATCTGTAATGAGCAAAGGGAGTGACGCTTGATTGACAGAGGAAAATGGAAAAAATTAAACAGTTTACACCGTCACTAAAAAATGTGCGACAGGCACAACAAAGTAACAGTTAAAAAAAAAGAAATTCTTCATCTGCTTAAACTTTTCCCAACTATGTTGGGGTCGGCTTCCAGTCTAACCGGATGCAGCTGAATACCAGTGTTTTACATGGAGCGACTGCCTATCTGACCTCCACAACCCAGTAACTGGGCAACACGATACCCTTGGTTAGACTGGTTGTCAGACTTCTTGGCTTAAAAAAAATAAATTAGGAAATTAAATTATGTACTTCGATTAAGTATTTAATTTCTTGCAGTCGAGCAAGTCATTTTTTTTTAATGGTTTCCTGGCGACTGCATTATCCTCAAATACTTAGTATATAAAGGTGCTTTCGCAAATAGTATTTATCAGTATACTTTGAAACTTCGTCCCTTAGCATCGAAGGGCCCAGTACAAAGAGAATACTTTGAAACTTGCAACCATGAAATATGTAAGTAATTCTATTGAATATTTTAAACTTTATTATTCGTAAATAAGTTAGCTGTTTCGTACATTGGTGTTTCTATGTCTATCCACAAAATATGCAGAAAAACAGCAGTTATTTTTTGTGGGGTTATTGGCCCTTTGGTAATAGTTGTTTTTACATTCATTAAGTCGTCAGTTTTCTAATCTAAAAGCCCTGGCAGACACCTTTCTTTTAGCACCTGGATCTGACGACTAGTGATTTTCATAAGCATCTCAGTATTGCATTTTGAGGGTTTATTTATTTAAACTTTATGCACAAAAAAAGTACAAAGGCGGACTTAATGCCTTAGGCATTCTCTACCAGTCAACCAAAAGTGGTAAAGAGATAACATGCCAGGTGCAAATTAAAGTACGTAGAAAAAAAATGGAATGTACACAAGTACAAAGCAATTGAAATACTCCATACATTTAAACGGTACGGTTCTGACGGTTCTCGTAGCCACTGAAAAACAATTGATCATCCAACTTTCTTCAAGTTAAATTGCATCGGCTATGCTAAATGGTAATCATCTAAGATCTTTACTTCCTATAGCCGCCATTGCATAATATTTTTTTTTATTATATTTTTTCTTTTAATAAAAAAACGAGTTGAAAAGGACACAACAATTTTTTGTCGGTTATTTACGCAGAGAGGTTTCCAAATTCAGTTTTGTAATAACACACACAGTTTTGGAAGAAAATGTATCATGTTCCCTGTCTCCGACAGTGTAATTGATTGTTTTATCTAAGTCTTTGAACTGCACTCCTTAATTCAGGACAGCACTGCACCTGATAAACCCTAGGCACAGTATGCGGCTGGCCGAGGCAGTTCAAACCGAACAACTGGTAAACATAAACAAGTTTATGAACTGAAACTGGTCTTTACTAGTTATAGGGTTGGGTAATAATATGCAATAAGTACCTACACTGGTAATCGAATCTTTTCCTCAACCGTGAACCATTGAGGAAAACTTCAAAAATGCACGACGATATGTTGTTGATGTAATTTCCATAGTATTTATTTACAATTTTTCCTTAACCGACCAGTTACGTATATCAGATTTGCAAATTTCTGGTTCAGTAAAATATTTTGGATTTTGCATTTAAAGACCGGTTTCTACGGTTAGGTCTTGGGGTACCTATATAAAGCTTAACAGTGCAGAATGTCACACATAGTTCTACTAGAGCTCAAGTCAAAATGAAATACGTAAGTGTTCATAGATTTTTATACTGCACTTTGAAAGTTCAAAAAAAAAAAATTGCTACTTCTTAGTACCTACATGTAAAAATATTCAATACTGTGGGTACTGTAGCTACTGCAACATAATTATACAACCTAAACTTTTTGTTTCGATCACTTTATCACAAAGAGTTTTATTACACAAATAATTCCGAGACGTTCTTAATGTGTATTTTTCTAAATAATCTGGAAGATTGTGTTTATCAATTGCAATCAACTTACAAGTAAAAAAATATTATGTATACATAAATACCACGAATACTCCCGCCGTTATTAAAATAACAATGCAATTTTGCTTCTGCAAAATAATCTCTGTCAATATACTCTTAGATAAAGAGCGATCTTTTCAGTATTCCCTAAAATCATACAATAAATAAATGGATAATATCTTTCTTTCTTTTTTCCAGTTCGCATTCTTCGCTCTGTTGGTGTTCGCCATCATGTCATTGGTGAGCGGATCTCTGCCACTGCCCGCCCCAGGTGGTGGCGGCGGTGGTGGCGGCGGTGGCGGCGGCGGCGGCGGTGGTGGTGGTGGCGGCGGCGGCGCTCCGTTCCCACTATAAACCCCATACACACCCCACAACAACACCACATCTTCAGATACGGCTACGGACTCAAAATTACAGAAAGCTTCTAGTTTGTCACTTTAGAAATGCGGTGACATTCAATGGGCGACATTCAACTTATTTTCTTATAATGTACCTACATAATACATTATCAACAACACGTTGTTAAATGTTAAGATTAAAATGTTATTTTGACTTAAAATTTAATTTTGTGTTGTAAAATAATTTGCATGCTATTTTATAATGACTGAATGAGTTTTGTGCTGTAAATCGAACTGTAACACCTTTTATACCATCTTTTATGTGAATTTAATATGTACTTTACATACATACATTAATTCAAATGATTCGAACCAAACCTTGCGGATAACGTTAATGATAACGTGCAATTTAATTTAAGATAATTATTTTATAATAAAGTACATTAGTCCTATTTTTTTGTATTATTTCTGCCATACCCACTGATTGAAAGGTAGAGATTGAACTCTGGTTGTCATCATGCCAATTTTTGAAATAAAGCAGAGAAATATAAACAACTCGATGTACAAAAGTTGTACGACAATATAGTTGTGGGTTTCATTCCTGCACTAAAAACCTCTGATAACTATTGTAAAGTTTACCAAATGATTGCATTTAATTTACTACTAGATTTACAAGTGCCAGTAGGACACAAGAAGGTTTCCGTTTAATATTTAATATAGTTACATAAAAACACTTTTTTTTCTATGACATAAAATAAGGTTAAAAACGAATTAATTTTAACCTCATTATTTTTTTTATCAAAGTCATTTCATTTAATAAATTCGACCATTAAAATGCAATTTTGATCGTCAACTACGTGGACGTTGAGCAATGGGTTTCTCACAGTCCGTACGTTAACTAACTAACGACAGACCGTGTCGACGGCGCGTTCGTGTTCCACGCGCGCCTCAAAGAGATGTCAGCAAAGGGGCTACTGACTCTACTGAGTGCCGATGCCTGCCGGGGCTGCAGGTTATTCGAAAGAGATACTGCGCCCCCGGAACGCAAAGGGCGCATGAAGGAACATAGACGGGTTTTAGTCAGTAAAAGTCTGACACTAGGGGGGCGGAATAAGTTATTTGATGATTTCACGTCTATACATTATTTAGGTAATTGTTGTTATAATGGCCATAGTTAGTAGTACACATACTGTAAAAATGACAAGTTTTTACCTATTATGATGCAATAGATACAGCTCTGTGACAGACGCACGGTTACTGCCGTGCAGAACTGCTAAAACGCAGTAAAATATTTTTTGTCATTTTTTTATTGAATATTGAACCTTAATTAACATGTTATAAGGAACACGGTGATCTAAAATAAACAGAGACTATTTGCTAGCTAGTAAGTATAAACAACATACAATGTAAACTAACACAAGACACGTGGGTCGATGCTCGGCTGTGTGAATATATTCTCAAGAGTTGTTTACTCTTCGAACGCAGGAATGCGTCGTCATCAACGTTTACGATTTAGCGTTCATTTGCATAGCTACTGCATAGCAAGTTTCTCTGTTTTTGTAAGTAGGATTTTAGGGCGAAATACGAACCTACTCGTATAAAAAGTAGAGAAAAATGGTTATTAGAAAAAATCTTTTTTTTATTAATATTTTCATTCTTTTTTTTATAGAAAATACAAACATGTGTAATTTCATTGAAGGATCTTCACGCTGCTACTACATCTTTTTCTTTATGATAATGAAAAAAACATAGTGGAGTCCTAAAACTGCGACTCAATTTTTGTATACCTAAATGAATTCATAAAAATATAAGATTGTGACTCCGTCGTTGGGCTATTCAAAATTTAAAGCTAGATTTTGAGAAAGTTAAGGCCCTTATCGAAAAGTGGTCGCATGCGGCATCATAACTACATGCGTCACTTTTAAACCGTGTATTAGCCATGTATGCCTACGTACCTATAACCTTACCATGGAGAAAACAAAAAACAACGTAAAAAAAACTTAATGCACAATAACAACACGCAATAAGTAATTAATCACCGTCATTCTCGCAACCTTGTCCAGCAGTGTGATTCTCTAAGCCTCACTTCGTAATTCGAAAGCTGAATCCGCAGTGAGATTACAAAATGGTATTCTGTTAATCACGATCACGCCGGTAACGTGACCACGGCGAACGAATACTAAACCAATGACAAGTTGGTTCGTTATCGAAGTGACCGCGATCACTTTAGTGAGACTCGTTTTCGAGTTTGCATTTTAGAGAATCGCACTACAGTTTCATTAAAAAAAACTAGCGAACGCGTGGCTTATTTCACCCGCGCTAAGTTATGTCTTTAGTTAGTGCTCAGCGCCCGTATGCCGTGGCGTGATGTTATATAGCCTATGTTACTCGGGAATAATGTAGCTACCTTCAGGTGAAAAAATAGTTAAATTGGTCCTGAAGTTACGGAGCCTATTCGGTACAAACAAACAAAAAATCTTTCTTCTTTTTAATATTAGTAGTATATAGAAGATATAGAAGAACGCCTACGAACTTTTCCGAGCAATAAAAATATCTTAGCTGCTAGGTAGAGCATTGGTAATGGTTTCAAAAGTTACTCTTATTTATTAAATACTGTAGCAATGAGATACATAATCGTTGCGCCATTCTTTCGTTTTTTCTACACATGGTCTGAGTCGTCCCCTTTTAATGGACAAATTATGTAGAATTGTTGCGCGACAGTATCGAAAACAGGTAAAGATCATCAAAAATTGATAATCGGGGTGGATGAATTGTCTGTAGGTATATTTACTTCTGGGCGCATTCCCACTATATCACGGCGATTAATTTATTGTTGTACGACTGTCGTCGCTGTTTATTCCCATCTTAAAATCTGTCGTCACTGAAGAAAAAAGTCGCGGTCGACAGTAAACCGTGTCGTTCTATATGTGAACACCTCTATTTAAATACAAACAGATTATCGTGTCGTTTAAAGTATCGGGTCTTATACTTTACCGACACGATAATCTGTCGTTACGATAAAGTGGGAACGCGCCCTCAGGGCGCACGAAACTCGTTTAAGTTCGGTTTATTAACCGACTTAAAAAAAAGGAAGAGGTTTTAGTTCTATTTTCAACGGTGCGTTTTTTTTTAAATGTTTTGACACCGATGTCTCTGCCAATTCTTGACCGATTTTGAATATTATTTTTTATTCGAAAGGATACTATACAATACACGTATTGTTATTTGTCTTTTGTTCTGAATCTACCTGCCTCGCTGGTCTCGTGATCGCTAGCGCGACTGTTGAGCATACGGTTCGATTTCCAGGTCGGGCGAAAAGTGCCGTTGGTTTTTCGAATAAATATATATGTCAACTAATATTATTAACTATTATTATTGTTATTATGTCATCATAATATTGTAAATACTTTCTGTGCAAATAAACAATTATTCTATTTTATTCTCGTCTTTTATATTTTTTAGTTATTTAAAAAAATATAAATGCGCTACCTGACCTTTGAGGACAAGATGACTCAGAAAGTAATCTTTTTGACTTGTTTGAATCACAGAGGTCACACATTTTTACAAGTAATGCTATTACACTAGTGTAATAGCATTACTTGTAAAAAATATCTTAGCTACTTAGCTACTTACTTATCTTAGTTAAGTGCAATAGCTAGCTATTGCACTTAACTTCGTACTCATGCAACACCCATACCATCACGCCTGTATTCCGCGAGTTAGGCAGGGGTGTACGAATGTACATAGACAGTTCGGCGGTTTGTTTAGGTCCCATGTAATAAGGGGCGAGTTTATTGCCATATACCGGCACAAATCAACAATACAAAAAATACATACAAGACAACACAAACATTCAAGATTCGAATAAAAAGAATACTCGTAATGTATGCCTGTCACCCTGCGTTTGATAGTCTCCACTCTAGGACTAGTGACAAGATGGATATTTTGTAAAGATAGGGAATGATAAGGTGTAGCTGTGATAGCCTGTCTCCGATACCTATCTGATTACTGAGCGATACGAGCGAGCGAGCGAGAATTAAGTGACTGTGATTTTATTTACTGAGAGCAGTAAATAAAATCACAGTCACTTAATTCTCAGTAGCCGGTTAATGGTAACCGGGCACAAATCCAAACTCCGAGCTGCTACTGAAAAACTGGCCTATTGCCATCAATAGGCTCGCCTCCTATTACATGGGACCTAAATATAACGACGAACTGTGGGTGTTCATTGGTACACCTCTGCCTAACCCTTCGGGAAATACAGGCGTGATGGTGATGGTAAACTGATACAACGGGGTGAAACCAACGATTTCACTGCACCTATGCGAAAATATGTACGTGCAGCAAATTGGGTATGGAACATTAAAAATTAGAACATACATAGATAGCCTCCTCAAATAAAAAAAAACACATGTGACACTATTGTACAATTTTTCAAAATTCTTGTGTGTTTTTCTATATGTTATTCGTTTTATTGACGTAAATAGCTTGCTCCAATGATATACACGACTTTTGACTTTGACCGAGACGGGTAACCTGGTTTTCCGATAATAATCTTTGTAGGTACTTTTTTTAATACAAACTTTTGTAAATATCGTGTTTTTCCTTGTTGGCAAAAGGTACTATATAAAGGCGCGTTTGAAAACAATATTCATCAGTATATCTTTATATCTGCAACAATGAAATTCGTAAGTAGAATATTAAATAATTGAATTAATTTTATTATCTCCCAAGTCTTAACTTTGTTGTGTCAGGTCCATTCTTTTCTTTTATTTTATTTGGGTGGCTTACTGCTAACAATACAAAAATGTATAGTGAGGCAATCAACATTAAGCCGTTTACAAGCCTCCACAGTTAGCAATAAACTATTGTTGCACAAACTAATATCTATGCATTATTATGCATAGATATTAGTTTGTGCAACAATAGTTTAGTGGTAGTTATTGATATTCAATAACTAAGCATAAAGTAGTACCAAAGAATATAAATTTAACGTAAACATTATTTAAATTCATTATAAACAACACAACTTTTAGACAAAGCAGTGCTCATTGTTATTGTTTGCTTGATGTTTTTTACTGCAGGGCAAAGGCCTCTTAACTCTTCATCTTGTTTTTTTAACCAGGGCTATTTGTGACTAGTTTTAGCCCTGGCATGCCGCAATGTCACTTGCCATGTATAGGGAACCATTTGGTCCAGTCCTACCTCATGCTACTTTTTTTCGCCTTAATATCTAGTTTGACTACTCGATACTATTACTACTTTGATCCAGGATCGCGCGTCTCTTTCTCATATTAACTGTTGGTGAAAGATAGCAATACTCTTATTTTAGTTTACAGCCTATATTCACTAACTTGTTTTTATTTTCCAGTTCGCATATTTGGGTCTTGCCGTGTGCGCCATCATGGCAGTGGTCGGTGGGGTAGCGGCCGCCCCAGGGGGTGGTGGCGGCGGCGGCAGCGGTGGAGGTAGCCCCATTCCTGGACCTCATGGCGGTGGCGGTGGCGGCGGTGGTGGCGGTGGCAAATAAGAATCCGAAGCTACCACGAATGCCAACACCACAAGAAACAATAGCACCACTACGGATATGACTACGCTCACTTAATTACAGATAATTTTCTAAACAATCAACGAGTTCATCTTACTCAATTTTGGTTTCAATATTTTGATTTTATTAATTTCGTTTGTGATTCATCTAGGTAATATTCTGACGTTCAACTTATTTTCTTATAATGTAAATATATCACTAACATGTGATTAAATGTTATTTTTCCTTAAAGATCTAGTTTGTGATAGGTACTGCGACTCATGTGAATAAATAATAATATGTACTATATATTTGAACTTAACCTTATGGATTGCGTTAACGATATTGAGAAATTAAATATTTTTTTATTAAAGTAAATTAGTTATATTTTTGCGTATAATTTAAACCTGTTTTTGTTTTGTTGAAGATAAAGAAAATACATGATAAGTATGCACGGTAAGTATTTGGTGTTTGGCCGAATACCAAATACAAGTTAATGATTCAGTTTCTTTTATTAATGAATATTTCAAGTAAATTGAAGAAGTTGGGCACTATTAGCAAGTTATAACAATATGTTATATTAAATAAAATTGAAAGGGGTTTATTTTCGTTAGGAGTCGTTTTTATGAGAATTTTTGATGTTTTTTTTTAATAGTTAAATGTTTGGCTTTTCGACTAAACATCTAGTCACAGGACGAAAAAAAGATTAGTTTGAATTTGCAACCCGTCTTAAATTACAAAAAAAAAACATGCATATGTTGATAACAAAATGAACTGGATTTTCAAGTTCAATGTCAATATTATGGAGTCCAAAGCAATACAGCGAGTATCTCGACGGGACTCACCGGCTAACTGGTTATTGCGGTTCCATACTTAATCAAATGAATGTAAGATACACCTGTCTTGTTGTGGTAACAAACAGACTGCAGAGCGGGTCCTGTGTCCCAGAGACGGACTAGATATGAGATTATGGGCGCAGCCCAGGGCCCTGAAGATATTAAGGGCCCCCAGCCCCCATTGATAACATTGGCACTAACTGTATGCATTATTATAGAAAATAGTTATTTGTCTAAATGGCAATTAGTTTGATTAGGCAGGTATTTTATGGGCCCGTAGAGTCCAAAACTGGGTGACTTGGTTGACTTCCTTGAGAATTAGCAAGACGTAGCTTAAAATCGGGATAGGTGGAAGAAATGGAGGTCTTCAACCAGACGTGGGACAGTAAAGCACTTTTATTAGCCAACTGGTCCCAAGAGCTACGCTAGAGGTCTTGGGTTCGATTCCCAGGTCGAGCAAAGTGTTATTGGGTTTTTCTATGAAATTCTCTTTATAATCAGGAGCTCGATTAGAGACGATCGTTATGAGTTAGGATTTGTGTCCGGTTAATAGTAATAGGGTCGGCCCCTATTACATGGAATAAAACATAACGGCGGACTGTGGGTGTACATTGGTACACCTCGGCCAAACCCTTTGGGGAATAAAGGCTTGATGGTATGTTGGTTGTTGGGCCCCTACGTAGTGCTGGCTCAGGGTCTTACAAATTCACGGTCCGTCGCTACTGGGTCGGTTCGAAACCTATGCTGTTAAGCAGTTTTTTCTATTAGGAATTGCTAATTGCCTTAATACAAGCGTTTTGTTGGCGAATTACTTCCGAAGGAAACGAAAGGAAGGAAATTATTGTACAGAACCTTTGTCATGTCCCAAGTAGCACAAAACTTCATTATAAGATGTCACAAGAGGTAACATCGGTAACTTTAGCACTTATGAAGAGTTATTACAGTACACTCGACCTGCAATAGGTGAAAAGTGACCTTTTGCCTGAATAAGAACGTTATTATGTGTCACGGAGGCCACACTGTAACGCTTGCAGCGTTAATATAGGTAACAAGTTCAGTATTGTACAGCTTTAAGCATTTTAAGGATTTTGTGGACTTTAACTAAACTATATTCTGAACTGAAGACCACAAGTGTACTCTTAGACCACTTGCATTTTAATAAAGAACACGTGAGCTACTATAATGTAATCAGTTATTCTGTGGCTTCAAATAATAAAGATATAATGCCTTTTGCTGCACACAGTGGAATTTGTGTAATGTTAATCAGCTTGATACACGCAATCGTATAATAGCTCTTATAAAGGCCACATGATCACTATGGGTGAACATTATATGATGCTAAGTTAAAGCAAACTGCTCTATATTAGCTCACATGTTACCCTTAATCTCCGTGAGAGCTGAATACTTGTACTATCGTTGACAATTAATCTACTAGTGCCGTTAAATAAGACCTTGAAGACTTCCTTATTCAGCACTTCGTAGGTATAAGTATATTAATTCATTTCACAATGACCACTCTGTTTAAAGTTTTACCTAATTATATCTACTTTGGTCGAGGAAACTTTGATACTTACTAGGTGGGTACATGATTAACATACGCTAATCCAAAAAATATAGGATGATGTGATGATGATGAGGCTTAATCCGCGGATCCCTAAAATGTCTGCAGATTTTATAGGTTCACTGATGATTACCTACAGTTATTTGCATACATGTTACCCACTATCAAGCATTACGTGAATTTGTAGCTGACTTGTGTAACACAAGAACCAACCATAACAGCTCGTTACTGATTTATGTACCACGAGTGGACACTTAAACAGCTCATGCCGTTTGATTGTGGTTACTAAGGTACACATTGCTTGTCTGCCATTTTTTAGATTCTAACCTATCTACATACAATATTATAATAATTTGTTTCTATTTAGTCAAAGAAAATAACAACCGAATTTGAATAGAAAATGTAATGATTTTATACGTAAACAGCGTATTGTCAAATTACAAGGAAAAATAAAAAGACTTTTTTTTATAATATTATCATCAACCTATTTTATACTATAATTTTCAAATAAACAGTGATATTTTGAGAGCGCGTGAAAATTTTCGTCTATAATTATATAGTATTTCACAATAAACTCTCTTTCCCATTCGAATTTCATGTAGGTACATGGAGGAAAAACAAAGTTTTATTTACCGTTATTCTATATTTCTCACAAACTTTACAAAATGGTTCACAGAAAAGATGTCAAAATAATATTAATTAAGTAGTAGGGTGAAAATTGTTCACAATTTTGCCACTTGTGAATTGTCAGCTCCTTCAAAGAGTTACTAATATCCTGGAGTGTATTTTGTGCTGAAAAATAATTAAGTACTCTATTATTCAGCCCTTGTAGTGTAAAAAAGGTAACGCATACCCTGATAACCAGTCATTATTCAGCTCTTGGGGCGACTGTTACCTCTAATAAAGCTCAAATAACGCTGATATAGTGCAACCAGCTACATTATTCAGCTAACAGCTGATTAATTTGTGCCCAAATCAGAGTTATATCAGCTGAGTAGGCGCCTCTAACGCTATTATTCAGCAGGTTTATTCAGCTTAAAATTCCATTGTGAACAGTGATTCAGCTACTATTCAGCGCTTCTGTGCTACTTGGGGTGGGAGTGGAACCAGTTTACTGATTAATTGATCCTGATTGTAAAGACGCACAAAATTCAAGGCGAGTGACTTTTTTACACTACCTTGTGGTGACTATTATTATTGTTTATAAGCGATGACAATCACATACATTTTTAAGTTATGTTTAACTAAGTAGTTATTGATCATTTGTATGACACAAAACTACGGAATGTCTAATTTGATTTTTTAAATTAATTGCATAACATCTTTGACACCCCTGCAGTACATATTGAAAAGTATGACACAACAAAATATTCTTGTCTGAAATTATTATTCTTAGTGAAGTTAAGAGTATAACTCTGGTTGTATTATGATATGTCCTTATTGTTGTGGAATTAAGATAAGTAGTTTAGAAGTTATGAGGGAACAGATGAACATACACATTACACACCCACGTAAATACATACATTCCAAAACTGGGACGTGCGTATGCTTATAGTAAAGTACTTCCGATTTCACGAGACTGTATTTCATACAATATGGATATTGATATATCAGTGGATATTGATGAGGCCTACTTATAGCAGTTGGCGGCTATAGGCTGATATGATGATGATGATGATGATGATAGTGAATAATTCTGGCTACAGGGATTATCTAGAAGTCTCCGTTAGCCAGACGAAAACACCCAGACTAAATAATATGTCTGATTCATTTCCTCTGACGGTGGCGTACCTGATAATTTATGAGTATTATTATTGTTTATGACCGTCGTAGTTGTTGTTTAAGGAAAATCGAGAGTGACACATGATCTGATGAACACCTGTTCGAACACTGACACCAAAGAAAACCCATTTAAACAGTTTTTAAGACGCAGATCAGCAAAAACAAAGCACCGTTTTTACCTTATTATGAGGACAAGTACCTTCAAATTCCTTAGCCGTATGAAGGTATTGTTGTAACAAAACAATTAAAATACAAACGTTTTAAGGCTTCAGTATCAATATGTAACGTAAACAACCGTTTTACTAAAAACCTTTTTTTTGTGACATGAACGCTCTCTTCCAAACGCTATTAACAAGTCCAGCGATTAGATATTTCATGACAGACCATTTAAAAAAAGACTCGAATATATAGCTTTACTATAGACGAATTAAAAAAAACTCTTGTTTACATTATCTACACCGAGACAAAACGTGTCTATTTTTGATGATGTAATAAATTAACTACTACATCGCACATACTAGATATTATTACATCGCATATTTATTTACTGCGCTAGCACAAGCGTGTTTACTTATTTATAAATTCAGCTTTATCTCTTATGCTATAGAGTTCATTTTCGATAGTTTTATTGTAAACACGTATGCTGCAATTAAGTAATAAATATTTTATCAAGAAGTTAGCAAGTTTAGTTTTATTCTATCTAAACTTATCACATGTATAAGCAAACAAGCGCTAATAAAAATATGAATCCTGGAATTGACTACGCTATGTATGTTCATCTTCACTTCAGAACTAAGAGAGTGATAATAAAGAAAATATGAAGGACTAGCTTTTGCCCGCGGCTTCGCTCGCGTTAAGGATTATTATCTTTCATCCCCTATTTTATCCCCTTGGGGGTAGAATTGATCAAAATCCTTTCTTAGCGGATGCCTACGTCATAACATCTACCTGCATGCCAAATTTCAGCCAGTTCAGTTCAGTTCATTTATTCAAAAAACAATTTACATTGTATGTGAATTTTAAAAATAAAAACAAAAATAAAAACAAAAACAAGCAGCACAAAATATATGAATAAGTGATTACATTACAACATTACAATAAAATTAAATAAAAAAAAAAGCCTGATCCGTCCAGTGGTTTGGGCTGTGCGTTGATAGATCACTATGTCAGTCAGTCAGTCAGTCAGTCAGTCACCTCTGAGTAAAGAAAATATGAAGGATTTGTGAAGAGAGTGGATGATATTGTGTAGCTGTGGTCGCATGTCTTCGCTATATCCTATGCGAAGATTACAATGCATTTTTTATTTTTTCTTTCGAGCCTATAATGCAGGGCAAAGGCCTCCCCCGACACCTTCCAAACATTATTTTCTTGCGAACCAGCCCTTTTGTACGAATTATATTTCGCAAAGCAGTACCAGTAGAGAACCTACTCCAATAGAGTAATGGTGAAACTGCTGAACAGCCCTGCTAAAATTGTAACATTCTTTATGCTTACCCGTAGTCTGGTGAAAAATGCTGGTGTCAACAACCGCTTAAACCTGATTTTTGATTATGTTAGATATATATTTTTTAATGCAAACATTTGTCAATTTTTCGATTTTTTCCTTAAAGGCCGGCCAGAGTCGCCATTATCCTCATATGGTTAGTATATAAAGGCGCATTTAGAACCGTTTTATATCAGTATACTCTGAATACTTCTACAATGAAAATCGTAAGTAGAATATTAACTATTTGATTTAATTTTATTATTGCATAAGTATTGTATTATATGCAAGGACTTGGGGGAGGCTTTTGCCCAGCAGTGGGACATCAATCTAGATTTTTTTTACAAATGACGTTACTTCCTTGTTTTGGGTTCATAATCCTATTCAATAGTGATTAAAAAAATACTTTGTTAGGCCGTAACATACTCAAAAAGTAGTTTTTGTAACTAAGATAAAATAAAAACCTTTTTCTTTGATCTTGTAATTTTTCTTGTGCCTTTACAAATATTTAAACATGGAGTTTAAATGTTTATAAACACATAAAATTTAAATACCTATATTTTTTTTGATATGCCATCGGTATGCTAAGAGGAAGAATAATTAAAAAAAAATAGATATTTACAAAATGAAAAAAAAATAAGGCCTTCACAAAAGCCATTTCAAATACCATTTATTATTTCGGCCTACATATCAAGTTTGACTGGT
Organism: Caradrina clavipalpis; assembly: GCA_932526535.1. NCBI lineage: Eukaryota > Metazoa > Arthropoda > Insecta > Lepidoptera > Noctuidae > Caradrina > Caradrina clavipalpis. Next base: position 7,051,820 of record OW052103.1, read on the forward strand.
CTAAAATGCGACGGCATTCATTGCTGGTGACGTAGATATAGCAATACTTCTATTGATCCGAGTCTACCAAATCAATGATAATAATTTCTTGTTTTTTTTCCAGTTCGCATATTTGGGTCTTGCCGTGTGCGCCATCATGGCAGTGGTCGGTGGGGCGATGGCTGCGCCCGGTGGTGGTGGCGGCGGCGGCGGCGGTGGCGGCGGTGGCGGTGGTGGTGGTGGTGGCGGCGGCGGCGGTGCCCCTGCCCCATTATAATCCCATCACAAAACCACCACTACACTAACAGCTACGGACGCTACATAAATTACAGAAAGCTTCTATACAATCAACAAGTCCGTATTACATAATTCAATGTCACTTAAGAGTGCATTGTAGACTTTGGTTTGTGATTCATGGAGGTACTGACCCGACATTTGTTTTTATAATGTACATATATCACTGACATCTAATTAAATGTTAAGCCAAAAATGTTGTCTTGCCTTAAAGTTTAATTTCGTGTTGTAAAATAATTTGCCAGTCCATAGTAATGGCTGGATGTGTTTATGTGCTGTAAATCAAATTGTAACATCTTTCGAACTAATGAAAACGTGATGAAAATTTTATCATTGCTTTTTGTTATGTAACTAACAGGGTCATGTTCTGCAAATAGATAAATTAAATTATTTGGTAATTAATTTCTGTGGTTTTATTGTTTTAATTGTTCGAATACATATTTGAATCTCTGAGGTCTCTGCTTACATTGTATAGTATACTATGTGAGTGGTTGGTATGATCATTGCGTCTGAGAAACCCTGGAGCTGTTAGTCTCACCAACAATATCTGAGATTTACTATTGTAAGCCTGATAGTGGAAGTGACAGCTCGAACCAAACCATGTTGTGATTTCACAACACAGATTATCATCTACGTATTATTCGCTTTCCCTGACAGGAAAAGCAACGTTAGATTTTATTTTTCTTATACACTTATAAAATACCAAACAATTTAAAAAAAAAAATAGTTAAAAGTTAATGTTAAGAAAAGCCAGAGCGAGAGAATGCTTGGCCGATTTTTTTAGTATACCAATTCTAAGCATAATTGTAAGCTTAGAATAATAATAATAAAAATAATTGCTAGATAGTTATGTATCACATTCGGTATAGAGAAACAGTTTGAAGTTATTGTTTTTTTTTAGATATTCTACTGTGTCTCCTTTTGGCAGAACTAAGACCGATTAATTATTACCCAATATGAAAAATAATGTAAGTAACTCTATAAAATCTGAGATCAATAAAATCAATGAAAAGATGTGTTATTGTCATGTTAACTTTTATAATCTTTCTGAAATAAATAATATTTTTTGATAACATATAAAAGATTTCTAACATTTGGATATTTTATAGAAGGCCGGTATTATATAACTCGAGTACATTGAATACCCTGGTTATTGACTATTATAGAATCAGATAAGCTTCGGTAAGTTTACAGTGTTACACCATCGATAGCGGGTAGTGCAAGTGAATTAATCTTCTGGGGCATATTTTGAATTCGAATCGAATCGAATTTTGAATACAATATTAAAGGTTTATAAAAATCGGAAATGGAAATACGAGTAGCATAAGGCGATTCTCCCAACAAGTGAAGCGTCGCGTGCGCATAGCGCGCTTTTCGCGCTACGCGACTGTCGCGGTGTAGTGTGATAATCGCCTAAAGCCGTAGCCTTAGGCTAAAGCCTCTTTATTTGACTCAATACTCAATACTTTATTGGTTTCCATTTGTACATATAGGTCTTATAAAATATTGTTAAGATAAAAAAAAAAAGAAACAGATAAATATTGTTTGTTGTTGTTTTGTCATGTTGTTAATATTGTTTTGTTGTTTGACTTGAGTATTGACTATTGTAATTATACTCGTATAATACTTACTAATATATACTAGCTTGAGTTGTCTTACTGCAGGAACAAAAGCCTCCTTTATCTTTATTTATGGTTGTCTCTATCGAAGTCGAGTTCTAAAAAGTCTTTATCGATCGGATTCTAACTCATGCGGTCTTTTGCGCCTGGGGCTGCCGCGATGTCGCTTGCAATGTAAAGGGCCCAATTATCGTCTGATACGCGGCAGATGTTATGGCTCAATTCAATTTTAGTTTGGCAGTTTTCTAAATGACGTCACTCACTACTACTATGGGTATTCCTAACACGGCTTTCAAGTTAAATATCCAGAATACTCCGTTCCATAGCTGCCTGACGCGACTGGAGCTCTATGGATTTTCAAGAAGATTTGGAACCATTATGTATGCCACACGCCGACGAGCCTTTTCCTAAAAGGTTGCAAAAGACGACCCTTTAAGAGGTCTTTCATAAGTAGCTTTTCCAAACATCCGAGGGCGCTCGATATTGAACTATGGCTGAAACTTTCGAAAATTTACAAATGCAGATTTCCAGCTTCCACTTATATAGCATTTATCAACTTTTACAAATGCTATATCAGTAGAGACTGGAATCCTACATGCTTTTTGATGTCTGATTTGATAGAATAAATCGGGTCGGTAACACGGAGGCCGCGGCAAAATTTAACCAGTTCGGGAGACTTATGTTTGGCGAGTGAACCTGATATTCTGTCCTCCGTGACTTTGCTAAAAGTTTTATATAGGTGCGAAACCAGACTAATGCGCCGGTACTTAAAAATGACTGTTTTGTCCCCCATTTTTTGGTAAAAGAATTTATATCAATAAAATAAAATGAAACAAATTAAAATGAAGTAATTAAGTCTGAACATTACTGTTGAGTTTGGTTTTTTGGAATTTGGCCAAATATTTAAATACCGAATGTTTTTTCGAATATTTCATAGAATTCATAATTCGAATACCTAGCAAGATAATGCGTGTAGTTACATTGTAGATGATGCATCTAATAAAGAAAAAAACAAGTTTAAAGGCTCAAAAAATACGAACACTCGAATTGCATGCCCCACGCTTTGTTGCTACATCTCTACTCCAGGAGTTTTGACTAAGAGTGTGATGAATAAAGAGATGCGGTGGATAGACAGAGAGGAAGGAACTCCGTGGAGTTTTAGTTGGTAGGAGTCTGACACACAACTTCGCCTTTACCGAGATGGAAGCAGGCTATAAGGATTTCCCGAGAAAAAAAATGGAGAGAGGAAGATCAAAGAAGAAAGACGTGTTTGGTGAAGGGAGTCCATTTAGTGACTGATAGGCTAGGGCAACAGGGTGGCTTGAGACCATGGTTATACCCTGGCTAACACCCCACGTATTCGTAGATTCATAATTATGTAGTAAACTGTTTATAAAAACGTTGATTTATTAAGTTTTTTTCAACTGCCTCGTTAGCCTAGTGGTCCTAAGCGCGACTGCTACGCTAGACGCCTTGGGTTCGATACCCAAGTCGAGCAAAAAGTGTTATTGGGTTTTCTGTGAAATTATCAGTTGCAGCACGGTGTTAGAATTTGTCCCGGTTAGTGGCAATAGGCTCGCCTCCTATTATATGGGACCTAAACATACCGGCGAACTGTGGGTGTACATTGGTACTCCTCTGCAGAACCCTTCGGGGAATACAAGCGTGATGGTATGTTTTCACATCACTGAATCCTTGTCTTGATAATTGATTCGCGACGCGACAATAAAGCGGCTGGATACACATACCAATAGCCTTTTAAAATCGTAACACTCTTTTTGACTTTGCCATACTGTCCCAAAAAAAACCACGTGTCAACAACCGCTAAAACTTGATTTTTCGGTCAACTGAATTACCTATGTATATTTACATACTAGTTTATGACCACGACTTCATCCGCGTAAATGTCGGTTATCGGCAGGGTTTAACTTTTATTTTTTACATGGACCCCTAATTATAATTATAAAATTAGTAGCATAGGTTATTTATCATAATTTGGCTATTTGCCATTGAAAGACTCGTTACAATCGGTCTCGCCGTTTCAGATATTAATTGGGAAAGGACAGACAGGCAGACCAAATTAAGAAATATATATTATTGTATAAGTAATTTTTAACACGACAAACTGACACTTCAATTTTATTAATTTCTATTTTTGTGTAGGTACAGACTGCAAACTTGTAAATTTTTTGATTTTTTTCTTAAAAGGTCATCTGTTGCCGCCATTATCCTCAAATATTTAGTATATAAAGACGAATATGGAATCAATCCTTATCAGTATACTTTGGATACTTCAACAATGAAATTCGTGAGTAGAATATTTACTAATTGATTTAATTGTATTACTTTCTTGTGTTAAAATTCATAATCTTAAAAAAAGTCACATTTTTATGTTGTACCATAATCGAAAATTCGGTTAATTGCAAAGGAACGGTTTTTTTTCTAATGATGCTCGACGCTTTCCATTTTCCTAAAAATGTACACTCATGATATCAGTTTAAAATTTGTTTGGTGTGTCAGGGACATGTGCCAGTGAAACTCTATGAATATCACATTGATATCACATTGATTGCATCTATAACAATCAATTTAATGTCTAACAATGTCGCTTAATGCTATGTTTTTTTCTCTTTTTTTAATAAACGACTATTACATTTCATGAAACCTTTCGTTTTTTGGCACAATTCCCAGAAGTAACTAAAACAGGAATGGTTAGAAAATTTATAAATCGACCGTGTGCCCGACTGCTAAAAAAGTTGAGCACCCTTGTGCATTGCACCCTTGCACCCCCATGAATGAATATGTCTCATGCCAATTAAAAAAAAAAACTGATTTGTTAACTATTCGTTGGACCAATAAAAAACTGAACGTTGTAGTGTTAAGTAATCTGTAAATAAATAAATATTTTCGGTACATTTTTCTAAGTAGGTAGTTTCTTAAATAAGGGAAAGAGTAAATTTTCCATCTATTTTCCTAAATGAGTTTAAAACTATTTATTTAAAAGTTATTTAGTTTGACGGCTCTAAACTACGACGGAATTTATTGTTGGTAAAATATCGCAATGCACTTGCCTGTGTCCAACTATGTTGCTTACCTCTTCGTACGACAGGCTGTCAGACTTCACGGCTTCTGACTGTCCGTAATGACTGTCAAAGATCTGCGATCATGTACCTTTTTGTACCATTTTTTGCCCGACCTGGAAATCGAACTCATCAGCCGCCCTTGGAACCACAAGGCCAACAGGGCACTGGGACAGTTTATACCAAATCAATGACAACGATTTCTTGTTTGTTTCAGTTTGCGTACTTGGCTCTCGCCGCGTGGGGCATCATGGCAGTGGTCGGTGGCGTGTTACCCGACCCATGCGGTGGTGGCGGCGGCGGCGGCGGCGGCGGTGGGGGCGGGGGCGGCGGCGGCGGGGGCGGAGGCGGGGGCGGTGGCTGTGCACCAATCGCCAGAAAATAAAATCACCATCAGAAACAACACTGCTACGATACAACCACGGATCCTTGATTAATTACAGACAGCTTCAATACAATCAACGTGTTTTTTTCCCTCGATCCCTTATCATTTTAGAAATGCATTGTAAGCATTGGTGTTATTATTTGAGTTTTTTTTTTTCTTTATGAAATCTACATTATTTCGTCCAGCAGATTAATCAATGTAATGTCGTGATGGCCCAGTGGTTCAGGCATCCGCCTCTCATGAGGATGCGGGTTCGATACCGAACAAATATCAATGTGACGTTGCAACTAAGTTTATCTTGGACATCTCTGACATCGTTGAAAGAAAAAATCGTGAGGAAACCACCCCCCTAGCCAAGTCACAAACGATAATCGTAAACGCTCGGTAGGTACCAATAGATTTTCAACTTAATACCCAAGAGCCTTAAGTTGAAAATCTATTAAAGATTTCTAAGCGTTAGTGACTGGAATGAACGAAAACGCTATGCAATCTTCATTAGAGCTTCGACTTAAAACCAAGCACATAAAGTTGAAGATCTATTAAAGCCTACTCAGCGTTTGCGTTTATCGTTTGTGACTTGGCTAGGGGGGCTGGACTTTTATTATACTGAATATACGTCTGAAGCCACAAATCCGCCTTGAGCCAGGGTGGTAATCAATTCTCGGGCCTTCGCTGTATGAGAAGAGGCCTGAGCCCAGCAGTGGGACAATAATGGGCTGGTATAATTAGATCAATCGTTGTAAGCCATCGTTTATAAAAGTGCCTAGGTTACGTTTAAAAAAAAAAACTAATGGATGATTTGTAGATAGAGACTGGATGATTTATTATATGTATGTAGCATAATGTATTTTATTGACACTATTCAAGCATTTTTTAATCGGGTATATTTTACAAAATTATTTAATTAGGAAAAATAATAGGAGATATTAAAATAGGATATTGATTGAATGAGAAATAAAAATCCCAATGTGTTTCATATAAAAAAAAAATGTAGAGTGCATCACAAAGTCGATAATCGATTTCAATTGATTGGGCATCTCTTATCTACTTCGACCGACGTGACATTTGGCAAAATTGGCGGCGAATAATGGAATTAGTCACTTCCAAAATATTTTTGTTCATTAGGGCATGCAGGTAGTCCTTGCTTTAGAATAATGATCGTGTTCGATGCTTTTATCTCACAACGATCCCCTTGTGAAATAATGGCATCGAATGAATAATCGTATTGACATTGTACGTCAATTGAACGTGTTTTTGAAAGAGGCTTTTTTCTGTCACCCAGGCAGAATTAGCCAGACCTTGCTCTAGCTGAATTATTATATTTATTCAGCATGTAGATAACTTTTTGCAAGGGGAAAAATAAAACTACGATGAAAAACAGTTTTCAAAACATCATCGAATCAGATTTTTTATTTCACATAACATACCATCATTCCTGTATTCAGCGAAGGGTTAGGCAGAGGTGTACCAATGTACACCCATGCCGGTACGTTTAGGTCCCATGTAATAAGGGGTGAGCCTATTGCCATTAACTGGGTACAAATTCTAACTCCGAGCTGCTACTGAGAATTTCACAGAAAAACGACCTGGGCATTGAACCCAAGACCTCTAGCGTAGCAGTCGTGTTTAGGAACACGAGGCTAACGAGGCAGTAGTATTTTTTATTTCAAAAGCATCAATACACTTGAATGAGGGAATTTGGTTGGTCTTTTCTCCACGGAAACGCTCTCGCCTGTTTTCCTTCTGGTTTATTATTTTAAGACAATGATTTTTGACAATAAAGTTAATACCACCTATTTCTATGTCCCTATGCTTTCCTTTTTAATGACACTTTAATTTGATAAGCACTAGGGCCCATGGAAAATGCTCAAAATTGCCTATTCATACCGCTGTCAACAGAGGTCTAGTGTGCAAAGTTACAAGCTATTATTGAAAAAAAGAAAACATAGGGACACAGTTTATATACTTCTTATTTAGTTCATGAAATATTTTTTATATTGGATCAACATTCGAGAACGAAATAGACGAGGGCCAAACCCCGAAATATGACATTTTACTTATTTTGTTCAGTCGGATCTGCAGTTGTCCTAAGGCGCTGCGCAAACGTAGACACTTTTAGTTTCCAGTTACCGACACCGAACACTTTTTGATCGTCATGAGTATTTGTTAAGTGGTAGCAACTGAACACAACGTATGCGCTGGGAGTGGATCATTTCATACGGGTTCTATAGTAATAAAATATTCATCGGTAGCTTGTATCTGACACAAGACACAAAAGTGTCCACGTTTGCGCCTTGCTTTATCGCGCACTTTGCCGACACGCATAGCGATCGCAGGCGAGGGCGATAGTTTCTTCTAATAATTTCCAGAAATCTCTATGCCCGCCTAATTAAAAAATAAAGAAATCTGTTTGTGATCTGGCAAGAGTCTTCTTCCGAAGAGGGTTTTGGGAAAGTGAACAACGTAGATGATATTCTGTGTTTTGATTATCACAACTTGGTTTGTTGTTCTACTACCTTTACATGAGTTTTCAGAGATTGTTGAGGGGACTGACAGCTCAGAGTGTGTCTGATGCGTCCAATCATTCGTAACTCTTGGAAAACATCTTAAGGTTCTCTAAATTCGTTAGAGAACCAATATGAGTTTCCTTCTTCTTCTTCCTGCCCTTATTTAAAGTTACTTGGGGTCGGCGCAACATGTTTTTTTCCTCCATGTCACTGACTCCCTTCTCTTTCATATCATTCTTCACAAGGAAAAGATGGATCCCATATTTTCTTTGGACTCCCTCTTCCTCTCCATCCATCGACATTTATATTCATAACTCTTCATAGAGAACCAATATGAGTATTTAAAACAAAAAAATCTACAGAAATTAATTATCAAACATTTGTAACATATATTTACAACACATAATGCAGTTAGTTAAAAAACAAAAAGTGAATAAATTATACTCGTAACATTCATCGCGTATTATCCGTAATAGTACGAGTGATAGCCGTAGTGATGGTGGTGGTGGTGATGGTAGCGGTGCCCGTAGCGACGAGGATCAGGCTTTGGGTCCGCGATGGGAACAGGACTGCGCTGGACTCTTCCCAGAGGCTCACATCCCACCAGAGCAAGGAGGGCACACACGAACAACGTGACGAAAGCAAACTGGAAAACAAAACGTATTTATTTTTATCAGGCGTTAGTTTGATACCCACGGACTGCACTAAAATTTAAATAGGTATATATTGTGATCACAAACCAACAGGTAGAGTGAAAAAGGGAGGGATGTCGTTGTTGTCAAACAAGAAGCTGGCCCAACGGTGAGCAAAATAAGGGATTTTTAAAGGAACTCCTTTAAAAAATGTAATGGCAAAGTTTTTCGTCAGTAACACACGAGGTGTAAAAATGTTATAAAGATTTGTTTATTTATTTAAATTTTATGCAGCAAAAAGTACAAAGGCGGACTTAGGCATTCTCTACCGGTCAACCAATGGTGGTGAAAATTAATATAATTATTTATTGAATATTACCTTGCGCTAAACAAGCTTTCAACACGCTAGGAATTTCTCCTGTATCGTGGGAGCGTTTACATACATATAAACTCACAAACACAAACAGCCAGACCCGGAATAACGATCTGTCAGCCGTGCAAATATTTCTTCCGTGCGGGAATCGAACCCGCGACATGCCTTGCCCCAGCTACTGCGCCAAACTGAGTCGACGAATTAAAATGTCACTTCGTATTTTACATTTATAAATATTATTTTTGATGGCCGTCACACGTGAGCTACACACCACTTACTAAGACGAAAAATAGTTTTTAGAAAAACCCGCTCAAACCAAAGAAAATTTATTTGTAGATATCGTGGTACTTTTGACACAAACCAGTAAAAAACTAAAAAGCACCACTTCACTTTTTTGTGAGGTTTACACATATTAAGCAAATAGAGAATAATTCTCAAAAAAAAAACAAACTCTTTACAACAAGACACGTAAGTTATTACCTACTTTCAAATAAATTAAACGAATTGATAAAAAATACTTACGAATTTCATTGCTGTGATTTTCTAAATAAACTGATAAACTTCTAACATAATGCACCTTTATATACTAAAATTTGCGGACGATGGAGTCGCCAGTTCACTCCAAATGCAGAAAAAATTGAAAACAATTAGAGGATCTATAGAATTATGTAAAAAAAATAAAAGTTTCGTGGTTTTGAACTTATCTTATTTTGAATTTGAAGGTGACACTTAAGTCTTATTTACTTGCTTTATGTTCTCATATTATGAGTTCTCGAATGGGTTAATTGGGGCAAAACCCAGATTCTGTGTTGTTACTGAGAAACGGGAGGAATTGACCTGGCGATCGTACCCAGGACACCATGCCCACTATACCCAACATTCGCTTGCCCTCTAGGGACCAATGACGCAGCAAACCTCATTAAAAGTGCTGTAAACTTGTGATTTAATAATAATGACAGACCAGCCGTCAATTAAATCTGTCAACGGGATGGAAATAAACGATACAGCTGGTCACGGACCGTGGTTGAGGGTACAATTGATCCTTATCGAAGGTTTGGAGGATGAACCCCACTGGCAATCACAAAAATACAAAAAAAGGGTTCCGAAATACCAATATTATTGTACTTTCATGCATAACATTCTTCTTATTATTTGTCATGACAGTGGTCGGTACGGTTAGATGATACAGCACTATGTCATTCATATAGATAGACTGACTGCGTAGGCTTAGTGAAAACGTTACAAAAATCTACTTCAATTTCATACTTCTTTAAGATTGTTTGTGCCTTTTTAACTTTGTTATAACATTTCAGTTCGGCTTTTCTTTTCAATTTTTCACACCTCTGTTGGTCTGCGCATTTCGTTGTAGTGAGTGGGACTGTCTGATTATGAGAGCTCTACGCAGTGCCAGATACCGGGTCTTACTACGCACTACAAAGTGAGGTAAACCGAACTCTCAATTAAAACTTTTTATTTCTTTTACTTTAATTAGCTTTGTGGTTGTTTAATTAGCTTAAAAATCGATATAAATACTGTAGTTTTCACACTGTAGAAATATGCGTAACACGCTGTAGACAAGTGCGTAGCACGCTGTAGACGAGTGCGTAGCACGCTGTAGACAAGTACGTAGCATGCTGTAAGCGAGTGCGTAGCATTATCATAAATATAAACGTGTCTACGGATGCAACTATATTTATGGTGGAATATATGGTGGTCTAGTTAAAAGTTAGTCAAAAGCGTCGAGTTAATGAATATCGATTCATTAACTCGACGCTTTTGAAAAAATATAACTTGCCTAACTTTAAAGGTAGACTAATTCGTTTCATTTTCTTTTGTCTGTTTTATACCTCGTTTTGACCTTCCGTCCGTAACTCAGAACTCGTGATTTTATAAAGTTTTTTTAATTTTTAATTGTGAATCCATTCATGTTTTAAATGGATGGAAGGGGCAACTAGATTACATTTTGTATTTGTTTGCATATGACGTTCATAGCTGCCTTTTAATGACCTAATTTAAATAAATTATTTACGTAATTATTACTTTATTGTACGTCGAAGTGAGGGCAATCCTGTAGTCAAAAGACGGTTTTCGATAACATTGGTTTCATTTCAGTTAGTTTCGTGTCGTCATGGCCCAGTGGTTAAGGCGCCCGCCACTCATGCACAAGCTATGTGACTTTTTCTAATTTATATGCACTTACTAAGTTTGTCTTGGACATCACTGACATCGGTAACCATGTCATGGCCCCTTGAGGTGGTTTAGAAACTCTGACACTAGGGTGTGTGGGGTCGTTAGACCTTACTGCCCACACAAAGAAGAAGTTAGTTTTTAACAATAATAAATTAACAAAAGCCAGAGTTATCTGGTAATTTCGGTCGAATTGGACCCCATACCACATCAGTTCAGAAAGTCATCTCTGCTCTGCGCATGACTCTAGCGACTCCACTCAAGTACTAAATAAATTAGTACTCTCCTTCAACCTAGATGGCGTGCAAAAAAGACGCTGTAAATGTAATCATAATCCATAAGTGCGCTACAACTTCCATGGAGTAGTTCCATCTTTGGACCACAGATGGCATTGTAGCAATAAGTTTTTATTTTTCAATCTCCAACATAATTATACTATATCTACCTCGTAACTGGTTAGTTAGGGTCATTTAGGAGTGATCTTTAATTGAATTTTGATCATCGTAAATTATGTTTTTGTTTTTATGAAACGATGGCATCTCATTTTGCACATTGTAACAAATTAGACACCTTTAGATAAATTTTGCAAAAGATTAATTACTTTTAAAAGTGGTCCCAGGTTAAAAAGTTATCAATCTTTTTAAAACCTTCATTGACCAGCCTATATTCCGTGTTGGTAACTATAGTGCATGACATTACACGCCTGTATCCCCCAAAGGGTCAGGCAGAGGCTTACCGATACCCCACCCCTTTGACCGACAGAATTTGAATTCTGGAATCTGATAGCAAGTTTTTTTTGCTGCTAGTTTTTAAAAAAACTCAAGCTTTAGCAAAACTCCCATGAAGAGATAGATACCTGTCTGATTTTTCCTCCCACTTTTCACGTCATGTCGTTGATATACAGGATAAGTTTTTAACCAGTGCGTAAATTTTTTTTGGTAGTTCAGTGTCAGTAATAGAACACATTTCCGTGTTTAGTTAAAAAAAAATTATAAAAAAATTCATCCTTATCCGAGTTTGAAATAAGCAAAACATGGACATAATCTATTCGCCATACTATCAATGACAACTCTTGGCCGCCGCCCGGGCGCATGGCTGGGGTGAGGGGGTGGGGAATGCGCTAGCGCTGAGTGACAATAAAATATGGTTTTTAAGTATACATGTTTCGTAAGCGATAACTTTTTTTTTAGTACTAAGACATATCAAAATAAAATATACGTGTTTAATAAAACGTGTTGAAGTTTATTATGGCAAAATTTACGCACTGGTTAAAAATTTTTCCTGTATAGTAGTATGATTTCATTTTAAACTTTATATAAGCTTAATTAAATGATGTAAATAAAAAGTTAATGCTACATTATTAAGGTGATGTCTCTGAGTAGATACCAAGGAAAGACTAAATTAATTTAACCAAAATTTTAATTGTCATATTTATTTATCAGTGTTGCGTATTGTGCCGACCTCAAGTATCATGGGATGAGGGCAGGAAGTCGATGATGATGATTATGATGATGTTATTTCTTTAACACTGTATAGTTTTAATAGCGCGTTTGCTTTGTCGTTCCGTTTCTCTCTCTGTTGCCGCCGATGTAGCCGTATCCATGCCGATGGTGTTCCCCGACAATGCCGCGACCAACCCTCACACTCGCGCACGCCATTGACAAAATGGCGCACATAAATAGAGCGAAGAATGCGAACTGAAATAAAAAGAGAAAAGTCAAAATCAAAGCATTTATTTCAATAACAAGGACTTTTGAATTGTCAAGAACCTTTGAAGAAAGTTGAAGCTAATTGCTTGTTCCAAAACGTAAGTCTAAATGAAGAAGAATGAGCAAGAAACTTCATAGACACATAATCATAATCATAATCATTTATTTGTCAGAATATGGTAAATACATCAGAAATGTGGTCTTAATTTAAATAATAGTGTCACAGCTAGTGTTGGGTAATGATAATAATCCGGTTAATATCATTTGGCTAATAATCGATTAAAAGCCAGTAAGTAGCCATTAATAGCAATTATGGATGATAACCCTGCTGTTATTGTTATTTTAGTGATTGAAAATTTCCTTTCATGGTTTTCAGGCTTAGGACTTATTTGTAGTAAATAAATGTGCAATTTAAAACTAATCTGGCCCATTTAAAAATTTTTAATCAGCAATTTACATAGATTTTTTACCGACTTCAAAAAAAAGGAGGTTATCAATTCGACCCGTATGTATGTAATATTTCCAGAACTGCCCAGTTTTCGTATATGTTAGTCTATATCAGCGCCTGAACAAGTGTGCCAAATTTCAAGTGTATGTATGTATGTATGAATGTATGTATGTTTTTATGTTTGTTCGCGCATATCTCCGTAACTACAAGTCCGATTTGAGTAATTCTTTTTTTGTTATACTAGATATTGTTCAACTTAGGGAATACTGCAAGTTTCATCGAAATCGGTTCAGTAGTTTTTGAGATAGGGAATTTTAACCGATTTTTTATTATATTATGTTTGTTCGCGGATAACTTCGTCATTTGTGAACCGATTTTGATGATTCTTTTTTTGTTGGAATGGGTATACTTCCCAAATGTTCCCATTTAAATTTCATATAGATCTGATGAAGGACTCCGGAGACAGACAACGGAACTCTTCAAAAAATTACAGTAAATCAACAGCGATTGCTGCTATCGCATAAATATGCATTGTTTACGCAATCACACAACATAACATCACGGCCGAACACTCAAAAGGGTTACACAGATGTAAACAGTAGTATTTGAAAATTTCTCATCCAAGTAAACAAAATCGCATATTCTGCTTTCTTATGACTTTTAGTGGTGTCTCGTTAATTTACATAATATGAAACTTTCTTCATGGATTTGGATAACAGGAAGTTGATACTAAAAAGCGAGAAATAAAAAACTTTTTTACAAAAAATAACCGCCTTCAAAAACTAAAAAGACAAAAATAACTTTAGCTTTGGAAGTCGGTGGCAATACAAAACAACAAACAGAACCAAAGCCGCCGACTTCCAAAGCTAAAGTTATTTTTGTCTTTTTAGTTTTTGAAGGCGGTTATTTTTTGTAAAAAAGTTTTTTGATAATTAGATTTTTATGTACCTACTTAGTTTTTTTTATTCTTAATCAGTATTTAAGGGGGGATATTTTTTATATTTTTTTTCCGAAACATATCAGTCGACGTACTGATCCCGGATTCGGTTGGCGTCACTGTAGTGCAGTTTATGCATCTCTTTCTGGCAAAAATAAATATTAGCGCCAGAAAGAGATGAAAAACGGGGGTGCGGGGATGCATGTTACCTACCTTCCGCTCGGGTATTTTCCATTGTTTATAATTTACCTACGACGTATTCGCAGAACAGAGCTAAAAATAACTTACTTATTGAACCTTACATTTTTACGTATCGGTTAAAGTTTATTTGTAGGTATACATACACTTACATATTTAGCTCGCTTTTTTAAACCAAGTAATTAATTAGGTAGATGGTTAAATCACAAAGCGATGTGTCAATAGTAATTTTGGTATTGGCACTCGAAATTAACCATACTGAATTTTCCAAAAAATGTGTTCCTTTTATATACATATTAACACTTTTTCACGTGCAAAAAGTGAAAATAAATAAAAAGAATTACAATACTTTGAATCACACTGCGTACACGCACCCAATTTAAGTTCACACTCACAGATTTTACACTAAACAAAAAAAAAGCATTTATTTTTTTAACAATACATTAATAGCAGGGTTATCATCCATTGCAAGGCTATTTATGGACACTTATGGATTATAATCGATAATAACTCAAAGCATCCGGCTATTTACCCAACACTAGTCACAGCATATCCTGCCATACAATGGCGTGCAAATTCGGAGTAGGTGGGTACACTTTCTTAATACAGTATGCATGTCTATGATTACACGTTAAATATTACATTATTATCTAAGAATCTAAGTCGATTACATTATTAAAAAATTAAATTAAAAATTTAAAAAACCCCCGACACAAAATCCTAAGTTCCCTTTAAAAAGTAAAAAAATAAAATACGTCGCCTTGGGGGACCGATGTTGCATTTAGGGTACGACCGTCCCAAGCGGTCCCCCAACGCGACGTATTTTATTTTTTTACTTTTTAAAGGGAACTTAGGATTTAGTGTCGGGGGTTTTTTAAATTTTTAATTTAATTTTTATTTTATACTTTTTATAGGTACATACTTATTATAATGTCGATTTTGTTAAGCTGTAAGTACATAGGTTCCTAATAATTTAATAACCCACATGACAAATCATTTTTTAGTTTTTCTTCCCCACTTTCACACCCATAACTTCTAAACGGCTCAACCGATTTTCATCAAACATGTCTAAGAACACTCGTACGTAAGTCACCTTTCATACAAAAAAAACTAAATTGAAATCGCTTCATCCGTTCGGGAGCTATGATGCCACAGACAGACAGACAGACAGACAGACAGACAGACAGACAGACAGACAGACACGTGAAACTTATAACACTCCTCTTTTTGCGTCGGGGGTTAAAAATCAAACATAGAAATAATTAAACAACATAGGTAGGTAATAATGTCAAGGACTAATAATATTGCGATGTCAAGATGAAATTAAATATGAATAGGTGGTAGTTATGTCAGTTAAAAATAATAAAAATAAAAATAAAAAATATAATGTCAGCAGAATAATAACAGTCAAATATTAATTCATAATTGTTATAATGTCAAATTGTCATTTAAGTAGTCATTTAAATCATAATAAGATTTGCTACATAGTATGTCTTTGAACTTTTTTTTAAAACGATTTAAATTTAATTCAGCGGTTTCCCTTGGAATTTTATTATAGATTTGCGGAGCAATACAAAATATGCTTTTTCTCATTAGCGCTGTCTTAGCTCTGCGCACTCGTAACATGTCATTTCGCCTGTTACGATTAACAGTATCTGACATACGTGGAAACAAATGTGAGTTTTGTCTAACAAATAACGCAGTTTCGTAAATATACAAAGACGGTAGTGTAAGAATTTTATACTTTTTGAAATAAGGTTCACAACTGTCCGTTACCTGAAGTCCAAACATGGCTCTAATGCATCGCTTTTGCGCTTTAAAACCAGCTTCTCTGTTCGTCGAATTGCCCCAGAATATGACACCATATCTTAATAATGATTCGGCGAGACCATGATATGCTGTGAGAAGTGTTTCTATATTAACTGTTGGAGCAAGTTTGTATAACGCGTAAGCAGCACTACTAATTTTCTTACAAAGCGAGTCAATACACTACACTCTTTTCAAAATGGTTTTAATAAAATCTTGGTTACAGTTAAACAATTACTTCCTAAGAAGGCTCTTAGCTCAAAGTCAATTCATTTATTTTAATTAGTCCATTAAAAGGCAATTTTTAACATCCTTTACAAGAAAAAAAAAGAATTCTTCTTTAGGGAAGATTTGGATGGAGAAGAATGGGCACGAACCTTCAAAGTTATCTACTTTCGACGATCTCTCTTATGGCTAGAATTGACAAACGTTACTACGACTAAGCGATATTCCTATCGCACTAGAAGTGCAAGATATAGCCGGAAAATGATTTAAGTCAAAGGACATGCTAAGTAACGTTAATCAATCAACCCTTCGAAGATAGTTCATAATTTTCATCGTAGGTATTACTTCTAAAATCGTCACAAATGACAAAAATGAAAATGGCACATGCTGTAGTAAAAATATTATCCAATCATATTATTATACATTTAATATATCCATATACCAAGGATATATTTAGACATATAATAATATTTACCTATATTCATCATAATGGTCTTTTTCCATTACAAAACTTGTCTGCTTAAAACAAGTTTGGTACCACTAAATACAATACTGTGATTATGGCATTTTCGACTTGTATATTTTTCAAACAAAAGTTCATAAAATACTGTCTTCTGGAACTCGGTTAGGTCCGCGCGTATGCCGATTTATGCAGTATAAAGTCCATGCAAACATGAACTTTAACTATTATGTAGAAGCCTGAGTTTTCCTACACAGTGTGAAATGCGCCTGTTTGGTGAAATATGTGCCTTTTTGTACTGGTTTTACTATACGTTAAGTCATTGCTAACACAATATTAGAATTTGCCAGTCGGAAAATGCCCCTTGTTGTTCCGTACCCAAAGGTTGCATTACGGAACCCTATAACAAAGAATCCGCTGTCACTATTTCACAAATTTAACCATCATCATCACGCCTGTTTTCCCCGAAGGGTTAGGCAGAGGTGTACCAATGTACACCCACAGTGCGCCGGTATGCTTTAGGTCCCATGTAATAGGGGGCGAGCCTATTGTCATAAAATATAAAACCCATAAAACAAGTTTTAAAATTAACCTTTAAAATTAACCTACTGATTGTAAATATTATTGATGATATTACTTACGTATCTCATTTCGATAGTTGTTAATGTACTGTTCGATACCATAATTCCGAGATATTTATATGCTTAATTGTGAAGGTCATTGGATTAGCACGTCGATGGCAAGTTTTTTTCAAAATGCCTTCTATGACTCGGATTATATTCAATGAAAATCATTCTAACGACAACTAACTAACATTCGAACGAGGCAGTAGCAGTTGAAAAAGGCTGTGCGCAAACTTAGTTAAGGCAGTTGTTTTTTTTAAATTTTGTTTTGTTATAAATCGCGAGTTTTGTTTCGGTGTGCTTACTGTAAAAAGAGGGGTGTTATATGTTCGACATATATGTGTGTCTATCTGTGGCACCATAGCTCGTAAACTGGTAAACCGATTTGAATGCGGCATTTTTTATTTGATAGCTGGTTTCCTAGCGATGGTTTTTAGATATGTTTGATCAAAATCGGTTTAGCCGTTTCAAGGTTATCAGCTCTTTTGTTAGCTGCAGTAGGGAACCTTTTTTCTTCTGTCGAGGGTTACTTGAAATTTTTAATTGTATTATTGTAGAGCGAAAGATTGACTACAAACCTTGACTTTCCTACTTGTGCACAGCCTTGAACTTGTTACCATCTGATAAAACAGGTTCAGTAGAATCAGAAGATGCTAGAAATGAATCTAAATAAAAAAGTTGATATCAGCGTGAATCGTCGACTGCATCATTACTATTCAAATGGTATTCTGGTAATTAATGAACAATATTTTGATAAAAACATCTGTATTAATTCTTGAACCTGCGACTAGCCACCTCATCATCATCGTCATCATATCAGCCGTAAGGTGGACTGCTGGACACAGGCCTCCCATAAATTTCCATAGGGACCGGTTGAATCCAAATAAGTCACCCACAAAAATTAATTTAAACATGCAGGTTTCCATGTATCTGTGGGATGTACAGTCCGGAAACGTATTGTTTAGCAAATTGGCACACTCGCATTAGTTATAGCCGTGTTATAGGAATTTTGCCATTTCATTATTCAAAATAATAATTATCTACTGTTACGGCTCAATTCAATCTAAGCTTTTAATTAGTGTCGGACTGCTACACCGCTCGATAGGTGCGAGTGTCACACGTTTGACAAAACACAACTGGCCTTATGCCGTAAGACAGCCACAGCGTTCCAGCACCTTCCAGCAATCAGCAGTGCTGCACCAAACGATTAATTTGAAGAGCACACACACACACACGAAAAAACGAACAGTCGCGATCACGTTAAACAATAACAAACGTGCCAAACGTGTAAAAAATACGCTTCCCAAACTGATAAAAAAAAGAAACGATTTCAAAGACTTTACTTTAATGAAGAACAAAGTCTTAAATTTCAATATATCATAATTGAACTGTAAAATATATTTTATTAATACTCTGGAACTCAACCCCAAACCACCCTTCACCGCTATAATCTAGGATGAACGCACACTTAATATCTAGATCCATATGAGCTGTAGCTGCTCTTCTTTTTGGTCACTATTATCTTCTTGGTTGGACTGCGAGCCTCCCTCAGCAATGGCTGCGCACTCTCAAGCTCAGGAGCAACAGGGTTCGCGCCAACCAGCGCCAGAATGGCGACTACCAGCAGAGCAAATAATGCGAGCTGAAAGGAAAAGATTAGGTTTATTTTTCAGTTCATTGGCGCTATATTGAGAAAGTAAATGGGTAATTTTGAAGGAGGAATTTTAATAATGGAGGTCTTTCAAAACTGCCTTATACGGCTACCACGGCTATATTCGTGTGGGCGGAAACCGTTATATATACCGTAAGGAAAAATGTCTATATTGGATACCCTGTAAGGTACCCAGACAATACTTAATCTATGTACCTACCTCAATTAAATACCTCATTAGAGAATGTCTCTTACAAAAGCTAATCCTATGCAGTGTGTTTCCAAATGCAGCTACTATATAAATTTTCCACTATTCACAAATATAATTTACGTAGGTATATAACTTTAACATTTACGAAATGTACGACATTATGAAACGATCAATTCTGACCAGTCAAACACCAATTTCACCTTTTGGTAAATTTGAATGGTAAATTTTTCAGAACAACAATATAAATTACGAAAAGGTTACATAAATTAATAATGACTTACGAGTTTCATGTTGAGTTTGGTGTGCAGTCCTGAAGAACGATGCGGGATGCGCTCTGATGGACGCATATATAAGTTACACTCTCAAGGTCAATGGAACTGGTACTTTATAATTGCAAGAATGCAAAAACACAGAAACATCTATTAATAAACAAATCGGTCCGTCAAAATGATGTAGAACTAATATCTATACCGGTCAAGTGTATAATTTGTTATTCTTCAAATAATCTGTCCAATTGCTTTAAGATGTTGTGACATTTGGCAGTATCAGAATAGGTATTTCAAAATCGCTACTCAAGAACATAATTGAATCAAATGGGTTCCTCTAAATGTGGCAGGCGTAAGCAAGATGGCGGGATGGGCATCCCTAGCATGAATCCAAAGAACTACTAGATTACTTTATACCAGAACAGTATCCGCTTTTAATAAATTATGCAGGGTAAAATTAGTTCAAACAGCTGGTATATGGCATTCAGTGTGGGGTTTTCACTAAATATGTAATAGGGGCATTTTTGAATTTTGCATGAAGTATGAGCGCTGAGGTAATGACGATAGGATTATCTTGTTATCTTATTGTTCATTAGTAACCGGATGTAGAATTATTATGCATAAGGTAAACGGCAAGTATCTTCATAAAACCTTTAAGGAAAACATGATATGAAGTTAATTAGCTACATTCGGTGCTATTATAGCTTCTGCTTCAAGCTTTTGTTTCATGATTGTAGTAAAATATATACTAGGTACTAGCTTTCGCGACTTCGTGAACGTCAATGTACTACGGTAACTGTACATTTTTCCGGGATAAAAAGTAGATTATGTGTTATTTCAGATTATAATCTATCTATGTACAGTCAGCAAAAGAGATAAGTAACCAGGGTCGCCTAATCAATTCAAAGTTTTTCAAAAACCGAGAGAAGTTTTTTAATGAATTTTATTTTTATTAATAAAGAATAAACAGTTTATTAATTAAATCAAATTTTATTTAAAAACGACCACCGGTTTGAAAGAAAACTTCAACTATATTCGACGGTCTGGTTACTTATCTCTTTTGTTGACCGTACCTAATTTTATCCAGATCCAGCGAGAAAGACAATAAGACATTAGGCAATAGTATAGGTTTGTATATGTCCTACCTCTTAGGCCCAAGACCTCTATCTAGTGTAGCAGACGCGCTTAGTACCACTAGGCTAACGAGGCAGCTTTGAAAGAGCAACAAAAAATGAATGAAATATAGTAATAGATAATACATATTCAAAATTATATACACACGCCATAAGTATTAACCATTAGTCATTCAAATACTGGTTTTAAAATTATCGTAGGTATTAATTAATAAAAACAGGTATTCGAAATAAATCAAGACCTAAATTCGTTTTCTGTCACGGTTCACGCTTTAGCAAAACGTTTGTTTTACATATGTAGGTATATTACAGACTAAGATCCTGTAGTCGACAGATCTAGGTCACTTAGCATAGTTGAAATGAAAATAGTATCAATAAAGAAATATGTAGCCTAAAAGGTATGTGTAACTGAACCTGCTAGATTGTAGGATATTTTTCAGAAGGTAAGTTCTCAGAACTAATATCCTTTAAAATCTAGTTAGTGGCAATCTCGTTTTGACAAAAATATATGTCAAAATCTTAAAAAATTAAGCAAAGATATTATAGTGCACTCCCTCTTCCCTAACTCTTATATTCCGATGGGACGGCAATCCGACACAATCAGGGACAGATCAGGCGCAGGACCAACGGCTTTACGTGCTTTCCGAGGCACGGGGATGTCACACCACCAACTTTCAAACTCCGGGCTGTTACTGAGAAATTCCTAGAACTGTTACGCTCAACAGTCGTGCTTGCCACCACTACACCAACGGGCAGTTTTTAGTCATGAAATAATGACTTAGATCTGGCGTCGCCGGAATCTTAATCAATTTAGGGTTGGTACAGATACCTACTACTTATACTTGAGACTGGGTTTTCAAAATCACCTGTAGATTACGTAATCTAATCTAAGTACCCAAAACGTATGTACTTTTTATAGCGAAGCGTATTTGTTCTCAAAAAAGAAGTTTGGTTGGTCGGTCAGCAACAAAAGTGGTTTAACACTACGTTTCTAAGTATTTGCTCAGTAGATAGAATATTTAATTTTATAACTTTTAAATTTTACAACATAACTCTAATTCCATAATTGACCAACACAAAAATTATAAATAATAATGATAAAACGAAAATGTATAAAAGAGAAATGTAATGAAACCTGGACCTGGATTAATATCAGTCTGAAATCGCCAATCCGCTTTGATCAGTGTTATTCTCTGAATTATGAAAAGACTGGTATTATTTTTTTAGTGATGTATTTTCATCCACTCTAATATAATATTTAGATTGTGTTGTTCAATGCAGAATTTAGTTGCTGACTATACTTTGAAGTCTGAAACACTTTTGGTATTTTAAAATTCCAAGTAGCCACTTATGACTAACCGCAGCACTCTTCAAACTCGTTCTGAACACTTATTAAAACGTCCAACTAATAAATAGTGATGTCAATCTTTTACTTAAATAGGCTCTTATTATACCGCTTTTAGGCTCATAATACAACGTACCCAGCGTACGGGGTTCGATTCCCAGGTCGAGCAAAAAGTATTATTGGGTTTTCTATGAAATTCTCAGTAGCAGCTCGGAGTTTGGATTTGTGCCCGGTTAATGGCAATAGGCTCGCCCCCTATTACATGGGACCTAAATATACCGGTGAACTGTGGGTGTACATTGGTGCATCTCTGCCTAACCCTTCGGGGAATACAGGCGTGATGGTATATATTTTTTTAATACAACGTATTATCCACGCTTGTTTTTACACTATATTAGGCACACTGCCCCGCATAACGGAGCGCGGCGACGGAGCTAGGATGATCGCAACAATGCGCGTGAACGCGTTTTCAGTGTTAGGGTACGCGCGTATTCTATACAAACGCAGATACTTGCTAAACAACGTAAGAACACGCACTAACGCGATACGCTTCGTGATGCGGGGCAGTGTGCCAATCGCCTTATAGCAGCGAGTTTTAAATGTTTTTATGTCTAAATATTTATTGAATAAATAAATTATGTTAATTTATAATACATGATAAATAAATGTAAAATTTTATGCTTTTCTTATATTTGTTAATACGTTAACATTTAATTTGAGTTTTTCTGTAATGGCAGTTTATGGCATCTATTAATATTCGCCTCTGTTTTTACTGGCCACTTGTAAAGTCTTTTTTTGAGACCATTAAGTTATTTTGGTATTTCTGAAGTCTGAAAAGCTTTTTCTTATTCACAAATGTAGGTTACGAGACGCGCACACAATGATTATTTTAAGGGAAATGATAATTTAAACTCATAAAATATAAGTAATTAAGTATGTTTAATTCTCACTAAAACAAAATTGCACCTTATTATTAGCCGTAATCCGTATTGTCTAATTCTTATCACTAACTATTATTTGCCGTAGCCGTAGCCGTATCCACCGTAGTGTTGGTGTTTCCTTTGTTTGTAGTGGCCGGGACTGCGAGCGGCCCTCAGGAGCTCTCCACCCCCGGCGGCGACACTTGGCGCGACCACCTCGAGAGACGCGCTGGCCATAGCCAAGATGGCGCAAGCGATTAAAGCGAAGAATGCGAACTGTAAGTAAAAATATGAATTAATATTCATTTCTTGCGTTATTAAATAAATAAGATATGGATTATGTTGGAAATATGTGATTGTAGTATTTTATTTTTGGATATATATATGTGATTGTAATATTTTGTTTTTGAATAATATTTTTTATGTAAAAAACTGCACTTAAAAAGGAATTTGCTATACTATACTATTTGTAATTAAGTATCAGAAAAGACATGCCAATTTTGAGTTAATATTAATATTATTTTCTTGAATTGATTTGAATTAATATTATTTTCTTACGTTATTAAATAAATAAAATATGGATTATGTTGGAAATATGTGATTGTAGTATTTTATTTTTGAATAATCTTTTTTTTATGTATAAAACTGCGTGTATGGAGAAAGGTATACTATATTTGTAATTAAGTATCAGAAAAAACATGCCAGTTTTTTAGAGGTTATTATTTTTATTTTATCTTTCCAATATTTATTTGATAATAAACAATAGATCAGTATTGTTTATTATCAAACAATAAAAAAAAACAACAACAGCAACAGCCAACAACAACAACAAAACAACACACAACAACAACAACAATAATAACGACAACAATATAAAAATAAACAATACATAGGTATTGTTTATTATCAAATAAGTATTTGATATTCGTTTATTAGTTTCTACTTACGTATTTCATGGTGACTTGATTTGGTGAGTTCCCGAAAAATAATATCGATGAGGAGTCTATGGTAAGCCTTTATATATCAGCTGTAGAAGGTCAACAGAACCGGTGTTTTTTTCTAATGTAAACCCAAAACATGGTGCTCATCACCTAATTTGCGAGTCATAAACAGGTTGACGAGGAAAACATTACTAATAAATATTGTGCTATCCATATATCATATTTGATGAATAAAAAATTAACCTAATAATTTTGTAAGTTACTATTGAACTTTTGCTGAAAACTGTCCCACGTGCAGGCTATAATTATATTTTTTTAATCGCATTGATCCGTCAGAGACATGCGACATGGACTGTGACGTTTTTGCTAGAAAGAGATAGAAACAAACCTTCGATGGCTTATATCTTTCTTTTTTTTATAGTTATTCCAAAATTAGTGGTCTAAACTGATTACTTTTTTAAATAATAAAAAGAAAAACAAGCATATTTCTTGCTTTTTTACATACATACATACATACATACATACATACATACATACATACATACATACATACATACATAAACTCACGCCTTTTTCCCATGGGGGTAGGCAGAAACCACAGAACGCCACCTGCTACGATCCTTACATACTACTTTCGCCTCCTCCACGTTCATGTTTGTATGTATGTATGTACTCGTACATCCTTCTTGCGGTTCTTGCTTTTTTCACATTCGTTTTTTAGGTAACCTGCCTGCACAATAAATGAAAACGTTTTTTTACAATCGGTAAACTGAAATGCTACTTGATATTTGGTTTTACTGCGAATCGGTACATGCATGGTAATACATGTCAGTCATTCGATATATTGCACTTTGTATCTTCAATTCATCTTCAACTGAAATTGCAGAACTTTCAAAGAGTCAAGGCAGCCTGTATGTTAGTGCGGGTTGTTCGAAAGAGATACTGCGCCCCCGGAATGCAAAGGGCACATGAAGGAACATAGATGGGTTTCAGTCAGTAAAAGTCTGACACTCCCTCCCGCCCCGCCCAGGGCGGGGGAAGTTATTTGATGATTTCCCATCTATAAAAAAAAGCCTATATGTTATTATTTCTTGTATTTTCATTTAATTTTCTTAACTTTAATGCACAATTTAAGTGATGCAGTTTTTAGGGAATTCAGAAAAGGTAGTGAAATGTTTAATCGTTTGTTTTAAAAGTAGGCGCGATAACTCACGATCGGTTGCAGATTTACTCAGGCGTTGTCGTAGTATGAAATGGACCATCAGATAGAAATAGTCTTAAAGTTGTCGGGGATTTACAAAAGTAATAGAAAAGTCTAGAAATGATCACAAGTCGTTAAATACCGGAACCGAATTTTACTACCAATAAAATTATTTAAATATGATTTAATTTTATTACTATTACCCCGCCCCCACACCTACTGAACTGCCCCGTTGGTCTCGTGGTCGCAAGCGCGACTGCTGTGCAAGGGGTCCCGGGTTCGATTCCCAGGTCGAGCAAAAAGTGTTATTGGGTTTTTCTATGAAATTCTCAGTAGCAGCTCGGAGTTTGGATTTGTGCCCGGTTAATGGCAGTAGGCTCGCCCCCTATTACATGGGACTTAAATATACCGGCGAACTGTGGGTGTACATTGGTACACCTCTGCCTAACCCTTCGGGGAATACAGGCGTGATGGTATATATTTATTTTATTACTATTCTTATTTTCACATTACTTTATTTATCTTGGTTCCAACACTTATGCCTTGTTACGTATGCGATCCCAGTGATCTGGAAATTTATATTTCTGAAAGTCGTATCCATTATATTTATTAGCGGAAAATTTACTTTAGGTAAACTGTAGGCCTATGTCCAGCAGTGAACGTCTTGCGGCTGATATGATGATGATGATGATGAAACTGTAGGTCTCGGCTATTTCCCTGTTCGATTTTGTCATTTTCATTAATTTGGAATTGTATTATTTTGGCATTGCCAATATTTACGAAACGAATATTAGAAAAAATGTCTTCTTCATGTCACGTTAATAATTTTTTTTTTTTTAGTTGGGTGTTTTTTTTTTACATACCGGTCAAAGGTATCAGGTATTATCTTTTTCGAAATTTCACTTTGACATAACATAAATAGGGTTATGTGCACTGTGCACGTGTTCTAACCAGTTTTCCAACAAGTTTTGGTTAATTAAAAAACTTGATTCTTTTCTAAGCACCTATTTTGATAAAATTTATCATGAATAATCTAATTTATGATAATTTTTGCAATAATTTTGTAGAGTGTGCGTGTGTGTGAGAGAGAGAGTGGATTTTAGACATTTAAAATGTTCTGGAAATTACAAAGTCTATCGAATGAATAAGTACCTACTATAGTTTGCCAAAAGTCCTAATAATCACTGCTTGGTAACCGAATGTGAGCTGCGCGTCACAACCACATCCATACCATCACGCCTATATTCCCCGAAGGGTTATAGGCAGGGGTGTACCAATGCACACCCACAGTTCGCCGGTATATTTTTAGATCCCATGTAATAGGGGGCGAGCCTATTGTCATTAACCGGGCACAAATCCAAACTTTTTCGATTTGTGCCCGGTTATCGAGAATTTCATAGAAAATCCCTATAACACTTTTTGCTCGACCTGAGAATCGAACCCAAGACCTGTAGCAGTGACTAGTGCAACAACCAGTCATCGTATTTTTGAGCTTCCGAAATGCGACTAATCGCAAATCGCTGATGATACAAAACATCGTGTTTAATCTAGCCCCTAATTCGTTTATACATTTTTCAGGAGGTGAAAATATTCGTGAATATGAACATCATTTTTACGGGATCAACGTGGTACCTATCAACTCTGCAATATGAAGAAGAAACAGCTGCTTCCTACAAATATGCACGATCAAAGTCTATGGAACAGTCAACTTTGGGAACCACTAGTATAGATGTTTTACTAGTACTATGTGGCTTCGGGAGTTACATAAAGAAAAACAAGAAAAAAGGGTTGTATTTTCAATAATTTATTAAAAGAATATTGTTAGGTACTTTTAGGGATTAAAGCCAATCACAGTTTTACTTACGACTTCAAACATAGAGCTTAGAAAGGTTCTAAGACGTATCTAAGTTGAATAAATATATAAGTTTCTTATATTATTTCAATAGATACATTGTCATAATTTTACTTATTTCTCTAATCTTTAGATTAACGTCCGAATATATGGAGTCCTTCATATCCGCCGTGACCTCCGTGTCCATGTCCCCCGTATCCATTATGTCCCCCGTATCCCCCGTGTCCGCCATATCCTCCATGTCCGCCATCATGGTAGCCGTGCTGATGTCCATCATAGTGGCCGTGAGAATGTCCATGGTAGTGGGTTTGATAACCACTATCATAGTGGCCGTATTGACCACCATTTCCGCCATAGTATCCAAATTGAGCATTCGCCATTGCAAAGATGGCGCACGCCACCACGGTGAACAACAGGAACTGGAAATAAAAAAACATTATAAAAGGGTGAATTTCCCGGGGTCAAAAATTGCGCGGCATCAATGAAATCGGTACTAAAAAACATAGTTATAATGTTCTCACATTTTTTTTCGGTTAGGTGAAATAGTAATCTATGTGTAGCACTAAATATTTTATTTATTGGATTAATGGATACTCCAAAAAAAATAATTAAAACTCGAAATCTTTCATTGCCGTGTTTGTCCACACTTCACCTTGTTGTGTAGTATTCCTCATTGATAAAAATCTATTGGTTATTTATATTAAAACCTAGTTTTATTTGGTACATGAATAGTTAATGTATTGTTACGGAATACATTTATTCAAATATTTAAACAAAACAACGAATGGTGAATAAAAAATCATTTGTCCCAGAACAACCGTTCATCGCCGTGTCCTAATCATGTTCAAGGATATTGTTTTACCTACGACTTGCGTCCCCCCTCCCGGTATGCTAAACGTTGCATATTAGTGGTGCCTAAGTGCTCAACGTGGAAAGACGTACACACGTGCCTGCGTTTTCGCACCATAAATGTAAGTCTTCAATTTTTATGTTGCTGGACATTTTTTCTTTCATCGCCGTGGATAGGTATAACTTATATTTGAATAAGTTTGTCTTCATGAGTAAGCATTCGATAGAACACCATTTGTCATATGTTAATTTGTGAAGTGTTTATTTGTTTGAATATTTCATAGATTTTTTGTTATTTATATTTTTTGCCTTGATTTTCATCGCCGTGCTTTCATTGCCGTGGTTTCCGTGGCCAAAATTTGCTATGGTAATGAAAAAAAAAGACACGGCAATGAAAAAATTTCATTGCCATGCCTTGTAAAACAATTTAGTTTCATTGCCGTGGCCAGGTATTTCATTTCCGTGACTTGTGTTTTCATCGCCATGGTATGATTAGGAAAAGAAAATATCTTTTGTTACACCTGGCTGAATTTCCTAGTACTCACATTGTGTTCTTAGGTTAATAAGAGATAATATTATGTAACCTGAAAGGTTTTAAGAGTATAGCTAGATGATTTAGATGATTGTGTTTTTAGTAGGTACTTGTTATTTTGAAAATGCATCTTACTTGCTACAGATCACAATAAATGTTTTCTGAAGAAGCTGTTTTGTTTTGTCAAGTGCAAAAATATATCTGATCATGCCTGTCTCCGAGAGCGAATGGAAGTAAGATTTGGATAGATATTACAAAAGAAAGAATAGGAGTATGTATAAGAAAAGAAAGACTGTAGTATTAAAGTTTGTAAGTAATGTTGCGAGCGTAATACAACAGTCTATGTTTACTTATTGTACTCTCATTCTTTTTTTGTAATATCTCCTTACCCAAATTTTACTCCCATACAAGTGTTGGAATCAAGACCTCTTCTTATAAACAGTCATTTTTATTCTATCTATCTGTCTATCTCATTAAATAAAATATTTTTTAATTTCCGTGGATTGATTCTTTCATTGCCATGGCACAGGTCTTTCATTGCCGTGGACGCTTGTTTCATTGCCGTGCACGCATGTTTCATCGCCGTGGCACGAAATTTTTAAATCCTGATATGTCGTTTGTTTTTTAAGTTATGTGCCAGACATTAAGCAAGAATATAAACATTATCAAAAACTTTAATAAAAGCGTTTTTTTTTATCAAAATATCTTAAGATGAAAAAAAACACGGAAATGAAGATTTTATAGGACCTGTTGAAATTCACTCAAAATTTTTGTTTGACTTGTTCTTCATTTCGCCTGGCGAATAGCGATGGATGTTGTTTTTGATGAAACAAGCTTATCCAGAAGATCCCTAAAGTTACATTAAATTGCTGATGATCCAATCAAACTAACACAGATATTCTGGAATATACGTATATTCAGCTGCATCCGGTAAGACTGGAAGCCGACCCCAACATAGTTGGGAAAAAGGCTAAGCAGCTGATGATGACGTATAAGTTTTAAATTATAGCACATATGGTTTAAAACTTGCAACGTGTGCTGCACAGCACACGTTGCAAGTATTTTAACACGGATATTTTCTAATTTAATAAATATGATCTCGAAAGTAATGAACTAAAGGAATAAGCGGAACTCACAGTTTTCATTGTGTCTGTTTTATGTCGAATGGCGACAGTTTCGGTTCATCGTCGTCATTTATAGGCAAGGTGGAGGTCACAACTTGAGTTATTCCATTTTAAAAAAATACAAAAATTTTCGAGATTTAATTCTTTTACAAAACAAGTTATACGCTTCCATATTAATATGTCTTTGGAATTGTTGGT
The DNA here is from genome assembly GCA_932526535.1 of Caradrina clavipalpis. Classification (NCBI taxonomy): domain Eukaryota; kingdom Metazoa; phylum Arthropoda; class Insecta; order Lepidoptera; family Noctuidae; genus Caradrina; species Caradrina clavipalpis. The sequence goes on from OW052103.1 coordinate 7,081,505, forward strand.
AGGTACAAAGAAATGAAACGACAAGTCGAGATCAAGATTAGTAACGATCAATTTGTATTTAATGAGTTTCTTTGAGAGGATCATTATGCTAAATCTTTTTATTATGGTTAGTTTTTTAAACAATTTAAGTAATCCAAAGATCCGGAAGGTGGTACGTACGAAAAGTAACTTTGTAAGTTGACCTAATTTTTGTAATATTGTGTAAATAAAAGAGATATCCTACCTAGCTCAATGTATATTTTTTGTTCGGGGCCGTGAGATTTTTCATCATCATCATCATCATACCAGCTGCAGGACGTCCACTGCTGGGCATAGCCCTCGCCATAGATTTCCAAAAGACCGGTTGAAAGCAGCCTGCATCTAGCAGGCAGCAGACTATTACTGTCTGAAAACCACGCAGGTCTTTCCTTCCCATACTTATGCTGGGGACCTAGGAGGCACCTTCCGTGATTCACGACTGGTGCCGGGGTCGGCACCAAAAGGCGGGTGCCTCTGTGGGCCTCTTCAGGTCAGGAGAGGAGGTGTTTGATTCCCCCACAACTACGCGCCGCCCGCGCCGTTGCGTCGGCGTCGCCGGGGTTCCTCGTTTAATGGGGGGCGAATGATGAATGGAATGCGACAGACGGTAAAGTACTATCACCATACCCATTTCTGCAGCTAAGCAGCGTTGCTGTGTTCTGGTTTTAAGGGTATGGGTGCCGGTGTCATTAAAGGCACATGACACATTTCAACATTTTTTCTGGGATGGCAACGCATTTGCAAGGCCACTGGTATTGCAGATGACTAAAGGTAGCAGTGACCACCTAACATCAGGTGGCCCGTCGGCTTGTTTGCATTCAATGACATAGAAAAAACTTATCTTAATAATCTTCACTTTTCATCTTAAATATTATAGGATGGAAAATCACGAGGCATTTGAAGAAGTGAGTAAAAGGTAGGTGTTACTCGTATGTCTAGTCTCGGCTTACAAATACTTAAATAAAAGACTGGCAGTGAGTTATAATTATAATTTGGCCGGAATAAGCATTAAATACGAAGTTAAAGACCCTATAACGGAGGCAGCTTAAAAAAATAACATTGGAGTGACCGGTGATCGCGTTAGGGGCGATAAGGTTATTCATGTACAGTCAGCAAAAGAGATAAGTAATAATAGCCAGAGCCGCATAATAAATTCAAAGTTATTCAAAAGCCTATAGAAATTTTTTATTGAATTTTATTTTTATTAGCAGAAAATAAACAGTTTATTAATTTAATCAAATAAAAAACTACCACCGGTTTTAAAGAAAATTTCAACTATATTAGACGGTCCGGTTACCTATCTCTTTTGATTCAGATTCAGATTTATTTATTTGTAAACATAGGTTACAGATACACGTGAGTGTGAGATGTTACATGTTGTTTGTTTGTAGTTGTTTTGTTGACCGTATTTAATTGAAAATAGCTAGCTCCACTAGTTTTGGGTATTTTACGTTTTTATGTCCTGCTAGACATGTACAAGTATCATGTGGCTTGCATAAATAAGTAGGTCAGTTTCTTTTTCAACATTTGGCATGGTATACTGTTTCCTTACCTATTTAGACAAAATTAAGTATGGAATATAGGCCATCATCATCCGCTTAGCCCAACTATGTTGGGGTCGGCTTTCAGTCTAACCGGATGCAGCTGAATACCGTGTTTTACATGGAGCGACTGCCTATCTTACCTCCCAAACCCAGTTCCTGAGGAACACGATACCTCTTGGATAGACTGGTTGTCAGTCTTCTTGGCTTCTGACTATCCGTAATGACTGTCAAAGATCTACGAATGACAGTTGGGACTCACGGCTTAGCGTGCTTTTGCGAGACACGGGGGAGTATGTTATAGCAGATAGCAAGCAGTTATTACTAGTAAGCACTTGATTGAAAATAGTGTCCGTGGAGTTTCTAGCTCGAGTAGAACGAGCTAGAAACTCCAGGCAGGTAGGCAGGTCTCTATGCAGTAGCATAGAGACCTGCCTACGTTTTGACAAGTGCATGACTCTATGACAATTCATATATAATCCAGTACCTGTAAATGGTTAAATTGATAAATGATTTCGATTTACACTTTGCATACCTACGATCGAAAATGTATGAAAAAGAGTAATTTTACTTACTAAAAATATCTAAACTATGAAGTTTGAGTTAATATTGTTAGATTGTTGCTTGCGTTGCGTTCTTTCTCTGAGATTGCCATCAAACTTGGTTACGTTCATAAATAATAAACCTAACCCTTGATTATTTAATCTAGGGACATATAGCTAAGCAGAAATTTAACATCGAAAAATGTATTTATTTTATTTATTTATTTAAAGACAACCAACTTCTACTAACAGATTGCACCAGACATAAAAGTTATTAAAAAAAAAAATGTAAAAATGAAAAAAAAGTGAAAAAGAAAAAGTGAAGTGTAAAAATGTTTGGTTAAACCGAAGTTGACATTGGTATAATGTTATTCAGCGCGTAAGGGGATTATATAATTGGTAAGGGACGTTTCTTAATAGTGACCACTGGAGCGCTAGGTATAGGTAGCACATTTTTAATAGAAAGGGATTATCTTAAATTTTACTATCCATAAAAGTTGCTGATTGCATAATCAAGTATCAAGACAAGCTTTTTTAAAACCAGTCTAATAATTATGTAGATACCTATAGAAGATACATATTACATGCATATGTAAACTATTTTATATCCGGTGGTATGAAGCAAGCATGATAAATATACGGAAAAATAAAACACAAATTACACCCATTCCTAATTTTGTAATTTTACTTAGTTTTTTTTAGAAAATTTTGGATAAATCAGTCACAAATAAAACAGTGTTTCAGTATTGTACAGAAAAATACCATCTCCGCCTACCTCGACATGAAAATTACACGACCTACTTATGAAAAGCCAATGTTTGTTTATAAATTAAACATTATTGTGAATTTGAGTAAAGAATTATATTTCTTAGCATGTCTTAAATATATTCTTATTGTACCTATTATAGAACGAAACTCATTTACAGATACCATACCATCCTCCCCCTCATCATCCATCCTCATCTCCTTATCATCCATGACCATAGATTTTGGGTGATCAGATTGTTTCAATCGATATTTAAGTAGAAATTAATTTTGACTATTGTTCTTTAACCTTAGATATGTAACTCATAAATTACATTCTTATATATTTTTTTAATAATGCCCGTAAATCCCTCGGCCGAATCCACCATGGCCACCGTGACCACCATAGCCGCCGAGGCCGCCATAACTACCATGGCCGCCGAGGCCCTGATATTGGTAGCCGCCGCCATTGCCGTAGTTGGCGCCAAGTCCGTAGCTCCGGCCATTTCCGTATACACTGCCTTGTCCGTAACCCGGATCATATCTGAACTGTCCACCGCGCCCGCCATGGTTTAGTTGAGCATCAGCCATCGCAAGCATGGCGGCCGCTACTAGAGTGAACAAAACCAACTGGAAAAAAGAAATAAAAAAACCTGTTGTGACAATTAATTATTATTTGGGGCAAAACGTGTTTGTTAGCTTTTTAGCTAGATTAACGTGTCCAAATTAAGTCAATAGCGTGTGGTGAATTTTTATGTCAAAGGTGTGTCGTGTGACGTAATTAATAATGTATATCTAGAAATCATTAAAAGGTAGCAAAATTAATATTAACTGGAATAAACTTGCGTTAACCTGCACTCGCAGCTAACTTCCGAGCCGCCATTAAGTTTGAATCGTACTATACCGATCACATGTGTTCTGTCGCCGCCAGTGATGTGGTCGAGGGCAAATGGAAGACCATCTTGTCAGTATGTTTGGAGCATTGTGATATGAGCGTGTGAATGTCGTTAAATATAATATAATGTGTCTTTAACTAATATAGTTGGAGAATGGTAGTTTTATGTTAAAAATAAAATAAAATAAATTATAATTTTATTAGTTATTTTTTACGGTGACCGGTTTGCTTTTGACCTTAGTCTCTTCTCTGCGAAAAATTACAGATATTTTTGTGATGGAACTAACGTCTAGAAGATGCTGTAGATGATGGTTTAAATACGTGCCTAATTATTAGTATTTTAAGTAGCCTTGCGTTTGACCGCAACTCACCTGATCTTAAGTGACGATGCGGTCTAAGGTAGAACACGCTTGCCTAGGATGAACCGGTTGAATAATGTATCTAGTCTATGAGAATTCGGGTTTGCCGGCCTGTGAACGACATTACATGCAACACTTGTGCTGATCCATTGGCAGCTAGTTTTAACTCAGTACTCGTAAAGCCGTGTACCACACTATTAGCATTAGGTACTTTACAAAATATATATAACATATTACATGCGACTGTTCTAAATTATTAAGATAACAAATGTTAACTGAAGTGCATGTAATATGCATTCCACAAGAACTTCACAATTTATAATTAACAAAATATCTTAGTTGCGTTAATAAAATAATTAGCTAACATTAAATTTAATTTTAATGGATTAAATAGATAGAGCTCACCGTTTTCATTGTGTCTGTGTCAAGTAGAATAATTTTATTTTCAGTTCGTACAACATTTATAGGGGCTAGAACCCGCAAACATACCTCGTAGATTAACATTCTAGTTTACATAGTAAGGATCTTAGCAGACATGCTACTTTCATCATCGGCATTTTGCGACTTTATCAGTACTGTATCGCGTTTTTACCGCTTTTTTGCTTTAGTTAGAGCGTGGTACAGCATAACGTACGATTTCCACCAATTGTTCAGCGTCGGAGCGCATTTTGCACTGCAAAAAAAAATCTGGCTTTCACATGATAGTTAAGGTTCATTTTTGCATGGAATTTATACTGCTTGGAACGGCATACGCGCAGACCTAACCAAGTTCCAGGCAATATAAATTCCATGCAAACTTGAACCTTATATATTATGTAGAAGCCTGAAATTTCTTTAGCACAGTGTAAAATGCGTTCCGGCGCGGCCCGGTTAGTGGAAATCGAACATAAAAGGCTTTAACTATCTCAGAAAGTCGCTGCGATTGGCGTCAGTCGCGGTATCGAGCTTCAAAGACCGATTCGTTGATCGTCGATACTAAAAGTAGCATGTCTGCCAAGGCCCGAAACTACGAATCTCAAAAAAGTTGTGGTATTATTGTCTTACAAACAGGTTAATAATTTATGCTTCCTTATTAATTATGCATATGGCATTTGCATGATAAAAACCACAAATCGGTCTAGTTTGGTAATTACTGATCTTAATTGAAGTCTTTTTTCTCTCCGTAATCTTTTTAAAAGATTATAAATTATCCTACTTAAATCAACTTTTTTCTCACTTCTATTTAATTAATTTGAAATTGTGAATTATGCAGATTTCTGAAGTCTTTGTACCATCCTGAATAATAAGACGCAGCTATTTGTTTTTTTAATTGTGATGATTTCCCTCAAATGTTATTTCAACAAAGTACAAAAACATTTTTGTTACATATTGCGTGTGTCAGTTATTTTTTTAATATTGAAAGTGTTTTTATAGTCTCGGCTATATCACAATAACTGAGACGATGGTACGCAGTGCAGAAACATCGCGTATACTCCTTGTAGTTGCTGTATACAGTTTGCGTAGATGCACTGCAGGAAGCATCATCAACCGGTCAGTGTTTACACTAAGCTCTATACTTTTGACGAACACTAAATACACGCTCGGTCCCAGAATTACAAAAAATTGCAGCAAAGATGATGAAAAAACCCAATGGCTTGGAGATCCAACCCGATATGCCATATGTTTAGGTGGCGCGCTTGCACTACAAAATTTAACGGGGCAGTCAAATTATTTTACATGAAATAAATAAAATAATAGTTTATTTTAAAATTATTTATTTAAAGTACCTTTAACTATTAAACTAAATTACCTTTAAATTACTACTTATAATTTTTATTTATGTCTTTGATTTATTTGTGATGATGACCGTGGTGACCTCCATGGTTATTGTGGCCACCGCCGTGGCTGTAGTGGCTACCGTGGCCGTAGTGGCCACCGTGGCCGCCATGGCCACCACCATGGCCGTATCCGTGATTTTGATGACCATATCCATGGTTGTCAGGCGCGGGCGTGCCCTGCACTGACGTCATCAGTGCCAAAACGGCACACACCAACACGGCGAAGAATGCGTACTAGAAAAAAAAGTAAACAAATATTTTTCTTAAATTATAGCTTTTGTTAGCTCTATTATTTTTGTTTTCTTATAATTTAATGCTTTCTTGTAACAAGTTAATAACAACAAAAAACAAACAGATTATTAATTTATTTATTTATTAAACTTTATGCACAAATGTAAAAATACACCGTACAAAGGCGGACTTAATGCCTTAGGCATTTTCTACCAGTCAACCTTAGGGTGATGCAGAGACAAAACATAGGAGGTGCAAGAAAGAGAACTAACTGAATAAAAAGAAATTGAATGAAATTGAATGGAATTTACTGCATGCTTTTTTTTAATATAATGTTCAGTTAACCGACAAAAAATTGGGTAAAAAATATCGGTCGTGGACGGCTGGTGTAATTATAAATAAATAAATAAATTTAGCTTATTTGCGGATTTTCCTATATGATTTTAGAAGTGAACATAGTTTTAAAAAAAAATATATTTTTATTTAAAAATAAATTAAAATTTTCTTTTAAATAAAAAAATAACTTACAGTTCTCATTGTAGCTGCTGAAGTTAAACAGTGTTGTTTGCGGCCGCGTCAGGAACTTTTATACGAAACTGGTGACACACAACGGGACATTAAAAAAAACCAAAATCTCTGCGGTCTAAAGGTTAACGTTCTTCAAATAACAATATATTTTTTAGAAATAATTTACCGCTTCCAAAACAGGTTTCACTTAAGTTACGTAGGCTCCTACTTATTATTCTACGTATTACTTTTATTAAGGATGTACCATAATAAATCAGGTTTTTGTGTGACGTCAAGAGAATGTAGATGACTCTTTATTGAGCTCACTAGAGAAAATTCGGTGTTTTTACCCATACCAGTCAGTTTTTTTGTTGCTCTGAATTCTTGTTTTCTGAGCACCTTTTGTGTTGGTTACGTATCGGTCATTTGTCGATAAATTACTGACGGGTGACATTAGAAATATTTGTAAATTGATTATTTTTTGTGTTATAATTTACCTTTATTTATAGTTCCTCCTAAAAACGGCAAATTATGAAACAAAAAAAAGAAAGCTTATCAATACTGAAGAATAAACAAAACCTGTTGCAAAAATAGTGTTTATTCCAAATAAACTTACAAAAATTAATTAAAAATAAATTATATATAAAAAATAAGTTATAAATTGAATATATTATTATAAATCTTTTGTCGAACAGAATATTGCAAATTTCGGTCAGCTTTAACGTCCATAGTGCTATCCATGATGGTAGTGGCTGCCCCCATGGTGGCCGCCCCCATGGTAGCCGCCTCCATGGTGGCCGCCCCCGTGATGGCCGCCCCCGTAGTAGCCGCCGCCGCCGCCCCCGCGCCTCCTGTAGCCGTAGCCCCGGGACTCCGCCCCCTCCAGCAAGTCATGTGCAGGGATGGCTTCTGGTCCGTCTACTGCCGTGTCGGCGGGTGCCGCCGGGTTCGGCACAGCGCTCACCATTGCGAAGACAGCGCAGATCACCAGGGCGAATAGAGTAAACTGGAATGACATTAAAAATACTGTTTAAGATTTCAGCATCTTGTAAGTTCATGGATGTTCTCTCGTGCATTAATTACTTGTCAAGTTTAATGTTTAGGACCTATTGAAATTACGAGGATGCTTTTTCATTCGTTTTTCATGCAGAAAGAATTCATTCAACACAGAAGTCAAGGTAGGATCGAAAAAAAAAAACGTTCCAATTGTTATTAGCGTCTTATAAAGGGCTGTATAATAAAATAAATGCACTGAGTTATCTAACTGGCATTGCTGAAATTGGTCCTAGCAAGAGTCGATCATTTGGAGATTTTAGTTAATTGATATGATCTACTTACATAGTTTTGGTAAGAATTTAAATGCAAGGTAAAACCATTACGATAGTAGAATTATTAATTTTTATATTTTTATTTACATTTTTTTTTAACACAACATTATTTATAACCATAGGGGGAGGTCTCTCCTTATATTTGCACTACATGAGTACCAACGAGACTATACCGTTGGGTAATGCTTTCCCTTAACTTACTTATTGCCAGAACTGAGGTAAATTCCCTAACTACTGAAAGTCAATTATACTAAATCAAGTCGCAATTTTAGCGACAATGTGAAAAGAAAAGTTATTTAGAGGTATTACAAAAAATAGGCCCTGAGATTAGATTGCGATCATTCCTAAAACAACACAAACATAACATACGAAGGGTTAGGCAGAGGTGTACTAATGTATACCTCAAAACTACCATGTGTACCTTTGTGTCGTTCCTAAAAGTTATTAGATTTGCTCCCCTGGTAACAAGCAAGTGCACTTACCGTGTTCATTGTGGTTATAGTTGCAGTACTATGTCAGTTGCCAATGAAAGGAGATACTTATATACACAAAGAAGGTCATTACGGCTTTTCATTCTTCATTTTATGTTTAGAAATACATGTTTAAAACAATTACTTAAGTAGGTACACTTAGGTGCTTATAAAGATTACTAGGAAAATCCTAACGAATATGGAAGTACACTTAAGTTTGCGGTTAAGTACATTAAACTTTTATTTAATGTACAAATATTATTTTGCACCGTTTTGGGCACACAAGAAGGGTGACTGACACCCGCTTTCAGCTGCGATGTGAATGCACCAGTGAATCGATGCCTAAAGAATTGCTTAGCAGCTTTGTTGTCGCGTTTGTGTGACTGCTCTGTTTCTGCCCAAAGCCACGGAAAAAGTCCCGCGTTTATTTAAAAATTACGTGTCATGAATTTATCATCCGATTATAATAATTTTCTCCCAACAGAATTTGGCCATGGCGGCCAATCTCAATGGCAGAGTCCATTGATATGGTTCGCCGTGACCGAATTTCCAAATAATTGCCAAGTACGCAGGAGATATTATTATTATTATAGTCCTCGAGTTTGTGCACAAATACAGGTGATGAATGCGTCTCTTCACTTCTTCCGTCACTCATATATTCCGGTGGGATGATAAACCAACACGATTGGAAAGAAGTCACGCACCACAGCGTTATGTGCTTTCCGAGACACGTGGTCACACTTCAAACTTTTGAATGCCAGCTACTGAGGTATTAGCTGCTATTAAGTTACTAAGCTGCTACTAAATTTTCTTTGGCAAAAACCCAATAACATTTTGCTGGACTTAGGATGCAAATCCGAGCTTAGCAGTCGCGTTTGCGACCACGAGACCAACGTGGCAGTTGTTCCGATAACACGCATAGCATGACAAGCACTTAATCACAGTTTAAATGATGTTTAACCAGTGATTAAGCACATGTCATGTTATGCGTAATATAATAAGGGTACCTAATCAATCACCATTAATTTTCTTTTATTAACAGTCCACACTGCACTGTTTGTCCACTTGACTTGAATAATGAGCTACACTAACCAAATCTTCCGGATGGCTTCATTTAGATATATCACTATGTTTTTGCATTTCGATCACAATATCTGAAAAGTAGTAGAACTTCGGACAGAAAGAAAAAAAAGAAAGGAAGAAAAACCCTTTATTTGTGTGAAAGTGAAGCGCATAACATAAAAAAAAAACATTGGTTACAAAAAAAACTCAAGATATACCTACTAAATATAAACAAAGGCAAAAAATAAAACTAAACAACTAAGAACTAGTCTTCTTGATCAGATTCTGTTTTGTCCTGTAAGTTGACAATCGTTACGGGTTACCTTTTCTTTTTGATCCTTATTAAGCAGTACGATATCAGTTATTATACAGGGTGTTTGGTGCATCGTGTGCCAAATTGAAATGGTCGACTGAGGGGGTCATCTGCTATCCTTTCAGCGTACAACAACTGTGGAAATACGAAATAGATGTCTGGCCTGCATTCGCAATAGAGGCCAACAATTTAAGCAGAATATGCAAAAAAATATGAAATAAATGTTAAAAATGCATTTTTTATTATTCTAGTATCCCCTCCCCCAAAAAAGAGAGGTACGAGACAGATTTTATCTTATAAGAGTGAGATAGCATATTTAATACGTTTTTCAGGCATTATTGAAGCAAAACAAAATTTTTAAACCATAATTTGGAATGTTGTATTTTGTGACTCCATTCACAATTCTAGCGAATTCACGAAGTTGTAAAAAGATTTTTATGGCATGTGGCACATCAATAGCAAGAGGATAGACTAGAGAATTTTTGACAAAGTTCTTAGATTCCGGTCTCATTTGGTTTTTTTTTTATAGCCATGTAAATAGCTGTAACATGGACAGCTTTAATTGAAGTCCAAAACTTTGCGAGTAAATAAATAAAGAACTAGATGGATAATGTCACTAATTTTAAAAAGTACTGTAGTACAATGCACATCTAAATAAATTAAAATACCGAGTCTACGACGTGTACTTTTAAAAAAAAAGTGTACTTGAATGTAAAATTTTGGTATTTTTTTTACAAAACTTTAAAAAGTCGATGCAAAATAATACACAAGGCATGAGAAGTGTTTAGGGGTCTGAAAAGATAGCAGATGACCCCCTCAGTCGATCATTTTAATTTGGCACACGATGCACCAAACACCCTGTATATGTTGTTTTTATGTACGCCATAATAATTATGGCAAAACATGCAAATCTACCTGTTATTTTAAGTATTTACATAAAATTGTTTGATGTTATTTGTTTTATTTGTTGTGTTTGATGTTGTTTGTGTTTTGTGTGTTTGATGTTTGTGTATAAATTGTTGTCAGTAGCAGCTCGGAGTTTGGATTTGTGCCCGGTTAATGGCAATAGGCTCGCCCCCTATTACATGGGACCTAAATATACCGGCAAACTGTGGGTGTACATTGGTACACCTCTGCCTAACCCTTCGGGGAATACAGGAGTGATGGTATAACAATGTTCATGTTTGACAATAAATAAATATTCTATTCTATTCTATTATTTTGCACGCATGTGTACTTCTAAAATGGCGATGCACTGACCAGGATAATAGGTATAATCTTTAGAGGTCTTATCTTAATTATGTTTATCTACGAATTAATTTATCATAAATTATGTAGTAAAATTCTGCGGGTACTCGTCTGTACAATGAATATTAAAATTTTAGATAATTTGCCATTTTTACGGACAAAAAAACCAGTAGTCGATAATAGTTAGATAATAGTTCCAATGCTTTGTTCTGGGTGTTCCAATGCACCTGTTTGACTTTTACCTGTCACCTGATAATTGGCCTACAAATACGTCACTTCAGGAATGGTTCACCTATAGAAATGCAAGGAATAAAACTCAATCCACTGTAACGAATAAATCATTTTTTCGTGAAGAAAACTAAAAAGCTAGATCTGATTTTCTACCAAAACGTCCGGGGATTAAAGTCACGACGTTCTGAAACTAAGAATATATTACACACGTTCCCGAGTAACCTGCTAGCTTTAACAGAGACTAGACTCGATGATAGCGTTTTTGACTCCGAGGTGTTCCCGCAAGAATACTCCGTGCTACGGTGTGACCGGGTGGGGCGGAGCGGCGGCGGCGTACTGCTAGCCGCGCGCTCGCCTTACTCGCTCACACGTTTGGACTGCAAGCCCGAACAGTGCGACGAAATAATAAGTGCAATAGTTGCCAAAGGTCGATTACGCTTCGCATGCTGCGTTGTCTATTTACCACCTAATGTACCTGATTCTAGATATCATTCTATTTTTAATTGTATTAGAAGACTTATAATAGGTAATATTAGCAAATTACCTCTAATAATATTAGGAGATTTTAACCTTTGCTCTGCTAGTGTATCCATAATTAATGATTTTGAATTGTTTCTTTCTGAATCCAATTTATTACAACAAAACTCAATTTTAAATGATCTTGGCAGAATGTTGGACCTTATATTGGTTAACTCGTGTGTGGCGGAAGTCTCAGTTTCAGTTTGTTCCGGCATTGTATCACCTGAGGTACATCACAAACCATTAGATATTTCTATTAATATTAACACACCTTTCGCAATTTTGTGCAACAACAGCGTCCACTGTTCAAATAACTCGATCCCTAGTACAAGTCTAATGCGTAACTTTCGTAAGGCTGACTTTTTAGTATTATACTCTGAACTGGCTGCTATAGACTGGGAGCCAGTGTACTCTTGTGATGATGTTAATGTTGCTGTTGATGTCTTTTATAGGTTAATTAATAACATTATTTGTCAAACCGTCCCTCTGAAAAAGTCAAAAGCAACACGACTGCATTACCCCAAGTGGTTTACACCTACCTCTATCAAACTTAATAACCTAAAAAATCATTACCATACACTATACAAACAGAATAACAAAGACCAACTAAATTACGCATTTTTTACATACTACAGACGTTTATTGAAGAGAAGTACGGAGGCAGATTTTGCCTCGTATACTGACCGCATCCAATCTGACATCAAGCGTGATCCAAAAACTTTTTGGTCCTTTGTGAAAAATAACAGACAAAACAATGAGCCGGCTACCTTTGGTGACATGTCACCAGCACAAGTGGCAGACGCATTCTCAAAATATTTTGGTAGCGTTTTCTTACCTAATTCACCATCTTTGGATCCTGAACTCGCGCTCGCCACGGCCAATGCGACTCTTAACACAGCATCTCAGGTGGTAAATATAGATTACATTCACGAGTCTGAAGTACGTGGGACTATGGCTCGACTTCCTCCGAAATCAACCCAAGGACCAGACGGAATACCCCAGTACATGGTTAAGGACGGTTGCGAAATCTTTAAGCAACCCTTGGCATTCATTTTCAACCTGTCTATAGCCACAAATATATATCCAACTGAGTGGAAAACATCTAGAGTGCTTCCTGTTCACAAAAGCGGTCCAAAAAGTGAAATTAAAAATTATAGGCCGATAGCAGTACTGTGCATATTCGGGAAAATATTTGAATCAGTGCTCTATAAAAAAATATATAAACAACTGCAGCGGTGGTTCGTGGATGAGCAGCATGGATTCCTGCCAAATCGCTCAACCACGTCTAATTTGATCAATATCACTACACTATTAGCGGAAAACATCCATTACAAAAAGCAAATTGATGTTGCCTATTTTGACTTCCAGAAGGCTTTTGACCGGGTTGACAACGATATTCTTTTAAGTAAATTGGCGTTGGCGGGTTTCTCCGAAACTTTACTTAAATTCTTTGCAAATTACCTTCACGAGCGCATGCAATATGTCACATATCTACACGCCAACTCGGAGCGCTATTCGGTCACTTCTGGCATAGGGCAGGGCACTAACCTTGGGCCTCTTCTTTTTCTAATAGTTGTTAATGATCTACCTACATATATTAAACATTCCACAGTTTTATTGTACGCTGATGATGTCAAAGTTGCTTTTCCCATAATCAACTCCAGTGATACAGCCATGCTACAACTCGACATCGACAATATTCACACTTGGAGCGCAGTAAACAATCTCAGCCTTAATATTGACAAATGCGCCATCATGACGTTCTCTAAAGCCACGAAACCCATACACAACACCTACACTCTGAACAATGTGCCTTTGAAACGTGTAACCACTGTGCGCGATTTAGGCACCAATTTTGACCCACACCTGACCTTTAACCACCACATAATTCAGACCTGTAACAAATCCCGTAAAAACCTAGGTTTTGTGTTGCGTCAGGCTAAGATATTCAACAGTAGACAGGCCATCGCCCTTTTATACAACTCATACATTCGCAGTATACTTGAAACAAATAGTGTAATCTGGAACCCACATGAAAAAGCTTATACGTTAATAATCGAAAAGGTCCAAAAGTCTTTTATGCGCTACCTCTACTTACAATTGTATGGTTATTATCCGTACATGTATCCAACTTCATTTGTACTCGGCATGGTAACCTACCAAAGTTTAGAACTCAGGAGGAATCTTACTACAGTAAAGTACTTCATTCGCCTTATTCGTGGTTCCCACTTCAACTCTTCGCTTTTACAGTACATTCCCTTTAGCATCCCTCCTCCTATCCGTCATACACTTCGCCCTCGGCAACGTCCTCTATTTTCAATACCTCAAGCCGGTTCCAAATCTCTTAAGACCACTCCACTATATGTAGCCCTCACCCTCATAAACAACATCTTACTATTTGACGATACATTAGATATCTTTGCGACTGCTGAGCTGAGCTTCCTGAACACTGCTACTCGTTACCTGGAGTCCATTACCGCCTCTAGTACAATCCGCCCTGTGTAATGTTAACTTATGTTAATGTTGTCTTTTTTCTGTATTATTTAGCATTTTTTCAGTTAATTTTATCTAAATTTATCACGTTTTTGTTTTATAATTTTACTTTTAATTTTACTTTTAATATGATTTCAATTTTCCTTTTTATGTAAACTTCTTTAATTTTAATTTTATTTTTGTACTGACCTATAACTTGTTTGTCTGGTTTTTACTGTAAATCCAAGTTGGTATCTTAATAAATAAATAAATAAATAAATAAAATAAATAAATAAAGCTCTTCAACACATTATGCAAAAGATAAACGAGTAATTCAAGTTGATGTCCTCTATACGCATTTTGTGTGACCTTCAAAAGGTACGTCGTTATTTTTATTATTGTTTTAATTTACAGATAATAAAAATATATGACGCAGCAGGAGTTGGCACTGTGTCACTTCTATGTAGCGTCCGACCGAAGATTCGGCCACTATCGGCCGGTTTTGGTCAAAGCCGAACGCTTCTAGCAAGCGCCGAAATTGAACGAACTTTTAGCGAAATGTTTTTATTTTTGACAAGCTAAAGGGCAGTTTTTATTATGTCTTGATAAACTTTAAGAGTTGATTCATATCTTTTTATGTTTTAAAGTATTATTTATCATTATATTTTATTTTATAAATCTTTAATTTAAACGTTTTAAAATTATTCTATCTTACCAGAATATAAAATAATTAAATTATTAATAATCACGTGGAAAAAACATATAAAAACAAAAAGAGACGAGGTCAACTTAAAATATAGGGGTCTCTACTGGTTGTTGGGAAGAAATTCAAAATTAGCAATCGATAACAAGATCCTAATTTATAAAACTATGCTGAAGCCAATCTGGACTTATGGCATTGAACTCTGGGGTTCCGCTTGTGACTCCAATACTATGATAATACAAAGGGCACAGAACTATATTCTCAAGCAAATAGGTAATGCGCCCTGGTTCATCAAAACAGAGGAGATCCATGAAATCCTGAATGTGCCAATGGTTAAAGAAGTAATCAACTGCCACAGCTCCAATTACAAGTCACGTCTCCAAAGGCACCCAAACCAGCTAGCAGGCCAGCTTACTATTCCTGAAAGTATTCGCCGACTAAAGAAGCGGCGTGACATCTTTGATTAGAAAAGTCTTGTGACTGTACCTAAGAAGGGCAGGCCCCGCAGGGGGCAGCACCCTACAAAACATCCAGACTACACCTCATCTGCTTATAGTCCACACGACTGATTGCAAGATTATAATGGAGAAAAAAAAAAAAAAAAAAAATATTAATAATTAAATTATTAATATTTTTTGAGATTTCGTCTCTCAAATAAATGAAAGTTTCATTCAGCCTTTAGTTCCGGCTTCGGTTTCGGGCAGGTCGGACACTACTTCTATGATACCTACTTTTTAATCCATATCAGATGTTTTCAAAGAATTACTATTACTTGTCATGAAAAAGATTAATTTTCTCTACCCAATCTACTCATCCAAACCAGAAAGGTTATACTGCTCAATAAAGTTTGTCTGGCTTTGATTTTTATTTACATACTAAACCAACCTGAACTCGTAACCAAAACTGGTCATTTTCACATCTTTTTAAAAGTAATAATGTTTTGAACATTCCGTTAATTGACACAGGCGCTTCATATTATGTTTGCGCCAGTTTTACAACACGTTTTGCTGTAACACAATCTCTTTTGAATTTGGAAGTTAGTGAGCTCTCATCCTCATCTTATTCTAGAGATTAATTAATTGATTGAGCTCACCTCACGCTTATTTAATTAAATGCACCAAAACAGATTTGCAAAGAGATTTGAGATAATAGACTGGTAGCTGGTCACGTTTCCGTCATGCATAGTCGTGATGCGACTATAGGGTTATCAAATAGTAAGATTGTCTTTCCTTGTATTCGGAGAGAATCGTAAGCACCAGTTTTGCAAAAAGGAAAATCAAGAGAAACTGTGTCAAACACTACATTAGCAAACAAACAAATAAAACGTTAGGAGATTGCATAAATTACTGCCGTTGGGTATGATTTATTTATTATGATTTATACGAATATTGAAATAACTATATTTTTATAGCTAGTTTACTAGCCGGACCTCATATTAGGTTATCATGTCTGAATATTTGAAGTACTGCGAGAGGAACGCATAATAATGTTTGTGTGTGTGTATATTTTTGTGTTCCATGTTTTGCTTGATCGAAGTTTTAATAAATTTGTTTAAACACATTATGAAATTGATTTATTGTAATTGTTTTAATCGTTGTATATTAACAATAAATAAATATTTTTTCAAGATGCCCCACTAAAGTATTGTAATAGCTTCGAGTATTCAGGTTCATACTTCTTACAAACGTATGCACTCTACGTAGCTAACCTCCAGTGTAAGCGGTCGCTCAACTTTGTAAATTGAACTTTTTATCCAATAAGAAGTTTAACTGGTTTATCGTCGGACTAAGCCTTCACATCGAAGGTTGAGTTCAATGTCATCAAGTAAGCAGCGAAATGTACTTTTCGTATCGTACATGTTATGAAATAGGTATGTACAAGTACATCCTCTGATTATTCTCTTTTGTATTTTTTTCTTTGCTCGTAACATCAAAAAAATTGATGCAGATTTTTCCTTATACGAACAAGAAATGTTGAGTTCATCAACATTGATGTAACCGATGTACGCTTGCGATTTTATGGTAACCTGAAATATTATAGTCGTTACTCTCTTTTTTATATCAGAAAGAGCTTTAATGTTATTATGTAAGTAGTTTATTTGAGATTATCCGCGAAGCTTCTTATAACTTTGAAACAAATTGCAAATTTGTAACGAATAATGGGACTTAGTGATACAAAAATAAAATTACCAAAAGCCATATTTTACCAGAAAGCTTGCCTAGCTACCAAAATACACCAGTGATGTACAAAAGTATTAACCAAAATACCAAGTTAACAACAAAGCTTTTCGATAATTCAATTATTCTCGATTCTTCTGTGGTAAACATATTTCAAATTGGATAACTAAACAAGATTAATTAATGGTTATTCTTGTAATCGTTTTATATAATAATATGTATTTATCAAGAAATTATTTCCTTCAGTAAAAAATCGCAACACATTAGCATATTTTAAGTTAAAGTCAAGTTTAATTTCTTTCAACAACCAACACCTCACGCCACCACCGCGTATATGTGTCTACCTCAATAATCTTTTTTTTTGTTTGTTGTTGAAAGTAGAAAAATACCGTACCACTTGTCTTGTTCTAGATAATTCGTGTTCTTCAAGGATGTCAATTTTTTTTTTGTAATTATAATTAGGTGAAAAAGCAATGGACTTAGATCCCAGTGTCGCCAGAGGGGTGCTGGTCAGAAAACCTCCAAGCGTGCCGTCGGTTGCTTGTCCCTCCGGACACGTCTTGAGGGAACGGCAGCTGGCTGGCCGGTGCACCCTGGGCGCGGGTAGTGATCTTCCCTGAGGAATGGGAAGAGATTCCTATTCTTTGGGGAATGTCACTGCTCGTGGCCAATATTCTGACGGGCGGGGTCCGAGGACGGACCAAGGGCGTTTCTCCGCGTGTCCCTCTGATCAGCAGAGGGCACAGCGGAGGAGTGAGGACGGGCTCGGCGTGCACTCACCCTGCCACCGAGCAGACAGAGAGGAGGGTGGTCCTTCTCTGTCACCGTCGTACATCGTAACCCCATATCGGAGTGTCGTGGTCATGTCTCGCGGCTTCGATTGGCACCGAGGGTCTTGGCTTAACCGCCCGGACCGCGAGGTAGAAACCCTCTATAAAAAGTCACCCCGAATCCCAAGCGGCGGCGCACCGTGACGGGATGTATGGCTGACGGGCGTCCCTATGGGACATCAGTCGCTAGTGCGAACCACTTGTTTTTGGTTGGATGGTTGGATACTTTTTGTACTCGTGGGAACTAAAATGGATTATTCTTTTAAAACCTTGGAAGGAGGGAGAGGGGATGCTGAGTCAGAGTCCGACTCGACCCCCTGTGTGGTGAGTGTAGGAAGCTCAGGGAGCTCCCACCGCGAAATGGGCGGGCCGCCCGGGAAGTTCTTCCGGAAGCGGCCCAGACCGGAGGACCAGGCGTCCTCCGAAGGCGAGTTGGCCTCGGCTCGCAAGATCCCCACCAGCAGGCGCGGTGGGGTCCAAGAGCGGGGCCCACTGAGGGTGACTGCCCGGAGGAGACCGGCGACGCCTGTCGCTGAAGGGCAGCACCTGAGAGGGAACAGCGGCAGCGATGTGGTCCAGCCGGACACATCGGGTGACGAGGCACCTGGCGGCTCTGAGGAGCGGAAGGCCAGGTTCATGGTGGCCGTAAAAGAAGCGGTTGCGAGCGTGGCTCGCAAGAAAATGAAGGGCAGCAAGTCCCGGGCCATGGAGGAGGCTGCGGCCACCATACTGGCGGAGGCGGAAGCCAGTTTTGCGGGGGAGGTCCCGCAACTCCGGGCGGAGGTGGCTCGCCTATCGGCCGACATGGAGCTCCTGATGGCGGAGAACAGGAGGCTCCAGGCGGACCTGGCTGAGCTCCGCGGGACCGGCTCCCGCCAGGCGCCCAAGACGGTGGGCCAGGGAGGCCAGCCCGTGCCAGTGGAGAACCAGGTGCTGAACCTGGTTCAGCGGGAGCTGGCTGCCTTCCAGGCACGGTTCTCCGTCCTGGAGGGTATAGTGTTGCGCCCCCCTCTGGCGGCGAGCGGTACGGCCACGGGTGGCAAACGGGCCTCCTACGCGGCCGCCGCGTCTGTGCAAAGGCCGGATAACCAGCCTTCCAGCAGGGCTGGGCCGAACCCTGCGGAACCGGCTCCGGCAAAACTGGCGCCGGCGAAAAATGCGGTGCCCCCGAGGAGGGACAAGGCGGCGTCCCAGCCACCTCCACCCCCTCCGCCCCCTAATCCCAATCCTCCGGCCGCGGAAGCCGAATGGCAAGTGGCCGGGGCAAAGGAGAAGGGGCGCAGGGCGGCCAGGTCGGCCAGAGCGGCTACGAGAAGGGCGGAGGAGCGGCGGCGACGCGGTGAGCGCAAAGCCGCGGCTAGGCTTCGCGCTCCGAAATCCGCGGCTGTAGTGATCACGCTACAGCCGGAGGCGGTGAAAAAGGGCGTGACCTACGCGGCGGTGCTCACCAGGGCCAAGGCGGCAATCGATCTCGGCGAGCTGGGGATCACGGCCCTCCAGCTTAGGGTTACCGCAACTGGGGCCCGAATGTTGGAGATCCCCGGCGCCACCAGCGGCCCGTCCGCAGACGCTCTGGCTGAGAAGCTAAGAGCGTCCTTAGATGCGGACGAGGCCCGAGTGTCCAGGCCCGTCAGATGCGCAGACCTGCGCATTCTGGGTCTGGACGACTCAGTCACCGTGGAGGAGGTGGTGGCCGCCGTCGCCAGGACGGGCGGATGCCTTGCCGAGGAGGTCAAGGCAGGCACCATCCGCCCGGAGCGCTCGGGCATGCAGACCATTGTGGTCAGCTGCCCAGTGACGGCGGCTAAAGTCATTGTTGGGGGGGGCCGCTTGCTGGTGGGCTGGGTTTCGGCGCAGGTTAGACTGCTCGAGCCCAGACCCCTGAGGTGTTTCCGTTGCCACGTGGGGAAACACGTGGCATGTCGGTGCGCCTCGGAGGTGGACCGCAGCGCCCTTTGTTTCCGCTGCGGTCAGCCCGGTCACAAGGCCGCGGCTTGTGATGCCCCGCCGCACTGCGACGCATGTGCGGGGGCTAACAAGCCGGCCGATCACCGGGCTGGGGGCAAGGCCTGCGCCGTACCCGCCAGGACCGGGGGAAGGCCCCGCACCGCCGCCGCCGCCGCCGCGGCCGCCGCCGCCGCCGCCGCCGCTACCGCCGCCACCGTCGCCGTGGCCGCACCCGCAGCCGCCGCTGACACCGCGTCCGCCGGCGCAATGGATTGCCAATAACGGCACCATTGCGCCACCCGCAGGCGGATACCGTAGACACGGTCTGCGGGCGGTGAGCAATGGGTAGCTCACCGTCCGTACGTTATTAACTAACGACGGACCGTGTCGACGGCGCGTCCATGTTCCGCGCACAGAGGTGTCAGCCACTGGAAGGGGCCACTAAGGGCCAAATGCCTGCCGGGGCTGCGGGTTGTTCGAAAGAGATACCGCGCCCCCGGAACGCAAAGGGCACATGAAGGAACATAGATGGTTTTTAGTCAGTAAAAGTCTGACACTCCCTCCCGCCCCGCCCAGGACGGGGGGGGTCATTTGATGATTTTACCATCTCTAAAAAAAAAAAAAAAAGTGTCGCCAGACCTACGTCATTTAAGCATTGCTAAAATTTTGAGAATGTTATATGATCACGTGATCACAGATTAAATAAGTACAGATACTTCACTCAGTAGAAAATGTCCAATACCTACTGCTATAATAGCCTACTCCGTCGCGTCAACTCGCGTCAGCAACCACTGCAAACTAAAATGGACGTGATACTCAAGCGAGAATAAAAAAACCCTTAGCGAAGTCAACATTAATTTACAACATTTAAATTGTACATGGCACCCTTTAGAACGCATCATAAACCTAGCTAACTAACCAATATTTCGTTTGGGAGACCTAATAGATTATTATTTCATAATATATATTGTATATATTATGCAGTTCCAGTAAAATTACGTACATAAATGTCTAAATTTGAACCCCAAAATAATTTAAATAAAAAAGAAGTTTAAAAAACTAAAACCCGACTACAAAAAAATCACGTTCTAAAAAGTATGAAACAAGAAAACATTCCTCATCTGAAAGCCGTGGTCGTATGCCACCTAATTCCGGTAAAACAGTATTTGTTTAGTTATAGAACACTAGCAGTGCCCCGCGGTTTCACTCGCGTTACGTTAGGTTTTTGGTTACTGATCCGTTCCGTGGCTCATAGCGCGATGTTATGTAGCCTATAATATGTTATATGTATAAGCTACGGAATGTCTCGCAGAGCCATTATTTTGCGGCCAAGTTATTTTAAAACTGTGATATCTCCTAAGATATTCATTGAAATTAAATGATGTAAAGGGCAATTTCATTCAAAATTAAACACTTGTGATGAATAACGTATTTATGTTGATAAGGATTAATACTATTTCCAAAAAACACCTTCGCAAATAATGCATTATTTTAAAACAAATTTTCTGGGCATAAAAATGGCTATAGTGAGTCAACCTTAAAAGTTAGGCATTTACTACCGCGGACTTTTTTTTAGTATATTTTAAGAGGAACAATTCTCTCATACATTACTTTTGCGTAACTTTAACCGTTCACGCAGCGCACGCAACGAAAGCCCTCAAAAAGAAATTTTTTCCCGTTTTTGCCACATTTTTCATTGCTGCTCCACTCCAATTGGTCGTAGCGTGATGTTATATAGCCTGTAGCACTCACGAATAATGTAGCTTCATACCAGTGAAACAATTTTTAAAATTGGTTCATTACTTCCGGAGATTACCTCCTACATACAAACTTACAAACCAGCCAGTTTCGGGCAAAGTGGTATACAACCACGGCTTTCAGATGAGGAATGTTTTCTTGTTTCATACTTTTCAGAACGTGATTTTTTTATAGTCGGGTTTTAGTTTTGGAACTTATATAGATTGAGACGATCAGGTTACTAATTTGAAGCTGTAGTGATGATGGTTGCATATAACATTATTATTACTTTGAACGTCAACTTCTTCAGTTGTTTGCCTTCAGTTAAATACTAGCGTAATAGGAGGCATAGGTACTTGTTTACCGACCCTGCCTATCAGCCCGTGGCCAGTTGCACAGCACATGTGTTCTGTCTCCGCCAGTGATGTGCTCGAGGGCGAATGGAAGACGATCTTGTCAGTATGTTTGGAGCATTCTGATATGAGCGTGTGAATGTTGTTAAATATAATATAATGTGTCTTTAACTAATATAATTGGAGAATGGCAGTTTTATGTTAAAGTAAAATAATATAAATAATAATTTTATTAGTTATTTTTTACGGTGGCTAGTCCGCTTTTGACCTTAGTCTCTTCTCTGTGAAAAATGACAGATAATTCTGTGATGGAACTAACGTCTAGAAGATGCTGTAGATGATGGTTTAAAGACGTGTCTTATTATTATTTTTATATTCTAGTCGGCTTGCGTTTGAGCGCAACTCACCTGATCTTAAGTGATGATGCGGCCTAAGGTAGAACACGCTTGCCTAGGATGAACCGGTTGAATAATGTATCTAGTCTACGAGAATTCGGATTTGTCGGCCTGTGAACGACATTAAATGCAACACTTGTGCTGGTCCATTGGCAGCTGGTTTTAACTCGGTACTCGTAAAGCCGTGTACCATACAATTTGTATTAGGTACATTACAAAATACATAATTATAACATATTACATGCATCTGGTCTAAATTATAAAGGTAACAAATACTAACTGAAGTGCATGTAATATGCATTCCACAAGAACTTCACATTTATAACTATACTATACTACATTTACTTTACATTTATTTTTTTATACTATTTTTTATTTTTTCTACATAATTATCATTTTGTTCTAGGTTTTCTAGTTTTTGTGTACATAGACTCTGATTGTCCGTCTAAATTAGGTCTACATTTTCTATAAATTTGTAAAAAAAACAAAAAAAAAATCTTACGATTTTTTTACCATGATTATTAATGTTTCTTATTAAATAGTACGAATAACTATTCTAGTTTATTAAAATAATATAAAACTATACACCTATCGCGCAAATATTTTCACAATATCACATTATTCAATTGAAACGGATAAAATTTGCTCCACCGTCACTTTTGTCGCACAAAAAACAATATACCTACTCACACCTCCAATTACAATAACAAAAACGATCCTTTGTTCCTTATCTCAACGTGTACCCGAAACCGTAAACAAAAGGCCGCCAGCTCACTCGGGTGAGTCATAAATCAAGTTACAATGACGCCGGCCGCGCGCCGGCCGGGCCGAGTGTTAAGTACCTTTTTACCCGACTGCGACAGAAGGAGGGTTATGTTTTTCGAGAGTATGTATGTATGTATGTAAGTATGTATGTATGTATGTATGTATGTATGTATGTTTGTATGTATGTATAATTGTTTGGCACGCTCTGCAGCCTGAACGGCTCAATGGATTTTAGCTTAAGAGGTGTCGTTAGATTCGTATTTACTGTGAGAGTGACACTGGGTATATCAAAATGAAAAAAAACAAAATGGCGGATGTTTCGCGCCAAATTCAAATGTTTGGCACGCTCTGCAGCCTGAACGGCTCGATGGATTTTAGCTTGAGAGGTGTCATTAGATTCGTATTTACTGTGAAAGTGACAATGGGTAAATTAAAATAAAAAAATAAAAAACGGTAGTTTAAAAAACTAAAAAACCCGACTGCTTTTCTAAGTATTTATGAAAAAGCTCTAAAACAAGAACGTCGTTGTACCCGATTGCACTTAAAATTGTAGCAGTGGGGACACATTCTAGAAATGGAGGCTTAGTGTATTGAGAGCACATACCTATATAACATTGCAGATGGTCCAGAATGGGTCCTGACTGCTACAATTTTAAGTGCAATCGGGTACAACGACGTTCTTGTTTTAGGGCTTTTTCATAAATACTTATTTGTTTATGTTTTTTATAGCAGAGTGCGCCATCTTTTTTGATATCAAAAGCAATCAAAGGGTTAACTATCTCACAAAGTTGCTGCGACTGGCGTCAGTCGCGGTATCGAGCTTCAAAGACCGATTCGTTGATCGCCGATACTAAAAGTAGCATGTCTACCAAGGCCCGAAACTACGAATCTCAAAAAAAGTTGTGGTATTATTGTCTTACAAACAGGTTAATAATTTATGTTTCCTTATTAATTATGCACATGGCATTTGTATGATAAAAACCACAAATCGGTCTAGTTTGGTAATTACTGATCATAATTGTAGTCTTTTTTCTCTCCGTAATCTTTTTAAAAGATTATAAATTATCCTACTTAAATCAACTTTTTTCTCACTTCTATTCAATTAATTTGAAATTGTGAATAATGCAGATTTCTGACGACTTTGACCACCCTGAATAATAAGACGCAGCTCTTTGTTTTTTAATTGTGATGATTGGCCACAAATGTTATTTCAACAAAGTATGAAAACATTTTTGTTCCTTGGTGCGATTCATATGAGGGTATTTGTCACACAGTGTATAGTATTCAGTTATATTTTCTAATATTAAAAGTGTTTTTACTGTCACGGCTATATCACAATAACTGCAACGATGGTACGCAGTGCATAAACATCGCGTGAACTCCTTGTAGTTGCTGTATACAGGTTGTGTAGATGCACTGCAGGAAGCAGCATCAACTGGTTGGTGTTTACACTTAGCTCTATGCTTTTGACGAACACTTATTACATGCTCGGTTCCAGAATTAAGTACGAAAAATTGCAGCAAAGATGATCAAAAAACACAATAGCCTGGAGATCCAACCCCATATGCCACGTTCAAAAAAATCATGTAGAAAATCTAACGAGGCAGTCAAATTATTTTACATGAAACAAATAAAGTAATAGTTTACTTTAAAATTATTTATTTAAAGTACCTTTAACTACTAAACTAAATTATACTATTTACATTTTTTATTTATGTCTTTGATTTATTTGTGATGATGACCGTGGTGAGTTCCATCCATGGTTATTGTGGCCACCGTGGCTACCGTCCTACCGTCGCCGCTGTGGCCGCCGTGGCCGCCGTGGCCGCTGTGGCCGCCGTGGCCGCCGTGGCCGCCGTGGCCGCCGTGGCCGCCGTGGCCGCCGTTGCCGCCGTGGCCGCCGTGGCCGCTGTGGCCGCCGTGGCCGCCGTGGCCGCCGTGGCCGCTGTGGCCGCCGTGGCCGCCGTGGCCGCTGTGGCCGCCGTGGCCGCCGTGGCCGCTGTGGCCGCGGGCATGCCCTGCACTGACGTCATCAGTGCCAAAACGGCACATACCAACACGGCGAAGAATGCGTTCTAGAAAAAAAAGTGAACAAATATTTTTATGTTTATCTTAAATTGTAGCTTTTGTTAGCTCTATTATTTTTGTTTTTTTTTTTTATAATTGAATGCTTTCTTGTAACAAGTTAACAACAACAAAAAACAAAGAGGTTATGTATTTATTTATTTCCAGTATTTTTAATATAATGTCCAGTTTAATACGTGTTTGTCCACGTGGACAAATTATCATGTTCATTAATGCTATTTGATGATGTCGCTAACTCAGATCAAAGGTCGCTATAAGCATCAAATTCTGGGAAACAACGACAAGACAGCAAACTAAAAGAAAGCGTATTACAATATTTTTACAATCAACTCAAATTAAATCTACTATTTAATCAGAAAATAATAATAATAACCCTGTTCCCGATGCCGGTGGGCTACTATTTTTTATATTTTTAAATGTTTTTATTTTTTTATAGTAATATTTAAAAATGTAATTAATATGTATAATAAATAAATAAATGAAATAATAAAATTATAATAATATAAAATACATGAATTTGTTAAAAATGAGCTTTTTACTTTAGTTTGCCGTTTGACATTCATTCATAGGATTTCACCATTTTACGCTACTTCTCCTTTAGGTCCTCCACCCGTAACCGACTTTTTGACCGATTTTTTTATTAATCTTTGACAGATTTTTTAACGTCAAGTATGGAACATAATATGAATTCGAATACCCCAATGCATACAGCCGACAAAAAATTGGGTAAAAAATATCGGTCTTTTACTTTTATTTTATCAAAGTGAGCCCGAAATTACTTGGTTTAGTTTTTACGTATTTCTTATGCTTAGTTGCGGATTTTCCTATGTGATGTTAGACGTGAACGTGAATATATTTTTAAATAAAAAAATATTTTTATTTAAAAATAAATTATGTTTTTTTTATATAAAGAAATAACTTACAGTTCTCATTGTAGCTGCTGAAGTTAAACAGTGTTGTGTCCGGCCGCGTCAGGAACTTTTATACGAAACTGGTGACACACAAAGGGTTAATGTCCTATTAACCCTTTAACCGCCAAGGTCGGATTTATCCGACAAACCCGACAAACAAAATCCGCCAAGGGCGTTGATCGACTGACCTCTAAAAACGAAGGACGATCGTCAGTACTCTCGGTCGTTTCCGACCAGTGTTGGGCGTAATTAATTTACTTTTGTAATTTAATTACTAAATTAATGAAAATTAATTGAATTACTGTAATTAAAATTACATGTAATTGAAATTACTGTTATTCAATTACATAAGTCACAAGTAATTCTAATTACATTAATTTGTAATTCAAATTACCCAATTACTGTTTACGGGGTAATATTGCGGGTAGAATACTCCTTCGCCTGTTTGAGATAGAAAAACATTTCACGCACTCTGCTACAAAAAACATAAACAAAAATGGTACTTAACACTCGGCCCGGCCGGCGCGCGGCGGCCGGCGTCATTGTAACTTGATTTATGACTCACCCGAGTGAGCTGGCGGCCTTTTGTTTACGGTTTCGGGTACACGTTGAGATAAGGAACAAAGGATCGTTTTTGTTATTGTAATTGGAGGTGTGAGTATATTGTTTTTTGTGCGACAAAAGTGACGGTGGAGCAAATTTTATCCGTTTCAATTGAATAATGGGATATTGTGAAAATGTTTGCGCGATAGGTGTATAGTTTTGTATTATTTTAATAAATTAATAAACTAGAATAGTTATTCGTACTATTTAATAAGAAACATTAATAATCATGGTAAAAAAAGGTTTTTTTTGTTTTAGCTAGTAATGGATATAGATAAACTATGTGGTAGGGATGGACCCTACAGTTTGTTTGTTTGTTTGTTCGCGCTAATCTCAGGAACTACCGGTCCGATTTGAAAAATTCTCTTAAAATTTACTAAAAAAAAGGCCGCGGCAGTACATGCCTTACTTTTAAGGTTGACTCACTATAAGCATTTTTATGGCCAGAAAATTTGTTTTAAAATAATGCATTATTTGCGAAGGTGTTTTTATGAATATAGTATTAATCCTTATCAACATAAATGCGTTATTCATCACAAGTGTTTAATTTTGAACAAAATTGCCCTTTACATCATTTAATTTCAATGAATATCTTAGGAGATATCACAGTTTTAAAATAACTTCGCAGCAAAATAATGACTCTGCGAGACATTCCGTAGCCTGTATGTACCTCAGAATAACAGATTATAATGCTACATAACATCGCGCTATGAGCCACGGGAACGGTTCAGTAACCAAAACCTAACGTAACGCGGGTGAAACCGCGGGGCACAGCTTGTTGTTTATCTATACTAATTACTAATTACTAATAATAATTAATAATTACACCTGAGGAGGCTCTCGTTGGGCAGTTGGATCAAGGGCTTGATTCAGAAAGCGGTACTCCTAGACACGGCGCGTATTGTTAGGAGATTCCTTTCTCAGGAGCCCTGACCGCCGGTGGCTTGGACCCTGTTCCCGACGCCGGTGGGCTACTATTTTTTATATTTTTAAATGTTTTTTTTTATATTAATATTTAAAAATGTAAATAATATGTAATAGAAATAAATAAATGAGATTAATAATTAATAATTAATAATTAATAATTAATAATTAATAATTAATAATTAATAATTAATAATTAATAATTAATAATTAATAATTAATAATTAATAATTAATAATTAATAATTAATAATTAATAATTAATAATTAATAATTAATAATTAATAATTAATAATTAATTAAATATTAATATTATAATATAATATTATAATATTAATATTATAAAGAGGTAACATTTGTTTGTAAGTTTGTATGTTTGTAAGTTTGTAAGTTTGTATGTAGGGGGTAATCTCCGGAAGTAATGAACCAATTTTAAAAATTGTTTCACTGGTAGAAAGCTACATTATTCGTGAGTGCTATAGGCTATATAACATTACGCTACGACCAATTGGAGTGGAGCAGCAATGAAAAATGTGTCAAAAACGGGAAAAAATATTCTTTTTGAGGGCTTTCGTTGCGTGCGCTGCGTGAACGGTTAAAGTTACGCAAAAGTAATGTATGAGAGAATTGTTCCTCTTAAAATATACTAAAAAAAAGTCCGCGGTAGTAAATGCCTAACTTTTAAGGTTGACTCACTATAGCCATTTTTATGCCCAGAAAATTTGTTTTAAAATAATGCATTTTTTGCGAAGGTGTTTTTTGGAAATAGTATTAATCCTTATCAACATAAATACGTTATTCATCAAAAGTGTTTAATTTTGAATGAAATTGCCCTTTACATCATTTAATTTCAGTTTTAAAATAACTTGGCCGCAAAATAATGGCTCTGCGAGACATTCCGTAGCTTATACATATAACATATTATAGGCTACATAACATCGCGCTATGAGCCACGGAACGGATCAGTAACCAAAAACCTAACGTAACGCGAGTGAAACCGCGGGGCACTGCTAGTATTATTATAAATCTTTTCTTGAACAGAATATTGCCAGTTTTAACGTCCATGTCCATAGTGCTATCCATGATGGTAGTGGCCACCCCCATGGTGGCCGCTCCCGTAGTAGCCGCCGCCGCCGCGCCTCCTGTAGCCGTAGCCCCGGGACTCCGCCCGCTCCAGCATATCATGTGCAGGGATAGCTTCTGGCCCGCTCACTGCCGTGTCTGATGGCGCCGCCGGGTTAGGCACAGCGCTCGCCATTGCGAAGATAGCGCAGATCACCAGGGCGAATAGAGTAAACTAGAATGAAAAAAAGAAGTATAAAAAACTAAAACCCGACTACAAAAAAATCAGGTTCTAAAAAGTATGAAACAAGAAAACATTCTCATCTGAAAGTCGTGGTCGTATGCCACTTTGCTCTAAACTTTAGTGCTAAATATTAATGTTCTATTAGGTACTATACTGCTATACACATACTGTTTTACCGGAATAGGTGGCATACGACCACGGCTTTCAGCACATACTATCACGCCTGTATTCCCCGAAGGGTTAGGCAGAGGTGTACCAATGTACACCCACAGTTCGCCGGTACCTATGTGTTTAGGTCCCATGTAATAGGGGGCGAGCCTATTGCCATTAATCGGGCACAAATCCAAACTCCGAGCTACTACTGAGAATTTCATAGAAAAACCCAATAACACTTTTTGCTCGACCTGGGAATCGAACCCAGGACCTCTAGCGTAGCAGTCGTGCTTAAGACGACTAGGCTAACGAGGCAATTTTACGTCGTAAAGTTAGGCTTAAATTCTGCTTCTTGCTTTTACAAATTAATTTTAATCATTGTATGTGATAGCGTTAATTCACATAACTATATTTAAACAAATCATGTTGCCGCGGTGTCTACGTAACACCTATGCAAGGTAAACTCCACATAATTGGTACGCCACCGATACGCCGCTGTTACACGACTGCTACGCCGCTGTTACACGACTGCTACGCCGCTATTACGCGACTGCTACGCCGCTGCTACGTCACCGCTACGACGACGCGCTACGCCTACGCAATGTTTACAACTGTGACATTTTTCTATTAATTTAATATTCATTAATTCGTGAGGCAGGGTTTAAATGACGACAT
Source organism: Caradrina clavipalpis (assembly GCA_932526535.1). Taxonomy (NCBI): domain Eukaryota; kingdom Metazoa; phylum Arthropoda; class Insecta; order Lepidoptera; family Noctuidae; genus Caradrina; species Caradrina clavipalpis. Next base: position 7,111,365 of record OW052103.1, read on the forward strand.
TTAACGTCATGGAAAAACAACACTGAGACTAGTTGGGACATATGTGAAAAACCCCTGGTCATAATTTTATGTTTTTGACGGGCCTGTTGGTCTAGTGGTTAGCGACCCTGACTGCTAAGCCGGAGGTCGTGGGTTCGATTCCCACCCAGGACAAACTTTGTGTGATGAGCATGATTGTTTGTTCTGTGTCTGGGTGTGATTTATCTATAATATGTATGTATTTATAAATTATATAAGTATGTATATCAGTTGCCTGGTTACCATAACACAAGCTCTGCTTAGCAAGCTAAGCAGAGCTTGTGTTCAGATATCCGTGTGGATCAGATAGCCGTGCGTGAGTTGTCCCAAGATATTTATTTATTTATTTTTTTTTTTTTTATTATGCGTACGTAACATATAATAATAATAATAATAATAATAATAACGTTTATTTAGCCAAAAAATACAGATTGACAGATTAAAAATTCACATTCAGAGTTCATGTTGCTAATCTGTACAAAAAGGTTGATCACTATGCCTCTTAAACTAGGATATACACCTGTATCTTAAGAGGTATAATAAATATATATAAAACATATATGAAAAACATAATGTTTACATACAAATATCTAATGCTAACAACATTCATTGCCAAAATCCATGAGTCAATGACGCATGTATTGTTTACGTTAAAACTTGTTTACTTAACAGTTGAACTTGATCTTAGTCATGGACCACTCACATATGTACGTCCTAGGCTTATGATAAAATCAGGTTTTTATCAAAAACCGGCAGAAGACAAAATTTACACTTTTTTATCATAAACCTGAGAAAATCCGGTTTTTTTCATCAAAAACCTGAACTTGGTTAGGTTTATGATATTACTAGCTTTTGCCCGCGACTTCGTCCGCGTGGATTAATAGTTCCCGTTCCCGGGGGATTTCCGGGATGAAAACTATCCTATGTCCTTTCTCGGGTCCCAGACTATATCTGTACCAAATTTCATTGAAATCGGTTCAGTGGTTTAGGCGTGAAGAAGAGACAGGCAGACAGAATTACTTTCACATTTATAATATTAGTACGGAAAAGTACGGACTAGCTTTGCCCGCGGCTTCGCTCGGATTAAGAAGTATTATTATTATCCAATCTTTAAATTCAGTTCAATCAGTCGAAAATGAAGAAAGATTATAGAAAGATTTATATAAACTTACATCCCCTTTTTTATCCTCTTAGGGGTGGAATTTATCAAATTCTTCTTAGGGGATGCCTACGTCATAGTAGCTTTATGCATGCAAAGTCTCAGCCCGATCGGTTTAAAATTGACAAAGTTTCATCCCCTATTTTATCCCCTTGGGGGTAGAATTTATCAAAATCGTTTCTTAGCGGATGCTTACGTCATAACATCTACCTGCATGCCAAATTTCAGCCCGATCCGTCCAGTGGTTTGGGCTGTGCGTTAATAGATCACTATGTCAGTCAGTCAGCCACCTTTGAGTTACATATATTTAGATTGCCTAGTGCCCGCGACTTCACACGCGCCAAATTTGATATATTATCCCAGGTACATTATCCAGGATAATAAAATAGCTTATGACTTATTCCACATTACAATCTATCTTAGTGCCAAATTTCGTACAGATCCGTTCAGCCGTCTAAGCGTAAAGAAGAGACAAGCACACAAACTTTCGCCTTTATAATATTATAGTGTGATTTAATCGATCAAATGGAAGTCTTCGGTTGACAGGGATTTACCCTACCCATCTCAGGTTTATGATAAAATAATAAATACCATCACGCCTGTATTCCCCGAAGGGTTAGGCAGAGGTGTACCAATGTACACCTACAGTTCGCCGTTATATTTAGGTCCCATGTAATAGGGGGCGAGCTTATTGCCATTAACCGGGCACAAATCCAAACTCCGAGCTGCTACTGAGATTTCATTGAAAAACCCAATAACACTTTTTGCTCGACCTGGGAATCGAACCGGCAGTTTAAAATAAAGTAACAATTTTGTCTTCCGCCGATTGTTCTTGATCTAAAACCTGATTTTGTCATAAAACTGCGACATAATAATATACAAGGTTCGAGAATTTTACGTCGTAAAATTAGTCTTGGTATGTTAACTTTGTAACATGGAGGCGCAATTTACCAAAACGACTAAACCGTTAAAGCTAGTTTTGAGGCAAAGGGGAAAAACTAAAATCCTGTTTGGTTGGACCACCTGTGAATGTTAGCTAAACAAAAAACAAAACATGTAGTGTTATTACGTCTGTTGCCAAGTAGATTGCACAATTAATTTTTATTATATTTTTATGTCATAATTAAATATACTTAATTATTAATAAAACTTATAATTAATTAAAACATTAAAGAATACGTAGGTACCTAATGTAGCAAAATGATTTCTGGTGCTAAATAAATAAAATTAACATTAAAGTCGATAACAGATACGATTATTATTCTAGTTAATCACATCCCACTGTTAATCATAAAATCTTCTAAGTTATGACATAAATCGGCAGCTTTATACTTATTAGTATTACTGACTAATAACAGCTAGAACGTTGACATACACCGGGAACCGTACATTTTAAAATTCCGGATTAAAAGTACCCCGTGCGCTATTTGAGACTATCTCTGCGCTTTCATCCAGATCCGTTTCGCCGTTTTGGCGTGATTGATTGAGTAACAAACATCGTGTAAGCGTATTTTATTCCAAAGGAAACTACCTAGTTATTTGAAACTTATTATGTGTGTAAAGCATAAAGCCGTTGGTCCCGGCTGTCATTTGTAGATCTTTGACAGTCGTTACTGTTAGTCAGACGCCAGAAAGTCTGACAACCAGTCTTACCAAGAGTATCGTATTACCCATTACTGGGTTGTGGGGATCTGATAGGCAGTCGCTCCATGTAAAATACTGATATTCAGCTGCATCCGGTTCGACTGGAAGCAGACCCCAACATAGTTGGGAAAAGGCTAGGTAGATGATGATATGTGTAAAGCATATTTTTACAAAGTAAAACACATTAACGTTGACAGCAATAACTAACATTTAACAACCACTTAAATGAGCATCTGTTCAGTAATTAGCCATACCTAATCAAAATATATAATTACTCAAGATGACTTAACACTGAGTAGTTAGGTCTGTTTGTAAAGATATTTCCAATTATAACTCAATACTACAGAACATTTAATGGTTTTAAACGCACCCGCGATAATGATATTGCGTTGTGGTATAATATGCCGTTGTTGGTAAATCCATGAATTTAATATTAATAATATTAGAGGAATTTCTTATGCATTTCTCAATGCATTGTAGCGAAACAATCATTTAATTATTAAATAATACGGGCCTATTATTATCCTACTGTAGGGTAAAAGCCTCTTTTCATGCGACCAAGGCATAAGCAATGATCACTCTTTCTCAAGGCAGATTGGCGATTTCGGACTTATATTTATTATAAATACCTACATACGGTTTTACTCGCTATATTTTCCTTTACCAATGTCAGTGATTAATTATTATAAAACCATAATGTGTCCTTTCAAGTACTTTTTGTTATATACATATTGTGCATAATAGTAACACATTGCTCTTATTGTTTTGTAAGTGGCTGCGTGTTTATTGAGAAAACAGGTTCTCGAGTGGCTCCTGTCTTCTTGCTCTTAGCAACTTGTCACGCCCACGCATTGATGAGATATTCCTTCTGACAAACAACGGTTTTATTCACAGCAAGCGGATGTTTTAAATCCTATCGTTTATTTACTTATGTGAAGATCTATGAATTCAAAAGGATTAGTTCATGAGATGCAATTATGACCCTACAATTTCTGGAAACAGCCCATATGATCTCGTCAAAACGTTTGATTGATAATACTTTAATCCTTCAATGAAATCACTGCAATCAGTGGTCGTGCTGTTAATTTTGCTTATGCAGATACGTAGGTATAAAAAGATAGAAAAAATTAAGACGATATGTATGTTTAAGTAAGTTTCCGGCTGAACTGAATTTTCCAAAGAAATGGATCTAAGTATAACAGGTGTAAAAGTCACTTCCGAAGTTCAATCGTCATTGCAATTTTCTTTTTGTTTTGGAACCTTCTGGTCTCCGGGATATTGAAGGTCAAAGTTTTAATATTAATCCTTGTACCCTGTGCTTGCACCTATAAGCAAAATGTTTTGCGTGCTTTACATTACCATAAACAGGGATTTTTCATACCAAACGTAAAAGTGTTTCCTAGTATTTTTTTTCCCAATGGGACTTTGTTTCTTTTTACACCAGGGCTGATTAGTTCCCCTTGTAACAACGTACGTAATTTTCAATAACTTTATTCTTTAGTATTTATATTCTGTCGGTTTGTTCTTGGTAACAATGAATAGTAACACAATATGACCATTGTTTGGCATAGGCATCTCTTTAGTATTACATTAGCTTCGCAACTTTCCTCATTAAGACTTTTGTCGGCAAATATTATCATTTCAGCTTACTAAATTAACTTTTTACTAGGTATGTTGGTAATTTAGTTTTTTTCAGATAATGTTAGCAAATTTTCTTCAACGAAAATCAAGGGATGCGTTTTAGGTAAGTATGACGCCGACGAGTGGGAATGTTCTTGTAAATAAATAAACTTATGCTAATAAGTGGAAATGCATTTTATAATCTTGCAGGTATTATAACACCAAGTTATAGCGTTGTTCACGGATTCATAAAATAATAAGTAGTAGGTAAAGGAAAAGCACGCACAAGCACTCATGATAATGACGTAGTTTTTCTTTGTGAGAAGCTCGAATTTGTTTAAAAAACCATTTAACTAAACAACTTATTGGATTGTTTACTCTATATGTTAAGTTGGTTAGTACTTACTTTATCTTAGTGGCATGCTAATGATGTTTTGGTGAATATCTGTCATTGAATTCTTCGTATGTTTTCTTACTTGTGGTTAGGAGCTAATAATTTAAAAAAATGTTAGGGTTTTACCTATTTTGCTTAAATATTGTGCAATTTATATATTGGGTTACGGCGAACGTAGAATTTTACCTTCTTCCTTGCCCTTTTAATTCTTAAAACGTGATTTATGGATGAAAAAGACAGGCAGTATTGTGTGCTATATATTTATGTTATCCTATACAGGGTGGAAATTTATTATGCTACCTGGAGGGAAAGTACTCTAAATACTGAAGATAGCAAATTTTACTTAAAGGAAACATTCCTTTATTTTTAAAAAGAAAAAGAACTGCATTTAAATAATTTTGAAAATACAGTTGCCACACCCGGAAATCGAACCGACTAAAATCCGAAAAAATAGCATCTTGTACTTTTAGGGCACTAATCGATAGGGTCAATCATAAGGATCAAATCTCTGCAAACATGATAAATTAAATTTAAAAAAAGCCATGAAATTTCAACGAAAACTTATTTTATTCGGACGTAAAAATCGAGAATTGACTAATTGCATGCTCGAAATGAGCTCTATTTTCTTGGATGCACAAATTTATTCTTTTAAGGAATTCATTGTGAATAACTTTTAGTAGGGTGTTTTGGTGAATATTGAAAATTGTTTGCTACCAAAACTTACTCAAAATGAGTTTTTTTAAAGGAATAAATTTGTGTATCCATGAAAGTGAAGCTAATTTCCAGCAACTACTTAGTTAATTTGTTCGTTTTTTCCGTCCGAATAAAATAAGTTTAGGTTAAAATTTCATGGTTTTTGTTTAATTTAATTTACCATGTTTGCAGAGATTTGATCCCTATGATTGACTCTATCGATTAGTGCAATAAAAGTACAGGATGCTATTTTTTCGGATTTTAGTCAGTTCGATTCCCAGGTGAGGCAACGGAATTTTCAAAATTATTTAAATGCAGTTTAGTTTCTTTTTAAAAATAAAGGAATGTTTCCTTTAAGTAAAATTTGCTATCTTCAGTATTTAGAGTACTTTCCCTCCAGGTAGCATAATAAATTTCCACCCTGTATACATGTACTGATTAACTGCCTTGTTGGTCTGGTCGTCATAAGCGCGACTGTTCAGCTTGAGGTCTTGGGTGCGACTCAGGTCGGCCAATAAGTGTTATTGGATTTTTCCATGTCAATTTTTCTCAGTAGCAGTCTGTGGGTTTGGAAGATAATGGTGTGGCGATTCTGTGACTCGGAATTTCCAGATCTCTCCCCGGTCATGTCGGATAGCCATGCCTTCGAACTATGAGAACTAGAGTCTGTGTTTGCGCACACATTTGTGCACTATATTATCTTCTGCATATTTGGCTAGTCTCTATTGAGATTGCCGCCGTGACCGACATTCGGTCGAGAAGATTATTGTTGTATGTACAGATTATTCTATTTTACTTTACTTAAATTGTAGTTTGCTTTCCAGACATGTTATCGCTTGTTTGTCGCAGTAACGATATGCAAATGTCAACTCATGTATTTTCTAATCCTACGAGTATATTGTTTGTCTTCCAGGCATATGCATGTATTTATGTGTCAATAAGTAAATTTTCTTTCTTTTCTTTCATCATATTTCATTCATCTCAATTTATTTGGGCTTCGGACAACCAGCATTTTACCTTTTATGCATCTTTTCTTTTTGTCACTTTAGAGTTTAATTCATTCCTAGCCACTTGATAGTAGCTAGGAATCAAACTGTGTGAAAGATGATTATTTCACACAGTCCATCAAATTTTATTTCGTCTTCCTCTTCTTATTAGTAAAATCATTATGCTTATTAAATTACTCTGTAATTACTGTAATTGTGAGAATTTACTGTTCCTCATCGAGGTTCTCAACATGCGATTCACAGTTTATACATATTATATTCTAGTTTAATTTAAAGCCAGACAATAGATAATAATTTAAATGTGTGCGAATTTATTTAAATCCTTGAGAACAGAGTGTTTAACGCTAGTAGTTAGATCTTATCAGAAATGTCTATGTAAAGTAATTGTGGTGACAAATATTTTAAATGCGTCGTTAGCCTAGCGATCCTAAGCACGACTGCTACGTTAGAGGTCCTGGGTTCGATCCCCAGGTCGAGCAAAAAGTGTTATTGGGTTTTTCTATGAAATTCTCAGTAGCAGCTCGGAGTTTGGATGTGTGCCCGGTTAATGGCAATAGGCTCGCCCCCTATTACATGGGACCTAAATATACCGACGAACTGTGGGTGTACATTGCTACACTTCTGCCTAATCCTTCGGGGAAAACAGGCGTGAAGGTCATATAGATATTTTAGATGTCATTACGCATATAATATTTAATATATCTGGGATGTAGGCCGCTTCCAACCGGTCCTTTTGGAAATCTATGGGGGAGGCCTATGTTCAGCAGTGGACGTCCTGCGGCTGATATGATGATTATGATGCATATTAGTGAGCAAACGATATGTTGGTCTGACAATGCTGAAGATATCAACTATCTCATCTCTATAATTCCTTCTATACTAAAAGTCATTAGGGAATCGAAATCACTTTCAAGTTTTAAAAGGCTATAATAGCACCATGTTCCAAATGGTATTTGTAGTATAGGGTTGTGCTATGGGTGCAGAATTTCTTTGAAAGAGTCACCGTGGCCTTGGTATGCAAAGGGTGTTAGGTTCCTCCTACTGCCCTTTGCGTTCCGGGGACGGTTGGGTTTTAGTCAGTAAGAGTCTGACAGTTCTTTCCACTCCGCTCAACGCGGAAGAAGTCATCGTTTCCCACACTTAACAAAAAAAAAGGGTTGTATTGTATTTTATTTTATAACTCAGCAAAACGGTCGCTTATCTTAATTGTTATGTTTTTCCTCATTGAAGTAAATAATTGTATTGTTTTGGAGTGAAATAAATTTTCTTTAACAGCAAACCGTCCTGTTGATACTAATCTAATATAAATATATTTTAAAAACTTGTACGTAATTGGTGGTTGCCACTTTGATGAACCAATCAAAGAAGATACCATTAGATTTGACACCGTATTTTCTACAGACTTAATGAGGCTCTTTAAAACCAAAGGTCTATAATCAAACGATTGCACTGTATTACCTACTTTACACCATTAGTTCACGCTTACGTTAACGCTTAGTCAATCAAAGATTAATTTATTGTTGAACATTCTAATATGCTACATGTATACTATGCACACTATATCAACTGATTTGTGACTACACTCATTCATCTTATGCACTTCGTTCAATGGTACTTTGTACCTGGAAAATAACACCATTGTAGTTGTACTTAAATATTATAATGTAACTTGAATGTTAAAGATATCATCACAGATGTCAATACTAAATATTGAATGTTATATTTCACTATGCACTGGTGTTTTAACGTCCGTAGCCGCCGCCGTAGCCTCCTCCGAACCCTCCGCCGTAGCCACCGCCGAAGCCTCCTCCGAAGCCCCCGCCGTAGCCCCCGCCGTAGCCGCCACCATAGCCGCCCCCGTATCCGCCCCCGTAGCCTCCCCCGTAGCCACCGCCGTGGCCACCGCCGTGGCCCCAGCCGCGTCCGCCCCCGTAGCCGCGGTAGCGGTGACCGCCGAACCTCCCCCAGCGGGACTCTTCGGGCTGCAATGTTTCCTCAGCCTCCACTGCTGCCACCTTCACAGGTGCCGCGTCATTGGATACCGCTGCCGCCTCCACGGGGATGGCCCATGCGTACGCCACGCATGCGCTTACCAGCAAACCAGTGCACAGCAACTGAAATAGCAAATTAATAAGATTATTTAATATGTTTCATTTAATTTAAAAAAAAATACATTAATAAAGTTGTTGTGGTAAATATTCTGAAGTTACTTCCAGAATAAATATGGAAAATCTCATAAGTTCTCCTTAAATGATTAAAATATTTTAATAATTCACACAATATGTAATACTATGGAAATCCAACGAAAAATATTTTAAGGGAATATTATTTTTGTGCGATCGTAATTACTTACAGTCTTCATTGTCGCGTATTCTGTGTGTCAATGTTGGTGCTGCCCGCCTATAGTCAAGTATTTATACGAGCTGGAGGCTCGTGTTACTCCTCTGACTCAGCGCAGGTAAATAACCGCTAGGCTCGCCTCATTAATACCCAAGTTTTCGAAAAAGATGGTATATCTGATGGACCACTAGATTTTTTATACTAGCTCTACATACATCAAAGAACTTCAATAAACTGTGTTCATCGCGGTTTTGACGTATGTATAAAATGTACTTTGCTACACTGAATCAAATTGTGTTTCAATAGCCGGATACACGCATTATTTTCATAGATTTCAGGGTGGACAGGTTTGTTTACATTTTGTCAATGTGGTTTAAAAAGCAGTGGCTCAAGGGAACTACTTTTAAAATAAGGCTGACCCTAACCTTGATACGTAAGGACAAAAAGTAAGTACTTACCAATACGTCATGTGTACATGACAAATGATTGGAGATTACGTCGATTGTCATCGGAAGTGTGATTATGTTAAATTCTGCTTATTCTACATAATAATTATTATACTATTTGTGTAAAAGGGTATTTACTCTGCAAGCTACCGCATTGGCTATGCGGACATACAGTTATGTATATTCAGTATAATCAGTTATGACGGTGTTCAAAAACTAATTACCTATTTCAGTAGTAAGCGTCAACTTTTCCATGTTCCAAGCTTTTATTCAGTTTGTTCGGCGATCAAAATCTTCTATATGAAATCGCTCCTCCTGAAAGCGTAAGAAAAACATTGATTATATAAATTGTTAACATTTCGATAGATTTAATAAATTTTGTAGATATACAGTAGATGAGGGATATTAACAATATAATAGATATACAGGAGGTGAGGGATAATAAGGGGCAAAACGGAAAAGAGGTGTTGCACTATCGTAACTCTTAATAATTTTGCCCGCTAATGTGTTTATTTGTGACTAGTGAATTGCCCGCGACTTCGTCTGTGTGTCTTATTTCACCCGCGTTGAGTTACGTCTTTGTTTGCTGCTGCGCTCCCGTTGGTCGTAGCGTGATTTTATTATATACGTGGCTTTCTATGGGTAAAAGATTTTTCAAAATCAGCTTAGTAGATCCAGAGTTTACCCCCTACTACCTCACAAAATCACAAACTTTACCTTCTTATAATATAAATCACATTATACAATAAAGGTAGAGCTATAGTACACTCACATATCAAATAATGAAAAAGAGGGCGAGTGTTTTGCCATCAACTGGAAAATAAATTCAGATTTAGGACAGCTAGGAAATTTCATGAACACTTCAGTGAACGCAGAAATAACACACGTTTATAAGTCGCGATTGCGACCACTTGACCAAAGACGCAGTAGTTGTTTTTTTAAAGAAAATATTGGGAAAAACACACAATTGAATACCTAAGTATATGTCTATAATTATATGCACATATGAGAATTATGACAACTATATAATCATTAGTACACAAGGTAAACTACATAAGTGCGGATATATTAGTACGCACGTGGTAATGTACATAAATGTGAGCCATATTGACGATTCTGTATTTATTAGAATGAGATTTAACGATAGTCCCATATCATTTGAAGTGCATGGACATTTAGAAAAGTCGAAGATTTGCAGGATGACTTTAAAATCGCCTGCCATCTTTCAAGGGGTAAAAGTACCCCATGTAACTAGTGAATACGAACAACTTTTGATAAAGAACCAACCCCGAAGTATGAAACAACCCACACATTTTAATCGTGTTGCATTTTTGAAGTAAAAACTTCTTTAGAGGCGTTGTGCACTTTTTTTGGAATGGGTAAAAAAAATTAAACTCGCGTCAGGACACGTGACCCTGATCGAAAATTCGTAAGCGGCGTTGTGCACTTGCTTTGGAATGGGTAAAAAATGTTAAACTCGCGTCAGGACACGTGATCTGATCAACAACAAATATGACAAATATAAAACAAATATAAAATAAAATACAAATACAAATATAAAATTTGTCTATAGTCATTAGTATTTTCACCCTCTGAAAGATAGCAGGTGAATGAATACTAACCCTATTCTGCTAGTCTTTAGAAAAAGATCAACTTTGAATAACGTTGGGGACACATCGGTATGAATCACTATCTTTACCTCATATTATGGCTTATTTACGAGTATTGTATAGTTTTCATAGTTTCAGAGATTTCTTTATTGCACAATACGCATACTTATGTCGCAAATAACTAATACTATTTTAACATAATTTTTCATTACCTGGCTAGTCATCTGGTTTGATGATGACAGTTTTGCTAAATATTTACATACTAAGACCACATAATATACCATTAACATTATATTACAATTAACATAATTAATCTTATGAATAATTTTGATGACGCTGACTTCTTGCCTTGCTTATACGTTCTTATTAAATTGTACAAGAGTCTACAGAAAATAAAAATATAATAGATATGTTTTTTCTGTAGGTAAGTTTCTTATCTTGACGTCACGGTTGGCGCAGTGGCTAAACGATTAATGGCTGCACTGCGTGACGCGAGTTCGATGCCCGCATGAAACTAAAATTTGCACGGCCTAGGAAAAGATAGTTGTTCTGGGTCAGATTATTAGTGTATGAGTTTACATGCAGGAGAATTCCTAGTGTGAGGCATCGTTACACTTTTACACGTCATCCTTTTAAAAAGAAAAGCTCCAAATTTGAAACTGTGAAACAAACTCAGTGGTCTGAGTCCTGTGGTCTATTCAAATAAAAGTTATGTACTACTTCTTTGCTAGGATTAAGTTCTACTATTTCAAACGAGCTGAGTTCTATTGACCTGTCAAAATGGTTAATAAACCAAATCTATTGTGACCTGTGAACCTCGTAATGCTTTGCAAGATTTGCCTCTTAACTGGAACCAATCTGTTGTTCAGAACTGCATCTTTACTACCCGCACGAATTGTGAGGCTGTGAGAACATTTACATTTCAGACGCATACATTCTATACCATTAGGTATTAGGTATTAGTAGCATTAAGTATTGTTATACTACACCATTTATTTAACATTTTTGACTTATTCGATTTTTAGTATTTATAATTCTTCAGTATGCTTCAGTCGGTAGCCTAGTGGTCTTAAGCGCTACTGCTACGCTAGAGGTCTTGGGTTGGAACCCAAGACCTGGGAATGGATTCCCAGGTCAAGCAAAGTGCTATTGGGTTTTTCTGTGAAATTCTCAGTAGCAGCTCGGATTAAGGATTTGTGCCTGGTTAATTGCAATATGCTCGCCCCCTGTTACATGGGACCTAAACATACCGGCGAACTGTGGGTGTTCATTGCTACACCTCTGCCTAACCCTTGGGGAGTATTCCCCGAAGGGTTATGTAGATGTGTAATGGTATGTAATAATGCTTCATTATCTTCGGCATATTATGAATGACGTATTAAGATCAAATTTATTTAATTGCGGAAAGCCGTATTGTCTATTAAATATTTAAATAATTTGGGTTTTTTTATGAGTAAGTACTTAAGATTTGTTTTTCACAATACTTAATTACGCGTCTGTATAGTTAATGTGTTTGTTTTTCTCATTCGCTGTCCGTGCAATAACTGCGTAAGTGATTCAGAGCGGAATTCGCCCTTCAGTTTAGAGTAAAGTCTAGAACATTGAGATACGATCGTAGAATGTAGAGATAATTTAGAAAATACATCGGTGGAAACAGTTAGTATAGGCTATTTCATGATAGTCTAGTCGGTTACTAAGATAATAAAGAAAGAGAAAAGAAAAAAAGGTTTTTAACATAGACCATGTCCACACAAAAATTGTAATGTACTTACCCTATATTACATACGAAAAAAAACACTAATGTGCCCACAGCTGCGCCAAACAGGCCCAGTTCAGCAAAAAGTCAGACTACTTGTTCCTGAAACTTCTTCTCCGAAGAAGTTTCAGGAACAAGTCAAGTCAAGTCCTGTCCAGTCACTCAAGTCCTGCAATTAGGTTTAACTTATACGCTCACAACCGACTTTCTGTAGGACCGATTATCGGACCGATTCAATAAATCCATAGCTTCGTGAGACCAATTTTGTGTAGGCCTTGTACGTTGGAATATAAGAATTCATAATTATGTTCCATACTCGCCGACGGAAAGATCGGTCACCGATTGTCGGACGTCAAAAGACATGTGCTTTTCACTACTTTTAAAATTATAATCTTGCGCCTCTTCAATCCTCCGCTGTGTGCTGCGCTTCTTCAAGTAAGTACGTACGCACTTACTTTTTTATCACTTTTTTATGTAAACGTAAAATTGTCGGCTACAAAAAAGTAAATTGTTCTCACGATACCATCTTTTAAACGCTAAAGTGGACAGGTTATTCACGTATGTCATTCGTATTCGTGAATGCTATGCCCAATATGGCGACAAGATGTTCCCAAGCTTAATATACTGGACATCCGTGTGTACCTTTGCTTTGCTACGTGTAAGTATTTATCAAGTTATCCTTCACCTTTTATGGCTGGTAATAAAGTTACTGAGTACGGTGAAAAAAGTAACCCCCGCTGTCATAAATCTTATGTCACTGACGTTGACAATGGAAGACGGGACACTTATTGGCCATCTCCTGTTCACAAGGCCAATATTGGCCCAAATATTTGTATGACCTTCTGATTTTTTTTTCTTTTCGATGTTGTAGTTATTTTATTCCAGTGAAACCTGCGTAATTTACTCAGTAACCAGTTACTTGGTACTTCATTAAAAAGTTAAAGGGCTTCCACCTTCAAGTTTTCACCTTCAAGTAGTAGTATCAAGTTCATGGTTTCGGTTTCTTTTTGTTTATTCAAGGTGTACAAGTATATGCGTTGGTGTTATTGTATTGGAAGTAATACTGCAGTGTATCTTGACTTTTTATTTGGTACTTGGCACTCCTTTGCTTTCTTTCAAATAGATAGTAAATTAGACTAACTTAGATTAACTGCCTCGTTGACCTAGTGGTCCTAAGTACGACTGCTACAATAGAGATCTTGGGCTCGATTTTCGAGAAAAATTACATTTGGTTTTTCTAAGAAATTCGGAGTAGCAGCTCGGAGTAAGGATTTGTGCCTGGTTAATAGCTATAGGCTCGTACCCTATTAAATGGAACCTAAACATTCCGGTAAACTGAGGGTGTAGATTGGCACATCTGTGCCTAACCCTTCGGGGAATACAGACGTGATGTTATGTATACAGCAACTTAGACCCGAAAATACATTAGAAGTTTGTTTGCATTCATTTTGCGTGTAATTGTGTATTTTGCTAACAGACGTTCGATCTTCGGGAAATGCCCATATGCAGAGGTCGCCTGCCCGCTAATGTGCGCACGATAGAGTAAATAGTGATCCGCTATGCGACTCAAATAGATGAGCCATTAACAAAGACATCACACAACGTATATTAACGATGTGTCACTCAGAGGTCGCGTTTATCAAGTCATATTGTTCTAGGAATATAATGATTTTACATCTATTTTAATATAATATAGCTGCAGAGTATTTGTTTGTATGTGAGTTGCTTTAAACGCGCTAATCTCTGCAACTTTCGGCCGCATTGGAAAAAGTTTTGTGATGATAGCTAGATTTATGAAGAATAGTATAGTATAGGCTATAAAACTTCTTACTACGACACACGGGAGCGCGGCAGTAACAAAAAAACGTAACTTAAGAGGACGAATTGGAAATTTTGCCATCAGTGATCTCTATTTTTGTCAGTAATTACGAAACGTATAAAAATGTGAGTTGGTGTTCCGAATAGTTCATGATGAAAGCCTTATTTTGTTAGTTTTTATTACATGATTAAGTAACTTTAGTAACAGAGAAAAAAATATCAAACATACCTCTTTTTAAATAGAGATTCACATCTTATGGGCAAACGGGACCGATTTTAGCCCCCTCAACTTGCTCTGTAGACAAGTCTATAAATACTCTTTAAAATTGTAGAAGGATTTTCTCAAGTTATCATTTCCGACTAAATAAAATAAAAAAAAGCTTACTTACCGGTGCGGGTTGCGGGGAGCGCGCGCCTGGTCTAGAATTATTGTTAAACAATTCGTCGCCTTAACGCGGGTGAAAAATAACACGCGGGCGATTTCGCGGGCATGCGTTTATTGGTTTATGAAGGTGTATATATATATTTATGTTTCATCATTCCTTTTGTTTTGATAGTGACTTTTTTATGACACACATATCGACATATACTCGTAGGTGTATATTTCCAGTACTTATAGACAAACTGATCTCTTATTGTACGAAAAACTTATGTAATGTTAAGTCTGATTATGCTGTCGCCGTTTCTATGCATTATATCGATACCAGAAGTATCAATTAACGTAAGGGACATTTTGGCGAAAATGAGTTATATACATCATTGGATTCAGAATTTTCTGCTCTATCGATTGGTATTATTAAAAAAATTCTATCGTTAAAAAAAATCCCTTACGTTAAAAAAATTTGGCCTGCGTAAAACGATTTATGAAAAAAAAAATGATGTAACGGACGTTTACATTTTTTTTTCTCTGAAAAATAAAGTAAGTCATATTGTTAATAATTTACAACCTCAGTCGATTTAAATACCATGTCCCTTACTTTAATTCATGATTAGAGTTTTTTAAGAATTATTTCTAAAGGTGATGGCTAAATGACTGCCTCCGGGCCAGATACATTCTGGAATGTATATGAATCTTACATAGCCTCATAATATTTAAAAAATCATTCATGAATTATGTAGTGTTTAATATTTTCCTAGCACTTTCGTGAACTATTTATTAAACATAATAAAGTATCTAAAAAAAAACTTTTTCATCACAAACATTCGCTTATAAATATACAACCTCATTTTCGTTTTTAGTTTTATTCTTTTTCGTTTTATTTTTTGTCAGTTGAAGAAAATTATATACTGTCACACACCTTTTTTTCCTTTTTAGGCAATATTATTTTACCATTATATTATTCCCAAAAAGTATCTGAATCTTTTTTACATGAAATACTAATATTTAGCCATTCAGCATTACATTGTACCTAGTACCATATTTATACATGGTACCTGGCACATGGGGCAGTGGTCTATACTTCCATTTAGCCATCTCCTTTCATTTAAATCTGTGATAGCTAAGCTGAAACTAACATTAATCATGCAAAGAACCTATTTCCATGGTGTTAAAATACCATAATTTTAGTAGATAATCTATAGTTACATCAAATTGCAACACTGTAAAAGTCCTTTACAATAGGATTACGTATAATTTTCTATTTCTCTTGCTGCTTACACTATGCTTGACGGTTTACACATAAAATATTAGTAACGTAAGGCACAACTAAACATATTTTTTTAATGTAAAGGACATGCTATATTTTAATCCGCTGGGTATTCCTAAATCTTTCGTTTAGAGCATGAAAGAAGAGGAAATTCTAAGAAACTTTGCTCTAGACACAGTTAAAATTGGAGCAGACAGTAAAAAGTTATACCCAGATTTAAAAAAATAAAATCGTTTTTTGGCTCTCCTGAAAAACCGTGTTTTGTCCCTTACATTAATTGATACTTCTGGTATCGATATATGGATTGTAATCAGCTTTTGGGTTGGATTTCAAAGAAAATAATGACTGATAGTGCTCATAACAAAATACATCCACTCGCTGACTTTTCGCACTTTCTCGGAAACTATACTTGACTTGTGAAGCTAAAATTCGTCAGGTTGGTAGTTTATATGTAGGAAAGCTAAGAACGGATTTAACGACAGGGCTGAATTACGGAGGTCTTTGACTTCCATAGGGATGAAGTCGTGGGTAAAAGCTAGTCTATATTAAGATTATAAAGAGACCTGGGGTGGATCGAATGATTTACTTTCCACTCGTACGCAAAATATACGCTAAGACGTGGGGTTGTGGATACCAGTCCGTTATACTACTGAATACCAATTATACCAATGCCAAAGAGGTAAAGTTTGTTTGTAAGAGGTAATTTTTGGAAGGATTGCTTCGATTGCAGAAAATCTTTCACTGATAGAAAGTAATCACTGTTGCTACGAGTAAGTGTCATAGGATATCTTTAAAAGTAGATTTGAAATCCACTCGGGTGTATTTAATTATTATATTTAATGATTAAAATTCTTTATTAGATATATAAATATTTAATTTATCACGTTTGCAAGGAGAATCAATTATAATGAATTCGCCTTACCAACGTATAATCTGTTAATGAAAAATAACTTTTTTGAGTGTTACCGCTGATTATGTCAAAGGTCATTTTAAGGCGTAGTTTAATTCGACACATAAGTTATATTAGATTTATCACATAAACCAAATAAATATCAAATAGATACAATGTCGTGATGGCCTAGTGGTTAAGGCGCCCGCCTCTCATGCACGAGGCTGTGGGTTCGTTACCGGGCACGGGCAAATAAATATGAGACATTTTCTATTTCATATGTACTTTTTAAGTATATCTTGGACATCACTGAAATCGGTGAAGGAAAACATAGTGAGGAAACCTGGACTTTAAAGGCAATCGGCAGGATTCGTACAACATACTTTTTTTGTTGTTTTGTGATAGAATTTTTACCACTTATTAAGGCAACTAAACCATTCATTTTCATGAAACATTAGTATGTTTAGAAGTCTGAATTGATTAATTATATCAATTCAAAGATTCAAGTAATTAAACGTAATATAATCATAAACTAAACGCAACTAAACGTAGTTCTGTTTTTAGAAATTGCCATTTGTAAAATATCGCGAGGCTCGAAATGATAAATAATTAATTAAAAATAGAAATAATAGTAAATATAATTAACCAATTACACATTATACTTTAAAATGAATAATTATTGCATACAATCTAAATAATTAACTATTTCATGAAGGGAACCTTTTTACCATCAGTGTTTTTTTGTGTTGGCAATTATTTTATTGACAGGTTACGGAAATCTTTTTATGTCTCTGTTCTGCTCTTTGCTGTTGTTTTGGACTGTGGTTTGTAAAGGCATCTGAGCAATTCAGCTAAATATCTGGTCATTTTTACGTTGAGTCGAGCCAGTAAGGATAAGTAAAACACTACAAAAATAGCACCAGCTATCTACAACATCGTTTTTCACCAAAACAATGTTTATGTCCTTACACGTAATAATATTTATTGGGACTTACCTAACCTCAAAAATAAAACTGGTTATAACTTTTAGGTACTAACTTCTAAGAATCTAAGAATTTTATAAGGGCTTGCCTATCGTATTGACTACCAATTAAAACAAAAAATATCTCAAAACACGATATTTTATTAGGTGTACGAAACTCCCATACAAGCCTGCCGATCGCCTTTAAATAAGTCTGCAATCGCCAATTCGCCTTGAGCACGATGATCAATGCTCGTGCCTTCTCTGCCCCCCTAGCCAAGTCACAAACGATAAACGCAAACGCTGAGTAGGCTTTAATAGATCTTCAACTTTATGTGCTTGGTTTTAAGTTGAAGATCTAATGAAGATTGCATAGCGTTTTCGTTCGTTCCAGTCGCTAACGCTTAGAAATCTTTAATATAGGTTTCAACTTAAGGCTCTTGGGTATTCAGTTGAAAATCTATTGGTACCTACCGAGCGTTTACGATTATCGTTTGTGACTTGGCTAGGCGGGCAGTTTGAGAATCTCGTTTGTATATACTTTTGCCTCACAGTGGGTCAGTAATAAGCTGGTATTATTATTTTAATTTTAATAGATACAATCATAACAATTTAGCTAAATGAAAGTAATACTGTGACGAATGGTTTGGCTATCAACGTAACCATATAATTAATGTAATTGGTGTTATACCGTTTTAATTAACTATAAATAAATAAATAAAGAGCTCTTGGAGAATTTTTAAGGCATTTAGATAAAAAAAAAATGTAACAGCAGTGAATTGAGTTCAAGTTGAAGAATAAAAAAAATGTAATCCTCCAGACCGATTTCGGCCACGGCGGCTAATTTTAATGCAGAGCCAAGTATGTAGGAGATATTTTAGTGCACAAGTGTGTGCGCAAACACAGGTGCACTCCCTCTTCCCTAACTCTTAAATTCCGATGGGAGGGCAAATTCGGCACGACTGGAGAGAGATAAGGCGCAGATTGGTACGTGCTTTCCGAGGCATGGGGGTGTTATACCACCAACTTCTAAACATCGGACTGCTACTAAGAAATTCCTAATGGAAAAACCCAATAACACTTTTTCCCGACCTGGGAATCAAACTCAGGACCCCTCGCTCAGCAGCCGCGCTTGCGACCACGAAACCAACAGGGCAGTTCAAGAATCAAGAAACCCAGCAAAGCAGTGACATCACTGATGACTTTTGTTTTTAAAAGATCCGGCATGGTTCATTGGTCACTGAGATGGTTTTCCACATAGGTATCTAATTGACAAATGGTTATTCCATTCATGTGACATTGTCAGTATGAATCATTACGTGATGTTCATGGGAAATAAAGGTAGTGGGACAATGAGCGCAAGCATCAGAAAATGTACGATCTTATTTGATGCTTTGATACACAATGCATCACGCCTGTATTTCCCAAAGGATAGGGCTGAGGTGTACCAATGTACACCCACAGTTAGCCGATAGGTTTAGGTCCAATGTAATAGGGGGCGAACCTATTGTCATTAACTGGACACAATCCTAACTCCGAGCTACTACTAAGAATTTCATAGAAAAACCCAATAACACTTTTTGCTCGACCTGGAAATCGCACCCAAGACCTCTAGCGTAGCAGTTGCGCTTAGTTACTGTTATTTACTACTGATACGAGCATGAAATAAGTTCAAAGTCTTTGAACTAATTATTAGCACAATGACTTTAGCAAACCGCACACTACTCGTCATGTTACAAGATAAAGCTTTTCATCATACAAATCACGATTAGATGAATCATTTTTTGTGCTTTTTTCACAACCATTTGTTACTGTTACGTCAATTATGATTTGGTAGGAATTCGATAACTTTTGTTTGGGTTTCGTAGTCAAATAAGGAACTCTTTCATCATGAAAGTATAAAGTAGATAAATAGACTTGTATGGCTTTTTACTTGCAGGTGAAAACATTTCGTTTGTAGTAAATTGACAACGTGGTTAGCGCAGACTCCTATTAGCGATAATACGGTACAAAGTCAAAGTCAAAGCATTTATTTCAATTAGACCATTTACAGGCACTTTTGAATTGTAAAGAAGTTAAAGTTTAAAATTGAAGCTAGTTGCTCGTTCCAAAACGTAACGCTTGTCCCATACAAACACTTGTATGGCCTATAGGTCGTTGTTCCAGGTCTGGTTGTGTGTGTGGCTTTATATTTTTGTAAACGCACCCACCGTACAGACAAAATTCCCAAAGTGGGGTAATGATTATTTAAAACAAAGTATCTAGCATGGCTTTGAGTATCATATTCGGTTTATCTTTCCGTTTGTATCCTTCAATCACGGCTGTGTAGGCTAGTAATCGTCGACTAACTTCTAAATTTTCTTCCTGCCCTTATCCCATGTTACTTGGGGTGGGCGCAACACGTTTTGCACACAGCAACACACATGCAGTCATGCTATCACTGACTCCCTTAATAGCCGTCTAACTGATGAATTAAAAATAACTTAGAATAGACAACTAGATTTAGATACGTGCGCGTTAATTCGAGTTTATACTAATTTAACTACAGAACTCGACAATGCGCGTAGACACTCACCTGGCTAGATTTTTTGTGCACTTTTCATCAATAAAATAATCACTTATAATTTGGTCTTAATGTCTTCGCTTTTTGCACGAGCATCTACGGATTTTAAATACCACAGACACGGAATTAAAGTTCGTTGACCGAACAATTACCATTAAACGTAAATTGGGTAATTCTTTGTGTGTTTCGAACTGCATATTAGGCATAATAGGTATAAGAAGGGCCAACTAACATCACCTCTTGACCGGTCGGCCTTCAACAGAGGTACATCCCCGTACCTATACATACATAGTGTTACGAATATGTATGTATTGTATCGCGAATAGTAAGATTTTTTTTCTACAGGTACACGTGGATATTGTTTTATAAAGTTACTAGTTTTGCCTATAGCTTTTTTTTTTATAACAAGACATGGTCTGTCGTTCTCATAGATTACGTGTCTTCCTATTAGCGAAATAATAAGGGTCCATAAGTACTATGGAAATATAATTATAAATATACATATGGAAAAGCAATAAAGATAGTCAGTATTGAGTTGAATATGAATTTTCAGACTAGTAGTTTCGGAGAGTAACGCGCTCAAAAGAGAAAACAAACAGATGCTTCAGCTTTGGATTATTGGTATGGAAATACTGATTAAATTTTTTCAACTTTCAGAAAATGACTGTCACTATGTGTAAAAAAAAATCTTTAATATATTATATTTGACGAAATTAAACTCAACCACCATAGAGATAGGATGATGTAATAAATATCAAGGTACAGTCATTACGATAAGTCTGAAATCGCCAATCCGCCTTTAGCAAGTGTGGAGTTCAATGCTCGTGCCTTATCTGTTTAAGAAGAGGCCTTTGCTCTGCAGTGGGACAATAATAGGAACTTATTTATATTTTTACAATAAAGCTATATACTATTTTCACGGTGTAAATTTTCTCTAGTGATGTTTTAAGACACAAATAAAAGACAAATCAATACAAATCTATATCTTGAAATCGTAACACACTACTCTATCACCCTCCTCCACACAGGCAGTCTTGACCTTGCTTTCCTTGCTAGTTTTCACTCCTAACGCTGCGTCACTATTTCTATTCTCACATTTCTTACGAATTGGAGAAGCAATGGTACTCTCCGGTATAGATTTTCTCGCTAATTTTGGTAAGGTTGAAAACGTATTGCTTATTTGTCTCCTCTTTTGTTGTTCGTCCGGGATAAGTTTTACTATTTTATTTCCAGCTTCTTCACTAGACGATATGTCGTTTAATTGTGAACGTTCTGCAACTAGTGTTGTTGTAGCTTTCGTTGTTGGTCTTGATTCAGGCATATCGGCGCTTTTAGATGTTAGCGTTGATGGTTCAGTGCTTGTTACTTCTACCGTCACTGTAGAGGATGGTTTTTGCTTTGTCGTCGTTTTCATCCTTTTTATTTTTGGAACTTTAGACTCTATTGCAAGTATATCTAATGTTGATTTTAGTAATTTGTTCTCTAAATTATCAGTTTTGATTCTATTAAATATGCCAGGCAAGACGGTTGGATCTGTTGGCATGGCAGTCCGTGTAGGTGTTAGTTTTACCTGGTAACCCTCAAGTTGATACCCATGGTTCTCCTCATGATGGTAATTTTCCTCAGGGTTGTGATTACCCATGTGATGACTATTCTCCTCGTGTTGGTGATTAACAACATGAGAGTGATTTTCCTCGTCGTGTTGATTAGCATCATGGGGATGATTCCGTTTATGGTGTTGATTAGCATCCTGAGGCTGACTCGCATCATGAGGGTGATTTTCTCCGTGGTGTCGATTAGCATCAAGAGAGTGATTCTCCTCGTGTTGCTGATTAACAACATGAGGGTGATTCGCATCATGGTGTTGATTAGCATCATGGGGGTGGTTCTCCTCGTGATGTTGATTAGCAGTATGGGGGTGTTTCTTCTTGTGGTGGTGAATAGCTTGACGAGGGTAAATACCCTCAGGATAGCTATGCACCAGCCCATGGTGATCATTTTCTCCATGAGGGTGGCGGTCTCCATTTTGGTGATTTCCATCATGATCCTGATTTCCTTGGTGCTGATTCTCATAGTGGTGATTGTCGCCATTATGATTTGAATGTTGTTGTAGTTTTGGATGTCTAAGATTTTTGATATGTTGAGGATTGCTATATCCACATTCTATTCTTTCACCACGTGCTCGGCACCCGTTTCCAATGTCTAACATTGTGTAGTCATCTAACCGTGTTCCTCTATTAGTATTGTAACCACAGAGTATTCTATTGTTGAATTGTATACACTTGTCATGATTGAAATTGTAGCCATCATAAAGGCTTCTTAATTCATCTGGAGGAGTAATGGTTCGCAGAATAGGAAATTCCATATCATTTGATAAATAGCCTTCAGATGATTCGGAACTGGGTGGTAAGGGATCGAAAATACCATTTCCAATGTGAGCAGGATCAACGGGTAATATCATTTTAGCTAAGATCCAGCATATCTGTAACATAATTGAGTTGTTAGAGTTTGTTGTTTGCTTTATAAATAACGAGCGAACTGCCCGCGACTGCGTATGCGCAGCTTATGTCACCCGCGTTACGTCTTTGGTTACTGCTCCACTCCTGTGGGTCGTAGAATAATGTTATATAGCATATGTTACTCAGGAATGATGTAGCTATCTATTGATGAAAATTTGATTAAAATCGGTACAGCAGCTTCGGGGTTCATGCGGTACAAATAAACAAAACAATCTTTGCACTTCATAATATTATAAGAACATAGTTACTAAGTAGTAAGTAAGTAGACGCGGGTCTGTGGACGGTGAGCAATGGGTAGCTCACCGTCCGTACGTTTACTAACGACAGGCCGTGTCGACGGCGCGTTCGTGTTCCACGCGCGCCTCAAAGAGATGTCAGCAAACTTGGAAGAGGCCACTGAGGGCCGATGCCTGCCGGGGCTGCGGGTTGTTCGAAAGAGATACCGCGCCGCCGGAACGCAAAGGGCACATGAAGGAACATAGATGGGTTTTAGTCAGTAAAAGTCTGACACTAAGTGCGGGGGAAGTTATTTGATGATAAGCTGTCTATAAAAAAAAATAAAAAAAAATGGCCAAATCCTGTAATTTTAAACGTTCGTAAACTAATGACAATGTCAACAACAACAATAGATGACAAATTCCTGTCACAAAAGTGGGAAAAAAGGAGTATAGATAGGAGATTAGGAGATTTTATTGCAAATTTTCCAGCGAAAGTTACTTGAATTGCCCCTCTGTATAAAGGTGGACATTAACATTAACCTTTTATGTTTTCTGCTAGTCTGTGGTTTAAGGTAGAAGTCCTTCAGAACTGAGCCAACATACACGATTGTAAGCTAAAGTTTCAATTAGCTTACAGTTGTCTATGTTGCTTTTGCCCACTGTTAGCGGAACTGCACAGCAGTGAAACGACGTGATTAAATATAAAAATTAAATCATAATGAGTTAGAATTCATTGCAGTGAAACTGTGCGGTGGGAGCACGTCATACAAAATTGCAATGCAGAACCTGTCATTTCGGTTTGACCTTTGTGTGGTTTTGCTGTAGTTATGTATTTCAAACTTTTTATAATAAAAAAGAGGTTGCTGGAGTAGGAGTTTCTCATATATCGTGACAGTACACAGACACAAACAACAAGACTCAAAACAACCATCTGTTGGTCATACAAATATTTGTGCCGTGCGGGAACGGAATCAGCGACACCCAGCGAAGCCAGCAATCGCTCAGCCACTTCGCAAACTGTGTCGTCAATTGGGTAGATGACACCACTAATCAATTGACTTACTTTTTATGAGCTGTCAAAACGCGATTCCCTCATAGATTTTGTTTGATAATACTAAACTATGACGTCACTTTTTTGTTATCTCAATTCACTAATTATTTATTGATTTTAAAGCAACTCAAAATGTAATTTTATAATTATTTAAAAATTTATAGGGTTTTCAGGGCTTAAATATTTTTTTAGAGAAGGTGTGTCTTGGTATTATTATTTAATGATGTCCACCACCCACTTCACTGCAATGTTTACGTATCTATGACAAACAATAGTGTGTTCACATTATACCTTCAACACTAGGTGTAAAGTAAAAATAATAATACACACGCTACTAAAATGTGGCACACTCAAAACCACCTTACCAGTAAAGGTATTGACATTGTATTTCCATAAATGCGGGGAAACGTTTATAGATTGGATGTGTTTAATTAAATTTTACGTTCATAATTTTACAAACTTATTTCATCGTACGGTCTACAACGTTAAAATGCATGTTATTGTTGTATTCTTTTGATTTTAAGATGTATGCTTGTATTTTTTATTTTAAGGTACTTATATTATTTTTGCTATGTAGATTATATTATGTGTTAGTGGCATAATATTATTTTTTTATTAACATAAAACGATGTTACTTATTTATTATGTACTAGTGAACTGCCCGCGATTTCCTCCGCGTGACTTACTTCACCCAACATAAGTTACGTCTTTGGTTAATGCTCCGCTCCCGTGGGTCGTAGCGTGATGATATATAGCCTATGTTACCCAGGAAGAATCTAACTATCTATTGGTGAAAAAATGGTTGAAATTGGTTCAGTAGTTGCGGAGCCTATTCGTTACAAACCAATCTTACCTCTTTATAATATTAGTTGGTCGCAAGCGCGACTGCTGAGCAAGGTGTCCCGGGTTGATTCCCAGGTCGGGCAAAAAGTGTTATTGGGTTTTTCCATTAGGAATTTCTCAGTAGCAGCCCGGAGTTTGGAAGTTGGAGGTGTGATACCCCCGTGCTTCGGAAAGCACGTAAAGCCGTTGGTCCTGCGCCTGATCTCTGATCTCCGGTCGTGTCGGATTGCCATCCCATTGGGCTATGAGAGTAAAGGAAGAGGGAGTGCACCTGTGTTTGCGCACACACATGTGCACTATAATATCTCCTGCGTACGATTAGCCGCCGTGGCCGGAATCGGTCTGGAGGATTACATTACATTACATAGCTGTCCGACAGTAATTTAGAATACACCACTTTTAAAGAACAGAATCGCCCGTTGCGTATGCGATAGGCAGTGTAGCACGACTTAATTACTGTAAGCGTGCGGGTTCATCGCCCTGCCTGCCGTAAACCAAGCGCAGATGCGCAAGATGGCTAGCCCGAATTAAAAAATCACATACAAAAAAAAACTTTATTTTATTACGGGTTCATGTTGAGAACCACTAGCAAAGTTACCTAATTGAATTTGAGGAGGATGCAAAACTTTACTTTGTCAAAAATCATACAAAAAAACTTAAAGCCTAAATACAGGATTTTTTTTTAACCAGTGCGTAAATTTTGCCATAATAAACTTCAACACGTTTTATTAAACACATATATTTTATTTTGATATGTCTTAGTACTAAAAAAAAAAGTTATCGCTTACGAAACATGTTTACTTAAAAACCATATTTTATTGTCACTCGGCGCTAGTGCATTCCCCACCCCCTCACCCCAGCCATGCGCCCGGGCGGCGGCCGCGAGTTTTCATTCATAGTATGGCGAATAGATTATGTCCATGTTTTGCTTATTTCAAACTCGGATAAGGATGTTTTTTTTTTTTTTTTAACTAAACACGGAAGTGTGTTCTATTACTGACACTGAACTACCAAAAACAATTTACGCACTGGCTAAAAACTTTTCCTGTATAAAATTCCAAAAACTTAACTTAAGTACTCTTCTCTCTTGTTCTTCATCAGATGAAGAAGATGATGAAGATAAAGAGTATAGAGAGAGAGAAGAGAGGATTAAGTTATTGATTATTATAAATCGTTCTCCCAGCATTTCAATTAATCTGTCTTGCTCATTCTGTTACGTTATTACTAATTGTTGACTTTCAATATGGCATAGTTCCTAATTGTTCGGTCAAAAGGGATATAAACGCTGTTGAGAGTTTTAGATACTTTATTCGTTTACGTATATGTAACTTCTAACATCATCATTATGGTTGAGCTAAACGGTGCTGATGCACGCGTCATACTCGTGAACGGGTGCTGTCAGTTGGGATTGGTCATCTCTTAACTGCTATGTCTTACATCGTTATTATAATTTTGTTATTTTTTATATTCACCTTCATTGTTTTCACATATAGAAGCAACAAGAATATTGTAACCAAGACTTTGTAAAAACCAAATGGAAGGAAAAGAGTGTCCATGGAGTTTCTTGCTCGTTCTTCTCCATAGAGACCTACGTTTTGGAACGAGCAACTAGCTTCAATTTTAAACTGTAACTTCTTGACAATTCAAAAGTGCCTGTAAATGGTCTAATTGAAATAAATGCTTTGATTTGATTTGATTTGACTTCATTTTTTAATGTTCACTGGCATATATGCGTGATGTTAAAAGGCTACCTCTATTTTAGAAAAATCATTTAGGATTCCGTGGAAAATAGATACATCCCCGTGTTAAACGACAATAATTATGCAAACGAAGTCGCAGGTATAAGGTAGTAAATAACAAAGAAAGCACCCCCCGTCGACTGCCCCGTTGGTCTCGTGGTCGCAATGCGCGACTGCTGAGCAAGGGGTCCCGGGTTGGATTCCCAGGTCGGGCAGGAAGTGGTATTGGGTTTTTCCATTTGGAATTTCTCAGTAGCAGCCCGGACTTTAGAAGTTGGTGGTGTGATACTCCCGTGCCTCGGAAAGCACGTACAGCCGTTGGTCCCGGCTGTCATTCGTAGATCTTTGACAGTCGTGACGGATAGTCAGAAGCCAAGAAGTCTGACAACCAGTCTAACCAAGAGGTATCGTGTTGCCCAGTTACTGGGTTGTGGAGGTCAGATAGGCAGTCGCTTCATGTAAAACACTGGTATTCAGCTGCATCCGGTTAGATTGGAAGCCGACCCCAACGCAGTTGGGAAAAAGGCTAAGCAGATGATGATGTAGAAAGTAATACACTATTGATTAATTTTATTAATATTTATGATCGTTAATATTGCAGACAAAAAAATATATCAAGAAATGTATGGTCTAATTTTGACGGTATTGCAAGCTACAAATATTAATATGCCCTTTTAACCAAGGTACACCTATATATTTGACTTCACTTTGCCAAGGATTAAAGAATAAATAAAAAACAGTCTGAATGTCAGTTAATGACACAAGCAATAAATTTAACGTCTCCGTGTCAGCCAGCCAAACAAAATTCTGTTCAAGAAAAACCATCATTGAAGAGTTCAAGTTTCTGCAAAATGTTGCTTATATAACAACGCAACATGGATAAGTTAACAACATAAATAAAAAGATCAACATGAACGAAAATTAATAGCCAGTTTTAGAAGCCAGCCAACCTTTACACACACTCACACAACCATTTCAAAATGTCCAAAAACGATAAAACGCCCGCAGATGCAACTCCCGCGGTACCAAATCCTAAGAAATGTGCATCTGTTTTAAAAACAGTGAGTTATAGTGCTTCATATTTTTATTTACATTGTTGTACATAAGCGTGAAAGTATATTGTAGGTACTGGTCATGTGGTGTCCTGCGTGAGCAACGAAGGCGACGCTACGCGACGCGACACGACACGATTTAATGCGATGCGATGCTACACGCGACAAATGCCCTACGTGGTTTTGGCCATTACTACTCGAATCATGGAGAAGTACAGTAAAATTTTGCTTGTAGTTCGTGGTGTCCCGATTGGTCGCTCTTAAAACAAGTACGTGTTACGT
This sequence comes from Caradrina clavipalpis, assembly GCA_932526535.1. NCBI lineage: Eukaryota > Metazoa > Arthropoda > Insecta > Lepidoptera > Noctuidae > Caradrina > Caradrina clavipalpis. The sequence continues at coordinate 7,139,633 of OW052103.1, forward strand.
CGCGTCTCGCCGCAGACTGCCATATAGGCCGCAAGCAGGGTATTCGTCGCTCACGCAGGACACCGCGTTAGGGTAGGCAGGGAAACGTTGCTTGTTTATGAAATAGTTATAGTGATGCTATTTAATTGTTCTTTCCGGTAATATTCATTACCCACAGGAAATAAGGAGACCCAGTATCCAATTAAAAAGGAAAAGACCAGTTGTAGACGTAGGTGCCGACGTTGGATTTATAGAAAAATAACAAGATGCTTCAAGAAAAAAGCTTTCGGCAGCCCAGACCCACATATGTCAGATTTTTCGATAGGTGGATTTAACATAGGAGGTTTACGAGATCAAATAAAAGGAAAACCGGAAGCAACATTTTCGAAAAAAAATGACCCCAATAATGCTCCAGCAGAATTCAAAATAAAACTGTCTAAGATAAGTACTAATGATATAACACAGATAAAAGCACTTAAAGCCTCTGAATTAAAAAAACGTTACTCATTAACGGGATCTCAAGTTAAAGTTTTAAAGGGAATGGTTAAAGAATATAATGAGGGGAAACTATCCTTATCAAAAGAACCTAACAAATATTCTCATACAAGTCTACCAAACAAAGAGCGACTAAATGAAATATTAGAAAATTACAAAGCAGCAAAGAAAAAACAAGCAGATGTTAAAGAAATCCAAAACAATGCTAAAGATTTAAAAAAAAAACTTAGCACCAATTCGAAGAGACAGGTGTTGGATGGCATTTTAGATGATTTGAATACAGGCAAAATCTCAAATATAGATATCTTAAAAAGTAAATTAAATCTAGCAAACATTAGACAACTTAATAAATTTCTTAACCAGTACAGAGATGCGAAAAAGAAGAATAGAGGCCTTTCTTATCTAGTAACAAAGAGTAAACAATCATTAATTGTGCCCAAATTGAACTGGCTATTGGATGAGTTTAAGAAGACCAATTTAAAAAATATTCCACACCTTTAACAAAATGGCTATCCGAAAATTCGCCTACAATACCTATATAAATTTTATGTGTATATATTAATAAATAAATATTTCAGTACTTTGTTTAAAATAAATAATTATTTGTCAGCAGTTTAGTAATTAAGATCTAAAGTGCTTTTTACCGGTTGAAAAAAGATGTAACTTTTCATTATAAAGATGTAATAAATGATGATGTTGGTGGAGGTTGAGTACTACTTATAACACAAATCGATACGTAATCAACGTTATGATTAGTTTTGTAAGTGTTCGCCCTTTAGATGGTAATCCTGCAATAACCCTTCAAACTCACTAAACAGACAGAGGCACTTCCAGTATTAGGCCTGCGATCTGATCAATCTGTTCAAAATGTTAATTATTGCTTCAAATGTATTATTTCTCTTTGACAACAGCCACTTTTATCGGTGCGTTTCTATTGCTCATAGACTTGAGCATTCATTTGTAACAGAACATTGGACATTTCCCGTTTTTAAATTTGCCGAACTAAACAAGGATCAAGTCAAGCATTGTGCCAAACATCGCTACGAAAATTTTCAAGATCAAGCTAGCGAGCGCTCTAGTAGATCTATGCTCGAATAAAAACGTATTCTTAAAGCACGGCAAAGAACTCAAAACAAATGTACTATCGTTTCACTAGATTGCTCGCTAGACACTCGCTAGAATGCTCGCTTATTTATTTTAACATCTAGAATGCTCAGTACAAGTGAATGTTCAAGTTTATCAGCGGCTTTACGAAGAGCATTTAGTTTTAGCCTGCAGCCAGCCAGTTATATAAATATTATAAGCAAAATGTTTATTAACTTTCTTTTTCAAATGAACTAAATAGTGAAATGTAACATTTTGTTGGCAGTTCCTAGGAAATCGCTGGGAGAAATCACTACCCTCTATAAGAAAAAACCAAGATTTTGATGCACAAAATTATTCTAAAAATGAAACAGGACCGAATGCAATTGAAATCAAAAGTGGAGTAACATTAAAGAGGGTTTATAATGTTGAAAATGCTGAAGTGGGAAATCCTGCCTTTATGAAAAAAGTAAAGGAAGCAAAGGAAAAAAGAGAATTTGATAAAAAACGTCATAACCCATCCGCCAAGGCACAGAACCGAGAGCAATTAAAAAAGTCACAGAGAAGAGAAGATAGAAGAGAAGATAGAAGAGAAGATAGAAGAGAAGATAGAAGAGAAGAGAGAAGGGAAGAGAGAAGAAACAGGGACTACAGGGACAATAGGGAGAGACGTAACATCCCACTAAGATATAAAGGAAGGGTAATACCAAGAAGTCCAGAACAAATTCTCGAAGAACAGAGAAACGCAAACAACAATCGTGAAAAAACAAATAGTGCTTTGATTCTTAAAAGAAGCTTAGAACCTCGGTTTAGCACTAAGATTTGGCAAATACTGAGTCCAAATTCAGGCGACCTAATTCAAGCAACAGATTCTGTTACAAAAAAATATATTATATCTGTAATTAATAGACATAATAGGAAAGGAAAGAGTAGAACCCCTACGCAAGGGACGCAAACCAGTAAAGAACTTTTAGGTAGTTACGATAGCCGTAAGACTGCACTCAAACATGCACTGAGAAGACCGCTCTGGCAATTGGCAAAAGCTTCTATAAAACACAGTGACCATTGGAGTAAATTTCTGGCTGCTAATAATATCGTATTAGAGAATATTAACATTGATAAGTTTGACCTCAGTCTCATAGATGTGGACGCATTGGGCATCGAGAACAAATTATTGAAACGTACAATAATGTGGCTTTTTAAATAAAAATAGTGTTTCAGCTCAAAGTAATATTACTGTAAATAGGCAGTTAACATATTTAGTAATTACACTTGAACCTTAAATGTTTGTTTCATTGTTTTCCATAGTAATATTATGTAGAGGTGAGATTTTTTTGTTTGTTTTTATGTTTGTAACGAATAGGCTCCGAAACGACGATAGCTGCATTATTCCTGAGTAACACAGTATATAACATCACGCAACCACACACGGCACCAGAGCAGTAATCTAAGACATAACGTATGGCGGGTGAAATAAGCCAAGGCAGTTGTAATAGTATTCATATTCATATTCATTTATTTTGCGTACCTACCATAATGTGCATAAAAGATGTTACAAAAAGCTTACAGCTAAGGTACAACAATGGACCCTGTTAGGGCACAGCAACATGGTATTAACCTAAAAATTTAAATTTATAAAATAAAAATTAAAAATAAAACAATTCTTATAAAATTTTGTCTAAATCTTTTTAAAAGAGGAAAGATTTTTTGAGAGATACTTTTCGTATTTTTATTCCTTTTTTAACCCCCGACGCAAAAAGAGGGGTGTTATAAGTTTGACGTGTCTGTCTGTCTGTCTGTGTGTCTGTCTGTGGCATCATAGCTGCCGAACGGATGAACCGATTTCAAATTAGTTTTTTTTGTATTAAAGGTAACTTACGTACGAGTGTTCTTAGACATGTTTGATGAAAATAGGTTGGGCCGTTTAAAAGTTGTGGTGATTAGTAGTGGTGAAAGTAGGGAAGAAAAACCGAATGTCTGTAAATATACTCGAGTGGGGTCTCAAACTTAGCAAAATCGACATTATAATAAGGTACCTATAAAAAGTATAAAATAAAAAATTAAATTAAAAATTTAAAAAACCCCCAACACAAAAACCTAAGTTCCCTTTAAAAAGTAAAAAAATAACAAAAAAAATACGTCACGTTGGGGGACCGATGTTGCACTTAGGATACGATCGTCCCGAGCGGTCCCCCAACGTGACGTATTTTTTTTGTTATTTTTTTACTTTTTAAAGGGAACTTATAAAATTTGTAACTTCTTTAAAGGAGTTTTCAGTGATTCAATACTACTATACGGCAAATCATAATAGGTGAGGGCACATTGAACGATGGTGTATTTTCCACGCCTGGTAACAAGAGGGGAGAGGTCGGAAGAACAAAACGACTTGCACAGTTTCGATTTATAGTTGATCATGAATAAAGAAAAACATTGTATTCGGTATAAGACTCAAGATTCAAGACTGCCTTATGGTCTTGACTTTGACTTTAAGTTTATTGTAAGATTTTAACGTTAGCTATAAAAATACATACAATTAAAGTGTCTGTGCGTCTGTCTGTTTGTTCCAGCTTATTTCCGAAGCGGCTCGAATAATTTTGTCGCAATGTGCACTCGCTGATAACTAAAATTATTAGGAGTAAAAAAGGTTATTTAAAAAAATGGGTGTTGCGCAAAAAATATATCACGTGATAACCGACAATCGTGCAAGAGAAGTCGCTGGCATAAGCTAGTGAAATATATATCAGTATGGAAAGTAATATGCGGTTGATTTATTTTTCATGATATATTCATGTTCATTGCTACATATAAGAAAATATTAAAAAGTATTAAGATCCTTTGGGTTCATCCAATTTTCCCTGTATTGCAAACTCTTTGATTTTCCTTTTTATCAAGACCTATATTACGTCTATGGCGCATGTCGTACACAGATTAGTTTGTGTTATAGAGTGGCATTAGCGTGGTCGTTGCATACCTGTCATGGAATTTTTCATTGAATTATTAATGGATTATGTCTAAATGATGATTAAACGACGAAAAATGTATGGGTAATAAAATATTTAAAAGGAAACCTAAAGAAATTACGCCTACCCCTTACCAACATTCTATCACAACAATATTTAGAAACAAAATTCAACCATCCAAAATACAAGTCAAAGATGTTAAAATGCTAGACGGTGTTACAGCAAAAGATTTAAAGAAACAATTTTCTATTCGTGGATCTAAAGCGAAACTACTAGATAAATTGTTTGCAGATTACAAAGGAGGAAAACTGTCATCATCTGGTATAGCTCGTAAAAATCAAAGTAAGCCACTTGATAAGAAACAATTAGATCAAATGATTGAATCTTATACTAAAGGAACCAGACAACGAGATTATAAACAAGCAAAAAAGAATGCTTACCAGTTGAAGAAGAAATATAACTTAGATAAAGACCAGTCAAAAAGGTTAGACAGCGTGATTGAGAGGTTCAATAAAGGCAAAGGCTCCAAGTTGCAATTAGCCAATACTCTATTTGATTCAAAAAAAATCTCGGAACATCGTCTTAAGAAATTGATTGAACGATATGAGGAAGGACGGAAGAGGAAGAGAGGGATTTCTTACATGTTGACGCAAAGTCTGGGCTCACTTTTACCATCTGGACAAAAAATGGAGAATTTAATGGAAGATTTCAAAGGTCTGCTAAGTAGAAGATAGAAGTATTCACCGTGTTTCTTTATTGCAATATTTTTGTGGTTTTCATCGAGGAGATTAACAGTTACATTATTGTTTCAATACATACTATTTGAAGTACTAGATGCTGCAGTTAAAGACTGCACTCTGGTCTCCTATAATCACTACGCTATCTTTTCAATGAACGAAAATCTTCTTACATTCAATATAACATGGCTTAGTTAATAAACAGTTTGTAAATATGTATTTAATTTTGAAAATGTTTTAGTGATCGCAAGTTCGTATGATATGTTTAATCTTGAAGTGTAAATGAAATAATATAATTTTATTGTTACTGTTGTTTATTTTTTCTTTTACTATATTGACCGGCTGCAGGGCGACTGTCTCCATCTGCCTATTCTTCTTTAATTTCTTTGTGAGGAGAGGGAGAGAGAGCTCCACTACTGAGAACCAGTTTATGACAAAGGAATCCAGCTTACTTTGTCTAACAAGGCTTTTTTGGATATTTTCTCTCTTTTGTCAAATCAATTTTAAATGAAAAAGACTAATTAGAATGCAGTAGTCATATATAAGGATACGTCTTGTGTCTTCGTTTTGGGTTCCATTCCCAGGTGGAGCAAACTGTTATTAGGTTTATCTATGAAATTCTCAGTAGTAGCTCGTATTTAGGATTTGTGCCCCGTTAATGTCAGTAGGCTCGCCCTCAATGGTATGTTTTACGTCTCATGTAGGGGCTTAAAACATACCGGGGATCTGTGGGTGTACATTGGTACACATCTGCCTAACCCTTCAGGGAATATAGGCGTGATGGTTTCTTATGTTTGGTTAAAAGTCAAAAAAACATTATTTAAATTAAAAAATCGTATTGTGCTATTTATTTTCATTTTTGCGCTATAGGTGTAATTTCAATTACCTATATCATAATTATTTTTTATGGCAGCAGTACCTTTATGGAAACGCAATGATTAAAATGCACATGCATGCATTTAAGATAAGGGTGATGTTAAGACTTTGTGGCAGTTCAAGTATATTATTTACGGTTAGTAAATGAATAAAATACTTTCTTTGGTTTTTTAATATTTTATCATAAGTATCTTCTTTATCCTAGAAGAAATGTGTTAGGTATTTTGAGGTGTAAAAGATACATTTATAACAATAATAGCAAGTTAGATTGCTTTTACAAAGTTATGATTTTAAAATATTCCATAACAAGAAGGTGAAGAAGCTCTTCTGGCGTAGTAGGTACTATCATCATGTTTAAGCATTCTGCTGCCAAGCAGCGTTAATGTGCCTGGGTGTGACTCGGTTTGTTATACATGACATATTTCAGCACTGCCTCTGAAATTGCAGATTTCCACATACGGCAGGAGTGGCCACTTACTATCGGATACCGTCTGCTTTGCTGGTACTAATTAACTTAAAAAAACACAGACAGAAAAAAAAGATAAACGGCGAGTCAGCAGACAAAAATCGACCTTATTCAATTCATAATTTTTGGTCAACTTTATTTTTCCATTCCATGAACATTGAGAAGCTACTTACTTGCGAATTTACGGATATTCGCGGTTACAGATACTTGCGGCTACTACATATGTGGTCACCGCAAGGCCCTGCAATGGTAATTGCATACAAGACCCACCTAGCATTAGAAATGGACCACCCTGTAAATCAGCACAAAACGATGCTTATGATCAACAACCTGTTCCAAATCCATTAAGGATCCTTCGAAATGGATGTGGCCCATACAACTATGATATTAATTATTGTAGAGAGTTGGACGACAGAGTGCTATGTGGATATGATAAGAATTTAGGGCAGCCAAAAAGTAAGAATTCCGTGGTTAAAATGGACGGGGGCTGTAGAATACGAGGAGGGCGAGTAGAGTGCGGCTACCACCGCGGTTCCTATTCTATTCCAGTCAGGCCTCCCGTTAAGCATCACGAACAAATTCCAGGCTATTTCAACAGTGAGTCCACCACAAATCAGCCTGGTTTCTATGACAACCGACCCGCGCCTACGGCGTACCCGTACGAAGTTGTGACAAGATGCGTAGAGTTAGACGACCGTATTGTTTGTAAAAAGGTTTAGCTAAATTCCATCGTACGTTATTATGTTTACTTCATGTTTATACTTTAATATTTATGATTGAAATTGTTTGTATTTTTCTGTATTCGTTCAATTTAATTTATGTATCCACTTACTTATTGAATAAAGATCCGACTCCTCATATTATAAAATGATATTGTACTTATTTACTTGTGTTGTTATGCACATTGAATTACCGTTCTGTCAGACATGGCGTATACCGCGCGAACTCTTAGATGCTATAGTAAAATATAATATTACTAGCTTTTGCCCGCGACTTCGTTCGCGTGGACTTCAGGTTCGTCGCGTCTAGTCAAAAATTGTAGCCTATGTGTTATTCTGATGTATAAGCTATAGCCTATGTGTTATTCTGATGTATAAGCTATATTGTGGTAAAGTTTCATTCAAATCCATTCAGTAGTTTTTACGTGAAAGAGTAACAAACATCCATACATCCATACATCCATACTTACAAACTTTCGCCTTTATAATAGTAGTAGGATATTTAATTTACTACGACTACTTTGTACTAAAGCGACTGAAGCCTGAAACTGAAGGTATAGTGCAAATGGAAAACAGAGGGTTGCCGTAAGTCCACGTGCTGCTCAAGTTGTTACATAAAGGTGCACACGTGGCAAATTGTTATAAAAGCACTTTAGTTTCTCGAAAACATGAATTCTAGCCTGAACTTCCAATAGTAGCTAAAAAAAATCCCCAAGTTCCAAATATGTACTCAATATCCAAAATTCTTTATTGGCTATTTAGATCAAATGGTGTGTGAAATTAATAATACGAGATATACATGTGGAACGCACCACAAGCTAAATTAATGTATTAATTCGCAGATAGCTGCAGCCACAACATTAATTGCGGTTGCAGCAAGAAACTGCAATGGAAATTACGACTGCGGTCGTAGATACGAGTACGTAGACAGTCCAAAAGATGATGACCTCCGCGATGGCAAATTTAAAATAAGTGGCAAGAAAAAACAAATGAAGCAAAAACTGAGTCAAAAGATGAACTCGACACAGAGCACACCTAAAAGCGCATCCGGGGGCCTACCCAAAAGCGCAACCGATGACGCATCCATCGCTATGCTGCAGAGCCCCCCCATAGTTCGAAATCGCTGCTGTCCGTACGACTTTGATAGCTCATTATGTAAAGTTGTGGACGACAGAGTGCTATGTGGATACAATAGAAATGCAGGAAACATTCAAAGTCAGCATACGTTTGTGGAAATGCATGGAGGCTGTAGACTACGGGGAGGGAGATTAGAGTGCGGGTACCACAGAGGGCCATTCAACAATCCCAGAAGACCACCAGTTTGGGACAATCCGCGACCAAAGGAAGCTGATAAATATATCTTGTTCCCGAATAAATAATGTTTGTGCACTAGCATGTATATGTGCACAAACTGCTATAATTGTTTTGATTAGTTATAAGAAAATAATAATGATATTTGTCAATGAATCATTTTTTTCCTGTAGTGTTCACTTAGCGCCTGTAGGAAAAATAAGGACAAATAAGTACAGATCCTCTGAAAGATAAATGTTTATTTTTAAAACATTCATTAGATGATAAACAATCCGACGACCCGCCTGATGGGAAGTGGACACCGCTGCCTATATAATTGTAGACTTTTGCAATATTAGACGCCTTGCAAATGCGTTGATAAATGTCTCATGTGCTAGTAATTTCACTGTCAAGTATTCCCTTCAAACTTGAACACAGCAACGCTGCTTTGCGGCAAAAATTGCTATAGTGGTACTACTTCCCCGAACGAGCTCCTTCAACGGTCTACGTATTTCCATTCTTTGTACCTTTTCTTACTAATTTAATTGATTCACGACAAATATGATTAATCCAGTAAAATAACAGATGCAGTGTAAAAACAACAGCGCATATAACACACACAATATTTAGATATGTCATTTAAGTATTAACTTACTTGCCTAGAGAGAATGAGTAAAGGACGACTAACAAAAGGAATTTATATGGCAGTTGTAAGTGGCAACGCCGGCAGGGGACCCCCTAGAAAGACCTACCCCAGTGTTCAAAAGATTAAACATCATAACCCTCCCCTCACTATACATACATATTTGAAGCAGCAATGATGGTAAAACGCGATATAGGAAACTAGGAAACGTTGAGAAGTGCGAGACATGATACTGAACTTAGAGGCTTTAGAAGTAGGACTATTAAATATAAATCAAGTGTGTTTGGTATGGGGATAAAAAATTATAACAGACTTCAAAGTAGTGTTAAAAATATTCCATCCTTGAATATGTTCAAGCGGAAGCTAAAAGAGTTTCTTGTGTCCAAAACTTATTATTGTATTAATAAATATTTTAATGACCGAGATATTGATTGAAATTAACTCAATTTATAAATTACTAGCTGTGCCCCGCGTCTTCACCCGCATTACGTTAGATTTTTGGTTACTGATTCGTTCCCGTGACTCATAGCGCGATGTTATGTAGCCTTTAATCTGTTATTCTGAGGTATAAGCTACGGAATGTCTCGCAGAGTAATTATTTTTCCGCGAGGGTATTTTAAAACTGTGATATCTCCTAAGATATTCGTTGAAATTAAATGGTGTAAAGGGCAATTTTGTTCAAAATTAAACACATGTGATGAATAACGTATTTATGTTGATAAGGATTAATACTATGTTCATAAAAACACCTTCGCAAATAATGCATTATTTTAAAACAAATTTTCTGGCCATAAAAACGGCTATAGTGAGTCAACCTTAAAAGTTAGGTATGTACTACCGCGGACTTTTTTGTATTAAATTTAAAGAGGAACAATTCTCTCATACATTATTTTTGCGTAACTTTAACCGTTTACGCAGCGCACGCAACGAAAGCCCTCAAAGGGATTATTTTTTCCCGTTTTTGCCATATTTTTCACTGATTGCTCCGCTCCAATTGGTCGTAGCTTGATGCTATATAGCCTATAACCTTCCTTGATAAATGGGCTATCTAATACAAATTTCAAATCGGACCGGTAGTTCCTGAGATTAGCGCGAACAAACAAACAAACTCTTCAGCTTTATAATATTAGTATAGATAAACGTGTAAAAAAAACAGCCTAAAACTAAAAAATCGTTTTTATTAGCATTATAGTCAAGTTAACCTTGCTGCGATTTATTATATTCTATTTTTTTATATATTTTTACCTAGCGAACTGCCCGCGACTTCGTGCGCGTATCTTATTTCACCTGCGTAAAGTTATGTCCTTGGTTACCGCTCCGCTCCCGTAGATCGTAGCGTGATGTTATACAACCTATGTTACGCAGGACTAATGCAGCTATTTATCGGTGAAAAAATTATTAAAATCGGTCCAGTAGTTTCGGAGCCTATTCGATACGAACAAACAAACAAACAAAAACCTATTTATAATATTACTAGCGAACTATCTGCGACTTCGTTTGCGTGGCTTATGTCACCCGTGCTAAGTTACATCTTTAGTTGCTGCTCCTCTCCCGTGTGTCGTAGCGTAATGTTATATACCCTATGTTACACAGTGATAATGTAGTTTTCTAACGGCAAAAGAATTTTTGAAATCGGTCTAGTAGTTTCTAAGTTTATTCGTTACATACCAACATATCAAAATACAAATCTTTCCTCTTTATAATATTAGTGTAGATTAGTTTAATAGTATTAGCTTTGATAGGCCATTATTATAAATATTCAATGCTTCAAAAATATATATAAAGGCGCACAGCACTGGTGTGTTATCAGTGTATCTGGAAAATTGCAACAATGAAATTCGTAAGTAATATTATTACCTATTTGTAACTTGTTAACTATTTCGTTAATAGGAGAGACATCATCATACTTCATCATTTTCAACATTATCATTCTGAAAAGAGTGTCCATGGAGTTTCTTGCTCGTTCTTTTCCATAGAGATCTACGTTTTGGAACGAGCAACTAGCTTGAACTTACTATAACTTCTTGACAAGTCAAAAGTGCCTGCAAAGCTTTGACTTGACTTCATAATATCACCTCCAAGACATTCTCAAACTAATGTCAAAGGAACAAGTTCTATTTTAGGTTATTCATAAATTCAGAGTTCGAGAGAGCTTTTAAAACTATTTCAAATCGTTTCACCTACCATGTGTCGCATCTTTCTTAAATGATAGACTTTACCATGTTCCAATAAACGGTGTAAGTTCATCAGGCATAAAAGTAAAGATGGGAGTTCAGCAGGGTTCAATATTGGGTCCGTTTCTCTTTTTAGTACATTTTAATGATTTACCTCATTTACTGAAAAACCAACCCAAAATGGTGTTATTTGCTGATGATACTTCACTGATTTTTAAGGTAAATAGAAAGGCTGAAGATGTTGATCTTGACGACGTATAACGCTATGCTTGAGGTTCATAATTAACTGAGTTTACTGTAAATAACTGAGTATTAAATGAGAAGAAAAGCATAAGAATCGCGCTGCCAAATGTTAAAAGTTGTTCATGTAACGTTATATTAAATAAGAATAGACTGGATATCGTGGAAAAGACAGTTTTCCAAGGGATTACGCTTGACTCAAAGCTGCAGTGGAGTCCTCACATAACATCACTAGCAGAGCGGTTAAGTTCAGCCGCTTACGCTGTCAGAAAAATCCGACAATTAACAGACGCGGATACCGCGAGGCTGGTCTATTTTAGTTACTTTCATAGCATTTTGTCTTACAGTATTTTGCTTTGGGGGCGGGCTGCAGATATAGATTCTATCTTTATTCTGCAAAAGAGGGCTGTCAGAGCCAAATACAAATACAAATTCATTTATTGCTTGCTACAGGTGATATGTCAAATATTTATTATTTAGGTAATCGCTGTAACGTACCCATGAGGTGTATAATGTTTGTCATTTTTAATAAGAAAATACATTAATGGTCGCTGCCTAGTTTTTAGGGTTCCGTAGCCAAATGGCAAAAAAACGGAACCCTTATAGATTCGTCATGTCTGTCTGTCCGTCCGTATGTCACAGCCACTTTTTTCCGAAACTATAAGAGCTACTTGTGGGCAAAAATGATATTGCGGTTTCTAATATCAGTTTTTTCTAAACTGAATAGTTTGTGCGAGAGACACTTCCAAAGTAGTAAAATGGGTGAACCCCCCCGCTCTGTAACTTCTAAAATAAAAGAATGATAAATCTAAATCTAAAAGTATATGATGTACATTACCATGTAAACTTCCATCGAAAATTAGTTTGAACGAGATCTAGTAAGTAATTTTTGAAGTGAAAACTTCTTTAGCGGCGTTGGGTAAAATATGTTAAACTCGCGTCAGGACACGTGACCCAAATCGAAAAATTTAAGCGGCGTTGTGCACTTGTTTTGCTCTCGTCAGATTTTCCACGATCCAAATATTTTTCGATCAGGGTCACGTAATTTTGCACGCACAATCGTGGAAAATCATGGATGGATGGATGGACTGATGGAAGGATGGACGGATGGACGAATGGACGGATGGACGAATGGACGGATGGACGAATGGACGGATGGACGGATACACGGATGGACGGATGGACTAAATAGTACACGTGCTTGGTTTAATGGTTTCTGTTATATACATAGTACTTTTATAATGATAATTATAGCAATTCGTGCAAAATTATTCCCTAACCATTCCAAAATATATAATAAATATATAAATGCACAACGTTAATATTCAAGTTTTCACTTCTGCCGGTACTCCCGGAGTGCAACCCGTCGTTTTTTTTTTTAATACGTCATAATAGATATTGGTACGGAACCCTTTGTGCGCGAGTCCGACTCGCACTTGGCCGGTTTTATACCCTAAGATTCAGAGTCAAGTTCTACTTAATTTCAATATTTTAGTCATACAATAAAATAATGTTCTTAATAAATAGCATTTAAATGTCACATTTGTATTATTTGAGTGTCTATTGAAACAAAAATAAGTTTTGGACACAAGAAACTCTTTTAGCTTACGCTTGAACATATTCAAGGATGGAATAGTTTTAACACTACTTGGAAGCCTGTTATAATTTTTTATCCCCATACCAAACACACTTGATTTATATTTAATAGTCCTACATCTAACGCCTCTTTTTTTTTTTTTTTTTTTTTTTTTTTATTTTTTTTTTTTTTTTTTATAGACGGGAAATCATCAAATAACTTCCCCCGCCCTGGGCGGGGCGGGAGGGAGTGTCAGACTTTTACTGACTAAAACCCGTCTATGTTCCTTCATGTGCCCTTTGCGTTCCGGGGGCGCGGTATCTCTTTCGAACAACCCGCAGCCCCGGCAGGCATCGGCCCTCAGTGGCCCCATCCAATTTTGCTGACATCTCTTTGAGGCGCGCGTGGAACACGAACGCGCCGTCGACACGGTCTGTCGCTAGTGAACGTACGGACGGTGAGCTACCCATTGCTCACCGTCCACAGACCCGCGTCTACGGTGGCCGGGAGTCGTCGCGTGGCTCCCGACGCCCGGATCGTCCACCGCGGCGGCCGCTGGGACGGGGGACCCTCCTTTCCCTCTCCCGTCCCGCCGCCTCCTTCTCTAGCATTACAGCCTCGCAGAAGGAGGCGACTGCTTCCCATTCCCCCTCGCTCCGGACCATGGCCTGGACCAGTGCCGGACGCGAGAGGGCGCCGCCGCCGATGGCCGCCTCGAGGACTCGGCGGTGCTCAGCCCAAGCAGGGCACACCGCCAAAGTATGCTCCACCGTGTCCTCGGGGCGATCCTCACAATGGTGACACCCGGGCGTTTCCTCCCGCCCGATGAGGTGCAGGAACCTCCCGAAACATCCGTGTCCGGTGAGGACCTGCGTCAGGCGGTAGGTGAGGGCGCCGTGGCGCCGCTCCAGCCACTCCTCAAAGAGGGGTCTTACCGCCTCAATCGAGGCGAGCCCTGCACGAGGTTGCGACAGTCGTTCTCTCCATGTCGCCATGAGATCGAGCCGGAGTTCCGTCCGCAGGGCGGCAATTTGCCGCGGCAGCGGAGTTTCGCCCCGGCCCAGTGCCTCCGCGCGCCACTCGTGTAGGCGCGCGAGGACCAGCGCCTCCAGATCCCATGGCGGCAATCCGGCAAGGAGGCTCGCTGCCTCGCCGGAGATCGTGCGGTATCCGCGGATGACCCTTATGGCGATCACCCGCTGGGACGCGTTCAGGTAGTGGGCGGCAAGCCGCCTCAAGCCCCGCGCCCACACCGGGGCCCCGTAAAGGGCCATCGAACGCACGACCCCGGCGTAGAGCCTCCGGCAGGAGGCGTTTGGCCCCCTCAAATTGGGCAAGAGCCGCTTTAGAGCGGCCGACGCCCGTGCCAACTTGGGAGCCAAACGTCGGAAGTGCTCCACGAAGTTCCATCGGCTGTCGAGGACAAGTCCCAGGTACTTCATCGTCGACCCGACGCCGACGGAAACCCCTCCTACCGTGATTTGGGATCCCGACGGTGGCGCGTTCCTAGGCCCATGAAAACACAGGACCTCGGACTTGTGCAAGGCCACCTCGAGACCCAATTGCCGGATCCTCTCAACGACTGTCGCAACCCCGCGTGTCATAAGGTCGGCCGCCGCCTCGTGCGACCTCCCCTGCGCCAGGATCAGTGTGTCGTCCGCGTAGCACACTACGCTGGCGCCCTCGGGGAGGTCAGCACGTAGCACCCAGTCGTAGCCGATGTTCCACAGGAGCGGCCCCAGCACCGATCCCTGCGGAACACCGCACGACATCTCTCGCCGGTTCCATTCACCATTTCGACCAGGGTAGATCACGGCTCTATCACACAGATAGGCCCCGACCACCCGACGGAGGTAGTTCGGCACCCGGTGGTACCGGAGTGCCTCCCTAATGCAGGACCAGGGCAGGGAGTTAAACGCGTTGGCGATGTCTAACGACACCGCCAACACAACCCCGCCCCGGGATACAGCATCCCCCGTCGAGAGAGCTCTGACGCGCATGATGGCATCCACCGTAGAGCGCCCCCTGCGGAAGCGAACTGGCAGTCCGCAAGGTCCGGCCCCATCCCAGACAGGTGCCCGACGAGGCGGCCCGCAATCACTCTTTCAAAGAGCTTGCCCACCTCGTCGAGCAGCACGATGGGCCGGTATGCGGACGGTGAGTCCGCAGGGCGCCCAGGCTTCCGAATGAGGACCAGCTTCCCCGTCTTCCAACGAAGTGGGAACTGGCCCCTCTCCAAACATGCGCTTAGGAGCCCCTCCAATCGGGGCCCTAGAGCCTCTGAGGCCAGGACCCAGGCTTTCCCAGGCAAGCCGTCGGGTCCCGGGGCGGTATTTTTGCCTTTCAGCTTACGTACCGCCACCCTCAGGTCTACCCCAGTCACCTCTGGTGTGTCGTCGTCGGTGTGGTCCGCTTCCGGCATCGCAGGCGGCGGAGCCATGGGCGGGGGAGGATGTTCTCCCCGCGAGGGGAACAGAGCGCTCACCACGTCCTCAACGAGCTCCGGCCGGAGACTCTGCGTCAGCGGGGGGGCCCAGGTGCGGATCTTATCCCGTACCGTCTTGTAAGGGCGCCCCCACGGATCCGCGTTCAGAGTCCCCAGCAACTCCTCGCGGGCCTGAGCTTTGGCCCGCGAAATGGCCTCGTTGAGGGCGGTCTTCGCCTCTCTGTACCCCTCGTACAGCTCCGCCTCAATGGCCGCCGCATTCGGTGGCCGAATGCGGAGCCTGCGATGATGGGCGTACGGGTGTCGCGCAGCGACGCATGCCTCCCGCAGCGCCGAAATCTCTTGCGACCACCAGTACACCTGCCGGCGGGCGCCGCCTTGCGGGACTCGGGGCATTGCCACGTCACAAATCTCGGACATGGCCCCCTGGAACCTCTAAGTTCAGTATTATGTCTCGCACTTCTAAACGTTTCGTAGTTTCCTATATCGCGTTTTACCATCATTGCTGCTTCAAATATGTATAGTGAGGGGAGGGTTATGATGTTTAATCTTTCGAACACTGGTCTACATGAGTCAGTCTGTCTAACTCCACATATGTATACTTCTAAGGTATTTTTTTGGGCTTTTAAAGCTAATAAGATGAAGTTCCCCAAAGAAGAATACCATATTTTAGTGTGGAGCCTACATATGCATGATATACACTTAGCATAGTACTCTCATTTGCAACTTTCCTTAACATGTAGAGGGCTTAAGAACACTGATTTAACATGGTCAACTTGCGTTCTCCAGGTTAGCCCAGAGTCAATACGGATACCAAGAAATTTTGACGTCTTCAACAGTCTCACCTTTGAAATTTATTTGGGGCTTTTTTTGTTTTTTATTTTTATTTGCAAATGACATAAAACACGTTTTTTCTATGTTAACTTTCAGATTGTTGTGCCTTAATCAATTTATTATATTTTCGAAAGAGTTATTTATGTCTACATCATATTTATTTTCGTCTTCGTCAGTGAAGATAGTTGTACTATCATCTACAAATAGAATCATTTCATTATTTAAAGGTTTCGGGAGTTCGTTTATGTATATTGTGAATAAAAGTGGGCCGATACTTCCTTGGGGCACTCCGTTATTTACAATTTTAGACTCTGATTTAAATGTTTGTTCAAATTGTGTATCTTTAGCTATTCTTGTTATTTGAGTTATCAGAAATCTTTCTTTAAGGTAAGAATTTACTAGATTTCCTGCGTTGCCTCTCACTCCATACTTTTCTAGCTTATTTATAAGAATATTATGATCTACGTGATCAAAGGCTTTTGATATGTCCATATATATAGCAGTTACTTGTATCATGGCATGATACAACAACAATATATATATTATAATCTTTGAAGACGCGAGGCTCTAAGGCTCTTGTGCAAAAAAATAATATCATGACGGTTCCTTGTCAAAACATTATGCATGTTCAAAAAAATCAACATCTTTTTAAAAAAGTTGGTAATACACATAATGTTTATTCTAAAAATAGGAACAAATTATTATCAACCAAGTTTTAGATTCTCCAAAGTACTCACTTCTTTTATGGGGCATTGTGTTAAATGTTATAACAAAATACCGCTCGATATTCTCAAACTAAATGAGAGAAAATTTAGAACTTGCATCAAACGCACACTATGTAGTTAAGTATACTATAAGCTAGAAGATTATATATATTAATGACAAGAATACTTGGCTTAATGCTGGCCCAGCGCCACAGAGACTCGGGTTCACAAATTAATCGATCTTATTTTTTGGGGATGTTTCTTACCACTTTTTCATTTTTGTTTTTATTGAACTTTATTGAAGTGAAAACTTCTTTAGCGGCGTTGGGTAAAAAATGTTAAACTCGCGTCAGGACACGTGACCCTAATCGAAAAATTAAAGCGGCGTTGTGCACTTGCTTTGCTCGTGAGGACACGTGACCCTGATTGAAAAATTTGCACGAAAAATCGTGCAAAATCACGATTTTGCACGATTTTTCGTGCAAAATTGTACAATTCGCACGCAAAGTCGTGCAAAATCGTGGAAAATCGTGGATGGATGGATGGACGGATGGACGGATGGACGAATGGACGGATGGACGGATGCACGGATGGACGGATGGACTAAATAGTACACGTGCTTGGTTTAATGGTTTCTGTTATATACATAGTACTTTTATAATGATAATTATAGCAATTCGTGCAAAATTATTCTCTAACCATTCCAAAATATCAAAAATGCACAACGTTAATATTCAATTTTCACTTCTGCCGGCACTCCCGGAGTGCAACCCGTCGTTTTTTTTATTGCAATTTCTTATATACCACAGATCTTCAGTCGAATAGGTTCACTAAAAAACCTTAGTTTTATATAAATTAACATCATTTATTTCAAATTTGTAGATGTGAGTACCATGGAGCCATTTATTTATTTATTAATTTAGAACGTATTGGACGCAGTGAGCACGGTGGTTGAGAGCTTTGTCATGCTCACTTAAATGTCTCACTGATGGTGGCGCGTCAGTTGGATCATTCGGTTCTCTTTATTATGGTTGAGCTAAGTGGTGCTGAGCCGCGCGTCATGTTCGTGAACGGGCGCTGTCAGTTGTTATTGATCATCTCGTAACTATCATGGTTTACTTCTTTATTATTATTATTTGTTTACTTTGTTTTTTAGTCACGTTCATTGTTTTCACATATACACAACTGTGTATATGTGAACTGTCGCAACTGCGACAAGAAATTTGTAACCATGATTTTGTAAAAATCAATTTGAAAAGAGTGTCCATGGAGTTTCTTGCTCGTTTTTCTCCATAGAGCCTTACGTTTTGGAACGAGCAACTAGCTTCAACTTACTGTATAACTTCTTGACAATTCAAAAGTGCTTGTAAATGGTATAATTAAAATAAATACTTTGACTTTGACTATGACTTTGCATGTCTTTCACTCTGTGACACATGGGCTCATCCAGTCATAAATTGTGCACTTGCTCATCTGTGAAGTGTGAATCGTCGATCAACGTCAATCACAATTTTAATTATACTGCAAATTTTTCAATTGGACGAGGATAGGTCATCCTCGAAAACTTGATAAATTCACTGTCTGATGATCCAAAACTGTAAGACTGTAGCAAAATATATTTCAAGGAGTGTCTCGGAAGCAGTATCATAAGATTTTTTTTTAAAATTCTAGGATTATGTTATCTTAGGTTTAAAAAACAAAAACTGTTTTCTGCGTTAACCGGTAATATAGTTAATAAGCATCCAATTCTGTGAAGTAATAACATTTTTGTTAGTCTTATTTCTAGTTTACAGTCAATGCACCCCAACCATAGATAGAGTACGTTGAATGAATATTTCTTGTTCCAGTTCGTGTTCATCGCCATGATCGCGTTTGCCGTGCTCGCCCTGGTGGGGGCCGAGCCGCAGCTGTGGCTTCTGGACGACGACGAAGCTCCAGCTCCGGCACTGGAGCGCAGTGCTCGCAGCCCAGACAACAAGGCGAATGCCCCAGTCCCATGGACTGAAGAAGAACAAACAGCACTACTGTTAACTATAGGATAAATCTTACTCACTTCTATCTCTTCTTTTCGTTTATGTTTTTGTTTTGTTTAATTAATTAGGTTTTGTTTTACAAATATGTACTAACCGGTAGTAAAAGTTTGTTTGACAATTAACTTTTGTGATTTTATTACAGACCTACTATTACTTACCTACCTATGTCAATTTTTTACCTTTTTTTATTTTTCTTTCGAGATAGGAAAGCTTTTGATTCTAGCCTTTGTCAGAGGTGACATAGACTGATAGTAATATTAGGTACTTACGAATTTCATTGTTGAAATTTTCCAGGTACACTGATAACGCACCAGTACTGTTTACCTTTATATATATTTGGGGGGCATTGAATATTTATAATAATAAGATATACTAATACTAATATTAATTAATATTATAAAGAAGAAAGCTTTTTTGTTTGTAGTGAATGTAGCGAGCCATTAACCAAAGACTTTACGTAACGCGGGTGAAATAAGCCATGCGGCAAAAGACATGGGCAGTTCCATAGTTAAAAAAAAAAAAAGTAAATAACTAGTCACAGCAAGTAAAACTTGACTATAATGCTTTTATAGACTTTTTATTAGTTTAATACATTATTAATTCATTGTTTAAAAAAAAATGATTTATACTATTGTTTGTGTAATTTTATAATAATACACCTATATGGGTACCTATTGCACAGGAAAGACCATAAAATGGCGTCAACTAAAATAAATTTAAGCCTGTCGCCATGCTCGTGTCGATGGGCTGTACAAAACACGACCCTCATGTATGTCCAATGCTGTCGTTGTTTTAATATATTTTTGTAAAATATCACTAAACTAACAGACTTAAAATTAGATAACATAAAAAAAACATTAGTAATAACAAAAAACCTTTTCTACAAAAATGACAACCGCCTTCAAAAACTAAAAAGAGAAAAATAACAACTGTGGGATGTATTTTAAATGTTTAATATCGTATTCATAAGTACCCTATTAGTAATAATTTGAAATGATTCCTGGGACCATGCTTTTTGGTGTACCTTTTGTAAGGGGCAACTAATTAAATTCTTTTTTTTGCTTGTTATGGACGTTCAAAAGTGACTTTTAATGGTCTTTATGAAAAGTGTAAAGTAAGCAGAACTAGAGCAAGTATCTTAAAATACAGGTAGTCGGTACCTTCTTAAGAGTGTCGCAAAATACAACCCTGTAGTTCAGATTTCTGTGTCAACAAGCTCGTTTTACGCCTGCAAAGAAACGGATAGCAAAGAGTTACGTATCTTCATATTGTGCTATAAATATTTTTCCTTTAGATCCACTTTCAGTCGTAAACTACAATTGGATGTGATGGGAGCAGATTGTCAGGAAATAGGTGTCTTCCAGTGAAGGGATCTACTATATTATTTGATGGGCTTTAAGCCTGTTTGTCCAGGTCAAGCTCAAGAATATTTATTTTCGCTTATGGCGTTTAGTGGAGCTTCTCGTAGTTAGGTAACTCATATGTAAACGCATTAGGATCGCATATGCGGTGATATGTGGTGATTGAACGAAGTTCTTTTTGGCTGTCTACATTTTTAAATGCTCGTAGCTTAATTTAGGAACCAAATGCATCGTAATACAGAAGGTACTACATGATCTCATGGATGCACAGCAAAATGTAGATCAAAAGGATTGTCAGCCCAAATCGTTAATCCATAAATAATATAATCGTTTGCCTACGTCTAATGCGACTTCGACCTCAGCAACTACAACCACTCAGCAACTACAACAACTCAACAACAACCACAACAACAACTCAACTCTTTAACTTAATGAACAATTTGGCAGCAGGCTTTTTAATTTAGCTGCTGGAAATTTTAATATAGGTAGGTAGGCAGAAAGGTCACCCACCTGCTTACTAATGATGCTGTGTAAGTAAGTAAGTGGGTAAGTTCTGTTCACAGATAAAAAGTGAGTCAACAAAGCGTAAAAATGAAAGTGCGTGCGATTAAACTAATTATAATTCTAATTAGATAAAATACCTGTAATAATTTACTAACATAAATAAAAATATAATAGTCATTAAAACTAAAATACTGACATAAAACGTTCGTGGCACGTTGTCACATTGTTTCTAAATTATTAAGTATACATTTTTTTCTTCCCCTGTTGACAATTTGTTATAACTATAATTGTTCGACAGTAGACAAACATTTATAACATGTTTTTTTTTTGACAACTCACACACGGCTATCTGATGCCCAAGCTAAGCCGAGCTTGTGTTATGGTAACCAGACAACTGATATACATACTTATATAATTTATAAATACATACATATTATAGATAAATCACACCCAGACACAGAACAAACAATCATGCCCATCACACAAAGTTTGTCCTGGATGGGAATCGAACCCACGACCTCCGGCTTAGCAGTCAGGGCCGCTAACCACTAGACCAACAGGCCCGTCAGTAAAATTCAGTCAGAAATAACTTAGTCAAGATTCATTAATTTTCGTCTGTTTCACGGGAGCAATAGTGTCAGAGCTGGAGCTACGGCGGAATTAAACCCTATTTATAAAACCATCAACTCCGACATTCCACCAAAAATACTTTCATTGTCCGTTAGTATATTGAAGATCCACTTCAGCATTCTGGATTCGTAGTCATCTTTGGGGTAGACCAGGTCCAGAAATCTCATGACTGCAGACGCCATACTCCTTTGTTCATGTTTAATGCTTGATCTCCTTTGGAACCATCGTTGAAAGGCCTCGCAAGACGTAAATAATACTGTAATTGTTATAACAGCTACTAATACTTTCAGGCGCATGATTCTGCGAACAATAAAAAAATATCATTAATATTTTGTTATTCACGAAATATGGAGTATTTTTTTATGACCTAGACACTTGGCAATATTATAGCTTTCTATCAATGAAAGAATTTCTGTAATCAGACTATTCCTTCCAGAGGTTTCCATATGACTGAATTTGACCGATTTCAAAAATTATGTATACCTACTCTAGCAAACAAACTTTACCTCTATATAATATTTGTATAGATAAAACATAATGAATACGTTCAACTTTCCAGTATTATGTATTGTTAGTATTTTTACATAATGAGGTATTGCCAAATAGACTTTTGAGGCTCTATTTAAAAACCGGTTTTAACCATTGTTTAAACAATGTTTTGGTCACATGTTTGGTGTATTAAAACATGAGAAAAAGAAAAAAACGGAAATGACAGAGAAGGGAAAGTGGTTTCACTATAGGCACGTGAAATAAATTTATAATATGAAAGAGCTGTAGAAATGCTTTTGCAAATAAATTTTCAGTGTAAGTAGGTACATTGTAAAACATAACGTAAATCAATGGTTATTGCACAAAGATTAAAACTTGTTGGATGCCTGTCTTGAGATTAACATTTATAAATACGAATTTATGCAGTGAAATAACAACAATGTCTGACATTTTTATTATTTCTGTGGCTATTCAAAAAATCGATTTAAAATTTTATAAACTCCGGTCATTGTGTCATCTTTAGGGGACGCCTATGCCTAGCATAAGACGTGGTTCGGCTGATGATGATGAATCTTCATCACCTCCGGTTAGACTGGATGCCGTCCATTTATTACATGTAATGCACAAATCCAAATACAAACTTCATGCTTTTAGTGTTTGTTTCGTGTGTGTAACTGTGTACTCTCACATAAAGTCAAAGTCACAAATAAAGTTTCAAATGAGATAGATGTAATGTATGAAACAATTATTTCAATTAAGAATCGACCCAAATTGTTCATAATAGGCTATAACTATTTTATTTTATTTCTCTTGTGCCTCTATAACGCTTAAAACCGCCTTTTAATGGCCTAATTGAAATAACTGATTTGATTTTGACTTTGGTATCATATAGACATCTGCAATATCGGAGGCACCGCATTATTGATCTGTGTCATCCGAAAGACAAAACTAAAATGTATCGTGTGAATTTGCCGCTTTCCAATCGAACTAAGGGCAAAACCAGACTATAACACGCCACGTTAGTGGAGCGTACTCATTGGCGGCATTTTATCTCGTGAAGGTACTTTTCTTTATTTGGCCAATAAGAACGCATAATGGTGATGTTGGGTGTTCCAAGTGTGCAGCCGTCCACACTGCCCGCATCACGTAGCGTAGCGCGGGAACACGTTGTTTGCAAGTATCTGTGGTCAAACACGCGTAGTCCAATACACAGAAAACGCGTTCACGCGCAGTGTTGCAGATCACCAAAGATCCGTCGCAACGCACCACGGAGCGTAGCGCGGGGCAGTGTGCGAATCGCCTTAAGATTGTTAAAGTTAACATTAAACTTGTTGACGTGACTTTGGTTATACAAAACTAGCTCCGTCATTGTAGTTATATAACAATTTAGGTTAATTCCAACTAGTTTTATCCTCAGTTAATTTGTGGCACTGATATATTCCGCTATAACTGGTTATTATATGCCTACTCGAAAGTTTTAGGTTGATGAACTTTCTTGTAATTTGCATGGGGTCAATTCGTAATCGACGTTGTGCCGAATTATGTTGACTGAGGTAGTTAAAATATTTAGGCGGAACCGTGTAAGAAGCATGTGAAAACCCGCAAATAGACCCCTCAGTTGACTGTCGCACGAAAAAATTAAAGAAAGTGAATTTAATTGGCCTCGTATTCGAAGCCCACAAGGGTATAATACATATTTATATAAGTATTTGTTTGCTGTTATTGGTGAGGTTCTTCAGAAACGTCGGGTGCGTAGTACTCGTAACCGGTGTGCTTGTATGACCAATATAAACGTGGATGAGGCGAAAGGAGTATCAAGGAGTGGTGAGGATCGTAGCAGGTGACGTTCCGTGGTTTCTGCCCAACCCCATGAGCAAAAGGCGTGGGTTTATTTATGTATTTGCGCTCACAATGGTTATGACGCAACTACATTTAGTTAAGAGGTTTATATTTTGGAATATAAAACAGTTGAATAGTTATTAGTTACATAAAGGAAAACGATAATAGCTTCAAAACTTACAAACAGTTTCGCAACAAAGATGTTTGAATAAATCACATTTTGAGAGCTGGTTAATGAAGTAGGTTTAAAAAAATTGTATTACAGGTACAGGTAATCCTACTATACTATCCTATCCTATTATAATCCTTAATTATATCATTTTGCGTATACGTTGTCAGGTATACAGACATAGGGTTTTTCATTCCGTAAAAAGAAACTGTTCCCAAGGAAAACAACAATAACGTTCGTATGATAATAGATGGCGCCACGTGACTTTTGAATCATGATGGAATTTTATATGTAAGTACTTCCGCTGCCACCGTGATAACCGACAGTTACGCGGCCGAAGTCACGGGCACAAGCTAGTTATTTATATTATTAATATTATAAATGCGAAAGTTTGTAAGGATGAATGAATGGATGGATGGATGTTTATTACTCTTAACGCTCTTATACTCTTTAATGCTTTAAAGGTTGAACGGTACAGGATGAATTTTGGCACTGAGATAGATTGTAGTATGGAATAACACATAGTATACTTTATATTCCTGAAAGTTTACAGTTTCCGTGGGACAATATATCACATTTGACGTGACAGAAGTCGCTGGCAGAAACTAGTTCGTATATTATAATAGTCCGCATGAAGTGTAATATAGTATAAGTATCCTCATATCACGTTGTAAATATCTAATTAATTATTATCTATGCAACAATCTAGGTTACGGTCCTCTTCCTAGCCTAGATTTTAAGGCATTTCTTTTTAATATAAACGTTGCTTTAATTATGACAGCCATCACGACTGTATTCCCCGAAGGGTTAGGCAGAGGTGTACCAATGACACCCACAGTTCGCCGGTATGTTTTTAGGTCCCATGTAATAGGGGGCGAGCCTATTGCCATTAACCGGGCTCCGGGCATTATGTCAGCTCAAGATTATTATCAAAGAAGAAATTATTACACAATGAATATTAAATAGGGTGTCATCAAATGTCGTAAGGGACAAAATTCGAAATTTTCATCAATCAATACCTAATATTATAAATGCGAAAGCCACACTGCCGGTCTGTTACGTTTTTACGACTAAACTGATTTGAATGAAATTGGCTTAAGCTAGTTATAATAACATGGACAGTGGCAATTTCGAATCGCGAAAATTGTCGTTACGTATTACGCTCTAACTATGTAGATATTTCTCGCCAAAACTGTTTTTTTTTTCTTATAATTTAATATAATCTTCGGCTGTGAAAATATTGAAAATGGTACATATACGATGATTAGACTATACAGCCTTTTCAATAAATTAATTATTAGGAGTGGGCCAGTTTTCAGGGTTCTTTTTTCGGTCAGTTTCGTAAAGCTATGCCTTAAACTCCATAATCTTATTTTAATCACCACACTAACGAGGAGACTGGTAAAAACAGTCACGATTCACGACACCGACACCGACCTCGGACACTACCTAATTTGACCTAAATTAGTACATAGGCTACAAAGACAGTACTAAAAAATCATTCTGTACTTAATATACGGGATGTAAAAAGTCACATCACATAGCTGTTAACTATACTTATAGACACTGCAAATCAAACTAAGTAACTAGTAGCAAAAAATAATGTCTGTTGGGATGTGTCTGTCTGTCATGTGTATGTCTGTTTTATATTAGTTGTGGAAAATCATTCTTAAGGTAGCGCGCAATACATTGCGCTTGTTACAACACACGCACAAGATTATACTTTTGGCATTTAAAAGTACAGGGGTCGTGGGTTTTATTAGAACATTTCAAACTTACTTTTACTTTCGTAAAATACTTAGAACTTTGACCTTCAACATGATTAAAAAAATATATATCACAATTACGTCAAGAACATTAACTTTCGGCATCGTTACGTGTCTTTTACACCCGTTATTATGTACTGCGTATGCGCTAACTGTTTCTCAGATGTAAGATCATGATTCACGATGGTAAATCCCTTGCTTTCTACCATAAAAGTAATACGATGTGAAGTGGTGTGATTACACACGCAACATAAGTGCGTCAGTGATATAATTTGTTACTCTCAAGACCGATGCTGTTTTGTTTTGACTTCGATGAATTTGTATGTTACCGAGTTCACAGGAAGCTATACATATAATTATGGTGGAGAACATACAATTTTTTTTTATTCGGCCTGTATTGTCCCACTGCCAGGCAAAAGTTTCCTCCATGGGAGATTAGCCAGAGAAGGCAACGCATAAGGTTGAATGAAACAAACTATACGGAATAACAATAGTCGTGGCTTTATTTACACATTGAATGATCGCTATTTCCAACAGAATTCGTTCAGCAGTTTACATGTGGGAACAAATGAACTAAGCAGGTAAGACTTTCTCGTAATCCTGCCTGTTCACAACTGACCTTATCAGCTTCCAACGATATCATATAACAGAAAGGGCCGAGTCGCCATGTGACTTTTAAACACGGCGAGAGTATCTGTGCTAAATCCTGTTTTTCCGAAGAGATTGTGATAGGGCTCTAGAAACCAGTAATGCATAATCAATAACGTACCTTTAAATTTTTGATCCTGAATGTTAACTTATAAATCCAATCATATGTATCCTCTACATAGGTTTTAATTGGCACTCACATACCTATAAACTAGTACAAAAAAAACAATAGTTCAAGTGGTTAAAAAATGGTGGTAAACCATTAACGTCAGACGGACAACTGTCTCACCAGTGATCAGGCTGACTGGATCCCTACCACTTAGTACCACTTTCGTGCACACGATAGTAGTAAGGTGGTTTCTACTAACCCACTGCACATACTAACTATGAAGTAAACTTATTAATATTGTCATTTAGTTTGTATTGTTATTCTGTTGACGTAAGGTAGAAGTGCGCCTGCTTGCAATAATAAGTAGAGAGGTTTAAGTAACGGTTTCATGATTTATGGCAAACTGGTTCGGAAGTATGTTCCTGGGAAAGGATTTCTCTTGCATCGTGGCTTTGGGAGACTTTACGTTGAATACTGAGCGGATCCGGAACAATAATAAGTAGGTTAGTTAAATATCGAATTATTTCTTCTTTGCAAAAATCCTAGCGATGCGTGACAATCCTAATTACCTTTAATTGATAAGGAAAAAGGTAGGATACTCGCTGCTTATTATTCTGCCAAAGTATTAGTATTACCGTTCAACAGCTGATTCATACTCATAATTGTAAATGCGAAAGTTTGTTAGGAGGGATGGAGGTTTGTTACTTAATCACGATAGAACGGCTGATCGGATTTGGATGAAATTCCACACAGTGATAGATAACTGCCTGGAATAGCAGATAGGCTGCTTTTTATGCTGAAAAAATGTACGGATAATATACAGAGGAAGTCTCACGCAGAAGCTAGTTATTTAATGTATTCAAGTTAATATCTATCACAACTGATGCTAGATTCGAAGTCGGAAACGGATTTACGGCAGTTTAGTAGACAACATTATGCAAATTATGTAACAATCTTCTGGCAGTTAAAAAGATTTGCATAACTCATAACTTTTAAATATTTAAAAATAACTTTTGTTTTATACTAAATTGCAACACGGACGCACACGGTCGAATTCGAATATCTGATTCATTTTTAACAACTGACGTTGTATGTTCAAGAATGATGTAACTATTGAAGCCACGGTAAAAGTTTAAGTCACAATTTTTCTTCCACCGAGTCATCATCATCTACCTGCCCTTATCCTATTTTTTCCACCGAGTAAGTATTATAAAAGGATATTCCAAGATTACATAACTATTTAAAACTATAATTCTATTCTGTGTCATAAATGTAGTCATCCAAGTTACTCTTCGGTTTCTAAATTAAATATTATCCTAAGTCAATCAAGATCACATCATCGCTATGAATGTAATGGCAAAGAATAATAATCAGTAGAAAATCGTCATTGAATCAAGAAGACAATACAAACCTTGGGAAGTGTCTTAGCGTGCTTACGAAGAAAGGTCGGATTCATTACCTTAATGAATGTTCAATTGTCAATATAAATATTACTTAAGGTACACTCCATGATTTTGTTTTTATTTTTATTGTGGCTTCTGTTGCAGCATGACGAAGTTTCTTCAGGTACTTGTAGTTTTGTGATCTAAGTTTAATCAGTGCAGTGTTTTACTAATTTGGACTTTAATTTTATTTTCATTTTGGTCTCCAGATTCTATTACTTATCGTGGCTGTGCTATGGTTAGAAGTTAACGGAAAACCGTTATTTCAAGGCGTGAGCTTCCAAAGGGGTTTCGAACTAAATTTTAAACCTCTACCGAGGAATCCAATATCCTTCATAAAGGAGAAATGGTCGCCATTTGGAGTGTTTGGCAGAAAACATTCAATAGAGAAGAGACACTCAGGAAGTGGTATGGTGCCACTCAGTCAAGCATCGCCCGTCGTGCCACTTGCCTCAGGAGTACCTGAGCCCCGTCCTGCTGCGCCAGTGTTCGAGCACGTGGAAGAGATAGAACATTTGCCTACACCTCCTTTAATGCCTCTAACTCCGCAAACCCCTGAACCCGTAACACCTTTGCTTATACCTCCACCGCTAGTGTCTCCCCAACAACCTCAGTTAATATCTCCCGGACCTCCTATAGTTTCTTCACCGGCACCTCCGCCTATACCTTTACCGCCGGTCTCACCTCCCGTTTTCAGTAATGCCCCCCCACCTCCTATAACTCCTGCGGTGGTCAATACACCTCCAATTACTAGTAATGTGCCAATACAAGCTCCACCTATACGTATGGAAGGAAGTCTCCCGCCTCTATCCACAAATATGGTTATTCCACCAGCTCCAGGCCTCTTTACTGATATATCAAGAGCTGAGCCTGTGAGAGAATATATGGATTCTATTCAACCTATAACTCCTCCTCTAGTAGTTGAAGAAACGGCTGTGCCCCCATTAGTGACGAATAGTATTAAGCCAGTAGAACCACCAAAGAATGATATTGTAATAAAAGATAACCCCTTGATAAGAGGGTCCAAGTTAGCTTTGTATTTCGGTGGCATCTTCCTACAACTCATGTCTCAGTTTATGAGTAATGCACGTGCAACTTTCGACCAAATGACAAATCCTCCGCCAGTGTTCAATAATTAGTTTTTTTTTTTAAATTATGGTTACTGTGATAAACTATAAGTGTTGCATCGAATACAGTAACACCAAAGTGTATAGCACTAATTGATATCTACGAGATGACGCAGGTACAATCAAATGTTGAATCTATATATTTTGTTCAGTGCACACAAGGTTAAAAAAAGATAAAAGTGATTTCTAAAAATAATTTGTTTTATAAATTAAGTTGCAAAAGTATCACAATAATAAAGTGTCGTATTTTCTGTCCATTGGTAAGGTTTAGCGTCCTACGAAGACTCCGAAACCTTGTCCATATCCTAGTCCATAGCCGGGTCCATAGCCGCCAAATCCGGGACGGTGATAGCCTCCGTAGCCGATTGGCCCGTAATAGCCTCCTCCGTAGCCGCCATAGCCGTGGCCGCCGTAGCCGTGGCCGCCGTAACCGTGGCCGCCGTAACCAGGTCTGTAGCCGTAGCCGAACTGCGCAGTGACAGCTGACACCAACACAACCAGGATGACTGCTAATAATGTGAACTGGAAAAGAAAATACAAGAATTTTAACAATTGTTTAAAATCAGGGAAAATTCCATTTGATTTAAATGGAGGTCTTTTTTAGATAATCTTAGTTAGATTACTTGCAATTTGTATTAAATATGCAAAATATATTTCAAAGAGACTTCATTGTAATAAGTTATACCTATTAGGTCTCTTTCAAATAGGTAAGTATAACTCATCTACTTGCATCGTATTTGTAAAAACCTTTCTTGACTTTTATTAAATCAACTTACCTTGTAATTGATAATTGGTTTTAGAATATTTTTTATTTAAAAGTAGCACAATGTTAATATTATTATTTTATTAATCTACGTTTTTTTTTCATTGAATTGTTGTAAATAAAACATTTTTGAAAATTCAAAGGACTTACTTTGGTTACTGCCATTTTTCGATGTTTTATATTTGTCTTCTAAACACAAACTGATGCGAAATATCAAAACCGCTTTAAATATATGCCCAAAAAGTTTTGGAAATTATCGGCCATGTTACGGTTCTACGACATTAAAATAGCGATTCTCAACATTTTTAAATGATCAAAAAACACGGCGGCATTGCACGGTAATGGGTTTTCTATAACAGTTATGGGAATTCCATTTATTAGGAACCTCAACCCGCGGTTTCACCCGCATAGAGATTCACACAGAAATTGTGCATTTTCTGACATAGTTAATACGTGTTAGTGTGGTAAAATTTAATAATAATTTTCATATATACTTTTCACAAACATACAACCAAATAACTTCATCTTTTTCTCTCTTAGTTTAAATTGTTAATCTGTAATATTACATGGACATTGCAATCCATAATTTTCGGTTAATTCCTATTAAAAAATTGCTGTAGCCATAGTAAAAATAACACAACTAATATATCTAATTTGCTAATCAAACAAGAGGTGAGACTGACTACCTAGGGATACACCCAGACGTAATATTAATATATTTGAAAATGTGTGCCTATCTAATAAAACGAAACTTTGAGAGTCATGGCGAACTAATTAAAACATCAAACAAGAATCTGCGAGAAGTAACATTACTTTGTGATACATTTATTATTTACTCAGGAATTTGAAGAAAAAATGGAATATACTTACCAAGATTGTTACGATAAAAATGTAGAGTTTAAAATTGTTAAAATACGAAATAACTGCTGATTGTTTTGTGTTGTTTTGACGAATTCACTTGAGGATGTATCATTATACGGTATTATACTTAACATTTAATTACCTGTAACGTTCTGAGTAGGTTTTTTACAATACGTTTAAATTTTTTGATTAAAAAATAAACATCATTATGGAAAAATATTGGGTACTAGCTTTTACCCGCGACTTCGTCCGCGAGGATTAATAGTTCCCGTTCCCGGGGGATTTCCGGGATGAAAACTATCCTATGTCCTTTCTCGGGTCCCAGACTATATCTGTACCAAATTTCATTGAAATCGGTTTAGTGGTTTAGGCGTGAAGAAGAGACAGACAGACAGACAGACAGACAGAGTTACTTTCGCATTTATAATATTAGTAAGGATGTAGGTACTTGCGTGTTACATTTAAAATAAATTGCTTATCTATTAAAAGCAAACCAGTCCAAGCTTTGTTTTCCATTTTATATCTGAGAATGTACACCAACGATTTTTAAATGATCTTGATTAACAAGTTTACATTTTATTGCCCCGGAAAAAAAATGTAAATCTATAGGTATTAAGTGCGTGCGTAGGTAGGTATAAATGTATGCCACGAACATAAAATTAAATAACCTATTAATGTTTTTTATTCGCAACATTCCTATGATACGCTTATACCTGTCTACATTTAGGCATACGAGTGCAGAATTTTCAGGTCTCTACTTTAAAATGGAGAAATGTTTTCATTAAAATACCAAAAAATATGGAATGCAGGTTTTCACTTTTTTGGCGTGTGAAAATATTTAACGTTTGTGCTCTGAACTAACTTTAACCTCACTGTGATTATTTCCGCAAAACTTCTCAACAGCACAGCTCTGACACGGCAACGGTGCGGTCAAAATCCAACCGTTTAGCTGCTAGCACACCGCCTTTGAGTCTTCACCTTTTAATCATGTTACTTAAAAACATATTTTAACACATACTACTCAAAGCCCTTTTTTGAATGGCATATTATTAGCTGTGTCCGTGCCGTGCTGTTAAAATGAGCGATGACCTTATACGAATGAATACGTAAGTTTGTAACAGTAAAGCGATAGACCCGATTTTCTGAATTTAGGTAGAATTTATAGCTTTTCTAAAAATACCTGCAAAAATCGATGATTTCATACAAACAGACAAATAAATGTAGCACACATAAGCAGAAAGGCTTAACAAAACATACTAAAAGAATCGATTACTATTCAAAACTAGTTTCAATCAAACAATTTTTTTTATGGCCCTGGATAGCATACAAGCCTACGGCCCACCTTATGCTAAGTGGCCACCGCTGCCTATAGACATCTGCGATACGAAAGGCCTTGCAAATGCGTTGCTATCCCAGAGACATATGAAATGTGTCATATGCCTGTAATTACACCGGCACCAAACTCTTCAAACCGGAACCCAGTAACGCATTGCTGCAGAAAAAGGTATGACTGTAGTACTTTATAAAGAGCTCTACTACAAATAATGGTTTTAATAAAAAGGCTTAGTTTGACTTAAATAAAACAATGGAAAAAATACAATAACAAAATTTATTTTCGTGACTTACATTAACAAGTCCATTTGGGGAAAAACCGATTGGTACGTAACTTGGAAAAGCGATGTTCATGAGAATATAAATAATATTTACATTAAATTTTCACACAAAATATTGAATGAGTCAAATTGCTTGAACATGACAAACAAACCGACACATTGGATGGCAACTGACTAGAGGACATTATTTTTTTATATTAGCAAAAGAATGTTTAACAAGTCGTACCTGATAGAGAAATGCCAAATAAATGTTTTTGTAATCATTTTACCCGATTTGTATCACTGATTAGCCTCGTGGTTGACCGGGGAATCCGCCTTGGTTTCTACCATTGCCAAAGCCTCCTTGGTTTCTGCCACCACCAAATCCTCCTTGGTTTCTACCATTGCCAAAGCCTCCTTGGTTTCTGCCACCACCAAATCCTCCTTGATTTCTACCACCACCAAATCCTCCTGGGCCTCCACCCCCAAATCCACCTTGGTTTCCACCAAAACCTCTCTGTCCGCCGCCACCGAATCCTCCCTGATTACCGCCAAAACCTCTCTGTCCGCCGCCTCCAAAACCTCCTTGGTTTCCACCAAAGCCTCGTCCTTGGTTACCACCAAATCCTCCTGGGCCTCCACCACCAAATCCACCTTGGTTTCCGCCAAAACCACCAAAGCCCTGACCGAAGGCCACAACGATCAGGGCCAGCAACACTCCTAAGATCAACAATGCCTGAAAACAATAATGTTGTTACTTGGATGTATCTAAACTCATCTAATGAACCTTCAGCACATCTCTGGTTAATGCTTAAGGGCCTGCGCCCACGACCGAGAATCGGCCCGATAATCGGCCCGATTCTCGGCTGTTTCTTCTAGCCGGCGAAGAAATCTGTCAAAAAAACGGCCCGATAATCGGGCCGATTATCGGTCGTGGGCGCAGACCCTTATTGGTGTAGGATTTATAGTAAACAAGCACGTGTAAATTATTAAAAATCTTGTACTGAAATCACTAACTTTAAATTATGGCAAAATTTGGACGAAGTTATGAATTTATAATGGTTTACTCAGTTCAGTCTACCACCGGAGATAGATTCAAGGAATTTGATACTTAGACAATTATATTTCCAAGGGGGCGTTGAGGTGAACTGATAAAGAATTTGCAGAAAGTCAACAACAGACCGTGTCATAAGTCTGTGCAAACAAAACTGTGGAACAGCTGGTTATAATAAAGGCCTATGCAGACCGGGACGGCAGGTCACGATCGAAAGAGATTTGTTAATGCCACGGCATCATATTAAAGCACAGCAATTTATGACGCATTTCTATATCGATACGTTTGACTAAAATTGAATCAATTGCCATGTCGTCCCGGTCTACGTAGGCCTTAACGCTAGCACATTAAGACTCCATACGACTACATTACCTTTGATGATGCCATGGTTGCGAACTATAATAGCTGACTGACTGTCGTATATTTCCTTGTGCTTTATATATCCTCTATACAAAGTAATCAGAGTTTTTCTGAGTATACTACGCTAATTGTAACATCAAACGTGTGTGGTTCTCAACAATTTGAGGTGTTTCTAGGAATTAGTAATAGGTACTCAATACTCAATTATTTATGGCATTCTATAATGTACATAATGGTCTTAACAATATAAAAGTACAGAATCATTATGGACCCTGTCGGGCACAGTAAAAACATAGGAGAGAGGAAAGGGCTATGCAGCAACAACTTAATATCTAAAATCTTAAAAGTAATAACATGACTAATAATAATAACACAAATATCATTCGATATTTGTGTTATTATTATTAGTATTATTAGTCATGTACTATGCTGCAATTACACTGTATTATTATATGTGTAATATACATCATGAAAAAAAAAATTAGGTATTATTAATAATAGGTGATTATATAGTATTGGCGTTAACACCCAAAGCGTAGCAATGAGGACTCTTATTGCAGCTCTTGGTGTTAACTGTGCTATTAGAAGGCAAAACGATATAATTTTCTCCCTATAATTGTTTTAGAGATCTGGGTAAACGCTTTGGTGCAAGTGCGTGAATCTACAGCTAGTATTTATCGGAGACTCTTCTCTTTAGCGTCATGATCCCACCCCAATAGAATAGAATCTGTTCCAGCTCCTGTAGCCATGTAACAAACGATAAACGCAAACGCTGAGTAGGCTTTAATAGATCTACAACTTTATGTGCTTGGTTTTAAGTTGAAGACCTAATGAAGATTGCATAGCGTTTTCGTTCTTTCCAGTCGCTAACGCTTAGAAATCTTTAATACATTTACAACTTAAGGCTCTGGGCTATTAAGTTGAAAATCTATTGGTACCTACCGAGCGTTTACGATTATCGTTTGCGGCTTGGCTAGGGGGGCAGATGCCAGAGGCCTTCCATTTGTAACTGGTTCAGGTAAGAATACACTTGGATTGAAGTTAATGCCGCCAAGCCGACACGAATTAAAAAGAAGTAGGTATCGGTTTTATAAATAAAACAGCACTCTTAAAATATTTTAGTTTTATTTTTGTCACTTACGTTTAACAACTCCATCTAAAGAAAACCGATCTGTATGATAACATTTGTCGTGTCTGCTAGCGTTTTTGTACATTCACCATTTTCTACTAACGTAAGTCAAACACGACTTTCATAAAAAATAATATTTCGTGTAAGACCACAAATAGTATCACATTTTTAATTGTTAATATAAAGAGATTAAATTGTCCAACAATATCTTTAGTTTAAGTAATGTTAATAACGGCATTTTAGAACATTATCTGTGTTTATCCACCGAATCCTCTGCCACCACCACCGAATCCTCTGCCACCACCTCCGAATCCTCTGCTGCCACCGCCAAATCCTCGACTGCCGCCACCTCCGAATCCTCGATTGCCACCGCCAAATCCTCGACTGCCACCGCCACCAAATCCTCGATTGCCACCACCGAATTGTCCGTAAGCCGCAGCGATTAGCGCCAACAGCACTCCAAATATTAACAACGTCTGAAAATTGTACAAAAATAATTACTTTCATTAAGTTTTGATTTCGCTAAGTTTATTGTAAAAAATTGCGTGTTCATTATTTTTTTAGAAGAAAATTCAGGAGTTATTTTGGAATATACGGATGTGAAAAGACGCAACACACACTATGGATTGGTTCTTTAATCAGTCTTTTTTTTTAAATAAACATTGTCATTTTTTATCTTCCACCACCCCACAAGGTTTAAGTCTATATAAAATGATAATTGATTGGGTTAAAGCTATAGTTAAATAACAGAATAATATTATTACCTTCAACGATGCCATGATTGCGAATTAGAATAGCTGACTGCCTAAGCAATTGGTTCCTTGTGCTTTATATATCCATCTTACACAGCAATTACAGTTTTTTCTAGTATACTATGCTAATTTTTATATCATTTGTATGTGGTTCCCAACCATTCAAAGTTCTTCTGAGAATAAATCATGATAACACTTGCTACGTTTTAGGGTTCAATTAAATTTAAACTTTTAATTAAAAAAAAATGTAACAAAAAATTTATTGCCCACGGAAAATATCTGGTATTCATAATGGGTTAAAAAAATATCCTGTGAGACATTATATAAAAACTAGCTGTCACATTTAAAAATAAGTAATTAAGGTACCTTTGTACCTTTTTGTGATATTGAACAGGCGTACAGTCGAAGCTACATATCACTCTACCTACAGAGCCATGCCAAATTTCAGCCATGCTAAAAGAATGTATTTAAAGCGACCTTGGGATATCCGTCCATAAAAAGTACTGAAGTGAAATGTAGAGAGGGCTATGCTCGGAGTCTCTTTGCGAGATCGAATCAGAAATGTGGAGATCCGCAGACACACCAAAATTACTGACATAGCCCAGCGAATCAGCAAGTTGAAGTGGCAGTTGGCAGTTCACATGGCACGCAGGTGATGGCCGATGGGTCCGCAAAGTTCTCGGATGGAGACCACGCACCGGTAAGCGCAGCGTAGGACGTCCACCCATAAGGTTGACGGACGACCTGATTAAGACCGCAGGAAGACGCTGGATGCATGCCGCTTCCAACCGGTCCTATTGAAAATCTAGAGGGGAGGCCTATGGCTCGCAGTGGACGTCCTGCGGCTGATGTGATGATGATGGGGTACCCCTATATGCTACATGTCCCCTACATATATACATATTTGACTTCAGTACTTCCTACATCAAAAAATCTAGACAATCAATATGTTGTACATTAAAAACGATTATCTGCCTTCCGACTAGGTCAATTAAACTTAGACGGTGTTTTATTACAATAATGTATGAGAGAAAATCCTTAAGAAAACTTTGGACACCGCAAACATAGTGTAAATTAAATCATTTTCGAATTCAATATTTAGTCTCAGCTAGACTGTAGTTCCCCGGCTTTGTCATGGTATTTCTTTCTAGAAACTAAATAATACTTGTGAGTGCAAAAATAAGTGTTTTAATTGTTATAACCACATGTTGCAGAATAACCGTGTTCAATTTTCTGCATTTCGTGAATTAGCATCGTAATTTGTTTTTCATGTAAATGTTTTATTTATAGCTATAATTGGGTGTTTTGTATATTCTGGTTTATGGTTATGCCCGACCTTGCTAATATTCTATTTTTACCATCGTTTATGTGTTGATAATAATTACAAGTCGTGTGGGCTCGAGAGAAGAAACATCTTGTTTTGATGAGAAGGGATTAAATGCCTATTTTGTTTACCACGTGCTGTGAATTTTGTATACTACTATACTTCCAACGAAGAATTTGTTTTGTTTGTTTTATTGTTCAATGCAATGCATCAATGGAACAATGTCATGTGTAATGACCATTTTGATTGGATGACAGAACACGTCTGATATGATTTCCTTGAAGTCGTGTTCCTTCAATACGTATTAGGTAGTTCATGTGAAACAATAATATCAATATAATTATAACACCGTGACCTATGCCAAGGTACTAGTATTAATCAATGATTATACACTTCATCTGTAGCGGACGTAATGTTATAATTGTCCTCTATCGGTTTGTGATCTATGTAATTGTATAATTAAATATATAGATATTCTCCCGATCGACCGTGCACTCCCTCTCCCCTCGTTGTCACTCTTATATAATATAGGACGGTAATCAGATACGACTGGGGAGAGATCAGGCGCAAGACCAAAGGCTTACATGCTTTTTGAAGTACGGGGGGGTCATATCAGGAACTTGTTATCTCCGGGTTGATACTGAGATGTTCCTAAAAACCCCGTAACAGTTTGCCCGATCTGGAAATCGGATCCAAAATTGGTGTAATCGCATAAAAGTACCCATTTCAAAAGCACGTTAGTAGTCTCGCATCGTCAATAAATACTGCCTTCGAAGTACTCAGTGGCTCCTAAAATAATTCAGGAAAAACCATTTGCGGGCATTAAACTAAAAATACCAGATTCATAAACATTAATTTCCTGAATTTTAGAACAGTCATATTAATGAAATAAAATACCTATACAATGGTTAATTATTATTTTACTGCAAATTAGCAGTATCACGTCATAATTGTGTATTTTAGAACGTTGATTTTTCTCGTATCCGGCATTATCTACTACCTATCAACGTGCTTATATTGACCCATCTCAATACTATTATTAATGTGGTAGTTTGGATGGATGGATGGATGGATGGATGGATGGATGTTTATTACTCAATCACGCTAGAACAGCTGAACGGACCTAGACGAAATATGGCGCAGATAAAGGTTATAGTGTATATTCGTATACCTCTGGTGGCTTCGAGGAATAGCATATAGGGCGCAGTTTTTCAAGGAAAGTTTTACGATTTATTTTACGGTTTTACGAAGTCGCCTGCAGTAGCTCGTATCATATAATTTTGGCTATAGACATAAGTTGTCGGTATTTATTACTTGCTAACTGTTTACTTAAACTTTTTACCTAGTTAGACCACTGATATTTTTAACATATCTTGGGTCTGTCTGGTCTTTTGAGCAAGTAAGAGAAGTTAGAAGATGATTAAAAAATGCACAACATTCAGTGATAGTCCTTTAGTTGACGGGGATACTCCGCTCTGTACCGAACACATCGCTCATCTCCGCTTATTCTGTGATGTGGGAAAGGCATTGCGTGCTTTGCTCGATTACCGCTCGTGATCTTTCTTTTGGACTTAAATTAGCTTCTTTTCAGTGTTAAAGATAAATAAAAATTGCACAATGCAAAAAACAGAAAAATAAATAAATAGTGAAAGTATACTTAACGTACTTGCAAATTATGCTTACCTGCGGGTTGTTCGAAAGAGATACCGCGCCCCCGGAACGCAAAGGGCACATGAAGGAACATAGACGGGTTTTAGTCAGTAAAAGTCTGACACTCCCTCCCGCCCCGCCCAGGGCGGGGGAAGTTATTTGATGATTTCCCGACTATAAAAAAAAAAAAAAAAAAAAATGCTTACGCTTTTGTGTCCCCGTAGAATAATTTGACACTTTTGCACTGAACTCTACGCAGACGCGGGCAGAAGGAACTACAATTATAATTCAGCGTGTCTATTGGAGAAGAAAAACCAAAAAAAAAACTCAATTCTCTCAATCTTAATCCGTACTAATATTATAAATGCAAAAATAACTCTGTCTGTCTGTCTGTCTCTTCTTCACGCCTAAACCACTGAACCAATTTCAATGAAATTTGGTACAGTCATAGTCCGGGACCCGACTGGACATAGGATAGGACATAACATAGTTTTCATCCCGGAAATCCCCCGGGAACGGGAACTATTAATCCACGCGGACAAAGTCGCGGGCAAAAGCTAGTGCAATATAAGTTTAAAAATAATAATAATAGATATCTGTCTACTTAAATTATCAGGTAGACAAAAAAATTGGAATAGTAATAAGTACCTATATGATATACGAACTCTTAATTACTATTATAAAACCCATCTTAAGTAGATACTTACACTATGACGTAATAAATAAGAATGGGGATATCCAAAGTTGGACAATAATAATGAGTGATGATGGGAAAGATCTATTATTATATTGGATAACCAGTTTTTGTCATTAGCGTGTTTTGATTCATCAATATAAGACAATGACGACATCACAGAATAAAACTCTCATAATAAAACTTTCTATTTTTCAAGAAAAAACTCTGTAAAAAGTTATGATGAAAATATTACGGACTTTACTTAAATTTTGAACTTGAGCTAAGTTAAAAAAAAAAATACGCGTTGATTACCGTTGTATCATTCACGACCATCTACTATTATCATGGTTCTAAGCGGGACTACTACGCTAAAGAGCTTGGGTTCGAATCCCAGGTTGAGCAAAAAGTGTTATTGGTTTTTTTTTATGAAATTCTTAGTAGCAGCTCGGAGTTTGGATTTGTGCCCGGTTAATGGCAATAGGCTCGCCCCCTATTACATGGGACCTAAATATACCGGCGAACTGTGGGTGTACATTGTTACACCTCTGCCTAACCCTTCGGGGAATACAGGCGTAAATGGCAGTAAACAGTTATTTATCACAATAAAAATAAAAGTCGTATCCCAGCAATAATTTCTAAGTACTCAATGATGCTTAGTTTGTTAAACAATATGCGTTGTTATTGGTTATGTATATGTGATGTATATTTTTACACCCCATATGGTCTTCTAAACCACAAAATGCTGCTTTGGTAAGACAAAAAAGAAAATAAAGGAAGTATTATTTAATTCGAAAGCACGTAAAGCTGTTAGTCCCGGCTGTCATTCGTAGATATTTGACAGTCGTTACGGATAGTCAGAAGCTAAAAAGTCTGACGACCAGTTTAACCAAGAGGTATCGTGTTGCCCAGTAACTGGGTTGTGGAGGTCAGATAGGCAGTCGTTCCATGTGGAACACTAGTATTCAGTGGCATCCGGATACTGGAAGCCGATTCCAACATAGTTGGGAAAAAGCTAAGATGATTTAATTCAAAACACATGAGTTTTCACTTTTACGGGGTTTATGTAATTGCCATAATGTTGTCAGCAGTTTACATAATAAGTATAACGAGTAGGTGTATAACCAACCTACTTATCATGTAAAATACTCCTAAAACTAACTACCTATTGGTGTTGACAGTTAATTGTTTTTGAGCTAAGTCCGGTTTGTATGGAAATTACGTTTCCACGTAACTCTTTATAAATAATATTATTAATTTATTTATATAAAGGAAGACTAGAACCATCTTATTATCTAACGAATATAAACTTTACTACGAACAAAAACCCAGTTATTATATTTTGAACTTTATTCTGATGAAGACAAACATAAGAAATTGACAGCTTAAACTCGGTTAAAAAGTCAATTATAGTACTTAGTAACAATTATCCATAGCCGAAATAAGGTTCAAAATACAATAACAGACTCGATCTCTAGTTCAAGCATCTAGGTACAAGCTAACTGGAACTCGTTTTTTTTATTGGTTTTAGTGTGGTTGTGTTTTCTCTGCGACTATAGTTGATCTATTGTGATCACCGCTTTTGTGGTTAGAGGTCGCCATCAAATGCAGCAGCTGTGATGAAAGTGCAGG
Source organism: Caradrina clavipalpis (assembly GCA_932526535.1). Taxonomy (NCBI): domain Eukaryota; kingdom Metazoa; phylum Arthropoda; class Insecta; order Lepidoptera; family Noctuidae; genus Caradrina; species Caradrina clavipalpis. The sequence continues at coordinate 7,180,762 of OW052103.1, forward strand.
ATTAGTTTTGGGGGAATCTCTATTAAATAATTTGGGCCTAAAATGTGGTTGCCCAAATGATTGTTGCGCTTGTGGATCAATGCTCCGCATTCTCCCAGAACTGTAACTCGTTTAGCAATGAGTTTTTATCAATCAACCTTCAGAAAAATTCAGCCTATAGTACAGTCCTGGACTTAGAGCTCTCCCAATTAGCGCTACAGTATCCGGTCTACTAGCTAAATAAGTTAGCTGACTCACTTAGCATAATGGAACCAGTTTGTCAACACTGCTATGTCTCAACTCAACTCAACAATAATGAAACGCCTGATGAAACTTTAACTCGTCGTGTGGCGATATAATCTTACCTTTATGATAAAAACTGATCAGGCGCTGGTAAGTAGTATGAGTTTGATCTGAACCTAATAAATAGTATAAAGTATTAATCTCTATAGATTAGTACCTATGTACTAATTTAATAAATACACATACCATCACACCTGTATTCCCCGAAGAGGTGGGCAGAGGTATACCAATATAAACCCACAGTTCGACGGTATGATTTAGGTCTTATGTAATAGGGTCGAGCCTATTGCCATTAACCGAGCACAAATCCTAACACCGAGCTGCTGTTGAGAATTTCATCGAAAAACACTTTTTACTCGATCCGGGAACCAATACTACATTCTAGCGTAGCAGTCACGCGTAGAACCACTAGGCCAACGATACGACGAACTAGGCCATGGTCCGGAGCGAGAGGGAATGGGAAGCAGTCGCCTCCTTCTGCGAAGCTGTAATGCTAGAGAAGGAGGCGGCGGGACGGGAGAGGGAAAGGAGAATCCCCCGTCCCAGCGGCCGCCGCGGTAGACGCTCCGGGCGTTGGGAGCCGCGAGACGACTCCCGGCCACCGTAGACGCGGGTCTGTGGACGGTGAGCAATGGGTAGCTGTAAAGACGGTGAGCAGTAAAAGTCTGACACTCCCTCCCGCCCCGCCCAGGGCGGGGGAAGTTATTTGATGATATCCCGTAAAAAAAAGTTTTGCAAATAATGATGCTTATACTCAAGGGTATCAAGACTATATTTATTTACTTTTACTAATTGGTAGACATACAAGAAGTTAAATAAATAAAAAAAAAACACTCGATTACCAACATTTTTTTATTATGTTGACATATATAATTGATACATTCAGTACATAAAGTAAATACGTTTAGTTCTGACCAAACCAGTTGGGTACGTTTGTGAACCAAGCGCTAGCGCCTTGCATCCAATTATTGGAGTTACTAACTGGGAATATTTGTCCAAAGTTATCCAGTATTGAACTGTAATCGTATGGAGACTTGGTTGTGGAGCCTGATTCTGTGGTGGCCTCCGCAGTTGTATTAGTATCTTCGACTGTTGTAGATTCTTCTTCATCCGTATCTCGCCTCATTCTAAACGAAGCCGAATGGATGGAGCCGATCAAGCAAACGAAGAAGAAGATGCTGAGAAAGTTCATCTGGAATAATGTTTACTTTAATAAGTAACATCCCATGATCTGGAACAATCCTGTGTGAACCAAGTGGCTCTAATGAATGGCTCAAATAGGTAATTTATTCACAGAGACTGAACGATTTATAATAGTTATATAAGACCAATCAATTTACACTAGGACGTAGGTGTATCAATATCAATGTGTATGTGTGCTAAGAGCGTGTCTGATTTTTTTATTTTATTGGATGGCAAACAAACCTACGCTACGGCCCACCCGATGTTAAGTGGTCACCGCTACCTATAGGCATCTGCAATATCAAAAGCATGGCAAATGCGATCCCAGAGACAAATTCAAAGTCAAAGCATTTATTTCAATTAGACCATTTACAGGCACTTTTGAATTGTCAAGAAGTTACAGTTTAAAATTGAAGCTAGTTGCTCGTTCCAAAACGTAGCTCGTTCTTCTCCATAGAGACCTATGGAGAAGAACGAGCAAGAAACTCCATGGACACTCTTTTCCTACAATTTGGTTTTTACAAAATCTTGGTTACAATATTCTTGTTGCTTCTATAAGTATATAAAAACAATGAAGGTGAATATAAAAAATAACAAAATTATAATAACAATGTAAGCCATGGCAGTTAAGAGATGACCAATCCCAACTGACAACACCCGTTCACGAATATGACGCGTGCATCAGCACCGTTTAGGTGTAAAGTTGAAATATGTCATGTGCCTATAATTATACCAGCACCCATGCCCTTCGAACCGGAACATAGGACCGCTGCTGTGCGGCAGCAATTAGGAATCGGTTTGCGGTGGTAGTACTTCCCCGAACGAGCTCCTTCACAAAGAGTAGAAACACTTTTTTCGTCCGAATAAAATAAGTTTACATTAAAATTTTATGTTTCTTTTTTTTATTTACCATGATTGCAGAGATTTGATCCTTATGATTGACCCTATCGATTGGTGCCACAAAAGTACAGGATGCAATTTTTTCGGATTTTTGTCGATTCGATCCCTGGGTGTGGCAAGCGTTTTTTCAAAATTATTAAAATGCAGTTTTGTTTCTTTTCGAAAATAAAGGAATGTTTCCTTTGAGTAAAATTTGCTAACTTAAGTATTTAGAGTACTTTTCCTCTAGGTAGCATTATAAAATTCCACCCTGTATAGCCTATATTACTCAGGAATAATGGAGCTAGCTATCGGTGAAAAAAAATGGTTAAAATCGGTCCAGTAGTTTCGGAGTCTATTTGTTATAAACAAACAAAGAAACAAAACAACCTTACCTCTTTATACTTACATACATACAAACATAAACTCACGCCTTTATCCCATGGGCGTAGGCAGAAACGGAACGCCACCTGCTACGATCCTTACATACTCCTTTCGCCTCGTCCACATTCATACATGCACTTCATACATATACCTCTTTATAATATTAGTAAAGATAAAACACTTCTTACCTTAAAAGCCATTGTGAAGAGTTCTCATAAGGAAGGTTCAGCACCTCCGAATTTATATAACATTCATATCTATTTTCATGAACATTACAATAATTTTCATTACACGCAGTTATCTAATTGACATGTTTGATAAGAGAATTACTACGTTTTCATTTGGTACGAGGTAATTTGGTGTCAGTCACCCTTGCATTTCCTGTTATGTGTTTCAATGAACATGTTATTGTAGTCATTGTAATTGATTTCTAGTTAGTTATTGAGTATCCAGTTTATGCGTCTCAATGGTTAACGCTTTATTGTTGTATTGATTTAGCCGTTTTGCTCGTGTGGTAGCTTCGTTCATCTTGTTGTGTTTTCAAACTTGATCTGTGTTTTTCTATTCAGCTTGATTGGAGTTATTTTCATTTCTTTTGTCAACTTGGAATATAATGAAATATATAAGAAATGTTTTATATTATTTTCGTTTATTATTTCTGTACACATATACATTAAATTAGATAATATAAAAACATAATTATCATTACTCAATTTAAATAGCATACAAATAATATAATAAAAACAAAATTAAATGTCATTTTTTTTTTAAATTTAATTCTAAAATTGTAATCTTAAGTAATGATTATTAATGATAATAATAATGCCAGCCTATTATTGTCCCATTGCAGGGTAAAGGCGTATTTTCATACATAGATTATTATTATAATTATAACAATACATATTAAGAAATGTAAACGCATATTATTTAAATGTTAACGCATGTCAATTTAATATTAAATAATTGTGTAATACAATCGTAGTAGTACCACTATGTTGTAAAAGTGACTACATTGATGTTTCTTCTGCAAGTAGGTATAGGAAATCTATTATATAGCCACTTGCTATTTTTATTATTACTTAGATTATTTTAATGACTTTGTTGCGTGTGGGTTTATTATTTCCATCAAAATATTATTAATGGGAACTTCAAAACACCTGAACTAATTGCGTAGCTTCCCTATCCATTGTACCCCAGGTTATTGTCTTTGGCCATTATGATCTGGAAACTGTCTAATGCCATTATACCTAATGGTTATGCGGAAACACTATCATAACTCTATTGTCAATTCTCATTATCACACGTATATTAAATATTCTTTGTGCATTAGAATATTTTTAAAATAAAGAATATTATTATTACTTAAAGGTGATTATTTAATCAATTAAGAAAATACCGTATTGTACTGTACACGGATGATGCAGCGAAAATTAGTGGCCTTGTTGATATTGGTAATGTATTTTTTGTTTAACTAATTTTGTTTATTTGCACTGGTAACTTGTTTTAAAGTAACAATCTCCAGCAAGTAGGGTCAGCGTCAGAGAAAAGGAACCCCGTTGGTAATGACATCAAACCGTATAACCGTAGTCTTGGGGGGTCTCTTTTCTCTGAAGCTGACTGTACCTGTTCCAGATGACTGTTTATTTTGTGTTTACTTATAAGTCACTTCTTTTCTCTTGTGTCCTCCTGTTCGGTTCGGTCGGGCAAAAAACTGTTATTGGGTTTTTCCACAAGGAATTTCTCAGTAGCAGCCCGGAGTTTGGAAGTGGGTGGTGTCACGCCCCAGTGTCTCAGAAAGCACGTAAAGCCGATGGTCCTGCGCCTGATCTTTCTCCGGTTGTGTCGGATTGCCGTCCCATCGGACTATGAGAGTTAGGAAAGAGGGAGTGCAGGTGCACAAGTGTCTGCGCAAACACAGGTGTGTTTGCGCAGACACTTGTGCACTATAATATCTTCTGCGTACTTAGCTAGTCTGCATTGAGATTAGCCGCAGTGGCTGAAATCGGTCTGGAGAATTACATTTGGGTAGATGACACCACTAACAAATAATTCAAAGACACAACTTCACTAAAAAAACACTTTATTTTAGCCCTGAAAACCCGATAAATTTTTGAATAACTATTATCATCAATTTTTAGTTGCTTTGAAATCAATAAATAGTTACTGAATTGAGTCGACAAAAAAGTGACGTCATAGTTGAGTATTGTCATACAAAATCTATGGGGAATTGCGTTTTGACAGCTCATAAAAAGTACGTCAATTGATTAGTGGTGTCATCTACCCATTTACATCCTCCTGCACATATTCTAATTTATTTGGATTTGGTGCAGGTTCTTTTCTTCTTCCATACAGTTACTAATCATCCGTATTCTAGCCATTATACGTACTTTTCACTCATTCCACCCGTGGTTAGCCTGGACTTACACTATTCTTTTCGCCATCCATATTCACATTTTTTTTTAGACATGTCCATATTCCTCTGGCTGATAAATGTCAGCTGTTCTTTTAAATACTGTTTATAATTTGAGCTTAGTTCTGCCCGAACAAACCGATACAAAATGTCACAATAATTAAATTAATTACGTAAGATTAATCCAAATATACCAAATGTGTTGCATTACTATCCAGTAATAACTATTGAATGCACATCCAAAACTTATGGTTTAGATAGTTTTAAAATAATCAGCATTAAACATAGATAATCGTCCACCATTTAATTATATAAGGTGTTAAAAAATTAACTCTCAGAAATTTTGCGAGTTATTTAAAACTAGCTGTTGCCCGCGACTTTATTTGCGTTGTGGTTATAAAACAGCAATGTTCTTATTAAAGGAACATCCTTAATTTGCAAAAAGATTTGTGCAAATCAGTTCAGTGTTGGTTAAGTTAAGGGTGTGCATTCGGAGGGGCCACTATGGGCCTTGCCGGTTGTTCGAAAGAGATACCGCGCCCCCGGAACGCAAAGGGTACAAGAAGGAACATGGATGGGTTTAAGTCAGTAAAAGTCTGACACTGAGGGTGGGGGAAGTCATTTGATGATTGCCCATCGGTAAAAAAAAACGTAAAATCTTTTTTAAAGATTTGTTCCGGTTATTTTATTAGCTAGCCCTATTTAATCCGTTTTATGGAATAAAACTCATTGATGACTTATTGATGATGTGTGTGAATGTAATTTATTTTTTATGGCACATTTGTAAATATAACATTCAGCAGTAGGTACCTAAGTACTGAATGTGTTATTGTGTTATGTCACCTCCAGGGTGTACGCCTATAAGTTGCTGACTTACAATCATAATATTTAATTTCTAGATTATTATTATTTCTTTGCATTTCTTTTATACCATCTTCAGTGACAGGCATGATGATATGATTATATTTAAATTGTGTACTGTGAAGGTTTCATACCACTGCAATCAGGCCAAAAAGTTCATTTTCCCTAATGATAGTCGAACTGACTGTGTTGAATGACTTTCATTGTGCAACCCTAAGGGCCTGCCCTCACGGCGGATAATCGGACCGATTTATGACACATTTCTTTATTGGCGAGAAGAAACTGACAAAAATCGGCCCGATAATCGATCCTATTCTCGGTCGTGTGGCCAGACGCTAAGAGTCGTCCCCACCAGACGTATAAATAATCAACATATTTAGAGAACGGAGTGAATATTTAATAATATTTATATAAATAGGTATGCAGTTCTCTGGCGCGGCCCTCGTCCATCACAGTGTATTGTCCCCAGTATGTGTCTGCTCGACTGATTACATTGACACACGTGCGTGCTAAAGTGAATTCAGAGAGTCCTGTTGATCCTTTGTGCCCAGTAGGAGTGAGGACGTAGAGCGCTCAGCACTCCCAATTGTGACTTTGATGATAATAAACGGCCTACAAAACTATTGTCAAAGAGCTATTGATACTTGATACTCAATTGGCCTAAGCCTTGACCTATATTGATGTTAAATGTTGCCATGGATTTACAACACAGGACTATTCTGTTTTGTAAGTACAATTATGACTACTAGTGCTCGCCCACGGCTCGACATTCGACTTAAATTCATTAAAATTTTAAGTTTTGACGATTCTATTGTCAAAATCATATACATACATAGTTTGATATTTGAGATAGATTGTCATTTGACATAGATTGAGCCACCTTTAGACATAATAATATGTCTAACGGTCCGTTCACGACCTTGCCGCGGTGGGCGGCGGCTATGCGCGGGGCGGCGAGCGGTAAAATCAAATGTATCAAAATGTATGAAGCACGCCACGACCGCAATGAGCGGCGAGTCGTGGCGTGACTACTAGGAGCTAGACAATTACTTTGTAATAAAGTGCTTTTCACTTTTCATGTTGCATTTTTATGAATTGAGCTCAAAGGGAACCATTTTGCTGGATAACATTCGCTCTAGATTTTCTCTCACAAGAAGGGTGGCAATGACCGCAATGTATATTCAAAAATTTCCACGGACCCTCAGCTTTCCAAAACAATGCAAATATTTGATATTTTACAGGACATTATTCGATACAATTGAAACTCAAACATGAAAAGGCGAAAATATCAATATTTTAGCATTCAAGTGAAAGCTGATGAAAATGAATTAAAACGAACTTTCATTATGTTTTTAATGCAATGTTGTTTTCCTTATTGCACAACATCATTGTTCAATAAATTAATGAAACTAACTGGACCCAACCTACCCGCAGTATAAAATTGAAAAGTGTCAAAGAGCAAGGGTCAGTTTGGACCAGAAAAAAACATAAACTGTTCCCGAGATGGTACTGTCACCAATACGTGGTTCATTATTATGGTAGTTATTGGATATCATCAATTTATTTTTAAAAGCTGAGGACATATAAATAATCTTTTTTTTTTAAATACTACTTTATTAATCAGAACGCAGTGTAAAATGTCTAACTTCGAACGCATCCGTAATTACTGACGTTACTAGAGAAGTCCATACTATTTGTGAAGTCTATAACGATTTTACTTCTGAATCGAAATTAAATCCAAATCAATGTCAACCGTATAAAATTACGTTAAATATTATACAAATCTTAGCCAGAGAATAGAATTTGATATTATTTCGTGAACAATTATTTTAATAAAGCCAGGAATGTAATAATAAACTAATGATTTTACATCTAAACGTCATAAATCGATTAATTCGTAGCTTGCGAAGGTTCGTAATTGATAATGAAGTACGAACGTGATTTTACACTGTTGAAATTGACTAGGATTTAATTTCGATTAAGAAATAAAATCATTATAGACTACAAAAAGTATGGTCTTCTCTAGTAACATCAGTAATTACGGTTGCGTTCGAAGTTAGATATTTTGCACTACGTTCTGATTAATGAAATGGTATTTTAAAAATAAGATTATTTATATTTCCTTAGCTTTTAAGAATAAACTGATGATCCTTCCTACTACTATTATAAAGGCGAAAGTTTGTAAGTATGGATGTATGGATGGATGTTTGTTACTCTTTCACGCTTAAACGGCTGAATGGATCTGGATGAAATTTGGCACAAAGATAGATTATAGTCTGGAATAACACATAGGCTACTTTTTATCCCGGGAAAATGTACGGTACCCGTAGGATAACACATCAACTGTGACGCGGACGAAGTCGCGGGCAGAAGCTAGTAGATTATAATAGTAAAGATAAATTATTGATAATGTGTCATTTTTTTTTCATACAAAAAATGTACTTAAAATTTGAATTGATTTATTCGCATAAAACCATCCATCCATCGAATACAATTCAATCGTTTGCGTTTTGCGTGATTTGTGAACCCTGTTATGCAGAATAGAGTCAATGTTTATTAAACTACTTTATTTTCTCAAATTTTATTAACTGGGGTACGAAATTTCTTTACTATTGTTATCTTTAAACACAATACTACCTCCCATTAAAGCCGTGGCAGATATTTATATAGCACCTTATATTTATTTAGGCGAATGAAACGACATATTATGTTTTATCAAGTTACGTTTTGTTAGATTTTACTAGTCCAAGCATGTTAGCCGAATGCCCATCTTCTTTCCTCCGTTTGCACAATTTTCGTAAAGAACCAAGTTGTTGCTTAAAATATGTAAATAATGTAAATACTAGCTGACCCGGCAAACGTTGTTTCACCATATTTTTTTTAGGGGTATGAAAAATAGATGTTGACCAATTCTCAGACCTACTCGATATGCACACAAAATTTTATTGGAATCGGTCCAGCCGTTTCTGAGGAGTTTGGCAACAAACACCGCGCCACGAGAATTTTATACAGGAAAATTTTTTAACCAGTGCGTAAATTTTGCCATAAACTTCAACACGTTTTATTAAACACGTATATTTTATTTTGATATGTCTTAGTACTAAAAAAAAAAGTTATCGCTTACGAAACATGTTTACTTAAAAACCAAATTTTATTGCCACTCGGCGCTAGCGCTTTCCCCACCCATGCGCCCGGGCGGCGGCCGCGAGTTTTCATTGATAGTGTGGCGAATAGATTATGTCCATGTTTTGCTTATTTCAAACTCGGATAAGGATGATTTTTTTTTTTTTTTTAACTAAACACGGAAATGTGTTCTGTTACTGACACTGAACTAACAAAAAAAAAAATTACGCACTGGTTAAAAACTTTTCCTGTATATTAGAGGATTTATCTTAATAGTTCAATGAGTGTGAACATACAATGAGTGATTTTTAATCGTTCCAGTTCGTGATTGTAATGACGTCGGCTCTCCCTTCGGAATCCAGTGATGAGACTAAGCAGAAGCGTAACGTGGCAGACGCCATGAAGTTCGCCTGGCTCGAGGTGGTCAGATCGCTGGGAGTCGCTGGGGACGCAGTAGTGGGTGTGTACAAGCCGGCGGAAAAGCAAGTGGTGGACAAATTTACAGAAGGGATAAACGTTATCAAAACTAAAACTCAAGCCATTCGCTTCAATTAGACCATTTAGAAGCACTTTTGAATTAAGTATCAAGAAGTCGGTCTGTTAGTCGGAAAGTTGCAGCAAACTTAAAGTCCAATTTATTTATTTCATTTAGACCAATAAGAATACACTTTTGAACGTCATTTACAAAAATGAAAAATTATATTCGTATGAATAAGAATGGGGAAGAAACTCCATATTTACTCTTTGAAAAATGTTTTATAATAAGTTATATTATTTCAATAAATTATACGAATGGAAAGACGATGTAGGTACCAAAAACAAGTCTTTAAAAGTACAACAATATTTACTAAGTGCTACAAATTCAGAATAAAGCTAGTTGCTCGTTCCAAACTGAAGGCCTCTGTGGAGAAGAACGAGCAAGAAACTAAACGGACGAACTCTTTTCAATTAGGTCCTATTTATAACAATATTCGTGTTGTTTCTGTTATGTGAAAACAATGAAGAAGAAGATAAAACACGTAAAGGTGGATCCACACATTGCGAGGCATGCGCTCCGCATGGCGCACAACGCATGCCTCGCCAAGTGTGGACCTGTATATTCGTGGCGAGGCATGCGCTCCGCACGCGCGAGGGCGAGCCAACGTAGGTCGGCAAATGATTTAAGATCAAAGTGCCTCAGTGCGAGCATTACGTTAGGTGTGGACGTAGCCGCATATGCACGTTCGAGGCGTGCGCCGCGTACAATATCAACGCACGCCTCGACTGCGAAAATGATGAAAATCAAATCAAAATGAACGTTGTGCGCCGTGCGGAGCGCATGCCTTGCCAAGTCTGCGCGCATACTTGCCTCGAGCATTTGCTTCGCACGCGATGGCTCGACCCGAGCATATGTTGGTATAATTTGTCAACACGCACGCCTCAAGCCGAGGCATGCGTTGTGCGCCGTGCGGAGCGCATGCTCGCAATGTGTGGATCCACCTTAAGCCCCATTTTATCTTCTTCTAGATCTCGCGCTGTCAGTTAGGATTGGTCATCTCTTAACTCCCATGAGTTAAGAGATGACCAATCCTAACTGACAGCGCCTGTTCACGAACATGACGCTTGGATCAGCATCATTTAGCTCAACCATTTTGACGAGAAGCGAATGATCCAACACACGCATGCGCCACCATCAGCAAAACATTTTTTAGTTTCTGTAACTAACCAGTACTTTGCAATATAAACCGGTGCTTACGTGTGAACGAGTATCGACATAGCGTAGCAAGTTAGTCCATAATAATGGTAACACTATTTTCTCCGATTATTCTGTATTTATTTGAATGCAATACTGAAATGGTAATTGAATTAAAAATAATGTGTTACCTAACTTGTTATTTTATTTAAAATTATATAAAATATAGGTTCACCCCCTATTACATGGGACTTAAATATACCGGCGAACTGTGGGTGTACATTGGTGCACCTCTGCCTACCCCTTCGGGGAATATAGGCGTGATGCTGTTTGTCTCTTGGTTCTTTTAACGTTGTATGGGTTGTGTTGATGCAATACGCACATGTACCTGAGGTTAATTGAGTCTGTACGTACGTACATACGTACCTACCTATTGTCACTTACCTTGTTAGCTCGGAGGTAATGATTATTATCTTTTAAGGTAAATCTGAATCTATTGACTGCCAATAAACATGTTCATTAAATATTGATGTCTGATGAGATCCAGTCCATTCACAGTCAAAGTCAAAGCATTTATTTCAATTAGACCATTTACAGGCACTTTTGAATTGACGAAGAAGTTACAGTAAGTTGAAAAGCTAGTTGCTCGTTCCAAAGCGTAGGTCTCTATGGAGAAGAAGGTGTAAGAAACTCCAGCGACACTCTTTTCTTTAAGTAAGTAAGCCATGGCAGATCCCAACTGACAGCACCCGTTCACGAATATGACACGTGCATCAGCTCCATTTAGCTCAACCAGCTTGACCATTCTCAGTAAATGAGTCATTCAAATACATGTCCTGATGGTATTATACATTTCATTCACACTGTATGGCAGATCTCGGTAACATTGCTATGTCAAACTCATTAGGGGCACGACAGTGCAGTGTGCCTTTTACGTTGAATTGGGTCTTGAGTAAGTATATAAAATATTCTATGGCAGTCGACAATAGTGTAGTTTTCTAGCAGAGAAATATTTTTTGTAATCGTCCAAGTGCTTCCAAAGATTACCTACCTCTTACAAATAAAAAATAAAAGAACGTTACCACTTTTACTCTAAACCTGAGTTTTTCCGAGTGAATTTTGAGTGAATGGTGGTAAAAGTGGTAACAAACTGTCAAAAATCGGTCCGATAATCTGTCGATCATTGGTGACTGATTGATCGACCGATTTTTGACAGTTTTTTCTCGCCGACGAAGAAATCTATCAAAAAACGGCCCCAAGATACGTAATCAGTTATCGGTCGTGGGGGCAGACCCTGATACAGAACATTTAGGACTCTACATTTACTTATAAAAATAACGCTAATTCATACTTAACTACCTCCTACGTGACTGACTGAACGATGAAACACTATTTTAATCTGCCAACACTTAGACGATCAGCATAGAGCATGACCAAATTATTCGACTAAAGAACGAAATCGAACGAACAATTGAGCATACTGTCAAAATTTACAATAGAATCCATAGACCAAAAATGTCATCGCCACAGCTGATTGTAGCCCGCCATCTTACTTCCGAACTATACTTAAACAACGGGTCGCCGCTCTTTAAATTTTCTGTCACTTAGGCAACATCTCAACGCTGATTAACGTTTATAGGTAAGATTTCTCACCTGAGATACCGTTGAAAGTGGTTGCTATGTGAAAAATAATTGATTTTTAGTCAAGGATTTGATAGTTAATCAATTGATAAGTAGCTAAGTATTATTTAGCGTTATTTTTATAAGTAAGGCTGAAAGTTATTAAATAACAAACTCTCAACGCTAACTAACGCTTATAGATGGGTTTTTTCTTCTGAGACACCGTTGAAAGTGGTTTTTATGTGAAAAAAAATTGTTTATTAGTCAAAGACTTAAGAGTAAGTCAAATTGATAGGTAGCTAAGTATTAATTAGCGTTATTTTTATAAGTAAGGTAGTATAAATCTAAAATTTGAACGGAAAAACCCTTATACCTACAATGACCTATGAATCCGAAACGTTGTCGCTTACTGTGGGGCTGGTTCACAAGTTTAAAGTCGCTCAGCGTGTGATAGAGTGGGCAATGCTTGGTGTTTCTCTGATGGACAGAATTCGCAGTGAAGTCATCTGTAAGAGAACTGATATTCGTCGCAGAATTAGTACCTACGCTGAAGTGGAAGTGGGCTGATAATGTCTGCAGACGGACAGACGGTCGGTGGAGCAGACACGTGTTGTAGTGGAGATCACGTATAGGCAAACGTAATGTTGGATACCTGCTGCACGTTGGCCCGACGATTCAAAGAAGGTGGCGGGCAGTGGATGGTTTTTTTTTTTGGATTTGAAATCATCAAATATCTTCGCCCGCCTTGGGCGGGGCGGGAAGGAGCGTCAGACTTTTACTTACTCAAACGCATCCATGTTCCTTCTTGTGCCCTTTGCGTTTCGAAGGCGCGGAATCTTTTTCAAACAGCCCGCTGCTCCGGCAAGCATCGGCCCTGACTGGCCCCTCCGAATTGCTGACATCTCTTTGGAACACGAACGCGCCGTCGACACGGCCTGGCGGCCTGACGGTGAGTTACCCATTCACCCCCCGATGACCTGCACTCTACCATTAGCAAGCGGCCTCAGGCTGAGCTTCGCGGCGTCGCACGAGGCACCGCGGAGCGCAGCACTACATGGTGCAACGTATTCTGAATTCTCACAATGAAATGTGTATCTTTTCGTGTAATAAATAAAGTTATATTTTGTGTTGCACCATTAAAATGCGCGCGCAGCGTCGCGTCTCGGTGCGAAGTGACCCTAAGCATCAACATCATAGACCATTTGAAAAATTATTTTGAAAACTAATTACATACCATTGTGTCAAAGTTAAAATCATTTAAAATATTTTGATTTTGGAAACTAAGGACATACCATTGTGTCGTTAATAATCAGTACGTCATTATTTACAAATACTTCTTTATAACTTTGATAGAGCAGTAACACACAAAGTAACATTATTGTTTTAGTTTGGTTCTAGTACGACAAAAATATTTTAAGACTTCAGTTGCAAGGCGCGTATTTTTAACCGACTTCAAAAAAAGGACCTCTTCCTTTCGCTGATGTTTGCGTTCCTACGCGCAAGATGCGTGATCATCCGATGTCCGCTCGCTTTTACTTATCGATCTCGTGTTAATTTGTTGGAATATTTATATATTTTTTGTTTTTTTTTTTTGTATGTGCCCCAATTTCACTAAGTCGCCTGGACCGATTTTCAAATACATTTCAAATTACAACACATCCTCAACATAACACACACCACACGCTACATTTACTTGCGTTGGCCTGTATACAGGGTGGAATTTTTGAATGCTGAGGGAAAGTAGGTACTCTAAATACTGAAGTTGGCAAATTTTACTTTTATAGCACTAATCGATAGGCTCAATCATAAGGATGAAATCTCTGAAAACATGGTAAATTAAATTGAATAAAAACCATGAAATTTTAATCTAAACTTTTTTTATTCGGACGAAAAAATCGAGTAGGTACATTAACTAATTGCATGAGCTCCATTTTCTTGGATGCACAAATGTTTTCTTTTTGAAAATAAAGGAATGTTTCCTTTGAGTAAAGTTTGCTATCTTTCCCTCCGGGTAGCATTCGAAAATTCCACCCTGTATGCAGCTGAAACCTTTCTCAGCTTCTTGGCTAAGAGCTAAGCTGAGAAAAAATAACACACTCGAAGATAATAAGGATACTATCATATAATTGTTCCGTTGCATGATAAAGGCCTCTTCTCATACATATTTTCTTATTATCATAATATTACTACATATTAATGAATGTTAAAGCATGTAATTTCAATATTGAATAATCATTACTAGACCTGTGAACTGTGTTATAAAATCGCATACATTTGAGTTGCTAACGTACTAACAGTAAGTATATTTGTTACACGAGTTTATTTTTTTTCCTATTCTGTCCTTTAGTCAGTAAAAATCTGACACTCCCTCCCGTTCCGCCCAGGGTGGGGGAAGGTATTTGCTGATTTCCCATCCATAAAAAAAAGCCTATTCTTTCCCACTCCTGGGCAAAGGCCTCCTTCTATCCGCCTCGTTTTAGCGCCTCGTCCCTCCAGTTTTGAAGAAATATGCCCAGTTCGAACCTTCATCTCCTTCATGGCCTGCCGCAACCCCGACTCGGGGCACCAGCTTTCTGCTACTTTGGCCCACAGTTTGTCCGGCATGCGGCAGACATGTCCTGCCCAGTCTCAATTAAGTTGGGCAACCTTTTGAGTCACGTCAGCTATTCCTGTTTACACGTGGTAAAAGTAACAATATATTCTTTAAGGGTGAAGGCGGGGACTCGCCTCCATTGTTCCCAGTTTGTTGTTGTTAGCCATTATACTGGAACACGTCTAACGCTTCACCTATATTATGATTATAGGATGGCTAGGCGGAAGCACAATCATAACTATATTACCAACTCGCATTATCAGACGTATATAAAATATTAATCCTTGTTAAGAATATTATTAAAAAAAAGAATATTATAATCTCAAAGTGATAATTTGATCAATTAAGAACGTACCATATTGTACTGTATACGGATGATGCAGCGGAAATTAGTGGCCTTGTTGATATTGGTAATGTGTTATATATTTTTTGTCTACTACCTTCTTATACCTATATCTTCTTCTATTTAGCCTATTTACCTACCTTCTACCTACTTCTTTTTAGATAGTGCTTTTTTACATTGGTATTTTTTTTATAAAGTAACAATCCCCCAGTAGTTTGGACTTTCACTACTTATTCTTTTGGCTATCCGTATTCACATTCAAAACTTTTTTATGTACCTAGTGTCCTTGTCGAATGATAAATGTTAGCGGTTCTTTAAATAGTGTTTATAATTTGAGCTTAGTTCTGACTGATCGAACCAACACAAAATCTCTCAACAATTAAATTGCCTACCAGTTATTAGCTCTTAATGGAATCACGCCTTTACCGCAAGACATTTGGACAGTTTTCATCGTAAACTACAATTTTGTGTACGTTTTTTTCTGTTTCAGCCAATACTTCTTCAAGTAATACCTCCAGCAGAAACAGTGAGAAATCGATTTAAAAGACGCGCATGTCAAAGTGTGTTGGACTGGTTTAAAAGAGTGTGGAGAAAGACTAAAATCTTCTTTGGGATGGGTAGCGCACAAGACCATATAGAAGACGCTGTCGATACTAGGAGCGGTCCCAACATGGATCGGGTAGTCGAGTTCCCGGGGGTATTGAATTCATATTCAAGTGACAATGATGAAACCACTGTGAACGAGTAAAACTCTCTGGATTGTATTTGTTACATGAAGCAGGTACTTATAAGTATGCAATTTTTTTATTGTTTATTATGTAAATTCAGTGATAATGAGTTTTATCATTGCAAGCAATGCTTTTTTTTTTAATTTTTGTGAGTAAACCGTTATTTAGAAACTAATAAATAGCAAGTCCCACTCACACTTTGCAAAAATGTATATAACTAATGTTTTGAGAATTTATACATGACATAGGACGTATTGAATATATGTTTGGAAGTTACTGGATTCTGGAGGTCTGATAGGCAGTCGGTCCATGTAAAACATTGGTATTCAGCTGCATCCGGTTAGACTGGAAGCCGACCCCGACATAGTTGGGAAAAGGTTAAGCAGATGATGATACTTATTTAATATAAAATATAATTATTATAATTTATTTAAGTCATACCTTGTGATTAAGTTTAATTACACTTAGGTACATACAAAAGGAATGGGTATTTTACCCGACGACTGTGTAACGCAAAAAGAAAAACACAATGTTTATTAACGTATGTAAGTATATTTGTTGTTTTGTAGCGCTCTAGAGACTAAACGCTTCGCCCGATTTTGATGATTGTTAGCTCTGTCCATTCGTGTTAATCTTGCGAGTGTCACTAAAGAAAAATGAGACCAAACCAAAAAAGAAAATTAAAAATCTTGACCGGTTCAAATCTTCCCAATAAAGGGTTTCGACTTTAGACTGCTAGATTTGTTTTTTTCTTTTAAGTTTGTTTTACGCAGTCGGGTTTTTTTGTGGATCTTTATCTAATAGTTTTTACCTAAGTATATTGTTATCTGCAGTGTGATTCTCTAAGCCTCACTTCGTAATTCTAAAGCTGAATCCACAGTGAGATTACAAAATGGTATTCTGTTAAACACGATCACGCCGGTAACGTCACCACGGCGAACGAATACTAATCCAATGACAAGTTGGTTCGTTATCGAAGTGAGCGCGATCACTTTAGTGAGACTCGTTTTCGAGTTTGCATTTTAGAGAATCGACGTGCTGATTCCGAGTTTTACGCCCTGTGAGAGCTTACGGTACAGGACTAATAGACGAGAGACAGAACTAAGAAAGACGATTATGAAATATGTTGTGGTGTATTTAAGGACCATTACTACGAAGTTATTAAATCAAGCTCAGTTTCCTTACAATAAAAGACAATAAACTTTCATACGAGATTAATTCTTAAAACGATCAAATTGATGTTTGATCATCACGAAAAAAAACGGCAATAATATTGACTTTCTTGAAAATTGCATTTATTGAGGAAAATCAGTTTTCCACGGATTTTAGTGACAATGAGCAATTGATTGTTTGGCTATCATGTAATTGTATGATTTTAGCTAATAACGGGGTAAATAGGGATGCAGGGGTTAATCGGAGCAAACATTCTAACGTTCAATATCCGTGGTTCAAATATTCGTAATATACCTAGTTTATTTGCAAAAAAAGAATAATATTAAAAAAAAAACACTTTAGTGTTATGGTATTTTTAATTCTATATGGGTAAGCTAGAGTCAAAATTCTAGTCTTGGTCAAAGGTGACATAGACAAAGTCTACGATGAAGTGATAACAAAATATATTATTTTAATTTCAACAATATTTTTCCAGATTTATCCCTGCATCCCTATTCACCCTGTTATCCATACTAACTAATAATTGTTACTAATAAATTCGATAGTAAATCTGTCTGTCTAATAAGCTGTCATAACTAACCCACCAAGCAAGAACAGAGGCTACTTTTTAATCCGCGACTTTGTTTGCGTTCGCGATACGCGCCACGAACACCACGAACGAAGTCGCGGTTAAGTTACTATGGCTATAATATCTTCATAGCTATAATGTAAATGTTATTTTTTATTTAGTTTAAGATACAGTTGTAAATAAAACTATCAGTAGTAAGTACGTTACCAAGAATATATTTTATTATTTGACTGAATCAAAATAAGTGATTTGATTCACTGAGATCTTCGGGCCACCTCCGGGGCGGTACCTCTATTACCCAATTTATGTTGCGATCCCAGCAGGGTGATCAAACACCTAAAACATTTATTAGGCTGCTGACTTACATAATGTTTTGTAAGTCAGTATCTAGATTAATATTACTTTGTATCTCTGTTTTTTATCAGTGATAATGATTATGTGATTATAATTTAATTATTAAATGTTGCCTGTCTCATACTTAAGGCACTCAACCGATCTTCGTCAATGTTTTGCAATTAAATATTTTTTTATTAAGGTGTGTGTGTTTTTACTTTCCTTCTTATTCATCTATTATCACCATGATTAATTATGATTTATTGATAAAAACGGCTCAGTGAATATTTATTATAATAATTTCAATTGTTATTACTTAACGATTTGATGTGGTTATCCAACCGTTGTCCAACCAATGCGATATATTTTTAGTTTAATAAAAATAATAGAATAGCATACAGTTTTATAGCTCATTTGGAAGGTGATAATAGCGTTCGAAATTTATTTTCGCTTAATGATAGAAAATACTTGTGTTCTACATCCCTACATCGTCGACCAATTAATAGTCGACGTATTTAGAAAACGGAGTGAAAATTTAATAATATTTATATAAATAGGTTTGAAGTTTTTTGGCGCGGCCCTCGTTCATCACAGTGTATTGTCCCCAGTATGTGTCTGCTCGACTGATTACATTGACACACGTGCGTGCTAAAGTGAATTCAGAGCGTCCTGTTGATCCTTTGTGCCCAGTAGGAGTGAGGACGTTGAGCGCTCAGCACTCCCATTGTGACTTTGATGATAATAAACGGCCTACAAAACTATTGTCAAATAGCTATTGATACTTGATACTCAATCGTGCCAAACCTTAAACTATATTGAAGCTAAACGTTACCATGGATTTACGACTGACGAGTTTTCTATGTTTTGTAAGTATAATTACAATTATATTTATCTGAATGGTTCAATGTGTGTGAAAATGAAATGAGTGTTTATTGATCGTTCCAGTTCGTGATTGTTATGGCGTCGGCTCTCCCTTCGGAACCGAGAGACGCGTCCAGGGAGAAACGTGACGTGATGGACTCGATGAAGAACGCCTGGGGTGAGGTGGTGAAGACGCTGAGTGACGCCGGGGACGCAGTCGTGCATGTGTTCAAGCCGACGGAGAAGAGCGTGGTGGACAAAATATCAGACGGGGTAAAAAGTTTGGCGAACTAACCAGTTCTTAGTAATATCGACCAGTGCTTACGTAAGAACGAGTATCGACATATCGACATAGCGATGCAAGTTAGTCCATAATAATAGTAACATGCTCTGTTGTCAGATTATTCTGTATTTATTAATACGATTGTAATACCAAAATGGTAATTGAATTTAAAATAATTTATGCAGCCCGCCTTTTTCTTTTTTTGATCTAAAATTATACAATTATGATATAACGAATACCTAAACTTAAGTATTAAATTACAGTTTTATAAGTTATTAATAAACAAACACAATATTTTTTAACGTTTTATTATAACATGTTTAAAAAAAAGTCTTACAAAAATGTGGGTGTCGTACTAAATGCATATACTTAGACTACTGTATAACGTTGGTGCGGGCATCTAATAAGGAGATGACACTTTGTTGTGCAATGCTCTGTTAAACGTCGCTGTGGCATCTAGGTTGATGTGAGTCAACCTCGTAGATACCGTCTCTGTAGTGTACATCTGCGGTGTCCTCCAGTATATCAATCAGTTTATCAGTGCTATGATGTGTGACGTGCACGGGACTCTCCGGGTAATCCGGTCGCTTCTCGTACTCCTCCTGTTTCTGCTGATGTCGTGACGGCAGCACGAACACCCCGACGGCCATTTCTTTCTTAGTGGGCACTTCATCTACAGTCTCGTCAAGTATGTAGTTCCTGCGTTGTAGATCTGTGATGTTGTGGTGGAAAAACTCCGATTTGTGTCGCTCTCGAATGAACATGCAGTATGCTATCCATATGATAACCAGCGCTGCCTGTAAAAAAGAAATATAATATTACTTAGAAGTACTTATAATACATTATTTAATGACGTGACGTCGAAAAGCCGCCATCTTGGATTTTTCAACACGGTAATGTTGAAAAACCAGTATTGATTACAACAATAGGTGTTAATTACTATAGATGATAATATATTATTAATGGAGTCACTAAGCAAACAATTTTGAATGACTTATAAAAAAAATCTTGGAAGACTTACCAGAACCAAAGCGGCGACAAAACCGAGTATGTAAAGGCTCATTTTTAAAATAAGCAGTATTTTGCGTCGTCGATAGCGAGACGAGTGTAGCAAACGAGGTTAGATTGGAACAGTCGCGTCGTGGCGAGCGGTCCCGATGTCGCACTCAATTAATGTCACTTGGAACTTGTGGCTCTTTTAGTCTGTGATGTCATTGGGATTTATTGAAACATCACGAACAGAACAGCTATCCACGATGAAATACACGACTGGGTTTGAGAAAGGATGAGGGAAAACAACGTCTCATGCACGTTCAACGTCGTGAGTCGATCCGGAATTACCGATACGACATTTTCCTCTAAAGTCTAACCGATGACGTAGCTTTTGATACATACGCAAATGATTCGTAAGTTATTCCTTATTCAATGTTTTGAAGTATTTTCTTTGTGAGAGGAGGTAAATAGGTAGTAAACAAATGGAGGTAAATAGGTAGTAAGTCATCATCTGCTTAGCCTTTTCCCAACTATGTTGGGGTCGGCTTCCAGTCGAACCGGATGCAGCTGAATATCAGTATTTTACATGAAGCGACTGCCTATCAGACCTCCACAACCCTGTAATGGGTAATACGATACTCTTGGTAAGACTGGTTGTCAGACTTTCGGGCTTCTGACTAACAATAACGACTGTCAAAGATCTACAAATGACAGCTGGGACCAACGGCTTTACGTGCTTTCCGAGGCACGGAGGAAACTCGCTATAGTAAATGGTCACCCATCCACAGACCAACCTCGGCAAGCGTGGCTTAACCCGGAAGATCGGTCTATGCGGCTGTAATTATTTAGCCACGAGCTCCTCTAAATAGGTAGTAAGTAAATACATTAAATCGAATATACTCTTCTTAATAAATAACAGCATTGCGTTAAAGGTCGCCGTGTAAAAATAGCAACGTCTAATAAAATTATCACTCTGTTAAGGTGACCTGAGTCAAGCTGTAGACAGAGGTTTTTATTATTTTTCAAATCGTATTTAGATGTTTTGGTACTTGATTTTTATCACTTATCCTGTTAGTTTGGTTGGTTCAGCACCGGTTTAATAATTATGATTTCTAGCCACCTAACCGTACAAAATTTGCAAAGGTTTTAAAGAAGAGGCAGATGGATTGTTAGTGTTCTTCTATGCTAATAACATAAAAGTTATTCATGGATGATGCTTCACCATCAAGAACAATGAACTGAGCTGTGTGACAGGAGCCTTATGTTTTATAGTGGATTGCGTTCACGAAGTCAAAGATGGTAATATCTACGTCATATCTTTATAAGTCCAGATGTAAGTTATCTCTATTATCTTGCTTCCTTCAACGATTTATGGTCTGTGTTGATGCAATACATATAATATGTACCTGAGGCTAATTAAGTCTGTGCGTAGGTACAGTCGAACATACTATTTGGTGGACAGGAAAAATTATTTGTCTTACTACTACATTCTGCCAATATTCATATTTATTGTATGCGTAATAACTTTTTAAACTTATGACACACTTCTGAGAATGGTGTAAAGAATTGACTGCTCAGCACACTTACAACATTGTTTAAATATAATTGCGAGTAAGCTGCCCGTATACCAAATAGTTTGACTGTACCAGTACCTGACCTACCTACTGTTATTTATCTTGTTACCTCGGAGGTAATGTTTATTATCTCTTATGGTGAATCTGAATCTATTGACTGCCGATAAACATGTTTATTAAATATGGAGATCTGATGCAATCCGGTTCATTCTGACTTAATCACTAAATGAGTCATTAACTATATCTCCTGGTGGTATTATAAACATTCACACTGTATGGTAGATCTCGGTAACATTGCTATGTCAAACTCATTCGGGGCACGATAGTGTAGTGTGTCTTCTTTGGTTAAATGGGCCTTAAGTAGTTAATTACAGTTAATTTAAGGCGTATAGGAGCTGCACTGCTGAATTGTGTTCAACATGCTATGGACATTACAATTGTGGCGAAGTAAATAAATGATTCTACGTGAATGAAGATCATGATTGTAAGGGATCGTTGTTTGCTGCAAATCAACAACTGTTTTGTTTATTTCTTGTAGGCACCATGATGAATAATACGACTGGTACTATACGCCTAAGAAACTTCGAAATATGTTCTTTAGCTTGTGTTACTGGTTGTTCAAATAAGATTACCTAGCCAATAAAAAAAATGTACTCTATCAACTTATTAAACTGATAATTTTGGAAATGCGGGGTTAATATTCTCAATGCTATGAAATATATGGTAGGTATATAAATAGTATTTCTTCGATTTTGAAGGTACAGTCAGTGTCCTGTATCTCTAACCTCTCTTAGAAAGTAAAAGAAGGGGAGTGGGCGCCAGGTAATGTAGTACTGACTCTTACTGACTAGAAACCACCCCGGTGTTCCCTCTCCATACATTTGACAACTTCAGTGATTTATAGAGCAAACCTAACTAACTAACTTAATTTGTCACAAATAATGACAAATTGTAACGTCATAGTTCATCAGTCAAAGATTTTTTTGTTTGTTTGTTTGTAACGAATAGGCTCCGAAAC
This sequence comes from Caradrina clavipalpis, assembly GCA_932526535.1. Lineage (NCBI taxonomy): Eukaryota > Metazoa > Arthropoda > Insecta > Lepidoptera > Noctuidae > Caradrina > Caradrina clavipalpis. The sequence goes on from OW052103.1 coordinate 7,203,642, forward strand.
TACTGGACTGATTTTAACCATTTTTTACCATTACCATACCATTTTTTTTATAGCTACATCATTCCTGAGTAACATAGAGTATATAACATCACGCTACGACACACGGGAGCGGAGCATGAACCAAAGAAGTACTAACTTATGGCGAGTGAAATAAGCCACGCGAACAAAGTCGCGGCCAGAAGCTAGTCAGTTAATAAAGCAGACAAACGCGGCCCCAGTATATGGAGGGGACACGACTTTTGACAATAATCATAATTAGTTAACTGACTCGAACTTGACCCACATTGGCCAATCGAAGAGGTCGCTCGGATCTTTCACAATACACCGCTTATCATATAAAAACTGTGATGGGTAGGCAAAAAACATGGAAATTAAACATAAACATGTACAAAATTACGTTTATTATACAAATTTGGTGTGATGTGTTCTTAATTTATAAACATGTTTATTGTAGACAATTTATTCTATTTATCACTTGTTTTGTGGTCCACGTGGGTTAACTGTAAATAAACAAAAGATATTATATTAGCATATAATATTTTTTTACAAACATTGTAAAACCATTTTATAATATAAATGGTACGAATGAATACCTACAATGGTAGGTCTACGTAAATTTTGTCACACAGCGATTTGAAATGAGCCGCTATAGTAATTATTACAATCAATAAAAATGTGTAAGTATTGACATATTATGTAGGTATGTATCTAACCTATGAAATGTAGTCTAGTAAATAGTAGTCTAGTTAGTAGTGGCAGGCAGTATTGCTTTTGTACTTAGTACCTACGTTATAAAACCTGTCTAATGACTTTTGTCTGATTGTTATCGATCATGTAGACTATTTTGTCTGATTACAAAAGGTACTTACTGTTATCAATAGGCTCCACAACGTTCACTGAAAAACAAATAAACACTTTATTAGTTTGTTACAAAAACAATAAAATTCTATTTTTTTTTGTAGTCTTTTGCGTGCCACCCCTGGGCAAAGGCCTCCCTTCACTTCTTTCATTTTTGGAGGAACCCATCTAGCTTGTCCTGCCATCACTTTCGTGGCCTACCCTGACCTCAACTAGTGAGTTGGGGTCTAAAACTTGTGCCCTAAGACAGTGGACAGTGGAAAAAGGAGTGAGTGTGTGGCTGGTCTCAGGGCACTAGTTTTTTGCTTTTTGGGCCCACAGTTTATGTCATTTATTTGACGTTCAAAAGTGCCTTTTAATGGTCTAATTGAAATAAATGATTTGACTTTGACTTTGTCCAAAATATCTTGGACTAATAAAAGTTGTGTGTAATGACCCACATTACAGACAACTTTTATTAGTCCAAAATACTTTGACAGATACGACAGCGTACTTTAGTTTTTATTTATTTATATGTTAGGAAACTTACCGTCAGTTGGCGCGTCACCATCCACTACGTTGACTGTGAAAAAGACAATACTTACATTTAGTTTTTAATCAGTAAGTATATATCAAAATTCAGAATCTACTTGCCTATTCCAAAGGATAGTTTCGTATGGAGAATAACGGACAAGAAACTCCATATATGATTATACATGTCTATAGTACACGAGATGTAAAAGACACGTCACATAAGTAAGTAACTACGAATCATCAAAACAGCATATAGCCAGCCGTCCACTGCTGCCGTGCGATTCTCTAACATATTTCAACGTTGCGCTCGACGTTGAGCTCGTCGACGACGCTACTGTCAAATCAACTCTATGCGTTGTGCGTAAAGTTGATTTGACAGTAGCGTCGTCGACGAGCTCAACGTCGAGCGCAACGTTGAAATATGTTAGAGAATCGCACGGCTGAACGTAGGCCTCCCTCAAAGATCGCCGACCATTCCGGCCCTGGGCAGACCGCAACCATCCGCTGCCCGCTATCTTCTTTAAATCGTCAGTCCATCGTGCAGCAAGGCGTCCCACACTACGTTTGCCTAAACGTGGTCTCCACTCCCACACGTGTCTATTTACGCACGCACTTACTCATAGGCGTATATAGGGGGGGCCGGGTGGGCCGGGCCCACCCCAGAATGGTCTTGTGCCCACCCCAGGCTGTAGGGCTCACCTTCCGCCTGACCGCATTGTATCGCATCGGCCATGGCATCTTAGGGGCCAGGCCCCCCCTGAAAACTAACTCTAGATACGCCAATGCACTTACTACGATAACTGACCATCAAACTAAGTTAGTCCTACACTACGATTTCTTAAACGTGGTCTCTACTCTCACACGTGTTTACCCACGTACGCACTAACTACGATAATTGACCTTTAAACTAAGTAATATTATGCATAAATTATTACAGATAATTGACTTTTATTTTTGGTATGAATAATCACCGTTTATAAGCGCGCAATTTAAGGTACGAAAAACATTCTGGTTACGGGTGCATGTATACTGCAGGTAACCTACCATCATCTCATAAAACAATATTATTTTAATATTACTTTGCCTTGCCCACAGTCAGATTGTACGCCAAAAAGATAAAGTAAAAAAGGGTACAGGATGTTTAATGCTATATTTATAAAGTTTAATATTATTGTATTTTAATTACCTTGGCTGTCAGCATCAACAACGTTAACTGCAAAGAAAATAAACAACTAATTTATTTTAAGGTTTCGTTGAAAATAATTGACTTCTGACATTTTCGAGTTTGAGTCAAATTAAAGTTAAATTGAAGTACATAATAACTAATTAAGAAAAAATATACAATTATTATAACTATTAAATACAAAATTGTATTGTTAAACAAAAAGTCCCTTAAGGAACTAATAACTACAGCACCTACCTTATGGGGAACCAATGATAAAGGTTCACTTTTCTTTAAGAAGAAAAAAGGGCGTAGCGGAAGGGAGTGTCAGACTCTTACTGACTAACCCCATTCGTGTTTCTCCTAATTCCCTTTGAATTCCAGGGTTACAGTAACTGTTTCGAACAAACTTTGCAACCCTGGCAGGCACTGGCACTGGCCTAGTACCTGCCGTGGGGAACCAATGAAAAAGGTTCCCACAATACTGTATTTTTTAATTCCATACGGGTTTTTTTTAAGTTCTATAAAAAGCATGGGTATTTCCCAAAATATTATAATTACTTTGACTATCAGCATCCACGACGTTAACTGCAAAGAAATAAAAGAAAGAATTAATTTTATTTGTTTTTGAAAACACAGTCTTAAAACCAGTCCTATAAGGCGTACAGGCGGCGCGGCTCAGCAAGGGATTTTTATGTGACGCAGTATAATACACCTTTACGTCATGACACAATAGTTCAAATTTCAATGATAATTAATTGTCATAGGTACAAAAAGAAATGATAATTGCAATGCTGTGTAAGTATGTGTTTGAAATCAAAACCATAATGTTATAATATTACGGTATTTTATGTTTCGCCTTATAAAAATCTCTTGCCGTGGCGTGCCGCTAATGGCCGAACCTTATGGTCCCACTGCTGGGTAAAAGTGGGGAATCATATACAAAATCTACGGTAACAGTTTACACCCCATTATGTTTTATAGAATACCAACCATCACGCCTATATTCCCCGAAGGGTTAGGCAGAGGTGTACCAATGTACACCTACAGTTTGCCGGTATATTTAGGTCCCATGTAATAGGGGGCGAGCCTATTGCCATTAACCGGGCACAAATCCAAACTCCGAGCTGCTACTGAGAATTTCATAGAAAAACCCAATAACACTTTTTGCTCGACCTGGGAATTGAACCCGGGACCTCTAGCGTAGCAGTCGCGCATAGGACCACTAGACCAACGAGGCAGTTGTTTTATAGAATATTGTTAAAAACCGGCTTATTACACATACATATCTACACTTTTGGTGGGCCATAACTCCGCTTCAAAGGTCGGAACTATGTAATGACTCTGGGGAAACACTTCGTATAAAAACAAAATAGGTTTTTTTTAGAATGGGAATATCAAACTACCACGTTAGCCCAGTGGTCCTAAGCGCGATTGCTACGCTAGAGGTCTTGGGTCGGGCAAAAAGTGTTATTGGGCGTTTCCATGAAAATCTCAGTAGCAGCTCGGTGTTAGGATTTGTGCCAGTGTTTAGTGGCAATAGGCTCGCTCTCTATTACATGGGACCCAAACATATCGGCGAACTCTGGGTGAATATTAGTACGTCTCTGCTTAGCCCTTCGGGGAATAGAGGCGTGATGGTATGTGTGAATACCCAAGTAACTGTGAACAGATTGTATCTAGGCCATACTTCAATGTGAAGGTTTTTCAGGAAACCTGAATTTAGTGCTCATTACTTCTGTATGTGAGACGATGGCTAGTGGTTTTTACTACCGTCACAAATATTTTACAAAGCAGAACAAATAAAAACTCGTCAGGTACCTAGATTAAAACGTGGAATCTGTTTGGCATCTTGTCGACAAGATATTGATATTTCAAGTCACGTAATGTTTATCATTCTAAGTTATTTTTGTGTAGGTACCTACGTTTATTGTCCATTAACTTGAGTTGGGTGGAAAATTTTATGTGGTGTATTTTTTCATGGTTCAGTAGGTACTTCCTGGGTTATCTATACTAATATTATAAATAGGAAATATTTTTTTGTTTGTTTTTACTTCGGTACAAACAAACAAAAAATATTTCCTCTAGTAGTTTTGGAGCATATTTGTATGCTCCGAAACTACTCGACCGGTTCGAGCAATTTTTTCACGAATAGAAAACTAAATTATCTTCTAGTAACATAGGCTATTATACCCATGGGAGCGGAGCAATAAGCAAAGATCTAACTTAACACAGGTGAAAAAATACCACGTGAACGAAGTCGCGGGTATAAGCTAGTTAAATATGTAATAGGCTTGGATTTTAAATGAGATTACAAGAAAATGTAAAGTTAAGAACAATATCACCATAAATTCTCTGCAAAATGTGTCTTAACATTATAAGAATAAGGTTGGGTTAAATATGAACATAAACTCACCTCCTTGGGGCTTCGCGATGGTCATGGCGACCAAAGCTACCAACAGCAGGACAATCTGGAAAAGAAGAAAACCTTTTAACACGATGCTCTGATAAAAGTCAGGATCCATAACAACGACCCACAGATTTTGCTATACTACAATGTCATTGTACGGTTTTACGAGATTTACAAAGTTAAAATTATCATACTAATCATACTCATATTATAAAAACGAAAGTTTGTTAGGATGGATGGATGGATGGATGGATGGATGGATGGATGTTTGTTACTCTTCCGCGCTTAATCGGCTGAATTAATCTGGATGAAATTTGGCACTGAGATAGACTGTAGTGTGGAATGACACAGGATATATTTCACTTCAAAAGTTCCTGTAAAAGGTCTAATTAAAATAAATGCTTTGACTTTGATAGGTACTTTTTATCCTGAAAACTACAGAAGCTAGTTATTTTTAATACTATACTGCTTTCTAAAAGCTTTTTTAATGACTGCTAAATACTACTGATATAGTTCTCACAAAAAAAATCTAAGATCAGGCGGTTACCACAGTTTTTCCCACAAAACACAAAAATATTAGGTCTCATTAGCAATTACAATAAAATCTACGCACCGTAAATTTGCTCATGATTATAATCTTCTCTTGACTCTTGACTAAGTAAGACAAAACTGCCTACCAAATTATACTAAAGGCCTTTTTATATGCGGACACAACAAATATTGATGTTTATATAGAGCACAAGGTGATAACCCCTGACCAATCGGTCTTGGAACCCGAAATATTCAAATGAACAAAAGAGATGAATTTATTCCGAAAACTTTAAATAATCTATTGTTTTCCTTGTCTTTAGTTCCGAAAAGTATTGATAAGAGGACGTTGCTGGAATCCGCCTGAAGATTGATTGATACGGGTTTCTTTTGTGTTATGTTGGTATTCTTGACCATGAACCCACCGGTTATCGTAATATAATTAGTATTGGTCAAAGTTATGAGGTGAAAATTTTATGGTGATTTATAATCATAATCGTTTATTTCTTTGCAAACATTGTAAATTGGTACATTGTTGTTGTTGTTATTTGTCATTGTTGTTGTTGTGTGGCGAACTGTGGGTATACATTGGTACACCTCTGCCTAACCTATGTATGGACCTATGTATGCAGTTCTCCATGTTCTGTCGTGAGAAATGCATGCAAAACATAATTCTTAATTTATGAATTTCAAGGATTTTTGGTTACAGTATATTTACAGTAATTTAGGTCATTGAAAAACTGCGAGAAACGTACATTGCAGTTTATCAAACGGTTCCACGGTTCCGCACCCGAAGGGTAACTAAGAGACCCTGTTACCAAGACAACTCGTACCTGGCCAGTTTTTTTTTTTGTGTTATATCTGGATGCAAGCCTTAGTTAGCCATACGAATATTCTTCACACCTATGGTTAGTGTGTTAGTTAGTTATGGTAGTATTGGCTCCGTCATAATTTCCACAATTACCTTGCCAATAACATCCTTTTGCATATCATCTGTTTAGATCCACAATACGTATATTTTCCACATCCTGCTTTGGTACTCGTCTCTAATATTTTCTATTCTAACAATAGCCTTTGTAATTGAAGAAATATACAAAAATATCATCAGTCTCTTGTCTCGTACGTTTACCGAGAACTGATTGCGTATAGGTAGGCACGACCGTACAATCAGTCCCGGTCAATCTCGGGTCAAATATATCACAGCTCCTCTTTGTGATCGCTGTAAATAAAATAGTTAACATAATACGACGATTGTGAACGAATTATCATTTCTTTCCCAAATACGACATGACGTTCAGAAAGCCAGACAAGGTGTTTTGTTTTTGCGCAAAACCCAACATTTCCATCAACATTCATCGATTTATCATTATTCCATCCACTTGACTGGCTAAGTAAACAATGTGGTGTGAAGGCTGTGGCAAATACAAATACTATTTATTGTTCCTTTAAAAAATGACTATTCGTTAATGTGTTTTCGATGGTGGCTATGGTGACTTTGCTCCAAGGGACCCTCGCCAGAAGCTAAGCATTGCCAACCAACGTAGCAATGCCGCCACTCTTTTGGGCACATTTCCAGTTGTCGGCCGTCCCATGTAGTTTTAACTATGTTTTTTTATTATAAATGTTTTTTGTATGGAGTCTTATCTTAAGTCTCTAAATACGGTCATTCAAATAAAAAAATTCGATGATCGCAAAATTGTTTGACCGTGTAAGTGGTTAAATAAATAGGTATGCAACCGAAATGGCGAATGATAAGTGCAAATACGAGTATGTGCTTATGTTCGGAACACAAAAGTTTGTCTAGCTAACAAAATTGCATCAACCTTCGATACTCAGCTCAGAAGGTCATTTTTGACTTTTTGAGCTTCTGCCAGAAGTGTTATATTGTATTAAAAAAATTGATGTTACTGATTTTCCACTTAATTAAAATCAAGTAACTTTAGTTAGGTAGGTAACCTATGCCAAAACAAGCCACTACAATCTTTCAAAATTAGGTTAATTTCGACATACTAATAAAGTAAAAAATACGTTATGACATTACTAACCAGCAAAAACAGTGCTAAAAACAGATTTATAAATAATCAGGGTCGTTCAATTACTTGTAAAAATTGAAGATGTGGATTGATATGGGTTGATTTGTTTTGACAGAGGTAAACATCAACACACATTAGTCATGTTTGGGACGTAACAGTTGATGCTTTAGGCACGCTCACATCCCTCCATTGGCGGGGAGGGGGTCAGTTCAAAAAAATTGGGTCGACTTTTATCTATTCTATAGTACATTTAAACCCCAAAACCAGGAGGTCTTCATAGCACAAAACAAAGTCGCTTCCCGCCGTTAAACCCTCCTGTAGTGCGATTCTCTAAAATGCAAACTCGAAAACGAGTCTCACTAAAGTGATCGCGCTCACTTCGATAACGAACCAACTTGTCATGGGTTTAGTATTCGTTCGCCGTAGTGACGTCACCGACGTGATCGTGTTTAACAGAATACCATTTCGTAATCAAACTCGGATTCAGCTTTCGAATTACGAAGTGAAGCTTAGAGAATCACACTTTTTTTTTTTTTCTTTTTTTTTTTATAGACGGGAAATCATCAAATAACTTCCCCCGCCCTGGGCGGGGCGGGAGGGAGTGTCAGACTTTTACTGACTAAAACCCGTCTATGTTCCTTCATGTGCCCTTTGCGTTCCGGGGGCGCGGTATCTCTTTCGAACAACCCGCAGAGAGAATCACACTGCTGTACGCTTAGATTTTCAAAATTGTGCAATGGATTTTAATGCTGTTCATCAATAGATAGAGTGATTCGAGAGGACGGTATAATATACATACAACATAAACTCGCGCCTTTTTTCCATGGGGATAGGCAGAAACCTCAGAACGCCACCTGCAACGATCCTTACATGCTACCTTCGCCTCGTTGACGGTCATACATCTGGTCAATACTACGGTACGCCGCATCCGACCTAAGGAAGGTTTAAATGAATAGAAAATCACGCTGCGACGACCTAGAGCCGAAACACACCGTGGGGTATATATATATAGCTAGTAAGAAATGAAGCATATAGGCGTCCTTTCCTCGCTAGGGTGGCACTTGATCGCTTTGCAGAGATTATGTACTGAGAGATAAGATATGATCGGGATGCTCTGCACGGACATACGAGATGTAACGAGAGATCCGATTCGAGTTAACTACACTGTAATTTAAGCAGCCGTGATACAAATTTCAAATGTTAGATTATACCATAGGTACCTGTTTCTGCCGCAAAGCAGCGTCGTTGTGTTCCGGTTTGAAGGGCTACTTGTGTAATAACAGGCACATGAGACATTTCAACTTTATCTCTGGGATGGCAACGAATTTTCAAGGCTACTGGTATTGCAGATAACATCAAGTACTTAACATCAGGTGGGCCGTCGGCTTGTTCGCACAACTAATAACACATTTATTTATGACCTGTGGATCTAACGATGCGCGCTACCCTCGACGCGAGCAAGTTGTACAGTATTGTTCTACAAAAGTGTCAATTCAAACATTCGAAAATTCGACGTCAACTGGCCGCCAAGATCATATTGTGATTTCACGTCGTCGACTTTTATTTATTTATTTTTAGATTAATCGATAACTCTGCATCATTGGAGTAGGTACCTAAAATCTGAGCAAAAAACACGTCGTGATACCCGTCACGTTATTGCCGGGATAACCCCAGAAGTCTACAAAAATTACGTCAAACGAATCAACTGCACTGCAGAATGTCTAGAGGCGGCCATTTAACTCTCATTTTATAATAATGACCAGTCAAAATTAGACCAATAAATAAAATAGTACGATAATACTTATGACAATTTGTGTAATCTACTTAATCTACACTACTATAAGAAAGATGAAAAAAAAAAAAATTGTATGTAACGAATAATCTCAAAAACAGTCCACATATTACTCAGTAGTGACATGGGCTATATAACATCGCGCTACGACCCACGGGAGCAGAGCAGTAACCAAAGACGTAACTTAAGACGGGTGAAATAAGCCACGCGGACGTAGTCGCGGCTAGTTACTTATTTTGTATGTATTTTGTATTATAAATCTACATAAAGATGGTTGAGTTTTAACAATAGCAAGAAGCCTTTAAGGACGCAATCGCAACCATCCAAGTTACTTGAGGAATATTATAGAGTCTGTGTATGTCAGGAGAATGTTGACTTATTTGTTCTACGAGGATGTGAATGAATACAGAGAAATTATCCTTAGTTGAGGAGCTCTTTGTTAAGAAACTCGTCGAGGGAAGCAGGTGTGGTGGTAGCACTTCTATACCACCTGCCTATTTCAGGCGCAAAGAAGCTATCCGGTGTGAAAATTACAGGAACATGACACATTTCAGCTTTGTCTCTGAGATGGAAACACATAAATTAGGCCTCTGGTATTGCATAGGTCTATAGGCGGCAGTGATCACTCAAAAACACCAACAACAATATTTTACGACCGGTGGGGCGTGAGTAGGCCTGTTGCCACTCAAAGGCTTAAAAAAAAACTTAACCACGTAATTGCCTCAATTCTAGGTAGGTTTACACTCATGTAACTTTACGTATACTTTTTGGTCCTAGTGAACTCCATGGCTTTTTGATGATTTTTAATTAGGTGGCTTAGTTAGGTAGGGGGAGCGGTGAATTTTTTTTTTTGGGACATACCCGCCACACTGTTCCCAAACCACTGCAACTCCTGTAAGCCAGAATCAACAGTGGCGACCACAAGAAAAGCGCCGAGACAATGAAGCTCGACGAGTCCCAGAGAAACGATTCAACTGTCTTGGATCCCGAAACGAAATTAATCAGAAAAGATTAGCGGATTGAAAGATTGGTGGTCCTAAGCGCGACTGCTACGCTAGAGGTCTTGGGTTCGATTCCCAGGTCGAGCAAAAAGTGTTGTTGGGTTTTTCTATGAAATTCTCAGTAGTAGCTCGGAGTTTGGATTTGTGCCCGGTTAATGGCAATAGGCTCGCCCCCTATTACATGGGACCTAAATATACCGGCGAACTGTAGGTGTACATTGGTACACCTCTGCCTAACTCTTCGGGGAATACAGGCGTGATGGTTTAAGATTAGCGGAGGGGGAGCGGTGAATGCTGAACCCGCATCCCTGGCCATGGGCAGAGGTGGAACACCGCGGTGGTTTTAGCCTGTAAGAGTCCGGCATGCCGCTCCGTCACCCCCACGACGGAGGAAGTCAATGAGGGATTCAAAGGCGCCCCAAATAAATGGTTGCTTGGTTGGACAATGCAAAGCAAAAAAGATACTTATGTAATCGTCAAAGAAATGCATGAAAACTTTGAACAACAAGCCCATATGATGTAAGTGACATGTTCCAAGATTGAAACCGATTGTGTTGATACTCCGAACAAGGATATGCCAATTGTTAGATCACTTAATTATCACGTTTGCGAGAATGATGCATATCTACAAAATGTTTCTAAAATTGTAGTTTACACGTTCTGTTGTCGTCGCAGCGTTTACATTTTAAAACGTCAGCAACAAATATATTATTATTATTACCAATGCTGACTGATTTGTTTACATTCAGTTTGTTAGGATTTCCTCAGATGAAATCCTGATATATAAAGAGGCTCAATGTCTTAAGCAGCACAGTGTTGTCAGGGCCAAGAAACTTGAAATATCAAATGTAAGTTGTTTGTTTGTATTATTTTGATTAAGGGGTTTCCTTATTGCGGCGGTGCGTGGGATAAGATTTTAATTTCGTGCAGTTTTGCCTTATAGCTTGTACTTTTTAAATAATATTATATTTATTTTTTATACAAAATGACTTTTCATCAACTGCCATTTTTCAGCGAGTGAAAGTATTCATAAATACGAACAACTTTTGCTAAAGGACCAACATAGAAATTAAAAAAAATAAGTCAGTTGTTTGCATTTTTGTAGGGAACAGAAGATTTATGTTTTTATATTTCAGAATTGGTTCTATTATTGTTTTGTATTAAAGTTGTTCATAAGTATTCATGTGTAGTTCACTCCCTAAAAGATGGCAGGTGAATGAAAAGTCAGCCTGTATAAGACCTATTTTACTGATGTGGTAAATGACCAACAGGAGTGTTATAATAATATGTAGGGGCTGCTATGTTGGGTAACACATAAGCGCGTCAGGTCGGTTTTTAATACCTTTGGTAAGGTTGTGTTCAAAATGCCGAACCGAATAATCCGACCTGCTTGATTTGGCTGATATATTGCTACCCTAAAACAGTCTAATACTATTGAACATGGCAGTGTTGCTTACACACCTTTACTACAGCCATAAATATATATTTATTATTTAACTGCCTCGTTGATCTCGTGATCCCAAAGCGCGACTGATGATCTGTGGGATCCTAAGTTCGATTCCCAGGTCAGGCAAAAAGTTTTACTGGGTTTTTTCATTAAGAATTTTACAGTAGCAGCCCATAGTTTGGAAGTTGGTAGTGTGACATCCCCGTGATTCAAAAAGCCGTTGGTTCTGCACCTGAATTCTCCCTTGACAATCGTTCTGGAGAATATTATTATGTATTGCATATTGACTTATAATCTTTTCAATTTTTTTCCAGCTAATCATGAAGGCCATCCTAGTCCTGTGCCTGTTGATCGCAGCGGTCTACTCTAAACCCGACACATACGACACTCGGTATGACAACTTTGATGTGGAGTCGCTGGTTGGAAACGTCCGTCTGCTGAAGTCTTACGGACACTGCTTCCTCAGTACTGGACCTTGCACCCCGGAAGGATCAGCTTTTAAGAGTGAGTAGATTACCTACCTGTTTTATTAGTTTCTTAGGCCCACTCTCATCACAAATCATTAATCATATTTAGCGCAAAATGTGTTCAAATTATCATTCTGTTTCTGGCATCCTATACCTAATACTGTAAACAGGGATGCAATGTTGTGATTATGTGATTTTGGTGATAGTGAGCCTTAATTTTAACATTGTTTTGGTTTCTATAAATGAACGGTCCTACTCGATAAAACTAATATTCAATCAGAATAATATGAAAAAACTCAATCCAATCAATCTGTAGTGTAATTACATGAGATACGGGATGGCAACGCATTTGCAAGGCCTCCGGCATTGCAAATGTTTATAGGCAGAGGTGACCACTTAACTTCAGGTGTACCGTGGCCTTGTTAGTTACACAAAATTAAAAAAAATATATTATTGCCAAAAATTACAATCGAATGGTTTTAGATAATTCCATTAATACAAAATGTACGTAAAACTACAGTATTTCGCCTACTTTAACACTACACATCGAACAAAAATTAACATTTCAATTTTGTAAACAGAAACCATTCCCGATGCTCTGAGAAGCGGCTGTGGTAAATGCTCGCCCAGACAGCGCCACCTCATCCGCGTCGTAGTAAAGGGCTTCCAGACGAAGACCCCAGACCTTTGGAAGCAGCTCGTCAAGAAAGAGGATCCCACAGGAGAGTACAGGGAGACTTTCAACAGATTCCTTAACGGATCGGACTAATTGACATACTTACCAAAGAGTTCAAAGACCAAGGAGGTTACGACCACGATGAGCAATTGACTTGTTTAAAAATAGAATACAGGACCTAATTTAAATTCTAGATAGTGTACTTACAGTGTCGTGCAGCTGAAGCACTTAGTGTGTTTTAGCATATCTATGTGAAAATTAATAGGTCATATACTTGCCCATAATGCCGATGTTTTGTATCAATATTTTAGTTTACCTTGGCTTGGCTGAACAAATAATAATTTTAGATTTATTTATAGGAGTATGATTTTATGTTGGAACATCACATTAATTGTTAACTAATAGAATCGTAGTTTGCATATTTTGTATTGTATTTATTTATACAAAAAAATAAAGGATCGATTTTTATGTTGCCTTATCATTTTGAAAAAAAAAACCACCATGACAAATTAAAAAAGGCTAGGAACAAATATCAAATAGGTTGTATTCTAAAATACAGACCTAAAACAAAATGAGCACTACCCAACACCATATACCCATCATGAAAAATAATAAATAAAAATGACATTTAATGGCATCTCAAAATTCTTTTAACAAAAAATGACCAGTTCATATCTCATTAAGAAAATGAGTATATTACAAAATAGGTTGCATTCAAATAATACAGATAAAGTTTACTTCAAATAATATCTACCTACAGACAAAGTTTGCTTAGGATTTGGTCCTACCAAATAAAAGAAACCTTTGTGACAGTTGAGACAATATCACAAGAGAGTTTAACTTAATTATTATTTAGAGTAATGTGTTTTATTTTGCTGCCAAGCCATACTATCTTCTCACAAGTTGCTTTGAATTTGTAGTAAAGTATAATAAAAACTAGTAAAGAAACTACAAGAAAACTAAGAGTTAAATACTCGTAGAACACAAATATTGCTGTGACTTTGTTTAAAGGCGAGCTTATTTTGCATTTTAATCATACGGCAGATTGCTCGATTGACAACTTATTGAGTTGAGAAGGCAATCGCTATACTTAATCTGTTTTTTTTTTAATGTTCTAATTGGCATGTTTATGATACACAAATATGTCGTGTGACCAGTAGACAACCTTGCACTAATAATAAAAATTATATATATTTCAATAATCAATATACTAAATAAAATGTTAGATCATTTTGCTTTTAGTCTGCATCAATTCAGTTTACGACGTGTATCCTGCAAATCTTCCAAATGTAAGCAGATTTATTTTATTTTCTATTTGTTTGTTTCTAACAAGGCTTATTGCCAGCCAAATATGTTATAATTAGGAGATAATTATATGCAGTGTATTAATTAGCACATGATTTAGATTCTTTACGATTAAGTAGTGTTCTTTCAAATAATAATTCACTCGTACCTACAACGCCATCTATTACACATTGTTCTCTAAATTTTTATCTGGTCCTTCGATACACAAGCCTGGATGAAAACCTATGTGTTAAAACAATTAATAGAGGTTTCAGTGTTAAAAACATACTATACTAGTTTAGTGATGTTGGCAGTATATTGGATAGCAAAGGTTTGGTGGCTATAGTGACTCCTTGAAGTAGGTATATCAGAAGGGTGAAGAAAACTCGTGTTGAAGTTTGAAGTGCGAATAATTTTCGAATATTTATTTACACGTTATTTATACTATTTACAAAAATGTGACTGAACCAATAAAGGGCTCTACATTAAAATTATAACACAATTTAGAAAAACACGACCAATAAGAAAAGAGTAATTTTGACTAATCACAATACAGCACACTGACAAAAATCTGAGTTGACGAATAATAACTTGTACAGTCGGTTATCAACATTATCTGACCCACCCTAAACACAAACGAAATTGGACCCTCTGCCTATGATAATAAGGTTTATTCAATTTATATGAGCTTATCAGTCAAGTGCTCGAGAACTCGACGAATACAGACACGCATAAACCCACCCAACGTTGTCGGAGCCACCGGCATTATATCATTTTGTTAAGCTATTTTAATCATTATCTCGTTGACATTAAAGTTTAAAACCTTTTAAGTCACCCTACATAATTAGAACCCAATCTTTAATTTCGTGGAGTTTTAACAAGTTCTTGTGGCTTAGCGGTTTGATGTTGGATTGCCGAGGAACAACATGTGGGTTCGAAAACATGGAGTATCAGTTCCTTTAGAGTTATCAGTTTCTTTTTTAATTTGATTTCATTTCTACAATATTGTTTGCATTATTAAAGAACGACCAATATGTTTTACGCCTAATAACTTATCTTGTAAACAGGTGGGTAAATTAAAAAAGTTTAAGTTCACATATATTTGCTTCGTGAGGTAGATAATAAATTCGTCTACATTATGTGACAAAAGTTACACTACGCCTATTAGCAGTGACTGCGCACACACATTTGTAAATCGTTTCGCATTACTCGTTAAGTATTTTTAAGCAATTTGGTGTAAATAAGCATGTCGCAGCTTAATGACTATACCAAACATAAAATCATAATATATTTTTACATGAGCAGAATGTTGGAATTAGAGAGATTGGTCGTCGTCTTAATATAGCAGTAAGTGTTTTTTTTTATACCTATTTTATTTAATTGATTGTGATTAATGAACGCGTAGTTGGCTATTTTACTATTACATTTTCAAGTTACATAAACGGTTCCAAAAATGTTTTTTTTTTTGTTTTAGAGAAATACGACTGTAGCTAAGACGTTATGGAGACAAAGTAAATATTCAGCGGATTCGTCCAGGGGCAAAAAACATCAAGTATAGTCCCGAATGCGATTGCCCATAAGTGTAACCGCAATGAAACACGATATTTCAGTGGAAACAGTGAGAAGGCATTTACACGCTGCTGGAATAAGGAATTATAAACCGGCACAGAAAATAGCACGAAGAAGAAGGGTCCGTTTTGCCCAGGAATATTTAAATTTTAATTGGGAAGAAAATATTGTGATCTTCACTGATGAAAAAAAATCATTTAAATCGAACAAAAATAAGGGTCCGTTTTGCCCAGGAATATTTAAATTTTAATTGGGAAGAAAATATTGTGATCTTCACTGATGAAAAAAAATCATTTAAATCGAACAAAAATAAGGGTCCGTTTTGCCCAGGAATATTTAAATTTTAATTGGGAAGAAAATATTGTGATCTTCACTGATGAAAAAAAATCATTTAAATCGAACAAAAATAAGGGTCCGTTTTGCCCAGGAATATTTAAATTTTAATTGGGAAGAAAATATTGTGATCTTCACTGATGAAAAAAAATCATTTAAATCGAACAAAAATGAACGTAACAAGGAACGGTGCGCCATCACTCCGCTACTAATTAATCTAGGATATTTTTAAACACACCATGTAAGTAAATGCTCAATGGATAGATTGGTAAACCATTAAAATGTTGCCAATTACGTGGTGATGTTATTGTTATAAATAGATTTTTTCTATTTAAATGACATGTTTATTCACTACATATAGGCAGCTATAAATCTGTAAAGTATTTCACAGATGAATTAATTTTTTTCTCGATAACAAACTTTCAAGCATAGACATGCCTTTTTTAATGTTTATAAATGGTTAGATTTGATTATGGTATACTCATATAAATTGTTTATTAATTTGGAAATATGTGAGCATTTACTTACTTTATCTTACCTAAGTGTTTTAATGAAATAATAAACATTTTAAATTTGCAATTGTTTAGTTTTATTTCTATGCGTTATCCATTAAAGAAATGTAAAAAAAAGTATAATTAAATAATTAAAAAAGACACCTGAGCAGAAGCTATATTTAGGGTAAACTTGATTTCGAACGTAAACAACAATTAGTGACCACAAGACTAAAGAATTTAAACCATATAGTATACTTTAATAAAGTTTATTCTTGCACAGCACAAGCAGCCAACCTTATCCTAGTGCAAATAGATTATTTTGTATTTTATCCCTTCATTATTTAATCACTCCATTAAGACATGATAAAAAAAACTACCTATAAAATAGAAAAAAATAAATTGTAAAGAGAAGTTGTTTTTGCAATTAAGTAAGGCAAGGTAAAATATGTTTGCGCGTTGTCACTGCATACCCTTAGTTAGTAGCATTTGAATACCAGTTTTACAATGAATACAAATATTTATTTTTCAACTACCCACTTTTTACAAGTTATGCCAAAATATTGCCATTTTAGAAACTTTATATTTGAAGATTATCCGTATATAGTTCTTTACAATAATACAAGAAATACTTTTAGAATAAATTCTAAATTGAAAGCAAAACAATATCTTCGTCGCAGGATTTGATCTCGCAACTTGTCACTCTCAGTCTTATACACAGACCACGAGACCAGAATTACTTGACCGAACTCATTAAAATAAGCTATTAGACTTATTATATTATAACAAGTTGTTATAAGATTTAACCCAATGCTAACGTGATAAAGATCAAATTTGCGTGTGTGTATTATTATTGTATTTGTTCGTTCTCAGTTCTCGAACACTTGACTGATAACCTCATATAAATTGAAATTAAACCTTATTTTCATTGGCAGAAGGTCCAATTTCGATTGTGTTTAGGGTGGGTCAGATAATGTTGACAACCGACTGTACATTAAATTTACAAAACATTTTAGAAAAACAGAACCAATAAGATTAGTGGAATTTCGACTAATCACAACACAGGACATTGTTACAATTTTGAATTCCGCACGGGGGCGCCTGTGTTGTTTACGGCGTGCAGCTGCGAGCAGGCAAAAGTTATAAATAGGGGTGCCTATTTTTCCCGCGCTTTCTTTCCTAGGTAGCCACGGTCGTGTGCGGAGCTAAACAGAAATCGCTAAACGCGGCGATCGAAGATCCTGGTGTTCCTGGAGACGACGCGTGGCATCTGGTGTCAGTCCTTCTCAGGGCTGTATGCTTCCTTGTTTCTTATCACTGTTGTCAAAACGTTGTATACCTACTGTGGCTACCAAGTTCTTTTCAGAACTGTTTGTATCATTATTTCTTAACAGAATGTCATAACGTGGTAGGTAGCTACAGTACTCCCCCTCAAGCGAAGCGTACCGGCAGCTTGACCGGACGGCCAGAGCGAGTCGTCATGTTGGTAGCGGGATGTGACGTCACGCTGACTGTAGGTACTCGCGCTTGTTGCTTGGCTGTGGTACTTTCCTTGGTAATGGTATTGGTAATATGGTTTGGAGGTACGGTAACGGTATTGTCGCTTGGAGGTAAGGTAATATTCTTGCACGGTGGTGAGGTGATGGTATCCTTGCTTGGTGTTAAGGTGATGGTAATCTCGCTTGGTGATAAGGTAATATTATCGTTGTTATTCTCAGCTATAACGTATGCAGGCTTCAGTCGGTCAATCGAAATATTTGCTTGCCGATTAGGTAACTGTATATTATATACTTTTTCAGTTCGGCTTATAACGCGGTAGGGACCTTCATACGGAGCTTGGAGTGGCTTCTTTACTGCATCGGTTCTAATAAACACGTGAGTGCATTTAAGTAAATCTTGATGCACGAATACACGCTTATTATTGCTGTGATGCTCGGTGATTGCTTGCGGTTTGTTTACTTTTATGATTTCACGTAATTTTTCGACGTAGGTATAATCCATTGCAGGTGTGTTGGTACTTGTAAAGAAATCACCAGGTAGGCGTAGGTTGTATCCATAGGTAAGTTCAGCTGCGCTCACTCCGGTGTCTGTACGTAGCGCTGCTCGTAAACCAAGTAACACAGTAGGGAGTTCATTGACCCATGTACTTGTGTCGGATAGTTTTGCGCGTAGAGATGTTTTGAGCGAGCGGTGCCATCGTTCGACCATTCCATTGCTTTGTGGATGATAAGGGGTGGTGCGTTGTTTCTTGATTCCCATTTGTTTCATTAAGTTTTGAAACAGCTGACTCTCGAACTGGCGACCTTGGTCGCTTGTTAGTGTCGTCGGGCATCCAAATCTCGATATCCAATGTTGATACACAATATCGGCTATTCGATCAGCTGATATTTCGTCTGTCGGGATTGCTTCGGGCCATTTCGTTAGTCGGTCGATCATCGTAACTAAATAACGATGTCCTTGAGCTGTTGTAGGTAGCGGGCCAACGATATCGATGTGCACGTGTTGGAATCGATCACTTTGTGGGAAGGATGAGATTTCTGAGAACGTGTGACGTTGTACTTTACTTTTCTGACATTGTATACAGGTTCGAGTCCAGCGGCTGATGTCTGCGTTCATTGATGGCCAGAAGTATTTTTGAGTTGCGAGTTTGCGAGTCGTGCGCGTACCAGGGTGACTGATGTTGTGCACGCTTGTAAAAACTTCTTGTCTATATGCTTCTGGTATATAAGGTCGTATATAAGGTGTAGATGTTTCGCAGTATAACTCGACGTCTGTATTAGGTATTATTACTTTTTTGAGAATAATGTTGTTCTCTTGTAATAATTTTCGAATATTTATTTACACGTTATTTATACTATTTACAAAAATGTGACTGAACCAATAAAGGGCTCTACATTAAAATTATAACACAATTTAGAAAAACACGACCAATAAGAAAAGAGTAATTTTGACTAATCACAATACAGCACACTGACAAAAATCTGAGTTGACGAATAATAACTTGTACATTAAATTTACAAAACATTTTAGAAAAACAGAACCAATAAGATTAGTGGAATTTCGACTAATCACAACACAGGACATTGTTACAATTTTGGATTCCGCACGGGGGCGCCTGTGTTGTTTACGGCGTGCAGCTGCGAGCAGGCAAAAGTTATAAATAGGGGTGCCTATTTTTCCCGCGCTTTCTTTCCTAGGTAGCCACGGTCGTGTGCGGAGCTAAACAGAAATCGCTAAACGCGGCGATCGAAGATCCTGGTGTTCCTGGAGACGACGCGTGGCATCTGGTGTCAGTCCTTCTCAGGGCTGTATGCTTCCTTGTTTCTTATCACTGTTGTCAAAACGTTGTATACCTACTGTGGCTACCAAGTTCTTTTCAGAACTGTTTGTATCATTATTTCTTAACAGAATGTCATAACGTGGTAGGTAGCTACACTAGTAAAGGCGCAAATAAAAGTTTTAATTTTAAACAAAGGCGATAAACATAACAGATTAGGAAAGTTCTTATTCTAACACTGAAGTCTATATTCATTGTTTTAACACAATGGTATTCGTTTAAGCTCAAGTATCGAATAACCAGATAAAAATTAATTATAATAAGAAAACCCGCAGCAACTTTAGTCTAAATAAACAGGAAAATGTCTTTATACATACATTAGGTATATAAAAAATGAGCCAGGTGTTTGAATTTGAACTCAAGGTCAATCCAGACTGATCACTTATTCTCATAATATTATTAAGTAGGTAAATGATATTTTGATTAGCACATTTTCATTATTATGTAGCAAATTTTATTAGTTCGTTTGTAGTAGGTAGGTAGTTATGTAATGTAAGCATACAGACGATTCGTTTAGTTTTGCATGATTAATGGTTTTTATGTAATATTCATCTTTAGGAAGAGATAGATCGATATTGATAAAATATTGCTCTAGTTTTTTTAAGTAGTTCTAGCTCTTGATGACGGCTTCTCGTTTGAATTTTGATGATGATTGCGAAATGACGACCTTAGCCCATTATGCATTATTTTTTGGGCTATGAATTCATCCTCGTTCATACCCCAATTTTGTGGAAGCTATTTAAATTATCAATTATATTTACGCAAATCTTCTTCTTCTTTTCGTGCCGATGATACATTTATATTTATACTAGCTTTTGCCCGCGACTTCGTCCGCGTGGATTAACAGTTCCCGTTCCCGGGGGATTTCCGGGATGCAAACTATCCTATGTCCTTTCTCGGGTCCCAGACTATATCTGTACCTAATTTCATTGAAATCGGTTCAGTGGTTTAGGCGTGAAGAAGAGACAGACAGACAGATAGAGTTACTTTCGCATTTATAATATTAGTAAGGTTATACCACACGCGCCCAGTAGCTGGCCGCGCTTATTGCCGTGTCGGAGGCGCTCATCAGGTCGAGAAGGGTGCAGGTGAATGGGCATTTGGGATACCCCAGCATGTGGGACATTGTCTGATCAGCAGCTCCGCAATCGCATCTTATTCCATAAATAGCTTTATTGACAGTTCAAACTGTTTGCATCGTCTCTTCGGGGGACTTGTTAGGCATTTTATAAAGATGTATTGAGTAGAAAAAATTAACACCTTTTTGGTTGTTGACTAACTTTAGGGTACAATCGCAATCTAATCTCATTCTCAATCCGTTAAACTGTCTTTAATTTACCAAAATATTTTGATACTGATTATCAATAAGATTACTACCAAATTTTAAACCATTTTCATTATTAGAATTGGACCTCAGATATTTAAATTAAAATTTTCATTATTATCTCAGCCCTTTATATATTTATTTAACGGTATTGTATAGCTATGAAAAATATAATAAATACAATATTTTCCCCGAAGCGCCTGATAAAATGATGCGATGTAAGTAGCTCCTAGTGCGCCTACGATTTTCATATCAGTCCGATTGTCTCGTAAAACGAATGTCGAACGTTATTTTCTTAGGCACCTACTTAATTGCTTTAATCGTGTGAAATTATTATTTCCACGATTAATTTGGACATCGGTCGATTTCAGTATCAATACACGAGAAGCAGCGAATATATTTTAATCATTTGTTTATAGGTACGCTTAGTTTACCAATAAAAAAAAAACAAAAAAAAACATTAAAGATTTTACTTTTTTGGAATGTGCAATAAATACTATTATTATTAATTAGTTCATTATGAATTTACGTTGCATTAAGAAATAGGCTAAGCAAAAAAATATATTTGGATTTCATATTTCTTTTTTCAGTTAAAGACAATGAAGTACATTTTGGTCCTATTAGTCGCAGCGGTGATGTCAGAGTTAGCTGAAGAAACATATGGAACAGATTACGATGACTTGGACATAGAAGCTATTGTCGCTGATAGAGAACGGTTCCAGAGTTTCGTTAACTGCTTCATGGACGTCGCTCCTTGTAACGAAGTTACTGCTGCATTTAAAAGTGAGTTAATTGGTAGTAATTTATCCTCTGTCACATTCTTTCTTCTTTTTCTTCATCAGGTAAACTTTCTAAACTCTGTTGCTTTCGAAATCCACAAGTTCCATTTTGTCGTCTTTCGCCTTGGCGATAGATAAAAGTTAAAATCAGAAAAATATAATAGTATACTTAATTGCCGCTTCTAAAATTGGAAATCTATGTGGGAGGCCTATGTCCACCAGTGGCCGTCCTGCAGCAGGTACCTATGATGATGATGATAATGATGATAGGTACTTAATTGTAAGGGACTTTTGGCAGTTCCAGTTCAGTAAATATCTGTGCAAAAATCTACATTGATACGTGATTTTTTTTACAGATCAAATTCCTGAAGCAATTGTTCAAGCTTGCGCCAAATGCACGGATGCACAAAAGCATATAGTAAAGGTGTTCTTCGAAGGTTTCAAGAAGAGTATGCCACAAGAGCTTGTGAAGTTCAAGGACATATATGATCCTGAAAGGAAATACTTCTCTAAATTCGAAGCTGCAGTGGCAGATTTTTAGGAAGAAGAACTTTTAAAGTACACTTCAGAATGAGCTCTAACCATATGAGATTAAAATTCAGTATTAATTTAAACAAATTTAGTTAAAAGTGTTTTAATAAATGTCCACAAGGTGGACGGACGACCTGATTAAGACCGCAGCAAGACGCTTGAAGTAGGCCGCTTCCAATCGGTTCTTTTGGAAATCTATAGGGGAGGCCAAGGTCCAACAGTGAACTTACTGTGGCTGATTTGATGATGATGATGATGATGATGATGATGATGATGAATATGTCAATAAGATACAAATTCTAGTCTATTTATATGCTTTCTGTGGGTAGGTTCTTATCTAAATAAAATAAATAACAAATTAGGTGACACTTTGTTGATCTTTATATAAATATCAACAGATTACGGCTTCTGAACAACATTCAGCAACATTGCACTTCACAACAGAATGTTCTACAACTTTACATCAGAAGTTAATAAATAAATCATGTTCGTAAACCGAACGATCTAGTGATCAAGTATCACAGTCGCTACAGTAACAGTTCTTGACTTTCCTTATCAAAATAAAGTCTAAAAATCTAACGTAAGTTTTAAGGTACATGTGCCTATAAAGTGAAAAAGTCGGAGATATCAAGGGATTGAAATAAAGGTAGGTACGAATGTTTATTGATTCAAATGGCTATGGGTACCTATTTAAGTGTTTAGTGTATTTGAGTCTATGCGGTCAGAGAGTCAGACTTTCTAAATAATTCTCGTCTAAAAAGACAATCCTATCAACCAATAAAATGTATATTTGGATAACGTCTAAAGGACCTGTATTATACTGTGAACACTGCCCGTCACTAGGCCGATTGCTTACTGTAACTTTGTACCATCCTTAATAATTTTAACACAAAATAAACAAGACCTCCATAATAAGGTTGACTGAGGCCATATTTAATTTTAAACTCAATTAAAATATAAAACGATAGAATCACACTACCGCTAAAAATATAACCCGTTCCTTTAAACGTCCGGTCCAACTCACACACCTTCTAATCCGTGCATCCGGCGGGCAATGTTGCGTTCCCTCTTGGCCATACCTTCAGCTACGTGATGTGTCCGGTAACACACCAACTTGACCATTCCTTCGGAAACAAGCCGTGGCCGGTCACACACAATCTTGACAGTGCTTTCGGCAACGAGCCGTGGCCGGTCACACACCATCTTGGCCACGCCTTCAGTAACGTGCCGTGATCGGGTCACACACCATCATGACCGTGCCTCCGGTCCGTTCACACAACATCTTGATTTACCTTCGGTAATGTATCGTCCTCTGGCCAATGCCGGACACGATACATTTAACGTCTCCGGTCACACCAGCTTGATGGCATTATTTTGGATTATGCTGTTGATTTTTCAGCCTTGAATCATTTTTACCCGACTACGGCGAAGCAAAAAGGAGGGTTATGAGGTTGACCGGTATGTATGTATGTATGTATGGATGTTCATCTGTTCCCTCATAACTTGTTAACCATCTAACGTAAATTGACAAATGAGGTGTCATTGGAAGCGTCTCAATTGTCCGCTGGTTATAGGCTACGTTATGTTGCAATAAATTGTATGTAGCGCCCTCTAGGGCTCATGAAGATGTGAAACAATTTTTTTTTTCTTCCAAATATGGTCGTGTTTCATATCAAATTAAAGGGCGTAATTAGCACATTTCAAATATATATATATATTGAACCCCAAAATAATTTAAATAAAAATGAAGTTTAAAAAACTAAAACCCGACTACAAAAAAATCACGTTCTAAAAAGTATGAAACAAGAAAACATTCTCATCTGAAAGCCGTGGTCGTATGCCACTTAATCCGGTAAAACAGTATGTGTATAGTAATAGAACATTAATCTTTAGCACTAAAGTTTAGGGCAAAGTGGCATACGACCACGGCTTTCAGATGAGAATGTTTTCTTGTTTCATAATTTTTAGAACGTGATTTTTTTGTAGTCGGGTTTTAGTTTTTTAAACTTCATTTTATGAATAACTAGTGAACTATCCGTGACTTCGTCCACGTGGCTTATTTCACCCGCGTTAACCTTTTGACCGCCACGGACGGCAATAGCCGACAAACGAAAACGTGTCAAACACGCCACAGATGTCTACAGCCGTCAAGAAAACGAAATTTTTAAGTACTTATTTTCTACTTAAAAATGTCCTAAATTAAGTTTTTTTGTGTTTCTCTTTCCTATTATTTGAAACTACGTTAATGAAATATAGTAAAAAAGCAGAAAGATATATTCATTTCTAACATTTCACTAGAAAAAAACAGTCATCAAAAATTGCTAATCGAAATGCTGAATTTGTAGCTTGGCGTAGCAGTGGCGCCGATGTGTTTACGCTCTGGCGTTCAAAAGGTTAATTAATAACTTAACTTATCGGAGGGGTCCCGTGTGTCGTAGCATGATGTTATATAGCCTATGTTACTAAGTGACAAAGGAGCTTTCTAACGGCAAAAGTTTTCTTGAAAGCGATTCAGTGGTTTTTATGTTTATTCGTTCCATACAAACACACAAATCTTTCCTCTCTATAATATTAGTGAAGATGGTGTAGATATAATATTTAATTTCAGAATGACCTCAAGCAATGTATTATACCTAGATGCTCAAAAGCGTTAAAAGAACGAGTAGCATTGGTACTTGCATTTTTTATTTAATTGTTTATATTAATGACGTTCCTAAAGTCCTTATTTCTTGCATATTTTTTGGAATAGTTTCTTAGTACATAGAATAATTCGTGGTTTACATAATAATAGGTAATTACAACAAAAAGTCTCTAGCTAATGTTAATAAAGTTGAAGTTACGAATCTCCTCAGGTGATGTACCTAATTGTATTATTCGATGTAAAATTTATTTATGTCGCGGATAGAATACAAAACTGTATATTTAACCAAAAAAGTTAGTTGTTACACAAACCACGTAGTATTAGGATGACTTGTATTGGGATAGGTCACCTTAGAAGTTTCCAAATAAACGTGAGCAATTGGTGATTGATTTGTTTATAAACTACTGTTCAATCAAAGCAAACAGTTAAAGGCTAGATATTTATTTAAAATAAACCATTTACAGGAACTTTCGATTTTTTAAGGAGTCGACCAACCAAAGTGTATAGGCACTTTTGAATTTTCAAGAAGTTGATCAGTTAGACAGAAATTGGAAGCTAGATGTTCGTTCCAAATCGTACCTAATAGGTGGTGTATATAGATAAGAATGACCAAGAAACTCCACGGACACTCTTTTCAATCAAGTTTATATAATATCCCAGTTACATTATACTTGTTACTATTTGTGGAAACAATGTAAGTAAAGACAAATATAAAACAAATACAAAAAGCATAAGTCACTACGTCTGTCTGTTTATCTCGGTACTTTTAATGACACTGCAAACACGATAAGTTTAGTAGCAAAGTTCTTTGACCAGTCGCCGTTATGAGAGAGATAATAATAGGTAATTATTGTATAATTCTCACATCATAGTTGTATACTATACACAGTCATAAAAATAGGAAGGTATAATATTAATACAAACTGCATGCTAGCTGTTAAATAATATAGGTATAATTATAATGTCGTGTTATGTTTAATAAAATTTAACAGATGCGAGAGGAGATTCGTGATTGTCTGCTGACCTGAAGAAGTTTTCAGGGTGACATCATGACTGCCCCGTCAGGCGGTCTATTCTGTGAAAAATCTCTGTCGATGAAATTTGAGATTGATGTGAGTAGTCACCGTTGTTCAGCAGTGCCGTTCTGTAAAAAAATCCTACGGTCATTTTATGTGAAGTAAGTTTGAGGTGCAATACTGTCATTTCTCACAACACACAAATCCGATTCTACAAATTTCATCTTAGAAAAAATTAGATTTCAGAGGTCTTCCTTTATTTCGAACATCAACCGTGTCAACCTAAAGTAATCCCTGGATGATATTCTGTAACGTTGTGCATATGGCGCTTCTGTCTTTCTTCGGATTTACCGTAGTTCGTTCTTTTACAGTAACAGATACAGTTGATAATGCTGGGCAAGAGATGAAGTCAGGATTAGAAGACCAATGGTTACACTCTTCATTTCTGACCTTGAATTTTTTTGCGACTAGGATAAAGTTTTTGAAATTACTCATTTTATTTTATAATAATCTAGACGATATAGAGAAATAGTAGATGAAGTTTAACGAATCCAGTCTGTGGTTTCGAGGATTTTGATTGACTAAAAATGTTGTTAAAGACCGGTTTATTTTCGAAGAGACAACGTTCAAAGTAGATCAGGAAAAAGTTGATTTGGGGCTGGTCATTCACCTTGATAGATACAGACTTGAGAAAAAGACTACGTGGTCCTTTGGTACGCCATATTATTCAATATTATATCTAAGAATTAAATAGGCAAAGCCTCAGAGAAATAATCAGTCATACAGTATTCGCATCACTCCCCTTAACCCTGCGTTGTTTTTGTGAATTAATTCAACATATTGCACCGTGAACAATACAGAGTTTTTTTTCTCCTACGAACATGGACTATACTGTAGCTATGTATGGGCAATAAAGGAATACTAGCGTATATAAGGACCGAACCATTGCAGTGAGCATTATTCGTCCACTGCTGTTTAATCTTAAATAGGGTAAGTTGCTGCATACAAATTATTCTGTAATTATATTTTTATAAACCAACTTATTTGAGTGAATCATATTTCCTATTAGTTTGTTTAAATGCCTGCGTTTCGTAATAAAATCATAACCGTAACGAAACGCTAAGCTTATAACGTCTAGCTTATTGTTATTTTGCTATTAATATTGTTGTGTGGCAAAAGGTTTCCATATTTTTTCTTGAAAATTAGTGATAATTAGCCATACGAAATAGATTAATGAAATCACTATAATCAAGGTGGATTTAATTGGTTTACTTAATTGTGGTTGTACACAAAAAAGGTTTTGTTATTTTTTCTTGTTCCTAAAAACAGACAGGATGTTTTTAATTTACCAAGATAAAAAGTTTTTGTCAGATTTGTCTTGTCTATAACTTTCGTCTTGCCGCGTTTAACATTAGCGTCATATTTTTTCTCATTGCTAATTTCTAAAAAATAATCTTCACAGAAGGAAGAAGCTGCCAATATGAAGTGTATCTACGTGCTGTCAATCCTGCTGGTCTTCGCCGCTGTCCAAGCCGAAGATAAGTACAGTACGGAGAATGATGACCTGGATATTGATGCCGTGGTAGCCAACATGGACACTCTGAAGGAGTTCTCAGGATGCTTCCTAGAGACTGTGACTTGCAACGATGTTGCTGCCGATTTCAAAAGTATGTATCGAGTATATTGCCACTTTAATACAATACTAGCTGTTGCTGTGCAAATTATGTTTTTCTCACTCCTCCGCTAATCTTTTATGATTAATTTCGCTGCGGGATCCAAGACAGTTGAATCGTTTCTCCAGGACTCGTCGAGCTTTATTGCTTCGGCGGTTTGCTGGCAGTCACCAATGTTGATTCTGGCTTACAGGAGTTTCAGTGATTTGGGAATAGTGTGGCGGGCTAGTCCCATTAACAAAAAAAAACCTATTGCCCGCGACTTCATCCGCGTGGTTCATTTCACCCTCGTTAATTTACGTCTTTGGTTACTGCTCCGCTTCCGTAGGTCGTAGCGTGATGTTATATAGCCTATGACACTCACAAATAACGTGGCTTTTTATGGGTAAAAGTATTTTCAAAATCGGTTCAGGAGATCCAGAGATTACCTTAGATTACAATAGATTAAGATTAAAGAAGAAGGGGCCTTCTTTGTTGGTATCTCTCTTGACAGACTGGTCGTGGTCATCACTTCAGGAAGCTTGCGACCAACAGGTCGCAAGCTTCACAACACGCCGCCACTCTTCTCTCACTCTTCACCCCTCTATAACCTCATAAACTTTACCTCTTTATAATATTAGCAAAGATTAAGTTTTCGTAATCACATTCCATATTCGCAATCGAAGTCAGGTTTATTGTAATTTTAATCTGTGATATTTTGGTTAGTATCATTACTTAAGACATAATTATTCACAATAAGAGGAATTCATTCTATTGCCATAAAGGCTCTTAGTTCATTATTTATTATGTACAAACTGCCCGCGGGTTCGTCCACGTCATATTCCATATAATTATTCCACGGGAACTGTACATGTTTCTGGGATAAAAGTATCCTATGTGTTATTCCACACTTCAGTCCACTTCAGTAACAAATTTCATCCAGATCCGTTCAGCCGTTTAAGCGTGAAAGAGTAACAAACATCTGACCATCTATCCATCCTCACAAACTTTCGCATTTAAAATATTATTAGGAAGTAGGATTATAATATTAACACATTTGCTCTGAATATAAGCAACTAGCAAATTGCCCGCGACTTTGTTGTGGCTTATTTCACCCGTCCTAAGTTACGTCTTTGGTTAATGCTCCACTCCCGTAGGTCGAAGCGTGATGTTATATATGTAATGTTACTCAGGAATAATGTAGCTATTGGTGAAAAAATGGTTAAATTTGGTCCAGTAGTTCCGGAGCATATTCGTTACAAACAAACAAACAAAATCTTACCTCTTTATTTTGTATAGATAATTAATCTAGTAAATAATTACTAACCTGCACTAAGGCAAAGTACGTTGCATTGCGATGTTATCGGCAGGTACCCAGATGGATGCAGCTAATCATTTAGCTGATAATCTTAGTCACCTCTTACGACAGCCACCGGTGTAAGAACCGGTTGTTATCTCATATTTATTGCAGAAATGTTTGCAATACGTTCAACGTTGAGTACTACATATTATAAAATGAAATGTCTTTCTGTTTGTTGGCCGTTATTGCGCTTATAGAACCACTTTATTCAGGTAATGTGATCGTAAATTCATGGATATGATTTCTGTCTAGATTTTTGTTTGGATATTAGCCTTAAATCGAAGTAACTGCCTGTTAGCTAGTTTTGAAATTCGAAAAATATTTGTTAAGTACTAGCTTCTGCTGCGACTTCGTCCGCGTAGATGTCAAGTGTAGCCTATGGTTCTCTGCAATGGTGTAGCTTTCTACAGTGAAATAATTTTTGTATTCTATCCAACAAAGAAAATAAAAAAAAAAGATTACGCCTTACAAACCAACTATACGTACCTTACAGAAATTTAATTAATACAAAAGATATTACCTCGCTTCGTGCTCTAAAACAATGAGGTTAATCATAATGATGATTAACCTTATTGTTTACATTATATGCATTTTATTTTGCGGTATTCGAGCATTCAGAACATAATTAAGTACTGATAACGTACTCATAGGTACCCAGAGATTCAATGAACTTTGTAGTCTTTCCTTCTTGCATAGCGACCATGTTGCTGATAACATAAAATATTCCAAAGAAGAATGATCATTTTTCTTTTCTTTATGAAACACACTCCTTGAATTTCTTATTGTTTTAATTAATTAAGGATTCTATAGCAACATAACACATCCTATAATAAGTATGTGTTGTTAGTCTTTATAATCTATATTAATATTATAAGGGTGCTACTACTACTACTACTAGTATAAACTATCTAACGACGAACGATAGATTGGTGTGGTAACACGGGTAACACCCTCAAAAGGTATAAATATTGTTTGTTTGTTTGTAAGAGGTCCTCTGAAAGTATTGATCATCAAATAATCTTTAATTGATAAAAGCAACTAGAGTGCCTAAATATGTTTTATAGTATGCTTAACATCCACACAATTGAAATCGCGGGCATAAACTTGTTTAATAATATGGTAAGGTGATTTACCACATCAGATGATACGAAATAGATGTAAAAAACATTGTAGGGAAAATCAATTAACCTGTAATTTTAAATCGTGTACAAGTTGTGTTCCTTACTCGTGGGAGAAGAAACCTTTGCCCTTTAGAGGTCAATTAACAACTTATTATTACATTGTTTGTAACAGACAGTCGTGACCTTCTATACAATACGTAATCATACAACATTGTAGGAATAATTACCTATAATTAACCATTTATTTAATTTCAGAGGACATCCCCGAGGCGGTCAGAACGAACTGCGTGAAGTGTACTGACGCTCAGAAACATATTTTCCATAAATTCCTTCTGGGACTTAAGGAAAAGCTGCCTAAAGAATACGAAGCCTTTAAGAAGAAGTATGATCCAGAGAACAAACACTTTACTGCTTTGGAAGCAGCCGTCGCTAGCTCTTAGGAACTAAACATTAAGAACTAAGCTTAACTTTTAAAACATTGCCTTGAAAATATATCTGTTTAAGATAAATGTTCATTAGTTCTAAGTAGGTACCTAAGTGAGGATGCGATTTGTTATTAAGATTGTAAAGTTTTTTGTCATCTCGCTGAGCAATGAATGATGAAATTGCATTTAGTTTTGTTTTTTGTGAAAAAGAATGAACAGTTCCAAGTAATTTGTTTTCCGGATTTTTGGCAATGTATTAGATTTTTTCGAATACACCTTTTGTAATAACTGGTTGTTTTTTCTTATGGTCCCTAATGACGGTAATATCCATTTAAATGTTTACATGTCTATCTTAATCAATCTTTGATCCGATTGTGATTATTCTGTGAGTAACGTTTGGACCAAAAAAAACGTCTGCAATATTATTTCACCGTTTTCGAGGGTTTATGTTCTCTTTAGAAAATTTAATTTGCATGGTTGCTGAAACCATGACCAAAAGAAAGATTTTAGGCATACGCCTATATTTTATTTCTACTTTTATAACTATGTTAAGATATAATATGCCGAGGCCTAAACTAAGAATAGACAAGATGTAAATTGAGTAACATTATTTTAACACTCACATTTCAAGTAAAGACTTGTGATGCGTAGGTTTTCGAGAAATGGTCGTTAATAGTTTGACTTTGAACTGGTGTGGTTCCAAAGAAAATTTCCATGAATCTCTCAATTTTAAAGTTATGACGCACATTCATTCGACATTTCAGAACTTTAGAAGTTATTGCCTTTGATGATGATGTTTGCCTATTATAGAATGCAAATAAAAAAAATTAAATAAAATGCAAGCAAGATTAAAAAAGCAAGATTTGGAATGTTTTGTAGCTGAACAGTAATTATGTTGTTATGATTCCTTAGTTAACAACGGCAATTAAAAATTTCAATGGATGCTAACAAATTAAAAAGAAAAAATAGTTCTAAATCTTATAAAAACTAGAATTAAGAGGAGAAATACGTCAATCGATTTTAATATAGATAGGTAAATAATGCAATAAGATCACTGGGAATAACCCTCTATAAGGCAGCTGCGCAGATAAACATAGAATGACATTTAGGTAATACTATTTATAGAAAAACAAATATTAATAGAAACATTTGCATCATTATCATACCTAGAGCGATCTATACTGACAACACGCTCCATGCAATACATAATTTAGTCATATATTAGTTTAAAGTATACACGGTTACTTTTAGATCGTTCTGGATCCGAAACACAGGAACTCAGTCGAGTAATAGGTACTATTTAACGTTGTCATTTTTTTTTAAGACGTCGCTAAGCCCTTGAAAATTCATCACAATTTTTTTGAATTTCGAGTTAAATGTTAGTAGCGTTTCTGTCTGATCCTTGCATGGATTTTTCAAAGGCTACCATTCGCATGTGTAATCGATAAGGTTTACACACAAATATGAATTGACTGCAAGGAAGCGTTACTTCAAGTTCTCACTATTTGACAAATTAAATTTTCGCGTTAGTTTTCTTTTGTTATTTTTTGAAAATAGTAGTGCCAATAGTTTCTGTTACTATGTTAGAGCTTATGGCTTTCGGTTCCAGAACGATGTAAAAGTAAGCGTGTATATTACTCACAAACTAGTCATGGAGAATACGACATGTTCGAGTAATTGTGCATAATGTGCTTTTAGCACATAAATATAAGCACACAATTTTTTAAGTTGTGTGAAGCCGTCAAATCCGTCTCTGATATTAAAATTTCACTTTGCATTGAACTATGTTACTGTTTGAATAGAGCATTTATTACTTTGTTAACAAATTCGAACACAAACCTCGCGCATGCCAGGGCTGGTCAGCACAGTACATCTTTCGGTGTGAAAAGGTAGCGTGATTTTAATTCTCACGCATTTAATCCACTCCCAGCTGAAGTGAAACCACCTTCAACCTGTCTAAATATTGTCATATTATTCAGTTACTTATTCATCAAAATATGACAAGGCTACGCTTGTATGGAGCGCCTAATACCGCACCGTCGAGGATATCCTCCTAACTTTAAATTAGCTTCTAGAGTAATTCTCCATGATTAAGCAAAAATAATAATTACGTTCTGTACTACAGCAATAAGACAGACAGACTTAAGTAATCAAAGTTTTATTTAAACACGAGTCACATAGGAAACATCACTTTAGCTGTCCGTGCCTCTTCTATTACACTCAAACGCATAACATCAAATAATTACCGCACGTCCATAATTACGAACATTGTTCCGAATATTAATAAAGCACTTAGTTTTTTTGTGGATCTCTTCCTTACAAATATTATGTTTGTTGAAGGTCATTGAATGAGAGGGTTTTATATACCAGCATTTGTTATGTGCACGTCATTTGCTTTGGACACTACACCAATTTCGTAACTTTGTCATAGCTCCTGCAGTAATGATTGATTTAAACAAATGCAGTTTTAGAGTGTCATTGATTTTTACATATTTATTTGTCGCAACGGTTCTTGCTCAAGAGAAGTTTTATGATCGGAGATACGATTATTATGAAATTGATACTTTAATACAGAATCGCAGGTTGTTAAAGAAGTATTTGGACTGTTTCCTTTGGAAAGGACCGTGCACGCCTATTGGAAGAGTGTTTAGACGTAAGTACAAATATTTAATTCTTACATCATTCGGTAACTTGCGTAATTAACCGCTAGGGCCATGGAGTCTGAGTGCTCCCCTTATTTTTCTGAACAACGCCAAGCCACTGGTCGACCCTTAATGAGTCCAGGGAGTTAGCCTTTTCTTGGGCAATGCTGCGCTTTTGGAACACTTGTCCCATTGACAGCAATGTGGACGACTTTTGATACCGTATAAGCCCTTACTCTTTTATAAACTGTACATATGTTATGGACCAGGTGATTAATGCGGGCATTATATATAATGCACGAGCATTATGAATAATGTCTAGCTTTATCGGGCTAAGTGATTAATTACTTTCTTAACTTCATTATTACATTGCTACATGATAGTTGGGCAATTTGATTATATGTGGCACTTGTTCTAATAAATAAAGGGAAATTATAAGTCTAGCCACAAAATTATTTATTGGACACGTGATTAAACTTCTAATTTTATAACTAAGCAACGGGATAATGACACCCCTGCGGCACCCCGACTCGGACAGATTAGGTTAGAAGGGGATGGCGGGGTCTAGAGAGCGAGCGAAGCGAGCGAATAGACCCCGCCATCCACTTCGTGGTTATTTTTTTTGTAAACCCTTGAGCCCCGCGAGGCGGGGCTCCCCGACCCTGTCGACGAAGAGTCCTGTCGGCGAAGAGTCCTGTCGGTGAAGAGTCCCGGTTTTAAATGCAAAAACTAGTGGATTTTTAAGGTAGAAGTGTAATTAAGTCGTAATTAATCCAAATAATGAGTCTGATTATTTAAGAGGTTTAATATTTAGTTTATTTTATATTTATAATATGTTTGTGTTACTCTGCCCAAAAGGTGATGGGCAATATGTATAGTGCCCGGTCAATTTGATTATTTGAATAATTATTATCAAATTGCACTCTCATATTGGGCATTTTTCACAATGACCGGGCATTATGTATACTGCTCAATTTATCACTTGGTCCATAACACATACATTGTAATTATAACATTATTTATAGGTGTTGTATAAGGTAATCATACTTTTCTAAACAGAACACTTGCGCAATAGGAAATATTGAAAATGTATCATTAGAACTAAGCTATAATACTAGGACTGCAATCAGCTAGTATGGTTGTGTTATAAGCATAAATATTCATTCCATTTGGTTCCGTATGTACTCGATGCTTATAAATTGAAAGCAGCGGTTTAAGATGACAGTACCTATCTATTTTAACTTATCAATGAAGTTTCTCTTGCATTTTTAAACGACCTCTATTAATATTAAAACTTGTTTTACCATTTTACTCTGTTTTTTATATTCTTCTTTAAGGCTTGCTATAATTATTTCACTAACTGAAGCTTTAGCTGTAATTTCGTGAATGCAACAAGTAGGTATTACCTATCTCAATCAATCAATCATTTATTTTGTAAAACATAGGGATGGTTACCAATAGTATATTTTCTAAAATATGTGCACTATCTTTTGCCAATAAATAGCGTGCAAAATAACATAAACAAGCAATTAAAATTAAGGTAGCATGTCGATAAATAACATTTAAATAATGAATTTAAAATATGTTAGTCTTCTTCTTTCTTCAAAAAAAAAAGAAAAAAAAAGAGAAAAAAAAGAAAAAAAAGAAAGAAGAAGAATATGTTAGTTAGGTAAACATGTCATTACAGTTTTAGATCTGTTAAAGACAGTAAAATATCTGTTAGAGAGTATTGTTACTGTGATTTAAAAAAATCAAGATTAAATATTTAAGAACGATTTGACCTAAGTTTGCTTATAACCTTGTTTACGTATTCATGGTTATTGGAATTAATAACTTATTCCAGATACTAGTATTTCTACTATTATTCTGTTGGTTGCTGCTAACACTGGTTATTAATTTATATATTAATTTGTTTATTTAAAAACTCAAATAAAAGAAAAGGATGGCTGACCCTTAACTTTTGGCTGAAAGAATGTTGTTCTTTATTTGAGATCGGCACTGCATGTTCTTCTATGTCTAAATCACTATCAACCATTATTAGGCATTTATCCCCCATATAACAATATTTCTCACATTGGCAAATTGAACTAAGTAGTAACTCCGATATCTACAGCAAACATATCTAGCATACAATTAATTTATTATTTCGTTAGAACCTATGTCAGCTACCAAGCTTTCACATGCCAATTCTAAGCATCTCTTTTGATCTTATAGGTACCTATCTGCAAATATTTTATTACGTAACTATAAAAGCTTCTAGACTTTACATCTAAGTTGACGCAACAGACACTACTTGAACTAAGCTAAAAGACTATTCTAGAACGAAGTGTCAAACTACGCACATAACTTAGGCCGAGATAAATAAATATTACTATCATAATGTTGTTGTTTTCTGTTGCCCAGTTAATGGCAATAGGCTCGCCCCCTATTACATGGGACCTAAATATACCGGCGAACTGTGGGTGTACATTGGTACACCTCTGCCTAACCCTTCGGGGAATACAGGCGTGATGGTACTAGCACGTACTTTGGCGTTACTATGTTTCCATCACCATCGCACAACTGTCAAACTGCATCTGCAAGACAAAGACGGGAATATACCTATTAAAAAATTCATGCAAAGTAACTTTTTTTTATCTTGACCTAAGTAGTTCCTTGTTCAAAGTTTGGTGAAGTTTTTGCTAAAATAAGTGGGAAAACCTACCGCAAACGCTAATGTTTGCTTCTCTATACTTAACTCTTGGTAGGTACAAGAAGTGGGTTTACCACAAGAGTCCATCAGCAATTTATTGATGTTTTAATAGTCTTCACTTAATTCGAAGAAAAAGATGTACCTACCCAGTTATTACTTTTACCGGGTAATTACTTCAACCATAGCTGCTATTATAATGTGAATCTGCAGATTTCGGTTATGCTTTTATATTATGTATAATTATAAAGGTATCCTAGGTATTCTATTAAAAAGTTAATTCTTGACCATTTGCAACCATTTTAACGAAATTAACATGTATTTCAATTAAACCAAAAACCACTTTAGAACGCCATTTACGAAAATAAAAAAAAACGAACTCAATACATCTCTAATTTTCTTTTATTTAGTTTTCACTAGCTATAGACCCCATGGTTTCGCCCGCGTTCAGTTATGTCTTTAATTACTGCTCCTCTTCCGTTAGTCCTAGCGTGATAATTCTATACGTATAAACCTTCCTCTTTAATCACTTGTATCTATTAATGAAAACCGCATTAAAATCCGTTGCGCACTTAAAAAGATCTATGCGTCCAGAGAGACAGACGGCTGAAAGCGATTTTGTTTTAAACTATGTAGAGACCTATGAAAAGGATTCTTTGTACGTCAAAATGATTATTGTCCCCCTCATTTCAGAAATTCTTCCCGAAGCAGTATCAACAGCGTGTAAGAAGTGTAGCCCGTCACAGCGTCGTCTAGCCAGGAAGACTTTCAACGCCTTTAAGAGGTTTTTCCCAGAGACATATGAAGAGCTGATGCGGAGACTCGACCCCAAGAACAAGTACTATGAAGCCTTCGAGAAGGCTATTGCGAATGCTTGAACAAATTCAGTGTCCACTTGGCCTTTGGTGAAGTAAGTATGTGTGTTATCAAATATTAGTAAAACAACTACACTTACATAAAGACCATCGCACTTGTATTCTCCGAAGAGTTAGGCATAGGTGTACACCCTCAATCCGCCGTTATGAGCGAGCCTTTTGCCAATAGGAAATTAAAAATTTCATAGAAAAACCCAATAACACTTTGCTCGACCTGGCAATCCAACCCAAGACCTCTAGCGTAGCAGTGGCGGTTAGGACCACTAGGCTTTTTTTTTTTTTTTAAATATGGTAAAATCATCAAATAACCCCTCCCGTCCGGGGCGGGGCGGGAGGGAGTGTAAGACTTTTACTGACTAAAAACCATCTATGTTCCTTCATGTGCCCTTTGCGTTCCGGGGGCGCGGTATCTCTTTCGAACAACCCGCAGCCCCGGCAGGCCTTGGCCCTTAGTGGCCCCTTCTATGTGCTGACACCTCTTTGCGCGGAACATGAACGCGCCGTCGACACGGTCTGTCGTTAAATAACGTACGGACGGTGAGCTACCCATTGCTCACCGCCCACATACCGTGTCTACGGTATCCGCCTGCGGGAGGCGCAATGGTGCCGTTATTGGCAATCCATTGCGCTGGCGGACGCGGCGTCAGCGGCGGCTGCGGGTGCGGCCACGGCAACGGTGGCGGCGGCAGCGGCGGCGGCGGCGGCGGTGCGGGGCCCTCCCCTGGACCTGGCGGGTACGGTGCAGGCCTTGCCCCCAGCCCGGTGATCGGCCGGCTTGTTAGCCCCCGCACATGCGTCGCAGTGCGGCGGGGCATCACAAGCCGCGGCCTTGTGACCGGGCTGACCGCAGCGGAAACACAGGGCGCTGCGGTCCACCTCCGAGGCGCACCGACATGCCACGTGCTTCCCCACGTGGCAACGGTAGCACCTCAGGGGCCTGGGCTCGAGCAGGCGAACCCGCGCCGACACCCAGCCCACCAGTAAGCGGCCCCCCCCAACAATGGCTTTAGCCGCCGTCACTGGGCAGCTGACCATAATGGTCTGCATGCCCGTGCGCTCTGGGCGGATGGTGCCTGCCCTGACCTCTTCGGCACGGCATCCACCCGCCCTGGTGACGGCGGCCACCACCTCCTCCGCGGAAACTGATTCCTCCAGACCCATGATGCGCAGATCTGCGCATCTAGAGGACCACTAGGCTAACGAAGCAATTATGAAGGCAAAGCAGAAGTAAGTATGTGTGTTATCAAATATTTAAAAGGCACAAATCAAATTGAGCCATTCAAGCATTCAGACAACGAAGGTCTTGTATTTTCATGGCTAACAAGCAAGCCATGGATATCTGCAGTGCCAAAGTCTTCAAAATTGCGATGTCATCCTAGAGATAAACTACGTCTCTTTTGCCTATCCGGTTTTCTGCTTATTAATACAGTACACATAGTAGGCCAAAAAGCGAATGACCACTTAACACTTAATTATGCAATATTATGCTGTAGGTACTTACCTACCATGATCTTGATAAGAAGTAGGTATACATAATACCTACCTCAATTTTATTATAAATGCAAAAGAAAGTTTGTATAATTTTAACCAGTCAAACCATTGAATCGATTTTAAAATGAGACAAACAAGAAAAAGATGGAAAGTAATTTAATTTTCAGCTATTTGTTTTAAATGTTAATGTTAATGAGCGTGGGGTCCCGGGTTCGATACCCTGGTCGGGTGATTGAGGGAAACGAGTGGTCATTTCGGATTTAGGTTAATTAATAATTTCAAAATATTCACATCTAATTACCTATTAGAATATAATATAAGCTTAGAAACTGCCTCGGTAGCCTAGTGTTCCTAAGCGTGACTGCTACGCTAGTGGATTTGGGTTCCATTCCCAAGTCGAGCAAAGTATTATTGGGTTTTTCTATGAAATTCTCAGTAGCAGCTTGAGTTAGGATTTGTGCCCGGTTAATGGCAATAGGCTCGTCCACTATTACATGGGACCTAAACATACCGGCGAACTGTGGGTGTACATTGGTTACACATCTGTCTAACCTTTCGAGGAATACTAACAGGCGTGATGGTATGTGTATGTTTAAGCTTAGCTAGCGAAACTTGATGTCTTATTGCACCGGCGACAGTCATAATAGGGATCAGCAAGGCATGTCCTTACACTATACTTAAATTATTGCATGGTGCAGATCGTACTGTATCAATGGTCCGATTTGTTCTACCATTCTCTTACTCTTTAAGGAAATAAGGAGCAATGACGTCTTAATTTCGAAAAACTTGTAAGTACCTTGACCGTTACTGAGCTTTTAAATTTCCGTATCCACATGGCAATGACTGCAAAATATTATGTTTTTGTTGCATCGTGGCTTTTTGCCTTGTCCCAAGAAACAATTATATTCGTACAGTGAGATCATAGGTCACAGAATTATTATTTTGGCTAAGCAATATTTCTGTCACTGTCTGACTACTATTACAAGTTAGAGAGGGGAATATAATTGAGGCAAAGTATTTTGTCTCAGTATAAATGTCTATCTAGGCCAATGGAATGCCTATTCTTTGCTCCTTTTGGCGAATAAGGCTCGGATCCTTTAAGCACACCTCATTCAGACTGAGAAGATCTATTCTGGTCGAGTCTGATGATAAAACGACAATTCGACGATAAGAACGATAAGACGAATTCAATATTTTTATTATTGTGTTGCTACTATTACCTATAAATGCGAAAGTATGGACGGATGGATGTTTGTAACTCAATCACACCAGAACGGCTGAACGGATCTGGATGAAATTTGGCACAGAGATATATTATAATCCGGCCCCGAAAAATGTGCGGTTCCCGTTTGATGATACACTTACTTTTTCGAGGGCGAATTCACGGACAAAAGCTAGTACTTTTATAAGTGAACGATATTCCCGCGGCGATTCCGTAATCACTAATGGTTTATTGCTAACGCTTAATCATGTAATCATATCAGCTTTACTAGGTACATTAGCAAATAGAGCTCATTTCGCAGATTTAATTAGAAATACAAAGAATCATTAAAATGAGGAACTTTCGAGAATCAACTGGGTAGATGTAACCACTAATCAATTGACGCACTTTAGAGCTGTCAAAACGCGATGACCCCTATATATTTTGTACGACAATACTAAACTATGACGTCACTTTTTTGACATATTAATTCACTAACTATTTATTGATTTCAAAGCTATCTAAAGTTATTTTTTATAGTTATTTAAAAAAATATCGGGTTTTCAGGGCAAAAATAAAGTTATTTTCTTGTGAAATCGTGTTTTGGAATTTTTGGTTACTGGTATCAACTACCCATTGTTCATATTGTACTTGTACTGATTGATGATCATGACTTTTATGTATACTTAGAAGTATATGGTGATGATAAACGATTTCTTTGTGTTCAATTATTGTCATTGACTCATCAAGTACCTCTTCCATTGTTGAATCAGTGATTCCGTTGAAGGAAGGTTCTATTCAAACATTGTTATGGATGTTTTTTACATAAATATGATGCCTCAATACTATACAAATATGTATATCATCAAAAGAAAACCAGCATTACAATATTATGTATTTTTAATAATATGAACTTTGTCAGAGAAGGACGTACCTCCGATATTCATGTATTTATAAGTAAGCTTCGTTCTGCCAAAAAAATAAAAACTCTCAATAATTAAATTTATTACGTCAAAAATAAATCAATATGCCAAATTCAGCAATGACAGTTTAATTTACATTTCAAACTTATGGCTTGACTAGATTTAAAACTAATTAGCATTTTTCCAAAATCATTACTTACTTCGAAAAATTAAAATAAATTATACTAGTGTCAGTTCGTTTTGGAACTAAACTCAACTGACTTATATTTGATCTTTTTAATATAGGTACTGAAATGCATATTGAACTTTATCATCCCATCATTCTTTTATTTTGCGTTACGATCCGATTTTCAATCTTCTTCAATAGGAATTATCGTTACTGTGTACTGTGTACTCAAAAACAGTAAAGCACTGTCTATAATATATACTACCTACAGAGGAAAATAAACGTGGAAGATTGTCTTTTTAGGTATTTTTAACAATATTTTCCTTGAATAAGCGACAAAACTTCAAGATTGCTTAATTTTCCCGGTAACGCAGCAAACTATGATATGTTTTGTTTATAACCAGTTGCAGACCCGACATTTCACGAATACAGGGAGGGTTTTACCAAAACTACGCAGCCAATTAATTAAGACCCCTATGCTATTTCGTTAAAGGCTCAAATTCGAGTGTTATGACTACGTAAGCGTTGACCCATGTGCCAATGAAGGTAGTGGGTATACCGACGTCAATATAAACCACTGTCGCTTTCTGCCACCGCTAGTTCTTTAGGTCGATTATAGAGAGTAAAAGGTGGGTGAATGAACTGCAGGCTGCAATCAGTGACGAATTATTTTGTGACCTGTGTGATATGGATATTGTGTATACGATGTGTGATATTTAAATTTTTCAAAAACGTTGAATAATAGAATATTCTCGTCATTGCTCCTTATTATTCTTTTTCAATTCAATTCAATAATATATGTTTGACAAAAGTCATCAACTTTAATGTATTAGATTTATGCATCAAACTCGTGTGACATGTAACCTATTCGTATTCTGAACACGTCCTGTGTTTGTCCAATGTCCATGGAAACAGGTCGCTAAATAGATTTCATCGCTTAACATTCGGGACAAGGCACACTCTTTGTTCCATTGTGATCGCACGAAGTTGATTAATTGGAAGAGAGCAATTTAACTCGGTTATTATTTCCAGAATTCCATTTTCAAAATGAGGGTCCTGATTGTGTTGTCGTGTTTGGTGATGGCGGTGTTCGCCGCTGATAAGTACAACTCTAAATATGATAACTTTGACGTGGAAACCCTGATCTCCAACGACAGACTCCTCAAGGCATACATCAACTGCTTCTTGGACAAAGGAAGGTGTACACCAGAAGGATCAGATTTCAAAAGTAAGTAGAATATCTTTGATGATTGTAATTATTATTCAACCGTGTGTTACTATTTCACAAAAACAAACAGACTATGAAATAGCGTTTAACCCAAAACATGAACAGGAGTTATGATAAACAGACCATTTAAACTAAGCTACCGTCATTAGACTAGTGTCAATATATTTTTGATTTAATAAGCGGAGGTGTGGACATAGACGCAGTGTAGCATTAAATACATATTTACGTAACTCCGGATTAACCCACTGCTGGCCACTCGAACTGTTTGCACAAACCGGGTCGAGGTCAAGGTTTTTAAGAAGGAAAATGTCTTGAGGTAGTGTCAAAGTACACATGTATAATGTAAATGCAGAAATTTTCATATCCTTGGTGTATTTTCCTTTTATAAAGTTGCATTTTGACACCTATTTTGATGTGATAGACATTAATCTATTCTGCTGCATTAACGACATACATTATAATGTTTCCTTTCTAATATGTATGTCTGGCATATTTGTAAGATCAACATATCATCACGCCTGTATTCCCCAAAGGGTTAGGCAGAGGTGTAGGTCCCATGTAGTAGGGGGCGAGCCTATTGCCATTAACCGGGCACAAAATTTTGTAAGATCGCTCTTCAATATTATGCTAATCATAAAATATTTTTTTCCAGAGACACTCCCCGAAGCGATAGAGACCACATGCGCCAAGTGCACTGACAAGCAGAAAGTTAACATCAGGAAGGTGATCAAGGCGATCCAACAGAAACACCCCAAGGAATGGGACGACCTCGTGAAGAAGAACGACCCCAGCGGCAAGAACCGCGACAACTTCGACAAATTCATCCAAGGAAGCAGCTAATAAATTCAACCATGCTCCAACATGTGTTGATTTAGAATAAGACACTTTATAATTAGGGTCCTAGAATTAAAAGTTAATTGCCTGATCTGCAGTTGAACTTTAAACAGCTCTCTAAGATGCTGATACTTTGAAGCAATCTCATCTCCCACAGGATTCGACCCACAATTCTCAATACTTTCCCATTTCCCGGGATCGGCATCCATGAGATTTTATTTATACGTAGGCTTGTAGATTGTAATCGGATGACAAATAGTTGTGTTATTTATTTAAATATCACGATGTTGACTGATATTGTAATTAAATGTTTGATTTTAATACGAATTTGTTTTTGTTTATTCACCATGAGCGTGTTTTTATAAAAAAAGGTAACATATGATAAACATCAGATTCAAGGCTTCAAATATATTTTGAACTTGTACCTTTGATCCATAAAGACCATTAAATTAGTCGATATAATACTTCCCACCGAAAATAAATATAAATTAGTAAGAGTTCAAGTCTACATGAAAAGATTGTCATACATAAACGGTTGAGCATGTTTTCAGAATTAGACTAAATGCCAGCAATTTTGTCAATTATGAAATTGGCATTAAAGACTGAGCAATTAGACTGGTTGCATGTGGGTTTTTGTGTCAGGCAGGGCCGTCGAAGCGGCGATGCGGCGGTGTGGCAGGCAGCCGGTTGCGCCAACGCAGAGCCCACACCGCTGCACTCTGATGTAACTTCATAGATTGTGTAAGGTCGTCACATAATCTTCGGCAACGCAATCGTTCCGCATCATAGCATGAGTTTCTCGTCAATGATTCTATGGGACCCTTTACTATTTTTTGCTTGTGAACTATTTCGTTCTCGATACCGCTGGGTAACGTTTGAGTGCCTTTGGCTTTCCCTTTCTTCATAATGGTATAAAAAATGTTAAACGTGAGGTAATCTATAAAGCATCAAAAAGATTTCTGAAAATCGGGTAGCTGCTGTTGTAAATTGGTCCTACTTAAATTTAATATCTATGCAATTCTGCTGAGAACCGCATTACAGTTCCAAGGTTGGATTTAAGGCCTTGTCTAATTAAAGCACGATCTATTACCATATTAATAACTCTACTGACGTCAAAAGGAAAAATTGTATCAGATACATATCACGAATCCACTCAAGCGAGTGTTATTATGCGCTTCAGTTCTTTACTAACAAAATAACGTAACTCAACGGGTCAGAGATCTTACATGACAATGTTATCAACCAATTAGCCGATGGAAACATTTAATTGGTTTATTTTTACATCGTCTATGCTAGCCTTGATTAGCGGCCATGCGTCAGAAGACTAAAACAGGTTTTTATTGATCCCATAGACGTAAACATGCCGTCGAACTTTGATACTGACATTATTTTTGGGGGCCAAGTAAGGGCCAAATGAAATTGGTAAAACCATCATTGTTTTGCTGCAAAAAACGAATGGTGTTATTAGTGCTGTATCAATAGCTCCTATTACTCTTGATCTGGAACAATGATAGTTCTAACAGGTTTTTATTGGGCCCCTGATCCAGATGTACAAACATTAAGACAAATATAGTAAGAGGGAAAAGGCATAAAACGCTTTTAACTTGCAACTTATATATTAATATATTGTAGGTAATGCTCCACATAGTTTTAAATCAGTTCCATAAACAAAATGCGCCAAGTTTCTCTAAAGGTGAAATTAAGTTCGTGCATCGAACATTTCGTTTAATCTGTTCCGACGACGAAGGCAGAAAAGTCCTTCTCGTATTCTCCTTTAGGGTCATACTTTGCCCGGAATTGGGCAAAATCATCGGGTCTTTTCTCAGTTAGGGCCTTCACAGTCTTTCTAACGTTCGACCTCTGTATGGGCGAGCATTTGGCGCACGATGTTGCTATCACTTCTGGGAGTAACTCTGAAAATAATAAATAACGTATGAACATTGAAATCTTCTAAAGTACTATTTCTAGCTATGACCTTTAGTTAAGCAAATCGGAAACTCGTTTCAAATGCCAAATTTAATTGACCTATCTAAATCTCCTCCACCTTGAGCTGCTTCGTTAGCCTAGTGGTCCTAAACGCGACTACTACGCTTGGGTTGTAGAAGTCTTGGGTTAGATTCCCAGGTCGA
Organism: Caradrina clavipalpis; assembly: GCA_932526535.1. Lineage (NCBI taxonomy): Eukaryota > Metazoa > Arthropoda > Insecta > Lepidoptera > Noctuidae > Caradrina > Caradrina clavipalpis. The sequence goes on from OW052103.1 coordinate 7,248,570, forward strand.
GCAGAAAGTGTTATTGGGTTTTCTATGAAATTCTCCGTAGCAGCTCGGAGTTGGGATTTGTGCTCGGTTAATGACAATAGGCTTGCCCCCTATTACATGGGACCTAAACGGTACGGTACCGGCGAATTGTGGGTGTCATTGGTACACCTTTGCCTAACACTTCGGGGGATAAAGGCGTAATTATGCCAAATACTCTCTTCAGAATTGGCACACAAAAGACGACGAAGGTAATACTGTTGTTGAGTGTAAAGACTGCAGAGAAATAATTTGACTTTGACATAAGAATTAAACCATTTTGACACTTACTCCTGAAGTCAGCAGAATGTTCTACAGAGCACTCTCCCTTGTCCAGCATGCAGTTGATGTAAGCGGTGAAAAGCGCCTCATCGGCTAGGATCTTGTCCACATCGATCTTATCGTATATTTCATCGTAAGCCAATGCACTGGGAGCAACCAGGGCAAACACAGCTATCAGCAAGGCGTTCATGTTTGATTTGTTCTGAAATAGGTCATATAAATATACATTTAAAGTTCAGAGACCATGACTATCAAAAAAGAGCCAGACGATGAAAAAAAAAACAAGAAGATCTACAAGTATGACCCGAAGAAATTATTATGATTACCTACGATAAACCTAAAGTAAAATAATATTGTATAGTATGTTTACAGAACAAAGGAATAGTCCTTCCTACAACTGTGAATCATTTTATGCTATTCTATGACGGCTTGCCGAAATACAGACTTAACAAATACCGAAATAGAAGAAAGTACCAGGATTGCATAAATTCAAGAGAAGCTGAGCTTAAGACCGCACAGAACCGTTAGAATATCATCTCAAATTTACGCAAGCCTAGTACTTTATGTTATGTGAACTGCCTCGTTGGTCTCGCGATCGCAAGTGTGACTGCTGTGCAAGGGGTCCCGGGTTCGATTCCCAGGTCGAGCAAAAAGTATTATTGGGTTTTTCTATGAAATTCTCAGTAGCTGCTCGGAGTTTGGATTTGTGCCCGGTTAATGGCAATAGGCTCGCCCCCTATTATATGGGACCTAAATATACCGGCGAACTGTGGGTGTACATTGGTACACCTCTGCCTAACCCTTCGGGGAATACAGGCGTGATGGTATATATGTTGCAGTCAAAACTCTTAACCAGTCAAAAGTACTATTGACCAGCAAAATCAGTCAAAAGTACTTTTGACCGTATGCTTTAGTCAATAATACTTTTGACTAAAATAACAGTTAAAAGTACTTTTGCCCAATGGAGCTGGTTAAAAGTACTTTTGACTAAGTGATTCCGTCAAAAGTGGTTTTGACTGACCGAATCAGTCAAAACTCTTAAAAATCAGTCACTAATCTGCAATAATAATTAATAATATCTATTCTTTATAAAAGTAAATTATAGGATGAAAGAGCGAGCGAAGCGAGCTCGGGACTTGGGGCACCCCAACTCGGACAGGTTAGGTTAGAAGGGGATGGCAGGGTCTAGAGAGCGAGCGAAGCGAGCGAACAGACCCCGCCATCCACTTCGTGGTTATTTTTTTTGTAAACCCTTGAGCCCCGCGAAGCGGGGCTCCTCGACTATGCTTTTTAAGCATTATTCACATCTGACAAGTTAATAGTACTTTTGACTGATGCTTTATTGCAGTTAAAACTACTTTTGACGAAGAGCGTTAGTCAAAAGTACTTTTAACCGCAAATTTGCAGTCAAAAGTACTAATAACCAATATTTTTCAGTCAAAACCACTTTTGACCAACCTGTTCAGTCAAAAGTAGTTTTGACTGATTTTGCTAGTCAATAGTACTTTTGACTGGTTAAGAGTTTTGACTGCAACATATATAGTACTTTATGTTAAAATATAAGCAACATTAGTTTTATTATTTGCTTTGTAACAATATAAACAAACATGCATAAATATTTTTCAAATAGGAAAACTTTTGTGACGTGCTCGCATTTATACTAGGAACAGACTCTTAAGTAAAAAAGTAAACCTACGTAATACCTACTTTTTGTTGACTATTATTTGAATCTCATGATTAGTGTAGATCTTTTGATGGAGATCCTAAATCCTAATTAAATAAATAAATAGTACCTACGAGCATTCGAGTCTAGTCATACAAGAGTGTCGAAAAGGTTTTTTTTTCCAAATAGTCATAGTCGTGTAACTACTGGGAATAAACCGTTATTGTTTAGTCAAGACACAGAATCATCAATCATATTTATTAGATTACTTTCTGTAATCTATCTACATAATAATATTATCACAGACATTTTAACATTTTAAAACATTTGTTTGTTTTTGTTTCAAAGCACCCAACAACGGGTATTTTACCATTTTAAACAATTGAAAAATAAAAGACAAAATTAAATACACTAGTTACAAATTTCTGTACATAATAAATAATTAGTATTACGTAGATTACAGATTTTGTTTTGGAAAACAAAAAATGTGATATATAACAAAATACAAAACAATTTTTTATTACTAAAACTTTTTTCTTACCAGTATTCTTCTCTATCCTTCTGATGTTCTCCAGTAGACTCGATGCATGTAAAACCATGAGCTGCATTTTATACTACACAGCACGGATATACACAATTATTATAATTCCCAAAAAATATTAAAAATGAGATTGTTTAGTCTAACATCATTATTGTTCAATTTCGCAAGATCTAATTGCCTGACATCACGATACTAACATTGACCTTGAATGACAATATAATATGGAGACCATAATTATAACTAATACAAATAATATAAAAAGCAGAGCGATGCTATCAATGTATGATATCATATTATTATACAAAGCATAAAGCTAATCGTTCAGTCAATCAGAAAATGATTATCGTGGACATCAGGCGGTTATTCAGGTTGATGTATCAAAGCTAAGGTCAATGTAAACGTGGTGGAAAATCATTCAGCCACGTATAATAATGTTTGCATGATTTGATTGTCAGCTAGGTTGACAGTCGATAGACATAATAGGGTCATACTTAGTACGAAAGATCCAAGGCGCAATTAATGGTTAAATTGAGTCACACTTCTATATCTATTAATGGATACATACATACCATCACGCATGTATTCACCGAAGGGTAAGACAGATGTGTACCTATCACCCACAGTTCGCCGGTATGTTTGGGTCCCATGTAATAAGGGGCGAGCCTTTTGCCTTTGATTGAGCACAAATCCTAACTCCAAGCTGCTACTGATAATTTCATAGAAAAACCCAATAACACTTTTTGCTCAACCTGGGAATCGAACCCAAGACCGCTAGCGTAGCAGTCGCGCTTAGAACTACAGGGCTATATCATAAGCAAGTTAAGACATTTACATTATAGCATTAGCCCATTGATATGCTGGAACTACCTATAGATCATACAATATTTTAGAAGTGAAAACTTCTTTAGCGGCGTTGTGAACTTTTTTTGGAATGGGTAAAAAATGTTAAACTCGCGTCAGGGCACGTGACCCTGATCGAAAATTCGTAAGCGGCGTTGTGCACTTTTTTGGAATGGGTAAAAAAATTTAAAAACGATTTTTTTTTTATTTTTTTTTATTTTTTTTTTTTGCGTTTTCACTTCTGCCGGCACTCCCGGAGTGCAAACCGTCGTTTTTTTTCGAACCCGCGACATGCTCTGCAGTAGCCAATTGCTTAGCCACTACGCCAACAGTGACGTCGTGTATGATTCGATATTTAAAGTCAGACTTTATGTAGTAGTAACTAAGTTTATTAGATACTTAGAAGGAGTTAAAATCTTAGTCAAAAATATGTTATTCCAAGCAGCCGGAACTATGATTTAAAGGAATAATTTGGGGTAGGATAATAGATAAGGTATACATACGTAAACTTACGCCCTTTTCCCATGGGGATAAACAGACACCACATAGCGCTACCTGTTACGATCCTTACGTAATCCTTTCGCCATATCCACGTTCATACATCTGGTCATACAAGCGCACCCGACCTTTCTGAAGAACTTCATCAATAAGGTCAGTGTAGGTCTTTCTAGGGCGTCCCTGCGTTGCCACACTCATCTGTCATTAATTTTTTTTTGTTAGTCGCCTTTCACATATTCTTTCAACATGACCGAACCGTCAATAGCATGCCTAGAATTAATAACATTCCTAAAATAGTCTTCTTAATGAAAACTTTGAAGGTTCTAGCAAAAACTTTGTCATCTAATCTGTCGCTGGTATTTTTACACATAATCGATTTTGACACCTGGAAGTAAATGAGCAGACTAATTTCTTCTTCTCGACCCTTAAATCTGAAAACCGGTAACGCTACTTGGCGACAGGATTTATAATTCTGGTAACTTTTCATAGGAGTTCTTCTACATTACTGCTTACCAAAAGGTGTGAATGAATGTTCTCACAAGATTTAGTTTGAGGGTCCATAGCAGATGGATTGGATAGATCGCGGGTGGCATTGCCTTTTCCTGAAACTCACCGAGAGTAGTTATTTTTCAAGCTCTTGTCTAGGGCTTTTGTCTGGGCTTAGAGTTAATACATTAATAAATAAGTGACATCACTGATTGCATGTAACTAGGAAACATGAATGTCCCCTTATAATTGCTCCTAAGTGATTTAATTGATTTCGTTTCATTATAGTATCTTGGATTTTTCCTCTTGTTATGAAAAACTGTTATATTTCAGTCTCACGCGCCAGTATAAAATGTCGGATATAATCAAGGAACAATTGTGTTTTTCATCAGTATTCATCATTGTGTTAAAGGTAAAGTTAATTTGATTTCATTCTCATTTTTACAAAAACAAAATTTCGTTTAAAAGCTATCAAGCAGTATTATTTCTTTCAGTTTAATTAAATTATCCGTTTAAGTAAGTTGATCGCGATCCGCTGGACTTCTTGGTGTCGCGTATATTGTGCAATTAATCTAAGTTCTCCATCTTATGTATCCAGTCTGGTACAGATCCTCTGATATAGGTTTTTGTCGTTCAAAAGTCAATCAGTTTAGTCAATCTACATTTACAAAAATCGTACGTATGTATAACTACATAATTATTTTTTATTGCTATTTAAATGCATAGGAGCATTTCGATTAATGTCGTTTATCCTTATCCTTACATATAATAAAATTTTGTTATTTTGTTTAGTGCATTATTCTTTCTTCTTTAAATTTTATTTCTTGTTTGTAAGAGGTATTCTCTGGAGGTAGGTACTGGTGCGATTACAAAAGTTCTTACACTGATAAAAAGTACACTTTTGCCAAGTGTCATACATTGGCTTTCTTTTATAGTACGGTATACATTGATCCAGGCAGAAGAAGTCGGGCAGAAGCGAGTTCATAGAATAAAATTATGATCTTCGAAAAGGGTCGTGATTTTAACATAACCCAAGTCAATGGACAGCTAATTAGTTCCCTGTTTTTCACAATAATTTGTAATTTATTTCCAGATATTATAAAGCTTGAAGATGAAAGTGCTGCTAGTGTTATCAGTGCTGGTTGCCCTCGCGGCGGCGGATACTCTAACACCTTCAGAGCTAGAAATTCTAGAAAAATTCGACTTCGAAACCTTCCTAGCCAATAAGGAGCAAAGTCAGATCATTTTCGACTGTATGCTGGAGAAAGGAGATTGTGGCAACTATAAAAAATTGGCAGGTAAGTCAATGAACGTTTTGTTCTTCTGGGCAATGATGTTTCAGGATACTACTTTGAACTGCAGGACTAGCTCATATTAATGCAACGAATTGTGTTTGGTTGTGGTGGTCAATGCTCGTGTTATCTCTGTATGAGAAGAAGCATTTTGCCTTGCAGTGGTACAATAATTATAGTTCGGTATTTTTTTTAACGTTACATGTGTTTGTTATTCGTCAAGTAATACGACTGGGGATCGGAACTTCTTTTCTCCAAAACACAGGTTACTTCGTAACCTATCGAGAAGAACTGTACTTTACTCACTAACTAGTTTAAGTTACATTCTACCAGTGCTTACCTATTTACCTTGCCGAATTCTGGTAAAAGTAACAAAAAAAACAAAATCTTTAGATATTATTTCGTGAAGCTAGATGTGCGATTCAAAATGACTTATAAACTCTTATTGTAAGACGCAGCCGCAAAACCGTATATCGTAGATTAGGTGTGTTATGGAAAAGCGGTGGTTCAGAAAAGCTGGTTTATCATACCGGATGTTAAATAACAAACAATTAACAAGTCATTTATTTGATACTCACGATTGATTTCCTAATTTTGTTTATCAGCCCATAACAAAGTTATGCATATTTAAAAGGGTACTGTCCCTTTATTACGTCACCTTGTACTTATGGGGAAGTAGATGAGTAGCTTAATTTCCCTCATTTATACAGGAAAAGTTTTTAACCAGTGCGTAAATTTTTTTTGGTAGTTCAGTGTCAGTAATAGAACACAATTCCGTGTTTAGTTAAAAAAATAATAAAAAAAATTTTCATCCTTATCCGAGTTTGAAATAAGCAAAACATGGACATAATCTATTTGCCATACTATCAATGAAAACTCTTGGCCGCCGCCCGGGCGCATGGCTGGGGTGAGGGGGTGGGGAATGCGCTAGCGCCGCGTGACAATAAAATATGGTTTTTAAGTAAACATGTTTCGTAAGCGAAACTTTTTTTTTAGTACTAAGACATATCAAAATAAAATATACGTGTTTAATAAAACGTGTTGAAGTTTATAATGGCAAAATTTACGCACTGGTTAAAATTTTTTCCTGTATACATTTTTTATCTATCATCGTTGCATGCGGGTAGCGCAGGGCCGGTTATTGTGGCTATCTGTAGAGGAGGCTTATGTGCAGCAGTGGACGTCGTTCGGTGGGCATAAAATCCAGCAACACTTCTTGGCATCAGGATTTATGGTTCTGGCAACTTTTCATAAGAATTCTACTGGCAATTAATGTGGCTCTATCTTCCTAAAATAAATGTTCTAAAAATCTAATGATGTATAGCAGACATATTGTTAAGTTATATCTACAAACATTTGTGTTCAAGCAATTTATTGGTTTTTAAAATAAGTTTGTTTATCAGCCTAAAACAAACTTATGCATATTTAAGAGGGAGAAAATTTTACGATAACGATATCAAGGTGGGTTAATTATAAAGACCAGCATTACGCAACTTATAAAAGAGAAACCACTGACTACTGATAAAAAAGGGTTTTTTCTTTTTAAAGATGGTAAAATCCTGGGCGGGGCGGGAGGGAGTGTCAGACTTTTACTGACTAAAAACCATCTATGTTCCTTCGTGTGCCCTTTGCGTTCCGGGGGCGCGGTATCTCTTTCGAACAACCCGCAGCCCCGGCAGGCATTTGGCCCTTAGTGGCCCCTTCCGATGGCTGACACCTCTGTGCGCGGAACATGAACGCGCCGTCGACACGGTCTGTCGCTAGTTAATAACGTACGGACGGTGAGCTACCCATTGCTTACCGTCCACAGACCGTGTCCACGGTATCCGCCTGCGGGAGGCGATAAAAAAAAAAAAAAAGGGATGGAGTCAAGAATTTGTCTATTATGTTTTTTGTTAGCTTTCTAAAAGTTTCTGTAAAGGGCCAGTGGGTTTGGTGATTTCTATGCTCGTTTTTATTTGACATGGTAATATGCAGTTTTAAATTGATCTCACTGGCGTAACGACAGTTGGTGTAGTGGCTAAGTGATCGGCTGCTGCGTTGCGTGTCGGGGGTTTAATGCCTGTACGGGACAAATATTTGGATGGCCTACAGATAGTCGCTTGTGTATTTGAGTTTATATTTTTATAAATGCACCTACGATACAGGAGAAATTCCTATAGGGTAGGACAGCATGTTTTAAAGAAAGAAGAAGAAAATATACTGGCTCGCTTATCGCTTTTGTAGATTACTTAAAGAAAGACAGGATTATTTAGCACTATCTCAAATTAAACTTATCAATTTAATTGTTTTATTATTTTCCTTTAATGATGTTATAATTTTGTTTTTTATTTTTATCGTGTATAACTGTGTAATTTTTCAAATGAATTTTTTTATGTTTTTCTGTATTTTTCGTATGTATTAATAAACCAATAACTTGTATGTCTGTTGCAAACAGTTAGTAGTAGTTGGGTATCTTTAAATAAATAAATAAATTTTATTGTTTCAGAGTTATCACTGAAGACGGTGCTCAGTAAATGTGCAGAATGTACTCCTACACAGAAGACTAAGTACGACAGTGTTCTGAAGCTGTTGCACGACAAGTACGAACCAGTTTACAATGAGCTCATGAAGAAGTTAGCTGACAAGAAGGAATAAACTTGGTTAATAAATATAATGTACTACCATTGGCATCCAAATTGAAGAAGAAATGTAATTGACATCAATAAAATAAATGTAACATTATGTATATTGAGAACATAAATTATGCACTCATTTATTTATTACAAATTCCTGGAAGAAATCCATTATCACTATTTTCAGTAAGTAAGTAAATTAAGTAAAGTAACTAACAATCATCCGCCTACATTTTTATTTGCAACAACACATTGTACAGCGAATCTGCTATGGAGTTTTAGAAGGCGCTTTTATTTTTTGTTATCGAACTGATTTTTATTACAATCTCTAATACAGTAGCTTTTACAGCTTATATTTTGTTAAAAGTTAAATAATCTGTCTAGATACTATGTATATCGATTAATAGATACCCTGTTTAAAGATCACATTGACTCCAAGATTCCAAAGAAAATTGATACAAAATTAAATCTTAAATTTATTTTTTAATCGTCAGCTACACGGAGTATCAAGAAAAACTTCTAAATAAACAAAATACATAAATTTATAATTTTATCGTAAGAAACGTTATCGATCCAAAAAAAAATAATCTCTTATTCTTTAAAAAATTATGCCCACGGCTTCGGTCGCTTGGTTTTTTTCATACGTCTTTGATGAGTGCTCCAAATAAACAAAACACACACTAGCACATAAACAAATAAAAAATCTCTTCAGCTCGATTGTACTGCTAGATAATATATTAAAAGAGTATGTTAATCTGTCTGCCTATCAGTTTGAAACCTCATTACTACTAAACAACTGAACTCGATCGTAATTACATTTTATGAAGAGGTAACCCGAGACCTAAAAAAGGACAAAGGTTACCTTTAACTGTAACTAAATATACAATGTAAAAAGAAAATTGCAGTTGAAGTCGTGGGCAAAGGCTCATTGCAAATAAGAACTTAAATCAGAGAGATCGGAAATATACAATACTAGCCGCCGCCCGTGACTTCATCCGCTTCTAAGTTAATAGATGTATTACCCTTCGGTAAGTGTACATTTTTCCGGGATAAAAAGTAGCGTATGTGCTATTTCAGCCTTCAATCTGTCTATATGCCAATGCCATCCACATCCGTTTAGCAGTTAAAGCGTGAAAGAGTATCAAACATCTATTCATCCATCCATCCATCCATCCTCACAAATTTTTGCATTTATATTACCTATTAGTAGGATAGCATTTGACAAAGCTTGTGCCCGCAACTTCGTTTGCACAATTTTTGGAATTACACCAACATTTCTAAATTATCACACGGAAACCCCACATTTTTTCTGTGATAAAAATTAGCCTATTTAAGGCTATGTGATATTAATTTCTGTACCAAATTTTATCCAGACCTTTTCAGCCGTTCTGGCGTGATTGATTAACGAAACATCGATCCGTCCAAGGTTATTTCTAATAGAATAAAATTATATTTCTACAGACTCCATATCCATTCCATATATCGAGCTTTTACTAAGACATGTGCAGTTATCCAAGGTACATCTATATCGCAAAAACATACTGTTATGTTCCACGCTATTGCCATACTATCTATACTAGTGAACTACATAGTAGCGAATTTACCGTTTTTGGCCGCAAACAAACCTATAGACCTACTTAAAGAGATACATACAAATGTGCAGTAGGTACAGTCAAATGAGTTACAAAGTAGTGACATTGTTCCTGTTTACTTGACTATACAATTGTAAATAGTAGGTACTATTTATCTATTATGCTTTTGTTTATGGCTGTTAATAGTACTTTATATGCAGGTTGAGCGTTCTTGAGCGGTTTCCTCATTCTATTTATTTTTATTGGATATATTGCTTAGGTACTTTGGGGTTTTAGGAATCTCTGAAGTTCTTGGATTTTGGGTGTATAATTAAAGTCAAATAATTTAATTAAAATAGACTATTAGAAGGCACTTTTGAACGCAGTTTACAAAAGGGAAAATATATTATTGAATCTAGTTGCCCATTCCAAAATGTAGTTTTGTATGGGGAAGAAAGTCCATACTTCCTCTTTAAAAAAAAAGGATTTACAGTAAGTTATTGTACAGGTTCATTAATTCAATAAATTATACGAATGTGAACACTATGTTCGAAAAATAAAAGTCACTCAAAGTACCTACTACAATACGTACCTAGTACCGCTACTAAATAAAATCTGAGAGCAAAATTAATTGTAATATTTATTACCAAGAAAAGATAGAAAAAGCGATCGTCTATTGTGATCGTAGATGATCGCTTCTACCGTTTCACAAAACAACGAATCAGCTAGTCACCAAATGTAGGATTAATATCGAAGAAAAATTGTCACAATAATCGGGACTGCGTGTGGCTTGGGTAAGATTAATCTTACCTAAGCCACATTTTGAAAGCTTCATTGTAATAAGTAAGGGTTTACAATATAACGATTACAGTAACCGTAAAATCTTTATGATTTCGTCAACCGAACGAGGTTGTTGACCTTTTGTGGCCAAAATACATAATTGTATCATGTTATCTGTTACGCATAACAGGCTCTGCGATTTTATAGTTTTCAACCGTTTAAATAATCTGTTATGTATAACAACAGATGTAAAATGTATACCCAGTCTCCTACTATGTCTCGTACATATTTAGTTGCTTTTAATATTGTATAAATTGATTTTACATGGTCTTGTCAAGAGCTTGAACTTTTAACATGTAATAACTAGGTACTGTAGTTATCATAATGACTGTCAGAAAAGTTTGTAATGGAAGGTTAAGAAATAAATATCTTTGTAGACAAATAGGCAAGTTGATCAATTTTAATAAATTGATCAATTTTAGTTCTGCAAACAATTGCGTATTGTGGCGGTGTTGTTGTGTTGGCTAGTTCAAATCTCATTAAACTATTGATCTTGTTATTATAATACAATTTACTTGTAGGTTGTATTTTTAACCTACTAGCTGCTGTCTACGACTTCGTCCCCGGTTTGCTTTTTTCATCCTTGTTTTGACTAAATACTTTCGCAGGCGTACGCCGAACAATCCACCAAAGTTTCTTCACAATGGGATCAATGGTTTAGGAACCCAATTTTTATTTATATAGCAACACACATCCAATCACGCCTGTATTCCCCGAAAGGGTTAGGCAGAGGTGTACCAAAGTACATCCACATATCGCCGGCATGTTTAGGTCCCATGTAATAGGGCACGAGCCTGTTGCCATTTACCGGGCACAAATCCTAACTCCTAACTGCCACTGAGAATTTCATAGAAAAACCCAATAACACTACACACACCACTCAATTACTCACTTATATAGATTTACGCATTAAATATTACTTATCATATTGTTCTATCTACACACAATATTATAAAGAGGAAAGATTTGTTTGTCTGTTTGTATCGAATAGGCTCCAAAACTACTGGACCGATTTTAATAATTTTTTCACCAATAGATAGCTACAATCTTCCTAAGTAGCATAGGCTATACGACATCACGCTACAACCTACGGGAGCAGGGCAGTAATCAAAGACGTAACTTAATGCGGGCGAAATGAGCCACGCTGACGTAGTCGCGGGAGCTGGCTGGGATATACACATGTGTGTATCATAAACAGTATGCATCGTACGCATGCTGGTATGTTTACGATTATATCACCAAACTGGGGTCATCGTAATGTTATTGACATTGCATCCCAAACCAGTTTCCCGATCACTGTTTTTATCTCTGGATACTTCAAAGGACTTTATTTTTTCTTAATCTTTATCAGGGGTTCCCAATCTTTCTTATGTTGTGACCCCCTTTACAGGTACCTAATCGCAATAAGCGATAATAGACATTTAGATTACTTTATTTATTTTTATATCGAAATAAAGCCAACAATATTATTTTTATACTTACTATTTATTACAAAATATAACAGTACATATAATAATTGTACATACAATCAATGAGCCTTATGCCAACTGTGCGCTAAGCCCTCAGGTCGCATCATGACGCCCAAGGGCGTCGCGACGCTCAGTTTGAGAACCCCTGATCTATATCACTTACTGTTTTAACGGGTTTTGAAACAAAGGATAAGTATTTTACAGTTATATTGAATATTGAGACAAAGATAAGACGATAATACTTGTGAATCTTATAATCCTAAATTTAAGAATGTTTCGTACAGTTTTCAAGCTATCTAAGGCAGGAGCGAAACTAGGGATTGCAAAATCCGGAGTTTTTTCAAATCCGGATTTCTGATTTCTCGTCCGATTAAAATCCGGATTATCCGGAGTTTTCGAAGTTTTTGGTGTTTTAAGTTATTTTGATAAAATTTATATAAAATAGTATAAATTAATTAAAATCTGCATCAATTGGCTCAATTCACAGCTCGACAGAATAAAAAACAACAAAAATAATCAATAAATTTTGGGTATCAGTAATTTTTCTCGTTATAAATTTACATAACATAAACTGTACTTAAACATTGATACTCCAGCACTCCAGTGGGGAGGAGCTGGAAAAGCACTTTTATTGAAATCGAAAGAGCTCAAAGAGCTGTTATTCAAAGTGATGCGTAAAAAGCTTTTCAGCTTTTTATTCTCAGTGCATGTTCACAAATCCATAAAAAATAGAGTTAACTACCATAACCTACTCTCGAAACGTATTCTACATGTCCCTCTTCATAATGCAAACAGACCAGACGATGCCCCTTTTATTTACTCACACATCTCTACAATAAAGCAAGTAAGTACTGTGATATCAAAGATCTCACCTCCCATTCATGTAGAAGAACCACAAAAAGCTGGCTTCTTTCACTGTCATACAATTAAACCGAAAATTGCTAAATTATCAACAAAAAATTTCATACATGTGCTCCTACACAAGTTCCTACTCAAAATAATCCTAATCTCAATATTACACACATACACCATTTCACCAGCACACATCTCATCTCACTATTACAATATTTACAATCACATTTCATATTACCATCACACCCACACACCTCATTACACGTATTCCCCGCGCTATTAAACACCTTAACATTGTAAAACAACTTTTTTTTGTTTTGTTATTTATTCCATATTTTATTCTAACCTATAAAAAGTTGAAAATTAGATTGCCTTGTTCAATCTCATATAAAGTCTTGATTAAAAAATTAATTTAAGCAACTCTAGCCCTCAAGGTACGGGCGCTGCCTATTATGGGGACTGCCATATATTTTATAACACATTTATTTTATAAATAAATTGTCACACCATATCTATGCTAATTACTAATAATATTATAAAGAGGTAAGATTTGATTGTTTTTTTGTAAAGAATAAGCTTCAGATTACTGGACCGATTTTACCAATTTTTTCACCAATACATAGCTACATTATTCCCGAGTTACATAGGCTATATAACATCATGCTACAACCCACGGGAGCGGAGCATTAACCAAAGACGTAACTTATGGCGGGTAAAATAAGCAACGCGTACGAAGTCGCATGCAGTTCGCTATAACTTAGAATAGCATACCATAATATGAAGTACTTTTAAGTTTATTTTGTCTTGTAACAATGCACCACTATTTTTTTATTTAATTTTTATTCTTATTTTCGCATTAAAGTAGGTAATATCGATATACCGATTGATTACAATCAAAATTATTATTATAATCAAAATTAATTACAAATATTATGCGTTATAATCAGTTTTGACTGAAATCCGAAAAAATCGAATTTGAGTCTTAAAATCCGGATTTCAAAAAGGCAAGAAAATCCGGATTTTTCAGTTGTTTTCGGATTTCGAAGAATCCGGATTGCAATCCCTAAGCGAAACTATTTAAAGCTTACAATAATTATATTGGAAGCATATTTTATATTACCTACATAGCTAACTAGCTTCTGCCCGCGACTTCGTCGCGTGTCCTATTCCACCCGCGTTAAGTTACGTCTTTGGTTACTGCTCCACTCCCGTGAGTCGTAGCGTGATATTATATAGCCTATGTTACTCAAGAATAATGTAGCTATCTACTGGTGAAAAAATAGTTAAAATCGATCCAATAGTTTTGGAGCAAATTCAGTACCAACGAACAAACAGAAAAAAAAATCTGTTTATAATATTAATTGTATAGATAGTCAGCTGTGAGCTGACTCATACTGATGATCTGCTGATCATTTACTCGTAACTTGTAGGTAGGTATTTACAACTATACACGCCCACTATACACAAGGCTATATTATATCTTTACAAAGCCAACATATTAAAAAACAAGCTTATCTTCTAGGTCGACTTTACTGTCTAGACTTAGCACAAGCTTACTAGGTCAGAAAATAAGCTATTTGATTGATATCTTCCTTAACCTAGCCTCGTAATACCGGGCATAAATATGTAAGGAAACGTTATAAATATAACCTTTTTTCAATGATAAGTTTTATACATACCCGCATGTACTTATTCTTCATATTCTCAGCATAGAAACATAATTGATATCATATTCAATTAAATCGTTTATAAGAATCTGTAAGAATTTTCCTATTGCATTAGAATTCAATGGGTACCTACTAAAGCGCAATAAAGTATCGTTACCTACCACCTAATTTAAATAAATATTTTATGTATTTATTTTATAATTGTTATCATTATTTCATTTGCCGTCGATACGCTAAGAAGAAGACCTACCACCAAGTCAAAGTCAGAGCATTTATTTCAATTAGACCATTTACAGGCACTTTTGAATGTCAAGAAGTTACAGTTTAAAATTGAAGCTCCGCCCCAAAACGTAGGTCTCTATGGAGAAGAACAAGAGTCATAATATGCTTTGATCTACTTTAAAATTAAAAGCTCAAGTTTGCAATTCGAACGGACAAACATGAAACACACACAAGATAAAAGCCATGCAATGAATATCATTACTGCTTGCGCTGGCGCACTGCTTTCTTCGTGACGTTTTGTATGCGGCCCGTTACATCGACCCCGAGCCGACAGGTTTGAGAAGGCTTCGCACCCCACCGGCGTCGTAGGGACCAAGCTAGGGGCCCACAAACACACCAACCATTGCGACAGTAGACGCCGCAAGAGGAGCACTTCACAACTTTCTTCGGTGAGTATTTTTCTATAAAAAGCTTCTTAGAAAGTGCTGTGAAAGTGAACGGCTGTTAGCAGTTTGTTTTAGAAACGTGTTAGCTCAACTGCGCATTTTCTTATTTACTATACCGGGATAATAGAAATCTTGTTGTGTTTTTGTTGTTTAATGAGATCGTTACTAATTATATTTTGTTTATGTTAATCGTAATACAAAAATAATTAACTTTTAACGTAAACAATTAACTTTAATATTTGTTTACATTGCAATAAACTATTGATGAATCTACTACCTACGTAAGTTGTGGTTGCAGTGTCTTATAAATTGATTTATAGAAACATCAATACCAACAAAGGATTCCAATAAACGGGCAATATTTACACCATCACTCATGAGTGTGGCAAGCGAAGGAGAAATATAAATTGTTATACCGATAGATATATGTATATCGCTCCGATGATAATATCGGTCGTGTGTAGGGATGCCTTAGTTGGTATTGATGTTTGTATAAATAAATTTATAAGACACTGCAACCACAGCTTACGTAGGTAGCTGATTATAGTCATTGATAATTTATTGTGATGTAAACAAATATCTATACTGATAATGTAAAGATCAAGCAGTTTGTTTGTTTGTAAGCGCTAACCTCCGGAACTACTGGTCCGATTCTGAAAATGAGCTAATAGGAAGTTAAATTATCCTTGAATGCTATAAAACTATAATCCTGTTGTGCTATGAAATAATTAGGGGATTGCAAGAAAATTTACGCGGACGAAGTCGCGGGCAGTAAGTAGCCAGTTACCTAATAATATAACATCATTCTCTGCCTATATCGTTTTTTATTGACCCTTTCAACGCGCATGCCCTTCAAAAAAACTCACATGTGCATCGTCTCGCACTGTATGGATTACCTGTATTTTTTTAAACAATTTCTTAGGAGCAAATGCCCTGCATACAAAGTAAATCATTGTGGATCCTTCTGTTTTTACCAGTACATACTAGAAAGTGGAATAAATTTCAACGACCGCGTCTGTCGACCTTGACTTTGTGCGATACTATTGTTTCTTTCAACTTTCTTTGATCTCAATATTCTGAATGGTGTTTTAAGTTTGGCACGAAATCGTATCTCGTACTTGTACTGTTTTTTGGTTAATGAAGGTTAGGACTTATGTGTAAGATATTGTGGTAGTATAGAGATACACTATCAATTGAGAAACTAAATAAAATTTCATTAATGATACTGTCCTATAAAATTCCATTAATGATACTAATATTTTATAGGGTTTTTTTTTTATTTGTACCGAAAAAGTTCTGAAACTACTAGACCGGTTTCGACGAATTATTCACCAATAAGACAGCTACGATCCTTACATACAGGATACAGGAGTATGTAAGGGTAGCAGGTAGCTTTCTGTGGTTTCCGTCTACCCCGATAGGAAATAGGCGTGACTTTATGCATGTATGTATTAATTTATTTAATCTGAACTTTCTTCTACCAGATACCAACCTGCAACAATGAGGAATTGGCTGCTATGTCTGTGCGTGCTGACGGTGGTGGTGTCATGCTACTCGCAAGGTCCCAACCGCTATGAGAACTTCAACACAGACGCCATCATACAAAACGACAGGATCCTACTGGCCTACTACAAGTGTGTTATGGACAAGGGACCCTGCACGAGGGACGGAAAGAACTTCAAACGTAAGTTTTTGTACTTTTTGTCTTTACCCAATAGGTTCAAAGTCGTTTGTACCGTTTCGATGAGGTATGCCAGAAACCGCAACTAATTGCGTTTTAAAAAGTAGTAGTCCTCGTTGTGAAGGAGCTCATCATGGTGATAGAACTTCACCGAAGTACTACCACCATACCTATTTCTGCCGCAAAGTAGCATTGCTGTGTTCCGGTTTGGGTGCTGGTGAAATTACAGACACATGAGACATTTCAACTTTGTCTCTGGGATGGCAATGCGCTTACAAAGCCTCTGGTATTGCAGATGCCTATAGGCGACCACTGTTTGCGATCCAATTAAATTTAAAAAGTATGAATGGTACAAGTGTTAGTTAGGTACCTTACTACCGGATATATATGCATCATACAAATCTTAACGTTTGGGTATTAACAGCTGTATCAGAAGATACTTTTAATATGCATACAGAACATTAATAGTATCAATAGCTTTGAGATTTATCTAGTATTCTCGCAGCCTGCCATATCTTAATTGGTTTGATGTCGTAGCCTTAGATACATAGAAGAATGTTGTAGAAAGTTTTATTTTTTGAAATTAGTATCTGATGATGATATGAAATGCAATTAAGATGCATACTTAGTCAAAGGACTCAATTTCAGATATCCGTGTGCCGACACGGATATCTGAAATTGAGTCCTTTGTGGTGAAGGTGTTGTTTAGAAATTATGCACTAGCCAAAGTCAAATGCATGGGTCAGGCCCGGAAATGCTGGCGTGATGATATAAGAGTCGTTTAGAGAAGGCAATGGATAGGGTTGAGTGGAAGACAATGGGGGAGACCTTTGACCAGCAGTGGGACAAAACAGGTTCATCATCATCATCATCATAATATCGGCCGCAAGACGTTTACTGCTGGACACAGACCTCCCCCATTAGATTTCTAAAAAGACAAAACAGGTTAAACAAAATATAATAAATGTAGGTCAGACTGTTATGACATGATATTTTTCTTCTCATCAAATTATTATAGCCTGATATATTCAGAGAACATCCGTTAGTGTACGAGTAGATGCATTTGATCAATAAATATTTCTCATTTCTGTGGTTTCGTTGTGAGGAGATTAAGGAAACATTATACCACTTATAAAAAATAAAACCACCGTTTTGGAAGCAACACTATGTAGTAAATTAATGTATTTTATATTCGGTTGTATTTCTTTTGGATAAAGAGTAGATAGGTAGCCCAAAAAACATCACAATAAACGGCTAACGCTGTGTGTTGCACGGGGACACGCCTTAACAATAGTAGGTATGTAGTAGGAAAACTTTAAGCCCATTAAAAATGCTACTCACGGAAGCAACTAACGCCATTATAAAATAAAACATTATTTTCTAGCTTCATTAACTACCTCAAAGTCTATGTTTACATCTCATTTACTTACTTACTGGAATATAATTGAATTAAAATTCTTATAACTAAGAAACTTATGTTGTAGGATTAAAAAAAAAATACGGCAAACAAACCGACAGCCCATCTGATATTGTTATTAGTGGTCCTAGTCACCTCTGCCTAATAATAGACAACTGCAATACCAAAGACCTTGCAAATGCGTTGCTATTCCAGAGACAAAGGTAAAATGTCTCATGTGCCTGTAATTTCATCGCCACCCAACCCCTTCAAACCGGAACACAGCAATGCTGCTTTGCGGCAGAAAAAAGATGATGGTAGCACTTCCCCGGATGAACGCTTTAGCAAAAAGCGCTACTACTACTAAATAATAATCTAAATAGCGTTAACAATAAACAATCCCAAGGAGTATTTTGTTCTAGTTATTGAACACCATCATTATCTGCTTAGCCTTTTCCCAACTATGTTGGAGTCGGCTTCCAGTCTTTGAACACCACACTAGCATTTCCTAGACCTGAATCACATAAGAATTAAAACAGACCTCCACGAAAAGTTTGTAGACTCAAATGACTCTATTTTTGATCTAAAAAAAAAAGTTAATTTATGAGCGAACATTATATTTTAAAGGTCTAACCCAAATCGGAAAATCATCATTCATGTTTACATTTCCCTTAATTAACCACTGGCTGCCAAAATTGCTGCATTCCACAAACAAAAATTAACTAGTCTTCCAACTTTTTATTCCAGGTGTACTACCGGAGACGTTGTCAACAGCGTGTGGCCGCTGTAATCCTGGTCAGAAGACGATCGTGCGCAAGCTACTCCTCGGCATCAGGTCAAAAAGCGAACCTCGCTTCTTGGAACTCCTCGACAAGTACAACCCTGACCGCTCCAACAGAGATGCCCTGTACACCTTCTTAGTTACCGGCAATTAATAACAAACCAGTTTCTGGATCCCAATGAATAAAAGTAACGTTGCTTAATTTCTGAGCAATCAAATAATAATAACTGTTCTTGATCAGTGGCAAATTATCATTATCATTCAGGTCAGGACAGACCAGTTTGATGATACCGTTATGTTATTAATTGTACTATTTATTTTCAAATGATCGATAGTTTATTAAGATACTAAGATGATTAATTATTAATTAAATATTTAAAACAGTACTTAATGTACCTCGCAAAAATTGTGACTGTCACTATTGGATTCATATAATTATTGGATCTTATCAAAATAATTATTTATTATGAACACCTCTAAAATTTGGAGAATGCATTTATAAATTATTCAAATTGGTTTCAATTTCTATTAGCATAAGGATTAAAGTAAGATATTAAAAATAATACTTAAAGTTTCCGTAGTTTTATTTGTTTACCATTTCCAAATACTACACCCGAGGTCCAGACACTCTTAGGGATGTGCTCGGCTATAGCCATGAACGTTATAAAAGGTTTCCGATAAATACTTGCTCGTTTGGTCATTAAATATGCGGCAAAACAATCTTCATTGAACTGATAATTATCGTCATGCATAATTAGTGGCGACATATTTGTCATACTGTGGTCTGTTCTAAGAAATAAAACAACTATTAGGTCATATATAAATGTAGGACAGATCGCCGAGTAAAGCACTCAGCTGATAGACTGTGCTCGAGGTTCATCTGTACCGTAAGACTTGTAATCATGAAGGTAGTTCTGCTCACCCTTTGTTTCGCTCTCGGAGTGTTCGCACAAGACCAGTACGGGGCTGGCAACGATGACTTCGACATCTCAGAAGTTCTGGGCAATCCAAGACTATTGAACGCATATGCCAATTGCTTACTCGGCAAGGGACCCTGCACTGCTGAAGTAAAACAACTTAAAGGTAACAAAACAAGTTTATGAGTAAAATCTAAATAAATCTAAGTAACATTTAATTATTCTAAAACTAAAAATAATTAACATTAAGATTGTTTTATAAATTAAGTGTATAACTTAAATAACGTAAGCTTAAAACCGCGTATTAACAATAATACTGAGTATAAATTGTAATTTGTTCCGATATATAGATTAAACGTCGTGATCACGCAAAGCTTTTCTAAATGTTTCATAACAAACCCATCCCTGGGAATGATATTTCTTTGCTTCATCCCATATTTTATTAAAGTTTTCATCGTTTTTGGGCTCGCTGATTGCCTTAAAAACTCTTCTGATTTCTTCTGGGGAGCGCTTCGCATACATATCTCTGTGACTTACTCCAAGAAGTGTATAAATACTTGGGTTTAAACAACTGAATGCGTCAGATTCTTCAGGAAGATATGCCGTGTCTGCTTTACAATAATCAGATGGTGTCACAGGATAGTCTTCATCGAAGTATCTTCCCGAAGGCAGACCTGCCATACGACCCTTATCCACTTTTTGACCAGGTTTCACCATGTCACCATATGTAGTAGAAAACTGAAGACATTCCTCCGGTATAATTTCAATTTTAGGCAAAGTAGGTGATGGTTCTCTATAATTAATGACTCGTACAAAAGTTTTATATTCTATTTGAGTACCGTTAAATCCGTTCCATGTTTCCAAAAGAGGTTCAATTAGAGATGGATTGAATCTAATTAACTTTGTCGCACATGCGTTGTAAACGAGTTCTTTGGGAAGCCATCCAGATTTATCTTTGTCTAAAAACTTTAATTTTAAATAAAAGTTGTGAAAAAATCCTGAATCGAAACGTTTGGATAAGCATTTTCGCAAAGTATTTAAATGACCAAGGCATTTTAAGAAGAACTCTCTTCCTCTGTTCAACCCACATCTTATAAGGCATTCGGGAAGATTATCTGGCGGTTTCAAAATCCCAAATGCAAAACCTTCCGGTACGCAACTAATATTATCATTCGGTGACTTGGCTACACCTAGCTGCGCAGTATTACGTATCATGGAACTAGCTCTCAGTGCTGAAACACGAGCTTGATTTACACCTAACATCAATTTCTCATCAGTCATACAACATTTCGCAAATTTTCCACTTATATCAGAATTATATTTTATGCCGTAAATAAGATTAGGGTTATAGGGTTTGCAATAATTGCGGTCAATTTGAGAAGCGACGCGTTTCGATTTAGACTCTTCGGTCACAACGGGATACTTTGGCATTACTACATCGTATAGAGTCTCTCTTAACGCCGATGGTTTACTGCCCATCGCTTCAGTAACAATGTCACAGCCTTCAGGTAAAAAAGGTACATGGTCGCGTGGCTTTCCTAATACTTTATTCCAATAAGAGTTATAGGTTGAACTTTTGAAATCGTCTACGAGAGTTTCAAATTTAGTAAGTACTGGTGGGTTAATAAGACTAAAAGCTTCAGAATATATTCCAGCGTTTCGCATATCTTGATGTTTTGCAGGTTTTGGCATAAAATATGGTTTCGGTGGAGGTATTATTGAATCACCGATGAGGGCATCTACTTCATCTTGTAATGAGCTCTGATTTAAAGCTCTGGCGACTGACTCCTTGGCTTGCGCGGTAGGTTTACCCGCAGCCACGATCCTCGGATCTCTCTCAATAAACATTCCCTCATTGCCTTTCCCACCTGGAATTCTTTTACACTTTTTCATGATTTCTGTTTGATATGTTTTTTGTGTATTCAGCTTAAAAAATACAATACATACCAACTTATGTTTTTTGGATATCTATATTCCGTCTTATGACTCTGCGCTTATGGCAGACATGTGTAGACAAATGCCAAATGTCAAAATGTTATTATTTTCTCTAGAAGAGTCAAAATGTTATTATTTTCTCTTGACTAAAATCTTTTTAAAAAGATAATGGTTTTAAATCATAGGTAATTAATTTGCTGGCAATAAAATATCGATCTTGAACTTCGATTGTAAAGATAAATATTCACACTCTTCGTTAAGTGGGTTGGGCGTGATCATTATTTTGTAATGGTAAATGAAATGAACTTCAACACTTGTTTTACTTTTCACAGACAAACTGCCGGAAGCTCTAGAGACTCGTTGTGCGAAATGTACGGACAAACAAAAACAAATGGGCAAGATGCTGGCTCAAGAAGTGAAGAAAAATCACCCTGATATCTGGAAGCAGTTAGTTGCTAAGTACGACCCTCAAGGCAAATACCAACAAGCATGGAAGGAATTCCTTCAAGAATAAAAAGATAAATTGTATACATAAACATCTTTATCAGTTTCCAATGAAAATTACAAATATTTTTCTAAATTAACAGATACAAGTGATAATAATAAAGGAGCATTCAAAACAATTATTTTTCAGCTTATTCTTTCTTTTCTAATTCAGAAGTATATTTACGCAACGATCGCCGAAATGTTTCAAAACAGACCCACTCTTGGGAATGATGTTTTTTTGCTTCATCCCAAATAGCGTTAAATGATTCATCTGTAAAAGTTTCTCCGGCTGCCTCGAAAACTTTTCTTACAACGTCTGGCTCTCGTTTCTGGTACATATCGCGGTGTGAAACAAAGAGAAGCGTCATAACGCTAGGACATAAACAAGACATAGCATCGGATTCCTGCGGAAGACAAATTCTGTCCGCTTTACATAATCTTTCGGGAGATATTGGAAAATCCAGATCAAAATATCTCCCTGAGGGTAAACCAGCCATTCGACTAAGATCCTTTTTTTGTCCTGGTTTTACCATTTCTTTGTAAGTAGTGCGAAAATCGAGGCAGTCTTCTGGTAAATCCGGTATTTTGGGGATTTCAGGAGAAGGCTCTCTGTAATTAATAACACGTACAAAGATTTTATACTCAATTTGAGACCCGTTAAATGCCCCCCACATTGATAAAAGAGGCTCTATCAATTCTGGATCGAATCGTATCAGCTTTGTTCCACAGAAATTATAAACTATTTCCTTAGGAAGCCAACCCGTCTTGCATTTATCAAAATACTTCAGGTTTAAATAAAATGAATGGAAAAAGCTTGGTAGAGCGCGTGTAGATAAACCCTTCCGAACAGTGTTAAGATGTTTCAGGCATTTTCTGAAAAAGTCTACTCCTTTATTTATTTCGCAGAATGTCAGGCATTCCTTCAAACTATCAGGACGGGACAGCTTACCAAAAGTATGATCTTTGGGCACTTCTGCGATATTATTATTCGGAGCTAACACCTGCCCAATCATAGGTTTAGTAGTAACTGAATAGTTTGCGTCTATTGAATTCACTATGCCTACGTTTGCTTGTCCAAGTAAAACCCTGTCATAAGTGACGGCACAGCGACCACGAGTGCCTCGAGGGTCCGCGGTCGTACGATGACCGTATGTTACGTCTGAACGATAAGGAGGTGAACAATAAGTGCGCACTACCTGCACGCCAGCCTGTTTGGAACGGGGTGTTTTATCAGGTAATGGTATTTTAGGCATTACTATATCATAAAGTCGGCCATGGTACTCCGTTGGTTTGCCAAACGTGGTGTCTTTATCAAAGCCTTCTGGTAACATTGGAACAGGATCTTTAACTTGTCCAAGAACCTTTTTCCAGTAAGATTCGTATACCGTATCCTTAAAATCTTCAACTAGTGTTTCAAATTTTGTTTTATTTGGAGGGTTGATAAGAAGAGTGGCTTGCCCGTTGGGTCCCGCAAACCGCATATCTAGTGGTATTGGTTGACGGAGCGGGGGTAGCGGGCGCTCCTTCGGCGTTGGGATGATGGCATCACTCAATAGAGCATCTACTTCATCTTTGAGCAAGTAATGTTCCAATGAATCGGCTACAGCCTCTGTAGACTGAGCAGTTGGTATACCAGCAGCAGAAATGTAACGATCTCTTTCTATAAACTTCCCAAGATTACCCTTTCCCCCCGAAGTTGCTCTATTACATTCTAAAGGCATTATTAATACTTTTATTCAAACATAATTATATATATAAAAAAACCCACAAAAATTATATGCAATATTTGATTTGACTTGTGTCATTTTGTTTTATTTTTAATTTTCGTTTTTATCTTGAACATAGAGTTCTAAAATAAATACTCATTTGTATAGAGGATAGGAAAAAACCATGATCTGCATGCGTTACTAAAATGGAACGTACCGGAATTGTTAGTTGTTGTTGTCGTAAGGAATAAGGTGCGTATTTCTATCATGGTTAAAATCAAGGGTCATCCGCCAGTAGGTATGAATCATAATATGCGTCTCACGACCTCTGTATCCGATAATGCACCTATTACGAACGTACTCACGTCTCGTAGATTGTGATAATCACTTGTGTTTGCTCTGCGCACTTATGGACAATGACAAACAAGGCTTTATATACAACTAGAAATGTCACTTCCTCTGCAGTTAGTTTCCAGCTTGACCAGTCTTGATATAGTTAGCAGGTATTTAGAATTATATTATTTATTATTCCGGGTATGTTAAAAACTTGGTACAAAACATTTTTGTTTCATGTGGTATCTGTACAATAATTGGTAAAAATAAATAGTACCATATTATTATGTAGGTGCCTACCATATGAAGTGTAAAAAGATACGTCACTTAGTCTTTGTATACTGCCTATTTCAGTATGTAGCATTGAGCAAAAGTTATTTTTGGTGTTCAAAATTGCTTTTAATTGCACGCAAAGTAACGCACATAAAACGTTGTGTTTAAGAGTGCATGCAAAAATAGAGGAGTCATGAAGGTATTTAAAATTAGGGTATAACATTTGGAATGTTAACATTTGTATGGAAGCAATATTATACTTCCGTGTAGTGTCTTTTAAAACCCGTTATTTAAATAGGTTTCGTCTTCTAGCGACCCAAATGAAAAAAATGAAAAAAAAATGAAAAAGCGTTTATTTTTTATCATTATTGTCGTTACATAATATACATAATTACCTCCGCCAAACTGTAAAACAGTTTGTTGGCAGACAAAAAAAAAAGAAAAATAATTACATAATGACATAATATGTTGTTGTATGTAGCTACCATAGATTAATATATACTAACGTAATAGTAGCTACAATCTTGGTAGGCCTATCCAAAGCTGTCCACAATTATTATTTTAAATTGATTTTTCTTTATTTGAACGGGCTAATGTCCGGAACTGCTGCTTCGAATCTAAAAATTATTTCGCTTATGGAAAGCTACTTTAACCCTGATTATTATAAGCTGTAGGGATCTGTAAGAAAATCTACGCGGATGAAGTCGCGAGCAAACAAGCAAGCTACTGATCAATAACCGCTTATTATACATTTTAACTAGTTAGGCATTTCTCGTTTGCCATGATCCCAATAGGATATCCCGTAATTTCCCTTAGATAATTATTTTGAAAGTGAATTAGAGAGAGCAGTATTACAGGTTATTTCTTACATAAGTGGTATTTGTACAACATGGAAAACTACTTTCTTCGCCCAGAGTTAATGGGGAAAAATCGTGATCTGAGAATGGCTCTGCAGTTACCAGGAGTTCTAATATAATAATCGTGATGATAATGAGGCACTTAAATAGACATACATACATACCATCACGCCTGTATTCCCCGAAGGGTTAGGCAGAGATGTACCAATTTATACCCACAGTTTGCCGGTATGTATAGGTCCCATTTAATAGAGGGCGAGCCTAATACCATTAACCGGGGACATATCCTAACTCCTAGCTGCTACTGAGAATTGCATAGGAAAACCCATACTTTTTGCTCGGCTTGGGAATCGAACCCAAGCCCTCTAGCGTAGCTCTAGTGGAAGTATTGACGAACAGAAAGACAATACTTTCAAAACTTGTAGTCCATTGTGTACTGCAATTAAGTACCATGCCCTGTTGATAGCAATTGGTATCATGGCCCGCAATTAATATCGTATTTTTTTTTTTGTTGTCTGTGAGTAAATCTCCAAGGATAACAGGCGTAAGACTATGATGTATACACATTGTTTCACTTACTTATTTAAGTACAAAGCATACAAAGGCATCAAATAAATCTTTGACGACAAGTTCTAATAGGACGTTATGTAAATACTCCATGAATTAATTGGTCGCTGACGTAGAAATCCCGTAGTTATGTCTAGTAAGTGTATATTATTAGTGTGTGATTCTGCTTACATGTAAGTATTCAATATAGCTCCCAAGGCTATGAATAGTATACGACCACCTTATATGATAACTAGCAAACTCCCCGCGACTTTGTGCGCTTGGCTTATTTCTCTCGCCATAAGTTACGTCTTTGGTTAACCCTTAACTGCAGGTGACGCGCATGCGCGTCAAAAAACGCACATGTTTGTTCCCCGCACTGAAAGGGTTAATGCTCCGCTCTCGTGTGTCGTAGCGTGATGTTATATAGTCTATGTTACTACAAAATAATGTAGCTATCTATTAGTGAAATGGTAAAATCGGTCCAGTAGTTTTGGAGCCCATTCGTTACAAATAAACAAACAAAAACCTAACCTCTTTGTAATATTAGTATTTTAGTATAGATAACCGCGCATCTTGTAGATAATATTTCGCTTCATGCAGACTACTAATACTTTATCTACTATAATATTATAAAGCTGAAGAGTTTGTTTGGTTAAACGCGTTAATTTCCGGAAATACTGGTTCGAATGGAAAATTATTTTTGTATTGGTTAGTCCTTTAAACGAGGAATGCTATAGGCTATAGAACATCACGCTACGACACTTGAGAGCGGAGCTATAACTAAAGACGTAACCTAACACGGGTGATAAAAACCACGCGAATGAAATCGTGGATAGAAGCAAGTAAAGAAATATTTATGTAAAAGTATATGTATAACAATTTCAGTTCACCATGAAGGCTGACTGTGTACTCTTCGCCACCTTACTGGCTGTAGTGGCAGCCGACTTCTACAACCCCAAGTACGACAGCTTCGATGTTCAGCCCCTGTTAGAGAACGACAGGATACTCCTTAGCTATACCAAGTGTTTCCTTGACCAGGGACCCTGCACACCTGATGCTAAGGATTTCAAGAGTAAGCAAATTGTTATTTTTCTTTACGAGGGAATTTGACAACATTTACTAATATTCTACGACAACTTCTCTAACTGCTCTGACTCGTTAGTCTAGTGGTCCTAAACGCGACTGCTACGCTGCCGCTGGAGGTCTTGGGTTTGATTCCCAGGTCGAGCAAAGTGTTATTGGGTTTTTCTATGAGGTCGGAGTTAGGATTTGTGCCTGGTTAATGGCAATGGTTAACTTTCGAACCGCCATTAAGTTTGAATCGTACTAAACCCAATTATATCTAATAATAATTCACCTATTCCTGTATTTATCCATCAAGGATCTAAAAGCGTCTGCTCTTGTAAACTTCCTCTCTTAAGTGAGAAGAGACAATAAGCTATTACCCAGTTATTTTCCATAATGTTGTCTTGTGAGTTGATATTGTTTTTACTATATAATAACTATCTAATAGTGTGGACGGTTGAGATAGGTCAGTGTAAAAGAATAAATAGCCAGTTTTTTAAATGTACCCTGCCACATGAATTACTTTTCACGTTTGTCTCTTTTATTTTTCCTAAGGGGGTATAGGTAGATACCTTAGTCGTGGGCGCGGAGCCTGCGTCAACAGAATACCGTGCTCCTGACTCCTAGTAACAAGAGGAACCGAGGGGTTTAAGACTGTTCCAGTCCGACGTAATCCTCCCTTCTTCCTTGACGGAGGGCATCCATGAGGATTTCCCGACGGAAAAAATGGTGTAGGTTCCTACTATTTTTCATTCTAATCTTTTGTTTTTCTCTACAGAAGTAATACCAGAGGCTTTGGCGACCACGTGCGGCAAATGCAGTCCAAAACAGAAGCAGTTAATAAAGAAGGTGATCAAGGCTGTGATCGCCCGACATCCTGAAGCGTGGGAGCAGCTCAGCGACAAATACGACAAGGACAAGAAATTCAAAGAGTCCTTCGATAAATTTCTAGCAGAAGACGACTAAACGCAACTAAGATATTGTGATTTGTGTAGGCGCTTTTTTATTAGATTTTTTTTCATCCTAACTTTAATATTATAAATGTGAAAGAAAGATTGTTAGTTTGTTTGTTACGTGATCACGCCAAAACCACTACCATCTTTAAATATCTATCTATCAGCCTGCAATTTTGCATGTACAGAAACGGACTTATACCTTTCATCCCGAAAAAAAATACTGTTCCCGTGGATAACCACAATTACTTTCTTATGATAATACATGGCACATGGACTAAGTCGTGTGCAAGGCTAGTTTGATATAAAACTAAGAATTCGGATGTTTATAGTTTTATATATTTCTTTTTAATGATTAGCAAGAGTGTTTATTTCCTGCAAAGTAACTAAAAGATAAATCAATGTACGTGAATATCATTGCTAACCCACTGAATTACTAGGTACCTACTGAATTTGGCAACTTAGGTAGGTTCTTATTATTGTTATAATAGGAAAATAAAATACAAAATAATCAATAAAAAAACGTAATTATTTATCAAAATAAACTCCAATTAAAGCTTTGTATCTACAGTTCTGATCATAATTTACATTTCCACCACCCGTTCTTCGCTTGCAAATCTTCGCCATCCTCATCAGCACTCTTCTCTTTCGTGCATTTATTGTGTCACGGATTCAATCTTGTTCTTATACTTGGCTTGGTAGATATTGTCAGGGTCGTACTTGGTGGAGAGTTCCTTCCACAAGTCAGGGCGCTTATTCACCAAGTGCCTGATCACTTTGTCAGAGCCAGTCTTTTGTTTTTCTGTACATTTGCTGCACTCATGTTCTAAGGCGTCAGGGAGGGTTTCCTTGAGGGCTTTTCCGTCGGGAGTGCACCGTCCTCTGTCGAGCAGGCAGTCGACGTATGCCTTCAGAAGGCGCTGTGACTCCAGGATCTCATCCACATTGATATTGTCCCACTTGTCGGTGTAAGTGGCAGGCTTGCCCCAGGCGACCGCCACTATGCAAAATAAGGCTACTGCGACTATTATTTTCATTTTGTTTGTGTTTGTTCTGGAAAAGACAGAAACAGAATATTAGATAAATTCTATCTTAAAAAATGTGAGGTCGATTTCTTCTTTGAAATATGGGAGTTCATCGAAATCTGTTACTATTTAATACCTCTGCAACAAAATTATTGTTGTGTTCTCAAGATACAAAACCAGGCTGATGGCATAGAAAATAAACCAGAATCAGAATGCCTAAGTGTAATTAAAACTCTTGACGCAATAACGAAGTAGGTACAACTTATTAATAAAACAATTCATGCGTACGATCTATCTAGAATCAATAATTTGTAATTTTTCCGCTTGTTTATGTAGAATAGCCATCTTGACAATGGTTGAGAGCTGCAGTAATTGTTCACAGAGGTTCATGGGCATGCAGTGTTGATATTAATTACTGTGATTACCTATTGTCTCATTGTGACTATGATAATAGAACGATTGTTAAGATCCTCCGTCTGTATGGGTTTTTTAATCGGATTCGTTTAGAAGAGTTTTAAGAGTTGCTTGAAATATCTTCCGTTTACAAATAGAAAGGCGATTGATGACTGACTCTAGAAAATGCACAGCTATTCATATGGGGTAAAAGTGCCGAAAACTTTTACCATGGACTTAGATAACTCAAGAGAAAAATTACACGTTGGTTATTAAAAAAAAAAACAAATTGAATATTCCTAACACTTAAGTGTTAGCCCTAGCACCTAACACGTATGTGGTGGAAATGTATGAAACAGTTGATTTTTTAATGAAGTTTTATCACTCGGATCTATAATCAAGTACTGAATAAATAGTAAAAGTATTCATTACATACAATCCGAACCTAGGCCTTATTCGAGCAGAACAAACTATGTACCTGCTAGTGTAATATTTAATAAGAAAAGGAAATAAAGGAAGTAGTTTATGTGGTAAATCATAGTAAAGTTATTTACCACACGATAAAGATCCAAGGATGTCTTATTTACTACCTATAAATAGCGACGATGAGTACAAGGCATATTACTACTTAAATTAAGTTAGCATTGTTTGAGGCTCATTTAATTTTATCGCATTGGGTTAGCGTGTAACGGTAGATGTACGTAGATAAATAATAAATATAAAAAATATAAATATACCATCACGCGTGTATTCCCCGAAGGGTTAGGCAGAGGTGTACCAATGTACACCCACAGTTCGCCGGTATATTTAGGTCCCATGTAATAGGGGGCGAGCTTATTGCCATTTTCGGGCACAAATCCAAACTCCGAGCTGCTACTGAGAATTTCATAGAAAAACCCAATAACACTTTTTGCTCGACCTGGGAATCGAACCCGGGACCCCTTGCACAGCAGTCGCACTTGCGACCACGAGACCAACATACGTACGTACGTAGATAAATAAAGAAATAAATATATTCTTATATTATGAACACTACTAATATTGCCCTTACTACTTACTATAACATAGAATACGGTAACCATGTCAGAGTCCCTTGAAGCGGTTTAGAAACTCTGCCACTAGGCTGTGTGAAGTCGTTAGACCGTAGGTACTGCCCACACGATAAAGAAGAAAGAAGACTATACCATGGGTCTTAGTTGTAACTACGTAACTCCATAAACTGAAGGCAATTTCGTATTTGTAAAAAGCATTCTAATCTCATTTCAATCTCGATCGTTCAAAAATGTCCCCAATTGTAAATCAGTGAGCTCATTATTCCTTGGTGAGTTTAGATGAGCTGTTAATCCCTAGAATCGGGTGGGATAACAACCTTGTGGTAGTCTGTCCTCTTCAGCTTAACCGAGATAAGAACCGAGAACTGAGAGAGTGTTGTGATGGCCCAGTGGTTTAGGCGCCCGCCTCTCATACACAAGGTTGTGGGTTCGCAACCGGGCACAGGCAAGTACCAATGTGACTTTTTCTAAATCATATGTACTTTCTAAGTTTATCTTGGACAACACTGACATCGGTAACCATGTCAGAGACCCTTGAGGCGGTTTGGAAACTCTGACACTAGGGTTTGTAGGGTCGTTTAGACCTTACTGCCCACGCGATAAAGAAAGAAGCTTAACCGAGGAAGTCTTTCACAGAACAGACTGGCGGATCTAATTGTACAAGTTTCCTTTGACGTTCAAATACGATAAGCAATGAAGTCGATAGTGAGCAATGAATAAAGTTGTTAGTTTCAAGTTCAATAGGTTTACAACAAAATGCAAACTACTGGGAAAACTATTGATTTGATAATTACTTTAAACGATGACAAGTTAGTACCTACCTATTTAATCGTTTCCCATAACAAGATAACGATAATTGACACTTCAATCAATGGCAAAGATATTACCATTGTTTTCCTGATTGCTAATACCTATATAAAAATACATAATTACTATTATATTGCGAAAACTACAGTACAATATTACAATACCGGCTAATCTTAATGCACACTAGCCGAGTGCGCAAGAGATATTATAGTGCACAAGTGCATGTGCAAATACAGGTGCACTCCCTCTTCCCTAACTCTCATAAGCTGATGGGACGGCAATCCGACACAACCGGAGAGAGATCAGGCGCTGGACCAACGCCTGTACGTGCTTTCTAAGTCACGGGGGTGTCTCACCACTAACTTTCAAAGTCAGGGCTGCTACTGAGAAATTCCTGATGAAAAAACCCAAAAACACTATTTGCCCGACCTGGGGAATCGGACCCAGCACAGTACAGTAATATTCTCCCGACCCAGTTTTCGTCCCATCGGCAAATGGAGACTAGTCAAGTAGATGCGCTGGTGATTTTATGGTGCACAAGTGTGCTAATACTGGTGCATTCCCTCTTCTGTCAATCTCATACCCCAATAGTCATAAACCAGAGAGAAATCAGGTGAGGGACCAAAGGGATGGAAGTCCCGGTATACGGTTAAAATATCTATGTATATCTTAGATTACTGTGTACCATGTAAAGTGGTATATAAAAATAATATATACTTACCTAAGAAGTATAAATACTACTTAGGTATATGCTATTTTTAACTTCATAGGTAAGTTAAAAACCCCAGGCTTATAATTAGAATTTTAACATATTTCAACAAAAAAAACGTTTATTATCATATAAATGTTCTGAAACACGCGGAGTGGTTAACTCAAAAAGTGAATATCAAATCTGAGATCTTTATTATAATCCATATAAAAGTCATACAGGCAGGTGTTAGTAAAAATAAATAACTATGAACTATGCCGCACACAGCAAAATATCTATATCCGATATTCCTTTAATTCTACTAATATTTATATAATAGGTAGGGTCGTTTCGCCGGTTTCGCGACCACCTTCAGTAGGCGACCATTTGACGGACTAAGTTTCTTTAAATCAAGAAAATAGCATTTGTAGAGGTAACATACATAAAAAATAAATCTAACGTGCTTTATAAATGATTATGAAATAAGAATTTGCAAAGTTTGAAACAAATGGGTTAACCCAGAGCCGAAAAAATATTGCTAAGTGCGCGTCTTGATTCCGTGGTGGTGGAAGTGCCGCAAGTTTGAAAAAAAAATAACTCGGCGCGCGGCGCTCAAAGGTAAGTTTTAATACTTATTTCATGTTTTACACACCAGTTTCATACTTAAATTGTACAATCGATAAGTATGGGTTATAATTTAGTTGTATTTTGCTTCTTTTAAACTTATTATTAAGATAAAATCAAGTGGTCGGTAACCGAAATGCTTATTTATGAAAAACGTTAGATAGCGACCACATGGTCGCAAACCGACGAGATCAGCATTATTTTGTTTTGATTAATATGATCCTAATGCTTCATAAAGGACTGTTACAATTTTGAATGCAGTATTGTAAAAGGTTTTCCTTGTAGTTCTTTGGTAAGCGACCACCAGTTTCTTTGTAAGAAGTTTGTTTAATTTACCTTCAAACTTTGGCGCTAAACAGCTAAACAGCTGGTCGTAAACCAAAGTAAGCGAAATAAAGACGTTGGTTTCCGGCCAACATAATTTAGTATGAGAGAAATAACGGCCGCTTACAACTAAATATTACTATTTTTCAGTTTAAAACAAAATTTAGTCATAAAAAGCAAACTACTTATATATTTTTTTTTTTTATGGAGCTCCCAAATAATTTGGTGTCAACTATCATAATTTGAATAAGAAAAGCGGAATATGGTTCCTAAAATATAAATTTATTTATTTTTTAATATTGATTGATGTTGATTATTTTTAAATGTTATGCTACTGTATATTACTGTATATTAAGGATATTGTTAGACCAATGATTGTTGATTCTATTACAACTAGTGACTAAGTCTCTACAAAAT
Organism: Caradrina clavipalpis; assembly: GCA_932526535.1. Taxonomy (NCBI): domain Eukaryota; kingdom Metazoa; phylum Arthropoda; class Insecta; order Lepidoptera; family Noctuidae; genus Caradrina; species Caradrina clavipalpis. The sequence continues at coordinate 7,282,131 of OW052103.1, forward strand.
GTAAGATTGATATTTTTTAATTTATAAGAAAACATTACACCAAATTGTTACCATTTTTATTTTTATGAAAAGGCAAAAAATTAAAATATATTTAAAGCGATTATAATTGTTTTATTGGCATATTTTTCATATTAAAATAGCGGTCGCAAACCACTGGTGGTCATAAACTGATAAAAATGGTCGTAAACCGACGTTTTCGCTATATTTTCACATTTTCAGCATTTTATAAATATTTTTGTATGAATGTATGTTATTTTATGTTTTTGTATCCAAACTACATTATATTTGGGACAAATTCACATTAACATATACTATTTTGCGTGTAAACAACATTTTTTTTTCCTCATCTGAAGTGGGCAACCCAGCTAACTGGTCGCTAACCGGCGAAATCACCCTACACCCTTTATAGCAGAACTTTTTAAGTCATAATTTTATTTTGCATAACAACTGGTAGTCATTTGGCATCACTCATTTAGCGTACATCCTACTACTATTATAAAGGCGAAAGTTTGTATGTATGGATGTATGTATGGATGTTTGTTACTCTTTCACGCTTAAACGGCTGAATGGATCTGGATGAAATTTGGCACAAAGATAGATTATAGTCTGGAATAACACATAGGCTACTTTTTATCCCGGGAAAATGTACGGTACCCGTAGGATAACACATCAACTGTGACGCGGACGAAGTCGCGGGCAGAAGCTAGTTTATAACATAATTTTGTAAGAAAGAATCCTCATTAGGCATAAATTTCATTTCCATTATAATTAAAAACTAGAACCATCATATCACAGAAAGTTCTCAGCCAGAATCGTCTTTTAACATACATTTCGTATCAAAGTCCCTAGAGATAGCTTAAAAGGCATAGTCGGGGAGCCCGACGCGGGGCTCAAGGGTTTACACAAAAAATAACCATGAAGTGGATGGCGGGTTCTGCTCCCCGCCTTCCCCTTCTAACCTAACCTGTCCGAGTCTGGGTGCCCCAAGTCCCGAGCTCGCTTCGCTCGTTCTTTATAAACGTTATACTAAACGAAATTATGCAAAATTATAAGTACCTATTCCAAAAGTAATTATGCCAAATAAATTTCTGCCATTTTAAATTCGGACATAAAAACATTCGGCCAAAAATAATTATACTATAAAAATGTTATGTCTTAAAAATGATCGTCTAAAGAAGTTTATGCAAGGTGAGTTATGCCAAATAGGTTTCGGAGTATCAAGTTTCTGCCAAATAGAACATACCCTTATATAATATTATAAATGCGAAAGTTTGTGAAGATGGATGGATTGTTACTCTTTCACGCTTAAACGGCTGAACGGATCTGGATGAAATTTGGCACTGAGATATTATATCAAATTTGACGAGGATGATGTCGCGGGCAGAAGCTAGTTTTATAATTATATAATTAGGACAGACGAAGTGCTCTTTAATAATTTTCCTGAATGCACTATGGCGCTACACTTCCTGAGCAAGATAACCTAACCTATTTATTATAAACGATACCTATTATAATGAACCGGCGACTTATGGACTTACGTGACACTTATAATAATAATCTATTATAATAAAGCGTAATTACTGTAATCTTTACGATCCATTACTTTACAAGGGTCTTCGTTAAGAGCTAAACAAGTGACATTCGACGTTTATTAAACCATTGATCATAATAAATTGTTAAGAGCCTGAGCCAAAGGTAATAACTGATTTTAAATGACTTAGAATTTTATCTGAAATTATGGTGATGAAATAAGAAAATATGAGCACCATTAAATATAAGAAAAGGTAGGTTCGCGTGCTGCTGGAAATATTGTGGAAATTGTTTAATATTTAATATAATAAAGGATGTAAAAACACACTTAAAGAAGCCAAGTTACATGTTTTTTTTTTCCCATAATGGTGATCATTATTTTGTACTGAGACTTGGGACTGTAGCTTACGACAGGATCATCAAAGCGAAAATTTACATAGATGCTGCTATCGAAATCACAGAATGTCAATATCGAGTCCAACAATTGACTGATTAAGTAACACAGCAGGAAATTCCGTTCACTTCTTCAAGAAATTCACAAAAAACAAGAATTGGAGAAAGCGTGCTGAAGTTACAACAACAGGAAAGTAAACAATACTTCAAACGTCAACAAACTAAATAGTTATTGGTCAACAACACTATTATTTTTGTTAAGTTTTTGACATATGTGTGTGTGTCTCGCTAAGATGAAATTGTTAATTACGAGAATTGACTTTCTGATGTAATATCGGAGTAGATAATTATCTACTTATTAAAAAAAGTTTACGTCACAGTACAAGGGCAAACAACTGTAGTGTACCACCATCACACCATTTTATATTAAAATATTTTATAAATCCTTTTTACACAAACGTTGAATTTCCAGCATCACCTTATTACCACAGACAGGTACGAAACTAAAATCAATAAAATAACGATGAAAACTAAAGGGTGGTGACTCACCAATTTCCCGTGAGCTCCGTTCGACCCTTCGCTGGGCTGTGACACCAGCATCTCGCCCATACACAATTTATACTGCATTCACCTCTTGAATTAATCAGGCATTGTGACGACATTTATGCACATAATAGCCACCGGGATATCAAAAACAATGGTGTTGCATTACTAGGTAGTAATAATTAGAAGAATAAAACGCACCGGTCAATGATTGAGACGACTTATAGACTGGTGATTGCTGTTTTAGTGTTTGCTAAGTCATATAGTTACGTATTTTATACAAATAAAAATAAATTTGGAGTCTGTTTTTAATGTCAAAATAACAGGATTTAACTTATAAATGTTTTGGTAGACGGTACGAAGCTGCTAGACCGATTTCGTTATTATTTTAACTAGTTATTATACTTTAATTTTAGAAAAAAAAAATTGTTTCATGCAATTAAAACTAGCACCGCCCAGATCGGACATTCAAAGCGACAAAATCACGGACATCAACTAATATGTTCTTTTAACAAAAACTGCCTAACCTTTAAAATAATGTCCCACTGCTGGGCAAATGCTTCTTCTCATACAGAGAAGGCACAAGCACTGATCACCACACTTGCTCAAGGCGGATTGGCGATTCCAGACTATTATGGACCATCAGGCCTGTATTCCCCGAAGGGTTAGGCAGAGGTGTATCAATGTACACCCACAGTTCGCCGGTATATTTGGGTCCCACGTAATAGGGGACTATTATAGATTATTTATTTAAGTGTGGTGGAGGCATGAGAAACATGGTGTAAGTTAGTAAGTAAGTAGTTTCTCATCTTTCGTTGAAAAGGGAGGGTCTTCCTATCAGACGGGTGTTGTGTCTACTGCCCCAAGGGTAGCCCCAATATGCCATAATATAATCATGGTGGTCTCTTCTCTATTTTGATCATCTCTTATCGCATGATATTTCAATAGTGTGATCAAACGTGTTTAAAATAACAACAGCGCATCGCGAGGTCGTTGCAGGGAAAACCTATATTGAATCATTGCACCTAAAAATATCATCAAAATGAACAATAAAACAATATGTTACATGTTTTTGTTGATACCTGCATATAAATAGCGCTATGCCAGTTCTAACGTGGTTTTCCTTCACGGAAACAAATTAATTCCCCTTAACTGATTTGAAGGATACAATTAGGTGGAAATATTCTCGGAACTAGAGGTCAAAAGTTTATGCTTTTATGACTTATGCTAAGTAATAGTTTATCACAATGCAAAGCATTTATTTCAATCAGACCAGTTACATGCACATTTGAATTGTCAAGAAGTTACAGTTTAAAGTTGAAGCTAGTTGCTCGTTCCAGTTCAGTCAAGTATTATGAAACTGAATCACGGAAATGTTCTGAAAGAATAATGTGATGATGACTCATCAAATTATTCGTTTATGAAACCCTGATTTCAAAAAGAAGGAATTTTCACTCTAAATAGTAGGTCAGCCCCCCTAGCCAAGTCACAAACGATAATCGTAAACGCTCGGTAAGTATCAATAGATTTTCAACTTAATACCCAAGAGCCTTAAGTTGAAAATCTATTAAAGATTTCTAAGCGTTAGCGACTGGAACGAACGAAAACGCTATGCAATCTTCATTAGATCTTCAACTTAAAACCAAGCAAATAAAGTTGAAGATCTATTAAAGCCTACTCAACGTTTGCGTTTATCGTTTGTGACTTGGCTAGGGGGGCAGATGTATATTTTGTGGCCTATGTCCAATAGTGAAAATCATTCGGCTGAAATAATCATGAAGATGAGTCATCAGTCGGTGACCGATGACTGATGACTCATCATCATGATCATTTGATGACATAATAATACATTGATATAATTCTTTAAATAAAATATAATAAAAATAATTGGTATGTTATGGTGAACTTGAAATGATACCTACACCGAACCGACTTAAAAATCTTTTAAATTTAAATAAGTAAATTGATTCATTATTATGTTTTTATAAACCGAAAATACCAAATTGCCTTAAACTGCATCGTGTCTGAAATAAAACTATGGTAATAAAAGTTAACTACCTACTACCTAGTTGTAAAAACCAAACCACTGCTAAAAAGCAAAACGTCTTAGGTATGTTTATGTTAATTAAGCCGTTTTTGCTTTTCGTTTCGTTAACGCTTAACACTCAGTTAAGATTACGTGACAATAGTTTAAACAAAACAGCCTGATAATTGATACAACGGCGGCAACTTGCTGCCGTGGTTGTGGTGCTTGATCAAGAAAATTACTCTCATAAATTCTACTAATATTGTAAATGGGTAAATTTGCATGGATGCTCGGATGGATAGATGGATGTTTGTTTCTCTTTGACGCTTAAAGGACTAAACGGATCTGGAAGAAATTTGGTACTGAGATAGATTGTAAAGTGGAATAACACGTTGGATAGTTTTTATCCCGGATAAATGTACGGTTCCCGTGGGATAATATATCAAATTTGACGCGGACGATGTCGCGGAGAGAAGGTAGTTATTGATTTAAATTGGAATTAAGTAAAGTTGAATTTTTTAATAAATATGGTATGACTAGGTTTAATCAAATTTATTTTATAATTAAATATAGCTCATTGCACTGAGGTATAGCGTGATCCTCCATTTTCTTATAGCGAAAGAATTTTCAGAATTGGACCAGTAGTTCCAGAGATTAGCGCGTTAGACAAATACACGTTTAACAAACTCTCTCATAGAACTGTTTAGCTTTATACAATGAACAATAAAAACAGCAGGTATCTTATGAAAGTGTAAGCTATTTTTATATAGGCTATTTTTAGGGGAGGCCTATGCCCAGTAGTAGACGTCTTTCCGCTGATATGATGATGATGTTGATGATGAAGGATTTTTGGAGTGACTCAAAGGTTTCCAGAAAAAAAATATCAAGCGCAATTGAGAGCCTTGAAATTATTATCACACCTGAAACAAGATCAAAGAAAAAAGAGGTAGAAAGTAGGCTGAAAATTCTGCAAGTTATTTCCGCAGATAATGTAGCTCAAAGTATTATGAAAATACTTACTTTACATCACAAGTAATTATAAAAATCCGTCAACATTACCTAATAGGACCTCATCTCTTCATCTACCCAGGTATTCAGGTTATACCCACAGATTCGCACACACGGCCCTGAACGAAACAAAAATATTTTTCCCAGTGCTTAGTGTATACTGGGAACAAATATTAGCAAATAATGTTAACAATTAGCAGACTTTAAACATTGTTAACACTTGCAAAAGGTTTTGCGTCTGATTGCGTGTAGATACGACACAGGTCATTTCTGTTTACAAAGCCATCAAGCCTGTATTCCCCGAAGGGTTAGGCAGAAGTGTACCAATGTACACCCGTAGTTCGCCGGTTTGTTTGAGTTCCCATGTAATAAGTGGCGAGCATATCGCCATTAACCGGACATCAACGCTAATTCCGAGCTACTACTGAAATCCACAAAAAAACCTAGTAAATGTTGACCTGGGAATAGACCAAGACCTCTTGCGTAGCCGTAGTGCTTAGGACCTCTAGGCTAACGAAGCAGTTTACAAAACTTATTTAATTAATCGTGTTCCTTTTTCCCTACAAAAGCAGATGATTCATAAGCGAGGATTGGACGGACCTTTTCGACCGTAGACGTCAAACCCTGGGAACGCCTAGCCTAATGAAATGACCGTCAAATTAATTATAATTATACAATTTAATATCGAAGGTGAAGGTAACTCATCGATTACTAGGTTTTATGAGTCACTTAACTTCTCAGTTAACAATTACCTAGGTACGTAAGTAAAACCGTGCTCTACAGGAAGATAAGTAGGCATACTATTTCAAATTAGTCATAACTATACGGTGTAAACTTACCCAGATGTGTAATCAATGTATACCCACAGTTCACTTTTATGTTTTTAAGTCTCATGTACTAGGGAGCGAGCCTATTGCCATTAACCTGGCACAAATCGACCGCTACACCAATCGTCTTACTCTATTGCCTAAACATACCGGTGAACTGTAGGTGTATATGTTATGGCATCTTGAATAAATCAAACATTTATTGAAACACCAATAAAATTGCTTGTTTTATTACATTATCAAAAATACTTCAACGATAATAGTTATTGTATTTCCAGTGCCTTGTTATTTTTTATGAAGATGGTTAATCAGTCTTGCGAGACAAAAGTTCTTGGCGTGTCTGTGTTCCTTTTAAAATAATTGTTAAAACTTGGTTATTATTACTAATTAAAATTATCATCTAATTAATTTATGTCTGCTAATTAAACCATTCTTTTGCTAATTAAAAGGGCTGAGCAGTATCTAAAGAATGCCGCAATATTCATTAGTTTCCTTTAAATTCGTAGATCCTGTATTTATTTGATTGTATCAAATACGCTTCTCAATCAAACTATTGAGAAGCGTTGATGCCATATACGTTTATCATGCTTAGACCTTATGACAATTCTATATTACCAAATAAATAATCAGCAACTAATATAATTAAATATATATTAACTGGTTTTTGCCCATGACTTCGTCCGTGTGGTTTTTTTTTCATCCGCATTTAGTTACATCTTTGATCACTGCTCCGCCCCTGCGAGTCGTAGCAAGTTGCTATATTGCCTATAATATTCCTTATAAATCTGTCAAATAAATACAAAAATATGTTTCAATCTGACTGGCACTTACAGCGATTATTAAACAAACAAACAAAAAATTTCTTCAGCTTTATTATGTAATTGGTAAAGTTTGTGAGGTTGTATGGGGTGATCTCTAGATTTACTGGACCGAATTTGAATATTATTTTACACTGGAAAGTCATGTTATTTGTGAGTGTTATAGGCTATATAACATCATGCTACCACAGTACCGGAGCAGTAACCAAAGATGTAACTTAACACGGGTGAGAATATCCACGCGGACGAAATCACGGGCATAACGTTTGTAGTATAGCTAAATGTTTGTATATTTCAAATCAATCTCAAAGAAGAGCATCAATAACCATTACATAACTTGTCGTGAAATCTATCACATAACCTAAACATATGATATTCACATAAGCTAAGGTTATGCAAACTAGGAATTGAATACTAAGTGATCCTAGAGACATTTAACAATAGCAGATGGTGGTTGCACAAGAGCATGATCGATGAGCGCGCGCAGGCTGTGTTAGAGCTGGTTCACACTTAACGGTAAAGCGAGTTGTGAGTCACCGCGACACGTTCATTTCTTCTGGCTTTGAGAAGAATTATTGACATATCGTTTTGTGGGTATTTATTTATTGCAAGTAAGATATTGTTGTTATAAGTAAACTAGCTATGCAGCCCGCTGTGTCACCAGCGCTCAGCTACGTCTTGGGTTAATACTCCGCTCAATGTAAATAATGTCAAGATGAGACATTATTTACAACGTTTCCATTTTCAGGTATTTCTGATCTGACCAAAACACGTAGTGTTAGTGAAACTAATGGTTGATTAACTGAATTAAAAGAGTAATTTTGTTTATTTTAAAGCTTATTTGGTGTCCTAATGTAGGGACTACTTATAATAAAATGTTTCACTGTCCAGTATAGATTATTTTTTTATTTCGTTAAATTATAATTAAAATGCTACAGGTATAAGTAAACTAGCTTTTGCCCGCGACTTCGTCTGCGTGGATTAATAGTTTCCGTTCCCGGGGGATTTCCGGGATGAAAACTATCCTATGTCCTTTCTCGGGTCCTAGACTATATCTGTACCAAATTTTATTGAAATCGGTTCAGTGGTTTAGGCGTGAAGATGAGACAGACAGACAGAGTTACTTTCGCATTTATAATATTAGTAAGGATAAGGATAAGTCAGAAGAAGTATGTTCACGAAGTCGGCGTGACCAATACACACTTGTACTTGACGAACTGCCTAGGTGTACTAAATATAATAAAAACTGTGTAGCTATGTGTGTACGTGTATTTAATAAGTTACCAATGACGCTGAAAGAATTAAATTGTAGACTATTTAAATTTAAATTGTACAATTGGTTGAATGAAAATAATTTCTATAGTATTAAGGAGTTCCTAGAACACTAATATTAGCAACATTCAACACTTGCATCTTGCACTTGCTTGTGCTTAACAATTTCGCATGCTTTATTTTTAAGCTAAACATGTATGATCTCATTTTTATGTAAGACCTTTTTATACCGTGTTTTAAGCAAATAAATATATTATTATTATTCTTATTTTGATTCCGTTAATTATCTCGCGACCCTAAGGTCCCGGACCTTTGGAAGGCGTACGAGGAGCCGAAGCCAACTCGCAGAGGCCCCTTACATGGCTTTACAATGAAATGTAACACCAGCCGACAGTTATCCCTGTTTGTACTATGCAAATGCACCCAAGGACAATCCCCGGCTGGCGCAGGACTATTGCAGAATATGGAAACAAAAAATAGGGCTATGGGTTTGGGTGGCTTAAATGGACTGGTTTTCTGACACTATGGAAGGACTGTGGCCCCTGCCAATCAATGTTTTTATGACACAGATAAAATGGCAGGGGGTGACTAGCACATTCGATAAATGGGCCCCCTAAAACGGCCGCTAGCACGTAGTGACGTAGCGACAAGAGGGCAACACAGACTGAGGTGCTTGAGGAGTGGAGAGGTATTTCAAGGCTATCAGGACAATCCCGGAAGTACGGTCAAGATCCCTACCAGCACCTTAGTGAAACACTTCCTTCCCCCGAACACGAATGCTCTTGCGAATATCCGCTCAAACCGGCCAATGAAGGCAAGAGAGAGGTGGGAGCTCTGTTCCTCGTCAGTGTTCACTCCGGCCGGCCAATTAAGGCAAGCCAGAGATGAAGAACAAGACTTCTCCCGGGAGATCAGGTCCGTGGGGTCGCTACTGCCCAACAGCTCGCCACAAGCTGCCCTGCGGACTTACTATTATTATTATTAATGTTGCAAGTCACGACTTCAAAAACATCCAAATCATCTTGCAGAACAGCTTATCATTCCTGAAACAATTCCTTGCCTGAAGTAAGCATAACATTCTTTGGCAACTAGCTTCAATTTTAAACTGTAACTTTTTGACAATTCAAAAGTGCCTGTAACTATCTAATAAATAAATGCTTTGAGTTTGAGTTTGGCGCAAACAGTCGTCCAGAAACCAGACTAAAAAAATGAAGGGTTGGCTCCGCTGGTTATCTTACGTACCATCTTGTCTGCATTCCATCTACTCATAGTCCATACGACAGATTGCAAAATAAGCAAGAGGAAAAAACAGTCCAATCATTCGATCAAATGTGTATAGTCCTTAATCGTTGCGTGTTCAACTGTTTTGCTATTGTCTGCACGACAAACTGTTCAGTGTTGGGCAAATGTAATTACGATAATGATGACAAATTACTACTGCTTTTGAAGTTCGTTAATCATTATTAGAAATTAACAAAAATAAAAGAAAATACTGGGCAGTTTAATCACAAATTAATTTTACAACTCTGTCATAATAAATAATTAACCTAAACATCAGTGGAACTATTGATTAGGTTCTGAAAAGTCATGCTTGAGAGCTAAAGGCCTTATTTTATAATTAAAAAATGACTGAATGAATTAATCAGACGAAAACGCAGACGATCGAAGACACAGGCAAAATCTAGTATACGTATAATTTAGAATGCAGAATAGACAGTTATTAGGTAAATAAGAACTCAAACCATTGCAGTTATGACACTGCTCACGTCAAAAGTCTTCCGTGAAACAAAGAAAATATCGTAATCAGTTCATCTGTATACATTTTGCAAGCGATACATAAACAAACAATGACATTATTCAGCTCAGGCTTGCGTATAATTAATTACTTAATGAGTACATTTCCACGACACAAATACACTCAATATTTTTTTTTAAATCGTGTAATGACTTTTTCCGATCTTGAAGAGAGTGTCCGACTCTTACTGACTAAAACCCACCCCTGCTTTGCTTGGGGACAAAATTACAAGTTTTAGGGAGCGAAAAAAAATCATTCATGAAAAACCTGTCCGGGAAAATTTCGATCGCAATAAATAAACAAGGCAATCGAATTTTTTAGGCTGATTAAAATTTATATAGATGATTCATTTTTTTTTTGTATAGGATGAAACATTTCTTAGTAAATATTTTTGTTTTTTGCTCATTCTTCTTCATACAGAACTACATTTGAGAAGGGGGCACTAGATTCAATATTCTTTTTTGGAAATGAAAATAAAAAGCTTTTTGTTATGTAATTGAAATGATCCAATATCCAAAATTAAAGTATTTAATTTTGATGTAATTTATTGAATTATTATTATTATTTTTTTTTTTTTTGACAACTCACACACGGCTATCTGATCCCAAGCTAAGCAGAGCTTGTGTTATGGTAACCAGACAACTGATATACATACTTATATAATTTATAAATACATACATATTATAGATAAATCACACCCAGACACAGAACAAACAATCATGCTCATCACACAAAGTTTGTCCTGGGTGGGAATCGAACCCACGACCTCCGGCTTAGCAGTCAGGGCCGCTAACTACTAAACCAACAGGCCCGTTAATTTGAGGTTTGAGAGAACATTACAGAACTAGGCAGAAAAAGGCCCATAACTACGAACTACTTTACCAATTCAGCGACCTCTATTGTTAATGGAAAAATACACGCCAGCCATGCAAGCCAATGAAATCAGACGAGATTACTATTACAAGTTTTTATGACGACATCTAGCGCCTAGATGGCGTTAAATTTTGCAGAAATAATTAACATTACGATTATAACAAACATAATATAAAAATAAATATAAATATTCCATCACGCCTGTATTCCCCGAAGGGTTAGGCAGAGGTGTACCAATGTACACCCACAGTTCGCCGGTATATTTAGGTCCCATGTAATAGGGGGCGAGCCTATTGCCATTAACCGGACACAAATCCAAACTCCGAGCTGCTACTGAGAATTTCATAGAAAAACCCAATAACAGTTTTTGCTCGACCAGGGGCCTATTTAATAAAGCTGACATGTGACATTTGACAAAATAACGGTGACAGTTCTAGGTTTTGTCAATTTTCTGTTTAATAAAACCCAAAATGCATTGAAAATCTTGACATATTTCTGTTTGACAGTAGATTGACGTTTATTTGAATACATGCAATTGCGAATTGTCACTGGAATTTGACCGGCAACTAAGCCGTATGTTGAGAATTTTAAATTTCTTTTTTCTTACTGAAATGGTTAAAAATATATTACGTCGAATAGGGACGACGAATATTTATTGGAAAATTATCACTTTGCTATTGTTTTTGTCGGTGTAGACTATGTATTTCTCATAAAAGCTTTCACTCTTCACCCACTTCCTCTTTTACTCCTTTTTGATAGAATTCTCAAATCTTTTTCTTTTATGGAGTTTGGATTTATGCCCGGTTAATGGCAATAGGCTCGCTCCCTATTACATGGGACCTAAACATACCGGCGAACTGTGAGTGTACATTGGTACACCTCTGCCTAACCCTTCGGGGAATACAGGCGTGATGATATGTAAGTGTTTCTAAGGTGCGAGCGATTTTATAAGTAAAACGATTGAATCGATTTTGTCAGATCAAGCTTTAATATCAGTGTAACATTAAACAAATTACAAAATTAAGTTATAGTGAGCGGAACACGTTGCAACATGTGATAGATATAGCTGAACATTTCTGAAATGATGCCTGCGCACTGTTAGCACGGACGCAAAGGCCAGTGGTTCTTCGCCGCAGGTAGATTATAAGCTGAAAACATAAAAACAAAGGTTTACCAACGAATATAAATTATTCTTGTGGCGGTACGTCATTTGACATCACGAAAGTTGCACCTACAATTCAACTAAAGCAAAATAGTTTGTTCTATTTCTCCTGAAAGGGACGAAGTGTCCGGTGGTTGTGGAAGTCGGTCGGCTGATATGATTATGATGATGAATAATATAAACAGAATTCGTATAGAATAAAATCTGCAAATAAACATGTAACATGTAACAATCTGTAATACATAATATCAATGATACTTACTTGAGGTACTGATGTATTCATTGGACTTTCTTTAAATCCGTTGCGAGATTTTAGTTTCTTAAAGAGTCAGGAATACACACTTCTTCATAAATCAAATAGCTTTTTACTAAGAAATAATACGACAAACCACAAAAAAATGACATGTAACAAAAACATGAATTAAGATACACAATGATAAAAAATAAACGACAAAATTTAAAATTCACTAAAATGGCGTCATGGTTTGGCCATTTTACTTTATATCAAATTTGGTAGGATTATAAAAACCTCCAAAGACAGATGGCGAAAGGATTTGACAAAAAATTAAATTAAAAATTTAAAAAACCCCCGACACGAAATCCTAAGTTCCCTTTAAAAAGTAAAAAAATAAAATACGTCGCCTTGGGGGACCGATGTTGCATTTAGGGTACGACCGTCCCAAGCGGTCCCCCAACGCGACGTATTTTATTTTTTTACTTTTTAAAGGGAACTTAGGATTTTGTGTCGGGGGTTTTTTAAATTTTTAATTTAATTTTTATTTTATACTTTTTATAGGTACATACTTATTATAATATCGATTTTGTTAAGCTGTAACATAGGTTCCTAATAATTTAATAACCCACATGACAAATCATTTTTTAGTTTTTCTTCCCCACTTTCACACCCATAACTTTTAAACGGCTCAACCGATTTTCATCAAACATGTCTAAGAACACTCGTACGTAAGTCACCTTTCATACAAAAAAAACTAAATTGAAATCGCTTCATCCGTTCGGGAGCTATGATGCCACAGACAGACAGACAGACAGACAGACAGACAGACACGTGAAACTTATAACACCCCTCTTTTTGCGTCGGGGGTTAAAAAGAGGGCAGCGCGCGCAGCGTAGTTGTTCTAGGAATAGACGAATGCGGCCAAACCAACGAGGTAGTCATTACGAGGTAGGTTTTGGATCGTAACCTCTTTTATTCCCTACTAGCTTCTGCCCGCGACTTCGTCCGCGTCACAGTTGATGTGTTATCCTACGGGTACCGTACATTTTCCCGGGATAAAAAGTAGCCTATGTGTTATTCCAGACTATAATCTATCTTTGTGCCAAATTTCATCCAGATCCATTCAGCCGTTTAAGCGTGAAAGAGTAACAAACATCCATACATACATCCATACATCCATACATACAAACTTTCGCCTTTATAATAGTAGTAGGATAATAGTAGTAGGATATTTTTAATTATCTGACGCAGGTACGTCAAACTGAAAAATCATCATAGTCCGACAGCTGTAGTTGCGGCTTTTCGCGTTGAAAACTCTGCGATACATTATTTCGTTTGTTGTACATGATTTTCCGATCTAGGGTAACTTCAGAGCATCATCATTCGGGCGTATTCATACGAAAAAATAGTCTACGATACCTTTAGTCCTTGAACAAGTGTGGTGGCCTTTTCTATATAAGGGAAGGCCTTTGTTTGCTCTGCGGTGAGATAGTAAAAGCGGAGTATTTTATTTTTATTAAAAAGAAAATGAGTAGAAATTCTGTATTTACGTGTCAGATCAACGTACCGTACTACTTACCTACTGTATTTACGTGTCAATTATGGCGCGAAATTTTATATTGCAAAAAAATTTCAACTCTATTTTTAATGTTTAACTTATAAACATTAAAAATAAAGTTGGAAATTGTTTTTCAAATCAAATTACCAATTTATAAAAGACAAAGTGCTCAAACATAAATAGCTACTCTGTTTATACTGCCTCTTTGATGATGGTCGAGAACCATCTAGTTGGACTATAGTATAGGTGACACATATGAGTTGACTTTTGAATACGTGGAGTGGTTTCCCGTGTACTATTTAAAATGTTACATTAATTTACAATCGCTGTGATTTTGTATAATATGCAAAAACGTCTATTGTACCGAAATTACCGTATCGATGTGCGTTCATTATGCAAGAAGATAGATCATTGTTGACCGATCCGCAATATCAAGAAGAGCTGTCATGTTGTTGCATGTGATTTTCACAACATGGATCACATTTTTTACCATGATTATCGGGAATTATCTATTACTAATACAATGCCTGGATAAGAAAGAAGGCGATCAAACTGGTTAAGGTGGCCTGGGCAGTTTTCATCATGGATTATGGTCAAATAATAATAATTGTGTTATCAAATACTTAATTCGGTGAGTCGAATGACGTGCAAAGGCTAGTTCAAATCAGTGGCCGGGAAACACATAATTATATCAACTGATTAATATTTCAAATGTAATTGAGTAAATAAATACAATAATAACTGTACTGTGCAGTTTCATTTCTTTTTACTCGATAAGTTTTTGTTTGATTTGTATTTACAGGGAACTGTCATTAAAATTCAATAAATATTATCAACTACTACTCAAATAAAAACTCGCTAGTTAGGAATACTAAGAGCTGGTTCACATTAGGTCGGACGGACAGTTTACCGTTGACCGACTGTCGGGTGTTGCTGTTCACACTAGACTCTGCCGACCCGACCTAATGTGAACACCACTGACGGTACGGTCGTTTTACTGCCCGGATCGTCACAAAGCAGTCAGTTTCAAAAATTTATTTTTATATTGTTCACAAGTTTTATCCCATAATAAACTCCTGTCTTCCACAAGAGAAATTAAAACTTCTGTATTTATTTCACCCTCCATATTTACGTGTTTTCTCTGCAAAAACGTCGACGAAAGTGCCGAAACCGGGGAATGAGCGGGTGGAAGGGTAGCGGGCGGGTGGCTCCGCCGCTTTGCGCCGACAAATGTGAACGGCGCTATACTTGCCAGTACGCCAATATTATGCCGACCCGACAGAAATCGTGGCTGAACGTCCGGTAAAAGTGTCGCCTCCATTAGTTTTGTCGGGTCGCCCATATGTGAACGACGCTATTGAAATACATATGGATCCGACACGTTTGTCGGCCCGATAAAACTGTCGTTCCGACCTAATGTGGACGCGCTCTTATGATGTACCTACTCCAATAATTCCTAAAGGTTTTGGTTGAAATAAGTAAATGTAACTCAGTATGAGTACGTATTTATGCGTCCAAAGCATGTTGGCTGTGACACATGCCAGAATGGCAAATACTAGGGCAGTGACATTTTGCAAATCAATTTTATTAATATCGATTGTAAGTCGTTAATATCTCATTCTCTTTATTAATATTTTAAAAATGCTTTATTATTTTGAAATTTGTTTTTAAATCTTTATATATATATACCATCACGCCTGTATTCCCCGAAGGGTTAGGCAGAGGTGTACCGATGTACACCCACAGTTCGCCGGTATATTTAGGTCCCATGTAACAGGGGGCGAGCCTATTGCCATTAACCGGGCACAAATCCAGACTCCGAGCTGCTACTGAGAATTTCATAGAAAAACTCAATAACACTTTTTGCTCGACCTGGGAATCGAACCCAGGTTCTCTAGCGTAGCAGTCGTGCTTAGGACCACTAGGCTAACTAGCTATTTATTTAATACAAAATATACAAAATACATTCTAAATACAATCGATATTTATTCAAAACAAAAAAAAAATTGTACGCACCCTTTTGTCGCGTTGCAAAATGGTCGCTTACGTACCGGACACATTTAAATGTAAAAAAATATATTTTAAAATACATGCCATAAACTGCGTTTTCTATAAAAAATATCAATAACCCATCATATAAATACATCCCATCACTAAACACATTACGTTACACACATATCACTATGCTTGAATTTTCTTTCAATTTGGTTTTCTTTATAGACAGTAATATTTTGGCAGTATTTAATTTAATTAGTCATTATTTAGTTAATTCCGTATTTTACGACTATAATATTAGGGTGCAGCAAAAACATTAAATCATAATTTGTTAATCGCGGTAAAGTTCAAGAGTGTAAAGGAACAGAAAAATTGTCACAGGCATATTTATCTTGCATGACTTATGTCATAAATGTCCGTTTTATTAAACAGCACTTGTCAAGACAATTTGCCAATTTTGACATAAAAGTCAGCTTGTCAGCTTTATTAAATAGGGCCCTGGGACCTCTTGCACAGCAGTCGCACTTGCGACCACGAGACCAACCAAGATATAAGAAACATATCCTATTATTATACATACCTACTTACTATTCATGTTGGTAACAAAGAGAATTCTAAAAATAACGATACAGCACACGTAAATGCAACGAAATGTTTCTTATCCAATACCTAATTGATGTATTTTTTTTGCTTTTTGAAGTAACTTGCTTTACCTATCATCATTAGTTCTACTTGGCGAGATATTACGCGTAACTTACAAAAAATAAGTAGGCCAGAGAGAAAACATCTAGTAGGTAGCAGGGCCTTATAAAGAATATAACGAACATACTTAATTACAGTGTTAAAGAAGATGATATTTCCAAAAACATTACAACACAAAAATACATATTAGGGTTTTTTTATTATTTTTTAAATAACATAACTGCCTCATTAGCCTGGTTGTCTTAAGCGCGACTGCTAGGCTAGAGGTCTTGAGTTTGATTCCCAGGTCGGGCAAAGTGTTTTGGGTTTTTCTATGAATTTCTCAGTAGCAGCTCGGCTTTAGAATTTGTTGCAATAGGCTCGCCCCACTGGGGCCGCATGGGACCTTAAACATACCAGCGGACTGTGTGGGTGTGCATTGGTACACCTCTGCCTAATCCTCATGCAGGCGTGGTATGTTGTGATATTTCCAAAAACATTTACAAACACAAAACAAAACATATTTTAAGTCTTCTTCTTTATAATCCAAATATTTTTTTGCATGTAGGTACCCTTGGAAGACTCGTGCTAGTTTTCCTCATATAATAATAATGTGACCTAAGCAAGCTCTTTGACATTATTATTGACGGTGTAATGTTGTAATTATTATTAACTAGTGAATCGCTGCGACTTCGCATAGGTGACTTCCGACATTTCCAATGAATTTTCCAATATAATTCTATCATTATTTATGCGCTTAGCAACACATATTCATTAATTTATCCATTCATTTCTATGTATATATTGTTTTAAATATATAGATAGACTAGCGACTGACACACTGCTTCACTCAGATGCGATTTACTGATGTAGCGAAATATCATTACATCGAACTACATATATAGGCAGAACCCACGGAACGCCACCTGCTACATGGAACTATCTGAGCTCTGATAAAAAGGACTCTTTAAATGTTTGCGACTACTGCGGCACTGCCACTGCGGTTGTCGGACTGACCACAGACGGTTACTTTACTCATAAAATTGACACGTGACGCTTATCCTACCGTAACGCATTACAGGCACTGTGCACGTATAAATTGACACAGCCTACTATAAACACTCATAATGCCTTGGCTGGTGGCCTTAATTGTACGGCATCCACAGGAAAGCCCGATTAAGCAATAAACAACCTCCTAGGTTGAATTGCGAGATGCCATACCCAAAAAAAATTACACTCTTAAACCTTTCAAAATAAATATTCGAAATTGTGGAGAAAACCGCATCAAAAATAGTAGTCTAGTTTAAAAGAACTAAGCGCGCAAACAAACACACACGAAGAACGATTTTATTGTACACTATTGTATTAAAATAGATTAACAAGATCAACTTGCGTGAACACGACTAGATTGTGGTTGGCGTTGGCTGGATTTCCCTACACCATTTAGTTCATGGCAATTAAAACAAAAAATTACTTATCAAAGCTTAGCAAAGTTGTTTTGGTGTGTGGAAATTCTCCATTTTGCACACTCCAGTAACGACAGTTATGTAACAAATATCTGCTTTAGAGTATTAAGGCTTCCAATTATCATAATAAAAAATAGACTATATTTACGCTATATTGAAGTAAGGCTGGTAATAGTTATTTGTCGATGTTGGGATGAAAATAGTATAATAAAACATTCTTATATCTTGCCTGGACGAAGGCCAACTTTTATCAAAATCACTAAACATATTTAGCGCTAAATGTGTTTAAATTATCATTCTGTGTCTGTTATCTTCTAACAATATGACAGGGATAAAATGATGTTCTAATGTTAGTCTAGAGCACAGGGATCTTATTGCAACAAAAATCAAATTTTGACATTTCAGATAATCACCAATTTTTACAACCATTTACATAAGTATCTACCATAACAATTAACCATAACACAAAAATTAGAAATAAAAATAAAATTACGTAATTACAAAGTATATATTATCGTATACTTTGTAATTAGTATAATTTATAACAAAGAAAAAAGTTTATGAGGCATCCACAAAATCTCATCTGTATCACTCTGTCAATTTGACAAGTGCTTATAAGGCTCTGGCATCATTGCCACGTTGCATGGCAATGCTGATTTTTTGTCGCAAGAAAAGGCCAGCCCTCTGGTCACGTGAATAGTCAACCAGCCAAACATTACATTAAATTCTTAAACAGGATTAATTACATGCGTGATGTATTCATGTCCAAGTTAATAAGTGGCCTATGCAGGTACGTACTAACCCAATTTTCAAATCATAGTTTGACGCGGGTCAAAGCCTCTAGGACGTCCCCGCCACGAGAGTAATTTGTGTAATTACGTCGCGGTAAAACCGGACAAATTTCATATTCGTCAACCAACGATTACAGACGTCACGCAATTTGTTGTATAATTTCGATAAGTGCATGTTTTCATACGTTCGTTGTTCGAAATCTAACTTCATTTATCAAACTTTTGTATTCGAGATTTTTCGATGTAAAAAAGCGCTATTAATATAATAATACTAAATTATTATTGTCCCACTGCAAGCAGAGGCCTCTTCTCATACAGAGAATGCCCATACCTTCTCTATATGAGAAGAAGCCTCTGCGTGGTGATCAATGCCCGGCAAACTGACGATTGCAGACTTATATTCATTACAAAATCAGGTTTCCCAATTTCCTTCACCGATAACAGAGATGTCCAAGATAAACTTAGAAAGTACTTAATAATATGAACTAAAAATGTCACTGTACATGCCCGGTATCGAACCTGCTACTTCATACATAAGAGGCGAGAGCCTTAACCACTAAACCATCATACACCACATTAATAATCCTATCCGTTTCCCAGCAATATATTTTGCACAATGTTACTTTGTTTGGTAGGTACTCTGGGTAGTTCACGGCAATGTGAAGTGTCTTTTTACAACCCCATTTATATTGCTTAGATGTTGTGTTTCAAAAAATGATTACAATAATACAATTCATAATGATAAATTAACCATATTATTTGCAGTTTCCGTTTCATAGTTACGGAAAAAAATATGTTTATCTACTGAAAATCACGTTGTATGTAAAAACTAAATTACTTAGTTCCTCCGTTGTTATATTTTGGACTTTAATTGTAATATGTTGTAGCCTACTATTGTGTTGTTGTTTTAATTGAAAGATATGATTCATTAAATCATAATTGCATCAATTACATCGTTAATTATAATTTTAATACCAACCTACACATATTTTTATGTGTGGCGCAAACATCGTTAATATCTGAAATAAAAGAACATACCTAATTACTGTGTTCAACGAAAACGTTTATTAATACATTTTTGAATAATATTGCTATTTTTAAACATAATTGGTTTATACTTATACAACAATCGAGGAAACATGCTCTCGATCACAACTCAAAAGACTTAATTAATGCCTACATAAGATAGATTACGCAAATAAAATTGTTCTTCTTAAAATAACTTTATAACAAAGTTAATTTTTCCTATAGGCTTACTGCGAGTATCGCCCGGAGTATACGGTAGAGCACACCGTGGCGGTGTGCCCCGCTTGGGCAGGGTACCTACCGCCGCGTCCACGTGGCGGCCATCGGCGGCGGCGAACTCTCGCGTCCGGCACTGGTGCAAGCCATGGTCCGGAGCGAGAGGGAATGGGATGCAGTCACCTCCTTCGGCGAAGTAGTTAAAAGTCTGACACTCCCTCACGCCCGCCCAGGGCGGGGGAAGTCACTTGATGATTTACCATCAATAAAAAAACAAAATATCTATAGGCTTAGGTAATTAAACGGACAGTGGACTCTAAGTTTTTATTAATTAATTACCAAAGTTACACAAAAACCCTAAATTACAATAGAAGATTAAAATAAGTATATAAAAAATAACAATTAACCAAAGAGCAGAATAAAATAGTTAGGCCTCAACCAAAAATACGTTACGCGGTGCTGCACATGAGAATTTTGTGAGTCTGCTAGGTACCATATCCGACAACATAATATAATTTATTACCCATTTGATTTTAATAAAGAATTCACGTGTACGGAAACGGACATAGGACATAGGGAAACTTTAAAAAAGTACTGTTCCCGAAGAAGAAGAAGAAGAAGAAGAAGAAGAAAACAACATTAACGTTCAGACCACGTGTCTTTTGAATCATGATAGAATTTTAAATATAACCGAAAATAGGTTAATGGCAATAGATTCGCTCGGCATAGGAGTCACGAATATAAATGTGGATGGATGGAGAGGAAGAGGGAGGCCAAAGAAAAGATGGATGGATTGTGTGAAGAATGATATGAAAGACAGGGCAATCAGTGATAACATGGCGGTTGACAGGTTGGCATGTAAGAAGAAAACCCCAAGTAAAATGGGATAAGGGCGGGAAGATGATGATGACAAAAGGCTCGCCCCCTATTACATGATACCTAAACAAGCGTATACAACCCTTCGGAATACAGAAAATACAGGCGTGATGGTATGTTGTATAACAGACATTAACGTAGACGAAGACGCGGGCAAAAGCTAGTGATCTTAAGAAGCTTGTTATATATATTCTCTATACTTCTAAAGTCTAGAACTTACAGGGCCAAAAGCCTACTCAGATTACATTTTCCTCAAAGCATAAGCAGAATTGAGAGTGGCCACCAAAATAAACAACCTGGTTGACACCTTGTGTTTTGCAATAAACACAACAGGTTGGTGGTTTTGCGAACAATATTCATTATTTTCCTGTAACAAATATAGTTCTCCTGCGAATGGAAAAGTTGAAATTCACGATAACCGTCACAAAAAAGCAATAACAAATGTCATAACACATACGTGCAACGCATTATGCATTCAGTTTTTGTATATTTGACGTCGATATGAAGACCCGGTCAAATATAGACGTTTACGTAAATTGTTTTTATGAATTTAAGAATTGTTAATTAGGAACACATGTAATTAAGTAAGTTGAAACGCAAAACTACACATCATCACGCCTGTATTTCCCGAAGGGTTAGGCAGAGGTGTACCAATGTTCATCCGCAGTTCGCCGCAGGCGCGTTTAGGTCCCATATAATAGTGGGCTAGCCTTTTGTCATTAACCGGGCACAAATCCCAACTCCGAGCTGCTACTGATATTTTAATGAAAAAACTCAATAAAACTTTGCTCGAACCCAAGACCCCTAGCGTAGCAGTCGCGGTAGCATCACTAGGCTAACGAGGCAGTAGTAGGTAGTCTTTTTTATGAATTAAAGGATTGTTAATTAGTAACACATGTAATTAAGTAAGTTGGAAGTGTTGGAACGCAATATGCTGGTAAAGATATTACATACATGTATTTGATAGGCTCTGGCCTTCAAAAGTCTAAAATATTACACACTGTTCATTTAAAATAATAATTCTAAAGCGCTTGAGACTAACAATGGGTTAACTGCAATCAACGAGGTCCTGTATGTCAATTACTTCTATTACACAATTTTCTGCACAATTTTAATGAACTAGGTATGTTTTACAAAGTAGGTAGGTATGTAGATTGTTATAGTAGGTACTCCCTACAAATGACTATACAAACACATAGACATTAACAGTATCGACAAGGTTTCATATTGGAACATACTTTAAATATAACAAAATTACGTAACACATAAGTTTGAGTTTATAAACGCTATCAATAATTAAGGTACTTATTTGCTTACTTTAAGCACAGTCTAAGTTTAGTACACATCTAAATCCAAAGGTAGTCGGAAGAACTAGAATCACAGAAACAAAAACGAATCTGAGGCAGATCCAAGTCAATACCTTATAGGTGAAGACACGTGTCCCAGAAATATATGCAACTAACCCGCGACTTCGTCAGCGTAAATATCTTCACCCGTTAAGTAACGTCTTTAATTACTGCTCTGCTTCCGAGTGTCGTAGCATGATGTTATATAGCCTTTGACACTCACAAATAAACTAGCTTTCTATGGCTACACGAATTTTCAAAATCGGTTCAATAGATCCGGAGATTACACCCGACAACCTCACAAACTTTACCTCTATATAATATCGAATATAGATAGTATAGATGAGTAAATAGAATTCTCGTAACCACTATTTACTTTTTATGACATTATACAAGAGCTAACATCTTCCCAGTTGCTAATGATTCATCTAACGAGACCCGACGAGGTGGCAAACAGACGGGTCTTGCTCAATGTGATGCATGAAGGTCGCTGCATGCTTGTTGCGTCTGCCACATTAAGCTGTCGCTCCGGCAACCACTGGATTATGCTAATAGCCTAAGTGGAACATACTTAAGGCGAATGTTGTGTTTAAGTACTAAGGGGGGTACTGTTTTTTGAGATTTGATGGCTAGAGAGAGGCAGTATTAAAAATATTTTTTATCAAATAACACTAAACTTCTTTCAATTCAACAAATAGTAATTAAAAAAAATAGCTATGTACTTATTTTGCGCGCGCACAGAACAATCAAATTGCCTCATTAAAATAAAATAACAATCTAAATGTTATGGTATTTTTAAAGAAAACATTTTGATTCATTAATTAGTACAAAGTAATTTACAAGAAGCATAATAAGATTAGGATAAACCCAGGCGTCAATTGGAAATTTCGTGGTAATCTAAATATAACTAACCGAATATAAAGATAACCTTGCACCGGTAGTTTTATAAAAATAATTATTATTGTTTACGTTTAATGAAAACTGACCTTCATCAAATATTACGTTTGATGCTGGGTTGTTCGATGACGCTATTGTATGTTTTTTAACAAAATAGCGCTTTATCCAGCAGTGCGATTCTGGAAATATTTCTCTTAATTTAAGTGAAATAAGCGTGAGGTAATTTCACCGAGGGAGATTTTTTCTAGAATATCCTGGCTGGTATCAGAACGTTATTACGTGGTGGTTATTGAAAAGAAATGAATATGTAAATTAGCTTTTTCTTCTTCATGTCGTTAGCACGACAGCCTTTTAGATCCAGTCATCATTACTATTGTAATGATGAATGGATGGATGGATGGAAGATTGGTATTCCTTCATGCTGAAACGGCTGAACGAAATTTGCTGAAATTTAGAGCACATGGGTTAATCTGTAGCCAATTTTTTAGTTCCCGTGGGATAATTTAAGCCTTTGTCCTAATTTTGAAGTCTACGCAGACGGAGTCCGTCGAAGCTAATTTATTATACGAATGGATTAGAAGTGAACGTCACAAAAATATGATCATGTCAATATTCCTGTGAACTACTGTAATGTCCAAAGAATTTCTGTAGTATAATTCTGTATTTTATACCAGTCTGTTTTTTAAGCTGTATACCATCACGCCTGCATTCCCCGAAGGGTTAGGCAGAGGTGTACCAATGTACACCCACAGTTCGCCGGTATATTTAGGTCCCATGTAATAGGGGGCGAGCCTATTGCCATTAACCGGGCACAAATCCAAACTCCGAGCTGCTACTGAGAATTTCATAGAAAAACCCAATAACACTTTTTGCTCGACCTGGGAATCGAACCCAGGACCTCTAGTGTAGCAGTCGCGCTCAGGACCACTAGGCCAACGAGGTAGTTTTTTAGCTGTAGGTCTTCCATATTAATGAAATAAATAAATATCAGTTCTAAGTAATATTACATTTACATACTGTGACATTATAACCACAAGTTATCTAGAATAACACAGCTTATAACTTATAGTTTCTTAGTACCGATTCTAGATCGTACAACCAATTCCGCGAAATAGGAAATAGGTTGTACAAAGATTATTTCTATACCTCTTTCTTTGATTTGATTTGACAATCACGACCGATTATCGAGCCGATTTTTGACAGATTTCTTCGTCGGAGAGAAAAAACTGGCAAAAATCGGCACGATTCTCGGTCGTGTGGGCAGACGCTAAATCATAATTTGACGATTTCTGATTTATTCTGATTTATTTATTTACTTTAATTAAAACGATCTTCACGTGACCAGAGGGCTGGCCTATTCTTTGGCCAAAGAATCAGCATTGCCATACAACGTGGCAATGCTGCCAGCCTTCTGGGCACATGTCCCATTGACAGCGATGCGGATGAGTTTTTTGATGCTCTATGACCTTACTTTTTTATATTAACTGTACATAGTTTGTAATTTAATTATTATTCAGTTTTGTAACTTTGTAGTTGATTATTATTTATAAGTACGTAAGTTATTGTTTGTTTCCCCAAATAAAAGTTATTTTATTAAAACGATGAGTTTGTAAAGAGTATCCGCTTTATCTCAAGAATAGAACATGTGGTAAGCATTAATAATTATACAGAACAATAACTAAGTAGGTACATACTTGTTAAAAACATTAGATACTAAATACCCGAGTGTTTCCTGTAAACAAGCAGAATAGCAACCACATTGTTATTATTATTCATAAGTTTTTTATATATTTACTAGCTTCTGCTCGCGACTTCGTTCGCGTCAAAGTTGACATATCGCACACCCAGTTAAAGACTAGCGCAACTCAAAATATCACTTTTTTTCAGAAATCGAAAAAAACGTTTTACTCAATTTCTATTTAGTATATTAAAAACATTCTTATAGGTTTATTTATATAATTGTATGTAGATATTTACTGTCATAATTGTCTTACGTTAAATGACAGTAGCACTTTATAATTGCAGTTTCATTTCTTCATTTTTGATTTATTTTGACTTGATTGAGTCTTTAACTAGGTGTGCGATATTATCCCACGGGAACCGTACATTTTCGGGATAAAAAGTATCTAGCCTATGTGCCAAATTTTCTTCAGATCCGTTCAGCCGTTTGAGCGTGAAGAAGAGTTAAACACACAAACTTTCGCATTTATAATATTAGTAGGATATTAATATTATTAAGAGGAACGTTTCTTTTTTGTTTATTTATTTGTATCGAATAAGCTCCGAAACTACTGGAACGATGTTAACAGTTTTTCACCAATAGATAGCTAAATTATCAGGAAGTAACATAGGCTATATAACATCACACTACAAAACACGAGAGCAGCAGTAACCAAAGATGTAAAAAATTTCGCGTGCGATGTCGCCGGCGGATCCTAGTGGTAATATATTTTATGATTAATTTAATATGAATAAAGAACCATTTCTTTCAGTAGATAATATTATGACATTATTTTTAAGTCGTAACTATTAGTGACTAAACAAAAAGTCTATCAAAACTTTATGATGACAGATCCAGACTCGATTTTTCATAGATCAATATTTTCCATTTGTATGTGTTGTTTTTTTTCAACACTGCTCAGGCATTTCATCCTAATTTGACTATGAAATAAGTATAGCGTGAGTAGAATCTACTCGAGTATAGTATTCAGACGGGAACTTTAATTCAAGGTTTTATTATATACAACACTTTATTCGGTAATTGCCTTTGTAAATATTTGTTTCATTTTTCGTATGTATACGGGGTGTAAAAAAACATATACCGGCTAACCCATTCAGTGCGGGCAACGCGCATGCGCGTCATAAAAGCGCGCATGCGCGTCATAAAAGCGCGCATGCACGTTGTCCGCACTAAATGGATTAACTACACATCCTGAACATCAAACTAAGCAACATTGAGCAATAATTTTGCTGGGAAACGACTTTCATTTTTTAATGTGGAAAATCATTGTAGGTTATATGGGTTGCAGAGTTTGTTTGAAAGAGTTACCGCGACACTAGAACGCAAAGAGCTTTAAGAGGAACAGGGATGGGTTTTAGTCAGTAAGAGTCTGACACTCCCTTCCGCTCTGCCCTGAAAGGAAAAAGTGATTTGATGATTTCGCATCCTTTAAAAAAAAGGTTATACGGGAGTGTGCATTGTAACGCAAGCTAAAAATGAATAGAGTGCATGCAATAGTAGAAAGGTTGTTGGGGTACTTATCTACATATCAGTTTTAACATTTAAAACTGGTTTTCATGAAAAAACGTGACAAAAATTTGGACCTACAATATTTCTATTACCAGAAAGTTCCCAAGTATAATCCAAAACAAAAAAAATATAGCAATGATGGAAAAACATGTAACCTTCGCCTTAGTTCTTTATACACCCTATATTATTTGATTTATCGATGTTAGACATTTCTGTGATGTGATGAGAAATAAAAAACTATAATAAACAATGCACGTAGTCTCAAGGGTACGTAACGGTCGTGGAAACGGAAGACCCTGCGAGCGTTTCCCCTTAACATAATTTTCAAATACAGTATGCTCTTAAAAATAATTAATTGACTATTTAGACCTTTGACTTTGGGAGGCCTTTTGAGGCCATTGCCCTGCAGTGGGACTCAACAGACTAATAATTTCATTTCACCTTAAAGCTGTCGAAGGGGCTTAGGTAATAGATGGTAAAGATAAAAAAAATCTTACATGAAAAGTAATGATAAGTGCTAAGTGATAAATATATTTTATTGTGATTTCAAGATATTAAGTATAATGAAATTAAAGTCTAAGTGTACTGCCTAGTTAGCCTAGTGATCCTAAGCGCGACTGCTACGCTAGACTTCTTGGGTTCGATTCCCAGATCAAGCAGTGTTATTGGGTTTTTCTATAAAATTCTCAGTAGCAGCTCGGAGTTAGGATTTGTGACCGGTTAATGGCAATAGGCTCGCCCCCTATTACATGGGACCTAAACATACCAGCCAACTGTGGGTGTGCATTGGTACACCTCTGCCTAACCCTTCGGGGAATAGAGGCGTGATAGCAAGACGGTAAAAGATGGTAAAGCTAAAAAAAAATCTTTCTTGGCTTTTCCCTGGGACAGCCAGACACTTTGTCTTTGTCACCTCTGACAAGAGAAAACCCAAAGCAAATAAAAAACAAAACCTCAGACAAAAAAAAGTGATATATCGAAGGGATTCTCTACGAGTATGTTACACATACGATTATCATTAGTTACGTCAGTTTCCTATTAGCAACAGAAAATGCGAACAGATACATGCGTAAAATACAAGTGTATTATATTAAATTGAAATTCTATTAGCATGTTGTCCTATTAGAATTAATGAGTAAGTAGGTATGAGTGTACTCCTCAAGATTTAAATTAAAATATGTTATGTTTTTTTTAAACATTTCCCCCGCACTAGGAATTTCTCCCATGTCATGGGTTCGTTTACAAACTCACATATACAAACAGCCTAATCCGGAACAGCTACCTTTTGGAAGACCAAACCAATATTCGTTCCGTGCGGGAATCGAACCCACGACACACCACTGCGCCAACCGGGCCAACTTTTGAAGTATTGATAAGGTTTTCAAAATAAAAGGTACACATAGCTGATATCTCTGTATCAAATTCCTGAAAAGTAAATTCTGAATAAACTGTATGGAAGCGCCTCATATTTTTTTTTTATTGAAAATAGTTTCCATATCCAAAAAAGAGACTGAGTACATTCGAAATAAAGCATTGCGCATTTTTTTTTCTTATAAAATACACAAAAGAATTAAGTAAGTAAAATTGTTTTATTTAAATCATTTCCTGATTTACAGATTTGCTGATGATAAATAAATTTAAATATGAAAAAAAATATAGTGCAAAATGCCTGCGCCTGAGTTCAGTGAACGAACAATTTAAAAGTATTCTTTATTTCGAAATCAGAATGCTTTCATTTTACTTGTCTATTCATTTCTCAACAGATGTATTACAACGATCGTTAGCCTTTTTGCGAATAAGATGGATGTAGATTTAAATATGATTGTCGCGTGTATTGTAATAAATTGCATCTATTTTTATCAATATGATTTCAGTTATATGTCGAAAGTAAGTCTCAAATTATGCCAAAGTCAAATCATTTATTTCAATTAGAACCATTAATAGGCACTTTGAACGTCATAAACAAGACTAAATTGAATAATATTGAATCTAGTTGCCAATTCCAAAAGGTAGTTTCGTGTGGAGAAGAATGGGGAAAAAATTCCATACCTACTTACTCATAAAAAAATGTCGGCCTATTTTTGCCCCACAAATAATATTGACCCTTTGCAGAGCAAAAGCTTTTTCTCATACAGAGAATGCATAGACGGATTTATGGCGAAATTATGTTAGTATTCTTTTAATTCCAAATTTGCATAAATAACCTATGCAATTATATTTTTTATAATTATTTATCCAATGCTTTGAAGTTAAATCGTCTTGAACTTATCTGCTCGGAGTGATTAGACTATTTATCGAACAAATTGTTTATTTTTTTAAAGAAATTGATGATATTAATCGATGCAATCAGAAACGTAACAATATTTTCTTCTCAAACACAAATTAAAATTGAAAAAATAATGAAATTTTCTCTTAGAAAAAAACGATAACAAAATGAAATCAAAATTTAAAAATTATTTTCAACTAAGCTTTTGCTTCTTATTGAACGAATGAGTTTCAGACACAAGTTCCTAATTATAATGTACAATTGCCGACGTTTTGATAATTAAGTTTTTCTTTAAAAAAACATTAATCCTAGGCAAACTGCGTATATCATAAGCATCCATTAAATATTCACTCTCATTTTTTGTAGTGACTGTATACTTAAAATGAAGGCATTCGCACACCAGTTATCAAATATTTTTTCCAGAACAAAGTGGAAATCTTTGGTGAATTGTAAGTCTCATAAGAAAATATCTTAAACGGCTAAATTTTACTAGTCTTTTCAAGAAAGTACGCAAAATAAATTATGAAAAACCAAAGAAAAGTAAAAGCTTCCGCATTTAAAAATAAAAAGTGTAAACACTTATTTTACACGTTAGGAAAACCTAAACAATGAAAATGGAACGTCCTGTAGGTACAACAAGTACGCGAGTTATGCATCGAAGACAGATAAAATAATGATCCAACCAGGGACAAATTAGATGTTTTAAGCACAGCGTCGACCAGTATAAATAGAGGCATATCATTACGACGGACATCATAAGTCACTCGACTACTTACGATTACTTACATACTCAACTGAGAAACAAAACGGTAGGTCGTACTAATATTTGTGCACTTATATCACCATTTATTTCACAAAATAAGTGTTTTTGTTGTTTTAAAAACATTAAAAGTGGATTAATCTCGAAATTAGAGTTCTAGAGAAAGGCGTGTTAATACGGAATTATCTTAAAAATATGAATTGTGTGTGTCCTTTTTTTTCTTCTGCTTCTATTGTGTAACACGTAGTGGCATAATCAAAAGTGCATTAACTGTAAAATAAATAAGGCCATCATCAAATAGTTTTTTGTTTTCTGTTGTTTGCTAAATCTTTGTAATGTTTTAGTGTGCACCAATATTTTCACTTTCATTTTGAATCATTTCAAGTGATAATAAGTATACACAATGTATACAATGCAAGCTTGCATTACAAAGCCAGGATCGAATATTAACATTAAAATATGTGCCCAAAAACATAGGAAAATAAAACGTTTTAGGCAGATAGTAATATTCTAAATTCTATTTCCTTATCCGCCATTTTGAATTTTTCACATTTCATCTTATGTAAACTCTAGGACCTCTCCTTCTTCGCCTACTCACCTTTCAACTTAAGTATTCGTAAACCTTCCAGTGCATCATGAAATTCGTTCTGCTGCTATGCGTGATGGTCGCCGCAGTCTTGGCCGATGAAAAGTACACCGACAAATACGATAACATCAACCTGGATGAGATCCTCGAGAACAAACGACTCCTTATAGCCTACGTTAACTGCGTCATGGAGAGGGGAAAGTGCAGTCCTGAAGGCAAGGAGCTCAAAGGTAAATAATTAATAACATTAATAATACCAGCCTATCGTTGTCCCACTGTAGAGCTAAGGATTCTTTTCATACAAAGAAATCATCAGAACATTGATCACTCAAGGTGGATACATTATCATATCAGCCGCAGGACGTCCACTGCTGGACATAGGCCTCCCTTATAAATTGTCAAAAGGACCGATTGGAAACGACCTGCATCCAGCGCCTTCCTGCGATCTTAATGAGGTTGTGGAGGGCGTATTGGCTGTTTGAAATAAAACAAACTATACCACATAGTGAGATGTTTTTAAATATTAATAATTTTTACAACATCTCTTATATAAACATTAGGGTTATTAATATGATCAGTAAACAAGAAATAGGGAGTTATAGGCTAGGTTTGTTTCTGAATTTTTTCATTTGGTAATTTTTAATTTACCAATTCTACAACGCGCTTTAAATCAATGCCTTTTAAAATCTAGATAGCACAAAGAAAGCACTAGGATTTCATAGCACCAAAGGTGAGTTGAAACGCACAATACATCTTATTACGTAGACTGTTAAAGTCTAACTTGGTGTGACCTATGGTGTAGTTTTAATGGATGTTCTTTGCGTTTTGTGCGAATAGAGATATTTGCCCTGCAATGAGTCAAATACCAGCCGGATTCAGACTCCCAAAGTATAAGTATTTAAGTGACAGTGGTGTACCTCAAGCAATTTAATTGTACGGAACCCAATGAAATTACAAACACGAAATAAAGTTTCATAACAAATCTAAATTAAAATAGATTACAACTGTCTGGCACTATCAATTCAATGCATCTAAAATATAATTAGAAGGATAGTGTTTGGCAATGTTTTACACATCTTTACGAATGACTCACTTTCAAATAATTTACGAGTACAAGATCGTATATCACGGTCATAATCGCGATAATGTGTACTGAAAACCGCAGGTACACAGAAATAATATATTATTATAAATGTATTATGTAGGACAAGGTAAAATTAAACACTAGGCATTATTTCAGTCCTTATTTGTAAACCTAACACTATTATGCTAACTTAAAATACAAAAAGTACCTATTCGATTCAAATTGAAATCGATTTTCAAATTGGAAACTTGACTTCCTAAAGGATTTTGATTCCATTTTATACAAATAACACAATTAACTCATTGATATAGATCAAATTTTAAAACTACTACACAATATTTTAATTTTTAAACTACTTAATATTTATATGAATATGAGGAACGAGGATTTCCTACTTAAAAAAATATTCTAGTTACGTTGACCCCGCGCGCTTGTGCATTGATATAATCAAAATAATTTTTAATATCAAGCAACACCCGAAAATCTAGACAAAAATCCTTTGTAATCTTCGCCTATGTACTACTATTTAATTCAGAGTTTTAGCAAGACTTTTGAGAGTTTCTAAAGAATCCTATCTGAAAAACGTCCACTGCTAAACATATTAAAATCAGATTTGACATAAGTATTCTATTCTATGCCGATGAACTCGTAGGCAAAAGCAACAAATAAAAATTACTAACAGTTAACGTTTTTCTGCAGAAATTATAATATGACTGTCTGCAATTCTATCATAATTTCATACTAAACAGTAGAGTCTCTACTAGCATATTACATAAATCACTATACTGGTACGTATGCAACACAAGTGTTTCCAGAAGTCAAAGCAATTAACTTTTTACCTCGAAGGCATAATTATCTAAATAGAGTGTTTATCATTACACATGACATACATCTAGAAGTGACAACGCAAAAAGCGCCATTTTATGGAATCGCGTGTGTTCGGCTGAAATCCGAATAAATACGTAATGAACTACCGAAATAGGTATATTATTATGAATCTGAAATAACTATAATAGCTGTATTTTGTCTTCTACACTAAAAAACAAGTGTTTATTGCGAACTTTGCTGACGCTGAAAACCAGCGCTGTGGTTCCGTGTCTCGTGCACGGGCCACGGCTTTATGCTGAGCGTCAGCCTTTTCGCGCGGTAGTGGCGCATATACATTATTGTTATTGTTTTTTTTTTTTTTTGTGTTGTGCCTCGCTTTCGCAACGAATAAATGGTTTTTTCTTTCTTTCTTTCTTTCTTTGAACTGATAATAATCTGTAGATGCTGATATTGTAAAAGGGTATAGTTTGTTTGTAAGCGATAATCTCTGAAAGTACTAGTCCAATTACGAAAATTATTTCATCGATAAAAAGGTACACTAACATTAAAGAGTGTCAAAGGATATGTTTTATGATATACTTCAATTCCACGCGGACGAAGTAGGGTGCAGAAACTAGCATTTAATAATTGAACAATGGCACTTAGCAAGAGGAAATTACATGAGGATATCATCTCAGGAAATGTTATGTTGTAATTTCAAATGCGAGTCACGTGCAAGCCTATTGAACGATACACTTCCGTTGAATATACGTTCAGGAGTAACCACGTTTGTTTAACTATAGCATTGTTTGAATGTCGTATAAATATTGATGAGGAAAATGTGACGTAAATTGGGTGATTTTCATTCATAAAAAAAATAAAGCAATAGGTCTTGCACATTAGAGCCTTAAATTTTCATTGAACGAAATTCATTTAGTTCTTTGCGGATCTCCTTATTTCTGATTCGTCCCGAGAAAAACCCCTGTCCGTTGTTCTCTCAACAACTTTGAGCTTCCATACGAGGACCATAGTAAGGCATCACGTTTTAGTGCCATTTGTCATCACTGGCAACACACACTGGTCAAAGACTTTCGTCTTCAGACATCTGAAGGCGCATTGTGGGAATGCCTCCACGAGGTAGTAAAGGCACGACCTGGTAAGGCCGTTGGAAATCGCTGGATGCGAGCAACCCGGGACTTGTCCCGGGTTGCTCGCATCCAGCGATTGATAATTACTCGATCTATCGATAATTACTTGTAATTAGGGCGGGCATTCTTTAGGGGAGGCCTACTTTCTCAGAAGTGGACGTCGTTCGACTAATATGACGACGATGACGATGAATTTATTTAAAAAAAACTGTGGTATATTCAAAATACATTTTCTTTCTTCCAGAGCATCTCCAAGACGCTATTGAGACCGGCTGCAAGAAATGCACGGAACAACAAGAGAAGGGAGCATACAAGGTCATTGAGCACCTGATCAAGAACGAACTTGAGATCTGGCGCGAGCTGACCGCCAAGTACGACCCTACTGGCACCTGGAGGAAGAAATACGAAGACCGCGCGAGGGCCAACGGCATCGTCATCCCTGAATAAATCAACCACTTTTTTTTTAATCTCTAACCTTTATAAGCAGCTGACAGACTTAGCTCAAGCGTTCTATGAACGCTTTGAACTCGTGTCAGCTCTCCACGCTCAATTCCTTAACTCAGTATTTTTATACTATAACTCACTGTTGTCTTTGTTCGTCTAAATTTGCTTGAAAATTGTGATGATTTATGTTTCGCTGTTGTTTAAGTTTTTTTTTATTGAAATAATAATATTTTTATTACCATCTTCGTTTTAAATATTTTAATAAACCAAAGAAATTCATTTTTGTGTTTTTTTAACTGATTGTTATAAATATGTAAATAGATTGACGGAAGGTTAAAATTCAAACACCAATTACAAGTTAATAACTTATTTTTCGGAAAAATCAACGATGCAGTAGCCTCTATTCATTGATAACAATTAACACTAGGATTTATACCAGTACGTCGATTCTGTAAAATTCAGACATGAACTCGCATCTCACGTCGCTATTCACCCTCACTTCGCTTAAGGTTCAAAATGACATTGATTTATTTGACACTTTTTGAAATTTTTCACTGTTCTCACGGGGATTTATTATTTTTGCGCAGAATCCTAATTTATTTTTCTAAAATAAAAGTTAAGATAGATACATTTGTATACCTCTGCCTCGAGGAATACAGGCGTGATGTTATGTATGTAAAAGTCCCTTAAGATACTCCTTATAACACCAGCTATCTGCCAATAAAAATAAAAAACAACAAAATAAATTACTTTATAAAGGAATAAACTAAAAGTAAATAATTGTAAATGCCATCAAATTTTGGTAGACCTATATTCATTAACATCTACGACCAATACTATCTAACAAGTACATAAACAAAACAATCACTTTGTTGTAAAAAGAAAATAAAAAACAGACATCGTTATGGGGGTTAAAAGTTACATTTTAGCTACCTCTTATCTCGGTATAATAAGATATAATTATTCCTCTTTATCCAATCCAATGGTTTCCAATGACATGGTGACGATCCACTGCCATCTTACGATAAAATTGAACAACCTACATAATTATATATGGTTGAACACAGAAATTATTTGACGAAGGTAACGATGTTATAACGTACCGGAGTAACAACGCCATCTAGCTTTATAAAGGAAAAGTTATATCATATCAAGTAAATTTTAAGACTACTGACAATTTATTTATATCTTCCGTCTTTGTCATCCTAGTTATTAACACTGTAAATAATTTTAAAATAAATACAAATACGACTCACAAAATAGTACGAAACTGGCGACCCGAATCGGTAAAAAATGTAAAAGTCAAAAAGCCAAAAGTCAAATCATTTATTCCAATTAGACCATTAAAAGGCACTTTTAAACGTCAATCACAAGAAAGAAAATTTTGAATCTCGTTGCCTATTCTAATAGGTAGTTTTGTATGGAGAAGAATGGGCAAGAAACTACTTTAACTATAAAAATAAATATAATGAAATCTACCGGTGGGCTAATGTTATTTATATTTTTTTAAATGTATTTGATTTGGGTAGTGAAAAAATAAATGAGAATGTAAATCTCTAAATGTATTGAAAAGCGTATGAAAATAATTCAATGAAAAGTAATAAGCATTAAAACAGAAAAAAAATGAGATATCGATTGATATTCCTTCTTTACTTCAAGTTGTTACCTAAACTTTTTCGTAGTACAAACGACATCAACGCGTTATAGTTTATTGCGAAGATAATTTTAGTAGGCGCTCCGCGCATATTTAATACTTCCTCTTTTTACGATTTAACTTTTCATTTTTATAAAAAACAATAATGTGCAATTACATTTTCTGTAATAACTAACGTGTTTTATTTTAGTTTTAATCACAGTTCACCATATTATAAGTAAACGCCTATCGTAGAAGGTATTGATGAAAACTTATTGAGTAGCTATTGTTGAATGATTCGAAATACAACAGGCACTAATTTACCACACAGCTACAGAAACTCTAGTTCAATATGAACATTAACTTCAGCTATTATCCTAATAATATTATAAATTCGAAAGTTTGTGACGATGAATAGTTGGATGGATGGATATTTGTCACTCTTTCACGCTTAAACGGCTAAACGGATTTGGATGAAAGGTGATGGCTAAATGACTGCCCCCGGGGCAGTCACACACTTGGAATGTATAAGAATCTTATATAACCCCATGATATTTAAAAAATCATTCATGAATTATGTAGTGTTTAATACTTTCCTAGCACTTTCGTGAACTATTAAACGTAATAAAGTATCTCAATTGCTTTTTAAGCTATTTTTGTTTGACAGACCATGTTTGACATTTCTCCAAATTGTAAAAAGAATAAACAAACCGTTGCTAGGCAACTGATTTTTTGGCAGTTAGAGGC
This sequence comes from Caradrina clavipalpis, assembly GCA_932526535.1. Taxonomy (NCBI): domain Eukaryota; kingdom Metazoa; phylum Arthropoda; class Insecta; order Lepidoptera; family Noctuidae; genus Caradrina; species Caradrina clavipalpis. The sequence goes on from OW052103.1 coordinate 7,318,190, forward strand.
AGTTGTAAACAACCTTTTCCAGTCATGAGTTATTTCCATAATATACATTATTAAACCTAACATAGCTAGTACGTGCTCTAAATGCGAGTTTGTTTGGTTGTTACTTTATCAGGTTATGTTATGAAGGAAAAGCCGTCAGAACCGTATAACTCGACCTAATTATATAGCTTCGATTCGTTAGGAAAAGAAAAAAAAAATCTTGCTTTTTTTAAACTATAACACGCAGAATTGTGTAAAAAGCATAATGCAATAATCTTAAAAATGAATCTTAAGTAATATTGCAAGTAAAAACAATAAAAAGTATTTTTGTATGCTGATTTGATGAATCGAAACGTGGGTCTCTCATACTAAATAGCATTATAATAACGCACATAACACACGATTGATTTTAAAAGTAAATTAACATGAAGTATGCTGTATTATAACTTATAATTATCAATTTTATTTGAGAAGAAAATCTTAATTAGCAAAAATGTTTTGAATACCTGAATTTTGTGATAAAAAACTTTTTCATCACACAAATATACAACCTCATATTCGTTTTAATTTTATTCTATTTCAAAAATGTCAAAGTGTCAGTTGGAGAAAATTATATACTGTCACACACAGCTTCTTTCCTTTTTAGGCAATATTATTTTACCGTTTATTATTATTCCCTAAAAGTACCTGAAACTTGTTTTACATGAAATACTACTATTTAGCCATCAAGCATTACATTGTGCTAGGTACCATATTTATATATTACTGTGGGGCAGTGGGGCACTGGTCGATACTTCCATTTAGCCATCTCCTTTGACATATATATAGATTATAGTCTGGAAAGCACATAAGCTACTTTTTATCTTGGAAAAATGTATGGTTCCCGTACGATAATATATTAATTTCGTAATATATTAATTTCAGCTCCCAACACTTCAAAGGGAATGTTCCAGCAGGCTTCGTCACCTCGTGATACGCTGTGACGTCGTATCGTGAGTAATATGTGCCCTAAGGCCAAGAAAACTATAAAATACCCGTAAATAAAGCAAATTTCCCCTAACTGACATCTAACGACAGTAATAAATAAAGACAAATTATACGTAACATAATTCATTTGAAGGTGCTTACGTCCACTGCGAAGTCCAACATAGTAATTAACAAAATCATAAAACAATGACTTTTATGGTGTTCATATGAGATGAGATATATTCTATGATTCATGGTAACTATAAAGTTTAATGAACATTTCGTGGTACCACAAAATCATAAAAAATCATGAAATCACCAAATTCATACATTATTCTTTGTTATTTTCTATGGAAGACGAAACACAGGTTTTCACAACAACAATGATGAAAAAACACAAATATTGTTTGATGAATCATTTACATATTGTTTTCTCTGAAACATTTAGTCGCTAACTCATAAACATCTTATGGTCAATAATAAATTCAACAACAACTGCAGGCTAATTCTGCTAATTAAAAAGTTCCTAAATATACCGGCGAACTGTGGGTGTACATTGGTATGCCTCTGCCTAACCCTTCGGGGAATACAGGCGTGATGGTTTTTTTTAATTTTTTTTTTAAGAAGTTCAAAATCTAGTTGCTATCTCATCTGAGCGACGATGTCATATTTCATGATGATGTAGGGGCCTAGACCATCCTAGACCTATGATGTTAGCTTATCCTATTCCTCATAAATCTGGCTATCATTCACAAAAAAAAAATTCAATCTGACGAGTAGTTTCACTGAATAGCGTGTTTAAACAAACCGACTCACAAACTCTTTATCTTTACTATAATAATAAGCATAGTAGTATAGATACATGATAGAAACGGAACCATCGCAGCTTAAGTCGCCATCAGCACAATGGGTATCTTGAATTTGAAATAGGCAATAATTAGCTACTAATTGCAGCCCAGTTGCAGGTTAAGTGTTTTGCGTAATTGTCACTACAATGGGAAGCCATTTTCCGCATGTAATCGTTGATATCAGTCTTATAAATGAAATCGATTTTCATTTAAACATCAGTGTGTTTTAATACTCTTCGATAATATCTACAGGGAAAGTTTACAGGTAATTGGATCTTGATTTATTACGGTTTTGGGGTATAAATTCATCATCATATTATCATATCAGCCGTAAGGCATCCACTGCTGGGCAAAAGCCTCCCCCATATTTTTCCAAAAGGACCGGTTGGAAAAGACCTGCAACTAGCATTTTCCTGAGGTCTTTATCAAGTAGTCTGTCCACCTTGTGATTGGATGTCTTACGCTGCGCTTGCTGGTGCGGGGTCTCCATTCGAGAACTTTACGGCCGAACGGGCCCTCAGTTCTGCGAGTCATGTGCCTTGCTCACTGCTACTTCAACTTGCCAATTTGCTGTGCTATGTCGGCAACTTTGGTTCATCTGCGGATCTCCTCATATCTAATTCGATCACGCAGAGAGACCCCAAACATTATCTGGCTATCATTACACAAAAGGACTTTTCGTAATCCAACTGGCAGTTCCAGAGATTAGCGCGTTTTAACAAACAAACAACTCTTCAGCTTTATTATATTGGTGTAAACTGTTAGTTCGTTTCGACAGAACTACGCTCAATTTTTTTTATAAAAAAGCCACATTGATGTACCAAGAAATTATTTTAAAAAAAGTGTTTGACGTGCCTAAATATTTCAAATTATCAATAGCTATTTTCATACTCATAAGTTTGCCATTAAATTGTAAATGACAAAACTATGTAAAAACTAAATGAAAAATTGTGTTATTTATTAAAATGGCAAAGGTGACTGTCATAAATTGCTAACGTAATAAAAGAATTATTTATAAAACAGCCAACGTATTAGAAATTTCAATCATTTCTAAACGCGTGTTCAAGGAACGTAGTGGTGAATAATTTTGGAGTTTCATAGAATATTTCAACATCTTTCAGGATGAATTTCCTCGTGTTATCAATACTGATAACTCTAGCGGCTTTTGCGGCGGCTGAAACGTACACCGACAGGTATGACAACATCAACATCGATGAGATCATTGATAACAGGAAGCTGCTGGTTCCGTACATCAAGTGCACGCTCGACCAGGGAAGATGTACTCCTGAAGGAAGGGAACTGAAAGGTATGGAATTTTCTATTTCATTTCGTTGAATGGCTATCTCGTGTCAAGCAGGTCTATTTAGTAAATATCTCCCCTCTCAAAAGAATATATTATTCTGTTTGACGCATTTAAAACGAAATACCATAAGCGATAAAATCGGGATACCTATAATACCAGCCTTATATTGTCTCACTGCAGAGCAAAAGCGTCCTGTCATACAGAGAAGGCAGCATTGATTACCACGCTTGCTCAAGGTGGATCGATGGTTATCAGTGCATGTTACCTCACTACGTTTTCCTTCACCGGTGTCAGTGATTTCAACATAAACTTAGAAAATACAGACCGAATTTCGATCGATAGTCAATCTCATTAAAGACTAGCCAAATACGCAGGAGTTATTATAGTGCACAAGTATGTGCAAAAAAATACAGGTACTCTATCATAGTCCGATCTTCTGACAAATTCCTAGCGGAAATCCCCAAAAATCGAACCCAGAATCCCACGCTCAGCAGTCGCGCTTATGACCACGAGGCCAATATAGCAGTAAAACAATAAAACAATGACTCAAGAAAAAGGAAATACAACGTATCACTGCCGATGATTCAAAACAATGTTGTTGTACATACAAAGTGCAAAAAAAACGTAAATAGGTACCTACAAATAAACCTTCCGTGACCACAATTATATCTTCAATATTGACAGCTCGGGTGTGGAAACTACCCACAATATAACTATTCAATGTTATTGTTTATTTATTCACATTTCCGTGAACTTGCTCCATGATCATAATCAAACGGTTACCAACAATAACAGGGCGATTGACGTGCGGTGTACGATGACGTCAGCGTTATAATTGTGCATATCGAATTATAAGATTAGTTTTAATCTTTGATCGTAAATAGAACTATACTGTGTTTTTCAAAGTAACTTATGTAGATAGCTACTCTTTTTATAACACAACTAACAATATAATTAATTCAACTGACTTTAAAGATTGAAATAAAATACTTCGGTATAGTTTATCATATTGACCAGACTATTCTCGTTACTAAAATGTTTAAAATATTGTCGCAATCTCATCGCAATCGATGTCAAATAAAGAAACTGTAAATTAGAGGTATTTTTGTTCGATTTTAGAGTGCAAAATATGATCTTAAAAATACGGAAATTGCTCATCAGAAGACTCCACCCACTGTTAGAAGTGAAGTTATAAAAAATAGGCGTGTAATAATAATCATTAAAAAATTCAGGTAACAAAGACCCCTAAGATGTTCGGGTTCCCATTGCCCACAACCGCTGATCGGTCTTTGATTCACAACGTGTGGGAAGCCCGACTTTTCCTATAGTTAAAGTAAATACTTATGAAATATACTAGTACCTACGATATCCATTGCGATTCTTTTTCCATTTTGAAAATTCTTATCTTAAACTTCCAACATTATTCCAGCCCATATCAAGGACGCTATGCAGACTTCGTGTTCGAAATGTACGCCGAAACAAAAGAAGGGTGCTAGAAAGGTGGTCAAGCATATCAAAGCCAAGGAACAGGACTACTGGAAGCAGATCATCGCCAAATACGACCCCGACAATAAGTACACGGAGAACTATGAGAGTTTCCTTGCCGCTGAAGACTAGAGATGAACCAAGAAGGTGTGAAGCATTCTGTTGATAGTTGAGATAGTAGGCGATTGTATTGAGTAGAAAAATAAATTCTTTATTTTCTTTCTTTTTCTTTTTTTAAACGTAGCCGACTAGCCAGCTTTAGGCATGTTGCTAGGGCTTATTAGACCGACGAACTGTTGAATAACAAGGAAAGAAAATAACACTTAAGACGTTTTTTTTTTTGACTTCTCCTATATCGTGGGTGCGTTAAAAAATATATAAACTCACATACACAAACAGTCAGACCCAAAGCATCTATATGTAGGCCATACGTCGATTCCCCCAGGTCAAGCAGTGTTATTTGGTTTTTCTATAAAATTCTTGGTAGCAGCTCGGAGTTAGAATTTGTGCCCGGTTAATCGCAATAGGCTCACCCCCTATTACATGGAACCTTAACATACCGTCAAACTATGGGTGTTCATAGGTACACCTCTATCTAGCCCTACGGGGAATACAGGCTTGATGGTATATATATATGTTTATTTGCAATCACTCTCCGTAGCAGCTCAACATGATATTTGCAAAATTTACATTATTGTTATGAGGTTTTTATCACTGCAGTTTCCACGTAGGTACTGACGTAATTCATGAAATATTATTAAATTTGGTCAAAGCATTACGTAATAATGGAAAAAAACAGCCTTGAAGATATTGAGACATTGACAGAAACACAAAACTTTAATTTAAAAGCATTTATTTTCTTCAATCTCTGCTCACACGATCGATTTTTGATTTCTTCTCGCTGACAAAGATATTGGCAAAAACTGGTCAAAAAATTGGTCGTGTGTGCAGAGCCTTAAATAGCGTTTTTGTTAAATTATAAAAACTTCTTAAATTCACAAAAAAAGATAAACTGATTCTAATTTTAGACGGGGGCAAACCCATCACATTCCTCGCTGTAAAGTCAAGGAGACTATAATTGGTCTAAAAGTCTAAAAATAAAACTAGCATTAGCTAATTGATACTTATCATTAAGCATAATAATATCCGATGGGTGCAATGGATTTGCCCGTACCACTTAAATTCAAAATAATAAAATGCCTTGCGTCAGAGGATGTGCGTCAAAGATCAACATGAAAAAACCAAAAAAAGTACGTTACAACAGGCTTTAATCACCATCGTGTACCTTTTTTTGCACCCCGAAAAAAATAACGAAGTTTGACGAATTGATTCGACAGCGATAACTACTTTTATGCGAGCGAGACAAGATTCTGTTTGCGGCTTCGTCCGCGTGGCATATTTCACCCGCGTTACGGCTTTAGTTATTGCTCCGCTCCCGTGCCTAATAGCGTGATTTTATAAAGCCCATGTTACTTAGGAATAATGTAGCTATGTAGTGGTGAAAAAAATGTTAAAATCGGTCCTGTGGTTTTGGAGTTTATTCGGTACGAACAAACAAACAAAAAATCTGTCCTGTTCATAATATTAGTATAGATTACTCGCATCGCAACACACTCGTCAACAACACACAAAAAAACAACGCTATGTTGTCAAACTAGAACTCGAAAAGGTTAGCTGAGGCAAGTGAAAAATACTATTATTGTCTCTGTTAGAATGTTAATGGTAGAATGGATTAGTCGATTGATTGATGTAGTAGTAGAAACTATCGATCGACATCGACTATCCATTTTACCCTTACCGTCTAAAAGATCCTAATTTCAATTTCAAATTTTTAGCTAACTATTACTTTCTGCAGGGGACACAACAACAATAAGTTGGAGTTACGAAGATGCTAATTAAGGCAAAATAAGTAGAAAATTACATTCATTGACTCCCAAGTTCCCCCGTGCAAATATATAGTAGCATACTATACAAGTATATAAGTATAAGCATACTATACAAACTTAATAATATGTAAAATGTGAAAGTAACACTGTCTGTCTGTATCGCTTTCATGACTAAACCACAGAACAGATTTTTATGAAATTTGGTACGGGGTAAGTTATTAGAAACCCAAGAAATTATATAGGCTTCCTTTTATTCCCTGACTTCACCAGCGTCTATATTTTTGTAGACAAAGTCGCGAGTCAGTTAAGTATAATCCTGTTATAATCTACTCACCTTACAACTACCTGCATGCTTGTATGTAGGTATAGGTATATAGTTATTTACATCGAGTGACTATCTGACCTTAATTACCACTATTATTACAGCAATATTATAATGTACAAGGTGCACATGCAAGTTATATTGTAAACAATCGACTTTACTTTGTTTATTTACTTTTAATATTCTCTTGAAAATGACTATCTGCAATATTTTTTAACCCGAATGTGTGAAAACCACTATTGTTTCTAATAAGGCTGACTGTAAACATCCGCAAGGCCTTTTTGGTTGGATTCTAAAACCGAATTGCAAACTATCATAATTATATGTCAGCAAATCAATCAGACGGGCCGCTCTGGGCCAATACCTGCCGGGGCTCCGGGTTGTTCGAAAGAGATACCGCACTCCAGAACGCAAAGGGCACAAGAAGGAACATGGATGGGTTTTAATCAGTAAAAGGTGGGAGAAGTCATTTGAATATTTGAATAATTCCCACACTAAATATAAAAAAACACAATCATATAATACGCCACACATGTTTATATCTTATTTCAGATAGATCTAACAGAATGAAAGATAAGATTAAAATCATCATGTGCTTAGCCTTTTCCCAATTATGTTGGGGTCGGGTTCCAGTCTAACCGAATGCTGCTGAATACCATAGTGGAGCGCCTGGGGCGTTAAAAACATGAAAACCTAGGATTTCTGTTACAGTGAATGAAATTTTATAATTCAAAGTGGAATGTTTAGCTTATAATATATACAAAAAAGTTTACCTATTAAAAAATTGTGATCTCGATTAGAAAAAAAAATTATGTAATTACTATCATTTTGATAGTTTAAACGATACAATAACTTATAATATTAGGCTGTAGAACATTTTTCTACACCAAAATTAAATTAATTTATATATTCATATAGAGATATTAATTAGGAAAAAGAAATAAATGAAGGAAAATGAAAGAAAAAAAACAGACTCCGCATTCGGCCACCGAATGCGGCGGTCATTGAGGCGGAGCTGTACGAGGGATACAGAGAGGCGAAGACCGCCCTCAACGAGGCCATCTCGCGGGCCAAGGCTCAGGCCCGCGAGGAGTTGCTGGGGACTCTGAACGCGGATCCGTGGGGGCGCCCTTACAAGACGGTGCGGGACAAGATCCGCACCTGGGCCCCCCCGCTGACGCAGAGTCTCCGGCCGGAGCTCGTTGAGGACGTGGTGAGCGCTCTGTTCCCCTCGCGGGGAGAACATCCTCCCCCGCCCATGGCTCCGCCGCCTGCGATGCCAGAAGCGGACCACACTGACGACGACACACCAGAGGTGACTGGGGTAGACCTGAGGGTGGCGGTACGTAAGCTGAAAGGCAAAAATACCGCCCCGGGACCCGACGGCTTGCCTGGGAAAGCCTGGGTCCTGGCCTCAGAGGCTCTAGGGCCCCGATTGGAGGGGCTCCTAAGCGCATGTTTGGAGAGGGGCCAGTTCCCACTTCGTTGGAAGACGGGGAAGCTGGTCCTCATTCGGAAGCCTGGGCGCCCTGCGGACTCACCATCCGCATACCGGCCCATCGTGCTGCTCGACGAGGTGGGTAAGCTCTTTGAAAGAGTTATTGCGGGCCGCCTCGTCGGGCACCTGTCTGGGATGGGGCCGGACCTTGCGGACTGCCAGTTCGGCTTCCGCAGGGGGCGCTCTACGGTGGATGCCATCTTGCGCGTGAGAGCTCTCTCGGCGGGGGATGCTGTGTCCCGGGGCAGGGTTGTGCTGGCGGTGTCGCTGGACATCGCCAATGCGTTTAACTCCCTGCCCTGGTCCTGCATTAGGGAGGCACTCCGGCACCACCGGGTGCCGAACTACCTCCGTCGGGTGGTCGAGGCCTATCTGTGTGATAGAGCCGTGATCTACCCTGGTCGAAATGGTGAATGGAACCGGCGAGAGATGTCGTGCGGTGTTCCGCAGGGATCGGTGTTAGGGCCGCTCCTGTGGAACATCGGCTACGACTGGGTGCTACGTGCTGACCTCCCCGAGGGCGCCAGCGTAGTCTGCTACGCGGATGACACGTTGGTCCTGGCGCAGGGGTGGTCGCACGAGGCGGCGGCCGACCTTATGACACGCGGGGTTGCGATAGTCGTCGAGAGGATCCGGCAATTGGGTCTCGAGGTGGCCTTGCACAAGTCCGAGGTCCTGTGCTTTCATGGGCTTCGGAACGCGCCACCTTCGGGATCCCAAATAACGGTAGGAGGGGTTTCCGTCGGCGTCGGGTCGACGATGAATGATGATATATTCGTAACGTTGTCATTCCTTTATTTATTTTTTTAATAACACCTAAATCTGAATTGGTTTCGGAAGATGAACCCATTTTTTCACAGATAAGGCAGCTGTGCTCATTACTTGTACTAATGGTCCTTGATTCATCCATTGTTAGAAAACTGTGATTTGACTTTTACTCTCAAATATATACAACATGCGCAGAACACGTGTCATTTATAACTAAAAAGTAGCTAGAAAAATGTCGTTTAGTTTTGGAGCAGCTGGTGTTGCCGTTCTCCCCTCTCCACGTTCTACTACCTGTCCAAGGTCGTTATGACACTTCATACGCTCCAACATTTTAAAAAAATATTCATTTATGTCTATTTAGGTATTATTCAACGTATAGATACGAAAAAAAAATTTACTTCAAATAAAATTACATGCTCAAGTATTAATTTTTTATAGTTTTTGTTTAAATAATAAAAAAATCAAAAGCACAAAAAAATTTTGGGTAAACTTTACACTTCATAGTATAAAAAAGAAAACCCCCCCTCGACCATTTAAATTCATTCACTGTAACAAAAGTCTGAGGTCAAAACCCCCAGACACTCCACTACCAGTGTTTTACATAGAGTGACTGCCTATCTGACCTCTACAACCCAGTTAATTGGCAACACGATATCTCTTGGTAAGACTGGTTGTCAAACCTGGCTTCTGATTATCCGTAATGACTGTCAAAGATATACGAATGACAGCCGGGGCCAACAGCTTTGCGTGCTTTCCGAATCACGGGAGTGTCACACTACCGACTTCCAAACTCCGGGCTGCTACTGAAAACTTCCTATTTGAAAAACCCAATAATGCTTTTTTCCGATCTGGGAATCGAACTCCACGCTCATCAGTTGTGCTTGCAACCACGAGACCAAAGGGGCACTCAAAAGAAAGTTAAGATTTGAAATAAAAACTATATGTCAAGTATGCTTTTGTTCGGCGGCGGCGCCCTCTCGCGTCCGGCACTGGTTCAGGCCATGGTCCGGAGCGAGGGGGAATGGGAAGCAGTCGCCTCCTTCTGCGAAGCTGTAATGCTAGAGAAGGAGGCGGCGGGACGGGAGAGAGAAAGGAGGGTCCCCCGTCCCAGCGGCCGCCGCGGTAGACGATCCGGGCGTCGGGAGCCACGAGACGACTCCCGGCCACCGTAGACGCGGGTCTGTGGACGGTGAGCAATGGGTAGCTCACCGTCCGTACGTTCACTAGCGACAGACCGTGTCGACGGCGCGTTCGTGTTCCACGCGCGCCTCAAAGAGATGTCAGCAAATTGGATGGGGCCACTGAGGGCCGATGCCTGCCGGGGCTGCGGGTTGTTCGAAAGAGATACCGCGCCCCCGGAACGCAAAGGGCACATGAAGGAACATAGACGGGTTTTAGTCAGTAAAAGTCTGACACTCCCTCCCGCCCCGCCCAGGGCGGGGGAAGTTATTTGATGATATCCCGTCTATAAAAAAAAAAAAAAAAAAAGTATGCTTTTGTATTCTATTCTATTGACTCTAGTTCCGTTTTAGTTCTGCCAACATTTTTACTCACTACATATTTCTGCTGTTTTCCAAAATTTAATATCTGTAATGATTTAAAGATGATGAAGATAAGATTTTAGATTTTAATTTTAAACCTAATTAATTCTAATCTATTCTAATAATAAGTTTAAGATGTACATTGGACTGTTGTTACTGAATAACAATATAAAAGATTTGGTTTTTTGAATTAGTTGGAAATAATAAATTAAATAATTAACAAGATGTTTTGGGTTGGCTGATTTTATCAGAAATAAGATCAATTGAAAAAGTCAATGTCAAAGTACTTATTTCAATTAAAACATTTAGGTACAAGCCATTCTGAATTAAAACACTTAATAAATTTATCAGCAACTATGTCCGCGTGGAAATTTTCATCCGCATTAAATTACGTTTTCGGTTACTGCTCTGCTACCGGGACTCGTAGCGTGATGTTATATAGCCTATAGTATTTCTCATGAACCTAGCTATTACATACTAAAAGAATTTTACCAATCCGACGTCAGATATTAGCGCATTTAAACAAACAAACAAATAAAAAAACTGTTCAGTTTTTTTAAGGCAAGATATTAATTAATGGTTTTAAGACATCAAAAAAAACGCGATCAATCTAACCCAAACAACTTTATTGGCTGGCCTTGATTTATTAAGTAATATCACGTTGTCTTTTATTTACCCTAAGCACGTGACGCAGACTACCTACATCTATTGTATGTTTTGAAAAAATGTTCGTTGACTCATAACTTTTTAATGTATGCATGGGATGCAGAGGTCGTGAAGTTGACGATGATAAATGAACCTTGTGATGCTGAAGCCGCTAGTTACGAAACAATTTATTAATTTTATGAAGGAACTGCCTCATTGGCTTGGTGGTCCTAAGCGCGACTGCTACGCTAGAGATCTTGGGCTCGATTCGATCGAGCATAAAGTGTTATTGGGTTTTTCTATGAAATTCTCAGTAGCAGCTCGGAGTTAGGATTTGTGCCCGGTTAATGGCAATAGGCTCGCCCCCTATTACATGGGACCTAAATATACCGGCGAACTGTGGGTGTACGTTGGTACACCTCTGCCTAACCCTTCGGGGAATACAGGCATGATGGTATGATGGTATGTTATTTCAGGGGGTTAAAGGTTAAACTGCTTTGAGCAGCACTAGAGTTTCGGTGCAGTTCAGCTCAGCATACGATATCTTGTAAGATTTGTAAGTCTTCTTCACTGAATTATTAATCTGATTCTGCTATATAATCTTCTGTAACTCAAATTCCAAAAAGTATTCCAAAAAGTAAAACTTAGAAAATGTAGTCGCGGCCAGCAGCTGTTGTGATTTTGAATTATTTTATTATTTTTGTCCAAAACGTTTAAATAATGTGTCTGGCTACTCTGGGTAACTTTCCTGTACATAAATGCGTCAACTTCTCCAAATACTAACACAATCTACATCTACACTAATATTATAAAAAGGATAGATTTGTATTTCTGTATGTAACGATTACACTCAAAAACTACTGGACCGATTTCAAAAATTATTTTGCTGTTAGAAAGCTACGTTATCGCTGAGTAACATAGGCTATATAACATCACGCTATAACTCACGGAAGCGGAGCAGTAACCAAAGAATTAACACAGGTGAAAATATCCACGCGGATGGAGTCACAGATAGTTCGCTAGTATGTTATATAGGTAGATAACTACACTTTTTTTGCAAGTAGGTACATGAAGTTGAAGGCTTCCAACTATTTGCCAGTTTATTTATAAACCTGTCCAGCGTGGATGTAAAGGAAAAAAAACAACATAAGAAGTTGTTCAAGTGATTGTTTCATATGGACAAATAATTCCTTGCTATGTTTTCGGACGTCAAAATCGATTACTGTTCAAATAGTTTTGGTCATTTATCGTACTCTTATAATGTTTAAGGCCTCTTAAACATCTCATGTATGGTTAGATATGCACACTTTGATGACTTCCATGCCATCATGAGACAGAAATCTGCCTCGTTGCTCTGCAGAGTGAAGAAACTGACAAAAATCAGCCCGATTATCGGTCAAAAAATCGGTCGTGGATGGAGACGCTATAGCAGGGGAATTACGACTTTCCTCTGCTTGGAATTGTTCTTAGATGCATCTCGAACAATGATCTATTTAAGGTTTACTTACTAACCCACTATGGATGAAACTCGTTCGAAATAAAGATCAATTAATTTATTTATATCATAAAGCAATTGTGTCCGAAAACATAATTAATTGTTTTGTATGTGATGTCGCAGGTAGAGCTTTTTATACACTTTTTTTTTGTCCTAAGCTCTACTTAACTATAATCTATTGCTGGCGAGGTACGGAGCCTTGATAGATTGTTAATACGAAAGGGTAAGGCAGAGTTGGCCGATATGTTTATGTACCATGTGTTACACAAATCCTAACTCCGAGCTGCTACTGAGAATTACATAGAAACACTCAATAACACTTTGCTCGACCTAGGAATCGAAGAAGAACTCTAAAAAGACTAAAACAACTAATTAAAACTAAAAGAACAACAAATATAAAAGATAATCCTTTACTTCCTTGATAATTTCCCAGTATAAATTCAAGTACGTTGGCAATACAACTTAAGAAATATATTTCTAGATTTTCTTAGAATCATGGAAATGCCCTAGACCTAGTAAACTTAATTTCCTACAACTGACCTCACAACAAAAGTCAGGTGTCAGTCTCACGGAACGTTTCCTATGAAACATTATAATATAAGTAAACAAATACATGTTATCAAAATACCACAGTGAGGAAGTCTGGTAGGCTGAAGGCTAACTTGTGAAGGTGATACTTGTAAAATAATAAAAATACTTGTCTTAACCAGCTCCACGGGAATTGTTAAGGAACAAAGAAACGAACAGAGTAGTCTTATAACATAATTAATTGGCACAACCCATTCATTCACTGAGAGACATACTTAATGCTCTAAATTAAAGTCTTTATTTTAATTTAAGCGATGGTTTTGAGTTCTTTTTCGTATTTGGCGGCGAATTTGCCACTGGGGTCGTATTTGGCGGAGAGCTGCTGCCAGTATTCAGGCTCGTGGTTGATCAGATGTGCGATGACGCGGCGGGTTCCGTCGCGCTGAGCGTCCGTGCACTTGGCGCAGTAGGTCTCCAGAGCCTCCTTAATGTGAGCTGTGAATAAAATGCAAAATTTGATCAAGATATCTCAAAGTATAGTTTATGAATAAAACCATTCAGTTTGCGTTGAAATGATGTGGATAGTTTTTGAGTAAACAGTGACTTGGAAGTTTGAAATATTTAACTAACTAGATCAAATCTTTTCTATAAAAAATCACACTAATAATAAAAATTAAATGATAACTTTTAAAACCGTCTGATTTCTTCTGAATTTTATACAAATAACTTGAATATTCTAGAGCAAAAAGAGCTTCTTCTATCAAGATACAGCTGAAACTACTTACATCTAAGTTCCTTGCCGTCGGGGGTGCACTTGCCCTGCTCCAAGCCACACTTGATGTAAGGATGCAGCAGCCTTTGGTTCGCTAAGATCTGATCTATGTCTACATCGTCGTATTTGTTTGTGTACTGGCCATCGGGACGAGCGCAAACGACTACCACCAAGGCGAGTAGAAGGCATACGGCTTTCATGTTGAATGAGCTGTAATGAGAAGAATATTTTATAGTAGGTACCTTCTATAAAAATCATCAAATACAATGTAATCATAAAATAAAATGTCTTTTTAATAAAAATAAAATTTAACCGTCTCAAAAAATAAACTTAATTAAAAAACACGGTGGCTCGAAAATTTATCAAATGTATTAAACGTTATGAATTATCTCGATTCTAAGAAAACTTCAGCTGATACTAAATATTACCGAAACTGAAGTAGTCTGCGGTCAAAGCAAGCAAGCACTAAAGTTTTTACTGGTAAGTCAAGTTAGTGTATGTAATACAATGAGAAGACACTATCCGCTTGATAATATAAAAGTTCAATTTATTACCGTCCTCTAGATTTTACTCAAACTTCTTCAAACTTTAAACTACAATTAATATAACATTGTAAAAATATAAACATTTAAAACTAGTAGAGGCTTAAGGTATTCAATCCGCCTATATACTCTTTATTGCAACAAAAATAAATAAATAAAACAAAACAACAAAAAGGTCGAATATAAAAGTTAGCAATCATTTGTTTATTTATTTATTTAAATCTGACTTCAACTTACTTTTGAAAAAAGAATGTAGAATGTACAAGATCACCGGTTGACGATCACTGAACGTATGGATCACTAGTCGATCAATGTATTATATATACCACTAAGGACATGGCTCTAGGGTCCAGATATAAACGGGTTTATTATTATTCTTACTATCTCAAGCACGTCACGATCTCAATTGAAACTCGTTTCTTAGGATTTTATGTTAATGTTATAAATAAAGATCAAATCTAAGAATAACACTAATTACTCAGGTTGTTTCCGATATTCCGAGAATTAGCAGATTTGTTTTGGTGATAGCGGCGAACAGAAGCCGTTATGCTAATTTGGTAAATCTCTAGGTAATTAGCCTAGTGTGAGACGTTTTACAATTGTCTATAAGTTTAGGATACTCTTCATTCGTAAACATCATTAAACGCAGCAATATTAGAGTATGTCAGCAGCAATGTCGCTTGCACCGTCGTGATTACTCAGTGGTTAATGAGCCTGCCTCTCATGCCTTTTTTTTATAGATGGGAAATCATCAAATAACTTCCCCCGCCCTGGGCGGGACGGGAGGGAGTGTCAGGCTTTTACTGACTAAAACGCATCTATGTTCCTTCATGTGCCCTTTGCGTTCCGGGGGCGCGGTATCTCTTTCGAACAACCTGCAGCCCCGGGCGCCTCTCTTGCCTGAGGTTGTGCGTTCGAAACCGGGCTCGGGCAAATAGAAATGTGACTTTTTCATTTTTTTTTTTAATATGTACTTTCGAAGTTAATCTTGGATATCACTGACATCGGTGATACCGTGAGGAAAACTTAACTTAAAATTAATATAGGTCTGAAATCGCCAAACGTTGATTATTTATTTGCTTATAAATAAACAAGCGTGGCCATCTATGCTCGTGGTCCTCTGTATAAGAAAAGGCCAATGCCCTGCAGTGATCCATCAACATACAATGGCTAATTGGTGTATTTAGCTTTAGTACTATATGTATACTGTGCTTTTAAAACATGTCCGCTTTCATATCAAAGATATGATTTACTGTAAAAGTAAATAAACTCCTAGCCAGCGAAGGACCGGTCATTGTGTGCGAACTATAGGGGAGACCCATGTCCACCAGTGGGCGTCGTTCGGCTGAAATGGTTATAATGATGATGATAAAAATTAAATATGTATATAGCACTTAAAAATGACTGATGAAAGCTACTACTAAACATATACATATACACGAATGTGGTACCAAACCACAAAATATTTCGCTAAGTGGTGCCTTTAACAGACGCTAAAGTTATAAGACGGGCGTGGAGCCTAGCTAAAATGTATTAATCGATCTGACTATGTTCACAAGCTATACAGGAAAAATTTTTAACCTGTGCGTAAATTTTGCCATAATAAACTTCAACACGTTTTATAAAACACGTATATTTTATTTTGATATGTCTTAGTACTAAAAAAAAAAGTTATCGCTTACGAAACATGTTTACTTAAAAACCATATTTCATTGTCACTCGGCGCTAGCGCATTCCCCACCCCCTCACCCCAGCCATGCGCCCGGGCGGCGGCGGCGGCCGCGAGTTTTCATTGATAGTATGGCGAATAGATTATGTCCTGGATGTTTTGCTTATTTCATACTCGGATAAAGATGACATTTTTTTTTTTTTTTTTTTTTAACTAATCACGGAAATGTGTTCTATTACTGACACTGAACTACCAAAAAAAATTTACGCACTGGTTAAAAACTTATCCTGTATAAGACACGAGGTTTATTTTTACGTTATGTGACCATTTCGAACTTTAGCAATCAAACTCATAATTACTGTGTTTACAATTCATACCATACTTCCATATTAATATTATAACTGCGAACGTAAATCTGTCTGTATGTCTGCTACGCTTTTACGACTAAATGAAGCGATTTTGATGAAACCAACCTCGTACGCGTTGATTTGAACCCCTAGGAAGGAGACAATGCTACTTTTCATTTCGCGACGTCGTCCTGCATCCTCGTTAACCAATATTTACGCGGAGGAAGTCGCAGGCATAAGCTAGTTTGATATAATTGGTCACTGCGGTATGTCTATTCCGTACGCGCCATTATTATTTCGTTAGAACCAAGAATAACTTCAAAACAATCATTTAACTACAATAACGCTTCCTAATCTAAGTCATAAAACTCAATCAAATTAACATCTACAGATGTACTGTACGTCACGAGTTATTAAGATTATTAAGAGCAACCATTATCTTTCATAAAAATATTTTTTGTTCAGAAAATAAAACAAAAAATGGCAATAACCACAAACGAGTTACTGTGTTATTCCAAACCTGGTCGTTATTCCCAGTAAAAGCTGTATAAACATTCGATCTAGTGGTTTTTACCATCGTTTTTTAATAATAGATTGACTGCTAGTTTTTTTCCGTACTTGATTTACATTGATCTAGTATTAGCAGAATTCCAGTGACGCTAGATCTGACATCGGCCAATTAAAAACAGTTCCATATTCAAATGCTGTAAACTGGCTGTTGGAATTGATTGAAATAATAATAATATAAGTATAGACAAGAAATGCCACACATTTCATTGTGAGATTTCAAAATACGTTGCACCTTCTCACAATAAAATTCTCGCAATAACATTGTGTGTCTTTGGGGTGACCTAACCCTTAATACGTATTGGTCGAGTATCAAAGCAGTGTTACTGCTTTTAATGCTGAGCAGGTCGAATCACTGTCTATTAGACAGACATCGGTTTATGAAAACAATTTTACACAATTTTAGCTAAACTATGCAATATATTTAGTTGCGTTGACGCATGTTAATCCAAGTTCTCTGTTGCACATTGAACATTAATGACAATGAGTAAAATGTAATCTATTCTAATGTTATAAAGGTAAAGCGTTTGTTTGTTTATTTGAACGCGCTCGTCTGTAGAAGTACTGATTCGATATGGAAATTCTTCCACTAATACAAGTACTTACTAAAAAAAATAGAAATCCGTAAAAAAAATCACGTGGGTTGGAATTGCGGGTAAATGGTATTATTGAATAAATCAAACAAAAGAATTAAAAATGTTGCAATTTTATTTCTTCATAATAATAACTAAAGACAAATACGAAAACACATCGAAATCTACACAGTCGTTCATGACAAATTGTAATGACATTACATTACTAGGTATGTAGGTATGTCATTAATTGTTCAATGATCTTATGAACTTCTGGCGCCTGTGATTATCTTTTTGTTGCTAATATAATGACCAACATGTAATAAGCCTTATAATTATTTTATTGCCTTTATTTTTTTCTTATAATTTCATCTCCTAACGTTAATTTACGTTATCATCGTCATCATTATAATTCAACCTTTTTCTTAATCTCTTGTAGGATTGCCTCCCTCCTATAGCGCAATCACACATAGATGCACCGTGATTTATTTTGTTTTTTTTTTACGAATCAATTAATATATTACGTAGAATGAATCTTGTTAATTCTCTGTAACTCCTACGATTATAATACACGAATCGTGAAAAAGACGAATTACGACCAAAATAATTAAATCTCTCTAAAATTTAATTAAGATCCGTTCATCATGTACGGTTTATGTGCAAACAGCTGACAGACACCATACTCCATGTTTTGCGTCAATCTTGCCCAAGTCCGCCCACCAAGAGGATATTAAGTCACCACCAACCCACACCATCAACCCACCTTGCCATCAGCTTTCTCATTTTCGTAATTTGTATACTACTTAATAATTTTCTTAAGTAATCTATACTATACAGGGTGGAAATTTATTATGCTACCTGGAGGGAAAGTATTCTAAATACTTGAGTTAGCAAATTTTACTGAAAGGAAACATTCCTTTATTTTTAAAAAGAAACAAAACTGCATTTCAATAATTTTGAAAATACGCTTGCCACACCCGGGAATCGAACAGACTAAAATCGGATAAAATAGCATCCTGTACTTTTATGGCACTTATCGATAGGGTCAATCACAAGGATCAAATCTCTACAAACCTGGTAAACTAAATTTAACAAAAACCATGAAATTTCAAACTAAACTTATTTTATTCGGACGAAAAAAACGAGTACAGTAACTAATTGCATGCTGAAAATGAGCTTCACTTTCTTCGATGCACACATTCATTATTTGAAGGAATTCATTTTGAATAACTTTTAGAAGGGTGTTGTGGTGAATATTGAAAATTTTACTACGCTACCAAAAGTTACTTAAAATGATTTTTTTAAAGGAATAAATTCATGCATCCAAGAAATAAAGCTCATTTCCAGCAACTACTTTACTCGTTTGTTTCGTCCGAATAAAATAAATTTACAATAAAATTGCATGTTTTTATTTTATTTTAATTTACCATGTTTGCATGGATTTGATCCTTATGATTGACCCTATGGATTAGTGCCATAAAAGTACAGGATGCATTTTTTTCGAATTTTAGTCGGTTCGATTCCCGGGTGTGGCAAGAATATTTTCAAAATTACTTAAATGCAGTTTTGTTTCTTTTTAAAAATAAAGGAATGTTTCCTTTCAGTAAAATTTGCTAACTCAAGTATTTAGAGTACTTTCCCTCCAGGTAGCATAATAAATTTCCACCCTGTATAATATTATAAACCTGAGGAGTTTGTTTGTTTGGTTGGTTGAACGCGCTAATCTCAGGAACGGCTTGTTCAAATTGAAAAAATCTTATTGTATTTGGTTAGTCCTTTTATCAAAGAAGGCTATAGATTTAAAAAAGTATTGGTTCGAATTTAAAAAAATCTTTTTGTATTGGTTAATTCTTTTACCGGGGAAGGATATCGGCTATATAACATCACGCTACTACACTCGGGAGCAGATCAGTAATCAAATACGTAACGCGGGTGAAATAAACCGAGCGGGTGAAGTAGTGGGCAGTTCATTAGTCTAGTTATACTTCCAGCCCCCCTAGCCAAGTCACAAACGATAAACGCAAACGCTGAGTAGGCTTTAATAGATCTTCAACTTTATGTGCTTGGTTTTAAGTCGAAGATCTAATGAAGATTGCATAGCGTTTTCGTTCGTTCCAATCGCTAACGCTTAGAAATCTTTAGTAGATTTTCAACTTAAGGCTCTTGGGTATTAAGTTGAAAATCTATTGGTACCTACCGAGCGTTTACGATTATCGTTTGTGACTTGGCTAGGGGGGCAGGTATATTTCAAGGTGTAGAAGTTTATATTTTATGTCTATTTTTCAAGGCAAGAAATCTTTACTGCTATTCAATAGGTACTTCCGTCTAAACTATCTAGGTATGAGCCTCAATAGATTTGTAAACAATTATTTTAGCTACCTACTGGTGTGGGAACAAAAAATATAAATATTTTATAATATTATGTAACTTCGCTAACAACGCTTCTCAAAAGCATTCCTAAGTACATAATAATGCTTGCGGGAAGCTCATTAGACCATTTTTTAGAGTAACTATAATATAATGACGGCAGTTTTAGGTGTTTTGACATCTTTCAAATTGAGACTATTTATTTTTGACGACGGAGAATTGAGGATTTAGAATATACACTTCCGAAGAATGCATGTCACGACCTATGTCGTGAGCCATAGCCTAGAAAAATAATTTATCTTATGTTGTTAATAAAATTATACCACCTTTCATCAATAATTTTCCTCAAAGATTTAAATCTTGTCCAATATTGTTTTTGGCCTTGGTTTACTGTATTTTTATTATTGATTCTCCTAATAAATTCAGAAATTGCAAATCATTCTTCACTTCACTTCACTTCACGTATCTAGGTACAAAAGGAAAAAACAAGAAGTATCTCATTTAAAACGTTTTTATTTACAAACTAAAATCACATTAAGTTGGTTTTGGCTGCCGATCGACTAGCAAATGATCTATATAATCACTTAAGACTTGATCTCTTTAAGTTCCTTCTCGTACTTGGCGGTGTACTTCCTCTCGGGGTCGTACTTGTCACACAGCTGCTTCCAGTACTCCGGCTTGTGGTTGATCAGGTGTGCGATGACGCGACGGGTTCCCTTCTTCTGAGCTTCAGTGCATTTGCCGCATTCATTTTCGAGGGCTTCTATGATGTGCTCTGTAGAAAGTGAGTAGCTGGATTAGTTTTGTCGTTATAAGTATCTACTAGTGTAATTCTCCAGACCGATTCCGGCCACGGCGGCTAATCTTAATGCAAACCAGACACGTACGCAGGAGATATTATAGTGCACAAGTGTGTGCACAAACACAGATGCACTCCTTTTTGCCTAACTCTCATAACCCGATGGGACGGAAATCCGACACGACTGGGGAGAGATCAGGCGCAGCAGCAACGGCTTTACGTGCTTTCCGAGGCACGAGGGTGTCACACCACCAACTTCCAAACTCCGGGCTGTTACTGAGATATTCCTGATGGAAAAACCCAATAACACTTTTTGCCCGACCTGAGAATCGAACCCAGGATCCCTCGCTCAGCAGTCGCGCTTGAGACCAGTAGACCAACGGGGCAGTTAAAACCTGTTAAACTGGGTTCCTACTAGTACCCAGGTTGCAGGCAGATAGTAGGGGCAGGCAGGTTGAGTATGCATTAAACAAAACCTAAACATCACAAAAATGTTATGGGTTTGTCAAGAGAGCGTATCATAAATAATTTGAGTATATTAGAATTGCACTAAAGATTTGAGATTTAAATTTTTCCGTTTTTATTTATATATGTTCGCGCTTACCCTTGAGTTCCTTAGCGTCCGGGGCGCACCTGCCTTTGTCGAGGACGCAGTTGAAGTAGTTTTCCAATATCTTGTCGTTGCCGAGAACCTCGTCCAGGTTGACGTTGTCGTACTTGTCGGTGTAGTGAGCCTCCTCGGGGCGCGCCAGACACATGACGGCCGCGGACAGCACGCACAACACGATGCAGGACTTCATATTGATACTGGAACACCAAATATTTAGACGTTTTATATGAATGCTTCAGATGGAAAATAATATTGGAATTTAAATCATCAACATCATATCAGCCGCAGGACGTCTACTGCTGGACATAGATGTCCAAAAAGACCGGTTGGAAGCGGCCTGCAACCACTTCCTGTGGTCATAAACAAGTCGTCAGTCCACAAAAAAAAGCAAAACGTGAGCCCAAAACTTGCACAGGGTTTTTCAAATTTTTCAATAAAATAATTAAACTAACTACAATTATTATAAAATAAAAATTGAAATACCTGTGGGTTTGAGAGAGGTTTATCCACTGATCAGATGCACTGCGATCTACAAGTGCCAGCGGCTTTACCTGTTCTTATATACCATTATAGTGTGAGGCAAAAAGTTCGTACGTACTAACAGTAGGTACCTATTAATATGCAAGTGTGACTAATTTCATGAGTATTTTTTTCACGTAAGGTGATTGACTAGACAATTGATACCTAAATTATTCCACTCTAAAATTAATACAATTATCTTATACAATAATATTTTATTATTATTCTTAATATAGTTCTTGGGGTTTCCAACAATATCAGCCTATTGTGGAAAGTTTTGTTTATCATGTAGGAATAGTTTTGTTTTTTTGGTACATTTAATTAATCGCATCTTGTATTGTTCTAACATCTCTTATTACTTACGTTTTAAATATTGGTTTGTTTTATTTGTGTATTCTCTTATTTGTGATTGTTGTTTGTTTTATCATTACAAGATGAGCTATTAAATATCAATCGAAAAATTATGAAATAAGGAATTGTCTTTTTCGTATTTTTATTATTTATTTATTTATTTAATACTTTATGCACACAAAATGTACAGCGGCGGACTTAATGCCAATGGCATTCTCTACCAGTCAACCTTAGGGTGATGCAGAGACAAATTCAAATTTTTGGTTTTGTTTAAGTACAAGTAAAAAGCAATTTGACTAAGAATGAAAAACAGGAGCTTTATTATACATAATTAACAGAATATGAATAAAATTATACATTAGCAAAATTATTTACAAATAATCCTTTGGCTTTTGGCCTTTCTATCTCCATTAGATAAGCCAACTGGTGACCCTTTTCAGTGATACATGCATTTGGGACACTTTCTTTTCAACTTGACTTTTTTGTTTTTTTTTTTCTTAAGTTACGTGGTTATTTATTTGAAGGTAGTCAAATAAACATACATACATGCAGATACTACTAATTTCAATCGAATTAAATGCATGCATGCTCTAAGACTAAGCCATATTTGTAATTGATTTTTAGGAGGTGCGAATTTTTTGAAGTTGATTGTGCTATGTACTTTATAATTCCGCGCATCAGCATAATTCAAAAACTATCCACTAGTTCTGCGATGTAGTGCGTATACATCGAAGCCGGACATGCCTACACCCTTCCCCAAGCACCGCCGTTACGGTCCCCGCGACGACGGAGACAGCATGCGCTGAAAATGTTTTTTTCGTAACTCCTTATAATTTTTCGTGTACTTTCGGTAAGAGGTAAGTAATACTGTATTTATATTGTAATACTTTGATACTATACATTTGTAATGCTTGTATACTGTAGAATTCATGTCTGAATACGTTTTTACGTACTGTAATATTTTCCATAAAATTATGTGGTTAAAAAATAAAATGATCAAGTTTGATAATTCCGCGCTGGGGGAGTCGAACTATGAAAAGTATGTTTTATTTACATTAACTTGTTTTTACCTCGACAAAAGAGTTATGTATGATGTGTCTGTATGTGCGTCTGTTTGTGGCATTTTATATCCTAAGCGAAAAAACACAATTTTTATTGAATTTGAGTAATTTATTGAGTTTAAGATAAACAATTGTGTGTAATATCAATTGTTGTTATTAATATGACTTTTTGGATGAAAATACATATAATATAATGAATAAATATTATACCTACATTTACTTTTATTACTAACTATTGTTAACCCTGGGCACGATATTATCAGACCAGTTTGACAATACCGCGTTTTCTCATTTTTTAGTAAATTGACAATAATTACTTTTTGTTTAAATTTTGGAAGTTTTTGTTATACGGTATGCGTACCTGAATAAATGTCCTACTAATTACTCAATTTTGTTTCTTTTAATATCAAACAGTTTCTTAATTATAGGTCCAAGTCCTTAGAGGCTCGGTAATATCCAACTCTCCCCTAGTAGTTTCCGTGGAAATTCCTTCAAGGGATTACCGGACCAGGGGTCAGCCAGCCCAGACGGCAGGCTGCCTGATATAGTACACGGATGGTTCTAAAATGGGGTCCAAAGTAGGTTGCGGATTAAACGTAGTGCGGCCAAAAGTTTAGTAAGAGTGTGAACCTGGGGCAGCACGCCTCCATCTTCCAAGCAGAGGTGTACGCCATTTTAGAATGTGCGGAGCTAAATCTGCAAAGGCAATACACCTATCCATTAAGATTAATTCCGATAGCCAAGCAGCTCTACTGGCGCTGGACTCTAACAAACTCTCATCATTTGAGTTGTGATCATTATGAATGAAACTATTATCTAAACCAACATAATAAACTTCTCCTTCGTTTCGAATGGAATTTAGGTAAAATCTTTTTTATTTGTAATTACGTGGCAACGTAATGTACTAATAACGAATTAAAATTTATATAAAAAACTGTATTTTACGTTATTGGATTTTTATGTTTCTGTTTATTTATTTTGTACTAAAATCATTTCCTAGTTTATTTACAAATATTATTATAATTATCCTAAAATTAACTCTTTAATATGTAAATGAGTCTCTACTTGTACGTTTTGATGATATTTTTATATTGTATGTACTATTATTTTTGATTATGTTGAATAACTTTAATAGTCAAAGTCAATTACTATGTATATTTATCAAGATTACACCGAAGCGGCGAGCATAGGTGTGCGTATTATAGCTTAACGGAATCGCCTCATGTGGAACAACATATAAGCAGCAAGCTTCAAGTTTTATGAAGTTGCGAGATAAAACATATTTTGGGTTTTCCTTCTACAACTTTGTTTTATTTTATTTTTTCTCAGAGATGTATCTGTCTTTTTTTATATCACTGGATGGCAGTCAAACCGACACGGCCCACCTGGTGTTAGCTGGTCACCGCTGCTTATAAACATTGTTATTTATAAGAAGCGGTGACCACTACACACATACAGAGGCCTTGCAAATGCGTCTGGGATGGCAATCCCAGAGACAAACTTGAAATGTCTTATGTGCCTGAAATTACACTAGCACCGCGACAGCCTTCAGCGCACCGTTGCTATGTTCCCTTCAAACTGGAAAACAGCAACGCTGCTTTGCAACAAAAGCAGATAGTACTTCCCCGGACGAGCTCCGTCACTATAGAAACCATATCACCATATATTACAAAGACACACATACTATTACGCCTGTGTTCCCCGACGGGTTAGGCAGAGGTGTACCAATGTACACCCATAGTTCGCCGGTATGTTAAGGTCCCATGTAATAGGGGCCGAGCTGCTACTGAGAATTTTATGGAAAAACCCAATTACACTTTTTGCTTGATCTGGGTATCGAATCCAAGACCTCCATTGTTGTAGTCGCGCTTAGAAGGCTACTGAGGCAGTTATTACAAAGAATACTAAAATGAAGCTATTTTCATTTTTATTTCTCACCTAAACTTTGATTCCTATGTCCATGGAGCGTCAATTTCAGACTACTACTGTGCGATATGATCAATAATATTTGACCCCATAGGTACTTAAAGATCTTTATCTTTTTTTTTAGAATGATCCAGTTTTAGTGTCACATGATCATGTTCACAGCCGTTCAATAACCTAAAGTTACAGACAATAATTATACGTTTACTTGAAGTAAACTTGATGAATTAGTTAGCTTTCCTCTCATATCTTAGGTCTTACATTATGACTTGTATGCGTCTGGTTGTGTGCCTGTTTACTGACGTCATTGGTCCCATCGTATTTGTATCGGTGCTTCCAGGGTTACTTAACTCTGACAGGACCAGTTTCGCTGTTATTGTATGACGTCAATGGAAATCTGAGCAGAGGAAGACATCACGTCCATTAATAAGGCCAGTTTGGTTGATAATAACCATTATATGTTTTGTTTTTTTTTTGTTCTACTGATGAACGATAAATCTATACAAATAATTAAAATTGTATTGTCTGTTTGTTATTTCAAATTCACAGATCAAAACAAAAAAAGATAACAATTTTTGTCTGTCTGTCTGTCTGTCTGTTTGCTCCGGCTAATCTCTGAAACGGCTGGACCGATTTTGACGGAACTTTCATTTGCAGATAGCTAATATTATAAGGAGTAACTTAAGTTACTTTAATTTAGAAATTTTAATAAGAAATGAGGGTTACGCGAAAACAAAACATACATCATTCAGATGTACCCAACCCGTAAGGGCGGTAACTTGTCAACCACGTATGAGCAACCAGTACAACAACAAAAATTGAATGTTTTATAACCACAACACGAACGAAGTCGCAGGAAACAGCAAATTATAATAAGATTTATTATTAACTAATTAATTTAATTGTAAGCGATGATTTTCTCAATGAGAAATAAAGTTAAACCGAATTAGCAAAAAGTGACTCATACCAGTGATGGTTATCTGGTGTACATTAATAAAACAACATTAATTGTATTATTCTAGGAACATTTTCATGTTTTTAGTTCAAAATTATACAATAATTGCCTCGTTAGCCTAGTGTTTTTTAGCACAACTGCTTGAGGACTTGGGTTTGATTCCCAGGTGGAGCAAAACGTGTTATGGGTTTTTCTAAGAAATTTTCAGGAGCTGCTCGGAGTTAAGATTTGTACCCAGTTAATGACAATAAGCTCGCCCCCTTTAATATAGCACCAAAACATTCCGGCGAACTTTGGGTGTACATTGGTACACCTCTGCCTAACCCTAATACAGCCATGATGATGGTATGATTGGGTATATATAAAGCTATTTTCTGTAACCATGAATAAACCATGTAACATATCTCCTGCAACTTACACACAATTAATTCTTTTATTCTGAAACCAAACTTCTATTGAAGTTTACATCAAATCTGAACAAATGAACAAGTAAAACTGCAAACTTTAAATAAATATTGTTTTCAAATCACGTGAAAAATATTTGAAAACTTTTTTATTTGTAAACTAAAATCACATTATCACAATTTTGAATTCCAATTTGGTACTAAACAATTGGTCTATATAATCACTTAAGACTTGATCTCTTTAAGTTCCTTCTCGTACTTGGCGGTGTACTTCCTCTCGGGGTCGTACTTGTCACACAGCTGCTTCCAGTACTCCGGCTTGTGGTTGATCAGGTGTCCGATGACGCGACGGGTTCCCTTCTTCTGAGCTTCAGTGCATTTGCCGCAATTATTTTCGAGGGCTTCTATGATGTGCTCTGTAGAAAGTGAGTAGCTGAATTAGTTTTGACGTTATAAGTACCTACTAGTGTAATTCTCCAGACCGATTCCGGCCACGGCGGCTAATCTTAATGCAAACCAGACACGTACGCAGGAGATATTATATAGTACACAAGTGTGTGCGCAAACACAGATGCACTCCTTATTCCCTAACTCTCATAACCCGATGGGACGGAAATCCGACACGACCGGCGAGAGATCAGGCGCAGGACCAACGGCTTTGCGTGCTTTCCGAGGCACGGGGGTGTCACACCACCAACTTCCAAACTCCGGGCTGTTACTGAGAAATTCCTGATGGAAAAACCCAATAACACTTTTTGTTGGGCAAAAATGGGAATTCCTGGGAATCGAACCCAGGAACCTCGCTCAGCAGTCGTGCTTGAGACCAGTAGACCAACGGGGCAGTTAAAACCTGTTAAACTGGGTTCCTACTAGTACCCTGGTTGCAGGCAGATAGTAGGGGTAGGCAGGTTGAGTATGCATTAAACAAAACCTAAACATCACAAAAATGTTATGGGTTTGTCAAGAGAGCGTATCATAAATAATTTGAGTATATTAGAATTGCACTAAAGATTTGAGATTTAAATTGTTTCCGTTTTTATTTATATATGTTCGCGCTTACCCTTGAGTTCCTTAGCGTCCGGGGCGCACCTGCCTTTGTCGAGGACGCAGTTGAAGTAGTTTTCCAATATCTTGTCGTTGCCGAGAACCTCGTCCAGGTTGACGTTGTCGTACTTGTCGGTGTAGTGAGCCTCCTCGGGGCGCGCCAGACACATGACGGCCGCGGACAGCACGCACAACACGATGCAGGACTTCATATTGATACTGGAACACCAAATATTTAGACGTTTTATATGAATGCTTCAGATGGCAAATAATATTGGAATTCAAATCATCAACATCATATCAGCCGCAGGACGTCTATTTCGGGACATAGATCTCCAAAAAGACCGGTTGCCAACAAGTCGTCAGTCCACAAAAAAAATATGCAAAACGTGTGCCCAAAAGTTGCACGGGGTTTTTCAAATTTTTCATTAAATTAATTATAAAATAAAATTATTGTAAATTATAATATTTAAATAAATTAAGTAAATTATAATTATAAAATTTTTGTAAATTAAATAAAAATTGTAATACCTGTTGGTTTGAGAGAGGTTTATCCACTGATCAGATGCACTGCGATCTACAACTGCCAGCAGCTTTACCTGTTCTTATATACCATTAAAGTTGCGAGGCAAAAAGTTCGTACGTATGAACAGTAGGTACCTATTAATATGCAAGTTGGACTAATAAAATTACATTTGATGAGTGTTTCGGCAGTGTGTCTGACTAGAACATTTTTAAATTATTCCACTACAGCTTTGTTTTGTTTTTTTTTTAATGGTCGGTATTTCCAACATTACCGTCCTGTTGAAAGTTTAGTCCGTGTCAAAGTCAAAGCATTTCTTTCAATTACACCATTTATGGTGGGTCCACACGACACAGACTTAACACAGACTTCTATAGAATTTTGTCTGTACAACAAATCAGTACAGACAAATCGGTGTATCAGAAAAGTCGGAAGTCTGCGTACATGTCTGGACGATAGTCGGAGCAAAACTCATGATTATTGAATTACTTAATTTATTCATTAAAATCGAAGTCTGAACTGATGAAAAGTCTGCACAGACATTTAGTAAAGACCTCGGAGTAAAAATTTTTACTCAGACCTTATAGTCTGTGCAGATGTCTGTACAGACAAAAGTCTGTGTCGTGTGGACCCACCATAACAGGTACTTTTGAGTTGTCAAGAAATGACGTAAGACATGAAGTTGGAACAATATTGTTTTTTTTTTTTTTTGTTTATACAAGCTGTTGATTTGCATCCTCGTCAAATTTCAGAAGCTTGTCATAGAAAAAAAGAAGTAATCAAATATAATTACGATACCTGGCCAATATTTAACAAATGCTTGTTTTTTTAGTTGCAACTATCAAAAAACAGTATTCCAGAATATTCCTTTTGCAAAATCAGCATCGCCCAGTTGCGTATGCGGTAGGCAAAGTTGTCGCGCGGCTATATCAATGCGTGCATAGCGCCTAAACCCTCTGGCGAGATGGCTAGTTCGAATTGGAAAATCACGTCAAAAAATATAAATTAAAAAAATATATATATTTTATTATTTATTTATTTAAACTTTATGCAACAAAAAGTACAAAGGCGGACTTAATGCCTTAGGCATTCTCTACCAGTCAACCAAAGGTGGTGAAGAGATAACACGGTAGGTGCAAATAAAAACAAAAGAACAAAATTTGATACTTATTCTATTTATTCGTGTTAAGAATCACGAGCATAGTTAACTCCTTGAATTTGACAAGAATGCAAATCAACAGCTTGTATAAGTATTGATACATAACCATGTATGAATTTCTATTGTTTGTATTACAGAACTCTTAAACAGTAAAAATAAAAGAGATTAATAAATTTCTGTTCTTGTTCATGCAATTTTATTCACAAAATATTTGTATGAGCATTGGCAAAAAAATTAAGATTAGGAATGATAATTAAGATGATGATGATGATTTTTTTTAGGATTATTTTTTACTTGAGGTGACTAACGAGGAAAATAATTTGTTCAGTTGCTTTGTTTTTGGCGTTTTTCATACTGTCGAAATTAATTGGCACGCTGTTGCACAAAGAGTTTTTTGAAATCAAACGCCCATATTCATCGGGACACAAAGTTGCTCGATATTGTTTCAGTTGAAAAACATGTTTTTATTTTGCTGGGAATATAATGAATATAATATAATATAATATATGGGTTGCAGAATAAAATGTAGTAGTGTGGTAACATGCTGATGTTTCAAATACACATTATCAAATTTACACATTTTCCAAAAATAGGTTTTTCTTTTAATTAAAATTTACATGAAATTTTAATTTTTTTAAATCACATGACGTGTGGGCAGTAGCCTATTACTGAGCCGTGAACTGGGTGTTTTACCATAGAATATAGGAGTTTGCGGTACCATTGAATGTACAATGAAAGAGAAGACAGAAATGTAATCTTCTTTCTGGAAGCCATTAGAGACCCGTTCCAGGCCGGTCCCCAAAGAAGGGCCAAAAACCCTGGGCCCAGGGCCTAGGGCCTTCTTAGTCTAGTAATACCGCCACTGCATAAATATGGTAAACAAAACTTGCGCAACATTTGCGTCACCTTAATTAAATATTGATGACGCGCAACTGTTTCAGATTTCTTTTAAACATTATACAGTTTTAGAAATAAACTTGTTTCTTGCATTATCAACTTTTGTCTCTTTAATAATAAAAAAGTTGTTATGCTTATTTAAATAACGGTTAAGTAATAGCATATTTTGAAAAAATCAAGTTATTTACTGTGATTGTATTTTTATTAGCAAACTAGCTTTTGCCTCCGACTTCGCCCGCTTGGTATTTTTCACCCGCGTTATGTTACGTGTTTAGTTACTGCTTCGCGCCTGTGTGTCGTAGCATGCTGATAAATAGCATAATCATGTATCTGGCTATCATTTGACGGGCCTGTTGGTCTAGTGGTTAGCGGCCCTGACTGCTAAGCCGGAGGTCGTGGGTTCGATTCCCACCCAGGACAAACTTTGTGTGATGAGCATGATTGTTTGTTCTGTGTCTGGGTGTGATTTATCTATAATATGTATGTATTTATAAATTATATAATTATGTATATCAGTTGTCTGGTTACCATAACACAAGCTCTGCTTAGCTTGGGATCTGATAGCCGTGTGTAAGTTGTCCCAAGATATTTATTTTACTTATTTATTTATTTACAAAAATTTACTGACCGTTGGTCTCGTGGTCGCCAAATTGACAAATTGGAGATAATAATTATGTCCCCTTCTATGTCAGGAACTGCCTCTTTATCCTAGTGGTCCTAAACGCGACTGCTACGCTAGAGGCCTTGGGGTCAATTCCCAGGTCGAGCAAAAGGTGTTATTGAGTTTTTCTATGAAAATCTCAGTAGCAGCTCGGAGTTCGGATTTGTACCCGGTTAATGGCAATAGGCACGCCCTCTATAACATGGGATCTAAAAACATACCGGCGAACTGTGGGTGTACATTGGTACCTATACCTCTGCCTAACCCTTCGGGGAATACAGGCGTGATGGCATGTAGGTATGTATTCTATGTCAGGACTTGCATTGAGACTGGTTGTATGTGTTGTCTGTTTACTGACGTCATTGGTCCCATCTTATCTGTATCGGTGCTTCCAGGGTTATTTAACTCAGACGAGACCAGTTTCGCTGTTACTATCTGTGACGTCCATAGTTCTTTTTTTATGTCATTGCATGGCAAACACGCCAACGTCCTACTCGATGTTATGGTGGTAGTACTATTTGTAAGCCTACTTTTTTTTTATAGTATGGAAATCATCAAATAACTTCCCCGGCCCTGAGCGGGACGGGAGGGAGTGTCAGACTTTTACTGACTAAAACCCATCTATGTTCCTTCGTGTGCCCTTTGCGTTCCGGGGGCGCGATATCTCTTTCGAACAACCCGCAGCCCCGGCAGGACAACCCGCAGCCATAATGTGGCAGGATTTGTAAAGGATTTGTATCAATTATAAGATCAGTATTTTTGTACCTGTGTTATCAAATAAAAAGTAATTTGATTTGATTTCCTTAACGAGTTCCTTCACCAAGACTTCTATCTAATACTGCAGGAAATCTGTGTAGGTATAGGAAGGCATCTCGTCGAGTGCGTTAATAAGCAAAAAGTTACTTATGCAACTGATGGTTATCTGGGATATTAATAGAATAACGATTTTATTGTTCTTGGATCATTTTCGTATTTCATGAAAAGACGAAAATGATTCAAGTATTATAAAATTGTTATATATTAACGTTTTTAGTAAACGAAAGATTGAGCACACAATTAAATAAAAATAAATATCTTGGGACAACTCACACACGGCTATCTGATCTCAAGCTAAGCAGAGCTTGTGTTATGGTAACCAGACAACTGATATACATACTTATATATTTTATAAGATAAATCACACCCAGACACAGAACTAACAATAATGCTCTATTTACAATACAATTAAAGCCAAACTGCTACTTTCTGAAACCCTACATATACCTACTGCAACTTACATACAATCAAACTTTTATCCTGAATTTCCTAACTCCATTTGATTTTTTTATCAAATCATTTCTTTGAAAAAAACGAACAAGTAAAACTGCAAACCTTTAATAAATATTGTTTTCAAATTACGTAAAAAGTAATCGAAAACCTTTTTTATTTGCAAACTAATCACTACCACATTATTACAATTTTGAATTCCAATTTCGTACCGAAACAATTTGTCAATCAATATTATCACTTAAGACTTGATCTCTTTAAGTTCCTTCTCGTACTTAGCGGTGAATTTGCTCTCAGGGTCGTATTTGGCACACAGCTGGTTCCAGTATTCCTCCTCGTGATTGATCAGGTGAGCGATGACACGACGTGTTCCCTTCTTCTGAGCTTCAGTGCATTTTTCGCATTCGTTCTCGAGGGCTTCTATGATGTGCTCTGTAGAAAGTAAGAAGGTAAGAAACGATTAAGATTTGATGTTCTAAGCCTACCTGCACGTACCTACAAGACGATAGCAAGAATATTATGGGTTTGTCAAGATTGTGTACCATAAATTGTTATCGTTATTATCCAAATGTTTAGTGTAAGAACAATTTAATGTTGAGCTAGTCATACGCTTTAGTACAAGACGGATTGAAACTGCAGTGGCCAATCTGGGAATCTCTTAACCGACTCAGGTGAGCCGCTGTAAAATTAATTTGGCCAAACGGGGCATTCTTCACTCATTGCAAACGCAGTGCCATTGTGGAGCACGTCGTGCACAACCACATGTACAATCCAAGGCCTAAACGAGGGCCAGCCCACAGTCCCATCATGATAGAGCTGTACAGGTTGCTCAATACTGGTCGGACAGAACTTGAAACTAGTCAATCGACACAAAAAGAAGATGTTCAAGATAAAAGAACACTAAAATTCAATGTGGAGATCAAAAGCAATATCCTTACCCTTGAGCTCTTTGGCGTCCGGGGCGCACTTGCCCTGCTCGAGGATGCAGTTGATGTAGGGCACCATCAGCCGGCGGTTGCTGAGAATCTCGTCCAGGTTGACGTTGTCGTACTTGTCGGTGTAGTGAGAGTCCTCGGGGCGCGCCAGACACATGACGGCCGCTGACAGCACGCACAACACGATACAAGCCTTCATATTGATGCTGGAATACAAATACGCAGATAATGAAATGACTCTCTGATATAAACCCTGTTGCTACTTCATCCAAGAACCCTGTTATTTTTATTACCATGTAAAATTATAACAATACTTGAATCAAATTATTTTAAAAATGGATAGAAAATTAATATATCCATTTGCAAAGAGTTCTAAATATTTTAAAAAATAATTCTAATAACCCCCTTTTCTTGTACAACACAATATTATATCAAAAACTATAATACCAGTGGGTTTGAGATTGCTAAGGGTTCTTGATATTTATATAAAAATATTTTTTTAAATAAAATAATTAAATTAACCCCTGTTTCTTATACAGCACAATATTTAAATAGAAAATAATACCTGTGGGTTTGAGAGAGGTTTATCCACTGATCAGATGCACTGCGATCTACAAGTGCCAGCGGCTTTACCTGTACTTATATACCATTAAAGTTGCGAGGCAAAAAGTCCATACGCATGTACTTACTTACTAAGTGAATAATAAAATTATATTAGGTACTGCTGATGACTATTTTCACTTTGACGCGACTGAATAATAATCATCATTTATGACATTTTATTGTTTGTTTGTTTGAAAGCATACATGCTGTTGTTGGCCAGGGTCTTTGGCCAGCTGGTAAAAAGTTTTACGTAAATTTTTGCAGTTTCCTGATATTGTCTTTAGTATAAAATTTAATAAAGCTTATGACGATTAAAAATATTTTGAATAAAGTCTTCATTTACTTAACAAGATCAATACAATCCATTTTGTTTTTTTTTTTTCGAGATCAATTTTCAAATCAATTTTCAGCTATTATCTATCACAGTCTTTGAATTCAGAGCTCTCCGAACAATGAAAACTTAATTGCCTAAAAGGGCACTGTGCCTGTGCCTTCCATTATTCCAGCACCCATCGATCATTGGCAGATTCTCGTCATGGCAGATTCCCTTTGCTGAAATGAACTTTCAGTTTTTCGTGTGGTGTAGTAGGAAGTATCGACTCCCTCTAACAGATTTCAATATTTTTTGTGAAATTGGTGTTTAACTGTATACAACGGACACCCCAATCCTAATAAAGTAGGCATTTTGCAAACCCGAGTTATACAAACATCTATTTGTTATTATAGTATTTGACTGCCGCATTCAGAATTGACTATATTTTATGTATTTTATGGTAATCATTCCATCGATTTACATACTGATCAATAATGTAAGACTTATGATTAACTACTACATTAATTTATCAGCTGATCGGAAGGCCTAGCACTAGCGCGCGGTTATAAAATAAATAATAATAATACCAGGCTATTATTGTCCCACAACAGGGCAAAGGTCTCTTGTCATACAGAGAAGGCACGAGAATTAATCTCCACTCTTGTAATAAGTCCAGGATCCTCACGATGTTTTCGTTCACCGATGTTAGTGATGTCCAAAATAAGCTAAGATGCGAGTGAATTAGAAAAAGTCTAATATTTATTTAAAAAAAACACATTAATGCTTTGTCTGACCCCGGTTGTGAGCCCACAGCCTGTGTATGAGCGATGGCACGTTCATGTTCTACGCGTGCCTCAAAGAGATGTCAGCAAACATTGGAAGGGCCACTAAGGGCCGATGCCTGCGGGTTGTTCGAAAGTGATACCGCGCCCCCGGAACGTAAAGGACACAAGAAGGAACATGGATGGGTTCTAGTCAGTAAAAGTCTGACACTAAGGGCGGAGGAATTCCCATCGGTTAAAAAAGAAGCCTGGGTATGAGCCTAAAACCAACCTAAAGCCTTAACCAATCGGTACGTAAATTTCGTGGATTTAAAATCGGAAATACCCATGTCAAATGTTACAATTAAATAGTTACATAACTTTATTTATATTAAAAGTTGCTAGTCGTATAAAATTAAACCAAAAAGGTTAAGAATAGTCGTATTTCCAGTTCGAAAATCGACTTGAATTTAATATTTTACGTTAGCCTGCTTGTGCTAGGTTTACAGTTTTAAGAAATTGACGTCAACAGTTTTTATTGAATTCTGATGACTTCAAAAGTCCTATACTTGACAGTTTTCATGGAGCATAGGTGCATTAACGTTTTATTGAGGTAACCTTTTTTTGTATAAAGGGTATAAAGAGCTAAAACTGGGCAAAAATTCCGGCAGCTACTAAACATGTGCTACTAAAATAACCCTTTGCCTGACCTAGGGATCGAACTCAGGACGGCTTGCACAGCACTCTCGCTAACTTCCTGGACTTCAAGACTTGACTTTTCATGAGTGAAATAATAAGGGATCTACATATTGACGGCTCGCCCCCTTTTACATGGGACCTAAACAAACCGGCGAACTGTGGGTGTAAATTGTGATACACCTCTGCCTAACTTTTCGAGCAATTTCGGGCCTTAATACAGGCGTGATGGTGTGTTATGTTAAATTGACGGTAAAAAAAAAACCATCGCCGATATTCAGGTTCTGTTTGGGCATAACATGGCCACAAAAACAAAATATTTCCAAAATATAATTCTGACGTCAGAACCAAATTCAAAACAACCATCCTTTTGCTTAGCAAGCTCGATTAATGGCTGGAATGCCCCTTCTATTTCAGGATATGCATTAAGACTGGTTGTATGACTTTGTAGCCTGTTTACTGACGTCATTGGTCCTATCTTACCCGTATCGATACTTCCAGGGATATTTAACTCTGACAAGACTATTTTTAAAATCATGTTTATTATTTTTGCTTTTAGCTAGTGACGTCAATAGATACCTGAGCGGGTATCTCGTACTCACATTAATTAGCACGGTTGGTTACCCCTGCCGCTGGCGGTTTTACCGTGATCTTGTATAATAACATAACTTGAATTATTCGAGGCATATTTTTGTGCAGTTATAAGATAAAATGTTTTTGTAGATTAGCGCTGATGGAAGATCTATGTTTGGAATAATAATATTCTCCAGACTAATTTTGGTCACGGCGGCTGTTTTCAATGGAGACAAGTGTGTGTCCTTCTTCTCTGATTGTCAAAATCCGATGGGACGGCCAGATCCAGGCTTAACATGCTTTCTGAGGCATGGGGGTGTCACTACTAACTTCCAATCTCCGGGCCGCTATCGCCACTAAGAAATTTATACCTTACAATATTATTATTTTTGCCGCACGATAACATTTCGCATAACATTATCTATAAAAACGGCAAAAAAATATGTCTGCTGTATGGGAGCTCCCCTTAAATATTTGTTTTATTTTAATTTAATTATTTATCTTTACAGTGAATATATAACTAAATATTCTGTGAACATTCCCAGCGTCTACCTGTTGCCGTTATCAATATCGAGCAAAAACGATGAGATGAGATACTTACAGTCTGCAGAAACATGTAAGCAAACACAGACCTACTCCAGCTCTCTTCACTCACTCCCTTTACCTGATAGAACAATATTGTAATATCTAAAGCATAACCTTGTATATATCTAATATACAAGGTTAATTCTCACTAATTCAAGGTTTTTAAACAGATCAAAAACCCGTTTATAACTAAGATGGAAAACGCAACGAGGAACTATACGTTTTGTCCTCGTTTGCTACGCGTCTGCTACACTATGCGACACGTTTGCTACAAGTTTGCTCCACGTTTGCTACGAGTATATGCTTCGGCTTTGCTACGCGCTTTGTTTGCTTCTTGTTGGCTTTACCTTTATTATACTTTTTAGCCTTAAACATATTAGTTAAAGCTACTATTGACTTATTTTGTCACTCAGTAATAGATTCTTTAATCGAAATGTCCGTTTGAATACCAATTAGTAAAGCAAAAAATGATTTTAATAAAAAGATGTAGGCGATGGGTTGTACTGGCCTCAATTATCTGGAGAGCTAGTTTGAGGAGGAACACAGAGGGGTTTTAGTCGGTAGGAGTTCGATACACACCTCTGTCTTCCCCGAGACGGAGGCATTAAATAAATATATCCATACGAAAAAAGCCCAAATTATCTAAATCCGCTTAAAACAACCAAATGAGGGAAAAACCTAAATCATAAATATATGTACGAGAATCTATTTTGAGATGCTAAATAAACATTGTACCTAGATTTTATGTGTATTTTATGTAATGTAATGTTTATTCAAAGAATAGCGCTGAACAAACTATTTAATGATTCCATGGAAATAGAGTCCAACATGGAAATATTATTATTTACCTTACACAATTTACACATCATTTTACATCTTAACATTGACAATGACGTTAGTGTCAGAGTGTATTTAGTGACAATAATGACAATTGAAGGCTTAATCATTACTCACATTTGCATAATTATTAAAGGTAATTAATTTGTTATTAGCAACAAAAACAGTTTACAGTTTGTTTAAGAAGAATAGTGAATTATGATTGTGTAGGTACCTACTTCTAACGCCTTATATAATTGACTAGAGTTGTAAGATCATGAACTCGGTGCATTAATTTGTAGTTAAAATAGATTGACTAAGTGTTGAATGGCAGGAAAAGAAAATAACACTTAAGACTTTTTTTAAACCTTGCTCCACACTACGTATTTCTCCTGAATCGTAGGTGCATTTACCAACATATAAACTCACACACACAAACATCTAGACCTGCTGTGCGATTCTCTAAAATGCAAGCTCGAAAACGAGTCCCAGTCTTAGTATTCGTTCGCCGTGGTGACGTCACCACGGCGAACGAATATACACCAATGACAAGTTGGTTCGTTATCGAAGTGGGACTCGTTTTCGAGCTTGCATTTTAGAGAATCGCACAGCAGGATCAATTCTCTGTGTAGAGCATATATATATTTGTTCTATTCGGGAATCTAACCGGCAAAGGGCAGCACATCAAGTAATTGGTCAACCATTGCGCTTACCTACTTAATACCTAAAATGAAGGAAACTTGTATGGCAGAACTACATGTTTCAATTTTACCATTTTACCATACCTAATGTTGGATAGGATAGTTGCCCAAAATGGATAATTGAAAAATCATTTAGTGACTTGCTGTAGATTGGTGCAATTGGACCCATTGCACCAATCTAAAACACTGATGATTCTATTTTTGAATATTCTATTCAAGTTTCAATCCAGAAATAAAAATACCAATTCTCGATTAACAACCAATAATTTATTTTTTAAATGTACTACACTATTTTTAATGTAATTCACAAGCCTTAATATAAGGGTTTTTCATGTTCATGTGATGTTCAAAAAACTTGAATCACTTGATGTTCCTCTAAATGTGTGTAAGACGACGCTGACAGTTTTCATGGCACCGTAAATGCGGGTTGCTTTAATCAGAGAAACATTGGCCAAAACGGAAAAGAGTCTGAACTTCTCATCTCTTAAAAATTACAGAAAAAGTAATTTATGTGTAATTGGAACAACAAAACAAAATGTTTCAAACAGGGTTTTTGTCATTCAAGAAGCTCCTCTCAAAACCATATTCCGTTTTGAGACAAATTTTCTCTATACTGCTAAAGAAACCCGCTTTAACCACAGCGTTTGCACCACATCTCATTTTCAGAATGTTTTAACTAAATCGAAAAAAGTACTACATAGCTCACAAGATTTTTCACTATTAATTATTTACATATTATTGCTTAAGAGTTCTGAGTTCCTGTTCGTGTTGGCTGGAGTATTTGGCCTGAGGGTCGTATTTGGCCTTGAGCTGGTTCCAGTAGTCCACTTCGTGGTTGATGAGATGGCCCATGACCTGGCGGGTTCCGTCACGCTGGGTCTTGGTGCACTTGGCACAGTTCTCCTCTAGAGCTTCCCTGATGTGAGCTGGAAAAGAGATAAAAATATTTTTAAAGAAAAGTCCTGAATTGTCGAATTTTGTTTGAATTTTGTTGGATTCCCAATTGATTCTACGGTGGAATTTTAGAAGAATTATTATTAACTAACCGAGACTCCTACTTTACGAACCCCTTTTTATGAGTTGAGATGTTTATTTAAGCTAGTTCTGTCACCGGTAAAACTTTAGTATGAAAAATTACAAACATAAAAAAAAACCATAGCATCGCTTTTTAATAAATTCAAAATTGAATAGGACATGTAAGAAATTATATAATCCTGACCCCTACGAGGTTGACCAACGACTGATTAAAGGTCGCGGAAAATCATTAAATGCAGGCGGGCGCAGAAATAATATGCACACTAATCCCGACCAGATTAATAAAAGTAAAAGGAATTATAACTGACGTTCAGTCTAACCCTTTAATATTAGGTGGTCAGTTTAAAGGTTCTAAACCTTGATAAGTATAAAATCCATATTATCATTTTACTTACATTTCAGCTCCTTGCCCTCCGGGGTGCACTTGCCCTGGTCGAGGATGCACTTCAGGTAGGGTATTAGCAGGCGGCGGTTGCCGAGGATCTCGTTGAGGTTCACGGTGTCATACCTGTCGGTATACGTGCTGTTTGGCCTGGCCACGGCAACAGCCACAAGCCCGAATAAGCACAAAACTAGGAAGCTATTCATTCTGAAAATTAAGGAAATTGGAATGTTATTAATTTGTATCTTTACATGATTCATGATTTTTTAAATATAATTTCGGTTCACACGTTTTGATACTGTAGTAGAAATACTAAAATATTTTTTTATTCGTTGCCCCACGCTAGGAATTTATCCTGTATCGTAAGTGCGTTAACAAACATATAAACTCCTATACACAAACAGCCAGACCCGGAACAACTGTGTAGATCATACAAATACTTGTTCCTTGCGGGAATCGAACCCGCGACACGCATCTGCACAGCACTCGATCGCTCGGCCACTGCGCCAACCGCGTTCTCCAATTACTTATTTATTATCAATAGAACTGTAAATGCAGAATACTGTTGGGATTTAACTCTAGATCTATAATGTGTTCTAAATAAATTTTCATCATTTATTTATTTATATCTCTCTTTGTTACTCTAGGGTCTAGGTTATTCAAGATACTAAATAATAGTTAGACGTAATAATATTTAAAAATTATCCCTCACAATAGTAACAGGACAAAATAAGGCAAAATGCCCAAAGTAGTTGTATAAGTTAGTCAAAATGGGCGTGCCTTAGATTAATCACCGGACGAAGCCACACTAGCCTAAGTAATTATTTAAGGGGCGTCCTTTATGACAGATTTAATTAAATGCCATGTTCTTATTATAATAAGTTATTGATAAGGAAGAAACTTAATGTTAAGGTTGGTTGAACTTCATAATTCTTGTATACCTTGACCGCTTATGCGACAATGACCCCCACGTAAATGGTAATCGTATCCTTGCTATATTATTTTTTTTTTTTTTAATATTTTGATTCGAAAACCAAAAAACCGTTTATCAATTTATTTGAATAAATCTACAATGGTGGATATACCGAATGCTGTGTTTTCGTTTGTTTTCTTTTTGTACGACAATTTGTTAAATGAATTTAAATCAAATGTACAATTTTTTTTTTAAATGTGTAATAATATTCAAATGTAATTAAAGTATATTTGCCGGAAGTAAAAATAAATGGCTTTCCATTTTGGAAAGCTGAAAATTGACTCAATTCTTCAAGTTATGAACACAAGACGTTTTGCAAAAAACTGACCTACCTTGGATTTTCACGAAAGTCTGAGGAGTACTGTCCAAGAGCTCTGCACTGGGTTTAGTAATACGCCGGACAGTCCTCCACCACTTTTTATACTGAACACATAGCGTTTTGGCACAACAGCAAAACTAGTTTTGGTCATTTAACTCTGCCCATAATTCGAAGAATATGACTTCGTCACACATACGATAAACATTCCGTATTTGGGTTTTTTTATACAAGCCTAATTTTATATTTAATATTAATTAAGAAATTAATATTAATAATAAACATTATGAAGTCATTTTCTCTTTCTCGGAATTAATTAGCAGGCATTTTGGAGCAGAAATTATTACTTTTTATAAAAAATACCAAGTAATATAATTTTCCTCCAATGTCTCCAAAAGCAATAAAAAGTCCTCGAACTAATTATGCTTTCATATGAAATAAAAAACAACTAAGAAAGAAAGCTCCTTCTTTCTTCAATTCTTAGAACAATTCATCTCCCTATTTCACTGATTTTTGCTATTGCAACATAATACTAATTAGATCTTCATATTTTCATCTTATTATATGCAAGTTGACATCGTTGTAATGACGATAATAAATATAGTTCACACATATGCATTGTCCCTTTTTATTAGTTGATATTTCATATTCATTTGAAATTAGTAGCATTTCATTTAAGAGAAAAATGGCTGCCAATCCCACTTTTAAAATAATGAAACGCAGTTATTTTTATAGAAAATAATCATTGTTGACACACATCTACTATTCAATATTTTATAATTTATTCGTGTCGGATTCCCGTGCCATCGGACTATGAGAGTTAGGGTAGAGGGAGTGCACCTGTGTTTGCACACACACTTGTGCCTATAATATCTCCTGCGTATGTGGCTAATCTACATGAAGATTAGCCGCCGTGGCTAGAATCGGTATGGAGAATTTACCTATATATTCAAAAAATCTTTTTTTTTTATTTGAATATTTTGGAATTACTGTACAGCCAGATGAGATAACACATGTATTTTATATATATATTTGCTCATAGCCGTTAGAAACATGAAGAACCTGTTTGTAATGGATTAGTAAGTGTGAACAAATACTCGTTTGTTAGCCATGCGTGTATAGATCCTGAGTACGTCTTTGCGATTCTTGGATTCAGTAAGTAAGTACACAAATACACCAAGACACCATGACTGTTTGGACTAACATCATCATTTATCATTATTTAATTTTCATCGTCCTCTAATAACTAGCAACGTATTTTCTTCAAAAAAAAAAATCCTCTGTCTCATACAAACTTTAAACTCCAACTCCTTAGCTATTAATGAACTAAAACCTTATGTTTTAGCTCATTAATCTCCAAGACTTTAGAATAAGGG
This sequence comes from Caradrina clavipalpis, assembly GCA_932526535.1. Lineage (NCBI taxonomy): Eukaryota > Metazoa > Arthropoda > Insecta > Lepidoptera > Noctuidae > Caradrina > Caradrina clavipalpis. The sequence continues at coordinate 7,360,527 of OW052103.1, forward strand.
AGATTATTCATAAGAGTCAATAAAAAACATTTGAAAGAGAATTCTATATCTAACGTAGCGGTTTCAAGTTTTCTATAGAAAACTATGAATCACTCTACATTTAGCTACTTGCAGCATAAGGGCTTTAAAAAGCTCATCCGGTTGCCAAGCAGGCATTTCAACAATCGTCCATTCTGGAGACCATGATTATCATACTGCCCCGTTAGCCTAGTGGCCCTAAGCGCGACTGCTAGGCTAAAGATCTTGGGTTCGATTCCCAGGTTGAGCAAAGTGTTGTTGGATTTTTAGTTGGATAAAATTCTCAGTAGCAGCTCGGTGTTAGGACTTGTGTCCGGTTAACGGCAATAGGCTCGCCCCCTCCCCTATTGCATTGGACCTAAACATACCGACGAACTGTGGATCTACATTGGTACACCTCTGCCTAGCCCTTCGAGTAATACTGGCGTGTGGCATGTGTGTTTCCCATAATAAAAGGTGTAAATTGACACTTAATGAAGCTAAAATTTATATATTTTTTCCATCATTGCGACTATGTATTGTTCTTTACAGAGATCAAATATACAATGATTTTTACGAAAACAAGTTTTAAATGTTGCAACTAAACCACCACGACCTCTGACCTATTGCATGCACCTATAAACACAATGTTTTGCGTGTGTTATTCTATTATTCTGGTTTCTGTGTAGTGTATTCATTGCTGTAATCGCCAACTTTTCTACAACGAGAGAGAACATTGTTTTGCGGTTAGGTAGGTAGTAATCTGTACTGTATAAATAAGCAGGTTGATGACCCTAGATTATTATTTTTTTAAGCTGCTTACGACGACTCTGTAAGTCAGTACTCTCTATGCCAGATTACACTTATTATTTAAGTAGATTATGTATGACTTAAAAACTATAACAAGAGTATCGTATTACCCATTACTGGGTTGTGGAGGTCTGATAGGCAGTCGCTCCATGTAAAATACTGATATTCAGCTGCATCCGGTTCGACTGGAAGCCGACCCCAACATAGTTGGGAAAAGGCTAGGCAGATGATGATGATGTATGACTTAAAAACCTTTCATAGTTCAGGTTTTACAAATGATATGGTGTTTTACTGCTAATATAAATGCAAAAAACTATTTTACAAAAAAATTACAACCGCCTTCAAAAACTAAAAAGAGAAAACTAACTTTAGCTTTGGAAGTCGGTGGCTTTGGTTCTGTTTGTTGTTTTGTATTGCCACCGACTTCCAAAGCTAAAGTTATTTTTCTCTTTTTAGTTTTTGAAGGCGGTTGTAATTTTTTTGTAAAATAGTTTTTTATTTATCGCTTTTTAGTATCAACTTCTTGTCATCCAAATCCATGAAGAAACTGTCATGTTATGTAAATTAACGAGACACCACTAAAAAGTCATAAGAAAGCAGAATATGCGATTTCGTTTACTTGGATGAGAAATTTTTAAATACTACTGTATACATCTGTGTAACCCTTGAGTACAGGCGTGATGTTATATTGTGTGATGGTGTAAACAATGCTTAAATATGCTATAGCAACAATCGCGGTTAATCTGCTGTTATTTATTGAAGAGTTCCCCCGATTTCTACAAGATCCCATCATCAGATATTGAAATGGTGACAATGGGACCACACGGGAAGCACCAGCTTTCAAATAAAAAAAGAATCATGACAATCGGTTCACCCAGTCGGGAAATTCGAGGTAACAAACATAAAAAATAAAAAAATAAATAAATAAAAAAATACAGTCGAATTGATAACCTCCTCCTTTTTTTTAAATTCGGTTAAAAACTTGGAAGCATGTTTGATGTGGATTGACACAGAGATTAGATTATAGTCTGAAATAGCATATAGGCTTTATCCAGAAAAAAATACGGTTCCCGTGGGATAATGTACCCACTTTGACGCAGTCGATGTCACGGGGAGAAGCTAGTGTCTTATAAAACAATGAAGCTAGATGACGTGTACCTATTTATTGCATTTTTTGGAAAAAAAAACACGAATTTTACTTCCAAATTAATTTATTTTTATTAATTGACGGGCCTGTTGGTCTAGCTAGTGGTTAGCGGCCCTGACTGCTCAGCCGGAGGTCGTGGGTTCGATTCCCACCCAGGACAAACCTTGTGTGATGAGCATGATTGTTTGTTCTGTGTCTGGGTGTGATTTATCTATTATATGTATCTATTTATAAATTATATAAGTATGTATATCAGTTGTCTGGTTACCATAACACAAGCTCTGCTTAGCTTGGGATCGGATAGCCGTGTGTAAGTTGTCCCAAGATATTTATTTATTTTATTTAAATCTACGCCAAAAATTACAATAAATTTAAAAAAGTTCCAAAGCTTGTTCTACTTAAATTAATATCTAAATATATTATGTTCAAAATTATAATATTTATTGGGTCTAGGATAACAGCCAGCTCTGTTAGACTAAATCTGTTGCATAATCGATATAAAAACGCGACTAGCATCGTACCTCTAGGTCACAGGTAAGGTATCAGGGTAAACAACAAACGATTCTGCTTATTTGACGTCATGCGTTAGGTGTTAAGAAATGAGAAGCGCTAATTTAACTACCGAGTATTAAAGACGAATGACGAATTAACAATCAACTGTGAAGAAACGTGTTTCTGTATAATCAATCTTTAGTGAATAATATAGCTATAACACGTACTTGAAGTTTTCTGTACCTGAGATCACAGAAAGGTCAAACGAAGAAATACTATAAATTAATTAATCAAACTCATCTACTCTTCCGACAAACTTCTTAGTAAACTCACTGATGCCTAAAAGATATTAAATAATACCAAATTGTCTCACTGCAGAGCAAAGGCCTCTTCTTAAGAGGGGCACAAGCATGGATCACCACGCTTACTCATTGGCGATTTCAGACCTATAAGTCCAAGATTCCTGACAAGGTTCCTCCCACCGATGTCAGTAATGTCCAAATAAACATATTCATCATCATCATCTGCCTAGCCTTTTCCCAACTATGTTGGGGTGGGCTTCCAGTCGACCTGCATGCAGCTGAATATCAGTATTTTACATGGAGCGACTGCCTATCAGACCTCCACAACCCAGTAATGGGTAATACGATACTCTTGGTAAGACTGGTTGTCAGACTTTCTGGCTTCTGACTAACAGTAACGACTGTCAAAGATCTACAAATGACAGCCGGGACCAACGGCTTTACGTGCTTTGCGAGGCACGGAGGAAACTCGCTATGGTGAATGGTCACCCATCCACCAACCTCGGCAAGCGTGGCTTAACCCGGAAGATCGGTCTATGCGGCTGTAATTATTTAGCCACCAGCTCCTCCAAAATAAACATATTATGAAAGTAATATTAATTGAAAACATCGTATTGGTAGGTACTCGGCCATATTTGAACCCAAAGACATCGGTCACGGACAGCGGTTAAGGCCTACATGCCCTAACCGCCATCACGACTCTGTCAGCGACAGATTTACACCTCTCAACCTTCAACAAGCGTGTTATTATTATATTCCGGTTAAATTTTCTAAAGAAACTAAATTAATCCTTGGTTTTTTTACTCAGTTTTTTTTTCGCACTTCTGACAATAATATAATGAAATTAATTCAAATTAGGACCCTACACGAGGCACTGACCTTCGCTTAATTCGGATCAGTTCGTCAACAGCAACCCTTATGCTAATATTAACTAAGGTAATGAAAAGGAACTGGGTTTTTACAAGTCAGCGTCAACGCGTCAGAGGTCTTGTTTACCTCTATTAATAATATGCAACAACAAATAGTAAAAAATCAACTGCGAGTTTTATTTTTAGATATAACATCTGATTTAGCTTCAGCCTTTAGCCAACCTAAGAATTGGGTAGATGACACGATTAATCAAATGACGTACGTTATTTGAGCTGTCAAAACGCGATTCCCTCATAGATTTTGTATGACAATACTAAACTATGACGTCACTTTTTTTATTTTTTTATTTTTATTGATTTCAAAGCAACTGAAAATCGAATTTTATAGTTATTTAAAAATTCATCGAGTTTTCAGGGCTAAAATAAACTAGTTTTTTTTTGTGAATGTGTGTCTTGGAATTATTGTTTATCTAACCAATTACCTAAACTAAAGTCCCTGATTGTCCCACAAGAACACGAAAGACGGGATAAAATCTCATCAATATGTACACAGCTAATTTTATTCCTGTAAACGTGAAAGTGTAACATACATACATACATACATACATACATACATACATACATACATACATACATACATACATACATACATACATACATACATACATACATACATCCATCCATCCACCCATCCATCCATCCATCCATCCATCCATCAATCCTCACAAACTTTAGCGTTTATAAAAGTAGTCGAAAGTTAAGCGCAATACACACTGAGCCCGCCGGGCCGCCGACAAAGCCCAGCGACACAACCCGGCGGCCTGTATGAAAAGAATCATGTCGGCAACATGCGCCCGCCGACATGTTGGCGGCTTGGGTACGCCTGCCAAATTTTCCGACTTGTATTAAGTGAAGCCACCAACTAGACCGCCGACAAAAAGTTGCCGACATATTATGTCGGCGGCCCGGCGGGCTCAGTGTGTATTGCGCTTTAGGATAGTAACACTCGGTAAATTTGGCTAAAGTAAAAAAACTAAATTCTGTAAAACCCCACGCAATCTAGAGCATGCTAATGGTCATTAGGTATAATAAATTTATATACAAATGCTGTGAATAACGCGGGTTGGTCACTTCCCCTTGAGAATACAAATGAGTGACTCACGATAGCAGTTTTTTCCAACAATACGTAGGAACTCGTAAGTGTTATGAGAAAAATTAAAACATTTCCATTGCAGTATAATTATTAACTAGTGAACTATCCGCGACTTTGTCCGCGTGATTTAATTCACCCGCGTTTATTTGCGTCTTTGATTACTGCTTCGCTCCCGTGGATCGTAGCGTGATATTATACAGGGTGGAATTTTATAATGCTACCTGAAGGGAAAGTACTCTAAATACTTAATTTAGCAAATTTTAAAGGAAACATTCCTTTAGTTTTTTTAAAGAAACAGAACTGCATTGTAATGTACTCGTTTTTTTCGTCCGAATAAAATAAGTTTAGATTGAAATTTCAAGGTTTTTGTTTAATTTAGTTTACCATGTTTGCAGAAATTTAATCTTTATGATTGACCCTATCGATTGGTGCCATAAAAGTACAGGATGCAATTTTTTCGGTTTTTAGTCGGTTCCCACAAGGGTTAGGCAGAGGTGTACCAAAGTACACCCAAAGTTCGCCGGTATGTTTAGGTCCCATGTAATAGAGAGCGAGTCTATAGCCATTAACCGGGCACAAATCCTAGCTTCGAGCTCCTACTGAGAATTTCAACACAACCCAATAACACTAAGTCCCACGTTTCAGTGTCTCTTGAGTTTATTCGTTACATACATACAAATCTTTATTCTTTATAATATTAGTATAGATTAGGTAAGGTACTTACTGAGAATTGAGGAAAAATACATTGATTTACATACCACGCCAGTCCGTAATCATTAAATTAATACTATTACATAAGGATCGTTCACACAAGTAGGTACAATATTTTTCGTCGCGACATTCGCTGTACTAGCTACTATCATAATGTGCAAAATTTTGTGAGGATGGATGTATGAATAGTTGAATTGATAAATGGAGGAATGTTTATTACTGTTTTCGCTTAAACGGCCGAATGTTGCCTTTTTAATGGATGGAATAATTTAGGACATTGACTTATTTCTGAAGTCAACTCAAATAAAATCGCAGGCAGCAGCCATTTAATTATAGCTATAGGTTCAGGCTTCATTCTCGAAGCCTCACTTACACTCCACATCCAATTAACGGACCCACACTTTAAATTTTTAATTATTTCGTTCTCACCTACCTATTTCGTATCACTGAATCCACTGCACGTGTAATATCAACTGCTGATCTTCTCACATTTTCAGTACCAACTGCAGTACTCGTGCAGTATAGGTTGACATGCTCGTCTTAAAGTCTGTCATTACACAGATTACACTCATTGTAATCGTATCTAACACCTACAATTTTACGCTACTTGAGTCTTTAGTAAGTAGATAGATAGTTATTGTTGTTGCAATTGTAATCTGGCGACACGGTTGGCGCAATGGCCGAGCTATCGACTGCTGCGCTGCGTGTCGTGGGTTCGTTGCCACACGGAACAAATATTTGAACTTATTGTAATACATTGTTTTTTAAAAGAGTGTGTATGGAGTTTCTTGCCCGTTCTTCTCCATACGAAACTACCTTTTGGAATGGGCAACTAGATTCAATATTAATGATTTTTTTATGTAATGACGTTCAAAAGTGTCTTTTAATGGCCTAATGGAAATAAATGATTTGACTTTGACTTTTGACTTTGAATGATCTACAGATAGTTGTTCCGGGTTAGGCTGTTTGTGTCTGTGAGTTATGTGTTTGTAAATACACCCACAATACAGGAGAAATTAATAGTGTGGGGCAACACACTATTAATAACACACCACACACACACAATGATAATTTCACCTATTTAAAAAAAATTGCATCCTCGTCAAATGCCAGTAAGTATGATTCTGAACACGAATCAATAATAAAGTAGGTTTTTTTTTGTAGCTGATTTTCGAATTCGGACTGGCCATCTTGCGGTTTAGAGTAGCGGGGCGATGAACCCGCACATGCACAGTGATATAGTCACGCGACACTGCCTACTGATTATGCATAACAGGGCGATTCTGTTCTTTGAAAGAGGTGTATTCTGAAGTACTGTCACACATAAGAGTTGGACTCGCGCACAAAGGGTTCCGTACCATTATCGATAAAAACGGCAAAAAATATTGCGTTTGTTGTATGGGAGCCCCACTAAATATTTATTTTATTCTGTTTTTTAGTATTTGTTGTTATAGCGGCAACATAAATACATCATCTGTGAAAATTTTTGCTTTCTATCTATCACGGTTCAAGATACAGACTGGTGAAAGACGGTAGGACAGACAGACGGACAGCGAAGTCTCAGTAATTGGGTCCCGTTTTACCCTTTGGGTACGGAACCCTAAAAAGCAAGAATGTTATAATATTTTTTTGTCCAGGTAGTGTAATTTTGTGTCATTATTTTGGCAGTATAACAGCTTACTCTGAGCGGTCCTACTGTGAGCCAGACACAAACTCGCATGACTTACGTCATTTGAATCACCATAAAGATTTTTTGTTGGTTTTTTTTGTACCGAATAAGCTCCGAAGCAACTGGATCGATTTTAATCCTTATTTTTTTTTCAAAAATAATTATCTACTTTATTCCTGAATAGCATAAGCTATATAACATCACGCTACGACCCACAGGAGTGGAGGATGCGTACTTATTAAGCTGCGGGCGGAAAGCTTTTTTCTTTGCGATTTATTAAAAAACTTTTGCGCCTGTATTCCCCGAAGGGTTAGGCAGAAGTGTACCAATGTACACCCACAGTTCACCGGTATATTTAGGTCCCATGTAATAGGGGGAGAGCCTATTGCCATTAACCGGGCACAAATCCAAACTCCGAGCTGTTACTGAGAACTTCATAGAAAAACCCAATAACACTTTGCTCGACGTGGGAATGGAACCCAGGACCCCTAGCGTAGCAGTCGTGCTTAGGACCACTAGGCTATATAACGAGGCAGTTCTAAAAAACGAGAAAGTTTATTTTAAGCTATAGTAGTGAAGAAGGAGGAAGTTCCCAAATAATATTAAAGACTTCTGAAGAACGCTCGCAATTTATTATAATTGACTGCTAGGAGCACGGGTTGAAAAACGAAGGCTAACTTGTTCGGGCAAGCCAGATGGTAAATTGGTCGTTAAACATGACGGCTCAACTAAAGGGTTAATCAGAGTACAACGATTTAAAGGCTCTACCAAAACTGTTCACAAGTTTTTTGTTGTAATTTAAGCTCTAATCTTCATTGAACCGCCTATTCGTTGCTCCACCTATTAATAAGTTGATAGTTATACAAGACGTTGATTTGCATCCTCGTCAAATTGAAGGAGTTAACTATTCTCGTGATTCTTAACACGAATCAATAATAAAATAAATTGGAATAGAATTTTTTTTGACGTGATCTTCAACTTTGGTCTAGCCGCGCGACAACTCTGCCTACCGCATACGCAACTGGGCGATTCTGAATTTTGCAAGAGTATTCTGGAATACTGTTATTTAAAAGTTGCAAAAAAAAACACAGAGAACAGCATTTATTAGATATTGGCCAGGTATCGTAATTATATTTGATTACTTCTATTTTTTTATGACAAGCTCCTAAAATTTGACGAGAATGCAAATCAACCGCTTGTATAGCTTCTTTGTAAGACCTTTTACATGCGATGTCTAAGGTAAATTAGATAAAATTAAATTAATTGTGGCTATTTTTAGGGGAGGCTTATTCCAGCAGTGGGCGACGATCGGCTGATATGATGTTGAGAAGTCAAACTATGTCATACATTTTCTGATAAACGAAAATTGTAGTCAGTGAATTTGTCAATACACAAGGATTTATAGCTTTTTATACAAGACGTGGCCGCTCAACTGAAGGGTTAATCAGAGTACAAGAATTTAAAGGCTCTACCAAACCTGTTCACATTTTTTTTGTTGTAATGTGAGCTATAATCTTCATTGAACCGCCTATTCATTGCTCCACCTCTTAATAAGTAGTTATTTTTTAAGGTAAGATTTTATCGGTGCCAATTTAGAATTATAAGGACCTGTTAATAATAAGTAGTTAGCTCTATAGCTTTTATCGGTCTTCTTTGCAGGACATTTTAAATGCGATGTTTAAAATAAACAAATTATTAATTAAATTAGACAAAACATTATTATTATTTTCTATGAAATTTTCAGTAGCTCGGAGTTTGCATTTGTGCCTGGTAAATGGTAATAGGCTCGCCCCCTATTATATGGGGCCTATATGTACCAGCGAACTGTGGGTGTACATTGATACACCTCTGCCTAACCCTTCGGGGAATAAAGGCGAGATGGTGGTAGCAAAAATTTAAAATGATCGTAACCACAAGCAGGACGTTGACGTTGAGTAGTTTTGACTTTTCCTGTTTCTTCCATGTCGTACAATTTCTGATGAACGAAAATTGTAGCCACTTTATTTGTGAATAGTAATAATATATAGAATAATAATAATACGAATCTAAGGTCCCTATTACGTGAGACCTAAACATCGCGAACTGTAGGTGTACATTGGTACACCTTTGCCTAAGCCTTCAGGGAATACAAGCATGATGGTATGTATGTAAAAATATAAAGCATTTTTAATTTAGGGGAAAACCTCATAGCCGATTAAAAAACTCATCCGCTTACAATGGGACAAATTGCCCTAAAGACTGGAAGCAAAATTGTATGACTCTCAAATACTTATTATTGTTAAGATTTCTAATCCCACGCATTTTCACGATGTAGTACGTCATAATAATGCAACGTATTGTGTCTTGTGTCGCATGTCTAAGTTACCTACCTTTGCAACACAGATAACATAGATCAACTATGAATAGTGACCTTGTAGGTAACTAACGCTATCAGGAAAAACACTGTTTAACATTTTATTTGCATTATTCTAGCTAAACCGAGGTTCTAGGCAAGGAAGCACTGTTTTTATGCACATTAAGGACTCTTTATAGCTTTAAATCTAGTCATAAAAAGGAATATTTTATTTTAATATAGGTAGTAGTATCACATGTTTTTTTATTAATTTAAGGATAGGAAGTCATCAAATGACTTCTCACTGGATCAATGGTCAAGCGGAAGTGAACGTCAGTCTCCTCATTATTAAAAACCCATCCGCGGCCTTCTGATGCCCTAGGGCTGCGTTAACTCTTTCGAACAAATTCCGTAGCCCTGGCAGGCACTGGCCCTAAAGGTCCCCGTCTATTATGCTGACATCTCTTTGAGGCGCGCATGGTACACGACGCGCCGCCGACCCGGGCCTGTAGTGCGATTCTCTAAAATGCAAACTCGAAAACGAGTCTCACTAAAGTGATCGCGCTCACTTCGATAACGAACCAACTTGTCATTGGTTTAGTATTCGTTCACCGTAGTGACGTCACAGGCGTGATCGTGTTCAACAGAATACCATTTTGGTAATCTCACTGCGGATTCAGCTTTCGAATTACGAAGTGAGGTTTAGAGAATCACACGGCTGGTTCTGATCGGACGGCGAGCCACCCTACGCTCGCAGACCGCAGGCCCGCGCCTACGGTGACAGCGCGTCTGCTTCTGATTGGCCCTCCTAACGTCGAATGTTCTAGTTCTAGGAACAAACCAAACTATACCTACAGGTTGACATTTGATTCACTGCGCATCTTCTCGTAGTGAAAGCTGATCATTTTCGACGGACAAGAGCTATGTTAAGAGCTCTAGGCGAAAACTCATAATTTTTTAATCCTTTTTTATTAAATTCTTTAAGTACTCAAAATTCTGTAGTCAGCTATTAAGACTTTTCATAAATCAGTTTCTGCCTTAGTCTTTCGCCCAAAAAAGACTATTTTAGTCCAGTTGAAACCCTTCATATTTTTTTCAAATCCACTGTAACTTTAATAATCTTACTAATTTGACCTTAGAACCTAATTTACCTATTTATACACATTTTAAAGTAAAAAATAAATAAATAAGCATCAACTTTATTTCTACTTCCGAAGCTGTAATTATAAAACAAAGCACCGCAACTAGTTTTTCTTGATCCGGTTATGTGCACTGGCTTTAGATTTATATTAAAAAAAAAAACAGACAAAAAAATCTAGCACGTGTTTAGAATATAATAATACCTATCCTTTTAGTATTTACAGCTTGAGTATTGTAAAACAAGTTATTTAGTGCTAGCTGTTGCCTGTTAAATGTTGGATATCGCGCACACAGACGAAGTTTCGGAATAAAAAGTATTATAATAATAAATAGTACCTATTGTGTGAATGTTCTCCAGACCGATTGCGGCCTCGACTGCTAATCTTAATGCAGATTAGCCAAATACGCAGAAGGTATTATAGTGCACAAATTTGTGCGCAAACACAGGTGCAGTCCCTCTTCCCTAACACTCACAGTCCGATGGGACGGCAATCCGGGGATAACCGGGGAGAGATCGTAGGACCAACGGCTTTACATGCTTTCCCCGCACGGGGATGTTACACCACCAACTCTGTTACTGAGAAATTCCTATTGAAACACCCAATAACACTTAATATCCGACCTGGGAATCGAACAGGAACCTACGCTCAACAGCCGTACTAGCCAACACGAGACCAATGAAGCAGTTCGTCTATTGGCAGTGTAGTAGTAAGGTGGCCACATATAATTCAGAAAATTAATAACTAGCTTCCGTGGTCCCGAACTAGCATCATCTTTCTCATTAACTGATCGACTCCTTAACAGATCAATAGTGCCTGAAAATGGTCTAGGTCCTAGGTAATTGGAACAAATACAGTGACTTGACTTGAATAGTAGCGTGATGTTATATCGCTAACAAACCTTAATCGATAAAAGGGCTAACGCCATATTCTGAAATCAGACTAGTAGTTCTTGATATTTCCGCATTGAAACAAACATACACTCCTCAGGTTTTTATAATATTAGTAGAGATAATCGTACAATGAATAAGACTTAAAAGATCTACTACTACAATATATTTTTGGCAGCTATGGCACTTCACCTCTATGAAATATAACACAAAAATTCGTTTATTCGTATACCTACTACCTACATCCACAATGCACAAAGTGTCAATTTGCAAAATAACCCTTTTACCTTAAGGATTTAATAATCGGCTATTTGCCCAGCATCCATATATTCCATTATGTCGTTTTAGTTATTTAGTTAAGTGTATCAAATTATTTGACATAACAACGCCTAATTCCCCTCGTTAGGTTATTTTCTATAAACTATAAAAGACCGACTTCCTGATAGGTATGTCTCAGTATTCATGGTCCAGTAAACGAAAGTGTTTGTTCTTCAGCTGTTGTTGGTAAGTAGGAATATTGAACCTTTTTCTATATTTGAGAATACCTAGGCATACCTGGATTCATGCAGTTATATGGTGGGGTAAAGTCAAAGTTTCTGTTGGCACATTTCACGCCATTTTGAATAACGTGAGAAATTAAACAACGATGAGAAAATTTTAAAATGAACATAGAAACCTAGGTATTTTTTCATGTCTTTATATGCCAAACAAGCCTCATGCCCACCTCATGTTAAGTGGTCACCGCTACTTATAGACATCTGCAATACCCGAGGCCTTGCAAATGCGTTTCCATCCCAGAGGCAAAGTTGAAATGTCTCATGTGCCTGTAATTACGCCGGCACCCATACCCTGCAAACTGGAACACAGCAACTGATAAAGCCAAATATGTGGTAGGGTAGACAAATGAAGAGCATTTTGAAAATGTAAGAGAAGGTAATGGAAACTGTAAGTATCACACCACTTACAACTGTAGTTACTCAAAGTTGCATTTTACATTTGGACATGATGGTGATGATGTAGGCATACCTATGGTGGGGTAAAGGTCAAAATTCTGCAGACAGGTAGAGCGCCTTTCCGAATTATGTGAGAAATTATAATCTTAGTTTACGTTACTATTGTTGTTGTTACATTTGAACATAGTACTTAACTAACCACATAGTGTTTATACAGTTATATTTGCTAGCAATTTCTTGTATTAAATAATCCTTTTTTTTTATCTCCAACTTGTCGATTTTCGAAGTTTCTCATGTTATACGCCTATAAATATTCTATTAGTAGGTACATATTAGCTGCGATTGCCTTTTGGTTTATACTAGGAGCTATTAAAATGACACATGAAAGTAAAATGTCTGTCCAAAACTTTAACCTTTTTTTACAACTAGGTTCATTTGAAGTATTGTGATGGCATAGTACCTATTCTTATTTAATGCTTATTTCCGTTACACTTAAGCCGACATGAACACAACCACGGGCAACATACAATAAAACTAGACACAGAAAATAATCAATTTTATTATTTCAGGAATGATGAATTATTCCACATTAGCGATGATGCTACTCGTTTACTTGACAGTCCAAAGCAACGCTACTGAGACGTCTACTTACACAACGAAGTACGATGGTATAGATCTAGACGAGATCCTGAACAACGAACGTTTATTGACGGGCTACGTCAACTGCCTGATGGACCTTGGGCCCTGCACGGCAGATGGAAAGGAGTTAAAAAGTAAGCGTTTTTAGGAACTACAAGTAGAGGAGAAAGGATCATCATCTTTCCGCCCTTATGTCATGTTACTTGGGGTCGGTGCAACACGTTTTCTTCTTCCATTCTGTCTTGTCAACTGTCATGCTATCACTACCTACACCTTCATATAATTCTTCTCAGAATCCATCCAGCTTTTCTTTCGCCTCTCTCTTCCTCTCCATCCCACATTTGATTCTGAACGTATAAAGCCTGATATTGAACATCCGAAATACGATGCTTCGGGTGATCTTCCCTCCTCAAGCCTGCACCGAATCTTGCCTCACAAATCACAGAAGTAAGATGACATATTTGCTCTAGCTCTTTCACATGTCTCTCTGTACCAGTTTTACATTATAATTTTACTCATGTTACAGAGAATCTCCCCGATGCCATAGAAAATGACTGTAAGAAGTGCACCGACAGACAACGCGAGGGTTCTGACCGAGTGATGCATTATATCATCGATCATAGACCTGATGACTGGGTCAAACTAGAGGAGAAGTAAGACTCATACAACGGAAAGATTTTATTTTATACTTGCTTTTGCCCGCGACTTCCTTCGCGTGGATTAATAGTTCCCGTTCCCGGGGGATTTCCGGGATGAAAACTATCCTATGTCCTTTCTCGGGTTTCAGACTATATCTGTACCAAATTTTATTGAAATCGGTTCAGTGGTTTAGGCGTGAAGAAGAGACAGACAGACAGAGTTACTTTCGAATAGTAAGGAAATAAGGATTTACACAATTATACTGCAGGATCATCACGTTATTACAAAACTATATACTTAATTAACAGCCACCGAGTCCTGGTCACTTTCTTTACCAATCTTGCTAAATGGTGATTAATTTAACCACCGGCGCTGCTCTTTTTCTCCTTAGACGTTTTTCCCATTGATTGTATCCCAATACTAAATCCTAATGATGAATCATGATTCAGTGTCTTACAAAAATCTTGTCATCATCTCAGATACAATTCAGATGGGAGCTATAAAATGAAGTATCTAACAAGTAAGCCAACTGAAGCCAAAAAAGAAACAAACGCCACAACGTCTGAAGATGATACTAAGAATACTTCTAAAGAATAAACAAGAAGATCTGACAACATGCAACGAATAAGATGAAATACATACAATATTTTTAAGGAAGCCGTTAATATTAAATTTTTGCTCCAGGATAATATGTCTTTCTATTGCCTTTTTTTCCACGCCATATTTTATCACCCACCTAGCCTTTTAACTGTAGTCACTAAACATGATCTAATATTTTATTTGCCTTCATCAAGCTCATTTGAATTTGAGAACCCATTTGCCTACTAGAATCGCACTAAGCAACATCAATATTCTGGTATGTTAACATTGTCAGACTTTCGAACAATTATCATAGATTTGTATTGTGACAAAGGCCATCAATATTAGGTACCATTACCTAAAATGGATAGCTTTTCTTTCCTGGAGTACTTACAACGGGAAATGGAAAATGGAGAGCTCATTGTAATAAATAGTCACCCGTTTCGTAATGACTGCGGCATTCTTAAAGGTTTTTTTTTTACCGGTGGGAAAACATCAAACCGCCCTTGGCGGGGCAGGAGGAAGTGTCAAATTTTACTATTTAAAACCCATTCATGTTCCCTTGTGCCCTTTGCGTTCCGGGGGCGCGGTATCTCTTTCAGGCGTTCGATTACCGAAGCTCTTACTTTAATACATCATCACAATAAAAAACAGTTTCATTTGTATCGTTTATTCACATGGCAAAATACTAAAAATAAGTACATACATAATGTACAAATGAGTATAAGCTACGTACAGTCAACAAAACTATTAGGTACAAAGGCAAAATTTTAATATCTGTCTACTGCACAACCAATATTAATTTTTATTGTATGCGTAATTACTTTTTAAGCTTATGACACATTTAAGAGAGTTATTTAAAATAACTGGTTGCTCAGCACACTCACAACGGTCGTCGCAAAGTAAATTTGCCACATTTTGAAAAACCCATACATTGAAAGTAAATTCGTCACATGTATTTAAAATATGTGTAAATTCGTCACAGTTGCATGAAGGTTAAAGTAAAATTGTCACAAATCCTCATTTATCTATTAAGCTCTTACCACATGCCGTACACCTGAATGACATAGAAGAGAAAACGAAGTTAGCCATGTGTGCTGCCTTAACACATATACAGGAACAGGACATTGAAAACGCTTGGTTCTTCGGCGATGTGACGAATTTACACATACTTTTTTTCGTGGCGAATTTACTATGTGACGAATGTACAACAACCTGCCTGTATACCAAATAGCTTTACAGCTTTACGCTGTACGTTATGTTCAGACTAAGGTATCTTCTCAGAAACGTATCTCTTAACTCTAACTCGAGTTCCGGGCATTGTGTATCTATTCTGGGCTGGTTGTACAACCTCTTGCGGTTCACCTATCTCTTTCAATTTTAAATTGAGATCTGTTTTCTTTTTGTTTTCTCTTGGCTTTATTTGAAGGGCTGATCTATAAAATATGTAATTGAATCAATCGATAAAAAAAATATAAGTATTAAATTACTAGGTAGATAGGTTTCTAAACGACCTAAAATCATTACGTCTGAATGAAATCATCGTGTAGTTTGATTAATTTAGTTACATGTTAAAAAAGCCATTGAATAAGGTGTGTGAGTGTAAAAGAACAAGGAGTGTACGATTTCGACAAATGGATGATCGATTGACCCTTGTGCGACAGAACTGCCGCGACACACGATAGTTCGAATACACACATGAGCGACACATTGAAGCTCCACATCCATTTGTCGAACTCACGTAGCACACTCAAGAGCAAGCGTTGTTGGTATTCAATAGCCTAAATGAACCGAAAATTAATTAACCTACAACAAACTTTTTTAAAAGCAACATTTTTAATAAATAGTGGCAAAGATATATGAATCACTTACTTACTATACATAACTACGAAGTCTACCCACTGATTACTTTATAACAGTTTAGTAAATTATAGGTATATTAATCCTCTATCCTAGTATCCTCTGTACCCTAGAGAGACCGTCGTACCTGGTGAGGAAGAGCTTCCACGCGACTGGGTCGTGAGCCATCATTGATGCGATCACTATACCAGCCGCCTCTTTCTGATTTTCTGAACATTTTGCGCAGTCATCTTTTAATGCTTGGATCAAAACACCTGTGAATAAAATTAGAACAATTAATTACAATACACTCTCTTCTCATCGTTGCAACAAGTATGCATTTAAATAAGCTATTTTATTATCTTTCTTAATTTTATTAACGTCATGGTTGCATCAGTTTCAATCAACTCATGTTTCAACTGCTGTTGAAACTTCAGCAATGTTTTAAATGCATTAAGTTTCCACATATAAACAAATAAATAAAATTGAATTGTCTGCTTGTAATATCAAAATACAATATATATTTTACACGACACGTTACGTATACCAAAAAGCCATGTAAAACACTGGTATTCAGCTGCATCCGGTTAGACTGGAAAGCCGACCCCAACATAGTTTTGAAAAAGGTTAAGCAGATGATGTATACCAAAAAGCCATTTATTTTTGCTTGACTATTTGTTTCGGCTAATCTGAAAAACGGCTAGACCGATCGACCGACCTTCACTGGCAGCCGATATTATGAGCTTCTCATCATAATATCGGCTTTCGGCTCAAAATAAAAATACCCTAAGTGACAAATAAGGCTTTTTTTTTATTTTAGAAAAATAATTAGGGATCCGGTCAAAAAATAAACACCTCCGGTAACTGACATTGAAGCAGATAAAGTCGCAGGTACCCCAGAATACGACACAAAGAATTAGAAAAGTATTTAGTTATCGGATTGGTGTCGATGCTTTTAATCTTCTTATAAACTGCTCTTTGGGAGCGCGCATCGCTTCTATTGCATACAACATTGCCTATAGCACTAGGCAGTCGCGTCGTTTTCTATCAATGAAATATTGTTTGTAATCTTACCTGTCCAAAGATTAATTACCTCGTACAAACAAACAAACTATACCTCTTTATAATATTAGTATCTAACTATTTACTTACTTTTCAAAACTCCCATCTTCTTTGAACAATATCGATCGACTGACATCAAACACTTAACGTCTTCTGCCGGCAGTGGCTTTATAGCTTCATGTACTTTATTTTTGCTTTTCAACACATTACCCTTTTCAGCGTTTGTGATCACTTCATTAAGGACCGTCAGATCTTCATCCCCGTAGATGACTTTATACCCCATGCTCTCCACTCCATCACTTACTTCGGTTTTTATTAATGAAGACACTTTTTGAAAACCCAGAATAATAATTATTATGGCAGAAAAAGTAATGTGTTGTGTCCACATTGTGATTGATCAAAGTCACCGGTTGGTCTGAACTCAATGAGACAGTCGTAAGCAATGAAAGGATAAAGACAATAGAGGCAGGGCAGATGTTTCGTAACTCTCTGCATGTTTTGTGCCTAATTATTGGATAAATTTATGCCTTCAACAATATAATTAGGGTTGTCAGACATAGGTACTTACGCATTAATTTACTATTTTTAATTTTGTTTTAAATCGAAAATCATCAATGTTTTTTGGCTGTATATTGGTCGTTGTTTGTTAAATGTTAACATATAGTCAACATTTTTAGATTGACTACAGTATATGTCATACCTACGTGACAGCTACCCTTAGAAGTTCGTCATTAAAAAGAAAAGAGAGGAAAGCCCACCATGTTTAAACAAAATAGATCATGATTAGCAACTAACCAAGACTGGAAAGCCATATTGATTTCCGAGGAAAGAAGAGTTGACTATTTGACTAAGTACTAACAGCAACAAAAGTGATTAACAATGTTTCTTTTACTTTTCATATCATTTAGATAGACACGAAATAACACAATTCACTGCTATTCAGAGTTTTAGACAATACTTAAGAGTTCATTTTCTCTTTATCGTATTTCCATTAATATTGTGCTCAAAAGCACTATGCACGATAGTGCTTTTGAGCACAGCATTAAGAATTTCCTGTAATGTTAGTAGTGTTTGTGATAAATAAATAATAATAAGAATTCAAAGATCTGGAATGTTAATCTACTTTGTTGCTGACTGTCCCTACACTTAGTTAAATAGTCAAACTTGATTACTCAAATTTAGTAAAAAAATATAGTCATGTTTGATTAGGGACTTAAATATTTAGTTACTTTACTCTAGCAGCAGTGTCCTATACAAATGTTTGTAGAAACCGAAATTAGATGAGGTTTTAGTCCAAATTTGTCAAAAAATTGGACTAAAGCTGGAACTATCAAGTAACACCCCTGTGTTGACTGCTGGTGTTGTATTCGGGGCGCGCGTCAACAAACAACCTTTGGCTGAGCTGCATACCAAGTTTGTATGTAAATAAATTGTGGATGTTGTCCTTTGAAAGTCACACAGTGAAATATTTTACGTACTTATCTTGTAAAATGTATTCATCAGACAGATTTCGGTCACGGCGGCTAATCTTAATAGAGACGAGCCAAGTACGTAGGAGATATACGTATATTATAGTGTGTAAGCAAATACAGGTGCACATTCTCTTTCTGTAACTCTGGTAATCCGAAGGGGCGGCAATCCGACACAACCGGGGATAGATCAGGCACAGGACCAACGGCTTTACGTGCTTGCCGAAGCACGGGGCTGTCGCAGTACGAGAACCAACTTCCAAACTCAGGGCTGCCACAGTACCTACCAACTTCCAAACTCGGGGCTGTTACTGAGAAATCCCTAATCGAAAAACCCGACAACACGTTTTGCCCGACCTGGGAATCGAACCCAGGACCTCACACTCAACAGTCGCGCTTGCCACCATGAGACCAGCGGGACATTCAGTACTATCTTACTACTAATACCTATAAATGCGAAAATGATGGATGTTTTTTACAGTTGCTTAATCACACCAAACTTTAAATACGTCCACGACCCCTGGACTGCTACATGCACCAATAAAAGGAATGTTTAGCATTCGTTACATTTCATACAACTGTGTTAGGTATACATACATGCATAAACTCACGCCTTTTTCCCATGGGGTAGGCAGAAACCACGGACCGCCACCTGCTACGATCCTTACATACTCCTTTCGCCTCGTCCACATTCATACATCTGGTCATACAAGCACGCCGGTTACGATTACTGCGCACCTGACCTTTCTGAAGAACCTCACCAGGTCAGGTAGGTATTTCTAGGGCGTTGCATTGCCACTCACATCTGCCATATAAATCTCTTTTGTTTGTCGTGTTAGGTATTTCACACCAAAAATGAAATTAGATTCCCTGCAATAATTTTGCTTAGTTTCTTTGTTTGATGACCAGTATGCGTAGTCAACGGCTATGTGATGTGTTTTGTTACACCCTATATATACCTATCGTCAATAAAAGACGATCGACTTTGAAAGCAGAACTATATAAAAAATAGGTAACTAAAAGTCAAGGCCAGCAGCTGATAGTGCTGATAGTGTGACAGAGGCAGGTCGGCTAACAACTAAAGAAAGTAGATGAGGCAGACTGGGTGCAGGCGAATGAGAGTATCTAATGGTGCAACCTTTGTCTGCGTTCGTACCATAGTTGTGCCATTACCGCCTGCGTTAGATCATTAGCAAACAGCATTGAACGAGAATTGTTAGCTTGATTCCGTTTTCATAATTATCAGCTGATCGTAATCCACTTAGCTGACTATACCTAATCCTATCCGCAAGTCCTACATCCTGTGTCCGATATAGTTCAAGTATCGAACTATAAAAATACGAAGAAGGTCCTAAAATCGAGCCATAAGGCAGCCCGAAACCGCTAGAAAGACCCAAGGCTCTTATCACTTTTCATTTAGACCAGGAAAGAAATAACAACAGGAAAAAAACAATTACAATGTTCTTCATACTATTAGCTATTAACTAACTGTATGAGCAAGTAGGCCACGGTGAATGCAATCAAACGCTTTAGAAAGATCATCGTTAAACGCGTATGAGTAAACCATCTGTCTTTATTAACATTTGCCAGACTAGATGTTATTGAATATAAATGTCAAATTAATTTTCTCAGTTGTTAGACATGCCATGCAATGATGCAATCTTTATAAAATAAAGTCGCTTCCCGTCGTCTGTCCCTCTGTACGTTTAGATATTTTAACTCGCAATGGATTTTGATGTGGTTTTCATCTACATAGAGTGATTCAGGAGAAAGCTCGACGAAGCAGTAACTGAATTACTGAACGCGGGTGACACCGCAGGGTATATAGCAAGTTAGAAATAAAAGACAAATATAGAATTTTGATTTATTATCACTTTTTCAATAACCCTTCCATAATCTTAGACGCTACAGACATATCAATTTTATTGTTATTCTTAGATAATATTCCTAGAAGAGCTTTAAACACTTTGGTCTTACCATTTCTGTACTGATTTACCAGCTTAGGATTATTCTCTAAGATATCCATACATAATTTTGTTAGTTCTGTTTCATTGCTTTTCAATTTCCAACCTTTATCTTCTACCACTCTTAATGGTGACACATCACTATCAGATAAAACAATCAGCTCATCTAGAACATTTCTACAAATTTCTAAATTAATGTCTTTACTCAAAAGCATATCAGTCAGTTCTTTTAGTTGCTTAACAGTAATGGGACAGTCATCTGCGCCTAATTTTTTCTTATTAAGTACAGTTAATAGATCATTTATTAGAAAGTTTGCGACTTTTGTTGGGTTCCTGACTTTGTCTGATGTTAAGTGTTCAAAGTATTCTAACAGGGTAGGCTCATTAACCAATTGAATTGCAGTTTCTGGACGTAGCTGGAACTCTGCCATGAGTCTTTTTCTTGATTGTTCTGGAAGCTCTGGTATTCTGTCCTGAATGAGAGGTACGCTTAACACGTCTTTGTGATCTGTGTTGGTCTTTAAGTTCACGCGCAGCGGAGGCAGGTTCGGTTCCGGCATGTACCTGGACAGAGGAAATTAAACATTAGAACAATAATTTTAAGAGTTAAATCATGGATATCAATCAGCGTCAAAACACAAGTTCTAGTAACATTTTAACTGTAGGTACCTAATTCACATGGATGGTTCATATGCATCGAGTTAGATTGAAACTCAACATCAACATAATGTGGAAAAGACAGACTAGAATTGACAGGCCCAACGTATTTTCACCATATCTTACCTATAATCCTGTACGACCTCCTTGTCCCTCATAGCTATAGTGACTCTGGCAGTCGCATCCCACGCGCGGGTCTCGTTGATAATGCGACCCCCGCTGTCCAGGATCGTCTGCTGTCGGTTGATCTCGTGTCGGATCGCACCCGCCACGCCGCGCACTGACCCTATGTTCTTAATCTGAAACAAAAGAATGAAACGTTAGTGATTGACAAGCATGGTTGATGATAGCTGTGCAGTTCGCTAAGTAATGTTGGCACCTAAACCAACCAGGTCAAGTTTGTTAGGATAGAAACGATAAGAAAGGAAAACGGATTCTACCCCGGAAACAAGGCTTCTTTTACGAGATCTTGTATACGATCTTTGTAAAGTCTATACTAATATAATAAAGCTGAAGAGCTTTTTTGTTTGTTTGTGTGTTTGTTTAAACGTGTAAATCTCTGGTTCTAACAGTCGGATTGGAAGATTCTGTTGGTATATGATAGCCAGATTCATCAGGTATAGCAGAGGCTATATAACATCACGTTACGACCGACGGGAGCTAAGCAGTAACCAAAGACGAAACTTAACGGGGGTAAAAAACCACGTGCACGAGTAGCGGGCAGAAGTTAATAGATTGTATTGGCGTTGCAGGCAGGTCACTCATTAACTAACGATGATGCATTCATTCCAAATCTAACAGTTAATCGCACACAATCAACTATCACATACCGCAACGTTCCATTACCTAATTGCATTTTTCAGTTTATCTAAATTATTCGCGGAACCAAAAATCAATTAAGAACCATTTAAATAATCCATGCGTAATGATTGTGGTTTAATATGACCATTCAATTCAAATTAGTGTTTCATCAAATTACTGTAATTTAGAAATACCTATTTAATTTATTAGAATAGGAAGTAGGTATCCACATTGTTGGTCTTTGATACATAAACGTGACTCTCAACCCACTTATTGTATGCTACGTGTGGGGGGCAGAAAAACACATACGTGACGTCACTATCTACGTCAATGGACTTCGTAGGTACTTAAGTTTTCGCTATTTGGTTTTTATGTGTAAGCAATAAGGATCATTAAACTTTAGCATAAAGAGCGATAATACGATGTAATTATAACTTAGAATACAAATCTATAATAAGACCAAATCTCGTAACGTAAAAGGATTTTCCATATTTATTAGATGGTGTTTCTATTAGTTTGTATGGCACTTACAGAAGGTTCAAATTTGAATAATTAACACGACTTCGTGAATTGCGACAACGATAAGCGACCTTTGATCAAAAAGATTTTTGCAAAAGCTTATTTGCAGAATGATATCACATAATGACGCGCAAACAAACTAAAGTGCTAATGTGATTTTAGATATTGCTGACCATTGAAGTGTAGATGATAAAAAATATTAACTATGCTTTTCATGACCGTCATGATGGCCCAGTAGTTAAGGTCTCTCATGCATGAGGTTCTCGGGCTCGATACCCGGCAAGTGCCAATGTGACTTTTTCAATTCATATGTACTTTCTAAGTTTCTCATCATAGGCGTATATATGGGGGAGCCGGGTGGGCCGGGCCCACCCCAGAATGGTCTTGTGCCCACCCCAGGCTATAGGGCTCACCTTCCGCCTGACCGCATTGCATCGCATCGGCCATGGCATCTTAGGGGCCAGGCCCCCCTTGAAAACTAACTCTAGATACGCCAATGTTTCTCATAGACATCACTGACATCGGTTATGGAAAAACATTGGGAGGAAACCTGGACTTATAATTAATAATACCTCCTGCCCGCGATTAACGCACGGTAACTTCACATTTTTTCAGAATAAAAAGTATCTTATGTATAGAGATATATTGTAGTAATCCACACTACAATATATCTCAGTGCCAAATTTCATCCAGATCCAAAGAGTAAAAAACATCATATTGTTAGTAGGATATTAGTAGGATATGTAGTACGATAATTCTGAAATCGCTTATCTGCCTTAACCAAATGTGGTGATCAATGCTCTTTTCTATATGAGAGGAGGCTTTAGCCCTGCAGCGGAACAATGACAGGCTGATATTATACTTTTCATGCATTTAAAGCATATTCAAAATACAAAAAGCCCATTCTGGAAAAAACATGGTGGTTAGTACTTGGTGTAGATATTCACCTCTGTGCGAGTAGATAATGGATCTCCGGGCCGCCTCAGCGATACGTTGGCATCAACTCTGAGCGCACCCTCTTCCATGCGACCAGTACATGCGCCGAGTCTTTGAACAATCAGCACCAGTTCCTTCACCAGAGCTGCCGCTTCTTCGCCATCCTGGAGTTCAAAAATAATTCGTGTTTTAATAATATGAATGTATACTCTAAAACTAGTGACATAGAGTAACATTTTCAATGCGGTAACGCACAATGGCCCACCTCAAAGGACTAATTAAGGGCTTGTACACATAAACACGATACGAAATCGCATCGTGCTACGTACGATGCTGTATTTGTATAGATTGTTCACGATTGTACCTATACAAATGCCGCGTCGTAGCATGAGGCAACGTCGTATCGTGTTTATGTGTACTAGACCTAAGCGTGGAAGCCAAACCCTCAAATATAACATTTTAGATTTATTTATTTAAATAGGTTCATGAATTAATTTGAAATGTTTTATTGCTCAGATTTTCTTATACAACTTATTTTAATATATGTCATGTAAAAACCAGAAATAAATGTTCTCAAATAAATGTTTTTAAATAAAATTAAATTTCCTGCTTACCCATACCATTACCCATATTTACTACAAAATAATAGACTTAGTTTTATTAATTAATATATGTGTCTTATATTTTATCTATTGCTGACTACCTAAAAATAGCTAAATTTGCTTCAACAAAAATTCAAATGACATTTATCAAAATGTTAATGTCTAAATGTTTTCTACAAACGATTCAAGTATTAACAAAACCAAATATTGAGTAACTTGATTGTTAAGCCGTGACTTTATTTCCATTCTTTAACTTATGATAGAAATGTAGTTAAAATGTATGAAGGCCAATACTTCACAGAGTTACAAAACAACAAACAAATGTATTCTTCACTTGATTGTTCATTTGCAAATTAATGAACTCTGTTTACTCAACATGTTTTGTATGAACGGATTAAAGGTCAGTCTGCTACTTAATCGTATTTAAAATGAATGAATAATTTCTTAATATAGACTACAAAATACGTTACTTAATTCATTATATTGGCAATATAGGCTAATTTACATTAATTATTGAGAGCTAAACCAACTCTTAGTGATTTCAAAATGCTTCATTATATCATAGTATCAAAATGACATAACAAAATAATTGTTAAACCTAGCTATGCCGTAAGTCTTGTTTTTCTACTTATAGATTTCAAAATCTTGTTTTCAGTTAAAATAAATAGTTAGACATAATACAAGTAAGCTGTAAGTTAATTTTGAGAGTAGGTCCCTGTCATGACATATTTAGATACACATATCTAAACAATTTTAACAGACTGATAAGACATTGATATTGTGAAATATTAAAAGTTAAGATGGTCATGTTGAGAGACGGAGTGAAAATGTCAGTAGCAACACCGGGAGGGAACACCCTAGAAGGACCTACCCTGACCTTATTGGTAAGGGTCTTCAGAAAGGTCGGGTATGCATGCCAGTACTTGTAACCAACGTGCTTGTATGACCAAACGAGGATGAGGCAAAAGGAGTATAAGGATCGTAGCAGATGGCATTCTGTAATTTCTGCCTACCACCATGGGAAAAATTTGTGAGTTTATGTATGTATGTATTAAAAGATTCTCAGTATTTACCTCTAAATCAGGCTCGAACACCAGTTCTATGAGTGGGGCGCCAGCTCGATTGAGGTCAATGAGACTCCGCTTAAGTTCAGCATCGTGCAATGACTTGCCGCTGTCTTGTTCTAATTGGATTTGTTTGATCTTTGACGATTTCTTATAGGGTTTCTTGTGGACTCCTGGTGTGAATACCTGGAATTAAAACAAAAACAAACATTAATTATGTGAAACATAAGTTTTTAAATAAAGATGTTGTCATTGACACTCATGGCCCCGATAGTGGACCTTTTTATTGTTTTTGAACATGCTTATTGTAACGATAGACAAACATTTTGAGGTTATCTAGTCTAGCTCAAAAAATATACCTGAAAGTTAATAACGCCATCACTGGCTAGTGGGTTTCTTTGCTGCGTAATTTGATAGCCAGTCGGTAGATCAGCGTAAAAGTAGTGCTTTCTATCAAAAGTAGACACTTCATTGACTTTACAAGAGAGGGCTAACGCGGTCATTATACCTAATTCCACGCATTTTCTGTTGAGCACTGGCAACGTACCAGGTATGGCAGCATCGAATAGGGATACACAATTATTCACTACACCGCCAAAAGTGTTCTG
Source organism: Caradrina clavipalpis (assembly GCA_932526535.1). NCBI lineage: Eukaryota > Metazoa > Arthropoda > Insecta > Lepidoptera > Noctuidae > Caradrina > Caradrina clavipalpis. The sequence continues at coordinate 7,386,369 of OW052103.1, forward strand.
AGCACCAGAAAACAGTTTCGATTCTGTATTTAGTTGAGCATGCACTTCTAAACCAACAACACTTTCCCACTTCTTATCAGACACGGTAGAAAGACCTCGTGTAGCTACAGTTTTATGTTTGTAACTTAATCCACGGCATAGTTTAGTAAATTTCATTTTCAAATCTTTTTATTTATCAACACAATTTTACACATCCACAATCGATCTTCGTAACACAGCTGATTATGACAATAACCTAATTTCAATTTGACATATTTTTGATTGACATTTTGACAATTACGGAAACAGATTAAAAAGGTACCAAGGATCGTTAAAAATATACTTCCATCGCGTATTTACAATTAATATGCTACAATTTTATGTTTTGGTTTGAATAAAAAAATGTTTAGTTTTATTGGAGGTTCGTTCTAAATATTAAAGTACTCGAGGTCATTTACAAGTAGTTTCAAAAAAGTACAGTAGATGGCGCTGTACCATTGTAGAGCAAACATTGATTTGCATTTATACCATGACATGAAGCATTTAATATAAAGTCGTTTGGCCCAGATTAGGAAAACGTTTCTCTATTAAAATAATATAATAAATTTTAATAAATTAAAATATATTTTATAAAAAGTAACTATGCTTGTAATAGGTACCGTAATACCTATTTATTTAAATATAAAGTCAAAAATAGAAAAAAAAACTTACCTAAGGCTGCGGTTCAATTAATCCTGTAGTTTGTTTGATTCTTCAAAATATTTGATGTTTATTATTAACGTACATAAATAAATAATACCTAACTTATTACACCTAAATTGCATTGATGTTTTGACTAATAAGGTAACTTAAAAACTAACTAAAACACCTAACTTATAATTTAAAAATATCACATTTTGGAAAGTAAATTAAAAATTCATTTTCTGTTTATACAACTAATCCTGCCACCACTTCAAACAGGAACGAAAAGAGATAGAGGACAACGAAAGCCAAAGTAACTTCAGCGATGGAGTACATTTTTATTGATCTTTTTTTGTAAAAGGTAAAAATGATTTTCGCGGGAAAACGCGGTAAACGTACGATCGATAGCGCTTCGTTGCGAGATATGACCGCGAGTCAAAACAAAGCAATGCTATACCACAGCCTTGGCGGTGACGATATAACACGATCGAATTATAACGAAGCCACATTCATCGATAGTGGCGAACTGCTACCAACTTTATTTTCCCGTATTACAGCCGGCACTCAATGTCGCCAGTCCCGCCATACACTTGCTGATAGGAACTACTTAATTACCTATTAGAAAGGGAACAGTTACTAACGAGTTTAAATTATATCTTATAAAATGAGGCATGATTTTTTAGATTTAAAAACTCATACTGCTGTCGTTTCCTAATTAGGTACCTTCTAGAACCTGCTAATAATACATGGTAGATACCTTTTGCCCTAATTTCAATTACACCAATAAAATGCACTATTAAACGTCAATCTCAATTACCTACATCCGGCCAAATTGCTCGGTGTCCAGCCAAATAGGTCGGTGTCCGGCTTTTGTAAGGCTTTACATTTACCAAATTTATTAGAAATACGCTACGCTTGAGGTCTTGGGTTCGACTCCCAGGTCGAACGAAGTGTTATTATTGGGTTTTCTATGAAATTCTCAGTAGTAGCTCGGAATTAGGATTTATGCCGGGTTAATGGCAATAGGATCGCCCCCTGTTACATGGGACCTAAAACATACCGGCCGCGGCCGGCGGATTGTGGACGTACATTGGTACACTTCTTAGGCGTATTGGTATGTGTTAAAATCGCGTTAAAGTAGGTATCGAAAAACTAAAAGCTATTATTTAAATGTTATCTTTTTAAAATTCAGACATAAAATGGCTTTTTTTACCCAACTTTACCCGAAAGACCGGCCTAACTGGTGGTTGGGCTTTCCAAATTTAGGATCTGGGCAACCCTATTTACATATCTACTTAATAATAGATTAGATTTATACCCACTCACTATATTAAGTTGGCATCTAATTACACTAATTTCCTTAGTATTAATAAATTTGGCTTCTGTCTACTTAGGTTTGCAGATAGAATAGTCAGCAGATTAGTTAGACAAAACAATAAAATAGGAACGTAGGTATTATTAAATAAACGTAAATACGTTATAACCTTTGTACTGCAAATGCCTATCCGACAAAAACTTATCTAAAGCTAACTAATTGGACTACTTTTTTAGCCGAAAAGTGTCATTGTTACTGAAAAGTTGGCTGGGGACGAAAATAGACAGATCATTCCTTTTTAGGGTCCCGTACCCAAAAGGGTAAAACGGGACCCTATTACTAAGACTTCGCTCAACTTCGACGTCTGCCTGACTGTCTGACCGTCCGTCTGTCACCAAGCTGTATCTCATGAACCGTGATAGATAGACAGTTGAAATTTTCACAGATGATGTACCTATTTCTGTTGCCGCTATAACAACAAATACTAAAAACCAAAATAAAATAATCATTTAGGCGGGCTCCCATACAACAAACGCGATATTTTTGCTCGTTTTTGCTTTATCCTCAAATCGAACGAAGTCGCGGGCCGAAGCTTGTTCAGAAATATAGACGTAGATAGGTAGCTTCATAGGCTAGATTTACTTTTCCGACTAGATGGCAAATACTTAGTACCGTTACATAACTGCTTAACGGGTTTTTTCCCGTAAGTATGTATATTAAGTCACTGTAAAAGCCCGTGTATTGGTAAATCTTAGGTTTTACTAGTAAATCATAGGATTTACGAACATGGGTTTGTAAGGATTGTAAGGATTTTATTGAAAAAGAGATGATTTTGGATGTTTTGGCTTTGAACTCAAAGCTTATGATTCAGCGAGGGAATGATGGTAAAAGTTAGAATTAACTATAGGTAATCGAACGCTGAACTATCAGGGTTTCATCCTTAAGAGTTGGCAAATCTTAGGTTTTATTGGAAAATCTTAGCTTTTACTGGAAAATCTTAGGATTTGCCATAGTTAGGGCTTTTACAGTAACAAATACATATATTCGATACATTTACCACACGGGACATGCAAACGCTTGCAAACATTTTCAGTCGGTCTAGCACGCTAGCTCGGGTTATAAATAATTCGGAATTACATTAAAAGATCACCTATTGCGACCACTACAGTAAAATATACAACACACACGCACTCAATGACCCACATTGAACGGTTAAACAATCAAGCTAATGAATATCTAGATATTTATATTTCAGTGTAGCGATGATAGGTAACAGTGTTGTGGAAGTTTGAAAGTAGCGCCAGTGACAGAAAAGTTGAAAGGGAACCGTTTGTCTTGGTATGGGCATGTGAAGAGAAGGGATGACACACATGTGACCAAAAGGGTTTTGGACATAATTGTGGATGGATGGAAAGGAAGAGGAAGGCCAAAGAAAAGATGGATGGATTGTGTGAAGAATGATATGAAAGAGAAGGGAGTCAGTGATAGTATGACGGCTGACAGAACGGCATGGAAGAAGAAAACGTGTTGCGCCGACCCCAAGTAACTTGGGATAAGGGCAGGAAGATGATGATGATGATGATGATGATAGGTAACAGTGTGACTAAAAAGAGAATTAGAAATGTCAGAAACCGACATTTTATGTTTGAACTGATTGTACAAACCTGTACCTAAAATGGATATACAGGATCAGGGCCGGACCGTGATTTTATGGGGCCCTGAGCTAATGCTACTTGGGGCCCTACCTACCTAATTAATCACACCTGAATGTATACAGTATAGGATTATTTTTTTATTCACAATATGACCCATTGTTATCAGTGGAGACTGGGGCCCCTAAATATCTTCGGGGCCCTGGATTGCAGCCCATATCTAGATCCGAAAAACGACCAAATTGTCGCTTCGTATTTTTTTTCTTTCCAATGTCGATATATCGATGTATTTAATTCTTACAATAACATACAACAATAGGTGTACAAATATAACTTGTTCCTTCACATTACAAATTGTGTAGGTAATTTCAAGAGTTCACAGCTATTTCCATTGTTTGAAATAAATAGGTAACATTACATTAATTCCTTTTGCTAATGGTATGCGGAAATTACTTAGGTAAATGAACACAATGTGGGTTAAGTACCTGCCTTACATTTAGGTATGTATTTGCCACCTAAGTGATTTTAATTTTATACTTGTAGGTACTACTATCTATACTTAAAATATAATAAAGCTGAAGAGTTTTTTTTATTTGTTTCTTGTATGTGTGTTTGTTTAAACGCTCAGTAGTCCGATTCTCTAAAATGCAAACTCGAAAACGAGTCTCACTAAAGTGATCGCGCTCACTTTGATAACGAACCAACTTATCATTGGTTTAGTATTCGTTCGCCGTGGTGACGTCACCATACCATTTTGTAATTTCACTGCGAATCCAGCTTTCGAATTACGAAGTGAGGCTTGAGGCGTGAGAATCACACTGCTGTTGTTGTGATGGCCCAGTGGTTAAGACGCCCACGTCTCATGCACGAATTTGTGGGTTCGCAACCGGGCACGGGCAAGTACCAATGTGAGTTTTTCTAATTCATAATTATGTACTTTCCAAGTTTATCTTGGACATCACTGACATCGGTAACCATGTCAAAGGCCCTTGAGGCTGTTTAGAACTCTGGCACTAAGGTGTGTGGGGCCATAAGACCTTACTGCCCACACGATAAAGAAAGAACGCTCTAAAATTTGTATATGATAGCCAGATTCATGAGTAATAGTATAGGTTACATAACATCACGCCACAACCTATGGGAGCGGAGCAGTAACCAAAGATGTACCTTAACGCTGGCGAAGTCGGGAGCCGCGAGACGACTCCCGGGCACCGTAGACGCGTGTCTGTGGACGGTGAGCAATGGGTAGCTCACCGTCCGTACGTTCACTAGCGACAGACCGTGTCGACGGCGCGTTCGTGTTCCACGCGCGCCTCAAAGAGATGTCAGCAAACTTGGATGGGGCCACTGAGGGCCGATGCCTGCCGGGGCTGCGGGTTGTTCGAAAGAGATACCGCGCCCCCGGAACGCAAAGGGCACATGAAGGAACATAGACGGGATTTAGTCAGTAAAAGTCTGACACTCCCTCCCGCCCCGCCCAAGGCGGGGGAAGTTATTTGATGATTTCCCGTCTATAAAAAAAAAAAAAAAAAAACGCTGGCGAAAAAAACTACGCGGATGAAACACGGGCAGAAGCTAGTGTTTTTAAACTTTTACTATTTGTTTAATTTAAAATCATTTCATTTATAAATAGGTCAGAAACGAGTATCTAAGATTTATCAAATGCATCGCACTAATGTTTTATTTTAAAATGGCTCATGGACATTCCCAAAATACCTACTTACCAACACTCTATTGAAAAAATGTATAGGTAGGTAGGTATTAAATCTATCTCATTTGGTTTTTACCTAAATATAAAAATACATTACTACTTTTAAAAGTGTTCTAGATCATACGAGAATGATTTAATTTAGATCTATTTCAATAAAGATTTGAAGTTTTAGATTAAACGGTAATAATCTATAGCAGGGTTTCTTAAACTTTTTGTAGTCACGGACCACTTTCACAATTTAAAATATTCCACGGACCCCTGTCAAAAAAAAATTTGGCAATGAAAAAAAAATTTGGTACTTAAGTACTACTAAAACTAATGAAATAATACCAATGAGAAGGGTGCTGCTGTTTGGCTTCAATCAGAATATTAAATTGTCTGTGATTACGTATTGAATCTGCCACTCAACAACGACAATGCGTCTCGTCGAGTTTACTATACAATTTCTTAATATGTTTACACTCTTCAAACTGACCTACTGCGGACCCCTGATACACATGCTACGGACCCCTAAGGGGTCCGTGGACGGTGGACCCCACTTAAAGAAACCCTGATCTATAGGTACTTCAGTATATTTGTTTATTACAGCATGGAAGACTAATAGCTAAAAAAACTTAACAACAAATAATGAAACAATAGTCGATAATATCTATACTAAGGTTTATAAAACTGAAGAGATTTTTTTCTTTTTGATTTTGTTATTTTGATTTCTATATTTTTTCGCTAATAGGAATCTACGTTATCCCTGAGTTCCGGAAAATATTTTATTATAAAAAAGGAAAAAATACCGTGGGCGAAGTAAGGGGCCATAGCCTGTGCAATAGTTATTTAAAAAGTTTTATCGACAATATTTATTACCTATATTTAGATAAAAAACCGCCCGCAACAGGCTATCAACTAATTGTATCAGTAAAGATATTAATAAACTAAGTACCTAAGGGGTACTTTAGGGGAGGTGATAAAAATATTTATTATGTGGGCGTATGAGGTATTTACATGGGCGATAAGATATGAAAATCTAAAAGCTATAGACAGAAGATAACACCATAAGAACATGAATAATCCGTTCAAAATCGTCAGCTTCTACTTGACTACTTAGTGATACAGAACCGGATTAGCAACGTAGCAAGATGCAACGGGCACCGCCTACAGGGGGTCCCCGCGTATTGGGGTCCCCGCGTATCGGGGTCCCCGCGTATTGGGGGCCCCCGTGTATTGGGGACTCCGTCAATACGCGCCTGCCTTAGAGTAAAAATGGTGTTAAGTAAAATTGAAATGGGTTTTTTTTAATTGTTTGTTAAATTTCTATTTTATTTTTTACCTTAAACTAAACTACTAATGCAAACAAAGGTCCTCTTGGTAAAATTTGCTACGGGCCCCGCGCTAGATTAATCCGGCACTGTATTCACATGACATTATGAAGAATGGATCACCTATGGCTGGGTATTGTTGTTTTGCATATTTTGTTCCACTTAATACGAGATATTGTTGATCGGATTTAGGTCATTGTGATTGTGAATAGTATGCAGGCAATTGACCGATGTCGTTCATGCATTGTGCATGGTTGGTACGACGGTCGTTTCAACGAAGATTAACTTATTTACTAGCTTCAGCCGGTACTTCCTCTGCGTCAAATTTGATATATTATCCCACAGGAACCGTATTTTTTTTTTCGGGATAAAAAGTATCATATGTGTTAATGTGTTATTCCACACCACAGTAAATCTCATCGCCAAATTTCATCTAGATCTGTTCAGCCGTTTTCTCGATAATTAACTGTGCAGCTTGAACAAATTTCGCCATGTTATGTTCAAAAAGTAATCAAAAGTAGGTAGTAGAAGAAGTAGTAGTAGTAGTAGTCTCTTTAATCAAAATTTTAGTAATGCTAAAATGACGACCAGATAAAAAATCTACCTATAATGATGATCTGACAGTTTAGATACTTAAGATTATTGGTGTACTAAAGTACATTTACACTAATAAATGTTTACCTAATCAAGCAGATATTTGAATAGGTAGAGGTATTATATTTCCTCTTTGACGTAAAACTGTAAGTACATAAGCCAGGTATATAGTTATTACGTAAGTTGGTAAATATAAGAACGTTAATGTGTCGTGTGTGTCCAATTAATTATTCATCTAACTAACAATACCAGTAGGTACACGTGTATTGTTTACAAGAACTGCGCTATCGCTTAAAATATGTAGTTAGGACCATAATTGCGTTTGTAATGTTTTGGCTGCAAGTTAAAGCCTCATACTACTTCATTGGCCAAGTTTTTTTTATTTTCTCTACATGCATCAGGTATCGGGCTTTCCTAAGATTGCCACACAAGCTCATGCCGCCGCCCGTAGGAAAAATATTTAAAAGTCGTCACCTAGTGCAAGTCCGACGGTCCTGACCAAATTATATCACACTTGATGGGGAGCCCAAAGAGTATTTTTTTAAGCATGAGAAATCATCAAACGACTTTTCCCGCTCTTGGTGTGGCGGAAAGGAGTCAGGCTCTTGCCTACTAAAACTCATCCGTGTTTCTCGTAGCGCTCTGTGTGCTCCAAGGCCGCTGTAACTCTTCGAACAACCCGCAACCCTGGCAGGCACTGGCCCAAGCGGGCCCCGTCTACTATGTTGACCAGACGACCTGGCCCACTTGTTGTAGCGCCCAGTATCCCTACACCCTGCACCTATGGGGACATCAGAAACACCACCTTTCCTAGTAGAAAGGGATGTGGCTACCTAACTTACCCGTTCCCAAATATCTGTACTGTAAAAAAGGATTTTGTCTTAAAAGGAAGATGGCAGAAACTTGCTTCTAAAAAGAGGTATAAAAACAATTAGGTATATACATAACACATTTAATATTCTGATTCCGCGCCAAAATATCCATGTGCAGTAACAATAACAAGTTTTCTTGTTTTTATCGACATAACCAAACCACCTACGGCTGGCTATTACCTACCTTAAAAACCGCAAACAGAAAATATCTCAAATAAAAATGGAGGTAGGTAATCTCAATTTTTTATGAAATATTTCTGTTTACACGGAAAAATACTAATAACATCTCTAGTCAGCTAAAGAGCCTCTTTGACGTCAATCGGGCAGGTACACATGTATAATTGATATGTATAGCGTATGTATTGTAAACATAGGTGCCTACTGACTACATAATCTTTACGGGTTATAATAGATAGTTAGGTTTATTACCTTAGTAATCAGTTAATCTTGTCTTGAATTAGTATCAGTTACTCGTGGAGGCTATAATAATAATTAATAAATAATTTATTATAATAGCCTCCACGAATGGGGGGTACTTTCCCTATGTACCTACGTCAAATTCAGCCTGAACATCTAGTCTCGAGCTATACTCACATAGATACGAGCCGAAATAAGAAAACTACAATATAATTAACATATATACCATAACGCCTATAATTATTCCACGAAGCGCCGCGCCGGTATGTTTCGGTCACATTTAATAGGGGGCGAGCCTATTGCGATTTACCGGGCACAAATCCTAACTCCGAGCTGCTACTGAGAATACCTCGGAGGAACCGAACCCTAGACGTCTAGCGTAGCAGTCGCGCTTAGTACCACTAGGCTAACGAGGCAAAAATATAATGAAGTGTCTTCATTATTCTGAACATACGAAGTATGAAAAGACGTGGAAAAGACACATCACTTATCCATTAACTACCTACTCATACTGACCATCTAACTAAGAAACTTTATGCAAAAATGTTTGCTTGGAAACAACTTTTATTTGTAGTGTGAAAAAGGGTACGTATTTGAATATCGAAGATTAAAATACCTACTGTTAAAATATCGATGTTCATAACATCGAAAATGGAAATATCGAACGACCATAAAACCGAAAATTAAAATAACGAAAACGAAAACTTATAGTATCGAATGGTTAAATATCCTACGTCCAATATATCTAAAATTTAAATATCTACAAAAGTTACATCGAAAGATCCAAATATCAAAATACAGATTATCGAATGTCCTAAATATCGAAGTACAAACTATCGAGCGTCCTAAATATCGATGGGTACATATAATATTTGAACATCGAAAATTACCTACGTGTAAAAATGGGTTAATTTGTAACATTTAATACATTCATTAATTCACCCTAAAAATACATACCTACAAGTTCAAATATCGAAAAAAAATTGATATAAGTAGTATGAGTGGAAAAAGGTTGCTTCTGCAACGTCTCCGGCGCTACGGGAAGTGCAACCCCTTCGCCTTTGCGTAACAAAGAATAGGCACCCGTGGGAGCCGTAGCGGCTGAGGCTGGTCGCCGGAGGCGACCAGCAAGCCGAAGCTGCGGAGGTGAACTATGCTTTGTTACAGCGGGCGGGGGTTGCCCTCCCTTCGCGCCTCCGGATTTTTATATACACTCTAGGGGTAACAGCTAAAAGACTACGTAAATTCGGGGTGCCCCAATTCGGTTTTGGAACAATTTCGACCTATTTTATCCATGAAAATCAGTGTCTAGTGTACAAGCATAGGTCAATCGTGAAGGTATTATTTAGGTCTTTAAATTAAAATATTTTCTTGAAAGTCAATATGTTGTGCTACTAAAGTTAGTGACAGAAACGTATCGCTGCAAAACCGACTCCACGTAGTCTTGTCTGCCCTACCCCTAGAGTGTAATTTAGAATCGCGTAGGCGCGGAGGGGCAAGGCAGCCCGCGAGCTGAGGAGCAGGTGGTTTTAACACCCGCCGCCGCAGCTGAGGTTGGCCGGCTAGCCGGCCAACAAGCCGAAACTGCGGTGGTGAGCGTTTAGACCATCTGCGACGTTAAGCTCGCGTGGGACTGCCGGAGCCCTGCAGCGCCGGAGCCGTGACAGAAACCATGCTTGCTTGCATGTTGCATGATTACGTTACATTTACGCAGTAAACAGACTAATGACTACTTAATAGCAACGGGTTTGCAGGGTGTGACAATTTCACATCTACCTACATTTATGAATACACTCATACTGCCTATATAATTTTTTTTCGGTAGGTATTTCAAGTAGTAGGTATTTTTAACGTAGATATTATGAATTTAGATGTATGAAATGTTGATATTTTGAACTTAGGCATAATGTCATTCGATATTTTGAATCATTCGAAATTTTAATCACTCGGCATTTCAATCTTGGACGTTTTAAGCTTAGGTATAACAATTTTCGACATTTTGATATAATCGATATTTAAATTTTCGATGTTTTGAACATTGGTATTTTAAGCGTAGGTATTTTAATCTTCGATATTCAAATACGTACCCGTGAAAAATCACTGTTTAAGCGCTGTAGTGCGCAATATCGTGCATACCAAACATTATACTTTCGGGTTCATGTATAAATCAGTGCGGGGTCGTCAATGTTTTTAAAGTTCAGTTATAACATTGGATACTGATTAAGGAAAAAAACGTGTCAAAGTTGAAACTTTAACTTTCAATATCTCCGCAGCAAGAACGTTCCTAGGCACACCTAGGAACGTTCTTGAACGTTCACCCAGACCACAGTCTGGGACAAAAATGTTTGGGGGCGGTGAATGCCTATGCGAATCCCGGACCCCCGGCTAAAGGCAGATGTGGAATACCGCCGAGGTTTTAGCCGGTAAGAGTCTGGCATGTCCCACGACGGAGGAAGTTTAAGAGAATTTCCACCGATCACCAAAAGAACAAGAAAATGATCATAATCACGAGAAAATTATGTAACTTTCAACTTCCTAAATAGATAACAAAGATACATATAACAGAATAGATAAAGAGGTTCTCACTTTTCATTTATCAACTACTTATTACGCACATAATATATGAGAGCACGTAAGATTGCAAAAGATTAGGTACAGTTTGACTTTACACAATTACCTAGGCAGCACTTAGTTGAAACAGTTTCACGTGGAAAAACTAGATGCAAAGGTCAGCGACCTCTACGACACACAATTATTGTAATTTGCATTGTAATGTGCTTATAGTCATCTAAGATCCCATAGTCTCTGAAACTACGTCATTTTAACAAACAGACCATTACGCCTGTATTCCCCGTAGGGTTAGGCAGAGGTGTAACAATGTAAATCCACAGTTCGCCAGTATGTTTAGGTCCCATGTAATTGGAGGCGAGCCTATTGCTATTAACCGTTACTAATCCTAACACTGAGCTGCTTCTGAGAATTGTATAGAAAAACCATCACATTACACATATCAGTTTCAGTAATTTTCACACGGCTGAAATTTTGAGCGCAAATAGAAAATTATTACGTTGCTAACTGAAAGCATTACTTGTTAATTTCAGTGCTAGGCCCTTTTCCAGACATCCGGTATAGAATGGTACCTTAATTACTTTGAGATACGTTTGGTATTTACGCAGGTTTGACAGAATACTGTCAAATACCAACACACATTCATGCCAGACACTACCTATCGGCCATACCTTCAGCTAGACGATTGAAATATTGGAAGTTTATTAACTCGAAAACCTGAAAAAGAGTCTAGCAATAAAACCAGCAACTATGCATGCTATCTTAGCGAAACAGTCCACTTTCTATTTTAAAAATTACACATACCATCATACATACACACCATCGCGCCTGTATTACTCGAAGGGTTAGGCAGAGGTGTACCAATGTACACCCACAGTTCGCCAGTATGTTTCGGTCCCATGTAATAGGGGGCAAGCAAAGTTGCAGCCATGCTTGAATGCAGTACGTTTGGTGGCTCTAGGTTCTTATACTACATAGCACAATTTTATTGATTGTATTCATTCACACTGCAGTTCTAAACAATAGGAAGAACTAATATATACCTAACTTTATTTTTAAATTGTAGCACTTGGTGCTTAGGGTAGTACCTACTTTAACTGATATATTTATTTGAGATACATCGTTTCCATATTTACACAACTATTGAATTAATGTACCTACCTGTACAAATATATATTTTTTTAAAGCTTAAGTACCTTAGTAGTTTCTAGCCCATTCTTCTTCCCCCGCCTCGCCCCCTTTTACATGGGACCTAAAACATACGTACTGTGTGTGTACATTGGTACGCCTCTGCCAACCCTTCGTGGAATATACGTGTGATGGTATGTTATGTTGTTAAGTATTTATTCTTCTCCATACGAAACTACCTTTTGGAAGGAGCAACTAGATGCAATTTTAATATTCTTAAAAATTAAGTTCTAATGTGCCTTTTAATGGTATAATTGAAATAAATGATTTGACTTTGACTTTGACCCTCGAGTGTGCTATTTATAATCGCATCAAAAAAACGAGGTGTAATTTTATTTAAATTACTCATAACTTCAGACAATTTGCATGTTTAGATATAGAGAACAGAAGCTGATAAATATTATTGAATGTTTCTACATTTTAATAACTTTTTGAAAATAATGCATTTTAAGAAATTTTAAACTTGAATTAAATCTTTTTTGTTTATTTTTGTTAAAAATTAAAAAAATAAAAACACCGTAGATATTCTGTCTACAAACTGAACAAAATAGTTTCAAGCTTTGAGATTTCCATGAAAGGTAATTTTCAAGATTTCATGGTTATCTAATGATATTTCAAGATAACGTTTCTTATTTACACTGCATTTAAGTTTTCTTTCAAGTGTCAAAGTTAAACACAGCTACAAGTGGAAACATAACATGATTACGATCAGTAGAGAATGGGTAAATAAACCAAAGTAAAGTGTACGTACTCCAAACAGATTCTAAGCACATACATGCCTAGGTGTACCTACAATGTGTTCTGTAATCGTTGTTCATGTGTTTATGAGTATACAATCATGACATCTTTGGAAGTAGCTACTTACTAGGCAAAAATAATAGTACAATACAAAGTTCGCTACCGGACACGGGCAAATACAATGTCTAAGTTTATCTTGGACATCACTAACATATCATCACGCCTGTATTCCCTGAAGGGTTAGGCAGAGGTGTACCAATGACACCGGTATGTTTTTAGGTCCCATGTAATAGAGGGCGAGCCTATTGCCATTAACCGGGCAATCCAAACTCCGAGCTGCTACTGAAAAATTCATAGAAAAACCCAATAACACTTTTTGCTCGACCTGAGAATCGAACCTAAGAGCTCTAGCGTAGCAGTCGCGTTTAGGACCACTAGGCCAACGAGGCAGTTCACTAACATCACTAACATCGGTAAAGGAAAATATCGTGGGGATGTCATGCGGGCCTTATTAGCAAGCTCAAAGTAGCCCAACGAGCTATGGAGAGGGCTATGCTCGGAGTCTCTCTGCGAGATCGAATTGGGAAAGGAGATCCGCAGACGAACCAAAGGAGATTGCTCTGCGCCCATACATTGTTCGCCCTGGAACCAAGAGCATCGGAAAATTATATTTTGTGTTGCCGATCATTAGTAAACAACTATAATGATCTTATTTTTATAGCGGACTAGCTGCAGAATAGATATATTCCAAAAAAAGAATCAGATTTTGAGGTTATAATCGAACCATAACAACGAATATTAGGTATAGTTTTTCATAGCTTAGTGATTTTTAAGAAACTGAAAAGCAATATCATAATGTATTTAGCTATTTTAAGCACCTCCCTAGATAATTGGGTAGGTAGGTACCTATGCAGTTTTTTTGTAAAGCCTAAGTGTATGTAAGTTCAATGTTTAAATGCATAGAATCTATTACCTGTATTCTTAAAATTCGTTTAGGAATGAGAAAAAATAGTAAAAATAGAAACGGCGCATGCTTGAACAGCGCAAACGTGTGACTGTTAACCAGCCGAGAAGAACGCAAACAGAATAATAAACACGAAGGAACCCAAAATACTCGTATGCAGACAAAGTAGAAATATAATTACCAAAATAGGTGCAGTCCATTGTTGTACACTAATACACATGCAATAATAGTCCCAAAAGTCACCAAAACACACCGATACAAACAATAAAATTACAAACAGCAAGCGACGCTATTGTAATCATCAGTTCATCAGTAAACTGACAGTGACAAGTGACTAGGGATGACCATCTGAGATCAATTAATTGAAGAATTAATTTTTCAGGTCAAATAGATCATTTTTTTTTTGATCGAAACAAATCTGATTTTACTGATAAGAGATCATTTATTATCTTTCTTGTTTTTCAAAAATTGGATAATATTTACATTATAAATGTATGTATATGTGTGTAAAAACCCCAATAACTTTTTGCTCGACCCGGGGAATCGAACCCGGGACCTCTAGCGTAGCAGTCGCGGTCAGGACCACTAGGCCAACGAGGCAGTAAATATATAATTATAAATGTACACTTGAAAGATAAAATCGATCTATTAGACCACGATTTTTTTGTAAGTCGATACAAGGCTTACGATTCGAATCGATTTCAAATCGATTCAAATTATACTTTTAGGAAAATAAAAATTCAGTCGATCGATTACAATCAATTGGCCATCCCTATTCTTTATCGACACGACATGACGTTTTGTGAAGATGGCGGCGATTAATGTTATTAGTCGCGTAAAATACTTTTTATTGTTCATTTTTGCATATACCTAGTCCATGTTACAAAAGTATTTGCATTTAATATAATAAAATAGACAGTTAATTATCGTGTATTCCAATACATTTTGTTGCAAAGGGCCATTCCGGGCATTGTCCATTATTGACGTACCCCAGCGAACCAGTAAGTTGAAGTGGCAGTGGGCAGGGCACATGCCACGCAGAGCTGATGGCCGATGGGTGCGGAAAGTTCTCGAATGGAGACCACACACTAGTAAGCGCTGTGTAGGACGTCCAGCCACAAGGTGGGCAGACGACCTGATTATGTCCAGCCGGTCCTATTGGAAATCTATGGGAGAGGCCTATGTCCACTTGTCCAGCAGTGGTCGTCCTGCAGCGGATATGATGATGATGTTATGCGTAAGCCTGGACTGATAAATAATTAATATAAGTCTGAAATCGCCAGTCTGTCTTTAGCAAGCGTTGTGACCAATCCTCCTTTTCTCAAAAAAGAGTCCTTAACCCCGCACAGTAATATGCCATATTCTTTACGGTTTCCAAACCTGCTGCTTATCGAGTTTAATTACTCTTTGGCTAAAATTTCACTAGTCTACTGATGCGTTTTGTATGGAGTGTTGATGAAGTTCATATCTATGCTTAAATAGTATAAAGAGGTAAGATTTTTTTGTTTGTTTGTAACGAATAGGCCCCGAAACTACTGGACCTATTTTAACCATTTTTTCACCAATAGATAAATAGATAACTCCCACAGTTTGATAACGTTACCACACGTTTCTAGATGTTTCCCCGATATCGTTACTGGTAGTGTGATTCTCTAAAATGCAAACTCGAAAACGAGTCTCACTAAAGTGATCGCGCTCACTTCGATAACGAACCAACTTGTCATTGGTTTAGTATTCGTTCGCCGTGGTGACGTCACCGGCGTGATCGTGTTTAACAGTGTATCATTTTGTAATCTCACTGCGGATTCAGCTTTCGAATTACGAAGTGAGGCTTAGAGAATCACACTGCTGATGGAAAATAATCGATAAAGGGTAACAAAATACCTCCATAGTGGAATTGCTCGATAATATTCAAATGTGATAATGAAAAACCTTATCACAAGGTCGTGTAGTAATGATTTTATCATAAAGCAAAAATGGTATCAGTAAAATAATGCCTAAAATGTATCCGGGTGCGAACCCGGATATAAACCAAGCAATAGAAAAAGAGAAAATTATTTATATAGGTGAGTTTACAATTCTGGAACTATCAAATATAGTTCAAACATACCCAATGTACCTAATTGTATATGCACATAATTATAATTATCGTAAACACCTTTATATAAGCAAAACGAACAAGACTATAATTAGTTGAAACTTCGCGTGCAAAATAGTAAGCTGCCAGCAAATCATATTGTTCATTTAGAATCATCTAGCACTTCAGTGATTTATGTATAACGCTTCATAATTAATTTAGAAGTCTAAATTAATTACGAAAATTGCCAGAGGGCTGGCCTTTTCTTGGGCCAAAGTATCAGCATCGCCATACAACGTAGCAATGTTGCCAGCCTTCTGGGCACATGTCCCATTGACAACGATGAGGATTAGTTTTTTGATGCCCTATGACCTTTCTTTTTTTATATTAACTGTAAGTACACAGTTTGTAATTTAATTATTATTATTTAAGTAAGTAAATTTTATGTTCGAAAAATTAAAATAATATATTTTTATTAGGTACGAAAATGAATTAATTAGGTCTGACGCAGACCATCTGCTTATTTCTATACGGTGTCACGGAAGCGTTTTCTCAAAAAACCAACTGCGGACTTGATTATTTATAAACGACCACCGGTTCTTTCAACTGCGAAACGAGTTGTTGATTTGCATTATTTTTTGGCCTAGGCAGATACACATTCCAATTAAAATGACCTCGTTTGTTTATTTAAGATATTCTTTATAAAATACTAGCTTATACCCTGCGATGTCACTCGCGTTCAGTTACGTCTTTGGTTACTGCTCCGCTCCCATTTGTACTAGCGTGATAATCCATGCACGAAACCTTCCCTCTTGAATCACTCTATCTATAGATGAATACCGCATTAAAATCCGTTGCGGAGTTTAATATATCTGAGCGTACAAAGGGTCAGACGGCGAGAAGCATCTGTTTTATACTGCCTTTGTAGAGATTTTTGCATCGACCCTACGTCAATCAAACATTTCCATGCAATATTTTCCATCAATTAAATCCAGTTTTATACAATATGACGACTGCACGTGCAATGTTGACTGCTGCGCTGTGCCTTGGGTTCCATACCGGCACGAACCCAAATATTTGTATGACCTACCGGTACTACGGCAGTTGTTCTGGGTCCAAATCCAGATTAGACCAATGCGACCTAATATGTTTGTGTGTTTGTAAACGCACCAACGATGCTAAAGACATTTCTAGAGGGTAACGATTAACGGGGTTACGTTTTTATCAAAAAGAAAATAACAATTAACTACAAATACTGTTTACACACCCATCTGTCTAGTTTATATAGAGGCTTATCAATAGTCTGACTAATCTAGAAGCCTTATACGTACCTACTTAGTATTTTATACGATATCTATTGCGCAACAAGCGATGCCACACCTCCCGACGCGTAGAGCATGTTTGGCATGAGTTGTATTATGGCATGTGATTCAACAATATGTCTGCTACTATAAAAATATTTACCTACCTATAACGTTTTGATAAAAATAAACTCGTCATGTTGGTTTATTATAAAGTAAAATTACCTATACTAAAACCGTTACATACTTTATAATATGGCTAGTTTATGGCTGCGTCTTTGCCCCTGTGCGTTTTCTGAATGACCATTAATTTTGTTTTTTAATAGAATAAATGTAAAATAGACTACCTCTTCCAACCGATACTTTTGGGAATTTATGGGGGAGGCTTATGTCGATATGATAACAATGATGAAAATAATCTATAGCGATTTCGAACATGATAGGTAGCTTCCATTTAGCGAAAAAATTGGAATCAGACCAGCAGTTCCGGAGATTAGAGCGTTCAAACATACAATCTTTCCAGCCTTTCCAGCCAGTATCTGAGGGACACAAAACAATTATTCCTAGACTTCTTTCTGAATAGAAACACAAAGGCAGTTTATGAATATTAGTCATAACTTTATAAAAGCGGCGTCACAAAGGGTACAAAGGTAAAAGCGTAGAGAAAACTAGAAAGTTCACATAAGGACTGTTGTATAAGTATATGGCAGTAGTGACAACGTTATGTGCTGTATGCAACGGAGAGATGATCTCTACTTGCAAATGTCTAACCGCAAAGTGTCTCTAAACATACAACGTGGATGGTGTAGATGGCAAAAGCAATACTTTCAAGGTTTCCAATGTTATTTTGTTCATTTGTGAACATAATATCGATGACGCTTGTTGGGTGTCGTCAGTTGGGATTGGTCATCTATTAACAGCCATGGTTTACATCTGCATTTTTTTAAATTGTTTTTTATTCATCTTCAATATTTTTACATAAGTATACCTAGAACCACAAGAATTTTGTTAAACCTAATTAAATAGAGTGTCCGGGAAGTTTCCTGCTCGTTCTTCTCCATAGTCATCTACGTTTTGGAACAATCAACTAGCTTCGACTTTCTGCCAAACTGGTCGACTTCTTGACAATTCAAAACTGTCTGTAAATGGTCTAATAGAAATAAATGCTTTAACTTTGACTTTGGGATTTTAAGTCATCGTTCAGAAAATCTGAATAAATAAAACTTTAAATTTCACGCCATTCGGTAAGTATTATGCATATTACAACAAGATCTATCCACAAGTTAAGCAGATACAGTACAGGTCGCCGTTTCCATTTAACATAAATCATCCTATGTATTTGCATACAATTCTGAGACAAGCAGGTAGGTAGGTAATTGTTTATTCAATAAATGCGCTAATAAAATAATAAAAGAAGAGTAATGTAGTGATAATTGCTCGAACAGGACATCAGATCGCGGGCAATGACTCAGCTCTTGGACTTTGTACCGACTTGGACTTTGAACAAGTCCAAATAGATAATGGAATGTAGGTTCTAAGGTCAAAATCCGTCCATCATTTGGTAGGAACAGATAATGCACTATAGGCTGATAGTCAGTTATCGACATAAGTACCTATTGCACTCACGAAATAACAAAACAAAGAACTTACCTACTTACAGTGCTTACTGCGTACGTACCTATCTACTTAAGATATTGTATCGAATCCGGCAGGATCCTTAATTGCACGAAATACCTACGTCGCAATAATTCTGTTATCATTTATCAGTCTGATATATTCTTGTATCCTAGTTTCAGCTCACGTCTAGACATCTTATCATTGATTAATCGACCTCCCACAGCAAACGCGTAAAATTTCTAAACGATTACTTTATGTCTTCAAATAGGACTTTGCTCTTAGATTTCAATCAACGATTGTTAAAACCATGTCCACCTTAAGAATTATTCAGGTTTTTAGAATGATAACTTTCTTAACAAATACAACAGCTTGTTACAGACCCTTGTCAAATTCAAGGCATTTATTTCAATTAAACCATGTACAGGCAGTTTTTTAATTGTCAAGAAGTCAGTCAGTTAGTAAAAGATAAAGCTAGTTGCTCGTTCCAAACTTAGATAGTAGATATGTCTCTATAGAGAAGAACGATGAAGAAACTCCAAGGACTCTCTTTTCGAT
Organism: Caradrina clavipalpis; assembly: GCA_932526535.1. Lineage (NCBI taxonomy): Eukaryota > Metazoa > Arthropoda > Insecta > Lepidoptera > Noctuidae > Caradrina > Caradrina clavipalpis. The sequence goes on from OW052103.1 coordinate 7,405,908, forward strand.
TAAGATTTTTCATCATTCAGATGGCATTTTAACTTTATAAGCTTTATTGCAAACCGTTAATTATAACTGAGAGGATTCTGTGATAGTATTAACCTTCAACAACTTTCTCAATTGTGCATTGAATTTCTAAAATAAAATTTCGGTCTGAATTAATTAAGTGCAGTAACACACAGAAGCAATTCGATTCGGATGATATTCCAAAATAAGTATGTGTACTATACCTGCAAATTTTCCAACAGATGGCATACCGGAAGGCTCAAATTATAATAATAAAAACCGCATAGTATAACGCTAGTAGCTTCATTTTGTTCCATCTATAAATAAACTGTAGTTTTTTTTTATCCTGCTGCATTATGGGACTCTCCACCTACGTCAATAGCGGTCGTTGACCCTCGTTTGACTTGTTAAATAAATGTGCAGTGCATAAATATAACGTGAACTTTATATGCCCTTCACTTCTTTTCATTTATTTTGTTTTGTTATAGAACATTCGACAGTTGATGAAATTAAAATGCTGCGTAAAAAGACATTGGTACCTATTGTTGCTTGTTTACCGTCGATTGGGACGCTCGCGGAAAAACCCTTTAAAAAAGGTATAGGTATCGAGTACCTTCTTACCTACCAGAAAAAACACGGTAAAAATAAAGTATAGGTTGGTACGACCAACAAAAAACTACTTTGCTTAGTGGTACTCCATAATTATGTTATATAAAACTAAAGTGTTTCTTGCCCCCTATTACATGGATCAAAACATACCAGCAAACGGTGGGTGATCATTGGCACACCTCTGCGTAACCCTTCGGGTAATACAGGCATTATGGTACCTATGTGTGTTTTTCGACCAATCAGACAACTGGGTACAGACACGTGCGAAATGAAAGTTTTTTTAAATAATTTCTTTTACCAAGTCACCAAAATGCCTTAAAAAACAGTTGAAGGTCTAGGTTCTTTTGAAAGATCACACCTTAGCATTGAAATTACAAAAACATTTATTCGTAATTTATATTTTTATAGACATAGCATGCAAATAAAACTTGCCAACTAGTGCGCAGCAATTATAATTATAAGTACAGGGTCCATGGATATTAAAAGCAAGCATACAAAATTATTTCTGCAAACCTTGCACTTGTTTTATCTAAATTAATGTTTCACGCGAATAAAATGGCCTTGTTTTAAATCCGTTGCCTACAGCAATTGTATCACATAATGCTTAGCCTTTTACAAATTTTAATTTACAAACGAACTAAGTATACACCGGTACCTACATACTAAATTAAATGTACTTGGTAGGTAATAAAAATAATTATTGTAACTGTATGTGCCACAACACAAAGTAAATAAGAATAATTTAGGAACTTTTCCAAATATTTTAAGTGTACTTACATGCAAAATAATTTATTAACATAAAACGCATATTATGCTGTTTTATCTTTAGGACACATACTATCATGCAGGAGAATTTTAATTAATATCGTTAAATACAAAGTTTCAATCTTTCTCGGAAAAAGAAAGCCATGAAATTACTCCTCTCACGTTTTCAATTCTGAAAATTGGTGGTGTGACACCCCCGTGTCTCAGAAAACACAAAGCTATTGGTCCCGGCTGTCATTCGTAGATCTTCGACAGTCGTTACGGATAGTCAGAAGCCAGGAAGTTGGACAACCAGTCTTTTCAAGATGTATCGCCCAGTAAATAAAAAAACCAGTACCAGTAAAACACTTGTACTCAGCTGCATCCGGTTAAACTGGAAGCCGACCCCAACACAGTTGGGAAAAGGCTAAGCAGATGACGATGATGTTTGCAATTCGGTTATCAGGCCTCAATCAATTAAGAATATCTATAACTATAACCCAGACATACCTACTCGGACTTTCGAATTTAAGATCTACATTTAAATCACTAAAACTGCAAAAATGCGGTTTGCATTAAGAAAAAATGTAAAGCGTACGAGCTCGCAGCTCTCACGAGTTCAAACAAGGTCGGTCAAAGTCCGATTTCGGTTTACGTCGCATTCGTAGCGGCTGTCGACTGTGTACAGTGTAATCAACAATCCAACTGTGTGTATATACCTAGATGATGAACATATTCCAATTGTTCGCATGCTTTTGTCAACGAATTAAGGAGTCTACTGCGTAGGTACCTGTGTTTGTTAACTCGGTTTCATGTTTATTGTAATCCACTTGATATGATACTCGGAATTTTATTCTGAGAATATTTCAATGAATGATGCAACTTATTGCAAAACATTTTTTAAAGAGTACGAGACCTACCTATGGCGTTTCTTGCCCATTCTTCTCCATACGAAACTATCGGAAAGAAAAAAGTAATAATATTGAAGGTAGTAGCCCACTAGCATCAATATTATCACTTTTTTATTTCGTGTAACTGACGTTCAAAAGTGCCTTTGGTCTGGTTTGGTTTTTGACTTATAGGACCTAGCTGGTACTAAATGTAACTCTCAGGTTTTCCGATTTTATCTACGAGAACTGTCCTGACCTTTGCACCGCCACAAAAAAAAGTAAAAGCAGCGTGAATAATACTGGCAGTACATCGGCATTGGCTCCGTGCCATACGTCAAACTACTAGCAACATTTTGCAACACGTCTGTCTGAAATACCTCATCGTTTCGTTTTCGATGGTCAACATCGTTAAATTGTAAATATCCTTAATATAGGCAGAATATTCGAGAACATTTTCACCAAGCGACTGCTACGTTAAAGGTCTTGGGTTCGATTGTCAGGTCGAGCAAAATGGGTTATGGGGTTTTTCTATGAAATTCTCAGTACCAGCTCGGAGTTAGGATATGTGCCTGGTTAGTGGCAATAGGCTCGCCCCTATTACATGGGACCTAAACAATCCGGCGAACTGTGGGTTTTCATCGGTACTCCTCTGCCTAACCCTTTGAGGAATACCGGCGTGAAGATTTGGTATGGTTTTCTCCAAGTCCCGTATGAAGTCAGCGTTATCCTATAGACTTGTAGTACCTATAACTGCTTTTAAAACCTACTGAACAACTTTCGTAGTCATACACGAGTTCTATAGCTATTAAACGCCGGTTTTCTTGAGAGTGGTAAATCCCATACCTAGTTTATCAGCATTTATTTATGCAACCCGGATGCTATTAAACGAAAATATTAAACACGTTCCAAGGGATCCTTTGTGATGTGAAAATCTGCGTAGTAACCTTTTTTTTTTTTTTTAATGTTTTCCTTAAAGAAACATACCTAAAAATGCAAGCTAATTTTTTTGCTGCTCTGTATTTGCGAATCGCCCGTACAAACAACTACATAATTATGAGCTTGTTACCTAACTAATCTTCGTAGTACTATAAATGTAAGCTTTTTAATATGTATGAACATAGAAGAAACTATTTATATCTTAGACTAGCGGACTGTCCGCGTCTTCGTCCGCGTAAATTATTTCACCGACAATAAGTTACATCTTTGGTTAATGCTCCGCACACATTGGTCGTAGCGTGATGTTAAGGAATAATGTGCTATCTATTGGTGGAAAATGATTGAAATCGGTCCAGTAGTTTTGGAGCCTATTCGTTACAAACAAACAAACAAAAAATCACGTCTTTATAATATTAGTATAGACTGGTACAAAAATAATTCAACCTGAGTCAGGTGCTCAACATCTGTTATTGTCACCTGTTGATGTCTTATGTAATAAAATAAAACGCATTTAGTTCAAACGATTATCTACCTACGTCCATGTTTCGAAAGAATACAATCGATAAATTAATAATGTTGTAATTAATCAAGCACGACTGCTACGCTAGAGGATTTGGGTTCGATTCCCAGGTCGAGCAAAAAGGTTTTTCGGAAATTATCAGTAGCAGCTCGGAGCTAGGATTTGTGCCCGGTTAATGGCAATAGGCTTGGCCTCTATTACATGGGACCTTAACATACCGGCCAACTGTGGGCGTACATTAGTACACCTCTGCTTAACCTTTCGAGGAATGCAGGCGTGATGGTGTCTTTGTGTGTGTTGTAATTAATCAACTAGTGTCCAATTTTTGACAATCATGTTTTCAATTTGCTTGCCTAACTATTTAATGATACATAATAATAGGAAAATTGTTTAAGTCCATTGGAAAATGATTGACAATCGGCAATGGAAGTTTTTTTTGTTGAACGAACATCGTTATCATCATCATATCAGCCTATAATTGTCCCACTGCGGGGCAAAGGCCTCTTCTCACACAGAGAAGACACGAGGATTGATCACCACACCGCCCAAGGCGAATTGGTGATTACTTACTCAGACGTATATTACTTACAAGTCCAGGTTACCTCACAATATTTTCCTACACCAATGACCAATAACAATGACCAATGTTAATGATGTCCCAGATAAACTTTACGAACGAAAACCAAAATGGATAAAGCCAAAGAGTTTTCGACGCTCGCTCTCTCGTAATGTCACCATTTTCTTAAGCGGAAAATAGAAAATGTCCTCAATTATATTTGCGTCTGAACGACACATGTTAGTATGATAACACTGTAACAAAAACGTCAATTCAATGCAATTATTAATTGAATAAATGAGTAATCACCTCATACAAATGATACTTTACAATTAGTTTTTGCTTCATTCATAGAAAAACACTTACCTACATTTCTGCTGTTTACAATAAATTGCGTGTTTGTACATAATAAACAAGTACAAACATTATAATACAAAACAATGAACATAAGTAGTTTACAAGTGTCACAACAAATAGAATCACTTTAAAATAATTAATTAGTGATGAGCGGTTTTATAAGTATTTCCTGTTAAATATCATTTTGAGTTCACGTTAAAAATTCAATTTAAAGCTGAAAGCAAATATAACCTTGGCCGAAATTGATTAATTATTATTCAAGAATTAATTGCAGCAGTTTCAATGGATTACCTAACGAATTGGAAATGAAACATGTAGATACGTGCAGTTGTAGAATATACCAGTGTGTCTGCAATGTAGTAGGAGGGCATTGACCCTGCCATCTCTAGAATGTTCTGGGGAATTGCATCGGTTGTATGCCTATACACCTACGTAGATATTAAGACACGTATTATACACGTAGTGGCTCATTCTGCAAAAATTTAATCTGTACGGGTTGACTCCGTCCTTGAAACCGTTCGTTAATTTCTTAGCTGTGTTGGTACAGAACAGTTGGCAGATACAGAACGTATTTACCATCACTTTGCGATATTTTATTGTAGTCCAAACAAGTTTGTCTGACGAAATGTCGAGTTTACCGAGCATGAGTGACAAATCACGGTAAACGGCCTTTGTAAAGTAAAGTCGCTTACGTTTTTCTCAATTATGATGTGTTACGTGAAACTATAATTAACCACGTATAAAAATATGTCAAATAAGAACGGCGCAAGCGACTATCGGTTGTTCAAATAATATTAAGTATTTCCGCAATACCGTACTGACTGTACCTATTTGGTCAGTGTTATGTCCATTCATATCCGCAATGCATAATTATCTTCATGGGTACCTACCTACTTCAATGTATTTTATTCACCATATGTAGCCATATGGGAATATTACAGTAGAACTGTAGAACTTAAATAGTCATTCCATATGCAGGTTATCGTTGATTTTTAACGGTCGATTGTGATCGAGTCACCTTCTCCTCATGACGATTTTATATTTTTGCCTGATGTAATTAGGCCTTACTAACTGCCAAATCAACCCTTCGGGTGCTTCGGGGAATACAGCCGTGATGGTATGTGTGTTATAATTATCTAAGAAATCACCAAACAACTGTGCAATTGAATCAACCATGATTTTAATGGGATCAACCCGCCACACTTTTCCCAAACCACTGCAACTCCTGTAAGCCAGAATCAACAGTGGCGACCGCCAGAACAGCGCCAAGGTAATGAAGCCCGACGCCGACGTGCCGACGAGTCCCGGAGAAACGATTCAACTATCTTGGATCCTACAACGTTATTAATCAAAAAAGATTAGCGGAGAAGTAAGAAACTTAATTCCTCACACCTTATCATAATTTTACATTTGGTTACGAAAATATATTTTCAGTAGACATCGACAGACGGATGTAGTAGTTTCTAAGAAGGGCATTGACCGGCGCTGATAGAAGTTTCATGACATCCCCCCGAAAGGCAGAAGCAAGTACAAAATGCGTACAAGGACACCGGCAAAATGCCACCTTGTAAATTGCGTAGACGGCGAGACTGACACACCCATTGCTTACACAAGCCAAACTAAACTGCATGCTTAACTTTTAACTGTAGAAAGAAACGAATTTTATTTATAGTTGTAATGACTGACTGCAGCGAAGCGAACTCCTTTGTTACGGCACACGGTAAATCTATACAGTTACTAACAAAAATGGAATATATTATCCGAGTGAGTCGAATAATCGCTTAAAACAAAGGCCACGCATCGCGGCAATATTATCAATTTGAGGCGTTGCAACACACCTCTTTAATTGACCACACATTAAGCCGATAAGCACGTACTAAAGACGTATTGTGTGAAGAAGTCACGGTTATAATATGACGTAGCTGTTCAAATACATACACTGACTTACCGGCAATCGGTTAGGCAAACTTGGACTTTGGACCGGCGCGCCTCGATTGTACTACGACCTGCTTTAGGAGGCCAGTATGAGGAGATATTTTATTTATTCTAAACCAATCTGTTCACGACCTACAAGAAGAACTTGGATGAATAAAAAAATATTTTTAGACTCGACAAAAAATATGATGTCATAAAATTTACAAAAGGTAATTTTTACAAGAGGTATTTCTGTTGACACTCTATAAAGTCGACAATGTTAATAAAAACTGCGGTTTAAATTAATGACCGATGTGCTCATTTAATAAGCCAATTTAAATTCAGTCAAGAAAGGATTACTGACGGTTTTGTTATTCTGAATCACGTTTTTGTCGGTCTTAAACTGACAAAGACAATTGCGAACTCTAAGAACCGTAAAAAAACATAATTTATAGGTACCTAGGTAAGCACGTAAAGATAACTAGAATTATTATTAGGGTCTTGGCCCAGTTCTATGACATTTTAAGTACTTTATATGGGATGACGCCCTGCCATGTGTACCTATCTCCTACACTTACCAGACATTTTTTTATGATTAGATAGAAAAATAGATAATTCGGTCCAAAGCAATCTCTATAAAGTGAAATCGATAACGATGCGGTACCTACTATCTCTTTATGTTGTAACATTTTTTTGATGAGATATACTCGACACTCGATAGCAATATTTTTTAATAGGTAAAGTGTAATTTCTAATCTCAGAGACTAAATTGACATTGGACCCTATCCTACAAATATTATAAATGCGAAAGTTTACGGGAATGGATGGATGAATAGATGGATGGATGTCTGTTACTCTTTCACGCTTAAACGGCTAAACGGATCTGGATGAAATTTGGCACTGAGATAGACTGTAGAATTACACATAGGATACTTTTTATCCTTGAAAAATGTACGGTTCCCGTGGGATCGGCGCGGACAAAGTTCCGGGCACAAGGTAGTCAAACATAAAAATAATGTGCAAACTTATAGCACACTATTTTCGAGATGGCCACTTAAAGACATTAAATCAGTATCTGAGATTATTAAATGCCCTCTAGCTTCTTTTCATGATTTCAAGTCAAGTAGAAATACCACAAAACATACTTGGCAATATGTAGCTTTGTTTCAGTCAAATAATTTTTGTGATCAGTCCAGTACTACCAAAGATACATAAACGCACTCTTATTTCCCATGTGGGTAGGCAGAAATCACAGAACGCCAACTGCTACGATCCTTACGTCATATTCCTTTCGCCTCATCCACGTTCATACATCACCTTAGAGATTACCTTTTACAAAAAATCTGCCAATTTTGCCTCTACTAAAAGTATACTCTTAGATATAGAAACTGTGATGATACTAGTGTGCCAAATAATTAGTGTTGGACCAGCATTAGCATTTTGTACAATAAAGTCAAAGTCAAAGTCAAAACATTTATTTCAATTAGACCATTTACAGGCACTTTTGAATTGTCAAGAAGTTACAGTTTAATATTGAAGCTAGTTGCTCGTTCCAAACCTTAAGGTCTCTATGGAGAAGAACGAGCAAGAAACTCCATGGACACTCTTTTCATTCAATTTGGTTTTTACACAGTAGTAGTAGGATCTCACGTGCCAATATTACGAGTTCGTGTTTGAACCAACATTGGCACAAAATTACACCTTGCTGTCTAGTTCATACATGTACAGTCGTACATACAGTATACAAGGATGACAGTCGTGAGTAATTATAAATGTTTTGTAAGCGGTAAATGTGAATGTCATGTGGTAAATATGCCCATACCTACACAGATCCATTGTGTACATAAGTAGTTGGTACCTACATACAATCAGTATTTACAAACACATAAGAGGTAGCTACATCCTTAATCCTACTTTACACATATAAATATGCTACTTCAAATTAACCATACATTTTGAGTATGTACCTAGTTATTTTTAACCTTCTTATGCAAGACGAATAATTTACTGTGTTTTTTTTAATATAATAATAATTTATTATGTTAAACGTTGACCCGAAGTTTATTGTTTGTTAATGTTCTTTCAAAAGTTAAGTATTTTAGGTATGGATTATTGCAAAAAATATTTACGCGACATTAGCGACATCTAGTAGGTATTAAAATAATAAAAAAATGAGAAATGTAATTTCTACTTTCCAAGATCTAGCGAAGCAGCACATTGCTGATGGAAGGCAGCGCCATCTAGAGGAAAATGGAGTAACCTTCAGGATTGTACCGTCATGTTTTCTAACCGTTAAGTGAGTACGTCTGCCCGCGCTTTTAGTACTGGTATTTGTATCGCGTTACTTTTAACAGAGATGGCGCTTCAAGTTTTGGAATACCAACATCAATAAGTAAAAATTAATTAATTCCGGAGCTCTAAATAAAATCATTTTTTTTTTCGCCTACACCTTCTTCCTGCACTTAGAATTTCTCCTGTATCGTGGTTGCGCTTGTAAATATATAAACTAACATGCATAAACTGCGACACTCGGAACAACTAGGTATTTGTAGGAAAAATCTAATATTTGTTCCGTGCGGGAATCGAACCCGCCACACGCAGCAGCTAATTGCTCACGATCAGCCTCTGCGCCAACCGTGCCGACAATTGTAGAGAACTGCCCCTCTAGCCAAGTCGCAAACGATAATCGTAAACGCTCGATAGATACCAATAGATTTTAAACTTTATACCCCAGAGCCTTAAGTTAAAAATCTATTAAAGATTTGTAAGCGTTAGCGACTGGAACGAACGAAAACGCTATGCAATCTTCATTAGATCTTCAACTTAAATAAATAATAATAAATAATAAATAAATATCTTGGGACAACTCACACACGGCTATCTGATCCCAAGCTAAGCAGAGCTTGTGTTATGGTAACCAGACAACTGATATACATACTTATATAATTTTATAAATACATACATATTATAGATAAATCCAAGCAGATAAAGTTGAAGATCTATTAAAGCATATACTCAGCGTTTGCGTTTATCGTTTGTTACATGGCTACAGGTGCTGTTCTACTTAAATAGTTCGTTCTCACAAGCGACTAGACTCTAGTCGCTTGTGAGAACGAACTTATTTTTTGATACCTGATATTACTCTAGTCACTAGAGTAATATCAGGTATCAAAAAATAATATTAAACTAGAAAAATAGGTAATTCCGGAATATTAAGGAAATGTGGGACTCGCGTAGCACGTAGCAATTCAGCGTAGCTCCATATCCAATGATATCGATTCTCTAGCCTAGTCATTGACCTTAAAGTTATAGTAGTTGCCCCATGGAGGTTTGCAAATAGAAAAGGGATATAAGTCTAGCTCAAATAGAGACAAGAAAGGCCCCTTATCCTCCTCTGCTAGACGATATCCAACTAGACTTCGCGCTACCCCACGTAGCACAAAGATTATGAGTGAAAAAAATATTTTCTATCTCGGTTGCCTAAACTTTGAATGACCCATGAAAACTGCCTCGTTAGCCTGCTGGTGCTCAGCGCGACTGCTACGCTACAGTCTTGGGTACGGTAACTCGTAGTTAGGATCTGTGCCCGTTTAAAAGCAACAAGCTTGCCCCCTATTACATGGGACCTTATACATGTTACATTATTCTATAATGCACACTCAATTACAGGTGACCACAACTTACACGCGAGTAAACATGTAAATACATAACTAAATTAAGAAATACATTAATTATAATTGACATTATGTTATTATAAGGTATTAACGTAGGTGACCTTATGAATACTCATAACCAGTAAATAGGTCTTGGGTTAGAGGCATTTTGGGTAAAGCCCTGGCTTACGTCAGCGTAACACTACAAACAAAACTTGGTTGAAAAATAAGAGCTCAAGAACACTTGCCCATGCTACTGATATTTACACATCATTACATACCATCACGCCTGTATTCCCTGAAGGGCTAGGCAGAGGTGTACCAATGTAAACCCACAGTTCTCCGGTATGTTTAGGTCCCAAGTAAAAGGGACGAGCTTACTGCCATTAACCGGGCACAATCCTAACTCCTAGCTGCTACTGAGAATTTGATAGAAAAACCCAAAAACACTTTGCTCGACCTGGTAATCGAACCCAAGACTTCTAGCGTACACTATAATACTTTCAGCGTAATAGGCTCATCTACTTTGATACATGTTTTTTCCCAAGAGTTCTCATCTACAACTACATATGTAAGATGGTTTATGGAAGATCCCGGATTATCCGATTCTAGGTACTACAGATAATCATAGTGTACTTCAAGTTCTTAGAAGATAATGTTTTACTTCCATTATAGTTAATCGCTCATCAAATATTGTAACAAAGCTTTTTTCCTTTTAGTTTGTATCTTTTTCAGTTAGCACAGCAAAACAACGTCATAAGCTGAACTAATAGAAAATATGATACGGAATAATATTCAGAATCATATTTATAATATCACCTTATGGTAGGTATATGGTATTAAATGGTATACATAATGGAAGGTGCATCTTATTTATAAGGGGTCCGCTAATATCATCATCATCATCTTAACAGCCGAACGACGTCCACTGCTGGACAAAGGGCTTAATGACTTGCGCTGCCCACAACTAACGGTCAAACGGGAAGGTACCAACACAAAAACGACTAGGAAGTTTCACAGAACTTTTAGTCCTATTATAACTCATTATAACGGGTTTCAGCCGCTGCCGCTGTTCGTGCCGTCAAGCAAAATTAAGACCAATAACATTCAATTATATGCTGATTATTAAATAACTATAATTTCAAGTAAAACTATTAGGTAATATGTTATTTTAAAAATTAAACACCACGACGTGTCATTGGCTGCCTAAGAATAAAAATATGACTTTAACTTAAACGTTGTCATTTACGTCCCGGATGTTTTTCAAATGACCTGGTTTAGTCCTATGTGGTAAATAAAATAAAAGATGATTCGTGCAATATCGATAGTGCGATATCCTTATTTATTGCTATACCTACATTGGCATCTTCATAAATTCAATTTACAACATGCGTTTAGGATTATTTTTTAATTAGTGTTGGTTTTTTAGTGTTTTGTTTATTTGCTACTCCGATAATATTACAAAGTTATTCATTACCCTTAATCAACGAGCAGCTCTGTGCCCTAAATGCATTATAAGCTACCTTTTATACAAATTAACTCTTTGGCTTCTTTTAAAAAGGTTTTTTAAAATGAAAATGTACCTTTTACTAAGAAGTATGTTTCCCTCCTACAAAGAAGTTTATTTGCCTGTTTGGTAATAGGCTCGCCCCCTATTACATGAGACCTAATCATATTAGCGAACTGTGGGTGCACATTGGTACACCTCTGCCGGGGTAGGCAGAGGTGTACCAATGTACACCCACAGTTCGCTCACGGGTAAAACAGGCGTGATCGTATCATCATCATCATCATCTCAGCCATAGGACGTCCACTGCTGAACATAGGCCTCCCCTTTAGATCCCCACATATACCGGCGTGATCGTATGAATGAATGATTTATATTTCCCTCGTAAAGCAGGCCTTTTTAGGCCAATATGTTAGCAATATTACCTCCACGAACGTTTCCCCTTTTTTATTGTTACTAACCATTATTCGTTATCGCCGAGTTTTCGTCATAACTTCTATACTAATAAGTTTATAGTGGTTAGTTACCGACTACAAAACAAAATCAAACCACTCAAAGGTTGAGTTCGGATTAATACGCCTTTGGTAGGTAAATAATCTAAATAATAGTTGAATTACCATAATCCAGCAGTTAGTATCAGAATGCAATTTTATTTACGTACCATCACGCCTGTATTCTCCGAAGGGTTAAGCAGAGGTGTACCAATGTACATCCACAGTCCGCTGGTATGTCTTAGATCCCATTCAAAAGGGAGCGAGCCGGGCACAAATACAAACTCCAAACTGCTACTGAGAATTTAATAAAACACTTTGCTTGACCTGGGAATCGAACCCAAGACCTCTAGCGTAGCAATAGATAGCTTACGCTTAGGCTATCGAGGCAATTTTATTTATTTAAAATGATAAAATAAATAAAAATAGTAAGTAATTTGATAACAGCAACGTTGTCAATAACACCTTATTTATAGCTACGATTAGTGGTTCACCATCTCGGCGATGACGTGCAGAGGTGACCAGAAGAATTAAAATAAAATGATCCAAGGCATTCTGTCCTTGTCTCTCAAAAAAAATTAAGGATATATAAAGTCATCACATTACAAGGACCAACATAATCCTAATTCGTCTAACCGAATACAAGGTAATTTCGAAAAAATCGTCGAAATGGTGAGTCAAATTTTTGTACAAAACGTATTTAATTAAGATAATATTGGCGCCCTTCTTTCATGCATGAGGTTGCGAGTTCGATATAGGGTAAGCACCAATGAGACTTCTCGATATATGTGTTCTTTCTACGTTTATCATGGGCACCACTGAAAAACATCGTGATGGAAACCTGGATCTATAACTAAGTCTGCAATCGCCAATCCGCCTTGAGCAAGCGTTGTGATCAAACCTTGTGCCTATGAGAAGAGGCCTTTGCTCTTCAGTGGGACCAGCTACGTTCCTATGAGTGGTGGGATAGGCTAGTATCAATAACATTCTAGCTAAAATTCTGCTGACTGCATATTGAATAATGCAGTCAGCCTGTCAGCATTTAAGACAGATATAGTTCGGCCTGAAAACCAATTCTACTAATTAAAAACGTTAAAAATAAGGTAACTAACCGTTTTAGGGGGCCCATTTATCGAGTGTGCTAGTCACCCCCTGCTATTTTATCTTTGTCATAAAAACATTGATTGGCAGGGGCCATAGTCCTTCCATAGTGTCAGGAAACCAGTCCATTTTAGTCACCCAAACCCATAGCCCTATTCTTAGTTTCCATATTCTGTAATAGTCCTGCGCCAGCCGGGGATTGTCCTTGGGTGCATTTGCATAGTGCAAACAGGGATAATTGTCGGCTGGTGTTCCATTTCATTGTAAAGCTATGTAAGGGGCCTCTGCGAGTTGGCTTCGGTTCCTCGTACGCCTTCCAAAGGTCCGGGACCCTAGAGTCTCGAGATACGTTACCAGGTAACTAAAAAGCATTTCCACAAATTGATACAGATATGATTGCGATCGTTTCTAAAAGTTAGTAGTATTTATTGCCTTTTAGTTTCTATGTATCTTACGAGCTTTGGTCGATTCACTAACACGCCTTAAATTATCACCATACTTGTCTTGGCATATAAGGGGGCTAAAGAAACATAGTAGGTAATACAGAATCATGCAGTGTATCCCAAAAATTAGCAAATTAAACAGGATCTAAAATTAAATTAGCGTCAATTTATCATATTGGATACCATTTTTGGAGTTCAAAAAACATGTGACCATATCCAAATTGACGACGTGTGATTATTTCTTGTTTGATATAGAAGTATCAGTCATTGGCATATACTATGCCAACTCGATATATCTTCTTTACACCGGTGTTACTCACTAGCAGCGGCTTGACACCAAAGTGTCAATGGTGTAAGGGCAAACGCAATTAGAATGTATTATCGTATCGCGATACCTCACGGGTCAACTGCATACCTGTGGAGATTTAAAGAATCTAAATGATTCTACAAATAAATCTTCAATTGCGCAAAACTAAGCTACATTTACATTTGTTAGTTTTAAAACAGTCTTGTGTAAAAATTGTTGGGTTTTTGCATTTTTAGAAGCTATTAGCTATCTGCTACCTACCAAAAGTAGTCTACTCGTAAGAACTATATATGAGCTTAACTCTGAAACACACCTAATTCCCAATTCCTTTAAATTTTTTAAGGGTATTATTATTCCATTGCTTCATAAATAAAGCAATGAACATCGTTGCTTTGCCGAAATAAAATCGATTACGATTGTGAGGTGCTACGGAATTAGGCTTTAGCTTTATCAAGAAATACTTATACCCATGACATTAGTATAAAATAAGTGTTAAAACTAAATATTGTATCGTATCCTATAACAATGCCTCCCATTTTCGCAGATCGTGAAAGTAGTTGCTATCTTTGTTCTTCTGGGAGTATGCTATGCTTTACCAGCAGAAGAACCGAAAGATGTTGAAGCCGTACCTACTTACGGATTGGTGCCCTTGGAGCCGCAACCAGTAAATGCCGAAGAGGTACCGCCACCAGCAAAGCCTGACAACTCTGATTTGCAAACCGACGCTAGCACCTGGTGGCATAGCAATTGGTATCATCACGAATATCCGATCTACTACCACAGGCACAGGTAAGCTCGATACCAGGCAACTCCTTTCTGTTAGAATTTACTGTAGAACTCCATCAGTCCACTCCATCAGCGAACTGTAGGTGTACATCCGTACACCTCTGCCTAACCCTCCGGGGAATACAGGCGTGATGGTATATATATTTTTAACTCCATCAGTGTCTAACTTAGGTATGACATAAAAGTAACTTATTTAAGTTAAGGTAGAAAAATAGTAGGCTTAGGTAAGATGTAGCGACGGTTTTCGTAGATGCGAGAAGTGAAGGATCCGGTTTAATACATAATAACCAAAGAAGAAGATGAGAAAGGGAGGACTACCACCATACCTATTTCTACCGCCAAGCAGGGTTTCTGTTGGTCGGTATAATAACCGGTACACGAAATATTTTAGTTTTGTCTCTAGGAGACCATCGCGTCTGCGAGACCTCTGGTAATGCAGGAGCTTGTTTGCCAATCAATAATAGAAAAACAAATACAAACTAAGTATCATAGAGGCCATCAACCAGCAGAGGTTCTACAAAGGTTGATGAAGATAATAAAAATAAACAAGAAGAATACGAATTTTAATGTTTCTAAAAATACTTTTATTATGTCACTATAGGCACATCGTTTTAGTAAACTAGAATATGGTGGCTTAGTAGCATAACTTTTCAAAATGATGTCGATATAACTTACCCCTGTGTTTGCACTGTACCTTGGTTAGGAGACTCTATTCATCAGCATTAAAACAATATATATTTTGTTTTTGGTATAAATCAAATATGTTTTTGTTTTAGGGGTCCTCACTACGTCTACTGGAAAACTTATTATTAGCGGAGTTTATGATCCAGCATACATGAACTCTTCATTTGTAATATGTCAAGGTAATATATATTATTATATTCGGGAAATTTTTGTAACCACGTTGAATTTATCAAAATAAACGAGACAATATTCTGAAATTTCCTCATTTTATTTAATAAAACCTGTTACAACGTCTATGACTATTCAAAATAAGAATTAGTTGTGTGTAGTGTGCAAAGATATGCTATGAAATTTTTAGAAGTAGTGGTACTGCTCTGCTTTTGAATGGTCCTGTAAAATAAACGATTATGTTGGTGGCTTCACATCAGTAGCCTGATACAATGAATTAATGGCTATGTCTGAAGCAACGAATGCCATAGATTTCGCTAATGTCTCCAATGATAAAGTATCCATCACAATTCTATTCGCGACATGATTCAGATGAGCTCCGCGTGACTGGGCTGTATACTTTAGTGCCAATTTAATAACTCGCTCACAAGCTAAAGATTTAGACGCTGCACTCTTTGCTTGTTTTCCTGCCTGTTGAGCAGCAGTTTTTGCCAAGTTCATCATTAGTTCCTGGTGATTTGACATACCATTTTTCGCGTACCTTAGAGACATTTGAACTTCGATAGATGCAGTTAAAGCTCGTCTTAGAGCCACAACGCTTGCTGCTGTCAAGTACGCCACATCACCAGCGTATAAAATAGCTTTTTTAGCTTTTACTTCCAGTCGTTCCAATTTTTGTTTGGTTTTCATTTCATTACCTGGTTCTTCTACAAATTCAGGCTGATCTATCTCAATATCAGCAACAACATCAGGATTTATAGGCTTATAAGTGATTTCCTTGGTATCAACCCAGTCATCTATAAGTCCTGGGGCACTTAACTCTTGAGTATCCAAGGTTGGTGCTTCTCTCTCATAATGCGATCCCTCATAATGCGAACCATTGAAGTTATTTTCCATGAGAATTGGATCAACATTTTGTCGGGCTTTATTTTCGATATCTAACGCTGTTTGGTTCAGAAACCCTTTTGATATAGTTGAATCATTTTTCTTACCATTAAAGACGTGAAGAGCTTTCTTGTCTCTTTTAGATATCACTGAGAACGGTGAAAGCTTTTTTGGTTTTGCTGGTGTTATATTATTATTTCTAAGAATAGGATTCCCGGTTTTATTCAGAATAGCGCTATAAACTGTAACTGAAGAAATATTACTCGGGGTCACCTGTTCTTTATCTTTTACATCTGGAATAGATCTTTTTCTTCTCAGAGATAAATCAATAGATTGTTTCTTAGACAGCGCTGATGCATAGGTGGTATCTTTTAATGCTGATACAATTGACACCTCGGCTGCTATTTGAGCTAATCCATAAACTAACCTATGAAGCTCTGGCTCTGTTGAAGCTCTAGTTATAGTAAGTATATGACCTGACAATGTTCTTGATATAAAATCCAAAATGCGCCTCGTCTCTATAGCCGTAATACCTTTATTTTTTCCAGGAGCTTCCAGTGCCTCTTTTGTAATTCTGGTTATTTTATCTTGTGTTTCTAACTTTGATAAAATAGCTGACACCATGTCCTTAGATATCTGGTATAGAATGTTATCCATATCCGCATTCTGAGTTAAATTTTTAGTTCCTTTTGAAATCGAGTTATCTAAATGCTTCAAAACATTATGTGGAGATGTCAATTGAGATGAATATTTGTCATTAATTCTATTATTAGAACCGCTTAACATTTTTTCTTTGAAATCGTGTATTGGTGATATACCCCCATATGAGTCAGGAATCTAAAATAATTAATTTATTAAGTTATAGAACGGAAAACATAAAGGAGAAAAGTGAACTTACTTACAATTAGTAATATCACCACAGCCCAAATTCTAAATAAAATCATTTTTCTTGATACTTCAACTGCTAGGATTAAACTAAACACCAATTTAACTCTCCCAGCCGTTCACGATTTTATCGTTATTTGCTTTGGCTTGTTAGTTTTATTAAATTTTAATTGGGAAAGAGTTTTATTACTTTGCTAAATCATATAACGGCGCCGTAACAAATGTTTACCTTAGACATATTAATTCATTTATCCTGCAAAGGAATTAAACATGGTAATTCTTCTTTTACTGTGTTGAATCTTTCTGTAGACGAAGAGTGGTCGATAAACTAGGTTACTGCTTTCCGCTGCTTCGATCAATTCCTTATTTCCATCATTTGTATCATTAATATCATCTTCAACTACATTCCTCCTGACTTTTGTTTCTTTTACTATATTATCCGGAACTTTTACACTGTCTTCTAACACTGTGATATTGGAAAGGCCTACTACATTATCTTTTTGTAAAATACTTAAAGATGATACTAAGTTAACAACACCCACAGTTAATGTAACTACAATGATTAACATTGTGCAAGCAAAGAGGATTAAATTATTTTCACAGGAAGTTATGTGTTTTATACTCTACCAATACTAATTATTGCCTTCATGATAATTTTATTAATGAACTAATTAGCAACTTCTTTAGCTATTACCATATTAATGTAAAATGATGCCAGTACCTACTTACTATCTTGGCGAGAACGAGACTTTAAATAAAATGCATCAAATAATTCTTAACTATTTTTTATTTCTAGATGCTAAAGTGCACAAAACATAATTATGTACATTTTTGTAACCAAAAAGCTTGTTTAATGTCTTAAATAATACATTGTTACAACCTTAAATAACTTATACGGTATCGTTTATATCCGATGTAGTGATTGTGGCGTTCGACCGAATGTTGTTGTTGGTGGTTCAGCCGAGGTAGGCCGGCAGCACCCTGATGCGGCCGCGGCCTTCCAGCTGCGAGGTTTCTCCGAAGGGGGAGGCATCCACTTCGTTGATAGCGGGGAGCAGATCACTCTCCTGGCCGGTCACGTCACGGCGAGCCCTAGCCACGTGCTCAGACGCACCAGCAGCCTTTTCCGAAGCACCAGATACCGCAGCGTCTCTTCCTGTAGCTGATGGTGTTGGTTCGGCTTTTTGCGGGATGTACTGAATCACATCCTGCTCGGCGGGTGCGCACACGCAGAGCGCTAGCAGCGCCAACGACGCGACGATAAACAGTGTTGAATGCATTCCCGAAAGATCCTATCTTGCTCTTACTTTTACTGGTAACTGAACTGTGCCTTTGCTGATTTCGTAGCACCTTATATGTGAGTCCGTTGCTGACAGAAATTATTATATTTTATTGAAATCGCACACTTAGATAATGCGCGTTATTATTTTTAGAACAGTACTGACGCATGTTCACACAATAGCAGATCTCAATACACACGTTTGTGATCCTCTCATTATGAGCCTTGGCTGTGGATAACATGCTAACGAGACGCCAAACGGTAGTGATAACTGATAAAAATAAAAAGCAACAAAGCAACTTAACACATTGTTAGTCAAGACAAGGTATAAACATATTTTTGTTACACAATTTTGGTATATGCCTAAAATTGTACAATGGCACTTCAAACATGACTGGTTTGCTAAACTCAATATGATAAACAAAGTTGTCGAATAAAAAGAAATAATATTTTTTTCTTTTATTCTTTTAGAGACATCCTAATACGACGATGACAGACCCATTGTATCGCATGATTAGTATTTACCCACCGTTTTTAGAAACACACTGTCCCTAAATAATACCATGCCTTTGGTCGCTATAAGAGCGTAATTTAGCACTTTGTGCATAGAGCCACAGGACCGGCCAAAGAAAGAAATACCTACATATTATGTTATTTACAATATATAGCACAAAACCATAGAATGACCTAAAAATATGATAAATACATATGTAGACACACACCATCACGCCAGTATTCCTCGAAGGGTTAGGCAGGCAATGAACACCCACAGTTTGCCGGTATGTTTAGGTCCCATGTAATAGAGGGCGAACCTATTGCCCTTAACGGGGCACAAATCCTAACTCCGAGCTGTTTCATGAGAATTTCATAGAAAAACTCAATTACACTTTGCTCGACCTGGGAATCGAACCCAGGACCCCACACTCAACAGTCGTGCTTGCCTCAACGAGACTAACGGGGCAGTTACCAACAGACAGTTACAAAACCATAATAATAATAAATACTAGTCTATAACTGTCCCACTGCAGGGCAAAGGCCTCTTCTCATACAGAGAAGGCACGAGCAGTAATCACCACTCTTGCTCAAGGCGGATTGGCAATTTCAGACTCATATTAATTATAAGTCCACGTTTCCTCACGATGTTTTCCTTCACCGATGTCAGTAACGTCCAAGATAAAATTAGAAAGTACATATGAATCGAAAATAGTCACATTGATACTTGCCCGTGCCCGGTTGCAAACCCACAACCTCGTGCATGAGGGGCGGGCGCCGTAACCACTGGGCCAACACGATACATAACCATACAAAACCATAAAATGCCCTAAAAATATAATATCTGATCCCTTTACTAGGGGTAAAACGGGACCCTATTACTAAGACTTCGCTGTCCGTCTGTCCGTCCGTCTGTCACCAGGCTGTATCTCATGACCCTGATAGTTAGACAGCTGAAATTTTCACAGATAATGTATTTCTGTTGCCGCTATAACAACAAATACTAAAATACATAATAAATTACATATTTTATATTAAGGGGGCTCCCACACAACTAACGTGATTTTTTTATCGTTTTTGCCCGGTATTGATAACGGCAACAGGTAAACACTTGAAATATTCACAGAATATTTTGTTATATATTTACTTTAAAAATAAATAATTAAATAAAAATAAAGCAAATATTTAAGGGTTTATTCCCATACAACAAACGTGTTTGTTTTTGCCGTAGTCTTCGTGCGCGAATCCGACTCGCACTTGCCCGTTTTTTTTATTTTGTACTAGCTGTTTGTCTTACAGGAGTTGCAGTGGTTTGGGAACAGTGTAGCGGGCTAGCTGTTTGGGGCATTCTTATACAAAGTCAATCTTTATTTTACAAGTCTAACCTCAAAAACTTAAGATACTCTTTATTCTTGAACAAGTACGATTATTTAGTTAATATCTAAAATAAAAGGATTTTTGAAAGACGGGTGTAGGAAGAATTTTTTCAGTACTTTGGAAAATAGTCAACTCTTCGCAGAACATACAGAAATATTATGCACTAGATGTGGCTCTAGTGGTAGTTTTTTAACAAACTTTAATTTCTAATAAATAATTAGTAAAATTAACATACATACATACATACATACATACCATCACGCCTGTGTTCCCCGAAGAGTTAGTCAGAGGTGTACCATTGTACACCCTTAGTTCGCCGGTATGTTTAGATCCCATGTAATAAGGGGCTAGCCTATTGCCATTAACCAGAGGCATATTGTAACTTCGAGTCCAGCGTAGCAGTCACGCTTAGGACCACTAGGCTACCGAGGCTGTAAGTAAAATCAAGTGACAAGATAAAGTAGTAAATTCTTAATTAAAGGAATCATGATTTTTTTTTACAGAAATTTTGGTTTTTCGTACTCTGCCTATTTTACCAGCATCGGATGCCAAAATGTTACCCAGCACTGGTTACGGAGGCACCCCTCATATTATTTAACTTAGCTCATCTACATTAGTAGTTCGCACCCGTGTGAAACCCACGTAAAATGTCTACAAAATGGTTATTTTGTCACCTACCTAACAATAACCTACATAACAGATAATTGAACTCACATGATGTATCACTCCACAAATATAGGTAAATTCAAAATCATGTTTACGGAAGCATAGAAGCATGAATCAATTCCATTTCAAAGAATTAAGATCTTAACATGAATCAGTAGATTATAACAGAGTAAACAAAAACTGTAGATTTTTATTCAATAGGATCCAATAACAGTCATTCAGCCTTACTCATCAATAAACGGAAGGATGCGTCTGTCACGTTACAATATGCGTTTTTTGCACAAATCACTAAAGTAAACTAAGTGTTTGTCATCGTTTTTCAATATAGTGCATAACAATGGGCATTCATGGTCATTATGTTATTGAGAGTATTTGCTTCCCCCATTAGCGACGCGGGCACAATACGCGTCAATGATGCCCATTTCTGGATAATTTTAGTTAGCACCATTTTATTATTGGTATAAAACCTAAATGCTCGCTCCACCATCATAAACACAAGTCTGCATCGGAAGACGACTAACGTATACAAGTTCCTGGGAATATTTCCCTTCATATCGCGGAGAAGTTACCAAGAAGCTTCCAAAACCATGGCTTCAAAATTGATTGTCCTTCTCTCGCTTGCGCTCCTGAGTAGCGCGTACGCAGCACCTGTTAACACGGAGCAGCCAGCTGATACAACGACAGCGGCTGATGAAGAAGATGTACCAGTTTTAGAAGTGATAGAAGTGATCCAGGATGTTCCAGTTCTGGTGGAACTCGTGGACGTTACTACTACTCAAGAACCAGAAACCAAAGAGCCTGTCCACAAAGTAGCGAAGAGGTCAGCCCTGAGAGGAGACAATCCTAGTAATGACCTGTTGGCTAATTACGACGGATTCAACTTCGATAACGCAGAGCTCGGTGTTGGTGGCCGCAGGATCAAGTTCCTCCCCACTTGGGCAGGATAATCTTGAAGATTTTGTTTATGACAGAGTCCTAACACTTATTATTACCAAAATATTGTCTATTGCTCACTTGTTACCACTGCTCAATTGAAGCGTCTGATAAGTTCTATAGATAAGTTCTATTGTTTCTTGTGATGATTATTTTTTATTAAATAAATGTGTTTTTGTATTCAAATTTTGTTTATTTCTTTTATAGTATTTATTGGATAACTGCTCCCCTTTATTCGGAGAAGAAACTCACATATTTTGTCAAAAGGTTTCAGTGTCTGCCAAATACTGGTCAGTGTTACCAACAAAAGACTGGTTTGTAAAAGATAATCACCAATCACATTTGTAAAGCTGTTTTTTGTTCAAAAAGGTGGTTATTCAATTTAAGTTTTTTGAAATAAATTATGTTTTTCATAAAGTTCGTCCTGGTAACCCAAATAATTAGTACTTATGCCTGTTTTAAATTATGAAATTCGGCTGAAAAAGAATAAGTTATCATCAGTATTAGAAACTGATGGACTTAGCTATAGCTGGGATCTGATGATATGACATTTTCTCTCATCCAGCTAGTTTTAGCCACCTAATCTGAGAACCTCAGACCAAACTTTTGCCGAATGACCGACAGTGTAGTCCGTCTCTTACTCGGCAAAAGTAGGATAGCTGTATTTCTAAAACAATGAAATAAAAACACAATAAAACAACATGTTATGACAAAAATATTTATTATCCTAAAACAATATTTCGGTACATAGAATTAAATCTAACAAAAAAACATTAAAACTATGCAGTAACAAAACGGTTGCTTAAATTCTTCATTCATTTGCAGGTTCTTCTTATTTCATTTCCATCTGTCAGTTCGTCAAGGTTTGGTTTCATTGCTAATTTGAATGTTCTTCCATAATTTCCAAAACACTGTTGGCTGATATTACAGGAATATCAGCGCGTTTTCTGATGAAAAACGTATGGTAAGGGCTGTAATCCATGTAATCATTGCCCATGCGTATTTCTATTGTAGTCTTCAGAATTTCTGGGTGCAAATGCAATCCATCCAAACTTCGCCCACTAGAAATAGTTATTAGAACCGAAATGATGAGCAGTATAAAGAGTTGTGCCATTCCCGACTTGTTCGTGACAATGGCTTTGAAACTAGTTCAATGTTATTTTATATACCATGGAGGTCTATTGATACAACAATGTGTTAATGTAGAAATCTATAAGGAGTGCAAATCTCGAGTTATACCTAACACAAAAGGCAAATGTTTACCAACTACTGTTGCGGAAAATTGTGAAATCAGGAGATCGGATAAATAAATAAGTGCGAATGATACATGATTTAAAAATATTTCGAGAGCCGATTAGACTTTAAACTTTGCTCCAATTCCATCCTCGTCAATAAAAATATGTACGACTTTTATATTAATTTGGAGAGTGATGATAACAGATTGACATAGCAAACATTTTAAGGTGATTCATGTCGATATTCATATGGATAAAAATCAAGTACACACCTGCCTGTATTAAAGAAAAGCCCTTCCTAGCACTCGTCAGTGACAACTAAATCAAGAAGACATTGATGTGAAGTGAATTATTTGATGATCATTGGACTCAACTAGATTTATTTGGGTACATCAAAAATGAAGTTCCTTGCTTTTCTAATCATGACAACATTTCTCGCAATTTCAAGCTTTAAACTGAAGTATAAGCTCGCACCAGTTGTACCAAATTGCCCTCTACTGTTACCAGTAGAAAACAATTCCCAAACATTAATTTTCGATATGGAAATATTCGATCATCCAGAATTAAAGACATGCATCCTGCTAAACCGTCTTTCTAGACACTCAGTGCTGTTAGTGAATGCACATGTACACTTAAGAGTAAATGTCACAATGAATTTTATTAAGACGAGCAATCATCCGAACATTATTATAATGACAAAAAATTTCACACCGAAGATGTTTGAATCTACTATATGGAAGTTTTTTGTGAAATCCAATTGGTCTTTACTATACATTATCGTTACCAGTGACAGCAAATTCAAATGCAATAATGGAACTATGAATCCAAATGATTTTTTATTAGTAGACAATATTATGAACACTTTGTGGCACAGATTTCAAATCATGCGTGTTGGTGTAGTATTCCCTTTCGCATGTAAGCAAAAGATGGTTATTTATAACGGCAAAAGGCCGTCTACTCAAATTTTATATGAAAGATCTATCCAATTAATTAATGCTACTAACTCCAAAGACTTATTTGTAGCCATAAAGAAAAGCGGTGAAAAACTAGCTCATGACTATCCTCTGCTGGCGGGCATATTTTATAGATATCCTACTGCTATGAAAGATTGTGATAATTTACGATTTTATATGCATGTTAATTTAACGCTTGGATATTGCGGTTTGGACGGAATAATCATGCACGACATCCTCTCATATTTGAAATTCAATGTATCGTTTTGCAGTGATGAAAACTGTAACTATTATGGGTTCGGGGTTCACGGGAATGTAAGCGGTGCCTTAGGTTGTGTCATCCGTAACGAGTTGGATGTATCCTTCAATTCAAGATTTATGGCTCTATACTCAGAGGAACAAATTTATTATATACATTATGTTACAACCGACACTTTGTGTCCTTTAGTAAGGAAACCTGATATAATACCGCTTTGGCACGGTGTATACAATTTGTTCTCACCGCCCTTATGGGTCCTAATAGCCGCGGTATTAGTGGCAATAGGTGGCATCATGTGGGTCACGGCGATGATCAACAAAACGATGACCGGTCCGGAGACCATGACATTCTGGTGGTACCTTCACAACTCAGTGACGACCACCATGGTGGGATATTCACCGATGAAACCAAATGCATTGCTAATGATAAGGAGCGCATGCTTATTGGGTTCCATTTTAATTCTAGCTGTATATCAAGTTAGTCAATTCTATTTGTACGTACTCGAAAAAGTAGTTTTCTCGTAGATCCAATAAGGTATAGCTATACTCTTTTTGTTTATTATTTCAGGGTCATATAAGCAGAGTATACACAACCGTGCAACGCTTTCCAACTATAAAAACTCTTAAGGACCTTTACAATTCTAAAGCTACTTTATACACATCTCCGTCAATGAAGAACTTTTTGAAACACGTGCAGAACCCAGATGACAAGTTACAAGAAGAATTCTTTAATCGAGCTCGTTTGACTATTGGCGATCGTCTTGGTAGGTTTGTGAGGATGCTCTGAAATTGAGGTGGGCAGAACAGTTGGTTAGACGTGGTGATACCAAGTGGAGCTTTAAATGAATGATTGCCAAAAGACAGTAGGAAAAGACTGCAAGTAAGACCTACAGAAGAAGTAAGATAAGACTTCCGCTGACCAGGGAAGTATGCCAAAAAGGGAGTTCTATAAGTGCAGCAGTGTGTAAAACATGGCCGTTAATGATTATGATGATGTGGTTAAAGTTTTATCTTGGTATTTCAGTACGGGTTGATCTCGGTACCGTGCTTCTATTGGCAACTTTCGTGTAGGTCTCGTAAAAGCAAACGTTGTTGTATTCAAACTATAATTTAATCTATTTTCCCTCAGGAGAAATTCTGAAACACTCAAACGTAGCAACGGTGGACAGGAAATCGGATGCCGAGATGTCAATTCTCGAGCAGTACTCGGACGATCATGGAACTCCTCTCATCGATATAGTGGACGAATGTTTCTACACTTATTACTTGTCCTACATTGCACGATCAGGTAATATAGATAGTCAATACTCAATATCTTTGTTGCTTTGCCATATGTATTCTTAGGTGGTAAATAGTATAATTGAGATCGTTATGGACCCTGTAGGGCACATCAACATTGGGTTAGGAGAGAGGAGTAGGTACAGAGAATAGAGAGAAATAAGGAGATATTATGTGTTTCGGATTATTTTAAGTTTTGTGCAAGCACGTTGTGTTTGTTACCGATACAAATTGGTGAAACGCAGACTATTTTTAGAAACCTCAATTAATCAAATACCATTCGAGTCAATTTTTGACGTTGTATTCTTTGTTCCTCCAGGTTTCCCGTTCGTTGAGGATCTCCGAATAGTTACAGAACGTCTAAATGAGGCTGGTTTACCAAATAGATACTACAAATGGACTCAACAAATGCTTGAAATTCCAAATTCAATACAGGAAAACGATAGCGAACCGCGGGCTTTCTCTAAAATAAAGCTGAAGGATCAATGTGTGGCGTTTGGAATACTTTTTGTTGGTACATTTGTGTCGGTCATCGTGTTCGCCGCTGAGATGTGGAAAGGCAGACCACAACACTTGAAACTATATCGATGAAGATCGTGAAGTTTAAATTTCCATTTATTTATTTTCGTTCCGGCAGCTTTTCTATAATGACTTGGCCCAACATCTTTATTTTGTATGTACATATATGTGACTATTTGTATGACCACTGGTTTATTAACTGACATTGTTTGTCGAGAACTATTCATGATTGCTTAATTAAAAGTGTGTGTTTTAAAAATGTAGCTGCTCTGTGTTGTAAATAAATGCGTGCTGTGCAGTTAAGTCTATTTGATTTCACTCCATCAGCCTGTTTTCCCCTGACTGTCTCGAGTTGGCGGTTTGCTCTAAACTATTATAAGGCTCGCTCCAAAATAACTGGATGAACGTGTTATTGAATTTGAAGTACTGACGAGTCCATGAAACACACCGTTCTGAAGTACCTACAACTCCTGAAAAGGCAGTTTAAATAAATTGGCCTGAACCTTAATCTCTCTAAGAGTGTTTACCTTTCTAACTTTACCAACAGACAATTGACTTTAGAGAAATTGAATGCAAAAAACCCACAAATCAAAATTTTTGAAAGAAGTTTATTGCACCTCTTAGGTATTCTAATTTTGGAAGATAGTTTTTTACCTATTAACGAAAAAAATTGGTATTTTCATAATATTTCTAATAGACTTTTCTAAATCAATCTACATTCAGCATTATATTGTTGCAATGGATATCGTTGTTTTGGTTAATAACAGCTTCCCTTTCTCTTTTATAAACAGACCTTGTCATTTCATTATTATTTTCAATTTTTGTGCTTTAGTCAAATAAGGGTAAGCCTTGTAAATATTTAATTTTGATTTCAAGTTGAAATTTTTTATCATTTTCCAAATACTTTCTATCAATAAATCTTGATGTATTTATTGTGCTGTCACATGTTAACAGATTGAAGTGAGTACCAAACGTTTTAGAGTAATTAATGTCGATACCGACGTAAATTGATATTGATAACGATCAAGTACCTACATGTACAAGAAAAGCGCCCCAGTACCCGCTAGTGACAACTATACAAGAAGACTTGCAATGAACACAAGTATTTTTTAACCGACTTTATACATTGTGACATCGAAATGAAGTTCCTTTTATTTGTCATCATACCAAAGTTTCTCGAAATTTCAAGCTCTAATTTGTTCAAACTTGCACCAGATGCGACAGAATGTCCTGTACTGTTGTCAGTTAAAAATGGTTCACAGACAGTATTTTACGACTTGGATGTAAATGTTCATCCAGAACTAAAAACATGTATCCTGCAAAACGGTTTTTCTGATCAATCAGTTATGTTACTAAACCAGTATGGTACAGATATAGACATCAGGCTTAATGACACAAGAGATTTATTAAGGACAACTAATAATCCTAATGTCATTATAACTACAAAATATTTAACACCAAAGATGGTTGATTCTACTCAATGGCAGCATTTAATTACATCCAATTGGTCTTTACTATACATTATCGTTACTGGTGATAGCAAATTCAAATGTACCAATAGCACTATGAATCCAAATGATTTTTTAATACTGGACAATATCATGAACACTTTGTGGCACAGATTACAAGTCATGCGTGTCGGTGTTGTATTCCCATATGCATGTCAACACAAAATGGTTATTTATAACGGCAAAAGGCAATCAACACGGATTTTATACGACAGGTCTATTCAATTAATTAATGCTACGAATTCCAAAGATGTATTTGCTGCCATAAAGAAAAGCGGTGAAAAGCTAACCCATGACTATCCTTTGCGGACGAGCGTATTCTATAGATATCCGACATCTATTAGAGATTGTGAGAATTTACACTATTATGCGAATTTTAATTTGAACTTGTCTATTGGATATTGCGGTTTAGATGGCATGGTCTTGCACGACATCCTCTCACGTTTTAAATTCAATATATCTCTTTGTACAGAAGAAAACTGTAACTATTACGGTTATGGAGTCCCCGGGAATATAAGCGGTACTTTGGGTTATATCAATCGTAACGAGTTGGATATATCCTTCAATTCAAGATTTATGGCTCAATATGCAGATGAACAAGTTGACTACTTGCATTATGTCACAACGGACACTTTGTGTGCTTTAATGAGGAAACCTGATGTTATACCGCTTTGGCACGGTGTGTATAATGTATTCACCCTACCGTTATGGGCCCTGATGAGCGCAGTATTAGTAGCAATAGGTATCATCATGTGGGCCACGGCAATGATCAACAAAACAATGACCGGTCTAAATACCATGACGTTCTGGGGGTACCTTTACATTTCATTGACGACGACGATGATGGGATATTCACCGCTGAAACCAAGAGCATTGCTGATGATAAGGAGCGCATGCTTATTCGGTTCCGTTTTACTTGTAGCTGTATATCAGGTTGGTCAATTATATTCTTATGAACTCAAATAAGTTGGTAATTTTCTGGTAGATTAAATAAGTTGTAATTTCATTCAATTTAATATTCTCTTTCTAAATACATTATTTCAGGGTCATATAAGCAAAGTGTTCACAACAGTGGATCGCTTTGACTCCGTTAAAACTCTAAAGGACCTTTATTATTCTGAAGCTACTTTATACATCACTGAAGCAATGAGAGATATTATGAAAAACGTGCTGAACCCAGAAGACGAGTTACAAGAGGATTTTTTTCATCGAGCTCAGTTGATCCCCGGCAATCGTCTTGGTAAGTTGGGTTGCTAAAAACAAAAATCTAACAGTCTTAGTTCATAGAAATTCTTAGTTCGTTAGACATACATACCAAAAGAAACAACAACCAAAGACTAAGCTCAAACCAGATAAAAAGAGATACATCTAGATGAAAATCTGCACTGAATATATGTTGATGGAAAATATAATTAATATTTTAATATGCTGCCCCCAGAAGTAATTATGCATCAGTCGCATGCAGCCACAGTGGATAGGAAATCAGATGCCAAAATGTCTATTCTTGAGCAATACACTGACGATCACGGAACACCTCTCATCGATATAGTGGATGAATGTTTCTATACTTACTACGTGTCCTACATTACTCGAACAGGTAAGATCAAATCAAATAATGCTTTGGTGGGATTTTGAAATATTATTTGCAAACACATTAAAATTGGCGCACAGGTGAATCATATTGGCGTAAATTTCTACTTGTCTCACCTATAGTTCGTGAATTGCAAGAAAGTACAACATTTCTTTTAAGGTAGGCAATAGCAAGGGCTAGTCCAAGATCAAGGGAACGAGGACGACTATATTTTCATTAGCTATATTGTATATATATTGTATTATTGTATTCAACTCTTTTTTGTTTTCCTCTAGGTTTTCCATTCTTCGAGGATCTCCAAATCTTCACAGAACGTCTTCATGAAGCTGGTTTACCGGCTATGTATTACAAATGGACTCAACAAATGCTAGACATCCCAAATTCGATTGCCGATATCGACACCGAACCGCGACCTATCTCGAAAATTACGTTAAGAGACCAATGTGTAGCTTTTGGAATACTATTTGTTGGTACATTTGTGTCGGTCATCGTGTTTGGTGTTGAGATGTGGATGGGCAAACCACAACACTTGAAAATATATAAGCCAAGATCGTCAAGTTTAAACTGATTCTATTTTTAATTTAGCACAAAAAGTTGTCACGTCGTAGATGTAACTTGGCCAAACACTGGTTAGTTTTCTTTTGCACTGAGTGTACCTTGTGTACTTACGTCTTGACTTTCATAGTGTTTTGCCACAAATTGCAAAAAGCTTTTTTAACCGCGTAACATCGGCTCAAAACCGGAGGAGTTTTAAAATAAACTATCAAAAATTTTGTTTGTATGTCATGGAACTTCAACCTATACTAAGAGGCATACCTGCATTGCATAGTGCGCGAGGCCCTTACGAGTCATCCACACATATAATGGTCAAGGCTGTCAATCTATGTACAACCACAGTGTGATGCATGTAAATTGTTTCTAAGAGCACTGTGAAACTATCATTGTGTCGGAAGACATTGGTTGATTTCTTGGCATTATAAATAAATGCGTGATATTTAGTCCAGTTTGTTTGATTTTACTCCATCAATCTACTTTCACTCAACTATCCTAGGTTGCCAGTTTAGTCTATACAGGAACTCCTCTTATTATTTTGTACTTGTGTGTTGTTTTCATTCATTCATTCTTTTTGCTCGACCTGGAAACTAAACCTATGAACCCAAGCTCAGCAGTATCGCTTAGGACCCTGGGACACACTGGGCAGTCAAATGATCAAGTACACATCTTATTAAAGGCAGTTTTTACTTCTAACATGTCATTGACAATTACCTACATAAAACTGCACTATAGTTTATTTGATGAACAATGGCCTCAAGTACCTGCTTAGATTGATTTTATAACCGAAGAACCAGGTCTTACCAGTTTTAACAAAGTGTCCTCTATTGTAACATAATATTTGTGTTAACACGTCAACAGATTGACATAACAAACACTTGCCTAAGGCTCAATTCACACAGCCGCAGACCGAATGGAACGAAAATGTCATTGTGCCGCGAATTTTTAGGATTTCATAGGATTCGATTCTCCGGAATCGGTGAGTAATCTTCAGAAAACCAGTGATATTTTTTTGCGTTTGTACTTTAATTGTATATAAAGTTAAATGTGAGTGTGCACAAGATACTATTCGTGTGAAAAGATTCTTATGATGGTTTTAAAATGGCGAATAAGATGTCAATTGGAATGGCAAGAATTAAAATCACGCTGTCTCTTTCATATCGAAAGGACATTACGACAGCCTAGACATTTTCTCTTAAAGAATAGCATTCCCTCCCACACGAGATTAGAGTATCCATTTTGCAAAATAATAAATACTCTATGCAACTTAATATTGTGCGAACAAATATTTAAAATCTTCGCATATCCAGTAGCATCTACGTAAATTGAAATATCATCGCGCGACATTATTAATCATACAAATTTTAAGTCTTGGCAATTCAATCCACCCCACGCCGTTATGAAACCACCCTAAGAGTGATCAATTGGGGTAGGTATTGATAATGATCAAGCTACGCGCCTATTAGATATTAAAGGAAACTGCTTATGTGCTTGTCAGCGTTAACTATATCAAGGAGGCATTGATGTATTGTTACACGAGCAATGGACACAAGTAGTTTGAATCCGTAACATCAAAAATGAAGTTACTTACATTTCTAATCATAACAAAGTTTATCCTAGTTTCAAGTAGAAAGTACAAGCTTGCACCAGTTGTAACAAATTGCTCTCTACTGTTACCTTTACAAAACTATTCACAAACACTAATTTTGGACATGGATGTAGATGCTCATCCAGAATTAAAGACGTGCATTCTACAAAACGATCTTTCTGATAAAACAGTTGTGATAATTAATGATATTGTAAACATAAGTGTGAATGAAACAAGAAAAATTAAGACAAATAATAAAGCCAACATAATTGTAATGACAAAATATTTCACTCCGAAGATTTTTGACTGTACTCACGGGAAGTTTTTTGCGAAATCCAAATGGTCTTTACTATACATTGTCGTTACTGGTGACAGCGAATTCAAATGTCACAATGGCACTATGAATCCAAATGATTTTTTGTTACTAGACAATATCATGAACATTTTGTGGCACAAATTTCGAATTATGCGGGTTGGTGTTGTATTCCCTTATGCATGTCAACACAAAATGGTTATTTATAACGGTAAAAGGCGGTCTGCTCGAATATTATATGATAGATCTATTCAATTAATTAAAGCTACTAATTCCAAAGACCTACTTATAGCCTTAAAGAAAAGTGGGGAAAAGCTCACTCATGATTATCCAATAACAGGGAGCATATTCTACAGATATCCTACTGCTATAAAAGATTGTGAGAATTTACACTATTATATGAATTATAATTTGAACTTAACTGATGGATACTGTGGTTTTGATGCAATGGTTATGCACGACATACTGGCATATTTAAAATTTAACATAACTTATACTACAGATGAGAGATGCAACTATTACGGTTTTGGAGTTCCCGGTAATGTAAGTGGCACCTTGGGATGTATCATTAGAAAAGATTTGGATATATCCTTTAATTCAAGGTTCATGACTTTGTATTCAGATGAACACATTTATTACGTGCATTATGTCAAAACCGAAAGATTATGTGCTTTAGTAAAAACGCCTGAAATTAAACCACTTTGGCAAGGTGTGTTTAATTTGTTTTCTCCGTCGTTGTGGGCCTTGATAGGCGCCATATTAGTGGCGATAGGTGGCATCATGTGGGCCACGGCGACAATCAACAAAACGATGACCGGTCCAGAGAACATGACGTTTTGGTGGTACCTTCACAGCTCGATGACGACGACTATGGTGGGGTATTCACCAATGAAAACAAAAACATTGCTAACGATAAGAAGCGCATGCTTATTGAGTTCCATTTTTATTCTAGCTATGTATCAGGTTAGTTAATTATTTTAGTAGCTATGTATTCGAATTTTTATATATTTTTCATAGACCTAATGTTAATTACAATCTATCTTCAGGGCCACATAAGCAGAGTTTACACGACAGTGGAACGATTTCCACAAATAAAGACACTAAAGGACCTATATTATTCAGGAGCTACTTTATATACGTCTTCTTCATTAAGAGAAATCTTGAGACAGATTCAAAACCCTGAAGACAAGTTACAAGAGGAATTCTTTAATAAAACTCATTTGATAGAAGGCGATCACGATCGTGTTGGTAAGTTAATTAGGCAGTAGTGGTTGACCTCTTTGTTAAGAAGCTCGTTTGGAGAAGTAACACAACCGCGTAATTTTTTTTGCACCAAGCAACGCTGATGTGTGCATCCAAGAACAGTGGCGAGACAGAATAAACCGCCAATTGCTGGGTAGATACCTGCCAAGCGCGTAGCCGAGTGCACTGTCAACTACAACACTGATGCCCACTCGCAGTGGTGACCTTTGGGTGGATTGTCAGATGGTGATCCGAACCCAGCTATCTACCTCTAGCACGGACAATAAAATACCTACAAGCGATGAAATAATCAATACCCTGCCATTGAGTTTTACGAAAGGAGTTAGGCACTACTTTAGAAGAATAACCATTAACCTAGTTGAAGGCAAAATAAAATTGATAAAACTTTTGCAGGAGTAGTATTGCAACACGAATTTGCTGCAACTGTAGACAGAAGATCAGATGCCATAATAGAAATTCTCGAGCAGTATACAGACGATGACGGAGCCCCTCTTATCGATGTTGTGGAGGAATGTTTCATTACTTATTACTTGTCTTGCGTTACACGATCAGGTAATATTATTTATTACGTGTCCCGGATTACTCTTAAGTTTTGTGGTGGAACATTGTGTTAGCGATAGCAATTGGCTAAATGTAGCCTCTTTTTGTAACTCTTCAGACACGGTAGCGTCGTGTGTGGAATTTTCTGTTGTAATAAATACTTATGCCTAGCATCTCGCTCGCAATGTCCATTTTAACTCGTAATTACAAGCCAGCTAATGCATCGTAGGCAGTCCACCCACAAGACGACCTGATTAAGACCGCAGAAAGACGCTGGACGCTGGATCCAACCAGTCTTTTTGGAAATCTATGGGGAAGGCCTATGTCCAGCATTGGACGTTCTACGGCTAATATGATGACGATGATGAATCGTATTTGTGTAAGGCAGCGTACAGTATCCCATCTTAATAGATGATCCATGTAACCTAACAGCAATAATAATACAAAGTTTTTGTCCCATAGGCTTCCCGTTCTTCGAAGAACTCCAAGTTTTAACACAACGTCTAAATGAAGCTGGATTACCAAAAACCTATTACAAATGGACTAAGCAAATCCTTGAGATCCCATATTCGTTACCTGAGTACAACAGTCAACCGAGGGCTTTCGCTAAAATTAGGCTGAAAGATCAATGTGTAGCGTTTGGAATACTATTACTTGGTATAATTGTGTCTGCCGTCGTGTTTGCAGTTGAAACATGGATAAACAGACGACGACATTTGAAACTATGTGCCCGAAGATCGTGAAGTTTCTTTTTATATTATTTTAATCCTGCACCTATTTATTATGACTTGACCGAACAACGGTCATATTTTTTCGCACTGCGTGTATCCACCTCATTGATTGTTTAGAATAGACCACAAAGAAAAAAAAATGTTATGTGCTTTAACGAAAATAATTACGAGGACGGTATGTTAAAGATACGATATTTTGCGGATTGTCACCTACTAAAAATATGATCATAAATCCTACTACATCACTAATTTCGTTCATTCGCTATAACTACCACAGACAGGCGCAGGCGCCTAAATGGTTTGGTTTGCAATGTGTTGCGCTGTGGCCAGCCGATGTCGTGGACGCATATTTTGCCTAAACACAGGAACTATCGTCTATCGTGTGGTTTTTATTTTATGTAAAAACTAAAGTATTGCCGTAGCTGTTTCTTTGAGTATATATTCAGTCCCGTTGGAATGTACCTATTGACTATATTGTAGATAATTGATCAAACCTACATTTAAATAAACGAAAGCGTCCGATACAGTTAAGACTGTTTTATTTCGAGCTGTCAGCTTGCTTTCGCAACTTACTTGAGGTGTCGGATTACCTATCCAATCCACAACCTATTATTATGGTGCTCACCATGGTCTGCTGTCATTATATTTAAAAAATAAACCTGAATTCAGCATTTTCTGAAATTAACTTTCACTGTATAGCAGTACCAGTGTTTGCACAGAATACAATTAACTTTAATAATACCATCACAAAAACCATAATATATCCGTCGAAGAACGATTTCGAAAATGTGTTAGTTAATGTTATTTGCTGACAAATAAAATGTTGAAGTACTTTTACATCAATAAAGAAATCAAGATAATATTCGTGTTAACATTAACATATTGACATAGCAAACGCTTATGGATGATCGATTGGTATAGGTAGGTATTGATAATGTTCAGGTAGGAACTACACCTACACGCCTACATTATAAGAGAATAGTCAGTGGTAACTATATCAAGAAGGCATTGAAGTACTGTGATTTGGTTAACGAGCAATGGACTTAAGCAGTTTAGTTTTGCAACATCAAAAATGAAGTTATTTACTTTACTAATCATAACAAAATTTCTCGCAATTTCAAGCTTTAAATCGAAATACAAGCTGGCTCCAGTTGTAACCAACTGTTCTCTTCTGTTACCAGTAGAAAACTATTCACAAACGCTTTTTCTCGATATGGATGTACACGATCATCCAGAATTAAAGACTTGCATCCTGCAAAACAGTACCTATTTCTGAGCAATCAGTCGTGTTACTGAATGTGTATTGGTTCAGATTTAGACATTAGAGCTAATGTTACTAAGAAATTTATTAAGACAAGTGATAATCCTAACATAATAAAAAAAAAAATACATTTATTTCAGGTAATCATAACCCATATTATTCTATTGACAAAATATTTAAGTTTACTCATTTATACAGATTATTACAATTAATGATAATGACCAGATATTTAACACCGAAAATGGTTGAATCTACTTTTTTGCGTTTTTTTTCCAATTCCAATTGGTCTTTACTATACATTATCGTTACTGGTGACAACAAATTTAAATGCAAGAATAGCATAATGGATCCAAAGAATTTTTCATTGTTGGAAAACATCATGAACATTTTATGGCACAGATTTCAAATCATGCGTGTTGGTGTAATATTCCCTTATGAATGTCCAAAAAAGATGGTTATTTATACCGGCAAAAGACCATCTACAAGGCATTTATACGACAGATCTATTAAATTAATAAGTGGCTTGGTACCTGTCTCTGGCCATAAAGAAAAGTGGGGAAAAGCTTGCTGATGACTATCCCATTAAGGCTAGCATATTCTACAGATATCCCACATCTATAAAAGGTTGCAACAATTTACACTATTATGTGAATTTTAATTTGAACTTGACGGATGGATATTGTGGGTTAGACGGAATGGTCATGCACGACATCTTGTCACATTTAAAATTATAGCGTGTGTGTAAAGTGGCAACACAGAGAGCTGCCCGGACGCCTGTAAGAGGGCGCCCGCGCAGGCTCTAGAGAGTTGTGTCTCTTTGGTTTTAGTTAGTGTAGTCTATGCTAGTGCGTAAGAAGTTAAGCTACCCACTGTGTGCGCGCTCGAGACATTGTAAATTGTGTTGTAAACTGTGATCTGTTTGACAATATAATATCATACGTAACCAGTGTCTTACTACACCCGTTCCCCGGCTATAACATTTAATTTATCGTTTCCTTAAAACGACAAATGTGACAACTACGGCTATGCGGTACCCGGGAATGTAAGTGGTACTTTGGGATGTATCATTCGTAATGAGTTGGATATATCCTTTAGTTCAAGGTTCATGACTTTGTATTCCGATGAACACATTTATTACTTGCATTATGTTAAATAAAACCGATACATTGTGTGCTTTAATAAAAAATCCCGGGATTGTACCGCTTTGGCACAGTGTGTTTAATTTGTTTTCGCCGCCATTATTGTTCCTGATAGGAGTGGTATTAGTAGCAATAGCTGGCATCATGTGGGCCACGGCGATGATCAACAAAACGATGGCCGGCACAACGACCATGGCATTCTGGTGGTACGCTCTGTACGCGATGTGCGCTCTGCACTTCTTCTTACATTTCAGGGGCACCTAAGCAGAGTGTACACAACCGTTCAACGTTACCATAAAATGAAAACTCTAGAGCAACTGTATTCTTCCGGAATCACCTTGTACACTTCTCGCTCAATGAGGGAATTGATGAGACAGCTAGAGGTACCAGAAGACAAACTACAAGCAGATTGGTTGGTGCAAAGGTTGGCCATCGCTCTTCAGCGCGGCAATGCGGCGAGTGTTATGGGCACCTTTGCGCCGGGAACGATTAGGGGCGGGTTATTTTGTGACCTATGACTGTGTAGTTGATTCATCTACTAGACTATTAAGTTACATTTGTTATGTATTTATTCTTATGGTTAATTGACAAATAATTACTGTTATCGATAGTAATAGTGAAATAGGTGAGAAAATTACATACGTGCATTCAATATTGTGCGAACAAATACTTTAATTCTAGCTTCGCATATCCAGTAGCATCCACGGAATTGAAATATTTATTTAAACAACATTGAACTATGTATATTACAGCATGAATAGAGTTTATATTAATCATACAAATTTTAATCCACTCTTCGCGGTTATAAAACCACCATAAGGGTGATCAATTGGGGTAGGTATTGATAATGATCAAGCTACACGCCTTTTAGATATTGAAGGAAACTGAAAATGTTCTTTTTAGTGTTAAACAGGCATTGACGTATTGTTCTACGAGCAATGGACACAAGTAGTTTGAATCCGTAACATCAAAAATGAAGTTACTTACATTTCTTGTAATCATAACAAAGTTTATCCTAGTTTCAAGTAGAAAGTACAAGCTTGCACCAGTTGTAACGAATTGCTCTCTACTGTTACCTTTACAAAACTATTCACAAACACTAATTTTGGACATGGATGTAGACGCTCATCCAGAATTAAAGACGTGCATTCTACAAAACGATCTTTCTGATAAAACAGTTGTGATAATTAATGATATTGCAAACATAAGTGTGAATGAAACAAGAAAAATAAAGACAAATAATAAACCCAACATAATTGTAATGACAAAATATTTCACTCCGAACATTTTTGACTGTACTCACGGGAAGTTTTTTGCGACATCCAAATGGTCTTTACTATACATTGTCGTTACTGGTGACAGCGAATTCAAATGTCACAATGGCACTATGAATCCATATGATTTTTTGTTACTAGACAATATCATGAACATTTTGTGGCACAAATTTCGAATTATGCGTGTTGGTGTTGTATTCCCTTATGCATGTCAACACAAAATGGTTATTTATAACGGCAAAAGGCCATCTGCTCAAATATTATATGATAGATCTATTCAATTAATTGAAGCTACTAATTCCAAAGACCTACTTGTAGCCTTAAAGAAAAGTGGGGAAAAGCTCACTCATGATTATCCAATAACAGGGAGCATATTCTACAGATATCCTACTGCTATGAAAGATTGTGAGAAGTTACACTATTATATGAATTATAATTTGAACTTAACTGATGGATACTGTGGTCTTGATGCAATGGTTATGCATGACATACTGGCATATTTAAAATTTAATTTAACTTATACTACAGATGAAAGATGCAACTATTACGGTTTTGCAGTTCCCGGTAATGTAAGTGGCACCTTGGGATGTATCATTAGAAAGGATTTGGATATATCCTTTAATTCGAGGTTCATGACTTTGTATTCAGATGAACACATTTATTACGTGCATTATGTTAAAACCGAAAGATTATGTGCTTTAGTAAAAACGCCTGAAATTAAACCACTTTGGCAAGGTGTGTTTAATTTGTTTTCTCCGTCGTTGTGGGCCTTGATAGGCGCCATA
Source organism: Caradrina clavipalpis (assembly GCA_932526535.1). Lineage (NCBI taxonomy): Eukaryota > Metazoa > Arthropoda > Insecta > Lepidoptera > Noctuidae > Caradrina > Caradrina clavipalpis. The sequence continues at coordinate 7,444,876 of OW052103.1, forward strand.
TTAGTGGCGATAGGTGGCATCATGTGGGCCACGGCGACGATCAATAAAACGATGACCGGGCCAGAGAACATGACATTTTGGTGGTACCTTCACAGCTCGATGACGACGACTATGGTGGGATATTCACCGATGAAAACGAAAACATTGCTAACGATAAGAAGCGCATGCTTATTGAGTTCCATTTTTATTCTAGCTATGTATCAGGTTAGTTAATTGTTTTAGTAGCTATGTATTCGATTTTTTATATATTTCTCATAGGCTTAATGTTAATTATAATCTTTCTTCAGGGCCACATAAGCAGAGTGTACACGACTGTGGAACGATTTCCACAAATAAAGACACTAAAGGACTTATATTATTCTGGAGCTACTTTATATACGACTTCTTCATTAAGAGAAATCTTGAGACAGATTCAGAACCCAGAAGACAAGTTACAAGAGGAATTCTTTAATAAAACTCATTTGATAGAAGGCGATCATAATCGTATTGGTAAGTTTATTAGGCAGTAGTGGTTGACCTCTTTGTTAAGAAGCTCGTTTGGAGAAATAACACAACCGCGTATTTTTTTTTGTACCAAGCAACGCTCATGTGTCCAACCAAGAATAGTGGCGAGACAGAATAAACCGCCAATTGCTGGGTAGATACCTGCCAAGCGCGTAGCCGAGTGCACTGTCAACTACAACACTGATGCCCACTCGCAGTGGTGACCTTTGGGTGGATGGTCAGATGGTCATCCGAACCCAGCTATCTACCTCTAGCACGGACACTTAAATACCTACAAGCGATGAAATAATCAATACCCTGCCATTGAGTTTTACGAAAGGAGTTAGGCACTACTTTAGAAGAACAACCATTAACCTAGTTGAGAGCAAGAATAAAATTGATAAAATCTTTTGCAGAAGTAGTATTGCAACACGAATTTGCTGCAACTCTAGGCAGAAGATCAGATGCCATAATAGAAATTCTCGAGCAGTATACAGACGATGACGGAGCCCCTCTTATCGATGTTGTGGAGGAATGTTTCATTACTTATTACTTGTCTTGCATTACACGATCAGGTAATATTATTTATTACGTGTCCCGGATTAGGTACTCTTAAGTTTTGAGGTGGAACATTATGTAAGCGATAGCAATTGGCTAAATGTAGTCTCTTTTTGTAACCCTTCAGACACGGTAGCGTGTCTGAAGGGAATTTTCTGTTGTAATAAGTACTTATGCTTAGCATCTCGCTCGCAATGTCCATTTGTAATCGTACTTACAAGCCGGGAAGCGCCGCGTCCACCCACAAGGCGGACGGACGACCTGATTAAGACCGCAGAAAGACGCTGGATGCAGGCCGCTTACTACCGGTCTTTTTGCAAATCTATGGGGGAGGCCTATGTCCAGCATTGGACGTCCTACGGCTAATATGATGACGATGATGAATCGTATTTGTGAAAGGCAGCGTACAGTATCCCATCTTAATAGATGATCCATGTAACCTAACAGCAATAATAATACAAAGTATTTGTCCCATAGGCTTCCCGTTCTTCGAAGAACTCCAAGTTTTAACACAACGTCTAAATGAAGCTGGATTACCAAAAACCTATTACAAATGGACAAAGCAAATCCTTGAGATCCCATATTCGTTACCTGAGTACAACAGTCAACCGAGGGCTTTCGCTAAAATTAGGCTGAAAGATCAATGTGTAGCGTTTGGAATACTATTATTTGGTATAATTGTGTCTGCCGTCGTGTTTGCAGTTGAAACATGGATAAACAGACGACGACATTTGAAACTATGTGACCGAAGATCGTGAAGTTTCTTTTTATATTATTTTAATCCTGCACCTATTTATATGACTTGACCGAACAATGGTGATTTTTATTCGCACTGCGTTGGTTTAATGCTCTGCACTGCGTGTATCCACCTCGTTGAATCAGAATAGACCACAAAGGTAGGGTTATAAAAAGTTCTGTAATGCTGTTAAAAAAAATTAAGGAAGTACTTGCTAAACTATTGTTTTTGTGGAATTTACCTGACGGGTAATGTTATGTGCTTTAACGTAAACTATTACGAGGACGGTATGTTAAAGATACGATATTTTGCGGATTGTCACCTACTAATAATATGATCATAAATCCTACTAAATCACTAATTTCGTTTATTCGCTATAACTACCACAGACAGGCGCAGGCGCCTAAATGGTTTGGTTTGCAATGTGTTGCGCTGTGGCCAGCCGATGTCGTGGACGCATACCTATTTTGCCTAAACACAGGTACTATATCGTGTGGTTTTTATTTTATGTAAAAAAGACAACCGCCTTCAAAAACTAAAAAGAGAAAAATAACTTTAGCTTTGGAAGTCGGCGGCTTTGGTTCTGTTTGTTGTTTTGTATTGCCGCCGACTTCCAAAGCTAAAGTTATTTTTCTCTTTTTAGTTTTTGAAGGCGGTTGTCTTTTTTTGTAAAAAAGTTTTCTATTTCTCGCTTTTTAGTATCATTTTTTTTATCCAAATCCATGAAGGAACTGTCATGTCATGTAAATTAACATGACACCGGTAAAAAAAAGTCATAAGAAAGCAGAATACGCGATTTCGTTTACTTAGATGAGAAATTTTCAAATATTACTGTAAGTATACATCTGTGTAACTCTTTCGAGTGTACAGGCGCGATGTTATGTTGTGTAATTGCGTAAACAATGTATATTTATGCAATAGCAGCAATCGCGGTTGATTTGCTGTAATTTTTTGAAGAGTTCCGTTGTCTGTCTTCGTAATCCATCATCAGATCTATATGAAATTTAAATGGAACCATTTGGGAAGTTTACCCTTTCCAACAAAAAAATAATAATCAAAATCGGTTCATAAACAACGAAGTTAACCGCGAACAAACATAATATAATAAAAAGTCCCTATCTCAAAAACTACTACCGTTAAGGAGTACTGTAGCATCATCATCAGGACAGCAGCATCAGATGTTGACACCCTGAAGCATATACCTGAGTAAGACATGATTACGTAACAAAAACACCATACGAGCATACAACTTTCGGTGGTTGCCCTCGATTTCTCCTGGATTCCATCATCAGATCCTGGACTGGTGAAAATGGGACCACCTCAGAAGTGAACTCTATCAAACAAAAAAAAATTTTTGAAATCCGTCTATAATTGACGGAAATATCGGTGAACATACATAAAAAAAAAAAAAAAAAATATTATACATACAGACGAATTGAGAACCTCCTCCTTTTTTGAAGTCGGTTAAAAACTAAAGTATTGCCGTAGCTGTTTCTTTGAGTATATATTCAGTCCCATTGGAATGTACTATATTGTAATTGATCAAACCTACATTTAAATAAACGAAACCGTCCGATACAGTTAAGACTGTTTTATTTCGAGCTGTCAGCCTGCTTCCGCAACTAACTTGAGGTGGCGGATTACCTATCCACCGACAACTTAGTTAGGATCATGATCCTCAACATGGTGAGTTATTATTATAATAAAAAAAATAGACGTGAATTCAGCGTTTTCTGAAATTAAGTCCGTGGAAGAACGACGTCGAAAATGTGTTAGTTAATGTTATTTGCTGACAAATAAAATGTTGAAGTACTTTTACATCAATAAAGAAATCAAGATAATATTCGTGTTAACGTTAACAGATTGACATAGCAAACGCTTATGGATGATCGATTGGTAAAAGTAGGTATTGATAATGATCAGGTGGGTACTACACCTACACACCTACATTATAGGAGAATACTCAGTGGTAACTATATCAAAGAGGCATTGAAGTACTGTGATTTGGTTAACGAGCAATGGACTTAAGTAGTTTAGTTTTGCAACATCAAAAATGAAGTTATTTACTTTACTAATCATAACAAAATTTCTCGCAATTTCAAGCTTTAAATCGAAATACAAGCTGGCACCAGTTGTAACCAACTGTTCTCTTCTGTTACCAGTAGAAAACTATTCACAAACGCTTTTTCTCGATATGGATGTACACGATCATCCAGAATTAAAGACGTGCATCCTGCAAAACAGTATTTCTGAGCAATCAGTCGTGTTACTGAATGTGTATGGTTCAGATTTAGACATTAGAGCTAATGTTACTAAGAAATTTATTAAGACAAGTGATAATCCTAACATAATAAAAAAAAAATCATTTATTTCAGGTAATCATAACCCATATTATTCTATTGACAAAATATTTAAGTTTACTCATTTATACAGATTATTACAATTAATGATAATGACCAGATATTTAACACCGAAAATGGTTGACTCTACTTTTTTGCGTTTTTTTTTCAAATCCAATTGGTCTTTACTATACATTATCGTTACTGGTGACAACAAATTTAAATGCAAGAATAGCATAATGGATCCAAAGGACTTTTCATTGTTGGAAAACATCATGAACATTTTATGGCACAGATTTCAAATCATGCGTGTTGGTGTAATATTCCCTTATGCATGTCCAAAAAAGATGGTTATTTATACCGGCAAAAGACCATCTACAAGGCATTTATACGACAGATCTATTAAATTAATAAGTGCTATTAAATTTAAAGACCTGTCTCTGGCCATAAAGAAAAGTGGGGAAAAGCTTGCTGATGACTATCCCATTAAGGCTAGCATATTCTACAGATATCCCACATCTATAAAAGGTTGCAACAATTTACACTATTATGTGAATTTTAATTTGAACTTGACGGATGGATATTTTGGGTTAGACGGAATGGTCATGCACGACATCTTGTCACATTTAAAATTATAGCGTGTGTGTAAAGTGGCAACACAGAGAGCTGCCCGGACGCCTGTAAGAGGGCGCCCGCGCAGGCTCTAGAGAGTTGTGTCTCTTTGGTTTTAGTTAGTGTAGTCTATGCTAGTGCGTAAGAAGTTAAGCTACCCACTGTGTGCGCGCTCGAGACATTGTAAATTGTGTTGTAAACTGTGATCTGTTTGACAATATAATATCATACGTAACCAGTGTCTTACTACACCCGTTCCCCGGCTATAACATTTAATTTATCGTTTCCTCAAAACGACAAATGTGACAACTACGGCTATGCGGTACCCGGGAATGTAAGTGGTACTTTGGGATGTATCATTCGTAATGAGTTGGATATATCCTTTAGTTGAAGGTTCATGACTTTGTATTCCGATGAACACATTTATTACTTGCATTATGTTAAATAAAACCGATACATTGTGTGCTTTAATAAAAAATCCCGGGATTGTACCGCTTTGGCACAGTGTGTTTAATTTGTTTTCGCCGCCATTATTGTTCCTGATAGGAGTGGTATTAGTAGCAATAGCTGGCATCATGTGGGCCACGGCGATGATCAACAAAACGATGGCCGGCACAACGTCCATGGCATTCTGGTGGTACGCTCTATACGCGATGTGCGCTATGCACTTCTTCTTACATTTCAGGGGCACCTAAGCAGAGTGTACACAACCGTTCAACGTTACCATAAAATGAAAACTCTAGAGCAACTGTATTCTTCCGGAATCACCTTGTACACTTCTCGCTCAATGAGGGAATTGATGAGACAGCTAGAGGTACCAGAAGCACACTACAAGCAGATTGGTTGGTGCAAAGGTTGGCCATCGCTATTCAGCGCGGCAATGCGGCGAGTGTTATGGGCACCTTTGCGCCGGGAACGATTAGGGGCGGGTTATTTTGTGACCTATGACTGTGTAGTTGATTCATCTACTAGACTATTAAGTTACATTTGTAATGTATTTATTCTTATGGTTAATTGACAAATAATTACTGTTATCGATAGTAATAGTGAAATAGGTGTGAAAATTACATACGTGCATTCAATATTGTGCGAACAAATACTTCAATTCTAGCTTCGCATATCCAGTAGCATCCACGGAATTGAAATATTTATTTAAACAACATTGAACTATGTATATTACAGCATGAATAGAGTTTATATTAATCATACAAATTTTAATCCACTCTTCGCGGTTATAAAACCACCATAAGGGTGATCAATTGGGGTAGGTATTGATAATGATCAAGCTACACGCCTTTTAGATATTGAAGGAAACTGAAAATGTTCTTTTTAGTGTTAAACAGGCATTGACGTATTGTTCTACGAGCAATGGACACAAGTAGTTTGAATCCGTAACATCAAAAATGAAGTTACTTACATTTCTTGTAATCATAACAAAGTTTATCCTAGTTTCAAGTAGAAAGTACAAGCTTGCACCAGTTGTAACGAATTGCTCTCTACTGTTACCTTTACAAAACTATTCACAAACACTAATTTTGGACATGGATGTAGACGCTCATCCAGAATTAAAGATGTGCATTTTACAAAACGATCTTTCTGATAAAACAGTTGTGATAATTAATGATATTGCAAACATAAGTGTGAATAAAACAAGAAAAATTAAGACAAATAATAAACCCAACATAATTGTAATGACAAAATATTTCACTCCCAACATTTTTGACTGTACTCACGGGAAGTTTTTTGCGAAATCCAAATGGTCTTTACTATACATTGTCGTTACTGGTGACAGCGAATTCAAATGTCACAATGGCACTATGAATCCAAATGATTTTTTGTTACTAGACAATTTCATGAACATTTTGTGGCACAAATTTCGAATTATGCGGGTTGGTGTTGTATTCCCTTATGCATGTCAACACAAAATGGTTATTTATAACGGTAAAAGGCGGTCTGCTCGAATATTATATGATAGATCTATTCAATTAATTGAAGCTACTAATTCCAAAGACCTACTTATAGCCTTAAAGAAAAGTGGGGAAAAGCGCACTCATGATTATCCAATAACAGGGAGCATATTCTACAGATATCCTACTGCTATGAAAGATTGTGAGAATTTACACTATTATATGAATTATAATTTGAACTTAACTGATGGATACTGTGGTCTTGATGCAATGGTTATGCACGACATACTGGCATATTTAAAATTTAATATAACTTATACTACAGATGAGAGATGCAACTATTACGGTTTTGCAGTTCCCGGTAATGTTAGTGGCACCTTGGGATGTATCATTAGAAAGGATTTGGATATATCCTTTAATTCGAGGTTCATGACTTTGTATTTAGATGAACACATTTATTACGTGCATTATGTTAAAACCGAAAGATTATGTGCTTTAGTAAAAACGCCTGAAATTAAACCACTTTGGCAAGGTGTATTTAATTTGTTTTCTCCGTCGTTGTGGGCCCTGATAGGCGCCATATTAGTGGCGATAGGTGGCATCATGTGGGCCACGGCGACGATCAATAAAACGATGACCGGTCCAGAGAACATGACATTTTGGTGGTACCTTCACATCTCGATGACGACGACTATGGTGGGGTATTCACCAATGAGAACAAAAACATTGCTAACGATAAGAAGCGCATGCTTATTGAGTTCCATTTTAATTCTAGCTATGTATCAGGTTAGTTAATTATTTTAGTAGCTATGTATTAGATTTTTTATATATTTCTCATAGACTTAATGTTAATTATAATCTTTCTTCAGGGCCACATAAGCAGAGTGTTCACGACTGTGGAACGATTTCCACAAATAAAGACACTAAAGGACTTATATTATTCTGGAGCTACTTTATATACGTCTTCTTCATTAATAGAAATCTTGAGACAGATTCAGAACCCAGAAGACAAGTTACAAGAGGAATTCTTTAATAAAACTCATTTGATAGAAGGCGATCACGATCGTGTTGGTAAGTTTATTAGGCAGTAGTGGTTGACCTCTTTGTTAAGAAGCTCGTTTGGAGAAGTAACACAACCGCGTATTTTTTTTTGCACCAAACAACGCTGATGTGTGCAACCAAGAATAGTGGCGAGACAGAATAAACCGCCAATTGCTAGGTAGATATCTGTCAAGCGCGTGGCCGAGAGCACTGTCAACTACAACACTGATGCCCACTCGCAGTGGTGGATGGTCAGATGGTGATCCGAACCCAGCTATCTACCTCTAGCACGGACACTAAAATACCTACAAGCGATGAAATAATCAATACCCTGCCATTGAGTTTTACGAAAGGAGTTAGGCACTACTTTAATTAGAAGAACAACCATTAACCTAGTTGAGAGCAAGAATAAAATTGATAAAGTCTTTTGCAGGAGTAGTATTGCAACACGAATTTGCTGCAACTCTAGGCAGAAGATCAGATGCCATAATAGAAATTCTCGAGCAGTATACAGACGATGACGGAGCCCCTCTTATCGATGTTGTGGAGGAATGTTTCATTACTTATTACTTGTCTTGCATTACACGATCAGGTAATATTATTTATTATGTGTCCCGGATTACTCTTAAGTTTTGTGGTGGAACATTATGTTAGCGATAGCAATTGGCTAAATATAGCCTCTTTTTGTAACCCTTCAGACACGGTAGCGTCGTGTGTGGAATTTTCTGTTGTAATAAGTACTTATGCTTAGCATCTCGTTCGCAATGTCCATTTTAACTCGTAATTACAAGCCAGCTAATGCATCGTAGGCAGTCCACCCACAAGACGGACGGTCGACCTGATTAAGACCGCAGAAAGACGCTGGACGCTGGATCTAACCAGTCTTTTTGGAAATCTATGGAGGAGGCCTATGTCCAGCATTGGACGTCCTACGGCTAATATGATGACGATGATGAATCGTATTTGTGTAAGGCAGCGTACAGTATCCCATCTTAATAGATGATCCATGTAACCTAACAGCAATAATAACACAAAGTTTTTGTCCCATAGGCTTCCCGTTCTTCGAAGAACTCCAAGTTTTAACACAACGTCTAAATGAAGCTGGATTACCAAAAACCTATTACAAATGGACTAAGCAAATCCTTGAGATCCCATATTCGTTACCTGAGTACAACAGTCAACCGAGGGCTTTCGCTAAAATTAGGCTGAAAGATCAATGTGTAGCGTTCGGAATACTATTACTTGGTATAATTGTGTCTGCCGTCGTGTTTGCAGTTGAAATATGGATAAACAGACGACGACATTTGAAACTATGTGACCGAAGATCGTGAAGTTTCTTTTTATATTATTTTAATCCTGCACCTATTTATTATGACTTGACCGAACAAAGGTGATTTTTATTCGCACTGCGTTGGTTTAATGTTCTAAGCACTGCGTGTATCCACCTCGTTGATTGTTCAGAATAGACCACAAAGGTAGGGTTATAAAAAGTTCTGTAATGCTGTTAAAAAGAATTAAGGAAGTACTTGCTAAACTATTGTTTTTGTGTAATTTACCTGACGGGTAATGTTATGTGCTTTAACGTAAATAATTACGAGGACGGTATGATAAAGATACGATATTTTGCGGATTGTCACCTACTAATAATATGATCATAAATCCTACTACATCACTAATTTCGTTCATTCGCTATAACTGCTACAGACAGGCGCAGGCGCCTAAATGGTTTGGTTTGCAATGTGTTGCGCTGTGGCCAGCCGATGTCGTGGACGCATATTTTGCCTAAACACAGGTACTATCGTGTGGTTTTTATTTAATGTAAAAACTAAAGTATTACAGATCTATTAAATTAATAAGTGCTATTAAATTTAAAGACCTGTCTCTGGCCATAAAGAAAAGTGGGGAAAAGCTTGCTGATGACTATCCCATTAAGGCTAGCATATTCTACAGATATCCCACATCTATAAAAGGTTGCAACAATTTACACTATTATGTGAATTTTAATTTGAACTTGACGGATGGATATTGTGGGTTAGACGGAATGGTCATGCACGACATCTTGTCACATTTAAAATTATAGCGTGTGTGTAAAGTGGCAACACAGAGAGCTGCCCGGACGCCTGTAAGAGGGCGCCCGCGCAGGCTCTAGAGAGTTGTGTCTCTTTGGTTTTAGTTAGTGTAGTCTATGCTAGTGCGTAAGAAGTTAAGCTACCCACTGTGTGCGCGCTCGAGACATTGTAAATTGTGTTGTAAACTGTGATCTGTTTGACAATATAATATCATACGTAACCAGTGTCTTACTACACCCGTTCCCCGGCTATAACATTTAATTTATCGTTTCCTCAAAACGACAAATGTGACAACTACGGCTATGCGGTACCCGGGAATGTAAGTGGTACTTTGGGATGTATCATTCGTAATGAGTTGGATATATCCTTTAATTCAAGGTTCATGACTTTGTATTCCGATGAACACATTTATTACTTGCATTATGTTAAATAAAACCGATACATTGTGTGCTTTAATAAAAAATCTCGGGATTGTACCGCTTTGGCACAGTGTGTTTAATTTGTTTTCGCCGCCATTATGGTTCCTGATAGGCGTGGTATTAGTAGCAATAGCTGGCATCATGTGGGCCACGGCGATGATCAACAAAACGATGGCCGGCACAACGACCATGGCATTCTGGTGGTACGCTCTGTACGCGATGTGCGCTCTGCACTTCTTCTTACATTTCAGGGGCACCTAAGCAGAGTGTACACAACCGTTCATCGTTACCATAATCAGTTCAGTGCGATGCGCGCTCGGATACGGACGTGTTACCACAGTGCAAATAATTAGTACGCGTGTAGCGCGGCAACAGCCGTTGCCCGTCATTGAGCTATGGGTTCACAGCAGCTTATAGCCAACGAGTTGTTGGCATTCATACAACATGCCATCGATACCATGGACGAAGTGAGCATCTTGCAGATATGCAAGTCGAGCTTCAAAGAAGATGAGATCAGCAGTAGCAAGTTGCTGCTATTCCAAACGCTTGGAAAGATCGAGGAGATGCCATCTCGCAGGAGGGATGGGACGGAGAAGAGTATCCAGGACATCATCACCTTGTTGAAGGTCACTGACCCGGACGACGTGCCCGCTTTTGTGGCTAAGGACCTGCATAAGTTGCCCCCTGTCACATTCGACCACGTTGACGTCACCAGGCTGTTGAAGGACATCACATTCCTGAAAGCAAGCCTGGCCGAGCTGCAGTCAAAGTTGGAGGCGTCGGATAACACCATAGGTGAATTGCGAGCCGAGGTAGTGTTGTTACGCAAGGCTGCTACTGTAAGTAGGACACCTGACGCTTCCAACGTGAACACGCGTCGCGGGGCGCAAAATGCTTCCTTCGGCAGTTTTGAGTCGGCGAAATGTGATGCGTCACCGGCTGCCAATATTGTGTGCGATGCATCGTGTCCCGTCGCCGCCGTCCCCGCCTCAACACCAGCTGAGGTGACGACATGCGTAGGTACGTTGACCCCTAAACGTGCCTACGCTGCAATAGTGGCTGCAAACAAACCAGCTGTGTCGCAAGTCAAGCGGCATGAAGTTAAAGGGGGTAAGCAGAGGCGCTGTGATACTACTCTCAAGGATCTGGCACAGCGTAAAACCGAGCAAGATACGTGCGATAAAGATGGCTTTATCAAGGTGCAGAAGAAAAAGAGGAAGCCAGCTTGTCGCAACCAGTGCGGTACTGCACCGAGCGGGCCGAACTTCCTGCTGCGTCCTGCTGTACCAGTGACGCCACTGTACGTGTCCCGATTGCATCACTCTACAAAGGTCGCGGAGATTGTAGAGTATATCAGCATCAAGACCAAGTTCACTCTGAGGGTCGAGCGGTTGGAATCTCACCACGGCGTGAGTTTCAATTCCTTCGTGGTGAGGGTGCCAACTCAACATCTGTCGACTTTTATGAAGGAGGAATTTTGGCCGAGAGGTGTAGTGTTCCGGCGATTCCGAGGCCGGATACCCGACACCGCGCGACACACGACGCCGACTTTACGTGTCAATTAGTTTTTAATTATGTTTTTGATATGTATTAGTTTATTATTGTATAACATTATTTTGTGTATTTTATCTATGGGCCTCAGTTGCCTGACAATAAAATGATTTATTATTATTATTATTATAAAATGAAAACTCTAGAGCAACTGTATTCTTCCGGAATCACCTTGTACACTTCTCGCTCAATGAGGGAATTGATGAGACAGCTAGAGGTACCAGAAGACAAACTACAAGCAGATTGGTTGGTGCAAAGGTTGGCCATCGCTATTCAGCGCGGCAATGCGGCGAGTGTTATGGGCACCTTTGCGCCGGGAACGATTAGGGGCGGGTTATTTTGTGACCTATGACTGTGTAGTTGATTCATCTACTAGACTATTAAGTTACATTTGTAATGTATTTATTCTTATGGTTAATTGACAAATAATTACTGTTATCGATAGTAATAGTGAAATAGGTGTAAAAATTACATACGTGCATTCAATATTGTGCGAACAAATACTTTAATTCTAGCTTCGCATATCCAGTAGCATCCACGGAATTGAAATATTTATTTAAACAACATTGAACTATGTATATTACAGCATGAATAGAGTTTATATTAATCATACAAATTTTAATCCACTCTTCGCGGTTATAAAACCACCCTAAGGGTGATCAATTGGGGTAGGTATTGATAATGATCAAGCTACACGCTTTTTAGATATTGAAGGAAACTGAAAATGTTCTTTTTAGTGTTAAACAGGCATTGACGTATTGTTCTACGAGCAATGGACACAAGTAGTTTGAATCCGTAACATCAAAAATGAAGTTACTTACATTTCTTGTAATCATAACAAAGTTTATCCTAGTTTCAAGTAGAAAGTACAAGCTTGCACCAGTTGTAACGAATTGCTCTCTACTGTTACCTTTACAAAACTATTCACAAACACTAATTTTGGACATGGATGTAGACGCTCATCCAGAATTAAAGACGTGCATTCTACAAAACGATCTTTCTGATAAAACAGTTGTGATAATTAATGATATTGCAAACATAAGTGTGAATAAAACAAGAAAAATTAAGACAAATAATAAACCCAACATAATTGTAATGACAAAATATTTCACTCCCAACATTTTTGACTGTACTCACGGGAAGTTTTTTGCGACATCCAAATGGTCTTTACTATACATTGTCGTTACTGGTGACAGCGAATTCAAATGTCACAATGGCACTATGAATCCAAATGATTTTTTGTTACTAGACAATATCATGAACATTTTGTGGCACAAATTTCGAATTATGCGTGTTGGTGTTGTATTCCCTTATGCATGTCAACACAAAATGGTTATTTATAACGGCAAAAGGCCATCTGCTCAAATATTATATGATAGATCTATTCAATTAATTGAAGCTACTAATTCCAAAGACCTACTTGTAGCCTTAAAGAAAAGTGGGGAAAAGCTCACTCATGATTATCCAATAACAGGGAGCATATTCTACAGATATCCTACTGCTATGAAAGATTGTGAGAAGTTACACTATTATATGAATTATAATTTGAACTTAACTGATGGATACTGTGGTCTTGATGCAATGGTTATGCACGACATACTGGCATATTTAAAATTTAACATAACTTATACTACAGATGAGAGATGCAACTATTACGGTTTTGCAGTTCCCGGTAATGTAAGTGGCACCTTGGGATGTATCATTAGAAAAGATTTGGATATATCCTTTAATTCGAGGTTCATGACTTTGTATTCAGATGAACACATTTATTACGTGCATTATGTCAAAACCGAAAGATTATGTGCTTTAGTAAAAACGCCTGAAATTAAACCACTTTGGCAAGGTGTGTTTAATTTGTTTTCTCCGTCGTTGTGGGCCTTGATAGGCGCCATATTAGTGGCGATAGGTGGCATCATGTGGGCCACGGCGACGATCAATAAAACGATGACCGGGCCAGAGAAAATGACATTTTGGTGGTACCTTCACAGCTCGATGACGACGACTATGGTGGGATATTCACCGATGAAAACGAAAACATTGCTAACGATAAGAAGCGCATGCTTATTGAGTTCCATTTTTATTCTAGCTATGTATCAGGTTAGTTAATTATTTTAGTAGCTATGTATTCGATTTTTTATATATTTCTCATAGGCTTAATGTTAATTATAATCTTTCTTCAGGGCCACATAAGCAGAGTGTACACGACTGTGGAACGATTTCCACAAATAAAGACACTAAAGGACTTATATTATTCTGGAGCTACTTTATATACGACTTCTTCATTAAGAGAAATCTTGAGACAGATTCAGAACCCAGAAGACAAGTTACAAGAGGAATTCTTTAATAAAACTCATTTGATAGAAGGCGATCATAATCGTATTGGTAAGTTTATTAGGCAGTAGTGGTTGACCTCTTTGTTAAGAAGCTCGTTTGGAGAAATAACACAACCGCGTATTTTTTTTTTTGTACCAAGCAACGGTCATGTGTCCAACCAAGAATAGTGGCGAGACAGAATAAACCGCCAATTGCTGGGTAGATACCTGCCAAGCGCGTGGCCGAGAGCACTGTCAACTACAACACTGATGCCCACTCGCAGTGGTGGATGGTCAGATGGTCATCCGAACCCAGCTATCTACCTCTAGCACGGACACTTAAATACCTACAAGCGATGAAATAATCAATACCCTGCCATTGAGTTTTACGAAAGGAGTTAGGCACTACTTTAGAAGAACAACCATTAACCTAGTTGAGAGCAAGAATAAAATTGATAAAATCTTTTGCAGAAGTAGTATTACAACACGAATTTGCTGCAACTCTAGGCAGAAGATCAGATGCCATAATAGAAATTCTCGAGCAGTATACAGACGATGACGGAGCCCCTCTTATCGATGTTGTGGAGGAATGTTTCATTACTTATTACTTGTCTTGCATTACACGATCAGGTAATATTATTTATTACGTGTCCCGGATTAGGTACTCTTAAGTTTTGAGGTGGAACATTATGTAAGCCATAGCAATTGGCTAAATGTAGTCTCTTTTTGTAACCTTTCAGACACGGTAGCGTGTCTGAAGGGAATTTTCTGTTGTAATAAGTACTTATGCTTAGCATCTCGCTCGCAATGTCCATTTGTAATCGTAATTACTAGCCGGGAAGCGCCGCGTCCACCCACAAGGCGGACGGACGACCTGATTAAGACCGCAGAAAGACGCTGGATGCAGGCCGCTTACTACCGGTCTTTTTGCAAATCTATGGGGGAGGCCTATGTCCAGCATTGGACGTCCTACGGCTAATATGATGACGATGATGAATCGTATTTGTGAAAGGCAGCGTACAGTATCCCATCTTAATAGATGATCCATGTAACCTAACAGCAATAATAATACAAAGTATTTGTCCCATAGGCTTCCCGTTCTTCGAAGAACTCCAAGTTTTAACACAACGTCTAAATGAAGCTGGATTACCAAAAACCTATTACAAATGGACTAAGCAAATCCTTGAGATCCCATATTCGTTACCTGAGTACAACAGTCAACCGAGGGCTTTCGCTAAAATTAGGCTGAAAGATCAATGTGTAGCGTTTGGAATACTATTACTTGGTATAATCGTGTCTGCCGTCGTGTTTGCAGTTGAAACATGGATAAACAGACGACGACATTTGAAACTATGTGACCGAAGATCGTGAAGTTTCTTTTTATATTATTTTAATCCTGCACCTATTTATATGACTTGACCGAACAAAGGTGATTTTTATTCGCACTGCGTTGGTTTAATGCTCTAAGCACTGCGTGTATCCACCTCGTTGAATCAGAATAGACCACAAAGGTAGGGTTATAAAAAGTTCTGTAATGCTGTTAAAAAAAATTAAGGAAGTACTTGCTAAACTATTGTTTTTGTGGAATTTACCTGACGGGTAATGTTATGTGCTTTAACGTAAACTATTACGAGGACGGTATGTTAAAGATTCGATATTTTGCGGATTGTCACCTACTAATAATATGATCATAAATCCTACTACATCACTAATTTCGTTCATTCGCTATAACTACCACAGACAGGCGCAGGCGCCTAAATGGTTTGGTTTGCAATGTGTTGCGCTGTGGCCAGCCGATGTCGTGGACGCATACCTATTTTGCCTAAACACAGGTACTATCGTGTGGTTTTTATTTTATGTAAAAACTAAAGTATTGCCGTAGCTGTTTCTTTGAGTATATATTCAGTCCCATTGGAATGTACTATATTGTAATTGATCAAACCTACATTTAAATAAACGAAACCGTCCGATACAGTTAAGACTGTTTTATTTCGAGCTGTCAGCCTGCTTCCGCAACTAACTTGAGGTGGCGGATTACCTATCCACCGACAACTTAGTTAGGATCATGATCCTCAACATGGTGAGTTATTATTATAATAAAAAAAATAGACGTGAATTCAGCGTTTTCTGAAATTAAGTCCGTGGAAGAACGACGTCGAAAATGTGTTAGTTAATGTTATTTGCTGACAAATAAAATGTTGAAGTACTTTTACATCAATAAAGAAATCAAGATAATATTCGTGTTAACGTTAACAGATTGACATAGCAAACGCTTATGGATGATCGATTGGTAAAAGTAGGTATTGATAATGATCAGGTGGGTACTACACCTACACACCTACATTATAGGAGAATACTCAGTGGTAACTATATCAAAGAGGCATTGAAGTACTGTGATTTGGTTAGCGAGCAATGGACTTAAGTAGTTTAGTTTTGCAACATCAAAAATGAAGTTATTTACTTTTCTAATCATAACAAAATTTCTCGCAATTTCAAGCTTAAAACCGAAATACAAGCTCGCACCAGTTGTAACAAATTGTCCTCTTCTGTTACCAGTGGAAAACTATTCACAAACGCTTTTTCTCGATATGGATGTACACGATCATCCAGAATTAAAGACGTGCATCCTGCAAAACAGTATTTCTGAGCAATCAGTCGTGTTACTGAATGTGTATGGTTCAGATTTAGACATTAGAGCTAATGTTACTAAGAAATTTATTAAAACAAGTGATAATCCTAACATAATGATAATGACCAGATATTTAACACCAAAAATGGTTGACTCTACTTTTTTGCGTTTTTTTTTCAAATCCAATTGGTCTTTACTATACATTATCGTTACTGGTGACAACAAATTTAAATGCAAGAATAGCATAATGGATCCAAAGGACTTTTCATTGTTGGAAAACATCATGAACATTTTATGGCACAGATTTCAAATCATGCGTGTTGGTGTAATATTCCCTTATGCATGTCCAAAAAAGATGGTTATTTATACCGGCAAAAGACCATCTACAAGGCATTTATACGACAGATCTATTAAATTAATAAGTGCTATTAAACATAAAGACCTGTCTCTGGCCATAAAGAAAAGTGGGGAAAAGCTTGCTGATGACTATCCCATTAAGGCTAGCATATTCTACAGATATCCCACATCTATAAAAGGTTGCAACAATTTACACTATTATGTGAATTTTAATTTGAACTTGACGGATGGATATTGTGGTGTAGACGGAATGGTCATGCACGACATCCTGTCACATTTAAAATTTAATTTATCGTTTCCTCAAAACGACAAATGTGACAACTACGGCTATGCGGTACCCGGGAATGTAAGTGGTACTTTGGGATGTATAATTCGTAATGAGTTGGATATATCCTTTAATTCGAGGTTCATGACTTTGTATTCCGATGAACACATTTATTACCTGCATTATGTTAAAACCGATACTTTGTGTGCTTTAATAAGAAATCCCGGGATTGTACCGCTTTGGCACAGTGTGTTTAATTTGTTTACACCTCCATTATGGTTCTTGATAAGCGTTGTATTAGTTGCAATAGCTGGCATAATGTGGGCCACGGCGATGATCAACAAAACAATGACCGGCACAACGACCATGGCATTCTGGTGGTACCTCCACAACTCTGCGATTACGACTATAGTAGGATATTCACCGATGAAAACAAGAACATTGCTCATTTTAAGGAGCTCATGCTTATTGGGTTCAGTTATCTTTCTGGCTCTATATCAGGTAATTGATTTATTTATTTACTTAGTTTGGCCAATAAAGGGTAAACCTGTGTAGGTAGGATATTTTCTTGAAGAGCACATAATATTGCCTATTTTATCTTAATAAGGATGTGCGCTCTGTACTTTGTCTTATATTTCAGGGGCACCTAAGCAGAGTGTACACAACCGTTCAACGTTACCATAAAATGAAAACTCTAGAGCAACTGTATTCTTCCGGAATCACCTTGTACACTTCTCGCTCAATGAGGGAATTGATGAGACAGCTGCAGGTACCAGAAGACAAACTACAAGCAAATTTTTTTGATCGAGCTCAAGTAATTCCAGGCGATCGTTTAGGTGAGTCGAAAGAAAAAAATCCAACCCTAATATTTATTTACAGTTGCCGGGGCTGCAGGTTGTTCGAAAGAGATACCGCGCCCCCGACGGGCAAAGGGCACAAGGAACATGGATGGGTGTTGGTCAGTGAAATTCTGACACTAAGAGCGGGTGAAGTCATTTGATGATTTCCGATCCGAGAAACAAAATCATACTTCCTTAATAAATACAGGTTTATAGATACCGTCTGTTGGGCGGGGCTGTCTCCACACTTAGCCTCTTGATTGTCATTGTTATTCACCATATTATTTCATCTATTGTCTCAGGAGTAATCCTGCAATACGCATATGCAGCAACTGTGGACAGAAAATCCGATGCCAGTTTGAATATCACAGAGCAGTACACTGCAACTGATGGAACTCCTCTCATCGACATCGTGGACGAGTGCTTCAACACTTATTACTTGTCCTACATTGCCCGATCAGGTATTTATTCAACAAGATATTCTCAATTTATTTCTAATCTAGTTTTGGTTTCTCTTCATACCTACACAAGCATGACATGGATTGGCGTACCTAAAAGTTAAACGATAGGTACTGAACTTATGATTTGTGAACAATGCAATCTGTCAACCAGGAATGGTTAACATTAGCAGTACCTAGAGCTCTTTGTTAATGAGCTCGTCCGGAGTGAGTACCTAACCATACCTATTTCTAGCGTCAAGAAGCGTTGATGTGTTGCGGTTCGAAGGATATGTTGCCAGAGTAATTACAGGTACCTACATGAGACATTTCAACTTTGTCTCTTGAGATGGCAACCAATTGGCAAGGCGTGGTATTGCAAATGTCTATAGGCAGCGGTGTCCACTTAAGATCAGGTACGCCGTCGGCCTGCTAGGCTCGTTTACATACCGCAAGAGCTGATACCTTTATCTCGAACCCTGTAACCCAATTATTTGTTTCCTTAGGTTTCCCATTCTACGAGGAACTCCAAATTGTATCAGAACGTCTAAATGAAGCTGGTTTACCATCTATGTACTACAAATGGACTCAGCAAATGCTTGATATCCCAAAATCGAAGACCGAACGTGACAGTGATCCGAGAATTTTCTTGAGAATAAGATTGAGAGACCAAAGAGTAGCATTCGTCATACTAATTACTGGTACAATTATGTCTTTTATCGCGTTCGCAGTTGAAATGTGGAAAGGCACTCGGCATCCTTACAAAATATATAAGCGAAAATCTTAAAATAACTTCTCATAAACTTTCGAACAATGGTGATTTTTTTGTTTGCACAAAGGACGTAAGATCAACTCATATTAACTAATTAACTATTCTACTGTAATCATCTACAAAGTTATTGTTAAGTATACGAGGGCGAATCAAAAAGTAATGAGAATGAAGATAAAACGCGGTAATTAAAGTTAAAATAATAATTTATTCTTCTACATAGTCTCCTTACAAATCAATACATTTATTCCATCTTTTTTCTAAACCCAGGATTCCCTTTGAAAAAAATATTTTTCTTGACCCTCCCAAAACGCCTCAAAAGTGACCATCATTTCGCTATCGTCTTCAAATTTCTTGCCTCGGAGGTGTTCCTTGAGCCGAGGAAAGAGGTAGAAGTCACTAGGAGCCAGATCTAGCGAATACGGAGGGTGTTCGAGCAGTTCGAATCCCGTTTCTTGAATGGCAGCCATCGCAACTGCGGCTTTGTGAACCGCTGCTTTTGCTCGTCGGTTAACATACTGGGTACCCAACGCGCGGAGACCTTTTTCATATGCAACTCGTTCGCAAGGATTTTTTGAATGCTGCCATATGAGATCCCTGTGATCTCAGCTACATGCCTGATGGTCACTCTTCGATCTGGCAACACAACATCTTCGACTTTTTTCACGTTGTCTTCAGTGAGGGACGTGGATGGGCCTCTTTCGCGATGTTCATCTTCAGTGGATGCTCTGTCCAGTTTAAATTCCTTGGTCCAGCTTGCAACTGTAGAATATGGAGGAGCAGAGTCCCCCAATTTTCCCACTAAGTCACTGTGTATGTCTATTGTAGAATTTTTTTTCAAACAGAGGTACTTGATGACTGCTTTAATTTCGTTTTTCTCCAAGTTGGTGTTATCTCTTCGACAGTTCGTATTCAAATGAATATAACTCCCGGAAATCGTGATATAATATGTATATGATTTTTTTAGGCTGAAGTAGTGAGTACATAAGCAAGCAAAAAAAACTTTTTTGCGTTTATATGCGGACCTGAAGTAACCGATTCTCATTACTTTTTGATCTTCCCTCGTACGTTACTAATGTCTAATCCCTAGTATAACTCGAAAAATAGTGCAACATAGTTTATCCATGAACTTAACTACTTGATAAATGTTGATGCATTTTTGACTAAGTACGAGAATAATACAATACAAACCAATATTAGAGGAATTTTCACCATAATCATCATATCAGCCGCAGGACGTCCATTGCAGAGGAAAAAGACTGGAGGCTGCTGTACAAAAATGTTGAATAATGAGAATGTTGTAGTTAAGTAATGCACCTGTAAAAAGTTAGGGCACAACACTAGTTTTAATGGTCAATAAACTCGTGTTGTATTGCCAAGTTTGTATGATTTTATTTCAACCTACCATCTCCAAATTAACTTTGTATTGCCTTCCCAAACGACCTTGATGTAGCCGAGAATACCCCACATACGCCCAGTGCCAGCACTACGACTAGGGCAGATGACTACTATGACTACGATGACTAGGGCAGTGCCAGCGGTGCCCGGGCACAAGGCGCAGACCCTGCAGGGGCGCAGACATGACCAGACCAGGACCAGATATTTTTTAAGGGCGCCGTCATAGAAGCTCGCACAGGGCGCACAAAAGGCTAATTAGGGTGCAGCATACGCCCCATTACAAAATTAAGCAAAAGGTAGGTAGGGATCACTTTTGTCGGTAGATTTGCTATGGGTTTGATTTTTATAATAAAAAAACAAGTATAAATTCAGCATTTTATGGAATTCACTTTTGAAGTATTCTTTTACAAAATAATTAATGTCATGTCAAATAAAACAATACATTACATTTCACCTACCAATAGCTGCCCACGTTGTGGGATTTCGATGTTTACCATAAGCGTTTAGGAGGCATTTCTCTTATTAAAGGATTAAAATTGTTTATTTAAAAAAATAAAAACTTAAAATAATGTACCTACTTACTGTCTTTTACGATTACGATTCGCTAACTAGATATAGATCATACAAAATTATTATAATTAGTTTCCCTTTTTAACTCACGATTAAAATCTGATTTCAAACACTTTTAATCACCTACATTAGAAGCCGTAACTTCATAAAATGTTATGGAAGGGTAAAAAAGATAGAAAAATGCAAAAAGCTTCAAGACTAATAAAGTAACACGTAGGAACAATTATATTTGCAGCTACGGGTTAACTGAGGTAACTTTTTAATAATTATCTATCTACTTACAAACAAATATTTAATATTGTCTTTCTATATTAACTTGATTGCAGCCGGGGATCTTCCCTACGTCATATGATGAATATAAAATGAGGAGAAATTAACAATTACACAACAAACAAAATGGCGTACATACAATATATGTCTTAAAACAAGTTATAATGGGGTTGCTTAATGAAAGTTTCGCCGCGAGAGGGCGCTAACACTTGTCTATCATTGCAATTTATACCATACAACAATGACATAAAAGCCACAGTCAAGACAAGCCCTCGTGAATTATAAAACAATAGCTGCAGCGTCTGCAGTAGAGCTACCAAAAACAATGTAATCGCCTTTTGAAAGCTGAGTATTACTAAAACAAGATATTTTTTATAAAGTTAATAATAATATAAAAATGTAATGAGTGTGTTCACGATATGCCGAATTCCAAAATAAGTCTTCGAAAATATTATAAAGAGTTGTGTTACAATTTTGGTATACAATAAAGTACTTATATTCTATATATCTATACAGAGCAGTTTTTTAACAAAATAAAAATAATTTCAATATTTGACTCACTTTCATCAAGAAACCCTTTCATATTTTAGGAGTTTCCATTTCCACTTTAATGTAATACGATTCAAACTTAATGGCGGCTCCAAACTTAGCTGCGAGTGCAGGTTCGTTATAGTCAACTCAATAATAATTTAGGATTTATTTAATTACTTTTATAATGTAAATGTTTATCTATAAATCATTAAGTAGAGTCTCAGTTAGCTTGAATAAACCTGCGTAAACCTACACGCGCAGCTAACTTCCGAGCTGTCATTAAGTTTGAACCTTATTATAGCTGTTTTAAATTTAGAAAAAGGAATGTGTCACTACAAACAAGTATCCTATAGCTCAAATTAGTATTTTTCAGTTTCACCTCTAGATATTTATGATGCAGCTGTTATTTACATTAATCAGATGAATATCACAAACATTATAACCGGTACAAATTAATACGATTATTCTTAGTCTTAAATTGAGCTTTTAACTACTTCAATCACATACACAACAAAATATAATCTCAATTTATAATATTATATCGATTGACGTGTACTTATAAAGAATTATAATGAGTTTGGTTCACAGCAAATTCCCTTATATTACTGATATTTAGCAATGCTTTGCAATTGCCAATTATATACAAGTCAATGTCAAAAGCTATGCGACATTTCGTCGCATGGCGTATAAGTTTTATTCTGTCATGGCTTTACGGTTTCACAGTGTCATTGCTAAATAATGACTTTCTTAGATTGTTATAATTAAATTAAATTGTTGTAACTACTTAGTGGTTCGTCGTGAGCCATCGTGAGAATCGGGGGGATAAGGGTGAGGCCACACGAACGTAATTTGTGAGTGACCACTTGCATTTTTTGAGCCGCGTTATGTACTTTCCACTGAAACTGACAACTCATTTTGCGTCGCCGTGTGAACGAAAGAGCGCGACCGAAATTACGCGACTCACAACTCAACAAAATACGCTCGTCTAGTTTCACCCTAAGTGGGCGGAGCTTATATCCCGAACTGCCATGCTACCGAAGTTTGTAATGAAAGGTATAGAGAAGTGTCAATAATTTTGTAATTTTTCAGGCAATATCAAATGTGGGCGATGAATCACTTTAAGTAGTTACATATTTAAATCAGTATGCATGTAGGTATATGAATTCATTTTACACCAGTCACCAACCTTTGAGCAGAAATATTGCACATTTTTCTACAGTAGACTTACCTCCCGTACAAGCGTATCATTTAGCGTATTACATACATACAATAATTAATATACATATGATAATCTTAACACATAATAAATCTTTGATATAGCTTAACAGTATCTCTTTACTCTAAACGTTACAACAGGCACTAAACGATACTCCTCATACTATTGAGTAGTACGCGCTTTCATAATATCAATGGTCATTACATTATAATTAAAGTATTTTTGAATGTGGTTTTACATTTATCAAGTCTATGCGGACGTGCCGTTTGTCAGACGGCCATTCTTACACTAAAATATGAACTTCCCAATGTACAATCATCAAAAGAGATGAGGGACCATGCTGTCACATATAATGGAAGTGTTTTTAATCACTGAAGGATGATTTCGAATTCAATTAGATTTAATTTTTAGAAAACAAACAGCTCATTAATTAAAACAAATTAAATTCGCAGACATCCATCAATTTGGAAGAAAATTTCAACTATATCTGTCAACCACGCTCACTTATCTCTTTTGTTAGCCGTACTTAGAAACTCAGTAGTTAACCCACTAACCTAGTGATGTCAATCCTTTATCACAATATTACACCTGAAATCTACAAATACCGATTGAACCTTGAAGAAGTCCTTCCAGCACCAGTATCACCTGCAGAGAGGCAAGCACGCGACACACATGGCGAGCACACAGAAAAGCCACCGCTATTTGGATATACTGCCATTCTTACGACCCCCGGTGACCTTGAAACTGCTCTGTGACGTCACTGTACTACTACTGGTATCTGTAATGGTTACTTGAGATGTCGTCTCTCCATTGTACCAGCCACACATTCGTTTGACAGCGTCCTGCCACCGTAAGAATGTTACCTCGTATGCTTTCTTTATTTGAGGGCGTGGATTGAATACGCAGTCGATTTTTCTTAATTTTTTTAATTCTTCTTTTGATTTCCAAATACCTGAAATATGGAAACATATTGAAAGTGTAACAACACCTCATTAAATAAAATAACCTATTTTGTTTGTATTTTATCTTAAAAGTTTAAGTTTGCATTTTGGATGACTCTTACTATGTCTTATGCAGAACTATTTTATGAGCACAATAAGCATACTATGCTTACATGCGCCACTTAAAGACAACAATCAAAACTTGAAACTAAACGTACCCACTGCATTATTGCAGTAAAAAATGTTGTGATAATGAGTTTTTGTTTTTCGTGGGAATGTCCCCATGTATACCGTAAAAACGGAAAAACGGAAGAGTATGTCGGACGACAAACTCCACGACCAAAACTCCACGGTTCCTCCTGCTACCTTGCGTCAGGAGCCCGGTATACCCTCAACGCATGAACCACACCCCCAACTAGATAACTACGTACCTAATCTATATCCAACAATATGCGCACATCCTTGTGACGACATCTCCACATGGACGGGGCGTTCAACACGCAACCCTGTGAGATCTGCCACCAGCTGAGCGATGAAATCGTTGTTCGACACACCTCCATCTAACCTGAAATGGAAATATTCAAACTGCTATAAGTACGAAACTTTTGATGTTTGTTACTTCAGGAAATTGGTGAACGAAATAAAAGAGTTGTAAGCCCAGTTTAACGAAACCTAGGAATATACCTCCCCATTAAGGCGAAGTCTGGCGATAAGCCATTTTACCTACTAATGGTAGCAACCAAGAAGCTACCAACATAAACAAAAATCATACCCATCAAGTTGGCTATTGCTGTGTTTTGTTTTTATAGATTGACGATTTTATGTTATTTGGAACAATAACATATAACTAAGTACGAGGGGAGATCAAAAAGTAATGAGAATCGGTTACTTCAGGTCCGCATAAAAACGCAAAAAAAGTTTTTTTTGCTTACTTATGTACTCACTACTTCAGCCTAAAAAAATCATACACATATATCACGATTTCCGGGAGTTATATTCATTTGAATACGAACTGTCGAAGAGATAACACCAACTTGGAGAAAAACGAAATTAGAGCAGTCATCAAGTACCTCTGTTTGAAAAAAAAATCTACTATAGACATACACAGTGACTTAGTGGAAAAATTGGGGGACTCTGCTCTTCCATATTCTACAGTTGCACGCTGGACCAAGGAATTTAAACTGGGCAGAGCATCCACTGAAGATGAACATCGCGAAGGAAGCCCATCCACGTCCCTCACTGAAGACAACGTGAAAAAAGTCGAAGATGTTGTGTTGCCAGATCAAAGAGTGACCATCAGGCATGTAGCTGAGGTCACAGGGATCTCATATGGCAGCATTCAAAAAATCCTTGCGAACGAGTTGCATATGAAAAAGGTCTCTGCGCGTTGGGTACCCAGGATGTTAACCGACGAGCAAAAGCACCGGTTCACAAAGCCGCAGTTGCGATGGCTGCCATTCAAGAAACGGGATTCGAACTACTCGAACACCCTCCCTATTCGCTAGATCCGGCTCCTAGTGACTTCTACCTCTTTCCTCGGCTCAAGGAACACCTCCGAGGCAAGAAATTTGAAGACGATAGCGAAGTGATGGTCACTTTTGAGGCGTTTTGAG
Organism: Caradrina clavipalpis; assembly: GCA_932526535.1. Taxonomy (NCBI): domain Eukaryota; kingdom Metazoa; phylum Arthropoda; class Insecta; order Lepidoptera; family Noctuidae; genus Caradrina; species Caradrina clavipalpis. Next base: position 7,470,738 of record OW052103.1, read on the forward strand.
AGGGTCAAGAAAAATATTTTTTTCAAAGGGAATCCTAGGTTTAGAAAAAAGATGGAATACATGTATTGATTTGTAAGGAGACTATGTAGAAGAATAAATTATTATTTTAACTGTAATTACCGCGTTTTATCTTCATTCTCATTACTTTTTGATTCGCCCTCGTACAGCAAGTAAAACGATGATAGCTGCAAAAGTATTAACTGTAGCGCAGCTAGCAACGCCCAGCTGTCCAGATACAGAATGGAATCATGTTCCATGCGAAAAGCGATTTTATGTTGATTTTATTGCGATGCTTATGTCACCTATCTTCTGTATATTTTCCAACAAATTGAAAGAAGTTAAATTGAATTTGTAAATTAGGTTTCGTTCTGTCAAAACGAACCGACCCATATCATTTCTGCTATTATTCCAAGTGACTAGGTACATTTAGTACCTACTCAAATGCTGTATAATGTGTGTAATGCTTTTAGATATTCAACACTAATGAATTTTAAATCTAGTCTAAATAAAAAACTAAGGTGTAAGTCCACATTGACATATTTTTCCTAAAAAGTTATGTAACACATCGGCATATTGAATGTGTTTGACATAATTACTTGAATTATTAAGATATTGTGAGTTGCTGGGTTGACTCATTTTCAATTCAAATCATTTGTTAAACCATAGATAATATAATTCTTAAGTTTTGCCAGAACAGTGTAGGTATGGGTTTTTTTTATTACCGATGCGAAATCATCCAATGACTTCCCCGGCCCTGGGCGGGGTGGAAAGGAGTGTCAGACAGTATGTTCCTTCTTGTGCCCTTTGCGTTCCGGGGGCGCGGTATCTCTTTCGAACAACCAGCAGCCCCGGCAGGCATCGGCCCTGAGTGGCCCCTCCGAATGTTTGCTGACATCTCTTTGAGGCGCGCGTGGAACACGAACGGGCCGTCGACACGGGCTGTCGTAGTGTATGGGGGTGAGATGGCAGAAATAAAATCAATTGTCTAAATACCTGATAGTATGGAAGGTGTAGTTAGTCTCATTAAGCACACAGCTGTAAAGCTGCGCTGTTCTGAACGCGAGTGATTCCAACACGGCGCGCACTAGATGCGCCTTGGTCGTTGATGGCTTCATTCCCACGAACCCTGATGCTGCTGAACCGTCATTGTATGGAGGCTGAAACCATTACAACCTGGTTTTATTTCACATATCATGAACGTCATGCGTAGCAGTTCTCGCAGCCCATTCATCAAGGCAAAAGTAGATACAAAGGCGGAGTTTTTAGTGGGTGCAAGCCCCACATAACCACGTCTCCCCGGATGGCGTGGTATGGGTTAAAGGGTTTCGAAAGCTCACAAAAAAATAAAAATAAGAAGGCCTGTATTCCCCGAAGGCCTAGGCAGCGGTGTACCAATGTACACCCACAGTTCGCTGATATATTTAGTCCTATGCATAGGGGCAAGCCTATTACCATTAACCGGGCACAAATCCTAACCCCGAGCTGTTACTGAGAATTTCATTGAAAAACCCAATAACACTTTGCCCGACCTGGGAATCGAACTCAAGACCTCTAGCGTAGCAGTCGCGCTTAGAACTACTAGGTTAACGAGCCAGAGAGGTATTAATAATAAAAACGTTTATTTTAAATTATTTAGGTTTTTACAATATTTTCTGTAGAAACGATGATAACTACATAAGTATTAACTGGCACAAGTATCAACGCCCGACAACAGCACAGATTTAAATATATTTTGTTCCAGACTATCTTAAAGGAAACAAGTATGAACAATTACTGACCTTATATAAACTAAAACTAAACAAAACATTTGGTGTGGAATTTATGTAAGCATTCTAACGATGAACGCGGCTAGAAATATGTACCTATACTAGAAAGGTTTAGGTAGTTAACTAAAGGTAAACAAATCGTCGAAAAGGTTTTTTATAGTTGACACTTCCTTGTTTAAAAATACGTTACAACAAAATCAATTCTAATTTCAATTTATGCGATACTTTTCTCTTTTATTAATGTATGTTAAACTTTATCATTTATTCGTAAACTACTCTTCATAGATGTCATTGTTTGGACACCACTTTTTTGTTAGTTTTATAAAATAGTATAATATTTTGTAATCTGTCTATTGTAAAGAGCCTAAAAAGACAGGTTCCCAAAACCTTTTAGAAGATACGATGAATTAGATAACGTCGCTAAATTGAAGAGTACGCCCGTGATGTAGTATGGCAACTAAAATTGCAGGTATTACGTTTAGTCGATTAACCAGGCGCCTTTGAAAATTGCGAGGGTCATGTAATAAAACAAGAACAGAAAATGTTTAAATTAGATAAAATGATTGATAATACCACTGAACGTTTTATTATTAACGTGGCAGATAGTTCCTCAAATTCTGATATAGACTAGAGCCTATTATTATACGACTTTAAATAATACGATTTTAAAATTTGAAGTGAAAGGTTTAGCATCCATGAGTCACGTGGTTTGTTTTGTTTACATTTAGTTAACTACCTAAACCTTTCTAGTATAGTAAATTATTTTGTTCAAACTACTTCAGCACTTTATAGAAATATAAGTTGACACAAATTTTACATCATATTTATGTTCAGGGTGGAAATTGTACTAAGTTTTTAAAATAAACGCGAATTGCGATTTATTTTTTCTCAATCCGTCAAAAATACCTTGTGTTTTACATACATATTTTGACAGCACGAGATTCCGACTAGATTTTAAGCGTTTTTAATTTACTAATTAACACACCAAATTCTACTGTAGTTCTATTCCTGGTATTTGATGTAGAACTGTAGTTCTACTTCTGGTATTTGGTGTGTACATGAACTTTATTTACAAACAGTTCTAGTTTTGTTTTTTATATTGTATGCTCAAACGAGCATGCGGGTCGAATGGCTGTTATGCAAGTACCGCTGTCAGTTTGCGTTTTATAATGGTTTTATTTGTTTGTATATTAACAAAACCTTTCTTCACAAAACCTTCCGATAATTTGAAACCAGAAGGTGAGTTCGCTAAGCGACAACCTGATGAGTTTGTCCCCGCTGAAAAGGCAGTAGTGAAAAAGCCTGAGGATAATTTGCGACCTGAAGGTGATTTTACAATTAGACGGACAGATGATTACAAAGTAGTGATTGGGGAAAGAGCTGAAATTATCCGCCGAACAGATAATATTATCACAGAAGGCGAATTCACAGGTAATTATCATTTTCATATGAGCTATTTGCATCGGTTTTATTAATAAACACATAAGTGTTTTGTTTTTAGTATTTTCAATAATTATAAACCGATTAAAATTGATTTGAATAAAACTGCCTTGTTAGCCTAGTGGTCTTAAGCGCGACTGCTACGCTAGAGGTCCCGGGTTCGATTCCCGGGTCGAGCAAAAAGTGTTATTGGGTTTGTCTATGAAATTCTTAGTAGCAGCTCGGAGTTTGGATTTGTGCCCGGTTAATGGCAATAGGCTCGCCCCCTATTACATGGGACCTAAATATACCGGCGAACTGTGGGTGTACATTGGTACACCTCTGCCTAACCCTTCGGGGAATACAGGCGTGATGGTATATTATTATATCATTTAAATTACTAGGTACGAGGTACTCGCCATCTATCTAATCCGTACCAATTACCTACATGATAATGTTTAAACAACCTGTAATTGCAGGAAAATCATAAGAATTATTTAACATTATATGGCCACAGACTATTATTATATCAACGTCGGAGCTACGTGGAGCAATTACTTTTTTATTGCAGGTACCTAAGTGAAATAGGTACTTGTTAATAGGTTTTATGTAGTAAAACTGGTTAAGGTTAACCAAAACAACAAAATAACAAATCCACGTAAACATGTTTATTTATAAATAAAAATAAGTATCAAAGTTAATTAAATTGTGAGAATTTGTCTGAATAATGGCTATTCATGAGAGCGCGAGAAGCAATACTTATATTATTTGCATTATTATCAAGGTTGTCTGAAAGAAATCTCAGATTGCGATAAGATCTTCTATTGTTTGTTAGAAAAAATATACCTATTAAAATTTTATTCGAAACACATTTTTATTAAAACACCACTTGACGTTGTTGAATTTTAAGTTGTAAAAATTATACAGAAACAGGTACCATTAAAAATTCAAGTTTTTTTCTTTCATTCTATCTCAATCAACCAACCTTTTCAAGCCTAGTTTTAAATCAATTTTACCCGATTGCGGCGAAGCCCAAAAACGAGGGTTATGTGTTTGACCTGTATGTATGGTGTGTTCGTTCCTATATCCGCTTGTAGCCGTATGTATGTACCAGACCGATCCCGGCCACGGCGACTAATCCTAATGCAGACTAACCAACGCAGGAGATATTATAGTGCACAAGTGTATAGGCAAACGCAAGTGCACTCCTTCTTCCCTAACTGTCATAGTCCGATTGGACGGCAATCCGACACAACTGGGGACGTAAAGCCGTTGTTGATGCGCTTGATCTGTATCAAGCGGATCAACCACGGCTTTACGCCCTTCTAGCTCGGGGCTGTTACTGAGAAATTCCTACTGGAATAAACCAATAACACTTTCTGCTCGACCTGGGAATCGAACCCAGGACCCCACGCTCAACAGTCGAGCTTGCCACCACGAGACCAACGGGGCAGTGACTACTTACTCAACGGCTCAACTGATTTAATAAAAATAACTTAATCACTCAATCCACCCATTTTGTCCTTCGGTCTTAATTCTTCCGTACTCTAAGAAACATAATTATATTGACTTAATCAACAATTAATCAAAAATGTGTTGCCAAAAAACCCAATGCAAAATTTATATGTGGACCGCCGATCTTGGGTCACCTTTAAATTCGGAACAAGGTCGGTCACAAAAGATTTAAGGATAACACCATATCGAGGAAGTTTGGACTTTAAATCGATGGTACTCAAACATGTTTTTCTACATACACAAAAAAACTTGTTTTGCTTTTGTAAATTAATAAACATTTCCGTTTTTAACATTAAGTTGGTAGGTAGGTACGTTTCAATCACCGATTTTTTTTTTCTATTAGAATCTATTATTATGTTTAGGTATTAATCTACTAACTGTCAGATTATGAACATAAATGGTATTTGAATTATGGAGTCATTAAGCTTCTATTTTTAACCGAAGATATTTTGAAAGAGGTGTGTATGTTTCTACATTATGATGTTCTAAAAAAATATTGGTGTCGATTCTGTTAGGCACAAACTAAACTTAATTTAGACTATTTCTATCAAACAAGAAAGGGACGGATGTGAATAAGACTTGTCAATTTTAGTTGATCTAAACCTCTATACAATTATAGTTGACATGTCAGAACGCGTTGATTAAAAACACGGAAAAGTTCAAGGCAAAACTAATTTGACATCTCTAACTTAGTTCTACGGTATTACCGTCCTTTTGCTTTCGCTGTATGTTAGTAAAATAGTAAGAGATGTCAATTCTCTATTTTTAGTTTAGTGTGTGAATAAGGGAATCGGCACCATTGTCAGATTATCTATTTTTGATGTCAGTATTGCTGTGTCTCTCAGAATGGCACCGCATCCTAACTAGTGTTATAAATGCAACAGTAAGTATGTTTGTTACCTTTTCACACATAAACCGATCCCTAAAATTTTGCATATACGTTGTCAGGTGTACAGAAACGGACATAGGGGATACCCGATGCCGTAAGATATTTAAAAAAAAGAAGTTATTTTATCCCCGAAAAACTACCGTTCCCGAGGAAAACAACAATAAAGTTTATATACTTACTTTATAAAAATCTATATCTATATCTATCTATGTCTATATTTTTATAAAAGATAGCGCCACATGTCTTTCGAATCATGATTGAATTTTAAATATAACCAACATAAACGCAGACGCGGGTAAAAGCTATTCGGCAATATTTTGCACTGGACAGTCAAAAGGCGACGGCGAATACTTTCCATTAGGTGTATCTGAGGTGCGGCAAGCATATTTTGCCCAAGTATTGCAAAATAAAAAAATACGTGACAGTTATACCAATAAGCAATAATGTGAAAGTGATGCACACTTTCACGGTATTGCACTTTTAGGTCAGGGCAAACCCGTTGGTGGAAAGGAAATAAAACCAGTTCATCTAATTTAGTAATTCGTTAATATCATGCCCTGTCTGGTATCCTGGTCGATGATAAGTGATACCTTTATTTTCAGGTTTTTCATTTGGCAATAACTATTAGCAGTCTGAATCAAACCAACCCCACCTCGCTGGTTTTGTAGTCGTAAACGGAGCTTGGAATCCTGGGTTCAATTTTTAAGACAGGCAAATTGTTATTAGATTTTTCCATCAGATTTCTCAGTAGCAGTTTGGAGTATGGAAGTTTATGGAGTAACAAACCCCTTGGTCTTGGCTATCATTTGTAGATCTTTAACAGTCGTTACGGGTAGACACAAACCCGAATATGTGACACCTCCTCTTACCAAGAAGTATCGATTTACTAATTGGGTAGATGACACCATTAAATATTAATTCCAAAAACAACTTCACAAAAAAAAGCAGTTCAATTTAGCCCCGAAAACACGATGAATTTTTAAATAACTATAAAATTCGATTTTTATTTGCTTTTAAATCAATAAATAGTTAGTGAATTGAGATGTCAAAAAAGTGACGTCATATTTGAGTAATTGTCATACAAAATCTATGGGGGAATTGCGTTTTGACAGCTCATAAAAAGTACGTCAATTGATTAGTGGTGTCATCTACCCAATTAGGTAACTTACGCATGGATTGTGTAGGCCAGATAGACAGTCGCTCCATGTAAAACTAAGCTAAAAGCTAAGCTAAGTAAGCTGGTATTTAGTTGCAACCGGTTAGACTGGAAGCCGTCTGGCTAGGCAGACGATAAGTCTGAATAACCTTTCCCTGTAATTCTTCCCCTATTCCATGCTTCCATGAGTCGTGGTGCTCGGGAGTTTGGGTTTGACACGCACGATCTTCGCATCCCATTCACATGCCGATACATGCCTACTTGATATTATACAAACATAAACTCACGCTTCTTTCCCATAGGTATAGGCAGAAATCACAGAATGCCACCTGCTACGATCCTTACACACTCCTTTCGCCTCCTTCACGTTCATACATCAGCGGTGTTATTATGTGGAACCCTCCTTCCGTGAAGTGAGCGTGTGGCGACCTGTCAATCCCTAGCATCGTATAGTGGCAGCCCAGTTTTAGCTCACTTCACCTTAATTCACTGAGGGAGATTTCTTACAGAATAAGCCGGCTGGTCCTACAAGCCCGCCGGCTACGAGTACTGCGCACCCGACCTTTCATAGTAGGTTACATAATTAGTATGAATATATTTACCCCAAGTCCGCTAAACGCCGGTATGAAGTAAACTCCGTCCGTGTCAGGCACTGAGGTCGCGATGCCGGCTGTGTCCTCAGGTTTGTCAAACAGCCCTAGGAAAATGATAAAGGTTTATTTATACAAATAAATCAAATAAGTCTGTTTGTTATATCAAAATAACAGTTTTTTACTAAATGTATATGTAAGTAAAGTCTAAATATATATAATTCAAAGGTGACTGACTGACTGACTGACTGACTGACATACATAGTGATCCATCAACGCACAGCCCAAACCACTGGACGGATCGGGCTGAAATTTGTCATGCAGGTTGATGTTATGACGTAGACATCCGCTAAGAAAGGATTTTGATCAATTCTACCCCCAAGGCGATAAAATAGGGGATGAAAGAATACTTCTTAACGCGAGCGAACCCGCGGGCAAATGTAAGTATATACGATACTTATAACACAAATAAAAAACGGTAATTTAAAAAACTAAAAAACCCGACTGCTTTTCTAAGTATTTTTGAAAAAGCCCTAAAACAAGAAAGTCGTTGTACCCGATTGCACTTAAAATTGTAGCAGTCAGGACCCATTCTGGACCATCTGCAATGTAATATAGGTATGTGCTCTCAATACACTAAGGCTCCATTTCTAGAATGTGTCCCGACTGCTACAATTTTAAGTGCAATCGGGTACAACGACTTTCTTGTTTTAGGGCTTTTTCAAAAATACTTAGAAAAGCAGTCGGGTTTTTTAGTTTTTTAAATTACCGTTTTTTATTTTTTACTTTTTTTATTTGCCTATTGTCACTTCCACAGTAAATACGAATCTAATGACACCTCTCAAGCTAAAATCCATCGAACCGTTCAGGCTGCAGAGCGATCCAAACATTTGAATTTGGCGCCAAAAATCCACCATTTTGTTTTTTTTATTTTGATATACCCAGTGTCACTCTCACAGTAAATACGAATCTAACGACACCTCTCAAGCTAAAATCCATTGAGCCGTTCAGGCTGCAGAGCGTGCCAAACAATTATACATACATACATACATACATACATACATACATACATACATACATACATACATACATACATACATACATACATACATACATACATACATACATACTCTCGAAAAACATAACCCTCCTTCTGTCGCAGTCGGGTAAAAAGTTGTCTGTCTGTTTGTTCCGGTTTGCCTTCGAAACGGCTGGATCGATATGACGGGACTTTTACTGGCACATAGCTGATGTTATACAAAAGTAAGTAAGATAATAAAAGTAGGTATGCACTTTTATTTTAGAAAACCAAAAATCAATTAGGGTTCCGTTCAAACAATTTTAAACGTCCACGTAATCGCAGGCATAAGCTAGGACATAAAGCATGTAATTAATATTTGTCACGTTACTGTAATAAACATAAAAATATAACCAAAAGATATAAACAATTACGATTTCATTAAATCAAAAATAAGCAATGAAAAACTAGTAAACAAGTATATCTATTATTCTCTTAAACTATGAAACCGACCTTTTTACGTACAATGCATATAAATGAAGTTCTAGAATTTATTGCTTCATAACAAAGTGTGTATATTATGCTTTACATAAGTAAGGGTCGCGGTAAATCACGATACATTATGAATGAAATAACTTACAAGTAATGCTTGTGCAACTGAACTAAACCCATTTCTTGTAAAACTAATCCCTAAGTTGATTAGAACTCATATTTTAATCAATGTTTTGTAGAAACATGAAATAACATCATTTAGCAAAAACGTATTATGGCAAGAATCTATGTTAAAGGCTCATTTAACATAGCACACAAAAACTCATACAAAATCTAATGGAAGCATTTAATAGAACGTATTAAAATCATCATCATCTCCCTCCCCTATCCCATGTTATACGGATCACGTTTTCTTCTTTCATTCCGTCCTGCCAACTGTCATGATATCACTGACTCCCATCTCTTTCATATCATTCTTCACACAATCCATCCATCTTTTCTTTGGCCTCTCTTACTAACAACACTCTTTTCATAACTCTTTTGGTCACATGCGTTTCATCCCTCCTCTTCACATGCCCATACAAAGACAAACGGTAAAATCTAAATCCATTTAAAATAACGTTAAAATAATCACCTAAATTCTGCGCCCACTTGATAATGGTAGCGGTATCGTTGTTAGCGCCTTCCGCTGAGAACACCAGTTCATCTCCGAACCTCCAGCCGACGATAGGGTAGAGACCGGAGACGCTTGCGTGGGGTTCCGTACCCGTGTTGATGTTGAAGAATGTTCCTGTGCCCATCGTCAATTTTACATCACCAACGTCGAAGCAACACGAACCCCACATTGAGGCCGTTTGGTCCGCCATCTAGGGGTTAACGAACATGGTTTTGAAGACTGGCCCATTGATGGAAAATCACACAAATATTATAAAGAAAAAACAAACAAAAGACATAAATAATTTTGATAAGAAATAATTTCTGGACTGTATTACATTTCCACACCTTATTGGTTATTAACAGTGTACCGTTCGACCTTTTTTAACATCTTCTCAACCTGTTTTATGCAAATAAATGATTTGTATTTGTAAAGGCGAAAGTTTGTATGTTTGTCTCTTCTTCGCGCTCAAACGGCTGCACGGATCGGGATGAAATTGGGCACAGCGATAAATTGCAGTGTGGAATAACATATAGACTTTATATCCCCTAAAAATGTACGGTTCCCGTGGGATGGTATATGTATAAAATTAGACACGGACGAAATCGCGGGCAGAAGCTGGTGCAACATAAATTAATACGATCAGAGCTAATTCTTAGTATATTAGCAGAACCAACATCTGACGCAACAAAATATATTGTTGAAAATATGATTTTGCATCAATGACTCTGATCCTTTCTTTTATTTTCCTTTCTTGAAAGTTAAGGATGTAATTTAGTTTAGGTAACGTTGGGGCTCTCATGTCCATAGTGACAAATGTCCCAAGATAATAAAGCTTAAAAAAAAGACTGGCCCCATAAGTAACATAGTTTGGCATAGCATAAATAATATATAAATAACTGACTATTCCTCCTTGAAAATTCAACGACCTGTTAATGGTCTATTTGAAATAAATGGTTTTGAGTTGGAGTTTAAAAAAAAAATTAAATGTAAGTAATTTAAAATTTAAATATTTTTAAATGACTTAGGCACCTTGGGCAATGAACCCTGCTACCACCTAGGTAACTGGCTAATATTTTTTGTGCCGATACGAGATATGGAAAAGACAAAATGTTTTTTAGGTGGTGCGTATGCCTTAAGGGCTATCTACATTGCTCAGGTAAGCATGTTTATGTAATCATACCAATATGACTGGTGGTTCTAAACTTGGCATTACGCGCCACACCACAATATCAAGTACAAATATTGTAAAATTGAACAAAATTTTCTATGCAAACAATTAAAACAAGCAGTGGGGAGGACATTTTAAATCAGAAGATTTTTACTGCAGATATTATGGTTTCGAGTATGTTTTGTATTGGCATGTCAATACCAAGAAGAATAAATGTAATTTTTATATTTATCCTCAAATCGAGTTTGACCATGTTCCACCTCGCCGTAAGAAAGGAAATGAAGAAGACGGTCACCAATATTGACAGTGACACCTTAAAATATTATCAGTTATTTATTTTTCCTTGTATTGTTTAAATACAATAAGGTACTTTAGTGTATACGTATGTATAGTTGACTTTCAAACAAAGACTTTACGTCCATTGACCATGAACGCAACAAAAAGCTCGATAACTTGTTTATTTTCAAAAACATAATATTCAGAATGCAGATAAAACTGACCGGACTTTATTATTATTCATTGGATGTAAATAAAACTATATCGAATTCGACAAAAAATATAAAAGTAGGCAGTAAACTTGTTTAACTTTTAATATTCTCATTAAAATACATTTTTAGTTGCTGTAATTATACTAATGATGCCTAATTAAACGTCTTCTAATCTCTATAAACTGTTAGTAGAGTAGATGACTTTATATTACAAAAATGTAACACGAAATCTCGAAAACTACTAGACCTATGAAGCTAAAATTTGGCAGAACGGCAGTTTATTAGTAGAAAACGTCAGCTGACAACCGATTTGGCTTTGACTTTGACTTCCACGAAGTCCAAAATCCAGTGTAGGTAAATATAAACATACTCACACAACTAACAATCCGTATCGGATGTCCCCATAACGATGGCAACGTACTAGTGAAGTGATCACCTGCCGTGTCCACGACTTCGGGCAACGCTGCTCTGGGGATCTTCAATATGGTCATGGCCCATCCTGCCCATTGCATCGTGAACGGATCGTAGAAACCAGTTGCCGAAGCTGATGACACGTCCGTCATGTGAACTTTACCACCTGCGAGGAAAAAGCTTTAAAAAATCGATAGGTTTACGCTATGCGGTAATTAAGACGTCATGACTCGCATGCTTAGGTACATTTATAAAGTAGAAGAGTGCAGTACGCTGTGCTATGGAGGAAAGTAATTGAAAAACGTTTCCGAAAGTCAACTCGCTACACTGTTGCAAAACGTTTCGAAGAATATTTCAATAATGATCACTGAACTGGATTATATCGTATTACCCATTACTGGGTTGTGAAGGTCTGATAAGCAGTCGCTCCATGTAAAATACTGATATTCAGCCGCATCCGGTTCGACTGGAAGCCGACCCCAACATAGTTGGGAAAAGGCTAAGCAGATGATGATGATGATGATGATGATCACTGAAATGGATTAGTGATAACATGATACTTAGTGCCAATTATTCGAACCTGCTATAAGATATGTACTACTAGGCACTTTAAAAAAAAAAAAACCCTATCGGTTTATTAATGACGGGACTTCTAAAGAAACAAACAAAGAAAAATTGACCAACCTCCTTTTTTTAAGTCGTTTAACAAACGAACCAAAACAAAATAGGAAGTAATTTATCCGGCGGTGGGCATTACAAAAATGGTGGCTAACCGTAAACAGTTCAGCCTTTTTCATTAATGTCTATATTGGAGGTATATCATTACCAGTCAACTTATATAATAGCCACGTGTCCAAGGTCCCAAAGAGAGCATCGTCTTCTTGCACGGCGTTCCTAAATGCAGGCACGTTTTGGAACGCCCAGTACAGTCTCAAGCATGTCTGAAAACAACAGTCGATGTTAAAAATAGCTATACTTACGTATGAATGGCTTAGATACAAAATGTCAATCTTGCAACATAGGAAGCATGATCTATTCCCGTCTCGGCTCACAAGATTAGTATCAATACAATGTAATAGCAATCCCGATTAGTTTCGAGTGTATTATAACTGAAGAGATTTTTGTTTTCTTTGAATGCGCTTATCTCTGAAACTACTAGTCCGATTCTGAAAATTCTTTCGCTAATAGGAAGCTATGTCATACCTGAGTGCTACAGGCTAGAGACTTTATTCAGAAAAGGGAGATCCATAACAAAATTCACGCAAACGAAGTCGAAGCAAAATCTGGTATGACCGGTTTTCATTTTTGTTGTCAACGTAGCATAATTATGCTGTAACTTAGTACCTAATCATCATTAGATGACTTGCAAGGTAAATCCTAGATAATCACCTGTGCCCTCCCTTTTGTTGTTTACGCGAACGGCACTTACATACCTGACATCAGAAGTATACAAGATTTTTCATTACTTTTTTTTTTAATAGGCTTTTTGCGCCATTAAATTCGCAAGGACCAGTTCTATGTAATGGTACCTTTACGACATTAAGTCCTATGACATAATTATCTACTGAATTAAAAAATAAAATTCACAAAACAGACCTAATTTTATCAATATCCCACATTGATAAAATTAGGTCTGTTTTGTGAATTTTTTTTTTTATTAGTGTAGTCGATGCTACACTACCTGTAAATATATTTGACGTAAGTAAGTAAATGAAGTGACAAGAATCACTTTTAGTCACTTAATTACGTCAAATATTATTTATTCTATTGCATCGTATTTGCATTTGTTTATCAACATCCCATAACGTTTTTAGCGCCATCGGCATTCAAGTTTCCTGGCACGACTATCGCAAGTCGCAGAGTCCAAGTGAAAAGGTCAAAGTTAGGCGATTATCACACTGCACCGCGCCCCGTCGCGTAGCACGGTGCCGCAGATTTTAACATCGTATACAAGTATCTCAATTTATATAGAAAACACGGCTCGCACAACACACTGCCGATGCCGACGCGTCAATGCGCGGGAAGCGCGCACCGCGCTCCGCGGCGGGACGCTTCGGACGCTAGTGGAAGAATCACCTTACTTACAACAAGTTTCAGTTTAATTTCATTATACTGATATTAAGAAGTGAGGTACTTGACGTCAAAAAGATTCGAAATATAACCGGAAGATATACCCGGTTATCGTAATTTATTATACCAATGCACTACTTGACATTTATGACTATGCACTTGTACACATAACTTTCCTACAGCCTAGGTAACGCAAAGTCAAAGCATTTGTTTCAATTAGACTATTTACATGCAGTTTTAAGTTGTTAAGGAGTCGGTCAGTTAGTCAGAAAGATGTAGCCATTAGGACGTACCAAAACGTAAGGAGGTCTGTATGGAAAAGAAGAACGAGCAAGAACCACTACCATTACCAAAAATATAGCGGTTTCGATATACTTAGCGGTTTTCAATACAGTATGTGTTTTCGAACTGGCGTACCACTCTTATTTTTTTTTCGAAATTGCGAGCGTCGCAATGGCGTCATTCGATATAGCGGTTTTCGACTTAATGTGTTTTCGAACTGGCGTACCACTGTTAATTTTTTTTCGAAATAGCGTGCGTCGCAATAACGTCATTCGAAACTTCCTATCACTCCCCTGTTAAAGAGCTTAAGAGCCACTTTCAATAAATTAAATAGAGTAGGTATTTTTTATTTGGTAATTAATTATACAACGTATCATTCCCTAAACAACAATACCTAAATCTAAATAATTATTTCAATTTCCTCTTTCTGTTGCGTATCTATTGTTTTTTTATTAATTCAGTATTGTCTATAAATATTCAGTTATATAGAGAAAGCAACATCAACAATGTAGCGGCACGCTTATGGCAAGAATGTGTCTAATATTAGAACTGTACTCATAGATTGGACATCGGCAATAATAACGACGTAGAATGAGATATATTCTGATATTTAGTATCTAGGTGTATCTAGCTGCCTCGTTAGCCTAATGATCCTAAGCGCGACTGCTACGCTACAGGTCTTGGGCTCGATTCTAAGGTCGAGCAAAGTGTTATTGGGTTTTTCTATGAAATTCTCAGTAGCAGCTTGTAATTAGGTTTTGTGCCCGGTTAATGGCAATAGGCTCGTCCCCTATTACATAGGAGCTAAACAAACGCGAACTGTGGGTGTAGGGGAGAGTTGGATATTACCGAGCCCCTAAGGACTTGGACCTATAATTAGGAAACTGTTTGATATTAAAAGAAACAAAATTGAGTAATTAGTAGGACATTTATTCAGGTACGCATAGGGTAGACTGGGTACGGTTGAAACATTTTAGTGTTTATCGTCCATTGCATCGAGATTAATTAAACGAGCGATGACTGAAATATATTAAATAAACGACCATGTATCTGTCTACTAATTGGCAATATTATTTGAGATAACTGTACTGTATTTTATGTGTAAAATCAAATTTAAAAAAATATATAATTTGTTTCAACCGTCCTAATGTCAGGGTCGGTTGAAACAGTGATTGGGGTCAATTGAAACACATGTAAATAATACAAAATATGATAAATCAACATGTTTTATTCAGTCTAATAAGTTTTTACAAAACGTATTGACACGGTTGAACAACACAAGTATTAATATTCAAATCTTTCACGTTACTTATAATTTAAAATATATATGTCTGCACATCTTATTAAATCTCTAGATAGCTCACGCTCCTGTTCTTGGTTAAACACTCGATTGTGAGCCTTATATCCCATTTCTTGATTTTCATCGCCACCAGTGGCATCTCGTTTACGTACGTACCTCAACAGGGAACAGTGGTTTAGTCCATTTTTTTCTGCCGCTGTTCTCAACGAAGATCCGGCTTTAACATCTTTATAGGCTTGTTTATAGGCTGATAAGTCGGCCTGACCTCGTGTAGACTTCCTTTGGCGTACCCTTGGCATCTAAGAAACAAGAAAATGAAATAAATAAACTGTTTCAATCGTACCCACAAAAAATGTTTCAATTGTCCCCAACTCCCTTTTAGGTATAAAACAGTTCACGGTAAGATAGATAATAAATTTGAATAAAAACTAGTCATAAAGCCATATTCTACAAACTTCAGTTAAAACGATACCAAACTCTCAATACTCTAACTTTAATAGAACCATAATAATTGCAAAAATAAACGAACAAAAAATACTTACTTTTCCGTCAAAAAACACAATGGGGCCTCCTACACACAAGCACAGTGCGCGAAGAGCGACGCAACATTAAAATTCGAGTTTCGACTTGTCACCCGCTCCTTTCCCTCCTTGCACCCCTCCCCGTATCCCGCACGGTGCCCGAGATATTCGCTTTGTTTCAACCGTCCACCGTTTCAACCGTACCCAGTCTCCCCTACCGTATAACAAAAACTTCCAAAATTTAAACAAAAAGTAATTATTGTCAATTTACTAAAAAATGAGAAAACGCGGTATTGTCAAACTGATCTGATAATATTGTGCCCAGGGTTAACAATAGTTAGTAATAAAAGTAAATGTAGGTATTGTATTTATTCATTATATTATATGTATTTTCATCCAAAAAGTCATATTAATCACAACAATTGATATCACACACAATTGTTTATCTTAAACTCAATAAATTACTCAAATTCAATAAAAATTGAGTTTTTTCGCTTAGGATATAAAATGCCACAAACAGACGCACATAGAGACACATCATACATAACTATTTTGTCGAGGTAAAAACAAGTTAATGTAAATAAAACATACTTTTCATAGTTCGACTCCCCCAGCGCGGAATTATCAAGCTTGATCATTTTATTTTTTAACCACATAATTTTATGGAAAATATTACAGTACGTAAAAACGTATTCAGACATTAATTCTACAGTATACAAGCATTACAAATGTATAGTATCAAAGTATTACAATATAAATACAGTATTACTTACCTCTTACCGAAAGTACACCAAAAATTATAAGGAGTTACGAAAAAAACATTTTCAGCGCATGCTATCCCCATCGTCGTGCATATCATAACGGCGGTGCTTGGGGAAGGGTGTAGGCATGTCCGGCTTCGATGTATACGCACTACATCGCAGAACTAGTGGATAGTTTTAGAATTATGCTGATGCGCGGAATTATCAACCGCGCGGTAATATCCAACTCTCCCCTACATTAGCACACCTCTGCCTAACTCTTCGGAGTATATAGACGTGATAATATGTGTTTATGTATCTAGGTGTGTTAAATACTATTTATAGCTTCGATTTTAAACGAAAACATTACGTTCACAGTATACAAATGACATTCAAAACAAATGATTAATTGTGTAACGTAACGTGTCGGGGAAACAAAAGTTGCGCAACAGGTTTTTTGTTGCTGGAAGGATTTTAAGTGAGGTAAACATGTTTCCAGTGACACAAAATATGTTTTTGCAACAATTTTGTGAAACTTTTGTTTACCGTAAATACGAGTGTTTATGCACATTTATGATATAGGTACAACATTTATAAAACCCGAATCCATTAGCGATATGTCACCTCTCCAAAAACAAATTAAAATTTAAACTCAACACAAATAAAGGAAAAAAAAATACATTTTGTAAGTACAGTAGGGCCTCGTTAATCCGGAGAGGCAAAAACAAGACCCTTTCCAGATTATCGAGGCGTCCGGATTATAGTATGCCATATTAAATGTTAATAAAACACATGTTTAACCTTAGTTTTTTGAATCAATTTTTAAATTACAGCATATAGACAAAATGTACATGTTCAAAATTACATACAACTATGTAAGGAAATCAGTAAGTTAAAATAAAACATTAGTTAATTCTTCTTGAAAAAGTCTGTAATACTCTTCTGTTTATAATTTTCGCACTTCATTTCGAAAGCCCGGTCTCTAAGTCGACGGAGAAACATAACTTCGTGGCTATCAAATTCGTTATCTTCAGCCCATTTTAATGCAGTGTTTAAAGCTCCTACTGCCTCTGAATTACCAACTTTTGTGATTTTTAGAATTTCAACGCTATTGTCCTCATCTTCCTCATCGTCCTCACACATAGCCGCTCGCACAATCTCCTCATCAGTTAACACTTCATATCTTTGTAACTCGCTTTCGGCACCACCAGCAGCCCATTCTTGAGCTTCTGCCTCACTTATTTGAGGATCATTGGATCCCCTCAACCTGTTAAAAAGCTGGGCTAAAGGAACATCATCTTCTGGTTCGTTTGTTCGTTCCTCCCCCGCGAATCCCATTGCCCGGCCGGATTACAGCGATCACCGAACAAGCGAGAGTCCGGATTACCGAGGCCCTACTGTACCTACACAGCAAATTTTATTTTTTCGTGCATATTAAATTAGTAAATGTTTAATATTTCCTTTGCTGTTTTTGTACTGCCTGGTAACCTTTGGTGTAAGTCAAAACAATAAACTACAATTAAACAAGGTGACAAAAACTAAGGTTTTTCTTCTCATTACTTTTGAACAATGGGATTTTATAAATACCCTTTTGAGAAATTAATATCTACGAAACAACAGTCTCATATAGTTAGCTTAATATGAAGTTAATTATTTTTTCTTTTTTTTTAACTTTGCCCCCCCCCCCCCCCCCCCCCACACTAGGATTTTTTCCTGTATCGTGGGTGCGCTTACAAACACATAAACTCACAAACAGCCAGACCCGGAAGAACTATCTGTAGGCCATACAAATATTTGTTCCGTGAGGGAATCGAACCCGCGACAGCGTAGCAGCCAATGGCTCAGCCACTGCGTCAACCGTGTCGTCAAATTGATGTGTCGTTGAATTGAAATTGATGAAGTTTCAAGAGATTATCAATGAATACTACTTTGTATTAAAGTCGAGCGAACTTCCCGCGACTTCGCACGCGTGCCTTATTTCGCACGCCATAAGTTACGTCTTTTGTTAATGCTCCGCTCCCGTGTGTCGTGATGTTATATAGCCTATGTTACTCAGGAATAATGTAGCTAACTATTGGTGTTTTTTTTTTTTAAATCGGTCTATTAGTTTCGGAGCCTATTTTTTACAAACAAACAAACAAATAAATAAACCTTTCCTCTTTATGAGATCAGTATAGACAATTTAGTCAAAAAATACAAACAGGATTCTAATACTTGTTTTTAAATTCCAAAAAAGTCATTAACTTTGGCTGCTGCTTATTCAAATTCAATGAATATTTAAGGAAATAATTACAGTCCCAATAAGTTGCTATTATTATTAATGGATAAGGAAGTAAAGTGATCATAATATTCATGCTAAAGATTAATGTTTTAATTAGTTATAGTGACTTACCTGAGTGTTCATAAATTTGAATACACTTCCTGCTTTAAACCTTTTGCTCCTTAAAATAAGATACAGAATGTATGCAGTTGCTTTGAATAACTAAAAAAAAATCCTGATATAAGTTATTAAATAAAAAAATATAGAAATAACATTTTCATCTTAGTTATATATTGTTCTAAAATGTACCTTCCACGTGTATGAAGCATTCCATTGTTTGACCAGTTTATCTGCCCTAAGATCTTTCCATGTTATAAACTTGTGGAATGGCTTGCCAGTTTTCCTAGACCAGTTGATAAATGTGCCTCTTTGTGTGGATATGCCCATGGCTGTCATCTGCCCGGCTGATAGACTGGCATCTAGGAACAACAGTTTAATTAATCAATTGATCAATTAACTCATAACTGGACACGAGTTTAATTGTTAATTGCTCAAATCAAATCATATAGTCCTTTCATACAATTGGTCTGGTATATAATAAGTGCTATACTTTTTTAGTGTAGGTTATAAAAATATTAAATAGTATTGCATATTTGTATAGAGCAGCAGTTCTTTTTTTTTTAATTTTTAATGTTAGTCCCGTAGTAAAATTTTAAATATTAGTACTTTCACCCCTTTGATTATCAATTAAATGTCAGTCTGTATTAACATCATTTCATTTGTAATCCACATCAATAATTTAAATTTGTATCCAATATGTTATCATCACAAACAAACAAATAATTTTCTGACTGGAATTAAAATCAAATAAGTTTCATGTAAGAAATAATAAGTAATTACAAGGTGGTTTCATTGTAACTTTGGTGATAAAGTTACCAATTTATTGCCTTATCTTATCTATGTTATGTTACTTTTGTCAGTTCTATAGGATTGGACTGATTTGGCAGAGATAAAGTTATTACCTACTTGCATTTATGCCTTCCAAATTAAATTTTCTGTATAACATATTTTTCTAATTTAGTCCTATTTGGTCTGGTTTGTTGTTAAGCAATCATAATTATCTCTCAACATGTTTATGAAAAGAGGTGGATGTTAGAATGATGGTTTTGGAAATGCATATTTAAAAAAAGATAAAAGTGTCAAAGCAACATGCTGTACCCTTCCCTACTCAGAACTAACTTTGATTTCCTATACCTATTAATCATTCCTTTTATTCTCATTATGAATAAATGTTAATTAGTAACATGAAGTTTTCTTTTTTAATTGTAAACAAGCCATATTTATCCCACTTATATTGTGTTCATTACAATACATTAATTTGATAAGTTATCTTATCACAATTTAAGACACCAGTCCAATCAGCACAAATATTTGTATGAAGCTAATCATTTAAAAGTGGAACAATTAATTATTATAAACTTAAGTACTTACTATATGTAAACAGTGACTTATTATTATATAAAAGGTGTTTTTGTTCATTATAGAATTATTTAGTATTTATTATATACAGCTAGTACCTAGAAATTAAAAAGATGCATGTAACTTACCTCTCAATGATTTCTGTACCACACTGACTACAGAGGTCCATAGCTCATCTGGATCTATTTCAACAAAACCAGGGTGCGGATAGTGTAGTACTACCTAAATGATAGAATAAAATGTTATAAATACGCGACAGTTTTTAATTTTCACTTAAATTTATCAATTTCTCTGGCTCAAAAAATGTTAAATAAGCACACATATTTAATTATGAATCAATTGCCACGGACATATAATTATTATTATATTAAAGCACTAATATTTAGGTAATTTTATTTAATTCAATACCTGATCAACCGCTTTTCCTACAGTTTCGGCTCTAGAATTATAAATAAAAGAGCGAATTGTGCTAGTTCCTATGTCCAGAGTTAAAATATATTTTTCTTCCATGGTTCTTTACAACTCTTAGTCTTCCACACAACTAATTTACTAGGGGACGCTTAAATGAATAATATCGTTTGCGTATTGTATTCGTCCGCACTCATTTCTCTTGAAATACAATACAAATTGACATCGACTTTACAAAGTCGGTCAACACTCCAAATGTCAAAGTCAAGTCGAACCGCAACCGAAAGAAATGTCAAAATTGTCAATCAAATCCGAAATAAAGCGATCAGTTTCACGCAAATGTTTCACTCTACTTCGTAGGCTATGTTCGCAATACAATGGTCTCGCAGTCGCAGTATCATCTATCAAACTATGTATTAGTGCTTGTTCTAGCTGGGCACTGAGCTAAAGGAAAAACCATTTTTCTATATGCCTCATGGCAAAAAAACTTTTCATAGGTAAGGTAATAAGGTTAGCAGTCAGCACATTAAGCTATCCCAAACTGTCAAATTTTCCCAATTAAATATGAACCTTATTGTATTGTCATGAAGTTGAAAATCTATCAAAGTAATTTGACAGATTGGGGTAACTTGATGTGCTGGCCTCTGTACATCGCTGTACATACATACATAACATAACTTACCTTTCTGTTTAGAACACAAACCTGTGGCAAAAAAGAACTGTCCAGTCACTAGTGGTAGTCACACAATCACAAAAGTCAAGTTTTGCATGCCAGTCGGCACAGGCGGCGAGGCCTTTATTGGTTTTTATACACACCTAAAATCTCAGTTTTTCCAAACAATGTTTTGCGTCTATTTGGGTTTTTTGCCAGGGATTGCTTATCCAATCTCAATCCAGTGATATTTTTTTTCTAAAAATAAATCGACTAAACATAAAACACACGCGCATCATTATGCTTTGTACATGACTATGTTTTTTCAAAATGGCAACATGAATCTGTGGCTGACAGTCAAGCGCGTTTTGGATCTTTGAACGCTAGAAATTGTGATGTAAAAACGAGAAAAATAAATGTTTACTGGCCATCATGGCGAATCCAAGAAAATTTAGTGAAAAAATTGCCCTCCATCATCAAAAACAGGCAGAGGAAACAGCTGCTTTTGAACAGATTATGCGCGAAGTTTCCGACGCAACCCAAAGGGTATGTCGCCTATTTACTCAGGCAGTCGCTTCCTGGCCGTCAAATGTGCCCGCCGACGTAAACAATAATCCATTACAATATACTTATTGCGCCTAAACAACAAAGTGAACATATTTTTTCATTTAACTCAAAAGCAAAATACCATTCAGTTCTGTGTGCATAGTTACAATTATTGTCATTGTCAAAATGAATAGTGAGTCTATTTGGTATCCTACACAATAGCTAGTTAGAATATTATGAGTGTTTCATCTCCTAAAGAAACTAAGGAAATATAAAGTCTCATTCCTCAATTATACTGATGACAATAGTTACATATCAGTGAATATGATAGTAATAAATACATCTGACTTCAGACATATTGTGAATCTAGTCATACTAACATTGTTTTGTGATAATAACAGGGTTCATTACGATTGTGTTATAATATACAAGTTATAATTCCAATTTGATTTGAAGACATGCAATTTATTGTCTTTTGAAATGAACAATAATAATGTCAATAGTGAGAGTACAGTCAAGAGATGGTCAGGCATCATGATTACAGGTTAATTCAAGTAAAGTAGCCAGAGTCAAACCGCCCCCCGAGCCTAGTGATAATGTTGAGTCAACACTCCGGCCCGCACAGCAAGGCTTGGGCACGTTCCGCAGTGGCTCCCTGCCAAATGTGGCTGCACCACAAACTACAGCCAATGAACTGGAAACAATTAAGGTTCCTTTGTTTTGGAATCTGATCATTATAATCCCTAATAGCATAAATCTACCAGTTTATGATCTTGCAGGTAGTAAAAACCTTGGGGAATTCCATTGGCATACTATTTGCATTTTCTAGCCAATAACTTGCTTTCTAAATGTTTTTAAGACCTACTTGGGTAATTACCTGCAAGATTTTATTGTACTGACTATATGATTTATGGTAGAATGCTATGACCTATTTTTGTTCTGTAGTGGTGCAGTTGTAGCTGGCTGAAATGATTTTTTTATTATTTTCCTAAAGTTTTGTTTAGTTTATTCTCTTTGTTTCCTATGCTGTTTTTGTTTTTACGCATATTGAAAAATATTAACAGCTGATGAAAGTAACAATAAAACAGTTTCATTGACGATAAGGGTGCTAGTTGCCTTGTCACCTTATAAAAACTTACTTGAAATAGAATCAAATGCCTGTAATAATAAACCTATAATGTAGTAATTCTTATTAACAGAAAACTGTGTCGAACTCATATTTACATTATAACATGTGTTCTAATAATTTTTCTTGTTCACCAAAGTTAACTCCGTCATCTGTTCACTCACACATTTTAAACAGGTTTAACAAAAGTATGAATGTCTGATCATTTATTATCAGTGTTCTTTTTTTTAATATTAAAAAAGCAAAGGAGTGTTTATTTGCTTTTCCTGCATTGTGTGCATTAAAAATATGGTTTAATAGAAATCTTTTGTTTCTTAGCATTATTATTGATTGATAAACTGCAATATGTATTATCTATAGTGAAATGGCATGTTGCATCCTTGTAAATATTCCAATTTTATTTAGTACCTACGTTTTAGTGGATTTTTTATACATGAGTAAATTGTTTCCCGCACATAGATGTAGTCTTATAAATCTATTTGACATGCTATATCACCCTGTTAGCATAAAATAATTGATTGTGAATATTTTAGTGTTATTGTTTTGCTCCCTACAGTGCTATATGTAAAAGTATGTAAACATCAAAATTCACATTTCTATTAATGTATGCCAAATTAGCAAAAATCCTTTGAATGCACTATGTGTATCATATATTTTTGCATTCCTTACACATAGTTAAGACACCTCATTTACCTACATACAGTTAAATATACCTATTTAATAAAATAGTGATGTGTACAGGAAAAATACGAGAAAACACGGCATGATTTGTATTGGTATTTCCCGCCAAACTAACCAAACCGGAATCATAGCGCGGCTTTCGAAATGAATGGGAACCCCAGTAGAACCGGTGTCGCATAGGCGGCCTTAACTGGGCGGGAAATGTCAGCTATTTCAGAAATATAGCTTCTCGTTTAAACATCGTCGTAGTCTTACATTCTTGAATTAAAGTTGTGTAGGTATCTTGTTAATATGTTGTTGTTTTTTGTCCTAGCCGGAAGAATTACCGTTATCGAACCAATATGCTATGGCTGGGGGCCGGAGCGGCGGCACGTCGCCGTCGCGCTCGCCGGGCGCGGCGGGGCAGCGGGGCCGTGCCTCCTCGTCTGTCGGCCCGATGCGCCGCCCCGCCGACCGGAGGCACGACACCAGCCCCTATGGCAGCACTGTCTACTTGAGGTAACCTTGTTATCATTTAATTGCGTAAAAAGTTATTAATTATAGCATATTAATCTAGTTACAGGCCGCTATAAAACAATGTGCTAAACATTTTTTTCCTCCTTTGTTCCTCGGACTGATAGAAGACCTAGTTTTTAGGGCATCCAAAAATAAGTATGCATAAATCCACACGCACACAACCGTTTTTTTGTAACTCGTAACAAAAAATCGAAATCCATCACCTTCCAAGTTGGCTTTAATTTGTTATTTTCCGCACTGTATGTTCTTTGTTGTACAGAGGACACGGGCGCGACTAAACAATACAAAATATAATTTAATTTCACTAATAATTCAATAAGTGTAACTGCACTTTACAGCCCTCGAGGTTACAATAATTAAATCAGTCGCTAACTATACTCTTTGCGTCACTTCTAATCATGGCAGTCATGCTGAATTATTATCTAAAATACCAAGTCGCAAGAAGTCGGCGGACGAACAATTTATTTTAATTCCAACACTAGGAACGTTGATAATTATAAATTATGTACTAAGTTCATGAGGTAAAATATTTTGTGAATCATTTACATGTCATGTTAATTCAAGTTTCATTGTAAGTCGTTCTAAGAAACTCATTCATATTAAATTATAATTGTTTTAAACGACGTAACTTGTCAACAAACAAACAGGAAACAACACGATATACTAAGATATAAGGACAAACCTTTTAATATGTAGTCACTTATTGGTAAAAAAAAACCATAAATTATTATACGTGAATCGGTTTCAGATAACTATAGCGCTTATGTTATTTAAAAACAATGTTACGTCAAAAAAAATACCATAAAACGTATCAGGTTTTGCTTTTCTATGAAGTGCTTCAGATTGACTTATAAATTATAGAACTTGTATAAATTTAATTTATTCCGTCGACTAATCTTATAATGATCTCAAATTTAAGAAGAATTTGCCGTATGCAAGTTCTGAATTTCGACTGTATTTAATTTTTTTAAAGGCCTTGCATAGGTACCAATAAAATATTGATAATTTAAAACAATGTAAGTAAGTTTTTTTTATAGACCACGATATAAAACCATGAAATAAAAAAAGCCGTGGGACTAGTAATCGATTGTTTATTGATCAACTACTAACTGTTTTCCTGCTTATCTCTGCTAAAATTAAACCGTCGTGTCTTTACCATGTTTTAAATATTACGTCACTTCTGGAAATTACAATTCAATTATAATGCGTAATATTCTACTGTGTAAGGAAACTCGTTACACTGGTTTCAAATACGTTAAAATTTGTATGTAGATGAGATTATTTTAGTTATGATTAGTGATGTTCCCGGGAATATTTGCGTAATTGGCAACTTTACTAGTGTTACGTAACTATTAAAGTTACTGTCCGTTTAGTTTAGTTTGACTGCCCCGTTGGTCTCGTTGTCGCAAGCGCGACTGATAAGCGAGGGGTCTTGGGTTCGATTCTCAGGTAACGCAGAAAGTGTTATTGGGGAATTTAAGAATTAAGAATTTCTCAGTAACAGCGAGTTTGGAAGTTGGTGGTGTGACACCCCCGTGTCTCGGTAAGCTCGTAAAGCCTTTGGTTCTGCGCCTGATCTCTCCCCGGTCGTGTCGGATTGCCGTCCCATCGTATATATCACTATGAGAGTGAGGGAAAATGGAGTGCATCTATGTTTGCGCCAACTTTTGCACTATAATATCTCCTGTATACTTGGCTAGTGTCTATTGAGATTAGCCGCTGTGACCGAAATCCGCCGTGATCGGTTGGGAGGATATTATTAAAGACTAGGGAAAAATTCTGTTGCACTGCCTGCAGTTGCTCTTAAGGACAATCCATAGCGAAGTTGCCACTAGGGAAATACTAAAAAGCGGGTGTCTGGACAAAATATGATTCATCCAATATTCTTAAGGAAATTCCTCAAGAATTCTTTACGAATCATAACTGAGAAATGGTTTTTTGGATTCTGGAAATTGGTGGCGTGAATATTTCAAATGTCGGCCCTCTCACGAGAATTTTTATAGTTTTTTCAACTAGTATAAGAGAACTTTATTTTCTACGCCTTCCAAAACACATTTTTCAGGGGTTATCGACAATAATGTTGACTACGTTTTCTATCAGTCATTTACAGAACCCTTTAATATGGCTGAAGATTAAAAAGTGTGTGTTGATTGCAGTCCACCGCCGGACAGTAATTGGCGGCGTACGAACTCTGACTCGGCGCTACACCAGTCGTGTGGCGTGGAGCAGCAAGCAGTGGCACAGCCACTATCCCCGCACCGGACCATGCACTCACACGCTCACCCGCATCTGCATCCACACCAGAACCACCATCGGAGAGGTGAGAGATAGCTCTTAATTATATGTACATCCATAGAAAAAAACACACATTAACATAAAGACGCGAACTGAAGATGGTGGTGCTTATCGTGCCTTCTCAGTCGCTCGTTATACTTTGCGATTGAAACAGCATGATAAAATACTTTGTTTGGACGCCATTTTGAATTCATTCTTTTATTGTACGATTGTGAAGTATACCTCGCAATCCTTCAAAAACAATACATACAAATAATTACATTCACAGCTATATACATTTATCTTAAATACACTACCCAAACTACCAAAACATTGCCTTTACACTGCCCAAACAAAACCTATACATCAGGTATATATTTATTTATTTTACCTTAACATAAAACGTTAGCCAATTACATTGTACATAAATCTATACATAAATATAAATTCGTAACACTGACTAAATATTTTCATACATTTCTTTCAGGTGATATCCACTTAGATGTGTTAGCACCAATGAACCCCGCAAATCGGCCGAGATCGTCATGTGAAATACCCAGGATACCTAACAATAATAAGTGAGTATTTAATAAATTATTTTATGTTATTGATGACACTTGGAAAAAACGTGCAATTTTATCCCTAAGCTCGCAACTTGAATGACTTTAACCATAAAAGTTACGAAGTGTTTATTGTGCACTGCATTAATAAACATCTTTTATAAAATGTGATTCATCTCTTATGTGGATATGCAACAACGTAGTAGTGCCTAAAATGAATACTGGGACAATAACAATGTTTATTTATGAGTAATCAAACCTGTATGTCAATATGTAGAAATTTGCGAATCTGTATTGTAGCTAAGATGTCTAATTGTTTTGTAATGTAGTTGAATTTGTCATAGGAGCGGGTGACAATACCTACTTTAGATTTTATTTATGATCACTAAATCTTGCGGCTTTTCCAGGTATTTAGTCACCTCACTTGACGTACCATATATATATTTGTTAGGTGACCTATACGTAGTTTAGTTGTACACTGACGAGGTGACAACTTTGATTATCACGATATGAAATCAATGTGCCTAATTATAATTCTCCTTCTTCTTCTTTATCGTGTGGAAGGTCTAACGACCCCACACACCGCTAGTGACAGAGTTTCTAAACCGCCTCAAGGGCCTCTGACATGGTTAACAATGTCATAAACCGAAGTTAATTATAATTATAACGGTGAGAGTAACTCATGTACATAATGAAAGTAATAATGTAAAGTATTAATACGTTTTCTGTTTAGCACGTATGACTGTTTCGACAGCTTGTACGCGGGCGGGGAGGGCGCGGGCGGGCTGGGCGGCGCGCTGGGCTGCGAGCTGGCCGTGCCGGGCGGCTCGCTGCCCGACCTCACGTCGCTGCACTTCCCGCCGCCGCACTACGCGCCGCACGCGCAGCACGCGCCGCACGCGCAGCACCCGCCGCACACGCCGCGCGCCAACGACTACCAGCCCCGATACGTACGTGTGCCCGCCATCATCCACCACATCTCACTGTGTCACGTTCGCAAGGGTTGTATCGTCTATTTGTGTTCTAATATCAAACTGATCGCCGATCCGTCGCGGTCCGTCGAGCGTAGTGATAAGAACCTCGGTCGAATCTCACGTGTTACTCACGCGGCACTCGCGTGATAATAGTAATGGGTTTAAGTAAAAGCGACAGTATAACGTGCGCTTGCGCAACACGTGCGATTGAAATAAAGATTTAATTACTGTCGGTCTCCTAAGTAATTCCCGATTGCCAAGAAATGGAAATTATCGGTAATATAAGGGTATGTAGCAAATTTGATTATAGTCTATTTTTTTGGCGACCGACGTGTATGAAGGGGGTAGTGGTAGTTGTCTCGGGGAGGAATTGTCGCGTCGTTCGGTGATTACGGGTGTTGTGTGCCGGGCCCGGCTGATGGTGTGGTGGTTGCAGTCGCCGACGTCGCCGGGCGCGGTGTCGCCGGGCGGCGGCAGCGTGTCGCCGGCCACGGGCGGGCTGTCCCCGGCGTCCGGCTCGCCCGTGGGCGCGACCGTGCCGCTGCCGCACCAGCACAGGGACCACGTGGCGCCGCTCTACGACGCACAGGTCGGTCCATCTGCGACAAGCGACCAACTCTACTGTTCCGATGTCTCCCGAACTGTTCCGTTGTCTCCCGAACTGTTCCGATTTCACCCGAACTGTTCCGATGCAATACGAAATGCCGATTGTGTTTTTTTTTCCCCCCGTACTTCGATGGGGGATAGTTTCCATAAAATTCAATGTGTCGAGCGCGATTTCTGGTTAACTTAGGTAACGCTTGTTTCTGCATTAGAAAGTAGTTGCCATTATTTCGTAAGGTTTGATTAGATTGAATGAAGTGTAAAATAATCGCAGATGCAGGTTTTGCATGACCACTTAAATAGTTTTATTTCCTGAAATTAAAAAAAATACCGTAATGTTAACTTGGTAAACAAATTAGCTGTTGTATTTCAAAAACATGAATGAGTGAGAATCGTGAGTCTTGCTTTGACTTCTCCAATATTGTTTCGTCCATACGTATGACTCACAAACTGCGTCTACGCCGCGGAAATCACACAATAATCAATTTACATTGCAAACCAAATCTGTCCACTATTAAACAAGTATTGCAGTATCGATTGATCGAACATTACTATGCAAGAATTTATGCGTCGGTCTAACCAACCAGTATTGTATTTCAAAATTGGCGTGTAGCTCCCTTACCCGAATGCTAGTAGCGTTGCATTATGTAGATGGCTACTGGATTAGTAATTACCTTAGGGTCGCTATACACTAAAACGGATCGGCCTATTCGGTTCGGCGTTCTCAATACAACCTTTGAACGTTGTATTAAACTTGCCGAACCGAATGCCCCGATCCGCTTATGTGTATAGCGCCCCTTATAGTGACTGAATCATATAGTAATCAATTAGTTGGTAGACGACAGTGTACAGTAGCTCTAACATTGGCCTGGAGACGTTAACATGTGGCTCACCAGTGAGCACTCACTTCCGATAATTTAACATTTTTGTTGTTTTTGTTATGTTTGTGTTTATTTGCTTTCTACACAAATCATTTTTTGTTTATTTCAGAATCACTTATCTGTACCAAACACAAATAATTATCTTCATCATAATAAGGTTCGTTTTCTTTTTTAACCTCCTCTTAAAATTTTACTCCCGCTCATTCTTTACAGGCGGTCGCTTGAATGCTTTGAAACGCTGTCTGTTGTTGGTGCCAATATTTTTGATTATTATCTATAACAGAGCTGGGTCTCGCTAATATCCTACATTGTATCTATGTCTTTGACATTCATTCTATATTTCGTCTTTTTCATTCATCACATTGGTGCTTCGTGCATGAATCGACGGTATTAACTTGTTGTCAGCTAACCATGAACACTAACTACATTTTCAAAGCAATATATTGCTTATTTCGGCACCTCCGCACTAAACGACACAAATTACCTCCGTATCCTCTTGTCATAATATATTTCGGATGCATCTTATTATTTATTGGTAACTCTTTTTATAGGACGATTAAAGATTTTTATCATCTTATTTATTTTAATGATTTCTAAAACTGTTTATGTATATTGAGTAAAATGATGACACAAACGTGCCATTCGCGTTATAAGAAATGAATAGCGGAATAATTAAATATAAATAAATATTTATACTAATAAAGGTCGTCACTCATGTCATTGATACTTTAGCTGGTGTGAGGTTAAATACATAGGTTATTTTCTGGCGGGGTTACGATGGAATGTCAGCTGAAGTTGAAAGACAAATGAATGGCGACCCTTACATTTAACTATTTATTTGCTTTAATCACTAAAATATTCTCAACTTAACTAAAAAACATTTTAGCACATGTCATAATTCTAAAAACTTTATAATAATAATATTAACATTGTTTAACGATTATGACTAACTAACTTCATAATCAACGTTAGAATTATGACGTGCTGCATAACTAATATTGAAGTATTAATCACCGTAAAACTATATTATAATTTATGACACAAGTTTTACGTAAGCTTGCAAATAAAAAATAATAAATACATTTATTGATTGGCATGATTACTTGCATATTATTTTACAGCAGTTTCTTTAAAATTTTATAAATTTATTAACTGACTTATTATATCAAACAATACAGCGGTTTTTTCTTTACATTTTCGAGAAAAGCAGCCTTATTACGTAACACACTGACAATCTCGCTTTGATTTAGACAATTCCAAAATATTAATTGGGCTTTTTTTTTCATATATATACGATTTTCCAAACATAATGAAGAATTGATTATTAATTTCCTTCAAAATTCTTCGGATTGTGAGACCCACTTTCGTCAAAATCACTAAATACATTTAGTGCCTAAACGTATTTAGAACATCATTGCATCCTTGTCACATTTTTAGAAGATGACAGAGGCAGAATGATAATTTAAGCAGATTTAGTCATAGGCGTATATAAGGGGGGGGGGGGGCGTGCCCACCCCAGGCTGTAGGGCTTGCCTTCCGCCTAACCGCATTGCATCGCATCGGCCATGGCATCTTAGGAGCCAGGCCCCCCCTGAAAACTAACTCTAGATACGCCAATGGATTTAGTGCTTAATATATTTAGTGATTTTAGTGAAAGTGGGGCTTAATGTGTTAAATACGTAATTGGGGTGCGGAATATGTGTTATGTTTTGTACAAAATGTAATTTTATTTAAAGAATCGATCACATGCAGCTGGAAGATCATTTTGTTGCCATTTTGACAAATCTACGTAACGGTTCACTTCATAATTAATTTTATATTAGCTTCTACATAATTAATTCGGTCCTAACTGCATGTACAAATTGGCTTCTGGCTAAAAACAGTGTGATGCTGTTTGATTTTTAACTTTATTGCAAATGAATAAAGCAGATGGTATCAAATAATAAAAATAATCTAAAAGGTATTTGAACTTAGTCAATTCAACATTAGACTTCCATGATATTTGAGAATACAGGTTCTTAATCTCTTTTTTATTCTATTAAAAAAAAACCGCATTCATTCAAAGATT
Organism: Caradrina clavipalpis; assembly: GCA_932526535.1. Lineage (NCBI taxonomy): Eukaryota > Metazoa > Arthropoda > Insecta > Lepidoptera > Noctuidae > Caradrina > Caradrina clavipalpis. Next base: position 7,502,249 of record OW052103.1, read on the forward strand.
AAAATTAGATAATAAAGTTGACATTTTTGTGATGAAAGTTGAACAGAATGAATACCTAATTTATAAACATAACGGATGCAAATGGCAGCATCAGTTTTATATTTACATTATTTCGGAACTAAAAAATTTAAGTGAATAGTTAAAACTCTGATACCAATCTGCTAATGCCCTTCAGCCAAATGTATGATTTCAAAGGAGCCTTGTAAAGTTGCTTAACTAATAATCCTTATCACTGGTCACACTGTTTTCTATCAAGATTCGTCACTACGGGCTAATATGAGCGCGCGACTAAATTTTCTCTCCGTTATATCTTACGACGAATAAACATATGACTATGCATAAATATGCAATGCCAAAAAAATCGACCCACCCCGTGCTTTTCCATTTGAAATAAGATACTTAACTGTAAAAATTCGAATAAACTTTTAATACCTATGGTAGATAAAAAAAGTAAGGTATCAATAACCCAATTGAAAATTGTACTTAAAATTGTGTTCAGTTTTCTTTTTTTAAATATCGTCTCTCAAATTAAAAATAAAGGGGTGGGCCAATTATTTTGCACTTAGGGTCAGTTCACACCGAGACGCGACTCTGCGCGCACCTTTTGATAGATCGACTCAAAAGATAACTTTATTTACTACACGAAAAGATACACATTTCATTATTTGAATTCGGAATACGTTGCACCTTCACACAATGAAATTTGTATCTTTTCGTATAGTAAATAAAGTTATATCTTGAGTAGTTCTATTAAAAGGTGCGCGCAGCTTCGCGTCTGACTGACCTTATGTATATTTACCTCTCGACGATAAAACTTCGTCGCATGCGCATGTTAGCCTGGATGTTGCGATGACGTCACGTGTAACGTTCTCGTTTCGACTGGTTGCAGAACATGTCGCCTTTGGACCACGGCTGGATACCCTCCGGATACCAGACGCACTGTAGTCCGCCCTCGCAATATTCCTCAACGTCAAACATTAACATACCTTCACCCACGGTACGAAACTACTACTTTTTTATCTATTTTTAAATTAATTGTATTTTTTTTTCTCAATTCTTCGTGGACAAAACTTGTTGTTTAAGTTTAGAGCTATTGTCATTTTATTATTGATTTTAAGGATTGAATGAACTGGCCAGTAGTTTTGAAACTACATAATGGAAATTCTCTTTGCTCACGTTTACAACTAGCAACAAGTTTGATTGATCAAGTCTTTTTGTTTATTCTATCTTATATCCCATGATATCCCATCGCTGGGCAAAGACCTCCCCCAAGTTCAAATCAAGATCGAGCCATCAAAATCTGTAAAATATCGCCTCAGCTCGACATTTTACAGATTTTGATGTCTACTTACTATTTTTATCATCAAATCCGACGATTTGATAATATAAATAGTTGTTCATCAAATCACTTTTCAATAAATTCAACAGCAGAAAAACCGATTGTTGATCCTTTGTTACCAATATAGATTTGCAAAAATTCCAGATGGTGCACAGTCCAGGGAGTCCGGTGGAATCACCACAAACAGACTACAATAACCTACACCAAGCGCTATTACAACCCTTCGAGCAAATCACAATGGTAAGTCAGAAAACACAAACAAAAAATACATATTTATCCTTACACGTTGAACGTAAATCAAGCTAGTTTCCGTACACACATGTCGTGAATATTAATGTTCAAGGACATGAACAGTTAAGTTATGAATAAGACAATCATTTAGCGCTGGCCACTATTAATTCCATTATAAATAATGCGTGACATGCCTCGCGGTACGATTATCTGTCGGCCTTGACCGCAGCTCTTGTTATATAAGTACAAAGGAAATGTAGCAGTGAATGAAAACAAAGAAGATTCCCTTATTCGCTTCTACCTTTTTCGTGTTTAGGGACTAAAGCAGATTAGTATGTCTTTCAGGAACAAAAACAGTAATAGAATATTATCTGGCTATACATTCATTCCATTTTTATGATCATCAAAATCATGGTCGCCATATAAAAAATGCTAAAAGGTTACATATTTTTTTTTATATCGTTAGATGGCTAACCGTCATTCAATAATATTGATTGTACAATAATAAATACTAAACAATCTTAATATTATTTTATTTCAACTAGTTATTACTTAAAACAAAACTCTGCAGTAGGCAAGTAAAAATATAGTTGTTAAAATTTAAATATTTTAATTCATGCCAAAAATATAAATTATAAAAAGTCAGTTATTTTTCTAAAAAAATAGTTTAAGTACTGTTAATAGTTATTTGCTAGCTATAAAAATAAACAATAACTTCATTTCAATGGTACATAATAATATTATATTCAAAAGTTTATTTGCTCAAACATTATAGAAGCAGAAGCATACTTGCGTCATTCGCAAATTTTTTCAGGTGCATATTTAAATTATATGAATACAAATTATTCTAAATAACGTTACTTGATAGTAAAACACCTCCGTGTTACGTAAAGAACGTAACGTAACTTTTAAAATAACAATAATATTACTTTATTTATGCTTCAATGGAACAAACAGCAAGGAATTGTAAGTAGTAAAACAATAATCAATTGAAATGTATTGTTTACACACTGGTATATATCTCTTATCATCAAAAATGTAGTTAAAAGTTATTACAGAAAGGCGAATTGAGACTAGATACTAATTTTGGCACAAATTGAAAAGGAATAAAGTATTTAAAACGCACATTATGATAAAGTTGCACTTCATCAGTCATCAAGTTAAAGCCAGCACATAGAGAATATACCTAATACAATGTTTATATACTGATATATATATACAGGTATGTGAGACTGGTTTTATATGAGTAAATATATTAATATTTATTGCGCAGACAAACTGGTCTCATGTGCTTGACCTGCCGCTGTGATAACAATAGCAACGGTAAAGTTACTCTCTGTCAAATGCTAATGTAATTATATCATTACCTAGTAGGTAGGTATACGATGCTTTGATAGCTGTAACGGCGCGATTATACCTACCTTAATTGTTATATCCAGATGTTAGCAAAGTATTTATCTATACTAATATTATAAAGAGGTAACATTTGTTTGTAAGTTTGTAAGTTTGTATGTAGGGGGTAATCTCTGGAAGTAATGAACCAATTTTAAAAATTGTTTCACTGTTAGAAAGCTACATTATTCGTGAGTGCTATAGGCTATATAACATCACGCTACGACCAATTGGAGCGGAGCATCAATGAAAAATGTGGCAAAAACGGGGAAAAAATATTCTTTTTTAGGGCTTTTGTTGCGTGCGCTGCGTAAACGGTTAAAGTTACGCAAAAATAATGTATCAGAGAATTGTTCCTCTTAAAATATTCTAAAAAAAAGTCCGCGGTAGTACATGCCTATCTTTAAAGGTTGACTCAGTATAGCCATTTTTATGGGCAGACAATTTGTTTTAAAATAATGCATTATTTGCGAAGGTGTTTTTATAAACATAGTATTAATCCTTATCAACATAAATACGTTATTCATCACAAGTGTTTAATTTTGAACAAAATTGCCCTTTACATCATTTAATTTCAATAAATATCTTAGGAGATATCACAGTTTTAAAATAACTTCGCAGCAAAATAATGAATCTACGAGACATTCCGTAGCCTTTACCTCAGTTGCCTCAGAATAACAGATTATAGGCTACATAACATCGCGCTTTGAGCCACGGGAACGGAAAAGCAACCAAAATCCTAACGTAACGCGGGTGATACCGCGGGGCACAAGGGGGTAATCTCTGGATCTACTGAATCGATTTAAAAAAATATTTTACCCATAGAAAATACGTTATATGTAAGTGTTATAGGGTATTTTACATCTCGCTATGACACACGGGAGCGGTAACCCGAGACGTATCCTAGAGGGTGAAATAAGCCACGCGAACGAAGTCGCGGGCAACAGCTAGTATCTATAAATATTCAAACTGGAATATCTACATTCCAAGAATACAACAAAAAATCTAATAATAATTTACTAGCGAATTGCCCGCGATTTTGTCAGCGTGGCTTATTTCACCCGCGTTATGTCTTTGGTTACTGCCCTGCTCCCGTAGCTTGTAGCGTGATATGTATAGCCTATGTTACTAAGGAAGATTTTAGCTATCCATTGGTAAAAAAAAATTAAAAATCTGTCCAGTAGTTTCGGAGCTTATTCGATACAAACAATCAAACAAATCTTTCCTGTTTATAATATAAGTATACATGATAGGTACGTCTGCAAAATTGACTAATATTTGTTTGTAGTTTATATTACATATACGTTTCCTTCTATTAAAAAAAAACACAAACCAACTTAATGCTATGTCGAATGCGTTCTATGACGCATGAATAATACAGGTTTTATTTACGTCGTGTGGCATTGTATACATTTTTTGCTAACAATCAAAATGAGCTTGTATCGTCTTTATGCATAATACAATTTCAAGAGGCATCAATACTAAATCAAATAATATTCTTTTAGGACTCTGAACATAAATAGATACCAACGATTGACACACACATAACATACCATCAGGCCTGTATTCCCCGAAGTGTTAGGCAGAGGTGTACTAATGTATGTTTTTAGGTTCTATGTAAGAGGGAGCGAACAGTTGAGTTTAAAAAAAAAAACCGTCGTTGTTAATCGTTGTGTCTGTCATCGAGGCTTGTGTGGCAGTCTCTATCCAAAGCTTAATGCAATATATTAACACCTGTATACCCTGTAAAATGTTGATTTATATACGTACACAGTCAACTAAATTAAAAAATGTATTATTTCCATTGAAACAAATATCAACTTTACTCATATGGTAAACAAAGGTGATTTTAAAATTATCACTACCTAAAGTTGAAAATTTTATTTAAAAAAAAATTCAAGTAAATCTAACTTGATATGTAGGCGCTAAAGTTACTTTTCCGAAATAAAATAATTTGCAAACTAAATACTGAAGGCAGTTTAGGTGTCTTTTTCCTATATATTTGACAGACTGTAACTGTACATAAGTGTGCTAGTGTGTAATATGTGTAATATTGGTGGATGTTGGCCAAGGATTGGGCGCAGCTGGTGCAGAGCCTCGTGGAGTCAGGCTGGACCGCGCACGTCCAAGTGGCGGAAAATGTACGACACCTCCCCCTCACGCATTTATAGTGACGTTATGTGATGGGTGCGCGATTGCACCGCCGATTGCAAACAAAAGTAATTAATACCATACAAAATAATGTCTAAGCCTGAAAGTAAATAGAAATTTAAAAAGAAACAGATTTTCTGACACTGATTTTCTGGTCTTTTTGTCCCCAACGTCAGCGTCAATAAAGATCTTATCCAAGTAGCATAGTATTGGCTTACCTTTCCGCGAATATATTGGTGTGAAAAGCGGTGAAATCATGCACCTCTCACAGATTCAATATTGAGGTATTATTACGTGTCGTAACACTTATTTCCACAGATATTATTATTATTAGCGCACGTACCTTTACGAGTTAGCCTTTACAATAAGCGCTGGAGCTCTTTTCACGTTTCATTTTATTATCGCGACGTCCCTTCTAGGGGAAATGGACAATCATTATTAAATTTTGGCAAAACAGTTCTTATTCTTATCACCATAAGGTCCGCTTTTGATACTTAACCTGGACCTTTATTAAAATATATGAAACTTTCTTGAACGTAGAGTGTTCATTTCCTGTAGTTAAAGTCTTAAAAGTACTATTCTACGTCATTCAAATATTTATATTGTTTAAAAATAACTTGATATAATACAAAAAGTTTACAAAATAGTACTATTGAGAATTTGTCTTTAATTTGCATATTTTTTTCAAAGAGTAACATTATATTATATATATACTTAGGCATGCTCGGCAACTTACTATTTTGCAAGTAAACAGTAGATTGTAAGAAATAATCTAGTTAATTACTTGTATTTTCTTTTAATAGTCTTAGTTAAACTTGGTTGCATACAATAAACAATATTCTTAGTGATTCAGAGAATACAAATCATTACGAATTGTTATTGTCATGAGCATGATTATCGCACTCTAGCCAGGCCAGTTACATTCATAAGCATAATGCTGTTGCTATGAAAATGACTTGACAAATATATAAGCCGGCCAACAAGTACGTTTTACGCTTCAATTCATAAATCATAACCATTATGCTTGTGATTACATTAGTAAGTACATAATTTTAACTAGTTATTATTTTGACAGTCCTTATTTGTAATACAGTCAGTGTTTTATTTTAAAATGTTGTTCAGTGGCTGTATCGCTTCCGTTTTTACAACCTCATTAGACATTGTACCTAACGTTACCATGAATCTGATATTGCGGTAGTGTTAGTGACGTCATGTGTTTTTATTTTCAGAATTTGCTGCGTTTTCTCGTTGTTTTATCTTGCTTGCCATTTATTGCGTTGTCTGTGGAATAGAGTAGTGATGTGTTTACTTGTGTCGACAGCTGGACAGCCCGGTGCCGAGTTACAACACGACGTATCTTAACCACGGGTCACCGCACTCGCCGCAGACGACAAACAATTCATCATTATCATATCCCCAGGTCTGTATTGCATACAAACATACTCATACTGCTTGTCATAACAGCGACCTTATTGAGGAGTTTTTTATAATCTGAAAAAAAAAAAAAAACTTATACTCCTATTACCTTCTGCGATGCAGAATTATTATGCTAGAGAAGGAGGTGGCGGGACATCTGAGGCGGTGAACCTCTCGTCCCAGCTGCCGCGGGAAACGCTCCGGGCGTCGGGAGCCGCGAGACACTCTCGTCTACCGTAAACGCAGGCCTGTGGACGGTGAGCAATGGGTACCTCACCGTCCGTATGTTCGCGTTCGTGTTCCACGCGTGCCCCAAACAGATGTCAGCAAATTCGAGGGCCGATGCCTGTCAGCGTAATGCGCGATACTGGAGGCGCGTTATCTCTTTCGGTCAACCGACCGAAAGAGATAACGCGCCCCCGATACGCAAACGGCACAAGAAGAAACATGGATGGGTTTTTGTCAGTAAAAGTCTGACACTAATTGCGGGAGAAGTCATTTGATGATTTCCCATCCGAAAAAAAATGCTTGTATTAATTTGTGTACTGTGTGCAGTCGACGCAGACGAGCTGCGGCAGCGGCAGCGGCGTGAGCGGCATGAGCTGCGGGCGCCGCAACGCGCGCGACCCGGTGACGGGCGGCGGCGGGTTCGTGCAGCCGCTCGCCTCGCCCTCCGCGCCGCCCACGCCCGCCACGCCCGCCAGCATACCCGACATCGTGCTCACAGGTACCTCACACCTTTCTACGATCCCTGATGCCAGTGTATTTTATTTAACTCATCATTTCATCGTTTGTGTAACTGCCCCGTTGGTTTCGTCGGGGTCCTGGGTTCGATTCCCAGGCCGGGTAAAAAGTGTTCTTGGGTTTTTCCATTAGGAATTTCTCAATAACAGCCCGGAATCTGGAAGTTGGTAGTGGACACCCCCGTGCTTCGGAAAGCACGTAAAGCCGTTGGTGACCGTGATCTTTCCCCGGTTGTGTCGGATTACTGTCCCATCATCGGACTATGAGAGTTAGGGAAGAGGGAGTGCACCTGTGTTTGCGCATACACTTGTGCACTATGATGTCTTCTGCGTACTTGGCTAGTCTGCATTAAGATTGGCAGCCGTGGCCGGAGTCGTTCTGGACAATACATTTTACACTCTATTTCAAACTAAATGATAGAGCTGCCTGTATTTAAATGACAGGTTATTAAAGTTGCGTTTTGTATTAGATGTGTTAGTAACAGATGTATACTTACCGGCAGACTACTCGGGCGCGCTGGACGCGGGCATGTTCGGCGAGGAGGCGGCCCTGCGCGCCGGGCTGGGCGACCTGGACGAGCTCAGCCTGCTGGAGGACCCCACGGCGCTCGTGCCCGACTCCGCCGTCGAGCACGAGTTCCGCCTCGACCGCTTGTAGTACTGCCTACACACATTCCGCCAGGGATCAAGTGTTCATTGTGGTTAAGCCTTTTACTCACGTTTCAATTCGAAGGGTAGGTAAGTAGCTAGTGACGATCGACTTGACGATTCGTGCGCGGCCCGAGGTGATCATTCTAATTAGTATTGTGAATATTCTCCACGACTCGAATATCATTAGGAAGATTGATTCGGATCTAATCGAGTTTTTTATTATAACTGTTCATGTCAAATTCTTGACCGTGATTTCTTTGTACATAAAAACTAAAAGTGTTCACTTTGATGAAATTGCATTTAAATCGCTAATGTTGCATGCTAGTATAACTACGTCCTTGGTTGCGTCGTTTAACGAATTGTTAACTTACTGGATTTTAAACTTGTACTTCAGAGCACCGTATAATTCTCTTAGACATAATATTGTCATTCAGCGATTGCTCAAGCATTGACTGAATTTTAAACTTAATCCGCAGATGAGCAGATGGTTGACATTTCTCGTTCCACAAACAAGTGTGTACATTGGTATAACACGAGCTTTCCTACGTTATGTAGCATGTGTACATTGTGTGTCAATGTCCCAATTCCTTTCTAAATATAGTTGTTTAGTGTAACACTCTAGGCCATTGTAAATAAGAGGGATGCTGTTTATCAGGTTTTTAATAAGCTTTTGTCGCAAACATATCTATGTATGTGCGTATGTATGGTTGCGCGGCTCGAATTGTATACATCGATTATGTAAGTTTGATTTTTTATTTTTTTAAGTAACCTTTGGTCCTTGTACCCAACTGCAGAGGACACATTGCTGCTTTACAACGGTACCGTGTCTTTTAATCTACTTTTTACGTGTCTTATAGTACTAACCGTTGTGAAGGAACAATTTAATCTTCCTCTTCATTCGATTTTTTGAGAGCAAGCTCAAATCTTTACGTAAAATCTTTTTCTACAATAATGACACATCGCTGGCAGTCATAAAGACAACATTTAAAATCGAGGTTATGTAAGTAACCCCCAGTTGAGCTAGCCAGCGCCTTCCTGTGTCTCCTTGTTAAATATTCGTTTGCGATACTTAGATTGTTTCCGACAGATACTCGATGCTAGATCATATCCTTGTTCTCTGTCCTAGAACATTAACTATCTGAAGTTAAACTTTAAATAGTTATTAAGTTTTGATATATTTAGTTGTTAAATACACACTGCACTCGTAACATTAATTATGTGTATGTTTCCTCTCTTGTAATGTTACGTGAATTTATAATTCTATAGTTTTTGTAATAAATGTATGACATAGAAATTATTTTTAATACGAGCGTGCGGTTAATGTTACGAGTGCACTGACATACAAGTAGACATTTGTGTTTTTCTGTTTTGTAAATGCTCATTATATTATGTTTTAAGAGTCTAGTCATCAAATTATGTTCAGGATGTTTTAACAGATTTCATACAATTCAACTGATTATAAATGTACAGATTTCATTCCATTACAATTATGAGGCAATTTGAATACAATGATTTGTTATAATGTAGAAAGAACCGAAGTGGGGACGGCGGCGTTCCCGCGGCTATTTGATATCTGCTCGTTTACAAAAGTCATATCTATTGCAACATAATAATATGTATTGTATATCTTTGTGTTGCGTACAGTGTACGCAGATTGACGACTGTTCGTGTTGTTATGGTTTTAAAGTTTTATTTAAAATTCCGCCGTAGGGGTATGTACTGTATGACAGATGATATACTTGTACTGTATAAATAGTTAATGTACGATAATTGTGATAAAGTAAAAAAGCACAACATAATTCATTGTGAAGCCTAATCTGACGTTAAAGTAAGTTTCTTTTTCTTATTAAAGTTTAAATAGTGTTTTCTAAATTTAGATACATTATGTACATGTTATGTAAGCTAGTGTCTGCCAAATGCAGAAGATTAACGAATATCGGTCGGGTTTGATTTTGAGTCTGAGTCAGGTGCAATATGTTGTATGTGTTGGAATGTTTCGACCACGTCATGACACTGTTATTTGAATAATTTGTTCTTATTATATTGTTTATTATCAATTGGAAAAGTACAAAGTCAAAATTGTGAATGTTCGGTTGCGACTGTGCGTGATGATGAGACGTGTCCGGCACAGCGGAGCGAGCCTCACACGTCGCATTTGAAAAGTACTCATAGTTATAAAACCTGTTGGATTTTTTTTACCTTTTGCATTTTGGAATTAAGTTATAAATAGTAATAGGATAATGTATGTGCAGTTATGAGAAAGCTTTCGATGCCCTCGGAAGCAACGAGACACCAATCTGTCTGATCGAGAGTATTTCTACAATTCTTAAATCTATGAATTCATACGACATTTAACTATAGGACATATATGTTTTTTCTCAAATATGCACAAACTTAATGAAGATTTTGCGGTAAAATGTTTCAAAGGTTTGTTTTATTTAAACCAAATGTACATAAGTGTGATAGAGATGAAACGGTCTCATTTAAAATAAAGTTGTTGTAAGTATTTGTTTAGTTTTCATCACTACCTCACCGTATTTGTTTATTTATTTAAAATATTTTTTACAGCCATTACTGTTGGTACTTCTGTTAATCTTGAGTTTCCCAAGGTAACGGTACTGTAGCAATAGTAAGTTTAGTTTTTAATTACGCCATTACAGTTTTATCTATTGATACAATCTGAGACAGACAGACAAGACGTGGGCTTGAGTTTATTAAATTCATTGTGTATATTTGAAGAACTAAGGGGCTATACAGGATGGATTTTTGAGACGGGTCGCTAAGGCCTGGTACGTTAAACGTGGTACTACTGTAAGCATGCGTAATTTGCAAATAGCACCGTCTAAACGGTTCCACCTGCAAATGTTTACCAGGGTCGCGTAGACGCAGCCCATTTCGTTTTATAGGCCTACCAGAATCTGGCATGAAAAAAACAAAAATAGTGATTGTCTTGTCATATGGTAATATCAATTTGCATCTTAACACTGGGGGCCGACCTTTTAAAACATTATTATTTTGCCTTGCGCATTGTTGGATTTTCAAGGCACCGCTCAGCGCCGAGAGTTGAAAATCCAGCAACGGAAATTACAAAGAAATATTACAATGGTATTGTCTTAAGTTATGATCAAGAAGTTGGAGTGAGCTTATAGAGACTTTAAGACCTACTTTCACCAAAATCACTTGCCTAAATGTATTTAGAATATTATTGCATCCCTGTCACATTGTTAGAAAGTGACAGAGACAGAATGATAATTTAAACGCATTTAGCGCTATATACGTTTTAGTGATGTTAGTGAAAGTAAGACTTAGTTTATTTTATTCTTTCGTATATACTTGTAAATTCTTTACAGGAGTTTCCAGTGTCTATACGACGTATCATAGGTAAGGGCACATCAAATGACAATGTACTTTCTACGCCTGATAAAAAGTAGAGAGCATGGAAGAAGTAAATCAACTTGGATATTTTAGATTTGATTAGGAATAAAGTATAAACAATATTTTTTATTCAAACGTACGTACATAGTTTGATGGGCCGTATGCGTAGTTAACAGCTATGTGGTTTTTAAATAAACACCAACAAAAAAACTCTTTTGCTTTATTATACCATAAGCAAGTATAGATGGATTAGTTTGTATGCCAATGATTTATTCTTCAAAGTTAATTCGTGATCAATATTAAAGATATAAACATAAAATTAAGTATCCAGATCACCCGGTATCACCGGGTGCCGAACTACCTCTGTCGGGTGGTCGGGGCCTATCTGTGTGATAGAGCCGTGATCTACCCTGGTCGAAATGGAGATTGGAACCGGCGAGAGATGTCGTGCGGTGTTCCGCAGGGATCGGTACTTGGGCCGCTCCTGTGGAACATCGGCTACGACTGGGTGCTACGTGCTGACTGCTGACCTCCCTGAGGGCGCCAGCGTAGTGTGCTACGCGGACAACACGCTGGTCCTGGCGCAGGGGAGGTCGCACGAGGCGGCGGCCGACACGGGCGGCCCCGCTTGAGCGGAGCACCGCCGAGTCCTCGTGGCGGCCATCGGCGGCGGCGAAATCTCGCGTCCGGCACTTGTTCAGGCCATGGTCCGGAACGAGAGGGAATGGGAAGAAGTCGCCTCCTTCTGCGAAGCTGTAATGCTAGAGAAGAAGGCGGCGGGACGGGAGAGGTAGAGAAGAGTCACCCGTCCCAGCGGCCGCCGCGGGAGACGCTCCGGGCGTCGGGAGCCACGAGACGACTCCCGGCCACCGTAGACGCGGGTCTGTGGACGGCGAGCAATGGGTAGCTCACCGTCCGTACGTTTACTAACGACAGACCGTGTCGACGGCGCGTTCGTGTTCCGCGCGCGCCTCAAAGAGATGTCAGCAAACTTGGAAGGGGCCACTAAAGGCCGATGCCTGCCGGGGCTGCGGGTTGTTCGAAAGAGATACCGCGCCCCCGGAACGCAGAGGGCACCTGAAGGAACATAGATGGGTTTTAGTCAGTAAAAGTCTGACACTCCCTCCCGTCTCGCCCAGCGAGGAGGCGGGGGAAGTTATTTGATGATTTCCCATCTATAAAAAAAAAGTATCCAGATCGGTTAATCCAAGTTCTCCGATATTGCACGCTTCAAATTTTAATGTCCCCGATTGTCATGACATTCTGGTATACCTATAGCTCATTCTCTTTTAATTGTTTTACAGGCTGGAAAAAAGTAAATCTAATGTCAGTAAATTCAATATTCAAATTTTGCGGACTTGTGTCATTTACCACGTTTTTGTGATTTTTGAGTGAACTTGCAAACATGCATTATTTGTTCGTATTGATCTTATTTGGGAGCCTACTAGTACAGATTTTCAGCAGACCGCAACAGGCAGCAGATTATAATAATGATAGGTAACGTTCCTCTATGTATATTTGTATCAACATTATTTTGGTAGGTACTTCGTCCCATCGGCTTCAATAGTTTTAGTACCTATAAACATTGTTTTTCCTCGCTTACGTTTTGTAATAGCATAAAAGAGAGAATTCCTGTATTCTATCACAATGGATTAGAGTTCATTAGAGGATTTACAGAGGACAGCCAACGCTAATAACCTACTAAGGTATGTATAGCTCTAACAACTAGAAATAAATATACGATTGTAGTCTCAAATGATTTAGATCACGTTTGAGGATTAAAAACCTGTTGTCAGTAGGTACTTACAAGCCCGAAAACGTTACGAGGCAATGAATCACCTGATTTCAATCCTAAATAATCATATTGACACCTATAACTCTCACAAGTAAGTTTATTTTTCTCTCATCGCAAATAACATTATAATGGTTTTAGTATCATGACTACCCAGGCTTGATATTACCGTTTACCTTTGAGATGTCAATAGCACTAAATTCATGGGCAGCTTAACATGGTCTCTAAACGTTTTGACAGTGACCATTTTGTTGTTACAGTGATCTTGAGGAGGTTGAAGAAGATAAAGAGAATGAACCCGTGGCAGACGAGTTTTTGACTGACGATGAGGAATCGCGCCTGGCTGAGCAAGTGAGTTCAACAATCAGACATCGATGATTATTTCTGCAATTTGCCTTTGTGTAGTGTAAGCGCAGTACACGTCTTGTACCGCAATAGCTGCGGGTCATAGGTACATAGATCCTTTATTACCATAATCTGGTTCTTTACACGACATAGATTGACTCACCCATGTCGATATCAGTATTACTTTAGGTACTAAAGTAATACTGTATTTTACGCTACTGTTAAATATGTCTATGGCGATGATATTATGTTCGGTCCCGCAATAGTTGATTCTAACTGACGAAATGTGGTGTACCTACTTAACAAATTACAGCTCTGTCTCTGACCCTTCGAGGTATAGTGTTACGTCATTATTTGCATTTTTTAGTATATTAATAAATTACATTATAGTTACATTTATTACAGGAGCCTGCTGTTCAAGAAGAAGACGTACCGCAAAGCAGTCACGTGATAGACCAAACTGGAAACAGATATTCGCAACACAACTTGCCTGATGAACTCCAAACTCGGACTAATAATATAGAAAATGTATGTATTTCGGAAATCACTACTTACATACCAATAATGAAACTTCACAATGTGCAAATTGATTAATTAATTTCGACAGATTTCAGGTTTTGATACCAGGAGGAATCGAGATTCACGACCAGAAAACCACGGAGCGTCATATTTAAACGAACAGGTTCAATCCTTTCCAAGACGTCAGCCAAATAGATATACTGAGTCCAACGACGATCAACAAGAAGCAACAGAGCACTTGAGCAATCGTGATGTGTACAAACCCAATCGTTTAGTGCAGGCCAAAGGAGACAGTCAAGTCAATAAAAGAACTGTTGAATATGAAGGCCAATCAAACGAAGAAGGTGATATGTTGTTTGAAAAAAATAGGGACCAAGTAAGCAAAGTCAATAGAAATGAAAATGTTAATAATGAAGTTTCTGACACCAATGAACCATCTCGATATTTTAAGCAATATTATAACACAATGCAATCTGATACAAATGAGGAGAAAAATCATGATGGCAGTGCACGTTACAACTTAAGAGATAGGCGTGATGTAAAAGAAGCTAACCCACTCGATACTCCAACTATGTCTAATAGCCAAGATACTAAGGAAAGCAATGAAAAAATAGAAAGTGAAGATGAAGAATCTGCAATCAAAAGACACATTAAAAAGCTTTCTGGCGATGAACTAAATCAACTATTGAATTCCCTCACCGACGACAGAAGAGAGCTTTTAAAAAAAATAATCGATGATGTCGATTCTGGTGACAATGGGCTCATTAATAAACGAGAAATTACGAAGAAAGCGGGCGCTGTTGAAGAAAATAATTTCATTGAAAATTGTCAATCTGATCTGAGTAAAGTTCAAGGTGGTCCGGTTGCGGAATCGAATACTGAAACTGCACCTTCATCAACCCAGCCGGAGACTACAGATGTCGAAAAACAACCGGAAGCGGTAACCGAACGTAATGAAGCATCATCTTCAAAAAGTACGGAAGCAAGTTTGGCCTCTGTTAATAAACCGGAACTAACAAACCACGACGATGAAAGTATCCAGAAAACCGCTGATAGTTTAAACACGTTCAGTTTAAATCTGGATCCCAAAAGTCAAGGCAAAGTTGTCGCAAATGTACAAGTTTCATCAAAATCTGAAAAAAAGAGAGAAACAAATTTAGACGATGATGATGACTCAAAAACGATGGACAATGATTTGAGTCTTCAAAATAACCAAGACTATGGTAATGACCAAGGATACTACTGTGCTCGAGACGAAAGTTCATCTAAACTGATGAACGAGGAACCACAATTTCATCAAGATGAAAAAGAGTATAAACGTGAGACTGATTTGGAAAAGCAATCTGATTTATCCGATTCTATAAAGTCACTGGAGGAGTCTTTTCCAAATTCGAATGCCTATGATGATTCGGCGCCTTACTCGGGTCCTTTAGTAAGAGTGAAGCGAAAAAATTCTGACCAGGTTATTAAAAAAAGGTCAGCTGGCCTTTTCCCTGAGGCCAAAGTTGGATACTTTCCGTACAAGGCAGAAAACGAAGATGAAGATAATGACGAGGGTAATGAATTTGATGATGAGGGCTTTTACGATCGTACTTCTAACTTCGCAAATGTGAACAAAGGTTTAGAAGAGGAAGCTGCCAACGCTGATCAGTCAGCACAAGCAAGAAACTCAGATGTTGATAACTCAAAAGCTGCGCCACATGAAAATCTGGACGGTGACACAATGAATCTCGGGTCAGATACTGATGGCGTTTTATCTGGTGTGGAAGGTGTCGATGATAACCTTATGTACAACAGTGACGCGAGAAATAGGCGCACTGCTGAAGACAACAGGGACGCAGCGAAGGACGAACCTCAGTCTACGTTATTGCTTCAAAATGAAAAGAAACCTGTTAGTGACAATTACTTTAATGCCCCGCATTACCAAGAGAATGATGCATTTGGACAACTCCCGCGCAACTATAACGGGGATTTAAACAGATACAAAAGAATAAGACGAGTAAAACCGCCGCATAATGTTCAAGAGCCCGCTTCTTCTGATGATTAAAAAAGGTATACTATAATAACGATAAAATAATTTGTAAGTATTTTAAACAACGTTTGCATTAAAATACATTAGTTTCTATTTAACTTTAATTTACATTATTTGTATGACATTTTTATTTATAAGTATTCAAATATAAGGTAATTTAAAATTAGTTTCTTGTTCAGTCTTTGAAATTGTAGTATTGTACACTTTATGTGCCTTCCTAACTGAAAGATGTTTAGCAGTCAGCCCGTGTTCACTAAAATAATAATATATTAGAGAACTAACTTGTTTATGAAAACATCGTATATTATTTAACTAATTTTAAATGACCTTGTATAATTTGTAGGCATTGTTGTGTAAACATTTTAAAATAAATAACCAATACTTGACTCGTGTTTTTATTTTTCAAATATTATAGTGGTCAATGATTAAGTACGCTGTAGATTAGCGCTATGATCCTTACGTCCATACGGTTGACTTTAACGTGTACGATGTGTTCTGTCAAAATTAACTAAGCACTTTCATACAGACTTGCGCCCGCCCACATAGTGTCGCATGTCGCACTGTCGCGGTGTCATTGTGTGTAAATAAAACAACTACGTAATGATATAAAAGTTTATTGCATGGCAATGTTTGACAAAACAAAATATAAACTTGTTAAATTAACAAATTAAAATATTATATTATGCATATTATACATATAAAATAAAACATGTTAATCGTATATTAAGACTAGCAGTTAGCATGCGTGTACAGTAAATAACATTAACAGGATTACATTATAAGCTCCATAAAGGTAATAAGGAATGAGAAATTTAAAGCCTTTTCTCGGCTTAAAATACAGCAGAAATATTTATTGTTGCTGTGTTATTTTTGTCGCGTAAAACTTATGTTCACGAGAATCGCGCGTATGTTTAAAAGGAGTGCGTCCAGAATCGATCAATGTAGCTGGGCATGTTCCGTGTACATGAGAAGTAAATTCACGCTTGTAGCTAGTGCTGCCGTCACCCAGGACAAATTGTGAAGCATTTCCGTGGCGTGTGACCCGCTCGACACGCTCAACTCGTTCAGAACGGTCAGTTTTCTGTGCATGTTCTGAGCGCGAGAAACTTCCATACCGAGCCTCTGATTGCCCATAGAAGTCGCCACCGACTCTAAGGTTATCTCTAACAACTCGAGATGGCTGACGTTCTGCCGCTAGTGTAGATTGCCCGTCTCTTCTTGTTTGATTACGGCGAGAATCTGAACTTTCGTGTTGCGAAATAACACCCATGTTGTCTCTGGTAGATCGATGCATGGAGCTGATGCTTTTTCTGTCCGTGCTGTGCGTAGAATTACTAATGTATTCACCTCGTTCTGAGAGATTACCGATGCTCTTCCTCTGAGCAGCCGCTGTAGAGCTAATCGAATGATGAGCTTCTGTGTTTGAATGAACGCCTTTACGATGTAAAATGGAATTCGAAGACGAGGAATCAGAAACCAAATCTGATGTGCGTTTATGATGACCACTACGCGAAGAGCTATCATTAGCTGTGGCGGGCGGGTCATTGGCGCCACCACCGTGCATAGCTCTTTGGAATTCAATGCTCGTCTTTGTGACACTGTCACTTAATTGGTTTCTGTTCGTCGAATGTTGAGTTGTTGATCTTGAAATATGTTGCTCCGAATGGCTTCCCTGATGTACTTGGGTTGATGAGCTTACATTTCTTTGAATGTGACTTTCTGTTACTTGACCTTGATTTGATTGTCTGCCAGAGTGATCTGACGACACAATTTTTTGAGAAGTATCGCCACCCCTAACTACATGCCCATCAGTACTTGAATGTTGGGTAGATTTTATAACATTCTGACCAGCATGATCCCGAGAAACGTTTGAAACACCGGTTATTCTTTGTGTATGGTGCTGATTAGAACTTAAATTTTGACTCGAGGACGAAGACGTAACGGATTGTGACGAATGTGTTCTTTGCGTATTATCAACATACTGTTGATTTGTTCGAGAATTTTGTTGATCAACCAAAGTAGTTCCTTTTGATCCCTGAGTTGTATGAATATTTTGAGTCGTTGAAGATGTTACATTATCAGATGACACTGTTCTTTGTGTTGTGTCTCCGCCGTGTCGAGGGCGGTTTGTACGATCGTCTAGGTCCCTCTTGGGTGTAGATTGCTGAGGAGTGAATTTTCCCGTATCATCAGTTACATCGACTTCCACGTTTCGTGTAACAGTTACCCACTTACCTCCTCTAAGCTTCTTTTCTGATATCTGTTTGATTGTCTTTGTAGTGGTCGTAGTAATGGTTTTTATATTTTTAGTGTCACTTTTGTTAACTATAGTCTTGTCTGTGCTACTCCGAGACACAGAACGATCTGTAACACCAACAGTCTTGTTTCTATCAGTGACACTGTCCTGTGATGGAACTCGATCAACATTTTTCTGTGGTCCTCTGTGATCAACAACATCGTGTGATGTAGTATGTTTGCCGTGTGTTCCAGATTGGACATGTTTGGAAGTAGAATGGTCTGTAGTTGTGTGGGAATGTTTCACGTGCGACTCCGTGTGGGAAGTATGCGACTGATTATCGCGATGAACATGGGTGTCATGTCGTGAAATAGTTTGCGATCTAATGTCTTGATCATCATGACCAGTGACAGACTTTGATTCTACGTCCCTCCTTGATGTCTCACTTGTCTGTGTTTTACTGGTATCATGTCTTGTAATATCCCCGTTAGTGTAAAGGTTGTCTTTTGGCCTTATTGGGCCTGATTTTTCTGCGGGACTCCATTTTTGAGGACCTGGTCGTTCAAAGTCACCTTCAGGTTTTAAGTTATCTTTTGGACGAACCTGCGCAGGAGTGTCTCCTGGTGCCCATCTTGTAGGAGTACGTGAATCCATATTACCTTCAGGATGCAAATTATCCCTAGGTTTAATTGGGCTTCGTCTATCTCCAGATTCCCATGTTGGTCTTGACGGATAGTTAACATCCCCTTCTGTTTTCAAATTATCTTTTGGACGAACTTGGGAAGGTGTTTCTCCTGGAGCCCATTTGGTTGGACTCCGGGAAGCCATATCACCCTCCGGATGTAAATTGTCTTTAGGCCGAACTTGATTTGGAGTTTCACCTGGTTGCCATTGAGTCTTGGGCCTGTCAGTAAATTCACCTTCAGGACGTAGGTTGTCCTTTGGTCTTACCTGTTCAGGTCTGTCAGCAGACGTCCACTTTGGTCTTGAAGGTCGATCAAAATCACCTTCTGTCTTCAGGTTATCCTTAGGTCGCACTTGTGCTGGTGTTTCACCTGGAGTCCATTTTGTTGGTGTACGTGAAGTCATGTCACCTTCAGGTTTAAGGTTGTCTTTTGGACGTACTTGACTTGGTGTGTCTCCAGGCTGCCAATGAGTCTTGGGTCTATCTGTGAAGTCTCCTTCAGGCCGTAAGTTGTCTTTTGGTCTTACCTGTTCAGGTCTGTCCGCAGACGCCCATGTCGGTTTTGAAGGTCTATCGAAATCACCCTCTGGTTTCAAGTTATCTTTAGGTCGAACTTGCGCAGGTGTTTCTCCAGGAGCCCATTTTTTCGGAGTACGTGACTCCATATCACCTTCAGGTTTTAAATTATCCTTAGGGCGAACTTGACTTGGTGTTTCTCCAGGTTGCCATTGGGTCTTAGGCTTGTCTGTAAATTCACCTTCAGGACGTAAATTATCCTTTGGTCTTACTTGTTCTGGTCTCTCCGATGTTTCCCACTTTGGCCTTGAGGGTCTGTCAAAATCGCCTTCAGGTTTTAAGTTATCTTTAGGGCGAACTTGTTCTGGTGTCTCTCCTCGCTGCCACTGTGTTTTAGGGCGGCTCGGGAACTCACCTTCAGGGCGTAGGTTATCCTGGTGTTTGACTAAGTCCGGCCGTTCCGAAGTTTCCCATTTTGGCCTGGAGGGTCTGTCAAAATCACCTTCAGGTCTCAAATTGTCGGGTTTTTTAAGCGGTGTTCGTTGTTCACCAGGTTCATACTCTTCCCTAGGTCTTCTTTCAAAATCACCTTCTGGTTTCAAATTATCCCGATGATATACAATAGCCGATCTTTCACCTTTAGTTACCTTATAATCATCTCTACGAGTGTGGTCTTCGAACACTCCTTCAATTTTCAAATTATCTTCTCTACGGGTCAATTTGACTCTTTGACCTTTAACAACACGATATGTATCAGATGATCGGATATTTTCCATTGTTCCTTCCATTTTTAGGTTGTCTTCATGTTTAACAATAGCAGCCCGTTCACCTGTGACTTTAGAATAATCAGTTTTTTGTTTCATGTCTATAAATTCACCTTCAATTTTAAGATTATCTTCTCTTCTAATGATATCAAGTCGTTCAATCTTCTGTCTCTGTCTTAGATCAATGTCCCTTTCAATAGTAATATTATCAACCTGTTTAAATGGCTTGCGTTTCTCAGCTGGTTGCGAAGGAATAACCTCAGGCTTATAAAATTTGCCGTCAGGTTTCAGATTATCCTGTGGTCTAACAACAGGCGCCCTTTCACCTTTGGTAGCACTGTAGTCGTTCCGGACCGTAAGATCTATGAATTCGCCTTCAGTTCGCAAGTTATCTTCATGCCTCTGAATGACTACTTTTTCAGTTTTCTCAATACGTTTATAATCGTCTCTAGAACGATGCATGTCCATGGTTCCTTCCATTCTAAGATGATCTTCATGCTTAACTACATCAACGCGATCTCCTCGAGTCGCAGTATAATCAGTCCTTCTTACAACATCCATGTCTCCTTCAGGTTTCAAGTTATCCTCTGGCTTCTTCTGAACAGGTCTTTCACCAACAACATGTTTCGGTTTTTCAGGCCGTTCAAATTTACCCTCTGGTTTGAGATTATCTTGTGGCTTTTTGGGTGTTTGCCTTTCAGCTGGTTGCCATTTGTCCTGTTTTGGTTTTTCAAACTCTCCTTCTGGCTTCAAATTATCTTTGGGTTTCTTTACTTCGGGTCTTTCAGCAGGACGCCAATCATCCTGTTTAGGCTTTTCAAATTCACCTTCTGGCTTAAGGTTATCTTTAGGTTTCTTTTGTGTAACTCGTTCAGCGGGGCGCCATTTATCTTGTTTGGGAGTCTCAAATTCTCCCTCAGGATGCAAGTTATCTTTTGGTTTTGTCGGTGTTTGCCTCTCAGCAGGGCGCCACTTGTCATGTTTAGGTTGTTCGAAGTCTCCTTCGGGCTTAAGATTGTCTTGAGGTTTCTTTTGAACTGGTCTTTCAGCAGGACGCCATTCTTCATGCTTGGGCTGCTCAAACTCACCTTCGGGTTTAAGGTTATCCTTGGGTTTCTTTTGGGTTACCCGCTCTGCTGGTCGCCACTTGTCATGTTTTGGCTGCTCAAAGTCGCCTTCTGGTTTCAAGTTATCCTTAGGCCTTGTAGGCGTTTGTCTTTCAGCAGGGCGCCATTCGTCGTGTTTCGGTTGCTCGAACTCTCCCTCTGGTTTAAGATTATCCTTGGGTTTCTTTTGAGTAACTCGTTCAGCAGGTCGCCATTCATCATGTTTGGGAGTGTCAAACTCACCTTCTGGTTTCAAATTGTCTTTAGGTTTCTTTGGAGTTTGCCTTTCAGCTGGGCGCCAGTCATCTTGCTTAGGTTGTTGGAATTCACCTTCAGGCTTAAGGTTATCTTTTGGTTTCTTTTGAGTGACTCGCTCAGCTGGACGCCATTCGTCATGCTTTGGCTGTTCAAATTCACCTTCCGGTTTAAGATTATCCTTGGGTTTCTTCTGGGTCACGCGTTCTGCAGGGCGCCATTCATCGTGTTTTGGCTGTTCGAATTCACCTTCCGGTTTAAGGTTATCCTTAGGTTTCTTTTGAGTAACTCGCTCAGCTGGGCGCCATTCGTCGTGTTTTGGTTGTTCAAAGTCACCTTCCGGTTTAAGGTTATCTTTTGGTTTTGTCGGTGTTTGCCTCTCAGCAGGGCGCCACTTGTCATGCTTAGGTTGTTCGAAGTCCCCTTCAGGCTTAAGATTATCTTGAGGTTTCTTTTGAACTGGTCTTTCAGCTGGACGCCATTCTTCATGTTTTGGCTGCTCAAAGTCACCTTCTGGTTTTAAGTTATCTTTAGGCTTTGTAGGTGTTTGCCTTTCAGCAGGACGCCATTCATCGTGTTTTGGTTGTTCAAATTCTCCCTCTGGTTTGAGATTGTCCCTAGGCTTCTTTTGAGTAACTCGTTCCGCAGGACGCCACTCATCGTGTTTCGGCTGCTCAAAATCACCTTCCGGTTTAAGGTTATCCTTTGGTTTCTTTTGAGTAACACGCTCAGCTGGCCGCCATTCGTCGTGTTTTGGCTGTTCAAAGTCACCTTCCGGTTTCAGATTGTCTTTAGGTCTCTTTTGTGTGACGCGCTCTGCGGGTCGCCAGTCGTCGTGTTTTGGTTGTTCAAAGTCGCCTTCTGGTTTAAGGTTATCTTTTGGTTTTGTTGGTGTTTGTCTTTCTGCTGGACGCCATTCATCATACTTCGGTTGCTCAAATTCTCCTTCAGGTTTCAAATTGTCTTTTGGTTTCTTTTGAGTTACACGCTCGGCTGGGCGCCACTCATCATGTTTTGGCTGCTCAAAGTCACCTTCTGGTTTAAGATTATCCTTGGGTTTCTTCTGGGTGACACGCTCAGCTGGACGCCATTCGTCGTGTTTTGGTTGTTCAAAGTCACCTTCAGGTTTAAGGTTATCTTTTGGTTTTGTTGGTGTTTGTCTTTCAGCTGGACGCCATTCGTCGTGCTTCGGTTGCTCAAATTCACCTTCTGGTTTGAGATTATCTTTGGGTCTCTTCTGTGTGACGCGCTCTGCGGGTCGCCAGTCGTCGTGTTTTGGCTGTTCAAAGTCACCTTCTGGTTTTAGGTTATCCTTGGGTTTCTTCTGGGTGACACGCTCAGCCGGACGCCATTCATCGTGTTTTGGTTGTTCAAAGTCACCTTCCGGTTTAAGGTTATCTTTTGGTTTTGTTGGTGTTTGTCTTTCTGCTGGACGCCATTCGTCATGCTTCGGTTGCTCAAATTCTCCTTCAGGTTTCAAATTGTCTTTTGGTTTCTTTTGAGTTACACGCTCGGCTGGGCGCCATTCGTCGTGTTTTGGCTGTTCAAAGTCACCTTCTGGTTTGAGGTTATCTTTCGGTCTTGTAGGTGTTTGCCGTTCTGCCGGCCGCCATTCATCATGCTTCGGTTGCTCAAATTCACCTTCTGGTTTGAGATTATCCTTGGGTTTCTTCTGAGTTACACGCTCTGCTGGGCGCCACTCATCATGTTTTGGCTGTTCAAATTCTCCTTCTGGTTTAAGATTATCTTGAGGTTTCTTCTGTGTGACGCGTTCAGCTGGACGCCATTTATCATGTTTCGGTTGCTCAAATTCACCTTCTGGTTTAAGGTTATCTTGAGGTCTTTTTTGGGTGACGCGTTCTGCTGGGCGCCATTCATCGTGTTTTGGCTGTTCAAAATCACCTTCAGGTTTTAAGTTGTCTTTCGGTTTCGTCGGTGTTTGCCTTTCTGCCGGGCGCCATTCGTCATGCTTGGGTTGCTCAAATTCTCCTTCAGGTTTCAAATTATCTTTTGGTTTCTTTTGAGTTACACGCTCGGCTGGGCGCCATTCATCATGTTTTGGCTGTTCAAAGTCACCTTCTGGTTTGAGGTTATCTTTCGGTCTTGTCGGTGTTTGCCTTTCTGCTGGACGCCATTCATCATGCTTCGGTTGCTCAAATTCTCCTTCAGGTTTCAAATTGTCTTTTGGTTTCTTTTGAGTTACACGCTCTGCAGGACGCCAATCATCATGTTTTGGCTGTTCAAAGTCACCTTCTGGCTTCAAATTATCCTTAGGTTTCTTTTGAGTAACTCGCTCGGCTGGGCGCCATTCATCATGTTTCTGCTGTTCAAAGTCCCCTTCTGGTTTCAAGTTATCCTTAGGTTTCTTCTGAGTAACACGCTCAGCTGGGCGCCATTCATCATGTTTTGGCTGTTCAAAGTCACCTTCTGGTTTCAAGTTATCTTTCGGTTTCGTCGGTGTTTGTCTTTCTGCAGGGCGCCATTCATCGTGTTTCGGTTGCTCAAAGTCTCCTTCAGGTTTGAGATTATCTTTAGGTCTCTTCTGGGTGACTTTTTCTGCTGGGCGCCATTCATCATGCTTTGGCTGTTCGAAATCACCTTCCGGTTTAAGGTTGTCTTGTGGCCTCTTTTGAGTGACACGCTCTGCGGGACGCCATTTATCATGTTTTGGTTGCTCAAAATCTCCTTCTGGTTTTAGGTTATCAATAGGCTTCTTTTGTATGCGTCTCTCAGAATGTTTCGGCCCGTAAGTCTCATGAGATACAGTATGACTATCAAATATACCTTCCATATGTAGATTGTCCTTCCTTATAATTCTCTGTTGTCTTACATCAATTTCTTCATATGTTCTGTACTCCTCTTGTGATGTCGTAATTTTTTCGAGTTCTTCCGTTGAGTAAAACTTTTCAAAGTCTTCCTTCGTCCATGTGCGCCGGCGTTTAGGTCGCTCAACAGGAGTTGCTTTTTCTGGATAGTCCTTCTGATTAGAAGTTACGAATTCAATTTCACCTTCTCGGATTAAATTATCAGTTCTCTTCGCGACCATTGTTGTTCTTTCTACAGTGTCAGTGTAATCAACGAATTCTGACTGAGATGTCGTTTCCGTAGTCATATCTCCTTCTAACTTAGTCCAAGTGTTGCGGCGAACTGGTTTTGGTCTTTCCACTGGTTTTACAGTATATTCCGTACGTGAAGTTGTAGTATCTGAAAAGTAAAATAATAATTGTTAAATGTCAAATTCTTACAACAGTTTTAATTATGATGTTTATTATTATTTTAGTCAGTTCCCTAGTACTCGTAGATTGGAGCAGCCTTTTGGTTTAACCAAAGGTAAGTTAATTACATAATAGCGTCAAAGAGCTATCTTATGGATTTGATTTCTAGCTCGCAGACTATCGTTTTTTTTTAAATCCTTTTACGAAAGTTTTACAAAAAAAAACCATTACGCCTGTATTCCCCGAAGGGTTAGGCAGAGGTATACCAGTGTACATCCACAGTTCGCCGGTATATTTAGGTCCCATGTAATAGGGGGCGAGCCTATTGCCATTAACCGGGCACAAATCCAACCTCCGAGCTGCTACTGAGAATTTTATAGAAAAACCCAATAACACTTTTTGCTCGACCTGGGAGTCGAACCCAGGACCTCTAGCGTAGCAGTCGCGCTCAAGACCATTAGGCTAACAAGGCAGTTTTATTCAAATCAATTTTAATCGGTTTATAATTATTGAAAATACTAATAACAAAACACTTATGTGTTTAATAATAAAACCGATGCAAATAGCTCATATGAAAATGATAATTACCTGTGAATTCGCCTTCTGTGATAATATTATCTGTTCGGCGGATAATTTCTGCTCTTTCCCCAATCACTACTTTGTAATCATCTGTCCGTCTAATTGTAAAATCACCTTCAGGTCGCAAATTATCCTCAGGCTTTTTCACTACTGCCTTTTCAGCGGGGACAAACTCATCAGGTTGTCGCTTAGCGAACTCACCTTCTGGTTTCAAATTATCGGAAGGCTTCTTTTGTTGTGGTCTTTCTGCCGGTTTCCATTCATCTTTCTTAGGTGTAGTAAATTCACCTTCTGGCTTAAGATTATCTTGAGGCCTCTTTTGGGTGACACGTTCAGCGGGACGCCACTCATCGTGTTTTGGTTGTTCAAAGTCTCCTTCTGGTTTTAAGTTATCTTTCGGTTTGGTGGGTGATTGTTTTTCAGCAGGTCGCCATTCATCGTGTTTTGGCTGCTCAAATTCCCCTTCTGGTTTAAGGTTATCCTTGGGTTTCTTCTGGGTGACACGCTCTGCTGGACGCCACTCATCGTGCTTCGGCTGTTCAAATTGGCCTTCTGGTTTAAGATTATCTTGAGGCTTCTTCTGAGTAACACGCTCAGCTGGCCGCCATTCGTCGTGTTTTGGTTGTTCAAAATCACCTTCAGGTTTCAAATTGTCTTTAGGTCTCGTCTGTGTGACGCGTTCTGCGGGACGCCAGTCATCATGTTTTGGCTGTTCAAAATCGCCTTCGGGTTTAAGATTATCTTGGGGTTTCTTCTGTGTGACGCGTTCAGCTGGACGCCATTTATCGTGTTTCGGTTGCTCAAATTCACCTTCTGGTTTAAGGTTATCTTGGGGTCTTTTTTGGGTGACGCGTTCTGCTGGGCGCCATTCATCGTGTTTTGGTTGCTCGAAATCACCTTCTGGTCTTAAGTTGTCTTTTGGTTTTGTCGGTGTTTGTCTTTCAGCCGGACGCCATTGATCTTGTTTGGGTTGTTCGAAGTCACCTTCAGGCCTGAGGTTATCCTTAGGCCTCTGCTGGGTAACACGCTCTGCTGGACGCCACTCATCTTGTTTAGGCTGTTGAAAATCGCCCTCTGGTTTTAGATTATCTTCAGGACGTTTAACAGGAGCTCTGTCACCTGGACGCCACTCCTCAGGTCTACGTTTTTCAAAGTCACCTTCAGGCCGTAGATTATCTTCTGGGCGTTTCACTGGGGCCCTTTCACCAGGCCGCCAGTCTTCGGGCTTGTGTCGCTCGAAGTCACCTTCAGGTTTTAAGTTATCTTCTGGCCTTTTAGGTTTTTCCCTCTCAGCAGGTCTCCATGGCTGTTTTTCAGGAGTAGTGAATTCTCCTTCCGGTCTCAAGTTATCTTGGGGCCTACGAACTGGTGCACGATCGCCGGGACGCCAATCCTCAGGCTTGTACCTGTCGAATTCACCTTCAGGTTTTAAATTATCTTCAGGTTTTCTTACAGGAGCCCTTTCACCAGGGCGCCATTCCTCAGGTTGCCTCCTCTCAAAGTCTCCCTCAGGTTTAAGATTATCTTCAGGCCTTTTTTGTTTGGGTCTTTCGGCAGGTTGCCACTGAGGACGTTCTGGCTCTTGGAAGTCGCCTTCAAGACGAAGATGATCCTCGTGGTGAACAGCGGTGGTGCGGCTCACGTGTTTCTCGTCGTAGTCGCGCTGGTACGCGGAGACCACGCTCGTCGTGTGCTCCACATCGAACAATGGCTCCGGGACATCGTTGTGTGGGCAGCGATGACGCCTGCAACCAACCATACATAACGTTACTCACAATTAAGGGACTTCAACTAATTACGTGGTTTAAGATAAACATTCAACAGACTAATATTGTCTATCCTAACTCTTGCACTAAGATAACTAACTTCTCTATTCACAAAGCATTGATTACTCCTTCTAAATAACATCGATAAGCCTTAATAACGTAATAGGTAAGTCATTTAAATTCACACCTTTTGACACGATACGGATGAAGAGACAAAGGGAATCTTCTGGGCAGCGGCAAAGGTGGCAGCGTCAGTGAGTTGGCCATCACACGCGTCCATCGCGCTCACCTCCCCTGCCTCCCGTTACAGAGACACAAGACAATGGTGCTTAATGCACTTCACAGCTGTTCTCTACGTAACTGATACCGTGTCACAACAATCCGTGGATACTTTCTTCGATACATATCCAGGCTAATTACTTCGGGGTGGGATTAAAACGCACCAAATACAGTTAAAACTATCTAAGGACTTAGAAAGCTTGGCACAGAGAATACCTACGGCTTAACTTAACATAAATTGAGAAACCAAGCTCAAGTTTACGTAAATTAGAATTAATTGAACTTCTGCGGAAAACTTTCGTTATTTAACTAAAACGCTTATTGCTGCCAAAAGACACTTGTACTACGGGTATGTGGACTTTCTTAACTTTTATTTTATTTATTTTTAATATTAAACACGATTTGTAAAAGTAGGACAAGGAGTTTGTTTGGGGAATGAATCCAGCGGCACCGAGCTCGCGACGCGGACTGCCGTGCCGGTTCATGAAACTGAAACGGCTTCTCATATCAACAAGTAGATAGGTATATGTATAATACCCAACAAATGTCTGGCTATTTAACTAGAAAGAGACGCTATAAAAAACGGCTACCCTACTTACCTAGATATTGATTAGAGATTATTTACGACATTGATTGTGTGAACGAAGAAATCGACTGCTGACATTATTTTATTAAAACAAACGTTATAAATAAAATAGAAAGTCGTCGAATTTTGCTTTTTCAACTAATCAATTCGCAATTACAACATTCATTATCTATCTATGTACAATTGTTTTGGTTAAATAATATTTCATGAAATGTTTGACACAGTGAAAAGGGCCAAGTGACCGCGTTACAGTTTCCATGGCAACGGCCACTGAACTTTTCATGAACTATATGAAGATATGGAAGTTACATCTACTAGTTTTTAACATACTTATACCTATTTTTTTGGTGTAGGAAAGTACATTTATTTGTTTTACACCTACAATCACCGCCAATAATGCAATAGGCACTTTCATGACTTTTCTTCTTTTCAGGTTAATATTTTAGTCATTAAATTAAATGCAATTACTGCTCTCGTCTATAAATGAGAATAAATAATAGGTGCCAGCCTATTAATGTCCCACTTCAGGAAAAGGCCTCTCATATAGAGAAGGCATGAGCTTTGATCACCACCCTTACTTGCTTGCTTCGTCTATAAATTCATAAAATTAAGTTTTATCAATTCTTCCTTCAATTTGACTTTTATAATGCGCATTGCAAAGGAGTGGAAATCTCTACCTGTTTCTTTATTACCGAAGGCATTCAACCATATAATCTCTTCAAAGTTAGAGTGAACAAGGCTTATTCTGGGTAAGCTCAATCTATCATCGACTTTGTCTTTGTCACCTCGGACCTAGACTAGAGTCAAGAGCTTATAGAGAGCCCTCCCAAATAACAAAATAAAAATTAATTTGTTTTTTTTTTCAGGATCATAGCTCGGTATATCCTTCTAATGCCTATTTTCCATAATGGATTGACTCATAGTAGGTATGTGTGTTTTTTTAGAGCCGTCTTAATTAACCCAAACCAAAAATCCAAAAAAAAAAACAAATTAGGTACGCGAAACAACATTCCAATCACACTCATTCATTTCACTGTTCTTTCATCGCGTTAGCTAAATTAAGCGTTGACGTCAGCGTCGACTTAAAACCAATTACAGCGTTCTTTGTATTAAGCAGCTTCTTTATATGAGTAATGAATCAAAACGAATGATAAATAACTTTCAAACAGGCCTAAAGAGTGCATGCAAAGAGTAGGCGTCTGCAAATCGCGAGAGGCGATCCAGATATAGCCATGAGTCAAAGAGTCAATGAAACGGCTCGAACACTGCGACCCCCTTTCTACTCGCAAGGAGAGTAACCTCCTCAGAGGCAAGATAAGTCAAACGACCCTTCATACATTTAAAAGCTTCCGTTTTTATTGGAAAGCTCCACGAACAAAGTAACATTGTTCCCTTTATTAATTATAGTATTTTTAAGCCTTCGGAATTGGAGACAAAGTTTCTGAATATTTAAACGACGTACCGCGTCCCTTGAAAATTAAGGGGTTGTATCACAATTCTTTACAATTTAATAGGTTTGCTCCAGTTTTCAGTCGCCTAGCGATGGGAAGCAAACATGTCCTCATCCCTGACTTGTCTGTTCCGATCAATATGCTGTCCTGTAAAGGTCAGTTCCCATGTGGGTAACCACACTTTTACTATGACACAAATATCAATCACATAATATTGTCGCTAGTTCAATACGTGCCACACGAAATTGATGAATTGATGGGGTGTACGTAATTTTTAGCACATTCGTGGAGTCTGAATCTTGCAGATAGTGCTCTTTCATATACCCAACTCCGCTTTAAGATCGTGAAAGGGTGAATATGAAACTACCTAAATACGACACAGCTTCTTGACAACCGCAGGTGAAAATCTGATCGCAAACCTTTCTGTATCCAAGCGATGTTGAAAACAATGTAATAGATAATACTCGTATATATTATTAGAAAACACTAACATCTGATTGATTATAATCTAGTAGATACAAGATTAAGTATCTATTTTGTTTACCTTATCTTACGATATCGCGAACTGAATTTAGTTTTATTTGCTTCAGTGTGGGCGGAAATTGCCGCCAATTTGGGATTGTCTTCGCAAAATTATGGTGTGATTCAATCTCAATGTACCTAATGAAACTATCAGGATCTTTAAATCAGTAAGCAGACACCATTTTAATTTTCTAAAGCATATTAATTTGTTATTTTAGATGGGCATTTTAATTTAATTACACTGAATATTATCATTTGTACACAAACATAAGATGACGGTTTTACTGTGAATTGTCTATGAAACAAATAATGATTTACCTCAATACCATAGTTGCAAATCACTTAATTCCAGAAACTCTATGATCACATTACATATTCGGCATGTTCACAAAGGTGTCAGTTAGTAAACTGAATACAAAAATACCGTTTACTATGCGTACAGTATTAGTTATTAATTACATAGATAAATCGGTTTTTTGTCCTACTCGTTGATAATTTGCGAGCGCAAGCTGCCGAGCGTGGCGACTCGACAACCTTTATCAGCTTAGTTTTCACACCTTCTATGGATTATCGCGTTAGTTGTTATTAAATAGTGTGGGTACTTACAGCCTACACCTAGTGCAGCTATCCGTCATAAATAGTTGAATACTACCAGCCATCACACCTGTATTCCCCGAAGGGTTAGGCAGAGGTTTACCACCCACCGTCTGCCGGTATTTTTAGGTCCCATGTAGGTATTTTATTAGAACGGCGAGCCTATGGCCATTTGCCGCGCACAAATCCCAACTCCAGCTGCTACTGAGAATTTCATAGAAAATCCCAATAACACTTTTACCTCTTCCTCGAAATTGAACCCAAGACCTCTAGCGTCGCAGTCGGACCATTAGGCTAACGAGGTAGTATAGTTGAATACTTTCTGAGCTATATTGTAAAACGAAGCAGTATTATTTCAAAATTACTAGTTATCACCTACTTATCAAATTCAAAGACTTGACCCAATTTAGATATACCCAGTATTTAGTTTACTTGTGTTAACGTAAGTAAACTAAATACATTTTTAATAGACATATGCTGACAGATCCTGTACTTATGATTTACAGTGTAATATTCCTATCTAAATTGTTTTTACTTTCTATTTCTGACTTTCAAGTTATTAACAAAAACTAGCGAACCATCCGCGACTTGGCCCGCGTTAAGTTATGTCTTTGGTTACTGCTCCGCTCCCGTGGGTCATAGCGTGATGTTATGTAGCCTAAGCCTATGTTACTCAGTGATAATGTAGCTTTCTAACGGCAAAAGAATTTTTGAAATCGGTCTAGTACTTTTTATGTTTATTCGTTACATAAAAAAGTACAAATGTTTCCTCTTTATAATATTAGTGTAGATTAGTATAAGTAAGTACCTTACCTTTTTAAGTAAGTATAGAAAGTTTTAAAAAGTTATTATTGGCCCCTGTCAGCTTTGAAATTTAAATATAGAAGAAATTATTTTCTGCTCGATACATAACATTGAAGAAGGTTGCCCTTTTATTTACGCCTGTCGGAAATAAATTATTTATTAAAGCTGAATGAAGTAATCAGGAAGTAGTTGGTAGGTAGGTAGATATGTAATCACGTCATGTTCACCTCCAACGTAAGTCTTTCGTTCATAAAACATCAGAACCTATCATCTTTAATTTGTTTTATAAAATTGATTACACTGTCCGCCCCCGTCTGACAATCGGTGACCGATTTTTTTTCGGAGAGAATGGAACATATGAAATTCTGTTATACCAATGCACACGTCCTACAAGTCGGTCCCACAAAACTACGGATATCTATTGAATCGGTCCTACAAAAAAATATCACGATGAATTGAGAACCTCCTCTTTTTTTTGAAGTTGGTTAAAAAGTCGGTCGTGTGTGGAGAGGTTCAAAAATAAATATTAAAGGGTGATAAATAAGTAATGGCTATAAATAATTCATTTTCTCATTAAAACAGAGGTCATGCAAAATGCCTACGCGAACCGCAATGAATGAGATTTCGTGAATCAGTGGCAATGAGGGATACGAAGAAACAGGCCCTGACACAAGTGCATAAAAATATTTATGACTTCACCACTCCTTGGTAAACATGCTGTCGACGCTATAAATGGTAATAAGTTATTCTGTGAACACATCGAGTAAATATTTTTTGCAGACGTTTTTACTTTTTATGCAACGACTTTAATGCAAATGATCATCTACTAATGAAGAATGAGCCAGACCCGTAAAAGTTGAATTATGCAAATATTTATCTAACAAACGAATATAATGTAAATATTTTGATGATCACTTTACCTGCTGAAAATGTCAAAGGGTCACTGATTTTACTTGATTTTGGAATCTAACAAAACACGTTACAGATGCCCCAAATAGGCACCTGTAACTTGAAATTACCATGACCTCAAAGCCTACATTTGATATTAGATAACACGAAGTTAAAGTTTACAAGCTTGCAGGCAAAGCACGTACCCGAGTAGCTTGTACCTTCCTATTTAATATTTAAGCAACGGCATAACAATATCATTATATTGGTATTCAAACAACGAAAGGACATCGTTGTTAGGGTACTCTTTCAAAATTTGCGACTTAGCTCAAACAGGTTTGAAAAATCTACTCACGTTTGAGTCCGATTGTTGATTGTTAAGAATTTAGTAGGAGGGTCATACTCAGAAAAAGTGTACATTTGATATATTTTCTTGTCCCGCTACTTCAGATTTAAGTAAACATCTAATAGTATGACATGTTTTCTTTTCCCGCCCCTTGTTGTTATGTTAGTTTATTAATATGAAGATTTCTCTGGTATTTTAACTTTATTTATCATCAAAAGAAAAAAAAATTGAATATCAAAACATTGCTATAAATATCCTCATACATTTTTTTAGTGTCCCAATGACCATTACACATTTTCAGAGATGAATTGTTACGAATATTTATCGCTTTTCTTAACATTGACTGTGGCTATATTGTTCAAGTATCATCAAGTAACTAAATAAGACCTATTTTATTCGTAAAACATTTAAAGAAGAATTTATTTTAATTAAACAAATGTTGTCCCAAAATCATGAAGTTTCCTTACTCAGGGTTAGTAACAAGTAAAAAAAAATTAAACGCTATGATTTAAGGTGCTATAATTTGTTTTTCCTATTCTGGCAAAATTATTACTTATGTCAAAATCACTCTCACGGCAGCCATTATGTTTTCGCCATAGTCGTGAAGTCAAGACGTGTATCAAGTGAATATTTACAAAATAATACCTCAGGGTGATAAACGTCGATTTTTGTGATAAGTTTATTACATTTTTTGTTTTCTTAAAATGATCTTTTCTTATTTTTTGTATTATCTTAACGAATACACTCAGTGCTTGCAAGGTAAAACCGTGGTTTACGTAAAAATATTTTTAGAAGTTATAATTTCTCAGATTTTATTCTCATTTTCGTTATATTGCGTTACGTTACGAAACTGAGAAATTGTTAAGCTTAGTTCACAAAAGCGAGAAGTGCATAACTATAGTTACCGGCTCGTAAGTTGGCCAAAGATTATGGTAAATTCGCGCACGCACAATTTCGTTGCCAAACTAAAATTATAACATTCCTTTATTATTTCTGATATTTTTTATTGATCTTAATAAGACTGATAAGCCAAATATAATCACTTGTTTTATTCGCCTAATCCTTGTGTACCATACCTTATGACATCAGTTTCGTGACGGAGATTCTCAGTATCGTTACCTATCAGTTTAGTTACAAATTTAAAATGTACACTTTTTCTGAGTATGACCCAGGAATCCGAAGTCACCGGGGTCAGTGGCCTAAGTAATATCAAATCTAGTAGGTGAGCGGAATCTCCAATGTTGCTAGAGACAGCATGACTCTAGAGACATATGAACAGAATATTGCAACACAAGTAAAAATACCAGATGCTTGGTGAGTTAATGACCTGGCTGTTCCTAGATATCGCAGAGTCAGAAAACTTTCACGGAT
Source organism: Caradrina clavipalpis (assembly GCA_932526535.1). Lineage (NCBI taxonomy): Eukaryota > Metazoa > Arthropoda > Insecta > Lepidoptera > Noctuidae > Caradrina > Caradrina clavipalpis. The sequence goes on from OW052103.1 coordinate 7,536,198, forward strand.
GCAGTAACATAAAACCAAATAGCCACTTGTCACTACATCGTTCATTTGCAATTCAAGCTGCAAATGCTTATGTTTAAATCCTGAGTCACAGTGAGAGCATCAGATGACGGGGTGGATGGCGCCTCGCTATATCGGGACGGTTACTCAACGCCATTTCAAATGTGCTCAATACCACTTGGTGGTATGCAAGCTCGCCCTAAGCTTTGAGCTCTCTGACTAACGAGATTGTTTTGAAATACTCCAACGCCACAATTAGCTGTTGCAACATTTGTAAGGATTCAAAGAACAGGTTATTGTGCAATGTTACTGTAGCAAGATTTATATTATAATGCACTCATTGCATTGGCATAAAAAATGACACAATATTTCCCCTAAATATATTTTATAGGGCAACTTCCAGATTTGTATCACGCTAGCCTACGGTCAGTAACACCCACATGTTTTATTACATCGAACTCCAATTACGAGGGCCACCTGCTTGACAAAATTATGACATATCTCCCCCTGGATCGGTCGCTATATTTTTGGTTTGGGAAAAGTCCAATGTTTAAAGCCGTGCAGACTAAAACATTGCTTAATTTTAATGTTTTTTTTCTTTATAGGACATTGTACCTTTTTTTTTTTTTTTTTATAGACGGGAAATCATCAAATAACTTCCCCCGCCCTGGGCGGAGGGAGTGTCAGACTTTTACTGACTAAAACCCGTCTATGTTCCTTCATGTGCCCTTTGCGTTCCGGGGGCGCGGTATCTCTTTCGAACAACCCGCAGTGGACATTGTACCTGTGGCACTTAGGTCTTTATAAGTATACATTTTAACGCAAAATGAACAGGTATTGAATAGAAACTTAGTTGCAGTTGTGTTAAAACCTGTCAAGTAGGAATAGAGATGACTAACCTAGGTTTATTAGCGCTTACTCTTAGATGTCTGAATAAATTAGTATATACGTGCAAACTGGTCTGTAACGATTCCAAATATCTTTACAAGTTTGATGATGCTGCATAAGATTTGATATTATAATAAAATTATGATGCTGCATAAACGTCATACCTACGTATTTGTATAAAAAGAAGAAATAAAACAAGCTTGTGATGATACTTGTTTTCTACCAAAACAGTCGATGGTAGACCGTTTTGGTAGAAATTGAAGTACTTCTTATAATACTGTTATGGTAGTTGTCAAAAAACTCGACCCCAATGCGCAGGAGTTGGAAAGTTGCCTTCAGAAACTACCCAAAAACGGCTCGATACCAAACTTGTACCGATGTAATTTACAACGCAGCTATAAATGGTAGCCCAGTATAAACCGAAGAGATTATAAATCCCCGAACTACCATTGTATGTATACCTGAATTTAAATTAAGAGAATAATCTGGTACCACATGGAAATAAATTCTAAAGAAGAAAAACATATCGTCATGTCATTTTCTGTGTAACTACGTAATAACTTACTATGAAATAGTTATGACGTAAAGAAATAAAGAGAAGAGCACTAATTAGCGTCAACGTTGTTTATATTAAGACTACAGAATATTTTAAAAAGGTCATTGATATTTTAAAAACTCGCATTGATAAGACACCAAGTTTTGTTGCTATTCATAATATACCTACGCACTCATAATTTTATAATAATGTAGTGATATTTTTCAAAACGGGTGTGAAGAATCGGATATTATTTGTGTGTAGGTGCAGAAACAGTTTGCCAGTCACCGCCGCCAGTGCTAGGCAAGGTCGTCGACCATATGGCCTACCTGTCTGTACACCAAACAGGCTAGCACGCAATGTAGGTAATTCTCAAAATTACGCAACAGAGCACAGCACAGACTATATGCTCCAATCATGATCTCTTTTGTAATATGATCAATCGCATTCATACAACATCAAACCGAGTTTTGTCCTCGACAAATCTAAATGTCTGTGGTTACAATAGTTTATTAATGGTTTCAAAAACTGACTGGTTTCCTGTGCTTAATGATTTTGCACTTGAAATTTGCCATTGGTTGGCTACCTCGCCAACTTCCTATGCATCACAAAAAATACACTTCATCTTAACATAATAGCGCTCAACAATTTGATCATAAAAACAGCTTCGTGCAACTAACCGACTTAATATTTAAATCTTCAAAGCAAGGGTAAAAAACGATTAAAGCAAATACTGTGGCAGAAAATAGACTTAGCTAGACATAGCCACGCCCGCCGGACGAAGCTTGACAAGTTAAATAAGGATATAAGGCATTTTCGGGCAATAAAAGTCAAAATATAGTGTTTGCATGACGTAAACCTCGCCTCACTTGATGCTGAACGTCCTGTGTTCGAAAACGTTAAGTTCTTACATCGACACGAGTAAACAACAAACGAGTTTGAGCGAGGCGAGGACGTGGGCCCGAGCCGGTGAGATCACCGCCGCGAATACGCCGCCTGAGGTCGCAGCCTGCACCACTTTACACGTCACGTATCTTTCTAATTGGCGTGCCGATTTTGTATACAATACCCGGCTTTTTACATCACTCTCACGCTGTAATATAACATGAGAATGCTATATAGCACGAGAAGAAAGCAACATAAAGCAGCACATCCTAAAACAAACAAACGATTCCACTCTACAGCAACAAGGTGAACTAATTCCTATAGATTGGTAAGGTTTACAAAACATAAGGCAGACCATTAACGATTCGGAAACAAGTTTGGTTAATGTTTCTGAGAATTGCAGGATGTAGGCACTATATCATTAGCACACCTAGCCAAATTTGGATACAGACGCAAACATTGATATTGTATGAGAAGACAGCTCTTCCTATTCCGAGACGAGATGTAGGACGTTCTAAGGTCAATTTAGCGACGAGGAATATTTTTCAATTGAGGATCTAGTGACGAGTGGGCGCCTAATGCTCGCCGGAGCACTTTACTTGTTGTTCTCGTTAGCTTGATGCGACTCTATCACTCAATCACCATCTCAACAGATGACAGGTAGAAATCATCATGCAATTTTAAATTAAGGTTTATTGCCGATTTGTGAAGGCGAATGCAATTGCCTGCGGTGCAAAGTATCATCATTACTGACTTTATCTTAAGCCGCGAATTCTTGTCATATCGGGGAATGACATCATTGCAAAAATGAAAAAAATGGCAGAATTATATAATAATGATAACATCTGAGTAAGCTACGTTACAATAATATAAGTACAGGTAGTCACGACTGAAATTAGCTTTTACGAGTCGTCGTGTTGTGTTGTTTTACAATGTCCTGCGGCACGCAGCCTTACAGAATAGAACCCCAGATTTTATGGATGTCACACATAAAGTAGGTAATGTGGCGTGGCCTGCCTGCCCGTGGTATGTGCTCCCACCTGGGATTTGCATACAATACTTCTAGCTCACGTACAGACAGCTAGGAATGAGTTTGTGCATTCGTGATAGTAATGTATTTCGACATAAAGCAATCGTACACCTATACATTCACATCTGAATTTAAAACGAAATGGTTATATTATGCAAACAATACGAACACAATGTTGTGGAATATTAAAAAGAAAAATCAAGTGTACACTTGAAACATACTTGTTACATAAAATTATATTAAAAAATTACGCATTCCTACGAAAGCATTATATCTTTTCATAAATGTTGTTATGCAGAATGCGCGATGAGCGTGAAAGATAAACATTTTGTTAGGTAAAAGAACCCATTCGTCTCATTGAAATTCTGTTTCTACAAAGATAATTAAAAGAAACTGGTTTCTCAAACCTTTTTACACAGCTACAACCTCTTGTTCGAACCTATAATGTATGTATAACAAAAATTCTTCATTCCAGACATTGCGAAGGTGAGACTAAGGTTGAGGCCACACGAACGAAAAATGTTTTTGAGTTCTGGGTCACGTAATTTCTTTTTTCTTTTTCTTTTTATTCGAGTTGGGTAAGCTCTCGACGACGAAGACGCTGGATGCAGGCCGCTTCCAACCGGTCTTTTTGGAAATCTATGGGGGAGGCCTATGTCCAGCAGTGGACGTCCTGCGGCTGATATGATGATGATGATGATGAAGCTCTCGACTCCAGTCTTGATCAAAGGTAAAATAAAGATACGTCTACGATGAAGTGAGTTTACTCAGAAGAAGCCAATTCACTCTAGCTTTGATGAGATTAGGGTTGAATGCGTTCGGAAATACAGACGCAGGTAGAGACTTCCACTCATTTGCAGTACCTACGCATTATAAAAGAAGATTGAAAACGCTTAGTGCTTATTTCAATCGCGTAATATCTGCTACATTCGGTTACATACAAAACTCCTGTTTCGCAAACGCAAAATGAGTTGTCAGTTTCAGTAGAAAGTAAATTACGCGATTCAAAAAACGCGAGTCTCAACTTACAAAATTACGTTCGTATGGCCTCATTCTTAGCAAAAAGGACCTTGTTTTTTTTCTTCAGTCGTGATTTCCTATGCCGTTTCTCAACCTACATTGTAACATGCTGATACCCGATATGGCTATCCTGCTTGTCAACCCATCTTGTGGTCAAGACGTGTCCTGAATGCTGAGGACGTGTCCACTTATTGTACGGGCGCCAATCGAGTCACGTTCGATGATAGATGTAATATGCTTTGTACCGCTAATTATTATTGTGTTATTAATATTCTTAATGGTGGCATTAATCATACAATGTGAATTAGATTATGGTTCTATTGTCGTTTCATATTTAATTTAACTACTTTCTTTACCCTCACCTTAAACAATGGTATGAAAAGGATACTATTTTTCGAACAGCGGTTTATTTGTGATGATATAACCATAATAATATGGTCTGGCAACATTTAGAACAAAACAAACAATGAACTAATAACACCACAAAAGAAAAAGACCTAAAATGCCTACTTTAAATAACATATTTTACCCGTTAGTAATACAAAAACAGGCATTAATCATACCTACTATGATTCTTCAGACAACAACAAGCTCCAAGCTCCGAGGTATTTACAATTCCCGTACAAATGAGTACAGGCACGCGACCTAATATTGATACACTCGTGAGCTCAACCACAATGACATCAGACGATCGGACAACGTGATCAATAACGTGACGAACAACAGGACATCATTTGGACATAAAACTAAGGTTGCCATCACCTAAATTGCCGACCCGGACAAAAACTTAAAAAACCCCGGGTCAAAACTTTAAAAAATTTGGGGGAAATTGAGATTTTTCCCGGACATCCCAGAAAAAAATTATTTATCGCTTATCTTTCAATAAAACTGGATTCCTTTGCACTAAATGTGTCCGGGTTTCTCCCGGACACTTTTGACAACCCCTCTCGGATTTCCCCTGGACGCCCTCTGGCTCTAAACTAAGACAAATCCGGGGAAACCCGGACAGATGCCAGCCCTACATAAAACGCACACCATCCTACAAGCCAACGGAAACTGAGATCACAGGACGTTTGTCTAATCGTTCGGTTTTCCTATTACCATATATGTGTGCAAAATAATATGCAAATTCTGCATTATGACTAGTAGTTAGCTAAGCAAAGCAACATAATTTTTTATTTCTATGTTGAGGAAAAAGGGAGCTGTAACTTAAAATGTTAATCATCAATGATTCAAACCGCATGACATGATGTTATAACCTTAACACAAATCCCAGAAAGAAACCCTTTTTCCTAGAGACTCACACTAACCGTCTAAAGCAGTGGTGCTCAACCAGTGGTCCCTGAGAGCACCAAAACTGGTTCACGACGTTATTATGTAACTATTTAATAACAACAAGTTGAAGACTCGTCTTTAGAGGCCTAATATAATACTCTTGATTTCTGATAATTTTATACGTATTTTATTAATAGACCAATCTTACGAATAATTAATGTTCTATGGCAAGACAATTTTTTGTCGAGTGGAATCCCTCAACATTTAAACGTTAAGCCTATTGATTTGCTTTGACATGGTCCATTACAACCAAATTGGCAATACAAATGATGAACGAGGAGTACGATGAACCAGTAGCGTCCATGAAAGCCCTTTCTGTTCAGTTCACAGTAGTCAATAACAGCGTGTTGCAAGCCATAACAAAACTCTCTCAGTCACGGTGGCCGCGCACGTAAGCCTCACGTGTCACAGTCGAGTACCCTGCGCGGGCGCACGCCGAATCTATGATCTACGAACGAACTCTGTTCGTCGCCCGCTTTCACGGACCAACCATGACTGTCAACCAGCGGAGCAGTAAATCGCTAACACTGCTAATTAAATCCGTATTTATGAACGGTAATTAATTGGTTTAATTGAAGCTAGAACTTGCTTCCTCTGATAAACGCAAGCAGTTCTCATTAGAAGTCGTTTAATTGATATGATCAGAAATGAACGTCCCTAAAGGAGGCCGACAACCAGTTAATGTTTCCTTTAGCGGATTGTTATAATATTGGACGATTAAATGGAAAGCCATCGAGTTATTTCAGCAGAATTTTCTATCTTCATTTATACACTTCGGCCGTTATCTTTACCTTTTACCTTAAGTAAGTTATTTCAGAAACTGCTCTACGGAACCAACTCTTTATTGTAACTTTATCGCTCGACGACCAAAAAATTGTCCAGGACTATTCTCTTTCTCTACATCTCAAGGCTCTGCAGCCGTGAGTTCATAATTAAAAGCATTATATTATTTTAAAAGCAAATCAAACTTTACCTCCCTTATTAGAAAACACCAAACAAAATTAAGTATGTCAAACTTCAACCTTCAAAAAGTATGGTACAGAACTGATGGTTTGATACTAATATTACTTTGCTGCGAGTTTACGTAATTACCTAGATGTGGGTAATATTATCATACATTCAAATTGGATCGGCGTGATAATTCACAGAATGGAAGTTAAATCACAGCTACACGACTGTGATACCTATCCATATGACCAATATACGAGTATAACACGGAATTGATCGACCTATTTAACACGCTACCATTATTGTGTTGTCTTGCCGCCTACGCTGTTTTCATTATTCAAAAGTCAGCTAGCTAAAATCAATAAAATACGGAACGTATGTTACTGTTCTATGAAGGTTAGTCATGACTAAGCAAATGATCTATTCTCAATAAGGCTAATAGTTGCGAAATGTAATAAACTGTTCATCATTTCGAAGAATCACTCATTGAAATTAAAATGTAGATATTTATTGAAATAGACACGTATTTAACTACACATGGCAAGCAGTGAGTGACGACATTTTTCTCTTATTGTAAACACTACTAAAAATAGCCAGTGCTACAATTGGTATGCTGAGCTGTTTCTAGGAAATGACTGGTGAGTATTGCAATATAATTAACTGACTAGCACGACTTCTTTAGCTAACCCTACATCAGTTGCCAATGCAGTTAAATGCGTTCTCATTCGCCATCAGCCGTCACATCCTTCCTCTAGTCTTGTCATATTATCATCTTTCACACAATCCATTTCAAGTTGGTCTTTGGTCTTCCTTTATTATACTCTATCTACCTACTCTCATACCAGCTTAACCTTTCTCTGGTGACTACTTTTTCATATTGTACAAATAATCCATTTTTGCTGGTTCAGTTATTTAGTTACCTAAATTTATTCAGTAACTTACAAATATGCACGTATGTTTAGTCTAGAAGACTCAGTTCAAGCACTATCTGTAGTATTTAGATAAATTACATTTATATGGAATGTGAAAACACGTTGTATTGTCAGTCCTTATCTCAGCCTGAACTGACATCAGTCGTGCACTCCGGCAAGGACAGGTGGAGTGACGCAAGCCAATCCGGGACGAATGATCGATTCTTTGTTATGTGAATGAAGATAGATCTTACTTTACATACATTGGAACTATTAAAGTAGACCGATATTCCTTGTTCTAGTCACGAGGTTAGAATGTTCTGTTCAAAGTTTCTAACCTAATTATTTAATTGCCTAGTAGGTATTCTCATTTTGTGGCACACTTAATAAAACTTTCGAACAGGTAGACTAACTTTTTTAGCGTTGAATTAAATATCACGTTCAAGATTTTTTATTACATAAAAAAAAAACAAAGATGACCTCTATTATTGAGAATTCGATTCTATTCCCCAAAAATGACACTAAAACTTCCGTTCAATGTTACGTTAATGAATTTAATTTCTAATAGAATATGATCATTAAAGGAAGAACCTTTATAAAAATATTAGCAATACCGATCGATGCAAATGAATAATGCACTTGTAGTATCTGAGATACAAAGGTCAGCAGAAGGCCACGCTTGGCGCAACTAATAATAGAGGCCTACGTAATATGTACTTTAGTGCTTAATCATTAAAATATTCATTAAATACATACATAGTTATAAATTGTGATTCTTATGCATGTATTATAATGTCAGTAATTATCAACAATTCACTTTTATCTGATACACTAATTTGCATGCATACATTTTGACACGAAAGAAAGACCATTGCTAAAATTTAAAAAAAATAAGTTAAGGGTTTTTTAACATCTGTTTACAAAATAATTTTAGTATAATTACACTGAATACATGCGGCCATATCGGGGCTAAGTCCATAAAGCTAGCTTTGGAAAGATAATTTAACTTGCCATGTCAGGGCAACATGAAAACTGTAGCAGGGGCAATCGCTAATGCTTTTTTAAGTCGTAATAATTTACCTTCAATGACCATTTATATCCATGTGATTTCGTTGCTAAGCTGAGGGGATTGTGTGATAAAGAATAAATTCGAAACTGACAAAATAATTTAGATAATGTTCTTAATTCTACTGAAGTCAAAAAAGGAACGTTGCAAATCGCAACGTAGGTAATAAAATAATACTACCTACAACATTGGATCTAATCAATTGCAAGAACTAAAAAAATACATACCTAAACATGTATTACATAAATAACATAACTTATCTTATTATAGGAGATTAAATAACAGTTGCAATAATGATAAAAAATTACAAGGATTTTTCAATCTTATCTGACTGCATTATTTTATTTGGAAAATTAAAAGATTAGTGTAATCACATCGCAGCAAAGCAAAAGCAACAACATTTTTGATGCAATCAATTTTATGTGCGAGCCTGCTTATACTTAAACGCAGTTTATGTGTTCAAAGAATGCCCAATAAAACTGTTTTGAGTTCGTTTGAAATAGGTGCAGACTTATCGCATTAGAATGGAAATACCTAGCACAATTCCGCAATATATTGGCTAGTTGACAATCGACAATCGTAAAATGTCAATAGTTTATAAAATTGGAAAGGAGAAACTAACCGCTTTCTCAAGAGTCTTATCGCTAAACTTGTTCTGATTTCATTCAAGCCTCCCATTAGAGACCTGTCAATAAAAACTGGATTTATGGCTGCACAACATTTCTGATTATTTGCAGTATGTAGGATTACAAATTAATAATGCACATTGTAATTTATCATTCGTGAAAATGCACAGACAGGTTATTATAATAATGACTTATAAAGATGCGAACCCGACAACGGATGGGAAAATGTTTCAAGATTTCAAGATGTCGATAAATTAATAATGAGAAGAGAAAGCTTCCGCATTTTCATTGTGTGAGACAGGTTGCATATCAACTTATCTGAAATCTAAATTAGTAGAGCAGAAGCTGGACAGAGCAACATACTGACAGAATAATTTTGTGTGCGCTTGAGATAATATCTAAATATGGGTGTAATCATAGCCACAGCTGTCAAACTAAGCAACATTAAGTAAAAATTAATGCTGGGAAACGACTTTTATTAATGGAGTGAAAAATTACTGTTTATGGGAGTGCGCAATGTCACCCACGCAAAACATCGTGCTTACAGTTGCATCCAACAGTACAGAGATCTTTAGTTTAGTTACAAAAAATTCAATAATGTTTTTGTAAAAAAACAAAGTTGGAATTTTGACCTTCAGCCAGAAGATTCCAAGTATGGTCTAGAATAAAACAAAATATCGCAACGATGCGAAGAACGTGTAAATTTCGCCTTCGTTAAATGTGTTTTACAATCTATTTTTCGAGTCATGTATAAATCCTGATCTAAAAATTCAGTGTTCTAACACTGAATTTTCAGATCAGGATTCATACATGACTCGTATGTGCTATCAAAATAGAAAAACTTTAAGAAAAGTCTCATCTGTGCACATAACATGGAAGTTCATAATTAACAGATTTAATCAACGTTAATTTAAACGTCTGATTGAAATGAATAGAAGTTAATTAGCCGAGTCATCTGTCTTATAATATGAAGATAGATACGATACGTAAATTGTAGATAGATGAGGCTAGATAGAGGTGCCTGGCGCGCCACGGTACCACAACACTGTTCCTCAACCTAAATAGGAAAATATTTTGCAACTAGTTAGAATTATTAACTAAAGTTTAAATGTTACTTTAAATAGAAAATATATCTTAATTGCTAACGCTTTGGGACGAGATTCCTATGACTGTATGAAACACATTAATGTCAGGTGCTTTATGTTTGGCTTTAATTTTAAAAGTGTCCTTCGTACTCGGTCACTGCGCACACACGCTATAGCGTGATGTAATGCCATAGTGGGCAGCTAACGAGATACATTTTGTTGAACTAGGTATTTCAAAACTAACTATATTTATCACTGTAATCCTTTAACAGGTTGGTAGTCGGTACTAATGGTATCCGCCAACGTTTAATCGAAGAATTTTAGACGTTGGTGTATTACAAAACCAGGCACTATTATACCCATGTGACTTGTCCTATTGAACAAACAGGTTTGATAAGACTGGAAGCGGACTATGATTAAGACATATTTATTTCATTAATTTTCTGAGACACAACCATTTTAATGTCGACATTCAACCGCAGAAAGCGTCAAGTTTTGAGTCTTCCAAAAATTTCGTAACCGTTCATAATACTATTGTATTTATCATTGTTTAATCAGTTGTGGGAACGTTGGCACTATCATCTATCTTCGTCGTCGAGGAAGTGTGATGCGCTTGAGTAGCGTCGCGACCTACGATCGCACTTGCTCCACAGACATCCATAAAACCACTCATAGGAACAGATGTATGCTTGTCTGCCTGTCTCATCTCTGTTTCTACTTGCCATCTACGTGTATCATTGCTACTGTGCACCTTTTGTCCACTAGAATCATCATCTATTTCCCGAATGACGTAATCTGTTAATGTATCACCTGGCTGGTTGTGTACTCGGTTTTTCTTAGAACCTTCAACGGTATCTTTTACAAATTAGGATTTAAAATATAATGCGAATTGATTATCATTTTTAAGGCCATATTATGTAATATTATTAATCAAAATTCTGTTAAATAAGAAGCGGTAAACAACGAAATGATACGTTATCAAGTTTTATAGGTAATCTACACAGTTGTTAGTTAAATGTCTAATTCAATTGGTCATGTAATGTAATACATATTTCGATTGACACGAATTTTCAGACCAACGAGCTATTTGGAGCATTCAATTAAACGTAATTGGAAGTAATTATTAACATTGCAGCCGTCACGATTAACTACAAAATATACCTAAATATAATAAAAATAAAAGTTAACTACCAAACAAAAACATGAGTAGCTAGAAATAACCTCTACACACGGTAATGGCATTTTATCTTAATGGAAAAGAGTTGTCTAAATGAGGCACCGAATTAGCGATGAACGAAAAACTAAAATGAATGACTTCCTAATGACAGGACACAGGTTAGGACCAGGATAAGATCACAGAATACGCAAGCATAAAATATATAAACGAGTTTCAGATCGAGGGCGATACTAATTGCATTATTCGATATACAGCCCACGCTTGTACGAGTGAGGCAAGCAACAAAAGGCTGTAGCTAAACCGAAAGAGTCGAAGCATGACTCATAAAACTATTATTCTTAAACTATGTATATTACTATTTCTCATTTCTCGATAAGTTGAGAAATGATTTGTTACAGAGTTTTCGTGGTCACATGGCCGCATTGCCGTGACATTGGGGAATACACAAGCGATAACAAAAATATTTACTTCGACTAGGCACTCTGCCAGATGCGAGTACGATGACAATCAAAGTATTTCATAGACACAATCACTGTAAAACAAATTGGATATATGTAGTTCTATCATGTGTGTACCCTACTCTAGATTTGTCAACCTAGAAGAATCTGAAACAGACGGTTTCTAACACATGTCGGGACAACGGACTTTATGCATATTTACTTACTACCTATTCATTGATATGTTACCCACGCAAATTAATTAATTAAATGAATAAATTAAGGCAACGGAAACGTTATTTTAATTTCTCAATAAGTTGTTTGCTGAGGTAATAGTTTAGCATGTTTCGCAAAGGTTTCCATTCCCTCTTCTCTAAGTTTATTTTGTATTAAGTAACGTTGACGTTATCATAACAGATTGCAATGAAAAAAAAAAATGATTCTGTTAGTACCTGTATTGTAACCACTAGCCTTCTAAACGATCGCACTAAAACTGAACAAACTATCGTAGATCATGCAAAAACAATTGAAACATTATAGTAATTTCCCAATAATCGAAGAACAAACATATTATTTTATCTTCATAGTTACGATCAATAAATCAACTGTGTTCGATGTGAATCAAGCTGGCAATGTGTTACACGAACAAGGCATTACTGTGACTGTGATGATGACTCGCCCGAGACATTCAGTTAGAGGCTGTTAGAAGGGATTGCGTAAGTAACACCTCATTAGGCAGATCGTCGTGGCACAGATCATCGTCCAACACAATTGATGACCATAACGAGATTCTCCGAATCATGTCTCTTATTTAGTAGATTGCTATAACAATTTGAATCAATATTCACATCAATGGCCTTGATAGAACGTGCAGTTTTGTCTTGATTCTATAAAATTACCGCTATTTCAAAAATAGTTTCGTATTTAAAATATCAGATGCTGTTAATAAAATTGAATCATTGTAGGTAACACACTGAATAAAATTCATAGCCATATATTTCAATGTAACAGAAACAAAGGTGACTACACAGATGATTTTTCACGGTCACCGTGAAGCTCACTCACACACATGTAATGTGTTACACGGCGTCAACTTGACACGTTATTACAAAGAAATTATTACCAAAATAAATCGTTACGTCATATCTAACGAACTACGTAACGTGACGTCACGTTGCTTTTTTTTAACATTCCTAGTATTCTGTGAACCGAAACATGATTCGACATTTAATTGAAGAAGTTGGAAATTGATACTATGTATTTAGTCTCAAATGTAGAGATGCCAAAGTAAATATCTTTAGCGCTTAAATGATATTGGTCGCAAAAATATCGAAGAACACAAGCGTGGAAGTGTTTTGGTGTTTTCTAAACTAGGCGTTGTCATTCATAATTACATCTCATGTTATCAATGCTTGGTGCGTCTTTCTTTATAATATGACCTATATTATCAGATAGACATTATCAGTGTTAAACCTACAAAATTTATCTCAACATCAGTGGCGCACCTGACGACATTATCTTGTGTGTATGCAATAACGTCGTGACGGAGGATTATCGCTACGGTACCGAATTAATGCACACCAAGAACACAAACCCGATATATGGAGGATTTGTGGCTGATAAATACAACTCCAAATACAATGTTTAAAAACGAAGTGAAATAAGATTTGTTTTAAGTCCTAAATTCGCATCAAGTCAAAGTTCATGAATGATCTTGATCCTTGTTATCTCAAAAAAGGTACCTATAACCCATTATATCGTATGCAGTTACACAGTAAGCTGCAAAGGACATAAAACAAGTACGGAAACTAACATTATTACCAACACAAAACGAAGCCACGATTTATTTCTAACATTCTCGCATAGAACGCTAATGGCTGTGCATTCATCAATCTAACTGCAGTCAGAATGACAATTACCAACCTAGGTTATAGATAGTATCACTACGGATGTATTTACTAAAGGATGCCCTGCTAGTTTAGCGACAATCAACCTTTGGCCCAGTTGTTTGCGATGCACGTAATAGTATGTTTTTCCTTATGGTAGTGAAGTTTATTTACTAATTCTTCTCCATAGAGGCCTACGTTTTGAAACGAGCAACTAGCTTCAACATTCTGTATAACTTCTTAACAATTCAAAAGTTCCTGAAAATGGTCTTATGGAAATAAATGCTTTGACTTTGGCTTTGGTATCATGTCAAAAGGTGTGCCTAATTACAGAAGTACTGGTAATAAATGATTACTCACCCACAAGTGCAGATTTCACAGATACACTGTTCCTTAGTCACAGTCTTCTCCGGTTTCTTGGGGCCGCCTCTTGGCCGGGTCTCGTCGATGATGACGGTCTCCTCGACCGTGGTCCTGTCGTCTCGCATTGTTCTCCTATCGTCGATGATCTTCTCATCGTAGACGGTGCTGACAGTAGTATCCTTTCTCGTGGTGTCCGTGATAGCACGGTCCACCACGTCGTATTCTCGAATAACGTCTTCGGTCGTTTGGACATCGCGCTGGAATGAATAAGAAGTTTTATCTCCAATACTAATAGATTATCAAAACTTTTCTCCGTGCTGATAAAACAATGACATTTAGATTATGAGTTTAAACTTGCAATATTGTTGTGACAAACATTCTGATGAAAAGTAAACTTTTTTTTTTACTATGGTGTAGCCAAGCTTCTTTTTTATGTAATTTTAAAGCTGCTCAAAATAGATAGGTACAATCTTTACCTAATTGATAAATAATAAAATATTAAATATTTCTTACCAAGTTTTTGAAGTCTAACGCGCTCTTGTCGACGAAGACGTCCGTTTTGATCTTGTCGTCTTCCTTAGCATCTTCATAAGTTGTTATCTTTCTCGTAATTCCATTCTTGGTGATATAACGAGTTACTTCAATTTGACTCCTTTTCTTATCTACTTCGAAAGCTTTCCTAGTCGTTTCACCTGTAGTAGTAGTCAATACATTAGTTTCTTCTGTATCAAGTCCTTCGTAAAGATCTTTTACATCTTCATTAATTTTAGTTCCGTATGTTACTTTTTCAATCCTTTTAAATGGATACTTCTTAACAGTTTCAATGATCTCCTTCAGGATACGGTCATCAATGTTCCTGTTGATCACAATATTTTTGTTGCTTACTCGTACGTCTTTGTTAAACTTTGAGGTCTCAATAATCTTCCGCAAGTCACTAATGGATGTAAAATCTTTAATATCCCTTGATGACAGTATTATGTTTTCTTCTGTATCTTGTCGCTTTAAGTGGTGCCGAGGCTCTTCAGGTCTGCCGAACGGTGACACCTGCTTAGGTTTTTTGGGCCTGTCATCGTCTGTTTCGTAAACAAACTTTCCATTCCATGTCCCGGTGCTCCTCTCGTATGTAGTCAAATTGTCTTTAGTTTGAGAAGTGGTAGTGGACGTTGTCTCTTTTGTTAAGTTTTCTTTTTCAGTGGTTACGAAATCCGTAGTTTCTTTCACATCTCTAATATCTTTTGTATGAGACTGAGTATCAGAAGACGTTGTCTTGTGGGTTGTAGTGTGAACATTTTGATCAGTCGTATCATGAATACGTTTATTATGCAAGTCGTCTCTATCAGGGACGTATTCAGTAATTGCTTTCTTCTTCGTAAAATCACCTCCATATCGGTTGGTAGTAGATGCAATTTCTTGCCCATTTTTGTACAATGCTGATTCCTCCGATACTTCTAGAGAACTTTTGGGTACTCCGTCTTTACCAGTGTCATAATGAGATTCCTTATCCAGTACATGACGGGAATATTCATGTTCAGGTTTCATACCTGTACCACTGACATTGTGACTTTTCTCATAAGTAGAATGTTCTTTATTGTCTCCCCATTCTCTGTGAGAAGTGTCTACGATTCGTTCTTTACCATCAACAATTTCAACTACGTAAGAAGAAGTTGACGCTTGCTGAGCACTGCTAGTGTTACTTTTCATTATTTTTGTAGAAAAGTTAATATTTTCTGTATTAGGCACCTGTAGGATATTGCCTACTTTCCTCAGTTCGTTTTGAATGGTGGCATCGTAACCATAAAAGTTGGATGAATCTGTTTGATTCATATTGCGTCGTCTGTTGTCAACCATTTCTTGGTTGGCGGTGGTGTTTTCAACAATATCTTTACGGTTTTTATTGGTGGTGTTAGACACGTTTTTGGACTGGTAGTGATCATCTTTTACTGACGTTTGTTGATCAGACGTTGTATGTTCACGAGTTGTGTACTGCTGATCCGTTGTAGTATGATCACGGCTGGTGTACTGTTGATCAGATGTCAAATGTTGACGAGTTGTGTTTTGTTGTTGGTTAGAGGTCGAATTATCGCGATTCATAATGTACTGTTGATCAGTTGTCATTTGATCACGGTTTGTTATGTACTGTTGATCAGCTGTTAAATGATCGCGGTTTGTTATATACTGTTGATGTTTAGCTACGTTATCTTTCTCTGTAGTAATATTAGAATGTGACGTCATTTGGTTTCCGTCCTTAATGAATTTTGAGTCTTCTTTAACAATCATTTCACTCGTTGGTTTCGCGCCATCTTTCCCTGTGTCGTAGTTCGACTTCATATCATAGTTCTGGATACTGTGAGCAGATTGCGGCTTCATATCAGTTCCACTAACGCTTGCATAAGCTTCCTTTGATGCATGCTCTTTTGCATCGCCCCACTCCCTCTTTGAACTGTCGATGATACGTTCTTTACCGTCAACAATTTCAACGACATACGAGGACGATGAAGATTTTGTGACATTGCTACTTTTAGTCTCATTTGTTTGTGAAGTGCTACTATATTCTTTAGTGTTACCTCGCTTATCCAAGCTGCCTTCACCTCCGTAAAAATTTGAAGTATCAGATCGAACGGTTTGCGTCCTCTGCGATGGTTCAGGAGAGTTGCGATAAGTTACTCTATCACTTTGTTTCAAGTCCTGATGATCCTTGGCTGTAGATGATCTTTGATTCACTAAACTTTGTCGCTCCGATTGGAGAAAAGAGTTAGACGCGTTTGCATTTTGAGATCGTTTCGAATATGTGTTGGAGTTCGAGACATTAGCCGAAGTGTTATCAATGAAACCTGTATTAAGAGTTTGATTAGGGGCAGACGAATCCGCAGTTCTGTCAAATGTTTGACTATGACTAGAACCCGATTGCTGAACCGAAGTCGATGAAGTCTGGAATGTTTCGGTTTTAGAATTCTGTTGATGAGACGAAGAAGATTCTTGTAGCATCGAACTAGAAACGTAATCGCCCGAAGTAGACTGTGCCATGTCACTTACGTTATGTTCCAGTGCTCTTGTTTGTGACAAGTCACTTATAGAAGGAGCCTCCGTGATGATGTAGTGCGGGTGGCTGTTGTAATGTTCCGATATGGTAGAGCCGGCTATCGAAGAATGGTCGGAAATGTCGGTTATCATTAGCGGGTCATCTTCCTCGACCTTCACCTCGATATAGCGGACCTTCTTACCAGACGAGCTGACCTTCTGCAGTGTGTTACTGCTCTGCTGCACCGAAGTTGATGAACTTGTCTTCTGAACACTAGTCGATGCACTTCCAGAAGATGTCACTTCGGACGTTTTTGATTGCTTAGTCTTTTTATTTTTTATCGTCATTTTGGTCCCACAAAATAAATTATTTTCATAAAACTATAAGTCTAATTAATATAGGAGATTCTTATTTTACCACGTTTAAATAATTTTAAATAAAAACTAATCACAATAATATAAATGTTGTCAAACAATTGCCATATAAAAAGTAAATATTGGTCGCGAGAGTCGTTCGTATCGTGTGTCGCAGAGTGCGCGCGCGCTCCTCGCAACTGACTCGCGGATTGTGTCTGCGCCGGCGCCCCTCACGCCTTGATGCCGAACATCGCGCCCACCAGACCTTTGCGACACGTAAGCGCTTACCTACAGCTCACTGTTGGACTCATACCAAAAATGGTGTAAAAGCTGCTAAACTCACTGCTTACTTAATCACAAACCTTAGTCACCAACACTTCGCTTTGCTTACTTATGCGAACAATATTAATATTTAAATCACAACGACCTCGATCTCACTATGTTGTTGAACTAAGTATTTCACGTAAAGTCAATGAAAGAATACCTTCATTATATAAATCGATATATTAGAAAACAAGTACCTACTAGTACCCAGGTGCTGACATTTTAAATAACTCAATCACATCATAGAGGTAGATTAAGATTTACAAAACTGCACAGGTTTTTTATTCGTCAACACAATGTCAGTAAAACACTTGTTTCCACAGAACGTTACAAGTAGTTCCGTACTTGTAGAGACACTCTCATGATTGAGGAATCTCTGAATAATATAGGCACTAGACTTACATGGCTTCAGGCATGTATCGACGGTAATCCTATGAAAAGCGAGCGCGAAGTGGCCAGGCGGGTAACTTAGGTGATAATGACCTAGTTTTATACTTCTGTTTATTCATGAAAATTAATAACTTTCCACTCAGTATAATTTTCAGCTGCTGAAGCCCATAAAGAACTTCATTAATCTTGACTCTATTAGTTGGTAGTTTTTAAGATTTTTAAATTTTGAAATGATCATCATTTTTGCATTTTCAATAGAATATTATTCAAAGTTATTTGCTTCTGTTGACCTTCACGAAGATTTACGATTTTAAAACGCACGCCAAGCCAAATAAGGGATGAAAAAAATAAAACGTAAAAAATATGATGCGTCTTCTTAAACAACTAAGCACATCCCACGCTTTTAAACTTAGTAATATAATTATTTTCGAGTGAATTGATCTCAGGGTAGGCACGTCGAGTTGGTTATGTGACACAGATTTTTGCATAATATTTTGGTGCAGTGCAACTTCCAGATTTAGCTGAGCCGGCCCGCCATCGATGCAGCGCGCTTCGATCGGTGCCTACTGCATTCGAATGACCTGAATTTTTTGCCGACATCGAGTAGGTACCTACAAAGAGGTAGCCATCAACTTTACCTATGTAGGTATGTTTATAGCATGAAACAAGATGTTTTTCAGAATAAATTCAATGTTGAAGTTAGTGTAACCTTTGAGGAATTTGTTTACCAGTATAGTATGAGTGAAGTTTTATTTTGGTTTGATTGAAACATACTGCCTACAAGCTTCTCGTAAGACCTCGAATGTCCAGTCAGAGATATTCTGAGGAAAAGTGTAAATGGGTCGAGATGATGTGAATCATGTATTATTCTTAAGTAAATTAATACATCTGTGTAAGGTCGTTAAGGTTGTATTGCAATTAGTAATAGCTGATTAAAGCGAGTCACTATTAGGTCATAGCTACGTATACGTACGATAGCAATTAAATAAACATTCTACAAAAGAAACATAGGTACTTGGTACCTGTAAATATTAAAAAAATATGGCGGTCATGGAGGTGTAGAATAGTTTTCCTTCTTTTGAATTTATAAAGATGATATAGGTACTCTCTATATAAAACAAGCTTTTATTTAACTTGCACTGTTTGTATTTTTTTTTAACTTCTTTGGATGACAGTAGCCGACGGCCCACCTGATGTTGTGTGGTCACCGCTGCCTATAGACATCTGCAATACCAGAGGCCTTGCAAATGCGTTGTCGTACGAAAGTTGAAGTGTCTCATGTGCCTGTAATTTACCGGTACCCATACCTTTCAAACCGAAACACAGCTACGCTGTTTTGCGGCAGAAATAGGTATGGTGGTAGGACTTCCCCGGACGAGATCCTTCACAAAGAGCTCTACTACTAATATATTAAAGTCCTTTCAAAATTTGCAAACCATTTTTAGATGGGACTGGAAATGGAAAGCCATAACGGTCTTAACGTTATAGAACCTACAGGATCAAAATATTAAAATGTAGTAATCTAATGTATTGGAAAATAATAACGTTATTTTATTGCTCGTAGCTATCCCGTAGGTGCCCGTAGACGTAGCGTGACGTACCTAGAATACGTAGAGCCGCGGCGTAGCTATCTTGCGTAGACTTTCTCTATTGAACTTCAACATTATACTAAAACTAAAAAATAAAATAAAATATGTAGTTACAAAATTCACAATATTATCTGTCCAAATGTATATGTATTTAACCATCGACATGTTCTTTATTTAGTCAAATGGAACTAAATGTAGAACATGTTGATGGTTCATTCTACGCAATATTTTTTATTGGATTAGGTACCTACTTATCTAAGCATTCTTTTTTTTTTGCAAGAATGATTATTATAGCCTATACGTACATACGTAAACTCTGTATATAAATTCACGCCTTTTCCCATAGGGCTAGGCAGAAACCACAGAACGCCACTTGCTCCGATCCCTACATACTCCTTTCGCCTCGTGCATGTTTATATATCTGGCCATACAAGCACGCCGGTTAGGTATAAAGACTGCACACCCAACCTTTCTGAAGAACCTTTTATTATATTCTACATACCTACTGTGATTTTAGGTTGATTTTGTAAAGATGGCTGCACTTAAAATAGTCTTCACAAGATGGAACTCGTATGATCTAAAACAGCGGTCGGCAACCTTTTGGCAGGCAAGGGCCACATGGTGGCAAAATGAGGTAGTGGCGGGCCGCGCTTTCACATAATTTTTAACCGACTTTAAAAGGGAGGAGGTTCTCAATTCATCTGTATGTTTTTTTTAATGTTTGTTCTGCGATATTTCCGCCAATTATGATTAGAATTTGACGATATTTATTTGTTTGGTAGGTCATGCATCTGAAGTGGTCCCATAATTTTTTTATCGATATTTAATTTCTTGCAGGAAAATTTGAAATTTTCCTATTGCTTAATTCTAGCTAAAAAAGCAATAGGCCTAATTGGCCTATTGCTTTTTTAGTTGTCTCTAATGGCAATAACCATATTTTTTGATAGGTCAACAACAAGGGCAAAATAATTTTTTTGCAGCCGCTGAGGACGATACAGAAGGAATAAGAGCGGATTTTTTAGCTGAAAAGGGTACACCTTTTATAGCAGAACTTTTTGAGTCATAATTTTATTTAGCATAAACCTCTTTTCGCAGAAAGTCATTTGGCATCACTTACTTGGCATACATTTATAACTCATAATTTTGTATGGCAGAATACTCATTTCGCATAAATTTCATTTCCATAATAATTAAAAAGCAGAACCATCATATCGCAGAAAATTCACAGGCAGAATCGTCTTTTGGCATACATTTCGTATCAAAGTCCCTAGAGATAGATCCAGAGCCCTCGAGGCTCAAAAAGCATAATCGGGGAGCCGCCCGCCACGCGGGGCTCAAGAGTTTACAAAAAAAATAACCACGAAGTGGATGGCGGGGTCTGTTCGCTCGCTTCGCTCGCTCTCTAGACTCCGCCATCCCCTTCTAACCTAACCTGTCCGAGTCGGGGTGCCCCAAGTCCCGAGATCGCTTCGCTCGCTCTTTATAAAAGTTATACTAAACGAAATTATACGAAATTATAAATATGCCAAAGGTAATTATGCCAAATAAAATTCTGCCATCTTAAAAGTATGCCATTTTAAATTCGGACATAAAAACGTTCTGCCAAAAAATAATTATGCTATAAAAATATTATGCCTTAAAAACGTTCGTCTAAAGAAGTTTATGCGAAGTGAGTAATCACGCCTGTATTCCCCGAAGGGTTAGGCAGAGGTGTACCAATGTACACCCACAGTTCACCGGTATATTTAGGTCCCATGTAATAGGGGGCGAGCCTATTGCCATTACCCGGGCACAAATCCAAACTCCGAGCTGCTACTGAGAATTTCATAGAAAAACCCAATAACACTGTTTGCTCGACCTGGGAATCGAACCCAGGACCTCTAGCGTAGCAGTCGTGCTTAGGACCACTAGGCTAACGAGGCAGTTGTCTGATACTCAGTCCAAAATAGAGTATTCATGGTTTTAGTTTAAGGATAAATGTCCCTTACACCCGATATGGGTATTATATGTGATGCACATACTTTTTTAAATGTAAATTTTATTAATGGGTACGTAGCACTACCTCAACGATACTATCGTCAACGATAAAGTAACAATAAATGAAAAAGAAATGTGAAAAAATTATATAAAACTTAAAAGCGAACTTCAAAGTTCTTATATAACCGTACTTATACACATTTCAGTGTAACGTTTGAGGCTGCATTTGAGTGACTATTTTCTTATACGCTAGCTTACGCGCCTAAAATCATTAATTTAGGTAAAATGTAAGAATTACAGTTTAATTTTCAAAACTGCCGCGGGCCGCAAGTAGGAGTGCCGCGGGCCGCATGCGGCCCGCGGGCCGCGGGTTGCCGACCGCTGATCTAAAAGATTGGATATGAAAGTACGAACATTACCGAATTATCGATGCCCAAACTCGATCAGTTAAAGGCATTATACCTACCCGCGCCAGACGTGGGTTTCGCAAGGCCCCGTTGCCTTTGCCCAAACATGGCAGTGGGTGGGCGACTTGTCTTTGAATCATGCGCCCACGGACCAATTGTCTTGTCTGAATGGCAAATGCAACTAGCTCACAATTAAGTACATACTTAATCTCTGCTCTGCACCGTTACTTTATGGCATTTGATTAAAAAAGTTTAAAGCGTTTTTATTTTCGCCTACGTTTGTAGAGAGTGGAACGTAATGTAGATAAAATTCAGACAAGTTAATTGACATGCGACTTATGTGGACCCAGGAACTATATACAATACCAAGTACCTACCTTATGTAGCAAAGTTAGAAGTCATTCGTCTGTCGCATTTCTCACACAAATGTTTTTATTGATTAGACTAGGTACCGACTTGCTTTCCACCAGGTTTGCCTTTGAGCTTTCAACGCATTAATGCCTACCATTAAACAAATTATACTGAAAGTCTAGTCTATTATGAGGCATAAAGGTTACCTAAGTCATAGAAGACATAGGTATATACCACAGCAGGTATATACCCACCTGTATTATGACTACTTCTCATATTTCCATTTGTATCACTACCGGAAATGTCTTAAAATGGTACTGAACTATTATCCTGTTTGTTTTAGCACATAATAATATCCAGTACCACCTGCGTAGCGTCGGGAAAACCAAAAACAAACGGTATTATTTTTGTAAAAAGTTAAATCCTTACAAAACTTTTAGTGCTGCCATCTAGAATCAACAGCAGTGACATCAAGTTTTAATAAAATAATGTAGAGGGCGTTAGGATAGCAACACAGGAAACTAGTGATGTGCTGCCATCTTACTAAACACTGATCAAACATTATTATCACTGCTAGGAATCGTTAGAACTTTAAGTGGAGCATGTCCGGCAGGGGGCAACACTAGTGGCAGAGTCGATAAATGGCCGCGTGCGTCACACCACTGCGCAATCAAGCACGGAAATAAAATAACAGCTGTTCTACAATATTCGCTCGGGCAACTCAGGCAGCAGCTGTACCACGCAGCCGTTTTCCTTGGGATCGCGATTGTTTGGACGTAGCTTTCTCATTGTTGTAATAATCACCGTGTAGTTTGGACTATTCTTTCGTCCATTTTTCAACGTTTATTACTGTGGAAGTAATTACAGTATTGGCGTTTGAAGTGTGTGAATCATAAATCCGTAAGCTATGCTGGTGCTATGTTTACCAAAATTCCTCGTTCGTTGTTATTGTGACTCAAGTTGAAATGTCTCGTGAATACGTGGACGGCAAGGAGAGTTCCGCAGTGTTATGTTAATAGAATCTCTTTTAGATAGTGATTTTAGAAAAATTAGTTCTTGACAATGTCTAACGCGGTTCCGACCAGTTCTGCACTGAGGGCTTTAGCCTTAGAGTATAAGAGTCTGCAAGAGGAACCCGTGGAAGGGTTCCGAGTGAAACTTTTAGGAGAGGACAATTTATTTGAGTGGGAAGTTGCAATTTTCGGCCCTCCAGACACGTTATACCAAGGAGGATATTTCAAGGTAAGCACATTGTAGCTATACATGGTATGTATCTATAATAGCAACATTCTGACAGCTCAGCACTTAGCATCACATACAATCAAAAACATTCCTTGATTGTTTAGCAGGAAAAACTGAAAAATATTTTACAATTGACTTAACCTGCTTCAACAAAATAAATTGAATTTGTGAGGGTATTTATGGTTTCACCATTACACAACTTTACTTGGTCAGAAAGATTCATGGAAAAATACCATTCTATTACTAACTACTTCCAATTACTTGTTGGTTACCTGCATGCTTTTTTGCTTATTTTCTCATGTGCAATGACAGGCAAATAAAATTATTCAATGTTAAATTTATCTTGATGTTTGGAACTGGCATTCTCTTCTGTGGGTAGGCATAATTACTTTTTAAATAATAATAATCGTTAATTACTGAACTTTTTGACTGTAATGACTACTGAGCTTCAAGAATTTACTCACAATACAAATAAAACACATTTTTTTTGTATACCTACTTTCCTTAATTTGTGTTAATCACACAGTTAAACCCAAAAATAACTAATACTATGAATCTACCACAATGATAATGTAATAGGTACTTTTTACCTATGTACTTAGAACTTGGAAATACTTTTATGACAACTGTTGTAACATTATTTTTGACTAGCAACAACCTGCACAGATTATAATCTAGGTCTTTATTTAAACACAAGTTTGGTGTTACTCTACATAAAACATGAAATCATTATAGTTTAATAATGGCATAATTAGCCATTTCATTAATTGTGTTTATAATATTTGTTATCTGTTTTAAAATTTGTTTGTACTATAATAAGTCAATAGTAGCGATTAAGAATTGATAACAACTTCTTGATAACATCAACATAGTCCATGTGGTTATCAACCCTCTTAACATTTATCAGATTATAAAATAATATTAACTATTGAATGAATGTTGTTGATCAAAGAAGTCATGTGAAATTAGCCTTTTATGATAAACTTACGATTTCGGAGTACATACTACATCTCAGAAAAGTTCCATCGGTAAATGTTTCGTTACAATGTTTCCCACATTTTTACGAAACCTGGTCCTAACTAATACCAACTAAAATCACCAACCCGCATTGAACAAGTTTGCGTGGTGAACAATGCTTGTGCCTTCTCTGTATGAAAAGAGGCCTTGGCCCTGCAGTAGGACAATTTGTTTACTGGTGTCATTATTACACTATTAGAGAATATTTACCGTTGTACTTGTATGCGAAATATGCACTAAGACGAGTTGTGGACACCAGCTGATATACCAAAACCTTTTTACTTGCAAATATCAGGTAATTTACACACCAGCAAACATTCGTTTATTAAAAAATATCTATGCATACACAATATGAGTAGGTTTGTTTGAATTGATTCAAATGCATTAGAAAGATTTGCGAAATAAAACATACGCAGCGGTAACAAATGGCGGGCCGTTGGCTTGTTTGCCACCTTCAGAATAAAACATTAAGGAACTTAACTATTAACTTAGACCGTAACAAAAGTGTATCATGTATGAGGTAAAGAGAAACTATTTTGTTGTGCCTATCTACTTAACCCTTTTAGTGCCCAGCACCAGGCTTCCGAGTCGAATGAATTATCGTTGGACTCGGGAGCCGGGTGCTGGGCACTAAAAGGGTTAAACAACTGTACTGCAACAACACCAAGTATTGTCTATTATTAAATTAATTAAATTAAAATTGATTAAATGAAAATTCAGTTTTTCATGTTCTGCATTAAATAAGATTGCAGAGTCACATGCAATCAAGTGTATTGTATTCTATTTATCTCTTAAACCACATGTAATACCTACGTAGTTAGTAATTAACTGATGAAATTACCTTGGATGTTATCACAAAATGATAAAACCAGCACAGCAGAGCTAGTTTTATGATCTTATGAAATTTAAATATTAATCAAATAAGATTTCTTAACAAGATCATCGTAACAGACCTGTCTGCCCTACTTGTTATAATCGTAACTTTAAACGAGTATGTGCTAACGTAATTATCATGTTGTAAAAAACCAGTAAACCTTTGATCATTTTTTATGTTTACATGTGAAAAGGTGTATTTTTCGAATGTACAGGTAATTTCAAGTTTAAATTATGATAAACAGAGCAAAGTGGTCAAACAATGAAATGCTGCAAAGAATCAATACCTATGTATAAAAACAGACTACATATATCTAGCCTAGGAAAAAAAAATATATACATGTATTTTTAATTCACTAAGCCCAATAAGTACTGTTTTAAGAAATATTTAAACATCAGAACCAAAATTTTTAAATAAGTAACAAGGAGAATAAATTACTCGTATAATAATATATTTTTATTTCTTGCTATAAAATAAGATTCAGAGCTAATTGTGTAAGGTATTTCTAAAGAACTGCTTAAAATGGGTCTCCTTCACCTTACTTTTAAATTACCCACTGTTAAAGGAGGTTGCCAACTCAATATAAAGATGTTGCCATACAACAAAAACCTCCGTCAATACAGACATTTTAAAATAATAGGGTGACTAAATTTTTTTTTTTCTTTTTTGTTTCAGGCACATATGAAATTCCCACCAGACTATCCATACTCACCGCCTTCCATTAGATTTTTAACAAAAGTGTGGCATCCAAATGTGTATGAGGTAAGTTTGAAAAAATACTCTATGCTTATTATTAGATACTATTTTGCTCATAGGGGTTTTATTCAGGTTTTTCCTAAAATAAAAGTAGCCAAAGCTACTCCTTTGTAACATCTGCTGTCTGCCAGTGGTATTCCCCGTCCCCGTGAAAAACGGTCCTCCCGTTAAGAAGATTAGCCAAAACAAACAGACAAACAATGATATAGACTAACATATACATAGGAGCTCGTGGCTAAATAATTACAGCCGCATAGACCGATCTTCCGGGTTAAGCCACGCTTGCCGAGGTTGGTCTGTGGATGGGTGACCATTTACCATAGCGAGTTTCCTCCGTGCCTCGGAAAGCACGTAAAGCCGTTGGTCCCGGCTGTCATTTGTAGATCTTTGACAGTCGTTACTGTTAGTCAGAAACCAGAAAGTCTGACAACCAGTCTTACCAAGAGTATCGTATTACCCATTACTGGGTTGTGGAGGTCTGATAGGCAGTCGCTCCATGTAAAATACTGATATGCAGCTGCATCTGGTTCGACTGGCAGCCGACCCCAACATAGTTGGGAAAAGGCTAAGCAGATGATGATACGAAAACTGGGCAGTTCTGGAAATATTACATACATACGGGTTGAATTGAAAACCTCCTTTTTTTTAAGTCGGTTATTTTTTTTTTTAAATGATAATTTTTGTTATAAATGTGTATTCTGTAAACATTCATATGTAAAAAGCTGTTATTTTAACATTACAAAGAGACACTTTAATTTATTAAAATAAAGTAACCAATACTATCCTTATTGTGTGCACATTTGCACATCAGGTTTGCCTGTAAAGTTAATCATGCAATGTTCTGGGTTTTGCAATATCATAATAATAATTATACACATGCTACATCTTATCTATGCTTGTATAAGTAGGTACAAAGCTACAATTAACATGTGTATAATTTATAATCATGAAATTGCCTAATGGCAATTAGGTCACTTACTCACTGTTTTTAAAATAAATGGTAAAAGTAGGTATGCTTGTGCTTACCTACTACGGCTACGCTACGCTGCTACGTATTATTCACGACCTTATTCTAATTGCTACGAAATCTTAGATGCGCAAAGGTTTGTACTTAAGTACGTTTTTAAATCCTACTACTATTATAAAGGCGAAAGTTTGTATGTATGGATGTATGGATGGATGTTTGTTACTCTTTCACGCTTAAACGGCTGAATGGATCTGGATGAAATTTGGCACAAAGATAGATTATAGTCTGGAATAACACATAGGCTACTTTTTATCCCGGGAAAATGTACGGTACCCGTAGGATAACACATCAACTGTGACGCGGACGAAGTCGCGGGCAGAAGCTAGTGGATCATATAGATAAGCTGGCCTTTAGGTTTTACATACTTTTGTTTGAGTTTGCCTAAGAATACTTTTCAACCTTATAACTAAGTTTATAAGGATGAAAGTTATCAACCACCAGCTTTGTCAAATGTATTGTATGCCTGTATGTGTAGGTTTATAGGATTCTGAAACTTATTTCTATTGTAGTAAGCTATATTATCAAAAATTAAGAATCCCTAAGAAAATTGACGCAAACGAAGTCGGGGGCAAAAGCTAGTGCTTGATATAATGATGACAGATGCACTGGCACTTGTCTTCATTGAAAACGCAACCAGCTATTCGCAAGTGCCAGCATAAAAAGACTTTGATACGAATAGTATTGATGAAAGATTATAATTAAATATTGGAAGCTAAACTAATTAAATTATTTCCTATACCTATGACACCCCTGTAGTCTGGATGGCGACAGTGACAATAGTTTTTAATGAACTCGGCTACATAGGTAGGGGGAATAACATCGAACAATGGCAATTGTTGATGCAAGAGTCACAGCCAGATAAAATAATATATATAGTACGTAGCAACAAATTAATTTACCTTATTCATGAAACATCTAATAATAATCTTGCGCCGACCCCAAGTAACATGGGATAAGGGCAGGAAGATGATGATGATGATAAAACATCTAATACTAACTAAAAAGTGTTTTAGGCACCTGTTTTAAGGTTGAATTTAGATTTATTTAAGGCGTGTAAAAAGATACATTTACATACCCGTTAACTACGGTTATACAGCCCATCAAACTATAAGAATGCGCAAAAATTATTGCTGGAAAACGACTTTTATGGTGTAAAAAGTCACTTTTATGGTAGTACGCAATGCAACACACGCTAAACATTGTACTTTCGGGTGCATACAACAGTACACGGGTCGTGGGAGTATTTAGTTTCGTTGTAACATTTCAAACTTGTTTTTATAAAGAAAAAACTTAAGAAAGTTGGAACTTTGACCTTTAATATCTAACCAGGAGGTTCTCAGGTAAGGTTAAAACAAATAATATAATCGCAATGTCAGAAAGAACTTGTAAGTTTCGACTTTGTTTTGACTCTTTCATCCTTCATGTGACAAGTAGGCAACTCCGATGGCTTGAAGACTTTTTATCTAGAATTTTATCCTATGGTACCTATCTTAATCGCGCCAACTACAACTTCCACCATAAATAATATGTCACCAAAATATGCACAATTAAAATAAATTACTAATCATTACGAGATATCAAACCAAAGATCGTATTTAAGTCGTACAGTTCATTAATTTAGTCAATATACTTGTATTTGTGACGTAAACAGATAAGAGATCGTATCGTTAAAACATCATGTATTGGTTGTCTCATTAGGTACGGTGCCTATTAAGCACTAGCAAACTACCCGCGACTTCGTCCGCGTAGCTTATTTCACCACCGTTAAGCTTCATCTTTGGTTACTGCTCCGTTCCCGTGTGTGTCGTAGCGTGATGTTATATAGCCTATGTTACTCAGGAATAATGTTGCTATCTGTTGGTGAAAAAATGGTTAAAATCGGTCCAGTAGTTTCAGAGCCTATTCGGTACAAACAAACAATAAAATCTTTCCTTTTATAATATTAGTAAAGATTTATTTTTTACTACTACTAAACATCCTTAGGTTTGTTTTTTCTATTCTTTTCTATCTTTAGCTTTTCTTGACCAGATAATGCCTCCAACATTTTTAATGTCAACTGTCCATCTTTTGCCCGACTGCCTCTTTACCTTTTACCATCGCGTGCTGTTGTCATTCTGTTATATTTTTAGTTGGTCCTACTATCTCTTGTCAAGTGTCTTGTCCATCTTCATTTCAACTGTTTTACTTTCTTTATACTCGTATCATCCCACTTTGTTATCGATCTTCTGCGTTCTAGTTTTTGAAAATGTTTTTGACTCAGTGAAAGAGACGTCAGGCATGTTTTAGGAAACCTTTGCATACCAGGTACAAAATGTCCAAATATAATACGTTACGCTTCACCAAACGTTTTTTATTCAATTTTTCCAAGTACACCGATGACGCACAGTTTTCACGTAGAAATAATAATACATACACGGTGTTTGTTCCCTTTGTCAAGTATCTTTACTACCTAGGTACATCACAGAAGAGTGTGCAATAGTTCAGAGATGCAATTGTAGCCAATGATACACTGATTGATTATGGCCTTACTACTCGTTAAAATGTATTTTAGGACGATATACTCGGTCCAACATTTGTTACGTGAATTCCTATTAAACTTGTTACTGTGTATTTCTGGGTAGAACTTATTCAAGGAAGTTTTTGTTGAACGCAAAACCAGGCTTTCGTTGAATCTTGTTAAGATTACACATTCGTTTAATAATAAACTTTAGCCAGCTCTAGCCACAGAGCATGCTAGATCCGGTCAATCCTTAACAAAGACAACACGGCCAATCTTGCAACTATTTTCTCATTTATTCTAACGAGACAAACAGGAAGCGTTTGTTTGTAAAAGGTTAAGATATTTAAATGTGATTTCTTACTTTTATTTTAACTTAACATTTAACTCACATTCTTATTAATACATCGAAACTTAAATAACCCGAAAGCTGAGAGGTTTGAGTAGGGGGACAATTCTAAGTTTTGGGAACGATCGTAAACTAAACTCAGTCTTAGTATGTCAAAAATGCTTCTAATTTACCTAATTTTTGACATGGATTGACCCTGAAATGAGATTGCAACTGATTTTGAACGGTTTTCAAGTTAAAACCATTAACAAACCACAAGCCACTAATATTTTTGTTTCCTAAAAAAATTGGTTTGTTTATTAGACTTGGTAACAGATGTTGATGTAAGAGTTTTTGGATAGATCATTTAAATGGTATCATTAGCTAGAATTAAGCTGGTATTGAACGTCACCAGATACCTACATCTCCCAAATCCTCCACTTCTCTTTCGAACAAAACACGTCGTGACAAAAACCAGCAACATAATTGCACACAATTCAACAGTATTCAGTGCGTTACATTTCGTTACGTTGTTGAGCAGACGAATATTTAGAAAGAAATAGATAAATCCCGAAATACATAAAACCAAGACTGTGATTGTGTAAGTCTGTTACGCAATTGGAGATGGGGTATGGGTGCACCAAGTACTACTAAAGAGTACTTCTTTAAGACGCCGCTAGCACCTAGTTGGCTTCCGTAAAAAGTTAATAAAGAAAGAACTTTTAATGAAAAGGAACCTCTGTGAGGTTTCCAACGACCTCTTTCTGCGAATCCGGAATTGCCAGTTTCCGCGCTACAAACGCCCTAATTAAGCCACTCCATAGTCAACGATATCAGAATCATTTCGTTAGCAAGTGAAGAAATAACCAACCAGACAACAGTGTAATCCACTTCAGAGACGAATTAATTAATATTGTACAGAGATGTTAATTATGGCTACTAAGATGCATCTATGTATTGTATAGACCATGTAGACAATTCAACAACTATCTTAGCTCTCATAGTTATCTAGTTGCGACTTGCGACACACTCTTGGCGTCTTTGACCCCGGGACTGCGAAACGTTTCACACTGTATCACGTTTTGACCTACTTTGTATGAATTAAATTTTAGCATTTAATAATTTGATACTTCAGCTTCTTCCTTAATATTATTATCTATCTTTTTATCTATTCTGTTATTCGGGTCCTAGTTTCTGGCTACTTGTTCATTTATTTAGCTTCGTTTACGCCATTTTTATAAGATTGGTTAGGTTGATGGCTTCCATGTTCACACTTTTTATTTGAGTCTATGCCAGCATCTCAATTATTTCATCTCCTTCCCCCTCCCGTCCAATCATATCTTCATTAATCATCAGTTTCATAGATTGACTCGTACGGTGACAATACTATTTGTGTTGCGGTAGATCAATATTTGAGTAACTGGGACACATCATGCAATCTGTTTTCGACACAATCCTGTGGCTTTCGTGTAACCGGTGTATGATATAGACTCTAACCCCTGCGGCCAAACACCTGCTGCTAGTATGATTTACTAAAATCTTATTAAAATTTATATATTTCAAAAAGCATGTATGTTTCTCTACTCGTTAGCATTTTGTCACGTTGTAATGCATTTCATTTCTTAAAACTCAGCTCACAGCCAGTTGTACAGTTTTCGCGTCGTCTGCGCGTTACCGTTAGCTTTTAGAAGAGTCAACTGTGAGTTGTCGGTACTTATAAAATAATGTAGCTTGTATAGTGTAGTGAAGGCAGCCGGGTCATCAGTCCGATTGGCTGAATCATACTGTGACGCTGTGAGTGCTGTGACGCATCCGACGCCCTGCCTACCTTATTTTTAAGATTCTAACAAATGATTCTAAATTAGATTAAGTGTTGCGCGCATTTGATTATTCGCAACACTTATTGAATGGTTGTAGTGTAAGTAATGATTGAAACATTGTAATGTCAGTAAAGTTTCAGAACTGAATTCCGTCCTCTATATTCACAATTAATTCTCTTATCTATGCTAAAGAAACATTACAGACATAATGTTGAATGAGCCAAGCTGGTATTTAGGGAATATTTATAGTTGGTACTGACGTAATGTGAAATGGTTTTTATAAACCTATGATTTATTTAGAAATCGCTGGTAAGACTCAATATTATATTGCAATATTATATTTTTTCCTGATATTCTCTAAAATGTAATCCACGAAAAGGACGACATCAAATAGGATGTAGTATAGGTTGAACGACCTTTTGCATGAAGTGAAGCCACCGGCGATGGTAACCAACCAACATATTTAATTTAAACGCCTGTGAATCACTTTGTAGTCAACTTGCTTTTGCCGGCAGCTTCGTTCATGTCGTACATATTTTATGCTTGCTCACGAAAATCATGTAGACGTATACAAACTTCCCGTGTTCACGATCAATTTTATCGACAAACAAGCATTCTACTTCTGTGTTCGGGCCTATTGGTAATTTCCTTTTGCAAGTTCCAATCGAAATGTTCGTTTAGTCGGTACCTGGGAAAGGATTACTCGTCGCGTGTAAATACTTAAGGGTATTACATCGCTCAAGTCCTAAACATACCTTATGTTTAAAGAAATTTGTTGAGGAATCCTTCCGTACGTTTTCCATATAAAAAATATATGTTATACTTAAAGTCATCCTTAACAGATCGCATTGATTAGAATTGTAATAATCTTGCCCAAATTTCGGAAAAAAAATGTTTAAACAGGTCATTTTTCAATCTAAATTGCAAATTGTTGGTAAAACAGCTGAATAGTTCGGCATGAATTTTATACCTAAAGACATGTAATGACATATCAAACAATTCGCATTGTTTACTTTTTCTTGTTTCTGTTAAGAATTTGTAATAATAACTAAAAACTCGAAATTTCATCAATTCCCCCCACGAGGCACCCCCGCTATGCCTGAGACGCCAAACTTCAGTGCCTTGATGGCTGTTGTCAAGGGTGGACTACACGCATGTTATTTTTTCCAAAATAAAAACCAAAACTTCATTTTTTTAATAATTTATGAATGAAGCAATATAGTAAATAGTACAAATATAAATATTTACCAAAATAAGAATTGAAATTAAGTTCGTAAATAAATAAAAAGAAATTTGTAATTTCGTTTACTTTTTGAATCTATCATAGAGTAAGCCTGACTACTATGCCTACCTATGTATAAAAACAAATGCTTGTCCGAGCTCTCCAAGATTATTGGTAAATACCTACTCTTTGAGTAGATACATTATTTCATTGGTGTTTATTTTTTTTATTGTTCTTAGCCTTAAAAATTTCGTTTGACGGAGAACATAGATTTAGGTGTTTTTTTTTTTAAATTTGCTGACCAAACTTTTAGAATGTATCATGTATGATGAGCACAACTATTTCCGTGACTGAGATCCGATAAGCACTTACTTAGTCATCATCAGACCTTTAGAATGTACCACATAATAATAAGAATACACGAAGCGTATTGTTAGGAGTTTCCTTTCTCAAGAGCCCTGACCACCGGTGGCTTGAACCCTGTTCCCGACGCCGCCGGTGGGCTACTATTTTTTTATATTTTTAAATGTTTTTTTTTTATTATTATAGTAATATTTAAAAATGTAATGAAAATGTATAATGAATAAATACATGGAAGAATAATAATAAAATCTTTATTTCAGACCATGTCTATAATAATTACAAAAAGTTTATTTTGTGCACGAATAAATGTTTTCAGGATATTTGAGTCCTGTTTAACCGCAATGACCTGTAGGATGCTGTTAGTGCTACCCCGGACACTGCTTAACAAAGAAGCGAGCCGCTTGCGCATGATGGCATGAAAACCGTCTGCCCCGGCTTCCGCAAACATACTAGAGGCACTACAAAAACGAGTACATACATAGTAGCACCCGTGCTTAGTAAGATAGATATTGAAAGCTAGGTCATCCTAACTATTTTCGTTTCCGAGAACCGATAAGCACTTACCTGACCATCATCAGACCTTTAGAAATATCACATGAACACTCCGTACTCAATTAGATAAATGTTGAAAGTTAGGTCAGCAGACAAAGTGAATATTTTTTTCACGGTTACCTTTACATCGTTCGGGAGCCGAAACACAGGAACTCCAGTAAAGTAATAATTACTATTGACGTTATTGAGACGTGTTAAAAAATAACACGTCTCAAAGAATTTGAAGTGACTTTTTTTTTGTCATTCGAGATGTTAGTGCGTTTCTGCCTGATCGATGAATGGATTTTTCAAAGAATGAATGAATGGATTTTTCATTCGCATGTGCAGTCGATAAGGTTTACACACAAATATGCATGTACTGCAAGAAAGCGTCACTTCGAGTTCTCATTATTTCACAAATGAAACCATCATCATCACGCCTGTATTCCCCGAAGGGCTAGGCAGAGGTGTACCATTGTATCCACAGTTCGCCGGTATATTTAGGTCCCATGTAAAAGGGGCGAGCCTATTGCCATTTATCAGGCACAAATCCAAACTCCGGGCTGCTACTGAGAATTTCGTAGAAAATCCCAATAACACCTTTTGCTCAACCTAAGAATCGAACCCAGGACCTCTAGAGTAGCAGTCGTGCTTAGGACCACTAGGCTAATGAGGCAGTTTAAATTAAATGTTCATGTTATTTATTGAAAATAATATAGCCAATAGTTTCTGTTACTATGACAGAGTTTATGGCTTTTGGTTCCATAACGATGTAAAAGTAAGAGTGTATAATAAAATAAATATAAATTACGATGTACCAAATAATAAATAATAGAAGACCAAAATGTATCTGTAATATATATGTAATCTCTCAGAGAGCGAATAAAATAGGCAAAAACAATGACAACTCTGCGACACATCTGTGTTCTTGCTTAATGTTAAGTTCCGTTTATAGTAGCATACTGGATACCGGTAGATGGCGCTAATTTTAAAAAATAATAGTACAGATGTCAAATCCTCAAGGACATCGGGCGATGTAATAACCTTAAGTTAGTTATCTCCTCACTTGGACAGGTTTATGACCTGCAGTATTATCTTCTACTAATATTTGTCATAGCACATAGGATTTTCCTATTAGGAAGTCAAATATGTTTAAACCATGTCGTTTACAGGATGTTTTAATAGCAGATTAATAACCCACCTCAATAAAAGCACTTAACAATGAGCTGTAAATTTGAATCCGTGTTATTTGTTAGCATCTTTTCAAACCAGTAGAAATGGCGTCATATCAGCTTCTGATGACGACGTTTTTGCTAACTGTTGTTCAACCACATCGCAGGTCGCGATTAGACTAATAATGATAATAAAAAGATTTTATAAACAAGTCTATTTGGCGCAATGTCAAGGAGGATTAATTTGTTTTCATTTCCCGGTAGGAAAGTCTTTCCCTAGGGGATCATCTCCGCCGATGTTGGCACTCCCCGGCCTTGGGGTAATTAACCTTATTCCCGATCCCGTCGACCTGCGTCGCGGTGGCCGCTTTGAACTTGTGCTACATTCACACGCGGTTCTTTAAATAACGCCCCCTGAACGGTATCGTCCCAACAGTGGAGGCAAGTGCCAACATCTCAATCAGACTCTTTTCAAACTGGACACGTGGTTCCCTGCACATGCGCCGTATTCAACGCCCGATAATGAATATAAATCTGTCGATACCTACTTATATTTGGGAACAATAGTTGAAACCTATAATTGCTACAAAGTGTACAATTATCGAAGGCTATTCACTAAAAAGTTGCACAGTCGACAAAATCAATAATGCTGTCGGGGGGTAGCCCGAAATAGCAGTGAATCTCAGGTACATATGCTGTTAAGCTCTTATTCTGAAGAGGAGTAACAGGCCCATATCGTTGTTTATTCTGGTTAATTACTGATGTTTTTGAAGATCATTAGTTATAAGATAAAACAAGAGGTGAGCTTGTAATAAGGCGGGGGCGCTTCCGTGGCCAGTCACGTGCGTCACCGGGCCTTCAACCCACCCGCGGCCGAGTCACCAAGGTCCTCGCCGCACAACTCACGGGCCAGACTAACCACTTACTCTTCATATGATATTCTAAGCTGTAGGAAAGTCAATGTTGAATATATTTCCGTTACATGAATTTTAAAACGAATATTTAAGATGCTGACTTGTTGACTTTTGAGTAACTGACGCAGTGGGTTTCAACTTGCCTGCCTATATTAACATTATATTTTGTTGTAAGGTTTCTCGACGTGCCTTTTAAAACTCTGTTATATTAAAAATACTTACCAGACTTTCCTTCTTCCGCTGTACAGTGACTTACAATAAGGGAAAACGTAGTACCTATAGCCAGTAAGGATTTTGATTGCGGAAAATTCTGATTTGATTGAATCTAAACATTGACATCCCTAAGAGATTTAAGCTATAACTTTATGAAGGTTTTAATCGCAATATTATCAATCAGTTCTCAATATTTCTTCGACATGCAAACTCATGATTGGTTTTCCGCTCTGTTAACTTATTCTTGACCATGTACCTTGACATGGTTCCTTCGGAATGAGACTGTATACATAAAACGTTGTAGATTAGTATGTACTCTTTCCTGGATGTCTGCGAGTAGTGGTAAATAAACGTGTATATTTTTCAAGTGTTTCCCAGTTTGGAGGTCAGAACACGCGCATTTTCTTTGTGAGGAAGCGCGCAGTGAACCGGTGGCATATTTTTAGCCGAGGGCGACGCTCCACGCCATCACCGTAATGTCCGCGCCTTTAAATGCTCTATCATCATGACTTCACTACTTATACAAAAAATACTTGTATCTAGAAAACCGTTGTCTCTCTTTTGTTAAACTAAGAAAAAATTGAGGAACCCTGCTATACTTACCCATAATATAGGAATCAATTCAAACACAACTTCGTCCCTACATTTTACATTTCCATTTACATAAACATAATGTCCCCTTATGATAAGAAAATCTTGAAGATCATGAATTTCAAATTAGTCGATGCCAGATCATTCGATTCTAAACCATAAATAAAATACTACGCTGTTAGCATTCAAATCCATCTGCGCAAAAGCTCAGGTACCGCAGACCCGATGAGAGTGCGTCAGAGAGAACCGTTAGAAAGAAACACTTTCACTGTACCATTCCATTGTGCTCTGCTCGGCAACTACTAACAAACAACAAATTATAATATTAATTTCGAGGTTTCTCAATAGTCAATAGTCAATATCTTTATTTGCTTCAAATACTAAAACTACAACATTACAATCAAATTATAATCCATGAAACAATGAAAGCAAGTCACTTGACGTAGGTAACATTCGTCAAAAATCTAGATAATAACACGTAATACCTTGGAACTAGAACCCCTCAGTCAAAGTCTAATCATATAGCTTGCACGATAATTGGAATCGATTTCCTTTGAAGTTTTCTTCAATGCCTCATACCATGTGAACGTAACCGAATACCTGCCGATAGTCACCATTGAGGTTAAATGACAAGGCTGAACATACTGCATTGTCATGCAAGTTGAATTGATGTATCACTGTAGGTATGATTCGGCGCATCATTATCATCACGCTCTTTTTAATCCTTATCACAAGAATAATATGTGCAAATTGAGCAATGTTTTCTTTAAAAGATACAGTCGTTAATTATTATTCGTATTAAACTGTTTAGTAGTTATCGCTATAGACAAAATGGATCTGGGTCATGCTAATACTAGAGTAGGCCACTGAATTGAACGATTCGAACCACTACTTAGATGCTTCATTAAATATATATTATTATCTGTTATAATGATGACTCGAATAATAATGCAGTATTTTATAAAAACATAAAAGTTTATTCGATAAATCGCACAAAACAGCCTTCACGAATCGTTGAGCAGATTACAATGTAAATGGGGTGGGTCGTCGATATGCTGCTTTACCGAGATCGTCAAGGGCAAATTGCGGAGGTAAGCCTCTTGCCCGTTCCGTATCGCTTACCTCCTTCCGCTATCTCCTTAGAAAGACATGGAGCTAGATATCATGTGTTAAACATAAGTATTAAGACCTTGTCGATGACTGGTCGGTGCGAATTGATGAGTAATTAAAGCGGCTATTATCAGGTGAAGGGTGATGATGTATTGATGACCTTAACATTCTAACCAATATTTTATTTCAATTATTGTATTTTTCACAACAACGCTCACCAACTATCGTATCGTTTATTGTTTTGCAACGGCATTGTGTTGCCAATGTAGGACAAGAATGAATAAATAAAATGACTGCCAAATCTTTCGATACGTAGGTAATAATGCTAGCTGGCAATACAAAACAAGTCGCCATTTGTGCATATTCAATGCAGTCAGTCGTTCTTGATTCTTGAGATCTTGATAAAAGAAGAGAATAAATAATAATTTTGTTAAGAATTCCGTCTTTCCTACGTTGAGTTAAAAACGGTTTTGACATGGATTATGATAAGATCTGATTACATAAATCTTTGGTAACCCACGGTTTATTAATAGAAATCAGACGTTTAGCCATTAAAACAGATTTTTGTCCAATAAGACCGACAGCTAGACGGATTTGGAGATATGGGAGCGCAAATATATCTGTGCTAGCGTCAAACTGTGTAAATGCAATGCGATGTGTATGGCAAACATATTTGAGAAATGCATTATATCAAAAGTTACCTACCTAACTAGAAAAAAAGCGGTATTTGATATTTTTAGAACGCTTGTCTGTCTGTTTGTTGCTAAGGATCTAGAGAATGGCTGCATGGATTTCAACAACAAACAAACAGGGGTCATGAACATTTGGTTTTAAAATGGCGTCCGTGTTAACAAAATAAATTAAAATAAGTGGCTCCATCTATCAGCCTGAATGACACTTATCAAATAGTTAAATATACACATATTTATTTATAAACTTTGTTAAGTTAATCCCGATTTTCACGCGAACAAAGTCGCGGGCACAGCTAGCGGATAATAATAAACAGAGACTTCACGTCCAACGTCCAACAATACTTTTGCACAGAAATTAATAGACCGACCATCAGCTCGCTAGTGCAACGAAGCATTATTCCTTTCTTTACAACTTGCCGTTGCTAGTGATATAATTAATATAAATTCTGAACAGGAAACTAATGTAATGATACACACTAGTAACTAACTAACTTCCAGGTACAAACAGTTGATTCCATAACCATATTTGTAGCTAACTCTTTGTTTCTTCATAATTACACTTAGGTACCTACGGAGCTAAGTTTACGTTATACACGGCTTCAGTTTGTTCAACTGTTATGCGACAGCTGCTTCAATTTCCATGATTATTAATTATTTATGCCCCTGTATCAATGTCTTTGTCCATGTTTTATTGTAATCGGAGCTACGATTGAATTGAAAAGCTTAAAAAAACGAATCACATCACAAAGATGAACTGTGTAAGTGTGTATAACTGTGGATATTTGGATAGTGATAGCAAACAATTTAAACTGTGGTGACAAGCCGTTCTGGAATTCGACATTCTCAATAAACAAATTATCCATGAATAAGATTCATTAAATGTTGGAGATCTCTTTGTTCAGTCAGATTAATTATCATTAATTTATTCATTTGCTTACCAACTGAAACGTTTTGTCAGATTACATGGAAGTGTTTATCTATGGGTCACGAATTCGTGATGACCTCTATGATAGGGGAATTCTCTGCTATTTAAAACCGTATAACCATACGAAAAGGGAACCTATGCCAAAAAAAAAATATAATTTTGCAAACGATAGGCCATTCAGAATTGTAAAAATGTAAAAACAAAATATATTTTTGGGTTGTGTTTATATCCTCAGCTCTGGTAGTCACAACAAGTATAGGTAGAGCTAGGTAGGTACCTAGCTCTTTGTTTTTGTTAGCTTTTCTTGATTACGCAGTTCTAAAACCCAAACACACACAAACAAATGTCTGCTAAACCTGTTGTGTCCAAATTGCGTGCAAAATCGGTAAAAACAATACGGTAAGACCGTACTAGAATTTAGAAATCAATCGTGTCATGCACTATTTTTTGTAGTTCATAGCAACAGTAGGTACGTTTAGAATCCCAGTTTCTCCTCTGAACACGTAAGAACTGTTATGAAGGTTGCTGGTAATCTGCGAGACGGGGGAGGCGAGGCAACAATGGACTTTATGTAACACTTGTATTACGCGCGTTCTAACGCAACAAAAACGAAATCTGTCTTCCTAACCGTGAAGCATTAAATCGTATCAAGATTTAATAACTCCGGCCTTCGTACCTTATTGTGTAAATTTCAATTCGCTGAAAGACAGATAGCATAGACTGAATCACTGAACGTCTGAGATCTGACGCTCGTAGTTCCGAACGTATCAAGTTATGTTTAGTATCATTATTTGGCAAAGACATCACTACTCACATACTGATTGTAACAAACGTAGAAATCCTAGGACAAATAGGATGAATAAGTATTAAAACGGCATCAGTAATGAAAAACAGAAGTTTAGAGATGATTTTCAACAATGTAGTGAATAGTCCAAAGCAGTCTTCTAAAGAAACCCGAGTGACCATGAGGTGTTTTTGTGGTTTACCTGTTCTCTTTGAGCACAGGGTGATAGAATGACCATGCAACACACACTAAATACATCTATTTTTAAACAATCTCCTGTCACCACAAAAAACCTAAGTGAAGCGAATTAATAAGAGAGAGTTAGGGAAAGCAGCAAATTTTAACGAAAACCAGTTAACAACTCTGTACTCATTAACTTGACCTGCTCCACTAAGGAGGTCAGGTAAATATTATGATTTTGTTTTTAAATTTTCTGACAAATCGTTCGTAAATAGCATTATTATTATAAAATATTGATTGGCTATCGCACTGTTGAATTATATTCAACTTTGTTTTAATGTAGGTAATGGAAACAATTACATGTATGTAGGTATACGTCTGGGGTTAATGTCAACACAATTCCCGCAGGTCAAAATACTCTTGTTTAGACAATTGTCTAGCTGCTCTAATAAATTGCAATACCTATGTATAAAATTGAAAACGACTAACTCATTTTATACAAAAATCCGACTTACTGTAACTTCTCTGCTATTGACGGCAGTATTATAGTGAGTTGAAAACCCAAGTGACCTAACTATGTGCAAGTATCTTACTCTCTTCTTAACTTCCTATTACTCTTACAATCGCACCTGTATTCCCCGAAGGATTAGGCAGAGGTGTACCAATGTACACCCACAGTTCGCCAGTATGTTTAGGTCCCATGTAAGGCGAGTCTTTTGCCGTTAACCGGGCAGAA
The DNA here is from genome assembly GCA_932526535.1 of Caradrina clavipalpis. Classification (NCBI taxonomy): domain Eukaryota; kingdom Metazoa; phylum Arthropoda; class Insecta; order Lepidoptera; family Noctuidae; genus Caradrina; species Caradrina clavipalpis. The sequence goes on from OW052103.1 coordinate 7,577,794, forward strand.
ATCCTAGCTCCGAGCTGCTTTTAAGAATTTTATGGAAAAACCCAATTTACTGCACCGCAAAATCGAACCCAAGACCTCCAGCGTAGCAGTCGCGTTTAGGACCACTAGACTAACGAGACAGTTACTTCTTAGTACTCTTAAGACAAAAAATCCGTTCCAATAACTAAGCATCCCCTTCACAATGTTCCAGAATGGTGACCTCTGCATATCAATCTTGCACCCGCCGGTGGACGACCCGCAGTCGGGGGAGCTGCCGTGCGAGCGCTGGAACCCCACGCAGTCGGTGCGCACCGTGCTGCTGTCGGTGATCTCACTGCTCAACGAGCCCAACACATTCAGCCCCGCGAACGTGGACGCCAGCGTCATGTACCGCCGCTGGCGCGACTCCAAAGGCAAAGATAAGGAATACGAGAATATTATCAGGTGAGTCGCTGACCTCGTACTGGGCTTATGGTAAACTGGCGTGACGCGTGATGTCTTGATTGCCCAGTGGTTAAGTCGCCAGCCTCTCATGCATGAGCAAGTACCAATGTGACTTCTTCTATTTCATATTTACTTTCTAAGTTAATCTTGGACATCACTGACAGCAGTGAAGCTAAAAAACATCGTAAAGAAACCTGGACTTATATCATTGACACAAGTCTGTAATCGCCAATCCGCCTTGAGCAAGCATGGTGATCAATGCTCTTGTCTGCCCTGTATGAGAAGAGGCCTTTGCCTTGCAGTGGGACAATAATAGACTGGTATTATTTATATGTTAATCTGCATCATACAGTGTAGTCGTTGATGTTGACATACTGCTTCTTCAACCCAGAGACATCAGGCTTTAAGATTACCTACCTTCATAATAAGTACTCGTATAATCAACAGGTCAAAAATTACTGCTACTTTTTTCAAGTAGAGAAATTAGGACTGTTCATGGAATAAAATCCAAACCTCAAATTGGCTAATACAATTGGTTAACTACCTTATTTATTTGAGAAATTATTTTCTACAGTACTTACGTAGGTACCTACTTACTTAAATACCAAGTGATTAAAGACCAGGTGCATTGTTTATAGTAGTCCGTAGCTAAATTCTAAACCGTGTCCTCAATTGCAAACAATTCTTTGTCATTTATTTTAACCGTAATTTAAAAACTTGAATCTGTAGGTACCGAGACATCTTTGTAAAAGTATAATAAAAAAGATATAAAGTAGGAGTTTGCCCTTGTGCTGACTGCTAGACGCTTCATACTTCCGTATGCATACCGTCAGGTGTGTTCATAGCCAAGCAAACTGGTTACCTATCATTCTGGTTGAATCAACCCGTGGACAAAGACTTCCTCCTAGCTTCCATTAATTTCGGTCCACTATTAATATATTGCTATTAAATTGTTTGTTCAGCTCATCATGTCATCGAATCTGTCAAAATTTTTGAGTCCCACTCATCCCAACTCAATTGTTACCATGTGACAAAATTAATAATATTATTCGACCGCCGTTCGGTGAAAGTAATATAACACAATGAGTTTACTCGGTCGCGTCCTCGTTTCATTGAATCTGTAACTAAGTCGGCCCAAATTTTGAGCGCTGAAGGTGACGTGTAGAATACAATGTTGCCATATTTTAATTGACATACTTTGTTGGAATAATGCTCATCATTACAATGATCAGTGACAGCCCGTAAACATGGACCTTATTCAAATAAATAAAACACTTAATGATTTTGATTACTTACATAATGATTTTGCAGTTTATATGCTTTACTAGCTGAACCTCGCAGTTTGACCCGCTTAAGTAACATCTTTGGTTATTGCTCGGTTATTATTCCGTGCGTCTTAGAATGATTTTATATAGCCTGTAACCATCCTCCATGAACAGGCTATAAAACCAAAAAGATTATTTTAAATTGCGCCAGTAGTTCCTGAGATGAACGCGTTCAAAACAAATTCTTTACCTTTAAAATAATTATTAATATAGAGGGGAAAAGGAATAGGCAGAGCTGGCAGTGTTTATGACTGGTACACGCATCCAGTTACGCTGTATAAAAACTTTAAAATGACCGCCTTTGTTACAAGCAATTACAGATAATGTAAAGTGTAGTCACGATTACTTTGAGCTGTTGTTATCGTTTGTTGCAACGTTATCGCGTGTTATTACAGAAACATGTTCTTAGTTGTGTGCTTTGTTTTACAGAAAGCAAGCCCAAGTGGCACGCACCGAGGCGGAGAAAGAAGGCATAGTAGTACCCCTTACGTTAGAAGATTATTGCATTAAAACCCAAGTCAAGTCGACGACGCAGGAGCCACAGGTATGTTCCAATTCTTTACGTTTGAATATGGCTAATAAAAGTATTCCATGACTACGGATAACATTATCAGTTAATATTATCCATTTATAAACTGTATTGTATAAATTAATATGACCTCATAATTCAATGGACTGTATTTATTTATATATGCGGTCTGCTGGTCTTATGACCAGCAGACCGCATATATAAATAGAAAAACCAGCATTTTTTTCAAAAAAATTGCTGGTTTTTCTTCAGAATTTTTATTTTTTTAGAATATCTTCATTTTGCAAAAATATTATTATTCCATGACAGCACTTGCTGCTTAAATAATGCTTATGAATAGAACTCAAATGGGAACCACTAATCTTGTGGACGTCATCAGATTATTATACACTGTTACTATGCACTTTTAATGCATCAAAAACCTAATGACATGCAGTTATAATGAGTAGGTAGTTAAGAGAAGCAAGTCAGCAATTGCCTTGAAACGTCACAAACAGGTTTTATAGCTGTTCAACTTCAATATGACATTGTTTTTTTTTTCAGTTGGATATGACAGACTTCTACGATGACGATTACGACGACCTCGACACGGACTCGGACGAGGAAGTGGACGGGGGCGACGGGGACGGCGACGACAGCGGCAACGGAGAGTCGTGAGGCCGCGCCCCCCCGCCCCTCGCCGCCGACCCCCCGCGGCGGACGGACCACCCCGGTAACACCCCCTCTAACACACGGATACGACCACACACCGGCCTGCGACAACCTGTAACTACTCATAACTATGTAGAAGTAGTAGAAACTCGTATCCTGTTCTTAAATTCTTGATACCCTTTTGGAGCTTAACTCCAACCCTCATCGCTTCCTTTTACGCAAAAAGGTTAGTTCCTTTTTATTAGATCGACTGAAAACCAATCAGTATTGAATCGCGTTGTTAATTTTTTCCTGACATGCATGCTTTTTCTATATGCTAAATTGGCAAATTTCAGTTTCCTTGCATTACGTATTGCCAAGGCTATATACTACATAGTCGTGAGTTGTGACTTCATTTAACGACTGACTGCCCATGCGTGCTACAACCCACTTCCGTAGTTATACCGTCAGGTTATACAACCAATATTACATGCCGTTGCAGACACATGCATACACGTGTATATTTTTGTAGGCGGAACATTCTATACCCAAACCTAGCTAGCTTATGGCGGAATTAAAACTATACATACAAAAACCTGTTTAAATTGCATAACATTAAAATACACAATAATTAAAATTAAGTTTCGTTAATTTGTCAGCTACTTGAAGTCAGTTGAAGTTTATTCAAGTAATTTTACTACTATTTACTATTCTACTCTCTTAGCTTTGTTTTAAATAAGTACTTTCCTTTTATTCAAACAGTGTATTTTTCTTCTATGTTTTAAAAGTGAACATATTCTACTATGAAAATAAAATATCTGATGGTTTTAAAAGGAAAAACATTTATGTAATAAAACATCTGCCCTAAATGAAATAAATAAAAAAGGTAAAATTCAAATACTATGAAATAATGTCAAAAATGGCGCGCTTTTCAATTACTAAAATATATTTTTACTCGAATTCTTGATAACCATCATACTTACTCAATTTTTAAATGAATATATTGATTCTGACGTGTTATATACTTATAATTTAAAGTATTTAAAAAAAGAAAAGGAAAAAAAAAATAGATGACAAATTGTGGGCGAATATCTCGAAGAATTAAGTTTCCCATAACAACTCCGATATTATTACACGGGCAATACTAACGTAGACGCCATCTTTAGTAGACCTGTACGACTACGATTAGTTGAAACTTCTAATTATTCGAAATATCCATTACTCCAATTGGGGAATCATTTACTAAGAAATAGAGTTTTAAACTCAAAAAAAAAAATAGAGGCCAGAATTAATAATAAAATAAACTGTATAACGGAAAATATGTAAAGATTCCTCAGGATTATAATTATTATACCTTGAACTCAGACCAACAAAAAAAGAAAGACGGCGCGCCGCGAACAATTAAAGTGAAGCCATAAAACCGTGCTCCTGCAAGTAAACATACACGCTCACGCACACACCTACACTAAAACCATGCTCATCGCTCTTAGTACGTCACGAGTCGCCGTCAAGTAAACTTAGATTTAAAACATAGAATTATGCCTTCCTGTGTAGTGAAAAGTTGCCAAAACATCAGCAAATTACATAAAAAGTCTCACGGAATCACTTTTCACTTGTAAGTACATGAAATAACATCGTTTCTCTATTAATAAACTGTGAATTTTAGGTTACTCGGAACACAAAACCTCAACGAACGAAAGCAGTGACATAAAGTGTGAGGGTTGCCATAATACGATTTAAAATTTCCCCATTCGGTTAATATAAATAATTATGATTTCTTCTTCTCTAGTTTTCTTCTTTTTATGTAGGTATTTAATATTTTAGGTTTCCAATTAATAATGAAATAAAAAATAAATGGAATAATATAAATAATGGAATAATTTAAAAAATTTACTCAACAACAAGGTTTTTAAAAGGGAATATTTTTTGTTCGATACCATGTATATAACTACTACCATATTACTTTTTCTTTAGAGTCAGTGATTTTTTATGTTCTTTTTGAATTCAATAAAGTTGATTGAAAATATAAGTTCTTTTTTTTTGGAGTAGAAGCCTTCGCAACTATTGAGGTACAATACCATACTGAACAATATCTTACTCGTACAATATTATCCTAGTGCTACCCACAAAAATATCCCCAAATTATAGGAAAAAAATTTAGCAAATGGCAACCCTTCGATACACACATAGATAAAAAGGTGGCTTCACTTTTGATGTTCGCGGCGCGCCGTCTTTCTTTTTTTGTTGGTCTGAGACCTTGAATAATAAATATTATAAAATATCGTGTATCTAAACAGTAGAGTATTAAACTATTTTTGAAAATCGTATTTACCTTATCATAAATTGTAAACGATTGCATAATTTTATCTGACTATTTAATGCATTTGAATAGTTAATTACATTTATTATTTTCAGTTGTCCGTACCGCTTGCCTGAACTGGATAGTTAATATTAATTTTATTATAATAACAGTGAATGAGTCGTTCTTGTTTTTATTATAATATTATATCTCTATGGCATATGTGGCCATTATGTAAACGTTAGAATCTTTCTGAAATAGACAAATTATAATAATTAGTTTTGTTTATATTATGTGTAACAATACTTCTGTGATTGTAAAACATTATTGCCTGAATATTTGTTTGTCTTTATGTTTAGTTTTATTAATTTTTGATTATTAGAATCATTAAAAGGTAATAACAATAATTCTTGGCATTTTAATTTCTAAAACACAGTCATAATTATCTCATAGTTGTTAACTGTTTGTGTCGTATATAAAGTTACAAAGAACTGGCAAGTCAATGTAGCTATTTAGTAGTTAGCCCGTATGTGTTCTTATATACCTTGCGGTGAGTACACACTAGGGCATTCAATTGTAACACAATATCACAAGATCGAGCGGCTTCAACGTGTCACCGTTTACGAACTGAACATTAAACACGACACGATATTTTGCCAAATTTTGAAAGAACATCTAACACAAGTGCTCGCACTTATTGTATTCGCAAACACGTTACATTAAATGGAAATGCTCTAGTATGGACTCGCCTTGATAGTTTCCATACTTCATTCATTTGATCCTGTCAAATTCAGTGTGTACAGAGATGCTATTACTCGGAATTTTCCATGATTCTGAAGTATGCTCAAATCATATAATGATTATAATAGTAAAGAATAATACAGTACATTAATAAGAATGTTTAGTGATTCATGAACGAAATTATTTGTAAAGTATATTAAGAAAAAATGAATTTTAATGGTTAGTGTGCACTAAGTTAAATTTATATAGATTTGTAATGTAATACTTGTATGATTTGTAATTTTAAGAGTTAGACTACCTGCGACTTTGGGCTTCTAAATTCCTATTAAAGCTATTATGTAACATGTTATCTCAGATCGCGATGCTATTTCGTAATATTTAGTGGATCTGCCCGCGGGCCACTCGCAACAGCCCCAAGTGGTCAGTGACAGCCATTTATCATGCATTTAGCAAGCAGTTGCCACTGACTGCCGGTGGTAACTACTTGGCCCATATGCTGTATAAAAAATATTCGGGAAGTCAACCACCAGAGGCGGTCATGAGTGTACCGCGTGCGGAAAGCTTTACTGCGTTATTAGATCCTACCTAATCTTTTGTCACAGTCAAAACATAAATATTTTCGATATCCTGCTAAAATCGTCCAAAAGTTATTCATTAGTTAGATGTAAGATAGAGTAAGCGGTTTGGAACATTATCGTAGGAAAATTTCACGATGAGAATGTTAATTACGTATTAAATAATAATAAACAGAATGTGTTTGGATGAGAAATGTTATTTTTTATTACTCCCTATCTTTATTTCATACAGTATGGAAGTGACATGAGCAAGCGACGAGTTCTGTGCAGCATAGCTTAAATGTTAGTGACCATAAATCTTGTCGCTCTTCTAGGAAGATACATCCAAGTTATAAAATTATTATTTAATTATTGATAAACTTGTATGAACTGGCTTGGTTATGTAGGTAGTGTCTGGCCGAGTGAGATAATATGACGCTGTCACGATGAGTGTCTTTGAAACGAACCGACCAACCCGTGTCCGTGTGGCCTGCGCAGTTGGAAAGGTAGTTCTCTTTTGTTGCAAAAGCACTACTGCGACATCTCCGTTATATACCTACCTACTAATAAATGATCTGCGTTTGATAATTTATTACCAAACCCTAATAAATCTCAAGTTAATAATAGTTATAGGCCAACTTGCCAATTTAAAGCTGTGAAGATGATCAAGAAAGATACCATTTACTTAACTTTTCCGAAGTAGAAGGCTGTCCTCCTTCCTTGCAATAAAAACATAACCTGAAATAATTCTGTTAAAATCGAGTAATATTTTGCCAATCGATTGAAATAAATAGAACTGTATTTCTGCGTGGAACGGCTCGGGGAATTTTTATATTGACGTTAGTGTAACGTCAAGAGTTCAACAAGACGTGAGTGAAACGTCATTTAGTTAGCTCTTTGTCAAAGTTTTATCAGTATCAATCACGAAGTTTTTGAAGTTTCAGCATTCGTTTCAGCGATAAAAACATTCCATTTGAGTTTTATCAATACTTTAATAAGTTTAAATGTTCTATTATAAGATTTGACCTTTATTTTTATGCGAATCGATAGAAAATAAAAATGAGTTGCGTCAGTGAAATGTCACAGTCCAATGAGTATCTCAGTTTTAGAAGCAGCATTCCCTTGAGGAAAATAGTGGTTGATTCAGATGGATCCAAGGTAAACAAAACTTATCACTATCGAATTGATAATTCTAGTCTAATGAGGGTAACTTGCATGTTCCACTTTTAAAAGAGGTACCTACTGTGGCTTGTTATCTTAGATACCTACCTAATGAATTTCTATAAAATGGATAATTTAACTTTAAAGGGTCATTCTTAGACGGCTTAAATAGGCGTGTCCTGGTCGAAATCCAGTACGAAATGGATGACTAACAATTTGATTTTTTTTTCCATAACAGATACGCTCATAACATTAGGAGGGGCCTGTGTTATTTTTAAAATAAATTAAATATTAATTGGTTTAAAAAAATAAAAACCTTGAAAAAATTGACCTCGGTGCCGCGTCCGGCCCCGTATTGCGGCGGAAATTATTTTTTATCTTTTTTTCTCCTATAAATGGCGCTATTTTGCATGTTCTCACAAACAACTATATAGTTATTAACTAAATTTATAATATTATCAAACAATAATAGGCCTGAGTAAAGAAGTTACAACTGGTTGTCTTCACGTCCGACGTTTAGCATTGATATCAGTGGCGCGCACCGATCCGTTCATATATCCTGTACTCTAGTGACTGCGAGAATATTTGTTTGAGTAATACAAACTGTCAGTCGCGCCGCATCGGTGGTAAGGTCAACACGCCCGTGTGTCTCCGCGCCACTCTTTTATTAAGTTAAGTAATCGTTTTCGGTGGCTTGGTATACCTCTAAAGTTGATTTCGGTGAATTCATTTTAGCCACAACTATTTGAATTAATGTTTTTAAATTATAATAAAAGTATGTCTTATGTGTATTAGATTTCAATAAAAGAGATTAATATTAAAAATTCGGGGTACTTTTGAAAATATCTAGGATTTTGCTAATTATTTTGATTTCAGTGGCACTGATTTCGGTGTTTTCGGTGGAAATAGGTGCACTGAAATCAATTTTTAAATCACCGAAATCAATCAATAGTTATTTATTTACATTTTAACGCAAAAACTTATTCATCAGTTCTTTTTTGAAGTAAAAACTTCTTTAGCATCGTTGTAATTTGAAACACGGTGAAATGAAACCGACTGAATGAACCGGCTCCTGAGGTACCTAGAAGAGCACGATCTGATCAGTGACCGTCAATACGGCTTTCGCCACGGTCGATCGACTGGTGATCTTCTAGTGTATCTCACACACCGATGGGCCTCAGCCATAGAAAGTCAAGGTGAGGCATTGGCTGTTAGCCTAGACATAGCGAAGGCGTTCGACAGGGTCTGGCACCGGTGTCTTCTATCGAAGTTACCAGCGTACGGACTTCCCGAGGGATTATGCAAATGGGTCGCCAGCTTCTTGTCCAGCAGAAGCATAAGAGCCGTTGTTGACGGCAGCTGCTCTGATTGCATGGACATCAACGCCGGCGTCCCGCAAGGCTCCGTGCTGTCTCCAACGCTGTTCTTGCTGCATATCAATGATATGCTGTCTATAGACGGCGTACATTGCTATGCAGACGACAACACCGGGGACACTTATTACACGGGTCGTGCTAACATTCCTCGTTCCAGTGTAGAGGAAAGTCGTAGACAACTTGTGTCTGAAGTCGAGAGCACCCTTGCTAGGGTCTCCGACTGGGGACGACTAAATTTAGTCCAATTTAACCCTACCAAGACACAAGTTTGCGCGTTCACCGCTAAGAAAACCCCATTTGCTGTAGCTCCACAATTCCAGGACATAGCCCTTTCCATCTCCGATAGCATTGGGATCCTTGGTGTTGATATCTCCAGCGACGTCCAGTTCCGACGTCATTTGGAAGGTAATGCCAAGCTGGCATCGAAAAAGCTCGGTGTGCTCAATAGAGCAAAGCAGCATTTCACACCAGGGCAAAGACTTGTGCTGTATAAAGCGCAAGTTCGGCCCCATATGGAGTACTGCTGCCACCTTTGGGCGGGAGCTCCGGGATACCAGCTTGGGCCTTTTGACTCGGTCCAAAGACGCGCTGTGAGAATTATTGACGATCCCATGCTCACAGGCGGTATTGAACCTTTAAGTCTGAGGAGGGACTTTGCCTCCCTGTGTGTGTTCTACCGCCTGTACAATGGGCTGTGTTCCGAGGAATTATTTGGATTATGCCAACGGCCACTTTTTACCATCGCACCTCTCGCCATCGGCAGGGGGCCCATCCTCACACCTTGGAACCCAAGTGGTCCCGTACGGTAAGGTTTCAGAGGAACTTCCTCCCTCGTACGCTTAAGTTGTGGAATGCGCTCCCTGCTAAGGTTTTCCCAAGAGACTACAGCATGGGGTTCTTCAAGAAAGGAGTTTTGAGGTTTTTACGAGGTCGGCACGTCGGTTGCAGGTGTCCATAGGCAGCGGTGACCGCTTAACATCAGGCGGGCCGTTAGCTTGTTTGCCACCTACAGTGGTATAAAAAAAAAAAAAAAAATGAAAAAGCGACATCATACGTTCTGGAATATTCGTACTAAAACTACTATAAACTGAGGCGCGCAGCCGGTAGGCAATTCAATCCAATTCTGAACTGGCTACCGGCCGCGCGCCCAAATTTATAGTGGTTTTAAAATATTTATTAAAAAATTATAAAGCTAATCACACGAAAATTTTGAATTGTAAGTTTTAAAAGAGATGTTCTTCTATTAGAATATGCTATTATTATAATGATAAATGCAAGTTAAAACGTTGAAAAAGATCATTTTATCTACGCGTAATTTCTTAATAATTAGACATTGTTTTGATTTTATTTTCCGTAGTAAGTAACCTAAATCAGAAAATCTGTCTTGACAAAAAAATTATTAAGGATATTAGTAATTAGCAAATATTTTTGTTTATTGATTCTATCAGCAATTTTTGGAGATTAACGGCTTCGAAATTGACTCTGAACGTAAAATACGCAAATCTCACTTTAGTTATCTTAATATAATTTACAAGCATGCTATTTAATTTTAAAAAAAACCTCTCACGTCCTCTAGAATACAAAATGTTCTAATATTATTCGCAAATTGCATGTTTGTACGATAAGTTATTAATGGGTATTAACAGGTTTGAAAATCATTGATTTTGAGGCAAATAGCGCGTGGACGGCGCGCCGCCGGCGTAAACCCTCTTATGCTAGATCTCAAACAAGACTTTTATTATGTTAGTTTATAGTGATTTTTATAGTTCCTATATTAGTAGTTTAAGACTATCTACTATTTATAATTAGTTTAATTAAAACGATAATAAACGCTTCCAATCAAAGTTGATTTTTGTAATTTTTCATAATACTTAATAAATCGTACATAAGTCTTGATAAAATAAAATGTTTTATTGTAAAATTAACCTGCAATTCCTTACAGACCATAATTATTTACAAATTATTAGTACTTAGGCAGTTAATATACAAAAAATATCTGAAATATTAATTATTTTATATATTTGATTTCGGTGATAAGAATATTGATTTCGGTGGACACTATTTTTTTAAAATTAAATCCCTTCATAACGATTCGGTCTATACGATTCCCTCTTTTACTAATATGTTTTATATTAAGTCTAGATTTGATATTTCATGTAAGTAAAGCGGAAATTAAAAAAAAAAAATTGCCACCGAAATCAACCAAATAACAAGTCACCTGATAATGACCCTAAAACAACTTCCTTAGGCTTGGAGAATTTTCGACAGTGGTCCAAAGTCCGTAAGCTGTCCGTTGATATGTCTGCCGCCAGTATCCGGCACGGCTGACGTGTTTTTCCAGCAAGTCTTGGGGCTTGCAACGAGAGGGGTCCGCGTAATAGCTGCCGAACCTCCACCATATTGGAACATAAAGGAGTGGTGCGACGGTTTCAAAAGACTCATTGACTACCTTGAACTTGACAAAGTACATGTTTTTGGAGCTTCTTTAGGTTTGCATCTAAACCCAATATTCTTTATACTAAGTTACATTTAGTTCCTTTGTTTATGTACCTTAACAATAGAAACTACCAACACAGGTTGCAACATAAGACCATCACAATGAATTCTCTAATATACTATTAAATAGAGAACATTTTCAAATAGTAATTAACATTAGTTAAAGACATTATTAACATTATTACAGGTTTGTTGTTCACACAGTAACAAACGGAAGATAAGCTATCAGTCTCATTTTTTTTAATTCAATTCAACCAGTATAACAATTATTAGCTAAGAAATATTGTTATTACTTACTTCATAGTGAACAAGCAATCAACTTTTTTAATAGACAATTATTTTTAGGTGGATTTATAGCACAGAAGTTTGCAGAGTTAACAAGCAACTGCCCTCGTGTTGCGTCTCTTGTTCTATGCAACACATTCACAGACACATCAGTATTTGAATACCATGACTCCTCGGCCCTTTTCTGGCTTCTGCCTTCATTGGTGTTGAAAAGAATGCTCATGGGCAATTTCACAACTGACAAAGTTGACAAAAGGATGGCGGAATCTATTGACTTCATGGTTGAAAGGGTAAGTAGGATATTCAAATTATATGATGAGTTATATACTAAGACTTGCACCGGGCAGGGCTGGTGTGAGGTGGTGCAAGAAAATAATATTTGGAAAGACATGGGAGAGGCTTTTGCCCAGCCGTGAGGGGACATTATAATTATAGGCTAGATAAAATGATACAAATAATGTTATTATTTTGGCAACTTGGGTAATAATAATTTCTTTACGCTCTACTAAGCAATATTGTAACTTTATATGACAAATATGACAACATTAACTACATATTGAAATATTATATTGTAGTCCATAGTAACATAATTCCTGATCTTACATTATGTTACAAACCAGAATCTTAAATTAGTGAATGTTACTCACCGTAAAACCAGGTAAATGGGCATTAAACTTAGAGGGATTTTAACATTGAAAGAATGTAGTAAGTCACCAACAAGGGCATTAAATTATAATTGTCCTTTTTGGAAATTAACTATTACTATTCAACATCAAAGTCACTTTTAAAGTTTTGTCCCCACTTGCTTTGACAAATGGTAATAGATGTTTATTTATGAATCTTATTTAAAAAATCTTATTAATTTATAGCTGGAATCTCTAAACCAGTCCGAACTAGCATCAAGACTGACATTGAACTGCACACCGTGTTACATAAAACCTCAAGCGCTTCTTAACTTGCCCATAACAGTAATGGATGTATGGGACGAATGTGCCTTAAGCTCTCGAGTTCGTGAGGACCTGTATAAGTCGTATCCTCAAGCAAAACTAGCGCATTTGAAAAGCGGGGGTAACTTCCCATACTTGAGTAGAAGTGATGAAGTCAACCTGCATTTATTAGTAAGTATGAATATGTAAACTGTGTAACTGCCGCGTTGGCCTAGTGGTTCTAAGCGCGACTGCTTCGCTAGGGGTCTTGGGTTCGATTCCCAGGTCAAGCAGTGTTATTGGGTTTATGTATGAAATTACCAGTGGCAGTCCGGAGTTACGGTTTGTGCCCAGTTAATGGCAATAGACTCGCCCCCTATTACATGGGACCTAAAACATACCGGCGAACTGTGGGTTTACATTGGTAACTCTTGATACACTCTGCCTAACCCTTCGGGGAATACAGGCGTGATGGTATGTAATGTATGTACAATTTATTCAAAGTTACTTCCATTTTGTCACTATTTGTTCAACTTGTACAGGTGTAAATACACGTGGGTATTTTTAATTCGTAACATATTTTTTGTCAAATTCATAATGTGAATAGATTGTACAGCAGGTATTAATCAATCAATCAATCAATCATGTATTTATTGACTAATTAATATAAATACAATTTTGTCTTTGTTCTAGATTCATTTGCGACAATTCGATGGTACAGACCTCTCTGCGTCATATCTCAATCTTCACAAAATGCCTGCACCTACAAACCTGACCCAACCAGAGGAAGGCACAGTCAGCTACTTCAATCAGAGAGAAAAAATTGTGAAAATATCTTAGAAATCTCACAACCCTACAATATAATACAGGTTTTACTTCTTATGTTTCACTAAATCCATGATGTTCATGTATTAATCTTACTATTATAAATGCGTAAGTTTGGATGGATAGATGTTCGTCACTTACATGCCAGAACGGCTGAACTGATCTGTATGAAATTTAAAACCGACATAGTTTAGCATAGAATAGCACATCTTAGGTTACTGTTTATCCCGGAAAAATGTATGGTTCCCGTGGTCCCGTTAGGCAGCGTTCCCACTACGCCGGACCGGCAGATCTGCGGAAAACCGGACACCGGACAGAGTGTTCACATTACATCGGATACCGGAAGAAATTCAGACAGTACCTCAGTTGAATTTGGACCTGCGCGCACAATGGACGACGAAATTGTTGTGTTGTGGTCAAGCGTGGACAAGCGTAATTAAAGTTTCTGCTTGAATATCCATGCTAAACATCTACTTTTACCGAAAATGCGAGCCGAATGACGTGAGTGGAACACGGGCGGGGCGAGAGGAGCACGAGCGGGGCGAGCGGGGGACAGATACCGGCACAAACTCGTTCACATTACTCCGGGCCCGGTCGTTCTACCGGCGGCAGTTCGTAGTGAAGTAAAAATGCCGGGCTCGGCAAAAAAGCCGGACCCGGGATAATGTGAATAGCTTCATATAAATTGTACAGCCACTAGCCCTTCCGGCAGATCTACCGGCGCGGCAAATCTGCCGGTCCGGCGTAGTGGGAACCTGGCCTAATATATCAACTTTGACGCGGACGAAATCGCGGGCAGGAGCTAGTAAAAAAGTAATCTCTTAAATTATTATTTGGACGAGCGTGGCTCGCTACGGCGACCAATTACTGAAAATGTCAATGTAGCAGTGTTATTAATTTTGAATACAGTGGCTGTTGAAAAATTAAGTTTTAGGAATTTGCCAAAAATTGCATAAACATAATTGCTTCTGTAGGTATTCTATTTTACGATATAACTTATGATAATGAATGTAATATTAGATATTTTTATAGGAAGGTATCTACTTCAAATTGAAGCACGTAATTAACAGTTCACCTACAAGTACCTAGGAAAAAAAATTAGGCCACACAATATTTGGGCAAATTTTAAGACCTGGTTTTCTTTTTAAAAATATCTCAATACGTATTTCAGTTTGAATAACATGTATTCTACAAAGCCAACTTAATTGTAGTAGATAACATTCCAAAACGCAACTTTTTATGTAGTTATAAATTACATACCTGGTAATAATATATTGTTTTACTGTAATTAGTTAGCTATTTAGAATTTAACCCCATGGAAACTTATGACTTATATGTGATAAAAAATAAGATTTTTTAAGGTTTTTTTTTATTATTTTCTCAACAGTTATTTCACAATAAATAACTTAAGTTGTCCAACTAATGAGATATGATTTTGATTTAAAAATATTGCGTATCTGTACATTAACATTTGGAACTGACTGTTTTGTACAATGTATGAAAATAAATGCATTTTATTGCAACTGCCTAGTTTTCATTCAGAACTAGTTCCTAATGCACCAAGTTACACAACAAACAAGTTTCATAGCTACATTTAAAATGCAGAAACAATCTTATATTTTTTAAGATATTTACTTAATAGCTTTTATGTTTCCTTTTCTAGTTTATTTAATTGTTGGGTGTGGTAGTCTTTCTTCTCTTTATGGGACCTCAATGCCTTTTCTCTTTCTTCGTCATCTGAGAAGTATTCTGCTAAGGAGTCGTCATAGTTGGCTATGGCTGGACCTGCCAAAGTGGAACCTTTTTCTGTTAATTTGACTAGAGGCTCCTCATAATTGTCTGCGATTTGAGGCGAGCTTTTGACCTGTGTGTTGTGTGCTGTGACTGTAGAATATATAGACATAGCCTGAAATGAAAAGTCATGTTGTTATCTCATAAACATAGGTACTTCAATAAGTGAACACGATCGTCATTTTTCTACACTTCATGGGTGGAGTAGATATGGTTAAAGCAACATGAATTTATTTTCATTGGCTTTTTGTCGACTATTATTCCATTATTTGTTAAGTTTTTTTAGCTGTTAGTCTTCCATGCTGTAATAAATATATAAATGATCAGTACAATGTACCTGAGCAACTAAGTTGGAGACATCTCCTGCATTTGCTGGTAAGATAAGAGTGTTGTTTGTCCTCGCTAGCTTGTTGAACGCCGCCACATATTGCTCAGCCAGGGTTAACGAAGCGGCATGCTTGCTGTCCTGCGAAGAGAGATCTTATTTATTAGGTACCTCAAGCTGTTACAACTATATTTTTATGACCGAAACTGAATCAAAGGTGGTGACTGAAAATACGGATTTATATTAATTATTATGGGTATCAAGATGCTGTTTAAAAAACAATACAAACGATTAAGAATGTTCTGTTTTGTTTTATATCCTTCTGTTTTAAAGTTGTATCTCCATTACAAGTTAAACTAAACCTAAAGGACCACCTTCAGGTTTACTTTAAGTTGCACAGTGGGTTCCAAATGACGGTCACAATAACAATTTTCGACATCGATTTCAGTTCGGAGTTGAGTTCTCCTTAGTGTTCATTATACCTCAACAACTACCTAAAATCATTAATGATCCAACATACCTGTTGGCCGAGCGCATGGCCAACGAGCTTTAGTCCCCTAGCGCGCGCTTCAGCGACCGCGAGCATCGCCTGCGCTTCACCAGACGCCTTGTTTATCTGCTCTTGTTTCTCAGCCTCTAGAGGTTAATTAACGAAAAATTAAACAATGTTAAGTTGACGATAATATGGGAGAGAAAATATATGATTTCGCATTATTGCGTGCGCCGATGCCGCATATGTTTAGCGTAGCAAAACAGTTTGATAGGTACCCAAAAATGCTCGGTGATTGCAGCTCTGAGGCCGGTAACCGAGCATTGAAATAAATTACGGCCAAAGTATCTTGGCGATCCTGAAGTTAGCCGTTTGGCTGCGCAATAGATCTTTAAGGAACAAAATTGTCTACTGCACAGCTATAAATCGGCTAACTTCAAGACCGCCAAGATACGTCGGCAATACAGTATATACCCTATTTTGATTGGATAACTATTAAATTCAATTGGTATATTTAAAATCGTCTGCCAATCGACGCACGCCATTAGACGATTGGCACACTGCCCCACATCACGGAGGCGTGGTGCGCGGCGACGGAGCTTTGGTGATCTGCAACACTGCGCGCGAACGCGTTTTCAGTATAGAAAACGTGCGTAGTCCAACAGGACTACGCACGTTTTCTATACAAACGAAGATACTTTCATTTTATTGCAACTGCCTAGTAAGAACACGCACTCCCGCGCTACGATCCGTGATGTGGGGCAGTGTGCCAATGGCCTTAGTCTATGTATGCCAAAAGCTGCAATGCCTAACTTGATGATAGGCTGTTCAACGTGACATTATTGTATTATTATAAAGGTAGATAGGTATATACCTGAGGCCAATATCCTAGCTTGACGCTTGCCCTCAGCGACGTTTATGTCCGCAGCCCGCACTCCCTCGGACTCTAAAATGGCTGCTCTTTTCCGTCGCTCAGCTTCCACTTGCATCTGCATAGCCTCGTGTACTCGCGTCGGCAGTTTAATATCCCCTGTAAATATTCATTTAACACTTTCATTACCACTACGATTTTCACGATGATTTCTCGGGTGCCGCCTACATTTTACGTTAAAGAAAATAGCAAAAACATTGAACTCGCGGGGCGAGTCTACGGCGCTGGAATAAAATTTACGTGGACTCTCCGGGCGAGTCGGTGGCACTGAACGTGTTAATCAAGAGATAAAGTAGGTACTTGTTATTTACATTATATTCCAATTAGATAAACAGATTTTGTAATGTTTGTTTCTTACAAAACGTTTCTTGCGTCATTCAAGTAATACATTATTTAGAATTTGGGGCACTTTGATTTGGGATCAGTGTTACAATAGTTAGATTGGATTTCATTCCATCAAATTTATAAAGTATAAAATGTAAAGCTCACTATGCCTTATTCCAGAAAATAACAAAGTATTAGCATACTGGTCCTAAAGCAGGGGGGTGCAAGTGCAATGGATTGCCAATAACGGCTCCATTGCGCCTCCCGCAGGCGGATACCGTAGACACGGTCTGTGGGCGGTGGGCAATGGGTAGCTCACCGTCCGTACGTTATTAACTAACGACAGACCGTGTCGACGGCGCGTTCATGTTCCGCGCACAGAGATGTCAGCACTCGGAAGGGGCCACTAAGGGCCAGTGCCTGCCGGGGCTGCGGGTTGTTCGAAAGAGATACCGCGCCCCCGGAACGCAAAGGGCACATGAAGGAACATAGATTGTTTTTAGTCAGTAAAAGTCTGACACTCCCTCCCGTCCCGCCCCTTGGGGGGTCATATGATGATTTCCCATCTAAAAAAAAAAAAACCGGTCCTAAATGCTACTGCTACGCTTAAGGTCTTGGATTTGGTTCCCAGGTCCAGCAAAAAGCATTATTACATGGGACCTAAACATACATCTTCCCCTATTACATGGGACCTAAACATACTGGTGAACTATGGGTGTATATTGGTGCACCTCTACCTAACCCTTCAGGGGAATACAGGTGTGATGGTATGTTATGTTAACTTACAAATTAATCAAAACAAATAAAATACACTTACGAATTTCATAACGCAGACATGTGATACCCCAAGCTTCACTGGCCTTGTTAATAGCATCCACAATGCCTGTATTCAGAGATTCTCTCTCCCTGAACACTTTGTCAAGTGAAATCTGACCAAGTTCAGAACGCATAGTAGTTTGGGCAAGCTGCGTGATTGCAAACTCGGGATCTTCAACACCATATGAAGCTGGAAAATAAACAAAAATCTAATTAAACTAAACAAGTTTATTGCTACTTATTTATAGTTCATAATAAATCATGTATTTTATTAGTTGAGTTTTATAGGTGGGAGACAACAGCTAGGTATGAATTTTGCAACTACAACAAATTAAGGCTTTTGAGTTTGATACAGAGTCATAGGTAAAATCTAGTAGTCATACAATAGTATTCTTAGTTGAAAACCAGCTAATACCATCATAGTTTGATGTTACTGTCTATTGAAAGCTCATTGATGGAGCCATAACCAAAAACAATATTATTTGGTAAATTGAGTGATTAATACTTTGCAGAACATTATTATGCCTTTAGCCGTGATTACAATAAAACTTAGAAAAATGTTAAAATTTTAAAATAATTAATCTTACCTAAATAAGGATCAATAATTCGAAGATAAAGCACTCCATCTATGCTTAGTGTGACATTGTCAGACGTGATGGCACTCTGTTTTGGAACATCTATAGCTATTTCCTTCAAGCTCTGCACATACTTTATCTTATCCACTATTGGCCACAGTAGATTCAGTCCAGGCTCTAGAATCCTGTGAAATTTTCCCATACGCTCCACAATCCATGCCTGGAAAAGATAATTATTGCCACATTTTAACTAAGATTACATGAGACTTTCATAACTGAATATAGTAACAAAACTATTACTTTTCTGACACAAGTTATATAAATGTACATTAAAGTTATTGCGCAGGTACTTAAAAGCTAGCCTATATTAAATTGCTGTATTAATAACATCGACAAAATTAAAAATATAAAGTACCTCTTGCTGCGGGACGAACATAACAATAGTGTTGAGCGGAGTTGTAGACCGATTTCTTGTAGCTGTGATGCTGTACACAAACCGGGCATTGTTTTGATGTTCCACGTTAAAAACATTCTGAAAACAATACATACATTTTATGTAAGGTTATGTACGTCAATACTTATTTGAAAATTATTATGTAAATAAATATTTATCGAAAAATACTAACGCGTAGTGGAAGAGCCCTGGTGAAAAAGTATCTGGAGCGACTGAACATTTTCATGTATTTCAAGAATCTTCCTTTGAAATTTGACTTTCCATTACACAAAATTCTCTTTTTGTGCCAAAATTCGCCTTCAGCCAGTCAGTCAGTATAGAAACCGCTGAGAAACCACAGTACAACAGAGATAAGAGATACAGAACTTGCTTGACAGAATGAATGACAAGCCGAATGAAATACACCACAGACTAATCATATACCAACCTAAAATAAGTGTTACAACGGAATGATGACAAGCACCGAAAAGCCGATCTTGAAAGAGAAATATTATTAGTTGTGCTCAGGGGCACAACTAGTAATATAGAGTGTTATAAATAATAATAACCGAGTTGGCACAAATGATCCATGAAACCAGTTAAAGTATATTAGAAAATACTTGTCTAGACTAGAACTGCCTTGTTAGCCTTGCGGTCCTAAGCGCGACTATTACGCTAGAGGTCTTGAGTTCGATTCCCAGGCCGAGCAAAGTGTTATTAGGTTTTTCTATGAAATTCTCAGTAGTAGCTAGGCGTTAGGATTTGTGACCGGTTTATGACAATAGGCTCGCCCCTTATTATATGGGACCTAAACATACCGGCGAACTGTGGGTGTACATTAGTACCCCTCTGCCTAATCTTTCGGGGAATAATTATAGGCGTGATGGTATGTCTGTTGTCTGGCTTAAATGATTTGGATTTGACTAATAAAGACGTTGTGCAAGAGGGACACGATTTCCAAAAAGTGTGCTCATTTCACGACCCATTTTTTGTACGCCTATAAGACAAAGTTAGTTTATCTTTGCAATAAGTAGTCCCAGTGCACATAAAACAGTTTTAATTAATTTATTTACTTCTTTAGTCGATTCTTGTCATTGAGAACTAAATATTTTGTAATCTGGCAACGATGTTTCTGTGGTTCATAGTGTTGTCAAGCGAGGTAAATTCAAAATATTGAAAGTTTGATCAATATCAATAATGAAACGTGGTGTTTATTTACTCTTTGATCAACAACAGAAATTCTGAACTAATACGGAGCTTTATCAAATATTGAAAAATGGACATGCCGTCTACAAAGTCCAGTAATTCGTCCAATGTGACACAAACTTCAAGTTTGTCCGCTAAAATGAAACGATTGCAAATTGAGGAAAGTATTCTGCTTCAGAGTATAAATAAATGTGTGCGAGAAGGGTCACAAACAGATGGGGAGAATGATGCAAAAAATTACGTATCGTCTTCTGAGTTCAAAGCTTTTTCAGGAAATACAAAAAATTCGTTTAGAGAAATAAAATTGTTATTTCAAGATATAAAAACTAGTACTTCTTCCAAAGATATACTGAAAACACTCGGTGAGTTTTAGCTTATTACAATATTTTTAGAAAATGGTTTAGTAATGTTTCTAATTCTGTTTACTACTTTAATTTGCTAAAGTCTTTTTAAAATCAGGTTTTTAATAATATCCCGGTGTTAAAAAATCAGTCATTACTTATCAGGAAAAGTTTGCTTGGCTGCACATAGTACTAGACTAACAGGTACCTACTTCTAACAAAACATGTCTAATTTGATAAAATCATTGAGACTGATGCGCTATCAGTCGTGGTAGCCTAGTGGCTAAGACGCCCGCCTCTCATGCACGAGGCTGTAGGTTTGCAACCGGGCACGGACAAGTGTCAAATACATATTTTGTGTTTCATTTCATTCCATTTTAGACATGGAAGAAGTGAAGAAAACTACTTTTGCATTGGATAACCGTATCAAAGCATTCAAGTCATATTTACAAACAGAATTAGCTGGGCTTAAATTGGCTGAGCAACAATTGAACCAAACTGTAAGTAATGGATACTGTCGTGGTCTTCACTCTTAACTATTAAGGCTGTACCTCACCGGGACGCCACGTCAGCGCCATGGCGACGCACCTAAGGTCGCGCTGCCAACAAAATGTATGCCTAGTAGTGGTGAGCTCTCTATACAACTCGGTTTCTATCGGCTTCCCTTCAGACTTTCAGAACCACAGGTTCCTATTCCATAATTAAAACTAATACAGACAAGTACATAATACTGTTACTATTGCCAAATAATATAATCACTCAAGACCAGTGCCGTAACTAGAGCAGTGCCAGCGGTGCCTAGGCACAGGGCGCAGACCCTGGAGGGGCGCAGAAATGACCAGACCAGGACCACAATTTTTTTAAAGGCGCCTTCATAGTAGCTCGCTCAGTGCGCCGTTATACAAGCTCGCATAGGGCACACAAAAGGCTAATTACGGTGCTGCTCAAGACAATTCAAAAACATCATCAAATGAAAACATTTTTGCATGTTCTAAAATACCTAAAAATGAAGCTAATTCTCCTTCGGGTTAGTGCGCTGGCTTCACCGCAACCATGGCTTCCCGGTGTGGTCCTAATAGTTAATTTCTTTACATGATTGACTTGTAGATACATGAAAACCCAGTTTTCATTCAATTGAAGAGACAGCCGAGAATCCAAACTGCAAAATACAACGAGATTGTGCCAAGCCCTGTTAAAAATCTGATGACATCCCCATTTAAGTACTCAGTAAGTATTAGGTATTTTAATGCAATAAGAATCTGATAAAATAATCAATTATTTTTTAACCAAGTGTTGATTTCTAGGAAGTTCAAGAGTTTCAAGAATTCATGGCGAACAGTGCAAGTCGTTATGGAGGATGGAATGAGTATCACCATAATATATTTGTAAAACACTGGCAAAAATATTTTGGATCTCAAATTGATTACTCTTTTGAAGGAATAGATAATTCCGTAGAAAGTTCTTCATCATTTCATTTATTTCTGCAAGAACTTTTGACGAAATTACAAGGTTAAAAATATTAAATAATTATTACTTTACTTATACATATTTTTTTCAGGTGTAAGGTAAGTTACCTTTTTCTAACTCCATTAACCGTGCTTTTGCAAGTGGCCCACCACGACACGAATAGATAATAATATCATGAATATTTTTGTTTCGCTTTAGCTTAACTTTGATGGTCCAATTGAAATAAAATATCAATCTTGATTGAATAGAACGTGATATTTTTTTCAAAATCCCCAGATATTCCTGAAGAAGAAATCATCGCGCACGTGAAATGGTATTCCAAATACATCTACCTAAAGGAGCGGCAACAGAAAGCAATAGATAAATGGCGATCAAATAGAAAAGTTATGAAATTAGTTAAGGTAGGTAGTTAATTGGAAATGATAAATTGTCATAATATTATTATACACTCAAAACGTTAGTGAGCTCATAAACTGAGCCGCATTTTTTTAATCAAAAAAAGTAGGTAGGTATTATACTAAATTTTTCTTTCAAACACAGGCGGACCCAGAAGTAAAGAAGGACGTTGACATAAAAAACAAGAGCAATGGAAGAAGAAATGATGACAATCGTTTTATTGATATTAGTAGCACCGGTAAGAATGTAGGACTGATCAACATTGGTGTCGATTCTGTTATGCACAAGCTAAATTTAATTTAGACTATTTCTATCTTTTTCTTTCCAATCAAACAAGAAAGGGACGCACGTGAATTAGACTTGTCAATTTTAGTTGATCTAAAACCTCTGTACAATAATATAGTTGGCATGTTAGAACGCGGCGATTAAAAACACGGAAAAGTTCAAGGCAAAACTAATTTGACATCTCTAACTTAGTTCTAAGGTATTACCGTCCTTTTCTTTCGCTGTATGTTAGTAAGAGATGTCAATTCTCTAATTTTAGTTTAGTTTCTGAACAAGGGAATCGGCACCATTATTAAGCTACGCTGCGTTGTGCTATGCTCTAGTATTTAGTCGGCTCATAGATTACAAGAAACAACAAAACAAGTAAACGTGTTACCTCGCTCTACACCTGGTTACGTGGTTAGTGTTTCGTTGACTAACTCAACTAATAATAACCCGGACTGAGTAAGTAGGTACACTTACACTACTGACCTGCTGCTCATTACGGTACCCACTAAACCTTGCTCAGCTTAGCACAGCATAGCTTAATATTTATTAGTCACCATTACGCTTATTTAGATTTACATAAGTAATAAAAATCATTTGCAGCAACGTTTTCTGTCACGTTTTTATTGATCATTCTTTACAAAATTTACAATAAATTATCGGCTTATAATAAAGTTTCAGGTGAATTGCATATAATACAAGATTTAGTTCTTCAATCCTCAAATCAAGACGAAGTTCGGTAAGATTAAAAAAATAAAACTTATGATCTACTCTAGTGGAATAAAATTATAAATACTTGATGCTTTCTTTTCAGCTTTATGAGAAAATGTTTAATTGAAATGAGCGATGACGACGTCTGTAGCACTATAAAAAATCAGACACCAAAATATCGTAAAGGTTTTGGCGACCAGACATTGCCGCATTTTCAAAAGCCTACAAAACAATGGGATTATAAGATAAACAGTAAAGACAAAGACTCTAAGATTGAACCAAGTCTACATAATTTTGATAACATTAAGAAATTGTAAGATAGTATACATATTATGATTATAGTACCTCATATATTACCTGAATACATATTTTAAAGTTGACGATAATTATCGTTTCAGACGTGTTCCGGCGTGGAGAGTCGGATTGTGATTTCGTTACTCAGTCATGAACTTACGCAACACTCATATCATCATCGTAAAATCACCCACAGAATTACCCTGGGCAAAACGTCATCATCTAAATAATTAAGGGCAAAAAATACAATTAATAATATTTACTAGATTGTAGTTGATTTAAAACTTAACTTTGTAGGTACAGAAAATACGGGTAGGAACATCTAAAGCACTCTACTAATATCTGATTTTTGTATCAATATTAAGATAATATTTTTATTTCTCCCACTTCCCACTAAAAGTAAGTATTTATCAAGAAGCATATTTATAAGGATTAACTGCCATACTCAGAGACGTTTAACGGTTACTTAAGTCGCTCCTTAGTAAAGATTTCGCTTGGAAATCTTTACTAAGGAGCGACTTAAGTAACCGTTAAACGTCTCTGAGTATGGCAGTTAGTGTACTGTGCGATGACAATAAAATAGAAACTAGGGTCAAAAACTTTAAAAGAGTTTTTATAATCTGTAGGAATAAGGACAAAAAAATTGTCATTGGTGGGGATATTAACATGACGTGGTGTTCCGAGTCTGACAGTGACAATGACAAATGACAAGTATTTGAGTACTGAAGCCTCTCTAATCTTATTCGACGAGATTGTCATCGTCTTCCATACTTCCATTCGCGTTCGTTATTTGTTACGGGTTGCCGGCGAAGAAGCACGCCAGTCAGTTCCGTCCAAATAATACATAAAATACTCTTCATTTTGCCGGAAACGGTAAATTCGTAAAAATATTAAGAAAAAAGTTAAAACTCATTTTAATCATGAGCGCTTTCGCAGCAGCTCTTGGTCTTCTTCTGATCATCACCGCAGCCCGGTCAGAAGAGGCTCCTAAAGGACCCAAAGTAACTCACAAGGTGAGTAGGTATTGTTGTCTACTTGTATAGCTTTTGTCATTCAATTGAAGCACCAGTGTAATAATAATAATAAAACCAATGTGCAAACATGTCGTGATTGCCGATGATCGGTCGGTGACCTTTCATGATGACGCTACAAGTTTTTGTTGGGCAAAGTTAAATTATCTCTTTGCTATTCAACACACGCATTCAATTTATTTTATAGTCCTTGCACATATCCTGTTCACATTAAATTATTATCAATTTATATGTGAGCAACAGTCTTTGTGACTATTTTATTTTAACTTAACTCAATGCTGATGGGCTATTTACTGATGAAAGAAAAAATTCAATGCTGGTTACCAGTTTAAAGGAATTTAAAAAAGAAGCCAACCTTCTTATCATATTATTTAGTCAATCAACATTCAATTTAACAGAAGGAGGTTGATCTTAACTAGCAATTTTTTTAATTGTGATGCCATGTGGCATTGTTTATGATGTGTAGAGCTGTGATTGGCTAAAGCAATTGGGACATTATTATATTGTTATGAATGATGTCAGAGAGATGTTCAGACTTTTTTATAGCGAATAGAAACTACGGTATTTAAATTAATAATTATGATCAAATCATCTGCGATAAGAGGAAAGTCAACTCTGACCTTCAAGTCTATCAACAAAAGGATAAGGCAGATAAAAACGAAATTGAGCGTTGCCAACTTGTCCCACTTAATAAAAATATGTATTACAAATGTATTGGATTATAGGTACACAGTATTTTTTTATCCGTAATCAATTAATTACACAGGTGTAATTTTACAGGTGTAGTTTTACAGTTGTTTAACTAGTAAGTGAGATTGGTTATTTTTATGTTATAGGTATAAACAACTAATCTCATTACCCTAAACATGCAAAATGTGAAGCTATGACCAAATAAAAATTACAAAAATAAAATACAAATCATACTGTACCCCATACAACATGGCTATGTATGTTATGAATTAATGTTTTTGTTTTTTTTTGCTGAACATCACCTGTATATTTGTTACTCCTTATGTAGGTAGGTAAGGGCCTGTGCACACCACGTTTTTTAAAAGCGCCGTCGACGCGCGTTTCTAAAACACGCGTCAACGGCGCGCTTGTATCCTACAGAGCAGTTTGTTGTCGTTTGTATCGATTCAAAAGCGCGGCACTGGCGCGTCTGTATCGATACACACGCGCGTTGGTATAACGTTTGTATCGATACAAACGCTTTTTTTTTTCAATGTTTCTTCTTCCTTTTTTAAAATAATTAATAACAAAGCGCATGCAATCAACGCTGGCTCGACCGACGCCATCTTGCTACTGTTGATGAGGTTCTGCTTAAAAATGCAAAATGCCAGCGCGTTTGTATCGATACACACGCGCGTTTGTATCGATACACACGCGCGTTTGTATCGATACACACGCGCGTTTGTATCGATACACACGCGCGTTTGTATCGCTACACACGCGCGTCTGTATCGATTCAAACGCGTATTTGAATTTATACAAGTGTGCAAAGGTCTACAGGCTACGTCTGACTTGCGTGCGTATCGCGCCTGTACAAACGTGCGTCGACGGCGCGTTTAAAAAACGTGGTGTGCATAGGCCCTAAGGTCAGCTCACAGCCAGACATGGCCAGTTGCCTTAAGATGCGTCGTGGCGCCGTGACATTTTTAGCGACGCCACGAGGCGCATTATAATAACGCGTAAAATGTCCCTGGGTTTCTAGATGCGTCTCTAGAACCCAGGAAACTTAAGTAGACAGGACAAAGAGTTACCGGGCTTGAGAACGCCGCGTGTGTACATACCGTGCCACGAAAGATGAGACTTGGCGAGTGTCAGTATGGGGAGCTTGCGCAGATACTATCGTGTACGTCATTGCTAATATCAAAACGCCCATTGGCTTATTCTCTTGCTGAAACGTGTATTTTTGTAGTAAATAAAGTTTTATCACGTATCGTTCTACTAATTAAAAACGTTTAATTTAAAATCTAGTCCCAATCTCATCTCAGCGACAATCAATGTCCAAAAGTGTAGGTAAAAAAGTTTTACCTAGGCGTGCGCTAAGCCTTGGGAAATGTCTTTTTTTTTTGACAAAGTTATTAGGTACCTATGTACACCAGGATGCCAAAAACATTGTTTTGAATAACTATCTAATATAGGTACTGTAATCTTTCAGGTCAGCTTTGAAATGAAGCTGGGTGACGAAGATATTGGCACCATTGTCATTGGATTATTTGGAAAGACTGTCCCCAAGACTGTAGAAAACTTCTACCAGTTGTCACAGAAAGAAAAAGGTGAAGGCTACAAGGGCAGCAGTTTCCACAGAGTCATTGAGAACTTCATGATCCAGGGAGGAGACTTTACTAAAGGCGATGGCACTGGCGGTAAGTAACGCGGTAGGACAATAGACAATGCATTTTTAGAATTTTCATTGCTTTGTTTGATTACAGGAATTCAGGTTTTGTTACAACAAAACCGTGAAAACAACAATAGGCTTTAAAACGCAAGTGTTAGCCATTGTTTAATATGAGACATTTGTTATGAACTTGATATAGGTATTTCCAATTAGTTTTACGTTCACGTTTCTAATTGGCAGTTACAGTTTATGGTAGCAAATTAAACACTTAGGGAAGTTATATAATTCACGGGATGTGAAAAGATACTTCACACAGCCGATAACTACGCATAGTTACTGCTTATCCTTTTATTTTTAAATGAAAACTGTTTATTGTAGTGTACAATGGGATACACGCAAGATTTTGCGGGTCCCAGACGCTATGGTCTAGAACAAAAATAAAATATTGCAATCATGGGAATAATGCGTAATTTTCGGCTTCGTTACAATGATACGTCATTGCTACGTTAAGTGTATTTTTGCACCAGTTACAGTACGGCCGACGTATCTTGGCGAGTCTGAAGTTAGCCGTTTGGCTGCGCAATGGATCTTTTACGAACACAATTGTCTACTGCGCAGCTAATCGGCTAACTTCAGACTCGCCAAGATACGTCGGCCGCCGGCCGTACTGTACATGTTCATACGAATAACCGTATAAAAATAGATAACACCAGTCCACTCACTGTAGAACTGTCATTTTTAAGTGATTTGGGTACCTACTCGTATCCATATCTGTATCACAAGTTAAAAGATAAAATGTTAGCACAGAAAAGTTTCTTTCATCGCTTCTTAGTAACGTTCGTAACAATATTGTTGCTGTATCACTGATTGAATTGTATTGCAACCATAGGACGTAGCATCTACGGCGAACGTTTCGAAGACGAGAACTTCAAGCTCCGCCATTATGGTGCTGGCTGGCTGTCAATGGCCAATGCTGGTAAAGATACCAACGGCTCCCAGTTCTTCATCACCACTGCCAAGACTCCCTGGCTCGACGGCAGACACGTAGTCTTTGGAAAAATCTTGGAAGGCATGGTAAGAACACCTACATAAAATATTATGATTATTAATGAATTACACACAACAAAACTTTAATGAGTAGGTATATCTGTACTTGAATGTTTATGGCTTGATAGATGGCTGATTAAATGAGCATATTATTATAATATAATTACTAGGACGATTTTGAGATCATTTAAACTTTTTACTGTGTTTATAAATGTACTTCTCCTAGTTTGTTTTATAAATTGTTACATTCTTCCAGTGGTCACATGCATTGTTTACAATGCACTGCAATGTTTGTCATTCTTTGAAATTCAATTTTAAGGAAATCTCATATCACATTGAGCTTGTTTGTTTTAATAATGATGATGCTGTTTGTTCACAGGATGTTGTTCGTAAGATTGAGAAAACTGTTACTGGAGCCAATGACCGCCCCATCAAAGATGTGGTAATTGCAGATACAAAGACTGAAGTAGTGTCAGAACCTTTCAGTGTCACAAAAGAAAGTGCCGTATAAATAGATTAAGTTTAGGTAATACTTTGTATGTAAAAAAAAACATGTTTGCATTGTTTTAACCGGTTTAAATAACAATAATCTACCTATTGTCTTATTTTAAATGCTCCTATTTTTTGTCACAGGGTTTGTCACATTGAGATTTATTAATTTAGTTCACTTTATTATCTTGAAACATTATTATTATAAGTAAAACATGCCAACACTATTTTTCTTAAATAAAAACTTGTCTACATAAGTTGGTTTATTTGCTTGATACAAATTTCAGCTTCCTGTTTAACTCCTTGATTTCTTGCCATTACTCCTAGTTTCCAAGCCTGACCACAGGATTTTCGCGCTGCATCTAGTAGTCTTTGCTTTAAATACACCCTCCCCAAATTGACATGCATGGTTCCCAAGTCTTCCATTTCCAAAAAGGTAGCCATTTCAATAGCATCGTTGAAGTACCTTATACTCTCATCTATCCTACCTAGGCGATCACACACAGTGCCAATATCATTTAACTGGATTACTAAATGTTCTTTTTCTATATCTGGAATTTCTTTCATCCTGTCCAAGGCACTCTTCATGAGCCTAAGGCCATCTTCACATCTATCAACATCTAGGAAGAGTCGGCCATACCAATCTTCAGTCATTGCCAGGAGTTGTTTAGTGTTATCTGAATGATCTTGTTTTAGTAATTTCTCTAGTTTCTCTATACACCAGTCATATCCTAACTGTGCAGTTGTAAAATCTTTTTGCAAATGGCTAATTCTTGCTAATTTAGCACTGAGGTGTATCACTCTGGGATCATCTTCTATAACACCATCTGCCATAATTCTTTGTGTGACAGCAACAAATAGTTGTTTTGCTTTTTCTAACTGTTCCCTCTGAAGTGCTAAATTTGCCATAACATCGTAAATATAAGTGATTCCAAGTTGATGACGAATTTGTTGTGCTTGTCTCAATGCTACATGAAGTAGTTGTTCAGCTTTATCTAGTTCATTCTTTTGTATAAATAATATGCAATGCTTTATGGTGTGAACAAGTTCATCTTCAGAAGTCATCTTTTTATCAAATCCGAGTGAAGTGAACAGGGAAAATCCTATTATATATGGTTTGGTGAACCTAGGAATTTTTGGACCAGAAACTGACATATTATTGTAAATACTTCTAAAACTGCTGGAAACTCGGAAAAATTTACTCCATAAAAATCTGTATCTAATCGACATTTTCTTTAGTTATTTTATAGTTTGTATCAACTCACAAGGCGTGTTACATAAACAGAAGTTTTAACAGAAATTTAATGTTGCAGTCACTGAAACTCCACAACTTGCCTGTATTATGCTTAATTAAATCTATGCGAATCACCCAGTAATTTTTATTAAGATGTGAAACTGGATGTCTGCTGATATTATAATAATTTTAGTTAATCATAGTAAGAAGAGAATCACGGTTTTATTTTTTTGGATCTACCATTTTTTTTTGACTTGACATTATAGGACTCGCTTGTCATGTTTCACATGTTTGTGACTTTATGACGTAGTTCGCGAACGAACTAGACACATGCTAGCAGACACTAGTTCGGAAGAGTCTGTGTCTACCACAGAGCACACAAAATATATTACTATACTCTTTGCACAAAATTCTCGGCATGCAAAATAATGAGATATGACAAATTACATTGTCGCGAGATTAAAATGATTCATCTTAAATCTTTGCTGTCAAAACTTTTATTAAAATCTCCCTTAAGACTATCATTAATTCATTACATTACATTACATTAAATGGCTGGAGCAAAGAGTATTACAACTAGGGACTGAATTCAGAGTCGGACTCCATATTTTTAATTAAGAAAGCCCGCAAATGATGCATTAGTATGCATCATCATGTACCTATGTATTGTAGGCTACAATTTGTAGCCAATACATACATACAAACATGCTACTGTATTTAATTATGCCCACACACACTCTGATTTTCTCAGATCAATCCATCGATCTGCAGAGTGACATTGACGAATTCTGGATCGGAATATTTAAGATTATGATTTCAAAACGCGCGTTTTCCTATACATTTTAACATGCGAACACAAACACAACGGAATCGGTTTCAGTTAACACTGCGACCGGTATATAATCATGTCCAAGAGGTATGCCTGAGCCAAGAAACACAGGTCTATTGAATTTATTTAAATTTTTGAGTGTGTGTGTGGCAGATATATACGCATCTCGCGTTTCGCTTCATTGCTGGTCTCGCAGTTTGCGCAAGTGTAAATGAGGTATTACGATAAGTCGTTGTCTTGTGTGCCGGGCATTAGATATATGACGAAATTATGAATCTGTCAACTGGGTTCTTCTACAAATCTACAATGCTGTCAGTGAGTCATGTCAATGTCATTGTCAAGTTAGCACAACGAAGAAGTAGCGAAGCGAGTGAATGAAAAAGAATAAATTATTATTTTATACAAATACCTATTTTATCTCGTGGTGTGATCTTTTATTAGTGTCGTCACTACAAATTGAATTAGAAAGCTCAAGAAGTACTAGTGCAAAACCAAAGCGTGTGTGTTTATAATGATAGGACTAAGTTGACGTAACGGTGGCCTATTCCAATAACTTGATTATTGGAGTAATGCTGCCACGGGCTCAAGACGCTTTCGTAACAAACTAAATGGCATACCAGTAGATGATTATGAAGATGTACGGTACCAATGGCTCAGATTTTCCTCCTGTTACGGAGGACACCTTTTGTAAATATGTTTTGTACTACGAGATAAATAATTCAAGGTACTTAAATGTTCTGCGTCCTTGGTATTTTTTGTGTTCGTTTTTGTGCTGATTTTGTTATTCTTTCACAGGGTCCGTATTTGGGATTTAATTATTTTGATACCAAACGCATTGTTTGTGCTGTTCTTAGTGGTGAGATTTAACAAGGCTCAGTTGAAACTGCGCGCTACTAGCAGTCCTATATTCTTGACGTTTTACACATTGGTATGGGGCAATGTGATCATAAGTCTGGTGCGATGTGCTGTTTCCATGACTGTGAATGCAGCAATGCCACTTGGCGGGCTGGTGGACAAGGTGTTATGGGTCATGGTCAGATTTTCTCTGCTAGCCACAGAAATGAGTGTGGTCATATTTGGCTTGGCTTTTGGTAAGTTTTAACCTTCATAGTTTTTGTTTAAATGACTAATCTTGGTCTAATATCTGTCTGAGTTAGTCTGTTGTTACAAGACTTTCACTGTTTATTATAATTGGTGGTATTTATTTTCCAGGCCATTTGGACAGCCGCAGCAGTATTAGATATGTGTTATTGGCAACATCGCTCCTGTCCCTTGCTTTCACAGTCACACAAGGCACCCTCGAGATTGTCATGCCAGATGACATGTTTCATGTTGACACTAGAGATTACGATCTCTTTGGACACGGAGGGATGCTGTTTTGGTTTACATCATCTTTGGTCTTTGCTCTCATTTACTTCTTAATATTACTACTGCCCTGGATTCCACTGAGAGAATATCTTGCTTTACCAAGTAAGTATTTTGTATCTATTTGAAAATTCTATCCTATAGAGGTGATAGTCAGAAACCAGGAAGTCTGACAACCAGTCTAACTAAGAGGTATTGTGTTGCCCAGTAACTGTGTTGTGAACATCAGATAGGCAGTTGCTCCATGTAAAACACTGGTATTCAGCTGTATCCGGTTAGACTGGAAGCAAACCCAAACATAGTTGGGAAAAGGCTAAGTAGATGACAATTAAAAATGATCCTCACACCTCATCTAATTGAATATGGTGAACCCCATTCAATTAAATGATGTATTTTAAATTGTAATATAAACTTTATACTGTGAGAATATCTCATTACAAACATTAGAGAATAATGGTCTATTAATATCACTTCATTAAATGTACTTAGTTGTTTTATTTCTGTATCAAATTGCTTGTAAGAACACTTACAGCTTTTTGATAGCAATACAATAATGATAATTATTTCCTCTTTCCATTATCATTATTTATGGGTTTATAAACAATAAATTATACAACTGGCACATGCAGTTAATAATTTATAGTTAACATTGAGATAGTATTGTTTATAGTTGGGAGGCATGCAATATTGTTATCTTGTTAACTAAATCGGAATACACAACATTAAAGTTCTTGTGTTTACATCTGTATCTGTAATGGTGCAAAATGTTTTACCAATGGACATTCAAACATATCAGTATAGAAATACAACATAGATTGCTATGCTTTAAAATGATGGTGGCATCAAAAATCTTTTTCGATGCCGTCCTGATCTGCCTAGGCCTTCATAGAAGATATGTACATCCTCAATTTAACAGCTATTTTTAAATCCTACATAAAAGGCGCAAGACTATGAATTGTGCCCGATAGTACTGATCAATTCAACGTATGTTATTGACTGCCTGACCATGCAACTTGATCTCATGTTCAATGATTTTCATATTATGTTACTCATTTATAATCTTATCTGCAATTGTCGAAAATTGTAGATAGATTCATAAAAACATAGAACTTATATTATTGTGAATAGACACTGGTTATTAGTACATTCATACAGCATTATTGTAATGCACTGTTATACTAAGTGCATGATTTTAGTATGGCTTCCAACGCTAAAAACGTGTCTTACAGTCCAAGGGAAAAAGAGCTTTAAAACTGTTGTATTAAAGACTAGCTAAAGATATGGCTATGGGAAAAAAAAGTGCAAATTGGGTTACTGAGTGATAGGCATACTAATAGATCAATGTGTTTCATACAAGAAGTAACAGTAGGTAGGTTGCGCCCTTATGAAGAAGAGGCGTGATGAGATTGTTAATCTATTTAATAATAGCGAACTGCCCGCGTCGCTTATTTCACCTGACATAAGTTACGTCTTTGGTTAAAGCTCTGCTCCCGCGGGTCGTAGCGTGATGTTTTATAGCCTATGTTACTCAGGAATAATGTAGCTATCTATTGGTGAAAAAATATAAAAAATTGGCTCAGTAGTTCCGGAGCCTATTCGTTACAAACAAAAAAAAAAATCTTACCTCTTTATAATATTAGTTTAAATAAAGAAGTAAAAGCATTGAATTTCCTCGGGTTCACCCAACTGCGCGCCAACCGCACGAAAGTTTTCGTACACGGTCTGGCATTCCATCCTTCACCTGCATCAGTGCAAAGTCACTTGCCTGTCCGTTTATTCAATTTAAAACTTCGGGTGCATAAAAATAAGGCGCACTTTGCTATACAAGCGTGGTCTACGCGGTCACAGCGCGGCGTAATTTCGTGGTCTAATAAACGCGTCCTATGAGTACAATATCGATACTTAGCAATTTATTGTACTAGTAGAATACTGGTTAAAATTATGAATTTCAATTACATTAATAACAATAATAGTAATCATAACACCAGCCTATTACTGCCCTTCAGCAGGACAAAGGCATCCTTCTCATACAGAGAGCATTGATCATTAGATACGTTTGCTCAAGGCGGATTTTCGATTTCAGACTTATGTTAATTAGGTACACACAAGACCATGTTTCCTCGCGATGTTTTCCTTCATCGACGTCAATGATGTCCAAGATAATCTTAGAAAGTACATATGAATTGAAAAAGTTACATTGGTACTTGCCCTATTTCGAACCCGCAACCTCATGCATGAGAGGCTGTTTTAAACACTGGGCCAACACATTTTACGTAAATAAAATTATAAATCTTTGTTGGTCTTTTATACAGTAGTTCCTAAACCTAGCTTCTACAGCGCATAATACAAGTCGCGCAGTACCTGCTCACACCTACTCCCCGTTTGAAGAGTGCCACTCGAAAGTTGGTAGTGGCACGACCGACGTAAGCACGTGCAAATTGGCTGTGTCGCGCGACTTGTGATATTACACCCCGTGTTTCGCCAGCTTCAACTGTACCTATACAAATAAAATGCAAAGAATATAGGGTACTTACTAAAATGTTGTCTGTCTGTTTGTTTGTTCCGGCTAATCTCTAAAACGGCTGCACCGGTTTGGATGGGACTTTCACTCGCAGATAGCTAATGTTATAAGGAGTCATTTAGGATTTTATTTCAGCGCGAACGAAGTCGCGATCAATTGCTAGTCAACAACAATAAATAAACAAATACAAAACTGATAAATTACAGGTAAACTATCTTTCTACCTGTACGTACTGCTACTGGCACTGCTGGACACGACGCAGGCCGTCGGCGCGGGGCTGCTTGCGTGGGGCAGCATGCAGTCGGGCCTGTGTGTCGTTGACGTCACCACTTGGCTCTACTTCTCGCTCTACACTCCACTTGTCTACCATACATTCCTAAGCGAATTTTTCAGGTAAGACTTTGTAGTAGACAAAATTATGCTATTGTGAACCAATACCCTCGTGGCTGCAAGCGCGACTGATGACCGTGGAGTCCTGGTATCGATTTCAAGGTCGAGAAAATATTGGAAAAATTGGAAACATTGGTTTTTTCCAAACTTTCACATTTATAACATTAAGTAGGACGGCGGTTTACGTTGTTAGTTGATTTCCAGTATTTCACCGTACCCACTAAAATACAACATTATTTAAGTTTAGCTACATTTAAGTATTCATTTTTAATCCCATCATTATTTAATTATTATTAATTTGTTATTTCAGCGTATCTCAACCAAGCATCATGTTCTCGTACAAGGCTCAAATGGACGAGCCTATGGACGAAGATCAAGTTTCCCTACCGCACCAGCAGAGCTTCAGCTCACTCAAAACAGATTCTGATTACATTTATCAGGTAATATTAAACATTTGATTGAAAAGGTCGTTCCTGGTATTTGCGGCTCGCTCGCACTTATTGATTGAGAGCGAAAGGAGAATAGCCTACGAATGTAAGGTAACAAGTTTTATTCAGCTAAATAAATATTACACTTTAACTTTATATTTAGGTCATAGCTCCGATAATACCCAAAAGCAAAACATCATAATAGCAACATGTGGCTATAACGCGCACGAATGCCGCACAGCGGGTGAGTCTACTTACAGGCGATATTGGTCAAACGATTCTTATATTTTCAAATTATCGTTTTGTCTTTTTTTTTAAATAATTGGATGGCAAATAAGCTGATGCCCCAACTGATGTTAAGTGGTCACCGCTACCTATAGACATCTACAATCCACCAGAATCTCGCCTTGTAAATGCGTTGCCAACCCAGAGTTAATGTTGAAATGACTCATGTGCTTGTACCTAAACAAGACAAACCATTTTCCATGTGAACTTTAAGTATTTGTATTTTCTAGCAGAGCAACAGTGTATACGACAGCACATTGTTCGAGGCCGGTGGGACTACTCCTATGAACCCAGTGTACAGCGCGTCGCTACAGAGCCCCGACTCGATAGCGTCCGGACAGTCTATAGAGATCGGCGCTCCTAACTCCGGCTTCCAGAGCCAAAACATGCCCTCGACATAACAACAATCACGACACTATACAAAGTCCGTTATTGTGTTATCCAATCCCACACATCCAAAGAAGAAACATTAACTACATAATTATTAGAGTCGCGTAACTATAGATACTAAAGAGAGGTTAATAGTTAGTCGATAACTCGATAATATATGTTAAAGAATCTCATAGGTAACTCTTTTATATTTACCAACACAATATGTTGTTTGCGTACCATTACTTTTGTGATAAGTAAAGCCAGTGATCAAATCGAATTAATTGAGACTGCATTTCATCCCATTTCTGCTAACTATAACTACTTACCTAATTCATCGTGTAATGGCTCCATCCATAAGATTTTGACATTAGATTATATGATAGTGGTTAAAAAGTAGATTTATTAAAAGTTGCTGTGACAGTAGTGACTTGTCTTGTGATTTTATATTTAGTTGCCTCGTTCAGTTTATAGACATTGCAATATTCGAACTTAAAAAGTTGTATACAATAGCTTGGCAAAGGTTAATTTTATTTACAAACTCTCAAAATATAATTAACACTCGAATATTCTGTAGCACTTATATTTATACACCATTGATTATGGCTAAATCAGAAATGAATACATACGCGGAATATTGAATCGGATTAATTTGGTTCAAGTTGAGTATGTAGGCAAAACCAAATTATACTTTAATTTGACCATATCGTTTTGTATTATAGTGGGTACAGTAAGCGTCAGACTTTATAGCGGCTCTAAAGTGTGCTGCTCGGAATAGTACCCGCGACCTTTACCATTAGTGACATGTGAATTTGTTACTGAGCAGCGCCTTACCTCTTGAGCCGCCATAAATTTTGCATCAGACTGTATAAAACTCATTAAAATGAACATATCTCAAATAAAATAAATAACTTATCAATATAAAGCAATATTTCGAAATCTAGTGTTCATTTAATAATTTCAGTGTTTGGCTGTACTTAGTTTTAAATGAACTGCACTTAAATAAGTCCTTTACTCAATGCTACAGTATTCATACTTCAAGTATTAGGGAACTGTTGTAAAATATATCTCTTTTATTCTGTAAAATGTGCTACAGATGCTTTATTGTAAGAGATAAGTTGATCTGTAAGACGTGTGATTGGTTTGATACTGGCAAAGTTCGTAAGTTGTTTAAAATTCAATGAAAACTTTCTTTCTTTTCTTTCTATAGTACGGCGGACGTATCTTGGCGGTTTTGAAGTTAGCCAATTAGCTGCGCAGTAGACAATCTTGTCCCTAGAAGATCCATTGCGCGACCAAACAGCTAACTTTAGGACCGCCAAGATACATCGGCCGTACTGTAAGGGCCTTATCACACTAGCGCAGAGGTT
The DNA here is from genome assembly GCA_932526535.1 of Caradrina clavipalpis. Classification (NCBI taxonomy): domain Eukaryota; kingdom Metazoa; phylum Arthropoda; class Insecta; order Lepidoptera; family Noctuidae; genus Caradrina; species Caradrina clavipalpis. Next base: position 7,615,433 of record OW052103.1, read on the forward strand.
CCCAAACTTATTGTGTCTACTGCCCACTTTGAGAATACATTAGCGCCCCCCTTTTTCCGTAACCGTTTAGAAAATAGTCATAAGGGGGGGGGGGGTCCTCTACTAAAATCAGTCAAACAACGCCTTTCGCGTACTTCCCTTCTAAGGGTGTCTAAGAGTCCTCCTAGCTAGATGAAATTACAAATCGCCCCCCAAGCCTCTACACAACACCCTTATTTTTTCTCTGGGTCTCTTACCGCCGTTTAGGCCTGCAGCGCCCACAAGGGGGTGTTATCGCCCACTTTGAGAAAGGCTGCACTAGCGGAATGCGAGCGTTTTCAAAGCGAAGCGGGTGCGCAACGAACATGCCGCGGATGCGCAGCGAATTAATTGCGGACGCGCAACGAGATCGTCGACAATTTCAGTGTGGACGCCATTTTGTAAGACGTTAACTTGCTACAAATACGCGACAAAAAACGTTGCGAATTTGCCACGCGACCACGACGTCTTCGCTGTGTAGCCGCGGCGTGTTCGCGACGCATTGGCTGCGCGCCCGGCCGGCCACAGCCGCTCGCAAACCGCTAGTGTGATAAGGCCCTTAGTTACCAAATCAGTGAATGTATTTCAATGTTATATGGAAACTTACTATGTATATTTACTTGGAGTCTTCGGTGCGTTACCGTAAACATCAGTCTTGCAAAGTTAAAAACTAGTTTACCAGAGATTATTTTTTCGGGCAATGTGAGCGTCCACACCTGTATAAAATGTCATGCTAGTAAAATAAAATCAAAATAATTTTTCCTCAAAAGGTCAGACTCATGTTCAACTTTGCACTCTGCAGACTTTGCCAGTAACAAATACGAATTGGTTTGTTTATAATAATAATTATGTTATTGTACTGTGATGCATTATAATTATCTACTTACTTACTTTTGTTGTTATATTTTTTTTATGGAATAGAGTGACTAAAGCAATGGCGAAAAATGGAAAGTAAGCAATGTTTTGAATAGTTTTAGAGAAGGCTATATTGTAATTTATAATTATGTCTTAAGTGGTGATCTAATTGTTATTTGTAATTTTATGTTTGTGTAACAATCTTCTTCTAACATACAATTTTGACTACATAATTATGTAAGTACTAATTGCCAACTCTAATTTTGTTACCAACATTAGTTTTCCCACCTCTAAATAAATAAATTATATTACACCTATTTCAAACTATAAAATTTCACTGAAAAGTAATACAGATAATTTACATACAGAAGCACTTCAATAAAATGCTGTATATAATAAGCCTATTTTTTTTATCAGATTCTAATTATCTGCATTTTGGTTTTGTGATTATAAAATACTCTCAAAATAAGCAGAGGTCTAGTGGTCATGTCAATTCTCTAGCAGTTTTTGTACCATTGATGACCAAGTCAATTTTTTTCCTTTTAATTGTGATAGTCCTTATATTTTATAAAAACCTTAAGTGATATTTTGGTTGATGGCGTATATTTTTATTGTTTTCGTCTCTTAGAAGTTAATAAAGTAAATACTTTTATTGACAAATTCTTTTATTAAACTTTATCTTAATATAACAAAAAAAAGCATTTTTTTTATTTGGATGTTTTTTCTAATTCATCTAAAATGAAACTATGCCTTAGGCAATCAGTCACTGAAGCTCTTTGACTAGAATCTAGCATTAACATCTTATCAAGCAAGTCTCTGAGTTGTATAAGTTTTCTGTCTTCATTCAAAAATGCATTCTTGTAAGATTTCTTGAGGTCAAAAAGTAAATCTCTAGTAATGTTAATATTGCCCATTTCAACAAATTTTTCTCTGCCAGTAAATTCATCTTTTTTATGAAGAAGAAAGTTATTTTTGTAATTAAAATGCTGATCTTTGAATTTACCTCTTCTCACAAGCTTGCTTGAGAATTTTCCCTTTAAATCCATAAAACATTTTAGCATTTTGTTATTGGAACTTCCTGTAAACATAATTTTTCCAGTAGCCATTTCAAAGATGGTACATGCTGCTGACCATATATCAACACCATGGTGGTATGGCACTCCAAGTATGATTTCAGGAGCTCTATAAAACCTCGAAACTAGATATGGGGTGAGCTCATTGTCATCGCTCTTTGTTGCGGAGCCAAAATCGCATAATTTCAAGACATTTTTCTTTTCATTTACTAAAATATTATCAGGTTTTATATCAGCATGAATAATCCCAATTTTCTTGAGTAATCGTAATGCCAGAAGTAACTGTCTGCTGTAACTCATTAATGCTTTTAAGTTGATACCATGGTTTTTGCCATACTTCTTAATGACACCTCTTAAATCCATGTGCAAAGATTCAAGTAAAAGGCAAAGGTGTCCTTTATGCATAAACTGTCCAAAGAACTGCACACAATGATATTTGTACTCAGGGTCTGCTTGCCTTATTTGTTTTAAAACGGCTACCTCCTTTAGACTTGTTTTATACATTAAATCATTATTTCGGATTATTTTAATGGCCACATAATCATTTCCCTCTATGCTATCTTGAGCTCGAACTACATTAGCAAACACTCCTTGTCCTAAAATACTTTTGATGGTGTATCTGTTGTTGATAACATCTCCAATACGTATGTTGTAGTATCCATCTGGATCATCCCAGTTATCAGTTAAATTTAAATTAGCTTCGTCTTTGTTATAACTTACGTTGTTTGTTGTACTATTGGAATCAAACTCGTCTTTTTCTGAAAACATGTCTGTTATTTGTTTTGGAGTACTTTGATCAGCCTGAATACTCTTAATATCATTGTTGCTTTTAGCTTCAGAACAAGTGTTTTTATTATTTGATTCACAGCTCCCGTTGCTTTTTTCTTGGGAGTCATTAAATTTTTCTAAAAGTTGTTTACGTTGTTGTCTTCTTTGCTCAATAATACTTTCCTCATCTTCTGAATCTGCTTGTGTATGTTCTAGTTCTGGTGAAGATTCATGAACAATTTTTCTTTTTATATTGGGTTTAGTTTCATTACCCTTGTAACTTTTTTTATTACTTATTTCATAAGCATAGTCTTCTTTGGAATGCTTACGTTTTTTGCTATTTTTACTTGATGCTGTGTCACTTTGTTTTACAATATATTTTAGTTCCTGTTTAAGAGATTCTCTTTTTTGTAACAATTCTTCCAATGTTGATGTACTTCTAGTGGGCAATGGAGGTGTTTTTGACTCCACATGATGATATTTATGATCTGAATATTTAATTCCCCTAGATTTGGACTTCATCATTTCCTTTTCTTTTTGTTGAAATCTTGTTGATTTACTATGAGAATGTCTGCTGTAACTGTCAGCCATTTCAACTCCTAATGATTTTATGAGCACTTTACAAATCCTGTAACAACAGCAACTATCTGTAAAGATATAATATAATAATTAGTCTCAGCAAACTATATTAGAACTACTTAAGGCAACTTTAGAAAAGGGTTGAAGTAGATTGGACATATGTATAAACACATGTGTGTATTAAAAGCAGTAGCCTTGTGTCACTTTCATGAATGTTGTTCAGACGAGTTTTTATGTTATAGTGTATGAAGGGCATTATTATCACAACCCTCATGAAGTTGACTGCTTGCATATCTATACTGTAAAAGTATTGGTAACTATATCTTTGATTACATTTCCACCCTGGCACTATCATCAGGTCCAACATTACTCAGTCTACTTTTCATGTTGATTGTTGACCTCTCATCTCATACATCCCTCCATCATATTATATTGTCCAGTCAAAGTCCAGTGATCAACCTGTCACTTAACACTTCCGTCCATGACTATTTTTTTGTAATGGACTTCAAAATGTCTATGTGCTAGCTAGAAAAAATTGTGCTAATTAGTGAAATACACAATTATTACACTGATACAATTTCACACATTTTTGTATACACAGTATATGTATGTTCCTTCTGATTCTTAATATAAACATGTTTTTTTTAGAAAACATGTAGATATTAAGAATATTGGTTCATGAAAACAGTATTCATAGCATGAAATTAAAATTAGCAAATAAATAATAGTAGGTCAACACAAGCGGTTTTTCATTAGTAGTTTAGTTTTCTGTAGCTTATTTAATATTCATTGGTTACAGTATTAGAAAAGTAAACGGGAATTCATGATATGAATACTATTGATTGAAAGTTGTGTAACACAGGAAACCTTTTGGTAGTAGTTATTCTCATGTGGTTTTTTGCGTTACACAATTTAATGTTAGCTTTCACAACAAATTCTCAAAGATGATTCATCAAATCATTAGATTCATCGTTACATTTCGTGCCACACTAAAATATTGTCATCTCGCAAATTATTTCACACAGATCTTCTTCAATTTGGGAATTTAAATAATTTAAAAGTCTTTCACTACAATGACGCCAATTTTATATGAAGTTACGCTAACAGTTGAACAATTTTTAGAGAAGATAAAGGTGAAGTCAAAAATTTACATTTTCACGTAAACACCTCCATTTGTATTGTTACGTCACGCACGCACGCTTAATAAAACCCTATGTCAAATTTCTTTTTTGCGTGATTTTGCTCATTGACCAATCATTCATTGACCTAAGAAAGATTTTATTACGTATATTCTCGTTTGTCTCTTCGACAGTTTCTCGAGCTGACATGAGGTGATCCTAGATAAAGATAAATAAGTTCTTTGGTTAACATCATTTAAACACATTACATTATGCAAATAAATAAATATGAGCATGAAAAATAAAATTTATAATTTATTGTATTTTTTCTAGAGACGCAAAGACACTTAACTGTTACTGTCAGTGTCAACTGTCAACCCGGCCGTCTTACTCTAAACTCTCTTCTCTTGTCTTTTGTCTTTAACATAACCTATAAACTTTGTTCATAGGTTCTAATAATTAAAATGACTTTAATAGCGAATTCCCTTGTAAGAACTAGTTTCTTTTCCAATTTGCGTTTAATAGCACCATATAGAGGTGTTAACGTAACTCAAGGTTTGTGATTTTATTTAATTCATTGAAGATTTAACCTCCTGATCATGTTTTTTTCTCTACTGATTTGATAATTTTCAAATGTGTGCTAAAATGAATCAAGAAATTTACGAAAAGTCAAGTAAAATGCGAAAAAGACACTTCAGGTGTTGTGTTAGTAAAGCTTTAATTAATAATGTTTTATATTTTCAGTCAAAACCCTTTATTCGCCTGCCGCTTTAGGGATCGATGGCTTCCTACAAACCAGGAAAAGAGCCAAGGAGCAATTTACTAGTTATGCCGAGAAGTTCAGAACCAAGATGAATGAATTTGTAACAACTCAAAACAATATGATATTCACAGAAGATTTGAAAAATATGGTGCACTTGGCAGAGCCTACTGATTTGAAACTTGTTTTGAGTATGATCCAAAAGTAAGAAACATCTATTATTATGTGATGCACGACAGTGTTTACGCACACAATGTATGGAAAAAGTTTTTGGAGATTTCTGTCTTTTCTAGTACCCATACTTAAATGATCACCTTACATTTTAATCCCTACATGAAATAGGATTGCTGGCTGTACATTCTTATCAAAATCTGTGAATGCAGTTCAGAATATCTCAAAAGTTATGGATGGTCTCCTTGGAACATTTCCTGTAATTATAACAGTTAAGGTACCTGCTAGCTCAAAAAAAGAGCTTACCTATCTCAAAAAAAAAAATGAAAATAACCTACCCTTAGTAACCCGTCTTAAAAATTCATCTTGTATATTACAAAACAATATTGCCATTACTTGAACACCATATCAACACATTCCTGGATGTTGAATGTATATATTTGTGATGATAGCAGAATAAAACCTCTACTAAGTTTATTTATGTCTCATGTATATTAAGCTGTTCCCAAATTGTATTCCAGGTTCAATTCTCAAAACACTGAACTGAGATTTGGGTCCTATGTCTTTGGACCTGTTGTAATGAGAATGTTTCATTTCTTGGATGCACCAAAAGAGGCTTTAGAGGTAAAATATATTGATTTTTGTATTCTGTTTCTATAAAAAAAAAACAGAACAGGAGCAGGAAAAGAGTTCCTTGAAGGGCTTGTGTGAAGCCTTCTAGTGGGACGGAATGGCTCAACAAAACAAAATATTTCTTTTTATGCCATTGGATGGCAAACAAGCCCATACCCCACCACCACCATGTTAAGTGGTCACTGTTACCTAATAGACATCTGCAATTACCATAGGCCTTGCAAATGGGTTGCCCTCCCAGAAACAAGTAGTCATATAAGGGCCTGTGCACGACAAATATTTTAAACGCTCCGTTGACGCGCGTTTGTAGCGATACAGACGCGATATGCTCTCGAGTTAGAAAATCATACTGCAATGTGGAGTGAAAAACGCACTGTCGACGCGTGTCAATAGCGCGTTTAAAAACCGTGGTTTGCACAGGCCCTGAGTAAAACTTACTTACATATTATATATTTCTTTTTCTAGTGCTTCTATGACCCAAAGAATGATGGTTTCTTTGACCAGCTAATGTCATACCACATTTTGCTAGACCTGCTGTATAGTCACGAGATGTATGATGAAATGTACAAAGTATTTGACAAGGTACAACAGAAACAGATAAACATGAGCAGGTTCCCCAAATATTCTGTTGTAATGATACTGGCAGCATGCTATAAACAAGTGAGTATCTGAAAGCATAAAATACTTTTTTCTGAACTGACACTTCATACACATTATGGTATGCAAATAAATGATATGAATATGAATGGGAATTTGAAGCCAACCATAAATAATGTAACATTATTTTTAATTTCAGAACACACCAAAGAGTTTAGAATATGCATCAAAACTATGGTCTGATATGGCCAGTGCTGGGAGTGTACCAGTCAGAAGGGCATGCACATATTTCGCTGGTTTGCATGCACATTTTAAACATTCTTTTATTAATGTGTTTTTAATAAGTTTTTATTTATACTATTTTATCATTTACAGCTTTGGCTCTAAAACAAGGAGCTCCACACATAGCTATGGAATCAATATCATCACAAAAACAGCATTATGTTACAATTAGGAATATAAAGGTAGGTGTTCACATCAAATACTTAGTAATTAAATTGATGTTTTTATATACAAATACATACATAAACTCACGCCTTTTTCCCATGGAGGTAGGCAGAAACCACAGAACGCCACCGGTTACGATCCTTACATACTCCTTTCGCCTCGTCCACATTCATAAATCTGGTCATACAAGCACGCCCGTTACTAGTACTGCACACTCACCCTTTCTGAAGAACCTCATGAATAAGGTCAGGTTTATGATTTTCTGTAGACATTTTAGGATATTTTTATGTTCTACAGGTGATGGCTCTAGCAGACATGGGCAGAGTGGAAGATACATTGCCGTTGTTGAGGACAGTGCTGGACATTGATATCCCTTCACAGAAGGATAAACACACATTCTTTGAGGAAACCGTATGTTACTTAACCTTTTTTCATAAAAATTATCATTTAAACATAAGCATCATCTGCTATCCTTTCCCAACTATGTTGGGGTCGGCTTCCAGTCGAACCGGATGCAGCTGAATATCAGTATTTTACATGGAGCGACTGCCTATCAGACCTCCACAACCCAGTTATGGGTAATACGATACTCTTGGTAAGACTAGTTGTCAGACTTTCGGGCTTCTGACTAACAGTAACGACTGTCAAAGATCTACAAATGACAGCCGGGACCAACGGCTTTACATGCTTTCCGCGGCACGGAGGAAACTCGCTATAGTAAATGGTCACCCATCCACAGACCAACCTCGGCAAGCGTGGCTTAACCCGGAAGATCGGTCTATGCGGCTGTAATTATTTAGCCACGAGCTCCTCTCATCATTTAAACATAAGCATAAGTAATTAATTGTAAAAAACTTTTTTCAGATCCAAAGAATACGACAAGCTATAGAAAAATGTAATAGTAAAGATGTGCGGAAAGAATTTGAGGATATTGAGAAAGCCTTGAAAGATCGAGGGCTTATTGATGATAAGGTAATCATTAAAATTGTTCTGTTACTACTGAGCATTTTTTTTTTTTTTTTTTATAGACGGGAAATCATCAAATAACTTCCCCCGCCCTGGGCGGGGCGGGAGGGAGTGTCAGACTTTTACTGACTAAAACCCGTCTATGTTCCTTCATGTGCCCTTTGCGTTCCGGGGGCGCGGTATCTCTTTCGAACAACCCGCAGCCTCGGCAGGCATCGGCCCTCAGTGGCCCCATCCAATTTGCTGACATCTCTTTGAGGCGCGCGTGGAACACGGACGCGCCGTCGACACGGTCTGTCGCTAGTGAACGTACGGACGGTGAGCTACCCATTGCTCACCGTCCACAGACCCGCGTCTACGGTGGCCGGGAGTCGTCTCGTGGCTCCCGACGCCCGGATCGTCTACCGCGGCGGCCGCTGGGACGGGGGACCCTCCTTTCCCTCTCCCGTCCCGCCGCCTCCTTCTCTAGCATTACAGCTTCGCAGAAGGAGGCGACTGCTTCCCATTCCCCCTCGCTCCGGACCATGGCCTGAACCAGTGCCGGACGCGAGAGGGCGCCGCCGCCGATGGCCGCCTCGAGGACTCGGCGGTGCTCAGCCCAAGCAGGGCACACCGCCAAAGTATGCTCCACCGTGTCCTCGGGGCGATCCTCACAATGGTGACACCCGGGCGTTTCCTCCCGCCCGATGAGGTGCAGGAACCTCCCGAAACATCCGTGTCCGGTGAGGACCTGCGTCAGGCGGTAGGTGAGGGCGCCGTGGCGCCGCTCAAGCCACTCCTCAAAGAGGGGACTTACCGCCTCAATCAAGGCGTGCCCTTACTACTGAGCATGACGTTTTGGGTTCGATTTCTAAGACAGCCAGGGTTATTGGGTTTTTTATCAGGAGTTTATCGATAATCTGGCCGTGTTATACTTACGGCACTCAAACATAAGTGGCAAAATGTAGGTAGGGCATGAAAAAAAAAGAAAATAAAACAAGAGAAGGATATGTACAATTACAATCTGCTTGGGTCTTACCACCTCGCTACGGGCGGCGCACAATATTAAATCATATTTAAAAAAATATTTCATTTGTAATTTGAAAAAACGATGTTTAAATAAAGAATCATCATCAGCCCGCAAAGGTCCACTGCTGAACATGGCCTCTTCAATCGCACGCCACTTAGCAGCTCGACTTTCGGGACCACCCATTCAGTTGCGAAGATCGTCGTTCCACCGAGACAAAATAAACAATACAGAAATATTATATTATTTTCTTTGTTATTTAATATTGTTTCCTTTTTCCCAGACCCTGGATCAGCTACTCAACACTGAGATAGATAAACAAAGACCGGACCCCGCACGCGGCCCGCCTGCTTTCCAATTCAGGAAACCGCAATTCGGACCGCGACCGAAGAAAAGAATTGCATAGTACATAGTATTACAAAAATACTTAGTATTTACTCAAGAATGTTAGAAAGTAGTTTGTTGTTCAATTATTGGTTTGTACATAGTTGTTTTGCGATTGTGTGAATGAAATATGAAAGAATCAGGAGTCCAAATATATGCTTTTAATTCCATGTTTTGTTTCTAACTTGAATTGAATACTTGAACTATGAAATGTCGAGATATTTTTAATTTATAGGGTAGATGTAGCAGTGCGCGCATAAAACAAGCAGTGTTCGTGATAAGAGTATCCTAAAATGAAATGTATTGAGACAAAGTAGCTATTTATATTTTGTTAACCTGAATGTTGAGTCTGTGTTACATAATATACAAAAAATATAAAACAAGTTTTCATTTCTCCTTACCATACCTCCATTCGTTTGTAGAAGCATGAAACCTTCCTTCCGTTTTGGGTCAGTTTCTTTTGACTTTATTTAAATGCGAGTCAACTAGATGACTTGAAGCAGTGCCCCGTATAGAACTACGACTACAATTGCAAATAAACCGGTTTTAAACTGAAATTCGTGGTTTAAAACCGGTTTATTTACAACTGAACTACGGCTCGCGTATCTTATAGCGCGCAAGCAAGAGTTAACCGCGCAATCTGTTAATATACAAGCGACTTGTTTCACTGTGCATCTTTAGGATGAAAAAAAGTAAAATTGATAAAAACACTTCTCTTGTATTGAAATGGGTAGGTAAGCCAGCGCCTAAATAGGTAGGAGTTTATTGGTACGGGTTGTGAATAGACGCATCACATTGCCGTGCTGCCCACCAAACACTTCACAGCAATAATTTTTGCTCATTAAGTATGAGCAAAAATTATTGCTGTGAAGCGACCTTTATTTTTGGTGTGAAAAAATACTTTCTGGTAACGCAAAATGTTTATCGGCACGGTCGCTGCGGTTTTTCTAAAGTTTAGTTAGAATATATTTAAAAACTTTTCGTAGAATTAAAAAAAAGATGTAATATTTTTTTGAATGTCTCCGTATGTTTGCAGGTAGGTATCAACAGTCTAGAAAAAAAAAAGATCGCAATGATGGTATAATATGTAACTCTCTGCTTCGAATTACTCTTTGCACATTTAATACATTATTATTAGGCATTGACATGCATAATCTACCACGCAAGGTGCCTTCACCATACCTATTCATGATCATACACAATATCAAGTATAATGTATAATCATGAATAGGCCTATTATCTCTGTTCATTTGACCCAGCTGTCTGTTTTCAACTAAGTTAGACCTAACAGATATACTACGGGTATAGCTGAACACAGCCAATACTACCCAACAATGGATCAATTAAGGACCTGGATAATACGATCAAATGCCAACCAATACTCTATAGGCTCTCCAATCAATCTGATGGACTGCTTCATTGATATCAATCACAATTGCTATGCAATCAGAATAAGACTTAGACTGGCTTAGATTAGATTGGATTCGGACGGTACCTTTAGGGACTAAATACACTTATTCAGCTCCATTCAGTTTTTGTCCATAGAAAACACTATTCTAGTATGGATGCGATGCAAAACTGGCGTTCTATATAGACAAAAGTTGAATGGAGCTGATTTTGTGTATTTATTACCTATGGTGGGCCTTTTTTAATCGCTTATGATTAAGTAACTAATTATTTAGGTAAAATGGGGCACCAGATCTTTTTTCTGCAGGAGGTCAATACTTTACCTAGACACTGTCTTAGACGGTGGTGGTCGTGATGGTTTGTGTTAAAAAAATCGGTGTACAACGAACACTCACGATATCTTTAGGGGAGGCCTATATCCATTACGACTCATGTTATATTTGTACAACTTGCTGACAGACAGAGGTAGATAAACGCTTAGCAATAGGGCCTCGTTGGTAGGGAACCCTTGAAAGTGCCTAATTTACCAGCTAAATGTTAGACGTCAGAGGTAGCAGTCGTACCTACTCCAAAGGGGAAGGGTAGCTAGCCCCCCTGGTACGCCCGTAAAAAGTATCAAGATTGTTTGTCTGCGGATCAACGTGTAAGCTTGACGAAGCCGTTTCAGGAGTGTTCGTTTTATTTTTGGCTAGATTAATGTCTTAGCTATTTTAATTTTGGATCGAAATTGTGTCTATTTTTCGTAGTGTTCCCAATTTAGATCAATGCTATTTTTATTTATTAGACAACGCTTGTTGTTAGATGGAACCTACATAAAGGTGCGTGAACAAGCAGTGGTTTTGGTTGTTTTCCCAGTAGGTCCTTTAACCAGTACCTGAATTTACCAGTAGGCTGGAAGATTTGAGCTTAAGGCGGAAGATTTTAGGGGCGGGAAATTTTCCGATGACTTTCCCCACTTTCTTTTCTTTGCACATTCAATGGTATCGAGAACTTTTATACTTATTCTACGGCCCCCTACCAAAAATGGGCCTCTGCCCATACTTTGTATGAAACTTTTGTAGCAAACTTTCAGAACTGACAATTGCAGTGGTAAGGGCGGCAAAAATAAAGCCGACATGGGAAAATGTGTAATACTGCCTCTGCCTTTAACCTATCCACGATAAATTACATCAACTTAACGACATCCAAAAGTTACATCGAAGATTAATGTAACAGAAATCTTGAACAAATCTATTTCTCACAATACCACAGAATGCTCCCCACATTTATCCAGCAGACGTATTTCACTCCAGGCCACAACGTAACGGTTGCAGGAGTAATTACCTCTCCCGATTCATTCCATTACCTACCGCTCGTTCGCGAACGGAAATTAAAGCCTTTTCTATAGAAACTAGACACGCCGTGTAGCAGAACTTCTTTATAGAAAAATGGCTCTTATTCTTTTTGTGGTAGTGATAAATGACGTTGGATTTCCTTTCACCTGTGCTTAGAACTGAAGTGTGTTTTTGAAGTAATAAAGCTCTAGGTTTTATTATATTGGAAACTATCTAAAGTAGGTACCTGAAGAGAAAAATATTTGTAACATTTTTAACGCAAGAGCAATAGTATTTACAGGGGAGGGATTGTTATAGGTCTTTGTTATCTGAAATAAATAGTATAGATCAATTATTTGTCATTTAAAGCAGTGCTACTCTGGAAGTGCTTGCTACGATGTGCCTACGGCGTAGCACGCAGACTGTGATTCAAACTAGTACTATGCCTCAAAGGCTAAGAATTTTGGAAAGTGAAGAACTCCCCAGACTCACCCATTCGTCCACCGCCTTCGAAATTGAGTGCTAATGAAAAGTTAATGACACCCAATGTAAGTGTAAACTTGTGCTATTACCGTCCCAAGTGTAAAGTACCAAGTTAAATATGATCCAATTTGGCGGCCTGCCCGTATTTAGCAAGAGTCAGCGAAACGGGACGTTAAAAGTAATTAAATACCTTCCTCCAAAGCTTGCTTGGCTTGTGTTGTGAGTCCAGGGCCGGACCGGGAATTTGTAGGGCCCTGGCCCATGGCCCCTGGGCTAACACCACATATGTACTTGCTATTTATAATTAATCAAACCAATTACCATTTTCTCAAACAAATCGTTTACTATATGTATACGGTATAGGGAACAAATTCGATTAATAATAGTCTATGATACTACCTAGTGAGCTAAGACTTTAATTACATTTGAGATTGAATTGCAGCCCGGCGTACAACGCAGGCATAAAATTATACCTTTGCCTAACCCTTCAGGGAATACAGGCGTAATGGTATGTCTACTTAGTTTTAAATTTTTGTTTTTTCTTGACTGGGACTTGCGGGTCTTTTATATTCACGGGGCCCTGGATTGCAGACCAAAAAGCCATAGATCCGTCCCTGTGTGGGTCGCCAGTGTAACATTTTTGTGCGTATTTAAACAAAAATGATGGCAGCACTGTATACTGTAGCACAACAGGCACACATTACTATTACAAAAGGTAAAATAATAAACCCGAATTAAAATGATTAAACCCGGTTTATTGGGGTTACGCTTTATTATACGGGAACCAATATTGTGAATATAAATAAGTAATTACCACGAAGTAAATATTCCGTGTTTATTTTCATTGGGTGGGTTATGTAATTTGTATATTTATTTGTTTCATTGGGTGGGTTATGTAATTTGTATATTTATTTGTTTATTAATAATGGTTATTTTTATCCGATATCTGGAACCAATACCGGCCTAAATTGGCTAACAAATAATCTAACGCATGTCGGCTGCAGCTGTGAATATTCAACAGCCAGTCATTATCAACTCCAGTTGACATGAGTTTTATTCTGACATGTCATAGATTTTCGTTCCGGGTATTCTTAATTTGAAAACTTTTGAATTTAACTCTCCCTATTCCGGCTCTTGCTAAATATGGGTTGTAGACACCAGCAATCAATTGACATACTTTTTACGAGCAGTCAAACCCATAGATTAATATACATATACTAACGTAATAGTCAAACCGAGAATCTTCAATCAATCAGTCTTTATTTGTGAACACAGGTATTACCTACAATAAAGGTCTTGTATCTTCCTAAAATTTTGTATGACAATAGCAACAGTTTTTTTTTTTTTTTTTTTTATAGACGGGAAATCATCAAATAACTTCCCCCGCCCTGGGCGGGGCGGGAGGGAGTGTCAGACTTTTACTGACTAAAACCCGTCTATGTTCCTTCATGTGTCCTTTGCGTTCCGGGGGCGCGGTATCTCTTTCGAACAACCCGCAGCCCCGGCAGGCATCGGCCCTCAGTGGCCCCATCCAAGTTTGCTGACATCTCTTTGAGGCGCGCGTGGAACACGAACGCGCCGTCGACACGGTCTGTCGTTATTCAGTGAACGTACGGACGGTGAGCTACCCATTGCTCACCGTCCACAGACCCGCGCCTACGGTGGCCGGGAGTCGCCTCGCGGCTCCCGACGCCCGGAGCGTCTACCGCGGCGGCCGCTGGGACGGGGGACCCTTCTTTCCCTCTCCCGTCCCGCCGCCTCCTTCTCTAGCATTACAGCTTCGCAGAAGGAGGCGACTGCTTCCCATTCCCTCTCGCTCCGGACCATGGCCTGAACCAGTGCCGGACGCGAGAGGGCGCCGCCGCCGATGGCCGCCTCGAGGACTCGGCGGTGCTCCGCCCAAGCAGGGCACACCGCCAAAGTATGCTCCACCGTGTCCTCGGGGCGATCCTCACAATGATGACACCCGGGCGTTTCCTCCCGCCCGATGAGGTGCTGGAACCTCCCGAAACAACCATGTCCGGTGAGGACCTGCGTCAGGCGGTAGGTGAGGGCGCCGTAGCGCCGCTCAAGCCACTCCTCGAAGAGGGGACTTACCGCCTCAATCAAGGCGTGCCCTACAATAGCAACAGTGACGTCAATTATTTGTGACCTCAATTGACTAACTCTCGCCCCCTATTACATGGGACCTAAATGTACCGGCGAACTGCGGGTGAACATGGTACACGTCTGCCGAACCCATCGGGGAATACAGGCGTGATGGTATTGACTAATTATTTAAGATTTCAAAACAAAAATAATAATATTTTTTTACAGTTATTTACGAGTTTTCAGGTTCTAAAATAAAGTGTTTATTTAGAGTGAGATGATGTTTATTTAGAGATTTTAGTGGTATCTTAGACTTGATGGTCTTCAACCCAGTTTTTATATTGTACTCTTTCAACTCGTCATAAACATGTTTTATGCATAGGATAACCATAACATTTGGACAGGCCCCACACAATTCACCTTGACCTTTATATTAGGGGAAACTAAGCGTCGGCTATTTTCTGTGTCAATATTTTACCGATTTTGTAGTAATGGTGGGAAAATTGGGCCAATATTCAGTTATTCAAATTATTTACATTCGTAACAAAACCATTACTGTGGTTGTTGAAAGTTGGGAAATACAAAGAAAACAAGACTAGATATTATTAGTAAGCAAGATGGCCGACGAAATTGGAAAAGCTGATGCGAAAGGCTTCAATGTGTTTTTATTACAAAACTCGTAATCTATTATCTTTATTTATCTCAATATAGACTACAACACTGGTTAATAAAATTTAAAAGCAGGACAGATGTCTGAGAAAGGTTGGGCTCTGTTAGATAGGACATTTTTATAAAGGCAAAAGTCAAGATATATAATTATGAAGTCCTATAACTAGCTTTTGCCCGTGTCTTCAGCTTCATAAATCAAGTAGTAAGTGGGTGAGTGAGAGACATTTCGTTTTTATATTTTAATATTTAAAAAGCTAAAGACTAAAAAAAATAGTTTGTAGTCTATAGCCCGTTTATTATAATTAATTATGCTCTATAGCGTCATAGCAGCCCTCGTGATGAACTACTCTCAAGTCGTTCTTATTTCAATCAGAGTTTATTTCATAGTTTTATCTATGGTATTATTATAAAATAAGGTTTGATATGTCTAAACCAGCTAGAGTCTATACCTAACTACTTCATAATTATTGAGATCCTATTGCATTTTGTCTCAGTTTATCTTGAAAGCTAGTATCTGAGCTCAGCAATGAGGTCGGTACCCGATCTATGATAATTTTATTGTCTTCATACTAAGTTTATACAGGCTCACGGGCCCGGATTGTGATATCTACCGCCCACAGTGTTACGCGTTCTATAAACAACTTTACGGTCCTCTGGTTTCCAAAGTAAATGATATTATTTATTTTATCAGCAATACAGGGTTTGTTTATGTTTCTAGGGAGCTATTTACGCTAACTTAAAGTTGCTGTTGCCCTTTGAAGTTGGGATTTTGGGAACCAGAACTTTAGTTAAGAGTAATAATAGAAATCTTAATAATAAACAATTGTTGTGAATTTAATTAGAAAATGGTTAATCTAATACTGGTTTGAATTAATTGAATTGTTTAATTTTAAACTTTTGATTTATTAATTTAGGTTGTAGCTCCTAAAATATTTATAATGGTAGCAATAGTGAAGTGAGTTTTATCAACGCATACACGATAAATGGACATTGTCGTGAAGTAGACTTTTACTTTACGACGAACATTTTAGATCCCCAGCGTTAAATATTAGTCTTACTTGTAAATGCGAAAGTTTGAATAGATGGATGGATAGGTAGGTATTTGTTACTCAATCACGTTAGAACGGCTGAAGGAATCTTGATGACATTTTATATAGAGATAGATTATAGTTTAGAGTAGCACATATGCTAGTTTTTATCCGGAAACATTAACAGTTGCCATAGGAAACGTTTTTAAAGTTTGCCGCGAAACTAGCGGAAGCTAGACGCTTACTATTATAACCGCTGTAGTGGGTACCTATATTTTCACGACAGACAGTTGACAAGTTTCTGTTGTTTAGTAGTAACAGACAATACATACATACAGCTTACGACATCGTCAAAATCGGCCTGTTTTCCTAACCAATCTTTCTATTACCAAAGATACACTCGTACGGCGTACCTTTACCTGACCCCAATAAACGTGGAGCAAGCACTTCGCTAAATTGAGTGATTAATTTAGACACCGCACCCACAGCCGCGGGCAGAGGGTACGAATGTACTGCGGAATCAATCACATGTTCCTACACCCATTTGGGGAATGAATGCCAAGTATTACGGGCCTACCTACTTAAGACCTACCTACCTATTTACCTACTTCATAAGATTAGAATGAAGGCTTTTTCTGTTTTTTTATTTATGTCCACTGACAAATTCCCATCTCTATAAAACTCAATAAATAAAAGATGAAGTCATCTAATCGGCCAACTTTGTAAAAATCCACGTGGTGAATACAGTTGGATTTATTATTCGTAAGTGGATTTTTTTCGAGAAATTGACAGGTGTCACTTCTTATTTTTATGCATACTTACTTGATGTTTAGATACTACTTGGTATGCTACTAAAATATAAAATAAAGACATGGAATAAACAAAAGTTATTCAACAATAACTTTTGCCTTAAAAAATCTTTTTGCCTCTAAAAATCGCGTTTTGTCAAAGTTGAAATCACCTATATCTACTTCTGCCTATAATTGTGACAATTAAGTATTTATTAAACCAATAATTGATTGCTATTATAAAAAAATACAATTAATGAAATAATGTTTAATAGCTTATAACTAACGACGATAAAGAAAATATCGAGAGCAATTTTGAAAATTATATTTACTGAAATTGAGCCAATTGTTTTACCGAAATTGAGTGTTAATTGGAGATATTAAACACTTACCTAGTTCAGTTTTATTCACAGTACAGTTTAGACTATTGTAACCAGTGCTTGCAACAATGATAGTTCTGAAAGATAAAGTTCAAAGTTTTATGGAGAGGATTTCCTATGTAGAGGATCCGATTGAAGCTGCGAAAGATATGATCAACACAATACAAAAAATTGTTGGGATTCGTAATGTTTTTGGCGATAATAAACGTAGTAAGACTTCGATTTTAAGTGTATACTGTGAATTTTTTTATGGAGTTCGTTGCCTCCATAAAATTATTGACAGGAACTCGTTCATTCGAATGCTATATTTATGATATTGAATATCAAATCATAATGCACGAGTAGGCAGGCTTGTTTAATTCTATCAAAGGTTTTATTTTAATATTTTTAAAATAATTCCATTTCATCCAACGAATGCTTGGTATTTTCAAATTTGAATATCGCAATTTTATTTACAGTTTCATTTCGTTTTTCAAATTTTATTTCTGTAATATTATTCAATGCGTCCTTTATGATACATCGCAAAAAAACCAACTGGCCAGGTTTGATTAAAATATTTGCGAGATGTCATTAGATTTTACTTTTATTTTTCTTTCTTTTGTGACAAATAGCATTATTAATTTTCTTTTATGAAACAGCCAGTAGTACTTTTGTCGTTGGAAGATATTTCTTTTTTTAAACATAGACTGTTATAACGTTTCTGGGAATTTTGTAATAAATACTTTTTTAATCTATCTCGTATTTCAGCTTTTACAGTTTTCTCGGTAATCGCAACATTTTTTTACGCCGGCTCGTTTATATACGTGGGACAAATGAGTCAGTTTATCTACCTAGCTCAGGTTTTTCCTGATAAGATTGAGACCTTTAAAGCTATGAACTGTATCAGCGCGTCTTCTGTGCCTCTTACCAAATTCTTTTTTATGTGGACTGCCAGGTATTAATATATACTAATATTATAAAGACGTAAAGTTTGTAAGGTTGTAGGGGGTAATCTACTGGATCTACTGAACCGATTTTGAAAATTATTTTTACGCTGCGGCCAACGGGAGAGGAGCAGTAACCAAAGACTTAACGCGGGTGAAATAATTCACGCGGACGAAGTCGCGGGCAGCTAGCTAGTGTTACATATTCATATCGTTGCATAGATATTCAAATATATATGGAAAATTATATTTAAAAATATTCATATAATATATTGGATTACTGACTGTAGGTAATATTTTTGTTTGCTTGCATTATTTTTTTTTTAAGGGCCCGTTTGAGGACAGTATTTCAGCTGAGCCGCCATGGATTGGATTCAATACCAAATGGAACAGCATCAAAGAAGAAAATGCTAAGTACTCTAAAGCGAGCCCGCTACTTCTCGTGGTTGGTAGTCGCCAACCAAGCAGTCACTCATGTCACCTACTTACTGATGCCTTTCCTCTTCACTGTGTTTGGAAACGATCGGTATTTACCTACTACGCCTGGTGAAACGTATGGTACGAAAAGTTTGTTTTTATAAAGGTGTTCTTTTGACATTTTGACGTGAAACATCTTTCAAAACAGTATAAGACACATACATAAAAATCAAGCCTGTATTCTCCGAAGGGTTAGGCAGAGGTGTGACAATGTACACCCACAGTTCGCCGGTATGTTTTAGGTCCCATGTAATAGGGGACGAGCCTATTGCCATCAACCGGGCGCAAATCTTAACTCCGAGCTGCTACTGAGAATTTCATAGAAAAACCCAATAACACTTTTTGCTCGACCTGGGATTCGAACCTAAGACCTCTAGCGTAGCAGTCGCCCTTAGGACTACTAGGCCAACAAGGCAGTTACAGTACAGGAGTAATTTGCTAAAACCGATGAGACGAAAACACGTCGCCTCGGCGAGGGCTATAGCTCCGTAACTACGTGTCGTACGCAATTAATTTATATATACCGTTGACTAGAGCAAAGTAGCCATTACTTAGATCAAGTATATGTGTATATATGATACATAGACGTTTCACGTTAAACCAACGGCTGTGTACCACGACACAGCCTCACCCATTTTTTTGGATGCCACGCGTAGGTTGTAGGTACCGTATATATAATACCGTTATTATAATATTATGTTCAAAACAACTCCATTTTTTGGCAAAATGACTTTTAGGCTACCCGCCTACTTCAGACAATCGATGACCTATTTTTTTGCCGGAGAGAATCATGGAACATATGAATTCTAATATACCGACGCACACGTCCGACTTTTTGTAAGACCGATTATCGGACCACTCAATAGATTCATAGTTTCGAGGGCCCGACTTAGAAGACGTGTGCATTGGTATATTAGAATTCATATGTCCCATTCTCTCCGACAAAAAATCGGTCAACGACTTTCTGACGTGTACGGACAGAGCCTTAACAGACGTAAATTAGAATGAGTTATTTTTTTAAAGGTTACAATATTGTTCTTGATACAAGATTTATAGTAGCTGTAACTGACGTCACCATAAATCAAACTAACAACATTCTCGTCCTTTCCAGGCTTAAGTCCAAAATACGAAACACCATTTTTCGAAATAACATTTGTCCTGACGTCTGTCGCGACCGCGTTCTCCGCCATTAATCAGACCGGTTACATTGTGCTTTTCGTCACCCTCATATGCCATGAACTGGGTCACTTCTACGCCATCACGGAGGCCCTTGATGAAATCCATGCAAGCTTGATAAAAAACAAACAATCAGGAGACAATTCTGGGACAGAAAACAAATCGATCGATGAATTGTTAACATTCTGCGTGAAGCATCACCAATTTCTGATGCATTACCATGGCAAGATTCGGGAGCTGTACAAAGTGATATTTGGGGCACATTTCTTAAGCATGACGATAGTGCTGGTGACGACATTGCAGACGATGAACGTGTGGGATGTAAGGAACACGATACTGACAGGAGTCACAGGTATCATGCCACTGTTCTTGTACTGTTTCGGAGGGGAGATGCTGATATCAGCTGGGATACAAATGTCCGCTTCTGTGTACGGCTGTGGTTGGGAGATGATGGAGGCAAAACAAGCGAAGGTCGTCCTCCTAATGCTCTGCCTAACACAGCGCCCCTTATGTTTAACAGCGGCTGATATTTTTGTTATGAACAGGGAGACTTTCGGCGATGTGGCGCAGGTTGTTTACAAAATATACGCGGTTTTCAATTAAGGCTGGTCAGTTTCACTCAGGCGCTTGAGAGGTGGGCGATGTAAATGTATGTTGGTATCACGATAATGTAGTTGTCTGTATTCACTTGGGTATCGCCGAATAAAAATGTGCGTGTGAACTGAGGGACCACACTGGGAATTCGCGAAATAAAAATCCTAGGATTTAGTAGGAGACTTAAAACAATTGTAGAACGAATCTGGGAATTTGTAGGCAAATATACTAAAAACTACGACCCATAAAGTGTGGTCCCTCAGTTCTCACAGACGATCAGCCAGATCTCGGAAAGTATACTAAAAAAGAAAGTTTTGTAAATACAGACATTTAGTAGAGAATTTGTAAAGGAATATACTAAATAACAGACCACAGAGCATTAAAGATAAACAAAATATAACGACTGCACTGTGGTCCCTCAGACCACATAACAAAGATAAATATTTTAGTGAATATTACTAATAAAACCGTTCTTTTTCTACATAAAGTTTTAGTAGAAGTCTTAACACGTTTAGTAAAAAAGAAATGGACCGAAAATACTGAAGATTTTTGAAGATAGCGATAGTTAAAGCTGGTCCCTCAATCCTCTCCTCCACTGACATATGTGCGTGTGCTAGCTGCTAGACGAGAGGAATATCAGAAAGTCTAATGTACTTAACTTTTAGTAGTAAGTTTCTACTATATAATAGGTATCTAAAATTGGGTATTTCTTACCTCTTAGCTGACATAATATTATTTTTTTAATCCTATGAAAATAGATAGAGCAGGGTGACCACACAATAAAACAAAATGTAGACAGTACTATTATACTATACATTAGACGAAACGAAAACAAAGGTTGTACGGTTAATTTAATGCGTTAAGTTAATTTGAGCGTTTCTTTTGCTATGATGAACAATATCTCAAACTTATTGAAAGTACTGGGGCGGAGCACCGCCGCGTCCTTGTGGCGGTAATCGGCGGCGGCGAACTCTCGCTTCCGGCCCTGGTGCAAGCCATCGTCTGGAGAGAGGGAATGGGAAGCAGTCACCTCCTGCAAAGCTGTAATGCTAGAGAAGGAGGTGGCGGGACGGGAGAGGCAGAGAAGAATCTCTCGTCCCAGCACGGGCGACGCTCCAGGCGTCGGGAGCCGCGAGACGACTCCCGGCCACCGTAGATGCGGGTCTGTGGACGGTGAGCAATGGGTAGTTCACCATCCGTATGTTAACGACAGACCGTGTCGACGGCGCGCTCGTGTTCCACGAGCGCCTCAAAGAGATGTCAGCAAACATTCGGGGGGGCCACTAAGGGCCGATGCCTGCCGGGGCTGCCGGTTGTTCGAAAGAGATACCGCGCCCCCGGAACGCAAAGGGACAAGGAACATGAATGGGTTTTAGTCAGTAAAAGTATATGACACTCCCTCCCACCCCGCTCATGGCGGGGGCAGTCATTTGATGATTTCCCATTGGTAAAAAAATAATAATTGAAAGTGCTGACCAACTAATACGTTTTTACTTACATTCATTATTAGTGATTCGTTAATTTTGTAATCTACTTTTTACTAAATACACATAAGCCATGTAAAATAGCAGTAAAATAACCGTACAACCTTGTTATCGTTTCGTCTAAATAATGATATATTAAATTAAGTATAATAGTACTGTCTACATTTTGTTTTATTGTGTGGTCACCCTGCTCTATCTATTTTCATAGGATTAAAAAAATAATATTATGTCAGCTAAGAGGCAAGAAATACCCAATTTTAGATACCTATTATATAGTAGAAACTTACTACTAAAAGTTAAGTACATTAGACTTTCTGATATTCCTCTCGTCTAGCAGCTAGCACACGCACATATGTCAGTGGAGGAGAGGATTGAGGGACCAGCTTTAACTATCGCTATCTTCAAAAATCTTCAGTATTTTCGGTCCATTTCTTTTTTACTAAACGTGTTAAGACTTCTACTAAAACTTTATGTAGAAAAAGAACGGTTTTATTAGTAATATTCACTAAAATATTTATCTTTGTTATGTGGTCTGAGGGACCACAGTGCAGTCGTTATAATTTGTTTATCTTTAATGCTCTGTGGTCTGTTATTTAGTATATTCCTTTACAAATTCTCTACTAAATGTCTGTATTTACAAAACTTTCTTTTTTAGGATACTTTCCGAGATCTGGCTGATCGTCTATGAGAACTGAGGGACCACACTTTATGGGTCGTAGTTTTTAGTATATTTGCCTACAAATTCCCAGATTCGTTCTACAATTGTTTTAAGTCTACTACTAAATCCTAGGATTTTTATTTCGGGAATTCCCAGTGTGGTCTCTCAATTCACACGCACATGAATAAAAGTGTTAATGATTATGGTTTTTTGTTTTTTTATTTATTTATCTACAGAATAGGTTAACGTACAACTTTCAGTGATGGCAATGTGATACTGACTGTTACTCTATATGAATATCGAATACGATTGCTATGCATTGTACATTTTGAGCTTAAATAGGAGTAAATAGGAGGACCTATATTCGTTATATAAGTTCCAATTATAATTATTCGTGGGATGTAGGTGGCTATTTTGGCAGAATAATGGGTAGGTACGCCTTCTACTTACTAGCCTTTTCTCTGGTGATACTGTCAATGGCTAGCCATGTATTTTCGTATGCTAGTCACTCAAAGGTGGCTGATAAAGTGACAAAAAATACTAGCAAGAACTTTGCTTGTCCACCCGTAAATTTTGGAAACAAAGCTTTTAATGTTGTCATCATTGTCTTTTTAATTCTGTTGCATATTAAATAGAACGCACGTACCCTAAAAATAAGACTACCAACGAAGTTACGAACCCATGAGTTAAGAGCATAACGCATATTGAAATAAAGGCATACGAGGTAACGTGTATGTATCTACACGTATCTGTTTACGTGTCATGCATCACGGGAGCAGAATGATGCTTATTATTCTTTGTTTGTAATGCGTCCTCAAGTTGACAGCAATTTCGCCGGCGACGGAGATACCGCGAATATGGTAATTTCTTATCCGCTTTACTTTTATTTTAGCCCAGTTTATGACAAAGCGTTTGTCAAGCTTACAGGGTCTTGTAATTTAAAGATGTAGGCATGGCAATCTTAGAAATATGGGGATTCTGATTTAGTATCTGAAATAAATAACAGTAATTTGTATTTCAAGTTATGCTTTGCATTATTTTGAGGATAATCCGAAACGTATTAAAAAGATACCTTACCTACTATCCTGTGATGTCTGATTCTACGCCGTTTCATCCATTATTGAAGGAAAGCAGGCTGGGCACTTTGAAGCAATTATAGCAAAATAGATAATAGTGTTAAAAAGCAGTGAAACAAGGTTTTAATTCTATTGGTAGTCTTTAGCATAAGTCACAACCACAGAGGTCACAAGGTAACTCGATCTAATCGAAAAACGAGACTCACTTTTAGATTGACTCGTTCTGCTGATGTCAAGTCATGCTTAGGTACGAGTATATTCATTTCCTAAAAAGCTTTTTTGACCTTCATAGTATTGTAGACTCTGGCTGGTTTAGCCATATTAAACCTTATTTTGTTTAAATATGATTACGGGATACACTGTATTCTAATCATAAAGTATTGACAGTCTACCACGAGGGCTGACAAGACCTATGTAGCATAAATATATGAAAATGATAAAATACGACGACTTCACGGGTGGCGGTGGATTCCTGCTCGATTCAAATATTTGTATGGCTGTTTGTGTATGTGAGTTTATATGTTTGTTAATACACCCACGATACAGGAGAAATTCCTACTATCGGGCAACGTTTTTTAAAAGAGAAAAAGAAATAATTAATTAATTTGAAATACGAAGTAATAATTAACACACACTATCAAGTTCTAAGTAGCTGGTACAAAGTGCTATAATTATTTCAGCTTATACGTTTGTTAAATAAAATTAAAAAATATACAAATGTGGCAAATATTTTAATCAATACTTTATACAAAGCGTATCAATGAAATACTTTTTTTATTAAAACGTAAACTCGTTGAACCGCAAAATGTTCGCAACAAAACTTATTTGCATGTCAAAAGAAACTATACATTTTCCAATTGTTTCTGAATATTAATAAATGATTAATAGCTTTTTGTTATTCAGCCAATGTTTTTCAATAGAGTCTATGTTCACTGGTGTGCCAAAGACGTAAGTAAATTAAAAAATAAACATGCTAACATCAGCGAAGCAATACACGAAGCTAGAAAAATTAATTAAGCTGAAGGTACACACGAATAAAACGACAATTTAATTAAAAAATCGGAATAATTAAGTCCAGTCTAGTAAAGATCGTATTACGTTTGCATCATCGGAATGCAGTACCTAGGTATTGAAATTGGACGTGATCGGAATACAGAAGACGGGAAAAAGCTTAATCGATTTTCCGTCACAATACAAAGGCGAAGTAGATCGGTATGTGTAGCAGAATCGTTTCAAAGGCTAAAGTAATAAATCGTCGATCTATGCAGCCGTACGACAAAAGTGTTCGGTTGAGTTGCACATCCGATACAGACGCTTACATACAAAATCCTTTTGTGAAACAATTCCGTTTGCGAAGCAGTAGAAGCACTTTGTATTGTTATTGGCATTCTTTATTGTGTTAAAATCTGAATTGAATAAGTGGCTGGTAAGTAAAATACTCAGAGAATTTTCTTTGACGTTTTATGTGATGTGGGCTAGGAAATTATATGAGATGCTGTCAAATAATAAAATTATTGTGAAGGCTCCATTGTGGGAAGCGATACATCAAGTATGTTTATGTGTGGGTGCTTTCTGGAATATTGGTAACTCGCACGTACAAAGAATAGGCAGCTGTCAATTAGGTATAAGTATGGCTCTTTTTATCTTGTCAGTAGGTGCTATTTTCTCTTTTTTTTTAAGTTTTATCTGTAAAATATGGCGAAAGATACAAAACAAGGTGATCCATAGTAAAAATACTTCGACTTGATAAAAATCTGTATGTGTCAGAGAACCTAAGTAATTATTTACACATAAAATAATGAAGTTTGGAAAATTACGTTAATTATATTTATCTGTTTTTATGATTGTAGTATGGGTGGAGTTTACTTGAAATGATTCGATTTATCCGATTCTTATTATAAAAACCTCATTCACTGACACAACTTTATTTGAATTTTTGACTTTTTTTAAATACTAATTATCCTATTATTTCTTTAAATTTTCTTTTTAAATCTCACTTCACACAATATAATAAATACAAAAAGTAAGAAAAGTTATTTTTTGCTTGTCAAATTTCATAACGTACAAAATTGAAAATATGATTAGCTAGCAAAGTTAACAAAAGAAATAATACAGCAGACAGAACTAACCATTTGAACTTAGTTATCGACGTGAACTCGTGCAATCGTTCGTTTCAAATCGTTCAAGTGACAGTCGGTGCGCTTCAGTCGACTCGTACAGCTATTCCATAAACGTACACGTACCACTAGGGATTCAGAGGTGTGTACAACATTCCGAATATGGCTGGGAGTAGTGATGCATGTGTGTAGGGTTGCTATGACCTAAATTGCCTACGCCGGGCAAAAACTGCAAAACCCCGGACATTTGAACGAAATTTAGTTCTTTTCCCGGACATCCCAGGATTATTATTTTATTTAACGCTTATCTTTCAATTAATCGGTCTATCTTTCAATTAAACTAAAAGTGTCCAGATTTCTGCCGGACATTTTTGACAACCCCTCTCGGACGTCCCCTGTACGCTCTCTAAACTAGGATAAATCCGGGGAAACCCGGACGGATGGCAGCCCTACATGTGTGTGAGTGTAAATGGACATTCCGATAGGCCTCAAAGGCCTGAACTGCTCACCGGTCAGTCACGCACCTTTGATTTATGGGAAGGACATGTCTGTATTCATATCTCTCCATTACCAATAGGGGGCTACGATATGGTGTACGTGGATGTAAGGTTTTATGTCTTAGCCATCTTCTGCCCGCGAATCTGTGGGTGGTTTATTTTTCATCCTCGTTAGGTTACGTGTTTGGTTATTGGTCTGCGACTGTGAGTCGTAGCGTAATGTTATATAGCCTCTAATGTTCCTCATGAATTTGGCTATTATACATATACAAAACAAATAAACAAAGAGCTCTTCAGTTTTAATATATTAGTAAAGATATATTTTTGATCCTATACGTGCATGGGGGTGTTACATCATCAACTGCCAAACTCCGGGCTGCTACTGAAAATTGTCCTACTAGAAAAACTCAATAATATTCTAAACCGACCTGGGAATCGAACTCAGAACCCCATGCACAACAGTCGAGCTTGCGAAACTAACAAGGAAGTCGGGGCAGTCTAAAGCTTAATGTGTGATAGGTATTTATTAACGTCAAGGTTCCGTATATTTCTTACAATTTCGTTAAATATATAGCTATCCATCATTCAGTTACTTCATTATGTTAGTAGGTAATTGTCTCTGAAGATGACTGATTGTGTGATAATCTAACAGAATTAACTTTGACAGGGTCAAACAAGGGGCCGTGATTGAAAATGTCTGGTATAACTTGCGAATTCAAAATGGCGGCTGAACCAAAGAGCATGCTATTTCACTTTCATAGTATAGCGTGCGAAAGAGAGGGTGTAATAAGTGAAGAAGCAGTTTTCATTTCGATTCTGTATTTGCACGGGTTAGGTTTCTACATATACTTTAGATAAAAATCGTACAAAAAAAAATAATGTATGCGATTTAAGATGAAACTAAAGTTTTATTTTTATTTCTTCGATTTACATAATTCGTTTTATTTAAAATAGATCGTAACTTAAAACGGAGTGTTCTTTAGACCAACGCTTTCTAAAAACCTAATCTTTTTACAAACAAACACTAGCTTTAGCCCGTGAGTTTGTCCGCGATATTTTTCTTACGGATTCCAATTTTTTTTAAGTAAAATATCGCGGACGAATTCGTGTGCTAAAATTGTTGAAATTTTGTTTAATATTTTATTTTAAAGTAAAAGTTTCGCCAGAATTGTTATCGGACCAGTAGTAGCAAAAAAACAAAAACAAACAAACTCCTCAGCTTTAAATAGAATAGTAGTAGATAATTATGTTACTACAATAAACAATTTAAATACAGTTATGTCCCTAAAACAATCTTTCAGTACTGCACAAATACAAGACTATTGTACCTATTTGTAATAAAATACACAATTGTCATCTACAGAGCATCTACAGCACAGCTAGCACAATGTCTAAAGAGAAAAGGAATTCGATCTTATTTTTGTGGTGGTTTTGACTCGAGCCACCCATTTCCTGCGCTTTGCATAGCCGCCGCACTTTCCGTTCCTTTTGAAACGTTTCCAGTTTAAGATTCCGCTCAAGAACGTCCTTTTGCTGCAATTGCCTTTGATTGTACTCATTGTACTTAAGTTTAGAAAGGGGATTCGTATTGCTTCTATGATTTATGCTATTGTGATGAACTATGAATGGGTATGTTTTTTTTTCTTCTGTTTTTATAGCTTTTATTGAATTGGCTTTATGCCGTTGCAAACGGGTACGTTAATGGTATGTTACATCTTAATTAAAACTTTTTTTTACTATGGATTTTGGAACGAGAAGTTTCAAGTTTCTGTCTAACTTCTTGACAATTCAAAGTGCCTAATTGAAATAAATGATTTGACTTTGACGTTGATTTATTGTACGATTCTCTTTGTCGTCGGTTTGAAAAAAAAAACAGTTGTACCGTACAAAACTGCAACATTTACACGGTCGAAATCACAGAACTTCTGTGGTCGAAATGTATGGAACACCCGACTTTATTTCTTAATAACCGATGATAAATGAAGGTAAAAGTTTTCTTTGCGATAGTCCTTCGACCCCGTATTTATTTATTTCCTAGCCATTATTAGCAAATAATTTCAACATATAAATTATTTTAGTAAAGTGTAAAAATGTTTAATTTTTAACTGTAAACTACATAAAATAAGAGTAATTTCAAATTTTATTCATATTCATTGAGTACTAAGTCTGACTGGCGCCAAATGATAACAAGACACCATTGTATAGTGTAAAAGTAAACAACAATTTAACAATTATAACTATTCATGTTTCCCAATTACAATATGGCTGTCAAATGATACTACAGTAGCGTAAATCCTTTCAGCCGTGACACAGAACTGACTGCATCGAACTTTATTGTGCGGCCTCATGCTAATTACGTCACTGACCTTTAGAGTTGGGACAATCAGTTTTTGGACAATCCAAATATATCGATAAAGTCGTAGTAATATCGATTTAGGGAAAAATTTCGGACGACGTAAATGATAATATAATAAGATCGTCACTCGCTTTTAATCTCTCACCCGAGTAGCATCGCCTGATATGGTTCAGATTATATAAACTTTAATACAAATACCTACCTACTATCCTACCTACTTATCAACTTCCTATCTTTCTATCTTATTTCTTATTTCCCTCACTGGATTTCCTCGCTCTGAAGCAATCCACCCGCTTACCGCGCGTTATACACGATGTTGATTCTTTGATCACGCGGCATTAATCCCTTGACCACACGGCGTCCACCCGTTGACTACGGAGCGACCATTCACGGGCTAGTAGCTTGCTAGTAAATAGATACCTATTATTAATTCCTTCCGCATCGAAATATCAGGCTCGATAGGTACTCCGATTACGAGTGAAAAACAATCGACAATCATCGATATATTTGCATATCTCTTCAACCGGAATCGCTGTGTGCCTTTCTCTCACTGTTCATATAACTCCCTTTTACCCCACTCGATTATACAACAGGCACATATAGGTCTATAGGCTTTGTAATTACGACAGTGAGAATGTCCAGAATGAGTAATTTTAGTTTCACGTTAAATGTTGAATGCTTTTTTAGCAGAAAATGGCTTTAGTACCAAAAACAAATGACTGAGCACATTGCACATTAAATATGCATATTTAAACTAATATTGTAAAGAGGATTTTTTGTTTGTTTGTTTGTACCGAATAAGCTCCGAAACTACTGGACCGATTTTAACCACTTTTTGACCAATAGTTACCAAAATTATCCGGAAGTAACATACGCTATATAACATCAAGTCACGCTACGACGCGACGTAGACGTACGGGAGCGAAGCAGTAACAAGAGACGTTACTTAACGAAGATGAAATGAGCCACGTGGATGAAGTCGCGGGCACAAGCTAGTTGGATATAAAATGCTTTTCAGTTTTCTGGCAAGCAAAGGTGATTAACGATATTAATGTCTGTTTTACAGCACATCTGTCCTTGCGTAAGAACATAATTTAAAAAGTTCATAGTACTCTTTATTTTAAGTACGGTTTTATGAAAAAACTTTGCACTCAATTCGTAAAATCTCATAATGAAACATTGATGTGTCAGTCAAAGATAATAAATTTAATGTTACGACCATTAATTTAAATTTGTTTTTGTCTCAGCTTTTCTATTTTTTCGCCGTGGCTTGTTGTGATTCGCTTTTGAAGTACTTTTAAGTGGCAATAAAGTAAAAAGACGCTGTTTTTATTATTTAACCTACGATAAGATGTAATGTAATCAAGCTAGTTATACAAAAGTTAATTTTGTTTTGTTCAAAATGCCTACGCAGCGCCTACGAGCTACGAGACTGCTACGAAAAATGTTTACCGTAGCAAGTATTACAAGTAATCATTTCAATTCTACGAGTATATACTTACAACAAAGATTCATATTTATCTTGGTTTTTATAACCTACCTACGTGAAAAAATATTGTATTTTCCCCTATTGGCCTTTACAGGTCAATCAATTTATATGTTAATACCAAAATATTTTTAAGGATCATTTTACACGTGTCCACCAGTTCAAATAAATCCATCGTTAATCGTACTCGAGGACCTATCTATAACTATGTGGTACTTGAAACACCATAAAACCATGGGGATTAGGGCAAAGTAAACATAGTCCCTATTTAATGACTCCAGGCGGCAATAAAGTTAATCTTTTAATCTTACTTTAGACGTCGATCCTATTTTTTTTTACTTTTATGTTTTCGATTCGTGCTTGAGAATAATTGGAGCCATTTCAGTTTTTATTGTACGATTTGTTTTCTGATTTATGGTACTTCCTACGGTTTCTTTTCTTTGAAAATACTTTAAAAGATTTTTCCTGAATACTAATGCTTAAATTTAGAGACGTTTGACTGAATTTATTTATGTATAAATCATTTATAATGATTGTTGTTTGACATAGCTTGTAGAGCGAACGGTCATTAGGATCGTAAGGCTCTAGAGTGGTGACTACGCACCAGAAGGCGCAGTGTGGGATGGCCCCCCTAGAGGTGGACTGAAGACTTGGGTCGCGGGAAATCACTGGATGCGGGCAGCGCAGGACCAGTCATTGTGGCTATCAAAGTCAAAGTCAAATCATTTATTATCAATTATATATTTACACATATTAATATTATTATACATAATATATTATTTAGTCATATCAATGTGGGATAATGATTTTGTACCAAGCTAGTATGAATGCAGCATAATATTGTCAAAACGGAACGCAGCGGATGAAAGAGAGGGAAGTATGTGTGTGAGCGTAACAGCGAGATGACGCAGTCTTCGACAGACGTACGGTGTAACGGCGATCTTTTTTCTGGTGTGTCAATAAATAAAAGTTTTTAAAAGTATTTCTCGTTTATTTTGCCATATAATCCCACATCAATATACCAATTAAAAGGCACTTTTGGACGTTAATAAACTAAAACTATTGAATCTAGTTCATCATCAGTTATCGTTAGGGGAGGCTTATGTCTAGCAGTGGACTTCGTTTGGCTGATATGATGATGATGATAATTGTAATTAACGACTCTTTACATAACTATTAATCATTAGCAAACATAAATCAATCCTTAATCCCCACTAATTAAGTTCTCTCCATTAGAAACTATTGCGTTCAACCAAAATGACGCAGGCTTTTGTAAATGAACATGTCAAGCCCATACCTAAATAACGACTAACACGTTAATTGTCACATGAGAGAGGTGATTAATACCGGCGTGCCATCAACCCGTGTCCCTTCGAGGGCGAGCAGGGATACATTATTCAGCAGAGTGACTGATTGAAGTACACACTTGACACTTCATTTATCCATGTTCAGTCTGAAGGTTGAAGTTAGTTTCAGCTTTTTTGGTCAATTTATTTATTTATTTCTCAAGTTAAGGTAATAGAATCAATTTGTGAGATGGAATAAAATAAATATGAAGCGATAGGTGAAGAACTTTTAGTTTTATACTGTATTTTAGATCGCTGAAAGTATTATACAAGGTCATTGATCTATAGTAGTGACGTGTTGTAATTGTATTAGTACAGTCAACAAAGCTATTTGGTATATAGGCAGCTTACTTGCGATTACTCTTAGACAATGTTGTGAGTGTGCTGAGCAGTCAGTTCTTTTAAATAACTCTCTTAAGTATGTCATAAGCTTAAAAAGTAATTACGCATACAATAAAAATGAATATTAGCAGTGTAGTAGAAAGATGAATAATTTTGCCTGTATACCAAATAGGTTTGTGGACTGTACGTTGCA
The DNA here is from genome assembly GCA_932526535.1 of Caradrina clavipalpis. Classification (NCBI taxonomy): domain Eukaryota; kingdom Metazoa; phylum Arthropoda; class Insecta; order Lepidoptera; family Noctuidae; genus Caradrina; species Caradrina clavipalpis. Next base: position 7,647,689 of record OW052103.1, read on the forward strand.
CTTGGGATGTCGTCATCTGTAAGCATATGCTAAAGACGGTGACACTCAAAGGTTAGATGGGTTGAAGGTTCCAATGAAGGGTAATCTCTTTATAATTAATTAAGGTTCATTAATTCATATTTATGATCTAGCAACATACTAAGTTAGTTGTGTAAGTATGACACATGTTGGATGGAGTTTCTTGCCCATTCTTCTCCGTACAAAACTACCTTTTGCAAGGGTAAACTAGATTCAATTTTTGTCTCCTGTAAAATGATGTTGAAAAGTGCCTTTTAATGGTCTAATAATTGAGATAATTGACTTGACTTTGACTTTGAAATGTCACAATAATGCAAATTGATTGAATTAATGATTTACTTTCTCACCACGCTTAAATACATAGAATACTAATGTGTAGTATAGTCAGCAACAAAAGTAGATTCACATTTCAGATTTTATAATCCTAAAATTGAGATAAATGAACTCGTAAGGTAAAATGGTTTGCTTAAAATTCTGCGTGTGAAATGTGTTCTTTAAAATCTATTTAAATGATATGTAAAAGTAACATTATTAATCGGCTTTTGTTGCTGACCGCACAATAATAACTCACTCTACATGGTACCAATATCAGTACCACCATTATGAGAGAGAACTTTTGTTTTATACGAGTAATGGTTTCATTATGTGCTAGCAACGGGCAGCGGACGAGCTTCTATTGTTCCGTATCTCTACATTATGCCTATTCAACGGAGAAATATTGTATTGCGCATAATTTCGCGGTTTTGGGAAGCTTTTGACCGAATGAGTCTGTGAAAAAGACCGTGTGTGAGGAGGGTTGCCATCACATAAATTGCCGACGCCGGGCAGAAACTTCAAAACCCCGGACATTTGAATGAAATTTAGTTGTTTTCCCGGACATCCCAGGATTATTATTATTATTTTATTTATCGCTTATCTTTCAATTAATCGGCCTATCTTTCAATTCAACTAAAAGTGTCCGGGTTTCCACCGGACATTTTTGACAACCCCTCCCGGACGTCCCCCGGACGCCCTCTAAACTAGGATAAATCCGGTGAAACCCGGACGGGTGGCAGCCCTATGTGTGAGAGATACGTATAAAAAGATGCCTATTTCTGCCGCAATAAGCAGCTTTGCTGTGTTCCGGTTTAAAGGTTATGGGTGCCGCCGGTGTAATTAGAGGCACTTGAGACATTTCAACTTTGCCAATGGGATAGCAACGCATTTGCAAGGCCTCTGGTATTGCAGATGTCTATAAGCTGCGGTGACCACTTAACATAAGGTGGGTCGTCGGCTTGTTTGCCATCCAATTATAAAACGTGCGCCAGTTTGCTAAAATGTACATAAATGTTAGTTCAGCTTTGTAGGCAAATATTTCTGTGCCGAGCAAATTACATATTTTATGTTAATATCGTATTGATACACTTAAAACTTAAGCAGTTTTGAACAAAATCGAGTCAGCATTGTATTTATTTGTTCGCTATTAACAGCGTGAAGCCGAAATTAGGTACTTTGTGGTAATGCGACCCTAGATTATCTAGATAATTTGGAAGATATTGGGTCGGAAACTTCTAATGGATCCATTACCTACCTAATAGTGCCGGAGGATCTATTTTCGTAAAAGGAAAGCCGAAGCAAAAATTGCTTAATTCTATTAGGTATAATTAGATATACAACTTTAGTTTTCTGAATTTGACACCATCTCTATAAGACCTCAATATCACATTAGGTGCTAACTTGTAAGGATATGTGTAAGTTAGATAAACTAAAAAGAAAAACTGAATCTTTTGAGTGCCTCGTTAGCCTAGTGGTCCTGGATGGGGCCACTGAGGGCCGATGCCTGCCGGGGCTGCGGGTTGTTCGAAAGAGATACCGCGCCCCCGGAACGCAAAGGGCACATGAAGGAACATAGACGGGTTTTAGTCAGTAAAAGTCTGACACTAAGGGCGGGGGAAGTTATTTGATGATTTCCCGTCTATAAAAAAAAAAAAAAAAAAAAACCTAGTGGTCCTAAGCGCGACTACTGGGGTACGAGGTCTTGGGTTCGGTTCCCAGGTCGAGCAAGATGTTATTAGATTTTTCTATGAAATTCTCAGTAGCAGCTCGTAGTTAGGATGTGTGCCCGGTCAATGGCAATAGGCTCGCCCCCTATTACATGGAACCTAAATTTTTTTTTTTTTTTTTTTTTTTTTTATACCACTGTAGGTGGCAAACAAGCTAACGGCCCGCCTGATGTTAAGCGGTTACCGCTGCCTATGGACACTTGCAACACCAGAGGCATCACTCGTGCGCTGCCGACCCCGTAAAAACCTCAAAACTCCTTTCTTGAAGAACCCCATGCTGTAGTCTCTTGGGAAAACCGTAGCAGGGAGCGCATTCCACAACCTAAGCGTACGAGGGAGGAAGTTCCTCTGAAACCGTACCGTACGGGACCATTTCGGTTCCAAGGTGTGAGGATGGGCCCCCTGCCGATGGCGAGAGGTGCGATGGTAAAAAGTGGCCGTTGGCATCATTTCAAATAATTCCGCGGAACACAGCCCATTGTACAGGCGGTAGAACACACAAAGGGAGGCAAAGTCCCTCCTCAGACTTAAAGGTTCAATACCGCCTGTGAGCATGGGATCGTCAATAATTCTCACAGCGCGTCTTTGGACCGAGTCAAAAGGCCCAAGCTGGTATCCCGGAGCTCCCGCCCAAAGGTGGCAGCAGTACTCCATATGGGGCCGGACTTGCGCTTTATACAGCACAAGTCTTTGCCCTGGTGTGAAATACTGCTTTGCTCTATTGAGCACACCGAGCTTTTTCGATGCCAGCTTGGCCTTTCCTTCCAAATGACGTCGGAACTGGACGTCGCTGGAGATATCAACACCAAGGATCCCAATGCTATCGGAGATGGAAAGGGCTATGTCCTGGAATTGTGGAGCCACAGCAAATGGGGTTTTCTTAGCGGTGAACGCGCAAACTTGTGTCTTGATAGGGTTAAATTGGACTAAGTTTAGTCGTCCCCAGTCGGAGACCCTAGCAAGGGTGCTCTCGACTTCAGACACAAGTTGTCTACGACTCTCCTCTACACCGGAACGAGGGATGTTAGCACGACCCGTATAATAAGTGTCCCCGGTGCTGTCGTCCGCATAGCAATGAACGCCGTCTATAGACAGCATATCATTGATATGCAACAAGAACAGCGTTGGGGACAGCACGGAGCCTTGCGGGACGCCGGCGTTGATGTCCATGCAGTCAGAGCAGCTGCCGTCAACAACGGCTCTTATGCTTCTGCTGGACAAAAAGCTGGCGACCCATTTGCATAATCCCTCGGGAAGTCCGTACACTGGTAACTTCGATAGAAGACACCGGTGCCAGACCCTGTCGAACGCCTTCGCTATGTCTAGACTAACAGTCAATGCCTCACCTTGACTTTCTATGGCTGACGCCCATCGGTGTGTGAGATACACTAGAAGATCACCAGTAAATATTATATTGTAAATAGTATGTAAATAAATCTTCATCGTTAAACCAAAAGACATATAAACCGAACACAGTGGTTTTTAATTACAATGTTTCTTTTTTATTGGGCTATTATGAGTAGACTGATCATAGCTGTCTCATTTTTCAGTAGCGGTAGAAAAGCCGTTGTTCCGAACTGCCGAAGGCGGACTGATAGGAATTGAGTTGTTTGGAATCCTCGCTATGCTACCTAAGATGATTAACGCTTCATTTAGGTATAGATTAAACGTACAGTACGTATAATAAAATTTAAAATATAGAATCTATTATTTATCTTCTATTTATGTGGTACTAGCTTTTGCCCGCGACTTCGTCCGCGTGGATTAGTAGTTCCCGTTCCCGGGGGATTTCCGGGATGAAAACTATCCTATGTCCTTTCTCGGGTCCCAGACTATATCTGTACCAAATTTCATTGAAATCGGTTCAGTGGTTTAGGCGTGAAGAAGAGACAGACAGACAGACAGACAGAGTTACTTTCACATTTATAATATTAGTAAGGATGACACTTTTACGAAACATTTATAATTTCGATCAGAATTAAGTTCTTAGTTTTTGGAGCGAAGTAAGAGTTAACCATCAGATATCATCACGTAAGGAACAAGCGTTATGACCCCTCCAAACCACGTTCCCTGTCCTTCTTTTTCTCTCTCTCTCCTTTCAATAGGGACGTCTATCTTGTTTTTTATAATTAAGTTTTTTTTTTCATCAATTTTAGAAAATATATAAAGTTAATAAAGTTTCTCTGCTGTTTTATAAGCAAAAGGAGAGCGGAAGGGCGTTTAATTAACTAAATTACAGGGAAGAGCAACCAGGTAGCAGTTTTGCAAAGTAAAGTAACCCATCCATGATGAGCACTTTGATAGGTTGTTAGCGTAGTTTCTTTAGAGTTTACTTTAGTTTACTTTAGTTAGAAGAATAGGTACTTTTAAAGCTTCATTTTTCTTGTCTTTAAAGTCATGATCATCTTGCTTATTTAACTTACTTCCTCCTGGCTATTCTCCCAATTTATTTGAGGCCAGCCCTCCTTGTAGGCCTCATAGTATTGCACATCGTACGTTAACTTCGCTAAAGTATGCATAGGTATAATTTTAGTGATATGATAGAATCTTAAAGGTTTTGGTCGGCATTCAGAAAAAAAAAACATGTAAAAGTCAACAATTCCACTTCCAATGACACAACCTATGGAAATATTAAAGGGTGTAGTAATGTATGAAGGTATTTCAGTAATTCAGTCATGATTGAAAGTCCCGTCTCGTGTTTATATAAGGAACCATTCAAAGATCGTACGCGTGTTATTTCAATTTCCGCAGCTTGTGTCAATTGAAATGAATGTGTCATAAGAATCGTTGACCTTTAACCTTATTCTATCTATAAAACCTTATTTTATGAAACATCGCTTTGTCCAATACAGGTATGTTTTGCGTCTGTATGTAGTGGTGTTACATATTTGAATTTTCCTCTATATGTTTAGTACCTAACCAAGCATTGTTTTTAATAATGAGGAAATTTCACTTCCCTCTTCACAATTTCAGTTCTTTTCACAATATATTTTTGAAATGTTTCTATACCTAACTAGTTTCTACCCGCGACTTCAACCCTGTGATAGTCAGTGTCAATTCGCCCGTAGTTGACGTCTTCTACCTATAAACTACTAGCTTTTGCCCGCGACTTCGTCCACGTGGATTAATAGTTCCCGTTCCCGGGGGATTGCCGGGATGAAAACTATCCTATGTCCTTACTCGGGTCCCAGACTATATCTGTACCAAATTTCATTGAAATCGGTTCAGTGGTTTAGGCGTGAAGAAGAGAGAGACAGACAGACAGACAGACAGAGTTACTTTCGCATTTATAATATTAGTACGGATCTACCTACCGAATTCTAGCTACAAAGGTCAAATAATTTTCGCAATTTTGTGTCTAGACAGTAAGCGTTCTTTCGGTTTTACAGACATTTGCAGATTAAACTATTCAAATAAAACTCAAAAATGTGTAATCCAGTTCGTTTTCAATATCCATTAAAACTATAACGCCGCAGGATTAACTTGTGACATAGGGGAGACTAACTCGCCAACTTCCGTATTTGAGTGGCTCAAGTGTTTTAAACTCATTACTGAACTATAAGCTAGTTGATCCCGCATCTTGAGTGATAGCCGTAAACTATGGAGTGATTCCTAAGTAGATTATAAAGTCAAACTGAACGGATAAATCTTGAAATCTAACTATTTCGCTGGAATGAACAGTCGGGAGTATTTGCTAGATAAAGTGGTGATCGTCGTTTTAAGTTGAGTAGGAACGTACTATCTATTCTCTCAAGGTAATTTTTGGGGGCTCAAGGTAATCTTAGGGGTCTTAAGGTAATTTATGGGATGTCAAGGTAATCTTTGGGGCGTCAAGGTAGTCGAACGCTTTTAAAGTAAGATGGATGATGTTTTTCATCACCAATGTCAGTGTCAGGCGCTGCCTCGTTGGTCTAGTCCTAAGCGCGACTGCTACGCTAGAGGTCCTGGGTTCGATTCCCAGGTTGAGCAAAAAATCAGTCAGTGATGGTATTTTGGTATGTCAGTGATATCCAAGATAACTTAGATAGACTTTAATTGTTCTTAATCATTTGAATTGGTCTGCTGGGTTCGTTTCTTGATGATAAATGTTTTGGAAGAACCATTTTTCAGGTAGGCAGGTTAATGTTTTATCACGGGTACGCAAATGTTGGCCAACATGGAACGATTGCCCGATAAATATTTTAGTTAGATTAATTTCATTATTTTCTTTTTACAATAGGGTTAATGCCTCCCTTTTCATTCCTTACTTACTATTATTTTTTAGGTAAAATAAAAATTTACTTAGCAAAATATACGAAGCTGAACTTCAAGTTGAAGCATGCCTCGTATACCTCAAAAGTAATATGTTTCAGTCTCCACTCCTGCCTTCCTGTCTACATACTCCTTCTAGTTTCAAGGAAAATATACGGTCTCCTTGACCGAGTGCGCTCCGTATTTGCTGTGTAAGTCTAATAAATCTACATAAATCTGTAGTAATCCCTGCCGTGCCGCAAATTGCTTTTCGCTAGACATCTGTCGCGTCACTTTGCTATGTTATCTCTATACCTATATCTATGTAGATGTACCTCGCTACTTTAAGTATTAGTTTGTCTTTTTTTAAACCATCTGGTGAGCATAGTTAGATAATAAAAAATGTACTTACCAACGTGTTGCAAGAAAAGTTACGTTAGTTTAGACGAAAAAAAAAAGAATTTTCTGTAATGTTGACTGACTATTGACAATAAATACTTTTTTGAATGAGTGCTAGTTTACCAGAAAAAGTACAATTTTCTTTAATGTTGACTATTAACAATAAATAATTGTCAGAGCACTGGCTATGTGATTGGCTGCTACGCTGCGTATCGTGGGTTTGATTCAATTACGGAACAAATATTTGTATCGCGTTCAGGTTTTATGGTCTGGTTGTTTCAGTATATGTTTTTGAAAGCACCTACGACAAAGAAGAAATGTGCTGGCATTTAAAACAAAAAAGCACAAGTACCTACCTACTTAGTAAAGAAGTTTTCAACGCGACGTGGTAACGTGCGTAGGTATTCACGCTTCCTAATGAGTACAATGTTCAGCAGAACACGACATTATATTAAATGTGAACACATTTTCATACATTCTAACTGGATGGCTTGCGTTGATTACATCCGTTTAGGATTTAACAAGGGGTAATATTCTCAGTATTGTGTGCGAAATGACATTTGTCCCTAGGCCGCTGACCTGTGATCGAAAGGTCGACTTATCTACTGCTAAGCAAGGAGACAGAAGTCTCCTCAATAGGGAACACGCATAATTTATTTATTTAAAAATCAATCCTCATTTATGTAAGAAACAGTTTAGTAAAAGAATTATTCGAAAAACTATAAAATTCCAAAAGATATAAGTCAAATCAAATATTTCAAATCAAATATTTTATTGGAACAAAAACATAGCTTACATATTTTGTGTACGTTAATACTGCGTTAGTTAAATAACTGTGTCGCAGTTATTAGCGCCCACCCCAGGAGCGAAATACAACCGAGTTCCTTATCAACAAATTTGTTACAAAAAAAAATAATAATAATAAAGAATAAAACTAAAACTAGATATTAATTAACAGTATAAGAGTGTGTGTGTGTGTGTGTGGAGTGATGCGTGTGAGTGAATGCGATATGAATATTGTTTTAGGTTTGTATGAGGCTCTCTATTTCCTCATATGTCAGGTTTTGGAGCCATTTTCCAACTTTTTGTTTACACTCTCGTAACGAGAGCGGATAGATGTTTAATTTCTCATTAATTTTGTTGTACAGAACTGGACTCAAAAAATTATAGTGTCTTCTCGCTATTACCAGATTAACTGTCTCTGTCTGACATATTCTGTTTACTCTACGTTTAAGAGTATTTAAATTAGGGTCAAATTCTATTTCCGTATGCTTACGTAATAATGTGCTTATCACAAATGCTTGTCTTACAGTAGGAACTTCACAAAGAACATATAAGTCGTGTGTGGGGAAGCGAATAGGTTTATGGGCCATGACCTTTAGAACGGCTCTTTGAGCTCTTTCCAGACGAAGTAGAAGGCATTTCCCAGAGCATCCCCACGCAGTAATGCAGTAGGTTATCACAGAATGCGCTAGTGCAAAATATACCGTTTTTAACGTGTGAAAATCTGCGGAGTTTCTAAGGTTTTTAAACACAAATATTAATTTTCTAACACGTGACACCAACAACTCAATCTGCTCATTCCAGGTCATAGTGCTATCTATAATGACTCCTAAATATTTAATATCATTAGCACGCGTAATTGTAGCGCAGTCGCAGGCTGCACTTGTATTCAAGAGGCAACTGTGGGCAGTTAGTGTGAAAGAGAAATCTGGTTGTGATATAAGCCGTGGTGCAAACGTTATGAATTTTGTTTTTTCCAAATTCAGGGTGAGCAAGTTGTTATTTAACCAATTCATTATGTCTCGTAAGGCAGATTCTGCATGAAAACGAACATCTGCCCAGTCACTTCCATGAACTAGTAAAACTGTGTCATCCGCGTATGTTATGATTTTGCATTTTGTTAGGGACAGTCTACAGAGTCTGTTTATATAAACAAGGAAGAGGGTGGGCCCCAGGACACTGCCCTGAGGAACTCCGTAGGTGAGAAACTGTTCTTCACTTGTGTGGTTATCAATTTGTACAACCTGAGAACGGTTACTGAGGTAGCTTTTAAAAATATCCAGGGGTAACCCCCTTATCCCAATCTGAAACAATCTCGTGAGCAAGAGAGGGACAGAGACAGTGTCAAATGCCTTTGAGAGGTCTAGAAAAACAGCAATTGTTTTAAGCTTACGATTTAGATTATTTGCAACAGCTCCAGTTAGTTCTAGTACAGCATCTTCTGTGCTTCTGCCAGACCGAAAACCATATTGATTATCGGCAATAATTTTATTAGTGTTTAAATAACTGAGAAGTCGATAATTCAATATTTTTTCAAGTATCTTAGAAAGAATAGTGAGTACCGAGATAGGTCTGTAGTTGGTGACACTGGCTCTGTCCCCACTTTTATAAATAGGGTGTACAATTGCCCTTTTGAACACAGTCATCGAAGATTAGTTTCTATCTCTTTCTAGCAAAAGGAAATTTAACACGGAGTTTATATGGCCGTCGTAACTAATGACGTCATTCGTCATATCGGGTCTCTCTGTCTAATTGGTGCATAATTAATAATTTTAACTGCTTATATCGGCCGTATTTCTAGGTCGATATTAATTTCACTTTTTGTCATCTCGACTACGATATTTTCATGGTTTATTAACAAAAGTGAATAAAAAAATTCATGCATAATATCCCTATTATCTACTCATCATTTCGTATCGAGGCAATTGGTTATTGCCAGGGTTGCGGAATCATACGTAACAGTTCTCGCGGCCCACCCATCAAGGCGAAAGTAGGCGGACAGGCGGAGTTTTTAGTGGGGTGCAAGCCCCACATAACCACGTCATCTCCCCGGATGGCGTGGCATGCGTCAGGCATTTTCTTCGGTCACAAAAAAAAAGTGTAGCGGAATTTGTTCGAGTCACCGCAGCCCTGGAACGCAAAGGGCATTAGGATCGAGTTCCTAGTGTCGCTTGGCCTTTGTCATTTTAACATGACTGAAATTTCGAGGATAGAGAAATATGTAGTTTAGAAGATATGCGTACTTACTAGCTTTAATAGTACTTGCTACGCCATTTTCTAGGTATCAGGCATAAAGCACTTATTACTCACTTATGTTTGCATTTTCCATGTTACATCTTCACCACCTTTGGTTGACTGGTAGAGAATGCCTAAGGCATTAAATCTGCCTTTGTATTTTTTTTTTAATAAATTAATGAATGTTTTCAAGAAACTGTTCGTCTTATACAGATGAAATATTTATTTTATTTATTTAAAGAAAAATATGTTCACTATTACACTAATCGAGTATTATACTTATCTAAGCATTGAAACTGTTATGGTCACTGGGATATTAAATAGGAATGATTTTGATTAATTTTGAGTTTCAGATCTTTAGGCACAGTTGAAAGCGCCATGTTCACGGATAAACTGAATACATTTCGGATGTGTTTATGAGCTGTCAAAAAGAACTACCCTCTTTCTAATAAAAAGATAGGATTTATGCGTTGATATTTTATGACATTATGTAGATGGCGTTAGAAGTCATTTATTCAGGTGTAGTCATATAAGACAACATTTTCTAAAAATCGGTTAGGATGGGTTCCGTACCACCTTAAAAAATTAGATAAAATTAAATACATGCAAAAAAATCGTTTTTTGTATGGCGGAGCCTTTAATTAATAACTTTTTTTTTATATAGGGCCATTACACACCTACTGTCTACTTATTCATCGTTCATGATTTAGCCTGCTGATAGACAGATGGACGGACAGGCAGACGGACAACGGAGGCTTAGCAATAGGGCCCCTTTAGCACCCTTCGGGTACGAAACCCAATAAAAGCACTGTTTTGTGTTTATAACATAGGAGTGAGACAATATGGGTTTTATTAATAAAAAACAAAAGACGATCACAAATTTTATTACAGATAAATGTACAAACATTAAATCACTTTTGAATTTACATGTACATCATAGAGATTATCATACATTTATTAAGTTGTTCATCGAATACTCACACAGAGTTACACAATACATAGCTAGCTTCATTAATTAATTTTGAATCTTAACACGTCTACATTAATTATAAATTGGAAGTAATGCTATACTCATAAGTTTCACATAAATGACACATTATGAATAGTAATTACACAGAAAATAACGTCTTTGTATGTAAAATTTACGATATGCTATAAAATTTATGATACAAATAGCGCATTGTTTCCCAATTTCTTCCTTATTACTAGATACTTAAAGACTATAATAATTATATTATCATCTATATAATTCTATATAAGCCGTTATAGCTTTGGCAACATTTTATAGACTGGCTTACATTACGTGAGATACGTACAAAAGTTAATATTTCTGACTTGTTATAAAATCGCATAGTTACACATAATTATAAAATCTCTAAATTACTAAAGAAAACTCAGCTTTTCATATTATATTTCTTCTAATTACATTAATTATAAAATAGATAATCATAACGTTAATTTGAGGAATTATTTGTGAATTAATATTCTATTTTTTATTTATTTATTTAAGTAATAATTATTATGCTAATAAAAATGTATTTTATACTTTATGACTAAGTCCATCACATATATATATTTGTTATAGATAATAATTATTTTACAATAGTTACAGGAACGTTAAATGCGTACAGATTAATATTCAAAATAATTAGTGTTCGGGTTTGAGTTTGTGGAGTTTGGTGTTGTTGTATCGGATACTGTATCTAATCTGTTGGTGAGTGAGAAGGGTCCGTTAGCTGAAGACTTGTCATTGGGACTAAGAGGATCTGTTTTCTGGTACCCGTTTCGGTAATTAGGGTTAGAGAGGATTGAAATCGTGGTAGGAGCAGTGGCGAGCCATTCTTGGTTGTTGGTGGGGCAGAGCGGTGACGAAGAGGCGGGAGAGGCGGGGGCGGAGGGGCCGGGGGGCGCGTCCTCCTCGGGCAGGGTGCGCAGGCGCGGTAGCCTCCCCCGCCCCTCGCCTCACACCGGGGACTGGTCGCCACTCGCGCTGCCGCTCGTGATGTAATCCTGCGCACATTAGTACTACTTACTACGTGTTTGTGGATGACTTTGGATTAAGGCACTACCTGAGTTCTAGAGAGATTTAAGTAATATCGATATATCATCATCATCATATCAGTCGCAGGACGTCCACTGCTGGACATAGGCCTCTCCCATAGATTTCCAAAAGGACCGGTATATGTATCGATAGATAGTATGCCTCTAATTATATTTAGCCTGTCAAAGAGATTTTATAATGTCTTCAGATGTTGTTACTCACAACCAAATATTACTGATTAAGGAGTCTTTTTCAACCTGCAGATAATGGTTTTATGAATGGTAACCCCATTAATGAAGGGAAGAAGCAGACCGGTATAATCTTACTAATGATTATATGGCTTATTCTCTGGCGATTTTCTGCGATTAGATAGGACATATTTGGCATATTGAAAAAGTTTGACGTACTTAAGTTTTTGGACCGTTTTGGCTGAAATATGCTTCAAAAACTGGTTTCTGAGATTTTTTACTGGTAATCGATAGAAATGATTGACTCAAATACTTGTGTCTAGAAATAAAACACTTAACGAATTTCTATTAACAGTTTAGCTGAAGATATCAGAAACCAGGAATTAGAAGTTTTTGTATAAGACCTAAGTAATACTCACCGCATGAAGGTGCCTGCCATCAAGGGGAGGCAACAGTGATGTTCTTGGCACCAGCAACGTCGTAGTAGTTGTCTCCGAGGCAGCAGACTCCCGTTTAGATGGGTGGCTGTACAACCTGCCCCACAGGCTTCTTGTTAACATCCGTATTCAAACACTCTCTGTGCATATATACGCTAATATGTAAGTTACTCTAACAATAGTTCACCTAGAACATTCCACGGGTTTTATAGAAATAGTACAAAATAAAGGCAGAACATTTATTGAAAGGACAAAATGAAATCTACAGGTGGTTGTCTTTAGAGTAAGGAAACAAGAGAGGTGTAGTCACGGCAAGACATCTTAATTACACACTCTGAAGATTTTGAAATAAAAAAAATTGTGGTGTAATTGAGTAACACGCTTGCAATTACAATCCGAAGGATTTCGATGAAAGTATATAATTCATTGCTTTCTTAGAGGGTTGGTTTAATACTCTAAGATTGCTTTATATGTTTCAAAAGATTGTCTGTCAGATAATGTAAATAACGCAATGTATTTTAAATGTCAAAATGCCCTTCATTTTGACATTTAAAATAGATTGCGTTATTCAGGTGTTACTCAATTAGTTTTCCAGATTTTATTTTAACATCTCCTTTGTTTCAATGCTCTAGAAGTCTACCACTTACTGTACGGTCAATTGCTAAAGTAAACACAGGGCTTCAGATTTAAACCAAGCTTTTCATGCAATATACAACTAGCCTTATTTCCCAAACAAAAAAGATAAACTTCCTTTAATTAAAATACTCATAATTACATTTTTAATTGAAGAGATTTTCCTTGTTTTTTTTTTCATTCATATTACGTACTAAATTAAGTTCACAGTTGGAAAATTGGTGATTCCTAAGTAACAGTTCTATTAAGCCTCTCCGCCCATGACTGACTTTTTTTAATGATTATTTGCAGATTTCTTCTCGGCGACAAAGATATCTGTCAAAAATCGTTCGTGGGCGGAGAGCCTTATGCTTGACTATCTGCGGGTTGTTCGAAAGAGATACCGCGCCCCCGGAACGCAAAGGGCACATGAAGGAACATAGACGGGTTTTAGTCAGTAAAAGTCTGACACTCCCTCCCGCCCCGCCCAGGGCGGGGGAAGTTATTTGATGATTTCCCGTCTATAAAAAAAAAAAAAAAAAAATGCTTGACTATACTGTTACAAGTATGTAGGTAGTATAATTTGCTATGTCATATAACTTTCAGCTGTTTGGAAACTTCAAAGCGAGGTTGGAATTGCAATGTTTGTACAATATTGCACAAGTTTCACAGCTCGTCGCCACTTTGAAATTCAACTTTGTTGTGTTTTGTTTTCTCAAAGTCAAGCATTTGTTTGTCTGGAAATATATAAAGCTGAAGTAACCCTTATTTTGTTTGCCAATTTCAGAATTTGCGAACAAAGTGAACGAAGTATAATAAATGCCCGTATAAAGTTTTCAAATCGATTCATCAATAGGCACTAGAGGTTATTTGGAAACGTAACGGGATACCAAGATTTATTCCACTTCCCTTCCGTTCGTTCGCACTTTGTTGCCAATAGGTATGGAAATTTACCCTTTTAGGTGAGCCCTTTTGAAGTTTACCCCTTTAGAAACGATATCAATGTAAATTCAAAAGGTATCTTGGGAAATAAAATCTATTAGCACCTTTTAAATCAGTTTAGGAGGGTGATAAGAGTTTTTCTTCGTGACAATCAATTTGTTGATATCCCATAGGTAGCTCGTTCACAACATCAAAACAAGCATTTCTAACAAATAGCATCTAAATTAACTTACCATGCATGCTTTTTACCAGTGATTTAACTAATGGTTGTGAATAGCGATGTGCCAATATTAAATAATGTTATGTTGTGACAAAAAAAGGACAAAATACAAAAGTTAAAAGGGTACAAAATTAATAAGAATAATAAATAAAGCTGATTAAACATAGATTTATTGTAAAATTAATAAAATATACGTAACAAAAATAAAACAATAAAAATTCCATCCAAATCCACATTATATCTTAAAACATCTTCTTAAATGCATAAAGTCCATTCCAGTAAGCAAATTCGATGAATGTCTATCCAGATTGGAATCCGTGGGCCTCTTCATACTGTGAGTCTATTGGGAAATAAAAATATCTGATCAAATATGGATTTGGAAAACTGTTATGGGATGCATATAACTTTATGCGGGGCAAGCGTGCAGTTAAGCTCTTCGTAAACGAAACCTGGTTAACTTTATAGAGCTATTGGTCCAAACCATAATTGGAAAAGGATACTCGTGTGTTTTCAAATAAATATTTAAATAATCCGGCACTATCAGCAGCAAATTATAATTCAAGGACATAGAAAACGCCCCATGAGCTAGAACCAAAGGTAATACAATTGATCTATCCATTTTGGACCCAAACTTCTTCTACGTTGTAACTTTGTAAGCAGCAAACATATTATCTTTATTTAACTGCTGCCCGTGACTTCCTTCCCGGTGCTTTTTCGCGGGTGTACGCAAAACAATTCATCAAAGTTTAATCACAATTGGATTAATGGTTTAGGAACGCATAGAAAACAATCACAAATTTTTATTTATTGGTTTAGCAGAAAGATAACATTCTATCTACTATCAAAACTTTACTGTATAATAGAAGATCCTGAATCGATCTCAAAGCAAGTATCTATTCTACATCGTTTTGTTTTGTTATCCGAACGATACTACGAGAGCAAGAAATATCTTCTACAATATTATTTCTTCATAAATTCTTTAAAGTGATACTTCTAGTGTATTGAATCGTGACTTTCGTTCAGTTTACAAATGAAGCAACAACGTGTTCTGCAAGTCAGAACTTCATTATCAGACTACAATGATACTTCGTTTTCTTGTAACTTGGTATGTTAACTATTTCGAACCCTTTTCAAATAAAGTACTTGAAAAATTGTATTTAACTTGTAGTAAACGTATTTGGTAACTAAAACTGATATTTCATATAACGAGTTTGGAACGGAAAGGGACAACTAAAGAGAAAATTGTTAAGGAGAAAAGAAAATTTGACCTTACAACCTTACGTAACCATCGCATCGTGTACGATTTGAGGTCCGATAATAATTATAATCCATTTAGTACGTCCATAATACCTTCTACTTAATAATTCCAATAACCCTTTAATACGCTTATTAATACGCTTCATCTACTTATCAACCGATCCGTGAACCAAGCGTAAACTGTGAAGTTCGAAAGGACGATTTATAAAAGTAACCCTAATTCGATTCAAAGTTGGCGCCCAATGGAAGTTCGAGGTGAAATTAATGGAATGGTGGTCAATAAACCCTTTAATGAAAATTTATTTATCCCTGATTGTTTTTTAAATTAGTGATATTATTTGTGGCCAGGTTATTGCGTGCATAAAGGCCTCGCTGTGTCTATTATTTTTCACATGCATTAAGAATTATGCTAAAAGCACTCCTTACCGTATGCTTTCTGTCCGTGATCGTGGGGACCAGTCTTTGGAGTAGGAGGCGCCCCTCCTCCGGCCTCCTCCGATGGTCCTGCCAGTCTTCCACCTCTCCACGTGGTATCTGATCGCGTGCCGCACCTCTGTGTTCATGAAGCAGTAGAACAAAGCTACTGTGAAACCCTGAAAAAAAACCCATTTCAATCTCATACATACCATCACGCGTATACAGGAAAAAATTTTAACCAGTGCGTAAATTTTGCCATAATAAACTTCAACACGTTTTATTAAACACGTATATTTAATTTTGATATGTCTTAGTACTAAAAAAAAAGTTATCGCTTACGAAACATGTTTACTTAAAAACCATATTTTATTGCCACTCGGCGCTAGCGCATTTCCCACCCCTCACCCCAGCCATGCGCCCGGGCGGCGGCCGCGAGTTTTCGTTGATAGTATGGCGAATAGATTATGTCCATGTTTTTCTTAAACTCTTAAACTCGGATAAGGATGTTTTTTTTTTTTTTTTAACTAAACACGGAAATGTGTTCTATTACTGACACTGAACTACCAAAAAAAATTTACGCACTGGTTAAAAACTTTTCCTGTATTCTCCGAAGGGTTAGGCAGAGGTGTATCAATTTACACCCACAGTTCGTCTATATGTTTAGGTCCCATATAATAGGGGGCGAGCCTATTGCTATTAATCGGGCACAAATTCTAACTCTGAGCTGTTACTGAGAGTTTCATAGAAAAACCCAATAATACTTTTGCTCGACCTGGGAATCGAACCCAAGCCTCTGGCGTAGCAGGAGTTTAGAACCATTAAACTAACGTGGCAGTTATACAGTCATTTTATACTCGAATGAACTAAAACTCGGACTAACAAAATTATCTTAAGAAACCATACTAATGGACCATTAATGATCCCGGGAGTTTAAACGTTCTTTCAATATTTTCTTTTTGCAAAGGAATTAAAAATTAATACCGTAATTGAAATGCTTTGAAGTTGGAATTAAATTATTTTTGTTACCGATGTTAGCGGGCTTTTAATATTAAGCAAAGTTTATATTTGGATGACTGTACGATCTATTTATTGATCTTTGACGACAAAAACGAGTTTTGATTGAAAATGTTCATTGATTGTGAAGTTTATTTTCGTCTTAAACTTTAGATTGCCTCAGAAGACACAAACAATTAACTTTGTGGCGAAAACCCCCACAATATATACGCCAAAGTGTAAAGTACTGTAAGTACATACGTCAAAGTGGCTACAGTTTACTTCGGCACATTAATCCATCGCAGTTCGAAAGGTAAGCATGACTCGGGGCGTACAGTCAGCAAAAGAGATAAGTAACCAGAGTCCCCTAATAAGTTCAAAGTTTTTAAAAAACGGATAGGTTTTCAATAAATTTTATTTTTATTAATGAAAAATAAACAGTTTATTTATTTAATTAAATTTCATTTAAAAACGACCACCGGTTTGAAAGAAAACTTCAACTATATTAGACGGTCTAATTACTTATCTCTTTTGTTCACCGTACATACAAACATTCCCACAAGTTCGAAACTTCATTACGACACTGTACTTGCTACTTGAGGCTTACGTTTGCTTGTTCCTGAAGAAGCCTCTCTATTTCGTGGAACTCAAAGTGGAACAATTCGAAGCTAAACATGGAACATTTTGAAGTGATCTTGTGGTTTCTTAAGACGATTTACAACGGTTTTGTGGGAGCGAAGTGGTCCCAGATATATCTAACGACCGCTAACCGCGACGAGTGTATGAAGAATGGGTTTTATAACTGAGATAAACTGGACACTAAAAATAGATTTTGTGGTCGTCAGTAGCTATAAATTGATAGTGGCGATCTAGCTTCTGATTTTATTAAAGAACGGAATAGATTCGCTTCGGTGCAATAGGGAATATGCATGATTTTTTTCAATCGTATTTATTAACAAAGTATGAAAGTAACGCAGTACAGGTGACAAAAAGTACAATCAAAATCGGCCAAGCAATACCTACGGCCGATTTAAGCATTTAAAACTATTCATTACGTATCGATTAGACAGAGACATCCTATATGGATTGTGACGTCACATAACACTATGACCATATAAACTCATTGTTTTTCGTTTTGCTAGAAAGAGAAACAAATCATCGATGGCTTATATATTTTTTAATTTCATAGTTATTCGAAAAATAGTTTTACTAAACTATTACTTGCATGAATATGTATTTTTTTTAAAACATAAGTACATATCATTATTGTAAAGTTTGCTTTGGTATTTTGCCATTTTTTTGTTTTAGTTAATAGTCCAAGTATTGGTCAAAAAAGCAGGATTAGAGAAAATAAGGCGTGTGCTTTAAACGTACTCACATAAGTATATTCTTCATGTAAAGTCTTGAGATTGAAACTCAAGTTCTAAAGTAATTAAATTTACCACTATACCTTCGTTACAAGTCTATAAACTACTCTCTAACTCCTATATCGCCTGTAACCATACCTGTGTTGACAACATAAGCGCTCGTGTGTAGTCGAAAGCATGCGCGAACCACGAGTCGTCGCTCGGCCCGCACAGGACCAGCAAGTTTGTGATGCCCAGCAGTGGGATCAGGACTAGAAGTGCTTTGGTGGCCTTCCGATACTGTTCAGTTTCCAGGGTGTTCGCTGACCGCAGTTTCGTGATTAATACCTGTTTAAAATTAAGAAGAGTTTAAAATAATGAGAAAGTGGAGCATTCGTGTGTTTACTTTGTTTGTTAGGTGTTAGTAAAATAGACTTTATAGGATGTTGTCATAATATACGTGATAGTTCTAGTCCTAGATCAACAATCAAGTAGAATGAGTTGTAATTTTTATAAATATATGTAGTTTAATTAACCCGAGTACGACTTGTATAAACAGATTTAAAATTTTCAAATTAAAACTTCGGCTTTGTATGTTTTAAATGCCATAAATTTTGTGGAACAATACAATTAAAGAAAATTTATGTTTTCCATTTGTTTCAATTACTGACGTTCTGATTGATGCTTAATATGCTATTCTAATTTCCCAAGGGAGGGCTAAATTGTGTCTGTCATTCTTTAAATTAATTTAACCCGCCTGTTAGAAATCTGTTTGGAATTTTTCGAAACGGAAAAATGGGTTTATGATGTAAAAAAAAAAGTGGAAACTAAACAAGCCTCTACGCTCACGACCGATATTTTGTAGGATCGATTATCGGACTGATTCAATAAATCCATAGTTTCGTAGGACCGACTTTGTGTCAGCCGTGTACGTTGGTATATTAGAATTCATATGTTTCATTCTCGCGGACAAAAAATCGGTCAAAAAGTCGGTCGTGGACGGAGAGGCTTGTTTATGTTACAAAAAGAACACGTTTTTTACAATATTCAAATATTAACGGTTTTTTTTATAAATCTCATTTTTTCATAGAATTATGTCTAGTTTACTTACCCACATAATCCTAATGAGGAAGAATAGATTGAGGGCGAGTCCTGCAAGCGCCGGAGCTTTATGTATCCAGTCGACCTGGTGCTCGTGCATCCAAATACACATCTTGGTTTCCCCCACAATGGCCAGCTGCAAATACAATACGATATTCATCTTTATATGCTGCTGAGAGGGAAAAGACTTTATTACGTGAACAGGAGAATACAATTTTATACGTCTATACCTACTAGCGTTACTATTTTTTTACATTACTTATGTTTTCCTTGTCATTTTCATTTACAACATGCATATACCATAACGGTCTTATTTTGTAAGAAGCTGGTTTAGTCTTGTGTTTGAAAAATAATATAAAATTTAATTTAAAAGTATATCGTATCACGGATCAAAATGCAATGCGGATGACGAATAATCAATACGTTAAAAGGCTTAGCTATAAATTTATGTAACTAAATTGGTCTAGTTTTCAAATTAACCGTTGGTTGCTCTATTCAATTTCCTTGCGGGCGTGAGCGTGTAACAGACCTCGGGGTCTAATTGAAGCAAAGGTTTTGCAATATGGTTTGTAGTTACACACGGTGGAAGAGACATCGTAACGCTAAACCTTGTCATGGACAGTGATGGACTCAGTAAATTATTCTAGACTTCAAAGGTTAACATTGTTACATAGTCAAAATGTATGAAATAGCTGATTTTTTTTTTACAACGACATGTGTTTTGTGGTCTAGAATCATGTAACAAATTGTTTATTGTTGCCCAGTAACTGGGTTGTAAAGGTCAGAATGTCAGATAGGCAGTCGCTCCTTGTAAAACACTGGTATTCATCTGCATTCGGTTAAACTGGATGCCAACCACAATATAGTTGGGAAAAGGCTAGACAGACTGATTTAATCATGAAATTCATACATGTCCGTAAAAGCTAATCCGACAATATCCCTTCCACTGTGTATAGTTATAACGTAACGATCGAGTATAGGAATCCTGGATAAATATGTAACTGGAAGAGGAAAATAAATTGTTTCAACCACCATAAAATATGCGAGTAAATAATGTTAGAAATGGTTCAATTTGTAACATTGTTAACTGTGCGTTCAAGAAACCAGGAGTTATTGTATTGCTTAATTAAATGGTAATGATATCAGTTCCTCACCCCATCCGTCCCGTTGGAAGGTACGACGTTCACGAAGCACCGCGATATTACCCATATTATTAGGAACACCGCGGGCGCACCTGCGAACCAAAGTAAATATAAAATTTATGATGTAAAACATTTTTCCTTAATAAAATATCGTTGCTTGTTTTGGTCATGTATTACCCTATATATTATATTTTTAGGGGAGAGTTTAATAACACATTTTACGATAGTAATACTCGACAACTGAAAATTTAATTTTATATATGACAACGAGTTTCATGCCACAAGCACATTGTAAAAGAAAACTCTCCAAAAATTGGATTTTTATTCACTGCACTTTATATTATTATAATAGGTACATGATTTAATCTAATTGGTCATTGATCTGAGGTAATTTCTCAGTCGGGGGCTCGAATCATGCGTCTAGGTAATACTGGGTCTCTCACTTATATTACCTGAAGGTAGGTCAGGTATAGGTTCTAGTTGGTATGTGTCCGACATAACCCTTAGTTCTCCCCAGACAGGACAAGAGGTCTCAAATTCAGACACCAAGTTATTACTGAGAGGTTCTTGTTCGGAGAGCCTAATAAGGCGATTATCACACTGCTCCACGCCCCGTCGCGTAGCGCGGTGCGTAAAATAAAAACCAAAAAATTTGTAAAACTCACCCCATCCAATAGTAGTGTACACCTTCAGCTTAATATTCTCAGCAGTAAAAGTCTCCACCACAAGCATGTAAAGGTATAAACCTGAAATGTTTCAAAATGAGTAAATAAACATAACATACGCAGAGAGAGCTGTAGTATGATAACAAAGTTATTTATACATTTAAGTCTTGTACAACGCGTAATTATGTATCGTCATTGTATTCCAATTCAGATGCTACCTCACATTACGTGTGAGATTGTGGACGTACTAATGTGTACTTATACAACATATAATCATTATTTTATGTAATGCTAGTAGCTTCTGCCCCCGAATTTGCCCGTGTAGTTTTTTTTCACAGGAGTTTGGTTACTGCTCCGCTCTCGTTTGTCGTAGCGTTCTGTCATGTCGCCTTTGTTATTCCTCATGAATCTGGCTAGCATATACAAATAGATTTGGTTAAATTGTCCCGGCAATCTTCGAAACAGCTGGATCAATTTTGACTTGTCTTTCGCTGGCAGGTTTCACGTAAAAAAATTAAAACCCCGCTGATAACCAACATAGCGACACACACAGACAAAGTCTTGGGCATAAGGTGTCCCTACTTAGTATAAAATAAAGTCATTCCCGCTGTTAACAAAGTACGCTTATATCTGTTAAACTAAGCAAATGATTTTAATGTATTTTTCAGCAATGGATAAAGTGATTCAAGAGGAAGGTTTATACGTATCATCATGCAATGAGCGAAGCAGTATTCAAAGAAATAGATAGTTCTCATGATAACCATGATGGTTGCGCTATAAGGTAATGGTAGTTTTTAAATTAGTCTTACCTTCTACAAGCATCCAGAAGAAATTAGTGAGGTAAAAGTAGTGCATACATATGACCAGTATCATACATGACGTTTGATCTTGTTGGGCCTCGTCTGACCAATTCTGAAACAAAACAAATCATTTATTGAGTACATCAAAATACAGGTGTTGCAACAGTTTAGTCAAGCGGTTAAGGCTCCCGCCTCTTATGCTTGACATTGTGGATTTGATACCGGTAAGTTTCTAAATATATCTTAAAAATCACCGACATTGTTGAAGGAAAACATTGTGAAGGAACCTGGATTTAAAATTAACAGCCGTGCGATTCTCTAACATATTTCAACGCTGCGCTCGACGTCGAGCTCGTCGACGACACTACTGTCAAATCAACTTTACGCACAAGGCATAGAGTTGATTTTACCGAAGTTTCGTCAACCAGCTCGATGTCGAGCGCAGCGCTGAAATATGTTAGAGAATCGCACGGCAGATGTCAAAAATTGCCAATCTGGTTTGAGCAAGCAAGTTCTTATGTTGTCTTTATGGATAAAAGGCCTTTGATGTGCAGTGGGACAGTAATGGGGTGGTATTGTTATTATTTTTCATCAAAATAGTGGTACCTGCTACCTACTTTTAACTCCTGGTATTTTTTTGAATAGTGTGTAGTGCTTACTTACATATATACAAATACAAACTGAATTATGATTCTACTAAACATGATTATATAATAATATTTCATTTTAAAAGGCATATAAGTACTTGCGTGTCAGCCATGTTCACTCTTGTCTCGTAAAATGTCGATACATTTAAAATATTTACATTACCTTTTACGAGACGGGACGCGACAAATTTGATATTTTGTTTTATGAAGCCCATATATTTAGATTAAATATATTTGAGGAGTTCATGCTCGCACAGTTAGTTTGCGGTCTAGAGATCTGAGTTTAGCAAACGCTCTCAATTAATATATTTCATAAATATATGAAATAAATAATTTATTTTTTGACATATGAAAACCAAATACTATCCTTTGGGTGAACATTAGTTGCACCTCTGTCTAACCCTCCGGGGAATACAGGCGTGAAGGTATGTTTGAAAACCAAATAAAAAGTAAAAAAAACTAACCAAATAATCTTGTTATACAAATAATTCCACTTTGTATAAAACAAACCCAACAAAAAAACCAATAACCGAATGCTAATGTTAACTTCGTTAAAAAATATCTAAAACGAGTCGTTTCAGCCGTGAACCATATAGATGTAATCTGGCAGTATATAAGCACATTTATGTGCGATTTAAACTGGCCATTATTCGCTTTAAGTGACCAATTAATTACCGGCAGTTAACTGCAGCTTAACTGGCAGCAAAAAGTAGTGGGCTGTTTCCTACGGTGACGCGAATTTCCAAGATAAAAGCTGCCTGTAGTCTTGTTTCCAGGATAGTATAATTACGTTTGTTTGCGAAAGCTGGTAGCCATCCAACTGTACTTGTAGGTAATTAAAGCCCCTAAACCAGGGATGGTGAACCATTTATACATACACGTGCCAAACATGGTGGCATGCAACAAAATAATTCGGGCACGCTATGACAAATCTATTTAAGAATATTTTATCGATTCTAATTTTGAACAGCAAAAAAAGAAAACACTAACCATTTCTTTAAAAAACAAAAAAACATAAAATAGTAAACACTACTTTTGTTTTTCAAATTTCGAATTGCAAATAAAGAGTTTATAATTAATTGGAACTAGCTTTATTATTCTCTTTTTTATATCAATAAATCAAGATTATATGTACACGTCATAGAAACAATTTTCTTTTTCTTATAAAGAACTAGCTGTTGCCCGCGGCTTCGCTCACGTCAGCCTTAGTGTTACTTAACCAATTAAGGATTAAATACTATGTCATCATAATATTTCAACTATGTCAAATGGTTTCTAACGTTAATAATAGTTACGACTGTGGGTTTTAGAAATTAGTCAGTAGACGCCCGGAGTCAGATTTTTTGTCCGGTTGGTAATGAGCTTGCGCCATGCCTGGGATTAAAACATATTTATGCGGAGGGTATATGATATGGCTTTACTATTCCTTTCGAAAATACTGTGATGTGGTGTCAAAATTTACTTGTTTTTCTTTCTCTAACCGTTGAAAAGCATTTTTAATAGGTTCTGCTTTAATACTCACATTGTAGCTTCGATCTGTCTAGTATCAAAACCGTAGAATGAATCTTGTAATCAGAAGAACTGCCAACTAAATCTGAACTTCGTGTTACAACCAAGTTAATAATAATTATGTTGTTGGGAAAAAGTATGGGCAAAAAACAGTAAGCATATTATGACTTATTAAAAGGCTAAGCAAAATTTTACCTCTCAAATTACCTTTCATCTATTGCAGAATGACGGTAATAGATAACCTTCATTTCCATTTTGAAGTTCATTTTTAAGCATGCAGAATATGGTCTGTTGATAGTACCTACCTATTAGAAGAAATTCTGCATGCGATGCATGATTAATGATTGATGCATGATTCTACATGTATCGTGAAAGCTTGAAGTCTGAGAGACATTTTTTATATACGTATAGGTTTAATTAATTTTGGTACACTTCCTGTTGTAGCTAATTTATTTCTGTTTAGCTATTGGAATAAAACTATGCTTTTTTGGTAGCGTAGCGCAGCCCAGACAGTAAAGTATTGCACACATAACGTTTGCAGATAAATCGTACGACACTTGTATGAAGTGTCGAGGTTGGTAGGCCCACGGTGCGGTGATCCTTCTTTTTTAATGATGGAAAATCGTCATATGAGTTCTTCCGTTCTGGCGTAAGGGAGTGTCAGACTCTTACTGACTAAAATCCATCCGTTTTCTCCTAATGCCTATCGCGTTCCGAAGCCGCGGTGAGTCTTTCGAACAAATTCCGCAACCGTGGCAGGCACTGACTCTAGCGTGCCCCGTCTTCTGTGCTGATATCTCTTTGAGACGTGTGTGAAACACAACGCGATGTCGGCACGGGCATGGTTCTGATCGGACGGCGAGCCACCCAACGCTCGCTGACCGCAGGCCCGTTGCCGTCGATCGCCTCTATGACGACACGGCGGTGTTGCGCCAAAGCAGGGCAGACCTCCACCTTATGCTTCACCGTGTCCACCGGATGATCCTCACAATGATATCACTCTGGCGTGTCCTCATGTCTCATGTCAACATGTCCGGAGAATACCTGCGTCAGAGCATCATGGTGTTGCGACGATACTACTATCGATATAACTTGGTAACTCTTTAAATAGTCTGAGGCGCCGTTTTTTACTTACGAAAAATATTCTTAGCGTAGCTAAAATTTGTGGAACCAGTAGAATTCTGTTCCGGTGATTCCTCTTCAGTCAAACCATGCATATTTTTTAAATTATGTAAGGGAAAAAACTAAACCCTTCTAAACCTGTTATATATGAAATAATAACAAAAAGTAACAATTGATTGGAATTGAACCCACACAAAATATTTTACATGGTTTTCATTAAACAGCGAAACTGTTCACTTTATTTACGTAACAATTAACTAATAATAACCATCCCCATTCATGTCATATTTGAACTGCTCCGTTGGTCTCGTGGTGGCAAGCAAGACTGTTGATCGTGGGGTAATGGGTTTTTCCATTACGAATTTCTCAGGAACAGCCCGGAGTTTGGACGTTGGTGGTGTGACACCCCCGTGCCTCGGAAAGCACGTAAAGCCGTTGCTCCAGCGCCTCATCTCTCCCCGATTGTGTCGGATTGCCGACACGTCGGACTATGAGAGTTAGGGAAGAGGGAGCGTTTGCTCACACACTTGTGCATTTTAATAGGTATCTCCTTCATACTTGGCTAGTCTGCTTTAAGATTAGCCGTCGTGGCCAGAATCGGTCTTGTATTGAATTCTATTACACAATTAACTGCTTAACTCCTTGTGGCTATGACTTGATGATTTTTATTTCATAGGATTATTTCATAGGATAAATATTATGTTAAAAATCTTCAATATTTTATGTATTTTATAACAGTCCCGTGGTAAAATCTTCACGGACAATAAACATAATGCAATAATGCTTACCTACCTAACTCCATTATTTGTTACAAATACCCAAATAGCCTCACTATTTATTACAAAACCCACCACCCAAAAAGAGAAGTGTGGGAAGGAAGACAGCCACCACCTCATGACTACTTGAAGCTGCCAGAGTACCTGCTTCCCGGTAGTGAACTCAGTGATGTATCTGGAAGGTATTGTACATGTCTGAACTGGTGTAAATTATTGTTAGGGGAATCATCGATGCGAAAATAATTCAATCGCGTTATATAATACAGCCATGTGCTGCCCGACATTTAAAGACTATTTTGTCAAAATTTAATTTAAAGAGTCAAACAGACAGATTTTTTTTTAACAATACGTATATTGTCCGCTCTACTTTTCTGATTTTGATAAATGAATAATTTTGACTTCAATATTGTTTATATGTATATTTGTATTTTTTGCAGAAATAATAAAATATATTTGAAAAATAAAAAAGCAAAATGTTATGGCGGAAGAATGCCTACTTCAATTTTATTACAGTTTGGAAATGTTCTAGCATTAAAAATGTATTTAAAAAATCACAAAAAGTAAAACAGTTTTCGGGGTTCGAACTCAAACCCTGCGACTTGTAAGGCGGTCATCGAATCATTAGACCACATGCTTCGATAGGAATTTCTCTAAAATTGCCGTTCTAGTCTGTCACGATTAACTGCTTAGCTCCTTGAAGGTATAGCGTTGTGATAATTATTTCAGTAGTTTAAGTCCCAGCTACCTAAAGTATTCTTATATTTACTCTCGTATTTTTATAAACGCGTTGTAATCTGTAAGGGAACAAAACATAATGCAACATTGCTCAGCCCCCAAAGCAGATAGCGTGATAATTTATAGCCTACGGTCAAATTTGGCCTATGTGGAATATATGTACAAAAATTTAACAGAATCTGTCCGGCAGTATTTGCGTGATGCTCTAACAAACAAACAGACAAACAGACAAACAGACAAACAGACAAAAATTCTAAAAATTGTATTTTCGGCATTAGAATCGTTCCCCGACCTCGTAGCAATCACTTTTTCTCAAAAATATTAAATGTACAGTTTTGACATCGCTACAATTTTATTATATGTATAGATGGCTCGTTTTCCCGGAAAAGTTCGCCATCCCTGCCCTAGACAGATAAATAATGCTGAGTAGTTACTGCACTGGAGAATGCTAGATTGTTCCTCTGAAAATAGATGCTCACACATTTTTTTATCTCCGGTATGTAGGCTGTTACGGATTCAATTACGCTGTGAGAGATGAAAGCCAATTGTCAACGCGAAGGGCACTCTTCTAGATTAATTAATAGAATTGTCACGACCCTTGTCCACTCATGATACGTTATAACAAGAGGAATTCATGTTTCCTGAGCATTTACTTGATTTAGGGAATTAATTAGGACCTTTTTCATTAAACGTCGGTTATGTTTTTATGCTTCAAGTGGGTTAGGAGCAAAATATTTGAATGTAAACCGAATAATCCTTTCTGTGTGATGTCCCAGTAAATAAGGCGCCCGTCTCTCATGACTTTTTCAATTAATATGTGCTTTCTAAAACTTAGAAAGCTTGAACATCATTGACATCGGTTACGGGAAAACATCGTGAGGAAACCTGGACTTATAATTAATATAAGTCTGAAATCGCCAATCCGCCTTGAGCAAGGTGGTGATCAATCCTTGTGCATTCTCTGTATGAAAAGAGCCCTTTGCCCTGCAGTAGTGGGACAGTAATAGGCTGGAATTATATGTAATTCTTTCTCGGTAGTAGACGGGGTGGTTAGTAGACGGGGCAATATAAAGGGAAAACACAATATTTGCGGGACTAAATGTCAGTATTACACAAGAAGTAACTGCCGCCGATCCCCGTAACCTTACCAGGCGTGGTATCGACATCCTAAATATGGATCATTTATTACAATTTCGCCGATGACGTCAAACATATGAAGATATTCGCGAGGCAACGGAATGAAATGGGATCGTTTGGGTAATAAAGTATTCCAGAAAAAGATTCGTGTGATTGATAGATTTAGTTCTAGAAAACATATTTAATGGATAATGGATAGCATTGGGAGAGTACCACATTAGAGTCGGTATGTTTTGACATAAAATTAATAAAGAACGGAGCTTTTTATTTATACTGACGCAGTTTTTGTGCCATGTTTACTGACAGGTACACAAAAATGTGCTGTGGAATTTTGTATTGTGGAACATTTTAAATCTACAAATATTTTGATCAGATATTATTTATCGCAAATTGAAATCGAAAAATAACAAAGAAATCGTGTTTGTTATTTTTCAATTTTCCATCGCATATTTTCTTAACAATAAAGATTTTAGATCTAGATAAATTGAACGAAATAACTAGCGGGCATTTATATCGTGATTGAACTTTAGATAATAAAAGTAAGTTCAAAGACTTGGTTAAGACACGAATGGAATCCTTCATTGCAGTAAATTCTAAATTAACGACGACGACGTTTAAATTTGTAGCTCTATAATCAAAGCTCAGACTTTTGAATCTCTTTTATCCGAGACACGTATTTTTATTCATGACTGGTTCATTAACCGCCAAAGGGATATTCATTTTGAACTGCTTCCTTCGTGCACCTACTAGAATATTCTATACACTGGCTCTGTTGGTAACCAACTTCCTTGAACCAACATTGGTTTATAGTTCTTTTTGAATTGTTGATGCATACAAATTATGTACTCGTGCCAAGAAGTATGTTTTACCGCTATTCTCAAATGTGTAAATTTGCATATTTGAGCAGTTGTTGGCAGAATAATTAACTTTATATTGCGAGACTTGTAAAGTACGCTAATAATGTTTGTTAGGAAAATGTTAAAGACTGGTAAAATAAAACCTTTGTATATGTTGGGAAAGAAGAAAGTTTACAACGAGTTGTTGATATAGATTCGTAGAGTTTTCAGTCATGTCATACCTAAAAGTTTATTTGTTGGGAGTTCATGTGAATCCAGCCAGTGGAACGAAAACCGCATTTGAACTTCGAACGTCTAGCGATTTTATATAATATCCTATCTACTTATGCCAATATATTTGCAGAAGAATGTGAATAATACATTTAATTTGACCAATGTACTTCATTTTTTGGCAATTATTGTTATAGATGACGCGCGACTGCTACGCTAGAGGTCTTGAGTTCGAATCCCAGGTCGAGTAAAACATGTTATTGGGTTTTTCTATGAAATTCTCAGTAGCAGCTTGGAGTTTGGATTAGTGTCCGGTTAATGTCAATAGGCTCGCCCCTTTTACATGGAACCTAAAAAAAACACACTCTGCCTAACCGTTCGGGGAATGCGTGATGGTATGATGGTATGTGTGTATTGTTATAGATACGATATGTAGATTATACTGGTTTCTCTTGAAATACCTTTACTTATCACGAGTCATTACTTATTCATCAAAGTTCAAATTAATCATATAGGTACACGATTTGCCTACATTAGAGTATGTTTTCTTTAAAATCAAATGAAAATTTGCGAGCAAACAGTCCGCAGAAAGGGCAAATAATCCTAGTTGAAAAGTTGAGTTAAAATCAAACAGTTAATAGTTGGAAATTAATTCTAGATTTGCGTTAAACATTGAATGTGAAAGACAATTATGTTTAACTAGCTTTTGCCCTCGACTTTGTGTGCGTAAGTGTTGGTTATAAGTCGGAAGTCCCGGAAAAAGAAGTAGCCTATGTTCTTTAATGGGGTTTTGCGTAAAATTACAACATAGGAATTCTTGGACGATATATAAATTTTGACATTTAAATTCTTACCTGTACACACCTACAATTATAACTCACTGCCTACCTGATATGTTATTTTAGGATTATTATTGTTATCGCTAATTTATTAATTTAATTTATTTTTTAGTTTTAATTCTGTATTTTTAATTTTTAATTGTATGTTGGTGTGCCCTAACAGCCTAGGGTCCATAATTGTACTTTAGCTCTAAGCGTCATAACACCTTTTATACACATTATGGTTCGCAATAAATTAATATGAATACCAGATTTTATCAATATCGGTTCAGTGGTTTAGTCGTGAGAGAGTTACAGACAAACAGACAAAGTTACTTTTATTAATATGAATTGTTCTAGTTGTCTTATAATGGTGTAGTGTTTTGTGGTTTTGATGTTGAATTTCATAGTGTAAATGTTTATGACTCGATAACATCTTTAAAAAAGTTTTATGATGATAGTTATTTATGAAGTTACGATGTAATAAAATGTTTACAAATTGTTTTGTATTTTATGAGTTATTGTATTTGCATTTTATGAGGGCTGCTCTATCTTAAAGTTATGGATGCTGACATTAAAAATTGAATAATAATTCCAATCCATTATTATTCCACTGCAGGGCAAGAGCCTCTTCTCATACAGAGAAGGCTCGAGTATTGATTACTACGCTTGCACAAGGCGGATTGGCGATTTCAGATTTATTTCTATTCGAATATTTTATAAAATTGATTATTTATTTGTTATCTTGACAGTCGTTACGGATAATCAGAAGCCAAGAAGTCTGACAACCAATCTAACCAAGGGGTATCATATTGCCCAGTTACTGGGTTGTGGAGGTCAGATAGGCAGTCGCTCCATGTAAAACACTGGTATTCAGCTGCATCCAGTTAGACTGGAAGCCGACCCCAACATAGTTGGGAAAAGGTTAAGCAGATGATGATTTGTTACGCTTTCACGGCTAAACTACTGAACCGATTTTGCCGAAAGGTACACAGAATTAAACTATAACCCAAAAGAAGGAAAAATGCTACTTTTTGATCCGCAACTGCGTTTGCAGCCGCTATTATCGACATACACGCAGACGAAGTCGCGAGAAAACGCTAGCTAAATATGTATAAGTCCAGGTGCCGACCAGGTCCAGGTGTACAGGTGTCGACACCACTGTGTCGACACCTGTACTGTGTGTGTCATGCGTTGAAAAATGTGAAAATCAATTATATTTTAGAATTCTTTAGAGCCTTCAGAAAAATATCGAAATATTACTCTAAAGTTTTTCATTATAAAGCTATTTATATCTACCTTCTATTTTCAAATGGAACATGTTTCATCATGTGCTCAATGATGTTTTATCTATCCGTTTTTTGTTCGTCCTGTTTATTATTATAATTGTGTCGATTGAGAGTTAGCAGATTGTATTGTTTAGTTTAATTACGAGCAGTACCTGCTGTTACGAGTTTAATTTGTTATGTAAATTACACATAAATCAATTGTGGCCTAAAAAAACGATGAAAAACATAATTAAATGATTAGTGACTTTGATGAAAACTTTTTGATTTACAATCGATTAAATAAAGCTCTGTGTATTCTTAATTGTTCTAGCTCATTCAATTCTGAATTCTGTTTGACACACGTTTTACGAGCTGTCAAAACGTGATTCCCAATTATTTTTGTATGGCAATAGTAAACTGTGACGTCACTATTTCGCCAATTCATTAGAATAACTATTTATTGATTTCCAATCAACATTTTTTTTTTACTGTTAATTAAAAATTTTATCGGCTTTTCATATCAGAGGCCCTTGAGGCGGTTTAAAAACTCTAACACTAGGGTGTGTGCGGTCGTTAGACTTTACTGCCCACACGATAAAGAAGAAGAACTTCGGGTTTTCAGGGCTAGAATAATGTGTTATTTTTAAAGAAGTTGTGTTTTGAAATGATTGGCCCATTATGCATTTTTTATAAACCTTATGTCAATGTTACTAATCTAACATTGACTGAGAGATTTGTAATCAAAATGATAAGTATACTATAAACCTAAGCTTAATAATTTTGCTACAGAAATATAACGCTTTTATTTTACTTTATAAACATCAAAAGAAAAGCGTATTTATCTTACATTTATGATAGACTTCAAATTATGTAATTAGAGAACGTTAAAGGACAAATATTCTTAATTAATATCTTGATTACTTAATTAAGTTCATAAAGGATCTTACAGCGGCGACATGTCTTCTAATTTAGGTCGACGCCCTACTTAAGAATAAGCTTTTAAATAGGTTAATAAAAAAATACAACCGTCGTCCGTCCAACTTTAAAAAAACCACTTTAGATACCACTGAAACCCCGATTAATTTTTCAATTACTATAACATGCGATTTTTGTTGTTTTGAAATCAATAAATAGTAAGTGAATTGAGATGTCAAAAAGTGACGTCATAGTTTAGTATTGCCGTACAAAATCTATGGGAGAATCGCGTTTTCACAGGTCATAAATAATAATATGTCAATTGACTAGCGATGTCATCTACCCAATTGTGTAACTCACTTGGTAGTGCCCTTCAAAAGCTCTTGAGGAGCTACTAAGGGCCGATGCCTGCGGGGGCTGCGGGTTGTTCGAAAGAGACACCGCGCCCCCGGAACGCAAAGGGCACAAGAAGGAACATGGCTGGGTTTTAGTCATTAAAAGTCTGACACTCCCTACGATACAGGAGTAATACCTAGTTTGGGGTAACCATAAAAATAAAACTAACGAATTTTAACACTTACGTGACGTCATATACGTCAAAGTCGAACCTAATTCCCATTCTAAAGTGTACACACACTATCTTCAGATAATACTAGATAATAAACCAGTACTTACTTGTAATGCTAAATTTAACACCCAACTGCAAGCGGACAGAATATACGTAGTCATAAGGTTCGTGTGTATCGTGTTCCTTAGACATCGTAGGTCCCTGGAAATGAGAAAATAATATTAGTACAGGGCAAGGCGAGATGTAAGATACATACGTCTTTTGAGTAAATACCTTACGTAATTATAATTGCTGAAGGACGCTTTTGTTCCTTTATAAGACGAGTTAAAGTTGTGCTGAGACCCGCATAATTCGTAAAGGAGGCCATTTAAACTATTTTAAGTCATACCACTACACACTTAAGAGCTAAATTTAAACAGCATTGTGTTTTTCTCTATTGTAATAAGTACTTATTGAATTTGAACCCGCATTCTAGAACGTAAAGTTTGATTAAAATTTGACTAGTTTAATGAAAATCGAATCACAAATTATGCTTGGCGTTGGTGAGTAGTTCTATTGCAACGGCCTCCGACTACGTCAGGCCGAATTTTGTCGAACCGATTATCGGACCGTTTCAGTAGTTTCATAGTTTCGTGGGATCGACTTTTTGTGGATATTTTGATACGTTGGTATTTTGGCATTTATATTATCTTCTAAAAAAACACAAATAGGGAATATGACTGATATTTTGTTATTTAAAAAAAACATCCTCATTCATGTAATAAACACTTCAGTAAAACTATTTTTCGAGTAACTACAAAATAAAAGCGATATACGATAGCGATCCAAAATTTTTTTCTATCTCGCAAAACGAAATTTAACACGGACTTTATAATTATGGCCGTAATGTTGTATGTGTTGTCACAGGTCATGTCGGATCTATCTGCCTAATCGCGTAATTAATAGTTTTATATCCGCCGTATTTTTTGACCGATTTTAATTTCCCTTTTTGTCATCTTTACTACGGGATTTTCATATTTTGATAATAAATGCGATTTAAAACATCATGCATATTCCTTAATGCGTGACGCGAGCGGACAGCCGAAGTCAGCCTTAACTATAACTAAATAAGCAATGGGCGTACACATGGCACCGCCATTACCGACATTACCGGCGACGGCTGCGGAGCGGGGGGCAGCGGACGGCGAGGCGCGACGGCCGCACCGGCCCCGCACTTCAACTAGACCGGCAAAGACGGCGGACGACACAGCGCATACACCGCGAACTAAAATCCTCATCTGCATAGCATCATTTCTCAAGCCTACTACAGTCCCCTACAGCACCTCAGCACTAACATTAGAGCAACACGATTTGGGCTCCACCAAATTGGTTCTAAGTAGCCCTCTGCTACTCGTAGTTGCTCTGCTTAACGCATTACAGACTTTCAGTGTATTTAACCCTCATTTGTGCCCAACGGGGCACTAATTAGTCCTTTGCCGTTCGTTATAGGCCTTACATAGTGGTTTCTAACTGCGACAGGCAAAGCTTTTTATGTATCTACTAGCTTTTTCCTGCGACTTAGTCAACGTCAAATTTATTATTTATTTTTACAAACTCCGCCCCTAAGATGACCCACTGACCGAAAGCTTACTTTCTTTAGATTTGATACTCACGAGAACCGCACATTTTTCGGGGATAAAAAGTTTTCTATGTATTATTCCACACTACAATCTATCTCAATCCCAAATTTCATCCAAATCCGTTATGCCATTTAAGCCTGAAAGAGTTACAAACATCCATCCATTCATTTATCCATTCTCACAAACTTTCGCATTTATAATATTAGTATGATACATACGTGACACACACAGGCAGGTCTATCTATAATCTTTTTAAATCCGTCGTAGGTAAACTGACACGACCATGCAGACACGACTGGCATGATCTAGAATTCTAGATAATAAATAATATGAAACTTTAGATTCAACGCCTGTGCCATGCCCGACACCGTGTCTACCACGTGTGTCTGTACCATTATATAATAGAGCTTTAGCAAATATACATTTTCATTTTAACATTTCATCGTAGGTAAAGGTTAGTTTTTTAAATTGAAAACTTGTATGTTTACTTTATTGTTTAGTATTGTGTTATAAATTCGGGGCAGCTCAGAGGTTAATACTTTTTATATTTATCTAAGTAACTTTAGCATAATTAATGTTTTCATGTTCATATAATGTTATTTAATTTTAGGTTGGATAAGCTTACAAGAGTCAAAAGCAAACCTATCACAAATAAAATAAAATAAACTAAAAGATTTAATAAAATAGCTGTCATTGACAGTATCCAGTTTAATACAACATTTCATAAGTCCCAAATAATAAAAATCTTTTAGTGTATGGGTAATTTCACGGTACATACGCAGTGTCTTCTTGAATCGCTTACTAGAGATATTATACTGCATCGATGTTTATTTTTGATGCACTTTATACTTTAGCAATGAACTTTACAGTTTAGCAAAGAATTTAACATCTTTTACAACAAGAATGCTTTAAAAACCAAGCTTTTAAACTATTTAGTAAAGCTGCAACATAAGAGCATATTTTATGGCTATATATGCAGTACATATACAAGGCAAGTACCGTGGCTCTTCTCAAAGTTATAATGGAGTATGTGTAGTAGTTGTGACAAATTGCAGACAGGCATAACCACCCACTGCTTAGTTACTAACTTATATTTCTTGAGAAGACTGATTTTATGCGCAGTTTCTTTGCAAGCATTGAAATATTATGCGAGCATTATAATATCTACTGGCTTCTGCCCGCGATTTCGTTCGCGTGCTTTTTTCACTCGCGTTAAGTAACGTCTTTGGTGACTGTTCCGCTCCTGTGTGTCGTAGCGTGATGTTATAATATTATTCTTCATGAATCCGGCTATCATATACAAAAAGTTTTTTTCCAATCCATCTCATACTTTTAGAGATTAGCACGTTTAAACAAATAAACAAACATGCAAATTAACAAAAAAAGCTTCAGCTTAATTATATAATAGTAAGCTATGTAATAAGTAG
Organism: Caradrina clavipalpis; assembly: GCA_932526535.1. Classification (NCBI taxonomy): domain Eukaryota; kingdom Metazoa; phylum Arthropoda; class Insecta; order Lepidoptera; family Noctuidae; genus Caradrina; species Caradrina clavipalpis. The sequence continues at coordinate 7,683,165 of OW052103.1, forward strand.
ATGAAAGACTGACACAAGGGCTAATACGAACACTCGTGATGTGTAATTAATATTACAGGTATTTTTTTTTTGCAAATAAAAGATAAAAACTTATTAATAAAGTGTTCCTTACGAAATGTAGTACCTATCATAAGTCATTCTATTACTGTGTATAAAAATAAGTTTTTAATTAATAATTGCGAACTTTAATAACAAATGGGTGAGCACTAATTCTCAGAGTATTTTGCCACTAATGGAAACAGTTTCGTTCGTCCATGTCAGCCATTTCACGTATGATATGAGATGTTATTATGCTTTGATCGCATCGTTTGAATGTATGATGTTAGTAAACGGCCATAATACCTCGTGTAGCTTGCCAAAAGTGGTATTCACCATTCACCATATTATCGCCATAATGTCAAGGGTTATGTCAGAGCTTTGAATGTGCCACTCATAACAATGGTCTGTTTAGTGGAATGACAAACGGGTGTATTATATTTGACCAGCTTTAATAATCGGTATGTTTGGAACGCGTAGAAACTATATGCGTTTACGCACACGGTTGATTTCTGGACCAATTAACAGGCTGATTTTTACAGATTTATCCTCGCCGACAAAGAAATCTGTCCAAAATCGGTCCGAAAATCGGTCAAAAAGTCGGTAGTGTGCGGGGACGCTTTAGATATATGCAATAAATGTATAAATATACATGGAGAGGGCTATGCTCGGGGTCTTCCTACAAGATTGAATCGGAAATGAGGAGATCCTCAGAAAAACTAAGGTAACCGACAGCTTGTAAAATTGCGAAACTCAAGTGGCAAAGGGCAGGGTACATAGGTCGTAGAGCAGACGCCATTAGGGTTGTAAGGTTCACGAGTGGCGACCATGCACCGAAAACCGCAGTGCAGGAAGGCTCCGAGGTGGACCGACGATCTGGTCAAGATCAGGAGAAATCGCTGGATGAGGGCAAAGCAGGACTGGTCATTGTGGCTATCTTTAGGGAGGCCTAAGTCCTTTGTCTAGCAGTGGACGTCGTTCGGTTGATATTAGGATGACGAGATAGATATTTGTGTTACGTTATACATTTTTTTTAAGGAAAGTTTATTGAAGCACACAAGCACAAAAGATTCCACAGAAACGTCACAATTTACAAAAGCCTGTCTTTGTTTGAATACATTTTAAATCCGAAAATATTGTCTATAATAATATCGTTTGTTGATGTTTTGATACACTGATGGATACATCGTAAACTTTAGTATGCGAGCGATATTATAGCGGCAATAACATCTTGGCTCGGTACCTATTACTCTTCATAAATGGAAGTATAAATTTTAGATGGCCATTAAATTGACACTGGATGCTGCAGTAACCGTTCCATACAGATTTGGTAAGTAAACAGAACGGGGAAGCGATTTATAAATATAACAAAGAGAATTTTAGCTATATTTGAGCTCCAATATGGGTTTTATATGTAAGTACTTAAACACAGCGCCTTTTAAGATTGTCTCATACACCACCACAATATGATTTACGAGTTTTCTTTCGTAGGAAATATTTCGGAAATTATTTCGGAATTACTGCCTCAGGCTTTATTTTGCTCTGCCGGGGCTGCGGGTTGTTCGAAAGAGATACCGCGCCCCCGGAACGCAAAGGGCACAAGAAGTAACATGGATGGATTTTGGTCAGTAAAAGTCTGACACTCCCACCCACCCTTTCCAGGGCGGGGGAAGTCATTTGATGATATCCCATCTTTAAAAAAAAAAGGTTTCATTTTGCTCAATGTGTCTATTTGTATGTAAACAGCTTGCCTGTCTTTTATCATAACCTATTTTGAAGTTAGTACATTACGAAACCTTTACTTAAAAAGTTGGCAGGTTAATCTAATTTAAGCAAACATGACTTTTTGCAAAAATAATTAGTTACCTTATCTACTTTAAGCACCACTTTTATATTTTCCACAAAAAAAGATAAAAGATAATGTACCTAATAGAGAAAGAACAACCACAATAGAGTTCTCGAGAACTTCATCTGAGTTCTTATTGTTAAGGAAAATGAAGAATATTTTTTTATTTGTAACGAAGTTCTCATTTGTGTTTCCGATTGTACTTGTAATGAGCACAGATAGTTGGTCGTTATGATCTCATATTACGACTCTTTACTTATACACGCTTATTTTTACATCGTTCTGAAACCGAAAACCATAAGTTCTATCATAATAACAGAAACTATTGGCACTATTATTTTCAATGGTAACAAAAAAAAGACACGAAAATTTTATAAATAAAATATAAATATACCAACACGCCTGTATTCCCCGAAGGGTTAGGCAGAGGTGTGCTAATGTACACCCACAGTTCGCCGGTATATTTAGGTCCCATGTAATAGGGGGCGAGCCTATTGCCATTAATCGGGCACAAATCCAAACTCTGAGCTGCTACTGAGAATTTCATAGAAAAACCCAATAACACTTTTTGCTCGACCTGGGAATCGAACCCGGGACCCCTTGCACAGCAGTCCCACTTGCGACCACGAGACCAACGGGGCAGATCTAAAATTTTATTTGTGAAATAGTGAGAACTCGAAGTAGCGCTTCCTTGCAGTCAATTCATATTTGTGTGTAAACCTTATCGACTACACATGCGAACGGTATCCTTTGAAAAATTCCATTTATCGATCAGAAAGAAGAGCCATTTAACTCGGAATAAAAAAAAATGTGATAAGTTTCCAAGGTCGTGACATCTTAAAAAAATAACAAAGCCTATTATAGTATCTATGACTCGACTGGAGTTCCTGTGTTTCGGCTCCAGAAAGATGTAAAAGTGACCGTGTATAATGTAACAAGGGTGTGTGTGCACATCGTAAGGCAGTATAAACGTTTGCATCTACGCTGTTATTTTGAAAAAGGTTTCTCAAGGGGTACATTTTGCTTCATCTCTCGAGCCTAAATTTTTCACCCGATTTAACCCATCTACATACTTAACTTGGTAGGGTTTTAAAGATTTTTGGTAAATATAATAAATAGATTCACATAATTAGACGGAAAGGATCGTATGACGTAAATTGGGTATTTAAATTAACCCTGGTTTACTGAGTCAAAACTTGAACGTTGGTTTTACCTTCAGAAATTTGCAGAATTTTATTTATTCCAGTGAATATTATTTGTGCTAGAAGAAAACATTCCATTAAGATACAAGAGCTATTTCTACTGTATTTAATTTTCAAAACGCTATCTCTATTCTATAGAAACGTTTTCTACCGCTTCACCTGCACAAAAGAACCTCTTTTAGCAATGAAGTAGAAAAAGAAAACTCTTTTAAAAGATAACCATAAAAAAAGATTATTTGAGAAAAAAAGAAAAAAGCGAAATTCATCGACGCTTCATTTGAAATTCAATTTGTGAAATTGTAAAAGGTACGCGATTCGTTGTCGGTTAGGCGCAAAATTGATATCATTACGAACCACAATTTCGTGTAAACAAATTACATTAATGTGACAACACTGGCTGTTTGAAATGTGACGTTCAATTGTTTTCATAATCCGTGAAACGCGTCGAGTTGGCGACGTTAATTCAGAGGTTTAATATTCAATTATTTTCGAAATTATTTAGCAAACAAACGAGATTATTATGTGAAATAAATCGTGACGATAATTTATTGTGTTCGTTGTTTGTTTTCTTTTAGCAGAATTCTTGCAAATACGAGAAAAAGTATTTGTTGTTTATTAAAGCGCGACTGCTACGCTAGAGGTCTTGGGTTTGATTCCCAGGTCGAGCAAATAGAGTTACTGGGTTTTTTTATGAAATTCTCAGTAAATGGCAATAGGCACGCCGCATGGGATCTAAAACATAGCGGCGGACTGTGCATTGGTACACCTTTGCCTAACCCTTCGGGGAATACAGGCGTGATGGTATGTATGTGTTGTAAATACGAGCAAAGTAATTGTTGTTTATTTAATATGAAATGTATTCAAAGGGACCCTTGATTTCCTTTCAAATGTCCTACAACTGACCCTTTAGTAATGACTAGCATTTTATCCAAAAGCCAGAATAATGAGAGGGACATTGTCCAAATAGGGGGACACGCATTACAGTTACAAATTATTGTATTAACCTTACACAGAGAAGGTTTCTCAGTAAATAGATGGAGACCTCATCTAGTTACGTAATGTAGTAGAAACTTGAACTCCATTTACAACAAGGTATGTCGGTAACTAGGTAACCGTAGGAAAATGTTGTTCAAGAGAAAATTACTATTGTACATTTTTTAAAGCAAAATACTCCTTGAATACAAACTTATGTAAATGAGCTTTGATGTGTCGTGATTACGTTTGTTAATCCTACGAGTACTTCCTACTAATATTATAAATGCGAAAGTTTGTGAGGATGGATGGATGTTTGTTGCTCTGTCACGCTTAAATGGCTGAACGGATCTGGCTGAAAATGGGCACTGAGATAGATTGTAGTGTTGAATAACACATAGGATGCTTTTTATCCCGGAAAAGTGTACGGTTCCCGTGGGATAATATATTAAATTTGACGCTAACGAAGCTGCGGCCAGAAGCTAGTAAAAATAATAATATGGATCTCGACAATACTCGACATTTAGAATATGAGTACAGCAGTCATTGTGCCCATAGCCGTAACGATGGGATAATAGCCAAGAGCCTCGACCAACACCTGCGGAGGCCCTTGTATGGAGGTTGGATCAAGGGCTTCATTCAAAAAGGGGATTACTGGACATGACGCGTATTGTTAGGAGATTCTTCTCTCAAGAGCCGTGACCAGTGGTAGCTTGGCCCTAGTTCCCGGTACCGGTGAGATTTTTTATTTTTTGGTTATTGTCATTTAAAAATGTAATCTACATACATTTACCTTATGTCTAAATTTCAACGGTAATATTTCAAGTACACTTAACGCTCAGGGGTGATTGTTTAAGTTATTTTTAATTATACAGATGGTTCAGTATTATTTTGGCGTGCGTATAAAAAATGGTGTAAGACATTTTCAGTTAATGAAAAATCTATTTTTATTGTAAAATTTGAGAGTAAATTTTTCAGCTATAGTTATCTCCCCGTTGAATTTCAAAGACTAAATAAAACAACGTGTCCATAATTCGATCTTTTTTAAATTCTGCCAGATTTTATTTTATTTTTATTAAATGAAAATTGATAAATCGAATCACGTGATACGTTTAAGTAGAAGAGAAAATAAAAAAAATCTTTTGCAAAAACTTTGGCAATCAAAACTCAATCAAATTCTTACCTTGAGCCAGAGTTCATTTTAACAATAATAGTAATTATTTGTTTTTTTTTGAATTCTCGATTTTACATATTATTATTATTATTTATTATTTGTTTATCTTTTATATGTGGTATTATATGGTAAATCAGACACGCACCGTGACGGCTGGTTTGAGGTGACGAAAATAATATTTGGAAGAATAATAATATAAGTTTGAAAACGCCAATACATCTTGAGCAGGAGTGGTGATCAATGCTTATGCCTTCTCTAAATGAGAAGAACCTGTTGCCCAGCGGTAGTGGGACATGATAGGCTATATAAAAATGGTAAATAAATTGTATTCTATCTAATCTAATCTTCGGGGAATAGTGCTAGATGAACGTTACTTATTTATTTTTCGATTAAATATGTGTTATGCTGAGATATTGGCGTTTTATTTACCGTCAGTTATATTATTTTAAGCTAACAATAAATAATAACAATGTTGCTGATAGATATTAGGATCAATATGCTATAATAAAGCTTAATTTGAAGTCCCTAAGTAAAAGTAACACAATATTTGTGTAACAAATCATTAATTAGAATTGTTCAATGTTAACAATACGAAACAAACAAATAAATAAGTTTACGCATTGAATTCGATTCACGTCAATTTAAAATGTAAACCAATGGGAATAATGGATTAATAATAATATCAGCCTATAATGGTCCCACTGCATGGCAAAGGCTTTTTCTTATATAGAGAAGGCACGAGCATTGATCACCACGTTTGCTTAAGACAGATTGGCGATTTTAGGCTTATATTAATTATAAATCAAATAAGGTTTCCCTATGATGTAGTCTTTTAATAAAATCAGTGATATCCAATAAAGTTTAAATTGGACATCACTGATGTCGGTGAAAGTAAGTACATCATTATAAATAAATATCATTATGAATTAATTATGCATGAGAGGCCTTAATAAGCTTACTCCGAATTATGTGTAAGTGTATTGTTTTGTTTATTGTGTCAAAATGGGTAATAATTTATCTTCAATAGATAAAAGAAATAAAAGGGGTAAATAAGTGTTTATTTGACTAAAATGTTGTGACGCGTCTCGATATAAGCCAACCCCTTACGAGACTAGTCTGACAACCTAACGATGTGACAGTGATGTAATTCTCTAGACATTTATTGGATACGCCTCGAAAGCTCTTCAAGTTTTTGTGAAGCTCTTGGGAATAAAATATTCGTTTTAACTGTACATGATACAGTTAACACGACGAAAATGTATAATGTATTTTACTATTTTGTGGAGGTTTATTGTTAAGAGACTCATTCGTGAAGCACGCAAAGTCGTTGATCCGGGCTGTCATTCTTAGATGTTTGACAGCTGTCAGATTTTCGGAGTTCTGAATAACCTTAAAGTAGTCAGAAGCCAAAAAGTCTGACAGTCAGTCTTACCAAGAGGTATCGTGGTACTTAGTCACTGAGTTGTGGAGATCTGATAGGCAGTCGCTTCATGTTCATTGTTATTTTTCTTGATTGGACTGGGAGGCGACTTCAACATAGTTTTGAAAAGGCTAGGCAGATGATGATGATCTATCGTGGCGATGCAGTTGGAAACTTAATTAAACTGACATCGAATCCCACCAAATGCAATTCTGACTAAATCATAATTATAAAAGATAAGAAAAGTTTACTACCTTTTAAGTCATCAGAGGGTAAAAGATAAAATCAAAGCAAAACAGAAATCATGTCTGTGACCGTATCTAGTGCAAACACGGGTTCCTAATCGGAATCGATTCCATACCCTTATTTAAAGCAGCATCCTGACGACGATTTTATCTTACGGATTCCGGTGCTCTGGCCTAAAATCCGGGATTAGCTCCCCTGTACACTTTGTTTCTATTTAGGCCCAAGATCTTTGTAATGGTAGCTTTTGGCCACACTACTTAGAAGATAAACACACGCAGCGTCTGGGTTGTTTCAATGTAAATAATGCGGCTGAATACGAATATATCGGTTTAGGAACGTCGTATTTGGGTTTCTGAGGATGCGAACTTTATTCTGGTTGTATGTGTCTAGGCCCGTTTTTATTACTGTTATTTTTCTAAAAACCAAATTTAACTACTTATGTCAAGTGGGTATTGTGATTAAAATCTATCCTAATAAAATATAGTTATAGTAAGTTGTAGTGGTAGTTAAGTAATGAAATAAAGCTGAAGAGTTTCTGTGTTTGTTTGTGTATGTCTTTAACCGCACTAATCACTGAAACTACCAGGCGGATTGGAAAAAATAATTTTGGCTAAATTAGCCAAATTCATGAGGAATAGTATAGGCTATTATACCATCACGCTACGACCCACGGAGTGAAGCAGTAACCAAAGAACGAATAATTTTACAAAATTGGTAAAATACGTATTGTAAATTCAGGTTCATGTTTTCTAAAGGTTAATTGACCGCAAATAAATATGTAGAGAGACCTAATAAAAGAAATGTGAGTCAACCCACTCGTATCATGTTAGTTTATCTTCTGAGTAAATATAAAGGAGCGTCATAAAACGGAGAAATTATTCATGAGCGTTCACCGGACATTTACATTAATGTTTGGACATTTTGTCGAGTCAGCTTAGTGTCTAATGATAATCGAATGAAGCTAGTTTTAGCCACCTATTAGTTGCTGGATTCATGACTAAGAATTTTACTGTATTTAATTAAAGTTAGTTTAGTTTGTAATAGTTCTATTAAGCTAATACAAATTTACAGATTAAGCTTTGTATTGAGTTTCAAAGTAAATTTTGTTGAGGCTATTCAGATATTTTTGTTTTTGTTGTATTCAACTGAAATACTGTAGCCAAATAAATGTGGTAAATATAATTATTTGAACTGCTTGGGTTTATTTATTTTACATGGGATTTAATGTTATTTGTGTTTTCGTTAGACGCAGCTCTTTGCATCTACTTATCTAAAGAGGTTCCTAATAAAAAATGTCTTACTGAAAAATAGACAAACGACTAACTGGGAGGAAATTCTACTCAATTTTAGGAACGATCGCAATGTAATCTTAGTCCTAATATATCAAAATACCTATAATTTATGCAACAACATTTTTTGACATAGATTTTCGCTGAGGTATAATTGCGACCAGATTTTGAACTAGACATGAATATGACTAGAATTGACCTTCTGACCCTTTTAAGGTTCCGATGTTCATTTTGAGGTAGTACGAAACTTTAAAAAAATATTCTACAGTTGAATCACCTTTTCAATTCGTTGCACAAAATATTGATCTGCTATCAAACATTTTCTTTGACAAGTATGATTGATCTGCAAATGTGTGTTTTAAACTATCTCGCGTTCAGATCTCAGTTCAGTAGCCTACTTATGATGTCTTTATATCTACTTTGCTGATAATCTGCAAATCATACTATAACTAGTTCTGAAAGATAATCACTAAGGTTTAGAATTTCTGTTTAAATTGAAGAAATAATATCTTGTGTGAAGATTTTATCGATTTTAATTCTTATTGCTATTTGTATAGAGTTTTTTTAGACCGCGCACACTGGGGACTGACCTTTTGGTGTAAGTCACGTGGTTTGATGTCCCTTATTACGTATAGTGTAAGAATCAGAGTACACAGAACAGCAATAACTTTAAGCTGTTTTTATGAATTAATTGATATTGAACTACAATATATCTATACTAATATTCAAAAGAGGAAAAGTTTGTTTGTTTTTTATTTGTAAGAGGTAATGTCTAGAAGTATTTGCCCGGTTACAACATTTTTACCACTGTGAGGAAGGTACACAGTTGGAGAAGACGAAGTCACGGATAGAAGCTAGTTACAAATACAGTTGAGTGTGCAAGATAATTATAATTTCACACCGCATTTACTACCTCGGAAGCACTTAAGCAATTTTCAACTCTATCTCGGTTGTAATTTAGTTTATTATACATTAATGATTGAAAACTAACTGAAGTTAGTAGTAGGACTTACAATTTTAATGAAAAACATGATAAGTACTCCATTATTTTTGTTTTGTCAAGAAAAACGTTTCATACTATCTCGCTCAAGTGTCTCACAATAAAATTTATTACGTGATGTCTGCAAATGAACTGTCTAGCGCGTTGTGTCAGACATAAGTGTCGCAATTTAGAAACAATACGAAAAATAACACTAGTTGTTCGCAATCGAGACAAAAGAATTTTATATAAAATAATATTTAATAAGAATTATAAAACGTTTTGTTTGTTATTTTATAAAATAAAAATGTTGTAGGTTTTTATTTTGTACTAAGAAATTATAAAATATGGAGTAACTAGTTGATAGAGTTCTTCTAATTTAACTTGAGGTAATAAATCAAGAGGGCAAGTGTACTAACTTTTAAGTACGATTGTAATCTAATCTCAGTCTCAATCTATCAAAAATTAGTTTAATTTACTTATATTTTTAACATTGATTTCACTGAGATGAAATTGCACCCAGAATTTAAACACTTTTAATTTTTGAAATTTTCTATCCGTTAATCTACTTTTTATATTTTCAAGTTAATGTTAAATGTTTATCACATATCGATTTAGAATATAAATATTTTGGCAGCAAAACCAAAGATATTTTAAATTTTAAGTACCTACCGTTACATACACAGTAAATCAGCGCCACGTTGGGAACGCGTTGCAAGCACACTTACTTGAAGTAAAGGAACACGAACACGGCGAGTGACAGCACGGCGAGGCTGAGCGAGTAGCCGGCGAGGTAGATAAGGCTCGTGACGTCAGTCGGCGACACGTTGGGGACGCGTTCCGTGCAGTTCGCGTAGTTTGAGTAATTCCGCCATTCGCCGCCGTCCATGCAAAATCGTGATGCGTTTTCTGTATCATAAATAAATAAATTAGGGGTCGATCTTAGTAGACTGTTTCAAAGTAAATTTGTTCTTGAATCTATGACTAGTTGCATCTTATGACTTAGAAATTTTCTATACAATACACGAGGGACAGCTATTTAATACATGGTCAAAATATATCACGTAAAATCCTTTCTAGGTGAAACTAAAACCGTTGTAAAAGTTTTCGTTCGATATGCTTGCCAATAGTTGTGTGCTCTATTTAGTTCCTCGATTTATATCGGTGTAATAAAAGGCCTCCAACAGTCAAAGTAGATCTAAAAGCTCGGAAAAGCTAAGAATACTATCCAAAAATTTCAATGTGCATCCAAAATTAATGCTTAAATAAAATAAATCCAACATCAATACAATTAGGTACTCCTAGAAATGGAAGATTATTTAGACATGTGTTGATTCGAATTAATAGAACTACACTAAATTAAAATAATCATTAAGTTAGTACTGAATGAGTACTAACTTTTTTACAAGCTTTTAATTACCTAACTAAGATGTAACAATGTTGAAACTAATAAAAAATGTAACATCACAATGTACTCTATAAACAATATTAAGTTTTGCATCCAAGAGTAAAATTCCACAGCCTTGATGCACTCCTGCACAAAATATTTCAAGCGATTACAAAGAGGATTTTCTCACGACTTGTTTGTACGATATTATTCAGAAACGCGATGGAGGGATTTTCTGCGAGGTTATATCTACTTTTTTAATACAATAGCTGATGCTTTTTATTTTCTCCTTCTGCTATAAATTGAACACTTTTTTAGTGTTTTCATACTTTGTCTTTGGATAATGGATATAGTCGCGATGCCTCGTATGTATTTGTTTTTTAAACCGGTGGTGGGTTCATCTGGGAAGTACCAATGTGACTTTTTCAATTCAATGTAACTCCTAACACACCATCACGCCTGTATTCCCTGAAGTGTTAGGCAGAGGTGGCGCAGGTCGAGCAGTGTTATTGGGTTGTTCTATGAAATTCTCAGTAGCGGCTCGGTGTTAAAATTTGTGCCCGGTTAATGGCAATGGGCTCACACACCCCGTATTATATGGGATCTAAACATACCAGCGAACTGTGGGTGTACATTGGTATTACTCTGCCTTACCCTTCGGGGAACACAGGCGTGGACCACCACGAAGCCGAAGCACCAAGAATGCACCAAGAATAAATTATATACATACATACCAATGTATGTATATAATTTATTCTTTCATCCGAACATTAACCTCTCGAAATAAACCAAGGCCTAAGTTCGACAGTTGTACGTATATAGGTAGGAGGAGATTTTGTATCAATCCAGAAAAGTAGACGCCATCGTATTGCAAAAAAAAAAACACAGCTACTATTTCTAAACATTATTTTATCATCATCATCATCTCAGCCATAGGACGTCCACTGCTGAACATAGGCCTCCCCTTTAGATCATTTCATTGATTATTTTATATCTCGAAGAAAATCGTCAGTTAGTTCGAGTAAGCCCCTATGAAGTATAACGTATTGAGATGCACTCAAACGTGGTAGTTATTATCGTTGCATTGAACACTTCAGTCGTTGCAACGGGTCTATCTGTTTTCACAACAAAACTAACGATGCCGGGAACAGTTGCTATTTGTATCGCTTTTGTTTTCGAGACATTTTAGTACGACAAATAATAATAGCTCTTTGAAAGCGTTTTTGTTATTGGAGAACACTGGGAAATGAAGCTGTATTTTCTTTTTTTATGTTCGGCTCTAGTTTCAGGCAGTATATTTAGTTTCAACAATAGGAACTTTAAAAGTGTATTTAGTTGGTTTGAGGATCGGTGGTACCAACACTGCACTTTTTTAAGGATGTGAAATCATCAAAATCTTTCTATCTGAGCGGAGCGGAAGGGAGTGTCGGGATCTTACTGACTAAAACCTATCCGTGTTCTTCCTAGTGCCCTTTACAGTGCATGGCCAAGCTCCGCAACTCTGGGCCAACACCGTACCTACATTAATTTCATTGCGGTGCGCCTTCTTTTCCTGTAACAGTTAACCAAGTTACGTGGTTGGCCCCACGGCTACGTCAAAGGAACATTTTATCTAATAGGTACCTACCCTTTATGTACAACATAGTTATTGTTGCAATATAGTCATTGGCTTTGTCGGAACTTGAACTAAGTGGAAGGCATTTTAGAGAAATAAAATCATAGCTTTCCGATTAACCTTGAACTAAAACATAAGCAATGTTAACCCATATTCGAATTAAGAAAGTACGTACGGCTCTGTCGCAGTCTGATAAAAATATAATATGACCGAAGTGGTGAAAAGTGGTAAATATTAGATTGGTTTAAAAATGAGGAAGATTATCAAGAAACATCACTTGATCTTTTAAATTGAGGATATAATAAGTAACATTTAGTTTTAGAATTTCTAAACTATTTGTGAAAAGGGATTGTAATATGCAAAAACAAAAGAATGAGAAAACTTGAATGAAATACCGAGAGTTAAATAGTAACAATTTTCCTCTATTCAATGACATTTATATCATAGCCAATTTACACGCCGAAAAACTTCGCGAGATTCTGCACGAAATCCGTGGAAATCCGTCGACACCACGTGACGCGTTGTTTACATATTTGGAGCGACGTAATAAAGGATTAGAGATTAACTTACGTGTGTCATCGTACTGGACGCCGTGGAACTCGCTGAAGCAGCGCTGCACCGCCAGCGTGTTCCACGGCGTCGGGTCCCAGCACAGCAGCCCATCGTAGTACGCGGGGCAGAACCCCTGCTGTACCAACTGCTCATTCTTCGCCGCGCACTCCTCACTCGCATTCTCTAATATCTCCGTATCAAAGGTCGTTAGGTCCTCCAGCTTGACGACTTGAAATCTCTCTCGACTAGGAATTTGAGCTAATTAGCTTTGGTTTGTTCTTTGGCTTGTCTTTTAACACTAATATTAACACTTGTTCACATGAATTGTCACTGTCACCGGTCTATCTGTGTTCTCGTTCCATCGCGCCATCCGCGGCAAGTGGTGTGGAGCAGTGGGCACGCTCGAGTCTCAGGTGTATCGTTCGGCGCGCCGCAGCCGAGCGGAGTCTGTGCAGCGCCTCTGAGTCCCCAGTAAGAACGTTACCATGATAACGTTGTTTGCTCGCGGCTTGTGTTCTAACTTATCAAGTGATAACGTTCCGAGAGCAAACATCGGCAGTCTGTGCGAGTATTTGCGTATCGTGCAAGGAACTTTAGTTTTTAATTTAATTTCCTTCGCCCCATTTAAGCCTTGTTGTCCGTGCAACCTGCAAGAAGACACCTTTGGTCATGTTATCTTGTAGATAAGTTGTGTACACACTGTTTATGAGTTATTATTTGATACAGTCGTAATGTGTTCTCAGTTAGTATTCAAGGAGCGTGCTATAGATAACAAATACGTGGTACTATCACCGTATCATATATAGGCAACATATATAAATATTGAACAAGAATGGTAGTGTTTTGATTGCTGTAATTCAGTATTCTTATCTACGATAGAGATATTTAATTAAATAATTCACCCGACGTTATGGGGAAGCATTATTGGACAGCGGTGGCAAATGCCGGTGTGGTATTTAGGTCACGGGTTCGATCGTCAGGTCGGCCAAAAAGTAATTGGGTTTTTCTGGCTAAAGGTCCGCCCTCTATTAAGGTTAACTATGCTCTATACTGATGTAATGCCTCTCGTAGATTTGAATGAAGATGTAAAACAAAGAATATGAAGGCTTACGCAGTTATAAAAATAGAATAAAATTAATATGTAGGAATGTGGAAATCACACATGATACGGTCAATTAATTATTATAATTAGCAGGTAAATATAGTACTTATTAAATCTTAAGCTTAACGCTTAAACGTTTACGCATGTAAACAAAGTCTAACTCTGTAAATAGATAGAGATGGTCTTGGGAACTGGATTGAGTAGATTTAGTTCATCGTTCGTTTAGTTCATCGTTATTGTAGTCCATCATTCTTTTAGTCTATCGTTATTTTAGCTCATCGATATTTGACTTTATCTTTCTTCTATGACATCGTTCTTTTATTAGGTATCCTACTAACTTCTGACAACGACTTCATCCTCGTCAAATTTGAAATATTATCCCATGGGAATCTTAAATTTTTCCGTTTTAAAAAGGATCCTGTGTTATTCCACACTATAATCTATCTCAATGTCAAATTTCATCCAGATCAGTTCAGCCGTTTAAGCGTGAAAGAGTAACAAACATCCATCCATCCATTCTTACTAACTTTCGCATAATAATACTAGTAGGATTGGCATGTTATATAATGCTTTTGCTATATTTTTTTCCACCAATTTCTGTCGAAGGGCTTTCGGTACTGGGAATCTAATGAGCTACGATGAATCAGCAACAAAATTTTTAGCAGGTACAACCGAAGACAATGACGGCTGACCATTAAACTTTTCAACCTTATTACTAAGGGCGTAAGGGTGAAATGTGATTCACCGCGATTGTACATAGCTACTGCAGATTTAACAAAAGAAAGTAAAGACATTGTTTTACGGTTAAAGTCTTTGTTCGCCCACGTCAAACAACCGGTGACAGATTTTTCTGTCGGAGAGAGACGGTTCGATAATCGGTCCCACAAAATGTCGGACGTAGATGAAGGCATTACACGGGTCAATCTCTTACAGGATTCGTACTTAATGAAAATTTTATACATTTAATCTCTTTAATTAAATTTGTATAAACTTCATTTACTTGTGGCGTTCTTTTGCACTTATTCCAACACTACAAGTACAGCATTATTTATAGTTACATAATACCTGGTATTTGGTTAGAGCTATACAAATATCGATACATGTCGGTTGGTATATCCGCTTTAACTAAATGCAATTAGCTGCACTGTTCATTAACAGACAGATGATAGGTATCAATGTGAACAGGCAGCTTGTAATTAGCTGTCTATAATAATATTACTGAGCTGTATGTTCGTTTGTACGCGTCAATCTCTGGAATTACTGGTACGATTATGGAATTTGTTGATTGTTTTCCATGATTGATATAGTCTTTATAAAACATTGGGTTCCGTAAAAAAAGTTGTAAAGAAGCTGCACAAGTATTGTATTAATCAAATCAAATCGAAGCATTTATTTCAATTAGACCATTTACAGGCACTTTTTAATTTTCAAGAAGTTACAGTTTAAAATTGGAGCTAGTTGCTCGTTCCAAAACGTAGGTCTCTTTGGAGAAGAACGAGCAAGAAACTCCATGGACACTGTTCGCGACGGCACGTCACCATATAGTGATAGTTTGATAGTAAATAGAACAATATAGACTCATATAGACTTATAGTTAAAATCAGTGTAACGTTTCAGAGTAAATAGTACTATGTAACTTCGTAGTAGGAGTCGTTCCCACGCTCCACAGTGTAATGCGTTTAAATAGGCAACCTATAGTGCTTAAATAGTGTCTAGATTCAAGTTTGTGTGTAAAACCGTAAGTACAGCGCTCTTTGTATCATCTATTAAGTGGGTAGTTCATAGTATATAGTTTTGCTCATAGTGCGTCCAGGTACCCTAGATTGAGACCTAGCCCTGGACCTAACTTTCATAGTCATAGTGTTTCAGTAGCCCACTTGATAGACGTTGCAAGGCGCGCGTACATAGTTTGTTGTTTTAAATAAATGATTATTTTTTCGTCGTTTCATTTATAGAGGTGTGACACACTCAAATAGAAGGATAGGTCGAATGTAAGCCCTAGGTCATGTAATAGTATAGTCAGGCTACCTAAAGCCACTTGTAACTAGGGTCCTACTATAGTGTTTCATGAAACAGTAACCCGTAAAGTTAAATAATAGTCCCATTTTCTTAGAATATTTTGCTTTACACCTGCTATAGTTTTTCAGTTTTATAGATGCAATCGGGGTTACAGTTTCATGAGACGGACGCTTTCAGGAGGATTCTAATGATAGGTCACACACCATAGTTTTATAGTATTTTAATAGAGAAAACACACAATTTACACACAAACATTGTAAAAATATTTATAAATAAAGAGACTAATTAGCAAGCGGTCTGCGGTTCTCGTTACGGTAAAGTTTCGTGGTACTTAGGCGCACGCGCAAAAACCACGAATTTGTAGTCATTGGCAAGGAACTTTTAAAGCGCCCTCTATCGCACTAATGTACTCCTGAAGGATTACGCAGACCGCTTCCTGAAACGTTATGAAGACTTATTAGCCGAATGACTTTAATTTCAACATAGAAACCTCTTCCCTTACACAGCGCCTGGCGCACTTCGAACACTCAGAAACTTCAACACTTCAAGGAAATCACTCCGGAACCTATAGGTGTAGGACGTCAGCGCCGTCTGGAAGTATTCGTAACCCATAGTATCCAGCGATCACGCCCGTCCGGCACATTTTATGGTCCTGTCGAGCCGGATATTTCATTGAAGATCGCAACTGAAGTCTGACATCAAGATGCCGATTACAAGATCGCAAGGCAAGACACCTGAAGCATGGACAGTGGAAGTGGGACATAGTGCTACAGCCATACGACATCAGCTACCTCCGCGTTCACCGTCCACCACCGAAGGCATCGAACGACAGCCGGCCCCCCCAACCCCGCGGGGGGGTGAAGACTCACCTGCGCCTACACAATCCGAAGGGACAGAGCGAACAGAACCAGTAGCTTCCAAACCCAGGAAGGGTACCAGAATAGAAGAGGGAAATTCAGACAGAACACTGAAACCTACCGATAGAAGCCGACCCATGCCAATGACTACCCGGGGTGACGCCCGTATCGAACATAGCCGACCGCCGTCTACGCACAAGACGACACGGTCACAACACAGGAATATTTTGAAGGCGCGTGAAGACGTCCTCAAAATAAAATTAGAACTTGCTCAAGTTGCACTTCAGAGGGCCGAACAAGAATCGGACGATGATTATTTAGAAGACCGAAACTCCAATGAAGAGTACGTGCGCTCCTGGCTCGAAGAGGCACCGGAACCCGAGCCGCTGAACGAGGACAACGCCACCGTGGGGGATATAGTAAATAGAAACATAGTAAATAGAACCCGTATAGCCGACCCCCCGGCGGACATCGAAAATATAGTGGACCTCGAACCGCAAGTACCTTCTACTTCTAAAGTGAATACAGTGAATCAAGTGAACAACAACTTAGCAAGAAACATAGAAGATCCCAAAGGGGAAGATACGCTCCGACCGTTTATAACGGAGCTCACGTCCGCAATAGTGTCGCTGGCCGACAGAAAAACAGATCAATGGACGTTTCGTCATCCGTCGGCATCGAAAGTCATCATGACACTGCCGAACTTCAGTGGGGCCCACACAGAATGGCTATCGTTTCGCGCCATTTACGAAACAACTCGAACATACTTCAACGACGTCGAGAATACAGCGAGACTCAGAAGAAGCCTGCATGGACGAGCGCTCGAGACAGTTAGCTCCGAACTCATCGGCCACGCAAAACCTGACGACATCATGAGGGAACTCGAGCTACAATTCGGCCGTCCAGACTCCATCGCTCAAGCCGAGACTGAGCGACTGCGAGGATTACATCGCTGCACCGAGGCCCCGAAAGATATCTGCATGTTTGCAAGCCGAGTCAGAAGCGGAGTCGTCACTTTGCGTGCGTTGAAGAAGGAACACTACCTAATCAACGCCGAGCTAATACGCACGCTCACCGAGAAGCTACCCAACTCTCTGCGTGCACAGTGGTACCGAACATACACTGAGAAGTACCAGTCGCTGCCAGACCTCACACTCTTCAGCGAGTTCATAACTGAACAAGCTCGCTTCTGCAGTGCCTTCGCTCCGCCTGAGAACATCGACGCCGCTAACGCATCATCGTCCAGACGTGTCACACAAAGAACTCACACAACCACAGAGAAACCGGCCAACAAATGCCGCATATGTGAGAAGGAGGGTCACTACACGTCTGACTGCAAGAAATTCAAAGAAGCGTCTAGCGACAAGAAGTGGGAGCTCGCAAAGAAACATAGTCTCTGCTTTCGCTGTCTGAGATATCGTCGTAATGGTCACACATGCAAACGAAGAAAGTGTGACGTCAAAGGGTGTATAGCCACGCACCATCGGCTTCTACACCACGATAAGAAGCTCGCCGAGGAAGTCAAGAAGCCTGATGCCCCTACACAGAAGGCAGAGGCACAAGAAACAGTAGCCAGTTCACGGTCATCATCCAGTCAAGCCTTCTTGAAGATAGTACCCGTACGGGTGATCGGACCGGCGGGAGAGACTTCCACTTACGCACTCCTAGACGACGGGTCAACCGTGTCACTTATAGACGAGGACATAGCGAAGCAAGTCGGCGCAGAAGGCCATATCGACCCGCTGAAGATAGGAGCGATCGGGAACACAACCATAAACACACCGTGTTCCCGAAGAATCACCGTCACGCTCGCAAGCCAGCTGAAGAACAGGGTGCCGTTCAGAGCGCGCACCATACCGAAGCTGCACATCGCGCCGCAGTCAGTCACTCACGATGACGTCACACACTGTCATCACCTAGACGACCTCAGACAACAGCTGATCTACGACGCCGGCGCACCGAAGATTTTAATCGGCCAAGACAACTGGCACCTATTGCTCGCCACCGAAGTCCGCAGAGGTCCGAAGCATCAGCCTGTGGCCTCACTCACACCACTAGGCTGGACTCTGCACGGCGCGCATACTAGATCAATAGGCCAGAAGGTGCACTACGTCAACGGGCTCACGGCGGCGAACAATAGTCTCGACGAGCAGCTGCGTGAATATTTCGCACTCGAATCTCTGATCGTCAACCCACGACGACCAGACTCTGACCCCGAGAAGAAGGCCGAAGATATTTTGAAACGTCACATTAGACAATTAGAAGATGGCCATATAGAAACAGCTCTGCTATGGAAGCAAGAAACCATAGAGATGCCTGATAGCTACGGGACAGCCATGAAGAGGCTCGTCTCCATAGAGAAGAAGCTGGATAGCGAACCCACGCTTCGACATAGATATATCGACTCCCTCGCCGAAAAAGGGAGCTCGAATAACTCCATAGACTCGACGGAGTTCATAGACAATATCGAACAGATCGACTCCCTCGCCGAAAAAGGGAGCTCGAATAACTCCATAGAATCGACGGAGTTCATAGAAAACATAGAACCGATAGACTCACTCGTGAAGGAAGGGAACGTGAAACAAGCCTCTATAGAATCGACGGGGGCCATAGAAATCATAGAACCGTCACAAAACCCTCCTACACGGATATCGAAGAAACCAACAACAATCGAAACTGAGTTTCTGAGAAATGCAGAAAACATACTCATACGAAATATACAACAGCAGGCATTCGCTAAAGAAATAGCCGGCCTGCAAAATAGTAAACAAATTGATAAGGATAGCCGACTGCGTCCGCTTCAAATAGAAGTCATTGATGACGTCATAAGGCTAAGGAGCCGCATAGAAGCAACCTACGAAGTGTGTAATGACGTCAAACGACCGCCGATACTACACGGCGATCATTACATAACGCAGTTGTACATAGACTGGACACATCGAAGTCTACAGCACAGTGGTACGGAACTCACAATAAACGAGGTGCGACAACATTACTGGGTCATCAAGCTGCGACCCACTGCGAAGATGGTAGTAGCACGCTGCCTACAGTATCGCATCCGTAAGGCACAACCACCCGTGCCTGCGACCGGCGACCACCCGAGAACGCGCCTAGCACATCATCAGAGGCCGTTCACCTACACAGGGCTCGACTACTTCGGCCCACTGTCCGTCACCGTCGGTCGTCAGCACCAGAAGAGGTACGTGGCGCTGTTTACGTGCCTCACAACACGAGCCGTCCACCTGGAGATAGCTGCCAGCCTCAGCGCAGACTCAGCTATATTAGCGCTGCGTCGATTCGCTGCGCGCAGAGGCTGCCCCGCTGAGATACACTCCGACAACGGCACCAACATGCACGGTGCCGACAAGGAGCTCCGAGACGCCTTCAGAGAAGAAGCCAGTCGTCGAGGCGTCGTGTGGCGCTTTATAACGCCGTCCGCGCCCTTCATGGGGGGCGCCTGGGAGCGCCTAGTCCGCTGCGTCAAGTCCGCGCTGTACACTGTACTCACAGAGAAACACCCGCAGGAAGAAGTGTTGTCCACACTGTTGTGTGAGGCGGAGTACACAGTAAGCAGCCGGCCGTTGACCCATGTATCCGTTGACAGCGAAGACGACGAGTCCATAACGCCGAATCACTTCTTACTCGGTGGTTCTGCGCGACTACCATCACCCGGCGTGTTCACCGAGGAAGATATCGACAGCAAGAAGCTCTGGCGACGCTCACAAGCACTCGCCGATATGTT
Organism: Caradrina clavipalpis; assembly: GCA_932526535.1. Lineage (NCBI taxonomy): Eukaryota > Metazoa > Arthropoda > Insecta > Lepidoptera > Noctuidae > Caradrina > Caradrina clavipalpis. The sequence continues at coordinate 7,703,603 of OW052103.1, forward strand.
CTGGCGTCGCTGGGTGCGCGAGTACCTGCCGGAACTCCAAAACCGGCGGGAGCCGCACGGACGCGGGCCCGGCATACAGGTCGGCGACCCCGTCCTCATCGCAGACGGTCAGCTGCCACGCAACACGTGGCCGCGCGGCCGCATAGTCGCCGTATTCCCCGGCGCCGACGGCGCAGTCCGGACCGCTGAGGTGCGCACAGCCGGCGGCACCTTGAAGCGTCCGGCGAAGAAACTCGTTCCACTGCCTCAGTGAACGAAATCCAGGAGTCGAGGCGGCGGGCACCGCCGCGGCGAGGCCGCTACACCGGCCGTCGCTCACCGGGGTGATGCAGCGCCGCTCCGACATCGAGGCGACATCGAGTCGTCACTGCACTGCACGGCGGGAGAGATGTTCGCGACGGCACGTCACCATATAGTGATAGTTTGATAGTAAATAGAACAATATAGACTCATATAGACTTATAGTTAAAATCAGTGTAACGTTTCAGAGTAAATAGTACTATGTAACTTCGTAGTAGGAGTCGTTCCCACGCTCCACAGTGTAATGCGTTTAAATAGGCAACCTATAGTGCTTAAATAGTGTCTAGATTCAAGTTTGTGTGTAAAACCGTAAGTACAGCGCTCTTTGTATCATCTATTAAGTGGGTAGTTCATAGTATATAGTTTTGCTCATAGTGCGTCCAGGTACCCTAGATTGAGACCTAGCCCTGGACCTAACTTTCATAGTCATAGTGTTTCAGTAGCCCACTTGATAGACGTTGCAAGGCGCGCGTACATAGTTTGTTGTTTTAAATAAATGATTATTTTTTCGTCGTTTCATTTATAGAGGTGTGACACACTCAAATAGAAGGATAGGTCGAATGTAAGCCCTAGGTCATGTAATAGTATAGTCAGGCTACCTAAAGCCACTTGTAACTAGGGTCCTACTATAGTGTTTCATGAAACAGTAACCCGTAAAGTTAAATAATAGTCCCATTTTCTTAGAATATTTTGCTTTACACCTGCTATAGTTTTTCAGTTTTATAGATGCAATCGGGGTTACAGTTTCATGAGACGGACGCTTTCAGGAGGATTCTAATGATAGGTCACACACCATAGTTTTATAGTATTTTAATAGAGAAAACACACAATTTACACACAAACATTGTAAAAATATTTATAAATAAAGAGACTAATTAGCAAGCGGTCTGCGGTTCTCGTTACGGTAAAGTTTCGTGGTACTTAGGCGCACGCGCAAAAACCACGAATTTGTAGTCATTGGCAAGGAACTTTTAAAGCGCCCTCTATCGCACTAATGTACTCCTGAAGGATTACGCAGACCGCTTCCTGAAACGTTATGAAGACTTATTAGCCGAATGACTTTAATTTCAACATAGAAACCTCTTCCCTTACACAGCGCCTGGCGCACTTCGAACACTCAGAAACTTCAACACTTCAAGGAAATCACTCCGGAACCTATAGGTGTAGGACGTCAGCGCCGTCTGGAAGTATTCGTAACCCATAGTATCCAGCGATCACGCCCGTCCGGCACAGACACTCTTTTCCTTCCATTTGGTTTTTACAAAGTTTTGGTTACAATGGTTCTTTATTAAGGTTGTGTTATTATATTATTAAGGTTGTTGTAAGGCGTTTTTAGAATTTCTACGGTTATTGATCATAGTAGCATTGGTTTATAAAATCAAATACTTTTAGAAAACAATTTAGTTCTACCAGAAACATAACTGTAATATCCCATCCTAAAACAAGGGTCTCTGATTGTTTGTTTGTATAGGATTTTTTTGAATATTGAACAAATGTAAATAACATAAATTTTCGCTTGCCCAGTAAACGAATTAGTGCATCACTGCCATAGAATTTTTATGTTATATTCTAAAAACCTGTGTTTCATGAATATTTCCTCTATAGACATATTGGACGGTAAAAGTTAAACAAGGTTAAAAGCATTTCACAGAATTGTGTAATTTGGCTAGTGCTAGCAATGGCGTAGCTTGGGGAGGAAGCGAAATGGTCGGGTATTCAGAAGCAAGCGATATTACTTAAACATCTGTAATTTGATTTATTCCCACCTTGATTTAATTTACGTTTGTTTTTCGACAAAAATCGCTTTTTCTAATTAGGAAAACATTTAGGTAAGTAAATAAAAAAAATATAAAAAAATATACCATCACGCCTGTATTCCCCGAAGGGTTAGGCAAAGGTGTACCAATGTACACCCACAGTTCGCCGGTATATTTAGGTACCATATAATAGGGGGCGAGCCTATTGCCATTAACCGGGCAGAAATCCAAACTCCGAGCTGCTACTGAGAATTCCATAGAAAAACCCAATTACACTTTTTGCTCGACCTGGGAATCGAACCCAAGACCTCTAGCGTAGCAGTCGCGCTTAGTACCACTAGGCCACCGAGGCAGTTCTAAAAATTCTGAAGTACATACTAAATGCATTAATTCTAACCAAATAGATGCCGCCAGTCTTTTACCTTGGCCAGAGACTAAGCATTGCCATCTAACGTGGCGAAACGGGCGAATTTTTTTTGCCATATTTTTTTCTTACCTGTCACTTTTTTTATAGGTTATTTACCTATTAAGTAAAAAAATGTACATATTTTTGGATAAAGTATGACTATTAAAAAAACGACATGGAAATCCCGCAAGGTGTTTATATTCACATCAAACTAAAATAAACAACGTTTACACACTCATTTGACTCTTTATAGACTCAATGATTTATGTTGAGCTCCACAGTATGTTGTTATCACGACGTACGTAAATACGTGTAAATCAATCAGTCGTATCACTTGCCAGAATTAAAAATTAATCATGAATGTGTCATTGAACTTTGAATGTAAAGAGTAACTCATAACCTACATAATGTCATCTGTAGGACTTGCATTAGCGTTCTAATTTTAACGTAAATGCAATCGATTTTTGGTTTAGTTTTATATGACAAACACAATTAAGGTTATTGCTCATGCACAACTCTGGCACAACAAATAATTTGCCATTTGAGTTAGGGCTTTAAGCCGTGAGCGTTAAAATATTTTTTGTAATGACAAGATAAAAAAGGTGACAGCCTGCGGGCGGCCTGAATGTAAAAATATTGTAAATATTATGTCCCAAACAGTTTTTCAATTTAACAATACTAACGTTTAAATCGCGCGTTTGTCCTAGGACCTTTGTAGCTAATCCTTACAAGTAAAATAAATAATAGTACTTACTACTATTATCCCTAGAAAACGACAATAAGTCTACTATATGAATATTTAGGCTTTGCCAATTACAAGACATTGACGGGCCTGTTGGTCTAGTGGTTAGTGGCCCTGACTGCTAAGCCGGAGGTCGTGGGTTCGATTCCCACCCAGGATAAACTTTGTGTGATGAGCATGATGGTTTGTTCTGTGTCTGGATGTGATTTATCTATAATATGTATGTATTTATAAATTATATAAGTATGTATATCAGTTGTCTGGTTACCATAACACAAGCTCTGCTTAGCTTGGGATCAGATAGCCGTGTGTGAGTTGTCCCAAGATATTTATTTATTATTTATTTTAAGAGTCTTTGATAGCGTCAGATTGCTGTTTGTTTAATTATAAAAGTAAACCATCATAGATTGGTAAGTCTGCTTTAAATTGAGGGACGGGGAATGTTTACCTACTCAAATTAAATTTTCTGTAGAGAAATATATTACTGACTAGTTTCTGCCCGCGACTTTGCGTGAATGTCGGTTTTCTCGGGTTATTTTTCCACCGCATCCAATTTTTTTTTCAAAATACAAGAAGCTGAATGCTGAAGTTACTCTTAATAACAGCAGGTGCCATTACGGAGATCAGCCGGAACAAACAGACAGACAAAAAATGCCTTTTTCGTATAAGTACCGTGTAAACTTTCATAAGCATTTAATAAAAAGGTTGTATAGATTCACGTTATAGATTTACGTGTAAATTTAATTTGGGAAAAGAGGATATTAATACATGAAAAGAAATAACCGCATAGACATGTTTGTTATTACATTTTGGTTTTTCAAAATGATGGAACATAAATTATTAATATTAAACTGAAATAAATAAATAAATATCTTGGGACAACTTACACACGGCTATCTGATCCCAAGCAAGGCAGAGCTTGTGTTATGGTAACCAGACAACTGATATACATAGTTATATAATTTATAAATACATACATATTATAGATAAAAAAATGAAATCAAGCATATATATACGTACCTATATAGAGAATTCATACAAAAATCATCCGTTAATTTATTTAGTTCCGTGTATGAATGTATTGAATATACCTATGTGCTGTTTTCATGGTGGCTATTTTAACGAGAAAAGTTTCAGTTTCATTAACAAATAAGTAAATAACAATTTCCGACAACCACTCTCTCTGTTGCAATTTTGTGAAAAATTACATCTGTTGGGGGTGGACTGTATATTATACTTATTCACAAAATTCAAACATCAACAAAACCGAAATAGACTTTTATTCGCACATTTAACAAAATTACACACAAAATTACAGTATAACAAGAATAACTCAGTACATTAGATTAGCATAATTACAAGAACGGCACTATGAACGTATGAGAGGTTCCTTATTCTATCGCGACTTCAAGGTGACTACGACTAGCTGCCCGCGCCGCCCGTTTATATGTGTTTTACACGGGAGCGCGGGTAGTGGCCGGATCGGTATTTAAATCTACGCTGATTGGGCTTCTCGCCCAATCGCGCCCGACCCGGCCCGGCTCACTTGTCGACGTGTAGCGACCTGTCGGCCGCTTGGGTTCAAGATAACCGCGACAGGTCGCGACCCGTCCGCTTTCTTTGTTCATCGTCGCGACACGTCGAGACCTGATCGCCGTTCGTGGGTGCGATCGCCCCGACGTGTCACGACCCGTGCACATTTGTTGTCGTCCGTATCATTCTCCCCCCGGCGTAGCTCGCGCAGCCTCTTCTGCCTTCAGGACGACGACGAGCTTCTTCGTAGGGCGCCGGAACGTGCCCGTGCGGGTCCGCACATCCGCGACCCTGGTGCCTCCATCTGGTCCCTGGTAGGTTTTGACCATCATGGGTCCGAAATAGTCCACGCCACAATTAGTGAAGGGGCGGTGGAATGGGTCTAGGCGGGCTTGCGGCAGGTCTCCAGTGGCCGGTGCGTTTGGCGTGGCTTTTCGTCTCCGACAAAAGGCGCAGTTCTTCTCTACGGCGCGTACAGTGGGTCGAAGTTGGATGACCCAGTACCTCTGCCGTAGGTCGTTGGTCACGCGCTCACGGTTGGCGTGCCCGGCCGCGCAGTGTTCGCGCAGCACGATGAGCTTCGTCGTTTGGTGGCGGCCGTCTAGTATAATCGGCCTCTTTGTCTCCTGCGGTGCTGCCGACGCTTCGATGCGGCCTCTTACCCGCAGGAGTCCTCCTTCGTACACCGGATCCAGTGGGTAAAGCCTGCTCGTTTTGGGAAGGGGGCGAGCAGACTTCACTCTCTTTACGTCCTCGTTGAAGCTCTCTCGCTGGGCTTGTTGCAAGAGCTCTTTCTCTGCGCGCTGGATATGTCTGTATTCCAGCCCTGTTGCGGCGTGTCGGCACATGTCGATGAAGGCGAGTGCCCTTGCTGTAGCTCTTACTAGGGTCTCATATTTGGAGAAGCGGCTAGGGTTTGGTAGCCAGCTTTCTTTGGTAGGACCCTCGATAACATGGAGGACTTCTTCTTCCTTGTCTTCATTGTTCGTTGTTTCGCTTAGCCATTGCTCCTCAGGGGAGTGTAGGAAGCAAGGCCCTTGAAACCATCTATCATTCGCGCTGATTGGCGCGTTAGTCAGGCGGGTGGCGTCGTCAGCTACGTTTAACGCAGTCGGTAGCCAACGCCAATCTTCCCTGGAGGTCAATTCACCAATCTCCCCCAATCTATGCGCAACAAAGGGCGTATAGCGGCGAGTGTCGTGCTTAATCCATTGCACGACCGTCGACGAATCGGTCCAGTACGTAGTCTTACCGGCCTCCAAGCGATGTTCCTTGCGTATGGTGTCCGCAAGTCTCGCTCCTAGTACCGCTGCCTGTAGCTCCAGCCGGGGAATAGTTAGCGCCCGGCGGGGTGCCACCTTGGCTTTGGCGGCGACGAGCACGACGCCTATGGTTCCATTAGTGTATTCTATTCGCCAGTAGGCAACAGTCGCATATGCTTGTTCGCTTGCGTCGCATAGGATATGGAGCTCTATGGTCTTGTGTTCCCCTGCCATATAGCTCCTGGGCAATCGAAGCCGTGCGATGTCGGCGAGCTGTGAGAGCCAGTCCGAGAACAGCTCATTTTCTTCTCCCGGGATGACTTCGTCCCAGGACATCGGTAGGCGCCACAAACTTTGTAGTATTATTTTCGCTCGTATGGTGAAGTGGCTCAGCAGTCCTAACGGGTCGTATACTGACATGACTGCACTGAGCGCCTCTCTTTTTGTCGGTGCTCTTTTTTGGCGTCTCACTTCAGTCGGAACCCGGCTCATAGTGGTATTGAAGCCGAGTTCATCTTGTTCTGGGTTCCAGTACAGCCCGAGTATTTTATTATCGGGCTTCTCGTCGCATAACTGCGTGGGCGTGGTAGCGTGCAGCTCATGTGGAACGTCACGCAGCACTGTCTTCTCGTTGGCATTCCATCCTCTCAGAGTGAACCCGGCGACTGCATGCACCTTTATGACTTCTTCTATAGCCCTCTGAGCTTCTTTCACATTGTGGTAACTCGTTACCAGATCGTCCATGTAGTGGCTTTGTTTTATTGCCTCTAATGCTCGGGGATATTGGTCACCATGTATGTCCGCGTTTAGGTTACGGACATAATGGGCCATGTAAGGTGAGCTGGCAGCGCCAAATATCATACTCGTCATCTTGTATGATCTCGGAGGGCTTGTCCGGTCGCCGCCTCTCCACAGGAACTGCTGTGCCGGTTGATCTTCGGGTCTGATCTTAACTCTGAGGAACATTTCTTGGATGTCCGCTGTGACTGCTATCGCGTTTTCCCGGAATCGAAAGATGATGCCCGGGAGCGATAGCAAAAGGTCCGGCCCTTCTAGCAGTTCGTCATTTAGGCACACGCCATGACTTCTCGCCGCCGCATCAAACACTAACCTCTGTTTGCCGGGCTTGTTTGGGTTCTGCACGGCAAAGTGAGGCAGGTACCATGACATAGCGCTCGTTCGTTCTGAGCCGTCACATGGCACCGCGTACCCCTTCTTCAGCAAGTTGTCGATTTGCGCGCTATATTGTTTAGCGAACTCGGGTGATGCGTCCATCTTCTGCTCCACCTTATGTAATCGGCGGAGCGCGGCGTTATAGCTGGGTGGCATGGTGACGTCATCGCAACGCCATGGTAGTCCGACTTCGTAGCCCCCCTCTATCTTCTTCGTTGTCCTTTTGACAACAGCGATTGCTCGTCTGTCGGCGTCGCTTACGCGTGGTTCGCGAGCGACACCGAGTGCTTCTACTTTAAAGTGGGCTTCCACTAAATCATGAAGCCGCTGGTGTTCGTGCCGTTCTTTGTCACTCTCGAACAGATGTAGCACGTTGTCTTCGTTTATTAAGACGTTTCTTGGTGCGGTCCCATGTATCACCCAGCCCAGCTGCGTTAGGGATGCAGCCGGCTGGTTGGGGCCGCCAACTCGCAGTTCACGTGAGACGATACATTCCCAGTGGTCTGTCCCCACTAGAAGCCCCGGGCGTGTGGTTTGGTAACACACCTGGTCTTTGGGTAGGTCGCGCAGATGCTCGTACTCCAGCAGCGTGTCAGGAATTGACTGCTGGTGCAGCTTCAGGCCGTTCATGGTTCTGGCCCGAAGCTTGTGCGGCGCGCTGTCTTCCGTTATCCCTCTCACCTGTATCGTGACTGCTTTGCTGTCGTGTTCTCGGGTGTTCATGTTCACCCCGTGGATGTGCAGTGGTTGCGACACCCCTTCTGCGCCGATGCTCGTAGCCAGCCCTTCGTCGATGAGGGTGATGGTGGCCCCTTCATCAAAGAGCGCGTGGGTGCTCACCTCCCCCCGTGGTCCCGTGACAATTACAGGACACATTTTAAGGAGGACGGCCCGCGGGCCGGTGGCCGGTAGGGTGGCCACCGACATGATCGATGCCTCCTTTTCTTGTTCGTTGGTCGCTGGCTTGATTTCAGGCGATTCTCTTTCTTTATGTAGCGTGGCGTGATGAGGCCGGCGGCACTGATTCACTCCGCACGGCTTCGCCCTACATGTCATGCGCCTATGCCTTTTGCGGGCGCATTTGAAGCACACTTTTAGCTCCTTCACTAGCTCCCAGCGCTTATCCACCGCGAGTGCCTTATATTGCGGACACTGCGTCAGCTCATGCTGCTGTTTACATCTGGGGCACTGGTTATCTTCTGATTCGTCGATCGTGGTGTAGACGGTGTTAGTTTTCTTCTTCGCAATAATAGTAGGCCGAGTCTCTTTCTTGTGTGACGTAGGCGCGGCGCTTGCTGACGGGGTGTAGGTATAGCGTAACGCCCTGTCTGCTTCGCGCATCAGAAATTGTGTCAACAACACTAACTCTGGCTCGGTCGTTCCCTCATGGTCACTTGCAAAATCACACCATCTCGATCTTACATGTGGACTTAGCTTTTCGAGCACTTCTCGCGTCAACAGCGGATTCATCAAGTAACCTTTGCGATCTATTGCCTTCATTATGTATATTGTGTTTTGTAGTTTGATCGCAAAGCTATTCAAATCACTAGCCGACGTACCTGGTTTTGGCATTCTTTTCAGTTCTTTCAGCGCCTTGTCTATTATCACTTCCGGTCGGCCGAAGCATTGTTCGAGTGTTTTCATTATTATGTCCGGCTCCGTGGCGGCGTGTAATAGGGCCGCCACTGCCTCTCGTGCTTCGCCCTTGAGGCAACTCCGCAGGCGCTGTAAGTTCTCAGCCGGTGACACACTGAACATGTTAGTGGTGTCGTGGAAGGCCGCTTTGAATGGTAGCCATTCACCTACGGCACCCGAAAAGATTGGGAGATCCGTGTGCCGCAGGCGGGGCCTAGCCATCCTTTCTAAGGTCTCAGCCAACTGATCTATGCTGTTTCTATTCCTAGTTGGCGTCGGTGACCTTCCTCTAGGTACGTCAAAACGCAAGTGTTTGTCTTGACTGTCTGCCGGTCCACCAACCTCCCCCCGTGAGCTGAGAGGGTTGGTGCGCAGCCACATGTCGACCTTTTGATTGTGGTGCTCTTCTGGTTGGTCACCGTGAACGCTCTCCTCGTCTTGTATCACGGAGACGTTCACCGCCAACCTTGCCTTTACTAGGTCCGCTTCTAGTTCCAGCTCTTTACGCCGGATAGCAGCCAGCTTCTCGGCTGCTTCGAGTTCGGCCACTCTTATTCTGGTAGTCACACTCGTATTTGACCTCATCGACCGGGTCGGCGATCGTACTTGTTGCCGCTCCGACGACGGTCCCGCTGTCGCTATGTCTGCCACTCCAGTACGTTCACTCATTCCGGGCTGTGGTGAGGCCGGCGGGTCGAGCGATAGTCTTCTATATCTCTCGATTCTTATTCGCTCAGCTTCTTGCCGACGCAACCGTTCTGCGTCGCTGCGCTCTTGAGCCCGTTTCTGCTCGTCAATTTTCACCTGATCGCTCTGGCTTCGTGTCACAACCATACTTAGGTCTTAGGTTTGACACTAGACCCTAACACAGATTTACGTCACAGTGTTTCAGGCGTTGATTGTCTCGCACACGAATTGTTTTTTAGACACTGAGTCAAATCTAGTTCTTTAGGTACTGAGTCAAGTCTAGATGTTTAGGCACTGAGTCAAGATTAGGCACTGAGTATTCGTTACTCTTTCAGCACTGATTCTATTTACTTTCTAGCACTGAATCTATTTACTTGCTAGCACTGACTCTAATAACTTTTCAGCACTGATTCTATTTACTTTCTAGCACTGAATCTATGTACTTGCTATCACTGACTCTAATAACTTTTCAGCACTGATTCTATTTACTTTCTAGCACTGAATCTATTTACTTTCTAGCACTGAATCTATGTACTTGCTAGCACTGACTCTAATAAATTTTCAGCACTGATTCTATTTACTTTCTAGCACTGAATCTATGTACTTGCTAGCACTGACTCTAATAACTTTTCAGCACTGAATCTATTTACTCGCTAGCACTGACTCTAATAACTTTTCAGCACTGAATCTATTTACTCGCTAGCACTGACTCTAATAACTTTTCAGCACTGATTCTATTTACTCGCTAGCACTGACTCTAATAACTTTTCAGCACTGATTCTATTTACTCGCTAGCACTGACTCTAATAACTTTTCAGCACTGATTCTATTTACTCGCTAGCACTGACTCTAATAACTTTTCAGCACTGATTCTATTTACTCGCTAGCACTGACTCTAATAACTTTTCAGCACCGATTCTATTTACTTTTTAAAAACTGATTCTAAACTATTAAGCACTGATTTTAAACTATATCCGGCTCGAAGGACCAAATGTTGGGGGTGGACTGTATATTATACTTATTCACAAAATTCAAACATCAACAAAACCGAAATAGACTTTTATTCGCACATTTAACAAAATTACACACAAAATTACAGTATAACAAGAATAACTCAGTACATTAGATTAGCATAATTACAAGAACGGCACTATGAACGTATGAGAGGTTCCTTATTCTATCGCGACTTCAAGGTGACTACGACTAGCTGCCCGCGCCGCCCGTTTATATGTGTTTTACACGGGAGCGCGGGTAGTGGCCGGATCGGTATTTAAATCTACGCTGATTGGGCTTCTCGCCCAATCGCGCCCGACCCGGCCCGGCTCACTTGTCGACGTGTAGCGACCTGTCGGCCGCTTGGGTTCAAGATAACCGCGACAGGTCGCGACCCGTCCGCTTTCTTTGTTCATCGTCGCGACACGTCGAGACCTGATCGCCGTTCGTGGGTGCGATCGCCCCGACGTGTCACGACCCGTGCACATTTGTTGTCGTCCGTATCAACATCGTCCCGCTTTTTTAAATAAAATACGCACGCTATTGGATACCAGTTAAAATCAACATTTCGTTTTAACCGGCGAAATGATGCCCTCGGGACTGCGAAAAAATCCGTTTAACTTACTACACTACCGACCTTTCCCAATAATTTTCTAAAGGTCTGTAGGGAAATACAATTTTTGTGAGTGAAATTAGTTTTCTCCTACACGTGTTCGTTGTTTTAAAAGGATAAAAGTCACAGTCAAAATCAAATTGTTTATATTAATTGAATGAACCATTAAAAGGCACTTTTGTATGTCATATACAAGAAAAAGCTTGATGTTAAGTGGTCACTGCTATATACAATGCATCCCACACAGCCTTTAGACATCTGAAATACCAGAGGCCTTGCAAATGCGTTGCCATCCCAGGGTCAAAGTTTGAAATGTCTCATGTGCCTGCAATTACACCGGCACCCCCTTCAAACCGGAACACAGGAACACTGCTTTGCGGCAGAAATAGGTATGGTGGCAGTACTGCTCCGTACGAGCTCCTACACAAAGAGACCTCAATGACTAGTTTTACTATAATAAACTATATTTAATCTGGTTGCTCCTTGCAAAATGCAGTTTCGTTTGCAGAAGAGTGGCAACACGTGCAAGAGCTGTGATCAATGCTAGTGCCTTCTCTATATGAAAAGAGGCTTTTGCCCTGCAGTGGGATAGTAATAGGCTGGTGATATTATAATTTATGCGCATTTACAATTCATTACATCATCATCATTCATTCATTTTCATTTATTATTTATTCATTTGATTGTAGAGTACCTACATCAGCATAAAGACCAAGTTCACTCTGAGGGTCGAGCGGTTGGAATCTCACCACGGCGTGAGTTTCAATTCCTTCGTGGTGAGGGTGCCGACTGAACATCTGTCGACTTTCATGAAGGAGGAATTTTGGCCGAGAGGTGTAGTGTTCCGGCGATTCCGAGGCCGGATACCCGACACCGCGCGACACACGACGCCGACTTTACGTGTGAAGTAGTTTATAATTAAGTTATTATATTGTTTATGTATAGTATTTTCAAGTTATTGTATGTACTAAAATATGTATTTTCTATGGGCCTTGATGCCTGATTTAAATAAATAAATAAATTACTAGTTCAAAGTCTAACTCATACCAGCGCAATATTATAATAAAGAAGAAAAACATTTCATTATTTTATACGTTGTTTTCTTTATGACCAAGGCAGGCAAGACAGTCAAAAACACTATAAAACACAATAATTTCGTGGAAATTCGTGTACCTACCACTAACCGTAAAAAGACTACAAAATAATAACTAAACAGAGTAATAGGACAGGGATAAAAGAGTTATTATATTTATGTATTTACAGAGCCTTTGTTATAGCAATTTTCGGGAGCCTTTGAGATCTCGATTTCATTTCACGTTCATACCGAACCGTTCATGATTGCCAATCATTCAGATCAAACACATATAATAAAGGAAAAAGAATCAAAAAGCTACGTATCCAGTAACATCTTCATAATAATAATATGCTCTCGACGGAATTTTGGTAACTACGGCTATTTTCGATGGAGACTAACCAAGTCATCATCATCTGCCTAGCCTTTTCCCAACTATGTTGGGGTCGGCTTCCAGTTGAACCGGAGACTAACCAAGTATAAAGTAGATAATAAATAGTGCACAGGAGTGTGCGCAAAACACAGGTGGTCTCTGTCTTCCTTCTCTTCATAGTCCGATGGGACTTAGGAGTGATCAGGCGCAGGACCAACGGCATTAAGTGTTTTCCGAGACACGGGTTGCTATTGAGTTTGTAATAAAAAATCCAATAACACCTTTTACCCGACCTGGAAATAGAACCCAGGTCAGCAGTCGCGCTTACAACCACGAGACCAACTATTATGTGGGCGTCTGGAAATGTATTTATAAGCACTTACTGCCGTATCGAAAACTACGCAAACCTATCAAATATTAAAAAGATTTCATTTCTCCAGGGACAATTTGTTGGCACGATTTCGCAACAAAGGGAATAGACGATATAAAGCCAACAATAACTAATTCACAGTGTAGACGGCAAGCTGACGTGAATTTCGCCTCGTTTCCGTCAATTTATAAGGAAATTGCCATTCGCAAGTCGGCAAACAATGGAAATATTCCCAGTTTTATTGGTTTTATTTTTATTTGACACTCCTTGGTTGGTTAAAAAACAAATAGTTGTAGGTCACGACTGCTGCGCTTTATCTTGTGTGATGTTGATATGATTTGATTTATCACACGTTTGTACAGTTGAGTAGATTTTGATCGTGGTCTCGAGTGGCTGCATGTGTACTCGACTGTACCTCGCCAGGGGAATCTGGGAGTAATGATACCCTAGAACTACAAGTAACTGCCCCGGTGGCCTAGTAGTCCTAATCGCGACTGCTCGGCTAGAGGTCTTGGGTTCGATTCCCAGGTCCAGCAAATTGTTCTATATGAAATTCTCAGTAGCAGCTCGGACTTAAGATTTAATTGTGCCCGGTAATGGCAATAGGCTCGCCCCCTATTACATGGAACCTAAACATTCAGGCGAACTGTGGGTGAACACTGGTACACCTCTGCCTAACCCTTAGAGGAATACAGGCGTGATGGTATGTATGTAATTACAAGTATTGGCATCGCGATGGTTAAGGCAGCCTCCTCTCATGTCTGCGGTTGCGGGTTACATACCGGGCAGGTATCAAAGTAATTTTGACAATTCTTAAGCTTATCTTGGACATCACTGACATTGATGAAGGAAAACATCGGGAGGAAATCTGGAATTATAATGAATGTAAGTCTAAAATCGCCAAACTGTCTTGAGCAAGTGTTAAGGTGACAAATGCTCATGCCTTCTCTGTATGAAAAGAGGCCTTTGCACAATACATACATACATTTTGAGACAATAATAGGCTGGTATAATGTCCACAAGTATTACTTACTCGTGATAAATCCTATATCCTATATCCTTTTTTTTATCCTGTCCTAGTTATCTATATAGTGTTAGTATACACTAAGCCTATATGTTAGTAAACTAAATAACATAAATATACAAAAAAAAACACACACACACACACAAGATCGGTTCATAAACGGCGAAGTTACCCGTGAAAACACAAAAAACAAAAAAATACGACCGAATTGAGAATCCTCCTCCTCTTTTTGAAGTTGGTTGAAAACAAACAAATTGCCTTTGAGTTCATGTTTCATTCCGCAACCCTGGAAATGTTGACGCCAATACATTTTTATTGCATTTTTATGTCAAGAATTATAATACTAATCACTAAAAGCTCTCGGATTCTTGCCAACACTAGTACTTCCTGCTATTGTGATAATTTATTCATGACGGCAATTTCCTATTCTTTCTAGCATTATCTCGGCTTAGTGCCAGGGGTTAATAATCCTACTTATTTAGTTATTTATACTTAAGCACTGAAGTGGGGTTTCGAGACGACTTTTTCCTATATTTTATATGCAAAGCGAGAATTTTATAGAAATAATAAAAAACAATGGAACAGAAAGCTACGGGTTGATTAGTCCCAGGGTTTTGAGAATTTGTTCGAAAGAGTCAGCACGTTAGGATGAATACAGATGGGTGTTAGTCAGTAAGAGTCTGACAGTCCCTTCCGCTCCGACCAGTGCGGAAGAAGTCATTTGATGATGTTCCATGTTAAAAAAGGGGTTGATTACTTAACGAGGTTTTTCTCTCATAGTTAAGCTTTATGTATAGCAAAAGTAAGTAGGTACCTATTTCCTAAGTAGATAACGAGGTATAATGAGCAGTGGAAGTGGAAATGACTCATTATATCTTATTACCGCTTAATACAAGCATACCATCGTCTCCTGCTAAAGCGTTATGCCCTTCATTATATACATATTTATGAACATGGTCATGCAAAAGTACAATCATACAAAAAATACGCAACGCTTTCACCGTCACAATAGGACTAAAAAGCGCAAAATGTTAAAGTGACGACGGGAACAATAGATATAAAATGGAAAGTCGTTTGCCGCGTATTCAAGCGTAATCGTTCCGTTCCGTGACGTTTGTTTCGTTTTGACAATCGCTCGGCGCGGTGCCCACCGTTGCCGCGCGTTTGCGGGCGATTCCAAACGTTTATACGCGGCTGCGCCCGCTAACGTTTCTTTCTTGAATATTCATGGTGAATTGCATATGGAACGGAAAGTATCGTGAGCTTAATTTATTTTTCAATAGTTACGGATTTCTAGATTTTTAATTTGCAATGGATTTGCAGCTTGAGCCTTATGCTAATAAGAAGACGATTTAATTTTATTTGGCTGGGTGTCTTTTATACATTTTCAAATGAGCAAATAAACATTAGCTCATTTATAGTTTCAAACCGAGTACCACATCATCAAAATAACCACAGCAAATCTCAAACAAAACAACTATTAAGCAAACGAATCAGAAATCGCAAACAACACAACCAAAATCCATAACGCTTGCTTCAAATATCTACCAATACAGCATAAACATTAAAAGCACCCAGTAAACGACAAACAATAAAGATTAATATATACGTACCACACAGCTGACAACAAACTGTGTGCATCAGGGATTTCAACACAGTTATAAATGATGCGAGGGCCAGCCAACCACTCTCTTAATGGTTTCTGCGGGAACCCGTTTCAATTTATAACGTTATTAAAGTTACGTTATAATAACTGTCTCGTTTCGACATAAAGTGGTACCCGGATAACATATTAAGTTGCTATTAAAGCTATCAGCTGCAGTTTGCAGTTGGAGTTATAAACCTTTGGCTTAAGGGAGATCACGAAATGGGTACCTACAGATAGTGCAATTCACGAAGACGCGCCCCACCACTTTTCCAGCATCTTTCATTTTGACCATGACGGTCTCTCCTGATTAGTCTATTCATTGTAGTGAGCGTGTGCACTCATGGGTAATTAGTGTGTACCGACAACACTCAAACATTGACGGAAGCTTGCACACATATACTATAAACGGTTGGAAGGAATAGTAGTGGGGCGCGTCTTCGTGGATTGCACTATCTATAGTAAAATATTTAGTATTTTGATAAAGCAACGTTAACAAAATATGTTGGCGATGTAGCTGAGCCACAGATTAACTAATAGTTCCTATGCTGAGCGATTGTCTACTGCGCTGCGTAGCGCGGTTTCGATGCTCGCACAGAACAAATATTTGTTTTGACCTACAGATACCTAGTTGTTCCGTGACTGGCTGTTTGTGTATGTGAGTTTATGTGGTTGTAAACGTACCCACAACACAGGAGAAGTCCCTAGATTGGGGCAAAGTTTTTTTTTATAAAAAATGAAATAAAATATTTTAACGTCTCCATTAACTTTTTGACTATTCTACTCCTCTATATCATTTTAATAAATTAGTTTTTTTTTGTAGAAAATTAAGATCAAGCAAATCATAGTTAGTTTTTTAAAATAATATGGCTTAAAAATGATTCGTCTCAAGTCACCTCTACATATTTTCATGCCTGTACAACAGCAGCAGCAAGAATTAACTAAGCTAGATGAAACTAAGCTATTTTCCAAGTAACAACAGCCATTGGAGATTAAAGTGGTTTTGTAACTTGTCTATGAGAGATATTGAGCTTGCAACAGACTTCAATTTATTCCCTCATGTCAGGGGTTGCGGGGTTTCCTGCAGATGAAAGGATAAAGGATTTCCTGTGATGTACGTATTTTATTAAGCTGAGTGTACAGTAAGCGCTCAGAAATGCATACCCACGCTAAGGTTCACTTTCCTATGAACACGGGCGCGATCCAGTCAGCGCGTGCGCATGTGTGTTTACGAGTGATGTCTCAGCATTCCACAGATAACACACACTAATGAACCATCGTCGCACTACGCGAAATGGCATTATATTTCTGTTTACCGTACGAGTCCTACCCGACGCGCGACGTATTCTTACCATTGCATTGCTAAATTTCGCATAATTATAACATGGCCTGGCAGCTGGTTTGGATAAGAAAGGGTTTACGATCATTGAATTCCGAGTTCAAATCTTATACTATGTGTGGCTGTTTTTTGTTTCTTGAAACCATAATAATGTTAGGCAAAATCTTTTCAGGTTTATGTTGAATTATTACGTATTCATGCTTGTTATTTATTTTTTATAAGAAGCAAATATTAGTTATTGTATTATTTATTTAACTTTTTATGTGATTTTATTTTAACTTTTTGTAATTGGAAGTAGGAAAAAAAGGCGTGCTGTGTGATAACAAAAATTTATTTTTAAAATTAACAAACTTATGAGAATTGTAACGTCACATTCCTACCGAAATAAAAGAAGTTCTCTTGTAACTGTTCATAAGATTTTTTGTTGAATACCCACTTAGTCAATAAAATTCATAATAACATAATAAGAGAAGGATATTTTAATAACACAAATAAACTTGGTGATGCTCACGTATTAAGTTTCTGAATTGGTATTCAGCAGAGTTAATTGAAAACTAAACTATAATTCAGACTTTATGAACAGGTTTTTTTTATGTAACGTCACAATAAACTTAGTGAGGTAATAGTTTAATAATTCGTTTTCTTGATGAAAAGAAGATTGAAACTAAACCTCAATTTAAGATCATTAAATAACTATCTACGAATATATAATATAATTATGACTAAATATTTAGTTACACCGTCTAATTATTAAAACTAAAACATCCAGGTTATTAAATGTTGCATAACACCGTCTAATACTTCTTCATAAGTAGCACTGTTGCACGCCATCCCCACATATTAAAAACGAAACGTATTTTTTCTGGTTTATGATGCATGCGGCTGTTGTTGTAAACAGTATGTTATCCAGTGCGAAACCACCAAACTTAATCCACTTCGCTGTTGAGTAGGTAGGATAGGCTATCTATCCTCTTCCTCGTATTTCTTGCTCCGGAGACTAATAATAGTATTCCTCTAAAACAACAAAAAAAGTAATATTAGGCATTTATAACAAAATACTAAAGTGACTTAATTTTTTATATAATTTAATAATATTTATTTAATATAACAAATTTTAATATATTAAAACTATTTATTTATAAATTCCATAATAAACACATTTTTTTTGGCGTCATTATATATTTAAAAATCAATAATAAGTATTAATCGAAATGCCACCAAATAATTTTAGGTATCTTAGGTATAAATTTCAAATAAAAGTTTAATTTACAATTCGTTAATATAATACTCACATTCAGTCAGGTTTCATAAGATATTAATTGGGACCACTTTTATGCAGCCCAATAATAGTCGCCCCCGCCTCAGTAATATTATTTGCCTGCGTTTCGAGAATACTTACAATACCACTACGAGTATCTATTAAATCACTCGTTACTAACCAACAACCACAACCAAACGACAACGCTCATTCCAATCAAGTTAAATATGCACAAAACTCATGTCTACCTCACAGAAATCTAAATTCTTTATTAGTTTTCTATGACTACCCTTTTAAATTTACGTAATGTGTGAACAAAGCGAACAAGCTAAAGAATATTATATTTCTGTTCATTTCTTCAAATTGAGTAAAAACAAAAAGACAAAAATAATGTGAGATTCGAACTCGCGGCTCATTGATTAACGCCGTCAACCCGGCGCGCTTAACCGCGAGACCATCTTGTCTCATGTAGAAATGTTGAAATTATGAACTACATTCACAACGATGATACATGTGTCTATTTTTGAAAGTAAAAGGTCGTAAGTCAAACTAAACGTCAAACTAATACGTTTTGAGATTGGGTATGGACTTTTGGTCGCCACTGTACACAGTGTTGGTATTTTAGTACTTTGCCGCTCATATGCGTAAATGACACCAACAACAGACTGCACTTTCGAGTGAATTTAACAGTGTATTGTAACAGATTTTTCATGCTGTTTTTTTAATGCGTGGGTTTAAGTAAATTTTATTTAAGATCGATGGATTGTATAAGATTTTATAGATCGTTTTGACATTAGTATATTTTTATGGAATTAGTATAATTGTACAACTTATTGTAATATTTTTTAAAAGGAGTATGTATGGATTTTTTTCCCATTCTTCTCCATACGAAACTCCATCTGCAATGTAATATACTCGTAGGTACCTATGTGCTCTCAATACACTAAGCCTCCATTTCTAGAATGGGTCCCGACTGCTACAATTTTAAGTGCAACCGGGTACAACGACTTTCTTGTTTTAGGGCTTTTTCATAAATACTTAGAAAAGCAGTCGGGTTTTTTAGTTTTTTGAATTACCGTTTTTTTTTTTTTTTATTTACCCATTGTCACTTTCACAGTAAATACGAATCTAATGACACCTCTCAAGCTAAAATCCATCTAACCGTTCAGGCGGCAGAGCGATCCAAACATTTGAATTTAGCGCCAAAAATCCGCCATTTTGTTTTTTTTTATTTTGATATACCCAGTGTCACTCTCACAGTAAATACGAATCTAACGACACCTCTCAAGCTAAAATCCATTGAGCCGTTCAGGGTGCAGAGCGTGCCAAACAATTATACATACATACAAACATATTCTCGAAAAACATAACCCTCCTTCTGTCGCAGTCGGGTAAAAAACAAATACAATAAAAAAAAAATGTTAAAGCGAAGATTAGCGCGAGGCTTACTAAAAAAATAAACGTGGAACTGTTTGTTATTGGATAACGATTGTGAACAGAAAGGTCTTTAGGGTTCACGGTATATTAGGAGCTACAATCTGACCAATATTCGCTACGTGATCCGCGTGTAGATTGGAAAGAATGTGCTACTAGAATTATTTGCTAACCAACCACAGAATTGAGTATTTATTATGAAGATAGCATTAGTTTGGACACTTTTCCTTTGGCAATGATGTGGTATGTGGCAGTGATGTGTAAGTTTTTTGATGCCCTTTGAACTGTCCCCCAGTTTACAAATTACATACATACATAAACTCACGCCTTTTTGGATGCGGTGGGCAGAAACCACAGAACGCCACTTGCTACGATCCTTACATACTTCTTTTGCCTCGTCCACGTTCATACATCTGGTCCCATAAACACGCTGGTTACGAGTACTGCACACCCGACCTTTCTGAAGAAATATATATACCATCACGCCTGTATTCTCCAAAGGGTTAGGCAGAGGTATACCAAAGTACCTTGTGCCTTTCTGAAGAACCTCACCAATAAGGCCACATAAGACCACCGTTAATGAATTCTGATTTTAAATAGACTTACATGGAAAGCAATATCGCTAGTAGAGACACTGCAATAAGTGGTCGAAATTATTTAGGGAAAAATATACCTACATGTACGTTTACTTTCGGTTGTCCTGTAACATGTTGTATAAATAAATAATTTATATTACTTTTTTCTGTATTAAAAGATAATTTGATCTAATGCTTCAAGCTTCAATTTGTACTCACATAGTTACTGGTTAATTACTGTATAAGGCAATTGATGAAAACAGAACAAACTAGGCTTTAATAATTATGCTAGATTTTCTTCAAAACTAATTAAAATTAGACGAGTCTAACAGCTACTTCAAAGTAAATCACTTTTAAAATTCTCACGTTCCTATTTTTGTTTCGACATGTTTGTATTTAAGACGTTAGTGCTTCTGAATTAATTCTATGTAATCACGGCCTGAGCCCTCGAGTGCGTAGACATCTGTATCATTTGTTAACATCAATATCAACTGAGTCAAACCCAAGTGCCTGATAACGGTCGAGATCACTATATTTGTCATTATCACTAATACCTACTCTCTCTTTTATCTGTTGATATTTTCACCTATTATTGTAACAGATTGCTTACTTGTTTTTATCGTTTGTTACAAGATACATACGTAACTGTGAAAGAAAAGAATAATATATATCGTTATCGTTTTGATTTTCACTGAGAAAAGTCAAATTATTTTATTTATTTATTTTATTTTATTAAAACACACTAAGAATTTCTCCTGTGTCGTGGGTGCGTTTACAAACATATACTCGCATACACAAACAACCAGACCAGGAATAACTATCTGTAGGTCTTACAAAAATTTGTTCCGTGCGGGAATCGAACCCGCAGGTGAACGCTCGGCCACTGCGCCAACCGTGTCGTGTCATTTAATTATTTATTTCAATCACATAATATAAAAAAATACTTGAATCTAGTTGCCAATTCCAAAACGTAGTTTTTTCTGTCACTGTTGCCTGTTGTATCTTCTTGAATGCCAATATTGTATTAAATTTTAATAACGGTAATGAAGATCTTGTCTAATCTTAAATGAAAATAGATTTGCGATATTAATGTGACAAATTTTCAAGACCGCGTAAGCTGCAATGATTGGTTGGCTAAATTATTAATAATCAGTCAAAGCAGTTTACGCGTGCTAAGCAATTTATTATTCTTTCGTTGTTTTCATCCAATTAATATTCTAATCTACTATCCTACTAATTTTATAAATGTGAAAGTTTGTGAGAATGGATGGATGGATGTATGGATAAATGGAAGGATGTCTGTTACTCTTTCACGCATAAACGGCAGAACGGATCTGGATGAAATTTGGTACTGAGATAGATTGTAGTGTAGAATAACACATAGGATACTTTATTTATGTACGATCGGATACTTTATTTTGGAAAAAGGTACGGTTGCCATGGGATAATATAAATAAAATGTGACAGAAGCACAGATTAAATAAGTACAGATACTTCACTCAGTAGAAAATTTCCAATACCTACTGCTATAATAGCCTACTCCGTCGCGTCAACTCGCGTCAGCAACCACTGCAAACTAAAATGTGCCTAAGTGCTCAAGCGTACAGTTGTGATCGCTTCGCACCGCGCGATCCCACAACAATCGTAGGGCCGCCTTTTCGATAAAATTAAATTAACATAACTTTTTATGTCTATGTTATTGAGAACTGTGAATATGTTCTGACTTATATGTGGCAGTTTAAAATTGTATCGTAAATGTTTATAAAATATTTTTTTAATAAATTGGTGCTGACTGAGCAATACCTCTAGATAAAACATAATTATTCCTTCTTTTACTTGATTTGCACCCATCTACAACACATAAGGCACCAGACGGCATCGTAGGTAATGAATGAAACTATTAAAATTGAACAACGTGCGTGATGCGCTTGCGAAAACCGCACTGAATTTGGTTCGCAAACGGCCCGAGACCGCTCGGCCGGGCGGTAGGCAATTATAGCGCGCAAGTACATAGAGTGACGGAGGCCTGACAGAAGGTAATGTTTTATTATAACAATAGACGTTCTTCAATTAACTCTACACCCGTGAAGCATCACAGCTTTATAAATTCCACCATTTTCATTCAGACCACGCTCCTATGTTAAATTACAAATCATTTCAATTTCTGATTGAATTGCAATCAGGAAACCATTAAAATCATAACTGAGATTCGAGACATCGCACAGAATTTGAAATTGTCTTTGAACAAGTTACTCAACCCCATTCATAGTCAAATTGGGGGCCAACGAGAATTGGGACCAACGGGAATTGATTTATTTGATAACTGCTTGTAAACGTTCGAAGGGGTTGAATAGTTACCAGTATTGGGCATATCTGCAGACCCCAGTATTCCGAAATATGTTTGAATACAGAATAAGGTTCAGGGTTCAACGAAGTTTAGGGCATTTTGCACGTACAGTCAATAAAATAGATAAGTCGATAGGGTCGTCTAATATAATTAATGTTTTTTAAAAAGCGATAGATGCTTTTGTAATGAAATGTAATTTTATCAATAGGAAATGAACAGTATATTAATTAAATTTCATTTAAAAATTACTATCGGTTTCAAAGAAAACTACAACAATATTAGACGATCCGGTAACTTATTTCTTTTGGTGACCGTACCTTTTGGCTAGAGACAATCCCTATTTCGGGTAAACTTTGCGACTATTTATTACGGTATTTCTACTCCGCTCGTATTTATTCAAAGAAACCCGAAATATTTTCTCAGATTTTTCTTAGAATACATAAACTGCCCCCGAATTCTTAACCTGGCTTTCCAGCTTTTGTAGTTCAATAATTTATGAACTTACATCTTTAGGTTTTGTTTTGGAATATTTTTCTTATTAAGCCCTCGTGTTTTGCAGAAATTTCAGATGTATATTTAACCCAACAGAGCATAAAATACAACGGTAACAAGAAAAGTTTCATCTGTTTTAATGAGATACTGAACCAATTATTTTTATGTTCAGAAAAAGAGTGGAATAAAAGCGGAATAACGTATGACTTAGCTAAGATTCCGAAATATAATGATAGTAAAATTGTACATGCTTGTTGTAATCGTTTTAAATTGATACTAGCTTTTGCCCGCGACTTCGTTCGCGTAAATGTCGGTAATTGCGGACGTTAACGAAGTTATGGAATAAAAAGTAATCTATAGTACATAGATTACTTTTTAATACACATCTTCGTCAGCGTTTTTGGGGTCCAAAAAAATGGGTTTAGTGCTATAGTCGCAAAAGCGTAACAGATAGACAGACAGACAGGCAGAAAAAGCTGCACTTATAATTTTGGTATGAAAAATTGTTCTGTGACAGTGGTAGATAATATTTATGAATAATTTGAAATATATTTCTTTATCGTTGCTAGTATGTACGAGTATTTCGGTTTAAGTTAAATATTTAATATAGTCATTGAAAATTATATAAGAAACACTTTAACAATGTCCTACATTGTCTTCAGGCAAGTAGTAATTTCAACCAAATAAAGCAGGCATCAAAGTATAAAATCATTTGGCAAGACGATAGTGTCTTTTTATTACGATACAGAATTACATTTTACGTGGAACACTAAAAATCCTTTAGTGCTGAGTGAATGTCATGAAGTGCAGTAAAGTGAGGTTATTGACGGTAAATGTCAGGAGGCGTTATCTTCGCTGTGCAGTGACGGCGACGAAGTAGCTGCGGTATTATGAAATCGTTTGAACTATTATCTAAAGGAGAATATAGACGAGAGAATCTCATCGAGAATTTCTATGTAATATAATGTTTTCGTTTCGGTCGTACGATTTAAAAAAGTTGGCGGTATAGATGCGAGCTGCCCAGGACCGGGATGGTTGGCGCTCTTTGGGGTAGGCCTACGTACAGCAGGTGCGCGTGAAATTACAGGCACATGAGTTATTTTATCTTTGTCTCTGTTGCCACCGTGAAATGATTATGCACTTATTCTTCGGTGAAATATCGAATCTGATCGGTGGCCTTTGCTGCGTTTAGCGTGCTTGTCTTTGCTCGATGAAATGTAACACAAATTGCCACGTATTGTACAATCAAGTTGTCACAAAGCTTCGAGCTCAATAATGGATTCATGAAAGAGTGACAATTTTGAACGCTCTATATGCTCTAGTGTATACTCAACTTTATAAGCGGCGACATAAAGGTCGATGTTATAAAATACTATCACAGGTTAGTTTGTTTTTGGTTTTTATGGTTTCAAGGTGTAGTATAAAGGCTGACTTTTAATACGCTGGCTATCATTTCTGTGGGTGAAAGTTGTACAAACTCTTTGGGAAGTGGCGAGTTGGCGACCTACGACCGTTTCGTAGCAAACGGCTACGTGACGTCTACGGCGTAGGCGAATGAGATTTTTTTATGTTATTTTATGTTCCAAATGTATGTTAGATGGTTTTGGACTGAGTATCGTGACAAGAAATGTGTGTGAAGCCGTAGTCGTACTAATGTAATAAAATCCTCTTTATATTATACATATGAAACTTTTAATAATTGTGCCCCTGAATGTACATTTCTCAATCAAGCTTTAACAGTTAGAAGGATTTTTATAAAAAAATACATGTAGGTAAACTGCCACCTGAACAAAGAAGTGTCCTTTTTATCCTGGTGCATGTACCTACTTAGAAGTCTCTGTTACAATAATAATATGATGACGGTCGTAGTATTTGTAATTGATTTGACTTATTTTTCCAAACCTATTTGTTAATGTATCTAATTTTAAAGAAATACAAGAAACAAAATTAAATAATTAAGTAACCCACGACAGCAGAATAAGCGTCCCTACCGCAGCTAATAAAAGAGCTTGTAACATTGAAACATATTTATGAACCATCGCTAGGAAACTTGAATTGAAATAAAGAAACCTGCATTCAAATCGGTTCACCCGTTTAAGAGCTACAGTGCCACAGACAGACACACAGACACGTCAAACTTACAACAGGAGGCCTGTTGTAAGTTTGACGTGTCTGTGTGACGTTTTTTGAGTCGTAGGTTAAAAAAACATAGTCTTTGGACTGCTACTATGGCGTTTCAATATGTAGCATCAGATAGTCCATGAAAATGTACATTTCATAGACGAACTGTTACTATAAAGCGGTGTTTATAATATTCCTTGTCACGGTAACGGTAGTGCGTGTTATCCTGTGAGGTAGGAAAATGGAACAATAATAAACGAGACAATGGTTCATTATGTACAAAGCTTTATGCGTGATTAACAACAGCAGTGTCGGACGTTTGTAAACGCATTATTTTATGATAGTGTGGGGCAATTACACGGTTTAGAACGTTGAAGTAAACTACGGTTAATTGTCGGAATTTTGGAATGACGAGCGGTATATGTGTGTTGTATTATCACTGTATAATGTTCACTGCGTAGGGAATTGTACCCATAGTGGTTTGAATTTTTTGGTAATAGTTTTCATTTTCTCATCATTATAATATTGTACTGACAAAATAAAAAATATTGTAAACCTTTATTGAAAAAAAGTAAGTATAAAATTTCATGCCCATTCTTCTTCATATAAACAATTTTATTTAACAAGCCTTTTTTATTGTAAATTAAATTTAAAAGTAATGGCGTAATTTAAATAAATAACTTGACTTTAACCTCATATTATTTCTGGAGGCGCTGGTCCTCGCGCGCCTACACGAGTGGCGCGCGGAGGGACTGGGCCGGGGCGAAACTCCGCTGCCGCGGCAAATTGCCGCCCTGCGGACGGAACTCCGGCTCGATCTCATGGCGACATGGAGAGAACGACTGTCGCAACCTCGTGCAGGGCGCGCCTTGATTGAGGCGGTAAGTCCCCTCTTTGAGGAGTGGCTTGAGCGGCGCCACGGCGCCCTCACCTACCGGCTGACGCAGGTCCTCACCGGACATGGAAAGTTTGGGAGGTTCCTGCACCTCATCGGGCGGGAGGAAACGCCCGGGTGTCACCATTGCGAGGATCGCCCCGAGAACACGGTGGAGCATACTTTGGCGGTGTGCCCTGCTTGGGCTGAGCACCGCCGAGTCCTCGAGGCGGCCATCGGCGGCGGCGCCCTCTCGCGTTCGGCACTGGTTCAGGCCATGGTCCGGAGCGAGAGGGAATGGGAAGCAGTCGCCTCCTTCTGCGAAGCTGTAATGCTAGAGAAGAAGGCGGCGGGACGGGAGAGGGAGAGGACAATCCCCCGTCCCAGCGGCCGCCGCGGTAGACGCTCCGGGCGTCGGGAGCCGCGAGACGACTCCCGGCCACCGTAGACGCGTGTCTGTGGACGGTGGGCAATGGGTAGCTCTCCGTCCGTACGTTCACTAGCGACAGACTGTGTCGACGGCGCGTTCGTGTTCCACGCGCGCCTCAAAGAGATGTCAGCAAACTTGGATGGGGCCACTGAGGGCCGATGCCTGCCGGGGCTGCGGGTTGTTCGAAAGAGATACCGCGCCCCCGGAACGCAAAGGGCACATGAAGAAACATAGACGGGTTTTAGTCAGTAAAAGTCTGACACTCCCTCCCGCCCCGCCCAGGACAGGGGAAGTTATTTGATGATTTCCCGTCTATAAAAAAAAAAAACCTCATATTATTAAAATATAAAGTAAAGTTTGTTTGTAAGGTAATCACTGGAAGAATTGGTTTAATTACAATATTTTTTAACTGAAAATCAGCTAGAGTATTTTAATTTATGGTATACTTAAGTTCTTTAATAAAGTCGAGGGCAGAAGTCACTAATTATGAAAATATACTTCGTGACTTTTTAAAAGGCTTATAATTCTAAATACAAATTAATGTATTTGTAACTAATAGATACCGGAACCTTTGCGTAGAAAAACGTTAGTGACATCGGTCGTATTTTTTTACTTTCATGACAAAACATTTTCATATTCTGTTCATTTCTTTTTGTCATCAGTTGTGAACATAAGCGGTACACATGAGCCTGACAGATTATGTAATTTATTGTGTGTACTAACCTTAATGTTAATGTATATACAGCGTGTTACGAAATGGGTAAGTACATATCAACGGCACGGATTCTTTTGGTGGAACAAACCACATAGCAAATTTTTTTTTAAATTCTGTACTCATAACATTTTTTTTTTACCGATGGGAAATCATCAGATGACTTCCCCCGCCCTTAGTGTCAGACTTTTACTGACTAAAACCCATCCATGTTTCTTCTTGTGCCATTTGCGTTCCGGGGGCGCGGTGCGCTCTTAACGTCTTTGGCTACTGCTCCACTCCTGTGGGCCGTTGCGTGATGTTATTATTCTGTTGTTGTAAGGTAGACTGGTAAAAAATGCCCAAGGCATTAAGTCTGCCTTTGAACGGTGTATTTTTACATTATGTACGCTTTTAATTAATATTAATTCTTCCCAGTTCAATGTTCCAGTGGTTCAATTCCCAGGTCGAGCAAAAAGTGTTATTGGGTTTTTCAATGAAATTCTCAGTAGCAGCTCGGAGTTTGCATTTGTGCCCGGTTAATGGCAATAGGCTCGCCCCCTATTACATGGGACCTAAATATACCGGCGAACTGTGGGTGTACAGTGGCGACCAAAAGTCCATACCCAATCTCAAAACGTATTAGGTTGACGTTTAGTTTGACTTACGACCTTTTACTTTCAAGAATAGACACATGTATCATCGTTGTGAATGTAGTTCATAATTTCAACATTTCTACATGAGACAAAATGGTCTAGCGGTTAAGCGCGCCCAGTTGACGGCGTTAATCAATGAGCCGCGAGTTCGAATCTCACATTATTTTTGTCTTTTTGTTTTTACTCAATTTGAAGAAATGAACAGAAATATAATATTCTTTAGCTTGTTCGCTTTGTTCACACATTTCGTAAATTTAAAAGGGTAGTCATAGAAAACTAATAAAGAATTTAGATTTCTGTGAGGTAGACATGAGTTTTGTGCATATTTAACTTGATTGGAATGAGCGTTGTCGTTTGGTTGTGGTTGTTGGTTAGTAACGAGTGATTTAATAGATACTCGTAGTGGTATTGTAATTATTCTCGAAACGAAGGCAAATAATATTACTGACGCGAGGGCGACTATTATTGGGCTGCATAAAAGTGGTCCCAATTAATATCTTATGAAACCTGACTGAATGTGAGTATTATATTAACGAATTGTAAATTAAACTTTTATTTGAAATTTATACCTAAGATACCTAAAATTATTTGGTGGCATTTCGATTAATACTTATTATTGATTTTTAAATATATAATGACGCCAAAAAAAATGTGTTTATTATGAAATTTATAAATAAATAGTTTTAATATATTAAAATTTGTTATATTAAATAAATATTATTAAATTATATAAAAAATTAAGTCACATTAGTATTTTGTTATAAATGCCTAATATTACTTTTTTTGTTGTTTTAGAGGAATACTATTATTAGTCTCCGGAGCAAGAAATACGAGGAAGAGGATAGATAGCCTATCCTACCTACTCAACAGCGAAGTGGATTAAGTTTGGTGGTTTCGCACTGGATAACATACTGTTTACAACAACAGCTGCATGCATCATAAACCAGAAAAAATACGTTTCGTTTTTAATATGTGGGGATGGCGTGCAACAGTGCTACTTATGAAGAAGTATTAGACGGTGTTATGCAACATTTAATAACCTGGATGTTTTAGTTTTAATAATAAGACGGTGTAACTAAATATTTAGTCATAATTATATTATATATTCGTAGATAGTTATTTAATGATCTTAAATTGAGGTTTAGTTTCAATCTTCTTTTCATCAAGAAAACGAATTATTAAACTATTACCTCACTAAGTTTATTGTGACGTTACATAAAAAAAAGCTGTTCATAAAGTCTGAATTATAGTTTAGTTTTCAATTAACTCTGCTGAATACCAATTCAGAAACTTAATACGTGAGCATCACCAAATTTATTTGTGTTATTAAAATATCCTTCTCTTATTATGTTATTATGAATTTTATTGACTAAGTGGGTATTCAACAAAAAATCTTATGAACAGTTACAAGAGAACTTCTTTTATTTCGGTAGGAATGTGACGTTACAATTCTCATAAGTTTGTTAATTTTAAAAATAAATTTTTGTTATCACACAGCACGCCTTTTTTTCCTACTTCCAATTACAAAAACTTAAAATAAAATCACATAAAAAGTTAAATAAATAATACAATAACTAATATTTGCTTCTTATAAAAAATAAATAACAAGCATGAATACGTAATAATTCAACATAAACCTAAAAAGATTTTGCCTAACATTATTATGGTTTCAAGAAACAAAAAACAGCCACACATAGTATAAGATTTGAACTCGGAATTCAATGATCGTAAACCCTTTCTTATCCAAACCAGCTGCCAGGCCATGTTATAATTATGCGAAATTTAGCAATGCAATGGTAAGAATACGTCGCGCGTCGGGTAGGACTCGTACGGTAAACAGAAATATAATGCCATTTCGCGTAGTGCGACGATGGTTCATTAGTGTGTGTTATCTGTGGAATGTTGAGGTTGAGACATCACTCGTAAACACACATGCGCACGCGCTGACTGGATCGCGCCCGTGTTCATAGGAAAGTGAACCTTAGCGTGGGTATGCAATTCTGAGCGCTTACTGTACACTGTACATTGGTACACCTCTGCCTAACCCTTCGGGGAATACAGGCGTGATGGTATATATATATATATATATATATATTTTTTTTAATTAATTCTTCTGGTAGTTTTAGCGATTAGCGCGTTTAAACAAGCAAATGTGTATACTCTTCAGTTTTATTATATTAGTATAGACGTAAGAAAAAAACATAGTCAAAAATACAGTATTCATTTACTTGCTCCAAAATATGATTAAAAAAAGCCGACCATTTTACTATTGAAACTGAAATGAATGAAAAATAAAATCAGAAACAAGAGCAACTCTAATTGCTTACATTTCAATAAAATCAGTTTTTATTCAACATGTACTGTATATGAGTTATGTTACACAAATTGAATACATACTAACGAGAATACAGCTATTTTCCTACTTTGTAATTATCAAAATTGTCAATGGATACACAGTTTTAATTAAAGGGAACAGAAATAATTAAAATTTATCGTTGTATTGAATAGTTACGCTTTATGCATGATATCTTTCGCGTGGATTTTGTAATTTTATACAAATAACTAGTTCCTGCCCATGACTTCGCCCGCGAGAAAATTTGATATATTATCCCACGGGAACCGTATATTTTTCCAGTTCCAGGGATAAAAAGTATCCTATGTGTTATTCCAGAATACAATCTATCTCAGTGCCAAATTTCATCTACATCCGTTCAGACATTTAAGCGTGAAAGAGTAATAAACATCCATCCACATAAACTACTTTTGCATTTAAAATATTACTAAGATTTTGACTTTTATAATTTAAACCTCGTGTAAGGAAATAACATAACGAATAGGTATCAATATACAGATTATTCCGGTTATTCCTGACACGTTATCTCTTCACCATATTTCGTTGACTGGTAGAGAATCATCATCATCCTATCAGCCGCACTTCCATTGTTGAACATAGGCCTCCCCCATAGATTTCCAAAAAGACCGGTGAGAAGCGGCCTGCATCCAGCGTCTTCCTGCGGTCTTAATCAGGTCGTCCGTCCACCTTGTAGGTGGACGTCCTACGCTGCGCTTGCCGGTGCGTCCATTCGAGAACTTTGCGGCCCCATCGACCATCACCTCTGCGTACCATGTGCCCTGCCCACTGCCACTTCAACTTGCTGATTTGCTGGGCTATGTCGGTAGAGAATACTACTATATTTAAAAAAAATAATATCTTTATCTATTCAAAATATTAAACACTCTTCTATAAATGTTATATTAAAGGTCTCGACATTTTTACTTTATCTTTGGATGTTCGTAAAATAATACAAAGGATAAGTTTTCCTATTCTGACGTATATATTTTATCGAGGCGCATATTAAGCAGGTTTGTGGGCGGCAGCGTGGCCGCGGAGTCATGCGGCGTCTAGACTGTTCCATTATTAATATCAGCAAGACTTGATAATAGGTAAATATACTGTGTGGCTGATAGGCATTTAGAGGATGTTTATAACACTATGGCGAAAGGGTCAACAACCTCGCTCTAGCATTTTTTTAGGGTTCCGTTCTCAAAGGGTAAAACCCTAGTATTAGGGCTTCGCTGTCTGTCTGTCTGTCTGTCTGTCAGTCAGGCTGTATCTCGTGAACCGTGATAGTTAGACAGTTGAAATTTTTACAGATGATTTTTTTCTGTTACTACTATAACAACAAATACTAAGAAACAGAATAAAATAAATATCCCATAGAAAAAACGTTTTTTTGTTGCCGTAATTATAGATTCGAACTTGGCCAGTTTTTTAAGTTGCCATTAACTGTAACTACTATAAGATCTACAAAATAAAAAAGAAAGCTACTAGTCTGGCGCAGAACTCTTAAATCTGAGTACTCTTCAAATAAATCATTACTCTCACGCCATTTTTAAAACTTTCAAAACAAAGGACGATCGTTTTTAGACACACAAAAAATGGAATGTTAAGATTGTAGATACTAATGGTCTTCACTTGACTCCTTGAAGGTTTAATATGCAGAGCTCTAGTAGTACCTACGTCAAGAGGTGCAGTGAAGGATATACGACTAAGCTCGCGAGATGCCTGACCTCTTTAATTTTAACTAGCAAACCCTAGCAGTGCATACGTCGCAGGTTTATGTTATAATCAAGTTTTTGATCAAAAACCTAGATCAAAATTTAAGCGATCAAATGGAAGACTTCGGTTGACAGGATTTTACACTATTACCCGTATTTCTTCTGATATGTTATGACTGTATATACCTACTCTTTTCAGGGTCAAGATGCGGTTTTTTTCAGAATGGCAACCTATGAGGTTGTCGCATATCGCCAATTTATATTGGCTTGTATTGGTAAAAGCAAAATAAAAGAAAGCAATTTCTTTTTTGGAAGAACTTAATTAAGTTTCTCTTTGAAACTTTTTTGTTTGATATATTTTTGGTTATTTTTGTTCGATGTAATTAAGAAAGTAACTCGCTCGTGTTGGCAGAAGTGTTGAGATGATGGCCTGATGACTAATTAACTCACTGGGTGTGATGAAAGTTCTTTAATACATCAAAGAGTCTCTTAATAACTTTCTTGTTATTATGAAGAGATATAAATGTATTATAGAGAGGCTATCAGAAGAAATGTCTTAGAATAACGCTAATCCCAGGTTTCAGTGGGGCCATCTGGCGACATATAGTGAAATTACAGTTTCAGTAGCTCTGTTCCATATTTTACAATTGGTTTGCTTTATCCGCGCCATGACCCATACTTGTCTTATTTGTTTAAAAAAATACGTTCCCTCATACTAGGAATTTCTCCAGAATGTGATCGTTTATAAACATATAATAAA
This sequence comes from Caradrina clavipalpis, assembly GCA_932526535.1. NCBI lineage: Eukaryota > Metazoa > Arthropoda > Insecta > Lepidoptera > Noctuidae > Caradrina > Caradrina clavipalpis. The sequence continues at coordinate 7,736,224 of OW052103.1, forward strand.
CTCACTCGAAACAATTACCTGTAGGCCAACCGTGTCGCCAGTCTTAAGATTTTTTAAACTTGTTCATATAACATCACGCCTTTATTCCCCAAAGGTTAGACAGAGGTGTACCTATGTACACACATCGTTTGCCGATATGTGTAGGTCCCATATAATAAGGGGCGAGTCTATTGGCATTAACCGGGCACAAATCCTAACTCCGAGCTGCTACTGAGAATTTCATAGAAAAACTCAATAACACTTTGCTCGACCTGGGAATTGAACCCAAGACCTTTACCGTAGCAGTCGCGCTTAGGACCACTAGGCTAACGTGGCAGTTTATACTGGAGGATAATCGAGATTTTTTTAAACTTGTTCATAATCACAAGTAATAGGGTCGTCAACCCTACTATAAACATGTTTGTCGCCCTTTACCATGACACGCCACGACGCAGCAAATTTAATTACGACGATCAATAGATTGATGAAGTTTGAGAGGTATCAATGAAATTAATTGAATTTTGTCTCACTTAACATCATACTACCTTGTGTTATTAATTCTTGTTTTAATTATGTTTGAATATCGAATTAAGATGTCTTTTCTTGGAAATAATATTGAAGTTTATAAGGGTAAGGGTACTAGGATTTTTAGGCTTCATTTTATAGCTTAATAAAACGGCAAAAGTCTACTAATATTATGTTATGTACCTTAAAAGGAAAAACGGAACCCTTATAGGATAACTTTGTTGTCCTATAAGGGGTCCGTCCGTCCGTCTGTCTGTCTGTCTGTCCGTCTGTCACGACTCTTTATTGAACGCGTGGAGGTTGAGTTGAGTTGAAATTAGAACAATATACTCAAGTCTACAGTCGAGTTTCAGTGTCGCACAAGCATGCATTCGAACTGCAATGAGCTGCGGTTTTTTTTGTTGGATTCGAAATCATGAAATAACTTCTCCCGGCCTGAGCGGGGCGGGAGGGAGCGTCAGACTTTTACTGACTATAACCCATCCATGTTCCTTCTTGTGACCATTGCGTTTCAGGGCGAGGTACCTCTTTCGAACAACCCTATGCCGCGGCAGGCATCGGCCCTGAGTGGCCGCTTCGATGTGCTGCCGCGTGAAACACTGAGGCGCTTGTGGAACACGGCAACCCTAGCTTGTGTTTAACTGAGTGAGCCTTTAGTGAGCCGTGGTACAGTTCTGTCGTACAGGCGTTAACAGCACAACTATTTGTAGTACACTCGGGCCACCGGTACTGGATACGTTTTACAAGTTGGAGCAAACGAAGGACATATTTCCTATGCACTCACAATATTATATTTCAGAGTCGTTATAATTAAGTCGTAGTTAAATTATACTAACCTATCTATATACTAATATAACGAAGCTGAAGATGTTTTGTGTTTGTTTGTTTGTTTCTGTGTATGTTTACATGCGCTCATCTCTAGAACAAACAGTAGGACAGTTTTTTTTATATATTCAGAATCAATCATGAAGGATAGTATAGGCTATATATTATCACGCTACGACACGCGGGAGCGGAGCAGTAACAATAACTTAACGCGCGTGAAAAAACTACGCATACGAAGTCACGGGTAGAAGATAGCTTACTACATAAAATTGGAAGATTGTAACATCATATTTTAATAATAAAATAGGTCGAGCATAGTGGGTAGTACAAAAGGCAAATGTTGAATGTAGGTACGTCAGAATAATAGTGAAGCAGACCTCACTAACATTGTTTTTAGACTGCAAATATTTGAACAAGCTGAACCCGACTTTAAAGCCTCGTTCAAAGTTTTATTTTTACTTGAAGCACTTTCAAATAAGTGCGTACTTTAGTTAAAATTGAAAAAAATCTTTCATAAGCTTACGTTTACGTACTCTACGTAATTTATTTTGATTATTTTGAAATTGGAATGGAATGATTTCAGTATTCTTTTTTTGTTCTGCCAAAAACTATTTTAAATAAGTAATTGCTGTTATCAGAGATTCACTTCAGTCAAAGTTAATTATTTAATTTGTGTATTTTTTTAGTTCTTTTTTGAAGTGTCGGATTTACAGATTTTGTTTTTAAATTATAGTAACTACTACATAGGTGCTCAAGCAATACTATACAAGCTCAGTAGGCTCCGTCAAAAACAATCAACTATGCAATATGGCGCAGTCATCCCCGATCGAGTTTGTTTTTTTACTCAATGTCAACAGAAAATCGCTTCTCTGTCTACAAGGAGCTTTGACCTTGCGATCGCAGAGCTTTTAAACGTACAGTCAACAAAACTATTTGGCATGCAGGCAAAATTATTCATCTTTCTACTACACTGCCAATATTCATTTTCACCGTAATTACTTTTTAAGCTTATGACACACTTAACAGAGTAATTCAAAAGAATGGACTGCTCAGCACATTCACAACATTGTTTAAAAGTAATCGCAAGTAAGCTGCCTGTATACCACATAGCTTTCTTGACTGTACCTACATAAGTGGCCTTCGCTCGAAAACGCGACAACGGCATCTGTTGACATTCATTCGTTCATTCAGATTCAATTAATATGTTTGAACCGAGTTGAACGGAATTTATTAAATATAGGTACCTAATGAACTTTTACGCTTTTCCTAAGTATTGTAACTTGGGAAGAGTTGGAAATGAAAATGTATTGCCGGTCCTAGCAATAAATCCTCAGACCACCTGACACCCTTTCGCCGCTCGTCGGCTCGTGTACATATGAGGGTCGTTAGGGAGGGATCAAATAATTTCCTTTTAACTTGATAGCTGAGTAGGTACTTATGTTTTTTGAGATCACAAGATCGTAGTGGTTTATGTGAATTACCTTAAAATTAATTCAATAGGGTGGTAAGTGGTGATGGAACAAAATACTCGAGCACTGTCAGAATTTTTGCTTAATTAAATAAAAAAACAACTCATTTTTTATTCGAAAAATTCTATATCTTACTTAAATCGGAACCCATAATTAAATATGTACAAAACTTAAATGTAATAATGATATTATCAAGGTATGTAGTTACATTTATAAAAGAGAGGGGTGGTGTTTAAAAAAACTCATCAACATCGCTCTCAATATAACAAGTGCCCAAAAACCTTGCAAAATAGCCACCAAACAAATAGTATTAAAAAAAAAATATTCTAACATTTAAATCTCAATAATATTTCTCAACAATACAACGCAGTACATGATCCGTTTGACATTCAAATGCCTTCGGTCCGTGACTTATCTATGGAAGCTAGTTCCATTTACTGGCAGATGGTCTACGTGACAGGCAATCTGTCCATCTATTCAGACACAAAGGACTCTGCTATAGCATACTATAGCCTGTTACGTTGCACTAGTTTTTCAATCTGTTGCCAGCGGGTGGGCGGGAGCGTCTCCCGTGCTTTCATGCTCTCCTAGTATTATGTATATTGCTCTGGGGATCTATTTTTAATTTCTTGGAGCAGGTAGTCTTCTTTCTAATATTTCTTGCGTTAGCTTATTTGTTTTGTTTAATGAGAAATCTCTTTGTGACGCGGGAGGTTTGTTTTGTACACTTTAGCAATAATGCTTGACTTTTGTGTATCCAAGAAATAAAAACTGCTATCTCTAAGTTAGTATTTATAGATTAATCAGATTCAACAGACCTACGATTTTAGCAGGGCTGAATTTTTTATCTAATGGCTGAGAAACTAATAAGTACATACCTATCCATATTAACGACATATTCCTTTGTATCATCAAAACAGCTATGCTAAAATGTCATAGATTTAGGCGTCTCTAAGATTTTGAACCATTATTAGTTGAACGGCCTATCACTCATCTTGCGTCTCTTCGCTAATATTTTACAGAAATAAAAAAATGGATAAGCTCTTCTCATAATCTGAAGGATTTTCTGCGAGGGAGTAATCTGGATTACTCAAAGTAAGTCCATCCAGTAAGCACCTTATAATATGGATCTTTGTTTACAAAAGGGTATTTAAAAGGCTGTAACAAACGGATTTGAGAACCGAAAAAAGCCTTTGATCTATAAATAAGTATAATAAAGATTTATTAAAATTGTGTTTTATTTTTTATGGTCTATAATGGCAAAGCAACTAATATAAATTTCTAAATGTGGACCTTAATAGGACATATAATATATATATACCATCACGCCCGTATTCCCCGAAGGGTTAGGCAGAGGTGTACCAATGTACACCCATAGTTCGCCGGTATATTTAGGTCCCATGTAATAGGGGGCGAGCCTATTGCCATTAACCGGGCACAAATCCAAACTCCGAGCTGCTACTGAGAATTTCATAGAAAAACTCAATAATACTTTTTGCTCGACCTGGGAATCGAACCCGGGACCCCAGGTCACCTCGGGCCCTAGGCCCTAGGTGGTTGGTTTCGGGTCTCGAAAAGGACATATAAATTGTTGATATAACTATTTTTAGTAGACATAGGTACGTATTAGTGCTTTAAGAATTTCTATTACGAGACAAGAACGTTGTATGTCCTCTAGACAAGTCTAGACCCTTAGCTTCGTGTTACGTTGCTTGCTCTTAACCCTAGCCTTTAAAACCCTATAGGTTGCGGACTTTTGAGGACTTTGTTCGGAGTAAAATCACATCAGAAAATTCCATGAACAAGTAATAAAGTAAAGTTGAAAAGTTCCGTTATTATAACTCAGTGCAAAACTTCGATTTTATTCTCTTCGATGCAAACTCTCAAGTCATGCTCAATTAAGAGCTCTTAAAACTTCATTTACTACTTTCGCCGCAACGCTGCGATGGTCATTATGAACAATCTCCGGCGTAGGTGGTTCATTGATTGTTATAGACGCTTTTAATTTAAAGACGTTATCTGTTATCGTTAAAGGAATTAAGTTGATTTTAGTGCTATTTTATTAGAAAGGAACTGTATCTAGTTTTAATTTCTTCTGCTTAGATTTTTGAGATCTGCTGCTTGATGATTAAGTAATTATAGTTAAAGTATTTTTAGGACTGTCCTGTTACTCTTATAGTCAGCTTATGGGTAGCGTGACTGCTAAGCGTGATGGTCTTGGGTTCGATTTCCAGGTGGGGTAGTGTTATTGGGCTTTTCCACTAGGAATTTTTCATTAGCAGGCCGGAATTTGGAAGTTAGTGGCGTGGCACCCCCGTACCTTTGAAAGTACGTATAGTGTGGCTATTAGTCCTCGTCAGTCCTCCTGCCCGATCTCACCCCGGTCGTGTCAGATTACCATTCCATCAGACTATGAGAGAAACGGAAGAGGAAGTGGTCCTGTGTTTGCATACACTCTTGTGCACTATAATAAATTATCTCAGTTCTGCGCACTTGGCAAGCAGTCGTTAAGATCGGCTACCGTGAAAAAAAATTGGGTTGGGAGAAGGTTTTTTTAGACACATTATTTATAACATAATTATGTAGATTCATTTCGGAACAATTACAAACCCTTTGAATTTAACAATTCAACAATATTAATTGCGGTTTTTACGTTGTGAGCAGATGTAATTTTCGAACATTGAAGCAATAGACAATATTATAAATACCCTCCAAAAATTAAAGGATTTACTGTTGTGAGTAAGTTACGGAACTGAAGTAGTTTTTTTTTTTTTAAGACTGGAAATCATCAAATAACTTCCCCCGCCCTGGGCGGGGCGGGAGGGAGTGTCAGACTTTTACTGACTAAAACCCGTCTATGTTCCTTCCATGTGCCCTTTGCATTCCGGGGGCGCAGTATCTCTTTCGAACAACCCGCAGCCCCGGCAGGCATCCGCCCTCAGTGGCCCCATCCAAGTTTGCTGACATCGAACGCGCCGTCGATACGGTCTGTCGTTAATTCGTTATTTAGTCAACGTACGGACGGTGAGCTACCCATTGCTCACCGCCCAGCGTCTACGGTGGCCGGGAGTCGTCTCGTGGCTCCCGACACCCGGTGCGTCTACCGCAACTGAAGTAGTGTGGTAATCATGGATAAGTACTTTGGCAAGGACCTTGGTACAAATGGTCTTTACTTTATTATGAAGTTTTGCTCCGATCCTATCTAAGTTCGCCCCACGTCATGTAACTTTAACATTAGACACTGGTAACTTCGGTATTTTTAATTATAAGTCCACTTAAACATCGGAAATGATTAATTATAAAACAGCTCACAAAGTTTATTCTTAGCCTGCCCAAACGGCTATTGTGTTTATTTTTAAAAGAGTTACTTTTGTCCTGAGACTAACTTCATGTTATTTTGTTTTAAAAGATGCCATCCATGTATGAAGATGCTTCCATTTCGATCTATTTTATTTATGTTATGCTATTGCTTTTATTTTCCTTTAACAGTTTATAAACTTAAAAACTCACATATACAAACAAGCTGAATCGAGGCAACTACCTAGTCTAGCATAGCCTATAACTGTATAAATATGGCCATACATGTTCCGTGCGGAGATCAAACCCGCGACAAGCATCGCTGCAATCGCAATCGCTCAGCCACTGAGTCAAGCGTATCGTGTATCAGTTTTGTTTCTTAGAAATTCATTAATAAGATTATGTCAGATTTATTACTAGTTGAATCTAAACCGTACATTTTGTCTGGCAGCTTAGCTAAAGGGCAGTTTCATGTAACCTGTCAAATGTAGTAAAGCCAAAGCATTAATTTACTGAATATCAATATGGGTATTGACAGAACCAATCAGAACGCTATTCTCCTATAGAATTTGTATGGTAATAGAGTGCAATGACGTCATTTAATTGCCAACTCAATAGACTAACTATTTATTGATTTGAAACTAACTAAAAATCGAATTTGACACTTCACTGAAAATCAATCGTGTTTGCGAGGCTTAAATAAAGTGTATTTTTTGAGAACTGGGTCTTCAAATTATAGCATAATAGTCTTTACCTACTCAATTCATGAAACACCAAAAAATACGATATTGTTTTGTTTTTTCGACGTAAAAGACAATCGAAATAAATGACAATCTTTTCGGAAAAAACAAACAGATTATGCCCTTTTTTTGTCTTCTTCTCACGCATGAAGCGAAAGCATAAATCGTTATGAAATTAAGAGATTTACGAGACAAATAGTTGAATTATTACTTACATACGTTTTTGCTGTATCTAAGCTTTTCAGAAACATTTATGTCGGGTACATGTAGCGGAGTGTTATTTACTGCTGTCCGTAATACGGCACTGTACAATACATTACCTTGTATACTGTCTGTGTCCCGCAGTTTTGCGCAGGACAAGAAATTAGAAGCAGTCTGTAACTTTTGCTTTATTTATTTATTTAGTAATTCTAATTATTTTGCTTAGCTTTTGAGATAAAAAGGTTGTTATGTACTTTCAAATGATAGTATTTAGTGACCATAACTACTTGTATGTGTACACGAAACATGAAGAAACAAAAAGAGAAGAAAAGTAAAAAAAAGAGTTTTTAAAGTGTTGTACAGTTTAGGAACAACTTTCTTTTAAAGTATTTTTAAGAGAAAAGTGACAATTACACCTATCCTTTAAGATAGTTAAGATTACTTACTTAATATTCATACTAATTTAATAAAATAAATAATAATACCAGCCTATTTTTTCCCATTAGCTAGGCCAGAAGCCGCTTCTCATACACAGAAGGCACGAAAATTGATAACCACTCTTGCTCAAGGCGGATTGGCGATTTCAGACTTATATTCATAGTTCATTCACTAGTCTAAATAGGCTTCCTCACGATGTTTTCCTTCACGGATGTCAGAAATTTCCAAGATAAACTTAGAACGTACGACATATGAATTGAAAAAGTCACGTTGGTACTCGCCCGGTATCGAACCCGCAACCTCATGCATGAGAGGCGGATGCCTTAACCACTGGGTAACGTAATGCTTATATTTATAGGTACAGCTATAAATAATTGCTGAAAGTTCAACGAAACCAGACTCCTAAGACGATGTAACTTGATTACACCAACAAACAACAACATCAACAACAGTAGGTAATTGGGTTTATAAGCGAAGCAACCTGTTATTACAACAGCACCCTGTAATACACGTATCCAATGGATAGTGGTGCGTATGTCTGTGTTTTAATTAGCCCTGTGGTTTAATGGTCGCTGCGATCGATCTACGGAGCAAAGTGATGGTGCCGTGGTGGAACGAGGGATGGGGAATTTACATTGTAGTTACATGTATGGGGAATTGTAAATACATTCTCTTTGCTGTACGTGTAAATGTTGGTAAAATAAGATGAGAGTGGTACCTAACATGAACACAGTTACAAACTTGAATAATAATAGTGTGAATGTATGTGTGCGCGTAATGTTAAAGAGCCTATAGTTTCTTGTATAAGGCATATATACAAAAATATTTTTTCTAAAACATTTATTTTAGTTCCGGAGACAAGAAGACGAGAAAAGCAAACAAAGAATCTCTTCAGCTTTATAAGTATACTAGCGACCCGCCCTGGCTTTGCACGGGTTCAATGCTGATATTAAATACGGCCCGCTCCGCCGCAAACGCTACGTCCCGCAATTTTTAATTTGCAATATCTTCTAAAATATTCATTTAAATCATATGCTGTAAAAGGCCATATAGATCTATATTAAATCAACAATGTATTTAAGGTATTTAATTGGATAAGGATTAATGCTGTATTGGTTAAAATCGTTTCGAAAATTAGTTAATAAATTAATTAAAAAGTAAATGACAAAAAAGTGTTATTGTGGGATATCCATAAAAGATAGACATATACCATCGCGGAGTTTTCTGTAGACCTTTTCAATGTGTACAATACTTAGTACATTATTTTGATAAATCTCGTAGGGTTCAGCCAGCGTTTGCAATGCAAGCGGGAAAAAATGAAATTATTTACGACATCACATTAGAAACCTCAAAAATAATAGTATTTCTCCGCTATTTAATGGATGTTATTATATATATAAACCTTCCTCTTTAACCACTCTATCTACTAAAAAAAACCGCATCAAAATCCGTTGCGTAGTTTTAAAGATTAACGCGTACAAGGGGAAAAGGGCGACTTTGTTTTATACTATGTAATGAAGTTTTAATTCATGAAATATTTTTACGGTACTAACATTTCCACTCGCTATACCAAATAAGATATTTAAAGAGTATAATATCTTAGAGCAAATATAATATTGCATAACGCAAGCCGTCAGCAAAACTATTATATAATAATACATTTTCCATTTGCTGAAAGAGAAAAGAAAGTTAAAAGTGGAGCTTAACATGGCTGGACCGTCGACTGGCTACGACTGGCTTGCGTCTGTGGAGATGTTCCAAATATTAATGGAAATAAAAAGTTTAAAAATATTTTATATGTATACGTTATTGGTGAATGTTACTTTGATGGCAGCTAAGGATATTTGTATAATATTCTTCAAACCAAATTTTAGACGCGGTGGCTCATCTCAATGCTTATATAATGCGCAATCACTCGTCCTTCATACTCATACTCCGATGGAACGGCAATCCGACATTTTAAGGGTGAGATCAGACGGAGTATAAGGCTCTTCGCCCGCGACAGATTTTTTGACCGATTTCTCTGTCGGCGAGAATGGAACATATAAATTATAATATATACCAAAGCACACGGCCGACAAAAGATCGGCTTTACGTGCTTGGGAAGCACGTATCATCCTCGTCGTAATAAAAAAAAAAACTTGTTGGACAAAGTCAATAACTCTTTGACCGGCGTGGGATATTGCGATTACGAGACCAACGGGTTACGGGGTAGTCAAAACACACGGTGGTAGGTATACCTATCGTAGTTAAGTATAGATTTATGAGAATGAATAATAACAAACAGATTCGTTATTCTCGCATAAAAGACAGAAGAAACTCTCGAAGAAAATCAGGTCAGAATATTCAACAAACAGACTGATTTTTCGAGTACAATCTTCAGTGTTATTGTATTATTTTTTCCAGTCTGAACTTACTCAGTGAAAACCTATAAGTCGTATTTTACGACACCTACTGAAAGTGATAGGATGGTGGATACTCTTGGCTGGAGTCCAAACGACTAAAGTTATATTTAATTTTCTGTTGTACCTATATTTTTGGTTGTTTTTTTCAGTGGGCACAAAAGAATATCTAACAGATTTATTTTTATACTTTATGAATTGTTTTAGGCATCACAGGAAAGTCTGGTTAAGCTGCCGACAATCTAGGACATTCAGAAAAAAAAAAAACACAAACTTAACCTGTGACCACATGCATTGTTCCTATAGACACCCAATCACATTTTAACATTATTAAAGTCAAATTATGACAGATTTGAATTTAATTTTAAATCTGAATCTACTTGCCCTTCCAAAAGGTAGTTTCACATGGAGAAGAATAGGAAATAAAAATCCATACCTTCCCTTTTAAAATAAATATTTTACAATATTTTGTATAACTTATGTACCTACAATAATACAGCTATAATCGGTTAATATCCGTCACGCGAACACGTCATTACAATTCGTTTAAAAATGAGTACCTCAATTAAAATAAGGAACAAATTATATTTCCTGTAACAGCTTAAATAAATAACCAATTTATAAAAACTTTTTTGACAGAGGGTAAGAAGTATATTTATAATTTAGAAGAAAACCTCGACCGCTTTTTTTAACGTCAACGAAAGACTTTTAATTTGATGCTGGCTGTAATTCGTCTAGTTGCCATTGGATACAGTATTAATCTTTTTTTTTTGGAAAACTTTTTAAACTTTTCTTTTGATTCGGTTGGAGGAGAGTAGCCACTTAAGTGGGTTACTTATTACTTATGAAGGTTTTAGAGGGCTCGTTGTTTTTTTATTTTTTCAATACTGGTCTTACGGAAATGTAGGAAGTTTTAGATGGTACTTGTGTATATTGGATATTATTGTCTTTTAATACGGAGTTTATGGAAATGCGGTTTTGATAAAATAGTCTAAAGTAGGTACTCTTAGCTTTTCTGTTAGACAAGCTTATAGGCTATAGGCTATAAGCTTATAGGATCTAAATTCATATTTATAATATTATAATTGCGAAAGTAACTCTTTGTCTGTTTTTTTTCTTTCACAGCTAAAATACTAAACCGATTTTGATGAAATTTTGCTAAGACATGACATAGGGTACATTTTATTCCAGGACTTCGTATACGTCTGTGGTAACTAATATTTACGCGGACGAAGTCGCGGGCAGAAGCTAGGTATTTATGAATGCTAGATGGTATATTAAAGGTTCTCTAGAGTACCACCTTTTGCCTTAATGGCGTACAAAATATATTTTAGTGTTAATTTTCGACTTTAATGTTGTTATTACATACCAAATTAATGTACCTACTTACGTAATACTTACACCTACGTATTTTCTAAAACAGATTAGAAACGAGATCTTTGACATTATCATCTTAATGTGATTATGAGAAATAAGCACCTTTTGGGTAAGTCAAAGAACAAATTAGTATCTAGTTGACATGCCTGCTCTCGGTGTGGAAGCCTTGAGTCGGTATTAAATCGAGGTTATTATGAAAGGTATCTTTTTAATTCAAGATTCGTGTATAATATTAGATCGTATTTTCTATTTAAAAAGGACTGGCATGAGCAAGGTACACGTATATACTAAAGGATCAACAATCTTGTTCGCCAAGTCACCGTAAGTACGCGAATTTTTACAGTGAAAGATTAAAGATCTGACATCCATTTAAAATAAAATTAAATGTAACGTATGTTGAAGTATCACACAATAACTATTGGACAGATTATGTTCCAAATTTGGATGAATGTTCTCTATTGGTCTATATATTACGCTGATTGATTTGGGTGATACGCAATATTGCATTATATTTGTTTTTTTACCACAGAAAACATGTGGCGCCGACCCCAAGTAAAATAGGATAAGGGCAGGAAGATGATGATGATAACCACAGGATTGCTTTATGACAAAATAGGTTCATTTTGGATATTGTTATGACAGTGTTCAATGCTTATTTTCGTTATATTTAGATTCACGTGAGCGAAGACGCTAGCACATACGTATTTGTTACCTTTAGCACACTCGTTAACATCAGAATTGTGGATTTACCTGAAACAAAAACAAAAAAATCAGTAATGAAATCAAATTATTTCAGAAGAAATACGAAAGTACATAATTGTATTAGTTTCATTGGTTTAAAGATAACTATAATAATATTCGGTCATAATTTTGAAATACGTCAGCAATTTATGTAGTAGCTTAGTAAATTCTTGTATTTCAGTAACTATATGGCTAACTTTACTTACATAAACTTAAATATTAAATTGTCCAAAACTTGACTATTGAAGTTTGAATTAATAATAAGTTTACCTTTCTAGTTCTTGTATTTATTTAGTGAATAATATATTCAGACTGTTTTAGCTGAACTAAACCGACTAACAGTGCTATTCTGAAATAATTCTCGATGAAATTAGGTGAAATAATAATGAGTGAGCTGTAATCCTACTAAACGCTTGTTATTGACATATAACTCACACTCTCTTCACTTAACTTCACCTAGGGAGATTTTTATGGAATAATTCTGAAGATTATATTTCTGAAATATGAACTGTCTGTTTCTACTGTAAATTCAATTATTTTACAGGGTCGGTTTACGTTTGTTCACAAAGTCGCGGGTAGAAGATAGTGATGTATATGTTACCGGCCAAACCCGATTTCAGGACAAACTAGTTTTGCCTAGGCTAAACTAGTTCGTCCTATACACGATCGGATGAACTGGTTTAGCCTAGGCCAAACTAGTTCATCCTAAGACCAATAGGATAAATCAGTTTAGGCTAGGCCATACTAGTTCATCCTAAAATAAGTACGCGTACATAAAATTTTTGACAGCTCGAAGTGTAGTTATAATAATCGATTCTATGATTGTTTGTATTACCAATTAGCCATTAGTTTTAATGACAAATCTTATAATTTTAATGGTATTATTATTTTTCCAATTACGGAGTATTTTGTGTTCAGTTTACTTGATTCCAATTGAGTGCATTAAGATTTTGACAGCTCGAAGTGAAGTAATAATAATCGATACTGTGATTGTTTGTATTAGGTACTATAATTATTAGTACCATTAGTTTTAACGACAAAATATTATATTTTAATAAATAAGATTATTTTTGAACTACGGAGTATCTTATTTTACCAATAATAATTAAAATTTAATAAAATACCAATTTATTTTGCCTTTCCAGGTGTTCTAAAATGTTTAGACAAGGCCATACCAGTTTATCCTGGGTGTGTGCGTTCTTATATTAGGATGAACTAGTTTGGCCTAGGCTATACCAGTTCATCCGATCGTGTATAGGACGAACTAGTTTAGCCTAGGCAAAACTAGTTTGTCCTGAAATCGGGTTTGGCCGGTAACATATATATAGATGACTAATATGTATTTTGGTCCATGCACCTTTTACAGACCTTTCAGAAAGTATTTAAAATAAGTAAAATAGTCAGACAAAGTTAAAATGTTAATCAAACAGTTATCCAAACGAGTACCATGTGGTAGGTACAGTCAATCTCACGACCATGGTAATAACAATTTAACATTGACTGTATCTTTATATCGTAGCAGTAAGGGTGGTTTTCGTAGTTCAAGTGTTATCATTTACGTGCAGACAATATCTACGATATGATGTAAAATGTAAAGATATTCAAATGAATCCCGAAGTATCCGTGGATATTAAGGAGTAGCCAACGCAAACATTGTACCTATAATATTAAATTCCATTAGAGGTTTTTTGGAAAGCTGCCTTGCTTAAGGCTGCAAGTGGAACAACAAAGGCTTTGGATTCTAATACTAATGCGTAGGCACAAATAGCCGGTAACCTTTTAAAACAAAAGCCGGTTGTGAAAACAGTAAATCATTAAAATATTTTTCTGAGTAACAACAATTATATCTACGAGTATAATTTGGGTATATACCCCGCGGTTTCATCCACAGTAAGTTACGTCTTTACGATTACTGCTCCGCTCCCGTTGGTCGCAGCATGATGTTATATACGTATAAACCTTCCTCTTGAATCACTCTATTTATTGATGAAAATCGCATTAAAATCCGTTGCGTAGCTTAAAAGGTATAAGCGTAAAGATGGCGGGAAGCGACTTTGTTTTATACTATGTAGTGATTGCCTTTACTTTCTATCACAACTTTCTCACTAAAAGACGCATTGATAAATTACTCAGTTAGTGAAGAACTAGTGCCTCATAAAAAGGCAGTAAAATCGCTTAGCGCAATTTAATCAAGTGATAGTTTCAGCTGCTTAAGGCACTGACACGACCCAAACATATTTTTAGGCAAATCTGTTCAGTTTGTGGGATCGAAAAAAGTATATGTTATTTATTTAAACTTTATGGACAAAAAACGTACAAAGATGAACTTAATATTTCTGAGAACTCGTAAAACGTATTTTATTAACATTTGTATTTTCTCTACAGAACGCGGTCGTACGGCAGCTTTTTAAAATAATCTTTCAGCAAAAGTTTATCAATCTACATTGCTGTTTTAAATAAAATTAATAACGTACCATATTTGAATGAAGAGCTTGTTTGTTTATTATTCTCCATTACTCATCTCATTTTTGAGTAAAATCGTCAATTTTGTAGTATATGTCAAGCGTTGTGTTAGCAGTGAACTGCGATAGGCTGATGATGATGTGTTGGCATGGCGCTTCTCTTTCTTTTAGGCAGTCTGATAACCACCGCATTTTCTACGTTATCAGCCTCTTAAATATGGACACAAGGCTAAATCAAGCGTAAAGCGTGACGTCACCATCTGTGTAATTGGCATCCAATTGAGCTTACATAATGCCTGTTACAGTGATACGTATTAATAGAAGATAAGCTATATCGGGATTAAATCAAGAACAGAACTGTTATGGTGGTTATATAAGAGACAGCTTTGAACATTTCGGGCTCAACGTTAAATGGATTTACGTGGACACGTGATGTTACGTTCTGCTTTTAATAATATTTGCGGAACAAGTTTTTCTAAAAATATTTTTATGATGGCTGAAATTGGGATAAGCGGGCAAAATTGTTATATATGTATACTGTTTTATTCAATGTACTTTTTAGATAACATAAAAATGTATTCTTTAGCAGATTGACAGTGAATATTTTGTTCATTTCACTTATTCAGTAACAATTTTTACACTGTATCGTATCTATTTATCGTAAATAAATCATAATTATAACACAAAGAAATCAATTAATTAAGAAGTAAAACATATGCAATTCCCTGCAAAATATTTTAAATGTCAAAATCAAAAATGAAATACCAAAAAATAAATTGAGATTCCACCATTAATCTTGTTAGAAGTATCTATCTGAGGCGTTACCCGCGTGGCACACAGTATGTTTCTCACACAGCTATTCGCGGCAGTTTGAACCATACGAGTGAAGTGATAAACTTCTTTCTTCCTATCTTTTTAATTCCTATCTTATTTCTTCTCTATAATTTTAGTTTAATTTATAAGTTTTTCAATTTCGTCCCACGCCTCGTAGCGCGATTCCCACGCGAGGCGTGGGTCTATATTCGCTCATTCTCGTTCAGTTTGAACGGAGCTTGACAGTTGTTATTTGTTAAACAATCCATTTACCTGACAGTACAAACAAGCAGGTGAATTTCAAAGGCCAATTTCATGTAGAGGTTTAGTAACGCGGTTAAGTTTAAAGGGCTACTCTCCACAAGTAATTGGATCCTGAACGTACAAAGGCCGACGTGTAATTTTCGATAGGTCACGACGATGTGGATACAAGGAATTCGATTATCAATAAACATCTAAGCTTGACGTTATTGCTTTATGTTGTTTATCACACATAGGTTAGTACTCAATATT
This sequence comes from Caradrina clavipalpis, assembly GCA_932526535.1. Classification (NCBI taxonomy): domain Eukaryota; kingdom Metazoa; phylum Arthropoda; class Insecta; order Lepidoptera; family Noctuidae; genus Caradrina; species Caradrina clavipalpis. Next base: position 7,752,006 of record OW052103.1, read on the forward strand.
CAAATATAACATTAGGAAAATAATTTTGATCAATACCTAACAATCTTAAAATCGTTGGGATTTCTTCACAAGTTCACTTATACTACGCCAACAATTGAAGTTTAAGGAAATATAAATCCGATTCTTGCATATAACATAATAGTAGGTACAAAAAACATCTACAATTTTAAAACTGTCTATATTTACTGTGTATATAGAAACTTAAAACAAGGTAACAGAAACAGCAAAAAATAATGAAAAAAAAGAAACTAAACCTATATGGCATCAAAAAAATCCTCGGCATCGCCGACAACTGCAAATGTAACCAAAAGACTGGCGGCATTGCCACATTGGATGGCAATGCTATGATCTGGCCAAGGTAAAAGCCTTACTTACTGACATGAAATAAGTAAGTAAGTAACAAAACAATGTGAAAGACAATTTTGTCATACTATGGTTTTGTAAAGATAACTAATATTCTGCCTTTTTCCTGTTAAAACACCATTCCTAAAACCGTAAGTATACATTGCTATGTAAATAACGTAACATTATAATAACAGGTGAAAGTAAAAACGTTTTATTAGCATACGAACATTTCATTGCTTTTATTACTTCATCTCTTTAGGTTATGACTTGTGATGTCAGATTACCCAGTAAATATGTTACGAATAATAAGATGTTGAAGTTCAAGGTTCAACACACTTTACTTACTTGTACGAAGATATATGTGTGACTGTAACGGCCAAATTCTCGAATGCCGCCTTTAAGTCTTATGCTATCTCTGTCACTTTAAGGTGTATTGTAGCGATGGAGATACATTTAAGAACGTCTTAAAGTAAAGTATTGTTTGACAATTCGGGGGTAAGTTGCCTCTTACAGTCACAAATAAGTTTAAGTCTAGTTTTAAGTATACATGTTTTGCATGCCAAATGGTACATTGTACCTACATGAAAAAAAAAACTCTAACATCTCACCTATATACCATTAATAACTTGCAATGCAAATATTAAAACAAAAAACAATTTTATTTAAAGCTCGATGTAACATGAGTAGGTATCGTGAAATTAAACACTTCACCAAAAACGCACTGAAAATATTTTACCTTCTTCAACAACTTGTTATTTATATAAAATTTACTCTGGTTTAACATATATTTTACTACATTTTGAATAAGACATCTCATTCTTTTTTTTTATAACTAACGGGAAATAGTAAGGCTTCGTGGCTAGGATTATGTACTGAATTCATGGACTTCTCCTTTATCGTGTGGGCAGTAAGGTCTAACGACCCCACACACCCCAGTATCAGAGTTTCTAAACCGCCTCACGGGCCTCTGACATGATTACTGATATCAGTGATGTCCAAGATAAACTTAGAAAGAACATGAATTCATGGTAAAAGTTTTCATTAAGATGTCTCTACTAGGTACTCTTTGTTTTATAACTCTGCCTCCAATAGGATCCAATCTTCTAGGAATTTAGGTATTGGCTCATATTTGCTAGCCATGCGTGAATCGACCTCCCGACCCCAATTACCGAGTAACACCGATGTCCTAAAGTAAAAACTGGTATTTTCTTTATAAATAAGGGTATTATGTTTGTGTACAAAATGGCCGGACCCTTTAGAACTATTTGGCAATGTAAATACCGTATACGAATACTAAAACTTATTCAACTATCTGTTTTCTTTTCTATTTAGCTTTGTATCCCTTTTTTAAGAAAAAAAAAAACTGTTCAATTGATAAATGTAAATATTTCTTTTGTTTTATTAACGTCTTTAGTTACTGCTTTGCTCCCGGTGGTCATAACGTGACTCCTATACGTATAAACCTTCTTCGTAAATTAGTTTACATATTGATGAAAAATCAAAACTTAAAAAAAAATTGTTGCGTAGTGTAAAAGATCAGACGGCGGGAAGCAATTTTGTTTAAACGAAGAAAAGTTTTTAAACTTGTTAATAATTTCAAAGTAAAAGACGAAAATACGAGAAATTATGATTCCTCAGACCAAAATGTATGTCGACGTTCAACGCTGACTGCATACCAAAATGCTAAAACCCTTCGAACCGTCACGTAACCCGCAAATGTCATCTCATTATCTACATTGCAGTTTTGTAAAAACTCATTTTGTAAACTAGCATTTGTTCCGAAGTTCATAAGAACTCGTCTTTATCGTTAAGTAGTTCCCAAGTTCAGTTTGAATATAATCAAAGTAGAGATTTGCCTTTCAGAATATTCGAAGCACGTACCTTTTCTTTGTAGTAAAAAAGCAAACGTGGGTGCGTACATATCCACTGTTAGATATGTTAGGGATAACGAAAATATTATACGAATGCAAAAAAAGTTCGGCGGATTTTTGTAGAATATCAAAAGGTAAAATATTGAGTGGTTGTTGAAAATGCAACTTGGTTATGTGATGATACAAATAAGTAACATTGAATAGAAGTGTCTGTTTCTAATTTTAACATACATACATACATACATAAACTCACGCCTTTTTCCCATGGGGGTAGGCAGAAACCACAGAACGCAACCTGCTACGATCCTTACATACTACTTTCGCCTCGTTCACGTTCATACATCTCATAACATCTAACATCATTCATTTTCTCATTTCATTCTAATTTTAAATTAACAGCTTTTTACTAAATGCTGAAATACGGCAGTATAGACGGCACTTCCATCAAAATTCATTTTTATTTTTTTTGTCCATGTCTATCTGTTTGTTCCGGGTAATCTCTGAAACGGCTGGTATGATTTTGACAGGAATTTCACTCGCAGATAGCTAATGTTATAAAGAGTTACTTAGGCTCCGTTACGCGAAAGCAAAATTGAAACCAATGAAATAGTGAACGCGAACGAAGTCGCGGGCAACAGCTAGTCCAAAGTATTATAATAATACAGCTGCCTTTTATTGTCCGACTAGCTTTTGCCCGCGGCTTCGCTCGCGTTAAGAAGTATTCAAACTTTCATCCCCTATTTTATCCCCTTGGGGGTAGAATTGATCAAAATCCTTTCTAAGGGGATGCCTACGTCATAGTAGTTTTATGCATGCAAAGTTTCAGCTCGATCGGTTTAAAATTGACAAAGTTTCATACAAACTTTCATCCCCTATTTTATCCCCTTGGGGGTAGAATTTATCGAAATCCTATTTAAGCGACGTCTTCATCATAGTAGCTCCAATCTTTAATTTCAGTTCAATCAGTCGAAAATCTAAGAAGATTTATACAAACTTTCATCCCCTATTTTATACCCTTAGGGGTGGAATTTATCAAAATCCATTCTTAGGGGATGCCTACGTCAAAGTAGCTTTATGCATGCAAAGTTTCAGCTCGATCGGTTTAAAATTGACAAAGTTTCATACAAACTTTCATCCCCTATTTTATCCCCTTGGGGGTAGAATTGATGAAAATCCTTTCTTAGCGGATGCCCACGTCATAACATGTACCTGCATGCCAAATTTCAGCCCGATCCGTCCAGTGGTTTGGGCTGTGCGTTGATAGATCACTAGGTATCTCAGTCAGTCAGTCACCTTTGAATTATATATATTTAGATTGCAGAGCAAAGGCCTATTCTCATACAGAGAAGGCAGCATTGATCACCGTGCTTGCTCAAGACAGATCGGTGATTATATTTCAGATTATCTCATTGTTACCTTCAAGCTTTTCTATTTTAGATAATCTTAGGAAAAAACGTAAGCTTTTTATGTTGATAATACCCGGATTAGAACATAAAAGTTAATCTACCACCTACCGCTATATAATTCGACGATTAGATCTTATAAATAAACAAGATAAGTTGATAATATTCTCATATTATGTAGAAAAGAGGGTTTTAAAAACTGCCTTGCTTGTCAAGGTTTTCCTTTTAGGTATTAAAGAAGCAGAAAAGGTAAGCTTCTTAAACACTGTTTCATAATATCACGACGCCGAGAACGTCTTATACTAAAAATAGATTTCACTTTGTGAACTTTTAAAATATACTTTTTAATAAGATTTTTTCATTATATGAACGTTACGGCGCTTTTCTGGTTGTCCGATAAATACATAGGTGAACAAAAAACAGAACAAAAAACGGTAATTTAAAAAACTAAAAAACCCGACTGCTTTTCTGAGTATTTATGAAAAATCCCTAAAACAAGAAATTCGTTGTAGCCGATTGCACTTAAAATTGTAGCAGTCGGGACCCATCGGGACCATCTGCAATATAACATAGGTATGTGCTCTCAATTCACTAAGCCTCCATTTCTAGAATGGGTCCCGACTGCTACAATTGTAAGTGCAATCGGGTACAACGAATTTCTTGTTTTAGGGATTTTTCATAAATACTCAGAAAAGCAGTCGGGTTTTTTAGTTTTTTAAATTACTGTTTTTTATTTTTATTTTTTTTTAGTTTTTTATTTTGATATAGCCAGTGTCACTCTCACAGTAAATACAAATCTATCGACACCTCCCAAGCTAAAATCCATTGAGCCGTTTAGGCTGTAGAGCGATCCAAACATTTGAATATGGCGCCAAAAATCCGCCATTTTGTTTTTTTTTATTTTGATATACCCAGTGTCACTCTCACAGTAAATACGAATCTAACGACACCTCTCAAGCTAAAATCCATGAAGCCGTTCAGGCTGCAGAGCGTGCCAAACAATTATACATACATACATACATACAAACATACTCTCGAAAAACATAACCCTCCTTCTGGCGCAGTCGGGTAAAAAGATACCCCCTTTTTTTCTTATCATTTCGTTTTCCGACAATAATTCGAGTAGGTATATACCTAGAGGACTAGCCATTAGGGGAGGCCTATGTCCAACAGTGGGCATCGTTCGGCTGATATGATGATGATGATAATACCTACTTAAGTAAGACTCTTTAAGATTGCAAAACACAGTACACAAAAAAACTAAAATCAACAAACACAAGACTATTCCTTCGCTGTATCGTCCAAAATAAATGGAAACGCTACTACAAATAGAGCTCTATAAATAGCACAAACTCCATTTAGGTGCACTAACGCGGTCGGTACAGAGATTGCATCGAGTTTAGCCGTAAGCCGACTATCCTGAGGCCTTTAGCTGTGTCCTCGGCGAATGGCGCGGAAAGATACGGCTGGACACGTCCCACACTAGAGTACAAAATAAAACGTGCCAACGCTAGTCAGACTCGCGCACGAAGGGTTCCGTACCATTATTATCTATAAAAACGGCAAAAAAAAACACGTTTGTTGCATGGGTGGCCCTTCCTTAAATATTTATTTTATTTTAATTTATTTTTAAAGTGAGTATATAACTCTATATTCTGTGAATGTTACAAGCGTTATTTATACCGAGAAAAAAACACGTTTTTTACGCCCCCCAAATTTTTTATTTTATTCTGGTTTTTAGTATTCGTTGTTATAGCGACAACAGAAAAACATAATCTGTGAAAATTTCAACTGTCTAACTATCACGGTTCATGAGATACAGCCTGGTAACAGACGGACAGACAGACAGACAGACGGACAGCGAAGTCTTAGTAACAGGGTCCCGTTTTACCTTTTGGGTTGGGTACGGAACCCTAAAAATACATACAAAGCCTGTGTAGTAGTGGTTTGTTTATAGACTTAGCTGTGGTAGGATAGACTGGATTTGTCTTTTTCATGGAGATTTAAAATGGGTATTGAAAGTTAGGCTTAAAGCCGTATGAAAAACACTGGAAGATGTTTTTTTGTATTTTCTGTAGTATTGGAAAGCCACTGTCTAGTTGCTCGAATGGTGGCAGAAAAAGAGTAAAATGATAAGTAAGGTCTCCTACATACGCCGGCGGCTTTTTCCGGCGGTTTTTGCTACAACATTGCGTGCTGGCGGTGGCGGCATATAGATACAGCTTATCGAAAGAGACTACACATAGATAGGTACATTACCAGTTTAAAAAAAGTTTATTCTTGAAAACAACAGAACCTTATTCATTTAAAAGCTTTAAATAACAAGTTGTGCTTTATAGCTGGCCCTACCTATTCATACTTATGTATGTATATGCATCTTTCGTCTGCTATGAAAGTTCAAAACACAAGCAGTAAGGTAGTTTGTTACTATATAGACTAAGTAGCGCTTGTGTACCTTACGTTACACCTCAGGGCCTATCTACGTACTCTATGCTGAGTTTCAAGCCATGGAGCAAAACAAAGCCGTGTTTAAAGCATTATATTAAAGCAAAATTCATATAAGAAAAGCTTTTTAGATTGAATAGACGTGTCGTTTTGAAATTGATTTTGTTACGTAAAATAATAGCATTCATTCAGTTTCATAGATATCTCCCAAATATGATTTTGTTTTTATGTAAAAAAAAATAATAGTGCTGAGCTCTAAATCGTTTTCTAAAACAAAAGACGTTTTGGAGATTAGCCGGGATAAAAAGACATTATAGCGACTAATTTTAAAGATTGTCCTTTTGTAAAAGTACCCCGTAAAAATTCATGAATGTATTTATGAATTTTTAGGTTAGGCAGAGGTGTACCAATATATACCCACAGTTCGCCGGTATATTTAGGTCCCATGTAATAGGGGGCGAGCCTATTGCCATTAACCGGGCACAAATCCAAACTCCGAGCTGCTACTAAGAATTTCATAGAAAAACACAATAACACTTTTTGCATTTTCTTTTTGCTTTTTTTAACATTCATAAATATTTAGTAAAAAGCTGTTAGTTTGACATTACACACAGTCACTTCAATCTAATGAATTTTTATAATAAAAATCAAACACTAGAATTGTGACTCATAAAAACCCAAACACTACTAACGATTGCAAAACAGTATTTCAGTAATTCAGAATAAAACACGCCTAATGTGTTTCCTAGGAGTATAGAAGCCGGAACAAGGCAGTGTTACACGGAATACTGTATGAGATCCGCACCCACCACGGTATAATCCCCCATACAAATTACCATTTTACGCTGAATATGTTAATTATCCCGTGAAAGCGAAAAGTCAGGTGTTTCAAGGGGATTTAAAACGAAATTATTATGTACAAAATAATGAGGTATATTATCAAAACGAATGAAAACCGGCTTTATATTGATGTTTATTAACAACATTGAAATATTTCAAATGAATATGGATATGAATTTCGCCACTCAAAGGGATGTTTTTAATGAATTACTGTTTGAAATAAAACATTGTATGTATTTGAATGTGTATCTAATGGTTCGAAATTTGGATTTAAAAGTTGAACGGAATGTTCAAATAATAACTTTTAAATTATTTAGCTAATATATGTAGAGGTATCGTGTTGCCCAGTAACTGGGTTGATCAGATAGGCAGTCGCCCTGTAAAAAAATTTGGTAGTCAGCTGCATCCCGTTAGACTGAAAGCCGACAGCAACATATATTATGTAGTTAGGAAAAGACTGTGTGAGAGGAGAAAATCCTATTAACGGTCGCCACACCATTCTATTTCACTGATTACTTTGACTCTGAGCAACGCATTTGCAAAGCGTCTGGTGTTGCAGATGTCTATAGGCAGGGGTGGCCATTTGAGTCAAGATGGTCTAGCGGTTAAGCGCGCCCAGTTGACGGCGTTAATCAATGAACCGCGAGTTCGAATCTCACATTATTTATCTGCGGGTTGTTCGAAAGAGATACCGCGCCCCCGGAACGCAAAGGGCACATGAAGGAACATAGACGGGTTTTAGTCAGTAAAAGTCTGACACTCCCTCCCGCCCCGCCCAGGGCGGGGGAAGTTATTTGATGATTTCCCGTCTATAAAAAAAAAAAAAAAAAAAAGGGGTGGCCATTTCTGGAAGGGGCCACTGAGGGCCGATGCCTGCCGGGGCTGCGGGTTGTTCGAAAGAGATACCGCGCCCCCGGAACGCAAAGGGCACATGAAGGAACATAGACGGGTTTTAGTCAGTAAAAGTCTGACACTCCCTCCCGCCCCACCCAGGGCGGGGGAAGTTATTTGATGATTTCCCGACGTAACAAAAAAAAAAAAGGGTTGGCCATTTACCATCAGAAGGCATGGTAGCTACATGGTAGCACAGTAGGCAGTTAAAGGAAATGCCCAGGAGTGGGACAAACTAGAGAATAAAATATAAATATACCATCACGCCTGTATTCCCCGAAGGGTTAGGCAGAAGTGTACCAATGTACACCCACAGTTCGCCGGTATATTTAGGTCCCATGTAATAGGGGCGAGCCTATTGCCATTAACCGGGCACAAATTTAAACTCCGAGCTGCTACTGAGAATTTCATAGAAAAAACCCAATAACACTTTTTGCTAGACCTGGGAGTCGAACCCGGGACCCCTTGCACAGCAGTCGCACTTGCGACCACGAGACCAAGGGGGCAGTCGGCAAACTAGAGAAAAAGCTATTTAAAAACAAAGTGGTGTATTCTGCAGATACATGCCAACCCATCGTGGTTTGTCTCGTTTCAGCGAAATTCTTCACAATTTTTATTACGTCAAACTAATTTCATTTGGCAAATGTGTTACATAAAGTTGAGAATACATTTGAGCTTGAACTAACAGAACATCTAGCCGGTCTAATATGTCACCCTCTCATAAGTCAAACATTGATTTCAACGAAGAGATTTACTCTTCGTTAAAATCAATGCAAAATCGACCTTGAGGATTACATGCAGAAACCTAATATAACATGGAATCGCTATTCAATTTGAGCTTCCGTCTGTTATATAATAATAATATTCTACTGACCGATTTCGGTTACGGCGGTCAATCTGAATGGAGACTAACTAAGAGCGCAGAAGATATTATATTGCACAAGTGTATGCGCAAACACAAGTGCACTTCTTCGTCTTTACGTGCTTTCCGAGGCACGGGGGTGCCCACACTACCAACTTCAAAACTCCGGGCAGATATTGAAAAATTCCTAATGGAAAAAGTCAATAACATTTTTTGCCCGAATCCAAGACGAATGTTCTGGGCTCAATAGTCGCGTTTTCGCAGGACTAGTTTTGTGTCATTTGTAAGAGTATATTTACCACATACATACATAAATAAAGTCACGCCATTTTCGCTTTTTCACCTTTACTATCCAGTAATAACATAGGCATAGTGAATAAACAGTAAAATAGAGGCTTGCCCGAAAACCTTTTAAATCAGAGTAGTTTCGGTAGGTGAGCAAAAATTAATCCTGCAACTTTTACATAAGCTGACAAAGATCCCGGTGCCAACATTCACGAGCCAAAAGAATTTATATTGTTAGCTTTAAAGTATTTTAATATAACTAAAGTTCGTCGTCCATGGAATGTTGGTATTTTGACACACTAGTAATATGACAAAGGTAAATTAAATCTCTAGTTATAAAATAGTCTAGCTAGAACTTGCCCCATTGATAGCAGATTTTTAAGTTTTTTGATACACATACGATTACGAATGTATTCCCTGAAGGGTTAGGCGAGGTTTTCCAATGTACACCCACAGTTCGCGCCAGTATGTTTAGGTCCCATGTAATTGGGGGCGAGCCTATTGCCTATGATGTTATATAGCCTTTATTATTTCTCATAAATCTGGCTTTCATTTACAATACGATTTTTGCAATTCGATTGGAAGTTCCACAGATTAGTGTGCTTAAACAAACAAACAAAAAAAACTCTTCAGCTTTACTATGTTAGTATAGATTAATTATCGCATGGCAGTACAAACAATTGGGATTATTCCGTATCTCATAAGCGGATTACGAATAAGCTCGAATGTGCCTAGACTGAATCATACAAGTTAGGTACTAAGTCTTTGAGTTAATGAGAACAGTTGTTGAGTTTAATTAGATTAATTAATTCGTTTTGGTTTAATTCTGTTTCATTTTATAAATTACAGACATTCTGGGCATCGGTAGGATTTTCGTAGATTAAAAAGTATCGAGTGTTTTTGACGTTCAAATCTATACATATAATAAAATCGTAGCGATGTCAAAACTGTACATTTAATATTTTTGGAAAAGAGTGATTGCAACGAGGTCGGGTAATGATTCTAATGCCGAAAATACTTTTTTTTAAATTTTTGTCTGTTTGTCTGTTTGTTTGTGAACGCATCACGCAAATACTGCCGGACAGATTCTGTTAAATTTTAGTATATATTATTCCACATGGGCCAAATTTTGCCGTAGGCTATAAATTATTACGCTATCTGCTTTAGGGGATGAGTAATGTTGCATTATGTTGTATTCTCCTACAGATTACGACGAGTTTTTGTAAAAAGACGAGAAACAATATAAGAATGCTTTAGATAGCTGAGGATTGAACTGCTGAAATATTTATTATCACGCTATACCTTCAAGGAGCTAAACAGTCAATCATGGCAAAGTAGAACGGCTATTTTAGAGTACTTCCCATCGAAGCATGTAGTGTAATGGTTCGACAACCGCGTTCTGAGTCGCTAGGCTTGAGTTCGGTCCTCAATAAGTGTTTTACTTTTTGCGTTTTTTAAATATTATCTTTGAATGATAGAGGATTTCCAAACAATAATAAAATAAAAGTAGGCATTTTTATACCATAACATTTACCTTGCTTATTTTTCCAAATGTTTTATTATTTAAAAAATAATGTCTATACATTAAAAAAAAATACCATCACGCCTGTATTCCCCAAAGGGTTAGGCAGAGGTGTACCGATGTACACCCACAGTTCGCCGGTATATTTAGACTACACATACATAGTTTCTATACATAGTTACAAATAAAACAGCATTGAAGTCAAAACTATTCATCGAAAGAAAAAATAACGAATAGGTGTGGGAACGAGTTGAGCGGGAAATATACGTACTGTTAAAGAATTTCTGTCTGTTTGACTTTCCCAAATTAATTTTGTCAAGATAATCTTTACATGTTGGGCCAACACATGGCTCTCAATTATTACGCAAATTGAATTATCCTTTCGAAATGAAAAGGATAGCTACATTTTTACGAACCGTTTATTGTTGTTTATAAACCAAATAAATAATAAAAAATATAAAATAATAATATAACAAGTAGAGTTCTTTTGAGGTTGCTGTACACAATTGAGTACAACGGCGTATTGCAGGTGAAAATTTTCAAAACATTGTTTCTCCACAAACATTGTTTTAGGCAGTTTTACATTACCAGCGTACTCTTGCGTGACATAAATCGCATATTCATGTATTTAACAGCTTTTGTGAATAGCGTCCTACTCCATCCTCAGGCAAATCTGAGATCAACGAAGACGAATGGCTTCTGACCTCTTTCGACCCACCACTACTTCTTTCCCCGTACATCCTGAAATATTTGTGGCCGCATGGCCCTTAATATAAAATCAACACCTACTTCTTCATCGAAAAATCTTCCAAATGTTTGTGAAGATCTCCAAGCTGTTTTTTTACCAGTTTCTGTCTGTCTAGCACATTAGTTTTATCTTCGATTGTAGAAGAGTATGTTGGAAAACAGTTACGGTGCACGGGCTGATCTGGCTGATGACGACTTCTTTTTACCTGATGAGCCAATGACTTATCATCGCTGCTGTTGTTACCGTCTCTTCCCCTCTATATTACCAGGCACATCCCGTAGCAAAGATGCGACAAATAAGGTTATCTGCAGTACTTTATCTGTCTTATCGCTCGGTTCTGGTGGTATGACTGTCAAGTCGTACTCACCGACCCTCTAACTATGTTGGGGTCGGCTTCCAGTCGAACCGGATGCAGCTGAATATCAGTATTTTACATGGAGCGACTGCCTATCAGACCTCCACAACCCAGTAATGGATAATACGATACTCTTGGTAAGACTGGTTGTCAGACTTTCGTACTCACCGTCCCTGTCAATATGTTTTAAACAGGCATGAAATGCTTCCTCTAGGCCATTGTAATGATTGGAAATGTTAAAACAGTTCGGAGTCATTATTACAGAAACCTGGCAAAAAGTGCGATTGTTGTACGGCCGTTGTACTCAAATAGGTACTGTTCCAAGAACGATTTCGAACAGATGAGAGACGCGGTGACGCTTTCGAACAGATTCCTTAACTCTGGCAGGAACTGGCCCTAGCGGAACCTATCTACAGTGCTGAAATCTCTTTGAGGTACACGTGGAACACAACGCGCCGTCGACCCAGGTTTACAAAAGTCACCACCCAAAGAGAGAAGTAGATTGTAGGAAGGAAAAAATCACCACCTCATAACTACTTGAAGCTGCGAGACTATCTGCCTCCCGGTAGTGAAATTCAGTGATGTAACTGGAAGGTAACGGATTGGTTGCGCACTTAAGTACGAGTATGCTGTTGCCTTAGCTGTTGCAAACATAATTTAACGAAATGGGTCATCATAGACCACGTGTACCTCAAACAGATTTCAGCATAGCAGACGGGGCCCGCTAGGGCCAGTGCCTACCAGGGTTGTAGAATTTGTTAGAAAGAGTTTCCGCGACCCTGGAACGCAAAGGGCACTAGGAGGAACATGGGTTTTAGTCAGTAAGTGTCTGACCCTCCCTTCCGCCAGAGCGGCAGAAATCATTTGATGACTTATTAAGCTTAAAAAATAGGGTTCGCTGCACCGTGGGCCTACCAACCTCGACACTTCACTTCATACAAGTGTTGGACGATTTATCTGAAAACGTTTTGTGTGCAACATTTTACTGTCTGGGCTGAGTTAGGCTACCAAAAAAGTGTACTTCTATTCCAATAGCTAAACAAAAATAAATAAGCAACTGCAGAAAGTGTACCAAAATCAATTTCACCCTTTTAAAAATTCTTTATAGTAATTTTTCTGCCGTTGAATGTCTCACAATCTTCAAGTTCTTAGGATACATGTAGAATCAGGCATCAATTATGTATCATGCATTGCATATAGATTTTCTTCTAATAGGTAGGTACTGTAAACAGAAGAATTATTCTAGATGCTTAAATATTACTTCTAAATAGAAATGCATTATTTAGATTACCGTCATTCTGCAAAAGCTGAAGGGTAATTTGAGAGGTAAAACTTTGCTTAGCGTTTTAATAAGTCTTGCTTACTGTCCATACTTTCTCCAAAAACATTTGATTAATTTGGTTATAACACGAAACTCAGATTATCTTGGCAGTTGTTCTGATTGCCAGATTCATTTCTAAGGTCTTGATACTAGACCGATCCAAGCTACAGTGTGAGGTTGTTAAAGCAGTACCTATTTAAGATGCTTTTAAATGGTTCGGGAAAGAAAAATTAGTAAATATGTTTTCGTCCTAGGTATGGCCCGCCCCGCCCAGGACGGGGGGGGTCATTTGATGATTTTACCATCTTAAAAAAAAAAAAAAAAAAAGCCCATTACCGACCGGGCACAAATCCAGACTCCGGGCGTCTAAATACAAATTCCTAAAACTCACAGAAGTAACTATTAGCAGTCACCTTAGCGACCATTCGACATGTTTGGAAGATTATGATGACATAGTATTAAATACTTAATTAGCTAAGTATCACTTAGTTCCACGTGAGCGAAGCCGCGGGCAACAGCTAGTATTACAATAAAGTTACTGGACTAAGGACTGATGTTTTCTGTTTTAAGTTTTATCTGAATCCTACTTAACATTATAAATGCGAAAGTTTGTTACAATGAATAGGTAGATGGATGGATGGATGGATGGATGGATGTTTGTTTGTTACTCTTTCACTCTTAAATGGCTGAACGGATCTGGATGAAATTTGGCACTGAGATACATTGTAGTCTGGAATAACACATAGGATACTTTTTATCCCTAAAAAAAATACGGTTTTCGTGGGATAACCAATTAAATATAACGCGGAGGAAGTCGCGGGCAGAAGCTAGTAATTAATATGTCAGTCCCACATACGTAGGTTCTATATAAAAGCTGTAGGTCAGACTGACATATTCAGAACCCATCAGCTCTGAAGAGACACTAGGTACAAAGCTATTGTCAGCGGTTTACCGCCCGTTCAGACGAGAAACCGCACGGCTACGTCTAAACGAATATGAAGATGCTCATTTAAATAAGAAGCGAACGAAACGCGCGGTTTCCGACACGTCTGAAAGAGTGATAAAATCGTTGCGTGGTTGAAGCGTTGTGTGGTAAAAGATTCTTATAATTCTGCAAACACTGCTTACTTCCACTCTATACTACGTACGAGTGCTTACTAAAATTACAATTAATTACAGTTACAATTTAAATTCTGATCTAAAATATTCTCGGTTCAAAAAAGATTAACTACATAGTAATATCTGCAAGCTAAAAACAAGTAAGTCTCTTTTGTACTTTTTTTACTTTATAAGAGTGCCTCGTACCTACTCTTATTGGAAAATGTTTACTGCCTAAAACGAAACTTGCTTTATCGATGTTACCTTCCACTGACTCTATTTCTTATTGCCCCAATTTACCCATCCATCTAACCAATTTCAAATATCACACGAAATTGTCCTCAAACAATTTCATGCGGCAACGTAACGTGAGCGTAACAAAATGTGACATGTCAATACAGTGAACAGTTATTAAAGTTAGCTCCCTGCGGTTCTATTGACTTTCTCCGTGCATGTGGAAAGTTCCTAACCGCTGCCCGTGAAACTTTGAGCCACTTGCTGTATTGTAGTTAGCGTTCTATATGTTCTACTGCACTTAGTATTGCGGTCAGTGAGTTTGTAAGTTAGGGGTGTGGATGTAATAAGAATGTGGTTGTGTATTCCTTGGTTGTCTTTAGAATGAAGTGCCGAGGTGCTGTACTGTAGGTCTAAAATTCTCAAACGGTGTAAATAAAACAACCTTACTGGAAGCTGATTAGTACCCCAAACGGCTCAAACATATCGTTTGGGGTAGAAACTTTTGGGTCATGGGGCCTGAAGCCTCCCCTTGTTTTAATCGACATCGCTAAGCGGCTGGTCGACTCTTTAAGAAGCCTGGCTAATCTTGAGCGAAAGACTAAGCATTACGATACAATGCTACCAGCCTTTAAGTTCATGTCTCATTGACAGCGATGCGGACAAGTTTTTTGATGCCCTATAAGCTCCTTCCGCTTTTTGTATATAAGAATTTTTATTATTATTTGTAAGTTTTGTATATAGTTAATTAAGGATCTAGATTTAAGTTCACCCAACCTTGCTAATAAAGTAATAAATAACAGAAAGTAACCAATAAGGTAGTAAGTAATTAGAGCAGCATACTTAACTAGTAAACTTTTATAAGTAAATAACATTCAAACAACAAACACGACATTCCCAGTAAGTAGCAACTTTAGCAAATTAATAACCTATTGATCAGATCAATCTAGATGTCCGATTAATATCATGCAATGCATAATGCCACAACTAAGAGGGGTCAGCTATCAATCATTATTTGATCGATCGATTACGGGGCAAGGAGCAATGATGTATTCAAGTAACAGATGTTGGTAATTATCAACTGTTTGTTCGGAATGAGTTGGTATAGTTGCTTAGTTGCTATTGCATTTATATTAACTAGAAATGTTAAGGATATGTGGAGTATTTTATTTTGTTAGCTTATCTTCTGTGCCACTGTTGGGCAGACCTTTCTCCATTCAAAGTTTTCAATCCTTAAGAAAAAACAATGATGAGTAGGCGTTTAGTTTTTTTTTAAACACGTTAATGTTCAATGGCGGAGCTGAAGATAACTCCGCGAAATCATTTATAACGCCATCATTTAGTGAATCAATGGCCTACGAAGTTGCAAATAAATCAAAAACACATTTTCCCAAAAAATATTTTTGGTCATTGGTCATTGTTTCAACATTATTATTACTAGCTTTTGCCCGCGACTTCGTTCGTGTGGAATTCGATTATTTGCCTGTTCCTTTGGGCTTTTCCAAATTTTCTATATTCCTGAAAATCTCCGGTATTCAGGTCACCAAAACAAAACCTTATTTTTAGATGTTTTTTTCATTATTTGCCAAAAAGAAAATGTAGGTAATCACAATAAATAATTAAGAAATAGTGAGATGAATTATCTTGGTAAAATTTCTAACTGTTTTTGTGGCAACTTGCTTTGTCACGAGCCCCAAACGTAATTAGACAGTAATGAATTTTACTAAAAGCTTAATACCTATCACAGTAGATAATAATTATGTTATATATTTTACAATGACAAAAGCAATTATCACCCTTATTTTCATCATAACTCGTTTATTTAGTTTTAACTATTTCCCGCGAACTAAAATGGCGTCTCCCGCGCAAATATCAAGTGACAAGACGATGTCATTATTTATAAACAACTATTTTCTATTTAGCATACAAATAAATTGTCGTAAATAGCTCGGGAGCGATGTTTACAAAGCCACTGTGGAACGCTTTAAGCCGTAATTGAAGAAGGTAAATGAAAGACTTTTTTTTAATAAACAACAGTCGTCTATTTGTCTATGGTGGGTGTAAAGTTGTGGTAATAGATAGTTGATTAGTTGGTTAGATTTAATAGAAATTGTAATGAGTTATAACAAAAAAATTATAATGGTAAAAAATAAATTCGGAAAAGCATTGCAGTTCTAAAGTTCCTACCTTTTATTTATAAACTTTATGCACATTATCTAAAAATACGCCGCTCAAAGGGCGGGCTTAATGCGTATAACTTTTATACTTATCTATTTTATAAAAGAACCTGACTGACTGACGTTTTAGCTTACAACCGAAACTACTGGAACTAGAAACCTAAAATTTCCACAAGGATGCCGTTTATGATGCAGAATTAGACAAGCACTAAGTCACAAATGTGAAATAAATAATAAAGTTTGACGTTTTTATTTTTCTTTCAACTACCTCTCAAAGTGATGTGGAAGGCTGTAGACTTTTTAGTCAAAGTATGAAATCTGCGCGGACGAAATCTCAGCTAAAGTGCAAATTTTCCCATATTTCCACGGAACTGCAGAAAAATATACAAAATTTTCCAGTAGCCCAGCAAGTTGTTTGAGTCATTCAAAGGGAGTTTACTTAGCGTTTATATAGGTGCAATTTCAAGACCAATACGTTAGTATGAAATGTCAGATCAAACGGATCGTGTTTGTTTTTCTTGTTCCTCTGTGTACTCGGTAAAGTAAAAGACGGTAACAGTATACGTGGGTAGGTAGAACGGCGCACGTGTTTCTGTGAATGTAGATTTTAAGATACATTGGTGAATGCTATCGTCTTGTGCTGATGGTTAAGTTTTCATCAATGCATTTGATGATAACTGATGATTTATGTGATCGTATTTTAAGGTCATCGTTATGAGTTGTGATCAGAGAGCGTAAACGTGGTGCAAATTCGACGATTTTTAATTTGGAAACACTCGTTTCATACATAATGTTGTTAGGTTTGAAAGTTTTATTTTTATCAATCATCATCATCATCATCATCATCATCATCATCATCATAGTATCAGCCGTAGATAGCCGTAGCCCCCATACATTTCCAAAGGACCGGTTGGAAGCGGCCTGCATCCAGCGTTTTGCTGCGGTCTTAATTTATCAATGGGTGATTCTAATCGCCAAAAAAAGGCTACAAGTAATTTGCGTTTTTAATTCGGAAGTTCACTCGAATCGAGTACTTTTAGGTTTGCGTGTTCATGATAGACCAGTACATTGATTACATTTTTTAATTAGTTGTCGGTCGAATTCATGGATTCCTAATATGCGGTAGCAGTATCTTCATTATAACATTTTTAACTAAACTTGATTTTTAGACTTTATTCATGGCATTCGGGTACCAACATAATATAATGAACTACACCCTTTCTTTCATTCTCTTTTCAAATAACTATTAACTTTGATCTTCCTCAGTGCTCTACAGACACGGAACAACGCGAGACACCTGTTGCTCTGTCACGTTCACTGAAGCGACTAACTCCAGGAGACGTTGCCTAGATACCAGTAAGCGGTAATGTTGGCAATACGGTACGTTACTACCTGAAGCCTGAAAGAACTCCGCGCAAATCAGATTACAGTTGGCAGCCCTGCGAAGAAAGATAGCTCGTGTAAATAGATTGGAAGAAGGCAATAAAAATGTTATTTTTTTGTAAAGTTGGTCTTTACCGGTTTCTTAAACGAATTTATGTGACAAATTGCCAATTGCGTAAACTGCTGTGATTGGTTGACTATATTATCAATAACCAATTTTATTATTCTTCTTTTCGTGTTCATTGACTCGAATAAAATGTTGTCCGAGTATACAGCAACCTATATAGGTCTATAATTTTGAGATTTAGTGTGTAATTCGTTATTGAATAAATAAGCAAGACCTGTCACTTTTGTATTAGTTATATACTATAGCGAACAATACCTAACAAATACATATTTAGATATAAAACAAATAAACATTGTACCTGTTCGTACTATGCCCCACACAAGGAATAAAACAGACTTGCAGTCACCGCCATCTTGATTCCTTTAGCCAATTAAGACTAAAGTGCTAAAATTATTGGAAAATCAAACAGTCGATGGCACAAGCATAATATGACCTATTTAAATTCCGTGAGGGGTAAGTACTGTAAGTCCCTACGTGAGTCTATAAAATACGTGACGCGGAAACTTTTGGTCTCATTAACTTCACATAATCAAACTTTTGCAGATGCTGTGCAGATCACTGCGACGTTTCTTGCCAACTTTGAGGAACTGTATCGAACTTTGCCAAAGAATTTTGTAATTTACCGGTTGGCGGTTATGGTGCGGTGGACGTAAGGAAAAAGTTTGGATAAATAACTACAGAAAAAAAAATTAAGAAAGTTTTTCAAACTTATTATTGAATTTTATTGATAAGTTGAATTGCGGTCACGGCGAACAATTTCAGTGAAGACTAGCTATCGTCATTTCAGGGCAGAGATATAACGCAGGAGCAATGGCTACGTACTTTTAGAGGCACGCGGGTGTCACACTACCAATTTCGAAACCCAATGGCACTTTTCACCCGACCTGGGACTTGAATCCAGGACACCAGGTTTAGTAGTCGCACATGCGCCCACGAGCACAGTATACTTACTATTAATGTGGTTTAGTATATACATATGTAAGTCTTCACTAATAAAAAGAGTAACCATAAAGTATATAAATACATTTTCACGGCCTGTGCACAATTTAATTAGTGCGAGCTAACAGTGTTACAAGTAGGTTCATTATGCTAAGCGCTCTAAGCAATAGTTACGATCACTACTTCACTAATCACTTGCAATGCTTAATGAAAGTGCGGACCAGCCTTTACATTGAAAGTATTTAATGGCTTGTGACAGAAAGAAAGACGTACCATACTTAATACATGATTATCAACTAATATTATGTGAGTTGGTTTGTTTATTGCGCACGACTGAACTACTAAACGATTTTAATGAAATTAGGTATACACTAAACTTGAACCCAAGACAGACATAGGCTACTTTTTATCTGCAACTTCGTCCGCATCTGCACTACAATGAGTTTATTTAGTCTCTCACGGAAGTCATAGCACCCAACAGGTTTCGAGATTTATCATCAGTAGACGAACATTTCATTTTCACCTATCCAAATATCAAAACATAAACAAAGAACTGCTTCCAAAAAGCCCTTTAAAACTGGCCATCAAAATGCAGTAGTTGGCATATATGTGTCACCGGAAAATAACAAGATCCGTAAGTTTATCAATTTACTAGGAAGTTTATAAACTTTCGTAAGATTCTAAACGGGAGATAAATATGTCACCGGAAAATAACAAGATCCGTAAGTTTATCAATTTACTAGGAAGTTTATAAACTTTCGTAAGATTCTAAACGGGAGATAAATTGTAATATTTTACGTCCACATTTTCGTAAATTTATCAATTTCCGACGTCATACGGTAAATTTATAAACTAACGAATATCTATTCGTAAGATTTTATATGGTTCGACCAATCACAGAAACTCTTTTAAATATACGATCTTTGAAATACGTAAAATAACACACTGCTCTCTGATTGGTCAATGTTCATAGTGGCAATGCTTGTGTCCATAGGAGGAAGGAGAAGTGACACGTGACAGCCAACCAATCAGATCGCGCGTAGCGTTCGGTTACTGCTTACTTATTATTTTACGAGTGAGTTCAGTAAGTTTATCAATTTACGAAAATGTGGACGTAAAATATTACAATTTATCTCCCGTTTAGAATCTTACGAAAGTTTATAAACTTCCTAGTAAATTGATAAACTTACGGATCTTGTTATTTTCCGGTGACATATGCATCAAATAGGATATTATGAACGGGTACCCACATATGCCGAGGGCAGTTTAGTGGCTGTTGGTTCTATTATCTGGCGTTGATTAGTAGAGCTATGTTCATTAGTGCGTGTTTATGTATGGTTGTGTGGGATGATCCTAAGTTGTGTGTGTTTGTATGGGAGCGCTGTTTGACCACTACTATTAATTAGATCCTTGATTCCCATTCATTACTTGAACGGGTGGGATCGGGCGCTCCTATTGATGTAATGGCGCGGATTTACACAAAAATTTGATATTGGTGTCTGTTGTCATTGGAGGTTTTAGTTTTGTGTGATTTTGTAAAATATTTTTTTCCAATCTGACTATAAGCTTCAGATATTAACGCGTTTAAACAAACACGCAAACAAATAAAAAATGTCTTCAACTTTATTATCTTAGTACAGATGAACGTAGAACGATTTTAGAAAAAATACTACATGATTGAGACTGAATGGTTTTCCAAACCCACGTTTCAGCTCGGTGCTTGAAATTCACATAAACAGAAAAAAAAAACAAAGAAAGAAGATAATATTTCTTTATACCAGTAATTTGTCATACGTGTACTTTGGAGCAAGTATTTCCAGTACCTAAACACAGATACGGCCCTTATTTATCTCAAATGTACAGTTGGGTGCGTAAATCCGATTATTTTTCCGAGTGAAGCGTTTTATCGGGCTCAATTAATTTTAATCGCGGCTGAAGCGAGAACTCGATGGAAAGCCTTATTTGTTCCTCGTGTTTTGTTCCCACCATAAACTTATGTATATTTAATTTCTATTGTCCAAGTTCCTTTTACTTCTTTGTTTGGAATAATTAACAAAGTGAATAACGGTAACAATTCATTAATAAGGAACGTTTAGGCGTTTATAAGGAATAATTTTGTTTGGCAAACTTTACCGACCTGTTGCTTGTCTACTCTATCAGGATTTTTGTTACATGAATTTTCCGTACATGCCTGTACCTATCATCTATTTTATAGCGGTATTTTAGAGAAAGTTTTTAGTAAACTAATTATAGTCTAGGATGCTATGCTTGGGGGCTAATTTGTTGGGAAGTATTCAGGGAAGATAGTGCTGTTTGCTGACTGTGCCATTTAGTAAATTACAGTTTCAAGATATTTCTTTTTAACAAAACGTTGTCCATCGTTAGGAATTTCTCCTGTATCGTGGTGGGCGCGTTTCCAAACATATAGGCTTACATTTATAAACAACCAAACCCGGAACAACTATCTGTAGGCTATATAAATATTTGCTCCGTGCGGGAATGGAAACCGCGACACGCAACGCGTGTGGCAATTTTACTATGCAAAAAATCCTTCACGATCATCCTTCTTTTTACCCGACTGCGACAGAAGGAGGGTTATGTTTTTCGAGGGTATGTTTGTATGTATAATTGTTTGGCTCGCTCTGCAGGCTGAACGGCTCGATGGATTTTAGCTTGAGAGGGGTCGGTAGATTCGTATTTACTGTAAGAGTGATACTGGGTATATTAATTTCTTTTTTAAAACACAAAAAAAAAAAAAAAAAAACGGTAATTTAAAAAACTAAAAAACCCGACTGCTATTCTTTAAAAATCCCTAAAACAAGATAAATTGTAGCAGTCGGGACCCATTCGGGACCATCTGCAATGTAATATAGGTATGTGCTCTCAATTCACTAATCCTCCATTTCTAGAATGGGTCCCGACTGCTACAATTTATCTTGTTTTAGGGATTTTTAAAGAATAGCAGTCGGGTTTTATAGTTTTTTAAATTACCGTTTTTTTTCTTTATAAACCGCTACCCGTCTTTAGGAATTTCTCCTGTATCGTGGGTGTGTTTATAAACTCACGTACACAAACAACTAGTCCTGGAACCATACAAATGTTTGTTGCGTGCAGAAGAAACATCATATTCTTTCTACAGTAAACTTATTGCAAACTCTCATTTCTTTCATGTCACTCTGCGTACCAACGCAAACACGACACAGCAAGTAGCAATAACCGTTCGAGTAATAACCATTGACTGTGCTGTGCTCACTGTGCTGTTTGCACAGAAAATATCCCGAGCAGTGACTCGTGCACAAACAACTCATTTGTTTTTATGTCAATAACTGTGGCATTTGTATTGACTTTTAAAGCTTGTAATAAGAGTAAGTTCTTTACCCCTATCATACTCGTAGTAGGTATTGAAGTGGTATCTATTCCAAAAAGTCTAGAAGTACCTACTTTTTTTTTTTTTTTTTTTCTCTTTATTTATTATTAGGGACTTTTACACGGACGTGTATGTCAGTCCCATCATACCTTATAACAAAACATTTCTTAACTAAAACGTAATCTAGTGAATTTAAATACTTTGTAAGCAGCTTCTGAATTAGGTGTAGAAAGTAGATGATGGAATACACCCACATCATACTTATTTAAATTTAAATCTTTAAACAATGCTACTCTGTCAGACTGAAATCTGGAACATTCCGCTAATAAGTGTACTACATCTTCCGGCGTTGCACACACATCACAGTTTGGGGAATGCGTTTTTTTCATTAAAAATCCAAACTTATTGAGCGGCATGTGTCCAGATCGCAGTCTGTGCGCGATCACAACCAGCCGCCTGCTTAGCCTAGTGTTGCCAAACCATGGTATGTGAGGAGGCTCCGATACCATAGATTTATACCATATCCCTTTATTCTTAGATCTTTCGTTAAAATATTCCTTCCAAAGTTCATAACATTTGTTTTTGTATTTAGGTAATAGTTCCACATAATAAGTTCCCATATGTGGAAAATGATCTGCGTAGTGTATAAAGAGTAAAAGTTGTTTTGTCAAACTAATACGTTTTTCAAAATTGATTTTCATTTTATTGCTTTTGAGAATTTTGTGTGAATTTATTTTTATATTCAAACAAGTCTTTAAATAAACATTGAAGTTTAGTTTCGAAGTATATTGTTCTATTTTTAGGATAAATCCTGAGTCTTCTTCTTTTAGAATCGATGGTTAAGGCTCTCTGTCCACGACCGACTTTTTGACAGATTTTTTTTCCGCCGTGTGCGTTGGTTTAATAGAATTCATTTGTGTTCCAATCCCGCCAGCAAAGAAATCGGTCAACAATTCAAATTCGAATCAGTCAAATTCGGTCTAACAGTCGGTCGTGGGTAGGGTTGCCATATGTCAGGAATTTTCCGGACATGTCCGGAAATTTAGTGCTTTGTCCGGAATGCGGGGGGAATCCTAAGCCGTCAGGAATTTCTACAATTTAAGTAAAAACCACAGTTCCATAAATCTCACATCCCTACCGCGCAACAGAGGAGAGGCGTTTCCTTCACAATGAGCAGTTTTCAGATAGGCTAGTTTTAAATATCATCAAGAGATGGCGGTGCCATGTTTCCTCCACTTTTGGTTATTTTCTTTTTATTTGATTTGTGGCGCCACTGACTACTTGATGAAATACGCGTATATTATAGATAATATACGCGTATATTTATAGAGGTCAGTGTATGGGAAGAAAGATATGATAGTGACAGAATTTTTTTTTGGAAATCCGGAAATTTCATCCAATGTCCGGAATTTTCTCCGGAATTTCGACTTTTCAATCTGGGAACCCTAGTCGTGGGCAAAGAGGCTTAAGTAAAACCCTTTTCCTTTTTTTTGTAACATTTAGCCCCTACAGTTGGCTTCTCCCATCGCGTCATAAATAAACATGTAGGTACAAACTTTATGAAACAATGCCAGTTCACTGACTTGTTGTTATTGACCGTTCTCGTGTCGTTGAACAAGACGAAGCTTCGTGTCGTTGAACAAGATCCAACGTCTAGATGACTACACATTAAAAAACAAACAGTTTAATAAACTCCACCCCATTGAGTTCGTCACTCGTTAAAATCGATGTGGCATACAAAGCAGGGCATTTTTTAAAGGAACATTTACAGTCTCCTTGCAGATGACAATCAGGATATTCTTCGTGGATGACGCGCGTGGTAGACATCATAAAAAGAAATCAAAGCCATTGTGCGTTTTATTAGTCCTAAATTTATTTTAGTGCCGAGTCGAAGGCGATTCTCTTTCACGTGAAACACAAACGGTCCTGTTTTCAGTTTGGGAATGGGATAAAAAGTCAAGTTAAACCTTGTTCAGAAACGCTAAAAATATAGATCTATCTGCTTAGCCTTTTTCCAGCAATGTTGGGATCAGCTTTCAGAACGATCGGATGCAGCTGAACACCATTGTTGTACATGGAACGACTGGACTGGACTTGAAGTTACTAGGCAATACGATACCTCTTGGTAAGACTAGTTTTCAGACTTCCCGGCTTCTGACTATCTGTAACGACTGTTAAAGCTATCAAATGATTATATTAGATGGACGACTAATTTAACGTTTCTAATTTAAGACTTCAACAACCAACTTTGTCAACCAAGTTTGTTCGAAGTCTGATTTATTTAAAAAGTGAAAGTGTCTTCGTTCGAGAGAACTTTTTAAGATCATCTTGAGATTCAGGAAATTTTGACGAGCACACTAAAACTTTGCGAATGCTTATGAGGTTGGATCATTTATCTTTAGATTTCCCTATTGGTCGTTTTACTTTACGATTTTGTTCTGTTGTAAAACTAATGGTTCCGTGTAGAATCTTGCGCTGACGGAATAGTTGGGGTTTAAAATAAATTAGATCACAATAGAGTTATGTTTAACGGGTGTAAAGAAGCATTTGACCATGCCGTAAGATCTTTTTAACATTGTGTCCATTTTTATTCGTTTGGAGCATATTTAGAACCTTCTGATTATGGAGATATTAAAGGTCGAAGTTTCAAGTTTTTTTTTTACGAAAATTATTTTTAACATACCGTTTTAATTTTTAACACTCCCATGATCTTTGTACTGTTAGATACACCCGTAAGATCAATGTTTTGCGATATGTTACAATAAACTGATTTTTCACAGCATAAATAAAAGTCGTTCTTGCTCCCAGCAATAGTTCTTGCTCAATGTTGCTTAGTTTGATGGACAGTATACGTAGTTAACAGCTATGTGATGTGTCTTTTAACACCCCTTATAATAAAAACTAAAATAAAAGTAAAAATACAGCTGGTTTAATGCAATACATTTTATACTTTAACTTATTAAACATTAATTCGCCGTTGAACAAACTTCTAAGTAAAACTGCTGTTATGGAACCCGAGAAAATTTCAAATAAATCCCTCCACTGAAAAGACCGTGTATAATGTAACTACTCGTGCCCCCGGCTCTGCTCGCCTGAAAAGTTCTCGTTAAATTGTAAAGTAGTTTGCCGGCGAATATGCTACTTCTACTTTTGTGTGGATTTCATTAGATTCTGCACCTAGAGATGGTTGCGGCGTGATTGAATGACACACATTCAAACTTCCGTGTTTTTATTACATTAGAGATGTTTTCCGCTCAGTTTATAAGTTTTTTTTATTAAAACTCTGAATATAAAAAGAACGATGGTCACACGAAAAATGTAAATTGAAAATAAATCTGTCAATTTAAAAAAAAAAAGGTTTTCTCTAAATTGTCATCTCGTAAGTATGAGATGACAATTGTAAAATATACAATAATTATGTTGTTTATTTTTTAGAAACCAAAATTATTATTTTTTAGTTAGGAAATGGTAGGCTCCCCCTATAGCCTATCACATTAATATTTTGATGCCTAGAAATTAACTACTACTAATTACTAATTCTAAATTCTTTATTTGCTAGAATATAGGTACACTAAACTAAGCTGAGGCTTATAAATAAAGTTTCTCTACACAAATCATAAATTACGCCAACTAACTGCCTACGTTGATGTTTTAACCTGGAATCCAACAACACTGTACCTATATTATAATTAGTAACTCAATTTACATAAATTTGTTAATTAGATTTTACACGTGTAATCATATAATGTGACCTCCGTTTCTTTTCGTTTCTATTATTGTCTCACAGCATGGACAAAGCCTCTTCTCTTATAGAGAAGGCATGAGCATCACCACGCTTGTTCAAGGCAGATTGGCATAAGGCTAACTTAGACTATTAAGTGTCTGCCGGGGCTGCGGGTTGTTCGAAAGAGATACCGCGCCCCCGGAACGCAAAGGGCACATGAAGGAACATAGACGGGTTTTAGTCAGTAAAAGTCTGACACTCCCTCCCGCCCCGCCCAGGGCGGGGGAAGTTATGTGACGATTTCCCGTCTTTAAAAAAAAAAAAAAAAAGACTACTAAGTGTCGCGATGGCCCAGTGTTTAAGGCGCGCGCCACTCATGCATGTCCTCCTGTGTTTTTGGACCATATATTTTACAGCCGGTATTACCCTAGTATTGGGCAAAGGCCGGTTCAATCTCAAGCTAACGCGGAACATCGTTTGTTTGTTCCGCACAAAATGTAAGCGTGCATATTTAATAAGCACATAGTGCCCCCTAACACGACCTCTTTGTTCGCCTTCATCCTTTCAGTATCCCCAATTTGTTCGGTTAATCAAATGTAGATTCCCAAAGCGTATTGTGGGAGGCCATTCGAAATAATCATGCATATTTTATGTACAGCCATACAAGAATAACGTACAGTTTTTTATTGTTAAAAAATACGAAGCCATTCAAACCAACTTGTTGATATTAAGCCTCGGAAAAATATTGCCAGCGACCTTTTGTTTTGTTCTCATTGTGCCCGGTCTGCGTTCAAAGTGTTTCTGAAATGTATGGGCGAACAGCAACCAGAAAACTGACATAATTTTCAGGAGTGAAATACGTGGGATAGTCTTTTTGCTTTTTTTAGGGTTGGCTGTTTTTGACGTTGGCTTGAAATATTAGATATGTTTAAATTGTTTGTTAGAATTATTTTGGAAGTATGGTGAAAAAGGAGTAGAGTTTATCTACTCAGCACTAGGACTGGGTATTATGTTTTTTGGTAAATATAGTGAGAAAATTAGGACTAAAGAGAAACGAACTCGAATTATAATAAGCCTCTTATTTATACCGAAATACTTTAAAACAAAAGAGGGAAGAGAACTACAACTAAAACTTTTATAATTAAAATAATTCTACCATAACCGTCTGATCGTTTATATTATTTAGTTTTAATTTCTTCAAAGGTCTCTGGATCCTAATAATAACGAATTCCTAAACTTTCTTGAAACATAAATACTTTTTCCTTGAACAAAAACTAAAAGCCGCCCAGTAACACAAAAAAAAATAAACGTTCCAATTTCAAATAAATTGTACCAGAAACTTACAGCTATCAATACAGTTAATGTCTAACTGAGCATGTAACGATAACTGCTGTAAGTTAAAAATAGGCGCGTGTTTTCGAAGGGCGTCTATTCGGGCGGAATATTCACGATTCGCCACAACAATGTTGGCCATTTGCATTAGTGATACCTGTCTCCTGTCGTACAAATAACTGCCTACGTATCATGTGGCCCTGGTGCCTGTTGCTGCGCCATTTTCTACGAAGCTACGGGGTTTTACGCGGGAAATATTATATGGAGTGCGACGTAGTTTATATAACTGGGAGTTTTGAAAACCTTTTTTGTAACTTGCAGAAAATGTAAAAAGTAAAGTTTATAAAAAAAAACCACAGACAAAAATACATTTGTCATCAAAATTGGTGTCTGAGAGCTGCCAGACGCAGAGTTGTTAGCTAAAAGCCACCTGAAATTCTAATTTTGAAGAAAGCATTCTAAAGAAACTTTTTACATTTGCAATTTATGGCTTTTTACATATTTTCAATATTTAATAAGTTTCATTTTATTCATAATGAATATTAAGACATGCATGACAACGTTTTTCATTCCACTGGTACGTGATATTCCGTAAGCCAATATCATTTGTGGGTAGCTAATTAATTAATGTCGCTCCAGTCTTCCGAACACATGTTTTATACTCGACAATGAGTACTGAATAAATGAATATTTCTCCCATGAAATACGTTATTCATGTCATGTTCTTTTAATTAAAAATGCCAGCCGTCAGGAAATATTTACAAAGCCGACGTGGTTTCGTAGATCACTTGCAAAGTATTGAACACAACATGACGAAACATAAAAAAAAACTCTAGTAGGACAGTAAAAGTAAAATACAAAAATATCCTCGGTAGAGTTGTTTGGAAACAAATCCCCTTTTGAATATTTAACTTCAATCAGAAATTCTAGGTTCGAAATTCGAATGGCGGAGCATTGGTAACGGTAAGCCATTCGGTCGCACGCAAGCCAGCGCGAGCCAATTAGTCTTACTCGATGTTTGATTTCTTGCTTTAGAATTAATTCTACAAAGAAAATGAAGCTTACTTTTAACTACAGCAGTCGACATAATTGAAACTGTAAGATTATATTTTATTTGTTAATTTTGTTTTAGAAAAGGTACATTGGATTGTTTTGTTTGTAAAAGGGGAGGTAATATTTTTAGGTACAATTTCCATTTGATTAAAATATTTTTTATTACATTATAACCTGCACTATTGCAAGGGGAAAGTTTGGTGTACTTGACTTCTATGTGAATAAAGTGGAAGAGAAGCTAGTTTGTTTATAAAACGGAACTAATCATAAAAATACTTTTTGTGAATACTTCTTATTTAACTTTGTCAAGAATAATAAAGATATTTTTGTTAAGAAAGTAGTGAGAATAACCTATAAATTTTAATATTTAAAGTTATCAGAACCCCTCGGGAAATCAAAGTATCCGTTAATACCATAAAGAAAATTAGGGTAATTAATTAAATCACTCTTATAATATTTGTTCTTTAACAAAAATAAAAGTCTACAAAACCACCGCTGATTTGAGAAATGGTTGAACAACTTTTATTTTTACAATGGGATTTTAGGAATAAAATACCGAACTTACCATTTTTAGATGTACCTACTATTATTTCTAGAAAAAAACTTTTGTGTTTTTATAAACGAAAAAGGGACTAGTGAAGAACTAAGAAGAACTGTGTTGCTTGCCCAATTTTAAAAGCCTATCTTATCATTCTGATCTTGCAAACACGATGCCAAATTACGTAGCACCTCTTATCTTGAAGTAAATTACCTATGGGTTACGAAAGCATTCAAAGTTTTTATTAAAATTGATAAACGAGTGTTATCACAAGTAATTTTTTCATCAATATTCAATTAACAAATTGCACTGAGCCTGAAAGGCAATTTATTATAATGAACCAATTAACCTGCCGACTCATTTTTGGTCAGTAAAGCACAATTTTAATTTTGGTCGACATTTTGCACAAATCCGGGACGTTTTAATATGAAATGGTTTGTGTCTGTCCAGTTATCAGTACGGCTGTATGGCTGGGTGCACACAAAAGCTATGAAATCCCTCGTTAGCATAACCGTGTTGGAACTCAGCCACTGAAGCGCTTCAGTTCTGCAGCCGGCACGTGTAACCTCACTTTATAAGTTAGTTCAAGTAATGAATAAAACCCGGTCTAATTGTGAATGTTGGAACGAATGTTTTTGAGTTTAGTTACATAGATTGCTTGTCAGTTTGTCAGCTTCAGGAAAACTTGCGGTTGAGTTAGTTATATAATGATTTTTATGGAGTTGGAAAAAAATACCATAAAAAACAATATACGACAAAGTTAGTACATAACAATGCCTTACATAACTTCTTAACTAGTTATTTCTCAATGCCATTATTTGTCAGCGTAATTTTCTAACATTTTTTTATGAAAACATATTGTTGAATCTCAACATCAACATCCGTCATCGTGTTTGTACAATAGCATTTGATCAAATGTATTTTTGTTAGCACACATTACCAGAGATTAATTTCAGAACAAACCAACATTTTCTTTAATCTTTAACTGTCAGGCGGTCTCAAATGTACGTACAAATACTGTGCCACAGTTTATTTGCAGGGAAAAAACCAACGCTACTAAAAAAACAGATGAACCCAACCACGTAAAACGGACCGAGCGACGACGGCCATGCGTGAACTTTATTTTAAAAACTATGTTTTCTGGACACAGGTAGCAAATAAAACTTTTTCAACGAGCTGTCGGAAAATTGAAATAGTGTTATTTTTCTATACATTTCATGCAGATGAAATTGATATCTATTCCTGTCCATTTCTAGATTGATATTTTGAACAGGTGCTACAGCTTAGTTAGCCTTGTCTTTTCGTTAAGACCTTAGGACTTTGGCTTTTATTTCTTTAAAAAAATAATATTCTCTGCCAATTTTATTTGGCAAATTGAAATTGTGACACTTAAAACCATGAATTCCAGACTGATTTGGTATGACTAGGTTGACTGAAGAGCGATGCTATCAACAAGCGTGATTGTTATACATAGGTACTCATTCAGTCGCGGTTGATGTTTCAACATCGCATCTGTGTGTGCGAGTGTGGAGGCATATTACCTAATGGATGGAGTCACGTGACGTTGGTAATGGTCGGCTGAAAGTACCTCGCCAGCTTTTAATTGGAGATAAAACTTTAATCTTTGATATCGGAGTTGTTTATGAGGATTTATATGGATTTTGTCTGTATGTAGCATAGGATGAAATACTTATAAAGGTGGCTTTTTCAAATGTTTGACGAAACGGTGGGCGCAATGGTAAATCGATTGATTGCAGCGCTGCGTGTCGCGGGTTCGATTTCTGAGTCTGATTGTTCGTGTATGTGTCTATACATATTTACAGTATAAATGATCAGTATAATGATTCTAGACTGAAACAGACATTTTCGACGGATATTAAAAAATAAAACTGTTCTCGAGATTTTGACCTTTGCATTTTGTGCTTTGATATGTAACAGCAGGTTTTGTTTAAATAACCGATAAACATTCAGGTCTAGAATCATATACAGAATCCATGGTAAAAGCTCCTGTCTCGATGTCCGGAAGGGACGTGTATCTAAATGATACAATGTTCTATCAATAGCTCTACAACATAATATGATACAACCGTCCTTACTCAACGGTCCGCAGTGCACGAGAACAAAGAGGCTCATGTCTTCGAACTGACTTGGTATACGTATATGATAACACGTATGACATGATTCCAATGCTGTAGTAGGTACAGTCAACAAAACCATTTGATATACAGGCAAAATTACTCATTTTTCTACTACACTGTCGATATAATTTTTTATGACATGCCTAATTACTTTTAAGCTTTCTTTTTTGAGTATCATCAAATGACTTCCCCCACCCTGGGCGGGGCGGAAGGGAGTATCAGACTTTTACTGACTATTATGTCAAACTTAAGAGAGTTACTTTAAAGAGTTGACTGCTCAGCACACTCACAACATTGTTTAAAAGAATCGCAAGAGAACTGCCTGCATATCGAATAGCTTTGTTGGCTGTACATCTATGCACAAAGTGGTACCGATATAGATTTTGTGAAGGGTCCATCATTCGCCAGGGTATACAGAATAGGAATGTGTCATGGCTTTGACGGTATTGATATGGAGAAATAAATATTTGTTTAGACTGAAAGCCGACCGGAACCATATTTTGGGAAAGGGTGTGTATCAAGAAGGTAGGTAGCCATTTGATGGCGTTCCTTTCCCAAAATTTATACTTCGAGGAAGCAATCGGCCTTCGGTTTGTAAACCGAGATAGTTTTTTTTTAATCTGTCAAACTTGTCTAAAGGCTCTGAACAAAAAGCCTTTGGTTATATCAGTCAGTAAACTAGCTTTTGTAGCATTTGGTTTTTTCACCCGTTTTAAGTGACGTCTTTGGTTACTGCTCCGGTCCCATGTTTCGCAACGTGATGTTGTAATACTCTTTACTGGTTCTTCATGAATCTGGCTATTATTTACAAAACTATTTTCCAACCCGTCTGGTAGTTCCACAGATTAGCGCTTTAAAAAAAAAACAAACTATACTTCATCTTAATTATATTAGTATGGAATACTGATAATGACAGTTACAAAACAATGACCAACGACATTAGATTAATCTATTAAATTTTTTCCAACAGATAATATTTTGAATTTCGAGTACCGCGACCGGTGGTAATATAGCCAACTTCGATTACAATCAATTATACATTTAACAATGTTCTTGAATTAACATCGATTTTGATCGTCAATGTTTGGTCGAAATTTGTTCAACAGGTCTATTTTCTATCTCTAGGTAACTTAGATAAAATGAGCTTGAGGTAAGCACTGTCATCCCACTTTTTGCTAGGAATTGACAGCTTACCTCAAAAATCGCTTTACCTAAATTTACTAAAGATTTATACAGAATAGCACTGCAGGCTTCTAGTTATACCAGTAGGTAAGGTACATGTTTTGGTTAGCCCGGACTTAATACCGAAATTACCTCCAAATGTTTAGTTAGGAATTTACAAGGTAAAGCTTTCATAGTAGGTACTGCTTCCATATTAAATCAAAACCGCAACATTGTAGCTTGTAGAAACTTGGGTACATTTTCACATTATATTATTGTAAATGCTTCGGTTTTGAACTCATGTTACCGCAGGATATTTCCTCAGGAGAATATTAACTAACAAATTTATATAAAGTCTAAAACGAAATCGATTCCTGCCGTGTCCCTCTGTACGCTTAGATCTTTTAAATTAAGCGACCGATTTTAATGAGGTTTTCATCAATAGATAGGATTGATTCAAAAAGAAGGTTTATACATATAAAATATTAAGCTACGACCAGCGAGAGCGGAGCAGTACCTTAATACGTAACTGTGTAATTGGGAATCCAGTGTTGCTAAAATCGATTAAGTTCCTATTCGTAAGTAGAATCTTGTTTAATTTACATACGATATCTTTTGATGTGGTTGGCTGACCATTCGTAACCTGCGTTCTATTGAGGTAGTAAAATTTGTTTTAGATGAGTCATCTATTAGGCCAACCTTGATTGATTATTTTTAAACCAGATACATCACATCTTGATGAATATGATTTATGAGGTGTGAACATGACGTGAAAGACGAACCAGCTAAGGGCTTCTTCATACGTAATCGAAGCCAAGTTTATATTTAAAACCTTGTCACACTAGTCATGCCAAGAGGCTTATGCCCGTAATTAAAAACGTTCAAATTCGAATTCCAAATTCAAAAAATAAATGTCAAACGCTTTTGTCAAAAATGTAGATGTATTTTTGACAGATGAATAACGAGATTAGAATCGTGTATTATGTTGCCAATAGACAATTATTGAAATCTTTGCTTTCCATTATACATAGTTGGCACTCATTTAGTTTCAGGTACTGCGTATGTAAGAAGAAATTTTGCCTTTGTATACGGTGTAAAATATTCAGAATGAAGAAAATTACAAAACAGCAACTTTGCTACCACAAGTCTTAAAATAGAATCAGAAATAGCTTTACTGTTCACTTTTAAACCAATTTAAAATTGCCAACTTGGGAAAGCAGAAGTTTTAGCAGGTATAGTTACAAGTTAATAGTAGATTGTAAACTTGAACAATGGTCTGGGATGGGCGATAGGGCGCCGCACATAGCTACATCGTTAACTTGAACTACTGTTGAACTATGAAGTTTTATGCCCCTTTGAATGGTTAAGAAACCCATATATTATAACATAACATACCATCACGCCTGGTATGTTATGTTATTTCCCGAAGGGTTAGGCAGAGGTGTACCAATGTAAACCCACAGTTCGCCGGTGTATTTGAGTCCCATGTAATAGGGCGCGAGCCTATTGCCATTAACCGGGCACAAATCCTAACTCCGAGGTGCTACTGAAAATTTCACAGAAAAACGTAATGACGTTATTTACTCGACCTATGTATATGGGTCCTATGGTCCTGGTAGTATGTGACCTATGTGTATGGTGTATCGGTCTTGAATTTAATTCCCAGGTCGAGTAAATAACGCTATTACGTACTATGCCCCTATAATATAATTTTATAAAAACAGTGGTCAATTTTTGCATTACTTCATTGGTATGAGTAGAGATAATAAATTCAGAAATATAATCTTTAGTAGGCGAGCCAATTCTCTATAAAATTATTAATGAAGCCTACAAAATTCAAGTAATAAATCTATGCAAATAGTCCATTACGAATAGTGTAATTATGAATTCTATGAACTTGACGTCTAAATCACGGTCTAGTTAAAACGTTAGTGGTCATTTGAATTATGTTCAATACGCAATTGTACTAATATTTAAAACAAAGTGTAAATTATTTGGTGACACAAAAGGTTTTCTTTTATTTTTACTGAAAAAATAACTTTTCGAGGTACTATTGCTTTGCTTGATATCGTAGGGTTGGTAATGTTTACGTTTCAATATCGTTTGATTCTATTTTATTAACCCCCGACGCAAAAAGAGGGGTGTTATAAGTTTGACGTGTCTGTCTGTCTGTCTGTTGGTCTGTCTGTCTGTCTGTCTGTGGCATCATAGCTGTCGAACGGATGAAGCGATATCAATTTAGTTTTTTTTGTATTAAAGGTGACTTATGTGCGAGTGTTCTTAGACATGTTTGATGAAAATCGGCTGAGCCGTTTAAAAGTTGTGGGGGTGAAAGTGGGGAAGAAAAACCGAATGTCTGTAAATATACTCGAGTGGGGTCTCAAACTTAACAAAATCGACATTATAATAAGTAGGTACCTATAATTTTTTTTTTTTTATAGTACTCTAGCTGAAGTCCTGTCCGAGGGCAAAACGCCTGAAGCATGGAGCAGGGGTGAGGTGGTGCTGTTCTTCAAAAAAGGTGATAACAGCCTATTGAAGAACTACAGACCCATCACGCTTTTGAGTCATGTTTATAAGCTGTTTCGAACACAGACTTGATGACTTCCAGGCTCCCGAACAAGCCGGTTTCCGAAGAGGCTATAGTACCATAGACCACATCCATACGCTGCGGCAAGTTATACAGAAGACCGAGGAGTATAACTTGCCATTATGCTTAGCGTTTGTGGACTATGAGAAAGCCTTCGATTCGGTGGAAACATGGGCGGTACTTGAGTCACTCCAGCGATGCCGTGTTGACTATCGGTACATCGAGGTGTTGAAGTGTTTGTATAATAACGCCACCATGTCGGTCCGAGTACAGGAGCAGAGCACGAAGGCGATTCCATTGAGAAGAGGCGTAAGACAGGGGGACGTTATCTCCCCGAAACTGTTTACTGCCGCAATGGAAGACGCCTTCAAGCTCCTGGAATGGCAAGGACTGGGCATCAACATCAACGGCGAATACATCACTCACCTTCGGTTTGCCGATGACATTGTAGTCATGGCAAAGTCGATGGAGGAACTCAGCATGATGCTCGATGGCCTCGACCGAGTTTCACAACAGGTGGGCTTGAAAATGAACATGGACAAGACGAAAACTATGTCAAATGCCAATGTTGTGCCCACCCCAGTCTCTGTTGGAAACTCGGTACTCGAATTTGTTGACTCATATATTTATTTATTTATTATTTATTAAAACTTTATGCACAAAATGTATAAAATACACCGTACAAAGGCGGACTTAATGCCTTAGGCATTTTCTACCAGTCTACCTTAGGGTGATGCAGAGACGGAACAAAGTAGGTGCAAGAAACAGAAAATTTCCAAGAATTAAAATATATATTATATAATAAATACATAAATACATACATATAAACAAAATATACAAAGTAGGGAGAGATAAGAATACATAGGTGGCGAAATATAACAAATTAGATATAAGACGAATCTGCCAACTTCTTATGTACGTGTTCGCGAGCTTTTACCTTGAACGTGAACCGACTGGTGGCCATCCTGATATTCTGAGGGAGCGCATTCCATAGGAAAACCGCCTGGACAAGAAAAGAAGATTTAAGGAAACCAGAGCGGTGAGAAGGACATCGTAGAAGACGATTATTAGTGGAACGAAGTACACGACGACGACGACGACGTATATCTACTTAGGACAAGTAGTCCAATTAGGTAGGTCCAACTTCGAGAAAGAGGTCAACCGCCAAATCCAACTCGGCTGGGCAGCGTTCGAGAAACTACGCAATGACTTTTCGTCCGACTTAGCTCAGTGCCTCAAGACGAAAGTCTTCAACCAATGTGTGTTACCAGTGATGACTTACGGCACCGAAACGTGGTCTCTCACTATCGGCCTCATCTCAAAGCTCAAAGTCGCTCAGCGAGCTATGGAGAGGGCTATGCTCGGTGTTTCTCTACGTGATCGAATCCGAAATGAGGAGATCCGTAGACGAACTAAAGTCACCGACATAGCCCACCGGATTAGCAAGCTGAAGTGGCAATGGGCAGGCCATATTGCTCGCAGAGCAGATGGCCGATGGGGTCGAAAAGTGCTAGAGTGGAGACCACGGACTAGCAAGCGCAGCGTAGGACGTCCACCAACAAGATGGACAGACGACCTAATAAAGGTCGCCGGAAGACGCTGGATGCAGGTCGCTTCCGACCGGTTTATGTGGACATCTAAAGGGGAGGCCTATGTTCAGCAGTGGACGTCCTATGGCTGAGATGATGATGACTCTAGCTGTGCCAGCGACTTCGTTAACGTGGAAAAATGTTCTTCACTGTAATCCTTCTATATTTTTAAATAAATCTATGAAGATTTATACAAACTTTCATCCCCTATTTTATCCCCTTAGGAGTAGAATTTATCAAATCCTTTCTTAGCGGATGCCTATGTCATAACATCTACCTGCGTGCCAAATTTCAGCCCGATCCGTCCAGTGGTTTGGTCTGTGCGTTGATAGATCACTATGTCAGTCAGTCAGTTAGTCACTTTTGAGTTATATATATTTAAGATTGGTACTATCTACTAATATAACACCTAAAAAAAATGATAAAACTACTAGAAATGAAAAAATCGATTATCATTAAAGTAAGCTATCTGGGAAATTTCTCGACTAAAATACTGATAAACTCTGTATAAAGTCCCAGAATTCATAATGTACAGAGTGTTCTTAATGGGCTGCACACACTACACGCTTCGTATCTGAACTAATTTTAACGACTTTATCTGCCAACACCTCTCATGAAAATACTGGCAAAAACCCCGCTGTGTATACAATAGCTCATATTTGGTTACTCCTCACCCGCTTCCCTCCGACATACATTATAAATACCGTAGTCGTAAATTACCTTTACAATATGCCCCATAAATATTCCGTGCCAGGAATTTGATATAAGTGTTAGGTTCATAGATTTAATTTTAGGCGTTATTCTCTAACGTAGGTGTCTATTAATTAATATTGTCTACACCTGTATGCTTTAAATGTATAGTTTTTAGTTAAGTATCATAATGTCATTATATTATAATGGCTGTTTATGTAAAAATAAATGAAATAATGTCCGATCCGCATTGAGCAAGCGTGGTGATCAATGCTTGTATCTTGTCTAGAAGAGAAGACACCTTTTACCCTGCAGTAATAGGTTGATACTGTTATGATTTATTATAATGTTGGCTTTTCGTTCTAGTACTAAGCAATAGTAATTATTATTTTTGTTCAGTTTTGTGAGACCGGCTTTTTCAGGCAATCAGTGGTAGGTTTTACATAGAAACGACTGCCACATCCCCAATCTAATTATTACAATAAAAATTGCAGATAGTTTATGCAAGCTTTCTAATTTTCATTCCCGGTCACCATGAAGTCTATAATATCCAGCAAGGTCAATGGCTTTATGTGCTGTCGGGGGCACGAAGGGCATCGATTTGGAAGCAATGTTCACCCATTCACTAATCGAAGGCACTAGATCGAGTGATCCGTGAGGCAGGCTAGCTGGTCTGCGGACCTCCTCTGAAAGTTCAATTTGTATTCCATTTTTTATTCGGCTCTTGACTCTAGTCTTGGTCAAAGGTGCCATATACAAAGTCTACGATGGAGTGAGCTCACCCAGAAGAACCCTGTTCACTCTAATTTTGAAGAGATTAGGGTTGAATGCGTCTGGAAATCAAGCGTCAATCGTCAATTTATATTCGAAACAAATAACGGAGTGTTACTCTTTCTTGACATTGTATGTGCGTTGTGCGCGTAAATTACTAAACGGCAGTCGAATGATGGAGGACCGTCTAATTGTTCCTCACTTTTATTATTTCCTCTAGACCTATTTGTTTCTTTCGTGTTTCCTCGGGTTAATTGAGTTTTCAGAATGTTTTTGCCTTATAACAAAAGTGATGAATGTTAATAAAAAAAACCTTCATTTCATGATGTTACCTTGAATTAGGGTTCAGACGGGTTTTATTAGCGTAATTTGCGTTATGCAAAATGAGTCGGTAAAAAAAACATAAGCAACTATAGTCTGCGTACGCCTTCGACGCAACGTAATGGTTATATTTCTTGGGCTCATTTTGAGCAAATAATAGTAGGTACTTACCTACCTACATTTTTGTTCGACCCCATCCTTATTTTTTGTCATAAAAACATGACTCTTTTAAAATTCCTTCTTTACAAAAGTCTGCTTTTAATAAAACTGTAATTTGTCTCTCACTATAAATTCATGTGAACATAAAAATTTTATTTAAAACTTTTATTCTGTGTGCTTTGTACTCATATGAAATGTAAAAGCTACGTCGGGATGCGTTGTCTATTATGTATTTTTTTTTATGCTACATCTTATGAATTTCATTTTAGAGTTTTCCGGCCTTAGTAGTCAGCTAACAAAGAGCCGGGTAGTTTTTGTGTACAATTTAACATTGTGAGTGTTTACGACGGGGTCTGAATGTGAAGGGTACACCATTTTTATGACAGCAAAGGATACATTTTGTAGGCTTAAAGAGAATTTAGGCTTCATTATGTTGAAAGAGTTGGACAGAAAATAAAATGTGAGTACAATTTAACTACAGTACCTACTAATAATTAAGTCTTTATTAAATAATTCTCCGATCTAAATATTAATACATAAACTGGATCCGTTCCTAGAATAATTATTGTTATGCCTATCCAAACGTTTTAGACAAATTATAAATGAGGTTTTACTAAAAAAAACATTTACGACTTTTCCCTTATGTTGGTATTAAAACTACGCAGATAAACAAGCGAAATCCAAAATACAAAATTCGTTCATTCCTCAATCACTGTTAATGAAGACTTTCACTTTAAAAAAGTCGTCTTTATCTTTCACAGTGATTTGGTGAAATATAGAAGTAGATAGGAACCTATTTAACTCTGACTCCTATCAGAAATACTGGCACAATCTCCATTATTCCTCATCAAAACCTTTTTCCTTTTAATCTAATCGAATGAAGAATTCTACGAGATTTCTTGACCCATTTAAAAACAATTCATCATTCTTGAAACTTTTTAAACTTACTGAAATTCCAACTTCAAAGTTTTGCGAATGACAGTTGTTAGACATTGTATTAATTGAAACCTAATTTCGTTGTAAAAGACAGATGCGCTAAGCTTTATCGGAGAAATGATAGAAGATTTTTTAATTGCCTTTTTTCCGATTGGTGGATAGTTGGTAATTAGGAGCTAACCCTTTTTTTTTTTTTTTTTAAAGACTGCATATCATCATATAACTTCCCCCGCCCTGGGCGGGGCGGGAGGGAGTGTCAGACTTTTACTGACTAAAACCCGTCTATGTTCCTTCATGTGCCCTTTGCGTTCCGGGGGCGCGGTATCTCTTTCGAACAACCCGCAGCCCCGGAGGAGCTACCCCTAATATTCTTGTCCATAATTGCAGTAGAACATTAATTACATAATAGATGAATGTATTTAGGTAATCGTCGTATGCGAACATTCGAATAGTCTTGAAGTAAAATCTACATACTATTTAGTAGGTTGTGACTATAGCTTTGGTCTCATCTTATACAGAGAAGACTCGTGAGTATTGATCGCCACACGTGCTCAAAGCGTATAGGCGATTTCAAACTTATATTAATTATTATTAGTTTCTCCACGATGTTTTCTTTCACCAATGTTAGTGATAAACTTGGAAAGTACATATATTTATTATCTCTACGTATAACAAATAAATAAAATTGAAGTGTCTGTTTGTAATTTCAAACTAACAGTTTTTAACTAAATACATTTAAAAGTATATAAGGTATTTACCTACACCAAAAAATCAATGTTTTAAATTTTTGCCTATCTATCTGTTTGTTCCCGCTAATCTCTAAAATGGCTGGACCGATTTTGACGGGACTTTCACTCGCAGATAGCTAATGTTATAAGAAGTAACTTTGGCTTACGCTACTTTTATTTTAGTATGCGAACTAGCTAGTCTAATATAAAACATAAAAAGACCTAACAGTTCAGCAAATATAGAAAGGTTATTATCGAAAACTGTATTATCTTGTTCATTCCATATGTGCAAGATTCAATTCAGTATCGATAGGTGCTCGAGCGTGCCTATAGTAAAAGTTAATGTTTCCCATAAAACAAGAGTGACATAAACAGTTGTAAACAAGGAGACAGTAAAATAAGTAGGTTAATAGACTAACCTGAATGAGATGTAGGAGTAATGTTCCCAAAATGGTTGACAAATTCCACATTTGCCACTCGGGGCAATCTGGTATAGGATTCAGTTAGTGGGTGCAAGCCCCACATAATCACGTCGTCTCCCCGGATTGCGTGGCATGCGTTAGGTATATTCTACGCTCAGAAAAAAAAAGGATTCAGTTAGCACAAATACAGGTTATTATCTAGCTAGCTAGCTTTCCCAACTATGTTCGGTTCGGCCTCCAGTCTAACTGTATGCAGCTAGATATAAATATAATATATAGATCGATTGCCTATCTGACCTCCACAGCCCAGTTACTGGGTAACACGATACCCGTTGGTAAGACTGGTTGACAGATTTTCGGGCTTCCGACTACCCATAAAGACTGAAGAAATATCTACGATGGTCTCCGGGAATGTCAATACTGAGTAATTCCTATATAAATGCTCATAACACTTTGCCCAACGTGGTATTTGAAACCAGAAGGCAATGCTTAGCAGTCGCGTAAGTCTGCGTAAAGTTTGTATAGGTACCTATCTAAATTGAAAAAAAAACAATCCCAACACGAGCCTCGTTAGACAGGTTCTGTTAATAAAAAAAAAGAAAAATGTTCAAAATGATTTAACCTGGTCTCGACGGAAATGTTTTAGGAAATACGGTAAGCTTCAGATAAGGGACATTGGCCACTTTTTAGGTCGGTCCACAGGGATGTGGATGAAATAAATCCTCTTTGTTACATAAACCAACCCACTGGGGAGGGGATATTTCGAAATTATTATATGATCTTACATGTAACGAGGGAATGTCGGGAGATGTAAACTTTGGAGAAGTTCAATAAACAGTAATTTCTTGAGGAGAAAATTTGCTACTTTTGGCGAAACAATCTTATCTTTATAAAGTAGGTAATTGAACTTGGCAACATACCATTGGAGACAAGAACAGTCGCTAGAAAAGTTAATAAGTAATGGAAGTAAATAGGTACTTACACACAGTAACTTTATTACTTCACTTGCTTTTGCTTTGGACTGCCCCGTTGGCCTAGTGGTCCTAAGCGCGACTGCTGCGCTAGAGGTTTTGGGTTCGATTGCCAGGTCAAGCAAAAAGTGTAATTGTGTTTTTTTATGAAATTCTCAGTAGAAGCACGGCGTTATGATTTGGGCCCGGTTAATGGCAATAGTCTCGCCCCCTATTACATGGATCTAAAAGCATACCGGCGAACTGTGGGTGTACATTGGCGCACCTCTGCCTAACCCTTCCGGGAATATAGACGTGGTGGTATGTATGTAATTGAAACTTGGCAACATACGCCAAAAATAGACGCTATAAAAGTCAATTTAGTAATAGAAGTAACTAATCATTAAATACTCACACAGTAACTTTATCACTATACTGTCTTCTGCTTGCGACTTCGCGTGGAAGTCAAAGGCCCCGTCAATTCAGCCTTGTTGCAAAATCCATTACTAACTGACGACTTGTAACTAAAACCTACCTACATGTCAAATTTCAGGGTTGTTTTCGAGTTTGCGTGTTTAGTCACTTTGTGAGTGAGTGAGTGAGTGAGTGAGTGAGTGACTTTGCACTTTTATACATATTCATTAATATTAGTCAGAATCAAAATAATGTTATAATGATTGTGTTATTTGTTGTGTCATTAATCACGAGTTGGTATATCTTTGTTAATGTAATAAAGTTGAAAAGCTTTTTTGTTTGCTTAAATGCGCAAATCTTTGCAACTGCCAGTTGGATAGGAAAAAAATATTTTTGTATAATTAATAGCCATCATGAGGAATAATACAGGCCATATAACATCACGCTACGGCTCAAAGGTATGGAGCAGTAACCAAATACGTAATTTAACGCGGGTAAGAAAAACCACGCGTACGAAGTGGCGTGCAGGAGCTGGTAATAAATATACATCTCCGTTACATACATACATACATACATACATAAACTTACGCCTTTTTCCCAAGGGGGTAGGCAGAAACCACGGAACGCCACCTGCTACGATCCTTACATACTCCTTTCGCCTCATCCACATTCATACGTCTGGTCATACTAGCACGCCCGTTACATTTGAGTAAAAGACAAATGAGCGAGCTTAAATATATCTAGAGCTATTGATGAATTTAACAAAAGTTAAGGAAAAAGTATTTACCCTTTTTACTTCACGTCATTTACGTGAGCCCTTTTTCTGAACATTCCGAGAACTAATTCCAACTTTGGAAGGAAGTAATTTTTCTTCCTCAAAATTATTATTTTTACATCTGTATGCTTGTGGTTGTGTTACCCTTAACTTGGTAGGTAGCTACTCATTTTTTTTATTCAAAGTTTTTTTTTTCTGCTGTCAGATGGCAAACAAGCGCACGGCCCACCTGATGTTAAGTAGTCACCGCTGCCTATAGACATCTGCAATACCAGAGGTCTTGCAAATGCGTTACCTGTCGTCTACCAAGTACGAGGTTCAAATGTCTCACGTGCCCGGACGAGCTCCTTCACAAAGAGCTCTACTACTATTAAAAAGGTTGCATGGTAGATATCTTGTTTTGAATTGTTGCTACTATAATCACATATTTTTTTACGCACTATTCAATTCAATTCCTACCGGCTTCCCTTTAGAATTAAGGAACAACAGCTACACTATCACTTTTGAAAAATGACACATTCAGTCATATTTATTGTCTTTTATTGCTAAATAATAAAGTCACAATCCAATTATTTTAAATAAATACGCCATTAAATATATTACCAGATATATTACAAATACATTAATAAATTAATGTGGGTTAATAATGTTTACATTATCAAACCACAGCATCAACACATTTACAGTGTTAAATTCAGAATTGTAAAATTATTGGCAATTTATGCCAATTATTTTACTATTTCACTTTTATGAACATTCAATTTATTTATGTTATTATTTTGAGGTTGTTTTTTTAAGTGTTAAGTGCTCACTGTTTTATCTCTAATTTGTTATTTCACACTAGGGCAATAATTGGAACCTGTTAAGTTATCTCTTCACCACCTTTGGCACCGATTAACGAATAGTTTCTACCCTTTGGTTGACTGTTAGGGAATGCTTAATGGTGGGTCCACACGACACAGACTTAACACAGACTTCTATAGAATTTTGTCTGTACAGACATCAGTACAGACAAATGTCGGTGTATCAGAAAAGTCGGAAGTCTGCGTACATGTCTGTACGATTGTCGGAGCAAAACTCATGATTATTGAATTACTTAATTTATTCATTAAAATCGAAGTCTGAACTGATGAAAAGTCTGCACAGATATTTGGTAAACATCAATTTTTACTCAGACTTTATAGTCTGTGCAGATGTCTGTACAGACAAAAGTCTGTGTCGTGTGGACCCACTATAAGGCATTAAGTCCGCCTTTGTACTTTTTGTTGCATAAACCTTAATATTGATATTGATAATTATGTATAAGTTAATATTGATATGCCTATCTATTTTTATATTAGCAAAGTAATTATCACCAATATCGAATATTATAAAGAGATAAGAATTCTTTGTTTGTTTGTACCGCATAGACTCCGAAACTACTAGACCGGTTTTAACCATATTTTCACCAATAGATAGCTACATTATTCCTAAGCAACATAAGCTATATAACATCACGATACGACACACGGGAGCGGAGCATTAACCAAAGAGGTAAATTATGACGGGTGAAATACGCCCCGCGGACGAAGTCACGGGCAGTTTGCTAGTCTTTCTCTATAATCTGCCGTCTCTCTAACACAGTCATGCATGGTGGCCTAATTAGTTACTCTTCTGTTGCCGCTTATATTATGAGTATGTTTTATC
Organism: Caradrina clavipalpis; assembly: GCA_932526535.1. Classification (NCBI taxonomy): domain Eukaryota; kingdom Metazoa; phylum Arthropoda; class Insecta; order Lepidoptera; family Noctuidae; genus Caradrina; species Caradrina clavipalpis. Next base: position 7,796,196 of record OW052103.1, read on the forward strand.
TTTACAGCCGGTGACGTCACCGCTTGCATTAGCTTTAAACCGCTTCGATGCATAATGCCGTTCTGATATCACTAAGCTTTTGATCTAGTTAAAAAAGAATTTTAATATTAGATAAACGAACTGTTTCTATCATCATACATTGATGGGCATAAAATTATAAGATGGTTAAAAATATTTCAGTTTTGGATCGAACTTCAACTTTCTGACTAACACAAAAGGTACCTATATAAATCTGGAAATAATGCACATACACCTGCCTAAACTTTTAAACCCTATTTAAAGTCCTCTTTTGGTAATTAATTAATTATGAACCAGCGTTGCACAATACACTTTTTTTCATTCACACTTCTATTTCGTATTACAGACCAAAGAAAAAAGATTCCGCTATAATTTAATGCAATGTTCTGCAGAACTTATCCAATACCTACTCTTTCTTCAAGTTGCTCCAAGTTCCACGGATAGTTTCACGGTACTGCTGCATTCTTCTCACTTTTTCAATAATGCAGAATGCACTTCCATTTGAATAGTTCACAACAGTAAAATTTGTTCGACAGTATTTTAATGTTTTTTTTTTAGATATGGGTAAATTAAAATCATAATCAAATAATTAATTTCAATTAGACCATTAAAAAGAACTTTTGCACATCAGTTATATGAGAAAAAAATATTAATATTGAAACTGGTTGCCAAATTAATAAAATAAATAAGTCTTTTTTAGGGTGCGATTTTCAAATTCGAAGTAGCCATCGCACACACAAAGATGTCGTGTCAAGATATTAATTTCTAAAGAGGAAAAATGCAGATAGGTTGCCCTAGGCAAAGTCACCTTTGTAATCTTTTTTTTTTTATAGCCATCACACGGCTAATTCTATTAATTAGAAATATTAAAAATCCAGTCGTAATCTCATCTCAAAAATCTATGAAAATTTTCTCAAAAACTATATAATAGACGCATATTAACAGATTGAAACTGAGATTAGATTGCAATCGTTCCTAAGAGTCAGTAGAATTGCCCCCAGGGTTTCAGAGATTCCTGCGGGTTGTTCGAAAGAGATACCGCGCCCCCGGAACGCAAAGGGCACATGAAGGAACATAGACGGGTTTGAGTCAGTAAAAGTTTGACACTCCCTCCCGCTCCGCCCAGGGCGGGGGAAGTTATTTGATGATTTCCCGTCTTTAAAAAAAAAAATAGGGTTTCAGACGGGTCAATTAAACTCATTTACTGTCCCATGAGTGCTTAGCGGGCAGTGGAAGTGTTATAAAGTATCATGAAAGTTTAAATAATAATTAAAGAATAAATATCGGTAAAAACTGCATTAGAGTCTATCAAGTAATTTCGAAGAACTGAACAAATACAGACAAACAACCATGTTTTATACAATTCGGAGATTGATAATGACAGCATAATTTGTATCACTTATAGCCTGACATCGACGCACTAAATTATTAATATTTAATTACTAATCATGTCAAATGCATCGGATCCCACTCATTAATAAATAATTATTAATTAAGTTATCGGAATACATGACACTCTGATTGCTATTAGCAAGAAAATTTCATTGTCATGATTAATTAATGAAAAGTTTAATAGTTTATTAGTTATAAAGTTGGTTATAACCATGTATCAAAAGTTAGTAAAGTTTGTTTAGTTTAGCATTATAAATAGAGATGGGGATATTACTAAGTTATTCCTGTCAATGGTTTCGCTTGTAGTTGGGTTCTATTGTAACCGTAAGATTGGCCAGTAGATAAAGACGGAGTTAGCTATAGGATTTTAATGACGAAGTGAAATAAAATCGAAATAAGTGATGAAAAATGTCGTTTTGGATCTTTGTACAGAAAAGTTGAACAAATGCGTCCTGCTATGTAACGTAGTGGATAAAAAAAAAGAAGTAGGTATAAGACTAAGACAGTCACCGCATAATTAAGTGTCGTGATGGCAAAGTGGTTAAGGCGCCTCTCATGCATGAGGTTGTGGGTTCGCAACCGGGCACGGGCAAGTACCATTGTGACTTTTTCTAATTCATATGTACTTTCTAAGTTTATCTTGAACATCACTGACAGCGGTAACCATGTCAGAGGCCCTTTAGGCGATTTAGAAACTCTGACACTAGGGCGTGTAAGGTCATTAGATCTTACTGCCCACACTATACAGGCGAAAGACCGCATAAATTAGTCATATCGCGTGATTCTCCCAAAAACAATGTAAATCATAAATCATTTATTCCTTTGCAATAAAAGGATAGATGTTTTACATATTTCTTAAAACAAACAAGCATTTTATTAGGTCGTGTGATCTACAGACCATGATTGTCGAATTAGCATTCGACGTTTCTAATTTATGTATGAACTAGCTTCTGCTCGCGACTTCATCCTCGTCAATTTCATTGGTTATTCCACAAGAACCGTACATTTTTCAGGAATAAAAAAAGTATCCTATGTGTTATTCCAGACTACAATCTATCTCAGTTCCAAATTTAATCCAGCAGTGTGATTCTCTAAGCCTCACTTCGTAATTCAAAAGCTGAATCCGCAGTGAGATTACAAAATGGTATTCTGTTAAACACGATCACGGCGGTGACGTCACCACGGCGAACGAAAACTAAACCACAAGTTGGTTCGTTATCGAAGTGAGCGCGATCACTTTAGTGAGACTCGTTTTCGAGTTTGCATTTTAGAGAATCGCACTACAGATCCGTTTAGCCGTTTAAGAGTGAAAGAGTAACAAACATCCATCCATCCATCTATCCATTCTAACAAACTTTCGCATTTATAATATTAGTAGAATAATGATACCTACAATTATTATTTGTCTTTGTTACCTTTTTTTTTTTTTTTTATAGACGGGAAATCATCAAATAACTTCCCCCGCCCTGGGCGGGGCGGGAGGGAGTGTCAGACTTTTACTGACTAAAACCCGTCTATGTTCCTTCATGTGCCCTTTGCGTTCCGGGGGCGCGGTATCTCTTTCGAACAACCCGCAGGTCTTTGTTACCTGGGGTTCATAAATCCCCAATACTTACTTTAAATTCTAGAATTACTTAGCTTTTGTTTGCCTAGTATTTAGATGAAAAGTTTTAATAATTTACATTTCAAAGGATAACTGAGGCTAACGATTAAGAAGAGAAAGCTTTTGTTTTAATATTCATATTTTGTTTTTCCTTTAAGTCACATGAATAAGTACTCGTATAAATATATTTTTTGAAGTCCGAAACACAATTTTATACCCAAGAAGGTAAGTATAAACAAAATAAAAAAATTGGATTTTTGGGTAGGTTATACCCAAAACTTCTCCCATTTTTTGAAATAGTTGTAATATTTTGAATATTTAACACTGGTTATTTAAATTATTCTTTAATTAGTTTTTGAACTTTAACTGTCGGATAGTAATGTAACACATGTGGTATATTGATTTAGTTTGACGTAATCAATTTAATTATAGAGAGGATTATTTTGTCGGAACTTAGCTCAAATATTCATTTTCCTTGTTATCTTTTCAGCTTGAATATGAAGCTTTTCACACATTACTCTTCGTGAAATTTAATATGAGATACCTTCGTGATGTAAATGAACACGGCCGAGTTAACACACTAATCCCTGAGGTCAGGAGAAAATCATATAAATGCTGTAAACCGCTGTATAAAATATTCACACAGGCCGGGCTTTAAACGACTCTTCATAGTATTCGCACCCTTATATCAAAGCAATAACGGTCATAACTGCTTAAAGAGGTCAATAAAGTATGTACGAACGCATGTAATCTTCAGAAGGCGGTCTTGGTTGTACGTGTAGACAAAGGGATCGCTTTATTAAACTTTCATAAGAGCAACACTCGATCGGGAGGTTCCGCTTGAAGCGGTGTTTTTGCTGTATACAGCTGAATCAGCACCAATGAGGGCGGCTCTTAACCTCGAGGAGCGCGGAGGGCCCGAGAGATGGCAAAAGAGCAAAATGTTAAAATTTCGCGTTACATTTCTGAATAACACCATCCATTTTTGAAAGTCTGCTGATTTGAGTGTCGCAAACGAACGTGCGATGCGCCACACGGGACTCATTCGTACAGCGCTGAGAATTATTTTTTCTTTTTTTATAGCGATCGTGTAGATTAAGTTACTTAATTTTCAATTTTTTTTTTCTAGATTTTGTACATGTTCATTTGCCGTTTGCATTTCTTTTATCAATATTAAATAAAGTAACATGTCATTAAGCTATTTGCAAACTTGGGAAACTTAATAAATGTTTTATTTAACTCCGTCAAGTAAGATTACAATCAATATTTTTTCTAACATTTTTTCTATAATAATGTGATAAAGATAAATTCATCTCACCTAAATTTAATGTTTCAAATTGTTATTCAACGCACGAAGTAGGATTTTCAGGATTGATAGCGACACGGATTTTTCCTTTTATATTAAACACTAGCTTCTGCCCGCGACTTCGTCCGCGTCACAGTTGATGTGTTATCCTACGGGTACCGTACATTTTCCCGGGATAAAAAGTAGCCTATGTGTTATTCCAGACTATAATCTATCTTTGTGCCAAATTTCATCCAGATCCATTCAGCCGTTTAAGCGTGAAAGAGTAACAAACATCCATACATACATCCATACATCCATACATACAAACTTTCGCCTTTATAATAGTAGTAGGATGTAATAAATGTCAAAGATTGGAGAAGAATGGACCTGAATACAGATTTAATTAATAAAGTAAGCTAGTGGAATTTGTCTTTTTGTACCTTCGTTAAAAAAGGTGGTCTGTAATTCAGACTTTATTTATTGCTAGACATTTTTCCAGGTTCACAGAATTAAATTAAATGGAACATTCTCTATTTTAATCTACTTTTATTTCAAAGTAAGGAGAAATTTGAAATAAAGTATTTCAAATTCGTTACAATGAATAAAGTTATAGCATCTAATAAAAAGCTTATTTGTACTTGGCAGTCAGTTATATTAGGTCCTTACTTATATTTTAATTTTAATAAAAGTCACATAGGAATGGAATGGTTTCTTTGGATTTTCGAGAATTTAATTCTTTTATTGCTTTGTAACTGACAGATTAGACCTTCTTCTCAACAGATTTTTAAAATGAGAACATTCAAATTAAATGTTCATTGCTATAAAATAATTATGATGCAATAAATTTTAATATGATAATTGAGAATTTCCATTTCAATATATTATAATGAGACGGAATAAAATCTAATATTATAAAAGCAGAACCTTTTAACAATAATGAAACTTAACGGGATGAAATAGGGACTTATTTTTACAAAGCCTGTTTAAAACCAAAACTTAATAATTTGTTATTTTAAAGCTGCGGGTCTGAAGTCAATGGCGATGAACTCAACCAGACTGGCCATTGTCTTATTCTTGTTAAAGTTAATTACGAAATTTCTTAACAAACAAGGTTAATCTCTGAAGTAAAATTGAATTGAACTTAGTTTTCTTAAAAATAACACCGCAGCGAAAAGTTAGACAAAGTTTAACTTTAAACTGGAAACATTTTAATATTACTTACCAGATTCTGCCGACGACAAGTTTACTAAAAGCAATGTGAAGATTAAAATACATTTCCCTAAAGTTAATTTCAGTGAAAGTCTATACTAATTTAATAAAGATGAAGAGTTTTTATTTAAACGCGCAAATATTAATCTCTAGTATTATCATTCGGATTGGAAAAATACAAGTAAGAAAGTATAGGCTATACATATAATCACGCTACGACTTACGGGAACGGAACAGTAACTAAAGATGTAACTTAACGCCAGTAAAAAAAAACGCCCGGACAAAGCTGAGGGCAGAAGCTACTTAACATAAAACCGAGGATATTCATTCTACTGTTCAGCAAAATGGGTCTTCCCTCCATAACTTTAGCAGATAGACAAACTTAGAAAATAGACATTTTCTATTCATACACAATCAACCCGTAGATTTCAGAGCCCGCAGTTTTAGGCCCTGTGATAACTAAGGCGTAAAGATAAACCTTTAGTAAGGGAATCACACCTTGAATCTACAATGTAGGGTCTGTGGGCATGAAAGGGCTCAGTGGCATGAAAAACGGGTATCACCGGGCCGCGGTCAAGCGGTCAGTTAAGGTGAAAAATGTTATAAAATCCAGCGGGTTCCGGAATCTGCGACGTAATTTGAAACGCACGAGTTAAAACAACAATGTTGTTATAGGAATATGTTGTTCTCAATTTCGGAATGCCTAATGAACATTATGAGTTATTAATAAGTTTTTGGACGTGTTTACGGTAGCTTTGTTGGTAATGTACCTAGTGAATAACTTTTGATACCTATTCGATACTAAAACAATTACAATTAAAGATGTATAAATTTAAAGTCAAAGTATTTATTTCAATTAGACTATTTACGGTCGGCCGGTTAGTCAAAAAGTTGAAGCTAGTGGCTCTTTTCAAAGTTTAGGGTGGTTTTTATGAAGAAGAACAAGCAAGAAACAAACTAAAATCAAAATAAAGAATGAGGTATGATCGAAAAACATCATAAGAATACCTGGCCTTAAAGTTAATATAAGTCTGAAATCGTCAATCCGCCTTAAAGTGGTGACCAATGCTCGTGCCTTCTCTGTATGGCAAGAAACTTTTCACGTAGAATTTATGAGAATAAACCAGTCATGCCTAGTTCGTAGGTTGCTGCGATCCCTTACTCACCCAGGTGAAGCTGGGATTGAGAATTATTTACCAAAATCTAAACGGCGTGAATATATCAGAATCACTGAATAATTCTGTAAACTCATTCACTGTGTTATACCCACGTACCCATTAACTACGTAGTTTAGAGGCAGCATAACTTATTCGCTTGTTAAACCTGAACTAACTTTTAATAGCTAGGTAAGTGAATAATAAGTTGGTTGGAGCATAGTTAATAAGATGTATGAACTTCTTGGAGACGCCTCGTTAAGGTGAAGTGCTTGTTTTTTATAGATAGGAGGTTCGTAGCTATCTACATGTAATATGCTATTACTTAGATCTTTGGATCCCAAACGTTTTTTGATGTAGAAATAACTCTGCGGCTTTTTAGCCCAGTTTAGGCACAGCTTAGTCGCGATTCTGTAGATTTTGACTGTCTTTTTGTTTATGTTTCGGCAGATATATTTTTTAAAGTTTGTGTAGATAATAAAAGTCTTTAAGACAGGAATACATAGACATAGAGTGTGTAATTAATTCATATATGTCGAACAGAGTTTGGTCTCGAACCAAACGCTTTGATTCCACATTTATTGTGCGAACTGCCAGACTGTGGAATTCACTGCCCGCCTCTCTGTTCCTTGATAAGTATAATGTGGGTATCTTCAAGTCACGATTGAACCGGTTCAGCCTAGACCAGCGTGTTCCACCTGAGGCTGCATCATCACATAAGATCAGGTGAGTTGCGGTCAAACGCAAGTCTAATAGAATATAAGGCAAAAATATTAATTTGTTTTATGCGGGTATTAAATCCGGGAGATGCAGTGCTCAGCCATTGCGACAAACAAATTGTAAATGCGTCACTTGCCCATAGAATATCTCATTTTTCAATTGAATCAAAATATGTGACAATGCCTGTTTATCAACATCATCCACAGACCGATTTCACCCGCTGCGGGTACAACCTCCCTTTGTTCTCTATGAAGCTTGTTTACTAACAGACAATATAATTTGTATTTTTCACAATATCTGCATTTCATTTTTCCTTGTTGTTGTCATTACCACGAGCCATACAAATTGACAGACGGAAGCAAATTACACTGACTACCATCACGCCTGTATTCCCCGAAGGGTTAGGCAGAGGTGTATCTCCCAATGTACACCCACAGTTCGCCGGTATATTTAAGTGCCATGTTATAGGGGGCGAGCCTATTGCCATTAACCGGGCACAAATCCAAACTCCGAGCTGCTACAGAGAATTTCATACAAAAACCCAATAACATTTTTTGCTCGACCTGGGAATCGAACCCAGGACCTCTAGCGTAGCATTCGCGCTTTGGACCACTAGACCAACGAGGCAGTTACACTGACTACTGAACGCTAATTTAGCAGTGGCGTGAGCATTTCTGTGTGAATATAGTATTTTGTATAATATTTGTCAAGTTAATGAGTTTCCTTCTTCCAACCTTGCCTTGGAGAGAAAGTGTAAAACTGTGCTTGTTTTTGATATGACACTGCAAGCTAAAATGTGGGGTTAATTAACGTTTTCATAGTAGAAAACTGGTTTTAGTTAAAAAATTAACCACATTTGAACCAGATTTTTTAAGAAAATGCGTTTTGTCTTAAATATCTAAACTTTATATTATGATTCTAGTTTATAATGTTCCCGGTAATTGTCAAACTATGTGTTAACTAATAACTCATCAGAATGTATTGCCTTTCGGTAGGAGTAATTCAATTGCTACCTGCAAATGAGTGGGTTTGTGTATTAACCACCTCTGTTTTGTATTCTCCTTACACCACTACAATATTCTCACACACGTATATGCAACATCTAATGCATACTCCCACACGCGCCCCCATACTGTACACTACAATCATCCTGTTTGTTTGTTTCTATTGCAAATAATTATGTGTTATACGAGTTTATCTAGCTTTAACTTTCTGACTAACTGACCGTCTCTCAAAAGTTGCTGTAAATAATTTAATTGTAATATATCGTTCAGGGGCAAAATGTCCAATTCTCAAAATGTCCAACGGTGTCAAAATGTCCAGTTACCCAAAATGTCCAATGGTCAAAATGTCCAATCTTTGAGAATGTAGCAAATTTGTTCAAAAACTCATCAAAACGCTTTTTTAATACTTATGACAAATAATAAATACAAAATACTGAAAGAATTGATAACAAAAATAGTGATTTCGGGTATGTTGTGGTCTTCTCTGGTCTTAATTTGTTATTTATAAATAAAACATATTTTGGTTCTTTGAACCATTGGACATTTTGACCATTGGACATTTTGGGTAATTGGACATTTTGACACCGTTGGACATTTTGAGAATTGGACATTTTGCCCCTGAACGCAATATATGGCTTGACTTTGACTTACGTTCGTAAGACTACTTTATATATTGGTATTGGTATAACGGGTTGGTATCCGTAACTCCACTCTTAGCGCGTATTTTTTTGAAAGAGCTGTGGATTTTAAGAATAATAAATGAGCGTGTATACAGAAAGTGGGCAACGTCGCAAATAGCTGTCAAATATATCGCTGTTATTAATTTCGCTATCACTGTAGATTAATTGGTCAATATTACTGTATGAAAATAAGATATAATGGCTAACTAATGAACTAGAATATTGATTATGAAATGCAATAATTATTATCGTAACACCGAATATTTAGTTTTAGATGTAAAAAAGTATTTGGAAACTTTACAAATGCCTTTTTTGCACCTGAAATGGTTACAACATCAAATTCAGTATTTTAATTGCAATTCATGATTAATATTCTAGTTCATTAGTTAGCCATATTTCTTATTTTCATGGAGTAATTGACAAATTAATCAAAACAGGGAAATATTTGACAGCTGTTTGCGACGTTGCCAACTTTCTGTATACGCGCTCTTAAATTTACCTTTTTAACCATTCATGAAGTCCCATCTTAATGCTAACTCATAAGTACCTATGTACTTATAGAATCGGAAATCGAAAAGGCAACCTCATATTTTTCATTTCCTCGTTTTTGTTAAGGTTTCAATGGAACATATTTGAAAGGAAATAGCTGTCTGTTGTAAGATTTAATCAAAGTCTTATCACACATCAAGCAATGATAACTTGAAGGCTTTTACTCCACAATCTTACGATATTATTTTGCCTTTGAAGGTGAATTCATTATGTATGTATGTATAAGTAAGTCTAATAAGTAGCAGCTAGATATGAAAATGTCAATTATAAATACATAGAATAATAAACATACGTATCCTTGTACACTAATTTAATTTTAATTCTCACACTAAAAATCTTAGTAATAAGGATGAGAATTGTAAAAGAGCGACATTTTATTGAAATTAAATGAAATTTTCGTCTGTCAGTAATCTTTAAAGTCTTACGTAATTTACAAATTTGTGTCGCCTTTAAGTTCCCTATATAGAATAAAAACATATGATGCTCCACAGAGCTTTTTTTTCACCACCGTGTACCTTAACATCAGGTGGGCAGTATATGTTATTTACTACAATCTACTTAAATATTTCACTTTTGCATTAAGGCTAGCACTTTTCATATATTATTAAAATTAAACCATAATAATTATGTCCTCCTTTCTCCTCCTAGTACCCAAAAGGTGCCAAATAGACTACCGTTTGGTACGGAATCCCACAGACAGAGTCTCAGTAATAGTAACCGTACTTTACTCTTAAAATTTTCACAGGTTGTGTATGGCCGTTATAACAACAAATAATACAAGAAACGTGTTCTTTTTGGATATAGTGTTAAAAGTTGTACAGTCGTACGGAACCCTTCTTTTACGACGTAGTTTTTCTTACGTAAATATTTCCAAGCATAAAACTAACACTTTGACGAGGGTAAAAACGTAAGCACGTGGGCATTTTGAGCAGTTAAGAGCTTTGTACAGATGTGATCTGTATACATAAGTAAACACGTATATTACAACTTATCTATACATATAATAAAATCGTAACGAGGCCAATTCTGTACATTCAATATTTTTTATAAAGAGTAATTCTCACATATTAAATACATTATACTGAACCCAAAAAAATATGGTTTTTAGAATTTTTGTCTGTTTGTTTGTTTGTATGTATGTACGCGCATAACTTTTTAACTCCTGCACCGATTTGATCAAAACTTTTGGCATTGTGTTGGCAGTAACCTGAGCTGTAACCTTAGGTACAATTCACCCTATGTGACGCTATGTCACATAGGGGTTAGACAGAAACAGTATGAACACTATTAACTTAAAAATACTGAACGCGAACGAAGTCGCGGGCAACAGCGAGTCCATTAATAAAAAAAGTGGAGCGCTACAACCTTTCCCTCCAAATCGGAAGATTTTCACGTTTCGAATAAGAATGTCGGATCGTATAAGGCTCATTGTGTTATCAGGGTCAGGCCAGCGCAGATGTATCATGGGAATCATTCCTACCCGTTGGGAAGGGACGGTGAATAAACTTTCGAAGGAACCAATCAGGTATTTTATTAGGATCGTCGTTTATTATGTGGGAGTGATTTTTACCTCATTTGAAGGCTAACTTTTAGTCAGTTCTTTATTTATTAACTGCTTTATTTAATATTTATTCGTCGGCCTAGTGGTCCTAAGCGCGACTGCAACGCTAGAGGTCTTGTGTTCGATTCCCAGGTCGACCAAAAAGTGTTATCGGGTTTTTCTATGAAATTCTCAGTAGCAGCTCGGAGTTTGGATTTGTGTCCGGTTTATGGCAAAAGGCTCGCTCCCCTATTACATGGGACCTAAACATATCGGCGAACTGTGGGTGTACTTTGGTACACCTCTGTCTAACCCTTCGGGGAATACAGGCGTGATGGTATATTTATTTTTTATATTTTATTTAAATATTGAATCTACTTGTCCACAGATATTTTTACACATTTATGTTTCTATTATACAGAATGGTGTTGAGAGTTCAAATTAGTGTTTGTGACAGTATATGATGCTTATGCAATGCTGATTGCAATCAAAGTAGAGATCTTAAATCGAATTAGACAATACTCTGCGGTTATAAGTTATTCATAGACGACATGTACGTATATGCAAATCCAACAAGAATAATCTTGACATAAACACTATATAGCAACAGTAAATAATAAGATTTACACATCTATTGAAAAAATACAGTATTGAAAAAAGTTGCTTCCCGCCGTCTGCTTAAATCACGATACGGATTTAATGCGGTTTTCATCAAAAGATAGAGTGATTCAAGAGGAAGGTTAAAGAATATCACGCTAAGATCATAGGGAGCGGAGCAGTAACCAAAGACGTAGCTGAACGATGACACCGCGGGGTATATAGCTAGTTTCAAAATTAACGACTAACTGAATCTAGTTTTCATGTCAAAGATAAATTAAATGCATTTTCCGAGCAAATATAGAAGAACGACAACCATTTGAATACGAGATAAAACTAAATTAATCTCGAGTAAAAGTTTCCTGAATTTCAAATAAACTGTCGAACTGCCATCCGACTGAACCCTGAAGTTAATACCGTCGAACGCAATCATCCAATAAACGTTTGACAAACAAGATTAGATTTTATTATGCACCAATAACATCGTTTCGCTTCGAGTTTTTATATACCTACCTAATTTAATTTCATCTTCTACAGAAAAATGTCTAACATTTTCTTGTGCAATTTCTTCATATTTTTTAAATCTGTTTATCTGACGAGACGCAAAAAAATAATACATAAAGATGGTATTATGGAACGGTAGAATCTCTATCTACCATCACAAAAATGTTAACGATGCGAAGGGATCAAAAGATTCCCTCGACTGTGCAAAACTCAGACAGTTAACGACGAACGTTAATCCGACCAGTTCAGCAAGACCTCTGGTCTTGTAGGTTAATGTAGATTTAGTAGATCTGAATATAGCGGCTGATTTATGAAGCTCATCGGACACGAAGCAGCTCTCGAGCACAATGCATCGTCGTTATTCTGTATCGAAAGCGCGCTCTGAAGTGAGGGAGCCACTTTCACGCTTATTAGATGTGTGAACTTCTTACTGAAGCCTTTTGAATGAGTTAAAGACTGTTTCTAAGGAGGTGATCGATGTAAAAGAGTCTGGAATATATTTTGAAGTGGGTATCTGAACATCTGAAGGTCAATTGGCCTAATGAAAATCGTTCAAAATCTAGTCGCAATCTCAGTGACAATCTATGCCCAAACTTGTTCAAAATTTAGGTAAAATTAGAGAACTTTTTGGCATATTGAATCTGAAATTGGAATGCGAACACACACACACACCATCGCGCCCTGTATTTCTCGAAGGGTTAGGCAGAGGTCTAACCAATGTACACCTACTGTTCGCCAGTATATTTTGAAGTCCCATGTAATAGGGAGTTATTTTTAGCATATCCTACGTTAACAAAAAATGGTAGTTTTGAGTGAAAGTTTAGAAAAACAGATATTAAAGAAAATGGTGAGATCGAGTTCCAAGTTTACTCATATAATGACAACAATAAAATTGTAATTGCAAAAAGTGTTATATGGTTTTTCTATGAAATTCTCAGTAGCAGCTCGGAGTTTGGATTTGTGCCCGGTTAATGGTAATAGGCTCGCCCCCTATTACATGAGACCCAAATATACCGGCGAACTGCGGGTGTACATTGGTGCACCTCTGCCTAACCCTTCGGGGAATACAGGCGTGATGGTATATAAAATTTATGAATAGCTTTGAACAAGAAAGAAAAAAAATGACCTTTTGCCTTTTTCAAGAGAAAGAAAATGGCTGAACGGCAGGAAATTAAAAATTACGTTTCGTTGTTATGAGGTTTATTAACAAAGGACTTGATAAAGCCCTTTCACCTCATACTAATTTAATTGCTCCTTATTAAGTAGTCTTTGACAGCATCCTCAATAGAAACTATGTATTTTAATTAGATTCTAATAAAAGCTAGTCTTTTTACAAAGAAGAAAAATATTAATAATAGATTATTCTACTTATAGGCCTTTAACATTCTTTGTACAAATGAAATAGGGAGCTTTAATACCTGGCTGATTTCTTGGAAAACCGTTTTTAGTTGGAAAATTAATACGGAATTTATAGAACAGAGTCATGAGTTGTGGTTGTTTTATCGTTGTTTTTTTTTTTAAGTGACCTGATATTATGTTGTGTGTTTATTCGAAAATTGAAATAGACAGAATTAGGTTACCATGGATACCTACATTGCAATAGGTACATAGGTAATAATAATATCACACCAATATTATAAAGGCGAAAGTTTGTGTGTGTGTCTCTTCTTCACGCTCAAATGGCTGAACGGATCTGAATGAAATTTGGCACTGAGATAGGTAATAGTGCGGAATAACACATAGGCTATTTTTGATCCCGAAAAAATGTACGGTTCCCGTGGGATAATATGTCAACTTTAAAGCGGAAGAAGTCGCGGGCAAAAGCTAGTCATTCCTAAAAAATACTGTTATTTAATGCGTATTTGTGTAATATTTCATTTATCTCTGTGCCTACAAAATTCTATAATATAATTCGAAAAAGTAAATGAAAAATAGATACAATATTGAATTTCAAAAACAGAACGATTCAATTTTAATCTCGAAAGTGGCCTTCGCTGTTCTAGAAAAGCGGCTATAGAGCAGCTACTTAAGAGCTTATCCTGGAGAAAATAGCCGTTTACTTAGCCCGTTTAAACATTCTGGATGCGGGGTCAGGGACTACTTACATCTATTACTTTGTATCAAAGTTTCTTTGAATCATAATTAGCTGGTAAATAGAAAGCTTAATGAGAATCTGAGTGAAGACGTACAATTTTCAAGTAACTTTTTACAGGTTGAAGATTCAAGGAATATAAGCTAATTATATCTGAAAGCGTCTTAAGTTATTTCTTTTCTAAAATTATAGGTAATTTCCTTTAATAATTGCCTATAAATACCATGTTTCTTAAATTATTTTTTGCGATCCAGGGGCGGTATTTGCCAAAAATATAACATTACTTATCATGTTTTATAATAAATAATATAATAGGTAGATAAGTTACTCATAATTGGACATTCACGAGACCGCTAAAAAAACAGTAAAATAATACAAAAAAAAAGAAACTTATTGTTAACTATGAATATGATGTGTGTGTTGTTTACTTACTAAGTCGCTTGTCAAATAAACTTAGTGTCAAAGTGCTCAAAATTAGAGAGCTCACTTCATCGTAGACTTTGTGTATGTCACCTCTAACCTAGACTAGACACAAGAGCTTACTCATCTTGAACAAAAATAAAAGTGGCTAAGCGATTGGCTGCAACGCTGTGTGTCGCGGGTTCGATTCCCGCACGGAATAAATATTTTTGTATGGCCTGAGGGCCATACAAACAATCAAACACCACACGAACAGACAGACCCGGAACGATTATCTGTAGATAGTTGTTCCAGGTCTGGCTGTTTGTGTATGTAAGTTAATGTTTGTAAACGCACCCACGAAACAGCTGCGGGTTGTTCGAAAGAGATACCGCGCCCCCGGAACGCAAAGGGCACATGAAGGAACATAGATGGGTTTTAGTCAGTAAAAGTCTGACACTCCCGTCCCGCCCAGGGCGGGGGAAGTTTTTTGATGATTTCCCATCTATAAAAAAAAAACTGCCTTGTTGGTCCTGAGCACGACTGCTACGCTAGAGATTCTGGGTTCGATTCCCAGGTCGAGCAAAATGTGTTATTGGGTTTTTCTACGAAATTCTCAGTAGCAGCTCGGAGTTTGGATTTGTGCCCGGTTAATGGCAATAGGCTCGCCCCTTATTACATGGGACCTAAATACACCGGCGAACTGTGGGTGTACATTGGTACACCTCTGCCTAACCCTTTGGGGAATACAGGCGTATATATTTAAAAAAAACATCGTAATTAAATGTTCCTGAAATACAACACGCTTCCTGAGCAATTTATTCTATTTCTACGTACAATACTACCTAAATATAATTAATAATCTTTTTTACGATCTCAATTACTGCTAAGGAAATTTTTATTGAGTTAAGAAATGTTCCGGGCAACTTTCTCACATAAAATTAAATTACTGGGTACTGTTCTCGCGTGCTAGTTGAATAAAATACCCATTATAAGGGTAGTAATTCTCTCTAGGCGTGTGTAATGGTTTAGAAGATTAAGCTTGAGAAAAAGATTTTAAAGCAAAAATAAAATTGACGACAGATTTATGGATAGGTATTTATGAGACAACTTTAGGGACCTGTAACTTGAATGGCACGTTATTTAGTCCCTTAATAGCACGCAGCTACTCAATTTTATGATTTTTGCCATTAAAGTAAAAACATTTCGTTTTAATTTTCTTCGACACTATTTATTTAAACTTTACGCAACAAAAAGTGCAAAGGCGGACTTTAATACATACATACATACATAAACTCACGCCTTTTTCCCATGGGGATAGGCAGAAACCACGGACCGCTACCTGCTACGATCCTTACACACTCCTTTCGCCTTGTCCACATTCATACATATGGTCATACAAGCACGCCGGTTACGATTACTGCGCGGACTTTAATGCCTTAGCCATTCTGTACCAGTCAATCAAAGGTGGTAAAGACATAACATGCCAGGTGCAAATACTGTACGGTCAGCGTCATCAACTGATTATACCCTCTTTTCGAACGAATTTAATGCAAGAGGGGTATACCAATTGATGACGCTGTCTGTACGGGACCAAACAAAAAATGAGGTCATAAAAAAAAACTCAAAGCAATTGACTATTTCGATGTGACATTGTAACATAATATTCGTTTTCTAACATGAAAACTAAATCTTCAATAGTCGAGACAGCACATCGACATTTCTAATTAAGTCTGACAAATAATCTTGACAAACAAGTTCTCATTAAGTGTCTACTTCCATTATACATTATTACTTAGGTATTTCTATTGTTTCAATAATATCATGTCACAAGAAATAAATAAAAGAATTCGTTTTTTTTCTAAAAATGAAACAGATTTATAATTAAGTTGTTCTTGACTGATAGTGACATTTTTAAAATCGAAATATATGTTGTACGCAGACAGGTTATATTTAGATTGACAATTCTTCATTTGTAACTAATACTAGCAACAGTGCTGGCTTCGCTCGGGTATTCTTAATTTTTTTTGGTTGGATGGCAAACATGATGGCGGCCCATCTGATATTAAGTGGTCACCTCTGCCTAATATCATTTGCAATACCAAAGACCTTACAAATGAGTTGCCATTCCAGACACGACGTTGTAGTGTCTAATGTGCCTGTAAGTACATCGGCACCCTTCTAATCGGAACACAGCAATGCGGTAAAAATAGGTATGGTGGTAGTACTACTACGGACGAGCTCCTTCATAAAGAGCTCTCCTATTACTACATGGATTTAAGTATAGACTAAGGAAGTTATTTTTTGTGTTTTAGCTCATTTTAAATTTTCATAGCTTATCTAACATACTTAAACTCACACTTATTTCCCATGGCGGTAGGCAGAAACCATAAAACGCCACCTGCTATGATCCTTACATGCTCCTTTCTCCTCGTCCACGTTCATACATCTGCCCCCCTAGCCGAGTCACAAACGATAATCGTAAACGCTCGGTAGGTACCAATAGATTTTCAACTTAATACCCAAGAGCCTTAAGTTGAAAATCTATTAAACATTTCTAAGCGTTAGCGACTGGAACGAACGAAAACGCTATGCAATCTTCATTAGATCTTCAACTTAAAACCAAGTACATAAAGTTGAAGATCTATTAAAGCCTACTCAGCGTTTGCGTTTATCGTTTGTGACTTGGCTAGGGGGGCTGGTCACACAAGCTCGCCAGTTACGAGAACTGCGCACCCGACCTTTCTGAAGAAGCTCACCAATAAGGTCAGGGTAGGTCTTTCTAGGGCGCCCCTTCCCGGCCTTGCCAATCATGGCTTATCTACCCCTGTGCCAAATAATATATTTTATAATACTTTCTTTCAAAATTGTTCCGAAAGTTGACTGTATACTACACAAATTATAAAACTGTTACCTCATTCTATCAAGCATTTTCACCTCAAAGAGTTAATTACCGCTTTCCCCGACTGGTTATAAATAAAATGAGCATTGCGGCTTATTAAAAAGTTATAACAGAAAACCTTCTATTATATAAAGGAAATTATTTTTATAAATTCTTAAACAACAATGGAATGAAGTAGAAAAAATGTGCCAGAAATAGAAAGTAGGAATTTGTTTGTAAGAAGAATGCCTTGCGTTTGGTAAATAAAATTATTATCTATAGACACCTGGAGATCCCTTAAATGTGGAATATTTAATGAGAACTTCAGCAAGACAATTTGTAAAACATGATGAAAGCCGCCTCAAAATCACTGTCAAGAATTTTAGAAAAAGTAAGCGAAATTACAAATAACGACTGTTTGATCGGTATCTCCTTCATTAATAACTATTTAGGTAAAAGTGTTTGTCATTATACCCTAGTGTTGAAACTATCTTCGAAAATCTATACTAAACATAATATTAATTATTTTTTAATATTATAAAGCTGAAATGTTTGCATATTTGAACGCGCTAACTTCGGGAACTACTGGTCCAATTATATGTCCTCTGAGCTACGTTATCACATCACTGAGTACTGTAGACTATATTTCTTTTTATAAAAAATAGGGATCTGTTAGAAATTTCACGCGGCCGCAGTCGCCGGCATAAGCTAGTACAGATATATGGAAATGTCGCAAATTTCCCTTATGTTCGGAAAGCACCTTCGATATATTCAAGGTGATCTCAATAAATCCTGAAAATTGCCTTTGAAATATTAAAAGCCAATGTTCCGAGGAAGTTCGTCGTACTCTGATTAAATTTTGCATAATCTTACCACCTGGTTGAAAATGATTTTTTAAAGGGCTTACCATTTGAATAATTAGTTACTGTTTTGGTCTAATTTTGATATTGTTATGGTTACTCGTTTTCCTTAAGAGATTTTCTTTTGTGTGACTACCTTTTTTTTTTTTTTTTTTTTTTTATAGACGGGAAATCATCAAATAACTTCCCCCGCCCTGGGCGGGGCGGGAGGGAGTGTCAGACTTTTACTGACTAAACCCGTCTATGTTCCTTCATGTGCCCTTTGCGTTCCGGGGGCGCGGTATCTCTTTCGAACAACCCGCAGCCCCGGCAGGCATCGGCCCTCAGTGGCCCCATCCAATTTGCTGACATCTCTTTGAGGCGCGCGTGGAACACGGACGCGCCGTCGACACGGTCTGTCGCTAGTGAACGTACGGACGGTGAGCTACCCATTGCTCACCGTCCACAGACCCGCGTCTACGGTGGCCGGGAGTCGTCACGTGGCTCCCGACGCCCGGATCGTCTACCGCGGCGGCCGCTGGGACGGGGGACCCTCCTTTCCCTCTCCCGTCCCGCCGCCTCCTTCTCTAGCATTACAGCTTCGCAGAAGGAGGCGACTGCTTCCCATTCCCCCTCGCTCCGGACCATGGCCTGGACCAGTGCCGGACGCGAGAGGGCGCCGCCGCCGATGGCCGCCTCGAGGACTCGGCGGTGCTCAGCCCAAGCAGGGCACACCGCCAAAGTATGCTCCACCGTGTCCTCGGGGCGATCCTCACAATGGTGACACCCGGGCGTTTCCTCCCGCCCGATGAGGTGCAGGAACCTCCCGAAACATCCGTGTCCGGTGAGGACCTGCGTCAGGCGGTAGGTGAGGGCGCCGTGGCGCCGCTCCAGCCGGAGTTCCGTCCGCAGGGCGGCAATTTGCCGCGGCAGCGGAGTTTCGCCCCGGCCCAGTGCCTCCGCGCGCAACTCGTGTAGGCGCGCGAGGACCAGCGCCTCCAGATCCCATGGCGGCAATCCGGCAAGGAGGCTCGCTGCCTCGCCGGAGATCGTGCGGTATCCGCGGATGACCCTTATGGCGATCACCCGCTGGGACGCGTTCAGGTAGTGGGCGGCAAGCCGCCTCAAGCCCCGCGCCCACACCGGGGCCCCGTAAAGGGCCATCGAACGCACGACCCCGGCGTAGAGCCTCCGGCAGGAGGCGTTTGGCCCCCTCAAATTGGGCAAGAGCCGCTTTAGAGCGGCCGAAGCCCGTGCCAACTTGGGAGCCAAACGTCGGAAGTGCTCCACGAAGTTCCATCGGCTGTCGAGGACAAGTCCCAGGTACTTCATCGTCGACCCGACGCCGACGGAAACCCCTCCTACCGTGATTTGGGATCCCGACGGTGGCGCGTTCCGAGGCCCATGAAAACACAGGACCTCGGACTTGTGCAAGGCCACCTCGAGACCCAATTGCCGGATCCTCTCAACGACTGTCGCAACCCCGCGTGTCATAAGGTCGGCCGCCGCCTCGTGCGACCTCCCCTGCGCCAGGACCAGTGTGTCGTCCGCGTAGCACACTACGCTGGCGCCCTCGGGGAGGTCAGCACGTAGCACCCAGTCGTAGCCGATGTTCCACAGGAGCGGCCCCAGCACCGATCCCTGCGGAACACCGCACGACATCTCTCGCCGGTTCCATTCACCATTTCGACCAGGGTAGATCACGGCTCTATCACACAGATAGGCCCCGACCACCCGACGGAGGTAGTTCGGCACCCGGTGGTACCGGAGTGCCTCCCTAATGCAGGACCAGGGCAGGGAGTTAAACGCGTTGGCGATGTCCAACGACACCGCCAACACAACCCCGCCCCGGGATACAGCATCCCCCGTCGAGAGAGCTCTGACGCGCATGATGGCATCCACCGTAGAGCGCCCCCTGCGGAAGCCGAACTGGCAGTCCGCAAGGTCCGGCCCCATCCCAGACAGGTGCCCGACGAGGCGGCCCGCAATCACTCTTTCAAAGAGCTTGCCCACCTCGTCGAGCAGCACGATGGGCCGGTATGCGGACGGTGAGTCCGCAGGGCGCCCAGGCTTCCGAATGAGGACCAGCTTCCCCGTCTTCCAACGAAGTGGGAACTGGCCCCTCTCCAAACATGCGCTTAGGAGCCCCTCCAATCGGGGCCCTAGAGCCTCTGAGGCCAGGACCCAGGCTTTCCCAGGCAAGCCGTTTGTGTGACTACCTAAGTTATGGATATGTATTCCATAACTTAGGTAGTTAAATGGATAACCATGCCGTTATATACACGGCTTAGTTTTTAAAAACAATATTTGAGAGATAGCTAAAGAACTATTGCATTGAATTATTTAGTTCTGCTTTGTCTTGTATTATTAAGTAGCCTTTGATAAATCGTCTTCCAGAAATAGAAAGTCGATAGATTTTTGTTTCATTCCTATTCTAGGTTGTTTTAGGATCACTTGCACCAAAAATAACTTAATATAACGTGTGGAAGAGAGGGACATGCGCTAAATCTGTTTACAGATTTGTACTGTAAGTGAGCCCTAGTAGTACCGATCCTAGAAGTATTTATCCACGTTAAGCAGTGTAAACTAAATTCAATGTAAACTACAGTTCGTGTTCAGATTGATAGACTTAACGATACCATTTCAATATTAGGTTTAACAATGTTTAGACAAGAGAGCTTAGATTACTGTTGCTTGTGCATACAATGTGCAATTAAGAAACAATTAATCCATCCATCCATTAGATTGGTTTTATACTTATCTACACCGAATAAAAGTGTAGTGTAACTAGATACCTAAATGAAATCTTGTGATGGTAGGTACACCAGCAGTAAAGGCGTCCACCTCTCATACACTAAGGTTGTGAGTTGAAATCCGTGTAAATACCAATGTCACTTTTTCAAATTAATACATACTCTTTAACTTTATCTTGAACATCACTGACATCAGTAAAGGAAAATATCGTGAAGAAATCTGGACTTAGGAATAGTATAAGTCTGAAATCGCCAATCCACTTTGACCAAACGAGATGATTACTGTATGAGAAGAGGCCTTTGCCCAGCAGTGGGACCATAAAAGGCTGGTCTTTTTTACTAAAATGAAATTAACTAAGAAAAAGACATTATTATGAAGTACATAAAATAGGAATGGGCGCGCACTTGTTGGTTGTACAGTTAAAAGGTGGCACGTCCGAAGGAAGGCTGGGTGTTAATTGGCAAAGAAGCCCTCTTTATATAATTACCAAGAGCTTTTACTTTGGGTGGCGCTCTAATTCTTAATAAGCCCGTTTTATTACATTTGTTCATTTTATTTAAGATTAATTTGTTGCCGACTACGTTGTACCTAAGGTTTCTATAATTTTTATTCAGCGCGGCTCGCCTCTATGTTCCACGGAACTTAACGACTGTGTAACTGAATTTTAATTTGATGGCTCATTAAACTGCCCCGTTCGGCCGCCTTGTTGGTCTTGTGGTCTCTGGACTTTGCGTTCGATTGCTAGGTCGGGCAAAGTGGCAGCGGTTTTTCCATTAGGAATTTGCTTTCGGTTCTCTTATATTTAAGATAATAAAATTGGACTTACTTACTTTAGCACTTACATACAGAGGTAACGTAGCTTCCTATTTGCGAAATAATTTTCAGAATCAGACCAGTAGTTCCAGAGATTAGCGCGTTCAAAGATACAAACATACTTTTCAGGTTCATAATATTAATATACATTTTACTTCTGATGTCTGTTGTTCGAGGACAGCGCGATGCATATGTTTATGCAATTATTTATTTATTTGGCATGTTCTTTTACACGTAATTGTTAATCAACAATGTTGCTTGTTGTATGATCAATATTATGACATTATGTGCATTATGCAAAACTCGTTGTTGACCTATAATTAATTGTTATGTAATAGGCTATTACTTAGTTATAACACGTCTTAGTATACGTCTTACCACCATCTTGATCAGAATATTTGTGCTGCCATTATCAAATCTAGTTATTGAATAGTGTAATATTGTTTAAGTAGATGTCAAAACGCTTAGTTTTAACGCTTCTGTACCAACAATAATAATACCAGCCTATTGTCCCACTGCAAGGCAAGAGCTGCTAGTCATACAGAAAAAGAATGAGCATTGATTACCACGCTTGCTCGGTCTAATTCGTGATGTTAGACTTATGATTATTATTATAAGTCCAGGTTTCCTGATGATATTTTCCTTCACCGATGCCAGTGATGTTCAAGATAAACTTGCCCGTTTGTGAACCTACAGCCTCGTGAATGAGAAGCGGGCGCGTTAAGCACTGGACCCATCGCGACCGTCAGTAAGGCTATCACTATACAGATTCGTGTGAAATAAACTTAACCTTTAATTTTCGTTAAACAAAGACTACTTATTTAATAAATGGTGCACCGATCATAGCAATAACGGAAAGCAATAACGTAAATTGAAATTGAAATTTTCATTTTAAATATTTCAGCAATACTTGCGATACTTTAATTCAATTGCTCTCAGTAACATTTAATTTGTTCATTCCTCGGATTCATGCAAAACATTAACATTCAATATTGTTCGCATTTGATCCGTACTGAATAACGATGCTCGTTAATCTGTAATTATAAGCATTTCGTGTTGAAATCAATTCAATTGTTTTGCGTCAGATATTAAATAAACGTTTCGATTTTGTTTTATTGGAACATTAATGATATCATAATATAAATAACACTTATTAGGTTCCTACCCAAGTTTGATGAAACAAATCTGTTTTTGAAGGATTAGTCGTATCTACCCTAGGGATAAATTACCGAAGAAAATGCAAAAATAAAACTTTTTCCTTTATTTCTTCAAATAACGTCACTTCTCATACATAAATTCACGCCTTTATTCCATGGTGCTAGACAGAAGCAAAAAACGCAACTTACTACGATCCTTAAATCACCACTCTCATCGTCATCATCACTTCTCATTTTAAGTCCAAATAGTTATTTTACAAACTTAGACCAAAACACTTTCAATAGTGGTTAAAATTATTTTAGGAGTGAACAAAATCAATGGTGGGTCCACACGACACAGACTTAACACAGACTTCTATAGAATTTTGTTTGTACAACAAATCAGTACAGACAAATGTCGGTGTATCAGAAAAGTTGGAAGTCTGCGTACATGTCTGTACGATTGTCGGAGCAAAACTCATGATTATTGAATTACTTAATTTATTCATTAAAATCAAAGTCTGAACTGATGAAAAGTCTGCACAGACATTTGGTAAAGACCTCTGAGTAAAAATTTTTACTCAGACTTTATAGTCTGTGCAGATATCTGTACAGACAAAAGTCTGTATCTTGTGGATCCACCATAACGCACATAGTAGGTAATTCGAAAACGTTTCAGTGAATTTGAAAAATAACTATCCAGTTTTTATTCTAAAAACCTTCTAAGTACATTGTCTGTACTTAACTAGTTTTTTTTTTCAGGAAAATTTTAAAACCACCATCCAGTTTTTTTCTACGAATTTTCTAATTGACCAGCACAGGATTCCCTTTTATTGTTCATTGGAAGGCGCTAAATAAAGAACGGCTCGTAATTAACGCGGGCAGGCGATGTCAGAACAGAACGTCTGTAATTGCTTTTTACTCGATTATTCGCTTCCGAAGCGGCTGCACTAAGGTATCTGTCTAATTAGGATGGTTTTATATATAGCTAGTGGTAATGCTAAAGCTTGTAGAACAGTTACGAAGGAGTTTCGAGTTGTATAGAGTAGCTTTTTCACGGTGTCATGAGGTAAAATCCGGAAAACAAACATGTCCAAAATCTAGTCGCAATTTCATTTCAGTGACAAAAAATAAAAAATTAATTGAGTCACGTGACCAGAGGGCTGGCCTATTCTTTGGCCAAAGAATCAGCATTGCCATACAACGTGGCAATGCTGCCAGCCTTTTGGGCACATGCCCCATTGACAGCGATGCGGATGAGTTTTTTGACGCCCTATGACCTTACTTTTTTTATTTTAACTGTACATAGTTTGTAATTTAATTATTATTTAGTTTTAACTTTTTTAACAACAACTAATATTTGCTTATTATGAAACATAAATTATTTATAATTTAATAACTCAAAAATTAATTCATTTTTGGCAGACTGAGACAGATTTTCAGTAGTGTAATTATTCTTATGAACACGAAAATTATCCCTCTGAATAAAGCTTAGTGCCAGTAGTAGAAACCATATTTTTAGTTGTTGTTATTTCAAAATACGTAACCATCCATCACGCCTGTATTCCCCGAAGGGTTAGGCAGAGGTGTACCAATGTACACCATAGTTCGCCGGTATATTTAGGTCCCATGTAATAGGGGGCGAGCCTATTGCCATTAACCGGGCACAAATCCAAACTCCGAGCTGCTACTGAGAATTTTATAGAAAAACCCAATAACATTTTTTGCTCGACCTGGGAAACGAACCCAGGACCTCTAGCGTAGCAGTTGTGCTTAGAACCACTAGGCCAATGAGGCAGTTAAAATACGTAACGTAAAGTACTAAGTACATACAACAACATACATGTAACGTTCGAACAAAATAAAATAATAGTAGGTATACGAATAGAACCGTTACTTTTTTCAAAAACGGTAGAACAGACAATAGAAATCTATTTATATATCGAAGACTAGTAAGTTTGTTAGTTACCTGTCTGTAAAATAATCAAGTTAGTTAATTTAATCAAGTTTCATTTTCCATAGAGCCTCAGGGTACGAAAGTAACCTTCAGTAGATACTCTTCTAAAGTACTAGCGTTCGTTCAAAATGCGAGGCAATTAAAAATTAACAAGAGTCGGGTGGTCCGGCGTGGGTTTACTAGTATAAATTTACGAAAATAGAAATGGTTCTATTTGCGTACTTTTGAATTCTTAATGAAGTGCACGGGTTACCTTATAATGGACTAGGGACTGTTCTAAAAATAGACTAGAGTGTGGACTTTAGTCTTATTGTGTAGAAAGGTGTACTTTTAGGGTTTAGACTTTAACAGCCTTTCAAGTTAGTGCGCCTTAAACCGCTGTGTTATTGACATCAGTTAAAAAATGTATGTAAAGAAGTGTACAGAGTTATGTGTCGGTTATCGCGATTGCTGACAAAGTAAAAAAAGAGTAGTCTATATCCTTCCTTTTTTTATAGAGTTGTGAAATCATCAAATGACGCCCCCAAGGGCGGGACGGGAGGAAGTGTCAGGCTTTTACTGACTAAAAACCATCTGTGCTCCTTCGTGTGCCCTTTGCATTCCGGGGGCGCGGTATCTCTTATATCCTTCCTTGGGATTCAAATTTATCCCTTACCAAATTTCATCGAAATCGGTTCAGTGGTTTAGTAGTGACAGTGTAATAGAAAGACAGACAGAGTTACTTTCACCTATAGAATATTAAAAGTAAAGTTATATATTGTATTAATTAAAAAAATAACGTAACATATTGTCAAGTGCGCGTAAGCACCTGTGATTGGTATACTGCATTATCAACGACTAATCACAAGAGCCTACGTACGCTTGACAATTTGACGCATTCTTCATCTTTGCATTGGTTCTCGTTCGACAAACCTATAGTTAGGTATGTGTGACGATTTACATATGTATTTACAAACATAAAAAGAGTATATGAACAAATTGGAAATGTGTCGTATCCTTTGACCCGTTGCCAAAAAGCTTTTATTTAGATTCATATTCATATTGAATGGATATTATATTATTAGTTATAGGATGTTGAACCATAGGCATTTGAACATCACACAGGATAGATTTCGAAGAAAAAGGATTGATAATCAAATATTACCGACTACGTCGCAAGCAAGCGAAAAGTTGAACTAGGTTGTAACTAATAAATGGGTACTATATGTAGTCATAAATTGATGTCGAGAAACCAGTGGAAACTCAAATTAATTGAAAATGCCTTGAATTACTTGAAGGCATAATATCAAGTATCTATCCATACTTAGATACTAATATTATAAAGTTAGTTTGTTAGTTAGTTTATTTGTTCGAGCGCGCTAATCTTCAAAAAAATCTTTAACCAATCTCTCGCTATAGGTTATATTTTATTAAACAAACAAGTTAGGGATTAACAAGAAAACTCACGAGAACAAACGGGTCAAAACTAGTTATTGTATTAAAATTAGAGAATAGTAAACTACAGGGCGTGCTAAAGAGGTATACATACATACATCCGAAAATCATACTCCTTCTTCTGGCGCAGTCGGGTAAAAAAGATAGTGCGATCAACAGAAGTAATATCATAAATACCTAGTATTTATGATCTTATAAATTACATATTTAACAGTAAATAAAAATAAATAAATAAATATCTTGGGACAACTCACACACGGCTATCTGATCCCAAGCTAAGCAGAGCTTGTGTTTTGGTAACCAGACAACTGATATACATACTTATATAATTTATAAATACATACATATTATAGATAAATCACACCCTGACACAGAACAAACAATCATGCTCATCACACAAAGTTTGTCCTGGGTGGGAATCGAACCCACGACCTCCGGCTTAGCAGTCAGGGCCACTAACCACTAGACCAACAGGCCCGTCACAGTGACAAAGACACACCTTATAATCCTTTGAACGTGAAAGAAAATGCATTTCATATTATAAAAGCTATAGGATGATCCGCCACACCGCACCGTCTGCTCTCAGCTTCAGAGTAAATTAAATTTCTGTACTGCATTACTTACACTCAGCTTTATTATTAGAAATAATGGTATTCTCCTCTCGCTTATTGCAGTGAAGCAACTTTAATTGAGTTAAAAAATGTGTTGTTTGGGAATTAAGTTTGTGTAACTTGTAATTTGAAGGTATTGCTTTTTTGAAGTAGGTTTAGATTGAAAAAAATGTTTTGGCTAAATAGTAATTAAGTTTAATTTAGAATGTCTCCTTGTGGCTGCTTTCTTGTCACTAGGTATTTAGGCATTACATTTCGATGTCACCTAATGTTACTCAAAGCAAGTGTCTAAAATGGTTGATGTTAATATATAAGGTACAGCTTTGCTCTCTTATTTGTTTGTATTTTGCTGTTTAAACGCGATATCTCCGAAATCCTGTGATAACACGTTTACAGGGTTTTCAAAATCGGATGTATAGATCTGATTCTGAAAGTTCGTTTCTGAAAATTCTGTCTCTAATAGGAACTAACTACGTTACCTCTGTGGCATAGGCCATGTGCTACAACCCAACAAAACATTTGAATCCGTAAAACAATTGATGCACACGAAGTTCAGGGCAACAACTTGTAAATAATATAACTATGGAAGAATAGGTAGTAGTTACTACTTCGAAATGATTTCCAATATCCAACTTTGTATCAAAAAACAGAAAGAAACTTTTCCAATTTTCACCTTCATAACCCGACTATCGAAGTCACTCCATGTTGCTATCATAAGGGTCGCGTAATTACAAAAGCTGATTGTCGGATCGCATTACAGGCATGGCATTGGTTACGTGGCATTAGAGGTATTTTACTACCACATAAAATGACGAAGTCTTGGCAAAAGCTTGTCTACATAGTATAAAATAAAGTC
Organism: Caradrina clavipalpis; assembly: GCA_932526535.1. NCBI lineage: Eukaryota > Metazoa > Arthropoda > Insecta > Lepidoptera > Noctuidae > Caradrina > Caradrina clavipalpis. The sequence goes on from OW052103.1 coordinate 7,824,226, forward strand.
GCTTCCTGCCGTCTGTCCCCCTGTAAGCTTAGATCTTTTAAACTCCTTAGCGAATTTTAATGTTTTTTTTTCAATAGATAGAGGAAGGTTTATAAGTATAGAATTTCGCACTGTAACTAAACCCGGGTGACACCGCGGGGTATATAGATAGTAAATAATATAACTATGGAAGAATACTTTGTATCAAAAAACAGAAATAAACTTTTCCAATTTTCACCTTCATAACCTGACTATCGAAGTCACTCCATGTTGCTATCATAAGGGTCGCGTAATTACAAAAGCTGATGGTCGGATCGCATTACTGGCATGTCATTGGTTACGTGGCATTAGAGGTATATTACTACCAAATAAAATGACGAAGTCGGGGCAACAGCATTGTCTACATAGTATAAAATAAAGTCGCTTCCCGCCGTCCGTCTCCCTGTAAGAGATCTTTTAAACTTCGCAGCAAATTTGAATGCTTTTTTTTCCAATAGATATAGGAAGGTTTATAAGTATTGAATATCTCACTGTAACTAAACCCGGGTTGCATCGCGGGGTAGGTGTATGTACACCTAGTAAATATTATAACTATGGAAGAATAGTAAGTAACTACATAGAAATGATTTCCAATATCCAACTTTGTATCAAAAAACAGAAATAAACTTTTCCAATTTTCACCTTCATAACCCGACTATCGAAGTCACTCCATGTTGCTATCATAAGGGTCGCGTAATTACAAAAGCTGATGGTCGGATCGCATTACTGGCCTGTCATTGGTTACGTGGAGTGTGAACGAATGTAAGCTTCATTAGATGTCACTTCGATGCGGTTTGAAGCGCTCTGATTGGCGGTGCGCGGTTAGGCTGTGTTTATACTGTGTCATTTGTCAGTGTGGTTAGTTAGATTTCTGTGTTGACGCTGTGAATGTCACTGAGAGATGGAGAATTAATTTAAATAATCAGTTAATTTCTAAATGAGCCTTATTATTTATATTTATTTGTGTTCTTGACATTCAAAAGTGCCTGTAAATGGTCTAATTGAAATAAATGCTTTGACTTTGTACTATTACGAGTATCTTTTCTTCATAGATAACTACTCTTAACAATTTACATTTAAACGATTTATTTTTAATTATCTTTCTAGCTTTAGCCCTCGAGTTCATCCGCGTGAATGTCAGTTAGCTGAGGGTTTATTTTTGCGATGTATTCTAATTACTTTTCGAAAATAAAACTAGCCTAAGTTACTACAGTAAAAGTCCAATCCAAAAGCTTCTAGCTGATTCGGATAGAAGTAGGAACAGACAGACAGAAAGACAAAGAATTAATAAAATTTTATTTTTGGTTTAAGTACCTACTGCTAAACACTAAACATGTGTTTAGTAAAAAAATATTATTTTGACTAATTAAAAACAGTCACTTCTATTTGATTTATTTGTAAATAGATTTATTACCTCAACAAGGGGTGCTTACTGAAAGTTCTTAACGATTTATTTTTACTTCAATAGTCGTAACTTTATTTCTTAAAACCCTACTACAAAGTACTCTAAAATTCTACTCAGGCAAGCATTGTCAATCAAACAGATGAATCGATTAATTTTAATGGGCTACTGTGAGAAGATCTCAAGATTTATTATAGTATCTGCCCACAGGGAGATACAATCTGTCACTTCTGCCTACGGCATAATAACTTAAGTATTTCTTAAAGATTGAGTGATTTTCGGTGCAATGGACTTGTGACTTTTGATAGACAAAGGATTACTTGGTTGAGATTTTGGAAGTTATTTTTTACTAGATTCAGCCCGTGTTTTGTGTTAAAAGTAAAATAAATTAAAGCACTTCATTTTTTATTTATTTATTTAAACTTTATGCAACAAAAGAAGTACAGATGACCCATGAGGATTTCCCCACGGAGAAAAAAAAACGATTGTGTGTATGTATGTGTGTGTGTACATTTTACGGTTCAAAAGATACAGCCCCGTGATAGAGAGACAGACAGATGGACGGACGGATGAGCTAGTGCTCTCTCTCATCCGTCAGTCATAGGGCCCCTTTTGGACACTGGCACATGGAAACATAAAAATAAAATAATCCCAAGTTAATAATTCCGATTTCGAATATATTTCCCGAACACATGTAATGCAGAATTAAAGCATAAATGAAGCCACACATATGTCAAATATCACGAAAATCCGGCATTCCAGGACGTATCTGGCTTATATTAATACGCGGCAGTGTAATTCTGCGTACATCCAAATTGGGCACAAAGGGCAACCTTACAGCTGCTGACAACGGTAATGTTGTAAATGGAACATTCGAGATTTTCCCAGCAAATGTGGGAGGATTATAATCGTTTGTGATAAGCTCCGAGAGACAGGTGATATTATTTAAGCTGCCCCCGACTACGTCAGACAATAGATGACCGATTTTTTTGTCGGCGAGAACGGAACAAAATTATGAATTCTAATATACCAAAGCGCACGTCCTACAAAAAGTCGGTCCTACAAAACCCAATGTGCTGCGTCCAGCAGTGCCGACGACGCAGCTCTATGTGTCCAGGCTACATCACACCACGAAGGTTGAGGGGATCGTGGAGTATGTACGAGCGAAGACCAGCTGGACCTTAAGGGTCGAGAAGTTGGGGTCGCGCCACAACACAAATTTCAATTCGTTTGTGGTACCTACGAGTTCCGACTCATTCTCTCGAGACCTTCCTTATGGAAGAGTTTTGGCCGAAGGGTGTCGTATTTCGGAGATTCCGCGGGAGGTTACGCGACACCACGCAGCGCGATACGACGCCGTCACTTCGTATTCAATAGTTTCTATGTTTTGTGTTTGTTTTTATAATTATGCATGTTAGTCTGTAAGGTATTTATGTTATGGGCCTTTGTTGCCTGAAATAAATGGTATATTATTATTATTATTAAAACTATGGATTTATTGAATCGGTCCGATAAATAATCGGCCCTACAAAAAGTAGGTTGTAGGCGGGGAGGCTGGGTAGGTAAGTAAGTAAGTAGTTTCCACTGTTCCTTTCATTTGCTTTACGTCGTAGTGACATTTATTTATTAATAGTACTTTGCCCGCGACTTCTTCCTCGTAGATTTATTATTTCCCTACAAACATAACATTCCTTAGACCTACATCAAGGGGCAGTTAACAACAAAATATAGGTACTTTATTATTTACTTAGAATTTCTTTTTTTAGTTAAGTGACCTAGGAACCATTATTTTCGATAAATTCTGCTGTTCTAATTCCCTTCGGGGTAGAGTTTTTTAGTGCTCGCCTGCACTATAAAAAGAAGTCGTATGCAAAATTTAATTCCTATTTCAGTAGTTTGATACGTCTGTCAGGTTCTATATTATATAATATTGTCAGTTTATATTTTATAATATCGAAAATTCCTAACGGTCAGCATAGAAAAAACAGTAATAAACTCTATTGCGTGCAATAAACAAGGAATACGCAAAATAATACCTTGCACTCATTTTTCAACTCTATTTATGATGTATTTTAGTTCATTATCAAATAAATAAATGAAAACTGATAGACCATATTGCTGTATGCTTTGACCCTAAGCTTTCAAGCGAACAAACTTGTCAAATTAACTTCAAACTATTTACTAAAGATTAAACTACCAAAATTATTGCATTAATATTAACTGAATAAATACCTTGTTAATATTTAAACTGTGTACTAGAAGAAATTTTCCCGTGACCTTTGTGTGCCCTTTTCAGTTGAGTTAGTAAACAATGAATATAATGAATAGTTGACATGATATGAAGTTGAATAAGGCAATAAGCATAAAGGCATTAAGTTCGCCTATGTAATTTTTGTTGCGTAAAGTTTAAATAAATATGATTTAATTTAAGTACAAGGGTGTAGGTATGTGGTTGTTTATTTATTACGTGCCTAACCGTAATTCTTATTCTAAAATAAAAGGAGCTTAAGTGACTTCTTATATAACATCTGTCATCTCCCGTCAAAATTGGCCCAGCCGTTTCAGAGATTAGCCGGAATAAACAGACAGATAAAACAGTTTTTATTTGTATAGGTATCGTGTAAACATTCAAATGCATTGAGTAAAAAGCTGTTATTTTGACATTACAAGCAGACACATACAATTAGTTTATTTGTGTGGTGTACTAGTTCATTCAACGAACCAGTCAGCCATTTAAATATTTACTGTATTAATTGCCAGCTAAATACTCAGATGTATGTCTTACAATATTAAAGAGCGCAATTAATACTCACGATCCACCATCAGATAAGTGGAAATGCCCTCGTTCCCAGCTGGTACTGGTGTTATCTTTGTACCAAGGAGTTATTGGGTTAATCTGTTTCGTGCTGTTTATGATCAGGACCCGACAAGTCTTGTATTAAGTCTATGTATTGTTCATATCCTGGGCTTAAGTTATAATCGTCTCATTAATTTGTAACTTGAATTGAAATGTCTATAGTGTGTGTGGGGATACAGAGTCGCGATTGGTTGCTTAACAATTTCTTATTGCTACTAAATGTAAGGTTTTCATCTGAAAATAAAAAGTAAGGCAGGAAGGTTTAGGCAGGGGTGCACCAATGCACAAGCACAGTTTGCCGGTGTGCTTAGGTCACATGTAAAAGGGCGCGAGCCTATTGCCATTAGCTGGACACAAATCCTAACTCCAAGCTCCTACTGATGTTTCGGGAGGTTCCAGCACCTCATCGGGCGGGAGGAAACGCCCGGGTGTCACCATTGCGAGGATCGCCCCGAGGACACGGTGGAGCATACTTTGGCGGTGTGCCCTGCTTGGGCTGAGCACCGCCGAGTCCTCGAGGCGGCCATCGGCGGCGGCGCCCTCTCGCGTCCGGCACTGGTTCAGGCCATGGTCCGGAGCGAGAGGGAATGGGAAGCAGTCGCCTCCTTCTGCAAAGCTGTAATGCTAGAGAAGGAGGCGGCGGGACGGGAGAGGGAAAGGAGGGTCCCCCGTCCCAGCGGCCGCCGCAGTAGACGCTCCGGGCGTCGGGAGCCGCGAGACGACTCCCGGCCACCGTAGGCGCGGGTCTGTGGACGTTGAGCAATGGGTAGCTCACCGTCCGTACGTTCACTGAATAACGACAGACCGAGTCGACGGCGCGTTCGTGTTCCACGCGCGCCTCAAAGAGATGTCAGCAAACTTGAATGGGGCCACTGAGGGCCGATGCCTGCCGGGGCTGCGGGTTGTTCGAAAGAGATACCGCGCCCCCGGAACGCAAAGGGCACATGAAGGAACATAGACGGGTTTTAGTCAGTAAAAGTCTGACACTCCCTCCCGCCCCGCCCAGGGCGGGGGAAATTATTTGATGATTTCCCGTTTATAAAAAAAAAAGCTCCTACTGAGAATTTCATAGATTTTATTCCCAATATAAATTATGTGTTATCTATAGAATAGACTAGACTTCGTTTCAAATAAAGGTTCGTGTAACATAGAGACTGATTGTGAACCAATACTCAAAAGATGTATGAGGAGGAATTAATGTAAAATCGCTTTTAAGACAATGCAATGAGGTAGGTATCACCTTCTTATCCTTTGGTCTTATCCTCAAAGACCAGGCGGCTTTTAAAGGGTTCCCCACGAAATCGGTTTTTTTTTATCATCTGAACATAGTACGTACAAAATTCTTAGGTAAGAAAGAACAGTCACTTAAAAAACCGATAAAGAAAAATTCTTCCCATCATTTGGGGTACAATCCCTGTTCTGCAACACGTTTTTCGTGGGCTGTTTAGAATACAGTACGAATTTTACATCATAAACATCAGTGGCATAAAATTACTCCTTATTGTCATACCCTTTCATTATTTACATTACATTACATTCTAGAAATCCCAATTTCTGTCCCAAGAAAACAATTGGCCGCAACGTCCAATAAAAATACATTTGTCCAATTCAATTTAAGTGAGCCCAGTATATCTCGACACACGACGAAATGAGGAACTCACATAAATGTATTAAATTTGACATATTGTTGACATTTACTTTAACAAGCAGCGCCGCGGTAAGGGCTCAAGGTAGAATGGTCGCTCTGAAAGTGTAATATTATCATTTTAAAGTGGTTATTCAATATGGGCGGTAAACCACTTACAGTATGGACGTATCTACGTTAATATAGTCAATGCAGTCTGAGGGCACACTGACCGATTGACCTTTATATTCTGAGGGTTAATAAAATTAGTATTCCTCCTACCGACTCGAGTACTGTCGAGAACTGTCATTTCTCGGATTAGGATCGGATGCAATGAGCAAACGCCTCTATTCTATTGAACAGGGGCGTTTGCTCTAATAATATGATAAAGCTGAAGAGTTTGCTTGTTTGAAAGCGCTAATCTCAGGAACGAGGGATCTGATTTGCAAACATCCAAAAGTTATAGCAGTAATGGTTGACTTAATTAAACGCGGGTGAAACCTTGGGGTGGGGCTAGTTGCCCTATACTCTATACAATCCTAGCCGTAGTTAACTTTTATTATTATTTATTAAAACTTTATGCACAAATGTAAAAATAGACTGTACAAAGGCGGACTTAATGCCTTAGGCATTTTCTACCAGTCTATCTTAGGGTGATGCAGAGACAAAACATAGGAGGTGCAAGAAAAAGGGAACAGAAACAGAAAATTTCCAATATAAAATATAATAATAAATACATACATAACTTTTCGCCTTGATAAATTAAACGCGCAAATTCTACGCACGGTGCGACGGCGGTTTCCTATAGGTACCTTAGTTCATGACCGCGGTAAGGGTAACCCTTCTTATATAAGGTTGAAATAAGGTGATTCTTTGAGTGTCTATAAATAGTGTGAAATATAACATACCTATGTTGTCATGATTCTAGAGTCTATGCGATCCCGAGGGCGAGCACCTGAAATGAGAAACATAGATTAAGTATTTTTACGAAAAAGGAACAGTTGCTTGCAGTCAAAAAAATAGAAGTATAATCAGTTTTTGCTAAAGTAGTTGAGGTTACTTGCAACACATCCATAAGGTTTCATTTTATTATTGACACAGGTGAAGGATCCACCTTGAGCAAGAGTGTGAGAAGAGACATTTGACGAGCACTGGGATAATAATAGGCTCATAAATATGTTTCTGTTATAAATTAATTACATGCTGGGAGTTTCAGTAGTTGTTTTTAATGCAGTTGTTTTAAAGATGAATAATTAATAATATGACATCGCAGTATTGTACTTTGTACAGAGTAAGTATTTTAAAGATTACAGGTAATTTAGGTATTTGGAAATAATTAACTTCATTATCACCATTAGAAACAAGTCACCATTTTCTTAAGTAATCCTAAAGTCGCTTCTCGTAACAGATAGAGTTGAACCACGGAACCCTAAAAATGGATTACCTAAAGTATTTTTCGGGACCCATTCGCCACAGCAAAGTTTTGTTCACGTTATTCCAGAACATAGCCTGTCAAAGCCAAGTTTTCAATAGATATAGATAATATGAGTGACGCGACGCCACTGGGGCTTTTGTTAAGAATTTAAACCACGGACGGGATTCTATTCAACTTGGACAACAATGTCGAGTTTTAAAGTAAAACTTGTGCAGATAATAATGCGTTTTCTGTATTATTCTGAAATATGGAGCAAGTACTGTTTTTGGAAATGTCTGCTCCTTGGTGTAATATTGAAAATCGGCTTAACTGTCTATAAAGTGACATAGTAACTTATTACGGTACAGTTAATTAATCTCAGATCTCAATTTTTTTATTAATTACATCTAACCAATTATATATAATGTCACATGCTCGTTGGTCACATGTGTTACATTACTATCCAGTAGGTAGTAATAGTAACATCTCAATGAAAAAAATAAAATAAATATCTAATATAATATTGCTTATAATTTGAAATTAAGAAATTAGAGAATTTTCGGTTGGTTAGTGCTCAGGTCAATTGAAAGGGAATGTAATAATATTGAAAAAAAAATGGGTTTGGATAGGTATGGGATATAATAACATTAAAAAGTGCAGAAAAATGCTAGATTCAACAATTTAGTTTCCATCGACGGTCTCGTTTCATCTCAAACTTACACGATTTAAAATTACCATTCTAATTCTACTCGTTGTTTCTTTTTTGACTTCTGTGACCATCACCAGTTAATCAAACCACTATTTTGACCACAACAATATTCCTCCCATCATACAAAGTTGAGATCATCACATCCTCTTAAAATAACCCAATAATACCTGACTCAACGAAATCTATTGGATCACTATAAAACTATTTAATGTTGATGTACCTATTTTGAGGGATCTCCGGTACAATGGTGGGCTTGGCTCTCATCCAAGCATCCGACGAGATGTTTAGATCTGCCCGACTGTCGGCCGCATATCAGATATTGTAAGTAAACGTGTAAACAGTTGCAGCTGCATGTTTTGATAGATGTACTCCTACTATTAATATGATACTGTGTGGATTAATGAGATGAGTAGGCGGGGCATTGTGTTGCCTTTGCCTTTTGTTGTTAACTGTCAAAAGTTGAGAAGCGTGTGCGCTAGTTTGTAGATGACAGCTTTGAGTTAAGCATTGGCTGTACTAGCTATGTCCCATGTCTTTGGTTACTATTTATTTTCCGTGGGTAGTGTGATAACAGGTCTGGGAATTCAGAGAGTTCGGTTATGATTGAGATTTGGGGTTTTTCAAATTGGATCAGTAGATCTTGAGATTTGCGCGTCCAAACAAATAAACTCACACACCATCAAACTCTTCAGCTTTATAATATTAGTATACATATAAATATAGTGACGAATATCATCAACAACAACTTTCTTTCTCGCGGTAATACTTTTTGACTCCGAATTACTCTCTTAAGTCTAAAGTCCTGCTATAATATACATACTTCCTATTTCTTGACCTACATCGGAGCCATCAACACCCATTGTGCAATACTAAGTTTGAATAACAAACTACCAAATATCCTATGTTAAATGGAGTGAAATGGAAATTCAATATTCATGCTATTGATTTTCTATTCATATTTCCAAGAACACAATATTTATTACCAACGTTTTGGGTATTAATATTGCAAGTTACCTTTGCCTTCGAGCAATCCTTTCAGGGAATTTACGAGTAGGTATCTACTTTATCCGGAAATGGTCTGGGTATCCATTATTACCAATATATGTAAGTAATGAATAACTTTATTCTTTTACATTATTTGGATTACGTATGTTTTGGCTTAATAAACTTTATTTTGCTATGGGTACCTGTGTTTTCTTTTGTAAGAAAACTAACTTTTGTTGGCGACTTCATACGACTTCATATGTATTTTTATGGATTCATTATTTTTTATAATAAAATATAGACTAATGCGTTCAGGGATAACGTAGTTTCTTATTAGTGTAGTACAGATTTTTCGAAAAAACACTAGTAAAAGAAAAGATTTTTACAAATAAAATTCTTGTAGAATTGCTCATAATTTAATCATCAATTCTTAATTGTAATACTTTGTATCTACAATTATTATGATATAACAGATTTATGCAAGGTTTATCTCATTCAATCCTGTGTACAAATATTAGCTAAACATTTATTCTAAAAGAAAGAAACTTTATGCATACTATGAAGTTGCTTACCCATTCTTCTCCATACGAAGCTCCCTTTTGGAAGACGCAACTCTTTTTTTGTTTATGACGTTTAAAAATGCTTTTTATGGTCTAATAATTTGACTTTGACTCTTTAGCCGTAATTTTAATAATTTACTGGAGCGTAATAAAAAAGTATTACAATTGCGACTGTAACGACTATCATAAATAAAAACAAACATAGTTTATCAAGTTAAACAATCTTCTTGACTTGGTTGCTTCTTAATGGTTGCTGTTAGATAATATTTAATGTCATGACAGCGCTACGATATAAAAGTTCTCAAAGTAAGCCCAAAACTTCAGCCATTATTATTTTCTATTCATAAAAACGTCAGTGTTTTGTTTTCTATTTGCTTTATCTTATTTTGTGGTTATAAACTGGTGTTATAGCTATCATGCCTTATACCAACAAGCTTCAAATGCAAGCTTCTTGCCTCATTACTTTAAAAATCTACGTGAATGTTAAGTTCAATGTTGTGTTCATAAGAGACGCTTTATTTTTTAAGGATGGAAAATCATGAAATTACGTCTTCCGCTCTGGGTGGAGTGGAAGGGAGTGTCAGACTCTTACTGACTAAAACCCACCCGTATTCCTCTTAACGCTCTTTGCCTCCCAGGGTCGCGGTGACTCTTTCGAACAAATTCCGCAACATACAAGACACTACTTCACTACTTTTAGTAAATCGCAGAAACTGAACTGCTTATTAGCTTATTCCGTAGAAGTATTAGTTTGTGAATTTTGTTAAAGTAGGCTGTCAATCTCACCCAATGCAAAGAAATGACAGCTGTCATAATGTGTCATTAGAAGTAATGACAGGTGATGTTATCCTGTATGTTAAATCCAAATATTAATTTTAATAACTCAATTGAACTAAAAGGTGTTGTTATCGTACATAACAAAAACAACTTTGAACATCTTCCTTAGTTCAAACCTTATAAAGCTACACAAGTTTATAAGTAAACAATATGTCTTAATATAATAACCGTAATATACCTCAATGTTTACGCCAACAACTGAAAACAAGATTAATAGAAGTTGGTAAGAATATTTGCATGAAAAACATAATTATGACGTACTCTTGGGGCTTGAGAATACTTGATGAATCAGGAATTGGGAAGTAGGTACATCATTAATTTTAAGGGACTTCTGTTTTTAAAGAGGTTGGTAACCTGCAAAAATTTGGTGAGTAATGAAAAGTTAGATTTGTGATTACAAATACTGTATTTGTATATCTATAAAATTGTTTTGTTTGTTTAAATATCTGGAACTACGAGTCGAATTGGAAAATAATCTGTTTGTATATGATAGCTAGATTCATAAGGGATAGTAAAGGCTAGAAAACATTACGCTACGACTCTCAGAAGCGGAGCAGTAACCAAAGACGTAACTTAACGTAACGTAAGACGCGTGCAAATGCTAGTTACCTATTCATATTTCGAATTACGTAGTGTAGTATGTTTTTCTTCTTTTTACTCGCTTTCCGTGCTTAAATGTACTACTTAAATAACATAAAAACTTTTTCGTGCTTCCTCCTTCAACAACAGAAAAGTCGCAAACACAATTCCTTTTTCAAAAAATCCTCTGTGACGGTAAGTTGCCAGGCACGGTAATTAAATCGTCAATTTACGACACAACTATGCCCTCACGGCTCGTTTACGATGTTTACATTGCATTGGTTGCACTACAAACTACACGTAGTACCTACACATAGTTTTACGGTCGACAGACATTGTGTACAAGCTTTTAAACCGGTTTCAGGTTGTGTTTCGCGCCATATTGCGATAGAAAAGATTCGGAGAGGGAATGGCGGCCACGTGTTTTATTTGCGTTTAAAAAAAAGGAAACTGTACTTTCCAGTAGGTGTAATTTTTGGTAGTTTATAAGTTTGGAGAATAACCAACAATGGAAACAGTTTTTTTATTAAAAATGTGAATCAAACTACATCGGATTTGGCATAGTCTTTAATAGGTGCTGTAGGTTATTCATTATTCTATAAAATGTACATGATCCTTTACTCATTCAAAGTTTCTTAGAAAGCAACGTCGTCGGCGCCGCGCCGCTAGGCACATTGTAAACAAAACTTTCTTGTTTTCATACCACGGAACATTAGACCGAACTCATTCCATCTTAGACGTAAACAAAAACAATATACGTACCTAGTGAACTTAATTCAACTTAGCAATTCAAGTTGTTTTCCCTTCGTGCTCTGTCGTTAAGGCCAAAGCAAGAGCAAAAAGTTTTTCTTATTGACATAATAACAGTGATGTTACCATTTAAAAAATAGCCAAGATTATTTTTCCTATGGGACAACACATTCTTCGAAATTCAAATTTGAATTTCGAAGCTTAGCTGCGTTTATTTCCTCTGTTATCGTGCAAACTGCCAAATGCAATTGTGACCGCAAGCTTGAAACTGAACGGCAAATGTTTATTCTTTCCTGGCCACTTTTTTTGTACAAATGACAGTGACAAATTATTTTGTAAGTGGGGTTGCTTTTAAGTAAATGTAGTTTTTAGTACAAATGGTTTTTACAACCAGTTTGAAGGGGAGGGCCAAATTGCTGTCATCGTTGAGAGTGCTAAACGGCGGGGCTTTTAGCTAAATGTTCAAGTTTGACATTAAAACGCTGTTCATTTATTTTTCCAAAATTCTCCTTGATTGTTTCTATTATCTATCTCGTCTGGGTAATTATGATCGAGACGTTTTACTACCTACCTATTTGCTTTTTTCGTTTGAATAAAAATAAACATTTATTACAATAATGTTTCCCTATTATTTATTTTTGTCGCGGATTTATTTACGCTACCAAATATAAAAATGGCGTATAAAAAAGTCGACAAAAAGCCACGATTAAGTGCAAAGTTCTTATGGTTAAGTATTCATCGTGTCCTTTTGTCAAAATTGCTGTCATTTCAATCAATGATTATCTATAAAAATACGACACCTAGAAACTAAATAATAATAAACAATACCAGCCTCTTATTGACCCACTGCAGAGCAAAGACCTCTGAGAAGGAAACCTATTATTGTATAAATTCTTATTCGAGATAAAACTATTTTCAAACAAGCTGCTTACAACATCTGATTCACACCGGCAGAGAGCAACAAGCGAACAATCGCCGCTCAGTAATCATTCGAATAAAATATACGAGTGGAGCTAACAACCTCCTTCCTGCACAAACTCGATTGAAAACATGTCAAGTACAGGAAAATGTTACTAGAGGTGAGAAGAAATAGAATGTATCAAACGTTGCCGATGCATCGTTTAACTGCGACTACTTCGGGCGGTGAAGTGGGGCCGTCTTCTTAGATGTTCTCGTTAACCTATAGCTATTTATTTTTAAACTATACTTAATATTGTAATGAGGAAATATTTTTTTTGTTTTTTTTTGTTTGTAACGAATAAGCTCCGAAACTACTGGACCGATTTTAACAAATTTTTCAGCAATGGATAGCTACATTATTCCTAAGTAATATAGGCTATATAACATCACGCTACGATCCACAGGAGCGGAGTAGTAACTAAAGACGTAACTTAACGCGGGTGAAAATACCACACGAATGAACATAGTTTATGTATAAAATTATAAGTGTAATCATTTCGATTAATGTCCTAAAATGACAAATATTTCTAAAAATGTTCACCCCATTTGGTTAGACTTAAAAAATGTGTATGGTACATCTGATAAAATCTAACCAATTTCATAATAATTTGTCACTACGATCTATCCTTTAGTTAGACAACCGACATAATGCGACCATGAATCCATCAATTGTCACGCATTAGTTCTGTGGTTATGACTCAATGATGTCTCGTGATCGTCTTGTCATGATAAAGATGAGACGTTTCAATGATCCAGTATAAGTAGTATAATACGATTCAAACTTAATAGCGGCTCGGAAGTTAGCTGCAAGTGTTGGTTCGCTTTATTACTTCTATAGTATAAAAATAAATCTAGAAATCAAAAAATGGAGCCTTAAGTATTATTAACTCGAATAAAGTAGCCATTATGTTTGAATCGTACTATACTTGTTTGGTGACAACCAAAAAATGTATTAAATAAAACCTGTAGTAAAACACTTCTACACTTCAGTTTTTAATACCGTATATTTTTAGATTTAGGTAAGTACACGATTAAAACATTAGTACACGATTAAAACATATAAACATTAGTACACCAAATACGTGGCCGATTTCGAAAGCGATGCGAGCCCGACTGAAGCGCGCGCGCTGCGTGTGTTGGCGGGACGCGGCCGCACGGTCCGCACAAGGGAGACGCGAGTAGCTACCTACGCGTCACTAGGCGGTTTTAGCGCGAAATTTAAAAATTCTTCCTACATACTCCCCCTTTTGACCAAACAAGTGCCCTCACAGTTGGTCAAACATCAACAATGACACGTTGCTTACGAGGCCTACCACGAGAACGTTAGGAGCAACCGGCTTTGGAATCTCAGGACATTCACTCTCCCGCGAATGATACCTCCTTAAGTCGGAAATGTGGTATTTACCGATGACTTCATCCGGTGAACCAGGGAACGTTAAGAGGTAAGTAGTTGGACTAACCTTCTTCTGCACCAAGTAAGGACCATCCCTTCTAGGCATGAGCTTGGAGCTGACTCCTTTAGCAGCACTACTCAGGACGTGTGACTTCATGAGGACAAGATCACCGACGGCAAGTTCCTCAGCCTTTCGTGTGTTGTCCTTGGCAGCCTTCCGTAGATCCTGCTGACGCTCGATGCACTCTCTACTGTTGCAGAGTGTCTCGGCTAGCTTCAGCAGATACGGCGTAATCTGTGGAACATAGTTTTCAGCTTCTATCACAGCACGCAGATCGCTCTGTACGGCAATAGGTGAGCGGAGTTCACGAGCAAATGTAAGGTAAGCTGGAGTCTGTTGCGTTGCCTTGGTTTTTGATGTGTTCAACGCAAATCGAATGAAGGACAGAGCTGCTGGCCACTGTTGATGGTGTCCCTCCACCAAAATCGCCAACTGAGTCTTGAGATCGCGATTTTTACGCTCGACGGGGTTGGCTTCAGGATGGTAGAGAGGCACAAGGCTCTGCTTCACACCAAGCACAAACATTGCATGTTGCATGACATCGGCAACAAACTGTACTCCGTTATCGGATATGAGACGCCGAGGAACGCCAAAACGTAAGAAAACATCTTCAATGAGTACCTTAGCGCATGCTTCAGCTGTAGCTTCTGAGAGGGCGAACAGCTCGACCCACTTGCTGGCTGTATCTTCGATTATCAACACCCACCTCTCGCCATTAGTTCCTTTGGGTAGTGGCCCGAAAAGGTCGACAGCTAGGACTTCGAAGCGCTGAGCAGGAACTGGAGTCTGTAAAAGTCCCGCAGGTTTCTCATTTGAAGGTTTGTAGCGCTGGCATTCTATGCAGGTTTTCAAATACTCTGCTACGTAACGTCGCATACCGGGAAAATAAAATCTCTGACTTATACGGTGCAGGGTTCGATCTAAACCGCCGTGACCTGAAGTAGCTGCGTCGTGACATTCAACCAGTACCTGTTTCTTTCTATTTTCAGGAACAACGAGCTGCGGTTCTTCTGTCTCCGCTTCAGTATACCGGTATAGTACACCTCTGCACGTATGGTAACCTCTCTCCGTCCATCGGGTAAGTTCTAATTCGTCCTTTCCTTCCAGAGCCTTCAGGATCTTCGCCACTTCAGGGTCTGCGAGCTGATCTTCACGAAGAGTAGCGGCATCCCAGCGAGGCGGGTCAACGAGCACCATGCAGACTCCACAGGAATCGCGAGCCTCCTCCTCACACGGCGGACGACTGAGCGAATCAGCAACGACGTTTGCTTTCCCAGGAGTATAGTCGACTTGCAGATCGAAGGACTGGAGTTTCATTGCCCATCGTACGAGACGACCAGCAGGCGACTTCAAGGTGAGTAGCCATTTCAGGGGCTGATGGTCACTGCCGACACGTACTGGATGGCCATCGATGAACCCTCTGAACTTCTCAACTGCCCAGACAACTGCCAACGCCTCCCGCTCGGTGGTAGAGTAGTTCCGCTCCGCCGGTGTGAGGAGACGACTGGCGTATGCGATGGGTTTCTCTTCTCGCTGCGACTCCCCCTGCAGTAGAGCCGCACCCAGAGCGTAGTTACTGGCGTCAGTCCTGAGAACGAATGGCATATTATAGTCTGGCTGAACAAGAATCGGTGGTGAGGTAAGTAATCCTTTTAGTTCTTTAAATGCCTTAGCTTGTTCTTCACTCCACAGCCAGGACTGGTCCTTACGCGTCAGCATCGTCAATGGCTGCGCAACTTGTGAGAAGTTTGGCATAAATTTACGGAACCATGAGCAACTCTGTAGAAAAGATTTTAGATGCTTTACATTAGCTGGTTCCTTCATATCTAATATCGCAGTAACCTTATCTGGATCTGGAGACACTCCTTCTGAGGTAATAATGTGCCCTAGGTATTTCACACTCTCTCGAGCAAATGCGCACTTATTGCGGTTGGCGTGGAGATTAAAGACACGTAAGCGTTCGAATACTGCTCGTAAGTCCTGGAGATGCTGCTGAAATGAGTCAGATATAACTATCAGGTCATCAATATATCCCAGGAGTGTAATCCCCTTAAGTGATGACGCAGAACGAAATCGATCGATTAAACGTTGAAACGTTGCGGGCGCGTTGCGCAGCCCAAACGGCATGCGAGTGAACTTGTAAACTCCAAGTGGTGACACAAAGGCAGTTTTATCTTGGTCTTCAAGTCTCACTTTGACCTGCCAGTAACCCGATCGAAGGTCAATAGTACTCATAAAACAGCTCTTACCAGTGTACTGAAGAAGGTCATCGATCACTGGAAGCGGGTAGGAGTCACTCTTCGTTACGGCGTTCAGTCTACGGTAGTCAACGCAGAAGCGGTAAGTACCATCCTTCTTCGGTACCAGAAGAGCTGGTGCTGCCCATGGAGATTCACATTCCGTGATGATACCTTCGCCAAGCATCTTCTCTATCTCCGCTTCCATGATGGTTTTCTTGGCAGGGGTGAGGCGATACGGCGGCACCGCAATCGGCGGGTGATCACCGCAGTCGATGCGATGCTCTGCGAACGGTGTAGGTTCTCCCCCTTCTGCGAAGATATCTCCATACTCCTGGAGCAGCTGAGCAAGACATTCCTTGTCTGAAATTGACAGCATCGAACCCTCATCATCACGTAAGACATCCGCGGAAGCGCACCCTACGAAGTCACGTGAAGTCTCACACCGCAAGGGGTGAATGACCTGAGGCCGATCAGCTGTGAACCAAGTATTGTTCGAAACGTTAATAACAATACCGGCTTTACGCAAGAAATCAATACCGAGCAACGTGTCATTATTTATTGAATTAGGAAAAACAACAAAATTAATAAGAATTGTCTGCCCCTTAAGTAGTACATTAACCTCTACTAATAGTACTATGAGTTCCCGCACTATGCCATCGGCTAATTTTACAGACATATTACTACTACGGAACGAATAGTTAAGTTTACGAAGCAGTGCGTACAGACTCGAACCGGCTACACTACGTTTGGCAGCCGTATCAATTAACCCTGTACCGCGATAACCGTCTATTTCTATATCGAGTATCGGACGACCGTCAGTACATAAGTTCGTCGAGTTCCCTACTCGTATCGGCAACGCATC
This sequence comes from Caradrina clavipalpis, assembly GCA_932526535.1. Lineage (NCBI taxonomy): Eukaryota > Metazoa > Arthropoda > Insecta > Lepidoptera > Noctuidae > Caradrina > Caradrina clavipalpis. Next base: position 7,841,476 of record OW052103.1, read on the forward strand.
GCGATCGACATTACATGTACAACTACAACCACAACAAGCAGATTGAGACACATTACATACATTATTAATAAAAGTTTCGCTATTCATATTTACGTAACACTTTGAATTATTATTATTTGTACAATCGTGTGACACAACAATATGATTATCAGAATATTTACAAACTCTAGTGGGTTCTAATGTGTTAAAATCAACAACTGAAATAGATTGTTTAGCATTCACTGAACATTTAGAGCAATTAGATCGGATAACACCGATGGCTCCGCAGCCGTAACACTTAACACTTGACTCGGAAGTCGCACTTTTATCGATTTTCTTTTTGCAAAAGTCGCGAGTATGTCCGCCCTTACGGCAATAAACACAAAAAAGTCTTTTACCTTTGTCCGACGAGTTATTTACCACAGTCGGCGGGGTTGCAGGGCTGCTCGTAGCACACGATGACACCGCAGGTGCCGGAAGCGGGGCCGGCGCGGGCGCGCTCGTCGCGGAGCCGGCGGAGGCGCGGGCTCGCGGCGACGCGGGCCGCGGTGGCGCGTGTTGATGTGGCGCATGCGCGCGAGCAGCGGGGCCGCGCGCGTCCTGCGACACCTCGGACAGCGATTCTTCGATGTTTCGCGCCTTCTCGATTAATAATTCCAGATTACAGACAGATTCACGGGTTACGCGTTTTCTTATTCGTCTATGTAGTAAACCGTAAATCATGTCGACTTCCATGTCGTTTTCAACTTTATATGGAAGTTTAACAATCAGCGCGCGAAGGCGAGCGACGAAGACTTCGGTACGTTCTTCCGTTTGTTCCGCGGCAAATATATCGCGGAATAGTTTGTGTGGTGGTCGGGGCACGCCGAACATGGCGCGAAGTCTGTGTAGCGCGTCATCCCATGACGTCACCGAAGATTTTATGCCTCGAAACCACACAGCTGCTTCACCTTCTAGAAGCATAGGGAGGCCGCGAAGCGCATGTTCGTCACTTATGGATGTACATTCCTTATATATTGTGATCGAATCGACGAATGCTTCGAGGGCCTCTGAGTCTTGGCGGGCTCCGCTAAATCGCGCCGTACAGCGCGCGAAGTTTCCGTGTTTTGTTGCTGGTGCAGACGATGGAGACGGTGAAGCTGTGCCGTTGACGGCCGACGTAGCCAGCAGGCTCTGAACCAGTTGACGGTTCGATTCCGCTTGAGCCTTGGCGAACGCCTCCAAAAACGACGTAAGCGTCCCTTCCGATAGGGGCGCGGGCGTCGGGGACGTCATCGTTGCTTCTACTTTTGCGGCGAGGCATTGTAGTACACAATAGTCAATTAAACACGAGGAAACACTGTTCACGTCGTACGTAATGTGCACTAAAGTTGATAGCGTCCACTAAGAAAAACCGTTACCGTTGTGTAGGTACTTGGGTTCGCGTCGCGTCGGTTAGATAGGTACGCGTGCCGCGTTGGAGCGCCAGTTTGTAGTAAAACACTTCTACACTTCAGTTTTTAATACCGTATATTCTTAGATTTAGGTAAGTACACGATTAAAACATTAGTACACGATTAAAACATATAAACATTAGTACACCAAATACGTGGCCGATTTCGAAAGCGATGCGAGCCCGACTGAAGCGCGCGCGCTGCGTGTGTTGGCGGGACGCGGCCGCACGGTCCGCACAAGGGAGACGCGAGTAGCTACCTACGCGTCACTAGGCGGTTTTAGCGCGAAATTTAAAAATTCTTCCTACAAACCTTATTAACATAAATACATGAACAAGAGCCTAAAGTCCACCAATTGTTATAAAATACGGGCTGAAAAATTAATGGTAACTTACTCTTTTCCTCATCAGGGATTTAAAACAAAATTCTGTTCTGAATTTAAAATACGAATATAATAATTCCTTCAGCATTATAAATAAATATATAACGAGTTTAATTTAATTTAAACGCTCTGTTATAATCGCCGTGTATCTGACGGTGAATATTTAATTCAAAAATGCCATACGTATTCGATGAATTTATAATTTGTTATTTTATTTTTTGATATTGTAGTTTTGCGGTTATGTGTTTGCATAGCGCTTGTTTAAATGAAAACTGTTTCACAAATAAATAGAGAGGGTTAATTATCTGACTCTTATGCCTCATTCCAACTGCATGCCTCGTTCAAGCGTACTCGATCGCATTAACGTTTATTAATGAATCTGGTATACCACGGTTTAGTAACAACAACGGAAATTAAAATTATTTCACTATACTAATTGACATAAGTGAATCAAACGGGTTAAAATACTCACACTAGGCACTCTGCTGATTGTGATGGATGACTGGTAGCGAGCGTTAGGTACACTTGGTGTGAACGCGGCTATATTACTTGACATTTCAGTCCATCTAATTGTAACGTGTAAAAGTTTCAATTGGGTCAGTAGTATACATACAACCACACCTGTTGTCATCGAAGGGTTAGACAGAAGTGTACCAATTTACACCCACAGTTCACCGGTATGTTTACGTCTCATGTAATCTCTAATTCCGAGATGCTAGTGATATTTTTTTAGAAAAGCCCACTAACACTTCGCTCGACCTAGGAATCGAACCCAAGACCTATAGCGTAGCAGTCGCGCTTAGGACCACTAGGCTAACGAAGCAGTAGTAAAGTTATAGTCAGTTTATCATCACTAGTTACACTAGTGTAATCTTTTCTTAGAAACCAGTCCTTATTTTCATACCAATGAAGCAAAACTAGAACACCAACACTTAAAACTTTTAAGATTTGCTGGGACATTCAGTAAGACGAATTTGATCTCAAGAACAGAACTTCACAGTGTAGTCATGAAGATAGTTAGGAAAGTCTGGAGAACTACGAATGTCCCTCCTTTGTCGACATTATAATAGGAATTTGAAGTCATGCAAGTATGTGGATGATACTCGTAGATGTTGAACTGCTTTGTGTCCTGACTACTGAAAATTCACTGCACTTCCAAGCTGCAGTACAGTTTCCAATCTAAAAATCGATTTCTTAAACAAAGTTGCATCGAACTAAGCGATCTTATTAATAACCTTCCCTTAAGTAGTTTTCATGGTTCACTGGTTCCAATCTCATATTTCGTTCTAAACGCTCAATATAGGTAATATCTTTTTTCTTTAATCTTTATCGGACTCGAGTCACAAGGGAACCCCTTAGTAATATCAAAGTTACAGCAAGAAATGTCTGCGAAAGTTTGCTTTAGCACAAGTATCCGACCTTGGCACTGCTATCAAAAGAAGGGAACACGTATTTCCACCCCCAAGGGTTCATACACCGGTCCTAAGTCGCGTAAATGATAACTTATATACTCAATTATATGGTGCGTAAGTTACAACCGGCATAAAAGACGATCATTACCATGAAACTCGATCACGTATTTCCAATTTAGACGACATGTGACCAGTTTACGAGAAAATAAAATCTCTTTCGTACGCCAGATTGCTTCGAAGATTGAAGCCGTGGTTTCAATATACGACACTGTGTAGATAAAGGCAGTGGTCAAATGGATAGCTGGACGGCACCTTAAGCCAACTATTCAATGTTACTGCAGTGTGCGTGTGTCTCAGATATAGTCCTAATTGGATGTGTTGACACAAGCTGTGTCCTGATTACTTGTTAATCTTCCTGTCGCGTCTAATCAGATGGGCAGGTACTTTGAGCCTCCTATTCGTGTATAAAGTGGCCTCCATGCAATCAGGATGTCGTCATGTAGCTTTGGAGAATTAGTATATGAGTAGGGAAGAGGTGACAGGTTGTTAACCCTACCGTGCCGGGTGAACTGACCCATTTACCTCTTGCGACTTTTATAACTCGCGTGGGAAGGTAAGTACAGTGTTTTGTTTTTGTTTTACACGGTAAAGCTGTATGTTTGTCGACATTGTTTATGCCTGTTTCGTCGCTGTGAAGGGTTCAACTTGTTTTCATAAAGTATGTAATAGGTGAGTTGCTTTCGCGTTTTGCTGTACGGTTTTGAAATGCAAACGGGGAAAGGAAAATGCTCGTATAGCTATATTAAGGGTCATGCTACCAACTACCAACACCATCATATCGCTAGGACCTAAAGACTTAGGTACATTCCAAGAGATCGCCAGTAACGTCAAGGTGCTGTTTGCCTTCCTTGTAGAGCGGGTGTGGATCGAATGATCTACTTCCCACTCATACACAAAATACGCCCCGAGACGAGGAGTCCCCGACACAAGCCCGTTATACAATAAAATACGACCTACAGAGTCTAAAAAAAGGTTCTATGAAACAAAAGGTATAAATGTAGGTAATAAACATGAAGAAAGCCTTCAAATTTCAAACAAGCAAATAAAACAAACAAATAAACTAAAACCATAAAATCTTTCATATCTTAATGAAGTAAACAAGGCTCAATTTCCCAAATAAGATATCTGATATTTATCAAACTTCAGGCAGCTAGACGTCAGTTTATCTTCAAGTTCAAACGTTCTAATCGGATGCTGTGCGCCTCCCGAAAATCTCATTTGGGGCCGGAAATCGTCGGGTGTTCAATTTGCGCTAGCCTTTTTCGATGGGCTTTATTTCCGGATTGAGTGGGGCCCTTAATTAGTGGTAGGTACCAATACGGGATGCCCATGATATGCCTACAAGTGGATACTCTTCGAGCGTATCAGGGCATCCCTTATGGTTAAAACGGCCTAAATCCTTTGATGTGATTACGTCCAAAGGATTTCGAATTATGTATGTATGTGTTAAAAATTGGATTCATTATCACAAGAAAAGTACGAGGTTGTGTCTCCTGTACAATTGCATTATCAGGCAGTTCTAATGATAAAACGTTTCGAATCTCTCAAGCCATTTGTCTAATTAAAATTCTTTCAGAACAGCATAAGTCAAAGTCAAAATCAAATCGTTTATATTAATTAAGCCATTTAAAGGCACTTTTGAATGTCATATAATTTTGAACAAAAACAAGAAACTAATCCTTTCCAAAAGGTAGTTTCGTATGGAAAATAAAAAGTTGACTTATCTTGGTCAAAGAGCCACAAAAAGTGGGAATGCGTGAGACATTAAATTTCAATTAAATAATTGGGACCTCTCGTCAAAATCGGGTTGTCTGGCATTGCTGGTAGGTAAGTACTAACACAATGTAAGTGATTGTCTTATTAGAAGATCTAGGTATGACGTAATTAGGGTGCGAGACACTCTGTCGCAGATTAACTACTTAATTAATTAATTAATATATTTTCGGCGTCGTCCACTAAGCAGTTCTAGTAATAAACCAATTAGCCGTATATCTGTTTAGTAAGCCGACTCTTGTTTGTTAGGAAGTGTCGTTTAGTGTTCTACAAAGGTGGTATTAATTATACTAATGTGTTGATTCTGTGATAGTGTATTGAGTGTTCGTTTACAAGCTTAGGCTTGTTCGTGCCTTTTTATTAACGAGCCAATGCCTTATATTAAGGTTGAGGCACCCGTCTGCCATTTGAGGTTGTGGGTTTAAATCTGGGCAAGTACCAATGTGACTTTTTAAATTCATGTGTACTTTTTTATTCTATTTATTCTTGGGTATCACTGTCTTCGTTGAAAGAAATAATCGTGAGGAAACCTAGACTTAGGTATAATTGACGGCAAGGTGGCGCAGTGGCTGAACGATTGGCTGCTGCGCAGACCGTTGCGGGTTCGATTCCCTCACGGGGCAAATATATGATGGCCTACAGATACTTGTTCCGAGTCCGACTGTTTGTGTATGTCAGTTTATATGTATGTTTGTGAACGCACCCACGACATAGGAGAAGGTACTAGAGTCGGGTAACGCTTATAAAAAAACTATTATAATATAAGTTTGAGGTCACCAATACGCAATAAGCAAGCGTGGTGATCAATAGAAATACGTGGATTATTCTTTTACAAAAAAAAAAAATAACAGTTTTATACATTTTATAAACAAATTCTAGGCCATAAAAGTTCTTTTAGTTATTAATTCACTACAAACTAGCTATCTTCTGTATAAATTGTAAGAGAAATACTCAATTTTCGCAAGAAATAAAAATGAATGAGCAAAGTACTTTCCCTGCACCTATCCTTTACATATTTTATAAGGAGATGCGTTCAACCACCTGTTTGCTCATTTTCCTATTTTCCTTTTAAACCGACACTTTATTTTCTTTAAAAACTCCTGTTAACATTTTATTTTCCCATAAAATGCAAAGTCCATAATGGAAACTATTCAAACCATTCCATCGATTCATTTATTTTGGTTGTTACGTCCCGAGAGCAGCCTGTCTTTTACCTTGGCCAGAGGCTAAGCATTGCCATTTGACGTGACAATGCAGTCAGTCGTTGGGGTACATTTCCAGTTGACGGCGATGCGGAAGATTTTTTCTTTATTTATTTATTTAAGCGTGGAAGAGTAACAGCTAAAAAAAATAACAATAAATTATGAAACAATAGTCGACAGAAAGCCAATGACAAGACTGTTTTATTAGGTATAGGTCTAAAAGCGATGTTTAGACTTATAATAGAATTTTTGAAAATATTTCATCATAGTTTTTTTTTGTTAGTTTTTTTTTATAATTTTTATAAGTCTAAGGTCAAAAAATCACTAAACATATTTAACGCTGTGTTTACGTTAACATTCTGTCACTGTTTCTTTCTAACAATGTGACAGGGATGATAGCATCCCTGCACTTATCCCTGACTTGTTCTTGCATATTTGGCATAGAAAATCTTTATTACCTATTATATTTTCAAGTGTTAGCTCACTTTTCTCGGGATTGCATTTTACAACTGGTACCATTATTTTCCCAGCCTTTTAATTCACAAGGGGTTCGGGCTGTTTTCTTAAAAAATAGTTTTATTTGAGATTTACCATTTTGGTAGCATTATGCACCATTCTCTAAAGGCTGTTCCTTCTTCTTCTCTAGTCAGCACTGAGTCAGGTTCCATTTTACGGGGTATTTCTGGGACCAGAGTTGAGACCAGAGTTTGAGTTAAGCTCAAAGTAATTAGCAACATTGGGACATGTCGCTCCGTTAATTTCAACTTCCCTTCAACGTATTTAGAACATCATAGTCATAAAACTATGTTCTAAATACGTTTAGGCACTAAATGTGTTTAGTGTTTTTAGTAAAATTGGGTCTTAATATATTTTAGCTAAGCTATCCCATTTAATAACATGTGCAAATATACTAAAGTCACTATCACAGTTAGATGAACTTTCTAATAAATACTAAATACAGCCACGTGTGAGGTCGTAAGTTCGTAGTAGTTAATCATCATATATTGCAACTAGCTCTTATCCTATTAGCAACGGATACCACAACATCGTAGAGGTTTGAGGTTGGATTAAACCAATTACTAGACATAAGTTTCAGTTCGCTTGAGAGGGCTATTACCAAAGTACATTAACCACTTAAGTTTATAATGCATGCATATCTTACGTTCTCAGGGGGACTATTGCGGTCTGAGCAGGCTTACATTTCGGAGATAGTTTAATAGTCACTCATTTTCTGTGAATTGCTTGGAAGGCTAAGCGGTTATACTATAAGTAGTTTATAAAGTCATCCTACTGAACTAATTGTGCTATCTTACTCAAATTACAAATGCGAAATTTTGTGTGGATTAATGGATTCTTGGTTCTTCCACCTCTGGTTGACTGGTAGAGAATGCCTTAAGGCATTAACTCCCGCCTTTGTGCTTTTTGTTGTATAAAGTTTAAATAAATAAATCCTTACTACTCTCTTTCACGATTAAACGGCTGAATGGATCTGGATGAAATTAAATACAGACATAGATTGTAGTGTGAAATAACACATAGGATACTATTTATCTCGGAAAAAATTACGGAGCCCGTAGAAGTTTTCGTGGGATAATATATCGACTTTGTTGCGGACGAAGTCGCGGGCAGAAGCTTGTATAACATAGAATACCTCAGTGAAAGACGACTTTGTTATAGTCTTCGCAGATAACGATAAAAGCTTTAAAATGGGGTGTCAGTTAAGATGGATGAAACTGGTAAGAGATGTGTCCCTAGTGACATCAAACAACAGTTTTACGCTTCGCTACTGAAAGTGTTTAACGTTCGAAGCGATTTCGAATATGTTCCGAAAACCGAGGTGTTATTTTTGTCTCTCTAATGGTTATTACAAGTTATTGGGAGGTAAAATAAACTTGAGGTACAGCAAGGGTCATTAATATTGTCATTAATACAGGAAAAAAAATTAACCAGTGCGTAAATTTTGCCATAATAAACTTCAACACGTTTTATTAAACACGTATATTTTATTTTGATATATCTTAGTACTAAAAAAAAAAGTTATCGCTTACGAAACATGTTTACTTAAAAACCATATTTTATTGTCACTCGGCGCTAGCGCATTCCCCACCCCCTCACCCCAGCCATGCGCCCGGGCGGCGGCCGCGAGTTTTCATTGATAGTATGGCGAATAGATTATGTCCATGTTTTGCTTATTTCAAACTCGGATAAGGATGTTTTTTTTTTTTTATCTAAACACGGAAATGTGTTCTATTACTGACACTGAACTACCAAAAAAAAATTACGCACTAGTTAAAAACTTTTCCTGTATATATTGATGATGATGAAGGGTCATTAATATTGCTTGAAAAGCGACCTATCTTGCAAAAACTTTCAAAGAACTATAAAACACTTAGTACAGAAAGACTTATGCAACATATTTTAAAACACATAATAAGATGTAAATAAACAAATATGAAAACAAAGACTTGCTATGGAAGGAAATTTCCAAAATGTGCGTGTTTTCCTTGAACCATATATTCATAGTCCAAATCAACGAAGTGTCCAAATCTATTCATATCTAATAATTAATCGTGCGAAGGGTTCTATCTCGCATAAATCACTCAAGCATTAACCACGCTTACTTAACACCACGTAAACAGGAAAATTTGTCAAACATGTTTACGAATCTTGGTGTCGAATACTGCCTATTAATTTGTCGAATCATCTCTCACACTACGCCAACTTGTAAATATACCATCACGCCTGTATTCCCCGAAGGGTTAGGCAGAGGTGTACCAATGTACAACACCCACAGTTCACCGGTTCTTTTTTTAGGTTCCATGTAATAGGGGGTGAGCCTATTGCTATTACGAGCACAAATCCTAACTTCGAGCTGCTACTGAGAACTTCATAGACAAACCCATTAACACTTTTTGCTCGACCTGGGAATCGAACCCAAGACCTCTCTACGACCACTAGGCCAACGACGCAGTTGACTTGTAAACGAGTCTATAAAAAAAGTCGTAATAACCTATGGACCGAGAAATCCATTGTCCCTTTCATCCTCTCGTGCCTCGTAAGTAAGCCTTTTATTAAGCCTGTACGCCTTTAGTTATGATATAAATATTATTTGCTTTGATAAATCTACTTGGCTACTGAACCTTGATAAGGTTTCATTTCGGGCCAAGTTTATTTCGGTTTTTATTACTTAGGTACTTCTATTATTATGTGTAGATGCTTATTACCTCATGATAGAGTCAAACATAAGTACTTAAAAGCTTGCTTTTGCCAGCCCATAAAAAAATAAAATTATCTAAGGGGACTATAGTATGTTAAAATCGGTCCAGTAGTCTGGGAGCCTATTCGATACAAACAAACAAAAAATCTTCCCTCTTTATTATATTATAAGTATAGATTTCGGATCACATGCACATTACACGAGACAGAGCAGAAGGGAAACCCATCGCCTTTTATTTTAATTTGAATTCCTAGTGGAATGCACGCGAGTGACAAAAGTTTACAGCCAGTTTGCATTTACATGCAACCTTTTTACTACATACAACGTAAAAAGTAATACAAAAACAAAACAACAACGAATTTAAAGCGTCAAAAAGAGCTCCTCATGAAATAAAAATAGTGAAAAACATAAACAGACAGTCCTCTCTTCTCTCCAACTCATATTTTAGTCGCCTTGAAATAGGATTAAATGCCAGCGCTGTGCAGCAATGCATTCAGAAAAGTGGTAAAAGCTAGCGTCGGAAAATTTGCATACCGCCGTAATAAATTTAAGTGACATGAGAGATATTTTTGGAATTTACGCCTTGGGGAGAAACGCAGACATTTTTTCTATCAAGTTAATTTTCCTTTGAAGGACTAAATATATGCAATTTTCTGAGAAAAATTATATTATACTCGTAGCTATTTCTGCCGCAAAGCAGCGTTGCTCTGTACCGGTTTGAAGGATTGGCGTGTAATTACAGGCACATGACACATTTCAACTTTGTCTCTGAGATGGCAAAGCATTTGCAAGGCTTCTAGTGTTGTGGATGTCTATAGGCAGTGGCAATTTTACATCAGGTGGGTCGCCGGCTTGTAGGGTCCATGGCTTAGGCGTCCAGTGGTCGAGGCACCTGTGGCCGACGCCTCCGATTCGATTAATTTAATTCAAGTCAACTTTTGATCAATTGTAATCTCAGGCACAAAACTGTTTTACAAAAATAATAAAAGTATATTATTTGTAAGTATAATATGTATAGTATTAAATCATAATTATATTTATAACAAAGAAATGCTTATTTTTCTGAGAAAAACTAAGTATCAAACGTGCTGGCGTATAGTCGTAATAAAAACTAAGAAGCTTTTAACCTACCTTTTTATTATTCAAATCAATCCATTTGACCCTAACCTACAAAATAGTAATAAACACAAATCATGTAAATCCATAAACCACCCACGTTTAGTCTATGTAAACCAATATATTCCACACTTAACTGCATCCTATGACGTCAAAAATAGAGCTGGTATAACAATAAAGCGAAAGCATCAAATTGCCATTACGCTTTATAAAGCGCTGGAGCTGGGAGACTGTGGGAGAAACCGAAAGTGTCGGAATGCGCTCGTGACTACCACGTTAGCACGTCAGAGCAACGATCAGTAGCTTATTAACACGTTCTTACTCATCTATACTAATATTATGAGGAGGAAAGATTTGTGTGTATGTATGTAACGAATGAACACAAAAACTAATAAACTGATTTAAAAAAAAAAAACATCATGAATGAAAAATGAGAATGCTACATTATCCCTAATTAACATAGGCTATATAACATAACGCTACGACATACGGGGGCGGGGCAGTAACCAAAGACTTAACTTAACGCTGGTGAAATAAGCCACGCGGATGAAGTCGCGGATAGTCCGCTAGTAATTATATTATACAGAGGAAACATATGTATGTATGTATGTGTGTATGTAACGAATAAACTCAAAAACTATTAAACCGATTTCAAAAATTCGTTCACCATTAGAAAGCTGGATTATCCTTGATTAACATAGGCTATATAACATCACGCTACGACTCACGGGAGCGGAGCAATAACCAAAGACGTAACTTAACGCGAGTGAAAGCCACGCGGATGAAGTCAAGTTGTTCACTAGTTTTTCATATATTTTGTTTGTTTGTTTTGACATGCTCACGTAGGAATGTCTAACAAAATGATTGCGAAAATAAGTTGATATTTTTGTCTTTATTTGTTTACTCTATTTTGGGCAAGTGTCAACTACAGTGTAGTACAAATACCTAGTCCTTTGTAGGTAACAGAACTTGTTTGTGTTTGTGAAATTTGTGTTTGATATTTTATGATGTAAGAGTTCTTGAATGAGTCTTCGACGACAATACTGCCCTGATAACAAAGAATGCAGTAATCGACATTTTTGAGATTTTCACTTTTTTCCAGAAATGGCATCCCAGTTCATGTACATGAAAAAAAATTATTTTCATAAAAAAATTCACTCGAAGTATGTTTTTTATGATATGATTTTCGCCGTACTTGCATGAAAACTGCTTCAATGATAAGAAAAAACGCAGTATTAAGCATGATCTAAGAAAGAATGCAGTACTTGCAAGAATACCCTAAAACAGAATGCAGTAATATCCACTACTTTATTATTTTGTTTTACATCCAGTAGACAAATTGCTAAATTAAAACGCAGTACTCCACATTACTGTATTTAAGTGTAGTAAAGATTTTCGAAGTCGTAGCCGTAGTCGCAGCAGTGCGATCCATTGCCGCGTTTTGTCTTAGTAAATCAGTTCGGCGACGTCATTCGGTGGAGTAATACGAATACGAATTTGCAAAAACATGTTTTTTTTATTTCACCCTAATGCTGCATATTATAAGAACATAAAGTAGGTTTTTAACATACGTATAGTTTACTCAATACTTTATTTGCATTCCACGATGTAAAAACTTAGGTCGTAGCTAAGAGACTAAAAAAACCTTAACCTTAAAATGCACATATATAAATCGTTGAGAAGACACAGTACACTTCAACTTCGTTCCGAGCATATAATAATGGCAATAATTACTAAAAAAGAATGCAGTAATCAACTTGTGCTAAGACATAATGCAGTAATACGCGCAAGTGCTGCGTTTAGTTTTAGTATCCTGTGACTCGGTAACGACCCGACACTAAACCGAAACGCAGTAATACGTATTATAATTGCATATATTAGTAAATTAAATAAAGGAAAATTATCTTGTAAAAGCTTGATTTTTTTCCGATTTTTTTGATATATAATATGGCCAATAAAATACGAACAACTTGCTCAGATCATATGAAATATGTTTTTTGCGTTTATCTCGGAACCGCCATTTTGCGATTACTGCATTCTTAGTTATGACGGCAGAATAGTATATCTGCTTCAAATAATAATTTATGTAGGTATTACCGAAAGTTAACAAAGAAGAAAACGTGTTTGAGTTTTTAGTTACTACATTAAACGAACAATTAACTTGGTTTTTGTAAAATATTTTTAAGAAAAGTTTATCTGCAAAACTGTACCTAATATTTATGTAGTTTCGTCCCTCGTAAAACCTCTTTATTGTTACTAAGATTACTTGATTAAAGTTAACTGAAGTACCAAAACCAGTTAATAAGAGTTTAAATATAGTTTTCAGTAGCAACAGTATACAAATATCGCCACTCATGCATAAGGTTGTCGGATGTCGAAACCGGACAAGTAGGTACATTCCATTGGGACTTTATCAATTTATATGTACTTTCAAAGTTTATTTCGGACATTAGTCGCACCGGTGAAGCAAACATAGTGAGGAAACCTGGACTTATAATCAATGTAAGTCTATAATCGCTAATCTGCCTTCAACGGAAGATAATCAATGCTCGTGCCTTCTCTGTATGAGAAGAGGTCTTTGCCCTGCAGTAGGACAATAGTAGGCTAATATTTTTATTTATTATTTGAGTTTTCAGCACGTCGCTGTTACTATATGTTAACTAACTTTATTAACGCATCGTTAGCGACACTTGTTATCGTCCACTAGAAATTTTCGTCACGTGAAACGCATTTTTAGTCATGTTATTTCGTTTAGCATTTGGTCACAGAATATCGGAATATGCCACCAAACTGGTGACCAACAAGCGATATCATTAAAATTTATTTGAGCTGTGGCTTTTGTGGTTTTCCGTGTAACTTTCAGAACAGTATGACATTTTGAATCTCCGAATCGTAAGCCATAAAAATGCGTGACATTTCCTTGAAAAATTAATTAATTTGCTAAAGTTAACGAATGTCTACGTTTGTCCAATAAGGGGAAAATAGAAAACGTGTTTCCTTAAAAAAGTCTTTATAAATCTACCTTCCGCTCGCGACTTCGGCCGCGTGAATTTTGTTACGGATAACTAATTGTTTCATAAAAAAATATAACTTAAAGCATTCAGTTAAACACAGTCTAGATCGCTCAGAAATCAGCATTTGATTTTGAAAATTCTTTTCTAATAAGGAATTAGCTAAAGAATTTTCAAAAACAGACTAGTAGTTCCGAAGAATACCGTGTTCAAATAAACTAACAAACTCTCGTAATTAATATCTTTCTTTTTATCTTTTGTTTTAATTGCATGTAGGAACATATTAGCCCTGTTTACTTGGTATTTTAAATTCTATCAAAGTTAAGAAGGTATACAAAGTGAGAATAAAGAATTAATACAAAAAAAGAGAGTATAGCTAGACAAGTTAAGACTCCTTAGTCTGCAGTGAACGTACGACTTTACCCTAAGTTCAAATAATAAGTGCCAGGAGACATGTTAGCGGTGGAAAATTCTGTTGTTTTGGTATATTTAATGAGAAATAAACCACCTTTTGCTTTAATGAAATGATAATTTAGGGACACATTAAGAGGGCGTTCACAAGGACGAAACTTGTGTACGTCTGGCCTACGCTAGTATAAGCGTAGTAGCGTAGCGTGCGTGAGTTGCGTGTTAGAATATATCAAGCGGATAAAAAAGGACTTTTTCTACTAAGTACCTACTAACTTCTGCTAGCATGGTTTTATTCACGCGCGTTCAGGTACATCCTTGATTACTGCTCCGCTCCTAAAAGTGGTAGCGTGATGTTATAAAGCCGATAATATTCCTCATGAATTTGACCGTCAAATACAGATGATTTCTTTCCAATACGACTGGTTATTCCAGATATTAACGCGTTTGATCAAATAAACAAACAAAACAACTTTTCTGCTTTATTATATTAGTGTACATAGCAAGATGTGCTTACGCTGAAATGAGATATTGTATAACGGGAAAATTTAAAAAGAAAAAGCTGTTATAAAGTTCAGTGTTTATCTTAACCTATTTAATATTATAAAACATGAAAATTACTTAGTGTTTTTATTTGAACGCGCGTTCGAAACTACTTGTTTGATTCTGAAAATTAATTCCTACGTTTTCCCTGAGTACCTACTATATTATATTTTACTAGCTTTTGCTCACGGCTTCGTTCGGTTACGCCTTTGGTTACTACCCTCGCGTGTGTCGTAGCGTGATAACAGCCTTTTTTTTTTTATAGACGGGTAATCATCAAATAACTTCCCCCGCCCTGGGCGGGGCGGGAGGGAGTGTCAGACTTTTACTGACTAAAACCCGTCTATGTTCCTTTCATGTGCCCTTTGCGTTCCGGGGGCGCGGTATCTCTTTCGAACAACCCGCAGCCCCGGCAGGCATCGGCCCTCAGTGGCCCCATCCAAGTTTGCTGACATCTCTTTGAGGCGCGCGTGGAACACGAACGCGCCGTCGACACGGTCTGTCGCTAGTGAACGTACGGACGGTGAGCTACCCATTGCTCACCGTCCACAGACACGCGTCTACGGTGGCCGGGAGTCGTCTCGCGGCTCCCGACGCCCGGAGCGTCTACCGCGGCGGCCGCTGGGACGGGGGATTGTCCTCTCCCTCTCCCGTCCCGCCGCCTCCTTCTCTAGCATTACTGCTTCGCAGAAGGAGGCGACTGCTTCCCATTCCCTCTCGCTCCGGACCATGGCCTGAACCAGTGCCGGACGCGAGAGGTCGCCGCCGCCGATGGCCGCCACGAGGACTCGGCGATGCTCCGTCCAAGCGGGGCAAACCGCCAAAGTATGCTCAACCGCGTCCTCGGGGCGATCCTCGCAGTGGTAACACCCGGGCGTTTCCTCCCGCCCGATGAGGTGCAGGAACCTCCCGAACTTTCCATGTCCGGTGAGGACCTGCGTCAGGCGGTAGGTGAGGGCGCCGTGGCGCCGCTCTAGCCACTCCTCAAAGAGGGGACTTACCGCCTCAATCAAGGCGTGCCCTGCACGAGGTTGCGACAGTCGCTCTCTCCATGTCGCCATGAGATCGAGCCGGAGGTCCGTCCGCTGGGCGGCAATTTGCCGCGGCAGCGGAGTTTCCCCCCGGCCTAGTGCCTCCGCGCGCCACTCGTGTAGGCGCGCGAGGACCAGCGCCTCCAGATCCCACGGCGGCAATCCGGCAAGGAGGCTCGCTGCCTCGCCGGAGATCGTGCGGTATCCGCGGATGACCCTTATGGCGATCACCCGCTGGGACGCGTTCAGGTAATGGGCGGCAAGCCGCCTCAAGCCCCGCGCCCACACCGGGGCCCCGTAAAGGGCCATCGACCGCACGACCCCCGCGTAGAGCCTCCGGCAGGAGGCGTTTGGCCCCCTCAGGTTGGGCAAGAGCCGCTTGAAAGCAGCCCCAGCCCGTGCCAGCTTGGGAGCCAAACATCGGAAATGCTCCACGAAGTTCCACCGGCTGTCGAGGACAAGTCCCAGGTACTTCATCGTCGACCCGACGCCGATGGAAACCCCTCCTACCGTTATTTGGGATCCCGAAGGTGGCGCGTTCCGAAGCCCATGAAAGCACAGGACCTCGGACTTGTGCAAGGCCACCTCGAGACCCAATTGCCGGATTCTCTCAACGACTATCGCAACCCCGCGTGTCATAAGGTCGGCCGCCGCCTCGTGCGACCTCCCCTGCGCCAGGACCAATGTGTCTTCCGCGTAGCACACTACGCTGGCGCCCTCGGGGAGGTCAGCACGTAGCACCCAGTCGTAGCCGATGTTCCACAGGAACGGCCCCAGCACCGATCCCTGCGGAACACCGCACGACATCTCTCGCCGGTTCCATTCACCATTTCGACCAGGGTAGATCACGGCTCTATCACACAGATAGGCCCCGACCACCCGACGGAGGTAGTTCGGCACCCGGTGATACCGGAGTGCCTCCCTAATGCAGGACCAGGGCAGGGAGTTAAACGCGTTGGCGATGTCCTACGACACCGCCAACAGCCCCGCCCCGGGATACAGCATCCCCCGTCGAGAGAGCTCTCACGCGCATGATGGCATCCACCGTAGAGCGCCCCCTGCGGAAGCCGAACTGGCAGTCCGCAAGGTCCGGCCCCATCCCAGACAGGTGCCCGACGAGGCGGCCCGCAATCACTCTTTCAAAGAGCTTACCCACCTCGTCGAGCAGCACGATGGGTGGGTAGTTCAGGCTTATTCGGGGTTTTATTAAGAAAACGATTTCCGGCTACATTCATTATCAATCATGTGTAATCATGTGTAACAGCCGTGGCTTCAGTACAATGTCTATTTTGTATGATAATAATAACTATCGTGTTTTGTCAAACTAACCAAAGTTGTTTCATTTACTAGAATGTCCTTTATTTCATAAAATACACTATAATAATCATCAAATAATACTTAAGTAAACTGTTCAAATAAACAGTAATATTTATAACAATAAAATGTATGTTACTGTTAAACAATCGAATAACCTAATAATGGCTTTTTACAAATGTTCAATATACAAAACTAATTACACGAATAATATCGCAACAAGATTTTACTGTTGCCGTCGAAAATATAAATTTACACGAACAATATCGTAAGTGACATTGCTGACCAGAGGTTAACCTACACAAATATAGTAAAATGCGTCCAGCTAAATTATAACGAAGCTCTTGGGACTACTTAAATATTGTTGAAATAACCAGATAGCTAAAAAAATTAGCTTCCATATGCTATGTAAAAAGTCTCTGATACTTGTTGTTTAATGGAGTTATTAAGGAAAAATAGTTTTTTATTTTTCCTGAACATTTACACTTTTACGATTACCGGATTATTCGCGGGGGGCGTCGATATTATAAAAATAATTAAACAACAGAAAAAACACACTTTTCATTTTTCTTGATATTATAAAAATAATTAGAGACCCTTTTTACGGGTCCCTTAAGAGCGCGTATACAGAAAGTGGGCAACGTCGCAAACAGCTGTCAAATATTTCCCTGTTTTGATTAATTTGTCAATATTACTCTATGAAAATAAGAAATATGGCTAGAATATTAATAATGAATTGCAATTAAAACACTGAATTTGATGTTGTAACCGTTTTAGGTGCAAAAAAGGCATTTGTAAAGTTTCCAAATACCTTTTTACATCTAAAACTAAATATTCGGTGTTACGATATTAATTATTGCATTTCATAATCAATATTCTAGTTCATTAGTTAGCCATATTTCTTATTTTCATACAGTAATATTGACAAATTAATTTAAACAGCGAAATATTTGACAGCTATTTGCGACGTTGCTCAGTTTCTGTATACACGCTCTTAACACAAAGTCGCGGAAAAACTCTAGTCTTCATATACGATAAAAACAATGATACAACATTTGCACATAATTTATTTACTTAGAGACATAACATAAACAAACATTGCCACATGAAATCTATAAATCCTTAATATCAGAGATCAATGTCACCAGCATTACGATCACGAGCGGTGACGTGACGATCGGCCATCTCTTGTTGAACGGAACCCGAATAAAAGCGAGGCTTTATGTCAATATTGTTTTAATGTTCCGAGATTCGGGAGCGTTTGAATAATAAATTGCTCGCCCTTTTTGTTGTTTTTCTTCGGGAAAATTAATTTTCTTATTTTTCTTCTTCTTCTTTGCTTGTTTGGTTCGGACAAATAAGTAGGTAGTCAAATTATTGGGCGAAGTTGTGTTGGGAGGAAAAGAATCAACTGTTTTTAGAACGTTTTGATTGACAAATTGGCCTTTACTGGAAACTTCCTGAATA
Organism: Caradrina clavipalpis; assembly: GCA_932526535.1. Lineage (NCBI taxonomy): Eukaryota > Metazoa > Arthropoda > Insecta > Lepidoptera > Noctuidae > Caradrina > Caradrina clavipalpis. The sequence continues at coordinate 7,859,824 of OW052103.1, forward strand.
TTTCATATTTAAAAACTAAAAGTAGGTACACCGTTATCGTACTGACCGATAGGTCAATATATCACAAACTACCTATTTTATATAGAAATCTGTAAAGCTAAGCTGTCAGTGATGTATTGTGGTCATTGAGAATCGATCAGCCTCGTATAAGCTGTTAGTAACCTTTCGCCAACCAAGTAGGCTAAAAACGATGGCCTGCTGATAAAAATTCTCAGATACGTATTTATAAATAACTAGCTTTTGCCCGCGACTTGTTCGAGACATACACATTGACATAAAAATGTTATTATCCAAATATCAAGATGCCTTTTTGGCCCAATCGTAATGAAATACCATTAGTATTGGTTCAGTGATTTTACCGTGATGAAATAACAAACAGACAGAGTTACTTTAACATTTATAATAATTATCGGTGAAAAGTGTGGATTCGCCCTAGGTTATTTTGGCCTATTCTACCTATTACACATAGGTTAGCAATAGTTTCATGATTGACTGGCTAAAACACAACGTACAACGGAACTAACATACATAATATGTAAGCACAAGCACCAAGCATTAAGTATTATGTCCGCCTTTGTACGGTGTATAAACACACATTTGTGCATAAAGTTTTAATAAATAAATAAATAAATAATATGTATAGAAATTATATATTATAGAGAGAGTAGTGGTGCCTCATAAAGAACTTTTCAACTAAGTGAATGTAATAAGGACTTAAGAGAGGTCACTTTTGGGCTGACGAAGTTACGGCCACCAATATTTTTTTGTTCTGGAAATCAGTCTGTATTATTATAGCAATAAGGTATAGGTTATGCCTTCCCACGCCTGTGATATTTGACCGCATATGCCAAAGGGTGACGGAGTTCAGACTCAGAGGATTACGAAGATATGCGGTGAACCATATCATTCCTATTTCTGTCGTCAGGCAGCTTTGCTGTGTTCTGGTTTGAAGTTAGTATAGACAAATGGGACTTTTTATTGATGTCTCTAGGCTATTCCGAAAATTCGTAACGTATTAAAAAAAAAAATCTCTTTAGATAGTGTGCATAACTCAAAAAATGATTAGGAAGAACTTGTATTTCACTAGGTAAGTAGGCAAAAAATAGCCCTCAAATAGCTCTCTGGGATAACGTAACTTGCTATTAAAGAAATAATGTTCAGAATCAAACCAGCAGAACCGAATATTTTATTTTAAAAACCAATCATACAAAATCTTCAACTTTATAATATCCCAGTGCATTATGGAAAAAAGGGTCAAGTCAATGACCTCTTTACTCCACATTTCCTAGTTGAACCTTACATTTATACCACACAAACCGCGAAACTCCGGCAATCATTTCCGTATTGTAAATTATATCTTCCCATATGATTTGACATAAAGTTCAAGGATACCCTCTTATTTTCTTTCATTGAACACGATGAATTGGGGCCATGCTTAAGAAGTTTTTTTTTATATATTGAAGATGTATGTTTTTACCTACATAATACTAATAATATTTTTTTTTTTTTTTTTGCCCAAAGAGCTGGCAGCATTACCAAGTGGTATGGAAATGCTTATTCTTTGGCCCAAGAAAAGGCCCGTCTTCTGGTCATGTGAAGAATCGACCAGTCGCTTAGCGATGTCCTGAAAGACTAGATGAGCGCTCGGCTTAGTGCCCTAGTGTGTGAACTTCTTACAATGTTTTTACCTAATTACAATAAGAAGAGAATTCGGCAGTTATTATCCTTAGTCTATACTAATACAATAAAGCTAAAGAGTTTGTTTGTTCCAACACTTCAACCTCCGGAACTATCTCTTGGCTTGATTCCAAAAAATATTTCGTTAGTAATAAGTTTCATTATCCCTGAAGGCTATACAAATATTTTATTATGAAAAATTTGGGGTCCGTAAGAAAATTACGCGTCGGATTCACGGGCAATATATAGTGTTAAACAAATGAGTTTTTTTTTACTAATATCTTTTTAAAATACACATACATACATACACTCACGCCTTTGTCCCATGGGGGTAGGCAGAAACCACAGAACGCCACTTACATGCTACTTTCGCCTCGTTCACGTTCATACATCTGGTCACAAAAGCACACCATTCACGTCTTTTTAAAATATTTTGATTCAAAATCAAAATATTTTAAAAAGACACTAGTAAAAAAAAAGTAAAAAAGTAAAAAGAAACTGCATCTTAAGTAAAAAGAAAGTGTTTTAACACGAGACGGGAAGTGTTCTGTTTTCTGTACGCACTGCATGTTTTATGCATGCTCATATCAAGAAGGAAAAATTGCTAGTAAACTGCACGAAAAATTTAATCAAAATGAAATATAAGCTCCTATGAAAAGGCTTGGTGTTATTTTATTAGAAAACCTACAGCCACATATGAAGACATAAAATACTTTAATAAAGAAATTATTATTTTTGATGGATGAAGATTGATCATATTGATTATTCAGATTAATATCTGAATCGATTACAACGCCGTGTGTTACTAATATTGACTATAGGTATTAGAAGAGGAGGGATCTTAATTATAGGTATGATCTGCCCAGGTTCTTATAGATACTACTTATTTACTAATTCTAATCGTACTGCTAGTATAAGTGCAATCACGCCATACGGCTAAATGGATTTGGATGAAAGGTATAGAGATAGATAGAAGTCTGGAATAACTTTCGAAAAATGTACATTTTCTATAGGATAATACATTATCTATGGCGAGGTCGAAGTCGCAGGAGGAAGCTAGTAGTTCATAATACTTGAATTAACAAAGTGTCATCGAAAAGATCATCAACTGTAACACAGGTTAATTCCTAGCACAGGGCTGGGGCTTGCTCTGCTCTCCGTTCTTGCATGCCTAAGACTCTGTCTTTTATACTGCTGTAGTATATAAGTTCTTTTATACTCAACTTTTTTGTCAATAAAGTATTATTATTAATGTAATGTAATGTAATTCTCTCCTCTCATCACTGTCTTTTGGAAATATGCTCAAGAGACTGGCGACAATGCCACAATGACTGGAAAATGTAATAACCCCACTACTAAAATGTTAATTACAAGTAACTACTGATCAGCCTAAATACAAATTTTAAAAGGGCTATTCCCGATTCGATTAACGAGCCACCCAGCACAGTGACATTACTATGCAAATTTATGCCTATTTTTGATGATGGAGCAAAAATCAAATTTGGTTCAGATCGTGGTTTTTGAATATGTAAGTACGAGTATGAAGCTAGTTAACATATAAATGAGGTTTACACCCATAACATGAATAAGTCATTGTTGAAACTAGAAAGAATAGCTATAAAATTTGACAACAATCTAGAATGTCTTGGTTTGAGATGAATAAATATCATTTGATCGGTTTGAGACCAATAAAATATGATTGCGTTCATATGAATTCGGGGACTAATCAATTATGTGTTATTTGGCGGGCTGTGAAGGTCGATGGGGTACAATAGGTGACATACAGCTGAATATTTTGTTACTACGCAAAGTCATTGCATTGTCTGTGTTTTATTAACCGTACAATGTTTAACTAGTCTTGGTTTGGACCCGAAGGGTGTTCCCTCGAATGTTCGATGGTCCTGAAAGAACGATTGCCCGGAAAATGTTTGCCCAAATGAACGATTGCCAGAAGCCCGTTAAAATTTTCGGTCCTTCGATCAAAAGTGCATTCGGGGAACAGATTAACAACCACCTGTTATCATACTTATCAACGAAAAAGCGAATTTCATTCAGAAAAGTTACGTGTTGTTTTACCTTCGTTCAGAGAAGAACCTAGTGTGAATATAAATGATGACGATTACATCTTTTGTGTGAAAAACCCTTAAAACACAATCAGAATACTATAGCTTTTTAGACTTAATCTGAAAACTTTGTCTTGAAAAGTACTATGCGGTTTTAAAATTACATTTTAAGTGTTACGGTTATATAGAAGATTAAGTTAAAATAGGGTTTTACACGGATAATTGGATGCTTTCGCAATTTGATTAAAACTTCTAACTTTATTTGCAATCGCAGTGGTATTCACCACCTTCGAATAAATTCCGATTAAATTACTTGGCAGAACATTTTGTGGAAATCTTGTTTCATTTTTAAATATTAAGAGTATGCTTAGATGGTTCGGTCATGTTGAGAGGATGAGTGAAAGGCGACTAACGAAAGGGATTTATATGGCAGATGTGAGTGGCAATGCCGGGAGGGGACGCCCTAGAAAGACCTACCTTGACCCTATCGGTAAGGTTCCTCAGAAAGGTCAGGTGCGCAGTTCTCGTAACCGGCGTGCTTGAATGACCAGATGTATGAATGTGTACGAGGCGAAAGGAGTGTGTAAGGATCGTAGCAGGTGGCGGTCCGTGGTTTCTGCCTACCCCCATGGGAAAAAGGCGTGAGTTTATGTATGTATGTAAATTGTAGCTATATACCTCGCAGTATCACCCGCGTTTTAAGTTACATCTTTAGTTACTGCTCCGCTCCCGTTGGTAGCGTAATCTTTACTTATTGACACTAATATAATAAAGAGGAGCGATTTGTATTTTTGTATGTAGGTAACGAAAAAAAGTAAAAAATACAGAACCGATTTCAAAAATTGTTTTGTCGCTAGAAAACTACATTATCCCTGAGTAACATAGGCTATATAACATCACGCTAGTCAAATCAACGCTTGGTGAAATAAGCCACGCGGTAAAGTATGTGAAGTTGTAGGAGATAATATCTGGATTTACTGAACTGATTTTGAAAATTCTTCTACCCATAGAAAGCCCTGTTATTTTTAAGTGTCATGAACTATATAACATCACGCTACGACACACGAGAGCGGAGCAGTAATCAAAGGCGTAACTTAACGCGGGTGAAATAAAGTCACGCGGACGAAATCGAAGGCTGAAGTTAGTGTTCTATATAGATATAACTAGCTTTTGCCCGCGACTTCGTCCGCGTGGATTAATAGTTCCCGTTCCCGGGGGATTTCCGGGATGAAAACTATCCTATATCTTTTCTCGGGTCCCAGACTATATCTGTACCAAATTTCATTGAAATCGGTTCAGTGGTTTAGGCGTGAAGAAGAGACAGACAGACTGACAGACAGACAGACAGACAGAGTTACTTTCGCATTTATAATATTAGTAAGGATTATACTATTCTCTTGTAAAACAGGTACAATATTGACTTGTATGGTTTAATTAAAATAAAGGATTTACCTTTGACTTATAAATTATGCGAATCCAAAAGAACAAAGAAAATATTTTTGAAATGAACTTGCAGCTATTTTCGTCTTTCTTTCAGCTAGCTTAGAAGCTAAATCTTCACACAAAGCTCTGTTGTTATTTTAAGAAAGTTATAAAAATCTAAAATATTTCGGACGTCATTTCTGTACCTTTGTTCTCCTTTGTAATAAATTCTCGTGGTATTTTATGCTTCATCACGCTTTTCAGCTGATTTTGTTTTGTCTAAAAAGCATTATGATTTACAGCCGTTTAAATAATTCTTTGATCAAGTCGTTTTTTACTAACTGCTAAGACTATCAGTGTTAGTATCTTGATGAAATATTTGAAGCCATTTATTTTTTGGAAAATTATAGACGTACCGTACCGAATTATCGTACGTTTTAAACCCCCGACCCAAAAAGTTATAAGTCTGACGTGTCTGTATGTCTGTCTGTAGACTCTTAAATGTAGTAGTAGATATGTTTAATCAAAATCGGTTCAGCCGTTTTAAGGTTATCAGCTTTTTTGGTAGCTGCGGTAAGGATTTTATTTCTCTGTCGGGGGTTACTATTTTAATTATTTCGCTTATATTGGGAGGTACGGTTTCTCTGAGTGCTATATTGGTACTGTATTGTATTATTATCAAAACATTTGGGATCCCTCCAAAAATTAAGGTGAGTGAAGCCACGGCCAAAAAGTAGGTAGGTTAAATTCAGTAAAATTAAACAATAATTACCTACGTAAGTACAAACACAGAGGCCTTAAATTTACCAATACTACTTATCAGCTAAAATCATATTATTAGTCTCAGTTAGAAGCCTAGGGAAGTCTCACGAGCGTTCTAACGCATGGTTACCGGTATTGTCTGGTTAATTGGATAGTGATCGTCAGATATCTTGGTACCTACTTGTATGTACCGAAACAATATTATGTTTAGCCCTATCTAGTTGAAATAGAAGCCTTAGGTAAACCGTTGCTATGTTAAATAATAATGTGTTTATTTGTGGTCTAGCTGTTCTTGCGGCTTTGTTCACAAGACTGTGTATTATTTTGATTATAAAAATTTATAGTCCATAGATTGAACAGGCATATAGAATATGTTTGTAATGATCAGTTTATGACTGGTAGTATTTGCGTTATGTTCCAACATTCATTCAGACAAACAATTAACTATAAAAGAAAATTATATTATCTGCATAAGAATCATTCCCATTTTTCAAAATATTTAGTTTTCAGTTCTGACTTCATTACGAATTTATTATAATATTACCTATCTATAGTTTACTTATCGACTTACTTTACCAAAAGTTCACTATATCATTGGTGCTTATTTAGGAAAAACATTGACATCCAAATATTTTTATAGTAAAAGACTTTTCATGAAAATATTTGGATTTGGGTAGTATTTAGTGGGCTCTTTTAGCTGCATTATGATAAAAGGCGTTACAATTTAAGCGCACTTATTCCCCCACACAATATTCTGTTCAGTATTTAATTAAATCCTAAATGATCACCGTGGGAGTGTACAGTGTGAAGCGAAGCTGCAGTACATAATGCTATGCAAATGCATTCAAACTGAATTGTTGATGTAAACTATGTAAAGTTGGAGAAGTCGTAAAAGTTGACGTCGCGAATCGCGTCGCGACGTCAACTTTGCAAAGATGAAATTTTAGTTTTCATCGGTTTTAATATTGGAAGGCACTTATAGTAAATTCGTCTGCAGCTTTGTTTTTTTGTAATATTTGCAAAGTTAGAGCTTTATAGATTTGAAATATAATGTTGGTTAACTTTCCTTTTACTTGATCAAAATAATAAAAAAAACCCCTAAGGGTTAAGCAGAGGTGTACCAATGTACACCCACAGTTCGCTGGTTTGTTTAAGTCCTATGTAATAGGAGGCGAGCCTATTGCCATTATTTATTTATTTAAACTTTATGCAACAAAAAGTACAAAGGCGGACTTAATGCCGATGACTTGTTGCATTAACCGTCCACATGCATTTGTTTCCGGTTAAATAATTAAATGATGCCCCATTTTGTCAAAATGTGTTAAAATATGAATAATAGGTTGCAACGTATATAATTTGAACTTTATTTATTAAAACTAAACTTCTAAGAAAAAACGAATACTTGTCTTACATACCAAAGCGCGTTTATATCTTCGAAAAAAAATGTTTTCGTTTTCTCATTGTCAATGGTTTTGCGGCCTAATGAAAAACATACATTCAAAATTAACGTTTGTCAACTTATAAACGACTTGTCAGTTTAAATTGAATGCAGACTTAACAATTTATTCTTTAGTCTAGACGTAGGTTACAAATAATTTAAAGAAAGCGAAGACATTATTTTATCAATTTGTCATCCTTTATTGTTAACAAGGCTTTTGATAACGTGACTTGAAAAATTAAAATATAAAGGTCCCCAGCTAGGGCATAAAACTTATAAACTAAGTGAAAGCACGCTAAGGGCACCGACAGTGGGGTATGGATCTCGACTTAGGGCGTCCTTGGGTTAGCACATCAAAGGGACAGGCTGAATTGAAATCTAAATCTTATCTAGGTAATACGATCTGTTGTAGACAAAGAGTATTGAGGAGTTGATGAAAGAGAGAGAGAGAGAGTAAGTGAGTAGAAAGTAAAACAAATAAATCATATTAATATTTGACTATCTGGACTGGACCGATTTTGGCAGGATTTTCGCTGGCAGATGATATTCAATGTTATAAGGAGTAACTGCCTTCTTCTACTATAAAAAAGATAGGGTTTTGCGCAAAAAAAAAACCGCAGAAAACCGACTTTTAAGCAGACAAAGTAGCGGACATAAGCTAATCTGAAATATAAATCAAAGGCTGTACTGCGCGCCATCGGTTTTTATTTCCCGCTCAATAATTTCTGTAAGGATGTAGGTACGTTGGTACTCAGGTATAACATACCTGCTATCGGGTTCTGTCAGGTATTTACGAGGTACCTACCTGTTATTGATCTAAGGTGAATGGAACGCACAAGGTTCATTTTTCCGTGCAAATTGAAAACGTAAATAATGTGAACTCGTTTTTGTAATCGATGCTGACAAATATTAATATTGTGTAGTTTTTGTTGTACCTTTTCGCATAGGTATTATGACCTTAACTGTACCTGTACAGTCATGTATACTTACATTTGAATTCTATTCAATGCTACGTCTCTTTGCGCATTCCTTAGTGCACTTAACAGTAGAAGAGAGAATTAAAAAAATAAAATAAATAAATAATAAATATCTTGGTTATATCTTCTTCTTATTATGGTAACCGGACAACTGATATACATACTTATATAATTTATAAATACATACATATTATAGATAAAGCACACCCAGACACTGAACAAACAATCATCCTCATCACACAAAGTTTGTCCTGGGTGGGAATCGAACCCACGACCTCCGGCTTAGCAGTCAGGGCCACTAACCACAAGACCAACAGGCCCGTCAATTACTTCAATGATACAACCTGTGAATGATGGGCCCAATAAGATTGTGTATCGAGTACTCAATGTGCTCGCTGTACCTACTGCGACGAACAGTGGGTATTGATAACAGGAATTGATCGGACTATAGATTACACTTTGTTATTAATTAAAACTTAGAATCAGTACATTTTCCATTATATTCTCTAATATAATGGAAAATTCAACCTATTCAACCCTAATCTCTTCAAAGTTAGAGTGAACAGGCTTCTTCTGGGTAAGCTCACTTTATTGTTGACTTTGTCTACGACACTTCTGACTCAAACTAGAGTCAAGAGCTCACCCATATCGAAATAATAAATAATCTTAAAAATAAATAAATGTCTCTACATTCTTTCGACATTCTGACATGTGATCTCCATGAGGGCAAGTCAAGTACGCCAGAGATATTATACCCCACAAGTGTATACGCAAACACCACTTCTTCTTCCCTCACTCTCGTAGTAAGATGAGACGGCAATCCGACACGACCGGAAAGAGATTAGGCGCAGGACTAATAACACTTTTACCCAACCCGGAACTCAAGACTTTATGTTCAACAGTCACGCTTGCAACCACTGGGGCAGTGAACGTCTAGATATTAAGCATAGGACAGACATTCTTCTTCTTCTTAGCATTTCGATGACAAACTATAATAATATTATTGGTATATTATATTGTTGCGGCCCAGAATTTGGCCACTTTGACTGCGTTGTCTGTGGCAGCCATTAAATCTTCCTGCGTGCAGCTGTTAGGGCACGCAGGGCACGATATGAGATAGGCCATCGTTTGTGCTATACCGCACAGACAGCTGAAGCCGCTACCGTCACCGAATCCCCACCTAAACAAGTTGTCTTTGCTCCGACCGACCTGAGTTCGGAGTCTATTTAAAGATTTCCGGATCGGCCATGGCAGTTCATGTCCAGGTGGAGGATTCTCTGCAGGTGTCACGAATGGCTTTGGACAGACATTAAGGTTGGCATTATTATTAATTAACTAGTAGTTATTTTATAGAGTACGACCGAGCTACCAGCGATTTTCGTCCGCGTGGCTTTTTTCACCCGCGTTGAGTTACGTCTTTGGTTACTGCTCCGCTCATGTGGGTCGTAGCGTGATGTTAGCCTATGACACTCACAAATAATGTGGCTCTATATGGGTAAACGAATTTTCGAAATCGGTTTAGAAGATCCAGAGGTATCCCCATAACCTTACAAACTTTTGCTCTTAAAATACTAGGTACCTATCAAATTAAAGCGTTAATCGAGGCACTAAAATTAGAATGTAAGCTTACCATAAATTGCTACAGAACATTAGCATTTACATCTAAAGATTAAAGTGTAATTTTGTCTGTTAAATATTTAGTTTTTAGTTTAATAGAGAGATTATACTCAATTATTCGAATTCTCACCTTGACTTGCAACCTTTAGTGGATCTCTAAAACCCTTTAAATGGTCATATTATTCACGTAATTACTTTTAAATGGTTTATGAATTAGTGAAATAAGGTTAGAAATATTTTGATGACATGAAAAGTTAAATTAAGTTAATGCACAAAATGGCAATAACTGAGGTAAATGTTATTAGAAGTACCACTTGTAATTTTTGGCTACCGAATAAATAAATATAATGTACTAGCTTCTGCCCGCGACTTCGTCCGCGTCACAGTTGATGTGTTATCCTACGGGTACCGTACATTTTCCCGGGATAAAAAGTAGCCTATGTGTTATTCCAGACTATAATCTATCTTTGTGCCAAATTTCATCCAGATCCATTCAGCCGTTTAAGCGTGAAAGAGTAACAAACATCCATCCATACATCCATACATACAAACTTTCGCCTTTATAATAGTATAATGTATTTATAGTGCAAACGACAGCCTGAATAGTACCCTATAGATAGTCACATAAAGAGGCATACAAACTGGAGCGACATTTTTTGTCGTGTCGGAAGAAAGTATCGCCACAGGGTGTTCGATTTTCGTTCTAGTAAGAGAAAATTCGTACCTACAGGGTTTACGTGTGTGAAAGAATATTCTTTCGACAGGAAATCGCGTTCTACTTTCCCTCCTAGTATTTTAATATTTTCTAACTAATGCATTCCGTAATACTCAATATTTTTTTAGGTACAAGTTTCTTATTCATTTTTCTAAACAAACTCATTCATGCGTATTCTGATTTATACGTTCTCAAAAACATACGTACATAAACTTACGCCTTTTTCCCATGGGGGAAAAGCAGAAACTACAGAATGCCATCTACGATCCTTACATACTCCTTCCGCCTCATACACGTTCATATATCTTGTCATACAAGCACGCCGGTTGCGAGTACTGCGCACCCGACCTTTCTGAAGAACCTCACCAATAAGGTCAAGGTAGGTCTTTCTAGGGCGTCCCCTCCCTACGTTGCCATAAACATACTCCTCTGTTTTAATTAATATTTTCTTAGTTTAATCAATGTTTTGTTTAATAATTAACAGAAAGTTCTGGGAAATTATCTTTCAAACAAAACTAATTTTCTACGGTAAAATCTTTATTAATTAAATAAGATACAAACCAGTTCTCAGAACTGTAGTAAACAGAGAAGCCAGCAAAATATTCACAATTAATTTTTAAATAGTTACTTTATGAAGAACTTAGTCACAACTTTCACTATCTAAGTGAATATTTAAGTGAAATGAGTTGGAAGACTGACAGCTGCAGACACGTTCATGTTTAAGTAAACAAAGTTAACATAACTTGAAGCGAAGTCGTGGCATAAACAGAGTTCACTTCTGTTTACTTAATTTGATTTAAAGAAGTTTCTCTCATTTTATCTCTATTGGGGTTCGGCATGTCTAATTTAATAAAAAAAATGAATTTAATAGTGATAAGTTTGAGTTTAACGACACGATTGGTGCAGTGGCTGAGTGATTGGCTGATGCATTGTGTGTCGCGGGTTCGATTCCCATACGAAACAAATAAATAATAATAATAAATAATAAATATCTTGGGACAACTCACACACGGCTATCTGATCCCAAGCTAAGCAGAGCTTGTGTTTTGGTAACCAGACAACTGATATAAATACTTATATAACATTATTTATAAATACATACATGTTATAGATAAATCACACCCAGACACAGAACAAACAATCATGCTCATCACACAAAGTTTGTCCTGGGCGGGAATCGAACCCACGACCTCCGGCTCAGCAGTCAGGGCCACTAACCACTAGACCAACAGGCCCGTCAGTCAAATATTTGTGTGGTGTACAGGTAGATAGTTGTTACGTTTCTAAACACACAATACAAAAGACTATTTATTAGCCTATTAGGAGACGTAACTTCACATTATACTTTCTTGTTATCTAACATTTTTGTTTGACTTTTAGGCTGCGTAATCATGTGTCGCATCTAGGTAGTAATGAGTTTTCTTGTGTAATAGTAGTCAGTTAACCAAAAAAGACCGTCAAAGAAATAATTACACAATAATCTTCTTTGTATTTGCTGCCTTAGTACCTACTAAGACTATAATTTATAAATTCATTCTTCACAGATGGTGTACGACAAACAAGCTCATTACAGATATAGTACCTAATTTATTATAATGATAGTACAATAAACCGAACGAGACTAGCAATTGATATTCGGGCAGTATCTAATAAGTGAATACAATAACAATAAGCTGGTCAATTGGCAGCAGTCATAAATATATACGTGCGTCGTAAAGTACAGGAGTAAATTTTTCGACAGAGACCAAACTTCACGCAATCAAATATGGCGCGGTGAAGCGCGTTTAGGGAATTAGGTACGCCGAAAAGCAGATGGATTGGCTCAGTAGACTAGTAGTATTTATCTATTAACACATGTAAACAACCAAAAAAAGCTGTAAATCTAATGTATTTTCGTCATTTTCATACATATTATAAGACGTACAGGTTTTTATTTGTTTATTGTGCATGATTTTCGTTACCAATACAAGATTGTGACTTGTATTTATTAATTTCAAAGCAAATAAAAAACGAATTTAACAGTGAATTTAAAAATAATTCGGATTTTCAGGCTTAAAATAAAGTGTTGTATTTGGAGAGTTTAAATATTTTAATTATTGGTTAATAGTGTCTACTACCTAAGTATAAAATTTGGTCTCTGTAACATACCGCTTCTGTGTAACTAGTGCGTTCAATCAACATCTGATCAATTACACTGGCGATGGCGGACACGTTGCCAATACGTTTCCCTTTACCGTGTTGTGTTTAGGCGTGTTTCATGATAGCACAGACTTCTAATAGACGTTTGATAAACGTGGTTATTGTTTGAAAATATTACTATCTGTCTGTGGTTTTAGTTAGCGGAGAATCTTTTACTTTGCAAGTATAGGGATTTATATTGATGTTTTTTCTTACGCGCACCACTTTATACTTAAAATATAGGTAATATTTTTCGCTTAAAGCTTATTTTTCGTTCACGTAGAAGTCAGGTAAACCATAAAACAGATGCTTATATTTTATGTATAATCCGATCACCGATTTTTTTTTTGTAGATTTTGCCCCACTCTTGGAATTTCTCCTGTGTCGTAGGTGCGTTTACAAACGTATAAAGTCACATACATGGTCTGTAGGCCATAAAAATCTATGTTCCGTGTGGGAATCGAACCCGCGACAAGCAGCGCAGCAGTCAATCGCTCAATCACCGGCCAACCGTGTCGACGTGTTTGACATTTAATATTATTTAAAAAAAAACTGTGTTTATGAAACCCAGCTATTACTTTAAGTCAAATAATATATAGAACTGTTTGGTTTGAAATAACCTGATGGATTGTTCATTGACTACCACGTACGTAACGTTTGGTTTGGGAATAAAACAAACACGCCAGCCATATTGTTCGGTTTTGAATTTGATTGATGATAATTATTGTTTGTTGATAAAAGTCACACAAATAACTATCTATTGAGTAATTAGTAAGTAAAGTTGTGGGATCGTTTTGATCACCTTACCGTTGCATTATCGTTAATGTGTTTTTAATGTTGGTCCTAGTTCTATAAAGAGTTTTCAACAACAATTCAGTTTTCATGAAGAAAAATGGAGTGTTTGAAGCGTGTGCTGTAACCGACTTAGACATATCATTATGAGCTGCACTATTCTGTAAACATCTTTCGCGATGAATTTACTTGACGTGAGTTAGAGGTGAGCTGTCAATCTCTCAAAAGACTGGCGGTGTAAACCGTCTAGTTACTGAGGTATTGAAGGTCAAAGTTACAACTTTTCACTATGTTTTTATACGATAATAAATTTTAATTGTTTTAATTAAAATTTATTTACGCCGCGGCTCCTGTTGCATACGGCTTATGCACAATATTTTAAGTGTGTTATATTGGTCACTACGAGAAACAGTGATATTTTCGCTTAAAATGAAATGAAAAAATGTTCTCAAATAATCTCAGCAAAAATGTTTGCTCAATGTTAGTTAGTTTTCTAAGCAGTAGGTACGCGTAGTTAACGTCGATGTGGAGTGTTTTTCACACCAAGGTCGTAAGCATATCATCATCATCATCATCATCATCTCAGCCATAGGACGTCCACTGCTGAACATAGGCCTCCCCTTTAGATGTCCACATATACCGGTCGGAAGCGACCTGCATCCAGCGTCTTCCGGCGACCTTTATTAGGTCGTCTGTCCATCTTGTTGGTGGACGTCCTACGCTGCGCTTGCTAGTCCGTGGTCTCCACTCTAGCACTTTTCGACCCCATTGGCCATCTGCTCTGCGAGCAATATGGCCTGCCCATTGCCACTTCAGCTTGCTAATCCGGTGGGCTATGTCGGTGACTTTAGTTCGTCTACGGATCTCCTCATTTCGGATTCGATCACGTAGAGAAACACCGAGCATAGCCCTCTCCATAGCTCGCTGAGCGACTTTGAGCTTTGAGATGAGGCCGATAGTGAGAGACCACGTTTCGGTGCCGTAAGTCATCACTGGTAACACACATTGGTTGAAGACTTTCGTCTTGAGGCACTGAGGTAAGTAAGCATATAGTATAAATAATAAAAATGTATCTATGTAAACATATAAAAAGAATCTACTAAAAACTACAAACATCGATTAAGAATTAACAAATCGTATTAAAGGAACGAAGCTTATTTCCTAGATGCGTAAAGTACATGTCAAAAAAAATATAATGGGGTTGTTTTTTGCCTTATGGCTTTGACACCGTCTATGTAAATCAAGGCGAATACTTTCCGGTGACGTCACATATCTTGTTTACATTATGTCAAGGTTTATTGGGGTTCCGCAAATATTTGGCAGTTCAGTAATGGGGCATGTTTGGGTTGTCGCATCTACGAAATCGCACGTTTTGAAATGTAAACGAGCATTAGAAATATTATTTTAAGGTGGGTTTGTTATAGCAGTGTACTCTCATGAGAAGCCAAAGCATTTATTTCAATTAGACCATTTACAGGCACTTTTGAATTGTCAAGATATTATAAAGAAAGTTGAAGACCAAATCCTGATCCAGATCGTTCCAAAACCTAGGTCTCTATGGAGAAGAACAAGCAAGCAAATCTACAGACGCTGAAGATGTTTAGATAGAAGATAAACATAATCTAGCATCTACGAGAGGATAGCGAAGATAGCGATAAAGAGGATAGAGAAGGATAGCGCCTATTATGCAAGTGCATGAGTGAAGAGCAAGAGAAAAAAAACATGTATGTACTATAAAATGTTTGAATGCAAGAACTGCCTAATTATAATTAGGAGTCTTTTCAGAGTCTGAATACGCCATAGTGTGCTGTCAGCACATTCTATTTTTGTAAACCTATGCAAATAAATTATATTGATGTGTCTGTTTGTCACGTCAAAATAATAGTTATTTTACTGAATGCAAATGTATGTTTACACGGTATCAAACAAAAAGACAACTACTACTACTGTTTGATAACTAATTTTGTCCGTCTGTCTGTTTGTTGCAGCTAATGTCCGAAAGGGCTATGCTAGGCTATTTTGACGGGACTTTCATTGGCAATTACGAGTAGTACATATTATAGGGAGTAAATTAGTTTTTTTTAGTGAAAAAATAGATGAGTTACGCGCATTAAAGCCGCGAAGAGACTTGCTCGATGTCTGCGTTAACCGACATTTACACAGACGAAGACGCGGGAATAAGCTAGTCTCTAAAATAAAATTCGTTACGAAGTGGACTTCAACCGCTCAGCATTGCAATATCTCTTCGTTTCTGTCCCTTACATTTCGGCGAATACGATGAAAATATTGCTGAAGTATACTGAATCTTGCAAATGATATTAAAACTTGTTGGAGCGTACTTTTAATATCTTTTGGTTTTAAAACGTTACGCTTACATTTTCCTAATGATTTTCTTACAGAAATAGAGTCTTCTTCTTAGCGTTTCGATGGCAAACATAGATATTAAATAATATAATTTTGACAGTGGACTGTTTGGGAATGAGGTGGGTCTATAAAAGCATTTTGCCATTGTGGTGAAAGGATTAGTCAATCGATAGGAAGCGATTGCTTAGGGTGCGTCAGACGTAACAGAAGTCAGGGTGTATATCGCTCAGAGAGGCTCCTTTCATGCACCAAAAAGAGTGTGTGATTTAAATAATAACTTGAAGCTATATCTACATTACTGTATCATAATCAAAACACTACGTACATAAAGGGCTTCCCATTTTGGGATCATAATTTTACAAAATAAATTACCATTTAATTTCTTAATCTGCACAAATAAATAAAATTTAAGTGTGTTTGTAGTTTCGAAATAGCTTTTTACTAAATTGAATTTCATTTTTTTGTCTGTATGGCTGTTTTTTTTCGGTTTATCTCTAAAGGTGATGGCTAAATGGCTGCCCCCGGGGCAGTCAAGCACTTGAAATGTATATGAATCTTACATAACCTCATGATATTTCAAAAATCATTCATGAATTATGAAGTGTGTAATACTTTCCTAGCACTTTCCTGAACTATTAAACATAATAAAGTATCTCAATTGCTTTTTAAGCTATTTTTGTTTGACAGACCATGTTTGACATTTCTCCATATTGGTAAAAGATTAAACAAACCGTTGCTAGGCAACAGATTTTTTGGCAGTTAGAGGCAGTTGTAAACAACCTTTTCCAGTCATGTGTTATTTCCACATACATTATTAAACCTAACATGGCTAGTACGTGCTCTAAATGCGAGTTTGTTTGGTTGTTACTTTATCAGGTTATGTTATGAAGAAAAAGCCGTCAGAACCGTATAACTCGACCTAATTATATAGCCTCCTTTCGTTAGGAAAAGAAGAAAAAAATTTGCTTTTTTAAAACTATAACACACAGAATTGTGTAAAAAGCATAATGCACTAATCTTAAAAATAAATCTTAAGTAATATTGCAAGTAAAAAAAAGTAAAAAGCATTTTTGTATGTTGACTTGATAAAACGAAACGTGGGTCTTCCATACTTAATAGCATTATAATAACGCACATAACATGCGATTGATTTTAAAAGTAAATTAACATAAGGTATGCTGTATTATAACTTATATCGATTTTATTTGAGAAGAAAATCTTAATTAACGGAAATGTTTTGAATACCTGAACTTTGTGATGAAAATCTTTTTCATTACAACCATTCGCTTAAAAATATACAACCTCATTTTCGTTTTTATTTTATTCTTTTTCGAGAATGTCAAAGTGTCAGTTGGAGAAAATTATATACTGTCACACACAGCTTCTTTCCTTTTTAGGCAATATTATTTTACCATTTATTATTATTCCCTAAAAGTACCTAAAACTTGTTTTACATGAAATACTAATATTTAGCCATTCAGCATTACATTGTGCTAGGTACCATATTTATATATTACTGTGGGGCAGTGGGGCAGTGGTCGATACTTCCATTTAGCCATCTCCTTTCACAGGCAGATAGCTGATGTTATAAGGAGTATCTTACTTTTATTTAAGAAAAAGTTTAGAACTAAATGCAGAAAAAGAAAACCGCCATTCACGCGAACGAAGTAGTGGGAAAAAGCTAGTATTCAATAAATTTGTAGTCCCAACCATTTCCTAATTATTCAATTTAATTGGGTGCTTCTTTCCATTTGTAAACAAAACTACAAACAGCCACTGTCATCGTTAACCCGTAAACGCGAACAAAAGATCTTTTCAAACAGTTCGTAAATGTCCATTTCGTAACGGTCATTTCCCTTTGCATATAGACCGCAATATCGGACACGTACGCACGGTTCCCATACAAGCTGGGTATATATCCCATACAAGCTAGGTATATCAAAGCATAGAGCGTAAGTAGGCGGATATTGCCACGATCATTAGGTACGCATGGCAGATGTGTCGGTTATTGTAGCGCCTACCTATTGTTGGCACTTATCCACTAATGGTAGGTAGGTATAATCTAGGTGCGAAAGGTCAATTTTTATGGGAGGGAAGCTTGTGTACGTACAATTAGGTGTTACAACTGTACTTTTCGGGATTGGTCACTGTCTATCATCAAATAATTAGAGAATATTGCGGTTTTATAATAGACTAGCACTTTGCCCGCGACTTCTTCTATTTCGTACTTTACTCTAAAAAAAAACATACAAGCAAAGTCCCCCTTTTCACCCCCTCAAAAGTTGAATTTCCAAAAACCCCTTCTAAATGCTTCCCTACATTATAAAAGGAAGCCGTGTGCAAAATTTCATATTCCTAGCCTCAGTAGTTTCGGCTGTGCGTTGATATGTCAGTCAGTCAGTCAGTTTCTCCTTTTATATATAGATTAGCTTATGCCCGCGACATCGCGACATGAACGCCGGTTTTATTTTTGAGTTGAACCGTAAAAAGCTGTTATACTAACGTTACAAACAGATAAATCAAATACATTTACAAAAATATAATTGGTATGGTACCTGTTTGTAACGTACATTTCTATACAAATGTGTAGATTGTGTATTTAAAATACATGCAGTGTGCTTATTATTGGGCAATTATAATATATAGTCGATATTACTGGCTGTGTCACATTTTAATGGCGATAGTGTAGGTGTTGTATGTAACGTTATTTCGATCGATAATATTTATTTAGTTTGATGACTTTGAAGACTTAATTATACCGATGGGTGATACAAATAGTGCTGGTCAATGTTATTAATAGTAGTAGTATTTTCAATTCGGAAATCGACTCGTTTTGAATAATTTAACGCCAGCGTAGGTACTTGTGTGAATCCATTGATCAACAGCTGTTGGTCACATGAACATGCATAGAAAAAGTAAAATTTGTGATTTATATAAGACGATTCTACATACCTACATCATATATATGTTTTTCATTGTTAAAAATACAAAAGTACCTTTCTGAAGTGACCTAAAAGCAATGCAGGGTCCGAGGTTGTCTCGGCCGATTGTATTGTGAAGAATTGAACACTTGGCACGGGACGCCAAGAAATTTTACTAAGTGTAGTATAATATTGGGAAGGTTTTACTCGGGACTTGGCAGACGAACACTGAATATGGACATTACCTTGAAGAGAACGATGGTGGAGAGTTCATTTGTAACTATCTTGTTTATTTTGTTCTATTTATTAATATTTGATTTTATTTGGTTGGCTTCTGTCAGGCTGTGGAATTCACTGTCAGCCCCTTCGTGCCCTGATAAGTATAATCTATCAAGCCACGAGTGAACCGATGCATCCCAGGCAATCATGTTCAACCTTAGGCCGCAACATCACCTAAGATCAGATGAGTTGCGGTCAAACGCAAGCCCATTAGAAGATTAAAAATAAACTCATCTGAAGACGCAGTGTTGGTAGGCCCCCTAACAGAACAATGATCTGGTTTGAAAAACCTCGTGAGAGACCTATACAGTAGGCGTCTTCTGATTGAAATGATGATGATGATAATTATTGCAACAACTAACCACGACAGTTCGAAAACTCTTTTTTTAAGTCCTTTTCGTGACAACAAATTAAGTAACTAGTAAATTGTTTAAAAGCAAAATGTCGACTACAATTTAACTAGCTATTAATGCAAAGTAAGCAATTCTACCAGTAAAATGTTTCCCATGTTTGCGGTGCGAAAAAGACACTTCGTGTCAGCAACTTGTCACGTGCGGCCAGGGCGGGTCAATGTTTTCCTTACATGAATGTGTGCAAACAATGTTTTCCCTACAAACTGACATACATATAAAACCTTACTATATGCATACAGACGGTAAATAAACCTATCGTGTACAAAATGGGTTGTTTTCATTAGAATCACTTATTATGTCTTGACTATGATTATAAAGAGGAAAGATTATTTTGTTTGTTTGTACCGAATAGGATCCGAAACTACTGGACCGATTTCAACCATTTTTATACCAGTAGATAGCTACATTATTCCTGAGTAACATAGGCTACATAACATCAAGCTACAAGACAAGGGAGCAGAGCAGTAACCAAAGACGTAACTTAACGCGAGGGAAATGAGCTACGCGGATGACGATACGACGATCGCTAGTCATCCACAAAAGTATACATAAAGTATAAATATTTAAGGTAAAAGTGTGTAAACAGTGGAACGAAAACCATTTACAATGACTTATCAACCATCAATTCAGGATCAATAACTAATTTTGGTTGACCTAAAAGCTGTCATGATAGCATCGAATTACGATTGCTCGAGTCGATTTATTCGATTCGCCGTGATGTATCGAAAGGTGAGGTGCCGAAAAATAGACCGAATGAATTAATATCGAAAAACAATCGAAAGTTGTTTTAGGTGTAATCAATCATATAGTCTAACTGTCTGCCACAATGTGTTTGCGTCAGAGCTTTTCATGCTTGTACTATATTTTTATGGGCTGTCAAATTGTGGTCTAATGGTCGTAGGTACAGTCAATGAAACCATTTGGTATGCAGGCAAAATTATTCATCTGTCTACTACACTGCCAATATTCATTTTTATTGTAATCGTAATTACTTTTAGAGCTTATGACACACTTAACAGAGTTATTTACAAGAATGGACTGCTCAGCACATTCACAACATTGTTTAAAAGTAATCTGCCTGTACACCTAATGGCTTTGTTGACTGTACAATTGTACATAGGTACCTTCGTCCATTGCTGAATGTTATGGAGCCACATACGTTTGAATGAGACATTTCTTTTTAAGGATTGCATCAAATTACATCTTCCGTCCTGGCTGGAGCGGAAGGGAGTGTGAGACTCTTACTGACTAAAACCCATCCGTGTTCTTCCTAATGTCCAATGGGTTCCAGGGCCGCGAACTCTTTCGAACAAATTCCGCAACACGTTTGAATGAGGTTGCGTATTGAATCAATTTGCCAATTTGGCTGGCAACTTTTTAGCCTATCTACATAAGGTCAAACCAAATTTTGGCCAAGAAAAACATCGTGAAAAACGAGTTTTCACGATATTTTTAACAGTTTTCCTAAGCCGTACGACAATGACCTTTAAATCTATGGCAACACGGGTTATAGAGACATACGATACTCACTAAATTGTCAGGTACATACAGAGAGGCAATTAACGGGACGGTTTTATGTAACTACTGCGTTTAATTTACCATAAGCACCATAGATGGATGAGTAGAGGTTTTTGCGTACTCCCATACTTTAACCAACCCTATCTTGTTACAGGAAAGAGTTGGTCATCGTTTCTTATTAATTTGTTTCTTTCTAACTTTCCTTATTTTCCCTATATGAGCAGTGATGGATAAGGAACTGAGGTGGCGCTTACGGCCCTATGGTAAGCAAAATAAGGAAAAAAGCATCGCGGGAACAAATAAGGTTCAAAATTGCGATGTAAGTTGTACCGAATAACCACAAAAACATGAAATTTCGAGGCTTTCATTAAATTGAGAAAAAAATACTCGACTCAGTGGAATAATTAAATTATAGATATGTCTTTAGTTCATTAAATTTCCTATAATATCTTTTAACAATTGTATTTGTTGATTTTCCTAACTAATAACATACCACCTGTATTCCCCGAAGGGTTAGGCAGAGGTGTAACAATGCAACGACGAGTCTATAATCATTAACCCGGCACAGATTCTAACTCCGAGCTGCTACTGAGAATTTCATAGGAAAACCCAATAAAACTTTGCTTAACCTCGGCATCGAACCCAAGACCTCTAGCATAGCAGTCACGCTATTTTGTCATTTTTCGACAAACATGTCGACTTGTCAGTTATATTAAACATGGCTCAGAATTACAAGTGCCATCAGAAAGTATCTCATAAAGTCTTCTTAAGGTAAATTGTCGGTTCTAAGACCCACATTTGGGGACTAGATACTAATTGTTCTAATTAAACGAGCCAAGGAGATGGAAAGTTCGTCGATGACGTCATGAGCTGCGAGTAAATCCTGCGGCAATATAGACAAGAGGATCCATTCGGCTTAGTTTGGATATGACGCCATAGTACTGAGAGGATAACCCCTAATACGGTTAAAGTATTAAAGTAAGAAAATATTACGTAAAGACAAAAATACGAAACGTTTATGATGTAGAAATTGGTTCGGTTTTCAATATCTAATTATGAAATCAAATTAAAGTTGGTTCCGGCTGTCATTCGTGGATCTTTGATAGCCCTTACCGATAAGCAGAAGTCGAGAAGTCTGATGACCAGTCTTACTAAGAGGTATCGTGTTGCCTAGTAACTGGGTTGTGGAGGTCAGATAGGCAGTCACTATTTGTAAAACATTGGTATCCCGCTGCATCTGGTGAGACTTGTCGCTGACCACAACATAATGAGGACAAATTAGGCAGGCGGGCATGAAATCAAATTATGGACTGACGACCTGGTAAAGGTTGCGGAAAACTGCTGAATGCGGTCATTCTGGCTATCTTTAAGGGAGGCCGAAGTCCAGCAGTGGACGTCGGTCGGCTGATATGATGATGAAATCAAATTATTGTACTGGCCCCATGTTGATTGTAGCTTTAATCCCCTATGTGTTAACTAAAGCTGTATAATAAAATAAAAAGACCACCATTTAATTCCTGACACCTAAAACCCATTATATACCTATTGTGTGCCTTGATTGGAATAGAGGGCTTAGAACATTCAATTCTGTCCATCTACCAAGCTTATAAGCTTCGAAGATCACACTATCATCGCACCCACAAACCCTGTAAGTCAGGGATAATATACCAATGACATGACAACCACTGCCAGTGGCGGCGCGCGATAATACAATTCGGGCAATCCAATAATTGACTAATCTATGTATTTGATTGAATCTAATTTGCAACAGCTAACTTTTATCTATATTAATGCGATAAAGCTGAAGAGCTTTTTGTTTAAACGCAGTGATATGACGCTATGATAGCCAGATTTATGAGGATTTGTAATTAAATAACCATAAACGTCCTTCAGAGAGGTCGGGTGCGCAGCACCTACTCGCAACCTGCCGGCTACGAGTACAACCCATACAATGTAATAGTGACTAGATGTATGAACGTGGACGAGGCGAAAGGAGTATATAAGGATCGTAGCTGGTGACGTTCTGTGGTTTCTGCCTACCCCCATGAGAAAATGGCGTGACTTTATGTTTTTAAGTATGTATGAACATAAATAATATATAATATATTATATAAATAATTTTGATTATTTTGATTATGTTTGTTTTATTCTTATTAATTGTAGTTAAATTAATTAGTAATAGTTTGAATAATTATATAATGGAGGCTAATTTATACTATGGACTTCAATGTCTGCAAATAAATGATTATTATTATTATTATTCTCATTTATTCATTCATTATACATATTTATTGCATTTTTAAATATTAATATAAAAAAAATATAAAAACATTTAAAAATATAAAAAATAGTAGCCCACCGGCGTCGGGAACAGGGTCCAAGCCACCGGTGGTCAGGGCTCCTGAGAAAGGAATCTCCTAACTATACGCGCCGTGTCTAGGAGAACCGCTTTCTGAATCAAGCCCTTGATCCAGCCGCCCAACGAGAGCCTCCTAAGATGTTGGTCGAGGCTCTGGGCAATTAAGCCATTGGCTGAAACGACTATCGGCACAATGATCGCTGAGTCCACATCCCACATGTCGACAACCTCGCGAGCCAAGTCAAGATACTTGATCTTCTTATCATTCTCGGCCTTCACGAGGTTCACGTCATGTGGGACTGTTATGTCAACAATCATTGCGCGCTTCTCTAAGCGATCCACCACCACTATATCAGGCTTATTGGCTACAATAGTCCTGTCAGTGATGATGGATCGGTCCCAGTACAATGTGACATGGCTATTTTCGAGAACTGGGTCGGGCACATACCTATAGTACGGTACTTCCGATTCTACAAGGCGGTATTTCAGAGCATTATTATTATTATTATAAAACAGAACATAGTAACAAAATTAAAAGCACGATATTTGTACAAACGAGTTGCAAAAGTTCAGTTTCTTTGATGGCATGGTCAAGCTACATTTTTTCCACATAAGATGACACGTTTACTAATAAAGGTTCGTCATTCCTGCTGTAAGAACACCTATACATTGTATATATAAGTATGCAGGTTCCAATAGCCCAATGAAGAAAATTCGCAGGTTTTTAAAACGTCGTCCATTTGATCCTCAACTAATGGGAAGCGGACGGCGTGATCCACGGAAAAATGATTACAATGGCGTCGCGGGGTATTTTGTAATATTTCACCGGCGCGTATTAGTGTCAGCCATGACTATGGTGCTTCAGTCGCAGGAGATTACGGCATTAGATTAATGGTGCCTATTATCAGTGTGATTTAAACCCATTTTCAAGGACGCTGTCCTATGAAATACTTAGTCCAGATGAAAAATGTAATTTTCCTGGAGGCATGGGCAATTTATACACCTCATGTGACTGTTTTTAAATTAATTTGTGCTAAATTGTGGTTAATTGTTCTTTAAATTCGTGTAATAGGTAACTTTCCTCTCCACTTTTGAAATGCCTCTTAGGTCTCGCGGTTGTAAGCTCGGTTACTTAGCTTGGGGTCTTGCTTGGATTCCCAGGTTGGGAAATATTATTCGGTTTTTCGTTTAAAAATTTCTCAGTAGCAGCCTAGAGTTTAAAAAGTGGTGTGGCACCCGTACCTCAGAAAGCACAAGACAGTTGTTCATTCCTGCTCCTAATTTTACCCCGGTCTTATTGGATTGTTCAATCGGACTATGAGAGTCAAGGTAGAAGGAGTGCATCTATGTTGGCACGCACACTTCAGGACTAAAATATTTCTTGGTTGTATAGTCTTCATTAAGATTAGCGGCCATTATTGAAATTGGCTCAGGAGGATGTTGTTATCATTAGGATGGCTTCTACTGGCAGCATTTGATAAACTCGTAAACCAGTAAAGAACCAGATTAGTTGCTTAACCGTTAATTTATACTTGATGATATTTTAAGTCTTTGTCGAGCAAGAATGTTTTCAAAGTAACGGATAAAAGAATAATAAGATTCCTTTTTCATTTTCCATTTTCTTTAGAAGATAGTGTGTGCACATTTATTTAATCTTGCTATCAAAACAGTGTTTGCAATCACATTTTTATCGCTTGAAGCTCTAAAGAAAAGACATGAATTTTCGTGACACGCTTTACAGGTGTAATTTTTCACATTTTCGTGATAAACGAACATCATTTTGGGCACGAACTTGATTATCCTGATTTATTTGACAGATTTTCGGGCTTCGTGAGCAAACACAGGCTTAGATGATTTAGATTAGACAATATACGTGTATTTGTCAATGCCGAGATAGTGTAGTAGTTCAGGTGCCCACTTCTTAAACAGGCAAGTACCAATGTGGCTTTTTCAATTTTATACTTAGGCATAACATTGACATCGGTGAGAGTGAACATCGCAAGGAGACTTATGGTGATCAATGTCCGTAAATTCTCTGCCTGAGACCCCTTTGTCCTGCAGTAGGACATTAAAAGACTTATTATTATCCAAACTTCCACCCATAGGTACTTAATAATTTAATTTGAATGCGAAAGTAACTCTGTTTGTCTGTAACGCTTTCGACATATGACTAAAACACCGAACCAATTTTAATTAAATTTGGTACAGGTTAAGTTTGAACCCCAAGAAAAGACTTTTTATTTCGCTATTACATCCGACATAACCGATATTCAGGCGGATGAAGTCGCGGGTAAAAGATAGTTATTCATAATCATGTTTGTTTCAACCACGACTCAGTACATGGTTTATGTTTTGAATAGAGCTACAATTTTGCAAACTATACAGTTATTATAGGTTTATACCTAATATCGCGGTATTTCGGTCGTTCTATAATTACATAGTCTATTTAAATAAACAAGATACAGTTACTATGTAGTAGATACGTTTGTACTGCAATTTGCAAATCCAATAGATAATTGGTGTGTCTGGCTGGGAGCCAAGCAGAGGCGTTTTATAACCCTTGCTAACCCTGTAAATGAAGTAGCTTCATCAATAGATGCACAGATTGAGTGTCTACGTAGACAAAATCTGTCTAGTGATTTGGGAACGAAGATATTTGTGCCGTTTTGTACTATAATTTAATAAGTAACGTCAATATTTTTCAAAAGATAGATTGAATTAGAAACGTATGTTGGCGATCGAACTATTTTTGAAAGTATTGAGATGATAAATTAAGCAATTTACATTTAAAATTGAAACAGAAACGCTGACTACAAAATAGGAAACACATTTATTCCGTAGAAATTTATGTGAATTTTTACGTTATCGCTATCAAAAAGGTAAAATTACTTCCACTAGAGACTCTGGTCCTAGTTAATTAGGTTAGGCACTTATGTAATAAGAGATTTAGGTTTCGGTGTCGGTAAGAAGATTGTAGGTCTGATCAGTTAACAGAAAGCGATGAAAGGTGATTTCGTCCGCGTGTTTTTTTTTACGGATCACTAATTTTTGTGATAATAAAATATAGTCAGAGGCATTCAAAATAAACATAGATTCCTATAAGCAAACAAAATTTTAGAATTGGACGAATAGATCCGGAAATTAATTATGAAAATTAACAATAATGTACAAAGTCTTTATAATACCAATATATAAAACCAAGTTAAAACAACCAAAGAACATCTCATATAATAACGTGAAGTTAGTTCAGTTTTATGTTTTAAACAATCAACAATTAATTAACTGCTTCACTTCGAGCAAACCCCTATGAAACTTTGCTTTATTATTTAGTTAACCGTGTGTTCATACTACACTAGAGAATTGCCCGCGACTTCGTCCGTGTGGCTTATTTCACTCGCCATAAGTTACGTCTTTGGTTAATGCTACGTTCCCGTGTGTCGTAGCGTGATGTCATATAGCCTATGTTACTCAGGAATAATGTAGCTATCTATTGGTGAAAAAAATTGGTTAAAATCGGTCCAGTAGTTTAGGAGACTATTTGTTACAAACAAACAAACAAAAAACCTTAACTCCTTTGTAAAGGTTTTATGGTTTTCCTTTTATTTATTTTATCATGTTTATTAGATCCTTATGATTGACCTTATCGATGATGTCATAAAAAAAGCAGTTATTTTTTTGGATTTTAGCCGGTTCGATTCCTCAGTGCGGTAAGCGAATTTTCGATCATTAAATGCGGATTTGTTTTTATTAAAGAATAAATGAATGTTTCCTTGAGTAAAATTTGTAATTTGTAAGTAATATTATAAATGCGAAAGTAACTCTGTCTGTCTGTCTGTCAGTGTCTGTCTGTCTCTTCTTCACGCCTAAACCACTGAACCGATTTCAATGAAATTTGGTACATATATAGTCTGGGACCCGAGAAAGGACATAGGATAGTTTTCATCCCGGAAATCTCCCGGGAACGGGAACTATTAATCCACGCGGACGAAGTCGCGGGCAAAAGCTAGTCTCCAGTAATTAGAGTACTTTCCCTCCAGGTGTGGTTTTAAATTCCATCCTGTATATTTGTGAACGTAGAATAGATAATTATCTACGGGGGATTAATATGGATAACTCATGAACAAGAAATATTTCGGAAATTTTGAATATTACCTCATATTATTTTGGTATGTCGACAAAATATATTGTTCACCAATGTAAAACATAATTTAGTTCATCTTAATTATGAATATAATTTTGTGCTGTTGTAAAAGCCACAGGGAATAGTTCAGGTTACAAGTATTATTGAGTGGAGAGAATAATTATTATTTATTATATTCTACAATCTATAAACAGAGACTGCCTCGGTAGACTAGTGGTCCCATGCGCGACTGAGGTCTTGGGTTCGATTCCCAGGTCGACCAAAAGGGTTATTTGGGTTTTTCTATGCAATTCTCAGTAGCAGCTCGAAGTTAGGATTGAATGGCAATAGGCTCGCCCCCTATTCCCCGGGGAAGGACTGTAGGTATACAATGATAGATACACCTCTGCCAAACCCTTCGGGGAATACACGCGTGATTGTATGTATAATCAAAGTTTGGATAATCGGGATCATATTTAATTAAATTCCGGTGTTGGCCTTAGTATGGCATAGACTTTTGTATCGAAAAAAACACATACATTTCAAAGATTGTCGGGATAGACCAAATTAGCATACCGGGTGACTATTATAGAATGCTCTTAAGGATTGAGAAATTACGTCAATTCCGCGCGGGATTGATAAATTGATAACGAATTAAATCATTATGTTTAAAAAAGATTTTATTTTAATACTAAGTAGCTACACATTAGTTTTCTTATCTTGGTTCTTATTATTATTAAGTATGCATTTGACTTGTTATATGATCCCGGTATTACGGATTTTTTTATCCTTTTTTTCTAGACGTCTTATCTATACTTTCTTTACTTTAGGTAAATATGCATCCTGATATTCGATACCTAATTATAATATCATCATCATCATCTGCCTAGCCTTTTCCCAACTATGTTGGGGTCGGCTTCCAGTCGAACCGGATGCAGCTGAATATCAGTATTTTACATGGAGCGACTGCCTATCAGACCTCCACAACCCAAACCCACCTAAACACCTACCACCACCACCTAACCACCTACCACCTTATACCTAATTATAATATAAGGATATTAAATATAAACGTTTAAAACAGACGATTTGAAACTATTGTTCAAATTATAATAATTGGTTAATAATAATGTTGATATGTAAATAATGGGCATTATTTCACGACAATAGTTTTATGTGTCTAGTTTAAACAATTTTTACTGTCAAGGTGTTTACAAAAGTGGGTTACTTTTGATAACGAATACCTAATCGAGTATACCTCATGTTTGTAACCTTACAATGTTAATTAAGCGTTTATTTAAAACATATTGTACCTATTAAACATTTGCAAAACCAGAGGCCTTGCAAATGTATTGCCATTCCAGACACAAAGTTGAAATTTCTTATATGCCTGTAATTTCATGGGCACCCAAACCCTTCAAACCCGGACACAGGAACTTTGCTTTGAGGCAAACATAGGTATTATGGTTGTACTTCCCCGGAATAAGATCATTTTTGAATAGAAGACAAAATTTTGTCTTATTCACCAACATACATATTTGATCTTTCAAAACTTACGCTGCGAAATTTAACTAAGTAGGTATCGATTACCTGTCTGTTTCTGTACGTGAGTACCTATGTCTCCGATTTCCATCTAAACGGCTGAACCGATTTTAATGAAATGCTTCTGAGTGAGTCCTTGTAAGTAGGCGGCACTACAAGCAAATGTAGGCGCAGTGGCTAAGCGATTGGCTGCTGTACTGCGTGTTACGGGTTCCTTCCCCGCACGGAACAAATATTTGTAGGGATGGCCTATACAGGATAAGTTTTTAACCAGTGCGTAAATTTTTTTTGGTAGTTCAGTGTCAGTAATAGAACACATTTCCGTGTTTAGTTAAAAAAAAAAATTAAATTTTTTTTTATCCTTATCCGAGTTTGAAATAAGCAAAACATCCAGGACATAATCTATTCGCCATACTATCAATGAAAACTCTTGGCCGCCGCCGCCGCCCGGGCGCATGGCTGGGGTGAGGGGGTGGGGAATGCGCTAGCGCCGAGTGACAATGAAATATGGTTTTTAAGTAATCATGTTTCGTAAGCGATAACTTTTATTTTTAGTACTAAGACATATCAAAATAAAATATACGTGTTTAATAAAACGTGTTGAAGTTTATTATGGCAAAATTTACGCACTGGTTAAAAAATTTTCCTGTATAGATAGTTGTTCCGGGCCTGGCTGTTTCTGTATGTGAGTTTTTATGTTGGAAACGCACCCACGATTTGCGGAGTTTTAAGTGTGGGGCAACGTTTCTAAAAAGAAGAAGTAGAAGAATGTTCAGAGAAAAAACATCTGCCGTGGCACTTGTTATAATTTGTAAGTACCTATATGCTTGCTAAAGATAATAATGACAACTACGTTCATAATTCATTTATTTAATCATAAACGTATAAACATTTAGGCAGCCAATCTATAGGAAGCCGATCTTCAATAACAAAAACATTTTGCTTGTTAACAATATAAAGATTTCATGGCCAATTTAAAAGAGTTATCAGCACATTATAATTTTTACTTTATACACATTATGTCAAAGTTTATTTTGTTAAAACGTAGTAGATAACATAGGTATCCACTAGATAATATTTATAAATAAACTGGTCGCCGGGTCCGCCTGAATTTCAGTTATCGCGACACAGAGATCCCCGAATTCCTAAGGAACAGTATTTTTTTTCAGGGTAAAGGTATCCAATGTCCTTTTCTGTATCCCTGATAACGTGTATGCCAAATTTCATGATAATCGATTGAGTAAGGTAAAGCGAGAAAATGTTACAAACAAACTCATATAGACTTACTTTTGCATTTATAATATTAGATAGTTAGTATTAAAATATTTTTCTAAATTAAAAGTAATCTTACATACTTCTTTTAAAATCAGCAATCTGACGCTGAAAGTCCCGTCAAAATTGGTTCAGCCGTTTCAGATATTAGCCGGAACAACCAAACGGATAGACAGACAAAAATTAAAAATAAATGTTTTTTTCGTGTAACATACATACAATCACGCCTGTATTCCGCGAAGGCAGAGGTGTACTAATGAACACCCACAGTTCGCCGGTATGTTTTTAGGTTCCATGTAATAGGGGGCGAGCCTATTGCCATTAACCGGGCACAAATCCAAACTCCGAGCTGCTACTGAGAATCTCATAGAAAAACCCAATAACACTTTTTGCTCGACCTGGGAATCGAACCCAAGACCTCTAGCGTAGCAGTCGCGTTTATGACCACTAGGCCAACGAGGCAGTTTTTCGTGTAAGTAGGTACCTTTAAAACAAACATTTTAATTTTGATATTTGAAACAGACACTCAAATTGTATTAATTTGTATTAGATACCGCAAAATGTCAAGAGCGACAATATCTTCAGTCGGCGCAGTGATAAACTCTGGCATTGATTGGTTGATTTTATGACATAAGTGATAGTCATATCTAAACAGACACTTCACTTATGTATTACGGTATAAAGTGTAGTTACCATAAGCTGGAGTTTAATTAATTAAATGTTGTGAAGTGTGACGTCATGTGGGCTGTTAATGCTTTCATGAAAGTGTAAGTAGTGATTATAGGTCTGGGCGTAAATTGCCTGAATTATTGACCTTCACTGTGATGACAAGATGACAACATATACATAATAAACTAATTATAGTGTATTTTTAATCTTGAGACTAAATTAATTTCATACGTCAAACAGAAATATAATGTGTGCTTTCGGCATATAAAGATAAAGCACACGATTTTCAAGTTGGACACATAAAGCTATTAAATCAGTATCTGAGATTATTAGATACCCTTAAGCTTTAGTTAAATAATAAAAATAAAAAAATGTTATAATATGTAATTTTCTAAATAGTAAAAACTCTTTTATAAACTCTCATTATAAAATAAGATTATAATATTTACAGTACTTTGAGTCATAAACTGCGCTGTTTTTTAGTTAGTAGATTCTCAGAAAAAAAACTTGTTATTGTCAGTCAGTGGAGCTGGGCATAAATTGGCTGAATTGAAGACGTTCATTGTTTGGTTTGGCTGATAAGATGACTTAATAAACTAATTACATAGTTTAAATTCTAAAATAATTATATAAGAGTAGAAGATTGGTGGTTTCTGCCTACCCCTATGGAAAAAAGGCGTGAGTTATTGAAACGTACATGTAAATAAATATAGAATCAAAATATATCTGTAATCGCCAATCCGCCTTGAGCAAGCGTGGCGATTAATGCCCGTGTGTACTCTGTATGTGAAGAGGTCTTTGCCCTGCAGTGGGATAATTATGGACAAATTAATATTGTGTAGAAAATTCGGTCCCACAGATAGAATGAATAGAATGTGGTCTCTTAGTATATAATGAGACAATATTTAGATACGCTACAGTCAGTCCTTAAATCAAAAAGCTGCGCTATACAAAGATTAAAATACCTATAAGCCTAGTACAAACAAGTTGTCATGAAAGTATTCAATTTAGATCAGGCAAACAAAAACTAACCCTTAGAAACGCGCAAAACTAACATACTCTCCAAATTCTTCACCTAGTAGCAAAAATGGCGAATTTTAGACCCCAATAAAAACGCCCGGATTGACACATTTTGATGTATGGGATCGCCGAGTATGTTACTCATGTCCGGTCTCATAAATCTAGAAGCTTGAGTTAATTCAGATATATCATATACTGTATCTGATTCAGATTTATAACCAATAAAGGGATACTATATTTATTTTTATAAATATATCTAAAGGCGGTTCCTCGCCAAAATAGAACGTGAGTAAAATTTGAGAACAACGTTAAAATACTGCCTTACTGACCGACAAACATTTGACTGTAATGTTACATACCAAGATACGAATTTGAGTTAAAACCTGAACTGTTATATTACGAGTAAAAAAGAAACAAAAAAATAAGCTATGAAATTCTCCGTAGCTGCTCGGAGTTAGGATTTGTGCCCGGTTAATGGCAATAGGCTCGCCCCCTTTTACATGGGACCTAAACCTACCGGCGAACTGTGGGTGTACATTGGTATTGCCTTACCCAAAAATCAATTCCTAAAATATTTTACACATAAAAACTGTTGGCAAATCTATTTCAATAAATAATTAAATAACCCTTCGGAGAATACAGGCGTTATGGTATGTGTGTGTGTACCTCACAGTTAAATGCTTCCTGTGAGGTAGAGCCTTAATGTTACAAATTGTAATATCACAGGTTGTGCACTAAAATGCTCGGTTCCCCCCCCCTTCACTAATGTAATGCGTGAATCTGAATTGTTACATTACAGTCTGTTCCCAGTCAGGAAACGCCTTAACGCAAGTCATTTGGGAGGCCTAAACGACGACCTCTACCACGAACATTGAACAATAAAGCCCAGTAATTAAGAAATTAGCATCAAGGTGTTGCTGTGGAGGTACGTGAAGAGTACCGTCGCACTATTCTGAAATATGCCTCTCAACATAGCTATGCATTATGGCTTATTTCACGCGCGTTAAGTTACGTCTTTGGTTATTGCTGCGCTCCTGTGATTCGTAGCGTGATGATAGTAAGCCTATGACACTCACTAATAACCATATCTTTCTATCGGTAAAATAATTTGCAAAATTAGTTCAGTAGATCCAGAGATTACTTCCTACAACCTCACAAACTTTACCTCTTTTTAATATACCTAGATATAGAAATCGCAAATCCGCCTTGAGCAAGCGTGGTGATTAATACACGTGGCTCCTCTGTATGAGAAATGGCCTTAGTGGCAACGATTCTTAGATCAGAATTTACTCAAATATCAAACAGATAAACTCATGACGTCTCCGTCTTCTAACTTACAGCGGACAGTAAGGAGCCATGTCGGCGTGAACAAGTGTATTCAGCTCGGATCAAAAGATATCCGGACTTCCAAACAATATGGAAGTCCTGACACAACTAAACTTTGGGATCACAATATGTTTATGTTTTGGCCTTGTTTATTTGTAAATGTTTCTATATCGCTGTATGTTACTGGCTTTTTCTCGTAAATTTCCCCGCGTGGGGTAGTTACTTTGGGCAGTAAGTATTGTTAGCATAAATAGATTAGTTTGGACGATATTTCATCCCCAATTTACCACATGTACCTAAACATAAAGTTTTACGGATTTATCTTTATCAATGATGGACTCCCATACAAACTCTCAAGCCCTTCAAGCCTTTTTTACCACAAAAAGCCTATGTCCTTCTTTAAGGTATAATCTAAATGTACCAAATTTCTTCCAAATCGGTTAAGCGGTTTAGGAGTAAAAGCGTTAAAGACAGACACAGTTACTTTCGAATTTGTAATATTAATTTGGATTTGTCTTTGTACACCGCTTTTCATACAATCCGTCTAATTTCCTTGGAAATTACTACTTCATAGTTTCATTTAATACCGTAGTGATAATAATAATCAGCTGTTGTTTATTTCTTCTCCACTCACCCGAGTGGCGTGCTCAACTCATTAAAATAGTTGCATTGATTATGTATTTATGTACTTATGCTGCCGTTATGTCTGTGTATTTCTAAAGGTAAGTGGTAACACGTGGGTATGAGACTCGCGTGTCTTAATGGAGGCGCTACCTGCATACCAAATATCTGGATACCACTTAACATTTTTTTTTCCTATAAGTATTGCAAGCGTGGTGATCAATGCTCGTGCCTTCTCTGTTTGAGAAGAGGCTTCTGTCCTGTAGTGTAACAAACATTATTACTCGTATCTTTTCAGCCGCAGGACGTCCACTGCTGGATATAGGCTTCCCCCACAGATTTCCAAAAGGACCGGTTGAGAGCGGCTTGCATCCAGCGTCTCAATAGTAGGCTGGTGTTATTATTTAAGTTTTTGCCTGAAGGTAGTAAACTTCTAATTTTATACGTCGTATAATTCATATTTAAGTTCCTTACTCAAGCAATTTCACGAAGTTTTCTTCGAAATTCAAGTGAATGAGGTTCAAGTTTGTATGGCAATTGAAGTCACGTGGAGTGTGTTTTACAGGGAAAATAAACTAACTTTCTACCTGTTACGGTTTATATAAAATACAGCCCGCTGCCAGACTGAAGGACAGACAGTGGAGGTTTAGTATAATATGGTTCCGTCGATCCGGAATCCAGGTTTGGCATACTTCGGGTACGGTTCCCTAACATAATCCATTACGCCTGTATTCCCCGAAGGGTTAGGCAAAGGTGTACCAATTTACACACACAGTTCGTGGGTATCTTTAGGTCCCATGTAATTCCCCTATTGCATAGGACCTAAAGATACCGACAAACTGTATACTATACTACTAAATAAATAAAATAATATAAAATAAGGGAGATGTGGGGGGAGGGGGTAAAAACTTATTCAATCACCTATAATCGCCGTTAAGACCCGACATTAAGTATTAATATCAATTTTCA
The DNA here is from genome assembly GCA_932526535.1 of Caradrina clavipalpis. Taxonomy (NCBI): domain Eukaryota; kingdom Metazoa; phylum Arthropoda; class Insecta; order Lepidoptera; family Noctuidae; genus Caradrina; species Caradrina clavipalpis. The sequence goes on from OW052103.1 coordinate 7,894,858, forward strand.
ATCCACTCCCTAGTACTAGCCACACCAGTGACCATCTGAGTAGGCAATAAAGGCAGCGTCCCCACAAAGTGAGACAGTATAAAAGTAAGGTGTGGTTATTTCAATAAGTAACTTTATTGTATCGCCGAGGAAGTACTTAGGTTAACGAGTTCTGGCCTGACTTTATGGCCATTTTTACGGTGTAGTGTGGAACAACGCTTGCTTACTCATGCTGCTATCTTTAGTAGAACACATCAGGTTTTAATAGAATGATAGAGATTCCTAATAAAATGATTTGATAAGTGAAGTGGTTTGTAAACAATGTCGATACTAGTAATAAGTGGAACTCACTATATTCGCATTTGAAGTTTACTATTAAGTGTAACTGCGAATATTGTGAGTTTGGGCTGAAGTTTTATACTAATATTGTGTCTGTTTGTCTGACGATCTTACAGCAAAACTGAATCGACTTTCACGGGAGAAAATATGAACCCTAAGAAAGAAAATAGTCATAATTTGATAATAATGCATTCACAGAATAGAAGAAATGGGGATCGCACAATACATAGGTATCAGTTGCAAGGATTCCATACGACTCGATCCCCATCGGCTTCCCTTATAAAGTTCTGAGTAACAGCTACGCTACCGCTATTTAAAAATAGCACAATTACAACAGTGTAGTGTTTACTATTGCCAAATAATTATTGCAATCACAATGCAGCCATTTTAATGTACCGCAAAAAATAAATGATTGTAATTATAATTTTAATTATTTTGGCTTCGGCTACCCTCTTACTAAAATTTATCCTTCACCACAGGTTATAGTCAAATTCGAACTCCCCGTTGACGAAATCGATATTTGGCTCTTCAAATGTTAAATGGGGAACGCCATCTATGAACAGTATATCCAGTAGACTGCTGTTAGTTAAGGCATTGTACACTAAACCTAATAAGGATGTCCTTTTAGAGATCCAATAAGTAGTTAATGCCTAATATCTTTCAAAATGAACTATAAAACCGCGTTTACCTGCTTGCCCTTTTAAGGCCACATACTAGTCTTATCAATACAACATTAAATTTTAACATCTTAATCATCCCTTTAGCGTCGGCTGCTTGATACGGGCTTACCAAATTATTCAGACTAGCAACAATGTACGACCTTCGGTTTTTATTGTTATAATCACCATTTTTTACAAAAATGGCGAGCAGATTTGGTTACAGACGTCACTCAGATGAGATGGCCTATTCTGAGCCGAAGAAGTCTTGTCCTAGGTTAGCCATATTTGAACAAAATTATCACTGCCCAAATAAAGCATGAAATATTGCCATCATTGTCAAATTTAATGTTAAGACTCTTTCGACACTGGTTAGTAGATTTATATTTTGAAATCTTGTGTGAATTTCGTCAATGTATTGATTTATATCAAACTCAAGCGGAGAGTGATTTCATTGAAAAGATTCAACTTATCCAACATCATAACTTTGTCATATAAAAGTTTAGACTTACTAGTTTTATTCTGTAAGCAAAAACAACTTTTCTATTAGCATCTCTCACAAGTTTGAGTCAATTTACTCAAGTTTGTCATATTAACGTGCTATATATTTATTTGTACTGTCGCTACTCATTATTTTCCTACGTTGTATGATTACTATCTTATATACAAACGCGTATGTATCCATAATTAGAAGTTGAATCAAAATATTGCGTAGCATTTGTTGCGTACGTGTTAATTCAGGAAAATTTTCATTGATGAATCCAGTCATAATCATCTTGTGTACGATCATCAATTGTTATGAGACATTGTTATCAAAATGATAATGCAAAATGTTATGAATATGTAAGCAATCTAATTAATTTTATTGTGTATCTGGCGCCTTAGTACCTTGTGCACTTACAAATGCAATAACCCATTGTTTTAATACAATGCCAACTAGTATGTGTTCTTATATAATTATAATGATTATACAAGCGATTAGAACTTTTACAAACATAAGTTTCGCACGTCCTAAAGTGATATGGCTATAAATCGTGGTATTAACAAATTGAGCAAACATCTCGACGCCCGGGGTCACTCGATAACAAGAGTGATTCCATAGTCGGATGTTTCACGCAGTGATATAAGACAAAATTACATAAACAATTGTTACCTTTAAGATGCTAAATCCTCGTAGTACTTGTGGTTAAGAAACTTCACGAGAATTAATCACTAGCACTCACTGTTCACCTTGTTATCGTTTTATGTTTGTAATTATTTAGTTAATATCTCGATAAGTTTACAAGTTTGCGTGGAGCGTGCGTGTCTGCGAGGAGCGAAGTGCGCGCGCCCGCTTCCCGCCACCGTTCGAATTGCACTGAGACGCTCCGATTCGACTCCGTAGGGGAAAATTCAGTGGTTGTTCGCCCTTTGCCTTCAAATTCACCTTTGTTTTGTTTTAATTATACGAAGATTAACATCACAGATTTCGTTGGCGAAATGTTTAATGGATGGACTAAGTTCGATGGCAAGTAAAGATTTGTTTTGGTAACAAAAAAAAATGAGGACGATTTTTTTTATACGTTCGATGGAAAATGTGTGGTATGATGATTTCATATTTTGTGATAAGAACCTCTGGTAGCCAAAGAGGGTAATTTTTGTTTATTTCTTTTGATGAAATTGACATAGCTACGTTGGAATAATTTTTCGCGCTTAGAGAGTTTTCATGTGAGGGGAGCATCGTTTGCACCCCTAAATTTTTCCTGCGATTTTTCTCGTAAATGTATCGTACCGTTAAATATTTCGTAAATTCGAATATCATAGGTACTTCGAGGGGAAATAATCAATAGAGTATCTTTGTCATATACTTTCCGAGAGTATCATAACTATTTATATAATTATTTAGTTTCACTTTCATTTTACAGCGTCATAAATTTGTTAATTCTTTTGCATTAAAATTCATCCAAAAAGGGGGTATCCAGTTAAATGACGTTGATCGTACGTTATCTACACTTTAAGTAAAAGAGAAAGTATTTTGAAAAAGTCTCATGTAAACGAACACAATAATGCTGTGCGCAATACACCCCAAGACAAGAAATAGGTCAGCAAAACGTGTTTAGTATCAAACTTTACACTTTTCGAAGCTTATAACAAAGCGAACACTTATACGCAATTTTTTTCAAGAGTAAGGAGGGATGGCACTCCTGACGACGTTATTATTGACACCGGGAGTGACTCTTGAGAGATCAAGGCGGGCAGAAGGACCTCTTGTGAAGCCCGAAGATGCTGGGATGATACCAAGAGGCTTTTGACAACACGTGCGCTACCGTGATGTTGATGACAACACCGGGATCATTAGGAAAAAGTCGGATATGAAAATATTATATTTATTTGTCGGTTGAAAAAATGATTTTTTTTTGTATGTATTCTAAAATATAAGATGTTTTTGACTTTTTGTATTATGTGTTTGTATGTTTATGAACTGCCCGCGGCTTCGTCCGCGTGGCTTATTTCACCCGCCTTATGTTACTTTTTTGGTTAACGCTCCGCTCCCGTGGGTTGTAGCGTGATGTTAAATAGCCTATGTTACTAAGGAATAATGTAGCTATTTATTAGTTAAAAAATGGTTAAAATCGGTCCAGTAGTTTCGGAGCCTATTCGTTACAAACAAACAAATCTTGCCTCTTTATAATATTAGTATAGATTGATCTCGTAGTCACGTGACTGCTTAGCAACGTATTATTGAGTTTTTCCACTAGGAATTAATTACCGGCCCAGAGTTTGGAAGTTGTGACATCCCCGTACGCCTGATCGCTCCCCGGTCGTGTTGGTATTGAATTGCTGTCTCATCAAACTCTGAGAGTCAGGGAAGCTCTGTTTGTGCACACACTTCTGCTATATAATATTTTCGATTACTTGGCTAGTTTTCATTAAGATTTTCCTCCGTGACTGAAATTCAGTTACGAGAATAAGCTACCTATATTTATGTAGGTAACTCCTACTTATTTAGTCTTCACTTCTATACTAATAGCTAACTAATGCGTCGGCAGATGGGGTTGCCGTGGCTCAATTTTGGGACAGACATAAAATTTAAAACATTTTTTTTAATTAATTATATTATTTTATTTACCATCGATACGCTAAGAAGAATAAGCTACTAAATGCGGTTAACTCTCAAATTTTGATTAGACAATTACTAATGCCCCTTTAGAAGTCTGCCCGATACTTAAGAGGTTATTATTAATGTAGAAGGTTGTAAAGAAGTTTTTTACTCAATCGTAATCAACTCAATCGTTTTTTACTCAAAAGTAGAAACGATTGAACACTTATTCAGTATTCAGCTGGCTAACTTTCCCGGAATACATAAGGAGGTTGTCTTAGTACCTTCACATACCTGCAGGTACTACTAAAAACCGCGAGCAATAAAACGTAGTTGAGGATATAAACACTAGCTATAACCCGCGGTGTCACTCACGTCTTTGATAACTGCTCCGCTTGGTCGTAACGTAATCACACATAGCCCATAATTTTCCTTGATAAATGGGTTAAATAACACAGGGATTTTTTTAAAATTTAACTTGTAGTTCCTGAGATTGATTTGTTCAAACATACAACACTACTTTTCTTTCAGTGCAGAAAGAAAAGTAGTGTTCAGATCCTAAATCATTATAATATTATTAATTTAGGATCTGGATGAGAGTTATATTACAGTCTGCAATAGATTAGTAGAATAATTTAGGATTTTTTCTTAGTTCTGAAGTCTATACAAGCGAAGTCGCGGGCAAAAGCTAGTAAATAATAATATAATAAGATTATGTTTTCTGCAAATAGTCGAACATCTAAAATAAACCTTATGGTGGGTCCACACGACACAGACTTTTGTCTGCACAGACATCTGCACAGACTATAAAGTCTGAGTAAAAACTTGATTTACCAAATGTCTGTGCAGACTTTTCATCAGTTCAGACTTCAATTTTAATGAATAAATTAAGTAATTCAATAATCATGAGTTTTGCTCCGACAATCGTACGGACATGTACACAGACTTTGGACTTTTCTGATAGGTACACCGACATTTGTCTGTACTGATGTCTGTACAGACAAAATTCTATAGAAGTCTGTGTTAAGTCTGTGTCGTGTGGACCCACCATTAAATTTCTACTATACACATCGTAGAAACTTTTAGTAAGTGTGAATAACATTTTATTATCTAGAGCTGCAAATTGGGATTATTATATCAAATGGGTCAAATAGTGTGGGGTAACGATCTTACTTAAAAAATAAATGACACATAAAATTCATTTTATTATATTGAATTTGAAATTGAGGTTATGATGTTTTTCATAAAGATGGTAGAAATGATAATGAATCACCATTTCTCCATCAAGAATTATGGTATTTTGCAGGTAATTTGGGAAATAACCTAAATATTTATTGCTCACTCAAGTATCTAGAGTATCTGAATTAGAAAACAATTTAAAAAGTGATATTATTAATCACGACTGCTGCTCCAAAATAGAAATATGGTATTTAAAAATATAAGTGAATAATTAAAAATTTACAGTATTATAAAATAGTAAGTGGAATACAGATTTATTTACACACACTCCATTCATCAACTTCAATTTAATAAACCATAGGAAATTTTGAGAGGGACAGCGCGCGCTACTGTCCCTCTTCCAAAAATTATGTTCCCAAGGCTAATCCTCGCAGGGGGGCCTCCACGAACAGTGCAATGTGGAGGCTCGCCCCCGGGGGAGCCGCCTTCATCAGGCAGTACCCCGGAACTAGGAGATACCTGTAAGATATTTATGGCACGATATTTGGTAGTTACCAACAGGCGCGAGGGTCCTTCAACGGCGGAGACTCTTAACACCGCGATTCAGAAAACGGTGTTGAACGCACAACGCCATCTATCGCGCTCGTTAGTAACAAATTGACGAGTAAGAAAACATTTTTATTTCACACTTGCTGTGTTTAACTACAAAAGTAGACTAAAATGTTATTTATAACAGTTATCATAAACACAGTTTTTGCATTTTTGAAACTAAAAAAACTTGTTTTTCCTGTGTAAATGTACTTGTTAGGTTGCTACTCTAAATAAAATTAATGCGGCAATCTTGAAAATATTATAAGTTTATACCTGTTAAAATAATATTTCATATTTCACGGTTAAATTAGTATTCTTAGTTCATAATCGAGGTAGTATACCTAGTCATTAAATGATTATTATCTGTTGCATCCTCAATGCAATGCCTGCATTAAAGCCGCTCAGCTGTAAGTACCTACTACTTTCAGTTTGAATTTAGAATTTTTGGTATGTTTGAACACATGATCTTTGAACATAATTTTGCCTTCATTTCATAGACTGTCCGACCACGTCAGACAATCGGTGACCAATTTTTTGTCGGAGAGAACATAATGAATTACGAATATACGATATATGTATGACGTTGCCCCGGCTGTCATTTGTATCTTTGACAGTCGTTACTGTTAGTCAGAAGCCCGAAAGTCTGACAACCAGTCTTACCAAGAGTATCGTATTATTACTGGGCTGTGAAGGTCTGATAGGCAGTCGCTCCATGTAAAATACTGATATTCAGCTGCATCCGGTTCGACTGGAAGCCGACCCCAACATAGTTGGGAAAAGGCTACGCAGATGATGATGAAGTATCTAGAGTATGCGTCGTAAAACTGAATATAATATGTAGGTCGCGCATTCTAAAATAAAAAATACCTGTCCTAAATAATAAAATGTTAACCCAATACTATTTATAATATAGGTGATACGGCTAGTTTCTGCGCGCGCTTTCGTTCGCGTAGTTTTTTCACCTGCGTTAAATCACGTCTTTGATTACTGCTCCTCTCCTGTGGGTCGTAGCGTGATGTTATATATACCTACATATACTTCATGAATGCTCCGCTCCCGTGGATTGTAGCGTGATGTGATTCTCTATAATTAGTATAGATTTATGCTACAAGTAACATACATTATTTTATTATTATTTTATATTATAATAATCCTGCCAAATATTTGTAAATCAAACATTTGGCATTTGGCATTTTGGCATTTGGCATTTGGCATTTTTTGCATTTGTAAATCGTTAAGCCGTTCACAGCAAAAAGCCGTTGTTTAGATTAGGTAATTTAAAGAGTACCTGGCAAACACAAAACAAAAACAGGACAATTTAAAGCTTGAAGGAGTATGGCTTTATAATAATTTATATTTATAATTTTTAATTCTGGAATAGACAATGTAGGTCCCACAAACATCGTAAAAGACACAATTTTTAGGGGAACGCACTAGAAGAATTCCAACGGGGCCCTATTACTGAGCCTCTGTTATCAGTCAAGCATTGGCTCCGCTGTATCTCATAAACCGTAAACGGTAAATTTAAAATTTTCAAAGTGTGCATTTGTAGGTATTGCCGCTATGATAAAAAATAACAAAAACAATTGCGAGGTCCGCTATATGAAAATTTATTAAAACCGTAGTGTTAAATATTGTACAGTGGTACGCAACCCTTCGTGTGTTAGTTCGACTCACACTTGACTGGTTTTTCTAAACTGATGTATCAGAATACACGGTTATTTTTACATCGTTCTGGAGCCGAAATACAGGAACTCCAGTCGCCAGTAAAGACTACCGTTCGCATGTGTAGTCGATAAGTTTTCTAAACACAAATATGAATTGACTGAAAGGAAGCGTTACTTCAAGCTCTCACTATTTAACAAATTATATTTATTTCTCTGTTATTTAAAAAAAAATAGTGCCAATAGTATCTGTTACTATGTTAGAGCTTATGACTTTCGGTTCCAGAACGATGTAAATGTAAGCGTGTATATCACCCAGTAAAAACAAATACAAATCAATGTTTATTTAAGTTTACGGTCGTCGGTTAAACTATCGTTTACTACTTGTCCCCGGGTCCCTTTCAGAGCAAAGTTGGTTGTTTTCATTGGCGACAAGCTATCCGATTATAAGGGTCACATTTGAAACTTGGCAGACTGATGATGTTCTATTTACATAGCTGATTAAAACTAAACGTGTTCAAATGTACCGTTAATTAGTGAAGTAATACGGGGTTTGCTAGAAATTAAATTAATATGTTTATATTAATTATTACTTAGTTAGCCTAGTGATCGCAAGCGCGGATGCTACGCTAGAAGTCTTGGGTTCGATTATCAGATCGAGCAATGTTTTTGGGTTTTTGTATGAGATTATCAGTAGCAGCTCGCAGTGACTGCTACGCTAGAGGTTTTGGGTTCGATTCTCAGGTCGAGCAAAGTGTTTTTGGGTTTTTCTATGAAATTCGCAGTAGCAGCTTGGAGTTGGGATTTGTGCTCGGTTAATGGCAATATGCTCAACCTTGTCTTGGGTTCGATTATCAGGTCGAACAAAGTGTCATTGGGTTTTGTCTATGAAATTATTAGTAGAAGTTGGGAGTTAGAATTTGTGCCCGGTTAATGGCAATAGGCTCGCCCCCAATAGGGGGCGAGCCTATTGCCATTAACCGGGCAAAAAGGGACCTAAAAAATGACTTATTAAATGGGACCTAAAAATATCGGCGAATTGTGGGTGTACATTAGTATACCTCTGCCTAACCCTTCAGGAAATACAGGCGTGATAGTATGTATGTCTGTTACTTCGTAACAGGTATACGGCGATAGGTTTGACGGCTGAACGATACCTACTGCCAATATCAACGTAGGTTGCGCAATTATTGAAAATTTACGATTTTAATCTAGTTTCTGAATTTATTGACGTTATAATCATTAGTGTGTCAGGTGAGACAGAATGTGATACTGTCATTATGAATGTATAGGGGATTTATCGAAACGAATTAAACCAAATTCCCATTTACAAAATGACTCTCATTAGTTTCGATGTCGCGTCATTTTGAAATTCAATTCGTTGGCGTGATGTTATCATCACGCTACGACACAAGGGAGTGGAGCAGCAATTAAAGACGTAACTTGACTATCCAAACACAGGACACTGAAAGCACTCATTTTTTTGTCGCATAACCTGACGTATTGCAAGCCTGAAAAAATTTTGTGTATTGCCAAGGGTTCAACGTAAAGACTTGTCTATAATCTTTCATGAAAAGGAAGCAGTATCATGACAAGAAAATTGCAAAGGAGCGCAAAAAGAAAATAACGTCACGTATCTCAAAATTTTGAAACGTAAACTATACAGTTTTATTTCATGAACTAATGACATCTATAAATTATTAGACTGAGCCGTGTATTTTTTTCTCAATTTTATGAAAACCTCAATATTACTTGATTTTGGTGGTTATTCGATACAACTTACATCGCTATTTTGAACCTTATTGTTACCGCGATGCGTTTTTGTCGAATTTTCATTACATTTGCTTACCATAGGGCCTTAACGCGGAAGAAATAAGCTACGCGGACGAAGTCTCGGTCGGAAGCAAATAAATAACACACACACCATCACGCCTGTATTCCCCGAAGGGTTAGGTCGAGGTGTACCAATGTACATCCACAATTCGCCGGTATGCTTTTAAGTCCCATGTAATAGCGGGCGAGCCTATTGCTATTAACCGGGCACAATCCTAACTCCGAGCTGCTACTGAGAATTTCACAGCAAAACCCAATAACACTTTTTGCTCGACCTGGGAATCGAAGCCAAGACCTCTAGCGCCGCAGTCGCGCTTAGCACTACTAGGCTAACGAGGCAGCAGGCGGGCGGAAGCTATTAACTAAATAAAGTAAACACTTCGTCTCATACCGATAACAGTACGTTCAAAGCTCCAGAGAGCGTCGCTACATAATTCATAGTCTGTAGATAGTGCAGTTGCATTATACGGGGCACTTGTTGATCAAGTAGCAAACAGCTAAGTGCTCTTGGGACTTGCTTCGGTAGCGAAGTTAGTAACTGTGATTGCCTATAATTACAACGCGGTAAAGCGGCGGTGACATGACACCGTTGATAGCGGCTTAGAATAAATGATTGGAATTAAAAGGCTATAGGTACCTAGTTATTTTGGGAGATGTGGGGGAATTGATAAACTATGTAGTTTATTAAAACTTTATCGAATTTAGTTTCGCCATAATCTCTAAATAACTTTTCGTCAAACTAATTGAATTATAATGCGAAATGTGTTACGTTACTATTCGGCAAAAACAGGGCACTATTACTTACTTCGGAAAATGGGAGGAATTATTGGCATTATTTTCTTTGTTTTGGCAGAACTAAACCCAATTCGCCTAAAAATATCTTAAATATTCGCCTAAGATTAAATACCAACAGATAGGAATGCTATCTTTTTATTGATCAATGTCCAGCAATGGACGTCTTCGGCTGTTTATTATAATACGACGATGAAGATGACTGTCTTTTCTGTAGACAAAAAACCAGTCTACTAGCAAAATGTTGCCACATTTCCTAATAGTCTGACATAACTAGTCTTTTAACTAAAAGGACTGTTCATTCGAAGTGCCTGCAACATTCAAACGTCTCGCGTTGCGGAACTCCCAGAGTGAATTGTATAACCCTAATTTGTCACACTTGACCCAAATAAATCTAGTTCACGGAACAGTCCTTTGTCAACTGTATCGGAAAAATTATCCCTAACAAATCACCTTAAAAATAATATACAAAAAATATGGACAGTGTTGAACAATATTAGGCAATAGTGAACTGTATTTTAACTTTGAGGCCGCATTAACATCTAAACTAGTAAAAAGATCTAATAAAAATTAACAAAAAAAGATAGCTATCATTGTCATTCATCGTAATGAATCGGAAAACTCGTAAGCTACTAGTGGTTTTTCATATAAGACACCACTGTAATTCCTATTTATTGTTCCTACTACTAGTATATACGCAAAGTTTGTAAGAATAGATGAACGGATGGATGTGGAACTAGCTTAAATTTTGGCCACATAATATCTAAATATTGATATAACTAACCTTGGATATTTTTTATTTCATGTTTCCGTGCAATATTCATGGTATGTGTGGATATGTATGAACATCTCTAGCCCCCACGTAATCCAAAACATAAGACAGGGTGCTTAATGGACGTGTCCGAAAGCTCTCGAGTTTTTTGTGAGATGTTGCAAATGTAAAAAATGTTGAAGAATACGGAGATATCCCAAATACCTGGAACAAGGGGTTTGGTACAAGGATGTAGAATTTTCTTATAATTCGTGAAAAAGTTTCTGACAACTGTGATATGACTGGCATTCTGAATCTGATTTGAAGAACAGTTTGAAAGGTTGAAAACGATAAAAAATTACTTAATTACTTTGTTTTTCATATCCTACGTCAAAAGGCTTGGCATCCTCGTCCAAAAATCAGACAGAAAAGGGTTAGGTTCAAAGTATTCTTTTTGTTTGTTTAATCCAAGTATCTTTCTGTTATAATAAACATGAAGCAGTTAAACTAACAGTAGAATTTAAAAATAAAAATTAAAGAAATAAATCAATGCAGGGAGGTCCCGCCCTAGAAAGACCTACGCTGACCTAATTGGTGAGATTGTTCAAAAAAGTCTGGTGCGCAGTACTCGTGACCGGCGTTCTTGTATTACCAGATGTATGAACGTGGTCGAGGCGAACGGATTAGTTAAATAAGGATCGTAGCACGAGGCGATATGTGGTTTCTGCCTACCCCCATGGGAAGAAGTCGTGAGTTTATGTATGTAAATAAATAAATATCGCTTTCACAATTTCCACAGTACATAGCGACTCAGGCCAATCAATATTCTCGATATATCTGCAATATCGCGAACTCGTCGCATCTCCAATTTGCCGCCATTTCAGTTGACGGGCTGTGATCTACTTACCTATAATAATATGTGACATCCGAAGGCAGAGGCGGCCTTGATTTTTAATCAAGCTTGAAATATATTTGAAGAAAGATGCAAGAGAGTGCGGGTTTCGGGAAGATATTGTGAAGGTTTTTTTATTCGGGACGAAAGGTATATAGCCGTTTCTGTACAACTGTTAACGTAGGTATATGCAACCTTTCAGGATAATCGTTTCAGTGGTTGAGGCTTGAAATGGTAACAAACAAACTCACTTTCACATTTATAATGTAAAGTACGGATTTCAAAAGTCGAACTTTAAAGTCGTCGTCGAAATCGAATTCATTTCTAAATTAATTAGTCGAAAGCAGTTTCCTTAAATTCTCAGTTACAGTTCTTCGGAACGCGTTTTTAAAACTTCTTATCTTAAACCTAGACGAACTCAACGATGTTTATGTGATTGTGTTGGACAATTATAATAAAATTTTATGATCCATTAGTAATGGCATAAATAATATTTACATGGTAAAGGTATATTCTCTGATTTTATTACGATGCGTCATAAAATGGACTGGTTTGTGCGTATATAAGATCGAAACTCCAGAACATGGTTTAATATGTTAAATGGTATTTTTTAATTTCAAAATGCGTATCCCAACGGCGCCGTTTTTAAATATGCTGACTATATATTGATTTTTTACTAATAATAATTGTTAACCATTCCTTGACAGCTGTTACGGATACTTACAAAACCGGGATGACTGACAACCAGTCTTACCAAGACGTATCGCGTTTCCCAGTAACTGGGTTGTGGAGGTCAGATAGGCAGTCGCTCCATGTAAAACACGGTATTCAGCTGCATCCGGTTAGACTGGAAGCCAACCCCAATATAGTTGGGAAAAGGCTAAGCAGTTAGTTAGTTACTTGTCTATATGGTCAAATTCGATGATTCGATTCGGGTATGTTTATGTAAATCCTCATATCTCTAATTTTCTTTGCTGTGCCCGACAGTGTTCACGAATTAGCAAATATATACTAACTACCTAAGCATGTATAAATAAAAATGAAAAAAAAAAACTTTCTTGTGCATGCTGTGGTCTCCTATAAGTGAAGGAGTACACCTATATAATACTTTTGTTGATTTATTGTTTTTATTATGTCATGATATGTGTATATCTTTTGTTAGAGGTCCTAAATAAATAAATAAATAAAATGTGTTCTAAAGACCGATTCCTGTCACGGCGGCTAATTGCTTAATGCAGGTTAGACAAGTAGGTACGCAGGAGATAATATGTGTGTGCAGACAGTCCGATGGCACGGCAATCCGACACAACCTGAGTGAGATCAGGCACAGGCCCAACGGCTTTACGTCCTTTCTGAGGCACGGGGGTGTCACACTACTAAGTGCAAGCTGTTTCAGAGATATTCCTACTGGAAAAACCTAATAACACTTTTTGCTGGACCTGGGAATCGAATTCGGGGCCCCACAATTAACAGTCGTGCTTGCCACCACGAGACCAATGGAGCACGAGAGAAACGTGGAATGCAATATAATGATAGAGTATTCCATTTCTTTCACTTTTCCCTCCATTTCGTCATCAGCCATCAATTGCCCAGCCCCTTCAAACGAGTGTTCGTTTGGGACCCGATTCTCCCCATAAGGGTCAAGAGCGCCATAGTACAAACATTAACCCGTATTGGTTTCGCTACAAGCTATTATTGGTTGGGGACTCCGCACGTAATTGACCTCAATTTTAAATCGTCTCCAACGAAATAGACCACGTATAAGAAAGAACAGAAGGCTTCCTGTGTAAAAACAAAATCTCTTTAGTATCTTTCTACTACGCTGGTGTAGTATTTTTTTTGGAAACCAGAATAATGACTAAAATCTTGAATTATTGACTATGAAATTTTATAATTCTCTCATTTGAACTTGGTTTAGCGAACCTTATGCAGAACCAATACGGGTTTACTACATAAACCTAGCTAGAATGTTAGGATCACACTTAGACATACCGTTAGATTACTAAATAGATTAAGAAATATTTCTTGACTGTACTACTATACCGACTTTCTTTTCCAACAATAATTATTACCATTGAAATACTGGTATGAACGATGTTAAAGATATGTTCTTCTTCAACACATCTATCTACTGCATGGAAATAGGCATATAGGCCCATTACGCCCCTTCATCCCAGGCTTCTACGTATACTCCGTCTCAGCTATTTAGCTAGGGTCCGTGATTCGTGGTCTCCGCTCATATGCTTCATCGGTCATCAATTCTTTTCCAGGCGTGTACGGCCCAAGGTCACATTATTTATTTATTTAAACTTTATGCAACAAAAATACAAAGGCGGACTTAATGCCTTAGGCATTCTCTACCAGTCAACCAAAGGTGACATCTCTCTTCACCTCCTAGCTATCTAACTCCAGTTTCGTCTTCGTGAACTCAATGTTTTTTCTTGGACTGTTCGTAGTGAACCTTCTGCCTTATTTTACTTGGTAGACATAATGTAGTGAAGGTTCGTAGAGTGTCTGTCTAGGCGTCAATTTAACGCTGCTTGGCAGCAACGTGATTATATCGAATCTGTTGCAATTTAACCAAAGTGTTGAATAGATTTATTTTTTCTGATATAGAACATAAATACGAATTATAATAGTTATTTCTATTTGGTAAAAACTATTACGAAGTTATAACTTCGTAATGGTTTTTGAAAATTATTGGCATCTGTCATTCGCAAGCACTCTGGATTGGAAATTGATAAAGATAGTCTATTTCGTTCCAATAAAACCAAATATTCTCTCTTATAAAATTTACTAGTTTCTGCCCGAGACTTTCTCCGCGTCAAAGTTGCTATGTAATACCACGGGAACCGTATATTTTTCCGGGATGCAAAATAGCTTACGTGTATTCTACACTATAATTTATACCTGTGCCAAATTACATCCAGATCCGTCTAGACGATCTGGCGTGATTGAGAAACAAACATCCATACAAACTTTCGCATTTTTAGAAGCAGCACTTTATGTGCATATCTACAAAATAAGGCTTAATATGGAAACAAAAAAAAATAAAAAACGGTAATTTAAAAAACTAAAAAACCCGACTGCTATTCTTTAAAAAGCCCTAAAACAAGATAAATTGTAGCAGTCGGGACCCATTCTAGAAATGGAGGGTGAGTGAATTGAGAGCACATACCTATATTACATTGCAGATGGTCTCGAATGGGTCCCGACTGCTACAATTTATCTTGTTTTAGGGGTTTTGTAAAGAATAGCAGTCGGGTTTTTTAGTTTTTTAAATTACCGTGTTTTATTTTTTATTTTTTCAGTGATTAAAAAAAAAAAAAAAAAAAATGCTGTGTCACTCTCACGGTAAATACGAATCTAACGAAACCTCTCAAGCTAAAATCCATCGAGCCGTTCAGCCTGCAGAGCGAGCCAAACATTTGAATTTGGCGCCAAAAATCCGCCATTTTGTTTTTTTTTTTTCATATACCCAGTGTCACTCTCACAGTAAATACGAATCTAACGACACCTCTCAAGCTAAAATCCATCAAGCCGTTCAGCCTGCAGAGCGTGCCAAACAATTATACATACATACATACATACATACATACATACATACATACATACATACATACATACATACATACAAACATACCCTCGAAAAACATAACCCTCCTTCTGTCGCAGTCGGGTAAACACTACAAAACAAACCAGTTTACTTCCCGAAGAACTCTCCAAAGGCATGGCAGCTCTGATAAATGTTACCCTTGGTTTCAACAGAGCACTCATCAACACGCCGCGTGATTTATCTCCTCCTGACTAATCCACCTACAGGGATACAGATGATGTTCCAGCACTAACGGAATTCAACAAATAGCGAGGGTAACCCAACATATTTCTTATTTCGAATGTAATGTCTTCGGGTGTCTTCGGATGAATTCGGGTGCGTTCGGGCGTAGTGTGGATAATTGTATTTGACAGGGGACTGATAAGGTACATAATAGTAATGTTTATTAATGTTCAATTTCAGTAAATAGGGTTCGCGTGTGAAAATAAGATATTGGCATTTTAGGAGCATTTCCTAGATGCGATAAGTTTATTTATTTTAGTCAAGAAAAATCCGACACAACGGCGCAGAAGTTAATTTAATAAGATAAACGACGTTACTCGGCAAAGTAGGTAAATAGAAGGGGATAGAAAATAAATCCATTCCCGTTATAGGTACTCCCTGAAAACAAAGAGAAGATAACATTATTACTGCAATTGAAACCTTTCACAAGATTCTCAGGAACTAAATTCGTCTGTTCTGTAGGAACTATTATTTGCTCACTACAAAGTAAATGCTTCAGTCGAGATCAAAACTTGGTCACCATACTTGATGAAAGATTTAATACTGTTTCCTTTCAGTTAACTGACAATGACAAAGAGGTGCTCCAGTATTTAAGTGCCTTAAAAAAATCTTTTAGGTATAGATTCAAACACATAAGCTCACGCCTGTATTCCCCGAAGGGTTAGGTAGAGGTGTACCAATATGCACCCACAGTTTGCCGATATATTTAAGTCCCATGTAATATGGGACGAGCGTATTGCAATGGCAATTGATTTGTGCCTGGTTATGAACCAGGCACAAATCGTAACTCCGAGCTGCAACTGAGATTTTCATTAAAAAACCCAATAACACTTTGCTTGACCTGGGAATCAAACCCAAGACTTCTAGCGTAGCAGTCTTGTTTAGGACCGCTCGGCCACTGAGGCAGTTCTGGCCAATTATAGAAGGTGTAGGTTTTTTACACAAGGAAAAGTCACACTTAATTTAGAAAGAAACTTTTTCCTGATGCGACCCTGCTTAAAAATTTACTAAGCGAAATGAAATGCGTGCGTACGTTCGTTTGTCTTGGTGATAAAAACTGTAGTAGGTAGCAGTGTACCTTTTGGTTTCATAGCTTGAAGTAATTGAAGGTTGACGAAAGACGTGTGACAATATTGGTTGCTGCAATTTCTTGTGTTTTTGGATAACATACAAACCCACTCAAATGGGATATCAGCAATACAACAAGCATCAAAATTGAAAAGCTTTTGCATAAATAATTATGAAAACATTTGTTTCTACGCACTACTACGCTAGAGGTCTTGGGTTAGATTCCCAGGTCGAGCAAAAAGTGTTATTTCGTTTTTCTATGAAATCCTCAGCAGCAGCTCGAAGTTATGATTTGTGGCCGGTTAATGGCAATGGGACCTAAACATACCGGCGGACTGTGGGTACACCTCTGCCTAACCCTTCGGGGACTACAGGCGTGATGGTATGTTATGTTGTTACACAACAATAAAACACAGTATCGTGTTGCTGTAACAATATTGTGTAACGTTCGCTTGATATGAATACGGGTCTCATGTAGTACCTACGATATTTTAAAAATAAAGCACTATTTTCTTTGAATCCCATTTGATTGGAGCTTGAAACTGTATATTATTCGTTGAGATATAAGATTGGATTCATCTGTTTGAATTTCAGAGACGTATCTTGTGATTTGATTGGCTACTCGTGTTTACAAATAGAAAGCGGGAACGAAGGAAGAATAAAAAGAAAATCCTCCAAAATTGCTGTGTTGGGTTTGATGAGATTTGAATTTGAATAGGCTACTGGTTTTATACAATCTTTTTCATTTGATAATACATATTTATTGCCTTTTGAAAAAAAATATTTATTAATAAATTAATACATATTTTCAAAGTTAGGGTGAACAGGCTTTTTCTGGGTAAGCTCACTCCATCGTAGACTTTGTCTATGCCACCTTTGAATAAGACAAAAGTCAAGAGCTTGCCCATCTCGATTTAAAAAAAATATGTTCTGTGTGCATTTTAAATTTTAAATTATGTGTACATCTTTGATTATATGTACATATAGTGCCATATCCAGTAGAACTTGATCCCGTGGCCAAGTAGTGTGTATGAATAGTTTCATGTTTGCTGATTAGTCAACTATAGAGATATTGTAGTACCTATGTTATGTTATTATAATTATTTTGCTATCATATTTTTATACGTTATAAGTTGAAGTAGGTACTGGGTCAATTTACTGTCTGACCTAGGTACCAGATGAAGCTTCTGTAAGCGTATGGAGTTCCCAATACGTTAACTGTAACACGGAATCGCTTTTTAAAATTCAATACATTTACCTAGAAAAATAAAACACAATCGTTAATTATTTTCAAAATTCGAATCCCTAATGGAATTCGACTCAGTGTTTAGAACAAAATCGTTTCAGCCAAGTTGCCATGGTATGCAACCTTCACAGTCAGTACCTACTTTCAAAAGGAAGACAAAAAGGAGTAGATCCATAATTCAACCTCGCGAAACAGATTTATATGATAAATGCTAAACATTTTTTTAGTCTCAGTAGCCTGTGTACCTTGTTACAGCAAAAAAAATCTAATAAGCCGTGAATGGCGAAAAGCCCGCGCTTTCCCTGCGTTGTCATGGTGATCATTAATCATTCCTCTTGTTGTAGGTTCCTCATACATTGTGAGGATGCAGCCCATCCCTTACAATCTCTCGCTGTTGTTATTTTGCAACAAAAATGTAATTTTATGTCAGGTATATAAAATTTTACTTTACTTTTTTATGGGCCAATTTTTTCAATGAAATGATTTATATAAAATTTATGTATGATAGCGGTTTGACAGTTTTTGTATTGAAAATATGTATAGCTGTCATACTTATATGTTATTTACGTAAAACCTAGCAACTGCCCGCAAGTTCGTCTGCATGGTAATTTATATTTGAAATTCAATAATGATTCGAAATACACATGGCGCCTTTTATTATAATAAGAACTTTATTGTCACACGTTAAGGTCCGGTTGGAAAGCAGCGTAAGTCACAAGTGGTCTGGCATTTTTGCTGAACTGAGCCTGTTTGGTGCAACTACCAGACAGTAATGTTTTTTGTGTACCACATGAACTGTGTCTAACAAACATTTTTTCTTTCTTTCTTTCTTTCTTTCCATATTAAGGAACTAGAATCCCGGAGTTGCGTAAGGAAAATGCCACAACCGCGACCACAATAACTTTTACTCTGAATGCTTTTAAAAGTACTCATAAAATGCGCTCAAGAACGCTTTCAGAGATAAAAATATATATGAAATCTTACTACAAACTGACGATATTTCGAATAGGGTACGTAAAGCACTTAAGTGCTTATTATTCCGATTTCTTTATTTGTCCTGCTCTCCGGGAAATCGGTCAAACGTGCCTCCCGATCAATGTTTGATCTGAAGCAGATCCTGTCGCACCTTTAGAATAGAAGTGACGTAATCCAAAATTCTTGTTTTTTGGGAAACGCCAAAAATGTAAAAAAAAAATCGGTCATTTATGAGGTTTTTTATTATAATTCTTTAAGCTAAGCGTCTGATGACACAAATTTTGTTATCAACCGTAGGGTAGGAATTGTTCTAATGATTGAATACTAAACCTGTAAGTATAACTAATCAGATCGTTTAATAATTAATCATTGAAAAAAAGGTGTCATTTATTTTCCGAAATCATTTTAATATTTTTGGCTTATTTGACTTTGCGTCTATTCTTTACTTAAGAATCCAAAAAAAAAGGTGACTAAGTTAAAAAAAAGCCGATTCATTTCTGATGTTATATTTTTGTTTAGTGGCTCATTTAGGAATATGCTAGTTTAATTATTGATGACTAGCAAAATTAATGGAAAGTGAAAAACAGGATATGCCTTTAAAATCGTGTATTTCGACATTTTTATGTCACTAATTATCATTAATCACAGTCAAAGCTTGGGTACTGCTTCCAACATCACAATCATCATCACTTTTTACTTAAAAACATATAATTATATATTATATGGTCTTCCTAATATTTATTAAAAATTAAACAATCAGACTTGAAAAAATGCCTTAATAAATTGTTACAATATTTAGTACTGAGATCAGTCGGGTCAGGCTCACCCCCTATTACATGGGACCTAAATATACCGGCGAACTGTAGGTGCACATTGGTACACCTCTACCTAACCCTTCGGGGAATACAGGCGTGATGGTATCAGTCGGGTAACACAGAGTATACCCAACAGGGTATTATTTGGTATCCTGCCTTTTCGCCGAAAATTGTTTGGCAGATTATCACTTGCCAACCAACGTTTCGCCGATGTTTCACTTTGACAACTAACGATTAGCAAATTTTTGTATGACGTTTCATTTGGCAGAATTATTGTTAAGCAGATTATTATAATGACACAAAACGTTTGGGACATTTATCATTTGTCAAACATTTCTACAACAAGGCCACACAACTACCTATTAGACGAATGACGTTTTGTCAGTGTAACAGTTCCCTTTTCATACATTGATATAATGATAAAAAATATTTTTTTATAAACATTTTTTATTTAAAAAAAAGGAACTCAAAAGGAACATTAAATCCTTAAATTGGCTGCAATGCAGAGCAGTTTTTCCTCTGATAGGATGAAAGAGCGAGCGAAGCGAGCACGGTACTCTGGGCACCCCGACTCGGACAGGTTAGGTTAGAAGGGGATAGCGCCAGCCACTTCCTGGTTATTTTTTTTTGTAAACCCCTGATCCCCGCGAAGCGGGGCTCCCGGTCTATGCCTTTTAACCCTTTCAGTGCGGGCAACGCCAATAAAAAAAAACACGCACTGAATGGATTAAGCCTCTAGGGCAATATCTGGCTCTATCTCAAGGCAAATAAGTAGGACAATTATTTTACTAAATTTAATCAAGTAACATAATTATATCAATAAACTTGAACCGTATTATAGATTTGGTAAACAATAAACAAATAAATGAATCGCAAACTAAAACATTCTGCTACTTGAAAGTTGGCATTTTAAAAAGTGTCATGTCATATGAAAAGAAGACCAAACTTACAGTTGGTAACTGTGAGTTTGGGAAATAAAACAAAATTATATGATAAGTTGGCTAATGATTATTCGGCAAAATAAAATTCTGTGAAACGTTGGTTGGCAAGTGAAAATCTGGCAAACAATTTTCGGCGAAAAGACAAAAATCCGTATTACCTATTTACTATTTATATTATTTATATTCACACTCTTCGGATGTATTTTGAATGGGTACACCCTTTATAGCAGAACTTTTTAAGTCATAATTTTATTTTGTATAACAACTGGTAGCATAAATCTCTTTTCGCAGAAAGTCATTTAGCATCACTCATTTAGCAAATATTTATAACTCGTAATTTTGTAAGGAAGAATCCTCATTACGCATAAATTTCATTTCCATAATAATTAAAAAGTAGAACCATCATATCGCAGAAAGTTCACAGTCAGAATTGTCTTTTGGCATACATTTCGTATCAAAGTCCCTAGAGATAGATCCAGAGCCCTTGAGGCTTAAAAGGCATAGTCGAGGAGCCCCGTTACGCGGGGCCCAACGGTTTGCAAAAAAAATAACCACGAAGTGGATGGCGGGGTCTGTTCGCTCGCTTCGCTCGCTCTCTAGTCCTCCCATCTCCTCTCCGCTCTTTATAAACGCTATACTAAACGAAAATATGCAAAATTATAACTATTCCAAAGGTTTTCAAATTATGCCAAATAAAATGCACCCATTTTGATTACTAGTATAACCTTCGGAGCTTGCTGTTCTCATCTCTTCACACTGTTCTTCCATTGTATTTTCATTCCGGATATTTAATAGTTGCAATATGTGATCTGCTCTTCTTTTTATTATTAATCTCAAACTTTAACTGAAATAAAAATAAAAAGACTCAATTGCAATAAAGCCACAACATTCAGTAAAGAATAAACATATTTACGTATACGTCTCCTTAGTCATAAAATCGGTTAGTAAAGTACAGCCACAATATCAAATAAAGCTTAATCATTTACGCAATGTTTAGTAATAAAATGACGGCAGTAGCAATACGACACTAAAATAATAGTATCATTTAGTATTAAAGCGCCCGAAGCCAAAAAGAGTCATTGCGAAGTTAAATATCGAACAAATAACTTACCCTACGTTTAGTATTAAAACGGCGGATTACAGTTTACGTCGCTTACGGAGCAACCGCACAGCACCCAACGTTTAGCACTGTCCACGCAACCCTAAATGGGCTCCTTCAATACCGAAAAACGCGCGGTAAGAGCGTGATTTGAAAGAGACGGAAACAGTACGTTTTTCCTTTTCTGGTCTAAAAGAGTCGGTTTATTTTTAATAAACTGATAGAATACATGTTTATAAGTCGTTTGATGTATAAAAGTCATTTTCTTAGAATTTTGAGTTAAGCCACTTTAATTCTAAAGGTGCGCTGTGTCCTGTATTTATTTACATTATTTGAGGAGCGGAATTTGTACAGTAAATTCATCTTTGATTTTGTA
Source organism: Caradrina clavipalpis (assembly GCA_932526535.1). Taxonomy (NCBI): domain Eukaryota; kingdom Metazoa; phylum Arthropoda; class Insecta; order Lepidoptera; family Noctuidae; genus Caradrina; species Caradrina clavipalpis. The sequence continues at coordinate 7,916,971 of OW052103.1, forward strand.
GAATTCATACTTGAGAGTTTGTTTATTTGTTTGTTACGCTTTCACGGCTAAACTACTGAACCGATTGTTATGAAAAATATTACTGACTAGCTTTTAAAAAGTATCTTATGTGTTATTCCATACTGCAATCTATCGCTGTGCCAAATATCATCCAGATCCGTCTAGCCGTTTGAGTGACAAGAAGAGACAAACTTTCGCCTTTGTAATATTAGGTAGTGTGATTAAGCTAAAACCCAAAGAAAGGACATATTTTGCTAGTTTATAATTCGCGACTTTGTCTGCATTTGCGATAACTGACGTACACGTAAACAAAGTAGCAGGCAATTCTAGTTTACTATAATGATATGTTGAAATATCTTATTTTTTGTCAAGTTTGACCTTATAAAGTTATTTTTTTTATTTTTTATTCTAGATTGGTAAGCTCTTGACTTTAGGCCTTTATTTTTTTTTTAGAGACGGGAAATCATCAAATAACTTCCCCCGCCCTGGGCGGGGCGGGAGGGAGTTTCAGACTTTTACTGACTAGAACCCGTCTATGTTCCTTCATGTGCCCTTTGCGTTCCGGGGGCGCGGTATCTCTTTCGAACAACCCGCAGCGACTTTAGTCTTAGTCAAAAGTTTGATTGTTTTGTGTAGCAATTATTTTACCAATTTGATTGCCGACCGTCATTATGACGCATTTAATCCAAAAATGTAGCGTTCTTCTATTGTCGTTTGCACTGATCTTCCTACCGGGATTTTACATTATATCAACGCATTATATGGTGTGTAATTGGCGTACCAATATCATATTATGGTGCTATCGATTCAGACTTAGGTGGAAACTTTATTCAACCCCACCTTAACGAGTTGAACTAGGTGTTTCAACAATTTATCCGTTTTATAAAGATCGAAGTTTTATATCTCACTTAATATTTTTAACAATGTTTGCAAATACTTTTGTACAGGCTACCTTGTCTGGATACTTCGAGAAGAAAATAATATTTTAACCTGTGATCAACAAAAAAGAATCTAAAACAATATTTACTAATACAAAATTTGGTCATAAGATTTTATTTGCAAAATAGTATAATAGTAGTAATTTTAAATTTCTTGTGGAATCCAAAAATGTCTTGACTTCCTTTTTTCAGATATTTTATTTATATAAGATACTTAGGTTAAGATAAGTAAGTACCTACAAGATACTCGTAATTTTAAAAAGAAGAAGAATGTTATTACTTCCGTCCTCTGATTAAACAAAGCAAGTACCAAAATATACGTATCAAACTTAACTACCTATTCATAACAAAAATAAAGGACTTTATCAATATAATTTCGCAATAAATCACAAAATTTATTTCGAGTATCTACTAGGTGCGAATCAGAAATTTAATTCAAGGCCCATTGAGTCGTAAATTGAGCAATTACTTACAAGAACGCCTGTAATAATGATTATAAACACAATATTCACTTTGAAGACGGTCTTATTGAGATTTTAATTATAGCAGGAGCTTTAGATAGATACAAGTGTAGGCGATAAGTTGACTGTGTATTATGGTTTTAATGAAATAAATCTTTGAAACCTGAAAATAACACAATTTCATTGGTAAAATTAAACACGAGAATATTAATTCTATTAATATTAGTAGTGACTGTCTTGGTAGCCTATTAGTCCTCAGCGCGACTGCTATGCTAAAGGTCTTGGGTTTGATTCCCAGGTCGAGCAAAAAGTGTTATTGGGTTCTTCTATGAAATGCTCAGTAGCAGCTTGGAGTCAGGATTTGTGCCCGGCTAATGGCAATAGGTTCGCCCTCTATGGGACCTAAAACATACCGGCGAACTGTGGGTGTACATTGGTATACCTCTGCCTAACCCTTAGGGGAATACAGGCGTGTTGGTATGTTATGTTATGTAATATTAGTACGAATAATTATGACACACTTAAAATAACATAAAAATGAAAAAAAAGAGAAACTAAAATTAAATACTATCAAAAAATTCCTCCGCATCCCCATCAACTGGAAATGTGCCCAAAAGACTGTGGCGGTAATGCTAAGCCTCTGGTGAAGGTGAAAGAAAAGAAAGAAAAAAGTTTATTGACACAAACCATATGCACACAGATATCCTAACAAAAAGGTTATTATAAAAGAAAAAAAAGCCAGCCAGGGTCACGGGAAGTGTCAACCATCCAACCTATTACTTATAAAAAAAATAAAGCCAAAGAGTTTGTAACACGAGGTAATAACTTTTTCAATACATAGAAATACCAAAAATGTCGACCAGTTATTAATTATCTGTCAAATTATTCTTACAAAAGAAACTTCTATACCCAAGTATTAAAATGCTACGTTCCTATAAGTTTAACTTCCAGTAGGTACTGAAGTAAACTGCTTGGAAAGTTTAATACAAAGTTTTTCAATATTAATTCTTCACTGTGGGGAAATTATTTGAAATATTAATTGAACTTTCCGCTTTTGGTTGATAGTTTGAGTTGAAACAATAATCATTTTGGTTGTATTACCTAATTCCACCGCGAGATAATAAGAAGCGTTATCATGAAGGGTTATTTAAGTGCCCCATAGCCCATTAGAGCGTTATATAAAAGGTTCGCTTCAAGTCGATTTTAAAATTGGAAATTCGACTAAAATGTGTATAGTATTTTGGTTCAATTTTATTTGTCATACATCATTAGAATCATCTCTACCTCCACATATATAAAGTCTTCAAATTAAATAAAATTATGTACAAAACAGGCACCTATTGCCAATTCAGAAATTAATTTAATAATAAGGCAGCGAGTCATATTTGGTGTGTGATAGCCGTTTTTTATCTCATCGACAACCAAGGTCAAAAACTTGTCAAAAATGCTTGAAAAAAAAAGCAGAATCATTAAACAGATTGGGACTGTCATTGTTCTTTGAAATTCAAAAGTAACCCCTATACTCAACGCGATAATCATTGAAAGGTCTAGAACAGAGCTACAATTTCTAACCAATCCAATGCAACAAGTTTCATAATCCAAAAAAATGCCTGTGTAATCATACCATGAAATAACTTCATATTTCCATCTAATATATGTACTCAAGAGGCCACCGCTAGGAAGCGGGGTTATATAAATACATATATATCGAATCGATACGATAACTAAGTTGGTGGTGGATATTGCATCTGTCGCGCGGCTCCGGAGGCGGACGTCGAGCCACACTGTCGGAAAATTTATATTGCTTTGCCGAAAGTTATTGCGTTGTGTTTGTGTGTTCGGAGTTGTTGGTTTTTGTAGGAAGATATTTTTCGCTTTGCAGAAGAATTTAAATCTCGAGTATCTAATTATCAGTTTAAAATCTTATGAGCTTTTTTATATAAGAAGGTACCTATAGGGTAACGCTTTTCATAATTCTTTATTAATATATTATTTATTTATTTATAAAAACTTTACGCACGTCATGTAAAAAATGCACCATACTAAGGCAGACTTAATATCTTAGGCATTTTCTACCAGTATACCGTTAGGGACAAAAAACAACTGTGTGTTAAATTTTTTTTTATTTTTTTTTGTTTTAGCAACTTAGTTATTTTAATACAATCCACTATATTGTCCCTAACAAGGTACCTACCTAGAAAGCTACGAAGGCTCTCTAGATAGAAGATAATTTCACTCTTTTTCTTTTCTAACAAAACACGCACCCTTAAAAAAATCTTCTCAAAATGACCTAGTACGAACCGACACCCGGCAATAAAGTTAGGTCTTCAATTTTTCTGCGGAGTTAGAAATTATCTTTTGTGAAGTAGATAATGAAGTTTAGTAGGAAGTCTATTAGTTATGCTTTAACAAGTTTCCGATGTCTGCTAACGACATTCATAAAACTTACTTATACTTTGGTAGTCCGGACGCGTTTCCAATATTCTCTGAGGGGGTAGGAAATTTGCTATTATGTACGATAAGAGATTTTTTGTAGAGTTTGGTGGTTGCGACATTTCTGATTTGATATTTAAGAATACAGGAGTCTGACTGCCCCGTTGGTCTCGTGGTCGAAAGCGCGACTGTCGAGCATTTGGTCCCTGGTTCGATTCGATACGATAAGAGATTTTTTTTTTGCAGACCTTGCTTTTCTGATTTGATATTTAGGAATATAGGGTAGGTATTAGCTTCTTCTTTTTCTTCTGCTTCTTTTTTTTGGTTTGGCAATAGGCTCGCTTCTCGCTTGGACGGACGACCTGATTAAGACCGCAGGAAGACGCTGGATGCAGGCCGCTTCCAACCGGTCTTTTTGGAAATCTATGGGGGAGGCCTATGTCCAGCAGTGGACGTCCTGCGGCTGATATGATGATGATGATGAATAGGCTCGCCCCCTATTACATGGGACCTAAAAAATAACATAAAGGCGAACTGTGGGTGTACATTGGTATACCTCTGCCTAACCCTTCGGGGAACACAGGCGTGATGGTATGTATGTATGTGCAAGAGTCACTGCGGCCCTGGAATGCAAAGGACATTAGGAGCAACATGGATGGTTTATAGTCAGTAAGAGTCTGACATTCCCTTCAGCTAACAGATGATTTCCCATCCGTAAAAAAAGCGTCTGCACGTGTGATAGTCAATATACCATAAAACATTGCCTAAGAAGCGTACAAAACATGGAAAGCGACTTTTTTAATACTATGTGAAGGTAAAAACCTATAAGTACTCAATTGAATAAAACAGGCATAGTTTGATATTAACTTGTACAACAAGGATTTGGCTAAACCCTTTTAACTTACTTTCTTATTAAATCAAATAAGTTTGATGCTTAAGTGTCGTTCGTCCTTCAAGATAAGTAATAATAAAATTCCACTTGTTAGATTGCACATATTGACTGCGTAAAACACTACAGAAGTTGTATCCCTTTTCGCTATGACCGAGGAACCCTTTGCGATGGACTCATATTTAGGGTTCCGTAGGCGAACCCAGCGGGACCCTGTTACTAAGCTTCTGCTGTCAACGTCTGTCTGTCAGCAAGCTGTATTCAACTAATATTATAAAGAGGTAACATTTGTTTGTAAGTTTGTATGTAAGGGGTAATCTCTGAATCTACTGGACCGATTTTGAAAATTCTTTTACCCATAGAAAGCCACGTTATTTGTGAGTGTCATAGGCTATAAAACATCACGCTACGACACACGGGAGCGGAGCAGTAACTAAAGATGTAATGTAAGGCGGGTGAAATTAGCCACGCGGACGAAGTCGCGGGCAGTTTGCTAGTCTTTTAATATAATTAGTAATATAACACTTGAAATTTTCTCGGAGTTTATTTATTTATTTAAACTTTATGCAACAAAAAGTATAAAGGCAGTCTTAATGCCCTAAGGTATTAAGTCCGCCTTTATGCTTTTTGTTGCACAAAGTTTGTCTCCTATTATGGCCGCTATAAACAACAAATAATAAAATAGTTAAGAATTTAATGGGAGTCCTTAAATATCTAAACAAGAAACTTATTATTTTTTACTGTTTCTAGAAATCTGGCGGCACGGTTAGTGCAGTGGCTGAACGTTCGACTGCTGCGCTTCGTGTCGCGGATTCGATTCCCGCACGGAACAAATACTTAATTGGCACTTTTTTTTTTAAGATGGGAAGTCATCAAATAATGTGAGCGTGAGTATGAATGTGAGCTACCCATTGCTCACCGTCCACAGACACGCGTCTACGGTGGCCGGGACTCAGAGCGTCTCCCGCGGCGGCCGCCGACATACTCAAACAGTTAGATCTGAAACAACTATCTAGTTGCTTCAGTTCTAACTGTTTGAGTATGTGACTTTATAATATGTTTGTAAGTGCACCCACGATAACAGAGAAATTCCTAGTGTGGGGCAAAGTTTTTATAAAAGAAATATACGGAACAATTCTTGTTTATCACCATACTCGCACTTACCCGGTTTTTTATTTACCTTCGACTTTTTGCCCTCAACTTGTCTACTTTTAGGGAACTATAGTAATCATATAGAGAAGGACACTTGATATGGCAAAGGGCAAATAGAACCCACTTCACTTCTTTCAAGGATAAAACTTTCAAGTTTACGCCATAAACTTCATGTTTTTATGGTAGTGCGTAAGCGTTTTATGTCGTATATAGCTCATGGGTATATATATATACCATCACGCCTGTATTCCCCGAAGGTTTCGGCAGAGGTGTACCAATGTACACCCACAGTTCGCCGGTATATTTAGGTCCCATGTAATAGGGGACGAGCCTATTGCCATTAACCGGGCACAGATCCAAACTCCGAGCTGCTACTGAGAATTTCATAGAAAAACCCAATAAGACTTTGCTCGACCTGGGAATCGAACCCAGGACCTCTAGCGTAGCAGTTGCGCTCAGGACTAAGCCAACAAGGCAGTTATGAGGAGGTAGTATATGTAATTCAATATCAAGTTTCATAGAGGGCAAGGAGTTATTTGAAACTAGGTTAAAAGTGTTATGGGTAGCTTTTATGCCCTGTAACGATGTTAGTAACTTGTTCGGTGGAAGCTTGGCCGGATTTAGCTGAGATAATAAATCGACGAGCGGTTGTTACCGACTCGAACATGGATTCTTAGGACCGAAACTTTCTTTAGGAACTGGTAATGTTCATACATTTTTCTTTTTCTTTTCTTACCGACAAGAAGGAAGGAAGTACCTACACAATTTCGATATATTTTGTTATGATATATTATTATTCCATTTATTTATTTATCAAAAAAAGAAAAAAAAAAAATGATATATGATATATTATTATTAAATGATTTTTTTTTGTCTCAGAACTCTCTATCATTTAAAACCGATTTGAAAAAATATTTTTATTTGAAAGGATATACATTCAGATTAGTCCTATTGACATTTTACCAAAGTCGGTGTAGTAGTTTGGTTGTTATATCAAAATTACTGAAAACAACTAGGTACCTAATATTTCATGTAAGTGAATGTAAAAATCGCAAGTGTTAGTACTTACGATTTTTCTATACTATAGCACAACAAATGAAATCTAATATAGTAGGTATAGGATGATCAGTATAAGATAGTGACCAATAGCTCAGAGTATTCCAACATACTTACTGAACGTTGTTTTATTAAATCAAGGATTTAAAACAAAAAAATATAAATATTTCTGCGCCATAGGCTTCTACTTCGTTCACCTATTAAACCCTGTTTCGCTCCAGACGGTAAAAAAAGTCAGCCGGTATTGTAAATTAACGAAGTTGTAGTATTATACGCTATCATTGAAATAACGATAGCAACAGCGTTGTAACATTATGTTTCTAATGATATATTAAATAAAGTATAGTTAGCAACTAATCTATACTAACCAAACATATAAGTTTCAAATATCGCGGCTCTTCAATAAAATATATTTCAAATTGATTTGTATATAAACAGCAAGAGCAGCCATTCCCTGTATTCCCCAAAAAAATCCAAAATATTAGAAAAATACGGATGCATTATTATTTATTGCCACAAAGAGGGTTTCAGCCTACCGATGCGTACTCTGGGAAATAACATTATTTTTGCCAGACCTCCCCTCGGATCGGCATTCAGGTACGGTGACGCAAAGCAAAGGGTGCTAATGGACGAAATTGAACGGAAACGTAATTTCAAATCTCTTACGGCCCCCGTACGGGCCCCATCGCTGCAAAAATGAATGACTACCGCGGGTAGAATTATGAATTTACAGTGCGTTGAGAGCTTGATGTTATTGTACACAAAAATGCAACTAATCATTTGTGGAACCAGGTCCATTCTTTAGCTTATTTCTGTTTGAATCTGTTTTCTTTTGTTTTTGATACTGTATATATATATATATATATATATATATATATTTAAAAAAAAAAGAGAATAGAAAGTATTTGATTTTTTAAAAATAAATAAAATTAATCTTACGTTTACTCATCAGACCGGGGCGCTCGTACTAGCCTTAGCCGCCCTTAGATTAAGTTTATACACAATTTTATGATCATAATACCTACCTTTTCCAAGAACAAAACAATAAATTCACAGTTCACTTTTGATTCTTCTAAATAAAAAGATCCTTGTTTAACAAAGAATGCGAATAAAAGCAATAACTATGGTTTACTTTTCAATACCTACTGAATAATTTATAGCAAAGTACAAGGCATGCTTCCCCTAAAAATGACGAATACTGCTGGACATAGATATCAATGCAAAGGGTACATATTAAAGACCGCTGCTCATTGATAAAACTCGATTTAAACCAGACAAATTTCAGACCAATCTGACTCGACTCACTTGACACAAAAATTGACCTAGATAGGCATCTTCTCACCAATATTTCATTCATCAATGTACAAAAAACTTGTAAAGATCGCAAATCAAAATACGTCATCTATCTCCGCAGTACACGGTATCTAGTATCAAGTAAATTATTCTATCAATCGTCGTTAAGCGCCTGTCAGTCCAAAATCGGGTCGCTGCGGTACTTATTGCTCGTCGAAGCAGACTAGTGAACTGTCAAAATACAATTTAGTATCATCATCCGGCTTAATGGGCCGAAATCTGGGCTTGATGAATTGCTGGTAATGAAAACTGAAGGTTAGATAGGTGTATAGTGGGGAAAATGGGTTAAATTGTTTTGTTTTATAAACGTTGTTAGGGTATTTGAGCTACATAAGTAGTGTAAAACGTCGTAAATCGTATTTTTTACTTAAATTGTTAGTGTTGTTAATTGTACTTACGGGGTTGAAAGGACATTGTAAAGAAAACTTTTACTTGTTAATTTTAATTATGATTAATACTGGTTTGGTATTGATGGATGGATTGTGTTAAGAATGATGGACGGCATGAAAGAAGAAAACATGTTGCGCCGACCCCAAGTAATATGGGATGAGGGCAGGAAGACGATGATGATGACGATGCTATTAATTATATCCGAAGGTTACACCAGAATAATATCTTATTTTAATTTTTCACTAGTCTTATTTTACAATTGACTGGGACCTTCTTCAAATAAAAGAAATTATTTGATGCATCATCATTTACCCGGCTACCCTATCAAGGGGGTAATTATTGTTGCAAGCTTGTTTAATGTAATTATTGTTGCTGCATTTTGTTATCCCTAATGAAATAAAATAAAATAAAAGCTTATAAAAAGTACTAGCCTTTTCCCGCGGGAATATCCATTATCGCACATGTAGATGAAGTCACGGATCAAAAAGTAGCCAATGTTTTTCTTAGGGTTCAAGCTCTGTAGTTTAGTCTTGAAAGCGAAACAAACTAAGTTTCGCAATATAACATTAGCATAGTATGGAAGGAACCTAACTCGCTTGTGATCTAGTCATAACTTTTTAATATCCAGGATCCCTTGATGCCTTCGGCCTTAATAAATGTTATAAGGGAACTCATTTTTCATATCAATAACTTAGAAGGGTTTCTTTGATATGAAAGTAATGGAAATGAATTTGTGAAATGGATAATATGAGGATACCTTCTCATATCAATCAAATTTTCCGCAAAGTTATTATGAACGTTTTTGTTTGATCTTTGGGAAATTTTATTTGCTAATTCGTTTCCAACGTACCTACGTAATTTAGCTAATATGTAATAATAAATCATTTATTTCTTTCTTTTTACCCGACTGCGACAGAAGGAGGGTTATGTTTTTCGAGGGTATGTTTGTATGTATGTATGTATGTATGTATGTATGTATGTATGTATGTATAATTGTTTGGCACGCTCTGCAGGCTGAACGGCTCGATGGATTTTAGCTTGAGAGGTGTCGTTAGATTCGTATTTACTGTGAGAGTGACACTGGGTACATAAAAAAAAAAAAACAAAATGGCGGATTTTTGGCGCCAAATTCAAATGTTTGGCTCGCTCTGCAGGCTGAACGGCTCGATGGATTTTAGCTTGAGAGGTGTCGGAAGATTCGTATTTACTGTAAGAGTGATACTGGGTATATTAATTTCTTTTTTAAAACACAAAAAAAATAAAAAATAAAAAACGGTAATTTAAAAAACTAAAAAACCCGACTGCTATTCTTTAAAAATCCCTAAAACAAGATAAATTATAGCAGTCGGGACCCATTCTAGAAATGGAGGATTAGTGAATTGAGAGCACATACCTATATTACATTGCAGATGGTCCCGAATGGGTCCCGACTGCTACAATTTATCTTGTTTTAGGGATTTTTAAAGAATAGCAGTCGGGTTTTTTAGTTTTTTAAATTACCGTTTTTTTTAAGGTCCGTTCCAGGGGCGCGGTATCTCTTTCAAACAACCCGCAGCACAGATTCAGGCTGAGATTATATTGCGATTGTTTCTTGGCAGGGGTAGGGGTCTTGAGTTCGATTTCCAGGTCGGGCTAAATGATATTGATGCGTACTCTGGGAAATAACATTATTTTTGCCAGACCTCCCCTCGTATAGGCATTCAGGTACGGTGACGCAAAGCAAAGGGTGCTAATGGACGAAATTGAACGGAAACGTAATTTCAAATCTCTTACGGCCCCCGTACGGGCCCCATCGCTGCAAAAATGAATGAGTACCGCGGGTAGAATGATGAATTTACAGTGTGTTGAGAGCTAGATGTTATTGTACACAAAAATGTAACTAATGATTTGTGGAACAAGGTTCATTCTTTAACTTATTTCTGTTTGAGTCTGTTTTCTTTTGTTTTTGATACTGATTCAAAAATAACAGAATATAGAAACTATTCGATTTTTAAAAATTAATATAATGTATCTTACGTTTTCTCAGGCCGGGGCTCATACTAGCCTTAGTCGCCCTTAGATCAAGTTTATACACGATTTTATGATCATAATATAGGTGTTATGATCACTGTGAATTTATTCACAAAATAATAAATTCACTGTTCACTGTTTATTATTCTAAATAAAAAGATCCTTGTTTAACAAATAATGCGAATAAAAGCAATACCTATGGTTTACTTTTCAATACCTGCTGAATAATTTATAGCAAAGTACAAGGCATGCAACTGAAAAAATGACGAATACTGCTGGACATAGATATCAATACAAAGGGTACATATTAAAGACCGCTGCTCATTGATAAAACTCGATTGAAACCAGAAAAATTTCAGACCAATCTGACTCGACTCACTTGACACAAAAATTGACCTAGATAGAATCTTCTCACCAATATGCCATTCATCAATGTACAAAAACCTTGTAAAGATCGCAAATCAAAATACGTCATCTATCTCCGCAGTACACGGTATCTAGTATCAAGTAAATTATTCTATCAATCGTCGTTAAGCGCCTGTCAGTCCAAAATCGGGTCGCTGCGGTACTTATTGCTCGTCGAAGCAGACTAGTGAACTGTCAAAATACAATTTAGTATCATCATCCGGCTTAATGGGCCGAAATCTGGGCTTGATGAATTGCTGGTAATGAAAACTGAAGGTTAGATAGGTGTATGGTGGCGAAAATGGGTTAAATTATTTTGTTTTATAAACGTTGTTAGAGTATTTGAGCTACATAGTGTAAAACAAATAGTATTTTTTGCTTAAATTGTAGGTGTTATTGATTGGTACCTACGGGGAGGGAAGGAAATTGTTAAGAAAACTATTACTTGGTAATTTTAATTAGTCTGGTATTAACCCGAAGGTTACATTTTAATTTTTCACCAGTCTTATTTTACAATCAACTAGGGTCTTCAAATAAAAGAAATTATTTGATGCATCATCAAGCTGCTATCAAGGGGGAATTATTTTTTCAAAGCTGTAATTAATTTTCCCGCGGGAATATCCATTATTGCAGATGTAGATGAAGTCACGGATCAAAAAGTAACCTATGTCTTTCTTAGGGTTCAGCTTAGTCTTTACCAAATTTAATCAAAATCGGTTCTGTAGTTTAGTCTTGAAAGCGAAACAAACAAACTTTCGCATTTATAACATTAGCATAGTATGGAAGAAACCTAACTCGCTTGTGATCTAGTCATAACTTTTTAATATCCAGGATCCCTTGATGCCTTCGGCCTTAATAAATGTTATAAGGGAACTCATTTTTCATATCAATAACTTAGAAGGGTTTCTTTGATATGAAAGTAATGGAAATGAATTTGTGAAATGGATATGAGGATGCCTTCTCATATCAATCAAATTTTCCGCAAAGTTATTATGAACGTTTTTGTTTGATCTTTGGGGAATTTTATTTGCTAATTTGTTTTCAGTGTACGTAATTTAGCTAATATATAATTATAAATCATTTATTTCAAGCTTACTTTCATGTAAGGGTTAGTAGCAATGTTTACCTAAACCAATGTTAGTAAATATAAAAAATCAATTAAATCAAACATCATCAATAAATAAATTAAAAATAAATAATATTACCCCTTTACTCTCGTGATAATAAGCGAAACTACTGAGCTCTTGGGTAGCAGGGATCTTGAGTTCGATTTCCAGGTCGGGCTAAATGATATTGAGGTTTTTCATAAGGAATTTCTCAGTAGCAGCCCGGAGTTCGGAAGTTGGTGGTGTGACACCTTCGTGTTTCAGAAAGCACGTAAAGCCGTTGGTCCTTTGCCTAATTTCTCTCCGGTCCTATCGGATTCCCGTCCCATAGGGACATGAGAGGATGGGGAATGCATCTGTATTTATTTGCACACACTATATTTATGCACTATAATATTTTCAGCGAATTTGACTAGTCCGAATTGAGATTAGTCGCCGTGACCGAAACTAATAAAAGTCGGGAAAATATTAATGTATTAAACTTTAATACTACATACCTGTGTTAATATCTTGTTTTTGAAGTAACTGCAGACATGACGTCTACCGCAGCCAATTTTAATGTCCAAATCCAAATTTGAAATTTAACATCTAGGAATAAAAGATTTTGACAGCTGCTCTTCTAAACTGCACTTAAACATTTATTGGCGTGCTTAAATATTTTTATGATTTTACCAAAATTACTGGGTGAATATGGTCAAAGCGGCGCCAAGTTTGAGTTATAGTAAAGTGAATTATAGGTATCTGGAACACTTATTTATATTCATAGATTTCCATACTTAGATCGTATTGTACGAGTATATACTTAGGTTTTGGAGTACTCGTTGCAGTAGTTTTTAGCAAGTTAAATACGAAGCAAAAACTATAATCATTAATCAATAATATTTTTTATCAATAAAGTGAAATAAAAAGTCTTATTTTATTTCACTGAAGTGCAAAACAGTACCTACAAAAATGTATTTATCATCTGTAACTAACTTTAAATGCAAATGAAGGCCATAGTCTGCGTCTAGCAGTACTAATTTTCATTTAAAATGTATGTCTATCGGAAGATCTGATCTCAAAGGAAATACTTGGAACGGACTTATTGCAGAAATAGAATAAAATGAAATGACTGGAATGGAAAAATGTACCTACGGATTTACGTATAAGGAATTTATTCATTGTATTACTTTTTTTTCTTTGTTAACAGGATCGTATTTTTATATGTGCTTAATGAAAATAATAATAGAATATAATGATCATAATAAAACAATCCAATTAAACTGGTTCATTTTAATTGAAATTAAGGAGAAAGGTTCGAACGTCAACGAATGACTGACTATATGTTTACATGATACAAAATGTTTGCTTAACCCAAATCAAAAGGAGCAATCATTTAACCGAGCAATATAGTCGTCAAGCAAATTCATTCTAGATAGAAGTATTTAGGCGCGTTAGTACACGCTTATTTCCTAACAGAATTATTATAGGTATTATAATGTATTTCCCTTATTACTACAATCCTAGCTACCATGCCTAAGTGGATAGATTTCGTCACTAGATTAAAGTACTATAAAGCTAAAGAGATGGTTTTTTTGTTGTTTTGTTATTAGCCATAACCACTGGTCAGATTAGAAAGATTCTTTGGCTTATAGGAAGCTATGTTATTCCTAAGTGCTTTTGCTCATTATTAGTACAAGCACATAGCACAAGCATATTACAAGCTTGGCTCTCTCGAGAAGAACTTTTCCGATAAAGTCTATGGTAGAAATAGATTTCTACCATAGATTTTATCGAAAAAGTAGTAGAAATAGCTAGAGTTATATCTCAGGACTCTAGAGGTTTAGTTCATAAGTGTATTTTTATTATTATTTGTTGAATGCTTTTCATCTTTTGACTGCACCTTTGGTCTCGTGGTCTTGCGATTACGACTGTTGAGAGTAGGGTTCCCAGGTCGGGCAAGAAATGTTAATGGGTTTTACCATTACGGTAGTAACTGAGATGCAGCCCATAGTTTGGAAGTTGGTGGTATGACTCCCATGTCTTGGAGTACGTAAAGCAGTCGATTCTGCGCCTGATCTCTCCCCGCTTGTGTCGGATTGTCGTTCCATCTTACTATGAGAGTGAGGGAAGAGGGAGTGCACTTTTGCTTGTACACACACGTCTGCACTATAATATTTTCGGCGTACTTGGTTAGTGTCTATAGCGACCACCCGCTCGAATCGATATCTTTATTTTATTTATTTATTTATTTAGGATCTCCAACAAAGGTATACACAAAGCATTTTTAGATAAAGGACAACAGGGCATTAGGTAGGTGTACTCCTTCACTTATAGGAGACCACAGCATTCACAATATAGTTATCTAATTAAGTTCCTAGTAATTAAAATTAATGTTGGCAGTTTAAACACACCGTTAAAACGAAACAATAGGATTTGGAGAATATTATGTGTATATAGGACACTATGGACGTACCAGTGATTGCAATCAATCACCACTAATTCGCGAGAGGGTCCATCATGTTTCCGGTTTGTGGTTGAATCTAGTTGCGTCGAGGAGCGGGTGGGGGGAGATGCTGTCTGTTACTATTTGATGGGTTAGAAGAGTAATGATGAAGTACAAACTAGTTAGGTATAAGAATTTACTTATTTTTCTGCGTTTTGTGCAAACATTGTAAAAACCGGATAAATTTAGAAATGTTACTTTTTGCAATTGTATTTACAACCTTAGGTTTTTTTTTTTTAAGACGGGAAATCATCAAATAACTTCCCCCGCCCTGGGCCGGGCGGGAGGGAGTGTCAGACTTTTACTGACTAAAACCCGTCTTTGTTCCTTCATGTGCCCTTTGCGTTCCGGGGGCGCGGTATCTCTTTCGAACAACCCGCAGCCCCGGCAGGCATCGGCCCTCAGTGGCCCCTTCCAAGTTTGCTGACATCTCTTTGAGGCGCGCGTGGAACACGAACGCGCCGTCGACACGGTCTATCGTAGTGAACGTACGGGCGGTGAGCTACCCATTGCTCACCGCCCACAGACCCGCGTCTACGGTGGCCGAGGGTCGTCTCGTGGCTCTCGACGCCCGGAGCGCCTACCGTTTCGGCCGCCGGGACGGGGGACTCTTCTTTCCCTCTCCCGTCCCACCACCTCCTTCTCTAGCATTACAGCTTCACAGAAGGAGGTGAGTGCTTCCCACTCCCTCTCGCTCCGGACCATGGCCTGAACCAGTGCCGGACGCGAGAGGTCGCCGCCGCCGATGGTCGCCACGAGGACTCGGCGATGCTCCGCCCAAGCGGGGCAAACCGCCAAAGTATGTTTGACCGTGTCCTCTGGGCGATCCTCGCAGTGGTAACACCCGGGTACAACCTTAGGTACAGCAGGATTATACCTACCTTGAAATACCTTTTAAAAGATGGCCTTTTAGTAAGTCACCCACAATCTCTTAATGATCAAATTAAATACGTCAAATTAATTGTATATACCTAACTGTCCAGAAATTAATGTTCAATAAACAACCACAATGAATAATGAATAAATTTAAAATCATTTAGGATCAAAATCAAACAACAACACTACAATATCTCCTAAAAATTGGAGTGATTAAGACTTGGGTCGGTTTGTTTTAGGAAACAAATTCTAATTTTGACAGGGGCATAAAGTTTAATTAGTTAGCTGTCTCCTTATCTGGTAAATTCACGGTACCTATTCATAATTTTTAATTCCTTTGAAGATAGAAATGTAAGAGTTAAAAAAGTTTGAGGGAACAGGCTTCTTTGGGTAAGGTCACTCCATCTTCGACTTTGTCTCTGTAACCTCTGACCTAGAATAGAAACAAGAGCAAGCCCATCTAAAAAAACAGTTTAATTTGGCTGCACCTATTATCAGTAATAGTTTTTGTTATATCATGGGTTGGCAATCAATCTGACGGCCCATCTGATGTTAAGTGATCACCACTACTCATAGGCATCTGCAACACAAGAGGCTTAGCACATGCGTTTCCATCCCAAAAAAAATACATGAGAGTATTAAAACAACAATATTATTTTTGTGCGTCTTCCAGTAAGTTTGCTTCCACGTTTTGGCTCGAATTCCCCTACCCGAATGTCTTCACCAGACGTCGTTATTGTAAAACTTTTCTGCCTACAAGTGTGTTCTTAAACAACATTTTAAACCGTCCAAATACTAGATTGGACTGTCTGCCCCGTTTATTGATCCCTACCGGACTTTATGACTTTATAGGCGTGAAGTTTGTACATTTATAGCGCAGTTAAAATAGAAACATAAAATATATCGCCCTTGTAAACATCACTCTTTTTGCACATCAGTCAATAAAATACAGACTTTGTAGACACAAGAGAGAATTAAATAGATTACGGTAAAAGTTCAATATTATTTTTCTGCTTAGGACCTTTGCTTAGATGATAGAGTTTGATAGGTTAGATAGATTAACAAAAGGATGTTGCATCCTACTAAGCTACACTTCTGAGTCCATTTTTTTTAGGTAAATACCTACTTACCTCCTGAAAAAAGGTAAAAATATGGATTGTTTTTTTGGGGGTCTTGAATGATTTCTAGTCGCACAGCAATCAATATTTCCCTCGGATAAAAAAAAATATAACTATCCCATACAAAAGTCCAACATCTATGTGTATACAGTTAAAATGAATGAAACAACAGATTTTTGTTTTAATAACCGACATAAAATGTTAACCCTTGGAAGTCTAAAATCATGTACTTACTGAATCCATGCTTAAAGTTTTTATTATGATGTCCTTTCCACCTTGTTTATTCATGGTAAAAAAAAGGCAGGAGATAATTCTTATGGTGCACAAGTGTATGAGCAAACACAGATGCACTCCCTCTTCCCTAACTCTCATATTCCGACTTTACGGGCTTTCCGAGCTACGGGGGTGTCACACCATCAACCAATCCAAACTCCGGGCTGTTACTGATAAATTACTAATGGAATAACCCAATAACATTTTTGGTCCGACCTGGGAATCGAAACCAGGACCTCACGCTCAACAGTCGTGCTTACCACCACGAGACCAACGTGCAACGAGGCAGTTAAACACACATACGTTACTCACATCTAAAGGTAGTTCTTTGTGAATGGGTATTCTGGATTTTGTTACTAGGTGACTCTTATCATTTTCCCGTAAAGAATCCGAGGTTACTGACGTCATAAATAACTTTTATCAGCATGTGACGTATTACATACGTTTGTGTCAATATTTGTCAGGACGCGCGGAATTATCACGACATTTGATTATATTTTCGAAACGTGACCTCTTATAACTCTTACTCTGGCCTGAAAGGATTTGGGAAGATTGTGTTTCATGTACTAATAGACACTATTTTATATGATGAGATAGATAGAATATTTACCTACACTTTATTATGTATACCATCATTATGGACCCGTCCGACACCTAGTGCGATTGCAGATCCTGATTAGACTATATCCCATATGCTGGAGCATCCTAATTGCCCCTCCACCTATACCCTTGACGGTCTGTGCAACGCCAAACAACCAAATCAACTATTGTCATTGATTCTGTAGAGCTTTAAATGCTTACAACAAACACGATCAATAGGGTCAGTTCATACCGAGATGCGACCCTGGATGTGTATCTTTTTGTGTAGTAAATAAAGTTATATTTTGGGGCGCTCTATTAAAAGGTGCAAGCAGGGTGAACTGACCCTTTGTATAATTAGAATATTTCTTAAACTAGCTAGTTCAAGTAGAAGAAGTCCAACATAAAAATCTGCCTCTGCTATACCCAGACGAAAACCTTCTTTATTTAAAAATCCTAATGATATCCCTGGATCGATATCGGTAGGATTCTCAAAAACGGAACGCTTATTATGGTATTCTTCCTCCTATTAAAACTATATTTATAACAACTAAAATAACGAACACACATGTGAAAGATACAAGTAACATTCAAACCCAAAATCCCGATACACCAAAAATAAAGTATTTATAACGTTCAAACACATTGAGCCTTATTCAAATAGGACAAGGGACTATTCTTTGTGTAAAGCTTTTATTGCAACTAGAGAATATTATCTGCCTTGATGTTATCATTTTCTTTGATTTATAGAGAAAATTTAGCGTTTAAAGGACTTTGGTTAAGTTAGTTTGTTGTTTGGTTATGACGTGGGTAGGCGTTATCTTATGCCGTGATTGTTAAGTTGTTTCTTGTACTATTTAATGATGTGGGTTTCTACCATTTGTTACCAACTTTGGCTTATAAAGTAAGCCCGAAGTGAAAACATGAAGTTGATGGTTCTTTGTGCGTGTGAAATGTCGGTGGGTGGTATCTAACAACTGTTATACATGTGAATGTTTGGATGGATGGATGTTATTTAATTACGCCAGAATTACATCGAAGGCTAGACTAGATTATACAAAACATATTATATACGTAGGTGTTTTTATTATTGTTTCCGTGTACATACTTTATTAAGTTAGTTTTTGTGTTTTTTTTTTAATTTCAAATTTTGTTTTTTTTTACGCTGTTATGTACCTACGATAATTTGGACCTGCCATTTTACACCTCAACTTTGCTCTACTGTAAGATAATTTCAAAGGGAATAAAAGATTTTGTACATTAGATTTGCATAAATTTTAAATAAATAAAGAATCTTGTTTTATTTTTCTTTTTTTCACATAAACGTAATGAATATTCACATCTAAATCTGTCCCGAATTTGCATAAATGTAACATGTGAGCTTTCACTAATGAACACTTTCTTTGATGACATTTTCAATAAGAACTAAAAGTCTCACAATGTATACACCTTATATACCTGTAATTAGAACTAAAGTGACATTCAGCGGTTATTCGCATGGACGATTTTCTGAAAAGCGCACTGTTCGATTTTCAACTCTCTGCGCCAAGCCAAGCGTTAGAAATTCACCCATGCAAGTAGTTGCTTAATTGTAGATCAGTATAAATATATCAGCAAAGTGTTTCAGAACGTACCATCACGCCTGTATTCCCCGAAGGGATAGGCAGAGGTGTACCAGTACCGGTGTACCGGCCGTATGTTCGCCGGTATGTTTATCAACCGGGCACAAAACCTAACTCCAAGCTGCTTCTTAGAAATTCATAGAAAACCCCAATAACACTTTTTACTCAACCTGGGAATCAAACCCAAGACTTCTAGCAGTAGCGCTTGGGACCACTAGGCTAACGAGGCAGTCACCCGTAAAATTAGCTGCTTAATTGTAGATCAGTATAAATATATCAGCAAAGTCTGTTTCATAGTCAACCACATCGACACTAAACCTCGGCAACATACTAGCCAAACCGCGGATATTAATGTGACACAGTCCTATTTGGCTAAAAGCGCATTAAAAACATATGCCATTAAGTAACGTGATGTACCATCGGCCTTGACAATAAGGTTCCAAGTCCAATGGAGAAAACCTTCCACCTCAATAACTCCTGTAGCATTAGAGACTTTTACGACCATCTGAGTACTTAAATAAAATTGAACGATATATGTTTGTAAGTGTCCCTAGTCATTATCGAGATTAAATTCTATGTGAGTACATGTCGTTTTTCGTTTACTTTATGTTCGTGACAGTACCTGTGGAAGATAAGTTTAAATAAATGACTTTTCACCTTTTCGTGAGTTCTATTTGGAATCCGACGTCGCATTTTGTGTATTGTTGTAAATCTTCAATTGTTGGGCTTCGATTTTTGATTTTTTTTCATCTTTCGATTTTTTTTCGAACATTGAAAGCTAAGTATTATTAGAAGTCTTTATGAAGTGCTACTATAACAATTATTTCAGCTATGAAGTAGTTATACCGTGTGCGATCCCATTTGAAGAATATAGGTGCGTATGTAATTACAGGAGAATTGCCTCTTGTATGCAGCTGCACCTCTCGTGTTGCAAGTAGGGACACTGCTTGACCACCCAACAGCATAAATATCTGCAATTGCACTAATGGAATGTCTTATTTTTAAAACATGAATAATGTACAAATAATTACGACATAATTAATAAATACTTGTTTTTAAGTTGATTATATTTGACAGGGTCTCAGAATACATCTCTTTCAAAGAAGTTGCGTATGCGGTAGGTATTTTTCAATTTGAGTATGAAAATCACCTACAAAAAATTGTTTTTAAATTTTTCGATAAGCTAAGATGAAGAAGAAGAATGTATTATTTGTAATAAAAATCACTAGCATAGTAAGTTACCTCCCCGAATTTGTCAAGATTGCAAAATTGCGCCTTGAATATTTTACTGATTTGGGCAACTGTAGAAAAAAATAATTGACACGTAGAAGATTTCCACGATATAAAACTGCTGTAATTCTCTCTAAAATGGAATACTCTGTAAATATTCTCGTGACTTCTCCGATTAATACATAAGTCACGATGACAAAGTAATGAGTGAGTATATCCATGTTTGTATGTAATCGTCTCGTGAGATAATATCGTGAAAGTAATTAGAATCTCGAAAACAGCTGTAAATGTTGAAATTCAGACATTTTCGAGATTACGTTTGCTTTTCTTTAATAAGCATTTTATAATGACTGAGTCATCCATGTGAAAGGAAAATTTGAGCCAAGACTTTCATTTAAACTGAAAGAAAATTCCAAAGTGAATGCAAATAATAATAAAATCTAATGGAAAAGTACATTTGTTTTTAAAAGGACTATCATAGTCATGTCTTGTCCGTTTAGCAATACAAATATCAATAGACATGGACCGATCTAAAAAAAAAAATATGGAGAAGCGACCTGCATTAAAAACAGAGAATCGCTTAGAATTTTAAATACCGTTTGTCACGTACTGCTATGAAAATAAAATACATTTTGCAAAGACAAAACCAACCTATGTTAATACATTGTAATTAGTAACGTAACAACTTAATTATCTCGTCTAAATATTCTAAACTGATGAGCTCACGGGTTTTTACATAGTATCTTAGGTAACTCTAGGTAAGGCAGTCCTCACACTTGAGTAAAGAATTATATTTAGATAGATCAACGCCGAGTGAGGCCTAGAAAAAGCTGGTGAGATGACTTATACGTTTATGGAAGATTGGACTGAGAAGGCAACGTATAGGGATCAGAGAAAATAAATGGGGGGGGGGGAGGATCTTTGCCCAGCAGTGGGCCAGTATAATGGAGCGGAAAAATCTGTTTTGTTGGTACAGTAAGTTTTGTTTTATGGCAGAACAGATAGTTCATTGACAAGTTTATGCTCTGAAATTACCTTTTTTTATTAACCTAATTTGTTGCAGAGAATAAATACCTAGTTGATGCTAGATTAAAATTTTCTTAAAGAGGTAGCCTGTCCGTCTGTCTGAACGGTGCTCATCATTGTAAGTCTTTATGGTCTTGAGAATGAACCTCAAGACTTTGATTGTGTACGCACGTGAGCAGTAATCATAATAGACACTATATAGTATCGTCTCAGTCTGTACATAGCCTTACTCAAATACTACGTCAAATAATTTCGACTAGACTGTAACTAATCTGCACCACTCTAGTATTCGCAAACAGATAATAGAGCATTGAACTTCTCAACTAAATAAACACGAGACACATATCCAAGATAACAAAACGTATATTTCTTAGAGATTTCCTTTTATAATTGTTTAATAGTAACGATTTACAAATATAACATAGCACAGTCTTAGTTTATTTACATACATACGTTTTTTGATCAAATGCACTGAGTTTTTTTTTCAACTCATATGATTTATTTATAAATTAAAATTACATTTAGGATAGCGTAAATACATTTCTACTATAATTTCAAGAAGTTTCATATAATTTTACAT
This sequence comes from Caradrina clavipalpis, assembly GCA_932526535.1. NCBI lineage: Eukaryota > Metazoa > Arthropoda > Insecta > Lepidoptera > Noctuidae > Caradrina > Caradrina clavipalpis. Next base: position 7,938,953 of record OW052103.1, read on the forward strand.
TTTACTTTAGTTAAGAGATACTCTATCCTTACAATTTATTTCTTCTTTGTAGAGTATTCCACTTTCACAATGTCTTCTACAGGTATTTTTATCTTCTCCCATTTAATTAAAGAAAAATAATAAATTTAATGAAATTCCTTCAAGTATCAAGTTTAATAGTGCGCAGTTCAAGTACTAAGAAATGCATTTTCCTACTTTATTACTCCCATTTCTTCTAACAAAAAGGATCGAGGTGTCAAGCCAAGATGTCTACCTGCAATTTCAGTCTTGTCCTTGTCACAGAAAAAGCAATCTTGCCGAGATTGCCAAGAACAAAATTAACTTTAATCCTTACATATTTAAAGTTCAAACTAACTAAACAGTGCCTTATTTTAAAGTCTGTAGCACCTAGTTTAATTTATGGCAATTTTGAAACAATAAAATCTTATTTCTTTTTGAAAATTCAGATCATTTTGTTTTACGCTAATTAAAATCTACATTACAATAGTTAAAAACGAGACACTTCATTGGATCTTGCAAATTCTTCTTTCTTACTCGGATTCGTGACGGCAATTCTCATTCTCCGCCTCACCAGTATATAAATGAACCTGTGAAAAGAACAATAATTAAAAAAATACTGGACGACAAAAGTATCAAATCTTAATAGTATGACCTATGTTTTTTGCTCTGTATGAGCTTTGTGACAAAATGACAGCAGTTAATTGAAATACTTATGCATATGATTTTTTTTAATCAATTTTTTTTTTGTTATAATTTTTGAAATTTTTATTGTTACTATAGACATGATGTGGATGGCCCAGAGGTAAAGGAGGAGCCTTAGCCCTCAGACCTCAGCCTCTCATGCATAAAGTTGTGACATTGATACCGGGCAAGTACCTACCAATATGGATTTTCCAATTCATATGAACTTTCAAAGTTCATCTTGAACATCACTGACTTTGGTGACAGCGCAAACGATTCTTTCCATGCAAAGAAGGTACGATGTTTGATTACCACACCTTGCTCAAGAAAATGTTTTGTTATAACGTAGTAGGTAAAACTACACTCGTAGCAACACATTTTATTTTCTTGTTACTGTTTGTTCGTAGACATCAACATTGGCATTGAGTTTTATTATACATAGTGATAAAAAAAAACTTGGTAATCTTTGCTAAAATTTATCATTAGTTAGTCTCTTGAACAACACGGAAACAGGCATAAAACCTTTACCAAAGTTAATCTTCGCCTTAAGCTGTAACTTCTTGACAAAAGTGCCAGTAAATGGTCTAATTGAAATAAATGCTTTGACTTTTGACTTTGACTTTCATTTGAATATGTTGACACGTCATAATATTTATGTCTGTTCTAACTATCTAATGTACCATTAATTTGTTTATTTAATAGAAAGTAGGTTTTTAAAGATAACTTAGACAGTAATTAGGTAATTATTATAATTAGTTCCCAATATAGATACAATCAGATAAATTAATTAATTCCTTCTTTGTTTCTTTTTTCAGGCATATTTCCTAGTGGTCGCGGTCGTGAAGATTATAGGCAGAATGTGAGGTTTCACGTTAGATAATGGGCAAGTACCAGTACCTATGACTTTTTAATTATTTTATACTTTCTAAGTTTATCTTGGACATCATTGGCATTAAGGTAGTTAGGTCACTTATATACTTTTTGATAAATAAAGTACATATGAAACTGAAAAAGCCACATTGATACTTGCCCGGTATCGAAGCCGCAACCTCAGGCATGAGAGGCGGACGCCTTAATCACTAGGTCATTGACAATCATGTTTATAGTAACAATTAAATTAACAATATTTATACACAGAACATTCTGTCATCTAGTTCTAGACCAATCTAGTTACCATCACCCATAATGCCTTACCCTCATAGTCCTACTTTTCACAAACATTTTAATATTTAGTATAGTTAAAAAAAATGCCAGTCTTATCATACAGCTCGCATGCAGTTACATAACTGATAACGATGCTATTTCAGATTAATTTGCAATTTACGAATTCGAAAAACATGAATGGATAATACTATCGAAATGTTTGATAACTGGGTTATCAGCAAGTAAATGCGTTTGTGTTAAGAAGTTTGAGATATATACTTAAATTAAAAAGAAGTAAAGTTTGTTGGTTCTTCTAAAGTCAAAGACAAAATATTTATTTCAATTAAACCATTTACAAGCACTTTTCAATTGTCAAGAAGTTACAGTTTAAAGTTAAAGCTTGTAGCTCACTCCAAAACGTAGGTCTCTATGGAGAATAACGGGCAAGAAACTCCACCGACACTCTTTTCTTTCAATTTGGTTTTACAAAAACTTAGTTACAATATTCTCCTTGCTTCTATATGTGAAAACAATTAAGAAGAATATAAAACAAAAAAAAAAAAAAACAATAAAGATGTAAGCCATGTCAGATAAGAGATGACCAATCAAAAACACGACGCGTGCATCAGCACCATTCAGCGCAACCATCTTGAAGAAAACTGAACGATCCAATTATAAATTTTAATTGTAAGAGTGGTCTCTGAAAGCTCTGGTCTGATTACAAAATTCTTTCACTGAAAGACACCTAACCACACCTAACACTCGGTAATAGTGCAGCTAGCACTATTGCCGAGTGTTAGGTGTCGTTGAGAGACGAAGTCGGGAGCAGAAACTAGTTATTTATATATTAATTATAGCATCGAATATAGTTTTCAACGTCTGCGCTCTGAATAGCGAACTACGGGAAGTAATTACTATTAGAAGAAGAGATGCAGTAAAATTATTTTCTTATTGTAAAAAGTAGCGTGTATATTATTTTCTCTACAGGTGAAGAATACACCCGAGCATTTTCTCGAACATTTCAATGTAATTTAATGTTCTTACGAATGAAAATGAATATGAAAATAGCATTTCCATGCGCAGCAATGTAACGTTTATGCACCTACTGTGTTTAATGTGATGATGCAAATTGTAACAAAGCGTCGTGCTCAATGTGCGATTTCTAAGATAGCGACACATTAAAACGATTCATGTTCTGTTACAAATAAATGCTCAGCCCCCCTAGCCAAGTCGCAAACGATAATCGTAAACGCTCGGTAGGTACCAATAGATTTTCAACTTTATACCCCAGAGCCTTCAGTTGAAAATCTATTAAAGATTTCTAAGCGTTAGCGACTGGAAAGAACGAAAACGCTATGCAATCTTCATTAGATCTTCAACTTAAAACCAAGCACATAAAGTTGAAGATCTATTAAAGTCTACTCAGCGTTTGCGTTTATCGTTTGTTACATGGCTACAGGCCCAGGTGTATACTCACTCTTCGATAGGGTAATGAACTACAAATGTAATCTCGGAATTTTATTTCAGTCACGTCTCTACCTCTACTGAAAATAACCTGAACGATTTAAGGTTTTCATCAAAGTCACAATAGATACCTTAAGCTAAATCGAAAGTAGCAGTAATTGTGATATAATGCTGTTCTTTAACTTTGGTCTCTAAATATACGCTACAATAAGATTCGTTTTTATTTTTAAACATTATAGATAATTTCGAGGCGACAGAGCAAATACATTACTTAAATATTGCTTAATTCTTTAATCTAATTGTTTATTTACAAACTGCAATCTATGTATTTCATCATAATTTGTTAGTTATTTTATACTAAGGTACTTTATAAGGAAAACTTGCAACGCTAACACCTCTTTCAAAATAAAGATAAGAATTTGTTTCAGTAATTTCTTGTAACTTCATATTTCACCATCGTGAGTGTTCTTATCAAACAAAGAATTAGTAAAATCTATTGAAAACAGACAGTGTGAATCAACATTGTCTGTCTGCTTATCATTCTACCTAGCGTTTGTAATAGTCCGTCCTTTGCATTGTAACTAGCTTCTGCTTGCTACTTCATCGATATAGAAGTCAAATATGCCACGAAATATATTCTGTGATACTATTATAGCTGTCCATCATTGAAATATGTTTTGTAATCGGGTGAATGCTTCCAGAGACTACTTCAAACCAACAAACAATTTTACCTTTTTAAAATATTAATATAGATTATAATCCCAAATACGGCAGTAAAAAGATAATTTACTGCCTCTTACTGATCTGTATTTTTTCGTGGGATATCCTCATGGAGTACCCCCGCCTCAGGGAAGGTGGAAGGGTGTGCTAGACTTCTACCTTCTTAAACCCCATGGTGTGCCTCAAACTACCTTTGGCCAGGACATTCCCATGTCCTGGCCAAAGGTAGTTGGAGGCACACGATCATCACTCTAGGCATCGTCTCTATGCATCACAGATATTTCCCGCATGCACAAGCCACCTTGTTGCCATTTCATCGATTCGCACTAATCGTTTCCTATCATCTTTTATAAAGCGCACTGCAAAGAAGTTGAACTCTCTACCTGCGTATGTATATCCGAACGCAATAATCCCTAATCTCTTCAAAGTTAGACTTAACAGGCTTTTTCTGGGCAAGGTCACTCCATCGTAGATCTTGTCTATATGGTATGTCAGAGGTGACATACCATATAGACAAGACCTAAGATGGACCAAGACTAGAGTCAAGAGCTTAACCATCTTGAATAAAAAAAAGCATCCGTGTCCAGAAACAACACGGGACTTACCACCTTTTAATTACTTGCTTATTGCGAAAATGTATCATCTGATTGTATCATATAACTTACCCAAATAATCCTAAAGCTACCACTGTCAAGGCGACGTCGAACATGTAGAAGGCACCAGGGAAGTGGTCGATCGTCATCATGTAGATATAACTCGTCGCCGGCATGTATATCGACGGCGCTATAGCCTCCGTCACTCCAATGAGGGCACTTAATTTTGCTGTAAAGAGGATTTTCTGGTTACAATTATAAACATATTAGGCCCACTTGCGGCAAAAAAATAACTGAGATTTAGTTGATATTACGAAGTTAAGTTACAAATGTCACACATATCTACCTACTGGAGTAGCAACTAACTTGGAGGTAATAGAGACCCCTGTTTGGCTCGAATGGACCTCAGTACCTCTTCCCGAGTAGGCCTTTTTGAAGGCCTTATAATTCTGCCAAAAGCAATGGGGCTCATTTCTGTACTTGGGATGTTTTAAATATTAGGCTAGATATTACAAGGGTCAAAGAACTGACCGCTGATATGAGTCGTGATTGTTGATTAAAAATCTCTGACTTACAAAGGACCTATAAGACACAGAATTCCATAATTAGGTAGATTCTATACCCGATTTTAGATTTCTTTACAAGTTTTGGCAAGAAAACCAAGCATGCGATGTAAACCCGAAATACGCTACACAAATCTCTAAAATAAAGTTCATGAATTTTGAAGTACAACTTCGCAAAGCCAACGGGACCGAAACAAACAATTTCTAATTTCCACGCCTCTCCTGATTAATTTAGTAGGTGCGCTAACACTGAGGAAGTTTACGCAAAAACGAATCCTACGACGTGACAGCAACAGGTGCTAATCCTTTGAATAAGTATTTCTTCCTTGTACAAACTGCTGTTTTTGCCCTTTTCACCAAATTTTGTCTTATCAAGTCGTAACGTTTTATTGAGCAATTTGTTCCGTCATTTATTTTGTGTAAACGCTTTTAGACGGTTTGCTTCCAGATAAATAGAACACTCAAAGTAACTCCATGGATTTTCTGTTACTAGACAAGATATACTCAGGTGAAGTTACTTATCCCAATAGTTTCGGTTCATGTAAGTAAGGTATTAGACTTTTAGTTCCAATAGCGTAAGTCTTTTATTTAGAGGAATCAATTCAATTTTAGTGCGATGGTGGATGTTCCAAGGACACTAGAAAGTTTTAGTTTTGCTAGCTAAGGTACTTACAGGAAGTCGAGGTAATAAGCAGTTTTCCCTGGGAAAAGGATCATTTATAATTCTGTGGCAACTTCAGGAAAATGGCTGTAGATTTTAACTGAGGCACTGAGCAATTCTTGGCAATTTAAAAATATACTCGGTATTGCCAACACGTAATAGTAAAAGACAAGTTAATAAATAGTGAGAAAAAAGTTGAGGACGTTTGAAAGTAACAGTAAAACAGTTGTCATGCTATGGCATATGAAGAGGAAAGATGAAATGCATGTGACCAAAAGAATTAAGAATATAAATGTGGGTTAATGGAGAGGAAGAGGGAGGCTAAATAAAAGATGGATTGCATGAAGAATGACATGAAAGAGAAAGGAATCAGTGATATCATGTCAGTTGACAGGACGGAATGAAAGAAGAAAATTTGTTTGTCGACCCCAAGTAACATGGTATAAGGGCAGGAAGATGATGATGATGAAGTGAGAAAAACAAATATCTTACCAACTTCCTCAGTAGGAACACTTTTGGTAGCCAAAGACCTGACGGCAGTCAGGCCAGTGTGACTGAAGATGTTCAACAGCGGGGCTGAATAATACCATGGTCTCGTCGGTGCAAACGCAAACATGAAACAGCTAGCTATCCTGCTCGCACCTGCAAGCGCGCCAATAGCACTGTCCTGCACGTTTAGTCTTTTGCTGAGAACTGATATGCAGAAGACGGTTCCTGGAAAAGAAAACATACATTAATTTTGTATTTTGGGTTCCAATAGGTCCACAAGGTCCATTTACTGGCATAATTGGTGTTTTTTTGGGATAGTAACCTAATATTACATGGGTTAAAATTTAAAATGTTTTTTTTTTTGTGGAAAGCTGTGCCCGATTTTTTAATTTAATGTAATAATTTTGTGTATAACTCCTTTTCTGTCGTTTTCCATGGTTTTTGCATTTTATCTAATTAAAATCTATCGTAATTCCGAAAATAATCAATTAATTTCAAGGGATTAACAAAGTTGCTGCGAATCCGGCATTCAACTAACGCATTCACTTCAAGCTCTCATAAAATGTGCAAATTACGACCTTATTTGGTATCATTTTATGTCCCGAATCTGGTTCCTCAGTATTTACGATATTTGAACATAAAATAACGAACCTGAAGGCATTTATGCATATTTTTAAAGCCTTTTAGAATTCTACCGGATTTTAGGTAAACGACCCCAATGTTTTAGTACTTGTCTGAATAATATTATGACATGGATTCAAATCGCATCTCGGTGGACTCAAGTAAAGAAAATCATCGTGAGGCTAGGTCCTGCAGCTTTTTAAATAGCAATAATAAAAATCCCAGTCTATTATTGTCTCACTACAGGCTACTAAAGGCTCACTCATGCAGAGAAGACCTGAGCACACTGGGTCAAGGCAGACTACCTATTTTAAACTTGTATTTATTTAGAGCAGGTTTGTGGTATCTGCCTAGTTAGTGGTCCTAAGCGCGACTGTTACGCTTGTTTGATGTCCAGTGAAAGCAAAGTGTTAATTGGGTTTTTCAATAAAATTCCAAGTAGCAGTACGGAGTTAGGATATGTGCCCGGTTAATAGCAATAGGCTCGCCCCCTATTACATGGGTCTTAAACATACTAGCGAACTGTAGGTGTACCAATATCAACGTCGCCTGTATTGACAGGCGTGATGGTATGTATTTATTTAGTCCAAGTCTCTTTATGATGTTTCCCTTTACCGATGTCAGTGATTTTTAAGATCGAGGCCGGTGTTTTTAGCATTGGGATCGACAGAAAACTTTTCTAATCCAATCCATTGAAGATTTAAGAAAATTTTACACAGTCTATGACTGTTTTTAAACTTGAATGTATACGTAGAGAGTTCTTACATTGAACAACATTGGCTATGCTATCGAAACAGTGTTCTGTAACCCTGTTTATTCTAGGACTACTAAATAAGCAGTTGTGCTGGACTGAGTCTCATGTATTATGCAGCACTGCGTATTTGGACACAATTAGCACAAGATAGGTAAATGCAGAAAGCGCACTTCATACAGAATTTTACAGTGATCCGACTTCATACGCCCTCGTCATATGCCTTTGAAATCGCTTAGCGAGTGAATGAAAAAATCATGCTATTTATATTTTATTGGCATTAACCCTAGAAGCCTAATCTATTTCAGAAGTACACAAAGCCTTAACATACGTCTCAGAGGCGTACACATATAATTCAATTTTTTTAATATAAAATAGCCTTATTTTGATTTTTTTTTGGAGTAGAAATTTAAATTTGGTTTATAATCTAAAATTAAAACAACACTGTTATGAATAATTACTATAATCTCAGTTATTTATTACAAAAATAAAAGTAGGTGAACAAATTCGAACAAAAAAATCAACTTCTTCAAAATCAACAGAAACATATTATATTTTCATAGAAAATTTTCTTTTTTTAACTCTAATTAGTTATTCTTAGACCAAATATTAAAACTAATCAGACTTCAAAAGATTAGGTAAACTTTAAGAGCAGTCTACACAAATATCAATTCGCCCCAAGTTGGCAGGTGGTGAAACACGGTTAGCGTCAGATGATGGACCATCTTCTGTAACAGGGGCTGGGTCGGTTTCTTCAGAGGAAGCAGGTTCTTGTAAAGACGAAAAAAAACTCAGTCTCATAACTATTTTCATCTTCGCTTTGAACGTCGTGGATAACCTGGTCATCCTCAACTTCGGATTCCGAATCTTCCAAAGAAGGATCATCTTCCTCGTTTAGGATTGCTAAAATATCGTGTCCGTCTAATCTTCGAGACCGTGACATATTTTATATTATCTGAAACAACGCCGAAAATATAAAATATACGAAAAACGAACAAAAGTAAAATCACATAAACCTAGTTAAAAGTTACGCAAAGCCTAAACATACGTCTCGCAGGCGTGCAATACTTCGATATATCAAAAATGGTGGGACTTACCTTAACGATATGGGCACCGTAAGCTAGCTCCCGGCGGCCACTGAGTTGGCGAAAGAGCACAACGCGCTAGCTTCAATCGTTACAAAGAGACAAACGATATTCGGTTTCGTGTACGCCTCGCAGACGTAGATTAGGCTTCTAGGGTTAAAGAGTAATTAAGTCCATCACTCAGTTTTTCATTGAAGACTAGCTAGTTACTCTTTCATGCTTAAACGACTCAATGAATCTGCATGAAATATGGCACTGAGATAGATTGTAGTGTAGAATAAAGAGCTATATCAAATTTGAAGCGTTCGTGCGCTTCAAAGGAGACGGATACGCTTTCATACATTCTTGGGCCCGGGTGTAAAAAGATAAAATTGGTGTCAATTAATGGCTTATAATATAGTAACAAAGTATTACTAAACATTCGGCGAATTATGAATCTGAGAGCAGAGTTATAAAAGGTTTTCTAAAAGTGAGGTTATGCAATAAATTGGCAAAAACCTATACTAAACCGACGAATTTTGAAGAGCGATTGCTATTTTATTATGTTATACTATTATTTACTATATTAATTGTACTGTATTGAGTGTATTGTATTGTATTTAGTATATTAATTGTATTACATTAGGAAACTCACAAAACGACACTACGAAACGAGTGATTGACAGTCTACTAGAGCTGTCAAAAAGTATTCTATGTCACTGCCAGCACAGATTAAAAATACAAGTAATAAATCGAATTGTAAACGAGAATCAACTTTAAGATTTCTTTATATAATGTTGTTTTTTTTTTAACTGCGGGCATTATGTTAAATCAATCGTCTGGTGCAAGATATTATATTGTGTTCAATTGTTGAAACTCATTCACATTAATCGATTATAGTAATCGATATTCCCTTTTAGTCGTGACATAAACTTATTTTTAAGATTTCTCTTATTCCTGATATTGAATTAGGCAATTCTTTTTGTTATTTGAAATAGAAAAATATGACGCTTTATTTAACCCATATCACAACTTAATACAATTTGGCCCAGACATCCCCGTCTCCTTTGATGTATTATTATTCCACGGGAGCCGTTTATTTTTCGGAAGCAAAAAGTATCGTATGTATTATTTCATACTACAATCTATCTCACTGCAATATTTCATACAGATCCGTTCAGTCTTTTAAGCATGAAAGAGTAAAAAACATCCACCCATCTATAAATTAATCAATCAATCAATTCATCAATCTATACATTCTCACAAACTATCGCGTTTATAATATTACCCACTATCATTTGTGGGATAGAATATTAGTAGGAAGTAAGATAGTAGGATATTTGTACTTGTTTTCTGTTTGTTTGTTTTTATTAAGCTTCTGTATATCTATTTACATTGTGGTGTTTATAGTTACTATTCAAATGGGTTGCGGATTATTAGTCTGTTACGCGACGACTTCTAAATGAAACTGTTTTAGACTTGATTGCTCAAATAAATTGGTAGATCAGGTATCTCAAGTATGTGGTAATGATTGAAACATACATTTTATATTTCTTTCGTAGTTTACTATGCAATAAATGATTCAGACCGTGTGAACATTTTTAAGCAGTTATTAAAAAACAACTCGGCGTATTCATACAAAAGTGCAAAACCTACACGATCAAAGTGATTGGAAGAGTTTTTTGTTTATTTAATACTAGCTGTGCCCCGCGGTTTCACCCGCGTTACGTTAGGTTTTTAGTTACTGATCCGTTTCCGTGGCTAATAGCGCGATGTTATGAAGCCTTTAATCTCTTATTCTTTTTTTTTTATAATTGGGAAATCGTCAAATAACTTCCCCCGCCCTGGGCGGGACGGGAAGAAGTGTCAGACTTTTACTGACTAAAACCCATCTATGTTCCTTCATGTGCCCTTTGCGTTCCGGGGGCGCGGTATCTCTTTCGAACAACCCGCAGAATCTGTTATTCTGAAGTATAAGCTACGGAATGTCTCGCAGAGTCATTATTTTGCTGCGAAGTTATTTTAAAACTGTGATATCTCCTAAGATATTCATTGAAATTAAATGATGTAAAGAGCAATTTTGTTCAAAATTAAACACTTGTGCTGAATAACACAGAAAATTAAACACTTGTGCATTTATGTTGATAAGGATTAATACTATATTCATAAAAACACCTTCGCAAATAATGCATTATTTTAAAACAAATTTTCTGGCCATAAAAATGCTTATAGTGAGTCAATCTTAAAAGTTAGGCATGTACTGCCGCGGACTTTTTTTTAGTATATTTTAAGAGAAACAATTCTTTCATACATTATTTTTGCGTAACTTTAACCGTTCACGCAGCGCACGCAACGAAAGCCCTCAAAAAGAATATTTTTTCCCGTTTTTGCCACATTTTTCATTGCTGCTCCGCTCCAATTGGTCGTAGCGTGATGTTATATAGCCTATAGCACTCACGAATAATGTAGCTTTCTACCAGTGAAATAATTTTTAAAATTGGTTCATTACTTCCGGAGATTACCCCCTACATACAAACTTACAAACATACAAACTTACAAACTTACAAACAAATGTTACCTCTTTATAATATTAGTATAGATAGTATAGATAACTAGCTTTTGTCCGCGACTTCGTCCGCGTAATTGGGTAGATGACACCACTAACCAATAATTTCAAGAAACAACTTCACAAAAAAACATTTAATTTTAGCACTAAAAATCCGATGATTTTTTAAATAACTATAAAAAACGATTTTTAATTGCTTTGAAATCAATAAATAGTTAGTGAATTGAGATGACAAAAAAGTGACGTCGTAGTTGAGTATTGTTATAGAAAATCTATGGGGGAATGGCGTTTTGAGAGCTCATAAAAGGTACGTCAATTGATTAGTGGTGTCATCTACCCAATTGTCGATAATCGCGAACGCACACGTTACCGCGGAATAAAAAGTAGCCTATGTCGTTTCTTGAAGTTCAAACTTACCCCGTACTAAATTTTATCAAAATTGGTTTAGTAGTTTAGTCATGAAAGCTTAACAGACTAACATAGTTACTTTCGCATTTATAAGATTAGAAAAAAAAAACTACATGATTATGGATGATGCTTCCTTGCTTTTTTTTCATCTGATCAGCCCACCTAGCCAAGTCACAAACGATAAACGCAAACGCTGAGTAGGCTTTAATAGATCTTTAACTTTATGTGCTTGGTTTTAAGTTGAAGATCTAATGAAGATTGCATAGCGTTTTCGTTCGTTCCAGTCGCTAACGCTTAGAAATCTTTAATAGATTTTCAACTTAAGCCTCTTGGGTATTAAGTTGAAAATCTATTGGTACCTACCGAGCGTTTACGATTATCGTTTGTGACTTGGCCCCCGAGCCAAGCCCTCTAGCTGGTCCTATATATTCAGATTAAGATTATGTACTTACTCCTACTCCCAGAAATATTGCTAATTAATTAAAATATTCATATGTAGGTACATAATATGTACTACTGAATTATCTTGCAAGTGGAACATGCAAATGCTCACAGTTCACGGAAACTCTTGATATAAATCACGAGTAACATCGTGAATTTCCGGACTTTGGAAACCGAACTATTGCATAACAACTACGTGACACCTATATTATCTAGACTTGATACAATGTTGTGCCTGACAAACAGGAGTAACTTGTGATAGGTACAGCAACAAAAGTAGATAAACATTTCAGATTTTGAAATCTTTATTATTGAGCACAATATCAAAGGAAATACCAAATGGATCTGAAATAAAAATAAAATGAACTCTTAGGGTGAGGCCAAACGAGCATAATTTTGTAAGTCGTGAGTCGCAGAATTTCAGTCGCGTAATTGACTTTCTACTGAAAGTGACAACTCATTTTGCGTCGCCGTGTGAACGAAACAGGAGTTTTGTATGAAACCGAATGTAGCAGAAAAAACGCAACCGAAATTCTGCGACTCACGACTCACAAAATTACGCTCTTTTGGCCTCACCCTTAGGTATTGTCTAAATTTCTAAATAGCAGTGAATTGTGTTATTTCGTGTTAATTAAAATGATATGTAAAAGTAATTGCTGACAGTAGGTACATGAACCAAAAGTTTTTATTTACGTAGGTACTATCGTCTATTCGCGACTTTGTCCGCATTAATGTTGAAATATTATCCCACGGTAATGATACATTTTCCGGGATGAAAGTATAGCCTATATGCTAATGCAGACTGAAATCTATCTCTGCGCTAAATTTCATCCAGAGCTGTCCAGCCAATCTCGCGTTATTGAGTAACAAACACACACCCAAACTTTTGCTTTTTTATTCAGTAGTAAGATTTGAAACCAAATCAAAAAGAAGAAAATCTTTCTTAATAATTGAGTCTGCCAAAACTAACCAATCACTGTGAAAAGTTTAATTTCTGTTCTAGTAACTAATTATAATGATTTTGGATTAATAATAAGCTATACAAAGTTGGATGAAATTTAAACTGTGTTTGCTGGACTGTAACGTAAAACATTTTGTTGTGTTGAATTGGTTTGAAGTAATAATTTAGAGATTGATAAACTGTGTGATGACTTGTACCTATGGTAGAACTCGAAGATGTGAATTATCTCATATTTACGATATGTGTACACAAGTGCATTTAATATTGATCTCATTATCATTTCAACTTTAATTCGCGCCTATTCCGTGTCAATATTTTTAATTTCTGATAACATCAGAAATACTTAAAGATAATAAATTGACCTTTTCGCATTAAAGTCACAAAAATATGCAATTACGAATGTTTAACTGCGTTTTAGTAAAACATGTTTTATTATTCAACGCATTTCATCATCAACACAAAAACAACAAAAACAACAACAACGCATTACGCATTTATCAACGACAAAAGAGGCATGTTTAGCCTATTAAACAGTTAGTTAAGTCCACTTGAAGAAACTTGGGAAGGTACTTCCACCATACCTATTTCTACCGCAAAGCAGCGTTGCTGTGTTTCGGTTTGAAAGGTGTGAGAGCCGGTGAAATTACAGGCATATTAGACATTTAAACATTGTCTTTGGGATGGCCACGCATTTGCAACTTGCAAATGCGTGGCCATCCCAAAGACAATGTAGGTCATAGGCCACCATGATAGGCCTTGCAAATTGCAAGGCCTATGGTGTTGCAGATATCTACGTATATCGGCAGAGGTGACTACTTAACTTCAGGTGGAACGCCGGTTTGTTTGTCATACAAAAAATAAAAAACTTAAGTCACTCCATGTTGTTTTTTTTGTTATTATTAATGTTTTTTTAAACTAATTTTAAGGTTGTAAATATTTAATAACGTTAAAAAAAGTCTTAACTAGTTGCTGACACGAAATTAAATTACAAATAAATACGTAACGAACCTGTGTTAGCAACTAACTCGAATGTAATAAGATAACCCTGTCTAGTACAATCGTGACAAGAAAATACTACAGGCGTCTAATTTAATTGGGATTTACTACAGAAAAAACTGCAGGCGACTAATTTAATATAATTAGAATTTTATTAATTTATTTTTATTATTTTTAAATATACCGGCGAACTGTGGGTGTACATTGGTACGCCTCTGCCTAACCCTTCGGGGAATACAGGCGTGATGGTGATGGTTTTTATTATCATCTGCGTACATTTCAAAATTAAACAAGTCCTAAATTATCCCTCAAGCACACAAACACGGGATCAAAAACATGGTTGAATATGATAAAGATTAAATTATAATCAAGACATGCTAAAATGACGTCAGTAAAGTCAAAAGCTATCAGATAAAGGTGTATGTCGTTAAGAAGGCATGCGTCCTTGCTAGCTTTAATGCTGGGCCTTTTTTCATGTATCAGGTATAAAATATACTTATTCGCTTGCTTACGTTCAAGTGAGCTGGCTGGGTTTTATTACAAGGTATTTATTTAAACATTATGCAACAAAAAGTACAAAGGCGGGCTTAATGCCTTGGGCATTCTCTACAATCAACAAACGGAAAACATTTTTTTTTGGTAGATAGGTATTATTAAAAACCATTATTTGTCTCTAGCTTCCGCCTACGACTTCGTCCGCGTACAGTTATTATTTTCAGTTACATTACAATTACAGTTATTATTTTATGCATTCTAATTTGATGAAATTCAATGTAAATATGGGTTTGAATTGGAATAAAATATTTTATTTATTTATTTGCAAACTAGCTTAGGGTTGAAGATTCGTTTTAATTCTTTATTGTGCATTTAACCTTTTAAATTTCTATCTTCCAAACACGCCTCTGTCGTAAATGGTTTAGACTGAAAGTCTTTCCGTGTCTGTGAAGTAGGTAGGTACCTGTATTGCATTTATAGGTACCTATACTACACCTGTAGCAAGAAACCAGTAAGATCAAGTAATGTTGTCTGCATTAGGTACGTGTTCTGCACATCCTAAGGGTGTAGGTAAAAAATGCAATTTTTTAAGTGTCATTTCTTAATTTCTCTGGTTTACATTCTGTTCGAAACAAAATGCAGGAAATTACCTAAATCCCGATTTTCCACCATTCATTATAGGATAAGAAAAATAGCGGTCAAATAACGGTAGTTATTGTGTTATATTGTTAAAATGACTACATCATTGATATTTCTAGTGAAATAATGGAGTACATTATACGCTAATATTGAGCCAAAAGTAGCATCGTAACAACAACCGAACGGGGCTGCGGGTTGTTCGAAAGAGATACCGCGCCCCCGGAACGCAAAGGGCACATGAAGGAACATAGACGGGTTTTAGTCAGTAAAAGTCTGACACTCCCTCCCGCCCCGCCCAGGGCGGGGGAAGTTATTTGATGATTTCCAGTCTATAAAAAAAAAAAAAAAAAAAAAAAACAACAACCGAAAACCTAGATTAAGAAATATTCGAACAATTGTTGTAACCTTTACTGAATGCTGATTGTCAGTTCAATGATCTCAATCCAATCGAAAAAAAAAACTGGATCTATAACTCGAGTACCTGCCACAATTAAACGCACCCAGTGAACGACCGAAAATTAGGTTTAACATTGAAAGTATGACGATTTAAGTTAATTTGTAGAACATCACCTGCTCAGCATTACTAGAAACCAGTTTTGATAAAAATAATTAGTAAATTAATGAACGTCTTCCCCTGTAAAGTATAGAGAACTTTATGTAGGTACAAATAAAACTCATTTTAGGAATACGGAAAATCTGTTGCGTGATAAATGCACGTCTCTATCGCGATCCGCAATCCTTGACCTAGGTTGATAAAGATGGCGTTATACCGACGCGCACGCAACGTTAAACGTAAAAGATAAAATTTTAATTCTCGGCCATAGAAAGGTCACTTTGGACTGACAAATAAATATTATGCAAAAAAGAGCAATTTATCTGATTTTATTTTGACTAAAAAATAAATATGTTATGTGGATATCTTTGTAGGTAGTGATTTTAATATAATAACAAAAAACGTCCTGATATTTGTTACGACTTTTTCAAATAACCTTTGGGAGCTCAAGATTACGAATCTGTTTTTGAGTTTGTAAAACACAAAAACAGATTATATGTTTACTGTTCTTGTTGTAATTTGTTAATATATGATTTTTTTAATAATAATTATGATTCGATGTGGCGCACGAAAAGAATATTTGGACGGGCATAGAAAGGCCTTTTGCCCAGGAGTGGGGCATTATAGACTGATCAAAAAAATAAAAATGAGTACTCGCACTCGTATTTGTATGTCACGATTTGTGTTTATCTTTTGTTGGATATCCTTAATAAATAAAAATATAA
Source organism: Caradrina clavipalpis (assembly GCA_932526535.1). Lineage (NCBI taxonomy): Eukaryota > Metazoa > Arthropoda > Insecta > Lepidoptera > Noctuidae > Caradrina > Caradrina clavipalpis. The sequence continues at coordinate 7,955,487 of OW052103.1, forward strand.
AATATAAATAAATATACCATCACGCCTATATTCCCCGAAGGGTTAGGCAGAGGTGTACCAATGTACACCCACAGTTCGCCGGTATATTAAGGTCCCATGTAATAGGGGGCGAGCCTATTGCCATTAACCGGGCACAAATCCCAACTCCGAGCTGCTACTGAGAATTTCACAGAAAAACCCAATAAACCTTTTTTCGACCTGGGAATCGAACCCGGGACCCCTTGCACAGCAGTCGCACTTGCGACCACGAGACCAACGGGGCAGTTGCGGGTAAATAAAAATATAAAAGTAATATGTGGTATAACCACATTCCTAATGACGCTTATGACGACGTATTCAAGATACTATAAAGTAGGTACTGTCTTAGTATTACGTCCTTGTTCATTCAGCGTTTCGAGAACAGTGAAAAATCTGTAAAGCCCGCTTGCACTAACCAGGGTTATCTTATCAACTCTAAATCAGTTTTTTTTATATGTACCCATTATTTATGACATACTTATAATTTAACCTTGTATTTGAATATTGACCTACAATCACTTATCAAAGATGTATGGAACATTTTTGATAAGTGTAATGGTGTAGGCTACTAGCCAGCGAAAACAAAGTCAACTGTGCACGAAAAACTGTATAATATAGCTAAAACTTATAGAAAATACAGTATTAACAAAACTATGGGACCGTCGACAATAAAACAAAACCCCATCTCATATGTCCTCTTGACGGATGCGCGCGCCGCATGCGGGAGCGCGCATGCGCGGCTCGCGCTTTACCAGTCCAACCGCGTATGTGTGTTATCATAATGTCCTCTTGACGGATGCGCGCGCCGCATGCGGGAGCGCGCATGCGCGGCTCGCGCTTTACCAGTCCAACCGCGTATGTGTGTTATCATAATGTCCTCTTGACGGATGCGCGCGCCGCATGCGGGAGCGCGCATGCGCGGCTCGCGCTTTACCAGTCCAACCGCGTATGTGTGTTATATAAGTAATTTTATCATTTTTGATAAATAATTTCAATAACATTAAAAATAAAACACATCTCAAACTTCTGTCTTCACATTTAATTACCTATTTTATGAGTCAATAAAAATGAACCCTTGAAAAATAAAACAAAATAAATCAAATCATCTAAGGTAATAAACCTGAAGAGATTCTTTGTTTGTTTATTTTAACGCTATAATCTCAGCGACTATACCAGTCTGATTGAAAAAATATTTTTGTATATGATAGCCAGATTCATGAGGACTAGTACAGCCCCCCTAGCCAAGTCACAAACGATAATCGTAAACGCTGAGTAGGCTTTAATAGATCTTCAACTTTATATGCTTGGTTTTAAGTTGAAGATCTAATGAAGATTGCATAGCGTTTTCGTTCGTTCCAGTCGCTAACGCTTAGAAATCTTTAATAGATTTTCAACTTAAGGCTCTTGGGTATTAAGTTGAAAATCTATTGTTACCTACCGAGCGTTTACTATTATCGTTTGTGACTTGGCTAGAGGGGCAGGTTATATAACATTACGTTATGACACACGGGAGCGGAGCAGTACTCAAAGACGTGATTTTACGCATGGTAAAAAGAAAACACGGGACAAAGTCGCAGGCAAAAGACATTCAATGATAAAATTTTATGACAGACGATCCCACCCAAACCTTAATTCATATAAATAAGAGAGTAAGAAATCCAAGAATAAGTGTTAATTGTACTTACCAAAGAGACCCAGGACGATGTTTATGGTACCATAAACGCTGTATTCAACTTCTGTGAAGCCGAATTTGCGGATCACATACAGATACGCCACTTGCGAGTCACCTGAAAAAGACAAAAGAAGTGTGTTGTGTATCCTTTTGTTTAACTCCTGACTTAAGGAAAAGATGAAAGAGGTAAATGTGAATAAATAAGGATAAAAATATGGGATATGCAATAGACTATGATTTATTTATTGATAAGCCACTTCAACGACTTACTCACTAAAACATACGCAAACAAAAATGACGTACAGTTTTATGTTTAGTGAAATAGCTTCTGCTCGCGACTCTGTCCGCGTCAAAATTGATATAATATTATCTCACGGGAACCGTAAATTTTTCAAGGATCAAAATTATCCTATGTATTATTCTAGACTACAATCAATCTCAGTGCCAAATTTCATTCAGATCCATTCAGCGGTTTAAGCGTGAAATCGTAACAAACAATCATCTCCGAATTCTCCAATCCGTCCATCCATCCATCCTCACAAATTTCGCATTATCATATTAGTGGAATAGTAGAAAGTAGAATAATAGAATATATTATTAGGATTCGTCACTGACAGAAGTGCAAAAGCGAACTTAGTGATTATGTTCGACTTGTTCATCGTGATCATCATATCAGTCAAACAACGTCCACTGCTGGATATACGCCACCCCTAGAAATAGCCACAATGGCCGGTCCTGCACTACCCGCTTCTAGCTTATTCTCGCTATTTAAATATTTAGATATCGTTACTTGAATGTTCAAGTAAATAAGGACATACGCCGTAACGATGGGCAACACTTGGGAGTAATAGTGTCCTTTTTCCTTACTTATAAATTCACTGTACCAAATCCGTGTACACCAAGTTCATTACCAAAGGAATCCCGAATACAGACAAGGGTGTTTTTTTATCTAGAAGTGCTCAACTTCACATTCAAGTGCACATTTCAACTTCACGGCGGGTGAATATTTTTTCAACACACTAGTAAGTAAAGTTGTTTTTATTGCATCGCTTTTAGAGTCATAATGTAATGTATTACGCACGAGTGATTTTTTCAATTTAATACATCACTAACACGGTAATGGTTTTTTTTAATGGTGGCCTAAAGTTTTTAGTCTTTAATTCAGCTTCAATCGTATCTAAAGAGAAACTTACCTCACATGTATCATAATGTACAATTCATTATTTAAATCCTTCCTACTGGAATAATTGATTACACCTACAATTACTTCTATACCTAATAATCCGCTATCGAATTTGATTCTCTTTACAATTAAATGGTGCCTATATTACTAAATAATTAATTAATTCCCCGCAAACGCTGTGAAATCGCTAATTTCATTGTGGGTTATTACAGTCAATTGGCTGGTTAATACGACTAATTGTGGAATGAATTAAATTGAGTTATTAATGCTGATTACACGAAGCAATTGTCTGGCTCTTACGGTAGACTTATTTAGTTTGTGTTAAACGCAATTATTGAAATTAGTTAACAGGTAAAACGGATGAATACTAAGATGAAGGTTGAAAGAGATGAAGTTATTTCGATTTGCAGTTAATCAGGAAAAATTCATGAGGATTATAGTGATAATACACATGGTGGAAAGAATATCGTACCGCAGACTTCTGCCATGGACTCACGATTCACGTTCACGATTGTAACTCCCACACACCACCATCACCATGACGAAATTTTTCGAAATATATTATAAAAACTACCATCGACTAGTGCCTTTGCTGTGATCGCTACTAGTGGCTCATTGTGTGGCAAGACTATGCAAAACCGTGAAAACGTACTGGTCCTGCTCCATTGGATACATTTTAGAGCCTTGACGAAATCAACTGGTTGCTAATTGTTACATGTTTTTTTTTTCTTTGATGATAACTTTACATTAAGTGATAACATACACACTGATTGATTGATTGTCTCTTAAAACAGAGCTATAAGTAATGACAATTAGAATCAATTATATTTTTCTCTTTTTAAGTGTCTTTTAATGGTCTAATTGAAAAAATGATTTGACTTTAAAGAAAAACGTACCTCACAATACTTTTAATAAAGACTAGAGTCGTTTTTTATCTAGCTTTGATGCCAAGCACTTAGGACGGTGACACATTAAGGTAAAACAACACCTTGCCCTCTACTACCAGAGTAAAGGACATGAGATAGTATTTCTTTTGTGATAGGAAACAAAGAATTATGACGACGACGACGTCCTTTTATTATAAGATTTTGTTTACCAAACAGAAATGTTAACAAATTGTTTTTTTTTATTTTTGCATTTTGCGGAGATAAACAATGAACTTAAGAGAAGATCAGACCAAAGTGCAATTTTGAATTTTTTTTGGAAAGTTTACAGTGTAATCACAGTATCAATCTGACAAAAATGGTTTTAATTTAAGTCAATTTTTTATCTTAATTTTCGCTATTAGATTCTGACCGTTTTTAATTAGTAGATTAGACCTTCTAGAAATCTAGATATTATAAGTAACGTTAGCCATTTTTTGACTTTAAAGCATTTCATTGCCAGTCGCTAAGGCTTCTATCATGAAAATTTCAATTAAAATGTTGTGCCTAATTTTGATTTATGTTCTTAGTAATCTGTTTATGTGATGACTGAGAAAATTGGTTGATATGGTGGCCTGTTTTCTCATCAAGAGATCTTGATAGTTTATTAGTTGTTGGTTGGTTGAAGGTTTGATTAACTGTAAAATAGATACTTAAATATAAAGTAAACTTAGAAGACATTGCCGGTAAAGCTACGTGGTAAAACAAGAACAAGGTATGAATTTATTACTTTCTGTATTTTTCGGGTAAAATCGATATTACTGCTATAATGTCCCGTCCAACTAAAGATTCTACTTTAGATAAAGGTGAAATATTGAACAATAAAGTTCTGTATCACATTAATATGTCTTCTATATTTCAGAGTTTTGTTTCGAAATTTCTTGTCGTGTTTTTGAAAAGTTATAGGTTTTCAGTGTACAAATGATGTAACGAATGCAAGTTTCTAGTTCAAAATGTTTCTTGGCTAAATAATTTTGGTGTTTTCGGAATGTTTCCAAAGTTTTTATCAAGGTATCTATACTACGAGTAATATCATAAGTTTGTGGGGTTGTAGGGGGTAATCTCTGGATCTACTGAACCGATTTTGAAAATTCTTCTTACCTATAGAAAGCCACGTTATTGTATAGGACTCATAACATCGTGCTTCGACATACGAGAGCGGAGTAATAACCAAAGATGTTACTTAACACGGTTGAAAATATTCACGCAGACAAGTTCTTTTATAAAACTGTATAGGTACCTACTCTGGGGGATACCAGTTACAAGAACAATTGAATGCACTACGCCCAAGGCTGTTCGCTGTACGCAAACTGATTTTTTAATTTTATTTGGTGTACACAAACGAGTTTATAAAACAAAAACGGAATTTGCTTAAACTTTCATTTTTGGCGGTTTATAGTTTTAATTTCTTTCACTTTTTCTCGTTCACCCAGAAATCATGAAAGTTAGGGATCAAGTTAAATTTGGATGAGGAATGTCGGACCTATAAGTACGTTTTTGTACCCTGATGGAGCAAAATGTACTTCTTACATAGTATAAAACAAAGTCGTTTCCCGCCGTTTGCCCTTCTGTACGCTTAGATTTTTTTACGCTATGCAATGGATTGGATGAAGACTGAATTAAAAGGAAGGTTTATACGTATAGAATATCACGCTACAACCAACGAGAGCGGAGCAGTAACCATAAACGTAACTGAAAGCGGGTGCCACCGCGGGGTAGATAGCTAGGGAGCTACTAATAGTAGTAAATAGGGTCTTGTCTTATATCGGTCAAGGGCGTACGTATTTTGTTTTTCCAATGAAGCTTCGTAAAATGCACGTGGAGGAAATATTAACCACGGTAACGTCCCTAACCTCATTAGTAGTCTCATCAAGGCCAGGTCAAAGTACCGAGTCCTGAGCGATAGTGATGTGATTCAAACGTAACTATTACTGTTAAGGATGTAGCTTAAGGGGCTATCCGAATACAGGACAACGAAAACAATCATTATTTTGTCGCATAGTCTTTCGTATTGGTACATTTAACAAGTCTGAAAAAGTGTGTGGATTGTCAAGAGTTCAAAATAAAGACTTATCTATAAATATTTCATGAAAACAAAGCATTATCATGGTAAAAAAATAGCAAAGGAGCGCATAAAAAAATTTTTCGTTGCGTACATCTCAGAATTTTGAGCGTAAACTATATAATTTTATGTATATTAAAGGGATTTTCATGAACTAAGGACATATCTATAAATGATTCCATTGACGTGTATTTTTTTCTCAATTTATTGAAAACCTCAAAATTTCTTGATTTTTGTGGTTATTCGTTACAACTTACATCGCTATTTTGAACCTTATTTGCTGCCGCGTTGCGTTTTTGTCTTATTTACTTACCATAGGGCCTTAAGTAGGGCAAATAGTATCAGGCACTTAGTTTTAGTGGCTTGCGGTGATTGGAAACGGAGCATTGTCTTTAGTATTTAGCTGTGACGCACTAGTTACGTGTATATTTGTGGTTTGTAGTACTGTGACTAAACAAATAAATAGTGGTATTTGGGAAAAAACGGTAAAAGAATGATTGATGGGAATTTTGTAAGCATCTACTAGGTTGCTGGATTTGTTACTCTGGCTGTGGCATGAAAATATATTTTTTTACCTTATGAGACCTGTATTAGAGGTTAATTTCAACAAAAAATCTGGTGGTTCCTTTGATGTATTTGAATAATGTTATTTAAATATGTTACTACAAAAAAATGAACCAATTTATTTTTCATTTAGTGTCGATTGACTTGTATTAAATTTACTAGCTCCTGCCCGCGACTTCGTCCACGTCAAATTTGATATACTATCCTAAGGGAACCAAACATTTTTCCGAGATAAAAAGTATCCTATGTGTTATTCTACACTACAATCTAACTCAGTGCCAAATTTCATCCAGATCCATTCAGCCGTTTAAGCGTGAAAGAGTAACAAACATCCATACATCCATTCTCACAAACTTTCGCATTTATAATATTAGTATACATCCATTCTCACAAACTTTCGCATTTATAATATTAGTAGGATTTCGACCAGTATTGTCGAGTGGTAACATCAAAATTTGCAAAGTAATACATGAAGGTCTCGAAATAAATTATTTAATTGATTTATTGATTTCCAAATGGAGGTGACTTCTTTAAGATTATGCAACGACTTCACAATAGTGTGGCATTTTTGTGAAATTGTATTTATTCGCCACTGGAGTTACCTTTGTTATACAACATACTCGTTGTGTGTACAGGCTTGTGAAAGTAGGTGTGTTCGCGTAATTTTAAAAGGCCTCTCTACAAAATATTGAAAACGATACTTTAATCGAAAAATTGATTTGACGTGTGTGACTTATTTCTGACTAGCTTCTGCCCGCGACTTCGTCCGCGTCACAGTTGATGTGTTATCCTACGGGTACCGTACATTTTCCCGGGATAAAAAGTAGCCTATGTGTTATTCCAGACTATAATCTATCTTTGTGCCAAATTTCATCCAGATCCATTCAGCCGTTTAAGCGTGAAAGAGTAACAACCATCCATACATCCATACTTACAAACTTTCGCCTTTATAATAGTAGTAGGATATTTTAGTGCAGTAGAAAAATTTTTTTACTTGATTTAGATCAACAATAAGTACAGCGATAATTCAATTAATGCTTAAAAAATTGACAGCTTCATTCTATCCTAACTTAAATATTATAAATGCGAAAGTTTGTGAGGATGAATTGATGGATGGATGTTTGTTTGTTACTTTTGCACTCTTAAACGGCTGAATGGATCTGGATGAAATATGGCACTGAGATAGATTGTAGTGTCGAATAATAAATGGGATTCTTTTATCCCGGAAAAAATTACTGTTCCCGTAGGATAATAATATATCGAAGACGCGGACGAAGTCGCAGGGTATCAGAAGCTAGCACCGTATAAGTTCTCTGGAAAATAAAAGTGTGCTACGATCCGACAGTTTTTGCGTTATAAAGTGTTAGTTAGTCTTTAATGGGTACGGAGCCCTCGATGCGCGAGTTCCACTTGCACTTGACCAATATTTTTTAACGATACTCAATTAATCAGCACAGGGTTCTGGTCATAAACGGAAGTCGTGAGATAGCGATCGTTACTTCAGTCACGTTGCTACATTTTAAATTAGCACTAAAAGACATTTCATCCATTCAGTGCGGGCAACGCACATGCGCGTTTTTTTTTACGCGTATGCGCGTTGCCCGCTCTGAATGGGTTAAGCTTGTGAAGGTGTACACCAACATAATACTTTTGTTAAACTGTTTCTATGTCATGATTTGTGTAGGTATATCTTTTGTTGGAGATCCTAAATAAATTAATATTTTGTTTCGTCGAAAATTTACTATTTCATTTTTAATAGCTTATCTCGCCTCCCGAAGGCGAGGGATCGCCTTCGTTTGCATGAATGTTGGTTATCACGGGATTTTATGTTTTTTCAAGGAACACAAAATCTTTTTCTAAAATTAATGTATCCTATGCTACCACAGAAATATGGCAGAACAAAAAAACAGACAAGCAAAAATGTTAAAAAATATTATTTTAGTGTGAGTGCCCAAAAATGTAAAAAAATGATTTTTTTTCATGATAAACATTCTTTTTTTTTAACTGTTATTTTGGCATTAAGTATAAGCAACAACAGTTTTTTTATTTTGTATTTTTTTTTCCTACTTTGCATATCTAATCGCTGAGTCGGCGAGATATAATAAACTGTACCATAAAATAATTTTGTACCTACCGTGTTTCTAGCAAATAAATATTATGATTCTGGTGTTCATAAAATCTAGGTAAAGAAACCTTAAACAGCAGTCAATCTTTAGAGTTATAATACCTATTTTATTTAATTGCATCTTAACGTTGACGAACTATCGAAACAGACTACATTTTCTTGGATGTTTTTTTATCGCGGAGACTAAAAGATTAAAATCATAATTTCGTAGTTGCTGGTACATAAACTAAGAAAAAAAGAACAGGTTTAATAAAAAAAAAGGTAAATTATTGGCAAAGACATACTTACAAATAAACTTGTTTGATAGGATGACCTAACCATGCTATTACATTATACATCTTATTAGGTAAAACAAATTTATTTTTAACGTCTACAAATCTGGTTTTAAAACAAAAAACAGGATTCTGCACACAGTTTTTATCATAGCCTCGTTTACCTGCCTCGTTGGCCTAGTGGTCCTAAGCGCGACTGCTACGCTAGAGGTCTTGGGTTCGATTCCCAGGTCGAGCAAAAAGTGTTATTGGGTTTTTCTATGAATTTCTCAGTAGCAGCTCGGAGTTTGGATTTGTGCCCGGTTAATGGCAAAAGGCTCGCCCCCTATTACATGGGACCTAAAAACATACCAGCGAACTGTGGGTGTCATTGGTACATCTCTGCCTAACCATTCGGGGAATACAGGCGTGATGGTATGTATGTATGTATGTATGTATGTATTTTTTTCATACTTCGCTATTTTGCATTGGCAAAATAACTTCGCCATAATTATTATTAACTACATTTCAGTAAAGTTACTTAAGAATGTGATTTACAACGCGAAGAGTATCCTATCACAGTTATCCATACAAAATAAAATAACAAGAGGTATTCACGATTTTGGGTTCCGCACCCAAAGCAAGCGAAACGGAACTCTATTACCAAGACTCTGTCCGTCTGTCTGTCACAGGGTTGTATCTTTCGAACCTTAATAGGTTCACAATTCAAATTTTTACAGACTGTGTATTACATACAATAGCCGCTATTATGAGAAATCCTAAAAATAAATTTCAAAAATTAAAGAGGTCTTACATGAAACGTGTTTTTTTTTGTTATGTAATGTAAAAGGCAAATATAGTATGTAAGGAGCGTTGCAGGTGGCGTTCTGTGGTTTCTGCCTACCCCCATTAAAGCGCGAGTGTATGTGTGTAATGTAAAATATTGTACAGTGGTACGGAACCCTTCGTGTGTAACTACCACTCGCGCTTGACCGGTTTTTTTTTTTAAAGTAGGTAGGTAAGTGAACAGGAAAGCATTGGAGTCAAGGCTTGCTAGTTATTTACCGGCTTGCCTTCTAGATAGTGGGCTAGTGAATCGGGCCGCGTGCTTAACTTGCGGATAAACAATGTTCGATTCAATACCAGCGGTGTTATTCTGTAAAACCCTCCTTCCGTGAAGTGAGCGTGTCAATCCCTAGCATCGTATAGTGACGGCACAGTTTTAGCTCACTTCACCTTAATTCACTGAGCGAGATTTCTTACAGAATAAGCCGGCTGTACGGACGCCAGCATGTCAAGCTACTACAATCTGTCAAACTTTAATAGATTTTCAACTTTAACGCTATAGCTTATGTTTCAAAGTTGATTGCGAAAACTTGTCAGTTTCGGGTAGCTTGATGTGCTGGCGACTGTACCTACGACATTATTATACTCAAACTAGATTCTGCCGTCGACTTCTATCACGTCAAATTGGATAATAACCCACGGGAACATTTTTCCGGGATAAAAAGTATTCTATATGTTATTTCACATTACAATCTATCTCAGTGCCAATTTTTGTCCAGATCTGTTCAGCCGTTTAAGCGTGAAAGAGTCACAAACATCCTCACTAACTTTCGTATTTATAATATTTGAAGGATTTAATCAGATACCTGTTTTCATTTTTACAGGTTAACAATATTTCTTCCGGGACTTTGTTTTGTTCATAATTTAAGAGTTAAAATTAATGTTGGAAACTTTTACAGTCGGATATTAAAATAGGTGTTATTTTATCAATTTTAGTGCTTTAAAAGCAATAAAATATTGTTAATGAATAGTTTAAAACTAGTTTTAATACAACGTTCGTAATTTCTCACGATCGATAGTCATATTAACAGCTCAAGTTAAAATTATATTTATAGCCAATCGTAAATTTCCAGCATAATATGTGGTAAATTTTTCAAAACTGTAGTTTCTTAAAAAACTTGTCTGTGAAATAATAAACACAACAAAAAAAGAGTTAACCAAAACGGTCCAGCCGTTCTCGTTCTGCGCTTAGCGACACATTTGGCCATTATTATTTATTTATACAGATTTTAATTAAATACTTCACAGACACACAACGAAATTGCAAGGATAAAGTACAAACAGGAATAATCAAAATGTCACGTAGATACAAGAAACGTCGCAAAAGTTCCCCTTTTTTTAAATATTATTTGATTCAAGGCGCACACGATCCATTAAAAGCAAACGATTGGCAAAAGGGCCAACATCGGCCAATGTATACTCAACTCTTAACGAAAATTTATTAACTGAGAGCCAAGAACAAATCCAGACGGAGTAATGAGTTAATGACCTACTTTCGACGTCTCATTGTGACGGGAGCAGTCTTTAGTAATTTTACCGCTGCGTTGTACGTAAAGGAAATAAAATATCACGATATAACAGACACATTAACATAAATAGAATTATTAAAAGTGGCTTACCGTAAAGTGGTCCCACCATAAGCAGGTAAAGTAGCAACACACAAAATATCTGAGTCCTGCCTTTAAACGCACGAGGCCTCAAAGCCACCATCACAGTGTTGCCTACCAGTTGAAACACGTCCTTCAACACATTTCGTTCCTTCAACTTTTCAGGAGCGTTAAAACTCTTCACTTCATCGGGAGGCAGTACATCCTCAAGTCTGAACACACCGTATAGGAATGATAAAGTGTACAATGCTAACAGTAAAGAAAACACTCCATAATATCCCATTGCACGTAACAATATCCCACTGAGCGCAGTCCCAGTTGGTGTTCCCGCCGTCACACATATAGTTACAAGTCCCAGACGGAATGTTCTATTCTCTATCGTAGTTCTATCAGCCATAAAACTAAACATTCCCATAAATATGATAATGTAGCCGCCAGTAAACGCTGCTGGCAACGCTTCGATCAAAGCTGTCGCTGTCAGTGATAATTCATTAAAGAAATACGTTGCAAATAGCAACCCAACATTGCAAATAATCTCTCCGATAAATGGGAATAAAATGCATATTTTTCTTCTTTTGTACTTATCACTCCACGCTCCAACGAATAGCACCATCACCGCTGGTATCGCAGTCTGAAGAGGGAACTTCCACGCAACCACTCCAGCAACCAAAGATTGTATTTCCTTGTCTTCGTTATCCAGACCAGTCGTATTTCTTCTCGCGATACGGTCGCAAATATCCGATCCATAATTTAAATTAACCCTGCAGGCTTTATCCAGGTGCATGTTCATTACAGCTAGGGAGGATATAGCGGTGCACAGCATGTAAATAAACAAACAAGGTTCGACCGTAGTCTCGCGGAAAATACTCTTCACGTATTTTATTATCTTTTTGGAATTCTCCTTCCATGTTGTACATTTCTGGGGGCCTGTGAGACGTATGTTTGATCTGGTGAGCTCGTTGACACTGCTAATGTTTTCAGTGCTCGTAATCATGTTCGCTTGACGCCGGAAAAGTGAGAGTCAGTAAAAGTTCTCCGGCTCACAGCTTATATCACACACTGCACTGTACGCCACCAGCACCCGGAGGTGACTATACGTTTAATCCGTGATTATTCGTCTGTAGTTTCCAAAAACCTGAGCAGTAAATGTCAGGTTGTAAAATTAAGCGCGATATGAGAGTGCGTCGGCGCATACGAGTCGCTCGCATCTCGCCCGATACGATAACACAGGTCTCATTGCGACGACACCACTTTTAATAAATATGTAGCTCATTTATCTTGTACCTTGAGTTACGCTTCGACCAACAATGTTCCGATAGCTTCACGACACTGACGCCTTAATAACAATTAGTATAATCGTAGCAACTGTGCAAATACCACTAGTATGGCAAACTTGTTACTTAATTATTGGTTTAGTTTAAAATTAAACATTTTGTTAGATAGAGTATTGTGTAGTAAAATCGTTAGTGTGTCTCTCATTAAGAAATGTGTTGACTTATCTAGTCACAGATTTTGTTAGCGTAGTAGTGTCGTTAAGTAGAGGTTGTTCACCTTTTTATGATTCAATAACCATCTCGGAGAGAGGCATTTAGTTTTAAGCCGACTATTTGAACGGCTTATGGCTATTTTTTTTAAACTGATGTCTATACACGCTCGTTACAGTGACCCGTGCTTTTCTAAAAATGATATTATTATGATAGTTGCCTATCAACGGGGTTTCTCCTATGAATAAATCTCATTTCTGTCATATTCTGTATTGCCATATAAAATATATTTACATAATTTAAAATGGGTCTTCTTATGATAAAGTATCGTTTCTCAAGATAACCATTACATTCGAGATTCTAGTGAATTGTTGTATTTAAAAAAAAATAAGAGTTGACTTTGATTGAATTTTACACGACATTTTTAATGGGATTGGAAACTAATCTCGAAAACTAGTTTGTCGAAAAAAACCCATAAAGATAGGCTTGTTAGTCGGTCTCATTAATACAAAAGATAGTGTTTATATTAAAATACTGGTTTCGAGATATTTTTTTAATGTTGCCCAGCATTAGGAATTTCTTCTGTATCGTGGATGTATTTACAAATATATAAACTCAAATAATATATAACTATCGGTCGTAGGTACTAATATTCGCAGCAGCCACTGCGCCAATCGTGTCGTCAATAATAATAATAAATATAGGTGTACTCCTTCCTATAAGTGAAGGAGTACACCTATATAATACTTATGTTGATTTATTGTTTTTATTATGTCATGATATGTGTACATCTTTTGTTGGAGATCCTAAATAAATAAATAAATAAAATAAAATAAAAATAATCAATTATGAGTTAATAATTATAATTTAGTTATAATTAGTTAAAGTCCAATAGGCAGTACAAACTATTTGACCAGTCTGAAGGTATACCCTTTCAAATAAAAATATTTTCCAAACCGGTTGATAAAATGACGGAGTTCTGAAGTAACAAACAAAAAAATACAACCGAATTGATAACCTCCTCCTTATTAGACGTCGGTTAAAATCTTTCAAATTCTACTCGCAATCTCATTTCAGCGATAATCAGTGTCAAAAAACGTAGCTGTAAATTCACACATACATTTTCAACAGATAATGCCGCAGGACCGTCCACTGCTGGGCATAGGCTTCTCCCATATATTTCCAAAGGACCGGTTGGGAGCGGCCTGCATCTAGTATTTTCCTGCGGCCTTAATCAGGTCGTTCGCCCAAATTCGGGGGTGGGCAATGTACGTATTCTTCTATCCATTCCCAAATTTTCTGTCATGTTAAAGTGACGTAGATTCATAGGACTGGTGGCTCTGGTATCTTAGACTATAAAGACCACATGTCGCTTGTGATTTTGTGATTTTCAACCAGCAACAAAAGTAGATTAACATTTCAGATTTTAAAATCAATAAAACAAAATGTCTCAACAAAGTGTCTCTAAATGGATCTAAAATTAAGATAAAATTAACTTTTGAGTATTGCCAATAAATCTGAATAGCAGTGAATGGGCATTGTTCATTTTTTTTTATATGTTGTAATTAAAAACCCGTTTCGAGGAATAGCGTCACTGAGCATTATGGACTAATTAATAATGAAAAATATTCATATTTTACTGATATTTTTGATAAAATACGATTGACCTTCATTGCCCTTCAAATTAGGTCAGCGCTGGCCGTTTTGTATCGTTGCCTCAGAAAATAAAAAAAAGTAAGTGCCAAGTATTGTCAACCAGTTGTCAAGTGTCAAATTATAACGCAAATGTCAAAAGTTTTTGAAACTTAATAACAGTTTAAAGTTTTTCAAAAATAATATTATTCCTGCGACTTTCCTAATAATCTTGTTCCATTATTCCGACACTCGACAATTTTTATAGTGTAAGAGTTATGGAATACAGGAAGTGCTTTGTTCCAACTTGCAGTAATAATAGCAATAATAGTCCAAACAAAATTTTTGTCCGTATAAGGGAAGATTTACGAGAAAAGTGGTTTATCATCGCTCATTGTGGTTTAGGAAACCGAACAATAATGTCACCTCGTCGATTGTGAACACCTTAAAAAAGCACTCTCTGTTTAAAATTAACAGTTACGGTTTGAAATTTTCAATTTTAGATTTGTTTATGTATGAGTTATGTTATGACGCCTATTGACGTTTGACAGACGTTGTGTTGACAGATTTAAACTTTTAATTATGTAAATAGTTGGGCAAAGACACAATCTTTTGAGCCAATGATGACGTCATCTATTTAAAAAAATATATATATTTGAATATTTTTTTAAAAAATAACCATTGAGCCAATCATCAAAATATTCAAATTAGTTTCTCAAAATGGTCTAAATTTTTAATAAATAAAATAAAATGTAGTGGTTAAAATTTTTAAACTATCCCCATTGTGTTATTTCGTGTCTATTTAAATGAAATGTAAAAGTAACATTGTTAAACGAGTTTCGTTGCTGGCTTTACCTATCCCTGAAAATTAAATACGTTTATTTGGTTACCTGGAATACGAGCCGTGTAACTTTCACTCGTTATAATGTTACGAATTGTTAATCGCAGTTTCAAACTAAACTTACATTGTTAGCGGTTAGCTTTTTCCTACAGCTTTGTGTGTTTATATGTCGACTAGCGAACTGCGCGCGACTTCGCCCGCGTGGTTTATTTCACCTATCGTAAGTTACGTCTTTGGTTACTGCTCCGCTCCTATGGCTCGTAGCATGATGTTATAAAGTCTAAAGCCTTCCTTGATAAATGAACTATCCAACATATTTTTTTTTTTCAATTCGAACCAGTTGTTCTTGAGGTTAGCGCGCTCAACCAAACAAACGAACTCTTTAGCTTTATAATATTTGTATGGACATACCGTATGCTATATGTTGTAAAGCTATCGAGTGGTGACCATGCACCGGAAGGCGCAGTGTGGAAACCCAGTGTGGTCATTGTGAAAATCTTTAGGGGATCAACTGTGGCACTAATGCTGAAGATAGACCATCTTCAGCATTAGTGCCACAGTTGATTTCGTTCGGCTGATATATGATGATGCGAATGATGAGGTCTATATATATTACCTTTCTTCATCGTTGTAAAGGTACTGTAGCCACGATAGTGATAACGTTGAGCTTTCGGTGGAAAAGAGACCTAGCTGGTGTTAAAAAGAAAATGAAGCAAACAATTATATACTTTATGTTCTTTTACTATTTTTTTTTGTCGCAGAATATACATGCATATTAAACAACTAAAAGGGTCCAGGGCAGAAATGATTTGGCTGCTATACGTCGTAACTATGATTAATAGGCTATTACTCACCATAATGCTGCTTAATGTTAAGGTAAACAATCATTTTAAATTGTAAACATTATTATTTGGAAACTAGCACAGAAACAACTTCTTGGACCAATACTTTAGAATTTTAATCGATTTTTAATGGTTTTGACAAATAAATATCTCAATTATGATAATCATTTTTAATTGTTTTAACTGATACTCAAAGTCTTAGGTCCATTTACACCACAAACTACTAAATACATTTAGTGCCAAAACGTATTTAGAACATCATTGCATCCCCATCACGTTGTTAGAAGGTGACAGAGACGGAATGATATTTAATTACATTTAGTGCTAAATATTTGTAGTGATTTGTAGTGCAAGTGGGCCTTAATCTCTATGTTTTTTTTAAATATAAGTGAATATTTAAAAAAATATTCGGCGAATTAATTTCTTGTCGCTTATAAATAAAAGTAGTAACAAGTAATGATTTATTTATGCATGACCAATAAGTATAATGGCAATAAAAGTGAGCCCAATTCTGAAAGTGTTTAAAAAAAAAATTAAAGTGATCATAAATTATATTATGCAAAATATTCTCATCTTACAAATAGTGGTGGTAAATGGAACTTGTTAAAAGTTAGTAGTCTAATACGAACAGGGTTATAATTTTCTAATTTGTGTTTGAAGATAGAAGTTTTTTAATAAAGATAGAAGAATAAATAAGATAGTATTAACAGACGTGTAAAAAATTACGCTGCCTATTTTACTGCCTTGTTAGCCTAGTGATCTTAAGCGTTTTTCTATGAAAATCTCAGTAGCAGCCCGGAGTTATGATTTGTGCCCGGTTAATGGCAATAGGCTCGTCCCCTATTACATGGGACCTAAATATACCGGCGAACTGTGGGTGTACAATGGTATACCTCCACCTAACCCTTCCGGGAATACATGCGTGGTGGAGTGTGTGCGTACCAAAAAAAAACGTTTTGTCAAGAGGCGAGGCAGACACGTCACTATAGCTACCAATTATATTCTTGCAAATGTAGGTGTTACATTTATATCTACTCATTAGTATCTCAATTATAGAATTTTTAATTTAGTTGGCAATCCAGTGGCCCCGATCGGAATGTCGATATAAATGCAAATTTTCAGATAGGTATCTATTAGTAGGTAGGTGGGGGGTTATCTTGCAGGTAAGAAATTTTAATTTACACAGGTACTTTGTAGGAAATGCACAAAGAGAAAGGATCATTGCTCATATATCGTAAGATATTAGTCAGGAAATATAAAATAATATAAGTGAGTCTAATTGAAAAAATCTCCTCTTTTGAAAACGGTTAAAAAAAGCAAATTATTCAATGTTTTTGGTAGTTTTTCACCAATTTATTAAATAAAGTACACCAACAGCATACCTATACAAACAACAACCCTATAATAAACATAATTAGATGTACACCACCATCGGAGTATCGGAGTTAGCATAACAAAATAATTCAATGAATCACCTTTAAAATTCAATTTAAAATCACTCCTTTGCCAGGTTTGTCGGTGTCCAATGCTGGTAAACGCGGTCGTATGAAGGGACTTCGGGATATTACTGAGCTTCCTAATAAGTAGTCACTAGGAAGCTCAGTAATATCCCGAAGTCTGGATTTGGGTCCGGGTGATGAAAATTAAATTACGAGTAAAAACAAAACTGGAGTTTACGTGTCTCTACTTTTTATAGTTTTTTTTTACTGATTTGATTTAAGGACTTTTAGTAACAAATAATTCTAGGTTTTCCAGCCCCTATCAACATAAACTAAACATATACCTATTCTAAACTATCAACTATTTTTTATAAACTAAAATGGCCACTTCCAACATGCGACTACATTTCTATTAGCCTTATATTTAATCGATGCACCAGTGCCTAGGTATATCTACTTACTACCAACCGCAACACTTATGCATAATCACATAACCCTACCAGAAATACAACATTGACGTCACACTTTTATAACATCACCACATACATAATCAGGCATACATACAAATATAGTACCTATATGTATCTTGTGAAGGACTCGAATCAGTCGCGCCTGATTTCATTTGTCACTTGCGACTGAAAAATGAACAAATAATTTCATAAATGAGATCAAGGCTGAAGACTGAATCGTTACTTACAGTTTTAGGTTTTATTATTGGCTGATGCACATTGAGTTGTTTCTGTTTGTCTTTTTTTTGGTTTTTGTTTCTTGTGTGTGTTGCCGTGAGAAATATTGTAGGCGATGTAGTACTAGTGTTAGAAGTAGTAGTAACCTCCTTCTTCTGGTTTTAAATAGATAGTATAAGTAATCAATTTTGTTGTTCCTTCTTTATGGTATTTTGCCATAGTATGTTGCCACATATATCAGTGTAGTATCTGTTATTCTGTGGTGTTTAGAAGTACAGCCTAGTATTGAAAGTCTTGGCAAATTGCATAATAAAGTTATTTCTGAAGCAAACCAAATGTTATAGACGTAACTGATTTATGTAACATTATATTTTCTTTAATGTTTTTTTTAAGGTTTTTTAATTAGGTCTTATGTATTTTCAAAACTCAATATCTCTATTGCTTTCCATATGTATTCTTAGGTGGTAATATTATAATTTAGATCAATATCAATATGACCTTTTAATACAACACCAAACTTTTAATACGTGGAATGTAACAAAAACTTTTAATTTTGATTCTGTATTCTGGTGATTTTAGTCGAAATCAGAAAAATCTGCTGTGTCACACATTTTGTTGCACTGTATAGAACAGCTGATATTATTATAACCAACAAAAATATGTAGAATCATTTACTGATCTCCCTATTACCCGCTCCTATACTCCACGGAAGAGTTACATCACAAATATGGCTCAGGTGACTATGTACTTGTCTAGTACAGAAACATGAGACCAACTTCGTAGGAAATACAGGGAGGTCTTTTGTTTGTACGAAGGGCATTAAGCGACGCCTCGTGGCAGCAATTAAGGATACTAAACTAGGACAGGTAGGTAGAATAATAAACTGCAGGTGGATAAACGCGTAGTTGATATACTTAGATGGGCTATTTCAAATGTTCTTTTAAGTTAACTGCCTCGTTCACCTAGTGGTATTAAGCGCGACTGCGATGCTAGAGTTCTTGGGTTCGAATTCCCAGGTCGAGCAGTGTTATTGGGTTTTTCTATAAAATTCTCAGTAGCAGCTTAGGTTCGGATTTGTGCCCGGTTAAAGGCAATTAGCTCACCCCCTTTTACATGGGACCTAAAAACATACCGGCGAACTGTGGGTGTACATTGTTGCACCTCTGCCTAACCCTTCGGGGAATATAGGCGTGATGGTAATTTTTTTAATATATTTAATATCTTACTATAACAATGAATTTAGATTTAGTAGATTAAATTTAAAACAAAGGACGTAGAGTAATTGTTGGAGTTCTAGTGAAATAATTATTCATAAAATACTCAAGACTTGTTTATTAAATAATAATATATTTTTGAGCTCATCAGAATACGATTACGAGGATCAAGTAACCTTTAACCTTATTAACCTTTCAGTATCTAACTAATCAAAAACGTGGGTTGGAACAAGTATTAGTGAATATTCCGAATGCCTGCAGTTCCGAACATAGTAAGTAATTGCGTTTGATTGAGCGATTGATTGCTATTAGTATTTTGAGCAACATAATACTTTAAAGAAAAAATCACACGTAATTAATATTAGATGTAGTCGTCTCATTTAAATCAGTTTATTTGTTCTGAAAAATACTAATCATTATTTGCAAATCTGCATATTGGATTTAAGATTGAATCCAGCAATTTACATACATCATTGGCGTGTCTAGAGTTAGTTTTCAGGGGGGGGCATGATGCCATAGCCGATGCGACGCAATGCGGTCAGGCGGAAGGTGAGCCCTACAGCCTGGGGTAGGCACAAGACCATTCTGGGGTGGGCACAGCCCACCCGGCTCCCCCCCTATACGCCTATGACATACATACATAAACTCACGCCTTTTTCCCTTTTTCTTTTTTGGGAGCAGGCAGAAACCACAGATCGCCACCTGTTATAATCCTTACATACTCCTTTCGCCTCGTCCACATTCATAAATATGGTCATACAAGCACGCCGCTTACGAGTACTGCGCATCCGACCATTCTGAAGAACCTAACCAATAAGATCGGGGTAGTTCTTATCCAATTGAATCTTAATACCCAACCACATCAACATACCCATCTAGAGTGAGTAATCTTGATGGATGTCCCTCATCCTTGGTGGGCGGAAGGATCTGTCAGACTCTTACTGACTGAATACCACCCCGGTGTGGATTACCAAGCCCCTGAACCTTACCTTACGCAACGAGGTGCATTAAAATAAGGCAGGATATTTTTCTTCGAGAAAATATTTGCAGAGAAGTGTAAACTAAAATTTCTTTTTGTAAAATGAAACGTCTTTTCTACTCCAGGCAAATGATAAAAATACTTTTTTCTTTATTTTTCCTAGCTCTTCTTACATTCTTTATTAGTTCCTAGGGTGGCACTGTCTTCTCTACAAATATCCTTTTAATCTTAAACATATTATTATTCAGATAATTTTGTTATCAGGTAATAAGACAAATAGGCACATGTAATAGGGGACGGGCCATTTTATTGCCATTAACCGGGCATAAATCTGCTGCTACTGAGAATTTCATAGAAAAACCCAATAACACTTTTGCTCGACCTGGGAATCGAATCCAAGACCTCTAGAGTGGCGTGCACAGAGTTTTTAGACGGGGTAGACAGAAAATTTACCTAGCAAAAAAACCTACTTCATGTTGGTTTTGGTTCGTCGCCTTGTCGATTAAATAATGATGTATATGATTTGCCAACTCAAATACTCGTATCTATAGATTGGCTGATATTATAAACATATAAAAAAAAAAAGAAAAATACGTATTTTATAGGGTAGGCAATGCCTATTTGCCTATATAAATCGCACGCCACTCTCTAGCGTAGCGTGGTTTATTTATGAAGTCGTTTAACGCTGTACTAAATATGTTGGCTACATCATTTCCCGATCTTGCATAGACGCTCTGAAATTCAATTTCCACGAGCGTATTCACTTCCATTCCTATATTATATATTACTACGCACATTTCTAGAATACGACTCTATTTATTAATGAGAGAGAAAAGAGTGTCCATGGAGTTTCTTGCTCGTTCTTCTCCATAGAGACCTACGTTTTGGAACGAGCAACTAGCTTCAATATTAAACTGTAACTTGTTGACAATTCAAAAGTGCCTGTAAATGGTCTAATTGAAATAAATGCTTTGATTTGATTTGATTTGATTTAATTTTGTTCCTTAAATTCATATTAAACAGGGCTCAAATTGCAATACATTTACAAAATAATTTTAAAATAATTAATCATTTCTTATCATTTTTTAGGGGGCGAGCCTATTGCCATTAATCGGGCACTAATCCAAACTCCGAGCTGCTACTGAGCATTTCATAGAAAAACCCAATAAACACTTTTTGCTCGACCTGGGAAACGAACCCAAGACCTCTAGCGTAGCAGTCGCGCTTAGAACCACTAGGCCAATGAGGCACTCAAAAAATAAAATTGCCGGAATATCTATACTCGGCTATTACCAAATCTAAATAATAATCACTAGCAATACAATGCAGCTTCCAATAATTGAAAAAAAAAATAGTTTTTTTGTGTTTATCTATTACTTTACTTCATATTATACTAGCTTTCGCCCGCGACTTTGTCAGCGTGTCTTATATTCACCCTCGTTCAGCGACGTCTTCGGTTACTGCTCCACTCCCGTGGATCGTAGCGTGATATTATATAGTCTATGTTATTCAGGAATAATGTTGTAATTGTTGACAAAATGCGTAGAATCGGTTCAGTAGTTTCAGAGCTTATTCGATACAAACAAACAAAAAAATATTTTCTCTTCAATGATATTAGTCTAGATTCATTATAATATTATAATAAACAATTCATGGTGTTGTCTGTCAAGATAATAAAGATTATCTCCCACGTAGTGAAGATGATACAAACAGCATCGTTGGTATTGCAATCTGTAATACTACCCTAGCATTAACCTAGGGAAGGTGACTGAAGGTGCCTTTGATAAGATTTAAATGTTCTAGGTGAGATTCAAGGTCACAGGTCATGTGCATGGGAGCCTAATGGGTTAGGTCAGGTACATATAACGAGAGTGCGTTTATGACTTTTTTTATCAATGGTTGGCAATCAAGCCGACGGCGACAGCCCGCCTGTGTGTTGATCGCTGTTTATTAGACATCTCTGTCACTTTTTGCTCGTCCCGGGAATTGAACCCAAGAATTATTTTTTAATATGTTCTAAGCGTCAGTTTTGGATATACATTAAACTGTTAATTCTGCAAACTAATTAAACACATTTGACTTAAATTATTTTGATGTAATTTATTGAATTATTGAGAGATTGTGGGTTTTGGGGGTTCTGGGGTGTGGCTCGTTTTGGCAGATTAAGCTTGTAATCTTCGTAAAACAACTGTAATAGAGAAGAATAACAGAACCTATTTTAATTTATACAATTTTAAGTGTCTGCGGACTGAAGAAATCGATAACCAACTGCATAGATTATTAATTATACGATGCTTTTTTTTCTTATGGGAAAACATCAAATGACTTCTCCCGCCATGGGCGGGGCGGGAAGGAGAGTCAGATTTTTACTGACTAAAACCCATCCAAGTTCCTTCTTGTGCCCTTTACGTTCCAGGGGCGCGGTATCTTTTTTTTTTTCTATCGGCGAACAACCCGCAGCCCCGGCAGGCATTGTCCCTGACTCCCTGAGTAGCCCTTCCGATTGATTTGCTGACATCTCTTAGAGGCGCGCGTGGACACGAACGCGCCATTTATACCATACTGCAGCTTAATATTTTCAACTGAACAGCTTGTTTTGGCAACTGCACAGATGCGATGTCACGTTACACTTAGATGATTGTGGTGACACACTGTCGGGTGTGAAAGATATGAAACATCACACATGGAATATATTGACAATGTAAAAGACAAAGAATGAAGCTGAATGATATAACATTCAGCTATGTTACTTGATTGTAGCGTTCTTGATTGTTCCCACCATTGCGATCGTGTTTTTTGTACTGGATTATACCTTACTATTATAATTAACTTTAAATACCACCACACCTGTAATTTCGCGTGCACGCTACGTATGTTTTTACATTTCATTACCGCACTAACGCTATTCAATTTCACTGTTTCCTCTTAATACAGCAACTTGAGAAATATCTACTTCTATTATAAATATACTGAATACCTATATAGGTAGTGTAATCGTGAAAAAAACGGGTTTCTCGCTAGCGATTTCCCTAAGATATTTTTGTGTGATTTCAGTAAAACTCAAATTAATGTAGTTGTAAACATTTTTGATAACCTACTTTTGTAAATGAAATGTCGTTGCAGGAGTAAAATACAATTAAAAATAACACAACACAAATAACATTCAATATGTCGCATTTGCCCTTTAAAAAATATCAAAGATCAAATAATCATACATTTAATATATTCGTATTCTTAAGTATTAATCTCTCAGGTTTTTTAAACCTGTTCATATCACGGACCATGACTTATGGCAACATAATTATCTTAAACATATACATATTTTTATCTTATTCTTATTATTTTTTTATCACGAACTCACTGTGATGACTTTAGATTTGTTATAATTATTTATTCGTCAGAGCCATTTATTTATTTATGATATTGTTGGGGTAAACATTAATTTGTTTTTTTTTTTTTGAGGTGGACTGCAATTACCTTATTTCCATGTTTTGAAAACTAACTGTGTGGAACTGTACATAATTTTTGTCGTTTATCTGGACCCTAATTTTATTGTCACTGTTATTGTTTTATATCGTGTCATGCATGACGGCTTGGCATTTGTGGCAACATTTATTCTTATAAAGATAGGTCAGCGAATAAGTCATTTAACACTGTTACTTTTACTTATAATCTGAAAAGACACAAAATAATAATAATATGACGAGCTTCTTTTTAACCGACTTCTAAAAAAGGAGGAGGTTCTCAATTCAGATTTTAACAGTTCTGGTAATAGCTTAACTACTTTGATTTTACATCCATTTCGTTTTTAAAAATATTGTCTCTAAAAATTATGATTTAAAAATCGAAAGTGTGCAACAACTTTTCTCACTGACCGTACTCCAGTCAACAAAAAGAAATTACATAATCTTCATCACTAATTAAAGAGCGGTGACGTCATTGTCATGTGCGTACGCCTCCTTAGCTGCCGGGTCCTTTACTGTATCCCTTAGTTGTCGCTTATACATCACGTACAGAGCTCTGAAATGTAGTAAAATACGACGTATTTATTAAACTTGTCTACAATAAATCTTTCATAGAAAACCTGTCTTTGCCAATGATAGGTGTAAAAACACATTATGAAGTCGAAAGTTGCAAGTTCTTCCTATTTTTTTTTGTTTTGGAATCTAGGAACCTTGTGGTTACGGAGATATTGAAAGTCAAAGTAATTATTTTTCATGTTTTTTTACTAACTTATAACACTTGGGACATCTGGTGCTGTTGCATGCGCCCGGAACAAAATGTTTTGCGGATGTTACATTGCGCGCTACACTCACTAAAATCTTTTCCTAGTAATTCATAATTTTTTTTTCAACGTCTCTACTTGACCCACTACTTGCCAGTAACGAAACCGCAATCATATGCATGACAACTCGCCCTTAACCCACCACGACAATGTGTTTGCCAAAACATTGACCCACTCTTAAACGCAAGCCTTTAAGACACCCTACACAACTCATACACCTCTAAAACATTATTAGAAATTCACCACCACTGTCCATGAGTTCGGCCTTTGACCGAATAACGTGATCAATTTCGACTGACGTGAGCTATTTTGATCGAACATTGTCGTCGGGTAGCAAACCGCACAGTGAGCAGAATTCCGTCATGTATTATACTGATTACGTGATTTGGAACAACCTCGACCTTTTGCCGCCTTTGAGTTTTTTCCAAGAGCAATCAAACGGTTTTTGTTAGCGTTCTGAAGTGTGTACTTTGTAGATAGAAGATGTAAAGTTTTGTGGTGTCAGGTCTCGCTGCTGTCATTAGATGTAGTATGTTAATGAAGATCCTGGAGTTATTTGTTTATTTGTTTGTTTTCGACAATTTTTTTTTGAGATGGGTAAGTTTTTGACTCTTGTGAAGCTCAGAGGTGATAAAGATAAAATTGACGATGGAGTAAGCTTACCCAAAAGAAGCCTGTTCACTCTAACTTTAAGGGTGAGGCCAAACGAGCGTAATTTTATGAGTCGTGAGTCGCAGAATTTCGGTCGCGTAATTTACTTTCTACTGAATCTGGACGGTTTTCTACGGAAACAGGACTTTTGTACGAAACCGAATGTAGCAGAAATTACGCGACCGAAATTTTGCGACTCACGACTCCCAAAATTACGCTCGTTTGCCATTAGTTTAACGTGAACCGACTACGTCAGCGAGTCGCTTTTAGTGTCGATTGAAACCTATTTTGTTACAGTCCGCTTTTCAGACTTGGCACCCGTTAGTAATTTTAAAAGAGTTCCATGTCTAAGAATAACAAGTAGTGTAGGAAATCTATGTACCTACGCCACATTTGTTTTGCAAAAGTTCTTAGAGGGCACAAATAAGCGATTATGAATAATTTACCTTGTTTACAATAAAACCAAAACATCTTCTATCAAAAACACCATAAAAACACCAAAACAAATACACTATAGATTAAAATAAGGTTCCAAGACCAGCCTTATCGTACCACTACAGGGCAAAGGCCTCTTATCATACAAACATGGCACGAGCATTGCACACCACGCTTGCTCAAGGCGGATTGGCTATTTCAGACTTATTACAAGTCCTGGTGTCCTCACAATGTTTTCCTTCACTGATATCAATGTGTCCAAGATAAACTTAGCCCGGTTTTGAACCCGCAACCTTAAATACTATTAAATAAAATAATATAAGAAAAGCTAGAGTGGAGACCACGGACTAGCAAGCGCAGCGTAGGACGTCCACCAACAAGATGGACAGACGACCTAATAAAGGTCGCCGGAAGACGCTGGATGCAGGTCGCTTCCGACCGGTATATGTGGACATCTAAAGGGGAGGCCTATGTTCAGCAGTGGACGTCCTATGGCTGAGATGATGAAAATAACATACTCACATAAATATAAGGAAAGCCGGTATAGTCATAGTACCGCCCAGTATGTACACCGCTCCAGGAAACGTTTCCACAGTATTCGAGAACAATTTGCTGTACAGCGGTATGTAGATCACAGGTATCAATGCTTCCACGAATCCGATCAATGAACATATTTTACCTGAAAAGACAGATAAATAGATCATTCAGTAGTTTTTATAGTATAGCGACAGATGGTCAAATTTGTGTATTTAATGCTATAGTGAAGGCGTCTCCACACACGTTTGATTTAATCATAATATACGAAGGGTTAGGCAGAGGTGTACCAATGTACACTGACAGTTCGCCGGCATGATTAGGTCACATGTAATAAGGGGTGAGCCTATTGCCATTAAACGGGCACAAATCCTAACTCCGAGCTGCTTCTGAAAATTTCATAGAAAAACCCAATAACACTTTTTGCTCGACCCGGGAATCGAACCAAGGACCTCTAGCGTAGCAGTCACGCCTAGGCTAACGAGGCAGTTCATCACAAGGGAGATAATATTCTAAAATGCTAGTAGAACGTTCGAATCAATTCCTAGACGATGCAAGATTCATTCAAGCGAGCTAGATAAATGGTCAATTAGTTGAGTGCAGAAAGCAATGAATGGATTCGCTTTCAATTAATATATTTTTAAAGCTTTATATCATCATCAGTATGTTAGCAATTTTCTTCGGAACGCCTTTCAGCACTTTTGTTTTATCTAATGGGAATATAAGCAGCCAATAAGAAATTGTCATACTACAAGGCAATGACCTCTTCTCAAAGAGAGAGAGAGAAGCATTTCTCATCAATCTTCTTCAGTTCGATGTTTGGTGTAACTACTTGCCAAATACCTATTACGTATCCCTATATTATATTTCTTCGTAAGCCTGAAGTAGTAACGAGGTATTAAAGCATAACCTTCCTTTTAACATTGCCGTAGTCGGGTAAAAAGGGGACTCGTGTACCCCCAAACCACATTCAGTACTTAAATTGTTTTAAAAGTGGGTACATACAAACTTTGACCTTAATGCTATGGATTTAGGTTGCAATATAATTAGACAGGACCTCACATCTCTGATTCAGTCGCTCAGTCGTCATGTAATGTCCACTGCGCTTTGTAAGAGCAAGCATTTAGGACAAACTTTTAAAGAGACGAATGGAGGGTTGCTAGCTTAGCTTTTAAAAGCTTTTACTTAGTTTCACTTGTTAATCTATTACAGTATAACAAAGCTGAAGAGTTTATTTTTGTTTGTTAAAACGTGGTAATCTCTGGAACTACCTACTCGTACCAGTCAAATCGTTTTTTTTTATTAGTTATAACAATTCATTTTTCACGTCTTTTTTCAATGGAGGTAGGCATACACCACAGAACGTATGATAGGCTAGATTCACGAGGAATAGAATGGGCTAACATAACAGATATAACATCACACTACGCTACACAGGAGCGGAGCAGTAACCAAAGACGTAACTGAATGCGAATGAAACCGCGGGCCATAGCTAGCTATGGATGATGGAGTGTTGTCCCAAATTATTAAAGCACTAGTGGTTTGATAATTTGGGACAACACTACATCTACTGAAAATTCTTTTTCTAATAGGAAGCTATGTAATCCCTCATTATTGAATCAATATCGTTAAACAAAATTGGGATCCCTGAGAAAATTCACACATATGTGAGCAAAAGCTAATAAGTCTATAATATAATTCTAGACTTCAGTGCTGACATTGAGTAAATTCACCAATAGGTACCAACTACCAAATATATGTAAAATAATTAATAAACACACCTCGAATTCATATTATTATTTAAATTCGTAAACCTATTATGAATGTATAGGAAGATCCACAAACATAATTACGTTTTTTTTTCTTTTAAATTATGTTTTGCTTGATCTTTCATATTATACACAGAATCCGGTTAGCGGTTGTGTGGTTGTGTGGTTGATGATTATTATAATAATGCTACAAGCCACACGTGCCTTTTATCTGACATCATTGTCTAATAAAAACATAAACTTTTTCGATAATAAGGATTCTGTATTAAAATTGTTGCCGGAAGAATCAGTGTAGGAAGGTGAACTGCGGACCTGGTAAATGTCGCGGGAAATTGCTGGACCGGTCATTGTGGCTATCTTTCAAGGAAGCCTATGTCCAGCTGTGGACGTCGTTCAGCTGATATGATGATGATTTTACGTCACATCTGAAGATTTTGTTGAAAACCAGGGTCTGGCACATGTGGTCTGGTATTTTTGCTGAACTAGTCCTATTTCGCGCAGCTGTGGGCACACAATAATTTTTTTTTATCGTATAACCTCTTTTTATTCTGTTTTTTTTTTATATACCACTTGAGGTGGCAAACAAGCTAACGGCCCGCCTGATGTTAAGCGGTCACCGCTGCCTATGGACACTTGCAACACCAAAGGCATCACTCGTGCGCTGCCAACCCCGTAAAAACCTCAAAACTCCTTTCTTGAAGAACCCCATGCTGTAGTCTCTAGGGAAAACCTTAGCAGGCTTATTCTGTGTGAAACAAATATATTTTCTTTTATTCTTTCTTGTCTATTTTGTGACCTTGTGACCTTGAAACAACTACAACAACAAAATATACCATTTACAAGAACTTTGGAAAGTGCTTCTTTCATTTTCAGATTTTAGTAAATAAGTCTAATTTAATTACTGATCCAAATTAAAGTAGAACTATTAATCTTATGTGTTAAAAAAAAACACAAAGTCACTTTCGCAAAAACTAAATAAATTTCAGCTACATGACCTAGCTGAAATTTAACAAGTAGGTAGTTTATAAATAGGAGACGTCAGCTAAAGATTTAACTTTGACTAACACGAGGACGAAGTCGCGGATGTAAGTTAGTTTCTAATTCATGTAGCTGTGGTCATTAGTTTATCGTTCTCGTATTAAAACTGGCCATGGAACCCACATCCTACTAATACAATGAGTAAGTTTGTGTGTTTGTGTCTTCTTCACGCTCAAACGGCTGAACGGATTTGAATGAAATTTGGCACTGAGATAGGTAATAGTGCGGACTAACACATAGACTACTTTTTATCCCGCAAAAATGTACGGTACCCGTGGGATAATATGACCACTTTGACGCGAGCGAAGTAGCGGGCAGAAGCTAGTGTTACATAAATTGTTATTTTATCGTCAAACTATGTGATTATTTTTAACTTAATACCTACTTACCTATAATTAAATTCGTTTTTCCAACAACAACTTGAGAATTAAAACATAAAAGCATTATCAAACTGTAAAAAAGAAGTTTTAAGTAAAACAAACTAATGAATGCTTGGTACAAAACAATGGTACATTTGGATTACCAAAAAATCACTTTGGGGCTATTTGTACAGTCAGCAACAAAAGTAGATTAACGTTTTAAATGTTTAAATCCTCATTGTTAAGCACAATATTAAAGAAAATGGATCAAAAATTAAGATAAAATGTCCTATTAAGTATCTATTGCCTAAAATTCTGAAAAGCAGTGAATTGTATTATTTCGGGTCGCCTACCGTAAATAATCATTCAATACTAATATTAATTAAGTTAAAAACGATCCTAAGAATATATCACAGCTAATGGCAAACGACATGAAAAATTCTTCAAAATCCATTTTAATAGGTTGTCAACTGCGGGTTGCTCGAAAGAGATACCGCGCCCCCGGATGCAAAGGGCACATGAAGGAACATAGATATGTTTTAGTCAGTAAAAGTCTGACACTAGGGCGGGGGAAGTTAATTGATGATTTCTCATCTATATAAAAAAAAAATTGGTTGTCAAAAAGAAAGTCCAATGTCAGGGTCAGTGGTTCAGATGGTATGGTGTCTGCCTATCCCCTTGGGAAAAAGGCTTGAGTTTATGTATGTATGTAGGGCATCAAAAATAAATATAATAAAAAAAAACTAGTGATGAAAGATAATTATTATCTTGTACTTACGTACTATTAAATTTATCAATATTTTAATTTTTCTTTAACATTTGAATTTAGGTGTAGTATTTATAACAAAAGCTTTCGATCAAAATGTATTCTTAATCTGAAGGCTTTTACAGCCATTTTTTCTTTGAGGGATTCAAGTTAAAGTATCAAATCTTCACAATTTGTGTGATGTTTAGATTAACCAAATAGTTTTTTCGATCTTTAAGCCCAAAGATAAAAACCCTTGGGGTCCAAAAAATGTCCAACTACTAAAATTTTTATGTATTTATTTTAATTATGAATTATCATCAATAACATACTCGTACTTTTGACAGACATTAATCTTTTAACTTGTACTTGTTATCTATCGTAAATAAAATAAATAAGTTTTTTTTTGCAACATCGTTCAAACTCCCAGATTAGACATATTACTCCCGAGAGGCATTGTTTGAAATCATTTCTGCTGATTTAGATTTATGAAGATTTACTCATTACAAATCCGTTTAAATCTTTAAATAAATTAGAAGATTACATAAGTATAATAAAGTAAGTGTAAAAAGAAACACATATTAGACTTACTAGTCGGGTACATTTTAAAAATAAAGCGCTTGTAGCGAAGATTGAACGACCATTCTTCTCCCATGAGTATATTCTACTGCCAAACTACTCGTGAAACAAGGCATCTAGTCTGTTATTTTGAATTTAGGTTTATGACATTTCAAAATGATGATATTCAAATTTGGAATATTAATGGCACTAAAAAGGTGGCCAGTATGTCGACTTCAAAACCGCATAACTTTTTCTTTCACACACCATATTTTTGATCTATGATGATTTATGCCATAAGTTTGAGGTTTAAAGAGTCCAGGAATGTGTTTGGAAGATCAACAGTTCAATAAAGGACAATAATATTATGTTACATACAACATTATAAGGATATCACTGATTGCTGGAAGAGGGGATACTAATCTCCAAACTAGAGGTAAGACCATCGTGATATAGATTTTTATCAACACCACCAACACGTTTGTCAAGAGTGGATTTCATTACTTCATTGTCAATGGTATCCATTAGTATAATAAATAATATGCACTTACCCACTTTATCCTGCTCCACAACCTTAGTGCCAAGAGACCTGATAGCTATAGCACCAGAGTTTCCAAAGAAATCGAAGACTGGGGCGACATACAACCAGTCCCTTGTTGGAGCTAACCCGTACGCGTACCCGGAGACTGTCTTGCAAGCCGTGGCTATGATGCCTAAGAAACTGTCATGCATCTGCATTTTCTTACTGAAGAGGGTTACCGCTACTGCTGATCCTGAAAGATAAAGTATTGATTAACATTTTTGTATGCCTGTTACGCAAATGGTTGGTATAAAGACTTTTTTTTATAGACTGGAAATCATCAAATAACTTTCCCCGCCCTGGGCGGGACGGGAGGGAGTGTCAGACTTTTACTGACTAAAACCCGTCTATGTTCCTTCATGTGCCCTTTGCGTTCCGGGGGCGCGATATCTCTTTCGAACAACCCGCAGCCCCGGTGGTATAAAGACTAACTGCCTTGTTGATCTTGACTGCTGTATTTGGGAACCTGGGTTTCTTCATAATCATTTCAGCCGAACGACGTCTACTGTTGGACATAGGCTGATTTAATCATGGCTATAGTTAATAGGATTTTTTTAAAAGCAGCCTGAAGTTTAGATGTTGATGCAGGTGTGAACTCTGCCGATCTCTCTGCCTAATCTCTCCCTCATGTCGTCGTGTCGGTTTGCTGTACCATTGGACGATGAGAGTGAGGGAAAAGGTAGTGCATGTGTTTGCACATACATCTGTCACCTAAGATTTCTCCTGTTTTTTTGGCTAGTCACATTTGAATTGAACGAAAACATGAGTATTAACAGACTAACTACTGCTCCCTACTTTATTTAAATAAAATATATTCTATGTTACTCGCAGATAACATAACTTTCCATACGTGAAATAATTTTTAAAACCGTAATTTTTAAAGTAGTTTCTGAGTTTATCCATTATGAATAAAAATAGGTACAATTGCTTTCTCTTTATAATAATCATTTAGAAATAAGGACAACATAATAGTCTACTTATGGTGCTGCTATAGTTTCTTCAATAACGGTATTCATTACGTAAGTATGGGTAAAGGTGACTAATAGCTTTCCAATGTTTAAGTTACTTATTTATTAACCTGTTATATTAATGAATCCAAATACAAATCTAACTGTCATACACCCACATGACAGTTCCAAACATGGTACTTAACTGTTCTTTCATACTAATCCGTACTAATATTATAAATGCGTAAGTAACTCTGTCTGTCTGTCTGTCTGTCTCTTCTTCACGCCTAAACCACTGAACCGATTTCAATGAAATTTGGTACAGATATAGTCTGGGACCCGAGAAAGGACATAGGATAGTTTTCATCCCAGAAATCCCCCGGGAACGGGAACTATTAATCCACGCGGACGAAGTCGCGGGCAAAAGCTAGTTTATTATAAAGAAGAAAGATTTGTATGTTTGTCTATAACAAAAAGGCTCCTAAAGTACTGGACCGATTGTAACCATTTTTTCACCAATAGATAGCTACATTATTCCTGAGTGACATAGGCTATATAACATCACGCTACAACACACGGGAGCGGAGCAGTAACCAAAGACGTAACTTAACGCGGGTGTAATATGCCACTACCCAGAAATCGCGGGCAGGTCGCTAGTAATTAGTAAAAGAGTCAATGATCTTTCTCAAGCCTGATTTGTGTTTGACGATTTCTTAACAGGTTAATTCGACATGTTTAATTAAAGCCTAAACCGAGTGAGCTTATCGATGTTTAAACGATTTGAATCGATTTTTGAACTGGAAATAAAACTGTCCTATATCATTTAAAAAAAAAAGCCATAACGCCTGTATTCCCCGAAGGGTTAGGCAGAGGTATACCGATGTATAACCGTGTCGACGGCGCGTTCGTGTTCCACGCGCGCCTCAAAGAGATGTCAGCAAACTTGGATGGGGCCACTGAGGGCCGATGCCTGCCGGGGCTGCGGGTTGTTCGAAAGAGGTACCGCGCCCCCGGAACGCAAAGGGCACATGAAAGGAACATAGACGGGTTTTAGTCAGTAAAAGTCTGACACTCCCTCCCGCCCCGCCCAGGGCGGGGGAAGTTATTTGATGATTTCCCGTCTTTAAAAAAAAAAAAAAAAAAAGATGTACCCAACCCGTAAGGGCGGTAAATCGGCGATCCATACGCATTATGAGCTATATCATTTTAGTTTAGTTTTATACGACAAGCTTGTTCAGAATCCCTTATTCATATGAATAAAGCCTTCAAAGTAAATAGATATTACGTGTGAGGTATTTCTCATTTACAAGTCGATTAAATCTACATTGCGTTTACTTTGCGCGTTTATGGTAGACCTGGATTTATCAATATTAGAGATGATAGATGGAACGATGCCTGCACACGACTGCCTCACTTGCCTAGTGGCCCTTAGCACGACTGCTATGCTAGAGGTCTTGGGTCGATTCCCATGTCAAGCAAAAAGTGTTATTGGGCTTTTCTACCAAATTCTCGTGTGATGCGTGCCCGGTTAATGGCAATAGGCTCGCCCCCTATTACATGGGACTTTAAAACATACTGGCGAACTGTGGTTGTACATTGGTACACCTCTGCTTAACCCTTTGAGAAATACAGGCGTGATGGTATGATGGTACGTCCTACAAAAGAACCAAAACCTCGAAACCATGGATTTATTGAAAGGTCCAATAATTAATCGGTACTGCAAAAAGTCGGAGGGGGGCGAAGGCTCGAAATTCGTTGTCGACTGTGAATATAAACACAACAAAGTTCAAGACGTAAACTAGTTTGTCATTTCTAAGTTCTTATCTAACCCCGTCCTTTACTACTACAAGTTAGTTAAAGTTTCGCCAAAACAAGCTAAGCAAATGAAGTAGAACTAATTTAATTTGCCAATATATATCTATCCATGACGCCTGTATTCCCCGAAGGGTTAGGCAGAAGTGTACCAATGTACACTCACAGTTTGCCGGTATATTTAGGTCCCACATAATAGGGGGCGAGCCTATTGCCATTAACCGGGCACAAATCCAAACTCCGAGCTGCTACCGAGAATTTCATAGAAAAACCCAATAACACTTTTTGCTCGACCTGGGAATCGAACCCAGGACTTCTAGCGTAGCAGTCGTGTTTATTTGTTAAATCTATTACATGCTAGCCATTAGTTATTGCATACCAGTTTTACTATCCAGCAAAACCAGGGGGCGATATTACTAACTTTCTAAAAAGATTGCAATCCAATTTGTCAAAAATACATACATAAACTCACGCCTTTTTCCCATGCGGGTAGGCAGAAACCACGGAACGCCACCTGCTACGATCCTTACATACTCCTTTCGCCTCATCCACATTCATACATCTGGTCATACAAGCACGCCGGTTACAAGTACTGCGCACCTAACCTTTCTGAAGAAAATACCTGTCAAAAATACCTCTAATTTTTCTACAGTAAATGTCACTAAAATGAGATTGTGACAATATTTTTTGTGATTTAATCAGTTCATTTACTGTAAATATTTTTATCAATAGGTTCGTCCCTAATAGGAAATGCCCATATAATATACATGAAGCCTAAATATACCGGACCTGTGGGAGTACATTGGTACACCTCTGCCTAATCCTTCGGGGAATATACGCGTGATGTATTATTATATGACTCTCCTTACTCCGTGCTCTAAATACACTTGGCTTTACAGGACTTCCAAAACTTTAGACTATAATAGATTTAAAATAAACAGTTCAATTCCTTTCCAAATAGGTAGAAATTTAGAAGAGGGTTAGTCCTTTTAGGCTAAACTAAACCCAATTTACTTTAGTTTGGCGAACACTACCATTCTAGGCCAATAAAAGAAAAAAAATATATATCAAAATAACATTCGACTCTGTTTGCTTAGGTATAATAACTTTGAAAGCTACGCATCGAATTGGTATCATGAAACCGTTATTATTTCAGCCCAAGCTTTAAATAGAAGAGTTAATAAAGATTCAAGGGCACTTGAAACAATTTAAATGAAATAACAATGACATCATGGTTGAACTTTTTGCTTTATTTTGTTGAAATTAGATTTCAATTTTGATCAAACCACATAATCAGTCAGACTATACTCACAATTATTATTTGATTGGATAGATACCTTTATGATTAAATTTTCTTATTTATGATGATTTACGAATGGAGGATTTCTTTATCTAAACAAATATTATGAAGAGAAAAGATTCATATTTTTGTTTGTAATGGATTAAACATTACCATTTTTTTTAATCTTGTACCTGGATATCTACTTTGTCAACGAGCAATATAGTCTGAATTATATTAAAAAAAGAAAGAAATCTGAAGATTCACAGTAACGATTTTATAGGCAAAAACTAGTTTAAAAATATGATAACAAGACGTAGCTTTGAAATATTAAAATAATTTCAAATAATCTATTTGACCTACTATTATTTTATTTCAACAAAAAAATCTTTTTCATGTCACTCTTGTTAAACAGTATTTTCTCATACTGGATTTGTATTTTAAAAAAGCCAGAGGCTTAACCTCTAGACATTTTAATAAGTATGAAACATTGAACTATTATGGCGACTAGCGAAGTACTCAAGTGTGTATGCAAACACAGGTGTACTCCCTCTTCCCTCACTCTTAAAGTCTGGCAATATATGGCGAAACGATGGCAATCCGACACGACCAGGGAGAGATCAGGCACAGGACCAAAGGCTTTACGTGCTTTCCAAAGCACAGGACGGGACTTGTGTAATATAATTAAGTAAATAGCATATTATATAACATACCTGCAGTGCCCATTAATATAGAATAAGTGCTGAATATACTCAGATCTACGACGCTCATACTGAATTTTGTTAAAGCATACAGGAACAAAACTGAAGCTTCACCTGAAAAAGAAAAACGAATTAGTGTTTTTCAAGGTTTTATTTATGTAATTAAAATATTCCGCATCGTATTTTGATAATTACAGCAATTATGTTATTATTTTTTTATGTAAACAAAGTGGTTTTTGAATTGCATTAATTAAATTCGAATAAAAATGAACGAAAACAGCTTTATTTACAAACTTGTGGGTGGCTCTATAGATAGACTGTAAAGTGCCTTGGGGTAATTCGAAACAATAATCGGAGCAATTTTACTCATTTTAAGGAATGAACGCAATCTAAACTTAGTCTCAATTCTGTCAACAATGCTTATTTTAATACACACATTTTTTACATTGTATGTCACAAAAATGAGATTGACTGACTGAACTAGATGTTAAATGTTTTTAGTTAAGAGACTTGGCCTACGATTCCTGGATAATAATGATTACTCCTCATTGAATTTATGAAATATACCTACAACGCAACAATCGAGAAATAATGAACCAATGGGGACAATTTTCGTGAAATTTTTTGATTTATATTGAGTTATTGGTGCGTCAGTTTTAAAAGCAAAATCTGTTGTTTTACATTGGAATGCTTTGGAAGTATATTTAAATTAAGGGTCATTATAAACCTTACCAAAAACCGGTCCCATGATGACGATGTGTGCACAAATAACCAAAATTATTTGTATCAACTGCTTCCCTCGAGACAAGAAGACCAAAGATATAGTATCCCACACATTCCTAGGATGAAAAAAGTCTAATATTTTTTGAACCATAGTCCCTTCCAGTTCCACAGTTCTAACATTCTTGATTTTGATGTAAGTGTAGATGAATCCAATGGTGTATAAAGTTAGATTGATGCCGAATATTCCATAGTAACCAACAGCTTCTGTTAAAACTCCACTGATAGATGTACCGAATGGGATTCCTAATGTAACAATTATTCCAACCATTCCGATTCTGAATGTTCTTGAGTCAACAGTTGTCATATCGGCTATCAAACTGTATGAACCCATTAATGCGATTGCGTAACCTCCTGTCAACGCTGAAGGTAAAGCTTCTATTAACGCAGTAGCCCACAGAGGCCATTCGAGAAAGAAATACGTTGTCAGGAGTAGCCCACATGAAGATATAATTTCTCCTATAACTGGTATCAGCATCAAAGCTTTTCTGTTGCCAGTTTTATCACTCCACGCTCCAACATTCAAAATTACTAACGCTGGTAGACTGCTTTGTAAGGGATTCTGCCAAGCTGTCATGTCTGCTACCAATTTAGTTGCATTCAGTTGAGCCTCTGCACCAATTGTGTCATTCTCGCTGATTTCACCGTTCACTGCTCTAAAACATATTTCTTCTGACAGATCCAAATCAACACGACATGCCTTTTCTATGTTAAGCTTTTGCACTGCTAATCCTGAAACGGCGATGGGTATGATGTAGCACAACAGGAATGGTTCTACCGTAAAGAAATTGATTAATCTTCGGATAAGTACACCACAAGTTACTGGTTCTTTTTCTATTTTCTTTTCACTGTTCACGTTAGTTTCTGAATTATCTTTATTAGTACTAGTAAGTTCAATGCCCTTTTCACTTTTTCCGTTCATTTTGTTTGTTTCATGTCACTCACGTTGAATATTTTATATGATTTCGTCTAACGAGTGCGTTTGTTTGTAAATACGTTTGCCGACTGGCAGCTCGTCCGTAGGTCACCGAAATCATCTCGGAAACTTGTTTCTTATAATCATGGCTGCAAGTATTTTCATTATACTCACAAGTTGAAGAAGATCCTACTCAATATAACCTTGAATCAAGAGGTATCAAAGTTTAGTCGAATTCTTCTTTTTTTTCGATAATTTAAATGCTTAAGAATGTTTAAAATATAGATAAAAAAGAGACAATGAATAAAAATAAATGTAAGTAGGACATATCGAATTTAAATGGCAGGTACTTATCCGCCAGGCGGTTTTAGGGTTAAGCTAACTTTAAAGATACAACAAATAAATTCGTGTCAAAATACTTGATAAACTAATTTAATTGTACTAAAAATAGGATTTATTGTAACCTACTTCTACTACTTCTATGTGTGGAGGCTTGTAATTAGCTATTTGTTAATACCAAATTCTGTATATCACTGGTTTATTAGTCTGTAAGCCTTCTGTAAAATAAAATAAATAAAATAAATAAATACTCCTTAATTTACGATGCATATTTTACTGATAGGTACACCTATTACTAAGTAAAAACTTGTTACTTTAAAAAAATAAAGGAATGTTTCCTTTGAGTATTTGCTATCTACAATATTTGGAGTAGTTTTTCTCCAGGTAGCATTCGAAAATTCCACCCTATATACTACATTTACATTTAGTGTCCGTGGAGTTTTTTTGCTCGTTCTTCTCCATAGAATCCTATGTTTTGAAACGAGCAACCAGTTCCAAGTAACCGTTTGAAAAAAAAGTTCAAAAGTATATGGTCTAATTGAAATAAATGCTTTGTGGACGTTAAGTTTGCCTTAACAACGACACGACAAACCCAATGACACTTTATGATCAACCTGGCATTGAACCCAGTACCTCTAAAGTAGCAGCCGCGCTTAGGACCACTAGGCTAACGAGGCAGTTCAACAAATTTAGGTACATTTGTGTCGAACTGTGATAAAAAAATCATTCCCAAAAACGACATATTACCTATAAATGGTATTTTTTTAAATAATTTCTTAGGAAAAATATTGGCAATAATGTCGTGTATGGCCAGACACATAAAAAAAAATTGAAATGGTTCTTACGTCACAGAATAAAAGCTCAATTTAAATATCGTTTTGCACTCGAAATTACAATTGAATTAGGTCTAAATTATACGTTAGCAGTATGTTAAGTTAGATACATTCTTCTATTGTCATTTACCAACGTACCGTGATGCAACCGGTAACTGTACTATAATGCTATTCAATGTCGTATTTTAGAATTAAAGAGTGTACTAAATTGATTAAGTGTGTATCGCGCCTGTTGCAAGCGGATACCGATTGGTCGTGCAACCGATTGTAGTCAGAAATGTCGCAGGCGTTTCAAGTAGATTCATTTTCCTGATTCCGGTTGCATTATTTAGGTCCACTGGTGCCAAAACTGAACTTAGAAACTAACTCTTTGCAGGGTTCTGTACCTGATGGGTGTTAATGGGACCCTATTGGGCCTCCGCTGACCATCTGTCAGTGGGCTGCATCTCATGATCTGAAATAGGTAAAGAGTTGAATTTTTCACAGAGTGTGTATTACTATTGCCGCTTTAAAGAATAATAAAAATGATATCCTTATTAATGTTTTTTTGTCCTGCTATTCAGATCTGTTTGACTCTTACTGACTAAAACCACCCCGGTGTTTTATTTCTCGCACTTACGGTGTAGTTCATGGGAGCGTACGTGCTTTTCGCGATAGCAACTAAGGAATTGGCTATTGGTATTGGCTAGCAAGGGATTGGTTGCTGCGCTGCGTCTTGCGGGTTCAATTCCCGCACGGAACGAAAATTAGTATGGCCATACAGATAGTTGTTCCGGGTCTAGCTATTTGTCTATGTGATTTTTTGTATTTGTAAACCCACCCAAGATACAGGAGAAATTATGAGTTCGGGGCAACGTTATAAAAAAAACATTCCTACATAATGGGTCTGTCTTAGCAACTAACTCAGAGTTAATAAGATAACCCTGGCTTGCGCAAGCGGATTAAATAAACAGTATGACACTTTAGGTCAAATGCCATATTACATCCTATTGTCTGCCAGTTTAATGGATTTATCGCAGTTATCTGTTTACATCGAATTAATTTACTTCTCAAGGTTTATCCTGATGGAGAGTAGACTTTGATATACAAGCTTAGAGATAGCTTAGAGTGAAGCTATATGAAGATAATTAATGTTATAGGTAACAATCAGGGTTTGGTTAATTCTAATTCAGCTTAAATTAGAATTAACCCTTTCTGTGCTCACAACAAAAATGTGCGTTTTATGACGCACATGCGTGTCACCCGCACTTTAAGGGTTAAGGCGATTATCACACTGCAACGCGCACCGTCGCGTAGCGCGGGGCAGCAGATTTTAACATCGTATGCCGCATAGGTGCATAAGCGTATGCAAGGTTACTTTTCATTCGCCTATTACCATTATGAACACACGCAGATACCATCACGCCTGTATTCCCCGAAAGGTTAGGCAGAGGTGTTACCAATGTAACAACCATAGTTCGCCTGTATGTTTAGGTCTCATGTTATACGGGGCGAACCTGTTGCGATTAACCGGGCACAAATTTTTACTTCGAACTGCTACTGAGAATTTCAGAGAAAAACCCAATAATACTTTGCTCGAACTGAAATCGAACCCAAAACCTCTAGCGTAGCAGTCGCCCTTAGGACCACTAGGCTAATGAGGCAGTCCACATGTATGAAAGTTGTTTATATTCATGGGTACTTCTTCTTCATTATCGTGTTGGCAGTAAGATCTAACGACTCCACACACCCTAGTGTCAGAGTTTCTAAACCGCCTCAAGGGCCTCTGACATGGTTGCCGATGTCAGTGATGTCTGAGATAAACTTAGAAAGCACATGTGAATTAGAAAAAGTCACATTGGTACCTGCCCGTGCCCGGTTGCGAACCCACAATCTTGTGCATGAGAGGCGAGTGCCTTAACCACTGGACCATCACGACATCGATACCAGGCGATATTGTGCAAAAAAATTGTGATAAAAATAATCTGACATGTTAAATCTTTTATCACTCTGCCCTGATAACAAAGAATGCAGTAATCGACATTTTTGTGATTTTCACTTTTTTCCAGAAATGGCATCCCAGGAGGTTCATGCACATGAAAAAAAAATATTTTCATAAAAAAATTCACTCGAAGTATGTTTTTTATGATATGATTTTCGCCGTACTTGCATGAAAACTGCTTCAATGATAAGAAAAAACGCAGTATTAAGCATGACCTAAGAAAGAATGCAGTACTTGCAAGAATAAACTAAAACAGAATGCAGTAATATCCACTACTTTATTGTTTTGTTTTACATCCAGTAGACAAATTGCTAAATCAAAACGCAGTACTCCACATTACTGTATTTAAGTGTAGTAAAGACTTGCGAAGTCGTAGCCATAGTTGTAGCAGTGCGATCCATTGCCGCGTTTTGTCTTAGTAAATCAGTTCGGCGACGTCATTCGGTGGAGTAATACGAATACGAATTTGCAAAAACATGTTTTTTTTTACTTCACCCTAATGCTGCATATTATAAGAACATAAAGTAGGTTTTTAACATCCGTATAGTTTACTCAATACTTTATTTGCATTCCACGATGTAAAAACTTAGGTCGTAGCTAAGAAACTACAAAAAACCTTAACCTTAAAATGCACCTATATAAATAGTTGAGAAGACACAGTACACTTCAACTTAGTTCCGAGCATATAATAATGGCAATAATTACTAAAAAAGAATGCAGTAATCAACTTGTGCTAAGACATAATGCAGTAATACGCGCAAGTGCTGCATTTAGTTTTAGTATCCTGTGACTCGGAAACGACCTGATAATAAACCGAAACGCAGTAATACGTATTATAATTGCATATATTAGTAAATTAAATAAAGGAAAATTATGTTGTAAAAGCTTGATTTTTTTCCGATTTTTTAGATATATAATATGGCCAATAAAATACGAACAACTGGCTCAGATCATATGAAATATGTTTTTTGCGTTTATCTCGGAACCGCCATTTTGCGATTACTGCATTCTTAGTTATGACGGCAGCACTGCTGCCATTGGTTGGTAAACTACTTTACTCTGAATACTATGAAATTATACCATTCACAAAATTTAACAATGGCTAGCAATTTCCTTCAGGTCATTGGACCACTCGTATCTGGCAGAAGGTTGAACCCGCTTTCTACAACGACCTCCACTCAAGGACCCATACAGCAAGTTGTAGGGCCCACAGATACGTGACCAGCTCAGAAAAACTAATTTACTTATTTCTGATATCACGTACAAAGTATGTGGTTTGTAATATCATGAGATTACATTTCAAGAACAAGTACCTAACTTGCCATGATCTTAATAAGTTGCTTGCTTTTTTTTTAATTGTAAACGTTTAGGGTCTACGTGAAAGGCAGAATTGGTCACGCAGTGCGATATACATATTCATTCATTCTGTCTCACTGCAGGGCAAAGACCTCTTTTCATCTGTATGAGATCTGTGAGTGATCAATGCTCATGCGTTTTTTGTAGGAGGCATAATCAGCTTTGATTGGTGATTTCAGACTTATATTAATCAGATTTTCTCACGATGTTTCTTCTTCCAAGATAAACTGAATTACATTACACCTTAAAAAATATTTGTGCTTTCTTTTTTTTTTCTTTTATATATTTTTAAGTGTATAATGTACCTTTAATTATTACTGGGTTGTGGAGGTCTGATAGACAGTCGCTCCATGTAAAATACTGATATTCAGCTGCATCCGGTTTGACTGGAAGCCGACCCCAACATAGTTGGGAAAAGGCTAGGCAGATGATGGTGTTGATGCACCTTTAATTATTGTAATTGGTAACATTGTAACCGTTTTAATTAAAGTACAATAAATAATAAATAGATAAGAATTTAAACACCAACTACTGGTGCGATGTTGCGTTTATTATAATGTAAACCAACGAGTTTTATCATTATAGCTATACACGAGTAAAAATCTTTATAATGAGAATATTGGTAACAAAATACTGCAAGTTACAAAAATTAAGTCCCCATAAATTGATTGCTACTCGCATAGTACACCTAGTTTTAGGATCAACGTGTGCTCAATCCTGGGTGGATTGCGCACACGTTGATCCATTGATCAGTCATACTTCTGAACTTTGCACGTTACACAAATTACAGCTAAATTAATGAATCAATTCACCACCTTTTGTTTTAATATTATCTTTGTCCTGAATCACTATTGACACAATAACTACGGCACTTACTACACGAAATGAGTTCGTTTGTCATATGAATCATGAATTTGTAAACAATAATTAGTGAAGGCTACTTAATCATTAGGTAAGATGAATAATTAGTAATGAATCAAAATAAGCCTTATTGTCTTATTAATTTAGTTTGTTGCGTGCGTGTTTTGTCGTTGTTTGTTTTGACAGGAAGGCATGAAAGAAGAAAACGTGTTGCGCCGGCCGGCGCCAAGTAACATGGGATAAGGGCAGGAAGATGATGATGATGAATCATTGAGATGAATAATTAGTAATGAATCAAAATAAACTTTATTGTCTTATATATTTGGTTTGTTTTCGTACATAATTATGATCGTTAAAACGATTTTTTTTTTGTACTGTCCCGCTCCTTCCATCCTTCACGCATTTTGTGCCCCATCCTGCTAGTTAAGGAGGAATATGTAGTTCAACCCGCCATCTCCTTTGCAGCCTGCCGCGACCCATCCATACATACGTACCATAAATCTATAGAATATTCACTAAGCAAAGCAATGCCTTTTTAACCTTGAAAATAAATTAAATATTTATTTTAAAAAATAACTAAAT
This sequence comes from Caradrina clavipalpis, assembly GCA_932526535.1. Taxonomy (NCBI): domain Eukaryota; kingdom Metazoa; phylum Arthropoda; class Insecta; order Lepidoptera; family Noctuidae; genus Caradrina; species Caradrina clavipalpis. Next base: position 7,999,196 of record OW052103.1, read on the forward strand.
AAAATACTAATTAGTATTTTTAATGAACCAGATATAATTAATGTGAAATTATGTTTTTATTATGAAGTAATTATGAATAAGCTTGATAGTAGTCATGGCATTACCTACCGTAAAATTTGAACACTATTTGCTGATTACAGATTAGAATAAAAGTTATTGTATCGTTAAGGGGAAGACATTCAAGGAACATATTACCTATAATTGTAAATAACACTCTATGCCTGTAAGGTTATGTAGAAAATGGCGTAACATATATTGGCTATCTAACTGCCTCGTTGGCGTAGTGGTCCTGAGCGCGACTGCTACGCTAGAGGTCCTGGGTTCGATTCCCAGGTCGAGCAAAAAGTGTTATTGGGTTTTTCTATGAAATTCTCAGTAGCAGCTCGGAGTTTGGATTTGTGCCCGGTGCTCTGCCTAACCCTTCGGGGAATACAGGCGTGATGGTATATATATATTGGCTATCCAGTAGGATAGCCAATATGACTGTGTTACGCCATTTAATTTGAATCTATAGTAATAGATACTGGTACCGTAAAACGGGGCAAATAGCGAGACACTTAGGCAAAGTAATAAAGAAGGATGCCAGAAAAAAAAATATTATGTGGTTTTGGCAACAAACTGTATTATTTTGACACTGAAATCCTTTTTTTATGTTTCAGTCTGATTCACCCTGTGTCCTGCTATACACCCCGTTTGACCATTACTGCCCGCCGCCACTGACCGCCTGCTACCAACCAATAAGGTATTTTTTTTTTAAATTTCGAACCGAACTACCACCTAAGAACCCCTTAAGTGCATGTGCATCCTTTGCAAGATTACGTTTCTAAACCTTCGCGTTCTAAAAAAGAAACAAATAAAAAATATTTATTGACACAGACCGTACACACACAAAAAAATAAAAATAAAACACTATTGTGTGCTCCACAGCTGCACCAAACAGGCTTAATTTAGCATAAATACCAGAAACTCGTGCCTGACAAGAATAAATCCTTCTAGAATTTAGAAAACTATTATTATAAAACCTGTTAATAAAGCTTATACATACATAAACTCACGCCTTTTTCCCATGTGGGTAGGCAGAAACCACAGAGCGCCACCTGCTACGATCCTTACATACTCCTTTCGCCTAACTAAAGCTTATACTTTGCATATAAACATAAACTATACGCTGGTTTATTTTCAGGCACGAAACAAATTGTTCTTTAGCTTTCGTTGACATTAACAATAGCTTTTACAACTTATGAACTCACGCACGGGAATACAACCTTAATTGTTAATCAGTATATTCTTTGAAAAATCTCATAAATCATCAAGGCATTTCATTTATGAGTCGCTAGGTGTTAGTGAAAAACTGCCCCGTTGCTCTCGTGGTCGCAAGCGCGACTGCTGAGCAAGAGGTCCCGGGTTCGATTCCCAGGTCAGGCAAAAAGTGTTATTGGGTTTTTAATTTCATTAGGAATTTCTCAGTAGCAGCCCGGAGTTTGGAAGTTGGTGGTGTGACACTCCCGTGCCTCGGAAAGCACGTAAAGCCGTTGGTCCCGGCTGTCATTTGTAGATTTTTGACAGTCGTTACAGATAGTCAGAAGTCAAGAAGTCTGACAACCAATCTAACCAAGAAGCATTGTGTTGCCCAGTTACTGGGCTGAGGAGGTCAGATAGGCAGTCGCTCCATGTAAAACATTGGTATTCAGCTGCATCCGGTTAGACTACAAGCCGACCCCAACATAGTTGGGAAAAAGGCTAAGCAGATGATGAGGTGTTAATGAAAAACTAAAAAAATATTCTCAAACATTGCAAAGCTGAAGAGTTTGTTTGAAACCGGCAATCTCAGGAACACCTAGTCCGAATTTGAAACATCCTTATGTATTATATATATTACCCACAAATCGAGAAATATTATGGCCTTGCTACGACTCTCGTGAGTGGAGCAGAAATCAAAGACCGCGGATGAAACTGCGGGTTGAGTTAGATACCTTTTGGACGTAAAGCGGAGTTGCTGTATTCTGATTCGAAGGGTATGGGTGCCGGTGAGTTTACAGGCACATGAGTCATTTCAACTTTGTCTCTGCGATGGCAACGCATTTGCAAGACCTCTGCCCCTCTAGCCAAGTCACAAACGATAATCGTAAACGCTCGGTAGGCACCAATAGATTTTCAACTTTATACCCCAGAGCCTTAAGTTGAAAATCTATTAAAGATTTCTAAGCGTTAGCGACTGGAACGAACGAAAACGCTATGCAATCTTCATTAGATCTTCAACTTAAAACCAAGCACATAAAGTTGAAGATCTATTAAAGCCTACTCAGCGTTTGCGTTGATCGTTTGTGACTTGGCTAGGGGGGCAGGTATCGCACATGTCTATAGGCAGCGGTAGACAGTTCACATCAGGTGGGCCGTCGGCTTGTTTGCCATCTAGTTTAAAATCTAGCACATAGTAAATTGCAAAACCATTTCCACCTTGAGCCTTGAGACAAAAATTATTTGTCTGATTGTTCGTTCAATTATAAAATATGGTCATTGTCAAAGGCATCTAATTTGTTCGATAATATAGGTACACATTACACAACTTTGCCTGTCCGCTTGACCGACTTATGGGAAAAATTGGAACGCATATATTACGTGCTGTACTTTCATTACCAACTTTGATGATTGGTTATTGTTCACCTAAAGTAATTTTAATAAATAGGAAAAACATTGACATCTATTCATGCATAAGGAGTATTTTGCCTTGGTCCTGAAAATTTTACCCCGGATTGCCGCTGTTTTTATACTTCAATGTATGCAGTATTCACCAGACCGATTTCGATCACGGCAGCCAATCTCAATTGCCGGGGCTGCGGGTTGTTCGAAAGAGATACCGCGCCCCCGGAACGCAAAGGGCACATGAAGGAACATAGACGGGTTTTAGTCAGTAAAAGTCTGACACTCCCTCCCGCCCCGTCCAGGGCGAGGGAAGTTACTTGATGATATCCTGTCTTTAAAAAAAAAAAAAAAGCTAGTCTCAATGGAGACTAACAACGTACGCAGGAGATATTAAAGTGTACAAGTATGTGCACAAACACAGGTGCACTCCCTCTTCCCTGACTCTCCTAGTCCGATGTGACGGCAATCAGACACAACCGGGGCGAGATCAGGCGCAGGACCAGCGGCTCTCTACGTGCTCGGTGAGGCACGGGGGTGTCTCACTACCAACTACCAAACTCCCGGCTGTTACTGGGAATATGCTAAGAGTAAAACCCAATAACCCTTTTTGAAACATTTCAACTTTATCTCTGGGATGATAACGTATTTGCAAGCTATTAAATATGTTTAAATTCAGAAATGACCACTTAACATCAGGTGCGGTCGGCTTGTTTGCCATCCAATGATATTAAAAACAAAGAAACAGTCATGCTTCCATTTTATTTCACTGATTACTTAAAGGTAAAAAAGTTTAGGGAAATTCGCCCTTAAAGTTTCTTAATCTCTCATCAATTAGGGAATAAATTATTAATCTTTCCTGGATAATAAGATATAATTTGATCTTTTCCGGGATTTGTGCCAGGTTAATGGCAATAGGCTTGCCCCCTATTATATAGAACCTAAACATACCGGCGAAATGTGGGTGTAAATTGGTACACCTCTGCCTAACCCTTCCGGGAATACGGGCGTGATGGTATGCCTGTGTTTAATTGTGTTTCTTGAATAATATTAATACGGAGTACACGCTTGGCTGGTGCCCGTCTCGTCGGTGTAATACTTACAAGTAGGTACGACCTTTAAGTGTTGAATCAAGTTTGTAAATAAAGTCTAATTTGCATTAGATACATACCTAATTAAATGGACGCTTTACCTACCTATGTAAAAAACACGTGCGTATCAGAAACGATGTCCCAAAATAGAAGAACGATTTATTTTTAACATTATCGTCTCGTGTCTTCCTTGTCCTTCATTATTTAAAACTCATTGAAATACAAATTTGGATTAACAGGCAAAACATTAAATAACACCAAATTTTATGTAAAAGCAAGGCCATTTTATTTTAATAAATTATTTACAAATAAACAGTTTCAGAATTTAAAGTTCAGGTTCGTTCATCCGAAGGTCAGATTTCAATAACAGAAAAAGACGATTTAGCTTTTATCTGCTACTTAAATATTGCTTTATTTTTGAATTAATATGGCAAAGTAAACTCCTACAAAATAATATGTCAGCGCAGCTACGATTTCATATATTTGTACGTATCTCTACAGTAAACCAGAAACCAGTACGCCTGAATTGGGTAAAACCACTAAGTGCTATTTTACTTTCTTGTAACAATCTAATATAACCCTTAATGTTTCGTTTGGAGATTTTTTTATCGTATTTTAATAACCGCATCCTTCTTAAATGAACCGTTGTGGAATATTTCTTATTATGTGAACTTACGTACGTACTTACGTTGAAGATTTGATAGCTTATATATATAGCGATAACTTATAATATTGCTTAAGATCAATTACAATTATAAAAACACGAGTAGGAGCCCAGCGCGGCCACGTGATAACATAATAAAGTACAAATTAAACTGTACCAAGCGGCCAGCTGATAGGCAGTAACAAAACTAGAGTCGCCCGCAACAGCCGCCGCGCACACGCAATCAACCGTCGCACGCGCAACCGAACACTCGCCCCCGATACATTAACGTGCTCCCTGTGATACAAAAAATAAATAAAAATACACATTTAAAATAATTCCAATAAAAAATTTTTTTTTTTACTCATTCACTAACGCGCGATTTTATACAAAATTGTTCTCGTTAAAATAATGTTAAAAAACAAATGAACAATATAGTGGTAAACGGTTGTCACAATGACGTTGCGGGTCGAAGTGCCCGGAGAAAAGGTCGTGAGTGTGGATCCATGCAAGTGCAACAAACAATACGGCACCGAGCTCAAGAAAACAGAAACGAAATTGAGCAAAAGACTGAAACAATTCCTCAAAGAGCTATGGGCTTTTAGATCGAAAGTTACAGTGGAACCTTTTGTTATTTGTTATTTGCTGCCGAGTGTACTCGCGGGGTTAGCTGTCCAGAATTTGTGCTTAGAGAAATCATGTCTAGTAAATCTACGTTACGACGAGCGAACCTGCTCCCATATAATGCAGGGACGCACTCTGAATTACACGGAGCAAGAGAAAAATGTGCAGACCATGGTCGCTTCGATGACTGCTTGGAGTTTCCCGCTGCAGACAGCTCTGCCAGGAATACTGACACTGTTCCTGGGAGCATGGAGCGATCGAACGGGAAACAGAAAAGCCTTTATGGTGCTACCTATATTAGGAAAGCTGATATCAGCCATTGGCATCATACTGAGTACGGTATTCTTCCTTCAAGTTGGGGTGAATGAGACCGCTCTGATCGAAGGGCTGCCGCCGGCGCTGGCGGGCGGGCGCGTCGCCATGACCATGGCAGTCTACAGTTACATCACTGACATTACTAGTGAAACTGAGAGAACTTTCCGTTTAGGTATTATAACAGCAATATTGACTCTTAGCAGGCCCATAGGAATGGCGCTTAGTGGAATTATGACCCGTCGTTTCGGTTACTACGGTGTTTTCACTATAGCGTGTGTGTTCTATCTTATTGGGTTTGTTTACATCCTCTTAAGACTTAAAGAGAAGACGAAGAAGCCGAAAGAAGTAGAGAGCGATAAAACGCCAAGTATATTATCAGTGCTTTCCGTGAGGGACTTAGTGGCAACTGTGAATGTGGCGTTCAAAGTGCGGGAAGGCTCGCGCAGAGTACAAATAGGACTAATCATGTTGGCGTACATGTTCATTGTTGGACCCGTATTAGGTAAACATTTTTTATTATTTGACACCATCGCTTTTATAATTAATTTTAGCATAAACTTAATGATCACTGAGGCCCAGACTCCACCAAAGTGGAGAGGAGAGGTCTAGCATACAACCAATAGGATACAGTGTTGTCTTGAAACTAAGCGGTGAGATGTGAAAATAACGCTATCCGATTGGTTGTACGACACATCTCCTCTCCTGTCCGCTTTGGTGGAAACCGGGCCTGACTTTGTTCACCCAGTCCACATAGCAACAAAATCAAATCATTTACAATCAACTAAGAAATGAAATCATTTCACATTGCTTTATCAATTCCTAAAGCTTCCTTGTGTAGGTCAATGTCTGTGTTTCGCAAGGAATGTTCAAATAATATTATCGCAATATAAAATGAAATTCGCCATATGGGCTCGGATCGCTTGATTTTATTGCGATTTTATTGCTGAATGTAAATTTTCTCTTTCTCTTGATATTGCAAATACCGATCCATAACGAAACAGCTTCTACAGTCATGGTAATTTATTCATTTCAGTTTTATGAATCTTTATGTGGTACACAAGTGCACAAAGGCTTTGCTTTTGATTACGTTAATCATGTGTGGATCGCGCCATTGCATAAATTGTGGCTGTATAAATCCATTGTTTCAAAGGTAATTGTAGCCAGCCATCGCTTTTGTTTTAAAAAAATCACGTTCTTACATTACTTAATTTTACTGCTGTTCGATAACAATTATATTTCTTACTAGCGAATTACGTCCGCGTGGCTTATTTCACACGCGTTAAGTTACGTCTTTGGTTACTGCTCCACTCCGCGCTGTCGTAGCGTGATGTTATATAGCTTATGTTAATCCGGGATAATGTAGCATAATAATGGGGAAAGAATTTTGAAATCGGTCCAGTAGCTTTAAAGTTTATCCGTTACATACATACAAACAAGTCTTTCATTTTTATAATATCATTAGTATATAACACCAATTTCATTTTGAATAATTTATCTTCTGTAAACTGTGACAAAAAGAAATATTAAGTAACAGTTTTCAACCAACCGTCGCGTCGCTAAGTTATTTTTATTACAAAGATAATGGCCGTTAAACCTGCTAGATCTATACCGGTTTATATTTTTGACAGGGACGCTAATAAACTAGCACTTTCCTTCTCTGGGCAGTGGGCAGGCGCGCAGGGTGCTAGAGAAACAAAACACAGAAAAAAAAATAACAAGATTTTGAGCACAGTAGTGTAGAATGGATAGATTTGGCAGGTCGAAGTTACTGATATGCACCCTTTACAGCGACTTCTTGGACCAGTAGGGGGTTAAAGGGGTTCTCGATACGGTGGTCGATTTCTATAGCTTGCTGTTTTCGAGGCATATTAGCTGGCCCAAATAAATATCGGCATAGAATTTAATAAAGAAACAAAGACACGGAATGTCGATCATAGTAGGGTCAGCGTCAGAGAAAAGAAACCCCCTTTGGTAATGACATCAAACCGTATAACCGTAGTCGTTTTTTTTTTTTTTTTATAGACGGGAAATCATCAAATAACTTCCCCCGCGGGGAAGTTATTTGATGATTTCCGGCGGGGCGGCAGGGAGTGTCAGACTTTTACTGACTAAAACCCGTCTATGTTCCTTTCATGTGCCCTTTGCGTTCCGGGGGCGCGGTATCTCTTTCGAACAACCCGCAGCCCCGGCATAGTCTTGGGGGGCTCCTTTTCTCTGAAGATGACTGTACCTGTCTTAGTCTTTTTTTAAATTTCTTAATAATATTGAGGGAAAATTCGCTAGCAACAACTATTTTATTACTACAATATAAAATAAAATAATACTCTGCCTAATCTTTTACACGACACATTAATGTAAACGTGAATTTTATAATGTAAATTTATACAACGACAAAATTATCAAAATCAATTTCAGTCAGCTGTTAGAAAAACAAGAATAAATAAACGATTTAAATTTAAACATGATTAAACTAAAATAATTTTAATGTCTCTGGTATTTTTTTATGTCTCAAATTTGTATAAATTGCGTTAAGGTATAAAGAAAAAGAAATATATGTAAAACGGTTAGGCGGAGATAAAGCCTAATTGGATACAAAAATACATGAATAGCAAAATTCAGAACGATAAACTCAATTTTATGATTAACTAATTTTAAATTACATAACCAGTTTTTTATATTTCCTTACTAATATAGCTAAAAGCTACAAGATTATTCTTATTGTATGCTTCTGTTCTAGGGGACCAAATACATTTTTTTTTTAATAGGGGCGAATGGAGGCTTACAAAAAGGTGCAACATTGCTTATGCTGATTAAATTAAAGATTAAAGTTAATATAATAAAACAGCTTGTGTTACCATACGATGACGAAATTCGTAAACTTATTATTTTTAGAGAAACTGGTATTTTCAAATGGCAAATTTTGCATTATTGGTTTTAAATCGGTGTTGTGAGCCGAGAAGAATCCATTTTCAATCTTTATTTTATAAGTTTGTAATTGCATTATTTATAATAGATGTTTTTCATCAGATTATTAATAGTAGATTAGCTTCCGCCCGCGACTTCACCTCGTGAATTATTTCACCCGCCTGTAAGTTATGTTTATGGTCACTGCTCCGCTCCTGTAGGTCGCAGCCTGATGTTATAAAATCTATGTTACTTAGGAATAATGTAGCCATCTATTGGTGAAAAAATAGATAACATTGGTCTAGTAGTTTCGGAGTTTAATCGGTACAAACAAACAAACAAAAAAAATCTTTCTTCTTTATAATGTTATAGTAAAGATAGATGTTATTTATCAGATTATAGTTGAAGACTTCTCTAGAAGTCTATAAGTCTAATACGGAAATTAATTAATCATTACTTTGATATTGTCATCATCATCATCATCTGCCTAGCCTTTTCCCAACTATGTTGGGGTCGGCTTCCAGTCGAACCGGATGCAGCTGAATATCAGTATTTTACATGGAGCGACTGCCTATCAGACCTCCATAACCCAGTAATGGGTAATACGATACTCTTGGTAAGACTGGTTGTCAGACTTTCTGGCTTCTGACTAACAGTAACGACTGTCAAAGATCTACAAATGACAGCCGGGACCAACGGCTTTACGTGCTTTCCGAGGCACGGAGGAAACTCGCTATGGTAAATGGTCTCCCATCCACAGACCAACCTCGGCAAGCGTGGCTTAACCCGGAAGATCGGTCTATGCGGCTGTAATTATTTAGCCACGAGCTCCTATGACTTTGATATTGTGTACTTAGTTTTATATTATGGTACTACATACACATAAGGCGATATTACGATAGCAAATTGGAATGTCTATCTTTGCCATTTTTAAAGAGTTCCTAGAGTTCCTTTCCACTGTTGTTGCAGACTATTACAAACAATACAACATTGTTCTACAATGACTTTCACCCTCTCGCATTTCATCCCTATGGGTGAAAGGTGAAGGGTTTTTTTAATATTTACTAAGGTTAATATTACAGTATAAAATAAGCTTGATAAAATCTTTCAATTTTAAGTTCAGTTTACATTTGGTTAGCGAAGTTCACCAAGTTTTATTCATTTTCATTTAGGGGGTTGAATGTTCTTAAAAGTTCAATTTTTTTATCTAGCCTATAATGTCCCATTGCTGGGCAAAAGCCTCCCAAAAGTCCTCCTTTTATGAGTTCAAAGGAAAACCCATTAATATATGAGTACCTTTTAAAGTTATGTCAAGTATTTTAATTGCATTGAAGTACAAAGAAAAAATCGTAAATGTTAACGCTATATTTGCTGCATAGCGCACGTGGTTGAATCATTTGTCACGTTAACTGCTTATTTATAAATCGTTAAAAACGTTTATAAGTAAGCGGGATTACTAGCATTACAATTATCATCTGCTGGGACTGCGGGTTGTTTGCACATGAAGGAACATAGATGGGTTTTAGTCAGTAAAAGTCTGACACTAAGGGTGGGGGAAGCCAATTGATGATGTTCCATTGTTAAAAAAAACACACACACAATTATCATGATTCTGAGCCTAAAGCTGGATAAGTTAGTGAAGCTAGCAAGATAATAGCTTAGAGTCTCAAATCTCCGTATTACGTTTATATATAGACTAGCTTCTGCTCGCGACTTGGCCCGCGTGGCTTAGATTAGATTAACATGTTCTCAAATACAACTCATATTGTGACAACAATTATCAGAGCCGTAAGAATGCGAGGTGTTGCTGCGAATGATCGCTATATATTAATGTCTACGATAACAGTAAATATTGCATCAGATATTATTAAATATTGGTTGTTTTATTTTATGCTGTTTATCAATATTATGTGATCCCTTTTTAAGCAGCTTATTTTTGGTTATTGTTCTGCTCCCGTGTGCAGTAGCGTGATGTTATATAGCCACTTTATATATACTCTCACAAATACGCGGCTTTCTATAAGTGAAAGGATTTTCAAAATTAGTTCTGTAGATCCAGAGATTACCCTCTACAACGTCACAAACTCACATACTATACCTCTTTATAATATTAGTATAGATATATACAAGCTTAAGTTTTGTTTACGGAAAACCTGAAAAGGGGTCATTGTACCACACCGCCATTATGAACAATTTTTATTAAGGGAACCACCCTGAAATCGTGAAAAAAAGCTTTTATTCTGGGTGGGTTTTAAATAATGAGAATGCAATGTGATGTGTAAACTTTTATTACGGGGCAAACTCTGAAATATGCAAAAAAGATCCATATTTTTGAGTTACTCCCATAGTATTTTTTTTCTATTCAAAAGTAGATACGATTACTAACTGAAAGCATTAAAAGTTACCTAATATATTAGGCACGCAATAAAAAAATGTCTGCCAACACTGAGGTTTTATTTCACGTGACTTTTAAGCACTAGCATATTTTTACAATGCAAATTAGCTGTCAAGAATTAATAAAAAACAAGTTTAGAATATTATAAGTAGGTTTAAATTGGCATAATGCCACTTATGCTAAATACTAATCTTTAACGATCATTTCAAGTTTACATAAAATTATAGTAAGGAATACTCTCTTTTTTGCAAACCACTGAATATGTCCGTAATCATTGAAATTGCAAAATTAGACAGCGATTTCATTCTTTTTTTACCCAACCGCGTCAGAAAGAGGGTTATTTGGTTTTCAGTTCTGTTTTTGTTTATCACATGACATGCATTCAAACAACAATATAATGCTAATTTTCATGTCCAATGCTGTCATCAGTACCTATTTACCTAACAATGGTAATTCTACTTCGTGTTTTTTTTGTTGTTTGCCATTTGGTGAACTGACAAAAAGCAAAAAGCTTTGGGAAATATGGATCGTGGGAAAATTATGGGAGGGCCCCGTTGCCCAATAGTGGGACAACAAAGATTGAATAAAAATACCCTTCTTCTTTTTTCGATGATTTTACATAATCTTTCTTTTTTTACTTTTTTGATGATCTACCTACCGACTAATGAAGCATAGGTATAGGATAATTTTCCAGTTATTCAAGACTAGATTATTATACAGATTATTTTTAAAACTCCTTTTTTGAGAATTTAAGAGGTTTCGGTTATTACTCGTTACAAGTTAAGGATAACAAAAATATACCTAAACTAAATTTTGGCTCTCAATAAAAATGCACAGTTTTCCTCTTAAAACGGTGCAAAAACTTAATTAGTTTTTCATGAATGACTGCAAAGGTAAAACCAAAATAACTTGACGAAATCTTGGACCAAATAAACAAAGATTTAAAAGGTGTGTTGCCATAAAAATTAAAACTAAACTTTTATTTTAACCGTCGTTGGATGGCAAACAAGCCTATAGGGCGCTTCTGATGTTAAGTGGTCTCCTCTGCCTATAGACATCTGTAATACCAGAGGCCTTGCGTTGCCATCCCTGAGACAATGCCGGGACTGCGGGTTGTTTGCCGGGGCTGCAGGTTGTTCGAAAGAGATACCGCGCCCCCGGAACGCAAAGGGCACAAGAAGGAACTTGGATGGGTTTTAGTCAGTAAAAGTCTGACACTCCCTCCTACCCCGCTCAGGGCGGGGGAAGTCATTTGATGATTTCCAATCTTTAAAAAAAAAACCCTGAGGCAAAGATGAACTCTCATGTGTCTATAATGTCACCGGCACCCATACCATTACAATTTAAAAACAAATTCTTTCTTGATATACTTTTTTAAATAACGACTCTAGAGCTAGCTATTCAAATATCGAATTCTCACGAAAAAAATAAAAATCCCCGTTCATTGGTATGTAGTAATATAAGAAAAAATATTAAGATTTACATTAGCATAGTGTCTTTTAAGTAGTTTTTTTTTTAAATAAGTTTTTGATGTAGGTGTGTATAACTTGTCCCATGACGCCAGAGCTTTTGAACTTTGAACTTTCGGAAATAGATTTAGGTACCAAAATTGTATGATAAAATTACACAAACTCGATTTTACCAATATAACATATCACTTACCTATCATTCTGTGAAAAAAATTGTCTGACTGTTTTTGTATGGTTTTTATAAAGAAAAACTGACAAAAAATTCAATTTATTTCTTCGAATAAGACTAGGTATAAAAGTTATTTCGGATTTGCAGCCCACAGTTTTTTTGTAAATCTGATTTTCAATATATTTCTAATAACATCTTGTACGGTTGCTGATTTGTTTAGCATTCAGAGTTCGAAAAATAAATGTCTATAGATGTAACAAGTAAATATTTATTGCGACCTATTTTAAAACTCCGAACATTATTTTAAGATCACTGCGTCGTAAAATATGCGTCTTTCATTTCGAGTAGTTTTCCACGTCAATAAACAAGATTTTAAAGACTATTTTGTAAATATTTGGAAAAATATTTACAGGAATTAAGATTTTCTTGATAAATTAGCATTATTTTTCTTATAGACGTCATTCAGGTAACAGTTCCTTCTATTGTAATATAAACTTTCTAAACGGACTTTTTCACGCCATTTTCTATTATCTCTCGGTGAGTATTATTTCTCACCTATAGATATCGTTCGCCTCTCGCATATCAATTGCCGGCTCATACCTGCCCGTGCCTTCTGAATTCCATTATTAATTATTTTTACAGCAAATTCCTGCTGAATTCCACATGCGATAACTTTGCACTTTGCAATCAAAATTGTAGGCATGCTTTAGCTCTCTGGAACAACAAATATTTTTACATTTTCCCTGTAGGATTGTGCGTCGATTAATTTAGCCAGGAATAGATAGGTACTTACAAAAACAATTTAACTAAACCCAGAATAATGCAGCTACATAACATTTCAAATCGGTGATATCATAACAAAAATTTTACATCTTAAGAAGAAATATGCAAGACTGAAAAAAGATAAAGTTTTAGTGAGAAAATCAAGCCTTACTAAGTCTCCTATAAATTAGGAGACGGCCAAATCGAATGCGAGTGCGCGACTATCGTAAGTTCATTAGAACTCACAATCAAACGTCAACGTATCAATTAATTGACATTCACGCCGCGGTCACGTGATTACGTGACCAACGCGTGAATGTCAGTTACGTGTTAGTCGCAGTTCTAAAACGCGATTGCGTTCTATTAGGACGACGACTTAGACTTTAGTTTATAATATTATCTCAATCATCAAAACGATCGAATCAAACGGCTTTACTAATTTCTTCAGTTTCTTATTATTAACTTTTAATTTCGCTTTTGTGAGCACTTTTAGTTATGATTAATGGATGAAGTTTTGATTCGATCTTGAGAAAAGCTTTCTGCCACATAAAAGTTACCACTTATTTTAAAAAGTTGGTACCTACATACTAAAAATAATAATAAAATATGTAATCTTTGCTGAGGTCACACACATACATAATTATTAAATAATATAGTATGCCTGATAATAATAAGGCATTTAATTTAATAATTATGTATTATACTAGCTGACCCCAGCAAACGTTGTTTTGCCATTTTTTTTTTGTGGTATGAAAAATAGATGTTGGCCGATTCTTTCCGAGAATTTTATATATTAGATTTATTAATCAAGGCGACTTAAAATCTTAAAATAGAAAAAAAATACAAAAACCGTATATACGGTTTGACTGGTTACCATCACATTTTATTTTTCGCAAAATAAAATGCGCTGTTAATGTTTTATTCATTTGACGTGTCCGGACGCCCTAATGTAGACAGAGTGAAATATGTAAGTATAAGAAAACCAAGAATTCAGCAATCTCGCGCACAAAGAGATAGGGCCTCGGAACTGCCTCGGTGGCCTAGTGGTCCTAAGCGCGACTGTGTTTTTGGGTTTTTCTATGCAATTCTCAGTAGCAGCTCGGAGTTTGGATTTGTGCCCGATTAATGGCAATAGGCTCGCCCCCTATTACATGAGACCTAAATATACCGGCGAACTATGGGTGTACAATTGTCACCTCTACCTAACCCTTCGGGGAATACAGGAGTGATGGTATATTTTTGAAGTGAAAACTTCTTTAGCGGCGTTGTGCACTTTTTTTGGAATGGGTAAAAAATGTTAGGACACGTGACCCTGATCGAAAATTCGTAAGCGGCGTTGGGCACTTTTTTTTCTTTAAAGAGATAGGGATGAGAACAAACTTTTCTAATATTGTAACGATCTTTAGCCATAAGTGTGTTTTTTATATAATTCTTCTGTACGTGTGTATGACACTGAACTCCACCTAAACGGCTGGACCGATTCTATTTTTTTTGTGAGTTCATCTCTGGATTGTTTGCAATTATAGATTAATATTTTGACTCGGTCGTTGGCGCAGCAACTCCACGGTCGGATAGAATAACGTAAGCTACTAGAAAATTGAATAATTAATTAATTTAATTATGCATTGCATTATCTTTTTGTTTCTATTTTCATTTTAATATAAGAATACTAATGAAGGCGTGGCGTTTGTTAATTTACGCGATTTTAATGATAATATTTGGCATTTGAGAGATATTCAAATTCTTTACAAGGTAACCTACATTTATGCATTCGATTTCTTAAAAATGCTGCATAATGAATCTACGAGTATCTATTAATAATCATTAAACAAACACGCTGAGCTAATAAAAGCTAGCCTGATCTAGTCAGAAATTATTTCTAGAAGTTTATATTATTTATTTCTTTACGTTTATACATACATACACATACATAAACTCACGCCTTTTTCCCATGGGTGTAGGTATAAACCAAAGAACGCCACCTGCTACGATCCTTACATACTCCTTTGACCACGTTCATACATCAGGTCATACAAGCACTCCGGTTACTAATACATACTGCGCACCTGACCTTTCTGGAGAACCTCACCAATAAGGTCAGGATAGGTCTTCTAGGGCGTCAACCCAATAACAGTTTGCTTGCACCTAGGAATCGAACCCAAGACCTCTACCGTAGCAGTCGCGTCTTGGACTACTAGGCTAATGAGACAGTCGAGTCTCTTGACAATTTAAAAGTGCCTGTAAATGGTCTAATTGAAATAAATACTTTGACTTTTTCTTTCTATGAAATTCTCAGTAGCAACTCGGAGTTAGAATTTGTGCCCGGTGTGGTTGACGGCAATAGGCTCGCCCCTGTTACATGGGACCTAAAACATACCGGCGAACTGTGGGTGTACATTTAGCCTTCGGGGAATACAGGCGTGATTGTATGTACTTTAACTTTGAGGCAGACTAGTCCCCTATAACTTAAATCAGAGTAAAATAAGTCCTTGTAAACTATGGTATCTCAAGATTCCTTTATTTGGGGACAAGATTCGTTCTAATTCCACACATCTTTGTGAAGTTACATGAAGATACACTCTCGGATAAGTTAATAGCTCCAGTTGTTTGGTTGTGACTAAGCAGAATTTACCCTTTGTCTATACAGGGTGGATTTTGCGAGTCAAATTTCAAAATTTAAAGGTTGCGACATTTTTCTTCAAAAATAGCAGTAGTAGATAGGTAGTTGCCAAATAAATACGTAGCTACTTAAAGCCCATTCAATATTAAGTTAGAAAAATGGCGTTACTACATTATCGTTATTTCACGATAAATAATAGGAAGCAGTGCATACAACCAAAATTAGGTATACAAAAAATAACCACCAAAAAGGCAGTAATTCCAAAAATACGAATATAACAAAATAATTGCCGTAATTTTACTCATGGAGTCTAATGTTCTCGATTCAGAAGATGGCAAACTACATTTAAAAAAAAACATGTTTTCATTATTCCACTTACATCAATAACAATCATGCAAAGAAATGTCTTAGAAAAAAAAGAAGAAAATGTCTTTATTTTATAACTACTTAAATTCACCCTGTACATGTTTTGTTGGGGTAGCTGCACTCGTTAGTGACATACTGTAACATTTATATCAATTTACGAAGATGTGATCTTGTTTATCTCAAGATAGGGTAAAAGATTTTGGAGTTGTTACGAAAACAAATGCAATGAAGACCCTTGAGTTTGATTTTAATTTGACAATGATTTTCCAAATACAGTAATGTGAGGGAGTAAAATATAAGTAACTAGCTTTTGCCCGCGACTTCGTCCGCGTGGATTAATAGTTCCCGTTCCCGGGGGATTTCCGGGATAAAAACTATCCTATGTCCTTTCTCGGGTCCCAGACTATATCTGTACCAAATTTCATTGAAATCGGTTCAGTGGTTTAGGCGTGAAGAAGAGACAGACAGACAGACAGAGTTACTTTCGCATTTATAATATTAGTACGGATTGATGTAACTATTAATTTAAGGGGTGAAAAAGGAAACATTTATTAGTCAGTTGAAAAAATCAGCTCTTCCATACATTTTTACAAGTTGTATTTTTGCATGGAACAACAGTTTTTTTTTTTTTATAACAGTCGGTAATTGGCATCTCTGGGAGGTCTAGAATGTTGTGCTGAATGCATAGGTGGATTCCTTGAAATGAGTATTAATATTTTTATACAGGGACAAACTGACACCGATGAGCCACTTACAATCATGAAAACTGTACATGATTGTAAAGTTCCAATTATAAAATGTTTGGCCCTTGTTATGAAAATCTGCTGATCCTATTTGATCTAGCAGGTAGAACTTAATTAGTTGTGCATGCTCCCCATCCATGTTCCTTCTTGTGCCCTTTGCGTTCCGGGGGCGCGGTATCTCTTTCGAACAACCCGCAGCTCCGGCAGTTGTGCATGCTGAGGTCTTCTATAAGTGAAAAAGCCAAAAATAATAATACCTTTGCTAAATGTTGTTCTTATGTCATAATTTGTGTCTTTTGTTGTTAAAGATCTTAAATAAATAAATAAATAAACTTTTGAACACTTTTGAATGGAAGAGATGAGTTCTTTTAAAAAGCAACAAAAAAAGACTTTGGGTCTTTTTTGGGTCTTGAATTATATACCTACTGAAACCACAGTACAAATAAAGTGTAAAGTTTCATTTAGCCATTAAACTTAGTAGTTTTACACCAAGTGCTGAAAAGTCAACGACTCCATCCAAATTAAGATAAATGATAAAATATAAACTTTGCTGTTTTCTAAGAAGTTAGGCGTAAGAGTAATGAAAGTAATGAGATATTATTACTTTAGTTATTAATTGGAGATGATTACTAACTTTTAATTTGGTTAGTTTAGTTCAAAGTATTATAAAAAATGAAAAAAGGCACCATTTTCTGCTCGCTAACTCTCTACAGGCTATGTTGATGACTTCATCATGCATAAACAAACAATTAACAAGAGCCAAGTTCGAGATCAAAATCATTCATGACCAAAGAACAAAGGAATTTTGAAATAAATCTGTCGAAATATTGTGAAATGGCTTCTACTCTTTTCTTTGTTCCAAACGTCGCGTTGGTGGTTTTTACAAACCTATATTTTAGTCTCCTACAGTAAAACATAAAAAGATAATTCAAATTATTTTCTGATTACAGTACAGTCGCAAACAAAACCAATTAAATTAAAACTAAAAGTGCAACATAATCGATTATTCGAAAGCCTCACGCGCTAAACGGTTCGTGACTTATCTTCGGTAACATTTCATAGATTTTGAGTAAATTCACGTTCGAGTCGCTGACGTAACTCTAAACCTACGTGTCATGTATGAGATTATGCAAATAGATGGTTCCTTTAATCTATTTTAAAATAATTCCATTTATCTTTTTGATTATACAATACAATGAACTGGCAGTGAAAACAGTGAAAGGCGACTAACAAAAGGGATTTATGTGGCACATGTGAGTGGCAACGCCAGGAGGGGACGCCCTAGAAAGAACTACCCTGACCTTATTGGTGACGTTCTTCAGAAAGGTCGGGTGCGCAGTACTTGTAAACTGGCGTGCTTGTATGATCAGATTTATAAACGTGGACGAGGCGAAAGTAGTATGTAAGGATCGTAGCAGGTGGCGTTCTGTGGCTTCTGCCTACCCCTATGGGGAAAAGGCATGAGTTTATGTATGTATGTATGTATGTATGAACGGGCTTGTTATTTTGAAATTATTTGACAAAATCTGCGACATAGTAAGTCACATGTACCTAAAGTATGAATCATTTGGGAAATCCAGAGACGTTTATATGCAAATAAACGCGTTTATACTTCCATAGTTGACAGAAACAATTTATCGGCTTAGTTGTTTGTCTCAATTTAGAAATCTTACAGGTTTTGCGCGTTTCATTCTCATTAAAAACAATTCTAAGAAAGACTATTGAAACAGGTAGGTAAAAAACTATTAATACTAATTCAAAAATCTAATTTGACAGCAACTAGTATAACAGGTAGCTAAATGTCCACAAAAAGTGGAAACAAAAACTTGTAAAATTCATATTCGAATTTGAAAAAAGAACGTAAGCGTGACATTAATCTCACTGCCAGTCGTCACAGATAAAAAATATAAAACGTTTTATTACGTCGAGATTCAAATATTTTGCTAGTTAATAAGTTGATATTTTAATTTATTTTAAACTTAGTTTATCTTTATAATCATAACAATGATAGTAGTTTGACCCCGTGATAACAACTTTTTATTTATTTAATTAATACGAAGCGAATAGGTGGCACAGTTCCTTGTTCCAAATAACTTATCAGTTGTTCCGTATTTTAGAAAAAAAATAAAAAGAAGCAATGCCAAAACAGTTTGCAGTTAACGCACTAGAAAATTGATAGATGTAATTGCTCTGTAGGCATACCAAAGCACGATAAGTAAATGTAACCTAAATTCGATCGATTTTTAAATAGGAATAACTTGTTTAATTCATTACTATTTAAATGTACAACATATACAGACTTAAAACAAGATAACCTAAAAAAAACAGTAATAAAAAGAAACTAAAACTAAATGATTCTAGTGATCATTTAGTTTTATTGACGTCAACTGAAAATTTGCCCAAAAGATTGGCGGCATTGCCACGTTAGATAGCAATTAGATAATATTTATTTACTTTCTGAAGGCTTTATTCATGTCAATAGATACTACCTACTATTGATTGTCGTTTAAAACGAAACAACATTCCTATAGGATAGTCGTATCAGCAATTCCAAAAACGAAGTAAATACTTTTACATTAACATATTTAACGTCCTCTTTGAGACAATGAACAGCCCCTAATGACCTACTGGCATATAAATAAAAGATACCTAATGATTATGAAATATACATAAGCAAAATCTAATTGAATAGTCAACTCTGCCCAAATAGTAGACTCTGTACTCGACTGTACCTTCAATTTCGCCACCTCTTGCTAAATTATTTACTGTAACTCAAATAATTGCTAAATAACAACCTTTTAACTGTTAAAAGTTCCTAACGCATCAATGTTACAATATCCACTGCAAGGCAATGGCCTCTTCTCATACAGAGAAGGGACGAGCATTGCTTCACCACACTTGCTCAAGGCAGATTGGCTTTTGACTCATATTAATTATAATTCCAGGATTCCTCCCACTGTTTTCCTTCACCGAAGTCCAAGATAGACTTAAAACTTAGTACATTTGCAATTGAAGTCACATTGGACCTTAAAATTTTTGACCCGGTATTATACCCACAACCCCATGTATGATGGCCAGTGGACCATCACGACTATATTAAAAGGTACAGGTCGTTTCCTCTTTGACTAATTTATATCAGGTTTTTAAGAGGCCCACCGTTTTTCTATCAGTCGGACTAATATTTACATGGTAATTTGTTCTTATCGCTTTGTAAAATCTCAAGTCAGGCTTTAAAATAATCTCTGGTAGTTGAGACCGCATAATCTAATTATTTTAGCCTTAGGCAAAGTTGGTGTGGTATAAGGACTAACTTATTTACATATTATTATCTGATTCTTGATTTTATATATTTTTTAACGCATTTTTTTGTCACTTGATTTTTAATTATGATGACCTGGCAAGCTACGTACCACCTAAAACCATTTTTGCAGAATTTTCTTTTGCTCTAAACCACCCCAGAAATGAGACAAACAAAACAAAAAGAAACTACTCAAATCGGGTGAGTCATTTTCGAGAATTTGTGAGACTAACGCACGGCTATTGACTTTTATAATCTTTAAAACCTTTTGAGCCAAACTTAAAAACATTTGTAAATTTCAATGACAAAATCGACCCTGTTTTAAATTGCTCATTCACACATCAAGATAGGCTGGTAGGTAATATATCTTCATTGACAACAATGTGACACGCGCTAAACATCTCTGTTATAGTTACGTTGATAATATAACAAAGGCAATGCACACGCCAAGTGATTTCTTTGAACAAAAATAAATTACGCATATCTTACGATCAAATTGTAACACATACCATCACGCTTGTATTCCCCGAAGGGTTAGGCAGAGGTGTACCAATGTACACCCACAGTTCGCCGGTATATTTAGGTCCCATGTAATAGGGGGCGAGCCTATTGCCATTAACCGGGCACAAATCCAAACTCCGAGCTGCTACTGAGAATTTCATAGAAAAACCCAATAACACTTTTTGCTCGACCTGGGAATCGAACCCAGGACTTCTAGCGTAGCAGTCGCACTCAGGACCACTAGGCCAACGAGGCAGTTCAAATAAAATCAAATCAAATTGTAAAGAATCATAAAAAAAAATTGTTTCGTTTTTTAGTACGATTCAAGACAAATTTAGTAGTATTTTTGCCTTTTTTTGGGAAGTTCAGTGACACACACTTGTGAGTACCTACAGAAAAAATGTACTATGCTAGCTTCTTCCCGCGACTGTATCCGCTTAGATTTTTCTCCCGCATTAAGTTACGTTTTTATGTTTTAGTTACGTTACTCCTCTGCTCCCATGGGTCATAGCGTGAATTTATATGGCCTATACTATTCCCCATGAATCTTGCTATCTTAATCAGAAAGGATTTTCCAATCCAACTGAAAGTTCGAGATGTTAGCGCACTAAAACAAACAAAAAAACTCGTTAGCTTTATTCTATTAAGCATAGATAAATCTACTTTCTAATGACATAAACAAGGCTTTGTTAGATATCTCCGGAATGTGTTAGCTAAGAAGGTATTATTACACATGGGGCTAAGCGTCCCTTTAGTGTATCACATGTACCGCCCACGGACTGCGTGTACGACAACGGTTAGGAATAAGTGATCCCGGAAAGGGCTTAATTTAATCTCTTCTATATGTGCAACACGGTAATATTACATCTATACATCTTTGTATTCTTGTCCTCAAGTAGACACTATTATTTTCCCTAAGACTAATTTTCACTCTTCTTCTTTATTGTGTGGGCAGTAAGGTCTAACGACCCCATACACCCTAGTGTCAGAGTTTTTAAACCGCCTCAAGGGCTTTCTGACGTGGTTACCGATGTCAGTAAAGACCAAGATAAACTTAGAAAGTACATATGAATTAGAAAAAGTCACATTGGTACTTGCCCGTGAACGGTTGCAAACCCACAACCTAGTGCATGAGAGGCGGGCGGCTTAGCTACTGGACCATCTAGTGCCTTTGACATGAGGCCTGAAACTCTGACACTAGGGCGTGTGGGGTCGTTAGACCTTACTGCCCAAAGAAAGAAGAAAATATTAAACATAAAATTGTATCTTTAGAAATACATGATATTATCGTTTCATAAACCAATTATATGAGTTTTCTTTAACTTGAAGCTATATCTTAAGAGCATTGAGACAGACATTTTAAACAATTTGAAAAACGTAAAATATTAGCTCAAAGAATCTTTAAATAACTGAATTAAAATAAACAGGCACCCACAGTTGTTCGTTTTTCAGACTATTTATCTTGTAAAACTTTTGAATGAGTATGAATTTCTGTAATAATTAAGATTAATACACGTGGTAATAATGTAATATGACTTGATATTACATATACATTTATATTTATGTAGGTATTACATATTATTATTATAATACGTATAATCGATTATTTGTAATTACGAACAATCGTTTGCAAAACGTCGCGGTAATAATGCAACACTTTATTTATGTATAAAAATATAAAAACTAAGATATGATTCGATACTTTGTGACTGGTTATAAAAATATAACAAATATTATAATAAGTTACATAAGTTTCTTTTTAAACTGAGATTTTGAAGCCGGTCTTCCTAGTTCTCTTAATTTTGAACCGGTTTTTTGTCACTTCACCTATAATGTCATTGGGTTTTTCCGATAAATGTCAACAACATTATTGTGTTATGGTGTATTTTTAAACTTGATAATAAAACTAAACTTAAATAATAAAGCTGATGAGTACTTTTGTTTGTGTTTATTTAAACGCGCTAATTTTTGAAACCACAAATTAAATCGAAAAAATATTTTTTTAAATGATGGCTATATTCGTGAAGAAAAGTATAGGCTATATAACATCACGCTACGATACACGGGAACGGTGCAGTAACCAGTAGTGAGATTCTCTAAAATGCAAACTCGAAAACGAGTCTCACTAAAGTGACCGCGGTCACTTCGATAACGAACCCACTGGTGGTGGCGTCACTGGCGTGATCGTGTTTAACAGAATACTATTTTGTTATCTTACTGCGGATTCAGCTTTCGGATTACGAAGTAAGGCTTAGAGAATCGCACTGCAGAGCGGGTGAAAAATCACGCGAACAAAATCGCAGGCAGAAGCCATATTATAATTATATAAATAAAATATAAATAGATCCGATCCAATCATTGGTGGATTTTTCTGCGTACACTATCGAAGGTTGCTTGGTCCAAATAAAAATAAAAATAATACAGTCGCAGATTTAATATAAAAGTAATGCTTCCTAACTAAATTGATATGGTATTTGCAAAAGAAAGAGAAAGGATCGATAAAATAAATATCCGTTATATTTCAATGTATTGAAAAAAAATGGTTGATGGATTCATGTATAATAGGTAAAATTGAGGTATTTTATGATAATGAGCAATGATGAAATGATAAAAGTATTATAAAATTAACATTCACACATTACATTATTTCATTCATTACTAACCAATGGGTTACACCTCTGCCTAACCCTTCGGGGAATACAGGCTTGATGGATTTTAAATTCCACAAACTATTTTTAAACAATTTTTTACTATGTTAAATCATTGTAAGATCATGTTTTAATTTTGTATCGTATTTATTACCAAATTTTTGTTGAAGTTATTCTGTGTTTTAAATTTTCCCGTGTATTTTTTCAATTATCCAAAGTGTTCCTCAAACGTCCCTCCCAATTCCTCGTGTACTTATCTTTTGTCACCAATTGTTTTGTGTTTTCCCAATTCCTCTACTCATTACTATCCTCAACCCCACGTATTTCGTGAAAAAAAAAACATGTTCCCCCCAATTCCCCATAATTCCCCCAATTCCCCATAATTCCTCCAATTCCGTCCTCTCAATTCCCCAAACACGGCTAGAACAGAGCCTTTTACAGGTGATGTTTACAGATTGCCGTATCGCTCGGTGGCAGATTGACTAATACCTGTTTCGTTTGGGATAAAGGTGAGGCGCAGATGACGTACTGGTTCACTCGGTACAAGTTCAAGTTCACCGAGGTTGACTACAGCTTATTCCTCACTTACTCCGTCCTTGTTGGGAGCGTCGGTAAGTTCTGTTTTATTTTTCTATTAAATTTCTTCTTTATTGTGTGGGCACTAAGGTCTAACAACCCTACACACCCTAGTGTCAGAGTTTCTAAACCGCGTCAAGGGTTGACATGGATACCGTGTCAGTGATATCCAGGATAAACTTAGAAAGTATTATATGAATTAGAAAAAGTCACATTGGTACTTGCCCTTGCCCGGCTGCGAACCCACAACCTCGTGTATGAGCGTGTATTAAACTCTTTATAGATGATAAATAGACCTATTTTTTTTCGCAGCATGTTTTATTTTATGTTTGTCAAATTTTAGAACAAGGTTTATACTTACAAAAAATCTACACTTGACATACTTAGGTATCTTTACTATCATCATATACTTTCAAAAAATATAATTGAAAAGCGTTTTTATCTTTTGCCTTCATCATCTCCGTTACAAGAAGGTTCGCAAGTTTGGCATAAAAAAAAAGATTTTGAGCATAATGTAACTTTTAACTTAAGGATTTCGTTTAGATTTAATTAAATATTACGATCATTTTTCTTTTAGCCATAAGTAAGATAATCAAATCAAATCATTTATTTCAATTAGACCATTAAAAGGCACTTTTAAACGTCAATAGATTTAAAAATAATTAATATTGAATCTAGTGAGCCTAGTTGATAGTAAGCAAGTACTCTTAAAAAATAAGATAATCCATGCCATGACCTTGATAGATACGTTTATCATAGTTGACAATAATTTATTTTGTCATTCATAAACTAACCTGTGACGTAAATGATGGATGACATCTAAACATTGTACTGTAACAATAAATCCGTTGCGCAGAGCGATGGATAGAGCTACAGGAGTCGATGTAGAAAAGGTAATAAATCTATCGCACACCCAATCCATGCTGTTTATGTTCTGACTGACTGCATGGAGACAAATAGTCACATTTCGAGAAATCATATGTTTTTGCTCACGTACTCTTTTAGTACCTATCTAGGTCATTCTAGGTGTTTTGGTTAATTTTATTGTTAACTAGCTTCTGCGTGCGACTTCGTCCGCGCAGTTGCCAAATAAAATAAGTGAAATAATTTTTATAATCGTTCTAGTACCTACCTACTTGTAGAGATTACCTTTACTTACAAACAAAAATAATAAAGTAATCATAAACTTTAGATACTTCTTTATAATATTAGTAAGTTTAAGGTACTCTGGTACTAAAAAAAAATCTTCTTGCCTACCATTTTGTTTTAAAATGAAGCCAAGTATTTTACGCTACTTCAGCTAATGGAAAGAATTTTATCAAACTCAATTATAATCTTTGCACAATGTTAGCAAACTCAACCTGATCAAACAATAATTCCACGTTGCCTTATAAAAAAGCAAATACGAAGATTTTTTTTTCTACACTATCCAAATAAAGGAGATGGCTAAATGGAAGTATAGACCACTGCCTCATGTGCCAGGTACCATGTATAAATATGGTACTAGGTACAATGTAATGCTGAATGGCTAAATATTATAGTATTTCATGTAAAAAAGATTCAGATACTTTTTGGGAATAATATAATGGTAAAATAATATTGCCTAAAAAGGAAAAAAAGGTGTGTGACAGTATATAATTTTCTTCAACTGACAAAAAATAAAACGAAAAAGAATAAAACTAAAAACGAAAATGAGGTTGTATATTTATTAGCGAATGTTTGTGATGAAAAAGTTTTTTTTTTAGATACTTTATTATGTTTAATAGTTCACGAAAGTGCTAGGAAAATATTAAACACTACATAATTCATGAATGATTTTTTAAATATTATGAGGCTATGTAAGATTCATATACATTCCAGAATGTATCTGGCCCGGGGGCAGTCATTTAGCCATCACCTTTAATCCATAAAAAACCATAAAACAATCTTTTTTAGGAAAAATACACGGTGAAAAAGATTAATTATATGACAATATAATCAAGTGTAAAATAAATATTATGACAGCGTGCGATTTCAAGAAGTAACTACGTACCTTGTTCTAAAATATTTTTAAAATACGTCATTGTGATAAGAAAATTACGTTGTAGGTTGTATCAAATGTGAGGAAAACATATTTCGCTACGTAGTGCGTGGGTATGCATTACGCAATAAAAATAAATAAAAATAAAATTGAAGTGTTTGTTTGTAGCGACAAAACATATAACAGCTTTATACACTAAAAAAAGGTTTTTTTTCAAATTTTTGTCTGTCATTTTCTTTGTTCCGGTTACTCTTCGAAAAAGCTGGTATGTATGTATGTATGTATGTTTGTATGTATATTTGTTTGGCACGCTCTGCAGGCTGAACGGCTCGATGGATTTTAGCTTGAGAGGTGTCGTTAGATTCGTATTTACTGTGAGAGTGACACTGGGTATATAAAAAAAAAAAAAATGGCGGATTTTTGGCGCCAAATTCAAATGTTTGGCTTGCTCTGCAGGCTGAACGGCTCGATGGATTTTAGCTTGAGAGGTGTCGGTAGATTCGTATTTACTGTAAGAGTGATACTGGGTATATTAATTTCTTTTTTAAAACACAAAAAAAATAAAAAATAAAAAACGGTAATTTAAAAAACTAAAAAACCCGACTGCTATTCTTTAAAAATCCCTAAAACAAGATAAATTGTAGCAGTCGGGACCCATTCGGGTGTATGCTACAATTTATCTTGTTTTAGGGATTTTTAAAGAATAGCAGTCGGGTTTTTTAGTTTTTTAAATTACCTTTTTTTTTGGTAGGTTTTTTTTGATAACGGCAGATAACTGGTGTTATAAAGAGTAACATTAAAATCTATTATTAAAAAAGAAATGGATACCAGTCATACAAAATCCCTGTAAAAACAGACATTTACACGACACAAACTAATATTATAGTAAAAAATACCTTTTATAATTATTTTCATAAACAAGAATGTACTTATAGTATTTACATAAATACTTAATTACCAACACAGTTATAATGTTATAAACGTTTATAAACACGTTTTAAACATAATTTAGATGAAAAATAATAACTATAACCTACAAGACCTTTGCATTGTATCATAAATGAGATATAGGTATTTATAATACAAAATCTGTTTTAATACCTACATTGTTTGCTGTACCGTCGCAGTTTATGGCAACCGCAGATCTTTATTATTGACCTTGTAAGAACGCGATTGCTTATAAAATGAAGCCACTTACATAGAAACAGTAACGTAGTTTGTAGTAGTAGAGCTCTTTTTGAATGATCATAACCACTCGCACGTCAGCGTTCGCGAGCTGTCATGTGGGACTTACGTCACGGCGCAACCGATTTTCAACGCTTCTAAAATATCGCGGATCTTCCCTGATAAAAACGTTTGCCAAACGAAAAGTATTGAAGCAATTTCAAAATAAAAAATACATTCGTTTACGTTAGAGTATACAGAATAAACTTAAATAAAAATATATGCTCCAAATCTACATGCCCATCCATAAAAAAAATGTTAAACTTAAAAAGTTTTTTTTTTTTACTGATTTCCTGGCAATTTAATTTTTCGTGATTAAAATATGCTATCTGTAACACTTATAAATAATTGTAAATAAAGTAGACTATATTTCCTTCAAGATGATAGCAAAATATTTTTATTACATTCATGAGAAGTAGATAAAATAAATTGTTCAAAACAAGACTACTCGAGTCTCAAGTACCTATGGCCTGACGACCTTGGGCACTCGCGAGAGTAGCAAAAATATAAACGTGATTCTTTTGTTCCGTTTTAATAATTATTCTAGATAGTTTACTTTTATGAAATTAGGA
This sequence comes from Caradrina clavipalpis, assembly GCA_932526535.1. NCBI lineage: Eukaryota > Metazoa > Arthropoda > Insecta > Lepidoptera > Noctuidae > Caradrina > Caradrina clavipalpis. The sequence goes on from OW052103.1 coordinate 8,026,776, forward strand.
TGTAATTTCTCTTCAAAATAACTTCTACAGTTCGTAAACAAACCAAAAACCGTTAGAAACCATACACAAACGGCACTCGACAACTTCTTTTGTTAAATTTATCAACTTTTGAGAATAAAAGAATATGATAATTATACACCATTCTAACGTGTACATTGTCTAGAAAAATGTAATATATTACATTATTATAAATATGCAATAAAACAAAAGTATTTACGACATAATTACGGTGACACTTTCACGCACTCACACACGAAAAACTCTTGACTTCAATTCGTTGTACCAGCCACAGAGCAGTGAAAAATGAACTGGAGTTGGTTTCAGAGCCATCTCTTATTATTTCTGTGTATTAAAAACCACAGTTAATATAGAAAAGAGCCGTAGTTGGACCAGAACTTCATATATCTGTGCATGCCTCATATTGGCACTGTAGTACCAATGACGTAAGTCCCTAAAAAATATTATGGCACTGTAGTACCACATGACGTGCAAGTGGATAAGTCAGTACTACCACCATTGCCCGGGCTGCGGGTTGTTCGAAAGAGATACCGCGGCCCCGGAACGCAAAGGGCACATGAAGGAACATAGATGGGTTTTAGTCAGTAAAAGTCTGACACTGCCTCCCGTCCCGCCCAGGGAGGGGGAAGTTATTTGATGATTTCCCATCTATAAAAAAAAAGAAAAGAAAAGTACTACCACCATATACCTATTTCTGATGCAGCGTTGCGGTGTTCCGGTTTAAAGGGTATGGGTGCGGGCGGGTGTACCTAATTGCAGGCACGTGAGACATTTTAACTTTGTCTCTAAGATGCCAACGCATTTGCAAGGCTTCTGGTATTGCCGATGTCTATAGGCAGCGGTGACCACGTAACATCAGCTGGCCGTCACGAGTACGCTGGTTTGCCTGTCACGCCATTAAAAAAAAAGTTACAATCAAAACTCTGTTTTAATCCTTTTTTATTATTAAAACATGTCATCTACCGTAACAACAGCTTTTTCGGTGGTTTTTAAAAGATTAAAGTAGCAACATATTATTAAATTTATGTATCCACATTTTATTATTTCTTGGTATTTGTCTCTTGGCAATCTGTCAGTGAGAAACTGGTTAAACATATTTTGGATAAGAATAAGAATCCATTTATTTTATAAACATAGGTATTAATTAATCAAATTTTTGTTAATAATTTATAGAAACGTGTCTTGAAGTATGTATATTTTAATGTATACTATTTATAGTAACCAAAATTAATAAAGTAACATTAAGAAACATGAAGATGTCTTGTATGTTGTGGATATAATTCATATTTTCCGTGTTAAACTCAAATACCTATTATAGTATTTATAAAAGTTAAAAAAAAAACTTCAAAAACTAGATACGAACTGAAAATTACTTTAGTATTGGAAGGCGGTTGTCTTTTTTATAATAAATCCATTTATTTTGATTTGAAAACCATGTTAGGTATTAAACAGTTTTAAATATTTATATGGAAAAAATTTGGCAGTTTAATCTTCAAAAAAAAAAGAAGTTTCCAAATTGGTTCTCGGGTAACAAACATAACGCAAAAAATAGAATCTGCCAAATCGATAACCACCGCCTTTTTTTAAGTCATTTAAAAACTCAAACCTATTGGCATTACATAATATAAATACAATATCGTGAAAACCACGTGCAAAATAGTAAATTAATCGAGTAGATTAAAAACTGTAAACAGTATTTCCCGCTTAACGGATCGAATCACCACAAGTAAATCAAATTTCACAGTTAACACCGGCAAGGTGCTAAAATACAAGAAAATACGATAAATGAATACTGAATAATGGTTATCAACAGACCAACTTATATTGACTTTATCCAAAAAAAGTTACAAAGGCGGACGTACCTAATGTCTTTGTTTTATAGATGGGAAATCATCAAATAACTTCCCCCGCCCTGGGCGGGACGGGAGGGAGTGTCAGACTTTTACTGACTAAAACCCATCTATGTTCCCTTCATGTGCCCTTTGCGTTCCGGGGGCGCGGTATCTCTTTCGAACAACCCGCAGCCCCGGCAGGCATCGGCCCTTAGTGGCCCCATCCAAGTTTGCTGACATCTCTTTGAGGCGCACGTGGAACACGAACGCGCCGTCGATACGGTCTGTCGTTAGTTAGTTAACGTACGGACGGTGAGCTACCCATTGCTCACCGTCCACAGACCCGCGTCTACGGTGGGCGGGAGTCGTCTCGTGGCTCCCAACGCCTGGAGCGTCTCCCGCGGACGTAATGCCTTAGGTATTCTCTTCTAGTCAAACAAAGAAGAGATAACATAGCAGGTGAAATAACTGTTGATTTACTTAAAGCATTTAAGCCACATATTAGTTTCAGAATAACCAATAACCTGGTCAAGAATGAAGAATTGCATAAGATTATAACGGTGACATTACTATTGTATTTTTGACCTCTCTGTGTCGCAAATTATGTTTGATTTATTTTGCCATGGATTAAGATGAAAAAAAAAAAAAAAATAGGACCTCAGACATCATCATCTTAACAGCCGTAGGACGTCCACTGCTGGACATAGGCCTCCCTCATAGATTTCCAAAAGGACCGGTTGGAAGCGGCCTGCATCCAGCGTTTTCCTGCGATCTTAACCAGGTCGTCTGACCTCAGTATTTTCAGCTATCTCTAAAATATAATATAATAAACATATGTAGGAGGAAACTACTGTGAAATGAAAAAATACAGTTCTTAGTATTAAAATGGCCTAAATATTTATAATATTTATTTATCTAATTTCGTTGTAGCTTACTTGCCTGTGTAGTCTGTTTTATGTATCTAGCACCGACATGACAGTTGTAAGCCTCGTTGATATGGGACAAGCACACTTGGTATGAGTCGAATCATTCATCTGAGAACAAATGATGGACGGATAGTGAGTTGGCTTTATATTTCGGCCAGTTTTACGCATGAAAGAAAAAATCTTTCGAATTTATTTGTTAAATCGAATGCAGTTTGAATTAATAGGGCTTTGTTCAAATTAAATGTTCGAAATTTGTAATTTCGGCAGCTGTCTGTCAGATTGTGGTTATCAATCCGAGACGCTATCAAATAAATCTTATAACAAGCTTACTTGTACAATCTAAACGTAGCTTTACAAGTAATTTGTCTTCTTCTGTCTAGCACTGGTTCGACCTCAAAACAACCGGAGCGTCTATCTTCGAACTGTCAGCTCAGAATTCTGCAAACAAAATGAGACAAACATCAGAATTGCTTACAATTAAATGATAGTGAAATGGCATGGAATATCTCGGAATAGATGAAAAACCACAGGGTAGGGTAGGGACTAGGATAACTAATATTAACATAGCAGTGAAGTATTAATACCCGCGGCTTGTAGAAACTTAATTAAATGATTGATTAGTAACTATTAGTCTTGTGTTAGTTCACTGAGATTTTAATTAACAAGAACACAACACCTTGTATGACAGACGGATATTGATCAGATATTTAAAAAGCAGGATATATAAAAAAAAAGCCATGGATGGTTTTTTTTTAAAGAAAGAATAATTTTACTTCTATATTTTAAAAGAATTTCTAGTTCTAGACATAGATGCAGTCACTTTGTCGTGGATCTGTTTTACAATCCTAATAACTATTATAAATATTTGTGAAAGTGAGTTTATTTATTAGTTTGGTTATTTATTACTCTTTACGCTTAAACTACTCAACCAATGATCATAAAATTTTGCATACACATTGTCAGTAGCACAAAAAAGGACATTGGGAACCTTCCATCCAGAAAAAAAGTACTACTCCTTTTCAACACGAGCGAAACCACGAGCAAGAACTAGTAAATAATAAATATAACTTTATCACCACATCGTAGGTATCTGATAATTAAATACTGTTTAAAATAAAGCGACATTTGATTACGTCACCGTACGTGTTATGATAGAAATTGCGGTAAAACGCACTACAATGCAAAGACAATGTATTGTTTTATAAAAGCGTTGGCAACTTGGTAATTTCCATAGATATTTGATAACATTTTACACAACAGATAGGTGACTGCCTCGGTAGCCTGGTGGTCATAAGCGCGACTGCTACGCTAGAGGTCTTGGGAACGATTCCCAGGTCGAGTAAAGTGGTATTGGGTTTTTCTATGAAATTCTCTGTAGCAGCTCGGAGTTGGGGTTTGTGCCCGATTAATGGCAATAGGCTCGCCTCCTATTATATGGGACCTAAACATACCGGAAAACTGTAACTATACATTGGTACACCTCTGCCTAACCCTTTGGGGAATACAGGCGCGCTGGTATGTTGGTAGTCAGGTATCGTTCAATGGGAACTTTCTTTGTACGGACTGGTCAAGGTGGACATCGTGTTTTTTAGCCACTATAGCTTTTTGCCAGATATTTTCGTCTCATGAAGGTCTTAAATTATATAACAAGACCATACTACTATAAAAGGCATAACATATCAAGGGTCTCGTGTGTGTATGTAATTGCGGTTTGGATATCCGTCAAGTGCCAATGTGACTGACATTTCCGACATCAGAGACACGTCATTGACATCGTTAAAGAAAAACGTGATGAGAAAATCTGGAGTTAATACATTTAATCATTCATTTTATGTCTGAAATCGCCAATATGCCTTGCTTGAGTAAGCGTAGTGATTAAAGGCCTATTCAAACCTGAGCGATATTCGCTGCCGCTGTGGGTAGAGGTACATACCGCGCGGGTTTCGCTCAGATATCTGGTACCTATCAATTACCGCGGCTAGAGCGACCTGAGCGATATTCGCTGCCGCTGTGGGTAGAGGTACATACCACGCGGGTTACGAACGGTAGCAAATACCGCTTAGGTGTGAACAGTAATATTACCGCATACCCACTGAGTTTTCTCTGCCGCAGACGGTAGCGAATACCGCTTAGGTCTGAATAGGCCTTAATGCTTATGCCTTCGCTATATGAGAAGGAAAGGTCTTTGCCCTGCAGCGACACAATTAACAGTCTGATATTATAATTATGTCGATTTACATTGAGGCGTACTGTTAATATCTACATCCAAACATACAGACTTTCACATTAGCAGGATAAAATGAACTGGAATGTAAAATAAAGCGAAAGAAACAAAATAATACTAAGTAAAGTAATAAGCGCAGTAATGAGTAGTTAATTTAATGTGTTTAATAATGTATGTGTGTGTAATGGCTTGGCCTAGTGGTCCTAAGCGCGACTGCTACGTTAGAGGTCTTGGGTTCGATTCCCAGGTCGAGCAAAAAGTGTTACTGGATTTTTCTATGAAATTCTCAGTAGCAGCTCGGAGTTTGGATGTCATTGCCATATTTGGTATTACCATATCTGGTATCCTTTTCCAAATCAAAAGCAGAATATTCTATGTCCCAATTTTTTTGTACAGGTTCCTTCATAACAATATATTTGTTCAGCAAAAGATGGAACATTGATGACAGCATCATCGGCGTGGTGGCCTGTCTGAGCAGGATAGCTGCAAGCGTGGTGTACGCGCTGGCTCCCACCAGGACCATCTACTTCTTGGGACCAGTCCTGGATATGTTCAGCTCAGCTGGTGCCACGTCTCTACGATCAATCGCTTCGAAGTTGGTGAATGCTGATGAAGTCGGTAAGTCTATTTTTAACTAATGTCAATAAAAACTTTGAATGTAGTCGCAATCTCATCTACTGACAAACAATGTTTAAAGAAATAATTTGAAATTAGAAGCTTGTTTGACAGATTGGTAACTAATGTCAATTCAAACGTTCAATGTAGTCGCAATCTCATGTTAGTGACAACCAATGTTAAAATTAAATATTATTTTGAAATTAGAAGCATTTCTGACAAATTGGGACTGAGATTAGAATGCGACCGTTTTTGAAAATACGAGAATTGCCCCTCTAGGTCACTTGCTACTCAGTTTAATATTTCAATTATATTTATTTACATTACCTCATTTATTTTAAGGTCTTGAGTTCGATTCTTAACAGGATGTATTTAAACAATTGCAACAAACTCATTATATTTGTAAATAGATTTATTATCAGTAGTTTAAAGGTGAGAAGGTGAGGTCCAAAGTGATGCAGGGTTCCAAAAAGTAATCCGGGGTATCACTATACATATAGGTAACATTCTACATCTAATTATGTAACGTTGGGAAATTCTCTCACATGAGGCTTATCAAGACAGACAGGTGATACAATATTTACCAAACGCATTCATATATTCTTTTTCTCTTTATATGCATAATATTTATTTTAAAACTTAAATTTAATTCCACAATTGAATATACCTAAATAAAGAATACATATTTTGTACCATTTACAAAAAGAGATAAGGGAGCTCACAGGGCATCAAAGAAGTAGTCTGCATTGCTGTCAAAAGGTACCCAAAAGGCTGCCAGCAATCTTGATCATCCTCATCATCAACATATCAGCCTCCTTCATAGATTTCTAATAGGCCCGGTTGGAGCTACAAAGTACTACACTACTACATTTTGTGTTATTTAATTAATTGTTCCAATATACTGACAACATAGTTAAGACAATTAAATACTTGCCGGAGTGCTCAGGTCACTCTGAAAATATTGCAGAATATTTGGGCCTTAATGTAGTAGGTACGTATAGCCGTTCCTTACTTAAAACATTGCAGACACATATTGGCCGGTGAGTTTTTTAGTGAATTTTGGTGCCCGGGTAATGGCAATAGGCTTGCTCCCTGTTACATGGGACGAAAGCTGTGGGTGTAAATTCATAAATTGCCTTACCCTCGCCTTTGCCTTACCTCAACCTCTGTCTAACCAGCTGTATGTATGCAGGCACGTCATATTGCCGGGAAAAAATGCTCGAGAAGGAGCACCGTAATACCAATTTCAGTCAACCACATCTAATTTATATTTTAGCCAAAGATCACCTTGTAGCAATGTTCAATGATCTTACAAGTTGCAGAGGTCGATAACACGATTGATTCTCAAAAAGAAGTAGACGTTGGCAATCACTTCTGAATCCGTTCATCCGTCCCGTCCGTTTGTCAAGGACAGATTGCGAATTTTATTATTTTTGTTACTAAACCGAATCAAATTAGTCATGCATGTATGCAAGACATTAATTAAACATTTATTTTGTCTTTTTAATTTACCATTTTAATGTAACCTCCTTCGTCACTGATAAATCTACACTACATACAATATAATAAAGCTGAAAAGTATTTTTTTGTGTTTGTTTAAATGCGCTTATCTCAGAAACTAATAGTCGAATTGGAAAAAATATTTTTGTATTTGATAGCCAGATTCATGAGAAATAGTATGGCAGTTTATTTCTATAGTAGGTCGCTATTTAACAACACACTACGACCCACGGGAGCGGAGTACTAACCAAACACGTATCTTAACGTGGGTGATAAACGCCGGAGGGTTTGTATGTACGGTTAACAAAAGAGATAAGTAACCAGACCGTCGAATATAGTTGAAGTTTTCTTTCAAACCGGTGGTCGTTTTTAAATAAAATTTAATTTAATTAATAAACTGTTTATTCTCTATTAATAAAAATAAAATTCATTAAAAAAACTTCTATCGGTTTTTGAAAAACTTTGAATTGATTAGGCGACCCTGGTTACTTATCTCTTTTGCTGACTGTACCTATCTTAAGAACCAGTAGGAGTTCTATTCTGTAAAAATCTACTTTGACGGTATATGACGTGAACTTCAAGTTCATGACATCTAAAAACAGCAAGAGATATTCTTACAAAATAGCAGTGCTGAAATAAGCTTCCGTGTCCCGCGTAGGAAGGCAAACGAAGAAGTTAGCCATTATTCCATTAAACAAGTCAACTAGGGTAATTGGTTACTGTTTTACTGCATCCAGTCATTAACTACTCAGGAACAATTACAACGAAGTGTTATTTTAGTATCCACGTTCCAAATTAACATTTATAGCCATTTTCTTTTCTTTATTAAGAATCTAAACTTATCATTACCTCTAGTTATGAATTTGTCTAATACGACAGTCAAATTGTTTATATTAAAAAAAAAACGCTCCTTTCTCCTCTGTATGAGAACAGGCAATTTTGTGTAAGTTGTTTTTTTAGTAACCCTACCTAATTAAGTATGCCTTATTTTTATATTGCTGTTACCCTGAAAATATTGTAAATAGGTACAAAATACAACTAACCCACTAATATGAATATGAATGCTAAATTACTAAATTTCAAGGCAACAGCCAATCTTTTTTTAAATAAACTAGGTATTACAAAATCTTCCGACAAGATCTAGAATCATGTAATTTTTCAGGTCATTGATCTCAAACGCTTCATTGAAATCTATTTTAATAGCGTTCAAATTCAGTCACAAGTAACTTTGAGATGTCGCTAAGTTAAGAAATGGCTAGAAAAAATAGGAAGACTGACTATGGATGGATTGTATGGAAGCTGATAAAATTGGAACAAAATGAGAGTGAAAAAGATGTGTGGAGGTAAAAACAACAAACAAACAAACAAACAATGTACACTTTTGAACAACTTAAACAAGAAAATTATTGAAACAATCCCAAAATATAGCTGACCCACGTCCATAATTCCCGTTTTGGAACGTTCCGTATTTTGTCTGTTCTTTTAACACCCAGGAAGCTGCACTTTGAGGTGGAACTTTGGCGACTTGATGAGTGATTAATGATAATTGCCAAGCTAAGAAATATATCCATCGTCATCATCATCTAGCTAGCCTATTCCTAACTTTGCGGGGTCGGCTTTTAGTCTAACCTAATGCAGCTGATATTTTACATGGAGCGATTGATTGCCTATCTAACCTCCACAACCCAGTTACTGGACACCATATTACTCCTTAGTATCATTGGTTGTCAGACTTTCGGGCTTCCAACGATCCGTAAGCTAAAAAATTTATCCAAATAATTAAACATCTTCTTTGTTAATTTAATCATTAAACCAATTATCGCAGTATCGCCTTTGAACTCAAAGGTTAATTGTTTTTAAATAGTAAGTGCTGCAAGTGTTTGCACTCACGAATGATTATCGTTTGTTTACGTACATTGTACACTGTACAGCTAATCAATGTTATTAACGTGTATCATGTCTGGTATTACATCGTGTTTATAAATGATTGTGATATTTATTACATAATTACCTACTGGTGTTTTTTATTGTCTTTATTTAAAAGTATTACAATTTACTTAGAACTGTTTGTTTTGTACCATAATTACGATACTTTGCTTTTATTAATTTTTATTTTTATATGTTGTGTTCCACTGCAAGGCAAAGGACTCCATTCATCTTTCCATTTTTCTCTGTATTACTTGTGCCCATTCCTTTAAGAAGGAGTCTAGTTTGTCTCGTTCTCTTTTTCTTTGTTAGTTTTCAGGAACCAATCTGTGGTTACTTTCGCCTCATTCATTTGCGGCATACGGCAGGATATTTGGTTGAGAAAGCTTTAATAGTTTTTTATCTACGTCTACTTCTTCTTATTCAATATTAGTACCTAACATTATGCACTTGACTGTCCCACTTTTGGGAAAAAGCTTGCACCTATTCCTTCCCTTTGTTGAACTTCTACCTTCTGTGTTGTGCTTCCTCGCGCCTATTCCTGAGGAAACTATCAATTACCTTAGTCTTAGGTGTTTCTATTCTCTTTAAGTTCATCCACTATTTATCTCTCCAGCTTGCTTTAATTATAAACATGCCTTTTAAAGTCTATGATGACGTTTTAACACATCAGCTACAACTTCAAATAGGTATAATTATTTTAGTAATTTTCTTTGAATAGATATCATAAGTTACTTGATAATATTATTAATTTATACTTGTTTCTATTACTAGAACTCGATTATTTAATAGCATAGTAACTTGTCTGTCTAATAGTTGATAGCTCTATCTACATAGAACTTGCATTATAAGCTTTATTATCAACATGATTACGGTAACTAGTTAAATCTAGGTATTTGTTTATCGCTAACTAAGTTATGATAATATATTAATAATATGTCTGCGTTTATGAAGAGAAATATCTAATACGCATTTTAATTTTCCACGATGACGCATGCATAATAATTAATGGTTTATTTTTAATGTTTCGCTAGCTTCTTGCCGCGACTTCGTCCTTGTGAACATAGCTTTCTATTAAAATCAGATAGGAGATTTAAGCGCGTTTGATTAATAATAATAATATATACAAACCTTCTACCCGCGACTTCGTCTGCGTCAAAGTTTATATTATATCCACTGGAATTGTTCATTTATTGGGTATAAAAAGTAACCTACGTGCTATGCCAGACTTATCTATCTCTGTGCCAAATTTCATGCAGTTCCGTTCAGCCGTTTTGGCGTGATTGAGTCACAAATACGCACCCATACTCACAACCTTTTCAATTTATATAGTAGTAAGATTTGGATTTATATCAGTAAGTATCAATTACTCTATAAAATTGTTGTTGTTATTATTGCAATTAGTTTATAACTAGTTGTTTATTATTAGTTTATTAGTAGATACTTATTCTGAGATATAGTCTCATTACATTTATTTTGAACTGAGGACTGGTAAGCGTCAGTGATATATATAATACCTTGAATGGCACACCGAGAAAGTAATGAAGGATTCTCTTCACTACATTTACAAAACAATGAAACGGTATGAAATTGTTCGACTCGATTTAAAATAACATTGTACTTGTTCAAACACATTCACATATAAAAATTACGACAACTTTCGCCCGATTTTCATTGCTATATTTCAATAAATAAATATTTTTTGTGAACTTATTTTGTTGACTTGTCTTACACACTATTATTTTCTCTATTATTTTGTTCATGGTTTTGTTATACGGGGTGTAAGAAAACACATAACATAATAGTTAACAACCCATATCTACTACCCATCACACTAAGCAACGTTGAGCGAAAATTGGGTAACGACTTTTATTTTTGTCGTAAATAATCAGTTTATGGTAATGCACAATATAATACACTCGAAACATTATGCTTATAGGTGCATGCATACGGCATAAAACGTAAACAAAAAGAAAGGGAACTTCAATATCTCCTTAATTAGAAGGAATAACAAGAAACCGAGGGATGGTCCAAAATAAATTGTAGTGACGGGAAATACAAGTCATGTAATTTTCAGCTCCGTTAACTGCCTTTATTTATTTTATGCTGAGTTCCATCAATTGTTCCGGTGTTTATCAATTTTGAGTAATGACAGTATAAGCTGTTATAAAATAAATAAAAATAAAGTTGTAAATCGTCTTATAATGAAGGCACTAGTACCTAGTAATGGCGGCAGATTTTCCATTCATTAATTACTATGACCTTCATACAGGAAAAAAATCAAATAAAACCGGTAGAGCAATAATTCGAATTTAAACTACCTAAGTTAAAAACATTTCTTAGAAGTGGTATTTCTACCTAACACTAAAATTATTAAAATTATTTTTTGGAACTTTTATTAATAACACTAAAACCATTAAAAACATTTCTTGGAAGTGTTATTATAAATACTAAAACCATTAAAAACATTTCTTGGAAGTGTATTATTAATACTATAAACATTTAAAAAATATGTTTTGGAAGTGTGACTAATACCTACATTTCCAAGAAATATTTTTAACGTATTAAGGCTTTGGTGAGGTATGTCATGTCTAACACCAAATCAGAGTTCCACGTTATCGTGTTACCACACTAACTGAAATAGTTAACCAAACAATCTCGAACGACCTTCTTTGATTTTGTAAGAAATTTCTGTACAAATATTTTTTCAAGATTATAAGGCTCATTTAACTTCCTTCGCTATTAAATGCGTTATTCACAGTTGACTTTTCACGGTGACTCATAACAACGGTACGTTCTTATCGTGATAATTTCATGTTATGAAATATTAAATCAATAAAAAATAACGTATTCTATGAATAAAATTTACCAGCATATCGTCACGCCTCTACTCCCCGAAGGGTTAAACAGAGGTGTACAATGTAGACCCACAGTTCGCCGGTATATTTAGGTCCAATGTAATAGGGGGCGAGCCTATTACCATTAACCGGTCACAAATCCTAACACCGTGCTGCTACTGAGAATTGCATAGAAAAACCCAATAACACGTTTTGTTTGACCTGGGAACCGAACCTAAGACCTCTAGCGTAACAGTCTATTACAGAAGACCTAAACATTGGTATACATTGATACACCTCTGCCTAACCCTTCGGGGAATACAGGCGTGATGGTATGTTTGATATGTTATAGAGTACAATCAATATTGTTTTCGCAAGACATTACATTTCAAATCATTCCAGTTCGATTATTATTAGTTAAGTTTCCCAATCGACCTTCAATCCCCCATAGCGAACGATCAGTAATACAAAGAGAAAACTCCGAACAAAGATTTGATCTCATTCTGCTTGATTTAGAATGAAACGATTTCCGGTATAATAAAAAGTAATCAAGGGAAATTGAACTGAAACAGCTAAAGTGCACTGTGAGTGAAATGAAAAGTTTGATTGCAGGATATAAACGTCCATTTCCAATTAACGATAAAGTTCTTTGTTTCACTAACATCGTTCACTCGTATAGGTAACTAAGTTTTGACCGCGGCTTCGTCTGTATAAATGTCGGTTATTTTTTAAATTCAATCTCGATTCGAAAGACCGCGGCGTCATCTATTATCATAAGAACGTACGTTATTGTTGTTTTGAATTGTACCTTATGTCCGTTTCTGTACACCTGACAACGTATATGCAATATGCAGGATGATCGATTCAGTGGTTTAGGCGTGAATATACCTAACAAACAAACTAACTTTTGCTACTAACATACACAACTTACTACGAGTATATTGGGATAAACTTTATTGTTATCTATACGTACTTGTGAATCGATCCTTTAAATAGACACCCCTACGGCCCCTGTACTTTTGCATACATCCAAAAGTACCTACAATGTTTTTCGCACTTCTATAAACAGTAATTTTTCACACAAAAAATAAAAATCGCTTCCTAATGCTTTTTGCTCAAAGTTGCATCACATAACCGTTAAGTAAGCCGTAAACCGTAAAAAATAAGTTGTAACTGTGACCTTCAATATCTCTCTAACCTAAAGGGTCGAAGAAAGGTCTAAAATGATGGGAATAACATGTAACTTTCAACTTCTTTATGTGGCTTTTTATACCCATTACACATACATTTGTCCGAACTAAAGTCACCTTCTATTACTTAGTATTACCTGCACATAAAATTTTAATGCGCATTTTACATTTAGGTACCTATATAAAAACACATGTTTTATTGGTTCTCATAAATTGAGGAGACATTTTGAATTTTGAGATCTGTTAAGCTGGTACGAGTAAAATAAAAGATGACCACTTGTTATTCCCAGTAGCTATTACGAAATATGTACCTAATGCATGTGACTCTAAGAGATACGAATAGGTATAAATGTAAATGGATAGAGAGGAAAAGGGAGGTCAAAGAAGAGATGGATGTATTGTGTGAAGAATGATATGAAAGAGAAGGGAGTCGGTGATATCATGACGATTGCTAGGACGGGGTGGAAGAAGGGAACGTGTTGGGAAGACCCCAAGTATGGGATAGGGGCAGGAAACTGATGATGTACCTAAATATACATTTATAGGAAAATAAGTTAAAGCTCGACCACACAGGAATGGACAACTTAGGTACAGTCCGTGCCAAGAAAGATGAGACTTGGCGAGTGTCAGTATGGGGAGCTTGCGCAGGTACTAAGTGTACGAAATAGTTATCCATAATTTGTACATCTATTCAGAGATTTTTCGATGACATTGGAATTAAAACAACATACAAAAATTCTTCACAATATTTATTACATAATAATAAAGTTGGAGGTCAAATCTCATCTTTGGTGGCACGGTTTGTACTTATTATCTAACCGTTTATTGTTAAAATACAAATGAAGGGAACTCGAAGTCAAAGTATTTATTTCTATTAAACCATTTACATGCACTTTTGGATTGTCAAGGAGCCGATCAATAAGCCAAAAAATTGAATCTAGTTGCTACTACTACGTTCAGTTTGGTTGCTCATTATCAATTATGAAACACGCAGCTACTATTGTTCCCAAAGAAAACCATTACAAGTTCATACTGCAGGTATTTTATATTTACCTACTTCATGTAATTACAATTATAGAGTTCCCTTGAAACAATGAATGGGAGTGATAGGTACCTGTCAACAGTTAAGATAAAAACTGGCGTAGTATGACTTCATTTGTTTATTTTGGTACACTGCGCTACTATCGCGAAGTTTTTTGTTTATTTATTGCGTAGTATAGAGAGGTTGGCGAACAAACTATGCTGTGATAATGGAAAATGTGTTATGTTGGATTTTTCCTACTTAAAATATTACGTTACATCCGGAGGATACAATCATTAAATTAAATCAGCTATCAAACGATAAATATTTGGTAAAATTTTGTAGTAAGTTAAAACAATACTTTATCAGTTTTACTTTATCGTTATTATTTTTATCTAACTTGTTTCATGGAAAATTAAATAGAAATAAAAATAAGCGAAACACGCCATTTTCTTTTGGTGAATCAATATTATACAAGAACAGACATGTTTACTTATTATATTTTTATGTTTTACGCCGCTGCCATATTTTTATTTATAATTTGAAAATGTATTTGAAGTTGTTTGAGAAAAGACCTGTTTGTTTATTTATAAAAATAACAGGTTTTAATCTTTATTTTGTTGTCTTATTTTAGCATAATAATTTGCACCTGTCATGTATCAGTCAATTAAAGGTGGTGAAAAGATAAATTTGTCACCTTTAATTGCCTGATAGAGAATGTCTAAGGTATTAAGTTTGACTTAATACTCTTTTTTTGTGTAAAGTTTAAATACCTAACTAGTTCGTACCTTTATTGGCTATATTGGGCCTTTATCCTACTACTATTATAAAGGCGAAAGTTTGTATGTATGGATGGATGTTTGTTACTCTTTCACGCTTAAACGGCTGAATGGATCTGGATGAAATTTGGCACAAAGATAGATTATAGTCTGGAATAACACATAGGCTACTTTTTATCCCGGGAAAATGTACGGTACCCGTAGGATAACACATCAACTGTGACGCGGACGAAGTCGCGGGCAGAAGCTAGTTGGGTTATATTTTCGAGCCGTTTGGGGTGGAAAACCTCGGGCCGTGGGGTCCGTGCACCCATAGCCTTTTTAAGGAATTATCATTATTGACACTTCTCGGGTCCGTATGCCCTAGCCTTTTAAAGGAATTATCAAAACGGTCGGTTGACCCACAGGCTAGATTTTGCCTTGACCAGAGAATTGGCATTGCCATCCAACGTGGCAATGGCGCCAGTCTTTTGGGCACTTTCCCAGTTGACGGCGATGCGGAGGAATTTTTCGATGCCATATACTACCTAGTTAATATAAAAATATTGAAACGTTGACATTCATATAACATTTCTTAGGCATAGGTTCTGTCGAGCACCGACTTCACTATGTAGCAGAAAACAATGGAAATGCGAAAGTAGGTAAAAGTTATGTAAGACTTTAGCATGGCATTGACTTCAGCTGTTCGTTTTTATAATCTTTATTACAGTATTACTTACAAGCAAAAACTGCAGTTTTCATGTTCAAACCAAGTACGGTTTCTTTTCGAAATAGCAAGTTAATGGTTATTCTTAGAGGTGGTCGGCTGCTTAACAGGACTTTCCAGTGGTGCCTGAAAAATTAAATCCTGCGGCCTGGGCTTAAAACTAATAAACTAAGCGACTATACGCTAAAGGCGCCCAATTTGGGGTATGGGCCTCGGCCTAGGGTGTCACTGGAAAAGGACAGAGAAGACCGGGTTTACAAATTGTGTGTATTAAGTACGCAGTATAAATCATTTAGACTTAGGTGTATGGAAACTAACTTCTGCTCGCGACTTTTTTGACGTCTTTGGTTACTCCCGTGGGTCGTAGCGTGATGTTACATATAGCCTATACAATAGCATAGCATATTCCTTATGAAATTAGTGCATTTAAACAAACAAACAAAAATGTCTTTAACTTTATTATAGGTAGATAGGATATCGATTGGCTTTATATGACAACTTGTCTCCTCATACCTATAATAATTAAGCCAATTAATTGTCTTGTTTCTTCTACACCAACTATGTAAATGACGATGGAATATTATGACACTGCAACATAATTACACTATAACATACAGTATTTATGAATCATACATTACATACATATATATATTTATTAATTATTATATCAATATCTTATATAACCAATTGTAATTGCGTCAATTGCCGCAAAATAATTATTAATTAAAAAAATTGAATAAAATATAAAGTCAATAATAAGTTAAAAACGTTCCAATAATTAGGATATAAAACAACTTGATACTTTGAAAAATTATGTTTCGCAACATTGAATACAATGGATAATGAACACCGTTAATCAGTAGTATAATTCAAAAAATACATTGTTAAATCAGGATAAACTGCAATAAATATACTATAATAGTTATATTTATTTCTTGACATTATCTTTTAATAGATGATAATCGCTTTATTAACCTTAATGTCATTAATTTTGAAATGGGAACACTTGACATGCAATTATTTGATTGACTTCCATTGTTTCCATTCATCGTTTAGAAACAATAAACAGGTATTTTTTGTTTTTAATCCAGCACCGAGTTAAATAATTGATTAGTTCATTAGAAGCACAGTATTGGCAAGAAGTAGGTAATTGAGGATGAATTATGGTAGCGACATTGTTTATCAATGAAATATCCATTAATTCTTGGTACTTAGATTGCTAGTACTTTTTCAAAATAATATTTGGTCGATTAATACTTAGAAGGATTAAGTTACTGTGTGTTATGCACTCTATTGTGAAAGCAACAAAAGTCATGATTAGATCATACGGGGCAATTATCGATACTGTAGATGAGTAGAGGGAAAATCCAACAAAACGAGGGATGCATTATATGTTAGACTAGCTTCCACACACGACTTCTATGCGTAGATTTTAGAATTGAGTGAAAGTACAAAATTAAAACAAAAGAGATTTGTGTGCGAATTTCAGCCAATTCAGTTTAGCATGAAAGAGTAACACATACCTATCCAACTATCGTCACAAAATTTCCCATTTAAGTAGTAGGATGATACTCAGGACTCTATGAAGAATGAAAGCTGATAGAGATAATGATCATCGGAAAGAGGACATATTTCGTATTCCAATAAATTAGGATAAGGCTAGAAGTAGAAAAAGGAAAAGCAAAAAATCTCAGTTAAGCATGTCGAGAGACAAGGACTAATGAATGGAAATAGTTACTAAATAGGCATTAAGTGTTAGTCAAAGTTAAAGCATTTATTTTAATTAGACCATTTACAGGCACTTTTGAATGTCAAGAAGTTACAGTTTAAAGTTGAAGCTAGTTGCTCGTTCCAAAGCGTAGATCTCTATGATACTTTTTTCTTCAATTTGGTTTTGCAAAATCTTGGTTACAATATTCATGTTGCTTCTATATGTGAAAACAATGAAGGTGAATTAGATGTTATATTAGATGTCCCTCATTAAGTACATAGAAATGTATCAAGCTTATAATTATGTAAATCTGCCATAATCAGCCTGTATGTTTTACAATATACGTCAACGGCTATACAGGGTAATTTAAAAAAAAACTAAAAACGTTTCGCCTTACGAATGCGCAATGTGGGAAGGCCCATGAGATGTACTGATGACGTGGCAAACGATAATCGTAAACGCTCGGTAGGTACCAATAGATTTTCAAATGTATACCCCAGAGCCTTAAGTTGAAAATCGATTAAAGATTTCTAAGCGTTAGCGACTGGAATGTACGAAAACGCTTTGCAATCTTCACTAGATCTTAAACTTAAAACCAAGCACATAAAGTTGAAGATCTATTAAAGCCTACTCAGCGTTTGCGTTTGTCGTTTGTTACATGGCTACAGGCCCTGATGACGTGGCAAAGGTCGTGAGAAACCGATGGATGCGGGCAGCGCAGTACCGGTCATTGTGGTTATTTTTAGGGGATGCCTATGTCAAACAGAGGTCGTCGTGCAGCTGATTTGATGATGATGAATAACTTTTGTTTGTTGAGTTACATAACAATAACATAATAATTTTACGAATAAAGACTTTCCAGTTTTTGTTATATAGTTTTCTATATGTATAACACTTTTAGATCTAGGGCTCATTCTATCCTTGCATTCTTTTGGTGCCTTGTAGAGCTGGGGGGCAAAAATCTACGTATTTTTAGGAACGTTCACAATCTTATCTAAGTCTCAATCTATAAAAAATGACTTATTGTAGCTGGGATGAAATCGCGACTAAATTTTGAACGTTTTTAATTAAATTTCCATTTAGAGTGATCAATTCAAATGTTATTATTTAACAAAAATCATGATTAAATGAATTAAAGTTAGGTACCTACATATTTTTGTATATGGTTGTTTCTATTTTTTATTTTTACTTATTAGGTATTTTATTATTTAGCCTGTAGGTACCTAAATTTCCACTGCAGATAATAACTTGGTATGTTATGATGACAAACTGCGTAAATCTAAATTGCTGTTCCGTGTTTGACATCCTATATTTTAAAATTATCTTCTAATAACATTATGAATTACGATTTTAAGTTCACCTAATCTTTAAACGGTGACTTGTGATAACCCCGTGAGAAATATTTCCGAATATTATTGGGTCAATTACATTATTTTGCGCAAATATTATTATCGTACTAGGTATATGGTGCGGTATGAATTTCGATCATTGAGCGATCACTAGCCAAGTCACTAGTAGGTACCTATAATTTATTTAATCATTTTTGTAATTATGTTTGGATTATTTAATAGTTATTTATTTTGATTCCGTTTCTTCATTAAAACATATCTTTTGTTTACATTTATATTTTAAAAATAAATGACAATTATTATGTTTTTGTATTTATTATTTTTTGAACATCGTATTCTGAAATCCTTTATGTACACGTTTGTACTAATCAAGTATTTAGCAATGAGAAAATGTATGGATTGTACACTTACAAATAATTTGTTAACTGCAATAAATTGCTATGTCCAAAGCACGACATGCAAAGGGAATAAAAATAGGGCCAACAAAATTTTCCGAATGTCCAAAACTAATGTTTTTTATGTGGATTAGGTATACTAAATTGTGGAAATTGGATCATATTTTTCTGAGAATGTATCGTACCTTAACTATCATATTATTTTAAAATATTAATATAGTATTGTTTCATAACTTACATAAGCACATAAGACGTGTTTTGAAAGTCGAACATTAAAATAAATGAACAGATTGTTTTACTTTTGTAATATTACTGACTGAGTTTTTAAATGAAGGTTAGATGGTCTGTTGACTACATTATTGCCTAAAAGTACGAACCTCCATAATAACTTTAAAAAAAAAACAAAGCAGTTCTGTATATAGATAATATTATATATAAGTGTTCTGAATATACCATAATATATTTTATTTATGTTTCAGGCAAAACAAGCTCTCTAATAAGCATATCAGAGGCCCTGGTGCCTGTGATCTACTCGCCAGTGTACAGTAAGCTGTACCTGTCTACACTGTCCACCATGCCTGGCGCCTTCTACCTCATCAGCGCCGCACTCGCCGTTCCTGCCATAGCCCTATTAATGTAAGAACTTTATGATTTCATAAAAGTGGTTTTTAATAAGCCGTTTTTTGGTCAACTTTGCCTGTAGACTACAATAACAGAGGCCTTGCACCTGCTTTGTACCACAGAGACAAAGTTGAAATGTCTCATGTGCCTGTAATTACACAGACACCCATACCCTTCAAACCGAAACATAGTAACTCTGCTTTGCGGCAGTAATAGGTCCCCTGGACGAACTCCTTCACAAAGAGTACTACCAACTACACTACCAACTTTCTCAAACTAAAATAATATTACCAATTGTCAATTGTGCGACTGTGATTGGTTGTTGATTTATCAACCAACCAATAAGCAGCGCACGCGATGTTAATTTGTCAAATTATCTCTCGTTGGAGAAACTGGGGGTAAGTCTCAAATTGTGTAATCTATTTTTCAAATCTCATTTTAACAACAGCCAATCAAATTATTCTACATGAGATTTCGAAGTTCATTCCCCAAGCGTTTTCTCCTTAATGTATTTTTCATGTCTCCCCTTACAAGTGCCTCGGAGAAGAAGTCAGTAACCCCTCTGTAAACTTTTATCCTTAGTACCATTAAGACAAGGAGATACTCGTCGACTGTTCATTTATCAAAATTATTTTTAGAGCTAGGAGTCGGGTGAATGCAAGTCTGGCTTTAATGCAAAGATTCTTTCGACTGCAACGTCAAATATTTTCGTGCTCTTCTCATTTTTCTATCTTTAGTACCTAGTAGTAGAGCTCTTCGTGAAGAAGCTCATCCGAGGAAGTACCACCATACCTATTCCTGCCGCAAAGCTGCGTTTCTGTGTTTCGGTTTGAAGGATAAGGGTACCGGTGTAATTAAAGGCACATGAGACGTTACAGCTTTGTATATGGAGTGGCAACGTATTTGCAAGGCTTCTGGTATTGCAGATGTCTATAGGCAGCGGTAACCACTTAACATCAGGTGATCCGTCAGAAAGTTTGCCATCCAATGATATTAAAAAAAAAACTGATATGTCAGCCTACATCTCTGCCTAAGCCTTCTAAGAATGCAGGAGCATACATTTCATTGTACATTCGAAACAATATTGTTTTGCCAAGAAACAAATGCATAGCTACACGTAGCCTATGCAACCGGTGCGCCATTTCAACAGCTCAACAAAAAGCGACCTTGTGGCCGAGCGCGAGAGTTCGCCCTTACTATAATTTTGTCACCAGAGACCAATGAACGATTTCTAATCACAGTATCACTGTAGTAGCCTTGAACCGTTATCTATTTTCTATTTCTACACCTTTTAATTTGACCTTTAAGCCCTATGAAACACGGTGTTTTTTTGTATACTATTTTCGCTATGGAATTTAGAACCTTGAGTGGTACAATCATTGATCTTGCGAGATATTATTAGAATGTACTCTAATTGGTAAAATCTCGTAAACTAATTTATGTGTATTATTAACCCCGGTGACTGCTGTACCGTTAAATAAAAGTAATGGTAAATTGAACGGTAATAACACTTTTTATTCTCAATTTTGAAATGTTTAATGGCGTTCTTAAAGGTTACTTGCCTATTTTCTTTTATATTCATTTAAATTGATAAATACAGTTGGCTTAGCGATTGGATGAATTATTTTTAATCCCCGGAAATGTAAAGATCAGCTCATTAACTAACTTGTCATGGCAATATAAATAGTTATTTGTGTGTATATGTCAAATTCCAAAAAACAAGATGGCGATTATAAATAACAATGAACACGTTTATAATTATTCGGATTCTTTTATTAAATAGATTTGTAATCTCGGTAGATATTAATATTATCACATGGAATCTTCCTATGCACCAATTCCACAAGAATATTAAATAAAGTATTATTAAAGAAAAGAAAATGTTCCCCAATACTATTTTTGGACCCCTTAAATCAACATTTAGCAATTTACAAAGGCACTTTTGAATTGTCAAGAACTTATAAATACAGAAAGTTGAAGCTAGTTTCACGTTTTAGAACTCCTTCCAAAACGTAACGTTACGGAACAAATGATTCTAAAGTAATTAAAAAGAAAGTGAATTAAGTACTCACTAACAATCAACAACAAGGAGTTTATATTCTTATTGTCATGGAAACCTTTACAACCCACAAAGAACTTTTATGCAAAAATATTATTATTATGTAAATGGCACACAATTGAACGATTAATTACTGACTATAAAGTTGATAGCGAAAGTCTTAGGTTATCTTTCAAATTACTGTCCAGTTAGAATAGTTGACAGTTGAGAGATAAAACAAAGAGCATACCTACTTTATAAAGTATGAATACCTTATTAATATATTTAGAATAACTGGTTGAGAATGGCATTCGAAAATTCGAATTTTAAAATTTAAAACGACCAATTCGTATACCAACCTCTCTACTATAAATATACTACACTTCTGAATGTTGGTAGCAGTATGTATTCAGTATGTGAATTTTGAGACCGAGGCTCTATTCTCTTCTGACGGCAGGCATTAAAATATATTCAATAAAAAAAAATAGATTTCTTCCCCTCTAACTCTATCATTAAATCTATGATCAATATAGTTCTTTTAATATCTGCTTCAGGTTTATCACCTTTACGCTGTTAGTAATAAGGTTGAAAAGTGTTTAACCGCCATTATCCTCAGTTGTACCTATCTAGATGAAATAAAAAACCATGCAACTAGTACCGTCACTTGATACCAAATTCTTTGGTTGCATTTTACGACTTATGATGGAAAATCCATGTAATATTTTTGCCACATCGAATGGCTTTAATGACATTTAAAAATTAGCGTCTGCGTTATCTAATTCACAATCTTAAGGAATCCTGTTGAGTTAACATTTAAGTGGACCCATTAACAACTGTTTAGCAACCATTAATAGTAATTTATTGCCACAATATTTGACATTAATTAAGAAAAAAATAATTTGCATTATTAAAAGTTGTTTTGACAGTTGACACTATGACTGTTTTCAATAATCCACTGCGTAGCATGTTTCTAATTAATAAAAATGACATTTTGTGGAAACCAGAAACTGGGCACGAATCTATAAATCACATCACTTACGTAAATGCGTAAATCTTAACGTAGGGAGGTACAAACTGTTATATTTTTATTTATGTATCCTATTTAAGTAGCGAAGTAGGTACTGTGGCCATTTCGACGTGATAAAGGTGCCAAGGGTTCAAACTATACCTGATTTATTAATTTATTAAGGCTCTCCAAAGACTTATTCACTAATAGATTTAAAATAGTTACTTTAAAGTTATTGAACTATATTATTGTGATTTTTAAACGGTTTTATTTAGGTTGCTCTGTTTGTTTTATATTTTGTTACATCTCGTGGCAGCCTGTCAAGTCCTTATAATTTCAAATTAAGAACAACGTTCATCTCAATTCTTACTCGTTATGAGTAATAAACTATTGAAATGAGGTTCGACATGGCTTAACCAGCCAGCACCATATTTTTTTTTCTACCGGTGACAGTCTCCAAAACAGACATTAAAAAGTCACAAATTAATCCTACAGCAGTCTAACACTATGACTTGTTAGTCTCCATTTTCCTCAATCCACTTTAACGCTACTGGCAGCCATTCTACACTCATTGAAGTACCAATTTTCATTCAATGAATCAACAGAAAACCAATCGTTAATTAAAACCACCGTAAAACTCAAGGTTAATTAGAGTTCTTCAGAATTTTCATCGTGAATATCGGATATATTAGAAATGTTACTGTTTAAATGGGCAGAGCGAATTTTAGTTTCGTGCTTGTAATTGGGTTTTTTTTTAATGATGGGAAATCATTAAATGCTTTCTTCCGCTCTGGGTGGAGCGAAAGGAGTGTCAGAGTCTTACTGACGAAAACTCCGTGTTTCTCAATGCCCTCTGCGTTCCGGGGCTGCGGTGACTCTTTCGAACAGATTCCCCAAGCCTGGCAGTTGTAATTGGGAATATCTATAGCCCTTTGTTCTGGGTCATAGAGCATTAGTCCTTTGTCTTACTAAAACCATTTTATATTGATCATTACACGTGTAGTCAAAAGTACTAAGAACTACAAAGATATGCAAATCAAGAAAATCAA
The DNA here is from genome assembly GCA_932526535.1 of Caradrina clavipalpis. Classification (NCBI taxonomy): domain Eukaryota; kingdom Metazoa; phylum Arthropoda; class Insecta; order Lepidoptera; family Noctuidae; genus Caradrina; species Caradrina clavipalpis. Next base: position 8,050,519 of record OW052103.1, read on the forward strand.
GTTTGAACTTCATAGATTTTTTTAAGAATATTTTTTTCAAGCTTCCGTGTCAACGGATGAATGTGATTAATCAGTAGTATATATAATATAATATTATTTATGCATAATTTTCCCCACGCCTTCGTTCGCATGAATGAATGTCGGTTTACTGCGGGTCTTCAATTTTTTTGTGCGTATCCCTAATTATTTTTCTAAAATAAAAGTAGCCTAGGTTACTCTTTATAACATCAGCTATGCCAGTGACAGTTCTGTTAATATCCGGATTAGTCGAAACAAACAAACAGACAAACAAACAAAATAAAATAAAAATGATGTTCGGTAGGTACAATACAAGTTTTCATATGCATTTATTAAAAAAATCGGTTAATAACAGACACTTTGATTAGTTTAGTTCTATGTATGTATAGATATAGCATACATACACACATATATACCTATGGTATTGTGTATTGAAAAACGTATGTGTGCCACATTTACATTTCATATCAATCTTCCACGTTTTGATATATCTAGCTCGTAAATATGATAGGAAAATAGGAAACGATATGATATCAAATATGGAAAGATTGAATGTGGAAAACGAATCGAATCCTGCTTCAATCTTACTTGGCTTACGTACGTAGTCTCTTGTGGGTTGGTTTTTGACGAAGTTGACTGTCTGTCGAAGTGTCGATGGCATGAAGTCAATAGGTTTAATCATATACTGATAGAAAATAATTAAAATAGTTAGATAAGTACTGTAAAGGTTATATGCCACTGCAAACTGGCTGATAATTTTAAAATTATTTAAACACGCAGCCGAATTCCTTATGGGATTCGATATTTGAATTTAAAAATAATAGGCAATTTGTTTATGTTTTGTTTTATTATTTGGGCAGTTGTTTGCTCTGTAGAATGTGAGCACGTTAATGAAGAAGGCAAAAGAAGTAAATTTTGAAAGTGATTCTTTAAATTCAATTAAAAAGTTAGAGCCCTACACATACCTACACATACGCCTGGTAACATTGAATAAAAAAACCGGACATTATAAATTACCTTTACGAAAAAAAATTAACTTGACTTATTACTCGTATATTGTCCTGATTGTAATTTATGTATAATTTGCTCGTATTAATCTTAATTTTTTGTGAACATACTTTTCTTATTACACCACCTGTAAACTCAAGTGTGTTTTACAAAATAAACGATTGTTTGGTTGATAATGGTGACGATTCTCTTATTCACAAACTAACCTAAATTTAAATTATGTTCATCTTTCTCTTTCCATTTATTTCATTACGAAAAGGACAGAAGATAAAATTTTAGTTAAGTTCTGTCAAATTTAGACACTCCATAGATAATTTAGACGCGATGAAAAACGTGGCGACTAGAAACACGCCAATTTTCTTCAGGCGCTGTCTAATTTGACAGGACTAAACGAATATGTATCTTCAGTCCTTTTCTTTAAGAAATCGAAAGAGAAAGATGCATTTAACTTAAGTTTAGTTAAGTTTGTGAACAAGAGAATCAGCACCTATATTATTCATTAGTTTTTAGACCTACCAAAAACACAAGAGTAGGTCGATCTAGGGTACTAACTACGTTCCTACATAGTTTTTCAATGCGTTTGGCACTTGGCTTGTCGTTAGTAGAAGGATTTAATTTAAAATTGCACTCCCCACTAAATTCTTCAAACAATGGAATTGTGTACCAATAATGCATTGGTATACTGACTGGTTTACAGAAACAACAATCTACCTAGTAGGTACCTATAGCTTAGTTTCAGTATCATAAGAAAAACACTACGTCAAACATGTTTTTCTCAATACATGAGTAAGATACCGGTAGGAAATCTAGACGTTAGACTCTGACAAGTAACCTTTAAACGTAGAGTGATGATTAAGTAGTTAACATATTATTATAACGTTATTTAAGTTGACATTTTCCGTACCACGATTAAGCTTTATTATTAGCACAGTTGAGACTACTTGAATTTATGGTTCTCAGGTATTTTCTCAAAATTATCTACGTTTTTTAAACGTACCTACTTATATTTTTGATCTTCTATCTTTTTTACCTCTTTGATGGGTAGTTGGCTGGGTTTATTTAAAAGGTATATCAAATAATCACATAAACACACTCACACAAACAGCCAAACCCGAAATAACTATCTGTAGGCTATAGGTACAAATATTTGTTCCGTGAAGGAATCGATCCCGCGACAAGCAGCGTTGCAGCCAATCGTTCAGCTACTGCTGATTCAGCGCCAAGAGTTGAAAATCCAATAACTGAAATTACAAAGTAATATTAAAATGGTACTGTTTTAATATTACTTTGTAGTCTCGACCCGATAGTAGATACCTAGTAATAATAGATTATTTTACAATACAAGTCTAACCAAATGTTTCTTCTTCCACAGAGCAATTTTCATTCTCCGAAGAAATGACGAACGGGAGCTTACAGCTGCGTCTGAAGCCAAGCCAAAGGAGAACGAAATCACTTGTTTTTGATAAATATTTATTATTGTTAAGTGTCTAAATAAATTGTGACTTCTCATGCAAAATGTAGAATTGTTACAAAACTAAGTATAAAGTAATACATAAGTAATTGTTCTTTGTTGTATAGAAGCTCGATAGTGTTGTTCATGTTTGAATTGTTTCTGAATCGCGCTGAGAGTATAAGCACAGATTAAATAAGTACAGATACTTCACTCAGTAGAAAATTTCCAATACCTACTGCTATAATAGCCTACTCCGTCGCGTCAACTCGCGTCAGCAACCACTGCAAACTAAAATGTGCCTAAGTGCTCAAGCGTACAGTTGTGATCGCTTCGCACCGCGCGATCCCACAACAATCGTAGGGCCGCCTTTTCGATAAAATTAAATTAACATAACTTTTTATGTCTATGTTATTGAGAACTGTGAATATGTTCTGACTTATATGTGGCAGTTTAAAATTGTATCGTAAATGTTTATAAAATATTTTTTTTATAAATTGGTGCTGACTGAGCAATACCTCTAGATAAAACATAATTATTCCTTCTTTTACTTGATTTGCAGCCATCTACAACACATAAGGCACCAGACGGCATCGTAGGTAATGAATGAAACTATTAAAATTGAACAACGTGCGTGATGCGCTTGCGAAAACCGCACTGAATTTGGTTCGCAAACGGCCCGAGACCGCTCGGCCGGGCGGTAGGCAATTATAGCACGCAAGTACATAGAGTGACGGAGGCCTGGTATAAGGCCCACTTTCACCACAAATCACTAAACTATTAAACTAAACTAAACACTAAATGTATTAAAATTATCATTCTGTCTCTGTCACCTTCTAACAATGTGACAGCGATGCAATGATGTTCTAAATACGTTTAGGCACTAAATATATTTAGTGATTTGTGGTGGAAGTGGGCCTATGAACCTGTCATGTTTTTAAATAACGAAAAGTATGCGAAAAATCTCAATAAAATTAAGATTTATATAGAATTGTGTGTATTTTTATTTTATGTGCTCATACAGTTACCTAACTTGTAGATTCAGTACTGATCCAGAATCATATACTGAATCAACATACATACCTTTGTGACGGTTTAAAAAAATAGGGAACCCTAAAAACCGGTTATGGTTGCACTTTTAGCAGATTTTTTTACAATTAAAATCCTCCCTGGGCCATTTAGATCCATGTAATGTACCTATTAAATCGGTGGTAAAAATATTCGTGACATAATTTAAAAGATTTTATTTTTGCTTTTAAAAATAGAAAACATCTTTAAGAAAAAAACAAAGTTAACACGGAAACGAGCGTAATATCAGAAGGTACGAACCAAAGTACAAGAAACCTACTCATTAAATTAATTAATTACACACACATCGCATAATAATTTATCAATGTTTATTATAATGGCTTATTGAAGATAAACCAAGAGTCGATTGTCGACAGTTCATTGCCGTTGGGTTTTTGTCAGATCTTAGACCCTTGTCACTATGTACCACGACAACTCTTAGATGTGGGTACAGCAGGCCGTGTCACGTTGCCAATTGAGAAAATGCGGGTTTGGGATTGTAATTATAACCAACGAATTGAAATTGCCAAGTAGTACCTACATAGACACAGCTACTTACAAGAATTTGATGCCAGCAATAATTTATTATAATATACTTTTTTTCTTGTGGAAATCCTTATAGACTGCCTCGGGGAAGGCCGTGGGTTTGCCGGACTCCTATCGGCTAAAAACTCCACGGTGTTCCTCCAACTGTCATTGGTCGGAGCATGGGTGTCGCTTTGCGCATTCTTCTGTACATTCCCTAGGGCCTAGGACTTCGGTATCGCAAATTCATCTTAAGCAAGCATGACGATCAATGCTCGTGCTTTCTCAGTATGGTAAGAGGCCTTAACGTTGCTGTGGGCAAAGCCTAGCAAGGCCAATATCTATTTAGGAATCTAGCTCGTATTAACAAAAAAATAGGTGAATAGGTAGGTTTGATACCTTTTTTAAGGAAGGGAATCACTTTTGCTCTCTACGGAGCGGAATGGAGGTGTCAGACTCTTTCTGGCTAAAACCCATAGGCCCCGTTCCCACTACGCCGGACCGGCAGATCTGCCGAAAACCGGATGCCGGACAGAGTGTTCACATTACACCGGATACCGGAAGAAATTCACAGTTGAATTTGGACCTGCGCGCACAATGGACGACGAAATTGTTGTGTTGTGGTGGTATCTTAATAGAAGGCAAAATAAAAGAAAACATTGGGTACACCCTATTTTATTAAGCTTAATCTTATTTGAAATAAACATGATATCTACCGAATTACTATATTTTTTATTTTACCCTTTTCTGCGCGACTGTACCAGGACTATCAAGCTGCAGTATACACATATACATGTACTTATATTAGAAGAATGGGCCCCTCAAAAGTTCCAGGGGACGAGTGGGCACAGGGTGCGAATCTTGGGACGAATGGGCTCTGACCCAAAAACTCACCGTACTGTTTTCTTTCTTTTTCATCCAGTTCATCGAAGTTTGGTTTCAGTAATAAACATACTTCACGCCATGCTGCTAACTTTAAGTTTTTGTCTTTATAGACGTCTTCGGTCTTATCCCACAGAACAGGTCTCTATTGGACAAGCGTAATTAAAGTTTCTGCTTGAATATCCATGCTAAACGTCTACTTTTACCAGAAAATGCTAGCCGAATGACGTGAGTGGAACACGGGCGGGGCGAGGGGAGCACGAGCGGGGAGAGCGGGGGACAGATACCGGCACAAACTCGTTCACATTACTCCGGGCCCGGTCGTTTTACCGGCAATTCCTAGTGACAAAACGCTCGGTAAAAATGCCGGGCTCGGCAAAAATGCCGGACCCGGGATAATGTGAACAGCTTCATATAAATTGTACAGCCACTAGCCCTTCCGGCAGATTTACCGGCGCGGCAAATCTGCCGGTCCGGCGTAGTGGGAACGGGGCCATACGGGTTCTTTTTTGCATTCCAGGGCTTTTTTTTTAGAGATGGGAAATCATCAAATGGCCCACCCCCCGCCCTGGGCGGGACGGGAGGGAGTGTCAGACTTTTACTGACTAAAAACCATCTGTGTTCCTTCGTGTGCCCTTTGCGTTCCGGGGGCGCGGTATCCAGGGCTGCGGTGAGACTTTCAAACAAATTCCGAAACCCTACCAGAGGAACCTACCTACTATGCTTTCATGTGGCGTAGAAGTTCATGTTTCGGTATTGATTGCGTCAGATATTAGGGGAAAGCGGTCATCTGGTTTTCGTCTATGGGAGACAAACAAGGCTACAAAGAAATTAAAGCAATTGGATGGACATCGATGTCCTTCAGGGTTTCAGCAAATGAAAATAATCTGCGAGCTTCGTTTACCAATCCAGCTGCTAATTGATATCTTGTCAGGTCAAGGTTTGTATACCTAATAGCAATTTAAAGAAAAATCAACAGAGGAGATTTTTGTTTGAAAATCTCAAAGGAAACAGGTCGCAACCGCTACTGTAAGCGTGGGTCCTGGGTTCGATTCTCAGTCCGATCGAGCAAGTGTTATTGGGATTTTCCATCAGGAATTTCTCACTAGCAGCCCGGAGTTTGAAGTTGGTGGTGTGACACCCCCGTACAGATTGATAAAGCCGTTAGTACCGGCTGTCATTCGTAGATCTTTCAGTCGTTACGGATAGTCGGAAGCCGGGACGTCTGACAACCAGTCTTCCCAACGTGGCATCGTGTTGCTTTGTAACTAGGCTGTAGAGGTCAGATAGGCAGTAACTCCATGTAAAACACAGGTTTTCAGCTGCATCCTGTTAGACTGGAAGCCGCCCCAACATAGTTGAGAAAAGGCTAAGCTAATGGATAGGCACTAAATTGCATTCGTACGAAACCGGAGTGGGTTGCTACTCGCGGTTCGAAAAAAAACTACGCATAATACTTAGGTATAGCACTTCCTATTCATGTTCAATTATTAATAAGTAAGTAGGAACCTAATTATCACCTTTTTGTTCTTAAGAACCGACCTTATTTAAAGTCCTTGCAATCAAATACTTGCATGCCTAACTATAAGGATTTTGGTTCAAACAAAGAGTTATCTGACTAAAATTAAGTATGTGGATTAGATACTGGTATTTAAATAATGATGGACATAATTAGGCCATTTAAACATTAACAAATACCATTAATTTGAGGTATTATCAAATGTTTGTGGACGTGATTAGCATTTATTTTATTGACAAGGTTTCATTTGTTTTAAAGATTAGTTCCTCACTGGACTAGCAGACTATACGTGTTGCTGAATTTTTCAAGAGTTCATTCCTTGAAAATTTAACTTTATGGAAATGAATTAAGGTTTATTATTAAGGCGCACACTCGTAATTTGCAACATTATGCCAAATTATATTTTATATTTTTTGGGTTTATAATTTCAAGACAGTCGTACTTAGGTACCTTTATGTGTTGCTATTAACCCTGTAGGAATTACAAGCAATCAAGTTATAGATTCTTAGTGTTATTTATCACTCATGGAAGTCATGGATAACGTAGCTTTAGTAGCGAAAGAAATTTTCAGAATTGAACCAGGAGTTCCGAAAAAAGCGCTTTCAAACAAAATAAACAGTCTTTAGCTTAACTGCCTCGTTGGCCTAGTGGTCCTAAGCACGACTGCTACGCTAAAGGTCCTGGGTTCGATTCCCAGATCGAGCAAAGTGTTATTGGGTTTTTGTTGGTCTGAGGCAGCAGCTCGGAGTTTAGATTTGTGCCCGATTGATAGCAATAGGCCCGCCCCATATTACATGGGACCTAAATATGCCGGCGAACTGTGAGTGTACATCGGTTACGGACCTCTGCCTAACCCTTCGGGGAATACAGGCGTGATGGTACCTATATTATAGCTTAATAAGATTAGGTAGTATAGATAGCAATAAAAGAAGCATTTTCCTTATTCGCGATAACAACCAAATTGCAAATGGCGGGTCAACTGGCACAAATGTACCTACCCACATTTGACTAGGTACTCACTTTAGGTCAAGTAATTCGGCAGGTAGTTTATAGCCTTATCTTATAACTTTATCTTAATAACATCCATGTTAGGTACCTCAATTTGTCCGACTGTTTTGTAGTTTATTAAATGAAGTGCCATTATGTTGGATTATTTTTTACTAGCAGTTACCACGAAGCTCCAATTTTATTTCGGTACCTACCTATGGGTAATTTGAATATGAAGTTCTGTAAATTGCAGACGGTAGTAAGGTAAGATACCTACTAATATATAAACTCACGCCTTTTGCTATGGGGGTATGCAGAAACCACAGAACGCCACCTGCTTCGACCATTACATACTGCCTACTTTCGCCTACTAATACAATAAAGCTGGAAAGGTTTTTATTTGTTTAGACGCGCTAATCTCTTTCAAAAGTTCTTTTTGTATATGACAGTCCGATTCATAAGTAATAGTATAGTTATAGGCTATATAACATTACGCTCGCACGTACAGGAGCGAAGCAGTAAACCAAAGACGTAACTTAAAGCATATGAAAATAATCACACGGACTAATAGCTTGCAGAAGCTAGTTGTTTTATATCGCTCCTCGGTTCCGGTCCGGAAACCAACTTCGGAATTGAATAAAAACGGTTATGAAAAATAAAAAATCATAAGTAAGTAATATACTAATCATAATTTTATTCTATAAAAGTCACTATTTACACACACTACAAAAAAAATCTGTACAAAAATGCTAAAACTTAAGTTTGAAGTCTTTAGACGTTGTCTTGGTTGTTTGGGCCCGCGGCCATTGTTTCTTGTCATCAATTAACATCTTGATGTACCGCCCCTGTTGATCTGAAGGTAGCTTCACACCAAGAGCTTCACAATTCCTTATAATTTCTGAACATCCACGAATATCTCTGTTCCGTACTGTAACAAAAAAATAGTAGTATTTTTATCATCGTAAGTATGTAAAAGAGCATTAGGTTAGAATTCTTTAGTATTTTTATCACGCAACGTACTTTATAGGCTGTGATAATGGTAGGTCAACGTATTGTTAACTGGTTAATTTATTTATATAATATATTAAGCTTCCTATTATTAGTACAAGAGTAAAATTAGGCTGAAATAACAGATTATTTTTGTTGTTATTTCTCGTATGATTAAAGTTCAAGCCAGCTGTTGCATCAGACATGTTCAGCAAAAACTGCACGTATTTTGGAAGTGGGGCTATAGGTACAAGAAAGAACGAGATAGGAAGAGGCACTATCTCCTGAATCGGAGATGTCTAAATTTCAAAGTCGAAGTAAAATACAGTAAAATACAAATACAGTTACAGGTACTGTATTTTACGTTGTAGTTTTTTAGGCTACTATTAAAATAGGAATATTGAGGATGGGCGGATGGACAAATTGATGAATTAATGGATTTTTTCTTACTCTTCGACACTTGAACGGCTGAACATAATTAGCCAAAATTGAGCACACATACAGATATTGATCTAGCTGTGGTCCTGTGGGATAATTCAAAACTTTGGCTTAATTCAGAAATCTACGCAGATGAAGTCGGGGGCAGAAGCTAGTTGTATAATACATGTTTTTATTGCCTAAACCTAATTTCAAAGAACGAATGTCGAGCCAAAACCGTCCAACAAAGTCTATTCAATTAACCTTATGGAGACACGTCAGTTTGTGCGAAAGCTATTTAGGCAAAAGCCTATGGCAGATGTTATCATTTCTATTTTCCTAAGAGCGTCGACCCAGCTTAACGACCAATCTACTGTTATATGCAGGAATTATAGTAGACCCGGTTAAAATAAATAAATACACATCATAGGTACAATCACGCCTGTATTCCCCAAAGGGTTAGGCAGAGGTGTACCAAAGTACACCCACAGTACGCCGGTATGTTTAGGGCCCATGTAATAGGGGCGAGCCTATTGCCATCAACCGGGCACAAATCCTAACTTCGAACTGCTACTGAGAATTTCATAGAAAAACCCAATAACACTTTTAAATACAAAATAAATATAGTCTCTTTCTAAAGCCCGATGTGTAATTTTTAGGATTCCGTACCCAAAGGGTGCTAACGAGACCCTATAAGTAAACCTCCGCTGTCCGTCCGTCTGTCTGTCAGCGGGCTTTATCTCATGAACCGTAATAAGCAGAGACTAAAAATTTCCACAGGGTATGTAATTCTGCCAGTGTTGCCGAGTTTGTTCGAAAGAGTTACGAATCCAGAACGCAAAGGGCATTAAGAGGAACACGGGTGGGTTTTATTCAGTAAGATACTTACACCCCCTTTCGCGCCACCCAGGGCGGAAGAAGATTTCCCAACCTTAAAAAGAGTATGGTACAACAAATAAAAACGAAATAAAGGAGGTCCTCATTCGAGTTTTTTTTTGTATGTAGTGTTAAATATTGTACAGTGGTAGGAAACTAAATATACCGGCGAACTGTGGGTGTACGTTGGTACACCTCTGCCTAACCCTTAGGGGAATACAGGCGTGATGGTATGGTGGTGGTGGTAGGAAACTCTTTCTGTGCCAGTGTTAGTGGCACTTGGTCGGTTTTGTTTCCAGCCGAGTACTGTACTTATTTCGCTAAATGCGACCTAACACGTTTCGTAGGTATGATAAGGTCGACAAACAGATCAAGTAATTATTGTTGTAGGTTCACGAGGGCAGTTGATTAAGTACACAAACAATCAACATTATACAAAGCGATACGACCTACGTTTAAATTGTATAGTTACGAATTATATTTATTTTATTGAAGTTGGTAAGTTTCTTCTTTTTATATATGAGGTTAGTTTTGCTAAAACGAACCAAACAATAATTCTTAAATTAATTTCGTCACACCTATTTAATATGCCTTTTGTAATTATATTCTCCAGAACGATTTCAATCACAGCGGCTAATCTCAATGGTGACTAGCCAAGTACGCAGGGGATATTATAGTGCACAAATGTGTGCGCAAACACAGGTGCGGCAATCAGACACAACCGGGGAGAGCGATCAGGCGCAGGACCAACGGCTTTACGTGCTTGTGACAGGGGTGTCACACCACCGTCAAACTTCAGGCTGCTACTGAGGAATTCATTATAGAAAAGTCCAGTAACACATTTTTGCCCAACCTGGGAATCGAACCTAGAACCCTCCGCTTGCGGCCACACGACCAACGACGCAGTGACATAATACATAGGATATCATATCATTGTGATATAATACTGCAAGAACAATAAACTCACAAGGCCTACATTATAATAGATTTATTATATTGTATCATATAGGACACCGGGATCACAGACCTAACATAAACTAGTGCACACTGATAAAAGCTATTGTCAGTGAAGTAATTCAAGATAATGTGTGGAAAACTGACCCATTTTCAAATGTGCTACCCTATCAGGCTGTCGAGCAAAGCTTAAAGATGGGTGGTCCTTGGTTGGTCATCAAATGAAAGAGTATTACGTTTAGGTACCTACATTACATGTCTACATCATCATCATCATCTGCTGGGGCTGCGGGTTGTTTGAAAGAGATACCGCGCCCCCAGAACGCAAAGGGCACAAGAAGGAACATAGTTTCTTTTCTTTTTCAAGATGGGAAATCATCAAATGACTTCCCCCGCCCTAGGCGGGGCGGGAGTGTAAGACTTTTACTGACTAAAACTCATCCATGTGAAATTTTCATTAGCAGCCCGGTTAATAGCAATAGGCTTCTATTACATGGGACCTAAATAATTCCGCGAACTGTGGCTGTACATTGGAACACCTCTGCCTAACAGCCTCTCTGTGTATGTGTGACGTGTATGTCAAACACAACTTACATTTATAATTGAACAAAACTTGTAGAACAGCAACATACTCCATCATCATGTCATACTTCAGCAAGGTCTGCAGCAGCCTGAACACGGCGTCTTCATTGAAGTCTTTTAAAGCCATGATACTGAATGCTGTAGCTCTGGAAATAGGAGCATAATATTTTTTTTAGTATTCAGTCAGTCTTCTGCTACAAAAATTTGATACAATATCCTTTAGTTATATTATGATGTCTGAAATAAATAAATGATTAAAAACACTTGCAACTTTCTCTCATTGTATAAGCACTTTCTATTTTCAAATGAATAATTATTAGAACCTAAATTGAATAATGTTAATTACAAATTATTTTGAATTTAGAATCTCAATTATTTGAATATTAGACACAGTCTAAATGTTTAATTCTAACACTGCAGACTATCTATGTTTATTTCATAACAAATTATTCAAACAATAACATTAAATGTTTTTTTTAATCTGAATGTTTATTTTAAATAAGTCAAATGTAAATAGGAATGGACATGAATACTTACTTTTCTCCGACAATACTCAACAGAACTTCAGAATTTTCCAGGAGCTCATTGGCCAGCATCTGGTCGGAGAACCAAGAGCTTGCCCAGCATATGTGCCAGAAGCAGACCAGAGGATAGTGGTCAGACCACACCTTACTGAACTCTGTTACATACTTCCTAAAAATTACTAACGAAGCTTCTGATCGATTTAATACTGAATCTTGTATTAATTCTCTAAATATTATCCTATAAAAACTCCTTAGACTCTCATACTTTTTATACGAGATTGTAAGTATTGATAGTCCTTTTTCAGAATTACCCTTAATACATTCAGCTTTTGCTAGATAGTGTAGAAACTCCCCGTTTCTTTTGTACGAGTTAGGATCAACTTTGGAACAATAATTCTGAATGACAGCTACCATCTCTGGTCTTCCATTCATGCTGTAATGTCTAAAAAGTTTCTTCACTGTAGCATACGTGAGATATTTCTTACAGTCTCGACATTTAATGACTAGATCTTCAATGGTTTTGTGTTTGTTTTTTGAAAGCAGTTCTGAAAATTTCTCTTCCAAGTCTGTACTGGTCATTGAGGATACATTATTTGTGTCACTCGTGTACTTGCAATGCTGTATACTCGTCTCTGGGAGGTCATTTCTTTGAATTTTTGGAGTTCTATGTCTTTCAAATATTTCACTTGTGAACATATCAATTGTAAAAGTAGAGTAACCACTGCTTGGAGTACATCTTTGAACACGTTGCACATTATTTACAAGCCTTGCGTAGTTCAGAAGCTGCTTTGTCATGTACAATTTAGTTATGTTCATTGTTTACCGGAGAAAATAGTTGCCCTCTATCCCAATGACCTATTTGAAATTTTAACAACAGACGTATATTAACATGTATAAACTTATCTGGCTGTAATTCGTGTCTTGTGCTTCATTTTCTTGTTAGATTTTCCTTAAATACTAAAACAAAAGCAAATTACACTGGCATAAATATAAAATTAAACTGTAAACAGGTTAATTTTATCATCACAAAGCAAATTGACAACAAATCGTGTCGCGGTGTGAAGGGATTGACTTTGACATTAGAGTTGTCATTTGTCAATTTGACGTTATTTGATGATTATTTTGGGTTACTAGTCTCAATTTGAGTATTTGAAATAAAAGTACCTGTCATGTTCAGTTGTTACCTAATTTATTTTTGTGACTCTTACATAAACCGACGAAAAACATTGTATTACAATCATTTTAAGGGAAACTAATATAACTCTAGTACTACTTCTGCCATCTTGTGTCGAAAAGTAAGACTAGCTGTTCGAGATATAAAAGATATCTCAGAATAGCTTTGCTACCCGCCAGCAGATGTCACTAAATGTTCAGAAAATTAGTTTATGTACGTTTTCATTTATTCACTTTTAAAAACTTTTTCAGTAAGTACTTTAGTTTTCGATTTATTAATTCCATCTCTCAGCTAAATTCATCGTCAGCTGTCTTTGGATGACTTTTGCATTATAAACAACAATAATCAGATAATGTTTAGCTGGTTAGCCTTTATTGATGATTTTGATTACAAAACTGACACAAAAAAGCAAGTCAATAACAATCGTGTTATGTCTATCCATCGATATTCAATACGTGGAACGGATTACGAATTTTATCTTTCGAGATATCGTATGACGCTCTAGTTTTTTATTTTCCGAAGTGATTGCCGACAATGATCGCCTGTCGATTAACATACATCTATTAGTTGTTAATGCCAAGAGCTCAGCAGGGGTCCACGATAGACGCTAGTTCAAACTTACACGCCACGCTACGTGTTTCGAAGCCAATTTTTTAAAGACATAAATTTGTCGGCTGTTTTGTTAACAGAGAGTCGACACGTGCCTTACTTATTAAATTATAGTCAAGTACATTAATTTAACTTGGTAATATGTTTGGCTGTTGACTTATTACTTAAGTAGATACTTCGAATACAACATTTTTGGATGTATAATTAAAGTGGCAACCCTGAACACTATATTATATTGTGGGTTCACAAATGGGCAGGGGCAAGTACCCACCTTCGACATGTTTGCTTTTCGCGAAGGAATACATGGTGAGGCACCCTGGACTTATAATTATAACAAGTTTGAAATCACCACCATACCATCACCATCACGCCTGTATTCCCCGAAGAGTTAGGCAGAGGCGTACCAATGTACACCCACAGTCACCACCCCCCCGCCTTAAACGTGGTCTTCGGCCTGCAGTAGAACAATAATAGGTTGGTATCATTATTATCTTAGTTCGAAAGCACCGCAATTTACTCATTCTTTGTGCTTTAGAATGTAAAGAAAAGACAAACTGACATTGCCGTTGCAGTAGCACTACAAGCAACACGTCTAGGTTTTTTTTATACCACTGAAGGTGGCATACCAGCTAACGGCCCGCCTGGTGTTAAGCGGTCACCACTACTTATGCACACTTGCAACACCAGAGGCATCACTCGTGGGTTGCCGAACCCGTAAAAACCTCAAAACTCCTTTCTTGAAGAACCCCATGCTCACGGTGTTTCCCCATGCTTCATTTTTCAAGAGACTACCTACTCTCTTGGGAATACCTTAGTTTCAATTAAACACACTATCTACTTAATTTTTGATTGCAATGTAACACATGACACCTACGCTAGATAAGGCTTTTACATAAGTCACGCATGGAATAAATACATTCACTTTATTGATAGCCTAAAATAATCATTGATCGATTGATCACGCACTCTTATAACTTGATACTTGTAGTAGCTACTAAGCCAGTAGGTATACAATAAGCGTTCTCTTTCACTTTCTGCAAAAGTTGAAATGGAAAAGTTTATATGAAATACGTAGGCATTTATTACTGACTAGCTTTTGCCCGCGGCTTCGCTCGCGTTAAGAAGTATTATCTTTCATCCCCTATTTTATCCCTTTATGGGTGGAATTTATCAAAATCCTTTCTTAGCGGATTCCTACGTTATAACATCTACCTGCATGCCTTTCAGCCCGATCCGTCCAGTGGTTTGGGCTGGGCGTTGATATATCACTATGTCAGTCAGTCAGTCAGTCAGTCACTTTTGAGTTATATATATTTAGATGGCGCGTTGTGTTGAACGCGCGCCTCAAAGAGATGTCAGCTTAATAGACGGAGCCCGCTAGAGCCAGTGCCTGCCAGGGTTGCGGAGTTTGTTTGAAAGAGTCAGCGCGGCTCTGGAACGCAAAGGGCATTAGGAGGAACACGGATGGGTTTTAGTCAGTAACAGTCTGACACTCCAATCCGTTCCACCCAGAGCGAAAGAAGTCATCTGATGATTTCACATCCTTAAAAAAAGGGACTTATAATTTTTTATCTCTTATCACAGAGGAGCTAAGGTATGGCTAAATAGTGTTTTTGTTTCATGTTTTACAAAGTTATGGCTTGAAGTCCACCAAAGCGGAGAGGAGACGTGATGTCTCGTAAACAACTGATAAGATACTGTGTTGTGTTGAAATTAGGCGATGAGATGTGAAAATAACGCAAGCCAATTGGTTGTAGGTACAAGACATCTCCTCTTCTGTCCGCTTTGGTAGAGCTCGCACTTTAGACCAAAGATGGCAAGCGTGTAAGCCTAAGTAACTACTTAAAAAATCATTAATTGTACTTCGTCAAGGTTTTTGAGTTTACCATGTTATTAAAATAAAGAATTTTATTTTTGAATTTATAAACATCGATTCAAAGAATTAATTGACCACTGTATCCACTGTAGTTTCCAATACAAGCTAAATTTTATTTCACTACTTACCTTTAGACCGTGAAAGTACTCAAAAAAGCTTTTACTATAGGATCAACTCTGAAATGTGAAAAAAATCCCGTCTAATGTCCCCTAAAAAAAATTCACTGCCTACAAAACGATCACAATGTATAGAACAGCTGATTCAGCACACGCTACCACAAATCACCCAATAAATAAATTCGAGCAACCAACGCATACTATGCGGTAAAGACATTTAGAATTTACGACATTTATATGGTAATTCAAAAAGGGGCGCACACCGCACTTATTTGGTCAATTAAACTATGTTCTCTTAATTATTATATCAGTAAAACGCAACTTATTAAATTGTTTTATCTATGTGCTCTAGACGGGCGACCTAATTAACCACAGGAAGGCGCTGTATGCAGGTCGCTTTCAACTTTGGGGGAGGCCTATGTCCAGCAGTGGACGTCCTGCGGCGATATGATGATGATGCTCTTGACTCTAGTCTAGGTCAGAGGTGACAAAGGCAAAGTCGACTATGGAGTGAGCTTACCCAGAAGAAGCCTGTTCACTAAAAAAGTATGGTTGTATGCGCTCGGAAATAAAGACAAAGGTATTTAGTTTTCTTTTTTGTTTTCTTTTGAATAGCCTTTTTGATAGTACATCTGGGTGCACATGGTTTGTATCAATAAACTTTTTTCTCTCTTCCTTTTCTTTCTCTTTATTTTCTTTCTTTCTATATACTCCGCAGTATAACCTGCGTTCAGTGAAGTCTTTGGTTACTACTCCGCACCCGACAGTTCTTTGTTCTATACGTATAAACCTTCCTCTTGAATCACTCTATCTATTAATGAAAACTCATTAAAATCTGTTGCAGAAGTTAAAAGATCTAAGCATACAGAGGGACAGACAGCGGGAAGCGACGATCTATCCACAAACGCGACAACATTTCCTACAATAAAATTCTATTTATAGGTGTCTAAATAGTTACATTACATTACTGATGTAATTGAAGTTTAATAGTCAAGTTACAAAATGATAAGATGGAAAGTTCAACTTTAAGGTCACACAATAGTACTTATCAATGAATTTTACTTCCGACATAAATATATGTTACGTATTTAGTATTGTGAGAGAATACATGTATACCCAATTATCTGTTTGTCAAGTATAAGTATTGAAAGCCTGAAATATTACAGCCCAAAGGAATTTTAAAGGCAAAAATGTGGAAGAAGATCAAGACAAGGGTTTATGACTTAAGATGGATCAGGTTGACTTCTGAAAACAAAAACAATCGAAACTAGCACACACAAAGCTTTGATTTGATTTGCATTTTTTTATGGTTATATTCAAAACTACGAAACTACGTTATCAGTCAGAAACATAAGATATATTTAGTTTAAAAAAATGGGGTGGCAATGGCTTGAACAATAAAATACAAAAGCTTACAAGACTTAGAATCTAAGCAACATACCAAATAGCATTGCAATAAACAAAGACGACGCAGCAATTTTAGACCCTAGAAGCTGAATAAGAGAGAATTTGATCCGAAATTACTGGACATCTAAACTCTAAAGTAAATTCATAACAAAATCTTACTAACAGAAAACACACTTGGTGATCAAGTTATAACTTCACGAAATGTCATTCTCAAACACGTGGTGCCATTAGGTAATATTAATTGCACTTCTACCCACAGACATGCCGTTGTTTAGTAGTCACCGTCAACTAGCACACAATTAGTCATATTAAAATAGGATTAACACTTTCTCGACGTCACTAAGATCTGCTTAGTCGTCGCCGAAGATTAACATAACCAGTTTAGACAGAACCGTGAAATTTGTACAATGTTTATGAAGTGGTAGATGATGAAGCTTTTTGGAGATCTCCGTAAAATGGTTGATAATCTTCGTAGTGTTACAATTAACCCGACCCGCAGTCGGTAAACTCACAGTTTAATCGAATGAGTTATGCTTCGTTTCTTCCAGAATGCAGTTATCATTGTTAACAAGAGTTTCTGGGCAACCTTTATTAATGAAAATGTTTGGCGTCACCACCCCACCATTATGTTGTCCTATCGACGTTAAAAGTCTAAATTGTCCGTTACGAATTGTATGGTGTTTGTGAAACAATGGAGAAATTATGGCGTTTACGTGTAAGCAATTGTCGAAGCGTAGGTCTTTATTATAACCCGGCTATAAAATTGTTGTAATATAATATATTCGAGGAAATATTATTATGTTATTAATAAAAATAAAGCGTGGGTAGAGGAAATGAATAGTGAGATTGTAACGATATTACTTAAACTTGAAGAAAACGTAATTAGTTACCTGTTTATTACGATAATAAACTCAGTTGTGAAGATGGGCTTAAAGAAATGTATAAATAGCCAGCTTGCAAAAGTTAAAACAACAATTTTTATAAAAAAAAGAACAACATTATAGCATCACGTCTTTGTCATAAACTTAATCAATCTGTAGGCGACAAGTTCATGAAAATGCAATAAAACTTTAAGCCGAAATGAACACAATTTAATAGATCAAATAAAAATATTACATGAGTAAATTGCAAAAATAATAATGAAGCATGACATAATTGCAGTGGAAAAAAGATGACAATGAAATGCAAAAACCAAAGAAACCGATATCGGACTTTACAAAAAAAAAAACCAAAACCAAAGGCTGATTGGCGGATTCAGACTTGTAATAAAATTGTAACAGACCACTATGAGCAAGCGTGGTGATCAATCCTCGTGCCTTCTCTGTATGAGAAGAAACGTTTACCTTGCAGGAGGACAAAAATAAGCTGGTATTCAACTGAAACCAAAAAGATCATATTCATATTCATTTATTTGCATACCATAATATAACTGCCTCGTTGGCCTAGTGGTCCTAAGCGCGACTGTTACGCTAGAGGTCTTGGTTTCCATTCCCAGGTCGAGCAAAAAGCGTTATTGGGTTTTTCTATAAAATTTTTAGTAGCAGCTCGAAGTTTGGATTTGTGCCCGGTTAATGGCAATAGGCTCGCCCCCAATAGGGGGCGAGCCTATTGCCATTAATAACATGGGACCTAAAACATCCCGGAGAACTGCGGGTGTACATGACATTAGTACACCTCTACCTAACCCTTCAGGTAATACAGGCGTGGTAAAGATGTAACAAAAAGCTTACAGTCAAAAGTACAGTTCATAATAAGAGTTTATAATACCATCCAATAAATCAATAAACAAATTACTACTTACCTACTACTAAAGTAATACCACCAGGAACAACGAACAATGACATAACATTATAAGTTGAAACATAATACATTTCTAATTCACTTAGTTGGATCAAGTCTTAAATTAAGTTATAAGAGATAAAGCGGCAAGCGGTATCAACGTGAAATATTACGTTGTTACAATTTGATACTCATGGCGGTGCCGTATCAGTAGTAACTCGTTCCTTTTGTTGATCTTTATCTGACGCAAGGATTTCTTGATGATTCAATAAATAAATAAATTCGGGATGTTAGTATTGTGTTTCTTTAGTGATTCGTGGTACATTCATTTGATTACACATTGATTTTCTTTTGTCTTTCTACTAACGAGGTTAAAGAAAATAAGCTTTATTGCTGTTAGTTTTTAACTTATTTGACGAAACAATTATATTATGTTCTTTATTCTTGGCATGCAGTGGGCTTCCTCTCATAGCTGCTTCTTGTTGTGTTGTTTCTTCACTTGTTTTATTTCCAGCCTAAATATATCCAACTAAATGACAGGCAGTAGGTAGATGATTTTATGCTCTCCATTTTTTTCTTTCCTCTTCAAATTACTCCTTAATGTGGTGACTCAGCTAATTGCCTATAATCTCCTAGACTGCTAAATCCATGACAACAACTATTACAATACTAGATTTTCAAGTTTAGCTCTCGTTTAGTCCGATTTCCTATAACATTATCTTTATCTACCTGCTTCCTACGTTCCCAGTTCTGCTTAGAAACAGTGTTCTAGTGTTAAGAAGTTCAATAAACGTTAATTTTAGCTGTCTACTTCAGTTTTACAATGTGTACGTAACTAACACGCTTCTGAATACGCGCGTGTATTTACGTTATCTATTTGAATTTCTTTTATCGCTAAATTATGGTTCACTCGTTAAATTGAGCTTGTAAATGTTTTAAGATTTTCTGAATTCTTCTAGTGATGTGTGAGGAATAAACCTAGTCATTTCCGGACATTATTTTTATGTGTGTTTCGTCATTTCCGTAAAAATAAATGTCGGTTAATTTGAGTAGGATCATCTTTAGCTTATCTCTACTAGGAATCATTTCCAATTCATAAGGATTTTAAATGGTGATCGCTGTAAAAGATAATTCCATGCAGGCACTTTACTTTTCTTTAGTTTTGTGTACTCCATTCTAAACAAACTAGTTTGACAACAAAATAGATAAAGCATTATATTCTTGTAAACGCCCATACAACTATTAACCAGTATGAGAGGTAATATTTGATAAAAGATACTTATAGTTAGTTAGATATTATCTATTACACCAGTATCGAGTATCCTGTAGATACACAGAACCTCATTGAAATCGACGCCAACTTCAACATCAATCATTTTCAAGCTCAAAACATTGCGCATAATCAGTAAAGATTGAAATAACCGTCCATTTATCTACTAGACAACTATTAAGGCTGACTGTCACAACGCTTTACCCACAATGGCTTGTCGATGTAATCGCAACGGTTGAATATATCGATTAAAGATCGTATGGTCGATGGTACCCTTATTGTACTGTCTTCACCCCAATCATGGGAGACTGCTAAACTATGCCGCGTTGTAGATTGAACAAAAGGTTCTATAACATGCTTGTCTGCGGCGACATTATCCTATCTGGAGATTGTATTCTGATAACCGTATCGGCTTGCTTTATTTCGTATCGATCAAGTTTATATTGGTTTATATTTGAGTTGTTGCTTGTTCGCCCACGTGTGTTTTTAGGATGAATTTCATTTGCAAGTTCATGTTACATCATTGAAGTTAGAAGACAAAATATTTTTCGTCATAAATTATAGAAACTACTTACCAAAAAAATTGACAACTTGCAAATAATTATGGGAACTAAACTGCTTTATTCGAAGTTAATGGAGATTGTTCAAATCAAATCAAATTGCTTGTTGATCAAATTGTTGCTCTTTATTTTCCGAATTAGCTTTAATTTTCTGACCAACTGATCGTCTACTTGACAATTCTAAACTGCTAGCAAATGGTTTAAATGAAACAAATAAAGCTTTGTCTTTGTACCAAGTTTTTTTTTGTTAGATTGTTCTATCTTATCCCACTCCTGGGCAAAGGCCTCCTTCCACTCCTTCCATCCTTCTATTAAGTACTAAGTAATTGCAACTTAATAAAATTCAGCAGCAACAGATTGTCCATGCAAATCAAACAAGACGGAATCTAATAAAGCACACACAACCACCACTTACATTGGAATTTTCAGAACCCCATACTCCTTGGGTTACCCTGGAGCTAGAATTTCCCAGGTACCGACACCTGACTCTATGCATGAAGCATGATTTGTATGATTAGCCGATCGTATCACTGAGTGATTGTCGTGTGCCTGCCACGCGTTCGAGTCCTTTGCTATCGACTCTGCGATCTTGAAGGGTAAACGGGACCTTTTTGAGTAAGCACGTATCATGTTTACGTTGATGCAAATTTGTATTTATCTGTTGTCTGTTTAGTGGTATTTGTATGTAGCTTTCAAAGTTTAGTAGCTTTTATTAGTTGCTTCAATGTTTATAGTCTAGTAGCTTCATACGTTGCTTTAATGTCAATAAACAGTCCTTCTTCTTCTATACTAGATATTTTAAATTTATAAAGAGGTAAAAATTGATTCCTTGTCTTTATTATGGTATTTCTATGCAGCTTTCATAGTCCAGTAGGTTTCATTGGTTACTTTGATTTTATTAAACAGTCAATCTTCGTCTTACCTATTTCTACTAATATTGTAAAACGGTACAGATTGTTATTTATGTGTTTGTTACAAGGAACAATACAAGGAATAATATCTAAACGTGCTGTTCCGATAACAAACATTCCTTCATTGATATAAAGCTACACTATTGTTGAGTGTCGTAGGTTATGTTTTATGCTATTACAAGTTCCACAAGCTTTCTCACGGACGAAGACAGAAGCTAATATTTTAGTATTTTCTATAAGTGGTATTCAAAAATATACAAAAAGAACTTATTGTTATTTATATCTCTGATACTATAGTAACAATAATTACAGAAATTCCATTTCTACGTTTATAGAAATCTTCAATTTCAAAACGATTTCAATGTTATTAAATCAAAATAGTTGGCAGGTGGGAGTTATCAAGTGCTAATGGATACTATTTAATAAGAGGGTGGCTAGCGGCTGGTTAAAACAATGGATGGATTTATTAATAACATTTAGTTATAAACTTCCGTTTTTGAGTGTGATTGTGCGTCGTTTGAGGTACAAACTTCCCATTACTTATATTACAAGCATTGAAGTATAAGTAAAGTACTGGATTAAGAGAGATTAAGAGATTCTCAGAGTTGCCAGTCCTGTCAGGGTTGTAAAATTTGTTCAAAAGAGTCTCCGCAGCCCTGTAACGCAAATGGCATTTGGAGGAACACTGATGGGTTTTAGTCAGTAAGAGACTGACACTTCCTTCTTCCAGAGAGCGGAAGAAGTCATTTGATGAATTAACATAATAAAAAAAAACAATAGTTCCGTACCTTTAACGCGTCTGGCAAAAGTTATGGCTCACGGAAAATGTAAGTATCTGGCAATAATGTATGTCGATTTTTTAACAATTGTGTAAAAATTATATAAAAATCAGCTTTCACACTTGAACGTAAGTGAGTAAGGTACTTTTTCATCTAATTACTGATAAATGCCCCAGCTTTTTAACCGACTTCAAAAAAAGGAGGTTATCTATTCGACCCGTATTTAAACTAGTAAGATCACAAACCTTCTGAACTATCTATTTTCGAAATTGAACCCATGCAAAGGACGGAGGTCTTGGAAAAACTCAAAATTATCAAAAAAAAAAAAATGAGTATATTTTTTTTTGTGAAAAATATAAGTTTTTTTTTCTGTAAAGTTAAAACTAAAACAAACCACCAGTTCTCATTGTTGAAGAGTTAATTGGTTAACAATAAATTCACTCTATCTGCCCTGTTTAAAGAATCACTAAATATTCCGACCTTGGCTCGTATCATTTGGGGCATTATCTCTAATGTACTTATTATAAATCTGTTTATCTGCTCATAAATCTTTTTACTTTTTATCTCAGTCTACAATGTGTGATCTTTTTGCTTTATTAGTGTGATAATAATAACAGAACAGCCTTGTTTTTGGTGTGATAAATAGAGAAATATATTATAGTCCTCTATGGACGGTTGAATTGATTTTGAAATAAATTATTTGAGTTCTGACCTTTTGAAATGTTTTTCGTTAAATGTATTTTCAACCTAAGCATTTACAAAATAAAGTTTAATTTTGTATGAATGGAATACTGTTAGTGTTGCCCACTATAAATCGTCTGATGATGTAACTATGGGGTCCCGGAAGTGCAGATGTGTGGACTTTTGTGTAAATTCAATGAATTGTGGACAATTGGGCAGCGAGTATTAATTTCAATCTTTTGTTGGCAACACTGTGGTACTTAGGGACAGATCTATTTTGACTTTTCACTTTGTGTAGTGTCACTACACTTTAAGTTATTGTTACTTAAATATTTGTCTGTTATTTATTAGTTTGTACACATTGTCAGTTTGAAGTTTAAAGTTTGGACATTTTAAGTGTTCCTGATGCTAGCGTGTTTTTATAAATCCGCTAAATATTTTGTAAGCAGTTCTGGCATCTTGAAATAACTGCAGTTCATAGCTCTTTCTTTTTATAATACAACAGTAAGAGTACAGACAATTAATATCAATACTAATACTAAAATTAAAAACCTTACACCTCTTTTTTTTAACAACTTGTTTTGATAAAAAAAAAAGTTTTTCTTTATGTTGATGAACTCTGTTTTTCTAACAATAAATTAGACTGGATCATTTCCTTTTCTCTCTCTTAATATTAACAGATTTTTATTACTATTATCTACCTAAAAACACCCAGTACTTTTCTACCCTACATCGATAAACTCGTCACCTTATTACGCTCATGCCCACAAGCCTGTCTTCAACTGTCGCATGTCGTTTGGAATGTACAACATTGTGTTGATCCACGACTGTGAGGTCAAACCGCGGCGCGCTGTGGTCGCGGTCAATCGGGCGCAAGCTAATAATAGACCAGATAGGAACGAGGCGACAGCCAATTGATTGGAAAATAGCAAAAATAATAAATTAATTAATTAAATATTTATTATTTAATTAAAGTTGGTGCTAGACTGAACATAACAATACGTTTTATAGTAGATGATAGATAATAATGGACAGCCAACTGTATCACCAAAAGATTCAATAGTTTTGACCAGCCTCTGCCCGCGATCCTAAGCGCTGCTCTAGCGCAGCGGCTACTACACTAGAGGTCTTATGTTCGATTCCCAGGTCGAGCAATGTGTTTTACGGTTTTTCTATGAAATTCTCAGTAGCAATAGGCAATAGGCTCACCCCATATTACATGGGACCTAAACATACCAGCGAACTGTGAAATTAAAATTATTTTGTTTTTTGTTAAATCAATATCTGTATAGGTAGATATATATTATGTGCTAAACAGCTAATTCAGTTCAGCCGTTTAAGCGTGAAAGAATAACGAACAATCATCACAAACCTTCGAAGTTTTGGATTCATGATTATTTTGATGATACTGATGGTACGTAGATACTTATTCACTTTGATACTTTAATTACTTCAAGTAATTCTTACCAAAACAAAACACTCTCTTATGTCAATTTTCTTTTATAGTTAACGACATTAGTAAGAGAAATCTTGACGGTCTATCATGTAAGGTGCAACGGCTAGAATAAGACGAGCAATTAATAGGAAGTTCACCAAACTTTTAATGGATATAATAACAAGACAGATAATAATAGTTCCTATTAATTGTTCCCGTAATAAGTAGCCAGAAACAATTTGATTTATAAGTCAACTAAATGAATTATGACCGTACAATCACGGGACAGAGTTCCCATAAAAAAAATCTGTCTAATTATTTTTAATTACTGAAAATGTGGTCTCATTTATATTCATGAAACGGTGTTCGGTCAACATATTCTCGAATGGCGTCGTGGCGTTGCCATTTTGCCAATTAAGCGAATCAGTGCTCCGATCATCGTCGCAAATAGCATTTCTTAAATATAGATAGCAGTAAATTATCAACACCCATTACTTATTAGGTATCATTAACTGGAACACTTGGATGTACTTACGTGTTCTTTAGTTTGGATAGAATGTGTTTAATTTCAAGAGGCCTAGAACTTTGTGCAATCATGTACAACTGAAGATTTTCTCATACTAATGTAATAAAGATAAAGAATTTGTACCTAATTGTTTTTTTCAACTTCATTACACTAATCTTTGGAACTACCACAGTCGGATTGGAAAAAAAACTTTTGTAAATGAATCTTAGATTCATGAGGAACATTACGCTACGACTCACGGAAGCGAAGCAGTAACCATAGGCACAAGCTAGTTCAATATAAGAAAAATCATCATAAATAGCATATGGATAGATAAGAGGGAGAGTAAACTCGAAGAAAAGATGGATGGATTGTGTGAAAAAGATATGAAAGAAAAGGTAGTCGGTTGATGGGACGAAATAGAAGAAGGAATTTGGTTGCACCAAGTAACATGGGACAAAGACAAGAACAGCATCAATATAGTAGATATTGCTAAAATCTTACTCGAATAAAGAAAAAAACAGGAAATTACCGTCATAGAATGATTATTCTCACATTCGATCGAACTCAAAGAAAGCTAGTTGTAAAGCTCAAAACAAAACTTTCCAACCATGCAAACTTCATGAAAAAGGGGCCGTTAGTTTTCCAGATTAGCGGCATCTTACAGACGGACAGTATTTCACAGTGATTTGGTTAGCACGTCTTCTGATAGTCGGTCGCAAAGGCGCCGAGTGCATAAATTGTTTGAGAAAACAGACCGCCCACCGCTTCGCAAATACATTGCCATTAAAATGACGCTCGTGAAAACTGTTTGTACTGAACCGATACTAAAGATTTATTGTTGGTCCTTGAGAACTTTATGTCGCTGATGATTGGAAAACGAAATTGATTCTTGTGTTTATAGAATGCTGTGTAGGTTATTTGAAATTGTAATGTTCTGAATGATGTAAGGAGTAGTTTCGAGATCGTACGGTCTATTTTAAATTTATTGTTAAACCTTTTAAAATTCTGTGGAATGGAGACCTGGTGATCTGTAATACAGGGCTTAACCTACTTCAGACACCAGCTCCTCACAAAATAATACTGGAGAGGACGAAAGGTTTTTGGTGATAATAGTGTTATCATATTTAATTTTATGGAAACTAAAGGTTAAGTGATTTTGTGTGAGGAAAAATAACAGGTCGTAATTTCGTTCCCACTTCAGAACATAGGCCTCTTTCCGCACAGAGAAAGCATTGATCACCAAGCGCAACCCAACGCGGATTTGAGATTTCAGATGTATATCACACTAATATTAATATTATAAAGGCGAAAGTTTGTATGTTTGTCTCCACTTCACGCTCAAACGGCTGAACGGATCTAGATGAAATGTGGCACTGAGATAGATTGTAGTGTGGAGTAACACATAGGATATTTTTTATCCCGAAGAAACGTACGGTTCCCGTAGGATAATATATTTCGTATCATGCGTGACATCCAAGTTCTCCAAGTCACAAAGTGCAATTTTATGCACCCAACACCCAACATAGGATGTCGATCATTGGCCACCGTACCGCAATTAATTTACCATATCAAACGATTGTGATTGCTACTGTCTGTCTTGTTTATGATGCGGCACAATCAAAGACATCGATAAGATAAGAGTACCAAATCGATTACTTAAATGAACTTAATTAATCGATTTCCACTTTAAATGAGATTACATTGAGAACTGTGGCATATTGTTTCACAAAGATCGAGGCTTATCGATTACTATCTGAGAATTCGCATTGATTATCGGTATAATCGATGTATTCATTGATGTTGTCGATTCAAAGCAAATATCGGTAATTAATTACCTACTTAGGAAACTGGTCATGCCTTAAGGAGTGGTTGTTGGGAGTAAAAGTTTAAAGTTAAAACGACCTATTTACCTCTCCGTGTTGGTTTATTACTTCGAGTATTTTATGTGTAAAACATACAAATGCAATTAGATATACATTTTATATAATATTATTGAGCTAGTTCTTCCAAATTAAGCTAATCTATCATCGTCATCTGCTTAGCATTTTCCCAACTACGTTGGTGTCGGCTTCCAGTCTAACCGAATACAGCTATTCAGCTGTATTCGGTTAGACTGGAAGCCGACACCAAAACACACACACACACACACTAAACACACTGTAAACACTGGTATTCACCAGTGTTTTACGTGGAGCAACTGCCTATTTGACCTCCACACACAACCCAGTAACTGGGCAACACGACACCTCTTGGTTAGACTGGATGTCAGACTTCTTGACTCTTTGGCTTCTTGGCAATGAGCTAATCCACAATCTTTAAATAATTAAATTAATTACTACGTCTTACCGCCTACTTCAATTTGTCAAATGTCATTACTATCCAGCAACACCATTTCACTGAACGTCCAGAACTTATGCAAAGAATAGATTTATTTTGGCAGAATTTAACCCAAATATTTATTTAAGTATATTCCTATATTACATTTTATACTTTTTTTTTTTTTAAGATGGTAAAATCATCAAAAACATTTTATACTTGGGCTCTTTGGAAGATGCAGTTATCATATAGGCACATAGTTACTTTAATTGTCATTTATTTATACACTAATAGCTTCTGCCCGCGACTTCGTCCACGTCAAAGTTGACATATTATCCAACAGGAACCGTACATTTTTTCGGGATAAAAAGTATCCTATATGTTATACCACAACACTACAACCTCAGTACCAAATTTCATCCAGATCCGATCAGCCGTTTGAGCGTGAAGAAGAGACAAACACACAAAGTTTCGCCTTTATAATATTAGTGTGATTAATATACCATTGTTATTTGCATTTAATTTCTCTATATAATTCACCTTACAACTAAATAAATGCACGTTCTTTGTCAACGAACCCGTCCCCGACAATCGACGGGGCTCGTAAAATATTATTTTAAAACATATCTCAGCATTTCTCGGAATAGACAATGAACAATGTGCACGACCGCCCCAAGCGAGCGAACAATAGCCTTAACTTAGCCCTTAACTTTCATACGATTGAGTTAGATCTACAGAACGGGACAATTTATGTAGATATCTAGATTTTGTTATAGGTATATTGTGATAACTTCCTCGATAGCCTAGTAGTCCTAAGAGGAACTGCTACGCTAGAGGTCTTGGGTCCGATTCCCAGGTCGAGCAAAGTGTTATTGTGTGTTTCTATGAAATTCTCAGTAGCGGCTAGGAGTTAGGATTTGTGACCTCTTAATGGCAATAGGCTCGCCCCCTATTACTGGGACCTAAGCATTCCAGCGAATTGCGGATGTACACCTCTGCCTAACTCTTCGGGGAATATACAGGCGTGATGGTATGAGTTATATCATGAACTGAGGGACTCAATGGTATAAGACAATTTGCTGTTGAATCTACGTAACCTCACGTTTTTTCCTTGAAAGAATTGACATAAGCGGATAACATCCACATCCAGATTTCACCAACTAAAGTAGGTCCTAATAACGGTGAAAGAAATCATCGTGTCGAAACCTGGACTCACAATTAATATAAGTCTGAAATCGCCAATCCGCCTTGAGCAAGACTGGTGATCAATGCTCGTGATTTCTCTTTATATGAAGACGGCTTTGCTCTATAGTGGTATAATATTTTTTATTTATTAATTAAAGTGAAGGTATTTTGGAAATTTATTCCCTATTTCAGTTCCTATTTAATTATTTTTGTGAATAAAATTTTGCATGGAAGTTTTTCATTTTACGCGATGGAAAATACAAACAGGCTCACTGCTAAGAATTTATGAATCTGCATCTAACGTAGGTATCTATAGAAAATTAACAATGACATCCCGATTTGTTTATTATCTGAAGCGAACCTTGAAGCGACAGGATCGTGGTTTAGGATAACTGTGTTGGCAAAGTTATCAGATGGAAAATCGTGACCGTCGAGTTCAAACAGACTTGAGTTCTGCCGAATTGTGGCAAAGATAGCGCCTCTGCTTTTGACCGCATTTCATCTGTTTGAAGAGGTTTTGTGATAAATGAAGGCTGTTATTATTTAAAGAGGAAGTGGAAGTTTTATGCCTAAATATACCTACCTAGATTTTATAAAAGGAGTTGGCGTGAAAATTCACTAGATGTTATCAAGTTTAACGAAAAGATTCGAAAATTAAACAAATACTATCTGGATAGGTACCTTTATCGCAGTCGTGATCGCGGTGTGGTAACTATATCTATAACTTACAGTACTATTATATCACTTTCTGACCAACCACGAAAACTCTAAAAATAATTGAAATTCGAATCTTTTGATAGGTAGTTTATAGATCAATACGTCAGCACAACGGGGGTCTTAAGTACGATTTTTGTGACACACTTTCAAAAGTCGAAAAATGCTAGAATATTTTCAGTGCTTTGCTTGATTTCAGGGTTTAAAAGTTTTCACTTTAACAACTTAGTCAACAAGAAAAGTAGGTAGTCACATTAATAATCCTTCCTACAGACAAATTAAGTGCTTGCAGCAGGCAACATATTTACAGGCACCATCTTCGACCTAGCTATTCGTCTTCACAACATATTGCAACCTTTACACCCTAACTCATATGTTACACTGTGTGCACAAATATGGCAAAAGTCTAGACATTATTCCTTATGGATACATAGTGCATTTTTAGTTGGAAAATGCGATATTTCAATATAAGCAGTACATAATGCAGAGGTAGATTTAATAATAGTTCACTGGAGATATTATTGTGCACAAGCGAGTGTGCATTTGTGCAAATACAAGTGCAATTTTGGATAAGAGCAAATTTTGGAATAAAACAAGGGACACACAAGAAGTTAATTGTTCCCATTTTGCGAAGTAGATAAGTGATTATAATGATTTTTATTTCAAGCATAAGCTTGAGACTTACATACCTATGTATATATGTATATTACTGGTAAGAATTGTAACACATTTGGCACATTAAATTGGTGTGACGTAACTAATATAAATACTTAATCGAGAGATTGTAGGTTGGCTCGTTTTGACAAAAAGCTAAGTTTATTACTGAAAGCTTTTACCCGCGATTTTGCCCGCGTCAATACTATAAAACGTATAACCATAGCCTTTGGCAATAGAGTAGCTCCCTGTCAACTCTACCTCTTTACAATATTAGTACATTAGTTAAGGAAACATGAAAATATTTCAGTATTTTCTAATATATATAAAAAAAATATATACCATCACGCCTGTATTCCACGAAGGGATAGGCAGAGGTGTACCAATGTACACCCACAGTTCGCCGGTATATTTAGGTCCCATGTAATAGGGGGCGAGCCTATTGCCATTAACCGGGCACAAATCCAAACTCCGAGCTGCTACTGCTAATTTCATAGAAAAACCCAATAACACTTTTTGCTCGACCTGGGAATCGAACCCGGGACCCCTTGCACAGCAGTCGCACTTGCGACCACGAGACCAACGGGGCAGTCGGCGGGGGATTTTCTATGGCTCGCAAATAGTTTTATTACCTTAGTGAAACACACACCTAGAAAACCTATTCAGTACCTAACCCTAACTGCTTAAAGAAATATGCAAAAACGAGTACCTACTTATTTTCCAAAGCTTCAAAAGAAAGAATATGAAAGTAAGTAGTATACTACTATTTATGCTATTTACTGGTTTCCTAGGAAACCATAATTATAGGGTCCGTCAGTACAGTCTGTACGTGACATTGCATGCTAGTGTTAATTGCATGCAGCAGTACATGCAGCAGTATCGATTTTCTATTTGAAGTTGAACTAGAATTTATTGACTGCCTCGTTAGCCTAGGAATCCTAACCGCGACTACTACGTTAGAGATCTTGGGTTTGATTCCCAGATCGATCAAAGCATTATTGGGTTTTTCTGTGAAATTCTCAGTGGCAGCTCGGAGTTAGGATTTGTGCTTGGTTAATGGCAGTAGGCTCACCCCCTATTACATGGGAACATAGCGGCGAACTGGGGTATATATACCTCTGCTTAACCCTTCGGAGAATACATGCGTGATGAATAATTTAAAACAATAAAAAAAAAAACTTAAAAACTTTGCCACAGGAAACATATTTTTATAAATTAATTATATAGATTAATTAATATGTATCGAAAAGGCATATATTTACGTATTGATAACAACAGAAGAAGCTCTTAAATATAAGTATTCAAATACCTACAGGATTTTCATATTAATTACTAATTAGCATTTGACTTTTGATAATGCTAATCTTCTAAACATAAAAGTTAAAATGTTTTGGTCCAAATTCGCGAGTTTTTAAAACAAAATATTTAACACCCATAAAACGTTTATCAGTCACGACTTCTAAATTACTTTAAAGTTTTGATTGTAATGTTAATATATACCGCAGAATTATATTAGCATTAAATTCATATACATATAACGACTCGCTTATACAACGCTACTTCATCCGCGTAAATGTCGATTATTCGTGGAGTTTTTAATCTTTTTCTAAAAGTAAAAGTAGCCTAAGCTACCCCTTATAACATCATCCCCCTGTTGGTGAAAGTCCCATCAAAATCGGCCTAGCCGTTTCGGAGATTGGCCGCAACAAGCAGACATAGCAAATAAAAAACATAGCAAATATAAACTAAGTCACACATTCCCTAGTCACACATTACCTTCACTACAATTTAGTACACGCTTCCTTTTTATTTTATTTATATATCAACCCGTATTTCAGCTATTTTCTTTCTTTATTTTTTTTATTGATTATGTATCTACCTACATTTTTAATGTTTATGATACAGCTGGTTTACATCCGTAGCACGTCATGCACAAAGGTCCAGCTGAAAACCAGCGTCAGGCCCAAGTGGTCTGGCATTTATGCTGAACTGGGCCTGTTTGGCGCAGCCGTGAGGCACACAGTTATGTAGTTTTCTTTATTTTTTCTTTTATATTAAATAACCTTTTTGTTACTATATCTGTGTGCACATGGTTTGTGTCAATAAACTTTTTTTTTTCTTTCTTTCTTAAAAAAAAATAAGCATTTAGTAAAATTCTGTTATTTTGACAGTACAAACAGACACTTCAATTTTATTTATTTGTATATGTATATCACTTTAATATGAATAAAAAATCTTGTTTACCATTAACTTTATTAGTGCTTACCTACATAATTATTAATAAAGTTATTTTCTTTATTAGTTTGTAGTTAAGCTAAGTTATATCAGTCTACTGGACCAGTAAATATCCCAAAGTATCAATAAAAATAAAAATAATGATCTTATTAATTGCTTAATTATTTTAAGGCATGTTAATAATATCCGTTAATTTATAGGACAGAACTGTAACATAGTATTATTTATTGAATATTTGTGTAACAAATCATAAAAACAATTTCCGTGCCCGTTTCTTAATGGTGGACAATTTTCACTTAAGGTTTTCTTAGTTCCTATTTACAGTTTATTTTTTCTATTTATATTTTAATCTCTCAATCTTACTTAACAACTTCTAAAATGATAGTTTATCCAAACCCAAAACTTCATCATCTCTATCACATTAGCCGCAGGACGTCCACTGCTGGACATAGGCCTTCCCCACATATTTCTAAAAGGACCGTTTGGAAGCAGCCTGCATCCAGCGCCTTCCTGTGGTCTTAATCAGGTCGTCCGTCTACCTTGTGGGGGTGGGCGAACGAACCCAAAACTTATAAATTATAATCAAATTACAAAGTATGTCATCATCATATCAGCCTATAGCCGTCCACTGCTGTACGTAGGCCTCCCCCAAAGAGCGCCAACCATCCCGGTCCTGGGCAGCATGCAACCATCCGCTGCCCACCAACTTCTTTGAATCGTGGGTCTACCGTGCAGGAGGGCGCCCCATACTACGTTTGCCTAAACGTATGAATATACGTTATGTACAATTTATGACTTGTGTGCTTCTAGCATCAAAAAACTCGTCCGCATCGCTGTCAATGGGGCAAGAGGCCAAAAGACTAGCAGCATTGCCACTTTGTATAAAAATACTGATACTTTGACCCAAGAAAACGCCAGCCAACCCAACTATCAATTTGAATATAAATTTGCTTATTCATTTTCCGAATCTCTATTCGCAGCGTTCATCTCGTGCACGTCAAATGGAAATGAAGGGAATGCACCATAGCGGGACAGTCCGTGTTCATGTAAATGTATGTGTCGTGAACAGTTTTATGGTTACCCTCGTTATAGGACAATTAGCTGTCATCACCGCTTCTCACTCCGCGGAGATCGGATCGAGATTCGAGAGGCGTGGAGTTGCTGAAAGATTAAACTTTTTTTAAATTAAATAATGAAGTTGGTTGTGTGTTCGGAAACATTTATAAAAATAAATAATGAGTTGGTTGTGTCATCGGAAAACGTTTTGCCCAAAGATTATGTATGATTACAGTGCTTGCAATTCGACAACACGGTTGGCGTCGGGACTGACGATTGGCTGCTGCGCTGCGTGTCGCGGGTTCGATATCTGCATGGAACAAGAATTTGTAAGTGCACCCGCGATACAGAGGAAATTGAAACATTCTATTATCATAAAATGTAATTTTATTATTTGTGATTTCTGATAAATTGCACCGTTCCAAAAAAATAAAAATGTATAAAGATACTGTAATAAGGGTTTACTAAACGACAAGGTTTATCTTCAGCTTTCAAATTAAAAACAACAGGCTTAAAATTAAGAAAAAAAAACAAAAAAAATAATTAAAAACAAAAGAATGAAGGGCAACTCCGCCCCGTCCCTATTCAATGTCGCACGGGCGGACCCGGCGGGCGGCGGCGCTTCGGTGGCGTCATCGCGGCGGCTCCTCAGATGCTGTTAACGCGACTTTCGCGACACATCATCGTGACAGGACACTTCTAGATGCCCTAGCTAATGAACTCGTACGCTAGGAGGTCTGACAGCCCATTTATACGTAGGTAAATAGGCGATGATAGGAACTTTATTATAACTTTCAAAGCTCTGTCTTGACAGCTACGTACTTTAATGGCAATCAAATAAAACTTTATTTCCGGCTGTAATTCCATGTCGCTTAATTATGTTGACTTTTAATTTACTGTGCATTTTTCGGTAGGTAAAAGTACCTACTAATGAAATCGAATAACTTTTACAATGGGATGAACTCCGAAAAATGTATTAAGTTATTCTTCACTTTGTACTTTTTGAAGTCGGTTGTATTTAAACCTGTGTTTAAACCCACTTCAAAAAAGAAAGGAAATTATCAATTCAATTTAATTTTTTTAAAGAATTTTCCAACTGTTTTGACAAATGGCGGAGTTCTAAGATAACAAACAAAATGAATACAACCGCAAGAAAATTCACCTTTTATGAAGTCGTTTAAAAAAAATGCCATGTCTTACAAAGTTGTACTACGACACGATTAAAATGTAAAATAGAACAGCTGATATATATTATTTTTAAAGTCAACTTGTATAGAGACTAGATTAAAGGTTGAGTGATACACAGTAATTGAAAGCTTTCGACCTACTTTACATCTAGCGTCACTTCCTTTGTCACAAACAGTCACAAACAATGGCAATTTGCAACGATTGTAAAACTTTCGTCACTGCATTAATTAGGTATAATTAAGAAGTTTGTAGGTTTTAATAACAAGGAGTGAATTTAAAGAACAAGGAGTGATGCTTTCATGTTGCAGTTCAATTAGTTTCCAGACGTCTTCGACAATCCAATTTACATTGGATGTTGGAAAATAAGGGTCAGCTAACAAAGCAGCAAAATACTCCAGCAGATTTTATTTTGTTACTTGAAAATGTACTTAAAATATTTTATAAATAGAGTTATAAATTGAGTGTTAGATATAATTCCCTGCGACATTTTTTATCTTGCACACATTTATGCAATTTTCAACTATATTTCTTTTCCTTTTTAGTTTTTTGTCATTAAATCAATGAAAACTGCTCCTGTATTTGGCAGCTCTGCTTATGATGACAATTATACTAATGGAATATCCACGATTTGCTAGGCACACAGCCTTAAATTTATCTATCTAGCGAGTACATAATATACTTACCCGAGATTTACGAAGATTATTACAATAAAAACGATAGTAAAGTAGTAGATTGTTATTGTTAAGCAGTCAGAGAATTGTAATTTAAGGCATTAAGTCCGCCTTTGTACTTTTTGTTGCATAAAGTTTAAATAAATAAATAAATATATGAGAGTTTTGTTATAGTCAAATTTTCGACTTCTTGGTATGGTATCGACATTTTTTACCGAGAACAACTAAACAGTAGTAAACCATCAAGACCACTTCAAATGCAATACCCATCTCTAAAAAATTAAGCTCACCACAGTCGCCACCACAAACCGCAGCTAATGGCTATATTTAGCGATCAAAAGCACTAATAAGGTGTTAGAGAATTCGGTAACGAATGTGATAAATGATATCGCTCAGTGTTCGATTACCCGACGTGCCTGCGCCCGTGGGGCGTGAGAAACAACACGTCTTTGGGCGATATCTCGAGTTCCAACCTACTCGTGTTGGAATTGGTGTGTTCTTTCTTGGTCCTGTGAATAGGACAAATGGAAATTCCTATTGGCAAAACAATGGGGTCTCCCCCATTGCTCAGCAGTGAGAGAATACCGGCTGAATAAAAAGTAAAAATAAAAGCAAGATAATTATTGGAAAGTTCTGTATATTACATGGAAGTAGGAAGATGTCAAATATTTATCAAGGTGAAAAAAAAGAAATAAAAAATTTTCAATTTCACCAGTCAGGCTAATTTTAGAATATACTAATTGAAGCCTATTATAATTTTAATGATATTTAGGTTGATTTTTGATGCATATTATTATGCTTGGTTTACATAATATTTTATTTAATTATAAAGAATTTAATTGTAACTAGAATAAGTGTCCAATAATGAATATTTAAACCCAAGAAAGGACATACGCCACTTTTTAAATCGCTACTTCCTCTGCATCCACGATAACCGACATTCATGCAGACGAAGTCACGTGAAAAAGCTAGGTAATTATAAAACTAAAATGTAATACAGTCACCTTTCATATACCTTTCATAAATATGTAATTACCTGATTGAAAGTTGTCGCTGCCGCGCTGTCTTGGTAGTACAACCTACCCATGGTACAAAGTGGCATAAACCGTTTTATCCACAGAAACGCTAGTGAGTCCACCGCTCACGTGTCGAGTGACGATCAATTATTGCGGCCAAGTAAGACTACAAACAACTTGGCCGAACAACAAAGGGATTAGTTTACAGTACAACTAACAGGAAGGAATCGACTGTGTTGACACACTGACCGCTCTAGTGTCACGTTATTGCAAACGTTTGTTTTTTATTTACTTAACTATTTCTGCCGCAACTGCCTCGTTAGCACAGTGGCCCTAAGCGCGACTTCTACGGTAGAGGTCTTGGGGTTGATTCCAAGCCAAAGTGTTATAGGGTTTTTCTATGAAATGCTCAGTAGCAGCTCGGAGTTAGGATTTGTGCCCGGTTAATGGCAATAGGCTCGCCCCCTATTACATGGGACCTAAACATACTGGTGAACTGTGAGTGGGTATACATTGTTACACCTCTGCCTAACCCTTCGGAGAATACAGACGTGATGGTATGTTATATTAGGTTTTGCCACAAAGTTGCTGTGTTCCGGTTTATGGGGTATGGGTGCCGGTGTAATTACAGGCTCATGAAACATTTCAATTCTGTCTCTGGGATGGCAACATATTTTCAAAGCTATTGCAAAAGTATTGCAGATTAGCATCAGGTGGGCCCGGGCCATTAGATTGCGGTGTCACCCGCGATCAGTTACGCCTGAAAAACGCGCTGAAAACGAATGTAGTTACTTAATCAGATTCTGTAAACATTCGTGGTGGCTCAGTGGTTGAGGGCCTTTTATTCACAAGGTTGTGAGTGCTAAATCTGGCAAGCACTAATGGCCTTTTCAATTAATTATGTACTTTCTAGTTTATCTTGGGCATCACTGACATTGGTAAACGAAAGCTTCGTCAGGAAACCTGGACCTATTTTAAGTTTGAAAACGACAATCCGCCTTAAGCGAGTGGGGTGATTAATGCTCGTGCCTTTCCTGTATGAGAAGAGGCCTTTGCCATGAAGTGGGATAATAGGCCGGTTGTACTAGTTCGACGAATCTATTTTTAATAAACCAGCAGGTATGATGAAGTCATAAAAATATTTGTAGGTTATTTTGCACAACAGCTGATAAAGTTTCGCATGTTACACTCATATTAATTTAATAGACAAGAAACAGTAGACTATAGACAGAATGAGGTCAAAGTTCTTTCTCCTAGACTTTGGTCTATGGAAATGAGTGCAATGACCCATATTTGAAACGTCTCATTTTCAGACACGGTTTTTCGTAATGAAGTAAATATTTTAAAGGTGAGTTATTAAGTGTTAAAGGACTTTGTACAGTACTGGAAATTGTTGTTTGTATCCGGTTTCATTTTTATGGAATTAGGTTTTCCTATAGTTAATTTATTAACCTACTTACTTATTATTCTACTTCTTCTACATAATACCTCTCATAATACCTCTGCCTAACCCTTCGGGGAATATAGGCGTGATGGTGGTTCTACATAATAATATTATACCTTTCCCCATACATACTCACCTATACTATGTAGCTTTAACTTTGCGATTAACTGACAGACTCCGTGCCAATTCCTATCTGTGGCGATATATTTAATTCTGTTACTAGAACCATTTTTTTATGAACGGTGTAAAAAGACAACGTAATCGAAAGTTCTTTTTACACAAAACTAAAAAAAACAAACAATTGGTTGACACTTCCTGTGACCGAAGAGCTGGCTTTTATTTTGACCGAAGGCTACATAAGCTTTGCCATTCAACGCTGCAACGCCGTTGTTCTTTTAGGCACATTTTTAGTTCACGGCAATGGAGGAAATTTTTTATACATACCTAGTTTATATTTTATTTTTTAAATAGGTAATAGGTTTATATATATTTTTTTAAATGGGTTATCTTATTTACTAAGTGTGCAACTAAATAAAAAATCGTTTTGAATATTATTTTTACACCTAAAAGCGATTAGCAATGCCTATGGAGATTTTTATACAAAGACGTTTATGCGTATTAGTTTTACATATATTTTATTTTTGCAATAAAATTACGCAATAAAATATAATTTATTGTCAGGTGTAAATTAAATAGAATAACTTAGCGAAGAAAACCACACAATTGTAATAAAATCTTAAAGTATTAAATTACCTATTAATGTATCAATGAGTGCTAAATTTATTTAGTTACGGTGCACATAAAATCACGCCTACGATTGGCTAAAGCTGTTTTGTCAAAATTTATTTGTATAGAATAACTCTTAAAAGTTTTACTTTTGTTATACCTAGTGACTGTAATGCCATTTTCACGTAGGTACTTAACATAAGTTCAAAAATTAATTAGTAAAAAGTTAGATTTTATGCCATCAAAATCTCCGTAAGTTTACAAGTATGGTTCAGGAGAAAAAAAATGCGAAAGTGAATTTGACACCTTTTACGTATTCAAGTTAAATATACAATGTATGGCGTCTTTGGTGTCTTTTTGGAAACCTTGTCCCACACTAGGAATTTCTTCTGTGTTATAGGCGCGTTTACAAACCGATGGTCCCTATTAACAATGTTAGTTCTGCAAAAAGACTACTGTTCAGTAGTGCAGTTTAAAGTTTGTTTTGACGATACAAAAGTTCTTTGCAACCGACAATATAAACTAAGAAACTGACAAAATATGATGATTTAGGATAAAATAAAATATAACCTAAGATAGATATTTTTATTGTGATTATATTTATAATTATTTTCTATAAAATAAAATGTTACGTAAGATAGATAATTTTATTGGGATTATATTTATGTAAACATAACCCTCCTTCTGTCGTAGTCGGGTAAAAAAGTGAAAATTGGTGAAAATGTATTTCCGACATTGCTAATAAGGACCATCGAAACATTTAAAGTCACATACCTACACAAACAGCCATATGACTTATTTTTTATCCAAAGCTTTCTTTTAATAACATATTTATGCTGACAAATTCCTGACGGGCGTACCGTTTACAGCACGTGTCTACGTGTGAAAGTTATAGCATGTGTAACAATCGTGTACTATTAATTGACACGTGTGTTTACGCTTCTGCTACAAATCGGAGGTGTTAAGAAAATATATTCGTTAGTGCGCCTATTGTGCTGTGGTCATTGACGGCAGGAGCTCCTTAATTAGGCATCTAATATTTATTGCTCTTTTTTTAGATGCTTTTATTTTTTTTGACCATAATTGTAAAATTATGGTACCTTTTTGGTTTCGTTTTTTCAAATTAATTACCTAATTATTGTTTGTTAATTTTGTTAGTTATTTTATGCGAATGAGCATATAAAAATATTTCTGTAGGTATGTATTTTATGGTACTTACATTTGTAAAAAAATTGCTAAAAGTTTTGTCACTTAGACTGGAAATTACTAAGAAAAAATTTGTACAATAAATCTTTAAAAGTTAGAGCTCGTAGAACTTACAAAGTCATATTGGTTGCCTGTCAAGAACGTAACGCTCTGGAATAAGGTTCAGAATCATTTAATAAATAAAACGTCTTGATACTACTTTATTATTATTTTATTTTATTAAACTTTATGCACAAATGTAAAAATACACCGTACAAAGGCGGACTTAATGCCTTAGGCATTTTCTACCAGTCTACCTTAGGGTGATGCAGAGACAAAACATAGGAGGTGCAAGAAAGAGGGAACAGAAACAGAAAATTTACAATATAAAATATAATAATAAATACATATATACAGGAAATTTTTTTAACCAGTGCGTAAATTTTGCCATAATAAACTTCAACACGTTTTATTAAACACGTATATTTTATTTTGATATGTCTTAGTACAAAAAAAAAGTTATCGCTTACGAAACATGTATACTTAAAAACCATATTTTTTATCAGAAGGAAAAAAGAAAGAAAGAAGAAGGAAAGAATCAGAAGGTAGGTGCGCTGTGTACTTTCCTTCTGTTGCTATTAAAAAAAAAGTACTAGGGAAAGAAACTAAAAGTTATCTGTGTATTTAGGAAATAAAACAAAACACTGCCAGGAGTTCGAAGTTTAAAACTATACAGAAGTTTAGAATCTGAAATGAGGTTTGTAAAGAAAGTAAAAAAAGTTACATTATTAAAACGACAAAGATCGTTTGAGAGGAAATTAATGAAGACTTTGACAGATTGACGGGAAACGAAATACTTGACGCGACACGAGTGACACGACACGATATGAGTATACCTTGCGAAATGACTCTATATTGGCACGAGTTTAATGTTCTTAATGAGTAGAATATTGAATTTCACATGTTCTGTCTATTACATTGTCATTGCCAATGACAATAAGAGTTGAATTCGAAATTTAAATCTTCAACTGAATAACAAGTCTTAGCTTACAGCAGTCTTTAGTAATCGAATGATGTTCTTTTTTTAAATTGTATCTATGATTTTTAAGAGCAAAGTAGTTTTAATAGCGGTTTGTATTTTCTTGCTACGTCAAAAGGAGGTTGACATTCATGAAAGGAATTAATTTCCATTTTACAACGAAAATTGTTGAACTGTGCATATTTTACACCAGGAATTTCGTCGGTAGATACTAGGTACATAACATAGGTGTGCGTCGCGTACCAAAGTAAAATTCTAGTAGAATTTATGCCGGTTCATACGAGAAGCGGTCATAGTCGACGACAAGGCGCGTTAGTGTTAGGACGCGCCGCTCGACAACCCGACGCGAAGAGCACGCGGAAGGCTACTTGCACGCATTCGATCTAGTGATAATCATAACAGTCCCGAAATAACACTTAAAACTTTATGTTTTTTTTTTTGTTTTTGTTTGAAACATAGACACGACAGACGTCTGGTTTTTTTTTAGTTTGTGAATGAAATAGTGAATGATTTTTCCAGTGACCCGTAATTGAAAGGTTAGTATGTTTTTCCATAAATTAACATTGTTCAAAAAAAAAAATACGCTGTTGAAAATTATCAATGGAAATGCGTTTCCGATCGCTAGCTCTATGTGCAGAGTTCAACGTTTAACCTTAACCCTCTAACGAACACAATACCGCGTCGGAGAATGTATTTACATTTTCTCGTAGTTATGAATTAAAATTAATTGACAACTGACATTTTTAGTAGCAAATTTTACTGATTATCGAACAGTGATGTCTCTAATTGAAATCTCACGAGAAGTGGCGTGTAATTAGCATTAAATAATAATCGACAAAACTGTGAACTGTAACGTAGAGACGATTAAAAGTCTATCATATTTAATTAATTAATAGGTAGAACTCATTCATTAAAATGCAAATTTATTCAAACGACTTATCAGCAAATTGACATGTAGTGGGTATCGATATTTCCAATCGATAGTTTTTATCGAATCGTTTTTTATCGATCAGCTGTGTGATCGATAATGTTTACGTCAATTTCCCTAGCTATAATTTTATCGTTGGTTTTTTTTAACGGTTATTTGCTTATTAATCATTCCCTAATGAATGTAAGCACGTTCGGTTTTTTGCACTTTTTGCTAGATAAGACTTAAGTGAGATGTCATGACTTTAAAAGTCGTAAATTGATATAGTTATCATTGACATTGTCATTTCTGATGACTTGAAGTATTTCTGGTCAGGACTAAAGGACAATGACCATTCACGATTTCGGTAAAAAAAAGTAACGATCAATTATTTTTTTTGTTATGTTATTAGATAACAATAAAGTGTTTATGACGTTTGTATTGTGTTGTGGTATTTCATTCAATTCTATTTTCAAAATACAGACGCAGTATATACCTACTTCCTACTATGGAACCATTTAGTTTTTTTTTTCTTTATCTTTTTTTTATACGTAAGCACAGATATTTCATTCGGTGATCTGAATGAGTTGACTAAATTGAAAGGCTGGGTTTTTTATGCGTACCTGACTTTATGACATCAGCAAATGGGTTCCAACTAACGGTTATTACGAGGCACAGTAACTTTGGACTTTAACATAGTACATACTTTGTCTCGGCAACCGTTTATGGATAGCTTGGTAACAAACTATCGACGTTAAGTTGATTTAGTAACGGCATAATATTAAGTAAATAAATAAATAATACCAGCCTTTTATTGTCTGTATCACCACAGGTATCACTGCCAAGGCCTCTTCTCATACAGAGAAGGCATGAGCATTGATCACTACTTCTTCCTGCTCAACGCGAATTGCTGATTTCAGACTAAAGAGCAGTAAATCTACAAAATTTTGGAACGATTGCAATTGAAACTCAGTCTCAATCTGTCTGACTCCCCGTTAGCCTAGTGCTGCTAAGCGCGACTGTTACGCTAGAGGTCTTGGGTTCGATTTCCAGGTCATGTAAATATTGTTATTGGGTTTTTCTATGAAATTCTTAGTAGCAGCTCGGAGTTACGATTTGTGCCCGGTTAATGGCAATAGGCTCGCCCCCTATTACATGGGACCTAAATATACCGGCAAACTGTAGGTGTACATTGATACACCTCTGCCTAACCCTACGGGTAATATCTACTGGCGTGATTGTATAGATGTATGTATGTCAATCTGTCAAAAATGCCACTAATTTAACTAGTTTTTTTTACATTGACTGTCGCTGAGATGAGATTGCGACTAGAACTTGAATGTTTTTATTTAGTAGAATTGAGTTTCATGTTTCTTAAGTTACCTAAGTAGATTATTACAATTTACATTACAACAATAAAATATTGCGTCAACAGTAGAAATACTTATTTACATTACACCTTACTACATAAAAATGTAACATTACAATTCTACAAACCACAATAGCTACTGTTTTATGTTAGTACAGTTGCGATACTAGTATCATCGTAAACAAAAGCTTGTTTATATTTCCTTTTCTTCCGTTCCCCACTACCAGTAAGTACTTATGTAGTTGTTAAATAATTTCTTAGCTCTCACAATTAACACTTTTGTCGCTGACGTCACCGCTTGCTACCATTATGAATCATAAACGTAAGCATTTCTGCTTAATTAACATACTTCGATAAAACTTGAGTATATGAGTATATGAGTTTTTAGTAATCCTAATGAAGGTACTACAACTTAGGTTTACGCACTTTAGTAGGTCATTCAGCAATATTAGACCGAAGTTGTAAATTATTCAGATAAACTATACCAATATTATAAAGTTGAAAAGTTACTCTGTTTGTTTGAACGCGCTTATCTCAAAAACTACTGGTCTGATTTGCAAAATTTCTTTTGCGTCATATAGACCGTATATTGAGGAAGGTTATAGGATATATAACATCTCGCTACGACCCATGGGAGCGGAGCAGTAACCAAAGACGTAAATTAACGGGTGATATAGATGGGGCTATACATTTATAAGTAGGTACCGTAAGTGTTTACGTTACCGGTATCTTATTCTTAGATGATTATTTAATATCACTAGTGATTTAGGGAAGTCAAAAAAGAGGGATTTCGTGAACATTTACCTTGCTAAAGTGGCTGTAACTCACGTTAGTAGGGATGTGGATAAAATATCACGTTGTCGAGTGTTCGGAACAAATGTTTTCGATTCGTCAGCGTTCGTGCAGCGGACGAGCCTCCTGGCAATGTGTGCAATCACATTTATTTCCGTCGAGCGCAGCCCTGCAGCTTGCATTGATGGGAATCGATCTGTTGCTCTTTATTAACTGAGTTTTGACGCGACTTTGTTTGTGTTGATTTCGGTTTATTTCTTTTAGCAAGAAAGGTCAATAACCCGTTGCATTTTAATGAAAAGTGTTTATTTTGGAAAATCCAATGGAAACAAGGTTGATTTTATAGTAGATCCAATTAAAAAATGGGTTGACTTTAGAACAATTAAAATGACTATGGGTAAATTTTAGAAAAAAAAATTGAAAAAGCGTTTCTTTTAGAAAAATCCAAATAAAAAAGTGTTGATTTTAGAAAAATCCATCTGTAGTACACCATCAGATTTTTTTAAAAAATTGCACTTACTACTTTACTAGCTTTATTATTAGGTCCCAATTTTGTACACACGTCGTCACACCAACAGCTTTCATAATATCATATAAACGTTTCCATTAGCCGTTTGCACTGCAGTGTCCTGTGACATGTTTTAGGGCCGACCGATAACGATATCGACGGATGGTTTAACTGCCCGATCGTGTGATTTTTCTATTGGACCCGCTTGCATTTAGGTCGCTCAGTTACGATGCAAACCGATAAGCTGCGGTAACTGTGATATGAAAGGGCAGGTTGCGTCTGCGCATTCGAGCGTGCTATTGTTGATTTTGTTTTAATGTTTTCAAGGTTACTTGGTTTTGTTTTTTGTTTTTGGGGATATTTGAGAGGTTAATGGAAATGTTTCTTTTTAATAACTAAAAATGTTTTTTTTTAATAAATATTTTTTGAAAAATAAAACGACTTTATTCAAGAATAGTATTTCAATAATTAAATAAGATTTATTTATTATTTATTTATTTATTAAACACTAACTTGAATTAACAGTTAAAAACCACACAAGATTAAGAACCCAAAATTGTATACGTGTTTTTTTTTTTGTTTTTCGGTTTAATATAATTTTTATTTACAATAATTACTTATAGTGCCTAAATCAACGAACTTATTTCTTCTGTATACATATTTATGTACTTATAACCTTATTACCTTATCTAAAAAGATTTGATATAAAAAGTTTGCATAGATATTTTCCGTACAGTATTATATTTCTCATGCAATT
Organism: Caradrina clavipalpis; assembly: GCA_932526535.1. Taxonomy (NCBI): domain Eukaryota; kingdom Metazoa; phylum Arthropoda; class Insecta; order Lepidoptera; family Noctuidae; genus Caradrina; species Caradrina clavipalpis. The sequence goes on from OW052103.1 coordinate 8,095,183, forward strand.
AAATGGACTAATTAGTTAATTAAAAGCGTGTTCTTTTTATAAATTTTCGCAGATTTACTAAAAATTAATTCATTTCTTAGTTTATAGTCATGTTTTACTAATTATAATGTTAGACATCTCAATTTTGTCTGTCTGTTCCCGCTGTCTTATTAATTTATTAATACTAGATCATATTGATCCTAAATCCTATATTGATTGGTTCTAATGTATTTTAAAGCTTAATAACACACTTTATGATAAACTAGCTTTTGCCCGCGACTTCGTCCGCGTGGATTAATAGTTCCCGTTCCCGGGGGATTTCCGGGATCAAAACTATCCTATGTCCTTTTTCGGGTCCCAGACTATATCTGCACAAAATTTCATTGAAATCGGTTCAGTGGTTTAGGCGTGAAGCAGAGACAGACAGACAGACAGACAGAGTTACTTTCGCATTTATAATATTAGTACAGATAAAACTGCCTCGGTAGCCTAATGGTCCTAAGCGCGATTGCTACGCTAGAAGTCTTGGCTTCGATTCCCAGGTCTAGCAAAAAGAGTTATTGGCTTTTTCTATGAAATTCTCTGCAGCAGCTCGGAGTTAGAATCTGTGCCCGGTCAATGACAATAGGCTCGCCCCCTATTACATAAGACCTAAACACGTACCGGCGAACTGTGGGTGTACAGTCATGAGCATCAACATGTATACACCTAGCAACATTCTAAAGCAATTTATTTCCCAAGGATTGATTAAAATTTAATGGTGTTATGAATGTTGCATTATGTATCCCATGCTATTATGAAATCGGTCCTAACTTAACGTTGCAACCGTTCATTTACTAGAAAATCGCTTTTTAACTTTGCCAAGTGTAAACGTATTTATGCTCGTGACTGTACCTGTACATTGTTACACCTCTGCCTAACCCTTCGGGGAATACAGGAGTGATGGTATGTTTATAATAAATCACAAATATCCTTAAGCTAAAAGCTGTCTGTTTTAGACATGCTACTTTGAACCTGTCTCTCCATAAGTGAACTTTTTATTTATAAACTCTTTAAAGTTAGTGATTAATGGTTCTCGTCCTGCTGTAAGGCAAATACGTTAATTAGTAACTATATGTTAACGTTTAAGTGACAACGTTTAGATTTCGTTTCCTTGTTTGGTTAAAACATAAATTCAAATCGACCTCAATTTTGTTTTTTTTTATTTGATTTCGATTTATTTAAAAATAGTGATAGTGATGAAGTTCGATTAAAAATAAATATAGATGTAAGTGGGCGTCATCAAAAATGTTTTTTAAAATTTTTGTCCCGCGACTTTTTACTGCGTGATTTTTAAGGATCTCTTATTCGTTTCATAGTAAAATCTTATAAATAGGTTGTGCTAAAGACAGGGATAACGTAATAGGAAATTACGTTATCCGTGTATTTAGCACAACCTGTGTTCTTAAAAATGGATTCCTGAGACCAAATATGACAAAAATAATCTAAGTAGTTAAGTCCCTTAACTTCAATCTTGTTATTTTTAACATGTGTCAACAATTGCAACATAAAACCAAAAATGCATTACACAACTGACATACGTCTATATTTTACACAAGAATGTAATTTTAATTAACGCAATGCTACGAGTTATTTGTGTAGTGAATTATTTTTAGATGAACTAGTTGAAGATTAAAATGGTCAAATTGGACACGAGCAGATTACGTAACGAATGCGAAGAGTTTAATAGTATTTATAGTGCTAACGACATTGAACTCTTGAGAGGAAACGGTTATATTTCTTGCAATCTGTCAATATTTTTTTCACTAAAAAGTTTTTACTCACTGTCGCTGTATCTATGTCGTTTAGTGACATTTTGACACTGGCCGGAAAATGTTATTATTTCTTTTCCCGGCATTTATTATGGTTTAGGAATTTTATTTCTCAAAAAGAAAGAAAAACTTATTTCTAGTAAGAATATATTTATTGGGTTACACAACAAAAATAAGTTAGATAAGTACACTACCGGAAAATAGCTTAAAATTGTAAATCCGCTAAAATGTGATTTTTAGACATATTTGAAACAAAACTTGGATTTTTGTTTTTTTACATTCCGAGGCAATTTGTAAGCTGCTGCTGCTGTAAAGCTGTGCTCATTCATACAGAATTCTCCTGGTGTAATTTGCTCTAGGCGCCCGCAACGCTATGCCATTTGCTTGTCTAGTTCTGTATCTGTTTTGTTATTTGTTCATTCTATATTCAAATCGTTTATTTTTATTTGATTATCGCTACTAACTTGATAAGTGCGGTCCGTTAGAATACCAGTTGTCATTTATTTATCTGACACCAGAATCGATCGTCGTTTAAAATGCAATGTCAATTCACTGATCAATCGTTAACCAATTACTTACCCATTACCAACATTTCACGCCATTAAGCTGTGCTTATTCGAAAATTATGATTGCATTCAAAGTTTACTTAGGTACTTACATCTATTTCATAAGACAAATAAAATAACATATCATATCCATTCATAATAAATTAATAAATTAATTATCGTATTGTATTCCCCGAAGGGTTAGGCAGAGGTGTACCATAAGTGTCGACCGAGATCTCGGTCTCGGTCTCGGTCTCGGCATTCTCGGCTACAAATCCAACCGAGAAATTTGTCTCGGTTCTCGGCTAATTTCAGCCGAGATTCTCGGTCCTGACCGAGATTGTAACTTTATTCGGATCGACATTTAAATTTCACCGCGCACGGCCTCGCGCCGCAGCGCGAAGTCCATTGGTGTAAGTGCGTGAGAGAGCTGAATTGTGATTGGTTGAAGTCCCGGCTGGCGAACTGCGGCCGCCTTCGCTCCGTTCGTGCAGTATTTGTAATTGTTTATGTTTACAATAGTAATGAATGCAAGTTTGTTTAAACGCAGTAAATTAAAATAAGTTCTTTTAAGTGTTGTGTTGCTACTTGCTGTGATTACTTGTTGTTGATATTTATTTAAGTTGATAAATTACACTGGCTTGGTGAAAGCAAGATACTACCTACCTACTTATAGTTTTGCGGTGGAATATAAAGCGGGTAAGTTGTTTTATATAAATTAAATAATATATATTACAGAATCATAGGGTTTTGTGACTTTATGCGTATGTTATTTTGGTGAAAATACGTAAGGGTTGTTTGTCAATAGGTATAGAACTTGAAAAGCTTTTTGCTAAAATCGGATACGTTCGTAGGTTAGGTACCTATGTTTCTTAGTAAAATTAACTGAGAATTGTTTTGATCAAAATATTGACAACTTATTTTCTTTTAAACAACAAACTTATCAGGTGCTATTTATTTTTTATTGTGCGGTTTTGTTTCGATTTAATGTGTTTAATGTTTATGTTTACTGAGAAGGTATAATATTGTATTGTTGCAGGTGAAAACTAAATATGCCTAAAGTAAATCCTATTTGGGAATATTATGAAAAAAATATGGTATTACATCCATCGAAGGCTATTTGTAAGTTGTGTAGTAAAACGGTGTCATTAGGCAATCCTCAGCCCAAACATCAGACTATCAAAGGTTTGAAACTGCATCTGTCGAAATATCATTCATCTGAATATGAACACTATGAGAATAAACTAGCTGAAATTGCTCACGAAAATAGTTTGAAACCGGCTATTTCAAAGCCCGTGCGCCTTAATATTGATCATAATGATAAGAAGCATCAAGCTACTATAGAACAATTAATATCACATCCGCCTTCAGCAAAATGGCCGGATGATCATCAGATTGTCAAACGAATTGATAAAGCAATTATGGATTACATAATTGTGGACATGCAACCTTATACTACAGTATCAGGAGAAGGATTTAAACGTTTGAATTTCGCTGATCCATCTGGGCCAAAACGTTATAAATTGAAGTCCGAAAAATACTTTCGCAGTCAGTTAATGCCTGAAACATATGAAAAGGTTCAAGCCAAAGTGGTATCTTTGTTAATGGAAGCTGATTGGATAAGTTTTACTACTGACATATGGTCAAATCCTACAAAAACTTGTTCGCTGCTGAGTTTTACTGCCCATTTCGTTCGAAAAGAACAGCGCCTTAAAGTGGTGCTAGCTGCAACTGTTCTGGAAGACGACCACACTGGCGATTATATAGCAGAAAAACTCAAAGAAATTGCTGAAACTTACAACATCGCAACAAAAGTTCACTTGGCTGTACGAGACAACGCTCGCAACATGGTCCGCGCCACTCGAGTAGCTGAATTTACATCGTTGGGTTGTGTTGCTCATACTCTGCAGTTGACGATCCATGATGCCGTTTTTTCGGTCGCAGAAGTTGAAACGCTGATAAAAAAATGTCATAAAGTAGTCGGCCATTTTCACAGGAGTGAACAAGCTCGAAGACATTTAAGTAAATTTCAAAAAACCTTAAATTTGCCTGAGCACGCACTTTTTCAAGACGTCGAAACTCGGTGGAATAGTACCTACTTAATGATGGAACGACTGCTTGAGCAAAAAAATGCTCTGAACCTATACCGTATTGAAAAAGGAGGCATACTAGAAATTAACAGTGATGAATGGAATTTGATGAAAGATATAGTGAACGTTTTGCAATATTTTTACCAGGCCACGTTGGATATCTCTTCCGACTCGTCCTGTGTTTCAGTGGTAATACCGTTGGTGGCAATGTTAAACGGAAAATTGGCGCCAACACAAAACATTCAGTCCTTTAATGACCAGGAAGATGATCATGAAAATGAAAATCACGCAGAGACGATGAAGAGCAAGCTACTGGATGCACTTAATCAGCGGTTTTCATTTGTTAAAAATTGTTTGCCACTAGTTACTGCAACACTAATCGATCCACGGTTTAAAACCAAATATTTAACTGAAAGCGAAGTTAATTCAGCCAAGCTTCATATTATCGAGACTCTCACTCTCAATGAAAATGTGGCATCAGAACCTCGTGAGATGACGTGGGCATCATCAACTAACTCGTCAAACATGGCTGCAACAAATCAATCCAACTTATGGGCAACTCATGATTCCATAGAATTGGAAGACGAGCCAATGACCAATGACGAATACGGTTCAAGCTCTGCGATTGAAATAGCGCTAGAAAGCTTTCTGAGAGAGCCAAGACTGCAAAGAAATGCAAATATTTTTGAGTATTGGTTTTCGTCACCTTATAAGGTGCTTAGGCCTGCAGCAAATAAGTTTTTATCTGCGCCGCCTACTAGCGTAGCAAGTGAACAACTGTTTAGCAAAGCTGGACAATGGGCATTGTTCATTTTTTTTTATATGTTGTAATTGAAAACCCGTTTCGAGGAATAGCGTCACTGAGCATTATGGACTAAATTAATAATGAAAAATATTCATATTTTACTGATATTTTTGATAAAATACGATTGACTTTCATTGCCCTTCAAATTAGGTCAGCGCTGGCCCTACAGTTTTGTATCGTTGCCTCAGAAAATAAAAATAAGTAAGTGGCAAGTATTGTCAACCAGTTGTCAGGTGTCAAATTATAATGCAAATGTCAAAAGTTTATGAAACATAATAACAGTTTAAAGTTTTTCAAAAATAATATTATTCCTGCGACTTTCCTAATAATCTCGTTCCATTATTCCGACAGTCGACAATTTTTATAGTGTAAGAGTTATGGAATACAGGAAGTGCTTTGTTCCAACTTGCAGTAATAATAGCAATAATAGTCCAAACAAAATTTTTGTCCGTATAGGGGAAGATTTACGACAAAAGTGGTGTCGTGATGTAGGCGCGGAATATTATAAGATTTATACAATGTATTGTTGCGAAGATCACTTTGATGTTTTCTTTTTTTTTACTTTTTTTCCAATTTTAGATTCGTTTATGTATGAGTTATGTTATGACGCCTATTGACGCTTGACAGACGTTGTGTTGACAGATTTAAACTTTTAATTATGTAAATAGTTGGGCAAAGACACAATCTTTTGAGCCAATGATGACGTCACCTATCTTAAAATATATATATATTTAAATATTTTTTAAAAAAATTAACTATTGAGCCAATCATCAAAATATTCAAATTAGTTTCTCAAAATGGTCTAAATTTTTTAAAAATTAAATAAAATGTAGTGGTTAAAATTTTTAAACAATCCCCATTGTATGACGAGAGACGACACTCTTTAAAGGGCGAAAATGCCGAAAAATTACTTTTTTTATGTTATAATATAATGTTATTTAACTTTGATTATTAAAACAGTTTATTTTGTTAAACAGTTAGTACCTACCGAAATAAAAATTTACAGCATTTAAAAAAAAAAAACACGCTTTGTCTATTCTCGGTCTCGGCTCTCGGTCTCGGCCGAGATATTATTTTATTCTCGGTCTCGGTCTCGGTCTCGGCCGAGAACGAAAAACCCATCTCGGTCGAGCCTTAGTGTACCAATGTTCACCCACAGTTCGTCGGTATGTTTAGGTGCCATTTAATAGGGGCGAGCCTATTGTCTTTAACTAGGCACAAATCCTGACGCCGAACTGCTGCTGAGAATTTCATAGAAAAACCCAACAACACTTTTTGCTCGACCTGGGAATCGAACGCAAGACCTCTAGCGTAGCACTCGCGCTTAAGACCACTAGACTAACGAGGCAAATAATAGATAGGTACAAAAAACAACTTTTTTACTTCTTCATGTGTGGTCAATCAATGACTTTCAAAGGAAGGATAGAAACTAGAAACTCTACTATTATACTAAACTTCATAAATTCAAACCATTATGAACTTTACCATCCAACAAAAAAAGTCTAATATTGTAAATACAGTTACCGTATCGACGATGACAGTAATTGAAAGGTGGACAACTAGTGCAATTAGAAAAAAATCCGTCGAATCAATAAAGATTCCACTTATAGACCACTTTCGTCAGAACTGGGCGTTTTTGCTTGGAATAACATAATTGCTTTGAGCAAGTCTACGTTTACCATTAGACGGTAGATAAACTATGTATAAAATATTCTTATTTAAACCGATATTTTATCAGTAGATAAGATCTGTTTGTGGGTAGGTTGTCTAGGTACCTATATTATCTATAAATTTTAAGTGTATTACTTAAAAATTATAATAGGTAAGTACCTAGTCAGATTTTATGCCATTAAGTTTTTATAATTAGGTACTAAAATATGGAACACGATTATCTTCCTATATCATAATTTTGAATATGGCTACATCTTTATTGAATTCGTTTTTTAAAAATGCGTTCCAAATTCCTTATTCAAAAATTTCAAAAATGGAATGGCTATTTTTTATATCGATCTAGAGAAGTTCTACGTTCGAATTTTTTTTTTCTATATGCGTTGCTTCATAATATCACTGTACTATGCACCTAATATGTTTCGAAACCGCGTCTGCTCTCCGATGTAGTATATTTTTCTAACAATCTATTTGTTTACGAGATGGGTACTACATAGATAACCCAATTACGTTCGCTTATCGCACAATGTATTAGAATATTTTCTTCAGTGCGCTCTTACGACAGACCATGAATGAGTTGTTTATTTTTTGATCGCTTTCATGTTCTTGATTTTGTTTTACTCGTTTAATAAGAGCACGACGATAAAAATACTGCTAATAATGATAGTTACCTAGCATTTTGGTTAAAATAATCAAGAAGCTTAGGTTATTTATGGTAAGTTTGCTATTGTCAATGTTTTGATACTTAGGTTAAATACCTATGATTGATTGAGGAAAACAATAAAATACGCCTTCGTTGCTTATTAAATGTGCCAAATTGGACAGGATTAAACGGAATATGGAACGCAAGGATGACTTAAAAATAAGAATACATTACTTGAAAACTTAACACTCCACAGAGTTTTCTAATAAATGAATCTCTTTTAAACACCAAATTTAAAAAAAGAAAATGTAGTATTCAAAAAAAGAACTTATGTAAGTATTATAATTATTTTCTATAATTCTGTCTGCCAAACGACACTCAACATCTCAAATTCTCAGATCTGTCAGATTTGGATCGAGATTTATAGTAGAGTTACAGAATATAATTCCACAAAACGAGCCTCAATAAAAAAATATTCATGAAAAAAATAAATGACAGCCATATCGGTACTATTGACCGTAGCCAAATAGTGACGTCACGTGCTATCTTCACTCGAACAGTTACAAAAGCAAGTTATTTCACTTCACGACCCATGCAAAGATTACGTGAAATAACGCAATCGTATATTTACTCGCGTTAAGACCGTCAAAAGGAACATCAACAGTGGAGATAACGAGTTACCTAACACTGTGTAATCTGCATAATCGGTCACTGATACCGAATGAATCATAAATTGTTTATGAAAATATTCGCAAATATTTTTATGACGTGTAACTTTTGAAAAAGGAATCGATGTAAGTAGTTTGAACGACATCATTAATTATAATTAAGAGCATAAAATCGATACGGATCATATAAAAAAAAAAAAAGTTTTTATTTTTGTCACACGAAAATTAAATGACACAACGTAGTTTTTTTTTGTAGTTTTATCAAAAGTTCAATGTCTTGCCAATAATTTATTGCAGATTTTTTGTAACCTTGTAAAAATCTAAGAGCACATAATTCAAACAGCAAAGGCTTGTTACGGCTGTAAATGACTCACTCACGAATGACGTAGTCTTGCGAGATCTCCTTTTAAAAGCGCGCGCCTCAAAGAGATGTCAGCAAACATTTGGAGGGGCTACTAAGGGCCATGTCTACCGGGGCTGCGGGTTGTTCGAAAGAGATTTCGCGCCCCCGGAACGCAAAGTGCACAAGAAGGAACATGGATGGGTTTTAGTCAGTAAAAGTCTGACACTAGCTCCCGCCCCGTAGACGCTCCGGGCGTCGGTAGACGCTCCGGGCGTCGGGAGCCGCAAGACGACTCCCGGCCACCGTAGGCGCGGGTCTGTGGACGGTGAGCAATGGGTAGCTCACCGTCCGTACGTTCACTGAATAACGACAGACCGTGTCGACGGCGCGTTCGTGTTCCACGCGCGCCTCAAAGAGATGTCAGCAAACTTGGATGGGGCCACTGAGGGCCGATGCCTGCCGGGGCTGCGGGTTGTTCGAAAGAGATACCGCGCCCCCGGAGCGCAAAGGGCACATGAAGGAACATAGACGGGTTTTAGTCAGTAAAAGTCTGACACTCCCTCCCGCCCCGCCCAGGGCGGGGGAAGTTATTTGATGATTTCCCGTCTATAAAAAAAAAAAAGCTCCCGCCCCGCCCAGGGCGGGGGAAGACATTTGATGCTTGAAAAATGGATTGTTTTAAAAAATCCTACAAATAGCCAGGCTTTTATACATTTTAAAGATCGCATGTGGATGTTTCCAACTGTGCCACTGCCAGGTCGATCGATTTTATGAAAGTGCATAACATCTAATATAGACATACAAATAAATAAAATTGAAGTGTCTGTTTGTAATTTCAAATTAACAGCTTTTCACTAAATGCATAAGAAAGTAGGTATATACGGTAGGTACTTACATAAATTAATCTTTTATTTTTATTTTTTGTTTGTCTATCTGTTTGTTTCGGCTAATCTCTGCAACGGGGGGACCGATTTCGACGCGATCTTCACTCGCAGATAACTAATATTGAAAGGAGTAACTCAGGCGACTTTTATTTTAGCGTGAACAAAGTCGCGGGCCACAGCTAGTATGAAAATATACAAGGACATTATGAAAACACAAGCACCTTTATTAGCATTTGACCTGCTTATTGTTTGATATATAAAATTCAAATAAAAAAAAAAACTTTGTCATTTCTTTTATTCTTTTAAAAACAACGCGCAGGCTTTCGAAAAAGAACTGGATATGGAAATATAACGATAGAAATAAATGTTTATGTGATATTAGCTAAAAATATAAATGTTCGATATAAATTATATTCGCTGCGGGCGCCAAAACTGTTATGTTTTTGTGTTAGGTGTGAATTCGTACCCTCAATACCTACGTATTTATTATATTTACAATAATTTTGGTGACAATAGAATCCTAATTTAAATATTTAGACAAATTTAACAGTTTTCTTAATATTAATGTGACTTATTAAATTAATTTTTGTTTCCTCATAGAATAAAATGATAATTTAATTTTTAAATAGTGAAGAAACGACATAGTTATATAAAATGTCATTGAACAATAGGAAACCATTCAACCCTAATTTAAATGCTTAGACTAAAAATTATAATAGTTTTTGATTTAAATACATACATACATACATACGTACCATCACCCCTGTATTGTATTCCCCGAAGGGTTTAACAAAGGTGTACCATTGTACACCCACAGTTCGCCGGTATGTTTAGGTCCCATGTAATAAAGGGCGAGCCTATTGCCATCAACCGGGCACAAATCCTAACTCCGAGCTGCTACTGAGAATTTCATAGAAAAGCCAATAACGCTAAACTGTAGCAAATGTAACTTTTTAAATTTATGTGGTTATTATTTTTCCTGGTAGAGTAAAATATTTGATTTTAAAATAATAATAATACAAAACAGTAAAATTACATGTCACTGAACGATTATAGAATTTCTAAAGAATAGTTTCGTTGTCCTCTCTAAAATGGTCGTATATTGATAGTGTAAATTGGTTCATGGCTCGTATTTGTGCAGTTGTTACATTGCTTAGACAATTGCTTTAACTATAATGATTTGACACCATTTCTTCCAATTCCGGTCAGGGATAGAACATTTCAATAGAAATATAATGTTGAATTCTAAGAACTTAGTTTAGTTTTTTTGTTACGTACTATTGGTTTAGTTTTGTCGAAATGAACAAACCTATGTCAAATTTTTCGCGACAATCAGTGATAATAAATTGACTAAAAATAGGGAATAATTACCTCTAATATTCCCTATTTTAGTCAATTTATAAAATCAATTTATCAATTTATATAATCTGTCTCAATCTGTTAAAAATACCTCTATTTTTAACAGATTGAGACAGATTATATTACGATCTAAAAGTTCTAAATGTAAAACATTTGGCATATTAAATAAGTTTGAAGTAGGTAATCGATTAAATTGTAGAGACATTGTGGGTAGGCAAATTTTAGCAGAGCTAAGCTCATCATTAATCTCATTCCTTATTAACGAAACGCTTATAAGTTGCGTACCTACAAAACCATACAATCTTACGACGATGACTTCAAAAATTAAATTGCACCAAATTTTATTAAAACAAACACAGTCTGCCATGACGCTGTTCCACAAGATTAATACGTGTTATAAGACGTCTCGTTGATATACACATCAAAGTCAAAAGAAAAAGATACAGTGAAAGACAGGTGAAGATTTATAGTCATTACTGTGGACGGCGCGCGCACACATTATCTACAACTCAGAACTATGAGAGATATTTATTAAGACAAACTCAACACAGCTTCCGAACACATAAACAATAAGAGAAGATTAAAAACGTGTCAATATACAAATTGAAACGTCAGATATATTGATTTGTTAACGCCAGAGGTCATGTTACGGGAGTGAGATTCCTTGACCCAATATCCAGTTAAATGTATGTAAATAAAATTACTTATCAGCTATTTGATCGGAAAAGAAAACATCGTGTTTGACTGGGAAGATTAATATTGTGGTGTTATCTCATGCAAATTGGACGGCGTTAATAAAGTTGTTAACAGAATCTTTGCTCGGAAAAGTCGTGAGCCCAAGACGTTTAACTAATAAAATACAAATTGTTATTTACTTAGATTATACTGGTTTTGTGTTTAAGTTTTTAGATAAAAAGAGATAATTTTTTAGTAGTTCTTCTGAAATTACAAACTGCTTTGCTATTTAGCACTCTATCGTGTATAGCGTGTCCGGATGAGTGGCAGAATCCAAACTTTATTATCGTATTAAATATTAATATTATGATCTTTTTGCGCGTAGGAGGATTTTTATAACACCCATGTGAATAGATCTTTTATGGAGTCACAATGATGAAGACAAAACCAGTCATGGCATGGGACTCATTAGATGGGCAATAAATCGTGTACCTTTATAAGATAATCATGTTCGATGGCAACCATTAAGTTTGACAACGGGCTATTTGCGTCGAAAAGTTTGTAAATTACAAACATTTATATACAACAAAAAGTTTAGGATATTGCAATGTTGGTTGACCACCCACGCGATAAACTAGAAAGTAAAAATATTTCTTCTAACGAAAGTGGAATAAAATGGGAGTTATGAGACGACAAATTAATTCTAAGTTAAGTTTTAAACGCTTTAAGTTGATAGAGCCATTAGTTTATGACACCTTTGTAATATTATCTTTTTAATAGCCATATGTATTAAAATTTGGCAATAAATATTAAAAATACCTTATATTATAAAATACTAGCTTCTGCCCGCGATTTCATCTGCGTGGTTTTTTTTTACCCACGTTAAGTTATATCTTTGGTTAGGTACTGCTCCGCTTCTGCTGATCGTAGCGTGATGTTTTATAGCTTGTACGATTAGTCATGAATCTGGTCATCATACAAGGAGACGTTTTCCAATCCGACTGGAATTCCCTGAGATTTGCGCGTTTCAACAAACAAACAAAAGAAGTCTACAGCCTTATTAAATTAGTACTGATTTCATCAACAATCTTAAGTCTGCAGTCATTGACCGTAGTACAAATTCATAAAATATACAAACAATTCATTAAAATTTTAGACACAGACCAGAAATCACTCTAGGATAGTATAAATCATCGATAAACAGGTTATCAGCGTGTTTGCCAAACTATTATGTAGATAAAATAAAACGTATCATGAAATTCCGGATGCCTGCGAAGATTCAGTCATCGCTGCTCTGAAATCAGTTTCCTGTTAGACAGAGTCCTCTAGAATAGGTAGTACCTATTAAGTGATGTTGTCTACAGCTACTAATTATTTGCCAGGGATATTACTTGCCAGGGATGTGTACAAAAGTCATATAACAGCTTGAGTTTCATACTCTATATCAATTTTAAATAAAAGTTCTTAAACATTATTGTATAATATACCGTTTCTTCTTTTTCAAAGTACTTCGGCAGTTAAATTGTTTCTTCCGGACTAGTGAACTTCATTGTTCCGGCGGTTTCAGGTGGATGCAGTGGTAAGCTTGCATGCTGCACTGCCGTAATAGGACAAAGGGCCCTCCCAAAAACCACGAGCATTAATTACTACACTTACTCAAGGCGAATGGGCGATTTGAAACTTATACTAAATACAGGTCCAGCTTTCCCCATGATGTTTTCCTTCACCGTTGTCAATGATGTCCAAGATAAACATAGAAAAAACAAACTAAAGGAAAATTGATACACTAGTATTTAATTTTCGTCTTCTACTTGCCATATTTTTTTCCCTGCAATCTGGGGCTTTCCGCTCTCCGCATTCCAACTCGATAATTCGATATTTTGTCAGCACATCTTCGTGTAACAGCATTAGAATTTCATCCAAGAATAGACTGCTTCACATTGCTATTAGTTGGCGAGTCTCACCTGTCAGGTCCCATCGTCTGGATCTTGTCAGGAGCCCGACGGGATCGGGTATCGGCCAAAAATGAACATTGCGATACTTTGCCGATCGTGTGAATCTACTGAGCTATATTTGTTCTGCATTTAATGGTTTCATATTTTTGATACAAAAGTAAAAAGCCTACGAAAAACAACGTTTATCAAAAAGCTATAAACAAGACACGAAGCTGGTAGGTACATCTAAGTGTTTTCATTTTTTAAATACTAAACTATCCAAAAAACATAAACATTAGACTACACAACGAATAAAGCTACAGTCACTACTTAATAAAATTTCGTAGGCCAGATTATACAAATGACGTACGATATACGAAAAAAAAAAAATATACCATCACGCCTGTTTTCCCCGAAGGGTTAGGCAGAGGTGTACTAATGTACACCCACAGTTCGCCGGTATATTTAGGTCCCATGTAATAGGGGGCGAGCCTATTGCCATTAACCGGGCACAAATCCAAACTCCGAGCTGCTACTGAGAATTTCATAGAAAAACCCAATAACACTTTTGCCCGACCCGGGAATCGAACCCAGGACCTCTAGCGTAGCAGTCGCGCTCACGACCACTAGGCCAAAGAGGCAGTGACCTACGACTTAAAAAAAAACTATAATATATAATAATAGTCTATGTATATGTATGATAAAAATTGGGAATCCTAAAAGAGCATTAATATAAGCACTGAGCAATAGGACTGATGTACAGACCGTGCCACGAAAGATGAGACTTGGCGAGTGTCAGTATGGGGAACTTGCGCAGGTACTAAGTGTACGAAATAGTTATCCATAATTTGTATATCTATTCAGAGATTTTTCGATGACATTGGAATTAAAACAACATACAAAAATTCTTTACAATATTTATTACAAAATAATAAAGTTGGTGGTCAAGTCTCATCTTTCGTGGCACGGATTGTATGAGGTCTCAGTCAAAATCTAAGATTCAATTGTATTTTTTTTTTTGAACACCCTTAAAGTGATCGACGGTAATGATTGGTTTTCTTGATTGACATCAGAAAGTCTGATGATCAAACTCTTTTGTAACCACACTGTAACTAATTTCATGGCTGAATACACAGTCTTACTATTTTGCCTTTATCTTCTATTGGTAGACTTGCTGTTGAAGCTTAAAGCTGCTGTCTTCTTTATGTCGTATTAAATATTATTTTTGCTTTAACTTGCTTGCTTTTGCCCGTAGCTTTGTCTATGTCGAATTCAGAATTAACTCAAAGTCTTAAATTATCCCACGGGAAACGAAAATTTTTTGGGGATAAAAAGTAGCCTACTTTCTATTCCAAACTATAATCCATCTTTGTGAAATTTTCATCCAGGTTCAGCCATTCTGGCGTGAAAAACAAACATTCATCCATCCATCCAAAGTTTCGCATTTATAATATCCAGTAGTAAGATTTTCTTAGTATAATAACATAGATAAACTGGAAAATAAGAATCTTACCAATCTTCTTTATCTTCTCTGCTACGCTAAAGGCCTGGGTTCGATTCCCAGGTCGAGCAAAAAGTGTTATTGGGTTTTTCTATGAAATTCTCAGTAGCAGCTCGGAGTTTGAATTTGTGCCCGGTTAATGGCAATAGGCTCATGGGACCTAAAAATATGCCGGCGAACTGTGGGTGTACATAAGTACACCTCTGCCTAACCCTTCGGGGAATACAGGCGTGATGGTATATTTTACATTTTTATATTTTTAAGAATCTTATTTGTCTACGTCCAAAAATGGAAAATCAAACGGCAAGAATGTTTGATTAATAACAGCTAGGCTCATAATATTAAATTTTATTGTTATACCATCATTTATGTTAAATAACTAATTTATTGTATATTTAAATAGTTTAGATACGCCCATTGAATAACAAAAGAATCATTATAATGTATGGTGTTACGTAAGTCACAAGTTTTATGATATAACGGAGTCCTAAGTGGGCCAATCTTAATGGGTTCATTTGATTTGGTCATAGCCAAATTAACAAATAGACAACTTCAAAAGAAATAACCGCCATATAAAAATCCCGCAGATATTTATCAAAAAACTCAAAAAAGAAAATGAGTTTGAAATTAATTGTGTAAAGTATAAGAAAGATTGCAGAATACATAGACGGCGCAGCGGTGACCATTTACCATCAACAGTGAGATTCTATAAAAAATCTCTCGATTAGTTGAAGTGAACTTGAGGCAAACTTTCATTGTGATTGACAGTTGACTTTACCGTGTGACATATTTACAGAATAAAACTACTGCTGAGCACCCAGTTTGCGTATCGTTATTGCCTGCTTACACCAGGCAAAGTTATACATTTCATTAACTTCGAGTCAGTTGCCAACACTAGCCCATTATGTATTGACATAATTATTTGAGACCTCGTGTCGACAACTAACTCTGAGTCAAGCTTTTGGTGCAAGTGAGCCTTACTGACATAAAAAATTGATGCTCGTTTATTTTCTAATGACAATCATCGCAACTTCAACATCGATTTATTCCAATTGGACTCTCGACAAAATCACCATGAAAAATTCGATGAAATAGGTAAAAAAAATTGCTTAATTATATATTTTTTGTGCAACACCAGTTACGTGTAACAGCTATTTGAACTGTTATAAGATCACGTCCCATAACAATGTACTGTGAATCATTGATAGGTGTGTCGTTGATACTTCTATTTTAATTTTCAATGGCTACCTATCTATTTACAGTGAACTTTTTGTCATTACCCACATCTATACAATAACGATGAGATTTTTGAACTGTGTTACGATTGATTTTATTTTTTCTGCTCTTTTTGTATAATTGGACGGCAAACAAGCCGACGGCCCACCTGATGTTAAGTGGTCACTACTACCTTTAGATATCTGCAATACCAGAGACCTTGTAAATGCGTTGCCATCCCAGAGACAAAGTTACCGTGAGTTGCCGTTGTAGTGCCGGTAATTGGGTAGATGACACCACTAACCAATAATTTCAAGAAACAACTTTACAAAAAAACATTTAATTTTAGCACTAAAACCCGATGATTTTTTAAATAACTATAAAAATCGATTTTTAGTTGCTTTGAAATCAAGAAATAGTTAGTGAATTGAGATGACAAAAAAGTGACGTCATAGTTGAGTATTGTCTTAGAAAATCTATGGGGGAATGGCGTTTTGACAGCTCATAAAAAGTACGTCAATTGATTAGTGGTGTCATCTACCCAATTACAAGCACATGAAACCTGTGATCTGGTTTGAAGGGTATGCCCTTCAAACCCGAACACAGTAGGTAACGCTGCTTTGGGGCAGAAATACTATTAGTACTTCCCCGGACGACCTCCTTCATAAAGAACTCTACTACTATAGAAGCTTACTTAAGTTTAAGTAAGCTCGCTGTTGTTTCTGGATTAAGTTTAATCACCTATCTAGTTGAGTGCAAAAATAGTTCCTATTCAAGTTCGTATGTTAGTCAGACAATAAACTACTTGTACTCAATTAAACATTTCCTGTTCAACCTACTATATGTACTATAAATATGTTTATTTTTAAAGGTCTACAAACAATAGGTACCTAATACCTACATAAGTGATATAAATTAATTTATTTCCTTAATTTAAAGTAAACAATGATGTTAGATCGTCTAAATTTAGACATAGCCACATTAAAATTTGTTAATAATTATATCATATACTTTATACGGATTTATCCGTATAAAGTCTGCAATATGGGCTTAGCACGTTCCAAAAGGACCAATTTAACTTGGACTGCGGCGAAACAAGGAACTAAATCCAAATGGCCTAATTTGACACGTACTTGACGTTTGCATTTGAGAGCAGCGCCACCATGAAGTATCAAGACATACTGATCACACTACAGTGGCAAAATGGGTTTTATCGTGTTTGTATAACAAAAAGGACAAACGAATTGTCACAGTTGTCTTGTCTGCGTCTTCTCCTATTTTGTAGTATGTTTTTGCTCGGTTTCCATATGCAAAACGGATAATTTATCTTACCAGTTGTTATCCTTTTGAATGCTTGACTGGTCGTTTGTAAAAATTCTGGTGTAAATTTTGAATGTAGAAAATAATGTTTACAAAAATTAAGGATAAAAACCTACCCGTATGCTGTAAAATAAATTACAATAACAGTGAATATAGGAAGGTATTTGTTTGTTAGTATGGTTTACCAATACCGGTCGGTATGTTTTAGGAATCGGGCATTATTGGTATGTTTTCTATAGCAAGGCATGCCCTTCAGATGAATCAGTTTATAGACTGAGAAGTTACGTCAGAAAGTGATCTATCATTGAATGTTCTCGATATTTTTATAACTCCAGTCGATGTAACACATTCTCATACTCCATCCTTGATATAATTATAGTCACGATTGAGATCAGGAATGCCTGCTAAGAAAATGTGTATATTTTTGATGTATAGTACTACGATGTTGAGAAATAGTTGTCTGACAGTAACCTTGAATCGCTGTAGGCGTGAAAAGCTTATTTCTTAAGGGCAATAGAAGCCGGATACAACCACTTTATCACAAAACTGAGTCTAACTATTTCCATATTTGGTAGCAATAATGGTTAATATCTGTCCCCACTGGCGCCTGAGTCGCAGTCGGTGACAACAAACGTTTAATATACACGTTATTTTCGCATTCAGTGACAGATATGAATAATTTACTCATTTCTTCTCTCCACAGGTCTTTGGCGCACCCTCGAGTGTTCTTCGAGATGGCTGGCGTCACATGAACGGTGAAAAATGAACCTTTTGTGAACCACACAAGCAATCTATCTAACAGTTATTTAAACCAAGTGGAATTTTTCAATCTAATGCTAAATCGGTGCCGTGACTCAGTGATATCATTTCACTATAGACACTCGCTTTCATTAAGTGATATTTCGTTACGGTGATCGTGTGTGAAACGATACAGTGCCGCCATGACGCTTCAAGGGCCTCTTCTGTTCTACATTTTGATAATGTAAGTATTGAACAACATCTGTGTTGAGTGCGATTATATCACTTACTTTAAACTGTATCTGCGGTAATAAATCCTTATTAAGCAATGTTTTATTGCCGTTTATTGACTTATCTTAGTGAATAGTAGTAGAGCTCTTTGTGAAGAAGCTCGTCTTGGGAAGAACTACCACCATACCTATAACTGCCGCAAAGCAGCGTTGCTGTGTTCCGGTTTGAAGGCTATAGGTGCAAGTGTAATTACAGGCACATAGATATTTCATCGGATGGCAACGCATTCCCAAGGCCTCTGCTATTGCAGATATCAATAAGTATCTAGCTGTGACCACTTAACATTAGGTAAGCTGTTTGTTTGTCATTCAACGATAGAAAAAATAAACTTAACGTAAAAGGTAGGCCTATTCAAGTTTCATAAAGTTTCAGTACAGTCTCCGAGTTCAAAAACTTCAAAAACTATAAAAGTCTCGAAGATTTAATTATGATTTACAAATCGCTATAAAATCGACGAACTATTGTAAATAGTTGCGGAGCTGTCGACCAACGCCTTTTCTTATTGTCTTAAGATTTATTTTATGACTTCACTACTTATGATCGAATTTATGCGGCATCTTATGCTCGTAAATAATATTTATGTTTGTAATATGTTCTAGTGTAATTCTAACACAAATGTATCGGAGATATGATCTTGTTTAACTAGTTTAACACTCGTTTATATAGAGATAGCAAAATATCAATTATTTTATGTAAATACGTGTCGTGGTGTGCCTTAGGCTTGTTGTGTGTTCGTATTTAGAAATAGTTTTTCGTTTGAATGAAACGGTTGAAGAGTAATCGAAGTCCGACTTCGAGTAAACGAACGCCTCGGGTTGTGGAGATTAATTTGAGATAATCTAATAAGATATTATTTAACTTGAATACTTATGAATGGAGATTTGAAAGTTCCGGCCTGACCTACGTCATTTTATCATTGTTACAAGATTGAAAACAGATTGAAGAATATAATAATATAGTATATGTAGTTTTGGATCTAGCAAGTGCACACTTTCTTTATGTGTACGTAGCTCTGGGTCTTAGATTATTAGGAATTTTATTTTAAATCCTGAACAGATATTCACATAATCATAAACCTTGAGTGACACCGCGGGTTTACTGCTAGTATTATAATAAAGTATATAATAAATTGCTGTATTTAATAACTAAATACCTATTTAACGTTAATGTATCAAATCTAATGTTTAAGTACCTAACTAAACAACCCAAAAATAGTGTTGTGAATTTACTAAATACGCCTAAACATACCTGGGTTGGCCTTAGCCATTCCTAGAATGAATGCGACCTTAGTACACAGTTTTAAGGCTTGGACACTTAAAACCATTACTTACTCAATTAAAACTAGTTTTAATTGTTCCATACAGACTTAGAGAGATCTCAGAGTCGTCAGTTACCAGAGCTATCAATTTAATATGTTTGAAATAATGTAGTACTATTTTAGTAGTATTAGAGCTTGTTGTGAAGGAGCTCGCCCGTAGAAGTACAACCACCATGCCTATTTCTGCTGCTTTGCAGCAGAAATAGTTCCAGTTTGAAAATTGGTAATTACAGGCGCATGAGACATTTCAACTTTGTCTCTGGGATGGCAACGCATTTGCAAGGCCTCTGGTATTGCAGATGTCTGTAGGTAGCGGTGACCACTTAACATCAGGTGGACTGGTAGTGTTGAATATTGTTAAAAAACTAAGATACGTTATTGCTAGACACTTTCCGTGGACTATAACTTCAGTCAGAACCTTTTGAGGCCGTAAAATTTCAGGCGACTTGGGAATTTTGAACTTTAGGAAGCATATAAATAACTTCATAACTAACTAAAATCATTGCATACAACCTGCCCGCACGAGAACTCGTCTAAAGTTGTCTAACTCAATTAATTTGTGATTCGTGAGTATCTTTGGTGGTTGTGTAGTGACAGTGACATTTCTGATAAGGTGTTGGCCATTGCTAACTAAGTATAAAAGAACCTCACTATAACATAATTAAATTATTGCTCCTTCACAGTTCAACACCACAATCACAATTTATACAATTTGTTGCTTGTAATTTCTGCAATGGGTAATACGAAACCAGTATCAATTGGCAATAATCTATACAATTATATTGCCATACAATTATAAGTTTTATTCACACTATAATAAAGGCTAAGGATTTTTGCTGCGCAGCAGTTTCTTAACCTTCATCCAGAAATATTCCCGCGCAATCTCTTATCTGTATTAAAGGCGTTTTAATTCAGTACACCATTACTAGGTAAGTGTTAATCTAAATTGCGTAATTGCGTGGTCGATATTTATGAATGGTGCGGTCGCCGGACGGTGGGCGATCCGGTCCGGTACGGCGAATTCTGTGTCACCGGTAACCGGAGCGAGCAGCCTCTTTCCCAACTTACAGAGAAATGCTCGGGGGGTGTCAAATGTACGTGTAATTTATTACTGCTAGGTACCTGACTGAGTGGGCTTAATCCAGAATGTTAATGTGGAAGAGTTCGTTAACGAACGATGACGGAAGTGGAAATTATATTTTTTCTTACTCCTCCGCTAATCTTTTCTGATTAATTTCGTTGCGGGATCCAAGACAGTTAAATCGTTTCTCTGGGACTCGTCGAGCTTCATTGTCTCGGCGCTTTTCTTGTGGTCGCCACTGTTGATTCTGGCTTACAGGAGTTGCAGTGGTTTGGGAACAGTGTGGCGGGCTTGTCCCAATAAAAAAAAATAAAAAAAAATAACGAACGATGACTGGGTCGGTTGTAATTTGATTATGAAGATGGCTGTTAAGTGGCTCTTAGATGTAGGTACGAAAGTATGCGTACTTGTGGGGGCAATGACCTTTTTCGCCAATGTGTCACTCTAAGTATGTACTTATCGAACGATACAGGTCTTTGAGCTTTATAAAGACTTGTCCACATGTGTGATATTGCCACGGGGGCGATAATATCCCTGGTTGCGTACGTCAGCGTCTTGCCTATGTGTAGAGTCAAGTCAGATCTTATAGAAATTGTTCTACAGATAGATAACTCAATATTCTCTTCTCGCTTCTAATCTCCACACAGGAGGGCCTGTGTGGATAGGCCTTTAAAATCACGCGTAATTGCCCGTACGTCTATCGCCCACTAAACCATTTTGTATAACATTAATGTAAAGGTAAATTATTCTAGATTATATAATTCGTTAATCTAATAGGAATCGATTAAATCTGTAGGTAGTCCATATGAATGAGTGCACTCGGACCAAAAGAGTAAGGAATACTAATAGGCTTCACAAACAGACAATTCCAGTAGCGTAAGAATGTTTTCACACCTTCCTTAA
Organism: Caradrina clavipalpis; assembly: GCA_932526535.1. NCBI lineage: Eukaryota > Metazoa > Arthropoda > Insecta > Lepidoptera > Noctuidae > Caradrina > Caradrina clavipalpis. Next base: position 8,116,954 of record OW052103.1, read on the forward strand.
ATGAGCTGAATGAAGGAAATGATCAATATCAACCTACAACCTTTTGGTACGTAACAATGCGCTTTATCTCTCCTACGAATGTATACGTCAAAGCCAAAATCGATTGTTTTGATTAGACAACAAAAAAGCACTTTTGAACACCAAAAAAAAATGTACTTAGTTTGCTCTTTCAATAGTTAGTTTTTTAAGTAGAAGATTTTGCAAGAAATACTGGCAAGCTGTTGGTGTACATTGGTAGGTACTCCTCTGCCTAAACCTTCGGGGAATACAGGCGTGATTGTAAGTAAACTCTATACTTCCTCATTTAAAATAAATATTCAAGAATATTTTGTATACAACATTATACCGGATTACGCGTGTATACGATGTACCTATTACAAATTAAGAAATGACGACTAAATTATGTTCAAATATACACGTGTACACAGTGTTGACGTATTTACAAATATTGGAACCGTAGACGAGCACTGGTTAACATTTCAATAAACAATAGCTATGTTGCTACATAAACTTCAAATTACGTAAATATTCAGTGACCTCTTATAAAACTAAATGTTACAATATTGTCAGACACGAACAAAGTCATCAATGTATAATTTATTAGGCTTGCAGGCTCCACTTACCACGAAAAAACTACCTATACTATAAAATCTATATTATTATTATAATAAAGCTGAACAGTTTTTTTGTTTGTTTGTTTAAACGCACTAATATCTAGAATTTGCCATTTGCTAGGATAGCCAGATTCATAAGAAACAGTATCCCTAAGCTATATAAAACATCACGCTACAACACAAGAGAGCGGAGCAATAACCAAAGACGAAACTTAACGCAGGTGAAATGCTTACTGCCATGGCTTACTGCTTTATTTTTCTTTATTATTATTAGCTCTAGTGTTTCTTTTTTATTCACTTTCAATGTTTTCACATACATAAAAGCAACAAGAATATTGTTACCAAGATTTTGTAAAACCAAGTTGAAAAGAGTGTCCATGGAGTTTTTTGCTCGTTCTTCTCCATGGAGACCTACGTTTTGAAACAAGTAATTAGCTTCAACTTTCTTAGAGGTAACTTCTTGACAATTCAAAAGTGCCTGGAAATGGTCTAATTGAAATAAATGCTTTGACTTTGACTTTGAAAAAAAAACCAGCGAATGAAATCGCAGGTAGAGGCTAGTAAATAAACACAAATGAATTTATTTGCTATCCGCTAACAGTACAGTCAAATGTAACAATGATTGAAACGTCAAAACATATGTCAATGTTGCCTTGCCCGCTCACCTCAATACAGTTAATTGAAATCCCAGTTCTAATACTACAATGCTTGACAAATGTGTGTCTATTGTATAGTAGTATTACAGTGTATAATTGATTACATTTCCTGTGCGACTAATGGTATTTATCGAATTGATGTAGCCTGTATGTACCTACAGGCTATTTTTATTTAGTTACCTAATTCATTGAGTACAACAACATTGTTATATTACTAAATGATTTAAGTACTAAGAAACTGTTGAATTTTCATTCGCCCAATTCGTATTTTTCATGGGGCTAAAGTACTCATGAATACGAACAAATTTTATCATAGGGCCCACCTTGAAACATAAAAACATATCAGCTTTTCCATAGCTCCATTTTATTAATTTTACTTTATTATAAGACAGCTATTGGCAGATTAGTTAAGAACATAATATTTACATGAGATTCATATCACAAATCAAACTCAAGACCTCTAGCGTAGCAGTAGCGCTTAGAACCACTAGGCTAACGAGTCAGTTATTCAGCCTAACGTTAGACAAATCTGTATTGATCAGCGATCATGACGTTAAACACAGTTAATGAAATAACTCAATCCCTTTGATGACCTACTCACACCAAAGAATAAATATCCAAGCCTTCTAACATCGTAAAAGAAAACACTTATAATACACATGCCGCTAATTTTACAACGTTCAAAGAGCTCATATGATTTGAACTTGAACCAAAATTGAGATAAAAGTGTTCATATTTAGGCCACGCTTATTTTAACTAACATAACAACATGCCTGTGTTTTGTGAAGGAGTAGGTACTAGAGGTGTAAGCCATAGAATGGTCTGTGTAACCCTTCGCTTCGTTTTTAATATAATTTTATTCATAGTTGTTCCCACAGTAGAAGTGGTTCATTTTTATGATTAAGTACCTATTCATCATCATCATCATATCAGCCGCAGGACGTCCACTGCTGGGCATAGGCCTCCCCTATAGATTTCCAAAAAGGCCGGTTGGATGAGGCCTTTTTTTTTTAAAGGCTGGAAATCATCAAAATTCTTCCCCCGCCCTGGGCGTTGCGGGAGGGAGTGTCAGACTTTTACTGACTAAAACCTGTCTATATGCCCTTTGCGTTCCGGGGGCGCGGTATCTCTTTCGAACAACCCGCAGCCCCGGCAGGCATCGGCCCTCAGTGGCCCCATCCAAGTTTGCTGACATCTCTTTGAGGCGCGGAATGCGCCGTCGACACGATCTGTCGTTATTCAGTGAACGTACGGACGGTGAGCTACCCATTGCTCACCGTCCACAGACCCGCGTCTAGGGTGGCCGGGAGTCGTCTCGTGGCTTGGATGAGGCCTAAAGTACCTATAGAACTTCCTTAATGTTTGTCCAATCCGACCGAACGAATCTCGGTTACAGTGGATAGTCTCAATGTAGACTAGCCAAGTACAATTGTGTGCGTCACCACAGCTTCCCTTACCTTCAAAGACCGATAGAACGGCACTCCAACAACACCGGAGAAAGACGACGCGCTAGACCAACGGCTTTACTTGCCATACTGTATATAGACCAACTAACAGGAATTCTGTGGTGAACCTATTGCCATCAACTGGGCACACATCCAAGCTCTGAGCCATTACTGAGAATTTCCCATGGAAAACCCAGTAACTCTTTGGAAAATGGTTCAAACGCAGGGTCAATATTAATGCTTGTAAACCAAGGAGGCAGTATTATAGCAATTTGAGAAAGAAAGAAAGAAATTATTCTACACAGTACGTCACAAAAGCAGTTTTAACTCTGAGGTTAAAGCCCAAACACAGAAAAACGGATAACTTGCGGGCACCGACGCTGTCGCTGACTATAGTGTGGATCCGCCTGCATAACTAGCTTCTGCTCGCGACTTCCTCCACATCAAAATTGGTATATTATCCCATGGGAACCGTACACTTTTCCGGGATAAAAACTATCCTATGTTATTCCACACTACAATCTATCCCAATGCCAAACATCCAGAACAGTTCAACCGTTTAAGCGTGAAGAGAGTCACAAATATCCATCCATTCATCCTCACAAACTTTCGTATTTATAACATTAGTAGGAAGTAGGATTGCTAGGATAGCATAGGAAGTAGAATGACGGCCTGTTGGTCTAGTGGTTAGCGGCCCTGACTGCTAAGCCGGAGGTCGTGGTTTCGATTCCCACCCAGGACAATCTTTGTGTGACAAGCATGATTGTTTGTTCTGTGTCTGGGTGTGATTTATCTATAATATGTATGTATTTATAAATTATATAAGTATGTATATCAGTTGTCTGGTTACCATAACACAAGCTCTGCTTAGCTTGGGATCAGATAGCCGTGTGTGAGTTGTCCCAAGATATTTATTTTATTTTATTTTAGAATACTGCACTGTCTGACCGCGTCAGCGCAGCGAATGGACCTGCAAAATGTCCACTCCAGTGAGGCTTGGCCTTTACGAAATAAACACCACCTACATAAATACAATCCAGTATTCGTTCTCATTATTCCTGGATGTTATGGTTTTACGTAATCTAGTTTGGTCAGTACTGTAATGTTTCCGGATACCTTAATACTATTCATTGATATAAAATTAATGTTGACAGAAACATTGTGCGTTGTTATAGTTGCGTTTATTGCTTAGATAGCAGCTTTGATGAAAGCAGAATTGATGGTAATTAGTTTGGTGGGACAAGCGATTGTGTCTAGACTGAATAATAATATCAAAGTGTTAAATTGTTGCTATTGTTATTTAGTAGCCACTACTGTAAAAGTTTGCATCTTAAAAATGTTTTTATGAAACAAAGAATCATGGAAATTGTAGTAAGTACATTGTAAAAAGTTAGCAGTAACCGAACATAAAAAAATAAACGTGTTGAATTGAAAACCTCTTCCTTTTTTTCGACGGTTAAAAATATTGATAGTTTTTTACCTTTTAAATTATAGTAGGTATTACCTACATTTTTAAATCATAGAGAAGAAGTAGTTATAATTTTTAATGCCTTATTTCCATTGACACTAAGTAGATAATAATTTTAATATTGAATACCTTAATTCCATTGATTCTTTACAGAAATCTAGGATTTCAATTCAGATACAAATAAGTATATACTATTAAAGCAAGACTGTAACGTGAGTTTGGAATATAAAATTATAAGATAAGTTAGTTTATAACCTGATAATGTCTTAGCTTCACTAATACTTAATTATTTCGATAGAAATCTAGAAACCAATTCAGAAATAAATAACTAGGTAGGTACTGTTAGAACCGTAACTTGAGCTTGGACTATAAAATGATATGATAATTGCGTATTGTGTAACACTGATAAGTACTGTTAATTCACAGACTACTGGCCGGTAGCCAGACTAGACTGTTGCCATACGTATATGTACAGCTGTGGACAAACCATGAAACACTACACTCATTAATATAAATCTACTTAAAAGACTGAGTCCTCCTCTTTCATGCACGACGTTAATATAAAAAATAGGTATAGTTAGTCATAGTGTAAATATAGTAGTAGTAGTAGACTGATTAAAAAACCTAAATGATGTAGCGTTGAGTTTGAATACAGCGGGTACTATTTATTTTTAACCGGCAAGTCCCGGATAATTAAAACAATTGAACAACAATGGCGGTTGCGTTTTAAAACGCATGCCGGGGCGACCCTTTCATAAAAAATAACATACAAATTAAACACAAGACACCATTATCATAAGAAAGCAGAATATGCAATTTCGTTTACTTCGATGACATATTTTTTCAGTCATTTTGATTTATAAACCAAACTTTTAATGGACCACCTCTGAAGTATGACCTACCAAACAAAAAAGGAATCATCAAAATCAATTCAGAAATGGCGAAATGATTGCGTAACAAATATACAAAAAAAACATACAGTCGTATTGAGAACCTATTCTATTTTTGAAGTCGGTTAAAAATGATAATGATTCCGACAATAAATATAAGATATTTTGTGACGTATAGCGACTGAAAATTACTGTTTATTTTTAAGTTTCAAACTAAGAAACGACTTTTTCTTCATCATCATCGTCATGTCAAAAGGACCGGTTGGAAACATCTTGTGTCCAACATCTTCAACGACTTTTTTCAATCTTTTATTGTCTGTATCTTATTTCTTTCTAGATAGATACCCCATAAGTAAACAAAAAGATTTATACCAATCCAGTTTCCGAATATCCCAAAGGGGAAAAGATTATTTATTACGCAATAATACATATTATAATAAACAAGAATATTAGTCTAATTCGAAAGCAGGAATCTAAACAAGACTGGTTACTTCGAAAGATTTATTACGTAGAAATGGAGCCGACTTCTTGTACTGAGTTGCGTCGATTTAAATCTAGCGCGTTATCGAAAATCTTATACGTAGCTAACGTGTTTGTTTATGTCTTCCTAGTGACAATTAGAAATATCAGTGATGTAGTACCATGTTTACAATGTTTCATTGTAATTTGATATCAGTTCTTGTTAATAAGGGTGGGTCAGGGTGGGTTCATTCATATCTATGCATTGGTTTTTTTTTTGGTGTGTGATTTTTGAGTATGTTATGCTATGCTACCGTAGCACGACACACAGGCAGTTGTAATTTTAATATTTTTTTCTTTTCATACCATTTTTTTAATGTGTTATTTATGTAGATTATTTAAAATACAAGGGCAAAATTATGTTTTAAAATAAAACAATATTGTACGAATAAAAAAATGGTAAGTATCATGAAGTTAGAATAACCTCAACAAAAAAAAAACAATGTTGATATGTTCACATTTTTCTACACAAGTAACGATACCACATGCATAACTAATAAATAAATAAATAAATATCTTGGGACAACTCACACACGGCTATCTGATCCCAAGCTAAGCAGAGCTTGTGTTATGGTAACCAGACAACTGATATACATACTTATATAATTTATAAATACATACATATTATAGACAAATCACACCCAGACACAGAACAAACAATCATGCTCATCACACAAAGTTTGTCCTGGGTGGGAATCGAACCCACGACCTCCGGCTTAGCAGTCAGGGCCACTAACCACTAGACCAACAGGCCCGTCAAAGTAATATAACACTCAAAACATTAATTTCACAAACAAACGCTAATGATTGTTAAATAACTTTTAAAAACCAAAATTATTCATTATCCATGATAAATCGGTAACTATTAACGAATGGTGAGCCCTGTCAAGTGGCAAGCTTGGACATGCCCCGCCTGAATAGGTGATAAAATTATTAATTATAATTATTAAAGGCTAAGTGTGAGACTTGATTAATGACTGTACGATAAAGCAAGTTAAGTTGTCGGCTGCGCGTGAGTTGAACGGTTGCGTTCGCGAGCAGAGCAAGCAACACTATTTACAGAAAAATATTTTTAGATCCAATTAAAATTCACGATGACAGCGTTAACTATTTTCTATATTAGGTAACGTGAAAGAATAGAATATTCAAAAAAGCTCATCACAAAATGGCGGTCGAACCAAATAAAAAATCGTAATAAAAACTTTATTAATGGCGTTATTGCGAGGTTTATATGTAATTTATTGGTTGTGCTGATTAAAATTACATTAATATTAATTTAGAAGGTATATCGCCCACACAAATCATATATTTTAGGTTTTATATATTGGTTTGAATGAACAGTGCTGTGTTGTAGACTGGTTATCTTTGCTATAAACTCGTCTAAAGTTGCTTTAGGAGATAATGGCGTTAATTAAGTAAACTCCAGTGCTGTTTAATAATACAAAGGTATTTGTATGAGAGGAACTCTAAAAATGTGAGCTTACTTTCTATTGCCGATTGACTATCTTTCGAAGCCGTATCTACAGGTTGGTAGTGTTGGTACGTATATTTTTTTCTTTAGAATATAATTAAATTAAATATATTATAGCACACAACAATCATGTCGGGATTGTACAAATCCGTAATGAAGATAGGTACCGTCTTAAACTAATTTGCTTACTGTAATAATAATTTCATTTGTTTCGGTGGCTTGGACCCTGTTCCCGACGCCGCGCCCCGGTGGGCTCCTATTTTTTATATTTTTAAATGTTTTTATTTTTTTATACTAATATTTAAAAATGTAATCTAATGAATAAATGAGACTAATAATTTCATATGTTAAAATTTTTCATAAATTTTCGGAATCGCACACGTAGGCTTCTGTACCACCGTACTTTATTAACCATGTAATAAAAACCGAAAAATAGCATTATTTTTATTGTTTTTATAGCGGGAATCGAAATACACACTCTGTAAAAATTTCTTTTCTCTATCTAATGCAGTTCGTAAGATACAACCCGCTGACATAACTGTCAGCGGCTTGTATCTTACGAACAACCTCGCCTCTGCTATCCTCTGTGTAACCATGGAGGATAGCAGAGGCTAAGTAATAGGGTCCCGTTGGCACCCTTCGCGTACGGAACCCAGAAGCCCATTATTGTTGCAACAATAAAACTTGTTATGCAACTTTCATGCTTAAGTTAAGGCGAATAAATCTTTAATTAATAAGATGTTTACGGCACTAAATTGTGGTGATTTATTGCAGATATAAAATGTTTTATTGACGTTATAAGTTAGGTAATTAATGTTATGGAGTAGTTTAGCAGATACAAGTGTAACGTTATTTCGATACTTAAACGTTGCGATTCTTATGACAGGTGTATAGGTGTCAGTTTACTTTGAATAAGGCTCAATTCACACCCGAGCGAAATTTATCTTAATAGAATTTCGTGCACATTGCATAATGAACTTTATGTGCATTGTTTAACGTACAAACAACAAAAACTAATCACTTTTGTTTCCCGACGAAAATTCACAAGTTTCGAAGAATCGAATTCTACGTTTGCAGCGTATCAAACTGAACCATAGTGCTATTGTAAAGCAGTATGGTTTTCAATATAACATGTTAGCAGAAAATCTGACTAAGTATCTTTCGCGATACGCCTTTAAAACCTTTTACAAATCGTTTCTTTTTTAATCATCATTAATGCTACTTACATTATGCATACTCTTGCAAATCTGAGGCTTACTCAAATCTTGTATTAATCAAATTCTTTTATGGAGTATTTTACTTAATGATCCTTCTTTCCAAAAAAATGCAGTCAGTTCTTATTAATGTAAAACTATCTATCCCCTTACTCATACTGACACTAGCTTTGAAAACACTTACTATATCAGCAAGTATCCTTAAAACAGTAGTATCAGCTGTGTCGTGTCTAATAACAGTGGTAATATTCTGCGGTTACGATACTGCACGATAACCTTTAGACTCGGAATGAGAATACTCGATTCGATTCGTTACGGTAACATTCTGCTCGTATTATTTTATATTGGCCCGCTTTGCCGCAAAGTGTAAGGGAGTGTTTGCATGAAAACGGTAGTGGCGTTTTGGATACTTTCTTTTTAGGTTAATTTTGCAGTGGAAATTGAGAACAAAAGCAGTTTTTTTTTTGGACAGAAGCCCGCTACACTATTTAACGCTATTTAATTTTGAATGTAAAATACATTCAAAATGTGTATTTGTATTTATAAAACTGTGTGTTTATAAAACTATAAATAAATAAATAATCACTGCAACTCCTGAAAACTAGAATCAACGTATCGATCACTAGAAACGCGTCGAGACAATGCTTAATGAGTCCCGGAGAAATGATTCAGAAGCTGTATCAAATTCCAGAACGCATTTATTAAAAAAAAATGGCAACCAGTAGGAAAATACATCATTATGATAAGTATACTATTATGAGATACAAATTGTCAAAGAGTGTTTTAGGTTTTAATAAATTGCCTGCCAATTCAGGCTGCAGTCTAAAAAGAGCCTAATTAATATGTACCATTAGGTTGATTTCAAAATAGATGTTACACCCATAGTTAACACATAACAAAAAAAGCCGCTGAATTTCCGGTAAAGCTTCAAATTTAGGTAATCGACAAGCAATTACCATAAAGTTCCCAAGACAATTACACATATCCAAACACCTTTTGTTACGTAATGTAAAAAGCATTGTCTCAAACATGACTCCTATTATTATACACATGCAAATTATTTTCGCAGCTAACGATTTGCGTGGACACGTCTGAAGAAGCCTAAGCGTGGCATAATTCTTTGGTATGACCAGGCCTCCGTCACTCTATGTACTTGCGCGCTATAATTGCCTACCGCCCGGCCGAGCGGTCTCGGGCCGTTTGCGAACCAAATTCAGTGCGGTTTTTGCAAACGAAGCGTACGCACGTTATTACATTTTAATAGTTCCATTCGTTACCTACGATGCCGTCTGGTGCCTTATGTGCTGTAGATGGGTAAAAATATTTTATAAACATTTACGATACAATTTTAAACTGCCACATATAAGTCAGAACATATTCACAGTTCTCAATAACATAGACACAAAAAGTTATGTTAATTTAATTTTATCGAGGAGGCGGCCCTACGATTGTTGTGGGATCGCGCGGTGCGAAGCGATCACACCTGTACGCTTGAGCATTTAGGCACATTTTAGTTTGCAGTGGTTGCTGACGCGAGTTGACGCGACGGAGTAGGCTATTATAGCAGTAGGTATTGGAAATTTTCTACTGAGTGAAGTATCTGTACTTATTTAATCTGTGGTATGACATTAAAGTCGCGCCGTGGTACGTATAATTCAGCTGTAACAATAAAATTTCGCGGTATTGCATGCAAAAGGCAGTTTTGCATCCTCGTCAAATAGACGTTGTCATAAAATATATAAATAATGTAATCAAATTACGACATTGTGTTTTTTTAATTGCCTCGTTAGCCAGTGGTTCTAAACGCGACTGCTACGCTAGGTTTTGGGTTCGATTCCCAGGTCGAGCAGTGTTATAGAGTTTTTCTATGAAATTCTCAGTAGCAGCTCAGAGTTAGGATTTTTGTCTGGTTAACGGCACGCCGAATTGTGGGTGTAAATTAGTACACCTTTGCCTAACTCTTCAGGGAATACAGACGTGATTGTATGTTATGTATTTCAGCCTCTTTCAAAGAACAGAATCTACATCACTACTGCACCATATCACTAAGACCGGGTTCATCGCCCCACCTGCCTACACCCAGCGGCAAGATGGCTATAGTTCCAATTCGAAAATCACCGAAAAAACAGAAGAGAAAAAAACCGATTGTCATTATTGATTCATATTAAGAATTACGAGTATAATTACATACATACCATCACGCCTGTATTCCCCGAAGGGTTAGGCAGAGGTGTATACCCACAGTTCGCCAGTATATTTTTAGGTCCCATGTAATAGGGCGCGAGCATAACTACCGCCTTTAATTTTTTCGCCGATGCAAAACTACACTAAAAGGAGGTGTGTTTTGCCAATATTTAGTGCATCACAATGGGTGGTCCATGTTATAGATAACCGTTGAACTGAACGGTCCGCCTTTGAGATAAGATAAATATAGCTGTATTTAAAATAGTTACGAAGGAAATAGACCTTGGTAATGTTCCTGTTTCAGTTTAAATGTTATTGTTTACTTTGGTAATGGGAGTCTTCATGTAAACTGGAAATGAAAATGCTGCGCTACTTGATTCCTGTTCTGTATAAGTGTATCTACTTGAAAAAGCTGCTGTGTTCGAAAAATCATTTAAAATGAGTATTTGTAATTATTAATTTAAAAAATAATTATTGTTTTGCATTTATTTCAGTTCAACAGGAAAACCTATTATTAGGTATATAATTCTGTGACGCACTATTCCATAATATTACGTATCTGTTTAATTTTGTATTAATAAAGATGTATCGCTGTTACCTAAAAAGTAAAATGTTTATTATAATTGACAAATTAATAAACTACTTAAAAATGTTTAATTACTCAACCTAATCATGTCACAACATGCCATTTTGCTAATCGAACCACCTATATCGCCAAAATTTAAGTAAAGCAAATACACAATCTTTATGTATTAGCAAATTAGGTTTCGCAGAGTTTCACTAATGGATTCTTGACGATAAAACCTTATCAGCGGCGCCATACATAAACATAACATAAGTAAGGCGTCGTCACCACATCGCTTTTCACGCAACTCAAAGCCCGAGGCTCTCAAAGTATATTTACTTTGAGTGCCTCGGGCTTTGAGTCGCGTGAAACCTTCCATCAATGCTATGATCATACGACTTGTGAGGCCAAGTGTAACTCAATAACTAAAATTTGCATGGCAATAAGGAAGTACGGGGTGAATCTGATCTGTATTATATTGTATCAAATGTTGGTGCTTGAAATAAATTAGTAGACGGGCCCGATGAGGCGTGCGAATATGGAGTCTCGATTGGTTTTATTGCGTACGCGCCGTTGGTTGCTACGGCGAGCAAATTAGATTTAACTAATGTGATGGAGATCAAACGAGACGGGATGTTGTGTTTCTCTTGTTTCTTGAATTAGATTGGGCTTGTTGATTACGTACGTCTTATTTTGTATGAATTATCGTTTATTTTGCGTGTGTTCATGTAAATAGGTCCTGTCATAAATCTTTATGAATTACTAGCTTTTGCCCGCGGCTTCGCTCGCGTTAAGAAGTATTATTATTAATTAGGTATTTTGTTCCATTAGGTACTGATAGGTTCAAACTAATATGTTTACATCCTCCATCATCCCTTATTTTAACCCCATGGGGGTTCAATTTATCAAAATCCTTTTTAAGCGGACGTCTTCATCATAGTAGCTCCAATCTTTAATTTCAGTTCAATCAGTCGAAAATCTAAGAAGATTTATACAAACTTTCATCCCCTATTTTATACCCTTAGGGGTGGAGTTTATCAAAATCCTTTCTTAGGGGATGCCTACGTTATAGTAGCTTTATGCATGCAAAGTTTCAGCTCGATCGGTTTAAAATTGACAAAGTTTCATACAAACTTTCATCCCCTATTTTATCCCCTTGGGGGTAGAATTTATCGAAATCCTATTTAAGCGACGTCTTCATCATAGTAGCTCCAATCTTTAATTTCAGTTCAATCAGTCGAAAATCTAAGAAGATTTATACAAACTTTCATCCCCTATTTTATACCCTTAGGGGTGGAATTTATCCTTTCTTAGGGGATGCCTACGTCATAGTAGCTTTAAGCATGCAAAGTTTCAGCTCGATCGGTTTATTATTATATTTATTATTGACAAAGTTTCGTACAAACTTTCATCCCCTATTTTATCCCCTTGGGGGTAGAATTGATGAAAATCCTTTCTTAGCGGATGCCTATGTCATAACATCTACCTGCATGCCAAATTTCAGCCCGATCCGTCCAGTGGTTTGGGCTGTGCGTTGATAGATCACTATCTCAGTCAGTCAGTCAGTCAGTCAGTCAGTCACCTTTGAATTATATATATTTAGATGTATTAGAAAGCCAAAGAGCTTGTTTGTATTTTTGTTTGAATGCGATAATTACCGAGACATCTGAGTTCGATTTTATTGCTAAAATACCAAATTTTTTTTGCTAAAAGGAAGCTACGTTATTCCTGAAGGCTATTGGCTATATTGTATTATTAATAAAATTAAGAATCGGCGAGAGAATTCACGTGGACGAAATTAAGCCATAGTCCTAAATGATTCCACTGTTAAACAAAAACAGATCAATACCTATCTAATGCCAAATTTCAGCTAATTCCGTTCAGTAATCAAAGCGTGAAAGAGTAACAAACATCCATTCATCTACACAAAATTTCGCGTTTTTAGTAGTAGGATGTTTTATGTCAAGCTACTAACTACTTCCTAGATTTCCAAGCGACAGTGTTATGACGCGTTATGCGTAGATTCCAAGATAACGTTACAGCGCAAAAATGGTAATACAAAATTATTTACGACTAGCTTCTGCCCGCGACTTCGTCCGCGTCACAGTTGATGTGTTATCCTACGGGTACCGTACATTTTCCCGGGATAAAAAGTAGCCTATGTGTTATTCCAGACTATAATCTATCTTTGTGCCAAATTTCATCCAGATCTATTCAGCCGTTTAAGCGTGAAAGAGTAACAAACATCCATCCATACATACAAACTTTCGCCTTTATAATAGTAGTAGGATAATGTCATAAAACCTGATCGTTTCAATTAACTTTACATTCACCAAGAATCACACATTTCCACAGGAAACTATAAATATGAAATGTTGAAATTACCCGTTGACAACTTTTCATATTAATTTGTGTTAAAACATCGCACCCGCACTTTTCTAATTATGTCATAATATAAGTTATAAAATTAAATTGCTTATATAAAATTTTAAATTATTAATAATTCCAACGTTTAACATAATTAGCAATCGTAAGTTTTGTATTTAATTTCCTGTGATATAATTAAAAAGTTCACAGTAAAACCTTACCTATCTTATTAGAAAATTTAGATTTATGTAAAATATATGGACAATAAATTGCGAATGTCTTTATTATTTATATCCCTCCTGCCAGTTGAAGAACTTAATTTGACTTAATTATTTTATAAATTAAATTATTATCGACACGGTTTTTTTAATATTCCATAATTTATAGGATTTTCTAGTTGTAGTCAATTTGCTAGTTCCCAGCGAAGTACGAAGTACCTTCATTTATAAAATCAATATTTATTTGTTTATTTATAGATTAATATTTGAGTAGGTGCTTACTTAATTCTAATTCTATAAACTTTCCATTAATCAAATATTAGACATGGTAATAGATTATAAGAGTATGGCAAATAAAAACTGTTGACCTAAAGCTATTGGTATAATTCCTATGAGTACTTTGACATAATTTTGGTTCGATCATATTATTTTCTATAGGCATAATTATGCTAATGCTATTAATATATGCACAATAAATTCAGAGTAGATTTTCACTGCCATTTTATACGTTTACGGCTTTTATAATTATAATTTTATAGATTATATTAAAATTTCGCGAAGACTGTGTTACTTTATGCGAAAATTATGCGAAACCTATTATTCTACAATATTAATTTAGCATATTATTTGTTTAGTTTGCTTTTAAAATTAGCTACGCTTAAAATATTGAAATGTTAAAAAAAATTTGTAGTCTGATGTCGCGCCTTTTAATATTAATATAATAATTTAAAGATAAAAATGTAAAATAGTTGGCGCCAAAATTTGGGATAATTATGGCGAATTAATCAACGCGGACATTGACATGTCAACTTGACATAGAGTTGCGCCCGTGGTGGTTCAACGACTTTCACAAAACATGTCAACGCAGTAAAAAAAGAAGTTTAAAAATACTTCCTCATCACCATATCTATTATTGTGTATGACTCAATATTTTCTCACAGTGCTTTTTTATTTGATTTGTTTAACACTTTATAAGTACCTTTTGGAATAACTTTATATATTGTGGTGTTTATTTTTTCTTGATATTCATATACTCGGAGAGATAAGGGGGTATCATTAGATGTTTTTGAAGTAAACCTTACTTATAGAAAAAAATACAGCTTTTAAGTCACTTTAAGTGAATATAGAAGGGTTAAAATTGATATGGTTCTGGTAAAACAAACTAAGGAACGTATTTTTTTTCCATTGTTCGAAATAATGCATTTCCTTAATTTGATTATGATTAATTTTAAATCTATTAAAAGTAAAAGTTTGGGATGTAAATTAAACTGTTTTTGCTGGATAGTAAATAGCAGATTTAACATACTTATTGAATTAAATTGACGTCATGATAGGTATAATCGAATGCGATTTACATCGTTTTTAAAAGCTTTTTTTTTCAATCATCAACCCAATTCAATGACCTAAAAAGAGCTCTAAACAAATCAGAAAAATATAACCTATTACATAAAATGGTACTCTATTAATATTACTAGTAAATACAATTTTATCTGTGCCTCCGAAGCCGCGCGGTTGTAACTCGCAATTAACTTCGTAAGGGTTCATTTATATGAAATTATAGCAAATTGAAAAGCAAGTCCTTGTATAAGTTCGTTGTAAATACATAAATAGGTACGGCAGCTCATAATTTGTATTAAAATAGCCGATGAACGAGGATGTAAGGGGATTAAATGCAAAACATTTTGCTATTTAAGTCAATGGTTAGCAACTGGCTTTGGAAAAGTTACTGAGTACATTATTTAAAAAGGTACTTCTGTATTTATAAAAGATATTGCTGTGTTTATTGGCGGTGTATAAGAATAATAAAATAAAATTTAAGATAGATATAAATTATATTGCCTTTTTCTGTCCCGCTTTTGGGCAAGGGCGAGAGGCCTTTGCCCGAAAACTTGAAATTATTCATAAAATATTCAAATACTACGGAATTTTATATGATAAACCAGTGGTTAAGGTGCCCGCCTTTCATGTACTCGACTATGTTGCTCGTGTGCTAAGTTTATCTTGGACATCACTGAAGGAATCGGTGAAGGAAAATGACGAAGGAAAATTGAACTTACTTATAGAAGTCTGAAATCGCCTATCCACCTTGAGCAAGCGTGGTGATTAATGCTCGTGTATAAGAAGAGGTTCTTTGCATTGCAGTAGGGCAATCAAAGGCTGGTATTACTATTAAGGGAAACACATGTAGGTCAGTAGGCCTTAGAACTTGGTTAGAACTTAGTATCACGTTTCTACAAAGAAAATAGGTTCAAAACAAACATACACACTTGCATAGGTACACGTAAAGCACCATGTACACTTGACACTGTATCTTGTAAACAAGCGTCAGTCACCACTGATGTCTTGGCACTTGAATGCAAGTACTCGCCACCAGTAGCTCACAACTAGTGTGACAGGCGAGTAGCCGACACCGTTTACTGTCGGTCTCACGACATTATGTCCGCAATGTACGTTGAAATGTCTTTGAAAATGTACCGATATGTTCAAGAGGTAGGTACGAAAAAATATACAAAGTTTAGCCTATAGTTTTACCTAATAAAGTCAAATCTAAAACTAACTTGCGTTTAATTTAAAATAGAACCTTTGAAAAAGATATGATTGCTTTTTGCGAATTTAATTTATTTTTTTGAGTTTAACTTGATCACTATTTTCTGCCCGCGACGTCGTTCGCGTAAATGTCAGTTGTCACGGGGTTCTTTTTTCTGCATAGAATGCCAATTGTTTTTGTAAAATGAAGCCCTATTATTCCCTATAACATCAGCTACCTACAAGTAAAAGTCATGTCAAAATCGGACAGACCGATTTTTGCGATTAAGTAGGTACTCTGTGGACGTTTATTTACTTGTAGTATAGATTTTGCATTATTATATTGCATTTATTATTCATATTTTCATAAGTAAACAATAATAATCACTTGACAAATACACATGCACACGCACATCACATCATCATCATGTACATCCCAGTTCTTATTACATTTTCACTTTAACTAAGCACGAAAAATATCAACGATAATCACACAAATACTCTAATGTTCGTACAAACGTTACGTCAACGCACAACGTTTGCCCGAAAACGATATTTCTAAACAAGTCGCGTGCGCCCGTACTTAGTACCTTATGTGTAAACCAATACAATATTACTTTTATCACGAATAGTCCTTTTAATGCAAATACGGGCATAACTCGAGTTATAACAGTAATTGAAACAACGTTACTAGGAAAAACAATAAAATAATGACATTATTCAAAAATTCCATTTACATGTCACACGCAGTCTTTGTCATAAACTTTTGTATTTGATATTAATTCGTTGCTAAAATTGTATGCCCACTGCTGGACATAGCTTCACTGCGCCTTCTGGTACAGGGCCGCCATTCGAAAGTCTTAGGACCCCAACGGCCGTATGCTCTAAGTCTAAGTGCTATCTACCCTATCCATTTCCACCTGAGTTTCGCAATTCTGAGACTACTACTACATATTACGACCATTTAGTAGTATTACAGTACCCTTCTAATCCCCAAGCTTTTAAACCCTGGATCTTGACATTGCTAGCTGAAATAAATCATTCAAGATCAAAATGAAATGAAGCATGATTTACAGAAAATTGCGTCACTCACTGACCATACGTCTACCAGCAACTAACACAGGAAGATTGTCGTAAAATTATATTTAGATGTCTGTTTATACTGTTAAGGTCCGTGGGACTACAAGACAGGAACAATTACTCACGGCCGAGTTAGCACCAATTTGTCAACATGTAATTATAATTCCGGTAATAATAATCTGTAGTTAAGTATTAGATACAATTACAGTATGGCCACACAGCACGACGCGACGCGCGACGGTCGGATGTCATGTTTACACTTTGAAGACGTTACTTGGATTAATTAAACAATGGAATGTTATTCCTAGAAGGGCGAAGGCACGTCTTAGTAGGAAATGTACGCATTTTTTGTCACGTTGTCAATGGATCTTAAATGTTATTTAGGGCATAACCATATTTGGATGAACAAAATATTCATTTTTTAAACAAAATTGAGACGTGTTTAGGAAATAATAACCTCAATAAGAAAGAGGAAATGGCATCAAATATTAATTATACTGTCAACTGGCAATGTGCTCAAAAGACTGGTGGCATTGCCACGTAGAATAGCAATGCTTAGCTTCTGGTCACGGTAAAAGCCAGTCCTTGGGTCACGGAAAGTGACCACCAACCGTTTGGAAAATTTCTTAAGAAGGCTATGGATACACGGACCCCACGACCCGAGATGAGAGTGAAGAAAATAAACATGGATTCAGAACACCATTTTTTTTTTGTTATGGACGTCTTCAGATAATAACTGTGTTATTTCGGCTAGCCTGAATGACACCTCTAATAGCCATGAAACAGCGACAACTATAAATTGCCGTTAGTCCAAAAACAATACAGTTCTTACATAAATATTGTTACAGCTGCTAATAATAATTATTTATGAAGATAATATTCTGTTTTTAAACATTTATAACTGGCTGTTCTTTTATTTACATATTTATGGTTAACGGCCAATATTTTTAGATCTTGAATGTGCACTGTACTCTTTTTAGGGTGGCCTTGTTTTATAAAATTTTGTAAGGTCTAGACTAGGTATTACAGAACATGACCATAATATATGCCATAGATATATTATGGTCTTGATAATATATGTCATTATATAGAACGAGTTTTAATCTATGGAGGAGCATTTCAGTTACTCGATGTGACATATCGCTCGGGTAGGTACTGCGGTAACTGCGGGCCTAAAGATTATTATTTTTAGCGACAATCAATGCCAAATTGAGGTAAATTAGAGGTGTTTTTGACAGTTTTCGACTAAGATTGGAATGCGATCGTTTTTAACGTTACGTTCGTAGAATTGCCTTGCTGCTTAGACAGTTAATTTCATTTTCAAGTTCACCATTGCATATTTTGTCAACTGAATGTATTCTAGATGTCTACTTGGGACAAAAGTAACGAACTACTATAAGAACAATATTTCATACTTCGTCCAAACTCATTGATATTAATGACTAATGTATTTCGAATAGGAATGACTGCCGATGAATCTGTTCCTCCCAACAATTCTATCTCGTCACAATAAACGTTGTAAATCTAACTGTTTTCTCTTGAAATGCGACTTTAATGGTCTTTAAAGATTGGATTAACGAGTTAATGACTCGGTTTGGGACCAAGGTTGTACCATTTGGCCACAAATCGAGACTGTGACCTACATTTTGAGTTTAATCAATTACAAATTTGTTGAATCGAACTACATAGTTGCTTCTTTGATTTATCAATAGATGTGCAAATTATTATTAATAGCTTCTGTTTGCGATTTCGTCTACACAGATGTTATGTAGGTATGTATGCCATATAATATGTTATGACACTCGAAAATAGTGTAGCTTTATATCAGTGACAATGATGATTGTGATCAGACCAGTACTTCGAGAGATAAATAAATAAATAAATAAATATAAATATCTTGGGACAACTCACACACGGCTATCTGATCCCAAGCTAAGCAGAGCTTGTGTTATGGTAAAAGATTACTACTTACAAACAGAAAAAAAAAAACAAAAAAGCTCTTCTCGTCTTTATAATACGAGTATTAGTATTAATTTATTTAATTTCGCTAGAATGATTTTCAGAACACATTGCATTATAGTTTTCAGCAATTTCACTGCAATTATTCGCATCCGGTTCGTAGAAAACAATAACAAGAGAGCAGTGGTTTTAAGATGCAATTAAATATTATAGCGTTCTAGTACCCTGGCCATTAAAACAACTAAACTGGAAAATTAAAACATTACCTAAGAAAAGCTCTGTTTCTCTTTAGGAAAAAGGATTCCTTTTTCTTTGTTCCTACGTCCTATTTTCCCTTGAAAAAATAACATTACTGTTACTGGGACCAGGATCTTTCACGTCACATTTATTTATACCTACATGAATATGCTTACAAGCGCCTACATACATACATCAAGATATTCCATTAATTTCCATCTCCAGTCTCCAAGTTAACGGTTACACATTATGCAAGAATACAAACAGCTGATAAACGGTTTCCCATCTCCAGTTCTGTTATCTTAGGACGTTTAACCGTGTTTCTGAAGAAACTTTATTACAATTCAAACATCGAACTAGTGTCAATATCTAGTTCAACATTTTAAACAACAATTTCTATGTTTCTGGCTAAAATAACATAGAAATATGACTACTGTTCAAATATCAACCGACAATATTCCAAAAAATGAACATGCTAATCTCGACGTCCAGCTTCAAAAATCGAACGTTAAAAATTTAAATGGCATTCTATTTCGACCACAGTAGCCCACAGTCAAACAGTAGGTCCTGAAACGACAAAGAGACAGTGTGCCTTTGTTCAGTGTCGTAACTCGGCTGACGGGCGCGACGATTCGGATCATCGGCCACAAATATGGGACGCGTGTCATTCATGGCACATCCTGATTGAGATTTTTGGCCCGAGGTATAATTAAAGCTGCGCTCCGTGTAATTTTTGGCCAACGATGCGAGTTATTCGAAGTACTGCGGTCCAGTAATTTGTGTTGCAAATTATAGTAGCAAGTCGGACGTGGAAACGGAATCACAGAGCAGACTGGTGGATGATTTGATGTGGTTATGTCGTAATCACTTTTATCAGTGTACAGTCACAGAAAGAGCCGGTGGGTTTCTGTTCTGTGTAAAAGGTTATTGATCTAACTCCATGCAAGTATTCCACGAAATAACTTTTGACAATTATACAGTTTGACTGTGCTAATAATTGTTATTAGTTATGGTGAATGGATTTTATTAAGATTTTATTGTCCAATGATATCTTAGTTTCTCTAAGCATTTATCGGGGCATATTATATAGAGTTTGCTACAAATTTACTTCGAAATCTGACTTCATTAAACACTTAAACCCATTTCTTTTCGATTTATCAAGATTTTTTACTTTAACCTTTTTTTCTTCGTGTGGAACTCCTCATGGATATCCTCTTTCTGGGGACAACAAAGGGTTATGTCGGATCTTACCAGCTTTTCTCCAGTGTTCCTTCTACCACCATGAGTCGGGGGCCCGGTATACACTTGACGCATGATCTGCGTCCCATATTGTAGTACCTACTGCAATAACCTGACCTTCACAAGCCAACATAGTTAGGCAACCAATATCTTCAAGACGGGTCAGTACTGTCATATATTTCGTCTTTGTACCATTGTTAATGAAGAATTGGTTCGTGTCGGGATCGTCAGTCTCATAATGAACATTGTATACAAGTATTTAGCTCGAGCAATTTGTATTCATTTGGTTTAGAGTATCATGCTTAGCTACTGTTCTCTGTTAATCTACGAATACATACTGAGCATCATCATTAGGCCTGACTGTGGGAGGCACCTAATTGTTGAGCGTTTTGTGTCTAATTATATCTAATGAACTTAGATCCTAGAGTCGCCAGGCCTTTGTCATTTTAATATGGTTGACATTTTTGATAATAGATACATGAATATGTATGTAGATAGAATAATGCTTAATGTAAATCTGGTGACTCTGATCTTTGCGCTTGGGCTTTTAATTTACCCATTTAGGTATAATATATTTTATTTTTATCGTTTGTGAATTAGTCAATAGTTTTATACACCTTATAATGATCGATTATGTTAGGCCGTAAACTTGTCAATCATATTCTTGCAACCAAATTTTTTTCTTTCATCTATTCTGATCTACCACCAATTGACGATATTCTATTCTGAATTTATTTTTAGACTTACCAATTAGCCGTTATAGCATGGCACTCATTACATAGCGTACTTTTTTAATATTTGAAAAAGAACTAGAATTTTAAAAAGTAACGAATAATATGTGAAACCATTCGTTTCACGGTAATTAGAAAGGGCAACAAACTATATTTTCGATTTGCAGTACCATACTTGAGTGTATCTACTAAAAACATACCTACTGTGAGTTCGAAGCTACTTGTAGCGGAAACATATTGGATACGTAAGTCAATTGCCACTCAAATGGCACTCAAGTATTGACTCTCCATCGACTATCAGCAAGCGGTGCCATAGACACGATTCCGTTAATTTGACGACCAATTTCATCTGCTGTGTTTTGTTTGAGCTCATTTTCTTGCACAAATAAACATTTCTAGATGAATCAACGGTACGTAAACTACTTGAACAGACTTAATGAATCATTCATCATTCATTCATCCGAAAAAGGTGTGGAAATGGAACATAAATACGGAAACCGCTATCGCTTATCGCTATGTGTACGGATTATCTCAAAACCTTTGCTAAAAGCGAAGATCGTGACGAAGTATTTTACCCAGTCATCGATCTTAAATCTAAACATAAACCCACTCAAAATCGGTAACAAAAGGCACGTGCTCACTCGACACTCAGTGTATAATCAGCTTAGCTCTAAATCAGAACGTTAAGACAGATTACACGTGTGGAAGACTAAACGCAATGATTGATCGACTAATCTGACAGTTTAGTCGCATATTGCACAACGTTTAAATATTATAGTCTAAGGTCGAAGCGGCGCTAGATCTACGTTATTTTAGCAAGGCTGAAATTTTGAGGAAGATTTTATAGAGGATTTTATATGGGATACAAGTGCCAGGTTGAGTTAGGTTTAAAAAACAATATCAAAACACTCTTCTGTTAAAATGCATGTTTGTCATGTCATGTTTCATTAATGTGTCAAATCAATCCATTGACTATTTTCAAAGTTTTGCGGACACAAATATACAAAAGCTAAATTTTCATAAATGTTGTAGTATGTAAAAACCAACATACATTATTGCGAAATACCTTCCGTTAACGATAATTTTTCAGCCAAACGCTTTAGAGATCGGAACTTTAAAGCGCCTGGCAAAAGTTGGCATAGACAAATAATGATATTCATGACATTTGAACTTAAGTGAGTTATGTAACTTTAGAACCTACCTAAAAATGGTCCAGTATTTAATTTTGCAAGTAATATGCATACCTGTGTAGCATTTTTTTTCTACCCGTTTTGTAAATTCCCAAATATGCTAAAATGACGTAGTCCTAGCAACCCTGGTATCTTGGATCATTATGTGTATTTGTTAATTGAGCAATTGCACAGTTTATTTTGTAAACAAATTTGATGATTGATGATGTGTTAAACTCATAACAAAATGTGAAGGCAAGACGTCATATTTGCCATTTTTATGTCTTTAATGGGCTACCTGTAGTTATAAATAATGAATAGATTTTAATAATATATAAGTAGATTAAAGCAAATTATATAAAGGGCATTTGAGACAAACCTTCCTTGCGTAACGTGTGTGTATGTAGTGACAGAGAGGCTATTGTTGCAGGAGAGCTAGCTAACAGTAATCTGCGTTATCCCTGAGTACTAAAGGCTATAATTATTCAATTATCAAAAGAATTGAGCCCCCTACGAAAATACATGCAGATGAAATCGCAGGCAAAACCTAATCGGTAAATATACACAGAATTCACTTCAGTAATAAATAAAATAATATAATATGACTTTAGAAAAATAAGAGCATGAAGAATATGAACTTGAAAAATTTGGACTTCGAAAAGCATCACTGACACGGTTAAATAAATTATGACCTTAACATTCAGACCACTAAGTAGTCAATCGAATAGTTGCTATAAAACACGGTACTCAATACTTTACTGTGTGAGCATAATCGTTAAAAGGAAGCGTTTTGTCCTTATTTGTCTTTATGGTCGTAATGAAGCATCAAACTACCGATGGAGATATCATAAAATGTTTATAGGAAAATACTTACGATACCGTATGATTACAAATGACAGATTATGAGAGTCCTGGGTTATATTTTCAGATTGTTGACAAAGTGTGTTTCGGTTTTTACGTTAGGAATTGACAGTTCCTTGCTTCCGAAAGCACCTAAAGCTGTCAAAATCAAAGTCAGCATTAAATCAACGTATTTATTTCAATTAGACCATTTACAGACACTTTTTAAGTGTCAAGACAGTTCAAAGTTGAAGCTATTCTGTTGGTCCTTCACCTGATCTCACCTCGGCTGGCTAGGATTGTCGTCGTATCGGACTATGAGAGTACCTAGAGGAAAAAAAACTGTACCTGTGTTTGCACATACGCTAATTATTCACGGTTTCTTGCGTATGAGAATGGTAAACAGTGTCTTAAGGTAGATTGTAATAATATTGTGATTTTTGTCTACTAGGCGATGTGGTCGTGTGGTTCGTGTTCCACGTGCGCCTCAAAGAGATGTCAGTAAACTAGAGGGGCCAAACAGGGCCGATGCCTGCTGGGCCTGCGGGTTGTTCGAAAGAGATACCGCACCCCCAGAACGCAAAGGGCACAAGAAGAAACATGGATAGGTTTTAGTCAGTAAAAGTCTGACACTCCCTCCCGCCCCATCCAGCGTGGGAGAAGTCATTAGATGATTTCCCATCCAAAAAGCGATGTGGTGTAACCGTCAAAACCCTTCAATCAAATAAAAATCTCTTGCGTACTTGGTTAGTCTCCATTGAGATTGGCCACCGTCACTGACTTTTGACCTGTAAAAACATAATTGGTTTTATTTCAATGATGGCCCGTGGAATACAAACAAACCATTTTGGTCAATAGTACCTACGCCTAGTCGTTGAACATGATAAGGTCAAGTGATTGATTGACAACGCCTACAGATTTGCTCGATTTTTGACGTGTCAATTGAGGAACAACCAGTGTCTGGGCAGAGAGCAATTGGTCACTTTAGTAGACAACGATTCTATCAACTTTACACCTAACTTCTATTAGGTACTTACATTACCAATTGTATTGTGTGTATCCTACTCCTACTAACATTATAAATACGTATGGATGGATGATTGTTACTCTTTCACGCTTAAACGGCAGAACGGATCTGGATGAAATTTGGCACTGAGAAAGATTGTTGTGTGGAATAACACATAGAATACTTTTTATCCCGGAAAAATGTACGGTTTCCGTGGAATTAATATACGCGGACAAATTCGCAGGCAAAAGCTTGTCGGGTATAAAATAAAATGCACTTAACTAATCCGGAAGTTACATGGTGCTTCTTAATCCCATCATTGCAACATTACTTTTTGTTCCGAACTAGGAACCGTACCGTACCTAGGAACTTTTGGTTACGGAGATATTAAAGGTCAAAGTCATAATTATTTTTCACGTTTTGTTTTACTAAAACAAGTTTTAAAGATCTAACTAAACTTTAAATACCGTCACGACACTTGTATAGGCGCTGGGCTAGGTATCATAAACATTGATTTTTTACACCAAAAATAAAAGTCGCTTCCTAACAAAAACATTTTTTTTTTCACTATTACTTAATTTGATAGGCATTATGCATAACTAACGGCTGTGTGATATGTCTTTTACACCCGTATTTAAATATTTACCGAGACACAAAACTTTCTAAAATAAAGAAATTAATCACTCCTATCCCACACCAAACTTAGTAGCACCTTGGCTACTTGTTTGCAACTTACCACGGTTTTTGCGGAGCTTATAAGTCGTAACATTTCAACGGCAGTTAATCCTAGAACCAGTTCGATGCGTTTGATTAGTTCGCGGTCAGTGTTGACGCAAATACGTCAGCCAATTGATGTGCTACCTTGTACTACAGCTTAAACTTATGTAAAGCTTTGATTAATTTGTTGTGCATGTTTCTAACCAGTCGTTTAAGTCTAGGAATAAACAACGCTAGTTGGTTTTGGCACGCGAACTCAACATGTTGAATGGCAATTTGTCTTGCTAGAACGACAGGTGCCAAATGACATGAGCCTTTCTTGTGTTCTGATTTGTTGCATAAATAGGGGAGATATGGTTTAAGTTTTGCCTTTCTGTAACTTACGCTTTCAGATCAGATTTTTAGAATACTTTTCTGTTCTTTGTTTTTCTGTTTCATTTGAGGTTTTGACTTTATATGGTTGCCTAAGTAATTAAAGAATCATATTAGCTTATTTAAACTGTCATTTGCGAAATTATAAAATAACATACGTAAAACAAATAAGAAAATAAATTGAACACTTTTCCAAATACAATTCAATATAAGACAAACCTCTAAGTAACAGTCAATGATAAATTAGAGCTCTTGCCTCGAAGAGTGAATTACAGGATTTTATGAAAACTGTATTGAACATAAACCATCATATTTTTTTACGCCATAAAGTGGTCAAAAAGCTTGCGGCCCACTTGATGGTAAGTGGTGACAGCCGCCTTGCGATTGTCCAACACTTTTCCAAACACATGAAACCTATGAACAAAACTAACTACATAGCACCTAACCTACACAGCTCGAACCGCTGTAATAGTTTTCTCAGCAAACAGCCCTTGGTCTCGCTAATGCAAACTACATGCTTGACCTGTGTTTACAGTGTTTTGACATGGCGTCGGCCTTGTCGGAAATGTTCCAAGTCTGTTCTCACTGATTCTGAGTGAGAAAATCGTTCCACGTTCAACATTACAGACATACCAAAGTTTTGGTAAAGTAATGGAAATGTTTTGAGAATATTTGAAGGTTTTAAGGTTTGAATTTTGACTAAAACGAGGTCTTAGGGCGACATGACTGTTTAGGATAGGATTGTTTAGGTTGTAGGATTTATTCGAAAGGGCATCAGCAAGAACACGGTTGGAGTTTCGTCGATAAGAGTCACTCTTCCACTCCGCCTAAGGCGAAAAAAGGTTTTTGTTTTATTTTTTATTTTTTATACCACTGATGGTGGCAAACAAGCTAACGGCCCGCCTGATGTTAAGCGGTTACCGCTGCCTATGGATACTTGCAACACCAGAGGCATCACTCGTGCGCTGCCGACCCCGTAAAAACCTCAATACTCATTTCTAGAAGTACCCCATGCTGTAGTCTCTTGGGAAAACCTTAGCAGGGAGCGCATTCCACAACCTAAGCGTACGTGAGAGGAAGTTTCTCTGAAACCGTACCGTACGGGATGATTTCCCATTCCTATTAAAAACAAAAATGGCGACCTTCGTTGTACTAATAGCTACTACATCCAATATAACATTACAAAAATATAGCTACAACTCTATCGTTATTTACATATGTTAGCGTGTAATAAGCTCCGTTATTTGACGACAAATACGAAGCAATATAAATTATTAGTCATTTATTTTTTGTATTGGCGCTAAGTTTTCGGGTGCGCCAAAAAACGAATAGCTTTAGTTATTAAAATAGATATTTTTAAGAAACGTACGGAATTACCAATCAAAGAAAGAAGAAAGAAAACACTATAATTAGAATTCAAAAAAACAGAAGCCTTATTGCGTGCCCCGCAGCTGCACCAATCGCCCAGTATATCTGGCTTCCCTTACGTCTCGGTCAAGATAAATGTATTACCACAGATACCAGCAAAACAATCTAACATTAGCGTTGACACCGCTTTCACCACACGGTCCAGCGGATAATTAATTCGTACTATTATAATAATCGTGGTACAACAAACAATAATTCCTTCCATAAATTCAACATTCCACCATTTCCATACACATACAAGGAAGTTAACTAAACTAGCCGATCACGATTTATATCTTCCTGCAACGAATATTTTATATCTAGAATAACGTAAACATTTGGGCCAATGTTTGTCATATGCTGCGCTAGCGTCGGCCATTTGATCTTAATAACTGTGCAAACATACAAAGTGGCCGTAACGAGACACATCTCAATTATACTATGTTGCTAGTGCCGTGTTTGTTTCCATGTAAAACGTAGAACAATGAATGTTTAGATGATGCAAAAAAATTGTAATGCGAAAAAAATTGAATGCGAAAATAAAAAAAGAACTAAGCTGTTATTTTTTTACATGGAATTCAAGGCTAGACTTCAATATGTGAGAGAAAAAATGCATGTGTTTACAATCATGTATCAATAAACTAGAAGAAACTAAAACATAAATGGCACCAAAAAATTCCTCCACACCGCCGTCAACCGGAAAAGTGCCCAAAATACTGGCAACATTGCCACGTTGAATGGCAATGCCAATTCTCTGGTCGAGATAAAAGCCAGCCTTTGGGTCGAGAAGTGTCAACCAAAGTCATGTATTAAACTCAAAACTTGTAACAATACGAAAAAATCTTATAAAAATCATGATAACAAGTCTAACTGTATCAGCTTTTGTTTCATAGCTATCAGCTAGTTTATCTCCCGTATCAGGCTATCTTAGTTTCTTAACACTCGCCTTGTTTATGGTGTCACCGTCTTTTGAATTGGGCAATATTTACATTTTTGGTACATGTCCACTTTTGTAACTGTGAGAATAGTCTACGTAATTGTAAAATTCTGTGTTTTAAAGCTGTAATAATTTTGTCTTTGACACGATGCTATTAAATTACTTTAAAAGCTGCTGTTCTCTGTCCCTCTGTAGAAATAAGAATTATAAAAAATACTCGGCTTCACTATCATTTCTTTTTAAGTAGGAATACCCCGCTGTTTTACCTGCGTTATGTTATGTCTTTGATTTCTGCTACGCTACCAAGTTTCGTACTATGGATTATAAGGTATTCTAAGGTAAACTGGTAGAAAATGCTATAACTTATTTATTAAAACTTTATGCACATAATGTAGAAATACACCATAGAGAGGCGAACTTAACTAAAGGCAAAAATATGTTTTCAAATCGGACCGTATACCATGACATTAGCGCGTTCAATAAAACAAACTTTAATTTATTATTTCACAATTTCTATCTTCATTAGAGTACAGTCTGTCAGTCAGCCACGGAACTCCATATTTGTATAACAAATTAGCCGCGGCAATAAAATGCATGATCATAAAATAATCATTATATCATCATCAATAAGTCTGTCCAATTCTGTTAGTAAACGGAACTTCACAAGACACGTACCTACTCGCACATTGACCTAATAACTGTCAAATGTTTACTTTATGACGTTACGATGTAGACAAACATAACAAAGTTAATGGATGCGAGTTCAGATACTAGCTTTTGCCCGCGATTTCGTCCGCGTAAATGTCGATTATATAATTTTAAATTTCAATCATGATTCGAAAAACCAACCCGAAAAACCGTTCGAAAGACCGTGGCGCCATCTATTCACATAAAAATGCTATTGTTGTTTTGGGTTAAAAGCATGTACACCCTATGTTCATTTCTGTACACCTGACAACGTATACACCTATACTATTTCGAGTTGATCGGTTCAGTAGTAACAAGCGAACAAACTTACTTTCGCATTTATAGTAATAGTTAAGATTGTTGATGATGTCAGTGTCACTGACCGTAATCTATTAATTTTAGATCTATCACGAGTTCAACAGGGTTAAATGAACCTAAAAATAACCGAGACACTTACCTATGGTATTTTTTGCAACAAGTGTGCGAATAACCTCTGTTACTTTTATTGGTCTGTAGACATCAAATGGAAGCAAGACATTAATTTTGCCAAATCACCTTTTCGTCTCCTTGGATGGCGCCGATGGCCGCTTCAAGCTAGACTAGTTATAAAACAATTACGTGGCCTCATATTTCATTTAACTATTCAAATTTTATGGATGACGGTCTTGCTTGATTGTTACGCTTAATTTCAACGAGGAAAAACGCTATGATTACGACGCTGTAGTATCCTCCCAACCAATCTTACTGGAGTAGATAGGTGATAGGTGATAAAGTGCACAAGTGTGTGCGCAAACATAGGTGCACTCTCTCTTCTCTCTCTCTCTCTTATAACCGATGTGACAGCGAGACGACCGCAGAGAGATTAGGCGCAAGACCGGCTTTACGTACTTTCCGAGGTACGAGTGTCACACTACCAACTTCTAAACTCCAGGGTGCTATATATTTAACCCTAATTAAAAACTCACTATCCCTTTTTGTTCGACCTAGGAATCGAACCTAGGATCGAACCCCCAGCGCTCGCTTGCGACCACGAGACCAACGGAGCAATAAGGACGCTATTAAAATATCTAAAGTCAAAATATTTGCAGCAGCAGGCGTCATAATATATGATCACAATTTGTAAAACAAGCTTAGAAATAGACGCAATAAACTATGGCTTTCTAGAGAACTATAAACTTTATTGAGCATAGCAAATTTATGGATTTATTTGACCAATATATACTGACAAAGTTAAGTGGTAACATTTTTATTCCGCGTACCTCTACGGCTAAATACAATTTTTCATTTACTTGCGAAAATGATGAAGATACAGAAAAATATAGAGGTAATAAATCTTTTGCCTACAAACTGGCAAAATCTCAAGACCAACAAATCTCCATGATGACAAATTGTAGAAATTAAACATACTAGCGTTCATTTTAATTTCCGTAGAAGTATGAGCTGTCAACATTTATAATGTAAGCAAAGAGAGATTTTTTGGTGACAACAAAAAGCTCGAAGCCAAATGTTATCAAGCCAAAAAGTATGTCATAATGGTCCAGCAGTTACAAGTACCAATGCTACTTTGTTAATTCATAATTATGTATGTAGGTACTTTATAAAATCATGGACATCACTGACATTGGTAAAGGACAACATCGTGAATCAATCTAGACTTTTAATTAATATAAGTCTGTAATC
This sequence comes from Caradrina clavipalpis, assembly GCA_932526535.1. Lineage (NCBI taxonomy): Eukaryota > Metazoa > Arthropoda > Insecta > Lepidoptera > Noctuidae > Caradrina > Caradrina clavipalpis. Next base: position 8,147,152 of record OW052103.1, read on the forward strand.
ACCAATCTGTCTTGAGTAAGAGTGGTGATTATTGCTCGTTTGTTCTCAAGAGGACTTTGCCCTGCAGGGGACAACTATAGGCATTGCTTTGTCTATTTCTATATTTGTTATGCTTTCATGACTATACTTGAACCAATTTTGATGAGATTTGGACATAGGTTACTTTTAAATCCACGACTTCATCTGCGTCTGTGAAGACTGACATTCACGCTGACAAAGTCCCAAGCAAAAGCTAGTAGGTATTATTATAATAGTATACGCAAAATGTCATTCAATTCGTCTCGACATTAAAACGCGTGATTTTAATACACAACACACGCAAAACAAACAACCATAGCAAAACGCTTTAAGTGAATCTAACGAGAAGGTAAACACCATTTAATTAACCGAGAACTAGCCTATGACCCGGTTTCACTCAACCGAACCAACATATCAATCGTAATAAACCTTTACGATACGATATACAGCGGCTATCAGATTTATTTGATTGTGAACACAGTTCGCGAGTACAATATAGAGGTTCATTTTAATCAGACAGACTTCTATTCAGAAAATGTACTACAGGTTAGCATTACTGGGTCAAACGGTCGATATGCACAATTCGCAACACGTGGAACCAATATAACCTGTAACAAATGCCGATGACAGCATACATTTATGTCATACCCATAAACCCTACAGGGTCCCTGGCGCCACAGCCAAACACGCCGTGAATGCCCAAAGCCGCATAAACCCATTGATTTATGATTAAAAATCTATGCATCTATCTATGACTGCAATAATTGCATTCGCCTCAACCTGTTTTGCATAGTCCGACGGCTGTGTGCCTCCTATGGTGTTATGATAAACTAACTAAGGTACTGCGAACTTATTGTGCTCGTGTTAATCCGAGAAGGCTATCAATTTATCGTTTCCCTTCCTATTTTCAGTTCCACATCTTAGGCGAAATTTGTTCGGAATTATTGTGATCTTACTTCCTTCTTAACTTACTAATGTTATAAATGCGAAAGTTTGTGAAGATGTTTGGATGTTTGTTACCCATTTGCGTGTAAGCAGTTGAGCTGATTTGAATGAAATTTGGCACATAGAGAGACCATTTCCTGGATTAACACATAGAATATTTTTTATCCCATTATTGTGTTACCTTGGGATAATAGTTACTTTTTACGCGGGCAAAGCCGAAGGGGCAGATGCTAGTCTTGTCTATAATTTATTTTGTAATAGAAAATAATATTTTGATCCAAATTGAAAACAAGTCTGCGAAGTGTCCTACGCGACATCGGAATCTAATAATAACATCGTCGCGAAAAGATATCAGCAATTAATAAAATAAAATTTAAAACTGTCGGCTTGATAATCTACATATTGGCACTAGACCAGTTTAATACAGAGGTAGGTATTTTAATTATTTTAAATTGAATGTAAAGCTTCTAGTAATCAAGCTCAATAAAATTGTACCAAGTAATTTAGACGACCTTAAAATCCCGCGTAGGTTTTAAGACCTCTTCACATGGTACCTGTGATATTATCAAAGAGGAGATAATTTCTCAGGCTGCGTAAGTTGTGTGGAAGAATGCTCAGAGCGACACCCGTGTCCCGGCCAATGATAGTTGGAGGAACACCGTGAGGTTTTAGACGATAGGAGTCTGACACACCTCTCCCCGAGTTCCTCCTTTCCTTCCTCGAGGCGGAGGCAGTCCACGAGGGCTTTACACGAAAAAAGGCCGCGCGAGATATCATAGAAATTTATCTGACAATATCACACGTGTCTAGAGAAGCCTTTCCCTTAGAAATCAACATCCCATTTAGATAATACTGTTTTAATCTTATATTCTGTATTTATGTAAATTTAATCACCGTATAGGGCTAATACGCGGGTTAATACACGAACTATATAGTTATAAACCTGCAGAGTAAGCGGGTAATGATTGTGGAATCTCATGAGCGTGCAAGCGAACTTTATGTACGTACATAGGTTCATTATAAAGTATTCGCTTATAAACTAGTACATGTGCTTATGTACTATATCTCGTCCTATTCTGAACCAGACCTTGTTAATTGCGGGCCCACTCCTTACGGAGGCCAAGACCGTTATTTAGTTTGCGTATACGCACTGGCGTTAAGAACCGTGTCAGGTTTCATGAAATATAATCTAAGGTTATATTCATTATACTATTCTTAATTAAGATGTTTGATTGCAGAATTGAGCACTGTAATAAAATTGCGTGTCATAGGATTCATAAGGCTGAAACAGACTAACACGCTACATCAAATCTTAGTGAAAGCGTAGGACCTCATTGATCACACTTTACCTGGTGAAGCTTCTCTTCGTCATTTGGCCAATAATCACGTGCGAGGTGACGTCCGGTGTAACTAGTGTGCAGCAACCTTTACTCAACTTTACTTTTAGCAATTCTACATGTTCCAACATACTTCATATTTCAAATAAACCCACAAAATACGAAGTAATGGATACAGCAAAATTGAAATATCAGAAGAAGTAATAAATAATGTTTATTATCTTTTTTAAAAATTTCAATATATCTAATTAAAACTGATTTCTAAGTCTTTAAAATTCAACTAAAGGGTCCGTAATAGGTTCTTATTAAATAAAATTAGTTAATAATAGTTATACTTGTAAGTGTTTGGAACTGTTGGTAACCTACCAATTACTGAGGAAAACGCAGGTTTAATTATGATTACTACCTTGTCTGTCATAAAATATACGTACAAATGCAAAAATACATACGAAATAATTACACTGCTAAAATAATTATCAGCGTGAGTTATTTTGTGCTGTTTCTAAGAGGGAGGGATTATGTAGGGAGAAAGAACAGAAACGTACACTTGAACACAGATGCCATAAATTGCGAACGCGAATTGTGGATGTCCAAAGAACGCACTATTTATGGATAAGCGTCTGCCCACACTCTGTCTGCTAACTTCTCGATCAAAAATCAGCGCGCCGGTAATCGGTCGTGAGGGCAGTCCTTAAGAAAAAAAATTGTAAAAAATTTTTTTTGAAGCCCAAATTTTTCTTATCCGTGTGTGTCCTGTTTAAACCGTTAATAAGGGTAGATGAACAAGTCCAAAAAGCTCAAAGTAACGAGAATTTGAACGATTTTTTAATTAGAAATACTCTTTTGCACATAATATTTATTTAGTTTGAAGACTTTATTCATAACAGTACAGGATAGTAGGAAATCAGTTCGAATTTAATACTTATACGTCAGCACACTTGTGTTTCGTGATGGACCCAACATTGCGCCTTGCGGTACTCCTTTAATTATTAAGACTTGATGTTATTAGTCCCTTATTATTTCACTGTTGATTTATGCTCTTTATTTCTTTCTCTATTTTTCATAATTATCATGCTTTTGTATACTGTCCAACATTTACAAAAAAAAAACGCAACGTTTATGCCGAACAGTGCGTATAAATCACTCGCGATCTTGGAATCGGTAAGCCCGAGCTATCCCTTATTATTGCTCAGAAATTAGTTGTATGAATTACTAGGTCAAACGATTAAACTACTCTCAAGTAACACGGAGTCGTGTAATAATACCGTCAAGTAATTAAGATAAATGAAATTGCTGTTTAAGTATCAGGATCACTTCATTTAATGCAACTGTATTATTAATTTGCTTTGCAAGTAATTTAATTGTGATAGTGAAATTGTTAGCTTAGAATGTTTGCTTAGTTCTAACAGCAGTTTTTAGTTGTAGCTAGTTAAATGACGAATGATGATGATGATGACGTCCTGCGGCTGATATGATGGTAATGAGGATGATGATGGTGGTACGAAAATGATTACTCAATTTTTAGGAATATATTATGTGCTTGAAACTTATTATTAGTACTTATTTTGGTAGGTATCTATGGAGAAGAACTAGCAAGAAACTTCGTGGACATTTTTTTTTTCATTCTGGTTTTTGCAAAATCTTCGTTACAATAATCTTGTTGCTTCTATATGTAAAAGCAATAAAGGTGTAATAATAAAGATATAAGCCATGGCAATTAAGAGATGACCAATCCCAACTGACAGCACCCGTTCACGAACATGACTCTAGTCTAGGTCAGAGGTGACACACATAACATGCTTGGAAATAATTTCAAAATGTCACCGTTATCAAAATCGATAAAGAGGACTATAATAAAACTTACACCTATTAAATGAATGAAAGGAATCCGGATAGAAATGGGTTCAAAAAACAAACAAACTTCAACAAACATGAAGACATTACGTGATATTACTCGTATAACAGCGGCGGACGTCAATATATCCGGGTTGGGCCATATTTAACGTATGGACGTCATTTGCCAGATTAAAGGAAGTTATTTGGACATGAAGCATACGTCGACGGATTGGGATAAATCGGGAATTAAGCGTCTTCTTACGTATAGTTTACTGGTTTAGTAGAAATTTGACCTCTAATAGTGAAAAATTGAAATTGATTATTTTTATAAGTCAGTACGAACTATATTGTGTGACTATAAGGTAAGTAAAATTGTGTAGCTTCAGACTATTTCGTTTTGTAAAAAGTTTACGTCATTAAGAAAAATGTCGTTCGTTACACACATTCTGCTTATAAAAGCTTTAACACAACGATCTTCGACTGTGTTTTGTTTTAACGAGCAGTGGCAATGTCACTTGTCAGTTTAGTATATTCTATTCAATTTTTCAAATTCGGAAAGCAATATCGATGTCCACAATCTTGCCAATGATAAAAGTGAATTGAAATTAAGTGTCAGAGTGAAAAAAACGAAACAATTATATCAGGCAGCACAGTTGTATCACATTGTCAGCTGACTGCCAGCTACTGTCTGAACGACGTATCAAAAAACGTTTCAATTTAATTACTATGATATATTATTGTTTTAAAATACTTTTTTCAGCAAAATTTTCAACAAGCTTTCAACGATAATCACTACCGACATTATAAAATGCAAACAATTTAGAACTAATTGTATAACAATTACAACAATTAGTCAGTACGAAGACAATGGCTGACATTGTCGGTCCGGCCGAGTTCTAGTATGTTATTATTCCATAGGAGTGGTCCCGAGATTCGCCAGTACCTGGGTACCTGGGTAGAATCACATGATGTCATGCTGCCACGTAAGATTGTGTCATATTGTCATGTCATGTCATAATGGAAAGAAAACATTCCGACTGATGTAATGTTAATTCAAGGGTTTTAGTGTTTGTGTATGTATGTGAGATTTGTGTGCTAACGCCTACGGTGGGAGAATTTTGAAGAGGAGCCTAGTTTAAGAAAATAAGCTTAAGTGTGAAAATCAAGCTTTTTTAAAAAGAAAATAAAATCAAGTTCGTAACGCAATACGGTCTTGCTTTGAGAGTTACCCATAGATTATGTTTAATATTGATAAACAGTGAGTTTTTACAAATAATTAATTTAATATTTATTTTAGGCAACCCGTGAAAGTTTATTTTAATACTAGCAACAGTTTTAGAAATGTTTAACGGTTCCATTTTTATTTTTCAATGTAATCGACTTTAAAATTGACTGTAATTTCTTAAGATGGTGGTAATAAAACTAATAGAACCAAAGAATTTCGAATGTAAAGTTCTTTCTCACTTTATAGTTTTTTTAGTTAGTTAGTTGTTTTTTTTTTATACATAAGTTTTATCATAACAACTGAATGTTCCAAAACTACCAAGGGTATCATAGATCTTCTTGAGTTTTGTTATCGTGTCTATGATATTCCTAATCCCTGATAACTTATCAATGATTTAGATGGGAACGGATGGGATAAATTTATTGCTGTCTATCCTATCTTAACACAACATTTATAGACTATTTCCCATCAATGTCAGGTTTACTAAATTATCGTATTACTATTAAGTACAATAAACATACTTACGGGGTGTTAAAAGGCACAATAAATAGCCGTTAACTACGCATACTCCCTACCAAACTAAGTAACATGGACCGAAAATTTTAGCTGGGAACTTTTTGGTGTAAACAATCACTCTTTTAGGTAGTGCACCGGCGTGCCAGGGTTGCGGAACTTGTTCGAAAGAATTACCGCGGCCCTGGAACGCAAAGGGCATTAGGAGGAACACGGATGGGTTTTAATCAGTAAGAATCTGACACTCCCTCCATCGCCCAGGGCGGAAGAAGCCATTTGATGATTTCCCATCGCCAAAAGGTATTGCACCGGTAATTTTATACTTTTTTTTTTTTTTTTTTTTTTTTTATTTTATAGACGGGAAATCATCAAATAACTTCCCCCGCCCTGGGCGGGGCGGGAGGGAGTGTCAGACTTTTACTGACTAAAACCCGTCTATGTTCCTTCATGTGCCCTTTGCGTTCCGGGGGCGCGGTATCTCTTTCGAACAACCCGCAGCAGTAATTTTATACTTGTGGGTGCATTCAGCAATAAGAATTCTAGGTAACCTTGAATACTTCCGTAACTAAAAAGTTCCCATGTATAAATCTAGAACAAAAAAAGTTGCAATGATGGAAAGAACTTTCGGCTTTGTTAAGTGTCTTTGTACCCGTTTTATTAGGTTTTCAGATGATAATTCCTATTGTACCTACTAAAGCATTTTTTTGTATACCTAAATCTGTAATTCGTTGGGAAATCATAGTGCTTTTTCCCCTTTTAAAAAATACAAGCCTTACCTACGACTTAATTAAATTAAAAACCACCGTTTATAATTATCAATTCTCAACCAATTAACCCATTAATCATAACCGTAACCATAAAAATTACGAAGAAATCCAGGTGCGGTCTGCGGTGCCACCCCAAAACTTAACCGTATAATGGTCACGTGCTCGGTACTCCGGACCCGCGTTATAACCCCAATTTTATAACATAAGCTATTGAGATGAATTACACCAATTACTTTTATGGTCGTTTACACAAAGGGCCTCTGTTATCTGAATTGTAAACATATTAATAATTCTGGCCAGTGCTACCGTGCGGGCTTCAATGGCCGTCACATTTGCATTTTTCACTCGTAAATTATAGTCACGTTAATGTTGATAAGTTAATCTAATTAATGTTTTTGTGTGAATTATAATTTTAATTTGGTGAGAATGCGTCGTGACTCGTTGTAGGCTGGTTATAAATGAGTTCGCTTGTTTAATTAAATGTCACTTTTTTTTAATTGAAGATGTTAATTGAGTAATCAAAAAAGTTTATTTTCTAATCAGTAATCACAATCGTCGTAAATATTTATCTTCATTTCAAGTCACGCATCTGTATAATTACATTACAGACCATGGCATTTGTAAGTGTAAACTTGATTGTTAGGATTGCTTTTTCTGCGGGTTGGTCGAAAGAGATACCGCGCCCCCGGAACGCAAAGGGCACATGAAGGAACATAGACGGGTTTTAGTCAGTAAAAGTCTGACACTCCCTCCCGCCCCGCCCAGGGCGGGGGAAGGTATTTGATGATTTCCCGTCTATAAAAAAAAAAAAAAAAAAAAAAAAAAAAAGAAAAAAGGATTGCTTTTTACAATATAATATATTTACATAGTTATCCCAGGTACATAGTATTCAAGTGAAATCTTGTATACAAGATATTGAAAAAAGTAAGTACCTATGGAATTTCGTGCCCTCTCTTCTCCATTAGAATCTACCGTTTGTAAACGGCAACTAGATGCAATTATTTTTTCTTGTAAAAGACGTTTCAAAAGTTGACCTTCTAAAGGTCTAATTGAAATAAATTATTCGACGTTGACTTGAGCAAAGAAGAATAATAAATCAGCACTACATTGACCCCATAAAGCGCATCAGGTAGATACTCCTAAACTCAAGAACAGTAGCAGTGAATATACTTAACCCGGAACCGTACCACGGCGCCGGAAAAGATTTTATCACCGCACTAAATAATGCCACTACTGCATCTATCGCCCGGTAACACACTTCATGTAAATAAATACGGACGGCAGTTTAGGGTTGCTTCTAGTGCCAGGTGGTTGAGAATAAAAAACTTTTATTTTGTTTTATGGCAGTGAGGATTTTACGCAAATGATTTTTAGTAGGATAATTCTTTCAAGACCATTGATAGTTTAATGTAAACTTTGAAATAGGACTATATTAGTTAAAATATTAATAGTGACCTACACCGCCGTTAGAAGGCACTTCCGTGCTTACCATTTTACTCATGATTTGTGCGTTTTACCTCTTAGATCTTCATGATCGTCTAATGATGATTGAACAATCATCTAAGAGCGATACGTGGCGCAAGTCAACCTTAGACCCGAAAAAACTGAACAATACGAAGCGACGCGACGCTGCGCGCACACTTTAAAAAAGCTACTCAAAATATAACTTTATTTTCTACACGAAAAGATACACATTTCATTGTGAGAATTCAGAATACGTTGCCCCACGCAGCGCGAAAAGATACGCATTTCTTAAGGTATCTTGTCGTGTAGAAAATAAAGTTATATTTTGAGTAGCTCTTTTAAAGTGTGCGCGCAGCGTCGCGTCTCGGTGTGAGCTGACCCTAAGTCTTTTTAACTAAAAATAAATTCAATTGATATTGCCTTCAAATCAAAGCATCATAAAGTGTTCGCATTATACCTAACTGCAGTTACTGGTAACCCTCACATAACTCGTGTGTGGTTCAGATCGTAGGTATTTATCGGTAGTTAAAGCCGAGAGCGTTTACCTTTGAACCAAATGAGTTGAACTTGAACCAGACCCAATTATAGGCACGGAAAACCATTATGTTACTGAAATAACTGTTTATTTATTTGTTTTATTTAAGTAAATAAAATCAGCTTTAACTGTGACCCTCATAATTAATAGGCGTTTGATTGTAAATAGTTCATAATAGTTGCCGGGAATCGGGGCGGAATTTAAATTTAAAGGTTAGTATAAGGTATAAGGTTAGCATTGCTAAAAGAACACAAAACAATTCTAGGTACTTTCAATAACCTTATTCATGACATGACCCATAATCATAATAGGTACTATTGGTAACAATTTAAACCAGAGTAAAAAAAAAATGAAAATTGTGCGTTTTAAAAAATTCCATATTTTCAAAAGAAAAAACCTGTAGGTATTGGTACAAAGCTAATTACAACAAATCAACCGTTAACTCTTTCACTCTAAAGTGCAGAGAAAGCAACAGACCACAAAACCCCATTAATAATTATTTGCACAAGTTGCACAATCCAATTAACCACTTGCAGCAACACAATGCAGACAAAGGGGACATCACTAAACGTACAACAATACTGATTTGAAACAACAAAAGAACTAACAAATAAATCGTGCACGAACGAGCAGTTTACTCCAATTAAGCGAGTCTCTCATTTAGTATCGATTTGGACCCGTGATCTCATTCCGATCCAGAAACCGAGTGATTTATCGTCAGATTAGGCCGTGTCGATGCGCTGACGCAACCGACCACCCATCCGTGACCGTTGAACACTCCTACATGACTTGTACCTAATGTGTCCTATTTTTACACATGGCAATGTGAACTGAAAAATGCCATTGAATGACGCCATGCGAGTGTTTACTTAAGATTTGTAAACATTATTCTGTCAAGATGCGCCGCTATTGACTGTGGTACCTAATGGCTGTCTGGCCTGTTCAAGGGTTTTGGCTTTGTTTATGGGAATGGAATCTATGGCATGTAGACAAACCATATCATAACGTTGCATCATAACTATAATTTCTGCACAGTGTCAAAGTCAAAAAACCGGTGGAGCAGAGTACTCCATAGCCTGGATTTGTTCTCAGTGAATAGCTATATGCTTTAGTGGTCGAGTTGAAACAGGTTGATTAATAAATTCGATATATTTCCTGAAAGGGGATAAATCTAGAGCTAACTTTACAAAGATTTCTGCAACTTTTAATGACAAATTTGGAATAACAACACATTTTGAGTTTATTTTTATTTATTTCACCTCTCGGCCAAAGTAGGTATAGGCGAAAAGCCGGGACTTTTCGCCTATACCTACTTGCATAGTTAATGAGTTTCGAAAAATATATGCGTTCATGAGCTATTTATCTGACTATTTAGAAATGTATAGGTTTCATAGAATTCGCAGATTTTTATAAAATTCTTCTTTATCGTGTGGGCAGTAAGGTCTAACGACCCCACACACCCTAGTGTCAGAGTTTCTAAACCGCCGCAAGGGCCTCTGACATGGTTACCGATGTCAGTGATGTCCAAGATAAACTTAGAAAGTACATATGAATTAGAAAAAGTCACATTGGTACTTGCCCGTGCCCGGTTGCGAACCCACAACCTCGTGCATGAGAGGCGGGCGCCTTAACCACTGGGCCATCACGACACGTACATTTTATAAACTTAAAATGTACTTTACTCACTCAAAATCAACACAGTTTCGACCACAAGTTTTCGGTTCCTGATCCAAATTCGCATATACATTAGTTTATCAAGGGATGTATCAAATTACCAATCACCTTGTAGAAATATAAATCACTAGCAAATATTCTTCCCCATAAATAGTTGTTGAAGTGATAATGGTTAAGTCACGTCGTCGATCGGAAACGTCCAGAGTAATGGATTATCTAAGTAAACGTTCGTTCACTGACAATCTAATGCATTGAGCTGGGTTACTTGTTCCTACTCTGTGGGACTACACTGCAAAATTAAATGGATTTAAATCAATGCGATGTAGTAGGTTGGATTTTAGTATTGTAACGTGTTGAATGGCCTAGAATTAATAGTTGGTAAAAGCTGAGTCGCATGTGACAGGCACAATTAGTACTATCCATAAAATCGATGGCTTAAATGAAATCATTATTAAAGCCTCACAATTTTATGAATAGTATTTGCGAATCGGATATTATCAAATTAAATAGTCGTCCGAACTTTACCCCCGTCCGCCACTACTAAGAAAAGAATCAAGTGAAGTCAAGTAAAGCATTTATTTCAACAAAACCATGTACGAGGACTCAATGAGTTATCAAGGTATCGTCCAGAAAGGTGAAGCTAGTTGCTCGTTCGAAAAAGTAGGTAGGTCTCTATGGAAAAGAAGAAAAAGAAACTCTACGAAGAGTCTTTTCAGTTAAGTTTAGTAAGGCAGTGAAAAAGTATATAATTCCTGCTTACAACACCCAAAAAATAAACATAAAATAAATTATTGATAATATCAAAATAAAAAAAAGAATGAGTGCTAATGCTGTACTTCGGAAGATCCGAGTCTCCTAACACAGGCGTTGTTTGCTTAAAAGGGTGCTCAAAACATTAAACCCTTTTTTATAAACCGAAACAATAATAAACTTTATTAAATCAACCTAAAACCAATCTAGCATCCAAACGGAACTTCGTGCACACTCATAGTCGTAGAGACATAAACTCCATAAATTTTAATAGACCATAGCTCCCCATGCACTGGATTACGTATATTTTATTGCAGGTAAAATGTTCGCTATCTAATCTGTATCGAATCTCCGGAGATGCAAACTACGCGGAAGTGGGGAGACGTTTCAAATATTCAAATGCGAGTTAGATAAGAACAAATTTAATGATACAATAGGACAAAGACTGGAGTTATGGTCCACAGAATGCTTCGAAGTTTATGTTTGAAATATTTGGTCTGTTCTGGAAAAGGAATAAAGGATTTTTAGATGAACCAATTTTATAGAAAAATTATTACCTACTGCCAAACACCTAAAAATAATACCTGACTTGACTTTGACTTTGACATTGTTCACCACTACAGAGCAAAGGCCTCTTCTTAGAAGCCACGAGCATTGATAACCATACTTAATTTCAGAATTATATTAATTGTGAGTCCAGGTTACCTCACGTGTTTTCCTTCACCGATGTCAGTAATGTGTTAGACATACTTTAAAAGTACATACATATGAATTGAAAGGGTAGTAATAAAAGCTCCGACAAAAAAAGAAGAATTGTCCTTACTCAAAATATTAAATCTACTGCCTAAAATACTAACTTTCCGACTACTTTTGTCCGAATAAAAATGACGAAACGACCGAATGAGATACTGAAATCTTCGAAAAATAAACATGACTGTTTATTGCTATAATACTTTTCTACCAGCATAAATTACGTTCTACTGAAAACTATGCTTTGTAATTTTTATCTTTATTTGCCTACTATTAATTCATAACTTACCTTTCATATTTCATAGACTGTGGTGCTATTTTAACTGTAACATTATACTGAAAATATTATTCTGAGTGGTTATACAGAAACTTATAAAAAATATAAAAATGTACTTGTAACAATAACTTTTTCTTGCATCATATATCATGAATTTTACTTACCACGGGTATGCTTCGGTTGAAATGATAATATTAAACCAATAATTATTTAATTTTGTAACATAAACAGACAAAACACGCAAGGATCGGTCGTTGTAGAAAGTTCAAAGGCAGAAACGTCTTTTGGCATACATTTCGTATTAAAGTCCCTTGAGATAGATCCAGAGCCCTCGAGGCGCAAAAAGCATAATCGGGGAGCCCCGCTACGCGGGGCTCAAGGGTTTACAAAAAAAATAACCACGAAGTGGATGGCGGGGTCTGTTCGCTCGCTTCGCTCGCTCTCTAGACTCCGCCATCCCCTTCTAACCTAACCTGTCCGAGTCGGGGTGCCCCAAGTCCCGAGCTCACTTCGCTCGCTCTTTATAAAAGTTATACTAAACGAAATTATGCGAAATTATAAGTATGCTAAAGGTAATTATGGCAAATAAAATTCTGCCATTTTAAATTCGGACATAAAAACGTTGTGCCAATAATTATGCTATAAAAATATTATGCCTTAAAAACGTTCGTCTAAAGAAGTTTATGCGAAGTGAGTTATGCCATATAGGTTTCGGAGTTTCAAGTTTCCGCCAAATAGAACGCACCCATTTTCATCATTATTGTGAGTTAAAAAATAAATTTGATAACCAACAATAGAAATTAAAACAGTTAATGCAACTTGTAAAAATATGATTATTTTGACAAAACCTCTGTTTTCGGTAACTTAGTAATTTTGTCGGAGGTTCAGTATTCTCCGGAAGTTTAGTTTTGTTATTCGAAGATCCATTTTTTTTTTAGGAGAAAATGTAATTTGAACATGCTCTTATTTGTTGTTAAATTGGATATTTTTTTTCGTTTATCTTTTGGGTTTTTTGTCGGTAATTCATTATAACGCTGGTTAATTAGAATAATAGTCGGCCACAGATCGCTGGAGATTAATTTGTTTTTCGGAACCATTATTATTTCCCGAATTGAAATAGTTATATTTATACTTGCCGAATATCGAACCTGGAACCATATGCAAGAGAGAGGTGCGCCTCTTAAAAATACTTAAGATTTATTAAAATCCTGTTTGTGTCTCAATGTTTTGAAAGAAGGTTTTTTTCTAATCGGACCAGTAGTTTCTGATATTGGCGTGTGGAAACCAACAAACTTTTCAGATTCATAATAAAAATTTCGCTTCATCACTAAACTAATTCACTTGCCTTATTCATAGTCCAACCGTTTCGAAATACATATTAGCAAAACTGTTTTCTATGAGCAAAGGCTATGAATGGCTTATTTTAATAAAGCATTAGCCACCGATCTTATCTCTCACTTAGTATTCAGAGGCGCCGTCTATCGGCGATATAAAGTACTAGCGCCGTTTGTGATGGAAATTATAATTATCATTTGACACTTCCATGGGATATTAAGAGCCCTTTGTATTAATATCATATTTGTAATGTATGTATTGTTTAGTAGGTAGTAGGCGCCGTTCTTGGTATTGGATTGCCAAATATTGAAGCCCTTTGGGGGCGAGAGGGCCTGATGTCATGTGTATGGAGTGTATGGTTTATAGAATCGATTTCTTGTTATTATTATTTTTAGCATTATTTTTATGATTTGTTGGTACAGCGGACTTAGTTATACACCCTCTGCGATAATTTCAAGTGACTACCTATTATTGATCTAAAGAGACAGACCTATGACCGACGGAATGATAAACAGACAGCAGTCTTATTAATAGGCCTCCGTTTGATACTCTTTAAGTACGGATCCCTTCCTACCAGGGTTTCGGAATTCTTCGAAAGAGTCACCGTGGCCCTGGAACGTATAGGGCATTAGGAGTAACACGGCTGGGATTTACTCAGTAAGAGATACTCCCTCCAGGAAGCAGTCAGCTGATGACTTCCAATCCTAAAAAAATATGGATCCCTTAAAATCGTTTAGCTCACTTGAAACATACGAAGAATGATTCGCTAAGACAGTAAGTTTGTAACAATAAATCTTTTAGAATGAATAAACAAAGGCAAGCAAAACCAATGACAGTAACCTGGATTTAAACCAATTTGTTCTCAGCACACTATACCCAATTCAAATGCTGAAGGAATACACGACCGGGAAAATAACGTACAAAATATAAATTCTAACCGTGCGGAATGCTTGAGAACGACCACCTATCATGAACTGATGCAACTTGATGTTAATGCCAAGTTACTAAGAATTTGGAATTTCCGTTTAATCTGTAGCGGCCTGTACCTAACTGTCCCAGTTTTATACAATAAAGAAGGCGATTTATTACCACGTTTGCATAGTGGGAAATGCCGGTTTATTCTGTAAAAAAAATGTTTGGTAAATTTAAGTGAGATGAGCTGTGAATTCATTTGGTGTGATCACATTTGGTGAGATGACAGCTTACCTCACACTTACTTCACCTAAATGCACCGAGACTTTTACAGAATAACACTGCCGGCTTTCGCAAGATATTTTCGCACCTCATTAGATAGCCTGTACTCTTAACTGTTCACACCAGGAATCTTCGAATTTCTCAGAGGATGTCACAAAAAGGTTCAGTGAGTTGCGGTCCAAAATCTGTCGATAGATTTCAATTTAATTTCCTCCGGAACTGATGTCAATCCGCCCATCTAACACTCTTTTTAAAAACCCAAATTACAAAACTGTGGATCATATTTTTCGGAAAGTGTTCGTTATGAAAGATTATGAAAATAAAAACTCATAGAGGCAGGTTACTCAGATGAAACTACTAGGTAACCGTAACTACTACCCAGGACAAACCGATTGGTCATCGCAGAATCGAATGTATTATAATTCCATAGTCTTACGACACCCACAAGCAGCAAGACCTATACTTAGCCAACGCAAAGCCTTTGTTTTTCCACATTCAATATCTAAGCCGACTGCAAATAAACGTATTATTACAGAAAAGCGACGCCAAACCTTTAAAGCCAAGAACTAAAGACAACTAGCAATAAAACCTGAAACGTTGTTGCCAAAGCTTCTTCAAGTGAAAGCATTTCTTTGTTCTACACAAATGAGTCGGCAATCACAACGTTGATATATTCCCTTAAGCAACATTTTCGTCACTCCCTAAATTCGTACAAAGCATTCCCAGGCTGAATAAATGTAATAAATCATGTGAGTAATACTACACAGGGTGTTTAAATTTGAAGATGTTGAGTTCAATTGTTATTGTTGCAGGTTCCTCGCTTGTTCGCGAGACCCACTCATATACGCACAAACAACGAGCACGGAGGTTGGACGACCGGTGAGTTACTGACGTCATCAATTATTGGCCCTTTGATGTTGACTCACACTGATCTTAGAGAAAGCTTTCTTTAACAAATTGCCTGTTCCCGTGTATTGCAACATTGATACCTTTGACTTCAATCATTTGTTTCTGTATGCTTCTGTAAATAACCACTGCTTGAATCAACTACATATATCAGTGGTTTGTACGTATGTGTATCACTTTATATTATGCAGCTGTATTCAAAATGAGTTTCACCACTGTCCACTATATAACAATTCAAACAATGTAGACTATAAGACTGAACATCTGGGCCAATTTAGGCACAATTTCGACAATGATATGACCAAGTGGAACATTTCGTACAACGTCAATGACCTATCAATCTATCCGCCATTCATTTAATAGAAATGGGTATTTGTATCAGCTGAATCAATGTTTCCTTGACTGCTATTGTGATTTCAAAATTTGATACACGGACTTGCTGGAACAATTGGAATAATTTAGAAATATTTATGAGAGGTCTTCACTAACTTCCAGTGTTATTTCAGATAATGTCTGGTTTTGTTGTTACATAAAGATTTCAATTAACCTTGACATAATAAACAGATTTCAAACGAGAATGAACTGAAAATGTTAACACATACGAATCAAAAACCACATCAAAGAATTCAATCAAATCACGCAATCCGAGGAAATTTTTCAAATTGTTAACATTGATGTATTGAGCTAGTGATTTACTCCGATAAAACCAATACAAAAATATGTACATAGAAATAAACCAAGGTAACAGACATTGATTTAATAACATCTAGGAGTTGGCACTTCTATCTAAAGGTCAGATTACTTCCAAGAAAAAATTGATAGACATGCCATGGACACCATCATGGGTGCCAATAACTAGAAACTTTTCTACAAATCAAATCAAATCATTTATTTCAAATAAACCATTTATATTCAGACACTTTTAAATTGTCAACAAGTCAGTCAGAAAGTTCTATTTCCTTGTTATAAACAGAAGGGTCTTTTAAAGAAGGACAAGCAAGAAACTCCATGAAGTAACTAAGCAGTGACTTACGAGTTCTTGTTGTTGATCATAAGTACTGCAAATTAATAGAGGTCTAGAGCAAAATGTTACAATAACAAAACCAATTCAAAACAAATTTACAATAGCTGATGCAGATGAGATTACCAGGCTAGACCAAGTGATGGTCCCCGTTCAGAAACATGATGTACCATCGAAATTCAATTTCAAGTACATATAAATAATATTCCTGCTTCACCATTACCTTATTTAGTCAATATTATTAGGGAAGTCTTAAGCCCAAAAATAATAGACGACTTGTGATATTATCAAAATGAAAAATATGATGGTCACTTACAAACGTCCAAACATTATTTTCCAGGTGCCAAGAACGACAGAAGCGATTCGAACGAACGCGACGATGTATGCGTGGAGCTCATGGGGATCCTGGAGCCCATGCTCCAAGACTTGTGGTGGTGGAGTGGCTGTACAGGAACGGCACTGCCTGCCTAGGGATCCTGCTAGGTAAACACTGTTTTTGCCCTAAACTTAACCCTAAACCTAATGATTAGCTCACATCGAGACGCCACGCTGCTTGCACATTTTAATAGAGCGACTCAAAATATAACTTTATTTACTACATGAAAAGATTCACATTTCATTGTAAGTACTTAGAATACGTTGCATCTTCTCACAATGCAATTCGCGTTGCGTCGCGTCTCGGTATGAACTGACCTTTACTTAATGCATCGTTCAGACAGACGCTGTGGCGGTCAGTTGTCCGTGTGTGACATATTGATCTGAAATATATTTTTTGTCATGTAAATATTATTATGTTATGTCTTTAGGATATTTGCGACATATAGGTAAGTATAATTCCTGGTGAAGACAGGGAAAAGTAAACTTTAAGCATACAAAAAGAAAATACATTTTTAAAAGAACAGGAGAAACAATATAGCTAATTTATTCGGGCTTTATTTAAACATATTGTCAACACGTACGTTCTCTTTAAAATAAAAGTAAAAGGAAAAGTGCTACAAAAAAACAACCATCAAGTACCCACTTAATACTCCTACATCGAACAAATGACGATAAAATTCAAATAAATACGTCATTATTCTAATTTCTCAAAGGTTTTAAAAACCGTATTCGTGTCGAACAATATAAAACAAACAAGGGAACGCGTGAGGAAGATTAATGTGTCAAGTTTTTTGTATTGTCCGTGAGGTTTGTATTAATTGTTTCATTATGTTGAACCGCTATTAAGATACGGAGGCTTGTCATTTTTATTGTAGATATTTTTTTTTAACACGCTGTAGATAAAGTTGGAGTAGGTCAGGGTTTTTGTTTCTAGATTTTTATTGTTTGTAACTTTTTTTCTTTTAATTGTGTAACTTTCTCACGTAAAAAAAATAGTGTTAAAGAAACGACAAAAACACAAAATCTATGTATCAAGTGTCTAATCTTCCGCAACTAAAAATAAGCCATTTTTAAGTTTTTTTTTACAATTTATTATGTAGGAAAATAATATTTTAATATTGCCGCTGTATAGTATTAAAATATGATAAGATAGCACACATAATATTTTGTTTATTTAACCAAAAATTTAATCCAACCTGAAAGAAGTTCGATTAGATTTTTGGATTTAAGTCACATTAAATATTTATTGTTATGTACAATATACATAGCTATAAATAACAATTAAATATAATGAGCTTCCAAAGTCATAAACAAACTTTAAAACCACCAAAAACCCAAATCTTATCATTGCTACACAAATAAAGCATCGTAAACAAGTGAGCGCTAACCCTATCGCGTCGCGGGCGCATTGATCATAGATCACAATGATATCTAATGATAGGGCTTGTGATCGATAAAGGAGCGAGGGCTGGCCACCGCGGGAGAGCCTTCCAACCTGCGCATGCGCCGCCGACCGAGCGCACTTACGTAGCGAACGAGCCTAGATACGGTACTCAGGGAAGTCGATTGAATCATATTTTATTTTAGATTGGAATTGTAAAATGTATTGGTGTATTTTGTTTTGTTTGGTAGATTTGTTGTGTAAATCAGAGAAATTGTGTTCCAAGTATTACAATATCCGGGGCTGCGGGTTGTTCGAAAGAGATACCACGCCCCCGGAATGCAAAGGGCACATGAAGGAACATAGATGGGTTTAGTCAGTAAAAGTCTGACATTCCCTCCCGTCACGCCCAGGGCGGGGGAAGCTATTTGATGATTTCACATCTATAAAAAAAAAGTATTAAAATATAACATTATTTTCTCAATGAATTACCTGTAGGTACCTAAGTCTTGTTTAAGCAGACACAACTACTTAATTAATCATCTCGTTTTATTTACGTAATATCGCATTTGTTTTTACATAATATTTACCTACCGTTTACGTTAGTTAAATAAATTATATTTCATAGGTCATTTTTTCTTAAAAATAATACACCCACGATACAGGAGAAATCTTAGTGTGGGACTAGGAATATCTCTTGTAACGTGGCTTTGTGTACAAAAAATATATAAACTCACAAACACGAATAGCCAGATCCGAAACAATTATCGGTAAATCACACAAATATTTATTCCGTGCGGGAATCGAAACCGCGACACGCAACCCAGCAGCCAATCGCACAGCTACTGCACCAACCGTATCGTCAAACAATATTTATTGAATGAATTTAAATATTCCAAAGAAAAAGTGATCGAGAACCGATAGTAGTAAAGTGACAACGGTATCACAGATACACAGGCTGTCTTCTTAGTAAGATAACTATATTATGATAATTTACTGATTTCATGTTCTTGTATTCCACAATAACTTTTGTGGAATAAAACAACATGAACTCAGTATACTCTATTTACTTAGGTGGGTACTAAAATTAGGAAGTAGGACTTGTCTGCTTTTCTCGTAACGGACGTTCTATTTTTAAATGTATTGAAATGTGTTTGCTAAATTAACAATATTAACAACTTTATAATTGGATTAAAAAAGCAAACAGGGATAATTGTCGGCTGGTGTTCCATTTCATTGTAAAGCCATGTAAGGGGCCTCTGCGAGTTGGCTTCGGCTCCTCGTACGCCTTCCAAAGGTCCGGGAGCCTAGGGTCCCGAGATACGTTACCGAACAAAAAAAACAAATATATATGGCATCAAAACATTCCTCCACAACGCCGTCAACCGGAAAAGTATAAACAAATAACTTAACTTATCAAAGTTTTTCCCCCTTGTATACAAGAAGAATTATTAGTTCACGAATTAGTCTTAGAGAAAATAATCATAAACCACAAATCAAAATAAATTCTTCTTAAATCCTCTATCAAAAAACCTCCAATAATATTAACCAATCACTTCACAATTCAATTACAAATACACACACGCATCGAAACCTCCTTTCACTCAGTAACTCGTATCTCCTTTCCCATTACCCTCTCAATCCATCAATCTTCAACATTCAGATTAGCCTTGTCTTCCCACATCACGGCCAAGTCATCAACCCTCGGATGTAATGGAGGATCAAGCGGTACTGAGACAAACGATGGCCCATGACTAATGGGCTATTGGAACAAGCCAGGCACTTGCGAAATGCATCGCTTCCCGTCTATCGAGGGATGCGACCAAAATGATAATGAAATACATTACTTGAATGGTAAATCATTTGTTTTGACGTAATGGTTTTGAACTTAGAAGTAAACTGGTATATAACATAGTAAGGTAATCTGTGGTTGAAACTGTATCTCTGTGGCATTGTGCTCTATTTTGCCAAGATGGCGTATTAAGAGCAAAAGCAATATTGTGTGGTTAAAAAGCTTCGTGGCCTACATACGTGTTTCAATATTAATACTAGCCTATTATTGTCTCACTGCAAGACAAAGGCCTTTTATACAGAGAAAACATGAGCATTAATCACCACACTCGCTGAAAGCGGATTGCCGATGTCAGAATTATATTTATTTGTCGCGATGTCTTCCTTCACCGCTGCCAGTAATGTCCAACATAAACTTAGAAAGTACTACACTACTACTACTACTATGAAACGAAAAATACTTGAGAGGGTCGTAACCACTATGCCATATTTATGGTTAAAATTCCTAATTCACAACATAAGAAATAAAGTTAAACTTTCGAATGAATGTACTTTGCTCCTCTCTAACCAACGTTTAGTATCCCAAGACTACAAATGTCATTCAAAACTGACCCAAAGTTCAACGCGTTCCTATTTCAAAATCAGGATTTATTCATTTTGAAAAACCTGGCCTAATGCCCTGCTCACACGGTCGATTCAAGTGAGACATGATGTGATTAGAACATCGATTGGACACGTGAATTTCGTCCGCCCATCACAACAATCGCGCGGCAGATTATCAACACTTTCACATTTTGTACTCGACCAGGCTGTTCCATCGTGTTATGTGTACGGGCTTTACAAACACTACTTTTCAATAAAGCAAATAATGTTTCAACGTGTTAAATGTAACAGGTGGAAATAATCGTCTAGATATAGAAACCAACCTATAAGATGTTAATCCTGCAGCTATAATCGCACTAGGACTAATTTAGTAATTTTGCGTCGCAGAGAGTCCATAGACTGAACTCTCGAAGTCGCCAGACATAACTCATTTTTGCGTGGCTGATATTTTGAGGAATATGGCTATGCGTAAGTACGCATAGCTAGCTTCAACGCTGAGAAGTTTTTAGGTAGGTACCAGGTACAAAAAGTACCTTGCGGGCTTACGGTTAAGTGAAACGGCAGATTGTTTAAAATTCTACAGGATATTGTTATACATATAACAGGTAACGCAAATAGTTATTAAATAATAGTGTAGTCATAATAGTTAGTCGCAATTTAATAGAAGTACTTCTAAGCAAGATGAATGAATATAAATGTGGATGGATGGAGAAGAAGAGGGAGGCCAAAGAAAAGATGGATGGATTGTGTGGAGAATGATATGAAAGAGAAAGGAGTGTGTGATAGCATGACGGCTGACAGGATGGTATGGAAGAAGAAAACGTGTTGCGCCGACCCCAAGTAACATGGGATATGGGCAGGAAGATGATGATGACTTCTATGCAAGATTATACCAAAGCACCACGTTAGTATATACTATTAATATAGGCCAGACATTCAATTTCTCAAAGCACAACAGCAAAGCAAAACATTTGGGCCGAGTCTCGTCCGAAATGTTCAATAGATAGAACATTGATTTCCAATGTCAAAGGCTAACAAAACGTTCAGCGACCCTGTTGCCCTGATCACGTCGAACATGCCAAATTAAGGCAATAATAAGACTCAATGGGACAAGCGAACAACTGGCAACAAGTCCGAGTTGTTTTTCTACAAGCATTTTGATTGACGGATAAAATGGACTTTTTGAGATACACGATTGTAATCATTTTGTTAACAATGATTGGGTTTTGCTCTGCCAAAGTATACCCTTGTCAAAATGTCTCTTATTTTCTAAGCAATTGATTTTTGATAAATGCGGATTAATTTAAAATCTATCTGTTTTAAGAGCGACCAGACGAAATACAAGCATAATGTACTTCTCCAAGATTCGAGAAGTAATGACTGAAATCACGTCTGACATTTGTTGCGTGTAGCATCGCGTCGCATTGCATTGTGTTGTGTCTCGTCGTGTCGCATCAAATTTGTCGCTCGCGCAGGATACCGCGTAAGGGATTGCAGATTGGCCTTTTTTGGCACAATTAAAGCCTAATTTTCAGCCCATATTCGGGGAACGTTCATTCCGTGAAAACAATAAAAAATTAAAGTTAGTTAAAGAATAATAATCATGCGTAAGGTAAAAACTGATGCGAAAAGCCCATCTGTTATGTTATGGCGATTGTATACTCATGTTTGATCAGCTAAATGGTTATGTTAACTAGAGACAAGCAAAAACGTATTATGCTTGTATTTTCCAATTTGATTTTACAACTATTTAACGAGCGGAACCGACAAGATCCGAAGGTTTACGAATGAAGACTCAAGTCGGTGCATATGACGACGCATCGTTACTCAAATTCTCATCATAAACATAACACACCATCACGCTTGTATTCCCTTAAGTGTTAGCCATTTGTGTAACCAATGTACATCCACAGATCGCTGGCATGTTTTTAAATCCCATGTAATAAGGGGCGAGCCTATTGCCATTAACCGGGCACGAATCCTAACTTCGAGCTGCTACTGAGAATTTCATAGAAAAACCCAATAACATTCTACTCGACCTGGGAATCGAACCCAAGACCTCTAGAGTAGCAGTCGCGCTCAGGACCACTAGGCTAACAAGGCAGTTAAATTAACATCAAAATTTTCTAATTGACTGTACGTCATTGACACCAGTAGATCAATATTTGAAGTGTTAAATATGAATGTGGTGTATGTTAATATTATCAACAAATACATTGTGTAATGCAATTCACTGATTTTTTTGTCGTCATAATTGTTCGTAAATATTGATTTCTCACATAAGCTAAATGCAAATGAAAGCCTACCCTCGTATTATTCACTGTAAATATGTAATTAATTATTTGATCTATTCGGATATATTCTTCAGACCAATACCTCAATGGATATTGGCCAGGTACACAGGAGGTATTGAACTGCACCAGTATATAGCTAGTGCACTCCACCTATATAATACGTTTTCCCATACTGTCATAGTTAAAAGGATGACAATCCGACACAACTGGGGAGAGTTCAGGTGCAGCCGTGCGATTCTCTAACATATTTCAACGCTGCGCTCGACGTCGAGCTCGTCGACGCCACTACTGTCAAATCAACTTTACGCACAACGCATAGAGTTGATTTTACCGAAGTTTCGTCAACCAGCTCGACGTCGAGCGCAGCGTTGAAATATGTTAGAGAATCGCACGGCTGGACCCAACGGCTTTACGTGATTTCCGAGACACGGTGGTGTTATACCACCAACTTCGGGACAAAATTCACACGTTCACAGTTTTTGCCCGAATCAAACGCTTGGACAGCTTAGCAGTCGTGCTTACTACCACGAGATCAACGGGGAAGTCAATATGTAGACAGTGTACAAAATCAGATCAGAAATTCTTCAAAGATATCTACATAACACGCGATAAACAATAAACAATTCCAGATATCAATCCCGAGACTAATAATAAACAAATGACTGGCGGCGCGAACAACTAATTAAAACATATCATCAAAGAGAAATGAAGTATCAATATCAGAACCGATTACTTGTAGGCGTATTATAAGGCGAGGCAGTTTCATAATTTTAATTACTAGACAAAAGTCGTGTGTGGCGCCCCGTCGCGGCGGATTCCTGTACTAATGATGAGCTGAAACAATGAGGTTTCATTACGAGTATACGCGTGGTATATAGCTACATAAGTACCAGTAGGTAGGTTAGGTACCTACGTAAGAAAATTAATTTAATAATTAGAACAATACTGTATGCAGTGTAGGCGATTGATCAAATATTTTTTGGAGTAGAATGATTCATCTAAAGTTTTAGTAGTAGTAGAGCTCTTTGTGTAGAAGCTCGTCCGGGGAAGTATTACCATCATACCTATTTCTGCCGCAAAGCAGCGTTGCTGTGTTCCGGTTTGAAGGGTAGGGCACATGACACATTTCAACTTTGTCTCTGGGTTGGCAACGCATTTGTAAGGCGTCTGGTATTGCAGATGTTTATAGGTAGCAGTGACCACTTAACATCAAGTGGACCATCGGCTTGCGTGCCATCCATAGACATAAAAAAAAAACTAAATGGTTATTCCACTATATTAAAAACCGCAAGCGTAAACACTATATTCCTTATTGCAAAAACAATATTATTATTTGAAAAACAAAGAAAACAGGTGAATTCTCACCAAATGACATGTCATTTAAAAGTCATAGCATATTTAAGGATCACGTCAATATGTAAAGACATGCATATTTTAAAATTTCTTGCAAAAATAGGTAAATAGCCGTTTTAAGTAAACACTTCACACGGTTCTATTTTTTTAATGTTCATTAAATAATAGGTAAATGAATGAGAAATGTTTGAATAAAAACCCACTAAAATATTTTCTGTGTTATGGCGCCGGCGTTAAAATATTATCGTTTTAATGTTTGAACTATTAAAGAAGTCTGCCTACTATATCGTACTATACCATGACTGACCATGCTATGAATATGGACATTAGCCACAAAAAGAAACAAGACCATACTATGTCCATTAAAATGTATCAACTGCACATCATTTGCTTAGCCTAGGGAAAAAAATTAAGCAGGTGATGCATGGCACGATTGGCACGCTACGGTTTTAGTTGGTGACGGAACGGTATAGGCTGATACTTTTGAATGGAAAAAAAATTGTTTGGCCTGTTACGTTCCTAGCGCAGCTCTGCAAGATCAGTAAGGTTACTTAAAGAGCTATTTACCTATTTGATCGACACTAAGATCAAGATCATGATCACACATGAAGAGCCTAATGCGAAAGCTTTCAATCTGAAGCCGATAATTACCAAGTACGTCTAACTGCAGAACAAGATGACGTATGAATGTTCGGAATTTCAATTTAGGATGTCTGAGAGTGTCTCAAGCCCTGCGTCTGTACACTTTGCATACTAATGTTAGCCAGTACCTATTAATAATGGATAAACATTTGACACAATTGCCTGCTCACGTCGATCACAGATTTTCATTTCATGAGGCTTTTCGGAATTGCGTTCTGAATGAAGCGGATCTTGACGGGATTGTGTTCTATTTTGATTTCTAGGTAAATACTGCAGTCAGAAGGCCAATCCTTGTAATAAAACTTTCCAAATCGAATGGCAATCTTATATCAGCGACATTCAATAAAAAAAAAAAAAAAATTTGGTCGGCAGAGCGACTGAAATCACTATTAAAGTTATTAGAACTGCTGCCCTAATTACAATGAGAATCAATGTAATAAAGCAGTTTTTGGAAATTAAGAGTGAAATTGGAATGATAGGCTGATAAGCTTTACTCTGCATATATTTTATGCTTGTTTTAACAGGAATTATTTTGATTCCACTTTGGCAAGATCTATATTCTTTTGTTCTTCATTAGATCCTTCTAGTTGATCTAAATTAAAACGAATAGAGGTTCGAGAATCAGACAACACAAATCTTTTTTAGTTTTTAAATACACTTGCTCCTCTGAACATGAGAGTTTTGACATTGTATTTATAGCTTCTTTCTAGGTCCTGTCAACATTATCTCAAATAAATAATTAACATTCCAGAATGAGGCGCAGCAGAAAAAGAAGGAAACTGGTGCGGAGCATAGAGCACACGAGACGAGCTCGGAACGTGATCCGTGCACCCAGTTCCTCAGGGCCCGACTGTCCCGGACTGGCGCGCCGGTACCACGAGTGCAACACCGCAGTAAGTGGGGATGATCATACATACTACTCCTGTATTCCTCGAAGGGTTAGGCAGAGGGGTAAAAATGTATACTCACAGTTTGCCGGTATGTTTATATCCAATGTAATAGGGGGCGAGCCTATTGCCATTAACCGGGCACAAATTCTTATTATAAAATCGTCCTCCTTTCTATGAAATTTTCTAAAGTTCCTTATAGACTAAGAATCGCCACTTTACCCTGCAAGCGTGGTCATCGATTCTCATGCCTTTTCTATATTAGTGGAAATCTTTGCACCACAGTAGTAGTAAGTGTTCGTATTTTAGGCAGAATCAAGTTTATTTTAACAAACGCAAAATGTATCCAAACAGAAAGCTATCGTACTGTAATGTTCAAGATCAAAGTTTAAGAGCTTAAAACTATGTAATGGTCTTGCATGACTAAACCTAACCGTAGGAGCAATGCATCCAAATCGATGGTGCTGAAGGCTCTTACTTGGATGTACTTTGAATATAATGTTTTTTTTTACTCTTAAGCCCGATTACGCCAGACAGGATTATCTTCTAACTACAAGTTACTTGCCACGGGTCAAAGAGTATCACTTAGTTATTTAACCTCATGTTAGCAAACCAACTCTTTATTAACTTTTTAGCGCAAGCGGGCCTTATTGTTTATACCTACTACTTCCTATCTGACCAATTATTGACAGCCCATCAATATATCGTACACCAAATTAAAATGTCGATGGGCTACCGCGATACCATTGTCTCTGTTATCAGGATAAGTTTCAAAAGATATTATACTATTATCTCATTGCCTCAGGCCTCTGTTGATACGTTCACATCTCTTGAAGCAAGCGAAAGCATGACGATACACAATGCTAAATAAATACAAATCATTGTTGAGGCGGCAATCTCTCTCTATGAGGTCAATGACCGGTTCAGGTTATATCAGTAGTTATTAGTCATGCGCGTAATTGTATGCCAAGGTTTGTAATCACCTGGATTGTGAAGTAATGTAGGTGTATTGAGTAGTATTCGCTAACTAAGAAGCTTGGCGATTGACATGTTGTAGGGGCGATTTTTTTTTTCTTGTATTTGACTTTGAAAAGATTTTTTTATTGGTCTAATTGAAATAAATAATTTTAGCTTTTGTAATAAGTTTAATCGGATTGTCCAAAACCAGCAAAAAGTTAAAAACTTCAATTTAGCAATGGGCAAAATGCTTAATAGCAGTGGTGTATTTGACAAACCCAAGACTGCAGAGCCTCTAAAATTGATACGGCGTAGAATATCTATTATCTAGTTTCTTTAACCTGGGAGTATTTACATACTCGTAAAACATAAAATCACGCCTGTATTCCCTGAAGGGTTAGGCAAAGGTGTGCCACAATGTCACCCACAGTTTGCCGGTACGTTTAGGTCCGATGTAATAGGCGGCGAGCCTATAACATGGGAGTATTTAAGAGTATTATAAGTAAGCAATATTATAAGTAAAAACTAGGCATTTGAAAACTATATTATTATTTATTTATCTATTATTTATTTAACATATTTTATGCAATAAAAAGTACCAAGCTACACTTGTTATAGCTCTATTGTCGTCTGCCGTCTCAACATTTAATTCTATTTCTCGTCCGCAGCCGTGTCCCGGTCCGCTTCGAGACGCACGCGCAGAGCAGTGTGCCGTGTATGACAGAAGACCTTTCCGCGGCAGGTTCTATACCTGGGTGCCGTATGTTGACGGTAAGTTTCATTTTGTAGCCTCAGAATGAAGATGGACTTGATTGAACTTGTAGGTACAGGCTAATGCTTTAATTTACTTGCCATTTTTCAGAGGTCAAAGTACTCGTAAATACGAACAAGGTAAAAAAAATCTGTTCCATATAAATGCACGACAACATGATCAATGTATGGGAACAGCTGCTGTGTTTGAGCAACTTAAAGAAAAGTATTTTTATTTGATTGAAAGGACATACTGCCAAATAGGTCCTATTCATGATACGGAAACCGCTTTGCAGTAGAGGGACCATAAGCCTATGTGGTTTAAAGTTGCGTCTATATATTATTAATACTGCCAATTTGATACAGTTAGTTTCTACAACAAACATAAGATTAAAATTACTGGTGACTGCATTTATATGAAAACTTCATACTCATATTCTCACAATCACACACCTTAATCCAATTTCCTATTTCCTAAATCATTTATTTGTTTTCCAGGAGACTCACCATGCACTCTAAACTGTCGGCCGCGGGGGCAGCAGTTCTACGCATCCCTAGCGCTGGTGGTGGACGGCACGCCTTGCACCAAGCCAGGGTTCAGAGCTATCTGCGTACAAGGAGATTGTAAGGTAAGTGCAAATAGCTTAGGTATGGGCATGGGTGCCGGTGTAAATACAGGCACATGACATTTCCACTCGTCTCTGGGATGGCAATGCATTTGCACGGCCTGTGGCATTGCAAAAGTCTATTGGCAGCGGTAACCACTTGACATCAGGGGGCCGTCGGTTTGTTTGCCATCCAATGATGTAATAAAAAACCCGACTGCTATTCTTTAAAAATCCCTAAAACAAGATAAATTGTAGCAGTCGGGACCCATTCTAGAAATGGAGGATTAGTGAATTGAGAGCACATACCTATATTACATTGCAGATGGTCCCGAATGGGTCCCGACTGCTACAATTTATCTTGTTTTAGGGATTTTTAAAGAATAGCAGTCGGGTTTTTTAGTTTTTTAAATTACCGTTTTTTATTTTTTATTTTTTTAGTGTTTTAAAAAAGAAATTAATATACCCAGTATCACTCTTACAGTAAATACGAATCTACCGACACCTCTCAAGCTAAAATCCATCGAGCCGTTCAGCCTGCAGAGCGAGCCAAACATTTGAATTTGGCGCCAAAAATCCGCCATTTTGTTTTTTTTCTTTTTATATACCCAGTGTCACTCTCACAGTAAATACGAATCTAACGACACCTCTCAAGCTAAAATCCATCGAGCCGTTCAGCCTGCAGAGCGTGCCAAACAATTATACATACATACATACATACATACATACATACATACATACATACATACATACATACATACATACATACATACATACAAACATACCCTCGAAAAACATAACCCTCCTTCTGTCGCAGTCGGGTAAAAAGGCAGGTAAAACTCCAAGCAGGGGTGTTACCATATGTTACCATTGCAAAATTGTTCTGTATGTACTGATTTTAGAGATACTAAGGGTGCTGAGAAAATTACGTACCAATGAGACATTTTTTAACTCTGTGTCATTGTCCGTAGTTGGCTATGAAATTTCTAAATCTTTTTGATCCAGTTTTTAAAAGCAACAGTAAAAAAGAATAAAATATTTTAAAACACGAAGACTAACAAAACGACGACTCGTAACAGTGAGCCTAATGCAACGCCATCTAGTAGCCAGTAGTTTAAGTTTATCTATGAACTGGGTTAACGACATTGAATGTGAACCCGTTTGTGATATTTTATGACTACCAGCGCCACCTACCGATGAATAGAGAAACATAGCACTCTTTCACTTCATAAGTTGGACTTTCGCTTATTACGCTGATGCAAAGGTAAATTGGATTTTCCTTTTGCATGGCTAAATTCCTTTTTGAACTCAGCTCTGTTTAAACGTATCATATTTATAGAAATCTAACCTACCCAGAATAATCAACTTTTTTTATAATCTCATAGACATGATACTTACCTACTTTGTCTTTAGTTTTCAATACTTTTTATTTATATTAAAATATTTTCAAAGTAGAAACCTAGATGTACCCACCATTCTACTAAAATTCTAGGTTCTAAAACTATAATAAAGATATTTGCGTAAACAAACACCGATTACATGCATTTACTAATAGTTACCTATGTGCGGCAATCAGCATGCATGTCGGAATGACCTACGGGCGCTTGTTCGTGTCCCGAGCGGGCTTAGCTTCCTACCCCGCTCCGTAACGAACCCACAGGCACTGATTTATCATTTATTTTGTACTACACACATGCAACAGCGATGCATTTTACATAATAATAATACTTAGTGGTAGAGAGGAAAGTAATCTTTATTATCTTAAACTGTAGGTATATTTTATACTACTATTACTATTTTTATATTCATATTTGTGTACTTTTCAAGTTTATTCTGGAAATCACCGATATCTGTGGAGGTAAAACGTCGTGAGGAAACTTGGACTTAAGTCTGAAATCACCAATCTGCTTTGAGTAAGGGTGGTAATCAATGCCTTAAGGAATAATTACCACTCTTTGCTCCTTTGCTATTTGTATGAGAAGAGGCCTTTGCTTTAGAGCGGGACCATAATAGGCTGGTCATTGACGACTTCGAAGAATAATATAGCAACTGTATAATTAAGGACTGCAAAAAAATACTAATAAACATTGATGTATTACTTTTAATATATCAATGCTAATAAAGAACATTATTAAAGCGCTCTTCCTATCTCCTACTTTTTCAATTATGCTGAGCTCGACAGCCTGTATGATTTACATTATTAGTTGCAATAAAGTTCAAAAAAAATATTTTTAAGATTTGTCCAGCTTTTGTTTGACGACTTAAATTATTGTATGTAAACATCGTTAAATCCCTCACTAAAATGAGACAAGTCCACACTCGGCATGAATTCAATAACTTTTAAATCCGTAGTGTAAATCAGCGTTGTGCCAAGTTACTAAAACGCAAAGTTCATCAAAAGGTACGAGCTACGATTTCGGAATACAAAGCCAAAACTAAAATAATTAAACTGCAAACACAAAGATTTGAATAACCAGTAATGAAACAGGTTGAATTCCCTCAGGCTCCGCTAAAACAATGGCTAATTAGTGCCTGCTATAACGAGAACTATATGCAAAGTTGGAACAACTTGTAAGCTCAAATTATTTTCAAAGGTTACACAGAGATGATCCTTTTAAAGGTCTCTGGGTAAACAACAGAATAATTTCTATGGAAGTGATAATTAGCACTCCTATTATAAAGCTTCAGGAAAGGTATGTTGAGTAAATGTAGGCATGCGGAAAAACCATAAAAGAGGAAAATAACTTGCAAGATTTGATCTCGACAAACATACCAAATACAAAAATTATAACAATAATATTTATTGATACAAACCTTATGCACAAAATGAATGAAAATAACTACATTAGTAAACATATAACTAGTCAAGTTTTAAAAAAAGGTAAAGTAAAATAAAAACTAAATTACTTAGTCGTAAAGAGAAATAATAATTCTGCATATTACTTTTTAAAGTAATATGCAGAATTATTATTTCTCTAAAACCCTTCAATGGTTTTCTATAAGTTTCAAATCATACGCGTAGAGACAGTATTAAAAATATAATGACGCAGCGTTTTCTGACGCAATCAAATACATCTGTCATAGATGTACATTTAATATGAATTATGTTTAAATCTGCCCAGCTTTCAATACATGTGGCGTTAAGATGTGATTGGGCCGAGGTTACGGATTAGGTACCAAGCAACTGACGTCATACACAAATCATTTTGGCATCGTAATGTAAAAATCTGTCTATTGAAAAATGATTAATTCACACATCTTTCTAGATACAAAGGTACCTGAGAATGTAGTGAAAAGTGATGTATTGGTATACAAAAATAAAGATACATTAGCGTCATCGATTTTTAGGGCGATCAGTCCATGTCAGAAATTCTCGCAAAAATCCATTGATGGATGGGTGTTCAGTATATTGAAAGTAGTCACTACCAGAAATAAAATATAGCACAAACTATGGCGAAAATACTTGAGGTAGGGGTACAACCAAATGCTTAGAGACATTCTTAGCCCTAGCGCATAATGACCGCAGGGCAAGTGCACAGGCAGAATTCTGTGTAGATATCGCAGAATCTGGCCACACTTGACCGAGAGGCCGCGGGCTCGTAACGGTACAAAAGATCGGTTGCTATTGTTCTGACAGTAATTGTTGTCGATTGCCCACCGACTACACAACACCAGTTTCAGCTGACCCCTACCTACCCTCTTACACCTACAAATGTACAGCAATTCTCCCAAACGAAGGTGTCTCCACCACTGGTGTTGTAAATCACGTGCATATTACAGGTTTTGGTCGTGTCTCCTTTGAATTTATACTTAATGATATTTTCGTAAGTTATGGCGCCGTAATTTTGAGGTTAGGTTTTGTACATAATGCCCAATCATAAACTGAGTTGACACTACTTTAAGAGCTGTACTGTGAGTTTCTCAACGCTAAGGATCGTTTAAGGTGGAGACATGTCGTGAAGAAGAAATTTATTTCTTCATGTCATTACAATATTGCAATGTACCATAATATAGCGATAATGTTAAAGGGTATAATAGCTTGTAGCTCGTAGTCTTTCTTTACTGTGACCACTGTAACGTTAGTCATCGTTTGCCTGATTAAACGGCGAACAATACAGAGTTAAGAGTACATGCCGAAGTTATAGTTTTGTAATGAGCCGCAGATGGGTGCAAACTTATCGACCAGTTTGACTCACTTCAATGGCGCCCCGAGTGTTCCGGAGCATTTGATTGCTTGATCTTCGCCGGTACCTATTGTGTGACTAACGTAAATGGTACAGCATATTATTATCATACAAATATTGAGACAGGCAGAAGATGGGAACTAGAAACCGGTTTCGGTTTTGCAACAAAACTGATAAAGTTATCAAAAACATTGCATGCCTTCTGGTAATAGAAGTGACAAGAATAATGTTAGACATTAAATCAGTAATAAAAATGTCTAGAAATCTTAACTAAATCATCAGGTTTGAAATCTAGAAGAATTTGCAAGACAGGGTAATGCAATACCATCGCGAGTAGATGACAAAATTAGTGGTAAACTACCACCTGCTACAATATCAAATGACTCTTTAATCATACTGATATC
The DNA here is from genome assembly GCA_932526535.1 of Caradrina clavipalpis. Taxonomy (NCBI): domain Eukaryota; kingdom Metazoa; phylum Arthropoda; class Insecta; order Lepidoptera; family Noctuidae; genus Caradrina; species Caradrina clavipalpis. The sequence continues at coordinate 8,179,928 of OW052103.1, forward strand.
CAATGCTGTGGATAGAAGAGCAGTTGTGATTAGATCTTGATAAAAGTGGCAGTGGAAATGCAATAGTAAATGTTGTCGAAGCATTGCATGGTGGATCGCCTACAGCGGTATTTGCTTTGCATGGAACGACAAATTAATTGTACAGTAATGACAAGCCGGCTCTGCTTGATGCTGCGTACGACTTGTTAGTCGATTTCTATCGGTCAGCTATTACCAATCCGTCGGTACACTAACTACTAGTTGTTTTGAGTGAGCAATTCCCTTTTTTAATAGGTTTTACATAGATGTTGCGTTACAAATCGTCTGGCGATGCGTTTTTTAAAACGCACCTCTATATTTTGAATCTTCGTTTAAAGTTTGGTTAATAGTCTCAACTACTCACAATGTAAACAACATGGAAGAGTCATCTTATTCCGCTTATTTTCCTAGAATTTAAACATTTGCGCTGGCACTATCAATTTCAATAAATACTACATCTGACATTAATTTGCTTACACAATTGGCTTCGTCGTAGTAAAAAACAATGTTTAATTACTCATACTTGCTTAACGGTATGTTTATTACTGAGTCAACATTAGTTTACACTAATGAGTACAGCGCTTACATAAAAAAAATGTTTTACATAGTTAGATGCCCGCCTCTCATACATGAGGTTCAAATCTGGGCAAGAACTAATATGATTTTTTCAATTCATGTGGAGTTTCTAAGGTAATCTTAGAGATTACTGACATCGGTGAAGGAAAACATAGTGAGGTAATCTGGACTTATACTCGTAGTCCTACTATCCTACTTCCTACTAATATTATAAATGCGAAAGTTTGTAAGGATGGATGGATGTTTGTTTGATGTTCTTTTACTTAAACGGCTCAACGGATCAGGATGAAATTTGGCTGCGGGTTGTTTGAAAGAGATACCGCGCCCCCGGAATGCAAAGGGCACATGAAGGAACAGTTTTAGTCAGTAAAAGTCTGACACTCCCTCCTGCCCCGCCCAGGGCGGCGGAAGTTATTTGATGATTTCCCGTCTATAAAAAAAAAGGTTGAAATTTGGCACTGAGATAGATTGTAGTGTGGAATAACACAAAGTATACTTATAATCCCGGAAAATATACGGTTCCCGTGGGATAACATATCAAAAAAGAGAACGAAGTTGCTAGCAGAAGCTAGTAGTTGATATGAGTCTGGATTCACCAATCCGCCTTGAGCAAGCGTGGTGATTGATGCTCGAATATTCACGCCTTCTCTATATTTGAAGAGGTCTTCTCCTGCAGAGGTACAATACAAGCCTGGTATTATTATTATTGTATAGCTAGAACAAAATATTTATAGCTGAATATCTAATAGCGAATGATACTCGTAGATTCAGTGAAAACGTTAGAAATTGTGCTAACAACAGCTGCCATATAATTTGTCAGATCGTTAAGTGAACAGATAAAAGTGGACTCATGCATAATTGAAAGTGCCGCTAGAACCACCGACCACTTATCTAACTAGTAGTGTAGGCGAGCAATCACTGCCATGGTTTCACTAAGCTCCGTTTAGATCAAGCTAGCAAAGCAAGCTTAGTAACTACTAAGCTACTAGAACATTTTTAGACTAAATTTGGCCCATCTTGCTCTTCTACATTAAGGGCTAGTGGGCTGGAGTGTCTTGAAACTCTTATTCTTGTTGTAGATCCAATTGATCTAAACGCACCTGAAGGCGTTTGGACGGTTATAAATGAGGCACGCGGACTCGTAAACGTCGTATTTATTACACTTGAATTTAATGCCTTATTTACATTGCCAATTAACAATGACAAATGTTGGAGGGTTGTGTTTACAAGCTTGCTGTTTATGAGAAACTGTTTAGATGAATAATGATGACCTTTGAATGAATGACGAATGATCTTTGAAGCCTTGATAGACATTATCTTTTCAATATTCTACGATTAAGTCAGTGATTTCCATAGTTTTGGAAACGTCACATTGGTACTTGCCCGTTTTCGAATCTTGTGGATTCGATGCATCAAAAGCGGGTGCCTTTACCAGGCCATTAAGACATTTATTTTTGCAATTATAATTGACTATGAGTAAGCAGTTATTAATAAAATTATATGATTGAGTCTCACCATGTCATAACACGAAATGATATCCCTCGGAAAAATATTTGTGTAACGTTAGAAAGCACTGATCACATTAATCTTAGTTCAATTTAGATTTCTGGGGCCAACGAATGCTTTTAAGAGATGAGTATGAAATTCGATTTCATTTGAAGATTTTTCTGAAAGTTTTACTAATGATATTGAAACTGGTAGATATAGTCAGTAACAAAAATAAATAACATTTCCATTTTTAATCTAAATTATATTGAGCACAATAATAAAGGCAATTCGAAGTGGACTTAAAATAAATAAAAATAAACTCTAAGCTCATCATCATCTGCTTAGCCTTTTCCCAACTATGTTGGGGTCGGCTTCCAGTCTAACCGAATGCAGCTGAATACCAGTGTTTTACATGAAGCGACTGCCTATCTGACCTCCATAAGTTCCACAACCCAGTTACTGGGTAACACGATAAACTCAAAATGAACTTAGCTATTCCCTAAAATGCATTTTGTTCAATTATCCGAACCCTCAATTATCCGATCTTTGGCGAGAATTTGATGCTGAAAACGCGTTACAGCTGTCCGTCAATAAAAAAATGACTATTATATTAGAAAAGCATTTGACTTTTTTAGGTGTTTTATATTTCATTGTTAATATGTATCTCAATTGTTTATAGATTGTACAGTTTATAGTTGAAAAGTGTTGTTTTTGTTTGATCTTGTCCCAAAAAACAGACATTTCGATTATCCGAACTAGACTCGCACCGACTTAGTTCGGATAATCGAGGTTCTACTGTAATTGTAAATGATACGTAAAATTAACAGCATTAATCGACTTGTTTAGCTGACCGTAGGTACATGATTTCAAGATGTCTCATAAGTATTTTTAACTAAAGGACAAATTTATAGTTATGACCAAACCGAAATTACTGACTGTTAAATCCATTCAAAACTTCATTATGGTTAACCATAGCATGACACATCGCGCCATTGTTTTCCTTCCGTGAGAGTAGGTATGAAACAAAGTAGCTATGTTTATCACGAGTTGTTAGGCTGAAATTATTCAACATTCCTTCATAGAGACCTACGTTTTGGAACGAGTAACAAGCTTCATCTTTCTGTGTAGGCATACTTTTTGATAATTCAAAAGTGCTTGTAAATGAGCTAATTGAAATGAATCCTTTGACTTTGATTTTGACTTTGACTTGTGAAGTTTTCAGTTTAAGGATTTTTTTTCCATACAAAAGTATTCCCAATTTTTACTTTTTGGATTTTAAGCCTGAAGCTATAATATTTTGATCCCATATAGATATCAGTCATGGCCATTGATTTTTATACAGGGTGCTTTGAAATTGCTCGTATTCCTCTCGGGAGAAGAAACTATGACTAATTTAGAATGATTTAACCCCTATCACTTGGGGGTCGAAAATCCGCCATTTTCGAGAAAATCTACTTTGTTTTTATTTTTAGAAAAATCTGAATTTTGGTAATTAAAAATTAATAAAAAAAAAACTTATCACTTATTAGTTTTTTTTTTTTAATTTATTGCAGGTTTTAACATACAACATAAAATCTAACAGTAAATTACACAGTTTTTAGCTTTAGAGAGGTTGGTCAATTAGTAAGCTATCAGATCATACAAAATTTCAGGCTGAAAAGTGATAAGTTTTTTTTAATTACCAAAATTCGGATTTTTCTAAAAATAAAAACAAAGTAGATTTTCTCGAAAATGGCGGATTTTCGACCCCCAAGTGATAGGGGTTAAATCATTCTAAATTAGTCATAGTTTCTTCTCCCGAGAGGAATACGAGCAATTTCAAAGCACCCTGTATAGAAGTTATGACTAACCAAATGTCAATAAAAACGCAAATTTAAAATGGCCACAAATAAATGTCTGGTAAACAAATTTGACGGCATAGAACTAAAATGACAAAACGGTAAGACATAGTCTGTATTTTCTTACCGTATGGTTAGTGAAAAAAAGCACTTTTGCCGGGTAGAAGGGATATTACACAAAGCAAAAAGCAAGGCATCGACATGCAAATATTTGGGTGAAAAGATTTTATCATTCACAAAAAATCTAATTTGGTGTTCCATATAATTATGTTGACCTCGTATTTATTGCTCTTTTCTATGGAACATCGAATGAGACTGAAATCACCAATCCACCTAGAGTAAGCGTGGTGATCAATGTTCTTGTCTGCATTAAGAGGCATTTACCTAGCAGTGGGACAATAACTGGCTGCCATATTTATTTTTAGACCTTTTTATTTTCCTTCCATCCCAGGTTGACCCACTCCCGCTGATTGACCTTCGCTAAATTAATATCCTTACTACAGACATGACGTGATACAGCCAGCTCTATCGATAACATTGTTAAACTCTGGAACATAAATTAATTAATGGTATCTCCCCCGTGTCATATGCGGTCTACATTACACGCTCGGGTGCTCGATTCTCGGAAGATAGGTCATCATAATCCGACAAAGAAAATGTAAACAATTAGAGACACATTTTTCATTCATTGTTTTTGACGTGATGGGGAATGTTAGATATTGGTTATAAGTGATTTGGAATACTTGATGTTATTGTGTAATTGGGGTGTGAAATAATATAACAAAGTAACTGCTATTTACTCTTGTATTGTTGTTGATAAAATAAATAAAACATTAAAAACAAAAAGTCTTCTTAAGTGGTTATAACACTTCAGATGACTTTTCTCTCTCTCTCTCTCTCTCTCTCTATCACTCAGTAGCATCTCATTATACGTTCCATTCTATACCTTGCTTATGCACATCATTTTGTGTAGGTTATCTGAGACCTGTTAATTATGCCGGGCGGTACCCTTACTCATTTTATAACATAAAAATCTAATTTACTATTACGATTTACAGTTACAACATCAGCTTTCTGCAAGTGAATGTCCTTCCAAATCGATCCAGCCGTTTCGGAGACGGATATTTCTTTTTCTTTTCAGCATTTGCATGCGTTTAGTAAAAGCTAATCATTACACCTAAATATATCATTACTTCTCCATATCAAAAAACTACTAACGTATTATATAAAAAAAAATAATTGCACAATATTTTATGCTCGGCTAAGAATAAAATACCCAAAAGACTTGTTGTAAAGGGCAAGTTAGGGATTATATCAGGTGGATGGTCCGGAACATGGTAATTATAGCAATTTCCTCCGCAGACCGTCTTTGTACCGACGTCGGGTGAGCCCTTTATTCGAAATTGCATGAGTAAATCTTTACTAAATACGTATAATAATTATTATTTATATTATACTTGATATTATCAATGCGAATGTAACTCTATCTGTTTATCTGTTATGATACGTTGCGGAATAAGTTTGAACCTCAATAAACCCTTATCTACTATGTAGGAAATATTACAGTGCACAAGAGTACACGTAAACATAGATGCACTCAGTCTTCCCTTACTCTCATAGTTTTTCATGGCGAAATTTCTATTGGAAAAAACTTGGCACTTTTTGCTCGACATGGGAATCGTATCGTGGCCCTAGAAAAGGGGCAATAGGAGGACACGGGAGGTTTTCGTCAGTAAGAGTCTGACACTCCCTTCCGCTCTGCACAGAGCGGAAGAGAAGACATTTGATGATTTCCCATCCTTTATGAATAGTCTGTAAGGTATGTATAATGTTGAACCTCACACGTTGTGATACCGGGTTTTTGTTACCCGAAATTATACATTTATTATTATTCTCATTTATTCATTTATAAACATACAACATATACACAATCACGCCTGTATTCCCCGAAGAGTTAGGCAGAGGTGTACCAATAAACACTCACAGTTTGCCGGTATGTTTAGGCCCCATCCGGGAGCGAGCCTATTGACATTAACCGGGCACAATTCTTAACTCAGAGCTGCTACTGAGAATTTTATAGAAATACCCAATAACACTTGTTCCACCGGGAATCAATCCCAAGACCTTAAGCGTAGCAGTCGCGCTTAGGACCACTAGGCTAACGAAGCAGGCATTTATAAATATTATTATTACGGGCAGGCACGGTAAAACATTCTCGAAGTAGGTTGGAACCGTTGGCATGCCATCGCTTTAATTTATCACATAAGCCAACATGCTTGTGGTTCTCGTATAAATTAGGACACCTGAGGATGTGACCTTTCTATAGCCTTGAGGCTTTTGCCTTCAGGTAAAGAGGGATTCTTGGTCCCAAAGCCGCCTGAAATATAGGTACCTATATATCTAGCCGTAGTATGAGCGGTGAAGGAAAGTCTTACCTAATACACCTTTTGTTGAGATTCTTTCACTAGCTTCTGGCCGCGACTTTGTCCTAGGCAGTCAGCAATAATGTAGTTTTTTATCAGTGTTATTTTTTTAATCGGACCAAATGTTATCTCTTACAAACGAAAATGAATAAATAACAAACAAAGATTGCCTCTGCCTTTATAAGATTAGTGAGTGTTTTTTACCACGATTTCATCTGCAATAATGTCGGTTACCACGAACGCAGAAGAAGTTGCAGATTAAAAAGAAGAAGAATATATTTATATAATAAAGATTAAAAAGAATATATTCTAATCCAGATTCTAAGCTGTCTCTTTTTTCAAATTAACTTTTTCAGTAAAGATTTACTGTGATTAGTTAAAAACAGATTTTCTTTTGCATTTATAATATTTGCTGTGAATTGACACACAGTTTTTATAGGTTCACAAAGTAGTTATTTAATTCTATGTACGTATTGTATTTTCTTTGTAACTTCGTTGCCAAACATCCCTTTCTAACTATTAGAAAAGACATTTATCTTAAACTGAAGTGCTAACCCTAATGTGCCAATGTACCACTTAACTGTAATTTCCCTGTAGTAATTTAGTTAGCGCCAATTTTATGGCTTGTCAGTAAGATAAATCTTAATCTATTATCGTACTATTGTAGCTGATTTAGTTTGCCTGTATGTTAAGTACAAGTTATTGAAAAACAGTTCATTTGTAGGGTAAAAAATCTTATTTTGTTAAGCCTCACTCTTAAAATCCATAATTGAGAAATTTTTCTTTGTTTCCTTTTATTACTTAAACAACTGGAAATTTGAGAGCAGTCTTCGGTAGCATTTCTTTGTAATAAGTACCTACTAAGCATCTTCCTAAATTTTCTCTTTACTCCTTGACTTATTCAAAAGTTGCGAACTAAATTTAAACTAGCTCTGTCCGCGACTTCGTCTTTCGTCTGCCTGGTTATTTATTTCACACTGTCATGAGTCGTAGCTTGATGTTATATAGAAAAAAAAAAAATACCATCACGCCGGGTTTCACTATACTATTTCTCATTAATCTGGCTACCTATCACATAAGAAAATATTTTTTCCGACTGGAAGTTCCAGAGATTACCACGTTTAAACAAACGAACGAAAAATCTCTTCAGCTTTATTATATTGGTACAGAAGATAGGTTTTTTACATACATTTCTTTCATTTAGCACTTTTTATTTGGAAGCATGCCCCATGATGTACCTGATTCTTACAGAGGTTACCTACTTCTTAGCGTTTTGATGACTAACTATGTATGATATATAATTTTTTGCGGTCTAGAATTTGGCTATTTTGACTGCGTTGCTTGTGGCAGCCATTTAGTCTTCCTGCGTTACTGAAAAGACAATATAACCCGCGTCCAATCACTAGTCGCCTTAAATAATAACAGTTAAAGGGCGCAAGCGTGAAACGTGATTGTCCGATCAGAGTGACTAATTGGTAAATTACAGCGAGTCGAACCTTCACCCGGCCGGGGGCGAGACAGAGAGCATAGCATTATGTACTTAGTACGTGTTTGGACGGACCTAACTGGGTCCGTTAGGTGACCAGTGTGACCATTAGGTGTCAAGTAAGCGGAGTCTCCGAGTTATTTGTAGTTGTTTTACAGTATTTGGATGGTATTAAAGGAGCATTTAAATGAAATAACCTAATTTCGAAATTTAAAAATAATTTTGTTTTTTTTTTTGACAAGGCACTTCTTCTGCTTAGCGTATCGATGGCAAATAATAAAATATAAATAATTATATAAGATATTTCCTAAATACAATTTTTTTGACAAGGCACTGACTTACCACAAGCATAAAATATTAATATCCTCTTCTTATTAACAAAATTAGATCAGGTTTAATAATTGATATATAGTGTTTATAGACAGAATGAAAAAAAATGTAATACAATGGGATAAAGAGAAAACGAGGCAGACTTTTTCCAGTCTGACCCATTGTCTCTTGTCTCTTAGTTTTTCGGTGTATCGCATAAACTAATCTTACTCACAATTGTTATGTATGTGTTTGTATGTAAGAGGTGGAAGAACTGGTACAAGTACAAAACTTCTTTCATTGATAGAAAACTAAACTATTGCCGAGTATCAAAGGTACCTTCATGGTAGGCTCTACTTCTAAACATAACAAGGTCGTGGGCTAAAGCAAGTAAATAATATTACAATGATAAAGTGCAAACTCCTTTATTATAATTATGTTATCAACATAAATCAGAATAGACGCTCTCTAGTATGAATGACATCGCACGGAGAATTCGCGGCACGCTTGTCCAGCGAATAGATGATTTGATAGACACCCAACTGATTGCTTTGTTCTAAATCAGTTCATTGGCAACAATTAAAATTCCACAATGAAGTGAACCTCTAACCGAACTAAAGATCACTCTTGCCTTGTACCATTGCTCTTGTGAAAGTAAATCAGGAGAAATGCGAATGCTACTAAAAGAAGAAGGTAATATTTTTTAAATCTACCCATGAGCAGCTTTACGTAAAATCATTCGATTTTCAAATTTGCATCTTATACTCGTAGCATTTCGGTTTAATTTTGTACAACAACCAGGATTAGAATCGCCTATTGATATGAATAAAACCTTTAACCTAAATAAATAATATGTGAAAAAACGAGTATTTCCAATTTATAATACGAAGACTTCAACTGTCACTTTAAAAACAAACTTCATTGTTTTTTTAAAGAAATTTCGAAGCGACCCGTTCGAAGTTTAAATGATGTTATAGATTCAGTTGTTTTAAAAGAAAAACGAACGAAAATAGAATGCATGTAGTCAATGATCGCTCACGAACGATAATTTGTATTATTAAACTAATAATACTAATATGCATAGGTGTTATTTACATAGTTGTAGGAATTTCAGGTTGCCAAGAGAAATACAAAACAATGTAATCACAGACTAAACATAATGTAAGTCTATCTTACAAACAATCTTGTGAATGCTATCTCATTATGTGTTTAACTATAGTGTCGGCGATACCTGTAGTCATTACCTGCTATAATACACATGCTAGAAATTCCAAAAGCTTTCCCGACACTAAAATTGCAGTTTATCTAAAACAATCTTCATAAAATGGTTACTCTGTGCAAGAAAATCAAGTAAATCTTTGGAGAACATTTGAGTATTTAAAACGTTAAACTAATTAGCTACTGATGCAGACGGTCTGTAGTTTTTCTTCCAAATGGTTTAATTTGCTCTAGCAACATTTATTGTTAGAGCTTTTTATTTTAACTGGCAATAAAAAGAATACTTTGCAAAATATATAACTGACAGCAAACTATGCGAAAACAAAATGTTCTTTTATATTAAATTAACATTTTTATCGCTTTTTTAATTTATAGGTTCTTAATATAATTTAATACTTAAAATTCTATTTTATTCTACTATCAATTTTGTTTATGATATCTATAAAATGGTTCTCTATTGTAGCGCTATATAATTATATATTAAGCGCTACAGTAAAGGTAAAGTTAGCTGTCTCGATCGCCGCTGACTGCCTCGCTAGCCTAGTGGTCCTAAGCACGACTGCTACGCTAGAGGTCTTGGGTTCATTTCCCAGGTCGAGCAAAGTTTTATTGGGTTTTTCTATAAAATTCTCAGTAACAGTTCGGAGTTAGGATTTGTGCCCGGTTAATGGCAATAGGCTCGCCCCTTATTACATGGGAGTATGGGACCTAAACATACCGGCGAACTGTGGGTGTACATTGGTACACCTCTGCCTAACCCTTCGGGGAATACAGGCGTGATGGTGAGTGTGTAAAGTTAAAGTTGTGCACTAGACCGCATTAACGAGAATTATTGACCATAAAATGTATGATTACTGTAACGAGATAATGTTATAGAATTATCGCACTTAGGTACCTATAAAAAGCTTATTTTATTTCACCTAATTTTCTTACTACATCTTGATATAAAATGTTCAAGTCTTTAGTAAAGGTGTTATTATTGTGAAGTTTTCGCAAGAAATCTGTTAAACTCCCTATCATTTTTATACCATTACTTGTAGTAATTGCTTTCATAGAAATAATCATAGTTAGGTACTGAAAGGTCTATTGATACCATTTGGGACTATCTATGTAAAATATCTTTCGTTCCGAAGTAGAGAAAAATCTATTCACGAGGACTTTTACAGGTTTTTTTGCTAAAGACGGTTAAAACGCTTTCAAACTATCAATGTAGCTTTAATACTAGGTAGATAGAGATCTATAGTGACTCTGAAAGACGTAAAGAAAAACTCCACAAAAGTGGATCACATTAGAACAGTTTTTTTTTTTACGTTACCGCGTCTCTTGTAATTTAACCTGGTTTGTAGATACGTTTACAAACATATAAAAAACCACACATACAACCAGACTTTGAACAGCTACGTGCAGGTCACAACACAACTTCTGCTTCTGATTGAACTCGCAACACGCAGCGCTACAGCCACTGCGGTAACCTCCACAAATATAGTACTTTTTCAGAAGCATTTTATGGACCTACTTAGGTTCCAAGTAGGTGAATTTATGTGACCAATAAAGACACAACATAAAGCTTGAAGATAGCTTGAAGGTCGACGCGTTATGAGCACTTTGACAGCAGTTTAGCCAAATGCTCAACATTATGAAAGCTAAAACGCCAATCAATCATTATTGCCTGACAGGCAGGACTGACCGTTAAAACTGACATTGTTAGGTCCATGTCTTATTTGCATTCTTAAACTGTTGACTAACAGACGCTAACAATGTTTGGAACAAAAAACAATTGCTTCATGACTTTTCGTTAAGCTTTTTCTTACCATACTGTAAAACCGACGACCAGACTCTGGATATTTTATAACGATGTTATAATCAAAATATATTTATATTTTTTATTTTTATAATCTAACCAAGAAGTGTCGTGTTGCCCAATTACTGGGTTGTGGAGGTCAGATAGGCAGTCGCTCCATGTAAAACACTGGTATTCAGCTGCATCCGGTTAGACTGGAAGCCGACCCCAACACAGTTGGGTAAAGGCCAAGCAGATGATGATGATTTTTATAATCTCGGTACCTATCATAACATATTTCCTACGTGAGAACTGATATAATAATAGCCAATTGTTGATTCAGTTTTGAGATTTAAATAAATGAGACCATTATGAATTACGAAATTAAATTATTGTTACATTTAAGCGATATTATAATTGATTTATTAGATTGATATTTTGTCTATTTTGTATAATATGTACCTGATTATTTTAGATGTGGTCATACAATTAATATTTTACCCAATTTAAATGCTACCCTTATGAACTATTATTGTTACTCTTTTATTTGAATCCTGTTTTTTTTACTCGAAATGGAAGTAGAAAATTACACAAACCATAAAATAAAATAGACCCATGAAGCACCCATTAATTAATGTTAATTGTTTCGTAGTGTTTCGCAATCTGGGCGTCTCACAGTTGTAAACGTCCCTTTGTGCCTATTGGCTTAATTCTGTTCTGTCTCCTGCTTGTTTGGAAGTGGAAATTATATTCTTTCTTACTCCTCCGTTTTTCTTTTCTGTTTCATTTCGTTGCGAGGTTTAAGACAGTTGAATAGTTTCTACGGGACTCGTCGAGGTTCATTGCCGAGGCGGTTTTCTGGTGGTCGTCTAAAATAAACTGAGAAAGTTACACTAGTACTTACCCGGTATCGACATAAATGAGGTTATCACGACATAATTTATATGCTATGATGCTTACTTTGCCTAAATTCACCGAGGGAGATTTTTTCTTTGGTTCGAATCCCAGGTCAAGCAAAAAGTGTTAATGGGTTTTTCTATGAAATTCTCAGTAGCAGCTTATAGTTAGGATTTGTGCCCGGTTAATGGCAATAGGCTTGTATTACATGACGTGACCTATATACACCGGCGAACTGTGGATGTACATTGATAAACACCTACCTAACCCTTCAGGAAATACAGGCGTGACGGTGTCACCTTATGACATTTTTGCAAAAAAGTCACTTCAGAATTTTATTTATCAAACTTTGTAAAGAACATCTTTAAATAGACATTCACATACAAACCCACTAACCCAAATGTTATGTCATACATTGATCAGGAAATTGAAGGGAAACATAATCATCCCTTTGAGAGTCACCTGTCATCACACCCGTCCTAAGTCAACTGTGAGATTTGGGTCCAAGTGTGTACTTTATGGTGTTTGCATCGACGACTAACCACACTGAACCCTAGTCTGAATAGGATAATAATATTTGAAGTAAGCTTGTTGTTAGATTGATTCGAATTTATGAAAAGAAACCACTACGAAAATTGGAAATTATTTGAGTGATAAGTGGGTTCGTTTTTAACAATTACAAAATTAAACTATACGTAATATTATAAAGAGTTTGTTTGTAAGAGAATTTACTGTTCCGATCCCAAATTATGTCACTGATAGAAAGGTACGCTGTTACCGAGTGTCGTAAGATGTGTTTTATGGTATATTAAACATCCCAAGACGCAACGGACGAAGTCGCGGGCAGTAGCTGGTTTCAATAAGTTGAACAATCCAATTTTGAGGATCTGTCAAAGACTTCTGAATAATAATATTACTATGAAGTGTAAAGGTAATAGATAATACCTACCTATATTAATCTGTTAGAATCCAGTTAAGATCAAACAAAATAATACACAATCCATTAGTTACCTACATTAGAAAATGTCTAAGTTTCCCATGCGTATTATTTCATCATATTTCAACCAATATGATTTATTTTCCAACTTTCATAATTTTTATGTTTATTTTTGAAGAAACATTAAATACAATGACCATTTAAACATATTTTAAGGGCCCTACATGACTATTTTCTCTTTAGCGAGTCCCCATTAGGGCAATTGTCGTAAATCAAAATAGAGTATTGCGTAAACATAGCTAATGAAGAAAACTTCTGTTTCTGCTTTCGACATTAAAACGAAATAGGCATTGAAATAAATTTTCCAAGTTTGGGAAGCTTATGGGCTTAGCGGGAAGTGCGGGCACCGTGTTAGACATAAGTGGGTTAGTGAACAAAGTCACGGGCATCGCAACGCTAAGGCTTAACAATATTCATCTGGATTTTCGGTCATGGCAGCCAATATCAATGTAGACTAGCCAAGTACGCCGGAGACATTGTAGTGCACTAGTATGAGCGCTAACACAGGTGCACTCGCCCTCTTCTCTTACTCTCATAGTCCGATTAGATGGCAATTCGAGAGATAAGACGCAGGACAAACGGCTTTCCGAGAAACGAGGGTGTCAAACCATAAACTTCCGAACTTCGAACTGCTACTAAGTACTTCGTAAAGGAAAAAACCTAATTACACTTTTTGCCCGACCAAAGAATCGAACCTAGCACCTCACGCTCATAAGTCGCGCTAGTGACCACGAGTTCAAGGGGGCAGACAAAGTCAGGGTCAGTATAATTCTAGAGCTATCAATGCTTCTCAGAATACCAGGTGTATTCTTCCGAACATCGTAGGTATTTTTGACGTCAGTTTACAATTCCCGCAGAATTCCATACTCAAACAAATACTCCAGATATGCGGTATAAACACAATCGTAAATCTCGAAAGAATGCCAAATATTTTGAATTGGCGTTTTAAGACTTTAAGGTGGTTTCACACCGGCGGACGCGTGGAGGGGATTTGAAGATAGACCATTAGAATCAAGGTTTTACACCATAACATCATCATCATCATATCAGCCTCAGGACCTCCACTGCTGGACATAGGCCTTCCCCATACATTTCCAATAGGACCGGTTGGGACCGGTCTGCATCCAGCGTCTTCCTGCGGTCTTAATCAGGTCGTCCGTCCACCTAGTTCACCAAAAGATATGACGCAACATTTTTGTATCAACTTTGCAAAGTAATAGACTTTATTTTTGCAAACATATTTTATAGATTATATATTTTATAGAAATAAACTTTATTTTTGCAAACATATTTTATAGTTCAATGTTGTACAAAGACATATTTCAATTCTCGCCTCGCATATCCTCGCGCATCCAGACCTTTTTTTTACACCAAAGATTGTCAAGACGTGAATTAAAACATTCGTTGGTACGACATTGGACTTAGTGCTGCACGAATAAAGTATTTATTACATACATAACATACATAAACTCACGCCTTTTTCCCTAAGTATTTATTACTCATACAAATTTTAACACTCGCCCATTCAATAAGATCTTCGCTTCGCCGGTATAAAACCACCTTTACTGTCGGAAATATCTTGGTTTAGTACGAAACAGTATTTATTGAAGTCGTCCCGCCTAAATGTATTTTTAAAACATCCCCAAATTCTGTTTATTTATTCAGTACAATGCGTCATATCGCACACGTTACCTACGTAGACATTTTTACATGAATCAACTCCACGTTTCACTTTTTTTTTTTAATATTATTTGATTTCAAACAAGCCAGCGGCCTTCCTAATTTTAAGTAGTCACCGCTGCTAACCAGAGCAATACCAGAGGCTTTTCAAATGCGTTACCATCTTAGAGACCAAATTGAAATGTCTCATGTACCCGTAGTCACCACATACCCTTTAAACTAGAAGATAGCAACGCTGCTTTAGGTCAGAAACAGGTGTGGTGGTATTACTTCCCCGAACGAGCTCCTTCACAAAGAGCTCTACTACAGCTACTAAATGCACAAATCTTATCTCAGCTAAATCCACCGCATGAATGGGAAATATATAAATATCGAATTAGCAATGCAAGATACATTAAAGATTACAAAATTACAGTACAACTGAGCTCTAATCACTTAATTTGAGAGATTATCGAAGGCCTCTGGCGTTGTTTATACTTAACGAGACGAACATTGGGAAATACTTGGTGTGCCTTATTTTGCATCTACGTATTTAAAGGCAACAGAGAGAATTGAGAAGGTTCCTAAGGTATTCGCCTGGGGCCGACCGCCCTTAACAATTATAGGTGAATAGTACACAACTATGCAATGCAAATATATAAAGTTGAAGTGTCGATTTGCTTTGTCTAAATAGCAGCTTTTATTAAATGCATAATTATGAATGTTTTGCGGTACTTTCACGAAAACAAGAAAAATCTATTTAATTTTGTTTTGTCCGTTTGTGTCGGTTAATCTCCAAAACGGCTGGACCAATTTCGACGGAACTTGTTTTGGCAAATAGCTGCTGTTATAAGGAACAACTTAGGCAACTTTTATTTAAGAAAAAGAATCAGAGATCCGCGCAAAAAAAACAAAAGAAAAAAAAACGCAGACAACCGACATTCACGCAGACCTAAGCTAGTCGTAAATACAACTTAACTCTGATTTAAAACCGGATTATTATTATTTGTACAGTTTACTCGTGCTACCGCTTTTCTACACAGTGATAAAGTAAACATTATTTATTTGCAAGCAACTGTAAATAATCGGCATTAGGAGATCGACTCCGCATTTGGCATGGCCCTGATAACGGGTGGTGTTCAGAGGCTAATGTCAAAATAAATTGTTGCCTAGCGATTTATATGCAGTATCTGAGAGTATTTATTGTACTGTATAATACATGTTTGATAGTAAATTAATAAATGTATCTAAATATTTAGCGTTGTTATATTTTTTATTGTTTTCATTTTAATGTAACATTTGGAATTATACAGAATAGAAAAAAAATAACGTTTAAAAAAAAATCTTTATTTCTACAAAATGTTGGGAACTGTGATCTCCTGCCAAATATGAGTCGAGACATTAAAGACTCAGTAGCATTATGCCATATAATTATTTTATAGTTTTTTTTTTGGATTTTATGTTGGTCCATTACAGGAGCAGCCTGAATCTTGACCTTACGACGTCAAAAAGTCATGCCAAAATCACCAAAAAAAAAACCAAGCCAAACAAAAAAATCAACTAATCCTTCACTTGTCTCTTCCAAAATAGCATTATTAAATAACACGATACCGACAAATAGCACGATTTGATTTTGATTAATGTAATTCGTAACAAGTTCCGATCGTGCCACAGACAAAGTGAATGTTTAAGTCGATAGTTATCTTGTAATTTGACAGCTGTCAATCTTAATACAACAATACACCAATTGAGTTTGTAAGCACTTGTTATCTGCGTATGAGTGTACAAATAATCGTTTATTGCTATTCTGTGAGTACTTACCTACTTGAGTGTTTGAGGTTTTTTTTTTACTTTGGTAACACTGCCAAAAGTTACAAAATAGCTTACAGATCCTTTAGAATAAAAATTACGTTTCCTCTCTAGTCAAGGTCAAAGACAAATCAATCATTTCAATTAGACCATTAAAACGCTCTTTTAAACATCATATTACAAAAAAAGAATTGAATCTAGTTGCCCCTTTCAAAAGGTAGTTTTGTATGGAAATGAATGGGCAAGAAACTCCATAACTCATTTTAAATAAATATGTTTTACAATATTTGTATATAAAGTCTGTCAGAGTAAAAAAGCCATTAAACTTTAATAAAACTTGACCTACAAAAGCGAATAAACACCAAAAATAACCCAACTTTAAAACTTACATTTACAGCCCGAAAAAGGTATAGAACAGGGTTTTATTTTGAAAAACCCCAATGCCTTGTAAACCTGTAACGTAACAACCTCGCACGTACAGAACTAACCGAAAATTTCAGTTTATCTGTTCAGCAAAATAGTGTGTATAAAAACTGAAGAGGTCTTGAAAGACAATAAATGTTCTACGTGCTTCGGTAACAGCTTTTCTTTGTGGCAACTTCGCCTCGTATACATGACACCCTTCGAACGTGTGGGAATACGGACAGCTACCTAATAAAAGTTTTACTGCTCTCTGGAGTGCCACAGATTGATTTGTAGAACAACTATAAATGTTTAAATTGATATATTTATTTAAATACAATTATGTCGTCAAACGATAGGCCTCTTTGGCTTGTTGTTTTATTAGTATTAAACCGTGCCATTAAAGATATTAAATTAAAACGGTGGCGCTTGCTTCGCCTCTCACTCGCTCGCATTACTGTGCGAGCAGAAGGGCATGATAAGTACTTTTGTTTGGACGCCATTTTTTATTCGGGTAATACCATCTTCTATGAACTTAATGCAATGATAGGAAAACTAGAAGACTGAAACAGGCTATTGATAGTGTTAAAACAATCTGAAAATTAAATATGGAAAGCATATATAGTTGAGCTATATTTCACCAAAACAAGTCAACTAACTATCTATTTTGTCATTAATAGAATTGTGTCCAACTAATTTATTATGCTAAATGTGTTAATTAACTATCCAGCAATAAGAGTTCACTGTAGGTGCCTATATTCCAAACGTAATTTTAATAGCAAAACAGTTACTTCATAAAATGGCAGAAATTTTAATGTGGACTGATTTGTTTTTACAAATCTAAACCCATTTAACAAAACACAACCACCATAACTATCGTAATCAAATCAGCATCTACAAAAACATAGTATTAAACTGTGTGTGCGAACTTAAACGATTTTGTGATAAAAACACGATATCACATCTAACATTAAACGTACATTAATAACCTAATTTTTCCTTCACACTGTTGCTTGTTTGTTATTACAATAACTAGTTCGCTTCATTTAGTTATTTGCAATGTATGACAAATGCATAATTTGATTAGATAACAAAACGCCACGGTGTGTACATAGTGAATGTCTCATTAGGCGGCTTGATATCACAGGTATGCCAAAATATTTACCGTGTTCAGTTGTAACTATCACATATTTGTGTATATCACTTTAGTCATTTACTGTTTCATTTAGTGTATTTTTAAAATGAATACACTCTTTAAATATATTATAACTAGGTTTTTTTCTGTAGATTAAGGTTTCCAACGGTTTGGTTAGAAATTAA
This sequence comes from Caradrina clavipalpis, assembly GCA_932526535.1. Classification (NCBI taxonomy): domain Eukaryota; kingdom Metazoa; phylum Arthropoda; class Insecta; order Lepidoptera; family Noctuidae; genus Caradrina; species Caradrina clavipalpis. Next base: position 8,198,148 of record OW052103.1, read on the forward strand.
ACCGGGATGTAATTGGCAAGAGCGCCCGGCTTTCATGGATGAGATTGCATTATGTAGTTTCAAAGTTAATCTTGGACACCACAGACGTCGGTGAAGGAAAACATCGTGAGGAAACCTGGACTTGTAATCATATAAGTCTGAAATCAATCCGCCTTGCACAAGCATGGTGATTAATGCTCGTGCCTTCTCTGTTTGAGAAGAGGCCTTTCCCTGCAATAGGACAGTAATAGAATAGGCATGTATTATTGTAAAAATATAATCGTTCGACAAACGTAGATCAAAAATTACATAAAACCACGTGTCATCTACATAACGTTAGTGTGGTGTCTACACGGCCTCTACGCAGCATTTACACAGGCGCCTGCATGGCTAGCTACCCAAAATCAAAAAACATTTAATACAAAAGGACAGTAAAAACAAAAATTACAATCAAGTATTATAAATAGATATGTAATTATAAAATCCAAGCTAGAATGTGTGCGTAATGATAGGTATTAGATCATAGCCTAAGAAACCGCAGATCCCTTCTATTAATTGCTCCATATTATAATTTAATACGCAGCGGTCAAACTTTAAAAGCGATCGTTTCATTAAATGCCTGGAATACAATATCTGGAGTAGCTTGTGCCCGCGACTTCGTCCATGTGAATGTCTGCTATCCGCGGAGCCTTTTCTTAGCGTGAGACCCTACTTCTTTTTCTAAAATAAAAGGAGCCTTGTTACTCTTTACAACATCAGCTTTGTACCACTGAAAGTCCAATCAAAATCAGTCCAGCCGTTTTAGAGATTATCCGAAACAAACAGGCCGACAGACAGACAAAAAAACATAATGGGATATTTGGAAACATTCATATGCATTTTAGTAAAAAGACATTTAAACTATTTATTTGTATAGGATGAATAAAATTGACAGAAAAGCGAAGAAGTCAATTCATTAAACACCATTTAGATTTTAATGAAACAAACATCAATTATTATTTAACAGATCTCTTACCTTGTATTCATAATTTTTTTCTAACATTAGGTATCATAATTTACTCACAAACATCCAAAAGTTTGTGTGTTTTACGTGTTAACAGAAAAATATTTTGATTACATTCGCTGAGCTGCCAAAAGGCCTCTACACGATAATTAATTACATCGCTAATTGATTCAATTTGACGGATTATTGAGCTGTTCGTTTACACAATGACTACAACATAGAAAATTCCGATGATGCTCCATAGGTTGGCGCCAAGTGTTAGCGCATTGACCGAATATAATCGTCTGAATCATGCGCGCACGCATGCGGGGTTACTTAACATTCCTATTGGATGTTATTCACATAATTACTCAAATAAATCATTTGATCTCATACTATGATCTATTTTTAATACATATTGAGAAGTCATGGTATCACTTTGTGTCTATTAATCTATACTAATATTAAAAATAGGTAAGATTTTATTTGTTTGTTTGTAACGAATAGGCTCCGAAACTACTAGACCGATTTTAACCATTTTTCATCAATAGATAGCTACATTATTCCTGAGTAACTTAGGTTATATAACATTGCGCTACGACCCACGGGAGCGGAGCATTAATCAAAGACGTAACTTATGGCGGGTGAAATAAGCAGTTCCCTACAATATTTTTTTTATACTTTTAGGTAGGTACCCAAGTAGCAAAATAATGTCATATAAAAGGTACAATAACGTTTTCAATTTAACTTTCAGTCATACGAAAACGTTTTATAATAGTTTTTTAAACGTAAATATAACGCGGGTTTGGGCGCAGATTATATAACATTTCAATCGTGTAAAGGTCGTGTTGCAGTCGCGTTAGCGACAAATTATGTTGAGTAAAAGTCACGTAGACGTTGTGAGTTTAACTAATAAGGTTTGTAATCGTCTAGTAATCCAATGAATAACTATATCATCGTATGAGAGTGTCAGCGACGATTTGTGTGACATTTATTGTGTTATGGCAAAATTATATTATAAAGTTAAGTAAAATGTCGTATGAATCATTATTAAGAATTCTTTAATATAGAGAAAGCATATTGCGGTGGAAGATGAAGAGCGATGACTTATACATGGGAATTAAATTTTTTCGATGATATGTATGGTTATCTTTGTCAATATTTTCATGGGCCTTCATAATATTGGAGTTTTCATATTGTTTATAAAAATAAAATATATTAATTGACAGCAATAGTCTCGGCCATATTGCCAATAGACATTGGGCGACTGCATTTCGACCTTTACATAACTATTGGTCGTATACATGTTTTTATACGATTTATGGCGTCCACCATGACGGTTACAATTAGAGTTCTGTTGGAAAATAGTAAAATCCTTTGCGTATAGTCATGGAAATACTTCTGTTTTATTCACAGGGACATCGTGGTGATTCTGGCGTTGATAAGCTTGTGAATCTCTCATTAAGTTTATCACATTTTATTTTAGTCATAGATTGGCACACGTTGTAGGAATAAAAAATATTCTATATATATAAAAATGAATTGCTGTTCGTTAGTCTCGCCAAAACTCGAGAACGGTTGAACGGATTTATCTTATCTTAGTCTTGAAATGTTCGTGGAGGTCTAGGAAAGGTTTAAAAGGCGAGAAAAATTTAAAACGACCCACGAGGGCGGAGCAGTAACCAAAGACGCGGGTGAAACCGCGGGGCACAGCTAGTCAGTTATATTAGAATAACGTTTCCAACTAAAAGTTATTTAATGGTTTTGTATATGACCTATTATGACGATTTTATAATAGATAACTATAAAACCATTACATAACGGTTTGTTATTTAAATGTTGAATAAAAGGTTCTAAATTTACGGAACATGGCGAGTCATCACTATTGTCCGACTGAAACGTTTACTCGACTTAACATTATATAACCGTCTTATAAATTAATTGAGACGACGTTTACCAGACGCATTAATATGATTTAAATATATATAACTAATGCGTCGCACTGAATACTATTTTACAACTGTTTAGTTACTTCATAACTATTTCAAACCCCTTACATGACTGTTAGTCGTATAATTCTAAACTTATATAACTTTTTTGCTAGTTGGGTAGGTAACCGTAATTTGGTGATTGAGTTATTCAGTTTTGATGATTAATAGGATGATTCAGTTCCTAATTTGTGAAGAGTTCGTCTTAATGTTAAAGAATTTAGGTCAGCAGTGAATTAAATCGCGGTTAAAATAATATGCATTTGAGTACTTAATTGATAAGAGTATGATCAGATCATAAGGTCATGTTATTCCTAGTTCAAACGATTCGCCTGATTTGCCGATCTTAATTGTTTTTTGGATGTACCTAGACCGATTAGATCATTCTAAATTATATTATTAGCTAACAAAAGTAACTGCGGTTTCTTAGAATTGCCTCGTTAGCCTAGTGGTCCTAAGCGTGACAGATATGCTAGAGGTGAGAATTTGAATCCCAGGACAATCAATGTGTTACCTATTGGGTTTTCTATGAAATTCTCAGTTGTAGCTCGGAGTTAGGATTTGTATCGGGTTAATGACAATAGGCTCGCCCCCTATAAAGCTAAGCTAAGCATACCGGCGAACTATGGGGGTATATTGGTACACCTCTGTCAAACCCTTTTGTGAATACAGGCGTGATGGTACGTGTGTGCGTGCAAACGTAACTTAATCATCTTTTTCTTCCTTTGATGCTAAAACCTTTTATAGGTCTTGTCTTGTTGATCTTTTCCACAAGTTATGTTTTCTGCTTCCCTCTTTCTTCGACATTTTTTTGTACCGAAATGATAATTATACCAGAGAACTATCCGCGACTTCGTCAGCGTGGCTTATTTCGCCTGTGTTATGTTACGTGTTTGGTTACTACTCCGCTGACGTGTGTTGTAGCCTATAGCCTTTCTCGATAAATGGACTATCAAACACAAAAATAATGTTTCAATCCAAACCGTAGTTTCTGAGATTAGCGCATTCAACCAAACAAACAAACTCTTCAGCTTTATTATATACTAGCTTCTGCGTGCGACTTCGTCCGCGTGCTTTTTCACCCGCCTTAAGTTTTTGATTACTGCTCCGCTTCTATGTCTTGTAGCCTTAAATTATATAGCCTATAGCCTTCCTCGATAATTGGACTATTTAACACAAAAATATTTTGTCAATCCGAACCGTACTTTCTGAGATTAGCGCTTTAAACCAAACAAAGAAACAAACAAACTCTTCAGCTTTATAATATAAGTATAAATTGATACCGTAGTATACTTGAAAGTAAGACTTAAATCTTATTTTTTTATCTTATTTTTTTTATAAATATTGATGAGTACACCGACAACGTTCCAAACAATTTTCGCTTGTTTATTGTAACAATTTCTTAAAAGTAAGCACCGCAAACATAAACAAATAAACGAATCAGGAAATTAATTTGCAAAAACGTAAACAGTTACGTAAATCAGACCGAGTGGGTCCCTAATGGAGGCAATCAATACAGACCTACCTACATTTAAAAATGGGAATACATTAAATGCTCCATTTAACTTTAAAATGGAGCTCAATACATCAGCGACTGGCACAAAAGAAATTACTTGCGATATAAACAAAAAAAAAGTAAAACAATTAGGTAGGTACGGTCAGTAACATAAATCGATAAACAATTTTACTTTTACATACCATTTAATTTTAAATATAAACAAAATAATACATTTCACTGCTATTCAGAATTATAAGCAATACCTTAAAATTCATTTTATCTTAATTCTAGATCCATTTCGTATTTCTTTTGTTTGATATTGTGGTTTAAACATCTGAAATGTTAATCTACTTTTGTTCCTGAACATACACGTGTAGTTGATAGGTTTGTTCCATGTGTGGGAAGATTTCAATCCAAGCGGTCATGACTGTACTAAGAAAAAACGCACCGTTGTACAAAAGATAAGCTCTAAATAAAGTGTAAGACGCGTGTAAATTTGGTTAAATTCGTTAGGCTATTTTCGACCAAGGTCTCGAGTTCAGTGCTCGATGCTCACCGTATTCGGCGACAGGGATACAAATAGATAGCTCTCACTAGATGATTCTGAAAGCAACTACGCTCACCAACAATTTATACTATAATATTATAAAGAGGAAAGTTTTTTTTTTTGTTTATTTGTTTGTTATGAATTAACTTCGAAAGTACTGGAACGATTTTAATAATTTCTCACCAATAGATAGCCAGATTATTCCTGAGTAACATAGACTACATAACATTACGCTACAATACACGGGAGCGGAGCCGCAACCATTGAAGTAATAACACAAAACGCGAGTGAAATAAGCCACGTGGACGAAGCCAGTATTAAATAAAACTAAACAAAACAAATGCACGCTACAATGCAATCTATTTCATAGAATCATCAATGTGGTATTAGATTTCATTGAAGTGATTGTGTTGTTTAAATAATTATGATCAAAACAAGAAACACAATTTACAAAACAATAAAATCTCTATCTATCTACGTTTTGTTTTATTATCACATTCCATAACGTTTCTAGGTACTTTACATTCCATTTTACGTGACCAAATAAATATTTGCCTATTTAACCCACGCAAATATTTTTACATATTTTCGTCATTTATTACAAAAGGCCGCGTCTAATATTCTCATTCGCGCAAACAATACTATAATGAACGAACAAACATAATAATAGTAAATGAACAGTAATAATACATAAGTGATCTTAATGCATTTTTGAATTGTGTAATTTACATAATGCATTATCAATCATCGTCATTGGTGACATCTCCGAAATTAAGATTACGTAATTTACGCGAAATTACTCATTAATGGGAATGTCGATTAATGGATAATAATTATTACATAAAAAGGTCAGACGGGTTGAAAAAAATAATGAAACGTGTGACTCACTATAAAGTTAGGTATGTAATCTGAAATTAACAACATTATCCAATGTATTTTTGTCTGTTGAACTTCAATAAAAGCTTCATGAAGAAGTCGTAAAAGTCACACAATGGTATACGAAACAATAGTAACATGGCACAAATCAAGAGTCACTGATCTCATGAATCATAAATTACAAGAAGGCGTTAATGTTCCAATGTGTGCACATTGTAAACAGGCGTGAAAAATTCCACTTCCAGTTTAAACTTTACATCCGCGGTATCTGTGAAAATGTACGTATTACGTTCATGGTACACACAGCACATGATTTATGGGCGAATCAACCGACTGTTTGCTAAACCTTTTAAGGGATATCTTCTTTACTTTGTTGTCACCGCGTAGAGGCCGGTATCAATAAACTTCGATGAAATAACAAGTATTATTTCACACATATGGCATGCCTACCGGCGTGATTCGTTAATATGGTGAATTACAATTTATTTTTTTGACAACGTTTTCATTTGGATTTCGATATATTTCTTACAATGGAAAATGAATCGTTGCTACATTAATCACGTTTGTTTTTTTCTATTTTTGGTGTTTTAAGACCGTGAAAGATGTAGCAATAAAACTTATGATGACTAAGAGGATTTCAAGTTTTGTGTAAACAGGGCAATTAAAAAAACTTGCAAAGGGAAATATTCAAATAATGCGATATAGTGGGTGGGTCACAGAAATTCCTATACCCACTCAGCTATTCTAATATTATAAAGAGAAATATATGTTTTAGTTTCTTTGTAACGAATAGTCAAACTATTGGACCGATTTAAACCAATTTTTCACCAATAGATAGCTAGATTATTCTTGAGTAACATAGGCTATATAACATCCCGTTACAATTCACGGGAGCAGAGCAGTAACCAAAGACGTAACAAAACACCGGTGAAATAAACCAAGCAGACGAAGTCGCGGATACTACGCCAGTTTATTTATACTTGAGTTAATAGTTACGTACTACCAAATATTGCTAACCATGTTACACTAACAAGCATTTTCAACTTGCGCCAAAATACAACTTGACCATGTTTGGTAAATGGCAGAGTTGGAGTTGAAAAATTCTCCGACATCGTGGTGGCAATTTGCCAGGCTATATTGCCTATTACTTGTACGGCGGCAGCCCTTTCCTGCTGACTTTGACCAATAGCCTGGAATGACATGCTGCAGAGACGCTTCTCAAGCGAACTGTCACATTAAAATGAAAAACGTTGAATTTAGTTTGTGAATTTAAAAAATTCTTTTATTTTTCAACTTGATAAAATATCTTATTTTTTATTGATGCAAGAACTGCTAGGTACTGTAATCTCTGGAAAATTGATGAAGAAAAAATTGCTGTAACAGTAAGCGTAGCGGAATTGAAATAGGATTTGCGGATCTCGCAATATTCCGTAATTAGCAGAGAAGAGGATAGAATAGTTAGGTAGACAATTAGATTTACCACTGAACCTATTGACGTAAGTAAATTATTTTATTTTTTTCTTACTCCAGAGGCTTTTTCTTTAAAGGAAAGCACACCCACGAAAATTTCTAAAACATATATTAAAAAGAAAGACAAAATCAATTCCAATGGCCAAACTCAAAGTCAAATTACGTATTTCAATCAGACCTTAGATTACTTTTTCCCCAGATTACTTTTCATTCACCTGCCTTATTTCGGGAGGTGAAAATTCTCATGAATACGAACAGCTTTTGCTAAAGGACTAACCCAGAAATATGAAAAAAAAAATCTGCTGAAAGATGAGAAGTAACCCTGTAGATACATTTTTTTATCTAGCCTATAATGTTCCTCTGCCGGGTGAAGACCTCTTCCAAGTCCTTCCAAATTCTTTTTTCTTGCGTGTCTTAAACAAGAAAAAGCAATTGGGTAAATGACACCACTAATCAATTGACGTACTTTTTATGAGCTGTCAAAACGCCATTCCCCCATAGATTTTCTATGACAATACTCAACTATGACGTCACTTTTTTGTCATCTCAATTCACTAACTATTTATTGATTTCAAAGCAACTAAAAATCGGTTTTTATAGTTATTTAAAAAATCATCGGGTTTTTAGTGCTAAAATTAAATGTTTTTTTTTTGTGAAGTCGTCTCTTGAAATTATTGGTTAGTGGTGTCATCTACCCAATTGAATTTAGTTGACTATTACCTATTCTTTGTGTACTTACTAGTAAACAATATAGTTACCACGTGAACCACATATTTTCGTCGATAAGCCACATAACAAGCTCGTGACGCTAATTACCCGCGGGGAATGCACTGAGCTAACACAATTATCAGTTTGCCAAACTATTGCATAATAATTGTATTATAATAATGTGCTAATATTCTCCGTATCGGACAAGTTGACACGGGGTTGTGGGGGGTAGCGGCGGGGGGGGGGGGGGTTATGTTGTTGTGATAGTGTCTTTGATCCCCTGACTAGATAGTGATATTATTATTGGAATATATTTTGATTTAGGTAGGCAATGTTATTGGATTATGGATATGCAATGAATAATGAAACTTTTGCTTTCAGCAACGTTATATAAAACATTACTAGGATGGGTATAATTAATAGATAATAACTCTCGTTGCGGGATCCAAGACAGTTGAATCGTTTCTCCGGGACTCGTCGAGCTTCATTGTCTCGGCGCTTTTCTTGTGGTCGCCACTGTTGATTCTGGCTTATAGAAGTTGCAGTGGTTTGGGAACAATGTGGCGGGCTTGTCCCATAAAAAAAAAAGATAACTCCTTTCTGTTCGAAGTAATTTTTAATGAGCTGAAACACACCCTGAACAAATGTTTTCTCAAGGCGTTTTCATTCAACTATAGCAGAAATAAAATGCCTGTACTGTTTTTTTACTTCATAATAAGTCTGCGCCCTTGAATTTTGCCAATTTAACATTGAAATACATGGTAGAACAAATAAATTATACCTAACGACAAACAAAACTTCAATTATGTAGTTGTCAATAGCTATCAAATTGTAATGTTAACTTGTAGTTTTCACACCACTGTGCGATACAATTTGTCTAGCTTAGCAAAACTCGCACCACATGGCTTTGAAATATGAAGCGTTCAATTAAGCAAAATTATTGGAAACGCTTGTATTGTTTTTCTATGAGCGTAATATAATATTGTTATGAATACAATCTTACCTATTTGTCAATTTATGCACCTATAACAAAATAGGCGAAGTTAAATGAAAAAATGTACATAATGAAATTTAATTTTACGTCGTTTTTATTTTTATTCATAAACCTTCATCTTTTTCTGAGAAAACTTCATCTTTATCTGCCGACCCTGGTTAGGTATTTGTCTCTTTTGTTGACTGTACATAACCTTTTTATTCGTGACTTAAATGGATTTTTCATGTTAGTTAAACCAAGGAACTGCGCCGAAAACTAGTTCTCCAACTTGGAGAACAGAAAAACTCTTTATTTTATATTTATCAGAATATCTTCTTATTAAAGCAAATTATTTATTTAATTAGACTATATTAAGGCATTTTTACGTCACAAGAAAGTAGCGTAAAGGCTGTTAATATGCGTAGTTTCGTATAGACAAGAATAGGCAAAAAAACTCCATACATACTTTTTTAGAAATTTGTATTTTGTTTTTGTACCCGGTTAATGGCAATATGCTCGCCCCCTATTACATGGGAGCTAAAACACGCCGGCAGGCGGGTTGTAGGTGTACATTCTTACACTTCTGCCTAGCCCTTCGGAGAAAACAGTCGTGGTGGTATAATTTACTTAAAATTTATTCAATCATTCAAAATAAGTACCTAATTTAAACAAATATAGGTACCTACTACAAAAGATACAAAGTAACAATTAATCAATAACAGCCAACTTAATTACCTTCAAGTATAAACACCATGTTTGGTACTTACAATATATCTATTACAAATTACAAGTATTGATAAGCTGATCAGGCTTAACTTGTAACCGATCTACAAACCACGATATAAATTATGTTTAACGTAAGTTACAACTTGAATCAACCATTCAGTTTTATATCAGTGGCTAAGCCTAAGCTAGACTCGATTCTAGATATTAGCTTATCATTGATACTTGAAGACTCTGAGTTTCTGACCCAGTGGACTAACCTGTTGGTAGCCACATATCGTAATCTGCTGTTGCCTAAGATATGGTGATAGCCATATTCTTATTCCATACCATCACGCCTGTATTCCCCGAAGGGTTAGGCAGAGGAGCACCAATGTACACCCACAGTTCGCCGGTATATTTAGGTCCCATGTAATAGGGAGCGAGCCTATTGCCATTACCCGGGCACAAATCCAAACTCCGAGCTGCTACTGAGAATTTCATAGAAAAACTCAATAACACTTTTTGCTCGACCTGGGAATCGAACCCAGGACCTCTAGCGTAGCAGTCGCGCTTAGAATCACTAGGCTAACGAGGCAGTTCTTATTCTAGCCTTCTTTATATTTGGAGGGGTCACTAAGGGCCGATGCTTGCCGGAGCTACGGGTTGCTAGAAAGAATTACCGCGCCCCCGAAACGCAAAAGGCACAAGAAAGGACATGGATGGGTTTTTGCCAGTAAAAGTCTGACAATTCCTCCTGCCCCGCACAGGGTACGGGGAGTAGTCATTTGATGATTTCCCATCGGTAAAAAAAACCTACCTATGTACACTTTCATATGTAAGTATGTGTATATGTTGCAGTCAAAACTCTTAACCAGTCAAAAGTACTATTGACTAACAAAATCAGTTAAAACTACTTTTGACTGAACAGGTTGGTCAAAAGTGGTTTTGACTGAAAAATATTGGTTATTAGTACTTTTGACTAACGGTCTTCGTCAAAAGTAGTTTTAACTGCAATAAAGCATCAGTCAAAAGCACTATTAACTGGTCAGATGTGAATAATGATTAAAAAGCATAGTCGAGGAGCCCCCCTTCGCGGGGCTCAAGGGTTTACAAAAAAAATAACCTCGAAGTGGATGGCCGGGTCTGTTCGCTCGCTTCGCTTGTTCTCTAGACCCCGCCATCCCCTTCTAACCTAACCTGTCCGAGTCGGGGTGCCCCAAGTCCCGAGCTCGCTTCGCTCGCTCTTTGATCCTATAATTTACTTTTATAAAGAATAGATATTATTAATTATTATTGCAGATTAGTGACTGATTTTTAAGAGTTTTGACTGCTTCGAGCAGTCAAAACCACTTTTGACGGAATCACTTAGTCAAAAGTACTTTTAACCAGATCCATTGGGCAAAAGTACTTTTAACTGTTATTTTAGTCAAAAGTATTATTGACCAAAGCATACGGTCAAAAGTACTTTTGACTGATTTTGCTAGTCAATAGTACTTTTGACTGGTTAAGAGTTTTAACTGCAACATAATTATACTATATACACGCGTAGTCTGTAAAATCTTCAGGGTTGCCCTCCATTGCCCCGTGTCGATTGATAACGTCCAAACCGTTGATTGATGGGAAACATTTAATTTAGATAGCAGTGGCGCTAAGTGATGATAAGTATCTGTATCTTAATACTCGTTTAGCTAGAAAAAGGTGTGACTATAAATCGCTTACTATCATCACACCCATTTTTTTGGCTAAGCATTAATGGCACTCCATTTTCACCCAAATGCATTAACATTCGATAATATCTTATCGTTAATTGATCATTTTTTTACAACAACAATCTATATAATTAAAGTTTAAAAGTTTTTTGTTTGTTTGTTTAAACGGACTAATCTCGTGAACTACCAGTCGGATCAGAAAATTTTTATTAGATACCATAGCCAGATTCACAAGGAATAGTATAAGTTATATAACATCACGCTACAGCACACGGGAGCAGAGAAGTAATTGAAGACGTAAACAACGCGGACGAAGTTGCGGGCAGAAACTTGTTTTTAATAAAAATGTATATTATAAGGCTGTCGTCATTCATAATGTTATGTCCATTCATAACTGGTATCGGTAAGAGTAAAATGCATATTATCCGTATCGATACACTATTTCGCAATCCCACTTAACCACTTAGGTAAGCATAAGATTTAATCACGAAGGGCATCGTTGTTTATTCTGACTCCCGTCGTTATCATCACGCTTCCATTTGCCGGTAGCGACTAGAGAGGCTAATTACACCTGTCCGTCAAATACTAGTTATCTATAGAGCTTTATCGTACATTTACCCGTTGCCGAGTTAAGACGTACCACTCTATATTTATATTCAAATATCTGATATTGTCGCAACTACGTAAGATTTATGTCTAGTTTAATAGATACCGGGTACTTAGTCAGGAATTCGCTCGACAAGACTTTCCCTGTCTAGCTCGTGGTACGGGTAAAATTGGTCTTCATTGTGTCTTTATTAAGTTAGACCGAGTTTGGAACTACGAACAATAGCGGGATTTGCAAAATGAACTCTATTCGCCTTTATTAGAAACCAATGTACCTTAAGTCTGTAATAAAGAAACATGCTCAATTTTATAACACCAAATTGGATATTGAACTACATACGAAAATAGGTTTTCTCCAGATGTAGTTCAAATACATGTCTATAACACTTGGGTTTCGATAAAAAAGAAGTCCATTTTCATCCATTACTTTAATCGACACAGACGCGTAAAACAGGTGGTTGGTAATAAATACAGAAATGCCTCCTGTAAAAACATTATTTTAAGATAATGTTGAACATATTTTTATAAAGAAAACTGGGGCAGCCTTGAACAAACAATCAGTTATACATTTCCACTGAACTCGTAAGTTAAACACGTGGTTCCTACAGCGTGTGCGTATGAGTCGACCGATGAGCAATTTGTGCACTAAATGGATCAATCGTACAATATCTATTTATTTATTTATTTACACTTTATGCACACAAAATGTACAGCGGCGGACTTAATGCCAATGGCATTCTCTACCAGTCAACCTTAGGGTGATGCAGAGACAAATTGTGGTAGGTGCAAATAAGAAAAATGACTTTAAAATTAATCAATATTAAGATAAAAAATATAAAAAATAAAACTGAAATTCAATATAATAATACATGACTATATACATAAGCAAACATATATACATATAAATACATACTATCAATACAATATCGTAAAGTTTCTATCGGCTGGCGGAATCGGGCCAAGTTTAAGAGCATATTGTTATGACGAACTTTCATAACATCGTACATTTGTTTGCACTATATCAATGTAATTGACGTTAAACGTTCCGCTTTGAATTATTATAGGATTTAAGATGTAACACCTTGATTTATTTCTTTTTTTCATATGTGTTGCTACTACTGGCTGACTGTTTCTCAATGAATTGGAAAAATAAGATGCTTTTTATTTTGACGAGTTATCTAAATGTGACTTTCTTTAAAAAAAAAAAATATAAATATACCATCACGCCTGTATCCCCCGAAGGGTTAGGCAGAGGTGTACCAATGTACACCCACAGTTCGCCGGTATATTTAGGTCCCATGTAATAGGGGGCGAGCCTACTTTCTTTTTATCGTCAGGATAACAACGAAGGCTAACAGAGACAACCATTTAACTTGAAAATGAAAAGGATGAAAGTTAAACATTGCCTTTTTCATACGACCGCGCTCAGCGAGACTAGATCCAAAAGTTTTCTACTTATCCTAAACTGATAGCAGAATTTATCAGTAGGCCTACAGAACCGATAGCTATCAATATTTTTTTATACCCGGCCATCTATCCGTGTTCTTAAGACCAGACACGTGGTGTGCGGTGTCGAGAGCGTCGGCGTCGCTACAAATTTTGTCCATTTTTGCGTCACGCTCATAAATCGTAAGGTTGTAGATGGGGCGCAGCGCGACGCCGCCACAGTCCACGACGAGCGCGCGGCCGCGCCACCGACCGTGCACCCGACTCGTTCCCGCGCGAACCGGAAAATTGGCGCGAAAATGCGGAACTGTCAAATCGCATGATTGACGTTTCAATTTTTCTGCTTTACGTATTGCAACGGCGCGATCTTGTTCAGCCAACGGACCTTATTTTATGTGAAGTGTACGGTTTTTGGATGTTTTATTTTTTATTGGTGTTTTGTTTTTTGTTAAACCAAGTTTTTCTGAATGATACATCTACTGTAAAAAAATTATAAAAAGTTTTAATTTGCCTAAAATAAAAGAATAAAATATATTTCTAAAAAGAAAGATTAATTCGAGTTCAACAATTCTTCATTTGTCAAAACTAATCTTCAACTTAAGATACGAAGATTTAACACATGTTAATAATTCGTTTTGTTTTGACAAGTTTAACGAGTTGTTCACAAATCCTGAATATTTTTGATCTGTTGACGTGATTAATACATCGAATACGGAGACTAGCGAGTTACGCGTGTTCGGCAAAAAAATAAACGTGTAGATGGAAATTGGAAGCGAAGGGAAATGTCAACGAACATAATCTTTCAGAAAAAATATCGTGAAGCTTTTTATAGCTTCGTCTTATTTGGTAAAGTAATGAAATTTTGTACCTTTACTAATTCAATTAAAACACAAATTTTAAACAAACTTAAATAAATATAACTTGCAAAAGTAGGCCATACAGTTCTATTAAGTCTAAATCAAGATAACAGAATAATTAAATATGCACTTATCATTCTACAAATAAACCGCGAAACTGTCACAGTCTTGTACATTTGCCATGAAACTGGCAGGTTACATGTTTATTTCTTTTTTTTTTCTTCATAAAAACGTAGATAACTCGCCATCTTTGAGATTTATTGCTACGGGAATTTATACGTAAAGGCGAGAACATTTCAAAATGCCATTAATCAGAAAGAAAATATTTTTTTTAATATTATTAATACGGATTAAAAAAAACAAGTTTTCAAAAAAGAATTAGGAGTTCTAAATTCAAATTCAGTTTTTCTTTTTAATCCAAGGTTGTGTCGTTGGTGCCCAATGTCATCGTAGGTAAGGCTGTTATCAGTACCTACATCTATCTCATTTTTCTTATCAGCCCAGCTACGAAACTGGGTCAGTAGAGTTACAGGCACATGTAGTTGCATTTGTAACGAACCTACATGCACTACTCTGTAGACAAGTCTGCATCTCTTATGATTAGGTAGATAAGATTATTTTTTTTACCTTTTTTAACAAATAATTTAATGGGTAATCGGTAATTTTAAATATTTTTTAATCAATATTGATTACCGGAAAAAGGATTTACTAATATCTGGTCGCGTGAGATTGATAATGGTTCCGATACTTCAAATGTTGCATAAGTCTTTTAATCCGAATTAATCCTAATCCTGTCATGTTTAATCTTATTCCAGCGAAAACGTCGTATTTTTTTAAACCGTTGTCGAAAGATTGATAGTTAAAAATATAATAAAGAACTGATATTGGTGCCTCCTTTAAAAAATATATTTTTTTAAACTTTAGTGTTCTTGTACGCTCATACAGCATGTATGTTTAATCACTATACCGAGTTAACCACTAAATATTCTGAGCCAACCCGGGCGTATATTTTCCGCAAGTACTTACTCCAGTTTTCAGTGCGCTTTAGGTAATTTCCTCACAATTATTTTTAAGTAATGATCAATTAAGGGCACAGTTGCACATGACGGATTTTTAATAGTAGCTTATGCGTCGGCGTTACGTTAATTTGAATACTCGACCACGTAAAACATAACTGATTGCTATCCGCAACCGTGTCGCAACTTAGAGTCGTTTATTATTTAATCTATGACAGCCAAGATAAAACGCCTCAAAAATGGGCCAATTACAAAATATAATAAATATTGTAAAAGTTTGCCTACAGCGTCCTCGAAGCGCCCTAACCATAATAGTTTGCTTGCCCTAAATTGGTTAAAGGGACCGTATTATCTCGTTAAGTCAATTTTGTGAGAGATATGAATAACACAATTTCCTTGCTTGCCTACTTGACGTGCTTACCTATACTTTGCATAATATCATTGTGAAAACGGGCGTCACATCAATTATGACAGTGTCAATTTAATAAATATTTGTGATTCATTTCTAATATAAATCATCTATTGGAAATACATTTACTTAATAAATTCTCGGCGTAAACTTTGTCATTTGATTTCATGAATTTTCCTCTATAAGGCAACTGTACCAATAGCGCGCAATAGTAAAATTTTGGTCATTAAGTAATTAAACTCGAGGGAATTGTTCAGATAGGGTAAGGGCACTAATATTTGTGTTTAGTCAGTTTTCCAACTAGCTCAATTTCAACACCACACATAATTCATAATTTTGTGCGAGATTTAAAAATCTTACCTAATAATGCCTTTGCCGTATCCACAAAATTTCATAAAGTTTACATATTTATTGACTAAAATATGTCTCGACTATTTACAGTTGTATGAAGAGCACTGTAGTAGGTACAGTCCCCTTAATTAATTATTTTGTATTTCTAAGCAACTTTTATGTACCTTTGAGCCCAGTATCTTGCCGTAACTATTAATATAACGTTCAAATATTTAATCTCAATTTAATACGACCGACAGGCGTTGAAGAAATTGATGTTGTTAAATACAATATTATTTTAATAACAACATTGATTATTGAATGGTTTTCAGATAAGTTAGATTTCTAAACAACTACTATATACCCCGCTTTCAGTTAGGCACGTTTTTGATTACTGCTTTACTCCCGTTAGTCGTAGCGTGTTGTTCTATGCGTATATACCGTCCTCTTGAATCACTCTATCTAATGATGAAAGCCGCATTAAAATTGGTGGCGCAGTTTAAAAGATCTAAGCGTACAGAGAGACAGACAACGGGGACCAACTTTGTTTTATACTACGTAGACATAATTAAATTATATAGAAAAGAAACCCAATGTTCTTTGTATTATTGCCTTAATAACGTACTCGCGTAAAAATGTAGATGTGTGTTTATTTCGAATGAGTACAAAAACGTGAAATACACGCACCTGGATATTTTCGCAAACAGACAAATACCAGTAGCTGGATACAATACTAACAAAGATTTGGTACGGCTCAGTCAAATTAGGTCACTAGGCGTAAGGTCAAAATAAATAAAACCGCATAACTCCATCTTACCCTAGATTGCTATCCCGAAGAAAGAAAAATAAACAATTACGGTCAGAATAAACAACTCTAAGTATATCCACGCAAAGTTTTATTTACTTTAAAGACTTCGGAGTTCTGAAAGTATAGTAATACTTTGTTTGGACAAACAATAAGTTTGTTTTTATGTGTTTTTAGTTTCAATAGAAACTTTTGTTAGAAATTGTCAACACCCTCTTAGTAGAGTTTTTGAGACATATTATAAGTTGGATCGTGTCCCGCGAGCCTAAAGCCCCGGACACACAGGTGTGGACAATCTTACGGGCGCGGTTCGATAATTTTTCATATCACTTCTCCCGCTCTGGGCGGGGCGGGAGTGAGTGTCAGACTTATACTGACTAAAACCCATCCATGTTCCTTCTTGTACCCTTTGCGTTCCTGAGGCGCAGTATCTCTTTCGAACAACCCGCAACCCCGGGCGGTTAGATACTGGAATTGTATTTGTGGACACGGGTCCACACCAACATGGGCAACGGCTGCCCTCAAAGCATCTGCAGAATCTTACACGCCCGCGATTACGACTGCACCCAAGAGATGTCCACTCCAGTGTGACATGGCCTTTAGACCTACTTATAGTGCTTAGTTAGGGCCGTTTCACGTCCGACTTTGTGTAGGACCGATTATCGGACCGTTCGAAGGATCCATAGTTCCTTAGGAACCATGTTTTGTTAGAAGTATGCGTTGGTGTACTTATTAGAATTCATATGTTTCATTCTCTCCGACAAAAAATATCGCTCACCAATTATCTGACGAGGGCAGCCTATATCTTTTCAAAACAATACATCTCCATTATCTTCTCTATTTGACACCGGTAAAGCTTTTATAAAAAATGGTACCTAACCATCGAAAAAAGCGAATTTGGACGTGTGCGGCCCACCCTATATATTGAGGATAATATTTTACCCATTCAATCAAAATTGAGGCTGAATATCGGCCTGGTCTCGCTCCCATTTTCGGATAAAAAGATTTACCTGTGAAGCTATTATTAGCTCCCAAAACTTTTATCGACTTAGTAGAGGATTTATGTACCTATGTAGTAATACCTATCAAGTTATTTATAGATAAGATGTAATGGACCACACACAGGTAGCATGAATAATAGCTTATTACAGAAATAGTACGTCTTAAATATCGATTGCAAAGCGTTTGTAGTTTAAAATGTTAATTAAAGAATGTGTTTGATAAATTCCTTTTTCTTATAACACAATATACAGGCCCAATGCCAACATCTGACACAAAAATAGTCTCGTATAATTAAAACGTCGGTTCGGACAACAAAATCATGTCTTTTTAAAAGTGACAACCATATTTTTTTTTTGAAATTTTCATGCGAATAACCGTTAAAGAAATATTTTAGACGCAAAAAATTGACAAGAATCATATTTGTTCATAAATAACTGCCGATATGAATAGGTATTTAACATAATTATCGCATTTGTAACTATTTACGAGCTTGTTATAGTAAATGCGATCACAATAAAAAATGTAACCTAACTGGTTTAGAATAATGTTACCAATATTTTTTATCGCAGAAATCTGTGAATTAGGAGTGAAATTCTTTAAGGATTACAAGTTTAATCCAATCAGTCTCAGGTATTGATTTATTAAACTTTTAAATTAGGCAACCTTGTTAGGTTACCCAAAAAATGGCTGCTGATTTTTTGGTTAATAGGTTGTGTTTTTAGTGTGTTATTAAAGAAAGTAAGTAATTTTTTGAGATCCATTGAGCTCGTCCCCTTTTTTTATTATAAAGTTTTCAGTGTGTGTCAGCTTTCGTTATATGAATATAATAATTATGTTCCATGCGATTGAACAAGTGGTAGTAAAATTAATTGAATAATAAAAAAAAATGCGTCAAATAAATAACTAATTCGTCTCCATTAAGAAATAGTTTAAACAATTGCGAAAGTCACTCCATAAAACATGTCTTGTTATCCGATGCTGTCACTGATGAACTGTGGGAAATCTCAGAAAACTTCACACCAGCCCTTCGGGTATCCCAAGCGTTGCAACACAACGCTCAATTACTCAGCACCACTAATCTAAAAGTAAATCTAACACTTAACAACGTACAACAATTTGTGAAGAAATCAAAAATAGTACAAAACTCTTCTATTGACGGCTTAAAAATAGGGAAGCGTGTACATTTTATAAGAAATAAATCTTGTGGTAATTGCGTGTAGTGTGGACCACACCTATCAAAGGGGACTATTATCATCAACCGTCTATCGGCCCATCGACACGGCTATTAACACGCCTCACTCACTTAAGGCACAGTTGCACCAAACTACTGCGTACGCGGATTAAAGATCACTTATCTATTTTGTCATAAACGTATGGACTTAATAACATGATAACGTAATGTAATAAACGATTGATAGCTTTTTTGCACTTTAACTTGACGATTAATCGCTGGTTTAAAGACATGTAGACGTTAATAAGCGGTGTAAAGCTTATTTATATATTTTCCAAAGTTGTCTTATTAATTTTTATAATTGCTGTTATTACTTTTGGAGTTGCTGAGTTATGAGCTCATGATAATTTTCCTGTTAACAGTTACCGTTACTTAATTTAACGTATTACTCGTAGTACATTTATATATTAGGTACCTACATGTATGTTAACATATTAAGTTAATATCAGTAGCGAAGACTCAATGCAACCCGATTCCTGCCGGCTTCCTTTCTGAAGTTCGGAATGACAGCTATATTACGTGCATTGAAATATGGCGCAGTTAGTAATATTTATTGTCTACTATTGCCAAATAATATTACGATGACACTGTATTTTATTTAAATACACTATCAACAAAAAACATAATACGATTTTTGGTTCCGTAGTCTAACGATAAATGATGTTCAATAAAATTTTGAGTTATATAATTTAAATAATTTTATAAAGAACTAAGCTGTATTTAATTCGGTGTCCCTCTTAAAATATTGACCTTTCGCCACCAATTAATATTATCAAATATTTTAAAAACTTTGTAACCACAATTTAAAGATATAGATTAGAACCTACCCTTAACAAATTATATGAAACAATCATGGCGTTTAACCTCCCTTCTGTCGACACTTACCTACGATAAACACTACTTTACTCTAAAATTAACACTATAAAAAGCTACTAACATGTAACAAAATTATTTGAAAATAATGAGTAATACTTTCATCTCGTTAGCAGCTAAGAAGCGGCCATAAATTTATAAAAACTTTTGACAAACAATATGTAAAACCTTAAA
Source organism: Caradrina clavipalpis (assembly GCA_932526535.1). Classification (NCBI taxonomy): domain Eukaryota; kingdom Metazoa; phylum Arthropoda; class Insecta; order Lepidoptera; family Noctuidae; genus Caradrina; species Caradrina clavipalpis. Next base: position 8,218,332 of record OW052103.1, read on the forward strand.
AACCAGCCAAGTTCGAATCGAAAGGTTTCTTGCGACCGGACAATATTTAACACTAGTAGTAGTTCTTGATATATTCACGTAGTATACACGCTATGTGAAAATTTCAAGCGTCCGTCCAAACCGTCATGGATAGACGGTTTAAAGGCAGAGCCCTGTGACAGACGGACGGACGAACAGACGGACAGACAGACAGCGGAATCTTAGTAACAAGATTCCGTTTAGCACTCTTTGGCCGCGAACCCTAAAAACTATGCTGATAAAACACACAACTATTATTCAAGCTAAACAAGAATCGAGATGTTTTCACAAACCACAACAAGATAATTTTACGATGATGGCGCCATTAGACCTGAAAAAAGTAACAAACATTTTAACGCGCCTGCCCTGCTGAGTTATAGGTTTTCGAAAGAATTCACTCTAATACAAAGAGATTAGTAATAGCGTAGTAAAATATTATGAGAACAGAGTAATCAGCGGTGTTGGACGGAAGCCAGCCGTGCGATTCTCTAACATATCGCAGCGCTGCGCTCGACGTCGAGCTGGTTGACGAAACTTCGGTAAAATCAACTCTATGCGTTGTGCGTAAAGTTGATTTGACAGTAGTGTAGTCGACGAGCTCGACGTCGAGCGCAGCGTTGAAATATGTTAGAGAATCGCACGGCTGGTCATAGTAGCCGCAGCTCAATGAGACCGTCATTCATGTAGGTACTTTCGCCGACGATTGTGGTGAACCGCTTTTCACCTGTACGCCCTTGGAAATAAGGTTGAAAAGTGGTTAACAGCCAAATTTGTTCACAGCTGCAATCAATATAGAAAATGTATGTAAATTAAAGGCATTTTTGGCAGATTGAGACTGGGATTACATTAGGATCGTTCCTAAAAGTTGGTAGAATTGAAATCTTTGGCAGATTTACTAGGTAGGTTTTACACTATTGCCAAGTGCCATAGGCTATCATCATCACATCGGACATCGGCAACCATGTCAGAGGCCCTTGAGGCGGTTTGGAAACTCTGACACTAGGGTGTGTGGGGTCGTTAGACCTTACTGCCCACACGATAAAGAAGAAGAGGCTATGATTCATTGTAATTATTAGATGACCACACGAGCGAAATCGGAGCAAAACTTAGTAAAAATAATTTCAGTGTCTCTAATTCATTTCAGCATGAAAGGCAGTCAGGGTCTCATAAAACCGTGTCAAACACCATCTTCTATACCTAAGATCGTGATTGTTAAATCCTTGTTTAATCTAAACAACTGTTCAACACGATCTCGTATAAGACAATCCATGTTTGTGTAAGGCCCAATCTTAGCAGAAACTTGAATTCTAATTTAAATTACGATCTTATAAGCCTGCTCCACCTAACCCATGTACGTGGTCTAACTATCGTTGTAGAAACCTACTATGGGATAACTAAACTAAAGTGGGGTATAGTGTATAGAAGTACTAGTAAGTACAAGTATACCTCGAAGAAATTTCTCGCTCATTTTTGTCATCGTACGCTGTCTGCACTGTTTCCAGAAGAGAGTACAGCCAACCAGCTTGCGTTATTTTCTTGTCACACCCCTTAGCTACAACGCAATATTAGTACCTATACTATTAGTTGTTAACAAGACATCTCTTCTCCGTTTCGCTTTGATGGAAACCGGGCCTGAGAGTGAAACATCAGCTTTAAGAGCTCTCTTAATTTACTCTTTTGATGCGGGACCTCTGCAGCACTGAAGGATTGCGAGTGCCTGTACGTACGACTGCACACTGACGGCAGTCGGGCGGTTCTCTTTTTTCAAGGCGCCGGTCGACAACCGTACTGCGCACGCATGTCAACCGTGCGTGTGCAGTCCGACAACCGGACTGCTCCCGGGCCGTAGCAGTCTGGTACCTAATAAATAAACTAAAAGAGCCCTAAGTAGTGTAGTTACGTGCTCATACGTCTATCGCTCGCTTTAATATACATATAACCTTCCTCATCGACATGTGTGAATTATTACTAAAAATAAAATATTGTGACGCAAAATACAAGATGAACTTCCATATGATGATCTATTTTAGGACGTTGTAAAAGTTGTTTGCTTTTTACAACACGCCCTTGGAAAGGTTTAGCACACTGGCCGACAGAAACATTTTAAATCGTAAATTATTTACGATTTTATTTATAACATTTTCAAAAATACAGCCGTTTGATTTGTGGCTAATAAAAAACGTCACGAATTGATTGATGCGCCTCTGCCGTCTATTTCGTATGTATGAATCCAAACTATTAAAATAATTACGTATAATACGTTATGTAAGACACACAAGCCAACTGTAATTTTACGCTTCGGATACTTATAGTGTGTTAGTTACAATCTAGTACAAATATTTTCCATTCTACAAACAAACTAAGATGAATCCCTCGTAACTATTTTGTACCGAGAAAGGAAAATGAACAGAATATAGAAACATCATACATATGGAAATGAGAAAAGGAATTGCTTATAATAAATGAGTTCGGGCAACTTATTACTGCTACCTTTTTGCTCAAAGGCGCTGTAGCGATGAATGAAATCTAAAAAAATGTACGTAAACACATGAAAATTGTGCGTCTCGATCGTAGTTGGTATCTCCGTCGCGACGCTATCTCGCCTTCAGATGTTTGCACTAGCTCAATGTTTTATTAACACGCAGCCTATCTGAGAAAAAAAAATTACGAAAGAATGTATTTTTTACAACTCGGAGGTAATCTTCATTGCCGTTTTGCTATCCTTGCAGAATTTGTACCACGGTCAGTATTTGTTGAAATATTAGTGCCTGCGCTAAATGAACATGTAATGAGTTAGCTATGCAAAGATATGCATTCGTGAATGATCTATATTGTTAGTTAGTGCATAGACCTTTTTATCTGCCAATGCCGCTTGTATAAGTAATTGACAAGTCTAGATTTACAATATATGTTGCTTGCTTGCTTTTGTATGCGACTTTGTTCGGGAGAATTTTCTTACTGATCCATTTTTTTGGACAGTTAAATATAGCCTATAATCACCCAGTGATAACGTAGCTTCCTATCAGCAAAAATATTATTAAAATAGGACCGTTAATTCCGGAGGCTAACCTGTTTAAACAAACAAACAATTCAGCTTTATAATATCACTATAAAATATGCCATAATACTTTTATTTTCTCACTATAAACCAACTAATTAATTTTAAATAATACCTACATGAGATTCTAAACAACAAGTAGATACATAGACACGGTCCACTAATTAAGATTTAGGCAAGCATTAATACGTAACTAATGAATGTACTCGCACTCGTGTATTCAAAGCTACACTCAATTACATACACACAAGTCCGTAACGAATTCTTGTTTGCGTATCCCAATCTGTATAGAAACTTCGGCATTTGAAACAGATACCAAATGTTTATTGTTTATTAAATAAACATACTAAAAACGTATGTAGGTTATCACCTGTTATGAACAAATCATAAACTTGTCTTATCAATAATATTGCATTAAGATATTAATTTATATCAATTTAATCGTTAAATACAGAGATGTAATCATTCAGATGTTTTTACTTATTTTTTAGGATACCACAATCTTTTATCTTAAGAGGATTTTTATCGATAAAAGATAGTGTTGTTGTCAAACAACCGACTCTTTACTGACCAAATTACACGTTTGGTTTGTGTAAGAAGTGACATTATTTGTGAGTGTTATAAATATTGAACGAACTATGAAGATGGTGAACGTACCAGTGTTTATGTTGGTGATGGTATTGGTGAGTATAATATTATCTTCTTTCTTTCTAGCAATCATAGTAAAAGGTTCTGAAGATTTAGGCTTTAGTTTAACTGTTTTTTAGTATGAGGAAAATCTTTGGGATGATAGTATACCCAAAAGTGGAAGCTCTGAAAAGATAGCATACCATCACGGCTGTATTCTCCGAAGGGTTAAGCAGAGGTGTGCTAATGTACACCCACAGTTCGCAGGTATGTTTAGGTCCCATGTGATAGGGGGCGAGCCTATTGCCGTTAACCGGGCACTAATCTTAACTCCGAGCTGCTACTGAGTTTTTTATTTACTTTTCATTAACAAAGTTAAAACTAAATAGGTAATAATTAAATTACAAACTAAGTATGTACAGTTAATATAAAAAGTAAGGTCATAGGGCATCAAAAAACTCATCCGCATCGCTGTCAATGGGACATGTGCCCAGAAGGCTGGCAGCATTGCCACGTTGTATGGCAATGCTGATTCTTTGGCCAAAGAATAGGCCAGCCCTCTGGTCACGTGAAGAATCGACCAGTCGCTTCGCGATATTGCGATAAACTAGATGAGCGCTCGGTCCCCACGGCCCTAGTGTTTCAACCCCAAACGGCTCAAACATATAACTTTCATGAAGGTTAATATATTTGCGCCGTTTGAGATTTTCCGCACCAGACGCAGCCGCCCCAGCACAACACGTCGTGCAAGGAAGATGGGATGGCGCAAGGGTGTCGACGCATGTAGCATCCCACACCAGAGGCCTACCCAACTTCCAAGGCATTATAGTCATCCCATCTGGTCTCTTCCCATCGTCGCGTGCCAGGCCAACTGGCTCCAAAACAGCTGGCACTCCGGCGGAGACAAGAGCACGACGGATGATGTCATTAATGCTGGCGTGCCGTGCAATGCGGCCAGCGCTCTTTTTGCATGACAGGCCATGGTGTCCGAGGCAGTCGACAGCTTCACCGCACTGACAGCGGTGCGGAGCCCCACAAGGTGCACCCAGGCGCAGGCATGTAGCGAGCCGGAATGTAGAATCACTCAACATAGTGCCTATGTTGGGCGACGGAAGTGCCTGAAGCCAGAGACCCGACTCCCACTCACCCACAGCCAGCAGGCGGGCGCGCTCAGCAGAATTGATGCACGTATTAATTAAATTATTCCGTACCAACCTGCAGAGCGGCTCGTCCCATTGTCTCTGGGAAGATGGGTTCACGGGTCGATCTGTTTCCGGGCAAGTTATTTCCCAGGCGTTCACCGCTTCGGTCAAACACGGCACTTCAAAGTCAACCATGGATGATGATAAGATCTTCCCAGTTAACTTATCGGTGCTGTGGACAGAAGACAAGAACGCCGGTAAACTACAACTAGAAATTTTGCGGATGCCGAGACCACCAAAACGAATGGGAAGTGTGGCTTGTTGCCACGCTCGGTCATCCAGGGCCACATTTAAAACAGCAGTAATTGTATTTTTAATAATTTGGTCAATTTTGTTCAAAAGGTGTGGCTGCTTCCATATAGGTGCAGATCGGAGGTAATACATGAAATTTGGGCCAAAACAACAATATCTTAATATGGTAAATGCAGAATGTAGGTTAATTTTGGAAAGTCTGTCCGAAATATCATTGAAGTGACTGATTTTTTCGTCAATGAATGGTGAAAAACTATCTTCCAAAATTGGGGAACCTAGGAGGTGCAATGAGCTTTTTTCCAAAATTTTGATCTGTGGGGCTATTGCATTGAATTTTTCTAAAGTCGATTGTCTGTCGGTAACGTCAGTAAGGTAAATTTCGCATTTGGAAGGGTTTAGGTCCAGGCCGATAGATTTAAACTGTTCTTTCAAAAATTTTAAGTCTTCTAAAACCGTGTCTACATCGCCTCCCAGTGTTCCATCGTCTAAATACCACACGTTGAATTTGGAATTTAGTTGTTGGATTATGGGGTGAATAGCCAAACTGAAAATAACTGGCCCGAGAGGGTCACCTTGTTGGCAACCGACAGCAGAATCCAAAAAGTTGTCCTTATAATGTAATTTTGAAGGGTGTCTATAACACTGCCACAAAAAACCATAAATTTCGGGTAGTTCTTTTTTTACTTCGGCCAACAAAATGTCCCTATTGACAGAATTAAAGGCGTTCTTAACGTCAACCTTGAGGATGACCTCACCCTGATTGGAATTTAAAAAGGTAGAAAGGGCATGTACGGCAGCCTCGCAGCCCCCTCTAGAACCAAAGCCAAGTTGAAGGGGCTGGAATTTGCTGCTTAGCGATTCGCCGTATGCTTTGCAACAAATTTTGGCTACCATACGTCTGTAAGTACACCCCACGGCAATGGGACGAATGCCGCCGTCCTTCTTTCGTAGGGCGCAAAGGTTGGCCCCGTACAGGACGTCAACCACGGCATCGTTCACACCGCCGCAGAGCATAAGTTTAACTAGAGCCGCCAGCTCCTTCAACAGCGACTCACCAGCTTCCCCGGCGCCTGAACTCAACAGGTCTTTTAAATGCTGCGGAGTCAGGCCGTCGAGGCCGCCGGCGGAACCACTTCGGAAGGAACTCACGGCTGCAGTCACCTGGGGGGCTGTAACATTTAAAAAAGGTGAATCTAGATCGGGGGGGTCGGGAGGGTCTGGGAAGATGAGACCATCCGCAGGCGCTGGATGTTTACTCTCCAGTGCTGATAAAGTTTCTGGAGAGTCAGGCGCCACCACATCACTGCTGAATAAAATCCTAGCCGCTCCCCTAATGTCACCTTCGCTTAATTTGGATTCGACATGAGAACACAAGCTTTTTCTATTGTGGTTTTTGGGGAATTTTGAATCTAAAATAAAGGCCGAATTGTTGCAATTATCTTTAATTTGGTTTGTTAAAGATCTTTTGGATGCCAAACTTTTTTGGGCATGCAGAATCCTATAAGGGAAGGTGAGTAATTGCTCCCAAGCACTTTGTGAGTTCTCCTGGGTTGCAAGACGAACACAACGCGCCAAGCTTTGCGCAACAGTCCGTCTCGCGCCCCGGGGAATTCTCCTCACAACCGGGGTAGAATTTTTTAATTTTGACAGTGTTTTCCAAAGGTAATGTTGTTCAGAAGGTGGTTGTGATGAGGATGTGGCTGAGGGGGCCAAAGGTACACTATGAGGTTTGTGAACCTTGCCATAGTGAATCTTTAGCCCCCGTTCGCCTTTAAAAAGGCGAGTCTGGGAGCAGTGGGGACATCTGACTAGGACATCCAACGAAGTGGCAGATTGACTGGCACAGTTACCGGAGTCGCTACAGCCAGCACTAAACATAAAAATGGACTTACCCTAAAAAAAACCCTTAAGCACTAAATTATATACACACACTAAACATACACAAATAAAAAAGGGAAAAGTCACAAAAAAAAATGTTTTGAATGTCACTTTGACGAGCATTGGCATCTACTTAGGGGTACACCACATGCGCAGGGCGCAGGCTCCAACACCGTGCGATCGCGTTGCACGGCGGTCGCCGCCGACGCTCGCGCGACGCGGCGTTTCACGTCGTCGATGCTTGACCGTCATGATATTATAATGTGAAATAGTGTCCGCTCCTTGATTTAAAGTCTATGACGAACTGATCATAAGCACAAAATAAAACATCCAAGTGCTGTTCCAAAATTGGGTGACAAATGACAATAAATTTTCTCATAAAGTGTCCTTCACGGAATTTCCTTAGAGTATGCACCAATATTACATTAGTTAAATAGGTAAATAACTATCGGTAGGTAAATAGCACAGACAATGCACTTAAAATCGATGTTGATAATACGAAACGAAAAAGATGATAAATTATTAAATTTGGTGACACCGTAAGTCGGCCATTTTTAGATCTCTACTACTACTGAGTTGGGCTACTCCTGAAAACATTTACGATTGTTTTTCTACAAAGAGCTTTTGATTAATGTTTCCTATCATATGTGTGTACAATAGACATTAACTTCGTATCGATCATTGTCAATTAAATAAATCAAATCATTGGCAACGTGTAAATTATTGTAAATTGCAACATTGTCTAGACGGTCCATCTCAAATGACTCTGGTCACCTAGCGTTGATTAGAAAAATTGTGCAGGCGACATTACATTCAACAATTTAGGTCACACGTACGCCAATTTGTAATATTCTTTTGTCATTGATTATTGATCTCATCTTTGAGGTCACTCAATAGCTTCTACTTAAATGTGTTATAAATTATTAACTACCTTCTAAATCACTTTGATTTATAACAACTGACTGTCTCGTTAGCGTTGGTCCTTAGCGCGACTGCTACGTTAGAGGTCTTGGGTTCAATTCCCAGGTTGAGCAAAGTGTTATTGGGGTTTTCTATGAAATTCTCAGTAGCAGCTCGGAGTTAGGATTTGTGCGTTAATGGCTAAAGGCTCGCCCCCTGTTATATGGGACCTAAATATACCGGCGAACTGTGGGTGTATTTTTTACGTTGGTGCATCTCTGCCTTACCCTTCGGAGAATACAGGCGTGATGATACATATGTGTTAAAACAACTGTCCTCGTTGTTAAACACGACGTGTTTTCTCTTCATCACAATATCAAAGCAATAAAGCCTCATAAAATACTACTCGAAGATAAAAGGCGAACTTGAAATTCTTCAAGAAAAGATTTCTAGCGTTATTTAATTTACTCATCGTAAAGTCTGACATTGAAACTGTTTGCTCAATTTTACTACTCGTACCAGGAAATCAGCATTATCGTCGAAAATTCTTGCTTGGTTATGGAACATTGGTCAGTGATTATTTGGCGAGTGCTGTGTACATAGGTACAGCTATGTGTGTGGTACGCTCGCTTACGGTAGAGGCGCGGAATGTTGGCGCCATTCATATAACTCTGTTTGGGTTTGACAACGGATATCACATAAACGACGTGCAAACCTCCAAACTGAACAGTCATGCGTTTCTCATTTACTCAACTTTATAGGTATCGGCAAATATTAAATACCTGTAATAGCATTGCTTCATACCCAAAGTGCTAAAGGTTACCATCTAGATGTGACTCTGGTATTGTTGAAGTATTAATAGTGTTGTTTGTTCATATTGAATAAGAGCTATTATGTTGCATGATAAACACTGCGCGACCCAGTTGCGTGCGCGCACATGGGTGTTTGCATAGTCGCTCCGACGCACTCCCTAGCCACCTTTGTCTTAGTTACCAACTACGACTGAATGGCTAATTTAGAATCCCACTTATCTGATTCAGTTGTTCATTCGACCTGAATATTCCGGTTTCATAAATTTCGTGCTCACGTCATACTGATGGTATGCCATTGTCTTTGTTACACTATCAATAACGTCGCGACCCTATATGCCTGAAGACGAATAAAACTTTCAGACCTAATTTAGATCAGAACCGGTAGACCGTAAACTTATCTAAAGTGAGATAGACCAGAGTCGCTGTAACTTGTGTTTAGTTGAATGTGAAGGAGGCGTTTCAGGACTCCTGTCTGACTCATTAAAGTTGTACACGTTAATGAACATTGTAAGCTCGTCGGCACGCGCCACGCTGGTTACTGTCTGTGATACTGCAAAGAGACAAGTGGGCTAGTAAATTTATAATCCCCAATGAGCGTACCTCATCGCATATGATAATGGAAAGTCAACGACTGGTCCAGTTGGAATAATAAATGTAACCTCGGTAATTCATACTCTAGCCATTATAGTGCTATAGCGGTGCTAATTACTTACGTAAATTATAATGGTAGACATTTTTTTATTACTTCATACTTATACCCCGCGGTTTCATCTGCTTACGGATTTACGGACGGTTATGTCTTTGGTCACTGCTCCGCTGCCGTAAGTCGTAGCGTTATGTTATATAGCTTATAGGATTCCTCATGAATCTGGCAATCAAATACAACAATAATTTCTCCAACTCGACTGGTAGTTCCAGAGATTAGCGTGTTTAACAAACAAACAAAAAACTCGGATTATTATATTAGAGAATTGGCCTTGGAGATTTTTCCTTTTTTTGGTGCAGGACTATAGTACTATTACTTATTGTCCTATTTTTCTACGTTTGCGATAAATTGCATGCCCTAAACGTTTCGGCCTTGTGTACGCGTGTGTGCCGTACCATAAACGACAAACAATTGAAAGTAATAAAGTGACATACGCGTAGACAAGACAACTGATTGCACAGAGAAAATACAAACTTTGTATAATTTTGTATACGTTGCACGAATGACCCAAATGTTCTGTTTTCAATTGAGTTTAATTCTGTCAAAACAGACCAAGATATGTATGTTCAAATTTTATTTATTTTTCGAAGTAGGTAATTATTAAAGTTCTATATTTATAGTAACGATGATTAATTTTAAATTATTATTATTATTTATTTATTTCCAAAATTTATAAATTTACATTAAAATGATTTTTGCCACACTACGAAAACCTCTCTCTCTCTCTCTCTCTCTAAATATATTTTATACTTTCAATTGGGATGTAAATTAGCTATTATTGTTAGATATTAATATAACGTAATTAATTTAAATTTCAGTGTGGGTTTACTTGTTTATGCAAAAATAAGGATAAGGGATAACAGGAGTAGAACTCTCTATCTGAGTCTGTATCCGAAAGCATTTAACCCTAATCTCTTCAAATTTAGAGTGAACTGGCGTCTTCTGGGTAAGATCACTCCATCGTCGATTTTGTCTTTGTCACCTCTGACCTAGACTAGAGTCAAGGACTTACCTATCTCGAATAAATACTTCTTTGAATAAAAATATTAAAAATAAAAATTAGTTAAATTCATACTTTCAAAACAAGTTCTATTTTCAGCGCTATCATAGTAGTCGTCGTTTGTTTTCACATGTTTTACCTGAGCCGTAATTCTATAGTCATTTATATTATTCTCATTTTCAGCTTCTGCGTCCATTTTCTTAGATTTGTGAAAGATGTCAATGACACAGATTGGTACGACTGCTTGCCAAGTGATTGAATCATTGTTAATTATTATGAGGTTTATTTTTATATTTAATTCTTTGGGCCGTTGTTTTGTTTGTAGAATTGTAGTAGGGATTTGCTTTGTTAAATTTAGCCATATTGCCCTAAAGCCTTTTATATCTCTTTAGGGCTTTGATTTATTCAAATAATTTATCATCTTTTTTCATCTTCTGATGTTTGATCCTTATCTTATATATCTGATAACCGTGTAGGTAAGTGAGAGTATGGCACTGAATTCACTCCTAAACGACTGAACGGACTATATCAAAATTATTTGTGGATTTGAGTGATTTCTGGATAGTCTAGAGTCTCAATTGGACCCCGTTCATTGCGCTGTAAGTAATAATTCAGGCAGGACAACGTGTGTTGGGTCTACAAGTCTACTAATAATTATTTAATTGGCTTTGGATTACTCATGGAAATAGATAAGGTGCCCTGTTCTTAGCCAAAGACCACACGCAGGATACCTCTCGGTACTTATACGTAATTATCTAATCATAATTACTTTAGATTACTGAGGATTATTCTATGTTAGCGCTTATAGTTTGTAGTTGAACATTATTGTAATGCATTAGAATTTATAATATTGTTTAGATTAATTAATTGGGTTGTGGAAACCTCCACAACTAAGTTCTCAACTCAATGTAAAACACTGGTATTCAGATGCATCCGGTTAGACTGGAAGCCGATCCCAACATTGTTAGGAAAAGGGTAGGCAGATGATGAATATTGCTTAGATTAACTGTACTTAGGTATACCTAGTGCTCTATGTTATCACAGATATTGATTTTAGAAACAATTATTGATATGCCCCGGCTTCGCCCGTCTGTAATTTAGTAAGTATATGTCACCTTTTGCCTATTAAGTCTTTTTTACAAAAATACCATTACATACGGTGAATTTTCCAAAAAAAAAATCTAGGCCTAACAATTATGAACACAAAAAAATCATCTGCCAATTCAGTTGAGCCGTACTCAAGTAATGATCTTATAAACACAGCAATTAAACTTTATTTATTTCGATACGTGTGTGGTTTAAATTAAAATATATTTTAATGATATCACTGTACAAATTAGATGGCATTAACAAACAGTTAAATGAATCTGCCTTTAATTGGAAATGTATTTTTACGTTCGGACAGTTCAGGGCTCAAGTGGTACTACTTTATAAGACAAACTGACAAGGCTCATATTTTATACGTTTAACTGCCCTACTGAATTCGGCCGACTAAACAGTAATGAGTGGGTTTTTATGGAGGGACGCATCGATTGTGTCGGTTACTGCAACATTCTCAATTAGTAAAAGACTGGTAGCGTTATTTAGTTTAAAGAATTGACCTCTCGTAACTCATCTATAGTACCACTGAGTGATAAATTATCTTGAGGACACGACTTGCGTCTTTGTCCAGACATTTGTTGACTTTGAGATAGATTTATGGGCAAGCTTTCGTTAATAATTGTTGGGCAAAAATGGTATACCGGAACCATTAAATCAGGAATCGGTACAACCCCTGATTTATACTCCCCTTCCCGACCGTCTGTCGGCTTTGTTCCTTTAATAATAAATAATGTACCTTAGCGTCAGCATAAAAACACTTCTTACTTTGTTAGTTATCTTACTGCAAGTCGTCTCTTTAGATTAAGTAAATTATTGCCTGCAATAAAACTGATTCAGTAGCACTTACGTGCGGCCCAATACATCAATGTCGACACCCTCACTCCCGTTCGCAAGAGGATCGCCACACAAAGGGCGAGTTCATTTACTGCCTTTAAAAATGAATCATGTCACACTTTATGAAGAAATAGCCTTCTTATATTGAGGTCGGTTGACTTCAGTCCTAACGTGAGATTTCGCTGTCCTTATCTTGTACTGTAGCCTCATAAAAGTGCACATTAGAGGCGACTAATGTTCTAAATGCATTAGTGTCGCATTAATAATTACGAAATGTTCGTGAGTGCAGTGTAGGCCAGATGTTTTAGTACACCACCCTCGTTCCTTGTGACCTCGCGGCCTTGTGGTCCGGTTTTGTACGCAGGATTAACAATGAGATCAAAATGTACTATCGCAGTTCTAACTACATGTGGTCTTAGTTGAGATATATATAAAATGGTATCTTTACGTAGTACTCGTAGTAATAATATTCTACTGACCGAAATTCGCCAACCGCGCACAATCGCAATGCAGACTAGCCAACTATACAAGCGATATTATAGCGCACAAGTGTGTGCATAAATACAGGTGCATTCCCTCTTTTCTTGCCTCTTATTCAACCATATATTATGAGAAGTAATAGAACGTTTTTGTAGGAGACTGTCGCATCCTACAATTTACAATTAGTAAACATAATATTTCTGTCGAACATTGTGCAAATCGCTAAAGTACATATCTACGCATTGCGATTAGCAATTTAGAAGAATTGGCTAAGGCGGCACCTGCAGAGCAGCTTCAGTGCTTACGTAAACATATTGAAACATGTTCTCAACGGTGTCTTTATCAGTATTCAACGTCTCCGTTAAATGTTAATCAGCCATCTTCATTATAACATCGACCGCTTGTCCGATATGCTGGTATCGTACAATTTGTCAATTAGAAGCTGGATGAAGGATAACACTCTTATTGGATAATTTATAGCGTCTCCTTTTCTCGTGTTTAGATACAGCATTAGTTCAACGTAAACTCACTCTGTTAATATTTACCTAGCTGTTTTAAAACGTGTTTAACGTACCTAGTTATTGTTTCTTTTAAGTGCAAGTGTTTTAAGAATACTATTTCAGTTTAGCGCTGAAAACTGCCTCATTCATTTTTTCTGTTAAATATTTTCTATTATCTTGAATGAGGGTCTAATTTTGTTTGTATTCGTTGTTTTCGTCGTAAGAATTAATTTTAAAGAGAAAACAAATTTTAACACTTTTAGACATCACATTATCTGTAAATTATGTACCTATTAACTACTTAGCGGACCTGTAATGTACCAATATTTCAGCTCCGTCAAGAGGCCTATTAAAATGCGATTAATCGAGCTATAAAATTAACATTAAACAAGATTGGAAACAACAATAACATTAGATCTTAAATACAGATAAATAATAACGGAATCGTGCTTTACAATTCAATGAATTGAATCTATGACTTGAAAATTTATTTACCAATCAACGCATGCTATTCAAAACTTCGAGGTGTTCCAGAAATAGTCCAACTTTATGAATATAAGTAGATGGTTATTATCATAGCTGTAAATAAGTATCGTCCTAAGCCAACAAAATAGATTTAACTTAAGGTAAACAAAGCTATTACACTAGTATGGTAAGTATGGAATAGTTGTTTCTAGTTTGCAACCAGTATGTTGACTATATACGCAAATAGCTAGCAGAGATGAAAATACTCTCCATACTACAGAACTTTGAACTAGTTAATTCAAATATTTAAATGGATCAGATTACGGATTATAGATTCTCGCAATATTGATCTAAATTTAAAACCATCTTTGTTTTCTAGTACACAACACAATTTAAAAATAAACTACAAAATATTTTTCTTTTACACCAAAAATTCTCTTTCGTCAGACCAAAAAGACAATGGCCGCCAAAAGCTCGACAATTAGTAAAACAAAAGCATTTAAGTCAAGAAATTAATTACAGCCCCTATAGGACAACAAAAGAAGCCAGATCAAGATCATACAAAGAAAAGATGCTTTTGTGTAAACTTTTAACAAACTAAGTTTTCTCGTTAATAGACTTACTCTAATTAAGTAATTACGAACATCCGCGCTCTCATCTCGGTTAATTATATCGTAAACTTAGTTTCACCCGCGGTTTTACTCGCATCTTAGAAGAAATACTACATGTACCTGGATAAATACTATCCTATGTTTTTATCCAGGTTATAAACTACCTGCATGTCAAATCTTATCATAATCCGTTCAGCCGTTAAAGCGTGATGAAGTAACAAACATATCCTGACAACTTATACATTTATAACATGTAGTGGGATTTGAATACAGAGGCAAGCTTTCTGTTGTCAATGCACGTTATGGAGTTGTAATCCTGGCTGGTCAGACACCCGTGTAATACGATGACAACTTAATACTCACGGTGTAAATCATCTTAGCGTTCTACATGTAACTGTAACGAATGCATGATTTTTAGAAGCGTGACTATTTCACTACTTTTATTAGACATGATAGGGGCGGAAAATCGACTGCGTAATCGCTCGGATGTATATTTTATCTAATAAATTGACTCGAGATTTTCCGGAAAATTAGATCGGTGGAGTAGAAATGAAGTTGTCTACCTATTTTCATTTTATTGTGTCTGATCAAGTTGAACGAAAAGTTTGTCTAAATGCGGGTGCGGTATACAGAGCAACAGACCCGTTAGTTTACTCTTTGGTAGGGACCAACAACATCCATAATATAGTCACATAATTAGGTATCGTTCAGAACAAGCGTCCTTATTGATAGAGGACTAGTAAACAGCTACAAATTGCGACAATTGACATTTGATTGATTTTGATCTGCTTTTGTCTGTAGGCGGTGGGTCGTGAAGGCGTACTTTCATCAGCAGCGTCACGTGAGCTACGCTGCGGGCGACGCCTGGTGTCGGGGCTATTCTCCCGACCGCGTCTTCCGCTCGGCTACTCCTACGTCACCACGGTGCCGCGAGGCGCCTGCAGGCTCAACGTCTCCGAGGTCACACCCAGTGATAACTACATAGGTAAGACACAGACTGAAATTAACTCCGGTCAAGGTTTCCTTCAAACAAGGATGTTCAAAGTCCAAAAAAATTGGTACATCAAGTAGTCCTCATTAATAATGTTAGTCATCATAACTGTCTGTATCGGTTTTTTATTGAAACTGTCTCGTATATTATTAATAGCGGGTTACAAGGAGACATCTTAATCGAGAGATGAAGTGTTCGGTAGTGCAAAGATCGATGTCGAATCGATTAATGGGAATTGCATGCGCACCGCGGCGCAACTCTTCAATAGAGGCGCCTACGCCGCAAATTGTGAGATAAATGGAGGTAGCCGTCTCCACAATTGGTGGTTAATTATTTGCATGACGCAGCCGCTATCAATTTAGTCGAGTTCAACAATTTGTTGAACAGCTGTTTATTCAATTACTTTCGTTTAATTTCGCTTATTCGATAGGTACAAATGTGTGTTTTTGTTTAGCGTTGAAAGTATCCAACGGCTCATATATAATGAACGGCGAGTTCGCGGTGTCTGCGGCGGGCACGTACGAGGCAGCGGGAGCGCGCTTCATGTACTCGCGTCAGGGTTCGCTTGATAACGTCGTCGCGCACGGGCCCATACACCACCCCATTGACATCATGGTAAGATTTCACAGCAAAAGTGACAATTACTGTATACTTACCATTAAGAATATTTCGTATAACAAATGTCCTTCATTTTTAGATTCTATACACGCAACCAAATCCGAATATAAAATACGAATACTTAACTGACTTAGAACCAGACGAAACCAGTAACGACATACCGACAGCCAACCCTGTACCCCACCACAGTGCGCAACGCCACCACCGGCATCACAGCTCCGAGACACACCTGAGAGACCTGGAAACGAAATCCGAGCCTTCATTATCGAAGCTACCTGATTTTAACAATTTGGAAAGTCAATCCCAAGTCGATAGCAACGTCATTGGCAGCAGAAAATTCATCTGGAAGATTCTGGAGTTCTCACAATGTTCGCGTAGTTGCGGAGGAGGGCTTCAGATTGGAAAGTTCAAGTGCGCTGAAGTGGCAGACAAGGGAGATAGGGAAGTATCTCCTTTCCATTGTAATGGTTCTCCACCACCGGCCAGAAGGCGTCGCTGCGGGGGCAGCCCTTGTCCTCCGCGCTGGAGGGCGGCCGCTTGGGGACCCTGCCCTGTTTGTGGACCTGCACACAGGACACGAATTGTTGGCTGCGTTCAAGACCATGCCAGAGGAATCACAAAGGTACGGCCAATATATGAATACTCTGAATTCCCCCAAATCACAATAACTTGAATTTTCTTATTAAACTGACCATATAATTTTCAGATAAGCGATCAAAAATGTCCATTACCGATGCCACCAAGCAGTGAACTGTGCGACATTCCTAACTGTGATGGTACAGCTGCCACGACGAGTGTACCACGATTGGACGCCAGACGTCAAGTGCGCCCTAAGGACAGAACTGACACCTTCAGAGAAGGCCCAGTTATATCCCTTGCGACCAACTTGACTGATAATGATATTGGGACCACTCCTGCACCGAGTTACAGCCACAGCGCTGGCGGAGGATGGCTGTACACCGAATGGTCTCAGGTAAGAATAAATCCAAACAGTCCCTTATCATTTTCTCAATATTCCATCCGATTTATAATAGGAAAATAGGTACCGTAATATCTTTAATCCCTACTACAGGGTCAGTGTGCTTATATTTGCCAATAAAGGTATTTAATTAGACTTAAACGTGAAAAGGGTCTGACCCTAGAGTTATTTATGAGTGTACGGCCTGAACCCCGAATTATAACCGCTTTTTGGTCGAAAAACATTGTAGGTACTTATGTAACCTTTGCGGCTTTTCTAGGTCCTTAAATTTTTACTGTGGATAATCCAAATGTTTTTGGTCAACTAAGACATGTTTACATAGAGGTTTTTTATTTTAGTGCGTAGGTTGGTGTGTAGGCGGTGGGGTGCAATCTCGCGGAGTTCGCTGCGTTGATCCTAATGGGTGTACTTCTCATCGAGCACCGGAGCAAACGCAGACTTGTGCAGTCAGGAAGCAGTGTGATGCGCAGTGGTTTACCAGTGAGTACCCACTTTTATTCACAAATAAGTGCTCGTACGTAAAGTGTCTTCGTCAGTCTTAAATGATGTTGTTCTACTTTCGTAAGGCCATTCCTATTCAATTGAATGCAGATGGTTCAATACCTACTAGTCACCAGATTTGGTTTGTTCAACGATGAATTGAATTTTAAAGGCAATTCCTAAAAGAACCCAAGGTTCGTTTTTGAATGTAAAAGTTTTGTTTTTGACACTACTTACACAAAATACATACGCCTCTTGTGTGGTTGGCCCTTTTATTTTTTTACTTTATTTGGTTATCATTGCATATTGTAATAGTGGCCACACATACATACTCGAAGAAAATGCCAATTGCCATACGGCTGTCTCTAAAGATTGTGACAGACGGACAGACAACCAGGTTTTAATAAAAGGGTCTCGTTTGGCACCCTTTTTGTACAGAACCCTATTGATAGCTAACTTTAATGGTATCATCGTCTCTATTAGGTGAATGGTCTCCTTGTTCTGCTACCTGTGGTGGTAAGCAAGTTCGAGGCGTGATCTGCATCAGCGGCAACGGCAGGAGGTTGCGAGATGGCTCGTGCAGGGCCAACAAGCCTGATGCTGAACGCTCTTGTGGAGGTGCTTGCAGCCCCTCGTGGTATCTTAGTGATTGGAGTGAGGTGAGTGTATTAAAAAACAAAACTAAGAATATTATAGAATATGTAAATGCTGTGTGTACTTCTATAGAACTAGCACAAGCTCGCGAAGTAAACCTAACGCAAATATTCAATCATTTTTTAACCGACTCCAAGAAAAAGAGTAGGTTTTCAATTTGGTTGTATTTTTTTTAATGTTTGGTGCCTCAGAACAACTCTGTAAACCGATTTGGAAAATTCTTTTGAATTCATTTAATTAATTACACCCAACCCATAATCACATTTCCAACTTCATTTCTTATTTTTCACTACTTTACACTGTTCCCAAAGGTTGAACCTATAAGAAATTGTTGCAAAATGTCTGAAAATTAAGAATTGACACTCGCAACATCTGTGTGAGAAAATACCTTTTAAAGACATGAAAGCTTGAACAATTAGTTCAAAAGTAGGAGCAGATACTCTGTAAGGCGAAGCTAACTTAATGGAGAATCTAGACAATCTCACGTTTCAACCTAACAGACAAAGGAGTCTAGACAATTTTCCTTATTCCAAATGTCGAAACAAGCTCACTTTAGGATTGTAAAGCTAACAACAGATCGACATTGTAGTACCCAGCAGTTACGAGGCTCAAACCATCAATTTAAATAAGGGAAATAATTGCAACCGCAGTGCCCCATTAAGTATAGCTTGCCAGTCGTTTCGCAATTTGTAACCTTCAATGTTAGTTGGTGTCTTCATCTGCAAATTCAATGTTAGAGCTTTTGAGATAACAAAAGAAGAGCGGCTGGGTTTTCGAAGAATTTAAGATCACCCACGAAGTTATTAAATAATGTTACATCGAACTGCCTCGGTAGCCTAGACGTCCTAAGCGTGACTGCTACGCTAAAGGTCTTGGGTTCGATTCCCAGGTCGAGCAAAGTGTTATGGGGTTTTTCTATGAAATATCAGTAGCAGCTCGGATTTAGGATCTGTGCCCGGTTAATGACAATAGGCTCGCACTCTATTACATAGGACTGGCGAACTGTGGGTTGTACATTGATACACTCTGCTTAACCCTTCGGGGAATACAGGCGTGATGGTGTATGTACGTATGAACATCGAAGTTCGTTTGTACGATAAACGTTTGATTGATAAGTATACATAACTTCATTTGAAATTAAGCATGTGGTGTCTGCGTTATAACACGTGTCTCAATTGTTTGAAAGATCTTCGACATTTGGAAGAACAAATGTTCCTAAAAAAAATAACGAACAATCGTTTCTCCAGTGAATCATCGCAACTCTTCGAATTGAAGATCAAGGTTCATGTAGTGGAATGTCCGTAACGATTAGGACAATGATTCCAAATATGCCAATGTTGCTGGGACCGCCCTCACTAATATGGCTAATGAAAACGAGTACATAACAAGTCTACTAATTAATCCAAACCTTACATTTCATGGCGCCAACCTATTCCGTTGAAGAATTCTGACTAAACCGCTGTTTTATTCATCCGCATACTTGTAAAAAACGTAATTGCAGAAGAAAAGCATTGCATTGCAAAGAAAGCCATTAGAAATGCCAGTCAATGCGTAGCGTTGAAAGAACTCAAGCACTTGAAAGAAAATTGTAAAGATGAAAACGCGAGTTCATAGCTGGTTTAATTATGCTTACCTTTATTTAAATACGTAGCTAACTAGCTTTTTTGTGTAATTATAGTGAAGTGAAGTAAATGAAAAATTTTTCAAGCGTGAAATTTATGAGTAACTTTCTTGAAATTATAAGGCTTTTTTTTCGGATGGGAAGACATCAATT
The DNA here is from genome assembly GCA_932526535.1 of Caradrina clavipalpis. Classification (NCBI taxonomy): domain Eukaryota; kingdom Metazoa; phylum Arthropoda; class Insecta; order Lepidoptera; family Noctuidae; genus Caradrina; species Caradrina clavipalpis. The sequence continues at coordinate 8,238,272 of OW052103.1, forward strand.
GGCTTCTCCGGCCCTTAATGTCAGACTTTTACTGACTAAAACCCATTCATGTTTCTTCTTGTGCCCTTTGCGTTTCGAGGGCGTTGTTATCTTTTTCGAACAACTCGCAGCTCCAGATTATAGGGTCTAATAACTCCTTTTATCTACAGTGCAAAGGTCCATGCGAGGCGGGAGTCCAATCCCGGACAGTGTGGTGTGCTCGCGGCGGCGCAGAGGGCGCGGGAGGCGCGGCCCGTGACGCAGACTGCGCAGGAGTTCGTCCTCCGGCAAGACGCTCCTGTGTACCCCCACGATGTTCCACAAGACCGTCGGTGAAGACGACGATTGTGAATGCACCTCCTTCAGGTTTGGTTTTGGGATTGTAAACTTTATATGCTTAGGAGAAAGTCTGATTCTCAATTTCGTAATATATTTTCTCTTTAGTTTCAGACCCTCAACAACGTGTAACAAGACACCAAAGCCATACTGCACAGAATGTTAGAGACAGATCTTATGCTGATGGTAATGTTTTTACGCTTATCAATCTACCTTTATAGCTTACCAATCATAAATCCTTATTTTTCTTTTCTTCGTGTATTGAATGTTGGATATGCGATCCTTAGTCTGAACCAGTAGAAGGGTCTTTGATCAGGGATCGCCCCTTAGCTGTCATGTCATCCATCATGACATTTTGTCACTTCTTAGGTAATTTCGAATAATGACGTCATCACTATATTTCATGCTAATTTTTTACCATTTCCTGCACAGGAGCATGCGTGGACAAGTTGAACAACTGCGCGCTAGCGGTGCAAGCGCGGCTGTGCCATTACCCGTACTACGCTGACTACTGCTGCAAATCCTGCCACGGTCGATAAGCCATCATGGTTGGAGTAAGACTTACTGTTTTATAATTATGTTTCTCCTCTTTTAAATTTACTTTACGTCATAAGATATTTGGTTGAACTTTTAAAGAATGAGTAACTTAAAAGAAAACCCTTACTGTTATTTAAACTTTTTTATTTTTCTTATGCCTAAAACACAGCCAGCCAGTTTAATTATCTACTAATAGTGACATTTGTCATATCCTCTCTCTCAGACGCTGTACTATGTGAGTGAAATGGCTCGAGACGCTCCTGTGTTTGTCCACCATCTTATTTTTTGTTTCTTAAATGGCGCGGTGGAGAGGCCTAATAGGCCATTTTTGTACTTTCCATTGACAAATTTCTCTAACTCCCAGGTACAAGCAGTGAAACACTAAGGCGCTATGACATGTATTGTGATACAAAATGGACGCATAGTGAGAATACGTAACGTAATGTTTAATAAGCCGAGTACCGCGGCACCGCCTGCGCACACCAACTCACACGCATAAGCTCGTAACTGATCTACGCGATCCAATACTCACTGTTACAAGGGATCCTTTCACGATGAAAGTGGAACGCGCAACATCGCTTCAATTACTACGTTAGGAAAGGTATCAATGCTAATGCTGAGTATTAAGTCTGAATCAAGCCAAAGTGAAATACACTAAGGCCCACTTCCACCACAAATCACTAAATATATTTTGCTCTAGCTGTGTTTAAATTATCATTTTGTCTCCGTCAACTTGTGACAGTGATGTTCTGAATACGTTTAGGCACTAAACGTTATAAGTGATTTGTGGTGGAAATGGGCCTAAGGGCCACTTTCACCAAGATCAAGAATTAGTGCCTAAAGGAATTTAGAACACCATTGCATCCTTGTCACTTTTTGTGAGGTGACAGTGACAGAATGATAATTCAAACACATTTAACGCTAAATTGTGTTTAGTGCTTTTGGTGAAAGTGGCCCTTAGACTAGATATCGGATTGACTTATCTAAATGACTCATACAAATGCTCTATGAAATTGTTAATTACTCATTGTGTTCCGCACTAAAATCCTCGGTGTTATTGACGACGAGTAGGAAGATAGTAGTGTGCGCGCGGCTCAATAAGTGAACTATAAAACTTTCGAGTTTCTGTAAGTATTAGGAATAGTTTCGTGATCTCCAGATTGTTTAGTCGAGTTTTGGAGTCGAACTGTGAACTGTAGAACTTTCAAAATTATAAAAATAATAAAAAAAATATTTTTGTTTATCTTGTTCAATTATATTGCACGACATGATATCTAATTGAGCACCTGTACGCGTAGATTTGTTTATAACTTGCCTGTAACCAAGTAATTACCGAATTTTCGTATCCATGTATTACTTAGGAGATTAATTATTGAATAAAAGCATGTTTGGAACTACAGTTCATTTTGCATTTGTAATGCAACTTAGGCTATGCTATCTAGATTAAGAACAAAATAGTATTTCTTATTGTTGTAATAGTTTCTTCGGTATGTACTTATAGAAACTATAATGCCGATTCCACACGTCTTCTAATTAAGTTTGTAAAGTTTGCCAGTGAGGGGTGTTGATTAATGTAAAATTGTAAACGTTACACATCCCTTACCTTGATGAATGATATTCGCAGATGTGTGGCTCAGGCATCAGTGTTCATAATAACTTATTACACCGATTCTATTGTCAAAGAGTCAGTTCTGTATTATTAGAGTCGATTTGTGTAAATAGATAATTATTTTTATATGTATAGTGCATTTACTTACTGGCTGTTAAGTATTTATATGTTTGTATTAGTTAAAACATTGTACCATCACAATAATGTATGTATTATATTAATTGGTTTTTGCTAAAAGTAACTAGAGTTTTGCCTACCGTTTAATAAATTTTGTCTGTACTAATGATGCATATAACAATGTACAAAAATAATAAGCTTTAAACACTGGTCGTTGTTATTATTTACATCCTTAATCCTATGAAAAATTAGGGGCAAAACGATTTGAGTAAGGCTCCTTACACATCGGCGCAGAAGCAAAACGAAACGCCGCGACATGTATTTACACGTCTTACTATACTGAACTCTATCACGATTTAGTAAAGCACAAATCTCAGTAAATTAAATATAAAGACACAACATGCACGCGAGAAGGAACAGGCACTCCAACCACTACAATCTAAACGCGTGAATGCGCTCGTCTTCGCGCGACGACGTGGTTATTCACGCAACCAACCATAAATTTGTCGCTTAACGTGCGACTCTGCGCCTAAGTGAATGTAGCCTTAGGGCCGGCGCACTCGTCTGAAACCTTATTTTAATTAGTTTAGCCGTCATAATCTTGTGACCTAAGTAGCTCGCGGGAGGCGGTGGCAAACGTCGGCATGCCGCGGTATGACTGTATGGAAATAAAAGTATTTTGAATTTTAAACTCATTGAAATAAGGAAAAAAGGAACTTGATTGGAAATAAAATCTTTGCCGCAGTCAGCCAGCGCCAGCCTTTAGTCTTTAGTTTTTTAGTCTTATCCTGGACTTGACAAGAAGTCATCAGAACTTCCTCAAATAAAATTCTAATCCTACACTTTCTGTACTACACACGTATTCTCTTCTCCAGAACTTCTTCAAAATGCTCTTTTTTATATTTTCCCACATGTACTTATAAATTCCTTAGACTTCAAGATGTCACGTACCAAGATTGGCACTTCAGATTAAAGTGATACCACTATATTATCTATCCTTCACGCGTCTCGTCTTATTGAGTGGCAATTGTTTGTTTCGTCTTATTCAGTTTAGTGGAGTGTCACACCAGCCGAAATAACGCGACGGAAATTATATTACTTTTTGTTATATCGAAAAAATCGATTGATCGGAAATTCAACCTTGATCGTACATTGTTTGTTTTGTTATACGTAACTTTTCGCTTGGCAACTTTTTACGTTGAAGCGTATATTTTTGTGAAGAATTACGTGGCGTAATTTACAGCAGCGGTGTTATTCTGTAAAACCCTCCTTCCGTGAAGTGAGCGTGTGGCGACGTGTCAATCCCTAGCATCGTATAGTGACAGCCCAATTTTAGCTCACTTCACCTTAATTCACTGAGGGAGATTTCTTACAGAATAAGCCGGCAGATCTGTCGCTAGGCCTATGAAAGCACTAGATTACACTCTATTTTGCAACTAATTGCCAAAATACAAATAACGCTCCAGTCGAGAAAATGGCAGAGAATACGAACAATGATTCAAATAGAGTAAAGCGAAAAACGCAAGTTCTGGACAGTGTTTGGTACAAATCAGTGAGATTGACGATTAATCTTTTAATTCACATACTAATATTTTTAACAGTGTTCGTTTGTTTATTATTCTCGTGCAGTACGGTGGTTACTCACTATGAATTGCACATTATATTATGTGTTCTTGGGGTAAGACAACATTATACACTATTTTATGCCCTTGTATGACAAACAAGCCGACGGCTCTTCTGATGTTAAGTGGTCACCGCTACCTATAGACATCTGCGATACCAGAGGCTTTGCAAATGCGTTGCCATCTCAGAGACAAAGTTGAAATGTGTCATGTGCCTGTAATTACACCGGCACCCATACCATTCAAACTTGAACACAGCAACCCTGCTTTGCGACAGAAATAGGTAGAAGGTAGGTAGGTAGGTGGTAGAAGGTACTTGCCTGCACGAACTCCTTCACTAAAAGCTGAACAACTACTAAATACAATACAGTAATTTCGCAAAGACAATCATAAAGACTGGCAAAATTTCCAATAACAAGCTAACTATTTTACCTATAACAATAAAAATTATAATCCACCTTGAGCAAGCGTGGTGGTCTTAGCGCGTGCCTTCTCCGTATGACAAGAGGCCTTTGCCCTGCAGTTGGACAGTAATAAGCTGGTATTATGTTATTTATGTTTATGGAATAATAAACAGCTATTAAATTAACTTATCGGTGAATATTAAGGGGTCGTGTTTAATTTAACAAGTAGACGTTAATGACTAGTTTTAATGATTTGCATTGTCATCATAGTAATTAACTGCCCCGTTGGTCTCACGGTGCACTACTGCTGAGTGTGGGGTCCTAGGTTCGATTCCCAGGTCGGGCAAAGAATGTTATTAGGTTTTTCTATTAGGAATTTCTCAACCGCAGCCCGGAGTTTGGAAGTTGGTTGGGTGACACCCCCGTGTCACGGAAAACACGTAATGCTGTTGGTCCTGCGCCTGATCTTTCCCCGGTCGTTTCCGTTTGCCGTCCCATCGATCGCACTATGAGAGTTAAGGAAGAGGGTACCTATCGCACCTGTGTTTGCACACACACTTGTGCACTATAACATTCCCTGCTTACTTGTTAAGTCTCCATGGAGATAAGCCGCCACGGCCGAATCGGTCTGGATAATATGATACATAATAATTTGTTTTCATTTTAACTATTTTTAACTGGAATCTAGAATCTTGCTGCAAAGGACGATGACCTATTTATTATCCAACTATAAACGAATCATTTATTTTCAGTTTCAATTCTTTATGTGCCAAGCCACCCTGGTAATGTCTCCGTACAACAGCTGGTCGATGTACCTAACGCGTCGATACAAGAGGCACATCCACTGGGTTCTGCAGGCCATTGCAGCGGTCCTGGTCACTGCGGGGACAATTCTCATTATACCGCTGAAAACCTCACACTTTGACACCATACATGGACAACTTGGTAGGTGAAATTACGCAGAGAAAGGTAAAATTATCGTCATTGATTCAGTATTACCCACTGGGTAGGTATGTGGTAGAGCAGCCAGCTCTCCGCAGACCATCGCGGACCCACCTTTTATCTTGTGCTGCATGCCCGGGGTCCTGCACACTCACGTGTGCCTAATAATTGCGTCAGCAAATCATGTTAACCTAGGTGAATTCAGGGCCTAACATAAAAAAATAAAAACATATTATTTAGTATTTATATTTGCCATCGATACGAAGACGAAACCAAGACCCTCATAAATACATAGGTACATTGTTTGACGTGCCAGTAAGATGAAACATAATGTCGTTCGTGCCCTGTCTTCTATCCCGTCTGTTTGTTCTGCCCGCTCTCTTTGACTCCAAACTGTGATTTGTTCACAGACGAATGGAAGACGATATGACTTATACGCCCCATGTTAGATATGCAAAATGACAGACACGCATATTGTCAGAAATCGCACAATACCAGACACGCTAAAAGACAGAAACTCAAAATGCCATAGGTACGCAAAAAGTCAACGATAGGGAAAAAACACAAAATAGGCAAAAACTCAGAAACAGAATGTTTGGAGTACTGTGAGATGAGTGTATGGTAGTCGTGTAATTTAAAACATATCTGTAACTAACGTAATTAGCCAATAACTGTATTTTGTTAAAGCAAAATAATTAAATAGCACCCACAGACTTACGTAAATGTTAAAACATCGGCGAATGAAAAAAACTGCTGAAGCAGATACTTATTATATTTACGATCCGATATTTATTACTTTTGGAAGTTTGATATATTATTAGAAAATTTGCTGAAAGTTTTAAAGAAAATATTGAATCGATCCATAACGAACTGTGAGCAAATTTGCATGTACTTAATGTACAATAACTTATGTGATTAAGATACAAATTTGGATTTAGAAATCTCTGGTAAAGCGTAGCGCGTATGCGAATAGGGCCAAAGTAGGCTTTGTCAAGTATCATAGTCGTCCGGACTATATATTTTATTCAAAAGCTAAACAGGGTTTTGTCCTAAATTAAAATTAAAAAAAAAACAAACACAAGCTCTGTGCAAAATGACCGCCATTACAAACTTTTCAAATTTCGAACTAGTCACTGCTAAATGAAGCGACAAACTCCCCATCCATCTCTTGGCGACCAATCACAGATAGGCAACAAGATTTCTTAATAGCGATTGATGCCCGTACGGCTAACGATACGAACATGGAAAGGAAATGGACAAAACGACTTAGATATATAAAGTAATCAATGTCACGGTCTAATCAGGGTTGTTGAATTTGTATTTGTTCCATTCTCGGGTCGCTGAACCCATGGTTTCTTTTTACCGTTGGGAAATCATCAAATGACTTCCCCCGTACTGGCCGGGGCGGGAGGGAGTGTCAGACTTTTACTGACTAAAACCCATCCATGTTCCTTCTTGTGCCCTTTGCGTTCCGGGGGCGTGGTATCTTTTTCGAACAACCCGCAGCCCCGGCAGGCATCGGCTCTTAGTGGCCCCTCCGAATGGAACCCATGGCTTAGGCTTAAGAGAAACAGTGTAATTATTTTACCAAAGGTCTAAACGGAAAGATCAATGTGAACAGACGAAACTATGCTACTTCGATATGACTTTAAGTTGATCTCGGACATCACTGACATCGGTGGGGAAATACATCGCGATCTAACCTGGACTTTATTAATGTTAATCTAAAATCGTGGTGATCAATGCCTTGTCTGTATGAGTAAAGGACAATAATAGGATGGTATTATTATTTAATTATGCTCGTTATGAACAACCACCTGCACTATCCAGGACCTAAAGGAGGCCAATGATAGAGCTGTACTCAATACTGTTTAGACAACATTTAAGACAACTCAATCAACAAGAAATGAAAAAGATTATTTAATTTACTTCAGGGTTAGTTCAACTACATAATTTGTAGAAAGATACAAGAGTACTTTCACGAACGAAAAGATGTGCAGTAAACTAAATAGCAGCCTAACCACTAAAATCGCCACAGCCCCACCGCTAAACCACCACCTATGTTTAACCGTGCAAGTTGTAAAAGTTTACTGAACAAAATAAGTTATTATAGCACTTATTTATAGATGGTTTGTGTATGCACACCACAGTTTACAAGCCTAACATTACCTCCATAGGTACGTGGCATGATTTCAAACGGTATTTGTATGAATAATCATTTAGATGCCGTGAAATATTGCTTCAGCAGTAATCTGCCTTGCGATTCCCATGTGCGTTGGGGTCGGCAACCATCTAAGTATTAAGAATGTGCGAAAGTGAAGTATGGCCATAGCATAGCTGCAATAAACATGGTGAAGTTTGCATCCTAGAAGGTCAAAATCAAATGATTTATTATTATTTATTTTATTTTACATATTTATTCAACAATTTTTTTTTAAATTATTGAAGATAAAAATCTTTCCCAAAACATTCATGATGCTTTGTTAGATTACAGCGGAAAGCTCCCGTTCCTTTATGCGATTTCATGAAAATTAACCTTGAAAACAAAAAGATTTTTTGTCTATTTATTGATAACGAAGACATTATCGCACTTTGACGGAGATTACTAAAAGATTTTACTAGAAGTGTCTACTTTTAAACTGTTAGAAAATATAATTTTGAAAAAGGAAAAACCATACATAAACTTTCCATCACGCCTGTATTCCTCGAAGGGTTAGGCAGAGGTGTACCAATGTACACCCACAATCCGCCGGTACGTTTTATAGCGTAGCATTTACGCTTAGGGCCGAGGAAGTTAAAAAAGCAGCAGGAAAGAAAAAAAAACTGTAAAAAGAAACAATATGCGATTAATATTTACAAGTATTGTGAAGTATTAGATAACTATCCATTACTTTCACTTATATATACTTACTTATCACTAGATAAGACAGGTTATGTCCGTAAACAGGTTGCAAATAATACTGAATAATGATAATTTATTACACGATTTATGTAGGTAAATAAGGCCTGATAAAACCTTATGAAGAGTAAAGACACGTACATTAAGATATCCCTACATACAGGCGATTTATATTTTCTATATACATACCATCACGCCTGGATTCCCCGAAGGATTAGGCAGAGGTGTACCACTGTAACCCCAAGTTCGCCGGTATGTTTAGGTCCCATGTCATAGGGGGCAAGCCATTAACCGCCATTATTGCCATTAACCGGGCACAAATCCTAACTCCGATCTGCTACTGAGAATTTCATAGAAAAACCCAATAAAACTGCTCGATCTGGGAATCGATCCCAAGACCTCTAGCGTAGCAGTCGCGCTTAGGACCACTAGGCTAACGAGGCAATCCAGTTGAGTTAGGATGTGTGCTCGGTTAATGGCAATAGGCTCGCCCCCTAATACCTAATGGGACCTAAATATACTGGCTGACTGTGGGTGTACGTTGGTACGCTTCGGCCTAATCCTTCGGAAAATACAGGCGTATTGGTATGTATGCAGTTCCTCCACCAAGATCTCTATTGATAAAGGCGTACTGTATAACACTGCACGTTACGTTATGTAACATTATAACGTTTTATTTCAGGGTTTTTTTTATTTTTATTTACTGATCTCCGCTCCCTGCGATGCCCAGGGGTTGCGTGCAGCGTTTTTAATATTTTTTCCTTTATTTTTCGTGTTTGCTGTTTTGTATAGTATTTTGTATGTTGTTTAATTTGTTTATATATTATTTATTTTATTTTTGCTTGTTTTTTTTATTTGTATTTTGTTTGTTTATTATTTGTTTGACCATTACTTTTTATTTCAGGGTTAGCAGCATTCATCTTATGCCTCGCAAGTTTGCTAAATGGTATCGTCACGATGTACCCTCACAAGCTGAGTTCCTGTATTGGCGTATTCTGGATCAGGTTTTTCCACTACATCACTGGTATCACCAGCATGTACCTGGGTACTGGAAGTCTCTGTGCTGCCTTCGATTACTACTCATTTAGAATATGGACTAGCAACGGAGACGTATTCGTGCCAGCCCTCATCATTATCAGCTGTTTATTCACCATATTAGTATCGTTGGACTTTTGGATAATAACTGGAAAGAAAATTCGAGATCTTAGCCTTAGATAAGATTTCGAATTTGAGTATTAACATTTTTTAACAATGATACAAAAGTACTTATATTTTAACTTTTATTATATCATTGTCAAAAAATGTTAATATTATGATTCCTTTAGATAAGAAAATGGGTATCTTTATGATTATTGTTTAACTGTACTTTGTCAATCTATCTTTACTAATCCATGCTTTATATTATAAAAGCGAAAGTAACTTTGTCTGTATGTTACGCTTTCACGTCTAAACCGCTGAATTAATTTTGATGAAATTTATTACGGGGTAAGTTTGAACCCCAAGGAAGAACATAGGCTACTTTTTATTCCGCAACTGTATCCACATTCGCGATAACCGACATTTATGCGGACAAAGTTGCAAGCTAAAACTGGCAAAAAATAGAACTAAGTAGGTCCCTACTTGAGACTTGAAATAAAGCTCACATTTAAAAAGGCTTTTTCTCATTCCACAAATCGAAAGACAAACCCACGAAGAAATAATTATCAAAATACCTACACGATACGATTACTTACTAAGCTACAAAAACACAAAATTCAATTCATTTATCAGTAACCATTACACCATAACTGTCACCCTTATCCGCTTGTCAAAATAGGAAACATTACTATCTGAAAAGTTATCTTAAATCGGAGATAACATTCTATCGATTGGGCTAACTTACCCGTGCGTCAGTACTGGTGAAGATCCCACAGTGTGCGAATACCTGAAGGATAATTAATATCAAATATTAGCTTAAAATGGCTATGCCACCTCCACCCCCGATGTCGCACTCAAGATTAGAAGACGGGTTAAGACCTGGTGGTCCACCGCCCAATGAAGAAGTTCCGTTATTCGTAGTGTGTATGAACGTCATCAATACAGTAACCCATTTGATGCTCGGTTCAGTTGCTATCACTGCATTTATCTGCATTAACTTGCTATCATACGTAATTGATCTACCGTCATTAACGGCACACGTCTATTTAACAGTTATTGGGGTGAGTAGAAAAACTTTTGTTTTTTTTCTCTTGTAGTGAATATTTATTCATTATATACAATCTAAGTACGAAGTTGTAAAAATCTGAACTTTACCTATAGCGGTAAACAATATTTATGGCCGCGTAATGTTTGAAACTTTTGTGACGAATTTTGTTAAGAAAGTGCTTCTCCCTTATTTGACGATTCGCGATAAACTATAAACGAACAGATAAAAATAATGTTAAAAGTTAAAACTTAATAAAAATTTAAATTATAAAACTAGCTTCTAGCTTATGCCTGTAACCTCCACGTGTATCTTCGGCATAAGTGTGTCTTTCTGTCCGTGAAAAAAGTTTTGTAATCGAACCAGTTCTTCCGGATATTAACTATTACGAAAAAAAAACTAATAAAAAAGAAACAATCAACCAACATTTGATATTAGTAATAAATACATAAATAAAAGGAAAACCAAAGATCTGCGAGCCCTCGGACTTTTCCCATTATCTCGATAATGTGTCATGTTTCGTCATGAAATAGATAAAAATGATTTAATAAAAACCAATGGATGCCTGTTATCGATTGTGTTAACAGCCATCCACGAGGTTTAGATACAAGTGTTGTTACCATGGATTAACGTCTATGGTAACCATAATAACTGTACACACAGTAGGTACACTGATATTTTTTAGAGCTTATAATATTTTTTTACTCAATGTACATAATCAAGTACTCGTACACACACAGGTGTCTGAATTTTGTCTATTAACAGAACAAGGTAACCATTATGGGTATAGGACTGAACCATTAATAAATAATCAGACTAAAAAAAACACACTGCATAAAAAATAATATTTTGGTCCTGTTATCCCATTTTTTTTTTTTAATTTTTGTTCGTTATATTCTGAGCAATGTTTCTAAGACAGTTTTTTTTTTTGGAAAATCCACCGGTACGGTGAAAGTTTGCACCCATGGGAAGCCTAGAAGTTCGGAATAAAAATCAGTCAATACGTGTCTTTACATTTACAGTATGTACTCCTGCTGAGTCAAGCCGTATTGTCACTAAACCCCCGGGCGGGATGGGCAGATAATTTCATGTACCCACAGAAGACAAAGGTTTATTGGTTGGTACAAGTGGTTGGCTCGGCCATCGCATTCATCGGTGGTATTTGTGGAATAATCGCAGTCGATAAATCAGTCAACCTTATTGTCTTCCCCATCCAAATAGAAGCCCCTCATCTGGAACATCGTCACCACATCGTCGGTAAGTGCATCTTTCTCTATTACCTATTAAGGTACCTACATAATTAATAAATAAAATAAATATCTTGGGACAACTCACGCACGGCTATCTAATCCCAAGCTAAGCAGAGCTTGTGTTATGGTAACCAGACAACTGATATACATACTTATATAATTTATAAATACATACATATTATAGATAAATCACACCCAGACACAGAACAAACAATCATGCTCATCACACAAAGTTTGTCCTGGGTGGGAATCGAACCCACGACCTCCGGCTTAGCAGTCAGGGCCATTAACCACTAGACCAACAGGCCCGTCGAAACGAAATTAAACGGACTTTTGCTTGCTTACCGAGTAATAGAATAGAGCCTTATGTTTACAAACCTTATACTAAATAAGTCATCATCATAATAAGCCGCAGGACGTCCACTGCTGGACATAGGCCTCCCCCTTAGATTTCCAAAAGGACCGGTTGGAAGGTGCCTGCATCTAGCGTCTCCCTGCATTCTTAATCAGGTCGTCCATCCACCTTCTGGGTGGGCGTCTTACGCTGCGCCTGCCGATGCCGCCATCAGTTCTGCTCGTCATGTGCCCTGCCCAATTCCACTACGAAAAAAGAACCTACTTTCAAAGTGGTACTTAAATGAAAAATTTGACTAACATAGACTTGGAACATGACGCTAAATAACCATCCGTGAACATGAAAGAAACAAGCAAACTTCACCAAATTTTACCGAAGGACTTTTTCACACAATATACCATTCAGATCGGATGGCAATAACATTCTTCTAACTTATAGGAACGATTGCAATGTAATCTGTTTCAACCACTCAAAGATGCCTTTGATTTATTCTCTGATATGAGATTACAACTACATTTTAAACGTTTTTAATTAGTTGGATTAGCCTTGTGATAACACCTACTTCTGATTTGTACTAACTGATAAATTTTCCATCATTTCAGGTTTTGTTGCCATGCTATTGACAGCCGTGAGCCTTGTGGGAGGACTCGTCCATTTGATATGCACGAATTTGATGAAAAGTAGCTTTTTCAAAGCTATATATGCAGTAGTTTCAACTTTGACACTCGTAATTGCCTTCATAGCAATAATCTTGGCAATTGAGATGTTCAGGGATGTTATACTCGATACAAATACTAATCTGGCGATATCTTTCGCCGTTCTTTCATTAGTTGGTATGTTTACTATGATTATTTCCAATTTTGTGGCTGGAGGAAAAGTTATAATATAGTTTTGGTATTGGCATAACGGGCGTGCGGTATAATGTAATTTTAAATAGATGTAATTATTATAAAATTTAGGTAGTTACTGCTCTCAAATGAAGTAAATTATTATACAGAGATTAGCGATAACCTTACCTTTAATGTTTTTACATAATATATTGTTTAGTTTATAAGAAACAAATATGTAAAGCCTTGTATTTACTAGGGGACATATATCGCTTAAAGATGTCGAGCGAAGTTAGGCGAACGGCGACGTCGCAATTGTTAGATATCTTGTCTTACGAAGTTTTTCGTTTAGGTATGTGAATTTAGTCGATTCGTCTATGTCGCATAAAGAGTAGATATTACATAATATGCAAGACTACGATACATCATTCGTCGACATTATTGCTCAATAGCCGTCTATACTCTGTGACTTTAGTCCCTCAACTGAAGTGACGCGGCGACAAGAAGCGACGCGACGCCTCTCGGCTTCGCCTGACAACTCTACCGACGCCCGTAGCGTGTCATATGTCCCCTAGTGAATACCAGGCTTTAAGGATCGCAAGGCGACATTTTAGGCTACCAATTTCCAGTACAAACTGACCGTTTATTGTAAGAAACTCTTAAACAATTCGAGGTTAACTTAGATTGGGCAAGGCTTTAGACAAACTCCTATATTTTAATATATTGTGAAAGTTTGTCTCTTGTAGAGTAATTGATTGTATAAATGTTCCATTACAGTCTACTTACTTTTGGTAGATAGCTTGAATAATGGAAAACATTGTATAGATTTATAGATGATAGTTCTAATGTGTATTCCTTGTAATTTTATCTTTCGAACTTTGATGTGTATAAACTTTAATAAAATGTTTAGAGATAAGACTTTGCCTTTGTTTTCTTTCAGCAGATTATTCTTTATTATTTTCCAAATTTTGCTTATTTAGGTGATGGCATGGTTGGCGCAGTGGCTGCTGCGCTGAGTATCATGGGTTCGATTCCCACATGGAACAAATATTAGTAAGGTCTACAGATAGTAGTCCGGGTCTGGTTGTTTATGTATAAGAGTTTATATATTTTTAAACGTACCCAGGTACAGACAAAAATTCTTAGAGTGGAGAACTTTTTTTAAATGAAGAATAAATAAGAAAGATAGCAAAACTAAATTGTAGAACTAAATGTACTTAGGTTTCGTCTTAGTTACTCAAATGATTCGATAACGCGTGACACATAGATAAAGATATATATATACCATCACGCCTGTATTCCCCGAAGGGTTAGGCAGAGGTGTACCAATGTACACCCACAGTTCGCGGGTATATTTAGGTCCCATGTAATAGGGGGCGAGCCTATTACCATTACCCGGGCACAAATCCAAACTCCGAGCTGCTACTGAGAATTTCAAAGAAAAACTCAATACTTAACACCTTTTGCTCGACCCGGGAATCGAACCCAGGACCTCTAGCGTAGCAGTCGCGCTTAGGACCACTAGGCCAACGAGGCAGTTCTGACTTTTTTTTAATATAGAGATAAGAAGGATAGCAGAACTAAATTGTAGAACTAAATGTACTTAGGCACCGTCTTAGTTACTTAAATGATTCGATAACGCGTGACACATAGATAAAGATATTTAAACCTTTAATAGTTAATTACATTGTAAAGCAGCCGAAAACAAGTGCAATAAACATGTTATAAATTGATCGCAATCCATCTCACTACATCTTATTCACTTCAAACGAATTAATTAGAACTATCTAATTATTACATATGATTCAATGTACTTGTACGTACTGCCAATGAGGTCATTGTCAATTGCAGACCACTATCTAGACAAAGGCTAAGTCAGGTCATACCGAAACGTAGTAATTGAATAATACTACGTATTAACATTATTTTCTTATCGGAGCCCACCAGTGTGGGTGCTCACACGATTAATATGTGTTATCGAAACTTAGGACATCCGCAAAAGAAGTAAGGTAACCGACATAGGTGTCAAAATTGCTAAACTTACATGGTAATACGACACGTGACGAAACGGTTGGCGCAGTGGTCGAGCGATCGACTGCCGCGCTGCGTGTCGCGGGTTCGAATCCCGCACGGAACAAATATTTGTATGATCTACAGATAGTTGTTCCGGGTCTGGTCGTTTGTGTATGTGAGTTTATGTGTTTGTAAACGCACCCACGATACAGGAGAAAATCCTAGTGTGGGGCAACGTTCATTAAAAAAAAAAAAAAATTAGGCCGGTAGACGGCCTTCGGGGCCCATGTGGCGACTTCGCACTGGAAGGCGCAGTGAGGGAAGGTGGATCATCGACTTGGGAAATCGCAGAATGCGGTCAGCGCAGGACCGGTCATTGTGGTTACCTATCAGCAAGGCCTATGTCTAGCAGTGGACGTTATTCGGCCAATATGATGATGTTGATCGAAACCTAGGATAAACTACAAATGTCATCAGCTGCTTAGCCTATACCAATAATGTTGCGGTCGACTACCAGGATAAGCAGATCCCGGAACGCAAAGGGCACATGAAGGAACATAGACGGGTTTTAGTCAGTAAAAGTCTGACACTCCCTCCCGCCCCGCCCAGGGCGGGGGAAGTTATTTGATGATTTCCCGTCTTAAAAAAAAAAAAAGGATAAGCAGATGCAACTAGACTAGACTTTCGGGCTTCGGACTATCCGAAGATCTACAAATGACTGCCGGGGCTAACGGCTTTACGTGCTTTCCGAGGAACAGGGTTGTCACTCCACCAAATTCTATGTTCCGAGCTGCTACTGAGTAATTCCTAATAGAAAAACCAAGCTTCCATACGCCCCTCGACTATTATGGATCCCCAATATTTTTTGATAATAAAATATTATCTCCATCTAAGTATGTATCTCCTCCTATTTTTGAATTAGGAAAGTTTTTTTTTGGTATGGGGAAGAAAATATTCACAAATAAAAGTCCAGATTTCGATTCAGTTTTATCTAATCATCACTTGTTTTAAATCAATCTATTTACATAACTTAAGCTGAAGTTGGTACAATTCACAATACAATAAATTGATAAATATTATCTTAGAAGCGTCGGTAATATCCTAAGTACTAAATTGAGTCATGATTTCACTTGTACCTAATATAAATTATTACATATAAAAATAAACTTAAGTTTAAATATCACACCGAATAAACAAATTATAAACATGTTAATAATAATACTACGTTTTTTAAAATTATTTTAGGGAACGTCATAAATCTACTGTACTATGATTCTAAAAGTGTTTTCTTTTTTAATAACATTTAAGTTGAGAAATACAAATGATGCCAGAGAGCAACATTTAAAATCATAATTTCATTAAAAACACTTCCCTTACTACAAAAACTAAAGATCATCGCTTATTACAACAGCACGACTCCGATACAGCAAAAAAATTGCAATTTAAATAAAGGCTTTAAATCGAGTGTGTTAAAATAACTTTTATAATGACAAGATAAAAAAGGTGACAGCTCAGTGGCAAGTTTTCGAAACGTCCACGCTGTCGTAATTTGCGATGACCATTATAATACAAACAAAATACTTTACAATATTGATATAGTTTAGTTGGCAGTAGACAAAAAGTTAAATTAAGGATAAACGCACACTACTCTAACGGCTGACTCATTAAACGAGCTCATCCCTAAATCCCATATCAACCCCTTTTTTTTTCTAAAAGCCTATTAATCTAATTAACTCTAAGATCTCTAGTTTAATTTAGTGACCGTGACTAAAAGATTTTTATGACGGTAGCCAAATAAGTAAGTAAGAAATTGCCATGTTTGGGGCCAAAGAACAGCTCTACAGGCGATGAGTGTGTGACTCACGGTAACCAAAACTGTCGCGCCCCATTTTGCATCAGACTTTTAGTTGATGTTCACAATATAGTACGTTCTTTATCTTAAAAAAAAAATTGACACAAATCCGCAGAGCTGTACTAACCATAGAGCTGTAAAAAGTTTCTATAAATAGGGCAGGCCCCCAGAATGTTAGCTATAGTGCGCGTTCGGCCTATAAAATTAAAGACAGTACCACACCTGGCCGTAAATAGAGCACATCGAGTTTTAGAAACGACTATTGTCACACCAGGCATTACCAAAGACAACAGTTCACTAAGACGAACTTTTGAATCGATTTCAAAAAAGGAAGAGGGTTTTAAATTCGACCTATTTTTCCTATGTTTCTGAGTTCCGAATTGGATTAACCTTTTTCCAATTGGGTTGTAGCAAGGTTGTAGACACCATTAAACAATAATTCCAAAACATAACTTCACTAACAAAAAAACAATTTTTAGTTCCTTTGAAATCGATAAATAGTTAGTGAATTGAGATGGCAAAACAGTGACGTCATAGTTAGTATTATTATATAAAATCTATGGGGGAATCGCGTTTTGACAGCTCATAAAAAGTACGTCAACTGATTAGTGGTGTCATCTACCCAATTGAAAGTGTATACTATTTTTTTTTTATTCGAAGTGCAATATTACCGGCCGGATACTGTGTAAGATCAGTGAGTTCACCGGCTGCCGCAGGAGTAGCAGCAATTGGTCGTGTAGAACTTATAGTGGCAGAGGCGAGCTTGAACCGCCAGGATACAGTTATTCAGCAGATCAACGCACATTCCTAGAACAAGGTTGTTAGTCTTAATACAACGGTCTATGATCAAATTCAGACTCTACGTTTTTAGTAAATTTGAAGAATTAAGATGGATTATGATTTTGTCATTATTTCGTTGTTGCCAATGGATGGGTGGCCCTCTTATTAGCTAGTCTTTAGTTTAAGGTACTAATAATAGCATTTAAATGCAAAACTGTTATTAACAATTTTATGGGTATAATAATTGTCCGAAATAAAATGATTCGTTTGCGTACTTGCTAGCTTCAATGCTAGGAAGTCTTTTAGGTAGCGGGTTCAAAAGTTACTTACTAATACTGCTACCACACTTACGTTTAAGAGCGGCGGCTGGTTTTATAGATATTTTACTATTGCTAGATAGGACTATAACTTCAGCCAGACCTAAGGTTGGAGCTATAAAGCGTCTTAATGATATACTCCTCTGACTATTCTCAAAGTTTTAGCGTTGCTGAAATAATGTAGTTCTCAACCATATAAAATAAGTGGCGTAAGAGTACGTGATAGAAGTGCAAAGAGATTGCTCTTCTTGCTTTCTTCGATCTTGCTTGCTTATCCAGATGATTGCTTTCAATGTCATCATCATCTGCTTAGCCTTTTCCCAACTGTGTTGGGGTCGGCTTCCAATGGTGCTTTCAATGTGTGGGTGCAAATGACAGCGGGCGAATATGGTCCAAGCGTATCGCTAAGGAGTTACATGTAGGTATATACCAAACGAAAGGGCACAATGTACTCCTCATACATGCAAAAGGGTGTCAAATTCTTCAAACATTTCGAATAATTACAAGTTTATTTTTGGCATTATTAAAACATTTTTGCAATAATTTTAACAACTTCTAATGCAAAAAAGCAACTTATAATTACTAATATTACTATGTATGGGAATTGGTAACCATACATTCATGCCCATTATCCTTTAAACATTATGGCAATATTTCTAATCAAATTGTTCAAATAGATAAATAGATAAAGACTGGTCTTTTATAATATTTTATCTTTATTTTGCCTAATACTATTAGCGGTTCTTCTTTTACTTTTTAGCTTATATCTTTTGGTTCTATATTTGCGTGTGGTTTAGCTACATGTGGTTTCTGATAACCAACGTATCTGTTGGGGTAATCCACAGTCGCATCACAATGATAGCAATTGTAATTGCTTGCCCGATATGATAAGCCAATCAATTTATTGACATGAGATTAATTTTTATAAAGTTTTAAGACCAGCTACGCTGTTCTGAAATAGGCAAATCACTTCGAAAGTCATCTCGATAGTCACGCGTGCTTCGCAGAATTCCTATTGAAAAACGTCAAAATACTCACTCGATATAATACTTCTCACTTACATCATCACGCGGTGGCGCTAGTGTGTCGAACTCTCTCATTTTAAGAATACTAAACTAAAATCTCACCGCGGATTGAGTGATTCCGCAAATGAACTTTTTACATAGAGTAGCACTACTGGGGATGAGATATAGGGGGGATATTTAATATATTGTTATACCTTTTGATGTACGATCCTTAAAAACTGGGCCTTTATGTGATGAATGGTTGGTTTTCAGTGTAGTTTCAAGGCCTTCAACTCTTTGAGACTCTGTGAAATAAAGCATAAGTATTAGATCCTTCTACATGTTTTCATTTATTAATTGATCATGAACCAAAATCCAATAGAAATTGGGTTATAAATTGTGTATTAGCCCGAAATTATTTCAAGTACACAATTTTCAATTAAAGTTGTGATACGTTTAAGTTCACTATCAATTAATTAATGTTGCGCTCTTGTGCTGAAAAACAAAAACATACATTAAATATGTAAGGTAAGACACTCTTACACTTTGAAACAGTTTCAATAGAGTCTTAAACTCTGGAGCAGTAAAATGTATCCGCTACATCAAATTGGGAAAAAAAAACACTTATTGGCCAAATTGGTTCAAATCACGCCATTTAAACTCACAGAACTAAACAGTAATAATGATCAAACAATGAAATATGTTTCACGATCTCCACAAAAAGCTCAAAATGAATGATAATATTTATGTAAAACTAAGCATAGACCCTTATTGGTAAATATTTGAAACAAGAATAACAGCAATAATTTAATTTTGATATTTTAGGTTTTTTCCATCATTGGATGGCAAACAAGCTGGCCCACCAGATGGTTTGTGGTCACCGCTGCCATGCAAATGCGTTGCCATCCCAAAAACAAAGTCGTAATGTGTCATATGCCTGAAATTACACCGGCACCTATAACCTTCAAACCAGAATACAGCAAGGCTGCATTGCGGCAAAAATAAGTATGGTGGTAGTACTTCCCCGGACGAGCTACTTCCCAGAGAGCTACTGCCAAATAGTTTTCTGTTGATGAACCTACCGACAGTAAGCGGCGGACCGCGTGCAGGCGTGGTAACTATGATTGGACGTGACGTAGACGATGCGTCCGCGCAGTCGAGATCGCAGGCGCGACTCGTGCGCCGGGGCGCACCGCACTCCAGCTCATTGACCACACCGCCCGTATCGCCGCGGGAGCATATCACTGAGCGGTGCTGCACGCCTGTGATGTCAGTCTGGCAGTTGCCGGTACACTGGGTGACAGAATATTGTAAGGGTAAAAATATATAATCACTTCACCACCTTTAGTTGACTGGTAGAGTATGTATAAGAATGAACATTATGTATGCCTATGAATAATTTCTTCGGGACTCCCCGAGCTTCATTGCCTCGGAAATTTTTGGCGGTCTCCACTGTTGATTCTGGCTTTCAGGAGTTGCAGTGGTTTCGAAATAGTATGGCGGGCTTGTCCCATATAAGTCGGATTGAAAAACATCTTTTTGGATAGTGATATGATAGCCAGATACTGGAATAGTATAGGCTATATAAATGACATCACGCTACGACCCACGGGATCGGAACAGTAACCAAAGACGCGGGTAATGATAACAACGCGAATGAAATCACGAGCAGAAGCTAGTCTAGATATAAGTTTGTTAATTTAAATAAGTATCACTTCAACATCTCTATCGAACACATTAATCCGAAACTAGAATATCACGTAAAACATGATCCTGATTCAAATTGAAAAGGTCGTTGTAATAAACTAATGAAGAGTTACGTTGAAGTGTCAAAAGCTATA
This sequence comes from Caradrina clavipalpis, assembly GCA_932526535.1. Lineage (NCBI taxonomy): Eukaryota > Metazoa > Arthropoda > Insecta > Lepidoptera > Noctuidae > Caradrina > Caradrina clavipalpis. Next base: position 8,259,138 of record OW052103.1, read on the forward strand.
TTATATTGTTAACTGACGGTGGACGCCGCTAATTAGAATATCAATCACAAGGCTCCCCTTCATATCGCTCAATTAATCACAGCCTGTCCTTATACACGTTTATTTAATATTGTTCAGGGTACGCTGTAAAGGTTAGTTCGTTTATTGCTTTACTAGGTCGCCTGTTATACTATCATGTTTTTCGATATGATCGGTAATTTTGTTTGCAATTTTGGTGTCGGCAATAAGTTTTAATTTAGAGGAAGAGTTGGTTTTAAACAGTTTTAATATTTCAAACACTTTGGCACTTAGACACTTTTGGCCCAACTTGAGAATTGAACACAGGACCACACGCTCAGTGAACTGATGGGCCAGTCAAAGGGAGCAGAAGGAAAGGAAGTGATGAGACGAATATTATGAAGAAGCGCAATAACTATATGAAAGGTCAAATCAAGTAGCCATTTAAGTTTCACCAGCAACTGGGTACCATAGAATAGAATATTTATTTATTTGATTTATAGCGCCCTGGAACAAAAAAACGATTTGTCCGCCACTGTGTGCTAGGGGCCCCTCTGCGACGTAGTAGCGACACACGTATTTATTAATAAATTCCAGTAGAATCCTATACCTATCTCCTCATAACATCAAAGTGGACTAACCTTCCCCCAATCTCCGTAGTACCACGTAGGTTTACAATCAGCTGAACAGTCTTGCTCATGCGCCGGTCTTGGCTCGTGACACGCTGAGTCTTTCAGATGTCTTCCAGTACCACCGATGCAAAGGATACCCCGGACTTGCTTGCCTCGGCAGGGAGATGAGCAAGGGGACCATTCACCTAGCATTGGAAGAAAAATTATAAAGTGGAAGTCAAAACATTTATTTGAATTAGACCATTTACAGGCACTTTTGAATTGTCAAGAAGTTATACTGCATAAACTTGAAGCTCCAGGGACACTCTTTTCAATTTGGATTTTATAAAATCTTGGTTTTGTCATCTGAATTATGAATCCTACTACTGGATAGATGGATGTTTGTCACTCTTTCACGCTTGAATGGCTAAAAGGAGTAGGCTGAAATTTAGCACTCACATAGTATTACTGATTAAGTTTAACATAATATAGAACAGCTTGTGTTCGAATAGGATAATTTCAGAAGCAATTTATTTATAATTTGAAATATTCATGTATTTAATTGTCACTATGCATAGGTTTTTTTCTTAAGACGGGAAATCTTCAAATAACTTCCCCCGCCCTGGGCGGGGCAGGAAGGAGTGCCAGACTTTTACTGACTAAAACCCGTCTATGTTCCTTCATGTGCCCTTTGCGTTCCGGGGGCGCGGTATCTCTTTCGATCAACCCGCAGCCCCGGCACGCATACGTTCATAGTACAAACGAAAGACATTTGTAAGACAATAGTAGATATAATACAGGCAACAGGTTTGCAGCCAGTTTTAAATTGAATTGTCAGACTGAAATTGGAATGGAGAGAGACAACCTCATAGAGTAACAAAGTTGCATTTGTAATCTCGACGCTATTACATTCAAATATATAAATATAATAACGTTTCCTCTATAATACAAGAAGATAAAATTAAGTTGTTATAAATCATCACAGTAGTTGACATTTACCTCAGTGTAATATGTATCTTTACCTTCTTATGGGCATCTAGTAATATGTTTTGCAATTAGCTAGCAACGTTTAGTAGTTTACCCATAACCAGAGATCAGATACGATACTCCTCAATATAAATTGATATCTGAATAGATACTTTGTGATCAACAACTTCAATTGCTCATGTACCTATTATTGTAAGACGTTCACACGGTCACAAGACGAGTATCGATTCTCGCTCTTAAAGAATCCTTAATGCAAAGAAATTCATATCAACATTATTATTGTCTTTCAACAAAGTTTTATTGAATTTCATAATGTTTATTTATTTAGCTGCTTGCCATATTTGGAAGCCAATATCTCGCAAACCTGGAACCATTTCTTTTTTATTGGATGGCAAGCATACCAAAAGCGTTCCACCCAGCGTTAAGTAATTACCTCTGCCTATTAGACATCTGCAATAATAGACGCCATCAAAGAAAATATTAGAAATATCTCATGTGCTTGTAATTGCACCTGATTAGACTCGCCAAAAAAATAAGTAATGAACTATTTATTTACCCGTAAACCACTGTCCATCTTGTGGTTCGCACTCAGTGATCGGCCTGCAATAACGAGAGGTTTCTGGTACGTTCTTGGGAGAGCATCCTGAAGGGTCGGCACAGCTGGCTCCTCGGCTTTGGACTCCACCGCCTACGCACCATCCTACGCACTGTTAACAATCTTACTGATTAGAATCTCATCACCATCATTATTGACATTCTTATTCCATATACTTCGAAGTCCCCCGCTCCGTTTTTTTTTTCCTTTTGCTATTTTTGGTCATCTGTATTTCTGTAATAATATTCTTCAAACCAACTTCGGTTACGGCGGCCAATCTCAATGGAGACTAAACATGTACACTGGGGATATATTATAGTGCACCAGTGTCTGCGTAAACACACATACAATCTCTCTTCCCTCAGTCCAAAATCTGAGAGATCAGGTGCACATAAAAACAGCTTTACACGATTTCCGAGGTACAGGGTTAGCACACCACCACCTTCCGAACTCAGGGCTGCTAGCGAAGAACTCGTAATGGAATAACCTAATAACACTTTTTACCCTACCAAGGAATCAAACCAAAATGATTTCTGTACGTCTTCTACCAATTAGGCTTTTGGTTTGCTCACACTCCTATCGACTCTTGGAAACCAATTAGTAGTCTATATAATGAATTTATAGCAGAACCAAAACGTTTCATTGTTTGTTTTTCTTAGCTCTCTTTCTCCATCTAAAAATTGTAAATGAGAAAAAGGTTCAGCTCAAACTATTAATTTGCATTGAACTCTATAGTTACTGTTTCATTCATCTATGTGTATAGTCCTTCCTCATTTTGATTATGCAGAGCATCAATTAAGTCTGTCAGTTTCACTTTAAAGCTAGGAACGTAAATAAATACTGATCTAAAGATCACAATGGCCGTCTGGTAGCGATCTCTTAGTGAATGAGCGAATGAGTATCGCACAAAGCTTGTTTATTTTTTCAAAGCTTAACTATTTTAGCATCCAATGTAAACATTGTTATTTGAAGATAATGGGTTCTTCATTGAAACTAAATCTAAAAATGTTACACTAAATCAAACAAAGGATAATGATGCAACTAAAATCGACTGTTAGATGAAAAAGCGTTAAATTGTTTTGGTTTAGTGATTCATTGAAGACTTTTTCTTGAATAATTTGAGCGCTCGAAAACAGGGATAGGTGACGTGGCTCAAAAGGTTGCCCAACTTAAAACGGACTAGGCAAGAAAATGTCTGCCGTATAACATGCTAGGCAAACTGTGGGCACAGGTAACACAAAGCTGGTGCCCGAAGACAGTGAGTCAGGGTCACGGCAGGCCACGAAGGAGATGGCGGAATAAACTGGATGGATTCCTTGAAAACTGGAGCGTTGACACGCAGATATGAAGGATAGAAGGATTGGGGAGAACAAGCTTAAAAAATTGAGTGAACCGTATGTTTCGGCACTGAGAGATTCAAATTCAATTCATTTGTTAGCATAAAGTAATATTTCACTAATAATAATGATTTACGAGTAAAATCAATATTATCATTTGAATAAGCAAATCTGACATGCTCTTATCTGCGCCATAAATCAGAAACTACCTCCATGCGTGTGATGTCTTACTCAATGCATTGTTGCAATATTTCCACCATGTTATTTCTATTTAGCAAGAACAGCACTTACGAAGCAAAAAATAGAACAACAAATAAATCATGATGCACTTAGGTAATGACTTTGACCATTTGGAAGCCCAAAAGAAAATACAGCGTTTGTTTATTTTGAGTAACGGGTATTTGGAATTGCACTTCGATACCGATGTTCAATATTCGAAATTTTAATTTTGGAAATGGCTTGCCACTTGCTTTTGTTTTTTTTTCGACTGTGCTACGCGAGTTTATAACAGCCGGGTCCTATTATTGGGAAGAATTTGAGCCAGTGTAGATTTTTAATGGGTCTCGACTTTATTGAATTTTATTTGTTTTATGTGTGTATTGTTCATGTAACTGTTTCAATGGTGGAGTAATTCAATATTACTTAACAGAATTCTAGACTTCTGTGCTTGTTTTTCTTTTTCGGTTATTATTTTAAAGTTTACTTTTTACGACGTCGGGTTTTTTGATTTTATAATTTCAAATTTTCTGGCTAGATTATGGTTTTTAGCTGCTGGAATAATGTGAAAGATAAATGTTGAAATCCACCTGCTACAAGACACAAATTCATTCATTAATTCTGTGCAATGATCCCAAAAAAAGAAGAAACTTCTATGAATACATTTCGCGACAACTCTAACGTAACTAAGTTATTTAACTTTGAAACTCAACAATGACACAGTTAGCATGTTTAAAATTTTAAATAAAAAGTGTTAAAAGTTTTTTAACTTAATCTTTTTATCACTCCTTTGTGTAGCTTCAGCCAGACACGTTATTTTAAGTGACTACCCACTATGGAGCTCAATGTGAATTGTGAAAACTTTTTATAAACCCATTATTTTCCAAATCTTTAAAAAAAAATATAACATACTTTTAATATAAACTGCATAATATATTCAGCGTAACGTGCGACCAGCTTGTGACCAAAATACTTAGGTGTTTTTCAGGTTCCCTTTCCACACTACATACATTTTTGATTGAATTCTCTCTATAATCACGCATCACAGTCATCATCACCTCATCATCATCTTCATCCTCCTTTTTGTTCTATTCTTTTTGTGGTTAAATCCTCATGGAGTGCCTCAGCCTCAGGGAAGGCGAAAGGGTGTGTTTACTTCTACTGACCAAATCCCCACGGTGTTCTTCCAACTACTATTAGCCGAGGAACGGGTGTCGCTCTGAGCGTTCTACCGCACCCCATACCTAATTCTCCAAAGAAAGGTGGAATAAAAGTAAGATACAACACACTAACCTCTGACCAATCAGTGGACAGCCATCCAGCGTTACCACTAAAAGTATATTCAGGACCAACGTCTACCGCCGTATTATTGACTGCCACCGTATACACAGGACCTTCTCTGAAGGTATCAGTGTGTTCCTGAGGTCTCGCCACACGTTTGGATGAGATCCGCCTGACTTCACTGCCGGAAAACCTGTCGCAGTCCGGAATATCACACTTTTCTGATGTCGGGGGCTTTGCATGTGGGCATCGTTGGTCGGGGACCTAAAAACAAAGTTTTATTACAATCACCTAGTTACTTATTTGTCAGTCAACAAGTATGAAGGTCACCATTAGTTTTCAAAGTCTAGGCTGCTTGCTACTGTCTACTTTTTGCCCGATCCAAGAAATGAACTCTGAACCCCACGCTTAGGAGTCTTGCTTACAACCACGTGATCAACGAAGCACTCTAAAGTATAGAAGTTGATGATACCTTAATGATCCCTCTGGAATGGTCCTGCACACATCCAACAATCCTGGTCTTAGTAGCTGGTCCACATTTGGGGCACAAGGACCAGGAAGCAGCTCTCCAGCGAGGAGGACAGGGTACACCGGCACACTTGCGCCGACGCGGCATCGGCGCGTTACCTGAGCAGTGCGCTGCTGCCACTTCACGGTTGTTGTGGATTGCTTCCACGCAACGGTACTTGCCCAACTGTAAAGGATTTTTGTATCAGCTCAAAATGTCCCAAAAGCGACTTTGATACTCGTCTTTTCTAGAAAAATGACACAAAGCAGATTTCAGACCCTTCATCTGTGTCTAGTGCTCACTATAGCGATGTAAGTCACAACTCAGCCGTGTTAAGCAAGAACTAGAATGTCAATCAAAACGACAAGAGACTTGTCATAAATAATTTAATTGGTCGTAATTTTACTGAGAAACTTTGAAACAAATACAATGGAAAGTACTAAGATTCGAAGAAAAAGCAACATCACATTACCAATTGCCCCGAAATACGGTCCGCTATCAAACAGTGCTAGTCATAAAGCATTGCTACAGATTGATTTCAATTAGGTATTTATCGGTCAGACTGACTAGACGCCTTATTGTCCGATTGGCAGCATGTAGGCCAAAGTTACTGTGTCTAGTGTATTTTATCGCCAGGCCAATATTTCTCTAGAGATCACGAGAATAAGTTCCATAAATCTACTGTAAATTACTACTTACTTGAATACCTCCACCACAGCTCCTGGTGCATTGAGAATATGAGAGTATCATCCATATATACTTTTTATTCCGAATCACAACATCTGTATTCAAATCATCTTCAACACTGTCGCTCATATCTGGATCTCTAGGTGATGGGGGGACATTTTTTCGAGATGTAACATCGTAACTATGTTGTCTTCGAAGATGCCTAGAAGCTGATCTAGACCTAGGTGTTATTACAGGAAAGTCGAATTTCGTTACAGCTTCACCGTCTGCTTCACCGGGTAGTGATTCCGTGAAATACTCATATTTTACACTCGGATTTGGTTGCGTATAAAGTATCTGGAAATTAAAGATACGTTTTATTTCTTTTCAATTTGCTGCAGTAATAGATTATTGAATAGTTTATGGTAGTAATAAATAGTTATTCGTTAGCGGTATTGCTACGTTGTTCAGAGTTGTTAATAGATAAAATATATGATCTATTGTTTATGTTATCTGAATTGATATGGTTTAATGTTTTCCGAACTTAGGTCAGTCGGAGCAAAGACAACATGGTTAGGTGGGGATTCAGTAGGTAATAGTAGTGACTTAAGCTGTTTGTGCGGTACAGCACATACGATGGCCCACCGTACATCGCGCCCTGCGTGCCCTAACAGCTGCACGCAGAAAGATTTAATGGCTGCCATCGACAACGCAGTCAAAGTGGCCAAATTCTGGGCCGCAACAATACAAGGTGTTAGGGAAAACGAGGGACTTACTTTGAGGAAGTGCAGTACTCATGAAAATGTACAACTGTTACTAAAGGACCGACCGGAAAAACGCGAAAAAAGAATAAACTGCTCCATACATTTATGTACGCATAACTCAACAATATGTAAGGCCCCTAGCACACGGCCTATTTTAAACGCGCAGATGACGCGCGTTTCATATGTTTGACCGAGTAGGTGTAGCATTTTTGTATGGAACGGCTAGAGCTACTCGGCCAAACACGCGTCGTGTGAGCGTTTAAAATACGTCGTGTACGAATTTTTTTCTCAATTCTAAGTTTGATTTCATACTGATAGTGGTTTATTTTCATTAGCACTGCACTCTCTCAAAATACGTCCCTTGTTTAAACTAACACCTTTTATAATACCTACATTATAGTTTGCCATCGAACCCTAAGATGATATAGTTTTTGAAGATACAATTACCATGATGTCGATGGGGTGGTGTATGGGGCCGTGCGCGACGATGTTGTCCAGTGAGTTCTTCCGAGTGTACACAAAGCTGGCTCCAGCAGCATCGTACTTGCCCGGTACCGACACAGCGAATTCGCCGTTTATTATGTACGAGCCGTTGGAGATCTTCAGAGCTGTAAGAGTATCCGATGTCAAAGTCTCATTCACGACTAAGTTGTATGTTTGCTACATTACCCTTGGTCATCATCATCATCTGCTTAACCTTTTCCCAACTATGTTGGGATCGGCTTCTAGTCTAACCGAATGCAGCTGAATACCAGTGTTTTACATGGAGCGACTGCCTCTCTGACCTCCACAACCCAGTTACACGAGACCAACAGAGCGGTACCCTTAATGTGATTGAAAATTAATTAATAGCCTGATGCTCTGTATAGATTGCCCAATATTATTATGTATTACTAGGCTGGACATGTGTTTTCTTTCAGAAAAAAAAAACCAATTGATTTCACATCATATTAAAAGCCGAAGCGAAGTCATATTCATTATAGGCACCAAATAAAGTGGGCGTTGGTAGGTACCTACAGTAGACGATCTCAAATGATTTACAGACCACTCAGTCTACAATACTGATTGATAAGTGACCAACCTCACGGCCCATTAGACTTTATCAAAGGACTATTCAGTTAGTATTGTGGTATTGTAAATAAAATGTCTGAGGAAATAGGTAACCGCCATTCATCAGTTGTACAATTTTTTCAACAACTTTGTGATTAATCACTCAGACCAGTCGAACCCAAACATTTTGGGTTCGACTGGTCTGAGTGATTTAAAATCAACAACGTTTTCTATATAAATTAAATGAGATCATTATAGCTAATAGTTACACCTGTTTTGCACAACAGCAGACTGCGGACCTGATGCCTTACCGATTTCGGGTAAGGCACGTATAACTTTAATCTTGGAATTCCCAGATCATAATGATCTTCAACACGCTTTTTGCTTAATCATATTCTTAATCTTTATTTGTGATAATTAAATTATATCAGCCTATTATTGCCCGACTGCAGGGCAAAGGCTTATTCCCACACAGAGAAGGCACTCGACGAACATCGATCACCATGCTTACTCAGGGTCAATTGGCGATTTCGGACTTATGTTATGTGCAGGTTTCCTTACGATGTTTTCCTTCACCGATGTCAGTGATGTCCAAGATAAACTTACAAAGTATATATGAAATAGAAACGGTCACATTGGTCGCCCGTGGCTGGTTGCTAACCTACAGCCTCGTGTATGAAAAGGCGCCTTATCCACTGGGCCAATACGACATTTTTGTCTTCATCTTTTACTCCTTTCTTTGTTATTTTACTCCTTTTCAATTATTCCTGTCAATAACTTATCTAATAAGTCTGACTTTGACTTTTTTTTACTTAATTTCTAATTCACATGTACTTTCTAAGTTTATCTTGGACATCACTGACATCGGTAACCCTTGAGGCCTGGGTGGCCCTTGATGCGGTTTAGAAACTCTGACACTAGGATGTGTGGGGTCGTTAGACCTTACTGCCCACACGATAAAGAAAAGACAAGACTATCTTATATACATACCTATATAGTTCTCGCTGGGCATGATTTCGGAGACGTTGAGTCTGCAAGCACCCCGAGGCACCGTGGTGACGTAGGAGTAGCCGAGCAGCAGACGCGGCCGGGAGAAGAGCCCCGACACCAGGCGCCGACCGCAGCGAAGCTCAAGTGTCGATGCTAACGATAACACACCCTCGCGACCCACAGCCTATGAACAAAATATATAATTGAATAAAATAATTGTCACACTGTGTGTGCTCTTATACAAAAACAGGGATATAAATTAGGCTGTGACTTTGGGTCGGTTAGCAGATCATAAAGTTAGACAAAAAATCTATATGAACTATGAAAATCTATAATGGATGAATTATTTTTAAAGAAAGTAAAGTGTTTTTTTTTTAATCTCGGAGACTAAAACTGTTTGTTAATTCAAACATAAAAACAATGTGCTTCCAGAACATAAACATAAAGCGCACTATTTTCAAGTTGGACGTGTGAAGGCGTCCAACCAGTCTCCGAAATTAAAAAGCACACTTTAGCTAGTCTTTTTCGGAAACTTGTATCTCACAGCCTATCGGGAAAGTTGCTGATGACAACATTGTTAACAAAAGAGGGAATACAGCAGTAGTCCAAAATTCATTTCTAAATAAGAATTAATTTTAAACGAGGGCATATATATGTACGGCTACAGGTGAAGTAATCGCAGATGTACCTACACTTTATATCGATGACATTAAAGTCACGATTCACATGACTGAATTACTTATTCAGGATAGCAACTCAAGATTAACAAATCATCTATGTATACAGGTCAGACCTTTTTTATCAGATGCAGAGCGTATAGTGTCGAATGGGTTAATAAAGAGGAAGACTGGATTGTTTGTCATTATGAAGTTACAATGTACAGTACGACCGACGTATTATGGCGATCCTGAAGATAGCGGTTTGGCTGCGCAATGGATCTTTTTTGAACAAAATTGACTACTGCTCAACTAATCGGCTAACTTTGAGATCGCTAAGATACATTGACCGTAATGCAAAGAAAAGGGTGGTTTTTGTAGAGTTTTGCAATCCAAAACGCAATAATTATAACGTATTCAAATAATGTTAATGACTATGAAATTGGCTTTATTTAATAGATAATTTTATGCAGTTTGTGTTTAAATATAATTTTGGGCATTTAAGCGCCACGGCTAGCTCCAATGGTTACATGTCGGCCAGAATGTTACCAATGGAGAGCACTACAGAACCATGATCGCTGACTTCTTCGTACCTCACTTGGAAGCCTTGATGTGTGTGAACTTTAGTTTCAACAAAATGACGCAACATGCCAAACCTCCAAAAAAAAACACCATTTATTTGTGTTTTGTCATCAACCTGTCCACGAACAACTAAACTATTTAAATTAGACGACGGTCATTGTAATCTCGATCGTAAGACAAGTAGAAACAAAGTAATTTGCTTGAGCTTTTAGACCGAGATACCCAGTGAAGACAATCGTAATACAATGGTTCATGATCGTAATGGCTCGCTCTACGATGCATTGTTCACTAGTGTCCCCAACACTCAATTTCTTTTTGTACACTCCACATAGGAGATTGGTATACACGGAAGAAATAACATCTTTAGCTCGCTTGTTTACGACCTTTTTTTTTTCGGACAACGGACCGATATTTTCGCCGGATTTGCGGTGGTGTATGGTTTATATACCCACTATTGTGTATGCCTACTAAATATTTTTTTAAAAGGAATGAAGTCGATCGCGGTGTGTATCTGAAAACTTTTACCCTCTTCCTAACAAACATGGAAGGAATAAGAAAAGAATAACCATTTACGTTTTCATAGGTGTCAACTTGGAATAACTTTATTTTGTGTTTATTAGTAACAGGGATTGAGTTCAACCTATTATCAAGAGATTAAAATTTGATTGGTTGTTGTTATTTCAGCTAAGAGAGGATCAGAGTATTCGATTTATTTATTACGTGTTGATTGGCTTTTCGGGACCGTGTTTTAGGAAAAGGATGCAAAAATTTGGCTACTGAGCATTTGCAACTGAGTACCTACAAAACTGAAGTGTGGTCATACATCTTCTTTGTTGACTATACATACATTGTATGCTAACAAGCGATTTACGATGTTGATTAGAAATTCTAAGGAACTGATTGGAAAGTCTTTGTTAGATGAAAATATTGTACTTACTAATAGGTTCTATCTTATCATTGCCTTTTTTTCAATACCTACGTCTCAAACCTATGGTAATATAATAATAGATTGAAAATCACACAGCAATGAATAATTTATATCCAAAATTACGCACCCACAATACGACCCACCATCACTTTTTAACTAAAAAAAAATGGTAATAGTACCAATGTTTTTTTATTAATTTTAGAAAACTGGGACTTTTGATGTTGGTTCCTTGTGACAAAACTAGCCTTAATATTTATCATACCAAGAAAATCTACCCATGGATTCTATGTTATGCTGACGTCTAGTGGGATAGTACCCATCTCTACAAAGTACGCTACGATACGCTTAGATCTATTAAACGGATTTAAATGCAGTTTTCATCAATACGAGTAGATAGCGTCATTAAAGTGAAACGTTTATATGTATTTATATATATACCATCACGCCTGTAATCCCCGAAGGGTTAGGCAGAGGTGTACTAATGTACACCCACAGTGCGCCGGTATATTTAGGTCCCATGTAATAGGGGGCGAGCCCATTGCCATTATCCGGGCACAAATCCAAACTCCGAGCTGCTACTGAGAATTTCATAGAAAATCCCAATAACACTTTTTGCTCGACCTGGGAATCGAACCCAGGACCTCTAGCGTAGCAGTCACGCTTAGGACCACAAGGCCAACGAGGCAGTTTATTTAGTTAATTATAAAACATCACGCTACGATTAACGGGAGCGGAACAGTAACCAAAGACGTAACTGAACGCCGGTCACACTGCGGCGTGTGTAGCTAGTTTTCAATACCAAAAAGATATACAAAAATACAGACTGCAGTAAATTCCTCACTCGAACGGGTATTATCTACTTATTGGACGACATACTCCACTGCGTATTCACGCAAAGTGCCCATTTTAGCACCCAGACCTATACAATACTCCTAAATGCTTCAAACCACTTACTGGTAAACTGTCTTTATTAACATTTTATCGCGTAAAGGGATCTTATGAATCTATATTCTTTATTTTTAGCTTCACACACTTTATATAACTTAATTATGTTTCTTTCGATATAAGATAAGTACTCATTATGCAAGTATTGTACGTGCTATATTTATTTGTACTGACATTACTTCAATACACAACTGTATACTCTTGTGTGAGTAGGTACGTCAGCCATTCCATATACTTTGACCGCGTAGGTATTGTTCCGTACCCAAAGGCGCCAAACAAACCCCTTTGCTCTTCCACCTGTCTGTCTGTCCCTCTATCACAGAAATCTTTAAAAATATATAGACACTTGAAATTTTCTCAGAGTGTGTATTACTATGACCGAAAATTAAAGGTGGTCTCCATACACAAGTAATGAGGCATGGTGTTTTTTGGTCGATCTTAATATTATATGATGGTACGGGACCTTTTATGTGCAAGTCGCAATCAAGAAAAATGTCAACACTTGCGGCCTTTCATCGTGTGTATTTATGTCCCTTTTAATCGATTCCAAATTCACTCGAATCGATTACGATTCTAAATAAACTCAATGAGCAACAAATCTTCATGGGGTATCTGTTCCCGCCTACGTTTTGTTCTTATACGTACGTTGGCTTGCACCCAAACCAATGCAAGGTAATTGAGCACTCAACAAATTTATGTTAATACAGCATGAAAGGTCCAACGCTAATGACAGTTATAGCCCCTTAAGTCTTTGTCACAGATAACTTGGCTACAAAACGTTGGTTTCCTTAATGTCATACTCAAAGATGTCCTTTAAAAGCTTCGTTTGTGGTTTTATTTGCTGTTAATGCTTTTATGTATGCCTTTATACGAAACTAAGTGGACGTTGAATATACCTGTTTATGTCAAAGCGGCGCCAATTTGCGAATAATCGTAAAATAAAGAATTTAATCCGTTCAAGTGTAAATCGGATTAGCACATTATGAGTTCCGTACCACATGAGGTTTATGTATGAGTACCTCTATGATTTTTAACATTTATCCGCCCAACGAGAGCCTCCTTAGGTGTTGGTCGAGGCTCTTGGCTATTATGCCATTGGCTGTCACGGCTATCGTCACAATGTTTGCTGTATAATTTATTGTTATAGGTTGTTTTTATCTACCAATTATGGTTCATGAGATACAGACAGCCTGTTGTCAGACAGTCAGTCGGCGGGGGCTTAGGAATAGGGTCCCGTTGGCACCCTTTAGATACGAAACTCTAAAAAATTAGAGCACCCGATGCTCACTAAAGTGATCTGATAATAAAATAAAATCTTGCATCTAAATAACAGAACAGATTGTAAATCGTAATTAAATCGAGACGCATACCAAAACAATTTGACAGCTCATGTTATTTTAATTTCAAGAAACATTGATAAATAATTAATCGGTTTTTAAAACATGAGTCCCATTAATAAATGGTGATCACAATAATACCACGGACATTAATCAGCAAATACTTAGTGTATGGTTATTATAAATCATTTGAAGTGGTAATTGAAAACGTCCGCTAATAGACTATTAATTAGGATTAAGCGCGAGTTAACGATTCACCTGTCAGTGAGCGGTAACAGTCGGCTTTGAACTGCGTTTTATGCGCTTCACTGATTATTGAAGGAGTTACCTCATTGATACAAACAATTGACGAGCACAACAAACATCTGAGCATCAGACTACGCGTGTTTTATTTAACAAAACATAATAACAATTCCCCCTCCTTTCTCGTTGGCCTAGAGGTCTTGGGTTCGATTCGCAGGTCCACCAATGTGTTATTGGATTTTTCTATGAAATTCTCAGTAGCAGCTCGGAGTTAGGATTTGTGTCAGATTAATGGGTATAGCCTCGCCCGCTGTTGCATGGGGCCTAAACATACCGGCGAACTGTGGGTGTACTGTGGTACACTTCTGCCTATCCCTTCGGGGAATATAGGCGTGATTGTATGTGTGTGACAAACATCTTCGCACCTAACTACGTTGCGTTGTGTTTGTTTAAAAAGTTATTATAAAAACATTTCACGCAATTCAGTAACAACACAGTGGTATTAATTACTCACGAATGAAGTGTAAACGGTGGAGGATTCACAGTAGATTGACTAATGACGCGTGGGCGGAACGATCTTGACTTTTCTCACTAAACAAATGCCCGATGCCACAGAATGCGACAAGTCAAATAACACAGTTCACAACTTTACATAATAAAAGCGGCGAGACCATAAACTGTCCACGTAATTGGTCAGAAAACTTTAATTGGCCATAATGTGTTCTTATAAATCAATTAATACACAAGCTCCTTTCTTGGACTGCACTGATTATAATCTTGACTTCTCGACTTGCCCATTGAACTGTATCATTTATAAAGTTTACTCACAAATGTAATAAACATCGCATGGCGGCTTGTGGGCTGTCGTATTAGTGTGTTTGTTCACGTTAATTAAGGTAATCCATCATGATATATGGCTCTGGTTTACTGCTAATCTAATAATTTTGCGTCACTGGATGTAGGACTAGGTTAGTAAACAAAAAAATGTTTAGGTAAACAGTTTAGGTACTTACGAAGGCGAGGAGGATGAAAAGTAGGCCGGAAGGAGGCAGCATGGTGTGTTCTCTTCGATGTACGCACGATTAGTTCTTAGATAACTTCAATATTCACACGAGGATAATCTTTCTGTCACACTTGATGGGTATAATAACTATCAATGACACATGTTGAATTGAAATTCAAAACTTCATTAATTTACTGAGCAACAAACGATTTGATGCATAATTTTCAGACGACACATGGTCGGTTTACAGTGTACCTACCTAACATTTAACTTATTGGTTACGTAATTAAAATTAGCCGGCTTTATAATTTTACGACTAGTAAAATAGCTAATGTATGTCAACGGTCTGTTATATGTACACTAATAAAACATAAAGTCATATGAATCAGATGTAATAGGATAATTATTTTGATAATAAAGCTCCGCAAACAAAGTTCTCAATGTTACTGTTTATTTTGGATTTAAGACGGGATTATCTCACTTACGTCAGTGTATAAAAGGTCCACATTTAAATAAACTACAACGTCAAAATACTTATTAAACCAAAACATACGTAAATTAAATGGAACATAACAATTCGCATTATAAATTAAATTAATATCCATGAAGGTTAAGCCGAGGGGAGACGAGCCAAAAGTCACCCAGATATTTAAATAAAGTAATTATTATTTGCTTCTGGTAATGATTACTTTATTGTTAGTTGTACACGCTGGCAAGAGTTACGGCCGCTTTGATCTCGCTACGTGAATTGAATTGAATTTTAAACGAGTATTTAGCCAAATCCTCGTTGATATCTTTATACGATGGCTTTGAGTAAAACCCGCCACACAGCGCAACGCCCTGCATTCGCTTCAACATTATTACTTATTTGCATTCGTCATAACTCTCTGTATTTAAAATTTGCATAAGTCGGATTGTGCATTTTCCTGTATTTCAAGATAATACCATTATATTCATAGGAACATTTACATTCATGAATTTTATTCACATTTATATTTATCCGTGGAACATTGCGCGACAATTTTGATCTTTAGCATAGATTGTATTTAGAAGAGGAGATTATTAGCAGATACAATCTTAATACGATTACAGGTAAGCAACTGAGGCAGACGCAACTAGAAATTCTAGAAATAGTATTATTGCTTTTGCCTCGTACTTAAGGGAGATGGGAGGATTACTTTTGCACCTTATCTGATTATAGAATACATGCATCGTTTTACACGGTATTAAAGATAGCGAAACAACATCTTGCCTACCTGTAATGTAAAAAAAATTAACTCTCCAGACCGATTCCGGCCACGGCGGCTAATCTTAATGCAGACTAGCCTCGTTCGCAGGAGATATTATAGTGCTGTGTTTGCGCAAACACAGGTGCACTCGCTCTTCCCTAACTCTCATAGCCCGATGGGACGGCAATCCGACACGCCCGGAGAGAGATCAGGCGCAGGACCAACGGCTTTACGTGCTCTCCGAGGCACGGGGGTGTCACACCACCAACTTCCAAACTCCGGGCAGCTACTGAGAAATTCCTAATGGAAAAACCCAATAACACTTTTTGCCCGACCTGGGAATCGAACCCGGGACCCCTTGCTCAGCAGTCGCGCTTGCGACCACGAGACCAACGGGGCAGTCAACTTGCCTACCTACCTCATGTATGTATGTTTTTGATAGAACATATTCCGGCTTATAAGTGGTCCAAGTGTTCGAGTTTTATAAGTTTCCCATGTATACGGAACACGGTACATATTAAACCAGTATCGCCGGGATCGTAAAGCAGCCGGTGGCTTGGCGCCAAGCTTTCGCGCTGCCTTTCATGAAGGTAACTGTGAACAACGTGCATTTTATACTAAATTTTACTACAATACGGTCACTGGCTCAGCGATGCCATCTATCAAATCTAATGTATCACTGCACACTGTTGCAACTGGACTCTCTCTACTAGGTTACTTTCTAGGAACATTTATGAATAGGCACTTTAGAGTGGAGAATTCAGTCAACTTCCTAAGGTTCGTCACACTTAACGATTAAAAGAAAAGAGAAATTAAAATTATTTAGGAATTTATTAATTAAACGTACTAAAGGTGCCCGACTTTCATGCACGGGACTGTGGGTTTGTGGCAGACTCGGGAAAGTACTAATGTGACTTTTCCATTTCATATGTATTTTCTAAGTTCATTTTGGACATTACTGACAACGGTGAAGGAAAACATCGTGGGGGAACCTGGATTTATATTAAACTAGCTTCTGCCCGCGACTTCGTCCGCGTCACAGTTGATGTGTTATCCTACGGGTACCGTACATTTTCCCGGGATAAAAAGTAGCCTATGTGTTATTCCAGACTATAATCTATCTTTGTGCCAAATTTCATCCAGATCCATTCAGCCGTTTAAGCGTGAAAGAGTAACAAACATCCATACATCCATACTTACAAACTTTCGCCTTTATAATATTAGTAGGATAAGTAGGATATAAAAAAGTCTAAAATCGCCAACCCACGTTAAACAAGCGAAGTGATCAACACTCGTGCCTTTTCTATTGAAAAGAGTCATTTGTTCTGTAGTGGGACAATAATTGGCTGGTATATTTATTTAGGGAAAGATAAAAACATTACTAATGGCTGCTCACTTTATGAATCACTTTTTCAGTTCGACAGTAAGTATTTAGCGAAACAAAATCTTTCTCATACCCCACAAAAGGACAGTGGACTACTGATAGCAATCTGTCTAGGTAACACGTTGACAGCTGTTGCCCCGAAAATCAACGCCTTAACCTACCAAATGAACACTTCCAAGTCTTAATCAGAGTCGTAACAATGCAGTCATTAAAACGGTTACATAAGTCTCCTGCCATATTAAAATGTGGGTCACATTTTGTTGCAATATGACATTAGGAACGAAAAATGCATTCGACATGAAACCGCAGCAGATGTTTCAAATTTTTGTCGATTAATTAAAAATAATGATTCCTTGTATTGATTTATTGTCTTTTAAAATGTTAGAAAAGTGATCATGTAGGTACGATCACAATATTGGTATTACAATTAATGTAACTTTAATTTCTTTATTTGTAGCACTTAGTATGTTTAGTAGAACTTTGAATTACTTTGACCTATTAATTTGATTACATTTTCTAAATGAGCAAGTATGGAGCTTCTTGCCCGTTCTTCTCCAAACTAAACTACCTTTTTTTATTATTTCGTTATGGTCTAATTGAAATAAACGATTGACTTTGACGTTGAGTTTGATTGGTATTCAAGCTTTAGCCTACAACAATACGACTTCCTAGAATTAAATCATGTTTTCAGGTTTTATCTGCACAAGTGTATTATTGCGTCAGAACACCAGTGTAGAATGCACTTGAGTGACCTTGAATTAAGATTTAATCGGTTTTTGCTGCTGTACACATGATGCCAATTTTATCTATGAGCAACATGTGAGTTCATCGTTGCAGAAAATATTATTCTTTATGAACCTGAATCATCGTGTAATAGGATAAGGTTAAGAGCTCTGACGTCAGAACTACAGGACATTTCCAATTGAATACGAACACGATACAAAGATATAGTTAGTTGCCTTCAGTAAAACTGAAATATGTATTGCATGTCTATCAGTATCTATACTACATTATAAAGAGGATAGATGTTTTTTTGTTTGTTTTCCCCACGTTTTCCCCGAAAAAGCTACGAAAATACTGAACCGATAGAAAAAAAAAACCATATACATATAGCTACATTATTCCTGAGTAACGTAGGCTTTATTACATCAAGCAACGACACACGGGAGCGGAGTAGGAACCGAAGACGCCACTGAAAAAAGCCACGCAGACGAATTCGCGGGAGGAAGCTAGTTTATAATAATTTACCAAATAGTCTTATCTTTAGAAATACTCTTTAGACTTTTGTTATTTAAAACTATTATAATGTTAAGGACTATTTGGAAGATAAGTCGATAGAACCGATAAATTAATTGACAGTAGCTAGAACAGTGAATATATTTGCACGCCAAATATGGCAGTACACTCTGAGACAAATTAATTGTAACACCTTATGTACCGTGTTCTAGCAAATCAATATTTTTAATTTGATTAGCTTTGATTTGTAAAATGTAAGTGTTCCCAATTTATTCCATCGACAAATAGAAACAAATTAACCATAGATCAGGGAACGCCATCCTATCTATGGTCAACGTATTTTTATTTTAAAGTCGTTTAACTTTTTATTGTCAGTGACATGTTTTAAGGCTATAAATCTAGTGGGACAGTGTCCCTATTTAACCCCGATTTGGTCGCGTGTCGCCACTAAATATTTCAATTATTGTTATAATGATATTTGTCGAGCTGACGGCCACCATAAAATAGAACCACAGATAGTTAAGATAAATGGTTTTTTTTAGGGTTCCGTACCCAGAGGATAAAACGGGACCCTATTACTAAGTCTCCACTGTCCGTCCGTCTGTCACCAGGCGTGTCTCATGAACCGTGATACTCGTAGTAAGACAGTTGACATTTCCACAGATTATTTATTTATGTACCCGCTATAACAACGAATACTAAAAAACAAAATAAAATAAATATTTAAGGGGCTCCCATTCCCATTACAACAAACGCAATTTTTTTGTTGTATTTATAGATACGTAACCGGTACGGAACCCGAGTCCGAGTCGCACTGAGCCGGCTATATTTTCTGTTTGCATTCTGACCATTTAAACTTTTAAATTGAACTAATCTGTATGCCCTTAGATATAAAAAAGGTTTTATATAAAATCATTGTGGAATGACAAAGATATTAAGTCTCGAGGTAACAGTGTCAATTTATCATATTTTTACGACCGAACAACCATAAACCTTCTACATTCATACCGATGTATATTTTAACTAATAAATTAAATTATACGAACGATTTATTGCCATTCAATTATGTATAAAGTCATGTTATTTCGGTTCAGAACTAGAAACTGTTTAAGACCACACTTTTTTATTTTTACAAATTTTATACCAGCCAATAATCGGCGGGCATTTGCCCTGGCCAATGCCTCTTCTCACATAGAAAAGACACGAGTACTGATCACCACGCCTGCACAAAGCGAATTGACAATTTTATTTTAAACCTCATCATCTGCTTAACCTTTTCCGAACTATGTTGGGGTCGGTTTCCAAACTTATTTCAAACTTATGTTAATTAAAAGTCCTAGTTTCATCACGATGTTTTCCTTCACTGATATAAGTGACGTCCAAGATAAACTAAGAAAGTACATGTGAAAATATAATAAAAAGCCACATTGGTACTTGCCTGTGCCCGGGTGCGAAACCACTGCCTCGTTGATAGGCTTGAATAGTTATGTAGTTAGGCTATCACAACATTAAAACAAAATTGCATAAAAATGTTTGTAGTTCAATATTATTTAATACATAACATTACTAATTGTTAGTGTGTCACTTACTTCACAGCTAACAATGGTGCAGTTAATATTTAATAACATTATGACACAAATGTGCCACAAAGACAGGCGTGAAAGCCGTTCAATTTTACTACCTAACAAATGCATGTGTATAATTTACGTTAACACTGTATAAACAATCAGTATTTACGTCATGTCAACATTGGCGAGTGTCCAGACACTAAACATAACAAGTAATGGATGCATCATCAGATTTGACGAGTATCGCCATTCAATGACATTATACAGCGTGTCTGAAATCATGCCACTATATATTTTTTTACTGTAAAACACTAGCTAGATAGCAAAGAAAAAATCACGAATAAAATAAAATGAAACGCCAAAGTGTATCGACGAGAAAATGATCTTTTTTTAAGAAACACTCTGTATTAACATGCATTTACCTTTTAACGCGTGCAAAGAGAACTGGGAGCTAAGTAAAGGCTGTCATTGGCTACACATAAAGCTTTTAGTTTGTTATAAATATGTCAGCGACAAAATAATATACTACAGTGATCTTTTGCTTCTAAGAATTAGATTTCTTGAATTTAGAGCTAGTTGCTGAATCTCCTGGATTAAACTAATTCTAGATTTATAGTAACCGGCAGTCTTGAAATCACATGGATTATTTACCTATGAGAAATAGACAACCATTATCCTACTTTTGACCTGGTGTAATATTGGTAGTCTATCTATAATAAGCTCCGTTATTTAACTAGAAATACATATAAAGTAATTTAGACTAATAACCAGTTTAAAAAAATACCTATAAGCGCTAATCTCCATAACTAATGGTATGATTTTGAAAATGCTTTTTCTCGCTTTCCGCTTTTGCTTTTTTTTATAGAAAGCTACATTATTCTCGATTTTGGATGGATGGATGTTTGTTATTCAATCACGCATGGATGAAAATTGGCACAGAGAGATTGAAATACTGCTACTTTTTATCCCGAAAAATGTGCGTGCTAATATCAACGGGCAGAAGCTAGTAGACTATTCATATTTTGTTACAAAAAATATTGGGATCCGTAAGATCGCAAAAGAAGTCGCGCGCAAAAGCTACTTGCAAATATTCAAGGCCCTCCTTAACGATGGAAGCTGTATAACTCTTCATGACCACAATAAACTATGGTCACAGAACATAAACCAAAGTACTATTGACATGTTAATAGCGGCACCATTACAAATTTCAGAGAATAACAATGATGATGAATAGCAATAATTACGTCCGAAATAAAGATGTCCTCTGTCTATGAGGAGGCAGGAGCCATCCTCTAGGGTTGGCAGGAACTGTGACATTGCATACATGTAAATTGACATTGGAATTGCAAAAAATATTACTTATATCGAGATTTAGGAGAGAACCCAGGAACTAACCATTTTTTTTAAAGAGAGCTTTGATGTATTTGAGTGAAGGGCAACTAGATTCAATATTATTTATTTTTTTTATTTTGTAATTGACGTTTGTGTCTTTTAATACCTAGTCTAATTAAAATAAATGATTTAAAATCGACTTGATTTTGAACCCAGTTTGAGAGCCAGAGGCAATTTGACCCTAATGCCTGTACAGCCTTTAAAGGATGGGAAATCATTAAATGACTCTTTCCGCTCATGAGCGTTTATCGTGGAAAAACTATTATGGATGCCCTCCGTCTTCATCTGGGGTAAACGGAATTATGTCGGATTTTTACCAACTATAACCCCACGGTTCTTCCCATTACCATAATTCGGGAGCCCGGTTCTCGCTTAACGCAAGATCCGCGCCCCCGAATGAATATTGCCAGCCCTAAAGCAGATGGTAATCGACCTTGTAGTAACCCCAATTCGTTGATCACTGATGAAGCTTTTATAGTGGTCGCTTAATCATTTCTTAATGAAAAATTAACACAAGCAGTGTCGCGGATGACGCGGCCAAAAATTGTTGTCGATCAGACGAAGAGATCAACGGTCTGTCGCCGACTCTAATTAATGTACCCCATTGTTAATATAGAACGGAATTGAAGGGATTCCTTTGGATTTACAGTCGTGTATTGATGATTAAATGGTTGATTTTTGCTTAATCGTATTCACGTTTTAGGTGCTTATTAAACTCACTTCGCATTTATTACACTGAGTGGTAAACAAACACTTACACGTTTTTGTAATTGGTTAAATCTCAATCGGAATTAAACCGTATTTAGATTTGGTTAACGACTATTTTACTTTAGAACGATTTTAGCTAATCTCTCTGAGTCACAATATTGAAGAGTTCTGCTTTTTTTGTATAAATGTAGAATGTTCCTGACTCAAAGAGTTACTACACTCGAATCTGTTACGTACAAACGTTAAATTTTATTTACCTAATCCTAAATTGCATCTAAAACTTCACAGAAAAGTAAAAAAAGGAAAACAGGAAGACGTAAATAAATAGTTACCAAATAGTAAGATGCATTGCATTTAGTGCAGTCTCATGTTACAACCAACATACCGAACGATCGACGTAAATTAGCCACAATCCGATTTCGCCTCAACCAAATTTGGAAACTAGGTAACAGGTTTTTTATGTACAAGTTTACTGGGTAACGTTAATTTATCTTGTCCTTTGATGTTTGTTTGTAACACGGGAGCTACTGATAAGATAAGGCATCCAAAGAATACGGGACTTTCCAGTTGCAGTCCACTCAACAACAATTTTGACAGCCATCAAATTAACATGGGATTGTCATTGACCGATGCGCGGCGGTTACATCACTTAACTGAGAATATAATTGTAGACGATAAGAGATATTAACGGAAATTAAATTATTCGCTTCAAAGCAAACGCTAATACGGATGGATGATTTTGTGAAAGCTTCGGCGCCGGTAAATTAATATTTGATTATAGCGTAAGATATCTTAAATTCTATGTTTAAGTTTTTTAAGGTTGATTTTTGTTACTCAGAGTTAAAAAAACGTCGTGAAAAAAAATGCATCTCGTTGCACATTTTAACCAAAAATATATATATACCCATCCAAAAACACACTTTCAGTTCCTAAACCACAACAGCACTTCAGTTACTATTAAAAATAAAACTTTTTAATTTTTAAAAATCGAACGCAACATGCACGAGTTTTCCCGGCAGATATGCGTACGCGCAGCTGTAAGTCGCGCGCAAGCCGCGTCGCCGTGCACTACTGACGCGTAAAGCACGCGTCGCGCGCCGCATTCATATGTGGAAAATCGACAAACTGACAAAGTGGTCATTCCCGTCACATACCGAGAACACTCACACATCTAACAATTGTGTCTCACGAGACAAATTACGCATAAACCAAACAAACACTCCATGTTATGTATTATTAAGAAACAAAGAAAATGTTAATTAACAATACCACTTATTCATTAATAAAAACAATAATGTTCAATCAATGATTTGGGAATTTTAGATTCGAAACATACCAAAATATGAATCAATATTAACAGTACGTATATTAGGTTTACAAAACATAAATTTTAACAGACAGTGAACAGTGGTCTGCCCGCCATACAGACCGTTTGCGTACTACTAAATGTGATTACAATATTAATCAAATCAAGTAATTAATCAGGCCTCCATTAAAGGTAAGGTGTTAATGATCAATTTCGTTTAAACTGCAGATTTTGTAATGCAATGATTTTGTATGCAACTTCGTTTCTTTTGACAATGGGTAGAAGTGTCACCGTAACGAAAACTTGTACCATGGATTCAGTACATAATTCTAGACGTCCAAGAAATCAAATTGCTCGTCGCTTGTTTCAGAAAAGACAACCGTGTAAAAGAAAATAGTTATCTATTTTGACTTACACGGTCAAAATATTTGGAACTGGTGTTTTTTTTCCTCATAGACCACCTTCTGCACGAGACTTCGTCCAAAAAAACCAAAAAAAAAAAACCTTTTCTTCTTTACAATTTTAGTATAGTAGACTAAATCCATGGTTACAAAATTTCGTTACATTTTCCCTTCAACCCCGTAGAATTTGGTTACAATCATCGAAGAAAACTGCAACAACTTTATGTCCGTGAATATCTCGTTGTGTCACTAACTTTACTCTAATGCATCGGACGTCATGGCTTCAGAGATTCAATTTCTTAAAGCTTGCGCCGAATGTAATGATTTATTCAATTGATCAACATTATTGGAGCTGTGAATCTAACACGTATCTATTCTATTGATTAAAAAAGACTTTCTTCTTTTTAAAAGAAGAAAAGAGAAGAAAAGAAATTTTCCTTTTTTTTTCAATAAGCTCTACATACCTACATACATCATCATCATCTTCCTGCCCTTATCCCATATTACTTGGGGAAGCGCAACACTTTTTCTTCTTTCATACCGTCCTGTCAACCGTCATGCTATCACTGACTCCTTTCATTATTTCATTATTTCCTTTTATTATATCATTCTTCACACAATCCATCCATCTTTTCATTGGTCTCCCTCTTCCTCTCCATCCATCCTACATACATATCATTTAATACCCTAGGAAACCTGGAATCAAGTCTTGAAAAAAAACTTAACCTGCTCCAGTGAACTGCTAAACACAGGTCTCTCCTAAGTTGCTAACCTCAATTTGAACCTTGTCATCTTAGTTATGACATGATTATTGATATTAGCTTAAGAAGACTCTCAGCGCACACCATACAAGAGAGTCCTGTCATATTTTAGTCAATAAGTAAATAATTAAGCTCGATGCAAACTCATGAGGAAACCTTTTTTTTAAGGATAAAAAGTTATCAATTTACTTCTTCCTCTCTTAGTGGAGCGGAAGGGAGTGTCAAACTCGTACTGACTAAAACCCATCCATTCATCCAACATAGGTCCTCCTAATGCCCTGGATGGAGTCCCTGGCTCTGGCCTAGTCAGTGCTCTGAAGAGTTACAGTGGCCCTGAAACGCAAAGGGCTAATGCTCTTTGCGTTCCAGGGCCACTGTAACTCTTTCGAACAAATTCCGTAACCCTGGCCTGGCATCGTAAAGAAACCTGGACTTACAGTTCTCTATATGAGAAGAGGCCTTTGCCCTGCAATGAGACAATAATAGGCTTTTTTTTATAGATGGGAAATCATCAAATAACTTCCCCCGCCCTGGGCGAGACGGGTGGGAGTGTCAGACTTTTACTGACTAAAACCCATCTATGTTCCTTCATGTGCCCTTTGCGTTCCGGGGGCGCGGTATCTCTTTCGAACAACCCGCAGCTCCGGCAGGCATCGGCCCTTAGTGGCCCCTTCCAAGTTTACTGATATCTCTTTGAGGCGCGCGTGGAACACGAACGCGCCGTCGACACGGTCTGTCGTTAGTTAGTTAACGTACGGACGGTGAGCAACCCATTGCTCACCATCCACAGACCCGCGTCTACGGTGGCCGGGAGTCGTCTCGTGGCGCCCGACGCCCGGAGCGTCTCCCGCGGACAATAATACGCTGGGATTATTATCATCAAACGATTGAGACTTCGAAAGCCACGTTCCGCAAATACTCATTCATATATCCTAATACAAAAGTGTCCGTCATAAAATCAAATGCGCGAAACTACAACTACACCGCCTATTACGACGTTGTTCAAACATGTTTATTAAGAACGTATATTGTCCATTCTACATGACACCTAAGACTTATTTTACATGTATCTGTTTAAAGGTGCTTTTCCACTAAAGATGTGCTATGCTACATTGCTATGGATGCATTTGATATGAACCAATCATATACATTGGTGCACATAGCTCAGCACTGGTTGAAACGGATTCAACTAAGATATGGTCTTTTTATATTGAAAGATGCATGTTATGGATGTGTGCTTTGGATGCGTGATATGGATGGTCGCGAGTGGTGTAGCTATGCTCGCTGCTTCCCTACTATCGATACATCGCATAGCTCGAGCTGCAAATCTTCCTCCCGCAGCCACTGTGTGGCGGCGCATCTTCATAGCACATCTTACTCGCTCCGCTAAATAGCTTAGTATCAGTAGAAATGGTTATAGTTTCATAGCTTACCTATTACATCCTCGCAGCATAGCTGCGTAGCACATCTCTGGTGGAAAAGCAGCCTAAGGGCCTATGCACACCACGTTTTTTAAACGCGGCGTTGATGCGCGTTTTCCAAAAGTGCGTCCACAGCGCGGTTTTCTCTCCACATTGCAGTATGATTTTGTCTGATTCGCGTACGGCTGAACGGCGCATTTAAAAAACGTGGTGTGCACAGGCCCTAAGGATCAATTTGGAGTGATCATGATCATAAATTCATATTCATGTGCATAAACTGTTAACGTATTTTATATCCATGTCTGCTGTCTCGTAAAACCTAGAGCATGCTAGATAGGTCATTCATGATTTGACATCAATTATGGATAGTAATTATTGTACCATTTTGCGTTATTTATGGGACATTGCTATTATTGCATGGGGATGGAATTAACATGGATAATTAAACCTGTATCTATACAAATATATATTAAATAAATCGTCTGTTTGTAGTATCATAATATCAGCTTTCGAACCAATTAATAGCTGTAAATTATTTTTTTAGTTCTAAATTACAAGGTACCTACTTTCACGAAAAAAAAAAAAAAAAGTTGTATTTCTGTTTATTTTTTTATATGCTCTAAAACAGGTAGACCGATTTTACCAGACTTTCACAAGTAGCTAATATTATAATTATTTATTTTATTTTATTTTAGAAAAAAGTTAGGTATCGCTCAAAAAAAAAACGCCCCACAGACAACATATGTGCACAAGAACGAAGTCACCCATTGAATAAGCTACTTTATAATAATGTCTAAATCTAAAATATTATGTAGGTATGTACAGTGTATTTAATTTACATGTCGAATTTGGTAAACAAACAATGTACAAAATCGGGATTTTAACATCAATCACACAGTTTAAGTTAGATATGCACGCCTTTGAGTTAGTTATGCACGCATGCATCTTAGTACCTATTGTATTTATATTTCTACCTATTTATTTACTCTTTATGGTACTCATTTTTTTCTTAAAATAAAAATCTTAGTACGTCGTGTTTGTTTACCAAATAAGACGGCAGAATTCAAACAAATATCATATTTCAGAAAGGTAATAATTATTAAAGCAGTAAAAGTATGTCAGGATCGTAGGGGTGGTGTTCCATGGTGGAAAAGCCATGGTCCTATCATAGGTTGTGCGCTAGCCCGCTTGAGCCGTGGGTTTGATTCCTAGGTCTGACTAAGTGCGGTTTTCCCATATGGAAACTTTTCAGTAGCAGCTCATTATGGTAAGATGGTCCTATCTGCAGTCTTGCATTGCCATCGATCTATGCTAGCGAGGCAAACTCGAGTGCACCTGTATTAGCTCACACACTTGTCTTGTCTATTACAATATTTCCTGCGTACTTGGTTAGTCTCCATTGAAATTGGCCTCTGTGATCAAAATTCAGCCACGGTTTATATTGTTATGGACCTATACATACAATCACGCCTGTATTCCCCGAAGTGTTAGGCAGAGGTGTACACCCACAATTCGCCCGTATGTTTTAGGTCCCATGTAATAGAGGGCGAGCCTATTGCCATCAACCGGGCACAAATCCTAACTCCGAGCTGCTACTGAGAATTTCATAGAAAAACCCAATAACACTTTTTGGTAATCAATCCCAAGACCTGTAGCGTAGCAGACGCGCTTAGGACCACTAGGCTACCGAGGCAGTTATGTAGTTATAGTCTATAGTAGAATAGAAATAATAAGTCAGCTGTAATAAGTAAGTATAGCAAACCGTACCTACTACTAACGGAATACTACATTATATTGTTATTTATAGTGGATCATAAAATGGCTAATTCAGTCATTGACATAGATTCTGGGTTAGTGGAATGGTACAGCATTATTTCATAGCAGTTTATTTATATGCGTATATACAAATGGAGTCAGATAACTCTGGTTTTATCGTAAAATTCGTGAACAGATTGCTTACCGTTCATGACCTTTCGCATTTACGGTAGGTAGTCCATAATAGGCCATTAGAGTACCTAATTTAAATTCTTGAATTTATAAACAAACCAATCATAACTATGATACCTACGGTCATCATCATCATCATAACAGCCTCAGCCCAGTGCTGGACATAGGTCCCCCCATAGATTTCCAAAAGGTATAACACGGTAGGCACAATAATTAAACGAAGACAAAATTTAAAAAAAGCAGTTTATTTTAACCCGGATATCCTATCTGTAGAGCAAGTCAATTAAAGTCAATTAAATTTGCAAATAATTGACGTCACAATACCCTATCGACGTACAAATTCTATGAGGGAATCGCGTTTTGACAGCTCATGTTAATAAAATTGATAGATAGTGTTTACACCAATATTAATAATGATGCCAAAAATATGGATTAACCTACTCATTTTATAATATGAAAAAATACTTGTTGTATCATTGAATATAGTTCCTCTTCTTACAGTTTACTATGTACATAGTTTGCTATCTAAAACATTTATACAAGATTAAAGTGGCCTTAGCAATGATTCATGTTAATATTCAAGTCAATCCTGTTCATGTCTAAGATTTTATGTTTGTAGACAAAGTTCCTAATCCTCGGATTAATACGAATTCATATTGAGTCAACAAACTTCCAGTAAAACCTGTTTTAATTAAACATTTGCACACAAAATTGCCTGCATCAAAGTATTAAATAAAATCAAATATCATAAACAGCTCATAATACTTGCATTACCGTTAATAAATAAGAGATTACTAGTTCTACTCATTTGAATAACTTAAATACCACGTTTCTAGGAATAACTGTCAGTGGTGCTGCAATTATATATCTATTACAAGTGTTATCTTGAGGCTAAATGCTCAAATGATTGACGGTTACCAACCGGTAATTAAGACGAATATAAATGTGGAAACATTTGAGCTGCATCATTTGCAAAGTGTCAAAGTAATGCCTCGTGGTACTAATTAGCCTGTTGGAGTACGTCTAGAGTATTCCAATCATGTCATACTGTCTTGTATCAGCCGGAGGCTTGCTACGTAAAAGGGGATGGAATGCATGGAAATCCCTGCGCTTGCGTCGCACCTATTCTACACAAACTCCTGTTAACCTCATTGTTTGCGTGTAGGTGTCTCAATGGTTCGTTATATTCGAACTAAAAGCGGCAATATATTGCTCGTTTTGTATAGCTTTTATCTACATTGCTATAAATAGAAGCATTATCGCAGACATTATTAATTTTAAGAAGCTTTACACGGTACATTCCGGAAGCCTATTGTTGTGCGAATATTACTTTAGTTGGTCTATTATGTTCGTAATGATAGCGATATTATAACTGGTAACATAATTTAATTCAGTTTTCAATGGAGCATGTATACCACTATAGTAACGGAGAGCATAATTTTAAAATAATGTATACATACTCACAAAAAATTGAATGTATTTCAAAGTCAAGTCAAGTCAATTCATTAATTTCAAAAAGACCGTTTTCAGCACTTATGAACGTCAATTAAAAGATAAAAAAAAAATGTTTTCCATTCCAAAAGGCATTTTTGAACATAAATATTCAAAAAAGTTAAGGCACTCTTTCACTTACAAGTGTTTTTTTTTTCAACCTTACTGCTATTATGATTTTACATTGGCCTACCCATTCTGTTCATTAAGATATTATTTACATACTACCTACATACACTATTTTATGTTTAACAGCGTGTCGGAATAGGAAACTGTCTCGCAGCCCGGGGCGCAGTAGGTGCCTAATCGCTGATCTCTCGCATACCAACTGGCGCCGCCGGCTTCCGTCACTCGACCGACAGCTTTACTAGCGCACTAGACTGCTGACCGACACACGAAAGTATTAGGTACTAGTAAACAAATTAGGGAAAATTATAAAATTGGATCTACCTTTGATAGTCTGTAAAAGACGACCAATAACCTGATTAAATGGTCTTTATTTTAAGTACATAGATCGTCTTCACTTTTATATAATTATAAAAAATAGGTCTTAAGCGAGATTGCTACGCTAGAGGTCTTGGGTTCGATTCCCAGGTCTAGCAGTGTTATTGGGTTTTTCTATGAAATTTACAGTAGCAGCTCGGTGTTAGGATTTGTGCCCGGTTAATGGCAATAGGCTCGCCCCCTAATACATGGGACCTAAACATACCGGCGGACTGTGGGTGTACATTCTTAGGAAAATCATAGGTGATACCTACTGTATTTAAACAAAGTGAAAATTGTTGACAAAACACCTGTATAAAGTGCACTATGTACTATTCTGTCACTTGTTTATATAATATAGGTACGTATTATTCTTTGTCTTTTGTTATAGTTATCTATGTTTAATAAATCCATTATTATCAAAACTAATATAAGGTTCTATTTTGAGCTACGCTGCAAGTGCAGTAACCGCGAGTAGTCAACAGCAGCAGTATTACTGTTTGGTAAGTATCTCTATGAAATGAGTACCAACTTACTGCATTTGTAGGCTGCAGTTGCAAATAGAAGCGTTTTTTCTTTAAGCATTTTGCGTTTTTTTTTAAGACGGGAAAGTTCAAACTCTTCATCTCTGGATGATGCAGAACGGAATGTCAGACTCTTACTAACTAAAACCCATCCGTGTTCCTCCTAATGCCCTATGCGTTCCCGGGGCTGTGGTGACTCTTTTGAACAAATTCTGGAAAAACGTCAGCGTATCTCGGAATAGTAGGTACCTTTAATTATAAAATCGAGCTTTTCGATCAATAGAGTTTATACATAATTTTATTGTTACATTTACCTACAGCTAATAACAATACCGCCCACTAATTAGAAACGATTGATTAAGCCCAATAAATTCCGTACTCAATACAACAAATCTCAATCAACCATTTCACAATTACAGTAGTTTATAATGTTGTAAAATATAACTGAACTCATAAAACCTATTAATTGTAATTACGTTAATGACTGCAAATTCCGGACATGCACGAATAAAGCTCTCGACTTCATACACGACAGCGCTAAGTAAAACTTGCAACTTGGGCCCGCCTGCACCAAAAACATAACCCAAAGTTACTCGCTAACAAGAGGTTAAATTGCAAATTTTTTAAAGTCAAAGTAGACCATCAGTAATAGTACACCATTGAAAAGGCACTTTCGAAAATCATTTACAAGAAAAAAACTATTAAAGGTAAATTAAATAATATTATAAATGCGAAAGTGACGTGTTTATTTGTTATTGACAGCTTAACTACTGAATTGATTTTGATGGATGCAAACTACAAATAAGTTTGAACCTCAAGACAGGACATTGCTGCGTTCGCATTAACCGACATCGACGCATACAAAGTCGCGGGGTAAGTAGTACTTTATAATATAACCTCGTGTTAGCAACACGTAGTTAAGTTTGTGGTGCAAACGGGCCGCAACTATTATTAAAGGTTTTAATCATGCCGGCAGAGGTGTTAATAGTATTTATTTGTAGCTTCTCTTTATATTTTATGACCTCTCTAGGCAATATTGTGCGCGGCTCTATTGTGCCTATAATCGAAAGCTCTTTCATGAATCTCAGTAAATGTCAATAATTGAGCTTTTACTAGTCATAAGCTTCGCTAATTTTTATGTGTGAGGCCCGCTTGTGCCAGGTACAGTTACCTTATTAACTACTAGTTAGTAGTTAGTTAACATAGGCCCGTTATGTACTTATCACACTTTGTAATTTTGCCTGGTGTTGAACTCTGGTTTTAATTATTAAGAGTCTGCCTGGTTTGACTGTTCTTTGTCGAAAAGAAATATGAGACGGACTACTATGCCTTCTAGAACGTGTAAAACAATAATTGTTGATGCTTCCTGCACGGCACGCGACGGTGTTGGTCGGTGACGAAACGGTCTAGTGGGCATAGTCTCATACATTTCAATCCAAAGAATATTTTTTTGCCTGACACTTTCCTTATGCGGCCAGGTATAGTAGGCTGAAGTAGGCAGACTTTTGGCGCAAGCGTTCGTTCCTAAGAATATACGACAATGTTACCGCTTGCTAGAAACTATTTATTAATTTGACTTAAATTTACACCAGACCAGTCGACCTATTATTTGGCAGGATCTAGCTCTTTTCTACAGGTACTGCTTTCTTTTCGTGTTTAAGGCAGAGCGTTGAAGACAGCCCAGTCTCATCCCCTATTCAAACTAAAACACCACTGGAGAATTGTGGGTGTTTGAATACTTCCCACCACCTAACACTCTAGAGGATACCTCTCCACGAATTTCAGAAAATGATGCCTATATTAGCGTGTAATCAATCCGCGTCTTATTAAACTGAGGCCTAGTGGCAATGACATGATTACATGATTGTTCCAGCTAGACAACGACAGGAGGGCAAAGTACCAAATGTAAACTACCACAATGAACAACCGCCACACGAATCATTATCACGTAATAAACGATACACTAAATAATTTACGATTACGACGTCCTTGTGCCACAGTGTTGCAGCGATTGAATAGTTTATAGAGTAGTGGCAGACGGCACCCGTTCGTTCAATACTCAATAGACAATTCATCTAGCTTTATTGCGCGCGAATAATACCACCTATGTGTGCCAAACATACAAACGTTACATAGTCTGCGAAATTGGCGTTTCTATGTATTCCTAGCAGGGGCGGATCCATATATAGGCTTTTTGGGCTGCAGCCCTGGGCCCCGCTAATTGATAGGGCCCCTCAGCTCCCATCCAGGCCTGACTGCAATAACAATCTTAGTACACTACTGCCATAATGGACTATTATTGTCCTAATTTATCTTCTACTATATAAAAATAAGTCGGGTTTTCCTTCCTGACGCTATAACTCCAGAACGCACGAACCGATTTCCACGGCTTTGCATTCGTTGGAAAGGTCTCGGGCTCCGTGAGGTTTATAGCAAAGAAGGTAGGTAGGTATGTAGGTAGGTAGGTTACGGTAGGTAGGTAGGGTAGGTATGTAAGTAGGTAGGTCGGTATGTAGGTAGGTAGGTAGGTAGGTATATAGGTAGGTAGGTAGGTAGGGTAGGTACCTAGGGGTAGAGTGGGTAGGTAGAGTAAGTATGTGGGTAGGTAGGGTAAATAAGTAGGTAGGTAGGTGGGGCACTTTCAGAGCAGAACAACGTCTGCCGGGCCCGCTAGTTTGTTATAGATACCGTTTACAAAAATATAGTGTTTAATTTTTTGACAAAATGGCAGTTAGTTTGATTAGTTGGGTGGGGCCCCCAAGTAGTGTTAACCCAGGGCCCCACAAATTCACGATCCGCCTCTGATTCCTAGGGCTTACGTCACAACTCTGAATGCACCTTACAATGCCATGTTCATATTCGAAGTGGATTGACAAACTGAGCGGAACTAAACAAGCTGTACTCTGTTTTGTATGACGTCGAATCCTAAATATAGTAGTTACCCATCTGGTTTGCCCGTGACCTTAGACTGGACTTAGGAATAGTTTTATTGATGGAATGGCAATAAACTTGAAAAATAAATGATTTCATAGCAAAATTCAGCACATATCTACCTATTTCTGTAGGTATCTAAAGCTTCGCTTCCTAATAGATACAATAGGTATAAATATTATGTACCACTGTTGTAAGGAAACATTGAGATTCCTAGCAGTATAAACTCAGTGCTAAACTAGGTACTAATATTATTAGATAATATTGTCCAGGCCTATTTCGGTCACGGTAAACAATCTCAATGGAGACTAGCCAAATACGCAGGAGATATTCCAGTGTATAAGTGTGTGTCCAAACACAGATGCGCTTTTACCTAACCCTCATAGTCCGATGGGCAGCAATCCGACATAACCGAGGCTTGTAAACTTCGCTACTAAGAAATTCCTAACCGAAAAATCTATTTACACCTTTTGCCCGACCTGGTAACCGAACCCACACTCAACAGTCACGCAATGACCACTAGACCGTTATGGCCACAGAAATATAAAAAACAATGACAGTCAAAAATATTATAAGCGTGTGAGGGCAATGCTGTAAGTCATAGTTTTCCAATCACCCATCGGCCTTGCGAAAATCTAAGGAAATCAAACAGGTCGTCTATTTTAAAGCTAAACCATGACGAAATCAGATAATTGCAAGCTTTATACTCATGTCTACGCCATGAACGTGGTCTGCATAAAAATATGATAAAATTGGTCGGTTCGACAATTTGCATTCATAATGCTACAACTAAAGTCTTAAAAGGATCAAGCAAGCGTAGTGTTTAGAAAATTGAAATTGTACCTGGAATTATGGAAAGGAAAACTTGATCAGTTTTAGCTTAGAATTTAGATTTGAACAAGTGAAATATGTACTTAGTTTCGTAAAATTAATGATCATAATTATCAAGACAGATAACGACATCCGTAACACGTCACAACACCCAACTGAC
This sequence comes from Caradrina clavipalpis, assembly GCA_932526535.1. NCBI lineage: Eukaryota > Metazoa > Arthropoda > Insecta > Lepidoptera > Noctuidae > Caradrina > Caradrina clavipalpis. The sequence goes on from OW052103.1 coordinate 8,293,607, forward strand.
AACAACGTCAATCCAAGGACATTGACTGGTATTGCCGTTGCAAAGAGTGGATCTGGACGCTGTTGCCATCATTATGATAACCAGACTAAATATTTAAAATCCAAGGGCTATTCAAAAGAAGCAAGTATCGGTACTATTAAGGATCTTGTTTAGAAAACATTCCGAAAAAAGTGTGAACATCGGAAAACTTAGTCATTTTTAGCTGGCAATCCGACAAAGGGAAGCGTTTTAGAAACTTCTTCTTTTTATACTGCTGTTCTAACAGCTCCATAAATAATGCCAGTGGTAGCGCATACCTTTTCTAGTAGATCTGTAGGAACACTAGAGATTGCCCCAAAGCTAATCCTGCAGTTAATCACACCTGTTTTGATCTCTAACTACAATAGCGGCGATCATAATTGATCAACCACAGCCTCACAAATCCAATAAAAAAAAGACCTGTAATAAGACTTACCTTGCAAGCTCCCTGTATACATATCGCACGATATCCTTGTTGGGTGCAGGGAGTTCCATCAGCCACCAGCGATAAGGAGGCGTAGAAGTGCTGCCCCAGAGGTCGGCAGTTTAACGTGCATGGTGCATTACCTGGACAAAAAATGAACATCCATGTTTATCTTGGACATCACTGACATCGGTGAAGAAAGTCATCGTGAGGAAACTTGGACTTATAAATAATGTAAGTCCGAAATGGCCAATCCACTTTGAGCAAGCGTGGTGGTCAATGCTTGTGCCTTCTCTGTACGAGAAGAGGCCTTTACCCTGCAGTGGGACAATAATAGGCTGGTATTATTTTATATGATCTCTCTCTCCGCGTAATAAGTAGTGGGAGAAAGCTGCCCTACCCAAACAGGACAAAATTTTCCATCCATTCGATATTGGTACTCGAAACATTTTTGGTTTCAACTCTTAGCACCTAATGGTATCAGTGAGGAACACTGCCCATAGTAAGTATGATAAAGGAGAAAAGCTGTTATCAAACCTTACACTAATGAAGACCACTCATCAAACTTGGCAATGATCATAACACTGGCACTGATAGGCCTGGCCTGGCCTAAAAGCTTTCACTATCGGTTAAAACAATAATTGAGAATTTGAGACCTTCATCTAAACAAATATACAAAATTGAAGTGTCTGTTTGTAATGTAAAAATAACAGCTTTTTACAAACCAAATATGTTTGTTTACGGTACCAACACGATTTTTTTTTCATTTTTCTATGTCTCTTTGTTCCCACTAATCTCGGAAATGGCTGGACCAATTTTATAAGGAGTAACTAAGACATATTTTATTTTAGAAAAATAAACAGGGTTCAGTGTAAAAAAGTCCCTGTGATAACCGACATTTACGCTAATGAATAATTCACAAGCATAACCTAGTTATTACAAAAATTGGGACTTTCCAAGCTATACAAACAAGACCCTCACTTCTTGATAGCATCAATGTAGGATACGATAATGACAGTGTTAGAAAACAAATGATGCAAACTACACACACATTGACAAGATTACCAGAACATACATCTATGAGACATTACAATTTATTAGGAGTCGTGGACAATTCAATTTTATTGCGGATACAATACATAAAACATACAACACTTCTGACAGATTATTGGCGAGCAAATTGACAGAACAAGCGTATCAAATGCGCAGACAAGCGATGTAATAACTTAGATTAGCTGTCGACACACAATTAGTATGTTCTCTTTTTATTGTCACGTCTGTTATGTTCTTGCAAATTGTTGTTTTTTATTTGTATTGAGTCGTAAAAAAGTATAGTAAATCCTACTACCTATTCTATTAATATTATAAATGGCTAAGAAAAATACTCAATCACGCTAGAATGGTCGAACAGTACGTCGATTCTGTAAAATTCAGACATCAACTCGCATCTCACGTCGCTTTTCAATGACATCAAATATTCAATCAAATTCAAATGACATTGTTTTATTTGGCACTTTGAAGTGCGAAGTGAGCGTCGAAGTGACGGTGGAATTACCGTATAGAATGCCAATGCAGATCTGGATGAAATTTGCCACAGAGATAGACTAAACCCTGAAATAGCACGTAGGATACTTTTTATCCTAGAAAAATGCACAGTTCCCGTGCGAAAATAGTCAACTCTAATATTATAAGCTACTATTACGCAGGCGAAGCCGCGGGCAGAAGCTAGTATGAAACAAAATTATAAAAACTAGGTGCCAACATAAAAAAAATATGAAATTAAATTAAATAAAAGAAGTGCGGTGTGCATCTCAAAGTTGGACCAAATGGGAGTCTATCTCAGCATGTGTCAAGCAAATGCACCTGACGCTGATATTCTGCTAGTTCCTCGCAATAACATACGGACTTCGCGCAGACGAGATAAATTGGTAATCCAATAGGCAGGTACTGGTTTCATGCCGTGCGAAAAAACCATTCACTGCTTACAGATTATATAGATACGGGAAGATGGGAGCAAAAGGGGAGTGATGGGAACCAAACAGCTGAGGATGACGATGGTGGTAATGACGCACTGGGTTGCGTGAAAAGAATCTCTATAAACATAGAACGAGCTTGCATATTTCACAGATTAACTAAAGCACATGACTCTATAGTGTTGTATTTTACTTTAGCTAAAGCTAAGTAGATCAATACATACACGTAGATTTATCTACGAATATGTAAACTAACTGTCATACTAAAAAATCTGATAATAATGTACAGTCAGCAAAAGAGATAAGTAACCAGGGTCGCTTAATAAATTCAAAGTTTTTAAAAAACGAACAGAAGTTTTTAATGAATTTTGTTTTTATTAATGGACAATAAACAGTTTTTTAATTAAATTAAATTTTATTTAAAAACAACCACTGGTTTGAAAGAAATCTTCAACTATATTAGACGGTCCGGTTACTTATCTCTTTTGTTGACCGTACATACCATGCCATCAGGGAAGCAATTCTAAAAACTTTTAGAAACTATCGCAATCTAAACTCAAGTTCAATCTATCAAAATCGCTGAGATAAATATATTACGAGTACATTTTCAACGTCTTTAATAAGTAAAATTGGACTTCAGATATGCAGCAGCTTAAAAACCTTAATTTTATATTAGTTTTTTTCTTCATTTCGTGGATAAAGGGTCGTGATTTTATTGTTGGAGTTCCATAATAAATAAATTTAAAAAAACCATCACGCCTGTATTCCCCGAAGGGTTAGGCAGAGGTGTACCAATGTACACCCACAGTTCGCCGGTATATTTAGGTCCCACGTAATAGGGGGCGAGCCTATTGCCATTAACCGGGCACAAATCCAAACTCCGAGCTGCTACTGCGAATTTCATGGAAAAACCCAATAACACTTTTTGCTCGACCTGGGAATCGAACCCGGGACCCCTTGCACAGCAGTCGCACTTGCGACCACTAGACCAACGGGGCAGTAAATAAATCTACCTGAGAAAAATTCGCTTGTGGATATAAATCCTTCCGTACATTCCCGTAGTTGTGTTTACATTCATGAGGTGCGAACAGCTTAGCTCATACGTGTGTATGCACAATTTCATATTTACGTCATTCGCAATACTGAATGGTTTTGAAAATAAAGTCGTAACTCTATAGTATTGTATTACTCACAACTCTATCACTTACGTGAAAATATATTGTAGTGCATTAGGTGTACTAACTGCTTATTGGATAACTGTGATTTTCTCACATTCGCTTATTATGACTTCAGGGAAGAAAATTTTATGAGGGACATTTTAGAGTTTGGACATCCACCATTATGACTCTTGTCGAACTATAACTTTTATATTTATTGTTTATATACTTCATGATATTTGTTTATTTGCTTGAACACGTCTACCTACGGAACTCTCAGTCCGAATTTAAAAATTCTTTCACCAATAGAAAACAATGTTATCCCTGAGACCTATATTAATTAATTAATATCAATGAAATTCGGAAAAGTAAAATAATTCACACTGTCAAATTCATGAGCAAAAGCTGGTAAATAAAAATGGACTATTAACGAATGCTACAAACCATCGATATAAGGAATCCAAGTGTAGAATCTTCCACGAAAAGGTCTTCTATCGAACGCTGCACATTGCGCAGCTCTGCTACTCTTAGCTCCACCAGGACAGGGCTACAAGAAAACATAATACATCGTATTAAAAAGAACTCTATCATAAAGTGTTAAGGACTACAATAATAAGACATGATGATAGGTAGGATCGTAGTGTATGGCAGTGCGGTCAAATCTAATTTCTAATTCATGCTAGAACAGAGTTCATTTTCCTGTGTGTATAAAACTGGAGGGTTACGGGAACCTTTTGTTGTCTTCCTCAAATTATAATTATGGCGCGCTATATTTTACTGTAACCCACAATACCTCCCTAATCTTGTGGGTTCTTCAGGTTGAATCTAAATAAATTTATTTTCGCCAACGTGTCTTTGTGTCGTTCCCGGCACTCTATTTTGTACTCCATTAACTAAAAATACAGCTGTCGTAAAATAAACAACAATACTGAGGGTTCAAGATCCGAGGGTCTTCATACCTACGTCTTTTGAGTTTGACTGAAATTTTGATAAGAAATCGATATTAATATTACCAGCCCATTTTTGTCTCACAGCAGGGAGGGAAGGTAAGAATATTGATCACCACGCTTGGTCATGGCGGATCGGTGATTCCAGAATTACATTAATTAAGACCAGCTTTCCTCAAGATGTTTTCCTTCACCGATGTCAATGACGTCCAAAAGAAACTTAGAAAGCATATATGAATTTATTAAAAAGTCATATTGGTAATTGCCTGGTATTGAAATCGTAACCTCATGCACACGTGTGTGGTTCAGCCACAAGGCCATCGAGAAGAGAGATAGAAAAATATGTAGTTCAGAAGGCAATGCGTGCTTGATAGCTTCAATATTGGGTCCCTTTTAAGCTGCAAGGTACAAAGGTACCTTACTAACTTATGTCAGTCTGATGGCTGATCTTTCTCCTCCATATATTCTAATCAACCATTCTAATGACGTAAGTCTAGCGACACTGGGATCTCAACCCAAAAGTTTCCAAAAGCGAATCTTATCCTGAATTCTGTATCCCAAAAAACTGTAAGACACACACACATACAAAGAAAATAAAAAAAGGGTAGAAAAAAGGAAAGACAAATGGTTATGAACGTCCTATCATAATTCAAGTCAAGAACAGATTTCACGGATTACTCTGAGTGCCTGAACAGTCTTTTTCTCATCTGTGAAGATAAAGGTGACCCTTAAAGCCATACAGATGCTGACAACTTTTGGGCAAGATCGTATTCAGTTATTTTAGAGGTATTTACAACCATACTTAATGCATGTAAATGCATATATGGTTGAGGTGTATTTGTAAAAATACACCTCAACTAAATAATAACTGCGTCATTAGTCTAGTGGTCCTAAGCGCGACTGCTACGCTAGAGGTCTTGGGTTCGATTCCCAGGTCGAGCAAAGTGTTATTGGGATTTTCTATGAAATTCTCAGTAGAAGCTCGGAGTGCTTGGAGTAGGCTCACCCCCTATTACATGGCACCTACACATACCGGGTAACTGTGGCTGTACAATGGAACATCTCTGCTTAACCCCTCAAGGAATACAGGCGTGATTGTATGTATGTACTTACTTAAATACATACAAAATGTCGTATGCATCCATATCCATACGAAATGTTGTATGCCTCTCATATCCATATATGAGAGGCCTTAAACGCTTAAAATAAATGAAGCCATGAAACATAATATTAGCATAAATCTTTATATTACTTTAACCCCAAGCAGCTTAAACAGCAATAAATCGCAAAATTACTTATCACACAAAACAACAAATCATTCTTCTTCGTGTCCTTTGACCTTTGACAAACAACTTGTTCAGTGTCAAGTCATCAAACACTATAAAATCAACATTTATTACGTCAGGGTAAAAACGAATTGAATAGAACAATATACTAATGAAGAAAACATTTACGATATACTTGATCGTAAATTAGTATTCAGTTTTAATGTGCCTGAATTAAGTGCTACAGTAATAAAGGACTTTATTAGTGCAAAGCGGTCGAACAAATGATTGGTCATTCTCATTAAGTATAGTTTATTGCCGTATGAGCTAGGAATTAAAGGAAAGCTTTCTGTGCAAGGAACATAGTTCATTAGATGTGAATCAATTATAAGTTTTGTAAACAATTGTATGGTACAAAGTGGCTGGCAAAAGCTATTAAATTTAATAATAAATACGTTTTCGTAAAAATAGATATTATCATTTAAATAGACATGAAATAACACAATTCACTGCAGAATGCAGAATTTCAGGCAATACATAGGCGTGTTCATTTTATCTTAATTTTAGACCCATTTCGTATTTCCATTGATATTGTGCTCAGTAAACAGTAAAAAAGAAATAAAAAAAAATATACCATCACGCCTGTATTCCCTGAAGGGTTAGGCAGAGGTGTACCAATGTACACCCACAGTTCGCCGGTATATTTAGGTCCCATGTAATAAGGGGCGAGTCTATTGCCATTTTATCGGGCACAAATCCAAACTCCGAGCTGCTACTGAAAATTTCATAGAAAAACCCAATAATACTGTTTGCCCGACCTAGGAAGCCAATGCTGCCTGTGCTCAGTAATAAGGATTTAAATTTTGAAATGGCTCTTTTATTGCTGACTGTACCTAAACATACCGGCGAACTGTGGGTGTACATTGGTACTCCTTTGCCTAACCTTCCGGGGAATACAGGCGTGATGGTAGTGTATGTTATAAAAGTTTTATATTTAGAAAATTTATAAGGATATAGTATATCTTACGATGTCATTGCACTCGTGGTATCTCTTGTCGACTCCCTGGCAGTTCTCGTGCGTCTCCCTCGTCACTCTGACCGTGATCACCGGCGGGGCGATGCTGCTGTTGTCTAATGGTGGAATGTTCTTTATTCTGTAACAAGAACGTGAAATTAGTGTCTGCTAAAAAAATTTAAACCTATTTCTGGCATATTAACAGCAGAAATAAATATGGTGATAATATTCCCCTGACGATCCTCACAAAGAGCTCTACTACTATTAAAATTTTATTTATATAAAACTGACTAGAGTTTCTGCCTTAAGAATGTTTTTTTTTAAACGTTCCCCTACACTTGTAATTTCTTCTGTATCGTGGTTGCATTTGCAAACACATAAACTCACATACCTACACATACAGCCAGACCCGGAACCATTACCTGTAGGCCACACAAATATTTGCTCCGTGCGGAGTTACAACTCGCAACATGCAGCGCAGCAGCCAATCGCTAAGGTTGGCGTAGAGCAACCGTGCACTCACTGCGGGTTGTTCGAAAGGAACATAGACGGGTTTTAGTCAGTAAAAGTCTGACACTCCCTCCCGCCCCGCCCAGGGCGGGGGAAGTTATTGGATGATTTCCCATCTTTAAAAAAAAAAAAAAAAACGGTGCACTCAGATGTTAAGCTTTAACCTCATAAATAATAACCTACCTACATAAATTTAGGTACTTGAATATGTCAAATAAATGAGACATGATTAAAATACCTATCCCAAAATTGTCATTGACACGATTTCTCTTTCGGTCCAATTTTTCTACCTCATCAATAAATCACGCTCAAATATGTCAATACTAATTAAAAGTGATAAATCTAACGTTATAATTACGTTAATATTTTATACCATAAATAGAACAAAACATTCAAGCGGCGTCAACACAAAAGCTCCTTTTAATGAAATCAACGAAGCCGCTAACAAATAGCTCTAAACACGTTAATCTAATTTGGTGGTAGTAAAAAGAAAAAACTGACTAAGTCGGACTCTTGCACGAAGGGTTCTGTAGAATATTTAACACTATATAACAAGAAACTGCCTCGTTAGCCTAGTGGTTCTAAGCCCGACTGCTACGCTAGAGGTCCTGGGTTCGATTCCCAGGTCGAGCATAAAGTGTTATTGGGTTATTCTATGAAATTCTTAGTAGCAGCTCGGAGTTTGGATTTGTGCCCGATTAATGGCAACTCGCCCCCTATTACATGGGACCTAAATATACCGGCGAGCTGTGGGTGTACATTGGTACACCTCTGCCTAACCCTTCGGGGAAAACAGGCGTGATGGTATATAAAAACACTTTTTTTATATCATTGGATGGCAAATCAGCCGATAGCCCTTCTGATTTTATGTGGTCACCGATGCTTATACACATCTGCAATACCAGACGCCTTGCAAATGCGTTGCCATCCCAGAGACAAAGTTGGAATGCCCAATGTGCCTATAATTTTACCCATACCCGTTAAACCGGAACACAGCAACGCTGCTTTGTGGCAGAAATGGGTATGGTGGTAGTAATTCCCTGGACGAGCTCCTTCACAAAGAGCTCTACTACTAGGTGCGTGCCTACCTAACAATTAACAGTAGTTAAAAAAAATAACTTTATTTACCTAATAAACATTAATTGTTGTTATAGCTGCAATAGAAATACACACTTTGTAAAAATTACATTTCACTACATATTGAGGTTCATATTATGAGATACAACTCGCCGATCGAAAGAAAGGCGGACGAATAATAGGATCCCGTTGACACTCTTTTGATACGGAACCCTAAAATATTTTGATGTATCGCCAACGCAATCGTTCCATATATTAGTAGTCCGACTTTACAAATGTTCTTCGCCTTATAAAAGGACTAGAACATTAATTTAATGTAAACTCATCCACGGATTTGAATATTCATGATCACGAAGGGAAAGATTAGTTCCGCTCGTACTTACATTTATCTGTAGGTGTTTAAAAAGATAAGTACCTTAGACATCACTAGGTTCCCTGGCGCCATTAAAGAGATGACACTTAAAGATTACTTTGTAGTTGATGTAAATTAAATGCGATCGTTAACGGACATTCTAACCTGCAACTTTATGTTACAAATTGAGAGATAATTTTACATTTTATCATTTAATTTTGTAGGTGAGGTACTAAAACGGAATGAACGTAGGAAACCAAGTTTAATTCCATATAAAAAATAATATCAGTTTATTGTCCCACTGCAGGGTAAAGGCATCTTCTTATACGGAGAAGATACGAGGATTGATCAACACGGTTGCTCAAGGCGAGTTGACGATTTCAGACAAATTATACGTCTAGGTTTCCTCAGTGATATCCAGGATATTAATAGATATTATATAGAAAGTATCTAATTATGAATTGTAAAAGTCACATTTGGCATTTGCCCGGTATGGAACTCCTAACCTCATTCAGAAACGACGTTAAACACTGGGCCATGACGACACGTCAATTCTAAACATCTTTCTTTTTTAGTCAAAAAATACGGTGCAACGTGCTCTAAAAATATAATGAAAGTAACAGGTGTCTTAATATATAAACCAACTACAATTTTCCAAAGCAACAGATAGGGGGCAATATATTTCACGAGCGGCCTTATTGCCGTCCAAATGAAATGCGTACGAGCCTGTAGCCGAGAGTCATGACAAACGACGTCCATCCTAATTTGTCGAGCATGTACTACGATGCTCTATCAGCAGGATACTATCGTCTGTCTGTGCGTCCGTGCCCATAATGAAGGAATTTATAACTTATTCCAAGGTATAAGGTATTTATATGTAGGTATTTTTATGTATGTATAAGGTATTTACGAAATTAATTTGATTAATCGTTTCATTACAGGCTTGGCTTGTATATTAAGTTTGGAATAGTTCAAGTTTGGTTCGTGATCCAGGTAATCTAAAACTTTATCTAATTCTGTCTATTGAGATATTCAGTAGCTAATTAACCTCTATTGAAATCTAGATCCTAGTATAGACTAGACAAATAACTGTAAATTAGTTTTATCAAAGCTTCAATGAAGAGAGTAATCACTGAACCGAGGAACGATCTCTTAATATTTTCATAGCTTTTTCTTTTAGCAAATTGTTTTTCTCTAACATCTTACTACGAAGTAATGCGAAAGTTTTGATGTTTGTTGCTCATTCACGCCGGAATGACTGAACGGATCTGGATGAAATTTGGCACTGATATAGATTGTAGTGTGGATTGACACATCAGCTACTTTTTATTCCGAAAAAAATCCGAAATAACATGTTAAGTTTGTACTATATATATTTTTCTCCTCATATGTTACACTATACGTAGCTACTGCTGCATGTATATGCATGTAGGTATATATTTAATCTAGTCTCGTTCGAGACCGTTAAAGCTCGGCGCCGTTGGCGGCACCCACTAATTAGGAGTGACGGTATTTTGATTGCCTACTTATCTATCTAACAGGACTCGGTATCTGGCCGTATTAATCCTGGATCCTCAACTCGTTACAATTATCTCGGTTCAAGCATTCATTTGTACGTAAATAGTCTGACCTGATTACCAGAAACGGTTTCAATAATCTGTTTTGGATTATTAATTATCATTTGAGTGATGGCTGGAATGTTAGTTTTTGAGAAGGATTTTAAACAAGCTTATGGCTATGGCTTTGTTCACGTAAAGGGCAGTTATCTATCGAGTTTTAATTCTTTGCGCGAAACCCTAATTAATTCTCTAAAATTAAAGTAAATTATCAGCTACCTGCCAGTGAAAGTGTCCCGTCAAAATCGATCCAACTGTATCCGATATTAGCCGAAACAAAGAGAGAAAGAAAGTTTTGTAAAATGTGTTTTTTTTTCTTACCGTGCTAACACGTAATTAACAACCAACTGTAATTTTGACAATCCAAACAGACACTTCAATTTTATTTATTTAGGTAGATTTTGCCTTTGATATTCAATTTAAGGGCCATTTAGTTACAAATCTCGGATACTCGAACATAAATCTCACACAAACACATTCTATCCCGTCAGGCCGTCACACTGACCCGTGACCACCACTCAAGTCACAGCCGCCATGGGAAGCGGCCCCCGTGCCAAACACTACATTCAACCGACGTTCTGACGTCAATTACCACATGTTAAAAAACCAATCCCTCATTAGTGCTGCAACTACAAATATGTAGACAAAAATGAAGTTTGTCTTCTTTGTAAAATGGACGGTAATCGCGAGCTCATTACCGGCTATATCGGAGCTGAGGCGTGTCAATCAAGCGGCCAAGTGCAAGCAATCAATGCTCCCAACAATAACAGCTTGTTACAAGCCACGCTACGGGGTTTCCATTACCTTAATTTAGTCGATAAAAACCGTACGAGCCGGGTCGCGGGGCATGTTTAACCTCTGACCTGGGCACACGTTAGAAGCTTTTACACTTGGCGAATATTTAATGTTGCTCTCAACTTAAGAGTAGTTGAGAGCGTGCTTTCGAATAGAATGACAAATTAATTTTTAATTTGAGTAGGGGTACTAAAGAGAAGGAATGAATGAAAGCAATCCACTAAAGGGATCTGTAAGTAATAGTTGTAGTAAACAGAATAACAGACACTATATTAATGTTGTCTCGAAATAGTCAAACAATATTTATATACCTACACATTTTTTGAACTAGCCTAAAGTGATCCACTACTGCACTGGAGAGTTTTTGCACAGCGGCAGCGATATTAGTTGAATTCTTTTAACATTGACGGAAAGAAAGAGGATGGTTTTAAGTTCCGTAAGATTTTGATTTACTACTAGGTATTTTTAGATAGGTAGGTACATTTCAGTACTCTTCTCTATTTGTAAATTCAAGAGAGACTCCGAGTTAGGACTAAATTCCATCGTATTAATGATTCAGGATGTTTAATTCACAAGCCTCAAAAGGCATCCACATAAATCATATAAGTTGGATTATCGCGTCACAGAAATACCACTAACATCAAAGCTAATAAAATAATTGCGGGCACCGATCTGATTCAGGTCCAAACGCCGCCCGTCAGATTACTAAATTGCATATGTCAACGGTTTGATAAACGCAAATGAGCCAGATCTAATCACGATGACAGCCGAATGCCACCGAAGTCGTGGCCGAAACAATCTTAATTAAACAGTCGAATATTTTCTAGTTGATTACAATTTTTGTACCGGTTGACTTGTAAATCATACGCCTATTTAATAGTATGGCAATTATTAATAAAGAAGCTGACATTTTTTGATTATCGCGCGCGTCCCTGCGTCTTTTGGACAGACGCGGCGGCTGTCACTTGTCAGTTTGGCATTTGTAGTCTATGACCGATGTAAGATCAGCGGTGCTATTGCGTATCTCTGTTGACAGTTCATAGTGATGATCACTTGGTAAAGTGTTCAACGATTGACTGTCAAATAGCTAGTTTCGTATTGGCTATCTCTAGTGTCTAACTGGAATGACGTCATTAGCAACCGGTGCCGATGATAGTCACCCGTAACACATTTTGACAGGTGTTGTCGTATCGATACTTATAAGATTGCGATTGTCTAAGCTTTAAAAGCATCGAGTGGGCATCAAATTGATAGTCACTTAACCACTTGAAAAACACTACTCTTGGGTAGTGTTTTAGGAATTCTCATGATACGCACCGGTGCCTGTATTGAGTAGAACTACTACGTTTTGTAAATTAATTTTATTTAAAAGTGTAATTGTTATTGTGTTTGTGTTTTTAAAGTTTTAAATAGAGAATGTTACGTCTAAGTTTGCTGGTAACTGCTGAAAAACAGCGTAAACAAAGGAAACTGTATAAAAAAAAGGAAAGTGCAAAGATGCCGCCTGCGGGACGCTAGTAATCCTTTACAGTTGCCAGACAGAGAGTTTATTGCGAACTGCTTGACTGCTATGGAGTTCCACGCTTCTCGAGTGACTCTAACGGCCTGTGGTCCTCCCGGAAAGCGACCCAAAGCTACTTCCTCATTTCTTTCCGCAAACTCCACAAGCAATTCCAGCTGTCTTGCAGAAACTTTTCTTTGTCCAGGCATCTTAAAATTAAATAAGTATAGGTACTATATTAATACAACCTAGAGTGACATACCTTTATTCAAAATATTCACGTAAGTGTGTAACTTTTAAATACCTACCACCACAATCATTTAATAATAATTTAAGTTAGTGTTACTTGTATAGTTGTAACATCAATTATTGTATTTAATTAAAATATTTTTTTATTACTTATTCAAAACTCACAACGTAAACTTCTTCAAAATACAAGGTGGTAACAATGTATTTAGTGGGGTTACTTACCTTTTATTTTATTTTAGTTCACGAAACACTCAACTTACTAAGTAGTTTAAACAACTACGAAAGAATGAATTTGCCGCCAGTTTGTTTACGTAAAACGTCAACAGCATCTTATAAGCCGCTTAAAATAAGATGTTCATAAAAACGTAGTATTGTAACGCTCAATAGCCAATATTCAACTTAGCGTCATAATAGTCGATAAAAAATAGAGGAGTTCAAGTGCTGTGCCGAAGAGCACCGTGAATCGTTAAAAGCCACCGTAGCATGATAAGCACTTCATGTGATACGCAATACCAATGTTATGAAATTCTCAGTTGTCATCAAACGTAAGTGTGCAACTGAAGCCAGTTGGTCACTGGCATTGAAAAAGATAGCCAATAGACCTGCAGTACAATTATGTCAAACTGACAGTAGATCACCACCGCGCCTGTCTGAACAATGTGATAATAGTGTCACAGAGTCACTCTCTGCTAGTTTAATTTTTAAAAATTTTGCGTACTTCTTCATTCAAATCAAATCAAATCAAAGCATATATTTCAATTAGACCATTTACAGGCACTTTTGAATTGTCAAGAAGTTACAGTTTAAAATTGAAGCTAGTTGCTCGTTCCAAAACGTAGGTCTCTATGGAGAAGAACGAGCAAGAAACTCCATGGACACTCTTTTCCTTCCATTTGGTTTTTACAAAGTCTTGGTTACAATATTCTTGTTGCTTCTATATGTGAAAACAATGAAGGTGAATATAAAAAATAACAAAATTATAATAACGATGTAAGACATGGCAGTTAAGAGATGACCAATCCCAACTGACAGCACCCGTTCACGAGTATGACGCGTGCATCAGCACCGTTTAGCTCAACCATCTTGAAGGGAACCAAACGATCCAACCCACGCGCCACCGTCAGCAAGACATTAAAGTGAGCATGACAAAGCTCTCAACTGCCATGCTCAGTGTCCAACACATAGTAACTTAACAAGTAAATGGCTCCATGGTAGTCACATTTACAAAATTGAAATAAATGATGTAAAATTATACAAAACTAAGGTCATCAGCGAACCTTTTCAAAAAATAAACTGTAGTAAGTAGAAAAAAAAAATCTGTAAAAATTATAATAACGGTATACGTTATTAAGGTCAATAAAAAAGGTGCTAATAACATCGTTATATTTAGAAAAAAAAAATGTATATTAATTTGTGTGCCCAAGTGGCTGTGGAGCAGGACTAGCATTAAGCCAAGCATTTTTATCATTTATATAATCTTCTAATTTGTAATATGCTTGACTACATAGTGTGCGTTTTATACATGTTTTAAACTTTCTCTCATTTAGTTCGAGAATATTGAGCGGTATTTTATTATAACATTTTACACAATACCCCATAAAAGAAGTGTGTACTTTTGACAATCGAAAACTTGGTTGCTCTAATTTGTTCCTATTTCTAGTATTAAAATTATGTCTATCACCAACTTTTCTGAAATGATGAAGATTTTTCCGAACATGCATAATGTTTTCATATATATATTGACAAGGTACCGTCATGATATTAATTTTTTTAAACAATTCCCTTAGAGATTCGCGTCTGCCAAGATTATAGATGGCTCTGACAGCCCTCTTTTGCAAAATAAAAATAGATTCTATGTCTGCAGCCCGTCCCCATAGCACAATACCGTAAGACATGATACTATGAAAGTGGCTAAAATAGACCAGCCTCGCGGTATCCACGTCTGTCAATTGTCGGATTTTCCTGACAGCGTAAGCGGCTGAACTCAACCGCCCTGCAAGAGATGTTAAATGAGGACCCCACTGCAGCCTTGAGTCAAGCGAAACCCCCAAGAAAACTGTCTTATCGACGAATTCTAGTACTTCCTTATTCAATTGGTATAATTGGTGTAATTGGTATAATTGGTCAGAATTATATTACACATGTTAGCATTATCACTCGTAATCGGTGTGCTTGTATACCCAGATATATGAACGTGGATGAGGCAAAAGAAGTATGTTAGGATCGTAGCAGGTGGGGTTCTGTTGTTTCTACCTACCCCCATGGGAAAAAGGCGTGAATATGTGTGTAAATGATAAATAAATTATCAATGAATAAAAACTGCTTCATCATATTGCTACTCTGCGCTGTCTCCCACGAAGCATAGCGCGATGTACACGAGTTCGCATTTTCAGCGACCGATCCGACAAGTCTGATGGTGTAAACGAGTCTTGAACGAATTACTTTAATAGGCGTGTAAAATGTTAGTGTTTACAATTTTTGCTTTTATGAGCAGTATATTATGAGATATTAACCTGCGCTGGAGTGCTGTCGGCACCGCCTTGTTCGGCAATTTGTTATCTTACAACGATTTGTTAAAGAGAAAACCATGCGATCAGCAAAATAAGAAAATTGTTTACACGGAAATAAATTTCTCAATTATTTTTATAGGTAATAGTTTTTTTTACGTTTTGTAAAGATTTTAGCATTGCAACTTATGTAATGGGTTCATTGAAGCCTGCTTACTGTGATTACTGTGTATGCAGTAACATGATGCTTAGGTAGGTTAAAATGCTACAGCTCTATAGTGTAAATTTCAGTTTCACCATTAATATTTTATGTTATGTCTTCAATATTTGCACTCTATACGTTATAATAAAGCTGAAGAGTTTGTTTGGTTTTTTGTTTAAATGCTCCGAAACTATTGTTCCTATTCTGAAAATTCTTTATTTAATAGGAAGCTACGTTTTCCCTTATTGCTATATGCAATTTTTTATATAAACACGAACGAAATTGCAAGCAAAAACTGGTTAGAAATTAAAATGTGCTATGTAGATTTTACACATACATACATAAACTCACGCCTCTACCATGGGGGTAGGCAGAAACCACAGATCGCCATCTGCTACGATCCTTACATACTACTTTCGCCCCGTCCACGATGCGAAAGCTCGTCGTCGATGTAGATTTTAATTTTTTTCATTAATTAATTCTAAAGTACATAACTCTATTTAAGTTGGAAATTGTGTACAAGATATAATTCCACGCGACAGTTATTACCTAGCATGCATAAATGCAATTTTCAACACTCTTTCTTTCTCATTTGCGCTCAATATCATTTAACCACTGAAAACTGCTGAACTATCCACACTGACCGTAAGACATCATAAACATAGGAACCTAATAGATGACTAGATGACTCTAAAAAAGAAAAAAAAAACGACTTCCAAGGCCCAAAAGAAGCAGCTCCTCTGAACAATGATTTGTCATCGTAAACACGACACGGTCACACATCGTAAGTTTAATATTTACGTTACCACTTAATCTGGCAAGTAGGACATGATTATAGTCAGTTGTGAAATCTTTAGATGGTCAAGAGATGAGATCAACAGACAAAGAAGACCAAGGTATTCTGAATTAGAAATTAGTAGTAGTAGCTCCTTGTAAAGGATCTCGTAGAAATACTACCACCATACCTATTTCTGCCGCAAAACAACATTGCTGTGTTACGGTTTGAAGGGTTTGGGTGCCAGTGAAATTACAGGCACATGAGATATTTCAACTATGACTCTGAGTTTGCAACGCATTTGCAAGGCTTCTGGTAGTGCAGATGTTTTTAGGCAGAGGTGACTACGCAACATCAGGTGGACCGTTGGTTTGTATGCCATTCAACAATGATTAAAAAGAAATCTTTCTTTCTTCCTTTCTTCTTTAACTGCCTCGTTAGCCTTGGTCCTAACCAAGGCTAACGAGGCAGTTCTAAAGAACGCGCTTAGGAGCGCGACTGCTACGCTAGAGGTCTTGGGTTCGATTCCCAGGTCGAGCAAAAAGTGTTGTTGGGCTTTTCTATGAAATTCTCAGCAGCAGCTCGGGAGTCACCCCCTATGACATAGGAACTAAACATACAGGCAAACTGCGAGTTTACATTGGTACACCTCTGCCTAACCCTTCCAGGAATACACGCGTGATAGTATGTGTGTGTAAAACAAAATTCATTAGGTACCTGGGTAAGCAGTGTCTCTCCTGCACGGAGACACCTCCACCACAAGTCCTGGAGCAAGCACTCCAGCTGCCCCAGGCACTCCAGGCGTACTCCTCACCTTCCACCTCCACGCCTTGCTCCACTTCTACAGGTATCACCTGGAAATATACATGGAGTCAAAATCAAATCATTTATTTTTATTAGACCACTAGCTTCTGCCCGCGACTTCGTCCGCGTCACAGTTGATGTGTTATCCTACGGGTACCGTACATTTTCCCGGGATAAAAAGTAGCCTATGTGTTATTCCAGACTATAATCTATCTTTGTGCCAAATTTCATCCAGATCCATTCAGCCGTTTAAGCGTGAAAGAGTAACAAACATCCATCCATACATACAAACTTTCGCCTTTATAATAGTAGTAGGATTAAAAGGCACAATAATTGATAATTATTATACACCTTTCAAAAGGGTTATCCAAACGATTTATGAACGATTGTTTTTTTTTATTATTCGAGATGGGTAAGCTTTTGTTTCTAGTCTAGGTTAGAGCAGGTCGGAGGTGACAAAAACAAACGCAACGATTATTGATGTGAATATTAGTGTTCACAGAGTCTTCCGCATATTAGAAACTTACTTCATCATCTTCATCATCATGACCAACACAACGATGTCCACTGCTGGACATAGGCCCACTAAAGATGGCTATCTTTAATTACAATGACCATTCCTGCTTGCGAGTTGAAAAAAACACTGTAATTTACCTGTGAAGATTCCGTTGTCGTCAAATTCGTCGCTGAAGACAACATTGCAATTTGAACTATCACGAATGCCCTGAAATGGAAAGTAGATAATGTATATTTATGAACTTTAATTGCAGTTAAAAGCCGGTGAACTCCACATCGGTCTCGTAAATAAAGAATTTCGGACACCGTTAAAATATTAAGATCACGCAAAAACGCTGAAGTGTTCACGTTTCTGGGAGGTTCAAGTGTTCGCGTTGAGGGGGGCCCCGTTGGTCTCGTGGTCGCAAGCGCGACTGCTGAGCAAAGGGTCCCGGGTTCGATTCCCAGGTCGGGCAAAAAGTGTTATTGGGTTTTTCCATTAGGAATTTCTCAGTAGCAGCCCGGAGTTTAGAAGTTGGTGGTGTGACACCCCCGTGCCTCGGAAAGCACGTAAAGCCGTTGGTCCTGCGCCTGATCTCTCTCCGGTCGTGTCGGATTCCCGTCCCATCGGGCTATGAGAGTTAGGGAAGAGGGAGTGCACCTGTGTTTGCGCACACACTTGTGCACTATAATATCTCCTGCGTACGTGGCTGTTCTGCATTAAGATTAGCCGCCGTGGCCGGAATCGGTCTGATCCGGCCACTTTAATTTTCAAGTTAATTTTATTTTCATTATTTGTTGTTATTACGCTGATAGCAATTTATATTCTGAAAATTTCTATGCGCTGATAGTAATTAACACTCTGAAACTTTTAACTCGCTTGCTATTTCGATTCATGAGATAGGTACGTCCGTTGACAGACACAGCGGAGGCTCAGTAATAGTGCCCTATTGGCACCCTTTGAGTACGAACCCTTAAACAGGACACTAAAACCAAGACCCACATCTCATAAATTGCACTCTCCTAGTGATGTTATGACAATTTAACGAGCAGTGAAAAATAGCTGATCTAACAACGAAAGAGCTTAATAATCTTTATCCTCCAACAATCTGTTAGTCTAACCTTCCAACTCCATGTTTCACACGATTTACCGCTCTCATGGATAAACGAGTAAAATAAACCAACATACACTTATGTACATGATTGTCTGAAGTTGAACAAGCAAGCATGATCATACACGGGTAAATTGGTAGGTGAAGTTAGTGACATAGAAACACTTTGTTTATCACTACTTTCCTGATTTGGGTTGTTGTTTGTAGGGTTGGCAAGGAAAACTGTTCGAATGAAAACTTAATGTGGAATACTGTCTAAACTTTTCAAAAGTACTGATTAAAATTGGCTAATTTACATGTTAGATATACGAGGCGGACTAATTTGGGTAATTTTAAAATTCATACTCAACAAACATGCAACTTTTTTGAACTAAGAATACTAGTGCATTATCAAAATCACATCAACTGTAGAAAGTCCACTGCTGGACATAGGCCTCCCCCATAGATTTCTAAAAGGACCAGTTGGTAGCGGCCTGCATCCAGTGCTTAATTAAAAATATGTATACACGTCTAACACACTAATTTTTCAGATGTTTTGCTGCATTCACCAAAAGTTTAATAAATATAAACCATCAGGTCATCGATGAAAGCAAGCGGACAGCCCTACACGAGCTGCGCCCACGCAGTTCTCACCGCGTTGCGCAATCTGACAACTCCATTAGAAGTTTGAGGCTGGAGCGAGAAGCACCGCCCGAATGCACCCGCAACGCACTCCACATTAAAACGATCAAACGACTCTGTAAAACGCCCTAATGAACATCTTAAGTGGTTTATTAAGTGCCGATCGCCGTTATTTTTATGTTAAAATCACTTCGTATACCACTGCCATATGAGAAATTATTTCGTTTTTGAAGTGTCTCCGTATGACGAAATTTTAATGGCTTCAAACTATTTGCAAGTTTATGGTCATAAATAACAAACATTACAATTTTATTTCACTACAATTTATGGCTCTCATTTTTAATTGATTTATTGCTAATGCCTGCCTCAAAGCAAGACGTTGGACACTCGCTAATCAACAATTTAAATAATTCAAAATAAATGTTGCTTGTTATTAGCTCTCTTGATTGATACACGCCTCCTTGGCACGCGCGTAATGTAACCAATTAAATGTGCAACCCAAAGAAAGATACAAATCAAAATTAACAATGAATTAACGTTAACTAATGGCTTTCTAGTAGAATATAATATAAACATGTCAATAGTACTAATTAGATTTACGCCGGCAACCAGCGGCCGGCTCCCCGCGGCCAATTGAGCGCGGAAACACGCGCAAAGAATAACGCTCTATAAGGTGAAGAACACATTTGAAAATAAACAAGTGAACCTACAAGAAATTATGAGGTCGTTAGGGACGTCTTCACGATCTCGTCGAGAGCATGTTTATTTGGCTTCCCAAGCATTTTGAGGAACCAAAGCTTAGTTTAACTGCATTTAAATTAGATAATATTTGTATGTAAACAAACAATTTCGGTCCACATACGAGAATGTTCTAAAATAGCACTAAACACCCAATATCATGGTGTAATTTAGCTTTACAGAAATAAACAGAGGCACACGCCGCAGACAATTTTAGGAGCGTCTTGAGATTGATTTATGTCTAATTGTTATGTCATTGCCACAACTCCGTGAATCAAGACAAAAATAGCTCCAGGTCACCATCCCAGCTGTGTCTACAATAACTCCGGCTATAAGACAAAGTGCTTTAGTTTATACGAAGTTTGTTCAAGAACAAACTGTTATCTAAGAATAATTGCATCTGCACAGGTTACAAATGGACACAATTCAACACTGCTATCAACAGTTAGATGCAGTTGTGGTTCCGCCGCGGGATATTGGCCGTTATGGCTAAACCGTCGGTAGTGGAATAACTTGTCTCCACAATGTCGTTTTTATGTGACTTATAAAGTCGTCATAAAGCTTCTTGTCAACATAAACTTTGTCAGCACACAAGTCATTAAATAAAGCAGTAGTAGGTGAGCTACCTTTTTAGAATTCTGATAAAATGTTTGACTCAAACAGTCAAATATTGGACCGTGTCGACCGTCAACAACGCAGTGTCAACAATAGTCACGAAATTAGCTTACACCGTAATTTATTCATTAAAGCGATGAATTATGAGATAGCCCTACGCGTTCTACTCAGAACCAGTTTCCAAACGCATAGGTAGGACCCAAGAAAAGGACAATTCTGAGATCACGGGACTTCGCTCTTGACCTTATTTTTTTTTCTTCTGCCGCAGCGCGTGCGCCTCCAGTGAATGGGCCGTATAATTTCTATTTACTTTTACTCTCAAAGGACTCTCAAGTAGTGATCATAAAAAGTTTACCGGTTGAACACGTAGAAAAATATTTATAGTGGACAAATGTTTCTACAGCGGTTATTGTGCATGTATTTAGTTGGTACATTGTGATGCCCAGTTCACACGGTTTAACGAGTGACAGGAGAGTCCTTAATCGGGAGGCCTTAACTTTAAATTAAGTGGATAAATAAACAGTGGAAGTGTGCTTTTATTTTCTCGCCTCGTCCGTTATTTGTCGTACTAACAAGACTTGATGTGTCATGTTGCTGGCTACTTTTCTACTAGTTTTCACACATAGGCTTTGTGGCTTTGAAGCCAGCCCATTAATGTCGCATTATAGGTCACTACCTGGGAGGTAATCTGGTATTATCAGACGCCTACCGTGACGAAGATGATCACATTTAAACCGTGTATCAACAGCTGTGTCTAGTGATGTGTCGTGTGTCTAGTTCCCTATAAATTTGACCAAACACATAATTATCAGTATAGCACCATTTGAGCATATCATCACTACTGGCAGAAAGAAATATCTAGTTTTTCAATTAAAAAATAAACATCGGGCACTAATGTTTTAGCACTTTTGCTGAACTGGGCCTAATTAGTGCAGCTGTGGGGCACACAATTGTTTTTAGTCCGCATAGACTGAGAAAAATAAACGTATATTCTTTCTCTACTTCTTTCTGACTTCCATCGTAATAGAACATAATAGTTATGTCGTAATTTTCTAGACATTTCACGCCGGCAAATAAACACCTTTACAACATAGTTTTAACTATCTACACATTACAAAAATACTTACCATAATAACTTTTTACTAAGAAAATATATTTTCTTCTCCATTTTACGACTTCAGTGTTGATTTTTATTACATATAAAGTTAAACTTGTCTGTGTTCATTTTATTGAGTAAAGACAACTTAATGATTATCTCTTAAATACGATAGATTTATGTTCTCTCGGAATAATCTGAACACACCAGGCGTGTTCGTTTGTCACGTCACTCCTCGAGTGTTGGGCACCATGTCGAAGGAATGTCCAACTTCATGATTTCTGAAACAAAACAGAGGTTTATTTAGTACCAGCTTCTGTAAGCGAATTCGTCGGCGTGGAAGTTTATCTATACAATTAAATTAATTTGAAATGTTTGTTTGTAGTGTCAAAGTAACAACTTTTGACTGAATACATAATTATGAACGTTTACACGGTACTTATACCAAAACACCAGTTATATATTAATTAACACAGTACTTCCAGATTTTACCTCTCTAGCAGTAAAATCAAACTTTAAAGTTTAATTTCTAATTTAGAACATAATTTATCTCATAGTCATATAAACTAATTAAATAAGGTTGGATACGGCTAAACCACATGTGTTCATTGGGTACATCTCTGCCTAACCCTTCAAGGAATACAGACGTGATGGTATGTTTGGCTAAACCAGCCAGAGTCTCTACAACGCTAAACATTTTAAAACTTATAACCCTATTCTCGTTAAATAAGACATAATAATTAATCACAGTGTATACCCTAATTAAAGCCATAATTAGGGCAGGAATGCATAACACCTACATCCCACAAGTCTCAAAACAATTTCTCATTTTAATGACGTATTACGGTGAGAAGGCTAGGAAACGGAAGCCGGTACCTACCTACTAAGATAAGAAGCAAACATCTCATCAGTGAGAGGAACACTGACTCACTCTCAGTAGGAGACGGGGTTAGGGAAATGGGGTCAGCAGAGCTTGTACTAATTTACTGTAGAATTTAATTTAGGTTCTTGTCAAACTTTGTGATTGGTGGAAAAAGCTCGTTGTTCTTAATATGCTTAAGTATCAATTTGCTATTTAATATTTAGGTTACTGGTAATTAGTTACTGATTCTTAAACACATATAGGCTGACGATGATAATGAGGCAAGAATATACGAGTACTATTATGAAATATACTTTTTAAACAATAATCACGAAAACATTTCAAATAATTCCTTGCTTGATTTTGCTATAAAAAATCAAAACCAGAAACAAAATCAAAAGCTGACAATGAACAGGTACTTTTAAAGAGCTTTCAAAAACACTCGTATTTTTTCACGTCTGAAATCAGTTGTTCGAACATCCTACATTTCATAATACGTAGCAGATTACTGTTTAGTATCCATTGTATTATTCGACAGCTGAAAACATTGTTCAATATCTTCGTAGTGACGTAACCACGCCTGCGAGGGCGTAATGTAAAGCTTTCATGACATATTAGGCGCCTGAAAAATCAGTAGGCTGAAATTTATGGCAACATACAAATACAGAGTGTTACGGAAAGGGTAAATACATATCAAAAGCACGTATTTTTTTGGTGTTAACAAACCACATAGCAACATTTTTTACCCGACTACGGCGAAGCAAAAAGGAGGGTTATGAGGTTGACCGGTATGTATGTATGTATGGATGTTCATCTGTCCCCTCATAACTTCTAAACCATCTATCGTAACTTGACAAATGAGGTGTCATTAGAAGCGTCTAAATTGTCTGCTGGTTATAAGCTACGTTATGTTGCAATAAATTGTATGTGGCGCCCTCTAGGGCTCATGAAAATATGAAACAAATTTTATTTTTATTCTTCTAAATATTTACAAAATTATAAAGTTTAGAAACATTTAAGTAAAAAATCATGTTTCCAATCTAGTTCTACACATCACTACACCAAGTCAGCTGATCGGTGTCAATAAACTACAATAAAAAAAAACAAATCCGTAAAAGATTCGTCTCCTGACACGTTTGTTATGATTTAAACTTATTTATTAGAGAGACCGGCGGGGGTACCGGCGAACTGTGGGTGTACATTGGTACACCTCTGCCTAACCCTTCGGGGAATACAGGCGTGATGGATGGTATTAGAGAGACAATAACAATTTTCTCTTATAATAATTTGCTCAAAGCTGCAAACATTTTTGAGCTTAAATATCGTATTGAGATTCAGTACCGGGCACACTCTCACCACCCCGTTTGTATGGATATACCCTTTCCGTAACACGCTGTATACGCTTGCTTTCCAGACTCGTCTCACATTCCTAAATTAAAACAATTCCAAGGTGACTAGAACTATGAGTGAGGAATGTGAACATGGTAATTTGGTCACAGTGTAATTGACAATTATGATTTCAATATGCGAATTCTTACCAGTTGGAATAAAGTATACCTACCTACGGTGTGTAAAAAGACATTTGACATAGCCGTTAACTACACATACCCCCCATTAAACTAAGTAACTATGAGCAAGAATTTTTGCTGAGAAAGGACTTTTATTTTCCGTTTGAAAAGTCACTGTGTATGCAGTTCGCAATGTAACACAAGCAAAAGTTTGTGCGTTTGGTTGCAACTGCTAGTACAGGGGACACAGGGTATTTAAAGTTTTGTTAGATTTCAAACCCGTTTTCGTGTTTCAAAGTTGGATTTTTGACCTTCAATATCTCCGCAACTAGGTACAGTCCTGGTTGCAGGCTGCTTCCAACCGGTCCTATTGGAAATGTATGGAGGAGGCCTATGCCCAGCAGTGGACATCCTGAGGTTGATAATGACGAGGATGAGGTACAGTCCAGAACAACAAAAAATATAACGCAGTGATCTATCAATGTGTCTTTTTCCACCCTTTACACTCAAGGTTAATTAACGTGTCCACAGTCTACAAAAATATAAGTACCAACGTCACATTTCTCCAGTCCTGAGACAACTCTTATCTCCTTGAGAACAGAGTCAATAATGAAGGCAAATATTGTGATACTGCGTGTTACCAAAGTATTACGACACGACTGCACTGTGTCACTGTGTTAGCGTACAACCTGTTATCAATAACACGTGTACTCAAGAAACTGAGATACTCTGCGTGGTTTAGAAAATTAGGGGAAAATTCGTGACGTCAACATCCTACTAATATTATGAATGCGAAAGTTTTGTGAGGATGGATGGATGTTTGTTTGTTACTTTTTCACGCTTAAACGTCTGAACGGATCTGGATGAAATTTGGTAGTGGGATAGATTGTAGTGTGGAATTATTTGTATCCCGGAAAAACGTACGAAATCGCAAGCGTGCCTATCATTCAGAAAAAGATGTTCGTGAAAAATCAAAAGGAAAAATTTCAATTGTTTTTTCTAGCAATAAGCTAAAAAACCATTACAACTTTGTTAACTTTCTTGTGCATGTAGTGGTGTCCTATACGTGAAGGATTACACCTTTTGTTGACTATTGTTTGTAAGTCATGATTTGTGTGCATCTCTTGTCGGTGACCTTAAATAAATAAATAAATAAGCAAATTATCGAAACTGACAGATATATTATTTTACTAGCATTGTATGAAAAAATCACTATATTATTTACTAGAGAAAGAGAGTAACAAAACTGTAGGGAGGTGTGAAAATTATACCACTGTCATAAAGTTTTACGAGATTGCATGAACCTAGTCGATCATTACCCTGTATTCAGATCCTAGACAACTAAATAATGAAATCTAAATATTACTTTTACAATTTTCTCACTATTCGTTAACAAAAACAAATACGGACCGTTGAACTGTGGAACTATTTATTGAACGCACTAACCGTGTAGTTTTCACGAAAGCTCGCACGTGGCTCGAATTAAGGTAACTTCACAATACCTTATCATTGCGCCGGCGCAGCGTAGTTAAAGTAAATAACCAAGAGCGTAAATTGGGTCATAACGCAACCAATTCTGGCATACAAAACATATTTACACGTTTCACTGTAAAATTAAAACTATTTTCATCTTCCACATAAGGTCACTTTAAAACATTAGAGATTCCTACATAATTTTATTACACTGTAAATTATTATTCAAATGTAGACACAATCCTTTTACGACAAAATTAAATATAAAACAGTAATAAAAATCTAATAAAATATTATTAAGTAAACTTACCTATTCTAACAGTGATTGCCAATAACGCCTACTATCAACAATAAAGATAAAACAGTCCACTTTTGAAAAAATATTTTGCCGCCGAAAAAAATAATTATTTAATTTTTTTAGTTACTAACTTCATGAATAATTATAGTTACAATTATAATTATAGTTGAAGTTAGACACGTGCTTAAGGGCGGTATCCCGCTGCGAGCACCCGCGCCGCCCGATGTACGCGCGTGCGAGTTGCTTTTAGCGTACTGGACATTCAACGCATCCGTAACTTCCAAAGTGGTATGGAAGGAGAGTACTTCGTTGTAATACAAGGAAATCATTCCTGGCCCTTGCCAACGCCTGACAATTCACTAACAAGCATGAATTAATTTACGCACCCATCAAAAAGAAACTATTTTAATAAACACAGCGGAATGTGTCCCACCAAAATGCTAATAAAATGCTAATTCATCGATAAAATGTTACTTTTATTATTTTAAATGGAACCATAAAGAGGTACGTGACGCATATTTGTTCTGGAATAATAGACAAAAAATTTGATTGGTAATAAAAAGCGAGTTCGTGGACCGAATCGAGAATCAATCTTTGGTTATTCGCATTGCAATAATGTCGTTTATCATTCAATTGTTAAGCGGGCATTAATGTCGGTATCAATCGAGTATTGTTGTTTTGTGTATCACATGGTAAGGCCGGGGCACATTTTTGCGGTTACTAACTGAACGGATATAATATGTATTGTGTAGATAGCCGTAGCTTTTTTTGTGTATGATGTAACCGTGTCTTTATAATGGAGATACATTTTACGTACTCATGAGATACGAACAACTCAATCTCATTTACGTATCGGGAAATGAAAAACATTTTGATTATTTTAAGTCTACGTAATATTATGAAATCAGTGCCGCAATGGCCCAGTGGTTAACGAGTGCGCTTCTCATGAATAAGGTTCCGGGTTTGAAACCGAACAAGTACTAATGTGACATTTTCTATTCATATGTACTTTCTAAGTTGATCTTGGACATTACTGCCATTGGTGAAGGACAACATTATGTGTCAATCCGCCTTGAGCAAAGTGGTTATCAGGGCCTTTGCCCTACAGTAGGACAATAAAAAGCTGATATTATTAATATTTTGAAAATAAGTTACTACCTAAGAATTAATGACTTTTAATGGTATTGGTATTTTATGAGTTTCTAATCAAAATAAATACATTAAGTAAATTCGTTTACCTAGCAAATGCGTTCGCACCGACACTATCGCATTCGACTACATTAAAATCAACTGCATTTTAACATTTAAGGCCAAGTTCAAGTTAATGCTATGTTTAATATCATGATCATAAAACACTGCTTGCATGAAGGGATCAATGTTTGCGCACAATATTCAGCTACATAAAAAAAAATCGGCTACGTGCGAGTCGATCTCACACACGAAAGTAAATATAAAATATATATACCATCACGCCTGTATTCCCCGAAGGGTTAGGCAGAGGTGTACCAATTTACACCCACAGTTCGCCGGTATATTTAGGTCCAATGTAATAGGGGGCGAGCTTATTGCCATTAACCGGGCACAAATCCAAACTCCGAGCTGCTACTGAGAATTTCATAGAAAACCCCAATAACACTTTTTGCTCGACCTGGGAATCGAACCCGGGACCCCTTGCACAGCAGTCGCTCTTGCGACCACGAGACCAACGGGGCAGTCGACACACGAAAGATTCTGTTTTATTGTATACTACATACAAAAAATCACGTTTTTTTACATGGGGACCCCTTTTAATATTTAGCGTTACATACAATTTTATTGTTGTGAAAGCAGCCATAGGTCATTTTCACACTTTGTGAAAATTTCCAACATCCTCCTGTTATGTACGTTGAGAGATATTTATACATAGGTTGACAGACAGACGAACGAATTCCGGAGGTTGAGTTATACGAATCTCAAAAATATGGGGAAGCGAATACTATGACATCATCTAAATACACAACCAAATTAAAGAAACAAAATATTCAGGTAAACCATTCTTTGCCTAAATTCTAAAAACAAAACATGACCATTCCGTAGGTGAACATTCAAATACGGTGTCCCCTTAACAAAATTCCATAGATACCAAAGTAAATCGTTCAAAACGCAATAAAATTCCCGAATCGCGGCAATTCTTACGTTAACAAGAGACGATCGGACTTCACCGTTCCAATTCACGCTAGGTGGTCCACTAACCATAGTTACATTTCATTACCACACAATGTGAACGTTAACGCGTCTCCGATAACTTTTATTGTCCTTCCATTTCACTTTGTTCCATTACTAGGGAATAAATAGTCGTGAACATACGAGCACAAACACTCTCAGTTAATGTTGACAGTACTTACTTAATCTGCCTATATAAAATGTTACCTATATAAAATTCTCCACTCAAACTGCCTCGTTAGCCTCGTGGTCCAAAGCACGACTGCTACGCTAGAGGTCCTGGGTTCGATTCCCAGGTCGAGCAGTGTTATTGGGTTTTTCTATGAAATTCTCAGTAATTAGCAGCTCGGAGTTAAGATTTGTGCCCGGTTAGTGGCAATAGGCTCGCCCCCTATTACATGGGACCTAAATATACTGGCGAACTGTGGGTGTACATTTGGTACACCTCTGCCTAATCCTTCGGGGAATACAGGCGTGATGGTATATATATAAAATTCTCATGTCACAGTGTTAGTTGCTATACTACTCTGAAACGGCTTAACCGATTTTTATGATTTTTTTGTGTATATTCGGTAGATCTGAGAAAGATCATGTGGATGGATGGATGTTTGATTGTTACTCGTTCACACTTAAACAGCTGAACGGAATTAGGTGAAATTTAGCACAAATATAGTTATTGATAAAATATTTTTTTCCTATTACCTAGTATTCCCGTGGAAAGTCTACGCAAACGACGTCGCGGTCGTAGGCAGAAGCTAGTATGATAATAATACGAATCGTGTTACTATAATAAGTATAGTAATGTTTAGCAGTAGTATGGGAAGCATAAATCAATTTTAATAATTATGTAATATCTGAATTTTATGACCACTTTTCCTGCAATATAAAGAGTAAACCCATGTCCCTTCAAAATTCACATACCACTTATTCATGAATGAATTTTATCGCGACATCTCCGATTATAGTTGATAACTCATAACTGTATATACAAATAAAACCCGAATCATGCGTATATACGTGAATGCAATGCAAGTTAGGGTCCAATTATCGCCTGTTAGCGAGCTACGGTAACCTTCAGTAACCTTTGACCTCATATAAGGTCTCGATACACTAACCTACTTGGTTCTATGTTACGTTTATTGTTATACTAGCAGAATGCCCGCGGCTGCGTCCGCGTGGATTATTTCACCCGCCATAAGTTACGTTTTTGGTGAATGCTCCGCTCCCGTGTGTCGTAGCGTGATGTTATATTTCCTATGCTACTCAGGAATAATGTAGCTATGAATTGGTGAAAAAATGGTTATAATCGGTGCAGTACTTTCGGAGCCTATTCGTTACAAACAAACAAACAAATCTTACCTCTTTATAATACTATACTAGCAAACTACCCGCGACTTCGTCCGCGTGGCTAATGTCACCCGCCTTACGTTACATCTTTAGTTACTGCTCCGCTACCGTGTGTCGTAGCGTGATGTTTTATAGCCTATGACACTCGCAAAGAACGTGGCATTCTATGGGTAAAATAATTTTCAAAATCGGTCCAGTAGATTCAGAGATTACCCCCTACATACAAACTTACAAACAAATGTTACCTCTTTATAATATTAGTATAAATATAAACGAGTAGTATAGATTTTATTGTCTGTGTGTCAGTTTTCTGCTTTCTTTCATTTGACATTGGGAACGTAACCTAGTTGAAGGGCTATAAGATGTGGTGTTAGCAACAATTGACAGTGGAATGTAAATGGGTTAGCGTGTATCGTAAAGTATAAGTAGAGTATTACTGCGAATCAATCGTAGAATTTATCGGTCATGTACGTACGAATATCGGTTAACACTGCTACTTTATGTTAAGCAAAAAGCTCTGAGGTTGCCGGTGATGCATTCATCTTTTTCGGATTACTTAAATATTATTATGCGTGGTTGTGATTATAAAAAAAATAAGTGTTAACGAACTTTTATTAGTAACTGTCCGGAAGCTTTTAAGGCCAAAGCACACCAAATGCGTGGCGTGATGCGTGGCGTGCACGCACCAGTTGTAATGTATGAAACTGTAAGAAAGGTGTCAGACCAGATGCGTGACGTGTGCACGCGCGTGACTCACGCACGCAGAGCCGCATCTTGTCACAAACCGAGTCCGTACGCGTGAGTAGCGGAACGGCAACGTCGCACACGCGCGTGCAGTGATGACGTTGTATTATATGGCGCTCCCTGTTAGATGCCACACCGGGCACGCACGCATACGCATCGGTCATTGCTGCACGTACGCACGCACGCAAAGTTGTATTTATTTACAAACAGAAAGCAGTTTACGAGTGTTTTTTTTCGCAATTTTAAAGGAAAAACTAATAGAAATCGTCCGCAAATATATCTCTACAACACCAAACATAAAGAGTACAAAAAAAAGTATTATGGGAGAGAATTGGGAATACGCTGGAAATAGATGGTAAGTTCAAATTAGTACAACAATTAGAAAATTTCAATTGTTAAAGTATGTAACAAATTTTTCTCGAATGTTTATTGCATTTTTGGATGATCTTGCGTTAGTACGTCTGCGTGCAGCAGTTCTGCGTGACGTGATGCGTGCGTGCGTGACGTGTGCTGCACCGGTCTTGGCCGGTGTGACAGTGCTCGCACGCGCGTGTGCACGCCACGTCACGCATCACGTCACGCCACGCATCCGGTGTGACCCGGCCTTTAATGTATCAAAGATTTATTCACAAATCATATTATTAAGTACATTCCCAAAAAAAAGAATTTCCCATATGAGGTGTTTTTCTCTTTGAAAACATCATTGCGCTTAGGTGCATTTACAAACACGTAAACTCACATACACACAACCAATCATATAGGTACAACCTATAGGCTTCACAAATATTTGATCCATGCGGGAATCGAACTCGCTCTCCGCTGCAACCGCCACTGCGCCAACCGTATCGTTAAAATATTTGCTACATGAATGTCTTTACCTAAATACTTAAATAACGACAATGTTAGAGGTCTCTTGGGTTCGATTCCCAAATCGAGCAAAAAGTGTTATTAGGTTTTTCTATGAAATTCTCAGTAGCAGCTCGGAGTTTGGATGTTGTCCGGTTAGTGGCAATAGGGTTGCCCCCTATTACATCGAACCTAAAAATTCCGGCGAACTGTGGGTGTACATTAGTACACCTCTGCCTAACCCTTCGGGGAATACAGGTGTGATTGTATGTATGTATGTACTTAAATAAAGAACAGTTTTTCTCATACTTCGCTATACTGACGTGTGCGAAGTGGCTACTCAAGTGATCTGCAAGCTCTCGTTCAGAAACCGCATATCAACTGCAAGTGGGTAAAGCTACCGACACACCGGTCACTTTCCTAGTGGCAAGGTAAAAGTTTGACCGCAAGTGTGTCGTAAACTTTAGCAATTTAGTATTTCCTAGATTTCTTGTTTAAGAAGGCTTTTTAAGTGTCTAACATATTTTATTTATTGTTCCGACAATTGCAGTTTTGTGAGCTGATTAACCTGTCTTTATTTATACGACAGAATTGAAACCTCTGCGGGTTGTTCGAAAGAGATACCGCGCCCCCGGAACGCAAAGGGCACATGAAGGAACATAGACGGGTTTTAGTCAGTAAAAGTCTGACACTCCCTCCCGCCGGGAGTTATTTGATGATTTCCCGTCTATAAAAAAAAAAAAAAAAGAATTGAAACCTGAAAAAAAAAATAACGAAGACGCGCCCCATGTTTAAGTCAAAGTCAAAGTCAAAGCATTTATTTCAATTACACCATTTACAGGCACTTTTGAATGTTAAGAAGTTGCAGTTTAGAATTGAAGTTAGTTGCTCGTTCCAATACGTAGGTCTCTATGGAGAAGAACGAGCAAGAAACTCCATGAACACTCTTTTCTTTCAATTTGGTTTTTACAAAATCTTGGTTACAATATTCTTGTTGCTTCTATATGTGAAAACAATGAAGGTGAATGTATAAAAAGTTACAAAATTATAATAAAGATGTAAGCCATGGCAGTTAAGAGGTGACCAATCCCAACTGACAGCACCCGTTCACGAGCATGACGCGTTAAGTGGGTTAGCCATATTTTAGTCAAGAACTCTTTGAACTCTGTTTCCTATCTTTCTAATTTTGATTTACCTAACATCATCATTATATCAGCCGTAGGACTTCTACTGCTGGAGGTAGGCTTCCCTCATAGATTGCCAAAGGACACGTTGGAAGCGGCCTGCATCCGATTTACCTATACGATGTACAATTTTGAAGTTAAGTTTTTGATGGAAACTTACAATCAAGTCAAGATATCAGTGCCCTTATTTTATCTACAAAGGTCATCGAGTTTAATTACTTATTAACCAAAATATGACTAAACTACTTTTGTAAGGGTCTCTAAATTATTCGTCAAAACTTATAATTTGCCAAAAAAAATGTTTTTTTTTAGTTCTACATCATCATAGTCGTATTTAAAAAAAATAATTAAAAAAAATTGGTTAAAAAAGATTACATTGGAAATGAATTGACTAACTTTTAGACTTGCATACGCATTATACCATTTACTACAAAAATAAACAATACTAACACATTATTCCTTTTCGTTATGAAGTTGTCCTAAACTTCATAACTACGAGTGAACCATACAAAAAGCCCCACTCCAACCAGAGCCAATCTATCGCCATTAATCGAGAATGTACCCCATCCACCACTGTTTACTTAAAATAACCTGTAGCGATGTTATGCAAGCACTAACTTTTTCTATAGTTACGTATACCTAGGGCTGCCATCCGTCCGGGTTTCCCCGGATTTGTCCTAGTTTAGAGGGCGTCTGGGGGACGTCCGGGTTGTCAAAAATGTCCGGTAGAAATCCGGACACTTTTAGTTCAATTGAAAGATAGACCGATTGATTAAAGATAAGCGTTAAATAAAATAATAATCCTGGGATGTCCGTGAAAAGAACAAAATTTCATTCAAATGTCCGGGGTTTTGAAGTTTTTGCCCGGCATCGACAATTTAGGTGATGGCAACCCTACGTATACCCATCTAACGCTGGCTGCACCCTATCTAAATGGCTTGAAGGCTTCTGAGGAAAGCAAACAGGAACTTTATGATTATCATGAGTAAAATTACGTTGGAATATTTTATTTTAAATATATGATATATGTATGTAATCCTAACGTTAATAAGGTTTACTGAAGTATTTATGAAAAACTAGCTTCTGCAAGCGACTTTCTCCATATCAAACTTGTTAAATTATTTCACGGTAACCGTTCATTCTTTAAGGATAAAAAGTAGCCTTTTCTAAACTATAATCTACCTCTGTGCCAAATTTCATTCAGATTTGTTCAACGGTTCTGGAGTTATTGAGTAACAAACATCCGTCTAGATGGTTTTGGGAGACTATGTTTCTAATTTATAAGATTTTAAGTTTGTGTTCATTAATAAATTAATTAATTAATAATAATAATCCGAAATCTTTGCATTTATAATAGAAGATAGACTACAGCCTGTACATAAGACCTTTTGTTAATTGGATGTCATTATTTGTGTTTATCCTTTATTTAAGTATAATATATGTTACATAAATCAATTAATAGATTGCTGAATTTTGGACTTTAAAATAACAATAACAATTGCTATTTCTCCTGAACTCAAATTACATCATTACTTGGTCTACGTGACCAGACTGCCAGAGATATGTTTAGTCACCACATTGACGTTAATTGTTATTTATTAGATATTTATATAACGGCCATTCTCCGGTTAGGCGTTATTTGCCTAATTACCGTACCCTTTTTTATTTTTCACTGATTTGACTTAAAAACATTAAAATATGAAACAGATCAAAGAACGAATTCAATATATTAATGTGGCATTTAATTATTATTGGTGGTTTTCTAGTGAATGAGACTTGAAATTTTTATGAGTACGGTAATTAGATAAGTTTAATATTTAATGCAACGGTAATTAGAAAACATCCTCATGTCCATGTATAATATTAAAAATTATAATAAAATAATTTGTGCACTAGTTTAATATAATCATAGCATTACAATTAACAATGTACCATTGAACATCCATAACAATTATAAAAAAAAAACACTTTATCATTGCTATAACTTATTAAAAATTATACACTTTCAGTAAAATCAGGTAAAAATAAACTAAAAAAAACATTGTCTTAATTGGAAATTTTTTAAAGGTAATATTATAAATTAAATAACTTGATGAATGGTCAGCATATAGTATACGTATCTACGGACAATAATAATAATCTACGAATTCTGCTTTGCCTTGAATCCTCTTAGCACACATTTCCTTAGGATTCAGGTCTAGGCTATCGGTTGAGAAGAGACATGTCAGGTTATATCTCAGCTCCTTTACATGGATGACCTGAATCTTTTTGCCCCCAACTATTTGCAGTTGAAGAACTGAAGGTAACTGAAACCAGTGGAGGTTTTCTAAACGACTAGAGACTAAGACTCTCCACAATAGCGAAATATGCAATTTCAGGGAGTATATCCCAAAAGTCGACGTAGGAATGCATCGAAATGCAGTAGCGATGGACAGTGGCCCCACCCCGTTCTCCTTGACTACAGAGAACTGGCGCAAACCTGTGGTGCTTGACACTAACGATCGCAGGGAGGTTTGGCAGAGCAAAGTGCTTCACAGACGCTTTTTCCGGCCCCTGCATGGGTCCGATGTAGACTTATCAACGTCCGTAGCCTGGCTACGATCCCCACCTCTTCGGAGAAACCAAAGGTTTTGTAATTGTGACAGCTATTTGACATCATAACTTCAGTATATGGTCAAATAACTACCGGAGATTTATTGTGAAGGATGGCACGGTTGACGAATGTCGGGCATACCACCGTCCAGGCGAATCAATCCGTCACATTATCTCCGGGTGTTCTCGTCTAGCTAACGGAGAGTACTTGCATAGATACAACCTTGTAGCCAGGATAATCCATCAGAAAATTGCTCTAAAATACAGCCTTGTGGAATCGGAAGTGCCGTACCACAGGTATGTGCCCGACCCAGTTCATCATCACTGACAGGACTATTGTAGCCAATAGACCTCATATAGTGGTGGTGGATCGATCAAAGCGGCGCGCAGAGATTGTTCCCGCATCCCCCATTATGAGAACATCGTGAAAGCCGAGAAAGATAAGCAGAACAATTATATTGGCTTGGCTCGCGAGGTTGTTGACAGGTGGGATGAGGATTCACCGATCATTGCACCGATAGCCGTGTCGGCCAATGGGTTAATTGCCAAAGAGCACATGAAGGAACATAGATGGGTTTTAGTCAGTAAAAGTCTGAAACTAAGGGGAAGTAATTGGATGATTTCCCATCTATAAAAAAAAGAGCCTCGACAGACACCTCAGGAGGCTCTCTTTAGGGAGTTGAATCAAGGGCCTGATTCAGAAAGTACTGCTTTAAACTTGTCAGGGTGCGCATTGTTAGGAGGTTCCATTCTCTGGAGCCCTGACCGCCGGTAGCTTGGACCCTGTTCCCGATACCGGTGGGCTACTATTTCTTATATCTTTAAATGTTCTTTTTTATATATTTTTATTAATGCTTAAAAATATAAATAATACTTACGTATTGAAAATGAATAAAGAAATCAACGAAAACTACGGGAAAACTTTCTATTGGCACAACGTCGCGGCTACAGTTAGTAAACAAGTATAAATTTTTCATACAACGGTAATTATAAACGCATGGTAATTAGTATATGGCAATTAGGAAAATACAGATTTTCTTCAAAATTTTGAAAACCGACCCAGTACGCCAATTCTGGCTTGTTACAACGTACAGAGGCCAAAGTGCTGTCTCCATTTACATAATCAACTAGGGTCTAACTTAAAAAATCAAGTATTAAAATAAGGACAACGGTAATTAGAAAAGTTTTTAACCAAGGCTACGGTAATTATATTCTCACGTGCTTCATTGGCGGTACACTAACGTTAGAGACCTGCAACTGCTGATGGGCCGTGGCACACACCGAGGAGTCGCGACGCGTACAGCAGTGATGTACCAAATACTGTTATTTAAGAATGTGCACCCGAGAACAGAAAATGTCACGGTAATTATAACTTTCGAGCGGACATGCGGTTACTTAATGATAATTATTTACAGACTGATTCTATTGAGTCGATATTTTCATATGCGATACGGATTGTTTCATAGAGTTTAAAATGTAGAACGAATCAAAGTAAATCTGTACGTTTCAAAAATTACAAGCAACCTTTCACATTAAGTTGGGTTGCGGACATGCCTTGGTAATTAGAAAATAGTGCTTTTTGAACAGAGATTGAATTAATTTAGTCTTAATTACTTAAAACAGAAGCCAGTTTTTTTGTTTACAGCTAGATATGGATGCTAACTAACATATAAAAAAATTACATGGTTGAATTTGATAATATTATGGATTATGCAAAGCCCGGACATGAAAAACTTGCTAATCGGAGAATGGCCGATAAGTTGCCCAATTTCGAATTCCGACATTTAATTTTAAATATAACACCACGTGAGGCCAATCAATATAATATAGTTCATGAATTTTTACGACGCTTCAGGCTCCAAGGACAAAAGAAAATAATTGAAGTGGCCGATAAATAGATAGACCCAAGCTACTTAAAAATGTCGAGTGTCAACAAGCGAGAACGATCGGCAACTATTGGACATAATCATTTATCTGAACACCCGTGATTTCAGCGGGTCAATGACACCACACACTCAAAGCTGTGCGATTTGAGTGCCGCTAGATGTGCCATTTAGAACACAGATCTCCAGTGTACTTCCAGTATTTGACAAGCTTGGATGCGAGTTTGATCTAGTTCTGCGTTGTAATGTGGACGGTGAAATATTTTGATGCATAAAATGAATTACAATTATTATCAACATGTGTCTACACGTTGCTTTATTGTAGTTCGATAAAGTCGCTGTCTAGACTAAAAGAGTATTCGTGTATGTATGTACATGTAGTATATATGTACATAACATCCATTTGTATTTGACATAAGGTTTTTTCTTTTAAATACTAAATACGACGCAATCTTGCAATCGATGTTTTTTTAAGGTTAGGCCCACATTCTGAATTTCTCCTAAATCGTGAGTAATTCACATACATAAACAGCCAGATCCGAAACAACTATAATTGTAGGCCTTATAAATATTTATTCCGAATCGAACACGCGTCACGGAAGACGGCATCCAATCGCTCAGTCACTCCACCAATCATGTGGGGACTATCACTGCTCACTGAACAAACATTTCCACACTTAAGGCATCACAGACAGTCCTCTGTGCAGAGCGTGCATGGAGGCAGAAGAAACGGTGGCGCACGTGCTCCTCGAATGCACCGGCGTCGCCCAGATAGGCAAAGAAACCCTTGGAACACCAAAATCCCTTGCGGACGCCCTGAGAAGACCGGGAAGACTGATCTGCTTTTGGAGGGAGGTAGGGTGGGCTGGTTGGAATAACCTCCACCACGGCTCACGCACAATTGTCTATTGTAGGACTAAGTGCGGAAACCAAACCCCCTAACATTGAACATCTCGCTACCAATTAGTTCTTTCAGTTTTCATGAAGTTGTTTATTTCACACATCGAAAGGAAAAACGACTATCAGCTAATCTGTGTCCATTTCTTTCTGCTACATTTTTTTAGGTAATAGAATTCGCTTTTAATAACTGTATTACTTACAACTACTAGTGAAAGTGTTTTTATAGATCCGTTACTACTAATTGGTAGCTTATAAACTTTCTGATCTCACGATTCAATTAAAAATAGTTTATATTTTCACACCTCTTATTTAGATAGATCGCTTGTTGTTTTTGGTACACCTCTGCCTAACCCTTCAGGGAATACAGGTGTGAGTGTGATGGTATGTGTGTGTGTGTTTGTTGTTTTTGCCTCTGGTTGTAGTGTGATCATAAGGCAAAGCATTACTTTGGACACTGTTATAATTAAGCCATTGTCTGGTCATGAGCGCCGCATTCGCACTGGGTTTAGAGAAAAATATTAACAACGCTACTGATTCCACGATATACGTAGCCATCTACTGGGCTCAAAAATTATAAGATTATCATCGACTCGAAAAGAACAAGAAGCAGGCTTTACTGGTAGGTGAGGATTTTTTATAGTAAAACCATAATTGTCTCATCCAATGAGTCACATCTTTTGTGTGATGCAATACTTACTACATAGGTATAAAAATTGTAATAGACTACCATTTAAAGTCAACATCCCAAAATGTCACCTCTACATAATATCGAGTATAATTATCTAAATGAGACGAATTGAATAAATTTTACATTAATACAATTATATTGGTTTTACATCAACCTTAATTAATTTAAGTAATTGTTATACCAACCAATCTTTAATGTTATGATGTACTTGACAACTGTCAGTAATTAAAAACACCTATGTTGTTAAATGTCTATTAAAAATTTCTGATATTTTTAAATGACATAAAAAATGCATTAACTTCACTCGTGTTATGTGAAGAGATTGGGTCACATTGTGACCGCGCTAACAATGTTCTGTCAAACTAACAAAACCCCAATTTAATATGGAAATTGAACATTGTAAATACTGCACTCGCTCCCTTTAAGCAAATTACTGTAACGGTCCCATTGTATTTGCGATACCTGTTTAAAAATCCGTAAGCCTCATTGAACAATCCAATTAAGCTTTAAAATACATTTGTGACAATAAAAATTTAAAACGTTATTTTCAAAATCATGTATGTCTTTTGTGATGTTGAAATTACTTCCTCAATAATAAAACTTATCGATGTTACTAGTAACATCCACTCTAGAGAAGGTTTGTTATTGTGTATTATTAACAGAAATGTTGACACGTCAGATTAAAGTCAGTCGCACCATTACGTTTCGCTGGATACAAGTTAAATAAAGACAGTAATCCCGCGTACACTGACAGTATTATGTTTATCGATATTTTCTTTTATCGTTAAAGCTGGACA
The DNA here is from genome assembly GCA_932526535.1 of Caradrina clavipalpis. Lineage (NCBI taxonomy): Eukaryota > Metazoa > Arthropoda > Insecta > Lepidoptera > Noctuidae > Caradrina > Caradrina clavipalpis. The sequence goes on from OW052103.1 coordinate 8,332,795, forward strand.
TCTCTTTTATCACAATCTAAATGATACTGCGTCAAGATGAGATAAAAAGACATTGTTAGTTAAACTATTAGTTGTTTAATAACCCTGTGAAAAAACTGGGAAGGCATCAAAACATTTAACATATTTTCACGGTTGTATTCCCTGAAGGGTTCAGCAGAGGCGTACTATTGTACACCCGCAGATGGCCGGTACGTTTAGGTCCCATGTAACCTATTACATGGGACCTAAACGTACCGGCGATCTGATAGGCAGATAGGCGGTAGGGTCGCCTCCTAGGGCGAGCCCATTGCCATTAACCGGGCACAAATCCTAACTCCAAGCTGCTACTGAGAATGACATAGAAAAACCCAATAAACTTTATCGGAAACGGAACCCAAAACCTCTAGCGTAGCAGCGCTTAGGACCACTACGCTAACGAGGCAGTTTTAGTTTTCTGTTACAAATACCAAAATGATCGTAAAAAAAACCCAGATAATTTCTCTTTTAATACTCCTGTAACTTTAATCAATATTACGTAATGAACGGCAACTTATCGCGTAAATAATTAAATTATTGAGATGCATCCATGTGGAATGTGCCGAGTACTGTGGGTTAATGCCGGACTCGGAGTCAGAATCACTCAAGTATCGTATCTGTACGTAAATAAATTTAATTTTACAGTGCGTCGCCAGTTAATCGACTGACAGGGTTACGGCCAACGAGTTTGTATTTATACAGAGCTGTTAGATACACTAGTTTATGTCTATTCGTTAGGAAGAAAATACTTGATATTACAGTTGCTGCTATGGAATTTAAAATGGGTTTATTTCTGCTAAAATCAAGAATTTTTATTAGTAAATAGCCCGCGACTTCGTCTACGTAGTACGTAAAAACGGATTAAAAAGGAGCCTATGTGGTATTCCAGAACGTAACCTATCTCAGTGCGATATTTCATCTAGATTCGTTCAGCTGTTCTGTCGTGATTGAGGGAGAGAAAAGAGATGAAAACCCAATTACTTATGAGATACCGAAACTTCATCACTATCCATTGTATAACAAAAAAAAAATAAGCTACATTAGCTACAATCACAGCAAAAATAAGGATCCACTTAACAATTTTAACTTTACCAGTTAAATTACTTATGGTATTAACAGCTCTAGATAATTTCACAGCTATTATAAGGCACATCATCATAAAAATATTGAGCAGCTGGTATCTACATGACGTCCGCGCTGTAACGAGCTGGTCGCTTCTCAATGAAGACTCGAACGATAGGTCGTGAGGAGACACTAACACCACAGCTAATACTAACATAATACTAGCCTATAATTGTCCTACTACAGGGAAAAAGTAAATTCTCGTAGTTTTTTTGCCTTTCCTTTCCCCAAATCACTAATCCGCTTTGAGTAAGCTCAAAGCGGATTCCTCTTCTCATATAGAGAAGGACGAGCATTGATCACCACGTTTGCTCAAGGCAGATTCGCGATTTCAGATTTATATTTACTGTAAGTCCAGGTTTCCTTATGATGTTTTTATTTCACCGATGGCAGTCATGTCCAAGATAAATTTAAGAAGCCCAGTTATACTACCAATCTCTATCTTGAATATAAAATGATGGAAACTTTTAGATTTCATAGCTAAGTCTGCTGATAAAGAACTACTTCAAGTATCTTGCAATGTTCTAGCAGGTTAATGAACCTGCTAGAACATTGCAAGATACTTGAAGTAGTTCTTTCGAAAATTCTTCCAGATAATGATCTGGAAGAATTTTCCTTAGAAGAACAAAATCATCACATCCTCACGAACTACAAAACCAGTTTTCCCTCCACATTCCACCGACAGACAGAATATGAAATCTTAATACTAAAACATTGTCTAGGGGGACAGTAACTCAATCCGCCGCGATGTAGCGAGCTGGCCGACGTCACAAGTTCATAGCGTGCCATTAGCAGAGCGCGGTGTCGGGTTCTCTTCCTGCCCGCACCGCGTGCGCCTGCGCCGATGTCTAGAACACCGCGCATAACTAGATCTAGCTGTGTAGAAAAAAAGGTAATAATCCTTTAGTAACTCTGTGGTATTATTGTACTCTTTCGTGGGAACCATTGAACTAAATAAACATGTAGATAATTCTACTAATAGACTTAAAATAAATATAAATAAATTGTATGTAATAGGTACCTACACTACCGCAAGGGGAAACTGTAATGGTAGATGTAAGGTTATTGTAAATAAAAACAATAATTACTTTCTGCAATTATAAATCCTTAACTGTAAACGTTTTTGAATTTGTATGTTCGTTTCTCATTCAATAGGATTTGTGTCTGGTTAATAGCAATAGTCTCGCACCTATTACATGGGACCTGAACATAACGGCGAACTGTGGGTGTACAGGGCACATCTGCGTAACCCTTCGCGAAATACAGGCGTGATGGTATGGCCGACCAGATTGGAATTAACAACAAAGGAGCCTCTTTATCTGCGTACGTATATGGAGAAGTTTTACTTTGGATGTTAATAAAACTGCGGGCAACAGCCAAGGAACAACTTTGTAAGTCATACTACCATACCGCAGTTTGGTTATATCAGAAACCGCAGTTTGCTGATATAAACAAACTGTGGTAAAAACTAAACTATGTAGGGTTGGTTAAGGTGAAAGCTCCGACCAGCCCGCGAAATTTAAATTTTCTTACGTTTTTTGCAATTTGCAAGTCAGTATTAGGTTTAATGTTGATTAAAGTATGATTCGCGGGCGTAAGAAGTACGTATTTTCAAAATTATAACCATTAAAATCAGTAAAATGACTCCATAAGTCAAGCTTCATGTAAAATGTCAAGATTTCATGAAATCTCTGACTTGCAAATTGCAAAAAACGTAAGAAAATTTAAATTTCGCTGGCTGGTCGGAGCATTCACCTTAATACGTTCTACTACTATAAACGCGAAAATTAGTTAGGACGGATAGATGGACGGATGCTAATGCTATAGTAAGGGCGAAAGTTTGAAAGATGGATAGATGAACTAACGGATGGATGATATCCGTTACTCTTTAAGACTTAAACGGCTGAACAGAATTAGTTGAGCACACATATAGGCTGTTCTAGTTTAAAACACAAAAATATTTTTATTCTGTATATGTGTTCCCAAGTCAAAGTCAAATTTAACGGCTCTTTTGAACATCATTTACAAGAAAGAAAAAAAAAACTAATATTAATTCTGGTTGCCCATTCCAAAAGGTATTTTCTTAAGAAGAAGAATGGGCAAGATACTCCATACTTACTTACTATTTCTTCCCGATTTAGAATTCCAGCTTAATTCTAAAAAAACGCAGACGAAGTCGCATGCAGGAGCTAGTGTAATATTATGAGAGGAGCTCTCAAAATATTAAAAAAACTTCTCGTTTACGCGAGTGTGGCGAAGTATTTTTTCAGGCGCATGATAATATTTTTAAACGGATATAAAAGTTATGTCGCTTGGTAAAGTCATAAACCGCCGCCAAATCTATTTTTGATGCAAAACCGAGTAAACTGTTTGGACATTTCAACCTCAGTGTGATTGTAACCTTGAATTGTGTCGGTAAGCAAAGATTTTATATGTTTTGATTCACTCAAGGCAGAATTATGAACACAAAATGGGCTGCTTATGAAAAATCTTTTTTTTTTCACCAAAGACAATCGTCGGTCTGCCAAAAATAGTATAGTAGTCTTATGTCAAAACTTAGGTCCTTGATTTCACAACTTTGATTTTGTTGCAAGTGTCACCATTTTTTTAAGGTTGGGGAATCATCGACTGTCTTCTTCCGATTTCAGGTAGAGCGGAAGGGAGTATCAGACTCTTACTGACTAAAACCCATCCGTGTTCCCCCTAATGCCCTTTGAACATATTCCACAACCCTGACTCACCAAGAACCGAGGTTCTAGTCTGTCTAAAGACAGTTTTGACTTAGGCCTGCGCACAGTCAAGTCGTTGACTGCACACCTATTTAATGAACATGTGTACCTACGTTATCCATAAATGAAAATTACATTCTTAATTACATATTATTATACTCATATTAATTACGCAAGCTGCATCATAAAACGTTGCGTGTCTCCATGCAATATGTATAATTAAGTAATGGATTTAATTAAACAAAACTGCTATCCCATACTACGCAGGATGGCTTATTAAGGATCTGGGTGCCATTTTAAGCCGGATGGAGGACTTAATAATAGCTGTAAAATTCTCATGTTTCCTTCACACTGTTGCAAGTAGATATGTACTTACTTTGTTCATAATCAAGATGGTTTATAAAGTAAGAAGGAGGATAATAAAAATAATATTTAACTATTATGGTTGGTGTTCATTGAGACTTAAAAGAACTATAAGGGTTCCTTTTTTTGTTTTGAGATAAGGAACCCTAAATTTTTACTAAAATGATAAAGAGAAAATTGTCTTTTGTTCGTTTGTTTTTACCGAATATGCTCCGAAGCTTCTTGACCGATTTTAAACATTTTTCACCAATATATAGCTGCATTATTTTTGAGTGTTATGGGGTATATAATATCACGCTACGACAGACAAGAGCGGAGCAGTAACCAAAGGCTTAACTTAACGCGATCGAAATAAGCCGCGCGGAACAAATTGCCGGCAGTTTTCTAGTACTGTACAAATATAAAGCCTGAACAAAAATGTAAATAAATAAATGATTATTAAAAGAGAAATGGCAAAACCCAGTAAAGCTTTTCGCATTTCTCTACCAATATTAAACAAAAAAGGATCAAGGATCACTTTTGAAGGCAGATTAATAAATTTGAACTTTTAAATAAACTACTACTACTACTACTACTACTACTACTACTGCTACTACTTTTACTTTTAAATAATAATAAATAAATAACTCATCACACTCTACAAAACTACATATTGATAACCATTTGTACAAATAACAATTATACAATACTACTCAAGTACGACTGGGTCTCTATATCGCAGCAGATTAAAATCAGAGCATTGCCGCACGCCGCCGTAACGAAAACCTTGTTTATCCAATGACAGATAAAATCGGCGAACACTAAAGTAACATGTCTCGAGGATGTAACGTTAATGTATTAAGAGGCTCGTCATAGCCGCCGGCAGATTATCTAACATCACTTACAGGTGGGGCTAACTGAATCGAACAGGCCTACGACTTAGTGATGTTAACGAAATTAATGTGCTATTTATTACAATTTGTTTATTGAAAAGATCTTGGAAAATTTTTGAAGAGGCCTTTGCTGAAAAGTTAGATAATCTAAATCAAACGAAAAAGTAACAATGAAAAAATTAAATATCACACTCATGTACCAAATTCTTAAATAAGTTTAAAATTACGCCTACATTTCAAAGCCGCAGAAATGTAGGCAATGTCCTTTATAAAAATTACCTTTATAGCTTCAACAATTTCTTAGTTTCAATATTTCATATTTTCAATATTTATCCAGCCAGTCTTAAAGCCAACTTGTCGATAACACGTACATTGATAACAATCAACTTTCAAAGGGTAATAGGATGATATCATAATTAAATACAAATTATTATATAAAAATAACATGATTTTAAAATATCCTGCTATTTAGCATTTTTATTTATTTTTATTTTCGCTATTATATTAACATAAGCTTTAATGTTCCGGATCCGTACAAGCTGTTTTGTATAAAAAGAACGACAGTGTGACTTGTATTGGAAACAAAATCATCTCTCACATCGACAAAATCATCAATATTCAAATAAATGAACTCCCGGACTATAGCAAGCACAATCTAATTTATACCCAAACCCTACCAGGTACCATCGTCGCTGTTCATTCATATACATAGAGCACGGTGTAACTGTGCACTGCTATCGTCGGATTCATCTCCACAGGTAGTGCACAGTCCGCGATCTGGCTGCTGCCTATGCAAATACTCTCGACCACCGTTTCGGTTCATTCCCTCTACAGTCTGATTATTATCTTTATTGCCATGTATAGGGGAGTCTTCTTTTTATATTTATTTCTAAACTGATTATTATTTCTAGCGTTACAGGAATTTCATCGTAATTTTTTTTCTTCCTGTTAAGCTCGGTCAAAACATCGGTCGTAAAGTCGGGCCCACGACTGACTTTATGACGGATTTTTGTCAGTTTTCATTGCCAAAAATAGAATGTATGATATGTCAACGTATGAATTCCAATACACCAACATACACGACCGGCAAAAAATCGGTCGAAATGGAAAAAAATAACTATAAATAATTAGTTTAAAAAGAGAGGGCTAATAAAATCAAATTCACGAGTCGACAGGGCCGGACTCTATTTAGACATTTTATCAATAAGGCGTATTTTAGCAAACGAAATTGCTATGCAATTTGTAATGCACCTACGATTTAATTGTAACTGTATCTATTTACGAAAACCCCTGCGAAAACAAACATCATAGTTGGATAAGTTACAAGAATAATAAAATCGCTGTCGCTAAATCGCTTCGCCTGTCAGTGTATAATGACTGCTAGGCGGAATAACCTGTTATCGTGCACGTGGTGCGCATCACAGTGCAAACAGAGCGCCGCGCCGGTGTGCCGCATGCCGGCGGCCGGCCCGGCGCGGACACGACACATGCTTAGGGCTGGCTACCTACCTAGATTTCAGACATCTGGTGTTCAGTTAGACACAGGATAGGGTTGGGCTTACGACTGCTACGTTAGAGGTCCTAGGTTCGATTCCCAGGTCGAGCAACAAGTATTATTGGGTTTTTCTATGACATTCTCAGTAGCAGCTCGGAGTTTGGATTTGTGCCGGTTAATGGCAATAGGCTCGCCCCCTATTACATGGGACCTAAATATACCGGCCGGCGGTCTGTGGGTGTACATTGGTACACCTCTGCCTAACCCTTCGGGGAATACAGGCGTGATGGTACTTTTTTTTAAGGATAGGGTTGCCGAAAGATTTATAGCATTGTGATCCATAACTAGTTTGACCTAATTTAATCCAGATAATCCAGTGCTTCGGAAAGCACGCAAAGCCGATAGTCCTCCCCGAATGTGTCGGATTGTCGTCCCATCGGACTATGAGAATTAAGGAAGAGGGAGTGCACCTGTGTTTGTGCACACACTTCTGCACTATAAGATCTCCTGCGTACCTACTTGGCTAGTCTGCATTAAGATTAGCCGCTGTAACCGGAATCGGTCTGGAGAATGCATATTGTTGTAGTCAATAAAATCATATATAATTTATACATTTCGTAGCGTTGCGTACAATACGAGATATTTTAAGAACATGCATAACTTTTCTTTTAGCGACACGATATACGTAATCACAAATTTCTAAATATCTGATATCACTTCATTAACATCTAAAAGTATGTTAACCCTACGCCCGCCGTCCCCTCAAACCGTCCGGCACGAAAGCACGGCAAACTAACGTAGCAGTGACACTTGAGCAAATTCACGCTTCCGATACAAAAGCGATGACATGTGAACTTCTTTGTCTGCCCCGCGAGACAATCAAGTTAATTACACATGTCTAACTGTAAACGAGTCAATATAAGAATGTTTGGAACTGACAGTAATACATGATTGATATTGGCAGCTGAGAAGCTGCGTTAACAGTGACGTAGACATACCTACGTATCGATTCTTAATATTATAAAGAGGAAAAATATTTTTGTTTGTTTGTTTGTGCGGGATAAGCTCCGAAACTACTGGACCGATTTTAACTGCCCGTTGGTCTCGTGGTTGCAAGTGCGACTGCTGTGCAAGGGGTCCCGGGTTCGATTCCCAGGTCGAGCGAAAAGTGTTATTGGGTTTTTCTATGAAATTCTCAATAGCAGCTCGGAGTTTGGATTTGTGCCCGGTTAATGCCAATAGGCTCGCCCCCTATTACATGGGACCTAAATGTACCGGCGAACTATGGGTGTACATTGATATACCTCTGCCTAACTCTTCGGGGAATACAGGCGTGATGGTACAGGTGATTTTAATTATATTTTTCCAATACATAGCTAAATTATCAGGAAGTAGGTACCTAACATAAAAGATATAATTATAACATCACGCTACGAAACACAGGAGCAGAGCAGTAACAAAATACGTAACTTAACAGGGAAGAAAATATCCACGCAGAAACTTTAACTATCTATGTTTGTATACACTATGACGAATAAATCACATTCGGAAAATTCGGAAACTTTGTAATACAAATAGGAAAAACCCAATTTTCATAACAAAAACGTTATTGTAATGTAAGAAAGGAATGGAAGTACGTTATAAATCAACATGAACGGTGACAGACAGGGGTTTTAAAAGAATAAATACACAAAAGCAATCTATCACGAATCTATCGAAACTGGATGTTGAAGGAAATATGTTTCCAAACATACTGGAAATGTTTCTGAAAAAATATTACAAAATGCAAGAGGAAATTGTACTCTATACATCCCTTTTTTATGGGGAAATTTTCACTACGTTTTTTAAATATTGGTGATACCAGTTTGTGTTCCCTACCTATGCTAATATTATAAAGTGGAAAAGCCTATTTTGTTTTAAATATTTTTTTGGATGTAAGAGATAATCTCTGAAAGTGCTAGTATAATTACAAAAAAAATAACTGATAAAAAGGTACACATTGCCGAGTGACATAGGCTATATTTTATAAACTTGCCTGCAGAAATTTTCGCGAAAAGCTAGTTATAGACACGTGCAGAAGGTATCTATGTGACTAATTATTTTCAAAGTTAGAGTGAACAGGCTTCTTCTGGGTAAGCTCACTTCATCATCGACTTTGTCTTTGTCACTTCTGACCTTGGCTAGAGTCAAGAGCTAAAATAAAAAAATAAAAAATAGACATTATCCCATTTCGTCACTTTTTCGATACCCACAGCAAGAGAAGGGTTGGTTACACTTCACCGAAAAAGCACGACCAACCACTTCCACCTGGTCTAGTAAAAAGACAGACAGATTGATGGGAACTAACGAGGACAAGTAATATAACGTTGTTATATTCACATTTGCAAAGCACCGCAAATGTCTTATACCGCTCGATAAATTACTGAATGACTGTAAAAGCCCTAAAGGGCAGTTAACTAGAAATGGGAAAACTCACCTCGTTAATATCAATGAAAACGTCACAATAAAACACTGTATTAAAATCTTACTACACACCCGAAACGCAACTGAACACAACTACAAAAAAGTCTTAAAGCGTAAAAAGTTTTTCATCAAAATTTTTCTAAATTACAAGTTTTTCTCTATGACACAGCGTCTGCGCTTGCGCCGTTCCTACTGACACCGGCACCGGCTTTCGACTGTTTGAAAAAGGGCTCCACAAGAACACACTTATTACTTTAGTCGAGTGGAAAGTAAAAATGTTGCGAGTAAAAGTTAATACAGTAATTACATGACAGTGTTGAACTGCACTTACTTGACGGTAATGTCGTTCTACGGTAATGTTATAAGTAAGAGTGTGAGTTCAGATCGTCACTTTAAAATGTAGTAGTACATTTTAAAGTAAGTATAAAGGTTGTATACTGCGCCAACCTGGCTGAAATAGTTTTGTTCCAAATACTCAGGCGAATTCCATTTTGAAATTCGAATGTAGAAAAAGAAACCACCACCAATTTTTGTATTAAATGGAGCACTTTTTTGGCCACACTCATATTATTATCATGCACATGTATAACGTGTAGTTTCAATAAATGATTTCAAAAGTACGTCGGCTTTCAATTAATGCAATCGGAGTAAAGCATTAGACGTTTACGGTTTTGCCAAAGTTAAATGAAGCTAGTTTTTATAGGCGGTGGAAGGAACATCAAAACAAAAACTTTTACCATGAATGCAGAACATGATACTACATCCCCAATTATTATAGGCTATTAAAAAGAAACAGCTGTGCTATACAAATATGCAACATCCACACGATCAAAATGTATGAAACAGCTATATATGTTTTTTCATATAAACATAAAAAATATAGCATTGGTGATCAATCCTCATTACCTTCTCTGTCAACTAAATCAATATTAGGTGCGTTACGGGTATTTTCAATGTAAAAGTTGATCGTATTTACTCTGCGTGTTCGTTCTAGGCCCTCAGGCAGACACATAGGTAGGTTGTTAAAATAAGCGCGATATCTGAACCACCGCAAATTAAATTATTTACACCAGCTGGGCCTGGGAAGTCATCCGTAAGGGTGAAAGTGTTTTATTTTTATTTTTAGGGTGCCTACAAAATATCATGTTTGTTTTTCCCCAAATATCTGCCTATTTTTATTACCTTTTTTATAATTTATTTATAAAAAAAGGTAATAACAGACTCAGTTCAGTAGTTCTGCCGATATAAACTGATAGACAGATTAACTTTCCAAATATTGCTATTTGTGTCGGTAGGAGCAAAATTTATTTTAAATTATAATAATAATGCCAGCTTACTATTTTCTTACTGCAGGGCAAAGGTCTCCTCTCATACAGAGAAGTCACGAGTCATAACTACCCTTGATCACGGATTGGCGATTTTAAAATCATAATTATTACAAGTTCAGGTTTCCTCAGGACATTTTTCTTCACTAATGTCAGATATGTACAAGATAAACTTAGAAAGTCGCATTAGTATTTACTCGGCATCGAACGCATGCATAAGATAAGGGCTCTTAACCACTAGACCATCACGACAAGACAAGATTAATTTATATTAGTGTCAAAGATGAAAATCTGCATCGTTAGCCTAGTGGTTCTAAGCGCGAATGCTAAGCTAGAGGTCGTGGGTTCGATTCCCAGGTCGAGGAAAGTGTTATTGGTTTTTTCTGTGAAATTCTCAATAGCAGCTCGGAGTCAGGATTTGTGACCAATTAATGGCAATAACCTCGCCTCGTATTACATGGAACCTAAACATACCAGTGAACTATGAGTGTACATTGGTACACCTCTGCCTAACCCTTCCGGAAAAACAAACGCGATGATATGTAATTTAAAATCTGTAATAACCAATCTGTCAACACCAGGAAGCGTGGGTTCCGTGAGAATTTCAAAGGGTCTAATAAAAATTAATTCAATAACATCATAATAGCGAATCGTTATTTCTAAGCAATCTGAAGTGATTTATTACGGGCAATTTAAAAAGTGGGAGGGGCTTCTCGTCAAAAATCGCTTGATGTTCCCTTGGGTACGACCGCTGGCACTTACTCATTCGCCACGGTACATCCTAGACGCGGACTAACGTACCTACGTTATACAGGGTGGCAGAACGTTGAATATACGAAAATGGTGGATAGGTGGGGTCATCTGGCACTTACTCAGCACTAATTTATGTTGCCTTAGCCCCCTGGATATTTTTTCTTTCTTAACTTTAAAGTGTAATTTTTTTTCTACTTTTTTTTAAGAAAAAATATTCTTTAAAGTTAAGAAAGAAAAAATATCCAGGGGGCCAGGGCCAATAAATTAGGGTTGAGTACCTATCTACCATTTTCGTATGTTCAACGTTCTGCCAAACACCCTGTAGATATACTACTTATCTAACTTATACGTAGAACTAAATTAAATTGCACACTGCGCAAAATAATTATTATGTTTAGCGTTTAATAGTTTCATAAAAACTTAGCAAAAAGTTTTTCTTTGATGTTTTATTTGTCTTGTTATTAACGATTAAAATTATGACTGTTATGTTTTGGATATAAACAAACAAATTTCAATAAAAACCGGGGGTCAATATTCTTGATATTATCTAATAATTGCTTTATTGCTTCGAATTTAGAGCTAATTATGTTATTTTATGCTAGCAACACCTGTCAGGCCCCGTGCCGAACTGTCACATCATTATTTTGAATTTAGAACAGAATTTATATCATCACTACTTTGAAGTACCTAATAAACACGGAAGTGGTAAGGACAAATTTATCTTTGGTCGTGTGTCTATACACACCTAATAAGGCCGGATATAAAACACGACTAAATTGTCCAACATACATACCATAACGCCTGTATTCCCCGAAGGGTCAGGCAGAGGAGTACCAGTGTACACCCACAGTTCGTCAGTATGTTTAGGTCCCATGTAATGTAGGGCGAGCCAATTGCCATATTCTAACTCCGAGCTGCTACTGAGAATTTCATAGAAAAACCCAATAACACTTTGCTCGACCTGGGAATCGAACCCACGTCCTCGAGCGTAGCAGTCGCGCTTAAAACCACTAAGCTAATGAGACGGTTAAAATGTTCGTTTGAAAAAAAATCCCTTCTATTGTCGAACTATTAAAGTTACATATGGCTAAACCAGCCAGTCTCTTTTGAATTGTATAACGTATAAAAATCGTTCGAAAGCAACACTTATATGTTGCTTCCTTCTACAATCATTACAGTGTACTCTAAGAAAAACGAAGAAAAACACCATTCGCACGCAACGGGTTGAAATTACCCGCGAACATAACATGTGGGTCACGAAAAATAGGTAATTATTTAGTATCCTCTAGCTTTGTAGACCTACCTTACTAGATGAGGATAATCGTCCAACAAACTATGTACCTAAGTTCTAGTGATGTCCGCTATCGATAAAATTTAATTTTAGAATAGACTACAATATTGACAAGTTATTGTCTCTGGTATTTGATGAAAAACTTTTTTTGTATTTTTTTATAAGATTTTGTTTATGGTATATCTAAAAGTACTTACTAAAGATTTTTTAATTTAAAAGGATAAGAAACCCCACTGCCCCACTGCTGGGCCTTTGCCCAGTAGTGGGACAGTAAAAAGTACAGACAGTAAATAAAAAAAAAAAAGAAATTAACGTTTTTTTAAGAAGAAATGTAAGTAATATAATGTTTTACTGGTAAAAAGATTTTCATATAAATATCCCCGTGATATAATAACCAATTAATCATCCCATTCATATCCACAATATAAGACATTTATTACAAAACTAGTAGAAGTCATGTAGTATTTAATTACAACACTTATAAAGTTCTTTGTGTGGCGATTATTTATGTATTATTCTGCACTAACTACGGGCGCACTCAGTCTCGGATTTATCGATACATCCGCAAAGCTGAGCTGGACGGGACCACACATTGAGCCTCGGCTATTACCCAGCCCACCCCCGTACTGCCACGGTTCTATAATCTCTATTGCTTTCTTATTAAGATATTAACTACCGCTCGCAAACGCTATATTGATGGCAGAGCCTTGCCGACCAATCGTCTCGACGTTAACGTTGCTTTATAATTATGATTCGAATTCAATGCACCTTTTGGTTCATTTGCTAGGAATACACCATGTGGAGCACTTATATTTATTTTATAGCTAGCAAATAACGATACTCAATTGTTTCACGTAGGTATTTAGTTCTCTATCGAGCGTTTATTTGAATTGCCCATTAAAAAGTGTTATTAATTCCAATAATATCGCGGCAACCATTTAGGAATTAGAAATAAATTCTAAATGTAACCAACGACGACAAAATGACAATAAATTAAAAATCTGTACGCAACGGTAATGGATTCCCGATATGATGCACTTTCGATCCACTTTGGTAACTTCACATAATTCATGTGGATTCTATAAATTCATGGTTATCGGATGATGACGTAACACGTGTTTTACTGCCGCATTCTTTAGTTAAATAATACCTACCTAATGAATTAACACAATTATGGTTAAGTTGGTAATTGATTATTTTATTTTATAATTTAAAATCAGAATTATAAATAATATAATTTATAAATAAAAAAAATATTATTACAAAAATAATATTGAGTAAAATTTTATTTAAGTATATTTCACATTACAATTATAAAAACACAAGGTATGGCTTATGAACCTATGAACCTATGAACTACTCGTTGACAGGGAATCGAACTCGTTATCAATGGGACACGTGCCCAAAGGCTGGCAGCATTGCCAAGTTGTATAGCAATGCTGATTCTTTAGCCCAAAAAAAAGGCCAGCCCTCTGTTCATCTGAAGAGTCGACCAACCGCTTAGCGATATCCCGAATAAGTAAGTGATCACACAGACCCCATGGCCATATTAATTATTTTGATTAAATCAGTCTACTCAATATTATCTCCCAACCAACAAATCAGATTCAGGTTCTGCAGTTTTCGTAAAATTGTTACATTTAGGCTCAAGTTCAACGTTATCAGGTAGGTAGGTAGGGAACCATAATAGATCGATAAAATGTTTCCGAATAAGCACGCGCCTCCAGACTCTACAAACCGGTCGTACTATAATAGTATTACTATAAAAATTCTGTGTCACAATCGATATTGTGAAGAGAAGTAAGGTACTACGGTAGCCCAATAGCCCAACTTTTGTATTCTACGACATTTTTATTCCAATTTAAACAAACTTTTACACCAACCAAACCCAAAATGTTCATGTTCTCAATTTTGAATAAAGAATGATCCACGCGTGATCTTTCGTCGCGTCCGCGTCGCCGGGCGGGATGCGCTTGCGTCTGTTGCTAGCGATAAATCTAATGATAATAATCGAATGCAGTCGACGAGCCCGCCGCACTGCCTCCATCGATTTATAATAATTAACAATCATGGGAATGACGTGAGGCGTGCAATACACGCGTTTACCGTAGAAAATATATGAAATTTATGGAGCACTAAATATTTGAGGGAAGGTGAACTCTTGGGCTATTTGCTACTCAATATAAAGTCACATTAGGTAATTTAGAGATACAGAATTAGTAGGTAATCCAGTAAATATAATATTATACAACAGGTTTACGGTACGGTGAAGCTTTATGAATGCTATCAATAGGTTTATGAAATGTAATCTATGATAATGTTAAAATAAACTTACAAACACAACTCATCTGGATTATCTCGACTGTACATACTTTGTTTTAGAGGTGAGGAAAAATATTATAATCCTAGCATTTATCCGGAAATTAGTTCACGTGAATTCTTAAGTACCTAGTCCAATTGTTTTAAACGTACCTGAGCTTCCTGTTCCTATTTTAAGAATCGAATCAGCAGATCTGGTTATTAGCGCGTTCAAACAAACAAAAGCTCTTCAGCTCTTATTATAATAGAAGTAGGTTTAGACAAGACTTTCCCAGTCTAATGTCCACATAATGATATGAAGATATTATTGGAGGCATCCTACCAGTACTTTCTCAGGAACAGCTGACATAAAACAATGGACAAGTCCCCATTCCGGAACATACTTTAACACATCAAAATCGAACCAACCCAAAAAAGAGAAGATAAAAGATAGCTTTTTCTTTTATCTTCTAGCATTTTAATATGCTGCGGGTTGTTCGAAAGAGATACCGCGCCCCCGGAACGCAAAGGGCACATGAAAGGAACATAGACGGGTTTTAGTCAGTAAAAGTCTGACACTCCCTCCCGCCCCGCCCGGGGCGGGGGAAGTTATTTGATGATTTCCCGTCTTAAAAAAAAAGCATTTTAATATCAGTCTCAAATTCTAAATCTGTCAAAAATGCCTATAATTTTTTTGACACCATCGCTGAGATGAAATTGCGACTCAAATTTGAACTTTTTTAATAACTAGACTCGGCCTTCCGAATCAATGAGTCGTCAGGTCATAATGTAACATCTCAATCGCGCCCGATCGGTTTATGATCACGCGCCACATTGGAGTAATGACCGCGCTTACTCTTACTAGTTACTGCATCCGCTGGCTCGCAGATCTGTGTAGTGATGTAATGCGTATGCGCATACTTGCTTATTAAAAAATGGATCAGTTTTTTTTCCTTCCTCTTCCTTTGCCTCTACTTCTACTAGCAGGACTAAGCAAAAGTGTCATTGACTGCAGGACTTTGGCAAAGTTCAAGTAAAAGTATTAGAGAGGCTTTTATTTGGCTACCAATCTTTGAAGGATGAAAGTACTCATGTATATGAATAATTTCACAGACACATATTTTATATCACAGCTGTTCTTTTTTCATATTTCGAAATTGGTCCCATAGTAAAATTTGTACTTTGTGTCAGTGTCAAACATTTAGGTATCCTCGGGATTGGATTAAAAGTAGTATGTGTCCTATTCCAAACTATAATCTATACCTGTGCCAAAATTCATCCCGATCCGTTCAGCCGTTTTGGCGTGATTGAGTAACAAAAATCCATCCTTCAAAACTTTAGCATAATTATGTACTTTTACCCTCGGAAAGATCGGTAGTGAATTAAAAGTCATGTCATTGTTGTATCCATTATTACATACATTTAACAGTTTTCTATACATCTTCGTACACTTCGTACTAAAGAGCTGTTGACCTGTACTTACAAATAATTACATCGATGACAGATAACTTGATGGTCTCTCCTAAATGCAAGTTTAAGCCCTCTCTATCATATGCCAGCGTTAGTCAAGTCTTCTACTATTTCTTCAGCTTTTGGTTTGATTAATATTACCTTCATTTAAATAAGAGGAAAGACAAAGTAAGTCAGAAATTTCTATTTTTACCGTCACGTACTTAAGATTCAGTGCGAACACGAAAAAAGAAAATTTGACCCTACTTACGCATTGCCCTTCCAAGAAATTGAGTATACTATACACCGTTACCCTTCTTTAGGATTTAACAGGTTCAGAATAAAACACGTACTAGCACATCCTTTTACACGGATAGACGACACTATTAAGGCCAGGTCACTGCTCCCCGGCCCTCGATCTAAAAAGGCCAGTCTGACCCCTCGTTATCATGTGTTGCGTTGACAAATGGGTTACGCCTCGCCGGGCGAACTAAACCCTCAGGTAGGAATTCATTAGCACCTTAATTAATTGAAAGGCGGACCTGTACCCCTCCTTAATAACGCACGGCATCTTTGATCACCTTTTTTTCTAGTTTTCTATTGTTTTTTTTTTTATTTGGTTGTGATTGTCTATGGAAGTTTTTATTTCATACTCTTTTTTTTGTATAACGGTATACAGGACTCTATGGTGTGGGCCAAGGGCCCAAGGCTCAATAATACAGTTATTTCTTTCCGTAGATTTGATAATAATAATTATGTGATGCCTCTGGTGCCAAGGTTTATTATGACATATCCATAATTCATTGACGTTACTTGTGGGGCCTGTTGCAGGGCCAGGAGGGCAGAGTTCTAACTTTATTATTATATACATACCTAATGTCCTTGTCTAAACTAAAAGATGATCGATCAAAAGACATTGCGTAAAGTGCATATTTTAGGTATAATATTGTGTATCATAGCTCTGAATAATGAACCATATTAGTATCTGGGAATAAAAGTCATTATTTATTTTGTGATGAACTTTACCAACACTACATACAAAGGGGACAGTTTATGTTTATCACCCTATCAAAGAGTTAATTTTCAATACGTTTTTACCCAATGAAAACATAAACAGTATTATTACAGCATTTCGAATCTCATTTAGATGAACAGCTGATTAGTTTTCAGATTTACTTTACGCTACTACCAGCGCCATCTATGTAATCTTAATTCAACTATTTGCAAACGCCATCTAGTATTCAGTAGCGACACTAATTTCTGACAATGTAAACCAAGTTTCATAAAAGTTTGTGTTCACAATAATAGATGACTGAGTATTTAAGTCTGTAGGGCTTATCTTTGAATAACACGAGGTAAGCAGAGTTCTAAACATTATCTTGCACTGGAACTGTTAATATGGAATATGCATCCAGTGGACGTCCTGCGGCTAATATGATGATGATGATGCATGATAGCCTCAGAAAGATCTGTAAGATCAATACCCAGATTGAATATTTAAATAGGGACTATTATCCCTATTTAAAAATTCAAACTCGATAGGACTCCGGATGTAAGAGAACGTGCTCATCAATAACTGATCAATAAATTAATTAAGTAGGTATATCGAAAGAGTATATCGAAATATTCAGGTAGGTACTTACATCCCTGAATAAAAACATCATATTTCCATTATTTCATCAAAGAAAAGCAACCAACCAGAATCCAAGTAGGTAGTATGTCAAATGTGTTTATAAAAAAGATACAATTCATGGAAAATAGTTGAGAATGGATACAATAGAAAAAACAGTTTTTTACATAAATGTAACAAAAATAGACGCAGCCGCTGCGTGATCATATGAAATTTAAAACAGCGGCAAAGGTTGTTTCACCATGCATCCGATGCTCCAATTCTGGTCACCGAACACCTGAAAAATTAAAAGTAGGTAAATTAAATTGACGTTCAAACATTTAAAGGTAATAATCATTTATCTAATAATGAAATTATCAGCCTATTATTATCCCAATGCAGGACAAAGGCTTTTTTTTCATACGGAGAAGGTACGAGGATTGATCACCACGGATCAGCACCACCAAGCAGAATCGGCAATTTAAGGTTGTACGAAAGTGTAAAGGCATCCACGCCTACAGCACTGGATGTCTCGACAGAGACTGACAGACGGCACTTAAATTGCACGCTAATTTCAAAATTGCGCTTTGGATGCAGTTAACGTAACTACAGACGGGCGGCAGTTGTAATTATTCTAACTCCATTATAATACCTCCAGACTGTAATTTTTAGCCGACGTGCAGCTCAAACTAGTTCAAATCACAATATTGGCAGTAGATCCCCAATGTCTCTCCTCCAGAGCACGGTAATAATTACCGTGTCCAGAGTAACTGGATGATGTTTTTGAATTTGACACCTGAATCACACTAAAAACTAGGTCACGACAACTAAGTAGATAGATACTCCATTACTTGTTGTATCACCACACCTTCATCGGCTTACTACAAAAATTTCGACATTCCTACAAGAATGGCCGAGATAAAATCATAATCTAGGGAATAAGTTTAAAATCATCTCGCATTATCTTATGTTACGCAAACTTAGTATCTCAAAACCGTCAATTCTATTCGATAAGAGACCTATCAGTCGAATTGTCTCCCGTTATCATAAACAAGAGTATCGCTTATCTAAAAAAAAAACTTTTGCAATTCAGTTCCTTAGACGACGGGACTCGCATGTGACCGCGTGTTTATGTGGGATAGGTGAAGTGGGTTAACTTCTTAGTGTCAGACTCAGAAAAGATGGATAGACCTAGCACGAGTAGGCAGTCCATTGAGAAGGTGGAAATGTTTGAGGTCCGGGAGCACGTGCCCTACCAGGCTGAGTTGACTCGTGCCCCCGCGGCCTATGACCAAGAGAGCGGGGACATATACGACTCCTCGTGGGTCGCTGCCTTTCGGGCCATCTGCCAGCTTTTCAACCTCCTCCATCACATGCAGGTCGCGATAGTAGTGTTTTGTTTGTGGCGCTTCGCACTGACCTCGGTACCGAACGGAGCTATCACCAATCTTGAACTGCACATAATTTTTGCGGGAACAGGCGTACGTATTGTGAAAATTATAATTTGAAATAATAGTTAGTTGATATTGAGTGGGTAACTAAATTAACCATTGTTAAAAACAATGGTGCTGTAACAATGGGTTATAGAAATTGTGAATACCTAGACGTTATTACTCCTGCGGGTTTATATTTATGTTTAAGTGCTTACAACCTTCAAATTTTCGGCTGCTACATATTGAAAAGTTATTTTTTTTAACACGCTTTTTTATAAGACGAGCTACTGGCTTGCTTGCTTCGCCTGCGTGAAATTTAGAATTAGTGAAGACCCTAAATTATCTCGTGGAAACACAAAGGAGTAACAAACATCCTTCATACACTGTAGAAGGATAGAAAGTAGGACAGCAGGATGTGACCTTCTCTTATATGTTTATAATGAGATAATGTATAGCTTATTACTAATAGGAGACCGATATATGCCCTGGTCAAAAACCTTTTATAGACATCAACGGATCGTAAATAGAATTGTGTAAAGTTTCCAGACTACAAAAACACCAGGACCTTGTGTTGCTATGCTAAACTATACCTCTCTGTTATAAGTATCAACAGCGATTCAATATGCTACATACCTAATGTCCCCCTTTCGAATTCATTTCAGTATCAACTCTTTCTGGTGGAAGCAATACTGACACTGCATAGGCACAACTCCTGGTCGTCCCAATTGTCCAAAGACGGCAAACGTATAGTGCATGGATGCCTGCAGCTTATTGGTTCAATATTTGTGATTGCTGGCACTTTCCTGGGATTATCTAGAGTGGACATGGTTATTTCGTCTGCTCATGGCATCTGTGGTAAGATTCTCTTTGTGAAATTATTATTATTTGATTGCAAACAAGCCGAGGAGACGGCAAACTTAAGTGCCATCGCCTATCGTAACTAGACCCAAAGGGAAGGCCTCCAACAGGTGGACCGACAACCTGTTAAAAGTCGTGCTAAAAACGGTTGGATGCGGGCAGAGCAGGACCAGTCATTGTAGTTATATTTAGGGGAGGCCTATGTCCAGCAGTGGACGTCGTTTGGCTAAAATGATGATAATAAAATCAAGCTATAATTTGTCTCGGGTGCCCCAAATTCCACCGGAACTGCTTCCCTTCAAATCAGGTCGCCAACTCTGGTGGCGACAGAAAAAGGTACGGTGGTAGTAGCTGCTTCATGAAGCTTGTTTGTTTATTATAGATAACGTTTTACTCTACTATTGTTGATAACTATCAATAGATTAACATTTTTGGATTAAGATATTCTACATCCTTCAGTCTACTTAATTGCCACATCTTCCTAAACCATAGTCTAATAAAAATATTGTATTTTCTTCTCCTTTAAGTTGTACTATCAATATTACATCTACAAGTAGATGTAGAAATACCCACGGCTTTATTTTTGGTAGATTATCTATCTCACATTATCACCTAGTAACTATTTATCTTTTATCTACCTATATTGAGAAACTAGATTTAGCTATTTTACTGCGATTTCCATTTTTATAGGTCACACCACCTACCTATGTGATCTATAAGGCAAAGCGGCATTAATTTTAATAGATAACTAACTTAACCGTTACCTGGGTTTCGACCTGTAAAAAGTAACTATAATTTACCTACTAAACTATTTCAGATTGACCCCTGGATTATAAAGGTAAAAAAAAACAGCAATTACGGAAATTAATATTCCGATGTCAATGAAATGGAAATGGTTCGGTTATTTATATGCGTCAGCAATTTCTCAACAGTTAAAAAATGTCGAGTGCCATCATAATGTTGATAATAAAAACGATATCTTGACATTATCGTTTCGTAATGCAAAGACGCTTACTTATAAAGTTTATTCTAACCTTGTCAATAAAAATAGAATACCTACCTATAATAGCAAAAGCCTCTCTACTTCCCACAGGAATTAGGTAAATAATTAGTTCTTGTTATAAATCCCTTTGTTCTAGTTATAAATCCCTTTGTTCTATAGGTAAAACGTAGACCTTGCAATCAGTCATCAAAGAAAGTGTCTCAGTAACGTACAGTTTTTTTATAAGTCATTGGATGGCAAATAAGCCCACGGCTCACCTGATGTTAACTCGTAACCGCTACCTAATAGACATCTGCAATATCAGAGGCCTTGCAAATGCGTTGCCATCCCAGAGACAAAGTTGAAATGTCTCATAATATACCTGTAATTAATCCGGCACCCCTACCCTTCAAACCGAAACACAGCAACACTGTTTTGCGGCAGAAATAGGTATGGTGATAGTACTTCCCCGGAGGAGCTCCTTCACAAAGAGCTCTAGGTACCGGGTACCTAATACTAAAGTAGAAGTTTTGCTCCTACCTATTTTGTAGGTATTATGAATTATCCTAACAACATTTTATTTATCCTCATGTTTTCCCAATATTTCTCTTGTTGCAGGTGTCATCGCGTTAGCATTCACACTGACCAGTTTCTTAACCGGCATCATCGCACTATTTTCTGCAAAAGTGCGGTTGATGGTCAAGAGTGGGCCCATCAAGATTATTCATTTAGCAGTCGGACTCTTTGCTATATCCATGGGCCTTATAACAATCGCCATGGGATTCCATTTGGATCACTTCGCTATTCCACAAGGAGGCTTATCGACGGCTCTCATAGTCTTTACCATGATGATTTTGTTGTACATCATGGTTCAGCCTATTTACGATTTAGTTGCAACTACAAGAAACGCAATGTGACTAATAAAAGTGGAGGGCCCTCCCGACGACGATAGTAATGCGTAAATCTAAGATAAAGAGACGATTATAATTGTAAAGGTTTAAGTTGCCCGGTTAATGGCAATAGGCTCGCCCCCTATTACATGGGACCTAAATATACCGGCGAACTGTAGGTGTACATTGGTACACCTCTGCCTAACCCTTCGGGGAATACAGGCGTGATGGTATATTTATTTTATTTATCTTTTCTAGAACCATAAATCATAACCAGCCTTTTTACTGTTGCAGCACTATGGAATTCATCATCATAATCGAACTTTTCATTATTATAATTTTAAAAAAACCTGTATGTGAGGAAATGTGTGCTTGCAAAAGCAGATTTTTGTGCGTAATATCACTGTTACGCACAAAAAATCCCCGATTGACTTTTGATTAATTAATTTAATGATCGCCTATATTTTTTTATTAATTTTATTGACACCATTACATCCCAGTGTATTTGTAACTAATACCATAATTTAGGTTTACATTTTTACATTAATTAATTTTAAGAAACATGAAAAATTAAGTACTTAATTTATTATTCCTTATTTAGATGTAAGTAAATAAGTATTCTTCTTGTCTGTAATTTTAAGGTGCTTATATTGTTATTTTCTTATAATAATAGTAAGTTTAACCTAATACATGCATGTATGAGTGTTATTAAAACGTTTTTAATAATTTTGTTATTTAATTTTTCAAACTACCAATAGCACTAAACAGTCGAATTGTTAAGTAGTCGTACCCACTGCTGAACGTGATCACAGTTTTAGGTTCGATTAAATGCAAAACCCCAAGCAAAAGAGGATTCACCTGACATTCTTTGACTTTTTTGTATAAAAGTTTTTTTTCCGCTTTTTAGTATTACTTCCTGTCATTTTAATCCATATAGGAACCAATGAGAAACAGTATTATGATGAGAAGATGGTTTCAGATGCTTGATTCATCGGTGCCTACCTATTCGTATATGGCCTAATTCTTGTGGTGGAAATCGAAAACTGAGAAATTTGCTGCTAGGTATGCAATTTGTGCATCCCTAACTAGGTACCTATTTAATATTGAAAACAGATAATTAGGTAAAAAAAAACTGATAGAGGATCTTCATTGCATAATGTTAAAAAAAAATCTAAAACTAAATTTTTACATCTTGCAAGTTTTCTATTTTTTCAAACTTGTTCGTTTCGGACGCTCTGATCAAAAGTTTGTTGTCATCTCTGCTATTTCGAATTAACGATAGTTGAGACCTTAAGCAATTAAAAGTTGCGCTATTTCTTTTATTTTCTGTGCGAAAGACAGTGTGATTATAATATAATGCTACGTAGGTGATGCCGATTTGGACTGGAACACAAACAGTCTCTTGTAAATAAACGTCAAATTGAAATTGTCAATGTCATCTTTGCTTTGAGTCGTCCGGCAAAGTTGCATTTCATTTAACATTGGAAATTGCTACAATATATCGATTAATTAAGTGATTATTACAAGATTTAATATTTAAAGTTAACAAACATGGTAAGTTAAATTCATATTTTATACGTATTGTACTGTGAAAGCAAACTTCTATAGGTTACCAATCTTGCTTGGTCATTCAACAATCATGCAGATTTAAAACATATTTTTTTACAGGCCCGGCGTTATGATACACGTACAACTATATTCTCGCCGGAAGGTAAATACTAATTCTTATTTCATATCATATTTCCTTAAACTTGAATCATGAAAATATTACTTAAAAAATTCTATACATTTTTAGGGCGGCTGTACCAAGTCGAGTATGCTATGGAAGCGATCAGTCACGCCGGAACATGCCTAGGTATTCTGGCGACGGATGGTATCTTGCTAGCTGCCGAACGCAGGAACACAAACAAGCTGCTAGATGAAGTATTCTTTTCTGAGAAAATCTACAAGTTGAATGATGATATGGTTTGCTCAGTGGCTGGCATCACATCAGACGCCAACGTTCTGACGAATGAACTCAGACTTATTGCGCAGAGATACCTCCTGCAGTATGGTGAATCTATTCCCTGTGAGCAGCTCGTGTCTTGGCTGTGTGACGTTAAGCAAGCCTACACACAGTATGGAGGTACAAACATAAAACTATTTCATCTAATTTATCCATCCTTTCTTGCTTCTTAATACTAATAAAAAATCAATTTTTAGCATTTCATAAAATGTTTCTTTGTATGTTCATTTACTCTATAATTTTCATTTAGTAATCCTAACTTTTTCTTCAGGTAAGAGACCCTTCGGTGTATCTATCCTGTACATGGGCTGGGATAAGCACTACGGCTACCAGCTCTACCAATCAGACCCCAGTGGTAACTACGGTGGATGGAAGGCAACCTGCATTGGAAACAACAGTGCTGTAAGTTGTTTATTTTTGTTGTATTCTACAAATATAGTAGAACATAAGTTTATGTGTATGATATAGCTCAACACATTGGATCATTTTTATACGTTCCCTTAGGATAATTTAGGACTTTGGCTTTGTTCTGAAGTTTAGGCAGACAAAATTGCCTTTAGAAGATAATTTGATTTTAACCCAGCATGTCTCCACAAACAATTAAAAAACAGTATGGCCTGTGGTGTGCTGTTTGTGATGTTGTAATAAAAATAACCTACAGTTCAGAACTCATGCCTAATTTAATGAAACTCATAAAAAAAACTAACTCAATAATATTGTATTTTTAAGGCGGCAGTATCAAGTTTGAAACAGGAATACAAGGAGAACGAGACCACCCTTGCCGAAGCCCAGGCCTTAGCCATCAAGGTGCTCAGCAAGACCTTGGACATGACTAAGCTGACTCCAGAGAAAGGTATGTTGTAACACTGGCCTTATTCACATACATACTATGGCGCCTGTATTCCCCGAAGGGTTAGGCAGACGTCCAATATACATCCACAGCTTGGTGGTATGTTTAAGTCGGTATGTAATAGGGGGCAAGCCCATTGCCATTATCTGGGCACAAATTCTAACTCCGAGCTGCTACTGAAAATTTCATAAAAAAGCCAATAACCTTATAATGGCCTTACATTTTGATGTAACTCCATACTAAGCTGGTCCAGTTAAAAGTCAAAGTGTTGCCACCCACATGCTGTTTACATTTGTTTTTTTTTTCAAATTAGTGATGTTTAGGCAAAAACTTTTGCATACTTACTGCATTTATTATCCATCAATAATCATCATCATACCATCGCGCCTGTATTCCCCCGAAGGGTTAGGCATAGGTGTACCAATAACACCCACAGTTTGCTGGTATGTTTTTAGGTCCCATGTAATAGGGGGCGAGCCTATTGCCATTATCCATCAGTAATATTCCAAAATATGCTTTATGACATAACAGGCTTACAAAAATTTTCTTATTAACTTTTCAGTGGAAATGGCGACTCTTACGCGCAAAGACAACAAGACTATCATCCGAGTTCTGGCTAGCACTGAAGTAGAGAAGCTGATTTCTACATTTGAGAAGAGTGAGGCTGATGCAGAAGCCGCCAAGAAGCAGCCCCCCAAGTCGTAATCTTTTACTGCTGTTTGGAATAAGTGTTCTCATATTGGTACATTAAATATTTTACAGTAAATGTGCTTGTTTTATTTATATTATCAATAACACCTTTTACTGGGTAACACTGGACTGTTGCTGCTGTTCCTGTTATTGATGTCATAAGAAGTACCAATAAATACGTTGATTGTTGACGCTAATATTCGCGTTTCTTGGGTAATACAAAATTTACCTGATGCTTATCAGAATAAAGTTGATTTTGTATTAGCGAAATAGCCCTAATACACATTACCATCATGCCTGTATTCCCCGAAGGTTTAGGCTGCGGTTTACCAATGTACACCTACAATTCGCCTAGATAATATGTGGACAAATATGCCAAGAGAAGTGACAATGTAAGGAATTTGTAATAAATGAACTTTGAGGTGACTTAAAGATGTATGGGAAGACAGATATTGGGATTATGATAGTAAGTAGCAGCAGTTTCTTATTAGTTACCTATGAGTAGCGGAACGATGATAAAGGTTACACCCGAGGTAGCCCAACGGATACCCCAAATCAAGTCGAGAAATACTTCAGTCCTTCGGAAATAGTAAGTTTTCTGTGGTCATTATAGTTTGCATGGAGCATTATATGCTTGCATAAAGCTGAAAGGCTTAGTTCCAACAGTTGAGATCCATCAAAGGAATTTTATGTTGGAAAACGAGTGAAGAAATTCAAATTGAGTTGGGTAGGACATCCTGGAAGGGCATAATGATTACAGGTGGGCTAAGGCTATGGTTAAGTGGTGCTCAAGGAAAGAGGAGGAAATAAAAAATGACATTGTTGCCACAGACTTTACATCGAGGAGGCATAGAAGCGTGAAGTTGTGGTGATGTCTCTGTACACCCGGACATCGCTGAAGGAGGAGACAGCCCGGAAACGGGCCGAGAAGAGGGAGTCCAGATGTGGGCCAACCTGGATGGGTCGCGAAGCTCGTTATAAAAAAATAAAATAATAAGTAGTTAATTAGGTTCCATGTTTCTGATTGGTGAACCAACAGTGGTCTGCTAAATAACTGTTAGACATGACGGGGACAAATCATTCTCTTGAGGGCTGCGGGTTTCAGTAAACGTTGGGTACAGTTTATGTTACCACAAAATAAATGCCCAGCTAAAGCTAAGTACAGCTCGTCATCATCATTTTTCCGTCTGTGAGTTGAGTTGTCAATTAACTGTCAGTGTCAACGTCAAACACCGAAAATCAATAACGCGACGTTTTCAAAATAAAACATAAAAACACTTTCTATGTAATTTTTCTAAGTACGAAACTGTTTTTTAATTCATAAATTGTGAATAATATTAACTTGTCAAAATGGCTGTTGAAAGGCTTCCACCCCAAATAACCTTACCGACGAAATCCAGACTTGAAATGAATGTGAGGCAGCTGCTGAATAAATGTGAATTCATAGCTAAACAGGAACCTATTGATAACAATTGTAGGCTCAAGCATTATGTGGAGTCCTTGACCGAAATGATAACAGAGCTTAAGACTGGTACTGGACCTGAGAATGCTATGTAAATATTTTTTTTCATATTGTACTTTACCTACTTAATATCATCTTCAGTCATGAATCCCGTGTCTTGGTAGGCCTGCGTGGCTTTATCGAAGTTTTCGTGGAGAAGTCTGTCTTGTGCCCCCAGTTAGCCTAGTTGTAGCATCTGGCTTCAATTCCCAAGTGGAGCAAAGAGTGATTGAGGAATAAGCACTGGGCTACTGCTTGGGCTCTTTAGGAATTTTTCACTTGCAGCTTGGAATTAGAAATTTGGTTTCGCGTTAATCCTGTATCTAGAAAAGCATATATAGGGGTTGATCCTGCACTTGATTTCCTCCCCATTGTGTCATATTGCCATCCCATCGGATATTGAGAGTATTGAAAGTGGCGAAATTTGTGTTCTATATTATCTCATATGCTGTTTTCTGACACTGCCTTCACTTTTTTTCAGAAAGCCAAGTAAAGAGGCTATAGCAGAATACACCAAAAGAGCTGCTTTCTTAAAAGGTGTGGTCCAAACAGCTTCTTTGAATACACCTAGTGAGAAGGTTTGTTGTCTAATTTAAATGAATTACTAAAAATGGATTTGATATTTTTCTAATTTTCAATCAGCCTTGAGCATGGCGATTGCTGTTGCGTTCACTCTATCAAATAAAGATCCTGCCCCTTGCCCTACAACAGGACATTAATAGATAAACATTATTATTAATAAAAAAGTAATATTACAAAAAGATAAAGTTTGTGAGGTTGTAGGGTAGCTTTTACTCATAGGAAGCCATGTTACTTGTGAGTGTCATAGACTATATAAAATCCCGCTACGACACACGGGTAGCGAAACAGTAACCATAGATGTAACTTAACATGGGTGAAATGAGCCATGCGGATGAAATTGCAAATAGTTCGCGAGTATTATATATCATCTACAAAAACTCCAAGCAACTCAAAATTCTATAATTATAAGACTTGTCATACTGCATGATGGTTATCTAATATGCTGAAATATATTTCAAACAAAGGTATATTATATTCTTTATTTTCAAAATCTCATCACATTGTGACACAGTTATTGCCCTCAAGTAATTGTTAATTAATTAATTTGCAGTTAGAGGCAGTTCAGCTGCTATCACATGGTGCAGCCACCATGTCAGCAGATGCATCAGCTCAAGAGATACACCAGAAAACTCGAGTCAAATACGGAGCGGAACTTAGATCAGAATTATTTGGATTGGGTTAGTTCAGATTACCATTTGTTGATGTTAAGATGGTAGAAAGATATATGTATAAGATGCTACCAAAAAAAAAGTAGTAATTATTTTATACATCTTCGATTGGATTTCTGTCAAGCTGGTCAATGTCAATGCAGCCTAATCAAGTATGTAGAAGATAATATAGTGCACAAGTGTGTGCACATTTATACATGCCTCTTCCTCTTATAGTCCGATGGGCACAGGACCAACGACTTATGATGCAACTGAGGCATGGGGGAGTCACCAACTTTCAATCTGTGGGCTGCTATTGAAAAATTCCTAATTATAAACCTTATAGCAGTTTGAGCAACCTGAGAATTTAACACGTCCGCGATAACCAAGATTCACTTGGATATATTCACTTGTTACTCACACATAAAATTGTTCCAGAAGACAGTGACGATGCACTACGAAAGCGGAACATAATAAAGGCTCCAAACTTTACAAGCAACAGTAGCAGCCAGGAAGATATAGACTCGCTACTCAAATACCATCAGAATATGCAGGAGAAGGTTGCGGAGAACATGGTGATGCTCACAAAGAGTTTGAAGGAACAGTCTCAGATAGCTAGCACTATTATAAAAGGCGATACTGAGGTATGACTGATGGGTTGTCTTCTAAATTATGTGACCTAAACTACAGCATATAAGGATCATTTTCACTACACCTAAGTAGGTGGGCCTATTTGGTTCAGTACTCTCGATACAACCTTTGATAATGTTGTATAGAAAAAATCGAACAAATGTGCCGACCCGCTTTGTACGTATAGTGGCGCTTACTGACAGCCTTAGCTTCTTTTATTTTACCTCTATATCTTTCTGTCATATGAGAAAAATAATAATATGTGAATATAGTACATGCTAAAGTATGTGGAGAACTTTGATATCGCGTTTTAGGATATGTCAGTTATAGTTCCCATGTGGCGCGATAGATGTCGCCGAAAATGTAAATTATGTATAAAGTATGTAAATGAATTTAATTCCCATTTCTTAAATCTCCGCAAAATTATTAATCCAGTTCCCATGGCTGCTTAAAGGCTAGTAAAAGTGGCCATCTCTGTTATTTTTATTATAACTTTGCCATTTATATTTCTAGGCTTTGAAGAAATCCTCTGACCTTACTGATCGCAATTTATCTTCATTGAAAGTGGAGTCAGATCGACTGCAGGAGCATAGTCGAAGTGCGTGGAAATGTTGGCTGTGGATCATGCTGGCTATTGTCATGGCTATATTTATTAGTAAGTACGACTTCTTTTTGCAGTCCACTGCTGGACATAGGCCTTTGCCAAGGTGCGCTACTGAGCCCGATCTTCGATCTTCGTGGAAGTCAAGTTTGCCATAAAACATTGGCCTATGTCACTCGGCCACAGTGTGGCTTTCTATTAGTTAAACAATTTTTGTAATCGGAGCAGAGGTTACCTGACACAAATAAACATTTTGGGTTCTTTATAATAGTAGAGTTGCTTTGTAGTAGTCACGGTTTGACCTTTTTACTCCAATTATGAGTTTTTCCTTGCATTTAGGTATGACTTGTAGGACTCATAAGTATTTTAAATTTATTAGTTGGATGCTTGCAAAGAGGTTGTGTGTAACAGAGCAACTCCAGACAAACTCCATGCATACACTTTTCAAATGGTTAATTAACCCTTGCCTCGCTACAAGTTTTATGTTCAATAATTATGCTTTTTTTTCACAGATATGGTGCTCTTCATGAAGGTTATGAAAAAAAGAGTAATTACTTGAAGGTATGTATTGTATTCAAAGTGATAACCAGAAGATGACAAGATCATAATGTGTCTAGTTGCATTCCTATTTAAGTAGATACTTGTATACATACATAATTATAATTACTGTAGTATATTATTAACTTATGGGCATTGTGGAATATATGAATAAATGTGGATATAAAATAAACAATTTGTCATAATATGTTGTTTATGTATCTATCTATATGTAACACTCACAGTATACACATAATTGGGTAGCTGACGCCACTAATCAATTGACGTGCTTTTTATGAGCTGTCAAAACGCGATTTTGTATGACAATACTAAACTATGACGTCACTTTTTTGACATCTCAATTCACTATTTATTCATTTCAAAGCAACTAAAAATAGAATTTTATAGTTATTTTATCATTCATCGGATTTTTAGGGCTAAAATAACTGCTTTTTTGTGAAGTTGTGTCTTGCAATTGTTGTTTAATGGTGTCATCTACCCAATTAGCTTATTACGTATAATTTCCCATTACTGGGAGACAAGCCGCCTGGGATTGGGTGTGGGTCGGAATACACCACGTAAACCCCAAGTGGGTAGGATGACGTCACACCATTCATGCCAGCTATCTATTTCTTAATTTCTGATATACAAATGTAAGTATATATTTTCTTTACTTTTACTGCGTTAAATAAAACTTTGAAAAATCGATTAATTAAATTTTATTTAAGTATCTTTCTACTGAATTTATATTTTGAATAATTTTCGTATGAACATGCCAATTTGGTCCATATTATTTAATACCTACTATAATATGAAGTTACTACTACAATATTCCGAGATTGCACTCTAGAAATTTAGAAAGCCGAATTTTTTCCTACTTACGTTATGAAAATATATTTTTTATTTGCATTGTTGCTGCTAACAGTGTTTGTTCACGGTAAAATGAATGACTATGACTACTATACTGGTAGAAAATAAATAACTTACTTTCTACACAAACTCAAATCGCATTATAAATCAGCTTAGTTCTGCCAAAACAAAACAAGTGACAATCAGATGTTGTGCCTAATTATGATAGATTTAAAAACGAGCCTAAAGGGCTGTTTCACCACCGATTAAATTACTTTGCAGATTTCCAAACAAGTTCTGTTTTCTTTTGAATATTCTTATCTGATGAATATATTTAGAGAATGATGATGAAACAGGCCCTTAATCCGCTAAAATGTGAATTTCCTTGTTTATGTTGTTGCATAAATGTCTGAATAATTAAATTAATTACGACAAACTAATTCAATATACTGAATGTTTTCTTTTACCATCCAGCAATAATAGTTTTTGTACGTCCAAAACTTGGCTTACAATAGATTTAAATTAAATCAGCGTTCAATATCCAATATCATTAAAATTACTTCGAAAAATGGGAGATATTTTAAAGTTCGTTTGTTTCATTTTGGCAGAACTAAACCCGAATTATCTTATTTTAATAAGGGAAGACGTTATTTTGTCTGGTGCTGATCTAATTCCTTCATGTGGACAATCACCCTTAACACTGAAATCTTGTGGAATTAGGGTTCAATTAATTATTTTTTCTGTGCGTGTTTTTTTTTATATTGGCCCTTTAATTACAATATTAAACAATTCTCTTTACGACTATCATACATTTTATTTCTCGATACATGAGCCAATATGGCAGGAACCTTTAAATATATGTTATATGTATACGTTTTAAGTACTTAGGTAGTCTACAAGTTTGTATTAAGAAGAAGCAAATTTAATTTCTATGGTTAGACATGGTTTCAGTGAGATATCGAAGCATTTTGAAAGAACACTTAAATAGATTGACTAGAACTACCAGATTTGTCGGTTATATATTTAGTACTATTTATGAGCGTTTAAATTCCTATAATCTTCATGTACGCGTTTCAACATTTCCCTATATTTTGGCGAATTTGATTCACCGTCAAGCAATTTTTCTATTTATATACTCTGAAGTTCTCTATATATTTGTTCTAACTGATGTTTTACTTTTTATCGTATACATCTGTCAGTTCGAACTTCCAAATCTTGTTAGGCCCGATTTCTGTGACGTAAAGGTGGGATCCGTTTCTTGTCACAGCCAGCGAATGGGGGTTTGTGAAGCCCTGAAAAGATAATAAAATAAATTAGCTTATTATTATAAACACTTTAATAGCGAAGCCTACAGTATCCAGCTACAGGTTTACCAGGAAGAACTAGACTGAGTGTGTAATATTTCTTCATCATCAACAGGAAAGTAGAACCTAACTTGAATACAGTTAGTGAAGTCGAAAGTTTAAATGTTAAAAAGATTCATGATAATAAACACCATGTTGGCACAGTTCCAAAACAGTAAAAATATTGTTAATCACATAAAACATCTTCATAAAAAATATACAACTCACAGTGGTAGGTTCCCAAGTATCCAAAATATTTCCATAAAGCGCGTTCACAGTAAATCCTCGGACGGCAATATTCTGGGATGTAGGCCCATTCACTGCATAGATCGTATCACCGTGGGACGCAACGGCAAAGACCCTGCCCAAAGTAGGATCTTCGATAACAGTCGCCGGCTCAAACATTTTCACATAGCTCTTCAAACCAGCCTTCGGGCAAACAATCCTCATATTCTCCCTATCAGCCACACACACAATGTCCAGATGCTCCAGTAAAGTCACACTGTGCGGTAGGTTCAGGGTCATCGTATCAGAATAGGAAGGTATGGCCAGTAACAGTTTTCCAGCTGCATTGAACTTCAGTATCTGGTTGTTGCAATAGCCGTCGGCGACGAAGATTTCTCCGGTGGTGGCGACGGCGACGGAGGTTGGCATGCACAGTAATACGCGGCGTCTGTATGGGTAGCCAGCTGTGAACGCCTCTCCGATGGTCAAGGTCGGGTATTTGTGGTTGTTCGGAATGTACTGAAATTAAGCATTAAAAATTTAAGCTACTATAGTCTGCCAGTAAAGCTACTTGTAGGTAAGTGTATGAAAGGCGGAAGCCTCACTAGTGCAAGTCGATAGGCATCCGCAATACAAACTCGCTTTTAGTCAAGGTTACGTCCTTGAGAACGTTTTGGGCACTATGTTCTTTCTTTAAAATTACAATACACTGGTTAGTAAATAGATGTAATCGTTAGCTAACTAACAGCATCGCTTACCTTGAAAACTTGATGTTTGGCAACATCAGTGACCCAGACATTATCATGGTGGTCCACAGTCAGTCCATGTGGCATGTAGAAAGCATAGGCTCCCCAACTGTGCAACACAGAACCCGTATGGGGATCTAAAACTAGGATCGTGTCTTCTATGATCGGGCCCTTGTCCAAGTTTTGATAAGCGTTGGATTCGTTGAAAGTACTGCAAAGTATTTAAGACACCATCATTTTTATAGTCACATTAAGGTACAATAGCAATGGATGACTCTCGTTGTTTAGATTTCTTTGAGCATTTTGGCTGTAAAATAGGAAGCCTAATGTAAAGATGGCCATAAAAGAAGTGAATAGTTAGATTACTAAGATGCCGGCTGATATATAAGGATCCATGGACAAAGCCATGCTGCGCCGACCTTAAAATAAATTGGGATAAGATAAAGGGATATAATAAAATGAGTGGATATAATTAGTCACCTTTCGTCCCATACTCGCTCGGCCCTATGGAATATCACTGGTTGTCCCAAAGAGTTGATAGATACAGAGGTTATTTGTCCCACGTTCAACGATGTTTGCGGCCAGTCCTTCACTTCTTGGGGTCTCAAAACTATTTCATCTTTTGGCTGGAAAGTTTCACGAATTTTAATCTCATTTTTAATACACTTGTAAATCAATTGTTCGAATACCCAAGCTTGAATACTTGATACGTATTCAGATTTATAAGTACTTCCGGAGTTAGATGTAGGTACTAAGCATGGTTGGAAGGCACTTACCAAATGGAGATCCAAGTTTTTCAAAAGATCGTCATTAGAACCGTAACTGAAATAGTCGAAATTCTCCCTCACTGTTTCTGGTTCACAGTAGATTCCACTCAAAGATAGAAGAAACACTATTGTTGGCAGCATTTTGATAAACGTCCTGCTATTTGTTGTGGTCTGCGTATTGTTAGTGTCCGATTGCCTTCTGCTTCAGCTATTGATTATTCACTCTTAGAGAACGGACGATACTCACGCATGCGCGTTTCACAGTAAAGCCTTCTCATACATTCTCAAGGTCAAAATTGGGGAAACGGGAAATTAAAATCATAAATATCGAATAAACATAGATTTATTTTTCACATAACTCGAACAAGTGTACCTATTCAACAAAATTGGTCAAGATACGCGCGTCACATTCGTATTACTTGTTTTGGTGTCATACATTGTGGTGATAAAGGAAATGAGGTGCATATCTTAGGCTAATTTTGAAAATATTTAAAGACGAAATTTTATTTCATTTTATACTGAATCAGTCTCAAATTAGAATCGTTGTAAGAATTTGGCACATTTGAAAATTTCAGAATTTCGTGGAGACTTACATCTACGGTAACAAGCTAGAACGTTTAAGTGCTGTAATCATATTTTGGGACATGTTTAAAATATTTGTGTAAGGTGCTTTATTGTGTTGATTACTGCGGGCGCCATTCCGAATGGGGTTGGTCCCATATGTATCCGGTCTCTGTCATGGAGCATATTGCGTTGTAATAACGGCCCGGACTGCGGCAGTAAGACCACGAAGGGCACTTACATCGGAACAATGTTTGGAACTCTTCCTTGCAAACTTCGTTCCACCAGCATGTTCTCTACAACAGTTTATCGATTTAACTTTCTCACATTTGATAACGAAAAATTACGTAATTTAGAGCATTGGTTTGGAAGCATACCTCAGTGATGTATTCTCTCACGGACTGGTCAGAATAACTTCGTTTCTGTATCGATGCAGTTTCAAGCATTGCACTTAACATTAGTATTAGCACGAACATTACATATTGCACCTGAAACGTTTAATACACGGTCACTATTAACACTGACACCATTACAAACACTGTTAATCTTTGGTTCACATCCTTCGCTTGGTCTTACCACTCTTACCTTAATCATAGCAGGGTTTTGGTCCAAAAATAGAAAATTATCGGGAAGCGTTGACTTTCATGTTACGCCCCCTGACGGAGCTTTCAGGTTTCCGACTAGGGTTGCGCGACTATTCACGTGTCTTATCGGTATTTTTATTATTAAACGCGTAGTCGCGTCCCAAATATCTACTTTTTATTGATTATCTCTTTCATGACTATGTCGTTGGGTTCGTTTTGATGTTGTTTTGTTTAGGTCAGTCGTACAATTCTATTTTGTCATAATGTTTCTTGGTAATGAGGTTCTTTTAATCAGAATTAACTTTAAATCTTATTTTTTTTTTTTTTCTCCTATGAGATAAACCTTAGGTTAATTCCTCAATATAAAAATGCAATAATTTTGTATAATAAGTTATATTACTTAACAACTATAAATACATTAAAAATTTACAAAATCACTAGCTACTTTAGACTCACGTGTTTCTTAACTTAGTACAACAGTTTCAACAAAGATGAGCAAAATAACATTTAACATAGAACTAAATAAACAGTTAGGATAAATTACAAACTAAAGAAATTCCAAATAATTCAACTAAACATATTAAAAGCACGCGCAGAGAGACAACGATTAAAAACAAAGTTCCATTTTCAAATTTACATTTTGTGCGCATGCGTTTAGCGCGATAACATACCTAAATCGACTTTGATCGTTGTGTGTCTTCCCGTGCCCTAATGAAATGGCACTTAGATGTAAAAATATTTTTTAGTACAAGTCTAATTAAAAGAGCTTTGGTCGAAACTACCACTACATTTGGGATTCTGTTGCCGGCTCTATGAGCCGAAATTTTAGTGACGTCACTAATGGTTCTACATTGCCTGTGTATCTTCTATTTTGTTTTCATCGACGTCTTCGTGTTCTTGCCGCCTGTGTATTTCTTCAGCATCTTTCCTGTAATTTTGAATACCGTCATAAAATTCCTGTTATAAAGAGGAAAGATTTGTAATTTTGTACGTAACGAATAAACTTAAAAACTACTGGACCGATTGCATACATTCTTTTGCCGTTAGAAAGCTACATTATCACTGAGTAACATAGGCTATATAACATCACGCTACGACTCACGGGAGCGGAGCAGTGAAATAAGCCACGCGGACGAAGTCGCGGATAGTTCGCTAGTTTTGTAATATTTCTTTCAAACAATTTTGAATACTTACTAGTAATTCAAGTTGACTCAAAATATGAAGTTCCAACCATACACGGTCGATAATACAATAAAGGTCAACCTAATATGACTCATAAAAATATTAATGTACGTTACTCACGCGTATTTGTTCGAAGATTGGAAAATACTCTTGGGGCACAGCCTATAATAAGGCCAGCATTCGCCGCCCGCTTCCCCTGCCTTCTGGGCTTCAACATATTCATTTAGAAGGCTTGCGTATGGGGACTTGCTGGGTCTGGAAAGAGGAATAATTTTGTTATTGAATTTTCGTTATAACAAGCAAATAAATAAGGTCTCTTCTTCTATTAGCAAGAAATAGCGCAAACTTGCGCTAGATGGAAGGAATGGAGGGAGGTCTTTGCCCAGTTGTGGGGCATGGGGCATCTCATGCGTGAGGTTGCGGATTTGTAACCAGGCAAGTACCGATGTGACGTTTTCAATTCATATGTACTTTCTAATTATATCTTGGACATCATTGACGTCGGTGAAGGAAAACATCGTGAGAAAACCTGGATTTGTGTGTAATTAACATAAGTCTGATATCATCAGCAAGCGTGGTGATCAATGCTCGTGCATTCTCTGTATGTGAAGCGCTGTGTGTGTTGCCTTGCAGTGGGACAGTAAAAGGCTAGTGTTAATAATAAGGTTTCTTCATATCATGCGGAGTATGTTAAGCCGTAGTCTTTAACATTCAAGCCTGCTTATACACTTATCAATGACATACGTTATCAAGTAGTAATGTCGGCTAGATACAGGTCTATCTACGACTGGATAGGCATCAGCCGCTCTGTGTCTAATACCGATATAGCCGCATCCGGATACACTAGAACTGACCGTATCTCAGATAAAATC
Organism: Caradrina clavipalpis; assembly: GCA_932526535.1. NCBI lineage: Eukaryota > Metazoa > Arthropoda > Insecta > Lepidoptera > Noctuidae > Caradrina > Caradrina clavipalpis. Next base: position 8,369,914 of record OW052103.1, read on the forward strand.
ACGTGTTAAAGAAAAATATACCTTCATGAAAAGTAAGGATTCCTTAACTCTGAAGATACATACCGTCACGCCTGTATTTCCTGTAGGGGTAGGCAGAGGTGTACCACAGTTTGCAGGTATGTTCAGCTCCCATGTGATAGATTAAAAAATTAGGCACAAATCCTAACCCCGAGCTGCCACTGAGAATTTTATAGAAAAACCCAATAACACTTTTTACTTGACCTGAGTATCGAACCCAAGACCTCTAGCGTAGCAGTAACGCTTAGGACTAGGCTATGGAGGCAATAAACAGGAACTCTGAAGATAATAAAAAAAAATACGTACGTGAAAAACAGCTTCATAATTTCCCCGAAAAAACCAAAGTTTTTGAGCGGGTGTGATTGTATTTCGCAAATAGCTCGTAGGAGACACTCTTTTCCATCTAGCCCGAAGTTTGCGAACATATCCTCAGCCATTCCATACAATATTGCTCTGAAAATACGGAATATAATAAGAGCAAGAGCAACGTATCGTTGTCATCAAACATTTTAATTGGATACATTTCTTCTTAGAAATTTTCGTCTCTCCAACACAGATGTGGCTTAGCAACAAAGAATACTTTTCAAAATAAACCAAACTGAAATGATTTGGAAAATTATAGTCTTATCTACATCTGTGGCTATTTAAGACAAATTGAAAGTAATGCTATCAGAATAGAGGAGATTAACACAGAACTTGTTGTTTAGCGAATCACGAAATGGTCTAATACACGTAACACACGGTTGAAACAATTTATTGTTTACTCTAGTTCTTTGATCCTTACGCAATAGGCTGGTTTTCGAATCACGTAAAGAATTTCAAACACCCTTTTCGTAGTAACTTCCTGCGTTTGCCGCCAACTATCCTTCGTGAGTTGAATTCCTTATTAATTATCAACGTGAAGGTGAAAGTGAGGGCCAATAACTCAACCGCTACTGTTACTAGTCTCCACGTGGTCTGAGGTCCACAGAAGTACGTGCGCACCACGATGCGAATGGCTTTCGTGTGTGGTCCCTTCAATACCATTGTTACTTAACCACCTACTTATTGGTCACTTTGTCTCGTTGTTACCTCTGCCAAGATATGCATGACAAGGCGAGGCTGCTATTTGTTAAAAAGAAAAGACAACGATTGTCAAATGTTAGTTATATCTGTCATATTTTACCTCTCTCCTCCATGCAATCTGTCCAGTATTGCCGTTTCAACATCAGGAGTCATGTTTTCATTGGTAGACCGCTTGCCTCGTCTCCGGTCTAAGTACTGTCCAACGTAATCCGCCATCATGGAAACTGCCGCTCTTCCCATAGACCGAGCCAAGATGGGTGGGAATGCTCCGTAGGGATTTTCATTGTCCGTCAAACCGAGCTTGTCAAAGTCGACTGAAAATCATAGGAAAATCTTTAAACTTGCATAGTCCTAGTTTCATTATAAATTAGTTTAGTTATCTACGCCCTCATTCATTAAAGATAATTTGGGTATGGCAGACACTATACAACGTTGACGATAGATTCAGTGACTGCGTGTTTTGCTGCGCTGTGTTTCGGTGACTCTTCTCCGTTCGATTTCCGATCATTGAATATTAGTGTCCTTAGGAATGTAGCTAAGAATCGTTGAAATCACGCCTATGAAAAAAATAAAATGCTTTCTGCTTTAAAGTTTAAAGCATATCATGATTTAATGAATGAGGGGAAATAGTTAAAACCTAAGTCTAGAATACGTTTACTACTTCGCTAGTTATTTCAACTGTTTCTCTAACACTACAGTTAATATTCTAAGTAAAACATTACTAACTGAAACTACATAAACAACGTAGTTGACTCTTTCAATACAGTAACGCCGTTTAAAAATTTGCGTCCAATATGATATTAGTAGCAGTAGCAATGTGATATTGCAACTGCGTTTAATGATTCTAAAGATAAGTCTTTTCGCCCTCCAGGATTTGCTTGTCTGAGGATAGTATACTTACTCTTGATCAAAACAATTAAGAAAATCCGAGAAAATGCAAATAAACCTGTTAGGAGAGCCCAATCGGCTGTTTTAGCTCTAAGTATACAGAGTTTGTCTACTAAAATAACTACATACTATGCAATTCACTAAAAACACTCATTTGTAAAATAATAACAAAAGAATCTACAAAATGCTAAATACATGCTAAAATAAAATTTACATAAGAAACAACTATGTTATTAAGTATATATTAATATTAGGTACTTTTAACTACATTGACTGCTCTACTTCAAATACTAGTAGACCTGAAAGTACTGACTTTTGAATTCCAAATTGTATTCTAGTTTACCTGCAAATCATTGAAATAAAATATCTTAATTATAAAACATAGAAATGACGCGACTGGATTGTTCACAGATAAATCATGAAAAGAAAACAAAACAAAACGAGTCAAAAGAACATTGCAAAAGTACACTTACTTGTAAAAGGGAAACTGACGGTCATATTAGATAAGAATCCTTTCGGAGGGTGCCTTACAAATGGCATCGATAATGATGGAGTGATGGTCATCGTAGTACCAGGTGGTAGCGCTAAGCGACCATCGTTCGTGATCCATAGTATCCTTTTCTGCCGCGAATGCGGTATGTTCTCTTTGGCCACCCCATCATGGTTGTTGAAAGAAGCCATGGGCAGCAAAGCAGCTAATGCTATGCTTAGTAGTACACGAGGAACTGAGGCATCCATCGCCTACCTGTAGAAATATCAATTATTCTGATTGCCGCTTCAATTGTTTGGATTAACACATATTTTTTTTAAATTAGTTTGAGCTAGGCCGTTGGGTTTTTTTATGTGTCATAACCTCAACCTCAGTCATAACAAAAAAAGTAAGCTATCAAATTGACCAATGTCAAAGAGATGTCAAAATTTGTCAAAACTAAGAATCAAAACTAAATATTGTGGTCGAATTCACGATGATATCACAAAAGTGCACTCATATACGTATTAGGGATGGCAATGATTATCACAGCAATGTCGAGGATATTATTAAATCAATAGAGGCCAAATACAAGATAGATTTTCGGTCCATACCAAATTGGGAACAATTGGTGCAACGTTTACATGTTGCAACCACTGACTGTAAGCGAAAAATTCAAGATGCACATTTACGAAAGGCTATGATTATAGACAAGTTGTATGTTCAGTCCACCAGGCTATCACCCTTTGAATTAACCTCAAGGTTATGTAGGACAGCCAGTAAGTGGCGTAAATTGCAAGATGACTTGAAGAAACAAAAAAGTGTTGTTTCACTGGTATCCATTCCAGCGTCTCTCCATCAACAAATGTCAATGGGATTAGAAGAACAGTCAGAAGCTGGTCATCCTAACACCTGTATTTCGTCTAGTTTCCAACATGCATCGACGATACCCATAACATCGAAAGTAGACGCGGAGGTACAAGCAGAGGTACTAGCAGAGATATCACAGTTACCTGTGACTATCGTTACAAATCTTCACAAGTTTGTTTCTCCTCTTGGGTCGCAATTCTCTGGATTGAGTCTAAAGTCTGTATTCCCTGGCACAGAGGGATCGGTGGAAGATGAAAGAGAAGAATGGCAATACTTAGAACCTACGTCATCAGTGATTTCTATTCCCACAAAAATTATTCTGACCAACAACACTTTAGAAAAACAATTTGTTCAATTCACGGTTGTAAACTGTGCAGGTGAATACATGCACATTAGATTTAAAAGTATGATGGACAATTCTCATTTTTCGAGAACAAAGATATTGCCCGCTATTCCAAAGCGTCTATATCCTGGTGTTCCAATAGTATTTAAATTCATATTTGAACTGAATAAACAAGAAGAATTCAAGTCTGGGTTATTTTTTAAAGTTGGAGGAGATGTTTGCGACGATATTCCTCCAAAAGCATTTTGTATCCCAATCTGCAGTAACTTTTTAGCTGCACATTCTGTGACGGTTCCCGAATCGATAACTATACCGCCTGTTTACCCGTGGCACATAAAAAGGAATGGCGTGTATTCGACTGCAAATGTAAAGATATCTGTTAACGACCCCTATACTTATCACTTGCATATTTATAAACGACTGGTTAATTTATCTCAAGAATCAGATATTAGTGTCTCTTTACAAGCAGCTGGGGTGTCTACTGAGAGTGAAGAAGAAAGAGTAATAGATAACGATGACATTATCACTACAATAGCGTCGACACCAGCAGTCGATACTTCATTAGAAACTTTAAATATTATCGAATCATTGGATTTTATGTTAAGGAACATTGTTGAGCTCGCTTTGGACCCTTTTCTATTGAAATCTACTTATTTGTACTTAAAACCATACGAGAGTGTAGAAATCCCGGTATATTTGACTAAAAATGAATATATTGGCTATCACCACAATTACTATGATTTAGAATTAATAGACACAAATACAGAAAAAGTGATTATGACGAAAACTTTAAAAGTGTTCGCAGAGGTGCTTCCGCATCCAATACAAATATGTCCTAAAATTTTAGATATGTCCAATTCACCCGTTACACATGGTAATATTAAAGATCATTTCATAATTACTAACAGTCACAGGGTATTCATAGCCTACATTAAAATAAAATTGACTACTAAAATGAAACAAATGTTTACCGTGGAACCTATGGAAGCTACAGTGCCTGCATCATCATCTGTGCACTTCACAGTAAGTTTTTGTTCAAGAGACCTTTTAACAGTTGGGTCATACAATGATTTAGCACACTTCACTTTCAAAATTATAGTCAGTGGTTATAAAACTGTGTACGAAAATGTGCCACCATTCTTTTACGAAATAATAGCACCATGTGCTATGGAATTCAAAAGGGTTTACAATGAGAAATACTTTACAGAAGACTGTAACTCTTGTTGAAATCATGGTTTTGTATTGTGAATATTTTAAGTTATTGTATATCCTTGTAAATTATAAATATTAAAAAATCATTTTATGTTTTTAAAAATCTTTTTTTCTGCACTAATATTATAAAGAGTAGAGATTTGTATTTTATTTTTTATTTTTATATGTAAAGAATAATCTTAAAAACTCCTAGATCGAACTCCAGAAAGCTGTTAGAAAGCTACATTATCACTGAATAACATAGGCTATATAACATAACATCGCGCTACGACCTACGGGAGCGGAGCAGTAACCAAAGACGTAACTTAACGCGGGTGAAATAAACCACGCAGACGAAGCCACGGATAATTCGACCAAATAAAAAACTTTTGAGCAAAATAGTGACGATAAATTAATTTTAAGCCTAATAGATTTAAATATAAAGCAAATATAGAAAGATATACGTAACTTAGTTCATGGAAGTCGAGAATTCATGATTTAATATGAAGTTTACGATCACACAGGTACACTCAGATCTAATCACAATAAAGGTGTTACAGTACAATTGCTTCCATCAAACTTGTCGTAGATTTATAATCGATTGTCGCACTGAACCGGTCGTGCGACCTGTAGGTCTGGTCTGGGATATTATGCGGGTTCAGGCAATCAGCTCACTTGACCTGTATTACATACAACAAGTTGGTTGGACGCATTAACAGGTTTGATCCTTGTCAAACATTATTCAGTGTCCCCGGGAATGCATCTGGTTTTGTAAATTAGTTCTAGAAAGAGTCCAAGTAACTTCTTGAGACGATGAAGAAGAAGGAGAATTAAGTAGGTTAAGATGTAGTTGACAAAACGTAATTGCTTACAGCCTGCTGTAAGAAGGGCACATATTTTTAAAGCATTATAAAGATCCAAACATAGCGTCTTTTCTCCTGTCTCCAAACTACTAACAGGAACAAAAACCTAGATTAGCAACACGTTTTACGCAAACATGTACTAAGTGCATCTTTAGCAAATAGTTAATGTTGAACAGCTGTAAAATTAAATTGCTAATTTCCTGTTGCTACTTCATTTGTACTAAGGCTATCAGCTCTATCGATGAAATTTTCTAATCGATCACCTTATTTGTTGATGTCGGTATTGTAATCAAATTTAAAATTCATGGCACGTTTGTCACTACAGACCTACGTTCAATCGATTCAAATGTGTCGAACTGTCATCAAGAATTCATTAAGCATTCATTCGATACTTTCACTTAAAAAAAAATCGGTTCTAAACAATGTACCCAAATCTGAAGTCCAATTTTCGTAATCAAAAACGTTCAAAATCTAATCGCAGTCTCATCTCAGCGACAATTGATATCAAAAATGTAGATAAATAAAGGCATTTTTGATAGAGATTAAAATGCGAACGTTCCTAAAAGATACGAGAATTGCGCCCCTGAACTTGATTGTGCGAAATTAAATCTTGAGTTTCAGCCTTGAAAGCTTAGTTTTAGTTACTAGTTTTATTAAATTTAAACCCGTATTCTTTATTAGGTTTTCTTTTATAATCAATTGTCATTGACGTCTCTTCTCCATGAGTCATTTCTATGGTTTTCCTTTATTTATCAGTCCGGTTCTTTTTTATATCTTTTGCAGTTTATGTTTCATATTCAATAGGTTCGATTCCTATGAATTCATATTTACTGCTTCTTATATTGTTGTCAATGTCAATAACTCTAAACGACTATGGCAAAGTAACTTAGACCAAGACACCGCTATTGAGATTACAGCATCCGTAATAACTTGATGAATGTGAGCAAGCTTACTGTTATGTTACGTTAGATTATATAATAATTGTATTTGGAATGTGAGCTTTTTGCTTCATAAATGAAATCATGTTTCTTTGACGCCATAATGTTATCCGGCTGACGTTTCTAATTATATCTGCGTTTTATTTGTCCAATAAGATTGTTTATCACTTTATCACACACAGCTTTCAATTTGCTATCCAGCATTGATTGATTATGCTAAATTAATCGTAATCTTAACAGGTTTACTTGTCATTTTTTTTAAATTCAGAATAGTGTTATCAAAATATTCGAAGAAATTAGTTTTAAAGATAATTGAAGACAATTAAGAAAAAGATTTATATTTGAAACAAATTGGTTATGAAGACTTTTGGATCACAAGTACTCGAATGGAAACATTGACTATTTCAAATTGATTTTCAGTTGCCATAAGATAGTAGTAGTAGTAGTAGATCGAAAAATCCTTTATCATCTTGTTTTGTTGGTGTGTTGGTGTTTTTTTATTACTTTATGAATACACACGTAAATATTCATTCTTATTATATTCTTTCTCAATATTTCCTAAAGAAACATTAACGTACACAAACACAGGTGTATTTTCCTCATCTGCGGCATCTAGGTTGACCTAAAGAATATCTAGTTCGACAGTAGCACTTCAAAGCTTTACAAAGCTAAGCTCGTTGTGGTCCAAATCACCACATTTCATCTCTGGCAAATGTGTTATTGTTTTAACTCGTGAACCGTTTTATAGCACCGGCTTGGCTCTTTTATACCGTACCTACGACCCGACCTTATTCAGTACTGTGGTTTGGCAGCGCTTCCTACATGTTATAATGAACTGATGCCCTACTTTATGTAAGTGGTTTCGATGAGAAAATTACAATGCAATATTTGTTTACAACGTTTTTCATTTTGTTGTTCTTCATCTACTTTATTCAGTCTCCACATCCGCTTCGCACCTATCGTGTCTCGTTACTTGAATTTCATTAGTTTTTCTCCAATTACGCTAAATTGAAATTGCAACGTGAAGATCAGTTAATACGAGCTTCAGGTTAACAAACTTTATTCTCTAAAGCATAAGGTATATAAAGTTGAATGAACTATATTATTTCTAGTAACACGCTGTCTAGGCACGCGTCATTTTCCAAAATGATAATAAAAAGCTGCGGTAAAAAATACTAAGTAACTAGGTTTAGTTTACACGTCTAATTATAATCTTAAAATTTAAAAGAAATATAAATAATTCATATTTCTAGTTAGATAGGAACACTGCGTAAAGCTATAAATAAAAATTTGTCTATAATTAACACAGTTATAAATCGTTAATATTCATTTATTCGCGGTACGTGCGATAAAACACCGAATGAATCTCGAATTGATGAATGACTTGAAGCATACATTGATAGATTACAATTATAAACCAGGACGATTCTACGAGCGCACTTGGCGTGACACTTCAAACAGGAATTAATTGAGGCCGCATTTAAATCACTAGTATGTGATAAAACCAAGAAGCCTTAACGATAATTGACAAAATATTCTATTGCAGTTAGTCAGTTTTTAAATTAAACTCACCGTAATATCACAATTATTTCGAAGATAAATGTTCATCAACGCACCACACGATTATTTGGTGTCCTTGCAGAACTATCGTTCACTATCAAACACACTGTACAGATAAATGTCCTTTTCTCGCGATCATCGCAGGATGTATCGGCTGATTGCGGGTCAGCGGCGCAGGCGTCGGTCTTGCTGTGCGCTGCCAAAATTTCGCTGACTTTCGGGCACGGTCGCGCATAACAAACACTGTTCCACGAAAACGCGTCCTCCTTCGATATAATCTGCGTCAAATTTCTTTTTGGTATCGACAGCTGAAGTAATGTTGGTGCGTCACGTTCGTCCTCGAGTCCTGGGACGTCTGTAATTTGTTCGAGTGCCACAATATCGACGACAACTTTGTATTCACATGTCGCCGAAACTCTCTTCACTAATTGTGATGCGCGGCGCGTCCTCCGCTTTCCGCATTGTCAAACAATGGAGCGTAGCACCCCGGGGTGACAGGTGGGTCCTCATCGCTTATGGCTGGCCCGTCATAAGGTCGGTTGTTTAGTGGCGATGTGTTTAGTAATGAGAGTCAGTTAAGTATCTGGTTGCGAGCGCTGGCGCGGCGATACCGGTACGGAATGGAGGCTCTGGCGGGTGTAATCGTTCGACGTCGCCTCGCCAGTTGGCCACTGGGTTAGCGGTGTTCCTTTTCCTGCTTCGTTTCTTAATAGGTAGCACACATTGTAAGTGAATCTGATGTGAATCAGCCCTTCGCACGCATGTGAAGGCCGCGCTCACTGATTATTTATATTTGTTAATAACAATATCAAATTAGGAAAAAGTACCGGCAAAAGTATCTTACTTTTTAAAGTTTAAAATTGATAATTTATAAATTCATCGCCGATTAGGTACTTATTCTAACATTATAAGTTATCTCTAAACTATAGCTGTATAGATCTAGGTATATAACTTAGAATCTAAATAATATTCAAAATAATCATTGGTAGGTACATTCCAAAATGATTACCTAAGAATGTACTTAATTCTTCAAAAGACAAGCGAGTCTGTCATTTGGGGATTTCCAAAGATTATTCATGTTACCTAGATTTATCAGTACCTACTACACCATCTGTTATGATAATTATCAATAATGAACATTACACTATAAAAATCCGGTAGCATATATCTTTATCAGGATTAGAAAATGAAGATACTGGGCTACCTACACAGGTACGTAATCGGAATTAATTTCGTAATAAAATTTTAGTGTAACAGAAAATTATTTATCTTTTTATCTATTACAATATGTCATCAGGCCTTTATTGGACATACCAAGTCAAGCTGTATAACTATTTTCTGATGACCATTGCCGATGGGTTTTAGGCTAACGATGTCGTTAAAATCGAGGGAAGGGCTCAGTGAACTAGGAAGTATGATATAAAAGAAAGAAAGTTTAGAACTGCCCCGTTGGTCTCGTGGTCGCAAGTGCGACTGCTGTGCAAGGGGTCCCGGGTTCGAATCCCAGGTCGAGCGAAAAGTGTTACTGGGTTTTTCTATGAAATTGTTAGTAGCAGCTCGGAGTTTGGATTTGTGCCCGGTTAATGGCAATAGGCTCTCCCCCTATTACATGGGACCTAAATATACCGGCGAACTGTGGATGTACATTGGTACACCTCTGCCTAACCCTTCGGGGAATACAGGCGTGATGGTAAATATATAAAGTTTATATCCAGCTAGTTATTTTGGATTGAAAGGATGATGAAAATTACCATAAAGCTACTATCGTGGTAATCAGATTAACATAATTCTTTATACAGAACTTTAAATACTATCAAGAGCAACTCAGTACAATCATGAAGCCAAGACCTATCTCTGAGAACATACCTACGGCTCCTGATGAATCTGACAACAACAAAAAATGCAATGTAGATAAACAACAAACAAATGAGATTGTATTATAAAAATAGAATTCCCTAAGTGTGGCGGAGGTCACAGTACCTGACCCGGAAAAAGGACATGCGAAAGTAATAAATGTACGACAATTTTAAGGTGGAACCTCCACGGTAGCACGCGAAGTTCAAATTTGCTTACGTTTTTTGCAATTTGCAAGTTAGTATTAAGTTATATGTTGATTAAAGTATAATTCGCGGGCGTAAGAATTGTGTATTTTCAGAATTATAACCATTTAAGTCAGCAATAAAACTCCATAGGGCAAGGTAAACCCAAAGAATGACTATTTCATGAAATCTTGACATTTTGGAATTATACCGACTTATGGAGTTATTTTACTGATTTTAATGGTTAAAATTCTGAAAATACATACTTCGTACGCCCACGAATCTTACTTTAATCAACATTAAACCTAATACTGACTTGGAAATTGCAAAAAACGTAAGAAAATTTGAATTTGGCGGGCTACCGTGGAGGTTGCACCTTAAGCAACAAAAGACGTACCTACTTAAAGTTTGCGAGAAAACAATGTGACAAAAAGAGGACTGGCAGGAATAGAATATTAAGATCATTGAAAAAGTCATCTCCAGACAATTTAGAAAAAAAAATCTCGATAATTGCCAGTCCAACATTACAGAGCTAACTAGATGACGGTTTCTAGAACACACAAATATCTTCACATACTACAAACATACCATCACGCCTGTATTCCTCGAAGGGTTATGCAGAGGTCCCATGAAATAGGGAGCGAGTGACGAGTCTATTGCCATTGACCGGGCACAAATCTTAACTGCGGGCTGCTACTGAGAATTTCATTGAAAAACCCAATAACACTTTTTGTTCTACTTGGAAATCGAACACAAGACCTCTAGCGTAGCAGTCGCGCTTAGGACCACTAGGCTAACGAGACAGTTAACTTAAGAATGGTGTTGCCAAATATGTTTGTCGACATCGTACTTACTACTACAGCCACAAAGAATACATTTCTTATCAAAGTAAAGATTCCGATTACACATAAAAAGAAAAACAACAATGAAAGTAAAAACAAAGCAAATGATACCCTCTGTGTACAAGATAATTATTAAACACAATCAAAGCGTTGTCGACATAATATTGTACTACAGAATCGGGTCGGAACATATCGTGCAGAGTCCAATTATGTAAATTACATAAACTGTGTATGCGTGTGATTTTAGGCCGCGATTCCTATAACTTACCGACCGGTATTTTGTAACCTAAGTATTGTAACAAATGTTTTCGTATTTTCGTTGATATAGGAGTTTATTTCTCAACATATGGGTAGGCGGTTGATCGAAAAAGATACCGCGCCCCCGGAACGCATAGGGCACAAGAAGGAACATGGAGGGGTTTTATCAATAAAAGTCTAACACTTAGAGCGGGAGAAGTTATTTGATAATTTCCCATACCAAAAAAAAATGGGTTGTTTTACAAAAAAAAACACATCTTAAAACATTTCTTACATCCAAAAATGTCACCAGAATATACATAAACGACCAGTCAAGAATTCAAAAGATACGCCTGGTAAGTTAAACTATCCGTTTTTGAAATAGGAACCGGGCATAACCTTACCACATCTCATTTATCGAAGCAATGCTGTGGTGAAGAACAATATAGGAAAATGTTCTTCGATAAACGTTTAGGATGATGAAATTATAACTATTGTTGTTCGTCTTTGAAGTTGTTCATCTAACCTCATTCGTTTATGGCCAACTGGGTTTTGCTCGTGACTTCTTCTGCGTCGAATGGTTACTTTGGGTAGCCTTTTTTATGTTTATAGTGCCTTTAAAATAGTTTTATCTCAATAATGACGGATTGCCACATAAACTTTTATTCCCTATATCAACTCCTTCAAGCCCTTTTCTCGCAAAAAAAGTAGCTTATGCCCTTCTCCAGGGCCTAATCTGTCTCTGTACCAAATTTCATCAAAATCTATTCAGCTGTTAGGAATGAATGCCGAACAGACAGACGGAGTTACTTTCGCATTTATTAGTTTGGATATGTAGGCAAATTACCTTCACAATCCTTCGCTGTTGTTGTATTGTTGCGTCAAGAAAAGCTTACGAATTGCAAAATTATGACGTTATATATTCAAACAAATCTGATTAAATAACTCGATCGGATCGTTTTTTGTTTGTCACCACTACCTATGATATTAACAGCGGATGTATTCGTCATTGCAACAATCTATATTATGTTGAAGATAATCATTACTCAATCAAATCAATATTTTAGATCTTTCGTCACAATGCCAATGTCGAACACAATGCGAATGTCATGTTCAAGATTGTTTTAAGTCTATTATTGGTTGGAACCCACCTTCCTACAACTAGTAAAGTTGACCGGTATTTAGAAGATGATGCCATATCTTTCAATACAAACAGATTTGATATTTTTATTTTATACCATTGAATTTCAAACAAGCCGAATCCGACGATCCACCTTATGTTACGTGGTCACCGCTGCCCAGATATCTGCGATACCAGGGGTTTTGCAAATGCCTAGATACAATGCTGAAATGTCTCATGTGCCTGTAATTACCAGAAACCTTAAAAGGGGTATACTTATCATTATGAACACCTTTTACTATACAACCACTCCTGAAATCACGATAAAAACCAGCCGATCCATCGCTGTTTACATAACTCGACATAATAAGATTGTATATCACGTATTGTTATTAGATTTACCTGTCGTTAATGTACACAAATGTAAGTAGAAACTCGAATTCTCGCACCCTGTATATAAATAATGTATTTTACAGCTTCATTGTCATGGTAATTAATTTGGCCCGCATTCTGTTCCGGGGTGAAACTCGGAAAGCTGAATTTGTATGCACATGACCAGGGCGCGTTGTTCATGACCCAGATTTCTCACGAAGTATCTTTCATGAAATATGAACATTTTAATACACACAACGAGGTGAAGATCCCGTAGAAATAGCTCAATACTGTTTGCGTTCCATTGTCTTGTCAGCATAAAGCTTATTTTGAATACACGGTGTTGGTATTGTTGGATGACTTTGAATGAAGACAGTTTTACTATTTCCTCAATGAAATTCAATTTGGAAAATTGGAGACTTATTTATTAAGAAGAATATCTATAGAACCAGCTTTGTTTATTTTTAAGGTTTGAAAGGGTGTTGTTATGGCCACACCATCGTCTCAAAAATCCAAATGTTAGCTGCCTGTAGGGCGCCAGCGAGATGTCACCTTTTCATCATGTTATTAAAAAAAATATTTGAACGCACACGATTTAAAGCCCCAATTTGAATGGCAAATTAGCTGTTTGCTGTGTCTGTGTATAATGAACGATGACCTTTCTGCTTTTTTCTCATTTTAATTTAACGACTTTTCTAAAAGTTAATATTGGTAGGTGTTACTTACGATCCATTTTTGCAATATTAGATAAAGATCAACTTTGATAACCATTTCTTCCACATGACAAAATATTCTATTTGAACAAACACACCTTGTATATGTCTATGTAACATTATTGATTTCCCAATAGAAACGACGGACGTTGCGCTTAAGCCTGAAATTTATCCTTTTCCTTATGAAGACTTGGTAAGTCATGCATAGCTCGCAGGTCATCAACATGCAGTTCACAAATGAGCTTTGTTTGCAATTCTGCTCATGACCAAAGGGAAAAGAGACTTATTGCAATGCTTTTTTAAACGGCTCTGAGCAATGACTAGGCGCCGGCGCAGGAATTATAAAGCCAAAGGCTAGAATTGCTTAGCATAAACGTTATAAGCATGAATGATTTATGGCTGAATAGGTGCTTAGGAAATTGATTTGTTAGGTTTTAGTTTAGTTGTAACTACCCGTCATGTTCGTGAACGGGCGCTGTGAGTTGGGATTTGTCATCTCCAATTTATTTCTTCTTTTATGTTTTTTTATAGCTCTTCCTGCATTGTTTTTAACAAGAACAGAAAAAGTTTTGTAGTAACAAGAATTATGTACTTAACAAAGAATTTGTAAAAAATAAATTCAGAAGTGTCCATAGAGTTTCTTGCAACCAGCAAGTAGCTTCAACTTTTTGTCTAACTGATTCCTGGAAAATTCAAAAGTGCCTGAACATTTAAACATTGTTTTGCGTTGCATTGAATATGAATAACGAACGAACTCGGTTGGTCAAAGCTTTGCCGAGCAAAACTATCTTGGACTGGATATGTCCGTGAATAAGGAAAACACGTTGGTACTTATATTTTCTAAGATCTACTAGATACTAGCAAAGTAACATACTATCACGTATTCCCCGAAGGGTTAGGCAGAGGTGTACCAATGTCCACCAGTGACCACAGTCCGCCGGTATGTTTAGATCCCATGTAATAGGGGGCGAGCCTATTGCCATTATCCGGGCACAAATCCTAACTCCTAGGAATCAAACTCAAGACCTCCAGCGTAGCAGTCGCGCTTAGGACCACTAGGCTAACGAGGCAGATGAGCTGTCGAATCTCACATAAAATGAGCAACTAACGAACTCGAAGCTTTGTCGAACAAAACAATCTTGGACAGGGCAATTCTTTGAATAAGGAAAACACGTTGATATTTATATTTTCTAAGAACATACTAGGTTAGTACCTACATGTCCTTATTTTGATGTTTTACAATATGCTCTAAAACAGTCACATCACGTAAGTCTAAGCATCAGGAAGATGAAACTAAGAGATTTGGTGGACAGCCAATTTGACGACAATATATAAGTAGGTGGTACAGTATTTATACCACGAATGTGTTATGAAAACACCTGCCTACTTATTTCCTGTTCAGATGTAGTCACACAAGGACTTTCTAGATATACCTACTTAAAAATTAATGTTGCCTTACGGTTCAGTTAAGTGTTACTTGTAAACATCTTCTTGCGCATCTTAGTTTACTTTTTATGAGATTTTTTCTTGGTTTATTTCATCATCATAGCCTTTTTCCCAACTATGTTTATTTAAAAGTAAGGAATTTGGAAAATGGTTTATTTTTTTATTGTTAGCCAATGATCTTTGTCATCAATTTTGGTTGCTGGAAATAAAGTAGAACGGTATATTTCATTGTTATATACGATATAATATTCATTGTTAAAATGTCTTTAAGATGTAATTTTCACAGACTAAAAAGTGCGTCACGGATAGTCTGTCGTCTGCGCTGCACCTTAGTGTCATCTATTAACTCCGATTTAGATGCATCAGCATTATACTTAAGTACCTATATGTCTTGGCTGTTTTTTTCTGTATGACATTTTATAATTTAAATTCGTCTTAGCAACTTACTCTGAGATAATTGGGCCTTAAAGATTTTCCCTATGCAATATTTGCCAAGGCACTTGTCCAACATAAGCTGTACACAGCAGTTGTCTTTAAGACCGATTAAATCCATAAGTAAGCTATATCTTATCTATTAAAAGAACAAGCTTTGCGCCACAGAGAGATGTAGAAACAACCTTAATTCATTGATAATTAGGTCCGGATTGAGTAAAGATAGAGTGAGTAAAAAGAAGTAATTATCTTATAGATCGTATAATTGGCAGAATGCACTGCTACGCTAGAGGTCTTGGGTGCGATTCCCAGGTCGAGCAAAGTTTTATTGGGGTTTTCTATGAAATTCTCAGTAGCAGCTCGGAGTTTGGATTCGTGCCTGGTTAATGGCAATAGGCTCGCCCCCTATTACATGGGACCTAAATATACCGGTGAACTGTGGGTGTACTTTGGTACGCCTCTGCCTAACCCTTCGGGGAATACAGGCGTGATGGTATGTATATTTTTTTAATTGGCAGTATAGCTGCGCAATCGCAAAGCCGCTCACCCTGATCTGTCGGATAGGCTTTGTATAACACGGTTAGCGTATATATCCCTAATAGTTACTGTTTATTCATTTATTTATTACTGGCGAACCGTCCCGGCTTCGGACAGGTATAACATAACGTCACGCTTTTTTTTAATTGAGATTGTCTTACAAGAATTCCGAAACGAAACAAAACATACGAATTTTCCGGTGGATTTTCCAAAAAAAAAAATATCTTTCATATATGTGACAAGTTAGACAAGACAAGAGGCATTTTGATAACAGGTAGGCGCTAGCATCAACTTAGTGCTTCAACATGAAACTATAATTAGAACTGCTAGAGGCTGTGGGTGGTTCAAGTCAGCAAAAAAGTATCAACCGGTCGCAAGCGGGATTACAATAACGACGGCCGATTAACACAATAAAGAAATAGAAAAACATTGCGCATACACGAATGAAGAATACCAGACTGGTTTGCAGATGTGACCAAATTCGGCAAGGAGCCTGGGGCCAGCATTTACTTCACCTGTTTTCACCGTTATAAATGCATCGGCCTCCCCCTAAAATATATGGCAACCTAAAAGCCTACATTTATTTTGATAACTTTCTCAAAATTGCTATACGTAAAGCACAATGTCGGTGAAGAAGATCACTGGAATTTATGTTCCGTTTTATTACAAGACAAACGAAACCTTGCGTCCTACACCGGTTTCGATTTCACACGAAAACTTTGCAGGACATCATGACATGTACTTATATGGCTGTTTTTATTTTAAGCCTGATAATAAAGAAAACATAAATACGTTTTAAAAAAATAATCAGTGTTATCTTATCAAATGAGTCGGTGTGTTAATCGAAATTAAATCTAAAATACCAGATAACTATTTAATTACTGAGGAATCTGATAATGATTGATAAAATTATAATTGATAAAGTTATCGGCGTTAAAAGTCCTTAGTGCCTTTATGTATGTTGAAGTGTAAAGTGTATTATAATGGCAGAGAAGGTTAAAAGACCGCCGTTTTTCACCCTGAAGCGTTGGCAGAGTACGAAGGAGAATGGTAGGAAGCCTTCGCTAACCCCCACACCGCCAACGCCGCAACCTCAGGACAGCCCTCAGGCCCTGTTCAGGTCTCACACTCCGCCAGTCATATCGAGGACAGTCAATTTCAATCTAGAGGCAAAGTCTAGAAAGTGAGTACTACTTATGTCGTGGACTTTAATTATATTCATCGATCTTATTATGTCTTGTTCTCTTAGACAGTTTAGCGTTAAGTGGAGCGTTAGGTAGAGCTTAGCAGACGAGTGCTGATTCTACAAATTGAATAGCTGATCGAAACGCTAGTTAAATCACAGATGATAATTTCAATATCTAATGATTATGATATAAACATCGAACTGTAGAGAGACATGATATCAGAAATTGCAATACAGACTCTTTTATTAAGTCCACGAATGCCAATAAAACGACTCGATGAGAATATTAAGTCCAATGGTTTAATTTAGGTACCCTTGTATTTACGCTTAGGTATCGTGCAAAAATAATGCAATCCAATCATCACAAACAGGTTATCGGCTGGCGGCATCAAAGAACTGATACAATGCGCACTGTGCCTCGAAGTACTGCACAACCCAAAGATGTTACCGTGTCAACACACTTTCTGTACGGCCTGCCTGTCTGTCTACATCGCCGGTTTGTAACTAATTACAGTAATTGCACACCTTATTGGAAATAGCTATGTATGACGCATAATATGACAGGTGATAATCGTTTCCGTTTTCAGATTTAATCATATTCGAATGCCCAATATGTAGGACGAAGGTTCAAGTGCTTGGTCCAAACTTTGTGGAGAATCTGCCGTCTAATCTGTACATAGATTCACTGCTACAGTTGGTTGGCATTCAAAACGGACAAGCGCCAAAGAATACAGGGACACCTCCGACTACTCCGTCAGGCGCAACTCCAGATTTATTCGCGGCCGGAGCTAGATGTGTGCACTGTAAGAGCGTGTGCGATAATTCTGATATCACACAATGCGATCATTGCAAATTGGTAAATAAAACCGTCATTCTTTTGTTTCGTTTGTCTTTTGTTATTATTTTGTCTTTTTCTATTCATATGTACTTTTTAACTTTATCTCGGACATCACTGACATCAAGTTCTTAACTATCGCATTAGCGTGTCTCCCAAACGACCGAGAATCAGGCTGATTTTTGTCAGATTTCTTCGTTAAGAAGAAACTGTAAAAAATCGGCCCGATTCTCGGTCGTTGATAATCGAGCCGAATATCGGTCGTGGGGGCAGACCCTTAGGGTAAACCCTGTAGTAATACTATAAGCTGTTATAAATAAAATAATAAATAAAAAATACCTACTGACGTTAAAAATGTTCTTTTTAGAAATTCTGCCGCGTATGTTGGTCACAGCATCTGGAAGATATGCGGATCCAACTTAAATCTATTGTGAAACAGCTGGACACGGCCTCCAGTCATCTTGAGCACAAAATTGAACATTATAAGGTACGTGTCTCGAATGTTTTGTTGAGCAAACATTCTTTGTTGAGATGTCGCGAAATGAGGATAATATGGCGAAAAAATGTCGTGTTTTGAACCCAAAGCCATTTATTTATAACAAACTTGAATTCTCAAATGCGTTATGGCTAAAGTGATTCCAGAAACAGTTACTTAAAAAAATGCTTATTCGAAAAAGATGAATTGGTTGACATTGCATGTAACTATAGACAATGTTAATCAATGCATTCAAATTCAAATTCAAATTCATTTATTCAAATTTACAATATATAAAATTAATACAGTTTTGCTTAAATGTAAGTTATATTTCTAAGATTTCCGTGCCTGAACTAGGTAAAACCTGTGTCTCAGGCGAGAAGAGCTACAATAGTCTTAAATTAAAAGTAAATAAATAATCTTATTCTGAAATAGTTCTTATGTTACGTAATAGTGTAAAGGTGTAAAAAAGTAATAGTTGACAAATTATAATTATGCTGAATAATCAGTTGACATAGGTACATAAATTATTATGATCATATTGACCGAGTTCTTCTGTACTGCTTGTTGTGCACTTTCGATTAGGTACAACATTCAACACTGCGGATTAGTAGAATCGTAATTTGGGTCAAAGACGAAATTGCATAATTATGACTTCTTCGCAATTAACTCCTAGGCGCCTCCATAATCAATTGAGTTTATGTACCTTTTCTCAGCCATTATTTTAGCGGGACAATCAGCTGCACTGGTCTTATGATTGCTTGGTTTTTTAAAATGCAAACAAGTAGCGCACTTTGGTTCCTCAGCTGTCTTTGTGCACTCTTTAATGGAGTGGCCCTGATCACCACAGTGGCCACAGGTATAGGTGGTCTCTCTGCACGACTTGGCCGCATGTCCGTACTGCTGACACTTATAGCAGCGTGTGACTAAAGTAAAATCTCTCACAGGGCACGATGACCAATTTACAAATACCCTGTCTTTGCATATGAGGGCTTTGCGTATGTCTGCCGATACTTCTAGTACATAATTACAGGTATCAGCGTCCTTCTTACCTGACTTATGGCTTAGCTTAATGAAGGTCAAAAAGGACTCAAGGCTGCAATCCTGAAGTTTGTCGGCTAGATTTTGATTAAATAAACAGGTAAAAACTTCCTTTTCTTGCATGGATGAGGGCACTCCAAAGACTACTACTCTTGGCTTTCTTTTTTGTGGCTCATCAACGGTAAGGCCTGAATTTGACGTCTGCATCGATTTTTTCACCTTTTCTATGTCGTCTTTTGTCTCAGTGCTGATAATAACACCGCCGTTTTTGGTCTTGCGTAGTCCTCTTACTTGAAGTTTCATTTGTTCAGGACATATAATTTTTTGAACAAGGATTTTTGTTTCTTCACTGGACTTTAATTTGTCATTGGGGTATATGGCCAATGAGCTTAAATTCTGCGGCTGTATAAAATTATTGGTACCTTTTTTTACCATATCAGCAAAGGAAGTTTCCGGAACAGGTTTACTTGAGGAACCGATTGTCAGCTTCAGGTCTTGTAGTTGGTGGGACAAATCAATTTGGTCTTCTAGTGTTCTGATAGTGGAGCTGGCAAGGAGGACTTTCTGCTTGACGGACTGATACTGAACGGCCATCTGCGATGTACCATTTCCAATTCTTCGGCATAGGGAACTGATACGCAGCTTTTGCTCCGAGTTTAATTTGCCCTCTGTTGCAATAGCGCACACCTCATTTAGGCACTGCTCAATGGACGACATCCAGTTCTGGATTTCAGAGGTTGGTATCACTTCCGTGGCATCGTCTTTTTGGCTGGGCGGCTGCGGGTGAGGCGCGGGTGCGGGCTGGGCTGCAGGAGCAGGTATCGGAGCGAGCACAGGTGTGGGAGGTGGGCTCCGAGCGCATCTGCCTCCTCGGCTGAAGGGGCTGCTTGCCATTGTGATACAAGTTACTCACTTGTTAATGACTTAAAGACATTTTCGCAAAGATTCTATTTACTTATTACGTAGATTTCGTATTTTGTAGGTACGACACAGTTTGCTTCACCGCCGGCTATTTCCAAAACCAGGTCACAATTCAGCAAATAATTATTTATTTATTTTAATAATTCTTCGACACGTCTGTTCACAACAAAGTCTAAACGCATCATCCCAAAATGCATGGTTTCTTTTCGATTCCCCTATAAACATTACATTATGTATAAATAAAAATTATGTTCTTCGCTATAGCTAATTACCAGGTTTCCTTACTTCCAGGATCGTTGCGACCGAATAGCAGAACAAATAAAAATTGCAGGTGACGAAAAAATTGCGATTATTTTCGAGAGTAAAGACAAAATGCTGATAGATGCAGCAAATATGCAGAAGTCATCAGAAATGTCTGCATTGGCGCTGCAGACTTCATTGGAAGAGGCTAAGTCTGTAGCAAATAGAGCTATGGACTCGTGTGGTTCCGAAAATGCTAGCGAAAGGGTGAGTTGTGTTTGAAATAAAAAAGAAAATAACTATATTCGCGATAATATTCAGATGTTTTTCTTAGGATTGCCTTGTTAGCCTAGTGGTTCTGAGCGCGATTGCTACGCTATGTACGGTCTTGGGTTCGATTCTGGTCGAGCAAAAAGGTTATTGTGTTTTATCTATGAAATTCTCAGTTCAGGTTCAGGTTTGAAATCAAATTCCTATGCTTACCTACTTAAAGGTTATCGCAGATTTAATTGAAGATTTAAGGAATGTATTTTATGATCTTGACTATCAAAAAGACACTAAAGGCATAGGAACTTTAATTAACTGCTATAACGTTTAAGATCTAATCATGGCAACGGTACACGAACCCACAATTTATTCGGATTTGTGGACGTAGGTACAGCACGTTACAACTTCTACCTATGTACGTAAATAAACGAATATGGATACATAGATGGATGGATGTTTGTTACTCTTTCACGCTTAAACGGCTGAATGGATTTGGATGAAATTCGGCACTGAGATAGATTGTAGTGTAGAATAACACATAGAGTACTTTTTATCCCGGAAATTCCTATGGTCTGTATCAAACTTGAAGCGGACGAAGTCGCGGCCAGAAGCTAGTATAATAGCGTAGAGACGATTAGGGCTAGGTGCTGCAGCTGTTTGGACCTTTTTACGAGAATGATAAAATTATAGAATGTTATTAATGCAGGTACAGTCACCAAAAGAGAAGTAACCATAGCGTCACTGTTTTTTTTGAGACGCTGAAGGATGGTTTCGAATAAAATTTTATATAATGATTAGAAAATAAACAGTCCATAAATCCGTACTAATATTATAAATGCGAAAGCAACTCTGTCTGTCTGTCTGTCTCTTCTTCACGCCTAAACCACTGAACCGATTTCAATAAAATTTGGTACAAATATAGTCTGGGACCCGAGAAAGGACATAGGATAGTTTTCATCCCAGAAATCCCCCGGGAGCGGGAACTATTAATCCACGCGGACGAAGTCGCGGGCAAAAGCTAGTTAAAAATAAATTAAATTCGCAGACATCCATCAGATTGGAAGGAAATTTCAAATATATCTGTCGACCCTGTTTACTGATCTCTTTTGTTGACCGTACCTGTAGGTACCTACGTAATAAACAACCGCCGTTCCTGTTATTTAAATTTCCTTCTTATCTTGCTGATTACTTAAATCACGTCAAATGCCTTCATTTTGTCTGATTAAAATTAAATAGCACAATAATTGTGATAAAAGATTATCAATTCGTTCATTGATATTTTTAGGGATTTGCGTTTTAAGGAATAACCTTTGTTTATACAATATTCAAGTTTTTATTCTGATTAACTTTAAAACTGTAAATATGTTTGTATGTGTAATGTTAGGACTTGTGCCCGGTTAATGGCAATAGGCTCGCCCCCTATTACATGGGACCTAAAACATACAGGCGTGATTGTATGTGTAATGTATGTAAATATGTTTTTGACGATTGAACGTCCCCGTCCCCTTTAACATGCGACATCGTCCCGCGCTCAGGCGGAGAAGGCGGAATGAGTTAGATTATATTATTTCCTCCCGCCTTGAGCAAGAGTGGTGATCAATGCTCGTGCCTTCTCTGTATGAGAAGAGGCCTTTGCCCTGCAGTGGGACAATAAAAGCCTTGTATGTTGTATATTACTTCCTATAATAAAAACTGGTCCGAAATATCTCTAAATAGACATGGAAGGAGAGTAGAGAGGTCTTTGACCTGCAGAGAAGGATTTAAGCTATCTAATAATAATAAATAAAATGTTATCGAGGTCGTTTTTGTTTATTGCCACGGTCATTTAGAAATAGCCATGATTACAGGAATTCCCTACTAATTTGTAATGCTGTTTACAAGGTTAGAAGATAAGAAATTGATAATGTTGCAAATTAGTAAACGTAGGTTAGAAAGGCTAAGTAGAAAAGCGATATTCGCAGGGCTGAAAGTGGCTAGGTTTTTTTTTACATACATTGCCCCACACTAGTAGGTAATTTATCCTGTATCGTGGGTGCGTTTACAAGCACATAACTCACAAATACAAATAGCCAGTCCCGGAACAACTATCTGTAAATCATATAAATATTTGTTTCGTGCGGGAATCGAACCCGCGACACGCAGCGCAGCAGTCGGTCGCTCGGCCACTGCGCCAACCGTGTCGTCAAATCAGATGGAACTGGATGAAGACGTGACGTGCAATTTCGAAGGCCTATGCTAAGAGTTTGGCCAAAGAATAATAACTATTATCTACTACGGAAAGAAGCGACACTCACACTCGCAGCAGTAGGCCTGGCAGTAGAGCCTTGCCATGATTGGCTGGACTCAGAAGAAGATCACCCACACACACACACAAAAAGACACCCTTGCTTACTAATCGGTGCATCTACACCAATAGTCGAGAATAAAAACAAACTTAAATGACTAACGAATTAATTCTTTTTGTTCACAGGTAGCCACATTCATAAATCTCCATCAAAACGCGGTATCCTTACTATCAGAGGTCTCAAAATGGGATACAGAGCGTTTTGTATTCGACAAAGAGAACTTCACACTAGAGATGGATTCAGCAACTCCTTTGGAATCGGAGTCCGATGATCCGGTCATAGAGAATGCTAAACAGAATAACCCGTTGGAGAGTGAAGAAAGTCTCGTTTTGCATTATAGGTGAGTAAAAATTCTACTTACACATTTTTCACAGTTCTGGAGGTATTGACGAAAGAAATTGTAGATGCAGAGTTGGATGATCGAATTCTTGATTATTTTGAAAAAGAAAGGCTCTTTGCACAGCTGAGAAAAAAAATATTTAATTCTTAGCGTAATACTTCTTAGCGTGTCAATGGCAGAAAAAATACATTAAAAAAAAAACAAGATTAGCCCAAAATTTAACAACGCAAAAAGCCATAGCCATAGCCATAGCTATTAGGTCCTTAATTCCTACGTGAGGTGTATGCAGATGACATAACACGCGGTGCAAGATGGAAGGTCCTTATTTCAATATTAATTGGAAAGCTATTACTAAAACCCAAACATGTCCGCTGCACTCGGACCTTCTGACAAGGGCTAGTCCTAATGTGACAAGAAACTATGCACTTAATTGACAGTCGAAGAGTGTATCCTTCTTAGTATGAATAAAACAGCTGTAGTTGCATTTAGGATATCGATGGAATGATGGGTGGTCCTAATCGAAGTTCTTTAAGCGAAATCGCAAAACCTGTCTATCTATACTAATATTATAAAGCTGAAGAGTTTGTTCATTTGGTTGAACCCACAAATCTCGGGAAGTACTGGTTCGAATTACAAATCTATTTTTGTATTGGTTAGTCCTTTTCTGGGGAAGGCTATAATTATAGGCTATAACACGGTCACTCTACGACACTGGGGAGCGGAGCAGTAACTTAACACGGGTGATTAAAACCACGCGAACGAAGTCGTGGACAGAAGCTAATAAGCAATATTCCGACTGTGGTCCACTACGCGGTCTACGAATTTGTGGTTCTACTCAAGACGTTTTTTTCATGAAATTTTTGCGGAAATTGCATCAGGCAGAGGAAAGTGCATCCCCCATCCGGGCCTACATTGCTTACAAGGTTTATGCTTGTTCAAACTTCGAAGAGGCAATAAGTTAACCGCCCGTTAAATTTAAATTGCGCGGTAAAAAAATGACCCTTTCAAAAATGCCCGTGCTAACAAGAGGTTAATGAGGTGCACTAATTAGCCTACAAGAATGACGACAATGAAACGAACGTCCGGTTCACTGCGGTCAGTCAGCCCTGCTAAACTGCTACCACTTTGCAAACTAGGTACCTACTATTGCAAATATTTTATCACACAATTTCATCAATGTGATAATTTGCTAGTTTTAATTACCTAACCGTGTTCTTTTAATATGTGCCCATTTACCTTTATCCGATTGTCAAAATTGATTAGGATCAAAATGTAACGACCCCGATATTTGTACTTTGTTACAGTTTTATAAAATAGATAAATAGTAAAATGACCTACTATTTTGCTACATAATTATTTAAATTAAAAACAATACCAAAAATGTTGCAATTTGTAGCTAAATTAAAATAAAAAAATCAAGTCATAAAATTATAAGTTCTTGTAAATTATTTTTTTAACCAATATCATTTAGCACATTTAAAACGTTTTTACTATTACGTAGCCCTTTACCTAAAACGACGATTGTTAGAATTCTATAGTACCTAAATTAAATGGCCTGAAAACAATTCAACTTATGAAACAAGTGCATTAAATCGACACCTGAACAATATTAGAAATAGCAACACGCATGTTTTAATACCTCGTACTAACAGAAAACATAACAATAAACAAATGCCGGTAGCACATTTCTTAGTATCCGCGTAACTTTGACAGTTCAACATAATATAGCTGGTTTGAAGATAATATACGAAAAGTTAGAATCAGGTACTTACCTACCACGACCGATGAAAATCTCCTAATACGAAAATATGCGCATGCGTTCATACGAGATTCGCGTGCGAGCGTCACTGTCGGCTTACTCACTGTGTTTATTTATGAAAATTAATTAAGCGAAAATTCCACAAATTTATAACAAGATTTACTTGCATATATCTTGACTGTTTTAGTTTAATTTTAGAGGAGATTTCTTGGTTGCCTAGTAAGATAGGTACTGAAGATTTTTTCCAAACTTTTCAATTGTCGACACGGTTGGCGCAGTGGCTAAGCGTTTGGCTACTGCGCTGCGTGTCGCGGGTCTGATTCCCACGTGGAACATTTTAATAAGTTTGTAAACGCACCTACAATATAGGAGAAATTCCTAGTGTGGGGCAAACTTTAATGTGTGCGCAACACTCTTTGTTGATGCATCCAAGTATATGCAAGTCTTGAAGAAGTAAGTAATGTGTTAGGTATTTATTAAAAGGACAAGAATACTATTTATTGCATCCATACTCACCTACAACCCAAAATAAACCTTCTGATTCCCTATCTAAGACTTAATTTCTTTCCCCTAGATCTCGCAACTTCGTCCCCCACTTCGTTTGGCGCAAGTCAACCAGGCCTTGCGGCGTCGGCGTCAGTCCGTGGAGCAACCACCTGTACGTGTGCGGTATGGACAGCCACAGTGTACTCGTGATGGAGCGCTCCCAGGCCAAGATCATCACGAGGCTGACCTGCGAGGAGATGCTGTGTCCCGTCCAGATCGCGTTCATGAAGAGCTTGGGGGAGATTTATGTTACAGGTGACTTTTTTTGTAAATGAAAATAGTATGAACTGGCTCAAAAGTTTAGTTTACTTTAAAGTGGGAAATAATTATATTATCCAGACCCATTTTGGACAGAATCTCAATGGACTAGCCAACTACGCAGGAGATATTATACAGTACCCAAGTGTATGTGCAAACACAGGTGCAATCCCTCTTCTCTGACTCTTATCATCCGGTGGGACCAACAGCTTTACGTGCTTTCCTAGGTGTCATACAACAAACCCAAACTCCAAGTTGTTACTTAAAATTGATAATGGAAAAGCGCAATATTGCTGTTTGGCCGACCTGAGAATCCCACGCTTAGCAGTCTCGCTTGCGACCATTTACCTTTATACCTGTGTATGAATTCTGTCAGGGATTGACCGTAACATTTTTAGGTCAATTTGAATCGTACAGTATAAGTAAGGGTAACTAAAGGATCACGTAGGCACATAATAAATATATTCTTGAGAAAGTCCCATGAATGCCTCTTGTCCTGTATCAGACAAAATCGGCTTGTACCAGTTCCCTTCCACCACAAATTTCTTTTACCAGAAGCCGCAGCTTCTGGGGACATATTTATTTGCGGCGGAAAAGATAGAACTCCGGGTCAAAGCGTGGCCTTTGGTCGTTTCACGTAATGACAGAAACGTGAATATGATTTGTTACGCCAGATATGATTTATAGTGCAAAGTTGAGGAGCTTTAGTAGGTATACTTTGGCTACATAGATTCTAATGCTGCAAAATGTAGGTACTTAGACTTTACTTTGCTAATTAGTAAAGAAATCACCACAAACGAATATGATCATTATTTAAATACCGTTACGGTTCATATTAGTACGAAACGTTTACTTTAAGTTTAAGTAATACCTACAGCTTGGTCAATGAAACTTAAGTACTACCTTATCCCTACCCTACCTCCAGAGAATGTACAAAGAGAGAATTTATATCTTAATTCTTGTATGCTTCTTCTTTCAGATAAATGGAAGCACTGCATCCACGTATTCTCCAAGGACGGTGAATACTTGCGCGGTATCGGTCAGAAGGGCAGCAGAGTTGGCATGTTCAGGTCGCCAGAAGGCATCGCCATAGACAACGCGAACCAACTCATCTACGTCGTTGATACGGGCAATGATAGAGTGCAGGTAATAGACAACACATATTTATTTTTAATCTGCGATTTTTAGAGGCCTCTGTTGGTCATAAGTTTTAAAATTTATAAACGCTGATTAAGTTCTACTTGTTCTTGTTATTTTCATTTAAATGAAGGGAGTGAGCAATAGACTACACTATTTTAGGTAAAATGGCGCCAGAAAGACATTTTATAGGATTATTATTAATTATTATTGAACCGGCAAGCGCAGCATAGGACGACCTGATTAAGACCGTAGGAAGACGCTGGATGTCGGTCGCTTCCAACCGGTCCTTTTGGAACTCTATGGGGGAGCCCCATGTCCAGCAGTGGACGTTCTTTGGCTGATAATATGATGATAATGATTAATAATTATTTATTTATTTTATGGTACTTCAACGACTTACTAAAACAAACATAACAAAAATAATAAGCAGTTTTAAGCATAGTGAGTTCGTCACTTACAGAAGTACACAGCACTCTCAGAATAATATACGGACAAGTAAGATAGTATTTATAATCCTATAAAATGTCTTTCTGCTATTAACGAAGTTTTTCTAAGTAATGAATCAGATGATCCGGGCTTGTAAGCCAAAGTTATCTTATTAATGATGATTAGATAACATTACATTACGCAATATAATAGCATTATATTCGCAATTAGCGTATCGCTACCTTGCACTTGAAATTCGCGCAATTCGCTCATAAATACGTGACTAACGATGATAAACTTCTAATCGATTTTCGTGATTATCAAACAAAGCGAGCAAAAATTCTGGATAGCATTTGCATGATAAAGTTCAAACCAAAAATGTGCTTTAAGTTGTGAGTAACTAGGTTTATTTTAGCATAATAGAAATGCACGATTTCAATATTACGTATTTTACGAATGCCTGAATCATACAGTAGTCAGTAAACTCACTTACAAAGCCATTATTATATTTTTGTATGCTATCAAAACTCCTTATCTTGCAAATTCAAGTTTCTTATAAATAATTTCAGATAATCCAACCGGACGGCAAATTCGTAGATCAATTAGGAGTAGCAGTAAAACACCAGGCTTCACTTGCACCATCCGTATGGGAGAGCAAAGAGATTTTATGCACGGAATTAAACGCCCCAACAAGCGTCGCACTCACTAGCGACCGCGTTGTAATACTCGACAGCGGAAACGGAAGAATCAAAGTCTACAATAAACACGATAAAAGTAAAATCATAGAGTTTGGGTCTATGGGACAAAGGAAAGGACAGTTCAGACACCCAGAAGTGTTAGCAGTCGACCCCATGGGCTACATTCTTGTTGGGGACTCAGGAAATTGCAGGGTTCAGGTCTTCAAGCCCACAGGACAACTCGTCAGGGTCTTTGGAGGCCTAGGCAGTCAACCAGGAAAGTTTGGATGGATCTCAGGCATCCATGTCACAAAACAATTGGACATCATCATCAGTGACACAAAAAACCACAACGTCAACTTTTTTTAACAGATGTATTAAAATTATAACAATTTTATTTCAATATTGAACATTATGTCACAAACTAAATTAAAATGTGATTGAGATAATTATAGCACTGAGATAAAGTATACAAATAAAATTAATTTAGCTTAAACTGTTGTTTCACTTTACATGTTTCGCTTCTGTTAATTTTAATAAAAAAATACGTTACTAAAATTAATTTAGAGATTCTTACGAGACGACTAATAATTTGACGAAAATATAATTTTTCTACCTAACTTATACAAACCACAATGATAGAGATGATGACTAATTAATTATTTATTAATTGTAAATTCGAAAACTTTAAAAAAAGAAAAGAACTTAAAAACGTTTAGAATAACTGCTAGACAGAGGAGACACTAAGAAGTGACGTCACATCTGGGTAACTTCATTCCAGGGCCATACATTCTGTGGGTTGTTCAAAAGAGATACCGCGCCCCCGGAACGCAAAGGGCACATGAAGGAACATAGACGGGTTTTAGTCAGTAAAAGTCTGACACTCCCTCCCGCCGCGCCCAGGGCGGGGGAAGTTATTTGATGATTTCCCGTCTTTAAAAAAAAAAAAAGGGCCATACATTGTTAGTTGGTAAGATACTAACAATGAAACAATTAGTTACAAGGACGGGATGTATCCCTTCCAAAAGCGTATAGCTCCATGTCTATTGATTTTATTATTTTTTTATTTCATCATAGATATAACTAACTATGCCTTCTTTGAGATTACATTTTTTGTCATTATCAATATTAGTCACCATCCCTATTCAAAGGGGTAACTAAACGAGATTTTTAGTTTGTAACTGATTAATTTTTAACATTATTCTCTCTATAAGATTCAATTAATATGAGATTAACAAAACAGAAAGTCTACTCTTAAGTCAAACTTAGACCTTCCTGTAATACACTATTAGGGAAGTCTTACTATAATTTATAATATTTATATCGATTAAGTAATTTTTATAATTTAAGGTGTTACCAAAATATCTGCCACGGATTTAATGGGAGGTAGTATTGTGTTTAAAGATTACAATGGTGAAGAAATTTCATACCCCAGAATAGTTAATTCAATTTGAGAAAATAAAGTAATTTAAACATTGACCCAACTCTGCATAACGCGGTTCACAAATTTAAAAAAATATGACACATTATCAATAATTTATCTTTACTATTGTAATCTATAAACACAATACTACTTCCCATTAAATCCGTGGTAGATATTTTGGTAACACCTTATATACGGTGTTGATTTAAAATTCACATACATCATAACGTAGTTTTTAAAATTTCCGTACATTTTATAGAAGTCAGTGCATTTTGAAATCAACATCCTGCATGAGTATTATTCAATTGCATAGGTTATTATTATTATTGGACGTCAAATCTACAATTCCATTATATTCATACAAACTTATGTATAAGAAACAAAAAAGAATAAGTGCTAATAAAGAAATATACAAGGTGTAATGTAATATTTCAATACTTAATATAAATTAAACATTTTTACAAAATTGAAAAAATATTTTCTGGTTATCTTGGATAGCAACATGATCATATTTTATTGCTGCATTTTTTTTAACTTAAGGCGTAATTTACACCCTGTATATTCGAAATTTAATAAGATACAACATTTATAGACAAAAATCTATGGTCTGGTTACAACATTCAATACTAAGGGTATGGCTCAAATCAGTCTCGAGCAGGTGGTTTGAGATTAGAATTATCTACAGTTAATTAGTTATTTACAATATCGAAACTGATTTACATAAATTTATAACACTAAAAGAAACCAATGACATGTTAACTTACATTTTAGATCTTAAAATTACAACTTAAAGCCACATTCATATAATTATCTAGTCCCGAAATTATATTTTACATAAAAATGTATTATGTATAATAGACGAAAAATAAAGAATTCATTGTTGAAATAATTTCGTACGTTGATTAATCTCGAATTTGAACCTAAACTTAGTAGATATAAAAAATAATTCGCCTTGAAGATCTTCAAACATGCTTGTTCACAAAGTGTAAGGGTAGCAAAAAAATAGCAAAAATCTGTGAGTCTCAAATACGTGAAAACCTTGCAATAATTACAGATAATTTAGCTTTAAGTTTGCCGCTTTTAAGGCCATCATTTTCTTGTTATTCTAGGCCATAAAGTCTAACAACACAACATAAATACTAACATTTGAATACTGAATGTTGAGGTGAAGAAGTTAACTATAGTCAAAATTGCGTATGAACTTCAATTCGTAATGGATGTATGTAGAAACATTATTAATATTTAATGACCCTTTAAATAAATTTGAATAAACTATGATTATCATACGATTTTAACTTCATTACCATGCAACAAATGTATTCATTCAATGCTATACTTAATCCATATTTTAAATATGGCATTGGCCGGTCTAGGACAGTAACGTAAAAGACTTTGTGACAAGAAATTATAGTGATAAAGCATAGCTTATATCACATGGCAAAAATAAAATATTAGTCACCTTACCACCAAATGATGGTGCACCAAAGCACCATACAAGGTACACATTGTATAAGATTTGGTCAGATGCCTGGATTTTCTATTAGATCTAAGATGACCGGCAAGGTTGACACCTAGTTACCGAGTGACTCTCACCGAGGACCACTGAATCATTCTCTGCTGGTGGACCTTCACTGTTGTCATGTTGTCTCTGTAAAAAATATATATTATGCATTAATAACTTCCTTGTCTATAAAACCTATTAGTTTATTAAATTTTAGTCCAAGGTCGTTCACTTCCGGTGTAGGAAGGTGGAGTGTGTGTCATGCGATACAATTAGTGTCCCCTAGCATACATCCTTAGGGACATAATATAATGACTAATAACTCACAATGACACATCAACATGCTGATGTACTACAATATAATATCTAAGTATAGCAGGGACCGACCCCACCTACACATGCAACTGTTAATATGCATTTGCAAATATACATATATGTTACGGGTATTGTAACTCATACAAAGTCAAAACTGGACAACTAAATTGCATTCAACTATAAAAGATTTTTCAATTATTTCAAACACTGAAATACTAATATATCAACCTTATCTATACTAATATTATAAAGAAGTAATGTTTGTAAGTTTGTGTGGTTGTGGATATCTCTGGATCTACTAAACAGATTTTGAAAATTCTTTTACCATGGAAAGCTACATTTTTTGTGAGTGTTATAGGCAATATAACATCACGCTACGACTTACGGGAGCGGAGCAGTTACTAAGGACGTAACGCGCGTGATATAAGCCACGCGGACGAAGTCGCAGGTAGTTCGCTAGTCAGATATAATGTAGGCAGTGTAAGTCAAGCATGAAACGTAACAATAGTGAGTTCTAATAACAAAAACATGCAACTCTATTGAGACATGAAAGTGTTTCCTAATATCGGTAACCATCCGTGACTGGAAGGAAATAACTTTACATTTATTAAAGTAACACGATGCTAATAAATAATAAGTATTAACAGCTTTATTTACTTAATTATTGAGACATTAAATTATGCTTTAATCAATTATAATGCTTATTGTTTATTTTTCTCAGGAATTTAAAAAACGTAATTGTTATTTATATTATCTTACTACAATAAGAATATGTTATGAGTAGTGTGTACCTTTTTATCAGTAGTGTGGGTAGAAACAACAGTTAACTAACTACTTTTAATTGTAATTGTGTTTGTAGACACATGAAATTGTATTGTAACATTGTATTTTAATTAAATTTTGTATTTTCAGAAATACCATTGATATATTTTTTTAATACATTTAAGTTTAGAATATTAGTTACCTTTAATTCTGTAGCCAAACTGCGGAATGTGTCTTCAACGTTAGTGTTGTCTTTTGCAGAGGTCTCCATCACAAACATGATTTCTGGGACATAGCGGCAAAATGATTGTGGTTCATCAGGCTCCACTTCCCGTTGGTCAGTCAAGTCACACTTGTTACCAATGAGCGATACTATCACATTAGACGAGGTGTACCTTCGCACTTCCTCAATCCATTTTTGTAGAGACAAAAATGTTGACCTCTTTGTAATGTCATATACTGGAATATAGAAAATAAAAAGTGTTTATTATATTTATAATTAAATAAATAATAAATAAATAAGTATAAATAAAAATAACAGGTTGTTGATATTATTGTTCAGAATAAAAGTGCATTATTTGCAGCAGAATAACAGTGCATAGAAATAACTTATGTGTGTATGGGTGAATAAAATTGAATGTATATACTATAGGTGTCATTGTGGAATGGAATGTTTGTAACATGCCGTGCTGTTAGTGTGTGTGTTTGTGTTGTTTTTTTTTTTGCATAACTATGTCCAATTAGATAAGGAAATTTCACCATGCAATTTATAGCTTTACCATCAATACAAGCTTCAGTTACCATGAAAATATCGATTATTTTGTAACTATGTATGAAATTAGAATACAGTTCATTATCTGAACACTCATTTTACTGTCAAACATGAGTCATCATAGTATACTTATTATATGTATTTGACCAGGAAATTTCATATCGAGTGGGCGTACATCGCATACCTACCAATAATTACACCATTCGCTGAGCGGTAGTAACTTTGCGTGATAGTTCTGAAGCGCTCTTGGCCCGCAGTATCCCATATCTGAAGCTGAAATAAGACATGTTTATTATTTTGTATTGTTATATTACGACGTATTTACAATATTAGATTATATAATTAGACTAACCTTGACTTTCTTCCCATCCACTATCAATGTTTTCATTGAAAAGTCTACGCCTATTGTATTTCCGTGCCTTTCTATGAAATTACCAGATTTCAACCGTTGCACAATGCATGTTTTTCCGGTTCCGCAGTCACCGATAAGTACTATTTTGAATAAATAGTCAAATTGCTCGTCCGGCACGCTCATTAATGTATTAGGGTTGCGGCTGCTCATGATTTAAATTTAATTAAATGCTCAATAAAGCTTTATGTTTACCTTGTTTGCTTGACTTTTAAATTGACAGCCATTTTCTATTTTGACATTTACTTTTTTTAAATTCCTTGTTCTGCTTGATTTGACCTCTTGTTTATTGAGAAACGTCTAAGGTGTCACTAGTATGTCGTGAATACAAGTGACTTTTTCTCGAGCGCGCTCGCGTATGTAGAATGCATATTCGAACACGCAGTCGGCTTGCTCGAGCATGGTCGAGCATCAAATTTGGGCGTGTATTCAATTTTGCGAAGTATGATAATAACCTTAAGATATTTTTTTCAATCATCTTAGTAAATGCTCTGCTCTGCTCTGCTCTTGGTGTGTGCTGAGCCTAACATACCAACATAATCTATGACATCAACCACTGTTGATGTCATAGATTATTGTCAACTGTCACTACTACAGTTGACACTGACAGTAGATAAATAAAAATACGAAGTTCTTCTTCTTCCTAAATTCGTATTATCACAATAAATGTAACAATTTATAAGTTAAAAATGTATCTTACTACTAGAATTGGTTGTTTACTATTTTCTTTAGCTGCGAGCTTATCATTTAGTTACGGAATTGAGGTACGCAGGCCCACTTTACACAAGCAAATTCAATTACTATATAATGAAATCACGTATTTTATCATTGTTCTGAGTTGATAACATTGTTTTCAGATACCAGAAGACTTCCAGAAATCCAACCATTCGAACAACTGGGCAGTATTAGTGGACACATCACGGTTTTGGTTTAACTATCGGCATGTAGCAAATGTGTTGTCAATTTACCGGAGTGTGAAGCGGCTTGGTATACCGGACAGTCAGATCATCCTGATGATATCCGATGATATGGCTTGTAACCCGCGGAACCCTCGACCTGCTACTATATTTAACAATGCTCATGAACAAATCAATGTGTATGGAGATGATGTTGAAGTGGATTACAGAGGTTATGAGGTGAGAATGAGTTAAATTGTAGATTGATAATGTATGGCTATTACCAACTCTTTTTAACGTTGGTAAATAAATCCTGCTTAAGGCCCAATTTCTACTAAAGACTTATCTAATATCAAAACACATCTGATGTGATGTGGAGTATGGAGGAAGAGGTCCTACTCATTTCACATCTCAAATGACTCTTAAACAATTTATAGGATACTGTCTGGCTTTGAAGCTAAGCAATAAGATTTTTTACAAGACAGACAGTGTTTCAAGACATCTTTTCTCTCAGCTGTACCACTACAGCTATAATAGTAGTAGCAAGTAATATGGGCATTATTTAATTTGTCAAAAGAATATGGGCAGTTACTATTATATCTAGATATAATAATATCTAGCAGTAGACTCATAACAAAAGCAATTATTATATTTAAAAAAAAATCTGCCCATGTCCACAGGTATCAGTAGAGAACTTTGTCCGCTTACTGACTGGCAGAGTTCCTCCCGACACTCCTCGCTCCAAGAGGCTCCTCACAGATGAAGGCAGCAACATATTGATATACCTGACAGGACACGGTGGTGATGGCTTCCTTAAGTTCCAGGATTCTGAAGAAATTACAAGCCAAGAGTTGGCTGATGCTCTTGAGCAGATGTGGGAGAAGAGGAGGTACTTTTATTGTAGTATGTTATAGGGTTAGGTGGTGTTATTCCAATTGTTTGCTGCTTCTACCAAATAAGAATAAAATACTCTTAAGATACTACTTTAATCTGTTAAAATTACCCCACAGATGAAATATGCAAACTTTTACCACTGTATTCTACACACATCTATTTAAAAATTCTTCTACCTCTATGGTAGAATGTTTTTTAAAGCTGTAAGCTGTAAAAGTCTGACATTCCCTCCCGCCCAGGGTGGAGGAAGTCATTTGATGATTCCCATTATTTAAAAAAAAGGCCCTGAGTCCTTCCTACTATTCCTTTTTACCTTGAACCAGCTCTCTTGGTCCGAGTCCAGGTCATCCTGCCACCTCATTTTACCACACCACCACCATCACGCCTGTATTCCCTGAAGGGTTAGGCAGAGGTGTACCAATGCACCACCTCACCTCATTTTAGTGATATAAAATTGATCAAAAATGTTATTATGTATATTATTTTCAGGTACAATGAGATATTTTTCATAATAGACACCTGCCAAGCCTCCTCTATGTATGAAAAGTTTTATTCTCCAAACATATTAGCTACTGCTTCAAGTTTAGTTGGAGAAGATTCTCTTTCTGTAAGTATACCTTTTCCCTTAGCCACTAATTTTCAAAATTATCCATAATTAGGTTTAATTCTGCTAAGTTTTGATGGAATTAAAAACTTAACCATATCAAAATTTCTCACTTTTTTTTTTGTAGATATTTAATTCTAATTTCAAGTATATTCTAAGCTTTTTGAATTGTTATCCCTGGATAATAATGTGACACAATCGGCATGTCAAATTAGTTAACAAAATTAGTTTAATATATATTTGAGAGATTCATAGGTTAGCTTATTTAGACACTTTTAACTAGGATCAAACATTATTCCTTGTAAAAAGATCTTTTATAACAAAATGTCCTTGTTTTTTACAGCACCATGTAGACTCAGCTATTGGTGTGTACATAATAGACAGATATACTTACTATGTGCTGGAGTTCTTGGAAAATGTTCACCCTAACAGCAAAAGGAGCATGTCAGAATTTGTAAGTATGCAATACTTATTATATAATAATATATTTTATTGGTCAATGTTACACATTACTATTGTATTTCATGGAAAGAAAGAAAGACGCTCGGCATTAATCTGTTTTTGCTGTCCCTAAACTTACTTAAATCTAAAAAAAAAAATATTAAAATTTGGTTTCGCACGGAATTCAAACCGTACTAGTTGTAGCATTGCACTATGTCTTAAAAAAATAAACCCCTTTTTCCATGTTTTTTTTTATCATAATCATAATGCATACCTACTAATTTTGTTTTCAGCTGGCAGTGTGTCCAAAATCCGCGTGCTTATCAACCGTGGGTGTCCGTAAAGACTTGTTCAAGCGCAACCCTGACAAAGTGCCCATCACAGACTTCTTCGGGTCTGTGCGTCCTGTGATCATCACTACCGACCCTATTGATATACTGGATATACCTAAGAGAAAGAGGAAGCCTGAGTAAGTGTACATATAGGAAAGTCAGAAGCAGTGTTGCCAACCAAATATAAAAAAAAACAATGTTGCCAATTAAATGTAAATACATTGCCAGTTTACAATACGCTTCCTTTTTTGAAGTCGGTTAAAGAGGATTGTTAATGTTATTACTAGTTTCGGGACTCCCCTCCGCGTCAAAATTGATATGTTATTCCACGGTAACCGTACATTTCCTGCGGGTTGTTCGAAAGAGATACCGCGCCCCCGGAACGCAAAGGGCACATGAAGGAACATAGACGGGTTTTAGTCAGTAAAAGTCTGACACTCCCTCCCGCCCCGCCCAGGGCGGGGGAAGTTATTTGATGATTTCCCGTCTATAAAAAAAAAAAAAAAAAAAACCGTACATTTTGTCGGGATTATAAAGTAGATGCTGGTGTGTTATTCCAGACTATAATCTAAAAAAATCATCTAGACACCCGTTCAGCCGTTCTGGCATAATTGAGTACAATAGTAGGTCGTAAGATTCTATTAATTATCACTGAAAATTCGATTTGCAAGGTCTAAATATTATGTTCATAATTTGTTACAGGAACAAAACCAAAGTGCCAGAAAAGCGAGATTATCTACCTCAGTTTCCAATGCATCTAGTCAAGGACGCAAAAACCGGCTAATATAAGTCAGTATTGTTAACTAATATTGTTCCATTTAATTATTAAATAATTTATACAAACAGATGTTATATTTTACTGCCTTAAAAGGACCTAAAATGCTAAAGACATGATCGTAACTACATAACATGAACTGCGTGTTGGTCGAAAGAGATACGAAATGCAAAGGGCACAAGAAGGAACATGGATGGGTTTTAGTCAGTAAAAGTCTGACACTCCCTCCTGCCCCGCCCAGGACGGAAGAAGTCATAATATGATGATATACCATTGGTAAAAAAAAACTACCTAACATTGCAATAAAATATCACTCGTCTAGAAGCACCTAGAAACATTAGATTGTGCTAGATTCTCGCGTCTTCCTACAGACGTGTTTCAAATCATGTCCCTGACATGCGTCGCAATAATAACATTATGCTAAGTGGCCTCATCTAGTCGGTAAGTTCAAGATCAGTTGCAACATTTTAATCGAAGACTTGTATTTGTCAAAGAACGAATTCGCGTAAATAGTAGTTTATTAGAAGAAGCGACCTTAGGCTCGCTAAAGTCACTGTTCGGGAGGACTAATCTGTTTCTGGAGATAAGTGAACTGGCTAGAATGACGGCTACAATGGGTTACGCATAGTGGTCCACCATCGAGGACTAAGTACGCAAACCGAAGGCCCCATGATAGATAGATAACATAACTTACCACCGCGCCTGTATACCCGAAGGGTTAAGCAGAAGTGTACCAACGTAAACCCACGCTTCGCTGGTATGTGTAGGTCCCATGTAATAGAAGGCTAGCCTATTGCCATTAACCGGGCACAAATCGTAACTCCGAGCTGCTATTAAGAATTTCATAAATACACCCATAACACTTTTTGCTCGACTTGTGAATCGAACCCAAGACCTCTAGCGTAGCAGTTGCGCTTAGGACCACTAGACCACCGAGGCAGGTGTCTGGAATTTCTTGCTTGTTCTCCGTAGAGACCTACCTACGCTTTGGAAAGAGCAACTCGTTTCAACTTTCTGACTAACTGACCGACTCCTTGACAATTTAAAACTGCCTGTCAGTGTTTAAATATCTGACTACCCGTCAGGCATTTTCCATTAAAGATTCTGCAGAATATCTTTCTTCCTGCTTCGAAAAAACAAGTTGTTTTATCTCCGTGAACTTCTTACACCTGGGTATCGCGTTTTGGGACCGGTTTTCAAAACAGGTCAGTTGAATAAAACAGCAAAATGTTAAATAGTCAATTTTATTTTTCTATAAGTAACTACTAAGAATAATTCTTTAACATTATTAAAAACACAATCGACTTAGTTACCGTTGGAATCTATAACGCATTACGTAATTATTAGCAACGATTGTGCATGCATTCAAATCTCACATTCAGATATGAGATCAAAACTATAGGACTATAGCACCATTACAGTTACTTTCATAGGCCATAACTTTTTGGTCTAATTCATTCCGTATCAACTATTTATGTACCTATCTAAGTAAACCTCACTAAGAGCGAATTATTAGTAGGATTACTATGTGGAAAAGGTTTTTTTTTATAAATGGCGTATTTAACGCTATTTAAATTGTCTTAAGCTGAATTACAGTTAGCTACGACTAGTGAATTTAGTTCTTCTACGAGAAGCTAAACAAAATGTTCTTAAAACCCCGTGTTCAAGGGAAACAAACGTTGCACAACATTGTTTTAGCAACATGTTTTGTTGTTGCGGAAAACATTGCCGGCAACAAATCGTACAGTTTGTGTGTGAAACATATGGCTACAACACAACATACGTTTTAAAACAATGTTGTGCAACTTTTGTGCACTAGCATAATGTACGGAGCTTTATTTTTACTGGCAAAGGTCAGTGACATGTACAACTACATTTTCACTTCTAAAGTCTTTTAACGCTAACGAATCTTCGTAAACTATCAAAATATTCAGCGTATGAAGGAGCCAGCCGGCCAAGTAAAACATCTGTTGGCCAAGCGGCCATCTTACTTTTTATTATTAACTTTTTCGAAATTCAAATTGGCGCTTTGGCAGACTCCTTTATACACCATAGACATTTTATTCTTTATTCTTGTCAACGAACAATTTGTATTATAAGGATAAAAGGCATAATTTCGATGTCGCAATGTCGCGGTCATGAATATATTCATAAAACCAGGTACCTAATTAATTATATTATAGTCTACTTAAACGACCGTGACCGAATTAATAAGTTATTAAAATTCATAGCTATGGTAACTGGGGAATTGAAATGTGAAAAATTACAATAATAATGAACTTTGACAACTAAACTATAGACTTACTTAGGTACATTATAATTATACAACAATTTCTACAATTTAAAAAGTAAAACGAAATAATTTTTGTAGTAATTTTTCTCATATTATATGTATAAATTAAAAATTTGTACTTAATACATAATAAATATAAATACTTAGCTATTTATGTACACGTGTAGAGGGATTCGGAACTTTTTCATTGGTGTGAATTGTTACTTTGTTTATGGGTCAACCATAGATACCTACTTATAAAATGCAACGGTAACAATTATTTTTCTTATTCTAAAAAGGCCAACTTGGCTCTTTGCCTCTTAATTTAAAAAAAGAAGGTGCAAAGGAAGCAAGCTCGCCTGCTTTTAAACTTAAATGCCATAACTATACCTACTTAGTGACTTTGTTTCTCATATAGGTACGTACATTATTTCCATATTTCTATAATGGAAGCACTAAGGAATTTTATTTGCGTTATAAAACTAAAACATTATTTACATTAATTTGTCTCGGGGTCAGCGCAGACAGCGCAGCGACTGCTCGAGCAAGATCCGCCGGAACACGTAACCGATGTTCGGACATCCGCGCTACTGCTCGCGAATACTCGCGTTATCATCACTCTAGAATCATAATTTACAGAATACTCAACTAGGAAGAGCAGGTATGGGTTGTGTATTTAAGGAATACATGTTTTACGATTTAATAGTACATGGACCTACAGCTATTTAAAAACCGTCCTTAAAAGCTTTCGCTCTGAAGAGTACTTACTCATTGTGCTGCAACTGTATGCACGCAATCTCGAAGAACATGCCAACGCATGCCGCGCGGAATTATAACTAGCCCGCTATTTCAAACTCTATTTCTGTAGTACTTTAGTTCATTTTAAACTAATAAATAAAAACTGCTCGAGCATCGTGCTAATCTGTCTGCGCTGACCCTTATGCGTCAACAACAGCTAAATTCAGATATTAATTCTACGTATAATTTTGATTAGCTCAACAGTTCGTAATTTTCGTTATCTTAACTCTAACACTAAACTATCAAGGTGATTGATGAGGCGCCGTAAGATAAACCAGTCCCAATTCATACTGAACCCGGTAATATTGTTGTTTAAGTATGCACATCACTACACACTTACGCAACAATATTGCATAACAATATTATAAATAACAACACTTTTTCTTATCTTATTTTATCATTCCTTCACAGGCAGCTTAGCGGTGTTTAAAAATAGAACTGCACTTTTGACAGTTCATAAAAAAAAAACTTTTGAGTCTATGACTAATCTATAATGCGGAACCGAAACCACGAAACACCGCACCGTATCACAAAATATATATTTGCAGCGATAACAAATTTGAAAAATTGACGCAAAGGGCTAGTTTTCACTCGGCCGATGGATCAATAATACGTCCATCAATCATTTCTGTTTCGATCAGTCTTTCCAGCCATTGATGAATTATTCATTCTTCATTATCAACCATCGATGCTTTGCTGCGTTAATGATACATTATCTTGAAGCGTTCAATCTGACTGATTGAGAGTTCATCCGTGATTGCTCATTTTTTCCTTATCAATCATCTCGTAGTAGTTGTCTATGGTGTAGTTGAATAGTCGGAAGTCGTTCCTGAAATTGTAACAAAAATATCGCTGTGATAAAGTGTTTTTGGATAGGAAAAGTTCAATCAATCAAGGCTCTTGTGGCCCGCTACTAAACTGTAGTGCAAACTAAGTCGCTGGTCGGCTGTCAATAAAATTTTGGCAACCATAATGTAGCTTTGTTTTGTGTTGTGTTGGAATGTTTAATGTATCACGTGTGCTATTTATTGAATTGTGTGTATATGAGTTATTGTCACTTGAATAAATTAATGAATTATTATATTAAACTAAAGCTCCCAAATTCGGTAGGTCGCCATGAAAAAAAGAAAAAGGGGCTAAGGGTAGACACAAATCTGACGGAGGATGCGACGCATCATTGGCTCTGCGTA
The DNA here is from genome assembly GCA_932526535.1 of Caradrina clavipalpis. NCBI lineage: Eukaryota > Metazoa > Arthropoda > Insecta > Lepidoptera > Noctuidae > Caradrina > Caradrina clavipalpis. Next base: position 8,411,697 of record OW052103.1, read on the forward strand.
AAGCTCGATGTTCTATTATCTATTTCACAGTTTTGGCGTCACACAAAAGACGATGCTCAGCGTATCTTCTGCCAGATATGCGTCCACCCTTAATGTAGGTAGGTACGTACTTATACAAGTCATAAAGGCCGTCAAGCTGGCGCCTTGTGAGTCTCGAGTATAGATGACTGATGTTATGCAGCGTCTTGGTGCCCTTCCCGCTGTTCCGCCATTCAGGCTTTATGACCTCTTGGAGATGAGCCAACTGGATCAGGAACTTTTGGTCCTCCTGCCACAAACAAATAAAAAACAGTGTTTGAAAAATATAACCCCACAATAATAATATAACCCCCCCATATATAATATAACTGCCCCGTTGGTCTCGTGGTCGCAAGCGCGACTGCCGAGCAAGGGGTCCCGGGTTCGATTCCCAGGTCGGGCAAAAAGTGTTATTGGGTTTTTCCATTAGGAATTTCTCAGTAGCAGCCCGGAGTTTGGATTTGTGCCCGGTTAATGGCAATAGGCTCGCCCCCTATTACATGGGACCTAAAATATACCGGCGAATTGTGGGTGTACCTAAATTGGTGCACCTCTGCCTAACCCTTCGGGGAATACAGGCGTGATGGTATATTTATTTATTTATTTTATTTTTAAATATAACAGACTTAGCAAATTGTCGTTCCAAAAACCGGTTCTCAGATGGAGTCATCCCATTTGTCTCCGTTTCGGTTAGTCGACTGCCTCATTGATTGGATTTGGGGAGGGATATGAGTTCCCCATCAGGAATTTATCAACAGAAACCTGGATATTGTCTGTGTTTATATTATATCTTATTTTAATATTTTTTACAATAGCATTTCAAACCCATTATGCCTTATTTATAAATCTAATCTACGTATTTATTCTATCTATTTTAATGAAGGCTCTGGCGGTTTATACTAGATTATGTTTATTTTATTATAAATGTCACGTTTTATATTTCTATTTGGCTATTCAATCATTTGTGACGAAGGCTTCTGTGCTATAGTACGTTATCAAAATAGAATTGTAAATGCGACACGAAACGGATGTCAAACCGCATCGGCAAAAGCACCTTGCGGTTAGGAGCCGGCCATTATTTATCACTACGCCATCGCCAGTGACCGCTGTCCAGTTGTCCATTTCACGCTCACTTAAAAACTTTGGATTGTCGAATAACTTGAATACGAATCCAAGAATGTTCAGTGTGCCATAAAAATAGAATTCGCTCCAAATGTTTGCACGAACGATTTGAAAAATTGATACCTACGGGTTTCTTTAAAAATGCAGGCTTCATGCCAATTGTAGAATGAAAATGCGAATATTTCAGAGAGTCATTCCGCATTATGTAGACGGTGGAAACTTATTTTTGGCTAGACTAGACTCGTTTCGACAAAAGCCAGTCGAGCTAAATATAAATCACTTACTTCCAGCGTTTCAAACTTGAGAATCACGTCGAAATTGAATTTGCACGGCGTGCAGAAAGTGGTGTAGGGTATCCAGTGCATGTCTAGCGAACGTTTTGCTTTGGCTTCGTCCAACACGTACGACACGAACTCTTCAAATACTGGGTACTTTTCTGTGCGGCTTTTATCTGTCGGCTACAAAGATAATATAATTTGAGAATACAAAAAAAATGGTTCATAATACGGGATAATGCTCAGTTTTCAGCTTCATAAGTTTGCCTTACCTTTCTATATTTCTTTATGATCCGATGGCCTATTTTATCGTGGAATGATTTAGGCCACGCGTGCACAATTTTATCATTATAAGCTGACGCCAATCTCTCCAAAGGATGTCTAGCGATGAGGAATGTGATCGAATCTCCTTGAGCTTTTTTGATCATTTCTGTGGTGGGCCTCGCATATTTCCTCCTTGCTAATTCTAACGCCACTTCTTTTGTTTTGTTTAAGAATGCTGCCGTGTAGTTTGCCATCAGGTTGAAGTTGTACATCCATGATGTGGATGCAGCTTTAAATATATTGCACCTGTAATTAATAAAAAAATTGTCATTTTTTTTCCAGGAGCAAAAGCTTCTTTATATTGTAGGTGGGACAACTCATTTCTAATACAACACGCGAAGGGGTACTTAATTCTGTAAACCCATCAAATTAATTATCGGCTTAGTCAAAGTGGAAAGTAATTACTCCAAAGTGTCAGAGGTATTAAACACACCTCAGTCATAAAGAGGTCTTTGATGTTCCCACAATTTTGGGATCTTAGCTTGATTAAAAATGCGTCATCTTTACCTACTTGTGACAGTAATAGTAGGTACACAAACGTGGATATACGGACTAGCCCGTTACACCATAGCATCCCTGTCCCAAAGAGGTTGATAAATTACCTTCCTACTCCTTACGATTGAGATACTTGAATTCAAAACGTAGCAGTATTACTGCTAGTTAATAAAATAACCAGCTGTTCGTACTCCTAAAGTAGAAACAATTCAACCTATCCGACAACTTACTACGCCCATGATGATAAGACAAAACCTCACCATATGATATGATACTGCCTGTTAATTAGATACTCCCAGGCGTTGGATTTGTGACTGGATGTGTCAAGGCCGAGCCTGGTGCACTCTGCTCTCATGTAGTCGCGTCTGGCTTCCATCCTTGCATTTAATTCCATGAATTTGTCTCTGGTCAGTAGGCCGTCATCGCGGGAACCGTTTTCGTAGATGTACTAAAACAAAAGTTGAATATTAGTCTATGGAAGAATTTTTTTTTAATGCTTATGGAGTGCATTTTACACTTAGCTTAAGGAAATTGGTAAGTAAAGACTTTACAATAGTTTATGATCACAAAAAAATATCTTTTTATATCCTGATGTCCTGATTTAAAAAGATTTTCTTTGTTTAGTTTTTTTTTTATGATTTGTGGGTGATACCTAATACATAGTAATTCCTAGCCGTAAGTATTCTCGATCCAGACTTTCTAAGGCTGTTCCGTGTCACATAGCGGATTGTGGCTGCCAATAGAAACCAGGCCAAGAGCGTAGGGGTAATCTAGAAAAACGTGTTGCAATTAAAACTGTAAATACTTACCACACCTATTAGCTCTTTGTGTTTACATAAATTAATTTTACAGGCTTTTCCTACTGGAATAAGGTCCCAGGGTAACTAGACCTACGTCATATTAACATGGCTGGCTGAAATCGATTCCCGATCGCTAACATTTGGATATTAGAAGGCCAATTCTACTAATTAAAAACGTTTAAAATCTAGTCGCAAATCGCAATCTCATCTTAGTGACATTCAATGTCAAAAAAATTAGGTAAATTAGACTCATTTTTGACAGATTGAGACTGAGTTTTCGATCCTTCCTAAATCCTAGTATAATTACCTCCCTGGGGTACCAAATGTCGAAAAATCCAACGCTATTATTTTAGCAATTTAATTTATAGCCACTTCCGAACTATAAAGAAGTCTTTCAGTCATTTAAAATTATAATGACTTTTTAAGCTCTGAATGAAGAGTTTTAAGCGTCCCATCTTCCGACTTAATCCAAGCAATCAGGAAAAATCCACAAGAAGTTTATGAACCTCCTTGGTATAATAATGAAAACTCAATCTGCAAGTTATTATTTTAAGCTCTAATGCGACGCTCACTGAGTGCAAGATTCATTAAACGAATATTCCGTCTTAATTAAGTACATCGTGTGAGCCAAGACATTCCGTGACGGATGCTTAATTAAAGAAATATCTCAGGCGAGTGCTCTCAAGCCTTTTATTTTATTGAGATAAGTTCCTTTGATGGCAACGTTTATTTGGACTAACTACTTGAAATAATATCACTGTTACGGTTATTTTTTTAAGCTGTCTACGTGATGTTTTTCGTATAAATGGATGGTGACTCTTACCAGAAGGACAAATAAATTGACGAAGCTTTAAGCGTATTTAGGTAGGTAATTCTTTTAAACGTAGGCAGGTGTTAGATCCTGTCAGGGTTACGGAATTTGTTCGAAAGAGTCACCGCGGCCATAGAACGCAAAGGCCAATAGGAATAGATACGGATGCGTTTAAGTGAGTAAGAGACACTCCCCTTCGCTACGCCCAGAACGGAAAAGTCATATTGATGATTTCCTATCCAGCACCATAAAACATCTAACTAATTATCCGATTAGTTTTTTCATAATTCAGTTGATCTTTTACGACGTGTGAGTGACATTTTGCGTAATAAAGTCAAAAATACATTAGCTCGACCGACTTACGTTTGAACTTTTGAAGTCTCAGAATTGTTGTAAATAAATATTGAGGTACCCGCTAGAACTAGATATTAAAGTAGGTGATCCAGATACAGTAGTTTCAATAGGTAGGTGCCTAATTCATTAACCTAGGTACGGTGAACAAAAGAGATAAGTAACCAAACCGTCTAATATAGTTGAAGTTTTCTCTCAAACCGGTGGTAGTTTTTAAATGAAATTTAATTTTATTAGGCGACCCTGGTTACTTATCTCTTTTGCTGACTGTACATAAATTCTTCAATACAACCTACTAAAAAACTAGTGTGCCTGTGGAAACAATTTTCTTTACAGGTTTCTTTTTAGTTTTTTTCAGTAAGTACCTAACTACGTAGCGGTTGTCAATATTAATTACTATTTATGTTTAAGTTTATATTTTAAATAAGTATTTATTTTCTTTTGAATTGTTTACCACAAAGGCTGGTTCTTCAATGTGACATGGAAAAAGAGTTTCTTGAACGACAAGAGGAGGCAAATGCAAAACAAAAGTGTATTTTCTGTTCCGAAAATTTGGAATTATAATCTTAACATATACGTACATAACATACCATTCCTCCTGTAATTCCTGAAGGGTTAGGCCGAGGTGTACTAATGTACACCCACAGTTCGCCGGTATGTGCGTGCCTATAACTCACCTACTTACTTATAACTTTTACCTTTGTTTGTTAACTGACATGTCCAATCTAATGGTGGGTCCACATGACACAGACTTTGCAGTGCAGATGTACAGACATCTGCACAGACTATAAAGTCTGAGTAAAAATTTTCAGACATTTGTCTGTGCAGACTTTTCATCAGTTCAGACTTCGATTTTAATGAATAAATTAAGTAATTCAATAATCATGAGTTTTGCTCCTACAATCGTACAGACATGTACGCAGACTTCCGACTTTTCTGATACACCGACATTTGTCTGTAGTACAGACAAAATTCTATAGAAGTCTGTGTTAAGTCTGAGTCGTGTGGACCCACCATAACAGAGCCAGGTGATCTATAATTAAGAACTATCCCACAGACACCTATCTCTATTTAAGATTGTGCATTTTATTGCGATGATATAGAGATCAAACAAATACAAATTTCTGATTCTTTGGTAAACCATTACTAATCGCACTACAATAATGAATTCACGAGCGAGTAAGTACCTAAGTATCTACTAACTATCTATCTACTTATGTTCTGTCTATAAGGCTTAGGAAGCTTTAATAGCCCGTTTGTTGAGGAAAACTATGTGCTCATAAAACTGTTTGGATAGACACTCGTTCCCTATTGTGGGGAGATCTTTGTACTAGAACGTTGGGGTACCTCCTCCCTTCATATATTTTACGTCGTACAAGCCTTTAATAGCTTTGTGAGACAGTTTTATTGGTGCAGTGACAGATGAGACTATGGATCTTCAAGTTTTTCGAACCATTGGTTAGAAGAAAATGGCATATTTTTACTACCTACTTTCTTACCTACTAAATTATTTTAAGATAAGAAAATTATTGAAATAACGATTCAGATTTAATTTATTCAGAATTTATTCAGAACGATTCGATTCATTTAATAATATTTGTGTAATACCCATTGTTTAGTTCTAAGTTTATGAATGTGTCTGTTATGGGGGTGATATTATAACTTAGTGATAAAACCCCTAACAACAAATAAAGATATATAAAAAAAAACGATTCAGCTTTTATAGGTTGTGTCTATAAAATTAACCCAGGGTTTGAAAAGGCGAGCTTGGCAAAATAATGTCAATCCTACTACTATTATAAAGGCGAAAGTTTGTAAGTATGGATGTATGGATGTATGTATGGATGTTTGTTACTCTTTCACGCTTAAACGGCTGAATGGATCTGGATGAAATTTGGCACAAAGATAGATTATAGTCTGGAATAACACATAGGCTACTTTTTATCCCGGGAAAATGTACGGTACCCGTAGGATAACACATCAACTGTGACGCGGACGAAGTCGCGGGCAGAAGCTAGTCATTCATAATTTTTTTTTTGTTCGCCATCTGTGTCTGTGCCTATGTATGTAATATGGTATCCTAGGCCTAGGACCATCTACTGCAGTGAGGTAGGTACACAACCAGTCGGAGGTGGGTGTCATGCGTCAAGAAAATACCGGGTTCCCGCCCGACTCATAGAAGCAGAAGGAACTGTGGGGTCCCTCAGTCGGTAGAGTCGACATTTTTTTTTTTTTATTGACGGGAAATCATCAAATAACTTTCGCCGCCCTGGGCGGGACGCGAGGGAGTGTCAGACTCTTACTGATTAAAACCCGTCTATGTTCCTTCATGTGCCCTTTGCGTTCCGGGGGTGCGGTATCTCTTTCGAACCACCCGCAGCCCCGGCAGGCATCGGCCCTCAGTGGCCCCTTCCAAGTTTGCTGACATCTCTTTGAGGCGCGCGTGGAACACGAACGCGCCGTCGGTCGACACGGTAGAGTCCGACATAAACCTTCGTTCTCCCCAGAGGGAGGGAAATCCATGAGGGCTTATCCACGACTAATAAAACAAAAAAAAAATACACGAACTTTTTGGCTGTGCATCCCATTTAGGCCAGTTGGCTGACTGCCAATTCCTTTGGTACAGCCAAGTCATTTCTATCTACCATAGACGTTAGGGTTTATTTACTATAGCTTTTTATATTCCGCTCACTAGTATCTATAACTGCCTCGTTAGGCTTGTAGTCCTAAGCGCGACTCCTACGCTAGAGGTCTTGGAGTCGATTCCCAGTTCGGGCAAAGTGTTATTAAGTTTTTTTATATGAAATTCTCAGTAGCAGCTCGGAGTTTGGATTTGTGCCCGGTCAATGGTAATAGGCTCGCCCCCTATTACATAGGACCTAAATTTAACAGCGAACTGTGTGGGTGTACATTGGTAAACCTCTGCCTAACCCTTCGGGGAGTACAGGCGTGTTGGTATGTTTATGTGTGTGTTTTTATATTCCGTTCACTAGTACCTACAACCGTTACTTCTCTATGCAAAAATATAATGTTTTCTTCACACTATGAACGCCTGCGTGCAAGACACAGGGACCCGTTAAGTCCTGGCGTATCTAATAATGGATTACGTTCAAAACTTTGTGCTCTTTCTTTACGTAAACTTTTTTTAATGGAATCACTCAAACGTCTACTTATGTTTGCAGATAAAAATATGTAAAGTTTTTGTAGCTTTCTAGCTTTTGCCCGCGACTTCGTCCGCGTGGATTAATAGTTCCCGTTCCCGGAGGATTTCCGGGATGAAAACTATCCTATGTCCTTTCTCGGGTCCCAGACTATATCTGTACCAAATTTCAATGAAATCGGTTCAGTGGTTTAGGCGTGAAGAAGAGACAGACAGACAGAGAGACAGACAGACAGACAGAGTTACTTTCTCATTTATAATATTAGTAGGATTATTATCAATAGTTGTGCCTAGAGTGGGTTTATGTTATTAGGGCAATGTTTAATAGGTAAGTGCAGGGATGGCAATCCAATGACACGCATGCCAGTGGTGGCACGCGACAAAATAATACGAGCATGCTAATATTGACAATTCTATACACATATTTAATTGAATATCGAGATAAAAATAATGAGTTTAAAATTAATACATCTAGTTTTATTTATTTCCATTAAACGTTATTGTGCTTTGATGGTATGTCATAGCGATATTATTGTTATTTTTTTATATAAAAACTTGCCGATGAAGCTTGGCTATCTTTGGGCCACTGGCCAGGGTATGTAAAGCTTTGAAAATTCGCAAAAGCACGACAATACACGCTGCACATGAAGCCCTTGCAGGAAAATACAAAAAAAGGTTTCATTTTGGACGGGCCTGTTGGTCTAGTGGTTAGTGGCCCTGAATGCTAAGCCGGAGGTCGTGGGTTCGATTCCCACCCAGGACAAACTTTGTGTGATGAGCATGATTGTTTGTTCTGTGTCTGGGTGTGATTTATCTATAATATGTATGTATTTATAAATTATATAAGTATGTATATCAGTTGTCTGGTTACCATAACACAAGCTCTGCTTAGCTTGGGATCAGATAGCCGTGTGTGAGTTGTCCCAAGATATTTATTTTAGATATTTTTTTTATTTTTCCCTTTCAGATACAAAACCCTAAAAAGAACTGATTTACTACAAAACATATTTAAATGAGCATTTGTTTTTTTTACTCTTATGTACCAACGTATGCTTATCAAGTAGGTACCTATAATATTGTGTAACTAACTAAAATGTCACTATCACCAACATGTATAGTTAACTTTCACTAATTAATTATTATTTACATCGTCACGGTATGGTGTGGCATGTATTAATTATTAACGTTATCAAACTTGTTTTTTTTAATAATTAAATTACTTTTTCCCCTTGTTTATGAAGTGATGTTTCGATCTATAATTCGTGAAGTTTATTCCTTTGAGACAACTTTTAATTGAAAGCTGACGCTCTATATTCTTACTAGTTTATGCACGTGGCTTCGTTCGTGACTTCATGTCAGGTATTTTTTGGCGAGAAACCCAAATTCTTTAAAAGTAGCCAAAGTTACTTCTAATATCAGCTATAATAACTATTTGCTGGAGAAAGTCCCATCAAAATCGGTTCAGCTGTTTCATAGACTAGCCAGAACAAACAGTTAGCGAAAAATTTTCTTTAGTTTTTTCATGTTAGTAGGTAAATATTCATATTCATTTCGTAAAACCTAAACATGTTCATAAAAAAAAACCTATTATTTTTACATTACAAACACACAGTTTAATCTTATTTAATTGTATAGATTTGATTTATGGTTTTGTGGTAACTATTATTATATTAGAAAGTAGGAAGATCCAAATGTAATCGACCACTAATTGCCTTTAATTATGATGTGTAGCGTTAGTCATTCGGTCACTACGCTTACAGGAAAATGGGGTGGATTGCTACCTACTGTGAATAGGATAGCCGATGGGTATTATAAATAAGGACGAAACAAAATGTTCCTTTCTATAAGGAGTTTATTTCTCAAAAACACTCAGATATTTTTATACCGAATTAGTTTCTGCTCGCGACTGCGATATTTTTACGTTTTGCCTTTGGTTACTGTTCTTCTCCCGTGTGTCGTAGCGTGATGTTATTTAGCCTTTACTATTCCTTACAAATCTGGCTATCACTTAAAAAAAGAATTTTACTATTCAGACTTAGTTGTTCCAGAGATTAGCGCTTTAAAACAAACAAGAAATAAAGCTCGGCGGCGCCCTCTCGCGTCCGGCACTGGTTCAGGCCATGGTCCGGAGCGAGGGGGAATGGGAAGCAGTCGCCTCCTTCTGCGAAGCTGTAATGCTAGAGAAGGAGGCGGCGGGACGGGAGAGGGAAAGGAGGATCCCCCGTCCCAGCGGCCGCCGCCGCGGTAGACGCTCCGGGCGTCGGGAGCCGCGAGACGACTCCCGGCCACCGTAGACGCGTGTCTGTGGACGTGAGCAATGGGTAGCTCACCGTCCGTACGTTCACTAACGACAGATCGTGTCGACGGCGCGTTCGTGTTCCACGCGCGCCTCAAAGAGATGTAGCAAACTTGCAATGTGCAGCAAACTTGGATGGGGCCACTGAGGGCCGATGCCTGCCGGGGCTGCGGGTTGTTCGAAAGAGATACCGCGCCCCCGGAACGCAAAGGGCACATGAAAGGAACATAGACGGGTTTTAGTCAGTAAAAGTCTGACACTCCCTCCCGCCCCGCCCAGGGCGGGGGAAGTTATTTGAAGATTTCCCGTCCATAAAAAAAAAAGTTCGCCAGTATATTTAGGTCCCATGTAATAGGGGGCGAGCCTATTGCCACTAACCGGGCACAAATCCAAACTCCGAGCTACTACTGAGAATTTTATAGAAAAACCCAATAACACTTTTTGCTCGACCTGGGAATCGAACCCGCGACCCCTTGCACAGTGAGTCTCACTTGCGACCACGAGACCAACGGGGCAGTACGACTATAATGATATGCAATGTGAATTGACATGCGACGGTCTACGAGCTAGGAATTCTTAGATCGTCACGAAAGGGGACGAGATAAGAAAATGTTTGTGTTAGTTATGTTAATATTATTTTTATGTGACGTTATTTACATCTGACTGCACGGCAGTTAACACTGGGTTTTGACGATACAGCGTGTTTGAAGATTGAGGTGGGCTAGTTCGCAATTTGTAGGTACCTAATATAAGGGTTAAGGATATTAAGGATTGATTTTTGGTCCTAATATGAGAATGGAGCTCTTAATGGAAACGTTTAGGTATTATTTTTGCGAAAATTAATAGATAAGAAGTAATTGGTGCGCTACATGTTGCAGTTCAAATCCCGCACTGAACAAATATTTGTATGACCTGGGTACTGATAGATATTCCGGGTCTGGCTGTTTGTGTATATGGATTTATATGTTCGTAAATGCACACGCGATACCGTAGAAACAACAGGGGTAACATTTTCTAAAAAGAAATTAAAACCCTATCTATAAAAATTACATGGGACCTAAATATACCGGCGAACTGTGGGTGTACATTGGTACACCTCTGCCTAACCCTTCGGGGAATACAGGCGTGATGGTATATGTATAAAAATATTTTCAAACTGATTTCATTCCTAGAAACTTTATTCTGCAACGGAACTAAAACTAGTAATATTTCATTCGTAATGCCTTTCTCCTTCCTTCATCAAAGGCGAGGAAACCATTAAACTACAGCTTTCATCCACACTCGCTATTAACGAAGTGGAAGGATGTTAGTATCAATCAAATTAATGTACCTATCCTTTGCTTTTCCTAAGCAACAGTGTGTGAGATGAAAAGGAAATGTGAAATAGGGTGACTATAGTACAGGTCCTCTAGCCAAGTGGCAAACGATAATCGTAAACGCCCGGTAGGTACCAATAGATTTTCAACTTTATACCCAGAGCCTTAAGTTAAAAATGTATGTATTTATGTATGATTTCTAAGCTTTAGCGACTGGAAAGAACGAAAACGCTATGCAATCTTCACTAGATCTTCAACTTAAAACCTAGCACATAAAGTTGAAGATCTATTAAAGCCTACTCAGCGTTTGCGTTTAACGTTTGTTACATGGCTACAGGCCCAGGGATGGCAAACCAATGGAACGCGTGCTAGTAGTGCGACAAAAATAATTCGGGCATGCCGATATTTTGACGATGTATTTGATCGAAATAATTTGCAACAGCAGAACATCTAGTCACATCTAGCCACATCTGACGGGCCTGTTGGTCTAGTGGTTAGCGGCCCTGACCACTAAGCCGGAGGTCGTGGGTTCGATTCCCACCCAGCAGTGTGATTCTCTAAGCCTCACTTCGTAATTCGAAAGCTGAATCCGCAGTGAGATTGCAAAATGGTATTCTGTTAAACACGATCACGCCCGGTGACGTCACCACGGCGAACGAATACTAAACCAATGACAAGGTGGTTCGTTATCGAAGTGAGCGCGATCACTTTAGTGAGAGTCGTATTTGAGTTTGCATTTTAGAGAATTGTACTGCCAGGACAAACTTTGTGTGATGAGCATGATTGTTTGTTCTGTGTCTGGGTGTGATTTATCTATAATATGTATGTATTTATAAATTATATGTATAAGTATGTATATCAGTTGTCTGGTTACCATAACACAAGCTCTGCTTAGCTTGGGATCAGATAGCCGTGTGTGAGTTGTCCCAAGATATTTATTTATTTATTTATCTATATAGTCTTCGTCAGGATGCCTTATAAACTTACTACTGTAAAACGATATATAACTAGCGCGCTGCCCGCGACTTCGTCCGCGTGACTATTTCAACCGCGTTTAGTCTTTGGTTACTGCTCCGCTCCCGTTTGTCGTACCGTGATTTTATATAGCCTATGACACTCACAAATAACGTGACTTTCTATGGCTAAAATAATTTTAATAATCGGTTTAGTATATTTATCCAGAGATTACCCGCTACAACCTCACAAACTTTACATCTTCATAATACATACAATCACGCCTGTATTCCCCGAAGGGTTAGGCAGAGGTGTACTAATGTACACCCACAGCTCGCCGGTATGTTTTTAGGTCCTATGTAAAAGGGGGCGAGCCTATTGCCATTAACCGGGCACAAATCCAAACTCCGAGCTGCTACTAAGAATTTCTTAGAAAAACCCAATAACACTTTTTGCTCGACCTGGGAATCGAACCCAAGATCTAGCGTAGCAGTCGCGTTTATGACCACTAGGCCAACGAGGCAGTTCATAGTATTAGTATAGATTAAAGTTTCCTTTTTTTGTATTTTTTTTATCAGTCCTATCATTTTGAAGTACACAGTCATAACACGACATTTTTTAATACTTACTGGCTAAATCTATGAGTATTTTTTTCTATCACTAAACACGCAAGAATGTGGTAACTGGTAATTTCCACTTTTACGATCCCTTATTGTCGTCAACAACAAACGATAACATAAAATCTTTAATGCTTTTGTAATCACAATACTTGCGAAGTAATAAAAGACAGGTATATAATATTACCAGCCTATTAAGGCATGAGCTTTGATCACCACGCTTGCTCAAGGCGGGTTGGTGATTTCAGAAATATAGGTACCTATTTCTTCATATGAATCATCATCATCATCATCATCATCTTCCTGCCCTTATCCCATGTTACTTGGGGTCGGCGCAACACGTTTTCTTCTTCCATACCATCCTGTCAGCCGAATAATAATAATAATAATTGAGCCTCCACCAACACCTAAGGAGGCTCTTGTTGGGCGGTTGGATCAAGGGCTTGATTCAGAAAGCGGTACCCAAGTAACACAGTTGGCACTTTAACAAACAAATAGTAAACTAATGTAAAACTTAGGGTCCGTATAAACTCTTATATAAGTTCACTGACCATCTTGACGCTTTACATTGGCATTTCAAAAGCATGATGATGCTTTACACTGTATAACGGTTGGATAATGGCATATCAAAATGCTTCTGTCAAGCCTTTGGTTTTGGTGCAGCAAATTACAATACTGCTGCACAGCTTTCAGCTATTTTTAGTGCATTTGGATCGACAATAGCATTTTTAAGTAGTAAAAAATTCTTAATGCCGTTTAATAGCATAAACATGAACCATTATAATGCAACGTAAATGTGCAATACAGCTTTGAGCTGTTTTTACTGCCCTTTGTTGTGTAATAGCACTTTTAAGTGGTAAGTAAAATCCTAGAACTGCTGAACAGCATAAACGTGAATCAATGTAATGCTTGCATTTTTAAAGATCAACTGAGTTCTGTTGTACAGCTAACAGCTCTTTTATCAAATTCATGTGAGTTGTTGTAATACACAAAGCTAGTAAGAAGCATAAAACCATTTGTCGGCCATATTGGGGAAAAGCACATATTATGTAAAGTAAAATGTAGCGATATTAAAAAAGGTTCTGTAGGTCACCAACATGATATGTTAAAAAGAATGAACTGCATAACAGTTTTAACTGACTTTAATTTAACTTGTTACCACATCACTTGTTATCAGTGTAATGTCTAAAAGTATATATAAATAAAATCTACAAAATCACAATATATGGCCTTGTAATTAAATGATTTTCAAGTACTCGAATGAAAGCATCATCTTTTTGTTTGTTGACAGCACCATAGTCATTTTAATAAGCCACGCACAGGAATAATACTGTAGATGATGAGTTCAGAAAGTCTTTTTATTAATTCTTAGCAAACGGATAATGGGTTTTATGATTTTGCTCAAGGATCCCCAAAATTGCGTTCAAGTAATGACACTATTTCAGTCTACATCAAGTCCACTGGTGTACCGGTGAATCCATATACAACTACTTTATATACAATGGCACTACAGTGTTTCACCAAAAGTCTTCTCTCTAGCCTCTGGCTTAATAATTGTTCACATGTATGTATTTATACTGATGACGGCATTAATTAGCCTTTCTAAAGGCTCACCGGGCTGCTATAGATGGACACCATTTTGTATATATTTTATAACCAAAAAATATTATCATTTAGACCTATTTATAAAAGCAATAGATCTATATAGTAATTATATAACTTAATTCAATAATGCCTAACCAAGACTATTATGTTAGTTATGGAACAATCGTTATATACTGAAATTTACAATTGTTTCGATTATTTCACACATATCTTTATACAACTTTTTTTTAACAAAACCACAAAATATCGAAGGCGCGTGAAAATTTTCAATGAAACCTATATAGATATTTACAATAAACTACATTGCGCAGTAATATTTGAATGCATGACATAACAAAACTACCCAGTAATATAATTGATGCAAACAAATATGGTGTCACTCATTCAGTTTTGGCCATCTTCATCCATAATTATATTGTGAGAAAAAGTAATAAATTACAACGATAATTGTATTATAATATTTGTACCGTGGTATTAGAGATGTTTTTGCAATGATGCAGGGTTTAACTAATTTCTAACTGTGAATACTTAAAAAGCTTTAATAATTCTTTTACTACATTCTAATGCTAGTCTAATGCTTTTGTAATTCAATTAACATTTTCATTTTTAATAATATTGCTAATATAATGCTTCTGTAAGGCGATTGGGAACTTCATTGATCGTAATAATGCTTCCATAATGCGATTGGCATCTCCATTGACCATAATAATGCTTATATAATGCGCCTGTAATTCAATTAAATTAATTGTTAACCTATTTAGGGTCTTTAGCCGTATAATTTGTGCCCAAATAAGAGTTACAGGAGCCGTATAAACGTTTGTAATGCTGCCACAAAGCTAACTCAAAATGCTAAAACGATTCAGAAATGCTGTAAGTCGGCTGATATACTGCTTTGATGTGTTACTTGGGTACTCCTAGACACGGCGCGTATTGTTAGGAGATTCCTTTCTCAGGAGCCCTGAACACCGGTGGCTTGAATCCTGTTCCCGACGCCCGCCGGTAGGCTACTATTTTTTATATTTTTAAATGTTACTTTAATATTTAAAAATGTATTTAATGTGTGTTGAAAATAAATAAATGGAATAATAATAAGAATTCATTAAAAAAAAACACATTTAAAAATACCATCACTCCTGTATTCCCCAAAGGGTTAGACAGAGGTGTACCAATGTACACCCATAGTTGGCCGTAGGTTTTTGGAATAATGTTAATGGAATTAGAAGTACGTATACATACAAGTTATGTACATATTTATGCAACAACAATCCAGTTTTATTAGGTAGTTCATATCTTTTTATTGTCCACACGTGCGAGAAGACTATCGTCGTGTAGGTATATAGATAAGTATTTATAAAAAGAATTGAATAAATAAACATTCTATAAATACTTGAATTGGAGTTCTATTTTCGTGCGTAGAACTCCGCTAGTATATATAAACGAGTAGGTAGTAAGTACCTATTCCAAAATAATTATAGTCGCGAGATATTCAATTTATAGGGCTATCACTTTTTTACTAAAC
Source organism: Caradrina clavipalpis (assembly GCA_932526535.1). Taxonomy (NCBI): domain Eukaryota; kingdom Metazoa; phylum Arthropoda; class Insecta; order Lepidoptera; family Noctuidae; genus Caradrina; species Caradrina clavipalpis. The sequence goes on from OW052103.1 coordinate 8,427,360, forward strand.
TACTATTAATTTTGAATGCCTCGTTAGCCTAGTGATCCTAAGCGCGATTTCTATACTAGAAGTCTTTTGGGTTCGCTTCCCAGGTCGAGCCAAAAAGTGTTATTGAGTTTTTCTATGAAATTCTCAGTAACAGCTCGTAGTTTGGATTAGTACCCAGTTAATAGCAATAGGCTCCTACATGGGATCTAACTATGGGTGTACATTGGCAGATACACCTCTGCCTCAGCCTTCGGGGAATACAGGCGATCGCCAAAAGTCGAGTCCTCCCCTTTTTAGTGCGTTCAATGTTTTAGAAGCATTAGTTTAACAATGTAAAAATAATCAAATTGAGAAAGTTAAGCAAAAATTAAGTCTCATGACTTAGCTCGCAAGTTTGTCGATAAGTGGGATATGAGTAGTCATTATGCCTAAAGCCAAGACAACACCTGACAACACTTAGCACCTGAGGAGAGAGCCTCCGTTTATCGATCCACTCAACGAGAATGTTGATTATTAGGTCAAATGCTTGATGCAGAAAGCTGTACCTATTCCTAACACGGCTCCTTTTGTTAGGAGATTCCTTTCTCAGGATCCCTGATCACCGGTAGCGTAACGTGTTTCCGATACCGATAAGCTAAAATTTTTTACATTAAAAAGCTTTAATTTATGCACCAATATTTAAATCAAATCAAATCAAAATCGTTTATTGCAATCCATAATGTAAAAAATTTAAAAATGTATTATTTAAAAATGTAGTTCAGTATAAAAGCAATAATAAACAGATTAACACTCCAGTTTCTATTAAAAATAGTTGCAAGTTGCGAACCTGTGCTTAAATGAGGACGGGGAGAGTCCGTGTTGGGAAAGTCCAAGTGAAAGTGATGTAGGTACTCGTGAAGACCTACGTAAGTACTAAGATGCGTCTAGAAAGTTCTGCAATGCCGCTACGTACCTATTGAGATGTTTGTGAAGTGTTGACGACTGCGGTCAAAGAACAAAATATTTGGTACCTAACTTCATCACACTAACATTATAAAGGCGAAAGTTTGTATGTTTGTCTCTTCTTCACGGTCAAACGGCTGAACGGATCTGGATGAAATTTGCCGCTGAGATAGATTGTATTATGGAATAACACATAGGATACTTTTTATCCCGAAAAAACGTACGGTTCCCCTGGGATAATATATTATGTCAACTTTGACTTTAAAAGCTAGTAAGTCATAAGTCATTTATTAATATTCATTTGTTTAACACAGGTACAATAATGATAGTTTAAGTCAGCGGTCGGCAACCTTTTGGCAGGCAAGGGCCACATGGTGGCAAAATGAGGTAGTGGCGGGCCGCGCTTTCACATAATTTTTAACCGACTTTAAAAGGGAGGAGGTTCTCAATTCATCTGTATGTTTTTTTTTAATGTTTGTTCTGCGATATTTCCGCCAATTATGATTAGAATTTGACGATATTTATTTGTTTGGTAGGTCATGCATCTGAAGTGGTCCCATAATTTTTTTATCGATATTTAATTTCTTGCAGGAAAATTTGAAATTTTCCTATTGCTTAATTCTAGCTAAAAAAGCAATAGGCCTAATTGGCCTATTGCTTTTTTAGTCGTCTCTAATGGCAATAACCATATTTTTTGATAGGTCAACAACAAGGGCAAAAGAAATTTTTTGCAGCCGCTGAGGACGATACGGAAGGAATAAGAGCGGATTTTTTAGCTGAAAAGAGTACACCTTTTATAGCAGAACTTTTTGAGTCATAATTTTATTTTGCATAACAACTGATAGCATAAAGATAGATCCAGAGCCTTCGAGGCTCAAAAAGCATAATCGGGGAGCCGCCCGCCACGCGGGGCTCAAGAGTTTACAAAAAAAATAACCACGAAGTGGATGGCGGGGTCTGTTCGCTCGCTTCGCTCGCTCTCTAGACTCCGCCATCCCCTTCTAACCTAACCTGTCCGAGTCGGGGTGCCCCAAGTCCCGAGATCGCTTCGCTCGCTCTTTATAAAAGTTATACTAAACGAAATTATAAATATGCCAAAGGTAATTATGCCAAATAAAATTCTGCCATCTTAAAAGTATGCCATTTTAAATTCGGACATAAAAACGTTCTGCCAAAAAATAATTATGCTATAAAAATATTATGCCTTAAAAACGTTCGTCTAAAGAAGTTTATGCGAAGCGAGTAATCACGCCTGTATTCCCCGAAGGGTTAGGCAGAGGTGTACCAATGTACACCCACAGTTCACCGGTATATTTAGGTCCCATGTAATAGGGGGCGAGTCTATTGCCATTACCCGGGCACAAATCCAAACTCCGAGCTGCTACTGAGAATTTCATAGAAAAACCCAATAACACTGTTTGCTCGACCTGGGAATCGAACCCAGGACCTCTAGCGTAGCAGTCGTGCTTAGGACCACTAGGCTAACGAGGCAGTTGTCTGATACTCAGTCCAAAATAGAATATTCATGGTTTTAGTTTAAGGATAAATGTCCCTTACACCCGATATGGGTATTATATGTGATGCACATACTTTTTTAACCCCCGACGCAAAAAGAGGGGTGTTATAAGTTTGACGTGTCTGTCTGTCTGTCTGTCTGTCTGTCTGTCTGTCTGTCTGTCTGTCTGTCTGTGGCATCATAGCTCCCGAACGGATGAACCGATTTCAATTTAGTTTTTTTTGTATGAAAGGTGACTTATGTACGATTGTTTGATGAAAATCGGTTGAGCCGTTTAAAAGTTATGGGTGTGAAAGTGGGGATGAAATACTAAAAATGATTTGTCATGTGGGTTATTAAATTATTAGGAACCTATGTATTTACAGCTTAACAAAATCAACATTATAATAAGTATGTACCTATAAAAAGTATAAAATAAAAATTAAATTAAAAATTTAAAAAACCCCCGACACAAAATCCTAAGTTCCCTTTAAAAAGTAAAAAAATAAAATACGTCGCGTTGGGGGACCGCTTGGGACGGTCGTACCCTAAATGCAACATCGGTCCCCCAACGCGACGTATTTTATTTTTTTACTTTTTAAAGGGAACTTAGGATTTTGTGTAGGGGGTTTTTTAAATTTTAAATTTATTAAATGTAAATTTTATGAATGGGTACGTAGCACTACCTCAACGATACTATCGTCAACGATAAAGTAACAATAAATGAAAAAGAAATGTGAAAAAATTATATAAAACTTAAAAGCGAACTTCAAAGTTCTTATATAACCGTTTTTATACACATTTCAGTGTAACGTTTGAGGCTGTATTTGAGTGACTATTTTCTTATACGCTAGCTTACGCGCCTAAAATCATTAATTTAGGTAAAATGTAAGAATTACAGTTTAATTTTCAAAAATGTCGCGGGCCGCAAGTAGGAGTGCCGCGGGCCGCATGCGGCCCGCGGGCCGCGGGTTGCCGACCGCTGGTTTAAGTCATAAAGAGTTCGCTACGATATGCCAGAACGCGTATAAATGTCAAGTTTAAATCATTAAATAAAAAAATAAGTCTTGACTAAAAAAGACTTACCTATTAAGTAATGCATAATATAAATTAATTAATAATAAATAGTAATACAACATAAAAAGTCACAAACTGAATACATTAATAAGACTATGCAACGCGGCGACGATGCTCCTTTGCAGTAACTATGATATAATGATGAACAACTGCTGTCCAAGTATTGTGTAACTTAGGAATTTTACCCTTTGGCCGCTCTTCACACGGGAATCTAAAGTTGCACAATTGATGTCAATATCTATACAATCTTGAAATTGCTGTTAATTGCTTTGTTACTGAGATGTCATAGTTATCCAAAACAAGAATTGCGCAATGGAGTGACCCGTGTACTAGAGAGTCTTAAGATAGATACTTTTGGTACGAAACACCTTAGGTACATATTCATAGCCTGTCGAATACTTTAGTCAATATTCTACATTACATACCATCACGCCTGTATTCCCCGAAGGGTTAGGCAGAGGTGTACCAATGCACACCCACATTCCGCCGGTATGCTTAGGTTCGATGTAATAGGAGGCGAGCCTATTGTCATTAACGGGACACAAATCCTAATTCCGAGCTACTACTGAGAATATAGAAAAACCCAATAATACTTTTTGCTCGACCTGGAAATCGAAACCAAGACCTCTAGCGTAGCAGTCGCGCTTTTAAGGACCATTAGGTTAATGAGGCAGTCAATATTTCATTAGTACCAGATTTAAAAAAAGTTTTAGTGACAAAAAAAATAGTTCAAAATAGTTAATAGTAGATTAGAGTCACTTTATTTTAGGATAGCGAAGAATGAGGTGGCGATGACCTAAACGCTCATCGCGAAGACTGATTTATAGTGGCGTGGTGCAAGAAAAAAAATAGCAGATTTCTTGGTCTACCAGTACATTACTGGTTATCAAAAATGGAGCAATACTCGTAGTACAATAGTACTTACATATTACATCAGACGTCCCAAAACAAGGCTTCAGTAAGCGGACAATGTTGCCATTATTTGTGTAGTTGATTACAGATGTTTAGCTTCAAGGTTTCATGTAAGTAATACTTACAGACATGCGACTTATGATATTGCATATTCACGCAAGAACACAGTAACAATAATGAGACGGGGCGTTGGCCCCGTCTCATTATTGTATTCGCATGCCTTGCCAATACCCAAAAAATTCCAAAGAATGTAAATAATTTCGCTATCTCGCTTTTTCCTTTTGACAGAAAATGGGGTCAGTGGTCTCAAAGGAAGTCAGTCTTCGATAGTCTCCGGCAATTGGGTCTCATTAAAATCAGTACCATACATTTACCTACATCCCGAATAGGCCGGCTTCATCCCGAAAAGTATTTTATGCAAAGAGAAGATGGTTTTAACGGCGAAGGCAATTAGCACACTGCCCCGCATAAAAGAGCCTATTGCCGGGCACAAATCCTAACTTTGAGCTGCTACTGAAAATTTCATAGAAAAATCCAATAACACTTTTTGCTCAAGACCTCTAGCGTAGCAGTCGCGCTTAGGACCACTTAAGCTAACGAGGCAGTTCAGTAACGAGGTATACGATAAAGCGAACCTGCAAAACGCACCTCAGCATGAACGAGCACTATCAATAAGCAGCAAATATTAAACCTGCAAGACACAATATGATAAGGGAACGGATTTCACAGCGACATCGTATCTTGGTCATTAGCGTTGTCTTGGCAACTAATAAGCAAACACCCTGTTGCTATCGCCCACATGAGTAGGTGCTTCCTTCAGAAGGGTCGTCGCTCTATTACAATACACAACAAGGTGTACCTAATTGAATTACCTGAATACCCAAAGGGTCATTGAACTCATCATTATGAAGAGATTTTGTTATAAGACAAACCCTCAAAACGCGAAAACGATTAGAATTGACCTATAAATTTATATCACAGTGTATAGATTAGCTAATTTTATTTCCAGTAACTCCTGTTCGAGTTTTTATGTAATTAAATCAACGCGTTGACAGCGTCTGGATGCTGCGCTGCGTGTCGCAGGTTCGATTCCATATCGATGGTTGCTCCGGGCCTTGCTGTTTATGTAGGTACCTATGTTAGCATATTATATTTTTACGAGTAAACATTTTGTTTTTTTCACTGTTGCTTCATCTTCGGAATTTCTCGTGTATTGTGGGTGCGTTTACAAACATATAAAGTAACATACACAAACAGCCAAACCCGGAACAACTATCTCTAGATCAAACAAATATTTGCTTTGTACGAGAATCGAACCCGCGATACTCAACGCAGCAGCCAATCGTTCAGCCACTGCTCCAACCGTGTCGTCAAGAAGTTCCAACTGTAACGCAACGTTTTATAAAACAAAACACAAAACACATTTTGTGTTCAAAAACAAATTACAACAAATTAGATTTTCACAATAACCTATCTATTTATTTGAGCAACAGTAACGTTTACGTGCCCTTCAGCAATAATTCCAGTTTGCTTTCATAAATGTTAGATGAGATGCAGCTGTTGTTATTCATGCCATTACAAGGTCCACGTGGAAAGTTTCCAAGACGATCATTCTTATTCAGATTCATTTGGCCAGAGATCACCAACTTATTATTGGACGTGTTGACTGAGGGGCAAATGTTTGGCCAAGTATTGGCTGTTGGTTTTGGTAAACATGGAACTTCTCCCTGATTTATACAAATAAATAAAGTGTCTATTTGTGATATCAGAATAACAGCTTTTTACTAAATGCTTATTCTGAATACCAAACAACGAATTTTTTGTCTGTCTGTTTGGTCGGGTTAACCTCCAAAATGGCTGGACGGATTCTGAAGGGACGCAGTTTTACCTATTTTAGAAAAATAATTAGAATTTCACGCAAAAAGAAACGAATTAGCTTATTGTATTAGGTAGTAGTAAATATGACATAGAATATCAAAAGTTTATAATTGTAAACGTAGTTAGTATCTCTTAGATTTTGTTGTTGTATAAAGTAAAGTAAAAAAGTATTGAGTGTAATTCAAAAGGTAGTTTCGTAAAGGATGAAATTAGCTTTTAAATTACACTCAATCCTTTTTTTTATAAATGCCCTTCAAAACTGCGTTTTAATCGAATTAAAATAAATACATATAATAATATGTTAGTAACAACTTGTGATTGGCCATAATCTTTTTTTAACTATTTGTCTATGTCTTGTTATTAAGCTGTAACCGCTAAGAATAAGAAAAATATGAAAGGGAATATGCAGAATTACTAAAAAATAACTAAAAGATCGGCTATGAAAACAGACGTTGAATTGACGTGGTTCTCACACCTTTTAGATTGTCACATAAGTAAATAATAATTATTAATTAACAAAGGTATATTGTAATGCTAATTTATATACATCTGTTATACGATAATATAACAATAACTTGCTATATAACATAATCCACGACTCACACAATAGGTGGCTTGCTCGAAGGCCGGGCAGAGCATTTTATTTATGATTTGTAGGCCACGGGGGAGAGACTATTGAGAATGAAGTCCTGCGCTGATGGAGCGTGATTGTGTTAAATTAACCGTGTCATACAAAGGTAGATATTTCTATATCATTGTGTTATACAAATAGGCACTTTTATCTACAACGCATTTTCTAGATTACCTTTGCCCGGGACTTCGTTAACGTGGATTTGCTTACAGATCCCAATATTTTTTTGCAATAAAATAGCCTATAGCTTAAATCAATCAAGGATAATGTAGCTTCCTATTCGCGAAAGAATTGTCAAAATCAGACCAGTAGTTTCGGAGATTAATGCGTTCAAACAAACAAAGGTGAATCAGATTCCAATCCGCCTTAAGCAAGCGTAGTGTATGCTTCGTGCCTTCTCTGTAAGAGAAGCCTTTGCCCAGCAGTGGGAAAATAATAGACACGTATTTTACAGGTTGATTTTTCACGCACCTGCCATCTTATAGGGTGTGATAGTACTCATGAATACGAACAACTTTTACTATTGGACCAACCGTGAAATGTTGTTCCATACATTTTGATCGTATTGCAGTTTTTTTTTCTTCATATTTCAGAGTTGGGTCCATTATAAATATTGCTCAAATTCATGAGTATGTTAATCTCTTGAAAAATGGCAGGTGAATGAACAGTCAACCTGTATTGTTGACTAAATGACTAGTCTGATTTATACGAAGCGCGCTCGTCACCTTAATCTAGGTTTGTATACCGACGAGTGTAGGACGAGCTAAAGCGCTTTGACACTTATCGTGAAAGTGTGACTCTATCAAGCGTGTCGAACGGATCGTACGGTGTTTACATGATCTGCCGGCTTATTCTGTAAGAAATCTCCCTCAGTGAATTAAGGTGAAGTGAGCTAAACCTGGGCTGTCACTAGTGTACTGTCACTGTGGCTAGGGATTGACACGCTCACTTCACGGAAGGAGGGTTTTACAGAATAACACCGCTGTTATCGGCCGCGTTGGAAGAACATATTGTCACCGGGGAGATGACGCCAGCTAGCAGGAAGGAACGACTGAGATACCGCGGTATCTTGTGTGTTTAGATTAGCGTGTGACCTAAGAATGTGTTAAGACTTTGTTGATTAGACAACCGTAAGAGTATTAAATTAAGGTTGTAAATATTGTGCATTTCGCTACTCTGTTTCTACATTAAAAATTGGAAGGATTCCGTACAATACACTACATACAAAAAGGACACGTTAATTGTATGAGGAGTCCTTTATTTTTTTAATTTTATTTCATTTGTATTGTTTTTTCTGGAAATCGGAAATTACTGATTCGCATTTAATATGTGTTTTTGTTTATAATAATGGGTATAATTAATTACCCATAGCTATGTATACCCAATATACCCATGCTTACCTACCTAGTAGTATTTTCAATTCGAAAATCATATCAAACAATCTGACCTACAGGCCTATTGGTAGAGCAAATGGTAGATACTCTCGTATCCAGTAATTCCTAGACAGAATAAAAGGGCCCATAAAGGGAGTTAATAAATAACCCAATAACATGTTTCGACGAGCAGTAACCGCCAGACTCTCGTAAAGTATCAGATTAATTAAGTGTTTGTAGCAATCGAGTGGCTGTAGCGTACGGGCATCGTATCATGAAACTTGTGGATTAATTTTGAGTTTTGTAGTTTACTAGTTAAAGTACTTTTTTCGATAGCTACCGGTGTGTTTTAAGTGGGTTACTGTCCCAATTATACAGACTGACGTTTAATTCTATGCGCATCTTTTAGGGGGTAAAAGTACTCATGAATTTGAGCAACTTTCATTATGGGACTATATATACCATCACGCCTGTATTCCCCGAAGGGTTAGGCAGAGGTGTACCAATGTACACCCACAGTTCGCCGGTATATTTAGGTCCCATGTAACAGGGGGGGAGCCTATTGCCATTAACCGGGCACAAATCCAAACTCCGAGCTGTTACTGAGAAATTCATAGAAAAACCCAATAACACGTTTTGCTAGACCTGGGAATCGAACCCGCGATCCCTTACACGAGACCAAGGGGGAATATGGGACTAACTTTGAAAAAAATACAAAAATACATCTGTTGTGCCCATGTGCCCTACCAAAATGGGCTACATAAAAGACGATCAAAATGTATGGAACAACTGCTTTTTTCACATTTCAGAGTTGGTACCAAATAAAAGTTGTTTGTATTCATGTGTACTTTAAAACTCAAAAGCGAAGAACGGAATTAAAAATCGACAGTAATCAATAGTAACTGTCATAGCATTAGCTCTTTCCTTATTCATCCGTTTATGTATTTTTTTTTAATATCATTGCATGGCAAAGGATCCGTTTTAAGTGGTCACTGCTGCTTATAGATATCTGCAATACCAGAGACCTTGCAAATGCTTTGCCATCCCAGAGTTGAATTGTTGAGTTGTTCCCAAAGTTGAAATGTCTCATGTGCCTGTAATTACACCATTGTTGTCATTTAACATCTTCCTGTACCATTCTCGCATAAACAAGGCTACAGGCCATATGGCCACTAATTTAAACATACCGTTTAATTGTAAAAAATGTGGTGGCAATTATGTTTAACATTGTCAGCAATTACGCCGACACTGTTGGACATAATATAGTTTGAGTAACAATGTCAACTAAAAATGTTTATTTGTAGTACACACATACATTATCATCACGCCTGTGTCCTTGAAGGGTTAGACAGAGGTGTACCAACAGTTTGTACACCCACAGTTCGCGCGTATGTTTAGGTCCTTAGTATATATTTTTTCTATTCCTTCTTCAGGTTTGCATGTGTGTATAAATGATTATATATAATGATTATTTTTTAAATTTTTGTCGCAAGTTACACTATTCATTATTTGTTGCCTTGAGATGAAATTGCGACTAAATTCTGAACGAATTATGGAAATATACTCTTTTCGAAAATATAATTCATAAACATGTTAAGTGCGAGCCACTATATCACAAACATTTTCATATAATAACGTACATACACATGGTATACCATAAGTTATAATATGTACCTACATATTTACGTAACTTCTTAACATTACCTATTATGTAAAGAAGTTATGTAACTAAGTAATTGTTGAGGTTGTCAAAACAAATCAACGTCTGAATTTTGAGCTCAGGGTCATTAGGTTATATATGTTATGCCTACTACTTCTAAGCGGGGATAATATTTTCTTTGTGTTATGGCAACTGAGACAATGAGAAACTGTCAGATTCGGAAATTTATACTAACATTATAAAGAGGGTAAGATTTGTTGTTTGTTCGTAACGAATAGGCTCCGAAACTACTTGACCGATTTTAACCATTTTTTCGCCAATAGATAGCACATACATACACACATTATTCCTGAGTAACATAGGTTATATAACATCAAGCTTCAACCCACGCGAGCGGAGCATCAACAAAACACGTAACTTATGGCGACTAAGAGGGTAGTTCGCTATTATTAATATATATTATTATAATAAGCCAAGCATTTCGTTTTAGCAGTATACCTTAGATAAATAATAATTGGCGAAGAAAAACTTCTATTTAGGACATGTAAAACTTTTAACTTTAGGGATGTATTAATAGTGTAATATTTTGTATTTATTATTCAAAGGCAACTCAATTACATAGTTAATATTAATGTCAAGTAACAAACTATGTATAATTAAAGTAATTAAACTATGGGAACCAACATGCCATGCCTGTCATTGTGTCCCTGTTAAAGCAGGAAGGAATATTTAATGGGGGACTGAAAAGGGAGGAAGGAGGGGGGTGAGGGAGATATATTCACGTGTCACCAACAGACAAGAAAATTAAAGACCTATATGCACAAGTTTTACGTGGTATGGTACGTATAATAATAATAAAATCATAAAAATATCAGCCTATTATTCTATCAGCCTATGATTCCCACTGCAGGGCAAAGGCCACTTCTCACACAGAGAAGCCAGAAGCATAGATCACCACGATTGCTCAAGGCGGATTGGCGATTTTTCGACTTATATTAATTTATAAGTCCAGGTTTCCTTATGATGAATTTCCTTTACCAGTCAGTGATGTCGAAGATAAACTTAGAAAATACTTAAGAACTGAAAAAGTCACATTAGCAGTTGCCCAGATTTATGTATGAGACACGGGCGCCTTAACTTCTGGGCCACAACGGCATGGTACCTATACAATTATATTTGAGAACACGAGGCGCCATAACACCATGATAAACCCATGCCATTGACTAGCACGAGCTCAGAAATTGTGTAGCAAGCCTATCATTATGAGGATTATTATGCTAAGTTATGAGAAACGAATTTAGGTTAGGCGAAGCGTTGTATAACAGCACGTATCTACCTACATATACGGTGGGTAGGTGTGTCTCTACATCGCTAAATGGGTGCTTAGAACCTAATGTTTGGAACGAGCAACTTCAAGTTTCTGAGTTACTCTTTGAAAACTCAAAAGTGCCTGTAAATGTTTTTTCTGAGGAAAATGAACTTACATCAGTGTGCAATGAGCTTTTAAATAAAGAATGCTCACTAATTATTTTTGTTTTCTTTACCTTAGATACGAGTTTCTATGCCGTCTTTGAACTACATAAAGGCAAAGTCAAATTATATATTTCAATTAGGCCAATAAAAGGCATTTTTGAACGTCTCTCCATACACAAGGTAGTTTCATATGGAGAAGAATGGGCAAGGAACTCTATATTACTCTTTTAAAATCAATGACGAAATGACAAGAGCAGGAAATTATCAAATGGATGAATATTTGTCGAATCTACTTTTATAAGCCCACTGAGAGCTCACCGGCACACACGTTGCTAAGGAAAAAATATACCTTTCATCGCTTTTGAAAGCGTCCTATAAATAATTCTACATAATATTGATATATCTGGGGCCGCAAAGTTCTGGAATGGAGACCGCGCACCGGCAAACGCAGCGTAGGACGTCCTCCTGCAAGGTGGACGGACGGCCTGATCAAGACCACAGGAAGACGTTGGATGCAGGCTGCTTCCAACTGGTCTTTTTGGAAATCTATGGGGGAAGGCCTACATCCAGCAGTGGACGTCCTGCGGCTGATATGATGATTATGATGATGATACTTAATATCATAAAAAGGAAAGATTTTTTTGTTTGTTTGTACCGAATAAGCTTCAAAACTACAGGACCGGTTTTAACCATTCTTTACCAATAGATAGCTAAACTATCAGGAAGTACAATAAGCTATATAATATCACGCTATAAAACACGGGAGCGGAGCAGTAACAAAAGACGTAACTTAACCGGGGAAAAATATCCAAGCGGCCGAAATTGCGGGGAGTTATAATATGAAACTGCTATTTCGAGCTCACCAGGTTTAACTGCGAAACATATATTATGAGACTTGCAGTTTTAGATAAGAATTTTAAATTCGTCCGCCATTTTACGCTGGAAACAGAGTTTTACGACGGATCATAATGTTTACCCACATTATGACGGGTTTAGTTGATATATCCTCGTTAAACATTCTTAATTACTGCATTCTCGTCTTTAGGTGAACAGATTTTTTTGGTAAATAAAAGCGTACCTACTTGCATAACATACAATCCCCATGCGTAATTCATTGCTTCTTATACTTGGAACATTCAAATGGTCAGCCACGTAAATAACGCAATGTATATTGTTGAATTGTCAAAATGAATTTTTGGGACGGGTCACAAAGGACAGTTAACTTAACCGTTATAGTTACAGGAAAACGTTCCTAGGAGACCATCCATATTTTTTGAGATATTCTGAACTGCATTCACAGATTTTGGAAAAAACAGTGGGTATTTTTGTTTTTTTTTCGCATACAGTGCATTTTTTCCTCCCAGTATAATTTATGCCCAAAACATTGTTTGAATAAGGATAACAATAAAAGGACTTAACGCGAAACGAGCAGGATCTGACTATGTTAACAATTACAAGAATAAGCCACAAATACGAAGACTTCCGTTGACATGCGTGTGCGCATCCTTTAGTCATGTTTTGGTTTTTAATGAGTATAAGGTAATATCGCACATACAATTTTAGTTTTTAAATATCTATGTTAGTTAAAGATATGATTTACTAGTATGAAAATGGTAGCACAATATAGGTACTACTAGATATTATATGCATATTTTTGTAAATAAGTAAATGTCGTAATGGCCTTATTTTTATGGTGCCCGCCGTGTACGAGAGTGTGGGTTTGATACCGAGCAAGTACCAATGTGACTTTTTCAATTCATCATGTACTTTCTAAGTTTACCTTGGACATCACTAACAACTGTGACGGAAAACATAGTAAGGAAACCCGGACTTAAAATAAATATGTTAGTCTGAAATCGCCATTCAGCCTTGAGCAAGCATGACGCGTGCCTTCTCCGTATGAGAAGAGACCTACATGCTCTGCAGTAGGATAGTAACAGGCTGGGATTACAATTCGATGAAAATTTCAAACATTTGAAACCACAGTCGATACCTCATTATCCTAAAGAGAATTCATAGCGACTGAAACATTCTCATTTACAGACCAGTCTCAAAGCTAAGCTTCAATATCAAAGAAGAATAATAAATTGCAAACCTCAACAAAAACACGTGTATTTCATAGCTATGACATAACAGATGTAAGAGCCACTGCAAGTAGGTCACTGGATGTGCAACAAAAGAGCGAGCGAGCCGGGGCGTGCAGGCTTGTGATACGGAACCGCGTCCGGTCTATTGTACGCCGTGCTCTGTGGCTATTTGCGGACAGTGACGTCATCCCTTTTGTTACGCAAAGGTCAAGTGCAATTGTCATCATTTTTGTTCGGTTCTGATTGTTGAACTTGTGTTTTTAAAAGGTTATTTTTGTTGTGGTTTTGTTACAGTTATTGTGAATAGTTCATTTTTGACTCTTTGTGGATGGGACTTTTGCTGTCTTTTGTAATCAATGGTTATGGTTGAACTTTTAAGTGAAACTATGAATTTTAATCTTTATATTTTGTTTACTGTAATCCAAGTAGATATTGTGGTTCAAATGTCTAACATTTTCTAACACAACATTACCAATTTTGACGAAAACATCATTGAAAAGCTATAATATCCCATGTTTTATTGCATGAACCCATAAGCAGAATGTTTTGCGTGTTACATTACAGATTACCACTAACACTGATTTTTCACACTAAAAGTAATAGTCGTTTCCCCGCATGACTTTTGCTCAAATTTAATTTGATGGGCAGTATGCAGAGTTAATAGTTATGTTAAGAGTCTTTTTACAACCCGTATATTACAGTACTGTTTGGCAACCCTGATTACAGGGGTGATTTGTATTGTCTTGTTTTCCATAAAATAATTTGTCCTATTATTGTTTTCCATATTCGTCCCCCTCATATATGTTTACTTGCACTAATATCATTTATACTAATAACGCTTGTCATAACTTTTATTTGCCATAAACTAAGTTTCCATAATAACATGTGTTATAATCATGAGTTTCTATGAGTGACACATTGTCTAATCGATACTTGACATAACCAGCATTCTAATGAAATTATGGCAAATAAAAGTATGGCATATAAAATAATTGCATTTTAAATTATGGCAAACATTGGTAAACCGATAGAACAACATAATTTTTTTTTATAATTCTATAGACTTTGTTACTTAAGTAACCTTTACTATTGTTAAGTCTTTTCTAATAGCAACCTGCCTATTGTCTTTTGTATACAAATAATGATGATGGCACTGTCCCGTCATTATTTAGTAAGTGGAGTTTAATCGGAAAAGCAAATGTGAATACTTACTTGATTTTTCATCATTCTTTAATTTTTATTATTTGTCATATCGATATGTTTGACCAAATGTTAGTAGGTATCTAATAATAGAAAACCTGGTTCCAGAAGTTATCTCTCCTTTATTTACGTTGAACAACTATCAGATTTGGTATGCTTACCATAATAACCGATATAATTTAACTATGTATGTACCGTACTGTACATTGACTTATAGATCGTTTTAATGATCACAGTTTTTTTATATCATAAATATAAATTCGACTTCAAATTCAAGACAAATACTATAAAAAAGTCTCTTCAAAATAAACTTGACCATCCGGTCTTATGTACCTATAACTTTTGTTTGTTTTTTAGTTTGAACAGGCTGGTGACAAATTGTGGCGTAGAACCTCCAAGGTCTTACAGATTAAGATAAGACGTTTCATTAAATGCTTAATTATCTTATTTTATAAACATGTATCACGCATTATCATTCATCATTATTGGATAACTTTCGTTTTTTACCGGCAATAGCAATAGCAATGGCAATAGGCGCGCCCCCCATTACATGGGACCTAAACATACCGGCGAACTGTGGGTGTACATTGGTTACACCTCTGCCTAACCTCTCGGGGGACACAGGCGAGATGGTATGTTTTACCGGCAATGTATTACGAGTACTTGATTTGATTCTGAATTCTGATTCAAGAGATTTTGGATGTACCTATCATAATTATTTTGTGTAAGTAAATATATTCCACCTCGTGGGAAGGGGGGCGCTAGGTGGACAGAGGACGTGGTAAAGGTCGCGGGAAATCGCAAGATGCGGGCAGCGCAGGACCGGTCATTGTGACCATGTTTAGTGACCTATGTTCCACTGCTGGACATAGGCCTCCTCTAAACACGTGGTTCAACTGGTATAATGATGATGATGATGATGATGAAGAAAATTACGATTTTTCGTTGCATTTTTCTCACATGAATTTGACTCCATCCCTAATAGCTATATAACTTAAGTTATAGAACTTAAACACCCGATAACTAATCTAATGTAAGTATCTCTTGGTGCAAGTGGTAGTACTGCCTATTTTGATAGGCTAAGATTCATGTACAATTTCTGTCACAATATCTCCTGAACCAAATAAAAAAAATTGTCATACGTTGATGGAAACAGTTCGACATTAAAGTCATTAAATAAAGCAATTTGAGGTTATGTACGACAGTTAAGAAGCCGCCTGCATGTTGTCATGTTCGAAATAGAAATGTTGACAACACATAAACATGTACACAATGCTCTCGGCTCTATTTCCATCGGAGTTTAGTGTTTCAGTTGGCATCCGGTAATGTCCAGGTATAGGTATTTAGGTACGCTACATGAGCTACATACTACGTACCTTCGTGTTGCCGTGCACAACGTGCATACAGCTTTAGTCAATCTGGTTGCAGTTTACCGTCTCAATATACGAAGGGGTAAAGAAAAATATTATTTTTAATCGTAAATGTAACACCATTAGGTGTACCAATGTACGCCCACAGTTCGCCGGGATGTTTAGGTCCCATATAATAGGGGCGAGCCTATTGCCATTAACCGGGCACAAATCCAAACACCGAGCTTCTACTGAGAATTTCATAGAAAAACCCAATAGCACTTTTTGCTCGACCTGGGGATCGAACCCTCTAGCGTAGCAGACGCGCTTAACTACTAGGCTAACGAGGCAGTTATCGTAAATGTAAGGTTTAAATATCTAGTCTCTAAGTCATCTCAGCGACAATCATTGTTTAAAAATGTAGCTTAATTCGACAGATTAAGACTGAGTTTAGATTGCGAGCGTGCCCAAAACATTGAACATTTGCTCTCCAGAGAGCATTTTCAAAAATGGACATTTGCAATATTTTATATTTGCCTACTTATATAAGTTTCCGAGACGGCGTCAAGAATAGAGTGACGATTTGCCATAAAATATAAATAAAGATAACCAGTTTTATTTATTTAAAAAAAAAACCTGTACTTAAATATTCATTTATCTTAATTCTCAACAACCAACCAGTTTGTCAAATTCAAAAAAAGTGTTTGATGGAATCGGTATGTTAACTTTTCAAAAAAAGAACTGTGTTTGAACATGTAAAATAATAGGTACGTACATTAATTATGTATGTATGTATGTATAGAATACAGTTCCAATAAAACCTGTAATTAGCGTGTAGGTATATGATAATTGGTATCGCATGTCATGCCTTTACTGTTTTGTTATCTACGTACTAATCAAATCACTTTTTTTTATTTAAAACCTTTACAAAGAAAATACAACGCAAATATAATTTGAGGTTACCAATTTTGGCATTGTCAGTACCTACTTTGTTTACCGTTATTAATCGAAAAAGGATATTAATAATAAGCGTTTAAATAAATTTGAAACTGCAAAAGATTCTTTTATAGACATCTTTATTTGGATGTCCCCAATCCGGTTCGCGAAGCTTAGAAATAAGTTAAGAAAAGAAAAAGAGAAGCTTAAAAGATTTTAGCATTAATTTAATATAATTGGATATTTTGTTAATCGAAAATAAATAAAATTTTGGAAAAAATTTAATTAATTTTATTTCATTTATTCAGATAATAAAGATCTATTGGGTTGGTAACAATAGACTTAACAATTATCAGTTAATATTTAAATTACTGAAAACCTTACTTCGACAGCAGTCTTTAATGCCGCATGTTTTTTTTTAAGGATTGCTCACTTATAATCTGATTCAGTAAATAAACTTAGGACGAATGTTCTAAATTGTTTGTTATCTGATTTGCTCAAAATCTTGGTCGCAGTCATTAGTATTGGATACTTCATTTTTTTTGGATTGCTTATATAAAGGCTAACACTGATAAATATAAAAAAAAACATGTCTTGCGCTTACTTTGTTTCACGCTGTACATAGATAGTTTTAACTGAGTATACATGGCTAATCATATACTACAATATTTCAGACTATTTACCTACTTAACACTTACATTATAAGGCCTATATTATCTTGACGATGCAGTAAACCCGGTGACGCATTGCGGCAGGACGCGCGCCAACTGACAGGGTTCGATATCCTCGACCGAAAACGGCAAAATATTGCCTTCAGCCTCTCTTTCTTGTTTTATATTTACCGTCCGTTTATGTACATTATACAGGATTTTGTACCTACTCTTAAACATGGGAATAGCTTATTTGGAGTGGAATTAATCTGTCTGGATTTTTGATGAAGTCGTTTTTTGTGCTAGATTTTTGCAATACTGGCTAATCGATGGTTGTGAATGATGGTGGAACGTAGTCCCATTTTACTTAATCTAGCTTCTGCACGTGATTTCATCTGTTTTTTCCACACACGTTAAGATACGTCTTTGGTTTACGCTCCACTTCCGAGAATCGTAGCGAAATGTTACATAGCCCATATTATTCCTCATGAATCTGGCTTTCAAATACAAATTTAAATCTAAAAGATAGCTCTAGAGATCCATACAAACCAAAATATTTTAGCTTTGGTATATTAAGTGTCTGACTAAATCAATCGTTTTAGGTAGGTACTTCTAGTATCTACACTAATATAACAATTTAAAAGAATCCAACGTTAAAAATCAAAGCGTTTTACTAAATAAGCACAAGTATATATTCTAGCCAACACATAAGTGCCTATCCATATAATTTCCAAAGGTAGTTCAAATTCAATAGATGCCTACATAAATAAAAGAACGACAACAGTCTAACGTAAACACAAGAAGGCGGAGTTACAAGAAGTAAGCCCACTTAAAAAACAAAAGAGCATTCATTATTAAAGAAACAACTAGTCGAACTCGATAAGTCAAGACAAATAATGGGGATCAAATCGTTCAGTTCCGTACACTTGCGTGACTAACAATACTTTCTATCAAATGAAACGATTTTAATCACTAATAGAGGTTTTTGTTCCAATAAAATTGTATCGGAACATTGGAATGAATCGAAAATATGCTTGCTTTTTAACCGACTTCAAGAAGAAGGTTATTTTTTATGTATGTTGGGACAAAGCTCGGTCATTTATTGATGACCAAAATAGGCTTTTTCAAAAATGGTCCCATAGAAATTTTATCAAAATCGGAATAGCAGCTTGGTTTTAAAATCACAATTACTGAAAAGAAAAGAAATTGATCCAAGGAAACGAAATTGCGTATTTTGCTTTTTAGTGACTTTTCTTTATCTTGTTAATATACGTAGGGTTACCATTTCTTTATGGACTTGGATGATAAGGAGAAAATATTAAAAAAGAGAACCGCCTTCATAGTCGTAATAACCACCTTTATAGTGGTAATAACTTTAGTTTTCGAAGACGTCCGATTTGGTTCTATTTATTGTTTTGTAGGTATTACCACCGACTTCCACAACTAAACATCCACTTTGTAGTTTTTGAAGGCGATTGTACTCTGAAAAAATATTTTATTAAGGCTATGGATATTATGGTTACCGTCTAAGCTATAAAGACAGCCACCCTTTAAATGTCAACATTGGAATTGACATTATGATAATAAACGGTATTTGACCTACTACGTTTAACTCCAGTAGTATTTCGGTCGAACTGAATATTTTATTAAAAAGGTAAATACGATGAGTAATTTCGTATTGTTTCGGTAAATACGTAACTTGTGAGCTTTCTAAAGCTTTTCGATTTTTCGAAAACAGTAGAAACGTTAAAAACCGGACAAATGCAAGTTGTGCTCGCTAACGAAGGGTGCTGTACCATCGTACAATATTTAACACTACTTACATAAAAAAAACACGTTTCTTGTTGAAAATTACACTCTACCTATAACGGTTCAGGAGATGCAACCTACTGACAGACAGACGGACGGAGGGTGGAGGCTTAGTAATAGGGGCCTTTTTTTTTTTTTTTTTTTTTTTATAGACGGGAAATCATCAAATAACTTCCCCCGCCCTGGGCGGGGCGGGAGGGAGTGTCAGACTTTTACTGACTAAAACCCGTCTATGTTCCTTTCATGTGCCCTTTGCGTTCCGGGGGCGCGGTATCTCTTTCGAACAACCCGCAGCCTCGGCAGGCATCGGCCCTCAGTGGCCCCATCCAAGTTTGCTGACATCTCTTTGAGGCGCGCGTGGAACACGAACGCGCCGTCGACACGGTCTGTCGAGTAATAGGGGCCTGTTGTAACCCTTTCGGTACGGTATAATAGGAGTAGAGCTTTTTGTGAAGGAGCTCGCCGGGGAAGTACTACCACCATACCTGCAAAGCAGCGTTGCTGTGTTCGAGTTTGAAGGGTATGGGTGCCGGTGTAAATACAGACACATGAGACATTTCAACTTTGTCTCTGGGATGGCAACGCATTAACAAAGCCTCTGCTATTGCAGATATAGGCAGCGGTGACCACTTAACATCAGGAGGGCTATCAGTTTGCCATAAAATGATATTTTATAACAAAAAACGAAACCCTAAAACCATTATTTTATTTTTTTATTATATTTTTATTTTTTTTGTGTCGTTATGACCCAGTGGTTAAGGCGCCCGCCTCCCATGCACGAGGTTGTGGGTTCGCAACCGGGCACGGGCAAGTACCAATGTGACTTTTCCTAGTTCATATGTACTTTCTGAGTTTATCTTGGACATCACTGACATCAGTAACCATGTCAGAGGCCCTTGAGGCGGTTTAGAAACTCTGTCACTAGGGTGTTTGGGGTCGTTAGACCTTACTGCCCACACGATAAGAAGAAGATTATTTTAATAATCTTATTCGAAGTCGTCATTTGTTTCAAGCTTTTCCCTTTTACGTTCAACGTTCCAAAGTGCAGCAAAAACTGATTGAACGTGGGAAGTATTGGAACTTAAAGCTGAACTGTTCCGTTTGCGAGA
The DNA here is from genome assembly GCA_932526535.1 of Caradrina clavipalpis. NCBI lineage: Eukaryota > Metazoa > Arthropoda > Insecta > Lepidoptera > Noctuidae > Caradrina > Caradrina clavipalpis. The sequence goes on from OW052103.1 coordinate 8,447,920, forward strand.
TAAATGTGTTCCACGGTGTCACGCACTGCACGAACGTCACGTTTTAGCGCTTAATTTGTATCTAATGTGCTAGTGCGGGCATGCCGTGTTGGAATCTTGATACAGGTGTATTGTGAACTAGGAAATATTGTTCGTTTATTAGTGAGTATTTCATTCAAATCTATGATTTTGAATAGGTTTTTATTTAAGGTCGAATTTCACCAAACTTTTTTTATTAAGAATAAGTACTTTATCCGTAGAATAAAATTGTCGTAAGACGGTTTTGTTTGCAGACACTGCCAAACATTCTTAATATGCAGCCTCATACTAGAAACAAAAAGTTGATTACTCTTGTTTTTTTTTTAATTAGCTTTATGTTATATACCTGTCGCAGCATTAATACCAAATAACGTAGTTATAAAGAACTAAGTTACTAAAACATGCAACAATAATCCACACACATTTTCGATTTTTTTGACATTCTTACATTATTATGGCGAGCAGACGAAATTTTTCGAACACAATCCGAAAGATTATGAATCAACTTCAAACTCCTTCAGATTATGATTATAATTGGATTTGCCGACCCCTCCATCCTCTTTTGATAACAACTTGAATGTAAACCGAAACGGAAAGTCACCAATAAATTGAACACGCAAAACAATCTATAGTGCGTGTCTCGACTTCAATTTCACTTTGGAAATACCGTATGTTCTTATTGATCGCGAAGTTTAAACGAAATTGGTAAAGAAAGAAAGTATTCCGACTAGGGGAGACATTTCCCGTAAGTTGAGCAAATTGCATTACTTTTAGAAACGATTGCATTCTATTTTGAGCTTAGATGGCAATTCTATTAAGTTTAGAAACGATTGCAATTTAAAGTCTATCTCAATCTGTCAAATATGCTCCTAAATTAGCTTATTTTTCTGGGACATTGATTGTGGCTAATATGATATTTTTAATAAACAGGATAGGCCCTTTGTTTCGTTTGCATAAATGTTAAATATAAAGTGGAATTAAATTTCAATTAACGAATCATTCTATTGAATTGTATCTTAAATTCTTAGAACGATTGTTTCTATTTAAAGTTGTGTACCTATTTAATAACGTTCAAAGAAAAGATTCAAACGCGTCATGTGCACGTAGCGCGTACGATTGTTGATGTTAATAAATTATAGAAAAATAAAGGTCTATTATAAATTATTTATAATTTATAATCCTTTCAGTATTATAAGAACAAACATGTCTTTCAATTATTTCGCACTCAATAAATAAATAAAATAATATAATATCCTGTTAAAACAAAAACAAAATGTCATTGAGAAATTCCTGATAGGTAACGTGCCCAAGAGATTGGTGGCATTGTCACGGCCGATAAAAATGGGGCCTCTGACCAAGGTAGATGCCTATGGGACACGGGAAATGTCAACTACCCGTTTAGAATTTTTGTTAATCCTACAATTATTAAGAAAAAAAAAGTATACTTATCTCTCTCTCTATACTTATATCTCTCTCATAGTGGTTTTCCGCCGTCTGTACGTTTAGATCTTTTCAACTCAGCAACAGATTTTAATGTGGTTTTCATTAATAAATAGATTCAAGAGAAGGGGTTTATACGTATATAGAACATCACGCTACGACTAACAAGAGCGAAGCAGTCACCAACAAAGTGACACATGTGTATACAGGATAAGTTTTTAACCAGTGCGTAATTTTTTATTGGTAGTTCAGTGTCAGTAATAGAACACATTTCCGTGTTTAGTTAAAAAAAAAATTAAAAAAAAAATTCATCCTTATCCGAGTTTGAAATAAGCAAAACATGGACATAATCTATTCGCCATACTATCAATGAAATCTCTTGGCCGCCGCCCGGGCGCATGGCTGGGGTGAGGGGGTGGGGAATGCGCTAGCGCCGAGTGACAATAAAATATGTTTTTTTAGTAAACATGTTTCGTAAGCGATAACTTTTTTTTTTAGTACTAAGACATATCAAAATAAAATATACGTGTTTAATAAAACGTGTTGAAGTTTATTATGGCAAAATTTACGCACTGGTTAAAAATTTTTCCTGTATAGCAAGATATAAATAAAGTTATAGCTTAGACGTTTTATAAAACTACAGTACCCCATTATTATTACGCCGTATTCAAAACAGCCCAAAAACTTTCAGCAAAACTTCTAAGTAGTAAGGTATGTACATTTACTTTTATAAATAAACTATGTATCATGTTCAAACTACCGCCGTCGGTAAGCAAGGCGTACGTGACATTGCGGATAAAGTGCAAGAGCGTCGTTTGAGATAGTTGAGCCATGTTGCACGTAGAGCCAGCAAATACGTGAGAATGTGTGTTGGGGAATTCGGGTATAGTGATACTCTAATCATGAGGGAATGATGGATAGAGGTATTAGCAGCTATATAGGGGGTGGAAAAACACACATCACATTAACTGCTCATACTACCCATTAAATTTTGCATCAAACATTGGGCAGAAATTATTGCTGATACCGAATTTAATTTTTGCTGTCAAAATTTACTGTTTATGGTAGCGCACGAGCTAAACATTGTGCTTACGACTGCAGGGAACAGTATAGAGGCCGTGGAAAAAAAATACTTTAACCTCCAATATCTCCAAAAAAATGACTCCAGACAAAAAATATGGCATTGATGGGAAGACATGAAACTATCGGTTTGGTTAAGTTTTTTTAAACCCGCTATATGGATGTGGACCTATCAGACTGCAATAATGTTCAAACAAAGTTATAGTTCGTCTTTTTCCAACAGTATACAAGAGAGGGGGACAAAACTACGGCAAGTATTGAATACTCCTATTGCGATCGACAAAAACCTTCAACTGTTTCTTGAAATGCGTTTTCGTTTTGTTTTTATTAAAAGCAGAGTTGGTTCACGAGTCAAGAAAGGATATCTGATGAATCATTTGAGATGGGGTTTCCCCAATCGAGCTTTACAAGGAACAAGATAATAATGTTGCTTACTTAAGAACTCACTGATTCATAAATTGATAGGAAGGTTACGTGCGGAGTGTTACAATGTTCCCAAGGGGTAGCTTTGCTGGGATCAATAGAGTGTTAATTAATTATTAATAATTTGTAGGTACTAGATAACTATGCGAGTCATGTGCTCATGGCGGTCTGTTTGTTTTATAATTAAGAAATAGGAATAGTAACGATACTCACCAACAATTGTACAAATAATTTTCATTTACAAAAATATATACGATTAGTGCAATCATTTTTTGAAGGTAAGCACAGCATGCTTAGACATTATAACTGAGACGTGTAATGAATATAATTTACCGTTTAAAATAGACATTTTAGAATTTGCACATTTACACAAAAAGGAAATAAGGAAAAAACGCAGTAATATATTGAACTGAATTTTAAATTCAATTTCTGATCGTTTAAAATCGACAAATCAAAATAATTTCTAAATTCAAATATCGACCAACAATGTAATTGAAAAAAAAAGGTAAATAGCGTCAAAATCGTGAACAGACATTATGATTGATCAAATTACACACAACAGACATCCAGTTCAGATGATTGACTGTTATCACATCAGTCGTTGCGATGAATCACAGCGTTTTTTCTTTAAAAACATAATAAAAAGTGCAAATCACGCACTTGGATTTTGAACCAAAACTGAACTCATGTTTATAAATCGTGAGTTTTGGACTATAACTGCTTATTATATTAGCACGGCAACTCGAAGGCAGGGCCACGGGCGATGGCGAAGTGGGTGGACCACTTTTTGTTCAAGATGAAATTTAGGTAATCATCGACGTCTTTTCTTTTTCCAGGTGTTCGGATGTGGTTAGCTGAGTCATATATCTCATAATGTCATATACCTACATTAGTGTCTTATTCGTGTTAAAGTAAAAGGTAAAGTTGTTCATGTAAACGTTCTATGAACCCACAGAATGCGATTTCATACCATACCATCACGCCTGTATTCCTCGAAGGGTTAAACAGAGGTGTACCAATGTACACCAACAATTCGCCAGTATGTTTCTAGGTCCTATGTAATAGGGGCAAGCCTATTACATGGGACTGCGATTTCGTCGGCATTAATGCCGGTTATCTCAAACACAGACGAAGTCGCGGAATAAAAAGTAGCCTATATCCTTTCTTGGGGTACAAACTTATCCCGCACCAAATTTAATCAAAATCGGTTCAGTGCAAAAGCTTAACAGGCAGACAGTCAGAGTTATTTTCGGGTTTGAAATATTAGTATGGATTGTCTTTGAATTCAAAGTAGAACTTTACTGTAGTGTTAATTGAAGTTGAACACTTATCTATGTACTTACTAATTTTGAATGTTATTATTCACATCAACGATTACCTTTTAGAATCCAACATAAGAATAAAGCAAAGACAATTGTTAATAACCGCAAAGCGCAAAGAAGAGGGAAACTACATACATTATATATTTCAATCTATCAACTTGTGCTGACAAGTTGATAGATTTGTATCGCCACTACGTACTTGAGAGTCAGTCACCGTATCCCGTGTCGCACTAGAAGTTCTAAAGTGCTGACTTTAGAACTTCTAGTGCGACACGGGATACGGTGACTGACTCTCAAGTACGTAGTGGCGATACATGTGTTTACACATCTGTCGACCCCTTCACACAATGGGCCATCACTTCTAAGTGATTGTTGTCAGCCATTATCTATTGAAGAGGACAATTAAAACTATTGGGGAAATTGGAATGAGCGTGAATTAATTGACAATGTGGAGAGGTGTATAGTAAACAATATTGTCTGTTAGATAGAAACAAATGACTAACGGTCTGTTTTACTACCTCTGAAGAGACACTATGTATGAGATTATTCAAAAATGGAACGTTGCCAGTATGAAGTGATTCGCGAAGTAATTGTTTTTATTGGAACTTAGTGGACAGTCCTTATTATCACATGTACCTCCTTAACCTTACAAAATTTGCTATTAGCAAAAACCTCTTCTTATAAAGAATCCTCTGATCAAACTAATTGAATACTAATTTTTTCAACCTTCTTCGGTTTCGTCCTACAGCTTCTCCGCAAAAAATCGCAAATGAAAAATCTCAAGATGCAAAAAAAATTAAATCATCTTTTTTACAATCTAGACATGGACGGTATAAACAATGATTTGATAAACAATTTTTCCTTAACGAAATCTGGAGCAATGTCATTTTTTCATTGGCGTGCTGCAGCCACAGTCATCGCCGCATCATTGTCTTCGGCACTGAACCGTTATGGCACGCACCAGAGATTGTCACTTGCATACAAATTGACGGTTTTATTTAACATCGGGATTGTAGTAATGGTATGTGTAAATATTTTGGTGTATACACGAAAACTGTTACTTATAACACTTGCATACAATCAGAAAAGTAATATATTGGTTGGGTTAGAAAGGATGTAGGTTTAGTCAAACTTTAATAGTTAGTATTTTTTTTTAATTATCGATCCGTGTCAACTTCGCACAGGTACAATTTCTTCTGAATAAAATAAGAAGTGTCCTTTTTTTTCGTACAACAATAACCGCAAAATATGTTGTAATGTGTGTTAGGTAATTATTATTTCCTTTTGGAATGCCATCTCGCTTAATTATCTACCTAATTAACCTGGGTTTTGTTAATTCATATTTTATTGGACTACTAGATTTCTATTTGCATTGGATCAAATTGATAGTGTACAATGTAGTAGCACAGAGTACATAATAGTATTTAACGTGTATTAGGTAAACCCACAGTTGGTTCAGATATTTCAGGACTAAATTGTAAATGATCGTTACTACCACGACCACAGCTCGTCTTCACGACCAGCTAGTCATAGATATGTAGGTATATCTTTTAAACGATATACCGCAAGCGTTCACCACCCTAACCAATTACTTGCCGGCACAATCAGGCTCCTTTAATTGCTTTAATTACAACTTGCACGGAAAGCTTTATCTACAGTTCAGAGAAAGAACGTAAAGAAAGGTAAGTATAGCAATTTAATATACAGACTTTTGTTTGAATACGTATTCTTAAATTCTTCTCAACGTATCGATGGCAAAGATAATATCTACCTATAATAGAATGTAACTGATCGCTGTCTGTACATGGAAGATTTATGGGAAAAACTTTGATTTTTATCAACGCAATAGAACCTAAAACAATGATTGTTAGAATGATTGTCAGTTTTTCTGTGAGTTTGTGCACGCTAATCTCAGAAACGACTTAAGCAATTTGGATGCGGTTTTCACTGTGGTAAACTCTTTTTCAATTATAGTGTTTTAATAATACGATTTTTGTGTTATTTTTATTGTTTAGCCCAGCAGGCATCTACCGCTACAGCTTTTCGAATTTACTGCACATAAAATGCAAAAGCATAAACATATCATTCATCTATTTTTTTCCGTGTTATACAAGTCCAGTTTTCGTTGAAGTAATTTCCGTTACTTACAACTTTTTTCCATTACATCAAAATTGATGTACTTACATAGTCCAATTGCAGTAATTTGCCATAATAAAAAATTAATAATAATGAGTTGGTCCAGCAATTTTGACGGACACAGAGTGAGTCAGTAACATTATGGTCGCGTGGCCGGCCGGAATACAGTTACTTAATTAACGCATGACTTGAAGACACAATGTTGTTACGAAGTATGCGTAATGACTAATGCCCGATTCCTAAAACTTACCGACCGGTAAACGTAACCATGGCAACAAACAAATGCTTTCGTATTTTCGCTGTTATTGAAGTTTATTTTTCAGCATACGGGTGGGTTTTTATCCATAATTTTTGTAATAAACATTTCTTGCATTCAAAATTGTTACTAGAATTTTCACAAACGACTAGTCAAGCATTCAAGGAAATTACGATGGGTAAAATTAACTATCCGTTTTACATATAGGTAGGAACCGAGCATAAGAAAATCACCATCAATTTTCATGGTGAACGACCCTAGCTGATTTTGTTTGAATTTATTTATAAAAATGTATTTAAAGAAGTAGATGGGGTGGAAGTGTCATTTTAATGAAATTTTAAGGGTCAAGATTTTTCGTTGGTTTAAAAAAGAAACAGTTGTTCCATACTTCTTGACCGTGTAGGTAGGTGTTGGACTTCAGAAAGGAGCAGATATTTTTTTATAAACGACGAATTTTTTTATCAATGCATTTCTAGAATTATGTAGTAAAGCCAATATAAATATGTAACCTCCTCTTAATATTTATTTAGATTGCCTAAAAGATTAGCAACACAAACCTGAACATTTTATTAAAAACACACAACACAAACTTACCGTGACATCAGCAAGCTAAACAATTCCAAAATTAAAATCGATATCCCTGATATCGATACAAAGTTGATAAAATACTTGACACAAACATTTAACTTTACGACTTGGATGACGACCATCGATTGTAGATGGATTGTGTGGGAAACAGCACCGGGTTGTAAAGCTCGCGTGTTGTGAACAAGCGTGGCGAAACATCCTTTACTTATATCTTAGAATAGAAATGTAGCCTTCGAAACACGGAACAAGAAAACCAAATTTATTCGACTTGACACGGTCGATTCAGTAGTAATTTCTTTTATTTTTGGGATGATCTTAAAATCTAAACATTAATAATAAAACCCATCCCCATGCAAATAACTAACACACAGAAGACATCTTAAATACTAAATTAGCGGCATTTGTTAGTCATAATGAACAATCCCAAAGATACCCAACACTTAACAGTAACTGTAACAGTCACAAACACGTCTACAGCACCTCGAGTGTATGTAGCGTAGTTATCGAGTGTACGCTACGGTATCGCTTACGTACCTATCGCGTAACTCGCTCTCTACGTAAGGTGCAACTAGATTGCGGTCGATCAAATTAATCTTAGATGAGCAACCATCGATTGATAAATGATCGACGAAAAACCGAACGCAAATTTGATCGATTTCACATCATTAATCGGCGATGAATAAATGAGAACAGTTAATATCGATCGAACGTATCATGTACCACACTGGATTGATACTACGATCGATGGTATTGATCAATCGCAATCTAATTGGACCTCTTAACGTACACTGGAGGCACAGGTGCTCAGTGGCTCTCCCATAGACAGGGATGAGTAATTTGTTTGTTAGTCGTGCACAGTCGTCTTTAGACCTTTGCATGTTTTTTTTTAATTCTGTAAGTAAAGCGTGGGGTGCGGTGTCGGCTTGGGCAAACAGCGGGAACGAAAGTGACGTTGACGGAATGCGTTCGTGACGCATTCTCGCTCGTTCCTTTTTTAATTTAATCGCACGGAATCGTCGTGCCTTTCGTCAAGCTTGACGAACTTCGAATTGGTAGTCTTTTTTTACTAAATTAAGTGTAAATGCCAAGAATACGCCACTGTAGCGTCCAGAAAACGTTTGAGGAGCCCGCTGCGTGCCTTCGCCTTGGCTCGGTGTATGCGACAACTTTGTTTACCTTTGTCTTGGAAATAGTAGGTGAAGTTATCGCGAGAATAGGCGCGTAATATGTTCCATTAATTTTATAGAAGTCGCTCTGTAAAAGAAAAAGTTTGACCTGAATACATTTTCGTTTGTTTCGGGTCAATTTTGTATGGCAGACAGAGGCCTTATTGAATTGAACAGTGCAATCATACTTTGAATTGCATTAACATTGTATAGGTATTTGATGTCTTTCAATTTCTCTTTCTGTGTTAATTATTATTCATGTTCAATTAGCAACTCTTGTAAGGAATGTTGTATTTATGTAAAATATCATGGTTTTAAAACAATATTTATCTTTGTATCGACAGCAACAAAGTCATAAAAATTGACTTATTTACTCAAGTTTATAACAGAATCTCTACGAGATCCCGCAATATGTAAATGTCTTAAGTTTTACTTCAACGAAGCTTTAAACCCACTTAAAAGTTTTGGTTTTGATTGATTGATATTAATTGTGTTTTGTGATGAATTCAATTTCCATTATGGCAAGATTTAGATGGAAGAGTTCGTGACATTTTCTTGCTCGTCGTAAAGCATGGAACTTTCTTGGAAAACGTGTAAAACCCTTTCATGCAAAAAGTCGTGTATTTCAGTCAAAAAGTGTAGTGGGGGTTAATTTTGTTAGGCATTGTGCAGACTGATTTACACTGCCCACACACCCTAGAAAACGTCAATGACTTCCAATTTCAAAATGACTTTCCAATTTTGAATAAAGAAATTAACGTGATCTAGGGTTGACACACACGTGAAGCTAAAAAACAAAAGCAGATACTAACCTCTTGATAAAATACTCTTTTGGAACTGTAGGTAAGGTTGTACTGTTGGTCTGCCACCATCAGTAGTATTGTGAAGGGGAGCAGGAAAGCTGCGGCCGCGAGGAAGGCTACGCAGCGCCCCAGCCGCATCATACTGACGTTCCTACGACCTACCACCATTGTGACACGTGACAACCCTGAGCGTATTTCCAATTGTCTTCACGGTACTTCATTTGTTTGTTCAACTGCGATTTCGAATATCATCTGTAAAAGAAAAAATAGGAATATAAGTACCTTATACTTGCGCCACATTCAATGCAGAATACTCAATAACAAACAACCCTAAGGAATAGTGCGGGTACAAAAATGACTTTTTCACTATCTTTAAATGTTTTATTGTATTTTATAAGAGAAACTGGTAAGGGAACACATGTAATAATGCTAGTATTTACTAAATAATACAAAAGTAAATTGTAAGTCTAAATAATTTACTTTTATAACATGCAGTATGTACCCACTAGGGCATGCAAAAACCGGGTTATTTAAAGGACACGGTTTTTTCGGGTTTTTATTTTACAAAACCGGTGAAACCGGTTTTATCGGTTATTTCGGTTTTTTTCCATTTTTATTAAAGAAATCAGAAATACGTGTGTAAAGAAATAAAAATGCTAAAGTTTAATCAAAATGGCGTGAACGTGGCATAGAGTAGCGCGACAATGATCTATCCGAGACAAAAAAAAATCGAATTCGAGATCAAAAATCTAAATAATAACTGCCAATTTTAAATCATAACTTCAATTGTGCAGTTTGCCCAAAAGTACTATTACATAATTCTAAAATTGTAGGCATACCTTTAACAATTAAAATATAATATTACACACAGTTTTAAACTAACCGACGTAAACGACGATCCAAGAATAAAATATAGCTGTTTGCAATAAAATCGTGCAAATGTTTTTTTTCTTATTTTTTCTACATGCAATATGGCAGTGGTCATAAACATTTACACTTCATTTAGTGTTTTCTAATAGCGAAACGTAAATTGTTTAAACAAAAAAAAAACTTTAGTGTTCCTTCCGCTTACCTTTCCTATAATATTAGGACTAACCTTAGGCTATATTTCATATCATACTTCTTCCAAAACCATTAAATTTAAAAACTAATTCAATAATTTGAATTACTAGGGAAATGTTGACTAACCCTAAACTGTCACTTTGACAATGACATTTCTTTGTTTTACACTAGCTTTTGCCCGCGGCTTCGCTCGGGTATCCCTTATTTTATTCCCATGGGGGTTGAGTTTATCAAAATCCTATTTAAACGGACATCTTCATCATAGTAGCTCCAATCTTTAATTTCAGTTCAATCAGTCGAAAATCTAAGAAGATTTATACAAACTTTCATCTCCTATTTTATCCCCTTAGGGATGGTATTTATCAAAATCCTTTCTTAGCGGATGCCTACGTCATAACATCTACCTGCATGCCAAATTTCAGCCCGATCCGTCCAGTGGTTTGGGCTGTGCGTTGATAGATCACTGTCAGTCAGTCAGTCAGTCAGTCACCTTTGAGTTATATATATTTTGATTTTAGATCTCAAATTCGATTTTTCGGTATAAATTAACGTTGCCGGCCGTTAGTGCCGTTGGAAATAACGCCGTCTTGCCGTCCTGTCGACGTTTGTCAGTGATAAATTTAAGATTTTGTTTGAAAAGCAAAACCGAAAAATCCGAAAAAACCGGTTTTGGTATCATAAAAAGCCCGGTTTTCAAATCAGTCGGTTAACCGGTTTTTTCGGTTATCCGGGTATCCGGTTTGCATGCCCTAGTACCCACATACCCACATTTTTTAAATGTTTGTTGTTAAAGATTCTTTTTCGAATTTGGCTAGAGTCTATAGATACAATCGTTTTTTTGAAGGATGACGAACAACCGAATTGACTTTAATTGAATTAGGCAGGAGAGTGTAATTAATTGTCGGCGTGAATCGTGAGCACAAATTTTGCTTGCGGTGTCGATGATGCCGCAACTCGTGCCTTTAAGGTGCTCTTGTATTATGTTTTTATACCAGTCAACAACAGCTAATTTATCTCTAAATTTAAACATAGGTATGCTCTCGCCTTGTGATGTTCTCTATCCCTATAATAAGTACTTATTAGCTTGGTTATTAAACTAGAATGGTTACTTCTCTTTACAAAAAATAAAAAATGGGGATGCCTTTCGCCTCGCCTACTCGAGTAGGTACTGCACCTACTCGAGTAGGCGAGGCGAAAGTAGTATGTAAGGATCGTAACAGGTGGCGTTCTATGGTTACTGCCTACTCCTATGGGAAAAAGGCGTGAGTATGATTGTAAAAATGACTTCGGAAAAAACTGAGTCGTAAAGCAAAGCTAGATTGATTCATATAATATTCACAGCACATTTTAAGGTTTATTTAACTTTTTTCTTTACAATTTAGCACAAATACATAAGATGACGGAAAATAATAAATCAACCAACAAAAAACCGAAAGCACACGCAACGTATTTCGTCCTCGCTCGATTATTTATCGATATTTACTGATCGATGTCTCGAGAAGTGGCGTTAGATCGATCACACCTAATTAGGAGGGCAACCGTAAACATGCTACGGAAACTATTTTTCACCGATTCTACCTAGTTATAGACATATAATTTGTATGGTTTACCTCATTCGCGTAATAAACATTTCTTAATACTCGTTCACCTTTGAAGAACATTGGCTTATTAATTTTCCTAGAAGTTTTGTATTTCGAAGGATCACCAGTTTATGGATGTTCTTGACTTCAAAAAGTGTGAACGTTTACTATGTTTGTCAATTTAAACTGACAAATTATCACGTACTTAAAGTGTGTTTGGATTACTACATAGACACGCCATGGTGCGTTTACATAACCAATGTCGTGTCCCAACAAACAAATAAAGCTTATAAAATTAAGTCTATATGGTCTAAACTCTTGTACTTGTTATAAAAGAGCATTTATTATGTTAATGTTCCTTATAGTGGCACATTATTAGAAGATTTGGCTATATTACCTGTATTCTTATAATTTGGCTGGGTAAACGTTAATAAATTCAATTAATACGGCTACAAAAAGGGTTCGAAATGTGTTCTTCTTGTAGAGGCTAGTTACATTGCTTTATAGCCATATAATATTCTAATTCATATAAAGGCTTTTAATATGGCCAATTATTCTTATAAAAGTAATGTACAAGGTAACTAATGTTGTTTTTTAACTTATAGAAGCATTTGATAAGACGTCTATCCATCAAACGAATTCTAACATTGTATATAATCTTTACAAGGATGAAAGCAATCTGTATTCCCTTATACAGTAATAGTGACAGTGAATTACACCCACCACCTCTACTCCTATGATGCTACAAAATGACCAAGCAGAAACCAACGAATCAGCCAGTGGTTCCGCAGAGGATTATTTTATAGAAAATGAGAATGAAAAGGAAACCATTGAGGAAATAATAAATGTCAACATAATATTGACATATAATTTGCCAACATCTGCTAATACGTATATGTATACTATATCATTGCAATATCTGCGGATGAACATATAATATATGTAATTATATTCTTTATTTTGAACTTACAATTATAATTATATTTCAAACTTAAAATTGGTACACAAAAGTAAGCTTATCCCTTTAAAGAGACCTCTACCAGCCAACCCACTCATAGTGAAACATACATTTTATACATATGGGAAAAAAACAAGCTAGGTTCAGGATTTTACTCGTGAGAAAGGAACCCTGACTGTATGTAAAATGGCGATAGCATAAGCAACAAATGTGGCCATTATAAAGTCTTCAGCCTCATAGACTCCTTGTAGAGGATGTGCGAATCGTTTTGCTCTCATAATATCACTATTTGAAACATAACTAAATAATTAATAACGTTTTTAGCACAAAAACATTTTCAATTCAAGGGCGGGTTGATACTACAAGACCTAGCATACCACATTTTATCATGCATTTGAATTCCCATACACTTTTCACTATAAACGAGCACATAAATCAAGTGAAAAGTACATAAGTAAAATGGTTGACGTTTCTCATCATTTTGCCCAACTGTTGCGAAAATGTAATAATCAGTAAGAAAGAAACTTATTGCATAATCTTAAACAAACGGCTATAAGGGCCTACGGATTTTTAAGAGCCTTTGATTTGCCGCAATGAGTTTAACTCCCTTGTATCGGACCATAATAAAATACGTATAGGGGTGATCGCCCTTATTAACGCTTTCTATATGTTCCTTTCAAGTGTGTTGGATTTTTAGGAGCTTTTTTCTTGCCATTATAAGTTTAACTTCCTTGTTCCTTGTCATAATATGTAACGTATAAGGAAAAAAAGTGATCAATAAAGCAACTATTAGGGGGGAATAAGGCTATTGCCTTTATAATTTGTGCCCAAACGCACCCTTATTAGCGATAATGCGGCTCCTATAAGAATATTATTTTTGGGAATATAAGTCACAACAAGAGCAATTTTTGTTTGTTGGGGTGAACCTTATCCTACTTGTCGGTGGAAAATTGACGGTAACAAACAATTATAATAATGTTGTTAGAATTTTACTAAGACAAGCTCTTCAGTTTCATAACATTGCATAGAGATTACTATAGATATCTCTATGCAATATTATAAAACTGAAGAACTTGTTTGTTTATTTGGACGTGATTATCTTAGGAACTGCTGGTCCGATTTGATTTTTACGTTTTATAGCCCGTTTATGATAAAATAATACTATAGGTTGTATATCGCGGGAGCTAAGTAGTAACCAAAGACGAAACTTAAATTGGCAGTATAGACTAACATATACGAAAACTGGGCAGTTCTGGAAATATTACATACATACGGGTCAAATTGATAACCTCCTTTTTTTTGAAGTCGGTTAAAAATATCAGTCTATTATTCCCATTGCAGGGCAAAGGCCTCTTCTCATATAGAGAATAAAAAGCATTGACCACGTAACTCAAAGCGAATGAAACCGCGGGCTACACCTAGTCTTATACAAAATCATTTTCCAATTTTTCCGTCTAATGACTGTGACATTACACCGAACAAAGTAGGTGTCTAGGTGTGCATTCAGCAGATTCATTGACACCGGAGAGGCGACTGCGCCAAACAAAATTGTTACAGTTCTAAATTTAGATAATCACCACGGATGTTGATCATTGAATAAGTACGGCACTTTTCATTATGAACAGTCGCCATTTTGTTTTTTATAATGACACGGGTAATGGCGTGACGAACGACAACAATGCTCAAACAAATTTAGTAAAACACAAAAATTGGTATGTTTTCAAATTTAGGCGAAACATTTGAGTTAAGAAAAACTTTGTTTATTAGAGAGTAAATAATTGTCGATTAAAACAACAGTTCACACAAGGTGAAAATGCATTTTATACGGAAAAACTATAAGCTGGTACGAATTTCATAATGCGTTCCAAATAAAACAATATTAATGTGAGGTTATTCACGATTTTATTTTTAGCGTCAATTTGATGATATTATGCCAAACTCGTCTGCGCGAATTTTCTTACGAATACTTACCTAATTTATTTTGATAATTTAATTTTTGCACCCAGGAACAACCTAACTTTCTAATATGGAAAACACATCAGAATCAGCAAGTAGTTCCAGAGATTGGATACAACAAAAAAACAAACAACCTCTCTACAGCTTTATAACACCAAATTTAGATAAAAATAACAACCGTTACATGAAAGATAATCATTTCTATTCCACACAATAGTGTGGACCAAGTTAAATTTACGAAACCATTTTTTTAACAATACGCTTCTATTTTTGGCATATTTTTTTCGGGTATTGGTGTAGAATAGAACAGCATCTAATTTGACAAATCACACACAATTACCGCAAATCGGTACAGTCATTGGCAATAATGACAGTGGTAATGCTAAGTGTAATGGCTCTCATACAAATAGGTTTAATGTTAGACTAGTTTATGCCCGCGACTTCGTTTGTGTGAATATCGGTTATCAAGAGTTTTTTTCTGCACGTATCCCTAATTCTTTCCCTAAAATAAACGTAGCCTAAGGTACTTATAACATTAGATATTTGCTAGTGAAAATCCCGTCAAAATCGGTCCACCCGTTTCGGAGATTAGCGGGACAAACAGACAGTCAGGCACACAAAAATGTTCCTGCGGTATGTCACTCCGAATCAATCCTTTTATTTGTAAGCATGATAGGTAAATCCAAAACAATAGTACTATAAAAACTCGTTATGTAGGATTTTTTTTTGCTGTGTCCAACACCGGTGTCTGCCTAAGTATTCGAACAATGGCTTTTCCTGTTGCAAAGTATGGCTTAAAATAAAATAAAATGCTCTTTCATCTTTTATACACACGTATCAACATGCCTGTATTCCTCGAAGAGTTAGGCAGAGGTGTACCAATGTTCTCCAATGGCCTACGAGGCAGTTAAAACTAAAAAAATGTATGAGTCAAACCGCGGGGTACATCAGCTAGTTCACAGAGAAAAACCGCCAATTCCGACCATATAAATAATTATCCTGTTACCTATTTATTTTGTAATGTACATTTATACATTTATAGACGGGCCTGTTGGTCTAGTGGTTAGTGGCCCTGACTGCTAAGCCGGAGGTCGTGGGTTCGATTCCCACCCAGGACAAACTTTGTGTGATGAGTATGATTGTTTGTTCTGTGTCTGGGTGTGATTTATCTATAATATGTATGTATTTATAAATTATATAAGTATGTATATCAGTTGTCTGGTTACCATAACACAAGCTCTGCTTAGCTTGGGATCAGATAGCCGTGTGTGAGTTGTCCCAAGATATTTATTTATATTTATTTATTTATTTATTTACAATAAAGTATTTTATAAATTAAAATTAAAAACTGACTAACAATATTTACATAAATAAGTAAACCTATAAAGTTATCCGCGTTGCCGTCAATTAAAATGTGCCCAGAGACTGGCGGCATTGCCACGTTGGATGGTAATGCTTAGACTCCAGCCAAGGTATTGCCAGCCCTTGTTAAATCCTAGGGGCTTATAGTATATACCATCACGCCTGTATTCCCCGAAGGGTTAGGCAGAGGTGCACTAATGTACACCCACAGATCGCCGGTATATTTAGGTCCCATGTAATAGGGCGAGCCTATTGCCATTAACGGGGCACAAATCCAAACTCCGAGCTGCTACTGAGAATTTCATAGAAAAACCCAATAAAACTTTTTGCTCGACCTGGGAATCGAACTCAGGACCTCTAGCAGTCGCGCTTAGGACCACTAGGCTAATGAGGCAGTTCTTATATGTAACTTATTTACTAACAGTTAATATAGGTTCAAAGGCATCCCGTTTCATTTAGTTACAGTGAAATATAATTTGATACGCATACCGGTTTGATCGACCAGTAACATCGTGCTGCTAGGAAAACCAATAAAAACTGGAAAAACCAGTAAAGCCACAATTGACACGAAAAGTTAACTTTGACAGAATTTATACCAATTGCATAATCTATATAAATAAATACACTGTTTTAACACGGAAAATATTTTTTTTGTCTGTTTGGTCCGGTTAATTTGCTAAACAGCTGAACCGATTTTGATGGAACTCTTTCTGGCTGATAGCTTATGTTAAAAGGAGGAAGTAAGGCTAGTTTAATTGTAAAGATTTGGGGCTACCGCGCAATAAAAGTAAACCCTTATAAATACATAAAATCCATCCAACATAAATAAGAAAAAACTTGAAAAATCTCTCCATACAAAAATATTCAAGCCTAAGTTAGTAATATTCGACAACAAACCGTCGAGTGCGTCCAATTACTGTGAAATGGAATAAGAAAGAAAATCGTAAATGTTTACAACCAAGAAATGGGTACCTCGCCTTGCAAAAAATCTAAGGAGGCTGTGGAATAAGCAATTTAATTTTTAAGGGATTATCCACCTTCTGGCCCGAGGAAAATTGGTTTTGCCGCGGATCCATTCGGCCGAGCCCCGGTATTGTATGACCTCCGCATTCTCTAGAAAATAGCTTCGAGATTGCAACACGATATTATGTAGCTTATAAACGTAGCTACCTACAACTGAATATTGTATAGCGGACAGGAAAAACTTAACAATTTTGTAGCTTTTTATGTTATATAGTCATTGTCTTCGTAAAAGGAACATAAGTTTTGTTTTGACAAAACAAAATATGACACGTTATATTACTTTATAATATGACTAATTAAACAACACTAATTTTTGTTCGTGACTTCATCCGCATGGGTGCCAAGTATAACAATAAACTAGGCCTATGTCACTTGGCAATAGTGTGGCTTTCATTCAGTGAAAGAGTTTTTGTAATTGGATCAGTACTTTCAGAAATCAGCGCGTTCAACTATTTAGCTTTGTAATATTATTATTGACACATTATTACATCCTACTTCTTGAACTCATAGAAAAAGTATCACCATCATCACGATTTTTAATAGAAATGTTCAAATTTCTTTTTCAGATTACCATCTAATTAAAATTTTTCGATAAATGTAAGACAATAAAGGGACGAGTTAGAGAGCTTTAAAGCAGGGAACCACAAAGCAATGTTAACTTACTTCTGATAAATAACTAAGCTAAGCACCCACAATCTTTTAACAATAAAATTTATTACGTCAAACTAAATCAATATGGCAAATGTATTGCATTACTATTTAGCTATAATAGTTCAGCGTTCATTTAAAACTTATACTTATAATTAATATTAAAAATTATTAAAGCGATCACGAAAAAAGAAAGACGAATCGAGAATCTCCTGCTTTTTTGAAGTCGGTTCAAAATGGAAGACGTTCCATTATGGGCTGTAAAAACTAACTTAATAAACATACTTTAATAAAATAGGTACGTAAATACGTTTACTTAGATACCGATCACAAATTCAGTTACAACTGATTTTCACGTGAAATTATTGCTAATGTTTCATGCATACCTACCATTACAGCCTATACAGTATTACAATTCACTGACGAGCTCATTGCGTGATCTCGGCCTGCAGCTATTGTCGATACAATCACATCGAAAACTAGGGCCATGAAATCGTGATATCTTTGAATAACTGTGCAAACTAGGTTAGTTATGTTTTATTACTGGAAAACAAGGCCCTGTGGTTGGTTGTGGTGTTGCGCCCGCCTATCATTCCCATACAAGTACTAATGTGACTTTTTCAATTCATATTTAACCTTGTCAGAGGCCCTTGAGGCGGTTTAGAAACTCTGACACTAGGGTGTGTGAGGTCGTTAGACCTTACTACCCACACGATAAAGAAGAAGAATTCATACTCGTATGTACTTTCTAAGTTTATCTTAGACATCACAGGCTTCGGTGAAGGGAAACATGAGTATAAGTCTGAAATCGCCAATCCGCCTTGAGCAAGCTTGGTGATCAATGCTTGTGCCTTTTTTACACGAGAGCCTTTGCCTGCAATGGGATTAAAATAGGCTGGTATTAATATTTATCTATCTATACTAATATTATAACGAGGTAAGGTTTGTGAGGTTGTAGGGGGCAATCTCTGGATCTACTGAATCGATTTTTAAAATTATTTTACCCATAGAACGCCATGTTATTTGTGAATGCCATAGGCAATATACCATCACGCTACAACACACGGGGGCGGAGAATTAACCAAAAACCTAACTTAAGGCTGGGAAAATAAGCCACGCGGATGAAGTCGCGGGCAAAAGCTAGTTTATTATACGGGAAAATGTAATAATGTCAGGTTTTGCAAACGTTATTATTGTAACAATTACGTATGGGACGGATGGGAGATCGTTTACATAATCTAACTCGTTCGGCGTACAATATTCAGGCCGGGCAAATTGCATGGGTTCGGACGATATGTGGGGATCTGTTCCCCGGTAAATGGCTTGGGATTTTAAATTTTCAGCGTCATCAGATACTTGGGATTTGAGTGGGCCTGCAGTGTAATTTAGCCTTTTTATGCCGACCACGCTCTTGTCTTCTTGATTGGTTGGTCACTGTGTTTTTTTTTCATCAGATTTAAGTACCTACTGTTTGAATATTTGATCAGCTTTCAAAGTGTGAGGTACTATATAGTATCCAATCTTCTTAAACAGAGAAAACAACTAACTATACCTATCTACTCAAACTATCAAACTGTCAGGCTTCACGCAATGGTGTTTTTGACACGTCTTACTTTTTATCCTACTGCTATTGGTAAATGCGAAAGTTTGTGAGGGTGGATGAATGGATGATGAATGGAAATGTGGTTGCTACTTTTTCACGCTTGAACGGCAGAACGGAGTTTCCAAACATTTTGAACACGTATAGGTTTTGATCTAGCATAACATAATTATAATCCAGTTTTGTAATATCATGGCAGATAGTATTATAGAATTTTGGTTTAATTCTCGGTCTGCACATTCGAAATCGCGGGCAGAGCTAGTCAATAATTATGCTTTCCGCGAAGCCCTGAGATGGCCTTGACTAAATTGTTAGTTTGAATTGTAGCTAACCTCTGCCAGTCGAGGAAATTCTGTTAATAATACACATATACATACCATCACGCCTGTATTACCCGAAGGGTTAGGCTGAGGCGTACCAATGTACACCCACAGTTCGCCAGTATGTTTACGTCCCATGGAATAGAACGAAAGAAAGAAAGAAAAAGAAACACCAATTTTTTCTGTAAATAATACACATGTACATGTGTGTGTACATGTATTCCCCGAAGGGTTAGGCAGAGGTGTATCAATGTACACCCACAGTTCGCCTTTATGTTTTTAGGTCCCATATAATAGGGAGCGAGCCTATTGCCATTAAGCGGGCATAAACCCAAACTCCGAGCTACTTCTGAGAATATCATAGAAAAACCCAATAATACTTTTTGCTCGAACTGGGAATCGAACCCAGAAAGCATTTGTACAATTTCGTAAATGCTGTAGAAATTAGCGTAGAACTCTATAAGTAACATTGAACATAGCACGTGAATGTCGATTACTAAACATAGGCTTCCGGCGGACAGCGCTAAGGAAGGTCAATGCCATAATCTCGGCTCGAAGCTATAAGATTGGTTTCTATTGCTTTTCACCTAATACAATCAAACGCGTAATAATACTCTAAAAACTGTTGTGTTGCTTTTCACCTACTACAATATAACGTGTAATGGTACTCTAAACTATTCTGCTTCATTATATGAAGAAGAACTTTATTAAGTATCAAAGTGTGTATTAAAAATCGTTTAAAAAGCCGGCTAAGTTTGAGTGAGACTTGCACATGTTGGGATCCGTACCACCTAGCAAAATATCGTCGTTGCGACTTTAAGACCTCCTATGTGACACTTTTGTTCAAAACACTTTTTCACTCCAGTCAATTGTACATTTTGAAGCCCTATCGAATGCAGAAACTCTCATGTGGCTATGACGTTTTATTCGTAATTTATTTACAAATTACAAGATCTTCAATGTGCTTGCTCATCATAATTTGGTACTTAAAATGTCTTATGTGTCGTATGTACACATACGAGTTTTTAAGTGTATCATGCTCGTCGACTATATGCAATTTTTGGAATAAAATATCCTATGTGTAATTTACGCGGGTATTTTTTAATATTACTTTTGGTATCTTTAGACCGACAGGATCGAACAAGTGAACGAAAAGACGAGTGAAACAATATAATGTAATTATGCTATAAACATATTATGTTTATAGCATTAAAGTAATTATGCTATAAACATATTATGTTTATAGCATAATTATTTTTTGGCAGAACGTTTTTATGTCCGAATTTAAAATGGCAAAAACATCTGGCAAAGCACAAGAAAGTGTACTGTGCTTTCGTAGACTTGGAGAAGGCCTATGACAGTGTGTGGAGGGAAGAGCTATGGTCGACTCTATCCATGTATGGTGTGGACGGGCGTTTGATACGAGCACTGAAATCTTTATATAAAGATTCCAGTGCTTTTGTTAGGATAAATGGGGCATACACTGACTGGTTTTACATCTCAAGAGGTGTAAGACAGCGCTGTGTGGCTGTTCAACATATATATGGATAGTTGTTTGACATATTTGAGAGAGAGTGAGAGTGGATTAAGAATGAATGAGTTGCCTGTCAAATGCCTGTTATACGCAGATGATCAAGTTCTTCTTGCATCGTCGGCGGAGCAGTTCCATGCAAGACATGGTAACATTAATGAATAAAGCGTTTAAGAGAAAAGGAATGAACATAAATGTAAATAAGACGAAACTGATGGTTTTTTAAAGAGAAGAGGATTGTATCGGTATGTGATGTGAAAATAAATGATGTGAGTGTGGAGCAAGTGAATGAGTTGTATACCTGGGCAGTATGTTTAAAAGAGACGGTAAGATTGGTGCTGATGTGGAAAGGAGAGTAAATGCGGGAAATAAAGTGAATGGTGCTATACATGCGGTTGTAACCAACCAGTCGATGTCCAAAAAGGCTCGACTGGCTGTGCACAACGGCGTGCTGGTGTCTACACTTACGTATGGAAGTGAATGTTGGGTATGGCAAACGAGGCCTGAAGGTCTGATTAATGCTGTGGAGATGCGTTCCTTGCGAACTATGTGTGGTGTAACGTTGAACGATAGAGTGAGGAATGAAATTATACGACAACGTTGCAGTTTAAAAGAGGATGTAGTGACAAAGGTTGAAAAGAGTATGCTTAGATGGTTCGGTCATGTTGAGAGGATAAGTGAAAGGCGACTAACAAAAGGGATTGATATGGCAGATGTGAGTGGCAATGCCGGGAGGGGACGCCCTAGAAAGACCTACCTTGACCTTATCGGTGAGGTTCTTCAGAAAGGTCAGGTGCGCAGTACTCATATGAATGAGGACGAGGCAAAAGGAGTGTGTAAGGATCGTAGCAGGTGGCGGTCCGTGGTTTCTGCCTACCCCCATGGGAAAAAGGCGTGAGTTTATGTATGTATGTATGTATGTTAAAATAGCATACTTTTAAGATGGCAGAATTTTATTTGCATTACTACCTTTGGCATACTTATAATTTCGCATAATTTCGTTTAGTATAACTTTTATAAAGAGCGAGCGAAGCGAGCTCGAGACTTGGGGCACCCCGACTCGGACAGGTTAGGTTAGGTTAGTTGGCGGAGTCTAGAGAGCAAGCGAAGCGAGCGAACAGACCCCGCCATCCACTTCGTGGTTATTTCTTTTGTAAACCCTTGAGCCCCGGCTCCCCGATTATGCTTTTTAAGCCTCGAGGGCTCTGGATCTATCTCTAGGGACTTTGATACGAAATGTATGCCAAAAGACGATTCTGCCTGTGAACTTTCTGCGATATGATGGTTCTGCATTTTAATTATTATGGAAATGAAATTTATGCGAAATGAGGATTCTGCCATACAAATGAGTATTGGCACACATTTATGAGTTATAAATGTATGCCAAGTAAGTGATGTCAAATGACTTTCTGCGAAAAGAAGTTAATGCTGTCAGTTGTTATGCAAAATAAAATTATGACTTAAAAAGTTCTGCTATAAAAGCCGTTTTATTTAACGGTATTTTAGTTTAAAAGCACTGATGTGTAACTGACAGCGCAACCAAAACCTCTTAAGTGTCAAATAATTTTTTTTTTTTTTTTTTTTACTATGTTGTACTTTTTCTTTCCAACTTAAAATATCATATTAAAAAGCAGGCAGTCATGTGGCTGTCACCTGTATTTTTTGTTGTACTTAGTTTCATTATATTTTTTTCAGTAGACGGTTTTTATCGATTTTCTCGTAAAAGTAAATTTTACACATAAGAGGTCTTGAAATCGCAACGACGATATAGAAATAACACGTTCCTTGTAGGGGCACCCCAATCAAGCATCGTGTTTTTTCAGCGTTATAATTATTAACTACTTTTATTTTATTACTGTTTATTATAGTGATACACACTGAGTATTTCAAGTGTGTACTTTTTACGGTTCAATAGATATGGTCATGTGACAGAGGGACAGACATTATACCTATGTACGAACGGATGACCGAGCAACAGGGCTCCGTTTGGACCCCTAAAAAGGAAATTAGTGAGTTTCTTAGATAAAAAAGCTGACATCTTCCGCAAAAGCCCCTGCAGGTACGAACTTTCACGGCTTAAGGCATAACTGCATTTTTTTTCCAGCGAAATAATCACCATACATATCCATTAAATACATTCGGAAAGGACTAGTCAAACTAATACAATACAACATAATTATCACACCTCAAACCATGTCATTATAATAAGCATTCTGACACAAAGCGCTTTAGGGCAAACCGCAATTAAAGTAATCTCACTGCCAAGACACGTTCCAGATACATAGAGGTCATGAAGGTAGAAAAATAAAGCAATCAGTGCGCCATTTTTTATAAGACAAATTATTCTGATCGTTTGGAACAATAAGTGAGATGCCGCCTCCAAGTTTTTGTAGCTCTATGGTCAATGTACCACCGGGCGCGTGTGTACAATCACTGTAAAAACTAAATAGGAATACCACCTGTATTTATTTTTGATTGCCTAATTACGTTGTAGTACTATAACCGTTATTCATACATTCTTAAACTTCGCATACCGTACAACCACGTTCCATTTGTGACGTAGTTTTGATTAACAAAAAATAACACTAATCTCTAAGGAGACTTGCCAAGTACTCAGGAGATCGGTGCACAAGTGTGTATGTAAACACAGGTACACTTTCAATAGGTCCTCTTCCCTCACACTCATAGTCCGATAGGACGGAAATCCGACACGATCGGGAAGAGATTAGTCGCGGGACTAACGGCTTTATGTGCTCTTCGTAGTACGAGGGTGTCAGAACACCAATAACCAAACAACGGGCCTGCTACTGAGAGATTACTAAAGAGAATAGCAATAGCACTTTATGTTCGACTTTTTTTTTGGTGCGCGGTGGAAATCGTCATGGTCTTCCTCCGTCATGGGGGTAACAGAGGGGCATGCCGGAGTCTTGGCTAAAACCACCGAGGTACGGGTACGGGGTACGGGATTCGTATAAGCATTCACCGCTCCCTCGATAGGCCTCGATCCGCTGTACCTTATCGGATTCCTCCTCCCCGTGCAGCCATTCGTATAATTCGACCTGGATATCCAATCCAAGATCCTACACTCAGCAAAACACACCCACTAGACCGCTCAGAGACTAATTAGACAACGTAATCATTTCACGAAATTCATGAATCATTACCATTTAAATTATGCCATAATATTTAACCTATAGAATCTAATTTTCTGTTAATAATGCCGTGTTTATCAACTACAAAATGCTTTTAAAAAAGTGCCAATGCAGTTTAATATAATTTCTATCGAACAAACCGATTCAATTAGTAGTTGACTCAGTAAAACTCGTTGGACTTAATCGAATTGGTTCGGCGTTCTTCCAGATACTGATCATTACATTATGATGGCAAATTAGCTGAATAACGTAATAAAGCCGCAGGCATCGCCTTAGGAGTTGTTGTATTACAAACATAATAAAATAATATGAGCGTGACTGCGAACATTTTTATTATACAGTATGTAATTCAGTTTTACGATATTAGTATAGCCAGTGAGAAAGTTTATTTATCAACTAATAATATTATTATGTTGATGGAAGATGTTTTAGCTGTTTAGAAGTCTCTACTAGTGTCAAGCAATAACATACCATCACGCTTGTATAACCCTTCGGGTTAGGCAGAGGCACGCAGAGGTGTACCAATGTACACACACAGCTTACCGGTATGTTATAAGGTCCTATGTAATAGGTAGCGAGCATATTGCCATTAACCGGGTACAAATCCTAACTCCGAACTGCTACTATGTGTGAAGAGTCGCGTATATCATTCAAATTGTTCTACGGATACATATCTCAGTGTCCCCCTGAGATAATATCGAACCTGTGCCTTTGGAGTATTGTTATCTCCTCTAAAGCAAAGGTGTTGGATTGAACTGATGAAGTTCCTGTACCTACGTAGGTACTTACCAAGAAAACGGAAATTAAACTGTACAAATAAAATGTGAAAACAGAAGTTATAAGGTATTAAATGTACCTTTGTACTTCAAGTATTTACTGGTGTAACTCAATTTTTATAATAGAATAGTTTGATCAATTAGTTTTCTCCGTGACTGTCCAGATTGAATCTAATAGCTGTCTGTACTGTTACTTACATAAACCCAATTTGTTTGATAAATATTTGATGAAATTAAACTATTTTTATTGTTTCAATTTTCAACACTCTTGACTAGATTATTTAAATCTCAATTGTAAATAATGATACGCTAATTGACGTAGGTACAGGGAAATTCCAAATAACCAGTGTAGTTTTTAGATATCTACGTGGTTTAAAATAATAATACTATATTTGACTGAGATATCAGATAAAACATCTCGTTCGTTGATAAGATTGGTTTAGAAAACTGTGACGCGATAAAAATATGAAGATAGAAATATGTGTGGAGTAGGTCACCACTACCGAGGATGGTAAACAAATAAATACTTATATCTACCTGACTGCATTAGAATCGGAGTACCAGGTACCTACGAGTAAGGACAAGAATTGACTTAAGAATACGCAAAGTAAATTAATAAAATCCAAATTATATTACTTTATTGAAACCAATTGAATTAAATTAATAAAATAAAATAAATAAACAAAGGCATAAACAAAGTCACGGTCAGTTAAAAACATTATAAAATTATACTTGCAACAGATGTCGAAGAAAAACACTGTGCGTATTTACAAAAGGGTGTATTTTCAATAAAAGTTGGTTTTTCACGTTTAACTTGATGGAAAAGAAATTATTAAGCAAATTATTATTTATATAAAATTAGCGGTTACGATTAGGAAAAACTGTGGAAAAGTAAAGAAAAAGTATATTTTTACCAACTTCTGTCAAGGAAACAATAAAACTGTTACTTTATTGTAACTAATATCTATACTACCGAATTGAGAGACTGTAATGGTAGCTATACAAAAATAAATAAAATAAAATGACCGAGGACACTCTGCATTAGTCTAGCTTTCTTTCAGTGAAAGAAAGATTGTAATCAAACCAGTACTTTCAAAAATACCTAATTTCTTACAAACAAACAATTTAACGTCTTTATTATATAACATAAACCCACCTAGTTATTAAATCGTCAATGACATTGCCGATTGAAACTAAGGGAACATAGTTTGGCTCCAGTCCAAGGTTTCTGTCTGTAGTGACTCCACATCATGAGAAGATACACTTTGTATATATTACGTCTAATTTATACAAATCATTAACTTTGTCGTAAAAAAGAATACAGTACATTAACTGTTCTATTTTATAGTACACGAAATCATTACCCCTATCACGTAATGTGTTTAGTAAGATGTTTTTCGTTGGCCATTTGCTATAGAAAACTCGATAGTGAAACCACAGATTACAATACAGATACCCAATCCCATACAAAGAAATGTGACCTTCCTAAAACTGGCAATTCGACTGGCAATATTTTTTTCTCCATTTCCTCAATAGATGGCAGTACCGGCGACTCACTAATTGCCAGAAACAGTAGTTTTACAACGCCATCTAGGAGTCAACCTAAATAATAGGTGGAATCGAAACTAAGTGGCAATGATACTCTAGAGGGCGTTGCTTTTCTATAGATTCTCTGTTCTCTTCATTGCACCGCATCGTGAGTTCAAGGACAACAGTTTTATTTGTGTGAGTGAGCTATCAACTTTTCTCGCGTTTTTTACAATTCGAAGGTCACTTTCAGTTTGAATGTTGATCATCAATATGATTCGCGCAACGATTTGCGGCTACCTACGAAAGTTTGTGAGAATGGATGGATGTTTCTTACTCTTTCACGCTAAAAATACTGAACGGATTTGGATGTTTGGTACACGACTACTTTACAACCTGGATTTTTTTTACGATAGTTTTTATTCCGATTTTACGTTCCCGTGGGACAATTTTCGAGTTGTAGTGGGAAAGGGTGAAATCGCTGGAATAAGATATATTATTACATAATATTGATAGTAGGTACGCTGCCTGTATCGACACCACAGAAATATAAAATACAGGAGAAGTGCCAAGGGGGCGTGTCCGTGTCACGAGGTTTTGAGCGAAACGCTCGCAACTTGCCATAATGACCCTCTGTCGGCTCGGAACTCGTAGCGAACGCAAACGTAGTTGTCATAAAATTCAAGAATGCCGTGTTATGGAATGTTTTGTTGCAAAAACCGAAGCCAAATAAAAAACTTGGGTAACCATGGAATCTCTTACCATATATAAGTACAAGTATTACACTATATTTATCTCTAAAATTACGAAAAACAACAAAATCGTAAAATATTCCTTACTTTTACTACGTTATTTTTGCTCACAATTGACAAAGCGACCGTACTATTTTTGCAACAAATACATTGCTCCTTAACCACTACCTAATTTTGTAGTTACGTAACTAAACAAGCAATGTAAAAATCATAAAACGACAGTGTCGTAATTTTATTTATGCGTAGTACCGGCCCTAGGAACTCGCCGCCAGTCAGTGACGTGCCTGTACAGATCCACTAACGTAGATTATCGATAAGGTCGATAAGAGAATTATAGTTTATGCTTCAATTTCTCAACCGTTTTAACTCTGTTGGAAGACCGATGTGAAATAATGTTTTTATTTACATCGTACATACATTTTTAGTATTTTACATCGTAGTCGTAACCGCGTAACCAACGACCGTAAAGTAAGTTGATTAACTTTTCATTTTCATTTATTCATTTTCTTACGTATTATTTACAGTTTTAAATATTGATAATGTATATATTTTTTAATTATTTTATTTTCAGGGCCTCAAAAATATTATAGTACAATAATAAATTGAAAGAATCGACAACTTTTCGTTTTTGTCAATCACTAGCGTACATGTAAAATAGGTGTCTTTTGCCACAGTACAAAGAAATCTCTGTGTGAGTAAGTCGTACGGTGAATGGTAAATACACGTTGTGTTTGGGCAAATAAGGTTTATAATTGATTGTGTAGTACATCCTGATTTAAGATTGCGAGTGTGTGCGCGACTGCGTAACTTATTGCTGCATGTGTAGTAGTGACGAGTTGGAAGGGCAAAAGCGGAGACATAGGTTTTGATACATTTTCAACGATCATTTCACATCTCCTTCTTTATTATATCTGTGATCGACACCGTGCAATCGATTTGGAGTAAGTACTGTAGATGTAGCGTACCTACCATTGATTTTGGGTACCTACTGTCGATTCATTAACTCGTCGATGGAACGTTGTCGATACAGCAATGTTGTTAATGTAATGACTTTCGATATTATTAACTCGACCCCAAGGATATTATTTGTAATGTTCAAATTCGTATCTGTAACGTTACATTACATTACATTACAATATTTGAGAACAATTTAACTGAACAAAAATATGGGAGTATTTCTCAATATCTGGCAACCGTAAACGCACACAGATGCACGTGTCCGTACACGGCGCCACTTATCAGCCGCGCACACATTAATAAAAACTAGCTTCACTTTGTTGTTCGCGCATGTTCTATCTGCCTAGTTCTTTGATCTGAGTTGTAAGTAATATGTTTATAAAAAAATTAAATAAGTAAACATAAATGAAGTAACTAAACGTAAATTAATAACAATAGTTGCTACCCTTACGCTTATTGTAAAAATTGAGTAAAACGCCATCTATTGCAAATAGCTCTAAACTAAATGGGTAACAGATAGCTGCATCTAACGACTTTATCATTCTATGGGTTCGAATCACGTTCGAATGGAAGTTAAAATTTTCAGTTTTTTTTTTGCCGAAATTACGTGATTTATGAATGTAAATAGATAAATCAGCCTTGAGCAATGAAGTTTTAATATTTACTAATCTTACTTTAGCCAAAATCTGCCGTTTAACGCAATTTAGTGGTTGTAAATTTTGTTAGAGTAACCTATACTGCCATCTATGATTTTTTTTCAAGACTAATTATAATTCGTTCCCGTTGAGACCCCGTGGTGAAACGATAAACATGTCTTTACTTTCATTAATGTTTTTGTTAGGCAAGAGTGCAAGTATTGAGAGTTTCACGCGTAGTGGATAGGTATGAAATGATTTGGATCGAATTCTAGGTTATGTAGGGCTGCCATTCGTTCGGGATTTTCCGGATTTGTCTTAGTTTAGAGGGCCTGTAGAAGTCGTCCGGTCCGAACGGACGTTTTCCAAAAATGTCCCTTGTAACCCAGTTGATAGTTATTGTATCATGGCGGATCTTGATTTATAAAACGATAAGCAATTAATAAAAATGTAAAAGGAATCTGAAGTCCTGGAATCAACCTCAATTTCAGCCAAATATCCGGGGATTTTAAAGTTTTCATATGGCGTCGGCAATCTAGGTAATGGTAGTCTTAGGCGAGATCAATGTATTAGAAAAGAGCAAATACTTAGGTATGTTTATCAATATATCAAATTGGAATAATATATTTTCCAGACGGTGTTGTTTTGTGCGGGATTAGATCTATTTTAAAAAGAACGTGAGTGTTTAAATATATTTAGAATTGTGCTAAACGACACACATTAAACATCCAGGTGACCTAGTAACTATTTGTGACAAGATTAGAAAGTGTTTGTAAAAAATATTAATAATAGTATTTTTAACAGTACCTAATGCTAGAGCTCCTTGTGAAGGAGCTCGTACAGGGTAGTACTAACACCAAACCTATTTCTGCCGCAAAACAGCGTTGCTGTGTTCCGGTCTGAAGGGCAAGGGTGCCGGTGAAATTACAGGTACGTGAGACATTTCAACTTTGTCTCTGGGATAGCAACGCATTTACAAGGACTTTAATATTGCAGATGTCTTTAGACAGAGGTACTTAATATCAGGTGGGCCGCCAGCTTCTTTGCCATTCAACGATGGTAAAAAAAATATACTCATGTCGAAAGTTTCATACTTAAAATCAGTTACATTTTAGCTTGTCACGGAAATCTCGGGACAGCAAGGCCTACCCCTGGGGACTACTATGTGGCGACATACAACACGATCTTCAAAAGAATACCCATGTGTATCGCGACATGATAAAACACATAAACAGTAGAACGGGTCTATGCCCCCGGGTTCCGAAGGAATTTCATATTTATTGGGTTCTTCTGCCCGCGATTTCGTCAGGTTTCGTCGTTTTTTCACCCGCGGTAAGTTACGTCTTTGGCTTACTGCTCAGCTTCCGTAGGTAGTAGCGTGATGTTATATAGCTTATATTATTCCTTATTAATTTGGCTATCATTTATAAAAAGATTTATTTCAATCCGAATGGATAGGATATAGGTTATCGCGTTTAACCTAACAAAGAAAAAAATCTCTTTAGCTTTATTATAATAGATAGTATGGATTCAACATCCAACCGGTAATGTTATTGGTATGTATTCTGTATCTACTTTCTACGTTGTTGTTAGTACATTGGCTCTGACTTCAAAATAAACTAAAATACTGCAGAACCATAGGTTTGTAAATCAAACAGAACAAACGTACTGGCTTTTCAAACAATTCAGCTGTTAGAATATTTTCAGGTTACCTATTTTCAGTATTATTTCTAGCCTGGATGTATCTAGAAAATATAATACCTTTGGCACGAAGACTACAACACTTTCGAAATTCGAATGTTAGTAAATTCTCTTTGGCTTTGAACTTTTTCTTTTTAAATAGATGTAGGTATGAGCCGGATCTGGTTGGAAAATTTAAATAACGTCCGGACTGTTTGAATGATACAGGCTCTCATTGATCGTTAGCCAAGTATTTAGTGCACTTCAAATATTGTAGACTTTTCTCAAGAGCTCGTGTAGAGATCAAATCTGGATAAATAGAATACCAATATTATATAGAATTGAATTCTTTACATGGATAAACAGATGATTAGAAGGAGGCTTTTAAGCAAAGTGTGGCTTTGTAAAACTTAGCTTATTCACACACTCACCAGGATTCAACGCGACGCGCACTTAAGGTAGCGATACGATAATGCAGCCTATTATAGTTCCACTGCAGAACAAAATTCCCTTTCTTACAGAGAAGGGGCGACCATTGCACCACGTTTCTCAAGGCGGATTGACGATTTCAGACTTAGGTATATAAATTATAACTCCAGGTTTCCTCACGATATTTTTCTTAACAGTGATGTCCAAGATGAAATTAGAAAGTACATAATGTGAAATAGAGAAAAAGTCACAGAGGCTGCCCGTACCCTTAACTATCACGAAATATTGCGATACAATTTAGGACTTTATACACTACAGAAAAAGGAACACTAGGTCTAGATGTGAGCTGACCCATACTATTCTAATAGAAGCGCAAATGATGATGAAAAAGCATTTCAGTTTTGAAGTTTCTACTTCGTAAGGCGCGAAACACACGATGGGGCGGGCCGGCCTGGTCAATTTGACCGCGAACGATAGTGCAAAGGGAATCCTATACTACCAACGCACATAGAGGGCAAAAAGACCGCTGGTGCCCGGCGGGTACTGGCTGCGCGGCATATCTGTGAGGTATATTCGCGGTGAGGGCAGCCGCGGGCATCGACGGTCAGAAGCGGTCTTTATTGCTTCGCCCCGTCTTTTGCAAAGCGCGTAAAGCAATACCAAGACGATGCATTACGAAGTCCCACGATGTGTAACGATGAGCTAACATTACAAGTTCGGTGACATCTCACTCCCTTACCGCAATTCGGCCATTGTTACCGCACCTTGCGGTTTGTACTGAAGTAATATTAAGTATGTGTTTATCGTGTGAGAATATTATGTATTGTATTGTAACGTGACTTGCTTTTGTGTTGAATTGAAAAGGAAATAAATAGTGCAGCACGGCGATTGTGGGCGCGGCAGCGCCGCACGAATTTATCGCACGAGTGTATTATGGTAAAATTATAATTTGAATCGGCTGTTCAGGACACCACCATCTTTTAAAAGGACCCAGTGGCGATAGTTACAAATTCAAATAAATAAATAAAATTGTGATGTCAGTTTGTAATGACAAAACAACAGCTTTTTATGAAATGTCAATAAATGTTTAACAATAAGAAAGCAATTTCTTTTATATTTGTTTGTCTGTTAGTTTTTTCCGGTTAATCTCCTAAACCGCTACACCGATTTTGGCGGAACTTTCACTGGCAGACAGCTGATGTTTTAAAGAGTAACTTACGAGTATGGTATTTTTATTTTAGAGTAGAATTAGGGATCCATGCAAGAAAACTATTTATGTTAAGCCTCTTTTTACACCCTATTAATTCATTCTTTAGACAATTGCAACTAAGCTTTAGTATTCCAAGAACTACTAACTAACCACCGACCTGTTTCCGTCGCAAATTACAGGGTCATTTAAATACTTAGCAGTTTCCCTGAGTCGCGAAATTACGCTGGACATATTTGATGAGTTAAGTGTGTCTAATGGAATCTGCATCATGGCTGATTGTAAGCGCAATTATGCTGATCATATTACCGTTAAGTGGGTTTATTTATGATACTTGATATAGCTGTTTTGTATTACATTATATTCATATACTAAGAATAGTTTGAATCAGTCATTGACTGTGCTATATTAATTAGAAACAGTGATCTTTTTTGAAGTAGTTTACTGCTAATTAAGAGCCTCTGTTTTACGAGAGTTTTTCTTTGAAGCTGCTTGTTTTTAATCGACTTCATTTACAAATACTTATAGTAATTTTATGGTAAAAAATAGTTTGCCGGTACGTTAAGGCTCCATGTAATTGGGGGCGAGTTTGCCATTAACCAGGCACAAACCCTAATTCCGAGCTGCTACTGAGAATTTCATAGAAAACCCCAATAACACTTTGCTCGATCTGTGAATTGAACTTAAGACTTCTAGCGTAGCAGTCGCGCTTAGGACCACTAGGCTAAAGAGGCAGATAAAACAGCTTGATTTTTTAAAATAGTTTTGAATTAGTATTTAGTTGTGGGTACAAGCATAGGTACAAGTACTATTTTACGATCAATACGTATCCTGCAATCTGCAAAGGAACTTGACATACTATTTTCCGGTTCACACTCTTTACATCGGCCGTCAGTATATTGTATGTTCTTTATTGTTTAATTTCGTAATTCCGCCTATCTACATTATTATGGTTTTCACTATGCAATCCGTAAACTATGAGTTCTAGAGCGTGTTTCCCACGACCTGATGTTTTGTATCTGTTGTGTCAACATAATCGCGCTAAACTCTATTCTCTAGCGTGTTGTCATATTCCTCATTGTTGATCACGTTTACTGTTTCAGTCGGAGAGCAATCGTGATGGTAGATCTCGTCATTATCCAATACTTGTACGTAGGTAGGGGTACTAAAATAGTTTCTATGTTTTGTATAAGAAGAAGAGCTCTTTGTAAAGGAGCTGGTTCGGCGGAGTACTACCACCATACCTATTTCTGCCGCAAAGCAGCGTTGCTGTGTTCCGATTTGAAGGAAATTGGTTTCGGTGTAATTACCGGCACGTAAGACATTACCTACAACTTTTTTCTGGGATGGCAAGGCCTCTGGTATTACAGATGTCGATAGGCAGCAGCGATCACTTATCATCAAGTGGGCCGTCGGCTTGTTTGCTATATAGCTAGGATGAAATTAAAAGTGAGGATTGAAGATGACTTTAATCAAATTTGAATGATGGGACACTTAAAACTTTATACTCTTTGTTCCCTTATAAGTAGAACTTATAGTAGACGGTACTTATTTACTTTTGAGTGTCATAGCTAAAAAGTTTTCTTATTAAGAGGGAACTACCTTCGTTTGACTCGTGTCAGGCCAAATTATAACAATATTTTCGATATATGAGTAGGTTACTAGGTACATCATTATTGTATGAACATTATATAGGTTCTAACCTACTCATTTTCTAATGACGAAAGCGAAAAATTTGACGACATTGCTAATGGCACTAATGAGCGCAACAAAATACAAATCTGTCATAACGTTAATGAGTTTAGATTCGCAAAAACGATAATGCGGGATTTAATTAGTGTTTTTTTGTGACTGTGTATACAGAATTATCACAGTAAAATGAACAGTATCGAATTGTTTTAGGAGATAAGTACCAGGGAGGTCAATTTTTGGATAAACAGAATCCAATTATTATTTGACCTGGGGTACAATCGATTTATTTTGAGTTGAACTTTTTTTTATGTCATTTGATGGCATAGAAATGTCTGGTTCGTGGTGGCGTAAGAAAATAATATTTGGAAGGACATGGGGGAGGCCTTTGACTATCTTGATCATCATCATCATTTTAGGCGATATACTAAAAATAATTGGAAAAGAAACAAGCAGACGACTTACCTGATTACGTGGTCACCGCTGCCTATAGGCATCTGCAATATCAGAGGCCTTGCAAATGCGATGCCATTCCAGATACAAAGACAAAGTTAACATTTCTCATGTGCCTGTAATCACAGGCACCCATACTATTCTAACCGGAACACAGCAACGCTGCTGTTTTGCTGTAGAAATAGGTATGGTGTCAATCGCCGGATGAGC
The DNA here is from genome assembly GCA_932526535.1 of Caradrina clavipalpis. Lineage (NCBI taxonomy): Eukaryota > Metazoa > Arthropoda > Insecta > Lepidoptera > Noctuidae > Caradrina > Caradrina clavipalpis. The sequence continues at coordinate 8,482,659 of OW052103.1, forward strand.
TCCTTTACAAAGAGCACTACTACAAAGAACGTGATGTCTTTCAACAAAAATAAAATACACCATCAGTATTTTTTTATGTGATTGGATGCCAAACAGACTGACGGTGACGGCCCACCTGAAGTGAAGGCCAAGTTTCTTAATTATAAACGTGTAAAATCTACTCGCAATCCCGTTTCAGCAACACTCGATGCCAAGAACTTGTCAAAATGTAGGTAAATCAGAGGTATTTTTGACAGATTGTGGCAGATTTGAATTTGAAAATACGGGATTGGTCTTCCGATGTTAAGTGGTCACCGCCGCCTATATCTAGATGCCTGAAATACTAGACGCATAACTGAAATATCTCATGGGCTGAAATTATACCCAAAATATATGAAAGAAGAATAGTAGGCTTACTAAGTACGTATATACATATCACTTGATACACTGTTCCGTGTTCGTGCTATATTACCGACAAGCCCTCAATTTTTAACCAAACCAGTGTGGCTAAGATAATATTCCAATTTTTAGAAGAAACCGAATTTTCATATTCGGCTATTCCAAAACAGAGTGGCCTCTATACAAACATTATAAAGCTAAAGAGTTTGTTTGCTTTTTGTTTGAAAGCGCTTATCTCCGAAACTACTAGTCCAATTTTAAAAATCTTTTCGCTAATAGGAAGCTTCATTATCCTTAAGTGCAATAGACTAATTTTATAATAATAAAAATAGCGTCCCGTAAAAAAAACACATGGCCTAAATCGCAGGCAAAAGCTAGTATTATTATAACTGTATATACGGACCGGCCAGTTTGATACAAATAGGCTGAGAATCGATCATTCAATCTGTATCGGACAATTGATGGAGATTGAAGAGATTACCTATCTGTAGCAGTTTGTATTACTTCAGTTCGGTACTTTGAAACTGACTCATATATACACGGCCTCAAGGTTTTTTATCGTGAGATTTTTTTACCAATTAGAGTCGAAAATTGCCGAATACTTTGTATGAGAAAAAATAATAAAGATTTGTTTTGTTACTTTATGACAATAGGAACATACAATAATACTTACTTAATTGTGTTTGATGGATTTAATTATACATACTCAGGTATCTTATTAACGACGTGGGGTGACGATAAAAGTGTTCCTAATGATTAATTTAAAAATGTGTGTTCTTACTAATTAACGAGCAGTAATTTATTTATGATCAATTAGCTAATGGTTCTCTACCCTACGTACCTGTTAATAATGTCGTATTTTAATTGAACAAATTTTCTAGAAACCGAAAACATATCTTCTAAAACCTAAAAGCTAAAGTCAATAACATTGATAGATAATAAAGATAATTATGATGACTGTTGACATCAAGACGAAAAAAAGATTCACGAAGACTAAGAATTAAATAAAGAGAAGTTAACAGTATCCATGATAAATAATTATAATTATTATAAATGCAAAAATAACTCTGTCTGTCTGATTGATACGCTTTCACGACTACACCACTGGACCGTTTTTGGAAATGTTTAGTAAGGGGTAAACTAGAACCCCAAGAGATTATGTCTTTCTCCGTGATTACCGACATTCGACATGTCACTACCAGAACCCCTGACTGCCCCGTTGGTCTCGTGGTCGCAAGGGCGACTGCTGAGCAAGGGGTCCCGGGTTCCATTCCCAGGTCGGGCAAAAAGTGTTATTGGGTTTTTCCATTAGGAATATCTCAGTAGCAGCCCGGAGTTTGAAAGTTGGTGGTGTGACACCCCCGTGCCTCGGAAAGCACGTAAAGCCGTTGGTCCTGCGCCTGATCTCTCTCCGGTCGTGTCGGATTGCCGTCCCATCGGGCTATGAGAGTTAGGGAAGAGGGAGTGCACCTGTGTTTGCGCACACACTTGTGCACTATAATATCTCCTGCGTACGTGGCTAGTTGGTATTAAGGTTAGCCGCCGTGGCCGGAATCGGCCTGGAGAATTACACCAAAACCTAGTGCTCATTATAAGTAGACTAGCCTCTAGCCTAGACTTTGTCCTCGTGGAAGTCAAATTCATAAAACATGTCCTATGACACACGGCAATAGTGCAGCTTTCTATCAGTGAAAGGACTTTTTTAATCGGACCAAAACTTCCTCTTACAAAATAACTAATATGCCTTTTTAAAATATTAGTATAGATCTCTATACATAGTATATAACACAAAGTCGCTTTCCGCCGCCGCTGTCTGTCTTGCTAAACTCATATATCTTTTAAACTACGCAACGGATTTAAATGCGGTTTTCATTAATAGTTAGGGCGATTACAGACGAAGGTTTTTATATGTATAACATAACGCTAAGACCAACAGGACCGGAGCAGTAACCGAAGACGTAACTGAACGTGAGTGACATCATGAGGTGTGGATAATAAAAGTTGTATAACTTGCATTTAATACATAGATATATTTATGAATAAAAAAAACCATAATGAAAGATCCATTATAGGACATAACTTATATCTAATGTGTTCCGCATTCATTGCCAGCAAAAACAGCATCTTTTAAAAACGAAACATGTAAAAAATGGCGATGCTGACAAAGCAAAATATATTGTATACATTAATTTTAATAATGAAGCTATATTTTTCCACGTTAAACATTTTGTTTATGTAGCTATTACGTCTGCATGTTTTGGTCAATACCTATAAATCTGATTGATGATGTATTTACCACTCTAAATACTCTTGCATAAGGATCTAGAAGAATACAGGTAAAGAAATTAGAATATTATCATTTAATGTGAGCAAGAAGATATTAGGCGTACCGAAAAAGCATTGTTGCAATGTTCAACTGCGTTGATAGCCTCGTGGTTCTAAGCGTTACTGCTACGCCAGAGGTCTTGGGTTCGATTCCCAGGTCGAGCAAAGGGTTATTAGGATTTTCTATGAAATTCTCTGTAGCAACTCGGAGTTAGGATTTGTGCCCCGTCAATGGCAATAGGAAGCCCGCCCTCTATTACATGGGACCTAAACATACTGGCGAACTTTGAGTGTACATTTGTACATCTCTGCCAAATCCTTCGGGGAATACAGGCGTGATGGTATATTATGTAAAATTCCTACTTTAAAACGCTAGACTTAACATTATTAATGACAATAATATTATAATTGAAGAGCCTACTGAAGAAGTAGATATTATTACTGTATACGCTTCAGAAGAAATTGCCATACCTACGCATTATAATGAGGAGGGTCACGAATAACTTGACAAAAGCTACCGGTTCCGATAATTTATTCCCAAATTTCTGAGAACAGCACTTACGCAACGTTAATAGGAATTTGATTATAAATCTCAATGTTATAATCATGATCTTACATAATATATACCATTTGAATTGATGAAGAATAAAAAAAGAAGACTATATTTTTCACGTCGCTACATCGCTATAGACTTTACATTAGAATTTGTTAAATGGCAATGCCATATTTATTTTGATCAAAAGACAAAAGAAAATCAAAAAAAGTATGTATTTATCAACCTTGGCATATTTTTTCCGATGTTTAAGCTCTAACTTTTTACATCCATTTGACTAATGATTTATTTTGACGTTAAATAACGGTAGACGCAACATTGCATAGTATTAATTTTCCAATAGGTACCTACAATCTGAAAGGTGAGCAACTTAATACCTAGTGCCTTTTCGAAGACACAGGTTGACCTCGTCAAAATATATGTGTGTCATATTCATTCAAAATTATTCAAATAACCACCACGCAAAAAGAGAATTCGCTAGAGGCGGAATTTATTAAATCAATATAGACATATTTTTTACTCAACATCTTTTCATCTTTAATACCTATCAGCAATTTAGAAATAGGTGTAGATATACCTACCTAACAATTCTTACAAAACATTAATAGAATTTTGCGAACCAAAGAAATCAATATATTACTCAAAGCTTTGTTGATGGAATGGATGGGCAAAAAATAATGGACCAATCTATTATGATGTGTTGTTTGCTTATTTAACATTTTGTTTTGGTATGTTGGAAATAGACAGTGAATCTTAAACCACAATAGGTGGGGGGTAGGGGAGCCAGTGCCAGAGTTACGGAGTTTTTTCGAAAGAGTCACCGCGACCCTGGAACGCAAAGGGCATTAGAAAGAACACGGATGGGTTTTACTCAGTAAGAGTCTGAAGCTCCCTTCCGCTCCGCCCGGGGCGGAAAAAAGGCATTTGATGATTTCCCACCCTCGCAATAAAATAACAAGGTACCACCAGCGATTGTCGCTTGTAGAAATTAGAGTTTAAAAAAACATTGAGACCAGTAAAAATATACAGAATAAGGATCGATTCCTAGTCAAATCATGATATAATTTTTCACAATAAGTTACTTACACAGTCATTACAAACCAGGGCATAATGAAACCAGTGATATCTTTAAACAAAAGCTCGACACGCGATGTGATCGTTCATAGCTAGTTTACTACATGAACAATACATGCCGCTCATTAAGCTCATTTATTGTATTTCAGATAATGTTTAATAGTACTTCGATCGAAGCTATAAAAGGTAAGTTCATTTACATTTCCGAATCTGTATCAATATTTAGTCGCTTCTAGTCTAGATCATTGAATATTTCTTCAGTAACTTCTCGTTCTTCTTCATCGGTAAAGGAAAACATCGTAAGAAAATCTGGATTTATAACTTTTCACTTTTATATCATTGGATGGCAAACAAGCCGACGTCCTACTTGATGTTGAGTGGTCACCGGCTGGCTAAAGACATCTGCAATACCAGAGGCTTTGCAAATAAGCCATTCCAGAGACAAAGCTAGAATGTCTCATGTGTGTTTATGTGTAATGAACATAAATCTGAAATCGCCAATCTGCTTTGAGCAAGCATGGTGATCAATGCTTATGCCTACTCTGAGAAGAGGCCTTTACCCTGCAGTGGGACAATAACAGACTAGTTATTATAACTTCTTCATTCTAATTGTTGTTATAACTAGTCAAACATGATAAAAAAAAACATCGCTTACTTTATTAGGTTTGTTTTTAGTACCTACCTAATTGGGAAACCGGTTTCCACAGCATACATTCGTTATCGTAATAATAACGTTTTGTTACAGTAATATCTGCTTGTAAAACTGAAAAGTAACTATATTGTCTTGTTGAATTTTATATCTTGTTTGTTGTGCGGCTTCTAAGTTCTTAATTTGATTTATGAATGTGTCACCACGCTTGAACTGCGCTAGTAGATCAGTGGGCGTCTGCATATGTGGTCCTACAATCGCTGTCATTGGAAATACATTCTCAATTTGTTGTCATTTGTTTTACTACCGTCTCCTTATAATTATGTAATTGTCACTTTTCATTTGTTTTAAACACTTATCGTCGGCATTTTTTTACGATGCTTTTTGGTTTGCTAATTTTTTGACTGCTATTTAAATAATTCAGGATAATAAATTACAATGTAAATTAAATCACAAATTATGTCACCGGCTGCATACAATAACCACGTGCATGTACTTACAGATTAATTATACAGTCGTAAATATAATTATGTCCATATTTTTATAAATATTTATGTAATACAGTCTGTCGTCACGTGCGGTTTCACGTAAAAAAATAAAATAAATAAGTTACCTATCTCCTTCAATTTCACTGTATCTCTTAGTTGACGTATCGAAACGTTTGATCATGAATGAAACTGGCGTTAAAAATAATGAAAAGCACAGGTAAGCAATAACAATTTGTTTATAAATAAAGGTTTCACTGTCGATATCAGTCAGTTGCGCAGTGCTCACAAATGTGAGACGAGCGGCGCGGACCGGCACAGAGGTGGCTAGGCTACGACCGCGCAGCACAGAAGGCGCGGCGACACTGACGACGTATCGTATCGACCTCCCGCCATCACAATGAATGGTGAGCCAGCACCGCAGTCTGCCGCTGCAAGCTCATTACTGCACTGCAGCTTTATTTCTGGCAACCACCCCGATACTTAACAACGCAAACATACAATTCTTTGCAAAAATGTGCCAACAACAGTTCGTGACATGCGAAATTCCGAGCCACTGACCCGGTTCCTAAGACCGCGTTGAAGAATTCTGCGGTTACATTCATCACCCGCTTTTACATTTTCTCTATACTTAATATTTTGTTTAAAATTCTGAGAGACGGTTTGTCTACGCATGCGTGAGTCAGAGGGCTACCCGTCTGCCGTGTATCTTGCTTGTATCAGCTGATTAAATGACCTTGATCCCACATTTTGGTCCAGTTATTTATTTGTTATCTTTTGGAGTGAACAGAAAATGGATTCCTTTTTTAGGGTTGCGATTACGTAAATTACCGATAATTTCATAGACCCCGGACATTTGGGTGAAATTCTGATGCTTTTCCCGGACATCTCTGAGAACAATGTCTGTTATTTTTACAATTAAACCATCATTTATATTTTTATTTATTGCTTATATCATTCTGTCACACAGACACTATTTAAAATCCCCTTCAGGACGACCCTCAAACGCCCTTTAAACTATAACAAATCTGGGAAATCCCGGACGGTTGTAGCTCTATCTTCATCCATACCGTTATCTGCGTAACCCTATCTCTGGTTAGAACAATGCTGTGAATTGTTGACCTTTGAGAGTTTACTCATGAAGGCATAATGAGCAGAAACCTTTCAAGGTTGTCGTGTTAGGTCGCCGGGATCCCACGAGTAAAGGTACGGATAAAATTATCTGATGAACGGTAAGATATTTGAAATAATTGGTTGGTATACTTAACCTTTTTTTTTTTTTTTAAAGACGGGATATCATCAAATAACTTCCCCCGCCCTGGGCGGGGCGGGAGGGAGTGTCAGACTTTTACTGACTAAAACCCGCCTATGTTCCTTCATGTGCCCTTTGCGTTCCGGGGGCGCGGTATCTCTTTCGAACAACCCGCAGCCCCGGCTGGTATACTTAACCTGGAATTCAACATTGAAATCCGTGTGTAGAGAATATAGCAGTTGCATATTACATTGTTTGTTTTTAAGAGGTATAATCTCTGGAAATACCGGTCCAAATACAAAAATGATTTCACTGATAGAAAGCTACACCAAGTGTGAAAGGATATCTTTTGTGGTATGTAAGTCCACATACCTTCCATAAAATATATCCTTCTCTGTTGAAGTCCCGGTTAAAAGCTACTGAACAATATAAACGAGTAATTAAATTAGATACGTTTTACTCAATATTTAAATTAGGACCTATGTATGCACGTCAAAAAAAAGGAACATGAGTAGAAACAGCAGAAACTTATGACCAGTACCATCTTTCTATTTACGTAAGATAAGTACCTGTGTTATTGATATAGACACGTAGATACTGACCCGTGAAGCCATACAAGTACTAAATCCAATAAAAGTGAATGCACAAGAGCTACTACAAACTTTTCCTTTTCTTCTATTCGTCCTCCGAGGTAAGTTGGATACAGTTATGAAGAAACAGCTCCTGCCCGCGACTTTCTCCGTGTCAAATTTGATATGAGTATTATGCCATAGGAACAGTACATTTATTCGGGATAAAAAGTAACATATTCCACACTTCAATTTGTCTCAGTGCCAAATTTCATCCAGATCTATTCAGCCGTTTAAGCGTGAAAGAGCAACAAACATTCATCCATCCTCACAAACGTTCGCATTTACAATATTAGTTGGATTACTAGGATAGTAGGATTCTAGAATAGATCCGTTAACCCACTCAACAACGAGCTATGCAAGAAACTTCAGTATAACGCTTTTAATTTCAATCGGTTTATTAACATAATTTTCTGCCATTCTATAAGAAATCGCTTGCAAGATACTCATTCCACAAGACTGTGATATACAAACATCCGTAATTGCATATCACAAGAAGCTTTGTTCAATTAACTTCATAAGCCACTCATTGATTGCACACGTCTCACAACAAAGTGCAAATACATTGCTTACATTAACTCAGCACAGACAAGAATGCTAATAGCAAACCGGCAATGAAAATCAAAGTCATGGCTAGCTAGCTAACAGTGCAGTAGTGTCAGTTACTACGTGATCGCACTGTCAATGAAAACGAGGCACAATCGGATTTGCAGACCATCGATATAAAACGTTTCCTGTTATCGATGAACGAATCGATTTAATGGTGAATGGGTTGGTAGATAAAATCGGCTGTTTAAATCATTATTTAAATGATGAATTATTATCTGTTTACGGTTCAAAACTATGAAAGGAATCGATTGATATGTAGACGTAAGACGATGTAAGACGAATATAATGAAAGAGATTTTTGTAATCTTAATTACTAACGAAGAATTTAAAGATAAGCAAAGTCACAGACCAGAATTATAATTAAGGAGATAATAATAGAAGGTCAAAAAGTTCTCATTAGTCGATGCCTATGACCTTCTATTGTTATAAAACGCCTTTTAAGTGGAAGAACATTAAGTCAAAATATAACCCACAAAAGCAATGTTTTAAAACACCGGCACTATTATTCTGTCTAGACGATCATCGAAAATAGCCAAAACTTAATATATAGGTGGCTAATAGGTTTCTCATAAGTAATTCAAATACGCTCTAAAAATATCTGAAATTCATGCGTGTGAGTAAGCCTAATAACTCATACATACTAGAACTTTACTTAAGTAAATTCCATATATTTTTGGAACCATAACAATTACATGGCAAGTACCTATACATACAGGGTGTCTGGTGGCAGATTTATGTTTTTGAAAGCTAATAAAAGAAAAACTTATGAACTTATGGTTTTATTAACTAATTCAGTAAATACATGAATAATGCGGATTTTACTTTTTTAAAATTACTTCAACCAAATGATGTCCATTTAGACGTACACACTGTTTAAAACGGTCCATCGTATTACGGGCTACGCGCTGCAATAACCTCGGCTGGATTTGCTTAATTGCATTGCGGATATTTTCCTTGAACTGCACAATAGACAGAGGATTATTAGCATACATTTTGCTTTTGAGTTAGCTCCCATAAAAAAGTCCATTCGAGTTTAATCTGGTGACCTTAGTGGCCACGGGATGTCTCCAAAGCGGTTCATCAATTTATGCGAAAAATGTAAAGGAAGTAAAGGGATAGACGTCCTGGCTGTATGCGGAGTCGCCCTATCTTGCTGAAACCACGTGTGCGTCGAGTAGGATGGATGTGCTCGCAAATTTGGTAAAAAATATTCAGTAATCATGAGTCCATAGCTTTCACTGTAGACATTTAAAGCATGGCCCCGAAAATTTCCAAAAAAAAGAGAAATCTGGAACATTTTCGTTTTCGTTTGTGGAGCTTGATGCTCTGCTGGGTCCCAGCTGAGGCTTGTTTAAAGCAGAATATGTCTGGCGGAACCTTTGCATCCACGATTTAATCAAATTAACACTTAATCTGTCGCTTAATCGCCGGATATTGTAGTGGGAACAAAAATGTCAGCGCGCAGTCACGTTAGAATCACCACTCTTAAAAAACGACTCAATAGCGTATGCACGTTGCTGCCCCGACCAGTCCGGTATTGTGACTAACAAATCCGCATTCATGGAGCGTCGAATGACACCAGTCTCCCTCTGCACCGTTAACAGCTTTTTTAGATATACCCTTTCAAAAACATAAATCTGCCACCAGACACCCTGTACCTATAGCTTTGAACTTAATTTACCTCCTCGTTAATGGTTGAAAGAAACTCGTGGAATTCAATTCAATTAAATAATTAATGCTAATGACTCATGCAGTGGAGTATTTCTCAAGTGGAGAACAGTAGAGTTCACACGCGGGGTAAGCCGGAGTGTAAGCTCAATAAGTGTAGGAGGACTGGACTTCGTTCGGCTGATATGATGATGATAGTTCGTCGACTTATCAGTTGTTTTTATCGTCTTCCCATCGTCATCATATCAGCCGAAAGACGTCAACTGCTGGACATAGGCCTTCCCTACAAAGAGCCACGAAGATCGGTCTTACGCTGCCCGCATCTAGCAATTTCCCAAGACCTTTACCTGGTCGTTGGTGATATACCAAATCCTCACATAACTTGAAAGACCAATAGTCGTCATATGAAAAAAGCTTATACCTTGCAGCAGGACAAAAACATGGCTGTGGATGAAGAGGATGATGAAGAGCAGTAGCGTCCAATACTCACACTCACTAATCCAACTCACATGCGGCATGTGTATAAATATGTCCTTATTAGTAGCCCAAATAAAAGCTGTTTGGAGAACGTAAGAGAAATTCAAGCTGTCCAATACGTTTCTTCTGATGAGGTTATATGAATCACTTCGTCGGAAATTTGCAGTGGATTACAACCTTCAATGGAATCCTTTGTGGAATTCAGTTGACTCTTGCTCTAATAAGATAGAGATCGTCTTAATTGACTGGCATTTTATTAAACAAAAATTGGCAAAGACATACAATGAATACTGTTTTATCCAAGCCTAGTGTGACCGAACTAGGTATGCGTAATCCTGTGTTACAGACGAGAAGAGCTATAATAGTCTTAAAATAATAATAAATCAAATAGTTATTATATAAGTTAACATTGCAATTGTAAAAAAAGTAATCGGCGTAAATTATAATATGGTGATATGTTGAGTGGTTTACTTAAATTTAAAAACTAAGATGTAAATTAGATAAATATACGTATATAGATGAAGTAGTAGTAATATTTACTTTAGAACAATATGTAAATTTTCCGTATTTTCATATGATATACTTTGTAATAGCATCCTCCATCCAATAGAATTCTCTAACAGTTTAAACAGTTCAAGGAATAGATGTTTGCTTTCGTATCGAATTTATTTATATCTAACATTGAGTGTTTCAATTTGAAATAGAGCTGTATGATGTTGATATCTAAACGAAATCAACAAACATGTTAAAAGCTTAAAAATAAAACAAAACAAAGATTACATGTTCTGTCCAAATTATAATAAAGAAAACGGGAAGCTCAAAGGGCATCAAAAAAACTTTGATAATTTCTATGCTTTTAGTACACTACTCACTTTTAATTATTATAGTTCATCATTATTATCATCTTCATATTAGCCGCAGGACGTCCACTGCTGGACATATATGCCATTTTAATTATTATAGTTAAACATGTTTTAATATAGGTAACCTTGTTTCTTCTAAATTCGACAGTTTCAAGAGAGTTTTCAACACTATAGATCATGTATGTTTCAAAGCATTGCAACGAATTCAGTCAACTGCACATTTCTAGTGATTTCTATGACAATCACCGTCGAAGGAAGTAACCATTTAAAGTAACTATTTTAAACCGTTGTCGTCGGCTCACGGCCACAGTCGTAGGTGACAGGAGTCCGGAGATCCTGCGAGCTAATATTAGAATAATCTGACGATACTGGCATGTCGTGGCGGTCTGGAATATTCCTATGTTGCTTTGATTTACAGTGATGTTGTATCTGTAACAATAACTTTGTATCGACGTGTGGATCTACTATGATAATTGCAGTAAACAATAATTCCAAGACAAACCTTCACCAAAAAAAAATAGTTCATATTAGCCCTAAAAACCCAATGAATTTTGAGATAACTTTATAGTTAGTTATTTATTGATTTCAAAGCAACTAAAAATCTAATTTTATAATTCGATTTTTAGTTGCTTTGAAATCAAAAAATAATTAGTTAATTGAGATGTCAAAAAAGTGACGTCATAGTTTAGTATTGTCAAACAAAATCTATTGGGAAATCGCGTTTTGACAGCTCTTAAAAAGTACGTCAATTGATAAGTGGTGTCATCTACTCATTTGTAAATCAGTTTACTTGCTATGGTTTATCTGCCGTCAAGTAAGGTTAAAAGACAGATCAGATTAACTAATGTTTACGTTAGCATGATACTGTGTGTCAGATTCAGTTATCTAAAGTAATAATACATATAAAGCCGAAGAACTCTTCGGCTTTACAACTAAACAAACTTGTTTATCTGTTTGAATGCGCTACTTTCAGGAACTGCTGCGCTGGTCCGATTTTAAGAAATCTTTTTGCGATGTATAGCCCATTTATCGAGGAATATTATAAACTATATGACGACTCATGGAAACGGATCAAAGAAGAAAACCGTGGACTATTGCTAGAGTTTGTAAATTAAGAAGACTTCTACAGGACTTTTTACAAAACCATCATCTATCACGCCTGTATTTCCCGAAGGGTTAGGCAGAGGTGTACCAATGTACACCCACGGTTCTCCGGTATGTTTAGGTGTCATGTAATACGACTTTCAACAATAGAACATGTTTATCGCAATTCGCAAAGTGTAAGTTATTTAGTGCTTCGTACAGCATAATATTTTTACAAAAACTCCGTCAAGAATTCCTATCAAAGCAACAAAGACTTACCAAACAATTACTTTGTAATTAAAATATCAAGCGCTAAATTTGTCTCATCCGTCTCCAATCATCGACACCGCTTCTGCGTTCCTAATCACATGACAAGCGACGAATTTCCTGAAAAAAAGACCCAGCCAACCGTGGACCGAATCTATTCCAATTTTCAATGAGGCTTCAGTCACGGTTCTTAAACAAGACGATGAATCTTCGAACTGTGTTATGTAAGAAGTTTGTGAATTTGTCATTTATAAAAAACTAGCTTTTGCCCGCGACTTCGTCCGCATGGATTAATAGTTCCCGTTCCCGGGGGATTTCCGGGATGAAAACTATCCTATGTCCTTTCTCGGGTCCCAGACTATATCTGTACTAAATTTCATTGAAATCGGTTCAGTGGTTTAGGCGTGAAGAAGAGACAGACAGACAGACAGAGTTACTTTCGCATTTATAATATTAGTACGGATGATTTTTTAAACATTATTGTTTAAAACGCAGTGACTCTGAGATTATGAAGGTTAAGAATATCAGCAAAAAATCCAGCGATCGGGTGTTTGGCGATAACTACGACGCGATAGTATCTCTCGATGATTTTTGTTGACTTATTTTTCTTGCCTTATGCACTTGCTTTCCTGTTTAGACCAGGCGACGAATTCTACCTACACTAATATTATAAAAAGTTAACGTTTGTGAGGTTGTGGGGTAATGTTTGGATCTACTGAACCGATTTTGAAAAAAAAAACCCATAGAAAGCCACGTTATTTGTGAGTGTCATACGCTATATATCATTACGCTACGACTCACGGGAGTAGAGTAACCAAACACGTAACGTAAAGCGGATGAAATAAGCCGAAGCCGCGAAATCGCGGGCAAATAGCTTGTCTGCTAATTAAAACCGGTCACAACCTCATATCAGTGACAATCAATGACATGAAGGCAAATTAGAGACATTTCTGACAGATTGAGACAGAGATTAGACTGCGATCGTTCCTAAAAGGTCCTCCGTGATATTTTTGTGATGAAATTTTTAATATTTTGTAAATTTTTCACGGCAGGTAATAATGTTTCTATCGTCTTCCTTTGTTAACATAACATCATTTAAACACCCCCAGGACGTCATCTGCTGGACATAAGCTTCCCCCATAGATTTCCAAAAGGACCGATTGAAAGCGACCCGCATCCAGCGTCTTCCTACGGTTTTAAGCAGTTCGTCCGCCTTCCTTTGTAATTATCAAGATTTGGCTTTATCCTGTTTTTGACTGCATATTGCGACCTCAATAAGACGAGATATCCTATTCAACTTTTAACCAATTCAAGGTGATGGTTAAAACTTTTTTTATCAGTGTTCTATTGTTAACGGGCACAAACAGTTAACATAACAGTTAGAAATCGAAACTAACATTTAAAAAACAGTATCAATCTATTAAAAGTTTAGCCACAATTACCTCCAACCTAGAGTTAACAGCAGTTTTATTTATGGGACATAAATGGTGTCAGTCGACACGTGTATGTTCCCATGGTAAGTGGGTATTGGTGAGTTTGTGTCATTTATATTACACGCGGGTAAGAAACTTGGTGTGAAGAACGTGGTGAATTGATGCAGACATTTCTTCTTCTTTTTCTTCGTCTTAGCTTATCGATGGCAAACATGTAGGTCGATACTAGATATAGATACTAAATCTGAGAAATAAATATTTTTTTTACAAAATCATAATATGTAACTGGAAAAAAATGGTATTATTATTTCTTCAATAAATTGAATGAGGGTAGACAGAGAAGAGGAAGCTGATTAACTATTTTTACCCGATTAAGGCAATGCCAAAAGGAGGGTTATGATTATAGCAGTCTATGTATATACGTTTTTCTGTGGGCGTATATCTTCTACACTGTTCGTCGCAGGTCGAGTAATGAATGAGTAAAAAGAGGTGAGTGGTGGTAATAAATGGTTTTTCTTTCTTTTCTTTCTAGGTATTCGAAACGTCAGGACGTTCCGCATATGGGCTATGTGACGTCACAGAAAACTCAGTCGTACGTCATTTTTACGACTTACCGTACGTAATATTTCAATGACATGTGGCTGCTGCGGCTTCGAAAAAACAATAATAATACTTATTCTTTGTAAGTAGGTACACTCTAAAAATACTTTTTGAGAGTTTGTGGTTTATGAAATTATAACACAGCAATGTTCCAACTTGAAGTCTTGTTTGTAGCTTTTCGGTCGGTAGAGTTCTGTTTATCAATGAATTATTGTACTATCCGCGACTGCCTCCGCGTAGCTTACTTCAACCGCGTTAAGTTACGTCTTTGGTTACTGCTCCATTCCGGTGGGTCGTAGCGTCATGTTATAAAGCCTATTAGCCTATAAATGTTACTCAGTGATAACGTAAGTAGGTAGCTTTCTGACGGCAAAAGCTTTTTTGAGTGAATTTTTAAGTTTATTTGTTACATCCACAAATACAAATCTTTCCCCTTTATAGTATTAAGTATAGTTATGGATTATTTTAGAAGGAGGAAAAAACTGATCCTTTTGTGTTTTGAGACACAAAGGAAATGATACAGTACCAAGTCCGAATATAGTAGACAAAAATGTTATTGGTCTTTTTTTTCCTATCGATACATAAAGCAACCTACACAAGGATAACCGTTAGGTGCATAATGTACCTATAAGGAGAGTTATGTCAGACCCCCATAAATTAGAACTGGATGGACTTCCTCAGTGCTTAGCTAAGAAGGAGGGCCTGCGGGATCTCCGGTGGAACGAACCGGTGCGCTTCCTGCGCCGCGACTTTACGACTTTGTGTCCCGGTCAATTCTGCTCATATACGTACGCACGTACCGTTTATTAACCAAGAACCTAGTATGTTGAGGTCGGTTTGCAGTTTATTTATTTATTTAAACTTTATGCACAAAAAAAAAGTACAAAGGCGGACTTAATCTTAGGCATTCTCTACCAGTCAACCAAAGGTGGTGAAGAGATAACACAGCAGGTGCAAATTATAGTACGAGAGTAAAGAAAATTAAATGTACACAAGTACAAAAAAAAAAAAAAAAAAAAAAAAAAAAATTAATACTCTAAACTTGAAAAGAACTATAACAATGACTTAATAATTAGCAGTTTAACGTATATTTAGGTGGCTTAATTAGATAGGTAAGAGCTTGGATCTCTCACTTGGGTACTACTAGCAGTTAACTGCGACTTCGTTCGCGTTCTAAAATAAAAGTACCCTAAGTTAGTCCTTATGACATAAGCTATCTGAGTGAAAGTCCCTTCAAAATCGGTCCAGCCGTTTCAGAAATTAGTACTCCTAATTATTTATAGTCAAGTCTTGAGGCACTGACTGCGCTACATTAACTGATCTGACGTCTGCTTACACTTCAATGATTTCTATTCATTCTGTTCGAAATTCAGTCAAGAAATCTTGAAGGTATTGAAACTGATTCAGATAAGGTAAGAAGTTCCCTTGCTATTATTAAACCATTCATGATTTTATTGGGTACCTACTTGACACCACCAAACAATTGACATACTTTTTATTAGCTCTCAAAACGCGATTCTCCGGCACATTTGGGAATAATACATTATGACGTCACGTTTTGCCCACTTAAGCAGATTTTTAGGGCTAAAATTAAATGGTTTTTTAGAGATGTTGTGACTTGGTTAACATCAAAGTTCCCGAAAATCTGTGTGGCATGTCCACTAATGTTTGTAAATCTATTATTTAGACAGTTGCACCCTCTTTAGCTTTAATATTTAATTTCTGTATAGACCAAGGGGGTTTTCCGACTTTAATGAAGCACAGCAAAGTTATACCACTATTTAAATCTGGGGATAGCAAAGGCACCAATAATTATCGACCTGTTTCGGTTTTGATGGTAATTTAAAACTGTCCTCATTTAATGGATGTCAAATAGCCAATTGGACGGAGCGCGTGTGGGATGTGTCAGATGCGTGGCTATACAATACAGATGGTGCAATGCGGTGCAATTTCGCAGCATCGCGACCCGCGACCTTGTCCCGACACCTATCGGCCTATTTCTTCGTAGCACGTTGACATTAGAGCGTGGGCTTACAATGTTCCTCTTTATTACTACTCAACTGATCAATCGTTAATAATTGAATAAAACTACTGTACACATCAATGTTCCTTTAGGTAAATTAAATTAATTATATGCTTAATAAACCTTGAACTTTGTTGTTGAAAATAGCGGTATATGATACCTACGTACTACTTATGTTTATTTGTCTGTGGCTATCTAATTTTGATTTTGGTTTATAGTTTGTCCAGAGGTGCATAAAGTAGGAACCTTTTGTATAGGTGCGATACCCCACGTACCTTTTTTTTATTATTTTCAGTGGTAGGTAACCTTCAAAAGTCGCAAATCTTTGGGGATAAGACCGGGGAGTATGGGATTCTTACTTCACTAAAACCACCCCGGTGGACACGATCAGCACATGGAGAGGGTTCCGTTTCCTCTTAAAAGACCGCACCAGAACCCTGCCTGTGTAACGCCTGTTAGGGCAAAATTGTTCTTATTTACCCCCTGCAGTTGCAATTCACTTAGCAATAACCAACTGCAGTTACCTACTAGTTGTCCTAAAGTTCGTTACTTCAAGGAGTTCTGGGCCACACCGCTACATTAACCTACCTACCTTCTAAAATACCTATTAATAAGCAAGTTTGTGGATGCGGTAAAAAAGTTCCAAAGTCGGAAATCAAACTCAGGGGTACCTAGGTGCCGAACTATTTTCATGTTTTAAATAACTCTGTATTGGCAGGTAACTATATTTTAAAGGTTATTTAGAATTCTTATATTTATAGTAACGAACTATGTAGGTAGATACACAATATTTGTCTTACCTAGGTACTTACAAGATATGACTACGTATGTGTTTTTATTAGCATTGGACATTATTTACTTAAACCATTGTATTATTGTAGGTAGGAACTTTAAAATAGATACCTACCTATTTCTATCAAACCGGCTTACTACCAAACATTTTCCTGTTAATTCTTGCCAGGAAGCTTATTATTTCTATTTTTGCTATATTAAACATTTTAGTAATTTGAAGTAGGCAGATGATTGTCATCAAAATTCCAAAAAACAACAATAGGTATCTAACTAAGCACTTAGATAAGTAGTACCTACTTACCTACGTCTTATTCAAAATTTATCATGTTATTTTGTAGGAATTTAAATAACCAGAGAGCTCCATAGCCGACTCATAACAAAAAAATTAAACCTAATAGCAATATGCCTAGGTACTTACTTAGCGTGTCTAGACCGTAAACTGTCTAGACACTGATTTAATATCTATTCCAAACCAAGTCAAGAAAAAAACAAAACCTACATTCATACAAGCTAGTGTTGCATTATGCATGCTAGTCAAATCACGTGCATTGTATGCAGTCAGCCTGTCACCGTAATAACAGGCCTCCGTGAGATGGGAAATGATCTTTGTATTGCGATATTGAAACGTTACGGTTCGTTGCTTTAACCACTCATAATCAATGACGTGCATTTGGTTAATAAATAGATAAGCCAGTTCATCCAGATACGCATTCATGCATTGATATAATTAATTATATGAATGTGTGTCATGTGTATATCTTACTTTGATGATAGCGCCGTCTTGGATACATAGTATCATGCAAACGTGGATACGGTAGGTCGGCGCCTTAAAATATTGGATTATACAAATATTAAAAAAATAAACATATTTCATACATTTCAAAGTGAAAAGGGCTCCGATTGTTTATAATAACGGTAATGTTTAAATTAAAAATGTTAGATGCTGGCAGCCCTATTTTGACATTGACACAATGACTGACAGTGACATGATTTTGACTGATTGACAATTTGACATCATCAAGCGGGAAAACGTAAAATAATAAAAACAAACTTTAACAAACATTGTTTGTCCCAAATTTGGATTATTGTTTTGCAATTTAATAACATAAAACAATGTCAGAACTATCTGAAAATGTACGGCAAGTGATAGTTAAGTTAGTTCCAGCATCCGTTGTCAACGACATCAAATGTTTCGTGTTCTACGATAAACACCCGAGCGATGATAAGAATATTGATATTACAATATGCACAACAAACGGAGAAGTAAAGGAATATTATCAAAGAGATTTAGTATCGTCAACAAAACTCTCAGGGTTAGGAAAGCCTTTAGAAATTAAGATATTGAGGAACGCAAACTGTGAGCTTTTTTACCTGGTGGCTTCAAATAATGAAATAACCATTTTATCAAGAAAAGACAAAATTGAACTACACCAAAGAGTAACAAGTGTTGAAAGGTACGATATTAATGATGCTTCATGCAGCGGTCAAGCGAGTCTGAGAGTTTTTCGCAAAGCAGATGCAGTCCCTCTCATATTTGATGACAATTTCGAGAATTTCAAACGTCCAGATATATCATTATCACCGACGTTCACTGAAGCTCAGAATGAAGATACGTTACCAATAATAACACATTTGATGAGGAAATTAACGGAAGCTAAGTACAGTGTGAAATGTAATGAGAAAACATACAAAGATTTGTTAGATCTTCACCAGACAGTTGCATTTTCAACTTATAAGAAGATACATCCGAATTTAGATGATTCTGTGTTCAAGGATGACGTTAAAGAGGTGACCCATCTACTAATTCTTACTTAAATGAAACAATATATTGACCATTAACATCAAATGTCCAGAAACAATTTTGAACCATGTGCTTAATGCAAAAAGGGGTTTTTAAGCATGCATTTGCCATTCCCCAGCCCCGGGCTAAGGCAACAATAAGACATGCATGGTTCTGGGGGTTCAATAGTTCCAGACTAGTAATGACTAAACTAATGGTTTATATAAGTATGTTAAATTTTATATTACAGATGGCCAGTGCCCTGAAAATCAATACTAAAACTCCTTGGATTAAAGTTTGCAATAAGAAAATAGTCATAGTTTTAAATGTATGCAATAGGAATAATGAGTAAGTATGGGTGAGAATATATTTTCTAAATTCCATTTTTAAAAACAAACATAATTATATTCTTTTTTAAAATTCAAACGAGGTTTTGTTTTTGCATCCTTTTTAGAGACTGTTGAAAGAGCCATGTTGATAATTATTGTTAATTAATTTAAGTGCTTCATAATAAATCACATCAAAGTTATAAACAGTACCTGATCTACTAGTTTATTACCATACTTGTAGTAATTAAACCCATATAAATTGCAGGCCCCTAGAAGATGTCAACATACTAATACATGGAACAACCGGACAATCAATGGAATATACTACTAAAATATTTGAAAAGACCGATAAATCACCGTTTTGGGAGGAAACCGGGACACAGATACTGAATTATAACACTAACTCTGCGATTGCTGTTGTTATAAATCTGGAAGAGTTAAAAAGCAATGTTGTGAGCAAAATTGAACTCAGTGGAGTCATATTTTATAAGAAGAATGGAAAAGAATGCCTTTTACCAATAGAAGATGTAAAACTGTCATCTTTAGATACTATGGGAGCGGAGTTTGATGTCTTAGCTAGTGTTCCTATGGGTTTGTATTTATTTCTATGTTATCAAAGTTTCTTAGTTGGTTGCATTGCTTGTTTAAAAGTATTAGGAGCTTTGATTGTGCTGAGCTTTTTGGTTCACTCAACCACAATATATCATGTTTACTCAAAGATGAAAAATGTTTGAGAGTAGAATGAAAAAAGACTGATTTTATGAAAAGCCAAAGCCTTTCCCTTCCTTGCCTAACAAATTATGAAAAAAATAAATATGAAAGAATCTTTTAACATGCACCAATCTGATGATTATTTAAATTATATTACTGAAATTTGATTTTTAATTGTATTACACAATACCATTTAATTTGATAAAAGCTAAAAGCTCATGTAAAACACTGGTATTCAGCACCTGGTCACTGAAAGCCTATTCCAACATAATTGGGAAAAGGCTTGGCAGATGATGATGATGAATTTGATAAATACTAATATCTTGACCCTAATTTCTCCTTCAATTTCAGACTCCAACATTATGCTAGCGGTACTAGCTACAACAGAAAAAACAGACCTTATATTGAGGCATATAAAGAGGCACAATGATCAACCTCTGACTCTAGACCTCTTCTGTAAATATTTGTTGTTGGAAAGATTGCCTCATTGTGACAATGTTGCTATCCATAAAAAGTCTCCTTACCATGTACTGAATGGCGTTATGATGGTAATGCACAGTGAAATGACAAATGAAAAATTTAATGATTCTTTAACTATCTCTGTTTATTCAAGGTAAATTGTCTGCTAGCAGACCTGGTTTATTCAATCATGTATCTTTTGCTGTAGAATTAAAGTCCATATTTGATTGTATCAAACTTTCTGTATTGTTTTTCAGGAAACCATCTCAAGTTCTAGCCCTTATACACTACATACACGACGCAGTACCGCTATCAATAGTTATCACAACCCCTAACTACAAAATCACGGCAAAAGACGACAAATTATCCAAATATAACGAAGAAATCATAGATAATACCCAACTTCTATACAATTACCAGAACTACGCAACATCTATTCTGAATCGAACTAAGTTGATTCTTGAATATCTAGACTACTCTATGGTGAAGATGGGTGAGTCAAAGAGTTCCGTAGTTCAAAATAAGATTGGTACTGAAATTGACCTCTTTGCTGGAGGTGAGGAAAGGTATTTGGAATTTAAAAATAGAATGAGGGAACAAGCTGTTATGGGTGTTGAACCGTTGAATGACGAACAAGATGCGTGTGACAGTGATGTTATGTGTATAGACTGATTCATAATTCCAATTAATATGGGTTTACTATCGCCATGATTAAGAGAAAAGTATTATAAATGAAGTCAGATTGTTTTAATAATAATTACTGCATGAGGGGTCATTTTTCACAATAAATCTTTCAAATAAATGTAAACAAAGTTGTGTCTTGAAACCCAACTTTATAAAGTTTAATTAACATTACTTACAGTTTTTTTTATGACTTTTTCAATATGATGACAATGATTGCCATTCCGAAATTAACTTAAATAACATAGTTATAAAGTTGATATTCTTTTAAGTAGAAGCACCATCTATTGGAAACATTGATTTCAATAGATTTTAAATGGTGAGCTGGTGAGTATTCAATTGTTATTCATGTTGTTCTACCGTAAGTGTTGCCATCTGTGATAAGTAAACACTTAATATATTAAGTAATTTAAGTTGCATACAATTTATATTTAGATATAAGGAAATACAAAGAATTAAAATTCAAAACCGTGTCTCATTATTTAATATTAACAATACATTCAATAAATTGTTACAAAGTGCCAACTTTCAGTTTAGGCTGAGATTAACAAACTAATATTTAGATATATTAACTTAATGGTGACAATAAAATAAATTAAATGTTACATTATAACAAATTAGACTAATAAAGATAAAATGTACAAACGATAGCCACTATTAAATACTGGCTGTAAAGAGAGCTTTAATATTATAAAAACTGTAAAAATAAAACCAAGTATAAAAAAAATTGAGCATTTCAAAGTTACTTGGAACACTGTTTTTATTAATTGAATTACTTAAATAAAACAGAAATTGGTTTAGGTACTACATACAAATATTTGCATCCAACTATTCAACTTTGTCTCTTGAGATGGCAACTCATTTGCAAGGCCTCTGGTATTGCAGTTGCCTATAGAAGCGGTGACCACTTAACATCAGGTGGGCCATGTCATAGAAAAAAAATCTATTAAATTGTCTAAAAAAGATGGGTGCTCAATTCTTGAAGGCTTTATAGAGTACCTAGTGCGAGTTTTCTTACCTATTTAAACACGTTCGATCAGGTTATCATTCATCACAATGACTACAAACTGGTAATAGCACCGTCTAGTGACAATAATGATTTTAGAATTAAGTGAAAGTCCTTCAATAATCCTCCAGGAACAAAAAATACGGATAGCTAAAATAAAAATAAATAAAATAAAATAGTTTTATTGTGTCTCAAAATTATTACAATGCATGTAAAATGAAACATCCCCATTAAGTTATCAAAGATACTTGTGTTGGGGCGGTTTCGCTCATTCCCTTAATTGTATCTATATTGAGACAAGAACTCATGCAAAACATTCAAGATATGGTAAAACTAAAACAATATGATAAATGAAAAGTAAACATAAAGAAACCAAAAAATCAAAATATTTTAAGCACAAAAATAAGAGAAAATAATCAAAATAAAAAATAAATAAATGAAGTATGCGAGTGTGTGTGAGTTTTGTGAAATGGTGGAGTTGTGTATGTGGAGTGTGAGTATGTGTGCGAATGTGAAAGTATGTTTTTGTATGTGTGGTACCTTAATGACGTTAATATTCTTATTTTAGATTCAAAGTGACACTGTGCTAGCTCATCCTGGATAAGATTAGTTCTGTTTCATGATAAGTGAGAGGATTCAACCAATTACTAATAATTTTTTTACACTCGTATGAAACTTTGGGATGAAATTTCAGTTTAGCATTTACCTTGTTATAGATGTAGGCTGATTGAGTAGTGAATTGTCGTCTTGCAAATGCAGTGCGAACCCTAGGGGACCGAGCTACTATGTCATTTCGTCTTTTCTCCTGATAATTTGAATTTAGAGGAGTTGATTTATGTAGGTGCAATATCACGTTTAGAATATATAATTTTCTTACTGTCAGTAAACCACTTATTTTATATAGGTCAATAGTAGGGTATCTGAATGGCTTAAAGTACATCACCTTGACGAGAGATCTCTGAGCTCGTTCTAAGTCGAGAAATTTTGTTTCTGCTGCTCCTCCCCACACAGGTAAGCAATATGCGATTACTGGTTGCACAAGTGCAGTATAAATGTTATTTAGTGTTGAGGAAGGCATCACATGGCGAAGAGTTTTAAATAGCCATATAAGTTTTCTAACGCGCGACATTACGACCTCGATATGTGCGTACCAGGATAGACATTCGTCAACGTAAATACCTAAGTATCTTGTTGAGGAAACCTGTTCAATTTGTTGACAGTTACATGCATCATTACGGTCTTTACACTCATGCAAAATAATATTGAATTCGGACCCTGGCTTAGATCTTTTACTGGGTGAAAAGCAGATATAATTAGTCTTTGATACATTTAGAGTTAATAAATTTGTCTTCAGCCAACTAGATATGTAATTTAGACCTTGTTCAGCAATTTCCCGTACAGATTCCCATGTCTCGCTATGGAAAACAATTGCTGTATCGTCTGCGTAGCAATATATTTGTCCACCGTTGATTTTTAATTTGCACAGTTTATTAATGTACACCAGGAAGAGAGTTGGCCCGAGCACACTTCCCTGTGGAACGCCGTAAACTACATTTTCTTCATCACTGAGCCTGTCCCCTATTTTGACCTGCTGTGTACGATTACTCAGGTAACTCTGAAAAAGGGAGAGCTCTCTACCTCTAATACCAATCGCCTCTAGCCTACGAACAAGGATGGGAACAGAAACGGTGTCAAAGGCCTTTTTGAGGTCCAAAAAAACCGTCACACATTTGGATCCCTTGTCCACGTTCATTGTTATATCTGCCGTCATTGCTGTGACAGCATCCTGGGTTGACTTCCCCTGTCTGAAGCCATACTGTGTTTCCGAGAGTATGTTGTTTTTGTTTAAGTATGATACCAATCTCTTATTTATTATCTTTTCTACTACTTTAGACACAGCAGATAGGACGGATATTGGTCTATAATTGTTGACGTCGCTCGTGCTCCCACCCTTATGCACAGGCGTAATTAGAGAACGTTTTAGGCTAGTGGGAAAAGTACCTGACTCAAAACACAGGTTAGTTAACTGACATATTAGAGGAACGACAATATCACGAGATAACTTTAGAAAATGTATAGGTATATCATCCCAGCCGGTTGCACTCCCTGAGTTTAAAGACATGACTATACTGTCAACTTCTGCTAAGTCAGTTTCCAGCAGAACAAGTGAGGTGGATTGAGATGTAGCGTAAGTATACTTAATAATAGTATTATGCTCTTCTCCAATCTGAGTTATGATATTTTCTGCTAAAGTCTTCCCTATAGTTACAAAGAAATTATTTATCTGATTTAATGAGTCGAGAGTGTTAGTCACCGTTTGAAGAAGATTAATACTTGTAGATTTTTGTTTTTTGTAATGCGTGATATTGTTAATTTCACGCCATAGCAGTTTGGGATTGTTCATACAGCCGGCAATTTGTTTTTTATGGTATTGTCTTTTCACTTTTTTAATTAAATTTGAGCAAAAGGTGCGAAAGCGTTTAAATGTTATTTTAAGAATTATGTTATAGGGATCTCTTCTTGACTGTAGTTGCATTTTGTTTCGAAGCCTTATGCATCTCAATACACCTAATGTTATCCAGGGCTTTAATCTTCGCTTAGAGCTGGTGACCGACACAACACAAGAGTTCCGTTGTAGAGATGTTCTTATTACGTCTATGACAGCTGCAGCATAAATTTCCGGGTTTTTATAAGTATTTAAGTAGGATATATCTGTGTTTACAAAACAATTAAAAGCGTTCTCGAAGTTAGTAACTGTTTTTGATTTTACATATTTTTTAGCTTGGCATTGGTAGTAAATTTTTAACAAAACCGTCGCGTGGTCGGTTATGGATGTGTTCAGTACTACAACAGAAGCTGAGTATTTAGACCTATCCATCCTAATAAGCATGTGATCGAGGCAACTCTCCCCTCTGGTGGGCAAACTATGCCCCGGAAAAAAACCATGTGATGCTGTCATATTCAGATAATTTAATCTATTTCTTCTTACTTGAGACGCCTCCGTAGTTCCCTGGATAAGATTTATGTTTAAATCCCCCGTGATGATAATATTGTTATGAGATTGAGTAGATTCTAAATGATCGTTTAAAGATTCAATAAATTCATCTGCTGATGTATTTGAGGGAGACCGGTAAATTCCTATGATAGTGATGTCTGATACAATTATTTGTAAGGCGGAAGCATGTGTCAGATTAATTTCGGTTGTATTCGTTATAAGATTATTTCTGACATATGCTACAACGCCGTCATTCTGGTTAAATTGATTAGTTGTAACAAAGGGATTATAATTATTCATAACCGGGAGCGGTTTATTCGAATTTAGCCTGCACTCAGTTAAAATTATAACGTCTATATCAACTTTAAACTGCGACAAAGTAATCTCGAAGTCATCGAGATTGCTATAAATGCTCCTTATATTCTGCGTTAAAAATGTTAGGCCGCCGAGATTATTGTATTGTAAATATGTGGGCAATTGTTCGATGTCAACAACTACGGAATCAGCAATTTGGGCGCTATCCAGTTCATTAAAATTTTGTAAGTTGCTATCCATTCACTCTCATGACCGTAAATAATAGGTGTATCTTAGCATTCGTAGTATTTGATGAGAGCTGTATAGCCAGTGTCAGTAAATCTTTACTGTTTACTTTTTGATAGTAAACTGTAAAATTATCTGGAAATATAGCTTATGTGCTATTCCAGTCTATGATCTATCTCTGCACCAAGTTTTATGCTTAGAGTGATTGAGTAACAAACATACATCCATCCATCCCAACTATCGCATTTAAAATAGTAGTAAGATACAAATATACTCGGTGAATTTTTAGTGGCCAAGTCAAGTTTCGCTAGTTTCTTTATATATATCTCAAAATTAACAAATAATAATACCTAAGCCCATTATTCTCTCTTAAAAGATTTTTTAACCAACTAAAAAGGACGGTCAAAATAAAAATATTACAATTCGTAAATTAACGTAAGCTTAAAATCTACGAGTACCCGGTTTCCCCCTTTTGCGTTTACTTAGCACCATTTTATCAGCTACTATCTAATTTTACAAATTTTAATATCTAGTTTTACTATTCTATTAAACTCTTTTAAACTATCCCACAACCTTTAAACCCTGACTGTTGGTAACAAACAATCTGATCCAGAAGGTGAACAAATTATATCAAAAGTCTTCATCAACTAGCCTAGCCTCCTGCCGGGGCTGCGGGTTGTTCGAAAGAGATACCGCGCCCCCGGAACGCAAAGGGCACATGAAGGAACATAGATGGTTTTTAGTCAGTAAAAGTCTGACACTCCCTCCCGCCCCGCCCAGGACGGGGGGGGTCATTTGATGATTTTACCATCTTTAAAAAAAAAAAAAAAAAAAAAAAATAGCCTAGCCTATTTTATAGACTAAAAACAGTTATTCATACAGATTGCGGTAAAACCTATAGGTTTCAGCTTCACGGTGCAATATACGCCCACTTGAATTGTACACAAAGAACTTTTTTCTAAACCTTTTTCTATACCATACCCGAGCTTAGTCCGGAATATTCAAGAATACCAATATTAAACAAAAAAAACATAACACCACGAAAATACTACCACCCCCTTTTTGTATTGTATTTACGTAGTTACTATAATATTTATAAAAAATCAAGATACGTGTCTAAGTATCAACTGTTTATTGTTTTGCGCCATGAATATCTAACAATACTAATAAAAAGTTAATTAAATTAATCAAATTTAATGGAGTTTGGGGCACATGCGTATGTACCTTAAAGACTTCTGAATAAATAAGAACTATTCCTTTTGGTGTTTACACCAATTCAGTATTATTGTTTTTTACTCCCGAAGTCAGCATTATATGCCTTAAGATTGTTTGTTCCCAACTAACGTCAAATGCCACAACCATTATATTCGTGCTCTTGAAATTCAACGGAGAGGATGTATTCATCTGATCCTCTCTGGAGCACTGTATTCTGTCAGGTACTAGGAAGCTTACATTGCTGCCTGACTCTTCTCATATAACCAAATATACAGCTAAAACAATATATTAATTTATCAAAGAAATATTCATACACTGTACAGTTATTGACAAATAAATAAGGAATAACATTTAATTATAATTTAACTATACTATTCTTGCATTGCACGTCCGGCCTCATTATTTGACTAATTATCCTATTTCCTTAAAATACTTCTCTTAAGTACTTTTATTATTCATATTAGATTGGTACTAAGTATATTCATAGCATTTTCTGGCGTGTTAAACACGTTATAGGTTTTTAACTTAGTTACAATTGATTCTATTAAAGTATAAACATTAGCTACATTATTATTAATTCGTAGAATAACATAACAATAAAATGTACTTAAAATAACTAAAAATAATAATTTGCTAATAATCCATGTTAGATCCAGCAATTTCATATTTATTGCACATAATATTGCACGATGTTTATTTTCTACCTAAGAATACTTTATTGCACCACAACTAAAATTAATAGGACCAGGCTATAAACAGTCTTCGGAGTGTTTCAACTTTCCGTCACTAAAACTTTTACTACTAAAGCTTAAATCGTCTTCTACTTCAGTTTGTATCTTCCGAAAGCTATCAAAGTAAACGGAATGTGTCTCTATGCTTTCGGCACCAGATTCACTGCGAGCTTCGTTTTCAGTATCGTCACTTTCACTACAACTCACAATTTTGGCGATCACTAACTTTCTTGGCACTTGTCTTGAAGATGTAGAGTCACTACTCAAATATCCTGAGTCTTGTATGTTGAAACCTTTCTTTCTTCTAAAACGTGTCTTAGAGTGTCCGTCCAACTTTGGTCCTTTTACGAAAGTATCAGTATTTATATTACTACTTCTGCCTGATCGTTTCCTCACTAAATTCCTGCTCAAGTCGCCCGCTCGTCTAACTGTACCACACAAAGACTCCATGTTTTCATATTCCGAGGATTGTGATTGGACAGAAGCTCTCATTGGACTGCAGGTAGGTCCATAGTGTAATTCAGGAGTTACAGAACTATCGTGTGTGGAGTCAATAGTCATATTCTTTGTAAATACCCTCGGACTGAGGCTTCTGCCAGTCACGTTTTTTGAATGTAATTCATTGATTGGTTCTCTATCCATTTCAACCTTTCTGGGCGGAAAAATTGGTTGTTCGTATATAGGATCATCGTCTGTCGGTGGCAAAGGTGGCAATACATCAGGTCGTGCTAGAGTTTTCAATTGCTTAATCGTGGGAGGAGTACTTTGACGTTGTCTTTTAGAGTGCCTCAACTCTAGCGTTAATATGCGACCTTCTTCTGTCGTCCACTCTTCGACTTCTTGCCAAGTATCGTCGGTAGATTCTTCAAGACTTTTTGAACCGCTATAAATACCTGTAGACAGCTTTGGGCGCTCAAAGCCGTTTTTGCGTTGTTCATACTCATGCCTGAGACTGTGAAATTTTGACGCGTATTCTATTTTGTCACTCGTTTTTTGAAAAGTACCACTGCTTCTGAGTTGTATCCGTTGTTGGCTAGGTGGACTATCCTCTTTGTCTATATTTTTTATTAGATCTTTTCTACTGAACTGTGTTTCGGTGGCTTCTTTATGTTTTGGATGCTTTCTATCTAAAGTGTCTGGTTCAAAACCATCAGACTCATGAATTTTTATGTAATTCTCTGGGGAATCTTTTACTTCAATTGTTAAGCAACCGGGTTTTAATTCGGTTTCGTTAATAGTCGTCACCAATTTTCGGCTTCCCATGGAACAATCTGAGCCACTTGGCGACGTCGGAGCACTCCCAAAGTTATAGGTATTATTCACATAAACTTCACTGACTAAACTAGCTTTTGGTGTTTTAGACGGAGGAGGCGGGTTTTTCTCAATTGTTTCATAATGATTCGGATCTATGTAAACTTCTCGATGTGGTGAGGGAGTGTTGCTGTTGCTGCTAGAATGTATTTTGTATACAGCGTTTCTCATCGTAAGTTCTTCTTCTAATGGCAGTGCGCTACTTAAACTTGGGCTTGCCTGCGATGAAGGCACATCAGGGTAGTCAGACGGTGTACATAAGCCTTTCTTGTTGGTACTTCTTTCTAAACTGTCCGTTTCATAATCATTTCCTGAAGGGCTCTCAGAAGTGTTTCTTGTATATGGACTTAAAATCGGAATACTAGAGTTTTTGCTGATTCTTTCGTCATCGGAACTACTCTGGTTGTAAGATTTTGTACAATGATCGAGAGCTATGGCTTCGTTTACCATATCCGGCAAAGCATTTTTATTAGTGAAAGGTTTGGATATTCTTGGATTTTGTAGTCCATTAATTGAACTGTAACCATTGAGGCCTATGGGCCTGATGTCATCTACTCGCGCCACAGTTTGACAATATAAATTAAAGTCAATGCGTTGGCAATCTGGGTTTTCAAATTCAGGCAATGGTATATTATAATTTCGCATCATAGGTTCTGATCTAACAGACAATGTTGAAGATTTTTTGGGTCCTGAAAAGTTATCGATCATATACATTGAATTAGAACTTGAAAAACTGTTTTGCTTTCTTACTTTACGCCGACTTTCACTGAGAGGAAGCGATAATAATGATTCTGCCAAACTGTTTTGATTTGTGGGTAAAAAGTCGTTGTACAACGAGTGTTGTTTTGCCGTGGGAATATTTTCCAACCACTTTCGTATACTATTTTGCTTATCTCCTTTGTTGCTAAGACAGTTAATACAGGCTGGGATATTGTACTTCGCAATTTGTTGGATATCATTGTCACCGTCTATCTTACAACCTGGACAGCCTATACAATTCTTTTTTCTGCTGTTTTCTCGTTTTAAACTAACAACACTACCACTTCTTTGGCTTCCCATACCTTGATAGATATCAATACTGTTTCCATTAGATGGGAAAGTTTCTTCTTCGGGAATTAGGTTTAGAATTGGTTGGAAACGTTTTGCTGCCATCTTGTGCTTTGCTATTGCGATTACTTCTCTTATTTTTACTAAAAATTCTAACGCAGCAGCTGGCGGTTCCTGTAACAATTAGTATTGTAATTAAAATGGTGTTTGTTAAAATGATTCATAAATAAGGTTGTAAGGTTTGCTTACCGCCATTAGCTGTGGTTCAAAATAAGCCGGGTTAAAGTATAATTTCCTGCGCGTCGTGCCAACTGGTCGCGCTATTTCTCTATCATCTTGTGTTTCTACAATTGACACATGTTCGTCTGGAAGCCGCTCAATGCCCGACTCATCGCGATGACTTATTTCTAAATTTTCATTTTTATTTACTTTGAAATCACCATAATGCTGATGAATCACTGCCGAAGTTGTTTGATTCTGAAAAAATATTTTCACATATCTAAATACCTAATATTAAATAATCATACGGACTTTAAAATAATAAGTTATTTAAATGTTTAACTTACGGTGTATAAATTATCATCACTTCGTACGCTATCACCAAAATCATCTGAATCAGATATATTACTACCTGAATCGCTCGGAAAGTTTTTGGTTTCGTGAAGCTGTCGGCTGATATTCAACAACGGATTTTTCTTAACAACTCCATCATCTTGACCCATTGCATTTGGAAGGGTTTGTATTCGTTCGTTGTTTACTCTAACGATATCTCGTTCAGTAATCACAGACCCATCTTTCTTTTTGAGTCCCTTTGGCCTTCTGTTGCCGTCTTCATCAGACATTGCCTTTCGACGTTTTCGAATGTGTAGGAATAGGAAAACAGATGCAACGTAGATGAGACCGAGAAGTAGAGAGCTGATTCCAATAGCCACGTACTCGGATACTGTGAGACCTGAAGTGGTAGACGATCCTGCTGTTTGCGCGTTTGGTGCAAATTGGACTTCTGTTATATCTGAAAGCATGATACAATTTATAAGTTAAGGTGAAACATTTTAAGTGTAAATGTCATCGAAAACTGACGGTTTAAATACATACTAGAATACGGCTTAGGTGGAGTTCCTTGCACCCTAAACGCGACACATGGTGTGAACACTCCTCGCAAATCAAGCGGCGACGTGGGAGTGGCGGAGACATCGCGACACAGCAATCGAACTACCATTACTCGTCCGGTCATTCTTGCACGCACATCGTTCTCCCCGCTCCACTGAGAATATCACATGATTAGTATTGGAAAATTAGACACATATACATAGCCATATTTATATTGTAAGTGGTGTGTATGTGAGAAAATTGATCACCTGTAGAAATGTTCTGCCTTCGTCACGAAATAGATTAAAAGGGACATCAGCATCCAAAGTGTTCCGAAGATCGAGAAAGCCTTTCCTTGTAAGAAATTGAGCGCCTGATACCGCACATATTGGCGTTTTCACATCTGGAAATTACAAAAGGCTTTTTGACAAAAATGTATGCGATAAACTGGGAAAAGAAATTAATTCAGCCAAATTATATTCGAGAGCAAAACGATTATAAAAACACTTACTTTGGAAAGTAATCTCCCTTGACGGATGTATAATCTGGCCTTTCAGCGGCAAATAAACGAATGGTATTCGTTGCAAGGCGCTGCCGGTCCCAAACGTAGCCAAAGAACACTCTGTGAAACAAAACATTTGCATACTTGAAACAAACTGTGAAGATCAACATGGCTGTAAAAAACATAAAAAAGTTGACAGTAACATTGCCAGAAGTTCTTAATTCAAATATTTGTCAAAAACTTTATAGGCATAACGTGATCAGGGCAGGGCCTGCCATTAGTTACATTTTATTGGACGTCTCATTTGTAATGGAATTAAGACTAATATCGTACCATTCGATAAAATAAGCTTCTTTCGAGAATCCCGTGCGTTATTAACAGTGTATATTTGAACCCCTCGCATTTACACCTTAAGTGTCGCTAAACTCAGTAGTTATCACACGGCGACTCTCGGAAATCTTCGAACCCAAAGTGTAATTACAGCCATCGATATGTTTTAAAGTGAAATTAAGCCGAGAACAGCTATCATTCCGAAGGAATTGGGATGTTAAGAAGTGAAATACTACCACTTATATCAGGATACGATAATGCTTTGCCAAATTGAAGACACGAGTCTGAGGATTAAACGTAATTTACCGGCTATTCACCATGGTAACTAATTAAACAATCATCAAATGAAAGCAACTCTCAACAGACTCGGAATTGAAAAAAGAATAGGTTAGTCTTAAAAAGAAGTACCTACTCGTGCAAATTGTCACGCACTGTGAGGACACAAAAAAAATAACAGACAGAGGGTTAACTCTGATCATAGAGTGAAGTTTATGAAACCCGTAATCGAAATATGGTATTGAGTATAGTGATAGAGATGGAAGAAATCCCAAAAATCTCACTTGTGATGCTTAGGAGTTATTTAAAGAAAGAAACAGGTTAATATTTGTTTAAAAGTCATTCAATAAGTTCTCGAAGGTACTTACCTTCGGGCATTAAAGATGAATTAGTCAATATTGTAAAAAAACGATATATGCGAGAGTGAACCTTCTTCAACCATATTACGGTATGACCCGGTAATTACCTGGCAGATCATCGACGCACAGCTCTCGGTCCTCTCTAAAGAGCGGCGCGCGCTGCGGGCACGCGCATGCGCACTCGCCGCTCGAGTCTGGTGCGCCCGCGCCGGCGCCATGCTCTGCGCATCTTGCTGCGCTGCACTCATCTCCTGGAAATATTAAAAAAAAAAATTGTCAGGCTCGCCCCTATTACATGGGACCTAAAAAACATCCCGGTGAACTGTGGGTGTACATTGTACACCTTTGCCTTACCCTTCGGGGAATACATGCGTGATGGTGGTGTTGAAATTTGTCGATCAGTGCTGGAGTACATAATAGTCATAGGAGCCAAAACAGACTTAAATAATTCAATGAATATTTCATTCTTCTTCTTAGCGTTTCGATGACAAACTATAATATCGGTATTATATTGTTGCGGCTCATAATTTGCCCACTTTGACTGCGTTCTCGGTAGCAGACATTAAATCTTCCTGCGTGCAGCTGTTAGGGCACATAGGGCATGATGTGAGATTGGCCATCGTATGAGCTGTACCGCAAAAACAGCTGAAGTCGCTAGCATCATTAAATCCCCACCTAAATATTGAGTTATATTGATGTGGTTGGTAATTTAATGTTCGGAGATCCTTATGTAATAACTAAGTAAATGGTTCAGAGTTTTTTAAGACAACATTGTATTAATCTTGGTTAACTAGGTATGTTCGCACTTCACAACTAAATCTTATATTTGCGAGGCCATCGTAAGTTATCGTAAACGGTATATGCCACTGGTAATAGAATCGTATTTAATTATATAGTGAGGAAAAAGACCGTGTATTATTAAAAGCCAACATCATTTTAAAGCTCTTTTGCTACTTGTATTTAAAGCCTTATGGCCTTAGCAGTAATACTACTTTTAGTGGTGAACGGTGATATTACAGCTTAGTCAATACTGCATCGCGCTTTGGCGACTCTACGTTCGGTTGCCTTGAGCGTAAGTATCGAAATTGTACGTTGCAAAGCCCAGCTGTGTTACAAAACAATATCTGAACTTCAAAAAAACTACTTGTAGGCCATACAAATATTTGTTCCGTGTGGCAATCGAACCCGCGACGACATGCAGCGCATCAGCTAATGCTCAGCTACTGTGCCAACCGTGTCATGTTGTTGCTATTCCATCGATTCGTACTAAGCGTTTTTAATCATCTTTTATAATGTGCACTGCAAAGGAGTGAAACTCTCTACCCGTCTGTATTTCCGAACGCATTCAACCCTAATCTCTTCAAAGTTAGAGTGAACAGGCTTCTCCTGGGTAAGCTCACTCCATAGTTGACTTGTCTATGTCACCTCTGACCAAGACTAGAGTCAAGAGCAGTTACCCAACTCGATTAAAATAATAAATAAAAATAAATCTTCCTCTGATTCGTCACCACATTGCCCAACTTACCGGTAATGGTGAAGATGTCTCCGGTGTCCCGTCGCGCGAGCTCGCCCAGGCGCGCGCCGGCCGCAGCGGTGGCCAGCACCAGCAGCAGCGTGGCCATCCTACCCCCCGCCGCCGCCATCCGCGCGCCCTCCCGCCACCCGCATCGCTAGCACCACCTGGTGAGAAAAACGGAAACAATTATTTTTTTATGTTTTTTTTACCGATGGAAAACCATCAAATGACTTCCCCCACCCTGGGCGGGGCGGGAGGAAGTGTCAGACTTTTACTGACTAAAACCCATCCATGTTCCTACTTGGGCCCTTTGTGTTCCGGGGGCGCGGTATCTCTTTCGAATAACCCGCAGCCCCGGCAGGCTTCGGCCCTTAGTGGCCCCTCCAAACTTTTAGATGTGAAGAGACATTCTGCGGACAACGGATCTTATGGAACTTTGTCAAAGTTAAAAATGTGAAATTTAATATTTTATAAGGAAGTTGGTGCTGGTGATTCCTTTGTACAATCGTCAATTGTGGTGTTAATACTCCACAGTTGACGATTGTCCAGAGGAATGTGATTGTGCAAAGGAATTTGATAATGCAACGGGGTTTGATTGTTGTGATATCTAAAGGAGTTCTCATAAGATGCTTTTTTGTTTAAATCGAATTCAATGCTATCACAATTGTATGAAATATTAATACCAGGAACAAACATATAAAGCGTACGTGCCGGCCGTTTTATGAAAATGTAAAAAAAAAAAAATGTTATCTTTACATTGTGCTACATTGCTAGATTTACAGAACTCAGGTTAGGTGCAGAATGATCAGGAAAATGTGTTTTTTACGGGTAAATTAACCGGGTTTGTATTGATAGAAAAACTAAACTAATCTTCAATTGTTTCATTCGCTGATACAAAATAAAACTTAATATGGCGTATGTATGAATGAAAGCAATTTATTGCAAATAGTGTATCGGAACGAGATAAAATATAACAAGAATGGTGAAAGCTAATGCATCGGTGCAAAAATTCAAGTGCATTGTTCAATGTTCAATTTCACTTGGTTCTCATGATTTCCTACGTGGCGGTGGTTGGTTGTTTATACCGAGAATTTTATGGAAATCCAGCTTTTGTGTGCGTGAATTTTCTTAGGGATCTTAAATTTTATTTAAATATAAAATATGGCCTTTAGCATTCCGGGATATCGTAGTTGTCCATTACGGATTTTTCAGAATCGGACTAGTAGTTCTAGAGTTAGAGCTTCGGACAAAAAAACAAACAACAATTTTTTTAGCTTTATAATATCAGTATAGATAAAATCTTTAATGGAAAATTACTTAGTCGAATCACAGAAAACAAGTAGGTAACCATTCAATAGATACCTAAACGGAAACCTATGTCGCAAACTAGTGTCAATTAACTGTGAATTTGACAAATATTAGAGGCGTCATTTTATAGCTGTGTTACAAAGTCTTCAATTTACCTACGTGTGTAAAATTTCTCTGTTAAGTCACTATACAACTGTAGCAATCCATAAAAACTCGATGCTGTTCATATTTGCTTTACTTTTCATCCGCGCGTGTGTCGCATGAGTCGATACTGTTGACTCTTCGTGATACCGTGTTTCCGCGCGACCGATTGCTGTTTACCTAACTGTCTAACAAAATCGCACTTAAAACTCAAAAAACGGTATTAAAATGTATTATTGAAGTGACAATGTTAGGATCTAATGACAGTGACAAACTCACTCAGCGGTGGGCCCGTACACACAGACACCCACTTCGTCGATTTAAGCTGGTTTCCGACTTCGCAGTCAATCATTTCTCAGAATATCAGTTCGTAACATATTAACATTGAAGGTTGAAATATGAACACTCGTATGTCCGTTAGACAGATGTCGATTTATTGTTGTTATCCATCCCTGCGCGCTAATAGGTTTCCTTAATCGCTGCGAACCTTTGCTTTGCTAGTTTCAGATAATTATTTTTGTGTGATGGGTTTTCTGATATTTGTAATGAAAATTAGTTTAGCGGTGTAATTCCATTAACTTTTACGAACGATCGCAATCTTAGTTTCAATTTATCTAAAACGTCTGTTGTTTACCTACATTTGTTTTGACATTGATTGTCGCTGAGATAGAAATAGCCTACTGCTAAAATATTGTGCCAAATACAAATGCATTTAGGTAGCTACTTCAAATTGCAGGTTCCTCTTTAATTAAGTAGGCCTGTATTTCTTCGTGAGCTTGCGTTTGGAAAGAATACTGTTTCTCACTATATTCCATATTCAAATTCTAACAGGAAACCACCATTATGACAACAGGATGCTGGGGAGTCTTAAGGCCTATAGGGTTTTGGTCTACCGAGCTGTAAATTGTTTGCTAAAGTAAAATAACCTATCGATCAATTTAACGACTTTTAACTCCAGCTCAGTACCTAAATAGTATACATAATAGTCTATTGTATTAGAGGTTAGATATTTGGCTTAAACCAAAATGCAGCGGGTTTCATTTACAGTTTACTGTTCGTCATCGTTTTAGTAAAGATGTGGCGGTTTGTGGCGAAAGATGAATAGTTTGGGGGCAAGACTTCGTTTACCTACAATGGAACCGCTGGGAGGCAAATAATCAATAACGAAGAAACTATTCCTATACTCGTAATAGAAAATCATTGTTTTTGATTAACGTATAAGACGTGTGTTGGCATACGTACTTATATCGGGTGTGAAAAGACAGAAGCCGGTAGGTATCGAGTTATTATGGAGCCCTAGGTACTTTAAAGTAGAAACATACTCATAAAGTAACGGTAATAAAAACAGAAATACATAAAGAGATTACTTGGTGTACAGCCTTGCAAAGATTCTTGTATTGCATTGCTTGATGCATCTAATACTAGATTAATTCCAAATAACCTCACATTTGAGTAAACACAGCATACAATAATTATAAACAGACGACTCACGACTGACATATCATCACTGAAGCTAATCTTAGAATCGTACTAGCAGACCACCACTTAATTTTCCTGATTATTGCTTGTACCTACATACATTTATTTATGTTCAAGTAGATATGATTGCTGTAATATGGACCAATCTGAAGCCTGATTGATAATGTCGTGCTTGAGATTACCATCAGCATCTGACATTTGAAAGCACATGTAGAAGCATCGTAGTGCCTGATCTAGTGTGCGCCGATGATTGGTGTTTTTAGCGTGCGCTTGCGATTAATAAGTACCTACATACTTAGTAGGCAGTGCAGTTATGTAAGTCGTGTCTTTCAAAATCATTTATTTCAAATGATCTTACAGGCACTTTTTGAATCGTCAAGGAGTCAGTCAGGCAGAAAGTTACGCGTTCCATACTTTTGGTTTTTTTGGATAAAAATAAGCATGAATCTCCGTAAACAGTCTTTTAAAATAAGTATTATTTACTGTAGATTACATCATTCATGTTCAATCAACGGGTATAATGTAACAATTTGTGAACGTTAATTTGAAACGGCTTAAGATCAGCTATTAACTACCTATTTTATAATTCGATTTCCTTTTGATCTT
This sequence comes from Caradrina clavipalpis, assembly GCA_932526535.1. Taxonomy (NCBI): domain Eukaryota; kingdom Metazoa; phylum Arthropoda; class Insecta; order Lepidoptera; family Noctuidae; genus Caradrina; species Caradrina clavipalpis. The sequence goes on from OW052103.1 coordinate 8,520,230, forward strand.
GTATTGTGCCAATCTTTCAGTAAAGCTAAGTTGTCAAGTTTGGGTCCCAAAAAGAAATTCTAGATTGAAAAAATGGAAAGAAACATGGGACACCTACCGCTAGATGTTAAATGGATTTAAATTATAGAAGATCTTTACAAAGTAACATTACGATCAGGTCCGCCTCCGGAAGTCGGCCAATGCAGACCTTGCAGATGCATCTATTGATTTCGTATGCACAGATAACGATTGATCTGCAACCATTACCGAGACTGCCTCATGTTTGTCTAAATACACACATAGAAACTAACTTAAACATTATAGCTCTTTATTAGACAACATCAAGAGGAAATGCATAGGAATATAGGTCTAAAGTATTTGAGATAAGGATGACAATAAATGCAGCAATTATTCGGTCGTGCATGCCATGTGTACCAGGATCGCAAAAATTGTAGAGGGTCGTTCAAAGCCGTAGGCGCCGGGGCTGACGCCGGTCGAACTGGTTAATTGCTAGACATTATTTAGTCCTAGTAGCATCTCAGTACTCATGAAGATTGATTACTGGGTTAAAAGACTTCTAATTCATAAGCAGTCCTTCTACCTCGAAGGGACGTTTAGAAGCTACGTATTAAGGCTAATTTCAGAAAGTTAGATGGTATTTGAGCTTCCTGAAATGGTAAGGAATGCTGGTTAGTATTACTTTAGTGAATAATATGCGAATCACGTTGGGAGGCCCTTAGATACACCGCGCTCTCATTAAACAGTGCTAATCTGCAGTATTCCTTATACGATCCTTACTTGTTGTAAGTTAAGGATTACCTTAATTAATTATTAATGGGGACAGAATTAGATTCTAGGTGAGTCATATTTAAAAATGGCGATCGTTTTCGTTGAAGATTACACGTACAGAGTCGATATCGTCTATTATTTACGATACAGAAAGTTTTCCCTTTGTTGGCAATTTCCTTCTGAGAAGAAACTTTCTTAAACATTCTATTATGACACCAAAACAAGCTTTCAGTGCGAAACGGCTAGCGCTTAGTGTACCTAGACACAATAATGTGCTAATAACTCGCACACACGGTAGATAAAAAATATTATTAAAACGAGCTAAACATGTAAAAGCATAACCGCCTGACAATTTGTACGACCGAGCTTCTCCGCCATCTTCCAAAAAATAAGTTGCATACATAATACGTACCAGCGTATAAGAACATCATCTACACTGGTTTTTGCCAAGTCCCATAATGCTTTGATAAATTAACAGCTATGTCATTATCATGTTACAAGCAATTTATCATTGGGAAGTTGGTAGATGGCCGCACAAGGTGACGATGTACCACATAATTATAATCTGATTGGTTCTGAACACCATTTATTATAGTCTTGTACCGTACTGTACCGATCAGGTCAGGAGTTACTAGACCGGATACATTCATATCGTAAATTGCCTTATCATAACGTCCAATGGCTATTCTATTAATGATATTGTAGTTTGTTGTGATTTCTTAAAGATACCGTTTGTTGTGTAAGTTGTACAAGTTTTATGCTAGATCATTGTGAGAGCTGGAGACCTATTTTTTCGCGAAAAATCATTGTTGTCCCCTCGACGTGGGAGTGATCTGTCAGACTTTTACTGACTAAAAACCACCCCAGTGTTTACTTCTTACACTAACACCCGAGATCCTCCGCCTTCCGCGATCCCCTACTGGGCGCCTCTTCGGTCATCCTCAGTGAGTAGAAGACCTGTTTTAACATTTGGATAACTCAGACTTTCAATTAAGACTAAGCAATTCACACACAGATAAGTAGGACTAAGTTGAAAACCTTGTTGTTCCTATCCCATATTTATCGTCCTCCATGTCCTTTGTTAGTACACACCCGATCTAAGTGACTACCAAACTATCGGTAACATCACCGTGAAACTGGTTAAGTTTAGTGCCCCCAAAGTTGAAATGCGTAGTGCCTACCATCGAAAAATAACATCTGGATTTTGCTCTTAAGGTAGTAAGTACCAATGTAGTTCAAGTGAGCATGAAAGCTGTTAAAACTTGAGCGCATTTCACTTGCACGTTCTTAGTGCACTTGACGTGTTTGCGACCATTAAAAGAGTTTTATTTACATGGAAAAAACCGATCTTCATTTTCTGAGGCGCTTTAGTGCATGGCGTGCAGTAGTGGATATTAACGAAGCTTTTTCTTTAAATATAAGTTGTTCTATCTGCTGTTAGACGTAGAACAGAAATAAATAATGTTAACGCACATAATATATTTGTTCTTCTATGACATAGCACAATTTAAAAAGCTCCCGTTTAACCTGGTTATGACAGAACGTGTCATAAATTTGATAACAATACGGGTTGTCAATAAACTGACAGTTCGCAGAGCCAGTGATGAATTGTCCTTCTTGAAGGTCCAATATGTGATTTCCACTCACATCTCTACACAAAATCAACAACTACTACAATAAAAAAAATATAAAGCCTTCTCATTGAAGTAGAAAAAAATAAGTCGTAGATCACAAAGTAAAATCCATTTAAATCTAAGTCATGCTTATCCAAATACTTCAGCGAATTTACAAACAGAGTTTAACCAGGCATAGCTAATGAGATCCTTGAGAAAAGAGGACACTTGAGACAGTTAGGTCGGGGCTCCGGTCCCCAGCTCATAGGTAAGTGTGCAAATATTTGCCACCCCACTGGGATAGGCTTCTGAAGATTCAGTACCTATTGAGAATTGACCGCTTAGCTGTTAGTCGAAATACTTGGTTTTATAAAGATAGTTTGCTATATACCTCGGTGAAACCCGATGGTCGTATAGCGTGATGTAATACGTACAAACCTTCCACTTGAATCCCTCTATCTATAGATGAATACCGCATTCAAATCCGTTGCGTAGTTTAAAGATCTAAGCTTACTGCAGAGGGCGGATAGCGACATTGTTTTATACTTTGGGAATTTATAATAAACAATAACAGTATCTACAGTTATTTGAAACTTGATTGTATTAATTAAATCCTATTTTACACAGTCTTTGTAATTTTAAACGCACCATCATTGGACGTATCTATATAAGTATTCAAATAATAGGTGTTTGCAATTCGATTCGTTTCATTATCTTTTTAACCGACTTCAAAAAAAGGAGGAGGTTATCAATTCGACTGTAGTTTTTTTTTTTATGTTTGTTACCTCGAAATTCCCGACTGGGTGAACCGATTGTCATGATTCTTTGGATTTCTTTCTAGCTTTGGAAGTCGGTGGCAATTCAAAACAACAAACAGAACCAAAGCCACCGACTTCCAAAGCTAAAGTTATTTTTCACTTTTTAGTTTTTGAAGGCGGTTGTTTTTTCTTGTTTAAAAGTTTTTTTTTTACTTTTTATTTTGTAATTGAATTGTAAACTTCATTTTTCTCTTTTTCATCATGAAATAATTATGTTTAAAATTATTGTTTATCTTGTGTTTGAACACCAACATAGGTAGGCTTCTATTCGGTACTTCAAGCAGCAACATATTTAAACTGACTCTATTGTTTTGTACATTTGAAAGCTTGTTATGGTCTGATCGATGACTTCTAAGTAACTGGTTCCTATCCGCCTTGCCTCCGTACAAAAGATCATAAATATTTACGCTTCCCAAACACATTTCTCCATTATTTCTCAAATCACTAAGTTTTACAGGCGATTAATTATGCGCATCATAATTTAAAACGGTATTACGCACATCAATGGTAATACAAGCCAACAGAACACAGAAGCGAACAAATATACCAAAAGGTTCACAAACCCCGTAGCTGGGTAAATAGGGACACGTGCCAAGTACTTAGTAATTATTTTTATTCCTCTTGATTTCCATTATAGTAGATGATCGGTCTAGTAAGCTGCGGACTTGTAATGTTTATCAAACATAGATCGTCAAATAGTAGTGTTTGCTCGCCAAAGATTGCCACGCACCATTAGACATGTATGAACTATCCGAGTAAAGTTTTCGGTGAAATGTTTGTTAACCCTGCCTCTACGCTTTTGTGGAAGTTGTCGAGCAACTATACTTGGGACCACTTATTTCTAGGAAGTATAGTAGATGTTCATACACTTACCTACACTAGCTACATTATTTTTGTACACTTGTTGGTGCATATTTTAGCAGTTTATGTAAAATTTTGTGCGTGATTACTTCAAATATTTTGGTACAACTTTTTTTGGTTTTTGTATTATTACAAACTGGCAATGTAAATTAGATTTGTTAAGTGTTTCTCGGTATGCTTTTTACGGTAATTTTATAAGCTATTTCGTACGCCAGTAAGGGAATTTAATAACAAACGTCCTCGGATGAAACTTTGCGGCCCATTCTCATACACGTCCAGGGTCCATAACAGATCGCGATCAGCTAATTACAACCTGGTATATGTTATTCGGCGCCTGCATCCACTGATGCTTAAAATATCAATAAAGTAAGATGAGGTCGTAAAGTTTATCGACAATTTGAGGCCCAACTCTGAGCGTAAGGTCGACGGTTGGCTAAATGTTAAAAGCTTCGGGTCATCAAAATGGCAGATTTGAAGCTAAAATAATGCAAATCGTGTAAAGACCGACTGCCTAAGTTTTTTTTAAACATGTTATTTTCAATAATAAGTTAGTTCATCTTTTGATCAATTTCCTAAAAAAGCAATATAATCTAAGTAGGTAGTCTAATCTATTCAGATTTAAATAAATTATTTCTGCGAATTAAGTAACAGTATAGTCATTAGCTCTTTTTTTTTAAATAACATATTAATTGAATGCGTGAAATATTACCTACTTATTTAAAATAAATCAATCACTAGGCAGGTGTAGAGGGAGCAATCACAATCAATCAACTCAACGTCTAATTAAAGTAGTTTAGCTGTCTTTCATTGGGAACTTACTCGTCAATCGTCATTGAATGTTTCTACTCGATAGTTTTAGAGAAATGGACGGGTAATTCATAGTAGATGCAATCAATCAATACCCATAAATCGCTTTGTATCTTTATCGACAACAAACAACATGTTTAATGGTTAGAAATCAGCTGAAGTTAGACGAGTGAAACAAGTCGAGGCGCTTGAGCAGGCAGGTGCGTGTGCGTCGCGCCGCGTCGTAATGATTGAAGTTCAGTGCCAAACCTACTGTCTGAGACCTCACTTCTAAATATTAAATCATAGTGTTTATTAACCCAGCATCAACTACCACAGTTTAATAGACCTTTCGGAAACAATTCACAGGAACCATCTCCAGCCCGTACAGTTATTTTAATATAAAAACTTTAATTAGATACAAACAATCATTGCTGGCTGTCAGTTCGTCTACTTATTATTTCTGTCAAAGTATGTGAAGACGTTACCGTGTGAACGTTGTTCTGATCGTGACGAGTGACGTCAGAACAATTCTCGATCGCTTGTTATTGTGTTGGCTGCAGACGCCGCGAGAAGGTTCTCATGGCGAAGCCGAGATTTCGCGCATACGCGTGACTTTGCGACTCTTTTCTATTGCCGTGCCGATAGATTCTACGTTTTTTCGCAATATTATTAGCATGTAGCGACGAATTACTTTTTTCGTGAAGAAAATTACACATAATTGAATAATTGGTCTGTGCTTTAATCACAATTATAATATAATAGGAAAAAGTAAATTCTGAACTGTGTGATTTACTTACTTGATAATAATATAGGCTTGGTTCAAGACAGGCAGTTTATCTGAGAGGCGAATGCAATATTAAAGAGAGTACAACCTACCTATGTGAGATGGACAAGAATTTCCACCTGAAAATTGAGTGTCTCTATTTACCAATTCATATAAGTAATTAAAGCTATGTAGGTATATTATCTATAAGTAACCAGATTGTTTAAAAAAAACGGATCTTGTAAGCTGGAAAAGCGAAGAGCAAATTGAAAACTAGAAAGAGTTTTATCTATTATGAAAACTGTTAACCGCATCCTTTCCGTCGGTTAGGAGTAATTCTGAATATTGTTGACTGTCTCGTTTTCATCGGATAAAACTTATTCTGAAAACTGCCACTAACCGTTTGTAATGCTTGTAATGACACAGGCACAATACATAATATTTAGTACAAGTATTTCGTTTTTTGCCCAGCCGGCAAATTAGCAGTGTTTGACACCAATCAAATTCAAAGTGCCAGAAATAAAATTGTGCCAAAATCGTATAAATTTTACCACTTATCAGTAGCAGATAATTTACATCATCAGATTGTATGATTCGTATTAATAAAAGTGAGATTAATGTTATTTGTATTGCGAGGTTTGCATTTTATAGGTCGTCAATTTTGGATGCTTGGATGTTGCTGTCAAGAGCTTGTTGACATTTATGATCGTTGTACCTTTCATATACCTAAGCTATAAATAAGTGATCCAATTAGCAGATTCTTTTTGCCAATTTAGGTAAATTCATGAACCGTTTCATAGAAAATAATATAGTCAATGTTAGTCAATGGTGGATTTTATTTATAAGAAGCCAAAGCCCAGCCCAGCAATGGTGATAAGTTGAAATAATACCAATCTGAACATTAAAGAAGTTTCCTATACAAGCTTCAGTGCTAAATCCGAATAAGGAAAGACAATACTGAAAAATACTAAAATCAAAATTCTTACGGTTAAAAATCTTGCACGAAGTGAAATGACTCTCCTAAACTACAAAATATGCTTTCCTGCTATAACTCGGCACGGTTGCAAGTCGCATTAATCCCGAATTAACACACATTAAACTTAGGTTATATTTCACATATCGTTTTACGAAGACTTCCTGTAATACCGACCGTGAACTACCGTTTAACTGAAACGACATTACAGGCTCTGTACAGATTTACAACCACTAAAACTGTTTACGATGCTAAAATATTTACTGTATTGAAGACAGGTTAAATTGTATATTGTATGTATATTGTACAAAATTATACGTTTTAAGATGTTATTGCTTTTGAAGACACCAAGAATAATTTATAGCATATAAAAAAAAACTGATTACAATAATTTAAGTATGAGAGCAAAATAAAACACGCATACCTACATTACATATACCTTCAAAACCTCTCGACTCCCGAAATCCTCATCTTTATAATCATATCGAAGAGGTAACTACTATGGCCTACCGTAGTATGATTGACGTGGATACCTACTTGATTACAATATTGAGTAACACCTACCACCCGCGTATTGACTACTTATTTATTTCTAACTAGCTTTATGCCTACGACTTCGTTGGCATAAATGTGGGTTACTACGGATTTGTTTTTGTACAGGACCCGGTCTTTTTCTGTAAAAAAAAGCTTAAGTTACTCCGTATAACAACAGCTATCTGTGCCAGTGAAGGTCCCAGTAAAATTGGTCCGTCCATTTTGGAGATTAGCAGGAACAAACAAACAGACAGACAGACAAAAAATCGAAACATTGTCTTTTTGTTAAAAGTAACCTGAAAATATCTTTTTGACATTACAAACAGGCATTTCAATTTTACTTATCTGTATAGATGCGTCACATTTCAACTGTCAAATTCAAAATTCGAACCACAGAACCCGAAAGTTTTATTAGTTTAATTGAACGTCAGCCGTCCGTCAGTAAACCTGTACCTACGAGTGTCCATAGCAGTCCATAGGTAATGTCAGCAACACGTGTCAAGCATGTTTGTCAAGCCTGCAGTGGACAATGACCATCGTTAGACTTGACCTCGGCCGTGTATTGTGCCCCGTCGACCCGACAGCTTTACTTGGAATTTGTTGGTTGGATGTTTTTGACAATATGTTGGAGAATAGGCTCAATATTTAAATTATGTTATTGTGTTTTATGGCTTGAACTACGCTGGATCAATTTTTCCAAAAATTTTCTTCGCAAGTTCAAAATCTAACTAATACATCTAAGTATTTAATAGTTAGATTGATTATTTATTGAGCTTTCCGTGAAGGATCATGATTACCTTGTCTTATAATCAGCTTTTGTTTACGACTTCGATCGCGTGGATTTTCTTTACCGATTCCTATTTCGTTTTAACTAAAATATACCCTTTGGTTACTCGTTAATTAAGTGACTTTCAATAGGTGAAATAATTTTAAAATCGGTTAAGTAGTTTTTGAGTAATTCATTACAAACAAAATAAAACACTTCGTTTCGCTTCAATAATATTACTACGCTTCATTTCAAGATATTAAGATATTAATCTAATATCGCCAATCCGCCTACAGCAGCGTGGTGTTCGATACACGTGCCATCTCAGTATAAGAACAAGCCTTTATCAGTAGTAGAACAAAAAATTGCCTGATTATTTGTTTTTGAAGGTCATCCATGACCATACAGCCCTTGTCCTCTCACTATTATTTCATGGCCCTCTCAGTCTTTAAGACAAAGTTGCTCAGCAGCAAATAGGTATTAACTACACAAGACAAGGTACTTATTCTAACAAAACTAACCAGTTGCAAGTGCTGATTTTTATCTGCCACATAAAAGTAAGTGCCTAGACACTGAACCCTCACATCATCACAGCAGTTGACGATTTATTGTTCCTCAGTAGGTAGGCAGTTTTACAAGAAATTCTATGGATGAAAATTGAAATCTATGAAAAGCGTTGAAGAAAGATTTTCTCTTGTTTATTGATTTGAAAAGCGTTGCCTACTTAGTATCGTGCTTCTGTAGTCTGGGTGAATTGGCAATTATTGCCAGTCATATGGTGAATTCCTGTTTTTGCAGATTGTTTACGAGTCCTGAAAATATCAGTACGATACTTATCTGCAGATCGTTTGCCAATCCTAAAAATATCAGGAGGACATTTTTCCTGCGTACGCAGCAACATTAGCTGTAGTTATCAATTTTAATCCTTTTAAAAGAAAAGTTGCATCGCCCTACGAATATAGAAGACAAACAACAAGGCCCCGAAACTACAAGTAGTATATAGTATTCCGGTTGTGGCGCAGTGGTTGAAAAATTTGCAACGGCGCGGGCGCTGCGTCCCACGAGTTCGATTCCTGCACGGAACATATATTTGAAAGATCTACAGATAGTGTTTCGGATCTGGCTATCTATGTAAGTATGTAAGTTTATATAACGAATAAGGAATAAAGAAGAAATTTTCTAACCGACAACCGATTACAATAATAGTTCTAAGTACCAATAAAGCAAGTTACAGTTCGCCAAAGATGGCACGTGGCGTAACCCGTTCGACAGACATTTCAATCCAATGTTTTATTCTATTAATTTGTAATCCGAATACTGTGCGTATAAAATGAAGCGATTCGTTGCGCTCTTGAATTTAGTTACGTGTCGTTATTAGTAATGCTCATACTGTTCATATTCTTGGAAAATAGATAGGGCAGTTGTAGAAGGTCCAGTCCTGAAAAGAACTCAAGTATCAGATGGATTAATATCCTCTATATACTTCATAAAATATGACATTAGACAAAATATATCGTTAGAGAGCCCTTGTTATTTCAATGTTATCAGTAATAAGCTTCGTTAATTCATGAAAAGTACAAAAAAAACAATGTAAACTTGCTCGTCTTCAATCAAATAAGATAAAGAAGAACAAAAATCAAATCTGACAAGCAAGATAATCTTCAGCGTCCTTTATGTTTTTAGTTTGTGTTCAGTTCCTTTAAAAAATGTCTCCTAAATAGTTATTTCTGGAAGCTTTGAGTAGGTACTTATTCCGAAAATTGCTTGCCAAAGTTTGCTCTTTTCATTACATCACACACTTCAGTAATGAACCTTCGGCACTTACTTGCATGTCCATCATGTTCATGTAACGGGTGGGTGCGCGTGAGTGTGCCGCTTCGATCCCCGACTAGCATAATCGACTGTGTCTAGATTACACACGCACCGCATCCCGACGTGACGCGACATCGGCGGCGCAAGCGCAGATGTCCGCTCTTAAGGCGCGGCCCACCGCGGCACATGGTGTGCACGGGCCCGCAGCGCATTTTAGCTGCGCGTATTAATTTGTTTGACAACGTGGGTCTACGTTTTCACTGCAGTACACGAAGACTATGTATAGCGTAGCATGGCGCACGGAATGGCTCACAGATAACTCTATAATAGTCAGAGACCGATGGGACAGTACTTAGTAAGCGATAAGCGAGCTGTACATAGTCGTGGTTCATATTCGTGTACTACAGTGGAAACGTAGACCCACGTCCACAGCGTTGAGCTGTGTAACCACCTATTCGAGCAAGCCACGCATGTAAGCCACGAGACGACTCCCGGCCACCGTAGACGCGGGTCTCTACGGGTTGTTCGAAAGAGATACCGCGCCCCCGGAACGCAAAGGGCACATGAAGGAACATAGACGGGTTTTAGTCAGTAAAAGTCTGACACTCCCTCCCGCCCCGCCCAGGGCGGGGGAAGTTATTTGATGATTTCCGGTCTATAAAAAAAAAAAAAAAACGACGCGGGTCTGTGGGCGGTGAGCAATGGGTAGCTCACCGTCCGTACGTTCACTAAATAACGACAGACCGTGTCGACGGCGCGTTCGTGTTCCACGCGCGCCTCAAAGAGATGTCAGCAAACTTGGATGGGGCCACTGAGGGCCGATGCCTGCCGGGGCTGCGGGTTTTTCGAAAGAGATACCGCGCCCCCGGAACGCAAAGGGCACATGAAAGGAACATAGACGGGTTTTAGTCAGTAAAAGTCTGACACTCCCTCCCGCCCCGCGGGGGAAGTAATTTGTTGATTTCCCGTCTTAAAAAAAAAAGCCACGCCTGTATCAATGACGTCAATTCATGCGTAGCCTCTCCGTGGGTTGCAGACTTGCAGTGGACACAGCCACATACATTTTCTTACAAAGCGAAGCCGCGGTGCGCCTGCGCCTTTATACAGATAATTGCTTATCCCCGTTCAGATATCAATGTGGATGAGAGCCAGTTGATGTGAATTGATTTGTGTTAACAGTTTCTGATGGTAGACTTAGGTGATATGGTGTATTAGTATCTATGTCATTTGAAACATTTATGGATGGGTTGAAAGCACCTATCAATGTTTAGGTAGTTAGCTAAGCATTGGTCTATTTTGAGTTTATTTTTACTTGTTTTACGATAATTATTCTATTTCTTATGCAAGAGCAGGTTACGATATACATACATAATTGGCATAAATCTATACTAATATTATAAAGAGGAAGAATTTTCTTGTATGTTTGTACTGAATAAGCTCCGAAACGACTGGACCGATTAAAAATTTTTTTTAACTAATAGGTAGCTACATTATTCCACAGTAACACAGCCTATATAAAATGACGCTGCGACGCATGGGAGCGGAGCAGTAACCAAAGACGTAACTTAAAGTGTGTGAAATAAGCAAAATAAGGACAAAGTCGCGCGCAGTTTGTATATCAATTAACCTTTTAAATTAAAATGTAGATAAATATCTTGAACTAGAATTTTAAACAAATATTAAGAACTTAAAAAGTACCTATCTCACGTATAGATACTTGCTTAATAAATTAATAATAGTCTAACATAGTAAATATTAATTCTGGATTAGTTGTACCATTTATAAATGCGATTCAAACAACGTAAAAATAAGAATTAGGTACCGATAGACCTTGACCTTTGTTTGCTTTTTTTTTCAAATAAGTAGAAAATACTGACGCCGTCTGGCTTTTTAAAAACCGACCAACAAAAATCTATTTTTTTTTTAATAATTGTAGTTACGTAATAACGTTATTTTTCTTTTCGTGTTTCTAACTACTTCATAATTATCAGAATCCGAGAAGAAACGGTAACACTAAATAACCTTTTAATAACATTTTCACCTAAGGAGTTCCATTATCTATTTCTGAAGATCTTATCTAATAGGGACCGTAATATACCAATAACAAAAAAAGAATCACTCTATTCGGTTGTGAAATGTTATAGATATGATATAACAACCTTCTTCTTCTTTGGAGTTTCAAAAACAATAAATTTCAAACAATAGTTTGCTTAATTTTACTCGTAAAAAAAATATCTGCAGAATAATATGATAAATAAAAAGGTATCAGGCAAAATAAATTAGCTTTTCTTTAAAATAAGTAAGTACCCTATAGAAGGTCACATACATCACGCTGACTCTTTGATAATGACACTACATTATTCAAAGATCAACTTAAGATAATCCGATGCATCGGCTAACGGCTTGACGTGTAATAAGGGAGCAACACACAGACAGCAAGCTAATGACTTGCCACTGCGAGCAGCGCTTAAGATAATAGCACACGGTACAGCTACACCGACCATGGATTCATTTACCTAACCCTAAGGGCATATACGTCTTGAAACTGTACAAACAGTGAGTTACTATCCGTTTAATGATAACCCTTGTATAATCAAGGCTTGTATTACAAAGCATCACGCCTTCTGCCTCGAAGAAGTTGGCAGAGGAGTGTTTTATCAGTCATTGTGGACCCGTTTGGAAAGTATCGTGCATTTGAGATGTAAAACTCTGCTGTTGTAGTATAGTATGCTCCGGAATGAATTTTGGTCACGGTGGTAAAACGGTCTTAATGTGGAGTAGCCGAGTACGCAAGATACAAATGGTTTAGGATCTCATGACACAAAATTTTACCATGGATTCAGTTTACGTTTAAGGATCGTCGACGGACACAGTTTTTTGTTTCTTAAATGAAATAAAAAAAATAATATGTCACGTCGTCGTCTCTTCCACCTTATACACTCTTTGTTATTTTTACCGCGTTCTGGAACCGAAAGCCATAAACTCTATCATAGTAACAGACTTCGTGGGCAATATGATTTTCGATAAATAACAAAAAAAAAAAACACGAAAAGGAGATTGAGCAACTTACTATGGCACTTGGTTGCGCAACTTTTTACACAGTATAGTAGTGAAAATTGGACACAAATAAGGGGTAGTGTCATACTTTAAAACAAGGTTAAATTCAAAATTAAATATTGTGGGGTTTTTGAAAAAAAAAAAAAAAGTTGAGTACCTATTGAGGTATGTTACATCTCAAAACAATTCGTTTTGAAACCCTATTAACTGGCACATATTTTACATTATTTTGGTACATGTTAATTGAGTATTACTTATGTTTATTATTTAAGATATAAGATTATTATATCTAGAAATCCTCTCAGAAAAACAACATTTCTAACAATTTATCTGTCAAGTGTAAATCAACAACACAACTTACCCTTTAATTAATTATAAGAATTGTTTAATAGTTACTTTCAAATCGTTTTCTTTTTTTTAACAACGGGGGTCATCTCCCCTGATGGTAAGCAATGATAAGGGTGAAAATGGGAGCACACTGCACGGAATCCAACCACGGAGGGACTGGCTATCTTACATTTACTGTTGGAAAACGTTTTAAATTGTTATGACGGTAGATTTAGAGTAGAAGGTGGTAGCTAGCCAGGTAGACTTAAAACAAGCCCTGCCACCAACTAGCACAAGCCGGGGTCGAACCCGGGACCTCTGCGCAAACAGGTGGGTGAACCACAACAGTATCATAAACATAATAAGAATATAATGAGGTAGTGGAAGAAATAAAAAGTTCAATTAAATAAAATATTTTTTATTCAGCTTCTTCCTCATCATAATTAACATATTCATAAAACATGTCATCTAAAAATTGAGCAGGAGCATTAATAGAGTAGTATCGTGCCCAACTGAGATACCATAGAACGGTCATCACATGGACACAGCAGCCTACCGTTCGGTAGGCTGATAAGTAGTTGCCAGATTCTCTTTCAAGTATAACATAACATTCCTGACATATGAAATCATCTTCTGATACCTGAAAATAATAAAAATTGTTATATTAAATATTCATTGCTCAATATCAAGTGTATTTTTTATGTTCATATATAGCTGTTACGTGAATAATCCATAATAAAATGCTAGTGGCAAATGTATTCTATTCAATGAAATTAATAGTTACAAATATGTAACCATTAATTCATAATGTGATGAAAACATTAGTTAGGTACATATGCTTTTAATTATAAGATTTTGTTACGTAGATATTCTACTACTACTACTATTAATTCATCAAACCTAGTGTTGGGTAATGATAATAATCCGGTTAATATCATTTGGCTAATAATCGATTAAAAGCCAGCAAGTAGCCATTAATAGCAATTATGGATGATAACCCTGCTGTTATTGTTATTTTAGTGATTGAAAATTTCCTTTCATGGTTTTCAGGCTTAGGACTGTCAGATTATACTTCATTTCCATCATCTTTATTTGTAGTAAATAAATGTGCAATTTAAAACTAATCTGGCCCATTTAAAAATTTTTAATCAGCAATTTACATAGATTTTTTACCGAATTCAAAAAAAAGAAGGTTATCAACTCGACCCGTATGTATGTAATATTTCCAAAACTGCCCAGTTTTCGTATATGTTAGTCTATATCAGCGCCTGAACAAGTGTGCCAAATTTCAAGTGTATGTATGTATGTATGTTTTTATGTTTGTTCGCGCATATCTCCGTAACTACAAGTCCGATTTGAGTAATTCTTTTTTTGTTATACTAGATATTGTTCAACTTAGGGAATACTGCAAGTTTCATCGAAATCGGTTCAGTAGTTTTTGAGATAGGGAATTTTAACCGATTTTTTATTATATTATGTTTGTTCGCGGATAACTTCGTCATTTGTGAACCGATTTTGATGATTCTTTTTTTGTTGGAATGGGTATACTTCCCAAATGTTCCCATTTAAATTTCATATAGATCTGATGAAGGACTCCGGAGACAGACAACGGAACTCTCCAAAAAATTACAGTAAATCAACAGCGATTGCTGCTATCGCATAAATATGCATTGTTTACGCAATCACACAACATAACATCACGGCCGAACACTCAAAAGGGTTACACAGATGTAAACAGTAGTATTTGAAAATTTCTCATCCAAGTAAACAAAATCGCATATTCTGCTTTCTTATGACTTTTAGTGGTGTCTCGTTAATTTACATAATATGAAACTTTCTTCATGGAGTTGGATAACAGGAAGTTGATACTAAAAAGCGAGAAATAAAAAACTTTTTTACAAAAAATAACCGCCTTCAAAAACTAAAAAGACAAAAATAACTTTAGCTTTGGAAGTCGGTGGCAATACAAAACAACAAACAGAACCAAAGCCGCCGACTTCCAAAGCTAAAGTTATTTTTCTCTTTTTAGTTTTTGAAGGCGGTTATTTTTTGTAAAAGAGTTTTTTGATAATTAGATTTTATGTACCTACTTAGTTTTTTTTATTCTTAATCAGTCTTTAAGGGGGGATATTTTTTATATTTTTTTTCCGAAACATATCAGTCGACGTACTGATCCCGGATTCGGTTGGCGTCACTGTAGTGCAGTTTATGCATCTCTTTCTGGCACGAATAAATATTAGCGCCAGAAAGAGATGAAAAACGGGGGTGCGGGGATGCATGTTACCTACCTTCCGCTCGGGTATTTTCCATTGTTTATAATTTACCTACGACGTATTCGCAGAACAGAGCTAAAAATAACTTACTTATTGTACCTTACATTTTTACGTATCGGTTAAAGTTTATTTGTAGGTATACATACACTTACATATTTAGCTCGCTTTTTTAAACCAAGTAGTTAATTAGGTAGATGGTTAAATCACAAAGCGATGTGTCAATAGTAATTTTGGTATTGGCACTCGAAATTAACCATACTGAATTTTCCAAAAAATGAGTTCCTTTTATATACATATTAACACTTTTTCACGTGCAAAAAGTGAAAATAAATAAAAAGAATTACAATACTTTGAATCACACTGCGTACACGCACCCAATTTAAGTTCACACTCACAGATTTTACACTAAACAAAAAAAAGCATTTATTTTTTTAACAATACATTAATAGCAGGGTTATCATCCATTGCAAGGCTATTTATGGACACTTATGGATTATAATCGATAATAACTCAAAGCATCCGGCTATTTACCCAACACTAATCAAACCCCAAGCGGAAGCCGGCTTTCGCGCTGTCATTGTCTTTCTATTGTAGGTATCTCTAATTACGGTATTCGAAGTGATTGTTATAGAATAGATTACTTACCGAGGTAGGAGAAATCCATGTACGTAAAATATTGACCATGGAATCCGTTGCCTCTCTGATTTGGCGTCTAGGCAGCGGGTGTGCTAATAAAAGAGAACAATTCACACAGCGCGACATGCTTTAAGTCTAGAACAAATCACCGTGGACGTAAAAACGTTCTAACAATTCACTTCGCAGCACACGCACAAAAAGAGTAAAATTGCTCGATGTAGTAGATAGACGTGGAGCCTCCACGTCTATCTACTACATCGAGTTGAGTTTTAGGATTCCTCCACGGTGGAGGAATCCTAAAACTCAACTCGACACGAATTTATATTTATTAGCAGATAAAAGCTAAAAACAATATTCTCGCCTTAACCCGCAGATGACACGGTAAGTAAACAAAACAGAAAACACGATTTTGTTTGACATATCATCGAATAGTGTTGTGCCACAACAATAGACTAAGGGGCATCATAACATTATCGATTATATCTTAATTGTTTTATTTTTGCCTAGAAATTGTTTTTTAACGAAAGAAATAGTACCATAATTAAAGAGTAATAATAATGACAACTCTTAATACTTTTTAGTTGCGAATGTAGATTTTTTGTTGTCCTATGATTTATGTTAGTGCTTAATCGATCGTTTTTAATTGAAAAAGGAGTCGCTTCACTATTTGGGAAGGGAAGACGTATTTATTGTATTAAATTATTAAATACTAAATAAAATGAAAATAGAAACTCCACAAATGATTTCAATGAATTTAAGTAAAAAATCAATAAAAATAATATTATGAATTATACATTAACTCAAATGGCCATACGCGTCAAAAAGTGAATCTATTCGTGCCCAATCTCCTTTGATTTGTGTAATAGCGATAACTCGAAGTACCTAACGCTTCCTTGTCCCAGTCAATGCATATTTGTGTTAAACCTTATCGACTATACCTACATGCGAACGGTCACCTTTGAAAAATAGTCAATAGTAACTATTACTCGACTGGAGTTCCTGTGTTTCGGCTCTTTTCGCAAAAGTAACCATGTATTCTAGTGCACAATTTTGCGCGCAAATACAGGTGCACTGACGCTTCCTCACTTTCATAATCCGGTGGGACGACAAAGCGATTCAACCAAACCATAACTCATAAAATTATTGTATTAGCTACCTTATTAAACTGAAAAGATGAACGGACTAAAGATATCAATCAAAGAAATAATCAATTGCTCTGCATTTAAATACTTGAAAGGTTGTAGCAAATCAAATGTGTGTGTTAAAATCTCATTACAATTTTGTATAGATATCAGTTTACAGCTTTAGGAACTTATTTAACTTCTTAGGAGACCTTGCCGCTTTTCTATTGGTTACCGTCTTTTTGCGGGCAGATTTTACTACCGTCAGGCACAATGAAGGACAATTTTTATTCATGCTAAATAAAATATTAATAGAATAGAAATAAAATAGAAATTGAATTGACTGGTAATAGCAGAAGCCGTTCGCATTGAAAAAGGAAAACCGATTAAAATTATTACTGTTACTTTGTTACCTAGCTCTATTCACATTGATGGCTATCTACATAGTATATGAATAAATGTAACTATGAACCAGGGCTGCCAGCAAATAAATCGCGGCTATACCTATTAGTATCTGCAATTATATAAAATTTGATCGCATTATACAAAACTATTCTATAAATCGATTTTTCTTCATAATTTGTATTTTAATGCTGATTCTTTTTATTTATTCCTTTTATAATCTCTAACTGAATAGTCTTGTAATCTCAAGCAAAAGCAAAGCTCAGATGATAACTTATTGACAACTATGAAATAAAAAACCTAAACAAACTACCGAACTAAACCTGAACCAACCCACTCAAGCAGTCACAATCAGGAACTATGGCCACACGAGTTCACACGACACTCCCCTGTATCATAGCTGTCACGTTGGGAATACTTTATCTGCATCTATGTTCATCCCATAAAGATGAGAGATCAATTTTGAAAAAAGCAAGAAGTGAACTCACGTTCCGTTGCATGCCGTATGTTTTGTATCGTATTATACGAAATGATCATGGATACAATACACCGTCCGATTATACAGATTTTGTATCCAATTATACAATCTGGCAGCCCTGCTATGAACGTGTCTATATACAAATAAATACAATTGATGTGACTGTTATATAACAGCTATTTACTAAATGCATATGAACATTCACACGGTATTTACTTACACAGAAAAGTGCGTTTGTCTGTCTCTTCGTTTGTTACGGCTAATCTCCAAAACGGCTGAACCGATTTTGACGAGATTTTCACGTAACTGTTATTTGAGAAAAATAATTAAGGTACTGCGCTAAAACAACAAAACTCGGAAAAACCGCCACTTACACCAAACTAGGTCGCAGGCAAAAGCTAGTTTATTTACACTATAGATTGGTCAAGCTTTTAATTTTAAAGAAAACACTTCTATTAATGGTTTTCTAATTGCCTCATTCATTAAAATGATAGTTGTCGATGTTCACCACACTTCAAATAGATAAATCGCTTACCAACTGCCTCGGCAACCTTTTATAAATCTATCCTATGAGCAGATAAATCAAAAACCTTTCGCTTCGACTAACAAATTACATTTTAATTTAATAATACTTTGATCACAAAGAAAAATTTCGTTACGCCTTCCAAATTATGTAAACACGAAACAAATTGATGTTAAACCGTCTCTAATGAGACACTAACCAGCACTTAATCTGCGGTTTACTTTGACCGACAGTAAATTAATGGTTAACACAAAAACCAAACATATTGTAACGCCTCCTATTAGAAATGATTTGGTAGATTTATTTACACAATCATTACTGTGTAAAATGCATCGTTTGCATCTATTAGAGATGGAATGTTAAACTGTGGGCATTGACAACAAACAAATGAAGAAGGGAACAACAACAATTTATGTAAATGAGTACATAGCAACTAGTCAACCTACGATAAACAGGAAAAGTTTTTAATATACGCGGATTTTTTTGTTTGGTAGTTTAGTATCGTAGTAATAGAGCACATTTTTTTATTAATTGCTCAATCCTTTTAAATGTTTTATTTTTTGCATTTTGTAACTAACAGAAATTACATCTGTTTAGTTCGTAGCTGATGAAATTAGCGGTTAGTAACCCGCGGTAAATGGATCGACCTACGGCGCCACTGTGTCTAGCAGTGGACCGTTGTAGGCTGATGATGATCAAAATAATTATATTTTTTATTAGGGTTCCGTACCCAAAGGGTAAAACATGACCCTATTACTAAGACTTCGCTGTCCATCTGTCTATCCGTCTGTCTGTCCGTCTGTCACCAGGCTTTATCTCAAGAACTGTGATAGCTAGACACCTGACATTTTAATAGATGATTTATTGCTGTTCCGCTAAAACAATAAGTACTAAAAACCAGAATACATTAATATTTAAGAGGGGTACAACAAACATGTTTTTTTTCGTTTTTGTAGAAAATGGTACGGAACCCTTCGTGCGCGAGTCCGACTCGCACTTGGCCGGCTTTTAGACCTCTTTTAAGTTTATCAAATAAAATTGCACTGACAAAAACCTTTTCCTGTATACATGTTGTTCATTCTGCAGTTACAACAAAAAGTAATACCGCAAGTGTTAGCTCAGTTTACGGAATAATGACAACATTGACAGCTTTGACGGGCGATTAAGATAACGACGACTTAATTGCCGGCATGCAGTTTAATTGCTCCGATTAACCGGCCTGTCAGTCATGGAATTTATTTACTGATCGATTCATTGTTCAAAAAGTAACGCGATAAAGTAATTAGGGATGGAAAATAGAGATAAATTATGTTTATTTTGTAAATACATAAATTAGAAATATGACTTTTACACGTTATTTAATCCTTCTATGTTCTACTAAGATTATAAATGCGAAAGTTTGTGAGGATGGATGGGTGAAGGGATGGTTTTTTTTTACTCTTTCATAAAATGCTTAAAAAAATTACTGGACAGATCTGAATGAAATTTGGCACTGAGATTGATTTTAGTGGGAATAACACATGTGAAAAATATGCTCTATGTTTAATCCCGGAAAACGTTCAGGGGCAAAATGTCCAATTCTCAAAATGTCCAACGGTGTCAAAATGTCCAATTACCCAAAATGTCCAACGGTCAAAATGTCCAATTCTCAAAATGTCCAACTCCCAAAATGTCCAATCTTTGAGAACGTAGCAAATTTGTTCAATAACTCATCAAAACGCTTTTTTAATACTTACTAGCTGTGCCCCGCGGTTTCACCCGCGTTGTTGATTTTGGTTACTTTTCCGTTCCCGTGGCTCATAGTGCGATGTTATGTAGCCTATAATCTGTTATTCTGAGGTACAGGCTACGGAATGTCACGCAGAGTCATTATTTTGCTGCGAAGTTATTTTAAAACTGCGATATCTCCTAAGATATTCATTGAAATTAAATGATGTAAAGGGCAATTTTGTTCAAAATTAAACACTTGTGATGAATAACGTATTTATTTTGATAAGGATTAATACTATGTTCATAAAAACACCTTCGCAAATAATGCATTATTTTAAAACAAATTTTCTGACTATAAAAATGGCTATACTGAGTCAACCTTTAAAGTTAGGCATGTACTACCGCGGACTTTTTTTTAGAATATTGTAAGAAGAACAATTCTCTCATACATGATTTTTGCGTAACTTTAACTGTTTACGCAGCGCACGCAACAAAAGACCTCGAAAAGAATATTTTTTCCCCGTTTTTGCCACATTTTTCATTGATACTCCGCTCCAATTGGTCGCAGCGTGATGTTATATAGCCTATAGCACTCACGAATAATGTAGCTTTCTACCAGTGAAACAATTTTTAAAATCGGTTCACTACTTCCGGAGATTACCCCCTTTTTTTTTTTTTTTTTTTTTTTTTTTTTTTTTTTTTTTTTTAATAGACGGGAAATCATCAAATAACTTCCCCCGCCCTGGGCGGGGCGGGAGGGAGTGTCAGACTTTTACTGACTAAAACCCGTCTATGTTCCTTCATGTGCCCTTTGCGTTCCGGGGGCGCGGTATCTCTTTCGAACAACCCGCAGGAGATTACCCCCTACATACAAACTTACAAACTTACAAACAAATTCTACCTCTTTATAATATTAGTATAGATGACAAATAATAAATACAAAATACTGAAAGAAGAATGTTTTATTTATAAATAACAAATTAAGACCACAGAAGACCACAACATACCCGAAATCACTACTTTTGTTATCAATTCTTTCAGTATTTTGTATTTATTATTTGTCATAAGTATTAAAAAAGCGTTTTGATGAGTTATTGAACAAATTTGCTACATTCTCAAAGATTGGTCATTTTGGGAGTTGGACATTTTGACCATTGGACATTTTGAGAATTGGACATTTTGACCATTGGACATTTTGGGTAATTGGACATTTTGACACCGTTGGACATTTTGAGAATTGGACATTTTGCCCCTGAACGCCGGAATGTAAATGTACGGTTCCCTTGAGATAATATATCAAATTTGACGCGAACGAAGCCGCGACGGAAACTAGTTTTACCATCATTATATTACTTTTAAGTCATACTTGGTTACTCTTCGAACAAACACTTAAACAAACTGTGAGCTATGTCTCTTTAAAGCCTACAGTTCCTTAATGAATAAATAGTTAGATCAATAGTGACGTCGATGATGTTTGAGGTGGTCTATTGAAGAAAAACCCACACGGCCAAGCGTATAACAACGAGACATTTGTAAGAGAAAACCTGGAGAATACCTATAGAATAGATCTTTGCACAGGAAGACACACACAGCAACGATATTTTATAGCAATTATTATTATTATGAAACACCGCAGAAAGCACTTAATAGCATCCATTGATCTGTCAATATATCTTTACCTTTTGCAACATTATGTTTACGACACAATAACATTTTCCTAAAAAGGTGTTATGTCTATATCGACGGACACAAGGGCCGCAGTTGGAACATCTCATAAATATGAAACGACGTCTTTAAGTTTGCGTACAGTACTAGCGTCAAACGTATCTATGTATTCTCCAGAAAAATTTCGGCCACGGCGGCTAATCTTAATACAGACTAGATAAGTACGCAAGAGATTATTAGAGTGCACAAGTGTGTGCGAAAACACAGGTACACTCCCTCTTCCCCAAACTCTCATAGTCCGACAGGACGGTAATCCAACACGACCGGAGAAAGACCACGCGCAGGACCAACCAAGGTATCATCCTACTACTATTATAAAGGCGAAAGTTTGTATGTATGTATGGATGTTTGTTACTCTTTCACGCTTAAACGGCTGAATGGATCTGGATGAAATTTGGCACAAAGATAGATTATAGTCTGGAATAACACATAGGCTACTTTTTATCCCGGGAAAATGTACGGTACCCGTAGGATAACACATCAACTGTGACGCGGACGAAGTCGCGGGCAGAAGCTAGTATGACATACTTTCAAACTCCGGGCTGCTACTGAGAAATTCCTAATGGGAAAACTCAATAACACTTTTTGCCCGACTTGCGAATCGAACCCAGGAACCCTTGCTCAGCAGTCGCGCTTGCGACCACGAGACCAACGGAGCGTCAAACGTATCAAAAAGGCTGAGAGGCAACGCGCTATGGCCCGCCCGTCACATAAACAAAGTAGGCCGACATTCGGTAGCACAACAAACGAGGCGTTAGCACAAACGAGGCGAGGCGTTGGTAAGCCGTCGGCGTGTGCTGACTTACGGCCTCTGGTCAGCACTTAATTGAAACACGACATGTTCACCTGTTCTTATGTTATAACCTGTTATTGTTACTTTACTTTTGAGATGATAGAAGGTCAAATTAAAAGTAGAAATAGCCATAGCGTACTCCAAAGTACAGTATGGCGTTTTTTGTTAGTTTACGGATTAGAATAAAAAAATAATTCAGAGATTGTGCTGGCACAAAAGAATACCTAAGCTAATTTGAAAGTAACTTATTTATTTATTTATAATATAATATTCTAAACTGTTGTTAAACTGCCTAAAATCACTATTACAGAATAATTCGATTTCAAATGGTCATCATCATTCAATGGTCATCCTATTGTCAAATGTTGCGAGTGGTTGTCAAAAAAAAACTGATTAAATTGAGCTGGCTATTCGAAACCAGATGATTTCTTACGAACCTATAGATCAGGGGTATTCAACATTTTACCATAACTATTTCTTATAAAATCACTACACCCCATGTTTGTTGGGGTAAACAGGAAACCGATGACATGTCCCATATAGTACACTGATTTAGAAGTATAACATGCCCCAATATGGGAACCTCAAGGTTGTTGGCATCAAAACAACTGTTTTATTGTATTAGGTACTCTAAAAATACAATTCTCTCATGCATGATGTTGCGGGCTCGATATCGGGTAAGTACAAATGCACCTTTTTTTCAACTCATAAGTATTTCCTAAGGTAGGTAACCATATTATTAGATATCACTGACATTGGTGAAGAAAAACAAGGTAAGGAAACTTCAAGCCTGAAATTTCCAATCCGTCTTGAGCAAGAGTAGTGATCAATCCTCGTGCCTTTTCTGTGCAAGAAGAAGCTTTTGCCCAGCAGTGGGACAATAATATCCTAGTATATTATTATTTAATAACACAACAAGCAACCGTTATTCCACGGTACTTTTATTCATTTCAAAGTAACGTAAATAATGTTGTAGGGCCGTATTTTGTTGCCGGTTGTTTATTCAAGCCATATTTAATGCTACTACATCTAGCTCACTGATGACCATACCGTGATGTCGCATACAGATTAAAAATTAAAAGGGAAGTTATTGATAGTGACAGCAATAGAAATATTTGATAGGGCCGTGAGTGGGCTTTTAATGAGTTTTAATGCAATTTTGCAACGGTATAAGGGAAGACTGGCTTTTCATTTCGCACACGAATAAACATAAGCTTTCGATATTCCTACTAAAATTCGAAAGTTTTGATGGTTGTATAGAGAAAACCCTTTGACTATAGAACCATTACGGCCCTTTCACGACCTTGCCGCGGTGAGCGGCGGCTAAGCGCGGGGCGGCGAGCGGTAAAATCAAATGCGATTTTACAGCGATTTTAGTAATACACGGATAGCGTATGTAGGGATTTTAGTATGCGTATGGCACCCGCCATACGGGATCCTATTACTAAAATCGCTGTCTGTCTGTCTGTCGCAAGGCTGCATTCTTTGAACTGTTATAGGGTGTCATTTTCAGACTAATTACAATGACCAAATAAAATATAAATAAATATATTTTATTTGGTCATTGTAATTAGTCTGAAAATGACACCCTATAACAGTTCAAAAGACTAATTACAATGACCACTACTACAATAAATAACCTAAGGTCAAAAATGAAAAACGGTTCTCGAAATGTGTTTTTTTCTTGTAAATATTTTACAGTTTTACAGAACTCTTTGTATGCCAGTCCGACTTGCACTTGGATTTGTTTTAACCGACTTCTGAAAAAGGAGGATGTTCTCAATTCGGGTGTTTGTATTTTTTTTTGTTTGTTAGCGCATATCTTGGTCGCTGGCCAACAGATTTGAAAAATTCTTGGAAAATTGTTGGAAAGGGTATACTTTCCAAATGGTTCCATAGTCACCAAGTCGGGATGTGATGATGGGATATTGGCGAAATCGAGGGAACTCTTAAAATTTTATAGGAAAACGTGCAGCGATGTTGCTATTTTCTACAACAAGAGAAGCATTTGCGTTCATTCATCAAAGGGGTTTATTCCGAAATGGTGCCATTTAAATTTCATATAGATCTGATGATGAATTCCAGAGACAGACAACGGAACTCTTCAATAAACTACAGCAAATCAACCGCGATTGTTGCTATCGCATAAATATGCATTGTTTACGCAAACTTACAACATAACATTACGCCTGTACACTCGAAAGGGTTACATAGATGTATACAATAGGATACGAAAATTTTTCATCCAAGTAAACTAAATCGCATGTTCTGCTTTTTTATGACCTTTTAGGGGTGTCTTGTTAATTTACGTAGTACGACAGTTCCTTCGTGGATTTGGATGACCGGGAGTTTATACTAAAAAGCGAAAAATAAAAAACATTTTTACAAAAAAAAAACCGCTTTCAAAGACTAAAAAGTGAAAAATAACTTTAACTTTGGAAGTCGAGGGCAATACAATTAACAAACAGAACCAAAGCTGCCGACTATAAGTCAAAGACAAAGCATTTATTTCAATTAGACCATTTACAGGCTCTTTTGAATGTCAAGAAGTTACAGTTTAGAATTGAAGCTAGTTGCTCGTTCCAACACGTAGGTCTCTATGGAGAAGAACGAGCACGAAACTCCATGGACACTCTTTTCTTTTATTAACTTTAATATCAGTAACCTTAGTATGGGTCATAAATAACAATAACGCAACGATGTGTACATTAAACTTTTCGCTTCAATAAATGTCCGTTACAAGTCTTCCACATTCAAACCTATTGATGTGATGAAAACTATTGACTCCAGACTAGGGGTGGCCAACCAGTCGATCGCGGAGTTTAGCTGAGTCGATCTCAGATGCAACACTCGCACAAATATAAGTCATTATGCACTAAAAATATAAATTTTGTTTTCCTAATAATAAAAAAATATCTTGACTTGGCTCGCGAGGTTGTCGACATGTGGGATGTGGACTCAGCAATCATTGTGCCGATAGTCGTTTCAGCCAATAGCTTAATTGCCAAGAGCCTCGACCAACATCTTAGGAGGCTCTCGTTGGGCAGCTGGATCAAGGGCTTGATTCAGAAAGCGGTTCTCCTAGACACGGCGCGTATCGTTAGGAGATTCCTTTCTCAGGAGCCCTGACCACCGGTGGCTTGGACCCTATTCCCGACGCCGGTGGGCTACAATTTTTTAATGTTTTTATTTTTTTTATACTAATATTTAAAAATGTATCTAATATGTATATACAATGAATAAATGAAAAAATATTAATTTAAATTATATTGTTAAGTTAGTTTCTTATTTTCAGTTAAGTGAAATGCGATTTAATTAAATTATGTAATTGCTAGATCGCATAGAGTTGTTAGTAATTATTCGATCTTGAGTTTAATCGAGTTGGCCAGCCCTGCTCTGCCTTCAGTCTAGACTGAAGAATTGTACCTACTAATGAGGTCGACCACACAAAGTTGTTATCTTCTTACGACCCAAGTATTTTATGACCTAGAGAAAACTATTAAATATTAATTTATTATCCTTTCAGCCTAACGGGACTTACCTGCTAATAAATCGAGAAAACTGTATAGTATAGACGGCTACAATAGCATAATTTGTATGTGAAATTACTTTAGCTTAACTAAAGCCCTTGCTTTAGGAAACAAAAGCCGGTTGTTTATTTAAGTCTGAATGAAACACACAATCAACCATATCTTTACTGAAGTCAGTGATGTCTAAAATAAACTTTAAAAGTAAATATGAAATGAAAAAGTCGCATTGGTACTTGACCAGTATCAAACTCTGAACCTCATGCATGAATGTTAACCACTGGGTCATTACGCAACACAAAATTTTAAACGTCAATGAAAATATTTTGAATATATTGTGCTCATTGTAATTACTTATCTTGCAGTGCCGTTGTGAGCAGTGTTCAGGCAGATGAAAATAACGCTCTACAAATTAGCTAGATATAGGTTAGCTATCCTATTTTGCAGAACAAGTTTTTGTATATTTTTAACCCCCGACGCAAAAAGAGGGGTGTTATAAGTTTGACGTGTCTGTCTGTCTGTCTGTCTGTCTGTCTGTCTGTCTGTCTGTCTGTGGCATCATAGCTGCCGAACGGATGAACCGATTTCAATTTAGTTTTTTTTGTATTAAAGGTAAGTTACGTACGAGTGTTCTTAGACATGTTTGATGAAAATAGCTTGAGCCGTTTAAAAGTTATGGTGGTTAGTAGTGGTGAAAGTAGGGAAGAAAAACCGAATGTCTGTAAATATACTCGAGTGGGGTCTCAAACTTAGCAAAATCGACGTTATAATAAGTTAGGTACCTATAAAAAGTATAAAATAAAAAATTAAATTTAAAATTTAAAAAACCCCCAACACAAAAACCTAAGTTTCCTTTAAAAAGTAAAAAAATAATAAAAACAAATACGTCACGTTGGGGGACCGCTCGGGACGATCGTATTCTAAATGCAACATCGGTCCGCCAACGTGACGTATTTGTTTTTATTATTTTTTTACTTTTTAAAGGAAACTTAGGTTTTTGTGTTGGGGGTTTTTTAAATTTTAAATTTTATATAATTACAGACTACACGCCTACTACGATTATTAATTATATTAATTACATATTGAGTATTATTAAATTTATTTACAATGTAGAATCATTTCTTAGCTTGCCAAATTTAGGTAAGCTAACCATAAAAAAGCAAAACTAAATAAAACAACGTACTTACTTATCTAAATTTTATTTAAATCAAAATCGACATACCTAGTATTCGTACTAATAAAATTAGTTCGGACATATCAGTTGAGACACGCGTCGGCCGCGGCGGCGTGTTGCCGCTGAATCTCAATTAAACCCACTAATGACTATATCTAAATCACCGACCTACCCGTCTTTAGATTGTATCGAGAGAGATAATTTGCATTCGCTTTATTACCGAGACACCGGCTTGAGTAATTTATGTCTACCTCGTGTTGGTATACGGACTAGCGTGTTAAGACAATGCTTTATCTAGCCTAGTGCTCTTAATTAACACTTAGTCGTACTAGTTTTGGTAAAACGAAACATCAAAAATCAAATTTTCTGATATTTTTCAAAATAATTGTAGTTGGATATTTAATTAACTAAAAATTCTTAGCATAAAAGGACTCAATATTATGCAATACAAAAAACGCACTTTACATATTGGATTACATTGAACGTAATGAATTAAATTATTTAAGAGATTAGTGATACATTGTTCCATACGCGACGAGATAGATACACGTATTTTTTTTTTTGTAATTTCTCTCTTTTCTATATTTTCTTTCTTGACCGTTTAATAACAGCATAACCAAAAAAGTGCCTTATTCGTTTTCAATAAATTTATTCCCCTGCATCACACACCACAAAAGTAATAATCAGTGAAGTGTCAATCACCACCTTACTACCAGTTAATATTGAATAAAACGAAAATTACAAAAAAAATCAACGCACTAAAACTATTTACAAGACTTATAAATAAAATCAATCAAAACCACCTTTCAATATACAGGTAGGTATCTACGTCAAGCAATTAAAAAGTTCAACAGATGAAATTAAAAGAATCGATAGCTCATCAAAGTACATTATGACACTGACAGTTCTAAACGTCAATCAGTCGCCATTGAGAGACCATCAATGTACCTACATTGATTGTGACAGTTGCAGGAGGTGTGATAGTGTTGTTTGCTGTGCGTAGGTATGCCGGCGACTTCAACCGGGTATTTTTTTTATTCTCGTTAAGGCTTTGGTAACTGGTCCGCTCCTGTTAGTTGTAGCGAATTTTATAGCCTTATAATATTCTTCATGATTTTGACTATCATACAAAAAAATAATATTTCCAATTCGATGGCAGTTTCATAGTTTAGCGCGTTTAAACAAACAAAAAAGCTCTTTAGCTTCATTATATTAGCATAGATTAAGTTATTAGTTGTAAGTTTATTACTTTATGTCTTAAGACTCACCATTAGATCTAACGGTATTCTTGTCTACGGGCTCACTAATCCATAAGGACATAAAATTAATAGCTAATAGTCACTTCCAACAGCAATATCCGCAAAAATTATAGCAACAATGTTATTATTTACCTCATTACAATCCTCGCCTCGATACTATGCAAATGGGAGGTGGAGGTACATACGCGTACGTAACGTCATTACAGTATCTTGCCCATTACGCCTGATTGATGAACCGACTAGTCGTGGTCTTCGAGACACATCATCTTGTTTATGTTCATTGGTCGCACTTATCACACATCTTTGAGATACAACCGATGTAATTAATGATCCGCCGATACACGAACTAGTTAGATTTGTTAGTATTATACGCTTAATTAACACATTTGTTTTACTGTTTGTTAGATTAATTGGTCAATCAACACCTCTAGATGTTCCTGTAGTCTATCTTCCAGCCATTTCTCTTCGTTTTAGCATCAGTTTGTGAAGTGAATTCATTACAGATTTAGGTACCTGTTTTCTCGCATTCAAAACAATTGCCAATTAAGGTCCTGTCAATCCCACAAAATAAATGCCGAAATATATTAATTTAAACCCGCAACGGGGAACAAGCATGCGTAGATTGAATGGCAGAGACAATAGCGCATTCATTATTGTGTTAGTCGAAGACCGAAGCGCTTACTGTGTTCCGACCGGTAAAAACGTTTTGTCGCCTCACTAGACAGACGGTTACCCGATTTTCGCTTCAGGTACAGACAATTTCGACGTCAATTTTTTACAGACAACGGACTTACGAAGAGTTTCTTTTCCAGTACCGTATTTTAAAGTAGATAGAAACTGCACGTAGTGGTAAATGGTTTCAGTTGCTGCACGTAGTGGTAAAGGAACGGTAATGGGGTAAAAGAATTTCTGGATCTTGGATTCAGGTAACGTGCCACAAATTAGAACTCCGTCTTTAAGTTTTTATTTTTAATCCAGAATGGTCATGATTGATTTTATATAGCTGATCTCATCAGCGGTTGATGGCGTTTGCTTAGTGCAAAGAAATTGGCCTTTCATCAAGCTTTGAAGCAACAAAAAAGCATGTACTTAGACAGACCTCGTTATGGTCTTGAAATCTCTTCCAACAAAGTAGTTGAAGACCAGACTTTACAAAGATCTGTCCATTGTTTAGAAAAGCATAAAAGAGAGCGCTCATTTGCAGATATATTAATGAGACAACTGATGTGCGGAAGTATCGTCTGTTATGACTATCACCGCTATTAAAGAGTAGCAAAAAATGTAGTGTTAGGTATGATAGAAGCGAGAGGCTTAATCGTATCCGCGTGGTGGTTAACCATCGCTTACCGCGACTACTCGTAGGCTTACAGGGGGAAATTAAGCCCTAGAATTTTCAGAAAAAGTCGTTTATCGGTTAACCTGAACATGTTATTGTCATGATAACATCGAAGAGAAAGGTTCAGTTAAGAAATTTTCCTAAGCAGGATCTTTTTAGTTGGTATTACCACGTTTTGCGGTCAGTCTGTCCATAAAGTGTCACTTTTTATACTACAAGACAAGCGTATTACATTAGCAATACCTACGTGCGTCAAGCAATTGTCTGAACTCTCTGAACTTACCTAATAGATACTTGACATTAAACAAGAATATGAAAGTAACACAATTTACATTGTTTACGCACTCACAGAATCACAAAATCATGCACATACAAATAGGTCCACAATCCCCCATCGAGATTGTTGAATAAATCTTGTTATATGGAAAACTTTCATTTGTCCGGTTGCAAATGCTAATATGTACGTTGACGTATTACGATACAAGTTCTTCATTCGTAGCCACAGTTTCCACATGCGGTTTCCTTGTAAGGATGCGAGCAGCATAATAGGCTTGTTTGGCGGAAAGCTGTCGAGAGTAAATTCTATTCAAAGTTACTGTGTATGCCATGTCTATGATATTATACACTTTCATTTTAGAATCGAATTGTATAATAAAAGTGCTTTGTATGTATGTATCGGCATGCACTTGTCGTAGATGACCACAGCGAAATAAAAGAGTAAATAATTCATAAAGTCTGTATATGGTAGATGAAGAGTTATCCGCGTATTTAACAACGGATAAATCGATAGAAATCTCAACATTGTCTCCTCAAGTTAAGCATTCTCTTCTGCTAAGTGTGACTATAAAATCTCATATTTATCGCAGAGAACGTGCAAAAATTGTGTTAAATAAAAGTATCGTAAAGCTTGAAAGGTTTTAACCTTGACCTCAGTGGTTTCTCCATCACAATCAGCGCTAGTCTTTGTCTGTATCGTGGGTCGTCATCGCCGCGGTGCTATTGTGCCGCGAACAATATTGTCAAACCTTGTTAAGAAAGCGATATAGCAACAATACAGACTCTTATTTGGAAGATAACTAAAGAAATTATAAATGCTACGATTGTCTTCAATGACGGCTTGCAGGCCTGAGGTAACGGGCAGGAATATGAATGAAGCTGTGGAATTTTGAGAGTTCGACTATGTTTCAAAAATATGAGTTATGAAAAAGACTATTATTTCTACGTATCCTAATGGGGCAGAACCATATAAACTGTTATTAAATTGCGAATTACTTTATCATAGAGTTAACTGCAGTTATATTTAAAATCTAATTTAGATTTGTGCAATTCGTAACAATTTGTCAGAATCATATTTTTTAGGCACTAAGCGTTCGTATTTAACGGTCTTCGGGTCATTTTTGCGGCTGTTGCTTTATTCTTAACGTAGACAACCATAATGTTAAATTAATGAAAGAAATAATTAACAGTTATAGGTAATGTTTATTAAAATCCATTCGGCTGTAATATTTTGATGAGTATGGGTTTGTAAAAAGTCGTCTTAGACTAAGATTGAGGACAAAATGGAAGCGCTGGGTTTAATAAAAAAAATATTACTGTGTAGAAACCGCAGCGTCTAGTCATTCAGTATCTACAAAGATGTTTAAAAGTATTAAGAAATTTCTTGTCATTTCGTCCACGTTCTGCATTCACTAGTGACTAGACGAGTATTGTTCGCTCCACGTGTGAACTCACAGGAAACAGGGCTATAAAACACGATATAAATACACTCTCATGCAGTCTCGACACACCACCGTAAAAAGGCGAGCAATGCAACACGTACAACTGAGAAAGTATTCTCGTTTCCATTGCAGAAGTCTCTTAATGTCGCCTCGGTACTCCGCGGGATGGTGAAAGCAGCAATAGTTTCATATTGGTACAATCATAGGTAATGTAGACAGCATATGGTGACCAGGCAATCGTAAGTGCACAAACGGCGCTTTTATTTGCAATTTGCTGCAATTCCCTCGTCTGTCACAGCACTCAAAGTGCACTTGATCGGCCCGTAATTGCGCTCGACAAGGCGCTAGGCACCGCCTCTAAGGGTAATCGCACCGACTACTCGTGCTAACTCATAGACAATTGATAGGCTGCAAACAATGGGCCGATATTTACATTTGATGGGCGATAAAATGAAATTGAAATATTTATAAACTAGTAGCAGTAAACGAGAAGTAAAAGTTTACATGCAGAAAGTTAGTTTTATGTCACGGGTCGATAAAGAAACTTCGATGAAAGATTTAACTTTTATATTGTACACAATGTTTTTCACTAGTTGCAAGACGTATAACATACCTAGGAAAAGTTAAGGCGGCTTGTCCACGCTACTCGGGTAACCTTTTTCAATACAAAGTTATTAAAGGTTGGTTGGTTATAAATGCCTAAATGAATAGGTCGACCCGTAAATGTGTAAAGCGACACTTATATTATTATATTATGACTGTATTGAGAAATCTTATTTTCCTTTCTTATTACTTTTTATAGGCTTCAGCCTATTCACTTTCAGTACCACTAACTCTACTCAATCATAAAATGCTTTTTTTTCTGTTCGCCACTCTAACTAAGTATAGATTTAAAAAATCTATCAACATTTCCTAGTTACCGTAAACGCAATGTAAATTTAATGGACATAAAAACCAAAGAATCCATTAAATCTTGATTGTTCGTTTGTCAATCAGGGTACCGCGTTCACAGGAACACTAACAATGTCGCGAGCGCGCCTTCTACGTATAAGAAAGTGTCATTAATCAATGAACTGGGTACAAGGGAATCTTCATAATAAGAATGTCTAATCAAAACGGCAAAAACCTTCATACCACACAAGTACCTTTAATTTATCATTCTTGTTAATCAATTGGCTATCAGAGATCTATTAGGTATTATTATGATATGAACAATTATACCAGGAAAGTTGTTCGCAGAATTGAAGTACCAGCCTTTTAAAATGACTTCTGACCCCCATAACTATTGACCCACCTCGGGACAGGCTGGTACCGACTTGAGACTCGCTGACTCATTGTCGGCTGATAACAAAGTTTTGAGCTATTGTAGTCGTGTCGTGTAATGCGACATTATGATAGGTGTGGACAGTCTTTTATTTAAGGGAGCATTATGTTTAGTTGTCACTTTTCAAATTTGTTTGGGTTCAATTGGGAACCAACCTTTGTTAAAAAATAAAACAGTTTTAGAAGTTTTCTTTTTGTTTTTATCATCGGATGGCAAAAAAGTCGTCGGTGCACCTGATGTTAAGTGGTTACTGCTGCTGAAAGACATCTGCAATACCAGGGGCCTTGCAAAAGCGTTGCCAACCCAGAGACAAAGTTGAAATGTCTCATTTGCATGTAATTACAACAGCACCTATGCCCTCCGAAGTGGAACACAGCAACGCTGCTTTGCGGCAGAAATAGATATGGTGTTCCCCGGACGAGCTCCTTCACAAAGAGCACTACTACTCAGAACTACGCTACTGTTTGGGTTGGCTTGGGAACCAGTCCATGTAAAAAAATCTCCCATTTTTTAAAGTAGGTAATGTAGCTATTCGCGTAACTAGAAGTGGCTATTCAAAGTTTTGGATGAAAATGTAACTGTTCCTGGATAGTGGTGTAACACATTAATTTGGCATATTGAATTTATTATCATCATATCAGCCGCAGGACGTCCACTGCTGGACATAGGCTTCCCCCATAGATTTCTAAAAGGACCGGTTGGAAGCGGCTTGCATGCAGCGTCTTCCTGTGGTTTTAATCAGGTTGTCCGTCCACCTGTGGGTGGACGTCATATTCAATTACCTTGATGTAATTAGGTACCTTCATTATTGAGAGATTGTGTGTTGGCTATGTTTGGCAAAATTAAGCTTGTTTCTTTATGATAATGCAGATGGGAGTGCAAGAAAGCGTAAGTTTCATGAGTTGCGGAATCGTAAAAGTGATTTTCGGTGAGTTTTTACGAAGTCATTGATTTCTATTTTGACGAACACAGTCGTCATAATGACTATGGGTTATACTTCCTGTCCACGATGGCATAAAGGTATACTGTAGTAGATTTCATGATTCAACGCCCAATCACTATGTTTCAAAGTTTCTGAAATAAAAGTGAGATTGTGTAACTTAAAGTTTTATGTATAAGTATTATTTTATTATTTTCGCGAGGGTAATTGTGATCAGCTGTGTGCACAAAAGCGTAATGAGATTTTAAGATAATGTTGCCAACGAGATATTCTTTATTTCTTTATTTGTGTAAACATGGTATACATACACGAGCATGCAAGATTGAAATGAAATGTTTAAGTCCAGTCATGTTTAGCCGTAAGTATCGGCGTACAAATATTTTTATAATATTGAAAAGTACAAAGTTGGAAACACGAGTCACACAACATGGCATGCAGGTTGACAGTGATAAAATTTGTTGAGTCATGTTTGGCCTTTGCGGCGTACAAATATTACATTGTTTTTGTTTACATATACAATTTATCTTAATAATTCTTCATCTAAATTTTTTGATTCCAATTACATGTCCCGTAGCATAATAATAGAATAAAATTTAATAATGTCAATAATAATATCAATGTCAATTAATAATAAAATTGAGATACAATGATTTACTGAAAATCTAATGAATTATTTAAATTATGAATACTTTTTAAATGTAGAACACAGTGCATTGCTAAATATTGTCATTTAGAAATTCTAACGTATTATAGTAAGCTTTCTCTATTAAGAACCGTTTCAGTGTTCGAGAGATTGATAAGTTTCTTTTCAGAGACTTTGCAGCTTTTGTAGTAATTTAGCGCTGGCTTATAGAGCCTACTACAACATCGGACAGAAATCAACGAATAAATTTCATAGAACTTCCCTAACTTAAATTCGTAAAATCATGTAATTATTGCTTAAATTACAAGTACTAAACTGCTTACCAGAAGCTAGATTATGTACGTAATTAGTGTTGTTTCGATTAAAAGCATGATTTTATAGGCAGTCTTACTTTACAAGTGTTATTTCATAGTTTTCTGTCAATTCAAACCTAAAATTAACCAGAAAACTGCCCCTTTACATTTACAAGCTGCTGATTACTACGGAAACGTGAGACAAGCATATAATAACAGTCCTACATATGCGGATGATACGTCTCTACCAGCCATTTCCTGTACTTGTGACAGGGTTGCATGTTACTCAATTATTGTCTGCGGCAGATAGGTGATGTGAAAAACCACATACCGCAGAGTCGTCGGGCACACGGCGCATGCGTCATCCGCGCGCTATCCGCGGCCCGCAATACACCAACCACATCAAACGCGCATTAGTTGCAAAACCGCGTGATTTTTTATCGGAATTGCTGCTTTATTGTAACTTACGATTACGATATAATTGTCTAGTATTACAGAGAAATCCTGATTGATGGGAATTCCATAGTTCCTATAAAATTGCTCTATGATTCTCTCAAACATAATGTATATTTAAGGCGTTTAAATATCGATAATCTGAAAAGAAGAAATATCAGAATTATATAATATTGCACTCTCGATGTCGTAAAATTCCGTTCACATTTCTCGTACATTCTATTGGCTGGTTGCGGCTGATTGTCGGCACATCGTATGACAGATGCGTATGACATTGATCGCGTGCGCAACCCGTGCGGGGGATAATGCCGGCCATTTGCGGTTGGATACAGCCTAACATCCTACCTGCGTGGCGTAATGGGCAGCACTGTACTTAATGGAGGATGTACTGAGCGCCTTAAACGATTCGAGACGCTCCGTTTACTGAAAAAAGTGCTAAAAGGAATGCTGCGTGTTAGGTACAAAGAAAGTAAAATGGCACCTGGTAATTTGTTTTTTATTTAACAGCTTCATATGAAGTTATTGACTTTTTCAAGATAAGCACTAAGGCGAAATACTTTATTGATTTGTTGGAAATGGCATTAGAATATTAAGTGCCACTTGTGTTGTTTAAAGTCAATATGCTGGTTTATAATGAATCTATCGAGCCCATATCGAATGACTGAGCTAATAT
Organism: Caradrina clavipalpis; assembly: GCA_932526535.1. Taxonomy (NCBI): domain Eukaryota; kingdom Metazoa; phylum Arthropoda; class Insecta; order Lepidoptera; family Noctuidae; genus Caradrina; species Caradrina clavipalpis. The sequence goes on from OW052103.1 coordinate 8,556,312, forward strand.
TGACAACGAAAAATCCACTGAATCTTCATTATTAGTAGGTATTAGATGCGCGTATTTATCGTCGCATAGGTAGAGCCTACCGATAAACAGCTTTTTTTCTGGAAAAGTTTATTTTGCAAAGCAAGGGTCATCTCATCATGAATCAAGTCAATTGGTGATTAAGAGCCAGTCTCCACCAAAGCGGAGAGGAGAGATGTCTCCTTCAACCAATCGGCTTACGTTATTTCACATCCCACTACTTCTAGCTTCAACAGAACTCAGTGTCTTATTGGTTGTTTACGAGACATTTCCTTTCCTCTCCGTTTTGGTGGAGTCCGGGCATAAGACCTGCTATATTCATTCGATTGGGTCTGTTAGACTCTTACTGATACAAAACAACCCGGTGTTCTCTCTCCACTCATTTACCGGAGATTCCAGGAGGGTGTTCGTCTCTTACGAGTGCCATACCTCCTTCGTTTAACCTTAACATCCCGTATATTTAAATAGGCAAAAAAATTGCACTATACTCAGTAGACACACATTGTAGAATCTATGACACACTATCTAACACAGTATTTACTTTAGAACTAACTACCTACATTTACTACCTCGTAAAAATTATATTACCAACACACTTAAGATGCTTTATTATTAAGTTATGCTTGAGTTTTTGTAGATATATCCTGCACTAATACCCCTTTTTAAATATAAACCGGGAGTAAACTTATGCTAAAGTTGGATTTAAAAAAATGTACATATGGTTTAATCTGAAGTTAATACTGGTATAACTTTACCCCGGGTGTAGGGGGCTAGTGTCGATCTGATTACAGCGATAATGACGTAAGTAATTTATCGTGATGTTTCACAACTCCAGTTTCTCCATTTATTATAACTTAACCATTCTTGAGAGAGTCATGGCATAATCATTATTTTCATGAACTTCTTTGGCTGAAGTTTTCGTCTTAGTTCAATTAAGATTTTTTAATTTAAATTTTGTCGAAAAATGTTCTTTTGCCCTTAGGAAAGGTCTTTGCCCAGCAGTGGAACAACGTAGGATAGAAAAAAAAATAGGATTACACAGACGATCAAAATAAATACTAGAATCACATGTCGGCAAATCTTATAAAGAGATAAAATGGTTTCTAGAAGTAATCTCAGAAAATACTGGTCCGATTAAAAAAAACTTTCTTTGACAGAAAGCTACACTTTTGCCGAGTGCCATACTATTTTATGGTATACTTGACTTACACGCGGACAAAGTCAAAGGCATAAATTAATATTTTATAAGTTACCGATATTTCTCTTCTTTTAGGCCTCCGTAGCCTCATAAATTGCTTAGCAACATTGTCATTTATATGCTTTTACAATTTTAATTGGCCATGATGGTATTTATGGTTTATGGGGCCCATAAAGTGATGGTAGCCGTAAGTCCGCTATGGACGCTATGGTCTGATAAATTTATGATATGTTAGAAATTGCGGGGCTACTTAATGTTTATTATTATGAGCTTCTGATAGCCACGGTGTGTTTCTTTGTAAGAAACAAACCGTTTTATTTACTATATAACCTATATTTGTTTATGTCTTAATGAATCTAGGGTGGAATTCCAGTAAATTTTAGGAACGATTGCAATCTAATCTTAGGATGAATCTAAACAGCTGAGTAGCTTAATTACAATTTTTTTTAGGCATGGGATTTTATCAATTCTCTTTTTCCGCTCTGGGCCGAACGAAAGGGAGTGTCAAACTATAACTGACTTAAACCCATCCGTGTTCCTTCATACCCTTTTCGTTGCGGGGCCGCAATGAATCTCTCGATCAAATTCCGCGACTTAAGTCCTTGATTAATTTAGAAACCGAATCAGCATCTAACCTACTCTTTATAGACTTAAATCCAGTGTCACCGTTCCTACGTCATTTTACCATACTCCTAGTCAGTCTAGGATCCTAGTCGTCAGACTTACGTCGTACGTAAGCTTGACGCGTAGGATCTTAGACCATTATCCATTCTCGCTTCAAAATGATGACATAATAGTTTACCAGCTACTGCTTAGTAACTAATTACACAGCCAGATGGCGTGCACGTCGGTTACTTATTAAAATAATACTCTGGTACAACGTGTGCTATCTCCACAGCATCATTAGGTGTTTCCTTTACTTTATTTCTTGTTAGGGAGCTAAGATTTAGAACTTGTTTCTTAGGTTTATGTAATAGGAAGTATAGTTTAAATCTGTTATGCATTCTTTGAGTGATTAAAGGGTTTATGCCGAGGAATGGAAGGCTTTTTTGGTTAGGAGTGTATTTAAGTCATGTATGATAAACTAAAGGTGGGACGAATTGCATTTCAGTCTGAGTATTTTTTTCGTTTTGTCTGCATTTTTGAACTTTACAATCTTCTAGGTTTAATAAAAGATACATTGACTTTAGAAGACGTACACAATAAATTTAAATAACGACAACCTCGTAATTGGGTGTAATTCTCTTAAAACAAACAAAAACCCACGACGTCAAAATTTTACACTTTTTTAATAGCATGGATGTAGAGTGTGTGCGGTGTGGAGTTTAGTAAGATTTTTGATATTTAACGCTGATTAATTTTAAATCTATTCCAATTAAATTCTATTGCTATATGGACCCCATATTATAACCCAACGTCATAGTCAGGACCATGCGCCAAGTACGTACCAACTTAATCATTACTTTAAAAACTATTAGGTATTCTGTCAAGCATAATACCAACTTGTTATACATTCATCACACTTTAATATTGATTTTTCTACTGTGAATATTAACTACAACTAATTAGAATTAATATAAGATCCGGCATTCCAGGCTTAAATAAATACGACATAACTAAGTACCTATTTACTTGTACAATATTTATTTTAGTGACTTCCCCGTTGGTCTTGTGGTCGTATGTGCGACTACCGAGCGTGTGGTCCTAGGTTTGATTCCCAGGTGAAGCAAAAAGTGTTTAATTTCATAAGGAATTTATTAGTAGCAGCCTGGACTTTGGGAGGTTATAGTGTGACTCCGCCGTGTTTCGGATAGCACGTAAAGCCGTTGCTCTTAAGGCGCGGGCCCACCGCGGCGCACGGAGAGGCTACGCACGTGTATTAAGCTTCGCTTTGTAAGAAAATGTATGTGGCTGTGTCCACTGCAACCCATGGAGATGCTACGCATGAATTGACGTCATTGTACATGCGTGGCTTGCTCGAATAGGCGGTTACACAGCTCAACGCTGTGGACGTGGGTCTACGTTTACACTCGAGTACACGAATATGACCCACGACTATGTACAGCTCGCTTATCGCTTACTAAGTACTGTCCCATCGGTCTCTGACTATTATAGAGTTATCTGTGAGCCTATCCGTGCGCCGTGCCACGCTATACATAGTCTTCGTGTACTCCAGTGGAAACGTAGACCCACGTTGTCAAACAAATTAATACACGTAGCTAAAATGCACCGCGGTAGGCCCGCGCCTTTAAGCCCGACCTCTGGCTGGTCGCGTGCCGTTGCCGTCCCATCGGACTATGAGAGTAAGAAAAGAGGGAGTGCACCTGTGTTTACGCACACACTTGTGCATATTAATATCACCAGCATTTGCTAGTTCCCGTTGAAATCGGCCACTGTGACCGAACTTCGGGCAGGAGCATATTACTAGGTATTACCATTATTTATCTTAGTCCAAGAAAGGAGTCGCTAGGCCTACGTCATTGAAACTTTAAGAGGAGATAGAGAATATAATTAGACAAAAATCTGTTGTTCCATACATTTTGAGCGTGTAGTTGGTGTAGGTAGTTTTTGTAAGGAAAAGCTGATATTTTTTTAAATAACTGCTGAAAATGTTAATTCTGGTTGGTTTTAAATAATCTACTAAATCCATGGTTACAGTTTCCCTTACAATGCCCCTTTCACCCAGTATACATAATTATTATACTCATACCCCTTCAATCTACAGAATTAATTCAACCAGCTTATGCACAGTTGCGCTCATTCATAGCCCCCTCTTCATCGACCTATCAGTTCACACTCCCGAACAATAAGGCAGCGATTACACGGTGGTATTAATGGAAGTGCCTGTCAGTCTGTATGTTAGCCTTATCGTTGGAATAGACCTCGCTTTGTTGGTAGAAGCTTTTACCATTAGTAACGTGTAATTAGCTATTTATTAGTCGATCTAGATCGTATATCTAGATTTGTTATAGGTGGTGAATAAAGGCTGTGGGTAAGCGTTTTGGTTCTCATGAAGGATGACGCGTGTGGATGCAAAATCCAATGAGTCAACAATTACTTTACCCACGACAATATTTCCCCCATTTTTCGAAGTAATTGTAGAATTTGTTTATTTATTCAAAGGATAAATTTAAAATCTGTTGCTAGCATAAGTTTGAGAGGTATTTATATCGAATTTGTTTATATTGCAGTATAGTAATGTTATATCTTTGACATATTGAATTAGTTTTGATATTTATTAATTGAATGATTAAGAGATTGTTGGTTGGTTAATCTATCTTTGGCCTTAATTACGATGATGTTAGAGTAGGTAACTTATAATAATGTACCTAATAGAGCTGAAGCGGAGGACCTATTCAGCTCTATTAGGTATATTATTAGAGATTATCTACTCTAAATTAAATAGCGTTAAAACAAACATTCAAAGGAAGAATCCCTTGAATGTTTGTTTAAACGCTATTTAATTTAATTTATTTAAAACCTCCGTCGGTTTTGATAGACATAGTTATGTATATGATGCCCACATTCATGATTTATAGTATAATATAATAATAATAATATACATTTATTTCAGACCATAAATCCATAAATAAACAAACCTAATTACAATTTTAAAAACAAAACATATATATACATAAAAACACACTATTTTAAATACTGGAAGGACGCACAATGAGTGGTCATCCATTTCCACATCATTGGGCTGTCCATCCTGTCGGCTACTATGGCAACCAAGCTGTTGGAGCTGTCGCGCACTCGCCGCATCAGGGATGCTATCCGTGTCCGCATCAGTGCGTAAAAATCTGACACTCCATTCTCTGCGAACATCCCCGATGCACTGCAAAAGCTGTAAAAAATTAAATTAAAAATTTAAAAAACCCCCGACACAAAATCCTAAGTTCCCTTTAAAAAGTAAAAAAATAAAATACGTCGCGTTGGGGGACCGATGTTGCATTTAGGGTACAACCGTCCCAAGCGGTCCCCCAACGCGACGTATTTTATTTTTTTACTTTTTAAAGGGAACTTAGGATTTTGTGTCGGGGGTTTTTTAAATTTTTAATTTAATTTTTATTTTATACTTTTTATAGGTACATACTTATTATAATGTTGATTTTGTTAAGCTGTAAATACATAGGTTCCTAATAATTTAATAACCCACATGACAAATCATTTTTAGTTTTTCATCCCCACTTTCACACCCATAACTTTTAAACGGCTCAACCGATTTTCATCAAACATGTCTAAGAACACTCGTACATAAGTCACCTTTCATACAAAAAAAACTAAATTGAAATCGGTTCATCCGTTCGGGAGCTATGATGCCACAGACAGACAGACAGACAGACAGACAGACAGACACGTCAAACTTATAACACCCCTCTTTTTGCGTCGGGGGTTAATAAATAGGCTATATAGTTTAATAATATAGTCTATAAAACAGCATGCTATGACCAACGGGAGCGGAGCAGTAACCAAAGACGTTACTTAACACGGGTAAAAAGGAAACCACGTGGACAAAGTCGAGGGCAAAAGCTAATAGTAAGTATAAATTTGTTTGTCAAAATTGTTGCACATATAAGTAGTCACTAAAAGAGAGACAGGTTTATATTACACGGCAATCGGTCATCAGGCCAAGCAGAACTGGATAGTGCATAAACATAAACCATTTTGCAATATAAATAATACATAAGTCGATAATTTCAATCTGAATGGCTTGTGGTTACCTGAATGTCTAAAGCTTGGGTGTTAAGCAATGTTGTAGGTACCTGCCAGTCGGCATAGGATGGATAATTGTTCAGTACACTTGGGTTTAACACCACAATCCCGCAATGGGGACATTAGGCTAAGCTGTTGGATACTGTAGCAAAATTATGCAGAATACGAAATAGAAAGGAACTAACTTAAACTAACTTAAACTAACTTACAACTAACTAACAGCCTCCTGGGAGGCTTTTTTTTATAGACGGGAAATCATCAAATAACTTTCCCCGCCCTGGGCGGGGCGGGAGGGAGTGTCAGACTTTTACTGACTAAAACCCGTCTATGTTCCCTCATGTGCCCTTTGCGTTCCGGGGGCGCGGTATCTCTTTCGAACAACCCGCAGTTCTGGGAGGCTAAGTTACGTTTTTTACTGGTGCTTAAAAACCGCGAAAAAAAGAAATCAAATTAACTCCACGATTCGGATCGAACTGATAATCAAGAAATGCAAACCCTAAACCCCAATAACTGGAATTGGGTACTAGAAATCACTAACCAGTAATTCCAAGAAACCTATAAAATTAGATTTTTTGTGGCTTTAAAATCAATAAATAGTTATTTGATTGAGTTTGACGACACAGTTTGCTATTGCCGTACAAAACCTAAGCCCATTTTCAGACAATTTAGTTAAACCAGAAGACAACAGATGACTTCAACGTTACCTATTACACATAACCGACCAGTATTGGCATGCCTGTCATACGTTTCTCACTTAACATCATTCCCGAGATAGAATCGAGTCTCATTTAAATTCCTCGCATACTTTGATTTTGCTATCGGTTGCATCGCTTCTTGTCATTTTCCGTTCTGTCATAACGTATTATAAATGTGGCAACTGGTTGCAAGCTGTAATGTAAGACATTTGTAATGTGATGTGTATGGATTATACCTATCATTTGTGTAATGTTTGTTTATGATATTTACGTTTTTATTAATGACTGATGAATGGTTGCTTTCTCAAGAGTTGACAAGAAAGGGGGCATTGATTATGAGTGTTAAACACGGAAAATAATACCTAATATTACCAGCCTTAATTGTCGCACTGCAGGGCAAAGACATTTTCAATTACAGAGATAGCACGAGTATTGATCACCACGTTTGCTAAAGGTAGATTGGCGATTTCAGATTTATATTAATTCAAATTCCAGGTATCAGGTGACTTTCTGTGGTTTCTGCTTACCCCCACTGGAAAAACGCATGAGTGTATGAAATTCAGGTATCAACAAGGAACAAGGAAGTGTGTTGTTTTCGGAAAAACTCTTACTACCGAATAGTTCGAGTTTTTCTTAATAAAAGAAACTGCATACCCCAATCTTACCTAACCTACTTCATAAATATACTTATTTAATTAGGGTAGGTAGCTAACTAACAGAAATAACCCACCTTTTAGGTAAAAATAATTGAAAGAGCGAGATTCTTTCATTTGCAACACTTTTGATATTCTATGGGTAGTGTTTGAAAAACTTTTAAGTTATTTTAAGAGTTTATAATGAAGCCCTCAGAAGTGCTTGGTCTGTGTTGCAATCGGGGCGTATAATTATCCTATCTTCTCAGGGCGACATCGCGACAAGATATCCAAATGCAACAGAGATAAAGTTACTAAAAGCGACAGTGCAAAATGTAGTTTAAATTGAAAACATTTAATACAAGGTGACCGAAAGGCGCGCATTATAGAATTTTATCAAATTATTGAAATTGATATGTCAAGGTTTACTTAAATATAGGTCGAGGAATACTGAAGACTTCTTTTTCAACTATAGCAAGATTTAAATTTTATTTGTAACGTTATAAGTGCCGTTAAATTCGAATAAAAACAAATATTATGAGATAATAATTAATTAAAGACAAGAACATAAGGATTTGTGTCTTGAAGAGACACAAATCCTTATCTATTCTAACTTGACTATCACCGACGCGTGATAAACGACGCAACAGTCCCGTCCAATTCATTATTATTATAATCAGAAGCATTGATAATGTGATATGATGGGTAGTATTTATCAGTAAGATAAATCGGTTAAGTTCATGTTGTAATAGATAAGTGAAGTCTTACCTTATGCATTCATCTTGTAGGGGGTTGGTGTTCACTCTGGAATAGAGAATAGAGGTATTAGAAAAAAACTCCTTTGTCTTAAAATTAAAACAAAATAATAGTGAAAAGAAAGTGTTCGAAATTTAAATTCAAAAATTGATAGGAAACATTATGGTGCTCTTCTTTTTTTTAAATTTGAATTTAGTAATTTGGAGCTATCACGTAACGTAAACATAAACATAATAAAACATTTGACACGCGACGGTAACGAAAATGTGTTAACAGAATTATAATCATTAAATTAAATTACTATTATGAGTTCGCAAACGTATTTTTAAGTTAAATAGATATATTTACGGGGTACACTAACTTGGAGAGTAACGATAATTATATTTATGTAAATACACATTTTTATTTTACGTGCAACCAAATGCTGAGATGCAAATTGCAAATACGTAAGAAAATTTGAAATTCACTGGTTGTCACGTTAACCTTAAATAATCATTGATTGAACGTACGTAACATTTTCTTTTGAGGTTAAGTAGCTTCTATAAATAAGTAAGAAGTAGGTGAAACACCTACTTATATCAATAGAAGACACGTTAACACATGCTCTGCCCATTAAATGGAAAATCATTTTATTAATACTGTAATAAACGATGATATTAACGCAATACATAAAACTACTAAAATTAATAGTAAATGAAATAAATTATGACACTTCATTTCACCTTGTTATTATTTTCTCTTTGCTCTCAGAAGAGAAATTCTATTTTTACCAGAACTTGGAAAGTCAGATTGACGTGCTAAAATAAACTGGGTACCTACATTCATCCAGTTTTTAAATTTCGCACAGTCGGTCGTATCAAATCCTGACCGCTTCTATTTTGTATTTTTTTTATAACCGTTCCAATTAATGACCAATTTTTTGTCGGCCGTGTGAGTTGGTGTATTGGAATTCATAAGTTCCATTCTCGCCGACAAAAAAATCTGTCTAAAATCGGTCAAAAACTTGGTCGTGGGCGGAGAGCCTATTGCAGCAAAACGAAACAAAAGCGTAACGACTGAGTGCAATGCGCAGAGCTCCTCAAAACCAATATACGGTGTGTTTAAAGGTGCGTCTACATTAGTGGCATTTCGCCGAACCGAACACCGTGACATCGCCACGGACTTGTTACGGATAGTGTGGACGGATGGAGGTAAATTACTCCTACCAACTACCTTCAAAAACGTTGTTGCAATAATTTCTCGGAAAGCTGCGGGTGACGGGAAGAGGATGTTTCCTTGTCACGATATGCTCTTGCCCGATCTATCAATCCCGTGTACATCCAGCGCGATGACACGCGGGCTTGTACGTGTGGCAAAAATGGCAGTGTGGACGTCTCCCGCACACCGACACAGTACCAGACATCCCTTGAAAAATACCCACTTTGGATGGATCGGCCCGTGACCCGTGTCATTTGGCCGTGGCCAAACCAAAACGCGGTGCACATTTGCGACTGGTAGTACGTACAATGTTCGGGCGTACTTTTTGATTGAAATATTTTGTATAGGAATATGAGACGGATAAATGATAGTAACATTTGTTCGCGTAACAAATCCCGTCCACACTATCGGTACAGACCGACTTTACGGTCACGATGTTCGGTCTGTCAAAAAGTCACTAATGTAGATGCACCTTAAAACTTCATTTACCAAGAGTTTCTTAACCCACAAAGAAGTACAAAGCGACTCAATTCCACTGAAGTTCGCAGTCGCTGAAAAGAGTTAAACAGGACGCGGAAAATCGTACGTAGGCTATTCTCACGACGTAGTCGCGGGGTGGTCTCACAACACTCCATTCACTGAACATGCATGTTTATTTATTTGTTTAGCCTCTCTTGTACTACATACGAGTGTATGTAATGCGCCGAAACCTTGTAAACTAACGTAATAGCACTTTCGTGTCGAAGTTCTGTTTGTTCACTGAAACGTAACGCTACCGCTAGGTTTAATAATAACGTGTATTATTTTGCATTTATGATCGTTATACAAATAATTTGCTTTGGAGTATGGATAAGACAAGGCAAACATGCTTAAACCTGTTAAAGAAGATGTGTCTTGCCAGCATGCAAGAAAACATTAAAAAAGAGCGTTATCATTTAAGCAGTCTATGAGATTATGTACGGTTCTATGAGAATTTTTCCTTCATCGTATATTAACGAATGAGGTATCGGTGGAAGTTGTAGTCAAATTTTACTTGTATGATTTTATGAATTAATTATGTGCGACAAAAAAAAACAATATTCTTTTTGTTGGACAATATTTTTTTGTGATTTATCTCACACATCCAACATGAAGTCTTGTTTATAGCTCTTTAATTAATAAACATTTTTGTCGTACTCAATATTTTTTTACAGTTCTATTATGAGGCAGTGCTTGGTCTAGCTTAGAGTTAGCTCCACATATTGTCATGATAGGACCTAAACGTGGCCTAAAATACACTTAAAAAGTAAGACGCCCCTTACCTGTAGTCCCCTTTTATGATACGCTTATTGCACTGCAAATGAAAAAAAAAAGTTGATTACTTCTTGCCCAACAAGGGCATAAAAAAATAATCTACCTTATCTTATTCATACTCAACAAACAATAAACGATACGCATTGCCCGTTCATTCACTTAGGAGCAATTACTGGAGGCCAATGATTCTGGAACTCCAGTGTACTTGAGTACAGGTATTTAAAGATGATTTTCGCTAAAACCTGCGTAGTTATGACGGGTGCGATATGGTACGATGAGTTGCAGTCACTGGAGCGTGCGAGTAACTGCCCAGAGCTACGCTACTCTACTCTTCCTGGTTTTTTACTCAGGAAATGGAAATAATTCTTCATAATTATTATTAAGTCATCATGGAATATTTATTAGTCTAGTGTGTCTGTGTTTTTTGTTTTTTGTGGGGTCTTGCTTAAGTTAACTGATGGTTAAAGGTTTTACTAACAACTAACACCCATCCTGCACTGAAATAATTATGGTTCAATCAATGTTCATTTTAAAATAAGAGAATAAAAAGCAGATGTATTTGCAGGATTCTCCTTGCAAACCCTTAAGTAGTACCTACCTATTATAGGTGCTTAGGTAAACGAAAATAGCTAAAATATAATTCAATTTCTTGTTTAGTATGAGTGTTATAATAAAAAAGGTCTTACACCTATTAGTCTTAATGAGATGCGAAAATCACAACATTCTAAGTGTCCACTAAACAGTGCCTAATCATAACCAATCTCCTTACGCGGACACTAAACAACTTCTTAGTTCCCACAGTTGAGTAAATTCAAAAAACCACAGTGTAATGCAAAGGGCAACGTATCGCAGCTAATATTCTGTAATAAGCATGCTCACCGCGTACTAATGAGGGTGTATGCTTGACAGTCTGCACAGGCATAGAGCAGAAGTTTAGCTTCCTATAAAAAAAATACGAGAGTACTTAAGACCACACGACTGAAGTGAACTTGTTGTGAAGCTCTATCTAGTAACTGACTAAGAGAGGAAGAGAGAAAAAAATGTGCGCATTCGAAATGTAATTCTCTCTCTTTCTATCTTCACTTACTTATGTGTCTCTCTCACCTTCCGTTCGCCTCGCTCGATCACACTTTTCGTAACGCTCTCGTCATGTATTCACTAGTTTACTCCCCAAATCAAGCGTGCGTAAAGAAGTGTGCCTCAAAAATTCAAAAAAAGAATAATGTTCCAGTTTATATGCGATGTGGATTCCGATAAGTGATGGCCAGGTTTCTCGCCTTTTAATCTGTGGTTTTAATCGAGTGAGGCGCCAATTTATGCGTTAACAGCTGTTATGGAAGATGCTAACTGAATTTTGAAGTTTTGTGAATTTAGAAACGTTTCTGGCCCTTTCAAATCGTAGGACAGATCTAAAAGTTCTTTTTAAACCGTTGCATGACTCTTTTATTAATGTAAATGATGTTAAGTTTTTATTCTTGTGTATAAAGACAAAAAAGGGAATGTTTTCAAAAATAATGCGAGGTGAAAGGGACATTGTTACGAAAACTTTTACCATAGATGCTGTTTAGAACCGTTTATATTTTATACAGATATTAAAAAAAAATGCTGTTCCATACTTTTTGCCCGTACTTTTATATAGGACTTTCATTGCTATGGTGACCTCTCTTCCAGCCGTTATACCGCCGGAATAATGCTGAGAAGAAAATGCAAAAAGTGATATTACTGCAATCGTTATTGATGCATATAGAGGTACCAACATCCAAGTACTAACTTTCGGTCAAGAGCCTATGTCACCGTCGCGGAACGCTCACTACTAATCACTCACCTTGCTAGAATTTCTACCAATTTGCTACCAACATTCAAACTCAAAACAATTTTGATACATAAATTCTAAGAACACACATAATTTTGCAATAATTATTATAACTCTAGAAATATATCTGTTTTAAATACCAACTCAATCAATTAATTTTAAATGCTGTTATGTCAAACAACACTTAACATACCTAATTTATTAATTAATTGAAAGTGGTGTTTCTATGTTAATTTATCGTTTAGCAGCAATAACTTGAACATCAATAACAAAGCTGTAATTGTTGCTGTGACTGTTGCTGTAACGTTTTATGCAAACCGATCAATCCAATTTTATGGCTTGCGGGAGGCTATTAAAGCTTAGTTGCGCATGGAAATAGCATGTAGCACTTTCATGTAGGATTTGAGCTCGATTTTGAGATTCGAGATTTTGTTTTTAAACAACTAACAATTACATAATACTGGTATACAAACAGTGAAACTTTACACTAATAAAAATGTAAACCACGTGTACCTACTTATATTTTTACGTTAAAAAATAAAGATTAAATTATAAATATGTATTTTATGTTTGTGTAGATATAACTCTTGAGTTTTCTACTTGTTTAACAATATATGGTATGTATCATGTATTACAATATAAGTACCAAAGAATTAACAGGTATTTGGTGGTGGTGGAGGTGTTATTAGCGATTTTCTAAAATTCCTGTAAGTACTTGTTAATCTTTTCCATCTCTTTTTCTCACTCGAGTATTTCTCGTCTAAATACTTGTATTGTACCTAGTTTAGGTTTATCATTCAAATCACGGCACGTCGTGATCTGAATCTCATAGTCGAGTACTTTCCGCACCTCCAACGTGCGTTCACGCTCAAAATATTTGGCCATTTGCAAATCAATGATCATAGGCAAATCGCGAGACGATGTCGCAATCAAAAGGTGCCAAAAAATCTTTTGGTGTTGGAAGATTTTAAATAAAAACCTCAGTAAAAAGATACTTAGTGAGGCCAAAAGTTTCATGTTTTGCTATAGTTTTTTTATTGTAGACCCAGGTATCGTTGAGATTACTAAGCATCATAGAGATATTGGGGATCACAATTTCAAGTTTTTTTTTTGCGAACTAAAATTAAAATACCTCTATAACTGTACTGCACTATTTGGCATACGTTACATTGCACACTACCATAAACAGTAATTTTTCACAACAGAAATAAAAGTGATATCCAAGCAATAGTGTGTTTTATATCGCGTATTTTTGCTAGTCACCTACCTACCTAGTTAGGTGGACGATTCTTTGAAAGCAAATAATATCTAGACTTAATATTACGTAGACTAGACGATAAGCAGCTCTATTTATAAACAATGCGAGCTGCTTACCAATTAGTAGACCATGTTAATGATTATGAAACACGGACATAAACACTATGTTAATGATGACAACTCGGAACTGCCAAGCCCCACTTCCAAAAATTAAGACAGGGGCAGACGAAACAATTATTAACGCATTTAGTATGCGACGCAGTGACAAAGTCGTGATGTCTACCGACCCGACTTTTACTTCGGCTTGTAACAACTAGACCGTGATTTGTCTAGCTGCGTTCCTATTCTAACTCATTTCCATTTCTACGGCACATACGGAATTTTATTATGAATATGATTGCTTTACTTCCACTTGCGTGAGGTAAGTAAGTACTAGGTTTTGGAAGCCGGTTTACGCAAATAAGTAGGCTAGTGTCTAGTAACAACATTTTTTTTTATTTCTGTTGGCTAATTCTCATGGGCACGTTGCTTCTGCAGGGCTTACACCGGCTAAAACCCCATGGTTCCTAATACTACCATGAGTCGAAGGTACGGGAAATACACTTATTACCACCACTTTCGTTCAATAATGAAATTTTGTCTAAAAATCATATCACCCGGGCTAACACTGGAATTGGATGGATCACTGAAATGGATAAACCCAATAATCGTTTGGCAGGTGTAAGGACCCAAAACAGGACACTTTATTTAGCTTTTCCGCTGGCGACAACAAGCCTATTACGTGGATGGCTCAGTCAAAGTCATGTTTCATTTTGTTTGCTTGTGACCAATTTTCCAGTCTATTGCCATAATCCAAAAATAATATAGTTACTGTTGTTCTGTAATGAAACTGGTCCTGTGCTTGTTAATGATGCGCATGGCTAGTTCCTTCAGTGAGGACATACATCTGATTTATCTGGAATGCCAAACGCTGTTATAATCAACACAAAACTGCCCAGCCTGTTAGAACCTACAATTTGTAGGTACAGTCAGCAAAAAAGATAAGTGACCGGAGTCGCCTAATAAATTCAAAGTTATTTAAAAACTAATAGATGTTTTTGAATGATTTTTTTGTTTATTAATAGAAAATTAACAGTTTATTAACTAAATTAAACTTTATCTAAAAACGACCACCGGTTTCGAAGAAAACTACGATTATAATAGACGACCCGGTTGCTTATCTCATTTGTTGTCCGTAGGTACCTACTTATTTGAAATTATATGACCGTCTCGCCCCTGCACAGGGGATTCACGGTAAGTCCAACTTTACTAGTACTGCGATTCGCAAAAGGTCATTCCAATCAATTTAAGACTTTCAAAAATTCAAAACTACTAAAAAGCAACAAAAACTCGCAGTTAACTAAAATACAAATAGAAATTAGTTACCGTCACTGAAACAGAGGTACTAATTACTATGTCTAAACCATTTAAACGACTGTATAACATACGTTAACTATGAATGACCGCAATGTGAGAAGAGGGCTTGTCTGTTTCTAGGGAAGGGAAATTATGCAAGGCGCGTGTTCCGTACACTCTTGACTTCCTGCTAGTGTTGCGAGCATAATCGTAAACGTGATCGCACATTAGTGTTGCCAGTTAAACAAATAAGCGAAACAATATTTCTCAGTTGTTGTGATAAGTAATTGGCAGTTTGAATTTTAAAGTTCAGTGAAGGCATATTTAAATATAAGTGAACTGTAACATTTAATTACCTACTTAAAATGGATACCTATTACAAACAGTTTTTGGTTTTACTTCTAAAATTATTATAAGTTCTAAATTGGCTGGTGTGTCTAGGCTTTATATTGAAGTATTATTGTAATTCTACATTTTCAATAAATATGGTAAGAGGATAATAAAAAGCGTTTATTTTCTATTGGCCAAAGCATGATGTAGGTGTGCTGAGTACCTAGGTATAGTGTTGTTGTATGTCTGTACTTTACCTACTTATCAAAGAAGCTTTTGGTAGGTGATAGGTAAATGCCTAGTGTACTTGGGTAAGCAAAGTTGGTGATGATAACTGTAAACAGCTATAATGTACTAATATTATTAAAGGGTAAAGTATGTTTGATTTTTTGTTTATAATAATTAATCTCTGGAAGTACTTTCCCGATTACAAAAATTCTTTCACAAAAAGAAAGCTACACAGTTTATTATCTGAACGTGAACGAAGTTTCATATAATAACTAAATAGAATTGGTCCTAAGACCTAAAAAGAATTGGTGCTACGTTAGAGGTATTGGGTTCGATTTCCAGATCGACTAGTGTTATTGAGTTATTCTACGAAATTTTCAGTAGCAGGTTGGAGTTAGAATTTGTGCTGGTTAATGGCAATAGGCTCGTCCCCTATTACATGGGACCTAAATTAGTGTTGTAAGAAACTCGAGTCTTGGAGTCTTATTTAATAAAACTTGAGCTATTTTTAAAGACTCAAGCCTTAAAAATAAAACTTAGAACTCAAGTCCTTGGAATTTTGGAGTCTTTTGTAAAAAGACTTGAGTCCTGCCAAAAAGAACTCAAAGACTGAGTCTTTTTAAAAGAACTCATGACTGAGTCCTCTAAATCTATAGCTGAAGATTGAAGTAAAAAATAAAATAGCAATGAACATATATTGATTTATTAAGTAAATATTTATGATATTATTTTAATATATTGAGCCACGAAGACAGGCACATTGAAGCCCTTATAGTTTTATTACCCAATCGGTTTCGCCGTATAAATACATGACTTTATTTCTATCTACCCTCAATATCAAAATAATTTAGCGTGAGCAGCATAATTTCATGTTCAGTATTACCTATACAATACACCAACTCAAGTTCATGACTCAGTCTAACTCAAAGAACTTAAAAGACTCGAAAGGACTCAGAAGACTCAGAAGACTCAAAGGACTCGGACTCATGTGACTAACGAGTCTTAGTCTTGAAAATTAACTCAAGTCTCGAAATGAAGACTAAAAGACTCGAGTTTTTTACAACACTAACCTAAATATACCGGCGAACTGTTGCTGTACATTGGTATACCTCTATATAACCTTTCGGGGTATACAAGCATGATATGTGTAGATACAGCTGGGATTAAAGTTTTTGGTAAAGAAAAGGACAGGAAACGCTGGGAAAAAGTTCCTTCGCAATAAACCCCCAATATAAACACTATAAGATTCATCAATATAGACGTGAAAACCCATTAAATTTCATAAAGCGTAAGTACTTATGTAGTTTTAGCGTCAGAAAATATACCTTACTTGGATGTTTAGTACCTTCGCCGACGAATTCTGAGAACCGTTATAATGTTTTTATTGTTTCATTATTATACAGATGTGTTGATAGATGCCTTTTAAGAGCAGGTACCTCGAACACCATCTTTGTTTCGTCAATTACAAACGTGATTACGAATTTAGTGAATTTGGTGCTAAATAATGAACAATTATACGAATATTATAGACTTAAATTAGAATTTCTTTGTTGTAAATTTTTGATGGGTAATTCAAACCTGATTAGGTAATATTACATCCAAGTAGGTAAATCCGGCATTAACCTACTTAGAAAGGTGAATAAGAGTTCTTCAGTATGGTTTAGCTTCAAATGGAAGTACCTAATTATAAGTAGGACACAAACGCCGGTCATTTCTCACATGAATGGTTCCATACATTTATGGAAACTTGTAATTAGCCTTCATTTATATATTGTGTTGCTTATATTGTATTACTTTTTAATTAGCTGTTAATTTTCTTACAATTATTAAAATAAAATGCCAATACAATATTCTATGGACAAAAAAAAACAAATTTCTCCTAAAGGTACTCCCTGTAATTTTAGCTTATTCTTAAAACATAGGTAGGTACTATGTGAAAATAGCAAGTCTCTACCTATTGCGCTTGAAACGATACAGCCATACATACAGCTCTTTTTCAGACAGAGGGACGAAAAGGCAAACACACAGCCACACGGCATAGTCCTAGTAACAATATTCCATTTAGCATCTTCTGAGTACGGAACTATAAAAATATCCGAAACAAAACCCGGTATTATAAGTAAATGTGAAAGTTTGCAAAGATGTTTGGATGTTTGTTACTCAGTCATGCGTAAACCGATATGAACCATACCTAGCACATAATAGACCTTGTTCTGGATTAACACATATGACACTTTTTATGTCAGTAGTCCGTGCTTGTAGAATAGAGTTCCCAAAATAAAACACGATTTGGTTCTTTACACAGGCGAATCCGTGCGCAAAAGCAGTAAAATCTGAACACAAATACACACAAAATGCTTGAAAAAATCTGTCTAAACTTCACTGTGTACATTTCAGTCACCGTATCTAAAATTTAAATACCACTCATGCAGACTCTAAGTACCTGCCTCAATATAAAAGTTAAAGCGCTTTGCCGTGTTAGTTTTTCTAATATTTAAAGTCTCACAAGTTTATGTCAAACACACGTCGCGTGCCTTTTATATAAAACTCACTATGCATAACCTCTCCAGAACCGCAAAAGCTTAACCAAATCCTGCTAAATCATTTAACTATCGAATGACTTCACAAAACTGTATGTAAAACAGTATAAAGTAAATCACTCGATCTACATTCTGAGTGGTTACAGAATATCGCGTGCCATAATAAAATATCATCCGTTACTCACTCGTTAAGCGGTGCCGTTACCGAATTGACCATAATAGGTCCGTCACTGCGTGCGCGCATCGATCTCTCTTAATTAATTTGTCACAAGCATAACTATAAACGACCGCCATCATGGAAGTTTTGAAAAGAGAAAGAATTTTAACGAATTACGCTTACATTGGCATGCAACTCAATGGAACATCTGTTTCCGTGACGTCACAAAGAAAACAGGAGACATCAAGCACACCTTCGGCGATAGAAGTTCGTAATGTAAGCTTGAAAACTGACCGGCACTACTCCGTTACTTCCCGGATTCGTATTGTCTTAAGGGCATCCGTTGACTACGTGCAATCTATTAAACAAATGTCCAATGTAATAACCTGAAAGACAAATAAGCAGTTGCAACTGTTAAAGCAGTTTGGCTGGGCAACTATGTCAAAGTGGCCATAACTCGCGAAATATTTAGGTATGTACGTACCTAAGTACAGTTTATCGTTCGGTAGCGGTGGTCCAGCCGAGGTGGGGATCGGAACACCTCGCGTGGACCGTTATGACGGCCACATTGGCCGCAGCAAAGTGGTAACGCCTTCTGTACTTCACAGAGGCGGTACGTAAACTATACTATGTTTTTACAGTTAAGCACATTATGTATGGGGGTTTTCATCAGTTTTTGTGTCATCATTAACCTTAATAAGGTTCGGAGCCGGTCGGCGATTAGCTTCCCTGATGTTTCTTGTTCAAGGTTTTATACTTATACCTATCAGTGTCATAGGACTAAGTTTTAATGAAAAGTTTCCATGTTTTAAGACTTCTTGTTAAACAGCAAATAAAACCGCAACTATGGTGTAATTATTGTCCAAAAGAAAGTTGTGTCTACCAACTACAAGAGCTGTACCATCTACTTTTATTTTAGCCATTGAACAATGCTAACATATCACAAAAAGGTTAAAACATCCATTTGATTGAGACTTTATACCTACAAGTATGCTGGATAGTATTCAATTTATTTTTAAGAATCTGTTCTATTAGTCATACAATCAATAGTTTCGTTCATTTACATTTGGACGCGTGCATTGTCAGAATGTCTGTTGTTTTTTGCTTCGAAAGTATGTCTTTAAAAGGAAATGAAGCGTAAAAAATACTATTCTGAAATAAGTGTTTGGTAAAGATGTGTTTGCTTGGCATAATGAATTCTAACTAGGTGCTGATGAATGATCACTGGGTGTTCATCACAGCACCGGGGCGTGCGAAAATGGAATTATTCCGATCTGTCACCAAGCTTTGTCCCCTTATGGGACAGTTCGAACTATATTCACTCCTATCTGTCACTCTATCAGCTAGGGGCAGATAAATATATAGATAGAATAGAGTTCGAACCGTCCTCGTTGCTATCAGGGCGACAGATTAAACTTTTATCCGATCTGTTATAAGGGGACAAAGCGGGGTGACAGATCGTAATAATTCCTAAAACGGCTCCAAATTATACCTACTTCGTTGGAAACTTTGGAACTTTATTTAAAATAACGTGCTTACTGCATAAGTCCGAGCAGACAGTTGCACCGATATAAGAAAGCTAATCTCCTATTACTTTAATTTAAATTCTTACTAGAATTCACTAGCGTGTTTAAAAAAAACTTATAAATCTTTTCGGCCAGGTTGCATTGGCATACAACTATACAGTACCTACCGATTTAATAAAGTTATATATACTTTAAAAGCTACCATAGTAGATAGCCTACAGTTCTAGATTATTTTCCGTAAATCAGTAGGCGGAATGTCATAATACCTACTCAAATAATATTATCAAACCGAAGAAGAGTGCTAAGTGCTGCCTATCTTCATCATAATTTCTTAGGCGATTCTTACGACACCCTTACTAATGTAGTAATAAAATCTAGAATGTAACTACCGACCGACCTTGGCAATGAGTAGCAGACGTCTGGTAAGATTAGGTCTAAAACGAAGATTTCATCAACAGAATGAACTAATGCGACAATTTATATGCAACCTGCATATTTAGTTGCGTAAAGATTAAGAAAATAAATATTAATATTAGTGTTACGTCTTATTGATATAGTGAGATTATGCTGTTGAAAAGTTTTGTTTAAAAATAGGTAGACTTTAGCAGCTTATCTAACAATCTTATGTTGGTACAAATTATGGGGGACCTACTGAAGTGGCAGTGAAATCTATGATCCATGCATGTGGAATGATTACCGTACTTAACTGATTTTTATTAAAAAAAAAATATGTATATGGAAGAGACAGCAATGTCCCAACTTTTGCCATGGACTCATTAGGTTTATGATTTTAGAACGCGTCAAAGGCTACAATGTTACGTCGCTTAAAAAAATCTGCTGTTCCATAGAAAAGAGCCAAAATCTACAAGGGCAAAATTTAAACAACTGACCACTGAGGATTCTAGGACTTTAAACCTATTGAACCCATTTATATTCAGTAATCTTCCACCCTGTAGATTGTAGTAACTACGTTTACAGAGGAACAATCCTTACTCGATATGAATACCGAAAACTATAAAGTTAATGACCTAAAAACTAAAAGCAACATTTGGAAAACATGGCCGAACCATGACTGTACTTCCAAATCTAAGTTTAGCATTTAAAACTCATTTTAATTCTGACAAACATGCAATTTGCCGGATTATGAACAGAAATAGAAGAGCATTTTACGCCAACACTGATGATTGTGGAACACGATAATAATATGCGCATACAGAAGATAATCACTGCAGTAATTAATTTTAAATTACATAAAAGGCTAAGACTACTATCTAAGGTACCTATGTGCATAATAGATAGTTACAATGGCTGAGTTTGTGCGATGGACTGGAACTGCATACATTGTCTTAACTAGGCGACTGTATATTACATGTATGGAGGCTGATTTTTAATTCACTGCGCAACGTTCAGGGGGTGAAAGCACTCATGAGTGCGAATAAATTCTATCATGAGACAAACTATTATAAAAAAACAAGCCTATTATATTAATGTCCAACTGAGTGTCGTGATGATTAAGGCACCCGCCTCTCATGCACGAGGTTGAGGGTTCGCAACCGGACATGGCCAAGTACCTACCAATGTGACTTTTTCTAATTCATAATTATGTACTTTCTAAGTTTATCTTGGACATCACTGACATTGGTAACCATGTCAGAGGCCCTTGAGGCGGTTCATAAACTCGGACACTAGGGTGTGTGGGGTCGTTAGACTTTACTGCCCACACGATAAAGAAGAAAGAAAAGAATGTCCAACTGCATCGTAAAAGCATCTTCTCAATACAAAGAAGGCATTGATCACACCGCTTTCTCAAAGCGGATTGGCGGTTTCAGACTTGTACTAACTATAAATATAGGTTTCCCTCCAGCTGTTTTCCTTTGCCGTTGTTAGTAATGTCCGAGATAAACTTAGTAAGCAAAAAATATTGAATTAAACATACACACATAATAATATGGCATTAATTAAAAAGGAAAAATTTGGTACTTGCCCGGATTTTAAACCAGAGCCTAATTTTTGAGTGGTGGGCCTTAACCATGTGGTCATCATAAAATGTTAACATTGCATAAAAATCAACTGTTCCATGCATATTGATTGTGTTGTAGTATCACAATTTAAAGTTAGTCCCATTAGAGTAGTTCGTATTCACAAATACTTTCACCCCTTTAAAGATGCGTAGTGAATTAAAAGTCTGCTATTGTAGTATCTTTTGTTAAACTTCTTATAGAGGTTAGTTTATTTGAATCCTCGGAGTTCGCACGACAAAGCCAATAGCTTTGTCAAATTTTATCTAAGGTGGAAATCAGACCGTGCAATACATTCAGGCAAACTAGAATTCAGCAAAAATAGAGATTATGGATGAAGTAATACAGTCCACGTTAAATTTTTAATTAACTGAATTGTTTATAATTAAATAAATAGAATCAAAGCAATTTTTTTTGTGTAATTGTATTGATTGGTGTAGAAAGTTTTAAATATAGAACTTGCTTTACCAGATATTTAATTGCTTGATTTGAAGCTGCAAATTTGGAGCCTATATTGATAGCCCGTCAATTGCAATTTGCAATTTCTTAGCATAATATTGGGCCAGGTGGTAAAAAAAGGAAAGGGGACTCTTTTGATGAAAGTGCTAATCTTTGCTTATCACTAATTCCTTCATAAAGGAATACATCTGTATAAAGAATCTGTTTCATCGCCCATGCAAGTTAACAAAAATTTTCATAAATCAAACTATAGATACCGATTGACTTCTTAACGAGGGGAAATCGGTATGAAGATATCAATAAACCATCGATATATTATTTAGACGCACCGGCAACACAGAGTCTGTTATTAGACCTGTCTCATTAAAACTATATGAGGACCGAAAGCCTAGTCAAATAGGTGTAAGTAGGTTTTTGTCAGGTTCGTTAACTGGGTCAATGAACTCCATGAATGCATATCTGACTGAATGATCACCGTCATTACCGGTAGCTGATTATTGGTGATGATATTCAAATAAAATAAATTGTATTACCTATGACGTTTGAGTATGTGCAAATCATTAAATTAATACGGTCAAGCAATATTCATTCGTTATAACAAATAATACATAAGTGTGTAATTCCAAGAATTATTTGCAAAAATGCAAAACAAGTTATTCGTTCCTTTTTCAATTTTAATAAGCGTTTTTGACGATGACAATTAATCGACTAATCCAAAAAACGCTAAACAATAATTAAATTGGTCCATCACTAAATACTTTGACGTTTCAAAACGTCAAAAGTGCAAATAGGTTTATAACAGATGTTTTTATCAAAATAACAGTAAATTAACCTTTTGACGAAACAGATTAGTGTATCGATTAAATTGCAACATTAATCAAGATGCACCTTGACCTTACCGTAGATTGTGATCGATGCTTAATTTCTAGAGCACTTAATTCGATTTTAGATTGGATACTTATTTATCGTTTCCTAAACATATTAGGACATAACTATGCAAAAAATATCATTTGTGGATACTAGTAGTCCTTCAAATTGCAATATTTCATATAAATGGTCACACTCTGCTGTGGCGAAAGCCTGAACTAGACAATTCTTTGATAAAAGTGAAGGAGTGCCAGGGTCGTCTTTAAGTCATTATTAATTATACAATATTCTTTAAAAACATTAGGATTGACATACACCCTAGACAGCGTATGTAACAACTAGCTTGAAGATATGATAAGTAATAACACGGTAAAAACTATGATTTGAATACATTTGCAAAAATTACCTAAGTAAATACCATGTAAAACAGTAACATGTATCTTGGAACTAAAACACATGTCGATAAGTGTTTTTTAGAAAGTTAGAAGAATAGTAGAATAGCTAATTACAATCTAGGCAACGTGAAATACCGCATCAAAATGTATTGTGCAGTGTGTGCGTCAATTAACTCTAGTTAATTATCGAGAGCGCTTCTTTTTATCGCGGCGTCTTGTGGGAACCCACCGGAACAATATTATCGGAAGCAAGCACTCCGTGTTATACATGCATCTGTATGTGTAACTAATTATATGCACATATACACGATCTTGTGAACATTGAATACATTTTAAAGGTTCTTAACACTTTCTCTAACATCCTTCCCTGTTTTATTTCAACTATTACACAATTTACGTAAGAAGAGAAAAGTTTTCCTAAAAAAAATACTTTCTATTCTGCCAATCAGAGGTGTGTAAATTGTATTTTTTCAATGTGCTCGTTAAAACGAACTGTACCGAAGTGTAATTTTGACGTTGCTACTTTCGCAAATGCAAATCACACCGTTTATGTGAAAAAAATAATTTAAATAAACGCTTTCGTCTGTAATATTTATGTAAATAAACAAAATAAAACGGTACTTATGATAAGTAAGTTAATTTGATGATGTAATTAAGTCAAAGTTAATTTTAGATACAAGATCAATTCAATTAACCGCGCTTGTCAAGGAATATTAAAAGCAGTGGCTTACCTAACGATTCGTTCTTCCGAAGACCGTGTGAACACTCAAATGCAGGAACAATGAAACATGGCGATGTTTACTGATGATAGTAAATCAAATTAAAATCTGTTCACATTGATAAAGTCCACTGTTTATTTTATTTTTTACCATAGACCACTGACAATTTCAAATGTTTAAATTTCGAATTTGGCGCGCGATTTACGGGAGAAATAAGGATGTTCCATTAAACTATTTGGGAGGACAATTAGTCGATTTTTTTTAGCTCGATTATTTCGCAAACACGTGTGTTCCCGGGGAGTGCGCACGCGAGGTGACTCGCCGGTACCGCGAGTGTCGGATAAATGGCGAGTGGATGCAGAGAGCACCTGTGCGACTCATCTGCGGACATGTGGTATTGCACCGGCGCTGTTACACACCGCTAAATTGTTTTACTACTTATTTCTTTTGATACGGAACTCGTGTCTGCCGCCGTTGGACACATTCGCCCCATTTGTGCGGAACTAAAATTGTTCTTAACTGAAATATACGGTTTTGCATTTTGCAATTGGGACCAATTCTGCTAAAACATCAAAAGTAGGTTATTGTAATGATTTATTTTAAATCTTTATTAAGCATACGATTGTTATATAGGCACATTGATGTGTTATTGCTGGATAGTATTGTAACACATTTGACATATTAAATTCGTCTGACGTAATTATTTAAATTATTGAGATGATGTCTCATTTTGAGAGAACTAACATCAATTGTAGTAGTTATAATGACTTTTGCAAATATGTTCTTTTTTTGTAAAGTGAATATTTCATTATTTTTTCCATCACATGTAATAGTCTCATAGCTAATTAGGTCTGCGGGTTGTTCGAAAGAGATACCGCGCCCCCGGAACGCAAAGGGCACATGAAGGAACATAGACGGGTTTTAGTCAGTAAAAGTCTGACACTCCCTCCCGCCCCGCCCAGGGCGGGGGAAGTTATTTGATGATTTCCAGTCTATAAAAAAAAAAAAAAAAAAAATAGCTAATTAGGTAGGTAGGTCAGATATCTACTATATACATTGATGTAAATTTATGTCTGTAAACATAGTAAATCTAGTTTCAGGTGCACATTGTATCAAAGCAAATAATATAACCAGCGACAACATAATAATAGTGACAACCGGTCAAGCACGACACGAAGCAGAACAGAGAATTGAAAAAGAAATAGGTACATGAAATTTTGCATTTAGGAACTTGTTAAAAAAAAACATTTTTTCAACTGTTTTTGTAAAGTAATCCAAACAATTACTTATTTATCCACGGTCATTTGATTTACAAATTGTAAATCAAATGATCTGAAATTACCTGCACTCAAATTATAAGTACTTCCACTGTCTGGGAGTCCAACGCAGTATACATTCAAAGGTAACTTGTACAACGCCTATTAAATAATAGTAAATCTTTTACACGCATAATATTGATTAAAGAAATTGCTATCCAAATCTATTTTATTTAAGAATAACTACTACAAGAACCACTGCATCATTTTAGTAAGTGATGGTAATTTTTACATAAAAACTGGCCAGGTGCTAGCACGCGGTAAAGGGTTCCGTACCACCATATAATATGTAACACTACATATAATCAAACATAAGTTTCTTATTCCGATTGGATATGGAAAAAAGGGCGTCCCTTAATTTTTTTACCTTATTTTATATACCATCACGCCTGGATTCCCCGAAGGGTTAGGAAGAGGTGTACCAACGTACACCCACAGTTTGCTGATATGTTTAGGTCCCACGAAATATATCGAGCCTATTGCTTTTAACTGGGCATAAGTCTTAACTCCGAGTTGCTACTGAGAATTTCATTTAAAAAAAAACCCGATAACCCGATCATAGAGAACCCATAATAACTCTTGCTCGACCTGGGAATCGAACCCAAGATCCCTGGCGTAGCAGTCGCGCTTAGGACCACTAGGCTGCTGAGGCAGTTGAGTATTTTATTTTTATATTTCTAACAAAAAATAAAATACTCGACTAATAATATTGGTAGACACCTGAAATTTTCACAGAGTATTTATACACTCTGTGAAAAAATCACCTGAAATGGCTGTATATTATTAACCAATATAATGCTTAATAAGATAAAGTCCTGTGCCAGATGGACGGACGGACATATAGACAGACCGTTCCGTTTGGCACCCTTTGACTACAGAACCCTAAAAACTATAACTGCAAATTGAACTAACAAAATATACTTAGTAAAAAAATGCGTAAGTTCAAAATCGTTCTATTAAATCGAAGTTAAAAACGCCATTGATGATGATTGATGCTCATCGTATCAATTAACCTGTTTATCAGTATGTAGTAGCATTGTACTGGGATTATAACGCACTTGTTAGAACTGCCAACTTTCAATATGAGTTATTAGTGCTTTGTGTGTAGTTAACTACTGCGTGGCGGTGTGTGTCAAGCTGAGTAGTGATGGTACCTACTCTCGAGTTTTCTGAGAAATTATAAGTGTTTCATTTTATCTTTATTCAATAATATGTACAAAATTTACAGTCTTAATAAATAAGATAACCTGAAGATTAACAATAGTAATAAAAAAAACGGTAATTTAAAAAACTAAAAAACCCGACTGCTATTCTTTAAAAAGCCCTAAAACAAGATAAATTGTAGCAGTCGGGACCCATTCTAGAAATGGAGGGTGAGTGAATTGAGAGCACATACCTATATTACATTGCAGATGGTCTCGAATGGGTCCCGACTGCTACAATTTATCTTGTTTTAGGGCTTTTTAAAGAATAGCAGTCGGGTTTTTTAGTTTTTACCCGACTGCGACAGAAGGAGGGTTATGTTTTTCGAGGGTATGTTTGTATGTATGTATGTATGTATGTATGTATGTATGTATGTATGTATGTATGTATAATTGTTTGGCACGCTCTGCAGGCTGAACGGCTCGATGGATTTTAGCTTGAGAGGTGTCGTTAGATTCGTATTTACTGTGAGAGTGACACTGGGTATATAAAAAGAAAAAAAACAAAATGGCGGATTTTTGGCGCCGAATTCAAATGTTTGGCTCGCTCTGCAGGCTGAACGGCTCGATGGATTTTAGCTTGAGAGGTGTCGTTAGATTCGTATTTACCGTGAGAGTGACACAGGATTTATTAATTATTATTTTTAAAAAACAATGAAAAAATAAAAAATAAAAAACGGTAATTTAAAAAACTAAAAAACCCGACTGCTATTCTTTAAAAAGCCCTAAAACAAGATAAATTGTAGCAGTCGGGACCCATTCGGGACCATCTGCAATGTAATATAGGTATGTGCTCTCAATTCACTCACCCTCCATTTCTAGAATGGGTCCCGACTGCTACAATTTATCTTGTTTTAGGGCTTTTTAAAGAATAGCAGTCGGGTTTTTTAGTTTTTTAATTTAAATTACCGTTTTTTATTTTTATTTTTTCAGTGTTTTTAAAAAAAAATAATTAATAAATCCTGTGTCACTTTCACGGTAAATACGAATCTAACGACACCTCTCAAGCTAAAATCCATCGAGCCGTTCAGCCTGCAGAGCGAGCCAAACATTTGAATTTGGCGCCAAAAATCCGCCATTTTTTTTTTTTTTTTTCATATACCCAGTGTCACTCTCACAGTAAATACGATTCTAACGACACCTCTCAAGCTAAAATCCATCAAGCCGTTCAGCCTGCAGAGCGTGCCAAACAATTATACATACATACATACATACATACATACATACATACATACATACATACATACAAACATACCCTCGAAAAACATAACCCTCCTTCTGTCGCAGTCGGGTAAAAAGTCGCAACGTCGTTATCTGAAATTGTGCCTAAAAGACTGGCGGCATTGCCACTTTGGATAGCAATGCTTGGGCTCTGGACAAGGTAAGAGCTAAGAATTAGGAAGATGGGACGGCGCAAGAACATCGACTTACGAAGCATCCCAAACTGTGTATCTGTTACGGCTAATACCCGAAGTGCGGCTACACCTAGTTTTAGCCGGTTAGAACTATCTGTAGCCTCTCAACTATCTGTAGTCAGAACTCTTGGTTAAACCTAGTACGAGCCGATTGTTTTCGGGTAAAACTAGGTCTAGCCTTCATCATGCCGGCTACAACTAGGTCCAGCCATTCCCTGTTGGATAAAACTAGATGCAAACAAGTCCTGATTGTGCAACTCAAAATGTCACTCAAGTTTAAGTTGTTCTAATAAATAGTTTATGTTACTTTATAAAAGTGTGATTTATAATTATAATAACATTCTTTAAATTATAATATGCAACTACTTATTGTCTGTTGTTAAAAAAAATGTTCCTGATTGTTCCTATTATATTAAAAATTGTACTCCTAATAATTTGTGTTAATTATTACAATGTGATTTATAAGAATAAAAAAACTCTCTACGTTTCTTTTTATTGGATGTTTTTTTAATATCTAAAAAAGCTCTGCCGATAGCATGCCAGCTACAACTATGTACAGCCAATCCCTGTTAGATAAAACTAAGACACGCGCTGCTGCTGCAGACGCTGTGAGTCACACTCGCTAGTAGACCTGCAGTAGATCAGCAGCACCTGGCGCTCACAACCTGCAGAGGCGCGTGCCTCGCTATGCCCTCCACCCCGCGCCGCTGCTGCAGATGCTGTGAGTCATGAGTGTGACGCGGGGCGGAAGGCTTGGCGGGACACGCATCTAAGTTTTATCCAACAGGGATTGTCTGGACCTAGTTCTAGCCGGAATGATATCGGATAGACCTAGTTTTATCCAACAGGGAATGGCTGGAACAAGTTGTAGCCGGCATGATGAAGGCTAGACCTAGTTTTACCCGAAAACAATCGGCTCGTACTAGGTTTAACCAAGAGTAAGTGGCTACACCTAGTTCCAACCGGCTAAAACTAGGTGTAGCCGCACTTCGGGTATTAGCCGTAACATATCCACTAGTACCCATTTGTTTAGTTTATTCAGTAGTCATGATTTTTACATGGTTATTTGACGACGTAGTATGTACAGTAAGGTAAGTTAGAGTAATAATACCAGCATATTATTATTCTACTCCAAGACAAAGGCCTCTTCTCATAGAGAGAAGGCACGTGGATTGATCAAAACGCTTGCTAAAGGCGAATTGGTGATTTGAGACTTATTTAACTAAAAGTTCAGGTCTTCTTAGGAAAATATGATTTGAAAAATTATATGAATGGAAAAATAATTATATTAATTAAAAATAATAGAAAGAATTTCATACACAAATACGTATTCAATAAGTATTCCAAAAAACCCTTCTTTATTTATTTACTCATGCTAGAATATACCTACAATAAACTTCATTTTAACTAATGTAAACAAAAGGCAACAGAAATGTTAAAACATATGTTAGGATCATTATCATATCTCACACTCTTTAAATTATCCAGCAGCGATTCACATCACTACACATAAGCTATTATAATTTAGTAATGATGAAGGGATAACCAAAGTCGATTGATTTGTAAGACCTGTCTAAAATGATGGATGATTCGAAAGATATTGTAATTGCGACAGTAATGCTTAGTTATTATGAATTAAAGTATATTGCACATTCAAATCATGTTTCGTTGTGTAGACTAACAATAATTTTACATAACATTGTTGTTTTTATATGAATAATAAAAATAAATGATAATACAGAATTCTATTAGCATACATTCTGAGTGTCAAAGATCAATAATTTATAAATAGATTCTTATATAATAATGGAATAGTGGACCAAAAAGTTTTGGCAGCGGTGGGATTCGAACCCACGCCTCCGAAGAGACTGGTGCCTTAAACCAGCGCCTTAGACCGCTCGGCCACGCTACCACTTGTGGGAGCGCTTGAAATAGACCAACAGATTCCCTGTGATTTTATTTCTTTCTATTTTTATCTGACCCCTTTTGCTGACGACCAGTGATTGGTCCCATCATCGTTGCATTTGTCGTTCAAGTAATAATAGAGAACGCGGGGAAATAATATACCGGCCAAGTGCGAGTCGGGCTCGCGCACGAAGGGTTCCGTATTATCTATAAAAACGGCAAAAAAAACACGTTTGTTGTATGGGAGCCCCCTTTAATTAACTATTTGCTTTATTTTAATTTAATTATTTATTTTTCAAGTTACTATAAATATGTATAACAAAATATTTTGTGAATATTTCAACCGTCAATTTGCTGCCGTTATCAATATTGAGCAAAAAAAATCACGTTTGTTGTATGGGAGCCTCCTTAAATATTTATTTTGTTTTCTAGTATTTATTTGTTGTTTTAGCGGCAACAGAAATACATCTCATCTGTAAAAATTTCAACTGTCTAGCCATTACGGTTCATGAGATACAGCCTGGTGACAGACGGACAGACATACAGATAGATAGACGGACAGCGGAGTCTCAGTAATAGGGTCCCATTTTACCCCTTGGGTACGGAACCCTAACTAGCTAAACAACTGAATTTATCAATAGACGAACAGATTGCCTATATTAACATTATTATTTATTTAGGTACAAATCTAGTGTCCCAGACTCCCTTACCTGTTTTATTAGGGCAGTAAATAGGTACTGCCGAGTTGGGAAAAGGTGCACGTACCTAAAAAAATCGTTGAAAAACCAACCTTGTCATACATGCAATAAGAGTTCTAATGATGCAAAATTTCAGATTCCTATTAAGAATGAATTCAGTAAGTATCTACTTACTAAATATTTTAAAGAAACTTCATAGATATCGACAAACAAACTGAATTTCTTCGAAGTGATGCAATTCCTTACGAGTTTGTAAAATACATAATTTTCTATAGAAAGCTGTAAAATGCGGAGGTGTCACTTTGTGAGATTACCGTGTACTGTTACATAGTCTGGGTTACCAGACGAGACTGTTAAAATGTACCAAGAATTGTGAAATAAATATACAATAATTCCAGTAAAATTATGGATTAACTAGGTTAATTGTTTCAAAACTGGGAACATTTTTCTTAGCTATTATTTATTCGAAAATCAGCCGTATTTTCATACTTTTTTTATTTCATAATAACAAGAACGTTTCGATACTCTGGCAACCCTTGTCTTTCCGTTACTTTACCAAAGTGATTCATAAATACGAATATTGTATACAATTTGCATAATCTTCTAAACAAATCAGTGCTGAGAGAATCTTTACGTGCATCATAAGAAGGTCGAGATCATTCCTTTAAGTTCCAACTCGGTTATGAACTGGTATCGATATGAAATTGATTATCGAGTGAGTATCGATACATAGTTGTAGTCGTTTTGATGTTCTCTATGTAGAAAATGGTTTTGTTTGTTTGGTTCAATTCAAGACAGTGTAATAATATATTATTCTGCCGGCCTAATTTCAGTTATGGCCACTAATCATAAGACTAGTTTCTATCGCAGGAAATAACTAGACTCCCTCTTCTATCACTCTCATAGTCCAAATAGATGGCCTGCAAATCCAATACGGGTGGAGAGAGATCAGACATAAAACTAAAGGTTTTTGCTTGCTTTCCAAGCACGGGAGTGTTACACCACTAACTTCCAGACTGCTATGGACTGCTACTGAGAAACGCCTATTGGAAAAACCCAATAACACTTTGCCCTACTTAAAAATTGAACCTAAGACCCTGCGTTTAGCAGTCGTATTTGCAATCACAAGACCAACCGGGGCAGTCAAGTCAATTTAAGGGTTAAGTATTATTAAATTGTTTGTTTTTAGAAAATTGACGCAACAAACTGAAAATGTATTCAAGTTCTTTGCCAACGATTTCAATCCATTTCAGTTTCCTGTTGATATAGCTATTGGTCAATCGACCTCAACAGCTAACATTACTTAACTACTTTTTTACTGATCAACTTACATCGACTTCAAGAATACTGGTTCGAATTATGAAATATCCCAATTACCTTTATCGCCCGGCATTTGTTTTTTGTTTCAATTCGATTCGTTTTTAACAATGCTGTTTTTTTACCGTCTTGTTTGCCTAGTGGTCCTAAGCGCGACTGCTACGCTAGAGGTCGGGTTAGATTCCCAGGGCGAGCAAAGTATTATTGAGTTTTACTATGGAATTGTCAGTAGCAGCTCGAAGTTAGGGTTTGTGCCCGGTAAATGGCAATAGGATCGTCCCCTATTACGTGGCCCGTGGGACATAAACATACCGGCGAACTGTGGGTGTACCCTGGTACACCTTTCCCAAACCCTTCGGAGAATACAGGCAGGATGGTATGTAGGTAATCCAGCCTTCATCACATGCATAATCTAATGTCAAAAAACCCCCCGCGGTGACGTCACAGCTACAATATACTCGTCTGAACACATGCCCTAAGCAGCAGGTACCTCTAAATTGTGAGATAATATCGCCAAGTGTTTATTACTTCAAGTTCTGTAGAACAGTAGAGCTTGCTGTCTGTACAAATATTGTCACTGTTCCGGTTTCACTGAAACTGTTTTCGTACCTGTAGGTGTGCATAATACGGATATACTTAACATCAAAAAAGGTTCATGGTACCTTGACTTTATGTTTTATATGTATTAGTGTGGAATTGGAGTGAAACATGAAGGTGATTTCATAAAAATTATTCTACGGAATCGGATCATCGTGCTTGTCTGCGGAAGCCGGAACGCTAAATCAGTAGTGCTATTCTGTGTTTTTAGTGTAGTTAGTACTATTCTGTAAAAAAATCCCTCGGTGAATTTTAGGTGAAGTCAGTTGCTGCATGGTGTCAATCATTAAATAGGATGAGGGCTCGCCTCAAGCCCACTAAACCTTATTTTAGCGAGGGACATTTTAACACAATATATAGGCCCCTCTAGCTCAATTTATAGTTTATATCCGTACCAGATGGTTAAAAAAAAATTGAAGAAAATAAATGCTTCAAATTAATGAACTATTTTAGTCTTAGTACAAATCGTAATAAATTGTAACTAATAATTACACTACTGAATTGGGAAACTGTGATTGTAGTTGCAGGGATGTAAATAAATAAAAAATATAGTTACTACTTTGGAGTTTAATAATAATATATTTTATTGCACTACAATGTACTAATGTGCTTCTTATCTCATATTATCAAAGTATTTTAAGATCCTAGGACATTCGTGTTACACTAACAAAAAATCGCAAATCTAGTGTGAAACGGAAACACTGCGAAAAATATTTGTGCGTGAAGCGACACATCAGTTAAACTTATGTATTTAAGCGAGTATTTCACGAATCAGTGTCAAACTGTGAAGTCGGTACATACAGAGGGTAAACTCTACCTCACATTTATTTAAATACTAGTAAATACTATTTTAGAAGTTCAGAAAACTGCTGTTACCTGACAACTGAGCGATATAAAACCTGTTTAGTCGATTTTGTGAACGATTTTCAAATATTGTAACCGTGTTCTATTTTTGAATGTACATGCTTTTATTTGAAGCTTAAACTTTCAGTCGACCGTATTTTTTTTAAGGTAAGTGTCTGTAATTGTCGAATCGAGTATTTATGTTTTTTTGTTTTTTGTTTTTTCGGCGGATTGTTGGTGTATATTAGTTCACCTCTGCTTAACCCTTCAGGGACAGGCGTGATGGTATGCATGTGTGTCTGTCATTTTGTTTTCTAGATAAATACAATTTAAAATAGAATATCTTCGTCAAAAAAATGCCCTTTAAGATAATGCATAAAGAAAGAAGTGGCCCATGAGGGGATCGAACCCGCGACCTTCGCGTTATTAGCACGACGCTCTAACCAACTGAGCTAATGGGCCGATGTTACTATCGTGTGAAAAATAAAAGTGGCTCAAGGAGTTTAGGTACGGCAAACGATAAAATAAGAAAGGAACGGTGACTTTATCTGCGTATTACGATAATGTTTATTATACAATAAACTGAAATGTATAAACAATCGCCATTTGCTACACTTTGTAAATGTCAGTTGCAACATGAGTATCTATAGCTTGAGAAAGTGAAGTATTGCAGAAGATTTGCAACTTTCCTGTCTTGTGAATAGGGTCTATTCTCCATCGTCTGTCAATGAACTAGTTATTATGACGTTAATCAGAATTTTTAATCGGACTTTTTTGGGTTGAGATGACATGGAAATTATAAGAAGAATATTCTTCACTATCTGTCTGTGTATTATACAACACTCTAGACCATTTTAAGATTGTATTAACAAGTTCAAATTTCTCAAAAAATATTTTTTTTCGACAACAAATGTAATTCCAAAAAGAGAAATGTGGCCCATGAGGGGATCGAACCCGCGACCTTCGCGTTATTAGCACGACGCTCTAACCAACTGAGCTAATGGGCCGATGTGTAGTATCTACTGAAATATACGAGTACATAGTGAAAATCTTACGATGAAAGAAATCTGCGGAAAATGTACCTTAGTGGGTAGTAGGTTGGTATATTAATAATGTAATGGTTAGGTTAGGTTATGTAATAATAATTGTTAAGACACTTACATTATATTCTTAGTATAGGTACCTACTACAGTTGGTTTTCCTGATAAAAATAGAAAACTCAAAAGGTGTAAAAATATTTTTTACCTATCGTATGGACTTAAATTGCTTATTTTAAAAGCCACGAGCTAATTGCTTATTTTATAACAATCTATCAATTTGTAGTATTTTCACCAACAACATAATTTAACGTTAAACGAAATATCTTCACATAAAAATGATCCCAGTAATATGAAATTAATCTCCGCGATCTAGTAGCTTGCTACCTACATACGATCACTGGTTAATCACAGTAATTGTAGGGTTAACCCTACGATTACCACGCACCTGTGATTTTGGGGTTAACTCCGAATTAAATCATAACAGATGAGATGCTACGCTCTACTTTATCATGATAATAATTATTTTTGCATTACTAGCATTAATTTACTATTTTTGAAGACTTTACACAGTCGTGTGTTATAGTATTTTTTTAGGGTTATGTACCAAAAGGGTGCTAAATAGAACCCTATTAGTAAGACATCACGGTCCGTCCGTTTGTCAAAGGGCTGTATATTTTGGATCGTAATAGTACATTCTTGAACCGTTTACAGAGTTTATATTATTAAGGCCGCTATAACAACAAATTAGAAAAACAAAATAAAGTTATTGCAGTTACAATATTGCTAAACAACAAATAACAAAAGTAAATTATTACCTATGATTGCAGTGACAATTTCTAAAGGTGAATAACCATTTACATTATTTAGGCATATACTTTGACAGATGTTGAACTTTGAATTTTACGCATATTTTGTTAATTTTCCTGTATACATCGTAACAGCATGAATAAAATAATTACCTGCTCAGACAATATACTAAACAATAACAACAATTTTGTATCCTAATCGTTTAAAACACTTAATTATTTCTCACCTCTCTCAATCTCTCTCTCTCTTAATTTTTTCTTTACCGGCGAACTGTGGGTGTACATTGGTACACCTCTGCCTAACCCTTCGGGGAATACAGGCGTGATGGTTTTTATTTTTTATTATTTCTCACCCCACGGCATAAACACAGTGAACTTTATTCCATTACAACTTGGAACACGACGAGGAATGTTACATTACATTGTAAACAGCGGCGTTTATGTAGATCGCGGCCGCAGAGCTTCCCACACTTATCATAGCACAATACAAATGTAATATCCATCATCTCTTAGAGAGCACATTGAATTTTCATTAGGGAATCGACCTCCATTTGACTTTCAGTTGCCATCAACATTGAGACTGTTTATTCCGTAATAAATTCACACTGATACGACTATTTAATTCACTTTTATGGTGAACCATTGCTTGAGCTGTACGTTATATGTAATTGTTTTGATTATAGCGTTTGAAAACTTAAACTAGAATCACTTCTGTAACTTACATTAGCTTCTGCCGCGACTTTTGTCCGTCTTGGGTTATTGTTCCGCTCTCGTGGTGGTAGCGTGATGTTATAAGCAGCCTTTACTCATCTTTATGAATCTGGCTATTAAATACAAAATGATTTTTTCCAATGCAACCGGCTTTAGACATTACCTTTTAAACAAAAAAATCCTCTTCAGATTAGATAGTAATAGGTATAAATTTCATTTTAAGATATAGAAGAGGGAAGCATGATCTTGGTGGTATTTTCGATATATCTCAGGATTTAAATTCCGATATGTTGAACTTTTGGAT
The DNA here is from genome assembly GCA_932526535.1 of Caradrina clavipalpis. Taxonomy (NCBI): domain Eukaryota; kingdom Metazoa; phylum Arthropoda; class Insecta; order Lepidoptera; family Noctuidae; genus Caradrina; species Caradrina clavipalpis. The sequence continues at coordinate 8,592,675 of OW052103.1, forward strand.
TGTGATAATAATATCACTAGGTACCTATTTAGTAAAATGTGTAGCCATTGATTTTAAAGAAACTAACCCCCGTTATTCATTTGTTTTTATAACCATATTGATAATGTTACAACAGTTATATTTTACATAAAATGTACAACGAATGAAATCAATGTTAATTACGTTTATTCCCCGCATTTAATGTTTTTGAAATGAGGAAAATGCCTTACCCGCGGATTGTAATGTGATCCCGATATTTGTATGTTTATAAATTAACATGTCGGTACTAAAAACTGCGTAATTAAATTAATATTCGGTTTTGCAGTTAATTGTATCACTTGTCAACGCTGGTTTTCAATAAAATTTCCAAAGCGAAGGTGATAAATATAATAATACGAAATGCATGTTGCAAACTTTGGACGCAATAAATTATCTGTTGTTGTTGTTAAAAACTTGCAATATTGGAATTTGAATTCCTTCTGGAATTCACTTTAGTGTTTGGATAAAACTTATAAAAGTTTTCCGCCACGTTGCTTTGGCAACCTGGGGACCTTTGGCTTTTGGCTTTGACCTTTACACTACTTCAGCATAAGAAAGAGGCCTGTGAATTCTAACTAATATTATAAAATGTGAAAGTAAGTTTGTTATTTTGTTACCTTTTCACGCCTACGCCTCTGAACCGATTATCCTGAAATATTCATTTACGAGGACGAGGTCGAGGGAAAAAATATTATAATGTTTTTGTTAAATGAAAACCTTCGATAATTCCGTTCTTTTTTTCGAAAATTTCGATGACATTTATATCATGTAGGTACCCTCACATATTTAGCATATAAAACTCATCGGCCCATTAGCTCAGTTGGTTAGAGCGTCGTGCTAATAACGCGAAGGTCGCGGGTTCGATCCCCTCATGGGCCACTCTTCTTTTTTCGATGCGTTTGACTTTTGCTTCATTTAAAGGATTGTTACGACTTCGGCTTATTTAATACTGCATTTTTTTTTTAAATTTTACAATATTTAAAATTGCGAATTTAGATTTTATACAACTTAAGTTGGCCAAACAAGCAATTTACAAAAAAAAACAGGGCAAAAAATATAAAGAAAAAAAATTACTGTGGCCCATGAGGGGATCGAACCCGCGACCTTCGCGTTATTAGCACGACGCTCTAACCAACTGAGCTAATGGGCCGATGAGAGTCTTTGGCGAAACCAGTGATAACACTAGGTTTTATCAATAAATACTTAAGCATTTATATCAAGTTGCTTACAATTCAATGTCACACATTAATTTATATCAGAGGGGTGATTTACATATTTATATGAACGTTCGACATTTAAATCTCGGTCGCAATCTGTCAAAAATGCCTCTAACTTACTACATTTTTGATAGGTTTTGACTTTGTCACTGAGAGGAGATTGCGACTGGATTTTTAACTTTTAATTACGGTTTTTTTGATCCCATTTAATTTAGTGCTTACGGAGTAGGTACACTAGTTTTTAAAACAATCAAAATTAATTACTACTTTTAGTTATACAATCTTTTTACTTTTTACGTTTGTTTTTGTTATGTTTTCGTGATATTCATTGATCCATCCTCAAAATTTGTGTTAAGTTAAAATGACAAAGATCTTACGATTCTGAGGTCACTGCCACTTAGAAATGTCCATAACACATTTCTACAGAATAGTCATACTTCATTAATGTTTATTTCTGGCGTATGCACAAACTAAATGTGTAATTTATACTTTTACGAAATGCACCTTTTATACAAGCTTTCTCTATTATATTATTTCTCAATTACTTATTGTGAAACCATTGAGTAAACTGACGTTAATTTGTAGCTACTTACTTTGCCGCTGCAATGTACTTACTTACGCGCAATTTACTTCGGTAGGTAATAAATTGCTGAAATCTAATATTACGATAGTTATTATATCAACAGCAATATTGTCTTCGAATGCTTATGTATAAATTTTTCATGACTTATTTGTTTTTTTCCTTTATTTTTATACTAACTTTTGCCCGCGACTTCGTTCGCGTGGATTAATAGTTCCCGTTCCCGGGGGATTTCCGGGATGAAAACTATCCTATGTCCTTTCTCGGGTCCCAGACTATATCTGTACCAAATTTCATTGAAATCGGTTCAGTGGTTTAGGCGTGAAGAAGAGACAGACAGACAGACAGACAGAGTTACTTTCGCATTTGTAATATTAGTACGGATTTATTTTAACCACAACTTTTCCTTCCCCTTTCCCTTCTCCTTCATGCCCCTTCTTTTGTTTATGTCTACATCGCTAAAGGATTTTCGAAAGAAATAACTTACTTATAATGTTCTATATTTAATCTCAGATGGTAATAAAATCACTGAGGCGTTACATTAATTAAATTGTGCAATTTTGTCATCATCGAACTTAAATTATTTGATGAAACACCAGCATCAAAGGCACTTGAGTGCAAATTGAAAAACATAAATTAATTCGGTGCGATCAAAGATATCGCTTGACTTCGATAGATTGTGATTTAAAATGCGTAGGATTTTAAAATTTACATTTTATTCGAATGAAATAAAATCGACGCCTGCACTGACTGTTAACAGATGGCGGTGATAATTTAAAAATACTGGCCGTTTGGCGCGTCAAATTTAAATTTAGCGTCTCAAAAGAGAAATATAATGCTGTTTTTAAAATTAGAACAAACGGTCCGAAGTCTCTGAGTCCTCAGACCTATGTCATTTAAGCATGGCTGGAATTTTGAGAATAGGAAGATGTAGTTGTAGTTTGTTAACTGCCTCAGTGCCTAGTGCTCCAAAGCGCGACTGCTACGCTAGAGGTCTCGGCTTAGGTTCCCAGGTCGAGCAAAAAGTGTTACTTGGTTTTTCTATGAAATTCTCAGTAAAAGCTCGGAGTTTGAATTTGTGCCCGGTTAATGGCAATAGGCTTGCCCCCTATTACATGAGTTCTAAAAAAACATACTGGCGAATTGGTACATCTCTGCCCTAACCCTTACAAGGCAATACAGGCGTGATGGTATGTATGAAGGTATGTATTTATAGTTTAGAAGATATGCGAACTTGCTAGGTTCAAAACCGGGCACTTTTCCGTGGTAAAAAACCCTTACTCTCTAACGTGTGTTCAAGTGTAATAAATGGGTTTCTTATGGTTTAAGTACTTTCACTTTGTAATAATGAATTTATTTTTAGTGCCTAATTTGCAACTTAAGTAGAAAGGTTTATATTTAAATGAATAGTGAAACAACAGTTTATAACACAACATAATATATTATTCATACAAAAATATTTTCTATAGATGACTTTGTTTACAAAGTCTCAAAATATCATCTTTACACAACACAGCTTGGAACAAACTACTGACTAAGTTAATGATTACATTTATATTGCAAATTACTTATTTTAAATTACTTTGTTAAAACATTTAATTATCTCACTTAAAAATATTTTTTTCAATAAATAATTGAGCCTCTTACGTATACCATACACCATAAAAATTACTCCAATCCATTTATTTCCCGAAAAACTAATAAAAATTTAATTGCACAACCGGCCGGCTATAAAATTTACAAACTCGTAAGCCATATTATATCTTAATTTATATACATTACAACTAAAATCCGATGATTTAACATAAATTGAGCATAAAATGGCATATAAGAATAATAATGAATTAAATCGAAGACATATAATAATTAATTAATTAAAAGATAAGTTAAAACATTTAGGCACGAACATTTATGGTGGGCTGTTCATCTAACGAACATCTCAATAAATTACTCTCATAAGATAAGAAATTAATAGCACAGAAAATAGTAAGTTTAAACAGTTTACCATCGAGCGGTAACACCGCAATAGTTTTGAGGTAAAATTCGGTGACTATCAACTTACTGTAAACACGTACACACTACCTACGTCAATATCCATAATATTAAATATATCAAATTATTTCAACATTACAATATATTATATAATTTCCAAAAATTTTACTTTTTAAGTCTATCGAAGTATCTATTTAATAACAAATCTTATAACACAATTAACTGGTACTCGTAACAATCGACACTGTCGTATTCATAATAATTAACAATCGTTATGTACAAACTCATTTACATTTATATATTTTAAAACATTAATTCAACACTCTATAGTATGTAAATAAGGTGCATCGTCTAATTTACTAATCGACGCAGCCGAAGCTCTTCCGTCGTGTCCAGTCATTATGGATATGACACTTCTATGCTCCGAGTCGCTATCACCGCTTAATATGATATTGGTCTCTCCCATGAACCCGGAATCAATTTGCTCATGACTTTGCATCATTTTATGTTGAGGCTCAAAAGCACTCAGTCCCAACTCAGCGAATATTTCCTTTGAATCATCGAAGTTTCCAAAGAACACAGAGTCTGTCTCGACGCTCTCTCCGCCAGATTCACTTCTTCCATCACACAATGATTCTAAATCATCAGTATCCGACTCAACCGGTAGAACAGTGGTTTTAACAACAGCAGATCTAAAAGCTGGTATAGGAGCGGGTTCCGGTATAGATGTCTTTACTGGTCTCAGCTGCATCAAGTACCTCGCTCTACATTTGGATTCATTTGAGTCGGTGCTCATGTATCCGGAGTCTTCGGTTCTGTACAGTTTCCTCAGGTCAGTTCTACGTGATCTGGTCCTGGCAGATCGACGTCCAGAACGACGAGCATTCAAGTTGTCAAGCCTTGTGTATCCTGGGAATTTATCTCTATCCTCTAACATTCTGCGGCGATCACCAGGCGGGCTTTCACGCATCGAGCTATAGAATTTAGGAGACAAATCGGATCCTCGGCGTTGTTTTGGTGGTATGGGTGGTTTAGGGTCTTTTTGTCCTTCGATGTGTCTGATCAAATCTGGTGCTTTTCCTGACCTCATGAATGCTTGTAGATCCTGACCGTAGGCAATGCTTCCACGTCTGCTATAGAATTTTATCTCATCCTCTTGTGCCTTAGCCTTAGCTTCGTATATTTGTCGCAGATTGCCAATCTTTCGCGTTGTGATAGCTATTGGCGATTTTCTGCAAGATTCACTTTCAGAAGACGTTGACTTGTACTTGAAGCTACCAGCTGATTTAAGTAATATTTTCTCAACGCGTTTCTTTGTATCACGTCTATCGAGTGTATCTGGATCAAAATCATCTTTAGCGATATTACGTCTGCTTTCTATTGGAGAACCGCGTACTTGAATGGTTAACGGGCCAGGTTTTGAAAAGTCGTTAAGATTATCGTACATAGGTTCCATATTATTAACAAAAACTTCACTCTGGGTTATCACTTGGGGTTCTTCGACAGCCCGTTTCACGTCTAACCAGCTGCTTGTCAGTCGTTTTCTAGTATCCAGTAAATTATCACTGTGTTCAAATCGATCATTATGGAATAATTCTGGTCCACAAGCAACCGAGAACCTTCGCCTCTTCATCATGCTGCGTTCCAAACTATCGAATTCCATGAAATTATCCTGACTACCATATATTTGCTTTTTCTTTCTATTAGACAGCGTATTATCGTCACTATAGTAATGATTGTCAGCTGCTATTACGGGTATTACTATTTTAGGTGCAATCGGGGCGATAGTTTCCATTTTGATTTCTTCTAATTCTATGGGTTCCACACGCCTGCATGTATTCAGTTCACGTATAACTGCTTCCATCTTTACTTTTACTTCTGGTGGTATTGGTGCCTCCTCTTCATCAGCTTTAGGAGGCTTTGGTGGATTTACGGGGGGAGGTGGGGGTGGTGGAAGTTTCTTCCTAATTCTTCTTGATGTGTGGCTAGATGGACTTTTCTTCTCTAGGGGCGGAGTTGGGACTACAGGTTTTACTTTTATTTCTACTTCGCTGATGTTCACAATGTTATTTAATCCATTGAGGTCTGGAACCGTAGTTACTCTAATAATTTCTATTTCTTTTGGATTAATCGGTTTACTTATGATTTTCATTTCTTGTAGACACAATTCTTTAGTAAAGTTTTCTTTAGATTCTATTTCACGAATATTTTCTTTAGTAATTGTTTCAGAAAGTTTGATTTTAGTTTCTGCAACTTTAGGTTTAGTGTCCGTCATTTTGGGTTTAGTCTCTGCAACTTTAGATTTCTTTTCTATTACTTTAGGTTTGAGTTCAGTGACTTTGGGTTTTGTTGTCTCATTTCTTATCAATTCAGCTGATTTAGGACGTCCGTCTTCCTTCTTCTTCGGCTCAACAGCTCTTGGAGTTCCACTGACCTTTGCTACTGATTTGACTGGTTTAGCGTTGTTCGCTGGTAACGGTACTTCATCTAACCATTTTCTTACAATTCTCTGTTTATAATCTTCACTAACACATGACTTACAAGAGTTAGATCTAGTGAGGGCTACTTTGTGTGGTCGTGCATTATTATCGCATCCTGGGCATCCTCCACAAACAGCAGTTTTTCTACTGTTTTCTTGTTTAAGACTGATTGCACTAAATCTGCGACCGCGTCTTGCACAAGGGATGTCCCATCCTAGATCTATAGCGTGATACATATCTTCTTCGGGTATATCTGATAGTATGGGTGTAAATCGTTTTGATGTCATCTTTTCCTTAGCGACGGACATAACTTCTCGAATTTTAATTAAAAACTCAATAGCCGCTGGTGGTGGATTCTGTAATAAAAATAAATATAATGAAAATATTTGTTACGAAAATACTTATGGCAGCATTAATTAAATACAAAATCGTTTAATCTTACTTTGAGAAGTTCGGTTTCAAAAAAGACTGGATTAAAATATAGTTTCTTTCTGTAGGATGAATCTCCGTTGGAAGATGGCAGTTGTCGGTTTGAGTTATAATTATTTTCCACAGAACAATCAACAATAGAGAGTTCTGAATGCGGTGCTCTTTCCAGAGTATCGGGAGATGCAGAACGTCTCTGGAATCGTTCGTTCATTCGTTCCGGTGTATTAGCGTTCCTTATGGATGGTCTAAGAGTCTTTTTTCTACGAGAGTGTACCATTGCTGATATCACTGAGTTGGCGTTCAATTTCTGAAACTAAGAATAGCATGATTTTATTTGTTTTTTTTTATTTACCATTATGTATAACAATTTTAACTCGCAAAACCAACCTTATGCATTGAATTATGTGAGTGTGTATTATTTGATGACGAATCGAGATTGTCTTCAGTGCGCTCACTGCCGTCAGAAAATCCTCCGTCATGTAAGAAGTCACCGCTCATACCGTTCAGTTTTAACAAAGGATTGGTTTTCAACATCTGAAATGGCTAAAATTTTAGTACTTAAAATTATAGAAAATAACCGACACTTGTCCTTTTTATGAAAATTATTTAATCTTACCACATTGTTCATATCGATTCGTGATTCAAGAGACCCGCTATCAGTAGACATAGTGTTTGAATGATTTTGTTCGGGGTCCTTTTCTTTACGCTTCTGTCTTTGCTTGTAATGAACATAGAAAATAATTCCAGCTGCGTACACGAAGATCAGCAGGAGCACACATACACCGATCGCCAGCGACTCAAGAACACTCAGCCCCTGGTTCTGCGATGCTGATTCTGTCGTCACCAGTTCCCCGGCGTGGAAGGGTATTGAACGTACGTCTGTGAATGAATCATAAATTGGTATTCACATAAGTATAAAACGATTAGTTACATTAATTTTACAGATAATCGTTCCAGTTATAATGCTATGTGTGACTCACCAAGTAAGGCGTTTTGAGTTGCGCCTGCGATGCGGAACGCTGCACAGCTGGCGGCTAGGTGCGAAGGAGTAGTTGCGGAGCACAGAACATGAGCGGCCACCAAGCGACCCTCCAGCCGAGCGTGCAGAGCCGCCGACCCACGCCACTGTCAAATAAATTGCAAAGATTTTCCACATCATTTCAGATTTTTGTTCCAAAATTTTATAATGCGATCTAAAGATGTAAAAAATTGCGTTAAGCTTTGCACCTTTATTTTCTTGGACCGCAACTTTAAGCAGATTAAATCAACAGTTATCAGGTGCAATTCGTTGCAGCATTTGTCACTAAGCAGACGTGAGTTTTGGTTACAAATCACTTGGTAAATAAAAAGCTTAAAGAAATAAAAAGTATGAATCGCCCAAAAACGTTTGTGAACATTTGTTAACATAATGTCGAGCCTACTCGATGTTTACCTGCAGAAAGCAAAATGGAAATGCAAATCCATCTTGTAACTTTATCACCGTGAACAGATCTAAATGCGAAGTATTTGGACATATTATTATACAAATGGCTGCTTTGACGCCTTCGTCCTTATCTGGGGCTACATCGGGTTCGTGTAGCATTTCAACACGCGCTCGTCCAACGCAGACAGTTTCTCGATTGATGGATCCAAAAAACTGTAGCGTTTTGTCGAGACCGCCCAAAAAATAAGTAAAATTGTGAGCACCAGATAACATCTTCACGACGATATATCCCGTTGCCGACCCGATTTATATCAAGAAATGAAATTATAATTTTATATGATAGTTTATTACGTCACAAGTATCGTTAACGCGATTATCTTCTTCGTTTAATAATGCAATTAAAAATATTCACGGAGACACTTCGGTCATTGGAGTCAAGTCTACGTCAAACTTCTGTTCTTGATAAACATTGAAATGTTTTCTTTATTCGTTTCGATCTTGATATTGACATCGGAGCAATAAAGATTGGGCGATGGAACTGGATTATTTCAATACAATGTACCTACGTATACATGTTAATTGACATTGAAGATATTGATATCATTATCAAAATTGTCTCGTGCCTTTTTATATTACACATCGAATTTGTTTTATTTATCTTAAATACTTAGGTAATGAAATTATGTTCTTTATTTTACTTATGGTTCCTTCCAAATTGTTTATATTATTATGATTTGATTTTTTGTTGGCTCAGTTAGGTTTTTTTTTGAAAAACCCGTCTTTAAAGCCGTGTATTTCTCTGAATGCCTTACATCACCTCGGTCATAACGATCCTTACCAGTTTTGTTAGAACCTAGTACTAGGAAAGAGCTTGCAATACATTTCTGTCAATTCTCGGTACATGGGGAGTTCTTCAACATTAGAGATATAATCTTAGCTATGGAGTAACACCAGATGTCTCGGGAAGTCGTTTTATCGTAGCCAAGTAGCCGTAACTCGTATGTCAGGAATAGAATAAATGTTGTGATGTCGGGAAACCTCACGCGTAGACACTTTCAGAATTAATTATATTTTAGGTTATGTCTGTGTATCTTCTTTAACACCTATAATATTAATATTAAAAGCTGAAGATTTTGATTGTTTTGTTTTTTGTTGGAACGCGATAAACTCCGGAACTACTGGTAAATTGATTCTTAAAATTATTGATGATTCGCTATTTTGATGATGACGATGATTGATGATTCGTTGATAGGACACTATGTTATCCCTGAGTTCTATAGGCTATTTTAATTAACGCCGAATAAGTCGCGAGTAAAAGCTAGTTAAGTACAATTAGGAATAGTACCTACAAATTGGCAGTACCATGATTAATATTGCCATGATGAATAATATTGATTTTAATTATAACATTTTTAAAGTTCTCTTTCCTGTTAATTCAGATTCTGATTCCATATATTATTTTTTAATGTATTCTGAATGAAATTGCTCCAAAATTAATTATGTTATCGCAACTTCGTACGTTCGCACTAATTAAAAAAGACCACACAAAGATTATAACATTAAGTTATAAAATATGGCAATATATTAACAAATTGACCACACCGCTCGCCATCGTCAACGGATTTTTTTGCTTTTAATTTTTTGTTTTCAATAAAACTTTACCCCTCCCTTGTAAGAATTTCTCCTGTGTCGTGGGTGCGTTTACAAACTAATAGACACTAACAGCCAGACCCGGAACAACTATCTTAGGTCATAAAAATATTTGTTCCGTGCGAGAATCGAAACCGCGACACGCAGCGCAGCAGTCGATCGCTCGGCCACTGCGCTAACCGTGTCGTAGCAGTTTATACATTAGTCGCGCACTGTGCAGTTTCAGGGGAATTTCCTCCCCGAAATGCTTCGGTCGAGGAATGAGCTCTTTTTTTTTTTAAAGACGAGAAGTCATCAAATAACTTCCCCCGCCCTGGGCGGAGCGGGAGGGAGTGTCAGACTTTTACTGACTAAAACCCGTCTATGTTCCTTCATGTGCCCTTTGCGTTCCGGGGGCGCGGTATCTCTTTCGAACAACCCGCAGCCCCGGCAGGCATCGGCCCTCAGTGGCCCCATCCAAGTTTGCTGACATCTCTTTGAGGCGCGAGTGGAACACGAACGCGCCGTCGACACGGTAGGAATGAGCTCTATGCTGAGGTTTTCCCATAAGACTACAGTATAGGGTTCTTTAAGATTGGACTGTATAGGTTTTTAAGGGGTAACGGTACAGAAACGCGCGTGTGACGCCCCTGGTTTTGCAGGCGTCTAAAAGCTACGGTAACTGCTCGACATTAGCAGCTTTTACCGGGGGTATGCCTGTTTGCCAACACAGTGGTATTAAACAAAAATGATTTATTCACCGTAAGACTAATGTAAAATGGAATTCACGACATAAAAGATTCATCAGAATACTTGATTTTAGTACTTTTTCCACGTAAATTAGATTATTAAGTAGGTGCCAATGAATTTACCTACTATCTATTTTAATGACCGATAAAGGTCTTGATTACAATTACTTTTATGGTACATAAATAGTTGCTGCGTTTTGTGTAACCACCATTGTATCAATTATCTATGAATGACGGACTAGGGTTGTGCGCAATATTGCCTATTACCGTATCAGCACAAGAACTTCCACAATCGGACCAGTAGTTGCGGATATTAACACGTTCAAATAAACTATTTAGTTTTATAATATTAGTATAGAATATTATCTTTTAGCTAGGTACTAAGTAAATATTTTTCTATTTCTTTCACTTTTCCAAATATTACTCAACTTTCAAAACTGAGTTAAGTAAGCAAATATCTTAGATCTAACGTATTTCAAATTCCGTATAATCTACAAAATACGTTGTCACTCTCAATTCCCTTTAGATAAACAGTGTAGGTGCGAATGTGAACCTTATGTCTTCCAGTATTATTACTTAAGTATCGCTTAAAGTGAAGTCGTCCTTGGTTATCAAAAGGACCGGTCCTCGGTCCGGTGAAAGATAAACATTTATGAGCTCGACGCGTGTGCATAACCGCGTTATAGATTTAGTATCTGTGTGCCCCCAGATGTTATCGAGTACGAGTGCAGTTTGAATGCAAGATGTGACACGTTATTTTTCTGCCGAAAAGAAAGGAAGTAAGTACTGACAAGATACAATGAAATAATATCTTGGGACAAGAGATTTTTTTATTCGCTAGTTAACAAATTTTTTTTTAGAGAAATCTAGGGCAATTTTTCGTTGGTGGTTAGAGGTGGTATTTCTTTGCCAGTCCATTGGGAATCTTCACAAGGGTTGAAAGTAATCTTGTTTTTGCTATTAGTCATTTAAGAGTTGGTTTTATAGGAAAAAAGTTACAGATTTTCTTAAGAATATGGATACCTTTTTTCTATTAAACCATTTGGTAATCTTTCTGAGAAAATTGGTCTCCTTTTATTTCCTGAAAGATATTTCAAGTTAGCTAATAAGTATATCTGTATAGATATGAAATTCAATGAATTTATATAAGTAAATTAATAAAAAGTTTGCATTCTATGTTTGTCCTCTATGCCTTCCTAAACCATTAATCCGATTGTGATGAAACTTTGGTGGGTTGTTTCGCTTACGCCCACAAAGGTACCAAGCCCAAGAAAAACAAAATCCACCGGGTATGAAGCCGAGAGCAGCAGCTAGGACTAAATAAAAAAAATGATGCAATTCTGCATCCCTTATTCGTTCTAATATACTCTTAATCACTTCGAAGAGCTATTAGAAGCTCTCAGATATCTACAGCCCTGGGTACATTGGTGAAAGACCGAGTATGTTAATAGAAATTTACAGCTTGATCATTTGTTGGATAAATTAGTGCAAGACATGAGTAGCAATGTCCACGTCATGCGCCATTGACATTAGAGTTCAACTTTCAACGTCAATGTCAACAACAAAACTGTGACTGACATACAGACAGATAACTTCATTATTAGTATGTTCTCTTTTACCAAATTTGGAGCGAAAATACCAGAGGCAGGTATGCGTAAACCAGTGAATATTAAACATGAAAGACAAATATTACTTGCCACCTGACAATAAAAGTTAAAAATCTAGTCGCAATCTCATCTTAGCGACAATCAGTGTTAAATGATGCGGGTAAACTAGAGGCATTTTTGACAGATTAACACTGAGATTAGATTGCGATCGGTCCGAAAAGTTTGTTGGATTGCCCGCTTGGTATTTTTAAAACAATGCTCGGAAAAATGAGACTTAGGTAATTAATTGTATTAAAATTCATACTTAGGTACCCGCTAGAAACCATTATTTCTTGCTCTACTGTAGTTGGGTAACTAAAAATTAATACAGAATCAAAGTGATTTCTACTAGAAGTGAACATGTTGAGTTAATTTTCTGGGATAGCTACTTAAAACGTACTTTTTATAAGTCAGTGAAAACAAAAAAGAAGGTACTTGAAAAAAAAAACAAGTATTTCTTGCAATTGGAATCCGTTATCCGTGTTCCCAACCAAACTGCTCCACATCATATTGTTCTTGTTTACGATAAGGATCTCCGTAATCGCTCCGGTTGCATAACGTTTTATAATTTTACCAAAATTCAATGTTTAGAAGCCATGTTGCCTTTATAAAATGTTCAATAAATAAGTGAAAATAATTACCTAATTTTTGAATTTTTATGGACGTTTTGCTGTTTGTATTGGTGTGTGTGTGTAATATTGTTGTTCTCTACTTGGGTGGTACGAGGAACTACTTAATTTCACTAATTTCATGATTTTGGGGTCTATAATCTAACTTATTATTGTAATTACGCTTTTCTCGTTATTTTTCAACGACATTAATTTCTTATTGGCATAAGTGTTTACTTGGGTTCTTTCTACTGCTAACATATATATCTTTTGCTAGTACCTAATTACAAAGGTATTTTATAGATACAATACACAAATTACATACTATTGCCTACACACTACACTACAGGTTGGTATCTACATCAAAATGCGTTTGTTTACCTAAAGCCTGGTCATACCGGAACGGATAGCTCACGGCGTCCGTCGCTGTTGTGAGTTTGGTCACATGACCGCACTCACAACAGCGACGGTACCACAGGTACAATCGAATACTACTGCGGTATGTACCGCAGTAGTGTTTGCATGAGTGGATGATGGCAGCATAGGCGTAATAAAGCTCTTTGTGAAGGAGATCTTCCGAGGAAGTACTACCACCATACCTATTTCTGCCGTAAAGCAGCGTTGCTGTGTTCCGAATTGAAAGGTATGGTACCAGTGTAGTTGCAGACACGTAAGACATTCTAAATTTGTCTCTGGGATGGCAATGCCAAGGCTGCTGGTATTGCAGATGTCTATAGGCAGCGGTGACCACTTAACATCAGGTGGGCTGTCGGCTTCTTTGCCATCAAAACGCTCAAATAAGTACAGACCTGTAAGAAAGTGCTCCCCTCGTCCCGATACAGTCCGAAGGGCACGTCATTGTCGATCAGGTCGCGGAGGGTCACCCATCCCGATGAGGACAGGTACTGAGCGCTCGTCACTGCGCATATTGCATCTTCCACATCTAAACATATAAAAAAGTCGGTCAGTCTGTGTCGTGATGGCCCGCTGGTTAAGGCGCTTGATTCCGATGCACGAGGCTGTGGGTTAGCAACCGGGCACGGACAAGTTCCAATGTGACTTTTTGTAAACATGTATTAATAATTAATGATTTCTGTATTCATCCTTTTTTTTATTTTGTGCGTTTACAAACATATAAACTCAAATACACGAACAGCTAGACCCGGTACAACTATCTGAAGTTAAACAAATATTTTATCCGTGCGAAAATCGAACCCGCGACACGCCGACAGTCATTAGCTCAGGCAATGCGCCAACCGCGTCGCCATAATTGGCTATAACCACAGAAATATAAAAAACGTGGCTATAACTAATTACAACTAATACACGGTTTATTAATGGTTCAAGCTTAATGGCTAATCTACGGTCAATGGGTACGTATAAAAACCATCATAAAAATGTTAGGTACTTTCGGATTTTACAGCTATTTAATTGGATCAGTATAAATATTTATTATGCATCTGACCTTCAAATAGGCATTTGAAAGTCTTGCCAAGTCATTAGGTATGTTGATATTTAGATTATGTAATACTTATCATTTAAAACTTATAATTTAGAATATCAATATTTTAATGTCATAAAAAGATCAATATAATCATAACCTCATTAAAAAAAAAATGATAAATATTTTTATATAATTTTTTTTTAGGAACATATTAGTTCTACAATTTCATCAAGTATTTCATATCCGATATGGTCTAGTGGCTAGGATACCTGGCTCTCACCCAGGAGGCTCGGGTTCGATTCCCGGTATCGGAATATCTTTTTGCATTTTTTTATTTTACTTTTTGTAATTTTATTAAATATTAATTTATTATGTAAATGTTATGCAGTAAGTACATAATATTTTACTTACCAGTGAAAATTATTTCCTTTGAAGGGTAAATGATTTGTCCTTTGAGAGGTAAGAAAACGAAAGGAATTTGAGGTTTCGTCGCACCACGACCGAAGCTGGCCATCAGACATTCTGAAAATAGAACAAATAATATAAATTAATTTATTTCAATGTAGAATTATCAAAGAAACTTTACGTAGGTACCTACCCATTCGTTAATAGAAAATAATCATGAAAGAGCCATAACAAGAAATAATTCCGTTTCTGTATTTAATAAATGGTGTTCACGAAGTCTCATTGTTCTCAATAACTAAACGATGTCAACACAACGTAATGACGGATCATCATTATCAAGATCATTGTCTGAGCCCATTTCGCTGACCCTTTCTCATTGTCAATGCAAACTGCGTCATGAGATTGTTCCTGTAGCTAATTTCCTGCTGATCTTAACCTTAGACCCATAAAAGGTCATACTTGTCCTACATTTCTAATTTCCTAATGCTTATAAGAACCTAAGTACTTATACAATATACTAGGTAGCAGATAAATATAAGAAAAACGTATGGCACTCGGTAATCGTGTAGCTTTCTGTAAGTGAAAGAAATTTTGTAAACGGACCATAACTTTTAGAGTTTTCTTCTTCCAAACAAACAAACTTTACCTCATTATAAATATGTCAACCTATACGTATTCTTTATATTTATTCCCTTAGATTTTATAACCAGTGACATAATTTGCAATAACGAGAGCGAAGCCCCGGGTCTCAAATTGATAGGTACTTTATCTTAAAAAGATTTTGATCAGTAAACATTAACAGCAGTAGAAGTAGCTACCAACGTAGCATAAATCCTTCATCTCTCTGCTTATTAACTCACCGTCAATATGATTGACGCAGATGTGCTGATCCTCACGGAAGGCAGGGGTGTCTCGGCGACACTGACAGCGGCAGCCGCTGTCGTCGGCAGCGATGGCGGCTAAGGCAGTGCTTTGGGACACCTCCATGCAGCGTGTGGGGCCACAGTCTGACCCTGGAGAGAAGGTAAATAAGTCGTTTTCTTATATCAGTCTGTTGTAACGTTACACGGTAGTTTCATGCGACTTTAGAAGGTGAAGTAACTTATAGAATCGTAGACTATCAAAGATTCATTTGATTACGTAAATAAACATGTATTTGCCAAATATGTGTGTATATCTTTTCTTGAAACGAAAGATGCTTACGAAACTTTCACCACGAAAAATTCTTTATTCGAATGTTATATACTAGAAAAAGGGCTACTTTATCTACTTACCCTTGAGAGAGAAATAATCGCCACTGGCAGATCTGGTTATGTTCGCTAGCGCCACCTCTTCGCCGGGACTGGAAGCTCCCGCCACGCTAGCCGCCATCATTACGATCAAGACTCGCGCCATCTCGCGCTTGTATAATGTACCCATTCTAAGATTAGCTTTGTTTGTCATTTTGTTGTTATCCGCCAGATGGCATTGTTTTCAAGAGATTGATTGCTTTCGCCCATTCCTTGAACAGCTGTTTTCCTCATCATCTGGAGAAAACAAAAAATATATGATATTAAATCACAAAATTATACCAAAGCGTTATAAACTCAATATAATTATACGACCTTCAAAAATTATAATAAAAAGCGAAAACATTATGCTAAAATTAATGTAAAATAAAATATATTCATGATTAATGTTAGAAACATAGATGACGGTGAGAGAGAAAATATCACGACCGAATATTTAAAACGCTTTCGAAATCGTAGTATCGAAATATTAATTATTCATATGAACTCGGAAATTAAATAAAACCAGTCGCACGACACCGAAATTACAGTTTTCGCTAAAATCCACTTTTACCTCTAGCTTAGAATAAATTGAAACTTTTACGAAACATCTGCATATGCAACAACAACTTTCGATTTGACATGAACTCACACTGGATCCTTTAATTATAAAACGGAACTGTTCGAAAGGTCATACATATTATTAAAAAATTCCAACTACAACTTTGGGGCGTAACAGAACGAAATGTTTGAGATTCGGAGTTCGGTAAAATAATGTAGGACAGTTTATCAAAGCTGGTGTTTTCTCCAAATGTGTTTTTTTATCGTTTATGTTACCCATATGTCATTTATCAACAGATAGATAAATTGCATGTCGTTCTTTACCGTTTCTAATTTTTTTACGGGTACCTTTGGCCTTTTGATGTACCTGTGTAGGTACCTACTTATGTACATGGTACGGTTCTTGTCTACTTTCTGATCTAGTAGAGAACCACCAGGGTCATAGGAAACTACAAATAATCTGGTGGATTGATTTACAGCTATGAGGCAATATTTTCGTAATGATTCATGGTGGGCGAATGATACGAAGAGAGAAAGACACGGGAGACGGAGTTTATTTTGGAGTTAGTGGAGTGACAAGAATAAAAATAGTAAAACATGAGCATAATTATTAGAAGTTTAAAAGTGACACTAATTACAGAATCGCTGTTGAGATGGAATCGTTTGTCTTGGAATGATAACTGATGGTCGGAAGAGGGAAAATCCGAAGAAAACATGAATGAATTGTGTGTGGATGATATGGATAGAAAAAGAGCGAATTAAAGAGAAAAACCGCCCGCAACGGTAGACTGAAGAAGATTCATAGTAAATAAATTAACAGGAGATAAAAGCGTTATTTGATAATATAGTTTAACGTTTTAAAGTTTAAATCAAGCCATTTAACAAATTCAAACAAAGCTGTCAGTGCAAACATCAAAATAATAAGTTTGAAGTTATCGCTGCTTTAGATTCTGCAGTGAACAAAGGGTCAAACCTTTTACCATATTCAGGTAACCAAATCCCATCGCTCAATCGACAACGACGATAATCAATAGAGTTGTTTATACCTTATCGTTGCACGAAGGTAGGTGTGAATTGTCTTCACCACCAAACCTATGGGAGGTCACGGGTTAACCACCGTCCTCACGTACTACCTGACCAGTTTATCTTGACTTACGGAGAAGCGTAGATCAAATATCAAAAGTTCTGCGATTGTTAACACGATCCCGAGTTGTATGTCTTACAGCGCCGTCATGGGATCTCAAGATATCCTGGTTTTGATTCTTTTGTGGCCCAGGGCGTTGTCTTAAGTTTCGGACCTTTGGGCGTTTGAGAAAGTAGTCGATTGGCGGTAGGCTCTGACTGATTGCTTGTTATTACCTTTTTATTGTTCCGATGACGGGAGTCAACTTCTGAACATTTGCATATGGTAAAAGATGTGTGATTTATACAATGGAGTTTAGGGATTTTCTTTGGTCATTTGTTATGGACACGTGTGTTAAGTATGATAGATTTGCAGTTTAAGAAGTTATCTATGATCTTGTGCTACTGTTGGTGCTACCTAATTGTTCTATTGTTCGTTTGATTGTCAAGCTGCATTCAAATTGCATATTTCTTTATTCAAATAGATTGAACATCTAGTGAATCGACTATATAATCTGTTTATAATCGTGGATAATCTGTTAGTTTATAATTTATATCATGACGTTTTCTGTTATTCACATTAGGAACAATGTACCTATGTGGCATATTTATTAAACTGATGAAATTTTCGCTGATGGGTATGCAATGCAAGAAATATGGCCTTTCCAAATAAAGAACCAATTTACTCTATCTGTTTAAATAATTATCCTCATAATTATATAAATAATGACGTGCACTCAACAAGTGTCTTGGATCTTCTCTAATCCAAGTTGACAAAGTGCTGTCGGCAACTTTGTATCAATATCCAATCAATCAGGTTGAACCGATAAATCCCTGCCTAGAACATTACTTCCGCTGATTATCACTCTCTTACTAGCGAAGCATTAATTTGTATATAAAAGAGCCGACGGAGCACTTCGGTGAGAGTTCATCGAGGTCATAAGATAGATAAAAAAAAAGATTCCAACTGGTCACAGGCCACGGGCCACAGTACAATCAATAAGCAAGTTCGACCCGTTACCTACATCTGGACACCACAGATAAGTTTCACGCAGTAAAAAAACGAGAGTATACCGGTTTTAGATGATTTAGAGAACTTGGATAATGATTAGGCTGTGGCGCGAGTCGGCCTCGGAATCGATAATGCACACGCACATAAGCATTCTAATATCTACCTCTGCAACTTTAACGACTTGTAAAAATGTTATACATGGCTCGAATTTCAAGTTCTCATTTGAATATAACTTTTTAGAGAATAGAAAATTCATGAACCATACCGGTAGCGTAGGGAACTGTTACGCCTACTTTTAAATTAGTTTGACTATATGAAGATGAATGACCATTAAATCTGTCATAGTGTCATTAGGAATTAAGGGACATTAAACGTCGGAATGTACGCTGCTATTTGGGCCAGATGATGATCAAAATTATTAATCGTGTATTTATACAGTAAATTAACATTTCATAGATACTAATCACGGATACTAATCAACTGAATTTTGGAGCTTGATCTGTGGTAACACTACACTTTACAATGGATTTAGAATAAAACCACGTACTTAAGGTAGGCGAGTCTACCTTCAGGCAGATAGGGCCGGTATACAACGTCGTTGAAAGTAACAGGTTCCCGCCTAACTAAGCCCAGGTGCCCTTGATAGCGAGGATGCTAGTTACTCTTGTGTTTACGCCCTTTACTTCTAACTAGGCAGGTATTTGCCTCCAGGTGGTATTTAGAGTAATGAATGAGCAATGGACTGCATGATGAACATGTGTTTTTTCTGTTCTGAAAAACACGGGAGGGGTGAAACACAAAGGTTTTATGAATATAATTGTTGATGGATAGAGAGGAAAAGATAAGCCAAAGAATACGTGGTTGAATTGCATGAACAATAATATGAAAGAAAAGGGAATCAGTAATAGTGTGACGCTTGACAGGGCAGAATGCAAGAAGAAAACGTGACTACAAGTAACAAGAGACAAGGGTATCCCGAAGTTGATATTTTTCTAGTCTGCAGTTGAAAAGGCTCGGTTTAGATGTCCCTTTGTTGTTTTATATTGAAGAGATATAAATTAGAGATTAGGTAGGTTGGGAAAAGCTAAAGAGCATATTATTAGAAACTTAACGAATATGCCTATCAACAGTAAATCCCAAGGAGTTCGAAAATCATAATAATTGTCTCTTAAATGCGTTCCTCATCTTCCGTAATCTAGCCTTATTGCAGTAGTGACCTCTTCATCAGAAATATCAAACACTGTTCCACAAATTTAGCCATCAACAAGCAAAATCTTAACAATATTTCATTAAACGTTAACTCTTCAATAAAACACTTTATTAGCCAAAAGCACGATGCTACTGATATTTTGGATACCATCAATATTCATCCGACGTTTTATGGACAGCAAATGGGCAATCATAAAGAATGATGGCTATAATCTCTCATATCGAACGAATGTCTGCCATCACAATATAACACCAGCTATTTTTAGTCCAATCAAATAATAGATAGATGCTTTAGGTTTATTAATTTACGTTTTCTAAACACCAATAGTGCGATTAAGAAGAACCATTGCCATAAACGAAACGGTACGAGTAACGGCAGCTTCTCAAAGGTCGAAGCTAAAGCTACACGGAATAATAAAAAAATAATTACCTACTTAACACTACTGGTGGATTCGATGGTATCCTCATGTTCGTAGGAAACCGTTAAGAAATTGGTAAAGCGATTGATTACTTTTTTGCTAAAGTCGAGGTTAATTCAAGATATTCAGGTTCCATTAAAAATGTCTGACAGACTGACATTCTGTTTGTTGTTTAATTGTTCCTGATTGTTATCATCTCGGAAAGTTTTGTTCCTATTGTGTGCGAATGAAAGCTAACAATTAATAAGTCTGCGTTTACTAAATTCCATTTTGTTTTTTTTTTAAATCAACAAAGAACGTATAATGGTGCTATCAAATCTTTATTTTTGTGGTGATCAAAATGTTATGCTTGAAAGTGACTAAAGCTCAGAGAAGAAATAAGACGTTGCGTAGGATTGCATTTAATTATAGAATCATCTCATTTCTGATTTTTATTCAAAGAGTAATTTACAGTTTCATAGTTTAAAAACAAATAATACTCTAATATTAAGAAATCTTTAATACGATCCGATAAAGTAAATAACATACCAAAAACCAAAAAGATCACGTCACCTAATATTTAGTCACGCTTTTTCATAACGATAGAAACATGCCAGTATCCGTGAGATATGTGTAGGTATAAGAATGTATAAAAACAGTGATGTTACAACAACAGCAGAAGGATGAGACAATGACCATTAAACCCAAACCAAATACAATACTAAGAGTAATACAAATATCGTACCTAATCATTACAGTAGTTTGTGAGTAGCTAATTGTATTGTTGTTGAAGACAATAGTATTTGTCAATTGGGAAATGGTGACGAAGATGATGATCAATCAGGAAACACTGAAGAAGTCATTTGGGTAAATAATGATAACAATATTAACAGTGGTAGTAGTAATGTTGTTGTAAACAATACAATTAAGCAGATAGAGATAGGCGATATAGCAAGAGGATCACACGGTAGAAATGCAACATTATTTATACAGGGTGTAAGGGCAGTACAGGACCGGTCATTACGGATATCTTTAAGGAAGGTCTATGTCAAGCTGTGGACGTCATCGGCTGATATGATGATGATGATGAAGAGACATCACAACACAAACTTTAATGAATGGATTCAAACGTTAGTCAGATTTTTTTTAAAAATCAGCTGATCCATCTTCTTTATCGTGTGGGCAGTAAGGTCTAACGACCCTAAACACCCTAGTGTCAGAGTTTCTAAACCGCCTCAAGGGCCTCTGACATGGTTACCGATGTCAGAGGCCGATCCATCCGATCCATCGGTCCGATGGCTGATCCATAAGAATTATGAACAAAATCTGTGGAAAATATGTGTATCGCCATGTGATCTCCCGTGTGATCCTGTTTGCAATGTCCTTTCCACCTTCTTTAAGCCTTTTTTCTACTAAAGCTATATGGTGACCCATTGCTCAAAAGGACTTAAAAGGAAGGTTTCAACATTCTTAAGAAATGCAGTGCGCTTTAATATACGTATAAGTATGTAATTAAATGACAATTTCAATTCTTGCACTTTCATTTACGTAAACAGTTCACCTTCGATCAGATGAACCTTCTTTCACTTTGCAGGGACGATTGTGTAAAAGGTTTTGGGCGCAATATTCTATAAGCACCTCGGGATACCTACCTACTAGAACCTGCTACCTACTAGAAGAGCTGACAGACGTTATTCTGCCCGAATCTTGAGCAACACCTACCGGATCCGATTGTAAATCTAAACTGTCCAGGGATGCACTCAAACCCATATAAAAAAAAACGCTGCAATTGGTCCAACCGCTTTATTTCAGTTCCTTTTCTTTTACAAATGTTTTTTTTTTTAAATATAATAATAGCCAATTATTAATTTTACATCTCATAACATGGACAGACTAACCTTGATCATTTTCTCACGCTATAGTTTGTGTATAAAATACAACTTCACACCTCAATTCACAGTAGGCACTAAAATATACGCGAAGTATTTTATTGCGCGAATTTCACAAGTTTAAAATCACTCGCTGATTCTTGTGGATAAGGAAACTGTGAATTTAATCTTAGTTTAAAAAAATAAACTGTTAGAAAACAGTATAATTATCAATAATGTTTTTATTTGAGTTCTGTATCCATTGGGCTATATAATAAGGCTTCGCTGTCTGTCCGCCCGTTTTACAATCAGGAAAATAATTGAAATTTTCACAGAGTGTGTATTACTATACTGATTATAATAAAAAATAAATGAAGTTAATAATTAAAGGGTAATTATATAATTATACAAAACACAAGCATGTTTTTTGTATAAAGTAGTAAATATTATACGATGGTACGGAATCTTTAACGTAAGGAAAAAAACGGACGTATATTGGATCAGCAAACATAATTATGAGGACTTCCACATAGCTTCAACATAACTTATTTAAATACTCAAGTTATAAATATACAAAAAGAAAATAGTGTTGAGTAGAACTCTTGTTTGTAAACAAATAGTATAGAAAATCGTCACAAACCATCTTCTCCAGCATTAATCGTAATTACATCTCTTGGTTTGTAATATTATCAAATCTCATTTTCATTAATAACGATTATGATTATCAAACATTTAACACGAATGTAAATGATGATATATCTTCATTTTCATATCTTCCGTATAACAAAATACAAGACAAGAAAATATTGCCTTACGCAAGTTAGGTGTTGCAACTTTTTGAAATTTTGGCCTCTACTAAATTGCTATTCATTATTTATTATAATTATTATATAAGTTTAATAAGTGTCATCGTCATATCCGTCCTAAAAAATGGGAATAGTAGGTCATATTAACCATGTTTTAGTACAACCTTATTTATGTTATTATTGGCTAGTAACACTTTCGAGTCTTCCTCATTATGAACTAGCTATATACCCCCCAGTTTCACCCGCGTTGGTTGATCGTAGCGTGATGTTTTTATACGTAACTAAAAACTTTCCTCTTAAATCGCTGTATTGATAAAAAACCGCATTAAAATCTGTTGCATAGTTTCAAAGATCTAAGCAAACATAGGGACCGACTACAGAAAGCAACTTTCTTTCATACTATGTAGAGAAGCTGGATGTTTAAATTTCTGAAAAATTCCACGTAAGGAAATAGTTTTCACAAAGCAGAAACGTTTTTCGTAACAACTATTTCAAAGCTTTTTAAATAAGTAGGATCCTAGCTACTTGCTAGATAACCATTTATATTATAAAGGTTCAGTTAGATCATTTATAATAGGTAAGTAAAATGATACGTAAAAAATCTGGAGCAGCAGGGTAGAAAAGATATTGGAACATTCCAGCATAATATTCTAATCACAGCAATAACTGTTAGTATGAAATCAGCAGATTCTAAACCCCAACGCGATGTTGATGATTCTTCATCAGTTATTTTAAAAAGAACTCGCCTGTCCCAAAAAAAAAACATTAAAAAAAATTTATGATTACCTAACGCTTTAGAGGTCTAGAAAATTGAATCCACGGTAAAAGCTTACTCCTTTCCACCCCGCAAAATTATTACTTCTAACATCGAATCAATTACAAAGAACCTACATTACAACAATTACCTAACGTTACACCGTGAAACCCATTAAACCATTAAATTTTATTCAACTCTTATTACTAACAAATTGTTTATCAAGCCAACAATTACGT
Source organism: Caradrina clavipalpis (assembly GCA_932526535.1). NCBI lineage: Eukaryota > Metazoa > Arthropoda > Insecta > Lepidoptera > Noctuidae > Caradrina > Caradrina clavipalpis. The sequence continues at coordinate 8,616,532 of OW052103.1, forward strand.
TCTTATTACGTAGCGTAATGTTTCGTTAATTTACAAGCTCACATAAACTTGTAAACTCGTTCATGTTGAACCAGTTAAGTGAAAGAACTTGATCGAGTTAAGTCAGATATGGTATAACTGTGACATAATAATGAAGAAAGTAGTGCAGTCGTTTGTTATTATTTATTACTGAGAATGGGGTCGGTGGCATAATACATGTAAATATTACAATAACATTGGTGGGTCGAGTAAGGTAGATTTTTTGTATTTACATACATTTATTGTTATACACGATTAGTATAATTGATTTTATTATAAGCCCTCTGAATTATTATGATATGACCCTATAGATTGGTGCCATAAAAGAACATATTCTGTTTTTTTTTTTTCAGATTTTAGTGACTTCGATTCCCGGGTGTGGCAAGCATATTTTCAAAAATCTTTAAATGCAGTTTTGTTTCTTTTCAATAATAAAGGAATATTTCCTTTAATTTAAATGTGCTGTCTTCAGTATTTAGAGTACCTCTAGATACTTTTCAAGAATTTCACCCTGTATGTTGGAAGTATCTAAGTTAGAGAATTTTCCTAAGTAACAACTTAAACTCTCTTCAATAAATTAGTAATCAGATTAACATAAAACAAGTCAAATTTAAATATCCAGATAAAATATTAACATATTTACCTACATATTAAGAAGCCCTTACGTCTTTAATCTCGCGTTTGAATAATCTAAAACCAAAGCTTGGCTTAGTGGGCCCCACTGGGGGGCCGCGAAATGTGCATTAATCAATATTAATCATTAGAATATTCGTACTAATCATCTATGAAAAATCATGTACAAAATCATGGTGCATACACGGTATCACGCGCCAGCATTATAATTAAAACACCAGAAAGTCACGCACTTTTCTTCTTTAAATTAAAAAAAAAGCTATTTAGATAACATCAAATTTCCAGCTGCCAAGAAATGGAAACGGCCTATTGATTTCTGAATTATTAATTACGTAAAAGTATACTTATAAATACATGTCTAATTAAATCACCGCTTATAATTATTAATAATGAATGTTAATGGGCTAATAAATCTTTGATGGGTACGGGTAAGCTATCAACAGGGTGTGGTCAACTAGCGAGCGTTCAACACATCAACATACTATTAAGACTTTTTATTCTGTTAACTAAAAAAGTTAAGTACTCCATTAAATGATATTAAAAGTCTATGTTACATCACGGCAAAGGCTAGCTAAATTATTCTTAAGAATAAAATATGTTTGGTATGTTTGTCCTTTGTTGCGTTTCTAAACGATTGAGACGATTGTTATGGAATTTTGGGTGGTGCTGTGGACAGCCGCGAAGGTCCTAAAAGAACCTGAACATGGGGAACAAACTCGCGGGCAGCACCTAGTGTTTTATTTTTTTTAGAAATAAAATTTGGAAAAACCGTTTATTCGCGTGAAGGTGACGCACATAACAGAAAAACAATTTTGTTTACTAACTCAAGAAAAAACAAGTTGGTATCTCACTAATATTATAAAGGTGAAAGTTTGTATGTTTGTCTCTTCTTCATGCTCAAACGGCTGAACGGATCTGGATGAAATTTGACACTCAGATAGATTGTAGTGTGGAATAACACATAGGATACTTTTTATCCCGAAAAAACGTACGGTGTCCGTGGGATCATAATAAACAAATAAAAATAAAATATATCGTCCTATGCGGAAATGAAGCAATGGCAGAATGTAATGTATATTAGAGAATGTACTCTATTAATCAATAATCAGCTAACTCTATAAAGTAATTTACCAAAATATCGAACATGTGAAAACGCCTGAGGCAGTGAAGATGATCAAAATATTATCATTATAATATATTCGCTCTTTTAATATATCACCATGTAACAGTAGTTCCAAGCCACGCCTATCTTATGTTTGGGCAAATCTCTACAACTTATCGGTGTAGTTTCGTTCAAAATTTATCACCAACTAATTCTCTATCGAAATAGGTATAATATAATAATAAATCATAACGTCAGTAGCCTCATTCGTTCGTGAAAAACTGTATTTCGGTTTAGAAATACATCTAAGTAATTTCGGCAAACAATTGAACTTGTTATAACTTACTTAGTTTCCAATTTCAATCAAATTAAATGAAAATTATTTTAAAAGAAGTGACGAAGAAATAGAATGGATTATTTATCTACGATTTATTTTACACGATACAAAAAGCAAGAAAGTGCCTGTTATATGAAATAAACGGAAAAAATAAACTTTTAAACTGGTAGAGAATGCCTAAGGCATTAAGTCCGCCTTAGCACTTTTTGTTGCATAAAGTTTAAATAAATACTTAAAAACAAATAAAGTAAGTCGCATAATGTGTAAAGATAAAAGTCAAATCAAACAGATGCGACATGACAGAGTCACAGTGCAGCTGCCAAACGGTGATAAGCGATCTTGGGTGCATTATAAGGGCGTATACACACTAACCGTCTCGCGGCTACGCAAGCGACACGCATCGCATAAAAGTTTCAATTTCCATGCCTACATTTCTCCTTTCTTGTCAGTTTTCTCCAATATTGCGCGTGAGCATTATTTCGTTTTTAATTTAATACTTCGCACCTGAACGTTGATTGATGTGAAACAAACGTTGTTTTAAAAAAACCTAGTAATGTCCAGTAAGTACTTTCACTTCATTAGAATATTTATGACTCACTATGAAAAATACGTGTCAAATACAACCTCCTTTTTATCTCTGTCTCTAGTTTGTAATTTTTTTTGGAGAGTCTTATATAATAAAAATAACCTATAATAATAATTGTCATAATCCTCTCTTTTAGAGAAATTACGAATTTTGATCACCATACTTGCTTAAGGTGGATTGGCGGATTCCCGAATAATAATAATTTATACGTCCAGGTTTCCTCCGATGTCAGTGATGGGTCAAAATGTCACATTGAAAAAGTTACATTGGTATAAACCCATAGCCTCGTACATGAGAGACTTACGCCTAAACCACTAGGCAACGACAACGATTACTGACCTAGCCATAGAGAAACAACTTGATGTAAGTAAAACTCGTTTACGGAGCGTCAGACGCACGCGTTGCCTCGCGGCAATATCAAACTGTGCGCACGGGCCCTAACAGCATCAACTGTAGCGCATGAATAAAACATGAGCTATTAAGAAGCTGCGATGGTCGAAGTGACAAGTTGAGTATAATCTACACTTTACGACTGTAGGTAGTCTGTTTATATCGGACTGTCCACGCGTTTAGAGAACAACTGTCATTTATCAAACACAGGTAGAATAGTTTGAAATAACGGTTTTTTTATGTGTACTTATGTATGGAAATCATTAAAGTTTGATAGCATCTATGTGATAAAAAGTAGTGGTCAGGTAAACTTATTTTTTTATGAGACTAGGGCAATCTTGGCCGTTCTGGCGCCTTCCTCCATCTCTCAAAAAAAGTATTATTTTAATATTGATTTTCTTTGCGCACGGTTAGATTTACAACGCGGCTCGGCTTATCGCCGAGAGTTGATATTTCAACAACTGAAATTATTAGAGATGGAGGTAGGCCCCCTGATCAACCGATGTAAGTACTAAAAGCTTTAAAACTAAAATGCCAATAAGTAATTAACATTTATTGCAACTGCTTGACACACACTATTAACTTTTTGGTCGCAGGTGGCGGCTACCACAAAAATGCTCGTGAAAACTGCGCGTACACTAAACAATATGTAGGTATTAAAAATCACATAGATGGCATTAAACTCTTAAGAATCCCATCTTTGAGCCTTAATTAGAGGCCTGTTACAATAATTGCGCAAAACATTTTTTGTTCATTTAGCGCTCGTTAGTTTCGTGTTTCCCTGTCATCCATACTCACTAATTTTTCCTAATATTATAAATTCGAAAGTAACTCTTGTCTGTCTGTCTGTTACGCTTCGTTCACGATTAAACCGATTTTTATAAAATTTGATACGAGGTAAGGTGAACCCCATTACCTTCCTTGACCTTTCATTTTTATGTTCTTACATTTATGCTACTTTTTACCCGCAACTTCGTTTACGTCCGCAGTAACCGACATTAACGCAGACAAAGTCACAGGCAAAGGCTAGTTTTACAATATTTTTAAAACCGCATTATCCTGTTTTAACTTTAAAATAATAAGATAAACATCGTTATTACTTTACGACTTCATTACTAATCCTTTCCGTTCAAAAACTAACTGTGAATTCTTTAAAAAAAACATCAAACAAATGTGCCTAAACATTTTTAACTTTCCAAACAGAATTTATTTATTTAAATGTGTTATCTTGTTAACTAGATTTGAAAACTGGTCCCATGCATATTTTAGTACTTTATTTTTAATTTTTTAATTTTATCAGCCTATTAATGTCATTACAAGACAGCAAACATCGTTACATTTTTAATCGCTTTATCTCATCAATGCCTACTCTCTTTACCTACTAATATAAACAAGAACTTGAATATATAATTATTACATGTTTTACATACCTGGAAAAAAAAAGTTAGACCTGTTTTCGAAAATATACAGCCTATGTCAGTCAGCTGCCAGTACAAGAGATTTGAACTTTTTATTCGTTTCCATAATGGAATATTCATTTACATAAAGTGATAAAAGTTTCATAAAAAAGTAGTTGATTTTAAATTTAGAATGGAAGATGACTTTTTAAATTTTCACGCTTTTTTTATTCGTTTTTAGATGACCATATTTTTTTTAACAAATACGCGTTTTATTGAATTGAATGACAACCTATAACAATTTAGCTTTTATGCTCTGTGGTCAAGTAGGTAATGAAATAAAAAACTCTGGTCCTATCTAAACACGGCAGTTATTTCGTGTTTACGGACAGTTAACTACAAACAATTAAAAGAATAAAACAATTAATAAAAAACACGCGTTCTACAAATGATAACAATAATATTACAATTCACATTACGTTCAATGTAAAACTGCATGGAATGTAGGTAATACGTAAATGGTATGAGTCATGTGGCAAATCAATGTTTGTACTCGTAGTTATTTATAAAACACTAAAACGTCTACACTAGGCGATATAAATGTTATGTTTCCGACACCTAAAATATTGTCTATCAATTCTTTATTGCTTAAAATTTTTAAAAATGTAACGCTATAAAAGAAATACAATGGTTTTAAAAGGTTTTTTATTACCTTGTTTCATTAACGAAATTAAAAACTTCAAGCGATGCGGAAGATATTTGAAGCCGCTTTGTTTCGGTTTTTTTTTGTTGTTAATTTTCTTTTTGCGTATTTGGTAATTCGCCATTTGAAGGTTTCCCTCCGACAACAAAAAAAGGTCCCTTATTTTAATAAAATAATGTTGTCAACCTAACGTGTTCATAAAAACCTATTTCATAAAAAAAAATGTAATCTCTAGTTGCAATTGATTTATCACGGAGCGATAATTTTTGTATTACTCTAAATGTTTACCTAGCCTTTATACATATGACTAGGTGATAATATTATATGTGCCAAGAACATTGCAACATTTATAATGACAAAAACCCTATTACAGATAATACTTTACCTACTATTCAGTTCTTACTATTAAGTATAGCCATAACATATGTAGAACATATGAAGCATTACAACACTCACTGAACAAGTTTTCAGATTGCATCTTTAGTGTTATTTTTCGTGTTTACTCAAAAGAACTGTTATCATCACTACTTGCTTTTATTGTAGCTACTCTAGCGGGAAAAGTGCTGCACTAAACGCAGTTGTAAAAGAAAATTAGCTCGTGCGACTAGAGTTGTCGTAAAACTATATTTTACGTTAGACTATGCTAGTCTAATGCCCGCGATTTTGTTTGCACGAATGTCGGTTTTCGCCGTTATATATTTTTTTGCTTATTTTTCTAAAATAAAAGTGGCGTAAGGTACTCCTTATAACACCAGCTATATAGCAGTAAACTTTCCGTCAAATTCAGTCAAGCTGGTCGAGATTATCTCGAACAAACAGACAAAAAGACAAAAAAATAAAAATGGTTTTTCTTACAAGTGCTGTCATATAAAAAGAAAAGTTTTCAAATCCAACTTGCAGTTCCATATATAACCCGTTTAAACTTAAACACAGCGACATATCATAAAAAACATTTAAAATTGAATATTAAAAAAGCTCTACAGCTTTATTTTAATAAATAAATAATAATAATATAGTATAGACGGATATGGCTAATAACCATAAGTCCCATTTTGTAGAACAACTCGCGTGAAGGTCGCGAGAAGGCTGAAGAATGCAAACTTGTTTCTTTTACCCAAATTTCTAATATACATTATGTAGATTAGTTTATAGGTTAATAAATTAGCATCTCACTGCATGGGGCTCCTGCCATACCTCTTAATGATAAAACTTAATTAGCATGAACTAAATCTCTTAATCTGCTACATGTTAAAACTTTCTTTATTCAAATAAACAATAAAAGATTTTAAATGATGGCCGAAATAAAATCTATTGTTGCTAGTGAAAATAATAAACATTGATAGGGAAAAATCATTTCAACAGTTAGACAATGGCAGGTAAGGTTCTCATAAATAAATGTATAAATAAAAACATATATAACACTAGCCTATTATTAATCCCTTGTAGGGGCAACAAAAGTGTTTCCCCAGTAAAATTTGACAATAAACATTGCTTATTTTACCTACGCGTAGATAACGGTTAGGGTATTCAAAGTCACCGCCGCGGTAGACGATCCGGGCGTCGGGAGCCACGTGACGACTCCCGGCCACCGTAGACGCGGGTCTGTGGACGGTGAGCAATGGGTAGCTCACCGTCCGTACGTTCACTAGCGACAGACCGTGTCGACGGCGCGTTCGTGTTCCACGCGCGCCTCAAAGAGATGTCAGCAAAATTGGATGGGGCCACTGAGGGCCGATGCCTGCCGGGGCTGCGGGTTGTTCGAAAGAGATACCGCGCCCCCGGAACGCAAAGGGCACATGAAGGAACATAGACGGGTTTTAGTCAGTAAAAGTCTGACACTCCCTCCCGCCCCGCCCAGGGCGGGGGAAGTTATTTGATGATTTCCCGTCTATAAAAAAAAAAAAAAAAAAAAGGGTATTCAAAGTCAAAGTCAAATCATTTACATATTTCAATTAGACCACTGTTAAACGATATTTACAAAACATATGTTACTAAATCTAGATGTCCATTCCAAAAGGTAGTTTCTGAAATGTAGATGAATTGGAGAACAATAGGCAAGCAACTCTGTTGTTAATATTACCAATATTACTCTTCACACGGTGTATTTAATTGGAATCGACATGGTATAGGAGATATCGACACATTACCATCGTCGTTCATCAAGAACCACGGAAAGGATTCCCATAAACTCCAAATCGATAAACTTTTCTAAACACTATTTCTAACAGGGGAAAGCGGGCAATAAAAATAAAAATGAAAAGCAATATTGGTAGCTAAAATTAAATACTTTCGAAAATCTAGTGGTTATTAGAATATTGGGTCAGTGATGCGCTTATCAACGACATTGTATGAATATTTAAACTAATATATATTACTATTTCGATCACAGATTAATCGTAAATATATGCGGGACTCGTGAAGTATGTCGAACGAAGCTAATAGGCTACAAACTATACGATCTCCGCCCAAACTATGCTGAAATTTACATCCACTACTAATTTGTTGATTAATAAGATATTAAAAATTAAAAACTGATGAATTGATATGGCTGTTAAAAAGATATTTGTTGATTGCTTCATACAGATACATTTTAAAATAAACTTATTTAAAGGCTATTAAAGTGTAGTGTGTAGCAATATTTTAAAGCAATTTCTTCTCACAGGAATGATTGGAATTTAGGGATGTTATAAATATCATAATTATTATGGATCCCACACTACTATGAAATCGGTCTTATGTTAACGTCGCAATTGTTCATTTTCGAGAAAATCGCTTTTAAATTTTGTGTCTTTTAATTTTTGTGTACACATGTTTCTGCTTATGACTGTAGGCACTAAAAGTGTTTATGCTATGAAATTGTTTTACTTATGTTACTCGTACTTATTCCTTACGTTTTTAAAATTACAATCCATTTATGATATTGCCTATAAATTTTATGTATTTTTAAAACTGAGTTTTTTAAGAGTCTATCAAGAATCAAGAAAAGTTATTTTTGTCGTAAGCTGTGAATAGACATCTGCAATACCATAGGCCTTGCAGATGCGTTACCATCCCAGAAACAAAAGTTGAAATGTCTCATGTGCCTCTAATTGTACCGGCACCTTAAAACCAGAACACAGGAACGCTGATTTCCGGCAGAAAAATGTATGCAAAAGTAAATTACGTGAAACAATGGTTTAATGATACTCATTATAAAGAAGGATATATAAGTATGTGGAATATAGCCGGGCAAACTCCACAATTTGCATTCATAACACCGGTACAGACACCTGAAATTCAATTTGTTTACAGTTTATAGTACCGTTCTGTTTGAATAGCATTTCCTATGTGCTGTTGTATGCTTATCACAGAATATACATAATTAAGGTGTAAGTGACTCCTAATATCCTATATGCGAAAGTTTGTGAGGATGGATGTTTGTTACTCTTTTACATTTAACTGAACAGATTAGGATGAAATTTGGCAATGAGATAGATTGTGGTGTAGCACAGGATAATTTTTATCCCGGAAAAATCTGCGGCTCCCGTGGGATAATGTATAAAATTTGACGCGGACGAAGTCGCGGGAAGAACCCAGATTTATATATAAAAAAAAAATTTTTTGGTTAATTTAGCAATTTTCCTGAGTGTAGTAACGACAATGAGTTTAAAAATATAACAACGTTTAAATTAAAATACTTATAGGATGTTACTCTTAGCTACCAACCTTACTCACCAAATAGTCTTTGAGTCAGTCATTTAACTAGACAGGTGTGACCTCTCCCAATCTGCCGAGAAAGGGTCACGTGATTCAACCGACAGTACGTCATTTTCCTATAACTCATTAATTACTTTCTTTGAATCAATCATAATGTCTCAGAAGGACAAGTAAATGGTTAGTAAAATATAGCTATAATGTACGTATAACATTCCTCGATAGATACTTGATTACACTTTCTATGATTATGCGCAAAAAAATGAGGTAGAACGTATCATCTTCACTTTTATATTCTGATCGCTAAACGGAGATACTTAATTATTTAGGCAGGTTACAAGCTCGGCTGTTTAATCGTAGTTAGATTACCATAATCACCGTTTCTACTCAACAGATTGGTGATTGCAATAGATACCCGTGTTATTATTTCTTTAGAAAGTTGCTCATTTCTACCTTTATTCCCGTTTTATGTGAAAATAATAGACGAAGTAGTTAATTAATAACACTATACATGACATTTTTAAAGTATTAAAAGCTATAGGTCGATTTGATTTTCTGTAGTCTAATATAATATTAAAAAAAGATATAAAGTTTGTTAATTATTATTTTTATATTTTATTTGTAAGAGATAATCTCTGGAAATACTGGTCAAATTACAAAAATATTTCAATGATAGAAAGCTACACTTATGCCTATCGCCATAGGCTACGTTTTATGATATACTGAACTTTCATGCAGCCGAAGTCGCAGGCAGAAGCCTAGTATTCTCATACAAAAGTAGTAAATTATGCGAGTGTGACATAAAAATTGGCAAGTCGCGTGCAAGAGACGATAGTTAGCCGTGCATGTATTATTTAATTGAGTTCGTGAGTGTTTCAAATATAACTGCTTTTCCCATGGGAAGTGGGAGGTCTCTTGATTCCTACGACGTTCTATGGAACAATTAGGAAGTTTGAAAACATTTGGAATGTATTGTCGAAGACAAAATATTTCCTATTTGTTTTTTAAATTAGACAAAGTCAAGTCACAGCGTTGATTTCAATTAGACCATTTACAGGCACGTTTAAAGTGTCAAGTAGTTATAATTTAAAGTTGAAGCTGGTTGCTCGTTCCAAAACGTAGGTCTCAATGGAGGAGAACGAGCAAGAAACTCCATAGAGAACAATGATAATTATTAAGATGATACCTTGATTTTGCAAAATGTTAATTTTGCGAAATTAATGAAATTAGATACCGACAAAGAAATCCAGTAAAAAAAATAGGCGACAGCTAACATTTAAAACAACCGGGGATGATTTATTTCGATGACGGTCATTGTCCTGTGGTAGACAATAAAATTCAGACTCTGTTTTTTTTTTTATAATTATGACATTCCTTGATTTTGCAAAATGTTGAAGATTCGGACAAAGAAATACAATGGAAAAAAATAAAAATCTTTTTATAATTAATTCAATAACAAGACAGTTATTTTATTAATTTCCTTATAAGGAGTCACAATCCAATCAAACAAAATTAAATCATGCATTAATAACATTTTTTTTTTTCAAAAAACATTAATATTAATACGTCTAATATGTCTCCCTGTTGTGAAAAGTGTTATCGTTCCGCCCACCGCAATAATTAGTACCTAAACCTTTTTGTGTATTTGTCCAAATATTCAGGATGCTTGAGTACCTAATACAAAATATACCCTATAAGTATTAAAATAAAGTTATTTTTCAATTGGCTATACAACGCAAATATTTTCACGAAATGAAGTACCAGTTTTAAATAGTTACTGTTTTTTCGCTTCGTTTCTATCAAAGGCGGCCTTGCGCACGCGTCGTTCTGTCTAAGAAGATTGAACCCAGAAATTATAGCTTAGACGTTTTTGATGAAGGCTTTTTTAGGTAGTAATATTTGAGTTCTAAATTAATCTTGTTTGTCTGGCTCTTCTATTAATAAACGACTGCGTTGAAAATACTATGCTCATAAAACTTTGAGGTATTAATTAGGTATATTATTATCTTCTATATTTTGAATACTATTTTAAAGTTATAATGCGAAAGTAACTTTGTTTGTCTGTCTGTCTGTTTGTAACGCTTTCACGACTAAAAAACTAAACCGATTTTGATAAAATTCTGTACGGGATAAGTAAACCCAAAGATAGGACACTTTTTTGGCAATATGCTCGCCCCCTATTACATGGGTCCTAAATATACCGGCGAACTGTGGGTGTACTGTTCATTGGTACACCTCTGCTTAACCTTTCGGGGAATACAGGCGTGATGGTAGGACACTTTTTCTTCCGCCGATAACCGACATTGAGTCATTAAAATCGACCTATCACATTGTTACTCGAAAATGCAACCACAGTTTAAAGAAGATCACAACAAAATTACAATAGAATGCGTCATAAATAGAACAATAAATAAACATTTAAACATTGTGTACATCAAATAACCGTGTACTAGCTTCTCTATTATGTCCCGTACGTTCATATTTCTTACTACAAAGATATCATTGGTACACATAAGACATCTTACTAAAACAATAAAGGCACTAAAAACTTTACAACCGCAATTGAGACATCGTTTAGAGGCAAAAACGAGTATCCTCTTTCTCACAGGTGCCTCTAATTGTTAGTGAACTAATCACTCTTATAAACTGTGGTTATACGGTGCTATATCGGCATAGTAACGTTACGTTGATGTTGATCTGAAGGCAAAAACGTAAGTTCAAACATCTAAAATATAATCGCAATCATATCTCAGCGCTAATCAATGTCAAAAACTCGTCAAAAATTTAGTTAAATTAGAGGTATATTTGACAAATTGAAAATGAGATAAGAATACGATCGTTGGTTTTGCAAAAGGATGATAAATCAAATCTTAATCTGTTCAATGTAATGTTAGCTATAAATAGTGATTAACGGCTGTAATAAACGTTAAAGCTTTTTCATGGGTTTTTTTTTGCAACCGGAGACTATATAAAAGTGCAACTTAAAAGTTGTAGGTACTTTTATTAAAACTTTTCTATACTTTTTATGGAATGGAAGTACAACTTAAAAGTAGTAGTTTTATAAAAAGTACAGAAGACATCCTTTAATTACATATCATTTAATGACACAGGCTATCACCAACTTGAAACCTGTAGGGTAAGCGTACTGATTACACCTCCGGAGACTCTCTCACGACATTTCTATCAAACCTATACTTTACACTAGTCTATTAGCCCTCAACAATTACAGCTGCGACGATAAAAAACCCACCATTCAAACCAGTATGGTAATAATATTAAATCGAAATCTTATACGGTATTGATCGTGTGAAAATTTTTTACAAAAAATATGAAATGTTGATATTAAATCACAAGCAAGTTACCGTTGATCAAGCTGAGTTTGTTTCTAAAAGTAACTTTATAAATTATTCATTAGTTGGACTCCCAGTTATTTATTGGACTTATTAATAGCAAATTTTGGGGCTAAGTATCGAATTTTAGGGTTCCGTAAGCTGTTGCTATGAGAAGAAACCGTAGAAACGGCCATATTGTGCAAGTGTGCCAGAATAATTAGACTTCAGGTTTATTTTTTCCTATTTTCGAAATTGTATGCTTTCTTTTTGGGATGAAATGGGACAACATATGATTCGCGTACATATCTTATTATCTCTCGCATTTATATTTCTAATATAAATGCGAGAGTTTGGAGTATTTTACTCAATCACGCCAAAACGGCTAAACGGAAATAGATGAAATTTGGCACAGAGAAAGATTATAATCTGGAACAGCATATAGACTGCTTTTTATCCCGAAAAAATGTATGTTTAACTTGGGATAATACATCAACTTTGACGCGGTCTAGTTCTAAATTTCACAAGAAAAAGTGTCAATCACCGTAACTTTGTTGCAGATTATTGAATCTATAATTTGTAAAACCATTTGTGGTCACAGTAGATCAGTAGCATAGTAAATTGAAAGTGAAATAGCAGGCCTAGTGTTCCGTGTCCGTTGAAAATAAAATCAATGTTGTACTATAGGCAAAATATTGATTTTACAAAGACCTTTTTGAAGAAAACCAAATCTATACTTTTTTAAAGTAGCTACCTACACAGTACACATACTTACCTGTGGCTCTCAATGGATTATTTAGCTATTATATGTATTATACACAATACCTTCCGACAACCTACCAAATTTAATAGATCTTAACTTGTACGTACGGGACCCAGCGATTATATCTGACACGTGCTTGACCGACATTTGGAGGTTTCGTTTATTTCTTCATGTTAACAGTAAGTTACTGTTTACAGAAAACACGTGACACCTGACAACGCGACACGTTTTACAAACGCAGTCGGGTAAAACATTAAACTAAAGAGGTTAATGGCATATGTACCGACGTAGCACATCAAGTTCCTACAATCTGTCAAATTTCTTTAATAGATTTTCAACTTTATCGCCGTAGCATATGGTTTAATGTTGATTGCGAAAATTTGGCAGTTTCGGGTAGCCTGATGTGCTGGCGACTGTACCTACAAGTTTTGACTATTTATGTAAATCTTTACTAATATTATAAAGAAGAAAGAATTTTTGTTTGTTTGTACCGAATGAGCTCCGAAACTACTGGACTGAATAGATAGGTAAATTCTCAGGAAGTAGCATAGCCTATATAACTTCACGCTACAACAAATGGGAGCGGAGCAGTACCTAACCAAAGAAGAAACCTAACGCGGTTGAAATCAGCCACGCGGGCGAAGTCGCGGGCTAAAGCTACTTAAAAATATTATACGAACGTTTAATTCAATCAGTAATTAATAATAATGAAATTAAACACTATGGCAGTGAAGTTAGTTTTTTAAAGTGTGTATGTAATTGTAGGGTTATGATAAGAATCGGTAATGGTAGTAAAAAAGTGATTTATTGAGACCGTAATAAAAAGTTAAGCCTATTGGAATGTGTGAAAAGCAATTTAGTATTGACTATGATGCGTTGTACAAGTATAACTAAATTTTCTACTAAATTAGGTCAAATAGACTGCCTTGCCCCCTATTACATGGGACCTAAATATACCGGCGAACTGTGGGTGTACATTAGTACATCTCTGCCTAACCCTTCGGGGAATACAGGCGTCATGGTATATATAGACTGCCTTACGCCATTTTTCTATGGTATAGAGTAGAAAAAATCTCGATCCTGGGTACTGTCCTTTGTATTGATGGCGAAAAATACACGTTTAAAACTATTTTTAATTATTTGAATGTTGATTTTCTTTCTTTCTTAAAACAAACACCTCATAATATTGATTATTATCATTGCCTAGAGCGAGTTACACCAAAATTTTACACCTAGAAAAAGTCCTTTATCTTAAGAATAAAATTGACGTCTGACAGTTTTTGTATGGGACAACTGTCAAAACTAAAATTATTATTAAAAAATAAATAATAATTTAAAATATTATTATTAATTCAAAATAGTGTAGTTAAATTCGCCTTTACTTAATGATGTTCTAATGTTACACACTATATAAGCTATAAAATTTCCTTATTTACACTTTATAAATTTATACGTTTATTAACACTATTTCTTGACAGAGAATTTTCCAAATAAGCGCTTTTTAAGGTGCGTACTTAACTTGTAATATAAATGTATTATTAACATCGCATAATTTAGTGTCCGGAGGTCAAATGGACACCCTTACAATCTTTGCGAGCAATGGCTGTCACTCAAAGTGACAGGACGTAAAACAATTTGAAAGGAATATTAACATAAGAATGTACTCATTAATTCTAATGTAAGCAAGTTAAGAAAGTGAAATATTATCGTTTACTTCGATTACTTACTCATTGGGTAGTTCCAGTAACATTTCAGTAGTAATTACTCAACTTAGTCATAATATTTTATAGAAGTTAGGAAAAGTTTAAATGTATTAAAATATTGTTCTGATTTTAGTAAAATGTGTCTATATTATTTTAATTAATGAGTATTTTTTTTTCGAAAAGAAAAAAACAATAATTACCTATGACGACTGTTCTGCTGACTGTACCTAGTAGGTAGATATATTTCGTTGACGATACTATGAGTTTAGATACATTCGTTTTTAGCTTTTATTCGGAATCTTCCTGATGTTTATTTTTTTAAATAAAAAGTAGTTAATTAATAATCAAATCACTTCGTCCATGAGGTCAACCTTCTGATTAATAAAACTTGTCAGTAAAGTTTAAATAATAGATTGTATTTCTGATTTTACCGTTAAAGTTCGAACGAACCTATCATTATTTACCTTTTATCATAATATTATGTATTAGGATAATTATACAAATCAAATAATTATAGGCCGTTACGAACTTATGTATAATTAATTGCCCTAAAGTCCTTTCAACCTAAACTTTTATAGTAGCTTTTCCATTTTATAAATTCACCAAAGAGATATATTTTATTACCTATTAACATTTTGGTGTAAACAGTTATAACTTGATCTTTAGGTTCAACAACGTTTTGGTGAAGTTAAATTATTGTTTTTTTATGTAAATTAATCATACCTTTATCTATTGGCTCAAAGGTTTATTGTGATCTGAACGAGAGGCCCATGACAATATATTCACCGTTTACTTTATTTAAGTTTGTTAATGAATTTTTCACGTTCAAAGAAGAGTTCCTATGGGAATATTTGGAACTAAACTACAGCTAAACCAATAAATAATAGTAATTTATCCTTATATTTAGGCCGATTCTCAAATTGGTACCTAGTGACTAAGTGCAGTAAATAATTTTCCAAAAATATAGTGCATTCATAAAAAATAACTAGAACCCTATTTCCAAATAAACTTACCAATAAACATTCAGGAAAACATCACTATCCAATTTAACTTCCAAGGAGTTTGATAACAATCCACAACAGTCTTTGTCAGTAATGCACTAAATTGAAAAAAAAAATAAACAATCACATTCTTTTTTCAAACGATCCAAGGACGGAGATGTCAATGTTCCCGCGGTTTTTGACGCGACGCGTCGGCTCGAGCGGTCGGCGTACAAGTGGTGCGATCGCTTATTCTGCACAGATCGATTCGACCCGACCCGCCCTCAGCATATCGCTCGATTCCGGATCGATTGGACGCTAATCAGAAACACGGTCAGTGGGCTCTATCGATAAAATATGAAAATTCGTGATAGTTGTGACTGGTGGGAATAATCGGGTTAATTAGATTTTGCTAGCGCGATTTTATCGGAATATTAAATGGCTGATTTATTTGTGTTTTTGCGTGTTTTCGCAGATTTACATATTTTTGGAGACGTCCTTGCTTCCGGCTGGAAATTGCTCCGGAAATTAATTTTAATGATGATGTTTTTACATTTGAGGTCAAACTTTTTATTACTTTATTATCAGCCAATGAAGTAATTTCAATTAAATAGTTTTCAATCATCAGATAACTTTTATCAGAAAAATAATATTGAAGACGGCTTGACATATTTTTTTAACAAGATCTTTAAACTGCCATAATTTTATTATTAATTTATTTTCAATTTATTCTTCAAATAAAAATTAAATCTACGATAAAAAAAATCAACCACAAATATTTATTGTAGAACATAAAATATAAAATTAAAGTGGTATAATATAATTTTAAGTATAAAAAGTAAAGATCAGGGTAACCCAACAATATTTTCATTTTGATTTTCAAATATTGTAGCAAAACAAAATAGCAACAGTTTTGCCTGTACTGACTGAATACAAGCAGATAGACGAAAAGAGACTACTTTTATGAATTGACTACGAAATCAGAAGTTCAGTTCCAGTAAAGTCTAGTCGCAATGTCAACTCAGCGCTATTCAATGCCGAAAATATAGGTATATTAGAGGCATTTGGGCCTGTTGGTCTAGTGGTTAGTGGCCCTGACTGCTAAGCCGGAGGTCGTGGGTTCGATTCCCACCCAGGACAAACTTTGTGTGAAGAGCATGATTGTTTGTTCTGTGTCTGGGTGTGATTTATCTATAATATGTATGTATTTATAAATTATATAAGTATGTATATCAGTGGTCTGGTTACCATAACACAAGCTCTGCTTAGCTTGGGATCAGATAGCCGTGTGTGAGTTGTCCCAAGATATTTATTTATTTTTGGCAGATTGAGACTGAGATTTAAAAAATTCCCTTAATCAGAGAACAACAACCAACATCTTATTCATCTAATAATCATAGTTATATCCCCACAGATTCACAACCAAGTAACACAGAAGCGGCCTACAAGAAACACAAAGTAAATCACAGACTTTCACTCATAAAAAAAAATACCTCCACTCAAGTCGATCACTACTTTTAATTACAATCAATACGCACTGCCTCCGTGTTATTAACGTTATTTAAAACATTTACGTCAATGTGAATTATTGATAATTTTTATGATGCTATCTTTTTTTTACTTGAATGTGTTACCGCCTCTTTGGCCGTTGAGTTTCAAACATGGCTGCCGATCATGTAAGTTTTTTTTAATTACCGTGTCTGCATTAAAGCATCTATTTCAATGTGACTGTGAAGCGGTTTTCAGTGGATTTATTCTGTAAAAAATCCTGAAAAATTCACGTGAAGTTAGCTCGAGGTGAGGTCATTGCTTGTCATTAGTGGAATGACAGCTCACCTCACGATCACTTCACCTAAAACCACCGAGGAAGGCTTTACCCAGAATAGACCGGCAGGAGTGTGGAGTTAGTATTCAATTAGAATTCAATCTCACTATCCTTCATTGAAACCGCGCTACAACTAAGTAGCAACAATGTTTCTTATTGAAAACCTATAAAATCATGGGTAATGAAAATATTCATCAGAAATTTTAATACACCATATTTTAATACATGTCTACAACAAACCTATTCACCGTTATATAGTAAAATGTTTAATTTTGAATTAAGGCACTTTTATGAAGATGACTATGATCGTATACATTTTATTCGCTCCTCGTTTACTTATACTATCATATAATTGAATTAAAAGTGCCCAGCATAAGTAAGAGAGGGAACATAGGCATTGGAATTGAAAGAGTCCTCTTGAAAGGTAATATTTATATACCTAGGTCTACGCCTTTTAACGTATAACTAGACTGTATACTTCGCTACGAACTTCGATGACCATAATCCAGCCAATTTTCAGTAAAAAGGCCGTATTATTCATAATATGGCCTTTTTACTGAAAAGTGGTACTGAAAACTCTACCTCTCGCTTCACTTCATTCACTTCCTTGCATTCACTTCAGTAAATGCCATCATTACCAGTCCAAGAGAGGGGCAGAGTTATACCAAAATCGCCATCCCTTTTATACAATCAATTTAGCTAAACGAAAAATACGTAAACTTTTTGAATCATTGAAATTTGAAAAATGATTTTAAAAGCTAGGTAGACACCAAACATAAACCAGTATGAGAATCTTCGTTTAAAATATTCAAAACTTACTTTAAATTCTAGACCGAACATAACAATATTTCGACCAGACTTTCTCAGGCTAAGATAATTAATTCAAACGCCACGAAAATGTGTTATTGTGGCTAGTTTATCACCTATGACCTCATGATATTAGCATTTTGAGACCTCTCCCATTCTTTGTTTGTGCTAGGATATTATTTATAGTTTTATACTTATCTATACTAGAATTTATTTCAATCATTGCCTTTTATAAAAGCATTAGCAATTAATTATGCCTATACAAATACAGAAAGAAATATTGAACCTTTGATTGTCGCATGGCACCGCATTGATAGGTACGTGGGTCAGCCTATAGATATACATATTATAATTATGTTCATATTATTTCGTTTATTCATTAGTATAATATAGATAACATTTTTAAATGTAAGTATAATTTTACATAATAAAACCGTTGCACAACAAAAACTGAATTTCTTTATTATTTTGCTGTCTTGCTCCTGTAGTGCGATTCTCTAAAATGCAAACTCGAAAACGAGTCTCCCTAACGTGATCGCGCTCACTTCGATAACGAACCAACTTGTCATTGGCTTAGTATTCGTTCGCCGTGGTGACGTCACAGGCGTGATCGTGTTTAACAGAATACCATTTTGGTAATCTCACTGCGGATTCAGCTTTCGAATTACGAAGTGAGGCTTAGAGAATCACACTGCTGCATTCAATATTCAACACTAATGAGTCCACAAAACACTAAATATAAATTTTAAAGCTTGAAAAATAAACACAACTGAATATTCATAAATATTTTTAATTACCATATGTATAATATTTCAAATAATTAATCGCTTTAGAAAAGCTACTAGTTATACTAAAAAGGCATCAATAATTAAAATATAGGAATAGTTGCAGCCAGTCGAAATTGAATTTTAATGTTGAATAATGGAACCTTCATCGACCCTTTAACGGACATCACCCCATGGCAATTAACACCTTATAGTTTTCGGAATAGAGATTATTCTTGCATGTATATTATCGGTGTATGGATGTACTTTATTTACAACACAATAAATAAACGAAAGGTGATATATCACTGCTCACAGCATCATGTAACTTGTCTTGATTCAATGATCTTAGCGTGTAAATATGACACTTGACAAGATTTATACGATAGTTCAGGATTATAATTCAAAATCCCAACTTTCTATAATAATCTTTGGAAATACGATTTTGTAATGTTTTCTTTAGTGTACACGGAAAAATAAATCGTTAAGATTACTTTAGGAACAGCGTGATTCATACAAATGTAGTTTAATCTTATTTTGGTCATAAGTAATTAAATTCATAAAAATAAATATAGGACAAAAGGCACTAATACCTGTGGGCTTATGATTCAGTTTCCTGTCAAATAACTTGATTTCAAACTTAATTTAAAATCTCGAGCGTGATAAAATGAAAACAATATAATTTTGAAATTAATTTATTTGACGGCTTGTCGTTAGTCAATTTAACCATAACCACATTGTACCTTGCTGCGCTTATCCTATTTACAGAGTTAATTGCTTATTGACCAAAATGTCATTCACAAGGTGGACGAACGACCTGATTAAGACCGCAGGAAGACGCGGAAGACGCTGGATGCAGGTCGCTTCCAACCGGTCTTTTTGTAAATCTATGGGAAAGGCCTATGTCCAGCAGTGGACGTCCTGCGACTGATACGATGATGATGATAAAAATATGATCAGGCTTTTTTTTGTACAAAAAGCCATTTTGGAAAAGTCCTCGTTTGCAGTTATAAAATCTAAATGCTCAAGGTCCATCCCAGTTGCAATCATTCACACTTCTGCCTATATCATTAAGGTATGCAAACGTGGAATGACATCGGCATTTTTTTTCACATACGGTGACAAGGAATTCTTAGGCCAAGCTTTACAACTTACTCAATTTGAATCAATGTCTAAGTGTAGTAAGTAAGTAGCTTGCATACTTTCTTTAGCCCATTGTCCAGAACATTTGTTGTTATATAGTCATCCTAAGATCGTAGGTAACCGTGTTTCTGTGTCGCGTTTCGAGTTATTGTAGTGAATTCTGCTTAGTAATAAATATACAGGGTGTTAAAAGACACTACATATACACGTTAACTACGCTTACTGGCCGCCAAACAAAGCATTAGGCAAAAAATATTACTAAGAAACGACTTTTTGGTGTGAAAACTCACTGTTTATGGTAGTGCGTAATGTAACGCACACAACAAATTGTGTTTTTAGATGCATCCAACTGTACAGGGGTCATCGGGGTCTTTATAGTGTAGTTGGAACATTTCAAACTTGCTTACACCAAAAAACCAAAAAGAAGTTGGAATTTTAATTTCTAATATCTACAGGAGCTATTTCTGCAGTTGGGAACCTTCTGGTTAGGTTCCCAACTGCAGAAATAGCTCCAGAACCAAAAAAAAATCGTAGCTGTCATGTCGGCTTCATTTATTGTCTTTCTACACCCTTTATATTACAGTAATTGAAAGCACAATGCACATAACATAAAAACGCCATGTATATTCACGGCTAGGTCAAGGTGACAGACAGACATGCTATTTCTTTTCTATAACTGATTGATTCTCGTATCCTATTCATAGTATTCTTCATTAAGTTCTTTTAAATATACGCCTATCATGCACAATGACGTAAGTGGCAGTATCTATGGCTGTGTTGGTTTAAGACCATTTTGGAGTTGTCTGACCAATTGGATATGGTCTTTGTTGTTGGAAATTGATGAGTGTCATGTTGAACATAATGTATGAATGGTCAGTATTCTGCTTATTAATTATTTTACCTTTTTCTGACGTTTTTATTTTTCTGTGGTATTATGATCCCTGATGACCTGGTCGCATTTGATGATCAGTGACCCCATTCAAAAAATCTCCGTCGCAGACTAATGTGTAAACATGTAAAATTACAAAATTACTTATTAGATAGTATTATTATTCTTCAACTGAAGTCCTTATCGGTTAAATGTTCTTTCGGGTGGACGTTCTTCAGGCAAACGTTCTTTGGGCAATTGTTGATTAAGGCGGACTTTGCGGCGACAAAAATGTCCTTCGGGCAACGGAACATCGGTCAATCTTGACGCACTGATTATAAGAATGAATTTATATAGATACCTACTCTATCAATCCTGACACTGTGACATCTAACTAAGAGTGCTTCCTATTACCATTTTAAAACCATGACATAGCTGATAACAATACGTAATTAATGCAGTTTCAGAGTATCCTCTGCTAGTCATTCAATCTTATTCTCAGACCTAAGATTCATAGCCGGCTAATAGTTTCTTGATCTAAACGTCAGATTACAACTGATATACAAATATGAAATATACAAGTGGTTACACTTAATATTCTGCTCCATATATTCATGTTGAACCGTAAGTTTAACAGTAACTCGTACATGAAGTAATACGTCACTCAACGGTCACACCCGGTCATGTGTATGGTGTAGTTTTAAGTAAGCTTATTGCGATTTACTTTTTCTTAAGAATAAAAGTTTATACCACTGTTATATGTCACAGTAAGGCTATGAGTGAATTTTAGGACAGTTAAAATATGGAGTACAAAGCCTATTAGAGCAAGCTGCCATAAGTTTCTTTGATTAGCGTGTTTATTAACAAACAAACTCTCTAGGTTTATAATATTAGTAAGGATAGCAATAGACACTGGTGCAACTACCACACATTAATCAAAGCAAAATCAAAGCATTTATTTAAATTAGACTATTTACAGGCACTTTTGAATTGACAAGAAGACAATCAGTTTGCCACGAAAGCTAGTTGCTTGTTCTAAATCGTAGGTGGGTCTCTATGGATAAGAACGTGCAAGAAACTCCACAGACACTCTTTTCAATTTGGTTTTTACAAAATCCTGAATACATTATTCTTGTTGCTTTGTTAAGTGAAATATCTTGCACAATGGTAGCGTCTGCTACGCAGGTCCCTTCGGATTTATTACTAAGGGAGTAAGTGTGAAAAGCAGTTCACAGTGTTTATACATCTGCATACAGTGTTAGTCCGTACGACGACCTCTACAATTTTATTATACTCCTCAATTCTAGAATATTAGGTACTCTTCCGTGTAAATATCTGTCTTCTTAAAGTACAGCGTGTAATAAATTATTAATAAATTTATATCCCGATTGAAAAACACTTAGCCAAACGATAAACGAAATGTTTCTCTAGGATGCAATCGTAAAATGAAAAGCTCATTTACATAAAGTTTATTACAAACGAGGCTAAGGAAAAGTGGAATTATGTTAATAATACAAGCAATAAATTGAAGTTTATTTGTACTATACGTGTAAGTAGTCACTTGATAGGTTTTTAAAAGTCCATTCAGATTCCATACAACCACACACATACATACATACAGGGTTTGGGTACCGGTGAAATTAGAGGCACATGAGACATTTCAACTCTATCTCTGGGATGGCAACGCATAGGCAGAGGTGATTACTTAACATCAAGTCGGCCTTTGGCTAGTTTGCCATCCAACGATGTTTAAAAAATACGCAGTGCATTTTGAAATATCTGTTCCATTAAAGAAAGGGATACAAGGCGTTTGAAGTTTCCCTATAGTTGGCGTTAACTTGATTTTGGAACGCTTTCAAATATAAAAATGTAAACCGCCCTTAGCCCTTCTTTTTTTTTCAATGACGTTCTAAGTAACTCTCAGAGATTCCGTTTATCAATGCCACCACTGGTACCATCCGTATGGGACGATCAAATCAAATTCAAATCCAATCAAATTTCAAAGGGGTAAAAAGAAACATCACATAGCAGTTAATGTCCATCAAACAAAGTTAATATTAAGCAAAAGTTTTGCTGGGAATTGATTAAAATTTTTGATGTGAAAAATCAACAATGCACGCAAGATTTTGCAGTAACCGGTGCATGTAACAGTGCAAGCGTCAGGAGAAAATAAAAAGTTTGTATTTAAAATTTAAAACAATGTCAGTAGATATATCACACACTAAGATTCAAACATATTTAAAATTAATCAGCGTTAAAATATCCAACATTAATTTTAAATAACCGTTAAATATTCAAATTAGTATTAATTAGAAAACTGAAGAATTTTTAGCAGAAATAAGCTCAATCTGTACTAATGTAATAAAGCAGAACAGTTTTGTTTATGTGTATTTTTAAAAGCGCTAATCTTTGAAATTACCTTCGGTTTGAGAAAAATATTTTTGTATGTGATAGCCAAATTCATGAGGAATAGTATAGATATGAGGATGGATGGAAAGGAAGAGGGAGGCCAAAGAAAAGATGGATGAATTGTGTGAAGAATGATATGAAAGAGAAGGGAGTCAGTGATAGTATGACGGCTGATAGGACGGCATGGAAGAAAAAAACGTATTGCGCTGACCCCAAGTAACTTGGGATAAGGGCAGGAAGATGATGATGAGTATATTATATTAGGAATAGTACATAACATCACGCTCCGACAAACGGGAACAAAGCAGTAACCAAAGTTGTAACTGCGGGTGAAAAAAAGCCACGAGAGCGAAGTCGCGGGCAAAAGCTAGACATAATATTAACACTTAGAAGACCATTTTGTAAACATAGGCTCGTTTGACATGAGGGCATCAATACGTGTCCCATTTGCAAATCTCATGAAAAGATCAAATCACATTAGCTGCCTGCCATGAATGAATAGAACGTTGTATGTTTATAAATGGCTCTAAGACTTAAGCCACTGATAGACTTGAGCTATTACTTGTTGTAATGAGCATTCTAGCGAAACGACAGTCAATTTTTATGTCGATCCGAGTAATTTTGTCCAAAATGAAACACAACAACATTTTCTATCTTTTTTTTATATAGCCAAAAATGTAGACAAGTACAACGACAAGTATTTACTAAAACGTTCGCTACAATGATTGTGAAATGTTCGTAGCGATATTTGCGTCTGAATAAATTTAAAATCGACGAATGTTCGATGTTCTGTTACAAGTGAATGCTTAAGTCTACGAGTATCAGCCCCTTTAGATTGCTGTACCACGGATTTAGCTTTGTAGAAAAGTTACTGTAAAGGTAAATATAGACCAGGTGAGTATACAGCATTTTCCTGTAACAGAACATCGAGGCGTTCTAATGTGTAACCCTCCCGCGAACCGAACATGGAGCATTAACAATCAATGAGCGAATTTGTGTAACATTTCATCGATCACACCATTTAAACGAAGAACAATTTCAAAATATATAGAAAGGAATGTTACAGGTAAACGCCCACTGTTCGAGCATTTGCACGTACGTTACATTACATGTATTTCCATGTTATTTATTTGAGCATTTGGTCGTGTTGTACCATTCGTAGGAACGTTACATTACATTGATTTGCTTGAGAAAATGTTCAGGTGTATATTCATCTTTATGAATATCGCCCACTTGACTTCTTCCACTCTGGACTCTAAGCCGTTAGCATTGAACGGTCATGACAAGGAATCGGCAGAGAGCGAAATTAATTCCATCTTGTTATTATATCTATTGATTTTATAGATTTTCCCCTGCACCTACCTAATAGCTACTACAATGTATCCCTTTAATAACTTATATAACAGCTTATATAAGTACTTACTTTAATAACAGATTGATTTACAGTGAGCCTAGTATATCAAAGTATTTTTGATGACCCAATTTATAAACAGCATTTTTTAGGACCTAAAAATGAAAGGTAGGCTGAAAAACCTACAAAATAAATAATGGATGCCATAAAATGCGAAGAAAAATAAAACTTTTTTTTCTTTAAATTAAATGGCTGTTAAATTAAATGCTTGTTATTCATTTTTAGCAAAGCATGCCATTTACTGATTGGTATTTTGAAAGACCTAAATATTTTACGTTTTAAGAAGCATTTTTGAAGACCTAAAAAATATATTTGAAAAAGTAATTTTATAATTAGTGACGCCATTTTATGTCAGCCAAAGAACAAAACAAAATTGTATTCGTTTTATTTTGTTTGTTTTTGAGTTTTTTGTATTGTTTTTTTTTGTATGTGTGTGTCTGGTACCAGTATCTAGTCCTTAGGTATTAATGTGTTGACCAGACTTAAGTTATGTTGAAGTGGTTTACTTAAAATAAGCCTTCGGAAACCTCAATGAAGAAAATCTATCTAAAATTTTATTACAACTTGCACTCACAGGCTTATGAGTATCAAATTATTAGAAATTTTACGATACAGGTAAGTACATACCAAGGTCACTGTTACTCACCCAAAGGGTCAAAGAAAGTCTTTTTAAGATAAAATAGAAATCACGAAGCGTTTGCATGTTGCAAGGATAATCTTTAGTACCGAGTCATATAAATACACCATATTTTAATAATCAAGTACACACGACCGTCATAATATCAAACTACACATTTCCAGTCTAAGCTGATCTCAGATTCCGAACACATTCTTTACAAACAGCGGTCAGTTTATATTGGATATTGGAGTTTGATAGGTCGTCGTGTGTACGTATTTGCCTTTAATTGTGGCTTAGCTAAACTTGAGTGGGGATTAGTACGAAATCTGTCAATTTTTAATGGGGATTATAGCTTGAGAATTATGCTAATATAATGTGTTCTTAGGCAGGGCTGCTTACCATCCAGAATACATCGGGTTTGTCCTAGTCTAGCGGGCGTTCGGGAGTCTGAAAAATTAAATTGTAAGTAATCTGTGTTATTATTTTTATTGTAAAAATGTTTTTCTTAGAAGTGTCTGAGAAAAGAAAAAAATAAGATAAATGTCCTGGGTTTTTAAGTTTTCGTGCGGCTTCGGCAATTAAGATGATGACATCCCTAGTCTTAGGCAGACAATCTGCATTAGGACTGCATGCTAACTGTAAAATAGTAACTTGGATGCGATCACAGATATAAAAGAGAAGGGTGCGATTCAAGGCATATTTTTAATATCTATTTACTTGTTAATTTTAAACCTGTCGTAAGAAATCAACTAGAATACTATAGAATACCTAGTCTTCTTTCAAATTCGAAAATTGACTCGAATCGAATATTTTATCGCTAGACAGCAAAAGTACCTAACATGGTTGGCACAAAATTATTAATAATATAAAAAAAAATGACAGATTGTGGATTAACTTATGTAAGCATAACTAAGCTCATCTGTGCTACATTGTAATAAAGTTGAGTTCTATTTGCCAGTTTACAGTTCGAGTTCTAAAGTACTTGCCAACGATCAAAGATATTATAACAGTTCAAGGAAAACATGCCATTATCACTAATAGATATAAGCAATAATATTCCAACTAACCTTTACATTTCCCTTCAACGCCCTAACTACTCGCTGACGCTTCTCATAACATAAATGTGGTACAAATATTTCAATCCCAGTAGCTATGATTGGAATGGCGGCATTAGCTCGACTTCATCAAGCCTAGGCGATACTAGGCAAATGACGGGGAGCAAAAAATTGTACCATCCGCGCCTTTAGATGCCGTGTTTACATGGAACTCTATATAAAATAATAATATATGATTGTTCTTTGTTATTTTATACAGTTTTACCTATTTTTTAAGTGTGATGACAATGCGGAGGAATTTTTGATGCCATTTAGTTTAAGTTTTTTTTTTTATGTTGTTCATTAATTCACTGCATATTGTACATAAATATTAAGTATGTAGAGGTATACAACGATTATTCTTTGTTTACCAGAAATCTGAAAACGGTTCACTGTACATTATGAACATTTTTAAATAAGGAGCCAACCTCGAAATCGCAAAAAAAACTATGTTCCACCTATTCCATCCATTATTTTATGTTATATTCCACCAATTCTATGTCAAAATGACATTGATGTACCGACGCTGGGACCTGTCCATTACTTACCAATACAGTTGCTGTGTCAAGTGGGAGGACACTACCTATTGTTTTCCTTTGTTGTATTTTTTAACTTTCTACGACACCTTTGCTCGCAAAAAGTGGTCCATTCTCTGTCATATTTCTCAAAGAATGTATTAACAACTACCTGTTAAGATTTTCGAGATTTCAAGTAAAACTTGCTTCTATATTTTAAGACTTCAACTCAGGTCAAAAATTGCTAATTAAGTAGGTAGGTACATGTTTTCAAATTACCTGATTTAAAAATGTATCTAGGTTTTTTGTACCTGTACTACATATACCTAACACATTGCGTTATTTGTTGAACGAATTTCCAAATGAAACAAACAATATAAGCTTCCAAAGAAATATATGCCAGGGTATTATTGCCCTTCTCATATTTCATAGATTTAGATGCAAATGGTCGGCTACTGGTTATAAAAAAATTATAAGTTTTTTTACTCCCTTTACTGTTATGGCAGAGATAATAAAACGGTAGTGTTTCTATAAAAACAAAACGCGTTAGAAATATCTTTATGATGCTTGTGTTGGC
Source organism: Caradrina clavipalpis (assembly GCA_932526535.1). Taxonomy (NCBI): domain Eukaryota; kingdom Metazoa; phylum Arthropoda; class Insecta; order Lepidoptera; family Noctuidae; genus Caradrina; species Caradrina clavipalpis. Next base: position 8,644,198 of record OW052103.1, read on the forward strand.
CGATTTTATGATGGATTGGAATGGCTTTTATATTTTAAGGTTTATAACGTACAGTTAAATACTGGGATTTCTATTTCGTAGATGGATCCCAAAAGTTTATGAATCCTAGTTACATTCTGATGATTACAAAATATTATATAATAAGTAGAAAATATAATCGACAATAAAAGAAGTCTGTTAAATATGACCCATTTGACAGACTTCTTATTGTCGTTTTATGAGAAAATAAATAAATGGTACAATTTATAAAACTATAAAGTACCTACTATTGGTACAATCTTAGTGGATACACGTTCGCAAACCCTTCGAGTTAAATTCAAACCTCTAATGAATATTCAAACTTAGAATTTCTCAGCCGTTTAAAATAAAAAAGAAAAAAAACACTATCGAAGAAGTAGACCTCCATAGACAGTAGACACGCATGATTGGAAAACGTTTCTTCCCATCACGGACACTAGCCACATAATTATATTGTAATCAGTTTCTTTGATTACAATATCTTGTCATGAGCTAATAAGCGCTTACTTCGTTCTTTTCACACTTATCTTTGTTACAAAAGATTCCTCAGATATGGCCAGTGACTAACTAAAGGCCTACTTGACCATAGAGGTCAAATCAACTTCCGGAACTCATTGTTTCAGTTGCGCGTGAGCAGCCGAGTCGGACGCACACGTTTGGAACGTTCGGACCGTAATATTACTATCGCGCGGCTTGTTTTTTTAAGTCTACCCACTTAAAGGATAATGTTTATTTCAAATGGATGAAATACGTAATAATGTGAGTTCGTGTGACTCAAGTGATCATGAAACGATGGAGCACGACATAGTTATAGAAAGTGAACAACCAGTTAATGCCACTTTAGTGGAGACGATGAAGAAGAGTGAAGAATGTGATCAACGAGTTGTAGGGAAGAGAGGGCGGCAGGATGATGAAGAAATTGTGGAGGAAGATGATTTTGTAACAGTAATTAGAGGACATAAAAAACCAAACAGGAAAGACTCGATAAACGGTAGTTTGGTGCCAGAAGGAGATAAGAATGAAGAAGAGAAGCATATTATTTGTGTGACTGGAAAAGAGATGCTGCCAAAACAATTTGGAATGGCTAAACTGTTAAGATCACATAATATCCCGAATATAATTAAAATGGTTTATAAAAGCGCATACAGGGTGTTGATTCATTTTCAAAACAGAGAAAGTGCTATTAAATTGATAAAGTGTGAAAATATTACCAATTTAGGTTACAGAGTACAGATGACTGATGAAGTTAGTTTATGCTATGGGACTCTGAGGCAAGTAGATTTGGAAACAGATGAGAAAGAAATCATTGAAAATATTAGTTGTGACAACGAAATTTTATCAATTAAAAGACTTAAAAAACTATCAGAGAGTGGAGAATGGATTGATTCGGAAACAGTTAGAATATGTTTTAAAGGTGCCACTTTACCGCCGTACGTATACGGCTACGGTTGTAGGTTCAAAGTGGAACCTTACACGTTTCCAGTGTCACAATGCTCCAAATGTTGGAAATACGGTCACCTCTCGAGATCATGCCCAATTAATAAAACAATTTGCCCCAAATGTGGTAATCAACATCCTAACTGTGAAACAAATGAATATGTATGTGTTAATTGTAAAGGACCACACATGGCGATGTACAAGAAATGCCCTAGCTTCTTAAAAGAGAAAAGAATTAGAGATATTATGACCAAAGAAAATTGTACGTACAGAAAGGGATTGGAAGTATATCTAAAAGAGAACGGAACTCGACAACTAGACACTAAAACTACAAACACAGAGAAAAATATAAATGTTGAAAGCCTAGAAAAAGATAATGTAACACAGAGAAAAACATACAAGGATGCGGTGACAGCAAATACAAATGTTCAATGTTTGAGTTTTGCATCTGACAGTATGACAGAAATAGTCAATTCAGGAAATATAAATAACCAACAAAAATATGTACCGAGGAAGAAGCATAAAGATACTAGCCTTATGAGTAGTAATAGAGAAAAAGAAAACTACAATACCCAACCTGCAGAGACATTAAATACAAGCTCTAAAGTAGATTTTTTTAGTATATTTCAAAAAGTTAAAGATATATGTTTTTCAGACGATAGTTGGCAGTTGAAATTACAGGAATTAGGCAAAATTATATTTGACGTATGTAGCAAATTGTTCCTTAAAGTGTTTAGAAGTGATGATGTGTGGGAAAGAATAAAAAGTATATTCAATAATGGCTAACGATATTAGAAATATGTTATCTCTTCATATTGTACAGTGGAATGCACGTAGCTTGTTGCCTAAACGTAATGAATTCGAACTTTTACTTGCACAAGAAAAAGTACATATAGCACTAGTATCTGAAACTTGGTTAGAAACGGATAAACATTTAAATGTAAGTACATATAATATTTTTAGAAAGGATAGGTCAGATGGTTATGGTGGGCTAGCTATTTTAACACATAAATCTATAAAAGTACAACTGTGTAACACCAATATCAATAATCCTGGAATTGAAATTATGAGCGTAAAACTTTTAAATTGCAGTGAAATTAAAAATATAGTGTTAATATATTGCCCTTCTTCGGTTCGTACTGGTCTTTCTGACTGGGAACAAATATTTTCATTATTTTCAAGCAAATGTATCGTTGCCGGAGATTTTAATGGACACCATGCAACTTGGTCTTCCAAAACTGACGCAAGAGGAATTCAGTTGTATGATTCTGCTTTAGACTCGGGATTTATTGCCCTTAATGACGGTAGTATGACGAGAGTGACCTTGGCTGATGGAGTTGCACAGATTACATCTCCTGATGTCACATTTGTATCTACCGATCTGTCTGTTTTGTTGGACTGGAAGATTATAAACGAAAATTTAGGAAGTGATCATTTGTTTATAAAAATCTCATATAAATATAATAGCAGCTTAAATTCGTTTGGTATAGTTAAAAAGCGGAACTTCAAACTTGCGAAATGGTCAGAGTACAGCGAAATCCTAGAAAACTATTTAATGCAAACTGTCGTTCCAAGAAATGTACAATCTTTGTATGACAACTTTTTAGAACAGTTAAATAAAGCCGCGGATCAATGTATTCCCTTCATTAAAATCTGTAATAATCCGACAAATGGGTTTCGGCCAAAATCTTATTGGAATACTACTCTCTCCCATTCGGTAGCACAACGTAGATTGGCCTTAAAAAAATTTAGGAGAAATCCCACACCAAATAATTTAAGTTTACTGGATCGCAAAACAGAAGCTGCTAAAAAAGTCATCAGTCAAGAGAAGTTGAAAGATTGGCAAAATTACTGCAGTAGCGTTAATGAACAAACATCTAGTTCTGAAATGTGGAAACGTATGGGGTGGATTAAGGGACGTGCAACTCCCAGGTCATCTGTATCAAACGAACACAAGGTTGATCTCCTGTGTAGTCTTGCTCCTGATTACGTCTACCCAAAACATCAGCAGTTTAAATCAAATAATACAGTACTAGAGGATGAATTTACTTTACAAGAAATGCTAAATTGCTTTAAACGAAAAGACACAGCTCCTGGTGCTGATGGGATTACATATTCTTTAATATTTTATTTATCTCCTGTTAGCAGAGAATATTTACTAAATCTATACAATCTCATTTTTAGGACGGGTATTATACCTAAACAATGGCGGGATATATTGGTAACACCAATACCAAAATCCTCGTCTGATAATACTAGTTTTAAATTAAGACCTATTTCCTTAATATCCTGTATTTGTAAAATCTTCCACTCAATGCTGACAAAGCGGCTTGAGTGGTATATTGAAAAAAATAAGTTGTTATCTCAGTATACCTCTGGATTTAGGAGAGGACAATCTTGCCAGGACTGTTTAGTTAAATTAGTCAGTCAAATTTATACAGGGTTTTCACGTAAAACCCCAACAGTAGCCTGCTTTCTTGACATTACTAATGCTTATAATAATGTATTGGTGGATGTTCTAGTAAATATTTTAGATGAGATAGGAATCGGAAAAACGTTTTGCCAATATTTATGGAATTTTTTGAGCGAGAGACACCTTATGATTAGAGATGAAACAGATAAAAGCAAATTTTTCATAAGATATACAGATAGAGGATTAGCTCAAGGAGACCCAATTTCACCCCTATTGTTCAACATAGGTACAATTAAGTGCTTTCAAGATATTCAAAACATGACTATGTGTCAATACGCAGATGATTTTGTCTTATACCGAACGTCTAATAATTTAAAAGAATCCCAGCGCGCACTTCAAACATCGCTAGATAGATTGTGCTATGTGCTAAATGAGTTAGGATTAGAATTATCGGCCGCAAAATCTAAAGTGTGTATTTTTAGCAGGGGTTTTAGAAGACCAACGGTCGAACTTAAAATAAATAGTCGCAATTTAGATACAGTTGATAGTTATAAATACTTAGGGGTATGGCTCGATAGGTGCTTGCGCTGGAGTAAGCATATTAACTCAACTGTGGAAAAAGTCCAAAGAAATCTTAGTTTACTTAAAGTGTTGGCAGGTAGGTCCTGGGGATTGCACCCTCAACATTTGAGACATATTTATATAGCTTTAATTAGAAGTCGTATAGATTATAGTTGTTACATATATGATGCTAGTGCGAAGTGTCACTTAGATAAGTTGAATAAGTTACAAAATCAAGCTTTACGGGTTATAGGAGGTTTTATCAAATCCACTCCTATACACGTTATGGAGAGTGAGCTTTGTGTGGTTCCGCTGTGCATACGAAGAAAATATTTAGCATATAAGTTTTGTCTTAAAGCCAAATCCGTAGAAAATAATATAACGAATACCTTGTTAGATGAACTTTATGCTCTTCGACAAAATAGTTACTGGCGAAATAAGGTTATTCCTATAATCGCCGCAGCATTTAACGAGGTTAAAGAAATTGAGGTAGCATCTTCTTACCCTTTATTTATGTTTACCCTAAGAACATGGGTCACTAACATTAATGTGAACAAAATAATTGATTGTAGTTTAGAATCAGTAAAGCTACCGAAGGGGCATTATGATTATAGTGTACTAAAACACGAAGTGACTAAAGAACTATGCACAAAGTATAATGGTTGGTTTACTATATTCACAGATGGGTCAAAGAGTGAAGAAGGTCGCGGAGCGGCTTACTATATACCCTGTAAAGATGTAAATAACATAAATAATAATTGTTTTAAAATAAGTAAACCAGCATCCATTATGACGTTGGAACTCATTGCGATCTCAGAAGCATTGAATTTTGTCATAAATTGTCAAAACAGAAATACTGTTATTTGTACTGACAGTAAAAGTTCCCTACAGCATATAGCTCGATGCGCCTCTGGCCTCAGAGGTGCTTCGATAGCTTATGGCATTCTATCTAAGATAGACGAACTTAATCAAAAAGGTGTGCAGCTGAGATTGCAATGGGTCCCATCGCATATTGGAATACGGGGTAATGAGCAGGCTGATATGTTAGCCAAATACGCAGCCAAACACGGAAAACAAACGAATATTACTCTTGATTATTCCGAAATATTACCAAAATTCAAAAATGTTTGTTATGATCATTGGAAGGAATACTTTGACAGAACTTCATTAGAAAAAGGAATTTGGTATAAAACCATACAGTGTCAGCCTCCCCGTTTACCCTGGTTTGTAAATATTAACCTAAGCAGAAAATTTGTGGTGACAGCTCACAGACTCAGATCGGGACATATTCCATGTAACAAATTCGCTTTCCTGATGAAAAAGATAACCTCTCCCAACTGTGAGGTGTGTGGAGTTGTAGAAGATATGCATCATTTGTTGATGGAATGTGTCCAGTATGAGGCTGATAGGAGTAAGTTGTTCAGGGCTGTGAAGTTGAACAAGAACAATATAGGTACATTCCACCATATATTAAGTAAGCCGACTTCCGACGATGCGAGAAAGTTGTTCGAGTTTATGGCCCTGATACATTGATCTCATTTGATTTGTAACTTGTTTTAGGGTACGATGGGACTGACATACGCTGTGCGTTATAAAAGTCCCTAAATTTTAAAGAAATAAAAAAAAAAAAAAAAACTCATTGTTTGTAAATAAGTATTAAGGCAGCTACTGCCGAATCATCATGATTTTGCGGGCCTATTCTCAACCATATAAAGCCTATTCTGAACTGTATTATGGTTCTTATAATCATGGTGGAAGAATGCGACAGAACCTACTTACTTAGTAGTCATGAACCGGTGGCCTTTTTTTTGGGTCACATCTGGCGGCGACCTTTGATGCTTTTCAAGTATTGGCCCAACGCGGGCTCATGTTACGTAGATTAAATGTAGTACAAGAAATCTCACCAATGAGCTTGTTCAGTTAGGAATTTCTTCTACCAAAAGTCTTCAAAAAATTTCCATCATGGCAATTTTTTTATTTTGTTCTGCTTGTAGTCCTACTTAATTACGTTTTTAATGTCAGCCGATAACTAAAACTAGTAGCTAATCTGAGACTGTTAAAATATTCCTTTTGAAGATTTAGAAGGGGAGTTTGGAAAGGCCTCCCTCGAGGTGTAGGTACCGATGACCTGGTATGTAAAGGTCGCAGGAAATCGCTGGATGCGAGCAGCACAGGACCGGTCATTGTGGCTATATTTAGGGGAGGCCTATGTTCAGCAGTGGACGTTGTTTAGGTAATATGATATGAGTATGACTTAACCTGCCATCCCACCTAAAGCTAGGGATAGACAGGATACTTCAACTTTCAAAATGAATCTGCACAGAACAGTGGGAGATTCATCACAAAAAGAAGTTTACTGAATATCACAGTAGGTACATTCGCACCGTATATAACGTACTTTTAAACTTAAACACGCCATGTTTGCATACGCATCTAAATCGCGACACCGAGGAAATGTTTATAATTTACGTCGTTTCGTCGAAGTTTTGACGAGTGTGCCTCTAGAACAATGCAGTAGTTACATTGATTGACTCGCCTTCATACTACGCGCTTCACTTCCCGGATAAACGTGCGTTTTTCTCACAACACAAGCATTTCCTCAAATGTTAATAGCTAACGCATAAAAAGTTGCGACATTCAAATCGAGCAAGCGATGGAAGCAAAAAGTATAGTAATAATAGATTAACGTTTTCGGAAATGCAGAACTGTATTTTGTTGCTAATTAGTGTAATGGGCGTGGATTTGTACATTTACACGTGGGTGTACATTGGTACAGCCCTGCCCAACCCTTGGGGGAATACAGGCGTGATGGTTATGTATGTAAAGGCAAAATTACGTAGTTATAAATATACATTTTGTGGTCACAACAGTGGTTGCTTTCGGCCAAGAAGATTGAGAAAACCTATTATGAAGTAGATGTTTTCCGTTTATAAAGCATTGATAATATATCGTTTTTAACCTACTTCAAAAAAGGAGGAGTTTATCAATTGGGTAGTATTTTTGAATGTTTGTTATCTCAGAACTCCGTTATGTATCAACTATTGCCACTGACTTCCAAAACTAAAGTTATCTTTCACTTTGTAGTTTTCGATGGCAGTTATTTTTATTTGCAAAAATAACCTACATGAATAACTATACAAGTAGTAGTATAAACTGTGTGAAGGACCTGTGACAAATTATCAACCTAATTGTTGTGTAAAGCGACTTAGACAATAGATAATAAACTTTTTTGGAAGGTTGTTAAAATAAAAAACCTTTTTGGAAGGTTGTTCAATCAAAAATGTTTTATTTATCTGGGCGGAAAAACAAATTAAGATTGCTCCGTTTTAATTAAGTTACTTGATAGATAATAATTAACAGATAATATGTAAATAATATCAAAAGTTATCGCCGTGAATACATAATTGTTTTTAAATTTATAAAGACTTTGCTACTAAACATTTTATATTTTAATTATTAAATCGAATGAGGCTATATATTAAACAGTTTATTTCATCATAATATTGTCATTTCTATTTTATTTACACTTTAATGTATTTTTCGTCGTAAGATCTCCGATATTTGAAGAAATAAAAGTTTTTATTAATATGGAGACTTTCCAGAATGTTAATAAAAAGCTGTAGGTTACACTATTGCCCCATTATTCGTCGAGCGTGAACGTTAACAACTTATTTTTATTAAAGTGAGATTCTTTTTCGTTGGAAGTTCCAGTGAAAAGAAAAATCAAAAATTAATTTTAGTTTTCATCGTTAAATAAATCATTATTGCACTTACCTAATCACTAACCTATGACCAATTTTCAAAGAAAATCTTGATACTTGAGAGATTACACGCACCTATGATATACCATTTCTTTTATCTCTCAATCATAATCAACGTCATATCAGCCGTAAAACGTCCACAGCTAGACGTCCCCCCTGTATTTCCAAAAAGACAAGTTGGAAGCGGCTTGCTTTATATCTCAATAGCAATATTTTATTTAATATTGATTAACCTCTATGTTGAGATATCAGGATTACGCATTAAGTAGTGGACAATTAATTTAATTTGCATAAAGACTTTCACTGGCAAACAGTTTTCAAATTGACCTGCTGTAATTATAATTTGAAGCTCTTAATGAATAACAGGTGTAAATCAATAGTTGCTATGCAGTGTTTCTGTATTTATAAGCATTACGTAAACATACATACACGCCTGTATTAGTTGGTTAGGCAGAGGTATGTTTTTAGGTCCCATGTAATAGGGAGCGAGCCCTATTGCTACTAACCGGGCACACATCCAAACTTCGAGCTGCTACTGAGAATTTAATAGAAAAATCCAGTAACACTTTTTGCTCGATCTGAGAATCGAACCCAATTAAGACCTCTAGCGTAGCAGTCGCGCTTACGACCACTAGGCCAATGAGGCAGTTACGAAAACAATGGGTGAATTTTCTATTTTTCCTCAGGACACAACATACCCAAAAGCCAAACCGAAAACATTTTTCATTGATTCTTTTCGTCGTTTGCTTATGACATGATAAAGGCCGATTTTTGAATGCACGGCCTTTTTGGGTATGTAGATTGAAGAATTATGATGGTTCCCTAGTAACTAAAAGGCCACGGTGTTACTTCTGCTACCACAAAAAGGGAGTGCGGGATAATGATACTTTTTACTCCTCGTACGAAAAGTTGATTCAATATTCTAAAAGTAGACATAATGATCAGCCTATGCTGTTTTTATTGTTGAGACTTAGCCCTCCACTCTGTAAGAAGAAGAAGGCCACGAGATCCCGATACTAATTGGTAAACATAGTTTAGTTACATGCATACATTATTCTACCGTTCTATTTTTTAAATATGGCAAGCAACACCGATGTTGACAATTCTGTCAATGTCAAAAGTGAAATTGAATCGCAAATGTGGCAAATACACGGAAAAACGGTAAATACATTTGCATATAAATGATTGGTTTCTCAACTCCATATGAGAAAAATTGGGAAATCAAATCTTATTAACATAAAAAACGAATAACATTGCATTATTATTATTCGAAAACATCATTACATCTTTAAAAAGTGTAACTGTATTAATTTATGGCTATAAAAAAAGTGCGTCAATGCCGAAATAGACAGGATCAATAAATAACCAATGTTTGCTAAATTGACTACCAGATAATATATTTATATTGACCAACACGTTTGCTAATAGCAATGATAGATTCCAAACCAGATACAATTAGCAACTTCATAAAAGCTTTATAATACTGTCTTCAGTTTATGTTCGAAAATAAATTGTTAGGTTTTTATTATAACGTTAATTACCTGTATATATCATTCAGGATTTGTTTAAAATTTATTAATTGCCCACATACATTTTGCGAAGTGTATTTTTAGACTTTTATGATAGGTTTGATCTGGTTTTAAATTTATTATAAGTGTCCAGTTCGTTTATTCTACGAATCTGTAGTGTTTGCCCAACAAATCAACAACCAATACAATCAACAATCAACAACCAACACAATCAACCAATACAATCTACATTCTCGATCAATGACCTCGTGTTTACTTAGCAAAATAAAATATCTAAAAATATAAATATTAAAAATATATAATACAGCATCGCCGCTCACTTACACATTATGAAACAAATGAAAATTATGATACTAGACTAGTTCCTTTCATTAATTTACGTAATCTGATAAATGAAAGGTGACAAATGGTACTTTCTTGTGATTCTAAATTCTGTTTTATCCCATTAGCGCCAAGTATATTATAGCTACTTAAGATGGAAGATATGTTGTTTGTGATATGAAACTGAATTATTAATTTATGATGAATTCTCGAAATTCACTTGCACTTCATTGCACTTTTCCAGTGCACAAATCACAATGATCAGCGGCCTATCTAGCCAGTAGGTACTACTAAGCAGACCTCTTTCTTATAAAAATAAGAGTAATAATAAAAAAATATTTTTCCAATGCGGTTTAAAAAAGAAGGAGTTCTGATCCAGCAATAACAACATTAAAAAGAACCATACAACCGATTTGAGAACCGCCTCCTATTTTCGAAGTCCGATAAAAAGGCTTCTTCAAGCAGTGAAAATAAACGGGCATTAATCGATCACTCACTAACCGATTTCAGGTTTTTATCACTTTGTTCATTCATAAAACTAGCTTTAAAAAGTCATGAACCCACACATTTATAAGCGTCAAACTAAACGGAAATGTGTTACTCACTACCCAGTGCTCAGTACCCCATCCCTCACCCCCGTTGACAAGGAAAATTTTACATTTTTTACTTGTAATCAGGCCATCATAAAGTTTGAATCGGCCTGTACTTTTTTACCGTTCTAGTACAAATTTACAAGTCCTGACCTCGTTTATGGTAGGTGCAGTAAATAATTAATTCGTACTATCGCTATGGGTTATTGATCTAGGCAACGGCAGTTCCGCAAAGTTGTATAATATTAATTAGTGTTAATTTAAATTCAATTCGTTAAAAAATTAGAGTTGAGAGTTAAAAATATACACACGTAATTATGTAATGTAATTTTATGCAAAAAATAGAATACCAACAAAACTTGTTAGGACGATGCGTTTTATGCGTCAATATTCATTGTTATGTCGATGAAAAAACAGTGCAGTACGAAAACCTTTTTATAGACCCAAACAAAAGAATTTGATTGGAATTGATTTATGAATGTATTCAAAGTAAATAAGCATTATGTGCGAAACGGGTATATTAAATTTAAAAACAGATAAGATTTACTTCACCTATGTTTACACCGCACTCTCGTATTAAGTCCCATGTTTGCTCAACTTAAACGTTTGATGCACTAAACTTGTTTCAAGCTTCAGCCTATTAAAACGATATAATCAGAGACATTCATCTCTAATTTATTGTATCTATGTGTTATCTCTGTCAGATAAAGTTAATTAAGTTTTGTGTGTAAATAAAATACCTTGGTCTGATATAAATCTGACTTATCTTATAAGCCCAACTTTAGCTTTATCAAGTAGATAAAGGTCCATTGTATTATACTGTTTAATTTCTATTTAAAACACAACATCTGATAGTGAAATGCCATGGTTCCATCGGGAAAATATTATGTGCAGCATATTTTATAGGGCAGGTACTCATGAAACTGAACAACTTTTATAATAAAGCCAATTCAATAATTCAACCGCGCAATTGACGCCTCAGTTGAACCAGACCTTATTATTGATTAAAAAAAACTTAGGACTTACTTACGACTAACCAACAACACGAACAACAGACAGTCAGACAGTCTTCAGTCTAACCAAGAGGCCAAAAAGGCAATCGCTTCATCAAGAACACTGGTATTGATCTGCATCTGGTTGGGCAGACCCCAACATAGTTGGGAAAAAGCCAAGCAGATGATGATGAATCTTCCGTTGTCGATGAAATGGGAACAGTTCAGTTATTTATATGCGTCAGCAATTTTTTAAAAGCAATTTTTAAAAGGGCCTGGCGGGCTTGTTGGTCTAGTGGTTAGTAGCCCTGACTGCTAAGCCGGAGGTCGTGGGTTCGATTCCCACCCAGGACAAACTTTGTGTGATGAGCATGATTGTTTGTTCTGTGTCTGGGTGTGATTTATCTATAATATGTATGTATTTATAAATTATATAAGTATGTATATCAGTTGTCTGGTTACCATAACACAAGCTCTGCTTAGCTTAGGATCAGATAGCCGTGTGTGAGTTGTCCTAAGATATTTATTTATTTATATGCGTCAGAAATTTCTCAATAGCAATTTTTCAAAAGGCTAAGTAGCTGATGATGAGGACTCACTTAAGCATAAAATGACAATACCTGAACAACTCATTACGAGTATATATTGTTTTAAATCATATTCAAATCCAGTTTTTACCTACAACCGAATATTTTTTTGTGATGACATGAATTTCAAAACATTTTGTCCATTTACTTCTTTACTTTCGTTTGTATCTTTGGAAAGTATAAAAGCAAAGGTAACAATTAAAGCCGCCTTCATCTCAAATCGATGTTATTTAGAATAGCAATAAATCAGTAAGTGTATAGTTATCGTTAACCTTTTCCGAATCGAGTTTTTTTATATGTTTGTTTAAGTATCATTAATAAAAACTATTATACAACACTTCTTAGGAAAGTTGCGAATCCGCGAATTCGCTTATCTTAATTTATTAGTTTAATAATATTGGCGACCCAGATATTTTTATGGTCGGAAATTTTACTCTATACCCAAATACCAATAATTTATATTAGAACTTGTAATTAATAGTGATAATAATACCAGCCTATTACTGTTCCACTGCAGAGCGAAGGCCTCTTTACATACAAAGAAGGCACTAGCATTCGTCAGAACGCTTGCTCAAGGCGGTTTGGCGATTCCAGATTCACTTTCAGATAGATGTTTATGATGTTTCCCTTCTATGATGATGTGTTGTTTGTGATGTTTCGATGTTTTCCTTTACCGATATCAGTAATGTCCAAGGTAAACTTAGGACGCACATCTGAATTGAAAAGTCATATTGGAATTTGAACCCTCCACCTCCTTTAAGAGAGGCAGGTTACCTTAATCATTGGACCATTACGACCTAATTAATAATTCAGTTTTAATTATTACCTAAGCAACTTCAATTATATCTTCAGTTGATATTCTCTTAATCAATCAATTTAGGCATCTACATTCAAATATTTCTTAACCTAGTGTCAATCAAAATAACTAGCGTAGGCTTACAAGCTGTCAACGGCTTTCAACAATGACATGTAGTAGGAACATTATTACTTTCAAAATCGTGTAAAAAAACTAGTTTGATTTCTCTCTAAGGATTGGAATATTATTTTAGACTAGCTTCTGCCCGCGACTTCGTACAAAAGGTTTAATTCACCCGTGTTAAGTAACGTCTTTGGTAACTGCTCCGCTCGCTAGTCGTAGCGTGGTGTATTTTTATAGCCTATAGTATGCTTCATGAATTAGCTATCATATACAGAAAGATTTTCTCCAACCCGACTGATAGTTTTAAACAAACTGCCTCGTTATCCTAGTGGCCCTAAGCGCGACTTCTACGCTAGAGGTCCTTATTTCAATTTCCAGGTCGAGCAAGAGTTAAAGGGTTTTTTTCAGAATTTTTCTCATGAAATTTTCATACGCAGCTCTGAGTTTGGATTTGTGCTCAGTTAATGGCAATAGGCTCACCGTATTACACAGGACCTAAACATACCAGCGGGCTGTGGGTTTACATTGATACAACTCTGCCTAACCCTTCGGGAAATACAAGGGTGACGGTACGTGTGTGTTTATGTTAAAACAAACAAACATCTCTCCAGCAGTAATATATTAGTATATATAGATTATGTTTACTCGAGTTAAAATCACCTGTATGTGATGAGTTAGATAATCTGCTATATGTTATGAGCTAGAACGTTTTATATAACCAAGAGAATATTGTTCTTCCTACACTGTTACGTTTGACACCGGAACATTATTTATGAATATAAGTTTTTACGTAATAGGTACATCACCTACTTCTGCTAAGATAAAACTGTAGATTAGTATATGATTTATAGATTTATTTGCACGGTTGATAGAACGAGTATCTGAATAATTAAAATCGCGAAATTTTTAGCTTACAATCTTCTTCTTTTAGAATGGGTTTAGGTAAATCCTTACCATTGTAATTACTTTATCGTACTTGGCCAAGTCTACAGCGGCATCAGTGGCATTTTTAATATCCTCCAAGGTGCAGGTGTAGTGATACCTTGGGCACTGCAGCAGGTGCATCGTCTTACAATAAAATATGGGTGTACATTGGTACACCTCTACCTAACCCTTCGGTGAACACCGGAGTGATAGCATGTAGGCTATTTTACAATAGACAGGTACTCAATCTTGTTATAAATGTCATCGACATCGTCTATATCTTTTCTTCTTGAAGATTTATCCAATAATTGCATAGACTTTTAGAAGCCGGATTTCTCATAGCAAGTGGCAAGTCACAGGTCAACCTCGTAAATAAGTACCCTTTGACAGACGATTATCTGATTAGAGGTATGATAACACTTTTGGGAACCGAGAATTAACTGCTAATAAATAAACAATAGTGTGAAAATATTCCCATAGTAAATGGCACTTACGGAAAGAATTGCTCGTTGACTTGTGACCCTATGCCATATGTATGGCTTAAATTTTTCTCATATGGCTAAAGTCGTGATAACTCAGTGGTCAAAGCGCCTGTCTCTCATGTATGCGGTTGTGGGTTTGCAACCGGCCACGGGTAAAAACTATGAATGCGTCTTTTTCTATTTCAGATCTACTTTTTTTAATTTGTCTTGGATGCCACTGACGTCTGTGTAGGAAAACATCGAGAGAAAACCTGGACTTATTGTCATAAGTCTGAAATCGCCAATCCGCCTTGAGCAAGCGTGGTGATCAATGTTCGTGCCTTATTTATATGAAAAGAAGTCTTTGTCCTACAGTGGGACAGTAATAGGCTGGTATATAATCTACTAGTGAACTACTCGCTACTAATCTTCGTCAGCGTGGCTTATTTCACCCACGTTAAGTGACGTTTTTGGTTACTGAGCTATTCCCGTGGGTCGTAGCGTGATGTTGTATAGCCCATGACACTCACAAATAACGCGGCTTTCTATGGGTAAAAGAATTTTCATAAATCCAGAGATTACCTACAACCTCATAAACTCACAAACTTTACCTCCTTATAATATTAGTATAGATAAATAAATCATTTTGCGATTGCTATCCAGTAGCAGAGTTATATAGCTCTCAATTTCTAGCCATTTATAATATTATGAATCGCTAAATAAGTTATGTAGACCTTGTAACAAGTTGGTGAATGTTGTTATTGTAAATAGCTCTATTAGTGAAGCTACCTGCGGCGAAGGGGCTATGAATCACTATTTAATTCCTTTACCTTAGATATCCATTCTAAATATACATACTTAACATTACTAGGCACCTACTAGTGAAGTATGGAATTTCTAGCCCGTTCTTCTCCATATAAACTACCTTATGGAAGGGAAAACTAAATTCAATTTTCTATTATTTTATACGACGTTCAAATGTGCCTTTGAATGGTCTAATTTAAATAAATGATTTGACTTTCCGACTGACCTTTCACCTGAAGCAAAGTTTTTTTTACTAATGTTTTCTTTTAATTTCCTACATTAAGTATGTGTAATCTTGTTATACTATGTTTTATCCACGACGTTCAGTTGCTTTTCAAAAAAATACGTTTCTAGAACTTAGATAAAATATCGTCTACCTACAGCATTGTCAGTCAGTCAGTATTATAGTTGCATAATTCTGTACTAGATCTGCCATTATTCCAGCTTTCCCTTAAACACCGTTACTAGGAACATCTAATTTTCATTTTAGTTGACCTAGAAGGCGTCGTGATATTGATTGATCATCATAGTTATTCACAAATAGAAATCTCTGTTGATAAAGATCCGATATCCGGCTTAAGATATACGAAGCGTGAGTAGAACCAAAAATACTTTAATAAATAATTAATATCCATCATCATGTTGTTCGGTTGATAGGTGAAGTAACTCTATCCTTAGGTACGTGAATCCAAGATAGACCAAAGTTTTTAGTTGTGATGTTCGGTCAGTGAAAAATTTTGAAAAATAATCTAACACTTATTATATGTCATTTAAATAGAAAAGAAATAATTCTTTCTTTCTTTTTTAAAAAAATGTTGCCCCACACTAGGAATTTCTCCTGTATCGTGGGTGCGTTTACAAACACATAAACTCACATACAGAAACAGCCAGACCCGGAACAAATATCTGTAGATCATACAAATATTTGAGCCGTACGTGATCGAACCCGCGACACGCAGCGCAGCAGTCGATCAACCACTGCGCCAACCGTGTCGTCAATTTGATGAACAGTTTTTAACAAACAAACTCTTTAGCTTTATAATATTAATAGTACCTACCAATAAATTGTATAACCAGATGTATAAACGTGGACGAGGCGAAAAAAGTCTGTAAGGATCGTAGCAGGTTTCTGCTTACCCCTATGAGAAAAAGGCGTTTCATGTATGCATGTAATATAGATTTTAAACTCTGAGGTTTTAAATTATCTACTTTAAGATTACAGCGATATAGGTACATCAAACAAAGGTGTAGCCTTTTTCTTCACCTGACATAAAATTAATAGTTCATTGACCTCATTATCTCGAAACATATTAAACGTGCCATTTATTGTTACAATTGCACCTTATAAAGTGCGTAGGGAATGTATATGCATCAAGGCTGAGTTCAATCAACATACCATTCACTATTGGTCAATGACCATAAAACATGGTCGAAATGTCAACGAAAGTTACTTAAACATCGTACATTTAAATCATGATTGGTATCTTAACAATGAATTGGCCATGTATCACAGTATCCGGCCGTTAATTTGGAACTATTCGTCTAACAAGACGGATAGTAATTTGTTTAATATTAATATTTATTATTATTATTACAAAACATATATGTAAATGGCAATAGGCTGGCCCCCTATTGCATGGGACCTAAATATACTGACGAACTGTGGGTGTACATTGGTATACCTCTGCGTAACCCTTCGGGAATACAGGCGTGATGGTATACTTTTATATGCTAATGATTATTATTTCTTCGGGTTTAGTTACCTACTAATTAACCAAAGTATGAATAGTCTACGTTTTGTGTGCTATCCGTTTTTACAGAATTCAAACTAGATTTTTATATCCTTAACCCTATAACACATACCATCATGCTTCTATTCCCCGAAGGGTGAAGCGAGGTGTACCAACGTACACCCACCAGTTCGCTGGTATTATTAGGCCCTATGTTCTAAGGGGTGAGTCTATTGCCAACTACACTATAAATCCGCCATAATTATATGTCAGAGATATAAGTTGGCTGACAATTGATAATATAATCAGCCCTAAAACTTATATAATTAAAAACAAAGCATTTAATAATAAGTTTTAATTAACAAATCATATAATTAGGTGATGCCAAATAACCAACTCAAAATTCAATTTATAAAACCCAAAGTTTAAAAATACATCGCATATTTAAAACCTTAGTACAAAAAACTAAAACAACAAAATACCTTACAAAGCCAAGACATTCGCATAGTTTGCTACAACCACGGTGATTAGCTAGCGATGCCTTTAGGGCCCCATCAGGAACAACCAGTTTATATCAATTTACTAAGTCTAATATCTGGCCAATATTAACTGTACAACACAACCGACGGAGCCCTTCACTGTAACTACTCATCAAGAATACTTGGACCTTTCAATAAACTGGGGGCCCTTTAAAGGAATTATAGGTTTTGCAATTTATTCATGTTGCTTATTATTGTTGAAGCATTGTTTATGCAAATGGCTATAAGTGTGGGAAGCGTTTCCAGAGTATAAGTTCTACGGAAATATATCGCAGTGAGACGAAAATACCACAACACAGGCCTATTGTGGGTTCGAGTTCGTCATTTCTGATAGAATTGACTGTTTTCTGAATATGTTTTAGAGCTGTGGTGATTGAACAAATTGCATAAAGAATATTGGCCTACCTGCAAAAGTAAGTATTCGATTTTCGAATTGGAAATGTGATTATCCTATTGCATTTTGGTTAAATTTTATTCGACAAGCACAATTCTTTGCTATTGTTTCACTATTATTTGCCACAGTGGAAACCACCAATTCAACCATCAAATCACAATTTGATGGTTGAATTAAGCTCTATTTTTTAACAATTTTATATAATTACCCAAAGTAGCAAATAAATGAATTTGAAAAATGAGTATCACGCATTGCTAATTATGTATAAAGCTTTTAAATACCTATATGAGCTATTCTAAATTTAAATTGGTCGATATGACATGTCATACTCTACTTTTTCTATACGCTCTAAATTCTAAGCCACAATGTGTTTTACATATAGAGCTTTGTTCACTGCTTTCAACTGTAATGAATGTCTTACTACTTAGATTTGTATAATTGAACATAATTTATTTCAATTTTGTAAATGTGAGTACCATGCAGGCATATTATATTGGTCAAGTTACTAAATAGGTGTTGGACACTGAGCATGGCGGTGGAGAGCGTTGACATGCTCGCTTTAATGTCTCGCTGATGGTGGCGCGTGCATTGGATCGTTCGGTTCCCTTCAAGATGGTTGAGCTAAATGGTGCTGATGCACGCGTCATGCTCGTGAACGGGTGCTGTCAGTTGGGATTGGTCACCTCTTAACTGCCATGGCTTTCATCTTTATTATAATTTTGTAACTTTTTATACATTCACCTTCATTGTTTTCACATATAGAAGCAACAAGAATATTGTAACCAAGATTTTGTAAAAACCAAATTGAAAGAAAAGAGTGTCCATGGAGTTTCTTGCTCGTTCTTCTCCATAGAGACCTACGTATTGGAACGAGCAACTAGCTTCAATTCTAAACTGTAACTTCTTGACATTCAAAAGTGCCTGTAAATGGTCTAATTGAAATAAATGTTTTGATTTGATTTGATTTGATTACCACCATCATCACGCCTGTATTCCCCGAAGGGTTAGGCAGAGGTGCACCAATGTACACCCACAGTTCGCCGGTATATTTAGGTCCCATGTAATAGGGGGCGAGCCTATTGCCATTAACCGGGCACAAATCCAAACTCCGAGCTGCTACTGAGAATTTCATAGAAAAACCCAAATAACACTTTTTGCTCGACCTGGGAATCGAACCCGGGACCCCTTGCACAGCAGTCGCACTTGCGACCACGAGACCAACGGGGCAGTTACTCTTACTAAAATAAAAATACTTTTTTTCTAAAAATACTTTACATGCTGGTAATTTAGTAAGTATTTGCATGTTATTAGTAGTCAGGAGAAATGGCTCTCACCAATTTCCCATGATTAGCTTTTATAGCACCATCCTCTCGAGAGTGTGTGAGTCCATTCTTTTTGAAGACAATCTACCTCTAAGATAAAGATTTTATGATAAAAAAATATACAACAGCTTAGTTTAGCCAACACGAACTAACCCAAACCTCCTGAATGATTTATTAAAATGCAAATAAATATGTGTGTGTTTACACACTTTATGAATAGGTAAAATAGCCTATAAAATTAAACTAAAACAAAATGGCATCAAAAAATAAATAAATGACCTTAAACTAATGAATTAAATATGCCAAATGTGTTACATATTATATCCAGCAACAACGGTAAAATGCTCATCCCATGCTTAGAAATAAAATTAATCAGCGTCAAATATCGAAAATCATTACAATTACTTCGACAAATGAAACAAATTTGACGTGTTGACACACCTATATCTGAAACTACGATCTCAACCAATTTACCGTTCCGTGATCATCGCCGGGAAATAATATTCTATCTGTCTATAAACATTTTTTTTTCAAGTATTTATGGAGTTTTTTGCCCTTTCTTCTCCATACGAAACTACCTTTTGGAATGGACAACAGCTGCACGCAGGAAGATTTAATGACTGCCACCGACCACGCAGTCAAAGTGGCCAATTCTGGGTTCGCAATAATATAAGACCTCTACTATAGTTTGTCATCGAAACGCTAAGAAGAAGAATGGGCAACTAAATTCAACATTATTAATTTTTTCTCATGTAATTGACGTTGAAAAGTGCCGTAATAGTCTAATTGAAACAAACGATTTGACTTGACATTTGGCAAGGTCGTCATATAAGCTTATCCTTTATCCAATCACTTTACAACCAACAATTAAGTAAGTAAGAAATTACGAAAACACAACATATCCCACACAATGCGAGGGAATATGATACCAAAACAGCATTCTGTGCAGGTGACTGGTGAGTAAATGTCTTGCTAACTATGGGAAAACACGTGGCCTGTGCGCTGTTTGCAGATGAGACACCGTCTTGATCTGCTTTTACTGATCGTCAGCTACCTGGTCAGTGTGTCGGAATTGTTTGAAACTAGCTTCTGCCCGCGACTTTGTTCACGTAGAAGTCACGTTTAGGCATGGCCAGTAACAAAAGTCTATAACTATTGTTAATTTTACATAATTATCATGTTAAATTGATTATAGGTACTTTTCAGTATTTTAGACAATAGCTTAGGGTTCATTTTATCTTGGTTTGTCATCTATTACGTACTTATTTCGTATAATATTGTTCTCAATTATTCGGCTTCAAAATTCTGGACGGTTAGCTACAAAAGTCGTAAAACACACGACTTTTGTAGCTGACCATACCACAAAACATATAGGCTATGCATCTGGTAAAGATTGCCTACGACATTAAGTCCGCCTCTGCACTTTTTTGTTTGCATAAATTTTAAATAAATAAATAAATAGTCTATGAGGTTCGGCAATGGTGTGGCTTTCTACCAGAGAATGTTTTGTTGTAATGGGATCTGCAGTGCGATTCTCTAACATATTTCAACGCTGCGCTCTACGTCGAGCTCGTCGACGACACTACTGTCAAATCAACTTTACGCACAACGCATACAGTTGATTTTACCGAAGTTTCGTCGACCAGCTCGACGTCGAACGCAGCGCTGAAATATGTTAGAGAATCGCACGGCTGTACTCCCAAAGATTACCTGTTACAAACAAACGAACTCTTCCTATTTATAAATGTTAGTGAAGACAGTAAAGATTAAAGAAAATTATATGAAATGAATACTTAGTTGTCTATTTGTTTGTAAACTATTTTTATTAACATCACTAACACCAAACTGGAATAGTAAAGCCCTGTTTCTGGAACGAAAATCAACAGAAAAATTATCTAAAAATAATATCAAGCACGTGTCTACTGTGATTGGTCGTCTGATTTATAAACAGCCAATCGGATCAATTGACATATTTTTTAAATTGTAAATTTTCATTACAAAAAATAGTGATTAGGCTTGCATTATAGCCAGTGTTGCGAATTTGTTCGAAAAAGTTACCGCGTCTCTGGAACGTAAAGGGCATTAGGAGGAACACGGATGGGTTTTAGTCAGTAAGAATCTGACACTCCCTTTCACTTTGCCCAGAGCAGAAGAAGTCATTTGATGATTTCCTAACCTTAAAAAAAAGGCTTGCATTATAGAAAGTTACTCAGCCAATAAATCTTGTCTCTATCTAGATTTTATATAATCATCATTATCGCTAATCATCAATCAATCCATTCATTCAGCCTTTTTAGGAATACTAGAAACTCTAATCTATCTTTTATGCAAAAGACTGCCAAAGTTAAACACTATACCTACTTTGTCAATTATTTGTTTCTATTATCTGCTTCAAATTACTTACTTTCTATCAATTTAAACTAATAAATGATGTCCAGACTAAACAATCAAAGTGAAATAAAAAGATGTTCATTCAAAGAGCTAACTATTTCTGACAATAGCCTCGGGTATTAATGACTTTCACTGACATATGAGAAAAGTAGTACTGGAGCTCTTTGTGAAGGAGCTCGTCAGGGGAAGTAATACCACTATATACCTACTCTGCCGCAAAGAAGTGTTGCTGTGTTGCGGTTTGAAGGGTATAATGGACGTGAAATTACAGGCACAAGAGACATTTCATTTGTGTCTGGGATGACAACATATTTGCAAGGCCCAGAGGCCTTGATTTGGCTCTGTCTCTAGATATCCGCAATACCAGAGTATTGCAGATGTCTAGAGACATCTTGCTTGCCAACCAAAGACAAAATAAA
The DNA here is from genome assembly GCA_932526535.1 of Caradrina clavipalpis. Taxonomy (NCBI): domain Eukaryota; kingdom Metazoa; phylum Arthropoda; class Insecta; order Lepidoptera; family Noctuidae; genus Caradrina; species Caradrina clavipalpis. The sequence continues at coordinate 8,666,310 of OW052103.1, forward strand.
ATTATACTCGCGCCTCGTCCTCGAGATTAGTAATTAACACATGTAGTTACGCATAGTTCTCACCACTCATGCACTAAGTTGAGAATAAATTTTATATTCTAGTTTTTTTTTTTTTTTTTTGTGGGTACTTTGTTGCGGGTACTTTGTCTAGCTCCGCTTTCCTATGATTGTAGCCAGTCATTCGCATTTTAGTGCTCAACCACTCAACATCTGTTTAGCGTCTTCACACTGCACGGCTACAAAATGCCGAAACGTAGGAATTCTAGAACATTTGAAGAAGATATTAACCGTTATAAAAATAAAATTAGGAAGTTGGAACGAAAAGTTCGCGAACGACAAAATATTAGTGCTTCGGAAAGTGTATCAGACCTTGAGGAATCTGTTATTTTACACGACGAGAATATTGGAGCAGGTATGTACATGTCCTTACATTTATTATTTAAAGTGATAACTATTTCCTCGTTCGTTTACGTATCTACGTACTGAATTTATTTAAAATGCAATCGAAACCGTCACTGGGATTGTTTCAACGCATTGAAATATGGTTGGCGTTCCTTCCGCTGGGGATTGTAACCTAACCTAATGTATGAATATGCCTAATTTTCAAACCATAAAAGTTTTGAATTTAACGGCAGTTGGCCATGGAGTTTTTAAGGCCGTGTTTCAAGTGGTTGTCTGTTGCAAGTTATTTAACTTACGGATTAAAATTATCATATTTATGATAATTTTCAGACACTCCTACACTGCGACCAGATGATTGGTTATTGGACTGGCCTGAGGATGAAACGCTTCAGAGCTCGAATAAAACCTGTGAACCTAAGCCAGGCCCTAGTACCGCCATAGATGTGCCCCTTGAAGAGACTTTACCTCGTGATACCAACATTCCTGACCTGGATACAGAAATTTTAGAAATCTTAGGCGATGATCCTACCAATTCTGACAAGTACGGGCCAGAAATACACAACGAACTTGTAAATCGTTTATTACATATTGCTTTAAACGGTCTAAATAAGGAAACTCGAAAAACTTTGATCTCAAAGTATTTGTTACCAAAAAACGGTGTCCAACTTGACGCTCCTAAACTAAACCCGGAAATTAAGGCGGCACTTACTGATAGCGCAATTAAGCGCGATAAGGGCATAGAAAACAAACAAAAACAAATGTCTTGTGCAATAGCTTGTCTAGCAGATATTACAAATTCTCAATTAAACTCAAAAAATTTAAACAATGATGTGTTACAGAAATTAATGGACACAAGCAAAATCTTATGTGATTTACAACATGCAGATTCTATCACACGTAGAAATTTCATTATGTTTGCCCTCAAAAATGATTTAAAGGAGCATCTTAAAGCCACCAAGATCGACACATTTCTGTTCGGCAAAAATTTAGCTGAAACCTTGAGATCAGCAAAGGCAGTGAACAAATCAGGCATCGAATTGAAAGCCGAATCCAACAGCAAGACTGTAAATACTTATTATAAAGGACCGGCATCGAGAGCTTTAAACCGCAGGGCTCCCCCCCAGGCGCGCAGGCCGCCTGCGGGGTCGGCGCCGCCAGCACCGAGGAGCCGCGAGCCTGCCACGTCGCGCGCTCAGTTTCCCCCGCTGCAGACGCACGTGCACTCATCGAAGACGTCATCGCGGGGCCATCAGACGACGTATCCCCGTCGCCGCTACTAGATACAGTTAAGTACGCAGGCCGCTTATCTAAATTCTATCAAAACTGGACTGTAATTACGAAGGATCGTACTATACTGTCTTGGATACAAGGTTATAAAATACCATTCACATCACCCGTTGTACAACACACACTCCCTGCTAAATCAACTTACTCGGCTAATGAAAGACCGCATTATTTAGAAGCTATCAATAACCTGCTCAAAATAGGAGCCATATCAGAATGCCTTCCATGCAAAGATCAATTTATTTCAAGTATTTTTCTGGTTCCAAAACCAAATGGTAAAAAGCGCTTTATTTTAAATCTAAAAAATCTTAATAAATTCATTCAAACGGATCACTTTAAACTAGAGGATTTAAGAACAGCATTAAAAATTGTAACGTATAATTGTCAAATGGCGTCAATTGATCTTAAAGATGCGTATTTTTTAATTAAAATACATAAAGGCTATCGTAAATTTCTGAGATTCTTTTTTGAGGGTAAATTATTCGAATTTAATGTCTTGCCATTTGGGTTAAGTACAGCCCCATATGTCTTCACAAAAATATGTAAGCCAATAACTAAAGTATTGCGCTTTGCTGGTTTTTTGTCCACTGTTTATTTAGATGACTGGTTTTTGGTTGGATATTCCCGTCTGGAATGTTTAACTAATATAGATCTAACTAAAAGATTATTAATTTCACTTGGTTTCATTATTAATAAAGAAAAAAGCGTATTTTTGCCTTCGACCAAATGCAAATTCCTAGGTATGATTATAGACTCGCACAAGTTTCAGGTTAATTTGCCAATAGATAAAAGGTTACGAATTAAAACACAACTTGAAATATTTTCAAAACTAAAGCGTTGTAAAATTAGATCGTTTGCTCAGCTATTAGGCTTATTAGTTTCTTCTTGCCCAGCCATAGAATACGGATGGCTGCACACTAAAGAAATGGAGAGATGTAAATATCTCAACCTAAAAAGCCATGATGACTACAACAAAATTATGAATTTACCTGAATCACTTCAAATCGACTTCCAATGGTGGCTAAATAAAATAGAACATTCAGTCCACCGAATAAGAATTGATGTTTACCACGTTGAGATATTTTCTGACGCCTCAACAACGGGGTGGGGGGCCGCCTGTGAAGGAAAGTCTGCAAGCGGGCAGTGGTCAAATTCTGAACGAAAACAACACATAAATTATTTAGAGCTGCTTGCCGCATTTATTGCTTTAAAAGTTTTTGCTACAAGCTTTTTTAATTGCCAAATATTACTACGTGTTGACAATTCTACAGCAGTTGCGTATATAAATAAAATGGGGGGTATACAATACCCCCACCTCACAAAAATAACTCGTGACATTTGGAACTGGTGCGAAAGCAAAAAGATCTTCGTTTATGCCTCGTACATTAAATCTAATGATAATAAAATTGCAGATTATGAATCACGAAGAACGCACCCGGACATAGAATGGGAACTGTCCGATTGGGCCTTTGACAGTCTCACGCGCACTTTCGGTCATCCAAAAATCGATTTGTTCGCAAGTCGCATCAATAACAAATGTGCTACATACATATCCTGGCACCGAGACCCAGACGCATTCGCGATAGACTCTTTTACAGTTTCATGGTCAAATTATGATTTTTATGCATTCCCGCCATTTTCTGTTATACTTAAAACTCTTAGAAAAATAATAACAGACAAGGCACGGGGTATCGTAGTCGTACCTTTTTGGCCAACACAGACATGGTACCCCGTGTTTAGATCCCTTCTTATTTCGGAAACTTTAACATTTCCACCTAAAAGCCACCCCATTTTGTCTCATTCCAGCTCAAGCAGGATTCACGACTCGATTACCCTGGTGGCAGGCATATTATCCGGGACGCATTTTCAAGAAGGAAATTACCGGAATCATCCTTAGACATAATGTTAGCATCTTTAGCACCCAACTCCATAAAGCAATATGACGTTTACTTAAAGAAATGGTGGAACTTCTGCAAAAATAATTCGGTGAATGTTTATGATGCGTCTGTACCCACGATAATTAATTTTTTAACCCAACTCTTTAATGACGGTTGCCAATACAGTACACTCAATTCGTGCAGATCCGCTCTTTCGCTGGTGTTGAGCCCAGTAATAGTCAGCGACGATAGTGTAAAAAGATTCCTCAAAGGAGTTTTTCGACTAAAACCACCAAGACCCAAATATAATGTTACCTGGGACACCAATCTAGTTTTAGATGTGTTAAGTTCGTGGCACCCTAATGAGGAATTAACCTTCGCTAATCTCACAAATAAAACCGTAACATTACTGGCCCTCTCCACAGCACACAGAGTCCAAACCCTATCAAAGATAAAAGTTAGTAACGTTCAAAAGCTTTCTCAGCGTATTACAATTAAAATCCCCGATATGCTAAAAACTTCTAGACCGGGATTCCAACAACCGGTTATTAATTTACCCTATTTTGTAGAAAAACCAGCGATTTGCCCAGCCACTGCATTATTATCTTATATAGAACGCACGTCACTATTAAGAACATGTGATGAATTATTCGTTGCAATTAGGAAACCTCACAAACCAGTAGGAACACAAACGTTGAGCCGCTGGATAAAGCAAACACTCAGTGAGTGTGGGGTCGACACGAGCGTGTTCAGTGCGCACAGCACGAGACACGCAGCATCGTCGCGCGCGCACTCACTGGGTGTCAACCTTGACACTATCCGTAAAACAGCAGGATGGAGTAGAAATTCTACAACATTTGCAAAATTTTATCAAAGATTCATTATTGATGACGATTATACTACCTTAGCAGAGTCAATATTAACCAGTAATCATGATTAATCGATTATGTACAGTAAGAGATTCACACAAAACACGTTCTTCTACTTACATTGATAATTATGTTATTATACTTACATGATTGTGTACAACTAGCTGTGATAGCTATTATAATAATAATTATTCCTTAGTTAGTTACATTATTTTATGATTTATTTAAAATTTAAAGGAATTTTCCAATAATTGTTAAATGAAGAAGTACAAAGTTGTTCTCTCTGTTTATTGATTGAACCAAAATAAATAATAATTAAAATATTTAGATTTATTTGCAAATTCATTGATGATATTCCCAATACTCTCAAAGTCTACATGTGTTAATTACTAATCTCGAGGACGAGGCGCGAGTATAATTAATGATTAAACGAACTTACCTGTACGTGAAGTTCTATCATAATTATACTCGCGCCGAGTCCGAAGAGATTAGTAATCCCACCCTCCCAGTGCTGTACACACCCCTAATCTTTAGTGCCCTGGAAATACATCAATGAACCTCAGGGCCCTCAGGATCGCTTACTCTAAACTAAATGACTGGCTACAATCATAGGAAAGCGGAGCTAGACAAAGTACCCGCAACAAAGTACCCACAAAAAAAAAAAAAAAAAACTAGAATATAAAATTTATTCTCAACTTAGTGCATGAGTGGTGAGAACTATGCGTAACTACATGTGTTAATTACTAATCTCTTCGGACTCGGCGCGAGTATAATTATGATAGAACTTCACGTACAGGTAAGTTCGTTTAATCATTAAATATACAAAAAACATATGGCCGAACGAGTGAATACGGAAGGCAAAACTAACTAAGCACAGTGATCAATAAAATGATAAATCTGTACGTTTACCCAATTAATTTACATACATACTAAAATCCAGTAGAATTCGATAACCATTATACGTTTCATATGTTAAAACTCCGTCTGTTAACGGATTAAAATTTCGAATAATGTAGATAAAATGTTAAAATCGGAACTACTTTCGCAAATATGTAGGTAGACGTTTTAGTTTACGTTCGGAGTAGCATTATTTTAACAAACTTTTTTTTCTATTGATAACTTGAACGCCGAAATGGATAGGAGGTACTCATTAATATTATTTTTTATTGATAAAAGTCACTTAAACCCACTTACATAGTTTTATAGGCATTGATATTTATATCATTAACTAGATATCAGAAATAGTTATTGATGTCCTTTTTTATATAACTGTTTTTAAAAGCTATCTATTTAAACGTCTGTTCCACGTTATAATAGATGAAAAAGAGTAAAAACGCCGATACAAAACAAAGCAGTGGGACTTATTATATAGTGTTAAAATGCCATTATTCTTCTAGAACTAGAGAGACGTCGCTATACATGACGTATTGCACTATCCCTTTTCCGCAACGAAATAATAATTACATTTACACGTCTTCACATGGCCAAAGAGCCTAACACAGTGCACTTGGGAGAGAGCGAGAGCCCTTCAGATTGGAAGGGTAATCAATAATAGCTAGAGTTCGCCCAAGTGTCGAAATTGGACCGTAATTCATTGTTTTATAGATTTAAAACTGCCCCGTTGGTCTCGTGGTCGCAAGTGCGACTGCTGTGCAAGGGGTCCCGGGTTCGATTCCCAGGTCGAGCGAAAAGTGTTATTGGGTTTTTCTATGAAATTCTCAGTAGCAGCTCGGAGTTTGGATTTGTGCCCGGTTAATGGCAATAGGCTCGCCCCCTATTACATGGGACCTAAATATACCGGCGAACTGTGGGTGTACATTGGTACACCTCTGCCTAACCCTTCGAGGAAAACAGGCGTGATGGTATATATTAATTACGGTTCTACACTTCTTTTTCATAAAAACTTTATTGCTTTAAAATTTTATAATGTTGGTCAAATTTAAGTATTTTTTTATAACGCTGTTTTATTTATTAAATTAATAATAAATAAAATAGCGTGGACAATATAAATATCTATGTAAAAATCATCATCAGGTAATCATTTTACTTTTTAACTTTATTCAAACTTTATTACAAGGTTTTTTTTTCTGATTTCTTTATCTATTGGTACAACGTCTAAACAAGCAAAGTCTAGTCAAGAACAAAATAAATAGTGTTTCTTAGTCTTTACGATCATAGTGGGTCATGCTCGCCTATTCCCCTTCTAATAAATAATAATGTATTGCGCATACCTTTTACATATAATTTAGATTTACAAGGGACTTTTTTAGTTATCCCCACTGAGGCGTTTCCATATTCCACGTTCATTTCTGCATGACTACGTGTTCTAATCAATTTGCAAATATTAAAAAAAAAAAAACATTAAAAAGGTTGAACGGAATCGGGAAGTAGTTTTTATTCATAATTGTATATTAAACGTTTTTCAATTTTCATTCCAGGGAGGTAATTCAATTAACTTTTAGAAACGTTCCCAATTTAATCTCATTCTTAATCTGTTAGAAATGCCTTTAATTTACCTACATTATACTAATTGATTATCGTTGAGATGAAATCGCGGTTAGAATTTTAAAATTCTTAGGCCTATAAAAATGAAACAGAACTTGTTTGAAATTATCTGCCAAGTAATTTATTCGGAGTTTATTCATAGGTGATGGAGCAGGCCCTAAGCGTTCCAAATCACAATAATATTATAAAGGCGAAAGTTTGTCTGTTTGTCTCTTCTTTACGCTCAAACGGTTGGACGGATCAGGATGAAATTTAGCACAGCGATAGATTGCAGTGTGGAATAACACATAGGATACTTTTTATCCCAAAAAAATATACGGTTTCCGTGGGATGATGTATAAAAGCGAGCAGAAGCTAGTTTATAAATAAGCCACATACAAACTGAAGGTAAATTCTAATAATTATAAACATTATTTAAAATACATAATTATTGGAATTCCATTGACAGCAATTTCTATGAACAAAGAATGAAAACAACAAACACTCCATTTAAATGGAAATAATTTGACAGTAATCTTTTCCATTAATAAAATAAAACAATTACATATCTTAATTATAAAGAAACAAATGATGGCGGTGAAACTTATTGAATTATAATAATACAAGGCGTTGATTTGCATTCTCGTCAAATTCAAGGAGTTAACTATGCTCGTGATTCTTAACACGAATCAATAATAAAATAAATTGGTTTTAAAATTTATATTTTTTGACGTGATTTTGTAATTCGAACTAGCCATCTCGCCAGAGGGTTTAGGCGCTATGCACGCATTGATATAGCCGCGCGACAACTCTGCCTACCGCATACGCAACTGGGCGATTCTGATGTTTGCAAGAGGAGTATTCTGGAATACTTCTATTTGATAGTTGCAACTAAAAAAACAAGTATTTATTAGATATTGACCAGGTATCGAAATTATATTTGATTACTTCTTTTTTTTATGACAAGCTTCTAAAATTTAACGAGGATGCAAATCAACCCCTTGTATAACTGCTATCCGTGGATTTGCGCGTGTTTTTTTTTAACACGTGTTAAGTTATTACGTCTATGGTTACTGCTCCGCTCCCGTGAGTCTATAGCCTTATACTATTGCTCATGAGTCTGAATTTCATATAGAAAAAGATTTTTCCTGGTAGCTACAGAGATAAGTGTGTTTAAACTAACAAAAAGAAACTCTCCAGCACTCTCCTCTCTTATATTAGCATAGATTATATCGTGTTTACCTCAGTTAAGGAAGAAAAGTACTGTACTTACAATTAAAAACTAACATTATTATATTATCAACAGTAATTGACACTTTACAATTAGTACTATTGTCTTTCGGGTAATTGACGAATTAACAAAGAACACAGTCATTTGTTTGTTAGCAAATAATAATTATATAATATTATGGCTATAACTTGCTTCCTTGTAAGGTTTTTTATTTTATTTTTAAGTTTTTTTAATTTTTTGATAGGATAAGTGGAAGGGATAACCGGCGTGCTTGTAGGACCATGAACAAGGCGACAGGAGTATGCAAGGATCGTAGCAGGTGGCGTTCTGTGGTTTCTGCCTACCCCCATGGGAAAAAAGCGTGAGTTTATGTATGTATGTATTTTTAGGTTTTGTTGGCGCACTACAGGCCGAAAGCATCCCTTTCCTTATAGTCCCTATCCTTTATAGTCAGTTCTATTTTATGCTATTGTGGATCAATCCTGCTTGCTAGTGTCTAGCTATAAAATTCTCAAAAACCATAAATTTTATTATAATTTATCTTTGTTAAATTATGCGGAGCTTTTAAGTGTAAGGCTAGCCGCACACACGCAATAATATTGACAATAAAGTACGTATTGTCAATAATATTGTGTATGTGCGGCCTGTATTGCGGTATTTTTCTATAGATCTTGAAATTCTGACAATATTGGATTGTCAATATTATTGTGTGTGTGCGGCTAGCCTAAGCTGTCACTAAAAAAGTTTTCTTATAACTCATTCAAATATTATGTTAATTGCACATATCGTCGCGGTGCAGTGAAACCCTCGCGCTTGCAATAAGCGTAATTTTAAAGGAGAAGAAAAACTACCTGGTGAAAAATAAAATGTATGAAGTGTAAAAAATGTAAGTTTTTCTGTTTCATTACGATTAATAGTACAATAATAGTAATAAACCAGAAAAACGTACATTTACAAACTATACTTACAACAAAGTTATACTGTTTTTTTCTTCTCCTGTTAAATTACGCTTATTGCAAGCACGTGATTTTCACTGCACGGCGACGATATAGTTATGTAGACAAAACACAAGAAACCCCCGTGCGTTTACCGTTATGTAGGCAGAATCACTTGACCAATAAAACAATTAAAAAAACCTATTATGTAAACTACTGTTGCATGTCTGCATATTACTAAGTTGCGGCCTGATGCAAAGGTTATAGAAGCAGGGCCGTATTGACCATGTTGGGGACCATGAGTAATGTACGCGGCCTCCTACCCATTAAGAATTCCATAAAAAACAAATTACTACCATAACGCCATATTGTTGTAATTATGATGGTTCTTTTTTTGCTACTTTATGAAGGTATGCCATCGACCTATTCAATGAAACGAATAATAAGACATGATATGTGTATTTTTCTAATCGTCTTTTTCATTGAAACAAATCATACAAATCTTTTTTATTTTTCACTTTTATTATTTTATTTTTATTAATACTTTCAATTTTTTTTCTCGGTCTCTGGGCCCTTTTGTTTATGCGGGGCCCCTAAGCAATTGCCTCCAATGCCTAATGGATAATCCGGCCCTGTACTTATAGAAGTATAAATACATCAGTGCTAGTTAACTTTTAAAACACTCTCTCACGCGACGTTATGTTTTAGCGATATGAACTTTTGAACCTGATACTGTGGAGAAACAACTAAGTTACAAACAACATTAGTATAAATAAAAGAGGTAGAACCCTATTAGAACTGTCAAATTAAATTTTATATGCCAGGGTTTAAATGTCATCTCAGAAGGCCCAAGTAAAGGTAACGTAGATTCGTTCGATTTTCTAATAGAAAATACCTGTTTGGCACATATTAATTACTTAATTTGAAAGCTTTATTCATGTCAATGGGTGATACTGATGGTGGGTGGTCGAAAATTAAACCGTCGTATATCATGAAGCTAAATTTTTCTCGGATAGTCGTATATCCATTTCGAAAGTTGAGCTTTCGTCAACACGCGCTCGTTTACATAGGCCCTTAGTGTAACTCTATCTTATACGTATATAGTTACAAACTAATTTCCTTAAACTCCACAATATTCTTTCCTCTATTTCTTTTTATAAGTTAGCAAGAGACAAAATATTAAAATTAAATCTAAGTTGAACTGGCTCAATATCTTGCGTCTGTGGCAAAGGTGTAAGAGGCTGCGGTTTTTCTAACCAGACGATGGCCTGCTTGCTGGAGGGCCCAAGTTGTCTCTACATTCAAAACGCTAATGATGCCGCGATAAACGTGCCCAACTGGTGAACAAGAATACAAACAAAAGAAAAAAGAAAAGGGGATCTACGTAAACCAACGATCGATCTAAATGGTTTAGTTTTACGAATTTACATTATGTTTCGCGTGCTGTGTTTAGACCTTTAAATTAGCCAGTATAAACACAGCCAAGTGATACGATCAAGATTACCATCACCAAATTACTTTCATCCCATTAAAAACAAGGCAGGCTATGGCCTACTTACACCAAAAAGTACCAAAATGTAAGATTAATGTGTTATATATCCATCCACCGTGAGAATGATAACAATCACTAAATTGTTTTAACTATTTACTATGGTTATTTGCGACAAACAATTGACCTACTGGTTTAATTGACCCTTTGTTCAGATTTAAACTCCTGACCGCCATTCGACACGTCTTTTAACATTGTTCACACACTCGAATTTAAACGATTATTTCGGTAATTTTTGTGGTGAGGAACTGAATATAAAATTAGTGCGTAAAAGCTGCAACCGAACATGTAATGTAATTGATGGTGTTGCAACACGATTAATTGATGTTAAGAAAGTATACAGGTGTTGCATGGTGACTCCAAATTTGAAAAGCTTCATAACTTGACGTTTTTTTGCTTTGTTTACTAATTTTAGTAGAAAATTACAGCCTACTAAGTACCTACTTAAATTCTCTTGTATTATCTAGACTCTTGCGCGATTTGTTCGAAAAAGCCACAGTGTCCCTGGAACGTAAAGGGCATTAGGAGGAACACGGGTATTCCGGTCCGCCCTGAGCGGAAGAACTCATTTGTTGATTTCCCATCCTTAAACCAACAGCAAAATATCTAGGCTCCCATGTACTCCAAATTCACATATAGCAATTCACGTTTCACATAAAACTTTTACACACCGTATTAATTACTCCATTTAGAAACGATAATATGGGAACTTTAGAAGAATCAATTTAATAGCACTAATTAGCAATGAAAGTAAAACAACAACTCAATCTAGTCCCATGGCACTAAATCTGAAAACAAGCAACTATGTGGTACACAATCAAGCAGGTCACATGTAAATGAGCTGAGAATTAACTTAGTTTATCTTACAATGTGACTCTAAGACAGAGCACATACCAGCTATAAAAAATGTTTGCTAGTAGTAGAAAAAATCGCTTCATTTTGTCATTGTTGAATATTTTTAGAGTGTGTATTATTTTATATATAACTAGCTGTTGCCCGCGACTTCGTTCGCGTGGCTTATTTCACCCTATAGGATACGTCTCGGGTTACCGCTCCCGTGTGTCATAGCGAGATGTAAAATACCCTATAACACTTACATATAACGTATTTCCTATGGGTAAAATATTTTTTAAAATCGATTCAGTAGATCCAGAGATTACCCCCTTGTGCCCCGCGGTATCACCCGCGTTACGTTAGGATTTTGGTTATTTTTCCGTTCCCGTGGCTCAAAGCGCGATTTTATGTAGCCTATAATCTGTTATTCTGAGGCATCTGAGGTAAAAGCTACGGAATGTCACGCAAAGTCATTATTTTGCTGCGAAGTTATTTTAAAACTGTGATATCTCCTAAGATATTTATTGAAATTAAATGATGTAAAGGGCAATTTTGTTCAAAATTAAACACTTGTGATGAATAAAGTATTTATGTTGATAAGGATTAATACTATGTTCATAAAAACACCTTCGCAAATAATGCATTATTTTAAAACAAATTGTCTGCCCATAAAAATGGCTATACTGAGTCAACCTTTAAAGTTAGGCATGTACTACCGCGGACTTTTTTTTAGAATATTTTAAGAGGAACAATTCTCTGATACATTATTTTTGCGTAACTTTAACCGTTTTCGCAGCGCACGCAACAAAAGCCCTAAAAAAGAATATTTTTTCCCCGTTTTTGCCACATTTTTCATTGATGCTCCGCTCCAATTGGTCGTAGCGTGATGTTATATAGCCTATAGCACTCACGAATAATGTAGCTTTCTAACAGTGAAACAATTTTTAAAATTGGTTCATTACTTCCAGAGATTACCCCCTACATACAAACTTACAAACTTACAAACTTACAAACTTACAAACTTACAAACAAATGTTACCTCTTTATAATATTAGTATAGATGTGTGTGTTTAAAATTTTCGTTAAAATCTGTCATCATATTGTTTTTTTTTTTTAATAACTATCTTGGTCGGCTTTCATGAGAATTGGCAAGACGTAGCACAAAGTCGCGATAGATGGAACAAATGGAGAGAGGCTTGTTCCCAGTCTTGGCCGCCAGGCCAGGGCTTGGGCCAGTACGGGAAATGATAATTACGATATTTTGCTTATAGACAGACTTCGAAAATCCTTTAGACGTTTTTTTCGACCGGACGACGGGTCGTCATTTTCACATATGTCTTACATATGTGTATTCTCAGTAGCAGCTCGGAGTTGGGATTTGTGCCCGGTTAATAGCAATAGGCTCGCCCCTATTACATGGGACGTGAACATACCTGCGAACTGTGGGTGTACATTGGTACACCTCTGCCTAACCCTTCGGGGAATACAGTTGTTACACATGAATTTGACGGTGTTCGGTGCGTATAGATATACTTCCATTGTTACCTAAACAACACCACAAGTACCGTCAAACCAAAGTCCGTTATGCAGAGAAGAAAAAAATGAACGGCCTACAAGCTTAGACTAACATTTTCCTTAAAATTAAAGGTAGAAACAAAAAAGGCGTGTGAGATCAGTTCGCGTGTCTGTTGAACTCTGCCATACATTGTTCACAGTAACCGTCACTTTTACATGGCATTGTTGCCGTCAATTATTACGTTGACTTGAAACGAGAAACTTCATGTTTTAAAAATTATTATCACAAAACATTTTGTGCTTACATCGTTTTGGTAAAAAATCAGAACAATTATAAAGCTATTGTTAATTGTTGTCGGAAAACAGCAGTTAATTTTTTTGTGAAAATTGTTTTGTTGCATTGTGTTGGACACAAATATACACACCACCCCTTTTTTTTAAAGATGGGACATCATCAAATCAATCTATAATGATTTCATCACAAAAAAAAAACACAAAAGGGAGGAACAGTATATGGTTCTCTTAAAACAGGATTATTTTAATATTACCTTGCCTTGCTCACTGTTGAATTTTAAACGCTCAGCTCAGCGCCAATAGTTGAAAATCCAACAACTGAAATCACAAAGTAATATCAAGGTACTGTCTCCAAGGTGTTTATTACCGTCGTGGTAAAAAATCGGTTAAGCAGGTTAATAACTTCCTAAATAAACTAGAATCTTGTCATTATCTTGTTTGATAACGTATATATCTTTCTCATCTCGGTTTTTTTATGATACAGCAGTTAAACGTTTTATGAACCCACCTCGAAAACTTTGGCTAAAACTAAATAGATACCAAAAGAAATACATTAACGATGCAAAAATAACAGTTAACTCATAAAAGTTAGATATATTTATGCATTTGGTTATTAGTTTTTCGGTTATCTACCTATACTTTATACTACTTTAAGTACTATAGCAGTATTAAAAAGAGGTATTTGTTTGTTAACTGTAAAAGATTGTATCGTTATTTTTTTGATTTTGATAATTTTTATAAAAAGAATTTTTGATTTTGTGGTCACACCTTTTTCCAATGATTCATTAATGTTGTACTGTAATTCGATGATCTTTTCAAAGTAATATTTTGCATTTTAGCAGGTATAATTTATACCACAATAAATTTATTATTTTGAGGATTTCTATAGTTATGGAAATACCCCATAGACCTGTGTATTCAAGAGACGACTCCCGGCCACCGTAGGCGCGGGTCTGTGGACGGTGAGCAATGGGTAACTCACCGTCCGTACGTTCATTAAATAACGACAGACCGTGTCGACGGCGCGTTCGTGTTCCACGCGCGCCGATGCCTGCCGGGGCTGCGGGTGGTTCGAAAGAGATACCGCGCCCCCGAAACGCAAAGGGCACATGAAGGAACATAGACGGGTTTTAGTCAGTAAAAGTCTGACACTCCCTCCCGCCCCGCCCAGGGCGGGGGAAGTTATTTGATGATTACCCGTTTAAAAAAAAAAAGAAGACCTGTGTATTATTAAATGGTCCGACGAAATGTAAGTTGTGTTTAAAACTTAAACCATGCACCTTTTTTGTTTAAAGGATGGGACATCATTAATAGACTCTGGGCGGAGCGGAAGGAGATGTCAGACTCTTACTGACTAATACGCATTCGTGTTCCTCCTAATGCCCTTTGCGTTCAGGGCCGCGGTAACTCTTTCGAACAAATTCCGCAACCCTGGTAAAGACTGGAAAAATACCCAAAAAAATTCATTGTAGAATAACACCAACACATCAATCAAAATCACCGTGCATAAATATGCAATCTTTCTAAAAATATCATTTCTAAGATGACATTCGAAAGCACAAAATTATTTATCATCACCGACGTAGCCCGAAGCCGCATCAGTTTACCAGAGTGCATAATTATGCCGCTATGCATATAATTAATATCATATATTTCCTTGAACGATCACCACTAAAAAACTAAGCATTAACATCAGGCATAAAGATTGGATTTTTTCTCGCTGAAATCTAGACTTATTCAAATCTGAACAATAAATCGTCTAGATAAGCTCCTTTCTAATGTATTTCTTTTATCGACTATTTCTATGCAAATGGTAAAATAAGTAAAGAGCTAAAAGCTAGAGTTTTTTCTAGATTGAATTTTGTAAAAATAGCTTCTATGTAGGTTGTCTAGAATTTAAAATAACTAGAAGTCGGATTTTGTTTCCGTATTGCACGTAACCTGGGGAAAATTCAGGTCACTTTGGGTTTTAAGACAAGGTGATTAGTGCTTAAAATTAATGGTACTGTGTTGATTGTAAGTGTTTAATTGGGGAACTCGCTCAGAACTGCAATAAAAGTGCTGTATTACGTAAATATAAGGCACAATTTTGCAATTTTTTTTACTGCATATATCGTGGGAAGTGTTTGATAATACCTACCAACGCTTCTGTTTCTTAAGATACAGGTCTCTTAGTTTAAAAGGCGGGGTTTAATTTTTGTTTAATATACATTCAGTAACAGCTGTTTATGTTTATTGTATATCTACCACTATGGTGAACCCTTAACTTTGTATTACTTTGGATAAATAAACAATTATTATCTTTATGATACTAAACGTAATTAAAAAAAACTGTCAATATTAACTTGGATCTCTTTGTGAAATCTGATGATCAAATGTCTGTCATCGGTGAAAGCTACCATCGTGAGGAAACCTGGACTTATGATGAACATAAGTCTGAAATTGTCAATCCGCTCTGAGCAAGCTTGATAATCAATGCTCATGCCTTCTCTGTATGGGAAGAGGTCTTTGCCCTGCACTGGGATAATAATAGGCTGGTATTATAAGGACCTCTTACTTGTCAGCTAAACTTGCCACCAAAAGGCATCATCTTCATGATAACCAGTATCTGCAAATTCTAGATCAAAATGTACCAACGCAAATGAATGCAATGACTCTCTAAACTAAGCATGACAGATGATTAATCTCAAATGCAACAAGATGATAAGCAATTACAAGCCATTGTATGAACATCATCTTGCCTTTAATATAAATTGTATTACAGTACAAGAACTAGATTGCAAGATGCGAATCTTATCTCTGGAGATGAATTTAAATCTCAATAAGGGTGGTCGTAGTGACTGAGCGAAATAAGTGTTTGCAAACATTTCTATGAATGTTAGAAACATTCACTAAGACAACGTTGCTGTAGGTAATGGAATGGATGATGCGAAGAGAGAGAGAACACAGAGCAGAAAAGAAACAGAGAAATTTTGTTAAAAAAATAAATAAAAAACAATAAGCTTCGTCTCGCCCTTTAGTCATTGAAAGGAAAGAAAAGAGAAAAGAATAATATACGATTTCCATCAACCGGCCCGCGCCATAGCGCATGCAAACATGAACCTTAACTATTAAGTAGAAGCCTGAATTTTGTTTAGCACTGTGTGAAATGCGCTCCATCGCGGGCCGGTTGATGAAAATCGTTCATCAAGTACGTTACATGCCGGGGCTGCGGGTTGTTCGAAAGAGATACCGCGCCCCCGGAACGCAAAGGGCACATGAAGGAACATAGACGGGTTTTAGTCAGTAAAAGTCTGACACTCCCTCCCGCCCCGCCCAGGGCGGAGGAAGTTATATGATGATTTCACGTCTATAAAAAAAAAAATAAAAAAAAAAGTACGTTACATCCACTATCCCACTATCCTAAAAAAAATTACCGGAGTCATCTATGTATTTTAATATTATAAATAAGGACAATGGGAGCACTAGTCTGATTACAAAAAAAAACACACTGATGGAAAGCTGCTTTAGGTATTTCTTAGTTCCACGCGGGCGAAGGCATGAATTAAAGTAAGTCGTCAACAAGATAACCATTCACGACAAAGAATAAATAAGGTGTTAAATTCAAAACATTTTTATAGCACTTTGAACTGTAATAATTGCGATGTCTTATAAATGTTTATGTTGCCAAATCTAGTTCTTCGGATGTAGGCGTTTCTGTTTCATCAAAATTAACATTTTGATTGTTTTAAGACATGTTCGTGTGAATGTATGATTAGGCTGGATCTTCCCACACGACAGGTTTTACTGCAAATCTCTCAAACAAACGATTTGACTTAGCCAAATGATTCCCGTTATGATTAGTTTAATAGGTTGCAATTCGCGTGCGACAAATATGAAATTACACTATTTTATTTCCATCGTCACGTTTTTGAATTTTGAACATAGAAGCTTTCAAATTAAAATATTTTTGTATCTCCGGGAGTTATGGAATTAGCACATATGGCTGGAATTCATCTGGCTGCAAAGCGTGACTTGTGTTTTTGTGGTCAATTTTCAGTTATTCTTCCCAAAGCTTTGAGAGCATCGTCTCCCTTCTCCACATAGTATAAAACAGAGTCGCTACTCTCGCGCTCTGTAAACTTAGATCTTTTAAATTTCGCGACGGATTTTAATGCGGTTTCAATAGATTAAGTGAATTAAGAGGAAAGTTCGTATCACCACGCACAATACCACGCCATGAACATCACGCTACGACCAACGGGATCAAAACCAAAGACTTAACTGACACCGTGGAATATTAAGCTAGTGAAACTATAAACCAATAAATAAATTAACTAATTAGATCGTAATCACATAAGATTCGTTTAAAATAAAATTTATTCACGATCCATGTAGTCACATCCGCAAAGCCGTGCGAACGTACATCCAAAAGGAGGACATGACATTTCGTAGAAGCCTAACTCGAGCCTTTGGCTAACCCCACATCTGACAGTAGCAATTACACCGAGACTATCTTCATGTCAAAGTTACGAAACAAACAGAGAAAGTGATGACTTACCGTCTGAATGGACCAACAAACACATTAACTCATGATGCTCCAAAATCACTTTATAATAGCGTTTATTTTTATCGCCACGAACTTCACATCATACTAATTCAATTCTGAATTTAAAATCACGTAATTTTTTTCTTCTAAGTCTTAATTACAGTCCCTTTTGATGTCTTAATTAAAGGAAAGTCATAAGCCAGGTTATGCAATGTTCTTGTAATAAATCATTCATCGGTTATTGCTATTACGACTCATCTCAATAAATTATTTGTTTGCTTTCGAAAATATAATCTCGTTTAGTAACGTAATCATAATAGTTGAAAGTTCTTCTTTTTGATGGGGTAAGCCAACCTTTACACACATTCTAATTTATTAAGGAAAAAAAACTAAAATATCCAAACCTGTTTTTTTTTTGTTGTGATGTCTTCATGGATATCCTCCCTCTGGGGTGAATGGAGGGTTATGCCGGATTAGGTTATTATAGGAACAGAAGAGTCACATGATAAATATCTCGTAAATTTTGGTCTCGAGATATCATAGAAAAAAATGTCTAATTCTAATGGTAATACCAGATTAGATAAATTTTGAACGTTCATAATTACCTAATAAAATAAATTAAACAAATTAATCTCGTAGACAATTAACAAGTCAAAGCTTGTTAAAAATATAGGAAAAATAATAAAACTCTAGAATGCGAACGACATTAAAAATATGTAGAAATTTCTCCTCAGATCCTAGACATTTAATCCGATTGGTTTGCAAAATGTATTGTCGCCTTTACAAAGAATTTACAAATAACAATTTCACATTGTATCAAAGTTTACTGCGATCCGAATCTCGATGGCTTTATTCAAGGAAATAACAGCGGACGATCTATCGCGGACGAACAAAGCTCTATTACAGACATTATGGCTCTCCAAACAACAGTTTTCTCGAAAATGGGAAGATAACATGGATAGACGGTTCGCGACACAGTCCAAATTGCACCTGCAGGGGGCTTAGGCTCTCTGTAGAGGAGCAACTTTAGTTGATGCATCTGTCAACTTTTTAGGTTTTTGTAAACGGTTGCCATTAACAAAAACCAACCACATTATAGTGATGATTAGCTTCTGCCTGCAACTTCGTCCGCGTCAAATTTGATACTAACCCACGGGAACCGATAATTTTTCCGGGATTAAAAGTATTCTATGCGTGATTCTACACTACAATCTATTCCAGTGGCAAAGTTGCATCCAGATCCGTTCTTCCGTTTAAGCTTGAAAGAGTAACAAACAGCCTTCCGTCCATCCAACCAAACTCTCGCATTTATAATTTTATTAGGATCTTCATCAATAGCTTGTTACAAGTTGCCAGTTGCAATAACTGCTGCGTCTGTTCATTCTTAACATAATGTGAAAATAGTAAAAAACAAACGGCTGCATGTTGCCCGTGGTCGCCACTCGGACACCAAAAGCAGTTCATCAGCTGACCGCCTTACTGTCTGAAGGCATCCTAAACCTATTTGCTTTACATTCCAATCGTAATTTACAACCTTTGGCTTAAAAAGGTATGGTTCGTGATTCGTGTTCTATACCTATTTTATGTTAATTATTTCTAAACCCGTTTCGTTGATTAATTTCTTCGTATATCGATCTTGATCCACTGTACAGTTGATTAACTTTACGACACCTAATCACGTTCTTATCATACACTTTCTATATGAGTTTCTTCTAGTGATTATTCATAATTTAGTTAATTGGTCTGCATCTGTGAATTTGATCAATATGCAGAATACACAGTAATTATTTGAAAATGTTAAGTTTCGTGAGACAGATTTTTGATTAGAAGCTAAATTTTAGATTTAAAAATTAGGGGTTATTATAAATGCAAATAAATGTCCCGGACGTTGGATCACGGAATTTTATTATAGTATATTAGGATTTGCTTAAAATTATCTTAAATAAAATCAGACGCAGAGATAGATATGAAATCTTATCTATCAAATACTAACTGTATTCTTAATCACTGCTTAATATTATATCTACAGTTAAAAAAATTGTTTGTGTGAACGTGCTAATTTTCTGATCTACAAGTCCAATTCTGAAAATTCTTTCGCTAAAAGGAAGCTACATTATCTCTAAGTGCTATACGCTATACTATATACTTCATTATCACATAGAGCTGTAAGAAAATTCAGGCGGACGAAGTGGCGGCAAATGCCAGGTAAATATTTATTTCTATTTTCATTTCGACGATGAGTTTTGATAATATTCTTCCGTTATAAGTTATAACGTATCCCATTAGTGATAAATGTGGAACTCAGTTGCCCTTGAAACTGCTCAATCATCTTCAATTCAAAGGGATTGAAAACGGTACGTGTGTGACACAGAATATGAGACGTGTTTTAGTTGCTTTGAAAGAGAAAATTGCAAGCCATTTTAGGTGTGATTAGAAAAAAGATTAACGTATAAATGCTTAAACGCAACTCAATTTTAAATCGCCTTTAAGTCTTATGCTATCTCTTGTCACTTTAAGATGTATTATTTAAGAACATCTGAAAGTTACGTGCCGTTTGTCATTTCGGGGTAAGTGTTTTATTTAAGTAGGAAGCTACTAGCTGTATCCGCGACTTTGATCCCGGTTTTTTGCCATGACGCTCAAAGTCAAACCATTTTTTTTTCAAACAAGTTGACCATTGAAAGGCACTTCTACATTTCATATACAAGAAAAATTATTAAATCTAGTTGCAATTTGCAACTAAATTTTGTAGTTTCATACGGAAAACTTTCGCGGGTATACGCAGAATAACCCACCACAGTTTCACCTCAATCGAATCAATGGTTTAGAAGGACAAACACTCATTTCTATTTATATAGATTGGGTTCGTACTTTACCATCGCTTTTGTTATTTTAGATTATGTGTAATGATAAACAATTTTACAGCGGATGTTGCAAAACATCATTGCGCATTATTATTTTCTCCAGCTGAAATTACTTTTATGAGATTTTCTTAATACCTACATACTATTATAGTCACTGAAAGCCGAGGTTTTAAGTGAAACACGAAAATATTTTTGGTCTTAATCTTTCATGTTTATATGTGTGTGTGTGTAACTGCCCTGTTGGCGTCCTGGGCGTTCGATTCGGGCAAACAATGTGATAAGGGTTTTTGATTAGGAATTTCTGAGTAGCAGTCCGGAGTTTGAAAGTTGGTGGTTGATGGTTGGTGCCACCCCCGTATCTCGAAAAGCATGTAAAGCCGTTCTTCCCGGCTGTCATTTGTAGATCTTTGACCGTCGTTATGGATAGTCAAAAGCCGGGAAGTCTGACAACCAGTCTCACCAAGAGGTATCGCGTTACCCAGTAATTGGGTTGTGGAGGTCAGATAGGTAGTCGCCCCATGTAAAACACTGGTATTCAGCTGCATCCGGTTAGACTGGAAGCCGACCCCAACAATGTTTGTTAAATCTAGGCATTTCGACATAATTATGTAGATTTGTATGTGAGCCCTTTTTTTTTTTTTTTTTTTTAGAGATGGTAAAATCATCAAATGACCCCCCCCGTCCAGGGCGGGGCGGGAGGGAGTGTCAGACTTTTACTGACTAAAAACCATCTATGTTCCTTCATGTGCCCTTTGCGTTCCGGGGGCGCGGTATCTCTTTCGAACAACCCGCAGCCCCGGCAGGCATTTGGCCCTTAGTGGCCCCTTCCAGTGGCTGACACCTCTGTGCGCGGAACATGGACGCGCCGTCGACACGGTCTGTCGTTAGTTAATAACGTACGGACGGTGAGCTACCCATTGCTCACCGCCCACAGACCGTGCCTACGGTATCCGCCTGCGGGAGGCGCAATGGTGCCGTTATTGGCAATCCATTGCGCCGGCGGACGCGGTGTCAGCGGCGGCCGCGGGTGCGGCGGCGGCGGTGGCCGCGGGTGCGGCGGCGGCGGCGGCCGCGGGAGCGGTGGCGGCGGCGGCCGCGGGAGCGGCGGCGGCGGCGGCGGCAGCGGTAGCGGTGCGGGGCCTTCCCCCGGCTCTGGCGGGTACGGCGCAGGCCTTGCCCCCAGCCCGGTGATCGGCCGGCCTGTTAGCCCCCGCACATGCGTCGCAGTGCGGCGGGGCGTCACAAGCCGCGGCCTTGTGACCGGGCTGACCGCAGCGGAAGCATAGGGCGCTGCGGTCCACCTCCGAGGCGCACCGGCATGCCACGTGTTTCCCCACGTGGCATCGGTAGCACCTCAGGGGCCTGGGCTCGAGCAGTTTAACCTGCGCCGACACCCAGCCCACCAGTAAACGGCCCCCTCCAGCAATAGTCTTTGCCGCCGTCACTGGGCAGCTGACCACAATGGTCTGCATGCCCGAGCGCTCCGGGCGGATGGTGCCTGCCCTCACCTCCTCGGCAAGGCATCCACCCGTCCTGGCGACGGCGGCCACCACCTCCTCCGCGGTGACGGAGTCGTCCAGGCCCAGGATGCGCAGGTCTGCGCATCTGACGGGCCTGGACACTCGGGCCACGTCCGCATCCAGGGACGCTCTGAGCCTCTCCGCCAGAGCGTCCGCAGACGGGCCGCTGGTGGCACCGGGGACCTCCAGCATCCTGGCCCCCGTTGCCGTCACCCTGAGCTGGAGGCCCGTGATCCCCAGCTCGCCGAGATTTATGGCCGCCTTGGCCCTGGTGAGCACCGCCGCGTAGGTCACGCCCCTTTTTTCCGCCTCCGGCTGCAGCGTTATGACTACAGCCGCGGATTTGGGGGCGCGAAGCCTAGCCGCGACGTTCCGCTCTCTGCGTCGCCGCCGCTCCTCCGCCCGTCTAGTGGCCGCTCTGGCCGATCTGGCCGCCCTGCGCCCCTTATCCTTAGCTCCGGCCACCTGCCATTCGGCTTCCGTGGCCGGAGGGTTGGGATTAGGGGGCGGAAGGGGCGGAGGCGTCTGGGATGCCGCCTTGCCCCTTGAGGACACCGCATTTTGCGCCGGCGCCGGTTTTGCCGGAGCCGGTTTCGCAGGGGTCCGCCCAGCCCTGCTGGGGGGCTGGTTTCCCGTCCTCGGCACAGACGCTGCGGCCGCGTATGAGGCCCGATTGTCGCCCGTGGCCGTCCCGCTCGCCGCCAGAGGGGGGCGCAACACGATGCCTTCCAGGACGGAAAACCGTGCCTGGAAGGCCGCCAGCTCCAGCTGGACCAGGTTAAGCACCTGGTCATCCACTGGCTCGGGCTGGGTTCCCTTGCTCCCAGCCTTGGGCGCACGGCGGGAGCCGGACCCGCGGAGCTCAGCCAGGTCGGCCCGGAGTCTCCCATTCTCCTCCATGAGGCGCTCCGTGGCGGCCGATAGGCGAGCCACCTCCGCCCGAAGCTGCGGGACCTCGCCCGCAAACCTGGCCTCCGCAGCCGCCGCAATAGCGGCCGAGGCCTCCTCCATGGCCCGAGACTTCGAGCCTTTCATTTTTTTGCGGGCAACGCTCGCTACCGCATCCCTCACCACCTCCATGAACCTGGCCTTACGCTCCTCGGAGCCGCCAGGTTCGCCTTCCACCACGCATGGTGTGTCCGGCTGGACCACACCGTCGCCACCAGTCCCACTTAGGGAGGGGGAGGGGGACTGCCCTTCAGCGACAGGCGTCGCCGGTCCCCTCCGGGCAGAAACCCTCCCTGGGCCTCGCTCCTGGGCCCCACCGCGTCTGCTGGTGGGGATCTTACGAGCCGAGGCCAGCTCGTCTTCGGAGGACACCCGATCCTCCGGTCTGGGCCGCTTCCGGAACGACTTCCCGGGCGGCCCAACCATCTCACGGTGGGAGCTCTCCGAGCTACCCACGCTCACCACACTGGGGGTCGAGTCGGACTCCGACTCAGCATCCCCTCTCCCTCCTTCCAAAGTTTTATACGTAAAATCCATTTTTGTTCCCACGAGTAATATAATTGTCCAACCATCCAACCAAAAAACAAGTGGTTCGCACTAGCGACTGATGTCCCATAGGGACGCCCGTCAGCCATACATCCCGTCACGGTGCGCCGCCGCTTGGGATTCGGGGTGACTTTTTATAGAGGGTTTCTACCTCGCGGTCCGGGCGGTTAAGCCAAGACCCTCGGTGCCAATCGAAGCCGCGAGACATGACCACGACACTCCGATATGGGGTTACGATGTACGACGGTGACAGAGAAGGACCACCCTCCTCTCTGTCTGCTCGGTGGCAGGGTGAGTGCACGCCGAGCCCGTCCTCACTCCTCCGCTGTGCCCTCTGCTGATCAGAGGGACACGCGGAGAAACGCCCTTGGTCCGTCGTCGGACCCCGCCCGTCAGAATATTGGCCACGAGCAGTGACATTCCCCAAAGAATAGGAATCTCTTCCCATTCCTCAGGGAAGATCACTACCCGCGCCCAGGGTGCACCGGCCAGCCGACTGCCGTTCCCTCAAGACGTGTCCGAAGGGACAAGCAGCCGACGGCACGCGTGGAGGTTTTCTGACCAGCACCCCGTATGTGAGCCCTGAGTTATCATTTCAAGACGTCCGGGAAGAAAGTTCACAAGAATGTATCTCTGCTTCAGAATTATTAGAATAGTGGCTTATGCCCGCGACTTCGCTCACTCGAATATCGATTATAACGGTAAACATTCGCATGTATTTATTTTGTAAAAAGCTAAGCTTCTTCTTCTTTATTGTGTGGGCAGTAAGGTCTAACGACCCCACACACCCTAGTGTCAGAATTTCTAAACCGCCTTAAGGCTAAGCAAAATTTTATTTAATATAGATATTTAGCATAAGTTGAAAAAATGTATTATTATTTGATTTAATAAAATCTTAAACTGGTCTCTACGACTTAAAAGATATATGGCTATTAGCAAAAAAAGAAATACTAGTAGCCTTGGGGAAGAATATATTCACACCGAAAAAAATTAATTTGACAACAACAATTAAGGTTATTTATTAATGAATTCGGCATCTTTAGTCATTAACACTAAGCTTATTAATTGCCTAGCTATTACAACTGTACAGACTAGCTTCTAAAAACAGCTAAACTTATTTATTGCCTAAATTTTAACTGAGATAGATTTAAAAATATATATATTTTGCCATCGAATTGCCCGCGACTTCGTCCGTGTGGCTTATTTCAGCCGCGTTTAGTTATGTTTTTGTTTACTGCTCCGCTCCCGAGGTCGTAGCGTGATGTTATATAGCCTATGTTACCGAGGAATAATGTAGCTATCTATTGGTGAAAAAATGGTTAAAATCGGTCCAGGAGTTTCGGAACAAACAAACAAAACTTTCCTCTTTATAATATTAATAAAGATTAACCTTGTTCATTAGTGTGCTTTGCTGATGATTAATAGATCAATTACCATTTATAATAAATAACAATAACTCTGTGTATTAGAGCACATTACAGTGCAGTTTGTTTGTAGATGGTCGAAGCACCGTAGGAGATAATTTGCCAACATTAATCTTATGGTGCTTAGAAATAGTGAAATTATTACTTTATTGCCTTAGTTAATATATTGCATTTATTGTTTTTAGTTACGTTTTAATTTATCATTAACAGATAAAACAGACCAGCCGATCATGAATTGAACTTGTGGTATCCTGGGCTCACCAATTCTAGAAATTGACACCTCACTTCACCTAATTTCATCAAGAGAGATTTTTGCAAAGCAATCTGGCCGCTGCTTGAACCGATATTTGCAATGTCACAAAAGAAAAGGTCCTCCTGCTCCCTAAAGTAACAAAAACCAGCCGGTCCTCCTTATAGACTATTGGTCCTTTTACAGGATCAGAGGACCAAAGTAAGTAGAATTTTTACATTTATACCAAAGTTTGTTTTATGACCTTTTGTATAAGTACTATTGTTTTACAAACGAAAGTCCCATTTGTACATTTGCTCACATTCAATGGTTAGTCAAAGGGTACACTATCAAGAGGTAAACACCACATGCAACAGTATGAAATCACATTCGCCCGTTAGTGTTGACCCTAGGACCAAGCCTAATGTTAGGGCAAAGAAACCATTGTGTCGTAGGAAAACAACAATTGGCAAGTACAACAGTTTCTCAAGCTCACTTTTAACCAATAATCGTCAGTAGAAAGTATCGGTGTCATCTGGTATATTATTTAAAACCACGACGTCTAGGCGTGGTCACGTCGCCACCATTAGGCCGTGGATGCTCTGATAACTATACGGGACGATCGGAAATGTTCGGAAGAGATCGGATTTAGTTCGTCATTATGGTTATTTACCGAATATTGCGGTTGGTGGTTGATGGTGCAGAATTATGGTGTGATGTGTTCTATTTTTATTTGTCACATCGGAAATTGTTGATTTCTTCCTTAATATCTGTTGGGACATCGAATTTTAAAACTTGTACCAAAACAAACATAAGCTTAACTTAAAAAAAGAAATGTGAAATAAAATTGGTGATGGTCTTGGGTGGCGCAAATGATAAAGCTTATTTATTTTATAAAAGTATCTCAATTTTAATTACTATAATTACTAACTTAACAAAGCGTAGTGTGATTTACCTACTACAAATAACATACCATCACGCCTGTATCCCTGAAAGATTACGCAGAGGTGAACCAATGTACATCCACAGTTCGCCTGTATGTTTCGGTCTCATGTAATAGAGGGCGAGCCTATTGACATTATTGCACAAATCCTAATTACTACAAAAACATTATTAATCGTCACGAACGGGTCCACAAGGCAATTTTAAGTTTACAACATCGTTAAAAAATATACAGCTGAACAGCCACAGGTCTTAATTAAACCGATTTCAGCTAAAATTTCAATAATCATTCTAATGAAGCTAACACACATTGTTTTAACGTAACAAAATACCTGCTAATTACAACGCTTACACTACAATGCTGAAACAGCTGAAAAACAATTGCAAATTCACTATTGCACTACACATAAATCTATTTTTAGGGTTCCGTACCCAAAGGGTAAAACGGCGTCCTATTACTAAGACTTCGCTGTCCGTCCGTTTGTCTGTCTGTCTGTCTGTCACCAGGCTGTATCTCATGAACCGTGACAGTAAGACAGTTAACATTTTCACAGAGAATGTATTTCTGTTGCTGCTGTAACAACAAATACTAAAAAGCAGTATACAATAAATGATTAAGGGGGCTGCCATACAACCAGGTTGATTTTATTGCTCGTTTTTGCTTGATATTGATAACGGCAATAGGTAGAAATATTTAGTTATATATTCACTTTAAAAATAAATAATTAAATTAAAATGAAACAAACATTTAAAGACCAATAATAATCACGTTTGTTGTATGGGAGCCATACAACAAACGTGATTATTATTGGTCGTTTTTATAAATAATGGTACCGAACCCTTCGTGCGCGTGTTTCATTCTGCGCTTGCGCCGCTGTGACGAAAGCCAATCAAATCGGTTAATCATCTAAGCGACGTGCGCTACATTTCACACTACATGCAATCATTATGTTGTTTGCATTGCTATCATCACGCTATCATTGAAAAATGGTATATGGTAAATATCTACTGAAGCATCGTAAGAGCCGGTGCATACAGCAGTAATATAGATAGATGACGTTGTTGGTTCGATACCGCGCAAGTCATATGGGTGTGTGACTTTTTCAATTTATTTATTAAAACTTTATGCATTTATATGCATAAAGTTTTATAGTAAGTTTTATAGTTTTACTTTATAGTAACAAAACAACCTTAGGAATGTTTTACCAGTCTAACTTAGGGTGATGAATTAATATGTTTTGGTGCAAGCGTTGTGGTGAAAGGTCTTCTCTGTATGAGAAGATTATTTTGTCTTGCAGTTGGATAGTAATATTTTATACATAGATGAAAATTGCATACAAGATATATAATACCGCGATGTAACACACAATTAAAATACATTTTTGTTTTAAATGTAAACAAAAAAGTAAAATTAATATTAGATAACCAAATGTGCCTATATATCTTTATTTAAGGTAGACTGGTAGAAAATGCCTAAGGCATTAAGTCCGCCTTTGTACGGTGTATTTTTACATTTATGCATAAAGTTTTATTAAATAAATATAAAGCGTATCAAATTGTAAAAATGGCATTAAAAAGGATATAAATCTTCTAGCATGATCATAGAAATAATTTACTTTCGTCTTCAATCAATATAATTAAATCAATTAGAGTTTCCTTTATCTAAGTTGACTGAAGTAAATGTTAATTGGAGTTACGATCCATTAAAAGTAAATAAATACGTTTTTAATTACGTTATAAATAACACGCTTGTTATTTATAAACTACAAGACATGCAAAGTAAAAATGCAATTTATTTTGAAAGTTGTAAGGCTTCTTATTGCATGACGCTCGGATCAAAAATATTATAATTCAATTAATCATAACAGTTGACTATCAGTGAACTTGCACCTTAATGTACCGCTATCAATCATTTCGTTAACGATTATTTCCTGCTTGTTATTGTGTGTTACTATTATTATTTCAATTTAATTTAAATGGATTGCTGGGAGTTGAGTTGCTAGTACAAAAGACATCAACGCGTTTTTAATGTATTTTGTAACTTAATTAACTTTTACTTAATCTTCCAAAACAGTCATTGGTGTCATGATACAGTAAGAAGTATAAATAAATGTATGTCAGTACGTAACCTTGATTAAACAACACAGCAAGTAATCAAAATATGAATCATCAAGTAAATTCCTTAAAAACTTTTTAAATGAAAATAAAAACCATTTCTAATGTGATTGGCGGTAAACTGACAGACAGACTGTCTGTCTGTCATGAAACTTAAAAAAATGCAAACCATAGATTTTTAACATAGTGACCGTTTTCATTTCCGTGTAGCGGTAAAGTGAGCTAAAAGAAAAACCATCATCATGCTGATCACTCCGGAAGCTACGTGTACTCTCTCTACATTGCTAAGGCTGTGCGTGTGCGCATAGCCGTCTGACTAAACAGAAATATTATTGAAAGACTAATGTTGAGAATAATTTAGAATTTTATTGTTAAAGTACATTTTTTAAGTTAGTCTATACTAATATTATAAAGAAAAAAGATTTTTTTATACATACAATCACGCCTATACTCCCTAAAGGGTTAGGCACAGGTGTACCAATGTACACCCACAGTCCGCCGGTATGCTTAGGTCCCATGAAATAGGGGTGAGTCTATTGCCATGAACCGGTCACAAGTCCTGACTCCGAACTGCTACTGAGAATTCTGAACCTTTCCTCGACCTGCGAATTGAACCCATGACCACTAGCTGTACCTTGTACTTTCACTAAATGTAGGTACACCATACAAATACTTGTTCTGTGCCAGAATCAAACCCGTGATATGCAGCGCAGCAGCCAATCGCTCAGCCACTGCACCTACAGTGCCGAGTACTACTATACTTTAGCATTAAGCTAAGGCTCTAATGATTATTTAATGATTTTGCTCAAATGTTACATAAGTGTAACATCTTTTATACACATTGTGGTATGCAAACAAAAGATGAATCTCATAAATAACTAGCTTTTTAGCTGAAAGGTATATTATTTCACGGGAACCAAACATTTTTTCGGAATAAAAAGTATCCTATGTGTTATTCCACATTACAATCTATCTCGCTGCCAAATTTCATCCAAATCCGTTCAGTCGTTTAACCGTGAAAGAGTAATAAACATCTATCTATCCATTCATTCATCATCAAAAACTTTCGCATTTATAATATTAGTATGATAGTAGGATAGAATAGTACGCACGCTAACAAAACAGTGATTTGTCTAAACAAAGCGTAGTACGTAACTTCTGAGTTACGCTAAAATTAATTACAGACATTGTTACGTCATCAAACACACAAATGTATATACCTATTGGTAATGTATCAATGTGACTGACCTCTTCATGCAAATTAGCAGAGTTACGCAAACATTCTGTTCAGTTGTGATTGATTTAGCAGATTTACAACTTTTACTCATTCTATAAAAACGGGGTGTAAAAAGAGTGTATTTTTTTTTACATGGAGCGACTGCTTATCTGAGCGTCTATACCCGGTTGCTACGTAACTTGGTAAGAACGTAGCGACTGTCAAAGATCTCCGAATTACCAAAAGTTTTTCGAAAAACGGACGTGTCGTATCACCAATTTCCAAGCTCCGCTTAGAAATTCCTATTGCAAGATCCTAATGACACTTTGCCTGGTTTAGAAATTCAGGACCCCGCTATCTGTTGTCGCGCTTGCAACCACGAGACCTAGAAGCGGAAGAGAACGGTGCAATCATATTTTGGAATTAATATAACATTTATTTGTCCACTACAGCTTCAGCCCGCGACTTCTTCCGCGGCAGGGTCGGTGTATGCCGATGATGCCACGAAAACTTTATTTTTTTCCGGGATAAAAAGTAACCCATGTACTATTCCAGATAATAATCTATCTCAGTGCCAAATTTCACTGGGATCCTTTCAGCCGTTCTGGCGTGTATGAGTAACAAACTTTCGCATTTATAATAGCAGTAATATTTCTGCCGATCCATTACATCATATTTACGTTACATAGTAAACATGTCACTACACAGCGGCAACAGTAATGACCATTTCTATGAACTGCACAACACATATAGCGGGGGTTAAATAGAAAATGTTCTTGTTACCAATACTGCGACACTTGTGTCGTGTGCCGTTTTGATAACAGTTACGACTAAGTATTCATTTGTGAATAGATATTAGCACATAGTAGAAGTGACAGGCTTAGATAATATAGTTAAGATAAAACATCATGATTATTTACGGAACTGCCAACTGAGATTCGTACTTTAACTAATAGTGTCGTTAAAGATAAGTAACGGATAATGTCAGGAGTGGTTTGAAATAATTATGTAGTATTAACAAACTGACACCCAACTCCTTCCCCCATAAAATATAAAGATAAATTATTTAATGGGAGTCCCCATTAAATTATTTATTTGTTTAATCACTCTATAAATTTCTCCTGTATCGTGGGTGGGTTTACAAACATAATATAAACTAACTTACACAAAGAACCAGACCCGAAACAACTGCCTGTATAAATATTCGTTCTGTACGGGAATTAAACCTGCGACACGCAGCGTAGCAACCAATTCTTCAGCCAATAGAAACGTCAGTGTAACGGGCGGAGTGTACTTTAATAATTGTTTAAATCATTAGGTATTGTTAATTAACATGTGTATTGATTGTACATGATAGGACTGTTGGGCTTAATATAAGGCTGAAATCGCCACTAATAGTTAATGGTCAAGACTGCTGGGCCTATCTTAATACAAGTTTGAAATCGCCAATCCGCCTTCAGCAAGCGTGGTGATCAATACTCATACCTTTTCTGTACGAGGAGAGATTTTATCCTGCAATGGGACAGTATTAGACCGGAATTGGTGTCAGTTTTTTGCTAATAAACGTCACATTTAATCTCTCTATAACATGGGAGGTTTGCGCACGCAGTTTTTATAATCATCCGGTACAAGCAAACCGAGTTAATTTAACAGGAAACTTAAATCTTTGTTTTACCTGGAAACGCAAAAATCTTTGCAAAGATAACATCAATAATGTTGAATTATGTATGTACGCATTAATGATATCCTGCATTCAAATATTCCGTAAGTCTAATCATACTGTGCTTAATTACGATACAATTAAACTAATTAATTTAAAAACATGAACTGCGTCGTTAGCCTAGTGGTCCTAAGTGCGACTGCTACGCTAGAGGTCTCGATTCCCAGGTTGAGCAAAGTGTTATTGAGTTTTTCTATGAAATTCTTAGCCAGAGTTAGGATTTGTACCCAGTTAATGGCAATAGGCTTGCCCCCCTTACGTGGAACTTAATCATATCGGAGAACTGTGAGTGTATATTGGTCTACCTCTGTCTAACCCTTCGGGAAATACAGGCGTGGTGGTATGTATGTATATGTAAAATTACACGGATCTTTCTTTATCTTGTGGGCAGTAAGTTTTTACGACCCCATACACCCTAGTGTCAGAGTTTCTATACCGCCTCAAGGGCCACTGACATGGTTACCAATATCAGTGATGTGCAAGATAAACTTACGTACGTTTTCACAAAAAGAAAAAGTCACACTGGTATTTGCGCGTGCCCGGTTGCGAACCCACAACCTCGGACATGAGAGGCGGGCGCCTTAACCACAGGGCCATCACGACAGTTTGGAATTACACGGATGTAATTGCGTTAAAAATACACTTGTGTAAATATTTATATACGCCTACGTTACGTACAGATTATCCGCCAATCAAACGCGCCTATTAGCAATGATATCGACATTTCTCTTGCGCAATTTTTCAAACCAATCAACTCTGGAAGTAATCTCGATGATTGAAATCTTGAGGCGACGAGAAAAAATCTTTGAAAAACTATCACATACGCTGTATGACATATTATTGCCACAGTATTAGAAATGTTTACCGCATAAAAAACGACATGTATTTTTTGCTATAGATTTTTACGGCATTTTTTTTCTATTTTTCAATAAAACATGTGACTAAACATGTTATTCAGAGATGCAACCAAAGGTAAGATAGATTTTGCTATCGACAGCAACTTTTACATTGGCGGCCGTATAATCTGCAATGACAGAAAATAAATATGGTTCTGCGGTTCGGTTCTGGTAACTGCTCCGTTGGTCTCGTGGTCGCAAGTGCGACTGCTGCGGAAGGGTTCCCGGGTTCGATTCCCGGGTCGAGCATAAAGCGTTATTGGGTTTTTCTATGAAATTCTCAGTAGCGGCTCGGAGTTTGGATTTGTGCCCGGTTAATGGCAATAGGCTCGCCCCCTATTACATGGGACCTAAATATACCGGCGAACTGTGGGTGTGCATTGGTTACACCTCTGCCTAACCCTTCGGGAATACAGGCGTGTGGGTTATATTTATATTTATTTTAAATATGGTTCTATCAGATCTTATCAGTATGTCACTCACAAGACGTACCTTTAAGGAACCCATCAGTTTTTGAGAAATTACACTGTAAAAGGAATGTATTGGATTGGTTGATTGGGTTGTTTGGTTGTGGAGGTCAGATTGGCAATCGCTCCATGGCCTCCATGTAGAACACTGGTATTCAGCTGCAGCGGTTAGACTGGAAGCCGAACCCCAACATAGCAAGGAAAAGGCTAAGCAGATGATGATGATCCTGTAGGAGGATTGTGAAAATATACCCCTCTTCTAAGCCATCATATGCTTCCGCAAGTTTGGACTCTTACCAGTCCTTTGCACAAGTAGGTGTGATCTGCATTAATCAAATCAAAGGACTGCTCTGGCCAAGTTACCCCAAAATACGCAATAGTTGGCCAAGTCCCATCCAGACATTTCACCACAAAAGTAATGTCCTCAAAGAATGCAGTCTTATCTTATTTACGAAGATGATCTTCAAGATAAGATCAATTTTCATTAATAGGCTGACAATATTTATTGGCGAAATTGGAGAAATGTTTATTTAACATAAATATTAGATATAGATTCGGTAATGGAGCGAGATCGTTTGAGATAAATATACAAACATTTATCACCTCTAGAATTAAGAGTCGTTTACGATAATGTAGAAATGATATTATTATGTTACAAATTTTAATTGACGTAGTTTGTAATTGACATGAATTATTGTCACAGAAGTCATTTCCAAAGTTTTTATGCATATCTATATTTTGATATGCAAGTACATAATCTCTGAATACCTCCATTCCTACGTGTTTCATTCGACAACGTTTATAATAAAAAAAAAAAATTGAATTGAATGCCATTTTAAAGAGAAACTTAGAACTTTGACTGAAAGAAAATAAATCAAAACCTTTATCCACTAAGTTTTTTTTTTTAAATAACAAAATATCTGTTCTCTCTGACTCAGTATTCCTTTTTAGAAAGGGCATGCTCTGTACCTACCATGTCACTTTTTTCCATACGGTCTATTTGGAGGGATATTACGGATTTATCCGTAAAGTCAAGTCAAATCATTTCTTCCATTAGAAGGCACTTTTGAACCTTTTGTACCTGAACAAGAGCGTCGTCGCCGAGGAAGGCCTACATTTTTTTGTCGCTACAACTTGTTCTCATCCGTCAATGGATCGGATCGGCCGAAAGAGATGAATACAAGAAATAATAAAGTATGCGGGGACCATTGCCCAACACTGAGACATTCTATAAATAAAAGAATAATAATAAAAAAAAAACAAATGATATCACAACTCGATTTTGACGCAGAATTGGAGTAACTGTTTACAGTACTATGAATTGCTATTGTATCAAATTCGACTACCATGTTTATTAACATTATAGTCAGACTAAACAACACCGGATTTGTTTAACTTTAATATGCAGCCATTTACTCACAGTACGTTTTTCCGCATTTTACCTGAAGTTAAACAAAATGTTTGAACAAATTGGCCTTTCCACACAATAATAATAAGTTCCGCAGTATTTACCAATGGATATAGGCGTGAACATAGATAACACGATATGTCTGTAAAGTCACGTCATTGGTACGTATGTACCAAGTACCAGTTGAACTGACAAAATGTTTAGTACCGAGTAGTAGAGCTCTTTGTGAAGGAGCTTATATGAGGAAGTATTACCACCATACATATTTCTGCCCAAAGTAGCATTGCTGTGTTCAGGTTTGAAGGGTTTGGGTGCCGGTAAAATGATAGGAGCATGAGTCATTTCTATGTCTGTTTTTTTTTGTAAATTTCTATGGAAGGCAACGTATTTGCAAGGCCTCTGGTATTGCAGGCAGAGGTGACCACTTAACATCAGGTGAACCGTGGGCTAGTTTGACATCCAGACTATTAAAAAAAACCGCCTCTGTCTGCTATGAAATATAGGTCAATTGTATTGTGGGGTTGTTAATTTAAAATTGCTCGGTACCCGCGGTATGCGGTAACCTTGCAAGTACCAATCTATATGTATATACTTTCTAAGTTTATCTTGGACATCTTTGACATCGGCGAACGAAAACATATTAAGGAAACCTGAAGTCTGAATCCGCCTCGAGCAAGCGTGGTGATCAATGCTTGTGCCTTCTCTGCATGAGAAGAGGCCTTCATACTGCACTTTTATTTATGCAGTTGATTGTACTACCTAGTATCGTGTTTACCGTGCGTGCACGCACATCGGATGTTCGCTACTGTTCCACGCTGCGCGTGAGTTAATACGTTGGCGATCATTACAGTGAGCATCCCAAGCATTTTCACCTGATCAACACATTCAACCAATCCTATGAATTCTTTTCACTCTTCGTTGTAATGTGATGTTTCTATGATATCATCTTCATTATAATCTACAATTACTTTACACCTACTAAGTATTATGTTTGTTTTTTTCGATTTAAAGAACAATGGCGAGAAATTTGTTGATGGAATTATGAAGAGTCTGCATTATGTCACCGTGATATGTAGCGACGCAATACATTATTAAGTTTCGTCAAATACTAGCTATAGGACGTATACGGTGTAGCCATAAAAAATTGCCAACACTCCATTATCAGTGCTCAATCAATTTCCGCAATGTGAAACTTTCTTTATGTAAATCATCGAAAATGTGGAATATCAAACAGTTTAAAGCCTGTAGGCCATTTATCATTGTGTACTTTTAATGATTGTTAATTTATAACTAACATCTTCATTGCACGACTAAAATGTATTTACGTAATTGTAGCGTCAGCATGTATGTAGTGTAAGTATGTAATCGCAAATGTTTATATTGCCTGTAAGTCTCTTTTTTTTTTACTTGATACATCAATATTTAGTTGATAATAATAAATTACTGGCTTCTGTCTTATCGACCGCGTGTTTTTTTCGCATCCATTAAGTTACATCTTTAGTTTCTACTACGCTCCCGTGGATCGTAGCATGATGTTTTATAGCTTATACTATTGCTCGTGAATGTAGCTACCGTATACAATTTTTTTTCCAATCACAGTGGTAGTTCCAGAAATCAGCGCGTCTAACAAACAAACAAGCTTTTCAGTTTTATAATAATTAGTGAGCCGAACTATATAATTAGTGTAAAATGCTTCGTTAATACCTATTATAATAATGTAATCAAAAAAAAAAAATTAAAAAAAAAATATACCATCACGCCTGTATTCCCCGAAGGGTTAGGCAGAGGTGTACCAATGTACACCCACAGTTCGCCGGTATATTTAGGTCCCATGTAATAGGGGGCGAGCCTATTGCCATTAACCGGATTAATGGATTAATGTAATCAATTTAAAAAAAAATGTGTTTGTTTAGTATAGTATTATTTATTTGTTAAACGTAAAACCTAGTAAGAATTATTATTCTGTAGGTATGTGTATTGTCGTGTTAGACAAACTCTACAAAAAAGTGTAAGTACTTCTGAATGAATAACTAATCTAACATCAAAATTCACTTGCAATTACTTACACAGTAAGCAATTTATCATAAGACTCACACACGCACACATTGGACGTTGCGAGCTTTTTGCACATCGTTTTTAGAAATAGATGTATTAATCATAGTTCACATTAGGAGTGCAAGTGATGACGACCCAGTTGGTGCAGTGATTGAGCAATTGGCTGTTGTACTGCGTGTCGCTAGTTCAATTCCCGCACGGAACAAATTTTTGTATGGCTTACGGGTAGTTGTTCCGGGTGTGGTTGTTTAAATCGGGTGTAAGGGACATCTATCCTTAAACTGAAACCATGACCGAATGAATTCTCATGAATTGTCTAATCTGGACTGAGTATGAGGGTTCTCTATTGTGTCACCTAACTTTTTTATCCATAATTTAAAGTGCCATAACTTTTTTTGTCCTAATCATCATTTGTCCGAATGATAACTTACCCGAACTTAATATCACATAATATCACATGCCATAAAATTGAAATCCCTAAATATAATATGTCATAAATCCGTTTGCCATAAATATTACATTCAATAATATACAAAAGACATAAAGCCTTTTTCGATAAAAGTTATAAATCCTAAATTAAAATTACGTAACACTTTTTTAAAATAATAATATTCTTAAAACATTTTTTTTTTAGATTTTTGAATTTTATTTATATCGTTTATGCAAGCAAGTCAGCATGCAGCATGCAAGCAAGCATGCAGCATGCAAGTAAACATGCAGCATGCAGCATACAAGCAAGCACGCAGCATGCAAGCAAGCAAGCAAGCAGCATGCAAGCAAGCGTGCAACATGCAGCAGGCATGGTTTCTGTCACGGCTCCGGCGCTGCGGGGCTCCGGCGGTCCCATGCGAGCTTATCGTCGCAGATGATTTCACGCTCACCACCGCGGCTTCGGCTTGCTGGCCGGCCTCGTCGGCCAGCCTCAGCCGCGGCGGCGAGTGTCAAAACCACCTGCTCCTCAGCTCGCGGGCCGCCTCGCCCCTCCGCGCCTACGCGATTTTAAATTACACTCTAGGGGTAGGGCAGACAAGACTACGTGGGGTCGGTTTTGCAGCGATTCGTTTCTGTCACTAAAACCTAATTTTAAGCAAATGTTCTAGGACTAAAAAAAAAAATATAAATGAACATTCGGAATGATACACATTATTTAACGCAATACTTAGGACATATGACTTTAGGTCATGTAAAATTAGGAGCTTCAAATATTATAGTACTCGATATTATGACAGAATACTTTTAGAACTAAAGATAATTATGTTACACAAAATTTCGGGATTTTTAACATTATGGTTACTGAGGTTTATATCAAACGTGTTATAGATAATGATTTTCGGACAAACAATTTTAGGAGATGTAAGGGACTCCCGAGTATGAGATTTGTAATACTATTCCGCTCAGTGACAATTCTCTCTTATTTGCTTCACATCGTCGTAAACCGCTGGAAAAAAAAATATTTTACCTTTGTTTTAGCTCAACAAATATCGTTATTGCCATTAGGGACGACTAAAAAGCAACAAGCCAATTTCTCAATGTTGATCTGTAGAAAAAAGAAAAAAATCTGCAAAAAGTTTCAGTTGTTCTGAAGTCAGAATAGTGTTCCGAGTGCACTGGAGAAATTTAAAAATGATGTCCCTTACTCCTCGTATTATATTGTTGCGGCCCAGAATTAGTCAACTTACAATACAAGAAACATTCCTAGTGCGAGAATGAAGTCGCAACTTAAAAAAAAAAACAACTCAATAGATAACTTCTTAAATATCATTAATTAAGATACTCAAGTTTAGATACTTTTTATTGCTTAGTTAGGTTATTTCGTGACATCGACCTCCTTTTTAATAAGTCTCATTAAATCCTCTATTTAATTAAAAATGTAGTATCTTGTAGATTAAGTTAATGAAGTATTTATTACTAAAATATCAAGGTTTATTATCACTAACATCGAAAGGCTATAAACACAAAAACTTAGTAGCTAAAGCTCTACTTTGAACCATGATTTGCATAAATTGAGTAGGTCAGGTGTAGTTACAATGTATGACGAAAACAAACAGTTAGCCGTTTTCATGTCAAACATTTTTGTACCAACTTAAAAATGACCTGTGACTGGTGACATTGCCACTTTATAACCAGTGAAAATAATTGTAAAGTAAAACAAATTAATTATTTGTAAACTCACTATGAAGTTACCGGCGAACTGTGTGTACATTGGCACAACTCTGCCTCCGGGAAGTACAGGCATGATGGTATGTTGCCGCTATGAAGCTACTATTTTTTAATTACTTCTGAGGGTGAAATATTGTGTTAAGAAAAGAAAAAAAATCTACAACTTAATAGTTCTATTTTTCGTTGTATTTAACAGCTAAAGTTATAATTATGAAGCATAAGTAATAATTAAATTAAAAATAATATGTCTGATAAAATTATCAAAAACTGGACATCTGCCATACAAGTACCTAAAGACTTTCGAACTTTATCATGCATGTCGGTCTTAACTCCCCTCAAACACATGAGTAGACATACACCCTTTCCACCACACTTAGTTGACTGATGAATGACATTTAAAATGATATTACAAACCTTTATTTTTAAAAGACATACAAAAATAACTCATTGGAATTCATAACTGTTTTAAATTAATTTGTTAGCAAGAGATAATACCTCTTTGCATAATTAATTTTGTTCATATTTAACACAAAAAAAAACATCATAAACCATTTTGCGAATTGTGAAATACCGGTTTGATTTGAATTTAGAATACAAGCAATTTTATTTATTATAAAACCATTTTTTTAACTTTCTAATTCGATTCTCGTGACCGACCGTCCGGGATACGTTGGATAGATAACTAGTAGAATTTCGAGCTGTGCAGAATTCTGTGAAAGTTTGTTATTTAAATAAAAGTAAATTAAACCTTAACCTGCAAATATTACGACACGAAATGAAGATGTAGATGATCTGCGTGTGTTTAGTTTACAATGCGTAGGTGTCATTAATTACTCGGAGGATGCTTAACAAAGGTACCTGCCCACTGAAAGTACAGGCGCAGTCAGGGAGAAGTAATAAGTGCCCAAAGAAAATATTAAAACACTGGCCACGTGTTAATCGGTGTCGCACATGAAGGGTTCCGTAACACGGTAGGTAAAATCAAGCAAAAAAACAGCGA
The DNA here is from genome assembly GCA_932526535.1 of Caradrina clavipalpis. NCBI lineage: Eukaryota > Metazoa > Arthropoda > Insecta > Lepidoptera > Noctuidae > Caradrina > Caradrina clavipalpis. The sequence goes on from OW052103.1 coordinate 8,705,622, forward strand.
AAAAAGTACGTTTTTTTGGGACCTGCCTTCATTTTATTTTTGTTGTGTTATTATAGCGGTACAGCACTGTGATAGAGGGACTGCGATAAGTGAGACTCTGTTTGAACCATTTGGGTAATGGGATCCTAAAAAGACAACATTTCCATTTTAATTAACAAACCGTGACAAAAATGTGATCCTTTTCATTCTTGAACAAGAAAATCGTGAATTCGTGAGTGATCACTGATCATGCTCGAATTGCATACCAATAAGCGATAGACCGAAATCTTGTTAACTATGTAGGTACACCAGCACATTAAGCTGTCAAATTTCTTTAATAGATTTTCAACTTTATCGCTGTAGCGTATGGTTCAAAGTTGATTGCGAAAATTTGACAGTTTCGGTAGTACATAGGTACAGGTATAGTACCTACTTTGTAGGCAATTTATAGGACGATGTTGAATTATCACGAGATCGTGATCGCGAATTAGGTGTATATTGCAATAGTAGGTAGGTGACTTGATTACATTGAGGATTTTGGAAAGGGAATGTCTAACCTATAGGTATCTCGGTACCTACCTAGGAAGACCAGAGATGCACGGTCAGGAACAAAAGTCGATTAATAAGGTTACTTTTACATATAATTTAAATAGACACGAAATAACACAATTCACTGCTATTCTGAATTGTAGGTAATACCTAAGAGTTCATTTTATCTTAATATTAGATCCATTTTGTATACATACACACATACATAAACTTAAGCCTTTTTCCCATGGGGGTAGGCAGAAACCACCGAACGCCACCTGCTACGATCCTTACATCCTCCTTTCGCCTCGTCCACATTCATACATCTGGTCATATATTGTGATGATATTGTGCTCAATAATAAGGAATTAAAAATCTGAAATGTTATTCTACTGCTGACCGTACTACACAGCTGCTACACAAACTCGAATTAATATATCAATGTGAGTGAGTGAGTAGGTACAGTACGGCTGACGTATCTTGGCGGTCCGGACTAAGCTAAGCAAGCTAAGCAGCAAGCTTAATCTTTTGAACGCCATGGTCGGAAATAGCCGACAAACGAAAACGTGCCAAAAACGCCACCGTCATCTACATCCGACAAGAAAACGAAATTTTTAAGTACTAAATAAACTAATACTAAATTTAGTTTTCTGTGTTTCCTTTCCCTATTATTTAAAACTATATTAATGAAATATTGTAAAATAGCACAAAGATATATAAATTCATGACTTACAGTTCACTAGAAAAAACAATAATCAAATTGCTAAACGAAATGCGCTGAATTTGTGGCTTGGCGTAGCAGTGGAGCCGATGTGTTTAAAAGGGTAAATAAACGCCCGTCTTCAAAACATAACAATAGTAAAAGCATAACATAACATGACATCTTTATAACCGGTATAAAGAACTGAAAAACTTAACATCATAATACTTCCTGTAATGTCAACTTAACAATGATGTAAATACGTTTGTCTTGTCTGCACCAATCAAATGATTGATTGATAGTAGATAAGAATTGTTATGTTCTAAAGCTATTATTTAATTTTAATGTTAAATTTGATTTCATTGTAATTTATCATTGTTTGTTACTTATGTTGCTGTGCCCATATAGGGTCCATAATTGTACCCTAGCTTTAAGCCTATTGTAACACCTTTATTGACATTATACGGTATGCAAATAAATGTTTATGAATATGAATAGAAAAGTACTTACCAGAAAATCATCCAGGGAAGTTCACAACCATTGAAAACTGTCAGTAATTTTCACAACATATAGATAACTAAATATGTCTTTGAACACCAACACCATATCACAACCCGGAATCTTTTACTGAAAAATCTACATTTCCTCCTACGTTTCCGTGAAAATTATTTCAGGAATGAAAGACTAATAACTCAAAGATAGATCTATATCAAAGAAAATTTTCTTGGCACTCGTGTCGTTTCGTAAATGTTTTTGAAGTCAATCAAAATCGTTTCGTATTATACAGGAAGATCGCAAGCCTATCCGTCGGCTTGCGCGTAAGTACTGTAATTGCGTGAATATTGCGACGTGCGCAACTCATGCTGCGCCGGCGCCGTGTGAAGCGCTTCGCATCGCGTGCCCACATTACCTAGTAAGTACAATAAGCATTGCGTGATTACATTATATACAGATCATGGTATTTTTATGAAAGTTCCTAGCAAAATATCAAATAATTGGAAGTCTATGCCTAATTGTTTCATCATCATTATATCAGCCATAGGACGTCCACAGCTGGACATAGGCCTCCCCATTGATTTCCAAAAGGAGCGGTTGGAAGCGGCCTGCATCCAGGGTCTTCCTGCGGTCTTAATCAGGTCGTCAGTCCACCTTGTGGGTGGACGGACTACGCTGCGCTTGCCGGTGCGTGGTCTCCATTCGAGAACTTTGCTACCCCATCGGCCATCAGCTCCTTATTGCGAGGCCTAATTGTTTAATTTCTAAATTTACGCCAGTTTTGGGTAAGCGAAGCCGTTGCGGTTGCAGTTACGATTAGTAAGACTTAGTTATTGCCTGCATGCAATGGTAATTGATATAATTAATTAATTAGTGCTCAATAACTAACACTAAAATGACCTAAATCATCATTCAAATTGAATGTTCGCAAGTATAATTAAAGCGTTTTACCTACAATTAATTTAGTTAGTTCTGCCAAAAACGAGAAACAAAGCCATAATTAAATTAAATTAAATTACGGCAAACAAATTCGATATCCCAATTAATGTTTTACGTTACAAACCAGCAATAACAGTTCAATGTTACGTTTTGATGTGTTTTGTTGCGTTTCGATGGCGCTGTGGCCGAGCGATTGACTGCTGCGCTGCGTGTCGCGCGTTCGATTCCCGCACGGAACAAATATTTGTATGACCTACAGATTGTTGTTCCGGGTTGGTTGTTTGTGTAAGTATATGAGTTTATATGTTGTACGGTATAAGAGAAATTCCCAGTTTGGAGCAAAGTTTAAAAAATTAAATGTAAAACAGATTGGGAAAAAGTCTGTGTTAATACATATATCCAAAATCATCAGTCACTATTATATGGAAAATAGGAGAAGTTTTGATGTGGGTTCGTCTAAGAGCGAAACAACACCTAATACTACAAAGAAACCGAAATCACACAAATAGGTAATTAAGTAGTTGTCACCACTAACCAATAATTCCAAAACACAACTTTAAACTACACTTTATTTTAGCCCTAAAAACCCGATTAATTTTTAAATAACTATAAAAGTCGATTTTAAGTTGCTTGAAATCAATAAATAGTTAGTGATTTGAAATGACAAAAAAGTGTCGTCATGGTTTAGTATTGTCATACAAAATCTATGGTGGAATCGCGTTTTGACAGATCATAAAAAGTGTGATTAGTGGTGCCATCTACCCAATTATAAAGATTCGGCAGATTGGTCTTCTATTTGTAAAATTACTTGACACGTTTCCTATCCATGAATAAGCCTGGAGTCACAAATTGATTCTTAAGTCATTTCGCTAACGGTTCAGATTTGAGGTCACAATCGAATCTTTGATTATTACATTAAAGACTAATGCTCCCGGTAAGGGAATGCCTTTAATGCACGTTTGCGCATACCTGTGGATTCGCACGGCCTATGCAAGTTTAATAGGAAATATAATTTTCTGTGCACTAGTAAATTTGGACGTGTGAATACGAAATCATTCAAATGCTTGAAAGAAAAAACAGTGGATTACCTAACACTTGCATGAACAGTATGTATGGATGTATGTAAGTATGCGATTTCTGCCTACCTACCCCCATAGGAAAAAGGCGTGAGTTCATGTATGAACAATATTTTAAGCCTACGCTGATTTGGTAGCAATGACTCAAATGCAATTCAGCTCACTATTATTTAGGTTCGTAATCAAAATAATGACATAACTAATGAAATTGTTGTTTACGTCTTTTTTATAATTGTTTTGCAGTAAGTATATAGGATATGCAGCAAAAGACATTCTACAAGAGGTGTTACGATACTATTTTTGTCTTCTTACAAAAGACGTCAAAGTTCTAAAAGAAATGTTTTTTTTAAGCTTATATTTAACTTCACTTGTTTGTATGTCTGAATTTTGCAATCAATATTTCTCTGTCAAATGTGAGTACTTAGAACGATTTTTTAGAGTTTAGGGCTTTTAGGGCTTAGTTCTGACAAAACAAGTCAACCCACAATCTCTCAGTGCCTATTTAAATCAACGATAACAAACTAAGTGAATATACTGAATGTGTCACATTACTATCCACTATTAATAGTTAAATGCACATTAAAAACAAAGCCATGCTACGAACAGATTTTAAAATAATCAGTGTTAAATATTCAAAATAAATAAGTATGTACTTTGAAAAATGACTCCAACTTTGACATGGCTCGATTCGTTTTGGCAAAACTAATACCATTATTAGCGTAGGTGAAAGAGAAAATAAAAAATAAAAGTTAAAAGTATTATAAATTTATTGGTAATAATTCTAAACTAACATACTAATCTATAAGAAATATATCGCCCAGCCGTTTCTGATGACCGAATGATCTTCACCACCTGAAAACAAAAGAAAACTGTAAGTGACGATTCCACTGGTGCAGTGGTTGAGGGATTGGCTTCTATCCATGGGGTAGCGAGTTTAATATTTATTCACTTATTTAATAAATATGGAAGACCTACAGCTAAAAAAAAAACAGACTGATAACAGTAAATTACCTTTGCCTATGCTTTAATGCCTAAGGCATTAAGTCCGCCTTTGTACTTTTTGTTGCATAAAGGTTAAATAAATAATAAATAAATAAATAAATACCTAATAACTAAAAAAATAAATTAGACTGACAGCCAATTACAGGTCTTCACTTTTAAAATACAGAATTACTTGTACAACCTAAATTCTATGGACATTACAGCACGCATATTTCATATTAGCAGGGTATTCATATTTTTACGGTATAGTTAAAATAATAATAAGTAGTATTTTATAATGAGTACTGACCATGATAGAGTTAACATTTTAGTATAACCGATAGATTGGTCTAAACGATTTCCACTTTTGATTATCTCACCAAGTAGAAGTCTAAAATTCTGAACTGTTTATGCGATTTGTTACGATGTATATGTATATTTTTTTAGTGGTGGCTGAGTGAAGAGTGGTGCCAGCCTACTGGACAATTTCAAGTTACCGACATGGCAATTGGCATAACATAACATACCAATATCATAACTCGTCTTGATACGTAACATCTTCATTGGCATGTAAAATTATCTACAGCTACCTGGCACACCTGCCACAGAATAGTGAATAAATGAAGTTACAATCGGAATACAAGCTGTTGATTTGCATTCTCGTCAAATTCAAGGAGTTAACTATGCTCGTGATTCTTAACACGAATCAATAATAAAATATATTTTTTTCTTAATTTTTTTTTTCCAATTCGAACTAGCCATCTCGCTAGAGGGTTTAGGCGCTATGCACGCATTGATATAGCCGCGCGACAACTCTGCCTACCGCAAACGCAACTGGGCGATGCTGATTTTTGCAAGAGGAGTATTCTGGAATACTGTTTTTTGATAGTTGCAACTAAAAAAGACAAGCATTTATTAAATATTGGTCAGGTATCGTAATTATATTTGATTACTTCTTTTTTTCTATGACAAGCTCCTAAAATTTGACGAGGATGCAAGTCAACAGCTTGTATATGTCTCTTTAAGAACGAATTCCACCCACCAAAAAATTCAAATTCAAAATAAATTCAGGCTACATAATAGTTAAGGTTCATGTTTGCATGGCGGACGTAACCGAGTTCCGACGCGTCCCGGTTGGTGGAAATTGTACATTAGTGTTAATACTGTATGTCTTTTAACTTGTACCAATTAAAGAGGCTAGATAATTTTAGGTGACTGGACATTACATAATGTGTAGTATGCGCCTTAACTACAATCGTGGTTTTGATTTAAGCGTTACATACAGTGATATGAAGACGAGATATATTATTTTGCATATTGTCAAGCGCGCTTTCCTCTTTATTCGTAAACGACGAGTATTCACATTTTCTACTTAATGCTCTATGTCATTTAGATAAATAAATATTCCTGGAGTTCTCGTGTTACCTGCTGAGCTGCAATCGCTTATCAAATGATCTTAAATAAATCGCTTTAAATCCAATGATCACTTCATTTGCTTTCTACTCCTTGGCGCAATCCACATGCAAAAATTATAACTGACACAAATAGGCGAAAGCGAATCATATTCAAATTATAGATACGCACCTTTTTTTCTGCAATCTTTATGGACATATGAATAAATAATTGATAGCTATAGCGTGACGTTAACTACTTTATTATTTTGTATGACGATTGTTGATTATTTAACAAGCTTAGTACCTAGTACTATGTACAATTGCAGTGAACCACTTTACACCCTTACGCCCTTAGTAATAGGGGAGAGTTGGATATTACCGCGCGGTTGATAATTCCGCGCATCAGCATAATTCAAAAACTATCCACTAGTTCTGCGATGTAGTGCGTATACATCGAAGCCGGACATGCCTACGCCCTTCCCCAAGCACCGCCGTTACGGTCCCCGCGACGACGGAGACAGCATGCGCTGAAAATGTTTTTTTCGTAACTCCTTATAATTTTTCGTGTACTTTCGGTAAGAGGTAAGTAATACTGTATTTATATTGTAATACTTTGATACTATACATTTGTAATGCTTGTATACTGTAGAATTAATGTCTGAATACGTTTTTGCGTACTGTAATATTTTCCATAAAATTATGTGGTTAAAAAATAAAATGATCAAGTTTGATAATTCCGCGCTGGGGGAGTCGAACTATGAAAAGTATGTTTTATTTACATTAACTTGTTTTTACCTCGACAAAAGAGTTATGTATGTGTCTGTATGTGCGTCTGTTTGTGGCATTTTATATCCAAAGCGAAAAAACACATTTTTTATTGAATTTGAGTAATTTATTGAGTTTAAGATAAACAATTGTGTGTGATATCAATTGTTGTGATTAATATGACTTTTTGGATGAAAATACATATAATATAATGAATAAATATTATACCTACATTTACTTTTATTACTAACTATTATTAACCCTGGGCACGATATTATCAGACCAGTTTGACAATACCGCGTTTTCTCATTTTTTAGTAAATTGTCAATAATTACTTTTTGTTTAAATTTTGGAAGTTTTGGTTACAAGGTATGCGTACCTGAATAAATGTCCTACTAATTACTCAATTTTGTTTCTTATAATATCAAACAGTTTCCTAATTATAGGTCCAAGTCCTTAGGGGCTCGGTAATATCCAACTCTCCCCTAAGGTTGAAAAGTGCTCAACCGCCATTGTCCTATTTGCAGTATGTTTATATTTTTGGATAAAATATTTTTCTATATGTAAAGTAAGTAAAAAAAAAACTGATCATGCTAAATGTCGTTAATGACCATAGTTTTGACAGCCCCATTGGTCTCATGGTCATAGAAGTGACTGCTGGGAGTGGGATCCAGGGTTCGATTACCACGTCAGGAAAATTGTTATTGAGCTTCACAGTAGATACACAGAGTTACTTTCATATTACATTAGTTTAGGTGCATTAATATAGAAATTCGTTTTAACTGACCTGTCCTCTCTTGAGTCCAAAATATCTTGCTACTGGGTCACCGGCCTGTATTCTCATCAACATGTTCTCCTTCAATTTACTGTTTCAATCGTTCAGGAAAAAATTTCACATAAGCAAAGTGTTAATGTTAAAAATGTGCTGCTACTACGAGCACAGTAATGCAAGTTTTATAGCGCCCGAAAATAAATATTTTTTTGAGATGCTCTCTAATAGAGAGCAGATCTTTTCCCATGAATATTAATATTAGTCTAGGTATAGTACAGGTTAGACTTAGATTGCTGGTCTTGGTAAGACTAATAAGACTTCTCGTCTTTGTCAGACTTCTGCTGCATTTTGTCGATTACAGAATGTAGCAGAAGTCTTATTATAATGAACGTAAATTACGAACATATTAATAACGAACTAAAATCCAACAGGAATAGGGTTAAAAATTGCATACAAAATGCCACAAGAATCTATTTCATCTTGCAAGCTATTTTCAACTCTATCTCTCACATCTTTAAATCTGTTATCAATTAATCAACAAAAACTACTCTTCTATTATAAAAGGATACTATCTAGTCAGCAGCTCAGCCTTTTCATCAGGTGTGAGCACAATGTGTTCAGGCACCAGCTCATGTTCAGTGATATTGATCAGCAGTTCTGACTCTAGGAACTGTTCTAGAATGTACTTGGGTGCCATGTCTACTAACGACTGCTTTGCTGATGGTGTCATGCCTGGAAAGAAGAGAAGAAAGATATTCTTAAAGGATCTTACAGACGGGTTTGGATTTGTGCCCGGTTAATGGCAATAGGCTCGCCCCCTATTACATGGGACCTAAAAACATACCGGCGAACTGTGGGTGTCATTGATACACCTCTGCCTAACCCTTCGGGGAATACAGGCGTGATGGTATGTATGTGTATCTTACAGACTAGATGAATATCACTACAATTTTCTTTTTTAACTTTGCCCTACACTTCATTAACACTTCCCTTTTGCTTGGATGCAGGCCACTTTCACAGGTTCTATTGGAAATCTATGGGGGAGGCCTATTTCCAGCAGTGGACATCCTGCGTCTAATATGATGTGATGACACTGACACCTGTACCTATTGTGGAGTATTTACAAACATATAAACTCACATACACAAACAGCCACAAACAAGTATCTGTAGGCCATACAAATATTTGCTTTATGCAGGAATCAAACCTGTGACACAGAGCACAGCAGCCAATCACTTTGCCAGCGCAGCAACAGTGCCTTTTTGTTGTCAACACCTGCATAAGACTTCAACATCTCTGGACATATGAAGCAAAGGCAACTTAGGTAATATATTTTTTTGTCAAGTAATTTATTACCTGCTTGAACAACAACAATAGCTCTGTGAATATTTTCTTCTTGCATCCTAGTACAATATGTTTTTATAGTTTTGATGCCAATTTTGGGTTCATCAGGGAAGAAAACGAACATTTGATCTGTAGGGTCATCATTGTGGGCAACCAGTACAATCAAATCACTTCTGGCTGGTCGCTTCTCACTGGAACAGAATATTTAATAACTGATTTAGATAATTGAAGTGAAAAATACTTTACTTGACTTACAAATCTTTTCCTGCTTAATACTGGTGAAATTAATACTTTTATTACATACAAGCATTGAACCTTTTTCCTGAATATAAAAATAAAATTTAAAAACTTTTCCAACACATTTATGGTATGGTCATAAATAAAAAAATAATAAGTCTTACATTATAACTTACATCGTAGATTTAATCTATGGTATAAAAAATAAATAATGTCAAAAACCTGAGTCAAAAACACTTGATTGAAATCTTATTTTTCAATTAACAAATCTAGAATTTTATTTTGATAACATTTTACATCAAAAATAAACAGTTCATTAAATTGAGATCATGCAAAATTAATAAAAATAACAAATGATAGTACCTATGGAGGTCCTAGATGAAAAGATTAAGAAAAACTTTATTGACATGACAGTGTCAGAGACTGCTAGAATACACATAGGTAAGTTATACACGTCCTTTGTCTAACTTTTATACAAATAGACTATCCCATTGGATTTGGTTCCCTTCTTGTAAAAAGCAGTTAGCTGCTACAAGTTGAAGTCATTCCTTACCTAGGTTTATCACCGAATTGTTCTTTGAACTGCTCTAATGTCTGATCCAATTCATCTTGCGTTACCAAGTATCCACGGTCGTGGCATAACTGTAACATAAACAGTTAATAATAAATTTATTGCCGTACCTGATAAACGTAAATCAAAAGTTTTATAACTTTCCACACACAACATAACCTCACTTACTTGCATTACTGTTTTACGTATACGCCAAAGTTTGTATGTTTCCGCATCGTCATCCATGGTATTTTGTTATTTATTAAATAGTTTAATGAGTTAATTTACTTGAATTAATGGTATTATTCCCTAAAAACAATAGTTTGCCGATCAACAACAACATGAAACAACTTGAAGCAACTCACATCACAACTTCACAAGTGTCTATGCTAGTGATGTCACATCGAATTCGGTTTAGGGTAGGAAAGGAACGTAACGTCCTATGATCATCAACAATATTCTAATTAAAAACATCGATTTTGCCATAATTTCTAATTTCCAATCATCGGTGTTATGAATATTACCTACCTAAATTGATGTTATTTTTGTCCTGTAATTTCTTAAATTATTGAATTAATTATTTTGAAACAGAACTCATCTGCGTAATCTGCGTTCCTTTCTTTCTTCTCTGAATACTCTGTGGGTGTGTCAATTAGTGTCTATGATTAATTGAATTGTTTTATTGTCTGTGGAGTTCGAATTGGTTTTGGTTTGGTTGATTTTCGCTGAAGTTTGTCCTAACATTGAGATTTCTGATTTGTCTTCCTATTAATCTTGATTTGAACGTAAACTTACGGAAATGGCTGGAATAAAGGGTATGTTATCATAATCGAGGCTAATAGTAAACTCTTTTGGGTGTACGCTAGTTCATCTGTAAAACAATGTCATCATTGTAGATAGAATGACTCATGTTATTTACAAATATTTTTCTAGATAATAATTTTATTATAGCTGTCTAATTTCAGCTTTATTCTTTTTCATGTACTTTTCAACACTTCCATGGATCAGGGTAAGTTTTGATTGAAGCCCATGTATAATCATGACCTCCAAGATGTCAACTAGTTTCTAAATATTTAGTATTACTATCTATTGTTATTTTGATCAGCCTTCAAAGTACCTACTGTTTGTTGACCTGATATTGATGCAAATTTTTATCATGTTCCGTTGTTCATACATACAGTGATAAATAGGGTTCCAACAAAGAAGAATTATCTGCTTATGTCACACTGTATTTGTGTATGTGACTATTAATTATGATTTGCTCATGCTGATTTTAGATGTGTGCATACAGTGCATGCCTTTGCCAGGTTTCCAAAAACACATATATAGTTAATAATGTTTGTAAATCTGATGATGAATGGTATATGCTACTATATAGAATGGTTGATTATTGTAGCCACAGAGAAACTGGGTTAACAACTTAACACACACAATCTGACTTTTGAGGCCAACTAGATTATTCATTAAATATAGTTTATTTATCTCAAAAATATTAATTTACCTATAAAAGAACAAAATATTTACAAATAAATATTTTGATTATGAACCAAAAATCTTAAGTGTTGTTTGTGATTTTTATTTTCAATAAACAAATATGAAAACAAATGTTTTAATTTTCAGTCTGGTGTCTCTGGCATTTGCTGGTTCCATTGGAATGACCTTTGTTATTCTCGCCTGTGCCTTACCACAATATAAGTAAGTAGATCTTTAAGGATTTTCTGATTTTTTTATTGTTGTTTATTTTTATAAACACATCTTAATATAAAGTGAAAGGTCACTCATTTCCGCACCATCTTAACTCAAAATCTCGGAAGCTACTTAACTACTTATGAAGCAGAAATTTAGCAAACAGGTAATTTTTAGTATGTCTTGTAATTCCATACAGATAAATTCGTGGGCAAAAACTAGTTAATCAGTGCATTCATCTTTTAAACTTTATTATAAATGTGAGCATTTAGAATTTAGATGGATGGATGTTTGTTACTCAATCATGCCAGAACAGCTGTACAGATCTGAATTAAATATGGCACAAGAATAGATTTATATTCTGAAATAGCCTATGAAGTACTTTTTTCCTGGAAAAATGTATGGGTTTTGTGGCATAATAATATTAAATTTGCAATTTTTTTAATGAAAAGAGTGATGATGTGACTAATATACTATGCCACGCTGTCAGGGTCTTGAATTTGTGATATTTTAATGGAGAAAAAAAAACACATAAGTACAATTAACATCTAATGAAAAATTTACTGTTATTAAAATGGAAATAAAAATAGATGTATTTTTTAGAGGCTTGGGTGATTGTTTAGTGGTTTGTAGTGTAATGTAAGGATTCGACTATAAGTGCGAGTGAAGAAGGGGGGGGGGGGAGAAGACGTTGGTATGAATGAATAGATTAGGATGAAGATGCTTGAGACGGTGTGTGCGTGAGTTATGTGGGTGTGAGTGAAAATAGTACAAGAAATACTGCTGATATTCTATCAAGTATCAAGTCTAGACTTATCAGTCTTTGAAATCAATGTCATTCACACTGTTTATCTTACAATGAAACAGTTTTTTTCACATAACAATAAAATCTATTCTAGTTTCTGTTCTGACCAATTTTGGTCATGCATAATAAGCAAATATTATTTTGCTTGCTTGTGAACTTAATAAAATATTATGCAAATATTAAGATTTTTTAGAGTAAGTATCTTTATCTTGGTGTAGTATACTAAGATTTGGTTACATTGATCAAACCACTGGCATGTTTTTTTTAGACTAGCTTCTGCTTGCAACTTCTTTCGCATCAAATTTGATATAATTATTATCCCATACCATGGTAACCATACATTTTCCGGGATGAAAATAATCCTGTGTTATCAGAGATTGATTTATCCAGATCTGTTCAGCCGTTTAAGTGTGAAAGAGTTTCATACACATATCCATCCATTATCACAAACTTTCGTATTTAATATTCACAGGATATTAAATAAATTTGTTTTTTCCACCTTCTATCTGCTATAAGAGGATATATAAGATCTTATTACTTACTTTTTCTATTCTGATAAGTACTAAAAAAATATATTATTTTTCTATTAAAATCAAGAACATGCAGGTCTATCCTGCAATTTGCCATAATCAGTCAGTATGATGAAAAGTATTTAAACTCATTTGAACCACTCAAACACGTATTTCCTAACAAAGAACAGTAAAAAAATTCTAAATAAGTAGTCAACCAAGTTATTTGATTTGGGGGACAAAATAATAGTTTTAAAAATATTTTTTCCATTATTAAATTGTTTTTTTTTTCCTGACAGACTATGGTGGCCATTCTTCGTAGTCCTGTTCTACGTGCTGTGCCCCATACCAACTATGATCGCTCGCCGTCACACGGACAGCACGAGCGGCAACTCAACATGCATGGAGACCGCCATCTTCCTTACTATGGGATTCCTTGTCAGCTCATTCGCGCTTCCCATCGTTCTAGCTCGTGCTTCAACGGTATGTAGTGCTATGATTGTCTATAGTTAGTATTGGTACATCGGTAGCTAGACTTTCTTCAAAGGCCCACTATACTAAATGAGAATGCCATGTTATCTCTTAACTACTCGGAGGGGCCACACAGGGCCGATGCCTGCCGGGGCTGCGGGTTGTTCGAAAGAGATACCGCGCCCCCGGAACGCAAAGGGCACAAGAAGGAACATGGATCATCTTCACCACCTTTGGTTGACTAGAGAGAATGCCTAAGGCATTATGTTGCACAAAAATTTAAATATATGATAATACAAGGCAAGGTACAAAAATGATCTATTGTACTTGTAAAGTACAGTTTGCAAAATGAAACTGAAAAGATAATGAAGGTCTACAAAGTAGTCTACATTATTTATAAAGTGCTACCCGTTTTCTATATATTTATGCTGTTTTTGGATTTCTAGGTAAACAGCATCCTAATTTACAGAAATTAAAATAGATTGTAGAGTATGAAGCTATGTGTGGAAGCTTATAATTCTTAAGCCAAAGAGTTCCCTATTTTCCTAAGTTTTCGTTGTGTGAAAAAGTTAAAGGAGAGTGGCCTGTGACTTTTCATAACTAATTTCTAAAATGTGTTTCTATCTTCAGATTGCGTGGGGCGCTTGTTATTTAACACTGGTCGGTAACATCATAGTGTTCCTCACAATTCTTGGCTTCTTCACCATCTTTGACATGGACGACTCTGACTACACGATGTGGTGAGAAATCTAAATGTTGTTGCAACATGAATGGACGATCTTAGGCAAATAATATTGTATCGTAAGACAATGTTGTGGTTTTGTTTATGATTAAGTCTGATAATGATACTGATAGTGTAACATTGAAGGTGGTCTATGAATATGATGTTAACAACATTTTTCTTTTAAATTTATGAATAATGAAGTTAGGAAACATCTGTTATTATGGTCCAGTATTTGGAGTAGTATAAATGTGCTCATAGAAATATTTAAAATTGTCATTTGAATGGTTTTTTTTTTGTGGTGACTTGTAACTGCAATGTTTGTTTTAATTTAATGATATGTGACTTTATGTAAACTTGTTTGTTTTTTGCAGTTTGTATGTAACTTATTATGTATTTGATGGGAAGCAGCTACATGCAACATGCTATATTAAAAGACAAAGCGTCAATTGAGTATAAAGATTCGATTCTAAAGTACATAATGCAAACTCTTGAGCTATTCCTAATGTAGCAACTACTCATTTAACATTTACTTACTGAACAATGTTGGGGAGGTAATATTATTTTTTTGCAGTTACAAGCCATCACCACACTTATTCTGATATAAAAATATTATTGAATTTTTATCCCTTATGGATCAACATAATTTATGTGATTTTTTATAATATAACATATGTTACTCACGTATTTAACAAACAATATTCTATTTGTTACTGTTTAAACTTGGATTAAGAGAAATTTTAGTGTAAGATATAATTGGAAATATTTTTTTATCATCAATTGAAATTCCGAACAACTCAATAATATTGTATACTTACATTTAGAATGAGCTTTTATCATGAATATTGAAATTTCATAAGGCTTGTTGGCTATGCATATTGTTTATAAGATTATCAGTTTTATTCAATACTTAGACACGAAAATGTTGGCTCGTAATTATATGGTACATAAGTATTTACAGTCCGCAAGGCGTAAGCTGAGCTTTGAATTTGTGTGAGTGATTCCCAAAAGTAGCGTTTGGTCCGGTTAAAACCGGTTTCAACCAATCAAAGACAGGTCGCACACTAGGCTGACGTCACACCTACATTATCTGTATGGGCACTCATACAAATGCAAAGCTCAGCTTACGCTTCGCGGACTGTACCTACCTAGTTTGAAAATTTTGAACACAGGAGTGAAATCTATAATATTTGTTTTGTAATCAATAGGAAAACTGACATTGTCTCAATCAGTATACAAAACTTTAGCCTTGCTGAGTTTTTATGTAATATTTGAGATTAATTTAAACACCAAGTTTTGAAACAGAGGTCAGAGGCTAAAGGTTTGTGTCCTGATTGGTTAGTTAACATTTCCTTCCTTTATTGCCAGAGCTTTTTTATAATTATGAATATTATAATTCGTAATACATTACAAATTTGTTAATGCAGTGTGGAAATCTATTTTTTCGAGCCCAACGTGCATTTGTTGTGCTGCTTGATTTCAAGGCTGAATAAAAAAGGGAATGGAATGCACTTCGTGTTTTGCTAACATTTGCTATTCGATATAATAACGCGTATTACAAAGTACAACATCCCAAATAATTCCGGTGTGGCTACATACCATAAATACAGGACGTTATGGTGCAGCAAAAATGAATAAATAATAAACTGGTTGAGGTAATTTTATATAATAAAGCTATAACTTATGAAACTCTGCATAAAATTAGCAACTTGTAACATTGAAAGATTTTTAATTTATTCGATTACATTCCTGTAATGTAAATTGTGTAAATATAGCATTAGTATCAGGTCACAATAAATATCAGCTGCTTTATAATACAATATTGTTTTATTTTATTTACCCCCTTTATGACCAGCTAAATCAAATTATTGTTTGTGCCGTTTTGCGTGTGCGGTTTACTGTGGATGTCGCCCGTGGCGTGCAGTCCGACCAACGGACTGCTCCAGCGCTGTAGCAAGATGAGGGAAAATGCGTAAATTGGAAGATCCCATATAGATCAGAAATTCAGACTATATTACTATTAATTATCCCGAATTTACAACACGATAAATACTTTTCACGAAAGTATCTTATTATTTACCCCGTAAATGTATCTTTCTTTTCAAATTCGAACTCTAGTTGCGAGTCAACGTTTCAGTTTCTGTAAGTAACGTTGCACTTCGCTTTAAAAAGTCTTTTTTATCTATTTTCTTAAATATGCGTTGATAAAAAATATTTAAAAATATAACATTATTTAGTTCAAAGTTTTACATAGCAATAAATTCATACTTTATAAAAAATATTTCGAGTTATAGTTACGGTACGTGAAACGAAATGTAAATTAATCATCTTCCGCTGGTTTGACGTTTAGTACACGTCAAAATTCGTGAATTCACCGTGATTGTACCGCACCCACTTAGTTTTCCTTATATTTTATTGTAATTTCTAATTAGAGCAGTATTTAGCAAAGATAGAAATATGGGTGATCATTTACCAGCGTGTGTCATCGATGTCGGCACCGGTTACACGAAACTGGGCTTCGCCGGCAACAAGGAACCGCAGTTTATCATTCCGTCAGCCATAGCGATAAAAGAAACTGCGAAAGTCGGCGATCAAAGCACTCGACGTATGACTAAGGCCGTGGAAGATCTAGATTTCTTCATCGGCGATGAAGCGTTCGACGCCACCGGGTATTCAGTGAAGTATCCAGTACGCCACGGTCTCGTCGAAGATTGGGATCTAATGGAACGTTACATTGAACAGTGTATCTTCAAATACTTGAGGGCGGAGCCGGAAGATCACCATTTCTTGCTCACTGAGCCTCCACTAAACACGCCAGAGAACAGGGAGTATTTAGCTGAGATTATGTTTGAGTCATTCAATGTGCCTGGTCTGTATATTGCGGTGCAAGCCGTGCTGGCGCTCGCGGCGTCGTGGAAGTCACGTACGTCTGCTGAACGTACTTTCACAGGCATCGTAGTGGACAGTGGAGATGGTGTCACCCACATAGTACCTGTAGCAGAAGGATACGTCATTGGATCATGTATTAAACACATACCCATTGCTGGTAGAAACATAACATCTTTCATTCAATCTCTACTTCGTGAACGTGAAGTTGGTATCCCACCTGAACAAAGTTTGGAAACTGCTAAGGCTATCAAAGAGAGGTACAGTTACATTTGCCCAGATATAGCAAAGGAGTTTGCTAAATATGATGCGGATCCTGGTAAATGGATGAAGAACTACACTGGCATTAATGCTATAACTAAAAACCCATTCTCTGTGGATGTTGGTTATGAGAGATTTCTGGGACCTGAGATTTTCTTCCACCCTGAGTTCTCTAATGCTGATTTCACTGTGCCTCTGAATGAGATGGTAGATGAAGTCATCCAGTCGTGCCCAATCGACGTGAGGAGAGGTTTATATGGAAACATTGTGTTGTCGGGTGGATCTACAATGTTCCGAGATTTTGGCAGGAGGCTGCAGCGTGATATCAAGAGGACTGTTGATGCAAGATTGAAGCATTCTACGACTCTGTCAGAAGGTCGTATCACACCTAAGCCCGTTGACGTGCAGGTCATTTCGCACAACATGCAGCGGTATGCTGTCTGGTTCGGAGGCAGTATGTTGGGCTCAACGCCTGAGTTCTACCAAGTGTGCCACACAAAGCAGGCGTACATGGAGTACGGCCCCAGCATTTGCAGGCACAACCCAGTATTCGGCACCATGACATAAATGTATAATGTAATTCATTGCCAGTATTCAGTCAATAATAATGTTGACTATTTTTAAGCAATTATGAATTTATAATTTTAAGATTTATTTTACTTACAAGAGACTTACTAAGTATGCCTATTTTATAAGTGTAACTAAATGTAGCTACATGAAATATTAAGCATGATATTTCTAGCAAAATATTGAAGGAAACATATAATTCCAACATTATGTTTATGATTATAATAAAATATTCAATTCATGTTAAATCTAATTTCATAGCTGGATTTTTTATTAAGAGGCATTTAATATTGCATTCCAGCTTTTTACCAAATATAGAGTCTTGATATAATGTTTATTTTATTTATTTACCAACAGACCTTATGCTACTATTAATTTTTCTAAAATGTGATTATCATTTGGTTAATTTAAACATTATAGCAAAAATAATGTGTTATTATTAAAACTTACAGGCAAATTATGGCTATTTGTAGTAGACTACTATTCCTAAATGAACCTAAATAATTGTATACCTATTTCAGAATAGTATGATTACTTGATTAGTCCTTTATCTTTTGTAATAAGATAAGCATTTTAGTCGCCATATGGTAGTTCGTACACGTCATAACAGATGGCGCTATTCCAGAATATTTACACTAAGTTTACTGTGAAACCCGCCAAACTCAAATTTCTAATTTCCTGTGTGTTAGAAATCCTTACTTTGACATCAGTGGGTAGATTAATTCACATTTTAACTAAGGAGGTATGTAATGCTTTATTTACTTTCTCATAATCATAACTTTAAATTCAGTTCTTGACTCGTATAACAAGCAAAAGGTGCAAAGGGCTGTTAAGCGGCTTTAAAAAAATAATCATAAAACGTTATTACGTTATTAACGCTGTAACGATAAAGGTACAGCGTGCCGTGCTAGTGCCGTGATGTCATCTGATGCTGTTTCACAAAATCGACGTCACCTGTATCTAAACATACTAAAACGTGTCATCATAGAAGAATGCCGCCGAAGACAAACAGTGAGTACCTACCTACCTACATCTTCTTTTCTCTTTATTTAAACTCTTAAATATTTGTGTTATTGTACCTACCTACATGTTCCACAGGGGTAGGTAGTAACTACAGAACGCCACTTATTTACTCAAAATAAATAATAATATTAAATAACGTTAACAGCAACTACAATTCCTACAATTAGGTACATAGGTACCTACCATCACGCCTGTATTCCTAGAAGGGGCAGAGGTGGGTGTACCAATGTAGGCAACCTACACGCACAGTTCAACTAGGTAGGTACATTAGTCACTTAATTTATCATTTTATTCGATTCAAAACTACCCTACCAAGCAATCTTTAGTGGGTAACCACTAAAGATGCACCGAACACCTGTGTAAGTAATTGCTGTGTCCTATTCACAAAAGATCATAATTATATTACCTACTTACCTAAACATACCTCACCTAAGATTTATGATAAAAAGGCACCTATCTACCTCGTTTTTATTTTGTAATTCCTACTTAGTATTTACGTTACCTAGATCCATTCATTCAATTCTCATGGGTAGGTGCCCTACCTACACACTATTGTGTTAATGAAAGAGCTCTGAATGACGAGTGTTGCTCTTATCATTAGTCGTCGCTAATTAACGTAGGAACTGTCTCGTAAGCAGATAATTTTATGACGTTGGTATGGCAGGAAGGGTTGCCAGCAATTGAATTTTTTTCTAGCGTAGGTAGCTGTTTCAACCTACCTATTTGATTTATAGGGATTTTAACTGAAACATTGAACGAAGTAGAACTATTTAGCTAGATAACGATCTCTTCCTGCCCGCGACGTCTTATACGAAGATTTTAAAATGAAGCCATAGTTTCAAATTATCCCACGTTTATGGAAAAATACCTCGTTTCTTTTCACGTAGGTATTTCTAACTATCTACCGTTGGTGTCTCTAATATGGGTACCTACTTAAAGTTTATGCTTAACTTATATGGAAGTTGTTTATAAGGTAGAACGCACCTATTTATTTGGGTATTCAGCGACACATATATACGTAATAGTACCTACAGAAAATCATGTCTCAATAATTTAGAGAGTATTTCTTACTCAAGTTTCTGTAACTTGGATCGCAATTAGTGAGGTACTTACCTACCTACTTATCGTATTATCTAGCCTTGCCAACCCTGAGCCTTCATCCGCGTGGTAACACTAGGTGGTACGCAGGCTGTAGCTCCTTTTCACGAAACGCCCTGAGTACTAATTAGTCTGGTGCCGTCGACTCGGTCACACTCGTACCTACCTAGTCAACTAGTATATTGCAGAGATTTACACGGCTGCCACAAAAGAGACAATTTCCCAACGAATCCTTGCCAATTCTACGCCTCGAAGATACGTGTAGATTAGTTGTGTGTAAGTTTACAATAAGGTACTTTTCTTCCAAGGTGTTGTTTTGTACCTAATGAGTAATTTGTGCGAAAGCTTTATCTTAAGATGGGAATTTGGAAAGACGGTTCCTACTTAGTGTTTTTTTTTTAAAATTCGGTGTATAGGGTAACACAGCTACCTTGATGCCTACTTATGATGGAGTTGGTATTTTTTTACTTAAGTAGAGATCTAATTAGGCAACATCACGGGAAATCGCTGGATGCGGGCAGCGCTGGACCGGTCAGTGTGGCATTCCTTAGGGGATCCAGCAGTGGACGTCATTCGGCTGATATGATGATGAATTAGGCACAGATAAATTACAGTGCACAAGTGTGTGCACGAACACAGGTGCACTTCCGCTTACCTAACTCTCATAGCCCGATGGGACGACAATCCTTCGCAACTGGGGAGAGCTCAGACGCAGGCACAAGAGCTTTTGGAGACACGGGTCTGTCACACCACTAGCTTCCAAACTTCGAGCTGCCACTGAGAAATTCCAAACGGAAAAACGCAACACTTAACACTTTTTGCCTGACCTGGAAAACGGAATTCCAACGTTCATAGCTTTCGACCACCAGGCCAACGGGGCAGTAGCAGCAACACAATTAGGTAGGTATAGGTACCATTTAATACACTACATAAAAGTAATTAAGTATCGAAAAGGGCACTCAACAAGCCCATAAACCGACAAGGACCTGTAATCTGAATCAGGTTGCCATTAACCGCATAATATCTATAATGTTTAATGACCAATAATAATCTTGTTTGTTCTACCTACATCCATAGTTTCCTCATAAAAATGGGTAAGTAGTTCCTAAAAGGGGTCTAGGGTTATCACTACCCGTGGGGGTCGTAAATGGCGACAAAAGGTTGTTATCATGCAGATGGGTAGCTGGGTACACCTGTGAACTAATGTTACCCTTATTTATTACCCGGTAGACAAGTGGATTATCGTAAGTCATTTTAAAGGGGTATTTGTAGTTGGGTCGCGCAAGGCATACATTAATCTGAAAATAGAAAATGTTCTTGTAGAATGAATAAAAAAAACATACCTACCAATAATGATACATTGCGTGTTTAACAATGCACGGAACAAGTAATTGTATGGCCTAACAAGTGCCTAGTTGTTCCGGGTCTGGTTGTTTGTGTATGTGAGTTTAGGTATATGTTTTTAAAAGCACCCACGATATAGGAGAAATTGATTGTGAAGGAAACAGTTAAAAAAAACTAGGTTTTCCCCCATCATCGTCCGCGCCAATATTGGTATTGCGGAATAAGAATTAATTAGCCTATGTCCTTTCTTGGAATTAAAAGTTACCCTACCTTTCAACAAAATCGGTTCAGTGGTTTAATCGAAAAAGCATAACAGACAGACTGAGTTACTTTCGCATTGATAATTTTAGATCTAGACAAAAAAAATAGTACCTAACTCAAAAAGTAAGCCCAATGAAAACATCACTAAGGAAGGAATCTACTTTTTTTAAAGGAAAAGTACTACCTAAGTACAATCGGTACCGCGGTAGTTCCTTTGTAAACTATGTCGGATTGTCGGCCAGCAGTCGTCTCAAGTAAATAAAACTGTTGGATTCCTTGAACTACACAAAGTTGAAGCCGGGAAGGCTGTGGGTAATAGGAAATCTTGCCAACTCTTCAAAGGTTCCGAACAAGTGTAGTTTCCGGCTTAGAAAACGAGTTTATTAACTTCAATAATGGGCACATAGCTGGCCGACTACCAATTAGAGTTTCCTTATTTACAAACACCGACTAAGTACTTACACAGGCCGTTTTATAAGTAGGTGTTTGTCATGGATTTATTTTCAAGTTGGTGCTTATGACTTCATAACATAATCCTATCGTAATACTCCTTAATTGGTTTTAATACACTGTTACTAACGAAATGGTAGTTCCAGCCTGGTCTACCTAAATTATCATCTTCTGTACAAATAAATAGAATTGAAGTGTTTGTTTGTAATATTAAATTACAAGCTTTTTACTACATACATATGCAAGTATATACGGTACTTACATCAAAAAAGTAACTTTTAGAATTTTTGTCCGTCTATCTGTTTGTTTGTTTGTTTGTTTGTTCCGGCTAATCTCAGAAACGGCTGGACCGATGTTGATGAGACTTTCACTCGCAGATAGGTAGTATACTTTAGAAAGCGAACGAATTCACAGGCAAGCCTAAAAGTCATTGGTCTAACATTGAAAAAAAGATATGAATGTATGAAGAGTACTGAAAGTTGAATTTTTATTAGTAGTTCTCATTCTTAGTGATCTCATACTACAAAAAGAGTGGTGTCATATGTCAATTACCCCGGCACCCATACTCTTCAAACTGGAATACTGCAACGCTGCTTTGCAGCAGAATTAGGTTTGGACAATCTCCTTCACAAAGAGCACTACTACTACCTACTGTAGTTATATATCTCAAAAATCATTTGATGTTCTCCAGGCTTGCTATCTATCGGTTTCTCAAGATGTTACACACATACGTTTATACTTTATAAGGTACCTACACTACACGTGAGATTTTTTACAAAAACAATGTGGGAAAGTAGGTACTTATTCTTATGCCTACTACTTGAATTTCACTTAACGCATGTATCCAAATCGAGTTCATTGTTTTTCACCTTTTTTATAGTCTAATTCTTTGTTTAAAAATACTCAAGGAAATTCAATTTTGCAATACTTTTCCTTGAAACACCCCAATTTACCTGTTTGTGGTACATTTAGAGCTACATAAAGGTTCTGAGCAGTCTTTTCAAAACAGCGAAAACTTATGATGAAGGAAAATTTGAAGAAATAGAATGAAACTGGGTTAACGTCGTAAGAGATGGGCAAAAAAAGTATGGTGTATAATCCATAAAAGAAAATTAGGTACAGTTCAGCAGTGGGGCAACTATTGGAGGCTGGTTTATAAAACCTACTAGCTTTTTCCCGTGGTTTCGTCCGCGTAAATGTCGATTAATGCACAAGCAGACGAAGTTGCGGAATAAAAAGTAGCCTATGTCCTCTCTTGGGATTCAAACTTACCCCGTACTAAATTTCATCAAAATCAGTCCAGTGGTTTAGTCATGAAAGCGTAACATACAGACAGACAAAGTAACTTTCGCTTTTATAATAATTTAAAAGTATGGACTATTGATACCTTCAAATTGACGACGACACGGTTGGCGTAGTTGACTGAGCGATGAGCCCTGTCGAGGGAGCGGTGATAATGTGAATCTCGCACCCCCGGCCATAGTCAGGGGTGAAACACCGCTTTGGTTTTAGCCGGTAAGAGTCCAGCATGCACCTTTGTCACCCTCACGACCGAGAAAGTCCTAGGGGATTTCCAAAGTGCACCAAAAAGAAAATGTCTGGGTGGCTGCTTTCGGCTGGGCTCGGTTCTCGTACAAATATTTGGCCTACAGGTAGTTGTTCTGGGTCTAGTTACTTGTGCCTATACGTTTATAAACGCACCCACAATACAGGACAATAAAATTATAGGTTGTTTTGTTGCAAACCCGATCGTCGATGACAATCTCGTGGGACCGAAATAAAATATTTCGGTCCCACGAGATTAGGAGGCAGAGTAGCGAGCCTATTCCCAGTAGTCGAACGTTCCCAATAACTGCGTATTTTCTCAACAGGTACCTAAATCCAATTATAGTTATTGCTCGGACTGGGAATCGAATTTAGTTCTGATCCAATCAATGTCCGCGCCGTTGCTTGCTTCCTGACCAATAAATAAACCACAATCTGTTCGCAATGTAAATCTATCTTGCAATATTGAGGCGGAATGTTTGGCAAGACAGTCTAGGGTGGACTGTGGATTATTAGAAATGGAGGATGTCAGCGGCAAAGGAAGTTTACCATTTAATTTGTTTAAATTCTTCATCATCATATCAGTCGAGCGACGTCCACTACTGGACATAGGCCTCTCCTAAATATAGTCACAATGACCGGTCCTGCGCTGTCTGCATCCAACAATTTCTCGCGACCTTTACCAGGTCGTAGGTCCACCTCTAAAACACAGTCTATAATCATTGGATAGTGTTGCTTTCTACCAGTAAAAGAATTTTTGTAAGCGGACCAGGACCAGCACTTTTTGAGATTACGTCTAACAAACAAAATAAACTATACCATCACGCCTGTATTCCCCGAAGGGCGAGGCAGAGGTGTACCTACTAATGCACATACACAGTATATTTAGGTCCCATGTAATAGGGGGCGAGGCTATTGCCATTAACCGGGCACAAATCCAAACTCCGAGCTGCTGAGAATTTCATAGGAAAACCTAATAACACTTTTTGCTCGACCTGGGAATCGAACCCAACACCTCTAGCGTCGCAGTAGGACCACTAGGCCATCGAGGCAGTTCAACAAACAACCTCAACAAACAAACTTTACCTCTTAATAACATTCGTTAGAAATATAGATTAGTTTTATTGTCAATACATCGACTTCACAAGACTACATATATTGTAGTTCTATCGACAATAGTCCCGTCAGATAGGTACATCCTATCTGCCCACGATTTCCCGTGGTATTTATAGCGGTAATTATCACCATTAATAATAAATCCCTTGTCTTAACGCTCCGCATATACGCTACAGTAGCACCATATAGCATGGGGAAGTAGGGGTTACAGCTAATTGCAAAGTGCAACCATTGTTTCTCCATGCCCCCTGCGCCACTGGGAAACCTCCCACCACGAGATTTTTAATTATTCTGCGAGACGAGGTTTTACGTACCTAGTACTAGATATCGTATTATGATTGGTGAGACTATTTTATGTTGGTTTGTTTGCATATTATTTTACTGTTAACGGGTAGAAGGGCATCGTTACTTTTACAATTTATTCGGTACACTAATTATACCCTGCAGTTTCACCCGCGTTTATTTACCGTAAATCTTTCGTAACTATCCTTTTTTTATTTTTTAGAGATGGGAATTCATCCAATGACCTCCCTCGCCCCTAGTGTCAGACTTTTACTGACTAAAACCCATCTATGTTCCTTCATGTGCCCTTTGCGTTCCGGGGGCGCAGTATCTCTTTCGAACAACCCGCAGTTCGTGACTATCCTGCTCCATTGGTTTCAAGCGTGATGTTATATTATCTTTTCCGGTAAACAGGCTTTACATCGCAAAAGATTTCTTTCAAATCGGACATCGGCAGCTCCTTAGATTAAAGCGTTTAAACTAACAAACTCTTTCAGCATGTTAATATATTCGATACATGAGCAATTAATGAGCAATTTCAGAACAATATTCTAGACACCGCAATGAAATATTTCGTCGGTTATTAAAACCAACTTGTGTTTTGCAAAAGTTGTTCACATTCGTGTGAAAAACCAAACAGGCTAGAGGCTACACTTACCTACGTCGTCGAGGCCCACTCTTATAACACCCAACTCCAAATAAATCCGATATAATTCACAAACATGGAAAATGTAAACATTATTATTATAATAACTTACTTTTAAATGTCAGACCACTTAGCAAATAGGTACTTTATGTAGTAACTATTAGGTATGCTTTTAAATAAATCCGTTGAAATCCCACTTGGATTTCAATTAGGTACCAAAATGTTGAAAGTAAATAATATGTTTCTCAATTCGAGACGTATTTTTGTGATATTTAAATGTAAGAAATCCTTACATTAGGTGCCAGAATATTCTGAAAGCTGTGAGTAATCTTAGAACATGTTAGAATATTACGTATAACCTTGCTACGTGTAATGCAATTTCATTTTGATTTATGGCTCAGACTTTGAGTATGTACCCGTTCTATGTACTCACATTTACATACTCAGGTACTTTATCCATATCTTAGGAGCTTAGGCACCTACCTACCTTCCAACTTACATGAAACATTATGAATATAATATTATGTTACACGCTCAAGTTCACTCGAGGTCACTGAAACAACTGCTGAAAATTGTATTTCAAATAAATTATAGTTCTGCGCGTATTTCCAACAACAACGGACAAATTAATATTTATTTTTATTATGAAACTCAGAACATTTTGAATATCAAAATTTATAATAGACTAGTCCAGTTCAGCTTTGTCGTCACCGCTTCGTAGAGCTACTGGGAGGATATTAATGAGCTTGATGAAGAACATCACGGCCATTGTTTTGCTAGTCTGAGTTGTCCCACCACTCTTGGGCATAGCCTCGGGATTCATGGGAAATCTGACCCGACCTTTTTTTGTCAGTCTGCTGCAATCTTAATAAATATGTTAGGACTCCAGTCTTGCTACAACTATGTAGGCCCACAGCATTCGGTAGATATGGCCTGCCCAGTCCCTTAAAAGTCTTGTAGGTAGTTCTTTGAGGTGCGTTGATAATTTTTGATATGGAATGCGGTGTCGTATCTCCTTTTCTTTACATTTCACACTTCTCCTATTAAACTAGCACTGTGAGTTTCTAGGCAAAAATTACTTACCTACCAAAATAGCATTTACCTACTGCATATTTGTATGAGAAAAAATACCAATTTCCGTATTCCCCATTAGCCACGGGAAGGCAGATGGTAAACTATGAGTCAGAAACCCTCACCACGGCTGTCAGCAACCCCACCATTATACAATGTAATGTTACAATTTATCATGCCCTTAACATGCATTCACATATATATAAATATAATAATGTAGCACCATTTCGTGGTGTAGTGACAGGTGGTGCAATCTGTCGCCGCTCTCAGAGATATGGAATTTATTATTAACATATGGGTTTCAGCCTGTTTTTCCTCATCGCATTCGGTTAAAGTGTATTTTTGTACGATTTAAACTGTGTT
Source organism: Caradrina clavipalpis (assembly GCA_932526535.1). Classification (NCBI taxonomy): domain Eukaryota; kingdom Metazoa; phylum Arthropoda; class Insecta; order Lepidoptera; family Noctuidae; genus Caradrina; species Caradrina clavipalpis. The sequence goes on from OW052103.1 coordinate 8,732,487, forward strand.
ATTATATGCCGTGTAATGCACGACCGCCGGACGACGTGCCAGATTTTGTGGCGAAGGAGCTGAGTAAACTGCCCCCCGTCACGTTTGATCACGTCGACGTTACACGGCTGTTGAAGGACATCACTACCTTGAAAGTAGAGGTGACCAAGATGCAGTCCAGGTTGGAAGCTTCAGAAAGAACCAATACAGAGCTACGTGCAGAAATTGCGTTGTTGCGCAACGTTGGTTCTGTAATTGGGTCACCAGAGGCCTCAAAGGTGAGCACGCGTCGTGAGTCGCGGAATGCATCGATCGGCAATTCTGAATCGGTGAGCGTAAATGCGTCACCAGCTGCCGATAATGCTGACCAAGCGCCGCCCGCCGCCGCCGTCGCCCGCAACTGTACACCGGCTGCGAGAACGTCACACGTAGGTGCATCGACCCCTAAACGTGCCTACGCCGCTATTGTCACGACTGGCAAATCAGATGCTTCTCAGACCAAGCGTCTAACCAACATAGGGGAAAACCAGAAAAAGGGTACACAACCTGCCCCGACTGCGGTCCGTAAGACACTTCCAAGTATGGGCCAAGTGGATGAAGAGGGTTTCACGAAAGTGGAAAAAAAGAAGAAGAAGCCCTGCTCTCGTAACCAGTGTGGTACTGCTCCGAGTGGACCCAACATGCTGCTGCGTCCTGCTATCCCTTCCACACTGCTGTACATTTCGCGTTTACACCACACCACGAAGACGGAGGAAGTCGTGGAGTATGTACGCGTGAAGTCCAATTGGACTCTGAGAGTCGAAAGGTTGGAATCAAGCCACAGCGTCAGCTTTAAGTCGTTTGTGGTACGAGTTCCAACTCACCACCTACAGACCTTTTTGAAAGAGGACTTTTGGCCGAAGGGTGTCATGTATCGACGTTTCCGAGGTCGGTTACGCGACACCACGCAGCGAAACACGACGCCGACCACAATACGTGTTTAGTTAAAGTTTATATGTTTTTGCTTGTTTTATTAATATGTATGATAGTCTTTAAGGTATTTATGTTATGGGCCTTTGTTGCCTGAAATAAATGGTATTATTATTTTTATTTGGTAACTTATCTCGGGACCCTAGGGTCCCGGGCCTTTGGAAGGCGTACGAGGAGCCGAAACCAACTCGCAGAGGCCCCTTACATGGCTTTACAATGAAATAGAACACCAGCCGACTATTATTATTATTATTATTATTTATTATTAATATTTATAAACTGTGTTTAAATGCTTCTGCTGTTGGAATGCTCTCACTAATTATTGTAACACTGATTATTATTTTCGATAAATCGTCTTCACATTCATATAATAATTATTAAACTGATGTATGTACCAATACAAACTATTATAAATCTTTTTTTAAAGAGCATGGGTATTGGGTTTAATGATCTAATTGAAATAAATTATTTGAGTTTGACTTTGTGTTATATATGGCTTAGGTATATTGATACCAAATTGTTTTTTTTTATTGATTCATTTAAATCTTCTGCAATTTACGTGATTTCCAGCTTTAATTTCACACAAATAAATATCACATTGCAACAGCAATCTTATCCATAAACAGATAAGGTTACCACAAAATCTAGACACAACACAAATTCTAAACAAAGCAAATTAATCTGTCACATTTTGAATTATTCAGACTTATTTAGTAATACATAATGAACCTTCAGCTAGACATAATAAAGCCCTATATGTCTATACAGATATCTGTCCACCTCGCTTGACCTACCTCTGTTCGGTTCCCGATTTAGGCTAGTCCAAAATACCGCGGAAAATCGATAAGCATCTCCGGTTCACGTTTCGCCGCCTCTACATAAGGATAAATATAAAGAGTATAGCTTTATATTATGGGTTAAGTGTTTATAATTAAGTGCGGATATTTTAAGGCTCATTAATTTAATGACGTCATAATTAAATGGTTGTAGAGAGACAGGACAGACTACATAATTATTTTTCCTTTTTGGTTGGTTGGTTTGGTTGGTCTGTGAATAATGTATTACATGGGACCTAAATATACTGGCGAACTGTGGGTGTACATCGGTACACCTCTGCCTAACCCTTCGAGGAATACAGGCGTGATTGTACATTTATTTATATATATTTTATGTGGTATGGTATTGGCATAGATAACTTTATCAACATCATCATCATCATCTTTATCATTATCTTCATCTTTTAGTCCGCCTTTGTACGGTGTATTTTATACATTTTGTGCATAAAGTTTTAATAAATAAATAAATAAATAAATATCAATGTATATTAATTAAGTAAGTAGGATTTTGTAATGTAAAGTAATTACCAGATTTAATTAGTAAACGATCCACAATCTCTCAATCATGAAATTAATTACGTCAAACTAATTTACTAGGTAGGACAAATGTGTAATATTAGCATCAAGTAATAACAGATCAAAATACCTACATCTAAAAGTTGCGCTTAGAATATATTTAAAATTAATATACAAAATCATTACAATTATTTTGAAAAATGTGACAAATTCGTATGCAGATAAGGTTTGCAGACCCCTCAATTAATTTTCAAACTGATACATTTTTTTGTTCTGAACTAGCCTAGGCCTGCTACTTCGTGCACGTAACTTTGGCTTACCTGCGGAGTTTATTTTTTTTGCGCGCCACCCTATTTTCAGACAAACAGACAGACAGAAAGAGAGAGACAGACAAAATGTAAATAAATATGGTCTTGGTAAAGTGCCGTGTAAACACTCACATCCATTTAGTAAAAAGCTGATGATGTCGAGATGTCTGAGATGTCGTGACGGCTCAGTGGTTCAGGCGCCCGCCTCTCATGCACGAGATTGTGGGTTCGCAACCGGGCATGGCAAGTACCAATGTGACTTTTTTAAATTCATATGTACTTTCTAAGTTTATCTTGAACATCACTGACATCGGTAACCATGTCAGAGGCCCTTGAGGTGGCTTAGAGATTCTGAAACTAGGGGGTGTGGGATCAGACCGTACTGCCCACACGATAAACAAAAAGAAGAAGTAGTAAAAGACATTAGTTTTATTTAATTTTACAGATTAATGACTTTGGAAATAATCCGCACTAATATAGGTAATTGACCTTGTATATGTATACGTTCCATATATGGTGAATTACATGTATAATTTACTTAGCTAATTAGGTAAGACTAAGTAGCTGTTCTAACTTAATAATGTAGGTACCTACGGGATAATTTATTATCAAATTACAGTTGGTTCTTAATTGTCGTTTTGTGGTTAATACGATCTAGTTGTTTAGTGTAATGTAACCTCTTGTTGTGATTTCAGTAATTGGGTCATTTGTTTAATTTCCGGAGCCTAGCTTTTGGTAGAAAGAGATCTTGTTCTTACAATATGAAGGTTGTAAGGAAAATGTGTATCGTTTGCGCCTTTAGCAATTTAGAATAGCAATCGGAGATTTTTTCCTAGATTGAGAGTAATATTAGATTACAAACGAAAAAAATTGGAAAATAATTTATATGGATTAATCAGCCAAGTAATTGAATCGAAACTTATTCAGACATTTTTTCAGGCGGTAAAATAATATGCTCTTAATGTTGAAAAAGGTAAAAAATAGGATTAACTCGGACCTTCGCCTCGAAAAAAAGAAGAAGTAGTAGTATGTGATAGCAGGTAGAAACATCATGATCTACTAACAAATTATCAGAAATAACATGGTTTCTAGACCACATAAAACTTAACCACGTGCTTAGCTATAACTACGATGTGGCCTAAAAATCATATTTTTCCTGATTTGACAATAAACAGCACAGTTCAAGGAAAAAACCAATATCTCTACAAAATAACGCCGTATGTTGTTACACTACATACCGCTACACTACACAACTTACACCTAATTCAATCCGAACCACTTTATCCCAGCTCCACTTTTTACTACCTCGCAGCGTAAAACGAACTCTGTCTAATTGGTTCACTGCGCTAGTTTTCGAATGTCTATAGTTAGTCGCCATCCGCTCATTGGCAGGCTGCCTTCAATAAAATGGCGCAAACGGCTTCGTTCATAACTGCAGGCCTAGTAAGAGCTGATGTTCGATTTTCTAGAGTTCATTTTGGCTTAACTTTTTATGACAAGCACAATTAGGAATTATTGCCAATTTATATGCATAAGTCTTGAAACTAAGTAAACCTCACATATCATCATCATCATCATCATATTAGCCGTATAACGGCAACTGCTAGACATAGACCTACCCCATAGATTTGAGCACGGCTATATTATCTATGTATAAACAATAAAAGCTCTTGTTATAAGACGTCCAACTAAATTCAATATTGGCGTCTAGAAACTAGAGGTCATAAAGTCCTTACTTTTTATCTGTAAGTTTAAAAAAACAGGACTGTTCAGGACAATAATAGTAACTACTTAGGTAAATTAGGTAATTTATAAAAAAAAATACATAGGTACCGATAAACAAATTTCTTGACCAGAAAAACAACAAGACTAGTCTAAAAAAACAACAGAACAGTTTTGTAAAACATAATGAAAATAAACCCTATTGGGAGTTGCTAAAAAGTATCGAAGATCAGGGAGAGGGCAATCCTACTAACTTTTAGAAACGATTGTAATCTAATCCCTGGCTTAATCTGTCATTGAAAACGCTACTAATTTACTTACCTACTGTCGCTATTGAGATGAGATTAAGGCTAGATTTTAAACGTCCTTAATCACAAGAGTTGGTCTTCTGCTCCTATCGCCAATCATAATTTACCTAACTACTGTCGCTGAGATGGAATTAAGACTAGATTTTGAACATTTTTAATAACAAGAATTGGTCTTCTGCTCATATAGTCAATGATAATTTACCTACTACAGTCGCTGTGATGAGATTAAGACTAGGTTTTGAACGTTTTTAATTACAAAAATTGGTCTTCTGCTCCTATAGTCAATGATTAATCTATCTACTACGATCGCTAAGATGGAATTAAGACCAGATTTTGAACGTTTTTGATTACAAGAATTGGTCTTCTGCTCCTATAGTCAATGATTAATTTATCTAACTTAACTTTTTTTTCGATAGTTGTGTTTGTGATAAATCATCATCTGCTTAACCTTTTCCCAACTATGTTAGAGTGGACTTTCCAGTGTTTGTGATAAATAAATAAATAAATCTACTACTGTCGCTGTTGAGATGAGATTAAGGCTAGATTTTAAACGTTTTTAATTAAAAGAATTGGTCTTTTGGTACAAAAGGACCAAAAATAAACAAAGCCTCCATATTACAACACATTAACAACATAATTCTCTCTCGTAGGTCTGTTCATTTTGTTTTGCTAATCATCGGCCCTGCGCAGGGTATGTGCCTGATGGATTGTTTATTTCCATGACTAGACGTGCACTGTTCACATCACTCATTGCGGAAACACAACAGATATTGTTGTTGCACATTTTTGTTTAGTCGCCTTTGATTAAGATAAAAGGCTTTTGTATTAAATGGTTAGCTTTGTTTTGAAATATATGAATGTGTTTATATACAAATAAATAATATTGGAGTGTTTGTTTGTTATGTTGATATAACAGCCTTTTTACAAAATAAATATCGATGCTTACACGGTACTTAAGCGAAAATATCAATTTTGTGTGTATGTTTTTTTTTTATCTGTGTGCCTGTCTATTTGTCCAGACTAATCTTCGAAATAGCATGACCAAGTTTTACGGGGCTTTTACTGGTGGACAGCTGATAAAGAGCTTGTAAAGAGTAACTTAGGATTAGGCAACTTAGGAATTTTATTTATTTATTTTATTTTTATTTATAACAGCTTATACCATCATGACAGGTGACTGGTGACAGGTTACCTTAATGCGACAGTTAAGAACTTGATGTCTTTATAAAGTAACGTCAGTAGAAAGACAGAGCAAATATCTAGCCGTTAAATTCTCATACTGTCCATAAAACTGAGTAACATTGAACAAAAAATACTGCTGGGAAACGGCTTTTATTTTTAGTATGAAAAATAATTGCTGAGCTAAAAAAATACCCATATAATTGTTTAGGTACTAGTTTTTTTGAATGTGTTGAGATATACGTGTCTGCTATTAATATATATAGTATATTAATAGCAGACACGAGTTTATGAAATACTAGCTTTTCCCCGCGACTTCGTCCGCGTGGATTAATAGTTCCCGTTCCCAGGCGATTTCCGGGATGAAAACTATCCTATGTCCTTTCTCGGGTCCCAGACTATATCTGTACCAAATTTCATTGAAATCTGTTCAGTGGTTTAGGCGTAAAGAAGAGACAGACAGACAGACAGAGTTACTTTCGCATTTATAATATTAGTACGGACTAGCTTCTGCCCGCGACTTCGTGCACGTCAAAGATGATATATTATCTCACGGAAACTGTACATTTTTCCGGAATAAAGGAATCGCACTACTGCTCCGCTCCTGTGTGTCGTAGCGTGATACTCAGGAATAACGTAGGTAAACAGTACAAAGAAACAAACTAAAAGATATTTCCTTTTTATAATATTATTAGTATAAATAGAAGAAGAAATTAAATTCTTATCGTTTACAGTCTTGTAGGTGTTTGAGCAAAAGTTTTTTCATAACGATATTACTTAATATGAAAGTTCAAGGAAAGAAAATATTTCTGTATTTTCAGATGAAAGAAGAAAACTACTTATTTTTGTTGAAACCATGTTCTAGAGTGATAACTAAGCTTATTTGAATGTCAGACTTAAAATAGATCTGATGATATGATGTATGTATAGTATACCTACTACTTATCTTTTATGTAAGAAACCTCTACGATTAGAGTTACCGGTCGACCGACCAGTTGCGGCCAAACTTTCTTCTTGATCGGAGCTGCTGCGGCTAAAATTGCGACCACAATCACGATCAGTCGTGGTCGTGGTAGTGCAAAGTCCTTTTTAATAAGCATAATTTTGGAGTAACGCTGCCCGCCCACGTCAGGTAATCGACGACCGATTTTTTGTCGGTGAGAATGGAACATATAAAAAAAAAATATATACCATCACGCCTGTATTCCCCGAAGGGTTAGGCAGAGGTGTACCGATGTACACCCACAATTCGCCGGTATATTTAGGTCCCATGTAATAGGGGGCGAGCCTATTGCCATTAACCGGGCGCAACTCCAAACTCCGAGCTGCTACTGAGAATTTCATAGAAAAACCCAATAACACTTTTTGCTCGACCTGGGAATCGAACCCAGGACCTCTAGCGTAGCAGTCGCACTCAGGACCACTAGGCCAACGAGGCAGTTAATGGAACATATATAAGGTGTTATAAAAATATCTGCCACGGCTTTAATGGGAGGTAGTATTGTGTTTAAAGATTACAATAGTGAATAAATTTTGTACCCCAGAATAGTTAATTCAATTTGAGAAAATAAAGTAGTTTAATAAACATTGACTCTATTCTGCATAACGTGGTTCAAAAATTACTCGCGATGTGTCGTTTCGTCAATGAAAACAACTGCTATCTCTTTCTATCTGTTCTGTGAATGAAAACTGAAATCAGCTGACTAGTTCGTCACTGTCTAACCTACTAGGTATGCAAATTCTGGGGTACGAAATTTCTTCACTATTGTAATCTTTAAACACAATACTACCTCCTATTAAAGCCGTGGCAGATATTTTTATAACACCTTATATATGAATTCTAATATACCAACGCACACGACCTAAAAAAAGTCGGTCCTCGAAACTATGGATTTATTGAACTATCCGATAATCGGTCCTACAAATAGTCGGACGTTTGTAGAGGCTTTTATTTCTTCTAAATATAAAAACAAACTGGACCACTGCAGAATATTTTTCGTTTTGAATTTCGAATTCTATTATTACCTGAAGAAGTCTAACTATGTTTTTATATAAAGCTACATATGGTAGAAAAACTGTCTAGAAAAAAAGAAAACGAAGGCTTAACAGTCTTTTATGTTCATGTAACCACAAGACATTGACTTTAATGGATGTCATAATGTGCGAATTACTTCATTTTTATCCCATTGAACAGGTTGTTAATTCAGTTCCCTCGGTTAGTTTTTTATATAAAACAAGCCATTTTACCTGCTACCTAGGTACGGTAAAGTGATTCCTTGAGGAGGAGCAAGGAAAGTGGATACATGAAGTTTTTTCTGGATTCAAAGGCAATTGAGTGGCTGAGCTATATATCTGTTGTGCCTTAATGTTTTAAAAATATTTTGCTGCAAAGTAGTGGAATCCCATGAGAAATAGCTTAAAAGACAATGGAACTCTGAGAAAAATTTAAATCAATTTGCCTCGTTGTTTGTCCATAAGTGTTTAATAATTACATTACATTAAGTTTATTACGGTCGGAGCTGAATTGTGTAATGATAAAATGCTCATGCATTTCACACGACGTTTTTCAACATATTAAATAAGGAAAATGATTTTAAATTACATAAACTACAGTATTTTTAACAAAGATTTCTTTCCTTCCAATAGGAACCACTTTGCGAGCAAGTGTGTAAAAAAACCAGTTCTCGAACACGTTACACAATTGAACTCGAATTTGTAGAGGTACAAGGCGCCGATAAAGGCACTTTTGTTACTTTCCACGTGCCCTGTTCAAAGTTCTTTTATATCTAGGCCAAAGAAGCCGCATATTACTTATTTGACCTATTTCTGTAACAAAATATTTAATTTGAATTTTCTTATTGATTGTTACTTCAAGAATCAGAAAAATGGAAGAAAATCTGAGTCTATTTCTTTCTGATTGATAATATGTTATGAATCTTAGTATACTTAGGTTACGGTTGACACAGTGGCTGAGCTGCGTGCTGCGTGTCGCGAGTTTGATTCCCGTACTGAACAAATAGTTATATGGATAATTGTCCCGGATCTGGCTGTTTGTGTATGCGTGAAATACACGATACAAGAAAATTTTCTATTGTTGGAAACATGTTTTAAAAAGATATGAATAAGGTAGATAGCAGGTATATCAGTATGACTAATAAAGATAGTGAATAAAATCCTAAACCAATCAGAATAGCTAAAGCCGCAGTAAAGCGATAACCCAGTCAGATAGGTTGAGAGCTTAGTAAAGTTGATCGCGCCAGGATACAAGTCGAAATACAAGGTACACATTATCACCGGGAAAGCTTGAAAACTAACCATTTTAAGGCACATATGAAATGATAAAAACACTAAAAAAATATATTAAAACTAAGCTTCCTAACTACGAAAGCATTTTGCGTAAACAGCCAGCATTCCACCAAGCCGTCGTGTAAGCACTATTATACATTCAACTTTTTGGTTCGAAAACTTTTCACATAATGTGAGAGTTTTGTGGCTTTTTGTGTGAAATAGTTTTGAAACTTTTGAAGTAAGCTTGCAAAATGTTGCCGTTTTTTGGGCAGTATGGTGGAAATGGTACAACAGATGGATCCAGGAAAGTTGCCGAGTAAGTAAACATTGGAGTGGGGTTTAACAGCTGTATCGATGTAGGTAGGTACATAAAGTGCTTTTTTGCTTGTAGAAATACTACGAGCCTAGAGAGTGTTCTATGAGATTATACAAGAACGTTGCGGATTAAAAGAGGATGTAGTGACAAAGGTTGAAAAGAATATGCTTAGATGGTTCGGTCAGGTTGAGAGGATGAGTAAAAGGCGGGTAACAAAAGGAATTTATGAGGCTGTGTTATGTGTAGAGCGTTTTACTAATAATATTCTCCCGTCCTAATTTCGGTCATCACTACCAATCTCAATTAAGACTAGCCAAGTATGCAGGATAAAATTTAGTGTCCAAGTGTCTATGCAAACACAGGAGCACTCCCTCTTCTCTTACTCTCATAATACCCTACCTGACCTAGGACAGATCAGGCGTGGGTCCAACAGCTTTACGTTTTTTCCAAGGTACCTATGGGGTCATACCACACAACTTCCAAACCTCGGGCTGCTACTGAAAAATGCCTAATAGATAAACCTTATAACTCTTGTCTGCCCTGGGAATCGAACCCAGGACCCCAGTCTTGACATTCGCACTAGCGAGTACAAGAGCAACAGGGCAATGTCCTACTATGTATGTAGGCACATACATAGGATATTTCTAGAGTCAAATGCTGAGATATTGATGTTACAATGGCTTCACAAGAAATTGTGTGGCTCCTGAAAACTGTTCTCATGTTTAATCTATACTAATACTAGCTTTTGCCCGCGACTTCGTCCGCGTGGATTAATAGTTCCCGTTCCCGGGGGATTTCCGGGATGAAAAATATCCTATGTCCTTTCTCGGGTCCCAGACTATATCTGTACCAAATTTCATTGAAATCGGTGTGTCAGTGGTTTAGGCGTGAGGAAGAGACAGACAGACAGAGTTACTTTCGCATTTATAATATTAGTACGGATTATATAGAGGTAAAGTTTGTGAGTTTGTAGGGGGTAATCTTTAGATCTACCCAACCGATTTTAAAAATTCTTTTACTCATAGGTAGCCCCGTTATTCTGCCGTGTAGACCTTAAAACACAGTTAAAGGTTTTTTGTACATAACCGTGTTTCTTATAGCGTGTTCATTAAGGTTCAATATTCAACAAAAAAATTACAAAAACCCTTTTGCACGGCAGTATTTGTGAGTGTCATATACTGTATATCAGCGGTCGGCAACCCGCGGCCCGCGGGCCGCATGCGGCCCGCGGCTCTCCTCCTTGCGGCCCGCGACAGCTTTGTAAATTAAATTATAATTCTTACATTTTACCTAAATTAATAATATTAGGCGCGTTAGCTAACGTATAAGAAAATAGTCATTCAAATACAGCCTCAAACGTTACACTGAGATGTGTATAAGTACGGTTATATAACAACTTTGAAGTTCCGATTTATAATTTTTTCTCATTTCTTTTTCTTTTATTCTTGCTTTATCGTCGACATAGTGCTACCTACCCTGTTTCGGGAGGTTCCTGCACCTCATCGGGCGGGAGGAAACGCCCGGGTGTCACCATTGTGAGGATCGCCCCGAGGACACGGTGGAGCATACTTTGGCGGTGTGCCCTGCTTGGGCTGAGCACCGCCGAGTCCTCGAGGCGGCCATCGGCGGCGGCGCCCTCTCGCGTCCGGCACTGGTTCAGGCCATGGTCCGGAGCGAGGGGGAATGGGAAGCAGTCGCCTCCTTCTGCGAAGCTGTCATGCTAGAGAAGGAGGCGGCGGGACGGGAGAGGGAAAGGAGGGTCCCCCGTCCCAGCGGCCGCCGCGGTAGACGATCCGGGCGTCGGGAGCCACGTGACGACTCCCGGCCACCGTAGACGCGGGTCTGTGGACGGTGAGCAATGGGTAGCTCACCGTCCGTACGTTCACTAGCGACAGACCGTGTCAACGGCGCGTTCGTGTTCCACGCGCGCCTCAAAGAGATGTCAGCAAAATTGGATGGGGCCACTGAGGGCCGATGCCTGCCGGGGCTGCGGGTTGTTCGAAAGAGATACCGCGCCCCCGGAACGCAAAGGGCACATGAAGGAACATAGACGGGTTTTAGTCAGTAAAAGTCTGACACTCCCTCCCGCCCCGCCCAGGGCGGGGGAAGTTATTTGATGATTTCCCTTCTATAAAAAAAAAAAAAAAAAGTGCTACCTACCCAAATACATACCCATTAATAAAATTTACATTAAAAAAAAGTTTGTGCATCACATGTAATACCAATATCGGCTGTAAGGGACATAATAATATCTATCCTTAAACTAAAACCATGAATACTCTATTTTGGACTGAGTATCAGACAACAAAATGTTTTTATATGAAAACCACAAGTAAAGAGATATGGAAGTTTGCAATACTTGCCAGCTAAGTAAAAATCCGCTCTTAAGGCGAGTACACATTAGGCGCTCAGCGTTGCGTTAGGCGCGCGTTGGTAGCGTACATACAGCGCGCTTAGCACGGCGTTTTACGAGCGTTAGTTGGGCGTCCATACTCGACTCAGTTCGGAAATGGACGTCGAAGTGATTGCTTGTGTGTGGCTTCTATACCGTCGCTACAGAAGACGGCAGAGACAAAGAGAATATTGGGTACACCCAATACTACGAGATAGACTGACGCATGGAATGTTTATAACATTGTATCCCAAATTAAGACATTGTGAACCTACGTTTTTTAATTATTTTAGAATGTCCGTAAAATCCTTTGGTGAATTGCGTCCACTCTACACGAAAGCGCGCGTTCAAATGTACAACAAAATGGAGGCTCATGTATCTCGAAGCGCGCGGCTGACGATCTCCCAACGCGCGTTTGAACGAATATCTCAAAGCGCGCGTTCGACACGCGCTTTATCTGAAACGCGCGCTTGCCTGTGTACACCTAGATAAGAACTACTGATTCTCAAAACGCGCGCTTCAAAACGCCTAATGTGTACTCGCTGTTACTCCTTCTGTATCGTCCTCAGCGGCTGCTAAAAAATTCTTTTGCCCTTGTCAACAAATAAGAGGTCAACAAATACGGTTATTGCCATTAGAGACGACTAAAAAAGCAATAGGCCAATTTTTCAAACTTGATCTGCCGAAAAAAGGGGAAAATTTCAAATTTTCTGCAAGAAACTAAATTCCGATAAAAAAATTATGGGACCACTTCTGTAGCATGACCTACAAAACAAAAAAAAACATCAAATTCTAATCATAAATGGCGGAAATATCGTGAAACAAACATACAAAAAAAAAAAACATACAGATTAAATGAGAACCTCCTCCCTTTTGAAGTCGGTTAAAAATTATGTGATAGCGCGGCCCGTCACTACCTCATTTTGCTGCCATGTGCCCTTGCCTGCCAAAAGGTTGCCGACCGCTGCTGTATATCATCACGCTACGACCCACAAGAGGGAGAAATAACTAAAAGTGTATTTTAAAGCGGCAAAAAATACCGAGCGGACGATGTCGCCGGCAAAAGCTAGTCATCTCATAAAATTGTTGTATGATGTATACAATATACTTCAGAAGAAACAATTTTAATCAAAATTCTTAACATAACTACAGCCTAAAGTTACGAGATTAAAGACGTTTATGTAATATTCTAGTAGAGGACACGAGTCAAAGTCAAAGCCAAAGTCAAAGCATTTGTTTAAATTACATAATTTATAGACATTTTCGATTTGTTTGGGAATCGGTCAGATAGAAAGTTGAAGCTACGCTAGAGGTCTTGGGTTAGATTCTCAGGTCGAACAAAAAGTGATATTGGGTTTTAATATAAAATTCTTGGTAGCAAGCTCCGAGTTTAGAGTGGTGTCCTGTTATTGGCCCTAGGCTCGCCCCATGTTACATGGGACCTAAGCTTACCGGCAAACTGTGGATGTACATTGGTACACCTCTGCTTAACCCTTCGGGTAACACGGACGTGATAGTATGTTTATGTGTTAAGTGTTTACAAAATCTTGCTAACATTATTCTTGTTGCTTCTGTATGTGATATCAATTAAGGTAAAGTATGTTATAAACAGAAAAAATCAATAAATAAGGAAGGTAAGCTACGATCGTAACCAAAAAACAAGTACTTTCTATCTCAGTTTTAGAGTAATGGATAGCTCCACTAAGGAAGTCTAAAACTTAGATAGAAAGTGATATCCCGTTGAGATCATTTTGCTGTAAGAAAATCTTGATAGCATCCTAGTCATTTCCCGGTCAATCTCCTCCTATAGAAGCAAAAGAAATCTACATCACCATTCTAGAGTATTTTTATTGATTAATTGAAAATGCACTAAAACCACCAGAAATAGAGTTGAAAATATAAAAATTACCGCGCGGAATCATATATAATTATTATGTTTTATCGCACTCACACATAATCGCACCGTATTGAACTGTATGGAGCAAGACTAAGCTTAGTGTAGTACTTATTCTGTAGACCAATTCCGGCCACGGCGGCTAATCTTAATGCAGACTAGCTAATTACGCAGGATATATTATAGTGCACGAGTGTGTGCGCAAAACAAGCGCATTCTCTCTTCCCTAACTTTTATAGTCCGATGGGATGGCAATACGATACAACCCGGTGAGATTAGACGCAGGACCAACGGCTTTGCGTGCTTTCCGAGGCACGAGGTAACCACTCCACCAACTTTTAAACTCCAGGCTATTACTAAGAAATTCCTAATGGAATAAACCAATAACACTTCTTACCCGTCCTGGGAATCGAACCCAGGACCCCACGCTCAACAGACGGCTTTCCACCACGAGACTAACATGGCAGTTATGGAGCAAGCCTAGCAACTAGTAACCCGAAACAAGAAGTACATAGTAACGGCTCGTCGATGCCTACTTTCAGTTCGTTCGGTATGGGAACACGTTGATTGATGAGTTTCGTCGAGTTAGACGTTTGGGGAACAAAGTTCGCCCTCTAACGATTACTAATGATTTCATTCAGGTCACTCGGTAATCATTCACAGTACATCTTGATTTTACCCTTCAATACACTATGTTGTTTTTGTTTTTTCCAAGTTTCCGAAGAGATCGATACTTTTAATTGGAAGTAGGTAGGTAGCAAGATTAATGAGCCAGTACCTAATGAAGTAAAGACTTTTTACAGGAAAAATGGTCTTAGTTTATTTTGTTTAGAAACATTTTAAAATACCACAGCTTTTTTATTTAGAATTTTATTTAGGAAGCATTAATATAAATTTTATAAAATATTGCCTACGTAATTTGCTTATAATGTGACTACATAAGTCAAAGAATGTTTAAAATCGGTTATGTACTTTTTATTTAACCGTGACAATTAAAATTACAAATAAAAAATATAAATATTTGAAGTGTTATTTTGTCAAGAATAAAGCAGAAAACTCACATTACCTTTAACTGTCTATGTATACCAATTATCTACATTAGTGATTCCTAAACCTGATTCATTTACAAAAACTCCCCAATTAACGTTAACCCTTTCACTAAAACTTTCTCAACCCACACCTGCCGCGCTAATGTGAAAGTAAAAACATTTCGATAAAATTTTAACCGAATAACTTATTCACATCGGTAAATTTACCCGAACCCTTCTATGGTCCTACGGCGACCGCAACCCGGTTGCACTCATCCGTGACAGAACAATAGGCCTCCCCCACACCTCGCTTCCCCTCTCTCGTCTGTCGCCATGCACCGGCGTCACCGGCAAATTTCAGACTTGAAATTTTGATGTGACCTGACTCAAAAGGATTTTTACGTATGATTTTTGGACAGACAGTCGCTATGGGAGCGTCGAAGCGGTTTGTTAGCAAATGGATAAATTTCTGCAGAGCTCTTTGGTTTTAGAGTTTAGCGAATGAATCGAATTATGAAACATTTTCTGGGATTCGAATTTATAATTTGCGGTAATGGTAGAATGGAGGTAAATTAATGTTTGAAGAGATCAGTTGCATCTCGTTTTTTATAAGGAGCACTGAGCAAAATTCGAAAGCGAATAAACAGCTACATTACGAAGATTCAAAAACTCCCAATTAACCAGGGAGCGATCCATACAAATGTCTTCGCTAAACTTGAACAGAAAAAGGCATTATCAATGATTAAGTAAAGGAGACTTTTCGAAACATTATCCGGAAAACGTTACCTCACCTAATTCACTTTGAATTTATTGATTAATCAAGATATTTCTATCCTCTTCCTTCCATAAATACGCAGTAAATTGGTCCTTAACTGAGCCCTTTGAACCAACCGGTACATTTTCATAAATCACACCTTTAGCCAGTCCAGTAAATTTCAACTAAATTTCTATTAAGGTGGAATGACTTTATCAAGGGAATATAAGATGCAAAATTACTAATATTACACTAATATTTCAATGCCGTCTTATGTCAGTGAACTTAACTACAGCCATATACAAGAGACGTGCAAACGATGCAGGGTCAGCGTCCAAAATTATCGCACACACGCTACAGCTGATATTGAACTTATAGAAACAAAATGTAGATTTTAATTAGTTGGGATAAAGTTGAATGTCGTTCGAGCGGAAGTTTCGATCGGTGTCAAGTTAAGCTCAATTTGAATGTTCAGATTGTAGGAGTACGGCGGCAGTGGACGAGTCGGTGCATTTTAAAAGATGTGCGAGCTAAGATCGCCATTTGACGTGGAGCCATCGCGCAGGCGCACTAAGTAGGGCCGTGACTCGAAGGACCAGTATTTTTTTTTTTGCTTATTAGTAAATTATTCAATTACTTCCTGCCTATACTTTTGACTGAAGCTAGCCTTAATAAAATTAAGAAAATCGGTTCAGTTCAAACTAATGTCAAAGTCGAAAACCATTTATTAAAGACAGGCCATAAAACTTGGACATTAACATAGTTGAAAGTAAGTTTCAGAAATGTTTGAAGTTACCTAATTATGTAAGAAAGTTTAATCTCTATATTTTGTAATTAACTGACGTAGACCCTCATAAAATTAAACTACATAATTATTTTATGTTTCTTTAATAAGACATGGAAAATAATTTTAGCTTATTAACTGGCTTACTGCGTTTTATAAATTATATTGAATTTCTTATTTTGTTTTGGCTCTTTTTTTCTTTCAGCAAAGCTGTCAACAATGTTAGGCTAATCTTGCTTATTATCTTTGTGCTCTTAATCACCCCTCGGATGTACAAAAGTTTATCAGTTAATCATCATTAACAGTATCGGTGTATGCCCAGCGTACCGTGAGTGATCGCGGTCTACCCAGGGCTGGTTAAATCCACGGTAAGTGTCGGTCTCATTCGGGCCTTATCGCCTCCCGAGGCGCCCTGTTATCTCTCAGAATTCACTAATTTACAATCCACGAATGAATATTTAATGGGAGTGTGTCACCCCTGAAAATTTGGCTCCTTTGCCATAGAGTAGGCGGTTATGGCGAAATGCGCAGAAAGTGCAGTCTTGTCAGTGTTGATTTATTTGTACCGCATTATAGCAGCTATTTCATACTTAACCAAGGATAAGGCACTTAGATTGGTTTTCATGTATCATTCTTGACACTTTAATCAAATTTTGTCGTAATGACCCAAACAGGTGACACAATAAGGAAACTGAAAAACGTATTCCAAATAACCCTGTTTTACATAAAAGCGCCGATTTATATTCCAAGTAAAAGCACGAAAAATTAAAAGGCAGAAATTTCCTTATTTTACCGAATTTCCCGTCTTCCGATTCTGGTCGGATGTAGTAGGCTACGCGCGGGGGTTGTGAGTGCGGGGCGAGGTATACGGCGGGAGGGGGAGGGACGAGGGCGAGAGCGACGCAGCCTCCCTCCAGCAACGATTACTGATTAGTGTGGCGGCGAGTGCGGCGGGGCCGCCCGCTTGGAGCTCGAAAATGCCGCCGCCGACTCGTATCCAACCCTCCAGTACTAGTGTCAATGGGAAAAGGTTCTTCACTCAGGTAGTGTGGCAACCGCGCTTGGACTTAACCCCTCGCCGGCCCACTGTCGATTGATTAACTGTCCTACGCGATCAGCTGATTGAGTGCGTCCGCGTGCACCGGCGAACTTACGGCACGCCTCTACATGTGCTTCGGTTACTACACTTACTACGTTTGTGACATGATGTATATCAATGTATTTGGGTGTTGACGATTTTTTCGTGTTTCCAATGTGCGCCCTAACGTTGCCTCTGTCTGGTTGCAAGTAAGTACATAATGTTTATTGTTTCAAAAGTTTTGTTTTAGTAAGTAGGTACTGAAGATAACCTTACTTTCAATGTTTTTATTTCGTTTTGGATGCCGTTGTCGCGGAAAATTGCCATTTACTTGGCATTTCATGGTTGAATTACGATTTGTGAGTGTGATTAGGTATTTTATTATGCGGAAATGTGTCAGGGAAGCTAATCTAGTGGAATTTCGGTGTGTCAATTGGCGTTGATGTCTTTATCACTATAGCTACATTATAGTTCGATATGCCTATCTTTGATAGTGAGCAGGATGTCGTATATGGTATGGTGGAGCGAGCTGATTACTTGCCTCGGTTGAATTAATAATTATTCAGTCCTATTCAATATATAATTATTGTTTGTTTAATTTTAACAACATTCATTTCTACAATAACACTTCTCTCATTCATCATATACAGATTTCACTACATTCACTACATACATAAGTCACTTTGTAATAATAATTATAATGTAGAGTACTCATATTATGATTTACTTGTAGGTTGAATTACATTGGCACTAATTAATATGGAGTGGATTAATTAGCTACCATAATGCAGATTCAGGTTTCTCGGTTCAATTACATTAATTAGTTAGTTAGCAAGCTTCATTATTATCTCAGATATCATAATTATTTAGGTGTTACTTAATCTTAGTGCACATTAAATATAAATAATTAAGATTTTCCAACTTTTTCTCCATTACATAAATATTACGTACAAAATCCCATCATCATGATCAAAATCTATAAAATTCAAAAAAAAAATATATTACAATAGATAAAGAAAATTGAAATACCTACAGAACATGAGATATGGTCCACAAACAGACGTTATACAGGATGGCCTAAAAAATATGCCTCGTAAAATACAGGTCGTAAACCGTAACCGTCTGGATTTTTGCTAAGCATTCCCCGCTGATTCTCCCGTAACTTTAAGTTATAAACATAAACACGTAATATTCTAGAAAAGACGTAGGCTTGGAAGATTATTTTTTATTGCGGTTTTGTAATGAAATATATTCTAGAGCGGTTTATGGTCGTGGTGAAGATGTTTGGAAGATTTTAAGCTAATCTGTTTAATCTTCAACCACAGGTTTAGATTAATTTACAAGTTCTAAAGAACAATGGTACATATGCTTGAGATCTGGAATCGCACAATGAATGCTTTCATGGAATTTTTCGACCTACTTGACTTCCTGCCTATTAACTTCCACAAAGGACCAATAACGCGGATCTCAGGACCAAAATTCTCCAAAAAACATCGTTCAAAATAATCCCATAATTTTCCGCTAAAACGTTTTTTATACGAGGGCCGCTATTAAACAAGGATCGTAGTGTTAAAAACAGGCGTCGTTATAAAAAAAAATGATGACTTGGAGCGTCGGCGCGGGAAACGCTGAGTTGGCACGGCCCTTCAGTAAGTCAATGTCCGGGCCAGGCGGGAAGATGCCTTAATGCGAACCAATTATCCTCCCGAGTCCTTTACATATACAACTACCGTGACGATCGACGATTACGATGAATGGGTGTAATCGAAGTAAGGGTTGGCGATCCCTGTTTTATTGGCCACTAAAAGGGAACGCGTTATTAATTACTAAAGGCACTTTTTGTTAGGAGTTCTGGAGGTTTTTGGAGCAGGCTGGATATTCGTTATCAGGGTTAAAGTTTAGTTTGTGTTTTTCCAGAAAAAAAGTAAAAATGTATGAATAAATCATGATTGTCATGATTTATTCATACATTTTTACTTTTTTTATAATTATATTATGTAGTTGAGTATACTATTAGGTATATCATTGTATCTTCTTGACACGGTTGGCGCAGTACTCGAGCGATCGTCTGCCGCGCTGCGTGTCGCGGGTTCGAATCCCGCACGGAACAACTATTTGTATGATCTACAGATAGTTGTTCCGGGTCTGGTCGTTTGTGTATGTGGGTTTATGTGTTTGTAAACGCACCCACGATACAGGAGAAATTCCTAGTGTGGGGCAACGTTTTTTTTAAGAAAAAAAAAATCTTCTCCTTTTCATTGAAAAGCATTAGGTACTTTGGTATTTCAAGGGTCGATGTTAGCATGTTTTATATAAAACTGACCGATGTGTCGCTGAAATGTAGGATTCAACATACACAACTACACACATAAACAAAATTTACATAAACAAAATTTACAGTCATCAGTAATTTTCAGACGCATTTTTTGTTAGGTTCACTTGAACGATGGACTGCCACTTTAACACAGAGTCGAAATCATTAACATTCGCAGCGGAGACACAAAAAACCTCCTCACAATATTTCTCAGAATAAAAACTGTTTTAATGCAAATTAGCTCATAAATAATGCCACAAGCACCCAAATAATCTGAATTGTGAGTTCTCGTAAATCAACTGCCTTTGCTAGAAGGAATTTATTATCCTTTTACCCTTTTCTACAGGACAGAATGCGGTATTGTATATTGTTTATGAAAAAACAGGTCAAGTGCGCGTCCCTAGTTCGCTTTCTGGGCTCGGTATAAATCGCGGAATAATTAGGTCTGTGGATTCAGTGGTAACATGCTATATTTTACCGCCCGTTTTTGTTCCAAGATTCCTAATTACTGCGAACTCTTTCTTCATTTAAAAATAAAGGACCTCTTTGTACGTTATTATTCTATATTTGAATATTCGAAATAAGATCGTGTAATATTACTACATAAACATTAAAACGAAAACTTGAAAAGTACATAAATATAATTTATTTCTTAGAATGCCTACGAAGGGGTAGTAACTACCTTGGTAATTATGACAACTTAATGAATGTGCTCTGAATTATATCAGAATAATTACGTACGTCCTCGTTAAATTTCTGAGCGTAATTTGCGTTAACGATCCTTTGTTTTTGGGTTCTCGAGAGCAAGGTGCCTTAGAACTAAAGGCAACTAATTTTCGCAAGCGCGAGTTGCTTCCAACCGGCGTTTGAGAGTGTCAGGAACAGATGTCGGATGAATTTAATATAAGCTTCGCTACCATGAAGTAAGACTTATTCCTGTTTTATATCAAGGTGTATCGCTTTCACTGTTATCTACGCAGCAGGCTCATACGTGACCTGAAAAGGATATCCGGTTACTTTTCCTGCGTTCGATTGTAACTGACATGGTAGACAAGACAAAAAGCTTGGATAAAAAACGGCTTTTTCGATTTATCGTTGCCTTGTTTGTGACTTTGTGTGACTGGGTTTGAAATGAGGTCTTTGTAAAAGTGTTGACCTACATTTTATCTAACAATCTAGGTCATCATTTGTTTACTTATATTTATTATTACTTATTCATCTTATACATTAAATAGACTAAATAGCCGTTCTTTTGCAACTGCATAAAAAATTAAATAAAAAATCTAAACAACGGCACACGCTTTAACATCCGCCAGATAAATAAAATGTATTGTGCGAGAAAATAATTTTAACCCTAAGTGTTCGTTAACTGCTGATATCCCACCTAGTTTGAAACAAAGCAAACGCTTGCGTTCAATAGACCAGCAAACAAAGGATCCACACAATAAATTAGATCCCCTATTTGTTAAACAAAATAGGTGGCGAATAAAAGAGGCGCGAAATTTAAATAGAGAAGCGTCAACGCGCGCTCGTCACCCGTCAACGTCACGTTCCAAGATGGCGGCTGCCACCACTTAAGGCGGGAAAACGTGACAGGAGTTTGTGTTCGAAAATCAAAATTATGTCTGGTAAAGACTTTATTATTCAAATATTGTACGTCTTCATAATAATAACGTATTACTGTAACATATTGCGTGAATATTTAAGTAAAACAAACATCGAACTGTATGCTTCCCAGTAGGTACAGCTTGTGTTGAGTTTGAAACACAAACAATTATTGAACTTAAGATAGTATACTCCGCTAGTAGGTTATATTAAAATCAGAGTGAGTGCCATGAAGAATTTAAACATCGAAAGTTTTCAATCCCGAGCTAAAACAAAAATTATGATACAATATAAAAGGTTTTATTTTTGGACAGAATCCGGGGCTCTTTATTCAATTTAATTCAAGTAACACGAAACAAATTACATTCCAAATATTCCACTTTACACCTGGCAATGTTTCGCAATTTGTATTCTAATTGTTAATAAAGTATGCTTACTTACCTATATTAACTGGTGCTTTTTATTATAATCTTTCTTCACTGTCAATCAAGCTTTATTTTGATAAGCACACGGTATCTTTTCAACTGTTTACTTAGAGTGTTTACCTCCATCTAAAAAGGGAAGAGTGTTAATACAAGACGCGTGTAAGATATAATGTTTTCTTTCGAAATTCAAACTTCTTGAGAATGGGCAGTTCGGGACGAATCGGGAGACGTCGGCCTTTACTTCGGGAGTTTTTGAGGAAAATTCGTTTAGATGCGCGCTTGCGAAAACGAAGGGGCTTTGGTTTAGCCTATAAGCTTTAGGCTGATACAATGGATTGAAATTGAAGTCTTTTCCTCGAATAATAATGTACTAGGATATGTTGATTTGCATTCCCTTAATAAACATGAATTTGTATTGTGTTGTTTTGGATTTAGGTAAAGTTTTTTTTTTAAAGAAGATAGTGAAGTCAGATTATTTTACACAAAAAAATATAAACATGTACATACCATCATGCCTGTATTTCTAGGTTTATAGTTTTTTCAGTATGTTTAGGTCCCATGTTATAGGAGGCGAGCCTATTGCCATAAAACGGGCACCACTCCTAACTCCGACCTATTACTGACAATTTCATATAAAAACCCAACAACACTTTTTGCTCGACTTGAGAATCGAACCCAAGATCTCTCGCGTAGCAGTCGCACTTAGGACCACTAGGCTAACAAGGCAGTCATACATAATTGTAAATGATATTTTTTTTATTTGAGTTTCACGACACGATCGGCAGTATAGTCCTGGCTCCAAGTCAGAAGAGAGTAAAGCAAATCGATGTAATGTAAGCCTACAAATAATGTATTCCATTTAAAGCGACATTCGGTTCTATTTTTAGCCTCTTTAAATTATCTTACGCTTAACGCTGTACGTTCTACGCTAGAGGTCTTGGGTTCGATTCCCAGGTCGAGCAAAAAGTGCTATTTTGTTTTTCTATTAATTTCTCAGTAGCAGCTCGGAGTTTGGATTTGTGCCCGGTTAATGGCAATAGGCTCGCCCCCTATTACATGGGAACTAAAAACATATCGGCGAACTGTGGGTGTACTACATTGGACACCTCTGCTTAACCCTACGGGGAAAACAGGCGTGATGGTATGTATGTGTATTTATTGTTCAAAACTTTTTGTATTTTTTTTTCGCATTTTAGAACAGATTTTACAACTTTTTAGTTCGTAGCTTATGAAATTAGCGATCGGCACATTGACTGATCGAACAGTAGCAGTTAATACCTACCTACAGGGCCACAGTTGCTTGCCGGCGGCGGCGAGTGCCCATTAAAATGTTTAAAAGTAAACAATATCTTATTATTTTTTTATTACTACACCAAAAAAAAAAGACATTATTTTTATTAGAACTTTCGTTAAAATTTACGCACTGATAAAAAGATGAAGTCACCACATCTTCCACATTTGACCTACTTTAAACTAAAAGTGTGACTCCTTAATGCCATTAATACTCGTTAACGAGTACACTATGAATATTCTGTACACGTCTGATATTACGGGAGCGAGTGTGAGTACAATAACATTACATTAACATGAGTTGTGTACCCTCTGCACAATACCCCGGGGTACACGCCGCCTTATCTAACTCATTATGTTACACATTAATTGTAGGATTGTTTTGTATTACATTAACCCGTTATGATTGTAATTATTTGCAAATTTTACGAAATGGGAAAATCTAAATGCCCATTCTCGTAATGAAAAAACGTTCGAAATTCTGACGCAATTTCATCTTAGTGTTAAAAGTCATTTTTGACAGATTAAGATTGTGATTAAAGATACGAACGTTCTTAAAAAATTGTAAAAAATGGCCCTCTGAAGTTTTTCTAGTAAACTCACTACACTTCTTTTGTTGGGTAAAAATTAAGGCTCATTTGCTACGGCGTAGCTGAAGTTACGATTTTAGAGCTACGCAGCTACTACGCCGCTACACTGCTACGCATCAATACTTGAAAATATCTCAGGCCTCAATTTGATTCAAAGCTTTTATTAGTCAATATATATGTTCAGGTAGTTTTGACAGACTTAGATTAGATTGTTCTTTTCCTAAACGGTAATAAACGGCTAAAAATAATAATAAAATAAATGGTTGCATATTTTTAAATGTTTTTATTATTATAAGTACCTATACATATTTAAAAATGTACTCAATGTGTTGGTATCATAAATAAATGGATAAAATATTTTTTAATCCTCTAATAACATAGATTTCTAATAAAATAATATTATTAATATTCGGCGTAGTTAACCGAGTATGAAACTTGAGACACAGCACAGACTAACTACACATTTTCAGGATTTGTCGAGATCCAGTGTATGGCACACACAGCTTATCGTAGTGAGATAGTTTCAAAGTTAGCTGAGAGGTAGATAACTAGGTACTCGTGGTACTAGGTACCCGTATATTGTGAACTTTAAACTTGTCGCTGTGAGAATATGAGTGTATGTACATATGTAGAATATAGGTATTATATATATTAAAATACGGTATACAGTCGTCTAACAACGCAGAGCAAACTTTGAAACTAGTTGGTGGGTTAATTGGTAAAAGACAGATATTTATACAGGGTATAAAAAAAATAACCGTTGAATATGCATACTGCCCATTAAATTAAGGAGCATTGAGCAAAAATGATGTAAAAATGATGAATTGAAATAAAATAATACTAGAAACGACTTTTATTTTTGGCGTGAAAAATCACTGTCACAAATGTGGAATGTAACGTATTTAAAACCTTGTGTTTACGGGTGCATGCACAGGGGCCGTAAGGATATTTAAAGCTAAGATAATTAAAAAAAATATATTTCGTAAATAATAGTTAAATCCTTCAATATTTCCGCTATCAAAAAGTTGATAGGTTAAAACAAAGAATATTACTTTTGGCTTCATTAAGAGCTTTTTTATCTCAATTATTTATGCTGATTTTCTCTTGCTATCATTAAACAGTTGGTTCAATGTGATCCATACACATTGCTATGGTCTCTTATTGCTTCTTAATTAAGATACTCACAAATTCCGCAAATGTAACTTAAACACGGCTAAAAGTACACGAAACTTTACAAAGAAGAAGAAGAAACGATATTGGAGAAGAATACTCAATAACGTAATCACCAAACTTCACGCAACTGAAAAATAATAAGCAGAAAACCGATATTGTTGGCAAAGGGCGAAGTTTGAAACTGTTTTCTTCTATTTCGTTCTTTGATTAAGTTAGTGGTGAGCTCAAAGGAAGTTTAATTTTCTTCGGGAATACGTTTGTTTTGACGTCTTTACTTAGATACCGTTATACATCATAGTTTGCTTCCGTCACAAAAATACAGATATACGACTGACCCTTTATTAGGAGAGGTCCCCGTTACGTCGTGAGAAACTATATTTTATGATCAAAATACACATAAATTACGTAACTTGATAAGGACAAAAATAGAAATGTTAGAAGTCTGAAAACACTTTCATTCTCCTCAAACAAAATAAACAAATCAATTATGTAACGGTTACTAAGTAACAAGAAAAGAAAAACAGCCGACGAAACACATTGTTTTCGTCAAGTACAACCACGCCTAAAGCCAACAACCAAAGAATTAACAAGGCAATAATATTAAATTCAATCGACCTCCCTTCTGTTACAATAAGGATAAAATAGATTTCCGAAATCTGTTACACGAAAAAAATTGGAATCAATCAGCATCGCTGAGCTCTGATCAGTATTCAAGGTTGGGGGCGCGGTAACGTTTGGGTAACGTAAGAGTAATCATTGTGGGCCATCCTTCCCGACCCTTTACCTCCTCCAATTTTATTTTGCTTACAAAACCTTTTTGGATAGAGTTTAATTTTACCTCGCACCTGGGACTAACATTGTTATACCTGGATCAAAACTGCTACCTCGTTGATTCGATAACGGTACTGCGTGTCGGTATAAATAAGTTAACTATGTCTGGGAGGGGACGCGAGCTTGCGAATTTGACGCGGTTAAATGTTAATGAGGTATAATTATGTAATCTTTTTTTGTTCGCGATTGTACGGTTGGTTTCCATAGTAAAAGTTGTTCATAATGATAAGTACAGGTTTCTTGTAAACAAGAAGTAAGTTTGTATAGAAAACTTATTCAATTTGAGCGCGATTTGCTCAGTTCATTGCTAAGGATTGAGCTCAAAGATAAATGAACAATCGAATTGGATATTCAAGCGTGAGCTGCGTTCTCAAATACGAGCCTATGACATGACAAACACACGTAAAGAAACATCGAGGAAAAATCTTTTAGGCTTACAGAGATTTTCCTCAATTTTCTGTAACTACAAGAATGTTATTGTAGATTTCTTTACCGACGCAGTTCCGCGACCTCATCCAGTTTGCTCTGATGGGATATCCGTACCAAAAGTTTGAGAGCTATCAATCATGTCAAGGATTTTTCAAATCGGCTCTGGCGGCCGTGAGATTATCAAACTTTGTTCCCATTATCTTCACTCAAGAGGTCCATGTTTCTCATGCAAATTCGGTAGGGTAGGCTTAAGTTTTATCATCCCTTATCTCTTGCATGATCATGTAAAAATTTTGGGTTGAATGCCATCATCAAAACCAGACACGAATTGTTTAGTTGCTAGTAACATTTATAAATGATCATGCTTTGCCATCAAGAATAGGAAACGCGGAGAAAAGGACCAAAAACAGAAACTCCACTAACGAGCAATTACAGTCGCAGAATTAATCAAAATCTTCAAACCAACTCAAATATATCAAACTAATAACGATCAACAATATTTAGTTTAACTACATTTAGTTACTTAAGTTACAGAGAAGGATCGTGGACCGTAAAATTGGCCCCTGCGTGCGGAAGTTGTTTAACCGTCTTGATAGACCAATTTGTAACTATAAATCTGAGTAACTACTGCGAAAACTGTGTACAATAAATCATAGCTAGTTTCACAGTTTCTATCGAACTGAAAACTGAGTTTAAAACTAAGTTGTTCGTGTTAATCGACAAGCGAAATCGAATTTAAATTGAAGGTCAGTTGGGTGAGTTTTGCCTTTTTGACGCAAGGGTCGAATTTGATTAATTCAATAATTGGATAGTACGAGAAATTCTTATTTGGGCCTATACTTTTTAGGATTTTGCCAATTTC
This sequence comes from Caradrina clavipalpis, assembly GCA_932526535.1. Taxonomy (NCBI): domain Eukaryota; kingdom Metazoa; phylum Arthropoda; class Insecta; order Lepidoptera; family Noctuidae; genus Caradrina; species Caradrina clavipalpis. The sequence goes on from OW052103.1 coordinate 8,759,357, forward strand.
GATTACCTAGCATGAACCCTACTTCTTCTTCTTTTCCTGTGGATTGATACTTATTAAATTTTGACCGAACTGTATTGATGACTCAAACTCGTGAACCCTATTAATATTAAAAGAAATGATAGATAGATGAATGTTTGTTACTATTTTACTCTGGAAACGCTGCATGAAAGAAGCTAAAATGGTGCACATATAGGATAATTTTATTTCGTTTTTTTGTTCCCGTGGCATAAATTTGGATTTGTTTCTTAGTTCTCGCAGGTAAATAATAATAACATAATAAATCATAATCTCGCAGGTAAAAGCTACTTAAATTATATTATTCGATCCCAGTTATTAAATGTCCGTCACATAATGCCGTAGGTAGCTCAGTATAAATCCAACTTCGTAAGTATTTACTCAGTAAAGGCAGTGCAATGGTGTAGTGGGTGTAGCGTTTAAATTAAATTCGGTCGGTTGAGCTCGGCGAGTGCGATGTGACAAGGGACTCGCTTGCAAAACTCCCGCCAGAATATTCCCAAATGTTACACATTTTAACAAAATTAATGTCTAGAAAAGTTAAATTACATGTTTTTAACTCATGCTACTTATTTTCCGCTAGGAAAAACTTGTCGTGGTTAATCAACCATTTGTTTTTTAACTTATGTACTATAGTTAGGAAATTAAAAAAAGACATTCCAAAAAAAAATATGATTCTATTAAAAATACAATCTCGCAATCCATACACAACCAATAATGTAAATATGAACAACGAGATTTGATTGCCAACTAAAACCCAATATCAAACATTTCGTTACTCCCAATCTATTTGTATCAACAACCAAAACTATTATTTTTATTTTTTACGACGTAGGTATCTAATTAAATTAACTGTTATTAGATCCAGCGTTATCCTTGCGACATATTGGTGGAGCTTGTCAACTGGGTTAGCCTCCGTGACGGGGGTCGACACGTCCGAACGTGTCTAACTACGCGGATAAAATGATAAAATGCTGTCTCATTTACCTCGTCCACTGTTGTTGATGTGATACTTTAGTGTGTTAGAATTTCGTTGAACATACCACAACATCACGTCTGTATCCCTGAAGGGTTAGGCAGAGGTGTACCAATCCGCAGTTCGCCGGTATGTTTTAGGTCCCATGAAATAGGTGGCGAGCTTATTACTATTAACCGGGCACAAATCCTAACCCCGAGCTGCTACTAAGAAATTCATAGAAAAACCTAATAACACTTTTTGCTCGACCTGGGAATCGAACCCAAGACCCCTAACGAAGCAGTCGCGTTGAAAACCACTGGCTATCGAGGCAGTCGGTAATGTGGTTGAAGTAAGAACAAAATATGATGCTGGATTTCCCAGGAAGTATTATGTAATAATGTCAGAAAAAAAAAACGTGTGACTCTGCCCCTGCCGAGGTAGTCACTAGAGCTCCAAAAGTTATAGTTTCTTAATTGTCAAAAGTGTTGTAAATAGCAAAATGATGTTTACAATTTCGATATCAATTAAATTAATTTGTAATTAGGTACAGGTTACAATATGGAAATTTGGAAGCAAGCGATTTGAATGAATATGAATTGTTAATTAATCAAATTAGCCGGCATAAAATGCAATCATTGATATAAATAAACACGCTTATTTTATTAATTAACGTTAATTCGTGCGAAATGAATAAGCGTTCAAATTCATGCATTTTGATTACAAATACACATTATAGTGTTTAAATAAATGCCATTTTGGTAACTGCGTATAAATATTGCAATCTATTACATCTGTGTCAGAGTAAACACCCAAGGGATTCTGATATTCGAATATTTAAGTGCAATATCAATAATATTCAAGTATTGGCACAAACATTCCATTTCTGCTCGATGAAAGACCATCTTAGGTGGAGCTACCTACCCTCCCTCGCCCATGTGGTTGTAAGGGGGTGAAGGGTGCTCGTGAGGATATTGGAAGGTCTTTCTTAACTGGCTGGTGGTGGCTCGTGCCCTCAAATGGGTTAATCGCTTGGAGTCGTTGGCAGCATCTGCACCTGACGGACTGAATTACGGTATCAAGGCTGTAATACGTTCTCACACAAAAAGCACTCGGCATACATTTGCACGAATTTAGTTTTCATATTGTAATGGTGTGAACATGAATTATTATGACAGTAGTTACAAATTATACATGAAGTTTGTTCAATGTTAATATAAAACAAATGCTTTGTGAATTATTGTTTCTTATGTTTCGTACTTTACTATTCCATAGTCATAATGGGGCATTATATACCTCTCCGGCACTCAGTGCGATTGCGAAACTCCCGATCAGACAATGTTTCATATTGTCGATTTAAACAGAGCCTCTGAGACGGCAATCAATGTAGCCACCTATTGGGCCCAAGTAGTATACAAATGTATCATCAATATGAAAAGAAGAAGATTAGCAAAAACTAACTAAAATTATTTAAAATTAAAATAAATGAAACACTCAAAGGACCAAAGTTAATAAAGTTCTACTCTACAAATTCAGCAACATGCTACCAAATATTTTGTAGAAAGAGCATGTAATGCTTCAGTCCGCTGAGTTTCAAGACATTAAGCTGAAGTGAGCAGCAGTAGACGGAAATAAGGTGCGGTGCAAAGTGACCACTACCTAAGTACGAATAAGAACCTTACGTCTCAAAAGCTGGCAGGGACAAGCAATGTAAGCTTCAAAACGCTAATATAAAAATTGAATGACGATTTTCGCTTGCATTGCGTATCAATTTATTTATTTAAACTTTATACACTGTTCCGTGCCTCGTGTGCCTCGCCTCCCGTGCCTCGGAAAGCACGTCAAGCCGTTGGTCCCGGCTGTCATTCGTTGATTTTTGACAGTCGTTACGGATAGTCAGAAGCCAAGAAGTCTGACAACCAGTCTAACCAAGGGGTACCGTGTTGCCTAGTTACTGGGTTGTGGAGGTCAGATAGGCAGTCGCTCCATGTAAAACACTGGCTGCATCCGATTAGACTGGAAGCCGACCCCAACATAATTTTGAAAAGGTTAAGCAGATGATGAAACTTTATACACGAGAAAAAAAGTACAAAGGCGGACTTACTGCCTCAGGCATTGTCTACTATTCAACTAATGATACCTAATCTTTAATGAAATATAATTTTTTTGATGCATATTATCACGGTTTATGCACCATCTCTTACTACCAATTTGTACGCCGCTATATACGACTAAACATGTTAGAACTTTTTTGTATTTTACTAATATCTTGCATGCAATGACACCATGTTTAAACAAATAAAATTTAGTTTACTTTACTTTACTAAAGATGGTGAAGTGATAACACGGCAGCTGAAAATTATTGTACGAAATCCAGAGTAAATAAAATAAAATGTACTGATGTAAAAAATAATTATAATATTCCATACTTCAAGTTTGAAGTATGTTAGTTTTCTTTTGCACCAAGAAAGTCTTTTAGAGGAGTTAGGTAGGTATATATATATGAGGAAGTACACAGCAAACGAGGTGTGGTTTAAAATGTATCAGTAAATAGATGCGATGTCACAGTCGAATAACACCTAAGAACGTGTAATCTGTATTCATGCAAGGCTAGCTTTCAAACTTTTCTATTATTGAAATTCAATGTAGAAGAATATGAATAGAATATTGAAATAGAAGCGTGAGGCATAAAGTAACAGAGAAGAAAAAAAATTGTTGTTTTAAATATTAGAGACAAAGGACCAAATCATGTTTTATAATGTAATTATTATTTTAAAAAATCGTCTGATAAATTGTCGACGTCTTGATGAACTACAGATTCACGAAAGATTACACTTCGGTATATTCAAAAGCATATCATTAGAACTAAAGTGGGGCGGTCAGCAATCATCTACTTACGTAAGACATTCAAGTTTATTATTTCTGACTAGGAAATGGTTTATTTAGGTCTTGTACATTTTCACGACATGTAGTCCGTTAGAAAAGTAAATAAAGCTATGAAAAATATCTGCGTTTTGCCTTAAGCAGTACTGTACAGTGTATTTAAAGTAGCGCCGCATTCAGGGATTATTTTCTCAGTATCAATCCTCATGTAAATATTGTACAATACTTGCGTATGATACAGTTATTATTTTCTAGAAAGTTCATAAAGCTATCTTGAACAATGTCTGCGTCAAGTTGTTTCAGCCCTTGGAAGTAGTTGTTAGTGTAGTAACGACGTTGAAGTTAGTACACGTGCGTCCTTGAATATTATAAAGTGATATAATATAGTGGTTACTCTGTTATCCACTCAGAATTTATTGGAGAATTTTCTTGCCCTAGGCACTCTATAGTAAGGTTTATTACTGACTATAGCTTACGTTCGCAGTTTCGTCTGCATAAATGTCGGTTGTTGCGGATGCAGAGATTCCTCAATCCCTAAGGCACGGTACTCTTTTCTGGATGAAAGGTACTATACGTCGTTTTCACTGTCTCTGAAAATGTGTATACAAATTGAAATTAGGACCGGTTGAGTAGTAGAGGCGTGACAGGGTTACAAACACACAAATAAAAAAAAACAAACAAAGCCCCATTTATAATACCTATTAGTTATTAATGTTACTGCACGATAATGAAACAACAATAGGGACCAATAATTTTGCAACAATTACTTAAAGTTGTAACATCCAACAACTAAATCAATTTTACAGCACATTTTTTATATATATGTCCAATCCAAACGCTTAAAACGTTAATTAAGCTTTACAATCGTTTTCCTTCGCAATTATAATGATATCAAAAGCATTATTCATTTGTTAAGAAATATTCTACTAAAATTAAAAGCAATGAATTAAGAAAGTGTTGAGCCAAGTCCAAATCTACGTAATAAAATAGATTTAATGTCACTAAGGTGAACGTTTGAATTTATAGGTAACATTCTTGCCAGCAAGTTTCTACTTACCTACTTAATATTAAGAAAATCTGGTCCTTTGATACAGAAAGTACGGAAGGACACTGCGTAGCGTCTCAATAATTAAAATTGCTTGTTGGAATGGTAGGAAATCGCAATTAGTCTGCTTATTGCGCTGAAATCCTAAGGGTGCATTTAAATACTTTTCACGACTGGCGCTACGTCTAGAGTAACTTGTTCAGATAGCTTGACTACAAATATTTCGGATTGGCTTATCTTTGTTCTATCAAGACATTGAGTAGATTATTATGTCAATATTTTTATATTTTCTATGTTATTTATATGTTAAAGAGTTAGGTAGTTTCCGTACAGACTTTAAGATGGATCAGTCTGCGTGAAGTATGGTGGCAGTCACTCCATTTTTTAATACGTTGGCCTGCTTAATACTCTCATGTATTGTGGTTGCTATAAAAATATAAAGTAACACAGACCCGTAACCATTACCTGTAGAAATATTCGTTTTGTGTGGGAATCACACTCGCGACAGTAGCCGATCGCTCAGCCACTGCACCAAACGTGAAAATTAAAGCTATTCACTAAAAGAGGCCTATAAATAGAAGTAGATAATATTATATTCTTCAGAGAACGTTTAAACGTCACGATTCCAAAGAGCGATTCTTCTGCTGAGGCAGTTGTGTTAGACTACCTACAAATATTTTAAGATTGTAATTAACTTTAATTGCTATATAATTTGCTATCAAGCTAAACATTGCTTCATAAATCAGGATCCCGCAACAAGTGCTGGTTATAGCGACATTAACGTTAGGACGCGGTTTTCTTACGTTATTTACTTCAAGAATACTGTCTCAGCTGATTGTGTGGCTTTTTGAAAGGAATGTGTGTTTAGCTGAACAATTCTGGCGGTTATTTGATATTTTTAACATATTTTCCTCATCATGTTCTCTCTACTTATTTAATTAAGTTTCTAGCAACTGAGTAATTCAATTGCCTAAATACCCTACTCTAATAAAATTAATCCTCTCGAAATGCTAATACAAAACTCCGGAGAGAACGTCCACATTTTAAAAGTCAATTTAAATTTAAAACTCCCGCAGAAAAATTGCAAATTAAGGCCTGGCCAAGCAGATTATTTTCTGAAACAACTGGCAGGTTTATGTGCGTATTATCTGCAGGATAATATATTAATATACGCGGCCCCCGAAAGCCCCTATTTCACATAGTAAATTTAAAACTGTCAAATATCTCGCATCTGCGCAGCGGGGTAGGGTTGGCGCTCTATTTTGATCAAATATTTACATTACCTACAACACGGGTCTGACATTTTTCTCTTCCATTCAAATTGTCAATAATGAATATTGTAGGGCGAAGCTGACAGCCCCGGGCTGCCCCACACCCGGCGCGCTTCTGTTACAAACGCTCAAATAAACGTTAAATTTTATCGAACACGTCGCGCTCAGATAAAATTCGCTTCTAAACAATAGATGGCACATTTGAAGTGACGTGAAAGACGTTATTCACTTGGCCCATGAGTGAGGGGGGCGGGGTTTACATACCAGGGGGGGACTTGGACTTGTCTCATGACCTTTCGGTGGTAATGTCAAAAATAAAGGGACACCATTAGGGAAATGTCTGCGTTTGTATCGAAAAGAATAAGTAATTACAAGAATATTCAATCTTTAAATACTCGAGATGGACGAGATTCCATTATAAAATTTCAATTGAAATTCCAACGTCGTCTTCATTTTTTACACCTACAGTTATTGCGGAACAAAAGATTTTATGAAGAACTTGGTTTGATTCCATGAAAGCGGCTTTAAATCTAGGCATACCTACCTTTAGGTCTTATATTTTTCAGCCTGGTGGCTTGTGTACTAAGAGGCGTGCTCGGCTGAATATATGCCGAAGATTTATTACTTCCTTCGACCAGCAGGTTTACGATGAATAAATACAGATGAGTGATGGTGCTTATCCATCTGATTAAGCCTCTTGCCTATATTGGAAGAGAAGGCTTACCGATGTCTCACTTTTTCCTTAATTGAATGGCTAAAAATTCAAAGAGGGTTTGCTTGTTATTTTTAGATAAAATTTACCTACTTACTACTAAATATTATAATGCGAAAGTTTGGAAGGATGGAACGATGGATGGATAGATGAATGTTTGTTACTCTTTCACGCTTAAACGGCTGAACGGATCTGCATGAAAATTGGCACTGAAATTGATTGTAGTGTGAAATAACACATAGAATAGTTTTCATCCCTGAAAAATGTACGGTTCCCGTGGTATATTTGACGCGGACAAACTCGCGGGCAGAAATTAGTAAATAATAAAAAGGCGAATGAAGACACACTTTTTTAAAAAAAAAGCAAATGTCATTCTTGTAACGTGTGCCTTTTAGATTTCTTATCTTTGTTTTTATTTACAAGTTCCAATATGCTACAGCACACATTTAGAATTTGCATTTCTACCACGTAAGTAAGTGGCAAAATTATAAGTTCTAGCACGTCACTAGGTAGTGTGAAGAGTATGTGCAGTGAAAAATGTAAGTAATAAAAGTGCTGATGCGGCGGCACGTCCGCGGACCGACGTGGCACTCCTACTACATGCGAACAGCCGGCTTGCACTTATGAAATAATATTTGTTCCATATTTCTGGACTACAAATAAATTCCTATAAAGGTTTTGCATTGACTTTTCTGGTTTATATGCTGGGTTTTATTGAGTTTGGTATTAAAATTCAGGATTTAGATGTATTTTTATTTTATGAATTGTACGTACTTACAGACAGATGATTTCTTCTTCTTTACTTTAAGATCTAACTTTTCTGGGGTTTATCATGTTCCTGTTTTTGCAAATGTTAATAGAAATCGCCTGCGTGTTGTAGTGAATGTTATCCAATTGTATTTTTTTTAAACTGCGCCTACAAGGAACATAGTACAAAAGGACCATTCTTCACATACAAGAACAATACCAGTACCTAAAACGTAGGTAGGTAAGCACTTAAATATGTACATATTCTCACGAATTTCCTCAGAACCTAGAAGCCTCTCGTATTATATAACTGACAATTGCTTAAAATTCCCTTCTCACCTTGCGTTGATGTCACCTTAGCAACGTCTATCGTCTATCAAGGGAACACAATAACATCTCGAAACATTATACGAAAGGGTTAGCAACACGGAGGAGGTAAACCTGGAGTGGTGTTTCGAATATAACGCAAATAACTTTGAAGATATTTACAAAATGTACATGATTTGTTTGTTACTTGTATGATTCATCCGCAATTGCTATAGCTTTCTGATATGTGGAATATTTGACATTCAGATGGTAAGTAAAAAATAATTAGTTTTAGTAAAAACAAAAATAGGTATTATTAATTGTGTGTACCTAACTGTGTGAAATAGAAAGAAAACTTGTTTACTAAATACAATAATTGCTAGTCGCGAAACGTCTGTCAAAGTAAAAGTTTTCGCAGTATTAATGCGAGAAATTGGTTTTTCTTCGCTTATATTATAATATACCTAGCATAATTCTAGTAACGGTCTACTTATTTAAAAGCTCACAGCACAGTCTGTCTTCTGTGATTCATTATTATCTTTGAACAGTACGAAATAACTACTATAAAACAAACTTATCCCCGATCATTCCCTGCCGGGGCTGCGGGTTGTTCGAAAGAGATACCGCGCCTCCAGAACGCAAAGGGCACATGAAGGAACATAGATGGGTTTTAGTCAGTAAAAGTCTGACACTCCCTCTCGTCCCGCCCAGGGCGGGGGAAGTTATTTGATGATTTCTAATCTATAAAAAAACCCCGATCATTATACATATAAATTGACCACCAACCATGCAACAAATCCAACCTAACACATAGGTACGCTGCTTTTGTACTGGTATGTCAACCTGTCACATCACCTATCCATTTTTACTCCATTTGCTCATTCCTCCGTGGTACAACCTTCGCTCGTCGTTACATCACTAAATATATAACAGGTTGGTACTCCGTATACGCCCAAACATTTTGACCCGTGTTACCAATTACTCAAACTTAATTTAACATGCTGTAACTTAAGGGTCTTCGCTACTGTCAACAGTGGCCAACATTTGACTTTGTGGTGTTATATACAATGTAACCTTAATAATATGTTGCGTAAATAGCTTCCGACAGTTTAATTTACTCTGCGATCCATGCCTCCAATTGTAACCCTTCATTTTCGAAGAAACGATTACAGTCAACTTGTCTTCTGTTGAATTATACTTTTTAATTGGGCTCCCAACAGATGTCCTGTATTTGCTCATGAGACAAAATATGTATGTGCTGAACTCGTACAGGCATGAAATGTTCGACATAAAAGAGAAATTACTTGATCCTTGCTGAATCAATATCAGACTCCAGTGGGCTTGTTGTTTTTATAAATTAAAGGTCTAGTAAAACAACTTTTAAATTGCTTAGTAATTTATTGGTCTTTCTTTAAAACTGGTCCTTCGAACCTGGAATCGAAACCCAGCTGACGACAAGACTTTTAAATTAATTAATATTACTTAGTGGGAATTTGCCACTTGTGCCAAAAGCATTTTGGTTTTAATTATTTTAATTAAAAAACTTTATGGGTATACATACATACATACTGTAACAGATATGTGTAATATTCGGCAGCTCGCATCTGGTGCCGACCGCACACCACAAGGCTTACGGCCGCGCAGGCCATTCCCCGGCTTCCAAACTTACGTGTGGCCGTACCGGTGGTTTTCTATTCAACAAACTGTCGGACGCAGTAGTTACTGCATATTGCACTCGCACTTTACACTCAAGGAATATCTCCTAGATCCCATGTGAATGGCTTTTTGCAATCGAGGATATTGAAGTTTTCGTTGTTTGCTTCCATACAAACAATTTTCAGCCATATTTCTCTCTCTTTGCGGCCCCCAAAAGGACCAAAAGTCAAACGTATTAAAACAAAAGTGTGGTCTTTCAATTTACAGTCTAATACCTATAACGTAAGCTTTTATAATTAATTGGGCAATTAAAGAATTTTACGATCAAGAATTCATTATCAGTAATGTAAAGATACGGGGTCGTTTTACAATGGTGTATTTTACAGGATATTGTTTTGAATTTGGACCTATGCTAAGGATTAACATCTCCTCTCGAGCTCATTTCACTTAAGTTCACTGAGGAATATTTTTACAGAATAGACCAGCTAGGTCATGTTCTTTACGTCTTATGAAAAGAAATGGAGTAACTTCCCATCAAGTACCCATGATGCTTATTTAGCCCTACCTTCTAAAGGATACCCACGGAAAAGAAACCGATTAATGTTTAAAAGACTGATTATATATATTGCTTCATATCATCTCACCCTTGGCATCTAGATACTACATTTTCAAACGGGTATTGCAGTAGGGAACCTGGAAGCAATTGGCGGGAATACATCGGTTCATGATTCAGGGCTATCTACCCGCGCTCGCTCTGGGGAAATGTTTAGCAAATTCTGTTGCGCTAGCTTGATTAATTTTGAAGACGCAGTGTTCTGACTTTAATTCTTGATAGTTTTTTATTTGCGTCCAGACCAGATATTATAATGAATTTTAAATATATTGTAGTGCGACTGCTGCGTGAGAGGTCTTGAGTTAGATTCCCAGGTCAAGCAAAATAATATTGAAATTCCCAGTAGCACCTCGAAGGTAGGAATTTCTGCCCGGTTATCGGCAATAGGCTCTCCCCCTATTACATGGGGCCTAAAAACATACCGGCGAAATGTAGGTGTACATTGGTACACCTCTGCCCAACGCTTGGAGGAACATAGGCGTCATGGTGTTTTCTGGTCTGCCGTATCAATAATTGGCCCCAAAATAAAGGTCATACCGTTCGATATTAAACCGATGACGCGCTAAAATTATGTTCTATATTGCTTTGAGGGTCCGCTCTTGCGCACGTATGGGCATCAGTGTAAGCAATCACTGAGACTTCTTACAAAAACGACAAAAAAACTTGAAAAACATAAGAACTCTATTAATGACGCTCCACAAAGCGTTTTGCTTTCTAACTTTCTAATTAACCATACAAAACCGCGCCTAAACTAGGAAGTATTGACTCAAGAATGCTTGTCGAGATCACAAAGAACTTTTGATTCGGTTTATCTACTAAATACCGACGGTCCTAGAGGCAATTCAAGTTTTAATGCCGAGGATATTCCAATAATTTATATTAAACCCCAAACTAGTGAGCCGGGTTCGATTGGGAACCAATAACTTGGAATTCAGACTACGATAAAGTGAAGCGCAAACTATATCTTAAGTGGTACTTTTACCCTCCTTATCATAAATAACAAAGGTTATTGAATCTGGTATTTCTTTAAGGCATATCACGATTATTTCAATATTACTTTAGTATTAAGAACTTAAATATCCCATACATTATATCCAATTTAAAAGAATCATTCAACTGCCATTTTTATAAAAGTCGCCCTAATTCATATTTACATCTTTGTAGGTTCCGTACCCAATACAGAATTTGGTGCTCTTAACATATTTATTCATGTAGAAATAAGTAAAGCATTTTACGTGATTCGGTTTCCCTTCAAAAAGCTTTCAGTAAAGTCGACGACTGACTGAGAAGTTTAATTAGGACGGGTAATTGGAAGTTTGTTTTTAAGTGGACTTTAGAACTAGGACCGAGTTTTGAAAAGAACCTAGATTTTCTAGCACGATTGTATGACGGGCACATCGAAGTGTTAAGGACCAACAATTTCCCGAAGGACCAAATTAATTTGCCAGGAATCGTATAGAAAATGAATTCAAAAGGGTTTCTTCATTTCGATTTTAATAAAAATGTAATGAAAGCTTGCTTCTCTTTATTATCAGCATATTTAAATTATTAGAAACTGATGGAAAGTTATAATTTATGCAACAGTAGAATAAAAAGCTAAAGAATGTTTAATGTTTATTGCCGTGAAGGCATTTCCTAGAAAAGATTTCTCTGAAGTTGTAAAAGTATTTATGAATACAGACACGTATTTTTCTTTTTCAGATCAACGAAATTGCTCATATATATTATTATGGGTTATATAATATACGTGTACCTTAATGTATGTTACAGTCAATTTTACCCAAAGTCGAAAAAGTCTGCGATGTTTTATTCTCAAAGGGGAAAAAGTTAAAAGTGAATAATATAATAATAAAAAGTCCGAACATTTTTATGCTGACAGGTAAAACTTTTTGTTACAAACTCGACCTTATATTGAGTTTTATTTGATAAAATGTAGACTTAGAAATAATATGGTTTTCTGTATCTTTAAAAACAATGATGTTTTTTCAAGAAAGTAAGTGAGCTGTGATTAACATTTTGGAAACTGTAATTAAGTTCAATGTTGATTGCCTAGATTACATGTCACGAGCGCAATATGTGAATTCGCCAAACAAACAAGTACCACTTTGATTGGCAGCATCAAAGCATCAAACTCATGTTACGTTTGCAGTTGATTGATCAACGAGTTAATTAACATTATCGGTATTTTAGATTCTATTGATCTGCTCCATATAACCCACAAAACTCACATAGCACAGCAATATTGCTCGTCTGTGTATAAGTATAGAGCTTTCTGAGCAAGCCCCATCTTAAGAAGCACTAGAGAACCGTCTTTAAAATGCTAAGTGGCTAGTCTATTATCTGCAAGCAACTCGAAGTACTAGTAGTTCTACTCAAAAGGAATCAGCAACAACACTCGCAAAAATCAGCAAAAAAAAAAACCGTATCTACATAAAAAGTGATGAAAGAATAAAATAACAGTGTGAAAAGTAAAGAATTTCTGTAGAACCCCACTTAAAGGGTCTCTGTGAGCACTTTATAAATCAAATGACGAAGAAAGCTTTGATGTCTTGCGAATGAGAATTTGTCGTGTGCAATAACGCAACACGCTATAATTGTATGGATTATTTTATTGTGTTGTTAAATCTTATTCCAATTCGTTTTTTTGTTTCGATTTATTCAAACGAACCTTGTTTAAAACTAAACTAAACTTTGCAACCTTGCCAGTCAGATGATCATTTCATGACACGGGGTAAATAAAATAAATTAAATGGCAGTCTCAATTTCAAATAGATATGGGGATTGTAAAATATGGAGGACAACTTAGCTACCACTGAGTCCTTATTTGCATTCATCAGGAATTTGTGGTCTTTCTGGTCCTTAGGTACGAACTCGAACTACAAATATGAATGCATCGAAAAAATCTACAAAATTACTCACTCATATAAGGTAACATACCACCATAATTAATAGTACAAAATTAATTACAAAAACACTAGCAGTGCGCAATATTCCTGACCTATACGATGTAGTGTTTATGTCCTAACTATGATGTATTCGTCTTTCTGGTTCTTAGGTAGGAACTCGAATAAAAATGATAATGCATCGAAAAAATCTACAGAATCGTTCATTCAAGTGAGGTAACATACCACCATAATTAATCGTAGAAAATTAATTACAAAAACACTAGCAGTGCGGAATATTCGTGACCTATACAATGTAGTGTTTATGTTGTAACTATGATGAATTCGTTTAATAAGCGGCCCGCTTGCGGAGGCACGCGCGCTCTCGCCTCCAATGCATCGTTCGCCGCTGAGAAATGGCGGGCGATCTCGTAACACGCTTCCAGATATCGCACACTTTTTACTGGCGAATATTACATTTAATTACGGAATATCAACTGCTACTGTGTTGTTTACCATTTGCAGTAAAGCGAGTACTGCATAAACTGATAAATTGAAACCGTGTTTTAACGAAATTACTTATGTATCTACAAAATCAATCTCAAACTATATTCAATATTATTAACTTTTTCTTTCATGTAAATAACATTCAAAATGGTTTAATTGAAATACACGTTTTGACTTTGACATTTATGTTGCATGTAAGAAGAATTTAAAAAGGAGCTCTCAAATTACAAACTTCACAAGCATACTCCATGGAAAATTATGTAGGTACTTTAATAGCACACTGTAATATCACTACTCGAAACCCTGTAAACGTTAACATAATACAGGCAAAAACTCAAGAACAAGACTTCTTTCGCAGAAATAAACGCACCAGTAGCTTTAGGCGCTGTGTAAACGTAGACACTTATTGTATCTTGTGTCTGACACAAGCAACTGGTAAACAACAGTGAATATTTTATTTTCACATAATTAGCATAAACTCAATTTATTCGAACGCAAACAAAGCCACGTGGTTACCTGTTGCTTTTACTTGACACACCCTGACCGTCGATACCAATAGTGTTCGGTGTTAGCAACTCATCATAAACATCATCACCTTCCTGCCCTTATCCCATCTTACTGGGTGTCAGCGCAACACGTTTTCTTCTTCCATGCCGTGCTATCAACATACTAGACACTGAAAAGTTTATGGTGGAATACACAAGCAAAAAGAATAAGTAAAAAAGTTGTTGCAAACATTAGTTAACTGTGTCGCACAGAGGAAATAATAACAGGACATAATGTTTGGAAAACAAGCACCGAAAGTGTCTAGTAGCAACTAGCAACAGTGTCCGGTTGACGTCTCTAGACATAGCAACCGCGTGGTGTACTGTGTCGGTAACAAAAAGTATCCACGTTTGCGCAGCGCTTTAGTCGAACCTCTAGAACGATCTTTATGTATAATAATTAACCACTAGCTTCCGCCCGCGTTTTGTTACGTCTTTGGTTACTGCTCCGCTTCCGTGTGTCGAGCCGTGATGTTATATAGCCTCTACTATTCCTCATAATTTTGAATATCATAAACAAAAAAAAAATCCAATCCAACTGTGATTAGCGCGTTTAAAGAAACAATAAAACTCTCCAGCTTAATGTATTAGTATAGATTATCGACGATAATGAACGGCACGAGATTCTATTTCCTCTGGCAAATTCTTAGAAGCTTTTATAATTCTGATAATTTATTTAAATGTATTCTCTCTGTTCTAAGAATATCTGAAGATCAAGGAAACGTTCGCTTATAAAAATATGACAATAATAGGAAGTTTGATTAGATTTTTATATTTAAGTACTTTTATGACATTGACAAAGCGTAGCAAAGTAAATAGGGAAAAGTTTTCTTGAGACGCAAATGGATAAACAAGTATAAATAATAAAAACATATTTTCGTACATAAGTAATGGCTAAGGTTCCCTGAATTTCCTGTGACGTGGGTCCAGTCTCTTCGAAGTCAAATATATATAATTTTCTGTATGGAGAATAAAGTCATAGGAGATTTTTATTTATAGAGAATAATTGAACGATGTCGGTGTGTGTGTGTCGATGTATGAATGTAAACGAGGCGAAAGGATATGCAAGGTTCGTAGCAGGTGGTGTTCTGTGGTTTCTGCATACTCCCATGGGGAAAAAGAGTGAGTGTATGTATGTATGTGTGTAATAAAGTACATTATTATAGCAAACTTATTGAATGATATTACTGAGTATTTTATAAGAACCCAACACTATAATTATTATACTTCATTAACCAGCTTTTGCCAGCAATACCGTTTGCCGTTCTTAACTAAAGTCTAAGTCTATCTATAAATTACTGGCAAACAGACAAACTTTATGAGTCAAGTAGTTTTCATGATTTTGTGTTTAGTCAGTGAATAGATGAGTGACCTTTTGCTTTTACATATATATACGTCTTTGGTTAATGCTCCGCTATATAGCCTATGTTACCTAGGGATAATGGTTTAAATCGGTGCAATAGTTTCGGAGCCCATTCATAACAAACAAAAAAATCTTACCATTTTATATATTTTTTTTTAAGTGTTAGTGGGTTTTTCTATGAAATTCTCAGAAGCAGCTCGGAGTTTGGATTTGTGCCCGGTTAATGGCAATAGGCTCGCCCCCTATTACATGGGACCTAAATATACCGGCGAACTGTGGTTGTACATTGGTAACCTCTGCCTAACCTTAGGGGAATACAGGCGTGATGGTATATATTTTTTTTATTATTTTATAATATCATCGTAATATAATTATTATAGTATAGAATTAGATTTTAAAAGTAGCCAATTTCCGAAATTATTTCACAGGAACACAAAAACAGGGATAAAATTAATTATCCTCTGTGTTAATCTAGATCAATATCTCAAGCCTGAAATGATAACAAACATCCATAATACATCCATTCTCACAAACGTTCACGTTTATCATAGTAGTAACGGTATATAGATTCTTAACTACCCAAAATTCCCCGTTGCACCACATAACAAAATTTTCTGACTCGCGTGTGTTTTGATCATTTATTCCCTATCAGTTCAACTATATTGGCTTAATCGCCACTAAAAGAGCAATGAATTAACCACTTTCCATATCGATAGGCAAATCGATTCATATCGATACCGATTTGAACCGAGAACTGAAATTCGGGAGCGCATTATGCTAATGACTGTGTGCTTTTGCTCAATAACGCCACTGTTGATGCTCTGTGGGAACAAATGACGACATTATCGGAATACACGAGGTGTTTTGACTGTGCATTTGGAATGGCAGTGATATGGCATTGGTTTACTGGATTTAATTGTTTTATTTTTGCACAAGATAATGGACTTTATTTTCGGAAGGTTAAAGTTGAGTTTCATTAATAAAATTCACGCTACAATAATGCGATTATAACTATGAATAAATTTAAACGAAAGTATTGGTGCCTATTATTCAATGAATATCCGCGTAGCACATAGTTCTTGACGCGTAGAACGAATAACGCAGGTTG
Source organism: Caradrina clavipalpis (assembly GCA_932526535.1). NCBI lineage: Eukaryota > Metazoa > Arthropoda > Insecta > Lepidoptera > Noctuidae > Caradrina > Caradrina clavipalpis. The sequence continues at coordinate 8,775,965 of OW052103.1, forward strand.
CGTAGCGCGCTACGGCGGTTGCTACGACACTGTCTACGAAAAGCGCGTAGGTTACGCTGCGCCCATTGATTCATCATTTAGATTTCAAAGTTCAACAGTAAGAATGTTACAACTAGTATGTATCAAAATAATTGTCATCTGTACTCGGTGCATAACATTCTCTCATCATCATCATATCAGCCACTGGACATCCACTGCTGGACATAGGCCTCCCCATTAGATGTCCTAAAGAACCGGTTGGAAGCAGCCTGCATCAATTACAAATTCTATACCTATAATACAATGAGTGACTTGCAATTGCATTGGTAGTAGTCGCTATAATTTTAATTTTGTTAATTAAACTAACTCCTATTTAATCCTTTTAATCTTAACTAGCAAACATAATCTACAGCGACATGATGATGTCATATTCACCACACAAGCGGATTACTGGAAGCACGACATCACATGCTCTCAAAATTAATTTCAGCCATTTTGCACCAAACACATCTACTATTAAAGTTGACCTCATTCCTTTACGACCAGCCGAACATTAATTACAACATATCAATCAGTTTTAGTGCCGCACCAACTCTATAGGTTTATCGATACTATGATTTACATCGATACTATAATCATAAAAGACTATAAAAGTTAATACTTTGCCATCAAGGCCTCGGATAATGGACGAGCGATTCGGGGCTCTAATGCGAGCAGGTTCCGTCGGTCCGACGCGCCGATTGCCTCATTAATATCCGGCCATATGTGTACACAGGCTATATTAGACTGACGCCCCTCCCGATCATTATTAGTCACGCTTTGGTTTGAATTCACTCGATTCGCGATTAAAAATCGATTAATATTTGTCGCTATGCCTAATGGGGGAGATGTGAGATGAGATGTGCTTGGAACGTGAGTTCGGAATCCGATTCGATTTTGGAGATATGCTTGACATTGACTTGCAAACTTCCGAGGGCATTCAAATTTGCTACTTCAATAATATCGGCCTAAGAATATTGTCAGTGTACGTCATGCGCGGTAAGAGGCTACTAATGGATCACATCACATCGAGAGAATGGGAAGCTTCCAGCTGACTTCTTAGTAATATCATACTGCGATCACTAATGCGCCTACTAAACGTTATACGTAGGTGATTATGACGTTATCCTCTTACTTTGACTGTGAGGTACGGAGTAAGCTTATTAGCTTTCCCTACGTCACCTATTGGTGACGTGAGTAAGTAACCACGTCACCATTATGAGACGTAGGTAAATTATTATTTAAAGTCATATTTGACAAATATATTTATGTTTATGAGGTGTTGCTGCTTTTAAAAATCTTTTAATTATTATTTTTTGTTCCTCCTTCCAAGACACAATGAACATCTATTATTTCCATGGTTTTCATGGATTAAGAATTAATATTTACGCCAATTCTCCAGCAATTCTTCAGCAAGCGTAGTGACCAATACATTTGCCTTCTTTGTTGGAGAAGAGACCTTACAGAGGGAACATAATAGGCTGGTATTAAAATTAGTGCAGTTTTGTGTTTCAGAATAAAACTACAGGCTGTTACACAGTTTAGAACAATATTCATAACAGGGACACGTTTAAATGTGCTCCGCATTTGTTGAATAACTTTTATACCACGAAATGGCCAAAGTAAAAGTATGAACACGGGCTTAAAAATTTTGTTTAAAACATTTCTGTGGGCATTCATTTGTACGCACTTTGCACATTTGGCTTTTAGAAGCATCTATAAATAAAATCATAGTAGCTTAACAAATGTAGATTCTAATTACTCTAAGCGGACTTTGATAGCAGTTGCATAATCGCATACTTTCTTTAAATATTATACATCCGAAAATAACACTGTCTATTTCTCTGTTACGCTTTAAAAACTAAACCACTGAATTGATTTTGATGAAATTTGGTACAGGGTAAGCTTAAACTCCAAGAAAAGACTCAGGTTTCTTTTTATTTCGCGACCTCGTCTTCTTCGGTGATAACAGACATTTAGAGCGAAATCGCGGCCAAAAATTAGTTCCTAATAAAATAAGCTCGACTGCTTGAGCGTGTGGTGCTAGACTTCAAAATCCAGGTCAAGCTAAGTGTTATTAGGATTTTCTACTAGGAATTTCGCAGTAGCAGCTTGGAAATTGGATAGTGATGCAGTGACCCCTGTGTGTCTCGGTATTTATGTAAAGCCGTTGGTCCTGCGCCTGATCTCTCCCTGGTCTTGTCGAATTACCGTCTAATCGGGCTATGACAATGAGGTAAGAGGTAACACACTTGTGCACTATAATATTTCCTGTATAGGTACTTTGCAAGTCTCCAATTTGATTGACCGCCGTGGCCGAAATTGGGTCGGGAGAATGTCACACTACCAACAAATTCGAGCTGCTACTGAGAAATTCCTAATGGAAATACTCAATTATACTATGCCGAGCGACCAACGGAACATTTAATGCAGTTGCTTGAAGTTGAGTAAAGCAAGGATTAACTTTAGCTAAGCCATTCATTTTTGACGTTTTAACGTGTCTTAATTCTAAACAACGTTTATAAGTAAGGGGATTACACTTAAATGCATTCATAAATTAATATCAGACAATAGTGTATTACTAACCCATAAGATTACTAGTACTAGAGACACAGAGAACTTCATACCGTAAAAAGTGTAATTTACGGTATGAAGTTATCTGCAGATATAGGAAGACAAAATCTTTTTTGTATACAACATATTTTTTAATTCAGGGGATGAAGTACATACAATATGAACAACATTTATTACAGGCCCTATTCCGAAATATGTTTTTTTTTTTATAAAAAATATGTATAACAAATTAAAAGTGTTGTGTATACGTTGATTGGACATAGTTTCAAAAAATATGGATTGCGGATTTTTAAAACACAATACCCCAATTTTGTTACGCTCAGATTGCATTACGTACCGATGGACAAAACGTTACGGTCCAAAGCCAAAATTATCGTACGAACAGTTTTGGTTTTGGACCGTTAACGTTACACAATACAAACACATACACACACCCCTATACCTCAATCATCTCTAAATCGAACGCATGGAGCGTGAGAATATAAGGACCAAATTTTTTCTTGCCTATTATGAATTTCGTATCAAAAGACCACAACTTAAATAATTTGAAATTTAATAACCACTAAAGTCCCATTGCAGGGAAAAGTTATCTTCTAACGCAGATAGAGCAGGAGCATTGGTGGCCACGCTTGCTCGAAACGAATTGGCGATTTTAATATAACATAAATAATAATGAATTCCAAGCCATTTTAGATACGGATTTAAATTATCTTCTTAATAATTGGATATTGCGTTTAGGTGGATTAGGTTTATTATTGTATGAGAGGTTATTTCAAACAGAAACAACATGTTTTTTTTTACGTTTCATATATTAGGACCAAAAAATCAACTGTTTCTAACGTGTGACACACGATTAAATTTATGAACAGCTGATTTTCATTATGACTAACAAATCGGGTATCTAGAATGACGTACTGAATCCATGATAAAAGTAACCCCGTCAATGGCTCATCCTGAACAGAGATTTAAACACAATCTTCTGTCCCGTAGAACAATAAACCTCTAGGTCTAGCTAGACCAATAAAGCGTGGAAGCACAGGGTTATTTACATGAACCGTAGTACGTAATACGTAGGCTGCGTTACTGCACTCCACGGCGCAAACGACACGGCCACTTGGGACTTGCCAACTTTATACATGTTGCGTTAGTCACGAGTATGTGTCGGCAAAACTTAGCTACGCTGAATATATTGCAAGCTTGTTTGTTTATTGTAGCTGCTTATTATGTTTCTGTTGCATTAAATTTCAGTTTATGTTGTTGGAACGCGAGCAACGTTATTATGTTCACAAGGAATAAGGAATGTTTAATACAAACTGGTGCAAATTGCGTTTCCTGACAAGTTATGGATGGTACGAAATTCTTCGTAATTGAACTTCGTGGAAATCGAATTGTTGTAGCTTATGCGTCGGGATATCTGACCCATTTATCTAATTAATTGTGAATGAAAGTCAAATGGTGGTTTTAATTTGCATAATTTTAATTTTAATATTCATTATTTTCGGTTATTGTCTAATTTTTTTCCAAACAACTACGTACAAAAGAACTCTTTCGAAGCAAAGCAACTTGCGACAGAGAATTAAATAAAGCTAAAGTAACTTTTGTTAGGGCCATAAATCAAAGATGGTATAAGCAGTGGACTGTATTTAAAGTAAGTAGAGGTTACAATAATAGTGCAATATGGAGGAGCCCGACAAAGTATCGCGCGAGCGTAGGCGAGTGCGAGCGTGCTGTTTGATGGGCTGTCTGAAGCGTTCTGTCTGGCCGCAGTGGCGGCGCGGCGGCGGTGAACGTTGCCGGCCGGCGCGCCGCGGCTTTTCCGGTCTGTGATTGGTCGGCAACGCGGGCGTCGGGAATGTTCGAGCGGGCGGCGCGGGAAGGGTCACGCGCCGCGCCACGTGACTGTGTGTCTATGGCTTGGTCATAGACATTCTGCCGGGCCGCAGATGAGTGGGCATATCCGGTTGAATGCCCTTCTGATTGTGCCCGTGCTTGTCTGGATGTCAGCCACCCTTGTGACTCCGTCAGGCCCCGGATGGAGCTGTGTTACTCGTCCAAGGATCCAGCGGGCGGGTGGCAGAGCGTCGTCTTTCACGACGACCAAGGCGCCTTCCTTCAGTTGCCCCGACGACTTCTTCCATTTGGTTCTGATCTGAAGCTGAGAGATGTATTCTTTGTAAAACCGCGTCCAAAAGTGTTGGCGCAGGAGCTCCACGCGTTTATATCTGGGTAGATGCATTGCATTGCAGTCGCCCAGCGGTGGATGAGGTAGTACAGATAGTGTTCGACCAATTAAGAAGTGAAATGGCGTGAGGGCAGTAAGGTCAGACGGGTCTGAGGAGAGAGGCGTTAGAGGCCTTGAGTTTAAAATGCCTTCAATGTGGCATAAGACTGTGTACATTTCCTCATATGTGAGGTGAGCCGAGCCTAAGACTCGGTTAAGGTGATACTTGGTTGATTTTACAGCGCTTTCCCATAGACCTCCGAAGTGTGGGGTGTATGGGGGAATAAAGTGAAATGTGATGCCTTGTTCCGATGCACTGTTGCTGATTAAGTTCTGATTCTCTGCTAAGAAACGAGTAATAACATTCGACGCTCCTACAAAGTTCGTGCCGTTGTCTGAATATATGTGAGTGGGTTTACCTCTGCGGCTGATAAATCTACTTAGTGAAGCTAAGTAAGATTCCTTTGTCAAATCGGTAACCAACTCCAAGTGTACAGCCTTGACTGCAAGGCATATAAATATGCATATGTATGATTTGATTAATTGACTACCACGTCCCTTTCGGTTACTGATCATGATTGGTCCGGCGTAATCCACACCGACCTTACTGAATGCGAAGTCTGAATGCATGCGTGGCTCAGGTAAGTTATCCATTATAGGTGTGATTGTTTTTCCCTGAAAGCGTCTGCATGTAATGCATGATTGCACTGTTTTTCTGGCTAGGTTACGACCACTGATGGGCCAGTATGACTCACGTATGTGTGCGAGTAGAAGTTGTGGACCAGCATGTAAGAGTTTTTTGTGGTAAGTAGAGAAAATAAGTTTGCAAATGTAATGATTAGCATGTAATAGCATTGGAAACTTTTTATCGTAGTGAAGTCGCGAATTAGCGAGCCTGCCGCCCACGCGAATGACTCCTCCTGACTGATCATAAAATGGATTTAATGAAATTAGTCTGTTTTTTGCTGGTAATGTTCTGTTTGTTGATAGTAATTCATATTCATTGGGAAATGAATTTAATTGTGAAATTTTTACTAAATTTAATGTTGCTTGATTGAGCTCCTCTGTTGTTATAGTAATAAAGGGTTCTGATACTGAATTACTACTCTGTTTTTTATTTTTACAATTGTTTATGAACCGCCATATGTATGCGGTTATGCGAGTTAATTTTGTGAAACTTGAATAGTTAAGAATAAATGATTTGTTGTTAATCTGTGAGTAACACTGGTTAGTGTTTTTGTGGTTCTGCTGCTTTGTTTCTGGCAGGTCAGAATCATTGCTGATATGCCCAGGTGTTGCTGGCCAGCTGGTGTCATCATCCCTGAGAAAGTCTGGCCCAGAAAACCACATTTCTGATTGTGTGAGTAGTGATGCTGTGACGCCGCGAGATACGAGATCCGCGGGGTTCTGTATATTCCTAATGTTTTTGATGGATCTTTTGTACCCAAATTGATGGTGTTGTGTTGTGAATCTGATAATAGGTTTGCTTTCTGTAATATATTCGGATCATTAGACTGCCACTTTCTGAGTGGAAATTGTGCTGATTTTAACGCTATATTTACTGACATTGCTATGTCTATCAAATGTGATTTCTTATCAGACCCTGATAATAGGTCATCACAATAGAAATCATGAATGATTACTTCTGATACTTCCTTGTTCTGTTGGCAGTCCAATCCGACTTGTCTGATGCAACGTGTAGCAAGATAGGGTGCTGAAGCTGTCCCATATGTCACTGTGTTTAATGTGTATGTGTCCAGAGGCTTTGATTCATCGAAACGAAATACTATTTGTTGTAATGGTCGTTGTTTTTCTGTAACTTCAATTTGTCTGTACATTTTTTCTATGTCTGCTGATATGATGTATTTATGTTGTCTAAATCTTATAAGAATTGAAATTAAATCATCTTGTACTACTGGTCCTATTGTTTGTATGTCATTAAGTGATATTTTGTTAGATGTGCGAGCCGATGCATCAAAAACTGCTCTGAATTTTGTTGTTGTACTGGTGTCACGTATTATACCATGATGTGGTATGTAATATGAAGGAGAATGTGTGGATCTGTTTATGTTTTTGGTCATGTGACCTAAGTCAAGATATTCTTGCATGAAATTTAAATACTGTTGTCTGTATAGAGGGTCTGTTTTGAATCGTTTTTCTATGTTTAGAAATCGATGTTTTGCCTGATTATATGACTGGCCTAAACATTCTGGTGATTGTTTAAATGGTATGGTGACCACAAATCTGCCATCATCATTGCGAGTTGTAGTTGTTGTGAATGTTTCTTCACATGTCTGTTGAGTCTGTGATATTTCTGAAGGATTAGAAATGTTTTCTAACTCCCAAAATCTGTTTATGTTGTCTGAAATCTGCTTAACAAAGAATGTTGAGTTTTGATTTGTGTTCTGAGTCTGTGTTTCTGATATGCAGCCTGAAATCAACCAGCCCAACTCTGTTTCTTGTAAGACTGGTTGCTGTTTACCTAATGGTATTTTTCCAGTGCCTATGACTTGCCAGAATAAGTCTGCGCCTAGCAACAAATCAACAGGTGCTGGAATATTGAAGTCTGGGTCTGCTAGTTGTATGTAACTAGGTATCTGAATAGTATTTCTGTGAATGAATGTGTGTGGTAACAAGTTTGAAATCTGATCGATTACAAGACACAATGTGTTTGTGCTGTAATGACTGTTGTGCGCTGATTGCATCTGAATGTTAGTACTTTCTGTAATGTTTGTGCACTGATTGTTGATACTAGTGACTGTGGTGTCAATATAATGGATGGGTAAGCCTAGTTTTGAGCACAGGTGCTTAGTAATGTAGCTTGAGCTGCTGCCATTGTCAAGCAGTGCTCGTGCTGTGTGTGGTTTTCCCTGATTGTCCATTATTTTAACTTGTGCGGTTGATAGTAATACTGTTTTGTTCTGAATACAACTGGTGAGTGTGACTGATGATGATTTTGGTGCTTCTAAGTGTAAAAGTGTATTATGTTTCTGTTTGCAGTACTTACATGTTCCTCCTTTGCATGATTTTTTGTCATGATCAGGGTGTAAACAGTTAGAACAGATTTTTGCTTTTTCTACTTCTCTGATTCTTTGTTCAATGGGCATTTGCCTAAATTTTTCACAAGAATATAATAGATGGTGCTGTTTACAAACCGGACATGTAAGTTCTTTTGATGTGTGATTTTTTGTGTATGATTTTGTGTTCTGTCCCACTTGAGTGTCTGGTTTGCTTGTATTATGATTTATTTTTGTTTCTTCTAGTGTTTCTAATAAATCTGCACGATTCTTTAAAAACTTGTTCAAACACTCTAGTGTGGGCATTTCTGTGAGTATGTTTTTGTGTTCTTCCCAATATCTCAATGTGTTGGTGTCTAATTTACTAGATACTAAATATATTATTAATGTATCCCAGTGGTCTGTTTTTTCTCCTAGTGTGGCTAATGCTCTGAGGTTTTTCTGTATTGTATCTGATAATTGTCTCAAACACACTGAAGATTCTTTCTGAATGTGATTTATGTTGAATAATGCATGTATATGATTGCCTATAAGTTGTCGTTTGTTGTCATAGCGCTCACATAAAAGTTTCCACGCTACCTCAAAGTTGTCACCTGTCATTTCTATGGATTTGATGACAACTGATGCACTGCCTGTTAGTGAGGAACGTAAGTAGTGAAACTTCTGTATGTTGTCTAGTGTTTTGTGTCTGTTTATAAGTGACTGAAATGTTTCTCTGTACTCGAGCCAATCATGATGGTCACCTGAGAAGCGCGGTAAGTCAATGGTTGGTAACTTAATAAATGAATTGATCCCACCTGAATGGTCCCGTTGTGATTCTGGTTTGGTTACCGGTTTGTCATTCAATTGAATGAGGTGATAAGCCTGTGCCATCAGTAGTTGATAGTCATTTTCAAACTGTTCGCTTTCTGGGTCTGGATCATCGGTGAATTCTGAAATGTCCATATTTAGTTCTATTAATGTTTGTATTTCATGAAAGGCTTTGTGAATTGACTTGAATTCTGATAGTCTGTGTTTTAATTCTATTAATTGGATATCTGTTAATGTCTGATTGGTCTGAATGAGATGGATGAATTTTTTAAATATTGTAAGTTTTCTTTTTATGATGCCACGTTGTTTTATTAAATCTGCCTCACTGGATTTGGCAAATGTGGTGGCCATGTCTGTGAAAGTTTAGAGGCTCACAACGTCAACAAGATTAAGAAATAAGCAGGCGAATGCTATCACAAAGTGTTCGTGCAAAGAATTGTGCAATACTTAAATCAGCGTGCAGAACAAAAGCGGCGAAAGTTAGGCTGTCCAGAGTGTGGAGGCACTGAGCAAACACGTGGCAAGCGAAGATGCGCAGATGGGCAGGCAGGGATGCATGCACGTGGCGAGCGAGGACGCACGCACGTGGCGGCCAAGTATATTTGGACGCACGCGCTGATGGCGGCAGCTGGTGATTCAAGCAGCTCAGCACGGTAGAACCGTACTGCAAGCAATTGCAATGCTGTGAAAAATGATTGGTGGCATTAGTATGACGCAATAGGGCTAATTATTGAGGGGACGACTGACACGACTTGACTGATTTTGAGGTTATGAAAATGCAATTAATTTTAAGGAATTTTGATTGAAATGTTTAGTACTGATGAAATAAAATGAATGTAGGGGTCTGAAAGGTCTGACTGTGACTGAATGTCTGATTTTATTGCTGATGCAATTAGAGAAATGGGGCTGAAAAGTGATAAATTAATTGGTCTGTGTTATCTGACTGATCCTGGGGCTGCGATGATCGGAGAACGCCGTGGCTGTGAAGTCACGCTGCACGTGGAGTCGGTGAAGTGAAGAATTTGCTGTGTCGCGAAGATCACGTCCCACGTGTTGGTGGTGGTGCACGAGGTGGTGTTGGTGGTGGTGCTCGCTGTGTGGGTGCGAAGATCACGTGGTTGCATGCCGCCCGGTCTGAGTTCTGTTCTTCTGGTTCTGTAATGGCGGCGGCGGCGGCGGCGACGAAGACGCGACGCGATCACGAAATTTACTTTATTGCACTATTACGGCTCGAATGACCATGTTAGGGCCATAAATCAAAGATGGTATAAGCAGTGGACTGTATTTAAAGTAAGTAGAGGTTACAATAATAGTGCAATATGGAGGAGCCCGACAAAGTATCGCGCGAGCGTAGGCGAGTGCGAGCGTGCTGTTTGATGGGCTGTCTGAAGCGTTCTGTCTGGCCGCAGTGGCGGCGCGGCGGCGGTGAACGTTGCCGGCCGGCGCGCCGCGGCTTTTCCGGTCTGTGATTGGTCGGCAACGCGGGCGTCGGGAATGTTCGAGCGGGCGGCGCGGGAAGGGTCACGCGCCGCGCCACGTGACTGTGTGTCTATGGCTTGGTCATAGACAACTTTACTTAGCTTAGTACCTGTCATAAAAATCCCTGGTTTTTAAAAACCCTAACATCTTGCAAAACACTGGTCCAAGTATAATATTTTTCATGCTACAAACTTACATAACCCGACAACATTCCTGCAACACAAATTACGAACAACCTCCATTGTTCTAAGCCCGTTTAAAAATATTTTCACAAGACTTTCTTTTAAAAATGGAATTCCTTTGGGTTTCTTATAAATCATAGTAGTGTTGATTGAGGATAGTTCGCTCGATGTTCGTGTGAGAAATGCAAGTAATAATCCAAGGATTATGGCTGTCAGCTAGTGCTAGTAGCCACATTGCAGCTTTGCAGGCGATCGACTGGAAAACGCGATAGCATGTTGATTTTGTAAGAAGATATAACTTATTAGAGAATTAAGACAGTTTGTATGTTAGAAGTAAACTGAAAACTTAATCATTTTTTTTCTTTACAATGAGAAAAATTACCCTTTTAATTTTATAATTAATTGTGTTTGAGGTTTGGTGAATACTAATTTCATAAAATTAATTGGTTCACAAATAAAACCTCGCAGGAAACTATGAAATACAAGTATATTTCAAACCACAGTTAATTAAAGTTTTGCGAGTCTCGGTAAAATACAATTTGGAAATTTCCATGGCGTAGTTTCACACAAAATACTTGAAAATAAAAATACAAATAGGAATTTCTCGCTAAGAAAGCAGGTCTGGGCCTCAGAAAAAAAATATTACTTTTCTATCCACTCCAAATATTAAATGTAAAAATGCTAAAAAGGTCTTAATTAATTACACTCTCTAAAAGCCATTATCATTTTAATACATTAAAAAATCACATCAAAACTTATCACATTAAAAATCAATTTGACTCCAAGATTTTTAATCTAACAAAAGCTTACCAGGTTTTTATAAACGAAGTCATCATTTAGCCATAAGTTATATTTTCCATTAACTATGAGTTGGTAGAGCAAGTGCGCTCGCAATGAGAAATGAATGGCTATTATTTTTGGTTAGCACATCTAGTACTCATATGTGAGACTTTTTGCGGAACCTAGGACCAGCAAAAATGTTCAGCTGCTGTTAAAGAGAAGATGATGAAGTTGTGAGAACGAACATTTTTATCAATTTTAAACCTTATAAGTAGCATATGATGACTCAGTATTTAAGGCACTCGCATCTCATACATGAGGTTGTGGGTCCGATACCTGTCAATACGTACACATTTTCTAAGTTTCTCTCGAAGATGACATCTGTGAAGGAAAATATTGTAAGATAACTTGGACTTATAATTTAAATAAGTCCAAAATCGCCAAAACGCCTTGAACAAGCGTGTTGATCAATGCATGCCTTCTCTTTAAGAGAAGAGGCATTTGCTCTACAATGGGACAATAATAGCTCGGTATTAGTATTAGTTAATCTGTAATATTTGTAACGATACTTACCATGTTGTTTTATTTTGATTACATTCTGTTTCGTATTCAACATTTAGGAGTAGTTAAACTAAACACAAAAGTTTGCTATGATAATATTGTGCTTACCTAATATCAACAGAGTTTATATTCTACCTAGGTATAATAAATAACCCTTATTGAATTAGTTAGTCGCCAAACTTTTGTTGTTTAGATAGGTAACCTAGACTTCATAACTAAATGATTTTGAAACAAATGAAAAGGTCAATTGTTATTTTTAGGATCCTTTTAATATTTAAATAAAATAATATCGCTTGTTAAATTTGTTCTTAATGCTGTGTTGTGTTGTGCCGTGTTGTGTGTGTATGAATGTGGACGAGGCGAAAGCAGTATGTAAGGATCGTTGCAGGTGGCGTTCTGTAGTTTCTGCCTACCCCCATGGGAAAAGGCGTGAGTTTATGTATGTGTTGTGCCATGGGTCTTATTTATATATTTAAACTTTATGTACAAGATAAAGGTGGACTTAATGCCCTAGGCATTCTCTACCAGTCAACCAAAGGTAGTGAAGAGATAACATGACAAGTGCAAATTATTATTCGAAAGTAAATAAATAGAAATCTACACAAGTACAAAATTATTAAAATACTACATTTATATGAATAATTTACTCACCACCTTTATCTCACTTTGGTAAGTCTATATTTTTAAATCCCAAACAATGTGAAATCTTTATTATTTAGGTACTTATGCGATAAGTGGTTCTACTTACCTGTGAACAATCGTGTACCATACCGTGTATGTATCGTATACGGCTATTTCGATGCATCAATAACTATATAAAATATCTAAAAATAAAGAGGAAAAAAGACAACATGTAAATACAATCTGGTTTTAATTTACTACAGATCTTCTATAGAGTTTGAAAGTATTCTAATATATAGACAACTTTAATTAAGAGACCATCACTGAAAAATGAAAAAAGCATCTGCTCTCTAAAAATATTTACTACAACATAATCAAAATGTATAGAAGAGCTGTGTTTTTTCATATTTCATAGTCACTAGCTGAAAAGATTGGTAGTTAATTAAAACTCGTATAAACTATACCATAAAGACTAAGTTTGTTTGTGTTTTTCTTCTTTTGTTTGTATGATAAGGTAAAGTCTGGAAGTCATAGACCAATTACAAAAATTATTTCACTAATAGAAAGCTACACAACTGTTGAGTGATATAGGAATTTTTCAAATGACTTCTATAGGAAATCATCAAATGACTTCCCCTTGCCTGGGCATAGCGGGAGGGAGTGTCAGACTTTTACTGATTAAAACCCATCTATGTTCCTTCTTATGCCCTTTTCGTTCCGGGGGCGCGGTAACTCTTTCGAACAACCCGCAGCCCCGGCAGGCATCGGCCCTGAGTGGCCCCTCCGAGTATTATAGGATATGTTTTATGGCATACTTGACCACGCAGATAAAATCGCGTACAGAAACTAGTGTTCATCATCTGCTTAACCTTTTCCCAACTATGTTGGGCTCGGCTTCCAGTCTAACCGGATGCAGCTGAATACCAGTGTTTTACATGGAGCGACTGCCTATCAGACCTCCACAACCCAGTAACTGGGCAACACGATACTCCTTGGTTAGACTGGTTGTCAGACTTCTTGGCTTCTGACTATCCGTAACGACTGTCAAAGATCTACGAATGACAGCCGGGACTAACAGCTTTACGTGCTTTCCGAGGCACAGGGGTGTCACACCACCAACTTCCAAACTCCGGGCTGTTACTGAGAAATTCCGCAAAGGAAAAACCCATTAACACTTTTTGCCCGACCTGGGAATCGAACCCGGGACCCCACGCTCACCAGTCGTGCTTGCGACCACGAGACCAACGAGGCAGCTCAGAAACAGAAACTAGTGTTGTGTAATTAAATTCCAGCAATTTTTGCTAAGCTTCCTAATAACCTAACTGTATGTCATAAGAAGCCTTTTTCCATAGAAATAAGTAATCTTTTCCATTTACTATACGCGGGTGTAGCACGTGCGCCTGAAATGAGAAATGAATAGCTATTAATTCCTCTTCTAGCACTCACATGAGTGGATTTTCGCGGCGTCGACCCACAATGGATTGAATTTCGTCGCGTACAATGTACTTGTGCAGTTTTTCCATTTCACTAATATAAAATACACTTATGTGATGAAGTGATTGAGTGTTGCCTGAAACCTTTGTATTTATCAGTACCTACTAATATTATAGAGAGGTAACTAATGTTTGTGTTTTTTTTTTTAATCGAAATGGGTAAGCTCTTGACTCTAGTCTTGGTCAGAGGTGACATAGACAAAGTCTACGATGGAGTAAGTTTACCCAGAAGAAGCCTGTCCACTGTAACTTTGAAGAGATTAGGGTTAGCTAAGTTTAAAATAGTTAAGCTTTTGAAGTATACTGGTCCCATTTTAAAAAGCTTTTCATTGATTTTTATTGCCGAGTGTCATAGGCTATTTTATGGAATACTGGACGAAGGCAGAAACTAATTATAATATAATTATTGCATATTATAAAAGAAAAGTATCTTTCTAATTTATATTCGATTCAATTTAAATAAAAAAAAGCTACTGTTATTAAATAATAACCTCTATTATTTCACGATAAATATGAAGCAATATAGACTAAGCCATTTACAAAAAAATAAACCAAGGTGAAGTAGTTTCAACAATATAACACTATAACTGCTGTTATTTTTATTATTTATATTAAAAGCAGTAATGAAGAAAAATATTGCGTAAAAAAAGCACTTAACAGTTTTAGCAGTAAACGTCTGATTCTTACGATGACGAAGGAATATTTTCTAAAACCTTTAGTTTAATGAGATGAACCTATAACGATGTACTTAGGTAGTACCTAGGTCGTTAGCGAAGGAGCGGATTTTTTTTACACCGTTGATTTTTCGGGTTCCTTACCCAAAAGGGTAAAACGGAATTACTACGACTTCGCTGTCCGTCTGTCTGTCAGTCCGTAAGTCCGTCTGTCACCAGGCTGTATCTAGTGAACCGTGATAGTTAGACAGTTGAAATTTTCACAGATGATGTATTTCTGCTGCCGCTATAACAACAAATACTAAAAACCAGAATAAAATACTTTATTGGGGGGAACACGTTTGTTGTATAGGAATAACAAACGTGTTTTTTTTGCCGTTTTATATGGAACCCTTAGTGCGCGAGTCCGACTCGCACTTGGCCAGTATTTTTTGCTTTATTTATATTTTATCTAAAACGTGTTTGCACTTAGAATATTAGTAGCCTCCAGATAGCCTCTTTTCCTTGTCACTCAAAATTCAAAGGTTGTTTTTTTACAGGTAACTTAAGGATAACAATTAACAACATTATTTATTTAAAATCAAGTGTTTCGTTGCCAGGGCTTGCTTAGGGTCGATCACCCAGTCGGCAAGTTCTTAGGGTTTTTATAAAAACACTTTTCCGGTAAAATTCTATCCTTAATATTTTATGTCAATTCAGTTCCGCGGTCACAAACATACGGTAGCTAAGTTTAGATATATATAAGAAGATAGAAGCCCGAGATGTCTGAATTTGTGTCCAGTAAATGGTAATAGGCTCGCACCCTTGCGTAACGATATACAGAGTGGAAGAAATATAGACATGGCCCACTATGCGCTACTACATGCATTGAGTACATGATTCAAAGGATCAAAGTTATGAAATTTTTTGTCGCTTATTAAAAAAAAAACCTTACATGTTTTCAAAAAGTTTTGTAAAAACAAAGACAAAAGCGATTTAACTTTATTTTGTTTAATGATTTTTGTTGCAGCGGCCATAGCAATACAATTTATGAAAATTTCAAGTTTATATGCCTATAATAGTTCATAAGGTATATATAGCCTTCTGACAGACGGACAGACAGTGGACTCTTTCGTAATAAGGTTCCGTTTTTCATCCTTTGGATAGTCAACCCTGGCAAAATATGGCTGTCCTGCTCACTTCTGCTTAACCCCTTAACAGAAAGTTAGCATAATATAGTACTATATTTTCCTTTAAACTAAATTCTCAGCGAAATCCAATGCGAAGCTAAAAAATAGGGTTTGCCGGGTGTTATTGTATCACTTTAGCAGGCATTATGGGTGTTTCGCGCGAATCGTTTACTGCCGGTAGATTTACGGGCGCCGTATAAAAAAGTTGTGCCGTTTGAAAGCACCTGGTGCGTCCGGGACCGCTCATAAACTGATCATGCGGGATGGTTTGTGGGGATTCTGTTGTTGTTGTTTTGCTAATTATGTTGTTGTTGTTGTGTATTGGCTGTTGATCAGCTGAGTGCTTTTGCATATTGCTGTGTCAAAGTGATGATTTTCTTTTTGTTTATCTTTTTTTGCTATAGTACCTTTATGAATCAAGCAATCGATCGGTAGCAGTAGCAGATTAATACTTATTGGTGATTACAAATAACTGTTAATTATTAGCCTTACATAAAGAACAAAAAAAAACACATTTGATTAAATAAAACAGTTTATGTATTAAAATTACATTTAGGGACAAAAAGATCACACGGTTTACTTTTTTTTAATATTTATTTTATTAAACTAAAAGCAGTTCAATGAAAGCTACTTTTCGAGCAAGTGTGTTGAAAAATATATTAAGTAAAAATAAAACTATTATGAACTTGTCAGACACGCTGAAATATTCTCAAATCAAGAAATTTAAAAAAAAAACAAACTATCTAGAAAGCTTTATCCTACCTAAATGCACTCAGAAATAAAAACATTGCCACATTATTATCAGATAATCCATTGACCGGTACTACACCCAACAGGCGCTCAGTACAGTCTTGCGCCCAAACTCCGTTCAAATTAACATTAATGATAATGAATGCGGGCCAGTATTGATCCCACATTAACCCAGCAACGGGACCCAAGTCTCCCATTCGAGAGCATACCAATAAATTGAGATATTTGGCCTGTTGTGAACAAAATTTATGTTCTTTTATTGGGTTTTGTACCGTTTTTCCAACGTTTCTACAGAGGGTAGCACTTTTCGTAACAATGGGTTGGAATTTACGATCGAATTGATGTTATTACTTTGCTCATTAATTTGGACTTGTTTACGTAGAAACACAATTTATAGGTGAGAGTACCTTTTAAAGGTCGTAGGGTGAAAAGAGTTTTTTAGGTTATAATATTTTAGAATTTCTTGCAGACGAAGTATTTTTTTTATTTCAAAATGTTGTCAACTTATTGTACTATTTTTATGTATTCTCATTCTTAATAATTCAGATACAAAGCTGCAATATTTTTTTAGATTTCTAAATAGATGACTTTTGAAAAGTTAAGAACTTTTGAAAAAATAACGTACCTACATCAAACCTCGTCATATCGCTAAGCTACTTTAAACGTTTAAAAATCTTATTTACTTACTCATATTTTACAAAATAATTATATTTTTTTCTTTATATCTTCGCTGTTAAAAAAAAACAAATGTAAATATTAAAGTCAAAGTCTGGTTTAACAAAAACAAACTCGCATTCCATCCTTGTAACTTGAATTCTTTTTCTCCGTTCTCATACATATTTCACCAACATACCAACACACGTCAATGCTATCGAATAGAGTAACAGGTGCAGATTTGATATTTCAATCCATCTACATATCTTGGTCCTGCATAATACTCGCCTGTCCTCAAATTTGTGAAGATTTGAGAAAATTCTTGAAGTCTTTCGGTACGAAATCTTTTGGTACGCAGTACGCGGAAAGAAGTCTGCCCATTACACCGTACCATACTATACTATGTAAGACCGTGCTAGGAAGAGGTCAGGCAAAAAAATATTCTTCGTTTTTAAAAGTACTATTAGAATCCTACTATAATACAATAGGAGGATGGATGGATGTTTGTTACTCTTTCACGCCTAAACGACTGAACGGATCTGGGTGAAATTTGGCCCTGAGATAGATTCATCATCATCATTGTAGTGTGGAATAACACATATGATACTTTTTATCTTGGAAAAATGAACGGTTCCCGTGTGAAATCACGGTCAGAAGCTAGTGTGATATGTTCACTAGGCCGTTCTATCACCCATCAACACCATCACGTGCCATGCTCGAAGCGTGAACAATTTTCAGTTGATACGCTGTTGATTCTAGTGGACATAGCAGTTCTTTTCATGTTTATTACTGTACGGTGTGGTGGGCAGACTCCTTAAAGGCACGGAATGTTACAGTACTAAATCTCTTTAGCAGCAGGTGGCCATTTAAGCTGTTTGCTGCCTTTGTTATTAAAAGAACTTACTTAAAAGACTTACGTAGGTACAAAAAAATGGAGTTTTGTGAAAGCCACATGGAAGTGGGCAGCCGTATTTCTTTTCAGACTAGTTTAAGACCTTTGTAACATTCTGTAAGGAACTAAAACTGGTATGTTTCTTGGTTTTTGTTTGAATGAAAAGAAAATTAAGTGTATCCACATCTGCGCGTTCTTACTTAATTTAATGTTTCTTTTGTTTATAATTTTAAAGAACTATTTATTTTTAGCGTTATTGCATCGCTGTGACCTGTTAAAATACAAAAAATACAGACCGTGATCGGTGAAGGAAATCATCGTGAAGAAACCTGGATTAAAAAGATAATATTATTATGAGTCTGCAATCACCAATTCGCCTCGAGGTGATCAATACTCGTTCCTCCTTAGGACGAGAAGAGATCTTTGCCTTACAGTGGCAGTGGAACAATTAAAGGCTGGCAGTATTTCAATCAAATTCAGCCGGATTAACACGACAGCTCAATTTTGAACTTCAATACAATTCACACCATAGATTATAATTGATTAACCTTCAGTTATTTGCCCATAAACTGTTACCCATTAAGATCGGTATCTCCATTAATTAGGTTCGTTATACACCTGCGTGTACGTCAGCATAATCAAATTACGTGCTCCGGGATCATTGGTCGTGCATCGATTCATATCAATTACCGTAATGACGTAACGTGCAGTACGTGCTTAACGAAAATGTACTGTTTGGGAAACGCATTAAAACAATGGGAAATTGATTAAATTGATGGGAAATTAATTAAATTAATAGTCTTAGATGGCATTGAAGAAATGTAGGCCAGTAAGCTCCAAACAAGTGTTTAATTGTATTTATAGATTTGTAAAACTGAGATTTACGAGTAAGAAATAACATATATTTTTATATAACAAAGACAAAGTCAATATTAAAATTAGAATTTCATTTCATAAGGACCACTTAACAAATCCATTTAATACCTACATCAAAAGGGCATAAATTACAGATTTACAAGCCTGAATACCTTAATCTAAAGACCGTTTTACGTAATTCAGGATTTCAAATAATTACATTTAACATGCTAATTCATGCCTACTTAAATTCCAAATATAGGTTCGTAATCAAATCACTGAATCAGAAATTATGTTTGACTGGAGTCTAAAATTATCGACAAAATATTTCTATTCCATACTCGAAACCAGCTGGCAGGTTATACTAATAATATTTTAGAGAGCAATATATATTTTTCGAGTATTACGTGAACCGTAACAAAGGAGCACAATTTGTAATCTGAGATAAAAAATTCTGCGAACACAAGGACCACGAATGTTCCCTGTCAAGTGGATAAAGTTATAACTCAATAACCAAATTGTTAGGGGTTGTACCGGCTCATCTTGACCGGATCGCTGGAATCCTCTTTCCCATCTCGTATTAGCACTTAGCCAGGTCACTGGTTTCCAATTCGATAGTCACTCGTAACAAGGGCATGTGATAAAGGACCGACGTCTTGTGAGCGATAATTTGTGGGTCACCATTTTGTGAAATAATATTATTTGGTAACTGCCTCGGTAGCCTAGTGGTCCTTAGCGCGATTGCTACGTAAGAGGTCTTGGGTTCGATTCCCAGGTCGAGCAAAAGTGTTGATGGGTTTTTCTATGAAATTCTCAGTAGCAGCTCGGAGTTAGGATTTGTGTCCGGTTAATGGCAATAGGCTCGCCCCTATTACATGGGACCTAAACATACCGGCGAACTGTGGGTGTACATCGGTAACCGCTGCCTTACCCTTCGGAGAAAACAGGCGTAATGGTGTAATATTATTTGGTCCTTTTATACCTGCCTGCAATAAAGTTAATATTTATGACACTGTTTGTTTGTACTTTTGTCCATTTTAGATTACAAGTTAGGCATCGAAATCATTATCGGCGATCTTCTTAACTGAAGTTGTCATTGAAAATTGGACTCTATTGTTATCTATTTACTGCCACCCTCTCCTTTGCCCGTCTATCTCTCAGTTACCTTTCAAATACCTAGGTAACTTGTAAAATATATGCTTTTGTAGATACCTAGCTGCTAACTTAGTTGTTTCTTGTCAAGAACTTCTGGAGGTATTTATAACTTTTATCAAAAGAGGTCATGAGGGCGCTTAAGTATATTGTGTTATCAATCATGTGAGTACTGAGTTTGTGGACTTTCCTTAAACAGACGTGTGATTGGTTTATTTAATAGGGTATATTTTCGAGTGTATTAACCTGTTATAATACTCAAAACAGTCTGGGGTGAATAAGTTCTTCGAAAATAAAAGGTATATTTCTTTCTAGCTATCTAACTCTCTGTATGACACGCGTTTAGTTCCGTCTTTGGTTATTGCTCCGCTCCCGTTTGTCGTAGCGTGATGTTCAATACGTATAATCTTTCCTATTGAATCACTCTATCTATTGATAAAGAAAACTGCATTAATATCTGTCGTGAAGTTTAAAAGATCTAAGCGTAAAGACGACAAAAAGCGACTTTGTTTTAAACTATGTAAAGATTTAACCAAAATTGTACATACCTGTGCGAATATTAATTCAAATCGATGTTTAAATCACTTTGAACTTAGATAGCGGTTATCTAAATAATGTTTTACCTTAAAACGACAAAAATATTTAAAATCACCTACTTGTATATACTGTACTGTGTATATAAATTCAAATCGATGTAAAAGTACTTTGAACTTTGACAGCGTCTATCTAAATTCTGTTTTACCTTAACACGACAAAAAATATACTGACTTACCTTAAGGCAAAGTTTACAATTTACGGCATCACCTTTTACAAAATATTTGCTGAAGACATTTCTTTTAAAACGAGTGCGCTTAATGTAGTTTCAAAAAAGATTTCAACAAGGTTTATTTCTTTTTTCACAGGAATCCCGGGAAAATGAAGATCTGCACGTATTTGCTGCTGAGTTTTTTAGGTAAGTTTATTCTTTTACTAGCTGTTCCCCGCGGTTTCACCCTCGCTGCTCAGCACCTGTTGGTCGTAGCGTGATGTTACATAGCCTATAGCCTTCCTCAAGAAATGGACTATCCAACACTAAAAGAATTTTCCAATTCCAACCAGTAGTCCCTGAGATTAGCGCGTTCAAACAAACAAACTCTTTAGCTTTATAATATTAGTATAGATAATTTTGTTACTCAGGGAAGAATAAAATATGAGTGACATAAAGCTAATTTATAAATAGTGGGAAAAACGTTTGATTAATTAACTTCTTACCTATTTATAAGTTAAATGGGCAGACTTAGGAAGACTTTTCTTATGAAACAAAAGAAGCCAGGATACGTTTGAATACCCACTTAGTGTCAGTGTTAATAGAGCATTTTTATCATTATCAATAATATCTATTCCAGCATAATTGCTGCTCTACAATCTTTAACAGGTAACTTCGACCGAGTTATTTTTACAAAAAAATATGAATAATAGTAAAACTATAAGGTTATAACCATATATGACGGAGAAAGAAGGGAAGCTTAGAGCATCACCTCATCCGCATAGCTGTCGATGGGACTCGTGCACCTTCTATTTTGATTAATTATGTAAAAGTCTATTAAACGACACTAAGGCCGACTTTCACTAAATTCACTAAATACATTTAGTGCCTAATTGCCTAGTTGCCCATTTTTGAATCCCTGTCACATTGTTAGGAGGTGACAGTCGTGCTGATTCTCTTGTTCACAAACTTAACTAAATTTAAGTTAAATGCATCTTTCTCTTTCCATTTCATTAAGAAAAGGACAGAAGATAAAATTTTAGTTAAGTTCTGCCAAATTTAGACACTCCATAGATAATTTAGACGCGATTAAAAACGTGGCGACTAGATACAAGCCAATTTTCTTCAAGCGCTGTCTAATTTAACTGGACTAAACGAATATGTATCTTCTGTCCTTTTCTTTAAGAAATCGATAGAGAAAGATGCATTTAACTTAAATTTAGTTAAGTTAGTGAACAAGAGAATCAGCACCAGTGACAATGATAATTTAAACACGCATACATGCATAACACACATACATAAACTCACGCCTTTTTCCCGTGGGGGTAGGCAGAAACCACAGAGCGCCACCTGCTACGATCCTTACACACTACTTTCGCCTCGTTCACGTTCATACATCTAAACACATTTAGCACTAAATGTGTTTAGTGATTTTGGTGAAAGTGGGCCTAAAATTCACTAAATACATTTAGTGCCTAGACGTATTTAGAACGTCATTGCATCCCTGTCACATTGTCAGGAGGTGACAGTGACAGAATGATAATTTTAATTTCATTTAGCGCTAAACATGTTTAATGATTTTGGTGAAATTGGTGAAATTCCTAAGCATATAGGTAACACATTCCATTTACAAAATTAAGCTTCTAAAATTCAATAAACAAAAACAAAACTCGTATCTACCACCAATTTGTCATTCGAAATCTAAAACATAAATTGTACATGAAGCCGAGCCAAACTGGCTAGCTACAAGGTAAATCAAGCTTAAAGTTGAAGTATGCCACATAACTTTATTCCGTTCAATACATTATTCACTTTTCTCGACATATTTTTGTGGAGCGGAGTGTCGAACTGAATTTTGAGAGCAACGGAACGTAGTAAGCGTAGTCCTTGGAGATCGCTAAATCTACCTACATAGGTATGTACCTTTTACGTAGATACCTACATTTTCGACACGTTTTTGATTTATTATAGACGCAAATGTTGCTGTGGAAATATTTTTTGATACTGTATAAAAATGATATTTTCATAGGCACTAGAAAGAAGGTTTAGGGGAAAATTCTACGAACTTTTAGGAATGATCATCATCTTATCTCAATATCATCATTATCATCATTATATCAGCCGCAGAACGTCCACTGCTAGATATATGCCTCCCTCATAGATTTCTAAAAGGACCGGTTGGAAGCGGCCTGCATCCTGATCTCAGTATCAATTTGTCAAAAATTTCTCTCATTTAACGACACATTTTGCGATTAGAATTTGAACATTTTGATTTAGTAGAATTGACCTTCTGATAATGATTGACCTAGGTATTTTAGGATGAATTTTTGTCTCACTCCTCCAAGTTCTTACCTCTAAGTTGCTTCTGAAAAAATCCTAATGGGTAAACCCAATAACACTTTGCCCGACCTAGGAATCGAACCCAGCACGCAACCCTCAGCAGTCGCGCTTGCCACTTCGAGACCAACGGGGCAGTAATTAAAATAGCTAGGTAACATTAAAAAAATCTATAAAACTATCGTTGTTGACCTATTCGTTAAAAAATTAAAAGTGGAACCTACCAAAGTGGATGTCATAAAAATACTATCCACTTCAGTAACTACCACTCTTTATGGGAATATACCATCACGCCTGTATTCCCCGAAGGGTTAGGCAGAGGTGCACCAATTTAGGTACACCCACAGTTCGCCGGTATATTTAGGTCCCATGTAATAGGGGGCGAGCCTATTGCCATTAACCGGGCACAAATCCAAACTCCGGGCTGCTACTGAGAAATTCCTAATGGAAAAACCAATAACACTTTTTGCCCGACCTGGGAATCGAACCCGGGACCCCTTGCTCGGCAGTCGCGCTTGCGACCACGAGACCAACGGGGCAGTTATGGGAAATAAAAGGAAAATGGCCACTAAAGGAAAATATAAAGTAATATAAACAAATGTAGTTTGTTTTGAAACTAGGACAAATGGGATTGTAATTGGAAAAAGTTCTTCTGTAGGTATGTAACTAATTTCGTATATATACCTACTGGTTTTGTGATATATTAGATTAATGTTGATTTTATGTTTCTGTTTGTAATTACTCACTGAATTGTAACGTTGCATACTTTTTTTTGTTTGTTCGTTTATTGAATGTTTAGTCCTACTTAAATCCGTTAATATACAAAACTTATAACTATGATCATATAAAGTTAAATAAATAAAAAGCTCATTGGGCATCAGAAAATTCTTCTGCATCGCTGTCAATGGGACAAGTGCCCATTGGACAATTTTATTTACTAAATACCTATTTATTTAAAGTTTATCAAAAGGTATTATTTAAAATTAAAAGATTGTGGATGGCATTAATTACTCATTATTGATTTAACCCCAAAAAATATTCACAAATAATACACGTTTTACTAAGACCTATACAAATTAAAACAAACCATCAAAAACCACACAGTTTTAACGAATTTTAACAAAGTACCTAAACGTGAAACCTTGCACACTACCTACTATTCCCAAGGCTATAGTCAAAATCCAGTTATAACAGCTTTGAGAGCGAGTACCAAAGGGTCTGAGGAGGTTTTATCTCATTGTGTTTGCGACTACATCCCCTTTAGGTATATCATTCTGAGAATGTGCTCTAGCTTATTGCAACAGAAATCGCATTTGGTACCCAGTAACTTTGTTTTAACAGAAAACTGTCAGGTACGGCCAGCAACAAAAGTAGATGATAGACAATTCAGATTTTTAAATCCTTACTATTGAGCACAATATCAAAGGTTATACGAGGATATGAAATTACAATAAATGAACCCTCAGATATTGCCTAAAATTCTGAATAGCAGTGAATTGTGGTTTTTCGTGTCTATTTATATAGTACTTATGTAAAAATAACACTGTTAATAAAAACTTTTGTTGCTCACCGTACCTGACAGTTTTCCGTTAGCCGTTTTAGAACAGTTTATTGTTGTTTATTTATACTTAAGATTTCATGCATAGGTAGATTACAAAGTGCTTTGCATTCCTTGGCTGTCATACGTTCTAAGGTGCAGGTACAGAGAAACTTTGTGTGGTAGCCGCACTTAAGACTTGGGGTTTCGAATTAAATTTATTGTCCTTAGATTGTTAATAGTAGTCTATCAAGGTTCTGATTTTATTTTACGAGTATTTTTAAACCATTACTAAATCTCGTATCGGCTTATAAAGTATTCGAGGGTCTTATATGAACAATATTATGTCAAGTGATCGAGGGAGAGAGGGAAATCCATACCGTAAACGGTTACAAAAAAGAAATCTGCTGTGCCATTCTTCTTTATCGTGTGCCAGTAAGGTCTTACGACCCCACACACCCTAGTGTCAGAGTTTCTAAACCGCCTCAAGGGCCTCTGACATGGTTACCGATGTCAGTGATATCCAAGATAAACTATGAATTAGAAAAGTACATATGAATTAGAAAAAGTCACATTGGTACTTGCCCGTGCCCGGTTGCGAACCCACAACCTCGTGCATGAGAGGCAGGCGCTTTAACCACTGTGCTGTACCATACAAAAGTGCAACATCACGGTCGAAACGTGTGGTAAAACCTGTGTTTTTTTTTTATATCCGGCGAAAGATATTCTTCTTTTCTATCAAAAAGTGTTACATTATTATTGTTGTAGGTAGATCCCATACAAATCGATAGCCTAACAATTTTCGTTACCATGTTCCTCCCACCCCGTACTAAATAACCGTTCTAATACGCATTTCGACAATTACAAAACATGGTCTTGTACAATACGAATACTAGGAAATCATAAACCTCAGCTACGTAATCAAACATGAATTAAATTGTTTATTCATCGTAGGACGCCTTGACAGTATTATGTTTAACATAACTATTCAGAGCCGAAGCGTCATGACCTTTCTAATTATATAACTGTTGCTTAAGGTTAAAGGTTAAAATAATATATATTCTGTTGGAAAAAAATCTATATTTATCACGCTAATTGGTGAAATGTACACCTTTGACATTTATACTAATATAAATAAAGCTGAGAGTCTTTTCGTTTGTTTATTTAAACGCGCTAACATCTGAAATTGGCAGTCGATATTATATAAATATTTATCTATTTTCAGTACAGAGAAAAGCAGAGAGATAGGGATATAGGATATATTCTAAAACTAGATTCTGCCCGCGACTTAGTCCGCGTCTTTTATATATTATCCCACAGTACAGTTTTCCAGGATATAAATTATCATAATATATGTGTTACTCAACACTGCAATCTATCTTAGTCCTTAATATCATCCAGATCCGTTCAGCCGTTTAAGCGTGAAAGAGTAACAAACATCATCCATCCATCCATTCATAGATAGGAAGTAAGATAGTAGAGTATGATAGCCAGATTCATTAGAAATAGTTTAGGCTATATAACATCACGCTACAACCCACAGGAGCGAAGCCATAACCAATGACGTAACAACGCGGGTGAAAAATCCCACAAGTACGAAGTCGCGGGCAAAAGCTAGTAATAGAATATATCCAATATCCCTTCTCTCTGCTTTTCTCTATCCTGAAAATAGAAAATAAAATTCGCGTGGTAGTATAAAACATATAATTCAGTTCGAACGGACGGACGACAGCAAATTAGATAGATAGATTATATCTACGTACCCAGATAGAGTGGGATCTAGGTTTAACCAATTAAGGGATAGATTCGAGCAAATTACTGCTCCAATTGATTTAGGAGTCAATATGTTCGGGCAAATATCAGGTCAATTTCTATGTAGAGTTTTGAGAGGTCAAAGATTTATGAATTTTGTATTTGATGCAAAAGATCATGAATTTGACTTCCTTTTATGTCACACGTTCTCGTAAATGTCGATTATCGGCGATGTTTTATATTCCCCGGGTACACTAATTACATACCATCACGCCTGTATTCCCCGAAGGGTTAGTCAGAGGTGTAGGTCCCATGTAGTAGGGGGCGAGCCTAATGCCATTAACCGGGCACAAATCCTAACTCCGAGCTGCTACTGAGCATTCCATAGAAAAACCCAATAACACTTTTTGCTCGACCTGGGAATCGAACCCAAGACCTCTAGCGTAGCAGTCGCGCTTAGGACCACTAGGCAAACGAGGCGGTTCTAAAACTAAAACTAATTCTGTTTCTAAAATAAATGTAGCTATGGCACTAGCATAGCTAAATTGATTCCTGAAAGTCCCGTCAAATCGGGCAGCCGTTCGGAAACAAACAATCATACAGACTAGAATTTAAAACAATGTTTTTTTTGTTTAAGTATCCTGTAATCATTGATTACGCATTTAGTAATAAACTGTTATTTTGTAATCACAAATACACTCTTCAATTTTGCATTCTATGGATAAAAAAAGTGCTGAGTTACTTCTTCATAAAACAT
This sequence comes from Caradrina clavipalpis, assembly GCA_932526535.1. NCBI lineage: Eukaryota > Metazoa > Arthropoda > Insecta > Lepidoptera > Noctuidae > Caradrina > Caradrina clavipalpis. The sequence continues at coordinate 8,802,995 of OW052103.1, forward strand.
AACATAACATGCTGGCTTAATCAAATATAGACTTTATGCAATCTTGACTTAAAGTCTAGACTCTTAAACTGACCTCTTTACTCAAAAATGTTATCCCGATTTGATGGTTAAAGTTACAACTTATTCTAGATTAAGATCTAACTCGCTTAGTTCACTCGCTCGACACGAGAAACTGTTTAACTGAGATTGGTGTGGATAATATTATATTTCTTCATTTTTATGGTTCCGTACTCAAAGGGTACTAAACGAGACCCTGATACTAAGACTCTGCTGTCAGATACTTGAAATTTCTGTTCTGTTCTGTCTCCTGCTTGTTTGGAGGGAAGTGGAACGTATGTTTTTCTTACTCTCCCGCTAATCTTTTCTGTTTAATTTCGTTGTGGGATCCAAGACAGTTGACCGGGACTCGTCGAGCTTCATTGCCTCGATGATTTTATGGTGGTCTCCACTGTTGATTTTGGCTTTCAGCAGTTTCAGTGGTTCGGCTTGCCCCATAAAAAAGATTCTTGAATATGGCCGTTATAACAACAAATAACAAAATATGTAGTATTAAATATTGTACGGTGATACAGAACTTTTCGGTTACAAGTCCAACTCGAATTTGTTTTTTGAACTTACAACGTATTTTTTTTGTGAATCTATTGCCGGTACGTCTATTTCATCGTTTGAAATATTTTAGAGAATTCCTATGTTTGTATTTTAGAAAAATGATATTTTCGTCTATACGTTTGGAATGTCAGATTCTTTCCTGAATTTCATATTGCTGACTATAAATCGCAGGATGCATGTTTGCCGTTTAGTTTAACAACATTCCAGTAGTCGTCAGACCGGTTGCGTCATTTCTTATTTGTTCGGCTGGAATCTAGATTTCGTCGACGGCGATTTTTGTTTTATTGACTTCAGGTCACAAATCATGAGGTCAATTGAGACGGAGTAATAAATATTTGTGAAACTTACATAAAACCGCCACCGCCGCAAATAAGTCTGAATTCGCCAATCCGCCTTGAGCAAGCGTGGTGATCAAGCTCGTGCCTTTTCTGTTTGTGAAGAGGCCTTTGCCTTTTAGTAGGACAGTAATAGGCTGTTAACTAGGCTAGTTAACTTTACTAATATAATAAAGCAGTTGTTTGTTAGTTTGTAATCTCTGAAATTAAGTAAAAGTCGGATTAAAAAAACAATTGTGTATGATAGCCAAGTTCATGAGGAATAGTATAGGCCATATAACATCACGCCACGACACACGGGAGAGAAGTAGAGCAGAGACAACCAAAGACGTGGTGTATAGATGACTCATGAAAAATACAATAATAATAAATGATAAGCTTAAAGCTAGTTTTTCGGAAATGTTTAATGTGATTTAGAACTTGCCTACCTAATAATGTGTGACCAATTTAAATGAGAAAAGGTCATTATGATCCTCGCATAAAGTTAAACCTATCTTTTCATCTCAGTAGATGTAAAAGTAATTATAAAAAGGCGCTGTATCTCATTTATTTTGTCCCTCATTCATTCTCAGCACGTCGCGGTTTTCGGACATTATTCGTTAATTACTTAACATGTAGATTAGGTGCTCGATGTAATTTGTATACTCTTTTATATACAGTATAACATAAAAAAGCTAATGTGAGCCTTTTTGCAGCTTAAATTGAGTACAAAATTTAATGTTTCAGCAGTAAATAATGGTTTCTGGTGAATTTATTAACGTTCAGTCATTCTACGTATATGTTGTGCCTTTATCCGATAATGGAGGCTTCCGTGCGTGTTTTTATTTTATTTTATTGTTTTACCAAAAATGGTAACTTGGCTAAAAGACAGCCTGTTTTATGTAAATAATACTTATTATTGATACAGCATATGAGCTAATGCTTTTGCCTTCTCCGCATAAGAAGAGGCCTTTGCTCTGCATTTGGACAGTAATACGTATTGCAGTTGCTGGTAAAAAATTAAGTGATTTTTTTACATTGATTGTCGCTATGATTTCGACTAGATTTTGAACTTTTTTAATTACCGTTATTGCCTATCATATTGGTGTGGCATCTTTATCTTGTAATAGCTAGAGCTCGTGGCTAAATAATTACAGCCGCATAGACCGATCTTCCGGGTTAAGCCATGCTTGCCGAGGTTGGTCTGTGGATGGGTGACCATTTACTATAGCGAGTTTCCTCCGTGCCTCGGAAAGCACGTAAAGCCGTTGGTCCCGGCTGTCATTTGTAGATCTTTGACAGTCGTTACTGTTAGTCAGAAGCCCGAAAGTCTGACAACCAGTCTTACCAAGAGTATCGTATTACCCATTACTGGGTTGTGGAGGTCTGATAGGCAGTCGCTCCATGTAAAATACTGATATTCGGCTGCATCCGGTTCGACTAGAAGCCGACCCCAACATAGTTGGGAAAAGGCTAGGCAGATGATGATCTTTATCTTGTAATAATCATACAAAATTACACCGCCTCATTTCACCCGCGTTGAATTACGTCTTTGGTTAATGCTCTGCTCCCGTGTTTCGTAGCGTGATGTTACTCAGAAATAATGTAGCTATGTATTGGTGAAAAAATAGTTGAAATCGGTCCAGTAGTTTCGCCGCCTATTCGCTATAAACAAACAAAAAACTATTTCTTCTTCATAATATTAAATATAGATAGATAGTATGAATGGATTACTATATACAGTATCTAATCTAAAGGTAATCGAGGCGTGTGGTAACTGTTAATAGGACACTCAATCTTTACGATTGGTTACCGCTCAGCGATTAAGAGATTATAGTAAGTAATGGACGGTAGTTATGACCCTACCTGCCTTCAGATAACGCCGTAAAACCATGTTTTATAAGTATGTACCCTACGAAATGTCTTCGAAGTTTAACTGTTAGTATCAAATTCAATAGTAGGTAATACTGCCGTCATAACTAAGAATGCAGTAATCGCAAAATGGCGGTTCCGAGATAAACGCAAAAAACATATTTCACATGATCTGAGCAAGTTGTTCGTTGTGTGTTGTTGGCCATATTATATATCTAAAAAATCGGAAAAAAATCAAGCTTTTACAAGATAATTTTCCTTTATTTAATTTACTAATATATGCAATTATAATACGTATTACTGCGTTTCGGTTTAGTATCAGGTCGTTTCCGAGTCACAGGATACTAAAACTAAATGCAGCACTTGCGCGTATTACTGCATTATGTCTTAGCACAAGTTGATTACTGCATTCTTTTTTAGTAATTATTGCCATTATTATATGCTCGGAACTAAGTTGAAGTGTACTGTGTCTTCTCAACGATTTATATAGGTGCATTTTAAGGTTAAGGTTTTTTTAGTTTCTTAGCTACGACCTAAGTTTTTACATCGTGGAATGCAAATAAAGTATTGAGTAAACTATACGGATGTTAAAAACCTACTTTATGTGCTTATAATATGCAGCATTAGGGTGAAATTAAAAAAAAACATGTTTTTGCAAATTCGTATTCGTATTACTCCACCGAATGACGTTGCCGAACTGATTTACTAAGACAAAACGCGGCAATGGATCGCACTGCTACGAATACGGCTACGACTTCGCAAGTCTTTACTACACTTAAATACAGTAATGTGGATTACTGCGTTTTAATTTAGCAATTTGTCTACAGGATGTAAAACAAAATATAAAGTAGTGGATATTACTGCATTCTGTTTTAGGGTATTCTTGCAAGTACTGCATTTTTTCTTAGGCCATGCTTAATACTGCGTTTTTTCTTATCATTGAAGCAGTTTTCATGCAAGTACGGCGAAAATCATATCATAAAAAACATACTTCGAGTGAATTTTTTTATGAAAATAATTTTTTTTCATGTGCATGAACCTCCTGGGATGCCATTTCTGGAAAAAAGTGAAAATCTCAAAAATGTCGATTACTGCATTCTTTGTTATCAGGGCAGAATAATAGCCTTGTAAATGTAATTCTCCAGACCGATTCCGGCCACGGCGGCTAATCTTAACGCAGTCTAGCCACGTACGCAGTAGATATTATAGTGCACAAATGTGTGCGCAAACACAGGTGCACTCCCTCTTCCCTAACTCTCATAGCCCGATGGGACGGCAATCCGACACGACCGGAGAGAGATCAGGCGCAGGACCAACGGCTTTACGTGCTTTCCGAGGCACGGGGGTGTCACACCACCAACTTCCAAACTCCGGGCTGCTACTGAGAAATTCCTAATGGAAAAACCCAATAACACTTTTTGCCCGACCAGGGAATCGAACCCGGGACCCCTTGCTCAGAAGTCACGCTTGCGACCACGAGACCAACGGGGCAGTCAATAATAAATTATGATATATAATAATAGCCTTAAGACTAGGATAAATAGGCAAGTTTTATATGAGAAATAACAACATAAAATAATATGGTTTCAGTCCTGTCAAAATTACGTCTTTGGTTACTGGGTTACTGCTCCAGTACGCTGATGTTATAGAGCTTATACTATTATTCCTCATGAATCTGTGTATATTTACAAACATACTTTTTCCGATACGACTCGTAATATTAGCATTAATCAAACAAAAAAACTTTTCATCTATAGATTGTGTGTTGCTTCGTTTTGGAAGAACCACGCTCAATTACTTCAAACTTTACAAGCTGCTTCTATTTTGTAAACAAAGCTAAACGTTTAGCCCGACTCTATTCAGTCTTGATATTGAATCGCTAACGTACTAAATGTATCTAATAACGTAATTAACAAATAGCATGGAAGCGCACACGTAGTGTTTGGCACGAGTTTCCCGAACTATCGCGACGCGCCCTGAATGTTGAGCAGCACAGATATTGCAACATCTGGACTACGAGTACCTACAACTGGCACCAATGTTCAATGCCTCAAATACAGAATAATGTTTGGCAAAACAAATTGCTTACTCTAGAGACAACACACGAATTTCTTTTCCAGCAAAATTACTGTCGACATTTTCTTTTTTACCTCAGAGAGTCAAGATTACGTGGTTTTAAGGCGAAACTTTTAGCGTAACAAAAAAACACCAAGCTTTGTTAGCCCCTCATTGTAAACAAAAAATAATTCCCAACTTTCTCGAGACTTCGGTAATTACTTAACAAGAACACGAACGAACCTTGAACAAGTTGTGACAACCATCCCTAAACGTGTCCCGTGGACTCCCGGTCCTCAGACTTATCAGTCCTCTTTGCAAGCCTTAATGACCGCTTTTGTTATCTTACTTTAAAATAATTCCCAACACTATTCCTAGAAAAAATGTCGCCGCTTAATTTAAAGTTGTTATCCTCGAGAGACATCCGATGAATAAAGTAAAAAGAAAAATTACTTTTTGAGTAATTCTGTGTACGAAAATTTACCTTGTAGCCTCTGAATACCTAGTAGCATATTTAAATATCCGAAATCCGCTGGAGAGTGACACTACCGCCGAGCGGACACAAAATTGACTTAAAATTTAAGGCACTTAGCTAAAAGTTGGGGCAAGTTTGCGCAAGTAACTTACCGAACATGGGATCCTGGTGGATCTGGCACACTGGGGACTTTACACTTTCTAATAGTTGGACGATGTCACTGACATTATATATAATGGACACCTTTGTAAATTAAAATCAATAGAATGTTTCTTTTTGTAAAAATCTTTCTGTATCCTGGTGCTTAAGAAAATTTTGCTAGTGTAGTTTAGGGATTTGGATTTAGTTATTTTGTACTTAAAATGTACGGCAATACATCCACCCCGCGGTTGACATAAGCTAACAACCATATTATCCTTATGGTTACATTCAACTAAATACCAAACTACTCGCAAAACAACGTTTCTAATATAAGACAGCATGAAATAAGCGAAAATTAGATTATATCACAAGCAATAACTTACAAAGAAAATACTTTAGTTCCATATGAATGGGACGGAGTGGATAAAAATCCATTAAGAATGTGTCTCAGATGTATTACCGTTTATCATGCTCTGTTTACCACTGTTTTAGTCCATAAATGGGCTATTTTCAGCAATTTCATTTAAGAATTTTCGCCTAACTACATTTTGTTTGTTTGTATTTCATTCATAAATACGACTTTGTTCGTCCTTGTTTACCTACTGCCTTATAAATGTAAGCGCCAAGTATAAAGGGACCTTTAGCAAGAACACGAATTATTTCGGTTACCGTTAAAATTTAAAAGCCGGGCTTGTAAACATACAACTAGGTACGAAAGATTGGGCAGAAAAATTAACTTCAAAGGTGGCAGAGGCACTTCGGGAAAAACAAGTTTCATGTTTTTTCAAGTTCTTTTGTTTTCCTAGAAACATCTGTAGTTCATTATAACGTAATTTGCTGGGAAACGGCCAGATAGGCTCGTGTTTGACCCCCGTTTTAATTTGTTTTGTCTAGACAGGGCTATTAATCAGGCTCTTTTAACCAGCAATTACTTTTTATTGTGGGTTTATTTATTTCGGGCTCATATCTACCGTCGTCACAGTAAATTTATGTATGTTTATATTATCCCTCTTACTTGTATGCCCGTCTCATTCTCCTGGCTCGTGTCTATGTGTTTACCTAAGAAGGAATTGTAGATAGTAAAAGGCTTTTTATGAACAGGGTCGCCGTTGTAAGACGATAATAAAATTAATATGGTGTTTAGGGTCTCGGTAATGTCGCTCTCTGAGCCTAAATTGTCCCACGACAACACATTTTGGACATTTTTTTTACAGTAAAGCTAGCTTGTTTACGATAATCCAATTCAAGTTTTCGCTGTAAGTATTACGTAAAAGTACGAATATGACTGTTTCAATTCATATTATGTGCTTTCTAAGTTTATCTTGGACGTCAATGACGGAAAACATCGTGACGTGCACTTGTAATTAATAGGAGTCTGAAATCACCAATCCGACTTGAGCAAGCGTGGTGATCAGTGCTCGTGGCTTGTTTGTATCAGAAAAAACCTTTGACCCTGCAGTAGGACAGTAATTTTCTGGTATTAAATTATTATTTTGAATTATGCAAACCAAGATAATATAATTTAACAATGCTAAAATTCATGCAGATCTATCTACCTAGACAATGTATTGCAGAAATAAATGCTAGTGTAGTAACTAGGTGACATAAACACGTGTCATTACAACTCGAGTGCAGTTCGCGCAGTTCGTGACACGTTCATAACCTGAGCGGAGAAGTTAGTGCTGTATTGTGCACGTGGATAATATTTGTATAGGAGAGGTAGAGGGGCAGGGGGTACACAATATTATGGTGGATTACGTAGTTAGGTTTTGGAAAGCTTCTTATAGGAGACTCGTGTAAATGAACCTTTTAAGACCGCTAATGAACGCAATCTTCTTCTTCTCTTGCATCCGTACTTTCCGTACTAATCCTTACTAATATTATAAATGCGAAAGTAACTCTGTCTGTCTGTCTGTCTGTCTGTTTCTTCTTCACGCCTAAACCACTGAACCGATTTCAATGAAATTTGGTACAGATATAGTCTGGGACCCGAGAAAGGACATAGGATAGTTTTCATCCCGGAAATCCCCCGGGAACGGGAACTATTAATCCACGCGGACGAAGTCGCGGGCAATAGCTAGTATTATTATAAATGCGAAAGTAACTCAGTCTGTCTCTTCTTCACGTCTAAACCACTGAACCGATTTCAATGAAATTTGGTACAGATATAGTCTGGGACCCGAGAAAGGACATAGGGTAGTTTTCATCCCGGAAATCCCCCGGGAACTGGAACTATTAATCCACGCGGACGAAGTCGCGGGCAAAAGCTAGTACATACGTAATTACGCCTGTTTCCCCCGTAGGATTAGGCAAAAGTGTACCAATGTACACTCACAGTTCCCTGGTATGGTTAGGCCCCATGTAATAGCGAGCCTATTGCCATTAACCGTGCACAAATCCTAACTTCGAACTGCTACTGAGAATTTCATAGAAAAAAACCTGTAACACTTTTTGCTCGACATGGAAATCGAATCCAAGACTTCTATCGGACTTCTAGTGGTGCTAAGGACAACTAGACTAACGAGGCAGTTAGCCTACTGCGGTGCCGTGGCGGTAGCGTGGTGGGTGCTAATTATTTAATCATAACACCTTTAGAACTGACAATGCAAGAATATCCTATAGACCCAGGCAGGCAAAAAGGCAACTGATAAATCCAGATTTTTCGCCAGGATCTTAAACAAAACCAGTTCGGTTCACCACTAAACCTATCTTACATGGCAGTGCTCACGACGACCCCCTCGAGTGCGGTTACAGAACAAGCGCAAACATGTCGTATTTGTAGCTCAGACATTCTCTAGCCAACTAACTTCGCCTTTGGTGTTCAATTCTTCGACTACTGCTTGGTTGAAATTTGTTTTACTGCTTCATTTGGTACGTCCAGAAAGTTATGGTGGAGGTCAATAGTTTGTTTAAAGTTTATGTAACAAAAAAGTACAAAGGCGGACTGCGTTAGGCATTCTCTACCAGGCAACCAAAGGTGGTGAAGAGATATAATGACAGGTGCAAGTTATTGTACGAGAGTATAATAAGAAAGTTTGAGATTTAATAACCTCCTTCTTTTTGAAGTCGGTTTAAATAAGAATTTTGAACTGAACTGAACTGAACTTGAACTGAACTGAACGGTGTTCAATTCAATTTTCAAACCTACGGTAGAGGCTCTGGTTGGCAAAACCATATGCAACCTTATTAATTACTTAATGCCCATGAGATAAAAGCTATTTTAAAATAAAAAAAGTTTTGACAGTCCGTCTTGTCTAATACAAGGTGTCGTGTTAGCCACACGACACCTTGTATTAGATTAAATTAAAATATAATACTTAATAATATTTCGATTACGTAAATTGATAATCCCGATAGCACAAGTAATCCTGCGTCCAGGGATTACTACAGTAATGAATGTCAAAATGTCAATGTCAGAATTATATTGCCCTTATCCCAATTTATTGGTTTCAGTACAGTAGGTACTGTCAGTAGAGGCTTTCATTCAATTAGCCCATTATAAATAAAATATACCATCACGCCTTTATTCCCTGAAGGGTTAGGCAGAGGTGTAACAATGTACACCCACAGTTCGCCGGTATATGTAGGTCCCATGTAATAGGGGGCGAGCCTATTGCCATTAACCGGGCACAAATCCAAACTCCGAGCTGCTACTGAGAATTTCATAGAAAAACCCAATAACACTTTTTGCTCGACCTGGGAATCGAACCCGGGACCCCTTGCACAGCAGTCGCACTTGCGACCACGAGACCAACGGGGCAGTTAGCCCATTCTGTCTCATTATTATACACTATGATATGGATGCCGTTTTATAATATATTTAGAAGTAAGTTGGAGTCAATTCGTTGGTTCCGGATGCCAATGACTCAAGACAAGAGAAATTATTACTAATATATATGGTATAAGTAGTAATATTAACTACCTATTTATGAAAGCAAAAATACACGAAAATTATAGTGTTTTAAAGAAGTAGCGTTAGATCCTTCCACTGCTACAGTACCTAGAAATGGGAGAACAAGATAAATCTAGTTTTTTGAAGTGAAAACTTCTTTAGCGACGTTGTACACTTTTTTTGTAATGGGTAAAAAAATTTAAACTCGCGTCAGGACACGTGACCTGATCGAAAATCTTACGAATTTATCGTACCTACACAAATTAGTGTATTGTAAATAAATATTGTATTGTAAATAAATATTGTATTGTGTTGTAAGTATTGTATTGTGTTTCAATAAATAAATATTGTATTATACCACATAAATGATAGTAGGTACTTTTATACTGATAATTAAAGCAATTCGTGCAAAATTATTCCCTAACCATTCCAAAATATCAAAAATGCACAACGTTAATATTCAAGTTTTCACTTCTGCCGGCACTCCCGGAGTGCAACCCGTCGTTTTTTTCTGTTGTGTGTTTTAAATATCACAGTTTACACTTTCAAGAAGGTGGTTTACGAAGTTTTACGAATAAAGTAAGTACTATTAAGTTCGCTTCCGCCACACAGGCTTATATTTTAGCCCTGAGTTACCTAATAGCTAACACGGGTCCAATATGTATAAAATTTTGTAACTTGACCTCGTGTTACAATTTACCTCGAAGTAAAGTTTTTGCTGCAAGTAAGCCTAAGAAATAATAGTAACAAAATCTAAAAATTATGTGTACAGTAAGCGCTCAGAAATGCATACCCACGCTAAGGTTCACTTTCCTATGAACACGGGCGCGATCCAGTCAGCGCGTGCGCATGTGTGTTTACGAGTGATGTCTCAACATTCCACAGATAACACACACTAATGAACCATCGTCGCACTACGCGAAATGGCATTATATTTCTGTTTACCGTACGAGTCCTACCCGACGCGCGACGTATTCTTGCCATTGCATTGCTAAATTTCGCATAATTATAACATGGCCTGGCAGCTGGTTTGGATAAGAAAGGGTTTACGATCATTGAATTCCGAGTTCAAATCTTATACTATGTGTGGCTGTTTTTTGTTTCTTGAAACCATAATAATGTTAGGCAAAATCTTTTTAGGTTTATGTTGAATTATTACGTATTCATGCTTGTTATTAATTTTTTATAAGAAGCAAATATTAGTTATTGTATTATTTATTTAACTTTTTATGTGATTTTATTTTAACTTTTTGTAATTGGAAGTAGGAAAAAAAGGCGTGCTGTGTAATAACAAAAATTTATTTTTAAAATTAACAAACTTAAGTATGAGAATTGTAACGTCACATTCCTACCGAAATAAAAGAAGTTCTCTTGTAACTGTTCATAAGATTTTTTGTTGAATACCCACTTAGTCAATAAAATTCATAATAACATAGTAAGAAGAAGAATATCCTTCATATTTTAATAACACAAATAAATTTGGTGATGCTCACGTATTAAGTTTCTGAATTGGTATTCAGCAGAGTTAATTGAAAACTAAACTATAATTCAGACTTTATGAACAGGTTTTTTTTATGTAACGTCACAATAAACTTAGTGAGGTAATAGTTTAATAATTCGTTTTCTTGATGAAAAGAAGATTGAAACTAAACCTCAATTTAAGATCATTAAATAACTATCTACGAATATATAATATAATTATGACTAAATATTTAGTTACACCGTCTAATTATTAAAACTAAAACATCCAGGTTATTAAATGTTGCATAACACCGTCTAATACTTCTTCATAAGTAGCACTATTGCACGCCATCCTCACATATTAAAAACGAAACGTATTTTTTCTGGTTTATGATGCATGCAGCTGTTGTTGTAAACAGTATGTTATCCAGTGCGAAACCACCAAACTTAATCCACTTCGCTGTTGAGTAGGTAGGATAGGCTATCTATCCTCTTCCTCGTATTTCTTGCTCCGGAGACTAATAATAGTATTCCTCTAAAACAACAAAAAAGTAATATTAGGCATTTATAACAAAATACTAAAGTGACTTAATTTTTTATATAATTTAATAATATTTATTTAATATAACAAATTTTAATATATTAAAACTATTTATTTATGAATTCCATAATAAACACATTTTTTTGGCGTCATTATATATTTAAAAGTCAATAATAAGTATTAATCGAAATGCCACCAAATAATTTTAGGTATCTTAGGTATAAATTTCAAATAAAAGTTTAATTTACAATTCGTTAATATAATACTCACATTCAGTCAGGTTTCATAAGATATTAATTGGGACCACTTTTATGCAGCCCAATAATAGTCGCCCTCGCCTCAGTAATATTATTTGCCTGCGTTTCGAGAATACTTACAATACCACTACGAGTATCTATTAAATCACTCGTTACTAACCAACAACCACAACCAAACGACAACGCTCATTCCAATCAAGTTAAATATGCACAAAACTCATGTCTACCTCACAGAAATCTAAATTCTTTATTAGTTTTCTATGACTACCCTTTTCAATTTACGAAATGTGTGAACAAAGCGAACAAGATAAAGAATATTATATTTCTGTTCATTTCTTCAAATTGAGTAAAAACAAAAAGACAAAAATAATGTGAGATTCGAACTCGCGGCTCATTGATTAACGCCGTCAACTGGGCGCGCTTAACCGCTCGACCATCTTGTCTCATGTAGAAATGTTGAAATTATGAACTACATTCACAACGATGATACATGTGTCTATTCTTGAAAGTAAAAGGTCGTAAGTCAAACTAAACGTCAACCTAATACGTTTTGAGATTGGGTATGGACTTTTGGTCGCCACTGTACAAATTATACAATTAATTCGGTATTACTAAAATGTAAATTACGTTCCTAAGTGTTACGTGCCTGTACTAGGTAGTTTTAAACGAGAAAAGATAAAATTATTAAATACATAGCCTTCATCATCGTCATCATCTTCCTGCCCTTATTCCTTATCCTTACTACAGACGTGTGTTACTTGGAGCCGCCGAAAACATGTTTTCTTCTTCCATTCCGTGCTATCAAACATCACATAAAAAAACATTCTTAAAAAAAAACTCTCAAAGAATTATTGTGAAAAACAAAGAAAGAAATACAGAAATGTTTCGTGTCTGCTCACAATTTTCTTCAGAACAATATAATTGTTCCGCAGATACATTAGTTCGCACTGAATTCTTTCAATTAAACTTTACTAACGAACTAGTTTAAGCACTAGAATTCCTTTGAACGTTATTTCACCGTCAAGAGAACTTTCAAAAGCAATTAGGAATGTTCTATTCCTTCAGTTCTATTAAACTTTGATCTCTGAATCTCATGATGAGACAAGTTTCATTTTATTTCATTTAACACTTCACTTTACGTCTGCCTTTTGTGTTTACAATTAAAATTTTTGTCTTCTAGAAGACGAGACAAGAAGATAGATTAATTTGAGATTTGAACGGGTGACATTTAATGTTTTGTAGCTATTTATATTGACCAAGTTGAATGTGTATTTGAATTGCTTTAGTTTCTCAACTTTGTTATTGCCTACAAATTTTAATATCTTGTCGCAGCTCAGCGACAATCAATGTCAAAATGTTGTAAAAATGTTGGTAATTTAAAGGCATTTATGACATATTGAAACTGAGATTTGAATGCGATCGTTAATAAAATTTTCTCGAATTGCCCCCCCAATCACTTATAATAGACAGGGCAACTAGTAGTTTGACGAATTCGAAATTTGGCATTCAATATAGACTACAATCTAAGAGCAAAATCATGCGCTACGAGAAAAACCGAGATTATGTTTTTGTCAAAATTTGACCGAATTTCTCATTAAATACCATTTAGTACATTTAGTGAGTGTACTACATTATCCGACCCCTTTTACAAAGAAGATGAGAGGAATAGAGGACAGGCAATTTAGGGATCTGACCGTACATACATACATAGAAACTACCGCATTGAAAGATTTTACGCTTTGCATCAATATATCCACAAGTAAGAAGCCCCAAAATTTAAATATCGAAGCTTAACCAAAACGGTTTGCATATTCAACCAATAAAGCAAATCCGCATCCTACATTAATGGCTGCGATTGGCTCATTATTTGGAATGCACAATTCAAAAGCTAAGCTATTAATCGTTATTAACTATTTGGTATGAGCGAGCCAATAACGGGCCACAGGAGGGGAGCATGTCAGCCGCAGCGCCACAAGTTTGTTTGTAGTCTGTTATGCATTTTGTGCCTTGGGGAGCCAACTTCGCTACACTGTGGTCTTCATGTTGAATTCAGACGGGCGTAGTAATGCTGTTGTGTTGCTAACTTTTGCATAAAGTTTGCTACTAATCATATTTTGGTATTGTTATTATTCGCAGATATGTTTCTAATTCTAAGCTCGGTTGGTGCATTAAGTAAATTGGAATTTATTTCTGAAATTATTCGTATTAGCTGTAATTTTGATATCTGAAAACTTTGGAGTAGAGTTACCTCTAATTAGTCGCAGAGAACAAACAAGGGAACAACATTTAGGACGAAAAACAAAACATATTTACTAGACAACTACTTATTTTTGTGTAGACACAGCACACATAACATTCTATTTTAATGTATTCCACGTATTTGTTTTTTTGATGACACTTTGTTTTAGAGTAGGTAGTTTTTTTATCAAGTAATTTTAGATTAAGTTGGTATATACTTTATACATACCTATATGTATTTATATTTGTAGATACTCATACATTAGATATTATGAACAATTGTGTTCTAATTTTACAAACCGAGAATGAAACAATGGGATTCTTAAACGGAATATAATATTTCATAATTCTAAGAAACATTTGTAACATTATGAAAGACTGTTATACACACTTTTACCTGATCTATTTATTCTCCCCCCTCTTTCCCCCCCAGTCGCACATTTACGTAACATCTCAGCTAAATAAATCACAAACTTTGATAGAAGTGAGAAACACCTGCTTCACGCGTCCGACTTTACAGATTTATGTGTACACAGGACATTTGTGAGTTAAATAAGTTTCGCTGAGTGTTTGCCAGCGACTGTCGGTTAACTGGAGGCAAGTTTGTTTGGTTTGCAGACTGTTAGCAAATTTTACGCCCGACCGAAATCGGGAGGGTCTCCCCCGTTCTCTCGCCCACTATTGAAATGATCGTGCTTCGGAAATTGGGCTCGAAATTTACACTTAACAGTTGAATTCTCTTGCTCTTGAGTTTAGGTCGAGTTCGTGAGTTCGGAACTTATTGAATTCTTTAGAGCTTTTCCACAAAAATCTTCTTCGGTGAATTCATATGAGGCGAGCTTGAGGTGAACTGAAATTCTGTGGGTGAATTGATGCGTCACATCAAGTTTCATCATCATTATCATATCAGACAGAAGGGGTCCACAGCTGGACATAGGCCTTCCCTAAAGATAGCCACAATGACTTGTGTGCGTTTGTGTGCTGGCCGCATCCTGCCATTTCCCGTGACCTTACTTTTTTTTTGTTGTGGCGAAATCCTCATGGACTGACTATGCCTCTGGAAAGGCGAAGGGGTGTCAGACTCCTACCGACTAAAACCTCACGGTATTTCTCTAACTACAATTGGCCGACACACGCTGAGCTTTTTTCCGCACCCCGGAAATGGTGGTGGTTAGTACTAGCATTTACAATATTAGTTAAACTGATCGCATTGTAATAATCTTTTGACATGAAACTATGAAAAAACTCTATAAATATAAAAAAAAACATCCGTATGTCGGCAAAATTCGGAATGTAGGCGATGAATATTTTCATGTAACACAATATTATATTTTAACAGAAAAGCATTTTGTATGCTTTTTTATCAGACTGAACCATTTTCAGATTATACGTAATTTTGTTCCAAACAAATTCTTTATTTTTTTCACCTCAAATTATTTACTCGTACCCTGTAATCAACATTGTTCCTGCTATTTTTACGTAAATGTTGGTAGGTACATTTCGTAGTAATCTTCGGTTACAATATCGAAGCAACAACAATGGCATATCAAAAGGCAATTTCCTCTCACAACACTTGTTGGAGTTCACATTTTAACGATTTCCCCCTTTGTTCCGTGAAAGTGGAAACGAGATGTAAGTGAACCTACTTTCTGAGAATTAATAGAAAAACGAAAAAAAAGAAAGAAAATTGAAGAAAAGAAGAAATAGTATTTTTTCGGAAACAGTGTTTTGATATAAATGTGTGTTATTTCTAAATTTTTCTTGGAAAACCACATTAGTAAAGGAAAACCTCGTGAATAAACCTGGACTTATGTCTTAAGCCTGAAATCGTCAATCCGCCTTAAGCAAGCGTGGTGACCAATACTGGTAACTTCTATGTTAGTGGGATGAGGCTGCTAGGCCCCTGTTAGGTGATGCTAAGCCCATCCTAACAGTAGGACAATAATATTATTTGGTTAAAATTGTTCTCATCAAAATCTAACAATGCTGGTTTGCAACCCACAACTCAGCCCTTAACAAATGAACGTTCTTGTAACAAAACCAAGTTAATATTACCAACTTCTG
Source organism: Caradrina clavipalpis (assembly GCA_932526535.1). Lineage (NCBI taxonomy): Eukaryota > Metazoa > Arthropoda > Insecta > Lepidoptera > Noctuidae > Caradrina > Caradrina clavipalpis. The sequence goes on from OW052103.1 coordinate 8,818,914, forward strand.
TGTCCTCCTGTGTCTACTAGTGTCTTACTGTCCCACAGTTCACTTGGTGGCCGTGTAAGCCCATAGGTTATCCGGCTCGCGACAGATATAACCCGCCCAGTTCCGCTCCAATTTGGCGCAGACCTGAGCTATGGTTATTTGCGTTCTGGAGCACAATGTTTTAACCTGTCTAGTGTCTGCTTGGTTTAAAACCTAACAGGGTTCAGGCTTCCTCAGACAACGGTAGCTTAATCTTTCTAAGGCGTACAGTTGGAGATTTGTGAGGAATGTAAAGGATCTGGGTCATTTTGGTTACTTTAATATCGGAGTACTACTAAATATGACTACTTCTGATTGTATTTAAAAAAAGAATGCAACAGAAAGTGGACTTTAAGTAGTCGTGAATAAGTTAATTTTAATTAAACAATATTCTTAAACGTATAATTGAAAATAGAGCACAAAAAACCTCCAATCGATTAGCAAACTTAAAGCCACTTCCAATAAAGCTTATTTCAGGATCTTCAAAGTAAATCTAGGTTTTGGTTAAAAGAGAACAGAAACAGTTGACTGCGATGCCGATTACGGCTGTAATCCAATTGCTTAGAGAAAATCCTACTGTTGATTCGCAAGGAAAATAAGAAAGAGATTTGTAGAAATTGCCCCCAATTTCCTCTCTTTGCTGTGATAAACATACAAATAATAACACATAATCTGTCTGTTACGACTTTGTTATGTTAATATTACAGATTGGAGTTTACCGCGAAATATTTGTGTGGCTTTTTGTGTATGGAATGTGGTGTGGGCGCGAATATTTCGGATGATTGTGCTCTATCGTGTTTCATTAGTGATTTTATTTAGTGTTTGGTTATATCGTTTTGTTGTAACCTAATAAAAAGGCCAAATATTTGGTTAATTTTGTTATTTTCGTGTTATTTAATCAACTAAATACACTAGGAAAATTAATAGCGCTTTTACAGTGTTCAGTTCGTTAAGTTTGACGGTTAAAAGTCTAAACTATACTTTAAAGCATTTTTACGAAATATATTGGATTGAACGTGAAAAAATAATTATAACTAAATACTGTTTAGCACTTAATCATAGTTATTCATCATACTGCAATGGTTATTTGAAAGCTTTTCAAATGAAGTCAGAATTAATTGAATAAAGTTCTATAGGTACTTCTAATAAATTCACCTTATGACAGGCTTACTATTAATTAAAATGATATCGTCATTATAAAGTTCTAAGCGGTTTTATTGAAACTTGAAGTTTTACCAAAAGTGGTTAATTTATACTTACACAACTGAACACTACTCACATTATAAAGTAGCTTACGCGCGCGACTCTGTCCGCGTGGAAGTCAAGGATACCATAAAACATAGCCTATTACAATCGGCAATAATGTAGCTTTCTATCAGTGACCAGGACACATACATACCATCACGCCTGTATTTCCCAAAGGGTTAGGCAGAGGCATACCAATGTACACGAACAGTTCGCCGGTATATTTAGGTCCCATGTAATAGAGAGCGTGCGTATTGCCATTAACCGAGCACAAATCCTAACTCCTAATCAAATCAGGACGTCCAGAGATTATTACAAACAAACGTTACCTCTTTATAATATTAGTATAGATAATTTTTTACCAAACATTAGGTATCATCAAAGATAATAATGTCATAAGTAGATAAGTACTCTCGTTATAATCCGGTCCACATACTGCCTTAAAAATCAATGTATCGGCGTACCGCCTAACTACATTTTTAAGGGGGATATAATCTAGGAGAATCCCATCCACGCCACCACTCGGTTTTATGCGGTCGTGAAATACGGCGATTATCATAAACGCCGCGTTTTCGTCATTCAGCGTGCGCCATTAGAGCCTTGGGGGGAATCCACGGAATAGCGGGGGAGTTCGCGGGGCATACCAAGGGAGTTCGTAGAATGATGGAGTCTTGGAGTAAGATGTGTACAGAAGGCTTGCTCAAAGCGAGAATAGGTGCACGCACACAGAGACACGTACGTACGGCGATTTCAAATAAACAATTGGGTTTCTCCATCAAATATTTCTCAATAGCAACCCTGAGCTTAGAAGTTGGTGGTGTTACACCTCCGTCACTCGAAAAACACGTGAATCCGGTAGTACAGGAGATAGATCAGGTAGCTTTCATATCTAGCGCCGGGTTGGTGTCCCATCGGACTATAAGAGTGAGTGGAGGGGTAGTGTGCCTATGTTTGCGATGTTTGCGCACATGCTTGTGCACTAAAATATCTCCCTAAATACCCTCGAAGACTTTTAACATGGGAATAGAAAAACGGGATACAAATTATCTTATTTGATAAGTTACATTAATGTCTATATATGTCTTAAATGTCAGTTAATTTTGTTACTCTTTCAAGAGTAATAAACTGCCATCCATCTTCACAAACTTTCTCGTTTGTTCTAGTAGGAAGAATGATAACCTTAAAATGAAAATGGCCCATTTCAACTTCACCACATTATGGCGCGCAATACTTTACGTGTTTATGTGTATGTCTGTGACTTATTGTAAGATCAAAGTCTAAGCATTTATTTCAATTCGACCATTTACAGGCACTTTTAAAGTATCAAGAAGTTACAGTTCATAGTTGAAGCTAGTTAGCCAAAACGTGGGTCTCTATGGAGAAGAACGAGCAAGAAACTCCATGGACAATCTTTTCCTAGGAGCTAGCCTTCTGTACCAACTTATTCTGTGTCACAGAATAACCATCTTTATCACCCACAGTGCGTAGATATTACGTACACTGTGTAACTGTGTTACGTATGGAGTTTTTATGTAATGATGTAACTTGGAAGGTCAGTAGTGACAGGCGCCTGTTTGCAAGTCAATTGTTTGTTGTTATATTTTACTGACAGAGGTTCTGTTGTTTAGATATCGTTATCATTGACTGTTGTTGGCTTCTGTCACGTATAATGGTAGTTATGGTTATTTTATTTGGGCCATCTTTTCTTTTATTCCGAAAGCGATGGAACCATAATCGCCATATTATATTGGTAAAGCCTGGAGTTAGGGTGTTTATAAACTTCTTCTGAAACTTCTTGTTGTTTGTTGTTTGTGAAACACTGAGGACGCTGTAAGCCAATCTTATAAGCATTATGCTGGCCGTATACTTTATTGAATCCCTACTAATCTTACTATATGAATGCGAAAGTTTATGACGACGGATGGATGTTTGTTACTCTTTCACGCTTAAACAGCTTAACGGATCTGGATGAAATTTGGCGCTGAGATAGATTGTTGTGTGGAATAACATATAGGATACTTTTTATATCGGAAAAATGAACGCTTCCTGTGGAAAATACCAAATTTCGTCGCGGGTAGAAGCTAAGTTAGTATTATAAACTTTGCCTGTTACGGGTTTACGCCGACCGCTGAACCGATTTTGATAACATTTGATATAGAGATAGATTTAACCTTTTGTAATGAGAGAAAGGAGTTGAAATAGGCGATGAAAGTTTGTAAGAGAGTCCGTCATTATTGAAAATTAAAGCATCAAAATTTCTGTTTAGCGACTTGATTAAAAATAAATAAACATTCGTTCAAACGTTTTTGGTAATAAGTAGCTTAAAAATATTAAACACTGCCCAATGTATCATTCCACGCGGACAAAATCGCGGGCAAAAGTTAGTACCTAAATATATAAATACGAAAAAGAGGTGGTGTCTATGCAATGACGGTATTCCTATCCACAACAAACTTACATCAACGATTTGATGCGGAACCGTACCTTTAGAAACCTCCAGCACGGTAATATAATAATACAGTAGTGTAACTCGGCCGCATGACTGAAATAAATGCCTACAGCCGCGCGGTACGTAAACATGCGTTAGAGGCTGCCCGTCTCCAGTATTTTAATCTGTCTGCACCGCGCGCGCACCCCAGGATCGAGGCGCGTAGGTCGTCCGTTTGTATGAAGTTGGAGTACTGTATTATAATATTACCGTGCCTCCAGCCAGTACAAACACACCGTAAGCAGGTGGTAATTCAATATACGTGATAAATTACTTGTTTACTTGTATAAAATTACCAGGCAAGCATACATGAATGGTGATCGCAAATTAATATTCTCACCTACGCGATAACACTCCTTCGGGGCACGGGATCAAATGTTAGATTCAATCAGTATATTATGTTGCTATAATGGTTTATGATTTACGTATGTAAGATACACGTGATCGTAAAGCTCTAAGGGATAAACAGAGACGTAAGTACTGAACACTTAGAATACTTAAGTCAGTTCTAAGTAAGATTTTAAGGGGGCAAGACAAGACAAGACCTGCCGGGGCTGCGGGTTGTTCGAAAGAGATACCGTGCCCCCGGAACGCAAAGGGCACATGAAGGAACATAGATGGTTTTTAGTCAGTAAAAGTCTGACACTCTCTACCGCCCCGCCCAGGACGGGGGGGGGGGGGGGGGGTCATTTGATGATTTCACCATCTTTAAAAAAAAAAAAAAAAAGGGGGCAAGACAGAATTTCGCTGTCAAAATCTTTGAGCAAAAAATATGAACTTATTTAACCTTAGACACCAAAGAAATAAGTTTCGGTAAGCGGCAACACTTGCAACATTTTGATAAAATAAAATGTTTTTCTTTTGTTTTGTTGGAAAGAATACGTAACACCTTCTTCCTAAAAAAATACAGGCTTTTAAAAAGGTAGATACTTATTCAAGGAATTTCTCCTATATCGTGGTTACGTTTACAAATATAAAAAATCACATACACAAACAATCAGACCGAGATAATTATGTAGGCCTGTATGCCATACAAATATTTATTCTATGCGGGAATTAAATCCGCGACACGTAGCGCAACTGCGAATCACTCAGCTACTGCGCTAGTCGTGAGGTCGTTATCTATAATTTAACGTTTCCTTATACTAAGGATACGACTGACCCTCACTAATACATAGGAAACGAGAGGCATAAAGGATGGACAGACGTGCTTGGACTTGGCTATGGCACACTACATCATCACTCGGGTGTTCATAGTGACGCTTACAATACAGACGTAATTAATCTTAGTTTATTTCTACCATATAATTGGGTACATGACACCAGTAATCAATTGACACATTTTTTATGAGCTGTCAAAACGCGATTCCCATATATTCTGTAATGACAATACTAGACTATGACATCACTATTTTGACTTCTCAATACACTAATTATTTATTGATTTAAATAGAAACATTAAGCTGGGCTCTATAGAAACGGATAAACCCACAGTCTTTTAGTTGTCCAATTTATTTATTACGTCTAACTAATTCAATTACTATCGTTCAATAAGAAATCAATTTCAATTTATGTCTAGAGTGCCCCGTTTGGTCTCGTGGTCGCAAGTGCGACTGCTGTGCAAGGGGTCCCGGGTTCGATTCCCAGGTCGAGCAAAAAGTGTTATTGGGTTTTTCAATGAAATTCTCAGTAGCAGCTCGGAATTTGGATTTGTGCCCGGCTAAAGGCCTATTCAAACCTGAGCGATATTCGCTGCCGCTGTGGGTAGAGGTACATACCGCGCGGGTTTCGCTCAGGTATTTAGTATCAAGTACCGCGGCTAGAGCGACCTGAGCGATATTCGCTGCCGCTGTGGGTAGAGGTACATACCACGCGGGTTACGAACGGTAGCGAATACCGCTTAGGTCTGAACAGTAATATTACCGCATACCCACTGGGTTTTCTCTGCCGCGGACGGTAGCGAATACCGCTTAGGTCTGAATAGGCCTTAATGGCAATAGGCTCGCCCCCTATTACTTGGGACCTAAATATACCGGCGAACTGTGAGTGTACATTGGTACACCTCTGCCTAACCCTTCGGGGAATACAGGCTTGATGGTATATTTACAAAATCTAATTTTATAGTTATTCAAAAAATAATCGGGGTTTAAGGCATAAAATAAAGTGGTTTTTGTGACAAGTTGTGTCTGGTGTCTAATATGACTAATGGCAAGTAATGATTACCCACAATTATTGTTAATTATTGATGATGGGTTTATGCTAACCCACAATCTCTCGATAATTCAATTAGTTACGTCAAATAGTAATTCAATATGCCTTTGTGATATTACTATCAAATTACTAGCAATTACCTACGGTTCAACTAGCTTCTGCTCGCGACTTCATTCGTGTCATATTTGACATGTCATCCCACGGGAACCGTACATTCTTCAAAGATTAAAAGTATCATATGTGTTATTCCACACTATTACAGTCTATCTCAATGCCAAACATACAGATCACTTCAGCCGTTTAAGCGTAAACGAGTAACAAACATTCATCTATCCATCGATCTATACATCCAACCTTTCGCATTTATAATATTATAGTAGGATTAAAAATGAAGTAGGATTAGTAGGATGTGCTTTGAAAATATGCTTTGAATTGATTTCAAATTCGTTTTTCTCAAAAATATCCAAAACCGTTACTTAAAAAAGAAATGCTTAGCAGCAGAAAGTTAAATATTCAAATTCAAATCATTTATTGTTTGTCGCATGTAGATAAAGATGTCATGGTCATAATTATAGGAGCAATGTAACATACCTATAAGGTGTACAATATTTTTAGCGCTTTGTTGTTGACTTACGTTAATATAATTGATAAAAAGTGTGAGGTTTAAGTCAAAGAGAGTCCGACATAATCCCACCTTTTCATCAGAGAAATATTCTGGATAATGGAAAAAAATTGACATCTGAAAAAAAGGTCAAAGTAATTAGAAAAATCTTTTATAAATAAATCAAATTCTTTTTGTGCCTACAATTGCCAATCCATCTGCCAAAAAACGGTGTGTCATCAATCACCTGTAGGTTACCTCATATTTGTATATAAAAGATTTATTACCCAGCACCTTCAATTTGAAAATACGAAACACATTTATTATATACCAGAATTTATTTTCAAACATAAATGGGCGTTTTCATATACATTGAATATGAGATCGGTGCCTTTGAAGTAGGAACGAAAATATACAGGAAAAATTTTTAACCAGTGCGTAAATTTTGCCATAATAAACTTCAACACGTTTTATTAAACACGTATATTTTATTTTGATATGTCTTAGTACTAAAAAAAAAAGTTATCGCTTACGAAACATGTTTACTTAAAAACCATATTTCATTGTCGCTCGGCGCTAGCGCATTCCCCACCCCCTCACCCCAGCCATGCGCCCGGGCGGCGGCGGCGGCCGCGAGTTTTCATTGATAGTATGGCGAATAGATTATGTCCTGGATGTTTTGCTTATTTCAAACTCGGATAAGGATGAAATTTTTTTAATTTTTTTTTTTAACTATACACGGAAATGTGTTCTATTACTGACACTGAACTACCAAAAAAAATTTACGCACTGGTTAAAAACTTATCCTGTATAGGTAAGAGTCCCTTTTATAAATCAGTTCACATGAAACATTTTATTTTAAAACCTTTCTGTGCGAAAATTGGTACGTTCATCCGATACAGAGGGAAAATGACAGCTGTATTGAGGATTCGTTTTGTTTTGTTATCATATTTGTATGCAGATAGTGTTTGAAAATTTTTAGAAATAAAATCTTGTTGCGAATTTTTTTGATGATATTTTCCGATCATTTGGTTTGAAATTTTTTTTACTAAAAAGGCGCTGCTTTTGATTTTTGGTAACTGGCCGTTTTGTATGCGATAGCAAATGTTTGTTTGCTATTTGCTTCGTTTAATGACAGTAGGTATTGAATCGGTTTTCAGATAACGGATTATAACAAAATCTGAAAAGGTTTCTGTGCACAGTTCACACACATGTACAGGTACATAACGATAAAAAATAAAGGAAACTTCACGAATTTATTTATTTATTAAATCAACAGATATATACCATCACGCTTGTATACCCGAAGAGTTAGGCAGAGGTGTAGGTCCCAAGTAATAGGGGGCGAACCTATTGCCATTAATCGGACACAATTAAATCCTAACTCACCCCTAAGTACTGATAATTCAATATAGAAAATCCCAATAACACTTGCCCGACCTGGGAATCGAACCCAAGGCCTCTATAGGTGCAATCGCGCTTAGTTAGAACACTAAATAAATTAAATACTATATTTTATTTCTGAAAGGAATGGAATTGTATACTTTATTGACATTCGTTATTCATTATTTATTCATTTTACAAATGTACAAATGCCCAACTTTCCAAATCAATTACAAACTTAATTATAGCCGGCGATAATGTACAACCGAGGTTGATGGCGGTTGAGCCTTATTCGACCTTATTACTAAGGATGTAAGGGTGAAAAGTGATTCACCACAATTGAACGCGATTGTACAATTAATTCCTACATTTTGTTCATAAAAGTTTTTATAAAAGTATTATAAGAACTGCCAGACTGCTGCTCATTGTAAGAATGCCTCGTTAGCCTAATGGTCTTAAGCGCGACTGCTACGATAGATATCTTGGGTTCGTTTCCCAGGTCGAGCAGTGTTATTGGGATTTTCCATGAAATTCTAAGTAGCAGCTCGGAGTTAGGATTTGTGTTCGGTTAATGGCAATAGGCTCGCCCCGTATTACATGAGACCTAAAACATACCGGTAAACTACTACCACGCCTGTATTCCCCGAAGGGCTAGGCAGAGGTGTACCAATATACACCCACAGTTCACGGATATATTTAGATCCCATGTCAGCAGCGAACTATGGGTGTATATTGGTACACCTTTTTTTTTTTTTTTTATAGACGGGAAGTAATCATATAACTTCCCCCGCCCTGGGCGGGGCGGGAGGGAGTGTCAGACTTTTACTGACTAAAACCCGTCTATGTTCCTTTATGTGCCCTTTGCGTTCCGGGGGCGCGGTATCTCTTTCGAACAACCCGCAGCCCCGGCAGGCATCGGCCCTCAGTGGCCCCAATATTGGTACACCTAACCTAACCCTTTGGGGGCATACAGGCGTGATGTTATGTATACAAATCATCACGCCTATTAACTGTTTATTTTGGCCTAGTTTCTTATAATATGCGTATGCAAGACTAGGCCAAAATAAACAGCTTCCACAACCTCTTAAAATAATAACTTAACCTACTTAAATATAATCTTACTAACACACGTTCTATAAGTTAAATTAAACTTTTAACTCCACAGCAGCACCAAGGTTAATCTGAAATGTAAACGCCCAAGGGATTTGAACTAGATAACATAGTTTAACGCTCACTAACTTTACTCTATGAATTCTTTTTAACCCTGTTTTTATACCCTTACCTCGAGAGAACTTGGCTGCTTTCTTTATCTTTACATAAAGATATTCTTTGCTAAAGATATTCTAGCGTAGATTTAGATAGTTTTCCTCTAAATTGTATTCGCAATTCTGAGACCAAGATAAATAAACTTGGACTGTTTTTTACATTTCAAAGATCAAAGTTGTTTGAAACAATAACATAAATAAATCAACGATTGATATTTCAAATTTCGTAAGGGACAAACAAGCCTAGTGGCTCAGTGAACGAGAGGTTAAGACACCCGCCTATCATGAATGAGGTTAATGGGTTCGATACCGGCCAAGTACCAATGTAACGTTTTCTAATTTAGGTATATGTACTTTCTAAGTTTATTCTGGACTTCACCACCAGAAAAACGGACTAGTAAGTAATATAATTCTAAAATTGCCAATTCGCCTACTAGAGCAAGCGTGGTGATCAATGCTTGTCTCTGTGATAAGAGGCTTTAGCGCTGCATTTGGATAATAATAGGCTGGTATTATTATTATTTACAATGGCCAAACAAGTGTTTTTCCATAGACATTTGAACCACCGTCAAAATATTGTTCTTCTTTAAAACCGTCTTGGGATTCCAAATCTATTATCTAATCCAGAAAGTTTATATTTATACATCACAATCAGCAGTAAAAAATCCTAGATATAACAATATCACGAAATATATTCTATTACAACCCAAACAGATTTTAAAACAAACATTTTATTACATTACATTACATGTACCCTTCATTTATGTATATCTAAGCTGTATACTCAAACACATCCCAGATTGAAAATCCAGACCAAAATTTAATAACCTAAGCAGAAACAGACAGTAAAATATACAGTATAAAACACTAACATTATTTTATATGAGCACACATAGTGTCAAAATTACATGGCTCAGTTGATAAGCTCCGTTGAAAACGCGTAGGATCGCAATAGGTTCTCATATAACTCCACATAAACAAGACTGACATAATATAATATTAAGTAAATAAAGCGGCTCACGTTTGGCCATATAATAAAACGTGGTACATTTCAAGCTGTGTACCAAATATTCAGTTAGCATCGGATATACTCGGGAAGATACGAAAGGAACGTGACCCGGGTACCGAGATGTGGACATCTACTTAACTGGTATAAGTTATAATAAAGGGCTTTATTAAAGAACATGCTGTGGTGAGATGACTTGTGTTTCGTACGCTTTGTTTAAATTAACTTAACTCTGTGTCTACGTGCTATGGGAAATATGTTTCTATTTAGTTTTTGAATGGTTTCAGTTAAATGTACCGTTTTTACTCGATTGCACTAATTTCGGTGGAGACTAGCCTAATACGCAGGAGATATTATAGTGCAGATACAGAAGCGCATGCGCAAACACAGGTGCCTCCCACTTTTCTCACTCTCATAATCCGATGGCATGGCAATCCGACACGACCGGGAAAGATCAGGCTTAACGTGCTTTCAGAGACACACCACCAATTTCCACCTCTGGGCTGCTACCGAGAAATTCCTAAAAGAAAAACTTAACAACCCAACAGGAACAGGAACAGGTTCTTCAGGCTGGGAATCAAACTCAGGACTCCACGCTTAACAGTCGCGCTTGCGATCACGAGCCCAACGGGCCAATGAAAGTGATGTTTTTAGGAAATAAATAGCAGACTATGCTGTAAAAGATTAGGTTTATTTTAGGACTTCAATAGGTTTCAGTTTCAAAATATTTTCTTGACCGTAGACGAAACAAAAGTAATAAAGTTTTTATCTACAGTAACATACAGCCTTCTAGTTTTGCTCATAAAAATAAGTCTTGAATTGTTGTGTGTGTAATTCCTTAAACATATATTTTATGCCAGCTACTTGCTCAGAAACACAGCCTTAATTTGTTAAGACATCTCACATACCTTTTTATCTCTCCATTTTCTTACCTCCAGGCATTTTGCCCAGTTTACAAGATATTCTAGCTGAAATGGCGATGTACTATAAAACGGTGTAGTTTCTTATCTAGTTGTTACGGTTGAACTCTTTACAAAAACCTCTTTGGATCGTAAATGTAGCTGCAGATGACTGGCTGGAGGGAATTCTTGTATTTAAATATAGAACCGTTGTAGGGTTGTTCTTATTCTTTGATGTGTTTGGTAAAAAGATTTCTTCTTGATTTTGCACTTCTGCTCCCAATATTTTCGAATAATTTTCTTTTGTTACAACTAATAAAAAATAGTATTTTTGAAGAGCAAGGTAACTTTAAAAAGCTTGGCAAGTTCAAGCCAAGCTTACACACGAAGCGTCCGTGCCACCGTATAATATTTAATAGTAGGTACCTACAAACCGTGTTTGGTGTCCCTTTAATTTTTTTCACCTTTAATTTATTTTTATTATTTGTTGTTGTGGCCGACCCCAACATAGTTGGGAAAAGGCTAGGCAGATGATGATTTGTTGTTATAGCAGCCGTAATAATAATACACACTTTGTGAGCATAGTGCAAACAGGGATAATTGTCGGCTGGTGTTCCATTTCCTTGTAAAGCCATGTAAGGGGCCTCTGCGAGTTGGCTTTGGCTCCTCGTACGCCTTCCAAAGGTCCGGGACCCTAGGGTCCCGAGATACGTTACCATACACACTTTGTGAAAATTTTAGTGTCTATATTTTACGGTTTAAAAGAGACAGCCCTGTGACAAACAGTGGAGACTTAGTAATAAGGTTCCGTTTGGCACGGAACCCAAAACACGAAGTTCTGTTTAATAGAATTTTATTTGCAAAATAAGTCTGGACCAAACGAAGTATAAAAAGAGTCGGTCGGGTTACTTACGCTCCCGTCAATCATACAGAAAAACGGGAACCCTAATTCTGCCAACATAATATCACAAACACATTACAGTTGCTAACATTTATACAATAAATAGGCAATATGTATTTATACCACTTACTTTACAAAAAGGGCTATACATAACTGAGTATTGACACACAACAGCATATATTTATTTAACAACATTATTTTAAACATACCATCACGCCTTTATTCCCCGAAGGGTTAGGCAGAGGTAGGTATGTACACCCACAGCTAGCCGGTGTGTTTTAGATCCCAAATAATAGGGGCAAGCCTATCGCTATTTACCTTGCACAAATCCTAACTCCGAGTTGCTACTGAGAATTTTATGGAAAAACCCAATAAAACTTTGCTCTACCTGGGAATCGAACCAAAGACCTCTAGCGTAGCAATGGCGCTTAGGACCACTAGTCAGTTGCCAACATTTATACAATATATTGAGAACATGTATTTATACCCTTTACCTTGCAAAAACGGCGATACATTATTTAGTATTGACACACAACGACGTATATTTCCCAACATATTAGCGCATAGAAGGTTGCGAACAACACAGCACTTACATTTGTGTCCCAAAGGAGCACATTTACGCACATTAGGAGTGAAATACTCCGTGTCGCCGCATAAAACTCCTATTTACATAGGAAGCGATGCGTGAGAATGATTGATACGAATTTAGTACTCAGGATACGGTATTCCTTAGGACTGATGAGCTCATTCATCAACGGATGACAACCACCGCAATGTACGTTTACGAATTTAATAAATATAATTTATGGGGAACCTATTTATCACTGGAAGGGTGAACGAGTGCTGAATGCCGAACGTTCCGATTTTAAAAAAAAGGGTTACGGATATTCGTTTTTTTTTGTTTACTTCGTTTAAAAATCATTAGCCGTGTTTTGCGTGCCCGCGCAATTTTTGGGATAATTTATGCTTCTAGCAATAGTGTTGGCTAACTGGTTGAGAAGTACTTTCAGTCGCAGGGTATACCTGAATCATGAAAACCGTCCTTACTGATAAAAATCAAGGCGATGTCCATTTCAAATAAATATAATGGTTATGTAATAAACTATACATATTAACGGAATACAGGCGGTAATCTGATTTGGAAAATAATTTTACCATCAACATGAAAACATAGAATAAAACAATAAACCATTAAATTCTCTCTTCCTTTTACCAACGAAAATATCTAAAGACACGAGATGTGAAATTATATTAGGTACCAGCCTATTATTGTCCTACTGCAGGGCAAAGGCCTCTTATCTTATAGCAGGGATGGCGAACCTTTATCGGTGATAGTGCCATTTTTTATAGAAAAATAATAATGTGACTATGACGTGCCATCAAAGAATCTTGGTTTAGTCATTGAATGGAGAAAAATACAACTAGAAGCTGTTAACACTCTTTGTTTGCAACTATTTTGTACAAGAATCGTAATATTTACTATTTTATGTTTATTTTAATAAAAGGTTATTGTGATTTCTGCTGTTGTAAATTGTTTTCGATCAAATACATTATACAGTTGTCATATATTGGCGTGCCCGAATTATTTTGTCGCGTGCCACTACTGGCACGCGTGCCATTGGTTCGCCATCCCTATCTTATAGAGATGGCATGAGCTTTGTTCATTAGGTCAGACTAGATTCAGACTTACATTAACTTTAAGCCCACGTTTACCCACATTGTTTTCCTTTACCAATGTCAGTAATATCAAAGACAAACTTAAAAAGTACATACGAATTGAAAACGACACTTCGGTACTGAGAAATATTTCAACTAAAACCTACTAAGCTACACACAATTTTGACACAAATCGCTTCAAACTAACCAACCTTCAACTTTAACGAAAATTGAACCAACTTCACTATAAAATAAGTTTGAAAACTTTTCAATGAAGATAAGCTTGTAGAAAATATGTTTTGAAGGTTGGTCATATTTCGTGTAACGGTTGGTACACTGTCGAGCACCAAATGACCCGTCAAAATGTTAAATGTGACTTGTAACGTTGTTGCTCGCATGTGCAAGATATTTTGCATTTAAAACACCTTGGAAACTAAAGTGTGCAAGTTGTTGCAGAAAGCAGTTTGCTGTTGAAGGAAATATAAACTTTGAATTTGTGACTTAAGTTTGGATTTTGTGCAGTTTGGGTTACAGATGTGTTTGGGTATTCTTCCTTACAGATGTTGTGCTCCTATATTTAATTAATGCTTAAATAAAATAAAAACTGAAATAAAAATAATAATGTTTCAGTTAAAAAACGAAAGTAGTATATTTTGAGATATGTGTTATGCAATTTTCTACAGTCGTTTTTAACTTGTTTATCAGTCATATTTACATAGGTATTTTACACATTTCATGAATGAATGCCACTAGTCAATATAAGCGCAACGCCAAACGCTTTTATCTATTATGATGAATTGATATTTGAATATCAATGTATAACAAAATAAACATTAATATTACGTCAGTTCCGTACAGTGGAAAGATAAACACATTTGAAATGCATGCATTGAAATGCTGAAACTGCGAGTTTGCGATCCACTGTGTACCTACATCTCGGTGCTGCTCCATTATTTCCATGAATGTCTGTGTTTTGGCGCAGTCTATGTAATCTCATTTGGGAACTACAAATCCTGAGATTGTTTCGGATTTAATTTAAATGGAAACTCTTGCAATTAAGTTTTATTAAATTCCTAAAGTCAAATCATTTATTTCAATTAGACCGTTTAAAGGCACGAACTTAATTGTGAATCCCCGTGCAAATATAGTACTATAGTTAATGTAGCTAAACACTAGCTAAAAAGCTAAGAAACGAACATGTTTTTTCATAGCTAGCGGCCGTTTTCGGGGCCCATTTATCAAGTGTGCAAGTCACCCCCAGCCATTTTATCCGTGTCAGAAAAATATTGATTAGGCAGGGGCCATAGTCCTTCCATAGTACCAGAAAAGTTTCATTTATTTATTTATTTAAACTTTACAAAGGCGGACTTAATGCCTTAGACATTCTCAACCAGTCAATCAAAGGTGGTGAAGAGATAACACAGCAGGTGCATATATATATTTATTTTATAAGTCCAGGTTTCCTAACAATATATTCCTTCATCGATGACAGTAAAGTCTAAGATAAACTATGGCAATTCCCAGTGCTCAGTTACGTACTAACAACCTCGTGCAAAATGTGAGGCGGGTTCCTTAACCGCTCCTTAACCACTGGACCGCGAAATGTATCGTCATTTGGTCTTCGTAACATCTTTATTGGCGGTACTAGTTAACTAGTAGACAGACAGACAGACGTTATGGCTCATCCTATATATTTTTATGCGTGTATCTAACTGACCCTTCGCATGGTAAAGGTCCCTAAAAGTCGGTGACCTGAAAGGTTGTCTATCTGATGCTGTTTTGTTTTAACTAAATATTACCAAAAAACACTTCTAAAGGAGATTTTAATCCTACGATTAAATTCTCCTTTGGAAGTGTTTTTTGGATAAAATTGACTTCTGACGAATTAGTTGACTTATTAAATAAAAAAACTGTTAAACAGTATATACTTTTTTCAAAAGTTAACACTTAATGCTTTTAAATTAATGCGTTTGGTGCCTGAGAGTAGTTAGGGGTCGGATAGGAATGGTTGTTTTTTTTTTCATACCATTGACATGTCTTACGCACAACAAACGTTACGTGTCAACCATATGACAAAAGACAGCAAGCAAGAATTCAGCACCACACGCATAAATTAAAAGAGCAACCAGGTATATGAATATATTATAAGATTAGTATTATTGTTCTAAGAACTATCTTTTCTCAATACCATCATGTCCGTAAACACACCCCTATCATTACCGCACGTACCTACACACATGTAAGTGAAGTACAAATAAATGAGCGGTGTGTAGCATCGGTCTTGAAAACATTGCGGAGTGTTGTGCGACTGTAATTAGGCCCCCTTGCCACGCCGCAGCGTGTTCATCAAAGTCAGCCGCTGTCATGTCACCGTTGCACGTACGATTGGAACTCGCACGGTGTTGCTGTGGTTTTTCATTTGTTGCTATGCTTAATTCTTAGGTTTCTTCCAACTGTAACCGGGCAATGAAAGATTGTGACACACACATCAGCTACAGGACGTCCACTGCTGGGCATATGCTTCCCCCATAAATTTCCAAAAGGACCGGTTGGAAGCAACCTGCGTCCAGCGTCTTCCTGCGGTAAAGATTGTAAGAAATAATTATAATCGTTTGTTTGTTTGTACAAAGTAATATAACACTGGCACACCACACTGCAGTGGTAGGTATGTAATAAATTTAAACAAAAACTAATCCCTGTCTCGAAAACTAGGAGACACATGTATCTTAAGAGGCAGATTTTTTTTCTCGAATTTAATTGATCTCAAAGTCAAAGTCAAATTAGACTATTAAATGACACTTTCAAACGTCACTTGACGAGAAAATAATTGAAAGTAGTTGCCCAGGTACAAAAGGATGTTAAGTATGATGTGTGTGTTTGAGTAGGTCGGTGTGTAGGGTCTAATTAGACCCCTTGGCACGTCGCAGCGTGTTCATCAATGTCTGTCGCTGTCACGTCACTATTACTAGTAGTCACGATTGGAACTCGCACTACAAATAGCCACTTGGTTATAATATAAATAACATTTAACTAAAATAATGATACCTAATTACACATGCATATCAAGTTAAGTTATTAGTTATACATAAGTTGAACATTAATAAAACTGAGTGGATTTATTTTAGCTAACTTAGTCATACGTGGATAAAAATTAAACTCGTATTACGTACTACTAAATCACTAGTCACCTGAGTATAAAATTAATAACATTCCATTTAAAATAACTGAATCCCTACTATTATGCTTACTTCATATTTAATAATACTTAATTCTTAATTTCATATTACTTCATATTTAATAAATATTATTAATATGAAAGAAACTCTGTCTGTCTGTCTGTCTGATACGCTTTCATGCCTAAACCGCTAAACTGATTTTGATAGCTAATAGGATTTATATGTGCAATTCAACCAATAATAAGATCGGGTGAATATTTCAGCTAATTTACTGTCAGATTGCTTATTTCCCAACTTTACAATAATTCAGTTCAATAATGTAAATAAAACACCATATTATTAAAATAAGATCCTACTTTGAAAGTAATAATAATAAATCTTCGGTCCCAAAAAGGGCAAAGAAAATATACATAAATTTTCGTGTTGAAAAGTCGTTTCTGCGATAAAATATCAACAGCAGCGTCGAGATGGAGCAGTTGCCACTTATTTACTTTCAACTCGGTAAGGGCATCGTACTATAAGCACTGCAGATGGGTAGGTAAGCTGTACCAAGTCGCTTTGTTATTGAAATACATTGAACTGTCCTGTTGGTCTCGTGGTGGTAAGCATGACTGTTGAGTGTGGGGTCCTGGGTTTGATTCCCAGATCAAGCAAAAAGTGTTATTGGGTTTTTCTATGAATTTCTAAGTTGGAGCCCAGGAGGATTTATGCCCAGTTAATGGCAATAGGCTCGCGCTCTATTACATGGGACCTAAACATGCTGGCGAACTGTAAGTGTACATTGGTACACCTGCGCCTAACCCTTCGGGGAATATAGGCATAAAGATGGTATTTTATACTTTGAATGTACTAAGTGCCAACTTAAATTGATTGATTGTGTCTTCACCCTAATTTATGAACACCGATACTACAAAGCTTTAGTAACCAAAAAAAAAAACATAAACCGTAGCGTCATGGATTTATTATCGGATCAGACAAAGCGTTACATTAAAGAAATCTTTATGTAACATGTTATGATCGTGAAACCTAATTTGGATATCCGAAAAAAAAAATGACTGAACAAGATTTTATCTTACCCCTTCGTCGGCGTGACTAGTGTATATCCATGCCAAATTACAGTAGCTTTCTACTACTAGAAGTCTCTGAGCTAAGCTACAGACAGAAGGGCTGACATGGCAGTAATATGAGGGCTCCTTATTGACTAGGGATCCCTAAAAAGAGTGCGATTTTTTCACTTCATTTCTATCCGAAAGTAAAACACTTCAAACGCCGAAAAACATACAAACTGCACCATATATTTTATCAAAAGGGGTTAAAATCCTTTTATAGACACAACAGAAAGGTTGCAAGTGTCCTATATGAACAGAAAAAATATATAAAAACAGAGCAAGTAACTCGATCCGGTGTGGGGTGAGCAGCGGCCCTTAGTCACGCGTCAGCCATCGTTTGAACACGCCACTCGAACGTTCCCACGTTGCCAGTAGACAGACCAACTTACTGTAGAGTAGAGTACCGCTCAGCCAGTATAGACGTTCCCGAAATAACACTCGTCGTCCGCCGTATTTATTTTTAGAGAAAGATGTTTTTGTTTGCAAAAAGCATCTACCAATTTCCGCAGCTCATGATTTGTGAAAGATTTATTTATTTAGAGTATCCAGCAAAAAAGTAAGAGCTTCTCTTAAAATAAAGTGTTCGTGGATTCAATGAAATTCCTCCCAGCAATCTTCCACCTAACTAGGGTTTTCAGTTAAAAGAAAACGACGGAAAATATTTTAACAAGCAGACAATTATTCATTTGGTTCCTCCTCTTTAATTTGCTCTTTCTTTAATACGCCTGAGCTCGCCAGATAACTCCATTAGCTGGATTCCTAGTGGTTTTTCACCGTTTCTTGTCTGCACTCCGTAAGTTTTCTCATCAGGGAGAAAATTTTCATTTCCTTTAAGGTTATTCCATTCGTTCGTCTTGGTTTTACTGTTTGCCCTTTCATTATATTCTTGGTTTTTATCGCTGTTCTGTTTGCATCATTAATAAAGGCGGAATAACTTATGGCGTAACTTATTTAAGGCAGGAAGGCCATTACCGGCATTCTCTTCTTAAGTTTAGGCAATATTTTTCAAATTAAGAACGTAAATACGTTTATAGGTCATAATCGACATCGAACGATTTGAATTTCGTATTTGGAATCCCACACAGCCATATTTAGAAAGTTTTTATTGATTCAATATGCTAGCGGCGTAGGCATGGGCTAACTATATCCGGAAAGAGATTGGATATGTACTATATCATTCCAAGTAAAGATACATATCCGATTAACATATCCATATCCGCTTAATATATCCGGGAGTGAGGTGAGATGTCTGGTTGGGATATCTCGAACTTAGACTGATAAATCCGCGAAATGGTAAATTATAACTAATAATTGATTTCCCTTCATACTTGGCAGGCTTAGGACTGACTATCAAATTAAAATACTTGACAGGCGTATTTAAAAATCAATTATGTACAATGATATTTTAATTTTTTGGCTTTTTTTGTTTTTTTGGCTTTTTTGTTTTTTTGGCTTTTTTTGTTTTTTGGCTTTTTTGTTTTTTTTATATTTTCTTAGTATTTACATATGTATGTACAGCATTTATTTCATGTTGCTACCTATAAATAGCAGCTCAGCCAATTTTTTTGCTGATAATCTTGATCTTGATTCAGTCATAATGAGACCCGCCTTAGAAAATGTTCGTTCACATGGTACAGATGTAGCTACCACATGAAGTCGTTTTAAAATATATTTATATAAAATTGGATACACTTGTTTCCGCTCATACCACCAAGTTAAGGGATCTTCGTTGCGGCTTAATAATGGCTCCTGTAAATATTTGTCAATTTCTACTATTCCAGCGGCAATTGGATTAGAAGGAACAAGTGCGGCAACTTCTATGTCAAAATCCTGCCATATCGATGACGACGACGGCATAGTGGTGGATGTTGATGGTTGTGGTGCCTGGGGTGGTCCCTGTGTTATTGGATTACCCTCGCTATCAAGGCCGACCTTTTTTTTGAGAGCTGACAATGCTTTATCGTATTTTATAATGCTTACAAACCCTTTCTTTTTAAACCTTGGGTCCAATATGGTTGCTTCGGTATAAAGCATATTAGATTCGACATCATTTTTCTCATAAAACCTTTTATGTATTTGGTCTTTAAGGTTTTCAATTAAGTTACGTATTTGCAACTGCGTTGAATAACTATCGGAATTATATTTGTTCATATGTTGCCTGAGGAGTCGACAATACACAATTACCTTCGAAAGGCTGACGTATTTTTCTGCGGAAATTTCGGTAGTTACTTCGTAAAATATTTTCAAAATCGGTACCACCTCTTCCACGATCTGCCATTCCTCCGGTTTTAAATTTATGTTATGGTTTGTAAGCGCCAAGGTTGCTATCACAGCTTCTTTACAGATTATTATACGATTTAACATATCGAATGTGGAATTCCACCTGGTTACCACATCTTGTTTTAATTTAAGTGGGGGCAAATTCATTTGTTTTTGAATTTCTTGTAATTTTAAGAGAGCCTGAGAGCTGCGTTTAAAATATTCAACAATTTGCTTTACTTTTGTTAGAGTTGCCTGGATATTAGAAATCCCGGCCAAAACCACTAGATTTAGGGTATGCGCGAAACAACCGATGTGGCGCCAACCTCCGATCCGAATAGCTGCTGCAATGTTGGCAGCATTGTCGCTCACAATTGCTGTAACTTTACTACTTATTTGCCACTTGTCCATTTCGGCTTTTAAAAAAACAGCGAGATTTTCGCTAGTATGCCGCTCTCCATACTCAATACAGCATAATAAATTAGTGCACAGTTTGGCGTTTGCATTAATGTAATGTGCCGTTACAGCAATAAAACTTTCATTATTTATCGACGTCCAGGCGTCTGTCGTCAAGCATATAGCATATATTGTGCTTATTTGTTGCTGAACTTCGTTATATATTTTCGAATACAGTTGAGGAACAAGTACTTGGCTCAAAGTTTTCCTAGTTGGAGGTGAATACCTAGGGTTGAGCATGTTTATAAATTTTTTAAATTCTTCACACTCAACTAATCGAAAAGGATGGTACTCTTTTGCTACCATTTTAACAATTTGGTGGTCTAATTGCACTGCCATAGAAGGTGGGAGTGGTTTAGTACTATGTACAAAATCTGATATTTTCGCAAAGTTGCGTTTCCTACCAGCATTAGCGGTTGCAGACGTTGATGGTGCTGTTAGTGATGTAGATATTATCTCTGATGATCCAGGCTCTACTAACATTTGTGGCTCATCTGCTACAACAGTATTTTCTAAGGTAGTAACTTCACTCGGCATGACTTCTCGTACTACGGGGCTGATTGGAACAGTAGGGTGTTTTCTTTTCAAATGTCTGGTTAAGTTTCCAGTGTTTCCAGCAGAAATCGTGATATCCGCAGAACAGTAATTACACGTAGCTTTTTTACTATTATCATTATCTTGAGAAAAATGATTCCAAATTAAACTCGTTTTTCTCCTCATCGCCATCGTTGAAAAATAATAAGTAATAAAGTTTTTAACTAAGTATTAGATTATTTACAAAATAGTCTTACAATTTACAAAATTTTGCACTTTAAATAAAAAAATAAAGGTTATTTATATAGAATGTTGATGTTCTATTCACATCCCACAGCACACACAAATAACGAGTCCTAATACCTACTATTAATTAACACAGTAACACACAGTACTGACTGAGAAAATTCTATGAACAAAATCTCATAAGATCGAGTAAACAAACCATAAATTGCTCAAAAACTTGCTTAAAATTGTATTTCATATAAAATATAAACAATAACAGAGAAACGCTTTGATTTTAAGCGGGAATAGTTTACTCAATATGGTCGCAATAGCTGCTCTATCGCTTTAAAGCAAAACCAAACTCCAATCTTAAAAGGGTGCGTCTATTAAGTTTATTCTCTTACAGCGCTTTAGCGCTTAAATAACATGGGTCGTACATCGCTGTGTTCGGATACACTCGTGTCGTTTCGGAAAATTGCTTTGCGCGCCGGAGCCGTGCGCTGCGCTCCCCTGTCTCACTCACTCATCGTGTGACGAGTGGCCGTTCGGAGCAAGTCGGAGCCAGTCGGAGCGCTCGGAGCTACTTGGATATAGGATATGTTAATTTTTTTGACAGGGAAGGAGTGAATATATATCCGCGTATGGATATATATCCAAAGATATAGACGTGTCCGGAGTTACCCATGTCTATAGCGGCGGTGTTATCGCTATTCTCACAAAGTATTTTAATAAAAGTCCCAAATATTCAATTGGGGATATCAAACCAGCGTAAAACGATTTGGAATTGAAGTCATTTTCATGTAGATAGGTACCAATTGAATCAGGTTCACAAAACGAGTACGTACTTTTATCTTTACGTACTTACTTTAATATTTCACATTGGAAGCCTTTTAGGGTTGACTATGGAATCATATAAAACGGTTCTATTCAAACATTGAAAACAATACAAACTTTAGTTCTTCCTTTATCAAAACAACATAAACAAGCCGACGCGTCGAACCACCTGACGTTAAGTGGTGACCGCTGCTTTTAGATAATCTGAAATATTAGAGACCTTCCAAATGCGTTACCATCCCAGAGACAAAGTTGAAATGTCTCTTGTGCCTGTAATTACACCGGCACCCAAACCGTTTAAACCGGAACACAGCAACACTGCTTTGCGGCAGAAACAGGTGCACTGGTAGTACTTCCCGGATGAGCTCCTTCACAAAGAGCTATTACTACAAAACTTATTTACTTAGCCGTCCGCTGCAATAACAAACCAATAACAGAACTTATTCTTTATGTTGTACTAGCTTCTGACCGTGACTTCGTCCGCGTTAAATTTGATATATTATCCTACGGAAACTGTCCATTTTGCCCGGATAAAAAGTAGCCTATGCGTTACTCCGGACAATAATCAATCTTAGCGCCAAATGTTGTCCAGATCTGTTCAGCCGTTTAACCTTCAGAGAGAAACATCCATCCATCCATCCTCACAAACTTTCGCATTTTTTATATTAGTAGGATATGGTTAAATTAATTGGCAGAATAGTATCAAACTAGCTTACTTAAACATCACGAAGTGTGAAGGGTTCAAAAACCAGTTTTCAATTATTGAACTGGTCTGTTTTGACAGACATTTCATTAGCCTGTTTCCATTCGTGTTGGTTTCCGGGCTACTACAGTTGCTTGTGTGGTGTATGAAGTTATGACATCTGTCCACATACAGCTACCCAACGGATTGAAGCTTTTGAAAACCAAATATTATTGATTTTATGTAAGAGAGAGGTAAAGTGAATGGACGTTTCAAGTTTGGACTATTTTAATTATTTTGTATTTGTGTACATTTCAATTTATTTACTGTCGTACAATAATTTGCACCGGTCATGTTATCTCTGCACCACCTTTGGTTGACTGGTAGAGAATGCCTAAGGCATTAAGTCCGCCTTTGTACTTCTTTTTGTGCATAAAGTTAAAGCATAAATAAATAAATAAATAATTGGATTGTAAAATGTGTTTTTATTGATTGACTTAGTGCAGTACATACATCGAAGATTTGTTTGTAAAATAATGGTATTATTTAGATCTTGAGTTTATTACTTTCCAAGGATTTAAAAGTTTAGAAGATATGACACGCGGTACATAACGCTCTATAATAAGAAAAATAAAGTCAAAATTTTAAAATATTATATTGGTACACCTCTGCCTAACCTTGCGGGGAATACAGGCGTTATGGTATGTTATGTTCTTAAGTCAAGTATACTATAAAACAGATATAAGACACTCCGTAAAGTTAAGTTTTATATCAGTAAAAGATTCTTTTTAATCGAACCGAAGCTTCCAGAGATTACCTTTTACAAACATTGAAAAAAAAGTACTTTACCTACTATATAATATTAGAAAACGTATAATATTAGCTACCGTGTACCGTAATAAAAATCTAAAAGGTATAAAACAAACATGAATACAGAAAATATCAACATCTAATGCGGTCTCTAGGGAATTATCTGATAACTAGCTTTGCAGTGAGCGCAATCGGAAAAATAAATGAATGCACGATTCTCATAAACAGAACATCGCTAACGATAGTGCTGCTTTGAAAGAAATTTTAATTTAGATTCGAAAAATATTTTTCAGTCTATTTTTGCATCAACTAATGTATTTTAGAAATGGTAGGTAGGTATCCCATTTTTTGTTGCATTTGGTTCCGTGATATCTAGATTGTTTGTACTTGGTTCCGTATCCAAAGGGTGCCAAACTGAACCCAAGCTTAGACTCCATTCGTTTGTCTGTTTCTCTTTTGAAACGTAATAGGTAGACACTTGAAATTTCCACAAAGTATGAATTACTATGATCATCATCATCAACATCTTACTGCCCTTATCCCATGTTACTTGTGGTCGACGCAACACACCGACCACAAGTCTTCCATGCCGTCCTGTCAACCGTCATGCTAACACTGACTTCCCTCTCTTATCATTCTTCCCACAATCCATTCATCTTTTCTTAAATCTTTTCACGAATTACTATGACCGTATAACAATATATAACAATACGAGTATGTACAATAACAATAAATAATAAAACAAATAAAGATTCAAATTGAAGGGATATAAAAACGTCTTTTTTATGTAAGTAGTTTCATATTGAGTAGCGGAAGGGATCCCATTGTGTAAACCTAATTCTAACTTGCACTTGGCCGGTAAGGGAGATTGAGTGATCTAGTTTTTTCGCTATAACTGTTTTAGTTCAGGTTCTACAATTTTTTTATTTTACCACCACGTTTCTACAATTTTTTAGAAAAACATACCTTTTTTTCTATTGGATGAACTTTAAAAAAGATCAGTCACACCACACGCACATGTTTTTATGTAAGGTTTTAAAGAGACAATTCAACTTTTCTAGGTGACTAAACAGTCTGATCTGGGAATGCTCTTAGACATCCCCAGACATAATGAGCTGGCCAAGCTCTTGTAAGAAAAGTAGGAGCACTCATACAAATAATGAGCATTGGACAAAGGTCTTACACAATGGGCCAGTTACCGAAGTTAATTGGTACAATTATGGGTTCTTACAATTCACCCAGCACTTCAAGTTTCCGTCGCCAATACTTAAGAGTCAGAGCTAAGTAGCTGTGGTCTCTGGTAGCTGTGCAATATCTTTACATTATGATATTTAACTAGCTTATGCCCGCAACTTTTTTTGTGTGAAATTTCAACGTTTTTATAAAAGAAATTGGTCTTGGATTCTGGCCGCGGGAATAATTTTAATCTGGACTAAACAAGTACGCAGGAGATATTATAGTGCTCAAGTGTGTGCGCAAACACACTCCCTCTTTCCTAACTCTCATAGACCGATGGGACGGCAATCCGACACAACCGGAGAGAGATCAGGCGCAGGACAAACGGCTTACGTGCTTTCCGAGGCACGGGGGTGTCACACCACCAACTTCCAAACTTCGGGCTATTACTAAGAAATTTACTCTTTATAACATCAGTTATTTGCCAGTGAAACATTGCATGAAATGTTCAGACATCTATACAAATAAATGAAATCGTTTATTTATGATTGAATTGAAAATACAATTTCAACGGAACAGCTTTTTTTTATAAAATAAATACGAATGTTAAAAAGGAAAAACATAAAAAAAATGTTTATTTTTTGGTCTATCAAAAATATAATTTCGACGGAACGGCGTTTCACAAAGTAAATATGAATGTTTACAAGGTGGCCCACATGGTAAAAATCATTTTTTTGTTCACTCATCTGTTTGTTCGGCTAATCTCCAAAAGGGCTTTACCGATTTTGACGAGACTTTACTGGCATATGGCAGATGTTATAAGAAGTAACAGGCTTACTTAAAACATTGCAAAAAACCGACATTCACGCAGACGAAGACGCAAGGACAAGCTTGTATTTAAAAATCCAAATCCAAATTGGGATTTTTAAGTTTTGGGAAGTTTTTGGAATCAATTATTGATTCTCAGCAAAAATATAAAACGGCTGAAATAATAGACAGCGATATATTTTATGCGCCACAGAGCAGCAACTGTTGGAATACATTAGCAGTGCTACCACTGATATAGGTTGCGCGGAAGCGTTCCGCGATGCAAAAGAGAATACATTTTTATATTTTACACTTACGCCGGCGCCGCTTACTGACGCACTGCTTGTTTTGTTATATCGCTTTATTATACTGTGACCTGTTAGATGTTTAGATAGAATGTGTGGGGAAGTGTTTTCGTTAACTTGCAAGTGATTTATGGATAGTTTTATTCAGAAAAAGTGTTATTATTTATTCTGTAGTAGATATGTTTGTAGAGCTCTTTGCGAAGGAGCTCGTCTGGGGAAGTACTACCCACCATAACTATTTCTGCCGCAAAGCAGTTTTGCTGTGCGCTGGTTTGAAGGGTATGGATGCCGGTGTAATTACAGGCACATGAGACTTTAAACTTTGTCTCTAGGATGGCATTCGCAAGACCTCTGGTAGATAGTGCATAGATAGACAACTTAACATTAGGTTTGCCGTCGGCTTGTTTGGCATATAATACCTAATATGAAAAAAGTGCGAAAGAAAATGACATTTATTTTTCACCGACTTCGCTCTTTGTGTATATCCTGTGTGTATCTTTTCTTCTGTATTGTTTACACACAATACATATGCAACTTTACAGCAGACTGCACGTATTTCTATGTTATGCAAAACATAGATTTATGATCCCACCCATAAAAAAACCAGGAAAACAGGCAAACAAAAATTGTTTAAACCAAATGTTTGGTATGCTAACAAAAGTCCAGGAACTATTTTTCCGGTTTACAGAAACTGCCAGCATTATAGAGGAAGGTTTTATTACAACCCCGGGACACCTTTAAAAGCCGGATCATGTATCCTGATCACCCCATCCCCTAAAGCCAACACACTAAAAGTGACGGTAATTGGAAAATATCGATGGCCTATTGACAAAGGCTTGCCTTCATCCCTTTATCCGTTTAACTGATCATTAGAGGGCTGTGTAGCTACGTCACAGGTCAATGACCCCGTGACGGCGTCACGTCGGTTGCTGAACATATTGACACACGTCCCTTTAAAACAAACACATTAGGAATGTCGCTAGGCTATTGTGTCCTTTATCTGGACATTCTGGGAGCATTTCGCTCGGAATTCGACAAATGTCAATCTTTGTTAGACTGATGTTATCCGCAATTTCGGTTGGACTTTAACAACTATTTGTTTCGTGTTGGCCCATCGTGCATCGGTTAAAGCATCCGCCTCTCGTGGCTGAGGTTACGAGTTCGGTAGGTACCAATGTGACTTTTCAATTCAAATGTGCTTTCTAAGTTTATCTAGGACATCGGTGAAGGAAACCATAGTGAAGTAATATAAGTCCGAAATCGCCGATCCGCCTTGAGCAAGCTTTGTGATTAATGGTAGTTCCTTCTCTGTACAAGAAGTGGCCTTAGCCTTGCTGTGGGACAATAATGCGCGCGTATTATTTTGGTAATAATTTGACAACTAAGTATATGTATCATGATTGGAAATTGATCTTGGAGACACTATCAATTAAGATATAATTAGGTATCTCTCAGACTTGACCTTTCAATATATTATGAAAAGAGTAAACCCATTAAAGGCGTCAACTATCTGCTATACCCGGGGTGTCTCAAGTAGCTGTCGAGACCCACGTTTTAATTAAGTTGAACGCGAAAAATATCAGAGATAAGAGGTTCATGGCACATGAATCCCTAAGTGAGTTTGTAGTAAAACAGCGATGTCAGCTTTAAAAGTGCAATCAAATTATTGGCGGAATAATTTATTTTATACTTAGGAAGCTCTCGCGTCGGTCGTTACTCACCTTTTACGAGGTAAAAGTCGTTTTTAAGAGAGTTAAGGCCCGCACGCAATCTCAGCGTGTAAAAATGTTCCTGCTAGAATTATTTATGTGGTGGAAAGACGAGGATTCATATCAGTTCTTCTGTAATTTCAGAAACGGTTTTTACAAAGTTTATCGGAGCATAATTCTCAGAGCTACAGTTAAAATAACCGCAACGTTATATAACGTTGCAGTGAGCCGTTTTATTGTGATAAGTTACTTGTAGGGACAGTCTCACGGAAAATATAGTCCAGAGTATTTTTCATTTTCGCACAATACGGTGTGTATTTTCTCCGTTGCCCATAGTAATTAATGGCTTTAATGGGTGCAAAATGTAAATTCAGCCAACCAAAAACCTATATTTCATGCCAGTATAAAAATAAACGAATAAACTGAAACCAATCTCCATGAAAAGGATAGAATCACTAAAATTTTATCGAAAAATGAAATGAAAATACTAGCTTTAGCTTAAACTCTGCTGGGAGAGTTAATTTGCATCTAGTAACACTTCTAGCATCAGAATTCAATATTTTTTTGCTCAAGTACTCATCAGATTTAGATGAAGATAGTTAGGTGGTGGTGTTGTAGTAGTAGAGCTCTTTGTGAAGGAGCTCGTCCGTGGAAGTACTACCGCCGTACCTATTTCTGACGCTAAGCAGTGTTAGCGTGTTCCGGTATGAAGGATATGGGTACCGGTGTAATTACAAGCACATGAGACGTTTTAACTTTGTCTCTGGGATGGCAATGCATTTGCAAGGTCTCTGATATTGCAGATATAAGCAGCGGTGACCACTTAACATCAGTTGGACCGCCGCGCCGGCTTGTTTGCCATCCAATAATATTTATAAAATGGCCATTTCCTAACATCAAAAGTAAACCGATCATCTTCAAGTGGGGTTACAACTTAAGGTTAATTTCGGACACGAAACTCCGCGAACTGTAAACTTCACGAGTTATTTACATTGTTGACTAAATATTGAAGTAAACAAAACAAAAGTTCTGTGACTGTAAATGGTTTTAACAAACTAAATCCCAGTTTAAAGGGGTAGATTTAAATTTTGATTTTATTCCATTCTCTGAAAGTTTTGGCAGCCAAATATTTTGTCTGAGTTACTTTTCTATTTGTTTTATCCTTCAGTAATTTAACATAGAACACGATTCGTTTAAAACGGATTGGCCGACCTTTTGTTACCTTAATTGTTTCTAATTTAATATTGTTTTGAGAACATAACTCGAAGCTCGTAAATAATTATTTGTTTAACAATTTATTATAATTTTGTTATTTGTTCGTATGTATTCATTGTTTGGGGTTCAAGTTTGTGATGATGTAGTCTCGTTTGAGTATTTGTTTTCTGGTGTACTTACCTATTTCATCCATGATTATGTAGGTTGTTGATATGGATGTCGCTAAATAATATATTTTAAAATTAAGCAGGTGTCAGTCTGTTTGCGAAGGGTTATCTTGAGTCAACAAGCTAAAGGAATATAATATATGAGTAACTAAATAAACTAACGATGAAGTGATATCGTGTTTCATATAAGTAGCGTTAGATCCCTCCACCAACTCAATCGCTACAGTACCTACTAGGTCTGCAGCGTTAACCGATATAGGTACTATTTGTGCTATTTCTGATGTAAGCTCACTCAATGCTCTCTATACCTATAATCCCAACGTACATCCTTGCAATACCACACATTCTCAGAACTGAGATAAGGAAAATCAAAAGCATATACTCGCTTCCACAATATTCAGCGAAAATTATTCTAAACAAATTTGTATTTACACACTTACACGCTTCATGGTTTATAAATAAATTATTATCAGCATCAACAAAGGATTAACAGAACTGTTTTGATAATCCTTTTGTTGGTTATTGTACCGACTGCCATATGGTAGATACAGTTCCACACAAAAGCACACGATGCGCTATTCGGCCTTTATACGCCATGATTTGGACAGGTTTCCTGTTAAAACCATTGACAGAGCTAGCCAGAAATTGGAATACTAGTGTTTCTGTCTCAATATGTATGTAGCCTTTGCCTCTGACGGCTGGCACAAAACGTACATTTCTGTGTTGAAAGTCACAAAGCATTGTAGTATATCATTTCAACGACGAACAACCTGAATGTTCAAAATTCCTACCAAACAAATGATAAGAAAAGAAAATTGAAACAAGAACTTATACCTTTTACAAAGTGCCGCCTTCGACGACCAATTATGTTTGAGGAATGATCGTTTAAAAACCTAATATTAATTCTGAGCACGAGGACCTCGGGTACACTGAGGCGTGAAATTCAATAAGTGTTGTGTAACAAACGACTGGGAGACGTGGCGCGGACGCAACGACGGCGAGGCGACGACGTGGCAACGAAGCGACGGAGCGTCGCGCGACGTGGCAACAGCGACGGAGCGTCGCGCGACATTTCAACGTAGCGACTTGTTGAATTTCACCCACGAAGGATAGTTGGAACTTAACTAATGAAATGTCGGCGGTATTAGCAGCGAATGGGTATTAAATTGGTGGGCTATAAGGGTAAATCCTTCAGGGCGGAATGAGGTATTAATAGCGCCGCTTCGGTTAAAGGTTTCAGATAGAAAACCGATATTGAGAGGTCGAGTGAAAATTTTGTGGCTGTACTAAATACTTTGGGTTGGCTGTGTCCTTGTTAAGATGTTTACATTATTGTTATCTATTCAAATGAATCCATCATAAATAATAATTATTCTTCTAAGTTTGATTAATACCGAAAATAAAGATACCGTTTTTGAGAAACAATTTTAGAATATAAAGATTTTTTTCGAAATACCAAAGTCAATGCCCGACGTCTGTACACTTAGATCTTTTAAACTACGCAACGAACTTTTACGCGATTTTCATCAATAGATAAATTGTTTCAAGAGGGACTACACATATATACACACAAATAAATAAATAAATAAATATAGAACATCACGCTACGACTAACGGGACCAGAGCCATAACCAAAGATCACTAAACGCTTATGAAAACATTTCGAGATATACTACAACACTTCATAGTTACCGTAACCGTCCAATACACTCAGTTTAAGGTGTTTGTTCGAATTAATCTCAGAACCGAAACTGGGTCGCACAATATGCGGCTAGAAGCCAAACATGGCACCAAACCCACCTGAATTGTAGCCTATGCCACGTGTTTCCGCCTAAGGCTTCTCACAAACGACTGTTGCTAACTAATGACATTCAATTTAGTTGTTACACCAACAATTAATCGTTTGTAACTGGAATTATTACTACAATTGTCATGTTAGTTGTCAGGAATGATTAATTGTTGATGAAGGATACAGGGTGATTTGGGAATTGTTTTGTTTTGTATTAAATATTGTAATATTACCTTTATTGACGTGCAATTGATAGGTTCTTTGTGTTTTTATTGGTAATTAAAAATAGTTTTTCAATAGTATTTATGTGAGTGGCGATTCAGAGAAATCTTTGTGATGACATTTTTTTTACATACGAGGATCCGAGAATCCTTTCTCTTATGTGGACTGTGGATTCGCAAATGAGCACGGGTAAGAACAGCAATGATTTTTTTAACTCATATGTACTTTCTAACTTTAACTTGGACATCACTGACTTCGGTGAAGGAAAACACAGTAAGGATAACTGAACCTAACGTTAATATATCTTAAATTGCCAATCCGTATTAAGGAAGCTTGGCGATCAATGCTCGTGACTTCTCATCTCATCATCAATAATAGGCTGGTTTATTATTAAAGCAAAATTGCAATGTGTTTTAACTAAAAACTGCTGCGGAAAATCTATTTTAAGTGTAGTCTACCTATCTTTTATTTATATCTACCTATTTTAGTCTTTATACATTTGTTTGTGTTAAAATTACAAAATGAAATGTGATTCTAACGTTAGCTGTTTTGCCTCATTTGCTCGACATGAGCTACAGCTGCTGCAAAATGTTGGAGCTCTACAAAATTAATTCTAGCAAAAAGTTGGACTAATTAGCTCTATTTAGCTACAACAACTATAGGTACCTACAAACCAACATTGAAAATGTTATAAAGTTTCTATATAAATCGACTATTAAACAACTTTTTTTTTTATAATTTTTAATTAATCATACTTACCGTGCGTATTATGAAGCTCCGATAAAAAGCTCAGATTTTCAATTAATAGAGATACTCCTTGTAGTTTAATTGTTTCCAAAACTACAATATTTTGATGTGGAATCAGTATTTTTGATTAGGAAAGCGAAATAAAATTTTCCGTATATAAGGTCGTCACTTGAAAACGGCTAGACCGATTTACCAGATTTTTACTTTTTTGTATTCGTAATTGACAAATCGGAAATAAAGAATTTCATACATACATTCCATATCTATGTATGAAATTCTCTATTCAAATTTTGTTTATTATACTCGTATAAATTGCACCAGTATGAATTCAGGGCGGGTCGTTAGTTTAAAATAAAATCTAGTAATGTACACCTGCAAACAGGTAGATAGGGTACATAAAATGTATAATAGTGGCAAACTCCGTTTATTACCCAGCTTATTTAGTCGGTGTTAATTAAGACCTACGATATGCAGTGTTGCCATGCTTTCAGGAAACTGGACCGTCTAAACTAAATAATAGCTTTTGTTCTAAATAAACGCTAAGATAAAGGCGGCAAGAAACCGTAATGTGTGGGGCAATTAAGAGATACGTTGTTTGTGATTACTGCAAAGTGCTTTGAGACTAAATAAAGGGCAACATTCGAACAACTATTCGAAGGTTCTTGGTCGATGTAAGGGCTAAAAAGACTCGAATTGTTGTGTTGATTTTTCGAAGAGAAATTCAAGATTTAGGCTGTTTTTTTAGAAGCTTTGTTGGTTTTCGTATCCAAAGGTTCATGCCAAACGAGACCTTATTGCAAATACTGTTTGTTCGTCTGTCCATCTGTATGTCACACACAGGGCTGTATTTTTTACAAAAATAAAACAAAATTACGAAGAGGAAGTAAAAACAGTTCCAATAAAAGAGACGAGTTTTATCTGACACACTTGGCCGGCTTTTTTATCTTCTCTTTTCATATTCTATTAAAATTATGTACCTATCTATATGCCTAAGTAAATAAGTAAAATACTTTAGATATTTTATTAATACAATCCATTTTTTATTTGATTTTTTCCATCCAGTGTTTAGGTAATTATTTTAAAAGGTCAAGCAACCTTATTTTCCAATTATCCAAATATTGAAGCATCGGGTCTTCTTATTGTTATTTCTATTACTTTCTAAGAGTACATTAACCTTTCCAAGTTGCCTTGAAAGTGCTCGCTTTATTTTTTCCTACTAAAATCTTGCAAAAGTCTTTCCTTCGTGCGAATTAACCAAAACTTATTCCTGTGTACAAGGCTACAAGTTCCTCCTTGCCTCAAGTGGTGGGTTGGTTGAGTGGCGCTGCGTGCCCTATCTACCCGACCCTGATGGCGCCGACCGGCCTATCGCGCGCAAATATCTGCTTTAAGGATCATTTATATTCCTTTTACATCCCTATTATTAGTCGTATATTGAAGTTGGCTTGTTATTTAAAGTGAAGGTAATGAGGAAGGATGTACAAGTGTGGCGCGTTGGGGGGGTGAATAAGGAATGGCGCTTAATGTGATTGAATAGCAATGTGTTGACGCGGAAGAGATGCATTCAAAGTGTATTTCTATTGAGTTTTATCAAAAAAGAGTGGGGAAAACATACCTATTTATTTTATTCTAGAAGAAATTCACGCCACGCTACGCTAGAGTTCCTGGGTTCGATTCCCAGTTCGAGCAAAAAGGTGTTATTTGGGTTTTTCTATGAAATTCTCAGTAGCAGCTCGGAGTTTGGATTTGTGCCCGGTTAATGGCAATAGGTTCGCTCTCTATTACATGGGACCTAAATATACCGGCGAACTGTGGGTGTACATCGGTACACCTCTGCCTAACCCTTCGGCGAATACAGGCGTGACGGTTAAATTCACATAACATCGGCAAAAAAGTAAGTAGGTAGATCTAGATAGTTATATGACAGTCGTATTTTCGGAACGTGTACCTACCTATATAGCAAATAGACGGAGCCTATGCACACATAAAGGTATATTTATTTAGTTAAGCATGAGTAAATAAAGTCATAAAATTTTAGAGTAGCAACATGTTTTGCTACATTTTTTTATTAACATGTGGTTTTTGACGTGTGGTGGTTTAAAATCTAATGAATTTATTTGAAAATTTGCTAAACATTTTTCCATTTTGGACTATAAAATTAACGTAAAAGTGGTTAAAAAATAACTACAACGCTAAATTCCACACAGTTTTATTATAAAATTGGGCACAACATAAACAACGGTTTTTGAAAATTCGTTTATTTGTTCAAGCATTAGGATAAAAAAGCGTAAATTAAGTTAAACCCTTTACTAACAAAACCGGAAGATTACCCTTATATTTCAAAATTAGCCTACTTACATTGTTGTACAAAAATGTTAGGGCAATTTAAAGATGTAATTGTTTCAGGTAAACTCTAAGCAAAGGGATGTCCAAAATGTATATAATTTAAATTGCGGAGGACGTGTTTTAAATATTACGTTTGCCTATATAATACATTAATACTATAATATATAATTATACTGACCTATTATTATCCCATCGCAGGGCAAAGGCCTCTTCTCATACAGAGAAAGTATGAGCGTTGATCACTACCCTTGCTCACGGCGGATTGGCTATTTTAGACTTATATTATTACAAGTCTATGTTCACGATACTTTTCTTCATCGACGTCAGTAATGTCAAAGATAAAGTTAGAACTTACATATGTAATAGAAAAAGTCATATTGGTATTTTTCTTGCGCTTGGTCGGGAATGCACAGCCTCATGCGACATACAGTAATAGGTAACAGTATTATATACTTACCGTACTTATCAATAAAATATATACCATCACGCCTGTATTCCCCGAAGTGTTAGGCAGAGGTATAACCAATGTGGTGTACATTGGTATACCCCTGCCTAACCGTTCGATTTTATGATTAGATCCCATGTAATAGGGGTCTTGCCTATTGCCACCGCGCACAAATCCTAATTCCGAGCTGCTACTAAAATTTTCATAGAAAGACCCAATAGCACTTTGAATTAAATGAAATAATGTCTGATAATCTCTTCCATAAAATTTTAACACCACAGCAGAGCAACATCAGCTACCCAACCCCATCCCACCAAACTTCCTAAACTAAGCCTCATCATAAAGAAGCCGATTAAAGAGTAAAAGCCGGTATTAGGAGACACTGCAATCAATCAGTCTGTGTCGTAGCTAGTAATATTTCCCAGTATGGCTGCCGTCGATCACGCTCCATCGAGAATACGTCGGGACTCGACAATGACGCCGATCCGTAATTAAAAATGGCGAGGATTTTTAGGGTCCCGTAACCAAAGGACAAAACGGGATCCTAAGACTTCGCTGTGCGTCCGTCCGTCTGTCACCAAGCTGTTTCTCATGAACCGTGGAGCGTGATAGGTAGACAGTTGAAATTTTCACAGATGATGCATTTCTGTTGCCGCTATTACAAGGAGTACCTACTCAAAAATAGAATAAAAAAAAATTAAGGGGGCTCTCATACAATAAACGTGATTTTTTTGCTCGTTTTTGCTAGATATTTATAACGGTAACTGGTAGACGCTTGAAATATTTACAGAATATTTTAATCACTTTAAAAACAAATAATTTAATTTAAAAATACTTAAGTACAACAGTCAATTTTTTTTGCCTTTTAATAGATAATGGTAGGTACGGAGCCCTACGTGCGCGAGTCCGACTCGCACCTGGCCGATTTTTATCAAAGAGCCGACCTCAACGTGGCTCAACGCGGATCGTTAAAACTTTGTTTTGCCTAATGATAACAAAAAAAATCGAGTAATTTTATACGCGTAATCAATTCCGGGTAAAATGGGTGGTTAGACTGTTTTTATTACGCTACGGTGTTATTATTAGGAATAATTTTTGGCTAAGAGGCTTTAGCGACAGACTTTACGTTGATGGTTCCCGAATTGTTTTTCTATATATTTAAGTTATGCTTAAAGTTATTTGTCTTAAGTACAAGTCGTTAAGGCGCCTGCCTCTCATGCATCAGGTTGCGGTTTTGATTTCAGGCAAGTACTAATGTGACTTTTTCAATTAATATGTACTTCCTAAGTTTATCATGGACATCTATGAAGGAAAACATCGTGTGAAAGCCTGGGACTTACAATGAATATTAGTCTGAAATCGCCAATCCGCCTTGAGCAAGCATTGTGATAAATGCTCGTGGCTTTTCTGTATGAGAAGAGGCCTTTGCCCTGCAGTGGGACAATAATAGGCTGGTATTATTATTATTATACCTACCTTTTCTACTAGACTAAATATTTGACTCGAAATTCACCTTAAATACATAATCTTGTTTCATATTTTTGGTTCGGGTTCAGTAGATACCTATAATAATACCGAATGTAAAAATAATGTCCTATTTATTCATCTGAAATGCATGTATTGTCAATAACAAGTTCACATTGCTCTATTTTTATGTTCGTAATAACTTTGGTATGCAAAATTATTACAACTATGAATAACTAGAGCAGATAGCAGTTTTATATGATACTATTGATATTAATGAAAAAACGATGACATATCTACATTTATAAACTGATGTAAAAATATAATAGAAAAAATCTATGATAACTTCTAAAGCAAAAAATAATTATAACTACTAAAAAACCTCTCAAATGGATTTTGATGGCATTCTGTAATTTTAAAGACTATATAAAACCTTTTTATTTGGTATAGGTATATGAATCATCCTTGGTGACGCTTGGAACACTTAGGCACAGTGGGAATTGAAGACTGCATTATATCCTTTCGTTTGGTATATAATTCCCATATATTCTGGCCTAACGTTATTTTTTTAAACCAAAAACACAAAAAAACAAAAATGACTAAAATATAACACGCACAACAACTTAATTAAATATTCACAAAAGTGAATAAATAACCGAAAAAACGGGTGTGCCTTAAAGTTTAAACAAGTGATGAGCGCACGTACTAGCCGAGTGTAATCGTGGGCATAACACGTACATGTGTACGTACATAAAAAACGTTTGCACGTAAAAAGAACTCCATTATTCCGCCCAAAATTAGATACGTGTCGGTTGAGGTTCGCATTTATTAAAAAAAAGTACGCATTTTTCGCGTAAAATAAATAATTCCGAATAAACGGGGTAAAAATGTACATGTCTGAAATATTTATATAAATATTAAAACAGCTACAGCAATTTTTAGGTATACGGTGTGTTGTTTTGTTTGATCTTTTTAACAGACTTCAATAAAAAGAAAGAAGGTTCTCAATTCAATTGTGCATTATTCATACGCCAGTACATTATATAGCACTAAGAAGTTTTACCTGTAGAAGTGTTCTTTATGCGGCTGAAATACTAATCACAAACTTAGATACATGTAAATAAAACAGAATATTCAATTTTCCGAAATCTACTTTGTTACCTGAAACACGCGTTCTACTAGCCATACATCATCATCTACTTAGCCTTGTCCCAACTATGTTGGGTTCGGCTTCCAGTCTAACCAGATGCAGCTAAATACCAGTGTTTTACATGAAACGACTGCTATCTAAACTCCACAGCCCAGTTACTGGGCGATACGTCTTGGTTAGACTGGTTATCAGACTTCTTGGCTTCTGACTATCCGTAACGTCTGTCAAAGATCTATGAAGGACAGCCGGGACCAACAGCTTTACGCGCGGCTTTCTACTACTCTATTTAAATTAAAATGTATGTTTGTATGTTTGTCTGTATTCGTTTCTAAACCATTGATCTGGTTGAGATTAAACTTCTTCTGTTTTTCGTACGCCCGGGAAAGGTCCAAGCCAAAAAAACACCGGGAGTAAAATCGTGGCACGAGCTTGCTATAAGAAAATGTAATGAAATAAGATTTTATATTTTCAAATAACTACTTATTTAATAAGCGAGAGTAGAGTAATCTTCAAAATGAGACGTGAATATTAATATTACTAGCTGGAGCGTACTCTCTAATATTAGGTATAAATGAGATGCCTGTCTAGCAATCCGCTGGAACGACTGAACTGATTTCAATGGATTTTGTAATGACAAAAGAATATTATTATATTTTTTGCTTTTAAGAATACTTTTATAAAGTCAAAGTCAAAGAATTTATTTCAATTAGATCATTTACAGACACGTTTGAATTATCTAGGAGTCGATCAAAAAATGTCGAAAATATAGTAGGTATTTATATTTGCCATCGATATGCTAAGAAGAAAGGAAGCAGTTAGAGAGAAAATTGAAGGACATCATATCGTAGATAGAAGTATATCAAGTCCTTATCTTGTCCTTAGGAATGGAAACAAAAACTTGTAATTACAATTCTACTTTAGGAGCGATCGCAATCTAATCTCTGTCTTAATCTGTCAAAAATGCATCTGATTTAACGAAATTTCTTGACTTTGACTGTCGCTGAAATGAGATTGCTACTAGATTTTGTAGTAATTATAATTGGGCTCCAGGTAATGTACCAATATCTGGAACTATAAACACGAAAGTGATTGCAATAACAAAATGATTGCACAGTTACACAGCATTGTAACTAATTTGAATAGACAACTAAACTGGCAAAATAAACAGTAGCAGAATTACAATCATTCGATTCCACAACCACAGATAAATATTAACCATGCTCTCACTCTTTCCACCTCCATCTACTCTCTCTGTCACACACTCCCGTGCATCAGCTAACGAGCCATTAAATCCGCTATTCGAATCGCGTTGTTATTTCAAGATCACAATGGAAGCGTGGCAAGACTAATTAGTCCGGTACTATAAACATACATATAGTACAATCACGCCTGTATTCCTCCAGGGTTAGGCAGAGGTGTACCAGTGTACACCCACAGTTCACTGGTATGTTTTTAGGTCCCATGTAATAGGGGGCGAGCCTATTGCCATTAACCGGGCACAAATCCAAACTCCGAGCTGCTACTGAGAATTTCATAGGAAAACCCAATGAAACTTTTTGCTCGACCTGGGAATCGAACCCAAGACCTCTAGCGTAGCAGTCGCGCTTAGGATCACTGGGCCAACGAGGCAGTTGGTACTATTATAAACAATATGATCATTATTGGCTTACACGAACTATGAAATATAACCCTTTGTTAAACCGTACCTACGTTGATTAGCGAAGGTGTTGGGAGCTTGTAAATGTAAATGTACCTTTAGGGAATTTGATTGTTTTAGTTCTAGGTGTGAATAGGTTTTAAGGGAATTTTCCGAGGGATTTCATGTGATGTAGGTACTTTGTAGTAAATATAGGATTGTAAAGTAGCAGGGATATGAACTACCGTGAACGTTAATGGTTCAACAGTTTTCATCCTTGCCCACTTAGTAATAAGGTTGAGAAGTGATTGACCGCCAGTTTTCGCCTGAGTACAGTATAGGTATGTCACTGAGGAGAACTGGTGAAGAGACAGAGGGTGTTTTTATCTTAGTAGGTATTCTCTGCAACATATAAATATTATTTGTTGATGATTCTAGAATATCTAATTAAAATCTTTACCAATATTTTATTTAGTAGATGTAATTGTGTGTTTATATATATGTACCTATGGGTATTGATATGAAATATGAATGAGAATGAAGCCATGAACGAAGTAAAAACACAGGCCCAAAATGTTTGTAAGTTGGAACCCAATGTATATTACAGAATTATTTTTTAAATGGAAAGCTATGAACACTCCAATTCCTGAGATTAAAGTTAATCCATTTTATATTCAGTTTATACAAAACGATTTAAAGCAACAATGACCGGCTGCTTTCATCTGAAAAGTTTACGATTCTTTAACACGGCTTAATTCAGCTATAAAAAGCCTGACAGAATAAACTGAAAAATCCTTTTATTTACTTAAAGAAGTGTAAAAAAGTGGAGCTTTATTGCTTTGCTGATTTCACTTAAACTGTCCATATTACACTATTTTTATTGCACGAATGATATTTATTGCACACACACACACACACACGAATGTGCGTTATATTAGCATAAGTGATAAGTTAGTTCCTTATCAAAGACCGCGGAATTTTATTGCAAATAAAAGTGTAATTCCTCACAGAAGTCTATTTATATGTAAAGCACGACGCAATAAAATGTCGTTTGAACAGCAAAGTGAGACTTACTACGGGTCCCGTGGTCCCGTACATCAGGGATTTGCCAAATATTTTTGCAAAGCCCCTAAGAGCCCGGACAGCCATCCACCGCCAATGAATTAGCCAATAAAACCAAATTGAACCTAATAAATCTGCCATTATGTTTGTTTTTCTATTTGCTTTAAGTTTGGGGACGGGGTTTCTGTGTTTTTGAA
The DNA here is from genome assembly GCA_932526535.1 of Caradrina clavipalpis. NCBI lineage: Eukaryota > Metazoa > Arthropoda > Insecta > Lepidoptera > Noctuidae > Caradrina > Caradrina clavipalpis. The sequence continues at coordinate 8,859,109 of OW052103.1, forward strand.
AGTCAGAAACAGCACTGTAAGCGAGGAAAAGTGCTAATGTCGTGATATGCATTTTATGCCAGATGAATGACAAAATAGAAAAGAAGTTAGAAAAAGAATGTTAGGAAATCTATGCCATAAAATTATAAAACATAATAGGCATAATTATAATGACATAAAAAGCTAGAAATGTTATTAACAAAATGTTCCAGAGATAGGTATACAGTTATCTGTATTTAGTTTTGCTATAAAGGGGTACTCATATAAATTAGTTTTTATCATTATATTTTCTTAGTCTTGTTTACTTTTTAAGAATAGTCATGCTGCGTACCTACACATATTTAGGAATACAGTCGTGACCTGAACTTTAATACTCAGTTTTACCTATACAATATATTGTTTGTAAAATATTATGTATTGTACCTATTGCCCTCCTATTAATAATATTAAATGTGACAATTTGTGAGGATGGATAGTTGGATGGATGGATGGATGGATGGATGTTTATTACTCTTTCACGCTTAAATGTCTAACCGGATCTGGATGAAATTTGGCACCGAGATAGATTGTAGTGTAGAATAACACATAGAATAGTTTTTATCCAGGAAAAGTGTACGGTTCCCGTGGGTTACAATATTATAATATAGAAATACCCGGAACCCCAAAGGAAGTGAAACAAACAAGACCGATCGTTTACAAACGTTTCAACACGACTAAGATCTTGTTCGGAACAGTTATTTTAAAACAACACACAGGAGAGGGATCTAACTGATAATTTTAAGTAAAATAAACAAAGCATTCTGTACCACCAGCAGAGAGGAAATGTTTAGCCGGCGAGTCGTGATGGGAAGTTCCCGAAGTTGTTCCGTACAACTGATAGCGCTACTCTATCTACAGTCTACGTCCTGATTGTTTCAACTTCTCTGCTTTGTTTGTTTAAATTAATAATTTAAGTCACATGAGCTTTGCGAGGTCAGAAACAAGTTTGTAAGTTTGTTTATTTAAACTGTTAGTAAGGTTCCGCATCTCAGTTGAAAACAAAACATTCGTAGTTCCCTTGTTAAGTCTTCCCTCGCTCCTTTTCTTTTTGAACTTAGGAACTCTAATTTTTAACTTTATTCTCGTTCCATCCGATATTAAAATGGAGAGAGATTATTTTTTAAAGCGCCCTAAATTCCGGTTTAAATATCCGACGTCCAAATTAATTAAGCTTATCCCAGAAAAGACCCTTCACCAGAATTAATAAAATTTATTTCAGTTAAAAATTGTTCAATATGAAGTATAATTGATACAAAAATTGTCTGGCGAGTGGCCCACCTGTCTATAAATTTCCATCGTTACGTTGAAGTTAATTTATTGTGTTTATTTGGTTTGCATTTAATTAAGGCACGAACCGCAGCCAACGCCTGAATTTGAATGTCCATGCCGGCACTGACTATAGATCTTCTGTTGTGCAAAAATAAACCAACGTGCTCCAGTTCTGTCATCGTCTGTACATGTACATTCGGAGACAGAGACGTTTGACGGAGACGGGTGCAGGTGAAGTTACGACTTGGCATTACTTGGAACGATGCAGGAATTACAGATGCTTGTGTAAGATGGAATGGAGGTAGTCTCGATAAAAAAAAATATATATACAATAGTTTTGCACTAACTAAGCGAATCCATAATATTTTCTGTATTCAATGTTGTCTGTTTAAAGTCAGTCATTGGAACATTAAACTTGATCGCCATAATAATATACAAGTAAAAATAATTGAATCTTGAATACTTGCTTGCAGTTGAACGTAGGAACAATTGAGTCTAGTTTATAATAAGTTCTTATACTTATTCTAGTTATCTATCAAGCACTGTCACGCTTTTGAGGATCATTATTATCTCTTTGGGTGATATTATATTCGCTTAAGGATTTTCTTTTTGCACCCCTCCGTGCGCTCACATTAAACATTATACCAACATGCGTCTCTTACTTTCGTTTCGTACATATTTACGTTTCAGCAACATAGATAAGCACCAAATCTTTCTCTAGCAAAAACGCATTATTAACGAACAACACCTTCTCCCAAAAAAAACATGAGCACACAATAAAATGTGACACAAGACGAATACACACCAGAGATAGATCTGAGAGGCTGTTATCATACGGGCAGGCGTCAAAGCCACGCAATCTCCGAGCCTTCACGAACAACCCCGATATTCTTTCGAGGAACTACAGTTTTTACTCCATAGTTCCGTCGTATATCGATGAATGATAATACAGTCGTATTCTTTCTTTTGACATTGTTTTCTGTGTTACGTATCGTTCTTTTAACAAATGTAACGTTTATATCAACTTTATTTGGAACTCTTTGGTATTTTTGTCATGTTACATGTTTGTTTTATCTCGCTATGTTTATTGAGGATTGTATGATTGGCAATTGTTTTGTTTCAATATCTGCTTTGTTGTGGTTCGGTTTAATCATGTTTTTAGTTGAGTTATGTTGCTGGATTTTAATAATAATACAAGCTTATTATTGCTTTATTGCTTTGTCCTACTGTGGGGCAAAGGCCTTCGTTCAAAGAAGGCACGAGCAATAACCGCCACGCTTACTCAAGATGGTTTGCACGATTTTCGTTTCACGATCAAAATGATGTCCAAGATAAACTTTGAAAGAATCACCAATATACATCCAATAAAGATAACAGCAACATACATCTCTACATATGAAATAGAAAAAGTCACAATAGTACTTGTCCGGTATAGAACCTACCGCCTTATGCATCATGAATTCATGACTCCATTGCTGTACGGATGATGGATGCTGTTTATTTGGCATACCATTGGGTACTCTTAACAAAAAACCTATTTCGAATATTTTCAACTTTATTAGGCATTTAGTTAGTACCATATATCCGTTGTTAGAACCTAAGTGTCATCTTTACTTGACGGAAGTAAGATTAATATATACCTACGGACATTAAGAAAATACGAGCTTATAATATCTGTAACATACGGAAAATGGGACTGCTAACGACCTTAATAAAGCTATATATAATACTACAGCAATCCTTAATTACCACTCCATACGTATAACAAACCTTACTAATCTAAACATAAAGTATATATTTGTATGTTTGTAAAATAACATCATAGGTAAACAAATTCAAAGTAAATGATGTGAAGTGGAGTTAAATAACATTAATTAGTGTCACCAATGAGTTTGTTCTGAGTCTACTGACATGGAATAAAGACATACAGAATACTTACTTACAAAAAGTATGAATGTGGATTGGCTTAAGAAGAAAGAGACCAAAGTAAAGATGGATGGACTGTGAGAAAGTTGCACTGGCTAGTAAAAAACTAAATGGCAACATTATGGAGAAGAAAACACAGTAAAAACAAAAGACAGTATTTCGGCACACAACACTGACCTCACATAAAGTAGCTGTTATTTCATTCAACAAAAATTTTGTTCAATACACATGGTGTTGTAAAATTTTAAATAATGAATTATACCTACACTCAATGTTAAAAAAATTCCACCTCCCAAAAACGCAGAGCACACACGCGAAATAATAATAATGACAATAATCCTTTATTTCAGGAAAGTAAAGCCCATGAAACACAATACATAAATAAGGAAGTGTATTTACTTATTTCTGTTTACTACTACTGAATGGAGTATGGAGGGGTCCATACTCCATTCAATATACAATTTCAAAAATAACTTTACAACAATACAATTTCAAAGTTACCGCATAATAAGCTCCGTTACTTCACTATAAATATAAAATTATGTAAGTCTTCTCAACAATATAACACAATAACTGCCATTATTTTCCTAACGCTAAAAGTAAATGCAGAACAAATTGCACAAACATTTTTCTATTTAGTTTCACTCACAAGTCGCAACGAGTTTTTATGTTTATCATTATGGTGGGTCCACACAATACAGACTTTTGTATGTACAGATATCTGCACATACTATAAAGTCTGAGTAAAAATTTTTACTCAGAGGTCTTTACCAAATGTCTGTGCAAACTTTTCATCAGTTCAGACTTCGATTTTCGTAAATCTGTAGTTGTTTGGCCATTTTCATTCAGTATCGTTTCGAAACTTAGTGAGAACAGTGCTAATCGAAGATGAATAAAATTTTATATAAAAAAGACGGGAGTTAATTAATTAATAAATTAAGTAATTCAATAATCATGAGTTTTGCTCCGACAATAGTACAGACATGTACGCAGATTTCCGACTTTTCTGGTACACCGACATTTGTCTGTGGTGATTTGTTGTACAGACAAAATTCAATAGAAGTCTGTGTTAAGTCTGTATCGTGTGGACCCACCATTACTCGCGCAATGAAAGAGTTTTTGTCTTATCCTGCGTTATCTTTACCCTCTGTGCTAATTTACTCTGTGTTCCTAATTACGTACAATTATTCTCATCGAGCGGCGGTCTCATGCTCCAAGTTAAATTGTACGTTGTATTTATAATGCCGTGCCCTATACAATATTCAAGGGCCAAAACTTTTCTTATAAACGTAACCCTGGCATGTATAAAAGTAGCTACATGATATGCTAAAGTTTGTTTTTTTGGGTGTTTACGTGTACCTATTAAGGTTGAATATTAAAATGTGGTGGGTGTTATGAGCATGAAAAAGATATGATGTAGACCTCAGTTTAAAATTATGAATAAAGTTGTTTACAGGTTTTACTTGGTTAATTTATAAAGTTTAAATTCTCTATATTGGTTGTATGCAAACGACTGCCGTTACGGTTATTCAGGATCCCGCAAGTGTGACCAAACCTTTGCAAATTAGGAGGGCAATTCCTTTAGGAATGATTACAATCTAATCTATCAAAAGTGCCTCTAATTTTCTTTTTTTTTAACACTGGTTGTTGTTGAGTTGCGATTGCTCTTGTTTAATAAAATTGGCCTACTGATATGCTCAGTAAGCTAGTGAAGAGATCAAACGGCAATATTGTGTTTATACGAAATTTTAAAAAATAAACGCCACTTGCGTTAATGATATTAAAATGCTATGATTTATAATGCATAGTTCTGAACAAATATTACATAAGTGCTATTTCTCGCATCATACTTAAAAAAATTGCCTTAGAACCCGGAAAGTTTTTTTTTTTATTAATGCATCCGATTAGTCTGGGGCGAAGCAGATGATGATCGTACTTTAAAAACGAGAGCAACAATGTTTGAAATTGGCACCCCAACCTGACACACGCGCTAACAAAACAAACAATAACTAACGATACATTTACGAAAACTCAACTTGGAAACCCGAAGTGTAATTCAGAATTGTACCCGAATAAAACAGGCTGGTTCCCGCCCATTATTCTATTAAATCCTGTAACATGCGACCTTTAACGGGTACATTTTGACATGGATTTTTCGGGGCTTTCATCGCAGGTGCCAGGTAGGGTCAACGGCGGTGACAAAGGTATGCCATTTGTATCGCAAATTAGTGCGGTCAAACGAATATGTGAACGTCACGGGTAATGGAACTGTTGTAGCTACTGATATATTAATTCTATTATTATGTGCTCTGGTAATTCGGGGAGGTATTTTATTTAAAACTTGCTTCTGACCGCTACTTTCGTCGTGTTTTTTTTAAACCTACGTTATGTTAAGTCTTTGATTGCTGCTCCGCTCCTGTGAGTCATAGTGTGATGTTATGTAGCCTTTACCAAGTATTCGTCATGAATTGGCTATCATACAAAAATATTTTTTCTAATGCTACTGATGTTCTTCAGAAAGGTCAGGTGCGCAGTACTAGTAACCGGCGTGCTTGTATGACGAGATATATGAATGTGGACAAGGCGAAAGGAGTATGTAAGGATCGTAGCAGGTGGCGTTCCGTGGTTTCTGCCTACCCCGATGGGAAAAAGGCGTGAGTTTATGTTATGTTATGTTTATGTTATGTTTTGCTACTGATATTTCTAGAGATTAGTGACATAAATCATAGGGCGGGTTCTCTGATACACCTCTTAGAATTATTTACAAAACACTTAATAAAATGTGTCGTGGTATAAATCCTAGTACCAACCACTGCAGTAACAGGATAAAAATAATAAGACTGAACAAAATACATATTTCCTACATAATTCATGTGATTCATTAAAACAATGCAAGATTGAGAAACCGGTGATGCGTCACTTTTGAGCACTGTATGATGGCATAGTATGCAATTCCGACGGTGCGCAATTCAGTAACTTTATAAGAATATTTCTTGCAATTCCCTGGTACACGTATGTTAAGTAGGTTCCTCGCGCTCATATGCATGTAGATAAGAAACATAATGAGCTTTGATAACATGTTTTACAAGCTCATTTTTATCGCCGAGTTTTATTTATTTATTTACTAGCTTCTCCCTGGTCGTCGTTGTCTGTGTACATTTCAGATTTAAGCTAAAGTCCTAAATCATCCTTTAAGAACTCAAAAACGGTTAACATGTACGTGGTATTCTAGACTAAAATCTATTTCGGTGCTAAATTTCATTCAAATCTCTTCAGCTGTTCTAGCCTGATTGAGTAATAAACGTCCATTCAAACTCTAGCATTTAAAATTATAGTAAGATTTTAAGTTCTCCAACTACTTATTCACTAATACATTTACAATATTTAGTTTATAATTATTGAATAGCAGTAAACTGGTCACTTATGAGAGTGCACAGCACTTGCTGATTATAATATCAAGTCACTATTGAGTTTTTTATGTTAGCCTGTTCTGCCTTTCTGGACAAAGGGCTACCCTCCACTCCATCCATCTTCACGATCTCGATTTCTTCGATGTTAAAAAAAAAACAATTGAATAGTAACTATAAGTTGCCATTAAGTTCTAAGAAAATCTCAGGTCAGAGTTACAAGTATAAAAAAATCAATTCGTCTACAGTAGAAATGTATAAAAATGTAAAAAGTTAAGACGAGTTTGACCTCATTTGAGTTATCGGCTGGAAATGTTCCAATCTCCTCCATTGTCTCACCCGGCTCTGAAAGTGGACGCGTCCATATATTACGTCCTCACATGTCTTAACTTTGAAATGGCGCCAATTTGCGACAGCATATACATAAGGGTAACACGTGCTTACGACAAATGTATAGGTTTTTGAAAGAACTGAGCCAACACAAGTTTGGACAAAGCTTTACAAAGAATGAAAGCAAGAAATCTTAGCTTGTGTTCGCTGTAAAACTTAAAACTTTAGTCTTTAGTTAGCGAGGGAGAAGGGAACGAGAAACCTAGCTACCGTTGCGGTATGAAGCATTATTAATGTTGAATATTTTTACACATACCATCACGCCTGTATTCCCCGAAGGGTTAGGCAGAGGTGTACCAATGTATGGACCCACAGTACGCCAGTATATTTAAGTTCTATGTAATCGGGGGGCGAGTCTATAGCCATTTTCCGGGCACAAACTCCGAGCTGAAAATTTCACAGAAAAGCCCAATAACACTTTTTTAAGAATTAATCGAACCCTCGACCTCTAGCAGTCGCACTTAGGACCACTTGGCTAACGAGGGAGTCCATCAGCCAAGCGGTGACGAAAATATCAGAATTTTTAATGTAAAATATTTTTATCCCCATATTTCTGGTTCGCCGCGGTTCGCGTGTACGTTTGAGTGCGGCAAGCTTGGAACCAATAGCCTCCATCGAACAATTACTTAAGAGATCGTTGACCCATTTCTGGGCTCGGTTATTTCAATCTGGACCGCTACAGCGCGAGTCGAACGGTTTTTATACGCTGTGATGCGAATGACACGGGCGAGAGTCGCGGATATTAGAATTTTGATTGGCTCTTTATTTTAGCGGGTTAAGCATTTATCTTGCAAGGAAATTGGAAGATGGAGAGATTTACTTTATTATGTCAGCTTGGGAGATGCTTTACTTAAAGTTTCGTTAGGAAAAGTCGCTGTGAGATGATTACAGTTTGTGAAGTTAGTATATAATCCATTTTTTTCCAGAATTCCCTTGAGTTTCAATACTAAGAATTCCATATTGAATAGACGGATACTGTTTATGTACATAGATAACTACATAGATGGTGTGCTCACATGCCCTCAATGTGCGAGGATCTTCATAAAGAAGATTGGCTACATAAGCCACATGCGAGCACACGAACGTCAACTTCGGAGGAGTTGAAGCAATCGCCTTGGCCGAAAACGGTCGGATCGCATCATCACTGTTTATGTAGTACATCTAAAGAAATAAGTTCGATTGAAGTCAAAAACTTACTAAATGAATAGAAAGTGAGACTTCAATCCGCCAGAATAATTTCCAAAGTTGACATTTTTCGTCAGGTTATTTCAAAAATACTGATAACTTACACTTTCGCCGTCATTCTTTCACCCTTTATCCTACTTATATTATTATAAATGCGAAAGTTTGTGAGGATGGATGGATGGAAAACGGAACTGGCTGAAATTTGGCTTTGTGATAGATTGTAGTGTTCACATACATATACATAGAATACTTTTTATCCCGGAAAAATGTACGATTGCCGTGGGTTGGATAATTTATCAAATCGGACGAATACGCTGTCAGAAGCTAGTAGTTAGATATACCCTTCATCTCTTCCTCATCTAATACCATCCAACCAACGCCAACCATACTTAATTGGACATCACAAACAAAGCCGAGGCCCTATCATCCAGTGGCCAGCTGCTCGGAGCCCGTACCTTTAATAAAGTTGCGTCTACACTGCCAGTAAACAAGTACAGTTCGACGCGAATGGGCCATTACACGCTACCCGCCCGCCATTCTTATTTACTACTAAACAAGTTTGTTTTCGTTTATCGTGGACTTCTTCACTAGTATTTTTTAAGATAGTTGGCAGATGAAAGTGTTAGGATTTGAAAACTTATTAATTCTAGGTTGGTCCAAAGCACAACTGCGACGCTAGAGGTCCTGGGTTCGATTCCTAGGTCGAGCAAAAAGTGTTATTGGGTTTTTCTATGAAATTCTCAGTAGCAGCTCGGAGTTTGGATTTGTGCCCGAACAATGGCAATAGGCTCGCCCCCTTCTACATGGGACCTAAATATACCGGCGAACTGTGGGTGTAAATTGGTACACCTTTGCCTAACCCTTCGGGGAATACAGGCGTGATCGTATATTTAAATTATAGGTAGCCCGTGTGGTCTTGTGGTCGCAAATGCGACTGGTGAGTTTATTCTTGGGTTCAATTCCCCAGGTCGAGCGAAAAGTCTTATCGGGTTGTTTTTATCAGGTCTACGAGTTTCTCAGTGGCAGCCCGTAGATTGGATATTGATGGTGTGACACTCGCATGCCTCCGAAAGCACGTAAAGCCGTTGGTCCTGCGCCTGATCTTTCCCAGTGGTGTAGGATTGCCCTCCCACCAGACTATGCGAGTATGGACAGAAGGGAGTGCTTCTGTATTTTCGCACACTTATATCTCCTGGGTACTTGGCTAGTCCCCATTGAGCTTTAACTTTGCCTTCTCCTTCAAAGTTTAGACAATAAAAGTCAAAGACTAATAAAGTGGAGTTATTTATGCAGATTTTATGGACGCAGAGCGAATGGGAATTAATTGACAGGAATCGGAAGCTATTCCAATATTGATTTATCAGCGAATGTCAAACGAAAGAAAACAACTTTATAAATCAACAATGACACTATGAAATGTCAACAAAATTAGACTTCTGACAAAAGACTTTAACTAATTGACCTTAGATGCCATAATGACGCCAATCCTGTTTATCTATAGATACCCATATGAACCTATGCGGTGTCATGCGACACTCTAAGAGCGTTTTTACACTGGCGATTTTAGAGCGAATTCAAAGCGACACGAGAGCACAGATGGCTCGCCGTCGAAGCCATTTTGACGCGACGAAAACGTTGCGCGCCCGCCGCGTGTACGCTGCGAAAATCGCCAGTGTGATAAGGCCCTAAGGTTTGTGGTTTTGATACCATCCATTGAAGGAAATCCGCGATGTCTAATTTTGTTATTTTACGCTCCTACAATAATTTGCACCTGGCGTGTTATTTCGTCTTTGTAATTTGTTGCTGCATAAATTTTAAATAAAAAATATAACAGGGTTCTGTACATACATATAATCACGCCTATATTCCCCGAAGGGTTAGGCAGAGGTGTACCAAAGTACACCCACAGTTCGCCGGTATGTTTTGGACACAGAACAGGGTTCTATGTAAGTTATTAAAAGAAAATTAATCAATAATTTTTTCGTACATTCAACCAGCTAGACGCGTCATATCGAAACTCGATTTGCGCAAACTATGAGTTGTCGATAAAGTGTGCGCCAAGCTCCGTTATGTCGATGAGCGAATAGTCGTAAAAACGCTTCGGCGATCAATCCGTCTCGCGACTAAAAACGTTATTACCTAAATGGGTTTTGGTAAGCTAACGTTTGTCGTTATACTGGGTATCATAAACCGTTTTGTTGGTCTCGTGGTCGCAAGTGCGACTGCTGAGCGTGGAATCTTGTGTTCGATTTTCAGGTCGGGTAAAGTGTTGTAATTGGGTATGTTTGTTAGGGATGTGTGAGGCCTGCAGTGCGATTCTCTAAGCCTCACTTCGTAATTCGATCACGCCGGTGACGTCACCACGGCAAGCGAAAAGACAACCAAAGTCAAGTAGGTTCGTTATCGAAGTGAGCGCGGTCACTTTAGTGAGACTAATTTTCGAGTTTGCATTTTAGAGAATCGCACTACAGGCCGGAGTTCTTAAGTTAGTAGTGTGATACCCTCGTGCCTCAAAAAACACGTAAAGGTCGGTCGGTGTCGGATTACTGTCCAATTGGACTATGAAAGTGAGGGAAGAGGGAAAGCCCTGTGTTTGCCCACACACTTGTGAATTAGGCTAGTCTCCATTGCATTGGCCGCCGTGACGAACATTCATTCGAGAGTATGGGAATTTAAGTGCATTGTAATTTGAATATAATACAGCCTAGTCAATCATGTGGTTAGAATACCGAACAGAAGCCTTTTCAAAGGATAACCAAACTAAGGACGTCCAAACAAGGTTTATTTTCGTTAACATAATCTGTTTTTACAATCGCGACTTTTTCTCATTACTTTCGTATGGGATGTAGTTTAATACACAAGAGAAGTTACCCGCAGTAAGTACTTAATCAAAACAAAGTCTGAAAAATCTTCCTTCAAAGAATGAACTGTTAAACTCATTATACTAAATAATAAAACGTATTTACGGTAAAGATTAAGTCAATGCAATAAAAAATAATGCTAACATTTTTAATATCGTTATGTTCAAACTTTATGCCGCAGTCGTATTAAGAGGCACTTTTAATTACGAAAAATTCCAATTAGCAGGAAGGGCTCGGCTTAATCCTTACGGTCACCGGGCAGGCTCTGCCCTATGTAAACAACGTGGGGCTTTCGCACGTGCGAGACTAGAAGCGCTTATCACTAATTTCACACCTCTTTGAAAATAGAACGGTTTAAAACGGTCTATTCTGTAATAATCTCCATCGGTAAAATATGATGTGAGCTTGAGATGAGCTGTCTTTTCACAATGCTAGGACTAGAACTAATAGACAGCTCACTTAACCTAAATTCACCGAGTGAAATGATTTTACAGAATAACACGGGAATAATCATTGGTATGGAAAAATGACGCTTAATAGTGAACCCTATAAGGTACAATGCCAAATGTTGCTGCATGAGACAATTATTTTTTTATCTTATATTTACCTTATTTATGATTGCTTATCCCTCAAAGTCAACTAACGAAGTTTAAAGAAATGCTAGCAGGTGAACTGTATTATAAACATATTTGTTTGTCTATCTACAGAAGCTGTTGTTTCATAGAAACAGTGTTTTTCTATAGGTATAAATATAGATAGAAAAATAGCATAAATAGCTTCTGTCAGAGTAAATGTCATTATTATTTGACAGAAGTAAAAAAAACGCTCGTGCATACCTGCCCTTAACAAAATCTGCAAAGTGCGGGCGACTTAGTAGCCGATAAGTCGCTAAAGGCAACTTAGTCATGGTTTACACCAGTTTATGCGCTAAACTAAAACCTTTAAATCCATTAGTGAAATGGATTCCACGTATTTAGTATCGTCTATCTGTCTGCGGTGCAAACTTGTGTAAATTTCTAACTACTCAGGTGTAGGTAATAGAAGTAAAGTACAAGCTTTTACATAAAACACATACCATCACGTCTGTATTCCCCGAAGGGCTAGACAGAGGTGTACGAATGTACACCCACCGCTCGTCGGTATGTTTAAGTCCCATGTAATAGGGGGCGAGCCTATTGCTATTGACCGGGCACATATCCTAACTCCGAGCTGGTACTGAGAATTTCATAGAAAAACCCTCAACCAGGGAATCGAATCCAAGATCTCTAACGTAGCAGTCGCGCTTAGGACCACTAGGCTAACGAGGCAGTTTCAAGGCTTTCAAATAAATTAATGAATGATAATAATTATACCAGCAGATAGCTGTAAGCCTTACTTTCAGAAACTTAAAATTCTCACCTTGGCAAGTATGTACATTTTGGAATTATGCAAACTAGTCCGCAAATACCCAGAGTCATACAGCACACGTGAAGACATACAAACAAAATATTCGTTGCGTCATAAAAATAGATTAAATTTACCCCCCTCCCGCCTCAAACTGCATTCTTCTAGTCCACATTCTATGTCAATAAAAATATACAACAAACTACCACTAAACATAAAAGATGAGAGCAAAACAAATATATTTATAAATAAATTAAAAAAATTCTTAATTAATAAAGCCTATTACACAATAGACGAATATTTAATGGATAAATTCAATAATTAATAATTAAATACATCTATTTACTAAATAAATAAAATTACCAAATAAATGTAATTTAGATTATATAAATATATTTTGTATAATATAAAATGTATATGTAATTATATTTAATACCTAAATTAAAACATAAAATACTTAAGTGAAAATAAACAAACAAACAATAAAAACAAATAATTTATAAATATTATATATTAAAATAAAATAAAATAAAATAAATATAATTATATGAAATACTTAAATTGTAACATAAATATATGATTATAAAAATATATAATTTATTATAACAATGAACAAAAGATAGACTTAATACTCGTATTTACACATAATTATTATATTACTAGAATAACTAAGAAAGTGATAAAGATAAATTACATTATAACATAACTATTACGAAATATTTATTACCCTTTATGGAAATTATGATAGCGCTCTTCCTCTCTCCTAATTTTTACTATTTTGCTGTGCCCAACAGGGTCCATAATTGTTTCTATTTATTATCACCCACCACCTGTATGTTCACATTATGGAATGCAATAAAGATTTGAGATTTGATTTGAGATTTGAGCCTATCAATGTTCCACTGCAGGGCAAAAGCCTCTTCTCATACAGAGAACACAACTATTCAATAACACGCTTGCTCAAGGCGCATTGACGGTTTCAGACTTATATTAAATATAAATCCAGATTTCACTTTGGTTTTGTCTAATCTTTTGTGTAATTGTCTTGAAAACCTTGATTCGTTGCACGATTCTACTTTCTACAAATATCTGTAAGCAAAGGGTTCTACATATATTGAACTCCCTAACTTATAATCAATAGTGAGGGAAAACCCAAAGAAAAGTGGGTCAGGAATGAAGCCTTTAAGGCATCATATGACGGTATACGATGATAGATAGCCCAGGAAATAGAGGAAGGCGAAGAAATATAACTTAGAGCATTGAGTTTCTTGTTATTCAAGGTTTGTAGGTCAATATGTTTAGAAGTAATGCAGGCCTATTATTGTAGGGTAAAAGCCTCTTCTCATACAAAGAGGCACGATCATTGATTACCACGCTCGCTCAAGGCAGATCAGTGATTTAAGACTTAGGTATATTAATTACAACTCCAGCCCCCCTAGCCAAGTCACAAACGATAAACGCAAACGCTGAGTAGGCTTTAATAGATCTTCAACTTTATGTGCTTGGTTTTAAGTTGAAGATCTAATGAAGATTGCGTAGCGTTTTCGTTCGTTCCAGTCGCTAATGCTTAGAAATCTGTAATAGATTTTCGACTTAAGGCTCTTGGGTATTAAGTTGAAAATCTATTGGTACCTACCGAGCGTTTACGATCATCGTTTGTGACTTGGCTAGGGGGCAGGTTTCTTTACGATGTTTTCCTTCACCGATGTCAGTGATGTCCAAGAAAATTTCAAAAGTACATGTGACATAGTAAAATTCACATTGGTACTTGCCAGTGCGTGGTTGTGAACCCACTGCCTCTTGCATTAGAGACGGGTGCCTTAACCACTGGGCCATCACAACACCAGAGGTTTTTTTATGTTACTTTTTGACAAACCACAAAGAAATGGTGTTTGTTTTACCGAAGAAAGAAAATATTTAGTCTTCGTCAATTTCATATTTTACAGTAAAACTAACATTTTCTTATTATTTTCTGGTTTTTTATGTTAGACTGTCAATTAATAGATAATATCAATTGGTTCATGTTCCAAGGAACATGGACTAAACATTTCTCATAAAGTTATGTTTCAATTTCGAAATAGATTTGCAAATGGAATATTCCTTCTTGGATTTTGAAATGCTTATCGGTGAATCTATGAACGTGAAGCTGTAACGTTGTAGTAGAATGAATTAATATTACAAATATGATAGACAGTTTCATTTATCAAAGTATTCTGAGTAACTGCTGTTTATTTTCTACTAGCTCCAGCCTGCGACTTTGTCTGCATAGTCTTCAGAATTAAGCAAAGTTTCTAAAGTCCTGAAATAAACGGGAATACATAATTTAGGTAAAAATTATCCCCTTTGTGTTGGCTAGATCAATATATATATGTTTACCTAATTGCAGCAAAATCCAGTTCAGCTGTTCAAGCGTGAACGAGTAACAAAAATCCATTCATCCATCCATCAATCCATCTCTAGCCATCCATCCATCCATCCATAGAAAACAGAAGTAGTATTTCGTCTATTTAAACTAATATTGTAAAAGACACAATTATTTGTTTGTTTGTTAAAAAAAAACTGTGATATTTATAAGTACATATCACTAAACTACTCTCGAGTACAATAGAATACGTTATACGACGAAGCCGCGGGTAGAAGCTAGTTAATAATAATGACACAATTTAACTGACATGTAGGTCAGACGACAGAGTGGGAATGTGACTTCGGACTACAAGGACACTGTTTTATCATTTATCTTCGTAACACAGACGAATCCCAAAGCGGTAAAGTGAGGGTCCCATACAAATAATATACGACGTAAACACCATAAGCTGTGAAATAGAATAATATACTCTAGTAGATATAGAGGTTTAAGACATTAAAACAAAGAGTATAAATAAAAAAGAAATTACAAGGAAATATATTTTTTAAGAAGTTTTGGGAATTACTTGCTGTTCATAATACAGACTTCTATGGGCCTAGTTACCCGAAATAAACTTTTTTTTTTTTATATAGTTTGATTGTCATTATGTACGATTCTAAATTTGAATTTGATTCCATTTTTAAAACTAATATATACTTTACTACTTTTGTGGAGTTTCTTGCTCGTTCTTTTCCACAGAGACCTACGTTTTGGAACGAGCAACCAGCTTCAATTGTCTGTATAACATCTTGACAATTCAAAAGTAAGTGGTATTTTTGAAACAAATGCTTTGAACTGAAAACTTTGATCAAAAAGAATGCAAGATGGTGCGATTTATGGTCATTGCACATTACAACAATACTGCTTCAACGCGACAACGGTGCGGAGGACATCGCCTTGTAAAACCGAACCTTTAACAGGAAATGTGTTTACTATGTACTAGTATTTACTGTTTGCACTGGCCCTTGTTTAGCTTTCTTTTCATAAACATTCCATGTTTAACAATTCTGTACCTTAAAGGGAAAAATAAAACCTTTTTAAAAGTCTTTCGTCTATGTCTATCCGCATTAGGCCTTACAAACAAAACACCAAACATTGCTACCCATAGAACAATGTTCATTATCATTCCAAATTCAAATGATGACTAGCAAATTGATACAGCGTCCTAAAGCTGGGATCAAACTGGGAAGGGCAGACAAATGATATCCATTTACGTGTAGAGAAGAGAAATTCGGAAGGCTTAAACTGACTACAGGCGTAATTATAAGTTATTATGTCGAAAAGCCTCCTTGGAAGATGATTAATGATATTCGTTTCGTTAAACAGAGAACTGTCGGCTTTACTTGTCTCGGAGCTGTGTTGTTATGGAAGGGTTATTATTTGGCAGTTTTTATTGAATATTAAGAACTCCCGATATTGGCCAGACCGGGGAAAATGCTCACATCCGCGCCTGCGCGAATTATTTTGAATCATAGCTTAAATCACTCGGTCAAGTCACCTTTTAGACATAAAAACGGAATCAAAATGCGTTCAGCTATTTAGGAGCTACAATGCCACATACAGACTTACACGTTAAACTTATAACACCCGTCTGTTCTTGTCAGGAATCTCAAATCGTCATGTAATTTTCAAATGTGAAGGTTTAAACAATTTTTATACTTTACGTAGGCCGGTACTTGATGTTTTTGTGGAAGATGTTTTTCGTGGAAGATGTTTTTCGTGGTTTTTACTAGGCGATAGTGTTATTTTTAAATTAATTACTAGACTTCATCCAATTATATAAAATTAAAAATACTAAGTGTTCCTGCCAACTTAAGAAAAAAATGAAAAGAAAATCACGCTATATTAATTTAATAGATATTTCATAGAATAGGTACACCAGTATTTGCGTCATTATGAAAAGATTTCATTATGATTGATTGATAGGAGATGCCGTGAACTTTTACTGTCAATGAAAAAGATTGATATTGGCAATGCCCTATAGCCTTTCCACCATAAAGTGTAAACGGCGAACGTAAAATCAAGCCGAGCAGCCAATCAATAGATACACGAATTCTTGTTTAACTTTTATGTTTTTATTTTACAGTGACCCAAGAACAATTTCTAGGATTCAGAGAAAAAAACATATAAATAATACCGACCTATTAGTGTCCCACTACAGGACAAAGACCTCTTCTCACACAGAGAAAGCACGTACATTGATCAATATGACACTTATATATATAATATAATATATTATATAAAATATATATAATATATTATAGTTGACACTTATAATGATCAATTTTCTTCAGTAGATATAATTTTTCTCAGCAAGCTATCATTTAAAAAGGAAATCTATAATATCTTAAAAGAGCAACATTAGTCAATAAGGATGTGCTTGTTGGCCCTGTGGGTCGCCTAAACTAATTAAATAAAAACTAATCTCTTCTTTTAAATCTCAGCAAATAATCATTTCTTTAAAATATATATTACATTAACAAATATAGTTGGGCGACCTATGGCACTAACAGTACATTTTATTAATAGTACAGTACCAGCCACAGAGTTCTTAAATTTGGGTCTATTAGAATATCATGTAATCATAATTTACATATATATATATATATATAATTTAAACTAGGTTAAGTTAAATTGGTATTGTCTTCACTAACAGCTAGCTATCTTGTAAAATAATTTGTGGATATCGTCGTTAGTAGTGTACATGCTACTCCTGCTAACTTAGTATTGTGATCACACTATTATACGCTACTGTTTGTTATCCCTAATGAAATAAAATAAAATAAAATAAAAATAAAATAAAATAAAATATGCTTACTCATGGTGGATGGCGATTCCAGACTTATATTAACTACTAGCATTCGCCCGTGACTTTGTCCGCTTGGTTTATTTCGCCCACGTTAAGTTACGTCTTTGGTTACTGCTCCGCTCCCATAAGTCGTAGCATGATGTTATGTAACCTATGTTACTCTGGAATAATGTAGCTATACATTACATGTATATTGGTGAAATTTTGTTAAAATTGGTCCATTCGTTTCGGAGCTTATTCGGTACAAACAAACAAACAAAATATCTTTCCTCTCTATAATATTAATATAAATAAAGTCCAGGTAACAATCTTTCAATTCCTAAATACTTTCTAAATTTATCTTAGACCTCACTGACATCGGGTAAAGGAAAACATAGCGAGGGAAAAAAATGTCACTAAAAAAATTTTACATAGTCTTTAGAGACCTTTACAAATTACTCAAGATTAATAAGTTCTTATTTTTCTTTCCTTTCCAATTTAACGTTGTTCCAGAAGTTAAAACTTCAAGTCTAAGTATAAAAATAGCCATAAAAAAATATTTTACGACAGTAATTTCACCGGAGAAGCAAACAAGACCAGGAAATTAAAAGTAAGTAATAGGAAATTTAAAAGAAAAACACTTCGTAACTTTGACTCAAGCCCTCGGAACAATGAACAGTCTTTTGTTCAATTTTCGTAAATAAGTGAAATACCTGTTATTTTAAGTGTTAGGTAGCAAGTAACTCCACCTTTAGACTAACTGACCGACTCCTTGACAATTCAAAGTGCCTGTAAATGGTCTAATTCAAATAAATGCTTTGACTTTGACTTTAGTGAAAGGAGTTAAAACTGGTTTATTTTCAACACCCAAGTCTAAATTTCATGAGGCGTAGTACCTCTCGTCCCAGCGGCTGTAAGAGACGCTCCGGGCGTCGGGAGCCGCGAGACGACTCCCGGCCACCGTAGACTGTGTGTGTGTGTGACTGTCCTGTCCGTGCGTTAATTTAACAGACCGCGTCGACGGCGCGTTCGATTTCCACACAGTATTCCCATTTAATTTTGGACTCATGTAGGCGGGCTTTGGGTGACAATCCTAAAATACAAAGTCTAAAGGCCTGGTAACACGCAATTTTTTTTGTCAGCCTGTTCTGTCTCACTCCTTTCCAAAGGTTTCCCTTCATTGACTCCCTCTTTCTCGTTTCCGTTACTCACCCTTCCAGTTTTGGAGGAATCCATCAAGTTCGTTCCGCTATCTCCTTCGCAGCCTGTCGCGACCCCGACTCAGTGTCTCAGGGCACCAGTTTTGTGTTACTCGGGCCCACAGCCAATCTTACTTGCAGAACTTCCAATTTGCACAAGCATGTAACGTTAAGATGGCAAAACGCAATTCCGTGCGGTATCATTTTATCACTGCACGGTTTACTATGTTGTTGTGCAAACTTTGCGCTAATTATTTCATAGTCATATTCATTTATTTGCATACCCAAACTATGTGTATAAAAGATAGCGCATAAGGCTTAAAGCTAAAGTTATGGACCCTGTTAGAGCACAGGAATATAATATTAACTTTAATAAAAAAATAAAATAAAAAAAAATTACCATCACGCCTGTATTCCCAAAAAAATGAAAAATTCAAATTCAACAATAAAATTTAGAGAATAACAATTCTTATAACTTTAGAAGAAATAAATATAGGTTCTAAATTACGTATTAACAATTATAGTTATTGAGATCAGATCTAGTTTGTGTGCTAAAATAAAATATCTATTCGTAGACAAAAAGTTTGCCATCCCTACTTCAATCTGAAAATAAATCCCTATATAATGACCCCAGTATGTCAGTAACTAGAGACGGCACATAGTAGCCACAGGTCGCCACCGGCTTACGTTGCTAGGCAACCGAGGTCGTTAGTGCACGTTACACGAACCTTTAGTTAGAGTGGATTTCCGTATGAGGTCAGGTGGAAAGCGGGTCTTATTAAAATTCGTATTGGCTAGAAAACGCTGAATAAGTTCTTCCAATAAAAGGTCAAAAGAAAAAATTATTTAGTGTACTCTTTGTAGATGGATTGGTGATCGCTGTGTTTTGTTTTTTTCTATTTTACTATATTTTTAATATTATAAAAAGGAAATATTTGTATGTATGCGTATAACGAATAAACCAAAAAACTACTGGACCGATTTCAAAAATTCTATCATCATTAGAATGCTACAGTGTCTTTGATTAACATAGGCTAATATACCATTTTGCTACATCCCACGGGAGCGGGGCAATAACTAAAGACCACGGACGGACAGAGGACGGAGGAATTCTTAATGCTGGTAATACAACGCGGATAGTTCGCTAATCTTTTAAATTCAACTAGCTCCATATGTATACCTCGCGGTGTCACCCGCGTTCGGTTACGTCTTTGATTTCTGTTCCGCTTTGGTTGCGCGTAGCGTTATGTTCTACACTTATAAGCCTTCCTTATGAATCACTCTATCTATTGATGAAAACCGCATCACAATCCGTTGCGTAGTTTAAAAGAACTAAGTGTACAGAAGGACAGACGGCGGTACGCGACTTTGTTTTATACTATAAACTAAGAGAGCGTTGCCAAACTCACAGTACTCTTTTGCCTCTTACAACAGTAGAAGGCCAAATCTACTGATTGAAAACGTTTAAAATTAGCACTCATCTCAGTCAATCACGACAATCAATGTAGAACTAGAACTGTACAACTAGATTCAATATTTTTAATTAATTAACGTTCGAAAGTGCTTTTTATTGATCTAATTGGAAGAAATGATTTGCCTTTGACTTTGACTTCGTAAAAATGTAGATCAAATAGAGATATTTTTGGCAGATTGAAACTGAAATTAGATTGCGAATGTCGTTAAAAGTTGTTAGAATTGCCCCCTGATTTGGAATGTATGAATAGGCAGCAATTAAGTAGCTATATTTACTGACGGGACCCTTACAAAACTTGGTAAATTGATCGTATTTGATTCTATACGTCATTACTTAAAGACTCAATTTAGAAATCCGTATTTATAGGTATATTTTAATGGAATATTTCCAAAGTGTAAAAATACGCAGTCTTTAAATATACATACTGCCCATTAAACAATACAGAACGACATAGTATTTTTTTAAATAAATTACTGTTTATGGTCAAACGCAATGAATGTAATGCACGAAAAACATTGTACTGGAAGGTTTTTTTTTAACATTGTTGGGTGGCAAACAAGCTGAAGGCACATGCAACGAACGATACAGGGGTTGTGAGGGTGTTTATAACAAATAAAACTTGGTTTTGAAAAAAAAATCGTTAGAAACCTTCAAAATATCCGTAACTAAAATGTACCAAGGTAATGCCCAAAAAAAAAATATCGTAGTGATGTAAAGAACCTGGAACGCAAAGGGTACTAGGAGGAACGTGGATGGGATTTAATAAGTAAGAGTCTGAGACTCCCTTCCACACCTCCCAGAGGGACTTTTTTTTTTTTTTTTTTTTTTATAGACGGGAAATCATCAAATAACTTCCCCCGCCCTGGGCGGGGCGGGAGGGAGTGTCAGACTTTTACTGACTAAAACCCGTCTATGTTCCTTCATGTGCCCTTTGCGTTCCGGGGGCGCGGTATCTCTTTCGAACAACCCGCAGTCCCAGAGGGACTGGAAGAAGAGTTTTGATGATTTCCCATCCTATCTTCCGCCTTCGTTAGGTGTCTTTTTACACTTTCTATAATGAAAGAAACTTCCTTAATAAAATAAAACTCCAACATTCCGTTGTTGAAACCGTAAAATTGTATAAAAGTGTTAATGTTTATTTTTTCTGCAAGCAATACCAACAATAAACAATGTGAAATTAATAAACTTCATTTATATTACGAAATTTTAACGAATACCTATCATTAAACTCGGTCGTTGTAGTGCAAATTAAAATATATTATAAAAGATTTTTCGAACATCAAGTTATTTCAGTTTAATTACGTAAGAATTTCTTGTTTCAGTAATATTTTTGCCCATACCTACTGAAATATTTCTTTTCACTCATAAATCAACAGTTTTGTTTTTAAATACAACTTTTTTTACGAGAAACTACTCTATTTTTTTTTGGTTCATGGTTGGCAGAAATAAACTTGTTTATAAATAATAATAATAATACCAGCCTATTATCGTCCTACTGCAGGGCAAAACCCTCTTCTCACACAGAGAAGGCACGAGAATTGATCACCGAGCTTGCTCATGGCGGATTGGCGATATCAGATTTACTTTTCGATGTTTTTCTTTTCCAATGTCTAAGATAAACTTAGAAAGTACATAATTAGTACATAATTATAATGAAAATGTCGAATTGGCACTAGTCCGGTTTCGAACCCGAAATCTCTTGATATCTCTCTCATGCATGAGAGGCTGCGAAGACGATTCCATAAGTATAATATCATCGCAGACGCATTGTCATCCTAGAGACAAAGCTGAAATGTCTTGAGGAAGACAACGCAAATGAAATAATGTCTTTCAATGTCTGAATATATTACAAATACATAAATTGTGTTTTCAGACTACACGGCACGAGATTCGTGCCATAATTATATATTTTAATTTCAAAAGTTCATCTATACGTACTAATAATATAAAGCTGAAGAGTATTTTTGTGTTTTTTTTTCTGTGTGTATATATTGGTACACCTTTGCCTAACCCTTCGGGGAGTACAGCGCGGAGGTATGTGTAGTGTTTTGTTTGATTTTTTATTTGTTGAAACACGCTAATCTCTAGAACTGCCAGTCGGATTGAAAAAATGCTTTTTGCTTAGTAACCAGATTCATGAGAAACCCTGTGAGCAGTAACCAAAAACGGAACATAAACGCATGTGCAGAATACCACGTACGTATATACTCCTACCGAGTACACACCCCTTACTCCTTACTCAACATAGAAATAGGATATAAAAGCTAACTCACCTACAGAAGATATTACCTCACAAATCACAAAATCCTTAAATACTTTATACCAAGATAAGAGGGGCCACTATTTAGGAGTCACGTTCCCTGCTTATATTCTTCAAGACAGAGTAATCTTTAGTCTTAGCACTGCAGATTAATTTTGCCAGGAATGTTGTAAAGATTAAGGTACGTGAGTTGAGGCGCCGAATTGCCGACATTGAAACCGCGACCCTGGATCGTGGCAGTGTTGAGTAAAATGGCGCTTTTGGCATAAAGACGTGCTACGTTTATTTAGAATGATTTTAGATGACACAATGTAACTGCTTGAAAAAAAGGTACGTGCGTTACTTAGATGAATATTCTTTAATAATTATTATTTTTTAAAAATAACGTGAGTCACGTAAAAGCACTGCCTCCTGAACCTGTACTTTGAGAAGCATAGAAAATATGTAAAAGAACCAATCACTATTAGTGTTCGTAACATTCAAAATATCAGAACATAAGAGTACTTTTACAAAGAAAAATAAAATGGGGTCTTAAGAGCTTCAAGGACACTAAACGAGACACAATAGAAGTTTTATTGTCAAGTGTACTGAACCAGCTTGCCAAATGAACGAGGGAATAAAGATATAATTCTAACTTAACATACAGGAGAATTTGGCTTTGCTTAATTCTGAAGTCTCATGCTGAATCTAGTTTGATAGTACCAAAAAACATAATCGTGAAAACTTTAACACGAAATTTGCGACACACGCTCAACGTGTAGCAACTTTGTTCGTAGACCGTCTACGCCGTAGAAGCGCTACGACGTAGCAGATTCACCTACAGTTCATAAATATAAAATTTACATTCGCATGGCTGTACTTTGTGACCTGAATATATATTTTCATACAGAGCAGAATTGCCCATCAAATGTATTTGAGGCACGATTTGCTGCGTAAGCGTCATTTTAGGCACCCGTTCTTGAAACTGCGTGTTCATCTTCTCAAGAAGCTATTGTAGTAAGTTGCGAAACTGAAATTATTATGCTAGAAGATTATTCGTCATCTTAGTTTCTACACAGCTGTTGTACCTACCTAATTAAATCGCGTAAATTGTCGCAAAGTTATGGAGACTAAGACTCATTAATTCACCTGAAACTGTCTTCAAAAGTTTCTGTAAATGAATGTCTTTACTTTTAAGCGGTTAATTTTACTGTTTGTTTGTAGTTTTCGCAATAAATTATTTTGTTTTAATATTTCTATTCGAAATAAGTAATTCCAAAAGATTTTTTTACACTGGAATTGGCTGAACAACCGCAAAACGAACAGATACGAATTTTTTTCACAAACGACGTCAATCTATTAGGGTTATCACGTAGAAAAATGATGACATGAAAGCATTTTTATGGAATTCAGGGCTAAAAAGCGGCGACGGCAGTAATTTGGCGAGTGAAAGCTACCGGTCCCCGGTTGAGTGCTTCGCTCGGCATGAAGCGGTAAGGTACGATGCGGTGCGGTGACCAAGCGGTATTTTTTTTTCTTGCATTGTAAATCAATGCCTCGTTAGCCAAGTGGTCCTAAGCATGACTGCTACGCTAGAGGTCCTGGGTTCGATTCCCAGGTCGAGCAAAAAATGTTATTGGGTTTTTCTATAAAATTCTCAGTAGCTCGGAGTTTGGATTTGTGCCTAAATAGGTATACCGGCAAACTGTGGGTGTACATTGGTACACCAGCTCTGCCTAACCTTTCGGAGTATACAGGCGTGATGGAAATCGTCAAATGACTTCTCCCGCCCTGGGTGGGGCGAAAGGGAGAGTCAGACTTTTACTGAAACCCAAAAAAATAAGTTTTTTTTTGGGGTTTTAGTCAGTAAAACTTAAGGTTTTAGTAAGTAAAAGTTAATTTAACTTAACTTAAATTAACTTAAGTCTTCTTATGCCTTTTGCGTTTCGGGGGCGCGGTATCCACGCGGTTACTGCACTGATTACTAATTCCAATGCTAGGAGGTACACTGGTACAGTCACAAGCACAAACATTTTTACACTTAGCAAAATTTAAAAGCGATTCACTCGTGAATAAAAGATTGCCACGTTGAGATAAGACTGATTTCATAGTAGTTTAGGGTCCAGAATTTGATATTTGTAACACCATTACATTGTAATCAATACTTTGGGAGGAATGTGCTTTAGAATTTTTTTATTAAAACTTTATGCACTAATGTAAAAAATACACGTACAAAGGCGGACTTAATGCCTTAGGCATTATCTACCGGGCTACCTTAGAATGATGCAGAGACAAAACATAGTAGGTGCAAGAAAAAGGAACAGAAAATTTCCAAGACAATATAATAATAAATACATTTAAACATACATACAAAGAAGAATGTTGCTAGGTGCATACATGTTTTAGCTCGTGACTGTACACACAGAAGTTCTGTGCTGTGTATTGAATCGAGTGATTATCTCGTTGTACGTGAATATGTTATCTTCATTATAGATCTTCAGCTGAGGAGCTTGGGTATTGTGTAACTCAGAAACGGATACAGAACTTGCAGATCTTGCTTGCAGATCTTTGTTTGAATATAGAGCGTGAAGCGTGATATTGCATTTGGTGGAACATAAAAACTCAAATAC
This sequence comes from Caradrina clavipalpis, assembly GCA_932526535.1. Classification (NCBI taxonomy): domain Eukaryota; kingdom Metazoa; phylum Arthropoda; class Insecta; order Lepidoptera; family Noctuidae; genus Caradrina; species Caradrina clavipalpis. Next base: position 8,884,282 of record OW052103.1, read on the forward strand.
TCAATTTGAGCTTTTATTAACCGACTTAAAAAAAGAGGAGGTTCTATGTTCTACAGTGTGTTTTTTTTACTTAAGGTGAATGCTCCGACCAGCCCGCGAAATTTAAATTTAATTTTAATGACTCCTTAAGTCAAGCTTCATGTAAAATGTCAAGATTTCATGAAATCTTGACATTTTACATGAACCTTGACTTATGGTGTCATTTTACTGATTTTAATGGTTATAATTTTGAAAATACATACTTCTTACGCCCGCGAATCATGCTTTAATCAACATTAAACCTAATACTGACTTGCTAATTGCAAAAAACGTGGGAAAAATAAATTTCGAGGGCTGGTCGGAGCATTCACCTTAAATCTTATTTTCCATAACCCCCTCATTTCCCTCTGTCCTTTTGGAAATCTATGGGGGAGGCCTTTATCCAGCAGTAGACGTCCTGCGGCTGATATGATGGTGATCATAAAGCTTTCTTTTAAAACATCTCATCTTTTTTTGGTGTTATTGGGTTTTTCTATGAAATTCTCAGTAGCAGCTCGGAGATTGGATTTGTGCCCGGTCAATGGCAATAGGCTCGTCCCCTATTACATGGGACCTAAATATACCGGCGAACTGTGGGTGTACATTGGTTCACCTCTGCCTAACCCTTCGGGGAATACAGGCGTGATGGTATTTTTTGGCATCTCATCTTTATTAGAGACTCTCAGTTAAGTTTTGGGTGGAAGTGGGCCTCTCTAATATAAACGCATTTGCATAAGCTTATTGTTTCGACAACCTTTTACGCTTGAGTTATTTTAAATGGAGTAGGTAGGTAGTTTGTTACAGTATTTCGCTTCTTATGGTCAAAACATACACAAATATTGTATACTACACTACTACGGGACTACAGTATAGGACTCTTCAAAATGAAAGTGAATAGGTTTTTTAGGGATGGATGTCTTTGGAGTTGCAGGCGTCCATAGGCTACAGTAACCATCAGCGACCAGGTAACCGATTACCATCAGGGGGGTCTTTAGCAGGTTTACCAGCATGGAGGTATAAAAAAAATTGTGGGTGCTTGATCACATTGACTAGAGGGCGCCATGTGTCCACGTACAAAACGCACGTGCAGTATTTCGTGGCCGCGTCCGCCACCGCCCGCGCGTCAACTTGATCAAGTACTAAGGGACATCGCAAAGGAATTTTTTACCATGAATTTAATACATACACCTCCAGCGATAACTTTTTTCGTCGGTTTTAGGTAAAAACCAAAATTTGCTTTTAACTACACGGTCAAAATGTATGTACATACAATAGGTACTACACTTACAATGGCGCTATTTCTTTACATATTTGGCAGACTCAACACATCTAAGCTGGAAATTCATTACATTATACGCTTTCAACGCGAAGAAAATAAGCTTACATTATATATCGAGGAAGTAAATCCGTTTCTTTTTAGATTTATTACTCAGTAACCATTTGGCAGCGTGATTTAACAGCGGTTTAGTACCACGGCTTGGTTTTAGGTACTTATGTGAAGGTTACACGTTCGGTATACGATATGGTTCGAATGAATAATTCCTTCCCCTCTTCTCATAAAGGGAAGGCACGAGCATTGATCACTGCGCTTGCTAAAGGCGGTTTGGCGATCTCACGCTTATGTATTATTAATTATAAGTCCAGGTTTCCTTACAACGTTTTCCTTCGCCGATGTGAGATGAAATCAACCCAGAAAGATTAGCTATTTCATACATCTTAATCGTGTTGCAGTGTACTTTTGTAGGGGAAAACGTTCAGCTTTTAATGTGGTTGAACGAAGAGGAAGAGACATGCCAAAGGAAAGATGGATGGATTGTCTGAAGAATTATATGAAAACTAAGGGAACGGGTGATATCATGACGGTCGACAGGACTGAATGGAAGAAGAAAACGTTTTGCGCCGACCCCAAGTAACATGGGATAAGGGTAGGAAGATAATCATTTCAGCGTTGGTCATATGTAAGCTGTTCGTGTGCGTTAGTACTTTTATCCCTTGAAAGATTAAAGAGAATTTAAAATCAACCTGTATAGGTGCATACGCAGGGTGCAGAGCCAGTTGACCACTGGGTTCACAAAACAAATTAATGGCGGTCATAAGCCTGAAATAGCAGCTCTCGAGTTATCGACACCGTACCGTTACGCAGACTCGATCGACTGTGTAGCTTTGTACACACAAATCCGTTTGCGTCGACACTTTATAATACAACTGCGGTTATTAGCTAAATATAGTCTACTAGTTTTCATTCGCGACTTTGTCCGCGTCAAAGTAATAATAATTATATCTCGCGGGTTATTTTTCCGGGATAAAAATGTAGGCTGTGTGCTATTCCAGAAAATCTACCTATAATGTGCTATATTTCATCCAGATCCGTTCATCAGCGGTTCAACCGTAATAGAGTAAGAAACATTCATCCAACCGACTGTTACCGCAGAGGGTTCGATTCCCATGTCAAACAAAAAGTGCTGTTAGGTTTTTCTATGAAATTCTCAGTAGCAGCTCGGATTTAGGACCGGTGCCCGGTTCTCGGAAATAAGCTCGCCTCCTATTAAATGGGACCTAAACATACGGGTGAACTGTGGCTGTACATTGGTACCCACACCTCTGCCTAACCCTACGGGGAATACAGTCGCGATGGCATGTTTATGTAATTTATAAAAATCAGTTCACGCTTAACAATTACACAAAACTGTTTACAAAAATAACCGTAGTACCTAATTAGATATAGCTATCGACTTCTCTTTGTTTTTCTTCCAAAGTGATTTTATGCTTCACTTTGGCAAGTGTTGGCCCGAGTCTGCGAGGTAATTAACTTCGCCAATTAAGCAAATTCAGGTCGAGTTCTTTTTATGTGAGAATTTATTTCCGTTTCCACAACCCTTTTAGTAATGCAAATGTCTGTTTGTTTATATATTGTTGCTAATTATTTATTAATTAAAACGAGGTACGATTTGGAAATTTGAGTTAGGTCAACAGAATAACAGACGGAAAATTAGTTTTACTGAAACAGTTTTGGAAATACACGAGTTAGGGAATGAAGGTTGAATTTTAATTGGCGTTAACTTTACTGTGGTGTACGAAAGATAGGATTATTTCAATTATGTATTAAGCTTCTGCACGCGTCAAAGTTGAACTAATAACAAGAGAAGACATTACCGGGATAAAAAGTGGCTTAAGTGTTAATCTAGGAATTGGTCTGTCTATGTGCCAATTTTTATTTAAATCTGCTCAACGGTTTTCGCGTGATTGAGTTACAAACATCTGATTATTTTCACAAACTTTCACATTTATAATAATAAGTAGGATGGATAGGAAATATTGTGATAAAAGTGAAATATGTAGGTATCCAACACAAAGATTTGGCTTTTTTACAATAAAACATGAGTGGCAGGCCCATTGTATCCTTTTAAATAGTTAGATCTGCCATCGCCTTAGTTAAACCAATCGAAAAAGTGACAATACTCAACAGTGATCTCAAGCATCATGACCAAATAAAATTGTCGTTTTTTTATGATAAAACATATAGAACAGAACTTAGCCATTATTTGACTAGATAGGATGTATTTGACGAATCAAATCTTTGGTCTAACTCCTTAACCTAAAAACTTGCATTTTAATCTCTCATTCCCATCTCTCTTGTATTAGAAGGTGTATTTAAGTAGCTATCTAGATCATAATGCTGCACAAACAATGTAGACACGTATGGACAATGTTTGAAAGTAATTTGATATAAAATAGTCTACATTATTAATGTAAGGTTATGAAAAATAGATTATTGGAAAAATGTGTGGAGTAGAGAGCAGGCATGCAAGCGCCCGGAGGCGTCGCCGACGCAATATCCGTACTGATGGCATTCCGTGGTACCTGACTACAGACCTCTTTGCTTTTATCGCCATTCTTCGGATGATAGTAGATGATAACGGTTAGTAGCAAGCAAACAAGCAAGCCTGACTGTGATGTGTTCGCGGACGAATGGAAAACGATCTTGTCAGTGTGTTTAGAGTATTGTGAGATGAACGTGTGAATGTCGTTAAAAGGTATATATTTTTATATCTTTATCTAATGTAATTGGCCAACAGCCGTTTTATATTAAAGTAAAATAAATAAATTAGGTACAATCTTAGAAATAATCATTCTAAGATTGTTTCGTTTTGAAAGAAGCAATTTTGTTTTTTGTTTTTGTGGTAATTGTTAACTCTTGTGTTTTTAGTGTATCTATATAGGATTCTCGCTTACGCCTGTGGCTTTGTCCGCGTGGAAATGAAAGTCAAAGTCAAACTTTCCCAAAAGTTTCATAGTTTAGTAGTTTTCGAAATTTCGCGTTTAATCCGCGTGGAAGTGTGGTCTGGCCTGGTTTCATTTTGACTTTGACTTTCAAAGTCCAAATCAAACCAGAAAACTTCAGCATCATAGTTATCGAGAATTCGCTTTTATTTAGTGGCTAACCTTTTGTTTTTATAATCTAAGATTTATTTGTAAAAGTTTTACTAGCTATCAACATATAATTTTCTAAAGTTCATTTTAACTAAATCTTTACCAATACAATATAACCTTCCATGCTTTATTAATTTAATATAAGATTCTAGCCTGTGTCTAACTTCCACAAAAGTTTGGAATTTAAAAAAAAAATAATCCCTCGCAAGCCACGATCCAAAGCTTTAATGTTTAAAACCGAAACTTAGTAGATAAGTAAAATTAACTTCAAAATAATTTAAGCTGAAAAGGATATGAGGAGTAAGTTTTATTACAAAAAAGACAACCGACTTCAAAAACTATAAAGTGAAGAATAACTTAAGTTTCGAAAGTCGGTGACAACACAAAATAATAAACAGAATCAAAGCCGCGGTTGTTTTTTTAACCGACTTAAAAAAAAGGGGTTCATAGAGATTCTCAATTTGTCTGTATGTTTTTGTAAAAAAGTTTTTACTTCTGATATCCTTTAGAAAAATTGGTGTACTTTTAAAAATATGAATATAAATGCCTGACGCTTAACTTATTAACCAAGATTAAGGTATGACTAATAGGTCTCTTAAAAGATCATCTATTACACATAAAGTCCAAGCAACAGGTGGGCATTAGGTACAATATAAAATAAGTACGACTATTACATTCCTACGTATAACATTGGTACACCTCTGCCTAACCCTTCGGGGAATATACGCGTGATTGTATGTATGTAAAAATAATATCTATTATTGTCGCACTGCAAAGCAAAGAGCTCTTCTCAAACAGAGAAGGCATGAGCTTTGATCACCACGCTTGCTCAATAACGGATTGGCGATTTCAGACTTATATTCATGAAGTGCAGGTTTCCTTACAATGTTTTCCTTCACACGATTTCTGAGATTTCCAAGATAAACCTAGAAAGTACCTACGTATAATTAATTGAAAAAGTCATATATTGGTATTGCCCGGAATCGAGCCGAGAGAGATTTTCCTACTTATAAAAATTGAAATTAAAATCCTATGTTCTTAGTTATTTTAATTCTGAATTCATGTCCAATTATATTTTGAACCTTTAAATTGTGAAGTAAACGATATGTCTGCTTCTATCTTCTGCCCACGACGAATCCTAAATCATCCCACAAAAACACAAAAACGGGATAAAAGCATATCAAATATGATAGGCTTGATTAATATTTACATACATGTGCGCCACGGTTACTTCCATTGAGCCGTTTAAGCGTGAAAGAGTAACAAACATCCATCCATCTATCCAACCATCCATCCTTACTCAGAAACTTTCGTGTTTATAATAGTGTAAGTAGGATTGCCATTTACTCTCTCTCCGTCCTTTCGGGCGGGTGGTAGCCATGATTGATTTAACCACAAAAAGAACAACTTTGATTTGACGGTCGGTAAGTTTAGTTTCTGAGGAATCAGTCGGACCAACGTATTGTTTCTGTGTTGTTAGTGAAATATTTTGTACTTAGGGTTAGCTCTCGAAAAACTAACTAATGTCATTTCTCCCATCGAGATAATTGTAATGATATTGAGTATTACGATTCAATTTAAACCTACTCTAGACATAAAATATACCATCACGCCTGTATTCCCCGAAGGGTTAGGCAGAGGTGTACCAATATACACCCACAGTTCGCCGGCATATTTAGGTCCCATGTAATAGGGGGCGAGCCTATTGCCATTAACCGGGCACAAATCCAAACTCCGAGCTGCTACTGAGAATTTCATAGAAAAACCCAATAACACTTTTTGCTCGACCTGGGAATCGAACCCGGGACCCCTTGCACAGCAGTCGCACTTGCGACCACGAGACCAACGGGGCACTCTAGACATAAATTGGAATTGATTTCTTATCGAACGATAGTAATTGAATTAGTTAGACGTAATAAATAAATTGGACAACTAAAAGACTGTGGGTTTGTCCGTTTCTATAGAGCCCAGCTAAATGTTTCTATTTAGAGACACTGTCTATGAACCCTTCTAACCACCAACACAAAAGAAAGCTTAGTTCAACCCTAGCGAAGAGAAGCTCTTTTCATACATTCATGCAACTTATTACTATAATCTATAATTACATCAAGTCTAATTTTTCGGTCACCTAACGTCATCAAAAGACCACCTTTTTCCTAAGAACCATGAAATTCTAAAACTCTAAAGCTGCGTATGTACCAACGATATTCGTTGATAAAGACTCTTAGAAGCCTCATATTCTATTACGAACGCTGAATATTGCCACAAATGGCCTTAACCGCTCATCCGACATAATCACATTTGATATGTGGCAGGCAATTTCTTAGAATTTGGGTCCAAAGCATTATTTATATCTGAATACAATATTACCTTCCCCGTTTTGTATTAACATAATATAGTTTCGGGTTGACTTATTTCTTACAAATCCAGAGATGTCTCTCAGCTTATTATAGCCTGCGGTATCAAGACGGATTGTATAAAAAAGTGGAAAGCTAAGGGTCTGTTTCGCAAAACTTGGTTTGTTTAACCTTTAAACTTAGAACACTAGAGTCTCAAAATATAAGGGGGTAAATTGTAGTACGGTGTCTTTTATGAACGTTAACATTCTAATGTTAGACTCCATCTATAAAAATTACAACATATTTTATCTATATTTTAGAAAAGAATAAGACATTGATTATTTTTGAGATGGGATTGCAACTATGCGAGTAGATTTTCAACGTTTCACCAATGTCAAAGTTAAGGTAAGTTAGTTACTTCAATTGGACCATTGACAGGCTCTTGAATTGTCAAGGAGTCGGCCAGTTAGTAAAAAAGTTGAAGCTACCCGCTCGATCCTATACGCAGGTAGACCTCTTAGGTGAAGAAGGAGCAAGAAACTCCACAGATACTCTTTTCAATTCGCTTAATATTATTAGTTGTAAGATATACTGCTCATCCTTTAAAACTGGTTCCAATAATAATCAACACACTTCATAATAAACTGGCCCTCTTCTGAAATATTGACAGTTCAGCGATTCCCACTTGTTCTTGTAACCGCACTACTGAAACTTAGTTAGTCGGCCCGCATATTCCTTTGTGTTTTGCCGAGCCAAATAATTGGTGCACATGCTGGTAAAGCTTATTTAATTTGTACTATAGGATTTCATGGGCTTTCATTGAGGCACTATTTATACAAATTAGTCATCTAATATTAATATGTGTTATAGTTTTTGCATTATAATGATTTATTGAAGGAAATGTCGTTATAGCTCCGTAGCTAAGACCCACTCAGCCTTTTTGTATAAGGTTCTGTTATAAATGTTACTTTTTCAACTCGTACTTTCTAAGTTATCTTGGACATTGGTGGCATCGGTGAAGGGAAACGTAATGAGGAAATCTGGACTTTATAATTAATATGAGTCCAAAATTGCCGACTCGTCTTGAGCAAGCATGGTGACTATTAGTCGTGCTGTCTCTGTATAATAAAAGGCCTTAGCACTGTAGTGGTACAATACTAGGTTAGTATTATTATTTATAAGAGGGATTCGTCCTTGACATTTAATCAAATAAATCGTCAGATTTCCCTTTCCTAATTCATTTCGGTAATCCCTGAGACAAGGATTTGTTGGTACTTAGCGAATTATCGAAAACATTCAAATCTAGAATTTCAATATTAAAATTAATGACTTTATAGCTACTGTAAAATGAAGCTCTCAAATCATGACAGATGAATACAGGATTCAATTTCTAATTGCTTTTCACAATGAATTCAAAATCTCAGTTCTAATTTCCATCTTATTGTTGCATTTTAGTAAGGATCTTCCTAATAATTCGTCTGTATTGTTGTTCGAAAGCGTTCACCCGGCTCCGTCCGAAAGGGTTCGCTTATAAGCCGTACTTATGTATACTTATAGCTTGTATTGTAGCCCGATCTATTGTGCTACTAATGAGCAATCACCGCGACTCACTTCACACAACTCCGCCCTTTCTATAGACTTATAGACAACTTTGAATAGATGTTTTATATAAGGGTAGTGCGTTTCATTGATACCAATGTTGTGTGGGTGGGTCGTAATACTACTATTGAAATAGATGTTAAACGTAATATTGAATATAGTAAAGATCAAAATTCATCTTACTTGAAACTTTGATCTTTGACTAACCTTTAGGTAAAGAAGCAAAGTTCACTCAACTTGTTTATTCAACACTAGCTTCTGTCAGGAACTTCGGCCGTTTCAAAGTTGATATAGTATCCCACAGGAACCGAACGATTTTTTGGGATAAAAAGTAATATATGTGTTATTTTAGACTATCATCTATCGTTGTACTGAATTTCATCAAGATCTGTTCAGCTATGATTGAGTAACGAACATCCATCCATCCAAACTTTCGCATTTATGAAAATACTAAGTTAATTATTTGTGTTTTGTTGTTGGTTAATTTGTTACACATTTTTCTGGGGGTTAAAGGACTCATGAATATGAAAAACCTTCTTTTTTACGAGATCTGCACTGAAATATTTTTAAAAAAATCTGCTGTACAAAAACACGATCAAAATTTTAGGGACAGCGGTATTTTTTTAAATAAAAATTCTATTTCATCGACAGAGATTTATATAGAATACGACTAAACTTTCTATGACAGAATTAATCTTTCAAGGATAGTACTTACGCAATATGGTATCCACCACACAGTATATCATATAAAACCTAATTGAAAATCAATAGCCGCGATAAATACTTGGCATTCCCTTATCGACGCAACTCGATACCTAGGTACATATATTACGTCGTTTCAACGTAGCAAGTAACATAATAATATATACAATGTGTAACATATTAAACGCAAGCCGTGAAAGTACTCTTCTAAGAATTAGATACTGAATCGATTTCAGCTGTTTCTAAAATTATAGTCACCTCTCCGATGAACAGTGGAATCTAACGAAAGTTAAGCTTATGTCAAGACAATAAGGCCGCCGGGGCTGCGGGTTGTTCGAAAGAGATACCGCGCCCCCGGAACGCAAAGGGCACATGAAGAAACATAGACGGGTTTTAGTCAGTAAAAGTCTGACACTCCCTCCCGCCCAGCCCAGGGCGGGGGACGTTATTTGATGATTTCACGTCTATAAAAAAAAAAGACAATAAGGATTCTTAAAACGCAGTTGTAAATAAAATCTTAACGCAGCTTTTTAGGTTTATCGATTTATCTTTTGCCTATTCTATCGCGTAAAATGAAGATAATTAATTTTATAAATGAAAAATATTTAAACACATAAAAGTAAAAGTTCCTTATTTCTAATTGGGGTGTTCAACTGTTTGCGTTATTTCTGTTACATGTTATATGACTCCGAGTTGCACAATGTGCAACTCCGACTCGATTTATGTCCGATTAATGGCAATAGGCTCGCCCCTATCATATGGGATCTAAATATCCCGGCGTGCTGTGGGTAGATACGTACATTGGTACACCTCTGCCTAATACTCACAGGGAAACATGTGACTTTCCCGCGATTTTCTTTGAAACGAAAACACATTAATCAGTTACCGAATTGGGAGAAATAAATCGAAAAACCCACATTTCGCATTAAAAGATATGAAAGAGAGCGTTCCGAGCAAATTGATATCATAAATCTATAAACAAAATAATGTAATTTAGCAAAAGGAAACGGAAACGTGATGTGATCTGTTATGAGGAGCGTAATTCCTCTTTAGCGTTATCCTCAATCAAGCGGAGTATTACTTAGAAATAATATCTACTTGGTAAGCAATTCTAGTTATGTAACAGTTATATGAGAGAAATATGGATGTTGTAGTTAATCGTATAATAATACCAGCGTATTATGGTTTCACTGCAGGGCAAAGGCCCCTTAGATACCTATAAAGTCTATTATAAAAATCGATACATATAATAAAATCGTAGCGATGTCAAAACTGTACATTTAATATTTTTGGAAAAGAGTGATTGCAACGAGGTCGGGTAATGATTCTAATGCCGAAAATACTTTTTTTAAAATTTTTGTCTGTTTGTCTGTTTGTTTGTGAAAGCATCACGCAAATACTGCCGGACAGATTCTGTTAAATTTTAGTATATATTATTCCACATGGGCCAAATTTTGCCGTAGGCTATAAATTATCACGCTATCTGCTTTAGGGGATGAGTAATGTTGCATTATGTTGTATTCTCCTACAGATTACGACGGGTTTTTGTAAAAAGACGAGAAACAATATAAGAATGCTTTAGATAGCTGAGGATTGAACTGCTGAAATATTTATTATCACGCTATACCTTCAAGGAGCTAAACAGTCAATCATGGCAAAGTAGAACGGCTATTTTAGAGTACTTCCCATCGAAGCATGTAGTGTAATGGTTCGACAACCGCGTTCTGAGTCGCTAGGCTTGAGTTCGATCCCCAATAAGTGTTTTACTTTTTGCGTTTTTTAAATATTATCTTTGAATGATAGAGGATTTCCAAACAATAATAAAATAAAAGTAGGCATTTTTATACCATAACATTTACCTTGCTTATTTTTCCAAATGTTTTATTATTTAAAAAATAATGTCTATACATTCAAAAAAAATACCATCACGCCTGTATTCCCCAAATGGTTAGGCAGAGGTGTACCGATGTACACCCACAGTTCGCCGGTATATTTAGACTACACATACATAGTTTCTATACATAGTTAGAAATAAAACAGCATTGAAGTCAAAACTATTCATCGAAAGAAAAAATAACGAATAGGTGTGAGCGGGAAATATACGTACTGTTAAAGAATTTCTGTCTGTTTGACTTTCCCAAATTAATTTTGTCAAGATAATCTTTACATGTTGGGCCAAAACATGGCTCTCTATTATTACGCGAATTAAATTATTCTTTCCGCAATGAAAAGGATAGCTACATTTTTACGAACCGTTTATTGTTGTTTATAAACCAAATAAATAATAAGAAATATAAAATAATAATAACAAGTAGAGTTCTTTTGAGGTTGCTGTACACAATTGAGTACAACGGCGTATTTCAGGTGAAAATTTTCAAAACATTGTTTTTCCACAAACATTGTTTTAGGCAGTTTTACATTACCAGCGTACTCTTGCGTGACATAAATCGCATATTCATGTATTTAACAGCTTTTGTGAATAGCGTCCTACTCCATCCTCAGACAAATCTGAGATCAACGAAGACGAAGGGCTTCTGACCTCTTTCGACCCACCACTACTTCTTTCCCCGTACATCCTGAAATATTTGTGGTAGCATGGCCCTTAATATAAAATCAACACCTACTTCTTCATCGAAAAATCTTCCAAATGTTTGTGAAGATCTCCAAGCTGTTGTGCTGTGTGTGCACATTAGTTTTATCTTCGATTGTAGAAGAGTATGTTGGAAAACAGTTACGCTGCACTAGCTGATCTGGCTGATGACGACTTCTTTTTACCTGATGAGCCAATGACTTATCATCGCTGCTGTTGTTACCGTCTCTTCCACTATATTACCAGGCACATCCCGTAGCACAGATGCGACAAATAAGGTTATCTTCAGTACTTTATCTGTCTTATCGCTCGGTTCTGGTGGTATGACTGCCAAGTCGTACTCACCGACCCTCTAACTATGTTGGGGTCGGCTTCCAGTCGAACCGGATGCAGCTGAATATCAGTATTTTACATGGAGCGACTGCCTATCAGACCTCCACAACCCAGTAATGGGTAATACGATACTCTTGGTAAGACTGGTTGTCAGACTTTCGTACTCACCGACCCTGTCAATATGTTTTAAACAGGCATGAAATGCTTCCTCTAGGCCATTGTAATGATTGGAAATGTTAAAACAGTTCGGAGTCATTATTACGGAAACCTGGCAAAAAGTGCGATTGTTGTACGGCCGTTGTACTCAAATAGGTACTGTTCCAAGAACGATTTCGAACAGATGAGAGACGCGGTGACGCTTTCGAACAGATTCCTTAACTCTGGCAGGAACTGGCCCTAGCGGAACCTATCTACAGTGCTGAAATCTCTTTGAGGTACACGTGGAACACAACGCGCCGTCGACCCAGGGTTACAAAAGTCACCACCCAAAGAGAGAAGTAGATTGTAGGAAGGAAAAAATCACCACCTCATAACTACTTGAAGCTGCGAGACTACCTGCCTCCCGGTAGTGAAATTCAGTGATGTAACTGGAATGTAACGGATTGTTGCGCACTTAAGTACGAGTATGCTGTTGCCTTAGCTGTTGCAAACATAATATAACGAAATGGGTCATCATAGACCACGTGTACCTCAAACAGATTTCAGCATAGCAGACGGGGCCCCCTAGGGCCAGTGCCTACCAGGGTTGTAGAATTTGTTCGAAAGAGTTACCGCGACTCTGGAACGCAAAGGGCACTAGGAGAAACATGGATGGGTTTTAGTCAGTAAGTGTCTGAATCTCCCTTCCGCCAGAGCGGCAGAAATCATTTGATGACTTATTAAGCTTAAAAAATAGGGTTCGCTGCACCGTGGGCCTACCAACCTCGACACTACACTTCATACAAGTGTTGGACGATTTATCTGCAAACGTTTTGTGTGCAACATTTTACTGTCTGGGCTGAGTTACGCTACCAAAAAAGTGTACTTCTATTCCAATAGCTAAACTAAAATAAATAAGCAACTGCAGAAAGTGTACCAAAATCAATTTCACCCTTTTCAAAATTCTTTATAGTAATTTTTCTGCCGTTGAATGTCACACAATCTTCAAGTTCTTAGGATACATGTAGAATCATGCATCAATTATGTATCATGCATTGCATATAGATTTTCTTCTAATAGGTAGGTACTGTAAACAGAAGAATTATTCTAGATGCTTAAATATTACTTCTAAATAGAAATACATTATTTAGATTACCGTTATTCTGCAAAAGCTGAAGGGTAATTTGAGAGGTAAAACTTTGCTTAGCGTTTTAATAAGTCTTGCTTACTGTCCATACTTTCTCCAAAAACATTTGATTAATTTGGTTATAAAACGAAGCTCAGATTATCTTGGCAGTTGTTCTGATTGCCAGATTCATTTCTAAGGTCTTGATACTAGACCGATCCAAGCTACAGTGTGAGGTTGTTAAAGCAGTACCTATTTAAGATGCTTTTAAATGGTTCGGGAAAGAAAAATTAGTAAATTTAACATCACATAGTATTTTCGAAAGCCTATACCCTCTTTAGGCCAAATATGTTTTCATCCCAGGTATGGCGTAAGCCCATTACCGACCGGGCACAAAACCAGACTCCGGGCGTCTACATACAAATTCCTAAAACTCACAGAAGTAACTATTAGCAGTCACCTTAGCGACCATTCGACATGCTTGGAAGATTATGACGACATAGTATTAAATACTTAATTAGCTAAGTATCACTTAGTTCCACGTGAGCGAAGCCGCGGGCAACAGCTAGTAAAGTATAAAAATTAAATACACATTTAATAGTTATTCAGTCTAAGCTATGAAAGTCGATTTAGGTTACCTATCGTGGCAATAAAAAAAGGTAGTTAAAAGGAACCAAGTTTATGTTCTTACTAAAACTTTTTCGTGTTTTATTTAATGAATATCAGTTCGTATTTTAACTAAATAACTACTCGTTACCATCAACCCTCTCATTCAATAATAATTAACCAAGTAATGCATGCAAAAAAAAAATACTTGTACGCAATACACGAGACATGTTTCGTTACTGTCAAATACGAGGATTATAAGAGCTTATGTCGTGAATCACAACGAGCTGAAATGTTGAATGGAGGCAATCAGCCCTGCCAGTTGGCGCTGAAGGGATGAAGTATGCAGCACTCCTACAGCTTTATGCAGCGCCATATTTACAATGCACTATTTCGTATTTCGAACAGTACGTGGTCTTTACGAACGTTGCTTTTTTTTTCAAAAGGGTTCTTTGGAAAAAGTTCGCTGTTGTATTGTACCTCTTTGGATTTATAATTATAGATTTATAGTCATAGTGATGGCCCAGTGGTTAACACACACGCTTCTCATGCTTGAGGTTGTGGGTTTCATACGGGGGAAGTACTAAAGTGACTGATTCAATTCACGTGTACTTATTAAATTTATCTTGGAGCTTAGTGACAACATGAGGAAACAGTTAAAATAAGTGTGTAAATTCTGCCTCGAGCAAGCGTAGTGATCAATTCCCATGCCTTCTTTGTATGGGAAAAGGCATTTGCCTAGCAGAACAATAAGCATTATCATACTCTTATTTAATAATGTAAATGGTAAATGATGTAAAAAGGTTCCAAACCATCTATTCACTAACTATATTCAAATGTGGATTAGAATTTGTCTGAAAGATCTAACAAGTTGTTTTAAATCGAAGAAGGTGAAACGTGCCCTTAGTTTAAATATTTAAACCTACTTAACTTACAATAAAGAGGAAAATGAAGCTATAATTATATATTTCCCGATTTTTTTCCAAGCTGCGATACACCTTTATCTTCCATAGTGAAATACTCCTAAATTCATCATAATTGTTCGAAGCTCTTACTGTCAGCATTAAAAATCGCCAAAAATAATCCAAAGCTTTTAAGAGACGTTGAATAAAGATGATCAACATAGCTTTAACTGAACAGATTATCTGCTAAGCCGCTGAAGCGCTATATTCGAACATTTCACCATATTCCGCTTTATGCAGCGCTTTACTAAGTAACTATAGTAACTACAGTTTAGCTGCATTCAAAGTGCTCATGTAAGCTAAGATATATGAAGCTATTAAAGTTGCTTTAATACACACATACATAGTAAATGCTGCTCGAAATAACGACATATGTAGGTTGTAATAAAGCACTACTTAAATTAATCTTGAATGAGTTCTAAGCAACTTAAAACTCGAGTATCGAACCCAATTTGTATACTGGAACTGAATGTTTTTCTTGAGTTTTAATTTGAGATTCCAAATACATTATTCGAGATGCAAAAAGATACATCATTTAGTCGTTAACCACGAATACTGTCCATTGAACTAAGTAACAAAGAGAAAAATATATTCCTGGGAACAAGTTTCCATTTTGTTTTTAAAATCACTGCTTATGGTAGCGTGCGCAAAGTATTGTACTTACGGGAACAACCAAAATTTCAAGGATTGTGGGAGTATAAAATTTAGTTAGAACATTTCAAACTTGTTTTGTTAAAAAATAACTTTGACCTTTAAAATCTGTGTAACTAGAAGGTGCGCAATAATGGGTAGGACATGTGTAGCTTTTGCCTTTTTTAAGTATCTTTTTACACCCTTATACTTTTGTTAATGGTGTTGATTTGCATCCTCGTCAAATTTTAGGAGCTTGTCATAAAAAAATAGAAGTAATCAAATATAATTTCGATACCTCTATATATAGCTGCCTCGTTGGCCTAGTGGTCCTGAGCGCGACTGCTACGCTAGAGGTCCTGGGTTCGATTCCCAGGTCGAGCAAAAAGTGTTATTGGGTTTTTCTATGAAATTCCCAGTAGCAGCGGAGCGGCGGGCGGAGTTTGGATTTGTGCCCGGTTAATGGCAATAGGCTCGCCCCCTATTACATGGGACCTAAATATACCGGCGAACTGTGGGTGTACATTGGTACACCTCTGCCTAACTCTTCAGGGAATACAGGCGTGATGGTATATATATATATATATATTACGATACCTGGTCAATATCTAATAAATACTTGTTTTTTTAGTTGCAACTATCAAAATAACAGTATTCCAGAATACTCCTCTTGCAAAATTCAGAATCGCCCAGTTGCGTACCTATGCGGTAGGCAGAGTTATCGCGCGGCTATATCAATGTGTAGATAGCGCCTAAACCCTCTGGCGAGATGGCTAGTTCGAATTTGAAAATCACGTCAAAAAAAAAAAAACAATTTATTTTATTATTGATTCGTGTTAAGAATCACAAGCATAGTTAACTCCTTGAATTTGATGAGAATGCAAATCAACGCTTTGTAGTTTGCTTCTTACTTATGTATTTACCAGACTTTTTCCCTGCAATTCACATAATAACTAACAACATAATTGCAAGACGAACAGCCGTCCCAACACTTCAGTACTTTACGGCTTTTCAAGAAAAGTGACCGTCCATCCCCGGTGAATGAACTTATTCAGCTTTAACTGCACCATTAAAGCGCTTCATCGCTGTACGACGCTTTTAACAGCGATGTTTTGATAGCAGTTGGACATATTTTCAATAGACTTCTTTTATATCATTGGATGGCAAACAAGCCGACGGCCCCTGTTAAGTGGTCACCGCTGTAATTCCAGAGGCCTTGCAATGCGTTGCCATCTCAGAGATAAAGTTGAAATGTCCCAAATGCCTGTATTTACACCGGCACCCATACCCTTCAAATAGGAACACAGCAACGCTGTTTTGCGGCAGAAATAGATATGGTGGTAGTACTTCCCCGGACGAGCTCCTTCACAAAGAGTTCTACTATGATATTGATTTATGATTTATAATAATTGTATTAAATAAATAAATAATAAATAAATATCTTGGGACAACTCACACACGGCTATCTGATCCCAAGCTAAGCAGGGCTTGTGTTATGGTAACCACAAACACAACAACATAACATAACATACCAACAACAACAACAACACACAACATATTATACATAAACAACAACACAACAACAACAACAACAACAACAACATATTATAGATAAATCACACCCAGACACAGAACAAACAATCATGCTCATCACACAAAGTTTGTCCTGGGTGGTAATCGAACCCACGACCTCCGGCTTAGCAGTCAGGGCCACTAACCACTAGACCAACAGGCCCGTCGTCGTATTGATTTATGATTATTGCAATACTTACTAATTATTAGTCGATTTCATTTGTTTTTTATTCCACATACATTTCAATGCATGTAAATGATTTACGCTGTAATTGGCTCAACGCATACAATTACCATAATAAAATTGTTTATTGTTTTCTGAGTAATGGATGATTGTAAATTATCGCCGCATTTTACGGTTATTGTTGGGTGATTAATGACAATATCATCAGGCTTTATGAATAAAAGATATTTGCTGGCCATGTTTACTAACACGTACGAAATGAGAGGATTCAGGCGTGATCACGGAATTATATATTGGGATTCGAACAACTATCGACTAAAGCACTGATTAAGTTGATACTTGCGTTATTTTAAGATAAAAAAGTACAGAGTAAATCTCCATACATGTTATAAAGTAGAAAAAAAATGAGGAACCAGCCAGTCTTTACAGTGTAGTGCGTAAACACATCGTATGTAGACAGCCTTATTCATAGTGCTTCCTCAGCAATATCATTTGTAACTCACTTGATATTTTACACACAATAAACCGAACCTTCAAACCAAACACACTTATTATTTATCTTCATGTAACCCGCAATTACCAGAACACCACATGGCGACCCTGCCAGTACTGCCAGTTCACATGCTACTTTAACCATCAAAATTACTGCAACAACTTTCAATCTTCTTCAATTTATATTATTACCAGAACACCACAACAGTATCCTTACCTGCCGTTGATAATAATGGGAATAATACACACCTAACTATATATCACCTTACCTTAGGTACCTTCCTAAACAAAAATGATATTCAAATATAACGAGTATAAGAAATTGTTCCACGTTCCAAATTTAATTTTAATAGGTAAGTAACTTGAACCTACAAGAGTTATTAGGACTTAAAGATAATGGTAGCAAGTTTCACTGAGAATTTTGCTGGAGCCATTTAAACGTTTTCTGAGTAAATTTATAATATCTACCTGTCGGGCAATTAAACTATTACCTACGAATAATAAAGATACCGCGGTACTTTAAGATTTAAAAGGGGTTTGTATAGAATAATTATTATTTATAATAATAATATAATATAATATACCATCACGCCTGTATTCCCCGAAGGGTTAGGCAGAGGTGTACCAATGTACACCCACAGTCCGATATATTTAGGTCCCATGTAATAGGGGGCGAGCCTATTGCCATTAACCGGGCACAAATCCAAACTCCGAGCTGCTACTGAGAATTTCATAGAAAAACCCAATAACACTTTTTGCTCGACCTGGGAATCGAACCCGGGGCAGTAGATACATTTTGAAGAATATCACATTGACCCACCCGGAATAGTATAAGGATATTAGTTAGAATTAGGATATATTAGTAAGTACTTTAGCGAAATTCAATATCTCAGGATAAACCTTTATGAATAGTAAGCCCAATGATTTTAATCTTCATTCAAACCCTAATAAATTATATTCTATCTATTTTATGATGACATTTTATAGTGTGCTTACATTATTCGGTTCTTTTGTAAAAGGTGAACGCGGTACTCTTACAAATCCGATTGGTGATTTATGTGCTTGTCGAACGATATTATCTACGAAATTGGATGGCGTTTCTGGCTGAAATTTGGTAGTTTCATTCATTCCTTTTGACGTCGATCTAAGTTTTGTAAACATTGCGTTTTTAACGATAGTTGGATCTCGACTTTAAGGGTGAAGTTGTTTTGAAATATTGTTTGTGAAAAGTATTTTATGTAATTGTATTGTGTTGTAAATTTGTAATATGTTTTTAAATAAATAATACATGTTGACTTTTAGTCAAAGTCAAATGACTTTGACTAAAAGTCAACATGTACATGTAACATGTAGGTATAAAACAGATGAAAATAATATCATAATCATAAGTACCTTCACCTTTAAAAGAATATGAATGAACTTACAACAACAAATGCAACTGGATCAAATTATTTTTCTTGATGTCGATCAAAAGTGTCTTTTAAAGATAAGATTATTTAATTTGTTTAAAATAGATCATTAAGATAAGAAGTACAATAACTCTTCTCTTAAAAAAACGTTAAGAAGAAGTGAATTGTATTTTATGGACTTCCACGCGGTCCAAACTAATAAAAATAGAGTTGGATATGGCTAAACCATACAGACTTTCTGCAGTACCAATAACAATGTGAGCAAACAAAAAATGTAATAGAAAACAGTGCCGCATACGTTTGTTGTTCCTTTTCTCTGATCTCCGTTTTATAAATGCCGCAATTAGAGTCGGAGAATTTTCAATTAATTTGCATTGCAAAGAGTGGTAGACTATCAAACTGATTGCGCTTACAAATTGTGGCTACGAAGAGAGTAGGTATGAGTTTTTTTACGAGGAAACAATAAATTCGTTATTGTTATTGTTGGTAGTGTTTGCGCAAGACTGATAGATCTACAATACAATACAATACAATACAATACAGTACAATACTTGCGTGTTTACATTTGTGTGTTTATGTTTCGCCACTAAAAATAAACTTTGAAATAAATGATTTGAATTACCCAGGGTCGTTTTATATACAAGCGGTGAAATTACATTCACATGAGACATTTTACTTTGTCTCTGGGATGGCAACGCATTTGCAAGGAGTCTGGTATTGCAAACGTCTATAGGCAGAGGTCACCGCTTAGCAGCAGGTAGGTCGTAAGCTTGTTTGCCATCGATATTTAAAAAAAAACGAGTCGAACCATTCGGTTTGGCATTTTCAAGACAAAGTTATCAACGGCCGAACCAAATAGCTTTTACCCTTGAGAATCAAAAATGATTTTTACTTAGTTCCCTCATCTGAATCAAATCTGCTTATAAGGGTAGTCGTGATTGATATCATTATATTGGTTGCTGATTAACCAAGAAGTAAGTTATATGAATATTAAGGTCCAATAAAGGCTAATTTTGATAAAAGAGACGAAATTGACGTCAAACTGTTTTTGCATGAAAAAACTGACCAAAATTCAAATTTCTTTAGTCCAAAATCTACCGTACATTTTAGAAAGTATATTACAAGATAGGTACCTATACCGTGAGTGCTTCAGCTTTGAATAGAAAACCTAAACCAAGTGTACAGTGCTCTACTATCGACCCAATAACTGTACAGTCAGGAGCATAAAGATATGTATATATTTAGCAACATCCTAAAGCAATTTACTTCGAAAAGATTGATGAAAATGTAATAGTGTTACGAATATCATTATTCTAAATTCAATACTACAATAAAATTGGTCTTATCTCAACGTTGCAATAATTTATTTATGAGAAAATCGCTTTTAAATGTTGCCAAGTCATCATCATCTGCTTAGCCTTTTCCCAACTATGTTGGGATCGGCTTCCAGTCTAACCGAATGCAGCTAAATACTAGTCTTTTACATGGAGCGACTGCCCATCTGACCTGCACAACCCACTTATTTATTTATTTAAACTTTATGCAACAAAAGGTACAAAAGCGACCCCTAAGGGATGCCTTAGGCATTCTCTACCAGTCAACCAAAGGTGGTGAAGAGATAACATGGCAGGTGCAAATTAATGTAGAAAAGAAAACAACAAATACAACAGTATATAATAGTTACTTGTTAGGCTTCTTTGCTTCTGACTATCCGTAACAACTGTCAAAGATCTACGAATGACATGATTTCCGTGTCACGGGGGAAATTTAAAATTAAATTAAATTTAGCCAAGTGTATATGTTGCAGTCAAAACTCTTAACCAGTCAAAAGTACTATTGACTAGCAAAATCAGTCAAAACTACTTTTGACTGAACAGGTTGGTCAAAAGTGGTTTTGACTGAAAAATATTGGTTATTAGTACTTTTGACTGCAAATTTGCGGTTAAAAGTACTTTTGACTAACGCTCTTCGTCAAAAGTAGTTTTAACTGCAATAAAGCATCAGTCAAAAGCACTATTCACTTGTCAGATGTGAATAATGCTTAAAAAGCATAGTCGAGGAGCCCCGCTTCGCGGGGCTCAAGGGTTTACAAAAAAAATAACCACGAAGTGGATGGCGGGGTCTGTTCGCTCGCTTCGCTCGCTCTCTAGACCCCGCCATCCCCTTCTAACCTAACCTGTCCGAGTCGGGGTGCCCCAAGTCCCGAGCTCGCTTCGCTCGCTCTTTCATCCTATAATTTACTTTTATAAAGAATAGATATTATTAATTATTATTGCAGATTAGTGACTGATTTTTAAGAGTTTTGACTGATTCGGGCAGTCAAAACCACTTTTGACGGAATCACTTAGTCAAAACTACTTTTAACCAGCTCCATTGGGCAAAAGTACTTTTAACTGTTATTTTAGTCAAAAGTATTATTGACCAAAGCATACGGTCAATAGTACTTTTGACTGATTTTGCTAGTCAATAGTACTTTTGACTGGTTAAGAGTTTTAACTGCAACATATAGATGTGTATGTTGGTGAGTGTACAGGTGATTGAAGTAACATCCTTATTGTAAAGTGTCGGTGCAGTCGGATGCAGCAGTGTGCAGGCAGGGGTTGAAATAGCTTCGGATGCAGATACGGCCTGTCTGTGCAGCTTCCGTGTACGTGCTGCCTGTTTGAACACCAGTTTGTTTGTTGACACTGTGTTTATTACAGCCCTGTTTATTGTGCTGGCTTGTTTATGTATTTTGTGTTTAAATTTGTATTTAGTTAGGTATCTGTACCTACATTTAAAAGCGAAAAGTCACTCATTCGATCACCTGAACACGAAATTTATAAAACATAACTAGGTCGTTGTAAGTGGGAGATGTGTGTAATGAGATGTGGGGAAAGGTTAGTGTTACCGATCTACAATGTCAATTCGAAAAATAAAGCCAATTCTGTTAATTAACAACACTCAAAATCAAGTCGCAGTCTCTTTTTAAATACAACCAATTGTAAGTTATAGGCATTTTTGACAAATTAAGACTAAAATTAGCATGCGAACTTTCCTAAAAAAGGTAAGGTGTATAACGGTGTTATATACATCTCACACTTTTTAAATCCCGATTATCGACTTGCAGGTCTGAAAAAGTAATCAACAATACTGCAATACAACAATATGATTTTAATCTAAACCTTCTTTCTTGTAAAATATTCGAATAAGAGAGAATGAACATGTACCCTAAGACTCAAATACCTACACTTCCAATCCCACAAATAACATTATTACGCCAAGACAGATACTAATAAAGTCATAACACCAGCCATCTCCAAATTAACAAATCAATTCCCGCGCATATTCTCGTACATAATCGCCCCCTGACGTCTCTATTCGCTTCAATTCATTTATTATAACACGATTAGTCAACGGCAATGCCAATGGAAGCCTATAGCTGTATATGAAGACAGACAGACAGACAGGCTGCCGCGGTTGTCGTGAAATTAAACGGAAATCGAACGTTGCGGCTTGTGACCGCGTCTGAGTGGGCCATTGTATACAGGTCTACACGTAATAGGACCATTGTGTACTCGCCTGCAGTATCGAGGTTCATCGGTAAAAAGGTTTTATTTCAATGTGTGCTGACGGTCAATGAGTCGGACTGGTCGGTTGTTTCAATATATTTACGGGAGAAATTGGAATGCTGAGACTGATTCAAACTACACCTTATGATAATTATTAAAATGAATCTTTCTCAGTTTTGGGAAAACGCTATTTCTTGTGCAAAACACGTGGTTTTCCCACAATGTTTTTCTTCACATAAGACAGTAGATAGAAAAATGTTACATCAGTGAATAAGAAAAAATTACAACGTTTGGAATCCGCAATCAGTTGAAACTTTGTCTTTGTATATTACTTTGTATTAAAGTATTTTACTTTTCACCTCTCATGCATGAGGTTGCGGTTTCAATACCGGGCAAGTATTAATGTGACTTTTCCATTCATATGTACTTTCTAAGTTCACTAACATCGGTGAAGAAAAAATCAGGGAGAAACATAAACTTATATTCAATATAGGTCTGACATCGCCAATCTGCTTTGAGCAAACATGGTGATTGGTCGAAATACGATTGAGCAATGGTGAATTCTCATATAGAGAAGACACCATTGCTCTGCAATGAAACAATAACAGACTGGTATTAAAAGTATTCCAGAAAGATAAAGCTCAAAGTACAATAAAGGATTAAACATAGCGTATCGCTTTCGAATTTCAATTCCAAGTTTATGTTTGACTAAATTACAAACGAACAAATTGAATTGCGTTCACCAACCTACAATCGGTACATTCCCAAATATCCAATTAATCCGGTAACGCTAGACTTTAGTGTCTGTTAATAATTTCACATCACTGTCAAATTACTGAACGCTCAATGTTGCCTATGCACTGAATTCTGCTAGAAATAGCTCACGTTTTACCATGTAAACTGGTTGAATAGAAGCTTAGGTTTGAATAGATAACTGAAGCAGTGTGATATTTTCGAACGTTAATATACCTAATGAAATGTTCACTGATTGCAAGTTGTGTGTAAACTGCCTCGTTAGTCTAGTAGTCGTAAGCGCGACTGCTACGCTAAAGGTCTTAGATTCGATTCCCAGGTCGAGCAAAGTGTTATTGGGTTTTCTATAAAATTCTCAGTAGCAACTCAGATTTGGATTTGTGCTCGGTTAATGGCAATAGGCTCGCCCTATTTCATGGGACTTAAAAACATTCCGGCGAACTGTGGATGTACATTGGTGCACCTCTGCCTAACCCTTCGGAGAATGCAGGCATGATGGTATGTCATGTCAATATGCACTGAATTCTGCCAGAAATTGCTCACGTTTTATCATGTTAACTGGCTGAATGGAAGCTTATGGAACGCTGAAACTGTGTAATATTTTGGAACTAATATACCTAATGAAATGTCCAAACTTTAGTCGGGCGGTATTCAGGACTCCACCTAATGTAACGTACGAACGATATTTGGAGTACGTGTCCTCAGAATCTACACAACAAAAAAGTTGTTAGGACTCTCTCTTCACGTCACATTCGGCCAGATCTCGCCCGAGGGATCTATTACAATTTTCACATCCTCAAATGAGTGGACCGAGTACGACAATACCCACCGCTTTAATGCGAACTTTGGGACCTTATTCTATTAAGGCCGACACGACGTTGCCGTTCTACGTGACGGCGCGAACCACCGCCTTAAGCCCCCATTGTGCCAAGGAACTAGTTAAAGTTTGCATAGATAAAATCGATAAGTTAAGTGCAAGACTCGTGCTATCAAATGCGGGAGTCGTTTAAGCCGATTTTATCATTTTACAAATGTTCTTAACTAAGCTTAGGTTAGTTTTGCTTGTGTAATTTGTTCGAAGAAATAAATGGGAGGGTATTGTAGAGAGTTCTGTTTACATTGCACAGGTTTTTACATTAATTTGAAGTTAGTAGGCACCTTTTTTTAAATATTTCGATATGTCTTATATTTATCTTAACTTAAAAGCATCAGTCTAGCCTTTCAGGACTAATGCTAATTTATTTTGTCTAATATTTTACTATATCTTTGCTTTGACCATATTTCTTTTAGTCTCCAAGATCTTTTATTTTTAAGAAAGATATTCATGGAAAATGTAATGAGCAAAAACAGTTCAGAATTTATTTAAACATTTCTTCAAAAATACAACCTTTAATTTGCTTAAAAGTCTTATTATATACAGTCCCTATTCGTAATATTAGACTAATGGACCGTATGTTAAACAATTATACAAGCAACAAGTACAACATAAGCAGTATTATGTCAAATCTTAATTGAAAAGCGTGTTCGTGGAATTTCTTGCTTGTACTTCTAAATCAAAACTGTAGATATTCGATCTATCGAAAGAAATTTTCTGACCCTTGACAATTCAAAAGCGCCGTGAATAGATTAATTGAAATAAATACTTTGACTTTCATTTTGACTTTGACTAACATCGCCGTTTCTATTGTTGCAGCTGTAAGAGCGTCTCCTGAGCCGCGGCGGGCCCCCAGCATCTTGGAGCCACCGCATCATGTGGACTTCACCAACGACACCGGGGCCCTGCTCAGTTGTGCCACCAGGGGAGACTATCAGGTCAGTTACAGTATACCGAGGATGTCCGCTAACCAAAAATCTGAAATCCTCTTCAATTTCGTTGCGGGATCCAAGTCAGTTGAATCGTTACTCCGAGACTCGTCGAGCTTCATTGTCTCGGCGCTTTTCTTTTGATCGCCACTGTTGATTTTGGCTTACAGGAGTTGCAGTGGTTTTGGAACAGTGTGGCGGGCTATTCCCATTAAAAAAAAAGCCTCTTTAACCAGTCAAGTCCCGGAAAAATAAAAACAATTGAATAACAATGGCGGTGTGTTTTCAAACGCCTTTAATTAGTTAAAGAACTAACTAAATCTTAGGATATAACTAACTACCGATTGGCAGGCAAGCAAGAAGTTTCATTCAACTCAATGAATGTTTAAAATCTAGGTGCTTTCTCATCTTAGCGATAGTTGATGTCAAATTATGAAGGTAAATAAGTAGATGTTTTGGAAGATTGAGACTGAGATGAGATTGCGATCGTACCTAAAAGCTAATAGAATTGCCCCTCTGATGATATTTGTTTTTTATTATTTTTTTGCAAAACTTATAAATACTTAATAAAATTGAATACTTAAACAAAATTGAATTTGAACGAGTTAAATGAAGTCTGTTTTTACAAAATCTTAAATAATGACTTCTATTTTACTTTGGTTAAACTTGTTCAAGAAATAATACCGGGCTTCCAACTTTGTCAGACGGCGCCGTTGTTATTTTAAACTTAATAACATTATGAAATAAAAACGAATAAAATAATCTGTATAAGCAACAGTCTTAAAATGTTTTTTCTCAACTCTTTTCAAGGGAAGAGAACACGGCATTTAACCGCACACCTAATCCTATTATGCAAATTGTATTTTTCCGACTAAAAAAATAAAAATGACAAAGAGTTTTGTAGATAAGGTAGGAAAACATTAATATTTCCACCGCAGACCGTAATCACTTATCGTCAGGTAGGTATGCCCATTAGTCATCCCTAGCTTCTGCCGATAAAGACAAACGATGTACCTACCATGTAATTGTTTTACGTTGAACAAAACACAGTCACCATAAAAAACACCGTAATAAAAATTACCGCAGAAATGAATCAAATAAATCAGCTAATTCTACGAGGGAGATTTTAGGTGATGGAAGCTCTCATTTTACCTGCAGTAGTACCATTATAACAGGGTTAAACAGAGATGTACCAATGTACACCCACAGTTTGCCGGTATATTTTAGGTCCCATGTAATAGGCGGCGAACCTATTGCCATGAATCGGGCACAAATTCTAACTTCGAGCTGCTACTGAGAATTTCATAGAAAAACCCAATAACGCTTTGCTCGTCCTGGGAATCGAACCGAAAACATCTAGCGTAGATCACTAGGCTAACGAGGTAGTCGCAGTGGTATTCTGTAAAAATGACTCTCGATTAATTTAGGTGTTAACGTAATAACGTTTAAGGGGGTCTTGGAGGATCTTGAAGCAGTCCCTATCATCATATGTGGGATGATAGCTCAACTCTAAATCACTTCACTTAAACTCACCGAAGGAGATTTAAATACAAATAGAATGCTTGGGATTGACAGCGCACCTCGAAGTAATTTCACTCAAATCACCGAGACCTTCTTCAGAAAGGTCGGGTGCGCAGTACTCGTGCACGTACCGGCGCCGGCGTGCTTGTGTGACTAGATGGTATGAACGTGGAGGACGCGAAAGGAGCATAGCAACTGGCGTTCAGTGGAAACAAGAGAAAAAGGACAAAAGTTTATGTATGTATGTATAAGTATCATTATTATCATGCTTATGTAAGTTTATGAAAAACATGTGATACATATAACCGAGGGAGATTTTTACAAAATAACAGTACAGAAATTCGGCTCTAGGCGTATTACGTTATATTGAGAATAACTTCATTCTGAATAAACCATTTCCTTTGTACAGTAGGAATCAAACGGGGAGCGTGTAACTAATGGAGTGAGACGCAGTAACAAATTGGAGACAGTGAGCGGCTAAACGGAATATTTCCCAATTTGTTTCCTCCCTCATAATTCTTTCGCAAGAGAATAAACAAAATCCTTTTCTGCCGGGTATTCCATCGCGTCGTGAGATATTCGTGTCAACTTGACCCATTTACTTATTGTTCCCTTTTATATATTGCTATATAAAAGGCGTACATATTTCTGTAATTATTTTTGCTATGTTTTTTTTCCTGTACACTCGAAAATCCCGGTAAAACTTTCCACTTTTAATAAATTGAATTTAGTTCGCAGTTTTACTCCGACGTTTTTGGACAGAAAAGCTTTTGTTTGGGGATGGATGGTCTCAATAAAATCCGTACTGCAATATGTTTAAGAGGCGCGTGTAAAAATTCGTTTAATTTTATAGCTGTGTAGTTTTTAAAACATTGTAAAAGTTTGCAGTATTTTATGTTTGGTTTTAACAAATTTCAACTGTTGAATCGCAACATACCGGCTTTTTAATTAAATCTTCGCGTACTGTCCACTAGCTAAAAAAATGTTCAATGCCTTTTTTTCATTCCCTGTCCATGTGAGCAAATAGGTACGTAATCCCCACAGCCTGTTATTTTGGTTCCGCGTAGGTATTTCCAAGAATCGCATTTCATAGGATGAAATATAACGCGCAGCTCCGCATTCGACGCCAATCTGATTTAGTATTCACAAACCAGATCCCCAACTCAAATATAAATAAAGTTTTTCCATTCTACAGAGTTCGGAAGTTTACGGTCACAGACCCAACTGGGAAATAAAGATATACGTAATGGGTGAATGTTTTGTTCGTGTTGGTTCGTGCCTAGTTAACCCATCTTTGCTCATTACGTTAATGAGTTGAGATAGCTTGCAGATGCTGCTTACTTAGTATCGAGAAAATATTACGGCTTTTTTAAACATTTTTTATAACTTGGTAGGTCAAATTATGAGTTAATTCAAAATAATGGTTAATAAGAGGGTATCGACATAATTGTTGTTGTGACCCCAATTACTCTCCATAGCAAACATTAAACTTGACACCCTATTGTTATAACACGACACTGTGGCTTTAGGCGGTATCAGGTGTTGACATTGATTGCCCCATAAAGGAGGAAAACATGGCTACTAAGTGGCTACTATGACAATAACTACGTAATCTTAGTACTGTTACTGTTTCGCTTTATAGTTCCAAACTAAGAAAAGACTGTTAAGTTTGGAGAAAGAACAATGCTCAAAAATGTATGGAGACCGTCCCCACCCTTGTAGCACTTTGAAACCTATGTCAATCGAAGGGCCATAGCCGTCTTATCATTTTATTGTATGACAGCGAAACTGAAATGTCTGTCGGAAAAAAGTTATATCGACATGAAGAAACCGGAATTTGCAGTCGCAAGTGACAATAATGTTGCATTTTAATGTTCTTTGTTATTAAAAATATGGCAAAAACTATCAAAGAGGTGACAGCTCAAGATATTTTACTTCTTCTACCGAGAAACTTTTTACTGTAGGGTAACAAAACAGTTTCAGTCGGAGTTTTAAACAATTCTTTGAAATCAAAATAGTGAAAAAGTGTAATGCAAGCAAGCCTATGTGCTTCTCTATTTGCAGTATCTTCGAATCTTGTCTTGATGCAGGAGACGCGACTCCCCCGATTTTACCTGGCAGCACGACATCAATGTCTGCTACTCGTATTCGCCAAAAGGAGGTTCAAAAAGCCCCAGACCCAGATATATTCTAGCTATAATTCTGAGGACCTGTGCACCTGAATGGTTCCTGTACTGGCACGCCTCTTTCGACTCTCTCTCGACACTGGATTAATGTCCATTAATTGCAAGACAATGGAACGTGTCTTCAATAACAGGCTCCTCGCGTACCTTGAAGTTAATGACCTCCTCAGTGGTCGTTAATGTGGCTTTCGCCGAAATCGGTCCACTGGGGATCTTCTCGCGTACGCCACTCGCATCTGGAGTGAGGCCATCGAGAAGTATGGGAAAGCACTTGCCGTCTCCCTGGACATCTCGAAGGCCTTTGATAGGGTATGGCATGATGGTCTTATTAGCAAGCTTTCATCATATGGCTTGCCGGCTGGTTTCTGTGCATGGATATCGGATTTCCTGAGTGATCTTTCACTTCTAGTAGTCGTCGATGGCTCGTCTGAACGAATGGCCATTAATGCTGGGGTCCCTCAGGGTTTGGTGCTTTCTGCAACCCTTTTTTCTGTATATCAACGATCTGCTAAAACCCAGTACTTTTGGGTATGCAGATTATAGCACGGTTGTAGAGTTAAATATCCAGCGCACGTGCCAGTACGGCTGAAATCCGGACTCCTAGAGAGTCCATGGCCCAGTGCTTGGACTTGTCCATAAAGGCAGTCTCCGACTGGAGTGATGCCAATCTGGTCAAGTTTAATGCAGCTAAGACCCAGGCGTATCTTTTCTCTGCCAAGAAGATGCCTTTCCATCTGGCCTCTACTTTCCTACTTGAATCCGCCCCGATCACTGACCGAATCCTAGGTCCAGTTATCTGCCCAGAACCTGGGAATTCTTGCAAAGGTGCGAAAGTACTTCACGTCGGCACAGCTGCTCAACTTATACCAAGCAAAAGTTCGATCATACATGGAGTACTGTTCGCACTTTTGGGATGGATTAGCTAAATAGCAACAGAAGGCGTTGGAAGTTATCGATAGATGTGCCAAGAGGCTCATTATCAACGGCTCACTAGTTAGGACTAGGTTCCAGAGCTTTGAACATCGCCGCATCGTTGCTAGCCTACCACTGCGAGGATCGCCCTGAGGACACGGTGGAGAACACCGTGGCGCACCGTGCCCTCTTGGGCGGGACACCGCCGTGTCGTCGTGGCGGCTATCGGCGGCGGCGGACTCTTGCGTCGTTGGTGCAAGCCATGGTCCGGAGCGAGAGGGAATGAGTCGCAATCACCTCCTTCTACGAAGTAGTTATGCTAGAGAAGGAAGTGGCGGGACATCAGAGGCGTAGAACCTCCCGTCCCAGCTACCGCGGGAGACGCTCCGGGCGTCGGGAGCCACGAGACTACTACCAGCCACCATAGACGCGGGCCTGTGGACGGTGGGCAATGAGTAGCCAAAAAATCTGTTGAATATCGTTTTCGTGAAGTGATCATGGACGTTTTGAGGAGTTTTCAAATAAAAATAAATAATAAAAACAAAATATTTTTTATAATTAAGTCTGTAAATATTCACGTACTTCATTTCGATATAACTTTTTTCGGACAGACATTTCAGTTTCGCTGTCATACAATAAAATGATAAGATGGCTATGGCCTTTCGATTGACATAGGTTTCAAAGTGCTACAAGGGTGGGGACGTTTTGAGCATTGTTCTTTCATTAAAACTACGAGAATTGTTATCAATTCTTCTTAATCAAAGAATCTTTACGGGTCTTTAGTTATACGAATTAAAGCAAAAACTCGACGGTTGCGAGAATTTCCCGCAAAGTTTTCACATTCAGCCGGAGTTTGGTGGAGTTAGGCGGAATTTGGCTGCGAACGCTCCCCCGGGATGCTGGCTACCTGCTCAATGTGGGGCATGCCAGAATTCTACAATTAATTCCTTAACTTTTCATTGTAAATAATATTTGACGGCCATTTCGCTTATGCTGAGAAGCAACACAGGCAACGAGTCGAACACATTAAGATACCCTAAAAGTAACATTTGATAGTTATAGTCGTCGTTGACCTTCATCATTTTTAACTGCCACTAAAAGAGTGCCTCGAATTGAAATAGGCAGACATTTTACTATAGAATATCAATTCAATAAAGCGTCATAAAATCTTTTTCACGTTAGGATCGCATAAAATTCCTGAATAAAAACAGAGACCTACATTATCTCCAAAATGTTCTTTACTTCAGCTCCATTCATTTCAGTTTTTATATTCTAAAACAAAGCGATGTTTTAAAAAATATATCTACGAAATGGTAGCTGTAAAATCTGAATTAATGAAGAGGGTGTAAAAGCGTGGCAGGCAATGCAGGGCACGAGTCGCGGCCAAACAATCGTGAATGCGGGTCGCAGATGTCGGAGGGAAACTAATGAAGTACCGCTATGAAGCTTTTAAGAAATTGAACCGTTACCTTTGAAATACACGAACTGAACTGTTCCGATAATACCAGTTGTTTTGAAACAAAAGCCAATGCCGATATTTTAGTCATTGTTCGTGGAAATCAATTCGTAATCTCTAAATGCATTGCGGAGTGCCTCGTGCTGACTTGCAATACAGGCTATAAATTTTCAGATATACTCACTCGTACATCCGAATGAAATAATCTTCTCTTGTGTGCACACGAACTGTGCGTGATTATATTATGAATATCTCATGCCGTGGTAAAAATATTAGCTAGTCGACAAGTTGTACTGGGGCTGATTGCCTACCGTACCTCAAATTAGATTTTAAATTCCCAGCCTTAGAGGCTATGTCGTAATGTTATAAAGCTGAATAGTTTGCTTGTTTGTTTTTATGTTTGAACTCGCTAATCTCCAGAATTACTGGTCCTATTCTGATTTTGTTTTCACAAACACGAAGGTAGGGTTAGTCTTGAGTTTTAAAGGCTATATTTTTTAAACTAAATAATTAGGAATCCCTAAGGAAATTCACGCAAAAGCAAAATTTTATGATAATTACGTAGCTACTGCGTTGCGTCACAAACAAATGAAATCACAACCCAGGCATAAAAATATTTCTCAGTAATAAGAGCACATTACTCTGCAAATCCTTTGTAATTGAAATTGGTACGCAGCTTCAGACGCTTTCATGTTTCCTTAGCTTCATTACGCAAATGACATTCTCAATGGGGGCGACGTATGCAGATAATATTACACGAATACTCACACTAGAAGACTTGGGGCATATGCAGGTAGGTATTCCGGGGCTGCGGGTTGTTCGAAAGAGATACCGCGCCCCCGGAACGCAAAGGGCACATGAAGGAACATAGACGGGTTTTAGTCAGTAAAAGTCTGACACTCCCTCCCGCCCCGCCCAGGGCGGGGGAAGTTATTTGATGATTTCCCGTCTATAAAAAAAAAAAAAAAAAAAAAAAAATATGCAGGTACCAGTCAAACAAACTATTTGGTTTGCAGGCAGCTTACTTGCAATTACTTCTAAACTATTTTGTGAGTGAGCAGTCAATTCTTTTACATCACTCTTTCAATTGTGTCAGCTTAAAAAGTTATGACGCATATAATTAAAATGAATATTAACATTATTATATTATTATTTGAAATTAATAGTACAATGATGAATTCCTGTAAGTGAAAAAAACGAAATTAATAAAAATCTAAAATCGCCAATACGCTATGCACGAACGAGGTGATCTATGCTCGAGCTTATTATTATCGCACTGCAAGCAGTGGGATAATAATAAGCTGGTATTATAATATATTTTAATGAGTAACAATATTACGATAAAAAGAAAATGCTAAAACTGTTGTTAATATTTAGGTACTAATAAGAAAAATTATTAAAGCGCTTTTCCTAGCTCACTTATTAAAAATGTTGCTGTACTTGACAGGGTCCATAATAGTTCCTATTTAATAACACCAACCTACATTACATACAATATTGTAATTAAGATTTTATTTATATAATAGACGGAAGGAATTTTCCAAAAATTTTTTTGATACGTGCCATTTAGTTTTTGCAATTAATATTGTTTGTGTTAAATGTTATCTTATTTTTAGTCTGTAAATATTTTAAACATTTAACAAAATAAACTTCAGTCTTCAATTTTGGGAAACTCACTAAAAACTAAACCAAATCCCATCTAGCAAAAATAAAATTATAATTCTCCGAGCTTCCGTAAGTACCTACGCTACACGAAAAGCCAAACTTTTTATAGCACAGTTAACTTAAAAAACAGATGATATCACAGCTTGAAACATTCGTACAATATTTTAGTTGCCAACTTATCTCGCACTTCGACGAATACTGCTTGAGTTTATGTTTACACTGAAGATAGTGTTTTCAGTGAACATTTCTTGTAAGTCGTCTCTCAGAACTTACTTATTTGTTCGGCAACTTGTTTAACGATCTGCTACTTACGGTAAATACTATTAATTAACGTTCCAAGTCACACATGACTCTTAATTGGAAACTTTAATTGTAAGACGTTTGGAAATGTTTTTTATTGTTGATAAATCATTTATTTCAATTAGGCCATTGTGGACAGAGGATCTAATTAAGTCCACAGGAAAGCACTGGATGCAAACCGCTTCCAACCGGTCCTTTTGGTAATCTATGATAAAGGCCTATGTCCAGCAGTGGACGTCCTACGGCTGATAAAATGATGTTGATGATAAGGCCATACAAAAACTTTTGTACGTCATACACACGAATAATTTCCTATGGAGAAGAATGGGGAAGAAACATCAAACATACTATTTGTAAAGTAATGTTTTACATTTGTATACAGAATCATACAAAATTACACGAGAGAATTACTTCTCAATGTTGTATTAAACTTTATTGTTAACTAGAACGACGCGAGACGAGTGTAATTGCAAAAGTTTCGTAAGTACGCCGTCTTTCTTCTTAAATTGATCCTATCAATTTTGTTTCCGTACAATTTCAGCTGAAGGCAACCATATGCGTAATTTAAATTATGTTTACACTTTTCTCAGATACATATATGAGGAAAGAGTATTTTGATGTTTGACATCAAACGGGCTTTTAATGGAAATAAGAATTACATATTTTTTTAATATATAAAAGATGCACTTATTTAGGCACGGTCTGTGACATAAATCGTTCAACGTTTCAGATTTTTAAATTTTAATTTGAGCACAATTTTAATTAAAGCGCGTATTTAATGTAAAATCAACATACAAAAATAAATTCTTAAATATACTTACCGAAAAACAGTGCATCGTGTTATTTCATGTCTATTTAGACCTGTAAAAGCTGTTACTATTCTGGCGTTAATGCACTTGTGTTGCTGACCGTACTTACAAAAGGCTTTATGCCTGATTGTAGTTGGTTTCCTAGTAACTGCAGAGAATGCCTCACATTTCCAATTATGACGGGTTCCTAGAAACGAATAATGAGTTTCAATGTTATAACATTTCCACTGTAATAGTTGCATTTCTTTAACCTACCATATCTCTTTGCCTTAAAACCTTTGGTTGAGTGGTAGAGAATGCCTGAAACATTCAAGTCCGCCCTTGCATTATGTATTAAAAAAATCACTTTCGTTAGTAAAACTGCTATTTTAGGTAATAGATAAGTCCTGATACTAATAATCCATTTACAAAATCCATATATCAATCCATATATCAATGCGTGCATAGCGCATAAACCCTCTGGCGAGATGACTAGTTTGAACAGGAAAATCGCGTCAAAAAAAAAAAAAAGATTCGTGTTAAGAATCACGAAGAATGCAAATCAACAGCTTGTATATTAGTATGTATGGTGCTCTCTAAGAGTATATGGTATATTTTACCTATTGATCTTTGCTGCCTTACAATCAATAATTAAATAATAATAAATGGGCCATCTCTCTTTAAGTAGGAGGAATCTATGTTGTCAAATCTGTAACCACACAATTTTTCTAATCCCTTCATAAATTAAAATTGAGGTAATTGAAAGAATTTTTGATAAATTGTGACTAGGTAGATGTTGAAGGTTTTTAATTAGTAGACTGAATTGGGCTTGCGAATACTTACTTACTCTTACTCTTGACGGCATAATCGGCTAGTATTTATTATCTTCATCCATAAAGCTATTTATTTATCTGCCTCTTACTACCGACTGCTAAGTACTTCCTCGGTATTGGCTGTGTCGTAAACACTTTACGTTTACGAGAAATATAGAGCTGCAGCCGATTCCAGAAGCAGGTCGTTACAGCCCGGAGTCACGTGCGATAGCAACTACACTGCGTTAAAAACTGCAACATTGCACTCAAACTGAAGGGGCGCTGAAATAAATCGTGCGCCATTCTATTTGCCATCTCCTTCTAACGTTTTCAAGAGTTCTCGTCATCAATAATGGTGTCGTTTTGAATTCTTTGGAGCTTTTTAGTAGCTGTCGTTTTCGATTTTGTTTGCTTCAGGAATCTATCTTTCTAGGTCCTGTCTTTTTTAACCAAATATGGGAAATCTACATTTTTTTAGGGATGATCCCAAGCTGCAATCTTTATCTCAATCTGGCTATGCCTCTAATTCACCTACATTTTTTTACATCAATTGTCGCTGAGATGAGATTGTGACCAGATTTTGAATGCGATAAATTAGTAGGGTTGGCCTTCTGCTATGGTGCCCAAACGATAATCGTAAACGCTCGGTAGGTACCAATAGATTTTCAACTTTATACCCCAGAGCTTTAAGTTGAAAATCTATTAAAGATTTCTAAGCGTTAGCGACCGGAAAGAACGAAAACGCTATGCAATCTTCACTAGATCTTCAACTTAAAACCAAGCACATAAAGTTGAAGATCTATTAAAGCCTACTCAGCGTTTGCGTTTATCGTTTGTTACATGGCTACGTGCTGATGCCTGCACGCTTTAGAAATTGATGGAAGCTACTGATAAAACCAAACGCATGGCTAAGTTTTAGGAACATAAAATGCCAACGCCACGCTAAAAAGAAAACTATACAGACCAATTATTTATCAATTTCTTATTCCACCTTTAACTATGATTCAGATCAATAAGCCAACATACTTCAAGTCTTCAAATAGTACCTACGTATAAAATGTGCGGGTATGTAAACATGAAAAGCATTCTAAGGTATTGAGTAGCAAGGCAATATGCGTTCCATCTGGCAATATACAGGTTGACGTAAGAGAGGTCGCCTTCAGAGGACATCATCGGCCGAGTAGTTTTCTCAACTTCTATTTGCAGAGGGTCCCACCGCAATCCCCTAATGCAAATAGAGAACTTATTTCAATTTTTCTTCGACAAATTGTCCAAGAATGTCGACGTAATAATACGAGGTCTATTTCTTTGGTTGATCTTATGAAATATGTTCGTATCGTCTGGCGAAAAATTGAATTGGTTCGGTTAACTTAGCAATTTATCATCTTTATACCGTTTTCGTTTGAATTGTTTAGTTTTCACTTGTTTTTTATGGTCAATTTGGCGAGTTAATTGGCTTGATCTGAGCAAAGCGTCTGAGTATTTTGTTTATATTGGTATTCCTTTTTTGAATAATAGCCAAAAGAGATTCGTTAAACATTCCACGAATTTCATGGGTCTCTAAATAGCTCCCAACTTCATAGGTAAGCCAAAGGTACACAAAAGGCATACACGTCTGTGTTATCCCTTCACACCACAGGCGTGACATTGACAAACTTCTAGTGGGCAAATCGCAACAAAACATTTATGATATCGATACCGTAATCATAAATCTGCCTCGACTGCCTGGCTTGTGGTTGCAAGCGCGACTGCTACGCCTAGAGGTCTTGGGTTCGATTCCCAGGTCGAGCAAAAAATGTAATTGGGTTTTTCTATGAAATTCTCAGTAGCAGCTCGGAGTCAAGATGTGTGCCCGGTTAATGGGAATAAGCGCGCAACCTAAACCTCTGCCTAAACCCTTCGGGGAAAACAGGCGTGATTGTATGTTGTATCATACCGTTATAACCAAAGCTATTTGTAGATATAAATCAATTTAGCCCTTACACGTGGCTTCGTAATCCAAGACTAAAGGATAATATGTTTATTTCTTTGAAGTGGGCAGCCTGCGTCTGTGTTCCTATAGAAATATACGAGTACGATCGTAATACGATCACCGATGCCAAAGGTGGTACTAAATGTCATTACCTACTGCCCCCGCAGCTATCTATAAGCGATCTTTGAAGATTGGTTACATTCGTGGCGGTTGACATCACTCGGTGTAATATGATCAAATATTTTAATGACATATAAATGTTCATTCTGGAAGCATTTGCCATTATGTTGAGAATCGTCTTTTTGTTTCTCTTTTCTTATTAAATATTTGTACTTACGAATACTTACAACGAACTTATTGACTAAATACGTAAGTACTACAATGGAGAACGGAGACCTACTACAGAGGAGAACGTTTACTTTTATTAAACTCTAAAATATAATCTTGATACTTGAATATTTTTTTTACGTAATTTTTCACTTTTATAACTAAAACTCTTACTTACAATGTGACAGTAAACTATAAACAAAGTCACAAAGTCCCATAAGCTCTTCATTTCCATTCCCATGCAAATACAAGTCATCATATTCAGCCAGTAATAAGTTCCGCAGAGCACCGCTCCATTGATATCAGAACTTCATTCAGCAAGTCATTTCTTGTTTTGTTATTTAGCGACGTCTATAGAAGGGAAGAAAACCACCCCCGGCATTAGCCGAGGGCGGGTTTCTTGAACTCTTTACGGCCGGCCAGTCCTTCCAAACAAAGCCGAACTTCCATCAAAACTGGAAGTACAAAGAAAAATATAAAACTTGTAAGTTTCAAAGGGATGATCCCTTTATGTTCTCTTTTTGTTACGCGGGAATGGAATACCCATGATGAATTGTGTTGGATGCCTTAAAAGAAACAAATCTTATTAAAGGGATTTCGGCTTTGTTCTGTCATGTTGATAGATGATAAATGTTTATCGAGGGATGTGGTGGATTGTGTACCTAGATGTTATGTACTTGTGGGGAGCTTTTATGTGATTTGTTTGACAAGGTCATTCTATCCAACTGGATACAAATTAGGAAGAAGAACAGATACAAGAATTTGGTCGTGTTTTAGTAACCATAATTTGTACATCTTTCTAGACTGTAGCGTTAAATTTTTTTGTAAAGGCCCTGTATGTAAGTTGTGGATTCGCAATTGAGCATAGGCAAGTCACAATGTGGCTCTTTGAATAGTGTCAGAACTGTCAGAAAGTTAATGTTTGGAGTAACTTAGGCAACTTGTTTTGTAAAAGTTAAGATCTGAGCAAATAATGTAATGTTCATAGATAACCAATATTCACACAGACAAAATGGCTGATATGAGCTAGTCACTACTTATTTGCGATGGAAAAGTTCCACAGTATACCTGTGCATTACTATAACTGCCAAATCCAATGACGATAGTGAATTAAATCCGAAGGGAAATCTCGTCACCGATTTTGCGTCACCTTTTGGTACGGTTCCAAGACAATCTCTTTGTTTTTCTTCCTCCTTTTCCAGGGGCGGATCTGTATGAATGCTTTTTGGGCGACAGCTCAGGGCCCCGCGAAAATAAAGGGCCCCATTGAAAAAAAAAACTAAAAAACATTTTACAAATATTTTACATGAGAAAATTTGTGAAGATGGATTGATGTTTGTATTTTATCACTATACTCTCAGTTCCATCACTTGTTTAATAATATATTGTTATTGTCCTTATTTATTTTTTTAACAGTTAATGCGTCATTATAGCAAACAGCCTTTTGAAAAAATGGAAATTAATTTGATTGAATTAGATACGCCACCAAGTCAGTACTTGGGGGCCCATCTAGGCCAGTGCCCAGGGGCCCTTAAATTCACAGTCCGGGCCTGTCCTCTCCATCTTGTTATTCCATCATGGATAAATAGAAAAAGTATTATTATGAAAGTTAATATAGTTAGTACAATTTGACCTGAACATGATTGACATTTATATTCAAAGAAACGAAAGAATACATAAAATAACAGGAAACTAAAGTAAAATATATTAAACAATACCCTGTTGGTATTATTGTATTATGGTATTGGTATTTATGTCGTTATTAACCTTTATTTTTTTCATATAACAGAAGCAAGAAGAAACAGGATTTTGTAAAAACTTAATTGAAAAAAGTGTCCGTGGAGTTTCTTGCTTGTTCTTCTCCATAGAGACCGACTCACGTTTTAGAACGAGCAAGAACCTTTAACTTTCTGATTTACTGGCCGACTCCTTGGCCATTCAAAAGTGGCAGTAAATGGTTTAATTACAATAAATGCTTCGACTTTTGACTTTTACTAAAAGCTGCAGTGTTTTGAGTCTTTGGTTTGATAAAAAAATCTGCTTGTATGGTGTTTTCCATAAATTCATGGTATCTTTCCAGAGTCTCGACTTTTGTCCGGGACAATACCAGCTCATGGGGATAAATTCCCTTTGTGTATTGTTATCTCTACATAGTATACAACAAAGTCACTTTCCGTATGTCCCTCTGTACGCTTAGATCTTTTGAATTTCGCGACACATTTTAATGCGTTTCAATCAAAAGATAGACTAACTTAATTACTTACTTAGTTTAATACATAAATAACATTGCGCTACGACTAACGACAGCTGAGCAGTAACTAAATACGTGACTTCTTAACGTATCGTTGGCAAATATCAACGCCAATTTTTTTTGTTTGGCCTGTAATTCAGCCACGACCACACCATCCACTGACGAAGACATTAGGACTGTGTCGAATAAGGTGTAAGTAAACGCACTTGACACCGCGGGGTATATAAAAGATCAGCCCCCCTAGCCAAGTCACAAACGATAAACGCAAACGCTGAGTAGGCTTTAATAGATCTTCAACTTTATGTGCTTGGTTTTAAGTTGAAGATCTAATGAAGATTGCATAGCGTTTTCGTTCGTTCCAGTCGCTAACGCTTAGAAATCTTTAATAGATTTTGAACTTAAGGCTCTTGGGTATTAAGTTGAAAATCTATTGGTACCTACCGAGCGTTTACGATTATCGTTTGTGACTTGGCTAGGGGGGCAGAACAATCAAAAGTCCGTGATCAAAAGATGCAATATTTAAGTAGAAATCTCAGTCAGAATATAATAAAAGTCAAGTCAAAAGTAGTTCAATCTTAACCCAACAATGTTCGAATAGTAGGTACGTGATCTTACATAAGGAGACACGCCTCTTACCTGTACAGTCAAGAAGCCAATTATTCACTGGAACTTACGAACTGACTGCGAGTGTACCTCGGGTGAATGCATTGAAACCACTTTTCTTTGTTCAGGAAAATGTATTGTGGCTTGAACGATTTCATATAATTCAGATTCAGATTGTTTACGCTTCAACAATTCAAAGTTAAAGTCAAATTATGTATTTCAATTAAACAATTGCAATTGAAAGGCACTTTTAAAAGTCTTTGAAAAGAAAAAAAAATTGAATCTTGTCGCGCCTTCCATAAGGTTATTTTAAATTCGGATATATCGCGAAATGAGCTTAGATTTGCCAAATCTAAATAAAAATTATTTCAATTTGCCTAAATTGTTACATTTCTATAAAACAATAAAAGCTAATTTACGTCCCAAACTTAGGTTTCGGATAGATTTTAAATTAAATATAACGATTCTTAACGTTGAAATAATTACAATTACTTTACGGAGAAATTGTGAATTGTGTTAACTCGTGTTGCTAGAACTAATCTAAATCTATTAGGTATAATAGTATAAAAAGGTAATAGTTTGTTTGTTTGTTTGAAAGATTAATCTCGGATGGTACTGGTCTGATTACAAAAGTTATTGTACTATTAGGAAGATACACTATTGCCGAATGACATAAGACATGTTTTTACGGTATATTTGACTTCCACGAGGCCAAAGTCACGGGCAAAAGTTACTTCCAAATACAACAACATAGGTGCTATATCACGCCATACCCCGAAAAAGGGAACATAAGTGCACCATTTCTTTTACAAATCCCATCCAATAGGGGGCGTGTGGATTCCATGGTCACAAATTCCGAGTCCGGGGCCATTACCGAGAAAACCGCTTTAAGTCACTTGAAAATGAGGCATAATTGATGACACACCAACCTTAGACCTTTTAGCTAATCGATTGCAACTAATGATTTAAACATTACTATTTCTAATCGAAATTAGTGATATTATAGTGTGTGCGTCGAATAAATTATTTATTAGATTATTAATGCCACAGTAGACAGTAAAACGATTTCAATAGTAAATTAAACTAAATGGTACTGATATAGAATATTGCAAACATGACTAAATTGCCTAAAGGTTAATTTAAAATAGATATTAAAATTCATTCATGCATATAGCGGCAATTGCGTATTGAAATCGAGTATCGTTTGATTTTATAGGTATTAAACAAAAACAAATGAACTATTTATTAGTTTCTGTGTATAACATAAATGTTCACAAGCAACAGCTTCTAGGAATATATATATAATAGTTTACCTACTTTGGCAGCTGCCAAAGTAGGTAAACTATTATATATAACTATTATATGAAAGGTACCCTTCATGTGCGAGTCCCGTAGTTAACAGGTTTTTCAAGAAGCTTCTTGAAAAACCTGTTAACTACGGGACTCGCACATGAAGGGTACCTTTCCACCCTGCAATATTGAACACTACATATAAAAAAGCATGTTTTAAACTAAAATTACATTTTTAATTTAGTTTAATTTTCAATTTCAACTATATTATCTATTACGGTTAAAAAAATACAGACAGTGACAAATGGATTAGCGGACATACAGGAAAATTTTTTAACCAGTGCGTAAATTTTGCCATAATAAACTTCAACACGTTTTATTAAACACGTATATTTTATTTTGATATGTCTTAGTACTAAAAAAAAAAGTTATCGCTTACGAAACATGTTTACTTAAAAACCATATTTCATTGTCACTCTGCGCTAGCGCATTCCCCACCCCCTCACCCCAGCCATGCGCCCGGGCGGCGGTGGCGGCCGCGAGTTTTCATTGATAGTATGGCGAATAGATTATGTCCTGGATGTTTTGCTTATTTCAAACTCGGATAAGGATGAAATTTTTTTTAATTTTTTTTTTTTAACTAAACACGGAAATGTGTTCTATTACTGACACTGAACTACCAAAAAAAATTTACGCACTGGTTAAAAACTTATCCTGTATAGACAAATACCGTAGTTTCAGTAATAGGGTTCCGTTTTACCCTTTGGCTACCGAATCCGAATAATAGTAAAGTTACTTAAGTTTACAAAATAGGAGACTGATCAAAATTTTTATATTGGCATATATGAGTACCTACACATTTCTCAAAATTTTAAACTCAATGGTTTGAGAACGCATCGCACACATCAGTAGGTAATCTTTCCGATGAATGTCTCATATACAATTCTGACATACCTATATAAATAGCTATATACCTCAAGATCTTTTGTTAAGTAAGCTTAGATTATTCGTGCGGAACAGAGCACACGTGTGATGCCACTCTTAGCAGAGTATCGCCTCTTAGACAAATTGAAAAAGGATTCGCTGTAAGTGATGTGTGGAGAGAATGATCGAGGTATCATTGTAATCGAGAACTGAGAGTAATGAGTTTCTCTTTTAGAATATAATAAGACACAGTTTTAAAGACGGTTGTGAGTTATACATTATTCGTTGTAATATGAGACAAATATTGTCATAACGCTATCGTTATTTTAATCACACTAATACTATAAAGGCGAAAGTGTGTGTGTGTGTGTATGTTTGTCTCTTCTTCACGCTCAAACGGCTGATCGGATCTGAATGAAATTTGGCACTAAGATAGACTGCAGTGTGGAATAACACATGGGATACTTTTATCCCGGGAAAATGTACCTACAGTTCCCGTGGGATAAGATATCAAACACGCGGATGAATTCACAGTCAGACGCTAGTGTTACCATGGACAAACAAACAAACCTGGACTTATAATGAACGTTTAACTGAAATCGCCAATCCACCTTAAGCAAATGTGGTAGTCAATGCTCGTGTTTCTTTAAGAGAAAAAAGGTTTGGCCATGTAGTGGAACAATAATAGGCTGGTATTATTATTACCATGTTCGTCATCTAAACTAAGAGGAAAGATTTTCGTTCGTAGTGGATAAACTCAGAAACTGGTAAACCGATTTAAACAAAATATTTCACTTAAGAAAATCTACATTATCTACAAGTAATAAAAAGTAAAAGTGTAAGTTATATTAAAAAAAAGAAATTGGAATCTATAAGAAAATTCACGCGGGTAAAGTCGCTGGTAAAAGCTAGTTTCACGATATGTATAAAGCAATGTAAACTAAGTTTTTTTTTATTCGATACCTGTATGCTCTTGACTCTAGTCTTGGTCAGAGGTGACATAGACAAAGTCTACGATGGAGTGAGCTTACTCAAAAGAAGCCTGTACACTCTAATTTTTCATTTACATACATACATAAACTCACGCCTTTTTCCCATGAGAGTAGGCAGAAACCACGGAACGCCACTTGCTACGATCCTTACATACTCCTTTCGCCTCATCCACGTTCATACATCTGGTCAAACAAGCTCACCGGTTACGAGTAGGTACTGCGCACCTGACCTTTCCATTTACGTTACCAAAATATCACTTAAATGCAGTTTTTTCAACTATATAACTCAATATTTTTGCTATTAGGCCGGTTTTTGTTAATGCTATAATAATAAATGGAGTAAGTATAATTACTTTTAGCATTCAACAAACTTGTCATTGTCACTAGCTTTTTCTTTAAGTTAAAACAATGGTCCT
The DNA here is from genome assembly GCA_932526535.1 of Caradrina clavipalpis. NCBI lineage: Eukaryota > Metazoa > Arthropoda > Insecta > Lepidoptera > Noctuidae > Caradrina > Caradrina clavipalpis. The sequence continues at coordinate 8,927,932 of OW052103.1, forward strand.
TTATTTGGAAACTTTTAGAGCCCATTATTTACGTCTATTATCATTAATAATTTAGTTGTTTGAAGAAAATTACTGAGAAAATATTAAAATTACTTATTATTTATTACACTAAACGAATCACACGAAGGAATGTATTTTTTTTTGTTCCGGAACGAACTTAGTATTAGTATTGTATTAGGTCCTTCCTTACATATAGAATTGGCGTTTTGTATGGGGAAAAGCAAAACGGTTTCATAATTATAATAATAATAATAATAATAATTTATTCATTTAAACAAGTAACTAAGAAAAAAGACAAAAGACCTAATAATATTATAATTATCTTAAGAAAAATTACAACGGATAATGACCATTATACGAGTAGTTATTATGGCAGTTTTAGGCAAATATTTCTATAAATAAAATTAGAACAAATATAAAACTTCAATCATTTCATCAGTTAAATTCATCTTCTCGTCCTGAAGACAAAGAGACATGAATATTTGACAGAAAAAAGACACAATTACTTTTGAGATTCATAAAAAAATGTGTTTTTACTACTTCGCTATAAAGTTGTAAAGATAAAATTCGGCGTCAACACGTGAAATACTCTGTCACCTTACCACAATACTTTTTAATAACAGCAAAAAAAACATGGAATATGGATTTATTTTGACACTTATTAAATAAAGATCTGCTTTTGTTTACATTTTGATTAAAAATATTATCCCACGGGGTACAATAGATTGCTGAGATGACCGGGATAGCAGAGAGTTGGTTTTGACATACATACATACATAAACTCACGCCTTTTTCCCATGGGGGTAAGCAGAAACTACAGAACGCCGCCTGCTACGATCCTTACACACTTCTTTCGCCTCTTCCACATTCATACACGGTTCGGTTTTGACATACAATGTGGAAACTAAAACTTTGAGAAATGTAAGCAAGTATTTTATTCTGACTTTCATGGAACACTGTGAGTTTCAAGAGCTACAGTTATTGGGATAACTGTGGCGGGTTTTCTATACTACCGTGATAAAGAGGTAAATTCTTTGTTTGTTTTCCTCATCATGTTCCCTAGAAGCATTGCCCCGGTTACAAATAATATTAAACTAATAGAAAGCTACACTATTTTCGAGTGCCATAGACTATGTTTTAGTGATATACTTTTCTTCCACACAGACGAAATCGCGGGCAAAACCTAACCTAAAAATGAAAAAAGCTTTTTCATCAAAACAATTAGAGAAAAAGATTAGGCAGGACCTTCCACGAACTAAATCTACTTACTAAAAGCCTTCACTTAATTCTGACAAGACATGTCTCAAAACATAATTTATACAGACCTATATCAAGCCTAACTAAATACCTAAATCCAGTATTAGAATTCCAAACAAAATATATATCTAGTAGTCGGGTTTCATGTGTCAGTTAGGAGAAGCTTAGCCTCTTAAAATATTCAGGCCTCGCCTCGCCCCCGACGAAGCAACCTAGCGGAGGATACAAAACATCATTAGTAGAGAAAAACGTAAAAATAAACCCCGCTCTAGAAATTATTTAATTAATTAAGAAGAATTTGTCTTTTACTTAAATAAAACGTGCTTTGAATAAAAGCTTTGGTTTTAATTAAATGAGGTTTAAACTTTTTTTTTTTCAGGGAAACAATCTTATGTTCTACTTAAATACGTAACGTTATGGAGTGCCTCTCTGATTTGTTGTTTTGTAAAAGACCTTTTTTTGTATTTTAAGACAGTTTCTTCATTACTAAGTACAGAAAAAGATTAAATTAATTAATTTAAATACTTACTCCAATTTGTATTTATCAACTCGAACGTCTATCTATTTATAACGAGTGTAAATAGACACTTTTTACCGAAGACGAAAGTTACATGGTAAATATATTATTTCCATTATTGCGATCATTTTATTATGGCGGACCACCGTTAGAATTGTTTTATATAGGCACCACTACGACCCCTTTACTTATTGCACGCCCAAGTTTTCTATGCGTTATATTGTGCGCTACCAAAAACAGTAAGTATAAACACCAAAAATAAGTCTTTAAAAAATCTCAATAAAACAAGTGACGTTCAGTATAAATTGCACCCGAGCGAAGCCGGGGCAGGTTGCTAGTTTGTAATAAAGCTTGTTATCTAACCTTTGGGTATGTAGTATTTTCATCGTCCCGTGCCTCGGAAAGCATGTAAAGCCGTTGGTCCTGCGCCTGATCTCTCTCCGGTCGTGTCGGATTGCCGTCCTATCGGGACGGAAGAGGGAGTGCACCTGTGTTTGCGCACACACTTGTGCACTATAATATCTCCTGCGTACGTGGCGAGTGTGCATTAAGATTAGCCGCCGCGGCCGGAATCGGTCTGGAGAATTACATATAACTTACATTACATTTTCATAGTAAATTCTTTTGCATACCGTGCTTATGTAGCCATGCATTTTGAAAAACACAAAATGCACTATAATATTTTACATCGACGCCGCTCTAGCAATGTTGCTCTTCCTCCGGCTAAGGTGATAGGAAAGTTTCCTTGCTATAAATGACAGGAAAATATCTAGAGTATCGGCTATTATCTTCCCTGAGGTTAGAAGGCTGTACGTAGTGGGTAAGTACCGCGGTAGGTACGTGAGGTAACTACGGTGGCATTAAAGGCTTTGCCTGGAGGTATTGACCGAGAAACCTCACTACGCTACAATGATTTTTGTAGCTAAGATAACGTTGTGAAGCTTGTTTTTAGAGTTTTGTTTCCAAAGGGTGTCAAACGGAACCCTAATACTAAGACTCCACTGTCTATCTGTCCGTCTATTACATTTCTGAATCTTTTTAACCGAAATAAATAGATGATTGAAATCTTCACAGAGGATATATTACTAGGGCCGTTATAGAAGTTAAATAAGAAACGTGGCTTATTCTTATCTGTAGGAAGTTGTAAAATAATGTTAGGTGGTACAGAACCCTTCATGTGCGAGTCCGACTTACACCTGGCCGGTGTTATTTATTTGTTTCAATCAAGCATCAAGGCCCATAGAAAATAAATATTTCAATATATACAAGGACAAGTTGCAAGGAAATGCGAAACGTAATGGCTTTGTGGTTCTTGGTTACGGAAAGATTTGATGAGATTTTGTTCACTAAAAGCGGTAAAGGAAAAGTAGTCCAAAGTAACGATTTTATTTTTACAAACATAGGTAGGGTACTTGCTATAACACTAAGATAATATTTTAAAATACGATATCACATTAGCAGTGAACCATTTGGCTCATTGCCACAGAAAAATACCTCCATTCCCATCAAAATGAAAGATAGCTATTTTACACACTCACGTAACCAAACCCATTTTATTTTTCTTAAAACAATCACTGTCCGTGTCTGCATGAAATCAGTGAGTTATATTGAAATAACTGTGAATTAAACAACGAGTGTTCGCCGGCCGGCCGGAGTGGTTCGGCGAGCCGCGTTTAATGGCACGGAAAAATGCAAAGCCAAAAACGCACCGCAAACTATCGTGGTACATATTTTATATCTTTACTCACGGTAAATTAGACCTTCGAGATTTTATAAGAACGTTTAAGTACTTCATTCTTTGAAATATACGTAGCTACTATTTTTGCATGAAGTTTTTTATGTGCTTCTTTAACTTAATTGCTTTATAATATTATAGATAAACTGGTAACTACTCGCGAATAACACTATTTAGTTTCCTATCAGTGAAAAAGGTTTTTTCTATGCCGTTTATAACAAAAGAATAAAAAAAGATACCTCTTTTTTTATTGAAAATGTTGTATCGGACTTTTACACAAACGATAACATTTTTACACAGAAAAAAGTGTACCTATTTTCCAGTAACTTTTTCAAATTCAAGTACACTTAGCAAAACCCTTGAAACCGAGTCCCAATATTACCGAAACAGTATTTTCAAAAAAACCGGTCACATTCGGAGCACGACAACGGAGCATCAAAGGATCATACATACATATTTATTTAAAAACCCGTCTGGGGATGCAAAAACTGCGCGATACGAGAAAGACACTCAAGGGATGTGAATTCGTAGCTTATAGCTATTCGGAACATGCCCCGGAGAGGTATAAATATCACGTTGTATCGTATTAACTGTCACGAAAACCGCTGTGTCTTAACTTTCGCTTTTTTTTTGTACGTGAGAGTTTTGAATTTCAGGACTTCAGGAATTCGGGAGTATGTGACTTTTTATAGCGTTTATGTTTCGAACACAAAACTTAGTTAAATAACAATAATTAAATTAAAAACTATGTAAAGTTAAAAAAAAAAAAAGAAAGGAAGGTCATAGGGCATCAAAAAACTCATCCGCATCGCTGTCAATGGGACATGTGCCCAGAAGGCTGGCAGCATTGCCACGTTGTATGGCAATGCTGATTCTTTGGCCCAAGAAAAGGCCAGCCCTCTGGTCACGTGAAGAATTGACTTTTTATATAATCAGAGTTTTAGTAGTTTAGTAGAGCTCTTTGTGAAGGTGTTCGTCCGGTTTGTTTGGTACAGTCACTTCGCACAAATGTCTACATAGTTTAAAACAAAGTCGCTTCCCGCCGTCTGTCCCTCTGTACGCAGAGATCTTTAAAACTACGCAACGGATTTTAATGCAGTATTTATCAATAGATAGAGTGATTCAAGAGGAAGGTTATACGTATAGAACTTAACGCGCCGACTGATGGGAGCGGAGCAGTAACCAAAGATGGAACTAAAAGCGGATGACACCGCGGGGTATATACACGTAGTTTAATCAGAAGAATCAAAAATTAATCATGTTATCATCATCATGTTTGATCATGTAGTTCTTCAGATGTATGAATGTGAACGAGGCGAAAGGAGTGTGTAAGGATCATAACAGGTGGCGTTCTGTGGTTTCTGCCTACCCCCATGGGAACAAAAGCGTTATTTTATGTATGTGTTTAATCAGAAAGGCAGATGTAGAAATAAAAAAAAAAGTAATACATATCTTTTATCATTATCCCATCATACATACGAGTAAATTAAAACAAAGGTTCAATTTTCAAATAATCATAATTTCCATATTATTGCCATAACATGAAGACATGCGACTTAATCCCCCTATCTCCCCAATCCATGTTACAATGTAAAAGAGTGTAAGTCTTATTCACCGATTTATTTGACATTACCGTTTCCGTATTTTTCGTTAGTAGGTTGGTACTATAAGGGCCTCCGCCCACGACCGATTTTTTTGGACCGATAATCGGGCAGAAAAACGGGCCCGTTTTTTCAAAAATTTCAACGCCCACGACCGTGTTTTCGTCGGTGACTTTCGAGGGAGGAGCTTAAAATAGCGGTCAAATTTTATATCGCAACTTTTATTTGACAGAGTTACCGATAGTATAAAAATAACGTTAATAGATTTAAGGTTATTTAAGTTACAATTTATCGTTAAATTGTTTATTGACGATATTTTTATCGTTTTTTTTTTTAACAATTGATCTTTCTAAGATGGAAGTAGCGTAGGACGGAGGTGTGGCGGGTCGCCCAGCTTAGCGTCGCGCTAATGTAGTGCCTAACAATACTTTGCCCGATTCTTACGAGTGAGAATAACACGCTTACTTTTACATCGTTCTGAAATCAAAAGTCATGAGATCCATCATAGTACCTAACAGAAGCTATTGGCACTATTATTTTCGATAAATAACAAAAATAAATAAAATAACACGAACATTTGTGAAATAGTAAGAACGCGAAGTAACGCTTCCTTGCAGTCAAGGCATATTTGTGTGTTAACCTTATCGACTATACATGCGTAAGGTAGCCTTTAAAGAATACATTAATCGATCAGACAGGAGCGCTACTAACATTTAACTCGAATAACAAAAAAAATGACGAATTTCCAACATCTTCGAGACGTCTTAAAAAAAAAACACGCAATAACAACTATTACTCGACTGGAGTTCCAGTGTTTCAGCTGCAGAACGATGTAAAAGTAACCGTATATGTTATTATTAGACCTGGTAATCGAACCCACGACTTCACGCTGATCAGACGCGCTTTGCGACCACAAGCCCAATATAGTTAGTCAGTGACAATTAATATAAACGTACAAAACGGCAACTTACCTAATTTAACGGTAAAAATAACGATTAATTCATATTCTATGTTAATGTTCATTAACATTATATTACTGGTAATGTTATCAAATAACGTTAATAAAGTTACTTTTTTCAAAATTTTCGAGTTCATGGAAATTAACGTTACGTAACGATTATTATTTTTTGATTTCATAACGTTAACAAGCCCTGGATTTAAGTCAGCAAGCTTAGTCGTTGAAAACGAATGTTATTTTCATTCTTAATAATTTATTAAATTCGTTTGATTATATATATTTTTAATCCATTAACGTTATTTTTATATTAACGGTAAATCTGTCAAAGGTAATTTTATAAATATTTACCGGTATTTAAAACCCTGCGTAAATCAACACAATATTATTTACTTATTTAAATCACAGACGATTAATTTAGAAAACCTTGATTTACCATATTATTAATAAATAAATAAGCTTTTTAATAATAAATTATTGTTATTATTCAAATGCTTCAAACTCATAAGTACTAACTTAACATAACACCACAATTGTACACTTAATTCGCAATAACTGCTTTTGACTTTAGACTTTTGACTTTAGCAATGACACAACGTTCTTCCCTAGTAAATCCATGACGCATAGGGTAAGTGCCCCAGTGAATGAACACGCCCCAGTGAATTAACAAATCTGAGTATTTTCCAAAAAATAATAAACTAAGATATTACCTTCTACTCAACGCAGTATTTTTTTTTTGTAATTGCTGCTCTTTATTCTAACATAGTAACAACATTCATGTATTGCGATACTGTTCGTTTTAAAATGACGAGCGTTTAAAGTTTGCAGTGCTGGTGTAAATTTTCTTTGTTCGGGCAAGAATTTAGGACTTGGGTCAGACGCAAATTTTTTGATATCACTTTGCAGCCGTAATTAAAGTATGTACTATAAGTTATTTATAAATTCGAGTAATGGGTAGTTATAATATATGTATCAAATCAATTTCATTGCAATTTTTGCTAGTTTTAAGTAAATTATTGAGTGTTCCAGCATTGGCATTAAAAAACGTTTGAAATCCAGTGAATAAACGACCGTTAATTCACTGACCAATCGTTAATTTCATTAAATCTAGTGAATGAACTATAACATTTTCATCATGTTAAATAAAAGCTTTCGTCATAAAAATGTAACCAATAAATAAATGAATACCACATTTTGAGTTAGTAATCATCATTTTAGAGAACGGAGAACTAACAAATACATCAAAGCTCTGAGACTCTACTCCCAAGCTCATAAAGGAAAGACGGGAACGGAACGGGCAGTCTTCAGTGGGTGCAGGTTCAGTCGGAATAAGCTCGGCTTATAAGGCAGATCCTGAAATCCATCAAACGCGACACACCTCAAATGCTGACGAAGCTGGAGACTAATGATGGCAGGATCATCTTGTCTAAACTAGAGCTTTTGAGGGAGGTAGAGAAGTTCTAAAAACCCGTCTCTAGTCCAACAAAAGACCCAAGAGCTAGACTGACCTGACACTACACCGATGAGATCCCGGACGTCAGCCTATATGAGATAAATATGGCTTCTTAACAACTTAAGGACAACAAGGTGCCGGGGAAGACGGAATCACTTCTGTACTACTGAAGTGCCTATGTCCAGCAGTGGACATCGTTCGGCTCATATCAAGATGAATTGATTGATGACGTTGGCTAGGCTTATGAAGGTATATAATGATTAAGTAAGAGTTTAAAGGCTTACACTTTGTTAAAAAAAAAATGATTGTAGCAGATTTAGAGGCTTTTTTTTTATAGACGGGAAATCATCAAATAACTTCCCCCGCCCTGGGCGGGGTGGGAGGGAGTGTCAGACTTTTACTGACTAAAACCCGTCTATGTTCCTTCATGTGCTCTTTGCGTTCCGGGGGCGCGGTATCTCTTTCGAACAACCCGCAGAGATTTAGAGGCTAAGGATTTATGTTCATTTATTTATTCCATTTTGAACTGCATTTGATATAATAATAAGGATTTTTCGTAACTATTAATTCAACAAAAACTTGTGTTCATTCACTGGTTCTAATGCTGTACATTTACTGGAAAATTTCATTCATTCACTGGGGTTTTAGGGTATTTTTCAATATATTGCCAAATATCTAAAAAAGTATACAGGTTATGTCGTAAAACCAAGTTAAAAAATATTCTTTAGTAGACATAGATTACCAAAATATAAAACCTTTAACTTTAGAGGCAACATAATGTAATGATTTTTTGAAGTCTGAAGAATGCTTAAGTGTTCATTCACTGGAGCATTTACCCTATTTTCTATTTTTCGCCGATAATCGGCGGCCAGGATGCGTACATTTTGTTTTTGGACCGTTTTTTTCTCGGCCGTGGGCGTTGATGTACTAGAATCCATACGTTCCATTCTCGCCGAGAAAAAATCGGCCGTAAAAAATCGGTCGTGGGCGGAGGCCCTAAAGGGGTAATATCATGGCTTCTTATGAAGCACCGCTTCTTATTATTGCTCGAGAACGTGAATGTTTTTTATTGGCTTCATTTATTTCTTAGGCCCGGTCTCCACTAAAGCGGAGAGAAGAGGAGATGTGTCTTCAACCAATCGGCTTGTGTTATAATAATAGTTTCATTTAATCTTAAAGAGTTGGGGCCTTTGCGAGTTATCTTGGGCGCCTCATATTCCTATTAAGGATCCTAAGGGCTTAAGTTTCTAGGGTACTTAAAAAGTAAAGTTAGTATAGGCAACCAAATTAAATTACTTCATATAGCCTCACCCACCTTTGTAGCATGAGGGACCTCCACCGATCAGTAAAAATTGATTTTTCACAGCGCACCGCTTAGCTTCAACGCAGCACAGTACCCTATTTGAGCATCTTTAAAACTTAAGTAAATAAATAAATTGTTACATAGCTTATAATAGCATAACTATTATAAGTTATGTAACAATTTATATATTTTTTTTATATTTTATGTTTATTTTGTCTTGTAACAATGAACCAATAAAATGATTCTTATTCTTATTGGTGGTTTACGAAGCGTCTCCTCTCTTCTCCGCTTTGGTGGAGCCTGAACCTTACCGTATCAGGTAGGTACATGGTAACCCCGTTACGTTGAGAGCAAATAATGCGGTGCCTTTGAGTGAGGAACGCGGGGAACGGATGTAAATATATTTGTCGATGTTGATATTGAAAGAGTGTATTTTTACGAAAAATCTTTTTCCTAATACTCGACTAAGCTAAATTTTACTGAATTTTAGAATAGGGTCACACTGTGTTTTTTTTTTCTGACATGTCTGCATTTATTACAGTCAGTGGTCCGTTTCTTTTACCCTCGACAATTTGGTACAATTCCTTATGCATCTTAAGATACCGCTAAGTACGTTTTGTAATATGTCGCTAGAACCGTACGCAAATATACCATAACGTTATACCAATACCAATGTCACTACAAAAATTTCCAGTATGGCCCAGCCATAATTAAAGAATTGCCCGTGTAGGAGTGCAGAAAGACATAGCGCATGAAATGATCATATTATTATAAATACTTGGCGGTGTGTCCGGACCACACTGAAAATATTGCCAAGTTTATCAGCAACATTTTAAGTGTGGCAGGGCCATACTTAGGACATTGCTTGCTATGTTTTGCAACTACACATTGGCGGGGTAAATATTAAGTATAGATTGAAAAGTTATTTTGTTAAGTTATATAGAAAAATGTTAAAGCCTGTTCCTAAATCCTTCAAGTGCTAGGCAATGTACGAATCTGGAAATCCCATTTATTTATTTAAACTTTATGCAACAAATAATACAAAGGCGAACTTAATACCTTAGGCATTCAACCAAAGGTCAACCAAAGGTAGTGAAGAGATAACATGGCAGGTGCCAATAAATGTAACAAATAAAAACAACATCATGTCTAAATTTACGATCTAGTCTAACAAACCATTTTCCTTCACAGCTGGACTGGCTGCTCCCAGACAACACGGTGGCCAGTTCCCTGGGCGGCCTCCGCCGGGTGTTGTCTAACGGCTCCCTGGAGCTGCCCCCCTTCCCCCCGGAGCGCTTCAGGAGAGATGTGCACGCCACCACGTACCGGTGCCGTCTGAGGCTCAGCGGCGGGGTCGCAGTGCTCTCCAAGAACATTCATGTACATGCTGGTAAGTGGTAGATAGATGCTCAATTGTTTTTGAATGCAAAAAGTATACTGGGTGTAAGGGACATCTATCCTTAAACTGAAACCATGAATTGTCTATTCTGGGCTGAGTATCCGACAAAAAGATTTTTTTTTAAGGAAAACCATAACTAAAGACTGTTTGCGACAAAGATGGACACACTTGGTAAATTCACCTACGGAGTCAATGAGACAGCCTCGACCTACTGTGGAGTTCAAAAGTAACATTCTGTTTCCTTAGTGTATCCTGATTTTGTAACCAAAAAAAGGGAAAAATAAATCCTTAGAAACTCTACTTATTCTGACGTCAGAATAGTGTTCTGAGTTCACTGGCGAAGTTTAAGGATAGATGTTCCTTACACCCCTTATGTAAAGAGATTTTCTTATTGAGGGATAGATTTTTTTATCAAGGGCAACAAAGTCAAATCATTCATTTAAATCAGACCATTAAAACACACTTTGGATGTCATTTCGAAAAAAGAGCAAAAAGTATTTAATCTTGTTGCAAATTCCAAAAGGTATAGTTTCTCAACACCTGTTGAGATTAATCCAACTTCTTATCTTGCAGCTGTAATAGAAGAGAATTATTTAAAATTGCTGTAGGGTACCTATTAGGTTTTTGAAAGGAAAATGTTTCTTCTTTCTTTCTTAAATTATGCACTTTTACACTCAAAGTTCCTCTCAACAACGTATCAACAACAGCTAAGTGAACAGAACCGGCAACTTCCAAAGTGCTAACTTAACAATTCGAAATATTATTCAAACTTCGTGAAAAACAGATTGTAACTGACACAAATTTTAAAAAACTTCGCCTACAATGCCTACATCGCAACTCCGTCTTGCACTTGACCAGAAAATTGGCTCCACGGAGCTACAAACTTACAGTTCAATAAGGTTCAAGTTTCTTTACCACATAACAGCGCTGCGCATTCTGTTCGCCGCTATTTTCTGCATAAAACCCGACGTAGTCTAACAAACTAAAGTGAAGCAAAATAGTAGTTTTGCGTCTCGGTTAACCGCGACTCGAGTCGAGATCCTAATCTTAGCAAGGCATCTCCAACCTCATCTTGGAAGCACAGACTAATTAATTGCGGAAATGCAGTGCTGTTTGCTCATAAAATACCATTAACTCTAACATCGATTAAATGGTGCCAATTAAGAGCTAGCTAATTATTTTTATATGGCAATTTATACATGCATACCATCACGCCTGTATTGTCCAACGGGTTAGGCAGAAGTGGACCCGTGGGTGTACATTGATCCACCTCTATCGAACTGTGGAGTTCGCCAATATGTTTAGGTCCCATGTAATAGGGGCGAGCCTATTGCCATTAACCGGGTACAAATCCCAACTTCGAGCTGCTACTGAGAATTACATAGAAAAACCCAATAACACTTTGCTTGACCTGGGTATCGAACCCAAGACCTCTTGCATAGCAGTCGAGCTTAGGTACAGTCTGTTGTCAACATTATCTGACCCACCCTAAACACAACCAAAATTGGACCCTCTGCCTATGATAATAAGGTTTAATTTCAATTTATCGATGAATACAGACACGCATAAACCCACCCAACGTTGTCGGAGCCACCGGCATTATAATTATCATTTTGTTAAGCTATTTTAATCATTATCTCGTTGACATTAAAGTTAAAAACCTTTTAAGTCACCTTACATAATTAGAACTAGAACCCAATCTTGAATTTCGTGGAGTCTTAACAAGTTCTTGTGGCTTGGCGGTTTGATGTTGGATTGGCGAGGAACAACATGTGGGTTCGAAAACACGGTCCACCTGTTATCAGTTTCTTTTTTAATTTGATTTCATTTCTACAAAATTGTTTGCATTATTAAAGAACGGCCAATATGATTTACGCCTAATAACTTATCTTGTAAACAGGTGGGTAAATTAAAAAAGTTTAAGTTCACATATATTTGCTTCGTGAGGTAGATATTAAATTCGTCTACTTAAGTGACAAAAGTTACACTACGCCTATTAGCATTGACTGTGCACACACATTTGTAAATCGTTTCGCATAACTTGTTAAGTATTTTTAAGCAATTTGGTGTAAAAAAGCATCATGTCGCAGCTTAATGACTATACCAAACATGAAATCATATTTTTACATGAGCAGAATGTTGGAATTAGAGAGATTGGTCGTCGTCTTAATATAGCAGTAAGTGTTTTTTTTTATACCTATTTTATTTAATTGATTGTGATTAATGAACGCGTAGTTGGCTATTTTACTATTACATTCACTCCTTACAAGTTACATAAACGGTTCCAAAAAAGTTTTTTTTTTTGTTTTAGAGAAATACGACTGTAGCTAAGACGTTATGGAGACAAAGTAAATATTCAGCGGATTCGTCCAGGGGCAAAAAACATCAAGTATAGTCCCGAATGCGATTGCCCATTAGTGTAACCGCAATAAAACACCATATTTCAGTGGAAACAGTGAGAAGGCATTTACACGCTGCTGGAATAAGGAATTATAAACCGGCACAGAAAATAGCATTGACACCTGCTGAAGAGGGGTCCGTTTTGCCCAGGAATATTTAAATTTTAATTGAGAAGAAAATGTTGTGATCTTCACTGATGAAAAAAAAAAACATTTAAATCGAACAAAGATGAACGTAACAAGGAACGGTGCGCCATCACTCCGCTACTAATTAATCTAGGATATTTTTAAACACACCATGTAAGTAAATGCTCAATGGATAGATTGTTAAACCATTAAAATGTTGCCAATTACGTGGTGATGTTATTGTCATAAATAGTTTTTTTTCTATTTAAATGACATGTTTATTCACTACGTATAATAGGCAGCTATAAATCTTTAAAGCATTTCACAGATAAAATAAATTTTCTCGATAACAAACTTTCAAGAAAACATGCCTTTTTTAATGTTTATAAATGGTTAGATTTGATTATGGCATCCTCATAATATATTGTATATTAATTTGGAAATATGTGAGCATTTACTTACTTTATTTACCTAAGTGTTTTAATGAAATAATAAACATTTTAAATTTGCAATTGTTTAGTTTTATTTCTATGCGTTGTCCATTAAAGAACTGTAAAAAAAGTATAATAAAATAATTAAAAAAGAAACACCTGAGCAGAAGCTATATTTAGGTTAAACTTGATTTCGAACGTAAACAACGATTAGTGACCACAAGACTAAAGAATTTAAACCATATATATACTTTAATAAAGTTTATTCTTGCACAGCACAAGCAGCCAACCTTATCCTAGTGCAAATAGATTATTTTGTATTTTATCCCTTCATTATTATTTAATCACTCCATTAAGACATGATAATAAAAAAACTACCTATAAAATAGACAAAAATAAATTGTAAAGAGAAGTTGTTTTTGCAATTTAGTAAGGCAAGGAAAAATATGTTTGCGCGTTGTCACTGCATACCCTTAGTTAGTAGCATTTGAATACCAGTTTTAAAATGAATACAAATATTTATTTTTCAACTACCCACTTAATACAAGTTATGCCAAAATATTACCATTTTAGAAACTTTATATTTGAAGATTATCCGTCTATAGTTCTTTACAATAATACAAGAAATACTTTTAGAATAAATTCTAAATTGAAAGCAAAACAATATCTTCGTCGCGGGATTTGATCTCGCAACTTGTCACTCTCAGTCTTACACACAGACCACGAGACCAGAGTTACTTGACCGAACTCATTAAAATAAGCTATTACACTTATTATATTATAACAAGTTGTTATAAGATTTAACCCAATGCTAACGTGATAAAGATCAAATTTGCGTGTGTGTATTTTTATTGTATTTGTTCCTTCTCAGTTCTCGAGCACTTGACTGATAACCTCATATAAATTGAAATTAAACCTTATTATCAAAGGCAGAAGGTCCAATTTCGATTGTGTTTAGGGTGGGTCAGATAATGCTGACAACCGACTGTACACTAGGCTAACGATTAACGAGGCTAACATTATTGCCCACATGAACTAAATATTGCCAGAGCTAATTAATTATTTTATATGGCAATTTATGTTTGCCCGAAACAATTAATTTTGGTATATAAATATCTTGTGAATCGTTATGGCGAATCATTAATTATGAACACTCAATTCAGTTAGAAATTAGAATGCAATATCAGTATTTTGTGGTGCTGTTATGTAATTTTGTGGTTGTTCGATTAAATTAACTAATTTCTATTGAAGCGTTTAACTTAATTTAAAATATGTACATACTTTGTTTTAAAACACTTACTTTTGCGTCGAAAGCTATGGTCCTTCAATTATGTCGTTCGTAAGAAGGATTGAAAACTTAGAAAGTGTCACTAAACAAGATTTTCCAAAAAGTTTTCATGAAAAAGGTTACCTACATTTTGACTGTGCCAAAAACAATAAAGTATCTGGCTGGTTAATGAAAAGCAAGATAAAAATTTGAAAAAGGAATTTAAATTTGAATGCAGTCATTTGTTTTACTTATCTATTTAAGTTCCTGACATGTCAGAATTTTATAATAATGCTGTTGAAATTGTTTAGGTGAGTTATTCTGTTACATAAAATATTTTTTCATGAAACTAAGTATAGTACCTTAGTAGATAATACTAAAAACATTACTAGTTAGTTATTAAACGTTACCACCGAGGTACCTATTATGTACAGCATAGAATATTAATAGAAAGTCGTCTAGATAAAATGTACCGTGTCCCCAGTAACAATTCATGGAAAATAAAATAAATGAAGCGTAGATGAAAGCGATTTGAAATCCGCAATTAGAGGCCTGAGAAGAAATTTGCCGTTTGTGTTAAAAGGGATTACAGAGATAAAACGAAGTCAGCAGTCTTTTAATTGTGCCCTATTTTAACTGTGTGGGTACTTACGCACTGACGTTATAATTACGGACATTAATGATTTTTGCATTCGATTGTACTCATTTGTAATCCTTTCCTACTTCCTACTTATATTTTATATCCTACTAACATTATAAATACGAAAGTGTGTGAGGATAGATGGACGTTTTTTACTCTTTTACGCTTAAACGGTTGAACGGATCAGGATGAGGCACATACATAAATTATAGCCTGGAATAGCACATAGGCGATTTTTTTTATTCCGGAAAAAATACCGGTCGTAGGCTCAGACCAACAAAAAAAGAAAGACGGCGCGCCGCGAACATCAAAAGTGAAGCCACTTTTTTATCTATGTGTGTATCGAAGGGTTGCCATTTGTTAAATTTTTTCCCTATAATTTGGGGATATTTTTGTGGGTAGCACTAGGATAATAATGTACGAGTAAGATATTGTTGATTATGGTATTGTACCACAATAGTTGCGAAGGCTTCTACTCCAAAAAAAAAACGTATATTTTCAATCAACTTTATTAAATTCAAAAAGCCATCGAAAACCACGCTGGTTTTCGATGGCAACCATTCTGGATCATTCCGACTATTTCTTATAGCTACTATCCATTTATTTTTTATTTCATTATTAATTGGAAACCTAAAATATTAAATACATAAAAAGAAAAAAACTAGTAGTAAGAAATCATAATTATTTATATTAACCGAATGGGGAAATTTTAAATCGTATTATGGCAACCCTCACACTTTATGTCACTCCTTTCGTTCGTTGAGGTTTTGTGTTCCGAGTAACCTAAAATTCACAGTTTATTAATAGAGAAATGATGTTATTTCATGTACTTACAAGTGAAAAGTGATTCCGTGAGACTTTTTATGTAATTTGCTGTTGTTTTTGCAACTTTTCACTACACAGGAAGGCATAATTCTATGTTTTAAATCTAAGTTTACTTGACGGCGACTCGTGACGTACTAAGAGTGATGAGCATGGTTTTAGTGTAGGTGTGTGCGTGAGCGTGTATGTTTACTTGCAGGAGCACGGTTTTATGGCTTCACTTTTGATGTTCGCGGCGCGCCGTCTTTCTTTTTTTGTTGGTCTGAGGTCGTAGGATAATATATATTTCAAATTTGACCGCGGACGAAGTCGCGGGCGGAAGCTAGTTATATAAATAGGAATGTTTGTGAGGATGATGGGATGTTTTTTTTTTATACCACTGTAGGTGGCAAGCAAGCTCACGGCTCGCCTGATGTTAAGCGGTCACCGCTGCCTATGGACACTCTCTGTTTGTTACTCTTTCACGCTTAAACGGCTGAAAGGAATTAGCTGAAATTTGGCACACATTTAGATATTGATCTAGCTGAGCACATGGCACAATTTTTATCCCATTTTTGTGACTGTAGTGCTTCGACCTTTACCTTGGCTGGGGTATGTAGTCGTACACTGGCTCACTGACACACCAAGTAGCTATCCTAACACGTCCGGTTGCGCCGGCGCTCATCGCAAGACTGACGGCCGATCCCGCCCCACCACTACTTGTGTGAGTGAGACAGCGTTAGTACCTCTTTGCATAGATACACAAACACTACATCTCTTCCTTATTTTAATGAAAGTTTTAGATATAATAACTTTTATAATATTTAGTTCTACATTTAAATTGACATCACTAATTATCCATTAACTTCAAATATCAAAATCCACCAAAGTTTACGATTAAGCATAACATCAATAATATTTCCAATATTCTGGTTTTAACAACCACTTTGTAATAACTAAATCGATTGAATACTTCCCTCACTTCCCAATTAATCTATTTTTATATATTTCCCATCTGTTGATCCAAAACAGGATGGGCTGGGAGGGTAATTATATTTCAGATCACCCTTCATAAAATTGTAATCGGACTTCACTTAAAGTTGCTTACTAGTTAATAAATGGAAAATATTTTTCATCATTCCTGATGGTTGATGTTCTTTTAAAATAGTTCCTCTAGTCTAGTTTAAAGGAATCTTTTTCAAATGCTTTACGGGTCCTTATGAGAGCTGAGGCACGAAACCCCAATAAATTGAACTTCAACTACTTTGTAAAAGACAAATTGCAGTTATATACAGCTATTCGACTTTTTAACAAACTATTAGGTAATTTGGATTAGTCTAGCCTATTAAATAACTGCCTAATTTAAAGTCCAATTTAAGTTTGGCTTATTGAAGATGTTTTTATATGGGTTCAGAGTATATTATGTCATGTAGTAAACTTAATAAGCTGTAGTTTACCTGTCAGGTAGTGCAGCTGATTCATTTTATAAAATAACTAGCTTTTGCCCGCGGCTTCGCTCGCGTTAAGAAGTATTATTATTAATTAGGTATTTCGTTCCATTAGGTACTGATAGGTTCAAACTAATATGTTTACATCCTCCATCATCCCTTATTTTAACCCCATGGGGGTTCAATTTATCAAAATCCTATTTAAGCGGACGTCTTCATCATAGTAGCTCCAATCTTTAATTTCAGTTCATCATCATCATCATCATCTCAGCCATAGGACGTCCACTGCTGAACATAGGCCTCCCCTTTAGATGTCCACATATACCGGTCGGAAGCGAATTTCAGTTCAATCAGTCGAAAATCTAAGATTTATACAAACTTTCATCCCCTATTTTATACCCTTAGGGGTGGAATTTATCAAAATCCTTTCTTAGGGGATGCCTACGTCATAGTAGCTTTAGGCATGCAAAGTTTCAGCTCGATCGGTTTAAAATTGACAAAGTTTCATACAAACTTTCACCCCCTATTTTATCCCCTTGGGGGTAGAATTTATCGAAATCCTATTTAAGCGACGTCTTCATCATAGTAGCTCCAATCTTTAATTTCAGTTCAAACAGTCGAAAATCTAGGAAGATTTATACAAACTTTCATCCCCTATTTTATACCCTTAGGGGTGGAATTTATCAAAATCCTTTCATAGGGGATGCCTACGTCATAGTAGCTTTATACATGCAAAGTTTCAGCTCGATCGGTTTAAAATTGACAAAGTTTCATACAAACTTTCATCCCCTATTTTATCCCCTTGGGGGTAGAATTGATGAAAATCCTTTCTTAGCGGATGCCTATGTCATAACATCTACCTGCATGCCAAATTTCAGCCCGATCCTTCCAGTGGTTTGGGCTGTGCGTTGATAGATCACTATCTCAGTCAGTCAGTCACCTTTGAATTATATATATTTAGATACTAATTTGATTGTATATAATGTACGTAAAATTTTAAAAAATAAACAATTCCATTTTTAAATTAACGTAAATTGAAATTAATGTAATTCTCAACTTTAACTTTGCATGCCGTTAAAAACGGTTAGACATGTAGTACTGTACAGGATTAACACCTTTGTACACATACCTTGTTTCGGCAAATAATTATATTCTATTCCATGGCATGACATATCTTATGCCTTTTGGAAAAACTGTTAATCAAATTAAAAACTTAAATTGTAAATTCTCATAGCAAATAAATCAGCAGTAGGCTTGCCAAACTTTCTTTCAATTTGTTTCAATGGATCTATTGATAATCCATACTCAGTATAAATGACAGCTTTTTTTTTTTCATTTGCCAAATTATCTTTAGCTTTTTTACATAAGATTTACACACATAAAATTAATTGATCTAACTTTGTACCAATTCCATTTCTTCCTGCATCTTTGAGATGTAGGAATTGTACACTTACCCATTTTGTTAACATATGCTATGATGGTAGTTTTGTCAATCTAAAGAAGAATAGTACAATTACTTCCTGATTTCGTAAGCATTTCAAACCAAAATAAGCTGCCATTAATACTGATTTGTTTACATGTCATCTTGGTTCCGACTGTGAGTATAGGTCTCCATCCAACACTCTCAATGTTCCAATGAGCACCCCAACCTAATAGAAACGCATCTCTATACACCTGTAAAAGTCCAATATGTCCTGTAATGTTACTTTTACATATCATTTAAATAGACACAAAATTACACAATTCACTGGTATACAAAATTCCAGGCAATACGTTAGAGTTCATTTTTCTTAATTTTAGCCTCCTTTCCTTTGATATTGTACCCAATAGAAAAATCTGAAATGTTTATCTACTTTTTTGGTGACTGTACCATACATATTATGGAATTGTTCTCCATTCTGTCCTGCTACTAATGTGCCCAGTAATTGAGTAGAGAGAAAACATAGCAAATTCCAATCTTTATTTTCCAATAGTAATCCAAAACACATCGACGTGGAGTTTATTATGAACCCAAGAAATTTGCAATATTTACTAGTGTTGCTTTTTTTTTCAAAATTAATAATAAAGCCCAAGCAATTACTCATTGTCATTGTTCAGTCAATACATGAAATATCATCAATATAAAATGTATATTGTGGATAGGCAATTTACATTTCTTAGATAACCAACTACTGGTTTTAATAATTTGGTGAATACACTGGGTGCTATACCAACCCATATATGGCAATGCTGTAAATGCATAATTATAAAATGTCATGGAAATGAAATCAGAGACATTTTCTATGTAAGTATAGATATGATTCCTTAAAGTTATGCCATCTATGTTGCACATAATATAATAATTATGATCAATTAACCTTATTGCAGTTGTAATTGCCTCCATCTCAAAATGGCAAACTGTTATGAACTTGTCAAAAGATTTTAAATCAAATATAAATCTTTTTAAATTATTATTATATTTTTTTTTTTTTTGTTTTGTTTTGTTTATGTATTCCCCTTTTGTGTAACGACATGGAGTTATAGTTTTAACTGTAAAGGGTTAGTAATCCTTCCTTCCTGCCAGTGGAATTTCACTACTTAATAAATCATTTTTAGGGTATACATTTTAATAGGATTGGACGTAAAAGGAATATGTAGTGACACAGTACCTGTCACAGTTACCTAGTACCTTCATACCTCGAACCACCTTACCACCATAACAGTTACCAGTTACCAGTACCTCAGAACCAATACCACGTTTGACATCCATCAAGGAATAGACGCTTGACAACTGTTTATAAATAGTGTCGTATGCAAAACAGTGCCCCGCGCCCCGCGCGCGCCGCCTGACCTATGCTCTTCTCTTATTGGCTGATTTGTTTTAGTATTAAGATTACCATACCAAACCACACCATACCAAACCGTATCGTACCATATCACTATACCATAACTAAGGTGTTTTTTTCTTGGAAAATAAAATATTGAAATACATTGAATCTGATCACATACATAGTACGATCCTGAGTTTTATTTACGACGAGACAGTACCTCTGCTCTATTAGCTACTCCAACGCTAAAAATATAATGTCCGTTAACCCACTGCAATATCATGAAGTCCTTTGTCAATGATATTTAATGTTTTTGCTGGAAAGCCATGCTCTTGTCTCTAGTTTCCCCAATTCTAGAGGTCACCGCTCCTACCCCTTTATTTAAGATCAAGGCATCCAGAAGTTGTCAACCTTTGACAAGTTATCATCACCCGCCCAGCCTTCTCCCAACTATGCTGGGGTCAGCTTCCAGTCCAACCGGATGCAGCCGAATACCAGCGTTCCACATGGAGCGACTGCTCATCTGACCACCACAACCCAGCAACTGGGCAACACGACACCTCTCAGTTAGACTGGCTGTCAGGTCAGACCTCTAGGCCTCTGACCATCTGTAACGACTGTCAAAGATCTACGAATGACAACCGGGACCAACGGCCCCACGCGCCTTCCGAGGCACGGGGTGCTACACCATCAACCTCCAAACTCCGGGCCGCCACCGAGGAATTTCCACTGAAAAACCCAATTACACTCCTTTGCCCGACCTGGGAATCAAACCCGAGACCCCACGCCCATCCGTCGTGCCCGCGACCACGAAACCAACGGGGCAGTCAGGTCAATTTCAATTCAGGTCCCGTCATTTAACAAGTTATGCATCCCTAAAATAACTTCTTTCGCTTTCATAGATAGGTCAAGAGTCAGAACATAATTCCAGTATTTGCCATTGTTATTTTTTACGAAATAGGTCACAAAACGGGCACCATCCGTTCTATGACTTCAGAAAACACATTTATGCAGGCTTCCATCATCACTCATTATAATACTTCTGGTCATGAACGGCATCATCCGTTCTGACCAACAACATTTCATCATCATACTTTTAGTCATGAAAGGGCACCCTTTCTGACCAACTTTTACGAAAGCTTCAATCACTACTGATAATAACACTAATAGTCATGAAATGTCATCAACCCTTCTGACTGACATCATTTTAACCTAGTAGTCATGAAAGGTCTTCAACCCTTCTGACCGACATAATTTTTTGAAAGGTCATCAACCCTTCTTGCCAACATCATTTTAACACTTCAAGTCATGAAAGGTCATCAACCCTTCTGGCTAACATCATTTTAGCACTTCAAGTCATGAAAGGTCATCAACCCTTTTGGCCAACATCATTTTAACACTTCAAGTCATGAAAGATCATCAACCCTTCTGGCCAACATCATTTTAACACTTCAAGTCATGAAAGGTCATCAACCCTTCTGACCAACATCATTTTAACACTTCAAGTCATGAAAGGTCATCAACCTCTCTGACCAACATCATTTTAACACTTCAAGTCATGAAAGGTCATCAACCTCTCTGACCAACATTTGTCTCCAATTTAATGGTGACCATGTCTCCAATTTAATGGTGACCACATAATCTGTCTCCAATTTAATGGTGACCATGTCTCCAATTTAATGATGACCACATAATCTGTCTCCAATTTAATGGTGACCCCATAATGTCTCCAATTTAATGGTGACCCCGTCTCCAATTTAATGGTGACCACATAATGTCTCCAATTTAATGGTGACCCTGTCTCCAATTTAATGGTGACCACATAATGTCTCCAATTTAATGGTGACCCCGTCTCCAATTTAATGGTGACCCTGTCTCCAATTTAATGGTGACCACATAATGTCTCCAATTTAATGGTGACCCTAATTTTCTGATTTTTTTAGTTCGTTAAAACCATATTATTTCTATTCTATATTCCTAGGTCTTTACCTAATTATCTGCGTTTTATTTTTGTACGGTGTATCAAATACCTACCTATACTAAAACATTATCCTTTTACAAGCTCAATAGTTTAAAGTGTAGTTAAAAAGCTAAAAGCATGTACAGTTACTTTGTGTGCCTTGTAAGCCAATGTGCTTATTGAACCACATTATAATAAGAATGCTAATCTATTAAATCTTTGTTCGTTGTCAAATACTCTTAAATGTTTTCGATCATTCAGTTTACTAAACGGCTCCGTATACATAATCATTGTTTATATTTCACTGTGTTGATACTATAATCTTCAAAAGCGCTCACATTAGAAAAGCAAACGAGCAAAATAATGGTACGTACAGTGTAGGTACTTACATAACTTATTTTCCGGTGTAAAATACCCAGTCCGGTAAGTTCCTATCACACTAGGTTCCATCAACTATAATGTTTTGTTTACATTCCGATGTCGCACTGTAGAAGTATTCGGGCCTAATCGTATTGTTTACGGTTTCGCGAACCGTACGTATACTAACTAATTAGGTATGTACTTTGTAATATAATAAATAAGAAACCTAACTTGGCTACTAATACAATTCACCACTGTTTATTTATTTATTTACCACTACTATTAGGTATTTCTTTTCGTATATTAATATGCCTTATCTATTTGCTATTATCTATTTGTATTTATTGCGGTAAAAAGACACTTTGAGTATTATGGTTTAATCGTTACCTACCTTCTTCAAATAAAAGCAAACTCGCATCGTATGAAATGCAGGGTCGACTAAATATTTTTTCCTGGTGCCTAATCAGGTGATTTTAATTGTGAATATTATCACTACCCTTGATCCTCGTCGCCACTTGTAGTGCTTCGACCTTTACCTTGGCTGGGGTATGTAGTCGTACACTGGCTCACTGACACACCAAGTAGCTATCCTAACACGTCCGGTTGCGCCGGCGCTCATCGCAAGACTGACGGCCGATCCCGCCCCACCACTACTTGTGTGAGTGAGACAGCGTTAGTACCTCTTTGCATAGATACACAAACACTACAGTGACCATCGGGATAATTTATAATTTTATCTCAATTTGAAAGTCTACGTAGATAAAGTAAGGCAGAGGCAAGTATAACATAATAAAAGTACCAATATTAAATACTAAACAATTTAAGCTACATTTAGATACTTTTTCTAGGAACACGAGTAATAAGACCTGCCTTCATCTAGCCTTCACAAAATTGAATTAGGAAAATTGAAGTAAACTGTAGACAAGATGTCTAGCGTAGTGGATTAGTTTTTTCTTCAACGAGATGAGGGTATCAAGTAGTCGATTTATCTAAGACCCCGTGACACTTTAATTAACCTTATTTTTTGTTATTTAAACGTTCACTGCTAAATTGTTAGTAGCAGTTTCACCTTTCACGAGACGACTCCCGGCCACCGTAGACGCGGGTCTGTGGACGGTGAGCAATGGGTAGCTCGCCGTCCGTACGTTCACTAGCGACAGACCGTGTCGACGGCGCGTTCGTGTTCCACGCGCGCCTCAAAGAGATGTCAGCAAATTGGATGGGGCCACTGAGGGCCGATGCCTGCCGGGGCTGCGGGTTGTTCGAAAGAGATACCGCGCCCCCGGAACGCAAAGGGCACATGAAGGAACATAGACGGGTTTTAGTCAGTAAAAGTCTGACACTCCCTCCCGCCCCGCCCAGGGCGGGGGAAGTTATTTGATGATTTCCCGTCTATAAAAAAAAAAAAAAAAGCAGTTTCACCTTTAGAAAGAAAAATATTTTTCTTAACAGTTTTTTTTTTCTAGTACAGTAATGTTGTCTGAAAGCAGCCAGTCCTTATCCATTCTTTTTTAGATGAATTGGAATTTGCTATGCAAACTTTTTACTTTGACATTTTTTTTTTTTTGAAATCTTGTGTTTGATTGTGATAAAAGCAAAAAGATGAAGATAAAATAAAAGATGATGTGATAAAAGAAAAAAAAGATTCAATCAAAATAATTAAAATTTACCATTTGAAGAAATGTTTATTTATATTTAAAAATACATTTATTACATTAATAATTAAGGAGCAATTCAACTAACTTTAGAAACGATCGCAATCTAATCTCAGTCCCAATTTGTCAAATTTTACAGTTTTTTGGCATTGATTGTCGCTGACATGAAGTTGCGACCAGATTTTCGACTGCAAAAGGGTCAAACATTAAAAAATACAATCTAATTGATCACTGCCTCGTTGGCCTAGTGGTCCTAAGCTCGACTGCTACGCTAGGTGTCCTGGGTTCGATTCCCAGGTCAAGCAAAAACTGTTATTGGGTTTTTCTATGAAATTCTTAGTAGCAGCTCGGAGTCAGGATTTGTGCCCGGTTAATGGCAATAGGCTCGCCCCCTATTACATGGGACCTAAATATACCGGCGAACTGTGGGTGTACATTGGTACACCTCTGCCTAACCCTTCGGGGAATACAGGCGTGATGGCTAATTGATAACCTCCTAGTTACCATTGGGTTGTATTTTTTTTATGTTTGTCACCTCAGAATTTCGTAATTTATCAATCGATTAAAAAATCTTTTTATTTCTATTATTGGTCTCATGATTTCATGCACTGTCATTATCTTGACAACTGTCCCAATAACAACTTAAATGAGACGCCTTACAGAAAAAAAAATAACCTGCCCTTTTATTTCCAGTACTAAACATACCATGGGAGATCCACGTGCCAGACGAGTACGTGATGGCGGGAAACGCCGTGGTGCTGCGGTGTGTGGTGCCACCACACTGCGCCGACCGGGTCAGCAGCACCGACTGGTTCACTGACGACCAGATCAATGTGCCGCATCATTTAGGTAACACCTCTTTGTACTTGTTATTTTATTTTCTTAGAACAAATTACAGCAGTAGCGGCTGCCCACACGACCAAGAATCGGCCCTATTATCGGACCGATTTTTGACAGTTTCTTCTCGCCGATGAAGGATTCTGTCAACAAACAGGTTATCTTAGTCTACAGATACAATTTCGTGTTTAATTTGTGGAAGACTGGTGGCTACACTAGGTTTCTTCCAAAACCTGTAAGTCACCAGGCCATTGAACCATTTAGTTTAATTTTACAATACGGCACTGGAGACGTATAGTTTACAATAAATCACAGTAACATAATTAATTTATTGCTATTATTATTTAATTGTAAATACGACAAGATTATTAAATGATTAATAATTTAAGTGGCCTTTGGTGGTAAATAACAATAGGGTCAATGCTATAGCCAGTGGCAGCACCATACTTCATAGAAATT
Source organism: Caradrina clavipalpis (assembly GCA_932526535.1). Taxonomy (NCBI): domain Eukaryota; kingdom Metazoa; phylum Arthropoda; class Insecta; order Lepidoptera; family Noctuidae; genus Caradrina; species Caradrina clavipalpis. Next base: position 8,953,342 of record OW052103.1, read on the forward strand.
CTGATAAATAGTGACCTAAGTAGACAATAACGATTATGTAACATTTCTCTCTCTCTCTCTATGTATTGAATTTTTATTTGACGCATTGCAAAAATTGGACCAATGTAAATAGACTGTATTGACCCAATCGTATTTGAAAATGATATAACATCCAATGGTCTTACATTAATCAGTTAAATGGGCGTAATAAAGTGTGCTTTTGTGGTCGTCAATTTGATTTACACGGCCCAATAACATAACTATTCCAGATATCACGTAATACGATACGTGATATTCATAAGATAAATTATATGATATTCATAAGATAAGTTATATGAAATAGTCGATTGTACGAATAATATAGTGATAGTCACGTCTACATTTACACAAAATGGGAGGACGATTTTTCGCTTCAAAAAATATTTTTTTCTGATTATGATCTGCGAATTTCGCGCCAAAAGGAAATTGTTGCTTTTCTCATCAAAACACTTGTCAGCCGACGACACACGCAATTACATTTTTATATGGAATCTTATTTTCTGAAAAAATAAATTGAGGTGTTAAAATGGAAGTTGAACGTCTAATAAATGTCAAAGACTTTTAGGCGTTCTACACACGAAGCCACTTTACCGGTAACTTTTTGTTTACATTGATAATAATACTATCTATTATCGTCCTACTGCCTCTTCTCATACAGAGAAGGCGCGAAGCATTGATCAACACGCTTACTCTAGGCGGATTGTCGATTCCAGACTAAAAAAAAAACGGTAATTTAAAAAACTAAAAAACCCGACTGCTTTTCTAAGTATTTATGAAAAATCCCTAAAACAAGAAATTCGTTGTACCCGATTGCACTTAAAATTGTAGCAGTCGGGACCCATCGGAACCATCTGCAATATAACATAGGTATGTGCTCTCAATTCACTAAGCCTCCATTTCTAGAATGGGTCCCGACTGCTACAATTGTAAGTGCAATCGGGTACAACGAATTTCTTGTTTTAGGGATTTTTCATAAATACTTAGGAAAGCAGTCGGGTTTTTTAGTTTTTTAAATTACCGTTTTTTATTTTTATTTTTTTTTATTTTTTATTTTGATATAGCCAGTGTCACTCTCACAGTAAATACAAATCTATCGACACCTCCCAGGCTAAAATCCATCGAGCCGTTTAGGCTGTAGAGCGTGCCAAACAATTATACATACATACATACATACATACAAACATACTCTCGAAAAACATAACCCTCCTTCTGGCGCAGTCGGGTAATTAATCCCAGGTCTAGATTTTCTCAGGATGTTTCCATACACGTCCAATGTTAGTGCAAAGTCTATTATAAACTTAGAAAGTACAAATTAATTGAAAGTGCCATATTAATATCGTAGTCACACCCTCATGTATGAGAGTCAGGCGTCTTACCACATAACCATCAAGACCTAGACGGCCTAGAGCCATCACAACGTACCTACAATAATGATAATAATATGTAAATCATCATAAACAGTCGCGAGTAGTCGCAACACGAAAAATAAATTGCTTCGTTTGGGGACCTTATAGTTTTTCTTCAATTTCACTAGAGTAATAGAGGTTCATGATTATTCAAAAAACGAATTTGTAGAAACATGGGTCCACGGTCCTTTTTTTGGGACCTTTTGTATAATTTTGTGTAAACATGAAAGTAACCTTTGCTCTTAGGCTCTAAGTACCAGCGTCTAGACGACGGCTCCTTGTACATAAGCGGAGTGAGCCCGCGAGACCGGCACAACGCGTTCCGGTGCCGCGTACGGGACCGGATCACCGGGGTCTTGTACACTAGTCAATATTTTGGTAAGTACGATTTTAAATAATTAGAGAGATTTAGGTTCAATTTACACTGCCGCGAAACGGAAGCCTGTTGCGTGTAAATTTAAAGAATTTCGTGAGAATTTGTCGGAAGACGAGTGATCAGTTTTTGGTTTTGTACATTAAACCATGTATATAGAGTTCAATTTGCAACATGCATAAAGGTGTATTCCGACGAATTTCACAACAGAGTGAATTGAACCTTAATCTTTATAGACTAAGGTTCATTTGATAAAAGCAGGACAAGTCGGCGAACCAGGGGGACAATTTCAACTAACTTTTAGTAGCTATTCCAATGTAATCTCAGTCTCAATCTATCAAAGACGCCTGTAATTTACTTACATTTTTTACATTGATTCTCGCTGAGACTAATTGCGACTAGATTTTAAACGTTTTTAGGTAATTAGTATAAAATTGACCTTCATGGCAAAGCGTTTTAATAAAACTACAAATAAAAGTGATCAACACGATTTCTACTCAGCTATTTATTGTTTATAACATTTATTTGGTAGGTCAACTGAAACGAGGCAAATTGAACACAACTAAAGATTCTGTACTCTACATATAATCTCTATAATCTATGGATTAGGTTCAACACTCTCTACGTAATTAAACAAGACATTGTAACTATAGAACGTAATCAATTTACATTATAATGAGGAACAGACAGCAGGCATTTGATCTAATAACTAAGTTGTCTGAAAGACTTTTAGGACGTCTACTGCTGGGTATAGGACATAGATATGGAAGACTTTGCCTGTAGTAAAAAAGCGACCTTATTTACCATACCGATTTTGAGTGTATTTCAATCCCTATTTAATCGCGACTACTACGCTACGATTCTCAGGTCGAGCTAAATGTTTTTGGGTTTTTCTATAAAATTCTCAATAGCAACTCGGAGTTAGAATTTATGCCCGGTAAATGGCAATAGGCTCGCCCCCTATTACATGGGATCTAAAACATACCAGAAAACTGTAGGTGTGCATTAGTACACCCAGAAGTCGAAGTCACAGTTTCGTTGTTATGGTTTAAAATTACTACAGCAATTCACTGAATTCACACCACCGCTGAACGTAAGCCTATTGCGTGTGAATTTCATGAGAATTTGTCGGAAGACGAGTGATTAGTTTTTTGTGTTTGTACGTCAAACAATTACATAAGGTTCAAATATGACTGGCTATTTTTTTGTCCTTTCTTTGTCATTTCAATTCTTACTTATCTTCCGTGTACAATAATAGTTTTAATATGTTCTACCAGGTCACATAATAGTGACGGAACCGAAGGGTGGCGTTAGACCACGGGTGGCGATAGAGCCGCGCACGCGCCGCATACAGGCCGGACAAGACGTCCGGCTGCCGTGCGCCGCACACGCGTGGCCTGTGCCCAGCTACAGGTGAGAACAACAATGTTTTGTATTTATTTATTTTTATAAATGACAATATTGCTGCTTTTATTGCTGTTTCTGTTCCTTTTTCTTGCACCTTCTATGTTTTGTCTCTGCATCACCCTAAGGTAGACTGGTACCTAGAAAATATCTGAGGTATCCGCCTTTGTACAGTGTATTTTTACATTTGTGCATAAAGTTTTTATAAATAAATAATTAAGTCCCCCACAACAGTGTGCAAGGCAAAGTAATAATAAAATAATACTATTTTAGGAGATGGTAGTAGGCCCCGAGGAATTGGATTGTTGACATCACTAACCAACAAGTTCAAGTCACTACTTCTCTAAAAAACCGGCCAAGTGCGAGTCCGTACCATTTTGTATAAAAACGGCATAAAAAAAAACACATTTGTTGAATGGGAGTTCCCCTTAAATATTTGTTTTATTTTAATTTAATTATTTAGCCTTAAAGTAAATATATATGTATTTACTTTAAAAATTAAATATTTTGTGAATGTTTCAAGCGTCCAGTTGCCGTTATCAAGATCGGGCAAAAAAAACACGTTTGTTGCATGGGAGCCCCCTTAAATATTTATTTTATTCTGTATTTTATTATTTGTTGTTATAGCGGCATCAGTTATTCATTATCTGTGAAAATTTCAACTGTCTAACTATCACGGTTCATGAGATACAGCCTGTTGACAGACGGACGGACGGATGGGCAGACAAGCGGACAGCGAAGTATCAGTAATAGGGTCCCATTTTACCCTTTGTGTACGGAACCCTAAAAAGCACTTTCTTTTACCCATGAAAGCCGATTAATTTTCAATTTATTCTAAAATTAGATTTTTACATACTTTAAAATCAACAAATAGTTAGTCAATTGAGTAGGCCGATAAGTGACGTCACAACGTGCTATTGTCATACAAAATATATGGGAGAATCGCGTTTTCACAGCTCATAAATAAATAAATAAATAAATAAAATAAAATTTCTTTATTTCAGGCAAGTCAACATTGTTTACATACACCCATAGATTTTAGCTCATACAATTTATTTATTTTGAATTATTGTTATTGCAGTGCTATTAAAATTAATATTATTATAGAATTTATGTTGGAGTTAACATAAAAATTTGATTATATTATAGTATGTCAATTGATGATGGTGTCAACTACCCCATTAAATTTTCCTGGAATAAAATATTCAGTGACAATTTCCATGAAATCTTTTTGATAATAATGTAGTGTCACAATAATATTCAGGTTGATGCTTTTGTAAAAAATAAAACAATGAATTCAATACAACCTTTGTTAAAAATACAGTGCTCTTTGAAATTATTTTGTTGTTGATAATACATTACGTACAATTGAACAATGTTCGTGTTTCTCGTTATTTTTACATAAAAATACAATAATTTTAACAATTATTCAGTGAATACTTTGTTTTTTGAATTCAGAATATACGTGAATGCTGACGTAAATTGAACGTATGGCTTTTCTATTTATTCGAAAGAATGTATATTTTTTATTCTCAGAGACAAAATTAACCGCATCATACTTCATAAATAAGAATAAAGTGCTTTCGGCACCACACATAAAGCACATTATTTTCAAGTTGGACCCATAAAGCTGTAAGATCACTCTCTGAGATTATTAAACACCCTTTAGTATAACAACTTAAATATAAATAATAATACTAGCCTATTACTGTCCCACTGCACGGCAAAGGCCTCTTCTCATACAGAGAAGGCACGAGCATTGATCACCACGCTTGCTTAAGGCGGATTGGCGATTTCAGACTTATATTAATTACAAGTCACAACGATGTTTTCCTTCACCGACGTCAATGATGTCCAAGATAAACTTGTACTTACCCAGTTTCGAACCTGCAAGCTCATCCATGAGAAGCGGATGTCTTAACCACTGGGCCATCACGACATACCACACAATACTAAGACTGACGTACGTTTAAAAAAGAACGTGCCACTTTACAACACACAAAAAAGCCACGCCGTATAATACTTTTCGACGTAGAAAAAAGAACACAGTAACATTTTGTGCTGTTGTATCCTCTAGCTAAGAGGTATCGCTTCAGTAAGCAAACAACGGAGTCGTGGGGACTGGCATCACTCGCAAAGAGGCGAAGACCTAGTTTTTACCTCAGAAATAGGTCTTGTGAGCGCGTAATGGCCATCGGCTGCTGATTCGTTTAAAAGGTTTCAGGTATAAAACGTTATTTGTACCATTATCCTTAGCTTTACTGACTTGTAACAGATACCTACGTTTATTTATTTTGTTTGTAACTTTCTGAGAATAAATGATGTGAAACCAACCTGTCTATACTTATATTTTAAAGAAAGATTTTTTGTTTGTTTGTACCGTTTAAGCAACGAAACTTTAAAAAAGCAGAAATAGATAGCTACATTATTTCTGACTAACATAGGCTATAAAATATCACGGTAAGACCCACGAGAGCGGAGCAGTACCCAAAGATGTAACGTAAGATGTAACGCGGGTAAATCCAGGCGGACGAGGTCGCGGGTAGTTCAACAAAGTGAACTCCTAATTTGTAGTTTCATAATTATGTAACGTGCGAATCTATTTTATTGGTTCAATCAAATAGTGCCTATAAAATTCATGATTGCATCTAATATTCGTGGGCTTTCAATTCAATAAAATTGTATTTGCAAAATTTTGCTCGTTTGCCGAGTGCATTGAAATGAAATTTAATATTTCTGCCATTTCCTGGAAAAGTGCTGGCCACGTATCAAAATAAAGGCCGAAACCATTTTATAATAAATGTATTCTGTAACATTTCAATGCTATTACTATAATCCTTTAGCTCTTCCACGTGGCTTTAAATAAACTTTAAACATTTTATACTATTCACGAAAAGCCAAGCGTATAGCTGGAAAACAACGTGTTAAAATTCTCAGTCTAAATCCTTAAAATCTGCCGATACATGAGACGGTCAAACTATCCGTTTTATTTCGCCGTCAACGCATTTTGATCTCGCGAAGAGATTTAACCGCAATTTTATAATCCCCATGCGACGTGATTCGTTTTAACTGCCAAGGAGCAATTTAGCCCGCAAAACCCGGTAAATTGCATTATACCCTTGGAAATACACATAGCTAGGTACCTATGTTGCTGTTGTACTTTACTCGTCTCTGGGTAGCAAAACGGCGTGTAATTTAAATAGATTTTCATAATGTTATCGTTCAGACCGCTGTAACGTTGCCATTTAGACCACAGTATGTGGCAGAGCAATAAGAAAGGGTCACCGATTTTAAAGCAGCTTTGAGACACTATCTTGCTACATACAAAATACATAAACTTGGTTAGAATTTCCCCGCAGTCCTAATATATGCTGCAACAATATGAATTAATAGGTACCTAGGTAGGTTTAGACTCAGTTACTTCACCTAAGAATTAAGTACACAGGTGAAAATGTTGCCAAGTTTCGCCGGCCAAACTTGCCCATATTTAGACAAATAACCGCACAAACCGAGCTCATGGTCGATGGTAGAACTTCCTTCGCTTGGTATTTGTCTTTTAAACGCGGTTGCAACTACTAGTTTCACAAACGAAAGTTTCCACCTATTTAGATAGACCTCTATAAAGACGATAGGTTCAAAAGGAACTAACATTTCGAGTAAACTGCCTTGTTAGGCTAGCGGTCCTTAGCGCGACGGGTTCGATTCCCAGGTCGAGCAGTGTGTTATTGGGTTTTTCTATGATATTCTCAGTAGCAGGTCGGAGCTAGGATTTGCGCCCGGTTAATGGCAATACGCTCGTCCGCTATTACATGGGACTTAAACATACTGGCGAACTGTGGGTGTACATTGATATACTTCTGCCTAACCCTTCGGGGAATACAGGCCTCAAGGTATGTATGTATGCATACCGGGTAAATAAAGATCCAACTAAACCATAATAAAACCTCAGGTGATTTCAAAACGTCTGAGAGTTAAGACTACATAAAAGTTCACAAAGTTCTTCAGTGAACTGATAACATTTTATGTTTTCAAAGAATTACTGTGGCGAGCTTCTGAATACGCCATAAACTTTCATATCCAGCCATAGTTCGTGGAACCTTTTAGAATGCAAATGTCTCGGTGCATTTCAACTCCTTTCAAAACTATTTCTAAAAGGGAACCTAACTTGGAGAACATTGAAGATTTCGCGCCACATAGCCATTTCATTTCCGTGAATTTGCGCATAGGATGTTAGACCGTATTCACAAAGCTTTGCCGTCATGTAATAGTGTTTTGGAACGAGTTGAAAGCTGAAACTATGCGACGGTCTCTTTTCGCGTAACATTATCTGGACAGATTTGAAATAAGCCGTTCTACTTCAACCTCGCAGTGTGTAATTCAATCCCAAACAAATTTCTCTCCACATGAACTATGTCAAGGGTTATTAAATACTTGAAACGGCATTACGAATGTTTCCCATTACTTAGGCCGATAAAAGTGTCTGCGCATGTCATAAAAGGACTTCCAGTATTTAATAGATATTGCTTCCTCCCTTTCTTTCATATTAAATACTAGCTTTTGCCCGCGACTTCGTTCGCGTAGATATTTTCACCCGTGTTAAGTGACGTCTTTGGTTACTGCTCTGCTCCCGTGCGTTGTAGCGTGATGTTATATAACCTATGATATTCAAAAATAACGTGGGTTTCTAAAAGAATTTTTAAAATTGGTTAAGTAAATCCAGAGATTACTCCCTATGACCTCACAAACTTTACCTCTTTATAATATCATTATAGTTTCCATTACTTTCGTAGTTACACGTGGTAACCATAAAAAAATAAGTATTAATCATATTATACAAAGTAAATCATGGGCATCATAATCATTAAACGCAGGTACTCTAAATAATAATATTGTTGATTGGTTCTTTAAGTAACATTGCCTGCCTATAAACATAATCAAACTATCCAAACTTGAAGGCTGTGCTGCCATTAATTAAACGAGGTAATGCCCTTAATTCTTGTTAGTTAATAACAATAATAGACTTACTAACACAGTAAGTCTATTATTGTTATTAACTTTAGCTGTAATAATACGCTAAGTGGGCTGTAAGCAACTTTGTATTGATATCATTATCATCTTTATTTACGTACGTGATACCATTATCCTTGATACGAACATATGGACGTATTCCCTTCATATTTTCGTACAAAAGTTTATCTCATTACGTTTGCCTTTGAAAATTTCGAGGACTGTGCGGAAAACAAGTTTTTATGACACATTTTTTCTCTTTTCTCCCCCCTTATAAGTAAAAAAGACACTTATAGGAAATTTGGGAAAAAAGTAGAAAGAAAATTGCTAGCAACAATTTGTATGAGACGATGAGGCTATAGAATGTTAAAAGGCCAAGCGAAACATGGCATAATGTTTCTCGGGACAATGCGCTATTTGTCACAACTTGTTCACTATTGACGTCTCCAGCTTGTTGAATATACCCTTCTCCGTCGGAATAAAACGTCTGTACTCTGAACCTATTTTTAGATACAGTCAGACCCACGTTTTATTGGTTTAACTTTTAGGGATGTATGTATCTTTTTACTGACTATTTTGGTCCGTAAAATCTACTGAACTTTCGTTTTTATGAGCTGTTTTATTTGATCCCACATTTAAGTAATTTAGGATCTAGTTTAGTTTCAAGGACAGTAGAAATTATACCTAGCAGCAGTAGAGCTCTTTGTAAAGGAGCTCGTACAGGGAAGTACTACCACCATACCTATTTCTGAGACAAAGAAGCGTTGCTGTGTTCCGGTTAGAAGGGTTTGGGTGCCGGTATAATTACAAGCACGTAATACTACACACACAAAATACACATAATACATTTCAACTTTGTCTCTGGGAAAGCAATGCATTTGCAAGGACTCTGGATTTGCAGATATTGGTAGCGGTAACCACTTAAAACCAGGTGGGCCGTCACCAAAAAACATAGAAATAAATCACACAGTTTAATTTTAAAATGAAGCTGATCTCTTAGTTCTTTACAATTCTTCTTTTTCATTCTTCTTGCTCATTGTTCAGATGGTTCCGCGAACACCATGAGGAGTTAATCCCCATAGAGAAGACATCTCTATGGCCGCGGACACGGCTCCTCGGCAGCGGTCTGCTGAGTCTGCAAGCTGTGCGTCGTGAAGACGCTGGGCGGTTTGTGTGCTGGCTCAACAATACCGTTGGAGGAGAGTCCATGCATTTCACCATTATTGTCACAGGTTAGTTCTTCGTTAAGCGTAGCTTTTAGTCCAGCTTCTGAGAGTGACTGATAAGTTGAACTGCTTCGTTGGTCAGGTCTACTAATGCCCGGTTCCTATATGACAAACAAATAGTTAAACTTACCAGTCGTAATTATTTTGAATGCTTGACTGGTTTGTGAAAATTCTGGTGACAATTTTGAATGTAGAAATGTTTAAAAAATTATCTATATCAACCTACCCGTATGCTGAAAATTAAACTCCAATAACAGCTAAAAATACGAAGACATTTGTTTATTATTATGGTTCACTAATACCGATCGGTAAGTTTTAGGAATCGTGCATTAGTGGTTCCTAGTATGATTACGAAGCATGATCCCCAGCATGACACGGCACGGCACGACACGACCGGCGTTTGCCAGCATGGTTGGCACAATGGCTAAGTGATTGGCTGCAGCGCAGTAGATAGCCGGTTCGATTCCTCCACGGATCATTTTTTCTATGGCCAACCAGGAACAACCAGGCCCTGAATAACTATTCAGGGCCTGGTTGTTCGGTGTAAACGCACCTACGATACAGGAAAAATCGTAGAGCGGGGCATTTTTTTTAAGAACGATGAAAGCTACTATTTCAATATCCCTTCGTAAAGTAAGCTTGAGTTGAGTTATCATCCCACCTGAAGTGTTATTCTGTAAAAATTTTGCTCAGTGAATTAAGGTGAAGAGATGACGAAGATTTTTACGGAATGGATAAGCAGCTTTGGCGAAGTGTTATTAGGTTCCCATTTAGATGTTTTGAATACCAGTCTAGAATTTAGATGTGTGCTTGAATGATGACAATAGATTTAAAGTTTTAAAAATCTGTGCAACCCAAAAATAAATGCTCATTTTATCCAATGATGCCTTTTCCATAAAATGTACCTAAAACCGAAATTTGCAGCTTTCGGTTTTAGGTACATTTTAGCCACCCATTTTGGAACAAATATTTAACATTTCATAATAAAAATAAATCCTGTACTACGTGCGAATGTTTTGATTCTAGTTCAACATTTCCAGTAAGTGTTATTACACGTTTCAATTGGCGTATATTTCAGTTACAACGGTACTTGACGGTTTAGAACTGGAGATTGCCCCTATTTCAATATCTATAACCCTCCATATCTATTGTCATAAACGTACAATAACTGGTTATGAAATGTGTAATTTCAATATAATATTTAGCTCTGTCTGTAACAAAAATCTTATTATTGGTAGAGAAGAATAAAATAACTCAAACTAACTGAAATTGGTTAGACTTAAATAAAATAACTGTCTCGTTAGCCTAGGTCCTAATCACGACTGCTACGCTAAGAAGTCTTGGATTCGATTCCCAGGTCAAGCAAAAAGTCTTATTGGGTTTTTCTATGAAATTCTCAGTAGCAGCTCAGACTTGTGTCTGGTTAGTGGCAATAGGCTCGCCCCCTCTCACATGGGGCTTAAAACATACTGTGGGTGTGCATTGGTAAACCTCTGCATAACCCTTCGGGGAATACAGGCATGATAGTATATTATGTTAAGAATAAAATAACAAGAAATAGGTTCTTACTCATAGCAGGTATATAAGGATCTTTATTGGAGGAAAAAATACACAAGAAAACACTTTGTATCGAGAGGCGAACTCCCCTACGATACGTGAGAAACACATCCCCTTAATTTATGTAAACAGTTTCCTCTTCCTGAGCGCGATACCTTCCGTATTACCCTCCTAATTGGGCTAATCGTAAAATTTTATTACTCACAAAATAACGTATTACATCTTCTAACACATTTTTCTCTTTTATAGAACCCATCTCCGTCCGAATAAAACCCGAAGTTGTACGAACGAAACCGAATGCTGACGTCACATTTGAATGCAAAGTGTCGGGGCATCCAATCGAACTTGTCTACTGGGTGCATGACGCGAAAGTTGTGAAACCAAATGAAAGACTCAAGATTTCTGAAGACGGCCTAAGACTACATATCAAGAATTCACAGAAGGACGACCAAGGAGTTTATCAGTGTTTTGTTAGTAATACGAAGGATCAGGCTTATGGTGTTTCTGAATATTTAATAGATGGTAAGAAACTTGGTTCAATCAATCAATCAATCAAAGCATTTATTTCAATTAGACCATTTACAGGCACTTTTGAATGTCAAGAAGTTACAGTTTAGAAGTGAAGCTAGTTGCTCGTTCCAATACGTAGGTCTCTATGGAGAAGAACGAGCAAGAAACTCCATGGACACTCTTTTCTTTCAATTTGGTTTTTACAAAATCTTGGTTATAATATCCTTGTTGCTTCTATATGTGAAAACAATGAAGGTGAATGTATAAAAAGTTACAAAATTATAATAAAGATGAAAGCCATGGCAGTTAAGAGGTGACCAATCCCAACTGACAGCACCCGTTCACGAGCATGATGCGGTTATGTAAACGAATCTATTTAAAGATTATATAGTGATGACACGGTTAGCGCAGTAGCTGAGCGATTGGCTGCTGCGTGTCGCGGGTTCGATTCCCGCAGAGAACAAATATTTGTATGACCTAAGTACAGATACCTGTTCCGAGTCTGTCTTATTTTGTACCCACAATACAGGAGAAATTCCTAGATATTATTTACAAAAAAAAGATTGCTTTCTTTTTCTTTTATAATTAAATGGATAACCTAAACTACAAAAAAAAAACAACAACACAAAAAAACACAACACACAAAAAAACAACAAAAAAAATCGTTCACTTACTCTATCGCCGAGTACCTATTACAGAATATATTTTACATGATTTCAACATCAAAGACGCGGGCAGAAGCTACAATTTCAGACTTAGTCCTACTACTATTATAAAGGCGAAAGTTTGTATGTATGGATGTATGGATGTATGGATGTTTGTTACTCTTTCACGCTTAAACGGCTGAATGGATCTGGATGAAATTTGGCACAAAGATAGATTATAGTCTGGAATAACACATAGGCTACTTTTTATCCCGGGAAAATGTACGGTACCCGTAGGATAACACATCAACTGTGACGCGGACGAAGTCGCGGGCAGAAGCTAGTAAGTAATAAAATTTCCACTTCAATCAGATAACACAGTAATTGAACCACAGCTGTTCTCTCGTAATTTTATTACATTAAGTACAATTGGATAAAAATCAGCTCATTTTAAACACAAACCTGTTTCTTCAACTTTAAAGAGTTGTAATTAAAAAATTGATTGGATAACTTTTCTCTTGTAAAATACTTCGAACTTTTATATTGTTTTAGCAGAAAAGTTCTTAAAGGGCGCAAACTTTACTTAACAGAAAAGGTTGAGTTGGAACATTTAATGGACTGTTATCCATTAATTGCTAATTTATGTGTCCTTTAAAGTTATCTGAAATTGTAGATAGAACCATACTACATTATTTTATCAAGTTTTATTTAGACCTCAGAACTGCAGTTTTGATTGTTTTTCTCCTGCTTGTACAGTCACTGCCCTGCATTATCTGGCCCCTTCTAAAAAGAAGGGTATGAAGGGGGTAATTCATCAAGATCACAAAGAAACATGAATATGTAGAAATTTTGTATTTAGGTTTATATAATAGTAGCAATCTGGCTGAATGACGAAGTGACCTAACTGGAACTCTACCTGCGTCTACATTCAACCCTAATCTCTTCAAAGTTAGAGTGAACAGGCTTCTTCTGGGTAAGCTCACTCCATCGTAGACTTCGTCTATGTCACCTCTAACCAAGACCTTGGTCAGACCTGGTCAAAAAATTATCATAATTTTAATATTTTGACGTTTGGCCCAAGTAACGAAACGATATTTAAATTATATAGGCCAATAATTGGCCAGGTTTTTGTAAACAATTACCAACAAAAAAAAACACTTACAATAAGCCTAAATGCGAACATACTTAGAAAAAAATGTCCAAAAACTCAAAACATCCATTCCAACTTTTGCTCAGAAAACTTCTCCACGCTTGTGTTAAAAGGCTGTATGTTTGCAGTGTCCGAGGGTCGGTTGCGATCACCGGGCAACCGCTCGCGACGGACGCCTTATGCCCGCAGTACCCACACACACGACGCCGATTGGAACTTCACTGGAACTAGAGGTACCGCACTCGCAAATATTTATTTAGTTTAGTTTTGTCCTATCTCCTCTTTGTTTGGAGGGAAATAGAGATTCTGTTAATGCATCTTCTTAATTCATCGCTATTCTGTTTTTTCGTTGTGGGATCTGAGACAGTTGAATCGTGGACTCCGGTAACAACAGCATTACCGAAAAAACGATTCAACATATGAACAAGACGTTCATATTTAGTTCTGCCTCAAAACTAGCGTTTCTACAGAGTAACACTAGTTTACGGTAGAAAGAGATATGGTGGTAGTACTTTCTGAACGAACTCCTTGACAAAGAGCTCTACTTTTACTAAACATCAAAGCAGCAATAGAATGAAAGAGTAAAATGTATATAATGTTTGACGTTTATCTGCATAAGTCACACAACTAAGTACCGAATGGCATATCAAAGTATCCATACAACTTGAAGTAAGTACTATAATATACTCACTTGTTTGTTACGTTGCGCATACATATCAAACTTGCGAGCTTGCCATACAACCCATTTCTAAACATTTAGTTACGGCTTGCAAATGGCTTTCATGCCAAAGCCATTTGAAACATTTCATGTTGCTAAATAATTTGATCCCAGATTTTCCTTCACTAAAATTTCCAGACCACGCAACGACAAAATAAATTGAACTCAGAAAGCAAAGCATAAAAGTCTATTTTTCAGTTGTTACATAATAAATGGTGTTGATATTTCCCACTTGGCGCCACAACAATTAATTTTAAAACTTCGCTGAGTTACAACTCGTATTTTATTAAACCGACGAGGCGGCGAGGTGGTAATTTGTTCAACAAATTATCTAGTGTGGCTCTACAACTATCTGAAATAAACAAGGGTTCTATATAACTTTTCCACTTACTGCCGGTGTCAGCTCCCAACTTTATCATAAACAGAAGGTAACAAAGTTGAAAGTTTTGACGCGGCCCCGATACTAAAGCGCGTTTTTACAAAATGTTTGGACGCCACGCATTTATAATCTTGGAAGAAAAACAAACAAATATTTACTGCGAAAGTTTGTGGCAGCCTGAATTGGCCAGGTTAAATATATTTGTAGGTTGAAACTGGGGCAGAACTATATGCCGTAATTTGTTTATTTTACTTTTGTATCAATCGGAAATTAGCTAATTACATTGGTTAAAGACTTACTTATATTTAACGGCAATCACACGTTCATGTCCAAATCCAACACGATTGGCGCAGTAACATAGCGATTGGCTGCTGCGTTGTGTGTCGCAGGTTCGATTTCCGCACGGAACAAATGTTTGTATGGCCTACAGATCAGTCAGTCAGGGTCTGGCTGTTTCTATATGTGAGGTTATACGTTTGTGGGAATTTCTAAACATACTAACAAGATTTATTTATTTAAACTTTATGCACAAAAAAGCATAGTCGGACTGAATGCCTTACAAGATGGTCTCTCATTCGTCTGTGAACACATCACAGTCAGGGTTAGCTTCTAAGAAAGCGTTAAGCTCGAACAGTACACACGGGATGGAATACTGGGAACGGGCGATGGACGATGCGGCTTAAGCGGGGAACTCACTGGACGGACATGCCCGCGGGCAAATCTGCAGACTGCTACTATAGATCTGTGCAATACTATGACGGTCCTACACTAGCAAACATTGCACAGACCTATAGTAGCGAGGTCCGGCGGGCATGTCCGTCTAGTGAATTCTCCGCTTTACCTCTACAACGTGCACAGTTCGTGGGCGCGGTCTCCTGCCGTAGTGGTCTAATAAAATTAATTAAACAGCTTTATAAATGGACTTTCGCTTGCAGATCCTTTTAATTTGTTTACCTAACGGTGAAGTATCCAATACTGGAAGTGTTTTCCTTCAGAAAATCACACAGCATTATTTTTATTTCCCACAGTTCTTTGTTGGCTAACTAAAGACTACACTGCTACCCAACTCTGCTTTTCTCTTTTTCTAAAACGTGCGACCCTGTTCATAACAAATGATACTCATTTATTCGTAAAAAGCTTAGCTTCATGCATTTCAATGATATTCACGTAAATTCAAACTAGATTTCAAAGTTTTGTACGTGAGTTTTTATGAGGGAGACACCTTTTTCTGTTATGGAAGTTTCCGCCTGCCGCAATCCCGGCAAAACAGAATGGACGGCTAAATATAAAAATAAACTTAGTACTATTTGAACGTTGTGTGGCCACATTACTTGCTATACACGACTGCATACGGTAGATATGTAAATTTTAAACTTTTTATCCATCCGCTCGACTTCTTCATAAAATATTTAAAAGTCCATTTTTAAGCGCGGATCCGGTGCAAGCTATTAGAGTCAGCTCTTCAGCTCAAACAAAGAGCTTCAGTGACGTAGGCAGCTGCCGCGGGCGCATCCAACCGCCGCACTAAATACTAACCGCGGTACTACCAATTAAGATCGTATCTCGCAGCTCATAAGGTTGGTTTTCCCCGCCCCCACTGCGAAATATAAGCCGCTTTGTTTCATTATTAATTCGTTCCCCGCTATTTGGTGTCGCTGCTCTTCAGGGGTTCAGAATAAGTAGGGCCGTGACGTTACACCCAACCACTTATTTCTATGCCGATTTTTTTTCATTATTTTGTTTTCCTTGTGTGGGAAATCTCCTTTTCAAGAACTTAATGGATTTGGCAGCCCGACACGTGTGTTTAGAATTATTAATATGGATTTTTTTGTACCTATGTATTTATGTATTAATGCGTGAGTCAAAAACTACGAATGGAAAGTAGGTGTTGCTATACAGGATAAAATACTTTCTGGAGAAGATCAAGTGTAGATCATTCAATCAGAAAACCTATTTTAATATTAAGTATATTTAAATATTATCAGTTTTCATTCTCTAAATATCCATCAAATCCAGTTCTCCCAAAACAAAGGATAAAAAATAAACCCCAAAGAAAATCGTTTTCTTTGACCGTACTCAACTGTAGACAAAAATCGAATTTCTCAAACTTAGCTCTTTGATCCCATTTAACAAACTTAGAAAATAATAAATTCTTTGCAAAAGAACCCCAAGAATTTGAATACGACCGCCTTTTCCTTCAAAAATATGAGATGTAACTCAAAAACAGATATACTTAAGTGATTGGGGTTTGACGGCACTGTTAACGCGGTGGCTGAGCAACTGGCTGCTGCTCTACCTATCGCAGACTCGATTCCCGAACGAAACAAATATTTACGTGGCTTACAATAGTTGTCCCGGGTGCGACTGTTTGTGTAGGTACATGAGTTTGTGTTTCAAAGTCAAAGTCAAATAATTTATTCCAATTAGACCATTAAAAGGCACTTTTGGACGTCCATTAATTAAAACTATTGATTCTAGTTTGTAAACGTTTGTAAACGTACCCACGATATATGCCTAGGCTTTTTTTTTACCGATGGCATATCATCAAATGACTTCCCCCGCCCTGGGCGGGGCGGGAGGGGTGTCAGACTTTTACTGACTAAAACCCATCCATGTTCCTTCTTGTGCCCTTTGCGGTCAGGGGGCGCGGTATCTCTTTCGAACCACCCGCAGAAATCCCTAGGCTGGGGCAAGCTTTAAAAAAAAAGAGCAAAAATCAAGCAAAAATAAGAAGGTAAGTCGATGTACCCACAAGTGTGTGGGACTGAGTATCTATAAATTATCCAAGTTGCTGACCTTCTGTTAACAAGCCTCATTTGTTACGCCGCGAAGTAAACCCGAGCAGACAGGGAGGAATGACTCCGAACCACTACCATTGATAACACGCTGCATTTTAGAATGGTCTGGAAGTTAAAACACTCGTGAGTATTGCCCTTTTTGTGATTGCAAAACTGCATCTATAATATTGCATCGTGGGTATGAATTTTACTGCCTAGTCGTAGATAATGGTTTCTGGGGAAAAATTACTGAATAATCTTCATTAATTTATTTACTAATTCATTTACTAAAAAGTCAAAACCATACATTCTACCTATCGATGATAATCTATGCAAATGGTCTTATGCTATTTGGTAGAGGAACAGTTAAAGATATTTACTTTCATAAAAGCATTACAAATTGACATAAAGAGAAAATATATTTAGAAGCCTCATGTAATGATTATGTGACACATTTATAACAAAACTTATTTACTTACTTGTGAAACCAAACAAATCAGAAGTACTCATCTACACCTTGAAGTCGCTTATCCAATTGTGTGACCTTTCTACATTGGCCGACAAAGTTTTACAATCCCTAGAGCGTCTTTAGATCCTGCGTAGAAAACAAAACTGAAGTAAGATCACAACAAGGTTCAGATTCTTTTAAAGTGTACGCTTACTTTCTTTTTTACTAAAGCCGCTAAGCACCTTAGGTACGTAAAGACACCACCGGTACCTAGCAAAAAAGTATTTAATTTAACTGTCAAATTTTGGTAAGACTATTACTATTGCCCTGTAAGTCTGTCCGATAGTTGAGAGGTAACGAGAAGCAAGTTACATGTTCTTTTCATGATTGTGATAATGTTTTGCTTTTGATAAATGTTACTTTGCTAGATCGCCAGTATGTACAGTTAACGGGATTGTGATGTGCCTTTTTACACCACCTTTTTTTTAGAATATTAAGGACAAACAAACTGCCCGCGACTTCATCCGCGTGACTTATTTTACCCGCTATATGTTACGTCTTTATTTAATACTCCGCTCCCATGTGTCGTAGCGTGATGTTATATAGCCTATGTTACTCAGGAATAATGTAGCTATGTATTGGTGAAAAAATTGTTAAATTCGGTCCAGTAGTTTCGGAGTCTATTCGTTACAAACAAACATAAAAATCTATCCTCTGTTTATTTGTACAGATTTTCCTACAGTGTGTAAATAAAGCACCGATCTTGCTTTACCATGACTACCTACTCACATAATAAACTCGATAAAACTAATAACACTCATGGTACGAAATTCAAAGCGGTCTTGTATCTAGCATCTATTGATAGCGTCGGGCAAGTTCACAGACGCGTCTAACGGCAGGTAAACTATTGTGCGCCAACAATCATGCCTTCGTGTCGCGTCTGGCGCTTTGTGCATCACAGACTAATAGAATTTATGCGAATTGTTGAGACTTGCCTATAATTGCTTTGTTTACTTTATGGTACGGGTGAAATAGCGTCGATAAAGGCGATATTCCTGTAATTCTTGGATGTAGAAACGGGAGAGATGTACTTTTATGTAGAAAAGTTTTAGCCGTTTTTCATGAAGGTGTAAGTTTGGGGAAATTACGGTCAGTCCGACTATGGTATATATCTCAAAATGATCGCATACCTAAAGTAACAAACGACAGTTTTAAGTTATACGTCCATTTAATTTTAGGGTTCCATAAAACATGTACTTAAGCCTCTATTGCAGCATCAGATAGACCCCATAAATAACAACTTTCACATAGTTTACGTATACAAAATCGAAGTGGTTTTAAAACCTACCATTAAGGTCGGACCCGGGCGAGTAACAGTAACCGAATAAATGTCGCAATTTAATGCGGTCTCTAATGAAGGGACGGAACCCTTCTGCATTATTACGTTTTACGCGGAACCCAGAGGTATCGCGAACTACACATAATTCTAATCCACACATTATTTGGCTATTTATAAGGGTGCCCGACAGTGCTGCGAAACAATGCGAGTTTGTAAAAGAACAATAGCAGTTTGGTTATTTGTCTATCTAATTATTTTCTGCAGCGGATTGTGAAACAGATAGTTTTAAAATTCAATAACGTTTGTTGTTCAAGAAAATATGATTAAATAAACAATGTTTCTAGAACAATATCTCTGCACTGAATTTCAAATAGCAATATGCGAGACTTAGCAGTATTTGATCAATATATTAATATTCAATATGTATACAATCCACCTACCTACCTGTATCTTTAACTATACCTGTATATTTTATAACAGTAAACAATTCTCAGTAAAATGTTACGAATAGTTTTGAATGCAAACAATATAACATGCAGGGACTCAACATGAAACTCAACTAATATTGTAAAATAGTACCTTTAGATGATTTTCTGTAGTTTTTATAATTTCTACGAAGTGAGTAGGTACATTCACTGTTATTTTAAACTATTTAGTATACAGGCAGCTTACTTGCAATTAGTTTTAACTAAACAATGTTGTGAGTGTGCCAAGCAGTCAATTCTTTTACATCACTCTTTTAATTGTGTCATAAGCTTAAAAAGTTATTACGCATACAATAAAAAATAATATTGGCAGTGTAGCAGAAAAACGAATAATTTTGCTAAATACTTTGGTATACACACAACTACAAACAATTTGTAGTTTCGACTGTACATACAAAGACAGCAAGCTACTTATTTACTAATGAGATCATTAAGACCACAAACAAGGATGCACGTTCAGAATGAAACTACAAACCGAACACCAAAAACAAAACACTGTCTGATTCTAAAACCAGCAGAATAAAATACGGAACCATTAAGTTTGGAGCCACTGAATAGCCAGTTTAAATTCCGGAACTAAGTAGACACTTATTGCACTGTATTAGAATACTAATGGACCCGCTTTCCTTTCTACAGCTTTGAATTATGCAAAGAAATGTTATGCATATAAATTATGTAGATTGTTTAATCTAAACGTATACAAATAGAACGGTGATAATGGCAAGATTACAAGCTCAGTATTCTCGCCTCTTTTTTCTCGGAATGGATTAAAGCAGATGAACTCAAAGTGTGCCCCGCAGAGCACTAGAATTCGGCGAAGTCTTCGTGGGGGCTCCACGAAAGTATTGGACAAAATGAGAAAACCTGTCATGCGACTTTAACTTTCTTCATTTTTTTTAAATATCATTGGATTGCAAACAAGCCGAGGGCGCACCTGACTTTAAGTGGTCGCCACTGCGTATAGACATCTGCCATAGGCCATGCAAATTCGTTACCATTCCAGAGACAAAAATAAAATGTCTCATTTGCCTGTAATTACACAGGCACCCATACCCTTCAAACCGGAACACAGCAACGCTGCTTTGCTGAAATAGGTATGATGGTAATATTTCTCCGGAAGAGCTCTATCACAAAGATCTCCACCATTATTAAGCTTAACATCAAACAATTGATTATAAGTAAAATTCTATTTCATACCTCCCACTAGATGTAAATATTGAAGTCAAGTAACACGATCAACAAAGAATGCAACATAAAACCAGATTTTGATTATTTTGAGGGATCCATTGTTGTTAGTTATTGTGTTCCAAATAGGGGTACGTCGCCAAAAAAGTTTGGAAACCGCTGGATTAAAGAATTTCGGATCCCTCTTTAATTATGAAGCACAATCAAAAGAATTAACGAGAGACATGTGTTCACGAGCGTGAATTTTTGAAATAAAGGTCAAAGAGTAATCCGAAGGATACGCCACTGAGAACGTCCAATTCATTTCTTTTTTGTTATGCGTCAACTTTCCTGATCCGTTCTTTATTTTTATTTTTTGTGAATTTTTAATTAGAAATGAAAAGTTATTTTTGTAACATTCATCGTTAATGAAGAGATGTCATTTTTTTTATTTTGGGAATGCTTTTGAACGTAATGGTCTACGAATAGATTGCTAATTGATTGATTTAAATGCGACACTGCGTTCCACACAAAAGCAGATAAAGTTATATTTTGGCTAATAAATAATGAGCAAAGGTCTCCCCCATTGCCTTCCACTCATCCCATTCTCCCATAAACGACTTCCATTACGCCAACGTTTTCTAGGCCTTTCTTTCAGTTACCCTAACTGAAATATGATTTGACAACACTACTTCTATTATATGGAAGTACGCGGTCGACACAGACCCCATAATCCATGAACAAAACACGTAACCTAACACTCTCATTTTAATTGTTTTACGATTCAACAACGCCTTTTAAAACCACAAGCAAATTATCACAATACAATATACCGATATTGTTCAACAAACCATTTTCTAAAACAAACTTTTAAGCTCAACAAACGGATCTGAGTATCTATAATCAAATTCAATCGTAAAAGTTTTATATAAAGTAACTGAGCCGGTCCTTGCTATATCATTCGAGGTGGAAAAATTATCCTCAGTGGAAGCGCGCGTGCCGTACGGACGGCCGGACGGATTTGCCCGTCCACCCGTCTGTCTGTCTGGGTAATACCGACCTTAACTACTTATACAGCTTACTTGGCATGGAAACTTGCTTTGTAAGTACTTTATGTAGAGCAGGAGAATGAAGGTCTGATTGTTTCATTACAAGGACGATTCGGTGTAAGCCAGAAACAAGGATAGAAAGGGAAAAAGTTGAGAAATTGAGTCGTTTATTTCTGGAATGATTTCACATCCAATTATAAGAATAGAATAGAATAAATGAGGAGCTCGTGGCTAAATAATTACAGCCGCATAGACCGATCTTCCGGGTTAGGCCACGCTTGCCGAGGTTGGTCAGTGGATGGGTGACCATTTACCATAGCGAGTTTCCTCCGTGCCTCGGAAAGCACGTAAAGCCGTTGGTCCCGGCTGTCATTTGTAGATCTTTGACAGTCGTTACGGATAGTCAGAAGCCAACAAGTCTGACAACCAGTCTAACCAAGGGGTATCGTGTTGCCCAGTTACTGGGTTGTGGAGGTCCGATAGGCAGTCGCTCCATGTAAAACGCTGGTATTCAGCTGCATCCGGTTAGACTGGAAAGCCGACCCCAACATAGTTGGGAAAAGGTTAAGCAGATGATGATGATGAGAATAGAATAAATAATATCTGCCAAAAACGTAGTAAATATACAAAGGTGTTCATAATATTGTATGGTGCTACATGTGTCACTGTTTTAACGGTATGTAAATATCACAGAAAAATTATCACCATAATACCAATGCATTACTCATAAGTTCCAAGGTATAACTTCTCTATAAATCACTTTATTTTAGCACCAAAAATCATATTTTTTTTTAATAACTGCAAAATTCAATTTTTAGTTATTTTTAATTTAATAAACAGTTTTTCAATTGAGTTCGCTAATAAGAGAAATAACAGCACCCTATGTCAAATAAAATCTGCAGAATCACGTTTGGAATACTCATACTCAAAAGTATATCAATTGATTAGTTGCACACCTGGATTGAGAATCATTAAAACTGAGACTACAACAAACAATAGCGCTTGTAAAAATAGATTGTACAGAAAAAAAAAACCATTAATATTCCATACAATCACTAAATGAATTAAAGTCTAGAGTTCCCTCTAAACGTCTAAAGAGCTGAATATTAATCAGACGGAACCCGCTGCACCTACTGCGTTGCACAGTTTACCCCGACGTAGACCGAGGGGGTTATTATTCTTTCCCGTTCCTCCCCGAGGTAATAAGCTTAGCCTTTGTTTTTAATACTCGCCAGTTAATGGGGTTGTTTGAATGAGAAAAAGGAACATTTCTAACAAATGCTAAATGAAGTCCCCTTTGACAAAGGTACTTGGATACTTGAGGTTTTAATGCATAATTTAAGTGTTGAAACAAAAAGATATAGACAAAAGTTATACCACAACTGTATCATATAAGTTTTATATACCATCATACTAACACGCCTGTATTACCCGAAGGGTTAGTCAGAGATGTATCGATTTTGCCCATAGTTCGCCGGTATGTTTAGGTCATATGTAATAGGTGGCGAGCCTATTGCCATCAACCGGGCACAAATCTGAACTCCGAGCTGCTACTGAGAATTTCATAGAAAATCCCAATAACACTTTGCTCGATCTGGGAATTGAACCCAAAACCTCTAGCGTAGCAGTCGCGCTAAGAACCACTACGCTAACGAGGCAACGTATTTAACTCTTGTTGAAACAAAAAGATAAAGACAAAAGTTATACCACAACTGTATCATATAAGTTTTATTTCACCAAAACTTTCTTCGGTGAGAAAACATTACATCGTGCGCAATAACTTCTCAGTATTTTAAAAGAATAACCCAGTTAGCTTGAAATATAGTTTCAGCAGAATCGAGTGTAAATCTAATAGATTAAACAATTTGTGAAAGTTGGAAGATATATTTATCTTGTTTGTTGCAGAGTCTAAGCCGGAGCTGGTGTATTGGTTCTCGGAACAAACGCTGCAACCGGGACCAAGCGTGTCTCTAAAATGTGTGGCCATGGGTCATCCTCCACCGCAGTTCACGTGGTTGCTTGACGGCTTTCCCATCCCTACCAACTCGAGGTAACCTTTCAAACTTTAATATTTTCACTTAGTAAAGTTTATAAAATATAGTACACTTATTCTTTTAATTAATTGTCTTGAAAATCACACAAAGGAAAATGTTCTAAAGAACCAAAGCGTGGTTATCACGCGATCGTAGCACTGTGCTACGCCGTAGCTCGTAGCGTGCTCGTAGCGCACACCGGCGCCGCTATTGTGCCCTGCGCTATTATAGTGTTTAGACTTTAACTAAGAAGGTACATTATTATAAAAATATGATTTCTCTTGATGTTAGTTGGGACACGAACTCAATTATGTTATTGAGCTTCTGTTATGAAGGTGAAGTAGGCCAACAAGGCTTTAAAATCCGGAACAAGCTTATGTTTGCCAATTTTGGCCCCGATATCAAAAGTAATCAAAATAGGATGTACCGAGTAATAAAAGTTCCATTAACTCAGAAACTTTTGTCAGGCACACGTGCTGTTTACACTCCCGTCATAAAAGTTTTTAACGTGTTTTGATCGGGTTTTCAGTAGGATTGATACGTTTATCTCTAAAATAAACTGTTTGATGACAGCCGTAAAACAAAGAGGATCACATTTTACGAAAGTATAACTTTTTTATGTTGAATGTTAGTTTTGATACAATCTATTCGGATCTTTGTCTTCAGTTTTCTTATCACTGGCGAGTAAGCGTCTTCGCACACGGCCGATAATCAGACCGATTATCTTTGCCGATTTTTGCCAGATTTCTTCGTCGACAAGAAGAGACTATCAGAAATCGGCCCGATTATCGGTCGTGTGCGGAGACGCTGAAACATGAATTCTAACAGCATTTGCAAATTTTCTTTTTTCTATATTCAGACACCAACATAATCTCGCATTTAGGTTCGTAGTCGGGCAACACGTGACACTGCAGGATGATGTGGTGAGTCACTTGAACATCAGTCGCGTGACGGAGCAAGATGGCGGCGAGTACGCCTGCGTGGCCTCCAACACCGCCGGGAAGGCGCTCCACGCCGCGCGAGTCAACGTGTACGGGCTCCCGTACATCCGAGAGATGCCCAAAGTCACAGCCGTCGCCGGCAGTGACCTGAATATCAAGTGCCCCGTCGCCGGGTACCCGATCGAGTCAATCACTTGGGAAAGAGGTAAGCTTCCCCCAACTTATTCACTGCTCGTTTGCTGAACAAGGTGGGGTTATGAAACGGGTTCCGGAGTGCAAGATTGTTAAGTTCACTTTAAGTTTGTGAACTTAGTTTTTTACTGGACCAAGTCTACGTTGCAAGTTTGTGCGAGCAACGCTTTACTTTGAGAGCTTTACTTTCTTTCTTGCGTACATTTTGCCTTCCGGTAACTTCCTTTCTTACGCTAATTATATGAACAGGTGGTTCGAGACTGCTTTGTGTTTTTTCTAAGAAACTTTTGTATTTATTTTCTAGAAGATGCTACTACAAGAAATCAATAGTCTACGCTATCTTAGCAAATATTATAAATGCGAAAGTTAGTTAATTTGTTTGTTATCTTTTCATGCCTAAACCACTGAACCGGTCATCCTGAAATTTTGCACATGCGTTGTCAGGTATACAAAAACGAACATAGAGTACCTTTCATCCCCAAAAAATGTCCTGTTCCCTTGGAAAACAGCAACAACGTTTTTATAATAAAAAATGGCGCCACGAGACTTTCGAATCATGATTGAATTTTAAACATAACCGTCATTTACACAGATGAACTTCCGGGAAAAAGCTAGTAAGAATATAATTAACCCATAACTCTTCCAATATAACAGGAAATCTTATCTATTAGATATGAAAAGAACATTTATTAGGTTATTCAAGCTGAGTATAACATGGTTTGCGTCAACTCTTTGCCAAATGCCGCTGATTTAACGCGCGTTCTGGCACCACTCCCGATCTCATTCAGAAGACACCGCATTTTGATGATGATGCGCTTTATTTACTGTACTGCCACTATTTCCTTATATGATGCCGTTTGCCGTTTATCTGAATGTCTTTTACGAGGGAAAGTTTTTCTTTAGTATTCTATTGTTTATGTTTAGTTTGCTGACGAAAGGAAAAATGCTGTTAAGTGTTGATAAAGAATTTTGAACCTAATTTTGTTTGTGTATGTGACTTTTGAGGTGCAAAAGTTAAAAACATATTATACACATAGACAAGATGTAAAAAGACACATCACTTAGGTACCCGTTAATTCCGGGGCTGCGGGTTGGTTGTTCGAAAGAGATACCACGCCCCCGGAACGCAAAGGGCACAAGAAGGAACATAGATAGGTTTTAACCAGTAAAAATCTGATAGGGTTTTAGTCAGTAAAAATCTGACACTCCCTCCCGTCCCGCCCAGGGCGGGGGAAGTTATTTGAGGTATACCCTTCCATAAAAAAAAAAAAGATAATGATGATGATGTAACGCATACAAAACATCGAGCTTACGTGTGAATGTACAGGAGTCGTAAGGGGATTATAAGTATTTCTATACTTTATTTATAATCCTTATGACTTCTGTTGCTCCTGTCCTTTTTTTTAAATGTACTTATTTAAAAAAGGTATTCGAAAAAAATTGAAATGTTGATCTACAATATCTCCGTAACGAAAAGGTTCCCAGGTATGACCCAGAATAAAAAAATACCACAATTATGTCATAAGTCATTTATTTCATAACAATAAAACATTGTGTTGAAAAATTAAGATAATATTATACAATTGCAACAAAATCTCATAAAATAAAATTCATTAAATACATTAGAAATTCAATAAAACAATAACGGTCAATTAAATTAAAAAAATAATAAATGTCAAAGTAAGAATGAAAGAAAAAAAACACAATCGTATTACAATGTCATACATCATCTAGAAATTCATCAATACTGTAGCAGCATTTCCCCAACAAATAGGTCCTTAATTTGTTTTTAAGTTAACACTGTATATAGTTTTGTATTCTATAGGCAACTTGTTATATAAAAGCACAGACTGATACCTCGGACTATGTTTGACAACTTTGAGTTTCGGTTGAATAGTGTTGGGCAAATCTTTCCTACGTGTACTAGCTCTAGTTTGCCTTTGTTCATCAGTCTCAATTTTGTGCAAACTTTTAACTAGGCTGGTTAGCAATACTAAAATGTAAAGGGAAGGCACTGTCAGGATTTTTAGTTTAATAAAATGTTCTTTACATGATTCCGTCTGTTTCATGCGGAGCATAGTCCTTATAGCTCTTTTCTGAATCACGAAAGCCATTTGTAGGTTGTACTTGTAGCTATTGCCCCAAAACTCGATGCTATATCTTAGCCTGGACTCCACCAAGGCAAAGTACACACTTCTAAGTTGAGGTAGACTTATTTCTTCCCTCAGTGTTCTAATAGCATAGCAGGCCGAGCTAATAGAGTTGGTTAAGGATAATGTCTCATCCCTCCAGTTTAACAAAGCATCAATGTGCACTCCTAAGAACATGACACTATCAACCATTTGGACTTCGTTTCCACAAGATACAATGTCCAATTTTACGTTATTCCGTACTGTGGGCTTAAACAAGACACACTTTGTTTTATTTACATTCAGTTTCAAATTATTAGTACTGAACCAGTTTTCAAAAGCTTTCAAGAGAGCTTATGGGAAGATTATGTAACTACCGCCTTCATTAAGCGCCTTTTTATACCCTTTTGTAGTCTGTCCTGATACAGTACGCCCTTGGACGTTCATAAATTTCGACAATATTTGAAAAAAAATTAGAATGTAAAATAATTTCTTCAAAATATTAAGTTAGTAGTACCTACCTATAATACAAGAACATAATAATTATTTACGAGACCAATATTTCCCCTGAGAACTGTAAATATGGAAAATGAAAGGTAGGTACTTGAAAGACATTGAACTTATAAAAGTCTTGTTTCCAGCGTCTTAATGATTCAGTATTTAGTTAGGGTTGGTAAGGTCAAATAAAGTAAAATAAAGAAAAAGGGATTTACTTTAATATCGGGATAACGGGATTTACGTAATGTATCGAAAAGAGGAAAAAGTTGAAATAGGTATTTTAATATTGATAACATATTTTTGTACAGATTTTTATGCTTGTATACATAGGAAATGTTACTGTTCACAATTTCCCAGAATAAAATATTCCTCTTCTATGTAGCTATTTCATAACATTTTCCTGTAACATCTCTGACATAGGTGAAGGAAAACATCGTTGGGAAACCTGAACTTATATTGAATCTGAAATCGCCAATCCACCTTGAGCAAGCGTGGTGATCAATGCTTGTGCCTTCGCTGTTTGAGAAGAGGCCTTTGCCCTAGTGGGACATTAATACACTGGTATCATTATTATTATTTTCCTGTAACACAATTATACAGGTCCTTCGTTATAACCGTAAGAAATACCTACAAACCTTCAGGCATTCGTACGAAAACAAACATCTCGTAAATTCATCTCAAATCTCGTAACCACATAAAGTAATGTATTACAACTCAACGTAACACCAAACACACTTCGCGTTCGCTTCCGTCACACGCCGCGCGCATAAGGGCCGGTGCTGACTGGCATCGTAAAGGATTTTATTTCTGCTCGAGTCATTTTTATCCTTATTTCAATAAGTTTAGAATTCCCCGCCCCACCCCGCGGCCTGCCCCGTTGGTCTCGTGGTCGCTAGTGCAACTGCAGTGCAAGGGGTCCCGGGTTCGATTCCCAGGTCGAGCAAAAAGTGTTAAGGGTTTTTCTATGAAATTCTCAGGAGCTGCTCGGAGTTTGGATTTGTGCCCGGTTAATGGCAATAGGCTCGCCCCCTATTACATGGGACCTAAATATACCGGCAAACTGTGGGTGTACATTGGTACACCTCTGCCTAACCCTTCGGGGAATACAGGCGTGATGGTATGGTATGGTTTAGAATTCACACTATTTTATTAGGAAACAATCATACTGCGGCCTGACACGGCCTGCCGCCGTGTCTCGCGACCGGCTTACGAAGGTCACCGGATTATGACAGCTAAACTTATTGAGATAAGGTTTTAAACGGGTGCGGCGATGTTTTTGTGCCACTACGTGACGTGCAATGTCGAAGCATGCCTCGACGTCAGTCAGCTTCAACCCTAACACACGCGCATAAGGTCGATAATCGGGCCGATTATCGTATTTCGTCGTCGGCGAGCACATCCTGCCAAAAATCGGCCCGATCGTGTAATCAGTCCAATTATCAGTCGTGTGCGGAGACGCCAAGATGCTTCGGGAAGCCAAAAACAATAGTCGCGCGCTTGAGACTCGTTGCCGTACTAAGGCCCGGCCAAACTGACGCAGACAACATGCGGGTGCGGTTGCGGTCACGATCGCGATCTGATACTACAGTAGTAGGTAGTCGTGTGTACGCGGGTAACCGCTGCCCGTATTGGTGTGAACCCGTCCACACAAATAGTACTGCACACACACACATACCATCACGCCTGTATTCCCCGAAGGGTTAGGCAGAGGTATAGCAATGCTCACCCACTGTTCGCCGGTAAATAGTACTGCAGTATCTGCCATTATAAATTTATTTATTTATTAAAATAGTAACTTATAAATTACATTTATTACAATTTAGTTATAGCTTACTTGGATTTTAGATCAAGCATCTGAAAAATTTCATTTATTTAGATTGCTAAATAAATGAAATTTGGTACACATCTGCCTAACCCTTCGGGGAATACTGGCGTAATGGTATGTTTATTTTTGAATGTAATTGAAAAAGCTTTTATACTATTTTTATAATCATGACCGGGACCGCGAACGGAAGTTGTCTCTAGTGTGACCGACTTAACCTTTGCAGACCGCTGCACCTGTAACGCATGTTTTATTTTGCACGATTAGTCTAATAAACAAGAAATAAAATTGTACAACAAGTTCTCCAGCTACATGCTCTTCGCTCCCGAACCTACAAAAACAAAACACGACTGATAAAGTATTTAATTTCAATTACGGTGTCAACACGTTTCATTATTCATATAAAAAACAGTGCCTTTTTGAAACCCTGCAGGGTGGTAAAATGTGTGTTACAAGGAGTGGCAACCCTGCTCGCGCTAATGATACGAAATTGACATAATTTTCGTCAGAGCCCCACGTACCTACAGAAATTGAATTGTCGCCCCGGGACTTCTGTGCAAATGATTTTATTTTACTTTTACATAAGTATTTTTTTCTCGGCAAATATTTTTTTTTTTTTTTATAATGTTTTTTTTAGATACGTTGTTTGGATTTTTTATAGCGACTAATAACAGCTATTTTTCATAAAAAATAATCAAATCTAAAGTATTCGTTTAAATCAAAATTTAATATAAGTAAAAGAAATAAACTATAATTTAGTTATATTCAGTATCTCACAATTTATATCCATATTAAGTAGATTGGATATATTTTACTGGTAATAAGTAATGTAGGGATAGCGTCGTCGTACGAATTGAATTAAAGGTATTCTTTATTAAAATGGGCTTCGTGATTTTTTTATTGAAAAAAATTCTTATTTTTTCTTTGTTGAAAAATCATAAAAATATGTATGTATGTATGTATGTATATATATATGTATGTTTGTATATATGTAAAATGTATGTATATGGAATAATATATATTGAATTATTATAATATTATTGTTTTTGTACATTTAGAGTATGGAGTATTTTAATTTTTTTGTACTTGTGTACATTTCATTGTTATAATACTCTTGTACAGTAATTTGCACCTGCCATGTTATCTCTTCACCACCTTTGGTTGACTGGTAGAGAATGCCTAAGGCATTAAGTCCGCCTTTGTACTTGTTTTGTGCATAAAGTTTAAATAAATAAATAAATAAAATCTTCAAAAATCAAATTGAAATGAAGTCTAAAATCTTTTCAGAAAAATCTAGGCTTCAGTGGAATCTAATAAATCAATTTCGCTGAATTGTAAATCAACGTTTTTACCTAAACTTTTATGGATGTTCGCGCAAGTCTGAAATTTTCAAGCAAAATTCTATCTTAAATACCTAAGTTTAGATACTATACATTCTAAAGACTATAAATAATTGGCTACATATTTCTCTGTTAAACTCTTGCTTAAAACATTTTTGATGTAGGTATGAAACCCTGCGTACATCGAACTTAGAATACTTAGAATTTTTAAATTATAATCAGCGTTCTATTTTCACATTATTTCGAGGAGAAATATTAACATAGACTTGTTCTTTTTGGCAAAAATAACCCCAATTCATATCATACATGGGTAAGCTTTTCGCAAATACATATAAAAGCTCAGAAGAACATTATTTATCGACATGATATTCGAAAAAATAGGTCCTCAATGTCTCCTAAATATAACAGAACATTTAAGATGAAACGAACGACACTTTAGTCAAACAGTATCGAATTAAGGCCCCGGGGAGACGGCGGGGATCTATGTGGGTCTTTTAGCAACAGGTTCGTAGATACGGGCCGAAGGTGAAACGAAATAACTATAAGTAAGTAGTACCTATTGGATTATATACTGTGACTTGAGAAGCGGTGCTGTTCTAGGTTTTGTTTTTTGAAGGTCGTGATGTTAGTAACGTTAAAGCTATTGAAATGGTGGCCTATTCTGTTAATATAGTCGGAGCTCACCTCAGGCTCACTTCACTTATATTCACCGAGGGAGATTTTACAGAATAGGACAGGTAATGTTAGGGATTGGCAGCCCATCCCAATTTCACTTCATCTTAATTGCCGACGGATAATTATACAAAATAGCACTGCTGGTATATCTAGTTAACACATTAAAATAAAATGTGTAAACTAAAAAGTTCTTACTTAAAAAGTTCGTAAACTTACATTGTGTGATCATTATCAGTGAAATCTAATTCAAGCGATTTCGATGTCGATTTTTAATGTAGCCTACAATATTTCGCTACAGTTTTTACCTTATCAATATCAATAACGGATACTTAATATTCAGAAACTCGACACTTCTATTAATTTCCCCCACATTAATTCAATGTTTAGCGCCCCATCGCCAGGGATACAAAACCTTCATATTAAAATGTAAAAGCACGCCGCGTCCAATATACTTTCATTGTTTATTTGTAAAGTCGGTACAAAACGTCGGCTTGGAAATATGTTCGTTATATCTCCCCTGGTTATATCCCGGTCGCAGAGAAAATTGCGTTCCACAATCTAATAGACTAGACACCTTCGCAACATCCAATTAAGGACAAATCTAAGTTATTCCTCTCCTGTTTTTCCCTAGTTACTGCTTACAATGGCATCTAATATATTGGAACAGGAAATTAATTAGATGCCTTACAGACATACCGAAATTAGGTGTTGCAGGAAATCACTTTTTTTTATAGATTGGAAATTATCAAATAACTTCCCCCTCCCTGGGCGGGACGGGAGGCAATGTCAGACTTTTACTGACTAAAACCCATCGATGTTCCATCATGTGCCCTTTGCGTTCCGGGGGCGCGGTATCTCTTTCGAACAACCCGCAGGCAGAAAATCACTGACATAAGTAATGAAGGAAAAAATTGCGACAAGACTTTATAATTACTGCAAAACTGAAAACGCAAAATCCGCTTTGAACAAGCGTGGTGATCAATGCTCGTGACTTCTCAGTATGTGAAGAGGCCTTTGTCTTGCAGAGATACTCGTACAATAGGCTATATATTATCTGCCTAGCCTAGCTTTTCTCAACTATGGTGGGGTCGGCTTCCAGTTCAATCGGATGCAGCTGAATGAATACCAGTGTTTTGCACGGACTGACTACCCATCTGGTCTTCACAACCCAGTTACTGGGCAACACGATACGTCTTGGTAAGACTGGTTGTCAGACTTCCCGTGGGGCAATAATAGGCTGTTAAAAATAAGAATATTTTCGCGAAGTAAGTAGGTATCTACCTCATACATACAGAACCTTATAGTAATTTTTGTAATTTTAAAGTTTTTTGTGTGTTTATTCCATAATGATTTTCAATTTCTAAGAGATTAAAAAAACAAAGCACGCGCGGGATAATTTTTTATTTCTTATTTTAATTTCCCGTCCAAGTTCCAACCAGGACGCTATAAAAAGGTTCTTTCATTCTTTATAGTACCGTCTATGGGAAATAAAGGGCTCTGAATGCTGAGAAAGTAAAATTAAAATAATAAACGCGGAACATAATCTTTTAAAGCTGTTTTTATATCAAAGAAAGCTTGTCCAAAAATTAAAATGTTCGAAGTCTTTACCGTTCACTATATAATTATAAACGTAGCTACTTTTAGTAGCTATTATTTATTTATAATCATAAGCTGTTACATAAGTATTCAATTCTATTTTAGTACCTATCTTAGGTACCTACACAGATTTTCTTCAGTTCATTTTCACAAAGTAAGGCTTAGGAGATATTATTTTATTCAATACATAAAGTTCTAAACTAGGTGTAGATTTATCTCAAAAACAAATAAGACTTCTTTTTACCCAAAAACACAGAACTAAAATAATACCTACGTCTGGGTACCTATCTAAACGAACACGCCGAATAAATTGCTAGTACTCAGCCTAACACATTCGAGTAGCTAGGTAAAGGTTCTCACTTTAGGTCCAATGAATTTCACAAGAAATAAAATTGTTAAGCCTATAAACCCTCCTCTCGTTTACCGGTATTACTAGAAAAGATCAAATTGACTTCGGTCACTCCCTCGTAATTTTCCCTTTTTCGGACCCTTGTCAACAACGGGTCTTATCTTTTCATAGAGTGGGCACTCTCATTAAGCTGACCTCATCTTTGATACCTGCATCGGAGGTCTCCATGGATCACAAGATTACTTAGACGGGATTAGATCACCTTTTATTAAGTAGAGAGATGGAATATGTTTTATTGTAACGTGTAATTACATAATTACAAGCTTTTGTCTGCGTAAATATCGACATCGCACAGGCATACTAAGTCGCGGAATAAGAAGTAGCCTATGTCATTTCTTGGGGTTCAAACTTACCCCGTACGAAATTTCACAAAAATTTATTAATTTTCTCATTAATAATATTAGTATGGAATTGTATAAAATATTATAAAAAATGTAAGAGTAGGTTGGAGATTATTGACCGTTCTTTAAAATACGACACTGCCCTTTGGAAGGAGCTTGTAAAACCAATTCTTTTTTACATTCAAATATGGCATTGTAATTCCAATTAAATAAAAAAAAATACATCGTACACAAAATCTTAATTTAAAAAAATAAAAATACACACCAGCTCAGTTTAGAGGATTGGAAAGGAGAAAGGGAGGCCTTTTGCCCTTCAGTGCGACAACTTAGGAAAAATGGCGCGAAATAAATTAGTTCGATATTACATTGTAATTTACAATTGAGCAATATGTTAAAAAATCTCAAAAACTTCCCGAAGTTTGAACTAACGCCTGAAATATAAATCGCTGTATGTGGGTGTACCACCTACACCTCAGCCTCTTCCTTCAAGAAATACAAGCCTGATATCATGTTCAAGAATAATGTTTCAGTTTCTTACTTATACTTCAGTTTATACTTAAGATCTTTATATCGCAAGGGAATAAAAGCCGGATAATAAGTCTTACAAATTGCATGAGAGACACAATCTATTTACGTACAAACCTCTTGAGTATTCTATGAAAGACACTTCCATTCAGACTCAGTAGACATTTTTAAACCAAGCACATATTTTTTTACTGGATTCGAATGTCGTGATGACCGTGTGGTTAGGGCACCCCCAAATCTGATGCATGACGTTGCGAGTTAAATACCGACCAACATGCTTTTTTCAATTCCTATGTTTTTTCTAAGCTTATCTTGGACATTTCAGACATAAGTAAAAGAAAACATCGTGAGGATACCTGAGCTTATATTGAATAAAAGTCTGAAATCACCGTACACTAAAAACTACGCGCTAAAATATGGAGTTGCGGTCACCAGCCCGTTTTACTAGTACACCAAAGTCTGAAATCGCCAATCCGCCTTGAGTAAGCGCAGTGATCAATGCTCGTGCTTTCTCTGTATGAGCAAAAGCCTTTAGCCTGCAGTGTGACAATAATAGGCTGGTATTTTATATTTTATGAAAGACACTTCCATTCAGACTCACTAGACATTTCAAACCAAGCACTAACATTTTAAATAGCTACGCTAAGCGGTGACCTAGTTCAACATTCCGATTTTAAATTTAAAATTGGGCATATTTGAAGGCAGTGCACATTTCACTAGACTTGCCTCGCCACTAGCAACTGTTAAAATTTTATTTGGCGCCGTCACCGACAAACTTTCGGCCGAGTTCGCTAAACCAGACGTGGTTTTGCCCCGACTATTTTAAATTAGAAAATTTCACTGCGTACTCTAGTTTCAATTTGAATTATGCAACTTAGAGTAAAAAAAAATGTGTTCGGATTTTAAACGCTGTTTTAAATTACCTACAAATATCTTGTTTGTCTTAAGGCACTGGGGAGGGCAGTAATGGATTTGTTCACAAGGCGACTCTTTTTACGATATTTCTTTTCATTTTATTTCACTAATTATTTTTATTTTCTTTTTATTTTTTATATTTTTTTTCTTTAATGCTACTTAGAATTAGATTGCTCTGGCTCGCCTAAGTACCTTTTTTTTAGTTCATTTCCAATAACAAAAATTACAGACATGTAATAAGTAAGTGATCTTGTCATAATTTAATCAAACGTCATGAAGCTTTGTAGATAGAATCTATGCTTAGGGTGGCCAGACCCTAAAATCGGAAGCACAAAACTTCCGGTCTTTTATATAAAATTGGGTAAAAAGGCGGATTGTATGTCTTAATTTTAAAATGATAACATCATTGAATTTAATGTTTTCGATATTTTATCATGAAATCAACTTGTAATTAATGAAATGGCCGGTCCCGCATCCAAAAAGCCTGACTCTGTCCGGCTTTATCCGGACGCCTGACAACCGCCTAATGCTTGTGGTTGGTTAGTTTGATTTTGTAATAATTAGATACAAAATTACGCTATACTCTGATGATGTAGCGCAATATTTTCAATAGAAAAAAGTTTCTCAAAGTAGATGCTCTATATTAATAATAATTCTTTGAAAGTCAGGGTCAGTTCACACCGAGACGCGACACAACGCGACGCTACGCGAACATTTTATTAGAGCGACTCAAAATATAACTTTATTTACTACACGAAAATATTTATTTATAGATAACCAACTTCTACT
Organism: Caradrina clavipalpis; assembly: GCA_932526535.1. NCBI lineage: Eukaryota > Metazoa > Arthropoda > Insecta > Lepidoptera > Noctuidae > Caradrina > Caradrina clavipalpis. The sequence goes on from OW052103.1 coordinate 8,989,201, forward strand.
AACAGTTTGCTCCAGACATACAAGTTTTTGTTTAATTAGTACATACTAAACATAAAAATAAATGATACACAAGATATAAATAATGATAAAATATAGATAAGACTAGCTTTTGCCCGCGACTTCGTCCGCGTGGTTTAATAGTTCCCGTTCCCGGAGGATTTCCGGGATGAAAACTATCCTATGTCCTTTCTCGGATCCCAGACTATATCTGTACCAAATTTCATTGAAATCGGTTCAGTGGTTTAGGCGTGAAGAAGGGACAGACAGACAGACAGAGTTACTTTCGCATTTATAATATTAGTACGGATAAGATATAGATAATGATAAAGATACACATTTCATTGGGAAAACGTGCGACGTATTCTGAATTCTGAATTATGCGTCGCATGCCGTCTCAATGTAAACTGACCCTTACTAGATATAAGTACTTACCTCTTGATTATCAATACCAACAAGATAGAGTGAGATCCCTTCATAGCCAGACTCGTTCCTATAAATATCGATTACTAATTATACGAAGAAAAACTTATTAAAGTGAAGACTGAAAGGCTTTACCCTGAAACTGGTCAACTCATCTATACAACTCTTGGAAGTATTATAAATTTAAATTACTTTAACTAAGTTTACAGTAATGACGGCAAACGGAGGTTGGTTCACGAAACTTGTAATTTTCATGTTATTATGGCCTAGGAAATTGCAGAGCTCAAACAGTGTACCTGAGTTGAATTTATATCTGTACTAATATTATAAAGCTGATGAGTTTGTTTGTTTATACGCGCTAATCTCCGAAAGTACTAGTCCGATTTTGAAAATTACTTCGCTTATACGAAGCTGGTCCGAAATGGCGTAAGAAAATAATATTTGAAAGGAAATGGGGGAGGCCTATGCCCAGCAATGGACATTATAGACTAGATAAAAGAAAAACAGGGAGCTACGTTTTCCCTTGGCACTATAGGCAAGAATCATTAAGGAATTTTTGAGAAGTCAGTCAGAGAGACGTAGCTAGATGTCCATCATTCCATACAGTAGATTTCTATGAAGAACGAGAAAGAAACTTCATGAGCACTCTTTTAAAATCAATAAAATATTATATATATACCATCACGCCTGTATTCCCCGAAGGGTTGGGCTACCAATGTACACCCACAGTTGCCGGTATATTTAGGTCCCATGTAATAGGGGGCGAGCCTATTGCCATTAAAATAAACTATTACTATTAATATTACCGTCAAAATCAGGGACCCGTACGAAAAATAACGCGGTGCTAGTCGCGGGCAAAGACTAGTAAAACACAAAGGTTGTTTAAATTCAACCTAGGTACACTGTTTGCAGATAAATATTGTTGATCCGGAACCCTGCCAGGTGTTCAGAAGTCTTTGATGTCGCATATAGCATTGTATCACATGTTCGCTAAACCAACAATAAGTTCAGATAACTTAACTTGCTTATTTTCTTGTGTACACGCTTCTCTGAAAGAAGACACATACCTATTATTCTTCAGTAAGCTTGGATCTACAAGTAAGCTCGGAACGTCTACACAAAAGTATTTACTTGGTCCCGTATGTTTGCACGAAACTTGAAAAGATACTCGTATATCCACATTCTTTCACTGGAATCATTTTACTTTCTTCTAATCCTATCATACTAATATTATAAACTAGCTTCTGCCCGCGACTTCGTCCGCGTCACAGTTGATGTGTTATCCTACGGGTACCGTACATTTTCCCGGGATAAAAAGTAGCCTATGTGTTATTCCAGACTATAATCTATCTTTGTGCCAAATTTCATCCAGATCCATTCAGCCGTTTAAGCGTGAAAGAGTAACAAACATCCATCCATACATACAAACTTTCGCCTTTATAATAGTAGTAGGAAGGATAGTTTTAATTTTTACTTATTTTTTTAATGTGTTTAACGCACGTAGCATTAATCTCTTATTGTATAATAGTGATCAGTGGATAATAGTGTTGGTTGTACAATAAGTGCTATAATTTAAGTAATTAGTGTATAACATGCCATTGTACTACTGTTTTTTATCCCTAATAAATAAATAAATGCGAAAGTTTGGATGGATGTTTGTTACTGAGTTACGCCAGAACTTGAAGGGATCTGGATGAAATTTAGCACAGACATATATGATAGTCTAGAATAGCACATAAGTTACTTTTTATTCCGGAAAAAATATCGATTTCTGTTATATTAACTTTGACGTGGAAGAATGCGCGGGTCAAAACTTACCATTATAGATTTCAGATTTTAATAAGGTGCAGCGGGGTAATCTCGACTGCGGAATACAGCGGGAAATTTCAACTATTCTTAATAATAATTATTATTTTCTTATTTATTTAATCAGTATAAACACACGAATATTCTTACACGCTAAATCCAATACACATAGCACACTAAAAATACGTATAATATTTTTTTTTATACCGTTGTATGTAAATTCTATAGGCCTACCTATCAAAACAGAACAGCATATACATATGTATGTCGTGTCAGAATAAAAGTAACAAGCTTTTCAAACACCACATTTCTTCCAACAGACGGCCAAAACCTCCCCCTGAACAGAAGACAGAAGGTATTTCCCAACGGCACCCTGATCGTGGAACAGACGCAGAGAGGCGAAGACGCAGGCACTTACACCTGTCAAGCAGCTAATAGGCAACGACATGCTGCAAGACGAGATGTTGAAGTACAAATATTAGGTAAGTGTACATGATTTGATGATATAAGGAATGAAAACCCGTAAGGCATTCGATAGTTATGATAATAATTTAAGCAGTGAGGAGGAGAAGTAGTCAATTAAAGGTTTGAAAATTATTTATACTTATTGTTAATTTTAGAAGTGTCATTGTGAAAATATTTTGATGTAATGTAAAGAATTGTAACGTTAATGGTAGAAATAATAGTATAAATCGGAATATACCTGGTTACAACGCACTTAAATAAAATTAATTTAAAAACATCTTTTTAAAAAGGGCAGGTATTTTAGAACAGAAGTTACAAAAAATCAAGATCGCCTAAAGCGCTCATCTTTCAGTTTTTCCTAATGTTTTAGCTGGTGTTACAAATATAAAATTAAAGGCAAAAGCAGCTCATTAAGACACCACGTTTAAACAACGCAATGCAAATATTGGGGAAATCAATTTCTCTACACCACGCGATCCCTTTGCACAGCCAGCAGAAGTTTTACCCCAACAGTACATAGATCTTGATATAGATGCAGATAGACGCGGATGCCGGTACGTATAGTGTCAGGCAGCCATTACAGTCAACACCGCGCCACCGACGAGACGCCGAAGTGCAAATATTAAGTTAGAGAACTGTCGATACCGGGAACTAGGCGATACAAATGGGGTAATTGAGTGGCGCCACCATTTGAAGTCGCTCAGAGAGCTTCTATTCAGATATTCCTAAAAATGTCGTGGAAATATTTTTTACATTAAAGATTTTTCATAGAATTAACATAAAGCGTACTTGGAAATAAACGACGTCGGAAAAAACAAACTTGTCCTGAAAGCTGGTTTTGTAGATTTTTCCAGAAACATGTTTAAATGAATGCTGTTCTTAAACGTTAATTCTTTAGTCCGACCTTTACCTATTTAGAAGAGAAATCAGAGCATAAACTTTCTCATTTTCCGTGCTAAGATTTAAAGCGCTATAAAATCACGAATTCAAGAGGGGTGGAGTCACTCATCCGTAATTCATTAAAGTTAGCACGTTTACCATTACCGCGGCATCCAAGGGGCGTAAACTTTCAGCGTTCCCTGGTTAATAGGGCAATAAAATAAAAAATATTAAAAAAGTGAATGGAAACTTCACAAGCAACCCTCCGAAATGAGGTCCACGAAATCAAGGGAACAACGTGGCGTTAAGATTTTAATTAACAGTTAACCTACGTAAAAAATGAATGGCAAAATTAAGTGGCTACGTGCCCAAATTGACCGTTAAAATCTTATAACTTTTGGTGACTAATGTTCTGGCTTAATTCGCAGGATTGCTACAGTATTGTGTGTCGATTAAACATGGTGAGATTTTCCAAACTACATCAACAGAATCTTACGATGGGGGCTGGCATGGCCTTATTGTGACCAAAATCCCCTTTTATAAAAGATAATAAAAAAATTAAAATCAGCAGAATCTGAAGTGTAAAAACAAGCTGAATTCCCGGAAAATTTTACACCCTCAAAAAGAATAATCAAGTTATATATTTTTTGCAGTTCAGCCAAAAATCCTGCCCATACCGGCGCTAACAAATTTACTACGGGAAGGCATGAGGGCAGCAATATCTTGCCAGATCTTAGAGGGTGATTTGCCCGTCGCATTTCGGTGGGAGAAAAACGGGCAACCAGTGACATCATCACCTTATGCCCCTAGTGGGATAATAACACGAAGAATGGACGAATACAGCGCGTCGTTGGTGATAGAGCAGGTTACATCGCTTCACAGCGGGAATTACACGTGCATTGCTTCTAATGTTGCCGGTTCAGAACGATACACCATACCGCTAACCGTCAATGGTAATTCTAACTTTCTTTCTATTTAAATTCTCTTATAAAAGTTTCGAATGAAATTATAACTAATGAACCTTCAGTGCCTCCTCGATGGCGACTGGAGCCCAACGACGTGGCGGTAGCCGCAGGCCAGGATGTGACCTTGCAGTGTCAGGCTGATGGTTACCCAAAACCAACAATCACGTGGAAGAAGGCAGTGGGTAAGTGGTAAACTACGCCGACAATTCGTATTTTGTGAAAGGAATCAAAGCTTTACTTTCTTTATCAGTAGATAATTAATTCCTGTATACAATCTTCATCTTCAAAAATATTTCTGTGCTTTTCATTCCAAAACAAGATTTTTAATTCTCTGACACTATCTAAGCACGTTTCCTACAATCTCCACTTTTGCTGTTCACGAAACATTGACATAACAACTGGGTCAAATTTCAAACAGGTAACACTCCTGGTGAATACAAAGACTTCATGTTTGAAGGGAGCTCAAGGGTCCTGGAGAATGGCTCGCTCGTATTCGAGCGAGTGGCCAAAGACAGCGAGGGACATTATCTTTGTGAAGCAAGAAACGACATAGGCGCCGGATTAAGCAAGCTCATCTTCTTAAAAGTCAACGGTAAGTACAATCCAAAAAGTCATTTTCTTCGTTCCTAATTAATAAAAATAATCCACTGTCACTCCACCGCAAAAATTTAATATCGGACTTCAATAATCTGACGTTCTTATACTTATTAAAGATTTCCATAACGATAAATTGTGTGATCCACAGAAGTTCGCGATTCCAATCTTTTTCAAATTCGGTCAGTCAATTTGGCGAAGGAAATAGAATTTTTACCGCGAGGATCATATCCCTAGCTATACGTAGGTACAGTATAAAAGAAAGGAAGCATCTTTTTGTCGAAGGTCTGTGAAAAGTTGTGGAATGTCTTGATGGAGGATCCGTCGCGATGAGTTTCGCCGGGACAAGCCGAGCCGTACTCAAATGAAAATTCTTTTGCGTCATTATTGTTTTGTTGCGGAGAAATGGAGCTGTCCTTAGTAAAATAAATGTTAAGAACGCATTGTCTCCTAACTGGAAATAATGGGTTTGGAACTTCTTGTTATAAAATTCAGCGTCGTTTGCAATATGGAATGGAATGAAATGGCATGGGAACGACAAAATAACAATGTCAATTTAAGTAAGAGGGTACGTACTAGGTTGGGAACTACGAAAAACTTAAAAAAACAAGCATGTTTAAATGTTACCTTTCAAAGCCAATTTAAATAAAAAAGTGACACTGAGCAGGTTAGAATGAGTTGAGGAAGCGCGAGTAAAACAATCAAATATGGAGCACTCCAATAAATATTGCTGCCAACCGTACCTTCGTCACTTTATTTAATTCTATAGAATTCCGCGAGGCGACCCGCCGATAACTCGCTCAAATTGCTGAGCTGCCAGCATTATTGTACCTATCTATGAATCTATCCTTCCTACTACTATTATAAAGGCGAAAGTTTGTAAGTATGGATGTATGGATGTTTGTTACTCTTTCACGCTTAAACGGCTGAATGGATCTGGATGAAATTTGGCACAAAGATAGATTATAGTCTGGAATAACACATAGGCTACTTTTTATCCCGGGAAAATGTACGGTACCCGTAGGATAACACATCAACTGTGACGCGGACGAAGTCGCGGGCAGAAGCTAGTATATTATAAAATTAAAGGAAGTCTATTTTCTCACCACTTTGGTAAGTTTCTGGTGGTGCTCTCAGTACTTTTAAACTTAGTTTAGATCGTTCAGTGGTTGGACTTACATTCTATCGCTAACTTTTATGAAAACTTTAAGTGGTGGCAAAGTTACTTTCCCAATTAGAAATGGTCCCAATTCTGTAAATTGAAATACAAGTTTGGAGACGCATTGGAGTAAAAAGGTATTTACTTTATAGCGATGGCTTGTTGTGTTGTAAAATTCAATCTAGAACCTGCATCTGTGCCTCCGGTAGGTAATAATTAAAGAGCGTCCACTAGTCCCTTGTGTAGACACAATAAAGGCGACGATGTAGTTTATTCGATTGTCGGCGGTCGGTAGCGCGAGCCGAGCGCGTCTGAGCAGAAAACTCAATGACCGTACGTCGCAATACGTCTCCTCTTTATTGGAAAACGAGACAGTTGGCTTCCACTAGAATAAGTCCGCGGTGTACGTGTTTGTATTCGTCGATATTGGCTTTTGTTGAGGAGCAAATATCATGAAATATCTTCGGTCGTGAAGCCTACAAAGCCCTTATTTATGATTGTTTAAATCAAACCTTTTCGAGGTGAAATCGTAGCATCTTCTCCCAACTGAACATAGATGGGTATTTATGTAACCGTTAACAAATAGTAGGTTGTGCAAACACCAGTGAAACTTTGTTCGATTGTGGCGGACGGCGGCTCCTAAACCCGTCACGTCCGCGAACAGTTTGTAAACAGTTCCGCTTCTAGCCGTAATCGTATTTCTCGCTTGTTTATTTCGGTTTGACACAAGGTTCACCAGGATTTACACATGAACAAAGTTTGCCGACGTTCACTTGAACCTAAACAAATAGATCTAAAACGATTTCTAGTTCGTGCTCCTAAAAAATTGAACAGATTTTCTGCATTACGTCGCAAATGGGGCAGTAACATTTAAAACAAGCGGTAAATCTTAAAAATATGAGGGTTTCGTAAACAAGGTACTCGCCAATAAATAACTTTGGGCCTACACAAGCACGATATAACGAGCCGGCCTTTATGGAAATATTTTTTCCTCACTTCTACCGCACTCAAAGGAAATATCGAGTGTTGCGGGGGTAGGGCAATCTCTGTGCCCAACCACAGCTCTTGATTTCTTGCCAATATGAAAATCGGTACAAACAATAACAAAGATATTCTATTACAGAAAAAAAAGACACTTAATAACATTTTTGCCAACTGTGTTTTTAATTATCCTCTTACTAGTTACACTTGATTTCATAAATCCCCCGAGCATAACAAATACTCCCAAAAAAGACCTAATCAAGATAGATTCGCCAGTACCTGTCCCATATAACACGATTTATTGACTAGATAGGCAACAGGCATTTATCTGCCAAATTCTTATTTTCTCAGAATTTTAGTTACCGAAACACAGCACGATCGAGGTCGATTAGGTTAGTTGATTGTGTACCTGCCTTGTATTCCTAATACCCTTAGTTTATTCGGGGGCTATATTTAGACCTTCGGATTTACTGCTTAGATAAACATTTATTTTAATTAAATTAACTAGGTATCCGCTCGACTTCGCTTTTATTCCCCTTTAGAAAAAGCAATGCAATTTTCTTTACATTTATTTTGGGGTTCACGTTTGCAAAGTACACAATATATAGGGAAGTCTTCGGAGCAAGGAGCCTTTGCCCTGGTTTAATGTAATGCAAAGTGAGCATAACACGACCTCGTTATAAGGCAAATGTCTTATTTTACATGACGTGGAAGTACTTAAGTGTTCATGCTTAGAAAAGGTGCTTCCACACTGCTGTTAAAAATGTTTATAAACACTTTTTTAAAACTAATACATTTACTAACAAATGTTAGGAATTGTTACATTCTATTAGGAATTGTTAGATGTTTTGAGTGCTCCTACACTGAAAATGTTTTATTTGTTACTATTTGATAACTGTCAATTTTGTTTAGAAATGTTTACTAATATTACCAAATCTTTATTAACATTAACATTGTTTAACATTGTGATCTAATGTTTGTTTAGAAAATGTTTACTTATGTTTGCAAACATTTTGAACAGCAGAGTGGGAGCACCAAAACTTACGAAATTTTGTGTTGTTGGCGAAGATAGCCTTTTTGATAAACTTACATTCTTTACACGTACACAGTATTATAACTGATAGGTAATAACATTACCTACCCATATAATATTGAAGCAAGATCACCAATAAATAATAATAATCGACCTCAATATCTTTCGATCTTCGGTAACACGTGTTTAGAGTACAGATTAGACTGATTCAATATCTGCTATATTTCAATATTTAGAAACATTTTTACATTGCCCCGTTAGTTTCGTGATCGCAAACGCGACTGCTGAGCGTGGAGTCCTGTGTTCGATTACCAGGTCGGGCTAAAAGTGGTAATGGGGTTGTTCATCTAGAGTTTCTCAGTAGCAGCCCGGAGTTCGGAAGTTGGTGGTGTAACACACCCGTGCATCGGAAAGCACGTAAAAGCCGTTGGATCCCGGTCGTGCCCGATTGCCCTCTAATCGGACTATGGGAGTGAGGGAAGAGGGAGCGCACCTGTTTTTGTGCATAGACTTGTGCTCTATAATATCTCCCGTAATATTATGACATTTTCTACCCCTACAGCACCAGCCAGGTTTCCCATGAAGAGTAAGACAGTGCAGGTTACGGCAGGGGAAGCGGCTCACCTGCAGTGTGCAGCATCAGGAGACGCGCCCTTGGAGGTCAGCTGGAGAAGCCCACATCATCATACTATCGCACACCATTTGGATCAAAGGTAACAGCTGTCGTTCAGCGCTTGGCAAAGACCTAGAAAAACGATAAGTGGTCCGATGTCTAAATTGAAAGGCGTTGTGTTAGGTATTTACTTTGGTTAGATATGACTGGTATTCAAATCCTAGGTTTACGGGGGGCATATCTTGTGTTGCTCCATGTAAAACACTGGTATTCAGCTTTGGTTAGACTGGAAGCCGACCCCAACATAGTTATTAAGCAGGCAATAATGATGATTCAAATCCACGGTTTCCAAAAAAATATGATTATCCAAGACAAGACAAAACATTTTACGTTTAGATCCGCAAGATAAATAGGAAACTAATTGTGGACAGATTGACTCCAGTTCAACAATTTGACAAAATAGTACTCGTATCAACAAGAGGTTTAATAAAAGCTTATCATACGAGGTTCCAATTAAGACGTGTTTTTCAGATACACAATTCGAGAACAAGTGTTGGATGACGGCTTAGTTTCTGAGTTGAGCATCCTGCAGACGTACCGACAGGACACCGGAGCGTTGACGTGTCGAGCGTCTAACGCCTATGGACAGGATGAAATGCTTATACACCTAGTTGTGCAGGAGGTGAGGATATCGAAAACTTAGTTCATGTAGTAGTAGAACTCTTTGTGAAGGAGCTCGAGATAGCAATGCATTTGCATGCCCCTGTATTGCAGAAGTCTATAGGCAGTGGTTACCACTTTACATCAGGTAGGCTTTGCCATCAAATATACAAGAAAATAAAATAAAAAAAACGAAATGACAATTGCACGTGTCGTGTTTCAGGTACCAGAAATGCCAAAGAACATAAGGATAATAGATCAACAATCGCGGTCGATACAAATATCGTGGACGCAACCGTATGCTGGCAACAGTCCAATCATCAATTATATTGTCCAATATAAGGAGGCTCCAGGTGAATTTATTTATTTCCAGTACACCAAGTAGATACAGAACTGCAGCTTAAGAGTTCCAATAACATTCTTCGTTTCGAACAGACTCGTGGCCGACGACTCCGCAGAAAGTGATAGTCCCTGGTAGTGTCACCTCGGCAAGCGTTCAGAACCTTCAACCAGCGACGTCGTACCACCTCAGAATAATCGCAGAGAACCGACTGGGACAGAGCGAGCCAAGTCAGCTGATACAAGTTACTACAACTGAAGAAGGTAATGCAAGTGCAAGACACCGTAATGCCTTATTATAGACTTATCCTAGCTTTTCTTAATCGATTAACTCTTGTACTGATTTAATATTGAAAGGTTTCGATTACATCGGTACTGAAAATGATGTTTGTTTTACTCCAACAGTTCCTAGTGGACCACCATTGGATGTGAGAGTAGAAGCAAAAAGCTCCACAGAACTCGTCGTGAGCTGGGAACCACCGCAAAGAGACTTGTGGAACGGAAACATTCTAGGGTACTACGTGGGATTTCAAGAGGTCAGTTTACAGTGTTCCTAGATTTGTTTTCTTGACAAATGATGACTTGACTGGTACTTAAAACATGTTTTCGTAATTTGTCTTCTCCACGAATCTCAGTATAGAGCCATGAAGCCGATTTGATTAATTATGTCAACATCCGCTTCCTTCATTCGACAACAGTGTAAGATATCCTTAGAAAAGTTTCATAAAGTATAAATAAATTCAGAAAGTAACTTTCGAACCTTCCCAGTTAAACAGCAACAGCACAGTTCTAAGCGCCAGCGGTCCCGGTGGAGCATCTTACACGGTGCGCACAGTAGAGGGGGCGGGTACTGCCCGCGCAAGGACCACGCTATCAGGCTTACAGAAACATGCCGCGTACGCTGTGGTGGTGCAGGCGTATAACAGTAGAGGTGCGGGCCCTGCCTCACCTCCTACTACTGCTACTACGATGGAAGATGGTAAGCTGTAAATCTATGTGCTTTTAGAAACACAGCGTAGACCTAACTCTTTATTGCACAAAGTAGGGATAATAACTCTTTCTCAAGCAAATTTCTCCATTCGCAGCAAAAACAGAGTCTTATCACTGTCCATACAGATACAGTATTAACTTTAACCATTAAAACAGCAAGAAATCCAGAATGAGCAATGGCTGATGTAATATTAATCTATGTCTTCCATTACAGTTCCAAGCTTACCACCCGGAGCTCTACAGTGCACAGCGCTAAGCTCCCAATCAGTCCGCGTTGCGTGGGAGCCACCACCACTCAGAGGACGAAACGGAGTCTTACAAGGGTACAGAGTAACATACGCACCCGTCACGGATTGGTATGGTAAGCATCCTATTTAACTCTTCCAGTAAACTATATTGTAGTTGCTTTCTATTTCTTGTTCTTTCCAAAATTTCTACTTCAGTTCAGTTTTCTTTACTTCGGAATCCTGAAGTAACTTCGATTTCAGGGAACGAAGAAGCAGTGACAAAGCAAATATCAGGACTACATACAACGTTATCAGGACTTCGAAGATACACCAATTATTCGGTGACGGTGTGTGCTTTCACTGCCGCTGGCGACGGAGTGAGGGCTGCTCCTGTATATTGCCACACAGAAGAAGATGGTAAGAAAATAGTGTCTTAATAGTGTCTTAGTGTCTTTGTTGTCTGGCTTTAAAATTAGTTTCCAAATATTTCCAATTTCTTCATTTTCTCATATTCTGACTCGTATGAACTTACTAACGTTAAGAATATTCAGAGGCAAAAAAATCAGCCCTTAAAAAATAGAACATTTATCTGCTCTCAGTACCTTCTGCGCCAGCTGATATCAAAGCAGTTGTATCTTCGCGCAACAAGATACTAGTATCATGGCTTCCACCTGCTGCGCCCAACGGAGTCCTCGTTGGATACACGCTTTACATGAGCGTCATAGAAGATGGAAGAGAGGTTTGTATTCACAATATGATTGTTGATGTAGAATGAATGATTCTTCTAGACAACTTAACTTAAAACTCACGTACATTTGTTGGAGTCAGTGGTATGGGACCACTGACAATGAAAGGTTTATTGACTACAGTTTTGTTGAGAGTAACCCATATCGATATCGAAGATTTCCATTCTGGTTCATGATATTTTCTGCAAATTAATACATGCTGCTTTCAATCATTTTGGTCTTACATGAAATCTATAACATACAACATGCTAATATCTCATGGAGGTGGGATACTGCAATACTCATCATGCTACGATCCCTTTTGCTTCTTCCACATTCATTCATCTTTTCATACATGCGAACCGGTTGCGAGTTCTACGCATCTGACCTTTTTTAAGGACACCGCCAATAAGGTTAGTGTACCCTCCAAGGGCATCAAGTCGTATTTGCCCTTTAAACTCCTTTTGGTAATCGTCCTTTATTTGACCTCTCCACATAACCAAATCATTTCAGCACACTTTTTTATATGCCACTCTACTTCCTACCACACCACAATTGAATATTTCTTTGTCTTCTTTGTCTTTTACACCTTACTGACTTTAGCTTGAACCAACATTTTGACACCACAAGGTAGCTCAACTTACGTACAAAAGTGTCATGCAAAATACACAGATAACGAAGATTACTTTCCGCCATAGATTTATTCCCGACGACCGCATGCCGAGCACACGTCACGTTTCTTTTCATCTGCATTTTCCAACTATCGATCGAAAACGAACTTAGCAGATTAACCACATTTACCAGTTCGCACTATTTCGTTTTGCCTGCATTTTTATTTTGATCTATTGTACTTATGATCGATGCATTTATCCACATCAACCCTCATTCTTTTTTTTAAGCTCTTTAGGACATCCTAGAAAAATGTAGGCGAGTCCAAGATTGGAATTATTCGAGTTGCTCATTGTTTGAATATTTCTTTAGGAGGGTACCCACAAACGCATGCTGTCACCAAGCACGTTATCCCACGAGACTTCGCGATCACCACCGCGGGCCACTCACCAGTTCTGGGTATCAGCTTCAACCAGACTTGGAGAAGGAGAGGCAACTCGAGTTGTCACAGTGCTACCCTCTGAATCAGGTTAGTCTATAATCCATCATAATAGCTTCTAGGGTTTATTCTTTTGTATCAGTTTTTTTTTAATATATTTCTTATAAAAGTAGAAAATAAGATATCTTCAGAGACCTTGCATTTAAATTGATTCTTTTTCGTGGAATATAAAACTTTCAAAGCTGTCTCTTCTACGCCAGATTAGGTTACTGGTGTTCATTTTCTTCTATTCAAAAAAAGCCCGTTTCCTGACAGTGCCTGCTCGGATCACGTCATTTAGCCGCAGCATCGTAACTCCTTGGAAGGAGAACATATCGTTGCCATGCAACAAGGTTGGCGTCCCCACTCCATCTACAACGTGGAGTATGAATGGGGCTATCTTAGAGTCTACACTGAGAAAAAATGTTACCAACGACGGTTCTTTAATAATCAGGTAACTATTTTAGCTGGTTTAGCTCTGTGAGAAGATGGTACAAATGTCACATAATATCGACTTTGTTAATCGATTCTTTAAGTTCTTAGTAACCGATTTATCTATATTTAGAGTCTTCTCACGATGCTATTCTAAGCTCACTAAAATCTTTGCCTCCGCTAACTCATTTCGTACTAAATTTTCATCATATCCCTTCACACCATTGACACAGCATGACGCAGTATCTGGACAGTGGGAACTACACGTGCTCAGTCGAGAATGTCCACGGGCGCGATGAGGTCACCTACAGCGTTGAAGTGAAGGTGCCTCCACAGCCTCCCGTACTGGCTGTCGTGGACTCCTACGCGGATTCCCTGCATCTTCAATGGAGCGACCAGGGTGATGGTGGCAGTCCAATTTTAGGTAACGCGTTCCTTATCCGGTATTACAGGGTATTAGTTCAGGTGCCATATAGTAAGCAATACGCAGTCCAGGTACATCTATCTCGTTGTGCTCCTGAAACGTGTTTGCGTATTTTGATGCCTCCATTCACATCAACGAAGAAAAAAAGTCGATCAGGAGAACCGTGGGGTGAGTATTCCTTTCGTGTTTAACTAATAAAAGAATTGTCTAACCGTGGCAATACGTCCATTTTTTTCTACCGTGCCCATAACACATAATTCTTCAATGTTATTGATTCTGAACTTCATTACATTTTAGGATACGTGATCAACTATAAGCGCGAGCATGGTGACTGGGAGGAGTTGCAAGTAGAGGCGGGCACGTCTGAACACGTGCTTCCGAACCTGTGGTGCGGAACCCGCTACCAGCTATACATCACTGCGTTTAACCGCATCGGCACCGGTCTGCCTTGTGACATTGTGCACGCATATACGAAGGGCACTGGTTAGTAACAATACCTATATTACCTATCTACCGGTAATTATTTTTCTGACAAAATAAACTAAAACTCCAACTAGTTTCAAGTAAATTGCTGGCTAATTAGCATCAAACTTGAAGCTAGCTTCGTTCATTCGTAAACCAACCTCGCTTCGTAACCTATATGAACAATGGAACTAGTAGTCTTTAAGCTACGGTAATATTTTGAGGCATCGCAAATAGAAGCCGTTGTTGGGCAGGGCGAAGTGCGTGTCTAATGGGTAACAGAATTCTTAAGTGGATGTATTTGAAGAAGAAAGATGGAGTTGAAGTGGGAACCACAAATAAGACAAAAGAAACCTTTGACGAGAGCAAGACTTTTCCTAACTTCCAAACTTTGGAAAAGTGAACATTTCGAAATTTCCCTGTTTCGAAAATAAATAAATTCGAAAATTCAGCCTTAATAAACATTAAGGCCGAATTTTCTATTCTATTTTGATGTACTGGTTCTCAAATGAGAACCAGTACATCATATAGTTGTATAAGACCATACAATACATTTTAGACTTAATTTAAATGACCCGAATAACAACTAAAATTTCCATATTCCAGTACCGGTAAAACCGAAGCATTCCCAGATGATAACTCTGAACACAACGACGGTCACGGTGTGGCTAGACTCTTGGGGCGACGGCGGCTGCGGGATTCTGTACTTCGTGATTGAGTATCGAGAAATAAGTCAATCGCAGGTACCTATATTCTCTATTGCTCTTGTAATTGCTGAAGAAATCCACATTTTGGCTAGCTTGTGATTGAATTTCCGCACCATTTACTGTGTTCGACATCCTCTATCCTTCATTCCTTACGATTTATCATCATGATCATCATCATATAACAGCCGCAGGACGTCCACTGCTGGACATACGCCTTCCCCATAGATTTCCAACAGGACCGGTTACGGAAGCGACCTGCATCCAGCGTCTTCCTGTGGTCTTAATCAGGCCGTCATGTCATCATGATCATTATTATTTTATTATTATAGAAGGTGGAACATTGTAGAGCCGTCATACTCTTCCAGACCATCTAAAGCCAAAACATTTCTTCCGCAGTGGCGCCTAGTATCAAACAGCGTGCAGGCGACAGAACGCGTTTTCAGCGTCCCAGGCCTCACACCAGCAACACATTATCAGCTGCGGATCACCGCACACAACAACGCGGGCCATGCCGTCGCACTTTATAACTTCACCACGCACTCACTTAGTGGCAGTAAGTAATGCAATTAGCATTTTATAATGAATAAAAAGAGTTTAACATTGGCAAGTACCAATGTGGCTTTTCTTTTCTTCTATGTACCTTCTTAGTTTACTGTGGACATCACTGAAAGAGGTGAAGGAAAACATCATAAGTGGCATCACCAATCTGCCTTGAACTAGCTGGTTCAAGTGATCAATGCTCGTGCCTTTGTTATGAGAAAAAGCCTTTGCTCTGGAGTGGGGCAATAAGAGGTTTTGGTCAAGGTCAGCAAGTCGATATGTTTGTCACCAGAGAATTACCATAAGAAAGTGTTTTTCCAGTCTTTTTTAATGGGAAATGACATTTATAACAAATTAGCCCTCCAAACATCAATATAATCCTCAAAATGTAACTCAATACATGTATGTGTCACAGTGGTGGAGGGCGAGGTGTCGGGCGCGGCGCCGGGCGGATCGCGTGCGCTGGGCGGCGCGCGCGTCCTGCTGCCAGCGGCGCTGTCGCTGCTGGTGCTGGGCGCACTGCTGGCCATCGTGCTGCTCGTGCGCCGGAACAGTCAGTACACTAGCTTTGGTAGTTTACTTACAGATCTATCACTTGTTCATTTTCTCTTTAAATGATAGATGATTACGAATTCCAAGGTCGTCTAAATTCTTCTACCTGAATTCATTCCAGTGCCTTTGAATACCACCCATTACCACAAATATCATCATCATCATCATATCATACACACATACAAAAATGAAAATAAATCTATGGGAGGCCTATGACCTATGTGTATACATAAGACATAGGCCTCCCATAGATTTCCAAAAAGATTGGTTGGAAGCGGCCCGCATCCACCAAAAATATACATGAATGATATTAACATCATATAGAATTTTATCCTCAGTCGTATTTACAAAGCAAGATATTAGACGATAACTGAAATGTCACGCGATTTTGAACTATATACACACCACTTACTGACCAACCCTGCATAATTACACATCGCCTACATTGTATACGATTACCACACACAAGAATCTGGCACAAAATTCTCGTTCACCACATTATAATTGACCATAGAAGCTGGTGCCACGGAGACAGTGGCTACAGAAAGCGGGGTGGGCGAGTCCCCATCGGTAGCGCAACTGCAGAACAAAGTGAATCGCGACCAACAGTACTTAGCAGCGCGGGCGCAACACCCACCGCCTCAACACCACTACAAACATGCTTCCAATGGTAAGGAAACCAGATATTTATAATAGTGACGATATAAAAGTAACTACCATGATCCATGAAAGATCAGGCCTAACTCCTAGCTAACTGGAAAATATGTAAACCAGTAGAACTTCGTTCCCTCCTAATATAGGTATAAAGCAACCTACAGGCTCAAAACTGTCCTTGCCTAATGTAAACGAATGAACCTGCACATCAGAAAATAACGTAAAAACATTTTTTTTATCCATTAGTTGTTTTCATGTTTTACTAAAATATTCAATTATTTCAGCGTAGGTATTCCATTTTACTCGCAATATTATAAACAGACTTTCCTCATCATCTGCTTAGCCTTTTCCCAACTATGTACCAGAGTTACCAGTAGTAGTTGAATAACAGCGTTTTACAAGGAGCGACTGCTTATCTGACCCACCTGACCACAACCGGTGCCCAGTAACTGGGTTGTGGCGGTACACGACGCCTCTAAAAAAACAAAACGTACAAACAAACAGACTTACCTACTTCTCATAAAGTCCATTTTCAATAGTCACGTCTCCACCCACAGAGTACATAGAAGACATCTGTCCGTACGCGACGTTCCAGCTGACGAAGCCCACCGCGTACAGCGAGAGCAGCTACAGCGGCAACGTGTACAGCGGCCCCTACCACTCCGTCAGGGGCTCCTTCGTGTACCACGACCTTAAGCAGAACGACAAGTATAAGGTACAGTTGCGCTATACACTATGCAAGTATTATCAACATTTTTGGGAGTCCGACTGCCTAACTGGATCTTGCTTTGTTTTAAAACAATATTGTATATTTGTTATATTATTTGATGGCAACGACAGACGACCTGTTTAAGACCGCAGGAAGAAGCCTGATTAAGAATGTAGGCCGCTTCCAACGGATCCTTTTGGGCGTCCTGCGGCTGATATGTTGATGATGATGATGATGGCGAACATGTCGATGACCCACCTGATGTTAAGTGATCACCGCTGCTTATAGATATCTGCAATACCAAAGGCCTTGCGAATGCGTTGCCATCCCAGAGACAACGTTAAAATATCTCATATGCCTGTACACTGGCCCTTAAAACCGGAAGATAAAATCTTTGCTTTGTGCCAGAAATAGGATAATATTGATCATATTGTAATGTGGATTATATTGTATTGATATTAACTGTTGTTAGGACCCGATAGCTTTTTACCGGTTAAATTCGAAGCAAATTACATACTGAACCGTTCAAGCCATTGCATTTTGTTTTGTTTTATTATGATGAGGTCTCAAATAGAATCGAATGCAAGTCGAAATCATTTCGACCTTTAAGAAAAAACGAGTTTTGTAACTGTTTTGATTTTAAAATTCGTTCTTACAGGGCAAAGAGCCTGAGTACACAAAAGTGAGAAGAAAAGGCAACAGACTCCGAGACCCTCACTCAGAGAGCCAAGGTACGACCCTCCTTTGATCCCCATACAGCAACAGCTTAAACAAAGTATCTATGACGTAGTTAGCTACATTTTATTTTACGTAGATTGCACCTTCTATTAATAAAGTTTACTTTGTCCCATTTAAGTTTAAGTAATTGAATTGTAATTTGACATACTGATCGCCTTTTATGCAACCTTTGGGAGCGTAAATGGTGTTGTAATTTATAAAGGTAAGCATGCACACAGTATGTATTGTGACATACCTTTGTTTCGTTTGTGTGTAGTCCACTCATTGTCATGACGTTAGTGTGAACGTTCCCGCTTCTATGTGTTGGCGCCCCGTCCTTAGTGTTTGTCGTACGCAGTTCCATTGTAACCATTAAACATATCAGCCATGTTTTTTATCATGTCATGTGCTTTGCTAGTGAACCACGCCACGAAATACAACAGAAAAATGTGCCAAAAATTTGATCTAACTCCAAGCAGGGTTGTCTACGAAAGTTTCACAAAATCACGCTGGATATTATTTTGTCATTTTCAATTCTGGGGATTTACCATATTCATGAAGCAGTACTGTTATGGACAAAAGGTGAAGCATCAAGCAGTTTTGGCTTGGCTAGCCCTGTACTTGAACTATGACAAATGATTATGGTAGGGCCCCTAATCAGTCTTCAAAAACTAAAACTTTCATCCGCACTTTCGTAGCACCCATTCGTGGCGAGTTCACTGCTACCACACTCCTTTACCAGCATCTAACTTATGCGTTAATATTGCAGAGTCGGACAACTTGGGCTCAACGGACTCGGAGGTGAAGAAGATACTAACGCTGCACCTGCCCATTACAGAGTATGAAGACGACGCGAGTGACGACGCCAGCGCGCCGCACTCCGACAGCGAGCCCCAGGCACGGCTCAGACCCGCGCATCCTACTTCATGTTAGTTTGACATTGTAAATCCT
The DNA here is from genome assembly GCA_932526535.1 of Caradrina clavipalpis. NCBI lineage: Eukaryota > Metazoa > Arthropoda > Insecta > Lepidoptera > Noctuidae > Caradrina > Caradrina clavipalpis. The sequence continues at coordinate 9,008,292 of OW052103.1, forward strand.
AAACAAGGTCTCAAAAACCTCGACCAAAAATCGTAACAGTAATTGGTACGCTGCATAAGTGGGTTGTTGATGGCAAGGTTCTTTCGCAGCATTGTGTTCATGCGATAATTATGTGGAGCTCTTGTGGTCTTGACAATTATAAGCCGCATGCTCTATCTCGCAGATAAAATAGAAGGTATGATAAATAGCGTAAGGCATGGTAGAAGACGACATTACATCACGTCCGAATCTTGCTGACCGGTTTTACAGAATTATTCTTGAGTAGACTTAAAAAAAATACTGTACGGATTTTTTAATTTACTCCATCTGAGACTGTAATTCTTGACAGTCACAAAATAAAATTTTGACCGGAGTGGATGAGGCGAAAGCATACATAAAAAATAACCAAATAATATATAATTATAACATACCCCAAATCTCAGATCCAAGCGTAGAGCGCGAAGAATCATCATCATCATCAGAGAACTCGGTAGGCGGCGTGGTCCGCAAGGCGTTCCCTTCTCGCAAGGGCAAGGCAGGTGCGTTGGGCAAGAGACACGTGCGCTCGTCCTCGGGGTACAGCAGCCACAACGACGAGACCACCTTCAGGTACCTGTAGACACTGTGAGCAGTAGATGATGTTTACTTACTTTTAGTTTTAAATATAGTACAGTCCGAGTGGCGTAAGGTGAGCTTTGCATTGGTGTGAGTGTCCATATAGATAGGGTAGGTGTGACGTCGGTGGTTCAAATCTCTATTTTTGGTAATCACTCACACAAATGCAAAGCTCAGCTTACGCCTCGCGGATTATATCAGAGGAGGGTAGGTCAGAAATCGTCTTATCCCTATGATTATCAAAAAGCAGCAATAATTATGGCAAATAATAAAAAAGCTATTTTGATCTCGTGTCACAAGAAACGAAAGTAAAGCGTCTTACAAGCATAATAATATGTTACCTACCATTCTCTGTGATTTATAACGGTCAACGCGCACTAAGCAGCAAAATACTTGAGTTTCTTTTTGGCAGTCAAATTTTGAGTAACTCATACATACGGTACAGAGGGTGCCTGCTCTTTGTGATTGCGATTTAGTTCTTTATGAGTTTATAAATGTAAAATCGCTCGAGCATGTTGCTGCTTTGTGTGCGCTAAGCCTAATAATGCATGACCCATTCTAATACCGAACAGTGGTGTGAAAGTGGTGTATGGTCTTTGAAAACCAACTTTTTTTGTTTTGAGTGGTTAAATGTTTAAGTTTCTAATAAACTATACCTACTGGGTTCACCAATGCTGAGTCAAAAAAGTAAAAAAAAAACATGAAATATATCTTTCTTCTTCCTTTATTTATTTACACTCAAACACACAATATTTACAGCATTATACACACAAATGAAATATTATATAATTTAATATTCTAATAATAAAAACTACTAAAGTAATAAATAGATCATTGAAACATTATTTTCTTCGCATCGCTACAGACTAGTGCCTAACGAGCACTCAAGATCGTAGTCATAATATTTAATCAAATTAAAATCACAACTATTGTAATTAATCTACAGAAACCCCTATAAACTTATTTCCTTCACAGTATATCAAACTACCCGTCTTTCAACGAGCACATTCACCCACCGTCTCGATTCTCCGACGACACGGAGTGCGAGGGTCATCACCGACGCAAGAGGGCACCACACCCGCACCCCGCACATACCGCACACGACCCCAAAGTTACCAGGGAAGCCTTCCAGATCAACGTTTGAAAATAACGAACAAATGGAACGGCACTATTAAAGATGGCTGCCGTACCTACGACCAATCAGGACGCGTTAAACTGACATTACTAATGTCAAACACGTTTTGACCAATGAGTTTGGACCACGGTTGACGCACGCTGGTGGCGCCATTAATGTCACGTAAAATGTATTGAAAAGACTAAGATGAATGATTTTGAGTCGTATTCTCAGAGTTATTGTGTCTTGTATCTATGTAGATACTTTATTGGGATGTAGGTTTTGTTACTCTCTGAGAGTAGGTAATAAGGCATGGTCAATCGGGTTAATTTATTTAACAAATCTGCAACATTGATCTGAAATAGCTGGATTTAATACTTTCAAATATATACAAAACGGTACTATTACCTACAACACTGCCAAAGACGCATTTTGAGCGTTTACTTTATTTAAAAACTGATAAAATAATAGGCATCGAGTTTTAAGTACTTACAAATCGCCTTAACGGCTTTAATTTTTTTTATACCACTTGTAAATCGATACATAAATAATCGACTGTATATTGGTTGACATTTTGCATGTAATATTTTTACAAAACGTTGCCAAACTCCATAAACTTCCATATTGCTAGACATGTAAATAATGTGTAGATAGATAGGTTTAGCCAATATAATTATATTTATTCTTTAATGCCACGTATAATAGTAAAACTCATTAATCCTTTTTGTACTCCGAAACTGAGTATTTTAAAACAAACGGCTTTAAATGCTGTTAAAGTTGTAGGTTCTAAAACCACTGGTCGTTGTGTAAATATTAATATAATTAATGTTATTAATTAATTTTATTCCAAATTTAATTTAATTTTAATTACTACTTACTTTGTTTCTAGTTAGTACTTTGTTAGCTAGTTGTTAACTTTCCTGTGCATGCTGTGGTCTCCTATAAGTGAAGGAGTACACCTACATAATACTCTTGTTATATAGTTTTTATGTCATGATTTGTGTATATCTTTTGTTGGAGATCCTAAATAAATAAATAAATAAATAAATAAATAAATAAAAAATAAGGAGAACAATAATTAAAATTAAAATATATATTTTAAACTTAATGCCTTATTGACCAAAAGTCTTAAAACTAGTTACGGATGTAATTGTGTAATTATATCCCATATTTAATTAAATACGAACTGTTTGATTGTTGTAAAGTTTATGAAAACAATAAATGTTTTCATTGGCAAATCTTATCATTGTCTATAACATTAAGGTTTTGGAGTGTGTAAATGAATTTTCAAGTAACTATTTATATCTTAGGACTATGATAAGCATTTGTTGAAGTGCCAACAGTAAATCACCGCATAATCTGTTAAGTATGCAAAATATACTTATGAACTATATACAGTACATCATTTACACAAATTTGCCAACGTTACACAGACATAAGACAAAATTATTGTCAAAATTTAACTGGAATTTCAAACTTAGCTTAAAAACTATCACTTTTCGGAGACTGCTTGGATAACGATAAATTATAATTAAATTATGATTTCCAGCTTTTTGTGGTTTGAAAATGCTTCTTGTACTGTTGACAATGATGTGGAACCTAACATAACTATTGTATTATACAGAGGACCGCATTGAAATCGCATTGCCCAACAGTGCGCGTTCAAAGTGGCCTATATTCATCAATTCGTGCATGATAAGCGATGTAAATTAATGAAACGTTAGTATTATACAATCCTCAGTAAACAGTAACACGTGACAATACACTTACCTATAGTTTGGTGAATACGGCAGAAAGTTACAATTTGTATGTACATTATTAACTTAATCATGTTGTAGCTATAGTTTATGAGTGTTGACACGCAAACTGCGTTCGTGTTCGACTAACACAAATGTTTTCAGGTGAGTTGAGTGGATTTATAATGATTTACAATTGTTTACGTTGACACTCTTTAGTAATTCCAACGAAGACTGCCCTATATTTAATTGAGATCTATTTTATATAATCTAGACACAATTACCTAATGCTAGTCAATAATACAATGTAGATTTTTTTAGTAATCGTCAAGTGATTTTAACTATGTTGATGTTCCAATCATTTATGATCTTCTTTATTTTGCATCAGGATTTTGAATTACAAATATTTTTGGGATTTGTGAAAATTCATAACGTATGGTCCACCTACAAAAAATTAGATAATTATGCAAAGAAAAACGTACTTATTTATACTTACTTTTGGTCAAATTTTCATAAATGGACGATACAGACACAAAAGGCTCTTGAAAATCCACTTTTTGGTCCAAACATAATTATTTTTAATTGATTATATTGACTTATATGTACCTATATTTCATTATCTCAAGTTTAGGAGCAAAAAATCGTTATCATAATTACTCTTAAATCATTCTGAATTCTAGTCAATGTACCATATCATTTTTAAACATTTTGTTAATATAAATGAATACACGAGTATATTATAAGGGTTAGTTAATCATGTTGTTACAGATATGTTTTTATAATGCAAACAAATGAGTTATTAGGACAGTATGATGTGAACAAAAATAAAAATTCATTTACTTGAAATTGATCATTTTATTATACCTACCTAACCTATCAATTAAAATAAGATTTATCAGTTTTTTACATAGACAGCAATATTTGCAAATACCTACTACAAAAATATTAAAAGTAATACTGCTAACTAAAACATTAAAATTGAAATATCATCCTTGTCTCACTTTTCATCTTTTACACCAGAATAACTCTTCATCATTCAATTACGAGAACAATCAACTACTGTATACGAAACATGATACAACACTGTATCGTATTTTAAAAAGGAGTCTTATTCAAAATAGTATCTCGTGTCAGTCTAGCTTAACAAGTAAGCTCGATACACACGCTCCGACCGCCGATAGTCTGCGCTAGTTAGGCCCCGTTCCTTCTATATCGTAAAAATCGTCGTGGCCTGTACATATAAATAGAAGTGTTCACAAGAACGAAATGATTTACTATAGCCCACGATTTTTTTGCAGTGATGACAGATTGTCAAGACAATGGGAAGGGCTAGTACGACTGTCGATTAAATAGGAACAGCTAGAAACGAGCTGTGGGTGTACATTGGTACACCTCTGCCTAACCCTTCGTGGAATACAGACGTGATGGTGGTGATGGTAGCTAGAAACGATAGTCGTCCAACGATAAATTAAACGTCACGACATAATGGGAACAAGCCCTTAGGGCGAGTTCACACTGAGACGCGACGCGATGCAACGCTGCGCGCACCTTTTAATAGCTACTCAAAATATAACTTTATTTACTACACGAAAAGATACACATTTTATTGTGACAATTTCATTTCATTGTGAGAAGGTGCAACACATTCTAAATTCAAACAATGAAATTAATGTGTATCTTTTCGTGTAATAAATAAAGTTATATTTTAAGCAGTAATGCTATTCTAAAAAGTTCATTTGCGAAATCACTTCTGAATCAGCGGTGCGATTTTAATTTTGTATTCTTAAAATATGTGAATTCGACACTAGCGCCACCGCTTGATGTCGTAAGTGAAAAGTATTTTGACGTTTTTCAATAGGATTTAGTATTCTGCGAAATGAGTAACTTGCGAGTTAACTTTCGAAGTGATTTGCCTATAGAATAGCAGATCTATTGAAAGGTGCAGGCAGCGTAATCATGAGATTGTTAAATAAGCCAAGTCCAGGTGCCCTAGGGGCGCCTGCACTGGCTCCCGAGCACCCAACACCCGCGCGCGGGCCGTCTGCGCCGGACTTGCTGCTCGACCCTCTGTCAGTCACTGTCACTGTCCTCGTCCGCGGTGAAGTCAAAGGGTCGGAAGCTCTCCCTGAAGTTCTTCACGTGCTCTACTTCTTCCTCGCGAGTCAGCTGGCACTGCCGCCAGTCTGCTTTGTCTTCGCAGTTCAGGATTGATGGACAGGATAGTACGTCCCTGGAATTTTATTTGTGGTTAGACTTTGGGGAAGTGACTTCTGGCCATGCTGGCGTATGTTTATCAACAATGGCATATTTTTTTTTTTTTTAAATAAGTATATGTAATTACTTTTTCTTTAAAAAACATATGGTGTTCCATTATGACAAATACCGGATGCATGGATTAAAACAAGCTAAGTAACCGACAGAAAGAAGAAAATATTACTCAACATCCTAATCGAGATTTAAAACTAGAGATGAAGAAATAAAATATTAATTCTAAACCGTCATAATTGTACGATAAATTACCTTCCAAAATGCAGTGGGAAGTGTTGCTTAGCCTTGGCGTACACCTGGTCGCCGGAGGGCAGCTCGGCGTGGAAGTACGGCGCGCCCGGCAGCGCCACCTGCCGGATGTCCGCGTACGGAGGCAGCACCTCCATCTGTATGCTGTTTATACCTGCCTCATCCTGGATAGAGGGATCATTACGTTAGGACTTTCGTCTTAGTTGTAAGAATAATGTAAATGTAAGAAACAAACTTTAATTGACACAAACCATGTGCACACAAAAATACTAACGGAAAAGGCTATTGTGAATAGTCATAATTACATTAAAACTAGCTCGGAATTAGAATTTGTGCCCGATTAATGGCATTAGGCTCGCTCCTTGCTACATGGAACCCTTCAGAGAATATTGGTGTGATGGTATAGAGAGAGAAGACTTGAGAAGATGGCGTAAGACGTGTGCTACAATCTTTTATTTTTTAAATAATATAATCAATAGAATATTCTTGTTAATTTACTCTGGACCCCACAATCCCACATATACATAGGGATTTTCCATAACTTGTTTCAAATAATATATGAAATAAAGTCTCACCTGAAACACCTCTAATATCTGCGACTCACAAGCGCGTGGCACAGGTACACACTGTATCTGCATATGCGACGAACGATAGTTGCGCTCAAAGAACACAACATACATGTCGATAGAACTAGCGAACTTTTTCACAGCCTCCTTGAATCTCTTTATCTCGTCAACTATTTCGTCGGACACCTGAAAACGGTACAATTATAATTATATGAAGTGAATCAATAGGATTTATTTTTAGAGACAAAAAAAAAATTAAATAAATAATTAATTCATTTAATAAATTGTACAGAAATCTATCGGTTCCTCTGATGACATTGAGTGTGTTCAAGCGAGCGTTCATAAAATAACATTACAAAATAGGTTTTATTTTTAAGGACATAAAGTGCACAATTTTGAACCGGCATCTATCGGTTCTTTTGGGCGATGCAGTGTTCAAGCGTGCTCGATTGCAATGTATGACAGCATTGCAGTAACGTTTCTTATTCAATGTCTTTTGCTATACGCTTTTCTTTGATATACGCAGACGTGCAAGAAATCAACCATTAACTGACTATCAAGTCACATACATACATACATAAACTCACGCCTTTTTCCCATGGGGGTAGGCAGAAACCACAGAACGCCACCAAAAAACGCCGCCATAAAATACGAGAAATTCGATGTTTTTGTTTTGATGTGACTTGATAGTTGCTGGCGGTTGGCTGCTTAACTGCGTGTAGCGGGTTCAATTCCCGCATGGAAACAAATATTTATTTAGCCTAGTTGACAGTAGAGGCAAAAACAGCATTGCATGCCATGTTTGCCATGGGCTCAAAAATGATAAGTTGCTTATATACAACCGCGGCGGTTAAAGGGTTAAAAAAATAAGAAAGATTCATTATATTCCTTTTCCCATTTGTAAGTAAGTATGAGGCAAAAGATAAACAGAGCTGAAAATAGCGTAATATTCTACTTACCCTTGTGATAGCTTGGTGATGTGCGATAGGCAAAATAAGAACATGGTAAGGTGTCAGCGGTCCTTTAGCTAATGCCAGGTAGCAGTGGGTACCAACACATATAACTAGATGTTTCTCCACGGACGGAGAAGCCAGACAGAACCAGCATGTCTCTAAAATATAAAGAAAACATGATATATGAAGATAAACATTTAACTATTCACGGTAAACTAAGGTAAAGTTGATATGAATCATTTTATACGGTTCCGAATCCAAGGGCTGCCAAACGGTATCCAATTACTAGGACTATGCTGTTGTGACATCGGCGATACATACCTGCGACGAATGGACACATAGTCCAAGTTATATACGTGGAGTATGTGTCCATCCGTCACAGGGCTGTATCATTTCAATTTTTGGGTAGACAACCCAAATTAAAAAGACACCTGAAATTGACAAAGATTGTCTAGCTATGACTGCTATTAAAAAAAATGAAATAATATTAAAATTCAAAAAATTCTCCCATACAAGAAACAGGTTTTTTTACCCGACTGCGACAGAAGGAGGGTTATGTTTTTCGAGGGTATGTTTGTATGTATGTATGTATGTATGTATAATTGTTTGGCACGCTCTGCAGGCTGAACGGCTCGATGGATTTTAGCTTGAGAGGTGTCGTTAGATTCGTATTTACTGTGAGAGTGACACTGGGTATATAAAAAAAAAAATGGCGGATTTTTGGCGCCAAATTCAAATGTTTGGCTCGCTCTGCAGGCTGAACGGCTCAATGGATTTTAGCTTGAGAGGTGTCGGTAGATTCGTATTTACTGTAAGAGTGATACTGGGTATATTAATTTCTTTTTTAAAACACTAAAAAAATAAAAAATAAAAAACGGTAATTTAAAAAACTAAAAAACCCGACTGCTATTCTTTAAAAATCCCTAAAACAAGATAAATTGTAGCAGTCGGGACCCATTCGGGACCATCTGCAATGTAATATAAGTATGTGCTCTCAATTCACTTATCCTCCATTTCTAGAATGGGTCCCGACTGCTACAATTTATCTTGTTTTAGGGATTTTTAAAGAATAGCAGTCGGGTTTTTTAGTTTTTTAAATTACCGTTTTTTTTCTAATTAGCGTTAAATATTGTATAGTTGTAAAGAACCCTTTGTATAATTCATATCAATTGTGGTAACTGCAAAAGCCAAATTGATTACAAATACAACTTGAAAAATGTCCCATTCTTTTGTTGGGCTTTAGCTCTAAACCAAGTGTCAAGCACATCACATCACATCACATCACATCACATAACATCACATCACATCACATCACATCACATCACATCACATCACATCACATCACATCACATCACAAAAAAATTAAAAGAGTGTAGTCTAAAGAATTGCAGTAAATTTACCTGGATCAAATTCTTTCTTTTTCTTCTCGGGGTTGTCATCTCTGCCTTTCCTTTTCCTCTTGGCTTGATCATCTTCTGGTCCATCCATGTTGAAGAAGTACTGTCCATTGCCCGTGAACTAAAATAAACCATAAACAAACTTAGCATTTCGAAATGAATGTTTCAGTTTAGTGTTTTTATTTTGCACATTAAAGTAGCTTTATGTGTTCTATGCAGGAGCAAGGACTCTTTACAACTATATGAACTGTATGTGAGTCTGGTACTAACAGTTAGAACTCATCTACCGCAATCAAAATATGGGATAGTCAGTACTATCTACTGTCTACAATAGCCAAATAAAATAGATAAGTACAGTAGTATTTTAAGTACACCAACAAATAAAAACATCATAAAACAAGTGATAATTATATATGTATGCAAAATACATGCTAAGATGTGGAGTTGTGGACACCACCCTGTTATACTAATACCAATGTTAATTCTTTTTTGGTTCATCTATAAATCCGTACTAATATTATAAATGCGAAAGTAACTCTGTCTGTCTGTCTGTCTCTTCTTCACGCCTAAACCACTGAACCGATTTCAATGAAATCTGGTACAGATATAGTCTGGGACCTGAGAAAAGACATAGGATAGTTTTCATCCCGGAAATCCCCCGGGAACGGGAACTATTAATCCACGCGGACGAAGTCGCGGGCTAGTGGTGTATAATTCAGAAAAGTTCAGTTGTGTACCTAATAGGATTAAATAATTTTTACTTCAAGTTCTCTCTGACGAAAAAGTAAGCTTCACCACTGTGTACTAATATTTTCTATTACAAACTTGAACAAAACATTGAATAAACTACCTTGACAACTTTTCCAGGCTGATGTTGCTTCAACAGCTCAGGATCATAGGGACACATAGTCTCATCAGTGGTCCCTTGTAACAAATCTGTAACTCTCATCTTAGAGATGGGTTGCAAAGAGCATGCATATATCCATTTCTCTTTTGCTTTGTTGCCAACTGGAGCTAAGGCTATAAATCTAGTTGCCCCTTCTCTGTAGTCTTGGTGTGTAGTAAGGTTCCTGAAAAAACAGTTTGGAGTTCTTAAAAAGCAGAAAATCATTATACAATAGTAAAGGTCTTTTTTAAGTGTCCTAATATAGCATAGACTAGACCAGGCACTATTATTTCTATGGGGTAAATTGAAAACTGGAATAAATTTCATCTGAATGAAGGCAATAAATGGCAGATAAGTTGGAACTAAAGTGGGAGTGGTAAAATATTAATGAAATTGCCTATTTTACAGTAATGTTTTTGGGATATTTAAGAAATTTAAATCTATTCTAAGGGTATAACATATATTACAAAAAAATTGCAGGATGACAAAACTAATCTCAATTACGAAAAACCATATAATATACAATAGTTACCTATATGGCTGTCTTTCATAATGTTTTTCTGGAGAGGGAGCAACATGATATCTGGGCTTTATGTGTATAGCAAGCCATGATAATAGGTCTGATAAGTTCTCTTGACCAATATTTATCTGAAAAAAAAAGGAAATATTTGCAATTTGGCTGTTACTACTTCAGAAGTGATAAATTACAACATTATTTTGTCATACAATAGGATTTGCAGGACACAATGGCAAAGTAGCAAATGTTTCGTCATTTTCTTGTTTCAATCAATAATTACATGAAAACCAAATGTTGAAAAATATTTGAATAAAAAATGGTTAACAAACCTTTGTTATTTCATCTTGCTCTATCCCAGCAGGCCAAAGTGTTGTTATCAATATGTCTACTCCTCTGTACTCGCTCTGACCTCGTAAACAAGCGTCTCTCACTGCACTGCAGTCGCTCGGCTCAAATGTACACATTGGTATCTCTTTTCCAAGCTCTCGCCTTGATAAACCAGTTAGGTAAGCTATTTTAACATCTGCACTAGTTGTAAATAATCCTCGTTTCCCTGGAAAATAAACAGGAAACTTCAAGATTTTCTTAAACCTTATATGAAACCAAATTTTGTTGGTTTAAGTTTACAAAACCAAAGCAGTAAAATAATATTTGATATTGCATTGCTAATACACTACACAGTTTACTTGATTACATTGTAATAATTCTGTTGCTGTAATTTTTCATCACGGTGGTCAATCTCTAGACAAGTGTGTAGACGGTATGAAAGTGGTTGTATGTGTATGCAAACATAGGTACAGACCCTCTTCCTTTACCGTCATAGTCCAATTGGATGGCTATCCAACCTATCAGGAAAAGATCAGGTGCAGACCCTATGGCTTTTATGTGGTTTCAGAGGCACATCAAGCTTCCAATTGCTACTGAGATATTCCTAATACAGAAAGCCTATGCCCAACCTGGGAATTGAACCCATGACCCCACCCTCAGTAATTGTACTAGTAATAACAAGACCAAACGGAAAGCCAGCTGATTACAATACCAATGCTATAAACATTAATTAAACTGTATCAGTTTTGCTTTAACACAAAATAAAAGAGAAGAGTTTATTTACCCATATAGATAACATTTGGAACAATCTCAGATCCTTCAGTGCAATAAAAAGGAACATGTTCACTATTAGATGGTCCAAAAACGTATGTGGTCACTGGCACTGCAACAAAATAATTGATTTTTAAAAAAACATACTGTTTATTTCTCAGTTGGAAGAAAAATACAATACTTGTTGCTGGTTAAAAATGTGAAAATAATGTTTCAGTGATATCTTTACCTTTCCGTGTGCCCATTTTATAGGCATCCAGTTCTGAATTGTCATCTCCAAAGAAATTCCCAGCACATAGCAGGACATCAAAAGATCCTGATTTCTTTACTATTGTTTCTACGCGGGAAAATAATGTTTTGAAGTTCCCATTCACATCGCCACATATTAACCTTAAATGAAAGTTGAATTAGATGCTAGTTATATTTCGGACTCGACTGGATGGCGTATATAATACTTGTATGTTATTATACGTTTAAATTAATATGAACAACAAATTCTAAACATTCTTTGCTTGGTTATGATTTAGCAGGAAGGTCTTTTTTTGTATTAACGGAAAACAATTATAGATAGAACTTGGGTTTTACTTACGTTTTTTGTTTATCCATTTTGAAAGGATTATTTTATTTCATTTGAGGTTATTGTTTTCATTTGCGACTGCGGGCGACGACAATCATAATCAGTGTTGCCAACAAATTTTTCACAAACCCACAAATTCTAGCGTGTTAACCCACCAGAAAACCACTAAGTTTTGCTATCCTTCAAACCACCAGAAAACCACTAACATTATCAAAATATCTTCTTCTATCTATAATCTTTTTGGCAAAGAAAAAAACATTATCCTAAATTCTATCACAAAATCAGTTTATTTCTGTTAGGTACAAAGTTACAAGAAGACAAACAAAATATAGATTAAAAATCATCTTCGGAAGAATCAGCTTCTTCTACAACTTCTGATTTTGAAGAATACACTTCTTTAGTTCTAATTTTTGCACTACGCTGTTCGGTAACATGTAGTTATTGCACCTACATATAAAAAAATATACCCATCATGTAATGTAAACGTTCAAGTTCTTTCCTGTAGATATGTAAATTGTGCTGGTGGTTAAATGTCTAGCAGTACCACTAAATGAAACAATCTAAGCCACTAGAAAAATCCACTAGCCACTAAAACCAAAATTTGTCCGCTAAAATGCTAATCTAAACCACCAGATCTAGTGGAAAATCCACTGAGTTGGCAACACTGATCATAATCACAAATTTACGCGTTATTTTGGTTTATGGTTATGAAAATCACAGATAATACAGATTCCATTGTCATAGACAATTAGTTTACTAAAATTCTTCTAGCCCTGGAACATGACAACAAAATTACGAGTTTAGTTCACAATCTAGTAACCAAGTTTGAATAGTAGATAGTTGTAGTAGTAGTAGTAACAGTCAGAGCATCCAGTTGGCCAATCTTATTTATCTTATAATAACAGATGTAGTTAGTGGATTCTAGTGTCATTGGATTGCGGTACTGGATCAAAAGTAGACCACCATATAATAAGAATAACTTTATAATACTGTTGTTGTTTATGAAAATATCATAATGAGAAACAAAAAGACACGATTCCAAACCTAAAATATTTGTTAAAGTTGTTGGTTGAACTATGGTTTAATTGGGTTGGGTCAGTGGTCCACAGATAATAAAAAGGTATCCGCGCTAACTGTTTAGCAAACAATATGAAATTAATGTAAAAATACATAATTTTTAATGTTTTTGTATACAGTATCGTGAATTTAGAACATGGCTTCATCTAGTAAACTGCCTGGCACAGGCTTGGAAGAGGTCGGGGTGCCAGGACAGTCATACCTTCGTGATGCACTCACAAGCTGCACAGATCCATTGAAAGCTATTGAGGAGTTTCAACTGGAAAATGGTATATTATTACCCTCTCTGAGACCTATGCTGCCACTGCTCGATCTTCACGGAGTGCGCCGGCTTGATTTCCATACATCAGTATTGGAAGAACTGAGAGATAAACTGAATGCCCACATCAATGAACTTGGTACAAAAGATGGTAAGGAGCATGACAAGAAACTAAAGGAACTGCTTGCTAAGAGCTTTCCTGTCGTCAGAGTAAAGGCTCTAAGGCCGGTTATTATGAGTATACTGAAAAACACTCCCCATATTGATGACAAATTCCTTAGAGTTTTGGTAAGGGATCGGGAGTTATATAATGACACTGACACAGAGGTAAAGAGGCAAATATGGCAAGACAACCAATCTTTATTTGGTGATGAAGTATCACCGCTACTCAGTCAATATATCAGAGAGAAGGAAAATGTGTTATTTGACCATGAGAATCTCACCAACTTATTCTTTTCCCCGTCCCCTAAGGTAAGGAGACAAGGGGCTGTTGTACAAAAACTTGCCCACATGATTGGCAATAGTGTGAAATTGTATGACATGGTCTTACAGTTCCTTCGTACATTGTTCCTAAGAACAAGAAATGTTCACTACTGTACTCTACGAGCCGAACTGTTGATGGCATTGCATGACTTGGAAATACAGGACATTATATCTGTAGACCCTTGTCACAAGTTCACATGGTGCTTAGACGCTTGTATAAGAGAAAGAAATGTTGATATAAAGAGGTCAAGAGAACTACAAGGATTTTTGGACAGTATTAAAAGGGGGCAGGAGCAAGTTCTGGGTGATCTGTCAATGACACTATGTGACCCTTATGCTATTAATTTCTTAGCAACATCTGCTATCAAAATACTACAACATTTAATAAATACTGAAGGACTGCCAAGAGATAATACAATATTGATACTTTTGCTAAGGATGTTAGCATTGGGCTTGAGTGCCTGGGTAATGATTGATTCTCAAGAGTTTAAAGAGCCTAAACTTGACAGTCAAGTTGTTACCAAATATTTACCAGCACTGATGTCACTTATGGTTGATGACCAAGTCAGAGCTTTGCATAATAAGCTGCCTCCAGACGAGAGAGAATCGGCTATCACTACTATTGAACATTCAGGACCACCGCCTGATGCATGCGAGGCTTATATGAGAGAAAGTTCTGTATGTGGTGTCCTTGCGATGTACTACACACTTCACGCAGCCAAATTACGTGACAGGGGAGCTCTGTTACGTATTCTCAGTATCCTGGGTAGCTGTAAAGATGGAAGAGCTTATGAAGACCCCTTCTTACATGCACTTGTAGCTTTATTAGTACAACTACCAGATGAATTCCAAGGAGAAGACTTCAGCACTGTACTTTTTGATGAATTCTTTTTTGCTGGGTTATCTAAAGACAATGTCACAAGGCATTTACTAAAATTATTGTGGTACATCCACCCTAAGCTTCCAGAGACAAGAATACAGACTCTTATGAAAGCTCTTCAGCCTGGCACACAGCACAATGAATCTGTACACAAGTTGTATGAGACATTACAACAAAAGATGACTACACAGACAGAGCCAGTGCCTAGCACTAGTGAAATGGAATATCTTGACTCTCCACTCATGAGTGTGCCAACACCAGCACCTTATCATATGTAAACATCAACTTTATTTAAATAAATCAGACTTACAATTTATTAATCATGCATAATGTTTACTTTTATTGTAAAAGGATATAAACAAACAAACAATCACTGTAAAATATTTATTAGTAGCAACTTACAGTAAGTTTCAAAATTAATACATATAAAAAAAATGTTAAAACAAATTATTGTACTTTAATGTGTACTTACAGATTATATTGGACGGAATTAAACTGAGCATTTATGGCATTAAAAATACATTGCGTGACTGTTGCAAGTTGAGATACAATAATTACAAAATGTTTATTAATTTTCGAGTTAATTTTTATAAAATGTTATTAAGCGTTGACTTGTCGAAGTTACGCGCGGTGGTCACGTCTGTCGGGCTTCATGTCCAAAGAATGGAGGGAGCGAAGAGACCGGGAGCGCTCGAACAGAGAAGGGTCCGTGTAGATAGGCTCGCTTCCGTCGTCGAAGGCACTCGCTAGGCGTCCTGAGGAACCCGCTTCTTCGCCTACTTCGGCAAATGTTCTTCCTAATCCACTGAAACATGATACAGATAGGATTAGTTCGATGAACAATTGGTATCCTGGGAATTCGCAATTATTTCTAAATATAACATGAAATTACGCCCGGGAAGGTGTATCACATTCATTGTGAAAATTAATCAATCGACCTTTTCCGTCAATATAACAATTAATCCTTATCAGACTGCTCGTATTTATACTTTTTATATTAAGTGTTGATATTCGGTTGATTGACGCAATTGCTTGCTTGTGTCTTCTAACCTTTGAGCTAGTAGGCAGAATATAAATACCTGCATAGTAGGTACCCATATTCTTAATTTAAAATATTCCGTTGATAAAAATGTTTTCCTCTCAAACGCGATATCCAAAAGGTCTTTAATGATAACTTGACATTCGATTTTTCTGATAGAGGTAGAAAGGATAAGGCTTATTTAGGCGACGTGATTTAACGTCTATCGTTTGCATTTTGGGTTTACGCAAGGCTACTATTATTCTGTGTAATAAAAATTAGACCACATTTTTCAGTATTGACTTATTTATTAATTATAATATGACTAGAAAAAATTAAAATAAGAAATGAAAATAATCTGTTGGTTTTTATTTTTTAGTTTTTCTTAACTTAAAAAGTTTATTTTCGTTCACTTGTTTTTGCAGCATATTTCGTTGTTTCATTTCTGTGTCGATTCGATCCGTCAAATTTCTTTGTCTTTTTTTTACTTTTTCTGCAGTCACGAACTTGGTACTCAAATAATTACCTCAAAGAGAAGGGTTTATGCAGATGTGAAGCGGAGAAGAGCGATGGTCTCGTAGGTCTAGGCCCCGGGGTCACTGGCCTCAGCGCCGGCGCAGGCGACGATGCCTGAATGTTTTTGCGCAGCACCCGCCAATAACGCCTGGATAAGGAAAAGTTTAATGTAGGTCAATTGATTGTTTAATAACAAGGACGGATTGTTATGAATAGGTATTTAGGTACGTACTTATTCATAACAGTAACTATCGTAATATAACATACCATCATGCCTGTATCCCCCGAAGGGTTAAGCAGAGGTTAATCAATGTACACCCACAGACTGCTGGTATGTTTAAGTCCCATGTAACAGGTGGCCAGCCTATTGCCATTAACCGAATAGGTACAAATCCTAACTCCGAGCTGCTACTGAGAATTTGGTAGAAAAACCCAAAAGCACTGCTCGGCCTCAGAATCGAACCCAAGACCGTAGCAGTCGCGCTTAGGACCACTAGGCCAACGAGGCAGTTAACATCGTAGACAGATTATTGTCTACGATGAAAGTTCAGAAAAACAAAATGCGTTCGAAAAATAATTAAACAATAAGTACAAAATGCAGGTGGCAATACTACTAACGAAGACTACTAAGAACGATCGTAATCCAATCGCAAGTATCTGAATCTATCAAAAATTCCACTTATTTACCTACATTATTTGACATTGATTGTCCCCGAGCTGCACAATAAAGCCACACGCTCACAGCGCATGTCACGAGTCCCCTGCATGGATTGCATTGCATGTGACCGTGTCGAATTATACCTACGCTTTTAAAAATAGACATCGGGCTGGATTAAGTTTTATGCGTCACATTGTATTTTATTACATTCGTTTATCAGTTGAGAGAAGCTTGTTATGCAAACGGAAGAGGTTCCACTATGAGCTAAATGTCAGGATACCTTATTTATATGATGCTGTTATGTTTACGTAAATAGTACCTAAGTAATTATAAGTAGATGCTCATATTTATTATCGTGAATTGATAAGTAAGTGCATGTAGTTCCTTATCATTTTGATCTAGTCGTTTGTAACCTTAGAAACAAATTAATTAGGATCAAGGTTATTAATCGTCATAAATAATTCATTAGTGTTGCATGTAGTCCTTCTTGCCCTTCCTTCCTTTCTTCCGTGGCGCAGGAAATATCGCTTTCCTTGTTTCTCATAAAAAAAAAACTTATCAAAACCTTTCCATGTGAATGATAAATACCTACATTCAAATGCCATCAGGAAAAACAACACTCAAAAAGCAGCTGCCATCTTCAAATTGTAACGGTCGAGTGAAATCCAAATTTAAATTGGACAACCGAATTAGTTTGGTAAAAATACTTTTCGGCCAGGTTGCTGAGGCATGCGACCTTCAC
This sequence comes from Caradrina clavipalpis, assembly GCA_932526535.1. Classification (NCBI taxonomy): domain Eukaryota; kingdom Metazoa; phylum Arthropoda; class Insecta; order Lepidoptera; family Noctuidae; genus Caradrina; species Caradrina clavipalpis. The sequence continues at coordinate 9,025,880 of OW052103.1, forward strand.
AGTACCTACCTACCTGTTTTCGGGTAAGTAAGTGCTTTAATTTATGCTACACATACCTATAAATATACAAGGCAGCAGTCAACATGGCTAGCAACAAAGACAGCAGGACACAGAGGGCCACAAGTAAAGCTCTGTAGTGATACGGAGGTATACAGACGCCAGCTGCAGCGACCACGGGCGAAGAGTCACTCTCGCCGTTTTCTTCAAGCAACTCGTTGCGGTTGTCAAACACCTGGAAAAATTGATCCTTTATAATAGTGAATTCGTTGTTATAAGAATTTAATCTAAAAACATTTTCAAATAATGAGCACGTGCAATGGTAAGACAAAGGGCTGGGAAGGTATAATTTCCTATTGTCCGTTTTGACAGTAGGTTGCTATGGTTGGTCATCGTCATTAGATAAACCCCCACAGAGAGGCATTGTACCTTCCTATCTAGTATATCAGTGTAGATCAAAGGTCGTAATTATTAGTTGTTTGAGCAACAGATAAAACTGATAAAGGCTAAATTCTAATATTGTATTTTTGGGGAAAAAAAACAACAACCTACGAAGTGCGCAGTACGGTACCTACTTTCATCGTTGTAATCGCAATTAACTGACTAATACAAAACGTGTAGGGAACTAATCTAAAATTGCTCCGACCGTCATCAAGTTCATATAAGTACCTACCACATGCCTGTAATAACTACAGTGTGGATAATTGTCATAGATGTCACCTGCTTTGGAGAGGCAGATAAGTCTATCAGACTCTTACTGACTAAAAACACCCCCTTTTTCTCTTCCCACACTTACGCCGGGATCCCGGGATCGTGCACGCCTTCCGCAATCCCCGACTGGAGATGGATTCAATCTACTAGTAGATTCTAAATCTGCTACAAGATTTTGGAAGCACTTTCTTTGTCATGTCCAAAGTCTACATAAATATTGGTGTGGATAGCTGTACTTGATATTTTTTTAAATTCCTTACCTCAATCATCTTCCGCACATGACTAGGGGTCTCAACCTCATCCTTCAGATATTTATCAACCTTCGCCTCTTCATACGACACTTTGTACACAGCACCTGCATTCTTCTCATCTGGTTTTTCTGTCTTTGTGTCGTTGCGTTCGTCGGATTTAACTTCAGCAGTGTCGTTTCCTTCCGCTCCAACTGTAGAGTTCACATCCCTGCGACGTCTGCCAAATGATGGTTCTGATCGTCCTGTGTGGCTGGGACAGTATGCCTGGAAATTTTAAAATTTATTCAGTACATCGTGAGGAAATCTGAACTTTATAATACGAGCAATCACCTAAATAAAAGTCTAAAATCGCAAATCCACCTCGAGTAAGCGTGGTGATCAATACTCGTGCTGCCTCTGTATGAAAAGAGGCCATTGCCCTGCAGTGGAACAGTCATCGACAGATATTATTTATGATTATTTTTTATGATGTGGCATTTTTCATAAAGGACCTCTGCATCTTAATTACCTACATGGCGCACACAAAAAAATCGACAGATGGGCTTTCAATAAATTCTCCGTGGCATTACTTATAGTGAATTATCTTTAGGGTGACATCACGGTGACTCGTAGTGCAGTTCCTGTATAGGTACTGAGTTTATCGATAATATTAGTGGCATCATTCTCTCATAAATTATAAACATCCGCAGTAGGCAATTACTTAAACTGATAAACTGATAATAAACTTAATGCTTTTATTAAACAACCATTCTTTCATTCTACTAACGTCCTGTTAAAACTTAAGTAAGCGCAACTCTGGCCCCCAAGATACAGGCGCTGCCTAGTTTGGGAACCGCCACACAATTTAAAACACTTTTTTAAATATAATTTGTTACATAACTAATAATAGCATACCATAATATTAATTAATTTTATGTTTATTCTGTGTTGTAACAATGGACCAATAAATTATTCTTATTCTTGACTTGGTCTTGGTACTTTAACCCACCTTTTTGATCAAAATGCCTCGGGATTTCCATGCTTTTCTTATAAATCGGTTTAACACCAAGGCAATCTACCACGGTAATCTCCCGGTAACAATTACATAACATTAGTAACATCTATTACCCCTATCTATTGAAAAACGAACGCATAATGCCATTTGTTATTCACGTGATACAATAAGATAAGCAAGGTCAGGAGATCGAATAGGATCGAAGCAGCTAAATTGCATAAACAGCATCATTTTATACCTACACGACCCTACATCTGAAGATATGTAGGTACAGTTATGTTAAGACGCGATAACCCGCTAACTGAATGGTGCCTGATAAAGTTTATTTTTATTTGCATTGACGTAATTGAAATGGTCTGTTATAGGTTCATTTAGATAATGAAGTTCAAAACATGTCTCATCAGGTACTAAGTATTTTTCACTCATTTAGTTATTTGAACTATATGCAAGGAAAAAGTACAAAGGCCTTAGGCAATGTCTACCACTCAACCAAATGTGGCGTAAAACCAGTATTTCCAATTTAAGATTTGATCATACATAATCGTAATGTCGTGTCGTTAATAAATATGTTTACTCCGTAGGTAAACTCGTGCTAGACCCTCTGTTTTGAACACCTGCCAATAATATCGGTACCCATATGCCCATAGTAACAACAAAGTAAACTATAAAAATACATACCTACAGAAGCATGAACGAGTGTTCTTACATTATGATATAGCCCTTTATTGGTACAAATTGTTCTAATAAAGAGTAGTTACTTCGCCCCATGCTCTATTGAAACAATTATTGGCAAACTCTTAATAAACTATTAAACCCAATCTATACATAGGTTGGTAAGTACAGTAATTTACTTCCTTCACCATCGTATCATTGACAACAATTTTCTCGTAATGGATACTAAATTGAAGTCACGCCTACGCTACGTAGAGAATTTTGTATTGAATATCTGCCGGGTATGCAATAGGTACCTATGCTATGGCAATATATGGTTCAAAGACTGCACTGACTATTTACAATTAAATGTACCGTCTGATTGTCTGCCACTCAATAATATTTAAAAGTTTGGTACTTACCGGTTGGCATCCATCACGACACGTACGTACTGTTGCCTCGAACACTAAGAAGTTCGACTCCGGTATTTTGAACGCGTTGAATCGAGCCTCCAGAGAATCTCCGTTACGACCTTTGTCTAATTCAGGGAACACATCGGGATCGACGGGGCATCTGGAGAACACATACAGGGTAATTAGGATACTCCCAACGGCCACCACTAAAACCGACACCAGCACATTGGTCGGCTAAATCTATGAGTGAAAGAGAAACGTCTCTTTCACAGTATCTCAACAGCAACAGGTAAGGTGTTAAGCAACCAAGATATAGGCGACGATATTGTTGCAAATAAAATTGTAGGTACATTTACACTTTTCTATAAACCTGTGGACTAAGAAGATTCGTTTCTTTTGGTAATGTAAACCCTCGAAATCGATAGTAATAAAAAAGAAGAGATTATAATTACTATAGATGCACTTACCCAACTCGATCAATCAACTGCACCGAACGTCCAGAATAAGGATCTCTAGCGATCACATTTGTAGCAAATATGTCCGTTGCATAATTGTATCCATCTTGAGCTTCCAATCTAAATGTAAGAGGATCTCCAACAGCTATGGTAGTGGTCGGTCTGCCTTGGTACAGAATCATCAGACGTACTTTTGAGTTCAACGAACTCTCTTCAGGCAGATATTCAATGGGTATGGGACTTCCAGACCTGTCGACCAAATCATACCCAAGACTACGGTTAGATTCGAAGATACACTTTCTAGGTTGTTGTTACTGACTTTGAATGAATTTATCTTTAAAGATTAGGTATCTTGTTGATAAACGTAAGGTTGAAAATAGACAGATTCATTCAAAGTCGGCCGTTAGTAGCTGTTAGTGATAACAGCACTCAAAACCAACATTCAGCTAACTAAATAAACCATAATGTTAATGTCTACATTCCAGTAATTCCAGTAACTGCAACATATAAAAGGAAATCTGGCAAAAACAAAAACACATCGCTTCGGAAAACCCAAAACTAATTATGATTCTACAACTCTCCCAAAATACACCACCATAAAACAAAATGTTTCAGCGAAATATAGATAAAATATGTTTACGAAACACCCTGGAATAAACAATCTTGTAATGCAAATATATGTAAAGGAAAATTCCAGAAGCGAACTCATGAAAACACTCAAAATCTGTTATAATGTTAATTTTACAGACTTGTGTCTATCTGATAAAGATATTTTCCAAAAATAACGTGGACACGTCAGTTAAACGCTCTAATGATGCTAATCAAAAAATATTTTATGATTTTTTTCCGTAGAAGTCAAAAAACAATATCCTCTATTATCAAATAGACACAAATTGGCTATCGATAACACAATTCTCACCCGGCACCGATGTAATTGGATGTAACTACAGCCTCTGCCGGGCCCCTGAACAAACAGGTTAGGTTGAACCGTTTGTCGCGCGAAGTTTGCACGTTGTCACTAAACTGGACCACTACGATGTTCGTCATCGTGTCTCCGTACTGAAAAAATGATATGACTTTATTTACATTTCTGTAGTACCAATAGAAAATCGTAATCTTTAAATCTTAGCATATAAAGCTGTCCCAAATTAATTTCTCAAACAATAAAATCAAGAATTTTGAGTGGATGTATCTCCAAAATCTTTTCCTAAATAGAAAGATGTTTGCTACCAACCCGCTGTGTCCCACATTCAGGATATCCGTGCGCTCCAGTGATACGCAGTGCATTGACTACTCCACCATTTCCGCGGAAGAAGCACCGATCATAGAAACCGTAAGTATACATCCGACCGTAAAATCCTTCAGGGAGTCGGAGAGTGAACTCCATACCGTCTTCGTTACATACTTGGGATACTGCAAAATTACATGTTTATGGTTAAGTACCAAAAGCCCTATTATATGATCCATTTTTTATACCAGCCTTTTACTAATTGTTCTTCTTACCATCCAAACAATCATCAGCCATCCTTCCAAGGGCTCGTTCATAGAAATCATATTCGTTGGCCGTATTATCAAAATGCGCTGGATTGGCAGCATCTAGCTCCCGAGTGTCTCGATCGCTCAGTTCACAATTGTCGCGAGGTTCCCCTGCGTATGCGCCGTCCCCGCCCCTGTCAACGAAATGCGGGTCAGTAACACAGTCGTTATAACTAGTATGGTTACATCATGTGAAGTTGAGTTAGTTACCGATAGTTGAACGACCGGCAGATGAAGTCTCTAGCCTCTATGCACTCGCGTTGGCAATGTGCCAACGATTGAGCAGTAGTGAATCGACGAACGTATCGCCTTTGCATACGTTGTCTGCCAACTTGTCTGAAGCTGTCCTCTTCACATCGCGATCCTTGCCACGGTCTTTGCCCTACTGGAGGCCCGCCAAGAGGCCCGCCTATTCCGTTCCCGGCAATAGGACCCCCGATTGGTCCACCAATCGGTCCACCAACAGGACCATTTATAGGTCTGCCGAGACCGTTAATTGGGGGTCCAACTGGTCCTATAGGACCATCAGGTTCATAAACAGGTCCACCGCCATATGAAGGTCCTCCGCCACCATATATAGGTCCACCTAACCAGAACACAGAATTAAGTAGAATTCATGCATATACATAGAAAAGAAGCCCTTATACAAATGAGCAATAACAAATTAGCCATTATATTCTTAAAGAATTTCATACCTATTGGTCGTTCTACAGGTCCAGGTGGAGGATATGTTCCTCGGTAACCATTAGGCCTCTCAATAGGTCTTCTTATGCCAAAACTTGGTCTAGGTTCTACCGGATATCTGCGTGAATGACAAAACAAATTGAATTCTTTGTTTTTCTGAGTGGTAGTTATACCTACACCCTATTTTTTTTTTTAGTTACCTGTCAGTACCAGGTCGAACTCCCCTGTCTGGGAAGCGCTCCGGTCCTGGTCCATAATAGCCTCCGCGTCCGTAGCCTGCTGTAAAAAATCTCTTTCATGTTATCACGGTCGATAATTAATTATTTATATACTAACTACACACATATTTAAAATGGTCTTGTGCTCACCAGGATATGATGATCCGGTCGGCGGATATTTGTTATACATATCCGGGTACCGGTCCCCGCCCAGCGGTACCGGGTCTCGGTTCACCCCAACCGGGTACCTACTGAACGGGTACCGTCCCCAATCGTTAGTTCCTGGGTATCGGTCCTGATCGAATCTTTCAGGATAGCGGCTAGGGATCCACCCCGGTCTGGACGGGTTTCGCCCACTGTCTCGAACTGGGAATCTTTCTGGATATCTATCTTGTGGGAACCTTTCTGGGTAAACGTCGATGGGATATCGGCTAATAGGGTATCGGTCAACTGGATATCTTCCGATGTCGTTAGTGGTAGGATAGTCATAGAGTGGGTATCGTCCGCTGTCAACTGGGTAGCGATCACCACTGGGAAGGGGATACCTTCCACTGCCTGCAGGGTATCTGTCAACTGTAGGACCAACCCCAGGTGGGTACCGGTCGACTGGTTGAGGGTATCGATCGACTGGTTGCGGGTATCGATCGACTCCGGCTGGATATCGGTCTGCGCCAGCCGGATACCGGTCTACGCCAACGGGGTATCGGTCGGGGCCAGCTGGATATCGGTCAGGACCAGATGGGTACCGATCAATACCGGGTGGATACCGATCGATACCGGGTGGATACCTATCCGCGGGGTATCGGTCTGCAACGCCCGGAGGATATCTGTCAGACGGGTAGCGGTCTGATCCGACGCCGGATGGGTATCGGTCGTCGGGGTAGCGGTCGTCGGGGCCGGCCGGGTATCGGTCATCGGGGTACCGGTCCGGGCGACGGTCACTGTACCGGTCATCGTCTGGGTACCGGTCGTCATCCGGGTAGCGGTCTACGCCTGGCGGGTATCGATCCCGGTCGCCTCCGTTACTACCACCTTGAAATTAAAAGCTGAGATTAGAAGTTTTTCCAAATAAAAGATGGATACAGCATGCGAACAAACATCTACACTACGTCTAACTACTAGTTAACTAAAGTCTATAAATATCTAACTACAATTATCTTACAAGTTTATCATGCTGATAATAAATTAATCCTAGAAATAACAAAACAACATCTAGTTCACCTACTTACATAATTTATTTATAGGTAATATCTACTCTACTACAAGACTACAACGACCTTTAATACTCACCTTGTACAATTAACAACAAAATATCTAAAAACTACAAACAAAGAAAATCTACATCATATAACTACGCTCCCAAGAAACAATACTCCCGAACCAGATCCTATTTCGACTACAATAACACATCGTCTAGTAATTGTTGAATGTTTTGCAGATTTTGGTAGATTGGTTTGCATTGGATTCTGTGACTCAAAGCAAACAAGGAATCTCATACTTACGTGGCTAACCTTAAAGTACAGTAGAACCTTGATTATCCGAACCCCTTAATTATCCGAACCCCTTAATTATCCGAACCCCTTAATTATCCGAACCTTCAATTATCCGAAAGCTCAATTATCCGAACCTTGGCGCGAACTTTGTTACTCGATCCTTCTCAAACGGCTGCGTGACTTACTTTTTTAACCCCCGACGCAAAAAGAGGGGTGTTATAAGTTTCACGTGTCTGTCTGTCTGTCTGTCTGTCTGTCTGTCTGTCTGTCTGTCTGTCTGTCTGTCTGTCTGTCTGTCTGTCTGTCTGTGGCATCATAGCTCCCGAACGGATGAAGCGATTTCAATTTAGTTTTTTTTGTACGAAAGGTGACTTACGTACGAGTGTTCTTAGACATGTTTGATGAAAATCGGTTGAGCCGTTTAAAAGTTATGGGTGTGAAAGTGGGGAAGAAAATATAAAAAATGTTTGTCATGTGGGTTATTAAATTATTAGGAACCTATGTACTTACAGCTTAACAAAATCGACATTATAATAAGTATGTACCTATAAAAAGTATAAAATAAAAATTAAATTAAAAATTTAAAAAACCCCCGACACAAAATCCTAAGTTCCCTTTAAAAAGTAAAAAAATAAAATACGTCGCGTTGGGGGACCGCTTGAGACGGTCGTACCCTAAATGCAACATCGGTCCCCCAACGCGACGTATTTTATTTTTTTACTTTTTAAAGGGAACTTAGGATTTTGTGTCGGGGGTTTTTTAAATTTTTAATTTTTTAGGTGTATAAAACACCTAGAAAAAGTAAGTCCGCAGCCGTTTGAGATGGCCGTATGTCCCCGGGGCTGCGGGGTGTTCGAAAGAGATACCGCGCCCTCGGAACGCAAAGGGCATAAGAAGGAACATAGATGGGTTTTAGTCAGTAACAGTCTGTCACTCCCTCCCGCCCCGCTCAAGGCGGGGGAAGTCATTTGATGATTTCCCATCGGTAAAAAATATGTATGTCAAATTTTAATAGACTGTACTGTTTTTAAGTGAAAATATGTGTTTTTGTTTGATCTTATCCTAAAAAACAACACATTTTGATTATCCGAACTAGTCTCGGTTCCAATAAGTTCGGATAATTGAGGTTCTACTGTGTCTTATTTGCAACCTTCATCAATTACTAGCGAAACAAATCCCGGTCCTGTCTATCATGCATCGAACCTGTGGAAGTGGTGGGGCGTGCCCCCCAATTGCCCTGTGAACCAGTTCCAGGAGTTCCAGCTTCGGCCTCACCCGCAACTAGCTGATCTGAATGCCCAAACCATACTTGTCATCATTTGTTTCTCCAAAGATTGTGAAAACCAAATTGAAAGAAAAGAGTGCGGAATTTTTTGCTCGTTCTTCTCCACAGAGACCTACGTTTTGGAACGAGCAACTAGGTAGCTGCAACTTTAAACTGTAACTTCTTGACAATTCAAAAGTGTCTGTAAATGGTCTACCTAATTATAATAAATGCTTTGACTTTGATTGGGTGCAGTAAAAATATTTTTGTGGGACAATAATTTTTTGAAAATAATGTTTTTATTTTCATACTAGCTTTTGCCTGCGACTTCGTTTGCGTGAAAGTCAACGCCAAATCCAAATCCTTAGCTTACGTTTTCTACCTATCATAACCATCTACCTACTATCAGCTTTATATGTCAAGTAGTTTCTGAGATTTTGTGATTGATCAGTGAGTGGTATTTCGCTTATATATTTTAATAAATAGATAGATTATCAAGTCAGTCAAATGTATCAGTTAACTAAATTAATGTCAGTATTAAGCACTTGCAGTATCTGGCAATATAAATAAGTTGTCTCCTTTAAGTGAAGGAGTACACCAACAACGTAATACCTTTTGTTGGATATAGTTTGTATGTCTTTTGCGCATCATATCTTTTTTTGGTGATCCTAAATAAATATTATTTATTTCTTGCTGTTTTTATAATGCCTCAGAATACTGCGACGTTGAATAGTAGCAATAGCCTTACTCATTTTAATCATTTGAAGTGTTTACTTATGGAAAAAGAAAAACACCAAACAAACCACAGGATTGAGTCAGAAACTTATTTACAGAAATCTATATACTTATCTACCTTGAAACCTGTACTAAAAAGGTAGATAAAGAAAATCTATTTATAGATATGGGAGGGTCAATGTCGGGTGATTCTAAACTGCGTTGTTGAGCCAATTGACGGCTATTAAAGGCTGTGTTATTATTATCTTTATAAAGCTATTGAGTAAAAAAAAGGCACTTTGTGACAAAGAAAGGATTTGTACAATAAACAATTTGATTTAAGCACCTATCCAATTTGAGTTCATACTTTATATCGCAAACAAAACACAAAATAGCAACCTCTGGCAAAGTGTTTAATAATTCAGGAAGACATTATTCTAGTCTGACAATTAAACTACTAAATATTTTAGGAAAATTCAAAATATCATCTATTTGACTCATCAATTTGTCAAGTGACAACCCTAACAGCTCCTAATAATAAACCATACTACGCTGTTGTCAGTTTTATTAATCCCAATTTGTACTGATACGTTTATTGGTTTCTTCCTTCCACTCTTTCACAAATGCAATACGTCATGTGTCGTCTAAACATTCTCATGTGATGTGCAATTGTGCATGACCTAGATTGTCTAGGTTTACTATACGGATTACTGCTTGTTTAGAAGCACTTGTGTTAATTTGTTGCTGGTTTAGAATAGTATTATTTATACCGACATTGCGTATGCTTAGTAATGTTTTTCTAGCATTTTCATAAAAACGAAAATGTTGCCAAAATACGCTATAATTTTTTAAGCATCAATATAACCTAAAAAGATAGTTACTAACTTTACCGCTGCTTCCAAAATTCTTTCATTTAAATGTCCCCAAACAACCGCAATTCATTCTAAATCGATTTTTCGTAAACTCTAACGACTAACCATCAACAATGCGAACCCAACCGATACTCACGCATCAAATTTTCATAATAATCGAAATCGGGATCGTAAAGCAGTCGCATGCCATCCTTTTGATTGTATCTGCTCAGTCGGCATGTCCTGGCTCGGTCGCTGTACACCGCCGACCTGCGACAAACAACAATGCTCAATGTTGCTGAATGTTGTTGAATAGCCCACACGCACGCAATCGTACAACGAACTTGTCACACCTTATCTCAGCATGTACTTGTGACACATAAAGCTAAACAGATAAATACTGTTTTTCGTTTTCCGAAGCCCAAAAGATATGTCTTTGTTTTTATAGGTCAGATTTTGTTATGATTGGTTATCTTAGCTTTGTGGGTGTTTATTGACGATAAAGCTGCCGTTGTTGATGTTTTTAGAATAGATAATGAAGGCACAAGGACTCAAAAATAAAAGCTACTTATAATATTTATCTGTAAACTCAACATTTGGAATGTTAGGACAAAATCGGTTAGAGTTACAAAACGGCCTTTTACGGTTGAGAAGTTATGTAAATATGCGCGCGTCAATTGAAAAGAGATGACATGCGCATGTCGAAATTGTTGTCAAACGGCACAGTGACATGATTCGGTACATTACCTGCACTGGAAGCTGGTCTGCCTCAAACATTCGTCCAAACACTCGCTTAGCGAGCGGCCGGTAATCTCTGAGTGGAACTCTCCGGTGATCCGGCTGTTCCGGTATCTCTGGAAGGCCGTGTCAGGCCGGCGCCCGGGCGAAAATAAGTGTGACGTCACGCTGTTGTCTGGGTACTCCGTGCCGCGAGCTGTCACCCGATGAGAGACTGATCATAATCGTGAGAAAAACCTTAATGTGGTTTCATGCATCGTTAATTCAGGAATTTTAGAATGTTAATTGCTAAGCATTGTACGCTTGAAAAAATAAGCGTATATAAAGAGAAATACAAATACTACATAATATCTACAGCTGTTATCAAAGGCAAACAAACGATCACGATAATACTCACGATTGTCCAGGCAAACAAGGTCGTAGAAGTGATGAGTGGGAGAGGCGCTAACAGTCACGTCGTCTTTTTGCGAAACCGAGTCTTCTTCAGAGAGAACGCACTGGCGAGTCATAGCGTCATGCTCGATCGAGCGACAGAAATATCTAGAAAAAATGCCGTATGCAAGTGAGCTCATTCAACTTGCATCAAGAGAAAGTATAAATAAAATTGTCACTTACTTTTCTGCCCGAACACACATTGCCTGACATTCATCGAGAGTCATGTTTGAGAAAACATCGGCTTCGAACGGTCCACCGAGACGCTTGTTTTCTTCTTTGATGAAAACTGCTAACCCATCGCAGCGTCTCTCAGCTACAAGTATGTTACAGAATTGTTAGGGATAAACCTAATGGAGGATAAGAATTGAAACGCTCTTCTAAAATATTTACCATTCAGACACGTATTTTCTAAATAATCAGCATTATGGTCATCCTCCAATAGCTCTGGATGTGTCCTCCTTGTAAATCTACTCAGAGAACAAGTCCGCAAAGCAGAATCATAAGTAGCAGAACGGCATACAAAACTGAACTCTCCCAAACATTTATCTTCGCACTCCGTTCGGTTAGCAACCATCATTTCCTTGAGATCCGAAGGAGGAAGTTTGAGTCGTTTGCGAGCGTGGCGTTCGAAAACATACCGCCGGGATGGACACTCACGCTCCGGACGATTCGCTAAAACAATGACAATGACAATAACCATTGTGTCGCCCGCAACAAAATTATGATACCACGATATAATAATGTTGATAAACTGTTAATACTCACATGTAAGACAGATTTCATTGAAGTGAACGCTGTTAGGTACGATCATAAGAGTTCCGATGCCTTCGGGTGCGGCCTGTTCCCGCGTCAAATAGCAAGTAGACTCCTCGTATTCAGGTTCGGGGCTGAAGGCAGCGATCCGGGCTCCAGGTTGGAAGTCTATGGAGTTACAAGTCCTGACGAGGCTGTTTCCCGAGCGGTCGCGCAAGCATAGGTCCTGGCATTTCTCCAAGACACGGAAAGGTGGCGCCGTCTCGCGTACCTATGTTAATGAGTAATGAATAATGCAAACTTAATGATGTTAGAAGAGTCAATGATGTTTTTTAATTCGTGTCGCAAGATGTCGGTTTGTTTGTAAACATCAACTTGTTTCGTTGGTAAACAAAGTTTTCGTATTCAAATCTAATGATCTAATACGCAGATAATTTCGTAGCCTTGAGGAATTAAAAACTAATAAACAAATTCAAGGCATCTCTAACATAAATACTTCGCAGTTCTTTTGTTTTTACTTACGACGTCATCGTCGAATCCATGTAGCTGTTGGTTAGGTAATCGTTCGTACATGACTCGTCCCATTCCTTGGTTGCATGTCGTTTGAGCTGAGGACAATGTTGTTTATTTTTAGAGCTCGCTTCAATATCATGCTTCAGTTTGTAAACAAGAATTGTTAACACATGTTAGATCAATACTCGTCTTCAAATTAAGCTTGAGAATATCAATCTTGATTTACGTTGTGTTGTTAATATATGTACTTCTGTCTATTAAGACAATTTGGAGCTCTTATTACTGAACTTGGGACACTCGTGTTCTCAATTTTTCTACTACAGGGTCACTTCGTCATAATCTAAAAATAAGTTTCTTATCGTTCTGGAATTATTATGAAATCTACTTTTAACACTATCTACGGATTCGTCCTTGTTTATTATAATGTTGTTATTGATTTTCCAAGGGTTTGATAACGAATATTGTTTTACACGGAACAGGAAATCGGGCAGAAGTGGGTTGTGTGTTCTTGTATGTGTTTTTATTTGATAACTTAAACATGGTTTCGAAATGATCGTAGCGATATGACAACTCCATTTTTCTATTGTAAGTAGGTACCCACTTCAATAACTTATCAAATCAAAGCAAATTTATTCTGAGTCATTGAGGTAACGTCACCGTCAGGGTGATACTAGTAAGATGATCATTTAAACAAGATGCTGGATGCCTCTCAGGTTTAAAAATCTGCGGTGACAGGATTAGCCGCACATGGACCAGAAATCTGGAGAAGTTGTTGCGAAGAGTGTTTCTTCTAGTTAAGTTTCAAGAATTTATTTCTCTAACAGAATTTCAGAATATTTACTTACAAGACAAACAAAAAAAAACGTAATATTTAATAAAGATACAACATCAGAAAGAATGACTAATTGGTTATAAGCTTTAAAAAACTATTTGTGCTAATTTTTTTTTAGTTTAACTTTAAAGGCTTTAACAGTTTTGACATTTTAATTTAGCTCCCTCAAATCTAATATTATATTCGCCATAATTCGTTTATGGAATGGAGACCTCTAGATAGTTTAATTTACTATTTCTTGTGTTGTGTTTTACTAAATGATGTTTGAGTTGGTTCATCTTACCATTAGCCATGGTGAGCATAGTAAGCGCAGTGAAGGCGTGCATGACACTCGCCCCCCGGGGCTTCATCTTCTGTCACTGTGGTCCCACGGCGTCACCGACCACACATATGGTCACCTGTATCAATAACATTATGATTAGAGTTAGGTTAATTTGCCAGAATTGCCACTTTAGCCTAGTGGTCCTAAGTGCGACTGCTACGGTAGAGGTCGAGCAAAGTGTTACCTATTGGGTTTTTTTATGAAATTCTCAGTAGCTGTTCGAAGTAAGGATTTGTGGCTAATCAATGCAATGGCAATAGGCTCGCCCTCTATTACATGAGATCGAAACATAAGGGCGAACTGTGCGTGTACATTGGTACACCTCTGCCTAACCCTTTCGGGATTACAGGCGTGATGGAATGTTATGATAATTTGTTAAAATACACTCTATTTAAGGATCACCTATCTATGACCGATCAACGTAATGACTTATTGTGAAACATAAGTCACAAGGGCTACAGGCTGGCGATGTATATAGTCACCTGCAGGGCTATTCTTTATCGCTGAAGCTGAATCTATGTGAAATGAGCTTAAAGTGAGCTATCATATTATAGAACTGCTGTTGCTAGCATTAAAAAGGGGGTAATTTTAACTCTGCATACATAGTAATTATTGTAAGAACTAAATTTTAATACCTACGTGCATCAACATTTTCTGTTCATAAAGAAACTTTCCTTTAAAAAAAAAACGACGGGTTGCACTCCGGGAGTGCCGGCAGAAGTGAAAACTTGAATATTAACGTTATCCATTTTTGATATTTTGGAATGGTTAGGGACTAATTTTGCACGAATTGCTTTAATTATCAGTATAAAAGTACTATCATTTATGTGGTATAATACAATATTTATTTATTGCGCAATATTTATAAATTCGTAAGATTTTCGATCAGGTCACGTGTCCTGCCGCGAGTTTAAAATTTTTTACCCATTACAAAAAAAAGTGTACAACGCCGCTAAAGAAGTTTTCACTTCAAAAAATTTCTCTTTAAAGTTTGAATGAACAGGTTTCTCCTAAGTAAGCTCACTTTTTTACCTAAACTAGAGTCAACCGCAAACCCATCGCAAATAAAAAAAAAATCGTCTAAGATTTAATAAATGTTAGACGATTTTTTGCTGCCATACCGCTGCGTAAATTCTGATAAATGGTTTACCCAAAGACGTAGCTACTTCATAATAACAGTGACAAACAGCCTCATATACGAAACAAAACAATTCGCTCATACACTTCACATGTCCATTCGAAAAGCGATGATCGTTTCGCAAACCAATAATCGCTTGTCAAGAGACAATCGGGAGCAAGGTTGACTTGAACAAATGTAATGTCGATAGCATAGGTATAGCGTAGGTTCAACGTTTAGTATATAATTGCGGCCTTCGGATATGAAATTATGGTGGCCATCTATATGGGGCCGTGCGTATGATGATTGCAGTGTATATAGATCTAAATTATGATGTTTTTACACGTAAATACGGTCGATGTCGATTCTGTATTTTATTATACTAGGTTCTGCCGATGGCCGCTTCGTTTGCGTGGATTTTTTCACCCGCGTTAAGTTACGTTTTTGGTTACTGCTCTGCTAACGTGTGTCGTAGTGTGATGTTTTATAGCCTATGTTACTCAGGAATAATGTCTATCTATCTATTGATGAAAGGATGGTTTGGTCTAGCAGTTTCCGAGCCTATTCGGTACAAACAAACACAAAAAATCTCTTTAAAATATTAGTATAGACTAGCTTCTGCCGTTTCGTCCGAGTGGTATTTTATTTACCAACGTTATGTCTTTGGACTCTTTGGTTACTGCTCCGCTCCCGTGCATCACAGCGTGATATTATATAGCCTATACCTTCTACCTATTCCTCATTAATCTGGCTATCATATACAAAAGAGAACCATTTTTTTATTTTTTAAAGAAATAGCGGGTTTTAACAAAATCCTGTTCAGCTTTATTAAATTAGTATTTAAGTATAGCTTGTTCACAAGTGCAGACTTTTTTTTTTTTTTTTTATAGACGGGAAATCATCAAATAACTTCCCCCGCCATGGGCGGGGCGGGAGGGAGTGTCAGACTTTTACTGACTAAAACCCGTCTATGTTCCTTCATGTGCCCTTTGCATTCCGGGGGCGCGGTATCTCTTTCGAACAACCCGCAGCCCCGGCAGGCATCGGCCCTCAGTGGCCCCATCCAAGTTTGCTGACATCTCTTTGAGGCGCGCGTGGAACACGAACGCGCCGTCGACACGGTCTGTCGTTAGTGAACGTACGGACGGTGAGCTACCCATTGCTCACCGTCCACAGACACGCGTCTACGGTGGCCGGGAGTCGTCTCGCGGCTCCCGACGCCCGGAGCGTCTACCGCGGCGGCCGCTGGGACGGGGGATCCTCCTTTCCCTCTCCCGTCCCGCCGCCTCCTTCTCTAGCATTACAGCTTCGCAGAAGGAGGCGACTGCTTCCCATTCCCCCTCGCTCCGGACCATGGCCTGAACCAGTGCCGGACGCGAGAGGGCGCCGCCGCCGATGGCCGCCTCGAGGACTCGGCGGTGCTCAGCCCAAGCAGGGCACACCGCCAAAGTATGCTCCACCGTGTCCTCGGGGCGATCCTCACAATGGTGACACCCGGGCGTTTCCTCCCGCCCGATGAGGTGCAGGAACCTCCCGAAACATCCGTGTCCGGTGAGGACCTGCGTCAGGCGGTAGGTGAGGGCGCCGTGGCGCCGCTCTAGCCACTCCTCAAAGAGGGGACTTACCGCCTCAATCGAGGCGTGCCCTGCACGAGGCCGCGACAGTCGTTCTCTCCATGTCGCCATGAGATCGAGCCGGAGTTCCGTCCGCTGGGCGGCAATTTGCCGCGGCACAAGTGCAGACTGGCGCCCATTTTATTTGGCTGTTGATTAGAGTCAGAGTAATTAACGAGTCTGTGAAGCGTGTCTCTTGTTGCTGGGCGGTTTTTGCTAGAGTAATTACGGCTGATTTAGATGTCTGTGTGATTTTGCTATCTGAAATACCATCTCGTTAGTGGGTCACAAGTTTTTCAGCAATTATAGTAGAAGTTTCTAGACTTAGTCGTAGTTTTTCGTATTCTTTATTTTAACTATTTTTATTAATCCGTTCCCTGTCCCATGAGCCACATATGGGGCATAGTGATTGTTTAACTATTGTGTCTGCTCAGCGGACAGTTAACCTGTTAATATCTAACTTAAAAAAAATACAAATAATATTTACACACGTACCATCACGCCTGTATTCCCCTAAAGTTTAGGCAGAGGTGCACCAATGCACACCCACAGCAGTTCGCCGGTACGTTTTAGGTCCCATGTAATAGAGGGCCCAGCCTATTTCCATTAACCGGGCACAAATCCTGACTCCGAGCTGCTACTGAGCATTTTAAAGAAAAACCCAATAACACGTTTTGCTAGACCTGGGAGTCGAACCCAAGACCTTTAGCGTAGCAATCGCGCTTAGGACCACTAGGCTACCGAGGCAGTCACAAATAATATTTATTTTTTAAATATGTGTGTAGTTGTGTAGGTAATAATATTGTTCCACCTGCATCGTGGCGGTAAGACCCAAGCTAACGGTGGTTAGGGGCCCACAGTGAGGAAGCTCCTCACTGCGTGGCATGTCCAAGTCCACCGGCTTTTTCATCTGACTCTTAACCCAGCTTTGGACCGCAAAATTTTCTACGTTCTAAGTGTTAGTCGAAACTTTTCGCTATCAAATCGAATTGGTTTATTTGTGAAACATGGGTTACATACAGGTGTTCATTAAATAATTGTAATACTTAATAATGTCCATACCATTAGCAGCCTCTTGTGCATATTAATTATTTAATAATATCTTAATGAAAAAAAAAAGATTATAAACTTCTAATGATTGAAAATAAATTCTATTGAAGATTAAATAATTCTAAATTCAATTATTCAAATTCAAATAATTTATTTCAATTATGTACCATTTACAGGCACTTCTGAATTGTCAAGAAGTTACAGATGAAGTTGAAGCTAGTTGCTCGTTCCAAAACGTAGGTCTCTATGGAGAAGAACGAGCAAGAAACTCCATGGATGAACAATATTACTTTAGTAATGACAGA
Source organism: Caradrina clavipalpis (assembly GCA_932526535.1). Classification (NCBI taxonomy): domain Eukaryota; kingdom Metazoa; phylum Arthropoda; class Insecta; order Lepidoptera; family Noctuidae; genus Caradrina; species Caradrina clavipalpis. Next base: position 9,043,790 of record OW052103.1, read on the forward strand.
CGTAAGGCACTTGTTGTTATTTTTTACTATTCTTATCATTGTCACCTGTTACCGTACGTACGATCACCCCAAATGCTATTATTTTATATAGTAAACAAAGTAAGAACAATGAAAAAGTCTTGTAAAGACCTAGACAAATCTAAATGATGCTGTTTGTACAAACAAAGACAAAACATTTGCTCAATATCTTAACTTGACAAATAATGTTCAACACAACAACATGTTTTCAATTTACTTATTATCAAATCCGTTGTCATCTGTGATTCTAACCGCAATTTCTATGACCGCTTTTAGATGATGCTGCGTGCAACCATACTTATCACTTAATATTGATCTGACATGAAATACTAACGGAACTAGTACACAATAATGTATGCTAATAAGTTTTCGACTTTGGATTATTCAAAAGGGTGTCTTTTGGATCTAAAGATTAAATGGGTGTAAAATGACACATATATGACGCCAAACGTTGCATGTTCTTCCTAATATTGCGTATTTTTTTTCTTTGGCAGATATTTAAAGTCAAATTGCCGACTTTATTTTACGTTTTTTTTACGAAAACATGTTTGAAATATTCTAACAAAACTTTGAATATCTTTCACGTCCCCTTTACTATTGAAGCACCCGTAAACACAATGTTTTGTGAGCGTTAAATTGCGTGCTAAAATATCTAAACAGAAACGTCGTTTAACATAAAAGTCACTTCCCTTCCCAGCAATAAATTTTTGTTCAATATTGCTTTGTTTGATGGGCAGCATGCTTACCGTAAAATGGGGTTTATAGGGATCCAGGGATGAATCGAGATGAAACTATAAAAGGGATTTTATTGAATTAAAATAATTGGTTTCCAAAAAGGAGTCTAATGTATTTACTTAATCTTGTAATTTACTGTTGTTAACAAACTATGTTATTTCAACGATACAACCTCTTTTAAAGTTTCGTCCCGATTCAACCCTGCAACCCTATATCTATACTCTATTTTGCCGATATTTAACGTCTATGTACCTAATGTGTTTTTTTACATCCCTCTTAAGAGTCATAAGTGACCCGTAGAAGATGAAAACGAAATTTTGGGTTTTAATAAGTACAGTCGTTGAGAGACATTCATGACATGCTCGCATGGTAACACAAATCATCCCACAATCCAATATTTCGCCGCAAAATTTGCGATCAACGAAGGGCAATAAAGCCATAGTTTATAAATGACAAACACTGGTCAACTGCCCTAACTAGTATAACCGATGTACTTTTCTAACAATGCAGGCTTATTTATAACATTCGCAACTATCGGAGCACGAAGTGTTGGGTTATAACTAGTGATATACAAAACCCATGCATCACTACTCTCTGCTCTTTGTACTATAACAGTACTGCTCGCTTTATCGATGGCATCCATATTGAAATGGATACTGACATCGACACCGTTATTTTGCGCACACCCGTGAAATAGATGCAATTAATTGTATTCATGTAAAATGTTGCGAAATATTTCAATTGGACACGTTTTACTGGGAATTTTATGTTTGACCTGTTTTAGGTGATTGTTGTACTCTTGTTGGCATTGATATTCTCTTCTAATTTACTTCCCACATACTTAGAATGTCAGTATTTCATCCAATGGCATGTGTCGTGATGGCCCAGTGGTTAAGGCGTCCGCCTCCCATGCACGAGGTTGTGGGTTCGCAACCGGGCACGGGCAAGTACCAATGTGACTTTTCCTAATTCATATGTACTTTCTAAGTTTATCTTGGACATCACTGACATCAGTAACCATGTCAGAGGCCCTTGAGGCGGTTTAGAAACTCTGACACTAGGGTGTTTGGGGTCGTTAGACCTTACTGCCCACACGATAAGAAGAAGAAGATCCAATGGCATAAACTTTCTTTATAAGGGAACCTTACCAGTTCCTTCTTACTCATATTTTGGCCAATTAGTAATTCAACTTGAGGAAATTTTGTAGATAGGATGACAATCTAGGCTTTTGGTTAGTTAAAAAAGACTAGACAGGAATCCGGTCTATTTTAATTTAAATAAAAATTCTCTCTTTGACGGGAAACTGAAACACCGCAATCCAGTCTTTATCCTATCCTAAAACTTGCTTAATTACCTACTTATGAATCAAAATGAGAATAGACTACTTTTGTATGGAGCTATCTGTCTGTAATATCTTCTTATGTATTCTGAATCTTGCTTATGTATTTATTTATTGAGTGTATTACATGACTTCGAAAAGTGTAACCTCGAATAACACGTCCCCGTAAGTTTACTAATACGAAACACTTAACAACAAATGCACGCTACCACGAAAAACTTTACACCGTAGCCATGCGATCATTATTTATTAACAAAAGCTTTTTGTTCAAGATAGTACCAAAATACAATTCCCAGAAGACATTTTTGCTAATTATAATGCTTGACTAACTAGTGGCTTAATAACAAGAGTGCAAAAATTGGAAGCTGGTAAACTATAAGTACCTACCTAGACCTACATTATCTCGGAAGAGAAGTAATTAGTCTTATTATTACCCTTCACTTGTTGCAGTTATTATTAGAAAACATTACAACATAATTACACAAGGTATGTAAATAAATTAAGCACATAATTGTCTAGACGTTGAACACAAAACATTATTATCAATATCTACTATTGTTTTGCTTGCATTTAATTGGTGCGCGGCTATTACGTATATCAGTTTCTTACATATTTTCCTTCCTGTACCAGAGGTACTTAATTAATATTATTAGCTACTATTTTCATGCGGTATGAAAATGAAAACAATGTTAATAATATCACATACATTTGTTCGCAAAAACATGATAAGAACGGTGTCCTAACTGCGCAGTATCTAGTTAAAGCTTCAAATACAGTGAAGTAAGAAATAAGGGACTATGCTCCTTAATAAGTCTCTGTTAAGAACTTCTATAGTTTGTAAATCAAAGCAAAAAAAATGTGGAAGTGGATTCCTCTGAATACAGAGACGAAAATCGAGCTGTAAAGCGTTTACTGGTCACTCACGACTTCACGCTTTCTCTCGCACATCTGCGCAGTACAAGCACTCAGTACAAATTCGCAAGTATCAAAATTTAGGTAGTGCAAGTACCTGCTATCTGCCAGTTAGTACTAGCAACATAATGAACCTCGAATCTACATGACAATGCCAGGCTGAAGGTTTGGACTATGAAAATTTTGGTGTTTCCAAAAAATTGTGCCGATGGAAAGCGGATGCCGGCGTCCGGTTCTTTGTGTTCCGACCGATGTCCTCGCCGGGCCAATTGGCCAAATGACGTAGCATCCAAATTTTGATACAGTTATCTTTACCATGAAATCACTGTCTGGCTGTTTGCAGAATGGGATCGATGGATTTTGAATAGGTTTGGCCTTTTGTTCGTGCTATTAGGCGTAATTTTGTTCTTTTACCGATAGGTTCATGTATGTTTATGAATCACGCAAATTACTCTATTTTATAAGTTGAATCACTGTGGAGTCGGAAACAATTCTGGTTTCGCTAATTTCATTTTTGCGAACTGCAATGATTTAAAGCGGACAGGGCCTAAACATAAGCCTTGGGGTACTCCATAATAATATCTTTACTCCTGGCATACTAGAAATAGTGATTCTTATCATTTTTGCTAGTTTAAACATTAGAATGAAACAATGTTGTGGGTAGGTATTGTGAGGAATTCGAAAACATTATAGTATGGTGGGTTTGTTAATATAAGCGCCATGATTCACAGATTCGAATGCCGTTAAAAGGTCTAAAAGAAACGTTAACTAAATATACGCAGTAAGTATGTGTATTTTATAAGAGAATTTATGGATCCCATTATATTCTATGCGCCCTAAAAAATCAAAGTCCTTACCCAATAGTACATTATACCTACAAACATAAAAAACCAATTAACCTATTTTAGTGAAAGTCCGTTGTTCGTAAACGATTTCTCAAATTCAAAGCGTACAATGAGGGACGATCACTGATCAAATAGAACACTTTTCACGGAACCCAATCACGCGCAACGAAATGGTGTGAAAAATGTTCGAGGTTCCCATTGAAGGGCCTGGGATGGGCTAGGTTGGGCTAGGATGGGCTCGTGGGAAACTACAACGCAAGGGCTTGCAACATGGAGACAGTTTCCTGGTTTACAAATCCCACATTTGAAATAGGATAGTCGATATTTATCAAAACTAATAAAATGGTTAACACCTAGCCATAACCAGGTCTATTTGATGTTATTCGTGGGAAAAATTCCGTTCTTTGTTTGCCGTCAAGGCTGAAAAGAATGAATTAAAAACATTAAAACGTTTTTAACAAAAAAAAATAATGACTGCCGCATTCTGTGTAGGTACTACATGGGTAGGTACTTGTAATACATTTATATAAGTATGATTATTTTCAAGTATTTTGCTTAGTATTGTGCAATAATGTAACCTGAATTTTCACTCGAATTGTTGTTTCGGGTTTTCCCCTGAAGTTCTACTGTCACTTTGTTTGCTTGCTTTATTATTTTATAAACCACGTATAAGTATGAGACATAAGTTTGTCTCTCCAATTGCACGCCACTTAGCTTGATTCTCGGTAACCACCGCGATTAGCATATCTCTAAAAGTCAAAAATGGTCATGTGGTAGGACTCTGGATTCCACATCATCTTACTAATGTTATAAATGTGAAAGTTTGTATGATTAGTATTATTATGTTTGTAACTCAATCACGCTTACGGCTGAATAGAATTAGCTGAAATTTCGTACACGTCTTGATATTAATCTAGGTTTTTTTTTAAATTGTATCCCATTTCCGTCTCCACCTATTTTGTCTCATTCCTACAGATTTAAATTTTACCTCCATATTAAATTCGGATACGTTGAAAATAATAACCTAACCTACCTATCTAGAAATACTCAGGTAGGTACTGTAAATGTAGTACACCGCGACAGCCTGACTGAAATGGTTTTGTTCCAAACACTGAACCGAATTCCTTTTTGGAATTCAAATATAGAGAAAGGAACAATTTTTATATTTGGGAAACTTGTTTGGTCAGACTCCAATCAGATATATGTAATGTGAAGTGATAAAAAATTATTTAAAAGATACGTCTTCTTTTAATTTATATAATTCAAGCCATATAAATGTTAAATATAATCCGGTATCGTGATTACACCTAAAAGGTGACCACTGTACACTAGGTAGGTAGATAGTAATGTCAAAATGTGAAAGTAAACACGAATCATAATAAAAAAATTGTTGAATAGACAATGAAAAGGACATTAATAATCCCTAAATCCTAGTATAAAGCAAACGAGATATTTTGCGTAGTAACTACACAATTCATCGGTCTTAGCCAGTTGTCCTTGTACAGTTGTTGACCTGGCTAACAGTCTAGACTCTTGCCCACTATGGTTAGTCTCTATAATCTCTATGAGTATATACATTAGTCTCACGTGTCCCGCCACGCCTTGGCATTAAACGCTAAGCGATATATCTGCATACACATCTACTTAATGAGGGAAAAAAACTAAACGATGCTTTTAATTTTGAAAGTGTTTTTATATGGTGCTCGTACGCAAACGAAGTCATCGTTTGCGTGAATGTGGGTTTTAATATTTTTGCGTGGTCCTCTAGTTTTCATTTCCAGCTAAAGTCCCGTCAAAATCGGTCCAGCCGCTTTAGAGAATAGCCTGAATAAACAGACAGACAAAAAAAGTTTTTTTGGTATATGTTCCGAGTAAACATTCAAATGCATTAAGTAATAAACTCTCATTTTGACGTTATAAACAGACAGTTTAATTTTATCTAAAGCATAAATACTCAAGTCACTGACTAGTTTAGATGTTGCCAAAATGGCTGGAAACTTGCGTGCTGGTTATTTATAATTTGGAACCTGTATAGATAATATCGCATACAGAGCTAGACTAATCATAACAGTCTATATTTTTGTAAACTTTACAATTATTATGCCTTTTAATGATGCCGAGGTTAAGATATTATTTTTATTAAGATAAAAAATTATTATTTAGAAAAAGGCATTTTTCTGTAATAGTTTACTTGAGAGGAATAATAATTGTTAATCTAAATAAACTTTTTTATGTGCGTGAACGTTAAATAAAGCTTTCACAAATGCATGGAAAAAAATGGTCGTTTCACAAAGAAGACGAATGAGACGATTACTTTTTGCTGCTAGCAAAAAGAAGATAAATAAGCTAATAAGCAGCTACCTGCTGCTTTCTAAGCTCATTGATGAAACGCAACTACTGAATGTATGCCAAATGATCATGGATTTACCAAGTTAACGCGTATATCTTACTACTGTTTTAAATGCGAAAGTTTGGATGGGTGGATGGATGGATGGATGGATGGATGTTTGTTACTTTTCACATAGTTGTGGATGAAATTTGCCATAGATATAGAGTATAATCTGGCATACAACATAGACTTTTTCTCCCGGAAAAATATATGTAAATTTTGACTCCAGTAGATGGTAATACAACAATCTTGCTTATTCCCTCGATCAATATAAAGCTATGGGTCGAAAGACTTTTCCACCTCCGTGTCATAAATAAGGTGACCCACTTACAGTAACAGGATTACCCTAATCGGTTTAGTTGAGGGCGATCTGGTAGGGGTAAACAGAAATAATCAATTCACTGCATTGGAGTTTGAAAGGTTAAAAAACATTTTAGAATACCTTCATTTTCTTCATCTATAATAATTACTTTGTAGAAAATACATAGATCATGGTTTAACAGAAGTGCTGTTTCATGGAGTGATTACACTTTGTCCATATCCCTCCATAGTCTAATACTGGTTTACTAATTACTCAAACTGCGGACTTCTTACTACCCGTATTGACTATCAAAGATCTGAGTATGGCAGCGCCACGACCTGCATGCTTAAAATGCTTCAAGGAATGCTTCATGTTTGAAGAGATCTTATGTATGTATGAAATAGATGGTCACCTATTCATGGACCAACATTGTCAAACCTAGATCAAGCAACCTGTGCTACTTTTACATAGCCACGAGCACCCGTTGTTGGCTCCATAATGGCCCAGTAGTATAAGCGCCCGCCTCTCATACACTATGTTGTAGGTTCGCAACCCGGCACGGACAAATACTAATATGACATTGCTTTCTTTTTCGTATACAAGGTGCTTTCTAAGTTTATCTTGGACATTATACTAAAATACTTAGGTGAAGGAAAAATCGTGAGGACATCTGGACTTACAGACTAAAATCATCAATCCGCTTTGAGCAAGTGAGGTGATCAATGATCTAGTTCATGCCTATTCTGTGTAAGAAGAGCCCTTTGCCTTGCAGAGGGATAATAATAGGCTGATATTAATATATTTCTATTTTTAAAACCCACCGACAACCTTTACCCCTGACTTTATCTACCCACTTAAAGAAGCTAAGCCCACTTCATTTTTGATCACGCGTGTATCATTCACATCACGGACTGTTATCACCATAGTATCACACAAGTAAGTTTAACTATTTGTAGTACGTTTGTAGAGATAACGTCGAATATCCGATAATATTAACAACTAAAGATATCGTCAAGGGTACCTACTTTTCTTAGCACTCCACCGTGACGTGACGAACGCATGTTTTTTTTTTTTTAATTATCCCACGGTATTATTAGAACTGGATATAAAATCTCGTTCTATGTTTTAAGAAGAACAATATCTGTACATGTGTGCCAAATTTCAGCAAATTCCGTTCAGCCGCTCTAGCGTAAAAGCCTTACAAACATCGATCCATCCTCACAAACTTTCACGCATTTGCATGGCATTTAAATTAGTTAGCAAGTTGCTCCAACTTTCATAAAGTTGTCAGTCTGTCTGTACGGTCTATTTTAGCATGAACCATAGCAAATCTATACTAATACTGTAAAGGGGTAGCCAAAGTTTTATTTGTTTCTTTTTTGTTTGCGAAAGGTAATATCTGGAAGCATTGATTCAGTTTCAAAATTTCTTTCACTAAGGGAATACTGCGTTTTTGCAGAGTGTCATAGGATATATTTTACCGTACATTTGACTTTTATACCGACGAAATCGTAGGCAGAAGCTAGTTGATAATATATTTTTAATTAATTCACTTTCTGCTCTCAATGATAAAAAATATCAGAAGTGAAACACACGGCATAAAGTTTATTTTTAATAACAATTGTTTTATTTAATGCACGTGTATGGGGCACGCTCAGTGTTGCGTAATACGGTCACACTACGGTGCGCCGGCGCCGCCCTAACCGGCGGTGTTTTTGTTGTTATTCGTTATTTGAAAGTAAGGATTTGATTGAATTTTATTGAAATATTTCGTGAATGTTGAAAACGAAAGGCTTGTCTGATGAGGAGAAGAGGAGATTAGATCTAAAATCGAGGCGGGAAATTAGTGCAAGGAATGGCAACATTTTGGAGTCCATTTAGAAAGCACAATCTAAATTAAACAAGTTTTAACAAAACATAAACCCTTATTATCTGTATCTCCCATTGGTTTTCTTTCAAACATGGTTGTTTTTATCAACCATTTGAATCTAACTCAACTAAGTACTACATAGTTAATTTCGATAGAATTTAATTGAAAAAACGGATTGCAATATGTTATATTATAAGATACTATAAAAAAAATGTTTACAGAATCATGTCCAGGCTTTAAGTACGTTATTTAAGTTTGCCACATACGAGTATTCACTATTAAGCTCAAACAAAAAAAATATGCAACATGAAAAAGCGATACACAAAAAAACTGTCTACGAACTATGCGCTACGTCGAGGAGGCACACTTACTTGAGCTTTTCCGTCAAGGCGCCCTCTACGAGACGTAGCACCGCGTCGTAGCACTTCAGTCTTCACTCACAAAGTCCAAGCAATCACGCCACACACGGTAGCTAAGTGTCCCCAACACACCGGGATCACTGCACGGGCTAACCACTGGACAGCCAAAACCAAATTGTGGCCATTTCTACTTCATAATTCAGTTAAATCACATTAAGGGGGGGACGACAATAGGAGAGCATCGATGTGAGCGAATCACACCATCGCTACGCATCGCTAATTTTCCATAAAGATCCGTGTTTAGTAGTGTTGGTGGCCGAACAAAATATCATTATACTTTGTGCACATGCGTGGACCATTGTTACACTAACAAATTCAGTGCGAGCGACCTGTGTGGTCATTATAACTTTGCCAAAGCACGAAAGTGCACATATCTAGCTACAGACATAGCGTACCTCTTTCTTAACACAATAAAGCTGGACATCACAGAATGCGGATAAAAGAAACGTTTAAGCAAAAGCTTTCAAACCGACTCTGTCTTATTCTTCGTAGACGCGTAGACCTCGTAGACTTATCGTAGCATCTCGTAGCTCATCCAAAAAGCTAGTTTGAGTAATATGTATGATGAGTACGAGATCTCAATAAACTTTACAAGCATACATTCAGTGACCCCAAAGAGTGCGCTTTTCCGGAAGCCACGTACAATGGCATGAGTCGTCGGCGCGGGCGCACACAATCCAATATGGCGGCGACAGTTCGCGCCAACCGCCATTACGCATCAGCCATCGTGTACGCTGCATGTAGATTTTAATCTGTAACAATAAAATTAAAGAATGTCTGTCTGTGGTTACTCTAACGTATTTGTGTAAAGAAAGTACAGAGGCCAGCACATCAAGTTACCCCAATCTGTCAAATTACTTTGATAGATATTCAACTTCATGGCAAAAAGACAAGGTTCATATTTAATTGGGATAATTTGACAGTTTGGAATAGCTTAATCTGCTGGCGTCTGTACATCATTCTCATCAATAGTTATACTATATTCAACAAGGAACTATAGTAGATAACATTTTGTAGATAGGTTAAAGGCACTAATATAGCCAGACTCGTGGTTAGTATTTTTTTCTTCAAATTACTTTATTTTAACATGAGACACGGTAATTTAAAATGTTATTTACTATAATGGTTATATCTTCCTTTATCCTAACTACAAAATTTTACCGAGTATAATTCCTATTTGACTAAGATATACCAGGCTGTCCTACTTTATTAAGGAGCATGCTGTCGGCATAGTTCTTCTAACAAAATACTTTGTTCTATGTAGTTTTAACTTTTACTAACTAAAACCCTACAGGTCCTTCTGCTACCATGAATCAGAGGTCCGGTATTCGCCTGACCCATGTTCCGCGCTAAATTATTTAGTGTGGACATTCATTCAAATAAGCTGATAATCCACTTTGCCGCAGTGCTTTTTACAAGTTGCACTTTAGTTATACGTGATATGATATAAGAAGAGCATTGATTATCGTTGTATCTGATCTTATCTCAAGTGCATTTCTTTAAGAACGAACTATTCCGAAAGCTTAACGTGTTAGTTTATAACACGCGAGGATAAATTACAAATCCTTTCTATTTCCTACATTTTTATATTTCCTACTAATCCTACTAATATTATAAATGCAAAAGTTTGTGATAATGGGTGGATAAACGGCTAAACAGATTCACACGAAATTTGGCACTAAGATAGACTGTAGTGTGAAATAACACATACGTACTACGTAGGTTACTTTTATAACGGAAAAATGTACGGCTCCCGTGGAATAATATATCAACATTGAAGTCGCGGGCAAAAGCTAGTTATCCTACTACTATTATAAAGGCGAAAGTTTGTATGTATGGATGTATGGATGTATGGATGTATGGATGTTTGTTACTCTTTCACGCTTAAACGGCTGAATGGATCTGGATGAAATTTGGCACAAAGATAGATTATAGTCTGGAATAACACATAGGCTACTTTTTATCCCGGGAAAGTGTACGGTACCCGTAGGATAACACATCAACTGTGACGCGGACGAAATCGCGGGCAGAAGCTAGTATGGTATATATTTCGAAACCTTGTGTTAGCTAATTCTAAGTTATTGGCACAAGCGGTCCTAAAGTCTTTTATTGTAATACTGTTAAAGCGTCGAGTAACAGCAAGGGTGCCTACTTAGATTCGTTCGGGTCTTATAAGTCGAGTTTCATTCAAAACTTCAGGTGACTAAGTTGATGGACTCAATTCAAAGTTAGTCACTTTCATATCACCTATCATGATAATACCTATATTTGTACTGCGGGTTGTTCGAAAGAGATACCGCGCCCCCGGAACGCAAAGGGCACATGAAAGGAACATAGACGGGTTTTAGTCAGTAAAAGTCTGACACTCCCTCCCGCCCCGCCCAGGGCGGGGGAAGTTATTTAATGATTCCCCGTCTATTAAAAAAAAAATAACCTATATTTGTAGGTATATTTATTTTATTCCGGTTCTTCACAATGTCAATAACGGTATTTCAATTGCTCTTTCAGATCAATCTACCGATATCGGAATTTTATGGCTGATACCGTTAACACAGCTAAATAATACATATATTTTTTCTCGATTAAGTTCGGTTTAGTAAAATCAGCAAAAGCTTCTCCCCTATTTTGAGAAACATAACCCTTGAGTTATGTTTTTAATGTGATGTCTGTCAAGTGGTTAAGGCACCCGCTTCTTAGGCATGAGGTTGCGGTTCGATGCAGGGCAAGTAGCAATGTGATTTTTCCAATGCAAATGTACTTTCTAAGTTTATCTTGGACATCTCTGACATCGGAGAATAGAATCTTGAGGAAACTGGACTCATAATTATTACTAAAAGTCTGACTCTAACTCGTGCCTTCCCTGTATGAGAAGAGGCCTGTGCCCTGCAGTGGGACAATAATAGGCTGGAATTATTATTATTTACTAGGGACCTGCCCGCGACTTCGTCCGCGTGGCTTACCTCTTCTGCGTTTAGTTACGTCTTTGGCTACTGCACCGCTCCCGTGGGTCTTAGAACTCGTAGAGTTAATTATTAATAATTAATTAATATTAATATCTTTAATTAATTAATATCTTGGGACAACTCACACACGGCTATCTAATCCCAAGCTAAGCAGAGCTTGTGTTATGGTAACCAGACAACTGATATACTTACATACTTATATAATTTATAAATACATACATATTATAGATAAATCACACCCAGACACAGAACAAACAATCATGCTCATCACACAAAGTTTGTCCTGGGTGGGAATCGAACCCACGACCTCCGGCTTAGCAGTCAGGGCCGCTAACCACTAGACCAACAGGCCCGTCAGAGTGATGTTATATAGCTTATGTTGCTCAGAAATAATGTAGCTATCCATTGGTGAAAAAATTGTAAAACTCGGTCCAGTACTTTCGCAGCCTATTCGTTACAAACACACAAACAAAAGATATTTTCTTTTTATTTTGGTATAGATTAGTATATAGATTTATAACACAAGTAAAACCACAGTCGTTTAGTAGTCAAAGCAAATTAATTACTAACCATATTGTTTTACACTTTGACCTTGAATGCGGACGCACGGTCATCAGTAGTCATCACTCATCATAGCTGATTCAAAATGGTGATTACCGGTCGCCACGACGGTTCACAGGATTTGCAAAATGGCTGCGATAATGGTGGGCGGATTCACCACCGTGTTATAATATTATCAACAATGTCAATCCTGGGAATACGCTATCTTCGTTAATCTGTACAAGAACTCGTTGTAATATTTGTTTTTGTAAAAACGACTGGATGACGCAAGCAAATCACATTTCCTAATTTTCTTCGGCAAATAAAATAGTTCGATGCTGTTGCTACGCTTACACACACCATCCATAAGCCTGCGAAGGGTTACGCAGAAATTTACCAATGTACACCCACATTTCGCCGGTGTGTTTAAGGTCCCGTGTAATACCCAATCTATTGTCATTAACCGGGCACAAATCCTAATTCCAAGCTGCTATTGAATATTTCGTAGAAAAACCCAATGACACTTTGCTCGATCTGGGTATCGAACCCAAGGCCTCCAGCGTAGCAGCCACGCTTAGGACCACAAGGCTAACGAGGCCGTTCATATAATTTCGTAACTAATAGCACAAACCTACTAAGTATACCTACCATAGGTACGTAAAGAATTTTTCCACTCGAGCTACGCCTATACAATAATTGGGCAGTAGACATCTTTAACAAATAATTATAACACACAACTTCTAAAAAAAACCATGAAATCTCGAGTCTGTATAATTAGATTTTTAGTTGCTTTGATATCATAATAGTCACTTGAGTTGACAAATAAGTGACAGCACAGTTTACTATGGCTAGATAAAATCTGTAGGAGAATCACGTTTTGACAGCTCATAAAGTCAATTGATAATGTCCTTTCTGTACATAAACTTAAAGGACATTTTCAAGTTGGACACAAAAGCTGTCAAATCAGTCTCTGAGATTATTTAGCCACATGTAATCACTAAAGAATGTTAACTTTTTTGTGATACCGGGAAACTATTATACTTATAGATAAGTACGTTAAAAATAACGTTGCTTTGTATGGAGACAAATTAGATATGCACCAATAAACACAATACCTACGTGTAAATGTAGGCATAGAAGTGATGGAAGTTAAAAATGGGTTTATTGGGTTTACATCTATACAAAAAAAATTGAAGTGTCTGTTTGTTATGTCAAAATTACAGCTTTTTACTAAATGCATAAAACCTAGTATGAATGTTTACACGGTACTTATTATATACCAAAAAATATTTTTTTGTACAGTTTTATCCGTCTGTTTTTTCAGCCAGTCTCCTGAACGGCCCGACAGATTTCGACGAGACTTTCCCTGATAGCTACCTAGTACACGGTATATGGATTAATTTTGGCCATTTTTATTTTAGAAAAATAATAAGGTTTAATAATAAGGTTCTTTAGAAAGGTCAGGTGCGCAGTACTCGTAACCGGCGTGCTTGTATAGTCATTCAAGCCTAGGTAGTAGTACAAGTCTAGATAGTCACCTAGATGTTAAATGTGAACGAGGCGAAAGGAGTATGTAAGGATCGTAGCAGGTGGCGTTCCGTGGTTTCTGCCTACCCCCATTGAAAAAAGGCGTGAGTTTATGTATGTATGTAAAAATAATACGGGTCGCGGAAAAATTTAAACATCGCAATAAACCGACATTAACGCGGAGGAAGTTGCAGGTAGGTACATATAAGCTAGTAGGTACGTAATAAAATAATGTAGGCACAACTTAATTTGTGTTAATTAAGTTACGTAAATGATAAAGAAGTTAAACAATGGCGAGTTTTATTTAAATAACGTGAAATAGTAAAGAAGAAAGAGTTATAAATAACATGATACTATAAGTCAGTTATGTTGTCAGGTATATAAATAATTATGTATATTGTGCTATCTAGGTACAAATATTATGACTACAGCCGCTATTGTTTAACATAATAAGTTTATTATAGTTTTCTTTGATAATTTTACTTTCACATTTTGAGATAAAATATTTTGTTTCCAAAATTTTCTGAGAGTAATTTTTTTTAAGGGATTTTAAGTAATTGGTTGCGTTGCCCCACACTAGGATTTTTTCCTGTATCGTGGATATGTTTACAGACATATGAAGTCTACAGAAATAGCCAGGCTCGAGAGATTTAACCGATCAACACATTTTGAGGTTTATTTGAGAGATACCTACCTAGCCGATTGTACAAAAAATAATTAAAGATATTTTATATAAATATACCACCACGCCTGTATTCCCGAAGGATTAGGCAGAGGTGTACCAATGTACACCCACAGTTCCCTAGTATATTTAGGTCCCATGTAATAGGGGGCGAGCCTATTGCCATTCACCGGGCACAAATCTAAACTCCAAGCTGCTACTGAGAATTTCATAGAAAAACCCAATACCACTTTTTGCTCGATCTGGCAATCGAACCCAGGACCTTTAGCGTGGCAGTCGCGCTTAGGACCACTAGGCTAACGAGACAATTAAAGATGTCAATCCAAAATAAATATGCAATGCTTTTTTAAACATTGTACTTCCACATATTACAATAATTATCTATCGCTGTCATAGAGCATGTACAGTAAGCGCTCAGAAATCCATACCCACGCTAAGGTTCACTTTCCTATGAACACGGGCGCGATCCAGTCAGCGCGTGCGCATGTGTGTTTACGAGTGATGTCTCAACATTCCACAGATAACACACACTAATGAACCATCGTCGCACTACGCGAAATGGCATTATATTTCTGTTTACCGTACGAGTTCTACCCGACGCGCGACGTATTCTTACCATTGCATTGCTAAATTTCGCATAATTATAACATGGCCTGGCAGCTGGTTTGGATAAGAAAGGGTTTACGATCATTGAATTCCGAGTTCAAATCTTATACTATGTGTGGCTGTTTTTTGTTTCTTGAAACCATAATAATGTTAGGCAAAATCTTTTTAGGTTTATGTTGAATTATTACGTATTCATGCTTGTTATTTATTTTTTATAAGAAGCAAATATTAGTTATTGTATTATTTATTTAACTTTTTATGTGATTTTATTTTAACTTTTTGTAATTGGAAGTAGGAAAAAAAGGCGTGCTGTGTGATAACAAAAATTTATTTTTAAAATTAACAAACTTATGAGAATTGTAACGTCACATTCCTACCGAAATAAAAGAAGTTCTCTTGTAACTGTTCATAAGATTTTTTGTTGAATACCCGCTTAGTCAATAAAATTCATAATAACATAATAAGAGAAGGATATTTTAATAACACAAATAAATTTGGTGATGCTCACGTATTAAGTTTCTGAATTGGTATTCAGCAGAGTTAATTGAAAACTAAACTATAATTCAGACTTTATGAACAGGTTTTTTTTATGTAACGTCACAATAAACTTAGTGAGGTAATAGTTTAATAATTCGTTTTCTTGATGAAAAGAAGATTGAAACTAAACCTCAATTTAAGATCATTAAATAACTATCTACGAATATATAATATAATTATGACTAAATATTTAGTTACACCGTCTAATTATTAAAACTAAAACATCCAGGTTATTAAATGTTGCATAACACCGTCTAATACTTCTTCATAAGTAGCACTGTTGCACCTAATTATTAAAACTAAAACATCCAGGTTATTAAATGTTGCATAACACCGTCTAATACTTCTTCATAAGTAGCACTGTTGCACGTCATCCCCACATATTAAAAACGAAACGTATTTTTTCTGGTTTATGATGCATGCAGTATGTTATCCAGTGCGAAACCACCAAACTTAATCCACTTCGCTGTTGAGTAGGTAGGATAGGCTATCTATCCTCTTCCTCGTATTTCTTGCTCCGGAGACTAATAATAGTATTCCTCTAAAACAACAAAAAAAGTAATATTAGGCATTTATAACAAAATACTAAAGTGACTTAATTTTTTATATAATTTAATAATATTTGTTTAATATAACAAATTTTAATATATTAAAACTATTTATTTATAAATTCCATAATAAACACATTTTTTTTGGCGTCATTATATATTTAAAAATCAATAATAAGTATTAATCGAAATGCCACCAAATAATTTTAGGTATCTTAGGTATAAATTTCAAATAAAAGTTTAATTTACAATTCGTTAATATAATACTCACATTCAGTCAGGTTTCATAAGATATTAATTGGGACCACTTTTATGCAGCCCAATAATAGTCGCCCTCGCCTCAGTAATATTATTTGCCTGCGTTTCGAGAATAATTACAATACCACTACGAGTATCTATTAAATCACTCGTTACTAACCAACAACCACAACCAAACGACAACGCTCATTCCAATCAAGTTAAATATGCACAAAACTCATGTCTACCTCACAGAAATCTAAATTCTTTATTAGTTTTCTATGACTACCCTTTTAAATTTACGAAATGTGTGAACAAAGCGAACAAGCTAAAGAATATTATATTTCTGTTCATTTCTTCAAATTGAGTAAAAACAAAAAGACAAAAATAATGTGAGATTCGAACTCGCGGCTCATTGATTAACGCCGTCAACTGGGCGCGCTTAACCACTAGACCATCTTGTCTCATTTAGAAATGTTGAAATTATGAACTACATTCACAACGATGATACATGTGTCTATTCTTGAAAGTAAAAGGTCGTAAGTCAAACTAAACGTCAACCTAATACGTTTTGAGATTGGGTATGGACTTTTGGTCGCCACTGTACATATATACAGGAAATTTTTTTAACCAGTGCGTAAATTTTGCCATAATAAACTTCAACACGTTTTATTAAACACGTATATTTTATTTTGATATGTCTTAGTACTAAAAAAAAAAGTTATCGCTTACGAAACATGTTTACTTAAAAACCATATTTCATTGTCACTCGGCGCTAGCGCATTCCCCACCCCCTCACCCCAGCCATGCGCCCGGGCGGCGGCGGCGGCCGCGAGTTTTCATTGATAGTATGGCGAATAGATTATGTCCTGGATGTTTTGCTTATTTCAAACTCGGATAAGGATGACATTTTTTTTTTTTTTTTTTTAACTAAACACGGAAATGTGTTCTATTACTGACACTGAACTACCAAAAAAAATTTACGCACTGGTTAAAAACTTATCCTGTATATTTTTTTTAATTTACAAACCTATTGTAGGAAATGAGGTTCCGACTCGACGCCGACGTTACTGCCGATTTGCAGCGTGCAGGTCAACCTTGAAAAGAATGTCAACATTTTTATCATCATTTTTAGTTACTCACCCTTCCTTGTTGCATGATGTCATAAATCAAACATTGTCATACAAAGCCTTTTGAAATAAAAAGAGGAAGTAGGTACACAATGCTATCGTGAATTTCTGATTTTTCACGCGTACTTACAGTTCAATTAATTGAAAATTCCTCTAGAGTGTAGAGGAACTTGTTTTGATTTTGCGTAAAAATCAAACGTACATGTTTCTTGCTATCTTTAATTTATCTCATTATCGTTATCATCATTTCAGCCGAACGACGTCTACTGCTGGACATAGGCCTTCCCTAAAGACCACCAAAATGACCGGTTCTGCGTAGCCCGCATCCATCATCATCCGCATCATGCTATATACAAGCTTATTTTGTTGTTGATACAAGAAACCTTAGAGGTCATTGTACTCATAAGTATCAACAACTTTTGCGATGCACCCAACCCTGAAATAGCAAAAAACGTTTATAGATCCATACAATAACCAAAATCCAGATAAAATGTATGGAACATTTAGTTGAGTAATGCAAAACCTGAAAAGGATGAGTGAACAAAAAATAATGTTGTATAGTGTCAGCCTGTTTGTCACAAAATTGATTTAAATTGTCAACTAGCTTCAACTTTAAACTGTAACTTCTTGACAATTCAAAAGTGCCTGTAAATGGTGTAATTTAAATAATTATTTTGACTTTATAAATACATACATAGGTACTTTGTAATTTTATTATTATTTCTTATAAGTTTTTATGGTAGGAAGGTACACAATACATGTAGAAAGTTTTCAAATCAAATTAAATTAAGAACATCAATGTAGAGAAGAGAGTGGTATTTTTGACCTATGTATATGTTGCAGTCAAAACTCTTAACCAGTCAAAAGTACTATTGACTAGCAAAATCAGTCAAAACTACTTTTGACTGAACAGGTTGGTCAAAAGTGGTTTTGACTGAAAAATATTGGTTATTAGTACTTTTGACTGCATATTTGCGGTTAAAAGTACTTTTGACTAACGCTCTTCGTCAAAAGTAGTTTTAACTGCAATAAAGCATCAGTCAAAAGCACTATTAACTTGTCAGATGTGAATAATGTTTAAAAAGCATAGTCGAGGAGCCCCGCTTCGCGGGGCTCAAGGGTTTACAAAAAAAAGTGTCGGGGTGCCCCAAGTCCCGAGCTCGCTTCGCTCGCTCTTTCATCCTATAATTTACTTTTACTTTTATTTATTTTTTTATAAAGAATAGATATTATTAATTATTATTGCAGATTAGTGACTGATTTTTAAGAGTTTTGACTGATTCGGGCAGTCAAAACCACTTTTGACGGAATCACTTAGTCAAAACTACTTTTAACCAGCTCCATTGGGCAAAAGTACTTTTAACTGTTATTTTAGTCAAAAGTATTATTGACCAAAGCATACGGTCAAAAGTACTTTTGACTGATTTTGCTAGTCAATAGTACTTTTGACTGGTTAAGAGTTTTAACTGCAACATATATACTTATGTCAAAAATATCTTACTCTACATTTGTCTCGATTATTTCGTCTGTCTTCTAAGATTAGACATTCCTAAAAACTGCTTTTACCGACGTATTGTTAACAGTCTTATTATCTACAGCATAATATGGATACTAACATTTTTTACTTCTTTGCCTAGTCTATTGTTATTTTTTTTGCTGCCATTATTACCTGCCAGTTGCAAGTGTTTGAATAGAGTAACATTCTCGAAGATTCTATAATAGTGTAAGGTTACTTTCTGCAATTACTTGAACTAAATCAGTCTTGTCTGTTTTGTAATGTTATTGCTGCATGATCTAGTCTAGTCGTGGTTTATTTTTATCCTACTTACTATTATAAACATACAAGTTTGTGAGGATGGATGGATGTTTGTTACTCTGTCAAGCTTACATACACTGCTGAACGAAACTCGCTGAAATTTGCCACTAACACATATTAAGTAATCTCGCACTAACAAATATGATTTCATTATACAGACACGTAGGAGAATTTGTGTCAGATTTTTGTGTTACCATGGGTTATTCGCAGACAAAATCGCAGGCAGAAGCTAGTTTGCATATATATAAAATTGGATTTACTCGTATCTGTGATTTGATAGAGCAGCATTAATGATCCATTTAAGTAATTAATTTACATCTCAATAAGCTGGCGAACAATTGCCCATTACTGGTAAGTGCTATGTGACGATGGCATTACCAACATGTTCATTTGGCCGAATTTTATCTCTACCAACTCAAATTAGTATACTTACCACTGATAATTATCATTAGAAGAGCATAATAGTGTGCTTACCTACCTACGTGCTGGATGAAATGTAAACAATACGCAAATAAATATACAATAAATATTTGAATGAGACTTACTCATCAACCATGGCACCTAAAGCGCTATTTAAACACTGCAATACAGCCATGTTATCATTATATAACCATACCGCGTATGGGTAAACAATTAAATAATTATCTGCAACCAAGGCTCCCGAGTTCAAGACCGGTTTCAATAAATAAGTTCACAATAATACATTGTGTTTTGGAACAGTAAACCATAATGTTTATTGCTTCTAAAAACAGCAATGTATTCCGTAATGTTCACAAGCATACGTAGTTATTATAGCATCAATAAACAATCTTGATCCTAGTTTGGTTTTGAATCGTGAACTTGACCTTGGAGAATGTTTGCACGTTGTTTAATCGTGATCCGTTCAACTTATGTCATGTATGATTTTGCGCGATTCGATACACTATTATTAATTTTATGGGTAGGTAATCGAATAACATTTTGTGTGAAATATTAGAAGGTACCTGAGAAAACAATTAACCATTTTTCTGCTTTTTCCAATATCTACAAGGCCTTAAATTAATTTAGAACTTTATTTTACTTTTTTTTTTTTGTTTAATTGAAATTGAAATACTAGGTTAAAACCTAGAAATCTCTTATTACCTAGGTTTTAAATTGATTTTATAGCCATTATCAATTACTTTTTGAGGAACCCTAATTCAATTACACATACCATAGTATTCTGCGGGTTGTTCGAAAGAGATACCGCGCCCCCGGAATGCAAAGGGCACATGAAGGAACATAGACGGGTTTTAGTCAGTAAAAGTCTGACACTCCCTCCCGCCCCGCCCAGGGCGGGGGAAGTTATTTGATGATTTCCCGTCTATAAAAAAATAAATAATACCATAGTATTGTTTTAGAGCCAATTGGCCTGGCACGCGACGATGGGAAGAGACCAGATGGGATGACTATAATGCCTTGGAAGTTGGGTAGACCTCTGGTGTGGGATGCAACATGCGTCGACACCCTTGCGCCATCCCATCTTCCTTGCACGACGTGTTGTGCTGGGGCGGCTGCGTCTGGTGCGGAAAATCTCAAACGGCGCAAATATATTAACCTTCATGAAAGTTATATGTTTGAGCCGTTTGGGGTTGAAACACTAGGGCCATGGGGACGGAGCGCTCATCTAGTTTATCGCGACATCGCGAAGCGACTGGTCGATTCTTCACGTGACCAGAGGGCTGGCCTATTCTTTGGCCAAAGAATCAGCATTGCCATACAACGTGGCAATGCTGCCAGCCTTCTGGGCACATGCCCCATTGACAGCGATGCGCATAGGCGTATATAGGTGGGGGGGGGCCGGGTGGGCCGGGCCCACCCCAGAATGGTCTTGTGCCCACCCCAGGCTGTAGGGCTCAGCTTCCGCCTGACCGCATTGCATCGCAGCGGCCATGGCATCTTAGGGGCCAGGCCCCCCCTGAAAACTAACTCTAGATACGCCAATGGCGATGCGGATGAGTTTTTTGACGCCCTATGACCTTACTTTTTTATTTTAACTGTACATAGTTTGTAATTTAATTATTATTTAGTTTTAACTTTGATGGTCCAAATGAAATAAATACCATACTTTAAGACTAATATTACTAAAATCACAGGTAGATAGGTAGTCACAGACTTGGAAAAATTGTTTAATAAAAAGAATGTCTTCTTTATATTGCGTAAGCCCAAAACTTAGCTCAAGTTTATCATTAGTGTCCATTAGTTGCCGTAACGTATAATGTAGTGTATAGGTCATGAAGGACAATAATTCTAGTGTAAATTCTATTCGTTTGCTAAATAGCATCACATTTGCACTCAAGGTTGGGATGGAATGATCGAGAACTTTATATCAGAATGGTCATTTTTTCATTGATTTATGTTTCACTTGTTCTGTTGCACAAAAGTTGTGAAAACGCCACCGAAACCGGTTGCAACACCATCGGAATCAATTGTAAAACGTTTGGTTATGAAACCGATAATTTCATTTTAGTTTCCCTTTTTTAATTGCTGAAAGAAATTTATTAAACCCTTGTCCCAATTCTGTTATCAAGGTGATTGATAACTTTTTTTGGGGCTCGTTATTTTTTTAATTGGTGACTGACAATGCATTGTAATTATTTTAGCCCTTGCTAAATGCATCAATTTGTGTTTTTATTGCATTGCCATGCCAAAAAACATCAGCCGGAATATTTCGACACAATCCAATTATCTCCTCTAAATTCGATTCATTTTCTTGTTTCTGTCAACTTAATAGCCTATTTCTAACGTTATCTTCTATAATCGGCATGACAACTGTGATTAGCATGAACACAATAGTCAAATATTTTTTTGCTTTAATGAGCAATGCCCACAAATTCAAATTTATTGTATCAAACATGACATAACGCTGACCTGTGTTACGCTAAATTTAAATTATTTATGAATGAACCCTTTGTAACTAATTCAAACCGTGACTAATGCGATAATTTACCAACCAATCCATATTCGTGCTACATCATTCATATTATCCTTATGCCATTGACCGAGATCTTGAAGACATTCTTCCGAAGTGTTGATTGATTACCTACAATATAAAGTTGCATTGCAACGACCAATGGCATTGCAGAAACGGTGCATTTATTGGAAATGTTTTCGGACGCTGATCACCTTCTCACTGAGTGTCTCGAGTGTACGTGATCTGAAAGCCGTTCTAGAAGTTGTGTGCATATTTTGGGTCACGGGCGGTACGATGGGTTGTGAGCAGCGACGCTTAGCCATGAAGTAAATAGTTTCAGAAGCTTTAGTTGAAACAATCCAGAAATAATAGTCCACGCAGACTTAAGAGCAATTTAACTTCAAAAGTATTGTACACGTGTGCCACCAGCAGCTACAGTTTTAGTTCTTCTTCAATCTTATCAAGGTATTATGTATGAGCATGTTATCGCCTGTTGTTAGAAGTAGGCCTTCGGTACTGATTATTTGGTGGGTTGTGCGCTCCGGTTGCCGGGTGCCTACGTGACGCGGCCCGCGTGGCGACGCTTGGGGCGAGGGGCGCGGGCCCGTTTGTTTTGTTGCGTGCGCATCGTAGTGATGGGCCTTTATTATGTTTTTTTTTACCGACATTGTTTTTGTTATAAACATATTTTGGTAAATTTTTGAAAGTGGTCATTTTGAAGTACTTTTTAACTCGTGGTGGTTTTAGGATGAATGCGTGTTGGTCAAATTAAGAGGTAGATACTTTAGTTACAATAGCAGTTAAATGGGCAACCGCAAATAGTAGATATATTACAGTTATTTTATCGAAGTAAGATAGATAAGAAGGTACCATGCCAGCATCACGTGCTCATAAAGCTGTTGTGACTACAATGTCGATATCGATAGAAGTAATGTAAACATTACGGACGTCGCTAGCGTATCACTGGAGCTCGTAAGGAGGCAAAACACAACAAAGAATCAGTCGGTTTTCCAAAGCCAACGCGAACAGACGCTACAACTATTAATAAAAGACAGCAATATTTTATTGAATTAAACACTTAGAAAGTACAGCGAAAAGTTCTTAAAGTAACAAACTTATTTGGAAGAAGATAATTTTACGAGATTTCAAGATGTTTTCGACGAAGAAAAGTTTGGATAGGATCCTGCAGATCTACAAGAAGGAGATTCGTCGGCAAATTAGCAAGACGACCAGTGTCACCAACTCTGATGCCATGGTCCCGAGGCTTGACCAGCCAGCATCCAAATCACCTCAGACAGAAGAGGTTGGTCTACCCAAGAAGCTTCTGAAGTTGCAAAAATATCACAGGTCAGTGAACTCATTTGAACTCGGCGACTTAAACCTTGCGTAACTGTCGAAGCCGTATCATGCATTGAGTTTACATTAATGTGGGTACACACGCTAAAAATAACACAAACAAAGCGACTGCATGACATTTACGATTAAAATAGTGAATTTGATCCGGCGATAACTAACATGCGAAAAGCGAGTGATACCGCTTCAAGTTACCTGTTACCTATTTATAACTTTAAATTAAGTCTTTTCATGAAGAAAACGTTTTCAAGAAATAGTAAAAATGTGTACATAAATCACTATGTATTTGCCATGGTTACATATTTAAATTTAAACATACTGTAGCAACAATGAAGGCTTATCATTTCACCTAATTAATGATAATCAAAGCAGCGTACATATCATGTATTACTTAACTTAGATAACTTTTATCAATCTTATTAAATCAGCCATGAATGAATTTTCTCAATTTTTTTGTATAGTAAGTCAGTCGATGAAAATTGTCACCTGTATCTTTTTTGATGTGTAGATACCTGTCGACCCTGACAACCCAGGAAATGCCGATGGCTACCCGAGGACTGGCCGTGTCGAAGGACCAGTCCCGGGAGTTCATGGCTTGCTTCCCGGACATCGTGAGGGACCTCACTGAGACTGGCAAGCACATTGATGTGCCAGAAGCCAGCAAGTGGTTGGCTAAGGTACGTTATATGTCGCTGTAGTCAGTCGTAAGTGAAGTGCGTTGTTGAAACCTGTTATAAAAACGAACTAGAAACTCGTCTGTCCACCATGTCTGGGTGGACTTTACACCTCACCATTAATTGCTTTATTGCAGTGAGTTAAGTGAGTACTGTTCATGCCTTAGATAGGCATTTGCTCTGTACTAGCAGTTTTTATAGCAGCTAAAATTTATAAAAATAATTATAAAAATGTAGACATTTGTCACACTTAAAAATATACTAGTTAACATAAAAAAGAAAATTATAAATGTTTATATCTTTCTGAAATTAAGTTCATGTTTTTATTTTTAGCTTATTGGTAATCTAAATTTAAACTTCCTCTTATAAACGGCAGTCGTAATGAAGATGATACTTGCCACATCCTATTTTGCAACGTAAACAAAATAAATGAGTTTGACGTCAAATACAAACATAGCTCTGGTTAGTTGCAATTACTTTGCACATAAAGTACATAAACAGTTTTATTAAAACACACATAAGTAGCAACACGGAACTGTTCTGTGAGTAGCAATATGTAGATAGCTTACTCGGACAAAATTTATTCAAATATAAAAGTATCTTCCATTTGATTTTTAACAATTCTTGTATTTTGATTAAAACTAGAACAAAACAGGTTTCGTTAAAAAAAACGTAAAGTATCAAATATATTTGGTCCCGGTACACGGTGCTCACACCGTATCGACATAAGCAGTTCAATTTGAATCCTAGTGCGTAATACGTCTGTAAAAAAATCTAAATCAACTGCGCTGTATATTTCAAGGCTGACTTACAACTACTTAAATTCAACATTCGGCATGGGTGCCTAATCGAAAATATTCGCAATACCTATTTACCTACTTTCTATTACTCATTGAGTTGATAATTTCATTTTCAATATTTAAACAATGTTTTTAACATAGTTTTTAAAAACAGACTTTATAATACGCAGTTTCAATTTTCTTATTTGTATGCATGTGTCATTTATATTGTATTGTATTGTTGCAGCTGTTACAATACAACGTGCCGAACGGTAAAAAGAATCGAGGTCTAGCGACTGTGCTGGCTTACAAAATGCTGGAGAAGAAGGATAAACTGACGCCAGAGAATATTCATCTGGCGAACATGATGGGATGGAGCGTCGAAATGGTAAGTTTGGAGAAAGCTTATGAAAATTAATCCATTTTTTTTTATTACCTACTATTAGCTTCTTTCTGCGTAGAAGAACTGCCTCGTTGGTGCTCTAAGCGCGACTGTTGAGCGTGGGGTCCTGAGTTCGATTCTCAGGTAGGGCAAAAAGTGTTATTGGGTTTTCCCATTAGAACATTTTTAGAATTCAGTTGCAGCCTAACCGGCTCCAACTGAATTCCAGGCTGGAAGCCGACCCCAACATAGTTGGGAAAAGGCTAAGCAGATGATGATTCTGTTTGCATAGAACTCAAATATACTTATAAGTCTATTGCACTCGACAATACTGTAACTTATTTTGAATGTCTTTTCGCCGACAAAGAAATCTCTCAAGAATCGGGCCAATTTATCGGTCGTAGGGGCAGACTCTTCTGCGGGTTGTTCGAATCTGCGGGTTGTTCGAAAGAGATACCGCGCCCCCGGAACGTAAAGGGCACATGAAAGGAACATAGACGGGTTTTAGTCAGTAAAAGTCTGACACTCCCTCCCGCCCCGCCCAGGGCGGGGGAAGTTATTTGATGATTTCCCGTCTATAAAAAAAAAAAAAAAAAAGGGGCAGACTCTTAAAGTGGAGTCCTTTGGGTTACGAACCTCTAATAAACAGACAATGTTGCCACTTTAGGATATAAAGTACTAGCTTCCGCTCGCGACTTCCTCCGCATCAATGTTAATATAGGTACCTATCCACCGGGAAACTAATTTTTTCCGGGATAAAAAGCTTATGTGCTATGCCAGACTATGATCTATCTCTGGGCCAAATTTCAATCCAGACCCGTCCAGCCGTTTTGGCATTATTGAGTAACAAACAATCATCCATCTAAAGTTTAAGTTAAATTGATAGGCTCGCATTTAACCATCACTTAGGATAGTTCCTAAGTGATGGTAAACGATGACGCGGTAGACGATGGTAGTTGACACTTAACGCCATAGGCAATCTTTGTCAGTCCTCAAATAGGCCCAAAAATAATCGCAAACAATTTTGTAATAGTGGAGTTAGATGGCAAATCCACATAAACCTTCTTAAACCACATAATACTTCGATATCGATAATACATGCGATAAAGTCGTCTAACTATACTGATATTTTGAAAGGGTAAAGTTTGTTTGCTTGTAAGAGCTTATCTCCGGAAATACCGATCTGCTGTGCGATTCTCTAAAATGCAAGCTCGAAAACGAGTTTCACTTCGATAACGAACCAACTTGTCATTGGCTTAGTATTCGTTCGCCGTGGTGACGTCACCACGGCGAACGAATATAAACCAATGACAAGTTCACTCGATCACTTTAGTGAGACTCGTTTTCGAGTTTGCATTTTAGAGAATCGTACTACAGATTACAAAAATTCTTTCACTGATAGAAAGCTACACTGTTGCCGAATTTTTGTGGTACTTATACCACTTATACTAAAATTCATTACGGACGAAGTTGCGAGCAGCGGTGTTATTCTGTAAAACCCTCCTTCCGTGAAGTGAGCGTGTGGCGACACGTCAATCCCTAGCATCGTATAGTGACAGCCCAGTTTTAGCTCACTTCACCTTAATTCACTGAGGGAGATTTCTTACAGAATAAGCCGGCTGAACCTAATAACATAACATAGGTACCCTCACGCCTATATTCCCCGAAGGGTTAGGCGGAGGCGTAAGGTACACCCACAGTTCCCGGTATATTTAGGTCCCATGTAAATGTAATATGGGGCGAGCCCATTGCCATTAACCGGGCACAAATCCTAACTCCGAGCTACTACTGAGGTTTTAAAAAGAAATCCCAATAATACTTTGCTCGACCTGGGACTCGAACCCAAGACCTTTAGAGTTGCAGAAGTTAGTATTAATTAAATATAATATTTACTATTAGAAGTTTATACGAAAAAAAAATACTGCGTCTTTAGCGTTATACAATAGGTAGGTAAATAAAAAAAACCTGTTTGTCAAGTTCTTCCATGAGTTTGGCCTTGGGTTTACGTTTTGGCACTCAGACGCAGTAGCTACAGCTAATGATAATAGCATAACAGCCTGCCTTATCTCGCCCCCACTAACACATTCGACAACAATATTTTCATACTTGATATCCGATTATTATTCCCATTCACGTGTCCAAACACTCGTCTGTGTTGTTCGTATAAAAGCTTATTGGAGTTATTAGTATTCATAACACCCATACCAATTGATAAAATATTCAACAGACGAATATTTTTTATTATTGTGCGTTCATCGATACACCCATCGAATGTTTACTTGCTTTATTTAGATAGCAAAGTACATGAATGGCTTCTGTTTTCAAAACTTGTAAAGAGATAAAGAGATAAAAATGATTGTTTCTAAGACGTAATTTCCGGAAGCTCTGATCCGATTCTATAAAATCTTTCAATGATGAAAGCTACACTTTTTTAGCATACCATAGGCTATGGTGTTTTATAGTAACTTGACTTCCACGCAGAAGAAGACACGGGCAAAAGCTAATATGTGTAATTTGCAAGGACTGTCATTATGACCTCTATAAAAAAGCAGCATTCTTGCTGCACGCAATGTTCTATATTTAGAAAACGTGTAATACTTGGGATCCAGTTCTAACAAGCATCGCCTACCTATTTATGTAGGTAGGTACTAAGTTGACAAACGTCAGAAGCCCTTTATCATAATATTCCAGCGGTGTTATTCTGTAAAACCCTCCTTCCGTGAAGTGAGCGTGTGGCGACCTGGTAACCCCTAGCATCGTATAGTGACAGCCCAGTTTTAGCTCACTTCACCTTAATTCACTGAGGGAGATTTCTTACAGAATAAGCTGGCTGATTAGAATCCAGTTTACAACGATTTGTTACTGACTGCTGTCTGCAAATCTGTGTAAATTGTTCTTGGAAACGTAATCTATTTTATCTAGGCAATATTTAGCTATGTCGGTAATATATGCATTTGATTTATCTAAAAACAAAACTATAAACTTTACTACTGTAAGCATTTATCAGTATTTATAGTTAGCACTAGTTCTCATGTTACGTGGAATAGTAAACACAAACATTGGATTATAAATCTTTTAGATACAGCTACCTTCAAAGTTAAATTATTGGTTTATGTCTATTCTAAATACCGGCCAACTTGGAACGAAATGACGTGTGAATATGAACCTTATTGCAAGCAAGCATTGCAGCTGCAGACAATATCATTTTCCATTTCCGAAGTTTCACCTTTGAGCTAACCTCGGCCCTATGTAAATAGGTACTGTGCCTTTACCACCTCAACCGTAGTTTCGTCTCTTTACACATAAGACGTAACACCATCTTACATGACCATTTTGCCTAGAATATACAATACAATTCCGTAGGTTTACCTTACTTCTGCTCTAACTATTACCCTGCAAACCTCAAATTTTAATAACACACTCTTACTTATACTTAATGTAAAACTAGCGTCTGCCTGTGGCTTCATCCGTGTGAAGGTCAAGTATCCCATTAAAATTAATTATCCTTAGCGAAGCAATAGCGTAGGTAGTGAAAAAAATATTGTAATCGGTCCAGTACTCCCACAGATTACCTCTTACAAACTTTATATAACTCTTTATAATATTACAATAAATGTAAGATGTCTCTACACATACCACCGCACCTGTATTCCCCTTAGGATTAGGCAGAGGTGTACCAATATCCATCCACAGTTCGCCGGTATGCTTAGGTCCCTTACCCTATTCCGATTAATCGGGCACAAATCCTGACTCCGAGCTGCTACTGAGAATTTCATACAAAAACCCAATAGATAACACTTTGCTCGACCGAACCCAAGACATCTAGGACCACTAGTTTAACAAGGCTGATGTCTCTAATCTAAGGGTAATTATTGTAAGCAAATATAGATGTCTCTAATCTAACGCTATATTGTCCACAGTTCCACACCCACCAATTACTTCTCAACGACATCATGGACGGCACGGAGATGCGTCGCGGCGCGCCCTGCTGGTACAAACACCCCGAGGTCGGCCTCACCGGGATCAACGACGCCGGTTTAGTGCAAGCCGCCATGTTCTCTACACTCAAACGTCACTTCAACAACAAATTGTACTACAGAATCGTCCTTGAGACGTTCAATGAGGTATGTTGATTGTTTACAATAGTCCGGCTTTGCTTTGAAGTTTTTTATTTTTTTACGATTTCAATTTCCATATTTTAGAAACTGAGTCTAGTCAATTTGTTCATATTTTTAAGTATTTAGGTACCTTCTGTGTAATGTCTAGATTTTGGGCCTGCGCCTACGTCTGACAAAATCAAAATCAAAGCATTTATTTCAATTAGACCATTTACAGGCACTTTTGAATTGTCAAAAAGTTACAGTTTAATATTGAAGCTAGTTGCTCGTTCCAAAACGTAGGTCTCTATGGAGAAGAACGAGCAAGAAACTCCATGGACACTCTTTTCATTCAATTTGGTTTTTACAAAAACTTGGTTACAATATTCTTGTTGCTTCTATATGTGAAAACAATGAAGGTGAATATAAAAAATAACAAAATTATAATAAAGATGTAAGCCATGGCAGTCAAGAGATGACCAATCCCAACTGACAGCACCCGTTCACGAATGACGCGTGCATCAGCACCATTTAGCTCAACCATCTTGACTTACTTTTTCTAGAACCGATAATCGCAACGTTCAATAGTTCCATACTTTCGTAGGACTGACCTTTTGTAGGACATCTGAGTTGATATATTGAAATTCATATTGTTCCATTCTCTCCGACAAAAAAGTCGGTCACCTTTGTTTGACTGACGTGAGCGGGCTGCCTTAGACTGAAATTTCTCGATTGCTCATGAATCGAGTTGAGATATTATAAACATTCCGTTCTTATTACCTATTTTGTACAAACGGACGGACGTCAATAAACAACCTATCTGAATACTTCCAATTTACCTCTGCCTACGTAAAGAATGGTTTTACTTACCACAGTTTTTCGAATGAAAAATTAACATGTCAAATTGCCAAACGCGACTCAACGTATTTACTGAATTGTCAACCACCAATGACCAATCACACCAGCAGCTTACTTACATTTGCATTAATTTTCGTTCGAAAAACCGAGGTTAAAAATTGTTTTTGTTTAATTAGCCACACTTGATACTTAATAATTATTAAACTAGATAGATAAGAAATTCTATTTTAAACACAACACGACACAACCATGTGCTCGCAACAATAATTATTATCTTTCGATAACTGTAACAATAAAAAATTATTGCGTGATGTGTCATCACATCACCGAACAATTAAGTTATTTATCAATGAGTTAGCCACATGCAAATCGGAATAACAAAAGACGATCTAAGTAGCTACGTCTTAATGATTATTATTTCATTCATACAACGCATGGTCATAAATATGCCATAATGTGATAGTATTAAACAAATTGCGCAAACATTCAGTAACGTTTATGCGAAGTTTTGTTATCGTGTTGCTCGGACGCCAAAATAACAATAGGCACGTAGGTATATTCATTATCGTTATTGATAGTATTGGTATTGTTTTATTCAGAAAGGAAGTTGGAACATCGAATGAATGGTTTTAACTTTAGATTTTTTATAAACAAGCGAGTGTTTACTCTTCTCTAACAGCTAAGGGCTTCCGCCCACGTCCGACTTTATGTACGACCGATTATCGGACTGTTCAATAGATCCATAGTTTCGGGGGCCCGACTTTTTAGGACGTGTGAATGTTCCATTAATACCATTATCGGTAACCGATTGTCTGACGTAGGCGCACAGCCTTACCCTACCTAATTACTTAGGTTAGGAAATATTTTTCTAATTAATTTCGTTATCACACACTCTTCACATTGCACACAAAAATATCTTAATTACTAAACCTGTTATCACATGAATTAAGCCCTACTGTACTATAAAAAAACATAGCTACGAGTATTTATCTAATCTTATTTTCAAGTGCAAATAACTACGTTGGTGGTAAACACCACATTAATGGTTCAATCAGAAACAGAAATCAAAAAACAACCTAGCCCAGTGATCCTAAGCGCAACTGCTACGCTAGAGGTTTTGGGTTCGATTCCCAGGGTCGAGCTTAGTGTTATTGGGTCTCAGTAGCAGCGCGCAGTTAGGATTTGTACCCGGTTAAAGGCAATAGGCTCGCCCCCTATTACATGTGACCTAAACATACCGGAAAACCGTCGGTGAACATTGATACACTTTCCCTAACCAATCGGGGAATACAGGCTGGTATAAGATATCTAACAGTAAAACTCTTTCCAGATGCTGTTAAAGTGCTCGATCGGCCACTTTCTGGAGAACCAGCTAACAAAGACGAATAAGCCAGACCTTACTCAGTTCACCATGGAGAAGTACGAAGCCATCACGAAGTACAAGACCTCATACCACACGTTCCAGATGCCAGTTACCCTGGCTCTGCTGATGACAGGTGTTGAAGATCCTGAGACACACAGACAAGCCAAAACTATCCTGCTGAAGATGGGAGAATTCTTCCAAATTCAAGTGAGTTAACTTTTTAAATCTATGGTTTTTATGTAGGAATGTAGGTACTTTGCGATCCAGGGTTGCGGAATTTGTTCGAAAGAGTCACCGCGGCCCTGGAATACAAAGAGCATTATGTGGAACACGGACGGGTTATAGTCCATAAGAGTCTGACACTTCCTTCCAGTCAGGGCGGAAGTCAATTGGGGATTTCCCATCCCTAAGAAAAAAAATACTCTGAGATAGAAGTAATGAATATGTATATTCTTGTACCAACTTGATTGACGTTAATAGTCTATAAATATCTTTAAATTAAAAGTGGTAGTTTGTTAGACACTTTATAATAAGTTATTATGTCAATACAAACTCTAGGACTGTAGAGTCTTTGTTTAATAACTTTATTGACGCACTTTCACGCAATTATTATTTTATCTCAGTGTGGGTTTTCCGTCATCAAACAAAACTTATGTTTGAGGACTAACTCAAGTGTAAATAACAAGAAAGTCACTTGACTTAAAAATAGAATTATTTGTAAACGTCACAATCACGAATTTCTGTTATCTTTCTCTTTAACAATGAATGAGAGTTGACGACAAATATATCATCACTAATAGCGACGTCGCAAATGACTAATAACAATTATTTTGTCTTACAGGATGACTTCTTAGATTGCTTCGGAGACCCAGCTGTCACAGGCAGGGATGGAACCGACATTCAAGAAGGAAAATGTACCTGGTTGGCAGTAGTCGCCCTGCAGAGGGCAACACCCAAACAAAAACAATTCATGGAAGAAAACTACGGCAGTTCCGACCCAGAGGCAGTCGCCAAAATCAAGCACTTGTATGAAGAGCTCCAACTCCCACACACTTACTCAGTCTTCGAAGACGCCACCTACGATCTCTTAAGGACACAGATCCAGCAAGTCACCAGGGGCCTGCCCCACGAACTATTCTTCAAAATCCTAGATAACATCTTCAGGCGAAGCGTTTAGACCTTAACATAGATATATCGGTTAAGTTAGTGACTTAGAAAGGTGCAGAAACCTAGTAGATGTATATTTGTGTTTAAGGTATACTGAAGTCCTCGATAAAATAGACGCACAATGAAGAATAAAGTTATCGGAAGTGTTGTCGATTTTTATGCATGAGCGCTGGGTGTGAATGCACTGTAATTAAGAATTTATAATATAAGTAAGGGGCTGTAAGACTTGATAGACCTGAGGGCCTTGGACACTTGAAGAGTCTGGTCTGGTCGAGGAAGGAAGATAAACATCGGGAGAACACGAGGATAAAATCCGATTAGGGCATTTATCTAATACTTGTAACTGTTAACTTATAAGAAGGACTTTATGTCTTAGATGTACTATATGAGCTTTTATACGATAAGCCATCTAACATAGTCTGCACTGCGGTGCGGTAATGCGTACGCGCATCGATAGACTAGAACCTATAAAGAACCTAATATTAAAACTTTGATATACTTTTTCCTACACTTACCTTATCAGCTTATTAATGATACTATACATAATGTTTTTAATACGATTTTTAATGAAAACCTAATTAAGCATGTATTTCTCTCGATGATGATATTAAAATGTTGATTGAATTTTTTGAGATTTTTATTTCCACTTCTATTTACTGCTGCAGCGTCATTGCCTGCAATCAGTTAGTACTCAAGTTACTGATGACGACATTAGGTGCTTTTTAAATGAATAGGTACTCCAAAATTCCTATTCCAATGAAGATATGATGATGATGAATTGGTGAGGCGTAACGACCAAAATAAAAATGAAATTCTAAATACAATACTTAAATATGTGTAAAAAGTTACATGATCCTCTCATCACAGCGTTTTTTTTAGCCATACTTTCTGGCTTCGATATATTAATTGACTTGACATGCCACCGCGTGTCTAGATGAACAAAAAATTAAATTAAATTAACTAAAGACATCCACTGCTGGACGTCGGCCCCCCCATCGGCATCGGGTCCCTTGGTCAACCTCGAACCACCTTGGTTACTTGTGGGAGCTAACTAATGATTATGATAAACACGCCTGTATAGCTGTAAAGTATAGCTGTCTTGACTTTCGTCTCATAAAATACGGGTAGGTACTAAATAAACGAGATACATAATAAACTTCTGTAAATACAGAAGGTGTAAGAGATAAAATTGCGATGGAAAATGATGATGAATGATGAAAAAGATGAAAAACACTGTCCTAACGGGGGTTGTATGCACGACCCCATGTTCAGCTGTCGTACTTGCAGCTACTAAACAACAGTCAATAAATGTAGCAGTCCTCGAAGATCAACTATCAGAATAAGGGTCATATTGCATTGTACACTGTTCCTTTCGAATTTCTAACCATATCGCCTACACAAAGGTGTATTGATGTTAGTGTCCTTTGGTCCTCAATTACATACAAACTTTGTTATGCAAAACTGCATTACAATAATAAAAGCCGCCGTCTATTTTCCCCAAGACAACAAAGCCAGTTACAATCAGATAAAATGCTACATCCGCTTCTTATAAACCGACCGGTTGCCAGAGTACCTATTCCTGTGACAATTCCCGTTGAGTTTACAAGTGAACCCATTTAGAGATGAATATTTGTAGAAGATTGGTTACGTTCAATAGTTTACTGGTTGGGAAAATTATAGCGAATGTTACGTCAAAGGAGTTGTTTGAAAGGTAGGAATTTCAGTGAATTTTCCACTGTTTTGGATCTACTTGTTGGTTGTAGTTTGTACTTTTTTTATATAGAGACTTCAACTAACTCGCAACTTAAACAGGAAATATAATACGCCTCTTTAGATATGTTAAAACTGTAACAAGCGAAAGCTGTAGCTTTCTTAAAGTTAAAGAATAATTGCAATCGGACCAATATTTCCAGAAATTGCCTCTTACAAACAAGAAGGAGATGATGACAGCAGAGCTTCCAATTCCATCGTTTCTCTGGGTTCTGTTAAAAGTTCCACCTATCTAACCAGACCCTGATATCACTTTGGCAGCCTAATGAAACCGTGCCTCTGCGCCTTGTTAAAAACAAAATGCATTGCAACTATCAAGCTAATTTAATTTTAGGCGTCGAATAATTTACCCATTCCTCTTCCAGTACCATCCAGAAATATTGCAGTTCTATGTCATCTAACTCAGACAAGTTCGACTTTAAGAAGGAAAGAGAGGAATTACATAAGGCCCTGCCAGGAGTCATTGATGTACTGTCTAAGCATGAAAAGTTTCAAGAAATGCCTGAAGCTGACAAGTGGATGCGAAATGTGAGTGTGGAAAGAACTTCATCCTGTTTTATTGTCTTATTGGGGAAGTATTCCATACTAATATTATAATGGGAAAGTATCTCTGCCTGTCTGTTGATTAAGACTAAGTTTTAACACCAATTAAGGAAATATTCGTCGGCGTCCGTGAACTCCGTGCTATCCTCATTTATGCGAGCGCAGCCACAAGCACAAGCTTATAGTCTATAAGTCCGTCTACTTGTCTTAAAGACATGTTTTTCCAGAAAATAATCTAGAGTTTATAAGTGAAAAGCAGCTCATTACAGATGTCTAAGCCGCCGATTTGATGGTATCTAGTGGAATATTAGGTATGTAGGTATAGCCACTGAACCGAATTAGCTAACATTTTTCTTTATTTATATTATGTATAAGTATGTGATAATATAAAGATAAATACACACGCCCCTCTAGCAAATAGGATGCACCAAAAATAGTTTGGAAACCTTTTGTACTAAGTGTTAATTTCTTCAATATTATATGATTTTTTCAGTACACGAAGAATTAGCGCTTGACACACCCGCGCATGTATTGTGAGAATGTCACGAAGTTTATTTTTGTAATTAAAGTACTTATGCGATTTGCGTAGGTTGTATTGTTATCTAATGCTATCTGAAGAGATAAACAGACTCCCCAAAACTGCACCACCCGTAGGTACTACCGTCTACTGCTATCTATGAAGGTTAAGGGGTCATAAGGATAAAATTGACTTGTCGGTTTTACCCCGCTCTGAAAAAAGGCCGTGCTGTTCGTGTAGAGGTGACATAATAAATTGTCGTACTGGTGTTCGCCCCCAATTTTTATATTCTATATAATATTTACCACGACTGTGCCAAACGTGCCGGCGGCGGCGGCCCGCCTGATTATAAGCATTCACCGCAGCCTATAGACACTTGTAACACCAGGAGCATCCCACACGCTGTGCTGACCCTATAGAAACCTAATCACTCCTCTAGAAGGACCCCATTATGTACTCCCTTGGGAGAACCTCGAAAGGAAGCTCGGGAAAAAGTATCCCTTGAGCCGTACTATACGCAACCATTTAGATTCCAAGACGTAAGGAAGATCACCTGTCTGATGGCGAGGGGTGCGGTGGTTGAATGTAGCTATGCAACATAAGAAATAATTACAGAATTTGTAACATATACAACAACTGCTGCAACAGTAAACGTGACGGGTATCCACATAAATTCTACGCTGTTGTTGACGATGACTTTCATGATGCTCATGTTTTCAAATTCTAGGTTTTGAATGGTAATATAATCGGTGGTAAGACTATGAGAGGTCTGACCACTGTATTGGCATATAAAATGATTGAAAAGCCAGAGAATATCACGGAAGAAACGTTGCGGCAGGCGAGATCTTTGGCGTGGTGTGCTGAAATTGTAAGTCTGAATTGTATATAAAGGGAAAATTGTACGTGGGTATGTCCGTTTTGATAGAACAAAGAGGTACCATGAATGACAGGTTTGTTTAAAATTAAACAACCTTAACTTTAAGTGGAATAGTATTTTTCCAAATCCTTTACTATGAGCTCCAAAGTGTGATAGGATGTCAGTGTCCTAAATTATCGGACCCCTTTTACAAACTTTTTCACCTTCGTGAGGGGAATAAGGGTCAGACAATTCAGGGAACTGACCGTACAAACGTTTTTATGTTGTAGTTACTGAAGCAACTCTAGCTGGTTTAGCTGTATCCAACCTGTTAACCCTATGCTGTAATCTAAAAATGTAAGGTATCTACATAATCTAAAATCAATAGTAAAATTATTGTTACAACAGTTACAGGCATACTGCTTAGTGCTAGATGACATAGCCGACGGGTCTATAACACGCCGCGGCTTGCCTTGCTGGTACCTACGGGAAGATGTCGGTATCGCAAATGCCGTCAACGATGCTACGCTTATACACTATTCTCTGCTGCAAATATTACGAGCTAACTTCGAGAAATCGCCTAACTATGTGAACATGTTTCATAATTTTAATGAGGTATGTGTGTCTTTTCGTGTAGTAAAAAAAGTTATATTTTAAATAGCTCTATTAAAAGGCGCGCGCAGCATCGCGTAGGGTCACGGTGTAAAATAACCCTTAAAAAAAATGACTATATATAACTACATTGTAAGAGGAGTCACACCATCTAGGAAGTGGAGAAACCTGAAGCTGCTCTTGGTTCTGCATGAAGGTCAAGATGACTCTTGGGCAGTGCCTTGCAGTGGTCTAATTGAAATAAATAACTTATTTATGACTTTGGAAGAAATAATTGTGATAGTAAACTAACTGCATAGCAATATGTCTCACATATGCTTTGTTACAGACGCTTTTCTACACTAGCCTCGGACAATATCTGGATATTATGACGGGATTGAAGAAAAAGAATTATGATTTATTTACTATGGACCACTATAATGCTATTGTCAAGCACAAATCTGCTTATTACACATTTAAACTGCCCATAACTCTTGGATTGATGTTGGCTAACCAATTTAACGAAGAAACTCATAAGAATGCCGATGATATATCTATGCAATTGGGAAGATTGTTTCAAATGCAGGTGAGGAGATTTAAATTTTAACTTTAATGGTTCAGCTATAAAATATCAACTTTTACCTATTAAGTAAGTATCGTTGAATTTCATATTCATGAAATATTTTTATTACAGGACGACTACATCGATTGTTTTGGAGACGAAAATATGACCGGAAAAATGGGCACTGATATTCAGGAAGGTAAATGTTCTTGGCTGGCAGTAAAAGCACTGCAGCAGTGCAAACCCAATCATCGGGCTGTATTTACAGTTTGTTACGGCAGTAAGGAACCGGCACACATAGAACGTATCAAGCAACTTTACACTCAGCTGAAGATTCCACAGCTTTATAAAGAAGAAGAGAACGAAATCTACAACAACATTATTCAGAGAATACAGGCTGTTTTTTCAATTGCTGAGCGCGAGTTGTATTTAAAAGTTTTAGATAGCCAGTATGGCAGAAAACATTAATTTAATTAAGAATATCGTGGCGTAAATGAGAAAGC
Source organism: Caradrina clavipalpis (assembly GCA_932526535.1). NCBI lineage: Eukaryota > Metazoa > Arthropoda > Insecta > Lepidoptera > Noctuidae > Caradrina > Caradrina clavipalpis. The sequence goes on from OW052103.1 coordinate 9,082,151, forward strand.
TCAAAGCATTAAAGAAATGTTGTTATAAAATGTTTTATTTATTTCCTCCTGAGGACATTTTCTAAGTCATCCCAAAAGACTAGTTGCCGTTCTTTAATTTCCATAAACAACCATAGTCATCCTGTTATCAGTGTTAATGTCAAACATCTGTCAGTGCTGTCACGGTGACTCATGTGAGTGTGACATCAAGGCACAAGCAAGTCGTATAATGAAGTTTAATGTCAGTGTCAAAGTATCACTAACTTTGGAGGACGTTGCGGGCTTGTAGCTGTCAATTCGTTTTATAAATATCGCGTGCGATTATTTTCAGTTTTAGTTAATTAAATGATCCATAAGAACGAAGATTATAAAATAAACATTCTATGAATTTAAATGGACATTTAAAAATCTCCCTATATTGTGTTTTATAGGATATTCACCAAGAATTCGGTCAGAGAAAGTGGGCACGTAGCTGTTATTTACTTAATTAAAGATGAATAATATTAAATTCCTTCGACTTTTGAGTAGAACGCGAACATTATGCGGCGGCTACGTCAAACATCCGGGGTAAGTTAACCAAATTAATATATAAATACAACTTTGTAAGTATAAATCAAGTGTAAAAGTTTATCATTTTTATCAGAATCATACTGTAAACAAACTTTTTAAAGACGCATAGAAGTTCTTTAAAAACATTAGAAGTCCTCTGAGAATCATGACACTTTTTCTTACTGTAATGTGCAAACTACATCGCAGTCAAAAAAGAAGTGTTATGCCACCCTATCAACTGTTTATCATATCACTCTAGTACCTACTTAGTAAGAGTTAAACCTACTTTTAACTGGATATGTATTTTATTTACTTAAATATGTCTGGCACATTTAAGCAGACTGTAGACATTTGAGTCCCGTTGGACTATGAGAGTTAGGGAAGAAGGAGTGCACCCAGTGGCGTGCGTTTCATATAGGCAAATAGACATTGCCTACTCTATAAACTACGTATTTATCATATTTTATTTTGATATGTTTATAATATCAGCCAATCTATAGAGATATTTGAGGTGGCAAATCATTTATACATCATTATTTAATCGACAAGGCAATGAACCAAAACCAACATGTAGTAGGTGTTTTTGCTAGGTAACCTTTCTGTCTACCCTGTCTAAAATTCTGTGCACGCCTCTGAGTGCACCTATGTTTACTCTCACACTTGTGCATTAAGTATATGATCTCCTGCATACTTGGCTAGACCTCATTAAGATAAGCCGCCGTGACCGGAATCAGTCTGGAGAATTTTTAGTTTTTAATTAAATACATACACAGACATTCATGTCATGTCTCATTACTACATGTGTTAGAATCATTTGGCTCCCTTCCGAATAATTAGAGTAAATTGTGTCAATTCATGCATCAAGTTCGTGAACGTCATCAGTTGGGACTTGTCATCTCATAACTGCCACAGCAGCACAGCTATTTTACTTTCCCATTTGAAATTGATAGTTTTAGTTAGCCAAATACAGTTATTTAACTGACTACAGTTATCTTTTTCACTAAACAATGCTCTTTGATGTTGATAGCTTTTAGATAGTGGTTCTTTATCACCATTAATAATGCTAACTCTTTTCTGACAAATAACTGACCTACTTTTGAATTTAATCATTAACCAGTCGAGCTCCAATCAAAACCTGCATTTATCTATTTGCTTATGCACCTATGTGGTGTAATGTGATACTAAGGTTTACTAAAATTGGGATTATTTTAAATGTTTAATAATGGCAAAATAGCTAATTATTAGCTACTAAGAATGGAGATCTAAATCAGCCAGGAATCACTGTGACAGGAACCTCAACATCGTTTGGAGGAATGTAGATGAGTTTTAATCAGTAAAAGTCTGACATTCCCTTCCGCTCCCCCAGAGTGGAAGAACTACATCCTAACTTTTTTTTCATGACACACCTGTCATATCTTGATTGCATTTTCAAAGTCATTATCATCATCTGCCTGCCCTAATCTAATGTTACTTGGGGTTGTCTTAACACATTTTCTTTTTCCATGCCATCCTGTCAACCATCATGCTATCATTGGCTCCAAAGTAAAGCAAATAAATAATGAAAAAACTGAATTCATAGTCATAAGCAGAATACCTAAATTCAAATAAGCTAGATCAGGCATACACATAGTTGGCTCCACGTCTCTGCCAGCCACTGTGGTCATAATAAAAAAAACTGACATGTAACGTCAACTCTTATCTATCAAGCCTGACTTCAAACAATTAAAAACCAATTTCATACCTCCTTGTAAATATTTGTCGAGTAATTATGATTATAAATAAGGAAACACAAAAAAAAACGGTAATTTAAAAATCTAAAAAACCCGACTGCTTTTCTGAGTATACACACATCAACAAAATCTAGGGATATTTTATATTTCATCAAATATCTAAAAATCTATGAAGAATTTTCTGGTATTGTAAATGGGAGAATGATAGGTTATTTTAAGGTCTTTAATAAAAAATTAAAAAACATTTCCTTTTTTTGTTGTTTTGATAGAAAATATTTTTATTTCATCGCCGTAGAAAATTTGTATGACAAAAAAATTATGTTTCTTCTTATAAAATTATTAATTTTAATTAAAATTGAATAAAAATAATAAAATCTGTTAATTAATAATCTGTGTTGCTACCTCTCACATTAATTACACACCGACATCGAATTTTAATACTTAAAATTAAATTGTCAATGTCTTGCTGCGGTACGAGGTCCCATGTTCTTTACAAATGATCGAAAAGTTGTTGTTCCGTCGTCAAATTTTGCGGGAAATCTGTCAAAGCTTTTCGTTGTTACATGTCCCAGGCATGCTCGATAGGATTTAAGTCGGGAGACTGTGCAGACCAATCCAAAACTTGAATATCGTGGTCTCGGAGAGCGGCAGACACCAGCCGCGCCGTATGGAAAGGCGCATTATCGTGCATGAGTACAAATTCCTGGCCCATTTGGAGTCTGTGTGGGACAATAACAGTCTCTACTACCTCGTTGTGGTATTTTCGTGCAGTCATGCAGCCTTGGATCCAAACGAGCTAGGTTCGTCCGCTAAGACAAATTCCTGCCCACATGATGATTGTGCCGCCTTGGTATGAGCGGACCTCCTGAGGGTGCCGAAGACGGCTAACTCGCCCTGAAGTTCTCCAAACACGTGTTCTTCGTGATTCCGGATGAAACCCAAACCGGGAATTATCGGTGAACAGCACCAAAGACCATTGTACGTCACTCCATGGTAAATTCTCCCGAGCCCACGAAAGACGCCGACCGCGATTGCCACGTCGCAATGCTGGAACACGTAGCGGTCTTCGAGCATGAAGACCAACTTCATGCAACCTCCTTCGCACGGTTTCGTCGCTTACCAGTAGCTGGTGATCCTCCTGGAGCCTTTGTACTAGTTGCATCGCTGTGATATTCGGTTGTCTTCTGGCAGTCATTTGGAGAAATCGATCCTGTTTCTGCGAAGCAACACAATATCTACCCGTGTGCCGTTCAGCCACATCCCCAGTACTGCGATAACGTGACCACAACCTTGATATCACGGTTTGGCTGGTGTATAGGACCTCAGCAAGGACGCGTTGAATGGCACCATTTTCTAACATGCCCAGGGCCCGTAACATTTCATCTCGACTCAAATGACGACGTCACATGACTCTTAAAGCTCACACGACACGTTAAATTAAAAAAAGAAAAAAATGTAATCCCTTTTCATTCATTAATATTAATAAAACAATTTTAATTTTCCTTAACGCAACGACTTTCAAGCAATTTTACCGCCGTATTTTGTTTTTTCTTTTGTTTTTTTAATTTTAATTTTTAAATTTTGAATATAGAATACATGAGGTTTCAATCTGTATATAAACTTTAACTTTTGTATATAAAGATTTTAAACTACAAAGTCGTAAATAATTTAGGATTAAGGTATCCCTAGATTCTGTTGATGTGTGTATATGAAAAATCCCTAAAACAAGTTAAAGTCGTTGTAACCGATTGCACTTAAAATTGTAGCAGTCGGGACCCATTCTAGAAATGGAGGCTTAGTGAATTGAGAGCACCCTATATTACATTGCAGATGGTCCCGAATGGGTCCCGACTGTGTTTTTTTTATTTTTTTTTAGTTTTTTGTTTTGATATACCCAGTGTCACTCTCACAGTAAATACGAATCTAACGACACCTCTCAAGCTAAATTCCATCAAGCCGTTCAGGCTGCAGAGCGTGCCAAAAAATTATACATACATACATACATACATACTCTTGAAAAACATAACCCTCCTTCTGGCGCAGTCGGGTAAAAACTGTTTTTGTTTATTTTAGGGATCTGCCAAATACATAGTTTGTTTTTCAAAAGAGTTGCATCACCTAAAATGTTTGAGAACCACTGGAGTACGTTATTACAACCCCTTTTTTTATAATCTCGTAGTGAAGAAAAAAAAAAGAATATGCAGTGACAAAGGTTGAAAAGAGTATGCTTAGATGGTTCGGTCATATTGAGAGGATAAGTGAAACGCGACAACAGAAGGAATTTATATGGCAGAAGTGTGTGGTAACGCCGGGACACCCGACACCCTAGAAAAACCTACACTGACCTTATTGGTAAGGCTCTTATGAAAGGTCGGGTGCGTAGCGTTGTAAACGAAAACAAAGCGAAAAGAGTAGTTAAGATCGTAGCAGGTAGCATTCTGTGGTTTCTGCTTACCCCCAAGGTAAAAAGGCCTGAGTTTATGTACGTAGGTGTATGTCGTACTAAAGAATTATTGAAAAATTATCAAGTGCAAGCAAGCTGTTGTGATTCATTGACTAAATTATCAATTGCCAATTACAGCAGCTGATATGGTAATTAATGCTTGATAATTTTTAGTCTTTCAATGGATAAGTATTTCGCAATGTAATTCCAGAACCATCAATAATAATTATAATAAGCCTAAATTTATTTCATTTATTCATCAACAAAAAAATGTTGAAATATTTACAATAAAAGCATTATACCTAAGTAGGAAATAATGACTGTAAGTACCACAAACTAGTAAAAAAAAGCTGTATGTGGCAAGCAAATTTATTATAATACCTACTAAGTGTATATTTTGTTACATTATGTATGTAGATCTCGCCATTTTTTTTTTCTTTTACCTTAAAAACCTATAATAAGCTGTATTAAAATGCTAAAAATTTATTTTGATTTTTAGACCTGTCAAGATTGCTCAATAGGCTGTCAAAATTTAATACGAGTCAACAACACAAAAAAAGAGATGAAGAATAATTTAATTTTAGGTTTTTTGTCTACATTATATTGCTTCATATTTATTGCGAAACTAGCGAACTGCCCGCGACTTCATCCGCGTGGCTTATCTCACCCGCCATAAGTTACCTCTGGTTAATGCTCCGCTCCCGTGAATCGTAGCGTGATATTATATAGCCTATGTTACTAAGGAATAATGTAGCTATCTATTGGTGAAAAAATGGTTAAATCGGTCCAGTAGTTTCGGTGCCTATTTGTTACAAACAAACAATCTTACCTCTTTAAAATATTAGTGTAAATAAAATCGCATGGCCCATCCGACCCCCCCCCCCCCCCCCTATATAGGTACGCCTATGAATAAATATTTAAATTCCCTATTTTCTTATGTAACATACTAGCGAATCGCCACGGCTTCGCACGTGTGCAATAAGCTTAGCCTGCTGTGATGGAATTTTAAGGTGTACAATACTGTAGTAGTACATTATTTTGATTTATCTCGTAGGGTTCGGCCAGCGTTAGCAATGTAAACCCAAAAAAAAATTGTTTATTTACAACATGACATTAGAAACCTCTAAAATTATCAGGGTTTCTCTAGTATATTGCTATATGCATGTATTATACATTAAACATTTCTCTCGAATCACTCTTTCTATTAAAGAGCCGCATCAAAATCCGTTGCGTAGTTTTAAAGATCTAAACATACAAACGGACAGACAGCGGAAAGCGACTTTGTTTTATACTGTGTAGTGATAGTAACTTATGTTTTATTTCACACCTCAACTTTAGAAAGTCCAATTTTACAATTGACCCCAAAATGAGCGCAAAAGGTCAAAGGTCATTAAGTAAGCTTATTTTAGAGTCAAAGTAGGGTTAAGTAAAAATAGCAATTTTGCCTGACCCACTTCCACGGGTTTTAGTTGTGCAACAAAATTTAACTGCTCAAATAAATCATTGTATTTACATTTTTATTGTTACCAGTTTTGTTCAGCAGTCGGCCAAGAGAGGCATGCAGAGTAGTGTGTCCATATCTAAAATCATGAAGGAAAAGGAAGTGTTTGATGATGTGTTGCCAGGGATCATAGACAACCTACAGGCCAATTCCAAGATATCTCAAGTACCTGAAGTTGGAAGCTGGGTCAGAAAGGTATGTCATTTTAACGCTGGCTCTTCATTTGACGAATATGAGCAATTATTTGCGTTATATTGCTTATTGTAAAACAACTATTTTTATAGCTGTAGGGTAAACTTTGTATTACTCAAGTAATCTGAATATTTGAACAAATACGCCATGTGAAGTAACACCGTAATGTTAGATTTATTTTATTTTCTTTGCAAAAGTAATTAAAAAATACGTAGTTCGGCTGAGAACCAGACATCTTTGACTGTCGAAACCTTCAAAGAAATCCCTTACAGCTACATCTATTCATAAAAGTAGGCGACAAAATAAATTCTCTTACATCAGTGTTAGGTCCTTAGTAAAGATGGATTCACACCAGCGAGGCAGGGGTGAAATCAATGAGCGAGAATAAAAAAATATATAAGCAATAAATACTCTATTCATGTAGCAATATAGTTCAATGTTGTACGAAGTTATGAACCAATATTTAACGTCTCGCCAATCTTTGCTGTAAAAGGTGCGCGTGAATGGGTGTGGATGTGCGAGGCGAGATTTTTAATATTTGTTAGTACAACGTTGAACTATGTAACTGCATAAATAGAGTATTTATTACTTTGCAAAATGGATACATAAATCTCGCGCCGGCCGGTGCGTACCAGCGCTTTGCAGCGTGGTACATCTTTCGGTGTGAAAACGTCCGTGTGATTTAGATTCTCACTCATGCCATCCAAGCCTTAACCACTTTATTACAGACCCATATTTTGAAACACTCTTTACTTTATAATCCAAATTTGAGATTTTATGACAGTGGAAAGTGTAGTTTTCAAAGTGAATAATATTAGGTAAAAAATAGCTTTAACCTTCAACTTTAAGGAGTCAAATATACCCTGTTTAATTCCATATGCTTGCAGTTCTTTTTCTGTGATTCCTTAAAAATAAACTGCAATGAAAATGTATTTTTGTGCACCTTTTTCGCAGGTATTAGAGCATAATCTGAGCGGCGGCAAGCATTCAAGAGGAATAATGACAAAGTTATCTTACGAAATGCTTGAGAAGCCTGACAATTTAACTGACGAGAAACTCAAACTATCCAGGATACTTGGATGGTGTGTAGAAATGGTATGATGCTTTTGTTTATGATAGATTAGCTTCTGCAGTGCGATTCTCTAAAATGCAAACTCGAAAACGAGTCTCACTAAAGTGATCGCGCTCACTTCGATAACTAACCAACCTGTCATTGGTTTAGTATTTGTTCGCCGTGGTGACATCGCCGGGCGTGATCGTGTTTAACAGAATACCATTTTGTAATCTCACTGCGGATTCAGCTTTCGGATTACGAAGTGAGGCTTAGAGAATCACACTGCTGCACGCAACTTCGTTCGCGTGGTTTCAATCACCCGTGTTAAGTTACGTCTTTAGTTACTACTCCGCTCCCGGTTGTCGTAGCGTGATATAAGAACTAACCAATACAAAAAGAATTTTTCAATTCGAACCAGTAATTCCTGAGATTAGCGCGTTTAACCAAACAAACAAACTGTTTATTAAATAAGTAAAGGTCCTGCACGCAACTTCCTCCACGTGGAAGTCAAATACACCATAAAACATTGCCTAAAAAGCTCTGCCATAGTGTAGGTTTCTATCAATGAAAGTTTTTTTTTTTTAATCGGACCAGTACTTCCTGGGTTACCTGATTCAAATAAAAAAATATCAAATTTTATCTATTTTTAATATAATTGAAATAAAAAACTGGCCAAGAGCTAGACGGACTCGCACACAAAGGGTTCTGCAAAACCGTACTATATTTAATACTACTGAAAATAAAAACATATTTAATATATGGAGGACCCCTTTAATTTTTAACATTGTGTTATTTCTATTTTTTGGCATAGTAGGTAATACAATGGCTAATACTTTGTGAAAATTTCAAATATCTACCTATTACGAAAAATTGTACTGCCTACCAAAATATACAGGCCTGTGACAGCCGGACGGGCAGACAGCGCTGACATGTAAATTCAAAACACTGTAACTCGAATTACAATTTTTCGTTATAACAACGCTCATTTGTTTTTTTTTTTTAGATTACCTAATAGATCGAATGAGCGCTATTTTAGCGAAAAATTGTTGTTAACGCAGCGGAGCCTTAGTAATAGGATCTCTGGATCTCCTTAGACTTACTTTTAAACAAAACGGTCGAAATGTGTTTAAATACTTTTGCCTACTGTACCAGGAATACCAAAATATACAAGAATAACAGAATAGATAGGGAACACGCTCGGTTAAGTAATAAATAAAAGCAAACGCTGTCCACATATTTCATCTTGAGAACTTCCAGCACACCGCCGGAAAAAACGATAGCTGTTAAAACAAACACTTCGTTTAATATTAAACAGATTGTACGACCCGGATGGCGCAGTAGCTCAGCGATTGGCTGGTGCGCTGCGTGTCGCGGGTCCCATTCCCGCATGGAACAAATATTTGTGTGACCTACAGATAGAAAGAAAAACCATTTATTCACGCGAAAGCGAAGCACATAACATAAAAAAACTTTTTTAACAAGCCCAAACAAAATACATAAACAAAAAGGAAATAAAAATAATAATATTGTTACGGAAATATAGATAGTTGTTCCGGGTCTGGCTGTTTGTATATGCATAGGCGTATTTAGGGGGGGGCCGGGTGGGCCGGGCCCACCCCAGAATGGTCTTGTGCCCACCCCAGGCTGTAGGGCTCACCTTCCGCCTGACCGCATTGCATCGCATCGGCCATGGCATCTTAGGGGCCAGGCCCCCCCTGAAAACTAACTCTAGATACGCCAATGTGTATATGTATGTTAATTTGTATGCTTGTAAACGCAAACACGATACAGGATACAATTCGCAGTGTGGGGCTTAGGATATTTTAAACAAAAAACAATATAACATTAAATAATGATTCATGTTGATGATGATTGATGAATGATTTCATGATTTGTGCCCGGTTGATGGCAATAGGCTTGCCCCTATTACATGGGACCTAAAACATACCGGCGGACTGTGTACATTGGTACATCTCTGCCTAACCTTTCTGGGAATACAGGCGTGATGGTATGTTATTGTAACAAAAATAATAAGCAATGCTTGCATTGGTATGTCGGAACAAGTTTTTCAATTTTGTATGACGTTGCACTAGCCTAAACTTCGTTATCGCAGAGTTCTGCATATTCATACCGGATGCAAATAGCAGCATAATATTAAGATCTATACTAATATCGAATATAATAAACCTGAAAGAGTTGTTTGTTTGTTTAAACTCGCTTATCTCTGGAACTACCAATCTTTTTGTATATTATGGCAAGATTCATGACGAATAGTAGAGGCATATAACATTACGCTACGACTTACGAAAGCTAAGCTGTGACTAAAGACGTAATATAGGGTGGGTGATCAAATCACGCGAACGAAGTTGCGGGCAGAAGTTACTAAGTAACAAATAAGATTGGATATGACTAGGGCTGCCATCCGTCCGGGTTTCCCCAGATTTGTCCTAGTTTAGAGGGCGTCCGGGAGGGGTTGTCAAAAATGTCCGGCTGAACACCGGACACTTTTAGTGTCAGGGAAATCCCGACAAAAGGAAATCCGATACCTAAATAAAATAATAATAAAAATCCGGGGATGTCCGGGAAAAGAATTAAATTTCATCCAAATGCCCGGGGCTTAGAAGTTTTTGCCCGGCGTTGGCAATTTAGGTGATGGCAACCCTAGATATGACTAAACCAACCAGAGTCTCTATAGCCATATATTTCGCTTTATGTTTAATTCCCATGGAATTGGAAAATATAATAGAAATTATATTTATAATTCTTTATAAAATTTTATCAATAATTAAATTACAATCTATGTACAATTTATAAAAAAAGGAAGCTCATAGGGCATCAAACACATTCTTTATTCTTTCAGAATAATTTCAAGTAGGTATTTATATTTTATTTAAAAAAAGTTCTATAAAACTAAAAACATAACAAATTATATTGCCATTTCCCAGACGAAAAAACCCAAAGTCTAACAACAAAAAAATATTATGATTACCCACAGTTGCAAGCCTATTTCATAGTGATAGACGATATAATGGACGGGTCGTCGACACGGCGCGGCATGCCTTGCTGGTACCGGATGCCTAACGTCGGCCTCGGCGCCATCAACGACGCCATACTCATCCAGTGCTCTATTATGGAAACATTGGACACCTACTTCGGCAAATCACAACACTATATTGATATTGTTCGGCTATTCAATGAGGTGTGTATCTTTAACTCGTAAAGACCTACGCAGACCGGGCGGCATGGTCTCGGATTTAAATGTTTAATATTGGACATTCAAACATATTTATATAGAAATACGGCATAAATTGCGAATCGAAAGTCATTTGTCGATGCCGCGGCATTATTTTAAAGCTTAGCAATTTATGTCGTATTTCTATATTAATACGTTTGAATGTCCATTGGTAAAAAAATCCCTTGCCAAGCCGTCCCGGTCTGCGTAAGCCTTAAGGCGATTCGCACACTGGCTCGCATCACGGAGTGTAGCGCGAGAGCACGTTGTTTGCAAGTATCTGTGTTTGTATAGACAACATAGTCCAACACACAGAAAACGCGTTCACGCGCAGTGTTGCAAATCACCAGAGCTACGTCGCCACGCACCACGGATTGTAGCGCGGGGCAGTGTGCGAATCGCCTTACTGTCATTGTATGATAATAATTCATTGATTGTTTGATTCATTGATTGTCTGTCTGTTTTACACTGTTAGTATTCACACGTGGTTTGCAAAACAATGTCTAGATGACGTTGTGTTGAATATTTCTAATACTCATGAATTTTATTCAAGTCCTTGTTTTCATTTGTAATATCAACTATAAAGGAGCGTAAATTAAGTTGATTTCAGAATGAATAGATTTTTGGTAGTTAAAATTTATAAAATAAGCGTAAGACCAACGGCTTTACGTGCTTTCATATACCTATCTTCCAAACTCCTGACTTCTGAGGAATTCCTAATGGAAAAGCATTAAAAACACTGCCTGACCTAGAAATCGAACCTAAGTGCTCACCCTCAGCGGCTCGGTGGTCGATAGTTTAATGGTCGTTCGTGCAAAGGCCTTTACTTTTCAATGGAACAACACGGGTTGGATAACTATTTAATCTTTTTTGAATTCTATCCTACTATATTTAAATTGGATATTGGATATTTGGATATCGTACTATAACAATATTATAAACTAGCTTTTGCCCGCGACTTCGTTCGCGTGGATTAATAGTTCCCGTTCCCGGGGGATTTCCGGGATAAAAACTATCCTATGTCTTTTCTCGGGTCCCAGACTATATCTGTACCAAATTTCATTGAAATCGGTTCAGTGGTTTAGGCGTGAAGAAGAGACAGACAGACAGAGTTACTTTCGCATTTATAATATTAGTAAGGATGTGAAAGTTTGTGATGACGGATGGATGTTTGTTAGTCTTTCACGCTTAAACGGCTGAATGGATCTCGATGAAATTTGGCACATAGTTTAATTATAGTCTGGAATAGCACATATGTTACTTTTTATTCCGGAAAAATGTACCTGTTATGTTACCTTTGACGCGGATAAACTTGCAATCACAATCTCACCTTATTATAATAACCTAACACTTCTACCTTCAATTTCCAGGCATTACTATTCACTTCAATGGGCCAGCACCTGGACTACACGACGGCACAACACTTGAAAGACTACAGTCTTTACACAGTAGACCGGTTCGAGTCTATTGTGCAGTACAAGACAAGTTACTACACGTTCCGTTTGCCTATCCTACTGGGTTTGAAGCTAGTCGATGATGTGCATGAATCTTTATACGAACATGTTGATGATATTTGTTTGAAGTTGGGACGTCTGTTTCAAATGCAGGTAAGAAATAGAGTCAATGATTTAGTCCTCATATCGTTTTAGGGCTTAGCACGGCCCTGATACAGCAAATTGCCATTCAAGTTAGGGCTCTAAATCTTGTGTGTAAATTTTTTTTGAAATGAAAACTTCTTTAGCGGCGTTGGGTAAAAAATGTTAAACTCGCGTCAGGACACGTGACCCTGATCGAAAATTTTAAGCGGCGTTGTGCACTTGTTTTGCTCGCGTCAGGACACGTGGCCCTGATCGAAAATATTCGTAATTGGATCGTAGAAAGTCGTGGAAAATCGTGCAAAATCGTGGATGGATGGACGGATGTACGGATCGACGGATGGACGAATGGACGGATGGACTAAATAGTACACGTGCTTGGTTTAATGGTTTCTGTTATATACATATTACTTTTATAATGATAACCATTCCAAAATATCAAAAATGCACAACGTTAATATTCAAGTTTTCACTTCTGTCGGCACTCCCGGAGTGCAACCCGTCGTTTTTTTTTTAATGACACCATTAAAAAGGCGTTATTAACTGCCTCGGTAGCCTAGTGGTCCTAAGTGCGACTGCTACGCTAGAGGTCTTGGGCTCGATTGCCAGGTCGAGCAAAGTATTATTGGGTTTTTCTATGAAATTCTCAGTAGCAGCTCGGAGTTAGGATTTGTGCCCGGTTAATGGCAATAGGCTCGACCCTATTACATGGGACCTAAACATACCGGCGAACTGTGGGTGTAAATTGGTACATCTCTGCACCATGCATGTTGTCTTCATTCATTAATGAACAAATCCATTCAAATATAGAACGCGATCGAATTTTAAAAGTTACAAATTTATTTTCCAGGACGACTACATAGACTGTTACGGCGACGTATCAGTAACAGGCAAAATTGGAACAGACATACAAGAACGTAAGTGCTCCTGGTTAGCAGTTACCGCTTTAGAGCGCTGCAACGAAGCACAAAAAGCGCTTTTCACACAATACTACGGCAGCAAGGACCCAGATCACGTTAAAATAATAAAGCAGCTTTATAACGAATTGAGACTACCAGAACTGTATAAACAGAAAGAAACAGAAATATATAATGATCTTCTTCAGAGGGTGCGTGAGTTGCCTTCGGAAACCGCTCCGTCGTTCTTCTTTAAACTTTTAGATAGGACTTATAAGAGAAAGCATTGATTATGAGGTTAGTATTCACATAGTAGTAGGTATAGTACGATTCAAACGAATGGCGGTTTGCGCAGGTTTATTCAAGTTAACCCTGCAGTGGTCGCGTCTTAAAAAGTCACGTGAGTGGTCGCGCGGCTACATAGCTACCTATGTAGCCGCGCGACCACTCACGTGACTTTCCAATTTGTTTTGTCGTTTTTTAAATGAAATTCAATTGTATTATTTTTTTCTTACTAAAATATGACAAATTAACTCTTCCTAAATAAAATTAAAACAAAAAACAAAAATAAATTTTCAATGGTCTTGTTTAAATCAGCTATGAAAAAAAAAAAGTACGTAAAAAGCCATGTCAGTTTAAAAAACCATGGGCTACATATGTAGTCCGCGCGACCACTGCAGGGTTAATCATAATTTAGGCTCCATTTAATGATTTCTAGAATTATATATGCTACGCTTCTTGCTCGTTCTTCTCCATAGAGACTTAGAGACCTACGTTTGGGAACAAGCAACTAGCCTTAACTTTCATTAGGGGAACTTCTTGACAATTCAAAGGTGCCTGTAAATGGTCTAATTGAAATAAATGCTTTGACTTGACTTGAGAAGTAATTAACTTATATATACCATCACGCCTGTATTCCCCGAAGGGTTAGGCAGAGGTGTACCAAGGCACACCCACAGTTCGCCGGTATATTTAGGTCCCATGTAATAGGGGGCGAGCCTATTGCCATTAACCGGGCACAAATCCAAATTCCGAGCTGCTACTGAGAATTTCATAGAAAAACCCAATAACACTTGCTCGACCCGGGAATCGAACCCAGGACCTCTAGCGTAGCAGTCGCGCTCAGGACCACTAGGCCAACGAGGCAGTAATTAAATGGAGCCTAAATTATTATTGACTTGAATAAATCTGCGCAAACCTGCACTCGCAGTTAAATTCCGAGCCGCCATTAAGTTTGTACCGGATTAGGTTTTTCTCTAAGTGAGCTTAAACTTTATAATCGTAATCGAAGTTCTCACTGACCATTTCTTCCAAATTCTGCTAAGGTACAGAAAATTATTATTTATTTTAAGTCGATTCGAATTAAGCTAACACTCGAAACTCGATCGAAGCGTAAGTTAATTAAGTCTATATTTCTATGGCGAAAAATAATGTTTATATATGTAATTTGACGATTAATCTATATGTGTTAAGTAATTCGGGTTTATATCATGACAATAATATAGTAATGATTGGGATATGGGCAAGAAGGATGATGGTGAATGAAAATTAATATACAGGGTGTTTGATAGTTGGGACGACACTGCTGCATTAACCTCTGAATCAAATGACTCTTAATATTTTATGTACTAGACTTCGTTCGCGACTTCGTTCGCGTGACTTATTTCACTCGCCATAGGCTCCGAAACTACTGGACCGATTTTAACCATTTTTTCACCATTAGATAGCTACATTATTCCTGAGTAACATAGGCTAACATCACGCTACGATCCACGGGAGCGGATCATTAACCAAAGACGTAACTCATGGCGGGTGAACTAAGCCACGTGGACGAAGTCGCGAGCAGTTTGCTAGTACTTTAGTAAAGTGAAACAAATGCAGTACAGACTGCTTTGCACGAAGTCGTCCCGGGTCATTTGATTCAGAGTTCAATACTCCCGGGAACTGGACTAATGTTTAATTAGGTATATTAACCCGTTACCATTGGTAACTTTGGGCATTGCCTCCCTCTAAGAGATCTTTGCAACTTAGGTGTGTATTGCAAAATAGTATTTCTTATGATTATGTTAAGTCACAAAATCTATTGAGTTACGTACCTGTTCATAAAATATTTTTAAGGTTTCCGCGGAACGTTCGGACTTAAGTACATTCGGTATTTTGTGTATGTGTATTCATGCGGCGTCCTGGCGAGTCGCTGATTTCGCTAAAATCTTCCAATATAGCTTTTAGGCGGAATCGACTTTATTTCAACAGTGGGAAGGTTGATATTAGTTTGACACGCTGCGCTAGTCAACCAGTCTACCAAGTTGATATAGTTTATTACAGTTGTTTTACAACTAAGATATTATGAGTTGGTTGTTTGTTATAATTTGACTGAAATAATAACTAAATAATAAACGTTACCTTTCTTTGTACCGTCGCCATCAGAAAGATGTAAACTTAGAAAATTTCCATTAAAATGCAACAACAATGACAAAAAACCGCGAAAACCGCGTTGATCACGCAAACGTGACACAAAATCATGCTATATTTTTAAAGGTTTTAAGACTTAGGTAAAACCAGTTCTTAAAATTGTTTATCAGTAAATTTTCTTCGATGAGGCCTCATGATCATGCCACCAAACGAGAAGAGTCACTCCACAGAGGCAGAACTTGACAAACCGGTGTTGTATTTCAGACGACATTGACATTTAAATAATTTCACCTAAGATGTCTGTCACCATAGAGTCAGTTATGTATTACTAAAAGTATTTTAACAAACATAGTATCTAATAATACTAAGGTCCCTTTAAATACAAGATACAAAATTAATTTTAAAAAAGGTTAAAAGATACGATATGAAAATACCTATTTTGTATCTTATATCTGTATTTCAAATACTTGTATCTGAGATAAGTTACATCTCTGAATATAAGGTATTTGTATGTTATATGTATACAGCATTCAGATGCATTTGATGTAGACATTTTAATGGAACTTTTTCACGTATGCTTCTTTCTGAGGGTGACCTTACTTGTCTTGCAACGAAACATAAGTTGTTTTATTATCACGAAGGCGAAATCTTTATTATGTGTGAAATGATGCTCGTGCATATTGTTTCTTTATGTGCACGCTCAAGCGAGGTCAGTATAAGAAATATGCTTTATTATTTCAGAAATATGCCTCTATCAATATTTTTCATTAAAATATCTTTGTGAGCAAGAAATTAATTTTGAAAAAACGTGCAAAAAAATTGTGGAACATTCAAATATCTGAAAAGCGTCGCCATTGGTCAGAGCGAAAGTGACGTAAAAATGTGAATTCTTACGTCAAATGTAAAATGTCAATTCCGAGTGCATAGTTATGTGTTCTCTACGCTTTTTCGTTTGTTGTCATAAACTTGACGTCACATCAACCGTGCCAAAATGGCGGGTGTTTAAAGTGCCCGTTTTGTTATTTTTTTTAATTGTTTTTTTTTTGTTTGCTTTATTGGTGTTTAATATTTTGTACGCTATCGAATATAAATGTAAAAAAAAATACATGCATATTCCCTATTGGCCGAGCCGCCTCGCACACATAGAGACAATGTGTACATACACCCACAATTCTACACGCACTATTATGACTCCCGCCTTCCTAAGATAAAACATAAATACCATTATATTTAATTATGCAGTTATTTTATCGCGCGTTCCTTGTCATTGATCTAAGGACAATAAATGGGTTGGTGACAAAGTTACTTATTATTATGCCTTTGCCAAGGTTAGCAGTTTTCATATATCATTTTATAATAAACTAAAATAAAATGCAATACAT
The DNA here is from genome assembly GCA_932526535.1 of Caradrina clavipalpis. NCBI lineage: Eukaryota > Metazoa > Arthropoda > Insecta > Lepidoptera > Noctuidae > Caradrina > Caradrina clavipalpis. The sequence goes on from OW052103.1 coordinate 9,099,116, forward strand.
ATAAATTTGGAAATCGGGTGCGACATATAATACCTTGCGGCACTTACTGGTTTTCACGCAAATTCCGACTCTATTTCTTTAAGTTTTAGTTCATTTTCAATTATTCAATGATGAATGATGGTTATGTTATTACATACGCATTTTCGACCTTGTGGACTTCCGCGTCATAATACCCGGGGAGCTCAAAAATGTCTTCTTAAATAAGAATAATTACCCATGTAAGCCTATCGCATGAATAATGTTTAAATGTCATGAATTAATTTATCTTTAACCGGTGTTGTGTAGGACAATACCGATTAAAAATAAATAAAGGACAGGACAAGGGCTTCTCATAAAATTAAAAAAAAAACAGTAGTTTTGTTTAAATTATAGTTGTAATAAGTAAACCTTAAAAAACGTCGCAATAAATGAAGTCATAAATCAAGTAGCAAAATTGTAAAATTATACAATCAATTGTTTCGACATATTTACTTTAAAAAAAATTGTATAAGTACCTATAAGTATTTTAAAATATCTTATTTATACAATAATAATTATTAATTAGGTCCTAGGACCAAGCGATTCACACACTGCCCCGCATGACGCAGCACGTTGTTTGCAAGTATCTGTGTATGTATAGAAAACACGCATAGTCCAACACACTGAAAACGCAGGTCTGTGGTAGGTGAGCAATGGCTAGCTCACCGTCCGTACGTAACGGACTTGTCAACGGTGCGTTCGTGTTCCACACGCGCCTCAAAAAGATGTCAGCAAACATTCGGAGGGGCCACTAAGGGCCGATGTCTGCCGGGGCTGCGGGTTGTTCGAAAGAGATACCGCGCCCCCGGAACGCAAAGGGCACACGAAGGAATATAGATGGTTTTTAGTCAGTAAAAGTCTGACACTCCCTCCCGCTCTGTCCAGGGCGGGGGAAGTAATTTGATGATTTCCTATCTATAAACAAAAACACACACACACAGAAAACGCGTTCACGCGCAGCGTTGCAGATCACTAGAGCTCCGTCGTCACGCACCACGGAGCGTAGCGCGGGGCAGTGTGCGAATGGCCTAATTATGTCCAGCTGTGAAGTCATGCAGGCTGATGATGTCCCAGGACCTAGGCTCTGTAAGTCATGTTTTAACTTTTTGTACATACATACCAATTTTATCATATTTTTCGTCTAAACGAAACAAATGTGCCAACTTTGAAACAATGAAGGTTCGCTTATGCAGGTCGCGTCATTTCTCTTGCACAATTTGATAGCGAATTTTCAAAATGGTTATTCAATTGTTAAAATTATAAAAAAAGACAACGATTTTTTTTTAATAAAAAGTAAATATGGAGTTTCTTTCTCATTCTTCTCCATACGAAACTACCTTCCAAGGGGCAACTAGATTCAATTATAGGTATTTTCCCTCGTAAATGACGTTCAAAAGTGCCTTTTATTGTATTTGATTCAAATAAATAATTTGACTTTGACTTTGATAATTAGCACACCAGCAGTATGTCATAATGAAAAAAGATGCTTTAGCAGAAACCCATTCTAGTTATGTGCTACTGTGAATTTGACGTTGTTGTCATGCAGTTAAGGTTGACGTTTGGTGAACATTATAAGTTAATATTCGGCAATTTAGGGTCATTCAACTTTAAGTATGATGATTAATTGATTAAGATTAATGACGCCAAACAAAAGTTTGTTAAATGAGCCTTTTACCTATGGTGCTTGTAACTATTATCAACTTGTATTATAGCAGATTTATAGTCATATTTATTTTAAATATATAAAATTAAATAAGACCTAATATAGAAAATTACAGGCAAATGCGTTTTTTTTTTAATGAGAGTGGTCTTGAAAACACTCTTTGTAAATATTGTATACTCGAATATAATACTTTTTGCGCCTTTTTTGTGTTCTATTATTTAAATTTTTAAGGGAAAATTGATTGTTAAAAACGAGAAATTAATGTGATTTATTTTTAAAGAGTTTGTTTGCAGTAAAAACCCAACTTCGATAATTAACACAACACATAAGACATAATACAAGTGGAGACACCATTAACCGATTACCATCATTAAAAAGCGAAAAATTATAATTTTGTATTTATTTTGTTGGATGTTATAAAACTTTTTTTATATATTATGTTAATATTAAAAGAATGATATGATTTATGTTAAGAGTGGCAGCTATTATATTAAATAATGAATACCTACATCCTACTACTATTATAAAGGCGAAAGTTTGTATGTATGGATGTATGGATGTTTGTTACTCTTTCACGCTTAAACGGCTGAATGGATCTGGATGAAATTTGGCACAAAGATAGATTATAGTCTGGAATAACACATAGGCTACTTTTTATCCCGGGAAAATGTACGGTACCCGTAGGATAACACATCAACTGTGACGCGGACGAAGTCGCGGGCAGAAGCTAGTTATACATACACTTCTTAAACGACAATTACGTGAGCAGTTTTTTTTTAAGCTGATAAGAATCTTGTCAGTTGATTTACGTACTTAGGTACATCACATTTTTTATCAAAGTACCAAAATTGTTTGACATTCAAAATACGACAACACTAATAGTAGTCTCCTTTGTAATATTATGATTATTTCTAATTATATCTTCAGTAATTTAAAGTTTTAACAAAAGGATTTACATTGTTAAGCCAACGCATTTGCCGATTAAGAAGATTTATATTTCTTATAATGGATCTTATAATTATAAGTTAGAGGCGTACGCGTACACAAACATTTTCTAAAAAATTACTTGTTTAAACCGAAATAATATTAATACAACTGTTACCTACAATCACAAAATCATTACTTCGAACGAATGTGCCCAGAAATTAACAAAAATCAGTATATTTATTTGCATATGTGTTAAAGTACACGGGAATTGGAAAAATAAATTATTTTATTACTTATTTAAATTGCATTTTTATTTCTATCACATTTTATGTTATTTTTGTTCCATGTTTTTCAATTTCATGATCAGCCTACTAAATGCTTACAGATCTATGAAGGCTATTATATCGCGTGCTATAGACAAGCGATTTAAAACCACGTTAGGTATCATTGGGTAGTTGACACCACCATCAATTAGGGCACGCCTCGATTGAGGCGGTAAGTCCCCTCTTTGAGGAGTGGCTAGAGCGGCGCCACGGCGCCCTCACCTACCGCCTGACGCAGGTCCTCACCGGACACGGATGTTTCGGGAGGTTCCTGCACCTCATCGGGCGGGAGGAAACGCCCGGGTGTCACCATTGTGAGGATCGCCCCGAGGACACGGTGGAGCATACTTTGGCGGTGTGCCCTGCTTGGGCTGAGCACCGCCGAGTCCTCGAGGCGGCCATCGGCGGCGGCGCCCTCTCGCGTCCGGCACTGGTTCAGGCCATGGTCCGGAGCGAGGGGGAATGGGAAGCAGTCGCCTCCTTCTGCGAAGCTGTAATGCTAGAGAAGGAGGCGGCGGGGCGGGAGAGGGAAAGGAGGATCCCCCGTCCCAGCGGCCGCCGCGGTAGACGCTCCGGGCGTCGGGAGCCGCGAGACGACTCCCGGCCACCGTAGACGCGTGTCTGTGGACGGTGAGCAATGGGTAGCTCACCGTCCGTACGTTCACTAACGACAGACCGTGTCGACGGCGCGTTCGTGTTCCACGCGCGCCTCAAAGAGATGTCAGCAAATTTGGATGGGGCCACTGAGGGCCGATGCCTGCCGGGGCTGCGGGTTGTTTGAAAGAGATACCGCGCCCCCGGAACGCAAAGGGCACATGAAGGAACATAGACGGGTTTTAGTCAGTAAAAGTCTGACACTCCCTCCCGCCCCGCCCAGGGCGGGGGAAGTTATTTGATGATTTCCCGTCTATAAAAAGAAAAAAAACCACCATCAATTGACATACTTTTTATGAACTGTCAAAACGCGATTCTCTCATAGAATTTGTATGGCAATAGCACGCTGTGACGTTACTTATCGACCTACTCAATTAACTAACTATTTATTGATTTTAAAGTAAGTAAAAATCTAATTTTACAATAAATGGAAAAATAATACGATTTATCGGAAGTTAGCTGTGAATGCAGGTTCACGCAGGTCTATTCCAATCAATAATTATTTAGGCTCCTAAATACCTGTATTCCCCGAAGAGTTAGGCAGAGGTGTACCAATGTACACCCACAGTTCGCCGGTATATTTAGGTCCCATGTAATAGGGGGTGAGCCTATAATTGCCATTAACCGGGCACAAATCGAAACTCCGAGCTGCCAGTGAGAATTTGCCAATGGGAATCGTACCCACGACCTTTTGCGTAGCAGTCGCGCTAAGGACCATCTAGGTCAACGAGGCAGTTCATATTATATTATTTCGTAATATACACTCAATGAAGTACTGATCCTAGAACTAACGAATGGGTAAGTAGGTACATGCAACTGAGCCTAGGCTTTAAGTACCTACCATAATAGAAGTAATTCATTTACCAGATTACCATTTCATTTAAATTGAGAAAAATATTTGACAAATTGCAAAGCCTGTTGTGAGTGGCGCTCAAAATTATTGTTGTAAGCATATAGGTGAAGCCAAGGTTAGTACATAAGTATGTTGTAATATCCAGTATTTACATGGTATCTAACTATAAATTTGAGAACATTTTTGAATTTGACTTGTTCTGTTAAGTGCGTTCCGTAATGGCTGCGTTAATTCGTCGTACGATTTTTTTTAACCAGTTTAGACAGTTGCATAGAAGTAGGTATGGATGGACTTAGTGTACCGAAGTTTAACATGGACACGGAAAAGAAGGCATTTTTGGATGTCATGCCTGAAGTCATCAATTCTGTAGTAACTGGTCCTACGTTAACTGGACTGCCTGAAGTTAAAAACTGGATGAATAAGGTTGGTAAATTAACTGTATTTTCTTGTGAAGCAACAATCGCATAGGAGCTATAATAGGTATGTAGGTACAGACGCTAATTAAACAAGCTGCAGCTGCACTCGTTGCTTAGTAATTATTTTCTGGACCTGTCTGTTAACAGCTTACATTAGGACCCATTAAGTTAATGTTAATATTGCAATACGCGGTGCTTGGCAATCTGGGCTTCTCCCAGTTGTAATTACATTGTGCCTATTGGCCTATTTAGTTCTGTTCTGTCTTTTGCTTGTTTGGAGGGAAGTGGAAATCATGTTTTTTCTTTCTCCACCGCTATTCTTTTCTGATTAATTTCGTTGCGGGATCCAAAACAGTTGAATCGTTTCTCTGGGACTCGTCGAGCTCCATTGCCTCGGTGCTTTTCTGGCGGTCTCCACTGTTGATTCTGGTTTTCAGGAGTTGCATTGGTAGGGAAAAGTGTGGCGGGCTTGTACGATAAAAAAAAGTACAGATGCTAATTAACAAAGCTGCAATCGCTCCTCAGTAATTGTTTTCGGGACCTGCTTGTTAATATAACCTACCTGTAATTTTAGCACCTGTATCTGGATGTGAATAACAGTAGGTACCAGGCGACAACATGAGTCTCTAGTCTCAACTTTATCTCTAGGACGGCAACGCATTTGCAAGGCCTCTGGTATTGCAGATGTCTATGTAGCGGTGGTTTGTTTGCCATCCAGTGACAAAAAAAGAACATTTTGTCCCGAAAAAAATCTCGGAATATCACAACGCATAATTTTAACCAAGAACCGAGCCAAGGATGTAACAATACCTACATAGCAGAAAGTATCCAACAAAATCCACTAAAACAAAAATCAGGAAAATGTTGCATAGAATTTTTGAAAAATATCGTCTCAAAATCCTCATTTTTCTAACGATCTCGTTTTTCTTTATTCCACTGCTTCTTCATTCGCATGTATCTTTTTATATATTTTCATAAAGGCTCGGTTATACCTATGGTTCCAATTTTACGTAGTTTTTATTAGTGACATTTGTTTTACGAAGGTATGCGCCCTTTCTTTATTATTCGTTCGAAACACTGGCCACTACTTGTAAATTGTAAATAGGAAAAAGCTATTAAAAACTTTTTCTGGTTTTAGTTTTAATAGTGATAAAATGGCTTCCACTGTTACAGCCTTTTTATTTATTCATTCGAAATACTGGCAAACTTTCGTCAAATAAATTGAAAAATGCCATTAAATATTATTTCTTGTTTTAGTTTTAAAAGTGGTTAAATGACATCCACTGTATTTTTTTTTTGCGGTTACGGCCAGCGTTCAACTTTATAATTTAATGAAATTAAGAAAAAGTTTCTACATTGTAAAAAGCATCGACTTTATAGGAACTTTTTTATAAGAATTTTCTTGGGTGTTGTTACATCACAGTGGGTACCTTAGTAATGGTGGAGTATCAAATTGTAAAAAATGCATGATGGATAAAATCCATTATTTATGTTTTCCAAGATAAATAAAACTACTACTGTCTTTTTTATGTTACAGCTATTAGAATACATGCTGGGTGAAGGGAAACTAGGCAGAGGATTAATGGTTTCCGTTGGATACAGAATGTTCGAAGAACCCGGATTTTTCTCAGAAGAAAAACAGCATTCTGCTCGCGTTCTGGGCTGGTGTACAGAAATGGTAGAGTAAATTATTACTTAATTATTTACACATTTGTATTTCTATCACTCAATATACATATCTATTGAGTGATAGAAATAGCCATAATGTATTTTATTTTATTATAATGTAGGTTTTGTGACCTATCTCACAATTACTTTTTTATTTTTTCGGATTGGATAACTTCAAATGTCTTCTCCCACCCTGGGCGGAGCGGGAGGAAAAGTCTGACTTTTACTGACTAAAACCCATCCATGTTCCGTCCAGGGCCCTTTGCGTTCCGGGGGCGCAGTATCTCTTTCGAACAACCCGCAACCCTGGCCTGACTGACCCCTCCAATTTGCCGACATCTCTTAGTGGCAACCCCGACAGGCATCGGCCCTGGGTGGCCCCTTCGAATCTCACAATCACTTGGGGTCTTGATGAATTATTTTCGTTGTGAAATCCTCATTAATACCCGTGGGTACTAAGCGTGAGGTTTTAGTACGGTACGATTGTAACATAACTGTTACAATCGTACCGTACTAAAGCCTCACGGTTCCTCCCATCTTAATTCGGGAGCCCGGTATACAACTGAAGCATGATCTGCACCGACTGGTATTGGACCACCATTAGCGGGCTGGTCCGCCATTTGCGACCTGACTTGTGACTACAGATTCTCGTAGAGGACCACGCAGACAACACTATACGAACGTTATCCTACCGAAATTCCCCTAGAAATTGTAGTGTGTAAGCGTTCGACATTGCTTTGCCAATTCTTTCGTCTTGATGAGGATTGCAAGACACAAAGCGCATATAACATGTTTTTTTGGCGTAAGTGTCCGGTCTGCTCCCTCCTGACGTTGTTTGATATTAAAAGTAATATGAACCTATTTTTGAGTCACTACAGGGCAAAGGCCTTTTTTTATACAGAGAAGGCACGAGCATTGTTCACCATGCTTGATTACGGCGGATTGGCGATTTCAGAGTTATATTAATTTCGAGTCCTGGTTTCATGATGTCAGAGATGTCCAATATAAACTTAAAATTACATAATTATGAATTGAAAAAGTTACATTGTTGCTTGCTCCCCAACCAACTGGGCCATTACGACAGATACTCGTAACTATTATTTTAAAGTTATTTGGACCGGCTTCGTTAATCCCCTATCTTCAGTTGCAGGCAAAGTTTCTGATATTGGATGATGTAGTAGACAGCGCAACGGTTCGGCGTGGCAAGCCGTGCTGGCACTTGCAACGAAACATCGGTTTTTGGGCTGTAAACGACTCTTTCCTTATGTACCAAGCGATGTTGGATCTACTGGATATGTACTTCGGGCAAACGTCTATATACGCTGACGTGGTGAGATATTTTAATGAGGTAAGTTGTAATCTAAGTAGAGATAGGTATCTGGCAGGAGGTATAATTTTTATTTTGTATTCTATACATCGTCTGATGTCACTGTTTGCGCAGTAAGCGATTGGCTGCCGCGTTGCGTCTCACGGGTTCGGTTCCCGCACGGTATAAAAATTTGTATGGCCTACAGATAGTCATTCCTGGTCTGGTTGTTTGTGTATATAAGTTTATGTTTGTAAATGCACCTACGATACAGGAGAAATTCCTAGTGTGAGAACAGTCAATTCAAAGATGGAATTCCTTTTGAGGTTTCTGCATTAAAAGGTTGTCGGGTCCTATATTACCTACTAAACCGCCGTTTGTCTGTCTATCCATTTGTTTGTCATAACGCTGTAACTTGGATATCCAAGTTACAGTTAACTGAATACCTATATAGGTATTCAGTTAAAATGGTACCTAACAGAATACCTACGTGCTACTATGCCAATATAATAATAATAATGCAAAGAAGGAAAAACTTAATAATAATACTAGGTACTTTATAAAAAACAAACTATTTTGTTGCAGGCAGTCTACAGAACAGTAATAGGTGAACATTTAGATTTATATTCAGGCTACAGCAAAGAAAAGAACAATATTGATGTATTAAACTTCGAACGAATCTCGGCTATTGCTATAAACAAGACAGCCTACTATACTTGCAAACTGTCGATATTTTTACCTCTACTTTTAGTGAAGAATGGAAAAAATAAAGCTACTAAAGAATTAAATGACATTTGTATGAAGTTTGGGAGACTGATGCAGTGTCAGGTAAGAATAATTTAATACCTACATCTATAGATGTAATACCTATCTTTGGTTACTTAAATCACTATACAAAATTATTGAAAACGGCAATAAAATCCGTTAGATTGTTTAAAATATTTAAGCATATGGGGACAGACAGCGGGAAGTGCCTCTGTTTTATAATACGAGTATGTAGAGATTTTTTCCTAGAACTCAAAGAGCATTAAGAGAAATACGGATGGGTTTTAGTCAGTAAGAGTCGGACACTCCCTTCCGCTCCGCCCAAAGCGATAGAAGTCATCTGATGTTGAACCTAACAAACGATCGCGTGAAGAAACAGAAAACTCAATTAGGTTTATTTCGACGTAAAACAAAAATACTTACCAACACTGTTTCTGTTCAAAGGATGACTACATGGACGCCTATGGTGACGAGAACGTCACAGGAAAGAACGGCCGGGATATCCAAGAAGGTAAATGTTCCTGGGTGGCAGTGACAGCGCTGCAGCACTGCAACGACGCACAACGTGCTCTCTTCAAAGAATACTACGGCAGCAAAGACCCAGAGCATGTAAAGCGAATCAAGGAGCTGTACGACGAATTGCACCTACCTGAACTGTATAAACTGTATGAAACCACTTTGTATGATAATTTAATGCATCAAATACAAGCGTTACCAACTGAAGGGGACAGGAATTTCCTCTTGCAAGTTTTGAACGCTGTTTATAAACGGGTTTATTAAAATCGTTGTAAGGAAAATGTTTTAACCTTATTTTTTCCTCCACAAACCTAGTAATTATGGACGATTTCCATCATCCGGCCCGCGTCGGAGGACATTTCACGCTGTTAAAGAAAATTCAGGCTTCTTTATAATGATTAAGGTTTATATTTGCATAGAATTTATACTGCCTGGAACTCGGTTAGGTCCACGCGTATGCTGTTCCAAGCAATATAAATGAATGAATTCCTTGCAAACATGAACTTTAATTAACCGATATAGAATCGTACATAATTAAAGCTGTGTTCCAATCAATTCGACCAGTTTACCTTGTTCACAAGAGTGGGGACAGAGACTGTTATTAATTACGGTTTGACGACGCGGTTGGCGCTGGTTGAGCGATTGGGAGCTGCCCCACAAACTTATAGTAGACACCAACAACACAACATGTACTTCTTTGGTTGACTGGTAGAGAATGCCTAAGGCATTAAGTCCGCCTTTGCACTTTTTTTGTGCATAAAGTTTAAATAAGTAAATAAATAGTAGCAGAGCAGTAGTAGTAGAGCTCTTTGTGAAGCAGCTTGTCCGGGGAAGTACTATCACCATTTCTATTTCTGCCGCAAAGCAGCGTTGCTGTGTTGTGTGCCGGTTCGAAGGGTATGGGTGCCAGTGTAATTACAGGCACATTGAACTTTGTCTTTGGGATGGCAACGCATTAGCAAGTCTTCTGATATTGCAGATGACCACTTAACATCAGGTGGGCCGTGGGCTTGTTTGCCATTCAATTACATCAAATAATTGTGTGTAGGTATGGCTTACTGGCAGTTTTTCCAGGTCTGGTTGTTTGGGTACGTGAGTTTATGCGTTTGTTAACTAACACACGATACAGCAAAAGTTCATACTTTTATTATTAAGTTAAACTATGAACTTCAAAAATCGTCTTTTTTAGTTAAGTCAGTAGGCTTAACTAAAAAGGACGATTTTTGGGAAATCGCAAAAGAAGATCTTGCAATGAGGACTTTCCTACTTGCCGCCCCAGTGATATATCCGTCGATATATCACTGGGGCGGCAACAATGCGTAATTTAAACTATCTTCTAATGGGTTACTGTTCCATTAAGCATGCGAGTTTTGTTTTGTTTCGTTTGTTTTTTTTTATAGACAATGCCCCACGCGTTTTGTATTAAAAAAAAAACAACTATACATCATCATCTTCCTGCCCTTATCCCATGTTACTTGGGGTCGGCGCAACACGTTTTCTTCTTCCATACCATCCTGTCAGCCGTCATGCTATCACTCACTCCTTTCTCTTTCATATCATTTTTCACACAGTCCATCCATCTTTTCAATAACTATACACGAAACAATTATTATAGAGATAATAATAAAGTGCCTAGTCATTTGACTAGGTATTTGGTATTTACCTAGTTACTTAGATTTCAGTTAAGTACTGCATATGCTTAACCTCTTATGATTTAATTTGAATACGTTCTGGAAAAAATGTCGTGATTGCCCAGTGGTTAAGGCAACCACCTCTCATGCACGAGGTTGTGGGTTCGCAACCGGGCACGGGCAAGGACCAATGTGATTGGCATATAACCTTCCCAGTACCTACCTACTTACCCGAATGAACCGAATTCTGGTCTGCGCAGACTGGCGGACTCCATGATTTGATGGTTTTGATGATGAGGATTTTATATTTGTCTTTAAATTAAATAAATATCGAACTGAAATAAGGTATATATTTCAATTCTCGGTGATCACACATACACTATCACATCTTAACTAATATTATGAATGCGATGTAAGTTTGTTTGTTTTTTACCTTTTCACACCTGCCCCTCTAGCCAAGTCACAAAAGATAATCGTAAACGCTCGGTAGGTACCAATAGATTTTCAACTTTATACCCCAGAGCCTTAAGTTGAAAATCTATTAAAGATTTCTAAGCGTTAGCGACTGGAAAGAACGAAAACGCTATGCAATCTTCACTAGATTTTCAACTTAAAACCAAGCACATAAAGTTGAAGATCTATTAAAGCCTACTCAGCGTTTGCGTTTATCGTTTGTTACATGGCTACAGGGGCTGCAACACTGAACCGATCATCTTGATTGCATATACGTAGTCAGGTGTAAGGACAGGGATATAGGGTACCTTTCATCTCGAAAAAAGTACTGTTCCCGAGGAAAACAAACAATAACGTTCTTATGATAATAGATGGCGCCACGTGTCTTTAGAATCATGATTGAATTTTAAATATATCCTACATTTACGCGAACGAAATCGCGGGAAAAAGCTAGTAATGAATATTAGTAAATAGTCAAAAATAAATAGTTAAAGACTTTCGGACGCACATACATAGATACTTTGTATTGTACAATTATGTATTCCACAATGAGGATAATGACTCTATGCATTTTAATTAACATGCTTAGACACATTGTTTTCATTCCTAGGAAACTTCTAGTTGATATATATTAAAAAAACATTTAAATCAACCTCAGTTTTTGTATCTAACTGAACCAGTTAAGTCAGATCAATGGCTACGTTACTCCGCCGTAATACCCGATTTTACACTCAGTATAGACAGTTGCGCAGAAGTACAGATGGATTGAGTGTGCCCACTTTTAACATGAACACGGAAAAGAAAGCCTTTCTAGATGTCCTGCCTGAAGTCATCAACTCTGCAGTCAGTGATCCTAAGTTAACGGAATTACCTGATGTTCAAAGGTGGACGAAAAAGGTTAGTGAATGAACTATATTTTCTGTTCAATGGGTGACAGAAAGATACAACCGTTGTTTGTAGGCCCGCGACTTAGGGTAAGTTCACACCGAGACGCGACGCTGCGCGCTCCTTTTTTATAATAGAGCTACTCAAAATATGTATAACTTTATTTACTACGCAAAAAGATAATTATACATTTCATTGTGAGCAGGTGCAACGTATTCTAAATTTAAACAATGAAATGTGTGTCTTCATAATTTGCCAGGGGCGTAGCTACCGCCGTATTTGCCGTATCAATTATACGGGGCCCCCGGGCCACGGGGGCCCCCACTCAGACATCTCACTATTGTCCATAGAGGCAGAAACTTTAGAAAAACTAAAATCATCATCAGCCATAAATGATTTAATAAATCAGTTTGCCGAAAAAAAGGCAAGGAGAGTGAATATTTAAAATTCTATTTTTATTTGTAAAATGGGTAAATTATGTGATAAATAAATATTTCTTCTCACAATATTTTTTTTCTTTTGTGAAAAATTTTTACCTCCATATAAGGGCCCCCAAAAAAATTTTTATACGGTGCCCCGACAAGGTACGCTACGCCACTGTAATTTGCTCAATTTTGTGTTTACCTGTTGGAGGTCACTCCAGAATTTAGGGCTAAATAGGGACTGTAACTCCCTCGTTAGCCTAAGCGCGACTGCTACGCTAGATGTCTTGGATCCGACTCTTAGGTCGAGTAAAGTACTATAGCGTATTTCTATGTAATTCTCAGTCGCAGGTCAGAGTTTGGATTTGTGCCCGGTTAATGGCAATAGGCTCGCCTCCTATTACATGGAACGTAAACATACCGGCGAGCTGTGGGTATGTTTTGGTACATCTCTGTATAATCCTACCGGGAATACACGCGTGATAGTATGTTATATTATGTAGGAAATATAGGACAAATTGGATAAATGTTTTTCCTTCAATAATATCCAATCGCACATCATAAGGAAAAATATTGCACTTTATAACTGCTTGCAATTCTCCTGATAGGCTCTTCCTAATTTAATTACAGCTATTAGAATACATGCTGGGCGGAGGAAAACTAGGCAGGGGATTAATGGTTTCCGTTGGATATAGAATGTTTGAAGAACCTGATCACTACTCAGAAGAAACCCAACATTCTGCTCGCGTTCTCGGCTGGTGTACGGAAATGGTAAATCTTTATTTAATTTATTTGTCAATTATTGTAATAAGCATAGGCTGGCCACCTTTAATATAGGACATAACATACCTGTAAATATTTGTGTGTTGTACAATTAAGAATTGCACACCTCTGCAAAGCCATTCGGGGGATTTGGGCATAAGAGTACGATATTATAATTCTTCAAAATATGTATTAGTAGCTTCTCCCTGCGACTTTGTCCGCGTCAAATTTGATATATTATCACACGGGGTCTGTAGTACAGACCCCGTGTGAATCCCGGAAAATGTACAGACTCTTTACATTTTTCGGGATAAAACGTATCCTCTGTGTTATTCCACACTACAATCTCAGTGCCAAATTTCATCTAGATCCGTTCAGCCGATAAATCGTGAAAGAGTTACAAACATCCATCCATTCATCCATCCTCACATAGGTACTTTTGCATTTATAATATAAGTAGGATCTGTAAAGGCGATGTGGAAGGTCTCGGTGAGTAGGTGTACAATGACTATGACTAGGTACCTTTTAGCAATCAATTACTTACAAAAACGTTTGGAAAAACCTTTGTGCATTGTGCATGAGTCTTTCTTACCGTCCTAACACCATTCGTGCCGTAAGCAGTGGTGGCTTTCGCTAATTTCTAAATCTAATATCACCCATTTTCAATTAATCTTCCTTCAACAGTTGCAAGCAAAATTTTTGATATTAGATGATATATTAGATGGTGGAACCATTCGGCGTGGCAAGCCTTGCTGGCATCTTCAACCAAACATCGGGATTTCAGCCATCAACGACGCTTTACTTTTACACCAAACGATGCTGAATTTATTGGACATGTACTTTGGGCGAAGCCCTATTTATACTGACTTGTTAAGAAATTTTAACGAGGTAAATTACAGTCTATTTACTAGATGTTAAATGTCTTTTTGGTATGGCTTACCTACACTGCATAAAGTATAGAAATATTTTCATTATTTTACAGGCACTGTACAGATCGATCATGGGTGAACATATGGATTTAAGGTCAAGCTACAACAAACAAAAGGAGAATATTGATGTTTTTAATATGAACCTAATCAATGCCGTTGCTCTAAACAAAATAGCATATTATACTTTCATAATGCCAATATTTGCACCTCTGCTTTTAGTAAAAAATGGGAAAAAGAAAGCTACTAAAGAATTACATGATATTTGTGTTGGATTTGGGAGACTAATGCAATGTCAGGTAAGGTAACACCTGAGATTTTTTACGTAGATTTATTTTCTTTTAAAGTACAAGATGCGGATGAGTTTTTTTTATCCTTACCCTATGAGATTCCTTTTTTAAACAATGTACTTTGTAATTTAATTATTATTTATAAGTTTGTGTTAAGACTAATTAGTAATTATATAAAACAAATAAACAATGCCTACATTCTAGTGCTAACATGCTTACATTCTTATTTACTGCTGACATAGGTCCGCAGTAAATTAGAATTTAATACAATAGTTTGGACTCCTCAAGAGTCAGTGTATAGTGTTATGTAAGAAAAAAAAATACGTAAATTCTGTAGATACCTTTACAAACGCCAATATGAATAAATAAATAATAATAGTTGTAAAATAAAGTACAAGACCAAATCATACACCTGAAGATTTTACCATTTGTATGTTTGAAAATTAATAGGTATAATTCTTCTTAAAAGGATGATTACATAGACGCTTATGGCGACGAAACCGAATCAGGAAAGAACGGCCGAGATATCCAAGAAGGCAAATGTTCTTGGGTAGCAGTAACAGCGCTGCAGCACTGCAACGACGCACAACGTGCTCTCTTCAAAGAATACTACGGCAGCAAAGATCCTGAGCATGTAAAGCGAATCAAGCAGCTGTACGACGAATTACATCTACCAGAACTGTATGAGCAGTGTGAACGTACTATATATGGACATTTAGTGCATCAAATACATGCCTTACCAAATGAAGGAGATAGACATTTCCTCCTAGAAGTTTTAAACGCTCAATATAAACGTGTTAACTAAATCGCCATTAGAGATTTTTATAATAGAAAAATATATTTTATATTTTCTATGGGTGTTTTATTTTAGATACTATGTTATTTGTTACGATGGATGGATGTGACTTTTTCAATTCATATGTAATTTCTATGTTTATCTTGGACATCTCTGTCATCGGTGAAGGAAATCATCGTGAGAAAAAGTGGTCGTATAATAAATAAAATTATAAAAAGGTTTTATTCTTTCTCAGCACTTACCTATTTTACAGCACAAAATTGAGGCAACCCCGGTTAGTTATAAAGATACTTGTGATGGGGTTACCTCGCAACTTCACGTCGGTCACTGGCTACACAATATAGGTTGTAGATAAAGAAAAATAAAATAAAAATAAAATAAGAAATAAAAACAAAAGTAACAAACTATAAAATGAAAAATACAATGTTCAAATTTGCGAGTTGTGCTGGGATTGTGTGTGAGGGTGAATGTGTGGTGAGGGTGGGTAAGGGTGTGTGTGTGTGTATTTAAGATATAATGAATATAAGTCTGAGTCAGACAAATAGACACCTACCTATTTAATTTATTTGTACAAGGTGCACTAACCTAATTAGTAGAAACAATGATTACAATGGGTACTTATATTTAATTTGACTTGAAAAACAAAACAAAGACGAAATTTGACATAAAAGATGACATAGATGTTCATGTCGAAACAAGTTTTTACTTAACACCAGTGATGTAAAACAACCTACAACCAACCTCTTTCGAAAAGGAGGCCCTATATCGAAACTGCGTTTCTTTTTAGAACAGGATAAAAATATTAAACAAGAACATAGTAAGTACCTAATCAGGTAATCCATGCCTGTCGAAGTTCGAGGGCCCAATCTTTTTTAATAGGGGATCCTGGACTGCGGGTTGTTCGAAAGAGATACCGCGCCCCCGGAACGCAAAGGGCACATGAAAGGAACATAGACGGGTTTTAGTCAGTAAAAGTCTGACACTCCCTCCCGCCCCGCCCAGGGCGGGGGAAGTTATTTGATGATTTCCAGTCTTAAAAAAAAAAGGGGATCCTGGAAGGTGCGTACGCTCCCAAGATTCCCGGCGTAAGTGTAGGAGGGGAACACCGCCACCGGTCTGATTTTTCACCACAGGACGTAAACAAGGGGAACAAATCTAGGGCTGGCAGACTAAAAAACATAAGTCCAAAAGTGAAACTTTGGACTTATGTTTTTTAGTCTGCCAGCCCTAGAAATATAAGACGGAATTTCGACAGGCCTTTCACAAACATCATTTTACAGGATATTGTTAAAACCATCGTGCATTACAACACACTTTTGTGCACCGCTGACTTTTGTAAGAAAGTTAACGATGCTAATGCTTGTATTTATTGAAAAAGAAACAATAACCGACACGGTTTTTATAATAAAACTAAACCAGTCTAGGTTTTTGATCAAAATCCTGGATTTTCTCAGGTTTACTATCAAATAAAGTAACAATTTTATCATGAAACCCCTGATTTTATCATATCTGATTATATCATATACATGATAATTTATACTGACGTGCGTAAGAAAATAAAAAAATAAAAAATAGCTACCTACTCATAAATCGCAAGGTAATTTTAGTATGGTTTTTTATAGTCATTAGATTTTACAATTGTAGGCCTCGGACACACTTGTTCTTGTGGTAACTAGGCACAATATAAAAGTCCTATAGGTCTATCTACTGCTTGTTTGGACACATACATACATACTATCACGGCTGTATTCCCCGAAGGGTTAGGCAGACGTGTAGGTACCCACAGTTCGCCGGTATGTTTAGGTCCCATGTTGGTAATAGGTGGCGAGCCTATTATCATTAACCGGGTACAAATCCTAACTCCGCTTGCTTGTGTTTTGCTTGTTTGGAGGGAAGTGGAAATTATGTTTTTCTTACTTCTACAGTTGAATCGTTTCTCCGGGACTCGTTGAGCTTTATTGCCTGGGCGCTTTTCTAGCGGTCTGCACTGTTGATTCTGGCTTTCAGGAGTTGCAGCGGCTGGAAAAATGTGGCGCGCTTGTCCCATTAAAAATATGGTACTTATACCAACGGGGTGTAAAAAAACACGACAGATAGCGACGCTTACAAACCATTAAAAATAATTAACTGCGCAAAAATGTTGCCAATAAACGACTTTTTTTGCAAGCGTAATTATTCACTGTTAAAATCATTAGTTAATCACGTGTAATTTTGGGAAGAGCATATAACTTTTTCGTGAAGTGACTATTTACACCCGTTATTTATATTTAAAATTCTTAAGAACGGCCATTACATAAAAATACATAATCGCATGCATACATAAAACTACACAATTTACGTACATTTTTAACATTAATTGTCGCTGTGATGAGATTGCGACTATATTTTCAAAGTTTTCAATTAGTAGAATTCACCTTCTGTTGTTGCTGCTTGATAACGTAATAGCGTCGTTTGCCGAAATCCAAAAAAAAATCCGGTCAGGTGCGAGTCGGACTCGCGCACGAAGGATCCGTGCCATTATCTATAAAAACGGCAAAAAATCACGTTTGTTGTATCGGCGCCCCCCTTGGATATTTGTTTTATTCTGTTTTTTTTCTGGCGGCAACTGAAATACATGATCTGTGAAAATTTCAACTGTCTAACTATCACGGTTCATGAGATACAGTCTGTTGACAGACGGATAGACAGACAGACAGACGGACACCGAAGTCTTAGTAATAGGGTCCCGTTTTATTCTTTTGGGTACGGAACCTTAAAAAGTCGCAACGGCCTGCATAGTCAAGGTTAGAATTACACTAACATAAAAAATTTAATAATGTATGCTCATAGCATTACCCAAAAAAATATAGATATATATTTGGAAACATTCATAATTTAGAAACATTTTTGCATTTCTTTTGTCCAAGCCTGAGCAATGATTGCCATATTATTTTGTCGCAATATATTCTTCTACAACACGCTAAGACACTTGCATCGACATGCAGTTAAAATAAGTGTACCAACTTTTGATATGACTACCGAAAAAAAAGCATTTCTGGATGTCCGGCCTGAAGTGATAAATTCCGTAGTCACTGGTCCCAAGATATCAAAATTGCCAGAAGTTCGAAGCTGGATAAAACAGGTTAGCAAATTATTTTTTACGAAATTATAAGTACGACCAACAATATAAGGATGAAAGTCGATTGCTGACAATTAAGTACTACCTACTAAAATGCCGCCTTTTAAAATGCTGTTTTGTTTTGTCAATTTGTGGTTGTATTGCCCATATTTAGAAACTTTATGAAGTTGTGTCCTACAACCCACTGGTGCTCCATAAGAGTTTCCGTTTACGTATAATAAAAATATATAAATAAATAAATTAAAGTTTATTTTGGAACAATAACATAAAACTAAGTACAGCAAGCAAAACGATGATAGCTGCAAAATTATAAACTGTAGCGCAGCTAGCAACGCCGCTGTCCAGATACAGAATGGTCTGACGTTCCATGCAAAAAATGATTAGATGGATTTCTAATTATCCGATCTTCCTAAATGTACCTAACAGTTACCCTGCCAAAGTGTACAGTTGGGCGACGTATCTTGGTGGTCCTAAAGATAGCCGATTAGCTGCGCAGTAGATAATTTTGTTCCCAAAAGAACTATTGCGCAGCCAAAGAACTTCACAACCGCCGATAGATACGACGGCCGCCGCCCGGCCGTAGCGTTACACGTTTTAAAACTAAGCTAGCTCTTAAAAATCTAAACGTAAACTTATCAATTTATATTTCAGCTATTAGAATATACATTGGATGGAGGAAAACTAGGCAGGGGATTAATGGTTTCCATTGGATATAGAATGTTTGAAGAACCCGATCACTACTCAGAAGAGACCCAGCATACAGCTCGCGTTCTTGGCTGGTGTTTAGAAATAGTAAATCATTAACATTTTTTTGGTTTTGGTATACTTGTGTGAAAAGACGCGTAGTTGGCGAAGCTACACTGTGGAAGATCTAAAGTTTCCAATTATAGATACCAAGCAAGGTCATCATCAGCTTAGCCTTTTTCCGAACTATATTATGGTCGGTTTCTAGTCTAACCCAATGCAGCTGAATGCCTGTGTTTTACATAGAACGACTGCGTATCTGACCTCCACAACCCAGTTACTGGGCAACACGATACCTCTTAGTTTGACTGGTTGGACTTGCTGGCTTTTGACTATCCGTAACGACTGCCAAAGATCTACAAATGACAGCCGAGACCAACGGCTTTACGCGCGTTCCGAGACACGGGGTTGCCCCAAGTTTGGAAGTTGGTGACTTCTAAACTTGGGGTGCTACTGACGAATTTCTAATGGGAAAATCCAATAACGCTTTGCCCGATCTGGGAATTGAACCCAGGACCCCACGCTCATCAGTCGCGCTTGCGAGCACGAGACCATCGGGGCAGTCAGGTACCCAAGAAGTTAATTTCATATATTCATCTTCCGCCGGCTCACATCTGTTTATAACAGTTACAGGCGCAATTCTTAATAATAGATGATTTATTGGATGGTGCAACAATCCGGCGGGGGAAGCCGTGCTGGCACCTACAGCCAAGTGTCGGACTGTCCGCTATCAAGGACTCTATACTTATGTACCAATCTATTATGGAGTTACTGGATATATACTTCGGGAAAACCCCCATTTACCCCGACATACTGAGACAGTTTAATAAGGTAAGTTGCAATCATTAAAATAGTGGAAGTACCTACATAACTTACGCGAGGGAAACGTGGACCGTTGGTTTATAAATTTAAGGTCGCCCAGCGAGCTATGAAGCGGGATATGCTTAGAGTCTCTCTGACAGATCGCATCCGGAACTAGGTGATTTCACAGATAACCATAGTTCTCGACATAGCTCATAAATTAAGTAAGCTAGTCGGTTCGATTCCTGGGTGTTGCAAGCGTATTTTCAAAATTATTTAAATGCAGTTTTGTTTCTTTTTAAAAATGAAGGAATGTTTCCTTTGAGTAAAATTTGCTAAGTTAAGTATTAAGAGTACTTTCCCTCCAGGTAGCATTATAAAATTCCACCCTGTATACCATTTAAAACCTTTATTTTACAGACTGTGTACAGCGCGAGTATAGGCGAACATTTAGATTTATGGTCAAGCTACAATAAAGATAAAAACAATATTGATGCTTTAAATATGGAACAAATCTATGCAAATATTACTGTACACAAGACTGCCTACTATAGTTTCAATTTGCCGATATTCCTGCCTCTACTTTTAGTGAAGAATGGAAAAAATAAAGCTACAAAAGAATTAAAAGATATTTGTATGGGCTTTGGGAGATTAATGCAGTGTCAGGTAAGGATGTATCTGTGTACTATTTTCAACCGACTTCATGCTATCCTAAATATGGTCGTACACTGTGAAACCTACCATGGCGGTGTGACCCGCTTAGGCAGAGCACCGCCGTGTCCTCGTGGCGGCTATCGGCGGCGGCGATATCTCGCGTCTGGCTCTGGTCCGGAGCGAGAGGGAATGGGAGGAAGCAGGCACCTCCTTCTGCGAAGCAGTCATGTTAGAGAAGGAGGTGGCGGGACGTCATAGGCGTAGAACCTCTTGTCCCAGCCGCCGCGAGCCGCGAGACGACTCCCGGTCACCGTAGTCGCGGGCCTGTGGACGGTGAGCAATGGGTAGTTCAGCGGCCATACGTTAATTAACAACAGGCAGTGTCCACGCCGCTTTCGCGTTCCACGCGCGCCTCGAAGAGATGTCAGCAAGTTGGAGGGGTCAGTCAGGCCCGGTGCCTGCCGAGGTTGTGGGTTGCTCGAAAGAGATACCGCGCCCCCGAAACGCAAAGGGCACATGAAGGTACATAGATGGGTATTAGTCAGTAAAAATCTGATACTTCCTCTTGCCCCCCAAGGGCGGGAGAAGTCATTAGATAATTTCCCATCCGAAAAAAAAACAACTGTCAAACCTACGCCTACCGATGTTAACGTTAATTATGATTTAGAAGAATTTTATTATAAAAATTAAAACCCCAATCATAGATAGGCCGCTTATAATAAAAATACACTGTTTATGTTAAAAGGACGATTACATGGACGCCTATGGCGACGAAAACATCACAGGAAAGACCGCCAGAGATATCCAAGAAGGCAAATGTTCTTGGGTAGCAGTAACAGCGCTACAGCACTGCAACGACGCACAACGTGCTCTCTTCAAAGAATACTACGGCAGCAAAGACCCAGAGCATGTGAAGCGAATCAAGCAGCTGTACGACGAATTGCACCTACCTGAACTGTATGAGCAGTGTGAACGTACTATATATAACGATATTGTGCACCAAATAGACGCGTTACCATCTGAAGGAGCGAGGTCCTTTCTCTTAGAAGTTTTAAATGCTACATATAAACGGGATCATTAAAATCGAATGCATACTTTAGCCAAATTCGAAAAAGAATCTTTAACAACGAACATTAAAAAGTAATGGGTATGTAAGCACTTGCTGCGTGTTATAAAATATGTTTTTTTTAGTTAATATTTACGTTTATATTATTTAGTAAGTACTCATCATCTGCCTAGCCTTTTCCCAATTATGTTGGGGTCGGCTTCCAGTCGAACCGGATGCAGCTGAATATCAGTATTTTACATGCAACGACTGCCTATCAGACCTCCACAACCCAGTAATGGGTAATACGATACTCTTGGTAAGACTGGTTGTCAGACTTTTGGGCTTCTGACTAACAGTAACGACTGTCAAAGATCTACAAATGACAGCCGGGACCAACGGCTTTACGTGCTTTCCGAGGCACGGAAGAAACTCGCTATGAAAATGGTCACCCATCCACAGACCGACCTCGGCAAGCGTGGCTTAACCCGGAAGATTGGTCTATGCGGCTGTCATTATTTAGCCACGAGATCCTCGATTATTTATTATTAAGTATTATTTAGTAAGTTTATTATTTAGTAAGTACTAGCATTATTAAATGTGTTTCCTTAACAGCTTGCCTATAAAATACAATAAAACATTCTAAAGGTCGTGAAAAAGTCTGTTTTTTATGCCTAGGGAATGAAAATAAAGTGCGCCTTTGTACTCTTTTTCTGTATAAAGTTTATATAAATAAATAAACACATTTTTGTACCCGCACAATTGCTTAATTGGACAGTTATTTGTTACTGAAAAGTCTGCATTGAATGTGGCGCAAGTATATAGTTAATACCGCGGAAACGCTTTGTAGAAAAAATATTTGTTTTATTCATCCTCCTTTCTGTCTTGAATATAACGTTACCGTGATTTACCAATATATTGTGAATAATATATTGGTTGTTGGTTTTACGAGTAAATCTTAAAATTTACCAACACGAGTTGATAATGGAAGGATCTTTTAAAATAAGACAACTATCACTAGGCAGGTAGGTTTTATTGTAACATTTACAAACAAATAATGATTGGGCGATTTTGTCCTTATTTCTAGTATAAAAATTATGTCTATCAGTTATATTACATAATATTTTTATAAATGTATTTTTATACAAGGCGCTGTCATAATAGATTCAGCAACCGTTCTCCTGTTCCAGCGACTGTTCGTCGACAGGACGATTCATTTATATCCGTTTCCCCAACAGGGTCTTTCACCTATGGACATTTCGCCGACAGAATCTTTCCAGCTGCAAAGGGGAAGTTATTTGATGATTTCCCATGTATAAAAAAGGGATCTCCGAATGTCTGATGGATCTCTTGTGAATTATACTCGAACATCAACATCTGATTTTGAAACTTTACTACAAACGTCGTTTAACGTGGTGTTAGATAGTTTATGTTTCCCAGGAATACTGTAGCTAGATAGATATTGGTGAAAAATTGGTTAAAACGGTCTAGTAGTTTCGGAGCCTAACGAATAGGCTCCGAAACTACTAGACCGTTTTAACCAATTTTTCAAACAAACAAAAAAACTTACCTCTTTATAATATTAATAAGTAAATAAATGATCGGACCTTTCATAGCTAAACAGGATACAATAGTAAGGAACGCTGTTGGCCCTCATATCAGAGTTGCGGGTCACTGTCCCACGTTGCAGCGCACGTGGGTTGAGCAATGTTGCGGGGCACCGTGTCCCTTAGTGTATCTGGGGCTTTACTCATCCTTTCGATTCAACTGCGATAAGTAAACATTAATAAGTACAGTCCGTGCCACGAAAGATGAGACTTGGCGAGTGTCAGTATAGGGAACTTGCGCAGGTACTAAGTGTACGAAATAGTTATCCATAATTTGTATATCTGTTCAGGGATTTTTCGATGACATTGGAATTAAAATAACATGCAAAAATTCTTCACAATATTTATTACAAAATAATAA
The DNA here is from genome assembly GCA_932526535.1 of Caradrina clavipalpis. Lineage (NCBI taxonomy): Eukaryota > Metazoa > Arthropoda > Insecta > Lepidoptera > Noctuidae > Caradrina > Caradrina clavipalpis. The sequence continues at coordinate 9,122,720 of OW052103.1, forward strand.
AGTTGGAGGTCAAGTCTCATCTTTCGTGGCACGGTTTGTATCTGATAATGTCTTAAGGAAGTCTCATGCCAAAATTATTTTATAAGTGCCAAGCCTTTTTTTACTTTTGGGTGAAGCCTTCAAATGGCGCCCGCACCTTAGGGGTAAGACCGGGGAGTGTGGGATTCTTAGTTCACAAAAACAACCGATTTTTCAGTCACCATCAGATCACGGAGAGGGTTCCGTTTCCATTTAAGAAACCACACCAAAACCTTCCCTGTGCAGCGCCAGTTAGGACACATCCCTGGGAAGACAGTAAAGGGGTCTCCCCTAAGCCTCGCCTGACCACTCTGCTACCGACTTCTTTAATGTCTTTTTGGCGGCCACAATCCCCGTTCGGTGCGCCCGTAACCTCAAAGGCTTGACAAGCAAGAGGCAGGTGGAATTTCGGAGTTGTAAGAGTTGAGGCGGTTGCCTTTCAGATACTTTTTCTTCGAGCGAGATCGGCACTCGCACGATCCCGGTCTGCGATGGGCGATGCTCTACCTAAATTTTTTCCATAGTGACTAGACTTTTTTAAAAGCATGTCAGCCGGGATGAGGGGTGGAAAAGAACTGCTCATCATAAAGTCGACTTGAATTTCTATTTCAAGTAGAGTAGAGTTTTAGTGAGGAAATATTCCGGGAGTAAAAACTTAAAAAGACACATCTCTTAGCCGTTTTACAGCGCATTTTGCCCATGAAATAAGGTAACATTGTGCAAAAAGTTATTTCTGGGATTAAATACTTTATTTGGTGTGTAAAATCACGATTTGGTACTTAATAAATATGTAATGCATGTACAATATTGTGTCGGTATTGTGTATATCCAACGGTAAATGGGTCGTACGGTAAATTTAAGTTATAACATTTAAAAGTAGTTTTTTTTATAAAATTGTAAAGAAGATTTGTAACCTTCAATATCTCAGTAAATCACATAGGTTCCCCAGAGATTGGCTAGCTTATTCGATTCTAGACACTTAGCATAGCTGGAACTAACATATTTTAGTCTCTAGAACCCCAGACAATTTAATAATGCCGTTTGTAGTACAAATGTAAAATTCCTAAGAAGAACTTCATCACCCCTTCAGTTGGTAAGGCGCGTATTCGTGACACCAAATCGTCATACACTGAACGTTCGTACTGCTCGTACACCTGAGGCATGTTCAAATCGTCATAAAGCTGCTTGATTCGCTTTACATCCTCTGGGTCTGTGCTGCCGTAACATTCTTTGAAGATTGAACGTTGGGCTTCATTACAGCGCTGCAGCGCAGCTACAGAGGTCCAGGTGCATTTGCCTTCTTGAATGTCGCTGCCGACCTTTCCTAACGTGGTTTTGTCTGTGTAGACGTCGAAGTAATCGTCCTTTAAAAACAAAATGATTGCGTTTTTCAGTTGTAGTAGTTTCTCGTTTATGATTGGATAGCAACCTGTTTTATATACCTACTCAATAAAACCTTTTTGCCTGCATACTCTAGGATTTGTGGGACCGGTCCACAAATCCTTATTTACTAAATAGGAATTTAGTAAATTAAATATCTATTTCATAAAAGTAAGGACTAAATATACTATTATTGTATTTTAGTTAATGTTATCAAATGACAATAATTAATGCTATTAGATTTTACCGTTTTAATTAACAATAAATAAAAATAAATCTTACCTGAATTTGTAAAAGTCTGCCAAGTTCCAAGCAGATATAGTCTATTTCTTGAGTAGGTTTTACTTTTTTATTCTTAACTAAAAGCAGAGCTACTCGAACTGGTAATTTAAACGAGTGGTATGCAGTCTTGAGTATAACAAGGTTATTATAATAATTCAAAGTGAATACATCAAGATTGTTCTTATGTTTATTGTAAGTCGACGATAAGTCTAAATGTTGTCCCATAGACTCTGCGTATAACACCTACAAAATAAAGATTTTTGTAAGTAGTAGGTACACTATATAGTATTAGTAGACTTCTGCCTAACCCTACGGGGAATACAAGCGAGATGGTATGTCTAAGTATGTATGTAAGTACTTTCATAATGTGTCTTTAAATTACTAATTATGATTTATTTTTGTATGTATTGAGATAATATTAAAGTTACTATAAGGAATGCTAATAGTTCCGTTTGATATTTCTTTTCTTGAGTTGGGATTTCCTTTTCTACAATGAGTTCTTGGTTATGGCTAACTTGTGGTATTCGCCGTCCGAAAGTAGGATTTGCGGTCCCAAACGAGAATACCATCTTCTTCTTTGTCAGTATCACTCTTGACAGAGTGGTTGTGGTCATCACTTCAGGTGTTGGTGGCAAGCTTCACGACACAATCCTTTAAAGGTATCCTATCTTAGGATACCTAGACCGTCTTAAATTAGGATATACCGCCGTCCCAAACTAAGAAGTGAACTTCAAAGCATTAAATAAAAGGTTTCTATAGGACAAATAAAAATAACAGCTCATTAATGCTTCCGTACATACCCTATTATAAAGTTTTATCATGTCAGTGTAAAAAGGCGTTCCTTCAAAATATGTTTCCAGTACTTGCATCATAGATTGAAAAAGAAGTATGGAGTCGTTGATCGCAGACAAACCGACATCAGGCTGTTGGTGCCAGCACAGCTTGCCACGCCGCATTGTTCCACCATCCATCATGTCATCGATTAGTAAGCAATATGTCTGGAACTTTTGTAAAGATATTGAGTCTTATCTGAATTAATAATATGAGCTCTAAAAATTAACCTTTTATTTTGTCGTGGGGAAATGCTCATGTACTGCCTCCGCCTCGGAGAAGGCGGCGGGGTATGTCGGACTCCTACCTACTAAAACCCCACGGTGTTACTCCAACCACAATTGGCCGGGGCACCGGGTATCGCTCTGAGCATACTTCCGCACCCGTATTAGCTCGCCACCATCTCAAGGCGGGTCCCATCACTCGATGCGGCCTTCAGCCACCGGCCGCACAGCCGTGCGATTCTCTAACATAATTATTTCAACGCTGCGCTCAACGTCGAGCTCGTCGACGACGCTACTGTCAAATCAACTTTACGCACAACGCATAGAGTTGATTTTACCGAAGTTTCGTCAACCAGCTCGACGTCGAGCGCAGCGCTAAAATATGTTAGAGAATCGCACGGCTGATTGCAGGAAATGCGCGGGGGAACACTATCTTGAAATTCACCTGCCCATCATAAATCAACTCGATATCACTCAGCTAATAGGATGGTTTTTTACAATCCTCGTTCAGATGTTTCTGCCATTTTGATGATGTTGTGTTCTTTGAGTGGAAACTATCTGTTTGGTATAGTTAGTCAATAACTTAGATATTATCATTATAAATAGTGATTTAATAATTTGTTACCATTTCCACAGTCCAGCCGAGAATATAAGCCGAATGTTGTGTTTCTTCAGAGAAATGTCTCGGGTCTTCAAACATTCTATATCCAATGGCAACTTTTAATCCTCGCAATAGTTTCCCTTCACTTAATGTGTAATCCAATAGCTGTAACATTAATAATACTTAATTATCTTCAATTAAATATTTTTTTTTAAATAAATAATAATTGATATTAAATTAACTTTTAATTGACTGCCTCGTTAGCCTAGTAGTCCTAAGCGCGACTGCGACGTTAGAGGTCTTGAGTTCGATTTACAGGTGGAGCAAAGTGTTATTGGGTTTTTCTCTGAAATTCTCAGTAGCAACTCGGAGTTAGGGTTTGCGTTCGATTCAAAGTCTCATTTATTTCAATTAGACCATTAAAAGGAAGGAGGAATTGAATCTACGTAGTTGCTCATTCCAAAAGGTAGTTTGATTCCCACTAAACGGGCCGTGCCGGAGCGCATTTTGCACTGTGCTAAAGAAAATTCAGGCTTTTACATAATAGTTAAGGTTCATATTGGCAGAATCCTGAATTTTCTTTAGCAGTGTGAAATGCGCTCTGGCGCCGCCCAGTTGCTGGAAATAAATAAATAAATAAATAAATAAATAAATAAATAAATAAATATCTTGGGACAAATCAAGGATTAACCGTACCTACCGAATCCGCAACCTCATGTATGGGGGCGTTTTAGCCTATAGGCCATCATAACACCTCGTCATAAATACATAACAAGATTTAAGTATCATTGAGGTAGGTAGACACTAACCTGTTTTACCCAGCTTGAAACAGCAGGCTGCTGTGATAACCTAGGACCAGTAATAACAGAGTTGATGACTTCAGGCAGGACATCTAGAAATGCTTTCTTTTCCGTGTTCATGTCAAAAGTTGGTACACTAAATGCATCTGACGGTTTATGCAGTTTTCTATACTGGTTATATAACTTTGTTGTACTGCGAGTTCGACGAAATAACGAAATCATGACTTGTAATCGGTGGCAAAAGATTTTTTGAGTCAAATTATTGTTATGCAGTGACTAAAGCAAATGACAAATTGTAATCCTCGAAATAATTATATAGGCAGCCTCTATCGGAGTTTCGAAACAAACACTTTAAGGTATAGTGGGAGGTACTGATTTTTTTTCAATTCAATAAATCTTATACTTATAGAAAAACACGTTACATGTTGCATAGGTCAGTTAGATTTTTTTCCTTATCGTTTCGATATTTACAATTATAATTTAGTACATAACTAATTATAATAAATATCTACGTAAATCATAGACTTAACTTAAATAAACCTTGACAAGTACCTGATTCCATTGATTCCAATATTTATTGGGTAAGCCCGCTACACTATTCCCAAACCACTGCAACTTCTGTAAGCCCGAAACAACAGTGGCGACCGCTAGCGCGCGGCTAAGAAGCTCGACGAGTCCCGGAGAAACAATTCAACTGTCTTGGATCCCGGAACGAAATTAATCGGCACAAAGGGATGTTTACAACTGGGAGAAGCTCAGATTGCCAAGCACCACGGATTGTATTTATCATTAGCTTAGTGGGTCCTAATGTGAACTGTTACATTTGATTCCAGTAATAGGTACGGCAAAAACGCCTCAACGCACGGAAATTAGTTCCGGATGTAACCTGTACACTAGGTACCTAACATAGTATGTCGTTCATTCTGCAAAAGAATACACTCCCATAAGATGTGATGAGCAGATTGTTCACATTCACAGTCAGATGTAGAACATTGACACAAAGGAGAGGCAACCAGCTTGAAAGAAAATAATTTACTCTTAAAGTTGCCATGACCTGTGAGGAATTGGGGAACAAACTGGTCCACCTCCAGTCATGATCTGGCCAGCCGTTCACGAACTGAAGGAAAGAATTAATGGAATTATCCCACCTACATTGCTGATGATTGATGTTGATGATGTTCCTTCCAGACGTCAGCTTGCGGTTTAAATAATCTAGGATCTTAGCACGGTCACGTTGTGTTAGAAAGTTTGGGTATATGGTCTCTCGTGCGGAATAGTACATTGCATCTGCAGCACGTCGCTGCACCTCGAGATCGACTGGAAGTACACCTGCAAGAACTGATAGCGCTTCAGTACTAACTGTCCTGTACGCTTTACATAAAGATATTAAAGCTAATCGTGATCGTAATTTGACTTTGAAGCAATTTACGTCGTGCCCCTATGGTGGCCCTATCGGCCCAAACAGGTGCACCGTAACACATACAACCTAGGAAAGTAGCCCCATAAATAGCTTTTAGAGTTAAGACAGAAAGTCCCCAAGTAGCTTTATAAATTCTCTTTAGGGCGGGCATACAAAATATTTTTGGATTTTTCTCCGACTGTTTTAATGTGGTAAATAAATGAAAAGTTCTTCCCTAAGACCAAACCAAGGTAGCACACGGATTGTTTTCGTTTAACGGTAGCAGAAAAGAAGAAAAACAAGACACCATCTGCGACGATAAGCTCGCGTGGGACCGCCGCCGCAGACAGTGACAGAAACCATGCCTGCTGCATGCTTGCTTGCATGCTGCATACTTGCTTGCATGCTGTATGCTTTCTTGCATGCTGCATGTATGGTGTGTGCTTGTTTGTTTGTTTTTACACGGAAAAAAAAAACTGACTATCAAATAACGCACAACGAACTGCGAACTACAAACTGTTGGTACACCTCTGTCTAACCCTTCGGGGAATACAGGCGTGATGATATACACATATATATGTCGACACGTGGGCGAATCTTTGGTATTATGTTTGACTAACGAACGAATTGATGCCATAAAAGTACAGGATGCATTTTTTTCGAATTTTAGTCGGTTCGATTCCAGGGTGTGGCAAGCGTATTTTTAAAATGATTTAAATGCAGTTTTGTTTCTTTTTAAAAATAAAGGAACGTTTCATTTGGGTAAAATTTGCTAACTTGAGTATTTAGTGTACTTTCCCTCCAGGTAGCATAATAAAATTCCACCCTGTATATCAAATAACAAAAAAGGCGTTTTATCATATTAGACTAAATAGGTTTTATGTCTTTTGAGTGGTATATCAATCGTTTATATAACTGATCATTATATTAATTAAAATTATAGATTTAGCTGTTATATATATTTTAAGTATTAGAGATTTTGTAATTATATCATATTACTTACCCGGTGTATATGTCGCAGGTTTTTCACAAAATTCGTTTTTTGATGAAAAACCGGAAGACACATTTTAAACTCAATTTCATCATAAACCTGTAACAATCCAGATTTTTGATCAAAAACCTGAACTAGTTTGGGTTTATGATAAAGTTCTTGTCAACATCACGGATTTGCTTTGTTTTATGACAAATAAATAAATTTAAATGAAACAAATAAATCAATCCATCATCATTTGTAACTTAGTAGCAAGAAAACAATTATTTATTTATCAAAATTTTACATCCATGATCCAATTAATATTCTCCTCCTTCAATCCAATTATGCAATGAAATATTTCAGTTTCACGTACCTATATCTGATTTTGATTAGCCGCAAAAATCAAATTTCGTAACTATTAAATGCGACTAAACTGAGGCAAAATTAAAAAAAAAAAATAAAGAACTAAACGTTTACCGCTTGCTTGCTTTTTTATAACTCTGTTAGTATGCTAAAATGAAAGCAACTTCTTCGGAAAAATTTGGAGGAATCGATATTGGTGCTAAAATTTTAGTTGATTAGCCGAACTTTATCATAAACCCAAACTAGTTCAGGTTTTTTCATCAAAAACCTAGGTTTTTGATCAAACAACGAATTTTGTGAAAAACCTGCGACATATATACTTTCCTGAACGAGCTCCTTCACAAAGAGCTCTACTACTACAAATGTTACAAGTGTTAGTGTCTAAGTGATTGGGTCGTTGGGTAATGTTTAAAAAGGGGTTTGATGTTTTGCACTTTTTATTAATTTAAAATACCTACATGTTAACAATTTTATGCATTTTATAAATAGCAGCTGCCCGTTTAAAATAGAACTAAGCACTTTATCAATCATGTGTATTATTCAATATTTAAAGATGACACATTAAATTAAGAAGATTAAGTAGCTTAGTGTAAATCCTATGAAAAGGTAATACCTACTATTCCATCCTTTAAGTTTGACTCGCCACCAACTTTAGCAACTACACAAAACACATTTTTTTGCAGTCTTTTCTGTCTTTCTATTAGTTCCTATTAACAATTGGGTAGATGATACCACTGACAAAACACACTTACCTACTTACTTACTTACTCACTTACTTATGATTGACATACTTTTTATGAGCTGTCAAAACACGATTCCCCATACATTTTGTATGACAATACTAAACTATGACGTAAATATGATCATCTCATTTCACAGAATATTTATTGATTTTAAAGTAACAAAAAATCTTATTTTATATTTATGATAATAATCGGGTTTTCAGGCACGCCGCACAAGATATCAAAGAAAAAGTTTTTTTTAGAGAAGTTGTGTCTTGGAATTATTGTCAAATGGTGTCTACTACCCAATTTTAAAAGCCTGTCAATTCATATGCTTCTTTTCTAAGAAATATAGTTTCTGCACGATTTAATAATGTCGACTAAAGTTGGTACAAATTAAAAAATCCCAAAAAGAACGTTTTCTCCCCTTCAGTTGGTAAGGCGCGTATTCGTGACACCAAATCGACATACACTGAACATTCATACTGATGATACACCTGACGCATGTTCAAATCGTCATAAAGCTGTTTGATTCGCTTCACATCCTCTGGGTCTTTGCTGCCGTAATGTTCTTTGAAGATTGAACGTTGAGCTTCGTTACAGCGCTGCAGCGCTATTACGGACATCCAGGTACATTTTCCTTCTTCAATGTCTGTGCCGATCTTTCCTGTCGTGGTTTTATCTGCATAGACGTCGGAGTAATCATTCTTTAAAAACAAAATGACCATATTAATAATCAGTTAGTCTGCTAAACTGTTATAACACAGGATACCTACTCCACAAAATCTTTTTACCTGGATACTATACGATTATCGGGTTTGTGGCTCCGGTTCTGTATTTAGAAGATGTTTCTGGCATTTGATAACTAATAAAAGTCTTTTGTAACAAGCAGGATAGCGGGTAACTAGGTAACCAAGCGTGTACTAGTTACCTTATCAGGAAGTAGTCCTTTTGATAAGATAGAGGACTACATACATACATAAATTCACGCTTTTTTTCCAGGGGGTAGGCAGAAACCGCAGAACGCCACTCCTTTACTTTCCTTACATACTCCTTTCCCCTCGTCCACGTTTATACATCTGGTCATACAAGCACGCCCGCCGGTTACGAGTAGTGCGTACCCGACCTTTCTGAAGAACTTCACCAATAAGGTCCTTCTAGGGCATGGCCTCCTGGTGTTGGCACTCACATCTGCCATATAAATTCCTTTTAATTTGTTGGTAGCCTTTCGCTCATCCTTCTAAACATGACCGAACCATCTAAGCATACTCCTTCCAACCATTGTCACTACACTTCTTTATAGAGAACTCTCTCATCAAATTATGTGTTATTGAAATTAAATGGTTTTCTTACCTCAATTTGTAAAAATCTCCCAAGTTCCAAGCAGATATATTCTATTTCTTTAGTAGCTTTTTCTTTTCCATTCTTTACTAAAAGCAGAGCTGATAAGGCAGACAATTTTTCCGAGTAGTGTGCGGTCTTGAGTGTAGCAATGTCATTATAATGTTCCAAAGTGAACATATCAAGATTGTTCTTATGTTTATTATAAGTTGAAATTGCGTCTAGATGTTGTCCCATAGACGTTATCAATATCACCTACAAAATAAAGTTTTATAAGTACGTAGTTTGATTTTATGTTATAACTAGCGAACTATCCGCGACTTTGTCTGCGTGGCTTATTTCAGCCGCATTAAGGTGTGTCTTTGGTTACTGCTCCGCTCCTATTGCTAGTGGCATGATGTTATACAGCCTTTAGCCTTCCTCGATAAATGAACTATCGAACACAAAATGTCCCAGAAGTTCCTGAGATTAGGGCGTTCAATCAAACAAAGAAACAAATTCTTCAGCTTTATAATATTGGTATAGATTTTTGAGGCTTTATGATAACAATAACATAATCCAACTGGATATTCCTTTTCTAAAGTTGGAATTCACTGTTTTTAATAAGGTTAAAAACCTGGTTGTGACTAAAGTGGTATTCGCCGTCTTAAAGTAGAATTCGCGGTCCCAAACTAGAATACGCTTCGAAAACTAGGATGCGCTGTCCCAAAATAGGAGTCTAAAATTAAAAGAATAAAAAAAAAGGTTTCTATAGAAAGATTTATTACAGCTGATTAATACTTGGGTACCTACCTCATTAAAAAGTTGTACCAAGTCAGTGTAGATAGGCGTTTTTCCAAAATATGTTTGCAGTAACTGCATTATACATTGAAAAAGAAGCGTAGAGTCGTTGATCGCAGACAAACCGATATCAGGCTGTTGGTGCCAGCACAGCTTGCCACGCCGCATTGTTCCACCATCCATCATGTCATCGATTAATAGTAAATATGTCTGCACCTTAATTAGATATTGTCATTGATCTTATTGGAATAAATAATCATCATCTGCTTAGCCTTTTCCCAACTACGTTTTGATCGACTTCCAGTATAACCGGATCCGGCTGATACCAGTGTTCCCACATAGACCAACTGCGAATAACCCAATGAATGGGGGAAAATAATTCGAAAAATAAACCTGCCCGTTATAAATATCGACCCCGAATGACTTAGCGTATAAAAAGGTTTCTACAAACCTCGTATATATTTCACGTCGTTCACCTTTTTGATGGTGTTGTGTTCAGTGATGCGTATGTGGGGTTTTTCGCCTAAATTCAGTTGGGGCGACCCATGATGTAAAGGGGGCTTTAGCGGGTATACATTTCCTTGAAAAAAAAAATCGTTAAAGAGAAAGAAAAGAATGTATTTTTTTTACACAGATAGTGTGTTAATTTTAAGGATCACTTCACTTTTTATTTCATTTCTTTGCAGGATTCACTTTTAATTTTTCTTTTCGCTTAGTTATAATCGATTGCTTTTCAAAATGTTTTACACTAATGCCTCATGCCTTTTTCATGTCTTGTACATACTAGCAACACAAGAGACGCTTGTGGCTAGGGATCTAATGGGGATTTGAAGTTGGTCCTAGAGGAACCATTCTATACGAGTTGGCATCACTCGTTGAATGTTAGAACTTTGAGTAGTGGGAAAACTTTCTATTAAATACAGTTATGGCCTATGCAGACTGGCCTCGATGCTGCGCTGTAATACTCCGAGGCCGATTAGCTAGCACTGAAAAATATACTTCATTTCGATTGGATAACTGTTCAATTTAATTGATAAATTAAAAAATCTCTGCCGGCCCATCAGCCAGTCTGCGCAAGCCGTAACTTATCAGTCAGTAACTTATCATCATTACCTACAGCGTGTCACAGAAGGGGTATATATGTTGCAGTGAAAACTCTTTTCCAGTCAAAAGTACTATTGACAAGCAAAATCAGTCAAAACTACTTTTGACTGAACAGGTTGGTCAAAAGTGGTTTTGACTGAAAAATATTGGTTATAAGGACTTTTGACTGCAAATTTGTGGTTAAAAGTACTTTTGACCAACGCTCTTCGTCAAAAGTAGTTTTAACTGCAATAAAGCATCAGTCAAAAGCACTATTAACTTGTCAAATGTGAATAATGCTTAGAAAGCATAGTCGAGGAGGGGTTTACAAAAAAATAACCACGAAGTGGATGGCGGGGTCTGTTCGCTCGCTTCGCTTGCTCTCTAGACCCCGCCATCCCCTTCTAACCTAACCTGTCCGAGTCGGGGTGCCCCAAGTCCCGAGCTCGCTTCGCTCGCTTTTTCATCCTATAATTTTCTTTATAAAGAATAGATATTATTAATTATTATTGCAGATTAGTGACTGATTTTTAAGAGTTTTGACTGATTCGAGCAGTCAAAACCACTTTTGACGGAATGAACGGAATCACTTAGTCAAACGTACTTTTAACCAGCTCCATTGGGCAAAAGTACTTTTAACTGTTATTTTAGTCAAAAGTATTATTGACTAAAGCATGCGGTCAAAAGTACTTTTGACTGATTTTGCTAGTCAATAGTACTTTTGACTGGTTAAGAGTTTTAACTGCAACATATACATATCAAATGCACGGATTCTTTTGGTGTTAACAAACCACATAGCAATATTTTTTAATACCTACACTCACAAAAGTACCTATAAAGTTAAAAAACATCGAATTAAATAATCAAATGTTTCCAATTGAATTCTACTAATTGCTACAACAAGTCTGCTGATCAGATAAACTACACACTAAGAAATAACTCCGTAAAAGATTCGTTTCTCCTGTAGGTATACTGCCGTAATAAAAAATTTTGCTTTTGATCTGAAATTTTGTATAGAGATTCAGTACCCGATAAACTCTTCATCCCGTTTGTAGTCCGGTCAATTTAGACATTCGAAGTTACATAAAGTCCCAACAAGCTGAATTTCTGTGAAATTGTTCAAAACATAATTATAAACAATGTCTAGAAGTTCCCCATCATTCCCCTGTAAGGAAAAAAAAATATTCAAGGTCAAAGGTCAAAAAAATGAGTTTTTCGCGATTTTCAGCAAAACGGTAAGTTTTATCATAAAAGTACCTCAGACAAAAATTGTAGATCATAAAATTATCTATAAAAACTGTATCAATATTTTTTTCTTACGAGCCACCGCTTCTGAGATATAACGATTCAAAAAGTTATAAAAGTTGTTATCGTCATAATATACACACGTTTCCACGCCACCTATGAGGTAGTGTACTTAGCGCGTTTTTTTAACCCCCGACGCAAAAAGAGGGGTGTTATAAGTTTGACGTGTCTGTCTGTCTGTCTGTCTGTCTGTCCGTCTGTTGCATCATAGCTCCCGAACGGATGAAGCGATTTCAATTTAGTTTTCTTTGTATGAAAGGTGACTTATGTGCGAGTGTTCTTAGACATGTTTGATGAAAATCGGTTGAGCCGTTTAAAAGTTATGGGGGTGAACCGATGTTGCATATAGGGTACGAGCGTCCCGACCGGTCATCCAACGCGACGTATTTTATTTTTTTACTTTTTAAAGGGTACTTAGGGTTTTAGGTCGGGGGTTTTTTTAATTTTTTATTAATTTTTTTATTTTATACTTTTTATAGGTACATACTTATTATAATGTCGATTTTGTTAAGTTGTAAATACATTCAGTTTTTCTTCCCCACTTTCACCCCCATAACTTTTAAACGGCTCAACCGATTTTCATCAAACATGTCTAAGAACACTCGCACATAAGTCACCTTTCATACAAAGAAAACTAAATTGAAATCGCTTCATCCGTTCGGGAGCTATGATGCAACAGACAGACAGACAGACAGACAGACACGTCAAACTTATAACACCCCTCTTTTTGCGTCGGGGGTTAAAAAACGCGCTAAGTACACTACCTCATAGGTGGCGTGGAAACGTGTGCATATTATGACGATAACAACTTTTATAACTTTTTTAAATCGTTATATCTCAGAAGCGGTGGCTCGTAAGAAAAAAGTATTGATACAGTGTTTATAGATAATTTTATGATCTACAATTTTTGTCTGAGGTACTTTTATGATAAAACTTACCGTTTTGCTGAAAATCGCGAAAAAATCATTTTTTTGACCTTTGACCTTGAATATTTTTTTTTCCTTACAGTGGAATGATGGGGAACTTCTAGACATTGTTTATAATTATGTTTTGAACAATTTCACAGAAATTCAGCTTGTTGGGACTTTATGTAACTTCACCCTCATTTTTTGGTCTAAATTGACCGGACATGGATATACTCTTTCCGTAACACTCTGTATAAATCTAGTAATGTAAGAGTTGTTACCATTTCTACAGCCCAGCCGAGAACACAAGCCGAATGTTGTGTTTCTTCAGAGAAATGAATTGGATCTTCAAACAATCTATATCCAACGGCAACTTTTAATCCTCGTAATAGTTTGCCTCCACCCATTGTGTAATCCAATAGCTGTAACATAAATATTATTAATTATTTTCTTTAAGAGATTAAAAATAAAATTGCCGTTTCGATTTATGTACTTAGATCGATAATTATGATAAATTTTGAATAAATGCTAAAGGTCTTGGGTTCGATTTCCGAGTCGAGAAAACGGTTATTGGTTTTTTTAATGAAATTCTCAGTCGCAGCTCGAAGTTAGGTTAGGCAAGGTTAAGTTAGGTTATAATCTTTATGTGAGGACGTTATCTCGCAGAAAAAAGCGGCTGAGCGGGTCAGGGAGGCAGACACTCTCGCTGACCCGATTCGTCGCAGGAGGGTAAGCAAAATGCCGAGTTTATGCCGACAAAAGAGAGGCCAGCGGACGATAGATGGGGGACTCTACCGTGCACGCTGCACGTTCCCTGGAGTTGTGGTGATGTCTCAGTGCTGAAGGAGGAGAGAGCCCAAAGGGTGGGCATAGGAGAGGGAGCCCAGATGTGGGACACCCTGGATGGGTCGCGAACGTCATGCGTAGCAGTTCCCGCGGCCCACCCATCAAGGCGAAAGTAGGCGCACAGGCGGAGTTTTTAGTGGGTGCAAGCCTCACATACCCACGTCGTCTCCCCGGATAGCGTGGCATGCGTTAGGCATTTCCTTCGCTCACAAAAAAAAAGGTTATCATAATAAATATCTATTACTAGCTTTTGCCCGCGACTTCGTTCGCGTGGACTTCAGGTTCGTCCCGTCTAGTCAAAAATTGTAGCCTATGTGTTATTCTGATGTATAAGCTATAGCCTATGTGTTATTCTGATGTATAAGCTATATTGTGGTAAAGTTTCATTCAAATCCATTCAGTAGTTTTTACGTGAAAGAGTAACAAACATCCATACATCCATACTTACAAACTTTCGCCTTTATAATAGTAGTAGGATAATTTGTGACCTACTTGTCATAGGAACATACGTAAAGTACGTAAGTAAGTACGGTAAGTAAGTACGTAAAGTTACGGAATGCCAAAATTGAGATCCAAACTTACCCCGTACGGTAGTGTGATAATCATAATCATAATCATTTTATTATCAGGGAACTGAGGCCCATAGATAAAATACACACAAATAATCTTATACAATAATAATAAACTATCGCTTCGGTGACCTATTTGGGGAAACCGAGGGTTTTGTCTGTGCAATTATGGACGAAGTTATCATGACGAATAACTACCGGAGATTTATTGTGAAGGATGGCACGGTTGACATTTGTTGGGGATGCCACCGGCCGGGGGAATCAATCCGCCACATTATCTCTGGGTGTTCTCGTTTAGCTAACTAAGAGTACTTGCATAGGCACAACCTTGTGGCCAAGATCATCCATCAGCAACTTTCTCTGATATACCACCTTGTAGAATCGGAAGTACCGTACTATAGGTATGTGCCCGACCCAGTTCTCGAAAATGGCAGTGTCACATTGTACTGCGACCGATCCATCATCACTGACGGGTCTATTGTAGCCAATAAGCCTGATATAGTGGTGGTGGATCGCTTAAAGAAGCGCGCAATGATTGTTGACATAACAGTCCCACGTGACGTGAACCTCGTGAAGGCCGAGAATGATAAGAAGATCAAGTATCTTGACTTGGCTCGCGAGGTTGTCGACATGTGGGATGTGGACTCAGCGATCATTGTGCCGATAGTCGTTTCAGCCAATGCTTAATTGCCAAGAGCCTCGACCAACATCTTAGGAGGCTTTCGTTGGGCAGCTGGATCAAGGGCTTGATTCAGAAAGCGGTTCTCCTAGACACGGCGCGTATCGTTAGGAGATTCCTTTCTCAGGAGCCCTGACCACCGGTGGCTTGGACCCTGTTCCCGACGCCAGTGGGCTACTATTTTTTATATTTTTAAATGTTTTTATTTTTTATATTAATATTTAAAAAATTAATTTGTATGTATTAAGAATGAATAAATGAAACTAATACCACTAGGTAATATATAACAAAACATAAAACCTTATATCTATTACCTAGCCACGTTACATAGTCGGCGTCCTGTTTCGCTTGGTGGTGTCGAGTAACCGACCTCGGAAACGTCGGTATACGACACCCTTCGACCAAAGGCCAAAAGATAAGGAGAAAGGTGTGTGCTGTGTGTGTATGGTACACGTATAGTGGTTGGTTTGTATCGTTTCTTGTTTACATGTTTAATATAATAATTCCTTTTATTGGAGCCAGTTTCGTATTACATCCTTGCCTTGGGCCTCTTTCCAACCATTTCCTCGCACAATCAATGCAGTATTATCAATTGGAAAAGTCACATTCGTAATTGCACGAATTCGAACCAGCCAACCGCATGCATAAGCCTTTACCAAGGGGCCATCACGACTTCACGACACCACGTTCTCACGTACTTAGGAACATAAAAAGATTAAATAATAATTAAGTACTACCCCCCCTCCCTACACGCCCTTCTATTACATGGGACTTAAACATACCGGCGAACTGTGGGTGTACACCGGTCATCGGTCTTCTGCCCAACCCTTCGGGGAATACAGGCGTGATAGTATGTGTTGTATGTATGTACTAACCTGTTTTACTCGGCATGAAGCTTCAGGCACCTGTGATAACTTAGGACCAGTAATTACGGAGTTGATGACTTCAGGCAGGACATCTAGAAATGCTTTCTTTTGCGTTTTTATGTTAAAAGTTGGTACACTAAATGCATCTGCATCTGTACGCCGGGCAATGTTATGCAAACATTTTAGAGAACTTCTGTACTGATTGCATATTGTGGTTATACTGCGATTACGACAAAAAAAAGAAACCATGATTTAATATAATCTGCGACTATTTATTGAGTCAAACGATAGTAACGTAGTGATTATCAACAAAGCAAGAAACAAATAATAATCTTGGTTGTAATTATATAGGCAGCCTCTATCGGAGTTTCGAAACAATCACTTAAAGGTATTATAGTGGGAGGTACCGATATTTGTTTAATTTAATAATCCTAAACTTACTAAGAACTTGTCTTATGTTGTCATAATCCAACGAGTGGATTAATATCCGCAGAAAAAAATATACAATCACTCTCTGTAAATCCCCATGTACACTAGGGGACAAATAGAGCAACATGTTGCGGCACAAAGGTATAACAAAAAGTGTTATTGGGTTTTTCTTCGAATTTCTCAGTAGCAGCTCGGAGTAAGGATTTGTGCCCGGTTAATGGCAATAGGCTCGCCACCTATTACATGGGACCTAAACATACTGACGAACTGTGGGTATACATTTGGTACACCTCTGCCTAACCCTGCATGGAGTTCAGTAATGCTATTCTAAAAAGTTAATTGCGAAATCACTTCTGAATCCGCGGTGAAATTTTAGTTTCGTATTCTTACAATGAGTGAGTTCGACACTTTAGCGCAACCACGTGATAAGTGAGAAGTATTATATCGAGTGAATATTTTGACGTTTTTCAATGGGATTTGATATTCTGCGAAGCAAGCGTGACTATCGAGATAACTTGCGAGGTGACTTTCGAAGTGATTTGCCTATTTCGGAATAAATGCAATGCAATGCAGCAATGTGATTCTCTAAGCCTCACTTCGTTATTTGAAAGCTGAATTCGCAGTAAGATTACAAAATGGTATTCTGTTAAACACGATCACGCCGCGCGCCGGTGGCGTCACCACGGCAATCAAATACACAACCAAGGTCAAGAGGGTTCGTTATCGAAGTGAGAGCGGTCGTTTGAGTGAGACTAGTTTTCGAGTTTGCATTTTAGAGAACCGCACTGCAGGCGTGGTTGGTTGGTGGTTGGGCACCTATCCTTCAGTAACAACGTGAAATGTTTATATAGAACTGTTGCTCGAGGAGGTTATGATGACTAGTTCTGCGTACATAGTAGGTACCTATTTCGGGGGTGAAACGTAAGCAATAAAGAATGTGGTGGATGAGGAATTTCTTACTTCAACGAGAAGAAAGAAGAATTCATATCATCCCTGTCCGAATGTCTGTGAATCTTTTGTGAATTTTACTCGAATATCAACATCTGATTTTGAAACTTTAGTACAAATGATAGCTAAACAGGATACAATGCTAAGGGGCTGTCTCCACGAGCGAGAGAATCGCGGCGATATTATCGTCGTGCCACGTATTTCTATACACTCTCTATGGAACCGTTTCCACACGGCGATATTATCGCCGCGATCCGACGAGTGGCAACGAGCGCGCGAAACGTCATTACATCGTCGTTGGCCCGCCGCGACTAGCAGTGGGCCCGCCGCGCGCTCGCGCAGCGGACCTGGCGCTCTCGCGACGAGCGCGCAGCGGGCGCGCTGTCAAACGCAGCGTTATTTCAGCGTTGCCTCTCGTTAAGCAAGACGTTTCGAGAAGCTTTTTAAACAATAGTAGGGTAAAACCCGGATAGTTGCCCCACTTTTCGAAAAAGCTTTATTTTGTAAAAATATGAACTGGCTGAAAATTATTAAGTATGTATCTCAAAACATAGGTCTTTTATCTTCTATAAAAGCCTATTTTTGTATACCTAATTAACACTGGTTTTGAATAAATACTGTTTTATTTCACCTCTAAGAAAAGGGATAGTTGCCTACTATGGCGGATAGTAGCCTAGCGTGGAAAATCCTTCCGGGGATACTTGCCTCGTGCGAGGATAGTAACCTCGGTATGATTTTTATGTTGAATACAAAGAAATTTATATCAATTAAAGTAATCTTTATTATTTATTTAACAGCGTTTATAATTTCCTGAGATATTTTATTAAGTACAATTTGAAATATTAGTTAACATTATTAAATAATTTTCAGTTTTAATGATTTTAATAAGATACTAAAAGAGGAGGTTCTAAAGGATACTCCGTATGTTCGAGAAATTTCATTGAAACTTTTTTTTTTGTTTTAATTCTTCCAAGGCAAGTGCTAAGCTATCTTCTGTCCAGTTGATGTTGCTTAGCACCACGCCTGGTTTTCGCTTATATTTGCAAGGCATTTTGCTTATCTAAAATAAATATGTAAAATAGTTAAATAGATATTTATTTTATTTACAACAAATTAGAATCACAGTAAATTAGAAAAAACAGAAAAATAATAATAATCCAGCTTTGTTTGTTAAAGAATTTTTAGTCACTCTAGGGGCAACTATCCGCGAAAGTAAGTAGGGCGACTATCCTTTTTGATACGGATACTTGCCCTTTTTATTTGCGAAATAAATAATTATTCATTAGCAATAAAACATAATAAACAATGTAATTTAAACTCTAATGCATGCAAAGAAACAAAAAGTTGACTGAAACTGCGATCAGAAATAAAAATATTCAATAGTAATTACTTACCAATATAATTATAACGCCTGTCAAAGTTACGCCGCGGAAGATTTTTGCTGACACGGACAAAACAGGTGGGCCTATGCCGATGGCTTATGCTGCACTAAGACGAGCAGGGGGGTCACTACTTATTGTAGTAAAGTGCCAACACTATTTATATTCCTAACATAGTGTATTAAAAACCGGGGCATGTATCCCCCCGAGGCAACTATCCGGGTTTTACCCTACAATTTTTGACATTGAAAAGTTTATACTTTCGCAACGCGTCGCGTCGTCAAGGAAACGCGGCGATACCGTTACGAGTCGTCGCGGAAACGCTGCGATTCCGTTACGACTCGCGACGATACGC
This sequence comes from Caradrina clavipalpis, assembly GCA_932526535.1. Taxonomy (NCBI): domain Eukaryota; kingdom Metazoa; phylum Arthropoda; class Insecta; order Lepidoptera; family Noctuidae; genus Caradrina; species Caradrina clavipalpis. Next base: position 9,141,798 of record OW052103.1, read on the forward strand.
GGCGGAATTATCGCTCGTTCGTGGAGATTATCCGACGATATAAAGGCAGACTCGTCGCGATTCTCTCGCTCGTGGAGACAGCCCCTAAGGAACGCTGTCGTCCCGTATATCAGACATGCCATTGCATTAAGATACTCGTCGTCATTACATCAATAATAATTCTCGGTATTATCAGCGGCTTAGCAACATCTTTCCACGCGTCATTTTCCTTTATTTTGTTTCTTTTACCACGGTTTGAAGTGTCCCACAACAAAACATGACTCTGTTAAAGTTCAAGAAGTAAAACCGAACACGTGCGCTCGCTACATACGGACCAAGCAACATGTCCCGTAACATGTTGCGGGTCACTGTCCAACGTTGCAGCGTCACGTAGATTGCGTGTTGCGCCCCAAAATGTCCCCTAGTGTGTCAGGGGTTTTACTCATTCTTTCAACTATGATTAAGAACTTAATCACTATCTACGTAAATAATAGACTTAATGGAATTAAACATTCATAAGTATCTAATAATATAAATGTAAGAGGCGTCTCAAGCCAAAATTATTTTATAAATAAAAAACAATAAAATGTAGGTACATTTTTTTTTTGTTTTTGGGTGAAACTGTCAAAACGCTCCTGCACCTTAGGGGTTTTTTTTTACCTATGGAAAATCATTAAATGGCTTCCCTCGGTCTTAGTGTCAGACCTTTACTGACTAAAACCCATCCATGTTACTTCTTGTGCCCTTTGCGTTCCGGGGGCGCGGTATCTCTTTCGAACAACCCACGGCCCCGGCAGGCATCGGCCCTTAGTGGCCCCTACGAATGTTTGCTGACATCTCTTTGAGGCGCGCGTGGAACACGAACGCGCCGCGTCGATACGGTCTGTCGTTAGTAAATGTACGAGGTGACTGCTTCCCATTTCCTCTCGCTCCGGACCATGGCCTCAACCAGTGCCGGACGCAAGAGGTCGCCGCCGCCGATGGCCGCCACGAGGACTCGGCGGTGTTCCGCCCAAGCGGGGCACACCGCCAATGTATGCTCCACCGTGTCCTCGGGGCGATCCTCACAATGGTGACACCCGGGCGTTTCCTCCCGCCCGATGAGGTGCAGGAACCTCCCGAAACTTCCGTGTCCGGTGAGGACCTGCGTCAGGTGGAAGGTGAGGGCGCCGTGGCGCCGCTCTAGCCGACCGGTAGGAGACTTACCGCCTCAATTAAGGCGAGCCCTGCACGGGGTTGCGACAGTCGCTCTCACCATGTCGATACTGTTGTCTGTTATATCCAATATATAATTTTGATACCATCTTTATGGGTAACACCCCGATTCAAAGCAATCTGACACAGATGGGTTATATAAGTTTAGAAGGTAAAGGCAGGAGTGGTGTGGCAGAAACAAATCGCTGCAAAACCCACTCCACGTAGGCTTGTTTGCCCTTACCGCTAGAGTGTTATTTAAAATCGCGTAGGCGCGAAGGGGCGAGGCGGCCCGCGAGCTGAGGAGCCGTGACGGAAACCATGCCTGCTGCATGTTGCTTGCTTGCATGCTGTATGCTTTCTTGCATGTATGGTTGTTTGCATGACTGCTGCATGCATGGTGTATGCTTGTTTGCATGTTTTTTACAGGGAAATAAAAACCACGCATGTTCACAATCAACTGTTTTATTTATGTTTCGATTGACTGACTATCAAATAGCAAAAATCGAATTGTTTTATCATATTACACTAAATAGGTTTATGTCTTTTGAGTGGTACATCAAACGATTTTATATTTAAGGTATGTAATGCTTATAAAAATTAGTTACTCCAAAATTATATCAATCGTTTATTACATTAACTGATCATTATATCAAATAAAATTATACATTCATTGTTATATCTTGTAAGTATTACAGATTTTTTAATTATATAATACTAGCTTCTGCCCGCAACTTCGTCTGCATCGAATTTGATATATATTATCCCGCAGGAACCGTACTTTTTTTCGGGATAAAATGTATCCTATGTGTTCACCCTTCAATCTAAATCTATCTCAGTGCCAAATTTTATCCAGATCCGTTCAGCCGTATAAGCGTGAAAGAGTAACAAACCACCAAACAAACTTTTTCATTTATAATATTAGCAGGATATTACTTACCCGTCCTCTAGTACTGTTGTAATAATAGTAGTAGTAGTAGTGCCCTAAGCCTCGCATGACCACTGTGCTAACGACTTCTTTAAGGTCACTTTGATGCGCGAGTCCCCGTTCTATGCGCCCGTAACCTTAACAGCCTGCCATACAAGATGATGATGATGGCTACGCATTTTGCCCATCAACCAAGGTAACATTAAGCAAAAAGTAATTTCTGGTAAAAATACTTTATTTGGTGTGTAAAATCACAATTTGGTACTTAATTATGTAATGCATGTACAATTTTATATTGTGTCGACGGTTATATCCAACAGTAAATGGGTCGTGGGGGTATTTAAAGTTAAGTTATAACATTTAAAGTAGTTTTGTAAAAAAATAAAGGAACTTTGACCTTTAATAACTTAGTAAACCAGTAGCAGTAGCTTCTCCAGGTATGGTCTGGACTCTAGTCTAGCCTATTCGATTTGTGACACTTAACATAGCTGGAACTAACATCTTCTAGACTCTAGAATTCCTGATGATTTAATATTGCCGTTTAAAGTACAAATGTAAACCTCCTAAGAAGAACTTCATCTCCCCTTCAGTTGGTAAGGCGCGTATTCGTGACACCAAATCGTCATACACTGAACGTTCATACTGTTCGTACACCTGAGGCATGTTCAAATCGTCATAAAGCTGCTTGATTCGCTTCACATCCTCTGGGTCTGTGCTGCCGTAACATTCTTTAAAGATTGAACGTTGGGCTTCGTTACAGCGCTGCAGCGCTGCTACCGACGTCCAGGTGCATTTGCCTTCTTGAATGTCACTGCCGACCTTTCCTAACGTGGTTTTGTCTTTGTAGATGTCGAAGTAATCGTCCTTTAAAAACAAAATGATTGCATTAAACAGGTAACAGTTTGTTTATTTATCATACTTTTATTACTCGTTTGTGTTTGGTTAGCAACCAGTTTTAAATATCTACTCGATTAATCCTTTTCGCCTGGATACTCTAGGATTTTGGTATTTATGGGGCCGGTTTTAAAGAACCCTATTAGTAAATTAAATGTCCCTTTCATAATAGTTAGGGCTATTTAATTGTAAGAGGAAATCATATTGTTATCTTACCTGAATTTGTAAAAGTCTGCCAAGTTCCAAGCAGATATAGTCTATTTCTTTAGTAGCTTTTAGTTTTCCATTCTTAACTAAAAGCAGAGCTACTCGAACTGGTAATATGAACGAGTTGTATGCGGTCTTGAGTGTACTAAGGTTATTATAATAATTCAAAGTGAATATATCAAGATTGTTCTTATGTTTATTGTAACTCGACGATAGGTCTAAATATTCTCCCAGAGACGCTGTGAATAACACCTACAAAATAAAGTAATTTAAGATACACTAGTATTGGTACACCTGTGCCTAAGCCTACGGGGAACACAAGCGCGATGGTATGTATGTATGTAAGTACTTTCATTTTGTGTCTCTAAATTAATAGATAAAACTAGACCATCCTAAATTAGGATAAACTGCCGACCAGAGACGTAGTTTGCCCTAGACGGGCCCCGTATCCTAATATATTGGGCCCTTCTATAGGTTGAAGCGGCGGACTGCGGCGAAGCCCAAATGGAAGGTAAGGATTTTTTGCAAAATATACAATATGTTTTTTTTCCCCGGGAAGTTTAGCGTACAGCCAAAGGGTTTAAGTGAGAAAGTGGATAGCATAAATTTGGAATTTTGGCTTAAACGGGTTCGGGACCCCTGTTGCTGGGGGGGGAGGGGGGCGTAACTTTGATACACAAAGTAGGATGACATTAAATAAAAAGGTTTCTTTAAGAAGATTAATAATCACAGATCATTAATGCTTGCGTACATACCCTATTATAAAGTTTTATCAAGTCAGTGTAGAAAGGCGTTTTTCCAAAATATGATTTTAGTACTTCCATCATACATTGGTAAAGAAGTGTGCAGTCGTTGATCGCTTTGAAACCGACACCAGGCTGTTGGTGCCAGCATGGCTTGCCTCGCCGCATTGTAGCACCATCCATCATGTCATCCATTAGTAAGCAATATGTCTGGAACTTTTGTAGAAATATTGATGAGTCTTATCCAAATACGTAAATAGTATGAGCTCTAAAAATTAGCCATTTTTTTTTGTCGTGGGGAAAAAAAAAATCTGCCCATATTAAATCAACCCGATATCACTGGTTTTCTGCATTCCTCGTTCAGATGTTTCACCATTTTGATGATGTTGTGTTCTTTGAGTGGTGGCAGAACTTTCAGGTTAGTACAGTTAGTTAATTTTTTATTTTATTTTTTATTTCATTGGATGGCAAATAAGCCAACGGCCCACCTGATGTTAAGTGGTCACCGATACCTAAAATACCAGAGACCTTGCAAATGTCTCACGTGCCTGTTATTACACTGGCACCCATACTCTTCAAACCGGAACACAGCAACGCTGCTTTGCGGCAGAAATAGGTACTTCCCCGGACGAGCTTCTTCGCAAAGAGCTCTACTTCCACTAGACTTATCATCATTATCAATAGTAATTTAAGAATTTGTTACCATTTCCACAGTCCAGCCGAGAATATAAGCCGAATGTTGTGTTTCTTCAGAGTAATGACTCGGATCTTCAAACATTCTATACCCAATGGCAACTTTTAATCCTCGTAATAGTTTCCCTTCACTTAATGTGTAATCCAATAGCTGTAACATTAATAATACTTAATTATTATATTTTTATTTTTTAAGTTAATGATACTTAATTGATATAATATTAAAAAAGCAGCCCCCGCCTTAAAGAGATTTCAGCAAACCAATCGGACTAGCCACTCAGGGCCGATGCCTGCCGGGGCTGCAATTAAAGAGGTACCGCGCCCCCGGAACGCAAAGGGCACAAGAAGGAACATGGAATTTTAGTCAGTAAAAGTCTGACACTCCCTCCCTCCCGCCCAGGGTGGGAGAAGTCATTTGATGATTTCCCATCCGAAAAATAAAGCCAACATGTAGGTAACTAAAGTCAAACTTGATCAATTTTGGTAGAATAAAAGATTTAAAATATTTGTCTTGATTATTCGTTCTGTCCTGGTAAAAAAAATTAAGTACTTAGGTACATAGATACCTACTTATATAAATAATAATGATAATAATATCTACCAGAGTACCAGCCTATTATCGTCCCACTGCAGGGCAAAGGCTTTTTTTCATACAGAGAATGATTGGCGATTTCAAGAGTATATTTTACCTCTCACTACTTTTATAAATGCGAAAGTTTGAATGAATGGATGTATGTTTGTTACTAAATCACGCCAGAGCGGCGGAGCGCATCTAGACGAAGGCACGGAGATAAATTATAGTCTGGAATTATACTTTCTACCAAACGCGGCCCAGGATCGCATTTCAGACGTGCGAAAGAAAATTCAGGCTTCTACATTAAATTGGATCGGCTTCGCGCGGACCTAATCAAATCAGGCAGTATAAATTCCATACAAACATGAACCATAACTTAATTTGCAGAAGACTGAATTTTCTTTGGCAGTGTGAAATGCGCTTCGACGCCGCTCGGTTTGTGGAAATCGTACATTAACCGTACCTTATGTATGAAGGTGTCTTTGCTTATAAGCCATCATAACACCTCGTCATCACGTAGGTAAATACATAACAAGATTTAAGTATTATTGAGGTAGGTACTAACCTGTTTTACCCAGCTTGAAACAGCAGGCTGCTGTGATAACTTAGGACCAGTAATAACAGAGTTAATAACTTCAGGCAGGACATCTAGAAATGCTTTCCTTTCCGTGTTCATGTCAAAAGTTGGCACACTAAATACATCTGACTGCTTATGCAGTTTTCTATACTGGTTGTATAACTTTGTTGTACTGCGAGTTCGACGAAATAACGAAATCATGACTTGTAATCGGTGGCAAAAGATTTATTGAGTCAAACGATTGTGATGTAGTGACTACATGTAAAGCAAATGACAAATTGTAATCCCCGGAATATTATATAGGCAGCCTCTATCGGAGTTTCGAAACAATCACTTAAAGGGTATAGTGGGAGGGAGGTACCGAAATTTGTTTAATTCGATAAATCCTATACTTACGGAAAAAACGTTACGTCTTGTCATAGGGCCATTTATTGTTCTCAAGAAATAAACCCTGCATAGGTTGGTTTGAACTTACTCATCTTTTGGCTATTTACAATTATAATTAAGTACTTACCTAATTATAATAAATATCTACGTAAATCATAGACTTCATTTAAATAAACCTTGATAAGTACTAATTGCATAGATTTGAATATTTATTGGTAATTTAGCTACAGTCGTCAGCTCCTGGGGATAAAGGGGATCCTCAGTCCCATACAGTACTCCGAACCGTGGGTGTACATTTGTACACCTCTGCCTAACCTTTCGGGGAATATAGGCCTACACTTTACTTATTTTTTTTTCCCCACAACGACTAGCCAGGTCTCGGTGTGAACTGCCCCTAACCCGGTATCTCGGTCACACCCAGAGAGTGGACGACTGCCTGAAATTTTGCATTTACTTTGTCGCGTGTACAGAAACGGACATAGGCTATTTTTATCCCGAAAAAAAAAGTAGGTACCTACTGTTCCCGAGGAAAACAGCAATAACGTTCTTATGATAATATTTGGCGCCACATTTCTTTTGATTTGTCCATTGAAAAGGGAGGATCGTCCTACCAGACGGGTGTTGTGTCTGACGGGCTACTGCCCGACGGTTGTTTTCGGGATTTTGTAAATATGCTAATGTCGCTGCTAACTTTGATAGCGCGATCTAGGCAACTTCAGTTTGTCCTAGTAGTTCGTATGTTGGCCGATAGATGTCGCTTCATATTCAATATTGAATTTGGAATATAACCAGCATTTAGGCAGCGTTCCCACTACGCCGGACCGGCAGATCTGCCGAAAACCGGACACCGGACAGAGTGTTCACATTACATCGGATACCGGAAGAAATTCAGACAGTACCTCAGTTGAATTTGGACCTGCACGCACAATGGACGACGAAATTGTTGTGTTGTGGTCAAGCGTGGACAAGCGTAATTAAAGTTTCTGCTTGAATATCCATGCTAAACGTCTACTTTTACCAGAAAATGCGAGCCGAACACGGGCGGGGCGAGAGGAGCACAAGCGGGGCGAGCGGGGGACAGATACCGGCACAAACTCGTTCACATTACTCCGGGCCCGGTCGTTCTACCGGAAGTTCGTAGTGACAAAACGCTCGGTAAAAATGCCGGGCTCGGCAAAAATGCCGGACCCGGGATAATGTGAATAGCTTCATATAAATTGTACAGCCACTAGCCCTTCCGGCAGATTTACCGGCGCGGCAAATCTGCCGGTCGGGCGTAGTGGGAACCTGGCCTTACGTGGACTTGACGCGGACAAAGTCGCGGGCAAAAGGTGATCGTCATAAATAAGCTTCAAATGCATATGAATTTTTTACGGTACTAACATATTAAAATTACAAATTGTGGGGGGTTGTTGTACATTCGTCACATAGTAAATTCGCCACGAAAAAAAAAAAAAAAAATCGTCACAATTCTAAATATATTAATTTTGTATATTGTAAATTCGTCACATCCTCGACGAACCAAGCGTATTGATAACTCTTTTGATGCGGCCCACTAACAATATACAAGGGACAATATAAAAAGCTTTTAAAAGAATAGATAAAAAATGTATTATGGATAGATAAAACACGAGTGATGAATGTTTGCGTGGGTACCTACCTCATTAAAAAGTATCATCAAGCAGTGTAAGTACTGGTACAAGTACTGGAAATATATTTCGGAAAAACGCGTTTATGAGCATTTTTTCGAAATATATTTCCCGTACTTGCATCATACATTGAAGGAAGTGTCCAGTCGTTGATCGCTGTAAAACCGACGTTAGCTTGTTGGTACCAGCACGGCTTGCCACGTCGCATTGTTACTCCATCCACCATTTCACCAAGCAATACTGCTAAGCAAGTCTGGAATAGACGAGGCACAGAGCTCCCACTTCTCTCTTACCTTCACTGCAAGATTGCGTGGAGATCCGCAAGAAGTTTTCCATTAAGATGCTGGTAGGGATCTTGGTCGTTTCTCCGGGACCATCCTGATAGTCGTGGAATATCTCCCCACTACTCAAGTATATGAAGTATACCAAGATACGTTGCCCCCTTGTTTCTACGTCACTATGTGCTAGCGACTATTTTCGGAAGCCCATTTTTTGGGTGTGCAATTTACCTTTTGCCATTTTATCCGTATCATACAAATATTGGTCTCGCAAAAACCATATTCCTTTTGTAGTTTTTTTTTAAGTGAAAACTTCTTTAGCGGCGTTGGGTAAAAAATGTTAAACTCGCGTCAGGACACGTGACCCTGATCGAAAATTTTAAGCGGCGTTGTGCACTTGTTTCTCTCGCGTCAGGACACGTGACCCTGATCAAAAAATTTGCACGATTTTTCGTGCAAATTTGTACGATTCGCACGCAAAATCGTGGAAAATCGTGGATGGATGGATGGACGGATGGACGGATGGACGGATGGACGAATGGACGGATGGACGGATGCACGGATGGACGGATGGAATAAATAGTACACGTGCTTGGTTTAATGGTTTCTGTTATATACATAGTACTTTTATAATGATAATTATAGCAATTCGTGCAAAATTATTCCCTAACCATTCCAAAATATCAAAAATGCACAACGTTAATATTCAAGTTTTCACTTCTGCCGGCACTCCCGAAGTGCAACCCGTCTTTTTTTTTTGTATATCATTGATCTTGAAACTTCAAGCTGCTGTGATAACTTAGGACCAGTAACTACAGAGATAATGACTTCAGGCAGGACATCTGGATAACCTTTCTTATCCGTGTTTATGTTAAAAATTGGAACAGTAAATGCATCTGCATGTTTATGCAGTTCTCTATACCGGTCGCATAATAATGCGCTGCGGGTTCGGCATTCGGCAATATAACAAAACCATGACCACAGCCTATACTGATCTGCTACGGGTCGTTCGAAAGAGATACGGCGCCACCGGAACGCAAAGGGCACATGAAGGAACATAGACGGGTTTTAGTCAGTTAAAGTCTTACACTCCCTCCCGCCCCGCCTTCTTATACAATCACTCCATAATTACCTACTTATCTTTTCGACCTTCTCAACGAAGATTAAATACTTTATAAGAATCTACGTAAATCATACTTAATGAAAAAAAAAAAAAACATTGATATATACCGAATTTAATGTTATTGGATAATCTGCAAAGATTTAGTTGCCAACTCACAGAGAAAAGAGTGCCTTAAATGCCAAAATGATTACTTCTTAAAGACCCATGCTCTATTGCCCATGCCCATTTCGTCATATTGCGTTTGCAGCGGCATAGGTACTTAAGTGCGCAACCGATTCAGCGCCTTCCAGATACATCACTGAAGGCAGGAGTCTCGCAACTTCAAGTAGTCATGAGGCGATGGATGTCTTCCTTCCCACAATTTACTTCTCTCTTTGGGTAGTGGGTTTAGTAATAAATAGTGAGGCTATTTGGCTATCTGTAATAAATTGTGGAGTTGGATAAGCATTATTGCATTGTTAAGTGATTAAAAAACGACAGCACAGACAACTTAAAGAGTTACTAAGATACATCGATAATAGGATTGCCGTACCTCCAGGATGCTCTGACGCAGGTACTCTCCGGACACGGTAGTTTCGGGAGCTACCTGTTGCGTATTCGGCGGGAGGATACGCCACGGGTGTTATCATTCTAAGGATCACACTGAGGACGCAGTGGACCGTACGGTGGAGGTCTGCCCTGACTGGGCGGGGGACTAATCCGGGGGAAAGAAGGGACTTATCGCCGTAGGACTACGGGCGTCTTCAGACAAGTTCCTTAAATCCACAGTCGTAACTGTCAGCAGTAACCTTAGCAACCATTTCACCTGCTTGGAAAATTATGATAACACAGTATTCAATACTTAATCAGTTAAGTAACACTTAGGTTGACGTGAGCGAAACCGCGGGCACAGCTAGTGACAACTTAAGACAAGTGATTACTTGTCTTAAGTTGTCACTATCTGTGCCCGCGGTTTTTTTGTTTATTTTAATAATCCTAAACTTACTGATTAGTAAGTTTAGGATTATTAAAATAAACAATATCTCCCACTATACTACCGTTAAGCATTTTGTTCCAAACTCAGATAGAGGCTATATAATTATAATCAAGATTATAATTTGTTACTTGCTTTGTTGATAATCACTACGTTACTATCGTTTGACTCAATAAATAGCCACAGATTATTTTAAATCATGATTTCGTTATTTCGTCAAACTCGCAGTACAATAATATGCAATCAGTACAGAAGTTCTCTAAAACGTTTGCATAACATTGCCCGGCGTACAGATGCAGATGGCTTTAGTGTACCAACTTTTAACATAAACACGCAAAAGAAAGCATTTCTAGATGTCCTGCCTGAAGTCATGAACTCCGTAATTACTGGTCCTACGTTATCACAGGTGCCTGAAGCTTCATGCCGAGTAAAACAGGTTAGTACTTAATTATTATTTAATCTTTTTATGTACCGTGTAACGTGGTGTCGTGATGGCCCATTGGTAAGGCTTATGCATGCGGTTGGCTGGTTCGATTCCGCTCAATTAAGACTGTGACTTTTCCAATTCATACTACTGCATTGATTGTGCGAGGTGATGGTTAGAGAGAGGCCCAAGCCAAGGATGCAAGGATGTAATACATAACTGGCTCCAAAATAAGAAATTACTAAATTAAACATGTAAATAAGAAACGATACAAACCAACCCTTCTACACGTGCCATACACACACAGCACACACCCGTCTCCTTATCACACTACACACTGTTTATACTGGTACAGTCGTCAACTTAATCCATACCTTCATACTATTATTATAAATGCGAAAGTAACTCTGTCGGTCTGTTACGTTTTCACGACTAAACTACTGAACCGATTTTTATGAAATTTGTTACCGGCAAGTTTGAATCTCAAGTACATAGACAATTTTGTATTCCGGATCACTAACATCGGTGAAGGAAAACACCTTGAGAACAAACGTGAACTTATAATTCATATAAGTCTGAAATCGTGAATCCGCCTTGAGCAAGCGTGGTGATCCATGTTCGTGCCTTCTCTGTATCAGAACAAGCTTTTGTCCTGCAGTCCACTGCAGGACAAAAGCCTCAGCAATAATAGGCTGGCAGATATATTATAATTTATGTAAGTTTGGACTTTAGGGGAAGTTAACGATGTGATTCCTCTTTTAAACCTAAATCTTCGTATGCCAAGTAGTGGCATTGATATTTATTGACTAAGACAGAACGATAAAAACAAATATCGAATCAAAAATTCATTTATTCAAACCTATATACATACCATCATGCCTGTATTTCCCGAAGGGTTAGGCAGAGGTGTACCAATGTACACCCACAGTTCGCCGGTATATTTATCTCCCATGTAATAGAGGGCGAGCCTATTGCCATTAACTGCACACAAATCCAAATCCAAGCTGCTACAGACTGCAGATTGTTCGACAGAGATACCGCACCTCCGGAACGCAAGGAGAAAGACACAAGAAGGAATATGGATGGGTTTTAGTCAGTAAAAGTCCGATACTTCCTCCCGCCCCGCCCAGGGTGGGAGAACGAGAAGTCGTTTGATGATTTCCCATCCGAAAAAAAAAAGCTGCTACACAGAATTACACACAAAAACGCAATAACACAGTGGATCGAACCCAAGACTTATTTATTTCAAAATTATCGTAATTATCGACCTAAGTACATAAATCGAAACGGCAATTTTATCTTTAAATCTCTTAAAGAAAATAATTAATAATATTTAATGTTACAGCTATTGGATTACACAATGGGTGGAGGGAAACTATTACGAGGATTAAAAGTTGCCGTTGGGTATAGATTGTTTGAAGATCCGAGTCATTACTCTGAAGAAACACAACATTCAGCTTATATTCTCGGCTGGTTTATAGAAATGGTAACAAATCTTACATTACTATTTATAATGATGATAAGTTGCTGGCTAATTGGCTATGCAGGCTGGCGGTCGGGATTGCAGAGCATTTTTAATTTATCAATTGAAATTAAAAATTATCCAAACGAAATTAGGTATACATTTTAATGTTTGGTTTTGGAGGATTGAAGCGCAGCTTTGAAGCTAGTCTGCGCAGACCATAATGTACGATTCTCATCAACATGCATTTCACTCTGTGCTAAAGAAATTTCAGGCCTTTACGTAACGGTTAAAGGTTCATGTTTGCATTGAATTTATACTGCTATGAACGGTATAAGCACCGACCTAACCGAGTTCCAGGGAGTTTAAATTTCATGCAAACATACATACATACATATACATACATACATACACATACGTAACAGGTTGAAATGCGCTTCGGCGCAGGCCGGTTCATGGAAATCGTACAAAACTGTACCTACTAAAAAGTTTACCCACTACTCACCATACAACCAGATCCCCCGAGATCCCCCTAACCACAAGCACAAGTCCACACAAGTCTCTTGCCTCTTGTATCTTGTCATTACTAGCAACAGCTAGTACAAGACATAAAATATGGCATTAGTGTGAACCATTCTGAAAAGCAATCGACGATGTATTTGGGTTAACAATATTTTACATTCTTTTTTTTTTCTCTTCAATGACTTTTTTTTTTCAAGGAATATTTAAACCTGTTAAAACCCCTATTTACATTTTAGTTCTCCCTGAATTTTGTTCGAAAACCCCATGTTGGTATCACTAAACACAACACCATCAAAAAGGTAGAAACATATGAACGACGACGACATATGACGAGGGTTGTAGAAAACCTTTCTATACGCTGAGTGATTCGGGGTTGATAAATATATAACGGGCAGGTTTATTTTTAGAACTTATATTATTTACTCCCATAATATTAATGAATCCTTCTACTAAAGTTGCAGACATATGGTTTATTAATTGATGACATGATGGATGGTGGAACAATGCGGCGTGGCAAGCTGTGCTGGCACCAACAGCCTGATGTCGGTTTGTCTGCGATGAACGACTGCATACTTCTTTTTCAATCTATAATGCAGTTTCTGCACTCATATTTTGGAAAAACGCCTATCTACACTGACTTGGTACAACTTTTTAATGAGGTAGGTACCCCAGTATTCCGATCAGACCCAGGCCCGGGTCGGCGGCTCGTTGTGTTCCGTGTGCGCCTTAAAGAGATATAACGTCAGCATAGTACACAGGGCCCACTAGGGCCAGTGCCTGCCAGGGATGCGGAACTTGTTCGAAAGAGTTACCGCGACCCTGGAACGCAAAGGGCTATAGGAGAGTCTGACACACCCTTCCACTCCACCAGGAGCGAAAGGAGTCATTAGATGATTCCCATCATTAAAAAAAAGAAAAAAAAACGTACCCAAGTATTAATCAAACACAGTTATGTTGTTTTCTTTTTTTTTAGATTGAATAACCTTTTTATTACTATATCTGTGTGCACATGATTTGAGTCAACAAACTTTTTTCTTTAGTTTTGCACGGCGTATCCTAGTTGGGGACCGCGAATTCTACTTTGAGACGACGACGATACCATATTTAAGCCGTAACTAAATCTCATTGAAAACAGGAACTCCCAACTCAAGAAAAGGAATATATCCAGTTGTATTATTTTATTGTTATCTTAAAGCATCAAAAATCTATACGTACGAGTATATTATAAAACTGAAGAGTTTGTTTGTTTGGTTGGTTGAACACGCTAATCTCAGGAACTTCTAGTTTGAATTGAAAAAATCTTTTTGTGTTGGATAGTGACGGATACTCTATTCATCGAGGAAGAGTATAGGCTATAACATCACGCCACGGACTACAGGAGCAGAGCAGTAACCAATATAAAGACTAATGCGGCTAAAATAAGCCACGCGGACGAAGTCGCGGATAGTTCGCTAGTTATAACATAAAATCAAACTACGTACTTATAAAACTTTATTTTGTAGGGGATATTGATAACGTCTATGGGACAACATCTAGACGCAATGTCAGGTTACAATAAACATAAGAACAATCTTGATATGTTCACTTTGGAACATTATAATAAAATTGTTGCACTCAAGGCCGCACACTACTCGGAAAAAATGCCTGTCCTAGCAGCTCTGCTTTTAGTAAAGAATGGAAAAGAAAAAGCTACTAAAGAAATAGACTATATCTGCTTGGAACTTGGGAGATTTTTACAAATTCAGGTAAGAAAACCATTTAATTTCTATAGCACCTAATTTAATGAGAGAGTCCTCTATCTAAAGAAGTGTAGTGACAAAGGTTGAAAGGAGTATGCTTAGATGAGTAAAAGACGACTAACAAATTAAAGGGATTTATATGGCAGATGTGAGTGGCAACGCCGGGAGGGGACGTCCTGGAAGGACCTTATTGGTGAGGCTCTCAGAAAGGTCGGGAACGCAGTACTCGTAACCGGCGTGCTTGTATGACCAGATTTATGAACGTGGACGAGGCGAAAGGAGTACATGAGGATCGTAGAGCGAAAGGGCTACTTCCTTATGAGGTGGCTCATACACGCTTGCAATGTAGGTTCGAAGAGTATCCAGACAAAAAAAAATATTAAGTAGGTATATAAAACAGATTTCCAACCAATCACAAACGAGACACAAAACAACAACAACATACCGTGACGCCTGTATTCCCCGAAGGGTAAGGCAGAGGTGTATCAATGTAAACCCACAGATCGCCGGTATGTTTAGGTCCCATGTAATAGGGGGCGAGCTTATTGACATTAACCGGGGACAAATCCTAACTCCGTGCTGCCACTGCGGATTTCATAGAAAAACCCATTAACAGTTTTTGCTCGACCTGGGAATCGAACCCAAGACCCACAAAAATATGACAATTAACAGACTATTAACTGATTATTAACATGGTCATTTTGCTTTTAAAGAATGATTACTTGGACGTCTATGCAAACAAAACCACGACAGGAAAGATCGGCACAGACATTGAAGAAGGAAAATGTACCTGGTTGTCCGTAATAGCGCTGCAGCGCTGTAACGAAGCCCAACGTTCAATCTTCAAAGAACATTACGGCAGCAAAGACCCAGAGGATGTGAAGCGAATCAAGCAGCTTTATGACGATTTGGACATGCGTCAGGTGTATCATCAGTATAAATGTTCAGTGTATGTCGATTTAGAGTCACGAATACGCGCCTTACCAACTGAAGGGGAGAAAAAGTTTTATTTTGGAATTTTAAATTTGTATGTACCAAACGGCGGATTAAAAAATCTAGCAGAAACTATATCTGTTAGAAACGAAGCACACGAATTGACAGGCTTTTAAAATTGGGTAGTAGACACCATTAAACATTAATTCCAAGACACAAATTCTCCAAAAAAAAAAAACACTTTTTTATCCCTGAAACCGATCCGATATTATCCGATTATTAACAAATAACTACATATAAAATAAGATTTTAGTTGCTTTGAAATCAATAAATAGTTAGTGAGTTGAGATGTCAAAAAAGTGACGTCATAGTTTAGTATTGTCATACAAAATGTATGTCGAATCGCGTTTTGGCAGCCCATAAAAAATATGTCAATCGATTAGTGGTGTCATCTACCCAATTGTTGGAACTAATAAAAAGACAGAACAGACTGCAAAAAGAATGTGTTTTGTGCAGTTGGCAAAATTGGTGGTAAGTCAAACTTAAACGATGGAATAGTAGGTATTACCTATTCATAGGATTTACACTAAGCTACTTAATCTTCTTAATTTAAAGTGTCATCTTCAAACACTGAATAATACAAATGATTGATAACCTCAGATTATATATAATATCATGGTTGATAAGTGCTTAGTTTTTTTTTTAATTTTTATTTTTAACCTTCGGCTAATCCAAATGTTTCTTTTGTTTCTCAGGATCGCTTTCTATGTTTGTGGCTAAGTTGGTAATTTGTATTATGAC
Organism: Caradrina clavipalpis; assembly: GCA_932526535.1. Classification (NCBI taxonomy): domain Eukaryota; kingdom Metazoa; phylum Arthropoda; class Insecta; order Lepidoptera; family Noctuidae; genus Caradrina; species Caradrina clavipalpis. The sequence goes on from OW052103.1 coordinate 9,157,878, forward strand.
ATGACATTGTTAACATGTATTATAAATTAATAAAAACTTCAAAACATCAACCCGCTTTATATATGTTATGGACCAAGTGATAAATTGAGCAGTATACATAATGCCCGGTCATTGTGAAAAATGCCCAATATGAGAGTGCAATTTGATAGTAATTATGGGCAGAGTAATACAAACATATTTAATTTATATTGTATCTATTTTTTTATGTTGTATGTATTTAAAACCGGAATTCTTCGCCGACAGGACACTTCACCGACAGGATTCTTCGCCAACTTCGTCGGGGAGCCCCGCTTCGCGGGGCTCAAGGGTTTACAAAAAAAAATAACCACGAAGTGGATGGCGGGGTCTATTTGCTCGCTTCGCTCGCTCTCTAGACCCCACCATCCCCTTCTAACCTAATCTGTCCGAGTCGGGGTGCCCCAAGTCCCGAAATAAATTGCATCGCTGATGAGCCCTGTCGGCTATTTTCACGATAAAAGAATTGATTAAATTAAATGATGTATTATTTTACATGCTAAGTTATAATAAATGATGCTGACTGTGGAAGCCTGAATTAAATAATTTTGAGGACATTGCGTTGAAGCTGTAGTGACGAGATGTAAAATCCGTGGCCGAGTTAGTAAATTAGGTGGCAATGCATAAATAAGAAGGACAAGTTATATTAATTGATGATCTTTACTTGACGCTTTGTATAGAATATTTAGTGGGCGTTGTAAAAAAAATGAATTAGTTTATTAGAGGCTCTGTCATTTTTCCGTTGCTTAGTTATAAAATTAGAAGTTTAATCACGTGTCCAATTAATAATTTTGTTTCTAGACTTATAATTTCCCTTTATTTATTAGAACAACTGCCACATACAGCTTTATTATCAAATTGCCCAACTATCATGTAGCAATATAATAATGACCGTGCAATGTGATAAATAACGAAGTTAAGAAAGTAATTAATCACTTAGCCCGATAAAGCTAGACATTATGCATAATGCTCGTGCATTATAAATAATGCCCGCATTAATCACCTGGTCCATAACATATACACTACCTCATGACCCAATGACTTAGACACTAACACCTGTGACACTTGTAGTTCTAGAGCTCTTTGTGGAGGAGCTCGTTCAGGAAAGTACTACCACCATACCTATTTCTGCCGCAAAGCAGCGTTCACAGCAACGCTGTTTTGTGACAGAAATAAGTCTCAAGGGTATGGGTGCCGGTGTAATTACAGGCACATGACATATTTCAACTTTGTCTCTGGGATGGCAACACATTGGCAAAGCCTCTGATATTGCAGTCTATAGGCAGCGGAGTCCAGGAGGGCCGTGGGCTAGTTTGCCATCCAATGGATTAAAAACCAAAAAACTAAACTTGAAACTACGCAACGGATTTTAATGCTGTTTTCATCAATATACTAGTGTGATACAAGAGAAAGGTTTTTACATATAACATCACGGTACGACCATCGGGAGCGAAGCAATCCCACGGGGATCCGAGCAACCATCGGGTTCGTAATGAACAAAAGTCAGTAACGTTCATGAGTTATGTTAAACTCATAACAAGTTTGCCATTTTGACTTTTTTACCTACATTAATTTCAGTGATGCATAAAACGTTCAGACCTATCTATAATATTTCAAATGAGAAAGTAAGTTTGTTTGTTACCTTTTCACGGCCTAAAAAACTGAACCGATCATTCTGAAATTTTGCATATTATACGTCGTCAGGTGTACACGAGCATAGCACCTTTCATTCCAAAATAAGTACTTTTTCCGAGAAAATCAACAATGACGTTTTTAAGATAACAGATGGCGCCACGTGTATTATAGATGATGAATGAGTTTGAAATATAGCCGACATTTGAAGGACGAATGAAGTCGCGTGCAAATGCTAGAACTCAATAAATAATGATAAAAACTGAAAAACATTTTATGAATGTGCATTCGATAGACATCTTTGGCAGTCTACAGTACCTACCTACAAGGTAAGCATATTTTAAAATTCAACTTAATAATTTTATTCAGTAAAGTTTGCACTTGTTTTTTTTTTGTTCGTGGTAATCTAAAAATTCTGGTTTGATCATAAAAAAACTTTCACTGATACAAAGCTACTTTATTGGCGTCGATTCTGTTATGCACAAGCTAAATTTAATTTAGACTATTTCTATCTTTTTCTTTCCAATCAAACAAGAAAGGGACGGACGTGAATTAGACTTGTCAATTTTAGTTGTTCTAAAACCTCTATACAATTATTGTTGGCATGTCAGAACGCGTCGATTAAAAACACGGAAAAGTTCAAGGCAAAACTAATTTGACATCTCTAACTTAGTTCTAAGCAGTTCTAAGGTATTACCGTCCTTTTCTTTCGCTGTATGTTAGTAAGAGATGTCAATTCTCTAATTTTAGTTTACTTTGTGAACAAGGGAATCGGCACCATTAGCGAGTTCCATAATAGTAGGTGCGGATCATGCGTCAAACAAATACTTGGCTCCCGACTCATGGTAACAGGAGGAACCGTGGGGTTTTAGTTAGTAAAAGTCCGACATAACCCTCTCTTCTCCCCCCAGATAGAGGGCTTTTTTTTGGGTTTCCCTAAAGAAAAGAAAATGAAGAGGTAGGAAATGTGTGAGGAAAGGTTATGATGTTGTGAAGGTTATGATGTAAAAAATGTTCTTACCATAAAATTACTAGATTTATAAATTAAGTGGGACATGATAAGGCTGCACGCGAAATTCAAAATTTCTTACGTGTTTTGCATTTAGCAGCGCAGTACCAAGTTTATATGGTAATAATTGACCGATTTAATTATACACAACAACTGCTATGGTAGCCTAGTCCTAAGGTCGACTGCTACACTAGAGGTCTAGGTTCGATTCCCCGGTCAAGCAAGAAGTGTTATTGGGTTTTTCTATGATATTCTTAGTAGCAGCTCAGAGTCAGGATTTGTGCCCGTTTAATGGCAATAGCCTCGCCCCCTATTACATGGGACCTTAACAAACCGGCGAACTACGGGTGAACACTGGTATAGGTACCTAATCCTTCGGGTAATACAGGTGTGTGCATTGATTTAAGATTGATGTTAGGCGACCCGGTTGGCGCAGTAGCTAAGCGATTAGCTGCTATGGCGCGTGACGCGGGTTCGATCCCCGTACGGAACAAATATTTGTATGGCCTACAGATAGCACTTTCGGGTCTGGCGGGTTGTACCTAGGCGTGTGTGAGTTGATACGTCTGTAAACACACACATGAAGGCCACGACACCAGAGAAAATACTAGGGTTGGGCAACGTTTGTAAAAATAATAACAATAATCTAGCCCGACAGGACGGAATGCTACTTTTTTACATAAGAACATTTAACTTGTACCTAAATGTAATTTAATTCTCCAGACCGATTCGGGCCACGGCGGCTAAACTTAATGCAGACTAGCCTCGTAGGACCTGTGTTTGCGCACAAGTGTGTGCGCAAACACAGGTGCACTCCCTCTTCCCTAACCGTTATAACCCGATGGAACGGCGATCGGACGCGACCGGAGAGAGATCAGGCGCAGGACCAACAGCTTTACGTGCTTTCGTAGGCACAGGGTGTGACACCACCACTTCCAAACTCCGGGCTGCTACTGAGAAATTCTTAGTGGAAAAACCCAATAACACTTTTTGCCCGACGCGGGAATGTAACCCAGGACCCCTCGTTCAGCAGTCGCTCTTGCGACCACATGCCCAATGGGGCAGTCAACACAACACATTGAACTTAATAGTTAGGTAACACCGGCAAGGTACACCGTATACCTATATGCGGTATTTCAACCAAAGATCGATAATCAACCATTTACCTATAGGTACTTACCTTTTTGAAGTATTAGCAATGTTTATCAAAAGCTTTTATTGTTTTCTAATTACACTCCGCTATTAGTATTTCCTGAAAGGGTAAGCTCCTCTTTGCTGCTGCGGCGTTAGGTTGCCCGCCAACGTCAGACGATCGGTGACCGTTTTTTTTGTCGGTGGGAATGGTAAATATGAATTAAAATATCCCAACGCAATATCCAATATCAATATCCTACAGAAAGTTGGTTCTACGAAACTATGGAGTTACTGATCGGTCGTCCGAAACTACGGAAATATTAAACGGTGCGATAATCGGACCTACAAAATGTCTCTCCCTTACCCGTTGCGAGGCTCCTGGCCGGAGCGAAGCCCTGACTGAATAAAAATTATGACTTACAATATTTTATGTCATAACTTGTCGAATACTTAATAGTTACCTAACAATGGTTTGAAACATAAATAAAAGATGATAGGAGGCATTTTTGCAAAAAAAAAAGGTGCGATTTCCATAACGCCCATTGTAAATACTCGTACATGTAGGTACCAAAGACACAATAATGGTTCTTATGTGAAAAGATTTATAATAGATTTTAAAACGTAAGCAGAGCCTTGGCCTTGAAAGACATTAATCATGATTATGTAAATAATGAATATCTACGTAGGCACTGTATCACGTTATAGACAATAAATATGCTTCTATAGTCGATTGGAATTTACAAAACCTCGCAGTCTTTTGACGCACACGTATTTTTCATTTATCTCTTAATTAACCAAGAAACATAAAAATGATTGGTAGCCATTATATTCTTTACTTGCTTTTCGATTTACAGTTTCACATTTCAACAGTTCTGTTAAAATGGCGACGATATTACTGCGAAAAACCGTATTTTGTAACCATTTGAGAGCATTGCACAGAAGTGCTGCTGCCGTTAGTAAACCGACCACTTTCAACATGTTCAAAAATAATAAACATATTCAAGAAGTTTTGCCAGAAGTAATCGACTGCTTAATGAAGAGTCCTAAGCTCACGAAACAATTGCCTGAAGTTGGAAGTTGGGTAGAACAGGTGGGTTAAACTTTGCCTGTACTTACTAATACGCTAAACTACTAATACAGGGTGATTGGAAATTGCTCGTATTCCTCTCGGGAGAAGAAACTATGACTAATTTAGAATGATTTAACCCCTACCACTTGGGGGTCGAAAATCCGCCATTTTCGAGAAAAGCTACTTTAAGCTTACGACAACTTCCATACATTTTTTTTTGTGATAAAGAGACAATTTTTATTTATTTTTTTTAATTTATTGCAAGTTTTAACATACAACATAAAATCGAACAGTAAACTACACAGTTTTTATCATTAGAGAGGTTGGTCAATTAGTAAGCTATCAGATCATAGAAAATTTCAGGCTGGAAAGTGATAAGTTTTTTTTAAATTAATTTTTAATAACCAAAATTCGGATTTTTCTAAAAATAAAAACAAAGTAGCTTTTCTCGAAAATGGCGGATTTTCGACCCCCAAGTGATAGGGGTTAAATCATTCTAAATTAGTCATAGTTTCTTCTCCCGAGAGGAATACAAGCAATTTCCAATCACCCTGTATAATATAATAAACTACTAATACGTACTATTCTCTAGACTATCAGACGGATTAGTAAAAATATGTTTGTACATGATAATAAGATTCACGAGGATTATTACTGCTTATACATAAAATAATGTCACGCTACGACAAACGGGAGCGTAGCAGTAGCCAAAAACGTAACTTAAGGCCGGTGAAAATAACCACGCGAAAGAAGAAGCTAGCACGTAATAATATTGTTAATCATACATGATATATTTATTTATTTATTTTATAGTAACCATCGTCTACATTACGTAACTTATAAGCTAACACAAGATCTTAATAATATTATCTACGGCTTATGTGAGTGGTATAAATCAACCCTAATCTCTTCAATGTTAGCATGCTTCTTCTGGGTTAGCTCATTCCATCGTCGAGTTTGCCTCTGTCACCTCTAACCTAGTCTAGAGTCAAGAGCAAACCGAAATCAAATAAAAACATTATGTCATGGGATCGATCGAGTGCTAATCTAGTTTTTCGGGTCATCACCAGAAGATTGTCCAACTCTTTATGTAAATAGCGTGATTCCCTACTTCAGAGCTTAAAAGACTTTCCCTTTTTTTAAACATGTACAAAAGAGATGAGTAACCTAAGTTTTCGAATATAATTTAAGTTCTCTCAGGCATCGACAGATAGTATTGAATTGTTATTAACTTAACTAATAAAAATTATATCAAGAGCCGACACAGCCGAAACAGTTTCGTTGAATGAACATGCGGTAAACAATTAAAAGGTCAAATTATTTTACAGCTAATAAAATACACAATGAATGGAGGAAAGCAAAGCAGAGTACGAGCTGTTCCCTTCGCGTATCAAATGATGGAAGATCCGGAATATTTTACAGAAGAAAAACTTCACTCAGCTCGATTCTTAGGATGGTGCATAGAAATGGTAAGTGATAAAATTGATTTTGAATAACCATGCCAGCCGCAGCCGCTTAGACATAATAGGTACGATTATGATCGAGCATTTTTTTTGAAATATTGAAGATTGTCCAATAGCAGCTGCTAATAATATTAGGCCACAATCTTTCCATAGTATCAGAAAACCAGTCCATTCAAGCCACCCAAACCCATAGCCCTATTGTTTGTTTCCATATTCTGCAATAGTCCTCCAGCCGGGGTCCTTGGGTACATTTGCATAGTGCAAACAGGGATAATTGTCGGCTGGTGTTCCATTTCATTGTAAAGCTATGTAAGGGGCCTCTGCGAGTTGGCTTCGGCTCCTCGTACGCCTTCCAAAGGTCCGGGACCCTAGGGTCCCGAGATACGTTACATACCTACTTGTTAAACTTGCATGTGAAATGTGAACTCAATAATTATTGGGCCGATTGTTGTGTCAGTAAATGGTTTTATAGCAAAAAGTTTTGACCAACACCTAGAGAAACTTTCGCTCAACAGTACCTACAACGTATTGGAGACGGGATGCACAGTGAGGAGGTTCGTCACTCTGGATCCCTAACCACCGCTAGCTTGGATCATACCTACTACCTCCTTGCGACCGGTGTGCCTACCTACTATTTTATAAATATTAAAATATTAATGTTACAAAAATGTATACGGAATAATAAATGTTATCATATAGGTATACATGGGACCTAAATATACTCGGCGAACTGTGGGTGTACATTGGTACACCTCTGCCTAACCCTTCGGGGAATACAGGCGTGATGACATATAGGTCTACTTTTTTTATCAACAGATGCAGGGATACATACTAGCGGTAGACGACATAATAGACGCTGCAACAACTCGTCGCGGCAAAACGTGCTGGTACCTCCTACCCAACGTAGGGACCTCTGCGGTCAACGACTGTATACTCATATACCACTGCTTCATGGAAATCATTGAAATTAAATTCGGGAACGAACCTTTTTATGCTGACTTAGTAAAACTCATCAATGAGGTATGTATGCACTGTCAGACTGGTAATTAACAGCAATAACAAAAAAGTACAAGACACAACTTCTAAAAAAAAATGTTTAGCTCTGAATACCCAATTAATTATCAATTAACTGTAAAATCTGAATTTTAGTTGTTTAATTAATAGTCGGTTGAGTGAACTAATAGGTGACATCACACTTTAGTATTGCCTTATATACAAAATCTATGGAGAATCGCATTTCGTATGAAAATGCTCATAAAAAGTATGTCATATATAGGTGGTGTCACCTATCCTATTGTTAACTCTAGCTTGGAAACCAAGTATTGTTTCTTGTGTGGTCATGGCAGCTATTACGTAGAATTTGTTGTTCTTTTCAGGCTATTATGTACACAACAATAGGCCAATATTTGGATTATACATCAGGATACACTAAAGAAAAAAACAATATTGATGGGTTCACAATGGAAAGATTCAATGCTATTGCCGTACAAAAGACCGGCTACTATTCGTTCAGACTACCGATGCTCGCAGGACTGAGTTTAACAAAGAATATAAAAGAAAGAGATACGACTGAATTAAGCAGCATCTGTTTGGAGTTGGGTAAAATTCTACAATTTCAGGTAATATTTCTTTTAAAATCAGCTTACATGGGGAAAAACAAACAAAAATATATGACAAAAGCAATGACTTAATCTGGTATATTTTTGTCAGAATGACTACAAAGATATCTTCTGGGACGAAGCAGCTTCAGGGAAAGTAGGTACAGATATTCAAGAAGGAAAATTATCCTGGACCTCCGTAACAGCGCTGGAGCGCTGCAATGAAGCCCAACGATCCATATTCAAAGAATACTACGGCAGCAAAGACCCAGAGCATGTCAAGCGAATCAAGCAGCTGTACGATGAATTGCAGATTAAAAAGGTTTACGAAAAGTTTTCATGTTCTGTGTATGAGAAATTAGAACGTCGCATACGCGCGCTGCCGAATGAAGGAGAGACACAGTTCTGCTTAGGAATTTTGGAAGCGTGCCGAAAGCAAGAATATTAAATAAAAAAATATCAGTAGTTACTTATGTATACTTTGATATTGCAAATATTCTTGGTTGAGGAAGGCAATTACTGCTACACGAATATCTACGTCATATTTCAAATGATAGCTGATTTTTTATTTATTTTTACATATTAAATATGTACGTAAATAATAATATATATGTAAGAGTTATATTTTATCATAAAAATTATATTCAATCACTAAAAAAGCGAAGGCTACGATGTACGCAGGAGCATAAAAAAGCCGCATAATGTCATTTAGTATTTAATTTGAATAAAAAAAGAAATGACCAGGGATCCATGTCCTCGGAAGGTGCAGGGACTGAATAAGTGAAGGAGGAAAGGAAAAAATATAAGTACTATTTTAAATTGTGTTCCAAAATAAATGAAAATCAAAATCAGAATTCTTTTTATAATTTCAATTCCTCGATGTCCTATTTCAGCATAACAAATCTTGTCGCAATTTCATCTCAGCGACACTCGACTTCATAAAAGTTGTAGGAAAATTAAAAGCTTTTTGTGCAGATTGGGACTGAGATTACAAAAATAAAAAATTATAATACTTACCAGCTATTATTGACCCACTGCAGGGTAAAGGCCCCTTTTCATACAGAGATCACACAAACATTCATCGTATGCTAAAATTCTGCAAAAATTTAACTCCTTCTTCTTTTGATTTTTTTTTTAATTTTTTTAATTTTATCTTTTCGAGTCGATGATATTCTTGCAATTTTTGGGCCTGTTAGGTGGCCACGTTTATCGCGGTATCAATACCGTTTTTAAAGTCGTTTAAAGTGCAGGTGAAGAGACACTGGGCACTGTAGTAAATGAGCCATAATCTGGTCAGGAGCACCGCAAAAATAAAACTCAACTTTGGGTTCTATCATAGTATATTCCAAAAATATAATGTTATACAAGACAATGCTTCATATAATCGAGTACAAGGGGTAGTATTACTGACCCGTCATAAACAGCAGTACCTACTTAAAGTAAAATGCAAAATTTTAACTTAACCACTTCTGCAAATTATAATACACTACAATTTGAGTTGCTTGTTACGAGATAGTACTAATTCTTTTTTTTTTATTTAATAAATAAAATATGTGAAATACTATCACAAAAGTAATCATTTATTTGGAAATATTCAGAAACTTTTAGAAATAATCAGAAAAATTCGGAAACATTTGGAAAAATTCGGAATCTTACGAGAGAATTCGGAATCATTCGGAAAAATTCGGAATCATTCGGAAACTTAGCATGACCTCGTAAAAGCCCTCATAACATATGAACAGTAACTATACTGAATATAGAATACAGAGTTAAGCATTAGCATCAAGTGCGACGTTTACAAAAGTAGGTATATTTATTGTGTTGAAGTGACTACAGTGCGTCTGCTATACAAATATGAAACACAAAACTTATTTATTAACATCAACTGTCATATTGACTCATCATCTACTACATCCAATAATCCTATACAACAGAATATTTATCCAAGATCTACTTATATCATTCTTGACGCAAACCAAGAACTAAACGATAAAAGCGAGTGATTCAAACATTTAAGATTATAATTGCGATTTAAATATGTTTATAATCGTTAAATCGTAAATATTGACCAATTGATGCATTATTTTGATTAATACCTAAAAATATGACATCAATACAGGTGAACGCTCACTGGTATGCAGCTTTGCGTGAATAAAGACTAAGAGCCGCATTAGCCTAGTGGTCCTAAGAGCGACTGCTACGCTAGAGGTCTTGGATTTCATTCCCAGGTCGAGCAGTGTTATTGGGTTTTTCTTCGAAATTCTCAGTAGCAGCTCGGAGTTAGGATGTGTGCCCGGTTAATGGCAATAGGCTCGTCTCCAATTACATGGGACCTAAAAACATAACAGCTAACTGTAGGTGTACATTGGTACACCTCTGCCTCACCTTTCTGGGAATACAGGTGCGATGGTATGTATAAAATGACACAGACATCAACCAGATTCAAATAATACGGGTCACCGTATGTACTTAAGCGTGTAGATAAAGGCACGCTTGCTTGCCCTCGGCACGGTAATAATAACAAGACACAACTTCTACGAAAAAAAAAACCACTTTATTTTAGCCCCAAAAACCCGATAGATATTCAATGAACTGTAAAATTAAATTTTAAGTCACTTTGAAATTAATAAATAGTTAGCAAATAAGCACTCTATTGTCATACAAAATGTATGGGAGAAATCAGAGAATTCGCGTTTTAGCAGATCATAAAAAGTATTTCAATCTATTAATTCGTGTAAACCCGCATTATTCTGATTCTGTGGCGTGTTGAGATGAGCGTTCACCTTGATATTGCTTCAACGAAAGAGGCATTTTTATCTTTCATCCCAAATTCGTACATAAAGCGGCCTAAATCCAATACGATACCAAAAAAAAATACAATTTTGTGTTTCCGACTCAAATAGCAAACTATAGTACGTGCTAATATAATTTTGACTAGTAAGCACCAATTGACTAACAATATTTATCCCTTACAAAACCTATGTACAATCTTATTTGGCTAATAAAATTTAGCCAATCACACGGCTTCATACGAAAACGTTCGGTTACTAATAGATAACTATTATTATTATACAGTGAAAATTATCAAATTAAGGTTTGAGCGACGTTCGAAGCAGCCCTATACACGATAACAAGCTTTAATATAAATAATAAAATACGTTATTTTGTGCATTATCGTAACTACAGTGTGATTATAGTATGTTAGTTGGTGAGTACGTTTACATACGTTTCTATTGCTGGCTAGTTAACAATTCCAAATAAAATTAGATTTCAATTCTAACTCAAACAGTGTTGATATCGCCTCTAACATTTCTCTATCTGTTACAGTTGTTGCAGTTCACCAGAAAATGTGAACTTGGTGCCATTGACATAAGGTTCAAATGGAAATAACTTATTTATTATCGTGAAATTCAAACACTATATATCAAATCCGAGTGTGTTGAATGAATTTCAGTAGTAAAAGTAGTGATTTAATTTCCTACCTTCTTGTTATAAGGAATAGGATATATATTTCTACGTTCGATTAGCAACTTAAGCATACCTTTATACCGTCATGATTTGTTCGATTAATTCAATCAACGTTATTAATCGAAGTTACTTATCCTCTGTCCTGCTACTGTCTGTGCATTTAATTCTAAACAGTTTATTCTGCATCAAAATCTTTACCAGATACTAAAACGACTTTTCAAAAATCGAACGAGCTCTTTTCAGTAAAGAAACTTGCCCTGAACAGCAACAATAAAAAATATGCAAATAATCATTTAAAATGAAAATAATACATAGAGTTAAAGTATTTACAACAAATACAAAGCTTGCGAGTGCCAAGTTATAAAACTTGAGTAAGCTTTTATACTGGCACACCACTTGGCGTATTGGTCCAAATATTCGCGTAATTTCACCATTACGAAATACACTTTAATTATATAAGTATAAAGTTTAATTTCGTACAAACGCAATAACGCCAATATTTGTGCAAATACGCCAACTGAAGTTCCGATTACAACAGACACGCGATATCCATTATCTTACTGTGGCATTAAAATCGCGATCAGATCGAGTTTACTTCTAATAAATTGTTAAATTCGGTGGTCCTCGTTAACTATCTGTGTTTCGACATCGCAACTAAAGACAAGTGTTACTGCATTTGATTCTAACGACAATACTAATTTAATATATGTTCGAATAGAACACTAATTATAAGTAAGTACCTATTATTATTAATTATTCGACATAAGTATTCAAACTTTCTATTAATATTAATCCCATGCGATTATGCATTGTACACGAATATAGAGTTTAAATAAACATAACTAAGGTTGTTTTTAGCGATGGCAGTGAATGGCCGAGTGAGGTTTGTTCTCCTTTTCGCGCTAAGCTGTTTCATATAGCACCTTCTCTCTCTGTCATGCCGAAGTCGTTCGTATTGCCATTGTTAAATAACGTACCTATACTACACTATGTACTACATCCATATTAGATAATCTACATCTATTTGGCGTGCACAAAATGGCATCTTTAATACCAAACAGAAACATCAGTCACGAGCGGAATATAATTTTCCATCGTCATAACCATGATAGGGGTTAGAAAGAAAATTTAACGTCTTTTAGGGTAGGTCTACCAATTCAGTCAATAGAAACCATATATTATTTGCCGATCTATAAAAAAAAGTTTGAAGATTTTAGCTGAATAAATCGTCGCGCGAAACGTAAGCCACATTGCCCCAATAACACCTATCACCAATATTTCAAGAACAGACAAAATTCACTCTTAATACCTCCTCTAAAGTTGTGAGACCAACCAGCAGAAGTTTGTTACCACCACAAATCCGTCAAGGCGGAACAACAACCCTTTTCCTTAAGTGAACACATAGAATGCGCGGCAAAATACTCAGCCGCTCATTTGTCAACCGATCGACAATTCAAATTTCGAACTCAAAAGTGATATAAAATGTATTACAAACTCTTTGTTCATTTGGGGTCGGGCGGCGGTGTTAGAATGGGGAGTTCTAGTGCCAGTATGAGTCGCCGATGTGCTTCGGAGCCGGTGAGAGTAGCAATCACGATTCCTGCTTGGTACGACGCCGGGATCCGGATGTGACGGGTCCGAGTGTTGTATTCGCCCCAGCCGAGAGCTCGCCATTCGCGTATCACGTTTATTACTTGACCTGTAATAAATGAGCTTGTTAAAAATAGAACAAACTAATACAACTGTCTGTCTGTAACGCCTTCAGGGCTAAACCACTGAACCGATTTTGATGAAATTTTATATGGAGTAAGTTTAAACCCCGAGAAAGGACATAGGCTACTTTTTATTCCACGACTTTGTCTGCATCCGCGATAACGGACATTTACGCGGACGAAGTCGCGGACTAAAGCTGGTCAAATAATAGTCATTACAACAAAGCCGCGGGAAATCGGTGGATGCGGGAATCACTGGATGCGGGTAGGGCTTTCTTTAGAGGCCTATGTCCAGCAGTGGACGTCGTTCGGCTGATATGATGACAATTAAAAAATAATCAATATAAACTCACCAAGCACATTGAAAGTATGGAAGCGTCGATCAGGCACCACCATCAGCGGACTCAGATCCGTATCAGCATTGAACCTGGACAGTACATCCTGGGTTTTGACGAGCAGCGTCGACGGCGCCGTGAGATGGTGCCACAGGGTCTGTTCTCGGATGCACTCCACCGGGTTACACAGGTAGATGCCTCGGGGAGACACGCCGAAGACCATCTGATGGTGCCAGGCATCGGGGATGTCGTGCTCGTAGCCTGATTGTAAGTTGAGAGTGAGGATTGGTACTGCACCTGTAGATGGTATATTTAAATGTATTAGCATGGTTTTTCAAAGATTTATTTCTACAAAAGCTGAAGAGTTTGTTTGTGTTTTTATTTGAACGCGGTAAACTCCGAAACTACTGGTCCGACTTTGAAAATCTTTGTTTTTTTTTATGCCATTGAATGGCAAACCATCCCACGGCCCTCCTGACGTTAAGAAGTCACCGCTATCCATAGACATCTGCAATACCAGAGGCTTTGCAAATACGTTCCCCCCAGAGACAACGTTAAAATGGCTCTTGTGCCTGCAAGTACACCGGCACCCATACCCTTCAATCCGGAACACAACAACGCTGCTTTGCGGCAGAAATAGGTATGGTAATAGAACTTTCCCTGGACAAACTTCTTCACAAAAAAACTCTACTACTACTAAAACTTTCTTTCATTAACAGGTAGATTTGCTATCCCCAAGTATAATACAATCTTATGGGCACAGCCCATAATCGGCTATATAATCTTATGGGCACAGCTTCGCTATAATGGAAGTCGAAAAATTAGAGCATTTGGAAAAAATAACCAGAAAAAAAATTTAATAGAAGATATCTACTCCAATAACCATTCACTCGGCAAGTACGGGTATAATGACATCAGTTACACAATGACCATCAAGCAGATACGTACATGCATGAATATTTGCATAATGTATGTAAATGACTCTACTATTACTTTACTTGCCGATGTCAATAAAATTCCATACATTATTTACGTTTTTATTTAGTGACTTAATGATTAATTGGCATTATATTAACGAGAAACGGGCTGAATATCATTTGACCTGCGCTTGGATCAACCGAAAATAAACCTAATTGTCATACGGTGTGAATTGCAAATCATTACAAGACATGTGCCTTGCCTTATGCCTTAACCACTGGACCATCACGACACCATGCATATGCATCGGTGACCAATTAACATCAGGTGGGCCGTCGGCTTGTTTGCCATCCAATGATATAAAAAAATATATATATCTCTTACTTACCAACAGTAATCCAGTCAGCCAGCCAGTGTGAGAGCGATACCACTCGTTCAGGGAAGGTGGGGAAGAAGCGGGCGGTGACCAGTCCATCAGACGCTCGGTGTATGCCGGACACCAGGTCAGCGGCCGTACAGCCAGCTACGGCACGGGAAAGTAAATATCTGGAAGAAGAATTTAAAGGTTTTAATGTGACGTGTGGTCTGTCTTGTCAGTGCAGTTAATTTCTTATATTTCTCATGCCTTTAATTTCTTACTGCATATTTCTCAAAGGTGGAGAGTATTAAGAAATGTATGAATGTAATTGTACAATATAATGTAATACGTTTTTTTAAAAGAGTATGTATGGAGTTTCTTGCCCGTTCTTCTCCATACGAAACTACCTTTTGGAATGGGCAACTACATTCATTAGTTTTAAATTTTTTGACGTTTAAAAGTGCCTTTTAATGGTCTGATTGAAATAAATGATTTGACTTTTTTTTTGTTTTAAGTGTGGTTGCGGAATTTGAGAGTCAACACGGCCCTGGAACGCAAAGGGCATGAGGAGGAACACGGATGGGTTTTAGTCAATAAGAGTCTGACACTCCTTCACTCCACCCAGAGCGGAAAAAGTGATTTGATGATTTCCCAAAATTAAAAAAAAAAGGATACTGGAATCTATGTATTTATTCCTGAAGATAAGTATCTGTGAGTACTGTGGCAAGCAACCAAGTGTCAATCATACACCAAACATGAAAACTCGAAAACCACTTGATCAACCAAACTGAAATTTTCATACCAGTCGGGGGACTTCTTAGATATGAAAGTATTCCACAGAGAGGAAGTCCCCTAAAATAAACGTAACTATAAAAATTTAAAAAATAACAAGTAAACAAATCGTCACATTTCATTATTAACAGCTACTTTTTCCTGGAACTTCGTCCACGTGGAAACCAAACAAATACTCCCTTCATTTTAGCATTGTTACAAAATCCCTTCTGACGTTTTTTCCCTTAAACTACCTGACAAATTTCAACTTCAGAGGTCAAATGATTTCAGATATTTTGTGTTTATTCAGTAAGTATTTGAGTGAGTGACTTCGCTTTTATCTATATACAAATTTTATAAAGTGTAAAGATTTGTGTATGTATGTAACATATAAACTCAAAAACTACCGGGCCGATTTCAAAAACAATTTCACATTAGAATGCTGCATTATTCCTAATTATCATAGGTTATATAACATCACGCTACGACACACGGGAGCGGAACAATAACCAAACACGTAACTTAACGCGGGTGAAATAAGCCACGCGGACGAAATCACGGATTGTTCGCTAATTATAGATATTAAGTAACCTAAGTACCTGGGTAATGGAGCATTATTAGCTCGCTGTCGTGTGCCAACAGAGGAGTTTATCTTCTCCAAATTCACAGGCACACCCAATGCATTCTGAAATTAAAAATAAGACAAATATTGTTATTGTGACCTAATTATTCGAATGATACAAATCGTATTGTTTATCTTTTACTGTGACGGTTCTTAGAATTCGTAAATACAATGTATGCTGTTTTTGAGATCCGATTGTATCACTCTTTTTCATTTAATGAATAATTGGAAGGTTGAGCATCTCTGAATGAATTTCAACCAGTGATAGTCAACATTTTCTTTTGTTTTCGATGTGATGATTTGTCTTGATTTTTAGGTTGAGTATACCTGTATACTTACCTGAATAAATTAATTTTATCAGTGGTGCTCAACATTTCCTTTGTGGTTCGTTTTACAACCCTATATGATAAATCCTTCTTTATTTCGTACTAATAATTAAATATGAATAAATACTAACAAAAACATTGACAACAGCCGTAACTCCGCAGGCCGAGGTGGTGATCTGTGTGACCTGTCTCTCGCAAGCCTCGGACTCCGACCAGATCATGCACCGTGGAGGTTCCACACACGCCGCAGTACTGGAACTAGTGCTTGCTGCTGCTTCACTCGCCTACGACACAATTACGAGATCACTTTATAAAGGCTACAAATTACTACAGATACAAAAAAAATATCTAAGAACTAAATGAATTGTTCTTTTGGAAGTAAAACAGATAGGAACATTTCTGAAAAGCGTTTTAACAGCATCAACTTTACAACGCTTAAAACCGACCAACACAAACCAGCTTTTTTTAACATTGTCGAATTAGGGACTAAATACACTTATTCAGCTCCATTCAGCTTTTGTCCATAGAAAATACTATTGTAGTATGGAGATGCGTACGCGTGCGTTCAGCTTACTGCGGCTGTACGGATGCGATACAAAACTGGCGCTTTCTATAGACAAAATCTGAATAAGTGTATTTAGTCCCTTAGTCATTTTTCAGAAGAACGATGCCGCGTCCAAACGCCTTTGTCAGCCTACACGAGTAGCGTTTTGGAAGCTCCATTCAGCAACTAAACGCTACATTCTGCACTTTCAATACAGCTAGTAATCGGACGCACGAAAACGCGATTCAATGCATCAATCACCGATAACCGACCTTAAAAGTAGCTAGTCTGAGTTAGCCCTACGAAGAAGTACCTAAACAAATTTTATCTAAAAAACAAACTAATTAAAAACACTACAATGTCATCTCAACGCATCACACTCTATAAATGTTGAAAACATCAAAAACTAGGCATTAATATGGCACATCTAGAATTAGAAACAAGTTCTAACAGTTACGAGTGATAGAGACTGTGATCTCTGTCACTTATATCTGCATATAATTGGTACCTCAGGCTTCGGCTTAGCAGAGTGTCCTCTACGCAGAATTTTTAAAATTCGATGGGCCATATTAATGGCCCCATGCTGAAAATAATTATTTCAGAATGAATGTTCTTGTCCAATCTAATGATTTGTCTACCTTACAAACTTAAGAAAACGAACTAAATATTAATTTTTATTTATTTAATTAACATAAAACATGATGCAGTCAATACATTGCATATGTAACACAGAGCATTAAAGTTCAGTTCGAGACTATATTCCTAAATGTATACATAGCATGACTATTGGCATCATCAGCAGCATCTACGGCAACATAATCCACTTCAGCTTAAAACAACTAGATTAGTCATCCATTCCTATTTTAAATATCTGCAGTGACAATTAAACTGTACCTTAGCAGTAGCCTGGTTCTCAGCATCAAATTTAGCCTTCTCATCAATCAACTTCTTAGCCATTTTAACATGAAACAATGCAGATGACAGACTTCCTGTATCATGCGGGGATTGGTTGATTGAATGAGCAAATGCTTCTACATGTTCATCATCATCTGAAGATAAAATCGTTTATTTAACTAAACATAGAATGAACAAAGCAAAGAAAAAAATTGAAAACAAAAGCTGTGTGACAAAAATCCTAGTACCTATATGCATACATACAGAACAGATCTTTATTTGGTAACAAAAAACAAATTAAGAGAAGCAAGTCCATATTGGACATTAGATTTCCAAATCAGTATGTTAAGCAGTGTATAAAACAGTTGCTGGTCTGCCATTATGACTAATTAACTCCTAAGGCATACATATCATCTAATCTAAAAAAAATATCTGCAATTCTTTTTTGTTTTTCATTGACATAGCTTAATACTGCATAGGTCAAAAGGCATTGGTAAATAAGCATCTATTTTTAGTATATTTGTAGTTTCAGATTGTGTAAGTACAACAATTTGTGATACATTGTTGCAAATAATTATAATTTTTCTGTTTTTCTGTAATATGTGTGTTTTCTGTATCTTTGGCTCAATGTTATATAACTCACTTGAATATAATTAAAATTAACTTAAAAACCAAGTAAAAAAGGTGGGGCACAATTTTGCAAATTTTGATCTATCTTTAAGACCACTGAACAAAAAAGAAAATCCCTTTTGGAACAGGTGGACAAAAACGATATCTTATTAGAATTTTGTTTCTTCTTTTGAACAAATCAATTTATTGTAAGTTTAAGGTAGCATGAAAAATACAAAAGATGAAGAGGACAGTAGAAAAATGCTTGTGACAAACACAGCTCAGATTCAATTAATTGATTTTAAAATGATCCGAAAAATGCTTGTCACAAACACAGCTGTTTCAACTTACTGATTTTAAAATGATCCTAAAAATTACTTTCAATGCATTTATAGCAATACAAGAACATACATGTACAGAAACCACTGCTCTAAGTTTATTTTTTCATAATTATTGCACAATGATAACTTATTTCTCTTTCTACCCATGTAAACCAGGTCTACTTTAAGTGTAGTAGTACTTTAGGAAAACAACTGGCAACAACCAATTAAACAGTTCATTTAAGTGGGAAGAGATAGCAGAAGAGAGATAGCAGTCAAAGCAAAAAAAAAACAAAAATAATAATAAACTTCATTTTAAAAAGATTTTTAACATTTTACAACTTGGCTTTGGTCCTATCATAGAGCTGGGACTGCATGGTATTGGGATAAAGTAAAGAAAAAAATGACAGCCTATTGTATTCCTACTGGGCAGTACTGTGAAAGGTTTTGGTGTCTTTTTTTTTGATAGATTGTTTTGACATTAGCATATTTTTATGGAATCAATGCAACTGTACAAATTATTGTAATACATTTATTAAAAGAGTATGGATGGAGATTCTTGTGCATTCTTCTCCATATGAAACTACCTTTTGGAATGGGCAACTAGATTCAATATTATAATTTTTTTCTCACATAATTGAAGTTCAAAAGAGATTTTTAATGGTCTAATTGAAATAAATGACTTGACTTTGTTCGCTTAAAAAGAAAGATAAACTTACAGCTCAATATCTCCGACGGCGATACCAGATCTCCACTAGTAAAGTGCAGACTGATAGGATAAACAATGGTTCCATGTGACATTGTTCTCCTGACAACTAGCTGCTCACCCCTTGTGTTCACGTGAGTAATGTATGGACCATAACTAAAGTTCTGGTCAACATAGTTATGGGAACTACTGCCTTCAGCGGCATCCCCTTGCCCCATGACAACACCTCGACTTGTTGACGGCATACTATATGAGTACAAATCATTATCTCCATGTGATCCAGATCCAGATGTACTCGCTACTGGCACACTCACTGGTACCCTCGCCGGAGGAGGTACATGCTCTGGAGTCGGCCCTCTCACCGGTGCAGGCTCTACCTCCTCAGGCATGTTATTTGCACCTTGCAATCCAGCATCAGGAGTAGATTCATCACCCGTATCCGCTTCACATGAAGGTCCAGGGTCAAAATCCATTTCCAAAAACTCCATATCAGGACTTGATTCCCTGGAAGGTGGCTTTGGTTCCCTGGCTACCACAACAACCTGCTGAGGCCCTACATAGTTAGGCATGGGAAGCTGCCTTTCTAAAGGTAAACCCATATCAAGGCTAAAAAAGGAGCTTGGTAAGTCAGCTAAATGTTCACCACCCCTGTATGTGTAGATACACCCATCTTCAGAGCCCAAGGAATAGTCATCGTTGCCAGTATCACTGGAACTTTCTTCTTCTGGGTTAGGTCTGTTTAGCTTCAGACTTGATGGCCTTTTCCTATTCTCTCTGAAAGAGCTACTCTCTGGGTTCTCACTAGTTCTGCTGGTGCCACTTGTTGATGGAAGGCTGCTACTTCCTGCCTTGTCCTGATATTGTCCTTTGTGTCTCTGACATGTCTGCTTATCCTGACTGGACTCTGTGCCATTGTCAAGCACGCTAGTTGTGGACCTGCTGCAGCCCGCAACCGCAAAATCCGGTGGTTCAGCATTCGAGTTAGTCACTTTGTTGTTACACTTTTGTGACTGAGTAGAATTATTTAAGATTTTATTATTTTCTGTATTATTTTCGCTACATCGGCTTGTTTGAGGGTCTGATTCATTGCAAGGTAGTGAATTCGTGTGATTCTCCCGAGGTCCATTCAATGGAACAAAGCTCGAGCTAGGATTCGAGGTCGATGTAAATAGATTTTCAGCGTTTTCTCTTTGTCCTGATTGACTAGGAGTACCCTTGTAGTTCCTATTTTTATCACCTTCGCCATCGAGTTTTGCAGACTTCCTCGTAGACGAAGAATCTTTAGAAGAATCCATGATTACAAATACATCATAGAAGTCGGCATTGTTCACTTAATTTTTTAAGGTTACCAATGGCTTGTTGATTCGAATAGAAGAGATTAGAAGGTATCAAACCAAAGTTTAATCGTAATGTGAACGAATAATAAGGGGAAACGATAAAACACTGGGTATTAAGGACACAATCAGTAGAAGGAAATAATAACAAACCAATTCGCAATATTCAGATCAAAATCCTAATTTGACATTACATTTGACAGCATTGACAGTTGGTTCAGAGCATTGGTTCAGACAGAGAGAAGACGAGAAAAGAGAACCTTTCTTCCGATTTCCTTTTACAAAAAAATTATTCCGAAATTCGGTGTCTTTGATTTTGTTTCATTACTGCCACAGACTGAAACTAAAGTTATTTTTCAATTTTTGGTCGTAATTCCTACCCAGTGCTCACACATAATAATATCAAGTATGAAAATCGCTATATTTGTTTACCCATTTCTTTTATGCATCCTCCTTAGTGTACCGTACAAAGAGTAATATAAACCGTACCACTGTGCGTACCACTTGTATTTCTATATGGCAAAGCAACAAGGTCGCTTCTCACCGTCTGTGCCTCTGCACGCTTAACTTTTGAACTCCGCAACGGATTATAATGCAGTTTTCATCAATCAATAAGTGGAGTGATTCAAGATAAAGGTGTATACGTATAGAACATAATGTTACGCCCAATGGAAGCGGAGAAACTTAACGCAGGTGGCGCCGTGGTATACATACCTAGCTAGTATGTCGTAGCATCGTCAATAAAGATGAATAATAAATATTTAATAATAAAATACAAATATTTTTAATGCCTTTAAATGTTTTTATTGTTTACTTCAAAATGTAATTTAAATATGACACTAATGAATAAATTAATAAAAAAATATCTTAAAATTTATACAGTGGGACTACTATGAAGAATTATTATTCCAGATGGAAAAGAATCAATTAAATCATTCAATAAACTGAAACTCTCTTCCTTTTTAGGAATCTCAAAAGGCTGATTACTAACTTTATTCCATGTGTCGCAAAGGAGTTTTTAAAGACGGCTTTATTGAATGGTAACACTTAAAATGCTACGTTGATTTGTCTATGTTTTTACAGAAACAACATCATGACATTATTCAGGGATATAAAGCTATAAACACACATGGAAAAATATAATAAGAAAACATTTATTTTATTGGCGTAAATAAACATTGTTTACATAGTTAGTAACGCTATCAATGACTTCATTCTTTAAGATTTAAACCTTAGGAGGAAATATGCAAAAAAAAAAACAATTCGTAAGAAATCCAGTTATTTCTACAAATCGGCTGACAGTAATGACAGATTTAGTGGATATTGTGTGTAACATGTGTGAAACAACCTTTATAGCTAAAGCTTCTCTGATTGTCAAAATTTCTTTCATGCATTTCACAATGACAAATTGTTTCAACCAGCTGTGAGATTTCTAAAAATTGCGTCTTATTTGTAATATTATAAAATCTCCCCATAAATCTTTGTTTACCGTCGTTGTTGTCTGTAATTTACAACAGTTTTAAAGAACTGCAGAGAAGATGGCATACGCCTACTTGTTCAAATACATCATCATTGGCGACACAGGTATTGATTTTATTTCGTGGTAGTCTATTTTAGACTTTTTATGTTACTGTGCAGTGTATTTATGCTGTTTTTGTCGTTAGGATCTTGAAATTTACGTCGTACTCATTCATAGATGCAGGATCGGTCGATAACGCATTGTTGTGAATAATAATATTTTGCGATATTATTTTTCCGCCTACGCCGTCTTGTTAGTACGTCAAGTTAGGAGTATAATGCGCATATCATCCGAAATTGTGCAGTTCATATTCGTTGTACTGTAAATAAATAAGTAATTAAAGATCAATGCATATATATTATACACTTAAACATGTGTTTATTATCATGTTGTTTTGAGGCTATTTCAAGGATTTTCTTTGTTTGTTTGTAGAACAGATTTCATCTAAAAGACTTATCTATTATTTTAAAATCTCCTCCAAACTATTCACATTAGATGTTAAGTACGTAGCTTATTATTTTGAACAACATTGTAGTCTGAATATTGAGTGATTAATGTGTGTGATAAGAGTTCAAAGCTCCAATTGGTCATGTTAATGATTTGTTTATGTAGACATCACCTGTTTTCCTTTGTCTGATTTCATTTTATTAACCCACATTGTAATAGATATGTACTTTATTTTGAACAAAGCTTGTTATTGTAATCATAGTAACTTCGTATTTTAGCTAAAACATAACAAAAGAAGCTAAAATTCAACACCAAGTGAAAGAAAACAATCTAATTTGATACTTATATTGTAAGTAGGTAATGCAAACTGCATAAATGAGACTCTTATCACAACAGTTATAGTCTATGTGTCCAGTTAGTAGTGTTAGTTGTAGAGCTCTGTTTAAAGGAGCCCATCTCATGAGGTACTACCGGCATACCTATTTCAGCTGCAAAGCATTGTTACGGTTTTAAAGGTATGGGTGCCGGTGTAATTTCAGGCACATGAGACATATCAACATTGTCTCTGGATCGGCAATGCATGTGCAAGGCCTCTAGTATTGCTGATGTCTATAGGCAGCGGTGACCACCTAACTTCTCAAGGCCTGTCGGATTGCTTTTGCCATCCATTTACAAAAAAAAAAACAAGTTCTAGATATCTATAGTATAAAATTAATTCACAGGTGTAGGCAAGTCATGCTTACTACTCCAGTTCACCGACAAAAGGTTCCAGCCTGTTCACGATCTCACGATTGGAGTAGAGTTTGGTGCTCGCATGATCACCATTGACGGCAAGCAGATCAAACTCCAGATATGGGACACTGCTGGGCAGGAAGCTTTCAGGTAAGAATCTTATTGGACTTTTGTCATAGCTTCTCTTTTGTTGAAAAATGTTAAACAGGAACTCTATTGTGTCTTAATAGGACTATTATGTTGGTCTAACTGCCCTGTTTGTCTCGTGGTGGCAAGCACGACTTTTGAGCGTGGGGTCCTGGGTTCGATTCCTAGGTCAGGCAAAAAGTGTTATTGGGTTTTTCCATTAGGAATTTCTCAGTAACGGCTGGTTCGGAAAGTACATAAAGCCATTGGTCCTGCGCTAGATCTCTCCGTGGTTGTGTTGGTTTGCCTCCCTATTGGTCTATAAGTGTTTGAGAAGATGGAGTGCACCTGTGTTTGTGCTCTGCAATATCTCATGCATACTTCATCTGGATAATACATGTTGGTTTTAGGGGGCCGTACCTTAGCGGTACCAAATAGTACCCCATTACTAAGAATCAGCTGTCCATATGTCAATCTGTTCATGTTACAGTGCTGTATTTGAACTGTAATAAGTAGGCACTTGAAATTGTAAAGTGTAAAGTGGAAATTATATTTTTCTTACTCCTCCGCTAATCTTTTCTGATTAATTTCGTTGCGGGATCCAAGACAGTTGAATCGTTTCTCTGGGACTCGTCGAGCTTCATTGTCTCGGCGCTTTTCTTGTGGTCGCCACTGTTGATTCTGGCTTACAGGAGTTGCAGTGGTTTGGGAACAGTGTGGCGGGCTTGTCCCATTAAAAAAAAAAGGCACTTGAAACTTTCAGTGTGTAAATATTGTGTTTTTTAGTACTGTTGTTACGACAAAAGTGTGGTTTTAACAGGATTACCAACACATTAACATTGTCTCAGTATAATCACCAACTAAGCTTGTTTGTTTTCACCTATAGTGCACCTTTAAAACAACAGATACATTTCAACTGCCCTATTTGTCTGTGTCATAAGTTCGATTCCGAGTTTGGGCAAAACATTATTAGGCAAAATATTATCATTTTTTCCAAATTTATTTCATTGGAGCAGTCCAGAGTTTGGAAATTGGTGGTGTGATATGCCTATGCTTTTGTCTGCACATATCGCCATTGTTCCTTCACCTATTTCCATTAATACATAAATCTAGAACAAATGAACAACAACTCCAAGATGTTACTAAAAATAAATAATAATATTTTTACTTATCAATTCTATTAATAGTATTATTCATAACAAGTGTAACTTAAGTGTTGATCAAAGGTATCATGGTTCAAATGCTGTTCAAACTTAAGCTTTTTATTTGTGTAGTAAATGAATCAGTCATCAGTTCACTGCCTCGATAGCTTAATGGAACTAAGCGCGACTGCTACGCTAGAGGTCTTGGGTTCTATTCCCAGGTCGAGCAAAGTGTTATTGAGTTTTTCTATAAAATTCCCAATAGTAGCTCGGAGTTAGGATTTGTGATCTTAATCTTCGGAGAATACAGGCGTGATGGTATGTAATGTAACGTAACAACGACTCAGAATAGTTAGGTACTGATAGTAAATGAATCAGTCATTAGTTCAGCCACAGATACATACAAAATCACTGAGCAACAAATCGTTGAGTAATTCAGACAAAAAATAGAGCAAACTTGACTTAGAATCTATTGTACTGTTAACCTAGATTGTAGGACTATTCTAGGTTAGTGTTTGTAATTAAAATGGTTGTAAATGTAAATACAAAGAATTTCATGCTTTACTGTGCATAACATAAAGTGTTTTGGCTTTAAAATATAAAGCTAGAAATTTACTGTAACCTAAATATGAAGAATTATATTTTTTTATCTTGGGGACCGTATCTGACCTCCTCTAGTCTTTTAAGTCAACCTAGTCATGTCAGACCAGATTTTTTTTTTCTGTTTTCTCATCTATACAATATTGGTACACCTCGGCCTAACCATTAAAAAAATACAGGCGTGATGGTATATATGTTGTAGTTGGGATTAAGCGTCATATTTGTAACATAAAATAGTCATAATTATGACACATAAAACTATAAAACCCAATACACAGCTAAATTAATGAATTAAATTAAGCGAAAACAAATGTATACGTTAAATATAAAACAAGTGGTGAAGAGGCAAGCCAGGTTATTATTGTGTTCCGTTACATCCCGCGTAATAGGTATATCCTAAATGTATATAGCAAAACCAATTATAACTTTTGTTTACTTCACACTAAGACTTGCACGAAATAATGCACTAAAACCTGCTAGCTTTGCCAACGGTTGCCGACTTTGCCATAGCCAACTTCTGAAGGAAAAAGTGTAGTTACATCTTAATAACAGTTTTTTGTCATGTATATACGCCTTTATTTTAAAATTTATGAGTTAAATGGCAACACTGAATGAGATGTGGCAACCCAGCTTGTTTTTGAGATGTAATTTTCGGCGGTTACTTTTTTCGAATGTTGGTGGCGTAAAACTTAGTACTCCGGAACTTTTACAAAAACAAACGGGAAAAGCATTGCCTACGTAAGTACTTTTTTGATATTATGTTAGCATAATGTTCTTTAGCTAAATAAAAGTTGATTTAGTGTGCTACAAGCTACCTGTAGTTCGTAATTGGTGTTGGTAAATTCAACAACCCCAACCGCAACGTCCGTGATGGTGACTTTGCCATGTTTTGTAGGAGGTTAGGGCTGCCACAAAATTTCTTATGATTCATATTTTAATTAAATTGTCGTTGTAAGTACCCAGATATGAAATACACATTGCATGTGCTTAAATGAAGGTTGTTTTACAAAAGGTAGACAGGGTGGTGGGTAATTTAAAAAGTATTTGTTTTTGTTTTGGGACAGTAAGAATTAAATATGTGAAGTGATTTAGTTATTTGCGCAAATACTGTATAGCGTTGCAATTTCACGATACTTTCTATTACATGTTATTTATTTCTTTTTCCATCTAAAATGTTGTTTCCATTGGAAATAATATTTTAGATCGTGGCAATTATACTACAATATTACTATCCATCCATCCATCCTCATAAACTTTCGCATTTATACTATGTTTCACCAGGACCGGTCATTGTCTTTAGGGGAGGAATATGTCCAGCGGTGGACGTCGTTTGGCTGATATGATGATGATGAAGAAGCTCAAGGTGGCAAGAAAGCCTTAGAATTCTAAGGCTCGTTAGAGCGAGGATCTTCGCGATTGGAAATTTCCAGCAGTAGCCTGTTGCAGGCCGATGATGATAATTGGCAATAAAAACTTCACCTTTAACTATAAAAATACCACACTTACTTACACGAATAATAGTGCGTGTTGATCTCATTAAAATTGATTGTTTTTTTTTACTTTTATTAAATTTTTCCTACTATGAAAACATTTTTATTTGACAACCCTAACCCTAACTTCTTCTTACTATGAAATATTTTGGAAAGGTTGGTGAATTTGCCACCTTCTTAGAGAGTTAAATCACCAGTGCTAAATAATATAAAGTTTTCACTTTTATTTTACGGGATATAGGAAGAGTGCAAATATATTACTTTTTAACCTCTTAAACTCCAAAAATTTCATTTTTATTTTCATATGGCAAATTTACCAGAAGTGACAGCTGACTTTGCCATATTTGTTTTTATGCTTAAAATATTTTAATTTACACTAATGAAATAGAAATTTGGTAATAATATAAATTTTCATGAAATTTGCTATGTCTAGGTGTAGGTTACTCATTATGTTTTCATATAATTTTTTTTTTTTAAAGCGAATGAAAATTTTTGACACATGAAAAAGTGGCAAAGTAAGCAGGTTTCACGGTACATAATTTAAAATCAAGGTCAACAAAAATATTGAATGTTTGAATCATAAGTTAGCAGCTGATAATAAGTGATATGGGTTTTGTGTGTTAGATTATGAACCAGTTCATATTGAAACTAAGTGAATTAATTACTATGTTAATTACTATATGGGGCCTGAATAACCTCGTATCTCTATTAAAGGATGGTATTTTCTGAATAACAGTTGCTGTATTTCCATATGTTACAGTTACCAGTGTTTATTCATTTCTAGGTAGGTACCTATATACCTACCCCGCGGTCTCGGGCATTAAGCTTCGGTTTTGGTTACTGCACCGCCCCGTAGGTCGTAACATGATGTTCTATACGTATAAACGTTCCTCTTGAAGCACTCTATTGACGAAAACGCATTAAACTCCATTGCGTAGTTTAAAAGATCTAAGCTTATAGAGGGACAGTTGGCGGGAAGCGACTTTGCTTTTACAATAATATACATATAGGGTGGAATTTTATAATGCTAATTTTATAACAGATTTGATCCTTATGCAATTTTTTCGAATTTTAGTCGGTTCGATTCCTGGGTGTGGCAAGCATATTTTCAAAATTATTTAAATGCAGTTTCATTTCTTTTTTTAAATAAAGGAATGTTTCCATTGAGTAAATTTTGCTAACTTAAGTATTTAGAGTACTTTCCCTCCAGGTAGCATAATAAATTTCCACCCTGTTCCACCCACCCACAGTTCGCTGGTATGTTTAGATCCTATGTAATATGGGGCGAGCCTATTGTCATTAACCGGGCATAAATCCTAACTCCGAGCTGTCTATGACAATTTCATAGAAAAACCCAAAATCACTTTGCTTGACCAATAATCCCAACTAATGTACACAAAAGTGTTTTAGTATTTTAGACCGAACTACTCGTTTGTCTGCCACCTTGGCCCTGCTCCGTGGGATCTTATCCTGTAAAAAAAGGGTTATTTTGCATTAGGAATTTCCCAGCAGCATCCAAGAGTTTGAAAGTAGGTGGTGTGACACACCAGTGCCTCAGAAACCACGTGAAACCGTAGGTCTCGCGCCCGATCTCTTCCCGGTCGTCTTTGATTACCGTCCCATCGGACTATGAGAGTGAGGGAAGAGCAAGTGCACCTGTGTTTACGCACACACTTATGCATTATATCTCCTGCGTAGGTACTTGGGTAGTCTCCGTTGACATTCATCCGTGATCCGTGACGGAAATTCGTCGGAAGGTTTTTTTTTTATTCGAGTTGGGTAACCTCTTGACTCTATTCTTGCACAGAGGTGACATAGACAAAGTCGACGATAGAGTGAGCTTACCCAAAACAAGCCTATTTATATTTTATAATATTCCACTCCTTAGCAGTGCGCATTATAAAATAATTATAATGCGCATTATTTTTATTTATGCAGTCGTGAAATGTATTACTTATTCGGTGTGCAATAAAGAGTTTCCTGTCTTTTATGTTTATTTTATTTAACATATTTATTAAATTGCGATGTCTTAACTTGCCTGTTAATGCTAATTTCTAAGAACCAACTTATTGTCAGCATCTTCAAAATTTTGTAGCTATGCTTACATACATACACATACATACATAAACTCACGCCTTTTTCCCATGGGGGTAGGCAGAAACCACAGAACGCCACCTGCTACGATCCTTACATACTACTTTCGCCTCGTTCACGTTCATACATCTGGTCATACAAGCACGCCGGTTACGAGTACTGCACACCCGAGCTACGCTTAGTTCGCAATAAAGAGTTCCCTATCTTTCCTTGCAGGTCAATTACACGATCATACTACAGGGGCGCGGCAGGCGCACTGCTAGTGTACGACATTACCCGACGGGACACATTCAACCACCTCACCACCTGGCTTGAGGATGCGCGCCAGCACTCCAACTCCAACATGGTCATCATGTTGATTGGTAACAAGAGGTGGGTCGTGAAGTTTCTATATTGTTTTATTTATCACCTATCAGGCAATTGGACTCCAAACGAGGAATGTCGTGAATCCAATATTTAGTGCTATCACTCTAATTACTAGAAAATCTATGCAAACAAATAAAATTGAAGTGTTTGTTTGTAATGTGAAAATAACAGCTTTTTACAAAATAAATATAACTGTTACACGGTACTTAGTACACAGTTAGATACTTACACGAAAAAAACAATAGAAATAAATGTTGTCTGAGTCTGTTTGTTCCGGCTAATGTCAGAAAAGCCTGGATCAATTTTGACGGGACTTTCACTGGCAGATAGCAGATGTTATAAGAAGTAACATAAGCTTACTTTTATTTATGAAAAAGAATTAAACTCCACCGCAAAAAAAAAAAAGTATGATTGCTCACAGCAGATTTATTGCTTTCTATAATGCATAATGGTAACCGCTAAATAACCATTGTTCTCATTTCGTAACGTAAATACGGCTTACCCTGAGCAAGTTACCTGGAATTTTAATATTTTTATAAGTTGTCTGTATGACAAAGTGCATTGTTCACCTTCCCGTTATCTTGAATGACTAAGCTGATGTGTTTATATCCTAAGGCTCGAGATGGTGCACCGTTATGTAAATGAGGTCGAATTTCGCGCAAACGCACTTCATTGTTAACTGGACTTGCCTTTGTTTTCTGGTCGCCCTTAATTAGGAACTTCACGCTTTTACCAATAGGAAAAGGGCAATTATTTACTTTCTGCCGTGAACTGTTTTAGTGCAGTGATTTAAATCATTACTCACATACCTAGGTATATTTTTTGACTAGCATCTTGATTTCTTGATTTTTTTCACTAGTTTTATGTTAATGTTGCGTCTTTAGTTAGTGGTCCGCTCCCTTGGGTCGTAGCATGATTTTAGTTTCACAGACTAGCCCGTTTAAACAGACAATCTCTTCAGCTTTATTATATTAGTATAGATTAACATATTAACATCAAACTATTTCCATATCTGCTCTTTTAGCCCATGAGCTCTTTATCTTGAAGTAAGAAAGCTAAAATCACACCCAAACAAATTATATACTCATGCCTGTGAACATTAATATAACATTCTGAACAACCATACAATTCCAGTGACTTGGAATCCCGGCGTGAAGTAAAGAAGGAGGAGGGCGAAGCCTTCGCCCGTGAACATGGCCTGGTCTTCATGGAGACGTCAGCCAAGACTGCAGCCAATGTCGAGGAGGCGTTCATTAACACTGCCAAAGAGATCTACGAGAAAATACAGGAAGGAGTATTCGATATCAACAACGAGGTGAGTTATGCGACCTTATCTGCTAATCGATAGTCGTTGATGATAATTTGACGTTGAATTACACAGGCATCGGTAGTCGGCGGTTTTTTTGTTTTGTAGGCTTAGGAGACTGTTTAGTTAACATTCCATATGAAACCTTATCTTTATGCGAATAATAGATATATTCGTATAAGTGAATGTGAACAAGCGTTTCATAGGTATATGAACTATATTGTCATACAAATAATGTTAAAATTCGTAGGAAGTTATCTGTGAATCAAGCTCAAAGAAAAAAAACTGGCGATTTGTAAATTTTAGAGACACACGTTAAGGTCCCTATAAATGACACAATTTTGATGTTTCTAAGTGGGAATAGCAAGCGAAACATACTAGCAAACTGCCTAGTAACACGTTCAATTTTTGTTATCACATAATAAGTATTCGTTGGGCTTCTGTTTTGACTGATATTGGAATATTACCTACGATCGGCGGTTATGGTCGCATTTATACGAGCTCGAACTAACATCCTAAGTGTGAGTCAGAGACTCTATTAGTTCTAACTACTAGTAGTAGTTTCTAACTTCTCTCTTCGCTTTGGACCGTTGGTGTTTGTAGATAAGAGATATAAAAACGTTTATTCCTGTTAGTCAACAGCAAACTATGGATATTTATGATTCATTTATATTTTTATCATCACCCCTGTGAAGCTGTTCAAGTATTACATAAGCAATTTTTTTGCAATTATTAATCACCATTCTCCCTCTACAGAAAAAGTAAGCAAAGCTCAGACGCCCTCCCGTGCTTATGTAATACTTGAAAGGTCCCTGTTTTTCTCGAAAGGGGTAGTGAACCTTTTGACCGCCACAGTCAAGTATATGTCAAACAAAAATGTAAAACCAGCACGCCACGGTCACGACGATCCCATGGCAGACTTTTAAAGTAAATCTCCTAAAACAACATCAATATAATATTCCGAACTCACTACTATTTTATAGGTATTACAGGTTGAATTCGTAGCTTAGCGCTGAGTGCACGTTCTTTCTTTTCTGACGTGGCGGTCAAAAGGTTGCAGTACTCACCTCCCATTGCTCCAATTCTGATAATCTACGTTGGGAACTAAACACATAATTTGCATGTTTGTCATACAGGCGAACGGCATCAAGATTGGCCCCCAGCACTCGACGGCGGGGGGCGCGAGCGGCGCGGGGGGCGCGGGCGCGGGCGGGGCCGCAGGCGGGGGCTGCTGTTAGGTACTGCACTGCACACACTGAGGAGGGGTCGCTGCCCTTTAGATCGGGCTGATGAGGTAACACTTGCATCCTACTAATATTATAAATTTTTCTTTTTTCTTACTCCTCCGCTAATCTTTTCTGATTATCTTCGTTGCGGGTTCCAAGACAGTTGAATCGTTTCTCCGGGACTCATCGAGCTTCATTGTCTCGGCGTTTTTCGCCGCCGCCGTCGCCGCTGTTGATTCTGGCTTACAGAAGTTGCAGTGGTTTGGGAAAAGTCGGGCTTGCCCCATAAAAAAAAAATATAAATGCGAAAGTTTGTGAGGATGGATGGATGTTTGTTGCTGCCTGTTAATCATGCCAGAACGGTTGAATGGATCTCGATTAAATCTTGAGAGATAGATCTGTAATTTTTACGCCGTTTTTGTGTTCCCGAGGGATATTTTAGGACATTAGCTTAATTCTGAAATCTACGCAGACGAAGTCGCAGGCTAGTATGACCATATTTTTACCATCATGGAATCGGGTTCCTGAATAAGTAGGAATAAGTAAATTGGCACTTGCACGCCAATTGACACACAACCATTGATAGAAAAAAATAATTTCAAGAAAAATTCATTCATTTATTTCAGATTAAAGAGATTTCTATAATAACACAATTTATACTGCTTCGAAATAGCGAAACCGATTTTGTTATTTTTTTATTATGAAAGCATGTTTCAATCATTAGAGTGTAAACCTACTGACTTCGGAAATAAGTCGCACAATGCATGGTTATTATAACGACTATTTGCATTTGGTTTTTACGCATCCTATACACATATATTAGTCTAATAAGCCTGTGGGAACAATAAACTAGACACAAACGTGATTTATAAGCCTTATCAATGACGATAATAAAATGTGCTCTATTACGCGATAAGGCTCATGACGAGTGGGGAAAGCATAATTGTTATCAAGCCTAGGGTGCGAAATGTGCAGTCAAACTAGCTATTTAATATAATATACTAGCTTCTGCCCGCGACTTCGTCCGCGTCACAGTTGATGTGTTATCCTACGGGTACCGTACATTTTCCCGGGATAAAAATAGCCTATGTGTTATTCCAGACTATAATCTATCTTTGTGCCAAATTTCATCCAGATCCATTCAGCCGTTTAAGCGTGAAAGAGTAACAAACATCCATACATCCATACATACAAACTTTCGCCTTTATAATAGTAGTAGGATTTTTTAATCTCAGAGACTAAATTGACAGTTTCATCCGTCAAAAATAAAACTAATGTGCTTTCGGCACTTAAATAGCAAACTATTTCTAAGTTGGACATATAAAGCTGTCAAATCAGTATCTGACTGAATTTAGGGATTATATGATGCCCTTTATAAACAATTTTGTGAGTGTGCTGAATTGTCACCCTATAAGATGTAACATAAAAGATGTTATGAACGCAATAAAAATAATATTAGCAGAAAGATAATTTTTTTTTTCACTGCATCTCAACTAGTTAATCCAACTGTACCTCAACATAAGAGAAAGGTTGTTTTATTCATAGGGAGCTGAATAACTGTGCTGAAGGTTTTTTACTTATCTCGGGACCCTATGGTCCCGGACCTTTGAAAGGCGTACGAGAAACCAGCTAGAAGAGGCCCCTTAGAGGGCTTTAAAATGAAATGAAATGAAAAATTACTATTGTTTTCTAAAGATTTCGTGTTTTTTCAGGAGGAGGTGCAGCTGTGTGCAACGAACATTGGTACGAAACTTATTGCATGCCGGATTCATAGAATTATTTTATATATGCTACAGAATAGCTTGCGTCTGACTCACATTATAATATAATACGCCGCTAAGGCACATCTATACTTAGTAGAAATATTCAATTAACTTAAAATTATGCCCTCATTATTAAGGCGAAATCAAATTCTTCTCCGACACCCAAGCGTGTACGGTGCTTTGACAGTGCCCAGTGTGTCCCTTCACCTACAACTTGAGGACATTAAAATCGCTACAGATGCCGCGTCAACGTGGCCACCTACTGGGCCCAAGTACTTTAGAGGATTGTAGCCATCAATTCAAAGATGTAAATGAACAACATTGCAGATAGATCAAATTCTAGCATTCATCTCATTCCTCATTCCTTTTTGCGATAACTGTTAGGTCCCCTAGACTTGGTGGCAATTAAAATCTAATCTCATACATAAATAGGCATCTATAATACCGTAAGTTTAATTCGAACGAGTACAGATGGCAAATAATGGTTACGCTGAATGGACCAGATGTGAAAATTTTATAGTCGTATGTAATACATAATAATTAAATAGATCCTTCATACGATTAATTAAGCTTCTATGTAATTTTGTGTGTATTTAACTCTGTGTATATTTTATTTGCAAATATAAATAGTTTCACAAATATCTCGTAATCTGGCATTTATTTAAAGATCGTGTTATATGTTGTATATCTTCAATGTTCATGATCGTCGTGTTGGCAGAATGTGGGATCTAGATGAGGCATCTATGTATAATGTTGCCTCTTCTACACAATCACCTATATTGACACTCTTTCGAAGGTTTTTAATGGTTTGGACGAGTATGTACCTAGTTGCTACTCGATAAATGAAATTCTGCATCAATATAGGAAATTGTCTGAGGAGTGTATAAATTACGTCTTATCGTTATTTGAATGCGACTGAATGTTCGTCAAAGTATGCGTCGAAACATTTACTTGTATTATATTTTGTAGCCTAAGCTACAATATCTACCAAGTACATACATTATATATTTAGGTTTATATATTGGAATATTAGTGAAATGGAAAACATATTTTTATTATTTATGCCAACATTTTAATTTATGAAGATTCATCTGTAAAAATTGGAAAAATGTAATCTGTGAAGTGGATCGCGGTGTAACATTGTATAGTTTTAAATTCATCTTATTGTGATTGATTTTTGGTACCTTCTATACCTTGCATCGAAGAATGAAGACCAATTTGTCAGCTGTTTAGATCAAAATACCAAGTATGCTTTTAGGTGGTGGCCTAGTATAAATAGTAATGCACAAGATACCAATTTTGGAATGGTTTTGAAGTGTTGAAATTGTAATTCTTAAAAAAGGACTGCTTGCAAGGTACTGAAAGACATGATTACAAAATAGGTTATTTTTAAGTTTAGCACATTGTAATGATATAATATTTTGTAAGGTTACAATATGCAGACACATTTGTAAGGTGTAATTCATGAGAGTAAATGTTGAAAAACAAAATTGTTGTTTTTTATTTATTACTATTAAATAACATGTAATACTGCTATGTGTCTGATGCATTGCTGGAGTCTTGATCGGAGTACATGTGGTTTATTTCATTGAGCACAGTAAACACGCAGTTGACTATCTCTGGAGTCTTCATTTTCACCACACCAGTGCTCTTCACTTCTGCTCTGGGTAGCATCACTTCACACAAGTCAAACACGGTAATGTCTAACATGATCATGTAGAATATTTGATTCTGTAGCATTTGGTATGCTAATGTCACCAGATCTGATTTCTTGGTTTCGTCATCTTTGATTCTGAAATGGAAGTAAAAACAATGTAATGTGCATAAGAAGCTGCTTGATCTTTAACTTTATGAATAAAACCAACTTCTTTAACTTTATGAATTTAACATTTGTTTTTTTTTTTATAGATGGGAAATCATCAAATAACTTCCCCCGCCCTGGGCGGGACGGGAGGGAGTGTCAGACTTTTACTGACTAAAACCCATTTATGTTCCTTTATGTGCCCATTGCGTTCCGGGGGCGCGGTAACTCTTTCGAACAACCCGCAGCATGAATCTAACCTAACCTTCTGCGTGACCTGGCTAAGTGCGAAGGCAACCCAGCCAAATTATTTTACCCTAGACTACTTACTATTTGGAATAATTATAGGTACATACCCATTCCATATAATCTGGATGTCACCAACTTCGAAGGATAAATTCAATTTATCCTTGTGATCAACTTGTGGAGTTCTGTACATTAGTGTAAAAGGATCCGTGTTGCGGGACGAATCATTCTCCACAAAATTGAAACCAAAGTACAGTAATTGTTGCTGGAAATTAATCGATATATTATTATGTAATTATTGTAGAGCTATATTAATGGTCAGTTGACACCATCAAAGAATAATTCTAAGACATAACATAAAAGCCTGTTTATTTTAACCCTGATTAGTTTTTGTTAGCTAAAATTATACTTTTAAATGTTTTAAAATCAATAAATATTTACTGGCAAATGTACGATAAGTACAATACGTGGAGATGCAGACACATTCATAACTGTTCATTAGTGGTGTCAGTTAGTCAATTTTAGAAGCAGGGTTAACTGCCCAGGTCATCCCATCTACAACACATACCTGTGTAAAACAAAACTGTTTAATTTGACAGTCAAATATAGTTTGTAAAGTTGTTTTGACCGCTGTGCCGATCCTTTGTTCTCCTCGTTCTAACATGTATGGCAGATGAGTGGCTCTATCTACAGTGATACTGATGCCCCAGGACAGGAGTATAGCTGCATAGGATACCTTACTTTTACCATTCTTGTCTTGGGTAGATGATAACACATTTATCTGAAAAATTAAATGAGTTATTTAAATTTGCTATCAGCTAAATATACAATGCAAGATTGTTCTAAAACCAGAAAAATAAGTGGAAAGATAATAGATTGGGCACCAGAGACTAAGTAAACTAGACATCAATACTAATAAAACTGAAGACATTTTAGTTTGTTTGATAAAACATGCTAATCTCTGGAACTACCAGTTGGATTAGAAAATCTCTTTTCAGATGATCTTTTTTGGATGGCCAGATTCATGAGGAATAGTATATAACATCACGTCACGGGATAACGCAGGTGTATATAAATAAACCATGCAAACGAAGTCGCGGGCAAAAGTTAGTAGAATATTAGAATGTGAATTGTTTTGACTAATAAATTTATTACGTAGAAAAGGATACATACTATTAGAGCATTGGCATCATCTTCAGAATACTTTAAATTAACTTGTTCTTCGATTTGAACGACATATTTTGTCGACGAATTAGCTGCTACTGCACTCACAAGAGCTTGTCGAATTTTAGACGCATACTGTTTCAGTTTCACCGTACCATATTGTAAATTGTACAACGGTGATACTTTACTCAGCCGCCACGTCCCCTCATTGTAAATAGCTGAGAAATAATCAAAGTTTTAGTACTTTTAGTAAATGAAACGCAAACGGTTCGTAAACAAGTTATAAAAATTCTCTTACCGGCTAATGGGTCGCCTGTAATTATATTTCTTGTAGTTGAATTATTTTCCCGTTGCCAGGCAGGTTCTGGACGATATAACGACATACCTAGTATTTATTAAAAATATTTTGTTTATATTTTTAACTACAATAGTGCAAAGGTAAACACAACTTTCAAAGCTTTTCAAAGCAATCGGTGACGGTTATTTTTTGACATTGACACTATTTATTCTCTCTGTTCCACGAAATGAAAAATTTGACTTAGTTATCAACAAACCAAACGACGTTTTGTCCCAATGTTTTTTTTTGTAGAGGAAACCTAATAACACGCTCCGCACGCTTTAACACGTTCCTAGAATATGTATATCAAGTGATTTGCTACTGCAGGGGAGAGAATCGACCACATCCGTATTTTCCGTACTAATATTATAAATGCAAAAGTAACTCTGTCTGTCTGTCTGTCCCTTCTTCACGCTTAAACCACTGAACCGATTTCAATGAAATTTGGTACAGATATAGTCTGGGACCCGAGAATGGACATAGGATAGTTTTCATCCCGGAAATCCCCCGGGAACGGGAACTATTAATCCAAGCGGACGAAGTCGCGGGCAAAAGCTAGTTTAAAATATTTCAGGACTTATGCAGTTTAAAGAATGTAGGGAGTACGGAGGGCCTTTAATCCACATAACGTATTGGATGGAATGGGGTTATTTACATTCAAGGAGTGCTTCAGGGTAATTTATAAGAACGGGGACGCACTGCCTGACTGCCTCCCATTTTTTGATTGATTTGAGTTGACTAAACTGCTACTTAATGGAGTCATGCGAAAAGTTATTATGTCAAAGTAAAACAGCTGACGTTTCCGCTGAGTGCTTTCTGTCAGATGTCCATTGCTGTCAGTGTCAATGGTCAATGACGTTGCCATCCGAAGACTGAAGTTTCGTAGAAAGGGAGAAAAATTAAATTGGGCAGAGCAGCAAGAATAAAAACTTGTTATTCGAATATTTCGTTTATTGATAACAAGCCATTTTCTAATTTTTAGACAAAACAAATCATAGAAATTTGCTTACATCGCAATTGTGATTGAAGGTATGTGAATCAGTTTACATTACAAATTTACAACAACAACCCGAACGGAAGATCAGTTTAGACATTATCTTTTAAGTGGAACGCACATAACTTGTTTATCGAAAGCGAATGTTAAGTTGGACTTTGATACTGATAATTGCGCCGGGTTATAGCTCGTCGAGTATTTTCTTTCTCATTTACGTTCCGTTTGTCGTGAAGGATGGTTCAGCTTCGCTTTGACGGTCGTGTTGCGGTGGTGACCGGCGCCGGTGGCGGTCTCGGCAGGGCCTACGCTCTGCTGCTGGGGTCAAGAGGTGCTAAGGTTGTGGTGAACGACCTCGGTGGTGCTCGCGATGGCGTTGGAAAGTCGAACTTCGCTGACGCTGTTGTCAAGGAAATCAAGGACAAAGGTAAAAATGCAGATTCATAATTGATTATTTATATTTTTGAAACTTTGTTGAGTGGCTACTTGACAATGTTTATATCAGAGACTCAGAGGATCACTTCGAGTATTAAGTTGAACATAAACAATTTAATATTTTGTGTACCTACATGATTGATATCTTTTTTTAATAACTTTACACGATGTCACCTTTGGACATTAATTGGGACTTTGACCCCGTGTCATGAAGAAATAAACTGTATCCTAAAAACAGCTACTGTAATATAAACTAAATGATTGAGGAGTTAAGGTCTAAAACTCACTGGCAATAACAATACTTTGTATAAAATAATAAATAATTTATTCATTTCTCATTCTCACACAACAGAAAACAAACAGATCACAAAAATAGATACTTCGAAAATGCTACTGTAAAGTTTTTATTGTTTTGTTTAAGAAGCATTCAAAAAAGTATATTTTATTACAAAATTCTTTCTCACATAAAGAGATCCTTTGTCTGAGATCATAATTATTTCTTTTATTATTCTTAATTCCTAAGTAAACTTCAAATCAACAATAGAGTTTATTATGCCAAATTATATTGTTTAATTGTGTTCTTTAAATAAGAACAAAAAATGCTTAATGACTTAGTAACCTATTAATTTAAAGGTTTTTACAGCACAAAAATGTAATGGCGTATAAATTGTGTTAAATGTAGGCACAATACAAATTCAAAGTATCTAGTAAAAAAAAAAATATATTTTAATATGTTTTTAAAGTTTTTAAAGTATAGACAAACTTGTAGAATATATTTGAAAGTTTACAAAGCAAAAAGGTTTCAGACAAAAGGTGCAGTATATTTTATTTTCTTAATTAGCCCTTTGTGTCAATTCATTTATGCCAGACATTGTTACTTTGGAAGACTCAACCTTTATACTCTAATTTCTTGTTTTACTAAGACCTCATGTTCACTAGAGGCGTGTGATAGTATAGTTCAAACAATGAAAATTGTCATAGCTAAAATAACAAGTTGTATTTTAGTGTCATGTATATTTAAAGTTTCAACTGAAATTTCTTAAAAAAATGGTATATTTTGCTTTGATAAATATAAATTCGTCACCGTGGCATGCCAACAAGCACTTCATTTGCAAAAATAATTACACTTTTATATTCTTACATAATTTTATGTTAATTAATTAATCCTTTCCTTCATAGGTGGTATCGCGGTCGCCGATTACAACAATGTCGTCGAAGGAGAGAAGATTATTAAAACCGCATTAGATAACTTTGGCAGGATTGATATCCTTATCAACAATGCTGGCATTCTCCGTGATAAGAGCTTCACCAAAATGTCCGATCAGGTAGATGTTAATCATTATTTTATCTGTAGGTTAATACATGGTTTATTAAGGGACTAACTACACTGATGCAGCTTGATTAAGCTTTTGTTAATTAAACATACCAGTTTAGTATGGAGATTTGTATAGAACCATTCAGCTTTCTGCATCTAAACATATGTGGTACACAGGGGCGAATGTAGGCTTTCTGGGCTGCAGTTCGGGGCCTCGGGGCCCCGGGAATATTAAGGGCCCCCAGCCCTCATTGATAACAATGGTACTAACTGTATGCATTATTATAAAAATCTGTAATTTATTAAAATGAAAATAAGTTTGATTAATTCGGTAGGCCCCAAGTATTGTTAGGCCAGGGCCCCACTAATTCGCACAGTCCGCCGCTGGGCACAAAAGTAGTATTTTCTTTAGACAAAAGCTAAATAAGTGTAGTTATTCCCAAACAGCTGCAGTAATAAAACTTGTGTAAAAGATTACATGACAAGATATATAATAGGTAGGTAGGTACTTGAACATAAAGTTTTATCTAAGAGAAAATATGGCACTTCAGTACAATATTCCACTATCTATATTTGTTATTGTACTATCTTATTGTCATTGACCTTTGTGAATCTCTTCAAATACTGATATTGTTATGTTCAAGTTTCAAGGGGTAATTTACTATGGTTAATGTAGAAATAAACTTTTTTACATTTAAATATCTTTGGAGGGCCAATACAATTTTCGCATTGACATCTACCTATACTATCCTTCCAGTTTCTAAGACAATTATGTTAGGACCTGATACCTCGAAGATCAAAGGTCACAAATTACATTGTGTATTGTGTCCTTGCCATGTCCTTTACGACCTTTGACCTAGAGGTATCAGGTGCTTTTAAATTTCTACGATTTGTCATATTATGTTCTTTCGTTTAGGACTGGGACCTAATCCACCTTGTCCATCTGAAAGGTGCTTACAAAACCACACACGCCGCATGGGAACAGTTCAGAAAGCAAAAGTATGGTCGCGTCATCATGACATCGAGTAACGCCGGTATTTTCGGTAACTTCGGACAGGCCAACTACAGGTCAGTTTAATTAAAACCTTGTTTTTGTAACTTTTTACTTGTGTCAGATCGAATTACGTACGAGATTTAAAAAACGAATTGAGAAAAATGTAAGCCAGCCAGTAATGTGGATGCCATGCTTTAGTACACTGGGCCCAAATAGTTTAAATGATACCTAATATCATACGAAAAGAGGAACTGGGATGTATACCGCACTACGCACATTGATTTGTACGCACATTGACGGGCGATATTCGAGGCAATATAATACCCCAAACTTTTAGCAAAATTAAAACAGAAAGAATAATATAATTCATCAAATTGTATATATATTTAATACATAATCATTCCACTGTATAAAAACCTATGTATTAGACATGACTAAACATTATCTAATAGGTATACCTATTATTTGAAGTATCGACATAAATAAAAATGAATGGCTAAATGTGTTCCTAAGCGCAAAACTCGAGAACGGCTGGTTTGATTTGGCTGATTCTTTTTTAGTTTTGTTCGTAATTTTCCCGACAAGGTTTTTATGATTGAATATTTTGAAAAATTACCGGAATTCTCGGAAATTGACACCCGTGTAGGGGCCGTTGCTAGTACTGTAAGTAATGAAATGTA
The DNA here is from genome assembly GCA_932526535.1 of Caradrina clavipalpis. Classification (NCBI taxonomy): domain Eukaryota; kingdom Metazoa; phylum Arthropoda; class Insecta; order Lepidoptera; family Noctuidae; genus Caradrina; species Caradrina clavipalpis. Next base: position 9,199,489 of record OW052103.1, read on the forward strand.
AAATGCAGATTATGCATGCGTACTAAACGGAAGTTTAAGGTCACTACTTGAACTTGAATGTTCGTCTGAAAATAAAGACAAAATACACTATGTGTGTGTTTTGCCAACCTCGGTTCATTGAACGAACAATTAGGTGCGCGTAAGCTGATGTGATTGATTGTTGGTAATTCCGCTAACCAACAACAACAGCCTACGCGCGTTTAAAAATTTGTCACAATAATTTTTCGTTTGAGAAAGCGTAGATAAGTAGAAGTACCTAAATTAAACAGTATTTTCTTTTGCACAATCATCTTCTTTTGTACTTACCTGTTATTTTTTGGCTAGTTTTAACTCCATTTATGAGCAAAGCCCTCCCCCCCATTCCTTCCACTTCCCCTGATGTTGTGCCACATCTCGCCAATTCCCGAGGAAGCCATGCAAGACATCCCGTCATCTTCTCATCGTTTTGGCTGCGACCCTGTCTGACTGTATCAGAGCTCCAGTCTTGTGATATGCTGGCTTTTACGGTACCTTTTATAACAAGCTTAAAATAATGTTTTCTGTCTCCATTTCTCCCTAGCGCTGCAAAAATGGGTCTGGTCGGTTTGACCAACACCCTGGCCATCGAGGGCTCAAAATACAACATTAAAGTCAACACAATCGTGCCGACGGCTGCGTCCCGTCTGACCGAGGACATTCTGCCCCCAGAGATGTTCGAAGCGATGAAGCCTGAACTTATTGCGCCTGTTGTTGTGAGTATTAGCTTAAACCTTCGAAAATTACCGTTTGATGTGCTGTTTAAATCCCGCTGCAGCTTGAAGGCGTACTTTCTGGCATTTCTTTTTTTTCTTTACGGCATTTTATTTTTATTCATGCTGGGTAAGCTCTTAACTCTTATTTCGGTCAAAGGTAACAAGACACAGTCAGCGATGGAGTGAGCTCTCCCAGAAGAAGCCTGTTCACTCTAACTTTGAAGAGATTAGGGTTGAAGGCGTTTGGAAATACAGACTGAATTTTGACTAGCTGAAGCTCGGAATGAGTTTAAATGTTTTTGCCTACGTTTAATTTTTAAAAGAAGCATAGTCTTTATGTATTCTGTTGTTGTTTTTTTTTAAATGTTGATAAACCAAGTCTCGGTATTAAAATTCGCATTTTTTTTGCAGGCATACATGGTTCACGAATCGTTCCCCGACACCGGCGCGGTCATCGACTCCACGCTAGGATATGCCACCAAGATGCATTACGTCAGGGGTCCCGGTGCCGTGCTTAAGTAAGTATTCTATATAACCTGTCACTTTTAGTGGTGCCGAAAACAAGAAAGCATACATCGAAACCGGTATTCGAAATGTATGTCACTTCTGGTCATAGTTTCGACTTTTATTAATAACTTTTAAGTTGTTACTGCAAAACAGGTTTTTTTTATAATGTTATTAAACAGGTACTCGAGAAATAAAGCGTGCCCATCGTGCCCCTTATTTTCATTACATATACGTATATGTAAAGTTAAACTTTTCTAATCTATTCATAACATTACCTACCTGGTAATGTCATGAAGGTCATGTAAAAGAAAAAATAATATTTGTAAACTTACATAGGTATTTACATACAAAGTGCACAGTGTGCTATATTTTGTCAATAATTGTTTCTATGATCCCTATTATTTAACGGATTTAATTGATTCAGCTTATCGTATCGTGACTTTGCAAATTTGATCTGGCATCTTGTCGCTACGGCCCATAAGTATCATAAAACTTTATTAAACCCCACTTTAATAATATTAGTCATACGAAACAATAAAAAACTACATTATCTATAATATCTTGGTGGTCTTATTATCATTATAAAATAGCTAGGTGTTATCGCAATCGGCTTAGGCAGCATTACCTATTTTTTTTTTGTTATATAAAATGTTGGATCTAGAATGTATGAAGAAGATTTACTATTGAGAAGGATTAAATTCGATGATTTCAGATAAACATGCAATTCTTAGGTTACTCGTACTAAATTAGTGTTTAATTGAAAAGAAGAAACAGTCTTAAAAAATTATCTCAAAGAAATATCCCGTTTACGTTTGCACAATTAGTAAATTATCTGTATCAGAATCAGGGCGTTTATTTGTGTTATGTATCTTTGTATAACATGCATTGGAAAACATCCTTGAGAAATATCTTACAATCAACTGTTATTATTGTTTTATAATTTATTAATTGAAAAAATAAACATATACTCAACCAAAGCAAGAACGGTTATTTATAAATTCTCTGGATTGACAATGGTTTTGTTTAAAAGAGTTTAACACGATGATGAATTGAAACGTAATATTAAAACTATACCTGAGTTATTGTTTGAAGATGCATAAAAATATTATGATAGAACATTACATTATTGACTGCCTTGTTAGCCTAGTTATCCTAAGCGCAACTAATACGTCGAGCAAAGTGTCATTGGGTTCATCATCTGCCTAGCCTTTTCCCAACTATGTTGGGGTCGGCTTCCAGTCGAACCGGATGCAGCTGAATATCAGTATTTTACATGGAGCGACTGCCTATCAGACCTCCACAACCCAGTAATAGGTAATACGATACTCTTGGTAAGACTGGTTGTCAGACTTGACAAAGTTGGAAAGGTTGCTTGGTTGTCAGTGTCATTGGGTTGTTCTATGAAATTCTCAGTAGCAGCTCGGAGTTATGATTTGTGCCCGGTTAATTAGGCTAGGCCCCTATTACATGAGATTTAAACATACTGGGGGTATATGTAAATTGGTACCTCTGCCTAACCCTTCAAGTGTGATGGTGTGTTTATAATATTATGGTTCAAATATCATTGTAATAAAATAAGGAAACCTAAACTGATAAAACAGAAATGTTGATAATGTTGTTGTATGTTGATTTGAAGTACTTATACTACGATACGACCGGTTTTTCGGTTGACGTAGTTTTTATGAGCTGTCAAAACACGATTCCCCATAGATTTTGTATGAAAATACTAAACTATGACGTCATATCTCAATACACTATTTATTGATTTCAAAACAATAAATCGAATTTTATAGTTATTTAAAAGTAATCGGATATTCAGGGCTAAAGCAAACGGTCTTTTTTGTGTGTTTAATTATTGTTTAATGATGTCTGACCAATTGCGTGTTACATTATACCTGCCAGGCTTTTATATGTCTTCTGAGAAAAAAAAATGCAAATAGTATAAAGCAAGGGTGCTCCACTTTTTTAACAGTCGGGACAAATGGTTAATTTATAAATTTTCGCGCGGGGCACTAACGATTCCTGTTTTAGTTACTTTTGAGACTTTTGTTTTTTTTTTTTATGTTAGGCGTCATATCCGATCATTCAGCGGGCCATTTAAAATCCATCCGCGGGCCACATTATGGCCCGCGGGCCTGCGGTTGTGCAGCCTTGGTATAAAGAGTACCACAATTGCGTCCACGCAAGCCTTTATACACCTTTGTCTCACATCCACCATTCTTAGGTTTGATCATTCAATAGTTATTAATTCTTGTCATTAGGAAGAAGCCCTCAGACCCTGTGACCATCGAGTCGGTGCAAGAGTTCTGGCCTGAGGCTACAAACATGAAGGGTGCCGTGCATCTGGACAAGATGGCCGAGGTTACCGTGGACCTGGTTGATAAGATACAGGTACTTATTGTAGAATAAGAAAATGAAAGCTGGCGACCTGGAGTTGCATACAAACGATTCCGTACCACCGTACAATTTTTAACACTATGCAGGTGGATTTTTGAGATTAAAAGGGCAGGTACAAAATGTATGGGATTTTATTGCCGATTTTCGTAATTTCTAGTACTTACTCATATGAATATGTTCGTTACTTAATATTGAACTGTAAACCAAATCCTATAAGATACATTTTTGTTTGTGCAAGAACAAAAACTCTGATCATGACAATTTTTTGTAGGACTTTGAAGAGCGCAGCAAAATGGACGGTGACCGCGAATCGTACTGGACTACTTACAAATACGACTCAAAGGACCTTGTGCTCTATGCTCTTGGCAGTAAGTATTACATTTGTATGAAAACATACATATAAAACTTTATGTCTGTTGCTCCAGGTATATTCAATGATTAACTTCAGTAATAAATAATTGAATATGACTGTTTCTTGAAGCTTATTCGAATTTCAAATCATTATCATTTTCAATATTATTTATTGACTTTGGTTGAGATTTGTTTAATCACTTAGTTTCATCCAATCTCAATAGTGACAAAAATATAGAGTAGCTAAATTTTTATTTATTTATTTAATGACTCCACGGAATCGCGATTTCGTGCACCCAATATCTTAAAAATCAAGATTTTAATTCTAGAAACTATGCAAGTAATAATAAGGTCCAAAATCATAAACAAAATCTTTTCTTTCTCAGTCGGTGCGTCAGTAGAAAACCAAACGGATCTGAAGTTCTTGTATGAGAGTCACGAGGGATTCGCGCCCCTGCCCACATACTTCATCCTGCCTGGTATGGCCCTCGAGTCTCCTATCGTGGGTAACAACATGCCGCCCGGCAAGCACGCCGACTTTACTAACGTAAGTACCTACTTAAAATTAGAGCATTATTTAGTTGTAAATGTCATAAGCTATGGGTGTATAATGATATCTAACAAAATCGTAAGTTATGTGGTATAGCCATATTGCGATCTTCATTTTTGTTCTGGACCATACCTGGTAGCCTAGTAGGTTACGGAAATATACATACTATTACGCCTGTTTTCCCCCCACACATTTAACACGGTGTCATTAGTACACCTCTGCCTAACCCTTAAAGGGTTAGGTTAGACACCCACAGTTCGCCGGTATGTTAAATGTTATAATTAAACTTTAAATACGTACATAAATACTATGTTTAACGTCCATAAACAGTCATTTTTTCGTCGTTTTTCAGCTTTTTTGCTCAAAGTTACATGGTTTTATGGTTAATAAGCATAGTTAATGGCTATGCTACGTGTTTTTTTACACCCTGTATAAGTAAACCTTGTCATAAAATCAATTTAAGTAATACAAACATTACAAACTAGCATGAAAACAATTTTGGTTTTGTTTAGATCCTCCACGGAGAACAGTACATTGAGTTTGTGGGTGACTACCCCGGTACAGAGGGTGAATTCAAAACCCGTAGTTACGTGGTTGATATGTTGGACAAGGGATCCAGCGCTGTGTCCGTCGTTAACAGTGAGTACTACAGTTTTCTATACTAATAACGTATACACACTGTATAGCAAAAAAAAAAATACAAGCCTATTATGGTCCCACTGGAAGGCAATGGGCACTTCTCATACAGAGAAGGCACGAGCATGATCTTGGTGATCAGTGCTCGTGGCTTCTCCTACTCAAGGCGGGTTAGCAATTTCAGCCTTGATTATTGGTCCAAGTTTTTCTTTACCAATGTCAGTGACGTCCATGATTAAGTTAAAATTAGTAAATTAAAAACGTCGCATTGGTATTTGCCCGGTATCACGCTTGTAATTTTGCATGAAAGGCAGGCGCCCTTGCCACGGGGCCATTACACACGTCGTAGCACTGAATTTTAATTGTAAATGCAGAATTGCAAATTTTGCAATTAAAATAAACATTATTACAGCCACTGCTGAAAGATTTCCTATTGGACTCGATAAGAGAACTTTTAACAGTGGCTGCTCAAAGCACTAAAATTTTACAGCATCTTCGAAGTAAAATGTGAGTCTCGCTAAGGTCGCTTGCACTCACTGTTTTTGTAGATTAATGCCGTGTTGAAAACATGCGCCTTTATCATTATGCAATGATAACAATAAATTATAAAATTAAAAATATTATGTCTGATAAGATATTTAATACCTACGATTAGATAAGTATTTTTATCATGGATTTGTCTATAATCTCAGAATAAGCGGCTAGATACAATGTTTATTCAGAATATTTGCACTATTAAAATAGCGAGTTTTAAAACGATCCCATATAGAAGTTATGTCATCATACATAATGCAATACCTACCAACTTCCGAATTCCGGGCTGCTAATGAAAAATTCATAATGGTAAATGCCTATAATACTTACCCCGACCGTACTTTGCCCGAGCAAGCCCGCGAACTAAGCCTGTAGCTTAAAAATTCGTCAGCTAATAATAATGAATCGACCCAGCCTGTCCCTTGCTGCTCTCCCACAGCGACGCCTAAGCCGAAGTCCGTTCCCCACAAGGGGTGCCCTAAGCGTGTAGTCGCTTAGTTTTAAGCCCTGAGTAGAGGTCTTAATTGTTGGCATTCACAGAAAAGTCTGGTTAAGCAGTACACAAACTCCTAGGTGGATTGCGAGATTCCAAATGGAAAAAAATATTACTCTGACCTAGGAATACCTCTGCTGCATATATTTGCTAGTATATGAACCTAGCCTAACCTTAATTATTGTATGCCTATTAGGCAGGGCATATTGGAACTTTAATTTATTGTTTAGACCTGTAACTAACATATTACGTGCTTTACGAGGCACGGGGGTGTCACACCACCAACTTCCAAACTCCGGGTTGCTACTGAGAAATTCTTAATGTAAAAACCCAATAACACTTTTTGCCCGACCTGGGAAACGAACCCGGGACCCCTCGCTCAGCAGTCGCGCTTGCGACCACGAGATCAACGGGAATAAAATATTTTCAATTTGAATTTTAACATTTCCGAATCAATATATGACTCCTCTCTCTCCAGGCGAGATCTACCAGAACAAGCAACTGATAGCCCGCACACAGCAGCACATCTTCGTGCTCGGCCAGGGCGGGTTTAATGGCCCCCGCAACAGCAAGCAGGCAGTTGAAGTTCAGCCGGCACCCAAGAGGGCACCAGATGCCGTTATTGAGCAACGCACTGCTGAAGACCAGGCGGCACTTTATAGGTATTTAATTTAATAAGAAAGGTTTTTATTTCAGATCATTTTGGTACAAAAAGGTCAAAGTCACGAGCTAAGTGAACAATGTTGGTGTTATGATAGTTCTTAGGACTTAGAAGCTTGTAAAGGACAAGCAATGCAATTAAATAAAAAAAAATGTTTGAATTGATCAATTATACTAAGTATACTTTTTTATTATACTTTAGGATCGATTATTTAAATAATCGTCTTTATATCTTTCTCGTATTTGAAAAAGATAGCATAGAGATGATATTTTTTTTTTTTATTTATTTCTAGGTTATCCGGTGACATGAACCCGCTCCACATTGACCCCGGCGTAGCGTCCGCCAGTGGTCACCCGAGGCCGATCCTCCATGGAATGGCGTCTCTTGGATTCTCTGCCAGACATGTACTGGCTAAGTGAGTACCTACCTTACAAATTATAGCTATTACAAAATAGACAACCATGACATTAAGAGCGTTTACGTTGCGCGAAGCAAGTGAAGATTAGGTAAATCGGAGCAAACTTCACTCACACAGACGCAAGCGCGTTTGTGTGCGTAGAGAAGCGCGCTCGCTCACGGACTATAGTCGGAATAAAAAGCATTTTGATCCATTTGATTATTTTTGTTTGTGATATATAGTTTTATTTTTTTACAAAATATTTTTTATGCTTATATTAGACTAGGTGTGCCCGCGGTTTCATCCGCGTTTATGGTAAGTGTGTTATAGCGCGATGTTTGATTAAAACGATATATCTCCTCAGATATTCGTTGAAATCTAATGATGTTCAGGGCAATTTTGTTCAAAATGAAATACTAATGATGAATAATGTATTTATTTAGATAAAGATAATATCATGTTTATGAAAAACTAGCTGTGCCCCGCGGTTTCACCCGCGTTACGTTAGGTTTTTGGTTACTGAACCGTTTTCGTGGCTCATAACGCTATCTTATGTAGCCGGATATAGTGCCAATCCCACATACAACTCCCTGCACGATCGCCCGCTACTCGCGCACGCGTCCGCCTCGCTCTTGTCGGCGTAATCTTGTGCCGTGTACTATGGTATATTAAATGTGTTATAGTTATAATCTGTTATTCTGAGGTACAGGCTACGGAATGTCATTATTTTGCTGCGAAGTTATTTTAAAACTGTGATATCTACTAAGATATTCATTGAAATTAAGTGATGTAAAGGGCAATTTTGTTCAAAATTAAACACGTGTGATGAATAACGTATTTATGTTGATAAGGATTAATACTATATTCATAAAAACACCTTCGTAAATAATGCATTATTTTAAAATAAATTTTCTGGCAAAAAGTTAGGCATTTACTACCGCGGACTTTTTTTTGTATATTTTTTTTTTTAGAGGAACCATTCTGCCGTACGTTATTTTTGCGTAACTTTAACCGTTTACGCACCGCACGCAACGAAAGCCCTCAAAAGCTCGTTTTTGCCACATTTTTCATTGATGCTCCGCTCCAATTGGTCGAAGCGTGATGTTATATAGCCTATAACCTTCCTCGATAAATGGGGTATCCACAAGAATTTTTCAAATCGGACCGGTAGTTCCTAGGATTAGCGCGTACAAACAAACAAACAAACTCTTCAGTTTTATAATAATAGTACAGATAATAGTAAAGATAAAGCATTTACTAAAATTGGAGTCATTTTCTACACACTTTCCGATGTGCTTCCTTAAAATCAGATCGGATTCTAGCGTTGATTCTATGCAGACGTGTTTCTCATGGCTCCTATGTTGTCTAAACTACAAAAGATTGCAATAGGAGTAGCAATATCAAGTACGGTTGTAGATACACGAAAAAGGAGGAAAAGTGAAGCTTATAGGCTGAAGAAATAAATAACAGACAGAGAAAAAAAAGTAGTTTAAAAAACTAAAACCCGACTACAAAAATTCACGTTCTAAAAAGTATGAAACAAGAAAACATTCTCATCTGAAAGCCGTGGTCGTATGCCACTTTGCCCTAAACTTTAGTGCTAAAGATTAATGTTCTATTACTATACACATACTGTTTTACCGGAATAGGTGGCATACGACCACGGCTTTCAGATGAGAATGTTTTCTTGTTTCATACTTTTTAGAACGTGAATTTTTGTAGTCGGGTTTTAGTTTTTTAAACTACTTTTTTATTTAAATTATTTTGGGGTTTAAATTTAGACATTTATATATTATGTAATATTACTGGAACTGCAACATATACACAATATATAATACGTACAATTTATTGAAACATAAGATAGCCTATAACCAGCGGACAATTTAGACGCTTCAATGACACCTCATTTGTCAATTTACGTTAGATAATTTAGAAGTTATGAGGGAACAGATGAACATCCATACATACATACATACATACATACCGGTCAACCTCATAACCCTCCTTTTTGCTTCGCCGTAGTCGGGTAAAAAGGTATACAGTAGTACGATTCTCTAAAATGCAAACTCGAAAACGAGTCTCACTAAAGTGATCGAGTGAACTTGTCATTGGTTTATATTCGTTCGCCGTGGTGACGTCACCACGGCGAACGAATACTAAGCCAATGACAAGTTGGTTCGTTATCGAAGTGAGACTCGTTTTCGAGCTTGCATTTTAGAGAATCGCACAGCTGGTCTGAAAATGATTAAGGTCTAAAATAATTTAATGATAAAATAAGATTAAAGTTTTTCATAGGACTTAGTTCTCAAGTCTCTGTTCGAGTATACACATATAAACATCTACATTATTTGTAGCACTCAACACAACACAACTGGAGACTGGAGTGCTGATCGTGTATGACTGTGACGTTTAATCGCACGAATGTTCTATACACCATTCGATTTAGAATCCGATTTTAGGAAAAGGACGGTCGAAACATCCGATTTTTCAATTTTGTAAAAATAATAACATTAGAATTATAGACCGATCACATGTCAACCGACGGTCTATACAGTTCTTACATCTATTTTGAGAGCTAAAATCAATGAACATATTGATATTAACGCTATTATGACTGTCTCTCAAAATGGTTGTAAGAATGAATGCCGTGGTACTAAGAAGCTACTCCTCTTTAATATGGCCATTAACCAGCACGTTCGTCGTTCTCGAAGGGATCTGTCGGCATGTTGGATAGACTATTAAGAAGGCCTATGATGCGGTGAAACATACATGGCTCATGAGGGTTTTTGAAATCCGTTCCTTCTTTATATATATATATATTTTTAATAGCATTTTAATTGGTAATGGTGTACTTGATATTTTGCTCTGCTTACCCCTTCAAACCGTACAGACGTGATGTTATATTATGAAATCGTGAAAACAAAACAGACATACGATCACAGCAATTTCGGTTCATTTGTTATTAGTTATTGAAGAGTTCCAGAAGAGATCCTAATGTATTATATACTAAAACCTTCCCTGAAATTATACACTCAAATAACGAAATCCCCATTCAAAAAGAATAAGCAGTTTTTGAGAAATTCATTCCTATGAAATTCGATCGTATGTTTGTATAGTACATACAAACATATAATCTACAATTTTTTTAAGTCGGCTAAAAAATATACTTTTATATATGTAAAATGGCTATTAGTATAAAATAAATAACTTCTGGCCGTAGCAAAATTTTCAATTTCCAAATTTTCCTTTTCCTTTTTTTTTTTGATAAAAATATCTTGGTTTTCTTTCCCATTGTGTCTAAAACATAATTTATTGTTACTCTTAATATTATATCAGTCATTAAAATTTATAAAAAAAAATCTTACTACCAAAGTACTAAAATGTTTTAGTCGCGCTATAGCGAAACGGGCTTTGTATTTACGAGAGCGCGAGCGCAGAAAGTTTGGACGTGACCTCTCCGTGTAAAGGCTCGCGGCCGACTGAATTGGCTACCGCTCGCGCGCCTTAATTTATAGTAGTTTTAAAATATTTATTAAAAAATTATAAAGCTAATTACACGAAAATTTTGAATTGCAAGTTTTAAAAGAGATGTTCTTCTATTAGAATATGTTATTATTATAATGATAAATGCAAGTTAAAACGTTGAAAAAGATCATTTTATCTACGTGTATTTTGTTAAAAGTTAGACATTGTTTTGATTTTATTTTCCGTAGTAAGTAACCTAAATCGGAAAATCTGTCTTGACAAAAAAAATATTAAGGATATTACCAATTAGCAAATATTTTTGTTTATTGATTCTATCAGCAATTTTTGGAGATTAACGGCTTCGAAATTGACTCTGAACGTAAAATACGCAAATCTCACTTTAGTTATCTTAATATAATTTACAAGCATGCTATTTAATTTTAAAAAAACCTCTCACGTCCTCTAGAAGACAAAATTTCCTAATATTATTCGTAAATTGCATGTTTGTACGATAAGTTATTAATGGGTATTAACAGGTTTGAAAATCATTGATTTTGAGGCAAATAGCGCGTGGACGGCGCGCCGCCGGCGTAAACCCTCTTAATATCACATGAAAGTACCATCACACAATCACGGTATGTTAAGGTCCCATGTAATTGGCGGCGAGGTTTTTGCCATTAACTGGGCAAGCGCAAGAAAGTAACACATTCAAAATATAACGAAAATATTATTTTTTCAAGTGTAACAATAATCAGACATACTTGTCATATAAACCCAGTAAAAACTTCAAATAGTGTACTATTCCTTTTGGAGAAAAATTGCCTTCAAAGTTCTGCAGTAACATAGGAAATCAATAAGACATTGTAGCCTTGTCTCCATAACCAATCTAATCTTGCTCATATCCTTCTCAGGTACGGAGGCAATGAGCCCAACAACTTCAAGGCCCTAAAGGCTCGCTTCGTGAAGCCAGTGCTACCAGGACAGACCCTCGTCACCGAGATGTGGCTGGAAGGCAAGCGCGTGCACTTCCAGACGAAGGTCAAGGAAACTGGCAACGTTGTTATCGCTGGTACGTATTGTATACTTTAGTATTTAACAAGCATAAAAAGGGCACAAGGTGGACACACTACCTTATTAAAACCTCAGGAAAACGCTGGATGCAGGCCGCTTCCAATCGGTCCTTTTGGAAATCTATGGGCCAGGCCTATGTCCAGCAGTGGACGTCCTACTGCTGATATGATAAAGGGGATACTTACAAATTTGACCCGCACTGCCATTCTTAAAGGCCAAGGAAACATTTGTGCTTCTAAAATTAATAAGTCTGCGGAAACGTATATTCGGTGCTAGCGGCTCACTTTATTAAGAAAATCACCATAAGAAAAACCTTATTATGTTTACCATTTAGTTTGTAGTAATCGTATCAGATATAATTGACGTTTCTTCCTTCTTTCCAGGTGCTTACGTCGATCTGAAGAACGTAGTATCCGGCCAAGTTGGCTCAAGCTCTGCCGCACCCGCATCGGCGCCATCTGGTGGTGCATACAAAAGTGATGCGCTCTTCGCCAAGATCCAAGAGGAAGTTGGCAAAAACAAGGATTTGGCCAAGAGCATTGGTGGCGTGTTCCAGTATAATATCTCTGAGAATGGAAAGACTGTTAAATCTTGGAGTAAGTATGAGATTTAATAATTATTACTCATTATGTATTCAAGGCGAATCTAAATTTTATTGTTTTCTCAGTAGGAACGAAACTTGTATTTCCCAAGTACCTGATAATTGTTTTCAGTAGCTGCATATTTTAATGGTTTTATTCTGAAGAAACTTTACTGTTTGTTTATTTATTAATTTTTGTGTGTTATTTTTTTTTGTTTGTTTGTTTTTTTCTGTTTGTTTGTTTATTTATTAACTGCCCCGTCGGTCTCGTGGTCGCAAGTGCGACTGCTGCGCAAGGGGTCCCGGGTTCGATTCCCAGGTCGAGCATAAACGTGTTATTGGGTTTTTCTATGAAATTCTCAGTAGCAGCTCGGAGTTTGGATTTGTGCCCGGTTAATGGCAATAGGCTCGCCCCCTATTACATGGGACCTAAATATACCGGCGAACTGTGGGTGTACATTGGTACACCTCTGCCTAACCCTTCGGGGAATACAGGCGTGATGGTATATTTTTTATTTATTAATTTTCCTGTTCACAGCTTTGGACCTCAAAACTGCCGCAGTTTATGAAGGCTCACCAAAGAGTGGCAAGGCTGACACAACCCTGACAGTGTCTGACGAAGATATGGTAGCAATCGCGGCTGGCTCACTCAGCCCACAGGTTGCTTACCTAAAGGGCAAGCTAAAGATTGCTGGCAACATTATGTTGGCCCAAAAACTTGGCCCATTGCTGAAGTCTCCTGCCAAGATTTAAGTTAGAAGAATATTGTGTGTAATGGTCATGGAAATGGTTATATAATTTAAATTATTTACAATCACATTTGAATGCTAATAATTATATTCCCAGTAATACGCATTAGATGCCAAGTATTGTAAGCAATAATCATTAAATAAAGAAATGTTATTTGTTTCAAAGGCTTTTTATAAATCAAGCCAGAAATTGCATTTATGTTGTAAGTGATTTGTGTAATACTATTGTTATCAATGATCTGTGATAAGAAGAAGACCGAATAATTCCACTGGAGGGCAATTTCTGGCTCGTCCGTTTTGTTGTCACAATCAAAGTGAAGAATGTATATTATTTTGTATGGTGATGGAAATAAACACCACTTTTATAAAAACATTATTTTATTTACTTATGTAGTTGGTATTAATTTTCCCTCTAAGAATAAGGTTGCTTCTTTCACCTCGGCTTCCCAAGCAATCTTCATGTGTGGTTCTGCAGTCAAGTCAATAAATTTGCTTGCTTGGACTTCTGGGAGGCCTTTGGTTCTAATTGCAGTACCTATTATGCAGCAATATGTACCTGAAAATGGTACTTACTTTATTAAAAGTAATTTCACTTGAGGAGGCACAAAATAATGTGTTATGAAAAAGCAATTGGCAAAGTATAATAAGCTAGGTAAGCATATCAATTGGCATTTAGTTAATCATGACATCAGTTAAATAATTATCACTGACTACATGAATAATTGTGTACTACAATGGTATACATACAAAGTAAGTAAAAACAGATAGCGCTGATTAATTATCATCAAAAAAATCTAATTTATTAACAGTTAGTGATCATGCAACAGATTTATATGTAGCATTTATTGTAGGCTCTGTGGCATTACAATACATACAGCCTATCCTTGTACTGTCAGCTGAGGTGCATTTAATAAAATAAGTGATAGACACAATTTTAATACCAGAAATAAGGACAAAATAGCACAACCATTTTTTAGATTATCAAAAGTGCACACATCTTTCATGGGGTACTGTGTTAAATGTTACAATAAAATACCTTGCGATATACTAAAACTAAATGAAACTAAATTTAAAAAAATTATTAAGAGTACACTTTGTAAACAAGCATATTACAAATTAGAGGATTATATCCAAGATAAAAATGCTTGGAAACATGCTGGTCCTGCTCCACTGGACAATTTAGTCTTGACAAAATCAACTGGTTGCTAATTAAATTAGTAATTTATTTTTGACTATTATTGCTATTTCTTTTTTTCTCTTAGACAATAATGTTACTTTTGGTGATTACTGGCTCACACACTGATTCGTTGCCTTTCAAATGTTAGAAGTGATCATCTTCGATCTCAATATTGGTGTTAAGTATTACAATTGGTTTAGCTTTCATTTCTTAATTCGTGGCACTTAGTACGCATTGTAGTACTTTGAGTGACTTTTATTGTTAACAGATCGTTTTGACATTAGCATATTTTATTATGGAATGCATGTAATCGTACAATATAATGTAATACGTTTTTTTTAAAAGAGTATGTATGGAGTTTCTTGCCCGTTCTTCTCCATACGAAACTACCTTTTGGAATGGGCAACTAGATTCATTAGTTTTAATTTTTTTTGACGTTCAAAAGTGCCTTTTAATGGCCTAATTGAAATAAATGATTTGATTTGATTTGATTTGATTTGATAATTCTACGAAATTAGTTCCGTACTGGCAAAACCTAGTTCTACTAAAAATAAAAGCAGATAGATGAGCAACAAGAGCAATGATTGTGGAAACGTAAATATAATATTGTTTTATATTACACTTACCTTTGCGCAAGGAAGTTTTATCAATAATACCGTGTGCGGATTCGCATTTAGTAATCTTAGCTCGTCCTGTTGAGTCGGAAATTATCAATATATCCGCGCCGACAGTTTGTTCGATCGTGCCCTGCAACCAAACGTCTAGCGGCGCTGGTTTATTAACTAAATCTTTTACTAAATATTTCCGCGGGTTCAAAGCCATTCCGGACTAAAAATATTGTACCTAGTGCACAATAATAAATCGTATTTTGAATTTCTCAACTTTTTAAGAAGTTTACGTGTCAAAAAGTTTTGACAATATTGATAATTGATAACAAATTAACAAGTAACAACAACATCAACAAGAACAAGCAATCTTTGACAGAGTCCAATTTGATGCTGACAAGTATGTTGAGTGTTGCCAGTTTTAAATAAAAATATTCGTGGTATTATACCACTAGCAAATAAATAACCCTGTAGCAAAGAAGAACCTAAAAAAGAAAAAAATGGAGGTCTAATTAAGTATTTGAACTAAAACTTTCCTTGTTTCTAAAATAATATCGTTGGTTTGAATAGGGTTACTAAAGTGTGTTTTTTAATCTCGTAGACTGATTTGACGGCTTCTTACGTCAAATTTGAAAATAGTGTGCTTTATGTGCATGGGCCGAAAGCACATTATTTTTATATTTGACGTATGAAACTGTCAATTTAGTCTACGAGATTAAAAAACACACTATAAGATGTTTACAGTTGAACGCCATCTTGCCAGCGCGAGCGTGCAGCGCTCAGTTATTGTACTTGTCAAGGTAGAGGAGGGAAGTGGCAACATTTTTCTTATATGTCTTCCCGCCACTTTTGAAAACAAACGAACTTTCGCAGGTTTTAGAATTTGTGGTTTTCTTGTATTAGGATCTTAGAGTATAAGATTAGGATGAACGTAAGTAACTAGGTACTAACCTAACAATACTTAGTGCGAATTTTAAAGTTTTTTAATTTCATGTTTGCGAATTATTGTTAAAAATATTGATTTAACATCAGAATTTGCAGTAAGTACCTACCTATATAGCAAATAAAGATTACTTTTGAGATATATTTTATTTTACATTATCGAGAATATTCCTAGCAAAACGTAATGGCCTACGATATTTTAAGCGTTACCGGTATCTTTGAGTGTCTGTACACTCTACGTTAGAGATTTCTTTTTTACCTTGAACTTAAAAAAAAAATATAACCATGTAACTACCTACCTAAAATTGATTCGATATACAAGGTAAACTATGATTCGAAATCATGTTACCTACTAAATGGAGTTTTATGACTTTCCAAAAATAATGACTTAATCAAACTCTTACCAAAATAAAAGCGAAGTTCAATCACCGAAACAAAAATCGTAATTACTGTTAATGTCTTACTAAAAGCACTCCAGAATAAATTCTCAACGCAGATTACCACCACAATTATTTCATCCGCATCAACACGTAATCAGTTGTTTATAAAACGACGCTGCAAGCATGAAATCACTCCGATACTCGAAGCCGGCCCATAACAACTCAATCAACGCAATTTTAAAATAAACTTTTTTTTTATGCCGTACAAACACTGGCCGCCTTGAACAAAAAATATTCCCCGGCGAAGGTCTTAATAATGACTTTCTCGAGAACTTGTTACATGTGGACAGTGGATAGTAGTCGTATGTACAGGTTTGGAAAAACAAGCGATTTTGGACCGTATAGCTAAAAAATTAAAGAGAGATAAATCAGGATTAACATGTACAGACCTACTAAGTAAGATGTCCAATCAGACATTTAAATATATTACATCAACCGCGTACAATATTGTTTTTGTTGATTTGTAATATTCGCAGTTAACTGTTCATTTAACACCCAACTAATCATCGGAGTATAATAAAGTATCTACCGACAGTATCTATTTTGGGGGATGCTTATACCCCCATAACTTATTACTATCTTTCAACAAATAGAATTCAAGAAAAGCCTCCAATCATTCATCTTAATCCTACAGATCCGACAGAGCCGAAGACAGTTCATTCGGACTTGTCCGGTCGATGCCAGTGGAATAAAATAAAATAAAAATGCAACAAGTCTATTTCGTTCCGAGAGCGTTTATTCCGAAGAGACATAAGAGGTGGGAGTGGGGTCGGGAAGGGAAGAAGATATGAAGCTGTCATCTGGCGGTGTGGCGGGGTTCTCGACTCTAAACACAACTCAATCGGAGGCGCGCGCGCGGCCCGTACGAACGTACTCACGCACCCGGCTTCGCGTTCAGCATAAACAAAACGCAAACAAATACAACACAAGTTATCGTACAAACGCAACCTGAAAATCGGAGTTTATAAATAAAACTTTACGTGGAAAATCAAGAATATAGTGATGGTTTCATGTGACGTCATAATACAGTGATATTTTTGTGGGAGATCGTTAAAGTTTAACAAAAACAGGAGTTCTAAACTTTCCAATGAACACGAGCCATGTGACTACGGCGAGAGCGGTGAAGCAAGATTTGTACGTGCATTTATCTTATTTTAACTTTATTGTAACGTTTCTAAAAATAGACTGTACGAAGGAATTCTGCTTGTTCACTTATTTGTTCGTTAAAAGTTAGATCTAGCTGACGCACTGGTTGCAAGTTTCCAACGAGTTATGTATAAATATTTAATTTAAATTAATTGTATCTTGGTATACACTAATGGTACTATTCGGTGTCTGAGGTGGTATCTATCTCTAGGGTAGAGTAGATGCTATTCTCAAAACTTAACTGATGAAATTTTTTAAATCAATGCAAAAGTAGAGCCGTTTAGTGATCGATTACGATTTGCAGATCGTAACACACTCGTAACTATAAACAAACATCACGACACGTATGAATGAAGTCATTACATAGTAGAACAACTATCTGTAATGAATTGATTATTTACCGTAAGATTTAAGGTCACGCATGTCATGATTTATACAATGAATGCGGTACGTAGCACCAATAACAGGGATCGCAAGTTAATTCATCGCATAGTAAAACACATTTGCATATTCGTGATATCGCATAGAAATAACTCAATTGATCGAGTAAGTACTGGAGGCAAAGCAGTATTGTCCTCGCCTTTCCCGTGTCCTTAGCTGTAGTGAACGTGTACTGAACTAATGAGATGGTCTATTAAATGTTTGACGTAAATATATCACTTGACAAATAGCTTAACGACATTTTATGTGGATTTTGAGTGGACTCGCACTCGCACGCCGAATGATAATGGCTCCAATTTATTTAAAAAAAAATCGCACGCCTTTTAAATCTGTTGCAGTTTAAAAATACAATATTCCAGACAATTTATTGATCTTGGAGTACACCTCGTCTGTGTCCAAATGTGTTTTTTATTCCGCTCTGTGAATATTAATGGGGCATAAAAATCTGTAACTGAATTCAGATTGCGCAAACGACTCCTATTTATTCTCCTGGATATTCAAAACACACACTTGTAGTAGACATCTTAGAAGACTGACATTTATTACTTCTGTTTCAAGAATGGACCGAGGGTGTCAGACAGTTGTCGACGTATGAATTAGTCATTACATGACAATTTTCTAATCTAGACGGACGCACGTTCCGCACATAAAGCTGTATTCAGCGCCTCGATTGATTTATTGCCGTACGCTGTCCATAGTAATGTTTATCTTCCCTTCTTACCTGTAAGGTAGTGCCTGTCAAGGACAAACTAATAAACAACAAAATTGCGGAATGACTATTGCAAGTTGCAATTAAAACAATAATTTATTGCAGGTGTAGTTGGTTTTGGAAATTGGATTTTCCTTAAAAGGCCAATGATTCTCTTGCTATTGGAGTAGTCTAAAGTTTTCCAAATAATTGCTACGCTACATTATATAATAATAATATCAGTTTATTTTTGTCCCACTGCAGGGTAGAGGCCTCTTCTCATCAAGAGAAGGCACGACACTGATCATCACGCTTGGTTAAAGCGAATTGGCAATTTCAGACTTATATTTATTACAAGTCCAGGGTCTTTTTTACTCACGGTGTTATCCTTCATCGATGTCAGTGATGGCCATGGTACTTGTTCATACCAGGTTGGGAACCCACAGCCTCATGCAACAGAAGCGGGCACCCTTACCTCTGGGCCACCATGTCGTTTGTGCTCAATTCGTTTCTAACGTTAACGTTGCTCAGCTATTTCAAATTAGTATGTAAATGGACGGAAAAGTCTTCAAGTAGTGATCAAGTGGTCGTATAACTCCAATAGTGCGCAATTAGTAACGCAACGCGAAATAGTAACTTAGACCCATGTTAAAATATAACAATACACAAATGTCAGAGTAAACTGTCGACGTTTTAAAAACGTATTTTATTTAACGACCGCAACGTCTCGCGGGTTTCGCAGAACGAGTGGCGAGCGGGAAATTATGATAATTTCGGTTTTGGTATCCGACAATAGACGAATGATGTGGCAGATGTCGGTATACCTTAGAATCCTGACACTATAAAATATATTTTATTTTATCTTCAGGCGAAATCCCATCTTAGGAAATGAACTATAAACGTAGCCATAGATGGAACAGTGGAACACCGAGACAAGCGAAAGAGAAATCTCTACATAGTATAAAACAAAGTCGCTTCCCGCCGTCTATCCCTTTATACGCTTAGACCTTTTAAACTACGTATTTTCATCAATTTATAGAGTGATTGAAGAGGAAGATTTATACGTACATAACATCATGTTACGACCAATGGGATCGGAGAAGTAGCCAAGGACGTAACTGAACGCGGATGACACCGCGGGGTATGTAGCTAGTTTGAAATAATGATGAAATAGGAGAGGAGAGTACAAAGAACAAAGCAAACAAAACTTGCATAAAAACAGAATGTTATCTTCTTATTCTGACTAACTATCTATACAATATTGTAAGTCAGAACCGCAGTATTCCTGCAGAATGCAATAAATTATAAAGTTAACTTTGAAATCACAAATGCACATTTCCTCGTGTCGCATTTTGTATCTGAATAATACCAATGGTTCCAAGTAGTTGATAAAATCATGTTTATAGAACGGTTTAGGTGTTGTCTACGTGTTTAATTGGCTCTGGCTTACATTGTACGTCAGTTTGTGATGATTATGTACGTTACCCAGTTCTGAAGTATTCAGGCAAACTCTCTTTATTTTGATAACACGATAACCTTCTTCGTTTCATTTCAAACATTTCCACAACCGGAAAATTCTACGTTGATATTTGACTTAGATCTTATGAACGTTTGTATTGTGCGCTGAGTTTACAAACTAAACAAATGAACCGGGAATTGTCCAGCTTTTGAGAATGATTTCTTCCGAAATGTTTATTTTCTTTTCACGAAGCGAGAAATTGGATAGCTTCAGCAGCATCAGTTGTCTCTAATCTATGTTTACCTTCGTAATTAACAGTAGATGACTAGGCTTCAAGAATATCATGTTACCGACGTGCGTTATCTGGGATTGCTAGTACACAATACCGTTCTTCTCCTCTTAGTTATGTTTGTTTAAGCTTTAATATGATTTGATAGTGACATGATATGACACGAGAACACGAGGCAACTCCTATGATGATGCACGTGATTGGATGAAAGTTTTTGTGGCGTTTGATTGTGTGGGGGTTTTATATAGAGTAGCATTTATATCTTAATGAAATGTGCAACTGTTTTCGAGTATTTTATACTTCTCGTCATTTTTGGCAGCAATGGTGCATAAGAATTGAAATGAAATGTACATTTTATTATATTGAAAGCAAACCCAAATATGTTTTTTTATTGACGCCTTTGTTCTTATATTAAATTGTTTAAGAAAATAAGTTAAGTGAAAAATTGAAAGGACTAACAAAACATTTACGAGGTGTCTCGTTGCGAAACGGTAACACGTTTGAACGGTTACGACCGTTTTATCGGCTGCGTTACTAAAACCGATCGCGTTATATTCAAACGTTGTTTTCTTTTTGGTCACGCGTGCGATATTGCGAATGATCTCCATCCTTGATTTAGAACTGCCGTATTCATTTCGATGTTTGGAAACAAAAAATATGGTCGGCGCATTTACTATTTTGACCCTTGCAGCTGCAAGCCACATGTCTCAATTTGTCTCCCAAACCGACCTTTTTAATGATTTAAATGAGCAGCATGGTGTGTCCTTTAGAACTGAATCCAAGAATTTGTGGGTTCCGGAGAAGAGTCAAAATTGACATATGTTTTTATGACACAGCAGTTTCTCCAGTCAATCCATTTTCTAACATAGTCATTGTTTATTAGGTACCTAAAGGTAATCGGTATATAACTGCAGTTTGTGATCTCTCTTTTGTAAACAATGCACGTTTCTTGAGATATTGTAAGCCTTTCTTTATTACTTTCGGGTACTTAGTTTGAAAGGTAAAGGAACAATAAAATTCATCTCGTCTTAAAATTTGAAATAGTAGCTAATGTGTTGTATTTGAACGCACAACTAGACAATTATAATAAAGTGTTAAGAGTTGCTACCTGCGGCCTTTTTGACTTGCCCTTTTTTACTTGCTACTGTTAATTTTTTTCAGTTCTATTTTTACCGTGTTCTGTCGAAAAGATCAAGCGATGTTACCTGCGTGAAATAAGTATCAAGATGTTCTTTTATTGTTGAAGGTTATGCAAGTTTTGAGTAAGATGTTAGTTTTGATTTTTTGCCAAGATTATGACACGTAAACCTAGTAATAAAAAAAATTTTTCTTCCAAATTACCTGTCTGCTTTTGTGAAGCTTGTATTACAATATTGTAGTAAACATCTTCATGTATATTGATATGTTTTTGTTTAACTGTTCTGCAAAAACAAGAGCTCAAGTGGTGTTGAGCCGGACATCCTTTGGATTGGAGCCAATCAGTTTGTTTCCGTTCGAGTAACAACAAATAATAATTTAAATTTCTTTCAACTGATTCGGTGTTAGGTGGTTACAGTTCTTGTATTTAGGAGATGATAACTATCCTATGATATAAACTCGTGTGTGGTTGTGAATGGTATGGGTAATTAATATCGTCCTAGCTTCTGCCCAAGAATTCGTTCGCGTGGAAGTCAAGTTTATCATAAAACATAGCCTATGGCACTTGGCATTATTGTAGCTTACTATAGTCGTTTTTTTTTTGAAATAATGGGACCAGTACCTTCCTTTATAGATGATTTCTTACAAAAAAAAAAAAACAAAAAAGCAAACACACTTTACCTCTTTAAAATATAAAGTATAGAGAGGAGTAGAAGAGGTACCTGATTTAAGTTTTTTCATTTTTCTTTTTCCAATCGGGTAAACCTGTTACTCTTTCAGGTAATATCATGGCTTTTATTCGATATCAATAACAACAACATGGAGGCAAAATATTGTCTATTTGTCACCTTATATCCTTTGGCGGTAATAAACGTCACTCATCTAAAAGTTAACTGTCTAATTCGCATCATCATATAACTCGTAATCATAAGCTTCAATATGTCATTCTTTAAATCCAATATTCCATTGGCCCCTGCATCTGAGTCATCAACCTCCGAAGTAATAAGAGCTAAATCCTGCGAATATGTTCAAACGTAGCTTAGGATTACGCCTCGTTGAAAGCCCCATTGATTTGAATGATTTATTATACTGGTAACACGAGATTTGTGTGAAACCAAACATCCTTAGTGTTGCCCGCATAATCTGTCACTTGTTCTCTATAAACTAGAATGGTAAATCGTAAATGTGAGACAACAATACTCGAGAACGCTATTCGTCATTTTTGTTTTAGCAAAGATTTAAATATTTATGTTAAGGTCTGAAGGATAATTCCTGTAAGGCAGTTTTTGTAATCTGGTTGCAATGTCATCTCGATGTTAAATGACAACCAACGTCAAAAACTTGTCAAAAATAAATGTAAATTCTAGATATTTTTGACAGGTTGAAACTGAGAAAGCCAAACGTATGACTTGACGGATTCTTCATTACCGTCTCGCTATCTAACAGTGCAGCGAACATTACTTATCTGTAGGTACCTGCATGCGTTGCGTTCTTGCATTGTATGCGACAGTGCGACTGTACTAAGTGTCCTGTTGCCATGGAGTTTTAACGGCGGAATTATCTCCACTTAATTACCGAGAAACGTAATTAGGAGTAATTGACACACGATACGTTTGTAACGGATTTGTAGAGGCTTTTTGTCATTTAGAAAGTACTATAGAGGCTCTGGCTGGAATCTTATTTATTTACTTTATGGTTTAAGATATGAAGACAATTTTAAAATAAGAAGAGAATGACAGTCCGTGACTATGGCAGTCAGGTAAACTTAGATTTGATTTATAGTATAATATTCGAATTAAGAACAATTCAATAGACGAAGTCATGACTAAATAACGTGTTTCAATCATAGGAGATTTTAATCCCGGTACAAGTAGAGATCCGAAGCCCTTCTCAATGTCGTCTTCTGTATGTATAATTTTTCTCTATTGTTATTATCGTCATGTCTGTATATGCACATGTCAAAAATATTAGTGTCGTTACTAAGCATGGTTTGATGCCATACCATATTATTACTGAAATGTAACATTTCCCTTATAGAGATTATTTCCATAATTGATTTCCTTATAGGTATTGTAATTGGAGAAGGTTTAAGTCAAGCAGTTGGAGTATTTCGGCTGTGACCTACAATTTGCGATTTTATCTGTGTTATACGTTATTTCAATTAAACATAGTCGGTATCTTAACAACCTTTATCTCCCAAGGGCCAACGAAGGCGTTAATCGGGTGACAAACAATTAGCGATAACCTCATTAAAGTGTTACCTACTATAACAGAGTTTACAAAACTATGACATTGAGCGAACGCGCTAAATTTAAGATAACACAAAATTCGTAAGTAACGAATGACAATCTAAGCAGATTTCATACGTAAATCTTGAAGAGAGTTTCAGGTGTAAGACAAATGATATAACTACATAGTAAAATTGCCATTGGTAATAGGAATAGATTCTTGTTTTGATGTAGGCCACAATATTCTGCGAAGTGCAAAAATAGGCATACACTCGGCAGCACATGCCGCAGTCTTACCGTTCCAAAATATTCTCTGGTAGCAGTTGTTACGTGGATAAACATTCTTAGAACAGCTCATTATATGAAGCATGATGGATAGAAATTACGATTTACTATATAATGGGGCCATAAATCGCCAAAGATCTTTGTCATTATCATTCTTCATATAAGTCAACGCAGAGTTTTGCCATAGTCCCGTTCTTAATTTCGCTCTTCTTTTTTTTGATCGGAAGGCATCAAATCCAGTCGCTATCTCATTTTAGCAACAATTAATCATTTGCCAAACATGAAAGAAAAAAAAACGGTAATTTAAAAAACTAAAAAACCCGACTGCTATTCTTTAAAAATCCCTAAAACAAGATAAATTGTAGCAGTCGGGACCCATTCTAGCAATGCAGGATTAGTGAATTGAGAGCACATACCTATATTACATTGCAGATGGTCCCGAATGGGTCCCGACTGCTACAATTTATCTTGTTTTAGGGATTTTTAAAGAATAGCAGTCGGGTTTTTTAGTTTTTTAAATTACCGTTTTTTATTTTTTATTTTTTTAGTGTTTTAAAAACGAAATTAATATACCCAGTATCACTTTTACAGTAAATACGAATCTACCGACACCTCTCAAGCTAAAATCTATCGAGCCGTTCAGCCTGCAGAGCGAGCCAAACATTTGAATTTGGCGCCAAAAATCCGCCATTTTGTTTTTTTTTTTTTAATATACCCAGTGTCACTCTCACAGTAAATACGAATCTAACGACACCTCTCAAGCTAAAATCCGTCGAGCCGTTCAGCCTGCAGAGCGTGCCAAACAATTATACATACATACATACATACATACATACATACATACATACATACATACATACATACATACATACATACATACATACATACATACATACATACATACATACATACATACATACATACATACAAACATACCCTCGAAAAACATAACCCTCCTTCTGTCGCAGTCGGGTAAATAGACGTACTTTTGACATATTGAGATTGGGATTAGAATGCAATCGTTATGAAACTTACAGGAATTGCACGATTGCTCTCTGCCATGCAATTTATTTGAACGTATATTTCCTTCAAGATTCAATCATTGTTGGTCTGTTTATTTTTAACATCATGATGCAACTCGACCCAATTTAACTACAACCAACCAATGACGAATCGATCAGCTACAAGTATCTATAAGGAAATTGATTGTGACAAAAAAAAAAACGTTATCTGCAATTATTGCAGCAACTCCAAACTCTTCAAGAAACCCCAAAATTAACTGACACTTCAAATGTCCTATTATTCATTGAAAGATAATTTCGCGCGGGTCAGTGAATAGGCCTAACAATATTGGTCGTTAAGATAACGCAATGCAGACATTCGGAAACGCAAGATAACCTTATCTAAATCACTTGTTTTCTTGTAATTACTTTATTTAATGTTGCGTAAGTTGTGTTTAGTTTGATTTAATATTAATGGAACGTGTATATGATAATGTGAAGTGTTGAATGAATGATGTTTACGCTAATAAATTAATTGTTAAGAACTTTGCACTGAAGCGAGTTATTGGAATGAAAAGCTCGTAAAGTAGCTCTTGATTTACAACTTGCTATTGAACGTTGTAGAAATACTTATCTATACTTATATACAAACGAATAAGAGTGTCTCTTCGTATTGCCAAAACTACGGATGTTTTACTAACTATATGTGGATGTTTATACGGCAATTATGCCAAAAACATATATTTTTTGATTTTTGAATGTGTTTGTTCTGGCGAATTTCCGAAACGGCTGGACCGATTTTGACGGGCCTATAAGGAGTAACTTAGGCTTCTTCAATTTAAGAAATAGAATTAGCTTTCCGCGTAAAAGTATAAATAAACCACGTGTTATTCGACATTCACGCCAGTGAAAACGCGGCCATAAACTATGTAGTATTTAAATACAATCCTATTTTTTTCGAGAGTGCAGTGCTTATACTCATATTATTTATGTTCGTTTATAAAATTATGTTACTTCGGATACCATGACTTTTTCGGATGTAAATCTCAGTCCCGGTCTCCACCAAAGCAGAGAGGAGAGGAGATGTCTCATATTCTCATCTCACCGCATAGCTTCAACACAACACAGTATCCTATTGGATGGTTACGAGACATCTCTCCACTCCACTTTTGTGGAGTCGGGCGTCAGTCGGGTTACCTACTTTCTTTTGTTAAACTAAACTAGGATTGTTTATCTTTTAAACATAGAACTTTTAAATAATAATTAAATTAACAAAAATTTAGCCCCCTATTACATGGGACCTAAAATATACCGGCGAACTGTGGGTGTACATCGATGTGGGTGTTCATTTGGTACACCTCTGCCTAACCCTTCGGGGAAAACAGGCGTGATGGTTAAATTAAAAACAAAAAAAAGGAAGTTCATCAAATGCTCTTCTGCATCGCTGTCAATGGGACAAATGCCCAAAAGGCTGATAACATTGCCACGTTTTAGGGCAATGCTGATTCTTTGGTCCAGCCCTCTGGTCACGTGAAGAGGCGACCCGACTTGGCGATGTCCCGAAAAACTAGAAGAGCGCTCGAACCCCATTTTTTTTTTTTTTAAGACGGGATATCATCAAATACCTTCCCCCGCCCTGGGCGGGGCGGGAGGGAGTGTCAGACTTTTACTGACTAAAACCCGTGTATGTTTTCATGTGCCCTTTGCGTTCCGGGGGCGCGGTATCTCTTTCGAACAACCCGCAGCCGCTCGGACCCCATGGCCCTAGTGTTTAAATCCCAAACAGCCCAAACATATAGCATCATATGATCATACATCCTACTGGTTATCTACTATTATAATGCCACAGCTCGTGAGAGATGATATCTGACGCTTTTCACATCCAAATGTGACATGTTAATCCAGCACGATTTTATAGAAATGGAAATTATAACTTTACTGGAATAACATGGCGCGTCCGTTGATAACATTGTATGTGTTCAGTTAGTATTAGGTTTCTTTATCTTGGGTTTATGTTACTTTATTATAACACCAGCTTCTGCCACGACTTCGTTCGTATTTATACGAATAATATGCATTTTATTCTTACTGGTAAACAATACCAATTGAAAAGTTATGAATGGACACAATATTATGAATAATGACAGCCTCAAAATATAGATTCTTATTACATACTAGTTTACATGTGATTTTTTTCACCCGCGTTAAGTTACGTTTTTGGCAATTGCTCCACCCCCGTGTGTTAAAGCGTGATGTTTTATAGCATTTACTATTCCTCATGAATCTGGCTATTATATGCAAAAATAAGAATAGACAGATATATTGCCAACAAGATTAATCTTCAAAAAGATTTGAAATTCGATTTGCGATTTGTATTCTGCTTGAAATAAAATCTTATAGAGTAAATAAGCAGTAAAACTTCTCATGTTTGCATACTCTCATATCATATCATTTCCATTTCTATAGAAATATTTATATTTAATAAATCGTGTATCATTCAATATGCAAGCAGGTGTACAAGTTTTAGAAAGCGGTATAATACGATCATTTATATTCGAACATAATGTGTCGTGAGACGATTCTGTACTTCTATATCCGACTCCATAAAAACGAGAATCGTAAATCAGCACTATAGACATTGGTTTATATGTAGTCAGAGGAATATACTCAGTATCATTAGTTTGTATGTAGTGGTGATAAATCAAAATGTACTTACCGTCTACCGTTAAAACTGGTGTCGGTTGAACTAGAAATTGACTGGAATAGAACCGTGGATGCTGGTCATTATCATTACTGCTTTGCTTTATGGAGAACTAGCTTCTGCCCGCGATTTCGTCCGCTCTTTAATATATGTATTATCGCAAGAGAACCGTTCACATTCCCGGGATAATAATCATCCTGTGTTATTCCACATTACAATCTATGCAGTAATCTACACACACTTCTACTACTACTACAGTCTATCTAGTGCCAAATTTCATCCAGATCTGTTCAGCCCTTTAAGCGTGAAAGACTAACAAACATCCATCCATCCTTACAAACTTTTGGAATTGGCCACTGAGGGCCGATGCCTGTCGGGGCTGCGGGTTGTTCGAAAGAGATACCGCGCCCCCGGAACGCAAAGCTCACATGAAGGAACATAGACGGGTTTTAGTCAGTAAAAGTCTGACACTCCCTCCCGCCCCGCCCAGGGCGGGGGAAGTTATTTGATGATTTCCCGTCTATAAAAAAAAAATCCTTACAAACTTGAGGATGGTAGGACTGGTAATTATTTTCTTTTAATAGTTGAGTTTAGCTTAGTTTGGAATCAAGTCCGTATTTTCTCACAAATGTGGAGACTAGGGACGCAGAAATCTTTATAGAGTCGTATTAAACTAGACCTATAAGGCTTTTAACAGGCCATAAATAGAGCCAACAGAACATGCCCAAGTCTAAGTTATAACCTGGGATTAAATAATACCGTATACAGAAAATACGAGCCTTAATCTCGAAAAGAGAATGTTTATTGCAGTCTCACACTCAAAATGGCTTACACCACGTGAAAACGAAACCTTTGAAAACCGTAAAAGCAAAATTAGCTCTTTATGGAATTTCTTTAATAGTGGTGAAATTCTGAGAAGCAGCTCGGAGTTTGGATTTGTGCCCGGTTAATGGCAATAGGCTCGCTCTCTATTACATGGGACCTAAATATACCGGCGAACTGTGGGTGTACATTGGTACACCCCTGCCTAACCCTTCGGGGAATATAGGCGTGATGGATGGTTTAAAAGTGGTTTTTCAAAAGCATGCAAAGGTTCGGTAGCTATTGTCCTCGTACTCAAATTGGCTTAGACCACGTGAAAACGAAACCCGTGAAAACAGTAAAAGAGAAATTAGCTCTTTATGGAATCTCTTTAAAAGTGGTTTTTCAAAAGCATGCAAAGGTTCGGTAGCTATTTATCCTCGTACTCGAATTGGCTTAGACCACGTGAAAATTAAAACCGTAAAAGCGAAATTAGCTCTTTTTGGAATTTCTTTAAAACTGATTTTTCATAAGCATGGTTTGGTAGCTATTTGTCCTCGTACTCAAATTGGCTTACACCACGTGAAAACGAAACCCGTGAAAACCGTAAAAGCGAAATTAGCTCTTTATGGAATTTCTTTAAAACTGATTTTTCAAAAGCATGGTTCGGTAGCTATTTGTCCCCGTAGTTGGCGCCTAACGACATGCAATAATGAGCTGCGCGGGAACACGACTTGTTTGTGTTTCTGGTTAGAGCGGCGCGCGCGCACCCGCACTACATCATAATGTAGTCATGCTACGTTTTATGCTTAACTTAAGTGCATTTTTTCTTTTAGCTAATTTATGTTTGTTTTGAGATCACAGGACATTGATAAATGTTTGTAGCATTTTTTTTTATCTCTGTTTATTTGATATGGAATTGTGTCAATGGCTGGATGAAAGGGACCAATTTAGGAGATGAAGAAGGTTGAATGGCATAAATACACAGGACTTTATTATTACCAACTAGCTTTTACCTACGACTTCGTCCTTGTGGAATAGTTACTTTGGGCAGCCCTTTCATACGGTTAAAATTTTTCAAAAACGCCTGTGCAAATGTTTATTTGCTTCTTATCAAGAGCCTAAACACAAAGTTTCATAGATTTTTTTTCAATAACGACGGACTACCATATAATCTTGCATCCCCTATTTCATCCCCTTCAAGCCCTTTTTTCACGACAAAAGGTAGCCTATGTCCTTCTGCAAGACCTAATCTATATCTTTACCAAATTTCATTCAAATCAGTTCTGTGGTTTAGGCATGAACAAATAGACAAACAATTAGAGTTAGGTACTTTAGCATCTTTAATAATTATTATAGCAAGAAGGAAGTAGAGATCAGTAAGGATAGGGATTAATACCTAAATATTTTATACCTGTTTGAAACCATAAGTGAGCTTGTTTCACAAATTGTTTTTGACGTCATTTACCTACCTGGATTGAAATGTTCTCATCTCTGTAGAGCTACAAATACACCTGCCTACGCTGTTGGCTGTTAGAGTATATGGAACATTTTCACGTGTGTTGCTGTGCCAGCCAAGTTTATTGACTGTGTGCTAGCAATTACTAGGCCCTTTTCACACCTGTCCGCTAACCGCTCGCCGTTTGGATTACGACTCAAGAAATGTCGCAGTGATGCCTTTCTCGGATTTCGATTTAGATAATGTTTACTATGTCGGCTCCGAGTTTGGTGCCAAAGATATTGTGTTAGTCGTCACGACCACGGGTTTCACGACTCGTTTAGTGTAATATTGACGTTTGATTTTATCTCTACGTGGCCAGTCCATTAGTTCTTGTCATCTCACGTATACAATCTCTTACCTAGAATTGTCCTGTGTTTTGGAATGCGCTTGCCAGTTCCAACTACACGATTCATGTGCTATAATGATACTATTATGGTAACGACACTTGCATACTGCCCTTTTTATCCGAGCGAGTTAGATGTTGCACAAACGTTGACACAATGGAATAGTGTTATATTTACGGCAGCGGCAGCGGATAGAAAGCGTTCTATATTGCGATCTGTAAATCGATCCCTGCCTGCAAACAATCAAGTACATTTTGCAAATCTCAGATTGCAAACTGGGCTATGGATTGGTTGTGAACAGGGATATATCTAAAGATCGAGTTATAGAAAGCGGCCGTGAGTATCTAAGCTACGTGGATTTTTGGACGTCAAGTGTGATGCATGAGATTCAATTCAGAAAATCATAAGTACCTAGTCAAAATGTTTTTTCAATAAATTGAGCATAGTCATAATGCCTCAACTCTCTAAAAATTACACGCCAAGTACTCGTCAAATATTGAACTTGAATGTACTCGTAATTCTATTATATAATTGAATTACTAAAGCAAACAGCTCACGTAGAGCACGCTGCTATCAGTGGCTACTGCGCCGTAGCCTTTATTTGTATGCTAATAAGGACTATGTTTTAATGCAGGTAACAATTGTTATTGTAATGTTACACTCACTCTTGCGCCTGCGCCGGAGTGGTGGACATCTTAAGTTGTCAGTTTGTTTTCTTTTTGCATCGGGGACTCTTCAGCGGACGACGACCTTAAACTTTTGTCTCTGGATTAGGGGTGTCAGAAGGTTCGTCTATTTTAAACTTCGGTGACACTTACATAAGTTTTTTTTTTGTGGAATTAACGAAATAGTGTTTGTATTTAGATTAAGAACATGAGCACAATCAGGCTGTTCAATCTCATTCTACATAGGTACATAAAATCTATACTGAATATTAAAATAAAACTGAACAGTTTTTTTTTGTTCATTTTATTTGTTCGAACGCGCTTATTTGGTTTGATTCTGAAAATATGTTTGCTAATAGGTAGCTACGCGAAGGCCATCACAGGTAATAAATGTAACAGAAATATTTAATAACTATGTCTAGTAAACAAAAATCTGGGCTAACTAATGCTACATCTATAAGTAATGCTCATACGTCTAATAATGAGCATAACCAACGTTACTGCCAAAGTGTCAACCCTATCTGACTGTTACGGTAAACGTGTAAGTTAGTAGCGAGTGACGAGTGGACGTGACGCGATTCTGTTTGTTTACGGAGCGACCCTCTTCCGAGAACACGGCCGAGTAAGCGCGAGATTACCCGAGAGTTTCCGAGAGATGCCGAGACTCGCTTATAGAACGGTGGATACCGCTTCATTATTGATACATTGTAGTCAATCCTTACTAATATTATAAATGCGAAAGTAACTCTGTCTGTCTGTCTGTCTGTCTGTCTCTTCTTCACGCCTAAACCACTGAACCGATTTCAATGAAATTTGGTACAGATATAGTCTGGGACCCGAGAAAGGACATAGGATAGTTTTCATCCCGGAAATCCCCCGGGAACGGGAACTATTAATCCACGCGGACGAAGTCGCGGGCAAAAGCTAGTACTTTATAAAGCGGGTTTTTCACATTGACTGCAACTTAAGTTCAAAATGTTATTAAGGCTTTTTTTTGTAAGCACAGTTGGGAGTAAAAGTTGCGGTTGCACAGTTAACTTGTTAAACAAATAGCCTCTCTTAACTGCAATATAAAATAGCTCATACCTATGCAATGCAAGACATAATTGCAAACGCTATCTCCTCAGAAAGTTTCTTTAGTGTAAAGCACACAAGTTTTTAAATTATTTCATTATATGTTTGCATTCATTCAGTTTTCAGGATCTTCTTTCATTTGTTGCAGTCCCGTTTGGCATCGTGTTGACACCAACAAAAACTTGCTTATCCTTTGAAACGTGCTCTCATTAGCGTGGTTGAAGAAGTCCCGAAGTCGAAGCCTTTAGCGTTCTGCCTTATCCCAGTACGCTAGAGGCTTCGACTCGGGACTTCTCTCTGCCATGACGCCGGCACTAGTTCAGTATACCAAAAGAACCTTCCAAGACGATACTCTTACGATCAAAATTTAACGTCCTAATCTTGTTTCCAGGTGATGTGGCTGGTAGCGGCGTTGCTGGCCGCGTGGGCAGCGGTCGGTGGCGCGATGTCTTGCAATGAGGCTCGCACGCGCTGCGCCTACCGCACCGGCTGCGGCGCCGCACTCGGCAACTACATGATGATGTGTGAAGCTGTGCTGTCTGAGCCCACGGAGGCCAGCATGTGTCCCAGGGAGTGTGGGAACGCGCTCATAGCATTGACGTCTACTGAAGAGGGAAAGGAGCTTATGAGTGTAAGTCTTGTTTGATTTCTGACAAAAAAGTCGTATAGAAATGTTCGCAATCTCATCTCAGCGATAATTTATGTCAAAAATGTGAATTAGATTTTTTGACAACCCTAAAAATTAAGATTCTAACCCCTAAGAATTGTTCTGCGGGTTGTTCGAAAGAGATACCGCGCCCCCGGAACGCAAAGGGCACATGAAGGAACATAGACGGGTTTTAGTCAGTAAAAGTCTGACACTCCCTCCCGCCCCGCCCAGGGCGGGGGAAGTTATTTGATGATATCCCGTCTATAAAAAAAAAAAAAAAAAAAACCCCTAAGAATTAAGATTGCGATCGTTCCTAAAAATTTGTAGAATTGCCCTCGAGATAAGCATTAGAAAATTTATAAACCAGGATTGTAAATCTGCTATCAAAATAGTAAATCGCAATTTTACAACATAAAATCTCGCGAAAATCAGCAAAGGTGAGTTGCCATGCTGCTTTGCACTGGCCAATAAATATTGTGACACCTCGTTACATTATTTGCAACATAAACATAACTGTATAATAACGTGGAAAATAAATTAACACAAGATTGCCCGAGATACTTTGGCGGATGTCCAACATTAACATTGAGAGATTTAACGATTATGTGTATGGTGGTGACAAGTTAGCCGTCCAGCGGATGTAAACACACATTATTATAAGGTTCAATGTAAAGAGTAGGAAGTTCTGATGCTTCTAGGTACTTGTATGGATAGCATTTTGACGAACAGATTATACATAGATAGGTTCTCATAAGTCATTATTTTTAATTATTACTACCGAACTGCCCGGGACTTCGTCCGCGTGGCTTATTTCGTCCGCCTTACGTTACGTCTTTGGTCACTGATCCGCTACCAGGGGTCGTAGCGTGAAGTTATATAGCCTATGTTACTCAGTGATAATGTAGCATTCTAAAGGCAAAATAATTTTTGAAATCGGTCCAGTAGTTTTTATTCTTTACATACAATAATATAAATCTATCCCCTTTATAATATTTGTATAGATAAGGGCCTTTTAAATTGGAACAGTTTTCAAAATCCGTGACAGCCTTTCACAATTTACTGCGTTCTTCGGATCCCAATTTGATTCTGAGAGCAAAATATGTATATCTCATCATTATGTTGCAGTTCCTACTCCTACACGCAATTGGCACGTTAATATTATAAAATAGGGATTGGTGTCCTATACGAATCTTGAAGATGCACATTTTCGATATGATTTGATACGTAAACGCAGTAGGTATTCTAGATAGTCTGAGGGACAAAAACGTTACAAGATTAAAATGGGACCAAGTGTTTTTAGATGGCTCAATCAAAATCCGCATCCAATTCCATGGATGCAGTAATTTATTCTTCCACAACTTATAGGTATGTTATTGTTATGTGGAAGAATAGACGATGATGATGATGATGAAAGCATCATCATCATATCAGCCGCAGGACGTCCACTGCTGGAGATAGGCCTCCCCCATAGATTTCCAAAAAGACCGTTTCGAAGCGGCCTGCATCCAGCGTCTTCCTGCGATTTTATACAAGAAGTCCATCCACCTTGTGGTACCTGTATGCGCATTACAAAGTTCTAAACATATGGAAATTGTAGCTCAATACTGAGATTATTGCCGTCTCAAGACTCAGACTTAGAAATACAAGTATCTTCCGCCATATGCAATCTAATAATATTCTTGAATGTATCCGACACTATGGCTTCATTCACTGAGTCTAGTAATGGACCATTGTTTCAAAGAATATCTTCATTCACGCGTTGCACGCACTGAAATTGTATTAGAAAGCCAAGTTCTTGTAATATAATTTTATGACATAAGTTCATAGTGAATGCCATTATATTTTATGGTAAAGAGGTTTACCTACCTATAGTTTATCGAGATAGTATTATGAAGGAATTCATAAAACATTTGAAACGGTAATGTCCACTCCAATTTTTTCTTTTCTTCACATACTGTAGGTAAGTTATTTCAAATGGGAAAACAAGGGAACAATATGTCTTTAAAAGCGCGATCAATTTGGCTACAATTTATAAAAATAATGCCTCAAGTTTAAAAGAAGACATTTTAAAAGTGACCTTTCTTATAAAAACAGGGCGGGAAGTACATTTTAACAAAAACTTTTATCACTATCGTTTTCGTCGGTTATTTAAAACAGAATCTGCAGTTCCATACATTTTCCCTTCCATTCGTAATATCATCTTGCTAAACAGTAGCACTTGTAAACTGCAATCATCGTCTATTTATACGCTGCAGCATGAATCTATTCAGATTGATGTTCCAGAGTTCAGACTTGTCACAATTACTTCTCATAACAGCTGTTTACAGCTTACGCCTCACTCAATTGGGGATACGACCAGTAACTTATGAGCCGTTGTATGGCAATCAGGATAGGGGTAAAGAGGTCTTGCTTACTTGGTTCTGTAAAGGTGCATGTAGCAGACGCCCCGCAATAAAATCTAATTTAGACGTTGTGGGCAGATTTGTCCGACACGAGGGAACGCTGAGGGTCGCGGTTGACGACCTCGTTCCTGAACTAACTTTGGTACCTAGCACGTTGCTCGCTGGACCAAGTTTCAATTCTATGGCCGGACTGTGAGAGTTGTCAAACAAATATGATTCAGTTCGAAGTTTCACGGTTTAAATTATGAAAGGAGACATGTATTGTAAAATGTAGGTTTCTATTATTTAAAAAGTATATTTTTACAGAAACAATCAATTATTACTATGAAGTTGTTTGCTTGAAGTTTTCAATAACGTACCTTAACCTTAGATAAATATCAATCAATTTACATAGCATGCAAAAATATTTTTTGAAATTAAAGCGTATATACCTATCTACAGCAATGGACTCGATGATTACTGCCTACGTGCAGCAGTGGATATAGGCTGATATGATGATGATGATGAAAGTGAATATTACAATTAAAAACTACCAAGATCAAATTAAACATATACTCGTATTTACACAAACAAAACTCTCAATTGAGAATTCCAAAAACCATTTTGAATATTTAACGGCCATTTTGAATACTAAACCGCCATTTTGAATACTTTAACGCTATCTTAGCATTCGGCGTTCTTTTCTCCATCTTAATGTGGGCTATAAAGATTTCATGAATCTAAACTGGGAGGGAATGTGTGAAGAATGCTGGCGAATCACTTCACGTGGTGGAGGCGCGTGATAAACAGACCGGGGCTTACTTCTGGTTTTATTATTGTTTCACAAACTTTATTGATTGTTTGTATACCGAATGTGTGAGACGCATCGTGGCTCCTGGTGGCAAAAAATTACGGTTGAGGTTAAATGATGCTGTGAAACCTGGTTGTTGTCCGAATGCCCCTGTTGTTGGTTGTTGTTAGTGTGAAACCTGTTGTTGCCTGGCTGTTGTTGGTTGTTGTTGTTGTTGTTGTTCTTCAACAACAACACACTTTTCTTCAAAAGTGATGTAATTTTCAAGGTAGAAATTTCCAAGGTCCCCAGTAAACCAACATTCACAGAATTAGTTGTAAATACGTCCGGCTTCGTACGTACGTATGTATGTATATTTGACCACTTGTACCTACTCGATTTAAAGTTAAAAAGTGGATGACAGAATCTCTCTGAGGCCGGAAAACCTATAGAAGTAGAAGATAGGGATGTCTACTTTCTTTCTTCAAAGATTTAGAAGCACTCTCGTTCAAATCAACGCCTATCTCAATAACTGTGTTACTTAGTGTGGGCGGGGCAACCTGGTACTGTTTATGCACAATTTTGAACTTTCAATTAACACGTCTCCGCTACATGTGGCCTCAAGTGGTGTTAATGCACTTACTCGCAAGCAGGACAGCTAGCTTGTACTCCTGTACGGAGAGAGTGTCGTAATGTCTGGAAATGTGGTCTAAATATAAATGGAGATGGAGTTTTACTGAGAGCAATGGCAGGATGTATTAAATACTTTCTTTTTTCTGATAAAAAGAAGACTGAAACTTCAACATTCTGATGAATAATATGCCTACCAGTACTGTCCAACTGGTGGGCAAAAGCCTCTTCTCACCCAGAAAAGGCTCGACTATTGACCATCACGTGTGCTCAATGCGGGTTAACGATTTTAGATTTGTACATATTATAAGTACAGGTTTCATAACCAGGTTTTTCTTCACCGATGTCATTAATTGATATCCACGATATACTTAGGCAGTACATAATTATGAATTAAAAATTTACATTGATACTTGCCCGGTATTGAACCCGCGATCTCATGTATGAAAGGCGGCCAGCAGCTTAACCACTGTGCCATCACGATATAACCAGTGAACAACAAATACGACTCACATTAACACAGCACATTAACTGACACAGATAATTGCACTTAAACGTCCTACACCTAATTAAATAATTTCGTTGGCGCTGCTGCCATCTTATCTTGATTTAACGGCTGTAAAACGATTTCCAAGTAATCACAGGTAGCATATAAAATGTTACTAACTTACTACATAAATGTTAAATTTTGATTTATATGAATGCGAAGGTTTGGATGGATGTTTGTCTCTCAATCATGTCGGAACGACAGGATGGTTCTAGATAAAATGTGGCACAGAAAAAGACTATGGTCTAGAGTAGCAGATAGGCTACTTTTTATCCCAGAAAACTGTGTGGTTCCTGTGGAATAATATATTAACTTCTATATGAACAAAGGCGCGGGCAGAAACTAGTAATTAAATATTTTGCAATTACAATTGCTATTTGAAAAAAAAAAACACTAATATTTGTACACCTTCCATTCCATCGTTGCATCCATTTGTATTGTAATCTACTTATGGTAAAACAAATAAATTGATCTTTATCTTCATACTAGCTGCACCCTGCGATTTCACTCGTGTAAATTACATATTTGGTTACTGCTCTGCTCCAGTAGGTTGTAGCGCGATGTCATACTTATAGCCTATAACCTTCCCAGTTAAACAGGCTGTACAACCTAAAATAATGTTTTCTAATCGGACAAGTAATTCCTGAGATTAGCGCGTTCAAACAAACAGACTCTTTAGCTATAACATATTGTAGTATAGATATTTTATGTGCATTCTTTGTTTAATCATCATTATCTTTACTTAGATGAAAACAACATTGTAAATGATTTGCAGTCATTTGAATAAGATTTGCAGTGTCCAATTAGCGTCTAGTTATTTCATAAAGTAACTATAAAGGTTCATAAAGTTAGCTTATTAAGAGCTTGCGCAACAATGTTGGATCTGATTGACTGGAACAAAAAACAAATCTGGAATTCTAAGCTATTCTAATATCTTTTATTTATTCTGGGAACTAATGATGACCAATTCACCGGGATACCGGGACCTATGTATTGAGCAGTTACGACATCCTCTAAACAAAAATTAATATTTTATCCAAACTAGTAATTTTTTGTTTGTTTGTAACAGCGAATCGTTGGTAGTACTAATCCAAATAAATACGAAATATGTTTCTCTGATAGAAAGCTACACTTTTGCGAGTGGCATAGGATAATAATGTTCTAGTAGTATATTGGTCTTCCACGCGGGAATAGTCACAAGCAGTACGAGATACCAACAACAAAAAAAAACCAAATCACTTATAACTTGTGAACATTGGTGGACACATAGGTATTACAGATATATTATACAAAGTTCTCCAGGCTCTGCCGTCAATAGGACATGGCAAATAAACTAAATAAATACATCTTACTTTAAAACCTTTCATATTTGACATTGGACAAATACAGCACATTGTTCTATTTCAGTCATCGTAGTAATGAAATTGTATCACCATTGGCAATTGTATCAACAAAGAGCCTCCCCTTATCTGCCAGTCGTGGACCCCCCAGCCACGCAGGTGCTTCCTCGCACTAAATTACAGAACACATTACACCATATTCAAACTTATTTACATGTTGCATAGGGTTTTTTGTATATCAATGGTTGCATATGAATTTTAAGGACTACTTTCGTACTATCGTATTAAATATCCATTAAGTTTTGTATTGCTGTTACACTTTTACATAAGGCAGGTGCGTTTATTGTGAATGTTATCCATACATAGAAATAAATGAAATTGAAGTGTTTATTTGTAATGTTAAAATAATATGTTTTTACTAAATGCATATGATTGTTAGCAACCAATTTTTAATAATTTTTCTAAAAATCAAATTTATAAATATTGTCTGTCTGTTTCTCTGATTGTCCCGACTAATCCCCGAAACGGCTGAACCGATTTGGTTAAAACTTTCATTGGGACATAGGGTAGAGATCCGCGCAAAAAAATCAATCCTCAAATGTCAAGTCGTGGGCATAAGCTAGTCGTTCAAATATATGATTTTCTACATTGTCAGTACTACGCATAGATAAAGCAGCAATTTGAACGTAAACCGGTCGAACCTTTAATTATATCGTAGTAGCGAGTGTGATTACGAGTACTACGTTGGGCAATGTATATCGAAAGGCAGAGCAAAGGAGCGGCCGCGCACAGCCTTGAGATTTGACGTCTTGATCGGGACCTACCGCAGCGTCGACTCTTGCGCAGGTGTTGCTGCGTTCTCACAAAAAACTAAGCGTAAGACGGGCGGCCGTGTCTTCATTAATCCGCGCTAGATATCCGGTAAATTGACCTTAAATTTGAGAGCGTAACCGATTGTTGCATCTTAAGAACCAACTGCCAATTTCCGAGGTCGTTTCTCTTGGCTTCGAGCGAGACTGCGATTTTATACGGTATTAGCTATTCATGAGTGCATTCTTATGTGTTCTGTGATCCTTCGTTTGTTCGGGTAAATTGTAGTGTTAATGCTAGCCATTTAAATGCGCAGTCATTTGTTTTAAAAGCCTTGGAATAATCTCAATATTAATTTCAGTAAGCTAAACTAATGGGCCATCTATTTAAGCCGAGTTAATGTTCAAGTCTAATCCGAGTTGAGTTATAAATTTCACAAATCACAGCATGTTTTGATAGTGGATGGATTCCGGAATGTTTAGTGTCGTAAAATGTATTTTACGTTCGTACAACGTTATTATTATGCGCCATGGACCGCGAGGATTTACGAGTTTCCCTAAAACTTTATTACATTGAATTATTGATAGATTTTCTTTTACATAACGTGTTTTATTTATAATCTTGAATGCAGTTCGTCTATGGAGAGCGTTGGATGTAGGCATATCTTTGGAACTCCTACTCGATATTATGTTTCCTCTCTACCTATCATGTTTTATTCCACCTTCATGGTTAATATAAATTTGTTGTGAAGGAAAACTGTGTCCAATTCCCTTATCAGTGTGTGTGTAAATCAGGTATACAATTATTTACTCGTCTATCGTATATACTACTACCTGTATATTTTCCATTAAGATACTATGTTGACGTTTTCCTTGAAGTAACTGCTGTGTACTTCTAAATTATTATTATAATTATATATAGGTAATAGTAGTATCTACTGATAGAAAATGAAATTTACAAAGTGAGGGTTCCGCAACGTTCATAATTAATTTATAACTAATTGAAAACTGTAACCTGTTTAAAGCCACAAGTGACATTTCTGATTAATTGCAATAAAATGTAATAAATTGTTTTTCTTTTGTTACAGTGCGAATGCGAAGACGAGTACTGTTTGGAAGCGAAACAGCGCATCGACATCTGTCGACCTCAAGTCCTGAAGGGAGCAGCCAACGCTACCTCCTCGTGTAGCCTGTCCCAACTCATCTGCCTTGCCGACGCACAGTGTGCCACTGCCCTACAATACTACCACAGACTCTGCCGATCCATGTTCAGAGGCAGAAAGTGCTCCAACAAGTGCCTTAACTCCATAGAAATTCTAAGAAAGCAGGAGAAAGCTGCGGCGTTGACGGCTTGTCAGTGCGACGGCAATGATTACGATTGCCCAAGAATGCAGAACAATCTAGCGAGACTATGCTATCATAAGATGAAGAACCATACAAAGAATCATGATAGACATGGCGAGAAACATAAGAAAGTTCCAGTAGAAGAAACGCCGCCGATCAGTGCGGCGAACTTCGTCCCTATATCAAGACTTTTCGCATTGATATGTGTGTGTATGTACAGTTTTATAACGTGATAGAAGTTGACTTCTAATAGTTTAAAGTGTATATTAATGAACTGTATCATGAGGACACTGCCATAGAAGAGACTATTCGTGTAAAGAATTCTACAGTGTTTCTAGATTGAAATATTTTCTGCTAAGTTGGCGTTAAATTGAAGTACAACACAAAATAGTGTACATAATGTAAAAACAGTATTAGTTAACTTAAGGCTATCGTGAGGGAATCAAGGGTAATTATGTAGATTGTTGTTTATATTTTAAGTATTGTCTTAATATGTGTCGTGGATGTGTCGCCGCCCACGGGTTGCGCAGGCGTCGCTATAAATACGGCGGCGCCGGTGGTCCGGTGACAAATGCTGGTCTGTTCCCCATGTAGCGCCACGCCGATTGATCTAACGACTGTTCCGGTAACACCATCATCCTCACATATTTACGTCAAAGAGAAATTCTTGCATCTCTTTCTAAACACCGGACCTGAAAAGGATAGAGAGTTAGCTGAGCTGTGTATGAGATGTTGTATGAATTAGGGAAGTGGCTGATCTAATGACATAGTCGTAGCTAAATCCGGTAGACGGCACTAATCGTTCCCAGTGATGTAGGGCGTCGGTTAACGTTTTACAAATATGTGGCATGGGATGCCAGATTTTTTTTCACAGAACTTCTTTTGATTCTTTTCTTTGACATCCGTTTGAAACTGTATTTTATTTTTTAGTAGATTTGTTGCTTTTGAGAGATGAATGCGTGTTCCTCTGTATACTTAATTAGATTTGTCAGCAATTAGTGGTGTAATGTCAGTAATGATTGAGTGTGTTGTCGACCCACTGGGTTAATAGAGAACTAGCCCAAGTAATTTATTTTCGGTTGGTACAAATTGGCTGGCATCTTTATAATACTTCGGTCAATTTATCAGTATAGAACCACATTCCAACTCATTTTTTCCTCATTCATTTCTCACATTGTACTCAAAGATTGAGATATCCGTCTTACCACGAAGCTATTGATTTTTTTCGAAGTATCTTATTTAAAATGTTAAGAGCGTACGTGAACCTCGTAAAGTAGTGGCAAGGTAATGTGCGTATTGTTGGTACGTCCGTTTCTCGGTACCGTGTGTCAGTAATGAAGAGGGGAACCGGTCTCAGGCCCCAGAGAGCTGGCAATATGAGATCAAATCAGAGCAACGTGAATGAAATAGGTTTGTTATGGTTTAAAAGGAAAAACTGGTGTTTCAATCGCGAATCAAAAGCTAGGTACTACTGTTGTATATTTTTTCCTGATCGAGTGCAGTTTGGGAAACCCAAAATCGTTTCATATTTTTCAATATTGGTAGGTATTTTGTGAAAGATACAGTTGGGCTAGATATAATTCTTTTAGACATACTTTTCATATTCGCGTAAAACTATTGCCTACCTATACTGATGCTATATCTGATTGTTTGTCACTATAATGTATCAAGCTATATAATGTAGGTATGCAAGTTTTAGTTTATGGGGGACTATTCCAGCACACAGTCAAAACTTAATTAAAAAGAGTGTCCGTGGGGTTTCTACTTCGTGCTTCTCTATAAAGACTTACCGACTTTTTGGAACAACGTCAACTTTCCGACTAACTGACCGACTTCTTGACAATTCAAAAGTGCCTGAAAATTGTCTAAATGTAATAATGTTGTGACTTTGAGTTCGGCACAATTCTGTACTTTTACTATAAACTATGCACCAAAGTGCCTTAAACTCCAAGTTGATTCAAATCTAATAGCATATTGAAATTGCTTTACAAATCTTCAAGAGCATCTTGCAATTTATGGTAAGCCGATGAGGTGTGTTGTATTAAAACCCGATTCCCATGCATAAGATATTTTCCCATATCATTCCTGCAACTGCAAGATACAAATCTTAATAAGATGCGCCTGCGACAGTTGTATATCAACATCAGCCATCAAGTGCGCAGTGCGCATAGAACTTACGTTAAAGGTAGTTTCGCGGTGCTCCAAAGGTGCTGACGTCACAGCCATATATCTTCTCAT
Source organism: Caradrina clavipalpis (assembly GCA_932526535.1). Classification (NCBI taxonomy): domain Eukaryota; kingdom Metazoa; phylum Arthropoda; class Insecta; order Lepidoptera; family Noctuidae; genus Caradrina; species Caradrina clavipalpis. The sequence continues at coordinate 9,242,263 of OW052103.1, forward strand.
ACAAGTGTCATGGAACACTTTGTATGCATCTCGCAGTCGACGGCGAACTAATGTCTCGTCGCCCGAATCATGTCCTTATGTTTAATGCAAAAGCATTGCACGGAATACCAAGCGGTGTGGATTTTGACTTTGTACGTGGTTATTACCTTCAAGAAATCATACATGTGTTTGTAAATTGTATGTGTAAACGTTTACACGGTTCATTAGATGAATTTGTTAGGTAATTTGTGTTTGTATTGTAAATTTGCAAGGTATGACTTGCCAATTTAATTTTCTTTGTGTTTATAATTTTCTTGTAACTGAGACAGTCATGATATTGCTGAATACTTTTTTTTTACTTTAGAAAACGAACTGCTAAGGTATGGCAATGGTAAAAATATGAGTAATAAAGGCCTGTTACAAGTTTATTAGAATAGAACACAAGACAGTAGACAGGCAAGAGACAGTCGAAAATTATTTTTTGAATCCATGTAAAACTTTGCCATTATATTATTATATTTATATTAAATCGTCTGCCAATATTCCCTAATCGAAATGGTGTTTCTTATGTCAAGTTTTAGCTGAAACTGAAATCTTAGTCTTACAATCAATACAGTATAGATTATACCTCAATTAAATATTTCTTGTAAGTATGTGTTCATTAGCCTATTATGTAAGTGTGTGTGATATTGTATGCGTGTGTTATATACCGAGTGTAAAGTTCAAAAACTCCAATTTTCGAACGCCATTTTCGATTTTTAAATTCTACATTGATTCAAATGATTGGAATATTTTTTATGAGTTTTTTTTTCTTTCCGGCGTTCATTCGAACACGATTTTCCAGTTTTTATTTAGAATAAGTAGGTAAATAAATATTTAGGTTTTACTGTAAGAGAAGAAACTCATTAACCACAGTTTACCAAAGTGAGATTATTAGTCTAGTACAACAATTGTAAATAGCTTTAGTTTTTAAGTATAGTTTTAAGTCGCATTGTTTAATAATTATGAAAATTCGTACAAAGTATTTTAGATTAAAGCGAATAATTTATTGAATTACTTAGAAGCTTAGTTAATAAGAATTGTTGTATTTTGTTTCGTTTTGTACAATTATTTTAAGGATTTTAATTGTATTTATTTTACAAAATTGCAATAAATTTTCTGTTTTCTAACCTTTGTTTTTTTTATATTTCCCAAAGAAAAGCTATATAAGTAATAATAGTACCTATCTCACAATGCGATCATTAATAAAATACCCAAGTAGATAATTTCTGTGAGTATACGATAAGTACTTAGGTATTAACAGAATAACAGTACCTATTGGCTGGCACAAAATCTGAAGTTAGGTAAGAGTTACCCAAAAACAAATTTGATTTTTTATTTAGAAAAAAATCTTAAATTGCAAAAATAGAAATTGCGGAAACATACATGGGGTGTTCTGAAAAACACATAAAGATAGTCTTCAAAAAAATGCATTTAGACGTCGTTATCACTCTGTATAATGAAAAGATGTTGTAAGTTTAGTAACGTAAGACGTAACGTAAAACGTAACGTATATGCGCTCACAATATGTGGAGTTACAGAAACCAGTCAGTATATTGTAATTCCAGACCGATGCCGGCCACGGCGGCTTATTTTAATGCAGACTGCATACGCAAGAGATATTATAGAGCACAAGTGTGTGCGCAAACACAGGTGCACTCCCTCTTCCCTAACTCACATAATCCGATGGACCGGCAATCCAACACGACCGGAGAGAGATCAGGCGCAGGACCAACGGATTTACGTGGTTTCCCAGCCACGGGGGTGTCACACCGCCAACTTCCAAACTCCGGGCTGCTACTGAGAAATTCCTAACGGAAAAACCCAACAGCACTTTTTGCCCAACCTGGGAATCGAACTCAGGACCCCTAGCTCAGCAGTGGCGCTTGCGACCACGAGACCAACAGGGCAGTCACCTAAATAGATTACACTACAAGTAAGGAAAATTATATTACTAGGTCGTCATCGTTACTAAGTAGCTCCCAATGTCTATGTATTTTCCTTACTTAACTACTTAATAATTACTTCTACAAGTTAAAGATTACTTTATCTACAGCACCCAGTAGATAAAGTAATCGGTATGGTAAAAACCATATTACCATACCGATTACTTTATCTACTGGGTGCTGTAGGTACTACCACCATATCAATTTTTTCCACAAAGCAGCGTTGATGTGTTCCAGTTTAAAGGGTATGGGTGCTATTGTATCTAAGGCACGTGAGACATTTCAACTTTGTCTCGGGGATGGCAACGCATTTGCAATGCCACTGGTATTGCAGATGTCTATAAGCCGCGGTGACCACTTAACAAGAGGCGGGCTGTCTGCTTATTTGGCATCCAATGACATAAAAAAAAGTCCTTGAAGTACCTCCATAAGTTTAATGTGCAAACACTTGAGATTTTAAGTGCACAGATTTCTCTAAAACTACCAAATTCAGTCCTAAGTACCGGAAACATTTTTTTGCAACATTACCCCCAGCAGTGTTGCGCAACTCTGCACATCCGTTCCCATAGCTTGCGAATCCGTTCTCGCCAAAAGATCACGTACGGGCACTTGGATCAAAGGACCACGGAACCTCGGAGCCACTGAGCCACGAAGCCACTTAACTCAGGGACCGTCGAGGGGTGCTTGAGGATTAGCCACTCAACGCTAGAGCGTATATCCTGAGAGTTACATCCGCTAATATGAGAAGCGTGTGAAAATGTGGCACGGATCTTTGAAGAAAATTTTTGCAATCATAGAAATAACTAGTACATATAATAAAACGAGTTTTGAATATGGCTAAGAGACTTATATTTAATATAATTGGATGGATGGATGGAGAAGGAGAGGAAGTCCAGAAAAAAGACGGATAAAGTGTGTTAAGCATGATATGAAGGAAAAGGGAGTCAATAAAAGTATGACTGTTGACAGGACGGAATGGAAGTAGAAAATGTGTTGCTTTGACGCCAAGCAACATTAGACATGGGTACAAAGGAATATGGTTAAAAGAAACTAGTACATACCTAGAAAAACAAATGTTGTCTGTTGTAGTTATTTTTCGTATTGTTCTGTTTATAAACTACAAAAAATGTTTCTTTTGTAGCCCTCAACTCGTGACACTAACTAATAACGGGTTGGTTCCGAAAGAAACGTATTTTGTTCATGTTTTAACTTTCGCCTTTTAAAACACCTACGACACTAGTTTGGGTGGTCTACTCCTACGCGTATTGTTGTCATCATTATTGTGGTAACGTAATTAAAAACTTATTGTAGGTACCTCCTGTACCTACATAATTTAGTCACACGCCTACGACCTGATGGCGCGGGCGGCCCATTAGGTACAAGTAATCCAACTAACTGCATAGGTACACGAATACGGCAATGACTGAAGAAAATTTGTTTGCAATTTTATTCTTAAATATAATAATACCTGCCTAGCTGCCTGCCTAGCTGCCGCAGGCGCTGATGACAGATGTTTTGATAATTGACGAAGCAAAGGTTCAATAGTACGACTACACGATCCGAGGCGTTTATCTATATAATCTAATACCACACTCTTCGAGATTTCTCAGTAATGAATCAGTCAAAACAATAATGTATATAAGGTGTTAAAAAATTAACTTTACAAATTTTGTGTACTTGCTCAGTATCGAAAAACTAATTAATATAAGGCAAAAAAACAATTTTGAGCTATGTTAATTTTTTACATGTAAAGCCAATTAATTTTAATAACGGAAATGCCTTTACCTACATGTGAAATGTTTCTGTTTTGTTTCAGTTTATCGATATTGAGCGAAAGTAAACTTAATTTGTTAACACCTTATATTTCCGATAGTAATAAAATTGTAATCGAACTTTTAAACAATATTTTTTGTGCGTTGTGGTTTCGGTCATTGGGGTCAATTACTTGACAAAGTCGAGCGCGGCTCATCACTGGACAGCCTGCGGTTTGTGGTCACTGTACTTTTTGTACACTTCGCAAAGTGTAAAAAATATGTTTGAAAAAAGTTAATTACAAATATGTGAAGTGAGATGGAAAAATGGTTAGATAAAGCTACTGAAACAGTGTTAACATCGTTGATGTCTTGTTCGTTACGATATACCTATTCTTGAGCAAACTAGGTTCTTAGAACATTATGTAATCTCAGTCTTCTACTAGCACTAGTACTCAAACAGGTAATAGTTATAACCAGCCTATTACTGCCCACTTCAGGGCAAAAGCCTCTACTCATACAGAGTAGGATTCCTAACGATATTTTCCTTCACTGAAATTCGAGATATACTTAGAAAGTATATATGAAATAGAGTCAATAGTTATATTAGTATCTTGTTGATAGTTATACATTCGCGTTAATTCGTTCTTACAGGACGTGCAATTGTGAATTCGCTTAGATCATGTTGCGCAATCAAATATGCTATACCAAAGAAATGCTGACCAGAAAACAATTTCTTTAAACACAATCCAATCAGCAGCTGCACGGCTAAGCGCAGAAAATTACTCAATTGCAGTTCAAAAGAAGCAGTTATTGGTTATGACCATATTATCTAATCAGAGCTCGCTCTAAATTCGCATAATGCATTGTTTTACCCCCCGAGCCGGCAGCGCGGCCCCAGGCCTCCGCGGGTGGTCCCAATTACATGTAGCGAGCCTTCCACGTAGGACTTACGTAACCCTAATTATTACCACTTCAAGTAAAGTTGACCATTTGTATAGAAAGAAACGTGGTAGACAAAAAACCAACAGAAATTGTGCGTGTTCTATGAAATATAATGATTAGATGTAGCTGGAATTCCTAAATTGGCTCCGTAGATCTGTCGGTCACGGCATTTCTTGACTTATCTTATTTCTTATGAACACCGCAGCTTTATATTAACATTTCGACCAACGGCTTAATCAGGCAACTATTTTTGGTCATCATAATAATTAATGGCCATATAATTTACTGTAATTATTACTACCTTCATGGTCGAGTCGTTAATGGTGAAAATATTACAAAAGGTAATACTCAATTATTTTCTGTAAACTTTAGGTTTATTGGCATGACCATATTTTTTTGCAAAATGTACATTATTGAGTCATTAATGTAGCACGAAACGTAAAAACCTACGAGTATCCAATTATGTTTAAAATATCTCTATAATATATACCTAGTCATATACAATATATGTACAACTCGCCTATAATTTATTCTACCATCTTGCAACTTGATGTCTATATTACATTAATTACAGTATTCTTCGTCTATCAAAGTTTTTAGGAGGCGGTGAATCATCAGCGAGATTAAAATGTGGTGCAATGAAGTCGTCTCTGGTGGACCACCGCGCTAGCCCGCGCGGGCGCACGACGCTCCACGCCTCTAAGCCGCGTCTCTTGCGCAATGCACGACACGACGTTTACATGTTTAGATGTTCATAACTTTGGATGGAACAGTATTAAGGGATAAGCTAAATCGACTTGAATGTTTGGGAGCTTTGGTTAAGTGGACTTACGTGGAAATATGAATAAAGTGAATTAGAATTTACTTATATTTTTACATGTCTCCCGGGGGGCAATTCTAATTAACTTTTAGGAACGATCGCAATCTAATCTCAGTCTAAATCTGGCAAAATACATACCTCTGATTTCCATTTATTTTTTAATAATAATATTGATTGTGACTGAGAAGTGGTTTTCCTTTATTTTTAGTGACCTTTAATCTGAAAATATTTTTTTAAGATACACACATATGTAACTTACGCATCGCAAAAGATTCTAAAGATTTTTTTAAAGGTAACTTTTAAATATTATCAAATTAACCAAGTCTAAGTCGGTAGATTAATATTTAATTTTAAAATTGTTATGTTCTGTCAAGTCAAATCTATATCTATACTAATATTATAAAGAGGTAACATTTGTTTGTAAGTTTGTAAGTTTGTAAGTTTGTAAGTTTGTAAGTTTGTATGTAGGGGGTAATCTCCGGAAGTAATGAACCAATTTTAAAAATTGTTTCACTTGTGGAAAGCTACATTATTCGTGAGTGCTATAGGCTATATAACATCACGCTACGACCAATTGGAGCGGAGCAGCAATGAAAAATGTGGCAAAAACGGGAAAAAATATTCTTTTTGAGGGCTTTCGTTGCGTGCGCTGCGTGAACGGTTAAAGTTACGCAAAAATAATGTATTAGAGAATTGTTTCTCTTATAATATACTAAAAAAAAGTCCGCGGCAGTACATGCCTAACTTTTAAGATTGACTCACTATAAGCATTTTTATGGCCAGAAAATTTGTTTTAAAATAATGCATTATTTGCGAAGGTGTTTTTATGAATATAGTATTAATCCTTATCAACATAAATGCGTTATTCAGCACAAGTGTTTAATTTTGAACAAAATTGCCCTTTACATCATTTAATTTCAATGAATATCTTAGGAGATATCACAGTTTTAAAATAACTTCGCAGCAAAATAATGACTCTGCGAGACATTCCGTAGCTTATACCTCAGAATAACAGATTCTGCGGGCTGTTCGAAAGAGATACCACGCCCCCGGAACGCAAAGGGCACATGAAGGAACATAGATGGGTTTTAGTCAGTAAAAGTCTGACACTTCTTCCCGTTCCGCCCAGGGCGGGGGAAGTTATTTGACGATTTCCCAATTATAAAAAAAAAAGAATAAGAGATTAAAGGCTTCATAACATCGCGCTATTAGCCACGGAAACGGATCAGTAACCAAAAACCTAACGTAACGCGGGTGAAACCGCGGGGCACAGCTAGTCATTAATATTATCATACATAGTAGAGCTAATCAATTAATCCATTAGTTTTTTATCCCCAATTTACACATGGTGCCAAAAAAATATAGCTATATGTTAAAACAAGTTTGGTGTGTTTATCTGGTAATCTCAATTATTTTGTCGTTTCGATCGCAGTTCGAGCTTCCAAGTTTAACAGCTTCTTGCTATGGTCCATGGGAACGACGACTCTGGGATGTAATGGCATCATTGCAAAACTAGCTTTTATGGTATAGGTAGGTACAACGACTATGTCGCGTTTTCAGGTCAAGTCATGGATTTAAAAAGTTTTACGAACATGTTATTTATTAAAAATGGCACGTCAGCAATATAAACATAGACAGGTCATAAACATTGTAGTGGAGTAAGGCTAGCTATATCTATAACGGAGATGCACAACAAATTGATTATTATCGCAGTATCTGTTCTGGAAAACTGTTTGTCAAAGTTATAAAACGCATGCACAAAAAAATAATGAAATTTAAATTAGGTACAGATGTTTAATTAAAATGCAAGAACAATGTTAAAATCAAATAATGTATTATTAAAAAATACCATAAACACCTCTCTTTTCAGTGGGGGTTAAAAATGTTGTAAAGAACGTTTAGTTCTTTACAACATTTTCTTTTCGTTTTTGTTCTGTACAACTGAAAAACTAACAATTTATGATAGCAGTAAAAGAGAAGAAGATGAAAACCGAGTCACATGTAAGTCATTTTAAGGCACTTTAGATCTAAACTTAACTGTTTCAAGGTGGAAAGTTCTTTGTAAGGGTTAATCTCTGGCAGTAAAGGTTCGATTACAAAAAAGCTTCTTTTTGCCATTAGATGGCAAACAATGCGACAGCTCACCTGATGTTCAGTGGTCACCGCTACCTATAGACATCTGCAATACCAGAGGCAGTACAAATTGCCATCCCAGAGACAAAGTTCAAATGTCCTATGTGCCTGTAATTTACACCAGCGCCCATACACTTCAAACCCGAACACAGCAATGCTGTTTTGCGGCAGCTATAAGAATGGTGGTACCTAGTACTTCCCCGGACGAGCTCCTTCTCAAAAAGCTCTAATACTACGATTTTTTTTTACTAATAGAAAGCTAAACTATTGCCGAGTACTATAGTATGTTGTATAATGCTAGTGTAAAACCAAAGCTTCAGAGTTCAGGTTGAAAAGAAAATGCAAGAGAAAATCTCGAAAGTGAGCAACGTCGTCGGGCCTATACAAACCGCCAGGTAATTTCTATACGCTTGTCACATTTTACATGTAAATATATTCTTTCACACGTTCCTGGCAAACGTTTTCAAACCTCCCGCTGTTTTAAGCACTTTGCTTACTTTACAATTAGTTTGACAAAGGAATTAGCATCTATTTTCACTATTGTTAAAACCGCCTGTGTGTTTAATCTTTGCGCAAAATATGCAAAAGTAGATTGGTAATCTATGTGTTTTGAATTTTTATGTTGTATTTTAAAGTCTACGCTTATTTGAGTTTCTACGAAATTTTAGTAGTAATTGGAACTGCAGATTTAGTTGTCAATTCATGCGTATTTTTAGGATTAGGATTAGGATTTTTAGAATGCCTATTGCTCTCTCCTTCATCTTCAGTAACTGGGCTATATCTTTTGAATTGTAATAAGTAGACATTTGAAATTTTGACCTATTGTTACTATGCCGCAAAACAAAAAAAATAAAGTGAATTTTAAATTAAAGGGTCACCAATAAATAACGTCTTTTTTCGGCGTTTTCTGCTCTATCTTATTATTGTATGTACGATGGTAGGAAACTCTTCAAGTCTGTCTTGCACTTTTTTACAAAATATTGTTTATCTCTTCCTTTACCATAAGATTTCAGGGGCGGTTTAGATTTCCACTCATTAGCTGGGATGTATTATCCTGGTTAATGATCTAAAGACAGGAATTCTCAATAATTTAATGCTCTAATTAAAATTGTCGCTGCCGGTATATTTTTAACTTATTTTTCAGCACAAAATGAGCTATTTTTGCATAGCTCATCCAATTCTAAACATGATTAGTGTTAGTCTGCCAACGTGTGAAACAGATTAATTGTCGACATTATGTGTGTTGCAAACTGTATCTAAGAATAACCTATTTCGACTATGAGTAATAGGTACGCAAATTAATTACAGCGAGCAACTAAAAATAAATGTTTCAATTAAGCTTGTGGAATTAATAATGGTCGACCTAGAAGTTTCAGGGAATTAAATTACCTATTATATTATATTACTGGGAAGCTTGTATTTTGTGGAAGTGACTTAGGTACCATCATGCCTGTATTCAACGAAGGGTTAGGCAGAGGCCCACAGTTCGCCGGTATGTTTTGAAGTCCCATGTAATAGAGGGCGAGCCTATTATCATTAACCTGACACAAATCCAAATTTTGCGCTGCGAATTTTGTAGAAAACCCAATTACTCTTTGGTTGACCTGAAAAACGAACCCAAGACCACTAGCGTACCAGTCGCTATAATGTAAACCAGTATAATTTCCAGAAGCTAATTCCTACAATGTATGTATGTGGGTGGTCCTCCAGTCACCAAACTTTACTCGCCTGTACCACGTAATGATCGCTGATGATGCTCCCGGTAATTATGCCTCAGCCGAATAGTTCCATCATTGTTCCGCTTGCGCCACGAATTGATGCTGCGTGTGTGGCGTGCAGTGGATGTCATTCACATTAACTAAGGTAAGAGGCTGTACATACATACCATCACGCCTGTATTCCTCGAAGGGTTAGGCAGAAGGGGTATCAATGTACACCCACAGTTCGCCGGTATGTTTAGGTCTCGTTTTATAGGGAGGTGCTGCTATTAACCGGGCACAAATCTTAACTTCGAGCCGCTACTAACAATTACACAAAAAAACCCAATCACACTTTTTGCTCGAACCCAAGACCTCTATCGTAGCAGTCGCGCTTAGGACCACTAGGCTTACGAGGCAGTTAATGAGTTAGTTAAGTGGTAAGAGGATGTAATTTTCCGAAAAGAATTGTGTAGTAAGAGGGGCTCGCAGTTCGCTTTTGGCAGTTTCTTATCCCATTGAATAGAAACCTACGTATTTACAATTCGTAAACCAATCGCTGAAACTAAAGCTACACTAGTACTTTTTGGTAGTTGGTTGCATCCAAGTATGTAGTTCTGATAAGATTTCTATATTTTATATTATCTATTCCAAATATACGAGTACAAAGAGGCAAAGTATGCATGTTTTTTTTGTGATGTCCGGTTTGACTTTTTTTTTACTGATAGAATTCCCCTAATTCGAACTTGGCCTAGTGGTCCTGAGTGCGACTGCTACGCTAGAGGTCCTGGGTTCGATTCCCAGGTCGAGCAAAAAGTGTTATTGGGTTTTTCTCTGAAATTCTCAGTAGCAGCTCGGAGTTTGGATTTGTGCCCGGTTAATGGCAATAGGCTCGCCACCTATTACATGGGACCTAAATATACCGGCGAACTGTGAGTGTACATCGGTACACCTCTGCCTAACCCTTCGAGGAATACAGGCGTGATGGTATTTTTTTTTTTTTGATAGAATTCATACTATCGCTAAATATCACAGGATAATATGTTTTATGGTACATCAGACTTCCAAGCGGACGAAATCGCGTGCAAAATCAAATTTTATATTTATCAGAAATTCGTTTTTAAGTGAGGAAGGAGGCATGGCGGATTAAGTAAAGACAAGATTAATGAATAAAATCCGCCTGTCTGTATGACGGCCGACTCTGTAATGTCGTGACTGAAATGTAGGAAGAAAAGTCTTAAATGATAACCTAGTAAGTAGTAACCATACAATGTTTGTTTAAAGATTACAGTTTCAAATTTCGAACCTCAGAAAGCCGTTGCTACCGGCTGCCATTCATTAATCTCGACAGTCCGAAAGTCTGACGACCAAAACTCGTGGTTCTAGACTGAAAGTCAACCCCAATTTTGTTGGGAAAAGCCTATGCAAATGATGATGGAGTTTCAAATCATAATATCCCTTTGACGACTATTAGTACCTACTAAACTATATTATCATCATATCAACCATAGGACGTCCCACTGCTGGACATAGGCCTTCTCCATAGATTTCCTAAAAATACCGGTTGGAAGCAGTCGGTTTTCCTGCGGTCTTTGTCAGGCCGCGGCCGTCTGTCCACCTTGTGTTTGGACGTTCTACGCTGCGCTTACCGGTGCGTGGTCTAAATTCAAGAACTTTGCGGCTCAACTAAATACACAATTCAAATCCCTAAAAGAATATCTACCAATTTTTATCCCTTTATATATATATATACAGGACAAAGCTTCTCATTGTAAAGATTCAAGGCAGATTAACGGTTTACTCACGATGTTTTCTTTTACCAAGAAAAACCTACAAAGTAGGTACATATGAAATAGGAAAACCCACATAGATATTAGCCTGCGCCTAGTTATAAACCTACCTCGTACAAGACCAGCCATGCCATATTAAACTACACCATTTGAATAAGCTGAAATAATCATGTTCTCACTTAAAAGCCATTTCCGTCCCAGTAAATTCTACAGCGGTTCGTGTAGTTAACAGTATATATTTTGCGTTTAGAAATGCAATAAACATTAGAAGCGTGTTTTCTTACTTTTTGTTAAATCAAACCTTGCCCCACATTAGGAATTTCTCCTGTATCGTGGGTGCGATTACAAACATATAAACTCACATACAAATGTACACATAATGTAATGTAAGGGTTGGTTCATATCTGACGGAAAATGCGTCGCGTATTATCGGTCGCGTAACGCCAAAACAGTCAAATACATAATAAAACATTCAACCTTTCACATCTAACCGATGATGCGTTAGCGCGTCTACCTAAGAGTGACGATACGTTCGACGCATTTTCCGTCAGATATGAACCGACCCTTAACATCCAAATCACATACAAACATATAAATGTGGATGGATGGAGAGGAAGAGGGAGGCCAAAAAAAAGATGGATGGATTGTGTGAAAAATGATATGAAAGAGAAGGGAGTCAGTGATAGCATGACGGTTGACAGGTTGGCATGGAAGAAGAAAACATGTTGCACCGACCCCAAGTAATATGGGATAAGGGCAGGAAGATGATGATGAGATGATGATACACAAACAGCTGGCTGTTTGTGTATGTGAGTTCCGGGTCTAACTATCTGTAGGTCTGACAAATATTTGTTCCGTGCGGGAATCGAACCCACGACACGCAGCGCAGCAGTCGAACGCTCGGCCACTGCGCCAACCGTGTCGTGAAGTAATGGCGTGAGTATTTGTGAGTTATATCGCTAAGACTTGTCTTATTGTAAAGCTTTTTCCGATATCGGGTATAAAATGTACTTTATTCAAGTGAATTCATGGTAAAACCAACAAGTGAACATAAGTACGTTCACGTGTTGGTTTTACTATGAATTCAGTACAAGTTTTCTAGACATGCGTCTAGGAATCATGTACTGAATTCATGGTAAAGTAGTACTCAAGTAAGTACTCAATATATAGTAAAAGTTTGTGCCATGATGCCCCCTTTCACCATGTGTTTCACCATGTGTTTCACCAAATGTTTAACTCGCTTTTGCCCGCGACTTCGGCTATGTGAAGTTCTTAATAAAACATAGGTACCCCTTACGTATAACATAGCTAATGTCGCAAATTGTCAGTCACGCAGCGGATGTCGGAAAACAGGAGTCATCGCCGTCAGCGACGCCTGTTTATGACTTCGACACGTTTATTTGAGAATGCAGCACACATTGAAGACTAAAAGCTGTGAAGAAGACGCTTGTCCAGCACTGCTGGACAAGCGTCTTCTTCGATATACTGGTTCGAGATACTGGTTCAAAAATATAACAATTAATTGTAAAATAATATTATTATTCTTTTTATTTATAACAGCTTATACTATCATAACAGGCTTTACCCTTCTTCTTTATCGTGTGGGCAGTAAGGTCTAACGACCCCACACACACCCTAGTGTCAGAGTTTCTAAACCGCCTCAAGGGCCTCTGACATGGTTACCGATGTCAGTGATGTCCAAGATACACTTAGAAAGTACATATGAATTAGAAAAAGTCACATTGGTACTTGCCCGTGCCTGATTGCGAACCCACAACCTCGTGCATGAGAGGCGGGCGCCTTAACCACTGGGCCATCACGGCTTTACCCTAATGCGATAGTTAAGAACTTGATGTCACTGATGTCCATATGCGACACAAAGTTAAAGGTTAAAGATATTTTATTTGTGAAACCTGAGTATACATACACAAGTTTATACCTATTGCAAGTCGTTAGATCCGATATAAAATGGCCTGTATACATGTTTTGCCTTAGATATGGCGTACAAAGTAAAAGTTGCTTACGACTACACTTGCTCAAGAAACATACAAGTAAAAAAGACACACATAGCATAGCAAGTTAATTCTAATTAGTTCACCTTAAGCATACACCGACATTCCACATAGCCAAATACCAAAAAAAAACTGCTAGTAAAGGCAAGGCACTCACAGCTGCCTCTTAAACGGCAAACTTGAAACATTTAACATTCTAAAGTTCACGGTGTAAATGTATATAGTGTAAAACCGTTATTCAAGGTATTAGAGTACCTATGAAGTAACATAAGAAAAATAACGTTACAACGATATCGTTATTTCAATGCTAGTGTATAAATTAGCTCTGTTATTTAATGATAAATACGAGTACAAAGCAACTAAAGCTTCTGCCCTCGACTTCGCAAATTTCATATGTTATCCCACAGGAACCATACATTTTTCCGGTATAAAAAAATATACTATGTGTTATTCCATCCTACAATCTATCTCAGTGCTGATACGTTCAGCCGTTTAAAAGTAAGAGAGTACAAACATCCATCCTTCCATCTTCATAAACTTTCGTATTTATAATATTAGTAGGAAATAGGTTGTTGTCTACTAGCCATTTACAAAAAAAAACCACCAAAGTGCAGTAATTTCAACATAATAACTCAACAACTGCCGTTATGTTTCTAATGCTATATAGCGCTATAGCAAATGGAGTATAGTAGAAGTAAAATCACGACTTGTCTTCACCTGGTTATATTTATAACGGGTCGGTGATGGAGTGGTCGCGACTATCTGAGATACGAATGTCGTGTTTCACGAGTAACTAGGGCTGTGTTATCGAAAAACGAGAATTATTGATTAGGTTCAGTTGCGTCTTGCGTCATTATCATGGTGGATAGTTTGGGATTAGCATATCATTATTGAAAGTTGTTCTTACTTGTTTGTATCGCATTCCTGTCTTGTAGATTGACTTCAATCTTTTCTTAATTTAGATATTAACATTATCAGAATCTTCATTTAACTGTTAATCACTTAGGTACTTATTTATTGATTATTCTATATACTTAAGCTTATTCAGTTCGGCATTCTCAATACAACTTTTCATAAAGTTGTATAGAAAACCGAAACCGACCAAACCGAATTTGCCGACCCGCATATGTGTACAGCGACAGTGACCAGCAAGTTTAGGTATAGTTTCATATTTTAAAGTCATTGTATATGTTAATCCACTTGCATACCAAATATATTTAAGCAGTAATTTTCGAAAACCATACGCTAGGTAGATAGATACATTTGGGCAGACTGGGGTCTACATAGGAAACGCACTTATTTATCTTTATCCGTCACGGCCTCGGGGTAAAATTATGTCTGTCAGCATTGTGAGCAGCACGACTCTATCCCACCACAACATGAGATTGCGAAAGTTTATTTAGATTTACAAAAAAACCGAAGTTTAACAGAAAATTGCACAGACACTAAGCACCCAAAATAATAGCAGATGTTCCAAAGATGCTACCTAAAAACTAGCAAAAGAAATGGGCTCAAACACAATACGAAGTCTACAAAAAATACAAGATTTCCAGAATCCAAATGCTCATAAAAAATCTAAAATTATCCCCATTTATGTCATCTTTGAATAATAAATTTCAAATAAGAAGTTCTTTAGAGTTCCGACCTCAATCCGCTACCGGCGTTACTTATTACCCTAAAGCGTCGGCTAAAAGAGGGCTATGTTCTTTATTGTCACTAATACTGGCTTATTAGTATTGTACGTTTCCTGCTTATTACAACATCGGGTGCCGGCGTTTTTTAAGATTACCGTCTAATCTCTAAAGATTGTCTGTATTTATTGTGTTTTGTAGCTGACCGTCTCCGTCGCTTGGCACTTTTTCTCTAACAATAGAAGGCCCTTTAAAATCTTCGTAATTACAGGGTACTTAATATTGAGAGTTTTCAAGTTTATCCTTAAGCTTTTTTTGCGAATTATTAAGCCTAATCCTTGCAATGATTTTTTCAAGTGGTTCTTTTATTGTCGGTTCAATATTATGTTATTTTTAGACTAATAAATTGCCTATGTTGTTCCCGATGTTTCATGTTAGAAGGTATATAAAAGATCCTTCAAGATTTACATTATTATTATTTTTTAATTTAAAAATATTTTAACCACAATCATTGTTCCCTGTGGACTGGCCTCTTCTTAAAAACTGCAGTCTCTTCTTTGGTGAATGTCCACTTCAAGTCAAAATTGTCAGGTACTTCTTTGAACTCAATTTCAGCAGGTTTATCACCACTAACTAACAATAGCGATTTAATTCAATTAGACTTATATAAAATTAGTCTAGGATTTCTTATGATGTTTTCCTTAACCAACGTCAGCGATGTCTACGATAAACTTAGAAAGTCATATGAACTAGAAAAATGGGCCTAGATCAATTTGCTCGTGTCCGATTGTGAACCCTCGTGCCTTCTCTGCATGAGAAGAGGCATTTGCCCTGCAGTAGAACAATAATATGCTGGTATTATTATCTAGATCAGTCATGTCAAAGACCGCGGCCCGCGGGCCGAATCCGGCCCTCGGGCCATTTCGATACGGCCCGCGATCACAATATATCACAAATAAATGAATCTTGTTTTTTAGAGATTATAGACTGCACTCGATGTCTACGCGGGTTTAAAAATGCGCGCGCTTTACTTAAAAGTAATTTCAAGAGTAGCGCCTGACTAGACGAGCGAGAGAGTGTTCTGTTATGTTTTTCTCTCTCTCTCTCTTGCGCGCGCAAAGTCGTCTTCCATTTCGTCCGAGTAGCTAACGCATCGCATACTGCGCGTCCTCTCCTCCCCCACGCACTCAGGTTGAAGTCGTTGTTACGAGCAGTCGTGTCAAGTATTTCGTGCGTACCTACCTACAGTTTGGTGTTCATTCGAGTTTCATAATTGTTATGATTGTGCATAATGTCGCAAAAACGTAAAATTGACAGTGAGTGCAGAGTTTTTCAGCCAAAATGGGAACTTGCATATTTTTTCATAGAATGGAAAGATAAACCACTGTGTTTGATTTGCAATCAAACTATTGCTGTTTGTAAGGAGTTTAACGTGAAGAGACACTATGATACAAATCATAAATCAAATTTTGATTGTTACACTGATAAGATAAGAATGGACAAATTATCATCTTTAAAATCTAAACTTCAAGGTCAACAATCAATGTTTACTAAAGCTAATAGTGAGAGCGAAGACGCCCTGAAATCAAGTTTCATTATTGCATTAGAAATCGCGAAGAGATCAAAACCTTTCACTGATGGTGATTTTATTAAAGACTGTATGTTAAAAGTTGCCGATGTTTCATTTCCATCTCAAAAGTCAATAATTCAAAATATTTCACTGTCAAGAAACACTGTTGCTTCAAGAATAAGTGATTTATCTCAAAATTTGGATCTTCAACTGAAAGAGAAAATTAAGGAATTTACAAACTTTTCGCTGGCTGTTGACGAGAGCACTGACACTGTTGATACAGCTCAACTTGCTGTCTTTATACGAGGTATTAATAGTAACTTTGAAATAACTGAAGAACTATTAAAGTGCGTTCCATTGACAGGTACTACGACAGCAAATGATATTCATTCCGCAATTGAGCATTTGATAGCAGAATATGAACTCGACTGGAATAAAAGCAGCACAACTACGGATGGCGCACCCGCCATGGTTGGCAAACATTCGGGCGTTGTGACTAAATTGAAACAGAAAATATCAGGAAATTTTGTGGGAATTCACTGTATCATTCATCAGGAATCATTAGCATCCAAACATTTAAAAATGGACCATGTCATGCAACCTGTAATTAAAATCGTAAATTTTATAAGGAGCAGAGGACTAAATCACCGACAGTTCAGGCAGTTTTTACAAGAATTGGACGAAAAATATTCCGATGTGCCTTATTTCACCGAAGTTCGTTGGCTCAGTCGAGGGGCAGTTTTAGAAAGATTTTTTGCGTTACGTGACCCTATTCAAGCTTTCATGTTAGAAAAAGGCAAGCCAATTGATTATGACAATGATTGGTGGGTTGATTGTGCCTTTTTGGTAGATATGAATAAACACTTGACTGATCTGAATGTAAAGTTACAGGGTAAAAATTTGATTATCACTCAAATGTATTCATATATACAAGCCTTTGAAACAAAGTTAAGACTGTGGGAAAATCAGTTAAAAAACCATACTTTGGATCATTTCCCACATTTGAAATCATTTGACACAGTGGATCAGAAAAAATTGGACGACTTTTCGCAACTTCTGCAAAAACTTATTACGGAATTTAACACACGTTTTGAAGACTTCCACAAAATGAATGAAATGGAATTCCCAATTTTCAACAATCCATTCACTTTTGAAGCTTCACAGGCACCAGTTCATTTGCAAATGGAGTTGATAGATCTTCAATCTGACAGCGTTTTGAAGGAAAAATTTAAAGAAGTTAACGCTTTTACATTTTATACACAGTATTTCAAGAGTTTGAATAACTACCCAGAAATAAAAAAGCTTGCAGCACGTATTCTGTGTATGTTTGGTAGTACCTATTTATGTGAGCAGATGTTTTCCGTCATGAAAATAAATAAGAACAAACATCGCACAAGACTTACGAATGAACATCTCCAATCAATTCTTAAAATAACTACCACGAATATGATACCTGACATCAATGAGATTGTCAAAAACAAAAGAAGTCAGGTATCCGGACCATCGAGCTCAAAATAATACCCCTCTTTCTTACTTTCTGTATGATTTGTAACAACTATACGAGGTGGAAAGGACACCGACGCGAAAACGGTTACCACGTATTCAGTACATCATTTTTTTATATAACTGAATAAATAAACGTGTTAAAATAATTCAGTATGTTTTAGTTTTTTAATTTGAACCTGGCCCGCCTACACACTCTTAATCTAATATATGGCCCTCTGCAAAATTGAGTTTGACACCCCTGATCTAGATAGCAATATGGTCCAACTTATACAGATGATAGTTTACAAACAAACGGAGTTGCGTCTCTATTATTGTAGAGATAAGGAGCCACTGGAGGTTTGTTATGATTGCTCGTGTTCACCCTTCCGAGAACCACTAAGTATAATAACAATAGGAAATACACAATGATGCAGAGTTGGCAAGTTAAGATGGAAGAGGACCATGTTTTGTTTTCTGAATGTATATTTATTTTAAGGTTTTAGAGCGTTTTAGGATTTTAAGCTACTGTAATTGTATGCGAAAGTAAAGTACTTATATGCCGCGACTTCCTCTCCGTTCGCTATCGATATTTACTCAGACAAAGTCGTCGCTAAAAGCTAATTCATATTATTTCCTCGGTGAACATTCAAAAACCTCTCTCATTGAATAATATTTTGCTAAAAGGTAAAACTTTTCTAATCATTGATTTAATTAAAAGATACAAATCTAGTATCCATGAAATATTAGATGTTGCAAGCTTTTTAGCAAGATATTAATGGCAATTTCCTCATAGGCTGTTGTTAAAACAAAAAAAAAATTGAAGACGTGTGCTCGCATGCCAATGAGGGAGACATTATGCACTAACACTATTACGGAATATGCAAGACACAGCTTTTGACATTAATTCTGTTTACACTTACAGAATAATGTGGAATACTAAGTGAGTTGTGCAAGGTACGTGCTTTGGGTAGTATTAACTTGTTCAGAATCCTAAGTATCTATAGATGTATAGAAACTGTTTTAGTTTTCTTTAGAGAAAGTTCACTTTGAAGAGTAGTAAGAATCTACGATTTTTTTCTACGTCTATTTATTCGATTTCACATTTATGTGTTCCTTGAATCATAAAGCCCAAAAAATAGTTTACGAGAAAAACAGAGCATCTGCACACCAATTTAAGTTTTATTGGAAAGCCGTTAAATTTTACACCTCAGCCCATTAGAGCACTGAAAGGAACAGCAGTCATAAATCGCGATTGCCGCCGTCAGGTTATTACAATAATTTATAGTTCAGGGATGCGCATGCGCGGATAGAGTCGTTGATAGACTCGTCAAACGACCGAACGGTCCTAAAGTCGGAATAAATCATTGAGTTTTTATAAAAGCATCATCGCCTCCGCTGTCGTCGTGGCGCGTCGGCGACATCAAAGCGGTGCATGTCTTTGTGGAGCCGCTTGCGCGCGCGCCTATGAAGGCTTCATTAAAAAGTTCAGCTTTGATCTGTCGTTTGGTTACGTGTTTGATTGCTTCGTATTATTATATTTGACGTTTGGGTAATTGTTTGAATGTTCTTATAATGGCCATTGGGCGTGTGATTATTGTCGGTAATTTTGTTAAGTGTGTTAAAAGTTATTTGTTTTTTTATGGGTTAGTGTAATGCTTTTTAAGTCCTTTGTCCTAAGTCAAGTGTTATTGTCATGCAAGTTTTTGAATAGGCTGCACAGTTTTAAAGGCCTACGCGTTGCGTGCAAAGTGCACACTGTCTGAATATCGTTCAAAGGCAGGCACACATTATTCTGAGAATGAGCACTTACTCATTGGTAGTAGAAAAAGGCCGAGCCGGACCGCGAGCGCTGGCCGCCTCGCCGCCGCCGATAGAGTCATTATGTTCCATTATTCTACACTGGAGCCCAAACTTTAGAAGCAAGTATTTTATTTGAATTATTTTAGTAGTAGTAAGTACCTTAAAAATGCCGATGTGATTTAGGCTTCTTGCTTTCTGTGTATTTATTTTTTATAGTAAACTTTAACAGAAATTAAAGGCTGTTACTGCTTTTTGAAATTGTTTAGGGTTGGAGTCAGCAAAACAAAACAACAAAACATATCTACATCAAGAAACTTTAGAGATAGTGACGATGTTTGGACAAAGACAGTAACAAAACAATGGTAGAGTGTCGACGGAAAGTTCTGCAACTAGCCTGCCGTAAGCAAATTCTTTGTCCACAACGAAAACTCGTAAGAATGACATGAGCCTACTCAAGAATTCATAAGAATAAGAAGATAAAAAAATACTATTTGCTAGGTACTCCTATAATCATAATCATTTATTGTTTGCAAACCTGGGTATTTATACAGAGATGTCGTCATAATATTATTAGTGCAAAGCGAAATGAAAAGCATGCAAATCTGTAGGTTTTACAAAGTTATTAGCTGTTAAGTAAGGTTATTATTAATGTGAAATATAGTTAACAACCAAAGCCAAAGTTATATCTATCAAATGCTCCCTAAAATACATAACAAATCTTCAACTTTATTTTAATATAATTCAAGTCAAAATTTACCTAAACTAAAATAATGTAAAAGGACCATATAGGTACTAAACTTTGAGCCCCTCAGTCGGATGGCTGATTAACTCGTCGAGCTGGGCGCGGCGCGGGCGCAGTGTGGTTTGCGGGGAGACGCCGCTTGCCTCCAACCATAATGTATATCATTTTCTTCCTGCCTTAGCCCGCGGCATGCCTTTTTTACGCTTCCTCTCAGCTCGGCTTGAAGACTTTTCGCGTATGACTTATTCAACAAAATATTATTATGTTCCTGTTTTGTTATTGTTATTAACTTTGTAAACTTTGTTAAGTTTACTTTGGTTACGTTTTTATTGCTTATTGTTTCTCGTTCGGCGACTAAGTAAGCTTGGTGCTTTGATGAGGGTCTGTCTGCTTTCGTAGTAGGTACCTAATCTACAAGTTTAAAGAGTTTTGAATTTTTAGTAAAGTAATGGTAATAGTAGTTTTTAGTAATTTTAGTATTCGGTAGCTTAGGGTTACGCTGCTAACAACATTTTTCGGTCATACAAATATCTAATAATTGTTATCTAATGGAATCAAAGGACACAGCGGCAGTATTTCATGGCCCTTTTATGAAAAATCGAGGTCATTATCGTCTTAGAAGCCTAATTATTCCACAAACAAAATTAGTATACAAAATTATACTGTTGATTGTTCCAAAAGGATAAGGCATACATGCTCTTGAAGGCTAATTAAAATACAATTGCGTTTAAATTGTCTATGTTTAAGTTGAGGCGCCTATCCTAAAGGGGGATGGGTGTGGGTGGACAGTACGTAGGTAGTTACGTAGGTAGGTACGTACTATCCACACGTGTGCCGGATGTTATCCCTCGAATTTATATAATGATATGTAGATTATTGGTTACTTTGATGGCTTTTTGTCGTTCACGAATCATGATCGTGTTCTGAACAGTTGTATGGGGTGATAGTGCCTCGGATTAAGGAATTAAGGAGTTTTATTGCATAATATAAAGTGGAAGTTAAATTTTAAAGTAGTCTCTATTATAACCAGCATGAGTAAAAAGTTTTGACTTTAGCATATTGATAACTTAACTAACTTTGATTAACTTTGATTTGAGAGCTTTTGTTGGTGTTCTTTATATAAATGACGTCTTGATTTGGTTGTAAACTACTTGAAGTCATGACACTTTTTCTAATCCATGCGCCTTATTACACATAGGTACACTAACATTTGCCAACGACATCGTCCGCGTGGATGTCTGAGGCCGACTTACTTCAGCCATGTCGCAAAATCTGAACCCATCAACTCCTTCTTATAAACATACCTACCAGCTTCTTAGGTCAAATAGTTTCGAGCTTTCGAATTTACTCATTGAATGAATGAGTGAGTGAGTGACCTTTTGCTTTATTCTTTTAGGACAAAAATGATTACCTACCTACTTACCTTATAATTACCTATTATTAATACGCCTTATATTCAAAAATATTCAAACGAGTGCTCCGTCATTGAATAAAGTAGTAAGGGGCTGAACATATTCGGGTATAATTACCATCCACACAGAAGCAAATTGGTGTAACGCCTCGCATTTTAAAAGGTCACGAACTTGCGAGTAACATGCATTCATGTACCTGATGAAGTTACAAAAGTGCGCCAGCAACGATTTCGGACCGGACAATCCACCACACACCTTCAACGTTGTTGCAAATTGGCACTGGACTTTACATTGTAATATTTTCCTGTTCCGTAAGTAAAGCTGTGTTTAGACAGACAATTTCTAAGCAATTTATTGCCCGCAACTGTTGCCGTGATATTTTACAGAATTACAGCTGGTTAAGTTTGTTTGTTGCCTAAGGTTCTACACTTATTTAGCACTATTCAAGCTTTTGTCCATAGAAAACACCAGTCTAGTATGGGGATGCGTCTGAACAGATGCGATACAAAAGTGGCGTTTCTTATAGACATTAGTCCCTTAACAACTAAGGCAACTAACTAAGTTAAGTAACTGTAACAGTCAACAAAGTATGTGGGGTTAATGTAAATGATGTTTCGAAATCTAAGACTACTAAGGACATGGAATTCATTAATTATTTTCGGATTGTGTTTCTTCCGTTTATGCCTCTATGCCTTATAAGAGGAGCAGCTTGAACGGGTATTGAATTCCATGTGTCAAGAAGTTCAATTGTGTTCACGTTTTCGTATGATCATTTTGCAAGAGTTATTTATTGCTTTGCTTAACAATAAATTGTTAGGACATGAACTAAATCTGTATGTTGAGTCTATGACAGTCAATGCAAATTCTAGTGTCCCTCTGGTAGGTATTCAATGGATGATTAATTACAACGGCTATTTTGATAACAATAAGACTCATTTTTAAGTATCGATTTACAAATCGTTCAATTATTTTTGGTCAGAAGTTGTTAGCTTATCACTGTATTTCATATTTTCATTCCTATTAGTTACCTATACCTAAATGATATGCCATTGAGTGTAGAATTCATGTGTTATATATTAGATACTAGCTTTTGCCCGCGACTTCGTCCGCGTGAATTATTAGTTCCCGTTCCCGGGGGATTTCCAGGATGTAAACTATCCCATGTCCTTTCTCGGGTCCCAGACTATATCTGTACCAAATTTCATTGAAATCGGTTCAGTGGTTTAGGCGTGAAGAAGAGACAGACAGACAGAAAGACAGACAGACAGACAGACAGAGTTACTTTCGCATTTATAATATTAGTTTAGATTATACTAGCGTCTGTCGGTGACTTCGTTCGCGTGGTTTCAATTACTCGTGTTAAGTTACGTCGTTAGTTACTGCTCCGCTCCCAAGTGCCGTAGCGTGATGTTATATAGCCTATATTCTTCCTCGATAAAAGGACTAACCAATACAAAATTATTTTTCCAATTAGAACCAGTAGTTCCTGAGATTAGCGCGTTGAACTAAAACAAACAAACAAACAAACAAAATTCAGCTTTATAATATAAAAAGTATAGATATGCCTATGCCTATACTCGTAGGCGTTTGGAAGGTCCATGTTTATGCTCCACGTATATGCAGACTTCGTGGTACATATTCCACGAAGTCATTACAAGGAGGCCGGAGCTCAAGGGCTTTAAAAGTGTTGCGGAAGAAATTAAGCATCATAATATTATGGGATCGACATCGTTTTATAGTATCTTGAAGTTCAGTAGTTTACTGTTAAGAAAGAAAGTGCATATTGTTTCCCAATACATCAGAGGAGCAATTCAATAAACTTTTAGGAATGATCTCAATCTAATCTTAGTCTGTTAAAAATGCCTCTTATTTATTGACATTGATTGTCGCAAAATGATATTGCGACGAAAATAATCTTTGATTATTATTGGAATTGGCTTTTAGGAGCTCAGTCGCATTTCTTCTTTGGTACGCTCACGCGTAAAATTATTTTTAACCGACTTCAAAAAAGGAGGAGGTTCTCAATTCGTCTGTATGTATAATATTTTTTTTTTTTTTGTTGGATAGAGTTCACTTTCGAGGTGGTCCCATTTTCATCAGTCCAGGATCTGATGATGGAATCCAGGAGAAATCGAGGGCAACCACCGAAAATTGTATGCTCGTATGGTGTTTTTGTTACGTAATCATGTCTTACTCAGGTATATGCTTCATGGTGTCAACATCTGATGCTGCTGTCCTGATGATGATGCTACAGTACTCCTTAACGGTAGTAGTTTTTGAGATAGGGACTTTTTATTATATTATGTTTGTTCGCGGATAACTTCGTCGTTTATGAACCGATTTAGATTATTCTTTTTTTGTTGGAAAGGGTAAACTTCCCAAATGGTTCCATTTAAATTTCATATAGATCTGATGATGGATTACGGAGACAGACAACGGAACTCTTCAAAAAATTTCAGCAAATCAACCGCGATTGCTGCTATCGCATAAATATGCATTGTTTACGCAATTGCACAACATAACATCGCGCCTGTACACTCGAAAGAGTTACTCAGATGTATACTTACAGTAATATTTGAAAATTTCTCATCTAAGTAAACGAAATCGCGTATTCTGCTTTCTTATGACTTTTTTTAGCGGTGTCATGTTAATTTACATGACATGACAGTTCCTTCATCGATTTATATAAAAAAATTGATACTAAAAAGCGAGAAATAAAAAACTTTTTTACAAAAAAAGACAACCGCCTTCAAAAACTAAAAAGAGAAAAATAACTTTAGCTTTGGAAGTCGGCGGCAAAACAACAAACAGAAGCAAAGCCGCCGACTTCCAAAGCTAAAGTTATTTTTCTCTTTTTAGTTTTTTATAGTAGAAAACTTAAGGCGAAACTATTCCATTATATGGTTTATGTTAAACTTTTATTTGGATTTAAAATTTCTGCCGATCTACCCCAAACTAGCAAAATATACATTTCTTCACTGAATTTCCAGTCTACAGAAATACAGGATAAGTTTTTAACAGTCAGTCAGTAATAGAACATATTTCCGTGTTTAGTTAAAAAAAAAAAAAAAAAATTCATCCTTATCCGAGTTTGAAATAAGCAAAACATCCAGGACATAATCTATTCGCCATACTATCAATGAAAACTCGCGGCCGCCGCCGCCGCCGCCCGGGCGCATGGCTGGGGTGAGGGGGTGGGGAATGCGCTAGCGCCGAGTGACAATGAAATATGGTTTTTAAGTAAACATGTTTCGTAAGCGATAACTTTTTTTTTTAGTACTAAGACATATCAAAATAAAATATACGTGTTTAATAAAATGTGTTGAAGTTTATTATGGCAAAATTTACGCACTGGTTAAAAATTTTTCCTGTATATACCCACTCATATATTTCTTACCTGATCTTAGCTTAAATAAAAAACAGGGTGTAGAACAAAAAGCAGGCGTGAGCCGGCGAGTATAACAACTTTATCGGCGCGAGCGACCCGCTCACGTTCACCGTCGTAGCCAGCTTAATCGTGCGTCCTATGTTAAAAAATAATAATAAATAACATATTAAAATGTGTCCAGCTTTCTCATTAACTTGACTGTGCTTTGGTTTAGTAGGTTCAGTGAACTGGCTCATTGAAAGTTCAACTCTACTCCTCTGGTGGACATGTGATTTTAAAATGTATTTTCCGAAAACTAACGTTGCTTTTTGATGTGACACTTTGGGCCGTCCAAAAACTTAGCCACAGTCCGCTAGGACTGAAAAGCTTAGAAATTGGCCGGAATTGGGGATTTGGCAGAATTTGGGTTCTTTGTTGGTACAAAGAACCCAAATTCTGCATTAGATACGGTCAGGAACTAAAGTCGATTAACGCAGTTATTTTGCATATCACCTGAATAGACTCGAAATAAAACAATGCATTGCAGGTTTTTTTTCTTGATTTTTATATTCTCATTTTATATGTAATTAAGGTTTTTGAATCTGAAGTGGTAAACGACTTTTTGCTAAGTAATGTGGTGGTTTGTTAATGATAATGTTACTTAGACAAATGATCTCTATTTATATTTATGAACTTGGGTAACTATAAAATTTCCTAAAATAGACTTAAAATAACTTTACCACTAGCCTTGGTATAAACCCAACATATTCAGAAAGAGGTGTTGCGTTTCTTTACCGAGGTCCATTATATTCTCCCTAGTCAGGTTTTAGTTAAATACCTAGATGATATAGTAGTCGCTAGGTGTCGTGTAACATCTTCATCGGCGCTAACGAGCGAATACCAGTTCTGTATCGCCATCTTATCTACATACACACAGCGAGAAAAATAAACACCTAACAAGACTGAAGATATAATCTTTTTCCATTAAGTTGGTAAGAATCTCTTTAATTTAAGATACAGTTGTGTGTACGTGTAAAGGAAAGCTGTTTATTAGCATGTAATTATTTAGAGAAAGATTATCATTTTCAATAAGGAAGGCAAATGTTAAACGAGCATTGCTCTAGACGAATCTCTGTAAGAAATTCTTCCGTTATTTATGAGATATGTAAACTTGCACATTGCTTGACAATACAATATGACAGGCAAGGCGTGTTATGCAACTAACCGAAAATAATTTCAGAACTTATGAACTAATGTAGAGTATCACAAGTGTGGAGGCAGGCCAACAACGGCAGATTATGTGCTTAACATATTTAATTTTAATGGAAAGACAAATAGGCTTCAAATGAAAAAAAAAAACTAAATCAATTTCGGAAAAAACGTACAGTAGAATAACAGCAATTATAACACTCTTCTTTTGCGTCGGGGGTTAAAAAGAAAGATCAAATCAAGATGAGTGTGTTATATGTAGTTACAGAAAATGCATGATTTTCTTCTAAGCAAGTAAATAAAAACTATGTGATGGATGAACCTGTTATAATTAGGTACTAAGGTACTTTGGTATGAATTATAGTAACTAACAAGATGCCGCACGTAACAAGTTCATTACAGTTAACGAGAGGATACGAAGACGAGTTCTAGGACTAGCAATTACTGTGAAAAAGCAGTTTGAACAGTTACAAACTGTAATGTGAATAAGAAAAAAAAACATGATAAACAGCAAAGTAAGTAGCTCTTTATAATGTACACTAAAATGTTTTTTTTTTAATTTTACGATCTAGCTGGTATTGTGTATTCGAATCATTAAATAATTTAACAATTTGAGATTTTTTGCAAGTAATTGAAGAAAATTTTACGGATAATATAACACACAATATCCTAACATACAATACTATCCAAAATGGCCCGGTGATCAATCTCAATAGAGACTAGCCAAGATATTATAGTGCACAATAGCCAAGATATTATAGTGCACAAATGCACAAAAAACTACCCAAACTGGGAATCAAACCCAAGCTCAGTAGTCGCATTTGAGACCACGAAACCAATCAGTTGATATACGTAGTGGACATCAGTAAAACGGCGACGTATACATGAGTTTAAAAGTGTTGAAGAATGTTGTTATTAAAACAATTATTATTCTTATTTTCAGAGCAATAAGGACAAACTTCCTTTACGACTATTCTCATTAACTGGTGAAGCGATAAATGACGGCAAAACAACCTTTTATGGTAGTCGTAAAATGACAATTTCATAGTGGCTTTCTTTAAATGGTTAAATTACTAATTATATCGAATTTTGAATCTTATGTCTGTAAAAATAAGGTATATAATTTTGTTTTACGATGCGTGTATATCGAGCTGCCAATAAAAGATACAGTATAATAAGTTTCATTGCCGAGTCCAATATAACTTGATAACTTAATCATTTTATACTAGTTAGTGGGTAGGATGCCGTTTACAACCAGTTTCTGTGTTGCCATGCTTCTAAATTTAAAATTATTCTGAGGAGTTTGAAGTCTTCTGTGATATTTAAAAAAAAGAATAGAATGGGAGTAAGGAATATAAAATATTGTTGGTAGAAAAGTAAGAAAAGTATAATGATATATCAATATAAAATGAGACGCAATACATAATAGCAAAGTCGATATTTTTTTATAAAGTCGTTGATGTCTTTTATATAGAACGTTAAGATATGCCTAATAGATATAGATAATATAAATAACTTGTTTTATCATTATTATGGTGAAATTGTAGATAACAGTACTATTTTACAGGTTAAAGAAACGGTTGATGGATTCTGTGAAAAATTATATGAAAAATAAGGGAGTCAGTGATATCATGTCGGTTGACAGGAAAGGAAGGTGAAAACTCGTTGCGCCGACCCCAAGTAACATGGGATAAGGGCAGAAAGATGATGAACGCACATTTAATACTACGTATACTAGAGAACTGCCCGTGACTTCATCCGCGTAGCTTATTTCACCTGCCTTATGTTATGTCTTTGGTTACTACTCTGCTCTCGTTGCTTGTAGCGTAATGTTATATAGCAGCACAAATAACGTGGCTTTCTATGCGTAAAATCATTTTGAATATCGGTTCAGTAGAACCAGAGATTACGCCCTACTACCTCACAAACTTTACCTAGTTTTAATATTAAGTATGTATTGATTTATCTATCAAACGGCATTTTCTGTAAAAATCTTTCTACATAAAAGGTGCAGTGATCTTTTAACCGCGCTTCAAGTTAGATAGAAAACATAAAAAAGTAATCTAAACATATTGTGCTATTGCTA
Organism: Caradrina clavipalpis; assembly: GCA_932526535.1. Classification (NCBI taxonomy): domain Eukaryota; kingdom Metazoa; phylum Arthropoda; class Insecta; order Lepidoptera; family Noctuidae; genus Caradrina; species Caradrina clavipalpis. The sequence goes on from OW052103.1 coordinate 9,270,677, forward strand.
CTTGAAAATATAGTACTTTATTCATAGTTAACAGCTTCCAATAAACTTTGAATTACCTCCACTTAATGATAGAGAAACTTCATTAGCAGTAAATGTCAAAGAGTTCTTCACTACTTTATAAAGGAAACTAGGTAAGCTGTAAAACCGCGTAAGCTTTATAAGAATTATACCGCCTCATAATAATAAAAATGCGCATTTTTTTGTGTGTAGGTAATAAATGACAACGTTCTTTTGTTTTATTTGTAATATATATTTCTTTACTAATATTATAAAGAGGTAAAGTTTGTGAGGTTTTGGGGGGGTAATCTCTGGACCGACTGAACCGATGAGAAAATTCTTTCGCCCCTAGAAAGCCACGTTATTTGTGAGTGACCAAAGAGGTAACCGTAAGGCGAGTGAAATGTGTGATAGAGCCGTGATATACCCTGGTCGAAATGGTGAATGGAACCGGCGAGAGATGTCGTGCGGTGTTCCGCAGGGATCGGTGTTAGGGCCGCTCCTGTGGAACATCGGCTACGACTGGGTGCTACGTGCTGACCTCCCCGAGGGCGCCAGCGTAGTTTGCTACGCAGACGACACGTTGGTCCTGGCGCAGGGGTGGTCGCACGAGGCGGCGGCCGACCTTATGACACGCGGGGTTGCGATAGTCGTCGAGAGGATCCGGCAACTGGGTCTCGAGGTGGCCTTGCACAAGTCCGAAGTCCTGTGCTTTCATGGGCTTCGGAACGCGCCACCTTCGGGATCCCAAATAACGGTAGGAGGGGTTTCCGTCGGCGTCGGGTCGACGATGAAGTACCTGGGACTTGTCCTCGACAGCCGATGGAACTTCGTGGAACATTTCCGACGTTTGGCTCCCAAGTTGGCACGGGCGTCGGCCGCCCTTAAGCGGCTCTTGCCCAATTTGAGGGGGCCAAACGCCTCCTGCCGGAGGCTCTACGCCGGGGTCGTGCGTTCGATGGCCCTTTACGGGGCCCCGGTGTGGGCGCGGGGCTTGAGGCGGCTTGCCGCCCACTACCTGAACGCGTCCCAGCGGGTGATCGCCATAAGGGTCATCCGCGGATACCGCACGATCTCCGGCGAGGCAGCGAGCCTCCTTGCCGGATTGCCGCCATGGGGTCTGGAGGCGCTGGTCCTCGCGCGCCTACACGAGTGGCGCGCGGAGGCACTGGGCCGGGGCGAAACTCCGCTGCCGCGGCAAATTGCCGCCCTGCGGACGGAACTCCGGCTCGATCTCATGGCGACATGGAGAGAACGACTGTCGCAACCTCGTGCAGGGCACGCCTCGATTGAGGCGGTAAGTCCCCTCTTTGAGGAGTGGCTGGAGCGGCGCCACGGCGCCCTCACCTACCGCCTGACGCAGGTCCTCACCGGACACGGATGTTTCGGGAGGTTCCTGCACCTCATCGGGCGGGAGGAGACGCCCGGATGTCATCATTGCGAGGATCGCCCCGAGGACACGGTGGAGCATACTCTGGCGGTGTGCCCTGCTTGGGCTGAGCACCGCCGAGTCCTCGAGACGGCCATCGGCGGCGGCGCCCTCTCGCGTCCGGCACTGGTTCAGGCCATGGTCCGGAGCGAGGGGGAATGGGAAACAGTCGCCTCCTTCTGCGAAGCTGTAATGCTAGAGAAGGAGGCGGCGGGACGGGAGAGGGAAAGGAGGGTCCCCCGTCCCAGCGGCCGCCGCGGTAGACGATCCGGGCGTCGGGAGCCACGTGACGACTCCCGGCCACCGTAGACGCGGGTCTGTGGACGGTGAGCAATGGGTAGCTCACCGTCCGTACGTTCACTAGCGACAGACCGTGTCGACGGCGCGTTCGTGTTCCACGCGCGCCTCAAAGAGATGTCAGCAAAATTGGATGGGGCCACTGAGGGCCGATGCCTGCCGGGGCTGCGGGTTGTTCGAAAGAGATACCGCGCCCCCGGAACGCAAAGGGCACATGAAGGAACATAGACGGGTTTTAGTCAGTAAAAGTCTGACACTCCCTCCCGCCCCGCCCAGGGCGGGGGAAGTTATTTGATGATTTCCCGTCTATAAAAAAAAAAAAAAAAAAAAAGGCGAGTGAAATAAGCCATTTCATAATATTGTGTCATTTGTATATGATGAGGCTTCATTTAATCATGATAATTTCTTATCATCGACCATTTTGTTTTACCGATGGGAAATCATCAAATGACTTCCCTGGTGGGCGGGAGGAAGTGTCAGACTTTTACTGATATAACCCCATCCATGTTCCTTCTTGTGCCCTTTGCATTCCAGGGGCGTGGTACCTATCTCTTTCGAACAACCCGCATCCCCGGATCATCGGATCACCTTTGGATGCTCTATTTTATACCTTAACAAGACTCAATCTTTTACATCTACATTCAAAATCCGTGTAAGAACAATGTACACTACAACATACGTAACTGCAAAAACACAATCCTTATAAGCAAGCTTGCACCCTTCTGTATGGGCTAGATGCTTGCACAAAATCATGATACAGACATTCTATTTGCACATGATGATTGCTCATGCAATGCTTGTCATGCTTGCAGTTACATAAAAGCTTTACACATATACAGCTTCTTTTTTATAATATTTGAAATAAGAGATCTTCAATACCTTCAAATATAGATTTCCTGGTAGAAAACGCCTAAGGCATTAAGTCAGCCTTTTTACGGTGTATTTTTACATTTGTGCATAAAGTTTTAATAAATAAATATTATATTCATTCAATATCTCGATTTTACGGCGTCCAACGACAAAGTCTCGTCGATAAATGCAAACGTATTTAAAGTGCATCCTGCATGTGTATTGTATTCGTTTTATAGGTAAGTCCCGGTAACACCGCCGCCTTAGTGCCGTGGTAGCATCTGTATACGTCTTCGTGTTGTTCAGCCGCAGGTTAACAACTTTCGGTTCATTTTTATAAAGTTTAAAAATTATGTTACATAGAGTCTACATTGAAATACGAACAACGAGACAGTTGATGGGTCCTCAATTTGTTTTCCTCGCTGCATTTACTTTATTTCAGATATTTACAAGTAGGTACATCTTGAATTTCATTAAGTAAGTACACTTTCATGATCAGTCTTTGGTAAAATTCGACTAAGAAGACATGAAGAAAAGGTAACGAAATATTATTGCCATTACTTTTGTCAGATACGTTTAAATATTATTGCAGCCTTATATTTTTTTTACACAAGTGTTTGGAAATAAGTTATTACAACTGCTGACATGCAGCTATAAGTATTCCAGTCCAATACTGAGTGAGGCCAGCGCACAGTCGCGTTGAATAATTCCAGTGTCACTTTACGTTATTGTCTTGTTTTAGTAAAAAAGCTATTCTTGTTCAAAAATGTTGACGATACCTGCCCATGATCCTCTCGCATCCAGCTGCGATATCTTCATTTGGCGGTCGGCAGGTGTCACGTGGTCTCGCTCTACCCATCCCTCTCGCACTCTCACCAATCCCTATCTATCTCTCTTTTCTTTTGTGCTCGGCTCTGTAGGAAAGCTTTAGTAAGGTTTGTAAGTTTTTTTTTTGTTGAAGGCTTTATTTATTTCTGTCGAGTTCCTGCAGTTACAAATAAATATGTTTATTTCTTCGTCTTCATCTTGAGGAAGAAAGTTTATGTGTATGTTATAGGTTTTTATTAGATACCCAGAGATGTTTTTGAGATTGTGACTTGCATTTATAATTGCTACGAATAACTTGTCCTTCATTAAATAAGATGATTGCGTTATAGTATTCAGAGTGATTCTATTCATAGGCAATAGTGTAGATAAAACCTTTTTTTATTTTAAGAAAAAGGTATAATCATATTTGTAATAAGGTCTACCAACCAACAAAAAAAATGGTATAGTTGTTTTATATGTAGCAGCTCCTACGGTAGCAAGCAAACAAAGCGATCATGTCACCATGATTAGTCGAATAAGTACTAACGTCAACTTTACTAACATCAAAAATAAATACAGATTAGCGACTTACTGAGAAAAACAAAGAAATGCTCCCAAAACGGGAGCTGTCAACCTGAATAAGTAAAGAAACCTCTTTACACATACAACGTAACTTGACATTGGATTTTGAATCTTAGACCTTCAAATATAAGTGCAGTTTTGTGTTATTGGATGGTAAAGTTATTTTGGTGAAGGTATAAGTTTAGTTTACACAGTACTGTGTAAATATTTGTGAAGTGGGAGTCAAACAGTAGAGCAATCTTAGTAATGTTGAAACTGGCGGATTATCTTATTCACCTTGCGCTGTGAGCCGGAAATAACTTGATCTAGGCATTGTTTGTTGTTGAATGTGGATTGCTTTTATAACAATGTTTTAATTTTCTTCGTGCCTTTTCGTGCCAGTTGTTAAGGCGCCCGCCTCTCATGCAAGAGGCTGTGGTTTCGCAACAAGTTAGGTACAGTGAAGGATCAATGTAACTTTTTGTAATTCATATGCACTTTCTAAGTTTGTCTTGGGTACCGCTGACATCGGTGAAGAAAAACATCGTAAGTAAACCTGGATTTAGGTATAGGTAATTATTATAAGTCTGAAATCGTTTTGAGCAACCAAGGCTTTTACCCTGTAGTTAGACAATATGCTGGTATTATTGATGCAGGCAAAAATAATGTTTGCGATTGAATGGGAATGAGAAGCCATGGTTGATTCCATAATGGTTGGATCAAAACTTATTATTAGGAAATATTTAAGCGTAGGTACCTACTTCAGGCTACATGTTTCGCTAAACAGGGCACAGGCCACATGTAGACAGTTAATTATGTAACATACATAATATAGACTCATGTACTTAAATGTCAGAGATCTAAACTGACAACAGACAAGTTTATTAACTTTTTATGCACTGCATGATACGAATAAAAACTTTTTAGCATAGCTGCCTTTCCTAGAATATAAATGGTCGAATATTTATAATCCAAATAAAAAAAAAACAACCAATCGAATATAGAATCTAAAATCTTTGTATTTGTGACAATTTAAAAAAAGAACATCCACGTCAACCAATAAATTGATAGGACAAAAAAAGCATGACTACAATCCGAGCCATTCCTAAAATAAAGAACAAATTGCTTTTTTTGAGTGGCCATAACCGATGCATGGTGAGGTGATTAATCATGGAGTAAGGCTTATCATCGTACAGTATCGGGAATAGAAACATGAGTGTAAGAAACTTTTTCTTTTTTATTTGTTTCACCTGCGGCGCGGGCGCAGTTGAACATACAAGTAGTTTTAAGACATTTCATAAAAGATGGTGGAACTTCAATTACTACAGAACGTAATTGTAATTTAGGTGCAAGTTGTAAACGTTATTCTAGTTTTTTTATATATAGAACTGTCTGGTTAGTTTTAGGGTAAAGACAAAAACAGAATTCCGTTTTCAATCGTTAGGTTCTATAGAAATTGTAAACACAGAACGATCAACATTCTGATGGGCCTTTGGTCATAATGCTTACAAATGCTGCTGGTCACGAGATGTACTTATACTTTTTACCTACAGATAAAAATACTACAAAGGCAGCTGCTTCTTATCCAGAAAGTTTAAAACATAATCGTTTTGTTTTCCTTATTACTGAAGCAAGCATTTGGAACGAGTAGGCGGTGCGCAGACGCCCATTGTACGAGCAGACACATTGTCATCCGCGAACAATGTTACTTCTTAATTGAGATGAACATCCGCGGGTTAGTGAACCGGCTGGAGTTTACAATGTAAGGCTTGAAAGAAACATATCTGCATGTGGAGCGAGATCTCAGAGTAGGCAGAGCTACGTCATTTTATCATGGCTGAAATTTTGACAATGGAAAAAGAATAATTACCAATGATTGTAAGCGTATTTGCCACGCAAGGGTAATGTGTTCATTCAGCCTGTATCATGTTTACTTTACTCATTTGTGCTCAAGTGAGATGGTTGAGAGGTTTTTATAAATATTTTACAGGATATTGTCAAAATCCATTGTATACAGGTATCATTAATTATTGTCAGACAAAACACACTTTTTAAAAAGAATGTTTAGGAAATTCGCCTGCCTCTACACCGTGGTACTTGGCGACGGAGCTCTGGCGATCCGCAACATTGCGCGTGAACGCGTCTTCAGTTTGTTGGACTACGCGTGTATTTTATACAAACACAGATACTTGCAAACAACGAAAGAAACGCACTCCCGCGCTACGCTCCGTGATGCGGTTAAAGCGCCTGGCTAAAATATATGGTAAAGAAATGTTTTCCTAACGCTGCGTGGGTAATAAATATTCTACCATTCTATACAATATTTTTCCTTCACCTTCCACATCAACCTCGTAGGTGTCTGACATTTTCCAACCGTAAAACCGTAAACTAAGTGAATCACTAAAGTTTACGACGACCTTGCCAGCATTCGTTTGAGATCGTCCAAATAAATTATGTTCTTAACATTTACTTATCTAACACAATAATTTATGGTGCATACGATTTTCGAGCCAATAAAATATTCATAAGGTGATAAAAATCTTTCGGAGAAGCGGCGTAAGAAAAGAGTTCTGTGTCATATTGCCGTAACTGGTTGTAGGTACCCATACGGCAGCCGTTAAATTGGGTTTGTTTCTTGGTGTAAAAAGTCCCACAAGAGCATATGTATTTATTTAGATAGGTACTTGTGAAGTTTGTATGTTTCGCTTGCGATTGTCCTTTTGGGTAAGGTCTTTTAATAAGTGACGTTTATCAACGTGAACATTTCTGGCAATATTTTCTTGAAACTTTTCAGTTTTAAGAAAATATTGCCAGAAATGTTGTGTTGTTTTAACTCTCTTTCACATTTTCATTGACAAAGTAATCGAAAATAGTAATGGTAAAAGCTATTAGGTACTTACCTAAATGTCTTTGCGATGTCATGGTAGGTAACTTACTTTAAGAACACGATAAAAAATAAGTGTCTATTAAAACATCTCGATAATTAATATTAACGACGATGACAGTTCCAATAAGGCCTGGGTAATAATTCAAAGAAATAAATGATTAAGTCGGCACAAGCACCTTCTACGAGCCGACATTCGACTGACATGAAGAATTTATTGGAGGTCTGAGTTAGAGACTTATCTTCTCTGAAACCGGTACCTACCTACCTATGAAATCACAAAAAATCGTTATAGTGGGCAAAAATTGTTCAATCTTGAGTTTATGCATAGTAAAAAGTTAAAATAAGTAAGCTCTTAACTACATTAAACATGTACTTTCCTAATACTGTCGCGTGGATAAATAACAGTCAGTACCTACTCGTAGGTAAAACCCTACCTACTTACCTACTTGGTTTTGAAGTCTACTACAACTTCAAAAGTAGGTACAGACCAGACCTACAGTAACTAAGTCGTTTGGCTGTTTATGAATTTCAGTGTTTAGGATTCCTAAAATTTACCCATTATTTTTGACATAAAACCTCAAATAAATTACTTACTTACTTAAATAAAAAAAAACTACTACTTAGATAATAATTTTTGTTCACGATTCACGAGATGATCAACTCGACACACAGTGCGATCTTAAGTATAGTGAGTAGTGAGCTGCCAACAGGAAATAAAAGTCGTGAGAATAATATAAATTAAGCGGTACAGCTTCGTCCCAACCAAGCCGAGCCTTCGATAATTGAGACGTCAATTTTTTCTAAGCAGAGGCCGGCCCGGACCGCTTTTTGAATATTTATAACGTGAGCGGACCGTAATTTAAGTTTACCTCTCGTTATCTCGACTCCTTTATCTAACTCTGTTCATTTCAACTTGTACTTGTATTTAAGTGGGCTTTATCTATAATGGAATAAGTTCTCGGCTTAGAGGTGAAAATGTTAACGAAATAATTGTTAATTCAATTCTTGTAGAAAGCTTTTTCAAAAGTTCAAGTAAACCTAATACCTACCAACCTATCTGTCAGTTAGGCTACCTAGGGGTGGGTACGAGAAAAAGCTCAAAGCCAGATCCAGTACCTATAGAATTTCAATGGTACCATTATTTTCAGCCCATTAATTCCGTTTCACACGACACGTGACGTGCTCAGGTAAAAGGTTTCTCAGATCAACATTTCAATAGGAACATTTTTTTTGTATCATTCAGTCTTTCCTTATTAAATCCATGAATAGACGACATGAGTATTATGAAAAAATCCTTTTACAAGTCTCGTGCACAATTTAAACGTCAATCACACTTTCTGTAAAGGCAATGGTTTTGTTCCGAAGTCATAGAGCGTTTTGTCCCGTTGTGCGTCTTTTCTGTAGGCTCTCTGCATCATGGCAGTTGTAAATCCCATGCTTTGTGCTGCAAATGATCCATTAAATTATTTCTGCTTCTTTATGTGAACGCATCCATTTGCACTTTATAAGTATTCTGCAGTCTTTGAATAATACAGTACCTATAGCTGATTATTAGGTTGCTTATTCATTGCCATGACGTAGCTTCTAATTTGTTTTTATTGTTTTTAATTTACGTGGGATAGATACATATTTAGTTAATAATATTCAAGAAGGTAGAGCTTTTGTCTAAGTAGGTACCTTTGATTATCAAAGGTAGGTAACTACGTTAATAAGAAGATAAAGTCATAGTTTACTTTCGAGATTTGATCGTAAGAAATCCATCAATTAATTTTATTTTGGCGTAATAATAAAATCGAATTAAACCATTGCAGACCTAAATGTGATCATGAATGTAATTTTTGGGAAAAAAACTTATTGTTTTTGTTCTTAGCTTGAAAAAGCTCAAAGTAGGAACAGCAATTTGAAAGCATGAAACCGAAGTGTAGTGCCATCTAGCTGCCGCTTCATGAACTAATAAGACAGTTAACAGACCTAAAATAAATACACTGAATTAACGCGCAGAAAGCAGTACGTAGAAATAATAAGTAGTAAATAAAAAATAAATTGTAATTGTTGTAATTACTGTAATTTTTAACTCTTTACATTTGCTCTGTACTGGTTAGTAAACTACTAACTATCTTTTTTACAGATATAGTGAGACGAAGACCATGGGGACGCGACTTATACCATTTAGATAATTAATAGTTCATGGAACGCGACGACGACCTTTTTTCAATAATTTATGAACCCTTTTTTTTACCCATGGGAACTCATCAAATGACTTCCCCCGCCCTGGGCAGAGTGGGACGGAGGGTCAGACTGGGTCAGACTTTTACTGACTGAAACCCATCGGACTAATATTTTTGATGCCATAAACATTAGGTACGTGATACGTCTGCTGTAATCTGTACTAACCATAAAGTAAAAGACAAAATGAACGCACCAATCAACGACTCGATGAACGAACGCTTTCTACGTCAAGTGACAAGTTGTTATGTCAAGATTTTGACAGTTTTCCTTTTTATTTATCTCGTAATTAACAAATAGAAAGTGAATTGCGAGTTTAAAATATAATATATAGAATAATTAATGGTAGAAACTTACTCTAAATATATTAGAAGTACGAATAAATAAGTGATAATACTGTTTTTAACTTAGGTTCAGGGGTATGTATGTTATCATGTTACCCACTTTTACTCTGGCTGGCCTAAAATTATTGGATACTAAACTCATTCACTTCATCAGTAAAGCTTGTTATTTATTGCTAATCACCCATATTGTAGCAATTGTTTTTCTTCGTTTTATAGTTCCAATTTTTAAGCAAATCGGGGTTTCTCATTCCATATGTCGTTATTATTAAATCGTTCAATGAGATTGAGACACCTGAGCTGGATCTATAATTCATGCGGCTACTGCCCCATTTATTATTAATTGGATGTCCCTATTCATTGTTACAGTTAGTTTATTTGGCAACATTTGTCTCTGTGTCCTCTAACTTTGACATTATACTAGAGGTTAAATTCTCGTTTTTAATTTTAGGTAAAACTTTCACTTACAGATAATTAGAATGTCGTTGCTATAACAAATTGGCGGACAAATTGGGTGAAAACAGACAAACAATAACAAAGTAATGAGCGCTGGTGGGCCACAGATAATGAATAACTTACCACCTGGAGTCAATGGTGACAACAACTTGTTGCCTGGAGGTCCCATAATAAACCCAACAATGAATAGAAATAGGAATAATAATCAGAACCCATTGTTTAATATGAGAGAGAGGTTATTTCATGCCTTGTTTTTTAAATTTGCCCTGGCTTATGCTCGGACTTTCCCGAGGCCTGTGCGGAGATTCTTTGAGTTCCTTGTATTACTGAAAGCGCTAGTTGCGTTTTTTGTCCTTGCATATATACATATAGCATTTTCAAGAACTCCTACAACATGCTTGAACCATGTGAAAGACTCATGGCCTAGGGATGGCATATTGAGAGTTGAGATACTGAGGAACCCATCCCAGGACTATACTATTGAACAGAGCTATGCCAAGGAGAGGAAATTGAAAAAGGACAAAGAAGAGCTCAATTCTATGTTAGGGATGTTAGCCACTGAAGGGTAAGATATTATTCAGAATTATTATAATTTATTATAACTTTTGTATATTTAAACAAACAACATTCCTACTTTGAACAATGACATGCATTTTTTGCTTATTGAATGGTTATGTAGTCTTTGTAAAGTATTCTACAATTACAATAGAATTTGAGGTCTGTTAACATACTTCATAATATAACTAAAGTGTTTTGTTAAAGTAAGTGCTTGTGTGTAGTTACATAAAGAAAGCAGTAAGTCATTTATTTCAGTTCATATTTTTGATTAGATTAATATCTGATGAAATAATCAGTAATCAAACAGGTAACCTACCTATAATATTAATGGTGTTGACATTTGTGTAGATGACACCACTAACCATTAATTTCAAGAAACGACTTCACAAAAAAAAAAAAATTTAGCACCAAAAACCCGATGATTTTTTAAATAACTATAAAAATCGATTTTTAGTTGCTTTGAAATCAATAAATAGTTAGTGAATTGAGATGACAAAAAAGTGATGTCATAGTTGAGTATTGTCATAGAAAATCTATGGGGGAATGGCGTTTTGACAGCTCATAAAAAGTACGTCAATTGATTAGTGGTGTCATCTACCCATTTGTGAGAAATTATTCTTATCCCTCTGTTTTGATCAATCTGGAATGTTTATAAAGTTAGGAATAATATAACATACCATCAAGCCTGTATTCCCCGAAGGGTTAGGCAGAGGTGTACCAAATGTACACCCACAGTTTGCCAGTATGTTTAAGTCATAGTCGTAGTCGTAGTGTGAGCCTATCACCATTGACCGGCTTAAACAAACTTAGGAATATGATTAACTTAGGAATATCCTGTTTTTTTTTAAAACGACTAGTAGACACCTACTTACCTTTACATTACCTACCAAAACAATAATTTTGATATATCTGTAGTAGAACCATAACTCACGTATGAGATACCCATAATCTGGAAGTCATAGGTCAATATTTTTATAGGTATTTGATTTTGGCACACTTCTTTAACTTGTTTTGTTTGTAAAACTATTCACATATTGTTTAAAATATCACAGCAATTCCAACAGTATTCATTATTTATGTATTTATGTGTTTTTGTTTTATCTTTAATTAATGCATTAGAGTACTATGTTAATTAAAACTTTAATATAATGCAGTAAATTGTGATTTGTTACTTGTTTGGATCGCAGTATGCTACCTAATTGTAATTGGTATCAGTGTTCCAAAGCTCCCTGTAATATTCAGTTTTTTAAATAATCTCATGTGCTTTAGTGTTTTTGATTCAATCTATGTAATAATTTGCAATTCAAATTCCATGATAGTTATTTTGAAAATATAAGTTCAAATACTGAAGAACATGCTAGTTGAGCTATCATGTTATTCAGTCAATGAACTCATATTTTGATACTCATGTTCTGAGGCTGAGTAGTTTATGAGTTCTAAAGATCAAAATAATTGTGGAGATTTATGAGCTTAAAAACTTTCAAACGTATAATGTTTGAATTTGTTAATGAACATCATACATCATCATCATCAAACATTTATGAAAACTGGTAATTGAAGACAATAAATAATTGTTTCAACACAACGAAGTACCTACATCCAAAAATATATATTTTTTACAGATGATAGAACCTGTTTTAAAATATTATGATCAATTCAAGTTTCGTAAGATACAAACAAGTTTTAACTCACATTAAGAATAGGCTTGCTCTTAAATTAGCACTTCTCAGGATCACTTCATATGTGGTCATGTCTCAGGTAACCTTGCTCCACATTCCCATGCGCTATTGTTAACGTCTGTCAATTTCACATTTTCAGGTTCATAAACATTGAGTCATCAACAAATGACGATATAGTCGACGATGATTACATACGGGATGGAACGGACTATGGCAATATTACCAGAGTTCACGACGAAGCTGAAGCACCAGCACCAGATAAAGTCATAGAAACTGCATCTGTAAAACCTCCTGAAGGGGAAGGTAGCACAGATGGGGGCACGGAGACAGATCTCAATGCAACCATAGTGTCCGGTGAAGATGTAGAACCTTCATCGTCTATTTGGGAAGGAATTATGGGACTTGTGGAGGATATTGATAGAGATTCCAAATTGGTGGATGTAAGTATACCTCATTTGTTTTTGTTATAGTATCTAATTTGACCGTTTTTCCTCGTAGATGACATAGGTCAGACGATTATTACCTGGCGTATAGATGGCAGTGGCTATCGTCATTGTAATTATGACCCCAATCATATGCCGTCTTTATAATTTTGTCGACAGAACATGAGTAAATAAGGCTTAAATGATAATTGTACCTAAGTGTATTTAATTGTGCTTCCTCCAAGTTTATCAGTTATTAAAGTACAATGGCACCTAATGTTTAAATAACTTTGTAGTTTAATTATTTTGTTTACTTGACATTTGAGTGCGATGACCTCAAGTAAATATCTTGATAAAAATGGTTGCTGCTGTCCAATCTTATCAACTATCTGTTAGTTGTACCGACTGACCTACTTAGAAGTGTGTTACGTATTTTAAAATATTTCTTAAAATTCTTGGGTTTCTTTTCCTATCTTTTGCACTGGTTCGGTTCATAGAATTTTGTGGTACGCCTTTGTTGCTTATCTTCTACTTAGGGATGCGTTTACGCGATACGTGGGAAAATTCCGAAAGATAGGTATCTAAACCATCACATCATCATAATCATAATATTAGTTTTTGTTTTATTATATTTCTATCAAGAACACACATTATGTGTTTAGATACAAGGCATATAATACCATAACTATGCAATGGTATTTAAAGTTCAAGTTCCAGTAAGCAAAATATAAGTAGGTAGGTATCTAACTGTTTTTAGTATAAATGCACTGTTACGTTTTATAATTATAGCAAAAAATCCTTGTTCATGTCTGTACATACCTACTTACTCAGTGTTTTATAAACGAAAAGATAAAAAATCTAAAAGATAATGAGCCTTTATTCTGATTAGGAGGTTTCGTATAAATTAGACAAACGTTTAATGTTTGCGTATAATTAGTTAAACTATGATGCGTGTTAATAATAAGCACACAACGCATTGCGTGCAATCTTATAATTATCCTACTTGAGCATAATAGTAGATTACATAATTTGAGTCCCAGATTTGGGATTTTACTTAAGTAAAGAAGTACTTAATAATCTCTGAAGCAAATACAATAAAAAGATTGGTTTTGAAATTTAAGACAGAAGCAATAATTTCGTGATTTTATAATTTTTTGTTTTCTCTAATTTTGTTGTTATACTCGTTCAATAATTTGCGTACCTTTGGTTGACTGGTAGAGAATGCCTAAGGCATCCGCCTTTGTGCGTTTTTATTGCATAAAGTTTAAATTGCCTCGTTAGCCTAGTGGTCGTAAGCGCGACTGCTATACTAGAAGTCTTGGATTCAATTCCCAGGTCGAGCAAAGTGTTATTGGGTTTTTTCTAAGAAATTCCCGGTAGCAACTGGGAGTCAGGATTTTTGCCCGGGCAGTGGTAATAGGGTCCCCCCCCGTTTCATGGGACTTAAACATACCGGCAAAGTATGGGCGTACTTTGGTACACCCCTGCCTAACCCTTCGGATAATACAGGCGTGATGGTTTGTGTGTAATCGCATGACATGTGTTCCGTAACTGAGTAATTACATTAACAATATTTTAGTTTCGCATAAATCAATAATCGAAGTATATTTTATTTTGGCTACATGATACGCGTTTACATACCTACTCGCATATTTATACATGCAATGTGAAAATAAACGCTCATATTACCCGTGTCCCGCAATTTGTAAATTACCAAGCGCCGTGCATTTTTCTGGCATACTAGTAAAAAGTATTCTTCGTTACGCGAGAACAATAAAGTTAAAGACTTTACCAATATGCAAATATCTTTGTTAAAATTATTATGGAATAGCTTCCGCGAGGCGCCTGCGATTTTTCCGCGTGAATTTTTTTCGTCATCATATCAGCCTATAACCATCCACTGCTGAACGTAAGCCTCCCCCAAAGAGCACCAACCATCCCGGTCCTGGGCACCCCACATCCATCCCGCCACCTTCTTTAAATCGTCGGTCCAAGGTACAGCAGTGCGTCCAGCACTATGTTTGCCTAAACGTGTTCTCCACTCTAACACGTGTTTGCTCCATCGACCGTCTTTCCGTCTGCTGACATGACCGGCCCACTCCCATTTCAGCGTACTAATTCTGCGAGTAATGGCGTTCGTAGTTCCGGAGATAAGCATGTCCAAACAAACAAACAATCTCTTCAGCCTTATAATATGTAATAGTATATAGATAGACTACTTCCTTCCTATAGGATTATAAAATTGTGTCCAGTTGAATTGTTAATAAATTGTTCTATTCTTTATTTTCAGGAATCTTTGGATGAGTCAGCGTCTAACGACTCCTCAAAAGGTACGTACTGCGTCATAATTTTGACTATTATGTACTCAAGGCATAGCTTGGCAATGGCACGTAAATGATTCTGCATTAAAAAAAATCATTATACAACATTTATATTCGGTTGTACTTAAAAAAAACACTAAGTATCTACTTTAAAAAATATGCAATAATAATTTAGTATTTTACGTGGCAATGTCGTGATGGCCTAGTGGTTAAGGCGCCCGCTTCTTATGCACTAGGTTGCGTGTTCGATTCCGGACAAGTACAAATGTGACTTTTTCAATTTAAATGTACTTACTTTCTAAGTTTGTTTTGGATATCACAGATATTTGTGAAGGAAAACATCCTAGGGAAACCTAGACTTATAATGAATGCAAGACTGAAATCGCCAAACCGCCTTGAGCAAGCATTTTGATCAATGGTCGTATGATCTGCAGCTTTGTATTAGAATAGTTATCTGAATGATGAATGTAGTGTTAAATATTCTACGTACTGGGGTAAAGAACCCTTTGTGAGTGAGTCCTTCTCGCACTTGGCCGGCTTTATCTTTTTTAAGGTCAGTTAGAAGATATTCCGACCCTTAATATTAACGAAATCTTGAGTCCTCTTCAATAAACGTAGTACAATAAAAATAATTTATTTGAAGTTATACGCAAGCATTGAAATGGCTTCAGCTGACGTAAAAACTAATAAGCTTATTGTAACTAATAAGCTTATTGTATGACACAGTGCTTGTTAATGAAAATTATTATTTCACGACTAATGTACTGGGCAAACATTTCGGTTGAACTTGTATTCAGAGACAAAGCTCGACAGCTAACTTAAGTAAAAAATACTTTCGTTTTTACTCTAAGGGAATAAAAATGAGTGTCAGGCCAAATATGATTTTGTAAGTATGCATTCCATTTCATTCAAAAGTCTTGCCTGTGCCGATGGCCAACGCAAAATGAGTTGTCAGTTTCAGTTGTTTTTTTTACGAATCCCTAATTTTTTGATAATAAAAGAACCCGGGGATAATGTACCTTCTAATTAGCGAATTAATTTTCAGAATCGGAGCAGAAGTTCCGTAGACTAGCGCGTTCAAATAAACAAACTCTTAAGCTTAATAATATTACTGGTTGTATACCCTACGGCAGGGATGGCGAACCTTTATAGGTGATAGTGCCATTTTTTATAGAAAAATAATAATGTGACTATGACGTGCCATCAAAGAATCTTGGCTTAGTCATCGAATGGAGAAAAATACAACTAGAAGCTGTTAACACTCTTTGTTTGCAACTAGTTTGTAGGTTTGTGGGTTTGTAACTGCCTCGTTGGCCTAGTGGTCCTGAGCGCGACTGCTATGCTGGAGGTCCCGGGTTCGATTCCCGGGTCGAGCAAAAAGTGTTATTGGGTTTTTCTATGAAATTCTCAGTAGCAGCTCGGAGTTTGGATTTGTGCCCGGTTAATGGCAATAGGCTCGCCCCCTATTACATGGGACCTAAATATACCGGCGAACTGTGGGTGTGCCTTGGTACACCTCTGCCTAACCCTTCGGGGAATACAGGCGTGATGGATGGTAGTTTGTAGGTACAAGAATCGTAATATTTACTATTTTATGTTTATTTTAATAAAAGGTTAGTGTGATTTCTGCTGTTGTAAATTGTTTTCGATCAAATACATATACAGTTGTCATATATTGGCGTGCCCGAATTATTTTGTCGCGTGCCACTACTGGCACGCGTGCCATTGGTTCGCCATCCCTGCCCTACGGTGTCACCCGCGTTCAGTTACGTCTTTGGTTACTAATCCGCTCCCGTTGTTCGTAGCGTGATGTTCTATACGTATAAACCTTCCTCGTGAATCACTCTATCTATTGCTGGAAACTGTATTTAAATCCGTAAAGAAAAAGAGCGTACATACAGCGGGAGCGGCTTTTTTTATATTATGTAAAGATTATTATATATTCTTTTTCTGTCCTATTTCAGATGAAGACTACATCCTCGAATATTCATTGGAGTATGGTTTCCTTCGACTGTCGCCCAGCGCTCGTCTGCGGCTCAAAATTCCTGTCAAGATCGTAACACTGGACCCTCAAAAAGATGCGTGCTTCGGCGATACTTTCTCGCGGTTCGTGCTTGACGAATTCCTCGGCTATGATGATTTGCTTATGGCATCTATCAAGACCTTGGCCGAACAGGAAGATAATAAGGGTTATTTAAGGTGATTATGAAATTAAATGTTCAATACTGGTCGGACAAAATTGAAACGAGTCAATTGACACGAGAAGAAGAAGAAGAATGTTATATTTTAGTACGACCTATATACCCGGGTTCAGATACTTCTTTGGTTACTGCTCCGCTCCCATTTCTCGTACCGTGATGTTCTAGACCTGTAAAACTTCCTTTTAAATCACTGTATCTATTGAATTCCATTGCCGAATTTAAAAGACCTAAGCGTACAGAGGGACTGACGGCGGGAAGCGACATTGATTTTTATTATATAGTGATAGTATGGTACTACAGTCTTACCAAGAGTATCGTATTACCCATTACTGGGTTGTGGAGGTCTGATAGGCAGTCGCTCCATGTAAAATACTGATATTCAGCTGCATCCGGTTCGACTGGAAGCCGACCCCAACATAGTTGGGAAAAGGCTAGGCAGATGATGATGATGAGTGATAGTATGGTACAATTCAGTTGTTTAGGTTTTATAGATATTTATTTTTTTCTCACATCCTAAAATAATTGTGTATTACAGAGCTTTGAGAACGGTTTATTATATTTGCGATTAATTACCGACCTTAATACTGTTCGACACAAGAAACAAAATAATCTGCTTAAATACTTCAATTTAATTAGTTTTTAGGCTTCCGTACCCAAAGGGTGTAAACGGAGTCCTATTGCTCTCGCTTATTCGTCCGTCCGTCAGTCAGCCATTCTCTTAGGGCTCTACAGGGCTGTATGTTTTGTACTGTAACAGTGTAGTACACTTGATAATTTCACAGACTGTACCTACTCTGTAAAGTGAAAAAGTTAAAAGTTAAAGATTTTCCCCATGCGATGTACGGGCTTTTTTCCGTTTTTATTTTATTTGATCTTGATTTTGTACAGTGGTACAGAGCCTTCATGTAAGAGTAGCATTCGCACCTAGATTCGAAGCGATTTTTATTGTTTTATAAGTAACTAGCTTTTGCCCGCGACTTCGTCCGCGTGGATTATAGTTCCCGTTCCCGGGGGATTTCTGGGATGAAAACTATGCTATGTCCTTTCTCGGGTCCCAGACTATATCTGTACCAAATTTCATTGAAATCGGTTCAGTGGTTCAGGCGTGAAGAAGAGACAGACAGACAGACAGACGGACAGACAGACGGACAGACGGACAGACAGACGGACAGACAGACGGACAGACAGACAGAGTTACTTTCGCATTTATAATATTAGTAAGGATTGTCTGACAATATCAATAATATATTGTTCTAGGAACGTGATCACGGGCGAACACTACCGCTTTGTATCGATGCTGACGGCGCGCAGCTCCTACATTGCTGCCTTCTTCATAATGCTTGTCTTCGTAAGTACAACTACCTCTATCATAATACTAGCGATATTCCGCAGTTTCACCTGCGTGTAGTTACGTCTTAGGTTACTGCTCGACTCCTTTGTGTCGTAGCGAATGTGATATAACCCGTAAGCTTTCGTGATAAGCAAGCTATATACGATAATGGCGCAAAAATATTTTTTCAAATCGGGTCGGTAGTTCTTGTAAGTAGTATGGTAGAAAAAGAACTGCTGTGCCCATGCCTACCCTAAAATTAATTGGGATGATAACATTTTGCAGTTTTACCCGCATTATGTAAAAAAGCTTTTGGTTACTGCCCCACTCCCGTGGGTCATAGCGTGATGTGAATAGAGCCCTTAATCTTACACGATAAGCGCACTATATACGTTAAGGGTCCATTCACCAGACCGGCTCGGCGAGCATTGGCGCGCATTTTGTCACACCAAGCGCGTTCAAGCATTCTTAGTGACAGAAGCAGTGCACATGCAAAAATAAACCTTACTACAAATACTAAAAACTCTGTTTTCAACGTGATAAGAATCTGCTCTCCTTTCCGAGCCGGTCTGTGTGTTCTGTGAGTTCCGATAAATAGTATGGTAGAAAAAAACATGCTGTGTAGGATAGGCAAGAGCCTATCCTAAAATTAATTGGGTTGAAGGCTTGAGATTGAGCAAATGAGTAAAAATGTAACAGATGTTAAAATACACGTAACAAAGGTGAAACTTGAACGTTCATCCCATCATTGAGAACAATTTATTTTGATCTGGAGATATGGAATGTCAAATTTACAACTTTTCCTTACATATTTTTACGTAATGACTATCTTTAAATACCCCCAATTGACCCATAAGAACGATTTTTGCGTATCAAAAGCGTTTTCGTGGCCTTTCATACCAAAACAATAACGTCTATTTCTCTGCAATCCTTTCTGCTCAATGTTACTAAGTTTTATGGGCATTCTGCATACTTATATACCCCGTTAAACATGACAAAAGTTTTAAATATAAATTAGTCATTATATGCCTCATTCGAATTGATCTTAAAGTAAACCAGGAAATAAAATTTAAGTCAACAAATGACGTGTTTAATCGACTCTACTTCAATATTTAAATACGAAAAATGATTAGGTTCCACTTCGAAAAGAACTATCGAACTGCCTTCGATTTCGTCCGTGTGACTTATTTCACCTGCATTGAGTAGTCTTTAAGTTACTGCTCCGCTCCCCTAGATTGTAGCGTGATGTTAAATGGACTATGTTACTCAGGAATAATGTAGCTATCTATTGGCAAAAAATAGTTCCAATCGGTCTCGTAGTTTCGGAGGCTATACGGTACGAACAAAAAAACAAAAATTACTTTCCTCTTTATAATATTACTATAGATTTTGCAAGAAAAATATTGGTTCCGTCAATATTTAAATTACATTATTGACTTTAAACAATGATTATGATTTTTGACATTGGTTTATCATTCAGAAATAAAAGATCATGCAAAATAATACGTTTTTGTTATATCAATAATACACGGTTCAACGATATTGATTGACTTTGATTGAAAGTCGTAGAATTGAATGGTGTGATAAGGTTTATTCACTTTAATATTTTTACTTGATTCAATTTAGTATTTTATCCATATGAATGAATCGCCAAAGTGGCCCGTTAATCCCGGCGTTATTTATTAAAAAAAAAACAATAGGCTTTTATTATTTGATATTGTACTTTATTTTAATTTACATTTTATTTATTTTATGCCCACATATTATGTTAGGTATTGAAAGCATTTTAATAATGTATTTACGTGATGCGGTGGGAAGATGGCGCCACGTGTCTTTCGAAGCGCGATTTAATTTTACCTCGCGAACGAATACTCGGAATAAGCTAGTCTATTCTAAGCAAAACACGCCATCTAGTGATGAATAGCGGAACCCAACCGATTTCAAGAAATTGCTTCTTTCACGCTTTGGTTGTTTATTTATCTCCCTAGCGTCGAATAGCCGAAGTTATTGCGAACCGTATTCAGTTCGAATAGCAACAGTTCACACGAGAAGGATTAGATGGCGCTTTTAACTTTTTGTACCTCACCGTATAATATTTTTTGGCCCATTTTTGTATCGTAACATAATGTTTCAAAATAAAAAATTGAAAAAGTTCAACTCTCTCCGAAAAATGGTCATTTTGTTTGTTTGTTTTGAGAATTATGTTCCTGATTAGAAAAACAGGGACGTTTAGAAGATTTTTTTTTATCGGTCTTCCACAAAGGCTCTCTGTGTTTATAGGATGCAGGGATTCTAATTTTAGGAAATTGGTGAATTTTGATTCGCGCACCCAGATAGCCGGCTATAGAGATCAGAAATAAAAATAGAAAACAAATATATTTAAAAAATTACAATCCAAAAAAAGTAAAAAAAAGAAATTGTTTAAATACAAACATGTTAGTCATTGAAAAGTGCTATTTATAATGATAAATACAGAAATAGCTCAAAATTAAACTAAATGGCCCTTCCACCATTTCATGATTAGATATTAGGCTCAAGATTACAGAAAAAAAACGTTTATTTATTTTTTCTAGAAAAAACAAATAAATGAACGTGCTTACTTCTACTTACTACGGGTTTTTATAAGGTTTCTTTTGTAAATTTATCTTTATCAAATAAATAAAAAATATCCAGACAAATTGAGAACCTCCTTTTTTTGAAATCGGTTAAAAACATTAGTTAGGAAACTCAAATAGCGCAAATATTTATTTTACCTTTCGCACTGTTTCATTCAGATGTATTGACTGCTCTGTGAGTGTAGTTAGATTCAAAAGTCTAATTGTCGACTTGTTTTGCGCTGGCCGGTGTTTTAGTAAATGTTAGGTATTAAACCTTAAAAAAAAACCTCCCACAACACTACTTTCGCTTCGTTATTGTCAACTTTTAATCCAGAAAAAATGTGTCCCAAGAGCATGTTGCATTTTACAAAGACATTACATATCAATTAATAGGTTATCGCGAGGCGCGGTCCCCACTAAAATCAGGCTCTCTCGCCAAGTTACAGTTACTGCTCTTTTATGGCCCTTTCAAACTTTATTACGGTTCCAAATTCTGACGCCCGCTCGCACCGTAACCTGCCTTATGTTTGTTTTACAAAAGTCCTTACGTGAATAGCCACTTCTGGTTTTGAAACTCACGTGATGTCGGAAGTTTTGGTTGCATTCGGCTGAATTTAGTGTGCGGGAATTGTTTACAAGTGTCCGACACTTGTGTAATGTTCTGCAGAACTTTCGTGTTGTAAATTATCTACAATAGCATCAAGTTCAGATTGCAAATTATAGGCGTAGGACATTAAGCTTAAAAAAGATACATGTATAAAAACCACTAAGCACATAAATGTAGTGTTGAAATGGACTCATCAAATTAATATTGCGTTAATTAATAAGTGCACAAGTCCCGTGGCAAGTAAAATCATATTATAGGAAAGTAAAAACACCAATATTTGAACTATCTAAGACACCAATCTGAGAAGTGTTTCAGAAAGCTAAAAAGCCTATACTTATACAAGATAAATAATACAGAGAAGTGGCTTATTGTTGTGTCGAGTATTGTGTGTACGTTAGTTTTCATAAGCGTTATAATTATCTTAATTATATACAGGCGCTAGTAACAGGCCAATAAGCATGTCAAGAAATTAGATAATACATCAAAAATAAAACAGAACTTGAACAGACTCTCGTAGAGATTTTCTTAATCGCATTAATTAACAAAATATGAAAATACCATAGTAGAGATGACAAAAAGTGAATTAAAATCGGCCCAGAAATACGGCCGATATAAGCATTTAAAACTATTAATCACGCACTGATCAGAGAGAGAGATCCGACATGGACTGTGACGTCATGTAACACTGCGGCCATATAAACTCCGTGTTAAATTCAGTTTTTCAATATCTTTTTTTTAATTTTATAATTATTCGAAAAATTGTTTTACTTATTACTACTAAAACTGTTTATTACATAAATGAAGATTATTTATTAAAATAAAAAAAAAAAAAAAAACATGCATTCCCTATTGATTCTGCCACAGTGCAGAAAGAGAGAAAAAAAGGAAAACCAACTGATCCAATTTCTCAAGTAACATGAAGTATAGTAAAATACTCCAGAATCGCTCAAAGGACGATGACAAAATTTGTATGGGACCCGTCCCCCCCCTCCAACAGATGTTTTGTATGTGTCAGGGGGTGCTTAAGGATCTATTAAAGGACCAGCAATCAGTTTTAACTCCAAAATCCATGGGGTTTAGAAAAAAAACTAAAAAAAAAAAAAATTTTTTTTACTTCTAATTCCTTACACTTATGTTATAAGAACTAAAATAACAATATTTAAGGCTATTATGAAGTGTATACAGTTACACCGAACGCCGTGCGGAGCCAAAGATTGTAAATCAAATTATTGTGTTACCTACATATTTTACAAATATGGAAAATAGGTATATTAATTGTCATTAATTATTATTCTATTCAGCAATTCTGCCGCTGGATAAAAATCGAATGTACTGCCCAAGCCCCATGTACCACGTAAAACGAAATAATACGTAAGTATACAAGGTGGCCCCCATGTATGTTATACAATTTTTTTGTGGTTTAGGAATTAGACGATTTTTTATTTTGTTTTTAGATATTCTTACCTGACCATCAGAACTTGATGGTTTCTAGTCTTCTTGAGTAACATTTTTTTTAAATATGAATCCTGAGGTCTACCTACGGTCGATAAAATCTGACTGTCTTTCCATCTCCTAAAGCGACTAAAACTAAGTTCAAAGGGTTATTTTTTAAATTCGTTCCAGATTTTCTATCACTCAAACAAAAAAACAAAAGACGGGTGGCAAGTACCTCAAAGTAGATTTACAACTTTAACGGACCCTTAGCTTTCCAAAACAATACAAATAACCGGTAAATAACCAATTTTACTGGTCAGTATTCGGTGTAATTGAAACTTGAACATGCTGCCCTGATAACAAAGAATGCAGTAATCGACATTTTTGTGATTTTCACTTTTTTCCAGAAATGGCATCCCAGGAGGTTCATGCACATGAAAAAAAAATATTTTCATAAAAAAATTCACTCGAAGTATGTTTTTTATGATATGATTTTCGCCGTACTTGCATGAAAACTGCTTCAATGATAAGAAAAAACGCAGTATTAAGCATGACCTAAGAAAGAATGCAGTACTTGCAAGAATAAACTAAAACAGAATGCAGTAATATCCACTACTTCATTGTTTTGTTTTACATCCAGTAGACAAATTGCTAAATCAAAACGCAGTACTCCACATTACTGTATTTAAGTGTAGTAAAGACTTGCGAAGTCGTAGCCGTAGTCGTAGCAGTGCGATCCATTGCCGCGTTTTGTCTTAGTAAATCAGTTCGGCGACGTCATTCGGTGGAGTAATACGAATACGAATTTGCAAAAACATGTTTTTTTTTACTTTACCCTAATGCTGCATATTATAAGAACATAAAGTAGGTTTTTAACATCCGTATAGTTTACTCAATACTTTATTTGCATTCCACGATGTAAAAACTTAGGTCGTAGCTAAGAAACTAAAAAAACCTTAACCTTAAAATGCACCTATATAAATCGTTGAGAAGACACAGTACACTTCAACTTAGTTCCGAGCATATAATAATGGCAATAATTACTAAAAAAGAATGCAGTAATCAACTTGTGCTAAGACATAATGCAGTAATACGCGCAAGTGCTGCATTTAGTTTTAGTATCCTGTGACTCGGAAACGACCTGATAATAAACCGAAACGCAGTAATACGTATTATAATTGCATATATTAGTAAATTAAATAAAGGAAAATTATCTTGTAAAAGCTTGATTTTTTTCCGATTTTTTAGATATATAATATGACCAATAAAATACGAACAACTGGCTCAGATCATACGAAATATGTTTTTTGCGTTTATCTCGGAACCGCCATTT
Organism: Caradrina clavipalpis; assembly: GCA_932526535.1. Taxonomy (NCBI): domain Eukaryota; kingdom Metazoa; phylum Arthropoda; class Insecta; order Lepidoptera; family Noctuidae; genus Caradrina; species Caradrina clavipalpis. Next base: position 9,295,009 of record OW052103.1, read on the forward strand.
TGCGATTACTGCATTCTTAGTTATGACGGCAGCATGGTAAGGCGAAAATATCAATATTTAAAAAGTGTTATTGGGTTTTTCTATGAAATTCTCAGTAGCAGCTCGGAGTTTGGATTTGTGCCCGGTTAATGGCAATAGGCTCGCCCCCTATTATATGGGACCTAAAAACATACCAGCGAAGTGTGGGTGTACATTGGTACACCTCTGCCTAACCCTTTGGGGAATACCGGCGTGATAGTATGTATGTATGTATGTGTGTATCAATATTTTAGTGTTCAAGTGAACACATGCCATGACGCCTGTAATCCCCGAAAGGTTAGGCTGAGCACGTGTACCAATGTACACTCACAGTCCGCCGGTATGTTTTAGGTCCCATGTAATGGGGGGCGAGCCTATTGCCATTAACCGGGCACATGTCCTAGCTCCGAGTTGCTAATGAGTATTTCATAGAAAAACCCAATAACACTTTGCCACTCGACCTGGAAATCGAACCCAAGACACCTAGCGTAGCAGTTGCGCTCAGGACCACTAGGTTAACGAGGCAGTTGCTCAAGTGAATGCTGATAAAAATGAATTTCAACGGATTTTCATCAAGTTTTTAATGCAATGTGAGCTCTATATAACTGTTTTTATAATAACGTTAGTATTTAGTAGTAGTATCTACTTCAAAAATTAACCTAACTTTTTAAACTATTCAGAATCACCATAATGCAAAAATTAAACATGACAGAGCGCTCGAAACTTGATGTGAGATCGTTATTATTAATTTTCATTAGCTTTTACTTGAACACAAAAATATTGATATCTTCGCCTTATCATGTTGAATTTTCAATTGCACCGAATTTGACCGGTTTGAAAAAAAGACCGCTCAACTCTTATCGGGGTTGACCTCGATTCCCCATTTCCAGGACCGAGTGCCTAAGGAGTTTTGGGGAGTGCATGGGAAAGAATCAGGGTTACGGCTTTGAGGGACCCCCGCGTTTATGGGGTGCGCCCTCGATACGATAGCGGAAGGTGCATGTGATGAATGGTGTATGTGATCTTGCGATCGTTACACCACTTGGCCACTTCGCCTTGTCTTTGCCTTGTCTTGTATGGAAGCTGAAGCGGGGGGAGTACTCAGGGGCTCGAGGGAAGGCTGGTCGCTGGGAGAGCGACAGCGGGGGGCCGCGGAGGTGGTGATGGTCGCGGCTTTTTTGGCCTTGGAGGCCTGGTAGGAGGGTCTTCGCTTCTTCCTTCTACTTACGACGACTTAGAGCGGGCGGGGTTGCTGATATAAGTTGCAAATGCGCTGCTTTAGGCATCACCTGTAGCCGATCGTTAATATATTTTGCTGATTCTTAACCCGGCGACACGGGGGTTGGGTCAAAATGACCCGGGACGTTTTTATTAGCTTACAGACTCGTAACTACACCACCGAAGTTGCTGCTTCTTTCAGTAGCTGGAGTTTATGAGTTGCATTAAGCGTTGTTTACAAAGATTCAGTTGAACGGCGACCATCCTTGGAGCTACGAGAGCTCAAAGTTAAAAACGGGTAAATAAGACCCACCCCGGTCTTGGTGTAACAATTTCGCGCCGTTTTTTCCGTATATGATTTTTTATTTTTTTATTTCGTTGGTGTTGTTTATGTTCATTTTATGCTTGAACTATCGATTCTTGATAATTTATTTACTTTTTAGTCAGTAGATCGAAGAAAATAGCCGAATAAAGGCATTTGATATAAATTCTAGAAAAAACTGACTCGGACGTCTTGTCATCTGTTCAGGAGTCTGCTGATAAAGACGATTGTGTCAGAGTGCATAGACATATCAGCGACGTAGAGCAAGATATGTCCTGCCCAGAAAGACCGCGAAACAATCCACATATGTCATGGTTGCAATAAATATATTTGCACCTAAACATGTTGTACCTTTCTGCACTGATTACACCTACAACGATGATTCTGATAAAATTTTAGTCAGTTTTTTCTAACCCTATCTCAGTTAAGTTTATACAAGTACAACAAAAAATTAAAGACTTTTACTAAATTCAAAAAAATGAGAGATTTAAGACAAGGATCGATAATTTCGTTGATTTTGACGTCTACTTCTTTGAAACGTTTAAAATTTCTATATAATAATTCAGTACCAAAAAACCTTGTTTTATTTACTGAGTCATATAACAATAAAGCCATTACCATATAATAATTAATAATTTCTATTAAAAATGTCGAAATATCTTAGGTCAAAGTACCGGGTCGATTTGACCCACCCCCACGTCCGTGTAGTCATTTTCCACCCCCATGACGCCGGGTTAACAGATGTTGGGGAGAACTGTATGTGTTCAATGACGATACTGGTACTTAGTTGACTGCTTTATTGCTAAAAAAAAATAATTCTCCAGACCGATTCCGGCCACGGCGGCTAATCTTAATGCAGACTAGCCTCGTACGCAGGAGATATTATAGTGCACAAGTGTGTGCGCAAACACAGATGCACTCCCTCTTTCCTAACTCTCATAGCCCGATGGGACGGCAATCCGACACGACCGGGGAGAGATCAAGCGCAGGACCAACGGCTTTACGTGCTTTCCGAGGCACGGGGGTGTCACACCGCCAACTTCCAAACTCTGGGCTGCTAATGAGAAATTCCCAATGGAAAAACCCAATAACTTTTTGCCCGACCCGAGAATCGAACCCGGGACCCCTTGCTCAGCAGTCGCGCTTGCGACCACTGCTTTATTGCTAAACAGTATACAAAAGGTATACATAACAAAGATATTATTTTAATTATGTACGTCTTCTCCAGACCGATTACGATCACGGCAGTTAATCATAATGCAGATACAGAGTAGGATTAATATCCTACTCTCCTGCGTACTTGGCTAATCTTGGCACTATAATTAGTGCACAAGTGACTGCGTAAATACAGGTGCACTCCCTCTTCCCAAATTCTTATAGTCCAATGGGACGGACATCCGATATAACAGGGAAGAGATCAGGCGCAGGACCAACGGCTTTACGTGCTTTACGAGGCACGGGGGTGACACACCACCATCTTCTAAATTCCGGACTTTTACTGAAAAAATCCTAATGGAAAAACCCAATAAAACTTTTTGCCTGACCTGGGAATCAAACCCAAGACCCCACGCGCAACAGACGTGCTTGCCACCACAGGACTAACGGGGCAAATGGTTACTATAATAAAACTTTGAAACAAACTGTTATTTCGTACCACAAAATAATCCTTTTAAAACTTGATTTTCTGCTTATCTCCCATACTTTAGAAAAATGTCGTCATAGTAAAAAATGATCAACTTTTTATCAGCTTTCGATTGAGATACATTTCAATTCTGTTGGTCGAAGTAAGGTTGGGGGGACGTTTTCAAGCATCGTCCTTTAACTGCAAAAATTATTTAGTGATAGCAGTTTTCAGTAGTTGGTAACAAAACACGAAGCTAAGCCATAGTAATCCATTTTGCTCAGATTACTTCCACAACTTATGCAAACTAAACGGGCAAGGATGCCATTGCATTAAAAGGAAAAAAAACTAGGAAGTTCTGCATTTTTCTTTAGTTTTTAAGATGAAGGAAGCATGTTGAGTCGGTTTAAATTTTTAATTTCTGAAAAACTGATAAATATTTGTTTTCAAATATGAAATAGGGGTTTTTAGGAAGAAACAATATAAATATCAGCTTTGAATTCGCAATGCCTCATGATATCACTATTTTCACAGCTTACAGTAAGGAATCAGATAATAAGATGCATACTAACAAAATTCTATAATCGTAACACTAACTTGATACGCCATAATATCAGAATTTCGCGATATTTTCGGGAAAAAAGTCCATTACATACCACCAACAGAATCTGAGGTAAATCATGCATCAAACTTAAATCCGTGCATATAATGTAAATAGTAGAGGAGTTAGATAGATACCTATTAGATACTAACCTAGCCTACTCAAACTAGATTCTTCTTGTTTTTTTTTTAATGTCAAACATACATTCTGTGAAACTAACCTTTTATTTCACATTAATGTTAATTCGAGCCCTATTTTCATGTACCACAGAGCACAGAGTCGTTAATGAACATCAATATCATTATTAGTATTGATTTCCATTAAATATTAGTCATTGTCTTCTATGCAGCGTAATATCGGCATTGTGTGTGACAGCGTACATGCAATATAGGTTTCAGGAACTAATTCCATAGCCGATGTCAGTAGTCAGAGAAATTGCATTAATCAATTGTCAAACGTCCCACGTATTGGCACACATATATCCGGTTTCACATGCTGTGTTGTTAAAGCTCAAAGTGGATTGGGTATGCTGAATGCGAGATATCTATTAATGCCACTCACCGACTCGCTTTTGGACGATAAAAAGAATTTCGTAACTAGGTTTGGGTATTGCGTTCCTGTTTTTAAATCCGGCAGAGACGATGATTCAATACAATCAGCGATTGGGACTTAGTGGCTTTTTTAATAGGGTATATAGTTTGAAATTGCCGTGCTGTTCATATAGGCATATATTTTTTATTTATTTAACACTTTATGCACACAAAAAATGTACAGCGGCGGACTTAATGCCAATGGCATTCTCTACCAGTCAACCTTAGGGTGATGCAGAGACAAATTGTGGTATGTGCAAATAAGAAAAATCGTGACTTCAAAATTAATCAATATTAAGATAAAAAATATAAAAAATAAAACTGAAATTCAATATAATAAATAGACATTGCCTACCCAATAAATTACGTATTTATCTCATTTTATTTTGATATGTAGGCATATAATTTTTAACCAGTGCGTAAATTTTGCCATAATAAACTTCAACACGTTTTATTAAACACGTATATTTTATTTTGATATATCTTAGTACTAAAAAAAAAGTTATCGCTTACGAAACATGTTTACTTAAAAACCATATTTTATTGTCACTCGGCGCTAGCGCATTCCCCACCCCCTCACCCCAGCCATCCGCCCGGGCGGCGGCCGCCAGTTTTCATTCATAGTATGGCGAATAGATTATGTCCATGTTTTGCTTATTTCAAACTCGGATAAGGATGAAATTTTTTTTTATTTTTATTTTTAACTAAACACGGAAATGTTTTCTATTACTGACACTGAACTACCAAAAAAAAATTACGCACTGGTTAAAAACTTTTCCTGTATAGAATTTTGAGGTGGCAAATCATTTACATCATTATTTAATAGACAAGGCGACGAACCAAAACCAACATGTAGTAGGTGTTTTTGCTAGGTAAATTTTCTGTCTACCCTGTCTAAAAAGTCTGTGCACGCCACTGAGTTTGATGAATATTGAATTTATGCCTGTATAGGTCAGTAGTTTGTTTTACATGTTTTTTTTTTTAATTCGTGATTGGTATGCTCTTTACTCTAGTCTAGGTCAGAGGTGACAAAGACAAAGTCGGCAATGGAGTGGATATCTATTTAGCTTTTTAAAATTTTATAATGCCATCATTAATGCGAAGAGATATCAAACTAATACTACAGTTCATTTACCATATTATACTTACATAAATTATGAAAGTTTACACAGAATTAATTTATAGTCTTTCCTGTACAACACTATCATTCCACTGACAATGGTGAAGGAACACATTGTGAGGAAACTTGGACGTATAAATAATATAGATCTCAAAACGCTAATCCGCATTAAGTAAATGTGGTGATCAATAATAGAGCCTTCTCTGTAGAAGTAGAGGCCTTTGCCTTGCATTGGAATAACCATAGGTTGGTATTATTATTAACATAAATTCATGTTTGCAAAGTTACTCCAACATTATTGTAGACACAGAAATTGTGGAACATTCAGTATCCACAATTCAATTGCTACATGCTAAAGTTGTATTGTTACTAATGCTTCATCAAGGTAAACCCAAATCGTAACAATTCCGCACCCGAACTTGGACGCAGAAACAATGAGACGTTTGTCGGAACTCGCGTTTGATCGATCACTGTTGGGACCTATAATAAAAGCAGAAGCCGGGGCATTAACCACTATGCCTTTTAATATTAACTGTGGTAGACGATCGATGTGAGCCGCTCTTTACTTTACGGTGCCGTAAAAACTAACAGCTCGGTGGAGGATTACGTCCGGCCCATTGCGTTGCGGCAACCGCACGGTCCGGCGCGCCGTCACACTGCAGCGGCCAATCCTACACGAAAATAGTTTGGAGCATCTCGGAAAATTTCCGCTTCTAAAATAATATCAAAAGCCTGTTAGTCTTCTGTGTATCTAGGAGTTAGAACTTTGAACCTTTCCTAAAATGATTTAGGATTGAAGTATGCCTTTATCAATTAGTATTGAGGAGTGTTTAATGTAGATGCATGAAAATAAATTAAGCCGATTGGGATGCGAATGCGTAAAGTATGCTGCAGTTTTCATTAACAAGCCAGAATCAGAAAAGCCTTTAGTTTATAGCAAAAGGTACATCGAAATACCGACACTGCTTTAGATTTTAATGGTACAACACCGATTTAACGATGAGAGCGAGGCGAGCTGGCCGAACTAAACACTAAAACTCGCAAGTTGTTCGTACAATATGTACCTAAAGGTAGTCGGTCTTGGTCCCGTCCCTGAGGCCGCTATCAATCTTTTCGCCACATCATTTGCTCCCCGCACCGCCTCGCCGCGATTGAATTTCATTAACGAAACGCTTAGTGCAGATTGAATCCATTTAAGTAACAGTGGGTTTGGCCCTCCTAAATGTACCCTTATGCAGTAACATTGTATACGATTGAAAGCTACAGGAATTTTCAATTTTATGTTACGTTTTATTAACAGCGTTCATTTTGTGGCTGGACACGGTACTTTGTTGGAACCTCTGTGAGCTCGTTTACGGACTGTTCCCACAGTTAAGCTTCGTTGGGAGATCACATTTTAATGATAAAGGACGACAAAGTAAAATAGCAGAAAACATGATATAAAGTGCGTTTGTCGGTTAGTTATATAGGATAAAAAGTGTTTTCAAACGAAGATAAAGAAGAAACTGCGAGCATACATGTTACATATCGATTGAAGTTAATTAAAAAGGCTCGCTCTCAATTGAAGCAATAATATAAATATGTATAATTAATAAATCGTTCTGAGCAAATATTCTTTGCAGCATCTCAAAGAGCTATTTCTGAAATCAAGCAAATTTACTGATATTTTTTCTTTTTCCAGACGGTGTCCATATCAATGCTGTTGCGCTACGCCCACCATCAGATCTTCGTATTCATCGGTAAGCTTTAATTAATACATATTTTCTTTATTTTCAACATCCTTTGAATATACACAAGATTTCTCAGCTGCGGTCTTTTTAATCTGAAACATGAGTTGTTTGTGTTTTCATATTACTAATGAGTGCTGATTAATGAGTAATGTCGCTTTTAATTGGCAAGTCGGTATGTTTTGTGCTGCAATTAGACGTTATGAGAATGATTTCACTAAAAAATTCTCGAGTCGTGAGCCGGCTCACGAGAACTCTTTGTAATAACAATAATTGCGAATAGCGCCCGCGGCTGCGACCCACCCTCTACTGTAAAAAAATGCTCGGATTTACCTAGCCAATCCTCCCCGTCCTCTTCTTTGATCTGTCGACAATTAGCCGGATAGAGATAATTTGTTTCTTTCTGTATTACCTCGCACCGCCACTTGCCGTAGTGTTTCAATGCGATGATTGTTTTAAAATCTTTTTAAATCTCTGGAAATGAAAAATATCAATTTTCTCCAACCTTTGTTTGTTTAGATTTCAGATTAACGCGGATTAAGTTTCCGCATTTATATATTTGTTGAGAAACAAGCGAGCTTTAGTAGGAAAATAATAAATAAAATAAGTTATTTCGCCGTATTAATGAGTAGAAATAGTTATTACACGTGTCGTTCGTTTGTGATATCCGGGATTCATGCGACGGTGATTTCATAATAATATACGTGATAATTTGGACGTTGTTTGGCATTAGAACCTTTTCTAATGAAGTTGTTATTTTAGGGGATCCTATTATCGTTAAAATTATACTATACTAATATCTTTCTCACACGTGTAACTAAAGAATGATGTAACGTAATCTTTATACATATTTTTCAAAAACATTTCTTTGTAAAAATATTACAGCATTTGGTCCTAGGATACGCGTTTAGACGCGACAAACGAGACATCCGCGTACCACCTCCAAAGGACACCTTTTATCATTTTTGTATAGAACCCCAACAGTAAAATAAGATTTATATCTAAAGGAGCTCTTAGCTCGAGTTTGCAGAATAAACTATTCAACTCACAATATCAGATAAGGGTAAATCTGTTCAATGGGATCCAGTGTGTCTCTATGACGACTCATCCCTGTGTAGAGATGTACCTACTTACCTGCGAACATCGCTTTGACGTTGTTTTTAGTTCTTTTTTATTTTATAAAGACGTTTAAAAAGTACCGGTTATTTTATCGATGTAAAGAGTTTCCTCTTTAAATAAAATACGAAAATGTTTGCTCCTCTTTGCTTTTATTTTTAGCGCTTATCTTAGACGATGAATAAAAACGTGAAATTTAAAATATTTTTCTTTATTCAAGGTATCGTGTTAAAACGTATAAAAGCTTAATGTAATTTTTATATTAAACATTTGTGAAGTGTTTACTTCACAAATGGTGGTAGGTACTTATGAGTAATATGCAATGAGCGTTATCATGATCATGTTTGGGGCGTAAAGAGGAAAATTATTACTGAGTAGGTAATTAATAATACTAATTATCACTAATAAAGCGCTACAATCTAGTCAATTGTTTTTATAGTGCCAGGACAACCTACGTTAAATTGTGGATACATCGCAAAAGAGAAAAGCAACACTAAAACGTTTCTCTATTGCGGAGGTTTTAGTGATTGTTTGTTTGTTTGTTTGTGTTTCGAGAATTTCTACAATAGATTGACCACACACTGGTCTTAAAGAATATAAGAGAGGTTATGTTACAACAAAGAAGGTTTTAACACAGAGCACAAACTGTGTAGTCCACGCGTCAAGCAGCTTATCGGATGAATAAAAAGATATTTTTAGGTCGCAGATCTGTTGTGTACGATCCGTCGCTCATGGACGCTTGGACGCTTACTGGATTACACCCTGTGCAACGTCACAAACGTATTCTATCCTCTGTTAGAAGCCCTTGTATGAGGTTTATATTGGAATATATTTTAAAAATTCTTTGCTGTTAAAGAAAATCTAGGAGATATACGAAAATCCATAGGTTTCTACTTAGTTCCATGCTTTGGGTTTTTGATACGTACGAGTATCTACATATCTTCGAAAGTAGATGCGAATAATATGAGTGATATTTTAACTGCCTCGATAGCCTAGTGGTTCTAAGCACGCTAGAGGCCCTGGGTTCGATTCCCAGATCGAGCAAAAAGTGTTATTGGGTTTTCCTATGAAATTCTCAGTAGCAGCTCGCAGTTTGGATTTGTGCCCGGTTAATGGCAATAGGCTCGCCCCCTATTACATGGGACCTAAATATACCGGCGAGCTGTGGGTGTACATTAGTACACCTCTGCCTAACCCTTCGGGGAATACAGGCGTGATGGTATATTATATATTTATATTTTTACGAATTAGAGAGCAATTATTTACTACATTTAAGTAAGTAGATGTACTTAAATATATCAATGAATTACTGTGGGTTCTTTTCTACTGTATTTATCTGATTACACACCACAAAACCGTGTGATACACAATGTATTGTAATCAAATCACTTGAATTCTATCAAAGAATAGGTAGCTATTACTATAACATACCATCGATTTATCGGAATTTCTGTCAGTTACCGGACTATATCCCTGCATTCAATAACGTACAGTCAACAAAAGAGATAAGTAACTAGCATCGTCGGTTTTAGTTAAAGTCACGGGGTCTCAACGGGAACGAATTATAATTAGTCTTGAAAAAAAAACATAGATGGCAGTATAGGTTACTCTAACAAAATGTACAACCACTAAATTGCGTTAAACGGCAGATTTTGGCTGAAGTAAGATTAGTAAATATTAAAACTTCATTGCTCAAGGCTGATTTATCTATTTACATTCATAAATCACGTAATTTCGGCAAAAAAAAAACTGAAAACTTTAACTTCCATTCGAACGTGATTCGAACCCATAGAATGATAAAGTCGTTAGATGCAGCTATCTGTTACCCATTTAGTTTAGAGCTATTTGCAATAGATGGCGTTTTACTCAATTTTTACAATAAGCGTAAGAGTAGCAACTATTGTTATTAATTTACGTTTCGTTACTTCATTTATGTTTACTTATTTAATTTTTTTATAAATATATTACTTACAACTCAGATCAAAGAAATATGCAGATAGAACATGCGCGAACAACAAAGTGACGCTAGTTTTTATTTATGTGTGCGCGGCTGATAAGTGGCGCCGTGTACGGACACGTGCATCTGTGTGCGTTTACGGTTGCCAGATATTGAGAAATACTCCCATATTTTTGTTCAGTTAAATTGTTCTCAAATATTGTAGGTACTACATTTTTTTTAAATTGGAAACGCGATTTTGCTTTATGGTTATACCCGGATAGCAAAAGCGTGTAGTATTTATTAATTAACAAATAATAAGGAATAAAAGTTAATATTATGCGTAATTACTTACTACCTATTTAATTAATTTATATCAGACCAGATATAACACTTAATAACGCTTTTTGGTAATTTGTTTAATAAACTATTTAAGAAAAGGGTTTTTTAATTTAAAAAGATAAACAATTTGTTATAACAATCAACATAATTATTATTTATTAAAATAATAATTATTTTACACACAATCATTAAACCCGAATAAATAAATTTTCCCGTCATAAACTAGCAACACAGACGATTTACTGTTAAGGTTTTGTGTTTCAAGTGAACCGAAAATATTTTATGAAAAATAAATACCAAAACAATAAAAATAACAAGAGTTATCTGTGGAAAGATATTCCATCTTGTTTTCTTTGTTTTTGTGAACACTAGGAGCTGTGCTAGGAGCATTCTCGTGTAATGTAACGTTACAGATACGAATTTGAACATTACAAATAATATCCTTGGGGTCGAGTTAATAATATCGAAAGTCATTACATTGACAACATTGCTGTATCGACAACGTTCCATCGACGAGTTAATGAATCGACAGTAGGTACCCAAAATCAATGGTACCTACGCTACATCTACAGTACTCCAAATCGATGGCACGGTGTCGATACAGGCAGCGTACTATCAATATTATGTAGGTACTTAATATATCTTATTCCAGCGGTTTCACCCTTTCCCACTACAACTCGAAAATTATCCCACGGGAACGTAAAATCGGAATAAAAACTATCGTAAAAAAAATCCAGGTTGTAAACTAGTCGTAAATAGTAAATAGTCGTGTACCAAACATCCAAATCCGTTCAGTATTTTTAGCGTGAAAGAGTAGGTAAGAAACATCCATCCATTCTCACAAACTTTCGTAGGTATTTATGATAACTGTTAAAGCCGCAAATCGTTGCGCGAATCATTATTGTGATCAACATTCAAACTGAAAGTGACCTTCGAATTGTAAAAAACGCGAGAAAAGTTGATAGCTCACTCACACAAATAAAACTGTTGTCCTTGAACTCACGATGCGGTGCAATGAAGAGAACAGAGAATCTATAGAAAAGCAACGCCCTCTAGAGTATCATTGCCACTTAGTTTCGATTCCACCTATTATTTAGGTTGACTCCTAGATGGCGTAGTAAAACTACTATTTCTGGCAATTAGTGAGTCGCCGGTACTGCCATCTATTGAGAAAATGGAGAAAAAAATATTGCCAGTCGAATTGCCAGTTTTAGGAAGGTCACATTTCTTTGTATGGGATTGGGTATCTGTATTGTAATCTGTGGTTAAAGTATTATTAGACACCGATGGATGTTCGGGAATAAAATTTAATCTAATGAATGAACTGTTTAATTTACATTATTATAATTAAATTACATTTGAAAACGTCCATCAATTTCTAAGAAAACTCGAAACTATATTTAAGACCCTGGTTACTTATCTCTTTTGTTCACTGTACATGCCTATGCATATTCGGTTACCGTTGTAACCTCTATATACTCCACCAGCTTATTTTGTGTTCATTAAATCTATTATTACAAACAAAATGTTACAGTTCATGCAACATTACGATATCGAATAGTTTTACTGCAATTTAAAATTACGAACATAATTTGTATGGTAATTACTAGGACCAGATAATTTTCTCTAAAGAAAAATGTTTATTGAAATGTGTACTGGAAAGGCATTGTATGTAGTAGTTTTTCTAATTAAATCTGAAACGAGAACACAAAATACTTACGTAATTAATCCTTCACATTCTCATAAGTATTTTTGTTTCAAAGTACCCTTTCTGTATCGTAGTCATTCTCACTTTGTTTTGTGGTAACATTGATTTCGTTTATTCTACTTATTTTTATTTCATATTTTCCGTTTGTATTGTTCAGTAGATTGGAACTGTACAATAATACGTCTAGATTGTTTTCATTTGATTACCCTTAAAGCTTTTCTAGTGGAAGATACAGGACGTTAACGTTAAATAAAAGAAACTTGAAGATGTACGTTATAGAAATATTTATTGCAGTATTTTTCCAAGTTTGTTCTGTGTGTGTGTCTAATACATTTACTTGCTATGTTCCTTTATCGATGGTCTCTTGTAACTAAACAGACGGTTTATTCTGTAAAAAATCTTATTCGGAATTTATTGCGGATCGAAAGTTACCTAAATGTATAAAGGTATTTTTTTTACAGAATAGCACTGTTGGTCCTTTTTACTGTATTTAAACTGTGTGCCGCGCTTTCGGAAGATATACCATTTTTAAACATAAAAACTTTAAAACGCATAATCAGATAAACAAATCAGATCATCTATTATAATCGTTGGGGTCTAATTTCACAGCAACTGTTTATCATCCATCATTATCGTAGATTCCACAAAGGATTGTTATTAAATTGGCGCTAATACCATGAAATGCGGTGTTCGGTTCACTAGACTGGTATCATTATAATTAGTACCTATCGACGCGTCATACCTCGCATGTCGATATTTCGAGTGTACAAAAGAACCGCACTGCGCGGTATGCGATGGACCACTGTTTGTTGCCCCTAATTTAATTGTTGACGATATACGTTTAATGAAGTTGGTCATTATTGGAATTGCGATTGTGTTGGCTGTTTTAAGCCATGAAAAATTTAATAAAATACGTTTTTATTCCAGTCAGCAATTATTTTAAAACATACACACATAAATACTTATGAATTTTGAATTTGATTAAAAGCAGGTTCCAACGAAATTACGTGTACATCTTCTTAACCGTGGAAGGTATACTTATTATTCAATATATCAGGCATTGTTTATCAAAACGCTGTTGAAACAGTCTGAAATTACAATTTATTCCTTATTAAAAGTAAAAAAGGCAGTACAGTTTCATGCTTCTCGAAATTTGATTGACTCCCCTCAATTAATACCTACTAAAGGATCAGAACAGTCCCGGAAGAAAAGGGTTGATCATTTGCATAATTAAATATCGGAATTAAGTCGACGATCCCGACGAGATAATTAAGTGTTCTATAAAAAGTCTCGGGATATTTTTATCAATCTTTTATTCGCCATTTTCAGGTATTTTAGATGTTTGTAATTCTCGAAAGCTTTAAAATTTTCTTGAGCTTTTCCGCCGCTAATGGATGGTAAGAAAAACAACCGTATTTTAAGATTATACAACAAACGTTGTTTGGTCTGATTTTAATGAACAAAAATGGTTTGTTCGCAATGAAAATATAGTGGGGTAGGTAACCACGAGCGTGTTTTAATAATTAAATGGAAATGAGACTGAACGTAGCAGCCGTGTAGGGTTTTAAAAGAGTACTTTGTGAGAGATTGAGGTTAATTTGTGCTGTAATTCCTCTTGACTTTTAAATAATACTGCGTATGTGGTTTTACATATATCATTCTATGTAACATTGTTAATATGAAACCCATTTCTAGGAACCTGCTGTATGATTATTATACAACATGTACCTTTGACCATCATTAGAACAAATAGTTTGTTAACGTTCCTTTTGATGCGAAGTCCACATTGATATCGGTCCTTTGTACTTTATACCTGGCCTGGTTTCGCACAGGTGGAATTTATTAAACGTCTTATTTTTTTGATGAGATTTTTATATAAAACTACCACCAGGATAACCAGATAGGGTAGATTTTCCAAAAAATATCTTTCACACAAACTTTATCCAGAAAAAACAACAAACAAAAATTGCAAATCGGTCAAACCGCTATCAAGTTAGTGATGGTCTTTCATACATGCAATTGATTTTTTTTAGGTATAGTTTATTTTGACATGAATACTGCTAAACGTACTCGGGTATTGCTAAACGTACACCTACTCGCCAGAAATGCATCCAATTTAATATTCCAACTAATAGCTACACCTACGTTTATGTAGAATTTAAACGAAAGTTTCGTGCAACTGGTAATTTCCAATTGGTGTTTTCGAGACGTGCTCGTTTGCACGGCTTCACCCGCTCTGCTTGCTCCGCTTCACACAGCAAATTGCTTCACTTGCTCCTTTGGCGATGAACTTACTATTGCCGCCTTCGAGACGCAGTCTTCACGAATGTATATTACCTTGGATAAATTACTTGTTAATTACGTTAACGTGCTGCAGTTATTTCAAGTAAAAATATATGTACCTGTTAATCAAAATCGATGAAGACTACATAATATCACCCTATTTCTTTTCATGTTATAAAATTTGGCCACATGTTTTCATCTCATCGGTTTTAGCAACTGACCCCTCCCTGTGCCGAATATCAATAAACGAGAACAACAAAAAGAGACCTAGACTCTCGGGTAGGGTTTCTGATTTCACGGTTTAATACTTTTTCCTCTAGCGTTTATAACATGTTGTTTTTAATTTTATTTTTTCATGGTTTTTTGAGTCGGTTTGCAACACACACGTCACAGTGTAGTGTAGTCATAACATATACAGTTGCCAAACTAATTAGCCGCAAATTAGTAAACAAATTGAATCTAGGTAATCTTAGTTATCGGAGTTGGTGGTAGTTATTTCCCAAGGCTACACGATAATGCTATATGAATCCTTACACGTGCAAGTTCGCACATGTTGGTGTTTTGCTCACAGAATTAGGGAACTTATACAAGTAGGTTTCAATGCCTAGACAAATTATAACAGAAATTAACATGAAAAGGAACAACCTCTTGTTTCTATATAAGCTTTGATTGAGAGTCTTTAGTAGCTCTTGTGCTACTTCCAAGTACATAATTATTACGCTATGTCTAAGAAAATTGAGAAAATAAAATATAGGTAAGTAGCTACTGCGAAGCAAGAGGCTACTTATCGCAGAAATAGAATTTCCATGAAGACACTACTAATTGGAAACGTTTTATTGAAAATAATATATTATATGGAATTTCTATAGAAAAAAAAAACGTTAAGATCCTTGTTAGTGCCTGGGTATTATTTCGTTTGAAGTTTTAACAGTTGTATTCAGTATGAAGGTGCCTTCTATTTTTGTTGTGTTGATTTGGACTTATTTTTCCATATTTTCTTGGCATTACTGTTAAGTTAAAAGGAAATATCTAATAATGCTACCAATATTGAGTTCTGTTTTCCTTTGTGGTTTACCTACTACAATAAAGCATTATATTTCATCTTCAGAACCACAAAGACCCTGTACACTGTACAGGCATACCTTGTCACAAAGAATGTATTTTTCTCCAGCGGTGGTATTCTGTAGAAATCTCCCTCAGTAGGTGAAGCGAGCTTGAGGTGAGATTTTAATCCCTACTGTCTGGAGATGGATGAAAACTCGCCTCAAGCTCACTTCACCTAGGGAGAATGTAACAGAATAGGCCGGCTGTTCTATATGAAACCCAAAAAAAATATTTATCGACGCCAACGTAGGTTTGAAAATCCTTTAAGTATCTAATTTGCAAATTTTTCCTTCTCTAAGCCGATTTGGAATGTAATTTGCCCAATTATTTAGCTCTCAAATAGAACGTAATTTTCCATAGCAATAAGGTATTAGAAGGTATCGGGGCGAAAACGAAAATAAGCAGATAATAATGATGTGCCGACGTCAATAAAATCTGACTTATTTTCTCCGCTCGAACCACGTTCCGCAGAAATTCATTTTGTTTTTGTTTGAATTTCTTGACTGCTTCGCCGTTTGGCTAAATTTATTTTACATTATAAATTGGTTTTGTATTGCTGCAACGTCTAGTTCTTACGAGTTTTAGATGTATGCTGTGTACGCAGATTTCGTTCCCATACTTATGTACCCAAACAATTTTATAGAATGTACTTAAACATACAAGTACCTATAATCAAGCTTAGGTATAAGTAGGTAGGTACTTGCTACGAAAAGTAAGGCGCTTCGTGTTAACGATAGCTCTGGGACAATATCATTTTTCCTCTTATTTCTCGTATTTCTACCTAATTAGGGCAAGCGGTATCGGAGAGGCGCCGCCCTTTCGCCGCTCCGGCTTGCACTAACAACCGTTTCAAGCACGGTTTAATGCCAATTACCTGCTCGCTCCATTGTTCCGAGCGTCAAGTATCTCCGCTCCGACCTCTACCATTCCGCCGCGTCAAGAGAGATTGCTCTACTGAACTCTACTCGTTCGCAGAATATACTCGAATTAATTGCTTGTAACGGAAAATATTTCAGTTTAAAATGTCAATTTATTTCCTAAATGGAATTTGAAATATAACTCCGGGATCGCATATTGCACAATATTTAATATCGTCGTCCTCCTTTGCTACCAATACTTTACGGTAATATGAATCCGCGCAGTAAATCGTAGAAAGTACGCAACGAAACGGGAACGGGGGAAGCGACGGCGAAATTAATTTCATATGATGAATGATGAACGATGACGTTGCAATTTACAATTTTTTTATTGAAAATATCAAAAAGTGTCTTCTGTGCAACGAATTCTTTTTAACACCTAGTTTCTTGCTTTATGAAAAGATGTTTGTTGCTGTTTATTATATTTTAGAACATACAAAAACACCGTAATGATCTTTTTATAATAATGAACCGTTACTGGTATTAGAAGTATTCAAACTGACCTTTAGTAAAATATCTCCTTAGATTCGTCATATCAAACCCTTTATTCAGCTAGACAACATCAAAAGATGTGACAGAGGGGACAAAGGCGTATGTATTCGATACTGAAACTGTACCGGGATTATCCCACCTTAAGCAAACAACCGTCCACAAAGCTCAGACAAACTGAGAGCACACGAGAACTATGCTAACGAAAAGACGATAAAACCTTTATCTTATTACGGATCTACTCTCCCCAAACCGTGACATGGTGCGTCACTTTGAACTCGACCCTATTTAGGCGGATTTTTACCGGCAGTTTTCGGAAGCGGTTAATCTATTTAGCGCACTTTTTTCAAAGCTGGCAACTTTGGATCCGATTTTCAAAAGTCTGAGTGCACTGTCTGGCGTGCGGTGGCGCAACATATACAATACTGCGATAGATAAATCGTATATTTTTAAAGGTTTCCGTTGTCGGCTCGTAAAGAATGATCCGACGTCTCGGGCGACACCATTACTTCTCGTGGCACATGAAAAATTCATATAGCAGCCGTTTGATCGCGTTAACGTGCTGCGTCGTCGCGCGCGCACGCCTCCAGGGGGCGCTAAGCGCGGCTTATGGCACGCCGCGCTCTCTTATGCTTGTTTTAAATGTGCACTATAACACTTATTCATAATTTTACTGTAAAATATATAATAGTAGTTGTTATTTTATGAAATATCGATACAGGAAGATACTAAAACACATCCTCGGAGAACCGTTTGAGGCATAATAAGGTTTCATTGTTTTAAATATTCAGTCCGTCGGCAGAAGCAGAGTGAAATAATATCCTTATTATTTTTATCAAAGAATTCGAGATTATTCTTCAAAATAACTTGGAATTGTAAAACAATCTTTTCGATTTAATTTATAAAATCAAATGTAAAATATCAAAAACGACGAAATTAATTAAAATATTTCTTATATAATCTTTCTAAAAACTAAACCTTACACGTAGTCAGACATGATGTTGACATCAATAATGCCTAGACCTTAATTAATTATTCTCTTCAAAATATTCATAACCTGGTTGACCACCATTTTGTTTAATAATGGTAAATAATTTTGTTTTAGTGGACTTACTGCAGATGCTAGAGTTCAACGTGACAGTGTCTTTCCCGGCTGCACCGCTCCTCACAGTAATTTTGGCGCTAGTTGGTAAGTGCTTAATTTTTTGTGTCTATAACTAAAACAACAAGGGAAATTGTTTTAATATTCCTTCTTCCAGTGAGGATGGTACAGGAGAGAAAGTTGTATTTTACAGCATGACGTATACCTACATTGTTTGAGAGAACATTTCGGTATTTCTCATACTTTTCACTATTGTTACGTATTCCTCTCTATGTAAAACCTTTTTGTCAGAAATCGAACCGTTTGAGGATTTTCATCATTGGGAAGATTCCCGATATCAAACGAGCTACGTTCTACTTTTCTCAGCTCTTATACATTCAAAGCTTCTTTGTAAAACCTTGTTAAGTCAAGTGTAAAGTGTCTTGAATGTTCCCAAATACATTATGCACATAAGAGGTGTTGACATGCGACGTCTTTGCACACTATTATGTTGAGACAAATTAGTGCCCCACGTAACACGTGAATAACTCAAGGTGCTTTTCGAGCCAACAAATTAATAGTTGCGACATCGTAGGGGCTCAGGGGAACGTCGGTGCTTGCGGCAAAGTGTGCCGTACAAACAGACAGCATATACCTATCTGTACAGGGTGTCACAAAAAGTAACGAGGACATTCATGGTAGTGAAGGACCAATTTTTGGGCAACAATTAAGCGATTAGGATCTAAGGACCAATGTGTTTTTTTTGGATATTCGAATTTAACTAATTTAGCTTTATGAAATTATGAATCGATGTCGAAAGCGATTGTCAAAGCAGGTCTTTCAGTGTAATTAATAACTATTCATAATTAAGTAAACTGTAGTGCAGTGAAAAGCGGAAACATCTCGGAAAACATGACTTATTTTGGCTAACGCTATACTTGATTTTTGTAACACCCTGTAAGTTGCAAACATATTATCATTCCACGGTATGATACTTACCATATAAGCTGCTCTTGCAATGACACTTGAAATGAACACGTTCGGTGCAAATCTTGGCTCTTTGACGTTCATAGCTTTTGTAAAGGTGCAGAACTATCTTTTTGAGAAGTGTTGGAATTGCACACCTTG
Organism: Caradrina clavipalpis; assembly: GCA_932526535.1. Lineage (NCBI taxonomy): Eukaryota > Metazoa > Arthropoda > Insecta > Lepidoptera > Noctuidae > Caradrina > Caradrina clavipalpis. Next base: position 9,314,330 of record OW052103.1, read on the forward strand.
TTAGGAGACATGTCATTATTAGGGTGTGCAAGGATGAGAGAGATGTAGAAATTATATAGTCTAGTAGTAAGAGCGAAAAGTTTATTCGTGCAACCAGCGGACTATTGTGATATCCGTCCAATTAATGTATTATGTTGCAATGCAACGCCCTTCTATGAACTTTGGACTATATTGTATTTTACTGTTCATATGATAGTGGATATTATGATCGTGTGTGTGTGGTTTATGTCCTGCCGAAATGTGCCCGGTTATAATGAGGTTACCAGATGGTCGAATAAAAAGGCTGACGGTTATTATCCATACTTTGCAAATAAAGTTTCAAGTGATGTCATTGAATTGTCATTATGATGTCTTAGATTACGGATGTCATGTACCGTTGATTGTAGTGCCATTACGCGCTGGTAAGATTGCGTTGGCCCCATGCTGGGCGCCAGCTGCCCCTACCACGTTCACCTTTGGTAGCCTTACCATTTTTTCCTTTTTCCTTGTGTACGAGAATTTGGTGTGTCGAGTGTCTTGGCACGTTAGTAGGTCGGTCGATTCAACAAGTAAGTCGGGCCCGGCGCCTGTTGCGCGCGGCGGGCGGGGGCGGGGCGCCTGTTGCGCCTCACAGACGCCTCAACCGCCCACCACGTAACGCCTGTGCTTTGCCCATAATGGAGATACTTTTGACCCACTTCTACATGATCGTACATTTGGATGGCGGATATCCCGATATGGGGCTCGGAGAAACGGGCTTGAGTTGAATAGTCGAATGGTGGTGTGTGCGGTCCGATATAATCGAATTCCATTTGGTTTATTTGGGTTGGAAGGAAATTTCATCTAGAATTGTACTGGTCAGATGACTGAACATATAATTCCTATTTTTAGTAGCTTTTAGTTATTTCTAAACGCGTTAACTGGGCACAATTGAATGGTAGTTGAAAGGTCTTGTTTCTACTTTTGGGTCCTGGATTCTAGGTCGTGTGTCCTGGATCCTGGGGCCTGGGTTTTCGTTCTTGGATATGGGGTCCTGAGTCCCTGGATCTTGGATCCTGGATCCTGGGTCCTGGATCCTGAGTCCCTGGGTCTTGGATCCTGGATCCTGGGTCTTGGATCCTGGATCCTGAGTCCCTGGGTCTTGGAACCTGGATCCCGAATCCTGGGTCTTGTATCCTGGATCCTGAGTCCTGGGGTCTTGGATTCAGGGTTATAGGTCCTGGGTCCTGGGCTCTTTCCTGTAGTTATGGAGAAAAGTTTAGTTAATTAACAGAGTCGGTCAAGTGTAGAGTTCAATCATATTCATCTAAAGTTTGGCATGGTCTCAAACACATAGAATACAGTTACTTGCTCTCAGGAGCAAGTTGGGATGCCTGCCGGGGCTGCGGGTTGTTCGAAAGAGATACCGCGCCCCCGGAACGCAAAGGGCACATGAAGGAACATAGACGGGTTTTAGTCAGTAAAAGTCTGACACTCCCTCCCTCCCCGCCCAGGGCGGGGGAAGTTATTTGATGATTTCCCGTCTATAAAAAAAAAAGGAGCAAGTTGGAACAGATGAGCACCCAGTGTTAACCAACCAGTTATACGACCTGTTTCTTTGACATCCCATAACTCGAAGGGTATGAATGAGACCATAATTATCAAAGAATCAACTGGCGTATGAATTATTTTAAATTATATTTTTTTCTTGTTGGTGGACGTATATGTGGACATCTAAAGGGGAGGCCTATGTTCAGCAGTGGACGTCCTATGGCTGAGATGATGATGATGATGATGATATTTTTTTGTTAGATTTTATTTTTTATACAAAATAATTCAAGTACCTAAGTCACAAATATTAACGTAAATCAATCTGACGTGAAATATGATAGCGTCGCATTTTCTTAGCTTTACACGTTAATATTTTTTACAATCTGCACTATCCTGCTACGTACTTAACTACACTACTGCGAAGTTTGGCAACGTCGCAAGAGTAAAGATTTATCATACGTGTAACAATTTTTGACCTAAATTATGATATTGATGATATCTTCGAATCTATGGACTTTTAGGGCCTAAGCACACATGCTACTTTTAGTAGCGGCGATCGGCGTTTTTGCAACTGTATCGATACTGCATCGCGTTTTGGCGACTCTGCTTTCGATCGCAGCTTCCAAATCGCGCATTTTAGCGACTGCTCCGATGCTGCATCGCGTTTTGGCGACTAACTGCGTTCGGACGCAGATCGGAATCCCGAACTGTTCCGATGTTAGATCGGGTCGGCTGTAGTGTTGCTGATCCATTGTCTAGTATCGATAGTTTGCCGATTTGCAATGGTATTGTTTATCCCACTAATTTTATAAATGCGAATGTTTTAAGTTAGTTAGGTGGAAGGTTAAGTGTTAGGTGGATGATGGATGGAAACATTCATCCATCCATGCTCAAAATGCATAAGTTTGTGAGGTCAGAAACTTCGCATTTTTTATATTACAATTACAATAAATGGCTGGATGGATGTTTTCATCCATCCATTCATCATCCATCTATGCCTCCTCACAAACATTTGCATTTAAAATCCTTCTTATATTATAAATGCGAACGTTTGTGTAAAGGGATATATGGATGATGGATGGAACCATCCATCCACCCATGCTCAAAATGCCAAAGATTGTGAGTTCAGAAGCTTTCGCATTTTTTATATTATGAATACAATAAAATGGATGGATGTTTTCATCCTGGATGGATGTTTGCGTAATGTAAGACGTGAACCGGTTATAGGATGTAACCAATACCGCCTCCAGAGCGATTGACATTTTCGGTTTCATTAGAATCTATCGTAAGTGTGTAGCTTCGTCAAAATCACAACACAACACTAGTCGCATTATGTTCCACATAAAGGTCTGCCCCCACGACCGATAATCGGGCCGATTCTCGGTCGTTTTTTCTCGCCGGCAAAAAAATCTGTAAAAAATCGGCCCGATTATCGGGCCGAAGTACATACACCCTGACACACCCTCACACTCACACGGAACTGTGGGTAATGTCGTACCTTATAGTTCCGAGACAGCGACACGCCGGCTGACGCTGAAAACCAGCGCTGTGGTTCCGTGTCTCGTGCACGGGTTACGGCTTTATGCTGAGCGTCAGCCTTTTCGCGCGGTAGTGGCGCATATAGATTATTGTTTTTGTTATTTTTATTTTTGTGTTGTGCGTCGCTTTCGCGAGAATAAATGGTTTTACTTTCTTTCTTTTTTACACACAGACAGCACAGACAGATTTTCAGTTTTTCAGTGGGACAGTTTTTTGTTAGTTTTGATTATCGGTCGTGGGGGCAGACCCTAATTATGTCAAATCGCTGCGATCGGCATCTTACAGTGTGCGGGGGGTAGCGATTAGTCGCTGAATCCCGCTACCGAAAAGCGACTAAATCGCTGCGATTGGCGATTTCAAGTGTGCGGGGTCGAATGCTTAGTCGTCGCTTCTAGCTACTAAAAAGCGGCTGATCGCCGATCGCCGCTACTAAAAGTAGCGTGTGTGCTGTGTCCCTTAAACCTTGAGTTGTTAAGGGATATAAAAAAAACAGGTTGTGTAAATTCAAATCTAAGTTCACAAAATTATAAATCACGAATACCAAGAAATGACATGGTCACATTTTGCAAGAAAAACCTCAAACCAACATTCTGCAAAAAGCTGGTCGTTAAACCAACATTCTGCAAAAAGCTGGTCGTTGAAGTGAAAATTAATAATAATTATTCAATTTATTCTTGTAAGCAGTTCCAGAGTCGAATTTCATTCAATAATAAACAAGCAAAGGCTTCTTGCACTTAGGTACTTGTTAAACAATAACAAAAGCAAAGCTGAAAGCTCCGTGAAGTTGCTACTGATGAACGGTCGATTTGCCTTATTATGTTACTAATTTAAATCCGTGACTTCGCCCGCGTAAATATCGGTTATTCTGTGGGGTTTTAATTTACTTGCGCAGAATCTTTTTTTTCTGAAATATAGGTAACTTACGCTACTCCTTATAACATCAGCTAAATGCCAGCGGGAGTGCTGTCAAAATCGCTAAAGCGCTTTCTGAGATTAGTAGGTTTTTTTAAATGGGTTGGCACTTCTATTTCATTTTTATAGATATTATTGGGGATGCTTGTATCACCAGATGTCTGAACGTGGACGAGGCGAAAGTAGTATATAAGGATCGTAGCAGGTGGCATTCTGCGCTTTTTATTATGGGGGTCCATGGTAAAAAGGCGTGAGTTTATGTGTGCATGCATGTATGTATGTAGGTATGTATTGGGCATATCTGTTTCCAGTTTAAAAAAATAACGAGATAGTTTTCTTTTGCAAAATATTTTATTTCATTTCTTTACTTTTAACATAAAGACCTTCGTTTTGTAAAACCTCATATTTGTGATTCAGATTACTTCGAAACACTAATTTAAATGTTCCTTTGTGCATAAAATAGCTTTCTTCTTCGTAAATAAATACAAGCAATTCCTATCTTTGAACGTAATTGAAGATGAAGTTGTAGAAATAAAATAACGGGAACGGTAAACATCACTCGATACAAAGAAATGCTATTCTTGAGTATTGTCTTCTTGTAATTGCATTTCTAGAAGGCACTTAGCTTGTTTTAAATGGATTAGAAAAGAATGAAATAGATATTTTAAAGATAAACAACGGTACGATCAGGCTTCTATTTCAAGATCTAAGTTGACAATAGTGGCCTTTTTTTTTTAAGACCGGAAATCGCGCCCCCGGAACGCAAAGGGCACCCTTTGCGTTCCGGGGGCGCGGTATCTCTTTTGAACAACCCGCAGCCCCGGCAGGCATCGGCCTTCAAGTTTGCTGACATCACTTTGAGGCGCGCGTGGAACACGAACACGCCGTCGACATGGTCTGTCGCTACTTAGTTAACGTACGGACGGTGAGCTACCCATTGCTCACCGCCCACAGACACGCGTCTACGGTGGCCGGGAGTCGTCTCGTAGCTACAATAGTGGCCTTCCATGAAGGATTTACAGAAGACTCAAGGAGGTCTCAACTTACATCTTTCTTTAATCAACTTAGATCCTTTAAAGAAAGTGAATAAAAGCATGCCTGCAGTTCTTTCTACGTGTCCACCCATAGCTCTCGGATCAAACAAAGTTTTTAGTAAAATTATACTAATTTATAATGTGCATAAAAATTGCAATTTTATAAGTCGAAACGAAAATATATTTTATTACATAAACAGTGTACTGTACGTGATATAATATTCATGTAATAAATATTTTATTTTCAATAATTCGTAACAAAATATTAAATTAACACATTCTTCCTTAAAAAGTAAATCATATTCCTAAATCTTACGTCCCTGAACTAAGTAATCCTGTGTTTCAGGCAAAATAAATACTTATAAACACAAGTGCTTATACAAATAGCTAATAAAATGCCAAAAGACAAAAGAGACAACCATAAAATAGCATGCAGACAGACAGACGACGTAGGGTTAGTAATAGGATCGTGTTGGCATTTGAGTACGGAACCTTAAAAAGCAGTCATCTGCCTAGCCTTTTCCCAACTATGTTGGAGTCGGCTTCCAGTCGAACCGGATGCAGCTGAATATCAGTATTTTACATGGAGCGACTGCCTATCAGACCTCCACAACCCAGTAATGGGTAATACGATACTCTTGGTAAGACTGGTTGTCAGACTTTCGGGCTTCTGACTAACAGTAACGACTGTCAAAGATCTACAAATAACAGCCGGTACTAACGGCTTTACGTGCTTTCCGAGGCACGGAGGAAACTCGCTATAGTAAATGGTCACCCATCCACAGACCAACCTCGGCAAGCGTGGCTTAACCCGGAAGATCGGTCTATGCGGCTGTAATTATTTAGCCACGAGCTAAAAAAAGCAGTAAACAGCATAAATATTATGCCAAGAAAGTTGAAAATGTACGTTTAAAAAAAAAAACGACCCAGAGGCTTGCTGTTGTAAAATGGAAAAAGGAACGATACGCTCGCTTAAAAGTATGCTCTGGTTTTGACAGCCAAGTTGAGCTGAAATACAAAATAAACTTGGTACTACTAACGTTTTACTAGGCCAGATTTCAGTTTAGATATTTTTAAATTACTCTTGTGCTATTCACCTGTATTTTTTTTCTTGATTCTGCAAATATTTTAGAACATTTGCAGATAGGTATTCCTATACGATATATTATACTTAAAATGTTAGATTTTAGGGGAAGAAAGTGGATTTTCTATTGTTGTGTGAATACAATTATAAGATCAAGCATTTTTATTAAAACTGTTGTAGCTGTAATTATTGCTTGAATAGAACTAGAATCTAACTTATTTAAAAATTGAGTTAATAATATTTAGCTACCGACAGTGAAAGTACAAAAGGACCAATTCTTGATTAGGTTATTTAAAAAAAACAGCTATTCTATATGTTGAAACATGGGCGAATCTTTAGTCTTCAGTATTTGGGTACCTAACTCGGACAAGCAAAAGAGGGTATTGGTTTACAATGGTTTTACTTTAGTTACATAGCTTTACACAATATAAAAATATTTATTTATTTATTTATTAAAACTTTATGCACAAATGTAAAAAATACACTGTACAAAAATCACTCTGAAAATCACTCTCATCTGTGTAAATATCACTCTCAAAGTGAACTGGCAGCGCATTGCTCCCTCCATAATCTGACAGCACTCCGTCAGACTTCCACCCAAAGCCAATCCACAGCTGGGATGCAACCTCATTGCACTTTCAGTTCCATTTTTCAATAACAGATGGTGTTGTTGCAAAGATTTCATGCTCTGACATATACATTTTGACGACAAAAATGTTATCTCTGGGGGTCTAAAAACATGTTTTCGTTACGATAAACCAAATATGCACCAAATATGTTCCATCGCAAATGTGTTTTGTAAGATATGATGCGTCTGATACTTGAAAAAGGGTCCAGCATTAAAGCTTGTAATCACGCATACAATCTTGTGGATATATTCTTATATCTTCAAAATGTCAGTCAGGTAAAAACTCAAAATTTTACCACAGTAATCTGTGGTTTTCATTTCCATAAAACATTTCAAACTTAGAAAGTTGAAATATTTCCAATATCCCACAAACTCCGATGTAACAAACATAAAACGAGTGTCATGTGACTCAATTATTTGTTACGAGCTTCCACAGAATTTCTAATCTTGAAGTTGGACACGTGTGGACCTGTATTGCATATCGTTTGATTAATATCGTCCGTCGTCGACTGCGTCCGGATTCAGACAACTTTCTAATTCTATCGCATATTGTGTACTGCGATCGTGTACCGAGGACGTGGAATTTATTTACTTTTTGAATTTATTTTGAATATGTCATCCTACCACTACATTTTATTTTTAGGTTATATTAGTTTAAAACGTAATGTAAGGGTTTGTCATATGCAGAAGTTGTATGGGTGTTTCTTTGTGCTCTGTACCAGCTCATAATATGAATAGTGTCTGACCTTTCTTTTCAGGAATATCTCACATAGCAAATTTGATAATAAGTCTTCAACTAATAAAACTCCATAAAAATATGTCATCTTTTCCGTTCTTCATCTCTTTGAGGTTCCTTTTAGTAGTCATTTCGGGAGGCTTACGCATTTTAAATTTCAATCTGTCCCCGACGATGCTATCGTACGCCCGCCGCTCGTCTCCGGGTCGCCACTCGTGAACTCTGAAAAATGACTACCTAAGAGATTATTTTCAATCCGTTCTCGGCAGCCACCGAGATGTTCGGCATATTTAATAAGCTCTATTATCTACATCACTCTTGTCCGCGACGCGCAGACTTTTCAATTACACTCGCCTCAGATTTTGTACTTCTTAGACTTTGTCTGTTCGATAAGCGTGGTTTGTTACTTTCACGTTGATTTTTACTGATAGTCGTTCCCTTCTTTCCCATTTTTATTTTACCTTTTTTTAAAGGTTTACCTTTAAAAAAAGTAAAACAAAAATCTCGTCAATGTATTCGCTGAACGCCGAAAACAACAGCACTGGAGCAAAGGTGAGGCGGCACGGGCGAGCCTATTTCAGTTGCGCTCGTGTTTTTGTTTGCTCGTGCATCGCATCACGTTTTCCGCGAGCACGTACCAACGCGCACGCTGAATACTAATGGATAGCAGCGGATAGACGCCGCTCAGGTCGCGCGTCCGAAAATTGGATTCGCATCGCATACACTGCACATAGTATTAACGCCCGGCCTTCCGAAACAATGCCCAATCAAACGGAGTGCGCCTTTCGCACTCCCATCTAGTTATTATATTGGTTGTTAGACTTCACTCGAAACTAAAAAATAGTTTTTACTTCATGTTTGATATTGTTAGGAAGGTTCTATTAGCTTTAGTGATTGAATGAATGTGAAGCTGAAAATAAGAAATAGCGTAAACCATTTTTATTTCAGTTATATTCGATTGGGCAATGATTTCGACAGTGTTGCATAATAAGGATTGTGAAACGCGCGTGACGAATTATAATCTGCTTCGAAGCAGTAATCCCAGCGCATCGGTGCGGAGCATGAATCGTGTCGTTGTTTGTACGTTGCACCACACGGTTACCGGTACACAGCCGCTCACTGAATTTGATTGTCGTTTCCATTTTTAGCTTTTTTGGCCTCGCGGTATTTTCCCCGGATATCGCTGTGCCTCTATAGGTTTGATTCTACTAAATAAGACTTTGGATTCAGCAAATAAATCGGAAGCTTTATGTCTGTATATAATTTTAGCAAAATGAATATTGTTACACATCAAAATCCCTGGTAACCTGGTTAGGTATCGAACGGTTTTTATCGTTTAGTTCTCCACGCCCTATGAAATATGATCGAGTATCAGAGAAACCGGTTATTAATTTGCAAAATGTTCGTAGATTTTCGATTCGTGCCGAAGCTCTTAAGCCCGTTACTAGCGCAGGCCGGACGACAATGGAGGCGTCCACGGTATTGGATTACCTCCCCCCTTAGGTGTCCTGCTCCTACAAATGGGGATTTAATTTGCCGTATCCGTAAATACAATAGCCGGAAATTTGTTTGCCTCCCTATCGTCTCACTCATGTCTAGTGCAGTGGACATATTAATGAAATACGGCAGATGCATTAAGCTTTAAACTTTCTGCTGCCGTAATTATTTGTGTCGCCTGTCCTTGACACAACCTCTGATAATGCTTACATAATACATTCACTACGATTATGTTTAGCAATGTCGCAGCTAATTATACGACTAAATATTCGGTTAGGCTTTGGGTGTCGGTCGCGTAAAACAATAAACCGTGAGCTCGGGTAGCATGACGGGGCGGCCATACGAGACGCCGATGACGTCGCATTAAAATGAAATCCATACGGGGATGATTGATGAGCGCCGCAAACACACTACGCCGCGCCCGACTCATTCAATTTACTGTCATCACATCGTATAGAGTGCAGTTTTATTATGAAGCTTCCCAAGTTTTTCGACTGTCCGGCGAAATTGGCTCACGCAAATGCTGACGTGAAATACCTGTAATTGATTGTTGAAGTATTAAATATCATGTTTGCAAATAATATTGGTTTATTTCCTATTGTGTATAATGATACTGCTGGATATTCTGAACAAGATATCTTGCTTCGGGTAGCGTGAGTCATGTTAGTCATAAAGATGCTTTGACGTGGTCGTCGTATCAGACTTAGATTTATTTGGGGCTGGCTATGTGACGCTAGTTCATCTGTCTAACGTCTGTTTGGACAGAGATGCATTCCTGGCGGTCTCGATATCATAGTTCCCTACATAGCGTTGATAGCACTTTGTCTTGACATGATCTCCTAGTACCTACCTACCTTCTCTTGCTTTTTGCAAAATCTGCTTTATAATTTCCTGCTAGTCGAAACAATTCCAATTTAAACTTCATCAATAAAAACAATGTTATAATCAAAATAGAATTTCAAAGAAACGAATGACGGATAAACTTTGTTCATTTCTTGACAGCTAATATTTTTACAGTGGCTTGTTGTTTTCTAATAAACACCGGTTCTGAGAAATGTTATTTCTTACCACAATTGCTGGCGATGTGATTATCTCAATAATTTGTCTCGTTGTTCCGCACAGAGCCTTGTTTGGCCGGGAGCACTGTCTTTATGGCGGATTCAGTCCGGCTTGTTTGTTCAACAGAACTGGAAAATTAGCCGGAGTGCTTTTTTATTACATTTAAACCTGCTGCGTTAAAATGTTTCGTAGATTTTTTTCCTTGTAACGTTTATGTTCATAAGAAGTCCACATGCTTCAGGTGTTTTAACATTTACCTATTCTTCTGTTCTTACTCAAATTAACAGCGCTATTTTCATGTAGACGCCCTTGTCGTATATTATCACCTCGAGAAGCGTTAGTACCTTACTACCGTGGATTGTCGCAAAATTTCCTGTCCTTATTTAGATCATTAAAATAAAAGTGTGACCCGTCTACCACTCTTAAACTTACTGTCTTTACTTAAATATGAGTTCGATATATTCGATAAAATATTTCGTATGTATAGCAAGGCGTGGAGTAATTAAAATTGCAACTTAGCTGCCAATTAGTGTTCAACAGCACCCGATCCAAACATGAAGCGGCGAAAAACTTTCCGTGACGTCATTACCGTACAGTGTTTTAATATCTTAAGTAATTTGTAATACGATATCTTCGCTAGTTATAAGTTGTCTATCGGCAGGCGAGACGAGGTGGGCGTAAGTTTGTAATAAGAGTTAGTGTCTGGTGGAAACAACTCGCCAGTTAGAGTTTTAAGAAGTTTCGCCCCGTTTGTTTGATTCTTCTATCGTCGTGAACCGATACTTGGACCGGAGCAACGAGTGCCACTGATACTTTTATTATTTCCTTATGAACTGGTGCAATCATGTTTCCAACTTGTACAGAATAATGGAATTTATTGTTTATTTGTGTTGAACAAATGCTGTTATTTCTTGTAGAAGTGTTTTTCTATGAGAAGGCGACGTAAGCGTTTGTTGTATTAAAAATTCTTTTGTAATAACCTTAGTGAAGAAATAGCTTTTAGAAGTAATAGCTTTTTCTTTGAAACGTTTTATTTTTGCAAATTATGTGTCTTTGTCTTAAAATTGTTAAATTACTTGTTCGTAAATATAACTTAGCTCAAAAATTGTGTTTAGAATAAACCTTTAATCCACTTTAATACATATTTTATCATTCGAATTTCATTAATTTAAACATTTCACAATTTATTTTAAATAAAACAGAAGATACATCTTAGTGCTGATTTTTTTACAGTCAGTTGTATTTCATTTAAAAATAAATGTGCCAGTTTGACATTATTTTCTATACAAGAACTGTCACACTACCACCATATTTATTCGTTTGTCAAGAGTTATCCATCTACTGCAGTAATCGGCCCTCAAACTCCAATTGTCACTAAGGTAATAATCGACCTAGTTCGCAGCTTCTTCCTAGATGTTCTTGTTGCATAACAAGCAGAAAACTATCTCGATTGCCGACTGTAAACTCTCGAGAGGTACTCACTGAACCGTTTTAATATAATTGATAGGTGCGATGCACAAGTTAGATTATTCATGCACGTTTTATTGATATCCTTCTCTGTTTACTGGACTAGATATATCGAGTTGTAAATACCGTTAACTACGTCTAAGTATCAGTAAGCAAAAATTGTTGCTCGGAAACTACTTTTATTTTTGATGTGAAACATCCCTGCGCGCATTACAGTGCATGTGAAACTTTACGCTTACATGCACGTAGTGCGAGAGTCGTGGGTATTTAACGTTTGATTATAACGTTATGTAACAGAACGTTCGTAACGTTCGTAGTATGGTCCAAAACATGTTGCTGACCTATTTCTGTATACTTTCTAAGTTTATCTTGAATATCACTGATATCGGAAACCATGTCAGAGGCCCTTGAGGCGGTTTAGAAACTCTGACACTAGGGTCAGGCCTCCGTCACTCTATGTACTTGCGCGCTATAATTGCCTACCGCCCGGCCGAGCGGTCTCGGGCCGTTTGCGAACCAAATTCAGTGCGGTTTTTGCAAACGAAGCGCACGCACGTTATTACATTTTAATAGTTCCATTCGTTACCTACGATCCCGTCTGGTGCATTATGTGCTGTAGATGGGTAAAAATATTTTATAAACATTTACGATACAATTTTAAACTGCCACATATAAGTCAGAACATATTCACAGTTCTCAATAACATAGACACAAAAAGTTATGTTAATTTAATTTTATCGAGGAGGCGGCCCTACGATTGTTGTGGGATCGCGCGGTGCGAAGCGATCACAACTGTACGCTTGAGCATTTAGGCACATTTTAGTTTGCAGTGGTTGCTGACGCGAGTTGACGCGACGGAGTAGGCTATTATAGCAGTAGGTATTGGACATTTTCTACTGAGTGAAGTATCTGTACTTATTTAATCTGTGCTAGGGTGTGTGGAGTCGTTGTGGCCTAACTGCCCACACGATAGAAAAGAAAGATTTCTGTATAATAGTCGTGTTTTATATCACCTAGTATCTATAGTTAAACAAACATGTAAATCAGTACTTAAATAACTGAAAATTTCACTAGACTTAGTCAATTTCCAACCGAAGTATTTCTGACCTGACTTCCCACCTATAATATTAGCAATTTTCGGACCCCCGCGTTGATCATATTAACCGAAATCACACCCGACGAACAGTCCCTGCGGGCATTGCCATAATCACATCATTGCCGCGGTTTGATTCACAGGAAATCTATCGAAAATTGCTGCTCACCTAACTCCAGACTCGATAATAACTTCGATATGAACTGAAATAGGACCCAATGCTTATCTCCTTTATTATTAATCCACACTCGATAGGATCTCAGCCAGACGCCCAGTTTTATCTCAGATGAAAGCTGAAACTTTGCCCGTACGTTCTTTCCTTTGCATTTAATTGAGAAAACTTTATTTTTACTCGGGAACAATTTAAGAGATTAGTTTGTGCCTAAGTTATATTATAATCATTATTGCTGTAGCTAGGGAATGCCTTTGTTGAATACGAAGGCAAAGAAAATTTAATTTTAGGTACTTAACTTACGCTTTGATATACTGTAATAAAAAAACAAAAAACTTTTTAGTTTTAATACTAAACATGTCTACTTAATTATTATATTTCATTTATCGAAGCAAAATTTTATGCAAATTATTAAATTATGTTGTCATTTTGGTGACTTTGCTGTTGAACTTAAACTAGTTTGCTACGCCGTAGCGTCGTAGCATATTGCGTAGCACTGACGTACTATTCACTAACTTGATTTTCCATGCCCATTTTTTACCCGACTACGGCGAAGCAAAAAGGAGGGTTATGAGGTTGACCGGTATGTATGTATGTATGTATGTATGTATGTATGTATGTATGTATGTATGTATGTATGTATGTATGGATGTTCATCTGTTCCCTCATAACTTCTAAACCATTTAACGTAAATTGACAAATGAGGTGTCATTGGAAGCGTCTAAATTGTCCGCTGGTTATAGGCTATGTTATGTTGCAACAAATTGTATGTGGCGCCATCTAGGGCTCAGGAAGATCTGAAATAATATTTTTTTTCTTCCAAATATGGTCGTGTTGCATATCAAATTAAAGGGCTTAATTAGCACATTTCAAATATATATACATTATATTAGTAAATTGTACATGGCACCCTTTAAAACGTACCATAAACATAGCTAACTAACCAATATTTGGTTTGGGAGACCTAATAGATTATTCCATATATTGTGTGTATGTTGCAGTTCCAGTAATATTACGTATATAATTTGAACCCCAAAATAATTGAAATAATAAAGAAGTTTCAAAAACTAAAACCCGACTACAAAAAAATCACGTTCTAAAAAGTATGAAACAAGAAAACATTCTCATCTGAAAGCCGTGGTCGTATGCCACCTATTCCGGTAAAACAGCATGCATATAGTAAGAGAACATTAATCTGTAGCAGGCAGGGCAAAGTGGCATACGACCACGGCTTTCAGATGAGAATGTTTTCTTGTTTCATACTTTTTAGAACGTGATTTTTTTGTAGTCGGGTTTTAGTTTTTGAAACTTCTTTTTTTAAAATATATTATTGTGGACGTTGTACCTACAACCTACTACTAAGTGCTAATTGTTTAGTAAATCAATTTATTTTTGTTTAGCCTGCGCCGTAGGTTTATAGAAAAATAACGTAGCACTAGTGTTCAATAAAATAAGTAAATACCTACGTTTGTAAGATATTTTCTTTATTTTCACGGTATACTTTTAGGATATGCTAGATACCTAGAAAATACACACGAATGTACATTCTTTAAATTGAATCAACACCTTAGAGCTGATTGCAGCCCGAGTATTTTCACAAAATATATAAAAACAAAGCTTCGCACAACACATTTAAGTGTTGGTAATGCTTAGTGGACTCACGTTCCGAGGTGTAAACCCCGATAGCGTCGGGCTTAATCTTACTAAGTGAATTACTCTGTACCTCCACTACGTTCCTTTCGCTGATGGAATGAAACATCCGAAATTTTCACACATACACTTTTATGCACATTAAATCCTACGAATACCAGATGAAAATAATGTATACCTGACAAAATATTTCCACCTCATGTATTCAGGTGAAAAAGTCACAATCAAACACGTACAATGAAACTTATTTAATTTTAACGAAGAGTACCTCACACATCAGAATAAAATTTAATTACGCCACAATGTTTGTCAGACCGTGACATGCCTTTGATATGCGCCTCATTAAATAAAATCAGTTCATTTGATCCACATTTTGTCGTGTAATGAAAACAATGCTTTGTGACGATACAAAATACACCGAAATGTATCAACTGTAAAGTTTTCTGAGTACCTATATGAAAATATTATAAACATATAACAATCGTTCTTGGTTTGTTACTATACATTGTAGGTACTCGATATTTCACAGCGACTGACTATGATTCTTAGCATAGAGTTGGCAGTAGGTATATCAACCAGACATTAAAAAAAAAAAGAGGTTATATTGCTATAATAATCTGATATTATAGTAGTACAAAAGTAATCTATTGCGTATGTGTCGTACCTTTTCATGTATAATGTGTAAATGTAAAATGTAGCTTAAAAAATAAAATTGCGACGTTAGTCTGCTATTCTTGCACTCTTGCAATCCAGCATAAATGAGCTTAAATTTGTAGCTACCTGACTTTCTCTCACCTCATTTTGACCATCGACTTTCGTACTGGAACGAAGTTATACGCAACCTAAACCATATAGTTACAGCTTGTTTTTTTATCCCATAATTCAAGGGTTATTATCCCATAATTCTTTAAGTAAAAACCCGATAATCAGTCAAAAAATCGGTACGGTAGTGTGCAAATACGCTTATACTTCGATACAAAACAACATCATTCAACAACACAACCTAAGTCATTCATTCTACTACTACAAAATGGCACGCCAGAAATAGGTGTCCCTCGTGCGGTTATCGGCAGTGTCGAAATCGATGATGGAACAGCCATATCGTACGGAGTGCTCGTAACTGGACACGGGACGTAAACCGAGCCGGGCGATCCCACATAGCCTCACCAATCTGCCAAGTGAATTACCCCGACGAAATCCGACGTAATCTCGTGAAAACTGCCACTTTCCCGCACTCCGCCTTGTGCGACGTGTTTATGGTATGTGATTATGATGATACATATTGTATCGACGGTTTGGGTTTTGGTGATTTTATGAGTTGAGTGTAAAACGATGAGTTTTATGAGTTTAAACCTAATACCTACCCCTATTACCCCTATATAAAAAACCTAAACTGGATTTGGATTGGAAGTTTACTTTTTTAAGGTGATTTTCTTTGTCTGATCATGTGATAATTAAGTTGTTATGAACAACAAATCTACGCTCTATTCCAACTTATGTGCTGATAAACTATTTTCAGATTATATCTCTACGACATATAAATAAGTAACAACTGCAATATTGCTTTGGCGAGAATCTTGAAATGTCGAACATAGCTGTAACATAAATCCCTAAACGAAAAATACCACGTTATAATACTGTAGCGAGTTTTCGATTAAACCTTCGGTCGGCCGACAAGGCAATAACCCACGCTTTATGATAAAGTTAATTAGATAGAGCATTCGTTCCCCCGAGCAAGTATACAGATGAGACGCTGAACGGGCCGTCTCTTGAAAAAGGCGAAGGAAATGGTAACGAAAATCAACAGACTTACTTCCGCTATTTGACGCTTGCGTGGACCTAATTGGCTGTAAAGATAAGGAGAGCTCGGTAGAACGTAGTCGGGAGTTATTTGAACTTTGAAATAGGATCACGAAGTCAAACTGGGGTGTGAAGTGCAGACCTTTGAAATTATCCTCGTATTACCCCGGAACGATGTCTACTACTCACATACACTTCACAAATATTCGCCATATTGGCCTTTTGGAATTCCACAAGTTTCGTGAAAAAGCTTCCAGTGTTTGCGACGCTCTAACCGCAGAACGGCCCACACATGAGTTTAGTGATTCATTTCGAAGTTTGTGAAGAACGGACGCGACGCCGTGCTCGCCTCGAGGTATAATTAGTTTCGTGATCGGCTGCCGGGCGCGGCCCGGTCCGGCGGACGGGGAAAAGTCAAACAAAACACGGATATCGAAGCATATGCGACTGCACGCTGCAAACCCTGTTCTACTCGTTGCCCGACTTCATTATCAACATAACAAACAAACAGAATCAAGTCAAAATCAGGATTCATTTCATGGTACGACCGCGGCAATATAAATGTCAAATCTGAATTTCGAATTGCGTATTCCAAAAAGTTCATTGCCAACTACAGTATTCGTATTGCATTTCAAAGTAAAAAAGAAACTAAAACTGAATTATATTCGGTGTACGGAATAGAGCTGAAATTTATTTTCTACGAAATTCTGTTGCATCACTGTATATTGTCATTAGGCGCTTTTATATTGGCAGGCACAGCGAGGCTACACTGAAGTATCCTATTTACGGTTCAAAGCCTAGGCAAGTGAGTTCCCGGTATCGAAGAATTAAGTCAGTTTGTGTAAATTGGTAACATCCGGCGTGTACCGGAAGCTGCAGAGAGGCCGCATCGGTCGTGCAACTTTTGATTATATAGCGCCGCATTCATGCTGCGATCGCCCGGAGATACCTGTGTGGCATATTCTCAATTTAGAATATCTTATTTGTATTTTTTTACTAGTAAAAATATAACCCTTTCAAAAAAATACATGAATAGACGATGAAGTTTGAACAATTTTTACATTTCATTTGACTAGTAAGGGCTGATTTTTTTAAATATCCGATATATTTTATTTAGGGATAAATATGACTTTAATCTATTGAATAGATAAAAATATTAGTCCTCCGTATTTATTCTTCAGATAAGAGTTATTGGAGAATTGAAAAATCAGTCCTAAATAATAATACTTCAGGTTGACTCATTTGTTATATTCGCTCCTACAATGTTGAATCGGTCATGTGTGGAGCAATATAGCTCGTATTATTTAGTTTTCCATCGGAGTACTTTTTATAGGTCGCCTGTGTTGATACCTATCGTAGTTTTAAATCGAATCCCGCAATATTGCTTGCCCGTGTCTCCCTGGTGATTCCACCTGGTTGATTTTCATTTCGCAATGCATACTCTACAATGCTAGGATTCTTTTATGAAACTAATATGAACTTTATTATTGTGACATCAATATGTCGGTTTTCATGTTGTGTATACATTGTTGTATTGTCATTGGATTAGTTTATGAAATCCAATATGCATTACTGTCGCGGTCCCACGCAATATTCTCTTTTGTTTGTTATTTCTGCACATCAGTACTGAGATATCGATTTTAATGCGCATTGTTTGCAAGTCAACTAACTGGAAATATCTTATTGGGTACTCATAAAGCACAATTGAAACAGATATGAAATCAGTTACAAATAATGTTTATTTCAAAGTCTCAAGTAGAAATTCTTCAGTGAAAATACAAAATAACTTATCATACGTGCGATCCCTGAGTATGGCCTCTTCTCCCGTATTCGAGTGCATTCGCTGTATCAGTTTCCAAGTCGCATGGTGTTCAATTGCACGAAGTCGAATTGCACTCGCATCGGAATGGACCTCCGTCCTCCGTTATATGAGTGATACACGGAGGTATTTTACGGAAAAATGTTGGAGATATTTCAGGCTTCTTTCGAGTTGTGTAGCGTGATGGGATGGTAGTCATCGGGCGATTGCATTTTGATGTACCTACCTACTTCGTTGCTTGTGTGATTGAATGGTAGATATTTTGTGATATATTTTCATCTTTGGTTGCGGTTTTGCTTGCGTAACTACTTAGTGTTATGTCCGTCTCCGTGGTGTACCCTGTAAACCTAGCATAGTTTGACATCGATCGATGATTGATTGAGGGGTAAAAATTGGTCATTTTAATCTATTGGTGACTTTGCCTGCGACTTCGTTTGCGTGAATTTTCTTAAGTACCACTAATGCTTTGGTATAAATATATATTTTGTAGCACTTAGGGATAACGCATAGCTTCCTATCGGCGAAATAATGTTCTTAATCCAACGAGGTGTTCCGTAGATTAGCGTGTTCAAACAATTAAAACATTTTTTTTAGCTTTATACTATAAATTAGCGTATACTGGCATGGGAATAAACAGCCGGACAATTTTAATTAAGTAATTAAATCACTGAGAAGTTATCATTTGACTCCTCAACCATGCAGATCAAAAACCTAGTCATAATAATAATAAAAAAAGTTTAACATTCTATAGCTCGTTGCTCTACATAAAATAATGAGATAACTAGCACAGTTGGTAATCTCATACTCATAAAGTCGTTACGTCCCCAGGAACTACTCGCTCGTAAAGTATTCCATTAATGAATCCACTTTTAAACTACACGTACGCGCGCGGCGAATCTACTTTCGACCGTATGAACATATTTTAAAAATATTGTAAATAATATTCATAATCATTTTTATAAGTATCCATAAAGGGCCTTACTTATAAGAATAACGCTAATTCATACTGAGCTACCTCTTAATTGCCTGACTGAACGATGAAACACAATTTCAATCTGCCAACACTTAGACGGTCAGCATAGAGCATGACCAAATTATTCGACTAAAGAACGAAATCGAACGAACAATTGAGCATAATTGTCAAAATTTACAATAGAATCCATAGACCAAAAATGACATCGTCACAGCTGATTGCAGCCCGCCATCTTACTTCTGAATTATACTTAAACAACGGGTCGCCGCTGTTTAAATTTTCTGTCACTAAGCTAGTACAAAACAACATCTCAACGCTGATTAACGTTTATAGGCAAGATTTTTCACCTGAGACACTGTTGAAAGTGGTTGCTATGTGAAAAATATTTGATTTTTAGTCAAGGATTTGAGAGTTAATCAATTGATAAGTATCTAAGTATTATTTAGCGTTATTTTTATAAGTAAGGCCGATTGTAAATAAGATTACTGCTAACGTAATCTTGTATCCATAAAGTGGTTAGTTTCCAGCAACCGCCCGCCGATGCATATCGCTAGCCAATAACCTATGTGCAACCTCGGTAAAATCCCTTGCATGTTTTAGGAAAAATTCGCTCCAATGCTTAAAACGCTGGCAAAGTGTGAGGATATTGAATTAGTGGCGGATTTTGCATTTTTTCCTGACTGTGAGACAAAAAGGCGTGGTGGCGCCCGTCGGACGCTGAATCAATTACGTTACGTTGACGCGGCGGTGCGGTAATTCGATCCGTCGGCAAATGTTGATTCGACCGCGGGGCAAGTCCGTCGGTGGTGGCAAGCCAGCCCGCCAGCCCGAGCCAACATGCACACGACTCACTGGTCCACTTTTGCCTCACCTAAAATGTTACGCCTTAATTAAACTGGGTACATCAAACACGTAACTAACTCGCAAATGGATTTCGGAATACTATTGTTCGCCTGTTCTCAGTATTGACAACACGTTTAATAGGCTTAATTATGTATTACCTTTTGTAGCCGCTGTTGATTAGGGAATTAAATGAGTGATGCCTAAAAATTAATGAATATTCTTAGTTTTGATTGTTTATCTATAATTACGTACCAAGTCCATGCTTACAAGATTTTGGGCCGAAATTATTCGGAGTTTCTTTAGATATCGTTTTGAACACTATCGATATTATAGTTCATGTATTATAAAAAAATAATTTAATTAGTAATGCCAGACTAGTTAGAAATGCTTTCAACAGTTCAATATAAATACATCTTAAACTTAGAATAGATTTAAAACTAATCAGCTTCCATTATCCCAATAAATTGAAAAATATTGACGCGGTCATATTTTTCAATTTTTCCGTGCAAATATCTAAACATAAACACGCTAATGTTAAACATATTCAAAGAATACCGAAAGGCGATTTTACTCACAAAATAATCGCATCGAGAAACGTTAGTAGCGTGTACGCATAACAATAATCTGCTCAACGTTAGCTGTAGGAAGTCAGGCAGCAGATTTCAGGCGAGTGGCAAAGCGGATTATCGAAATTAACCTCTTCAACAGCTCTAATGATCGACTCTTCCACTCGAATGGCGGGGGTTCCTCTCAACCGGCACAATCGCTAATAATACCCACTTACTTAGCAAAACATAACTCCATCTTTAAAATATGTTTGTTACTTTTTGGCTTTTATTTATTTTTGTGGATAAAGAAAACCTAGTTTCGATTAAGTTAGTAGAAAAACATAATTTTCATTTACATGTCTAAATCATACCATATCATCACGCCTTTATTCCCCGAAGGGTTAGGCAGAGGTGTACCAATGTAACACCCACAGCCACATATTACATGACTGAATTAAAATAAATTATCTACATTGATCAAAGGCAACATCAGGTTTCCATGAACATATTCAATCTGTAAATCTTTCCATTGTGAACTATTCATAATAGGTTAGGGGATAAAGGCTCTATATTAGGTTGTTGCAGTCGGGGCCTAATCTGCTACGGGCACGGGACTACAATAGGCTTTATTAACCTGCATGCCTCCCGTTCGATACAAATTGGCGATGAGTCGCTGGCGCCTTGCGGTGAGACGATTCTACCGTGTAATAATGTTCTCCCTCGATGTAGACTTGGCTGATTTAAAAGAAGTATTCATTTAAATATAGATTTTATGGTTTCTAGGTACGTATGAAACTCAATTTAAAGTAATTTTTAGAGGTAGTAATATTATGTAATCGTTTTTTTTTGGTAAATAAATCGAAATTTAGAAAAAAGCAAATCAAAGTTGTATGTCTAAGTACTATTATACAAAAGTACTCATTTTTAAGGACGGTTTTTCAAAAAGAAAACAATATGTATGCTTTGACTTTTTTTTTAAACCTCCGGTTATAGCTAAACCTTTCATGATAGTATAACATTAGGACCAAAAGACCAGAATTTTATTTATTGGTCCTACAGATAGTAGGTAGGCACCATAATCTCTATGAAAATTAAATTAATTAATGGACGCATACTTCAAATAATAAAATATGATTTTGCCGTAACACATAATTATTCGGTTCCATAAAAGTCATTACGGAAAAGGTTCGTCAATGACCCACTTTGGACACATGAGTATTTAAGGCCGGGTCACACCGGATGCGTGGCGTGACGTGATGCGTGACGTGACGTGCATACGCGCGTGCGAGCACTGTCACACCGGCCAAGACCGGTGCAGCACACGTCACGCACGCACGCATCACGTCACGCAGAACTGCTGCACGCAGACGTACTAACGCAAGATCATCAAATAATGCAATAATTATTCATGCATATAATTAATATATGCATTAACAATTGAAATTTTCTAATTTTTGTACTATATTATATAAATAAAAACAGTAATTTGAACTATCTCCAACGTATTCCTAATTCTCTCCCATAATAATAATTTGTAACTTTTATTTTTGTACTCTTTATGTTTGGTGTTCTAGAGACATATGTGCGGACGATTTCTATTAGTTTTTCCTTTAAAATTGTCTCCATTGCGAAAAAATTCACTCGTAAACTGCTTTCTGTTTGTAAATAAATACAACTTTGCGTGCGTGCGTACGTGCAGCAATGACCGATGCGTATGCGTGCGTGCCCGGTGTGGCATCTAACAGGGAGCGCCATATAATACAACGTCATCACTGCACGCGCGTGTGCGACGTTGCCGTTCCGCTACTCACGCGTACGGACTCGGTTTGTGACAAGATGCGGCTCTGCGTGCGTGAGTCACGCGCGTGCACACGTCACGCATCTGGTCTGACACCTTTCTTACAGTTTCACACATTACAACTGGTGCGTGCACGCCACGCATCACGCCACGCATTTGGTGTGCTTTGGCCTTTAAGCGCATACATTATTAAATTTATTATAACAACTGAAAGTGCTGGCCGTTTGTTCCCTTAATTTGATTAAAGTGGGATATTCCTGTTGACCTGACTTCCTATGTTTGTACAGGGTTTTGCCAAAAAGTACAATAGCTCGCGGATTCGTTGATAGATTGAATTTTCGTTTGTATAGGTATTTTTCGACTAGGATTGCGGTTTTCCGAGTAAAATGCTCGGGTGTGCCTTTCTACAAATTAAATTATTGAGTATAACATATAGTTTGACAAATAGAACACTGAATATATATTTTTATAATGTAATTGGCTGTGATGTGTGATGCTTGTAATTTGTAATAATAGTAGGTAGAGATATTAATTGATATTCTAATAACATTTTTGTATTTTCGTAGTCATGATTTATTTGTACACCGTTGACGGTGTACAAATAAATCATAGGTAGTTGAACATAGAGATCATGATGCATTTACCTGTAACTCTATTGTAACCTATGTTTACAAATAAATTGAATCGATTTTCGCTGAAAAAGTCTTCTGTTGTAGGATTCCCACATTACGGGTTCGGTATTTTTTTTACCATATTTCAATGTAGCCACATTATTTACAATAATGTAAATTAGAGATAGAAGATCTACCGTGTTTCATTTTCAGAAGATCCTCTCAAATTCCACAGGTAGTAAAGCATTTCTTGTAACAACTATTAATTACAGTGTCCAGGTCACGCTAAGGTTTAATTTTATGGGTCCAAGTCATTGAATCACTCCCTTAGGATCTGGATCATTAAGTGGGTAAATGGTTAATGAAAATAGAATGAGCACTAAACATCGAAGCGGAATTTCGCCAGTCACCTAGCCGTCGTTAAATGTTGTTATCGTCGCGATTAAGTAACAAAACAACTTGGCTGGAGGGCGCAGCGGGGCGGGGCGCGGGGCGCGGGCTACGTCGCGAATAATAATCTCAGTTTACGACGGCAGCCGAGTGAATCAATAAAAACACTAATAATGCACAGACGTAATCCGGATCGTGCAACGTCGCGATTACCGGCACTAACGAGATCGTAAAGACGGATCTCCAATGCACGGCTTAGCCGAAACATAAGCGCCGCGCGCCGCGGGTAGGCTACACACTTGATATATGAGCCTCGCCGGATACGGCACGTATTTTATGAAGCAATCACTTGAAACAACCGAAAACATGTAAAGTACCTTTAAACGCTTCTTTAGTTACATTCGTTGTTCAACTAACAGCAGCTTTGAAAAAGGAACAATCAGATGTAACAGTTTTTTTTTTCGACCAACCCTAAACCGGCATAGTGGATCCATTATTCTCAATTTGCGCCAAGTTGAAGCGAGCGCGGACGGCACAGGCAGACACGGCGGGTGTCCCCCTTGATTAAACCCCGGGAAGTAAGAAGTAACAATTTGTGTGCATTCCTACGATCCCCACCGGTTTATACACTAGCTTCTGAATTGCACTTCAGCTTACTAGATTCCATCTTACCTTACAATTTCATAACTTTTATTACTTGCTTTATTTTGTTTTTGAAAGAGACTCCTTGAAGATGTTAACTAAACGAAAGTTTAGCACAATTTTGTTTTAGTTATGATTGTTTGTGGTTTTGTTGAGATTGCTTGTAAGTTTTATAATCTATTTCTGAGTAAGCTGTAGATTAGGTTTTCGATTTATGTTATGCCCTACTGTCGCATTACCTAACTAATTTTACACTCTTTATCAGCATAATTGTGAACAAATAACATAAATGATTAATATATAATCATACCTGCATACTTCAATCATGTGCGATTGGCCATCCTGATACGTCGTACAGACGTGTACCCCTCGGCAGGGCTGACAAGGGCGACGCGACCGCCTGCAGTCCAGCCCTGTAGGTGACATCAGCCTACGTAAACGTATCGATGCCTGTCAGACTCGTGAAATCTGTTTAAATTGAATACAGCAGTATTTTGAAAGGCCTACCTTTTTCATGGAAATTAAATACAACTCTTTTGTTTCGAATAAATATTCGCTTATTTTTTATATTTTATTTTCCGATTTACAAACAGAATTTTGGTACTCGCTAGTCGGCACGTGTAACCCACCCTTAACAATAGGTCACGGCCCTAATTTTACGAAGACACTGTTGAATGAAAACCTACTTATTGCTTTGCATCATGTTAGATGTTTGATCTATGTTTCGATAATGTTACACTGATTCTCGTCGACGTCTGTCGCGCGTGCTTCACGCTCATCTTGGGCGATCTTCGCTGGCGCCGGAATTAAAATTAATAGCGGACGGGCGAAGGCACGTCGTGGTAGGTCCGACCCGGTCCCAGTAATTTGTTTACTCGTCTCGCTCAGGATTACGTCGCATGCTCCGCTGAATAGGTAACTCCCGGTGACTTTTCATAAGTATCAGTCAACCTCCACTTTGCTCTGTTAATGAATTTTTATCGTTTTAATAACTTTTTTTACGTGCATTAATTTTTCTCGCACTTTTCGTAGTGTTCTTTTCAAGATGGCTATTTGTTATCCTGAATGTTAACGAAACGATACTTGAGTTTTAAAAGCCGCGATATATAGTTTGCAGTTTTTAAAACACGTTTACGTATACATACTCACTCAGGATCTGGAAGATAATTTGTGTTAAAACGGGGTTTTATCCCACAAAAACTTGAACTATAGCGCTTGTCACCACAGAATGCATCTAACACCAAAGCTGTAGAAATACTAACTTATTCCAGCACATGAAACTCCAATATAGCAAAGTTTGGAGCGTAGACATGGCACGTATATAATTCAAAGCCGGAGTTAATTGACCGAACACGGTTATGAATGATACGGCTAAACGTCGCCGGAGCCGGGTCGAGTGTCGGGCGGTTGCCCGGACTTCCGATCGCACCCGGCGTGTTTATTGTATCAGTGTCGAGGCTCATCAAAATGCAAATAAGGCACGCCCAAGCTCGGCCGCGGCGCCGGACAGTTGTCGGCGCTGTATTGAGTTATAATCCTCACTGCACTACTGTTTCCTATGTTCCCTTGTTTCGACCTTTTCCTATGTTCCTTTGTGTATGCTACCGTTGGTTATCTGTATTGTGCGCTTTCAATTTGAGGAACGTGTGTGATTTATTTTTTTATTTAACTGTCAAAGTTTGGCATATGTTTTATATGACTAGCGTCATGAATAATGAATTATCAAGAGTATTCTAGAGACTGTAAAAAGGGCGTAAAAAGACATATTACATTCCCGTTAATTACGCAATCAACGTTGAGCAAAAATTGTTGCTACTTTAAATTTGGCGTAATAATCATGGTAGTAAGCACTGTTACACACTGAAACTCGCTCAACTCTTGTTTTCATATAAAACCGTAAAATATGTTAGAACATTAAAATCTTCAATATCTTCTTAACCAAAAGTGTCCCAGGTATATATAGTCCAGAATATAAAAAAAATATCGCAAAGATAGAAAGAAAATGTAATCTTCGCCTTAATTAATTAATTTTTTACACTTTTTTTTCATAAATCAAAATCACACACATCTTGTCAATAAACAGCACTTCAACTTACTTATTTTCTGGCAACAAACATTACTTTGGCATCTTCAATAATCTTATTCACCATTTCCTATCGCAATCAATGCCTTCTATAGGATTTAATCATAATAACACACCAAACTGCATCTCAAACTTATCACACCACACATGCAACGGAGCTTATAAACTCAATGCTTGCAACGTCTTCGTCTGAAACATACAGGAATGAATCGTTCGGGGCGAAGCTGTATGCAGTCGTTTAATAAGCTCCTGGCTGGCTGCTCGGATTTCGGTCGTTAGCGAGTAATTGTCGACACCTAATTAGTCGCGACACTCGAGTACGGGTCTCCAGTGTCGAGCTCACACATGACCCGCGATATTTAACGCGACGCGGCATCGCCACCTCGACCGACAGCGATGTACTTGCACAGCGGTTGAGATGTTTTATTAACTACCTTTTGTCTACCTGCCTTTGATTTAGCTAGTGCTAAAGTTGCAACGGTCGGTTTAATATGTGTAAATGTGCTTGCTCAGCGTGACTCTAATAAAAAAATGTTTAGAGTCTCAGTCCATGTCTGAATGTTTAACCGGTTGCTAAAAATTATAAAAAAAATGATATGTAAAAGTGATCGTTCATGTAAACGAGCTATAGAAGTAGATAGATATCTCGTCTGATATTTTAATGACCATTTCAATATTGTAAAATCTCATGTCATCTTTTATAATTGACACCTGTTTAAAATATAATTTCTAACCAAACATCTTCTTTGCAGGTATGGAGGCGATAATGTCAGAATTCTTCAACGACACGACGACGGCGTTCTACATCATTCTGATAGTCTGGATCGCAGACCAGTACGACGCAATCTGCTGCCATACCGCCATCGCTAAAAGACATTGGCTCAGGTAAGTGCGACCCTTAGGGTCCTAAGGGTCGAAAATAATTCATTATTATAACTTTTGGACTATATTTTTATTTCTAACATATCATATTGAGATGCCGATTGCGATCGAATATGTCAGGTTTGTCTTTTGCATCGATTGATGATATGACAGGACCAATCGCAGTAGTCAGGGCAAATACCACGACTATGAATCTTTATGAGTTGTATTTCAAAATACTCATCAGATTATTATCGTGGTTCAAATAATTATTCCTATTATGCAGTGTAGAAAAATTATTAACGAAACAAAAACAAAACTTAAAATATTGAGTAAAATATGGAACGCTGCCGATGGCGAGTTAATTAAATGAATCCACTGTCATCGCGTCCATTGAGTGTCAACATTTCATATTTTTGTAGGCATTAATAAAAACTGAAAATGAAATGTCACAATGTAGAAAATATTGGGTTGATTCGTGATAATTCGCATTGTGTATTGATTGCAATTGTAAATGATCTTTATGTCATAAATCTAGGTCTGTTCCCTCCATCACATCACAGTACAACTGCTCAAAATTAGTTGGATGTCTTCAATTGCCTAACAATACAGACCATCAAACTCGACTAACTTCGAATCGGCAAATGAACAGAAACGATGAAATTGCTCGTTTGAACCTTAAACCATGCACTCAACTGAATATCGATACTTAACTACCTTTTATATATAAAAAAGGAATGTATACAGTAATTGTTTGTTTATATATCCTTCATGTTTGCACTGGGCTCATTATTTTGTGGCATTTGTGTGTTCGTGTAAATATCGACATATTGCTCGCTCCGTGACGAGTGTTACACGTCTAAGTATTTACTTATTATACGATTGATGTTTAACAAGCTCGTGTTTGACATTCAAGAATATTTTCTGATTTTATTTGGAGACGAGTCTTTTGAGTCGCATTCGTAAGGGGAAGTTTAGCAACGCTTCGACTTTCGTTGTAAGAGATATTTTAAGGGTCTTTTCATAATTATTATTTTATTAATGATGTTTGAGTATTTGCTAACTTATACATAGGTATACGGGGCTTGCGCTTTTGATTATTTAAAATTTACAGCATTAGGTTCCAAAAATCTAATAATATTACAAATATTATCCTTTGCGATACTTCTACTCTGGTACAGTAGTGGCATCTTTCTGTTTGTTCGGGCACTTTGTTTTTACGCCTACTTCTGTCGCGCGTGTTTCTCCTTAATCAAAAGGCGTCCGGGCACGAAGCAATTTGGCTGGCCGTCCGCGCGGGCAATAAGGAGTGAGCGCTATTAAAACAAGCGCAAATAAAGCAAATTGAAAACGGCACCGTTTCCCCCCTTGGAGAGGGCTAGTAGTGCCGGCCCCGCGTCCTCGGGCGCCCCGCAAAAACAACCGACTGTCGTCTGGAGAAACCTCTTGCTTCATCTAACTGCCACATATATCTCCAGAACTATCGATACGTGTACCGCTCCACGACACGATACATGTTCGTTTTACTCGCTACACTCTGAGCTTTTATTTACTGAGTATAATACCTAATATACCTATCTAACATTATAATGAAACTACGCTTATTTTCACATATAAAACTTCGTAAAAGCACCCCACAAAGACGACCAGAGGCTATTTAATAACAAATTCATTTTAATATACGCTGCTTTAGAAACATAATAAAATAAAAATGGCAGGTACACCTTTCACAACAGAGCAAATAATATACTTTTACTGTTACAAACAAGTTCTTTGTCAATTTAATTTTCCGTGTACGCTTTCCTTTATACGCTAAAGTGCTCTCTTCCTCTATGTATCCCATTATATTAACTGCGATGTAAAATAAATATTAAAAAATATTGCAATTTCGAGCTTGCAATTTGTGTCAGGGGCCTCAGTCACCGTTTAAAGAGTTTATTTAATGATAAAAAGGTAATGCAACTTTAAAAATATCAAAAGCTTTACTTGCTACGATATTTTGCTTTTAACAAACGTTATTTATGTAGTAGGTAGGTACGTTACGATACATAATTCGTTTTAAAGGACCAATTTTAAATGTTTCTGATTCCATGTTACCATTAAATCCGTCGAAAATAACGTCAAAACTTACAAATTGCTTGATCATAAAACAAAATATTACATTAACAGAAACAAAATATCAAATATGTTTCCTTACATTTCAATTGGTAAAATCAACAATGGGAATTTTTTAAGTAAATAGAAAATGGGAACCATTGCAGTATCGAAAAAAGGCAAGCAAGACAGCTTTGACAGGTGTGTTAAAAACAATACGAAAACGAATTAACCGCAAGCTATTTTATTAATTAACTATTCAATTCTGACTATCCTTTACCGACATGCATACTCCGAGGTCATGCATTGTTTTACATTATGCATTTCCACTGGAATTCTCCATTTTCAGTTTCATGAACAGACATTTGAATTTTTAAGGGTTGTATTTTAATTACTTTGTTAAAATTGTGTTGGCATGAATGGTATCATCTTCTTCTATTTAATGTATGAAGAGAGATCAATACTTATGTCGACGGTATCGGCTGTTTTTTTTTGCGTGTTTGAATTGGAATGGACAATGTTTGGAAAATCCACTGCAAAAGTCGGAAATTCGGATGTTATTTTTGTATGAAAATCAAAAGGAAATTGCACCCGAGTGAAGTTGGGGCGGATCGTTAGTAAAATATAGATTTGACCCGTAATTATACTACTGCAGGTCCAAAGCTTCTTTTACTAAACAAAGAAAGAAAGTATTGATCACTTGTTTATTGATGATTTCAATTGATCGTCAGCGGTCTTTAAGACAAAATTATTGATGAAGAAACGTTTCAAACTTCCACCACGATTCGTCTTATCATAAGACCAGAACCACAAAATTAGAGCACTCAAACACTTAGCCGTACGATTGCGGTTTACAAAACGATTCCGTGTCAGTTCAAATGCAATGTGTTAATAAGTACGCGGCCAGTGTTTACCAAGGGTTAACCCACGACTTGTCGTGGACGCGGTCGTGTTACGTGGCTCAGAACCACGGGGTATCCGGGACCCTGCGGTCGGGCGAAATCGGCGACCGCGTGACGAGCGGCTCCCCGCATAAATCTCCGCGACCGCCAATTAAGGCCCGCCCCGACAGTTTGTCTACGACGCCGCCCTGATTGCTTTCACTGCGACACGAGCAACCTCTCCGCATCTATGTGTGGAACAACTCTCAAATTGACGAATATACGGTGCCAATAAAATGGGAAAATCCTGGAAAAAATCTAGCTCTAGGTCCCTGTGGAATTTAACTTAGATTTCTTTTGGAGTACTTTTTAGTCAGAAACACATGAAAAACATAGAAAATGTAATCTTAACTCATTAATTAAAAGTCGTTAAACAATCTTACAGTACAAACTAAACACATTTATTTAACTGTCCTAACACCCTCCTTGCATTCAATTACGAATTTGACTTCTGACATTGAGTGCACCCCTGTTCCCATTTATAACTACCCGGTGCCCTTGTCAGATCGATAACCCTTTATTTGTACACCTACCAATACACAAACGGTTATTGGTTTTTGTGACGTTTCTTTTCAAACATTTCGTGGATAAGCGGAAAGGTTCGGTGTTACGATAAAATAATGTCATAGCGATGTATGACTGAAACTTATGTAGTAGGTAGTCATATATGGTTGACAATATGATTCTGCAACAGAAATCGACTGATAGAAGAATGGAATATGTATTTAATATCAATTAGATTATCTTGTTTTTGAATGTTTTCTTATTCTTTTTCTTAACGTTTAGATGGTATCAATAAAAAACTATCCCACTGATAGCTTTTGAACAGAACACCCATACAATAGAATCGTCGCTGTGGGGATCAAACTCACGACCTCACAAACGTTAGCCATTGAAAGCATCGCTCGTTACCACTGAGCCATTGACATATAATGCGGTAATATGTGTGCGATTTTATTTATAAGCGTGGTGTGAGAGTTGACGCGGGCGTCGTTAGGGGTGTGCTTCTCGTGTGTCATTTTAAGGATGTGCCAAATTGAAGGCTCCAGCGTTATCGCGAGGGGAGTCTGATTTATGCCCCGGGACCGTGGCGCGCCCCCGCGCCTTCGATCAGAGGTTTATTCACTCGGCCGAGGTCAGTTTTCTTATACGAACGACGAAGTAATATGGCCGCATTTATTATGAGGGCTACGAAAATAACGCGTTAATAATCTCACCGGAAACGTCAAAGCTTTGATGCGCTTGGTGTGCAGTATGACGTAATAACAGACTGCCTTATTATTTATGATCAAAGTAACGTGTTAGCAATTATTAGAAGGTTTGAATCGATGTCAGTTTTTAATCAAACGATTTATTATTTAGATCTTTAATTTTGGAGTATTTGGATGTGCACCCTTGCAGAATAGTAAAGTTACAGGTTTTCATATTTTCATTGATAGCGCACACCCAAGGTTGCGGAATTTGTTCGAAAGAGTTACCGAGGCCCTAGAACGCAAAGGACATTAGGAGAAACACGGATAGGTTTTCGTCAGCGAAAAAAAAAATGGGCTACGTTCAAAGCACCAAGTTTTTCAACAAAATTTGATAATTCTCTCAGAAACCGAAATCGAAGTAAATCCAACCGCAAAAAGAGCAAACACTATTCACATAAGAGCAGGTGCCAAATAAATGTCATAGTCAGCAACACGCAATAAACGCAGCGTGTCTGTTGCGGCAGTAAACCTGCTTGTCTCAAGTTTGCAACGGTTTAACGTTCTCGCTCGTTACCGCTGTTATAGTTTTATGTCCGCCACACGCTATGAGACACTATGAGACAATTGTGTTAATTGGAAGTGTTCACTGTAAAAATGTGAGCGTTAATAACATTTTTATAACATTGTTCTTAGCAATTTTATTGTCGTTGAAAACTTTGTTGAGATCCCAATTAATCCGGGCAGGATTAATTGAGGTATTAGATTTTGTAAAACATATTTTTAACCGACTTCAAAAATGTTTCCCGATTACTCGAAGACGCCTGGACCGATTACGAAAATTATTTTGCAACATACAGAACCAAAGCCGCCGACTTCCAAAGCTAAAGTTTATGTTCACATTTTAGTTTTTGAAGGCAGTTGTCTCTTTTGTAAAAAAGTTTTTTATTGGTAAAAATATTTATCTTTCAAAGTTACAGTAGGTGGTTAGATCGACGAAAGCAATTTTGTACAGACAACCTTCAGATCGACTTAAAATAAACGTGTATTCGAAACGACACGTAAGTATTGTAGGTGCTCCTTTATTACGTACGTGGTGGTAGGCAAAGATTATATCTCAATAAAAATCTTCTGGTCCTAATTAAAATCTTTTAAGGCTTTTCAGCTTTTTCACTCAATTTATTGAAAAGCCAAGTAAGGTCTGTGGGCGGAAAATTAAAAAAAAAAATAGCTTTTAAATGTTATAAATTAAAACTCAATGTCGACGCTCGCTCAACTTCCATTACACGCCCTTGTTTGGTGTAAATGCGGTTTATCGCCAATGTTTAGGTGGTGATGTGACGCTAGGCCGTTGTCGCCAGTCACACGGGGCTGTGGGTCGGGCCCACTCAACCGTGCACCGAATGCGTGATGACGGCTGGCAGCTACCATTAATTACGCTCCAACAAACAACCAACGTATGCCTGAAACACTCCAAACTGTCTCCTAAAGATCCTTGTAAAATGGCGGAAAACATTTACTGGTTTTAGGACAGCTTAGCGTCCAATGAAATTATTTCTTTTTAGATAAGGATGAGTGAGAATTTTGTTAAAAGGTGGTCTATTTTTTTTTAAAGATGTTGTTACGTGATCTTCTGATTTCGCATATAGTTGAAGATACTTTGATAAATGCATTTTTTTTTTGTTTTGATTATGTAGCATTATACGAGTACTTATCCAATTTTTACTTATTTTAAACTTACGCTTACCGATTTTTAGATTCTCTGTTTATGTTAAAGTCAAAGCATTTATTGCAATTAGACTAAATATAAGCACTTTTGAATTGTCAAGAAGTTACAGTTTAAAGTATTAAGTTACATACCAACTGGCTTCAAGCCAGTTTGTATGTAACTTAATACCAATAAATAATTTACATGCACACCAAGTATCACACTTGCAAAATGACCAGTCCTAACTGATATTGCGTTTGAAAGTTTCTTAAATGTGCATAGATCAAAATAATCCACAATTAAATCGCAAATAAGTGCGATCGGCGTATGTCGTAGCGGCGATTAGTCGCGGCCGTCAGTTTGGCGCCCTGGGCGGTGCACTGTGTTCTTATTACACGTGATAGCTGGCCAAAAATAATAATGAAATTGACTTATATTTATTCTAGGTCTTGTCGATATTAAGATAGTACGCAGTTATTTTAAGGTGGCAAAGACAAGATTAATTATCGGGAGGTTTGTCTATATTTACCAAAAATATAGTATATTCTATATGTACCTATTGCAAATTTAAAATTATAAAGGTAAAGCCATGGCTGCTGGAAGCCTGAATTACTATTAATCAGTAAATCGGCGATTAATTCTTATACTAACCTAGTAATTGGTTGACTTATATCTACATACACATGTATATGATATTACAACTGACTATAAATCGCTATTCCATGAAGTTTTATATAAAACACAAGGTTTTGACATGCAACAGTGCTGAATATTAAGATTTTCAAGCTCATCTTTTTTTTATTGAATTGTATTCGATAGGCATTTATCAGAAATTGATAAAATGATAGTTAGTTTCAATTTCTTAACAATAATCCTAAAAAATTTACAAGCTACTTTTTGTCCAGCTACCATGTAATGGGAGCACAGTGCGGCGCCACGGTTGACGCCGCCCGCTCATTTGCATCTCCACATAGATGACAAGTTGAACACTGATGGCTCCCTCTAAATTGTCACGAATATAGTGCCCAGCAATTTTCAAGAAATATGAGTGTACCGTTTATTACTGCATCGTTTTCATAAAACGAAAATCAAATGAAAATAGAACTACTTCGATGAATTAGAAAAATAATGACGAGTAATTTTGTGTTATAAAATTACATTTTAAGGATATTGAAATTGCATCCGGTTATCCAGTAAATTGATACGATTTTGACCCGCGTTTCAGAAGCATTATGATTAGATTAGTGCGTTCTAGTCCTTAACTAATATTCCTGCTCCAAACTGTCCAAACGCCCCTATAAGTTAGAAAGTACTACAGGATTAACCAGAAATTCCAGTCTGAAAATTAGAACCCTCCACTGCCCACGCTGTTTCCCAACTAAAGTTATACTACTTATAACGGAACATGACATGTCACTCGCATGTGTCTCATAACCCATTTACAACTCAATTAAAGCCAACATTCAACTCGTATCATGTTAATTCCAGATCTAAGAATAGATGTTCTAATTCAGCTGAATACTCACATTTATTTTACCATTATTGTAAGCATACAAGTGGTTTAATCAAGGAGGGGGGATCGTACTACATATTATAGTTGTTTTGAAAATTATATTCAAATTAGGTACTAAATTGCCTCCATTATCACCGTGTGAGGTCTTTCATAGATCATCAAGAATTCGTCTCGAAGGACCAGCTTTTCTAAGAGTTGTCTCACTGAAACACTAATTTATTCTATTCAATTTGTCACTCAGAACTTGGTTTCCATTACTTTAACTTAGTGGACACGTAAAAACATGAATGTTTGTGATAAATAGTTTAACATCCACAATTACATTAAGCAAGTTAATCGGCGACCATCCTAATGAAGTTAACCGTATCCGAGGACAGATCACCTCGACGCCTCAATTAAAATCTCATTATGGTTAATACGCAATGGACTCCACTATTAGTGGGATGCGACACAGTTGTTAAGTGAATGACTGGGGTCCAAAGCTGAATTTTACATTTTAGTGATAAATAATTATTGTAATTAAAGAAAAAGCTAATTGTTCAAGATTTATTTTCTTAGGTTATACAAAAAGGCAGCTGTTCAATACAAAAGTGCAACATCTACACGGTCAATATATTATAATATGGAACAGTTTTTTTTTTATTAAATATCAATCTACAATACTTCATTGAAACTATGGTGAAAGTTTTCTTTACAAATTTTCTTTAATTCTATTTAACAAAATAATATTTTATCAGTCTTATCGAAAACACTAAGCATTTTTTTCTAAATATTCATATAAACATTCACAACATTTTTAAGCCACCAAGTTTTATTATTATCAAATGCGGTGGCAGTCTGTCTCGCTTCATTTGTATATCATTAGCATCAGGGCGCATGTCTCGACGAAGCGCGGCGCAATGACATCGCTGACATGTCATTTTCATAATCGACGCCATCGACGGACGACTAAACAATGGGGCACAAACACGGACTGAATTGTCTGTGCTGAATAGATTATCTTTATTTTTGTTCTATTTTAGTTTGTAGTGCTTTTTCAGTATAATTTAACGTAAATAAATATTGTTTTGTTTTTCAATAGGTAGAGATGGCATTCAAATATTGAACTGCAAAAGCCGCAATATCCACTGAGACTTATATTTAGCGCCTTGTGGAACACATCTTCCGAAAGTCATGATGTTTCATATACCTAGGCTAAACAATAAACATTATATCAATTAAATATACGAACAAAGTATCGATATGAAACATGGCAATAATATATCGTTGGCTTGGTAAAATATGGTCGCGGTAAGGATGATCGGTCAAGTGGTGTTTGAACTAAGGCGCGGCCAGACGCTCCTCTGTTTGTCGCCAGTGTTTGACCGCCTTCTTTATGATCGCCCATCGCCTTGCTACGATACTGGGTCTAGCGTATTTCAAAATTGGAAGAACACACCCTTTTGTGTAGCTTTTCGTGAAATATGGTGTAAATATCGAGGGTGGCCCGTTCTTGTTTGATATAAGATTCAATGTTGCAGCTAACGATTTATTCGAAGATGGTGGTGAATTGTTTACCAAGTCCAATTGCAGTAAAGATTTTAAGAATTATAAACAAACTAACCCAATCCTCCAGGTGAACTAAAAACAATAGTAGAAAAATTATGAATAAGCCTCGCCACCAAAATTTGTAGATATAATAAATCATAATTTGTTTTGCGAATTTCATGAAATGAAGTATTTGCAAATAGTTATGTTAACAAGCGGTCGATTCAGTGAATACTTTCATACAACGCTGATATTCCATCCCACATTCAGAATTTACCGAAATACATATTTCATTTTCCATGTGCCAATTGTGTGAAAAGCTCTCGCGAAAGCATTTCAATAGTTTATTGTGTATATTTTGGCACAATAATAATGCCTCTGTAGAAGTATTCCACGTATGAACATGTTTTAAGTATTATCTTTTCCACGTGCAAATCATTACGACCACAAAACATATTGTATTTTGAAAGATAACAAAAGTTAACATCAGAGGTTTGTGCGTCGGTATAAAATATAACAGTCTGTTATTCAAAGAGCCTAAAGATGTTTTCAGAAACTGTGCCGGACGGGCGTGATCGCTGGATACTATGGGTTACGAATACTTCCAGACGGCGCTGACGTCCTACACCTATAGGTTCCGGAGTGATTTCCTTGAAGTGTTGAAGTTTCTGAGTGTTCGAAGTGCGCCAGGCGCTGTGTAAGGGAAGAGGTTTCTATGTTGAAATTAAAGTCATTCGGCTAATAAGTCTTCATAACGTTTCAGGAAGCGGTCTGCGTAATCCTTCAGGAGTACATTAGTGCGATAGAGGGCGCTTTAAAAGTTCCGTGCCAATGACTACAAATTCGTGGTTTTTGCGCGTGCGCCTAAGTACCACGAAACTTTACCGTAACGAGAACCGCAGACCGCTTGCTAATTAGTTGGTTCATTTATTTACAATTTTATCAATGTTTGTGTACAAAGTCCGTGTTTTTACTATTAAATAACTATATAACTATGGTGTGTGACATATCATTGGAAACCTCCTGAAAGCGTCCGTCTCCTGAAATTATAACCCCGATTGCATCTATGAAACTGAAGGACTATAGCGGTTGTAAAGTAAAATGTACTATGAAAACGGGACTATTATTCTACTTTACGGGTTATTATCTCAGGAAACACTATAGCAAGACCCTAGTTACTAATGGCTTTAGGTAGCCTGACTATATAACTATGTGACCTAGGGCTTACATACGACCTATCCTTCCAATTCAGAGTGTCACACCTCTGTAAATGAAACAACGAAAAAGTATCATTTATTGCGAACATCGAACTGTGTACGAGCGCCTTGCAATGTTTACCAAGTAGGGTATCTGGACGCACTTTCATCAAAAACTATATTTTACAAAGTACCCACTTAATAAAGATTACAAGCAGCGCTGTACTTACGGTTTTACACACAAACTTGAATCTAAGCACTACTTAAACACTGTAGGTTTACTATATAAACACATTACACTATGAAACGTCGAACTGACCAGAACTATGAATCTATTTACTATGAAAATAACTATATGGTGACCTATTTTATCACATAACACTGTGGAGCGTGGGAACGACTCCTACTATGAAGCTACAAGAAGTTAAATTACACTATTTACTACAAAATTAACTATGTGGTGACGTTCCGTCGCGAACATCTCTCCCGCCGTGCAGTGCAGTGACGACTCGATGTCGCCTCGATGTCGGCGCGGCGCTGCATCACCCCGGTGAGCGACGGCCGGTGTAGCGGCCTCGCCGCGGCGGTGCCCGCCGCCTCGACTCCTGGATTTCGTTCACTGAGGCAGTGGAACGAGTTTCTTCGCCGGACGCTTCAAGGTGCCGCCGGCTGTGCGCACCTCAGCGGTCCGGACTGCGCCGTCGGCGCCGGGGAACACGGCGACTATGCGGCCGCGCGGCCACGTGTTGCGTGGCAGCTGACCGTCTGCGATGAGGACGGGGTCGCCGACCTGTATGCCGGGCCCGCGTCCGTGCGGCTCCCGCCGGTTTTGGAGTTCCGGCAGGTACTCGCGCACCCAGCGACGCCAGAACATATCGGCGAGTGCTTGTGAGCGTCGCCAGAGCTTTCTATTATCGACGTCTTCCTCGGTGAACACGCCGGGTGATGGTAATCGCGCCGAACCACCGAGTAAGAAGTGATTCGGCGTTATGGACTCGTCGTCTTCGCTGTCAACGGATACGTGGGTCAACGGCCGGCTGTTTAACGTGTACTCCGCCTCACACAACAGTGTGGACAACACTTCTTCCTGCGGGTGTTTCTCTGTGAGTACAGTGTACAGCGCGGACTTGACGCAGCGGACTAGGCGCTCCCAGGCGCCCCCCATGAAGGGCGCGGACGGCGTTATAAAGCGCCACACGACGCCTCGACGACTGGCTTCCTCTCTGAAGGCGTCTCGGAGCTCCTTGTCGGCACCGTGCATGTTGGTGCCGTTGTCGGAGTGTATCTCAGCGGGGCAGCCTCTGCGCGCAGCGAATCGACGCAGCGCTAATATAGCTGAGTCTGCGCTGAGGCTGGCAGCTATCTCCAGGTGGACGGCTCGCGTTGTGAGGCACGTAAACAGCGCCACGTACCTCTTCTGGTGCTGACGACCGACGGTGACGGACAGTGGGCCGAAGTAGTCGAGCCCTGTGTAGGTGAACGGCCTCTGATGATGAGCTAGGCGCGTTCTAGGGTGGTCGCCGGTCGCAGGCACGGGTGGTTGTGCCTTACGGATGCGACACTGTAGGCAGCGTGCTACTACCATCTTCGCAGTGGGTCGCAGCTTGATGACCCAGTAATGTTGTCGCACCTCGTTTATTGTGAGTTCCGTACCACTGTGCTGTAGACTTCGATGTGTCCAGTCTATGTACAACTGCGTTATGTAATGATCGCCGTGTAGTATCGGCGGCCGTTTGACGTCATTACATACTTCGTAGGTGGCTTCTATGCGGCTCCTTAGTCTTATGACGTCATCAATGACCTCTATTTGCAGCGGACGCAGTCGGCTATCCTTATCAATTTGTTTACTATTTTGCAGGCCGGCTATTTCTTTAGCGAATGCCTGCTGTTGTATATTTCGTATGAGTATGTTTTCTGCATTTCTCAGAAACTCAGTTTCGATTGTTGATTTCTTCGATATCCGTGTAGGAGGGTTTTGTGACGGTTCTATGGTTGTAAGAGAGCACGAGGGCTTTCTGTAGTTTTAAATATGTACAATAGGAAGATTAAATCTATAATTGTAACAATATTTGATTTTCCTATAAATATAGATGCTTTTGCGCT
The DNA here is from genome assembly GCA_932526535.1 of Caradrina clavipalpis. Classification (NCBI taxonomy): domain Eukaryota; kingdom Metazoa; phylum Arthropoda; class Insecta; order Lepidoptera; family Noctuidae; genus Caradrina; species Caradrina clavipalpis. The sequence continues at coordinate 9,353,350 of OW052103.1, forward strand.
ATCAAATGATGTATGTTTTGATTATCTAGTCCTAGGTTATTTTTAGCATTAATGTAACTTAGGATACATCTAGAATTAAGGTAAATATATGATTCTAGATTATAAGTAAATTTAATGACAAAAATGTGCATATTTGATTGGTGGAACATTTGTTGATGATGTCGCGCCCTACCCACTACTTCCACCACCGTAGAGACATATGGGAGAAATACTGTGACGTGATTGGTGCAAACACCTTTTGTTATTTTATTTGTCATGGCACTACTTGCACCCACGTAGGAAAGTCATAAATATAGCCGCCTCACGGCAAAATTTGTCAGTCGTAAGTCAGTCGTACTGTAGCAATCATCGGAAGCTTGTGAACAACAATATAAGTGGTTGAAGACTCTGCTCGTCTTTTATTTAATTCTTCGGAACCCTCGACCCGTGCGCCTGAATATTCTACAATTTTGGTCCTTCGAGCCGGATCCTGCGTCTGAAGAATTACATCTCAAGCCTGAAGAGTTTGAAGTTTCAAGCCTGAGAAGTCTGAAGCATTCAAGATGAGTGAACGAAGCTCAGTCGCCACGAGGAGCAAGCTGCGCAAATTGGAGGCAGCGTTGAACAAGCGACGAGAGATGGAAGCCGATTCAGGAGTGCCGTCTGAAATGGCACCGGGATCACCTTCGATAGCGCCTACAGTGTCGTCGGCATTACCCGCACCCGTGATTCCATTGGCGGGCCCCGGACGCGTGATTGACCATCGCGACGCGGCTGCAGTGCCTCGGGAATCGGAGATACTACGGGTGGTACGGACGCCGAGATCAAGAACCAGCCACGTCTCATCGAAGAGCGGCCAGAAGAGTGCCGATTACCTCCGCCGGAGGGCCGAGTACAAGGCTGAGAGGGAATTAGTGCGCCTGAGGGAAAATCTCGTCAAGAAGAAGTTGGAGGCGGAACTGGCCGAGATAGATGCCGTCGCCGAAGAAGACTCGTCCGATGAAGAAACTACAACACGCCGTGTGGAAGATTGGATCACACACTCAGTGCCGAGTGAAACACAAGTGATCGCAGAAGCTCACGACGCGCAAGAAACAGTGCCAGTGCCAGTGCCCGCAGTAGTAACGACTGCGTACGGAGTGCCTGCAACCGAGAGTGCCGCGACCTCCCGCGGAGTGACAGTGACCGCGCCGCAAACAGCGTACGAACCGCAAACAGTGACCGCGCCGCAAACAGTGACCGCGCAACCGCATACCGTATATGCGACCTCGATATCTGCGCTCCCTCAGTGTGCGCCCGCGACCGTACAGTTCCGCGAATATACGCCGATAGTAACGGCTAGTGTTCCGCGAGTGCCACCACGTGAAGTGCCTGAATGGGATCAATCGTTCGCCGAAGAAACGGAGAGAAGCAAGCCGCGAGACAGGAAAATAGATCAGCTGGCAGAAGCTATTTCAAACCTAGCTCGTCCGCGGCCAGTACCCAGGCAAGCCTATGAGTTGCCATACTTCAACGGTGACCCGGCAGAGTGGCTATCGTACAAGAACATGTACTGGGACACAACAGCTATGTACAACTTTAAGCCGCACGAGAACTTAGCGCGCTTGAAAACGTCACTGCAGGGAGAGGCAAAAATAGCGGTAGAAGACTTATTGCGGACATCAACTAACCCATCGGAGATTATGAAGGCACTGGATGAAGAGTTCGGACATCCTAATTTAATATTGGAGTGTGCGTTGAAGAAAGTGCGTGCGTTACCGAAAGTAACAGAAAGTGGTCGTGAGTTGAGAAAGTTCTCATCTACAGTGAGGAATTGTGTGTCGCTGTTGAGGAATGTGCACGCGAATGGATACCTGAACAACCCACAACTGGTGAGTGAATTACTGAGTAAATTAACGCCTGTGCAGAGGGCTCAATATGGCGACTTCGCAATGGGTATGGCGGCGTCTCAGGGCATCGATGTGAGAGTGTCACCCAGCCTAGAGATATTATCTGAATTCCTGAGCCATTTAGCCCGAGCTACGTCATTTTATGTGCAGATGGACATGGGCGCTGCCGGTCAAACGGCTAATGTTAAAAGTTTGAGAAGCGCACATAGTAAGCCAGGCATTCACTTTAAAAATGTTCAGAGATTACATGTACAAAGCGACAGCGAACAAGATAATAAGAACAATGTGCAGTGTGCTATGTGCAAGGGAGATCATAAATTACCGAAGTGTGAAAAGTTTGCGAAACTAACTTCTGATGAGAGATGGCAATTTGTAAAAGATCAGAGGATGTGTTTTAATTGTATAATAAAACAACATGCGAAGAAGTTCTGCCGAGCAAGCAAATGCTCGAAATGCCACTATGCACATCACGACTTACTGCACGTAGATAGAGAGCATAAAACTGAAAGCGTCACTAATGTGAAAGAATATAACGGCAAAGCGTTGTTGAAGATAATTCCCGTCTCCGTGTCAGTGAACGGAAACGAACGAGATTGCTACGCTCTACTGGACGACGGAGCTACAGTATCGCTTATCGACGACTCGATAGCTGGAAAGGCAACGGGTGATAGAATACCTTTAGTGCTAAAAAGTGCGCGCGGTAATGAGGTGTCTGATAAATCCTCAAGGAAAATATATGTGACAGTGCGCGGGCCAAATAAAGTGAATCACAAAATAAGTGTGCGTACGTTCAAGAGGCTGGATTTGCCCGCCCAAACGGTGCCGGCTGCGTTGATAAAGGAGCTCGCCCACCTGCGTGACTTGGGCCTGGAGGAAATGTGCGGAGTCAAGCCGATGCTGTTGCTGGGACAGGACAACTGGGAGTTGCTGGTCGGCGAGGAGATTCGCCGAGGAAAGTCCGGTAAGCCAGTTGCATCTTTGACCAAGCTAGGCTGGGTTCTGCATGGGCCCATAGGTAAAGGGTTTAGGGTAGGCTACGAAGCCGTGAACTGTTTAGCGGAACCTCTGTCTGAACTGCATGATATGGTGAAAAACCAATTCGAATTAGAAGCAATAGGTATAACCGAAATCCCTAGGTCTCATAAAGACATCGACAGAGCTTTAAAAATATTAGATGAAACCAGTAGCTTCACTATTAACGGCGAATGGGAAGTAGGATTGTTGTGGAGGCGTGACGATCCACAGCTACCCGATAACTATGCTTATGCGCGACAGAGACTGTCGGGAATAGAACGTAGGTTGCATAAGAATCCTACGTACGCGGAAGCATATGAAAATCAAATTGAACGATTAATTAGCGAGGGTTATGCGAGTAAAGCGGACGGCCGCTTCGAAGATCCGGTGTGGTACCTACCTCACTTTGGGGTACAGAATCCTAATAAGCCGGGGAAATTGAGACTAGTCTTCGACGCCGCCGCCACTTTTCAAGGTACCGCTCTTAACGATTGCTTGCTCGCGGGGCCAGACCTATTAAATTCTCTTTTAGGAATTCTAATTAGATTCCGATTGGGACCGGTAGCATTCACCGGAGATATAGCGGACATGTTCCTACGTATAAAAATCAGAGAACGTGACCGAGGGGCACAGCTTTTCTTGTGGAATAAAAATAATAGTGGAGAACCTGACACGTTTGTCATGAATTCAATGATTTTCGGTGCTGTGTCTTCCCCTACATCCGCAATCTATATTTTGAATAAAAATGCGGCCAGATTTAATAGTCAGTATCCCGAAGCAGTGTCGGCTATACATAACAGTCATTACATGGACGACTATTTAGATAGTGCATGGTCCGTCGCGCAGGCTAGCAAACGCATAGAGGAGGTGGCTCACATCCACGCCGAAGGCGGGTTTAATATACGGGGGTGGGTCACCAATTCGCCACAACTCAGGGAGATTCTCGAAATAGAGATGCCCGACAGAGTCTCGTTAGAAAAAGACGAGGGCGCCACAGAGCGCACCTTAGGTATGATTTGGTCACCGGGGACCGATGAATTGGCTTTTGACCTATCATTTAAAAAGTTACCGAAGACAATTATAGAGGGTGACGTTGTTCCTACGAAGCGAGAGTTTCTTCGCTTCATAATGTCGGTGTTCGACCCGCTGGGTTTCCTGTATCCATGCGTCATTCAGTCGCGCATATTAATGCAGCAGATATGGCGTACAGGAATCCAGTGGGACGAGAGGCTGCATGAAGCGGAGGCAACTTTATGGTTCGCGTGGTTACGGAACCTTATAATCTTAAACAATATAACCATCCCGCGATGGTACGGTATAAAGTTATCAGAGGTAGAACTTCACGTCTTCGGGGACGCTAGTGAATCCGCCTACGCGGCAGTCGCCTATTTGGTGGGAAAAGATGCACTCGGCGTTAGGCGCGTTAGCTTCGTGATGGGGAAAGCTAGAGTGGCACCTAAAAAGGTGATTTCAATCCCACGCCTTGAGTTACAGGCGGCAGTGTTGGCCTGCAGGGTAGCCGACACCGTGGAGAAAGAGTTAGGAGTTGAAATCACCCGAAAGGTCTTATGGACAGATAGTAGGACAGTACTCAAATGGATCCACTCGGAAGCAACCGACTTCCAACGTTTTGTATCTCATAGGTTAGCAGAGATAGATAAAAGGTCAAAGATGAAAGACTGGCGCTGGGTTCCCTCGGCGATGAACCCAGCCGATAAAGGCACCCGGTTGGAGTGGCCCGTCAACAGTAATATGTGGCTTTCGGGTCCCTCATTTCTTTCCAGCCCACAGGAGCAATGGCCGGTGGACTCTGGAGTTGACGCAGTGTCAGAGGCAGACCTAGAGCGGGTACACAACGTGAACGTCACTACTAAGGCCGAACCCGCGCTGCCCTATGAAAGGTATAGTACGTGGACACGCATCCTATACGTAGTAGCACGCATAAAAGTCTCCGACCGCGGGACCAACTTCGTTGGAGTACACGCCGAGCTACGCCAGGCTCTGCGCGACCTAGACGTAGGTCGCATTAGGAGCGAGGCGACAGGCCGGGGAATCGCCTGGCACTTTAACTCGCCGGCCGCCCCGCACATGGGCGGGAGCTGGGAGCGACTGGTGCGCTCCGTGAAGAACGCGCTGCGCTCTACTTTAAAAGAGCGCGCGCCTCGGGAGGAGGTGCTACTCACTCTGCTCGCAGAAGCCGAGCTGGTAATTAACAGCCGGCCACTAGCCTACGTGAGCACCGATGCTGAACAACCCGTCGTGTTGACACCGAACCATCTCCTGCTTGGCACTGCCGCGGGAGATGCTCCGTGTACGCGTCAGCATGCCGCCGACATCGACTCGCGGCGCATGTGGCGCCAAGTAAACGCGCTGGCCGACCTCTTTTGGAGGCGATGGCTGCGCGAGTACCTGCCTACGCTCCAGCAACGACAAAAGTGGAACAGTGTAGTGCCGAACGTAAAAGTGGGCGATGTAGTGATAGTGGTCGATGACAACAAATCACGTAGTGAATGGACCAAAGGCATTATAGCCAAAGTGCATCCAGGTGCGGATAGTATTGTTAGAATTGTAGATATCAAAACTACAAAGGGTACGCTGCGTCGGCCCGTAGTAAAAGTTGTCGTGCTCCCTACTGACGGAAGCGCAATCGGTTGAACCCTCTTGCGGGGGGTGGAATTGTAAGAGAGCACGAGGGCTTTCTGTAGTTTTAAATATGTACAATAGGAAGATTAAATCTATAATTGTAACAATATTTGATTTTCCTATAAATATAGATGCTTTTGCGCTATCAAATGATGTATGTTTTGATTATCTAGTCCTAGGTTATTTTTAGCATTAATGTAACTTAGGATACATCTAGAATTAAGGTAAATATATGATTCTAGATTATAAGTAAATTTAATGACAAAAATGTGCATATTTGATTGGTGGAACATTTGTTGATGATGTCGCGCCCTACCCACTACTTCCACCACCGTAGAGACATATGGGAGAAATACTGTGACGTGATTGGTGCAAACACCTTTTGTTATTTTATTTGTCATGGCACTACTTGCACCCACGTAGGAAAGTCATAAATATAGCCGCCTCACGGCAAAATTTGTCAGTCGTAAGTCAGTCGTACTGTAGCAATCATCGGAAGCTTGTGAACAACAATATAAGTGGTTGAAGACTCTGCTCGTCTTTTATTTAATTCTTCGGAACCCTCGACCCGTGCGCCTGAATATTCTACAATGGTTACTATGGCCCCCATCGATTCTATAGAGGCTTGTTTCACGTTCCCTTCCTTCACGAGTGAGTCTATCGGTTCTATGTTTTCTATGAACTCCGTCGATTCTATGGAGTTATTCGAGCTCCCTTTTTCGGCGAGGGAGTCGATCTGTTCGATATTGTCTATGAACTCCGTCGATTCTATGGAGTTATTCGAGCTCCCTTTTTCGGCGAGGGAGTCGATATATCTATGTCGAAGCGTGGGTTCGCTATCCAGCTTCTTCTCTATGGAGACGAGCCTCTTCATGGCTGTCCCGTAGCTATCAGGCATCTCTATGGTTTCTTGCTTCCATAGCGGAGCTGTTTCTATATGGCCATCTTCTAATTGTTTAATGTGACGTTTCAAACTATCTTCGGCCTTCTTCTCTGGGTCAGAGTCTGGTCGTCGTGGGTTGACGATCAGAGATTCGAGTGCGAAAAATTCACGCAGCTGCTCGTCGAGACTATTGTTCGCCGCCGTGAGCCCGTTGACGTAGTGCACCTTCTGGCCTATCGATCTGGTATGCGCGCCGTGCAGAGTCCAGCCTAGTGGTGTGAATGAGGCCACAGGCTGATGCTTCGGACCTCTGCGGACTTCGGTGGCGAGCAATAGGTGCCAGTTGTCTTGGCCGATTAAAATCTTCGGTGCGCCGGCGTCGTAAATCAGCTGTTGTCTGAGGTCGTCTAGGTGATGACAGTGTGTGACGTCATCGTGAGTGACTGACTGCGGCGCGATGTGCAGCTTCGGTATGGTGCGCGCTCTGAACGGCACCCTGTTCTTCAGCTGGCTTGCGAGCGTGACTGTGATTCTTCGGGAACACGGTGTGTTTATGGTTGTGTTCCCGATCGCTCCGATCTTCAGCGGGTCGATATGGCCTTCTGCGCCGACTTGCTTCGCTATGTCCTCGTCTATAAGTGACACGGTTGACCCGTCGTCCAGGAGTGCGTAAGTGGAAGTCTCTCCCGCCGGTCCGATCACCCGTACGGGTACTATCTTCAAGAAGGCTTGACTGGATGATGACCGTGAACTGGCTACTGTTTCTTGTGCCTCTGCCTTCTGTGTAGGGGCATCAGGCTTCTTGACTTCCTCGGCGGGCTTCTTATCGTGGTGTAGAAGCCGATGGTGCGTGGCTATACACCCTTTGACGTCACACTTTCTTCGTTTGCATGTGTGACCATTACGACGATATCTCAGACAGCGAAAGCAGAGACTATGTTTCTTTGCGAGCTCCCACTTCTTGTCGCTAGACGCTTCTTTGAACTTCTTGCAGTCAGACGCGTAGTGACCCTCCTTCTCACAAATACGGCATTTGTTGGCCGGTTTCTCTGTGGTTGTGTGAGTTCTTTGTGTGACACGTCTGGACGATGATGCGTTAGCGGCGTCGATGTTCTCAGGCGGAGCGAAGGCGCTGCAGAAGCGAGCTTGTTCAGTGATGAACTCGCTGAAGAGTGTGAGGTCTGGCAGCGACTGGTACTTCTCAGTGTATGTTCGGTACCACTGTGCACGCAGAGAGTTGGGTAGCTTCTCGGTGAGCGTGCGTATTAGCTCGGCGTTGATTAGGTAGTGTTCCTTCTTCAACGCACGCAAAGTGACGACTCCGCTTCTGACTCGGCTTGCAAACATGCAGATATCTTTCGGGGCCTCGGTGCAGCGATGTAATCCTCGCAGTCGCTCAGTCTCGGCTTGAGCGATGGAGTCTGGACGGCCGAATTGTAGCTCGAGTTCCCTCATGATGTCGTCAGGTTTCGCGTGGCCGATGAGTTCGGAGCTAACTGTCTCGAGCGCTCGTCCATGCAGGCTTCTTCTGAGTCTTGCTGTATTCTCGACGTCGTTGAAATATGTTCGAGTTGTTTCGTAAATGGCGCGAAACGATAGCCATTCTGTGTGGGCCCCACTGAAGTTCGGCAGTGTCATGATGACTTTCGATGCCGATGGATGACGAAACGTCCATTGATCTGTTTTTCTGTCGGCCAGCGACACTATTGCGGACGTGAGCTCCGTTATAAACGGTCGGAGCGTATCTTCCCCTTTGGGATCTTCTATGTTTCTTGCTGCTAAGTTGTTGTTCACTTGATTCACTGTATTCACTTTAGAAGTAGAAGGTACTTGCGGTTCGAGGTCCACTATATTTTCGATGTCCGCCGGGGGGTCGGCTATACGGGTTCTATTTACTATGTTTCTATTTACTATATCCCCCACGGTGGCGTTGTCCTCTTGCAGCGGCTCGGGTTCCGGTGCCTCTTCGAGCCAGGAGCGCACGTATTCTTCATTGGAGTTTCGGTCTTCTAAATAATCATCGTCCGATTCTTGTTCGGCCCTCTGAAGTGCAACTTGAGCAAGTTCTAATTTTATTTTGAGGACGTCTTCACGCGCCTTCAAAATATTTCTATTCTGTGACCGTGTCGTCTTGTGCGTAGACGGCGGTCGGCTATGTTCGATACGGGCGTCACCCCGGGTAGTCATTGGCATGGGTCGGCTTCTATCGGCAGGTTTCAGCGTTCTGTCTGAATTTCCCTCTTCTATTCTGGTACCCTTCCTGGGTTTGGAAGCTACTGGTTCTGTTCGCTCTGTCCCTTCGGATTGTGTAGGCGCAGGTGAGTCTTCACCCCCCCGCGGGGTTGGGGGGGCCGGCGGTCGTTCGATGCCTTCGGTGGTGGACGGTGAACGCGGAGGTAGCTGATGTCGTATGGCTGTAGCACTATGTCCCACTTCCACTGTCCATGCTTCAGGTGTCTTGCCTTGCGATCTTGTAATCGGCATCTTGATGTTAGACTTCAGTTGCGATATAAATCTTCAGTCTTCAAAAGAAATATCCGGCTCGACAGGACCAACTTATGTGCTGTCGACCGGGTCCGATATCCGGCTCGAAGGACCAACTTATGTGCCGGACGGGCGTGATCGCTGGATACTATGGGTTACGAATACTTCCAGACGGCGCTGACGTCCTACACCTATAGGTTCCGGAGTGATTTCCTTGAAGTGTTGAAGTTTCTGAGTGTTCGAAGTGCGCCAGGCGCTGTGTAAGGGAAGAGGTTTCTATGTTGAAATTAAAGTCATTCGGCTAATAAGTCTTCATAACGTTTCAGGAAGCGGTCTGCGTAATCCTTCAGGAGTACATTAGTGCGATAGAGGGCGCTTTAAAAGTTCCGTGCCAATGACTACAAATTCGTGGTTTTTGCGCGTGCGCCTAAGTACCACGAAACTTTACCGTAACGAGAACCGCAGACCGCTTGCTAATTAGTTGGTTCATTTATTTACAATTTTATCAATGTTTGTGTACAAAGTCCGTGTTTTTACTATTAAATAACTATATAACTATGGTGTGTGACATATCATTGGAAACCTCCTGAAAGCGTCCGTCTCCTGAAATTATAACCCCGATTGCATCTATGAAACTGAAGGACTATAGCGGTTGTAAAGTAAAATGTACTATGAAAACGGGACTATTATTCTACTTTACGGGTTATTATCTCAGGAAACACTATAGCAAGACCCTAGTTACTAATGGCTTTAGGTAGCCTGACTATATAACTATGTGACCTAGGGCTTACATACGACCTATCCTTCCAATTCAGAGTGTCACACCTCTGTAAATGAAACAACGAAAAAGTATCATTTATTGCGAACATCGAACTGTGTACGAGCGCCTTGCAATGTTTACCAAGTAGGGTATCTGGACGCACTTTCATCAAAAACTATATTTTACAAAGTACCCACTTAATAAAGATTACAAGCAGCGCTGTACTTACGGTTTTACACACAAACTTGAATCTAAGCACTACTTAAACACTGTAGGTTTACTATATAAACACATTACACTATGAAACGTCGAACTGACCAGAACTATGAATCTATTTACTATGAAAATAACTATATGGTGACCTATTTTATCACATAACACTGTGGAGCGTGGGAACGACTCCTACTATGAAGCTACAAGAAGTTAAATTACACTATTTACTACAAAATTAACTATGTGGTGACGTTCCGTCGCGAACAGAAACGTTCTACCTACGTGAATGTTCCCATTTTTTTTTTGTTGAGGTAATTCTGTGGAATAACGCTATACAAATTTCTGTTAATAATGATAATGTTTGGGTAAGGCCTATGTCCTACTGTTGACGACTTTCGGCCGAAATTATTAAGATGAACGGCATGATCCCGACGGTATTAGAAAATTCTTGTAAACACCTAGAATAGGCTGGGAAGCTTAAATCCACAGAATAAGGTAGCTACATTTTTTTTAAAGCGGTTCACCTTTATGTATACCTAGATACGTATACATTTAAAGCTCCATATTACGGAGATGATATTTAAACCAAACAAAAATATTTGATTCAATAAATATTTTTCAGCAGTATATCGGCGAGGCTTTTGGCGGTATGAAACGCGAACGCGGTCGGTATTTGACCAGGTTTCAGTATTGTATTTTGTGCATTCATTGTTGTGAGAGCGGAGTGCAATTTTTCACAGTATTTGCGGGTGCGGCCGGAGTTCCATTCCCTATGATTTCATTATTTGCTTTCAATCAGCATTGTGAGCCGGCAACACCACGGAGCCCCCTCCCTCCGCCACTCGTGCTTCGCCCCCAAACCCCACAGTCCCGCACTACCAACTGAAGCGAATTTTGTTTGGTTTCGTTTTCGGATGCTGTTTATTGTTGAGTTACGAAGATTTTTATGCTTTTCTTATTTTTTAAAGTACTAAAATTATTTTAGGAAATTTATGAAATATCGGGTTTATGATATTGGATATTGAATTTGATACTGCCGAGTTAATATTAATCTCGTTCTGCGAACTATCTCGCTTCGTGATATTATATGTTTTGTACAGTTATGGTGCATTCAGGCGTAAGATAATCTTCATGTATAATCTGCTTGACATGGATTTAATATAGTCAGATTAAATTCTGCCAATACAAACATGCATTTACATAATATGTCTGCATAGTTTAGTTAAATGTTTAAATATTTAAGTACCAACTAAAAAGATTCTTTACAGTTTTTAGACGTAACTGTGACTGTCGTACTTAAAGAATGGTTACTCTTTCCACAACAATGGATAATTGGGTTTAATAATGACAAAACGAACAGGAAATAGTCCTATTTTTTTTTAAGTAATTCCAGTAATTTTGGATAGTTACGCTGATTAATTTTGAATAGTACATTCAAATGTGTTACGTAACACATTTCGCATGTTAAATTAATTTGACGAAATCCATGTCACTATTGAGGGATTGTGTGCTGACTCATTTTTGCTCTCAATTATTAATAAGGTTTTTTCCTAACATATTTCTAGAAAATCATTTATTTTTCTCCTAAGCAGGAAACGGACGTCTTCCATAGCAGAGAAACAAGATATTAATTGGTTCAACAATATTGTCGCGGAAAGGGAGGTTCGCGCCAATGAACCGTGTGCTATAGTTTCTGTAAGCTGCCAATTATTACGGTACAGTTGCTCACGAACGCTCCTAGTACTGACAAGCGAACTTCCACATCCTTTAGATAATTAATAAGATTGTTTGTGTTAACAAATAATTATATGATATTTTCGTATAATATATTTTGTCTTATATTTCCTTTTGGGGTTATTAAAGCAATCCTCATCATCCTTTAGATAATTAATAAGATTGTTTGTGTTAACAAATAATTATATGATATTTTCGTATAATATATTTTGTCTTATATTTCCTTTTGGGGTTATTAAAGCAATCCTCATCATCCTTTAGATAATTAATAAGATTGTTTGTGTTAACAAATAATTATATGATATTTTCGTATAATATATTTTGTCTTATATTTCCTTTTGGGGTTATTAAAGCAATCCTCATCATCCTTTAGATAATTAATAAGATTGTTTGTGTTAACAAATAATTATATGATATTTTCGTATAATATATTTTGTCTTATATTTCCTTTTGGGGTTATTAAAGCTTAATATACGTATGTATACAGGGTGGATGTTTGGGAGGGGTCACTTAGGCAGGTACGTTAACCATTATAGTTACAAGAAAAAGTTTCTAGTTGACCATCGATAACTTCAGGATATTCTGAACGGCATTCACAGATTCTGGAAAAAATGTAGTCAGTGAAAAAAATGCTGACATACGAAAAAAAAACATTTTATACCAATCAATCCTGTTTCATGTAGGGATCAAAAGATTATGTCACCATTTAAGGTGTCAGTGCTAGAAATGACAGAATGATTGATGACGATGCAACTATGATTATCTACTTAGGTAGGCACTTTGGCTTCTAGGTACAGTACACCACGAGCAATATCTGTAAAACGTATCGTGTGTCCATTACATAAGGTGCTTTCGTAAATTATGTTAGTTTCTGTACTTAAACTTCAGTTGACCTCAAAGGCTTTTGATCACAGTAAGAAATAGGATCGTTTGGCAACAATGAATATTTCGAGTTGATAAATCGTTTTTTCCTTATATAATAGGTCCGTATAAAATGTACGGAAAAGGATTTTTTTGGCGATTTCTGGAATTTCTAGTACCTACTAATACCTTAATTGTTGCATGGTCTCTTTTGGTCACTACATGAAATAGGATCGATTGGTATAAAAATAAAACGTATCATTTTTTCCCTGATTTTTCATTTTTTCTAAAATCTGTGAATGCATTTCAGAATATCTCAAAAAGTTATGGATAGTCATGATAACGATGGAACGTTTCAAAAATCCGCCCTGTATATTTTTTGTGTTATATACCATCACGCCTGTATTCCCCGAAGGGTTAGGCAGAAGTGTACCAATGTACACCCACAGTTCGCCGGTATATTTAGGTCCCATGTAATAGGGGGCAAGCCTATTGCCATTAACCGAGCACAAATCCAAACTCCGAGCTGCTACTGAGAATTTCATAGAAAAACCCAATAACACTTTTTGCTCGACCCGGGAATCGAATTTAGGATCTCTAGCGTAGCAGTCGCGCTCAGGACCACTAGGCAAACGAGGCAGTTTATTTTTTGTTTTCTACTAAATTTTTACGTCTTGGCTGGTTTGCGATTCTATAAATACCATCTACAATTTATCAGACCGATAAGTATCACAGTAGGATTGGTTCTATTCATAGCTAAGGCTATGGGAAGATGAAATATATACTTCGTCTGATCGCCTTGGCAATATGTATTTTAGGAATATCTGCTCGTTCCACACAATATTCTCAAATAAGAACTTAGTGGGTGTGAGTATCAAATGCCTTTGATACATAGTCATAATATCTTTAGAACCTTTCTTTTTTTATGCTTCGTGTAGGTACTAATTAATCCAATTATTTTACGCTGTATTTATCAATTTTATTGAACAAATGTTTTGTCTAAGTAGTTGCTGGTTTTGCCGAAAAAAATTAATTTCTCCCATCAGCAATCTGTTCGTAGGTACTCTTCTCCACCTGAAAGGCAAGACGTGCCTTTATAAATAACTCAAAAAGATATGGACTATAATAAATTCTATCTAACATGGAAAGTTGAATCTTCACGCTGCATTACCTTGTAACCTACCACTTTTAAATTTTGAGAGCTTGGTATAGAAGAGAAGCCACCGCGAGGCAAGTGAGAAATGTTTGATATTGTTGTGCCGCCGCGACCACGCTAAAAGGTGAATCCTTATCGAAGCGCAATTGGAAAGAATCCTTGCAACGCGCTCTTTTCGTAGCCTTTAGCTCTCAATATTGCTTTTTGGCAGTTGGTGTTTTTGTTTTGATAAATTAAACTTATATTTCTTTGAGCAGAATACCAGCCGTGTTCTTTAAAACACTTACGGAAAGCAATACTTTTCTATGAGCACGGATTTTCTTAGGTTTTGTATTATTTTTAAAAGAGATGTCTCACCTTTTCCTCAACTGCCTCGTTAGCCTAGTGATCCTAAGCGCGACTGCTACGCTAGATTCGCAGGTCGAGCAAAAAATGTTATTGGGTTTTTCTGTGAAATTCTCAGTAGCAGCTCGGTAGTTAGGATTTGTGCCCGGTTAATGGCAATAGGCTCGCTTACATGGGACCTAAACATACCGGCAAACTGTGGGTGTAAATTGGTACACCTCTGCCTAACCCTTCGGAGAATACAGGCGTGATGGTATGTGTGATGTCACACCTGTTATCGATAATATACCGAAATGACCTTTTCATATAAAATCTCACATGAGCCGCGTTCACTAATGGTTTGCTATCGGCGTTAAATCTCGATAGACGTCGATATGCATAAAACGGGCGCGGCTCGCAAACCGACGGAGCAGCGGTTCCATTAACGTTACATACGACAATTGTTACCGTTTAAGGATCGGAAGTCGATCGCAATATTATCGTTTAGTGTTATGCCCGGTGACAAGGAAAAGCTCTCTGGGCGAGGCGCGCGCCCCCTGACGTCGCCTGCGGTGCGCTATACTGCCCACTTTTGTCGAGACCCGTATCGATATTGCACCTCTCTGCCTCATATTCGCATACACTGATGATACTGCAATTAGCTTTTACTTTATAAAATAAGGGCGTATGGAAGTTGAAAAGCATTCATCAAAATATATCTGGTATTTTCCAGAACACAAAATGTACGAGTAATATGGAAACACTCTTTTTCAGTATCTCTTATATGATATAGGATTATGATGTACCGTTCACGTTCATACTTGAAACTAATTAAACTCTAATTCTGAAATTAAGCCCTTTCAAGCTGAAACTGAAAGCATATTTCTTGAGAAGCGACGTTAATTGATGCTTCATATCAAAATGTGTGCGGAGTATTTACCTACCTACTTCAGCTCACATATTATCTTGATGGTTTCTTTTAAAGTTTCCCGTTTGTTCCCGTGTATGGCTTCCTCTACTGGCTTTAGTTTCGGTGTACAAACAATAACAGTGCGGGGCGCCCGCGGCACACCACCCCTATGTTTGTGTTTTCTATTTAGGAGCCATCGCGTCTTCATTTCTGTACTTAAAGGCCCGACCCGATAGTTTCCGCCTTTGGTTATCAAGCTGATAAAGCTATGCAAGCAGCGCGTACGTCTTCGAAAATTGATATTTTTTGGTCCTTTGAATCGCACGTCACACCTCTGCCAAAATTAAGACACAGCGATGTGATATTTTTTCAGTTTCAATGGTCAGTCAGTAACGTGTCATCGGCTGTAAGCACAATAGTATCGTGTGTGACGGCGTACAGCTGGGCGTCGTCGGCGTGACGCACCGTGGACGTCCAACTGCGCGACCGTACGGCGCCACCCCCTGCCGGCGATCATTGCTCGCCATTATCCCTCCCGTATTAAGCCACTTAGCTCAATCATGATTAATGTTTTACCGAACGCGACCCGACCCGAGGCAAATAGAAAAGTTATTTACTCAGCGTCGTAATTAGGCATTCACGACGAGTCGCTCGCGCTGCGGGCTGTCTGCGTGGCTTTGTCGCCGACTAGACCGGTTGTCTGCTTTGAATGCGTCCCGTTAATTTCATTCAGATGTCTTTTATTTCCTTACTCGCATCACTATCGTCACTTCAACACAGAAACGCCGCACACATCTTTCAAAATACGTCGTAATTTTTTTAATTTGTCATATTAGAATGATGAAGTCGTCACAGGAAACGGAACTGCATATTTAACGGTAATAAAAATGCCTGAAAATAAACATATTCCAAAGAACCTGTAAACTTTCAAAATTACAGCTACAGTTTGAAGTCATTTAAATACCTGTTCTGCGACAGTCGTAGATCTGTGGAGGGTGTCATTTCGTCTTGCTTTGCTAATTAAAGGGATTACGCGGAGTGCTCGTGTTCTAGATAACAACATCTCTTTCCGATATCGAGCCGACGCTGCCTGCTTGCAACGGAACTTGTAATTGTGTCTGCTTGAATAAACCCGGCTATTTAGTACTGTCTACTGTGTCAGCTAAGTATCGCTTACGGTTTCAACTTGGCGTGTTATTCTCGAATTGTAGCGATGGAAGCTTTTGAACCATTATTTGTTATGACTATTGTTACTTTGAAATCAAATTTTCCTTTGCTAAAAGGAGCAATTATAAGAAAATATAATATTTCTTTGGTACCCAACAATTCCATAGACATGTCAAGGAGGTGTCTGATTTCGAAATAAGTGGGCGTAATACCCAATAGTGATGTTACAAACGTATTCGCATTGTTCGCGACGGAACGTCACTAATAGTTAATTTTGTAGTAAATAGTGTAATTTAACTTCTTGTAGTTTCATAGTAGGAGTCGTTCCCACGCTCCACAGTGTTATGTGATAAAATAGGTCACCATATAGTTATTTTCATAGTAAATAGATTCATATAGATTCATAGTTCTGGTCAGTTCGACGTTTCATAGTGTAATGTGATTATATAGTAAACCTACAGTGTTTAAGTAGTGCTTAGATTCAAGTTTGTGTGTAAAACCGTAAGTACAGCGCTGCTTGTAATCTTTATTAAGTGGGTACTTTGTAAAATATAGTTTTTGATGAAAGTGCGTCCAGATACCCTACTTAGTAAATGTTGCACGGCGCTCGTACACAGTTCGATGTTCGCAATAAATGATACTTTTTCGTTGTTTCATTTACAGAGGTGTGACACAGTCAAATAGAAGGATAGGTCGAATGTAAGCCCTAGGTCACATAGTAATATAGTCAGGCTACCTAAAGCCAATAGTAACTAGGGTCTTACTATAGTGTTTCCTGAGATAATAACCCGTAAAGTAGAATAATAGTCCCGTTTTCATAGTACATTTTACTTTACAATCCCTATAGTCCTTCAGTTTCATAGATACACTCGGGGTTATAATTTCAGGAGACGGACGCTTTCAGGAGGTTTCCAATGATATGTCACACACCATAGTTTTATAATAATTTAATAGCTTAAATATAGGTTTTGTACACAAACATTGATAAAATTATGAATAAATATACCAACTAATTAGCAAGCGGTCTGCGGCTCTCGTTACGGTAAAGTTTCGCGGTACTTAGGCGCACGCGCCGAAATCGCGAATTCGTAGTCATTGGCAAGGAACTTTTAAAGCGCCCTCTATCGCACTAATGTACTCCTGAAGGATTACGCAGACCGCTTCCTGAAACGTGATGAAGACTTATTAGCCGAATGACTTTAATTTCAACATAGAAACCTCTTCCCTTACACAGCGCCTGGCGCACTTCGAACACTCAGAAACTTCAACACTTCAAGGAAATCACTCCGGAACCTATAGGTGTAGGACGTCAGCGCCGTCTGGAAGTATTCGTAACCCATAGTATCCAGCGATCACGCCCGTCCGGCACATAAGTTGGTCCTTCGAGCCGGATATTTCTTTTGAAGACTGAAGATTTATATCGCAACTGAAGTCTAACAGCAAGATGCCGATTACGAGATCGCAAGGCAAGACACCTGAAGCATGGACAGTGGAAGTGGGACATAGTGCTACAGCCATACGACATCAGTTACCTCCGCGTTCACCGTCCACCACCGAAGGCATCGAACGACCGCCGGCCCCCCCAACCCCGCGGGGGGGTGAAGACTCACCTGCGCCTACACAATCCGAAGGGACAGAGCGAACAGAACCAGTAGCTTCCAAACCCAGGAAGGGTACTAGAATAGAAGAGGGAAATTCAGACAGAACGCTGAAACCTGCCGATAGAAGCCGACCCATGCCAATGACTACCCGGGGTGACGCCCGTATCGAACATAGCCGACCGCCGTCTACGCACAAGACGACACGGTCACAACACAGGAATATTTTGAAGGCGCGTGAAGACGTCCTCAAAATAAAATTAGAACTTGCTCAAGTTGCACTTCAGAGGGCCGAACAAGAATCGGACGATGATTATTTAGAAGACCGAAACTCCAATGAAGAATACGTGCGCTCCTGGCTCGAAGAGGCACCGGAACCCGAGCCGCTGAACGAGGACAACGCCACCGTGGGGGATATAGTAAATAGAAACATAGTAAATAGAACCCGTATAGCCGACCCCCCGGCGGACATCGAGAATATAGTGGACCTCGAACCGCAAGTACCTTCTACTTCTAAAGTGAATACAGTGAATCAAGTGAACAACAACTTAGCAGCAAGAAACATAGAAGATCCCAAAGGGGAAGATACGCTCCGACCGTTTATAACGGAGCTCACGTCCGCAATAGTGTCGCTGGCCGACAGAAAAACAGATCAATGGACGTTTCGTCATCCATCGGCATCGAAAGTCATCATGACACTGCCGAACTTCAGTGGGGCCCACACAGAATGGCTATCGTTTCGCGCCATTTATGAAACAACTCGAACATATTTCAACGACGTCGAGAATACAGCGAGACTCAGAAGAAGCCTGCATGGACGAGCGCTCGAGACAGTTAGCTCCGAACTCATCGGCCACGCAAAACCTGACGACATCATGAGGGAACTCGAGCTACAATTCGGCCGTCCAGACTCCATCGCTCAAGCCGAGACTGAGCGACTGCGAGGATTACATCGCTGCACCGAGGCCCCGAAAGATATCTGCATGTTTGCAAGCCGAGTCAGAAGCGGAGTCGTCACTTTGCGTGCGTTGAAGAAGGAACACTACCTAATCAACGCCGAGCTAATACGCACGCTCACCGAGAAGCTACCCAACTCTCTGCGTGCACAGTGGTACCGAACCTATACAGAGAAGTACCAGTCGCTGCCAGACCTCACACTCTTCAGCGAGTTCATCACCGAACAAGCTCGCTTCTGCAGTGCCTTCGCTCCGCCTGAGAACATCGACGCCGCTAACGCATCATCGTCCAGACGTGTCACACACAGAACTCACACAACCACAGAGAAGCCGGCCAACAAATGCCGTGTTTGTGAGAAGGAGGGTCACTACACGTCTGACTGCAGAAAATTCAAAGAAGCGTCTAGCGACAAGAAGTGGGAGCTCGCAAAGAAACATAGTCTCTGCTTTCGCTGTCTGAGATTTCGTCGTAATGGTCACACATGCAAACGAAGAAAGTGTGACGTCAAGGGGTGCATAGCCACGCACCATCGGCTTCTACACCACAATAAGAAGCCTGCTGAAGAGGAAGTCAAGAAGCCTGATGCCCCTACACAGAAGGCAGAGGCACAAGAGACAGTAGCCAGTTCACGGTCATCATCCAGTCAAGCCTTTTTGAAAATAGTACCCGTACGGGTGATCGGACCGGCGGGAGAGACTTCCACTTACGCACTCTTAGATGATGGGTCAACCGTGTCACTTATAGACGAGGACATCGCGAAGCAAGTCGGCGCAGAAGGCCATATCGACCCGCTGAAGATAGGAGCGATCGGGAACACAACCATTAACACACCGTGTTCCCGAAGAATCACAGTCACGCTCGCAAGCCAGCCGAAGAACAGGGTGCCGTTCAGAGCGCGCACCATACCGAAGCTGCACATCGCGCCGCAGTCAGTCACTCACGATGACGTCACACACTGTCATCACCTAGACGACCTCAGACAACAGCTGATTTATGACGCCGGCGCACCGAAGATTTTAATCGGCCAAGACAACTGGCACCTATTGCTCGCCACCGAAGTCCGCAGAGGTCCGAAGCATCAGCCTGTGGCCTCACTCACACCACTAGGCTGGACTCTGCACGGCGCGCATACCAGATCAATAGGCCAGAAGGTGCACTACGTCAACGGGCTCACGGCGGCGAACAATAGTCTCGACGAGCAGCTGCGTGAATATTTCGCACTCGAATCTCTGATCGTCAACCCACGACGACCAGACTCTGACCCAGAGAAGAAGGCCGAAGATATTTTGAAACGTCACATTAGACAATTAGAAGATGGCCATATAGAAACAGCTCTGCTATGGAAGCAAGAAACCATAGAGATGCCTGATAGCTACGGGACAGCCATGAAGAGGCTCGTCTCCATAGAGAAGAAGCTGGATAGTAAACCCACGCTTCGAAACAAATATATCGAACAGATCGACTCCCTCGCCGAAAAAGGGAGCTCGAATAACTCTATAGAATCGACGGAGTTCATAGAAAATATAGAACCGATAGACTCAGTCGTGAAGGAAGGGAACGTGAAACAAGCCTCCATAGACTCGACGGGGGCCATAGAAATCATAGAACCGTCACAAAACCCTCCTACACGGATATCGAAGAAACCATCACAATCAATAATACAAGCTGAGTTTCTGAGAAAAGCGGAGAACATACTCATACGAGTAGCGCAACAACAGTCTTTCGCTAGTGAAATAGCTAGGCTGCAAAATAGTAAACAGATTGATAAGGATAGCCGACTGCGTCCGCTGCAAATAGAGGTCATTGATGACGTCATAAGACTAAGGAGCCGCATAGAAGCCACCTACGAGGTGTGTAATGACGTCAAACGGCCGCCGATACTACACGGCGATCATTATATAACGCAGTTGTACATAGACTGGACACATCGAAGTCTACAGCACAGTGGTACGGAACTCACAATAAACGAGGTGCGACAACATTACTGGGTCATCAAGCTGCGACCCACTGCGAAGATGGTAGTAGCACGCTGCCTACAGTGTCGCATCCGTAAGGCACAAGCACCCGTGCCTGCGACCGGCGACCACCCGAGAACGCGCCTAGCACATCATCAGAGGCCGTTCACCTACACAGGGCTCGACTACTTCGGCCCACTGTCCGTCACCGTCGGTCGTCAGCACCAGAAGAGGTACGTGGCGCTGTTTACGTGCCTCACAACGCGAGCCGTCCACCTGGAGATAGCTGCCAGCCTCAGCGCAGACTCAGCTATATTAGCGCTGCGTCGATTCGCTGCGCGCAGAGGCTGCCCCGCTGAGATACACTCCGACAACGGCACCAACATGCACGGTGCCGACAAGGAGCTCCGAGACGCCTTCAGAGAAGAAGCCAGTCGTCGAGGCGTCGTGTGGCGCTTTATAACGCCGTCCGCGCCCTTCATGGGGGGCGCCTGGGAGCGCCTAGTCCGCTGCGTCAAGTCCGCGCTGTACACTGTACTCACAGAGAAACACCCGCAAGAAGAAGTGTTGTCCACACTGTTGTGTGAGGCGGAGTACACAGTAAACAGCCGGCCGTTGACCCATGTATCCGTTGACAGCGAAGACGACGAGTCCATAACGCCGAATCACTTCTTACTCGGTGGTTCTGCGCGACTACCATCACCCGGCGTGTTCACCGAGGAAGATATCGACAGCAAAAAGCTCTGGCGACGCTCACAAGCACTCGCCGATATGTTCTGGCGTCGCTGGGTGCGCGAGTACCTGCCGGAACTCCAAAACCGGCGGGAGCCGCACGGACGCGGGCCCGGCATACAGGTCGGCGACCCCGTCCTCATCGCAGACGGTCAGCTGCCACGCAACACGTGGCCGCGCGGCCGCATAGTCGCCGTATTCCCCGGCGCCGACGGCGCAGTCCGGACCGCTGAGGTGCGCACAGCCGGCGGCACCTTGAAGCGTCCGGCGAAGAAACTCGTTCCACTGCCTCAGTGAACGAAATCCAGGAGTCGAGGCGGCGGGCACCACCGCGGCGAGGCCGCTACACCGGCCGTCGCTCACCGGGGTGATGCAGCGCCGCGCCGACATCGAGGCGACATCGAGTCGTCACTGCACTGCACGGCGGGAGAGATGTTCGCGACGGAACGTCACTAATAGTTAATTTTGTAGTAAATAGTGTAATTTAACTTCTTGTAGTTTCATAGTAGGAGTCGTTCCCACGCTCCACAGTGTTATGTGATAAAATAGGTCACCATATAGTTATTTTCATAGTAAATAGATTCATATAGATTCATAGTTCTGGTCAGTTCGACGTTTCATAGTGTAATGTGATTATATAGTAAACCTACAGTGTTTAAGTAGTGCTTAGATTCAAGTTTGTGTGTAAAACCGTAAGTACAGCGCTGCTTGTAATCTTTATTAAGTGGGTACTTTGTAAAATATAGTTTTTGATGAAAGTGCGTCCAGATACCCTACTTAGTAAATGTTGCACGGCGCTCGTACACAGTTCGATGTTCGCAATAAATGATACTTTTTCGTTGTTTCATTTACAGAGGTGTGACACAGTCAAATAGAAGGATAGGTCGAATGTAAGCCCTAGGTCACATAGTAATATAGTCAGGCTACCTAAAGCCAATAGTAACTAGGGTCTTACTATAGTGTTTCCTGAGATAATAACCCGTAAAGTAGAATAATAGTCCCGTTTTCATAGTACATTTTACTTTACAATCCCTATAGTCCTTCAGTTTCATAGATACACTCGGGGTTATAATTTCAGGAGACGGACGCTTTCAGGAGGTTTCCAATGATATGTCACACACCATAGTTTTATAATAATTTAATAGCTTAAATATAGGTTTTGTACACAAACATTGATAAAATTATGAATAAATATACCAACTAATTAGCAAGCGGTCTGCGGCTCTCGTTACGGTAAAGTTTCGCGGTACTTAGGCGCACGCGCCGAAATCGCGAATTCGTAGTCATTGGCAAGGAACTTTTAAAGCGCCCTCTATCGCACTAATGTACTCCTGAAGGATTACGCAGACCGCTTCCTGAAACGTGATGAAGACTTATTAGCCGAATGACTTTAATTTCAACATAGAAACCTCTTCCCTTACACAGCGCCTGGCGCACTTCGAACACTCAGAAACTTCAACACTTCAAGGAAATCACTCCGGAACCTATAGGTGTAGGACGTCAGCGCCGTCTGGAAGTATTCGTAACCCATAGTATCCAGCGATCACGCCCGTCCGGCACACGCATATTTCTTGACATTCGCACTCGCAACGTTCACTCTAATTCCTGTCCTCTAATTTCTGATAATGTTGTTTTTTTGGATGACATTTTCGTAATATGATGCAAACTATGACAATTTAGTACGTGCGAGTTGCGCGGCAAGTCAGCTGTCTAGTTAAATAAATGGCAACAGATTTATTTCGCAGTCGCATTCGTGAATATAAGCGACAGATACGTGAACATTAATATTTGTCACATCACTAATACCCGCCTCCGCCACAAGTAACAATAAAAGAAAATCATTAGAAATATTTCCAAGTGGCTTCTGATATATGGCAACTATTTTTGTGAAAATAACGATGTAAACATCCATGAGCTTGTTTGTCGTATTGAGTTTCATTTTTATCGAGAACTTGTTTACTTTGCCGTTGCTAATTAGCAAATATACACAATATTCTCCGCGAAAATACCCGGTTGTCCTCGATTTTTTTCTTGTTTATCTCTAGCACGTGTAACATTAGATGTCTTAAGGCTCTTAATGAAGGACGTCATAACATATTGTTCACATTTATTTTTGAAAATATGCGTAGGTTGTTGTCAAGTAGGAGGTAGAGATGAAATTCGCTGGAAACCATATTATTTTTATGGTTAATGTCCCTATGTGTATTCTTTGTTGAGTTAGTGTAATATAGGTACACCGTATGTTGGCTAGGCAAAAACTGTTATCTGCGGAAAATTAAAGAAGATCCACTTTGGATACTTCATTCCGTGAGAGGCGTGTCCCCGTTTGGCGGTTTACGATAGCACAGATATTGGTATCCCTTGAGGGAAAGGAGAGTGAGTTAACATTACACTTTAAGCGAATTTTTAAAATAGATCTCTAGTTTTATCTATACTCTGTAGTTCATTAATTTTGTATACAGTCTATCCATGTGTGTGCATGTGACATTCATGCAAATCATTGTATTTGGTTAAGTTCGGCAGGAGTACCGGCTGCAAAAGTAGGTACGCTGCTATAATATTTAGAACATAATGCCTGAAACTATTCTAAATATACCGTAAAATAAACTCTATAAATAAACTGAATTAAATAGACCTTAGGTAACCAACTCTTCCAGAAATCCGATACTTTTGTAGAAGTTTGGAATAGCTATTATTAAACAAAGTGGAGTCCAATTTGAGCCGTGTTCAGTTGAGGCCCTTGAAACGCTGTCACGTGTTTCTAAGGCCAGCCGGGTCGGTGTCTGGCACATGAGTAATTAAATTAAACGTGTACCACTTTGGGTCTGGCCATTGTGATTGAAACAGCGGATTCTGTTTTGCCAATTGGTTTGTTAAACATCATATTTTATTTATTTACGTAACTAAAAATACTGTAGTTCTAAAGTACTAAAGGAATAGGTAGGTACTGTAGCTATTTTGTATTCCAAATAATTATTAAGGGACATTATTTTACCGCATGGAAAGTTTATTTTATTTAAAGTTAGGTATTGCTCAACAAAGCGACGCTGATTTTAGCTTTCATAATTAAGTGCAGACTGTGCATTTTTTAATTTTCATTTAAAATGTGCATTTTGTGTCAGAGCTGAAAGTAAGGCTAGTCAACATTCCCACAGCGTACTTGCAAATGTATTTGGATTAAATTTTTTGAGCAGCACAGAATTTAAACAAACAATAGTTTATTTAACCACACTTGCAGCATCATTTGAAAATTTCGCTCTATTGTCTTGATATTGTGACTAAATATGCGCGCTTGCCCGCTGTACGCCCGACCCACTGTGTCCGCATCTAGTGGCGGTGCACGTTCAACGCGCTCAATTCACGTCACGAACACCGACCGTTTTGTTTGCGCTTCCACTCGCTTTAATACGTAATTTGTTGTGAATGCCGCGAAATTGGCACACTGACAGTCTCTGCAATTGAAAACGTATCAACTTGTAAACAATCGTCGAGCGCGCTCGTAGCATCTCTATGATGTATGCGCAGTGCTCCGAAATTATGACCGCGTGGAAATTGGAGCATAATGTAACGTAGGTACAAAGCTTTTAGAGAAAGGGTAAATGGACATCTTCGCTGCCAACTTAGCTTGTTATCTCGTTACGGATAACAAAATTGCAACATTGGCTCTGTTACTTTAAAAATATATGTTAGAAACATTCTTGTAACAAACGTCAGAGAAAACAATATCCTTCAGCTAAGATACAACGCGACTGCTACTCACTAAAAGAACTGTCATATTTTTTGATAGACTGCTTGTAACAGAGCACCGTGGAGGTCACTACACTTGATAATAAAATCGCAGACGGGCCCTTTTGTGCGGGCCCCGGCTCGGAAGTAGCAATTTTTCCATGACATCCGGGCACCCCGCAGTGCTGTCCCCGGCATTCACCCCGCGCCGCTCCCCTCGCACACCCAACACTGCATAAAATATTGTTCCGCTAATGCTATTCAACGATATGCTCGAACGCTTGCTAAATGACTTGTCGACAAGGTTTTTGTCGCTTTTATTGGTCTTTATTACCGCTCCGATACCGATTTTACAGATGATTTATTCCCGACCGGCTTTCAATATTACCAGAACCGTTTATATGAAATCTAGGACGTGTTCATACGACTAAAAAGATCGGCCTTCGTATCCAATCACGAATGAACAATTTTGAAGAATAGATAATATATTCGTCCTTCTAATATTGGAAGCATATTTTTCGGAGCTTCCGTAACAGTAAACCATAAATGGTGATATAAATAAGTTATATGGATTTATAGATGGGTAATATCCATTTTTATATTTAGTATATTGAATACCGTATTCGTATGCGGTAAATTCGAGAAAATGGTAGGTACATCTTATTCTACTTCCTACTTAATATTATAAATACGAAAGTTTGAGAAGATAGATGCATGAATACATGTGTTACACTTTCACGCTTAATCGGCTGGACGGATCATATATAGAATTATAGTCCGAAATAGCACATAGGCTGCTTTTTATCCCGGAAAAAATGTACGGATGTTATATTAACTTTGACGCAGAAAAGCCGCGGGCGGAAGCTAGTATTCAACAAATATTCGACCTTACTAGTAAGTCAGCCAAGTACCCTAGTCAGGCAAAACGAGTGAACTAATAAACTACAAGTGTACCGCCGGCTTCGTTTCAAATTCAAACGGAATACTTTCGATTAATTTCGCTTGTTCGACAGCTCGTTTTAATAATTCACTCCGACTTGTATCGACTTCAGCTCGTAATTGCTGAGCGTAAAATTGTAATTATCAACTTTACGACATCGCTATAGAGTCTAGTATTGAGGTGCTTTTAATTTTGTGACCGGGTTTACTTTGGTAGTTTTTGTAGGAGCGCCGCGGTGCAAATAAACAACTGTACAACAGTTAAATAACCCTCAATGGACAAATTATTTTCAGTTCTCAACGGCATTTGTATCAACTTCCGAAGGCGGAGCGGTATCGCTTTCAAAATAGGCTCGGTACGATCCACTTGTTTATTTAATGGGTATTAATTTGGCCTGTAATTATATTATCACTCAACTGAATTTTCAAATAATTATACGCAGTGACGATTAAAAGGCAGCGAATATCAGGCTTCGTAATTATGTATTCCGATTTATTAGTTTTAGTAATACACGTTTTGATGGGAGGCACAACATTATTTGACAACTCACTTACTATTTTGTACTGATAATAGTTACCCACTAAATAAACACCAGAACTTCGTATATATGCCTTTTAATTTAATTTTACCAACTATCAAATCATGCTACAAAACTTTATACATAACTCATTGACTGAAATTAAAATCTAATTCATCATAGTATCAAAATGACTATAATAGTTTACGTTACCAACATGTTCCGACAAGCCTTATGTCGGATCCGGTTAGCGGCGGATCAAGGGTAGTCATGACGATGTCCCAGGTCCTCTCGCCTCTGTTATTAAGCTCCTCTCAAACAATATGTCGCAAATTGAGTTAACTCACTAATAATGGTATCGCGGCTGCAGAGGGCTCGCCTCTCCCATTGAGGACAGAGGCAATCTTTCCTTCCCCTCCCAGCGAGCCTCTATCATCCTTTTTATTCGATTTGTCGAGATTAATAGCCACGACGTGTATATCTTGCGAAATGTTACCTATTACGTAATGATGTTTTGACTAGAAAACTTTGATTATAATTTGTTTCTCAGAAACATTAAATCGGCTTTAACTATTAGTAACAAAGCGGATTAAATTCAAGATTTTGTGTAAAGAAATTGATGGATCGGATACTAATTGTGAAGGAAAATTGTGTTTACCAGCTGTTTAATAGGATTATGATGGATTTGTTAGTCTAAAGCTGATTTTTAAAAGATAAATTGTTTATCGAATCGCTGAAAATGAAAATGAAAATTATTATCCTCTTTTCATATTTTCAAAGAAAATTGATACGCAGAGTTATAGTATTAAGACGTAGACACGTGCAGCTGCTTACAGTATAGTTAGTTATATGTCGCGGCACGCATGCGACGACGCGGCATCAGCCACGCTCCCGCCGCGACCTATGATTTCAATTATTGTTTGATGTCGTTATTTCTCTTGTGTTTATTCGGGACGCGTTTCTCCATTTTTTACTTTACCCTTCCATCCTTGTGTTTGCGCCACAAATAAGACGCAGAGGTGCGCTGCCTAGTCTCTGTAACTGATATGTTTGGCGCTTTCCGTCGAGATGTTTAAACAAGACGCAGCCAAATCGAATTGAGTGCAGTTACTTTGAGATGCTGTCTTTCACCGTAGAAGCTTCTAAAAGCTCTTTACGTGATATATGATTCTACACTTACACACCGTTTGCATCTATATACAGTGTATTCATGAACAATGTGCCGTTATCTCATTAATGTGGCTTTGGACAGTTTCTCCTTTGTTAGCCTTCTATCTCAAACCTACGCATTTTATATCAATGTACCATTAGCTATTTGTCTTTTCTTTAGTGTATCAGTGTCGTGTTACAAGAAAACAAAACGTCAAGCCTTTCGACGTCCATTGTCTGCCGGTGTGTGACAATGAGAACTTAATGGACTGTCATACTTCATGTCTCGGCAAACCTTGTCATTGTTTTCTCCTGAACGTGTAAGTAGATCTCCTAGAAAACCTTGACTAGCTAGTGTATTGATTTATTCCTATGCTCATGTACCTACAACAAAGATACACGAGTACACGACAAGTAATATTTTAAAAGTAACATTGTATGAAGTACTAAGTGTATAAAAAGAGCAACGAGGTGTGACGCGCTGAGCGAGCTAAGATATATGCGGCGCTGTGCAACAGGCGTGATTCAAACTGTAGTTGCGGGATTGCCAGCACCTGCGGCCACTTCATCCTCTATCACAGAACAACTTCTATTCGTTGCACTCTAAGGTACATTTCAGAAAAACACCGCCCACTCAGCCAAAAACTAAACCCTAAACGAGAATATCTCGGTCTCCTTAAAGTGGTTGCGGTAAAGATCAGTTTCGTAGCGCCATTGTTCCGCTTCCGAACCGCGCCGCCGCAATATTTCACCACTTTACTAAGAAATAACAATGCACCGCTCGACGAAAGCACTATAGTTGTGAAATAGAACAGCGTAAGCAATGCTTCATCATCATCGTAAGAAGTGCAATATTCTTGAGAATAAAACGCAGTCGTACTTACAAATTGCTGTTTCAGAATATTGTTGGTGATTTGATACAAAAATGGGAACAATAAGTTTTTGTCTGTGTATTAAGTACTTAGGCACCTACATCTCAAAATCTTTTCGCCATAAATAAAAAGATTTTCGGCTTTACTTCTTTGTAGCATTTAAACATAAAAAAGATAATAGTATTTTTCTTTTTCAAACAATGCGAAAGCTGAAGTTACTAAATTTGAAACAGATTTGTCTCACAATGAGACTTCGAAGAAGTTGTATGTTGGGCCACAATGGCACAATGGAAGCGGACCATCATCCTTATAAGCCTTCACAGGTGTCGCCTCCTCTCCATACAATGCCCGTCGCCAGGCGACACGGCGACAAATATCGGGGACGTGAGAATCGAGAATGTGTTTCAGAGACAACTGTACTTCTTTTTTATTTTATTTATTTGTTAGAACGCTTTTATTAATACCACGATTTGTGTCGGAGTATTGTAAGAGCTGGGTTTGTTTTTTTGCCTATTTGTTATGTTATTTATCTGGAGATTTATTGAAATAAAATTTCACGTGCACAATCGGAAAAATTAAAAACAGGTTTTCATTTAATGATCATCATAATAATGATCTGTCACAAAATGATCACAGTTCAAAGGCTGGCAAATATTCGAAAATTCAATCAATATAAAAAAAAACTAGATTTTGCTCAAGACTTCGTCCGCATAAACGTTGCTTAGAATTCAATCATGATTCGAAAGACACGTGGTGTTATCCACTATCACAAAAACGTTATTGCTGTTTTTCTCGGGAATAGTAATTTTTTTCGGGATGAGAAGTCCGTTTCTGTACACCTGACAACGTATATGCAAAATTTCAGGATGGTAGGCTAAGCGGTGTAGGCGTGAAAAGGTAACAAACAGACTTACTTTCGCATTTATAAGATTTTTATTTTCAGCACCCTCAGTCTCTCAATGTTGCCATGCGTAAAATAAAGAACACACATTAACACAAGAAAATAATGAGATATTTTCGTTGGTCTCTGGGGGATGGCAAAACAAAAGAGAAAAATAGCCAGCAGAATGAAATCGAGACCTGTCCACGAGGAGGCGTTGTTATGACCAGCACGCTTAAAGTACAGACTAACAAACTATATGGTATACAGGCTAATTTGCAACTAATTTCAAATGTGCGTAGGTATTTAGTGCGTTGTGAAGTGATTTCTTTTACATCACTGTCGTTAAGGGCTGCAATTTCAATCTTCGGGTAACTTTAATTTGATGTACCTACAAATATTATAGTTTCAAAGCTTTTGTGTAGAAAATATGTTAAACCGACACATTTATAATTCAGACAAAAGATGTCTGACTATTATAAAATTAGCCTCATTATCCCCGTATGCTCCAAAAGGTATGACTCAAGACACATAGGTATATTAAATATGTTGTAGTAATATGAATATTTTTGGCTTTATACTAAATAGCTTGTTCATCTGTACTTTTCCTGTACATATGTGAAACCGATACCGATATGTTGTTGTTTACCTTATTATTTTAAAATAGATTTGCCTCTGATTTGTTTTTATATCGAGCAATATCAAATGTTGGGGTAACCCACACAGCGAGGGCAATAGAAAATATTATGATAACCGCTGGCTAGTATAAACCTACGCTAACAATACCTCCAGCGGTGAGAGTAAACAAGAATCGTATTTCATTTCATTAGCGATCGACTTACGTCGAAACGCCTAATGAGACCTCTAATAAGATTAAATTATTCGTACAGATTATTTATTTGAGATTTTATTCGAATGTGTGTGAGGGGAGAGTGGGGGAGGTTTGTTACCTTTTATAATATTTTACAGGAGAAATTTCCGATTGTTACTGCCCGCGACTTAGTCCGCGTGATCATTTTCACCAGTGTTAAGTAACGTCTTTGCTTACTGCTCTGCTTCCGTGTGTCGTAGCGTGATGTTATATAGCCTATATTACTCAAGAATAATGTAGCTATCAATTGGTGAATTTTTTTTTAAAATCGGTTCAGTAGTTTCGGAGCCTATTCGTTACAAACAAACATACAAATAAATCTTAACTCTTTATAATATAAAAATATAAGTTTAGATGAATAATAAAAACCATATCAATATTAAATGAATTAACATTCAAGCAACCGAAACTCAGTGACGTTAATTTAAAACTCAAACATTTACGACAAAGTAATGTAAAAATCGGATGTCACAGGAAATAGCTGTTTTTTTCTCAAACAACGAGTTTTCGGCGTGGACTACGTGCGTTCTGCTAGCGGGGAGTATCCGGTGTCCGTAGTGGGACGAAGTGCCCGCTCCGGGCTGCTCCGGGCTGGGAAATAATGCCATTTCCGATGAGGGCCCGCGGGGCGTGTCGACAACGAGATTAGGGAAAAAAGACGGGAATTTAATAACACCACCGACACACGGCTCGCTAACAAACACTCCCAATACGCATCCATGCATGTCCAAGGAACCCTAATCTAGCTCACTGTACTCGATCTTTGTCCAATATCACGAAACAGTTGTCACAAAACGTTCGATCTGATATTTCCTCCCGTATTTTTCCCTACTTTAAAATTTTAAATGCTTCCAAACAATTTTATAAAGTACAGCATTTAAAAGCATCGGTTTAAAATTTGCGACGCGATTGCCACGTGAGCAGTTCAAAAAACGGAAATGCGGTAAAAACGTTTCGTGATCGCCGCGCACGTGACCGAGTGCTACGAGACCCCTACGGAGCTACGGTGCTACGACGCTACGAAGTTGCTGTAGAGCTTTACTTCTGCCAACGATTAATCGCAGCATTATTATTTATGTTATTTTTTTTTGGCAGTGTTTTAACTCTGTATAAATACAGTTATTTATTATATAAACAAATTCAAGTAGCGACCCGACATGGCCCATTGTATCTAAAAAAAACTCAAAATTTCTTGTCACGTTGGCTAACATTCGTCATGAACAATAACAACATGTTTCAAAAGGAAGCATTAGAAAGTATTTTTAGAAGTTTAAGAACGCTATACCCTTTACCTATTAAATTTTTTAATAATACCCCTTTACGTCTGTCAAGTCACGTTGGCTAACATTCGTCATGAACAATAACAACATGTTTCAAAAGGAAGCATTAGAAAGTATTTTTAAAAGTTTAAGAACGCTATACTCTTTACCTATTTAATTTTTTTAATAATACCACCTTACGTCTGTCAAGTCACGTTGGCCAACATTCGTCATGAACAATAACAACATGTTTCAAAAGGAAGCATTAGAAAGTATTTTTAAAAGTTTAAGAACGCTATACTCTTTACCTATTTAATTTTTTTAATAATACCACCTTACGTCTGTCAAGTCACGTTGGCCAACATTCGTCATGAACAATAACAACATGTTTCAAAAGGAAGCATTAGAAAGTATTTTTAAAAGTTTAAGAATGCTATACTCTTTACCTATTTAATTTTTTAATAATACCCCCCTACGTCTGTCAAGTCTCGTTGGTTAATATTCGTCATGAACAATAACAACATGTTTCAAAAGGAGGCATTAGAAAGTATTTTTAAAAGTTTAAGAACGCTATACCCCTTACCTATTTAATGTTTTAATAATACCCCCTTACGTCTGTCAAGTCACGTTGGCCAACATTCGTTTACAACAGCAAAAACATCCCCTTCCTTCATTTCAAAACGAAGCCGTAAAAAGTATGTTTTATAAGTAAAAAAAAAACTAAGCAATAACCCTCTCGCCAATTGCGAAAGTTTCAAACAACCGTAACCATTAAGTATTGTTTAAAAAAACGTTTTTAGAACAATAGAAAAAACTTGAGAATTTTTACATAAGGAAGTCGTAGAAATACGGTTGAAATTTCACAATATGTTTGGAGTTGGCAACCCTTAGCAACTCTGAATGGAGGTTGGAAGTTGTGCCTTACGAAACTCGGCGAAATAGACGGAGGCACCCAGTTGCCGTGCAAGTTGGCATCTTTGTAGTAATGTGGCTTCCTGGCGACAAATCGAGTCATCCTATGCCTATTTCGTTAAATACATATTTATTCCTTATATTTTATTTATGTATTTATTAAAAAAACGTTTGCCAACAGCTTCTATGTATAACATTTCTTAGGTGTTGGTTTCTACAGTCCAGGACTAACTTATTGGCCAACCAACATTCACAATAATAAGTGATAACACAAGAAAATAAGATTAAAACTGAAATAAAATAGAATAGAAAACTTAAAACTCCTCAAATTAAAATAGACATAAAGGTAAGTATACATACAATTCTTTTGGTAAAAAAAGAGATCATATCTAACAATAAAATATTATAAATGATGTATGGTAACAATTTTATAGTACTTTTTACTTTCGTAACATAGTGAGTTTTGAACAACGGGTGTGATTATATTGTATACAAAATATGGTAATATTAATTTGAAAAGAGTGTGCATACAGATTTTTTACCAATGACTCAAAGTAAAAAGAAGAAAAAAAACGAATTAATTAAGTTAACTTAGCAGTCAGTTTGATTTTGTCATGAATGTGTATTCTCCTATGGAGCATGTTTCCAAGCAGATCTTTTATTGTGGATATAATCCTCTAATTTGTAATAATAATATGTTTCTTTGCAAAGTGTACTTAAAAAAAACCAATAGAATTACACTGAGTTGTTCTAAAACATAACATGTCGAAACATCACCCTCCCAATCCGGTCTATTAAAGCCGCATTCTCTTCGAACACTCAAGTATCTCGACTTGTCGCACCGAGCTTGCGACTGGAGCAAGTTTGTGTGTTGAACCGCATTTGTCGGGGCCGATCGCAACTTCTGCCTGCGATTAGCATCGACACCAACTTGCTCCTAATATCGACATTCTAATTTCATACACTACATATTCATGGAGCTAAACTCTGTAATAGACTTTGTAGCGATTAGAGCTTAGTTTAGGTCGCTTTTGTCATTTACTATTTTGAGATGGGATGTTTTTAGCCGTTTAGCTTTTCGTCAGTCTCATTATACTCGTACAAGTTGTTACACTAATGTAATTCTTTGGATTTCAAACAGTGATTAGATTGTTTGAGATGTAGTTGCGGTAGCCTATTCTGTCTTCCTTTATTGTATTTCTAAATTTATTTAAACTGCATGCAGCCAAAAAGTACGAAGATTTAATTGCCTTAAGCATTCTCTATCAGTCAAGCAAAGGTGGTGAAGAGATAACATGCCCGGTGCAAATTATTGTATGAAGAATAAAACGCGTTGGGTGGCGGAGATTTTTAATATTTTTGTACTTAATACAAAATTATTAAAAATCGCTCAACGCCTTTGGTGAACAAATTTTGTTGGTATTTAAAAATAGTATCCCACTGATTTCGGGACAGGGTCCAAGCTACTGGCGCTAAAGGCTCTAGAGAGATGAACCTCCTAAGTTGACATGTGTCACCTTTACTCTTAAGTAAAAGTCAGACAGGCGCTTATCTTGCTAGAAAAATGCTACGAATTTCGTAAAAATGCTTTGATTTTATTTAGAATGCTTTGAAGTAAATTTTTACATCGAACAATAAATGCAGAATAATCACTAGCGTAAGACACTACATACTACTTTAACAATCGAACCGGCACCAGTGTTGTTACTTCTGTTATTAATAAACTTGGGGCCTTTTTCGTATCGGCAGCGAGGAATTATTAGATAGTTCGTATTGTCAGCAGTCAGTGGTCATAGTCGCGAACGCAGCCGTCGCGCGGAATGTCAGCGGAATTTCATTTCGTTAGTGCCGCACCCTGCCGGGGTTGCGGATTCCTGCGGTCAACCCGGAGCCCCACGCCAGCGCCCTGTACATTCAGACCTTCTGTTCCATATTGACGAACTTCTCTGCTCAACGTGCTTCAAACATCCACTAAATTGTCCCTAACTTAATTTACCAACTACAAACATTTTCCAAAACCTTATTTGCAAATTGAGCGGCGTTAAAAAACGTCATTATCATAATATACAGAGAGAACATTGATTGAAGATTGAGATAAAGCAATTTACGTTAAAAGGAACAGTGTATAACCAAATTGGGAGCATCCTTTCATATTTTTCAGAGCGCCATTAGAAGTTAAGCTTTGGTGATGAAATATTCAATAAAAAGCATAATTTAAATACAAAAGTATTTCTCATACTTGCCTAGTTCTACGGCGATGGCTGTCTATCTAAAACATTTATTTTTAAATAATATGAGTGCAATATTTTTTGCTAATAGTTGTTAAGAATCCAATATCCATGAAGTTTTTAAATATGTTACCGAATAATTTGTGGCGGATTAATAAGACAGAACCCGTTCAAATTTAGAGTTAGATGTACCTGTTTTTTTACCTTCTCTATTACGCCAATAAGATCTCGGACATTATCAGAAGATTAATCGGCACCCGAAGATTCCTGATCTGATAAATAATATTCAAAGCATTTCCCGATGCTCGCCAAGTATTGTAAAGAGAGCGTCGCGCCGGCAGCCGCTCTCCATAATATTGTGTTATACCTTATCGAATTTGCATGTTTTTACTGAATAACATTCCTTTGGCGCAGTCGAGATCAAAGGCCGAGGCGAAAGTGATTTCGCACTGAGTTAGTTCAACAAGATTCAGTTTCGCTCCGCTCCTATCAGGCTTCTGAATAATTTTCGTGTAATAAGGAAAATTGTAAATGGGCATTCGACTCTTGAGTTTTTAATACAGCCTATTTCAGCGGCGGCGTGACGACTCACTTGTTCACACAGAGGAGCTTCGATGATGTATTCTATTCTGTTCTTTCTATTGGATTCTATCCGAGTGTTCTTGTTTTGTCTGGCTTGTTCTATTCTCAAAATGATCTGTGAAAACTTGTAGTTGTTCTTCTTCCATTAATGTATTTGTTTTACTCAGTGTATCCTAGCTATATGTTTTCTGACAAAATTAAAGACTGTGCAGAAATTTACGAGGAATATTTACAAAAATGTATGTGTATATGACCAATCCATTTTTCGCTCTTACACTACCATGCGATCCGTTCCACCGTTTTCTTGTCTTATTGTACGTGTTTTAAGGTTTCGATTCCCATGATGATTGTTGTATTAGTATCTTAGTCCCCTTTTCAAAACGGAACCTTTTGTTAAAAGGCTTTCTATTTCAAATTCATAAATTCAGGCCAGTGCAGCCGATAATCAGCTGGAAGTATCCGTACAAAAAAGTCACACGTCCACGTCAAGACGTCATTTACATTTTCCATTACAGGGACGATAAAATATTTATGGACGAAATAACATTAAGAAAACGCCGCTTGTTTCTTCTAACATGTATGTTTAATGCGTTGGTAATCTCGCGTCGTTTGATGTCGCTCAAAGAGCGGCGTCGACGCCTACAGAGCTTAGCTGGACTACGGAGGACCATTCCCAGCCCCCCTTTAAATTATTCCGGGAGCGATCCGTCGCTGAAATTACCTAAGAACTTAATCGACGCCTTACTCTTTGTCTGCGTAACAGATGTTTCTTCAAACAACATTTTATTGAATTCCAATTTTAGTGTCTTTCTTTGTGTTTTTTACCTCTGATTTTAAATTGGTTTCAATTTGTTTTTCGTTGTTATTTTATGGTATTGGTGATCGTTTGGCGTAATTTTAATTATGTTTGCGGTGTTTTATGAAGTTTTATTTCATGAACTTCTTCTTAGTGTATCGATAGCAAATATAGATATTAGGTAAAATAATTTTGTGAGTGGAGTAAATGGCGGTCTGAGGAGGTACGATTACAGCTTAAAGCCATCGTAGTAAACGGATTAGCCAATTCTTGGCTAATTTTCAGGAGTCGATGCCCAGGAATATTTTTACAATTCAACGAAAATTTATTAAAAATTATGTTAAATATTGATTGAATTTGTTTTGATTTTTCAATCCCGCAGCCATTAGTAGCTCCGATCAGGAGACTGACAGCGCAGTTAGATAAGATAGATCACAATCGTACACACATTCAAAGTATGTTAGTTGTCACGTCATATCCCCAAAATCATCGTCTCTTTATAAACACGAGCTGCATCAGTGACGTCAGTATTCGGTATTCAGTAACCGCCGTGTAACGTGCTCACCGCACGTAACACGGCGTGCTTACTCGTGCAAACACTTGATTTACCACAAGCAACTAATTAGCTCCTTGTGCTCGTATTACCGTGTTAATCGTATCTCCCTGTTCATTGGCCGTTCAAATGCGCAATTGTATGAGGTTAGTAAGCTCCACTAGCGCCAAAATCTTAACTCCAGTGTTAACTTCTAACAAAAGGTTAAATTACAGTATGTCATACAAAATAGATACTTAGACTCGGGGTTAGGCGATAAGCCTGCCTGGTACAGAACAAAATAGATGTTCTTTAATTTGACAAGTCAAGTAAATATTCTGTTTTTATATTAATTTGCCATTTTACCCGACAATGGCGACGCAAAAAAGAAGGTTATTGCTGTTATAATGACCCGTGTGAGCACACACAGCTTGGTCGGTTATTCTTTTTTTTTTTAAATATTTTTTTACAGTAGCAGCAACATTTACTTAACTAAGAGTGTTCACACGATTCTCTATTCGATCAACATTTTTATTCCGTTCTATCAAATATGAGCGAGATAAAAATGAACAACATTGAAATGACAATGATATAGAACTAGATGCACTACGTGATGAACTACGTGGGTTTCTTATACTTTTTCCATTAAATCGTTACGTGTCACGACGCTTATTACTTCCCTACTTCATATGCGCCATTGCAATAAAACGCACTTCATAAGAAGCACATCTCAAAGAGCATATCGTCTACAAAAGCATGTCTCCACACTCGAACAAGAAAATAGAAAAAAAAAGTATATCTCAGCGAATATCGATTTCAAATAAAATTGCAACCTTTTCAGATAACGAGGTGACATTTCCCCTTTTCCGGGGCCCGTTTGTCGCCCTTGTCGTACATTGGAAATTTATCCACCGAAATAAGCAGATAACGAATCTAATGGCATCTATACAAGAGAAATATACGATTGGCTCGAGTCGCTTGTAAAGTATTGTCGAGCTGCATTCTTGAATTGTTGGCCTTCCCTGACTTTTTAAAGGAATATCTACGGTATTGTAGTGTTCTTTTGTTTTTATTTTGTTGTTGATGAATTCTCGTTGTATCTAGATTGGCATTTAAAACATGAAATTACGGAGATTTTTTTAAAGAAATTATACACTGCTCTTTTTGTTGATTGCATTTTTTTAAATTACTAAGCGCTGCTTTATAAACTTCGTTTAGTTTAAAGATTGTCTGAGCCGTGGAAATTTTTCTGAGGAATATTCCACGGCAATTCTTTATGAAAGCAAAAAGTCTTATACAGTCTGTTTTTGATAGTGATTAACGATCTTGATTCACTATATTAGTCGTACCTCTTACGTATAAACATAGGCATCGTAAATCCTACGACGATGATGATAATGATTTAAATGATATTGTACTAGAGTAAAAATCTAATTCTTTCCCGACAAAAATTCAACTCACATAAAAAATCAGCAGCTATTTATACTACCGCCGTACATACGAACTTATAATCAAACATGGCGTCTTGTGTTTCAATAAGCTCCTAATGATGTCCGCCCACTGCGACGCTGCTTCACGTATACTTGTTGCTTGACTCGACGCCACGCCACTGAATAAAACATGCAGAAGTATCACTTATATGTTGAAACGTTTCACGTCTACGATGGGGTGCACTGAAAATACGTCACGTGCTACGGCGTTCAGGCTTCCGCTTT
Source organism: Caradrina clavipalpis (assembly GCA_932526535.1). Classification (NCBI taxonomy): domain Eukaryota; kingdom Metazoa; phylum Arthropoda; class Insecta; order Lepidoptera; family Noctuidae; genus Caradrina; species Caradrina clavipalpis. The sequence continues at coordinate 9,391,588 of OW052103.1, forward strand.
GCAAGATAAAATTCAGGCACAAAGAACAAACCACAGTGTCCAGGCTTGTACCAAATAATTGGGTACCATCAATCAATTGACATACTTTTTATGCATTGTCAACGCGATTCCGCCGTAGATTTTATATGACAATAGTAAACTGTGATGTGACATATTTTATTACTGGCTCTACTGACATGTTTTAATTTTTGCACCTTGCAAATAACCTATTATATTCTACCTATCAGCATCTAAAAATATTTTATTGTATTAATTGAAAATTAATCGGACTTGCACGTGTAAAAAAGCTAGTTTTTTCTTTAAGAATTTGTGTCTTGAAGTTTTTGGTTAACTACCTAATTCTAATATAAGGTACCAAATATTGAGTGGTATATACGTATAAAACACTAATGGCTGTTTTTACAGCCTTCGTATCAGACAACCTGGTTTCTTCATGTTCTATTTTGTTAAGATTTTTTAAACCTTCTGAATCGATACATTGTGCAGTTCTTACAACATTGTCTGTAACGAGATAACACTAGAATACAGTTTATGTGATGGTTGCTACTACACGCTTGTTTATATTACCTCGCTATTGTCTTCTAGTGCTCCCGTAATGGATATTCAATTCAACGTCTTTTATGTTTATCTGTACCTACTTCAACTTGTGAGTCAGCTAGCCTAGTATTCTAGCTCTGTTTAATAGTATGATATTTCTTTGTCCACAGATTCTTCTATTTGTACCACTTCTCGTTCTACGCGTACCACTACCGGTTCAATGGGCAGTACAGCAGCCTTGCTCTCGTCACGTCGTGGCTCTTCATACAGGCAAGTAATCATTGACAACCAGACTTTTGGATGGCAAGCATGCCGACGGGCCACCTGATGTTAAGGCGCGTGGCCGTGCAAAACGCAGCGGCAGCCGTTTTTAGGGCAGTTTTTAGGAGCCCACTTCTCTATATCAAATAGAAATACCAACTAATAAAAAATACTTTAAATTTCTACACATTCTTGACTCGAAAATGGTAGATTTATTTTTAACTTTTTAGTAACATAATGCTTAATTATAGGGTCATAACGAAACTACAGAAATGAGAAATAATAATTTTTGACATGCATCTCCTCGTAAAGTAAACATTATTTTGATTTGCGACTTAAACTAATAATTAGGCAATTTAATAAAGAACATTATGCTAGTTTTATTTTTTTCAAAACACCTAAGTTTGATTTTATATAGATTTTACTTTAAAATCTGAGCGTATTTCCTACGTATCTCGTGCGCCGCGTTAGTGTGCCGACAAAGGAACGAATGCTCAAGGTTATTTGGTCAGGGTAGCGCCTTAAGGGTATTACATCGCTCAAGTCCTAAAAACACCTTATGTTTAAAGAAATTTGTTGAGGAATCCTTCCGTACGTTTTCCATATAAAAAATATATGTTATACTTAAAGTCATCCTCAACAGATCGCATTGATTAGAATTGTAATAAACTTGCCCAAATTTCGGAAAAAAAAAATTTAAACAGGTAATTTTTCAATCTAAATTGCAAATTGTTGGTAAAACAGCTGAATAGTTCGGCATGAATTTTATACCTAAAGACATGTAATGACATATCAAACAATTCGCATTGTTTACTTTTTCTTGTTTCTGTTAAGAATTTGTAATAATAACTAAAAACTCGAAATTTCATCAATTCCCCCCACGAGGCACCCCCGCTATGCCTGAGACGCCAAACTTCAGTGCCTTGATGGCTGTTGTCAAGGGTGGACTACACGCATGTTATTTTTTCCAAAATAAAAACCAAAACTTCATTTTTTTAATAATTTATGAATGAAGCAATATAGTAAATAGTACAAATATAAATATTTAGCAAAACAAGAATTGAAATTAAGTTCGTAAATAAATAAAAAGAAATTTGTAATTTCGTTTAGTTTTTGAATCTATCATAGAGTAAGCCTGACTACTATGCCTATGTATAAAAACAAATGCTTGTCCGAGCTCTCCAAGATTATTGGTAAATACCTACTCTTTGAGTAGATACATTATTTCTTTGGTCTTTATTTTTTTTTATTGTTCTTAGCCTTAAGAATTTCGTTTGACGGAGAACATAGATTTAGGTGTTTTTTTTTTTTAAATTTGCTTACCAAACTTTCAGAATGTATCATGTATGAGCACAACTATTTCCGTTTCTGAGATCCGATAAGCACTTACTTAGTCATCATCAGACCTTTAGACGCTTCGTGTATTCTTATTATTATGTGGTACATCCACATAATAATAAGAATACACGAAGCGTATTGTTAGGAGTTTCCTTTCTCAAGAGCCCTGACCACCGGTGGCTTGAACCCTGTTCCCGACGCCGCCGGTGGGCTACTATTTTTTTATATTTTTAAATGTTTTTTTTTATTATAGTAATATTTAAAAATGTAATGAATATGTATAATGAATAAATAAATGGAAGAATAATAATAAAATCTTTATTTCAGACCATGTCTATAATAATTACAAAAAGTTTATTTTGTGCACGAATAAATGTTTTCAGGATATTTGAGTCCTGTTTATCCGCAATGACCTGTAGGATGCTGTTAGTGCTACCCCGGACTCTGCTTAACAAAGAAGCGAGCCGCTTGCGCATGATGGCATGAAAACCGTCTGCCCCGGCTTCCGCAAACATACTAGTGGCACTACAAAAACGAGTACATACATAGTAGCACCGGTGCTTAGTAAGATATATATTGAAAGCTACGTCATCCTAACTATTTTCGTTTCCGAGAACCGATAAGCACTTACCTGGCCATCATCCCATCATGACCTAACTTTCAACATTTATCTAATTGAGTACGGAGTGTTCATGTGATATTTCTAAAGGTCTGATGATGGTCAGGTAAGTGCTTATCGGTTATTACTATTGGCGTTCTTAGTTTTTTTAACACGTCTCAAAGAATTTGAAGTGACTTTTTTTTGTCATTCGAGATGTTAGTGCGTTTCTGCCTGATCGATGAATGGATTTTTCAAAGGCTACCATTCGCATGTGCAGTCGATAAGGTTTACACACAAATATGCATGTACTGCAAGGAAGCGTCACTTCGAGTTCTCATTATTTCACAAATGAAACCATCATCATCACGCCTGTATTCCCCGAAGGGCTAGGCATAGGTGTACCATTGTACATCGACAGTTCGCCGGTATATTTAGGTCCCATGTAAAAGAGGCGAGCCTATTGCCATTTATCAGGCACAAATCCAAACTCCGGGCTGCTACTGATAATTTCGTAGAAAATCCCAATAACACCTTTTGCTCAACCTAAGAATCGAACCCAGGACCTCTAGAGTAGCAGTCGTGCTTAGGACCACAGGGGCAGTTCAAATTAAATTTTCATGTTATTTATTGAAAATAATATAGCCAATAGATTCTGTTACTATGGCAGAGTTTATGGCTTTTGGTTCCAGAACGATGTAAAAGTAAGAGTTTATACTAAAATAAATATAAATTACGATGTACCAAATAATAAATAATAGAAGACCAAAATGTATCTGTAATATATATCGTCCCCGTAGAGCGAAAAGTCATTAAGTCCGAAAATGGCCAAAATGAGTTATCAATGTCACTAAGATCACCATTTTTTTCTCTAAATATCTGCCTAACCGTCATTCCTGTAGCTGCGTTGGTTTTTGTTTTACGAAGTGTGAAAAGTAAGTAAGTCTATATTTTTGACCCCACAGCGTAATGCGAGAAATAACTAAATTAGTTAATGATTATAACATTAATATAAAATTTACATAACTTGCACTTAAAACGACTTAATTACTTTTCTCTGAAATTATCAAAGCAAACATATGCGTTTAGTTAGCCTAAAAATCACTAAATCGATTTAGTGAGTCTTTGAAATCAATAGTTTGTTAAAACAGACGATAGCGAAAATTAACTAACTTAACATAGTGACTTCTCATTCTTTATTTTTAAATGATTTGCACAATACTTCAAAAGCGAAAAGTAATTAACCCATTTGAATGATTTTACCCATGATAATTAATAACAATTGCCTATAGATAGTTACTTTGGAATTAACTTCAATTTCATAAAAAAATGAGAATACATCGGTTATGGCGCCTCCGAAGGATGTAGAACCATGACCATGACCAGCCACATCTGCTAAAGGGTCCCAAAAACGAAGGAAGCTCGCTAGATTCAGCTAAAGCTACTGAATCAAGCCGATTGTTGCGTCTCAAGATTGAGCCAGCCGAGTCGTAGCCGCAGTAGAGGTACATGACAGTTCCAGCCCATCAGGACACATCCTGGGTTGCCAGGTTAGGCCCAACTGTTTGAACTCTTCACCTCAACCGAAACAATTTGAACGTGCGGCGGAGTACTCTAGGCGACGGGAGTTAATTTAATTATGTTTTTATTTAAACTTTATGTAACAAAGAGTACAAAGACGGACTTAATGCCTTAGACATTCTCTACCAGTCAATCAAACTAGGTGAAGATATAACACGGCAGCTCACGGCAGGTGCAGAAAAACAAAAAAATTCGACAACTCAACTCATGAGACAACTCTTACATTGTGAGTTGGCCGCAGAAAAGTTTAGTAATGTGTTTATGAACAATGAGTACTGCCACAAGTGTGACGTATGTGATCGACTGTGGAGCACGACTTGAAGGCTGTGAGCGCATCTGTGCACATCCCAATTCTTGAAGAATGCGTTCCCTGGTGAAGATACGGATTGCAGACAGAAACGAAAGCAGGAATAATAGATACAGCTACCCGCCATACCCTACTCATCTACCCAAACTAAGCTTAATAATAAGGAGAGTCTGGTGTCACCGAGACATGCAAATAGGCCGATGCGATGCGATGCGCAGGACAGTATGAAATCGACGGACACGTTATTAACATACCCTACGATGTCAATGATATGGTGCAGACCCTGCCGCGCCAGTTGGATGACGACATCGCATAATAATGCAAAAGTCGTGAGTTATTAAGGAAATGCACAGTGAAAGCGTGGCTGCGATATTTGACAATAAGACGCAAACAAAATCACAGTCTACTGGGCTATTTTGGAGCGTGGCTTGGCCGGTCCAGTTGAAGGTCCGAGCAGAGCGAACGAGGAATGAACAAAAATACAGCTATCGAGCCATAGGATTGTCATTGCGTATCAGAGACTGAGAATAATTATGCCCATCAACACACTGTGTTATGGGACGAGGCTAAATACCTGGGCATGGCACCTGGACAGAGTGCCCACTCAACATCACATACGGTCGCCAAGCTGAACAATTAAGCTTCCCTGCGATAGATCTCGGCGACGCTAGTCTGATTGTGGAAAGAGTGAGGACAATGTGGTGTAACCCCTCAGTGTGTGTTGTATATGGCAATGAAGATGTTACGACTACAGGTGATGGTGGGGATTAACAATACTTTCCAATTTTCGCGACATGCAGAAAACATTACCCGAAAGCTGATCAACGATCATGAGAGTTCTTCGAGCAGCTAATTGAGATGGACTCTGCTTTCTTATAGACAATCCCCAGATCGGTGCAGTACTGCATAAGTGAGACATCTCCGTCATGATTAGACAGTACTTTAGAAAACCATACCAACCATAAGCGCAAATGTACCAGTGTGCATGGTTTGCAGGTGACCCTGTCGCTCTCATAGTTTAGCACTCCATACAACTTCTAAGTAATCGTATTCGCGCGACACAACACCTTAACGTTACCTAGGTTTAAAAGATGCTTTACGTTCAACCAACGGCTGTGTGCCCCGATACAGCCCCACCCGCAAGTTTTTTTGATTTTTGCACTCTCTTTTGTCTTGTACCAACTATTTAATAGTATTTTGATTGATTTATGTCTTGTAATTATTAGAATACAACTTTACTTAATTTATTAAAGTAGTTTAATTAGTTATTCATGTCATACTTAAAACAAAACATACCACACCAGCTTCGATTATTCAGTTAGGTAGTATTTACAATACACATTTCGTACATCTTACAGTTAGTTCCACTTTACTTAACTCTAGTTATTTTTCTTCATAGTAATTTAGAACTGAGTGAAAAATCACTAACTACCGTCGACAATTAACTAATTTCCAAATAAGTCAAGGATTTTGTAGGGAAAAATTAATTAACTTGGTTTTTTCTACTTTTTTCAATTATTCGAAGTTTTTAAAGTATTGTAGATCTTATACTATAAACTTAATTTTATTACCTTCAAAATAAAGCTAAAACGGTTAAGATGTGTAATGGCAAATGAAAGTTATGACGATTTATATTTTCAAAAACTTTAACTCTCATTATCTCAAAACATGGTTTTTCGAGTTAATGACTTTTCGCTCTACGGGGACGATATGTAATCTCTCAGAGAGCGAATAAAATAGGCAAAAACAATGACAACTCTGCGACACATCTGTGTTCTTGCTTAATGTTAAGTTCCGTTTATCGTAGCATACTGGATACCGGTAGATGGCGCTAATTTTAAAAAATAATAGTACAGATGTCAAATCCTCAAGGACATCGGGCGATGTAATAACCTTAAGTGGTCACCGCTGCCTAATGACATCTGCGATACCAGAGGCCCTGCAAATGCGTATTTAGTTACACACGAAGCGCCTCTACCAAATGCTTTGGATCTAGACTAATATAATACAGCTGTTTATTTTTTGTTCGAACGTGCTAAACTCCTGAACGATTGCTCTAGATCTGAAGCTCCGTTTATCCCTGAGTGCTATAGGCTCTATTTTACTATGAAAAATTGGGAATCTATAAGAAAATACACGCGAGTGAGGTCTGTTATGGGTAAAAACTCGTATAAGTATAACACAACTACATAGGTCCCTTTTAATTGCATTCCGAAGGGCACGTCTTGTAAGTTAGCGCTTATGATATCAATCAATTTCTTTATATGCCTAGGTAATTCACTTTTGATTACTTCGTATAAGAATCTAATAATTAATAACTTGCCTGTAATATAAGTTCTGGACATCATGGTATTAATTCCAACGTAGGTACTTAACATAAATATGGTTATGTTAATTTGCAACTAGTCTATTTACCAAGTGCAGTGGCGTGTGTTTGTATAGAGCACTTTGATGTCGGTCAGGAGCCGCGGGCGCCACGCACACGCCACGCAGACCCGCTTATAGATAAACAGTTTGTCTAAAGCGATATTAGCTTTCCGTTGGTCTACACTGTTATTGCTGTACCTACTTTCTGACGATAAGTCAAGCATTGCGCAATTTGTTTCGCAATGCCTATAATAATATTCAATTAAAATGTAAATTATTATCTATTACTGAGAACAGAATATCATCATACGCCTAGATTGTTTTTGTCTGCATCTTGCTTAACCTTACACGAATTAATATTTATTTATATACTTAGGGATAACAAATTAGAGTTGTATTCAGTCTAGTTGTGAGACTAAACATCAGAAAATCACACATCACCTACCATCACGCCTGTATTCCCCGAAGGGTTAGGCAGAGGTGGACCAATGTCCCATTTAATAGGGGGCCAGCCTATTTCATAGAAAAACCCAATAACACTTTTTGTCCGATCTGGGAATCCAACACAAGGCCTCTGTAGTGTAGCGTAGCAGTCACGCTTAGGACCATCAGGCTAACGAGGCAGTCCAGACCAAAAAACCTACCCACTAATATTTATGTAAGTCCCTGTTGAATAGTAGAAAAATAACGTCTTATTACAAAATAAGCATATATGCCATGCCAACGTTACAATAGCAGACGGTTCACGGGGTCGCCGGGCCGCCTAAGGGACTCACACACACACACACCCACCCCATCACACACTCTCTTTCTATCATCGTTGCACACGACTTTGGGAGCTATTATTATTTTTAAACTAAAAGAGAAAGCTTTACTAGCGGGGTCGAGCCGCGAGCATTTGTCAACAAATCACGTCCCTATACGTTTTTGTGATTGTGCCGAATACACACATCACGGGAAATTCGACTATATTGTTTAAGATATAAAATAAAATATTCATGGAATATTGTTGGGGTTATGAAATATTTTTACAAGCTGTATGTAAAACTTGATTGTTAAATGTTTCTTAATTCTACATGTTTAGTTTCCAAGTAATAAAACATATATTTTTAATCTAATCTCATTTATAGTTAATGAATATTTAGTGATTATTTTTAAAAACATTTAATGTATGATAAAAAGACACAAAAAGAACACGTTATAGAAAAAAGACTGTCTTTGAAAACGCGTGTGTCGTCTTACGTCAAAGTTTTGTCAAATGTGTCCCGGGACGATTCAAATGACGGCGGTGCGTGTAATATTTTCCGCCGGCCCGGGGGGATGCGTCACTGACACATTACGTCCAAGTGATTTGTGGACACGAGGACCAACTTGCGACTGACCGCAAAATGACGTTTACGGACTGTAGAATATTTAGGCAGTTCAGTTCTGTTTTAATGTCGTGAGGGCCCATTGGAATGTCTTAATGGACCAGTGGTTAAAGCGCCGCCTGCCTCTCGTGCATGAGGTTGCGTGTTCAATATTAATGTGATTTTTTTATTCATATGTACTTTCCAAGTTCTTGTTATCTTTGACATCAATGACATCGGTGAAGTTAGTTGACTATTATGTCAGATGTAAAAATGAAAAATATTGAACTCGAAAATTGTCGGTATTTAATTTTATGTGAATATTAACTCGCGTATATTTATTTAAAATGCAGGAAAAATATTCACTAGACTGCTTTTATGCCAGAAATAACTCAGTAATTTAATATCTAAATTAGTCATTAATATTAATATCCGCAAGCTAAAACAAATTTTATCGATAACCAGAAAATCAAACATTTACTTTTCCTCGAATTCAAATAACCGGAACATTTAATTTCATTCCTACCATGGAATCAATACATTTTAATTTGAAGCATTAATATGATGTCCATTTTAAAATAAATGATCACGAGATTTTCAAGCATATCTACTTGTTTATAAGTGCTGAATTCCAATGTTGTCACATAATAACGTTATGTAGTTGATCCGTGAATGTTAGGGGTACTGGGTACAGACTGTGTGTCTTGAGCGGAACTACTCCGGCGTCGATTTCCGGCCTCTATGCTGCACGGAAGTTAATAACACGCCGAGCGGACTTCGGCATCCCATCGGTACTACACACACAACACACAACAACACAACACATGCGAGAGTACACAAGGCGATGTGTGTGGGCAGTATATTAGTAGTGACCAAGCTATCTAAATTGTGGTCTTTGATGATAATAGCGCATTTCGTCTAAGATTGGACTGCGATATTGGCTGTTGATTGCAGGAAATGCGTTTTACGTACCTACATATATAATAAGAGTATATTGTGTGTACATTCCAATATTGTTCGCAATGAGTTTTAGTGGACACACTGAAAACATTCATGTGTGACTAGGAATAATTTCTGAAAAAAAAGGGCTAATCTTAGAGCCAACCAAAGTTCATAGTAAGCTGAAGATAAATAATCTTACTTTTATAGATACGTTATGTGACTTGAAATTAAAGGATTGTAGTTTATTGTAATTAGGCAGGTCATGGTTATATCTAGTAGTTAATGTATTAAATTAAGAATTAGGTACCTATTCATTTTAGTCTTATACTTAGCTATAGGTTTTTGACACGCGGAATTTTAATCTCGGAAATCTCCCCGTAATCTCCGATGTACATGTTGTGAACAATACATGGTGACAGCAGAAGCGCAGCTATAATTGAGTATGGAGATAACATTAGGCGCGCCTCGAGCGAGCTCAGACGGCGCGGGGAGTAGGCTCTACCGGATTACAGCGAGAGGGCGACGACGAAAAACAAGAAGCCCCTTCGGAATGCAAAGTGGAGGCTTATCTTATAATCATCGAGCGTGTCAACTTATTATTAAAAATCATATTTCATGAGGTCGGGCCAGCGCGACGCGCCGCGCATAATACTGCCACCGACGTGCGATCCTCCTTACATTAATTTTAACAGTCGGAACAGCTTGTTGACAACAGGCTCAAGTAGGATTTCACTTTCAATTAATAATTACCTAACTTTCTAGTCTGTGAAATTTTTGATGCCGTCAAATAACATTGTCCGTCAGAGCGGTTGTAAGACTAACTCGGGACCCCTATTATTGTGGGGGTTTAATAGGCGTGCTTCAGTTAATTTCTGTCAAGTCCTAAATCAACAGAAAAGGCCCGCCATCATGGAACAATGTAAAGTGTTGTAATCTTCCAGATCTCTTGCAAATTATAGTTAAACTTAAGTCAAACACTCTCAGCGGCTTACTTTGTGGTGTACATTATGGGCATACCTTGAGGGCAAGTGCTGACAGAACCCTAAATGCACCTTTTTCTAAAGGTAAAGGTCAAGCGAATGGCAGCAATGTTAATCTCAACTCTCGAACGTAGTCATCGTAGCCCGTCTAAGGATTTGTAAAATGAAAAGGGATTTAAAAAATGTCTCGTTCGGAGAGGGCCTTCGCCCGCGCTCCGTCGTCCGCTGTTTTTTCTTTGCATTTTAAATCAAAATAACTTTATTTTTGTCAGAGTTTTCTACCGTCTTGGCATAATCAACGCGCCGCCCGTAAAGTGTTTAAGACAATTTTGCGGCTAAAAAATTATTATCACAAAGAACTCTCTGTCTTCTTTGAAGTGTCGGATCTTGACTGGCGTTACTGAAGTATAAGTAGGCACATAAACTCGTACTCGTGTCTACTCGCTTTATAAATTAAGCTTTTATTACATTACCTACATGCAATTCATTTTATTAAGTTGTGAATTATGTAGCACTATGAATGCATTACATATTTAGTATGCTTTCTAAAAGTTAGTCACAAGATAACCTTTTATAAAATAAAATAAAAATTCTTATCTTGTGTAGGCAGTTAATTATAGAAAGAAAATGTATTTCGCCAAAAGCTAGTTACTTAGGTTTCGCATCGCTTCGGGTACATCAATATGGCTAGTTTAACAAGAAGTGAAACATTCGAGCAGAGATATAAAATTCCCAAAAAAACAACTGTTCATGTTAAATATTAGCAACCGGCCAGGCCGAAGAAAACTTTTCGTACGTCTATACGCTGCCAACGTAATCTGTTACAAACAATCTGAAAATTGATAAAAATGACCTCGTTTTTTATTCACGTATCTATCTAACAGGGCTGGCGGTAATTCTCAAAGCGGCCGATTTTAATGGACGTATAAAAGGGCGTCATCTCTCCATTAAATACCTTTTAAACGTTTGATCCTTTTTTATATTTGCTGCTGTAGCGATGATCCGCGAACAGATTGGGGCATGAACGGATGGTGTTAATTAAGCCTGTACAATGTATGTAGCCCGTGTTCTACTGACCTCTCGTCCTGTTCCCCCATGTGTGCCATTTAAATAGAAACCGGTTTTAAATTGTATTTTTGAGCAATGCTTAATCAATTTCTATCGCTTAATAACAAAATACTGACAGACAATTTGTTGAATATGACTGTGTATTTGTGAAATGAAAGAATGCAGCTTCATTGTAAAAAAATGATGTAAAATTCATTCAATTATCTGTCAAGCAGCCCGCGCCGCGAATAATAAATCACAAGGTGTCGCAACTTGTCTGCGCCGGTAACCCGTTACACCGCCACTTGGAAAAAATCAAAACGAGGGGATCAGAAAATATAATTTCAAATAAAAGTTGAGTCAGGCGCGGTCACAAGTTTCTTAATTAAAACTTACGTCGGACGACGCGAGGGGGAACTTTGACCCAGAAATAAATAAATAAAGACTGGGGAGGAGAGAGGACACCGTCACGAGTCGCTCATTTATTTGTCTAAAGGAGTTTTGCTCAGTTCGACGGACGTGCTTCATAGCCTGCACTCACCACATCTATCTGTGAGCAAGCAATCAAGCATAGCACGTTGCAGCCCGGCGCCATATCCTCCACATCTATTGCCAGCTTATCTCTTTACCGTTTATTTATTACTAAATTTCCCTTAATATCCTTAATGGAAAGCCTCGGAACATCCGGTACGGGAATAGAATATTACGAGAATGAATTCCAAAATTGTCTGAAATGTTTCATAATTCAATCATTTTGTTGCAGCACTCCATGCTGTACTTCTTCCACCACTACGAGCTGCCCGTGATACTACAGCAAGCACAGCTGCAGCAGTTGCTTCTCCGCACTCACCGCGGTATGGCCGGCGTGATGGGGCTGGCGGGCATCGCTGCCCTCGCGAGCGGCGCCGCTTACCACGACGCTCCCGGTACCGGCACCCAGGCCACTCCTCCTACCACTCAGTCTACCACGCAGACAGTCCAAAACACCGCACAGTCTACTACGCAGACTTCACCGTCCGTCTCCACTGTACAAACAAACACTCTTCACTCTGGCGACATGCTGTCACCTGAAATTTTTGACCAAGTGGTGCAGAGAGCGATGAACAGTCGCGGTCGCCAATCGGGTGGGGACACAGAGGAGAGCGGTCTTGCCACGCGTCCTACTGACGAAGTAAGAAGTACTACTAATAAGGATAACTCCGTCACCCCTGGTGGTGACGCCGACATCAACATAGAAGAGATCGCTAGAAAAAAAGAGTCTAACAATAAAATCAATATTGCTAATGGTAACTCTGTTACCAACGGAACTGGCCACGCAGTCTTGCCTAGTGGAGCCAACAGTGATCCCACTAATGCGTCGGGCGTCAAAGAAGAGACGTCAACTTTGGATCGTAGACGAAAAGAGAGCGTGGTGCTCAACAATGACGACCCACCGCTGGTCCCCAGCGACGCGGCGGTGGCTACTGATAGACATGCTCCCAGAGCGTCCCCTGAGGCTGACGAATTAGATTAACATTAACATATTCCGATGTCGTTTCGCAATACTATCTATGTGTTAGTTCCGATTAATCGTAACCGCTTTTGTGAACAAGTAAAGATTGTGCCGTAACGATAACTGTTAATATATTATATCTAGTAGATGATGTCTCAAGAACTTATTAGGGAATTTTATCTTTGAATAAGATCAAATAAGTAAGTCACAATATATCGGATGAATCTTTAGTAAATGTATTGATCAAAAATATGTTCATGATGTTCTTATTTTTTATAGAAAAAATCTTAATTTATGGTATGTTACAAAGGTGATTGTAGTGTAAGAAGTATTCTGCCATTACCTAAAGCAAATCTGTAAATATTTATGGTATTCTAATATTGTATGTATTAGAACTTTGTGTTATTGAAATAACGTGTTACTTTGATTGTGCTTAGAGGTTGGCGCTGGAGGTTGGCATACTCTATTCAGTGATTTAGTTAATAGCAATTAAATATTTTTGTTCAAAACTGTCCATTATTTTGGTAGCTTTATTTTGATATCCCAAACCCTAATTGATCACTACATTAGTAGTGACAATCTTATTCATGTAGGCAATCCTATAATATCCAACAATTCAGGTTTATTCCTGTTGATTGAATTTTACTGATTACTATTTAATTATTTATTTGATTATAATTACTGTGTGGCGTAAAAAAACTGAATGGCGCATCGGGTAGATGCACGGAGTAGAGAAAGAAGGGTAGATGACACGACTCAGTTGACATACTTTTTATGAACTGTCAAAACGCGATTGCCCCTTAGATTTTGTATGACAATATTAAACTGTGACGTCACTTTTTTGACATTTCAATGCACTAACTGTTTATTGATCTCAAAGCAACGAAATATCTAATTTTATAGTTATTTAAAAATGATTCTGGTTTTTAGAGGAAAGATAAAGTGTTGTTTTAGAGAAGTTGTGTCTTGAAATTATTGTTCAATGGTGTCTACTACCCAATTGCGGTGTGCTCATTGCCTCAACGTAAAAAAAATAACAAAAACACAGAACTGTGCATTGCTATTGGTGAGATCCTTCAGAAAGGTCGGGTGCGCAGTACTCGTAACCGGCGTACTTAAATGACCAGATGTATGAACGTGGACAAGGTGAAAGGAGTATGTAGGGATAGTGGCAGGTGGCGTTCTTTGGTTTCTGCCAGCCCCCATGAAAAAAAGGCGTAAGTTTATGTATGCATGTAGACCTGTGCATTGGTTGAAGCATCCATTTGTCAGTTAAATCCTCCGGCAGAGCAATATTATTTGTATTGCATACTTCTTTGTCCCAAGTCTGTTTATACATCTTAGTCGTATTTATTCACTGCAGTAGTGATAAAATTAATGTTAAGGTTTTTTTTAGAATACTGCCCCACCCTACGTATTTCCCCTGTATCGTGTGTGCGGTTACAAGCATACAAACTCACATACACAAACACCCAAACCCGGAACAACTATCTGTAGGTTATACATACATTTGTTCGGTACGGGAATCGAACCCGCGACACGCAGAGCAGCAGCCAATCGCTCAGCCACTGCGCTAACCGTGCTGTCATGTATTGCATACTTTTATATTCGAAGTCTGTTTGTACTGGCGAGGCATATCTATTTCCTGCAGTCGTGTTAAGGATGATACTAACACTAGTTATAGCTCAATTCAATAAATGCAAGAGATACGTAATGCCGTTATTATAGTCACCAATGTGAGTGTACAGATGTGAGACATTTTGATTCAGCATCATTCAAGAAAACGTAATAGTTGGACATACTACAGCTATGAGTATGTAGTAGTAAGCACCTCTTCCTAGAGTCGTCAGACCTCCATCATTTTATCATGCCTGAGGTTTAGCAAAATGGAGGATTATAGAACCATCTGATACCCAATATTCGGTGCTACTTGTAGTTTTGAGGATGTATACAACCCCACTGGGGCTGCTTCTAGCGGACCCCAGGTCTTAGGCGATTCGTACACTGCCCCGCATCACAGAGCGTAGCGCGGGAGCACGTTGTTTGCAAGTATCTGTTTCTATAGAAAAGTCGCGTAGTCCAACACACAAAACGCGTTCACGCGCAGTGTTGCTGATCACCAGAGCTCCGTCGCCACGCACCACGGAGCGTAGCGCGGGGCAGCGTGCGTCTTAAGTATATCTAGGTACTCGAAAAGTAGAAGATGAGCCTTGCCTTACTTTTATTCATCTTAAAGGTTTATTGGCTTGTAGATACTCTAGTCCCACGGGCACGCCCAGGGGATCGAAAAATTTAATGTTAAAATATTGGTAAATAGTATTTTTTTAGATTTTCTTATTTAGTGGCAATTGCCTTCATTGACATGAGATCTCCACCGTTATATAACCTTATTTTTTTGTAGATGTGTAGTTTTTTTTTTTGTAAATTTTGGTTCCATTCTAGTCGTAGATTTCTGCCAGCAAGACTTCTGACTCATCATCATCGTCTGATGATTATGATGATGATTCATATCAACCGCAGGACGTCACCGCTGGACAAAGGCTTCCCCCATAGATTTCCAAAATGATCGGTTGGAAGCGGCCTGCATCCATCGTCTTCCTGCGGTTAGGTACCTACTGACTATCTTTTATAAATAGACGGTAAGTACTTATTTTTATTACGGAATAATTTTCGGAAAGTTATTCTTGAAAAGAACATAGTGATACTATCATTGGGTTTTGCTGTGACTTTCGATCGAGTTACATTGGATGCACCTATCTTAACATAGAAAGAGGGTAGGTAAATTTTTCTGCACTAATCTACAGTCACTCCGCGATCATAACGCTTGATACAGCGTTGAAATATCGAGAGATAAATAAAAGGTGAAATACTGTGAACATTACAATATTTTTTGTATGCAAGTGTATAAGATTTCGATTGGTATCATTACTTATGATCTTCATCATCTTCCTGTCCCTATCCCATGTTTCTTGGGGTTTGCGCAACACGTTTTCTTCTTCCATTTCGTCCTGTCAACCGTCATGATATCACTGACTCCCTACGCTTTCATATTATTCTTCACACAACCATTCCATCTTTTCTTTGGCCTCCCTCTTCCTATATTACCTAAGGATGTTGAATTTTATTTACAGTGCAACTTAGTGAAAGTGTAATGGGTTGCTCGGTTGGTCGGAAGTGATCGCTTAGTTGCTGTTTTTGAGAAGCCAACAACACCCTTCTGAGATCAGGAATACAGGTGAGTATACTGAGTCTTTATCTAAACCTGATTAATATGATTTTTACTTTAATTCTCGTACTATGGTATTCTTTGAACTACATGGATGAGTTTGTTAATTCCTGGCGGTGAATGTTTGAAGAAAATAAAACAACTGTTATTAATATTAAATAAAGGAACAATTGCTTTAATGAACTCAAACTTACGCTAAATATAAATCAAACGTATATATTTTTTTTCAAGACTTCCAACTTTTTTAATTGTTATGTAAGGTGCCGGAAAAAAAATACATTTCTTACACAAAAATTTACAGTAGGCGAATATTATACAACATTATTCCAAATTAAAAAATTGTAGGTACAATGCTTGCTTCAATTCTGCTAATTTACAAAATTCTTCACGTCTTATTTGTAGTATTGACACATGTAAGCGATGCCAAATCGCACTCTCGGTTGATGCTCCCTGGTTGAACAGCAAGCCACGGCAGCATCCACCCGACCAGCTTCCCAGCAACTCTTCACCTGAGAACAGCGTTCGAACAATGTTAATAAAAAGACTTTCTGATAAAGTCTTAGAGTATTAAATGCTCTAAGGCAAAAGTCTGAAATATATAAATTGTTATAAGAAAAACAAGTTTTGATTATTACAATTATTATTTAGTAGTAGGTACGTAGGTACGTTTCGAGTTTAGCAATATTGATTTTATTGATTTGATTCGTTAAACCCATTTTCTAATTTATAATTTACTTTAGTTATTCAAATTTACATAATCATTGTTATTGCAACATTCAAAATTATCGAAGTTACTGCTTTCTAATGCCGAGTGCATTAGAAGGCAGTAATTTCGATAATTTGGAAATGGAATTCCAGTGACAACTTTAACCAATAATTCCAAAACAATTTCTCTAAAAATAACTAACCCTAAAAACCCATTAAATTCTTATTAAATTAAAATAAGATTTTAATTTCTTTGAAATTAAAAATTACGAAGTCAATTGCGTTTGCAATTTTATGACGTCTCTGTATCCTATTGCCATACATAAATCTATGAAGGGAGCATTTTCACAGCACGTAAAATACATGAGAATTGATTTGTGGTGTCCTATACACATAGAGGTACACGGTACAATAATGAAACATACAATGAGATATTTAAATATTAAACATAAGAAAGAATACACACAGATACACCGTAGTCATGGCTGTTTCCGTATCTGTGTGTTTCTGTGTCTTAGGCCGGACACGCACTGGTGCAGTCATGACAATTTTGTCGTCACTGCATCAGTGCGTGTCCAGCCTAAGATAAAACAAATCTTCTTTCTTGAACAAATCTTCCATGTTCATCCTTCCGGACTCTTCAGATGAATTTCTCCTCGTCAGCTACGTGTATTCTCAAGCAATAACATCTCATAATGTGTGTTAATTCCCCAAGAATACGCGTGACCTCCAAGTTAGATTACGGATCCTTCGTATCTTCAACAACCAGGTCCAGAGTAGCTCCCGTTGCAGACGATAAAATAAAAATAAAAGCTAAAATAAAAATCAACTAATTTCTAGGAAAATAAGAGACTAGACATACGAGGATTCTACTTAAATAAGTACTACGTAAATATAGTATCTTCAAGTTAGCTTCTTCACATTTATTTGTATTTTTGGCGAAGTAGATGCTAGAACTACGGACGGGCCCGAACGCATGCGAAAGCAACGCAATCAGGATTTAAACGACGTTTTCAAACGCGGTCGGAAACGTACGTAGCTGATGTCCCGTAGATCCTCGGACTTACAGTATGCTTAGTACTTGATCCAGTAGGTACTCAAGTAGATTCCTGTGTGTCTAGTTCTTATCTCACTTCTGAAGATTCCAACTGCAGTCCTCTCCGCTATCCTTTCGGTGGACACCCACTTGCTTGACATTTTCGGTCGGACTTCATGCAAATCACATAGTTTAATCATATTATATAGATTCATTGTAGCAGTTAGTTACATTTATTGCGATGACAGTTTCATAGTATATTAAAGGTACATTTTAGTCACAGACATAAAATTTTACATGTACAAATAAAATACAAAGTGTGTATTTGAATCCAAGTTTGAATCATGAATGTACATATACCAAAATATTAAGCGATGCAGAGATCTTATTTCAAATATCTCAAGTACACATCTTGTACCTTGGCACCGACAAAATCATAGGCACCAGAAATAAATCAATGACAGAAATAAAGTTATAATTACAATCTCAAAATCTTCGGATAATTTCCGAAAGAAAATATATTAGGACATCATCAAACAAAAGACAAAAATCTAAACAATGACACAATCAATATTTATTTGTACTTATCTTCGAGTATTATCCGGGTTATGACCCGGGTCGAATTTTCCGACAAGTCCCACTGCCCTCGGTGGGACTAATCGCGGGTCGGAGTGCGTCGGCACGAACGAGCTCGCCGGCACATCCGCATACAGCCGGTAATCCGGGCCGCACCGCCTGACCCGGCGCCGTACACCTCCGGATTTACTGCCGGACGAAACAGACACAGCTGATTGTCGAGATTAAACGCAGCGCACGCGGACCACCACGTTTTAGAGAGATTTACCATTGTTTGGTGAACAATCTACGATTTATTGAAACTGTGCAGTTTTTGTTGGATGTGCACTCGATACTAGTGTACCTATTGCTAAAGCCTTAATAGGTATACTTCCAACTATAAAAATCTTTTCTGCTTTTATTTATGTACCTTTGAGAAGAACTTATCTAAGTTAACAGAATGTTTAAGCTTACTTTACGTATGAAATGCGTCCTCTAACTTTTAACATTCACTTTAAACTTCTTTGTGCTAAGTACTCGCGTATGAATAGACCAACTGTTAAGTTCTTTCCATTCACAGCGCTTTAAGTTCTATCGCATTATAAGAAAATTGTCACAAAAGACTTGGAAGTTGTGAGGAGAAAAATGTGTAACACGTTTATATTCAATGTTTGTTAGATGGCGCGATCTTTAACCGACAATCAGATATCAAGCGGCATTCGCCCGATAGCGGAGGTTTTATCTGGCCTCCGTTATCTGAGGGCAGCTCTTTGATCCGTGCGGCTCGCTTTGAAGTCGCACGCGCCCTTTGTGACGCACCGCGCCGCCGCCGCTTCCGTGTAACCTGCACAAACGATTAAGAATATTTAAGATGAATATACATTATTTGGAAATACATCGTTATTAACTATTGCAAACAGGTATTATTACTGATAAATTTGCAGTTATAGGTATTAAAAATACTTTTAGGAAATTGCCCTGAAAATCCCTCCTCATTTACCTTTTCAACATAATTTTATAGCAACATATTTTCAATAGGAGTACTACAGATGATTACTTTTGGTTAAAATATTTCACAGTAACGGTTAATTAATGTAATGGTCGGTTTCAGTGGCGAGCGAGCCTTTTAAACTGTAATCACAATATGAGGTCACGGGTGCAAAGTAAAATGATATAAAGCTGGATACAGAAGGGTGTGAAAAGTTGAAAAGTCTCATAAATATGAAAGACAATTAGCGAGCAGTCTGTCTGCTTGCCACCTGTTGGATGCTGCGCACGGAGAATTAACATGAAAGTTTTAGTGCAGTTTTTAGGTGGTTGGTTGGTACGTCTTTTGTGGTGTGAATAACTACGTGTGAAAAATGCATGACTGAAAACAGCAAAAGGAGAATTTATGAATTTTGTGTTTTGCACGTAGTAGGGTTGGCTCTTTAACTAACAAAAATATTTTTTCATTACATATAATTTTATTTGACAATGTCTCTCTTCTTTTTAAATAGTGCCAGTTAATTAATATTGAAAACCAAACCGATCAGTCACATCAAGTAACTACTCTTTATAAATCATACAAATATTGCAGTAAGTACTACTGTTCACTAGTCACCACAGTGACCTATCAAACTATTTACATAAAACACCCCTGTAACAATTACCTACACCACGGGAATCAGAGACATTAAACAATTAAAATTAAATCGTATCACATTTTCACAAAGTTCACAACGCTTTGACGAGATACTTATTTTCATGCTCGACTCGCAACTATATTGTCATTTTATTAGGCGTTTAGTAGTGATTATATTTTTATTGCGGTAACATCATTTTTAATTTTTACTATATTTTTGAACAACTTATAGTCAGAGCTAAACAATTTTAAATCTTTAACCGTACGAATAAAGTTTAAAATAGTTTGACAGAACAAAACTAGCTCCACAATCCTTTTGTATTTTACGGCAGTCGCGCCGCGTGGCGATTACAGTGTCGTTCATTTATCCGCTTTTATTGTTCGAACTAAAATATTATGACAAGTAACAGCATGTTCACATTGCCTATAAAACTACGTCCTTTTGTTTTAAATTTTTATATCAAATTGCTAGCTTTTAATTGTGCTATTGTTTTTTTAAATCTGAAATTGTACATATTGTTTTTCCACGTGTTGTTTTTGCAATTTACATTTGATGGTAACTTCATTTGAATTGTTGACTAGGTCTGCTGTTCTATATTATAGTGACGACTGAATGATAAAACATTATTCAGAAACAAACATAAACACTACTAAAGCCAGTTAATTTATCATTTGTGACTTAAAAAAATAACCTATTTAGTTAAAGGCGCGTCCGATCACGCAATTGTTCAAAAGTATAAAAATGTTTTCCAACCATTTTTCCGCGCTTATTATAACCGAGAGCTTTTACCATTTGGCCGCTTACAATTTGTCCTGGGGCGTGCGGTCGCGGTCGCCACAAAAGCAAAATTAATTTTAAAATACACCAAAAGAAATTAACTTTCAGTCGTGTCTGGGGGAAAAGGTGAAAGTTCCAAACGAGAGAGCACTCGAAACGGCTTAAAAATAATAAAGCGGACGTAAACGCGAGCCGCGCCGGGGACAATCCCATGTTTATATTGTTGCTTTGTTGTACTTCATCATGTTTTTTGTAAACCTGATTTTTAAAAGGCTTCTGGGTAATTTTGGCAATAAGTGCTTAGGTTTTTTTGCTGTTTTATTGTAATTGTTTCTCGTTTTTGTTTAGATTAATTTTGTTGGTGATTATTGTTTTCATTTCTTTTGTTGTAAAGGGAAACAAAATTGAGTTTTTATTCTATTAAGGTACCGTTTATAAATAACTAGGGAAAGTAACATTCAGTCTCTAAATCCACCTATACAAAACTTAAATAAATAGGTAAATTATAAGATTTAATCACAGTAAAATCCAAATCGGGCTCCAAAAACCGTCCACTCAAAAACCTACAAGACATGAACCATCAAAAAATTAATTAACAAATTGTAAGAGCAGTATTAACAGCTACCTTAGTTTTTCACAGTTGAGCCGCGTCTCATATTTCAGACGTTTTAATTTAACGTAGCGCTCGCTCGCTCCCCGCGGTGTACTTAAGCAGTCTGGGACATTATAGACTAATTTTTATATGCCTTTTTGCAAGAGCTAAGGATAATCGAACTGCCAATCCCGACTAGGAACAAAGGAGGCTAGCGGAACTATTAGGATGCTTATAATAAATCAGCTTTATGGAAGCTACAGTGTTTTGTTTTTATTCACTATCTTCCCTTGAGCGTGTTTTGGATGGAGGATTTTATTTTTAAATATTTATTGAACAGGTGGGTGATTAAAAGTTTTTATTAGATGCGGTTTTAGACTTGATTTACGATTGGAGTTAACGGCGTTGGTTGAAGCGTGGTTGAAGTAAATTGCGTGCAAAGTTGAGGTGAACTAAATTAAAAATCTACAGTGTGTTTTGGTCTTGCTATAGTCTTATTTGAAACTTTTCTTTTTATCATTACTGTATGATGATGGAGAAATTAGAAAGGTTTTTGGAGTGGTCCGTGCTTAACAGTATGTCAGACACGATTCCAAAATAAAAATAATTATAGACCTTACTAGATGTTTTAAATTTTTCGGATCCTACAACTGTTACAAACATGAAAGATTGCTCTATGTAGATAAAATCGTGGGCAGAAGCAAATTTCTTAATAAAACACTAAGTTAAAAAGAAAAAACCTCAAACCACAAAAATCCACAACACGCTCAACTTTTCCGCAAGAAATAAGCATAATATCTAATAGTGAAACAAAAATGAGTTGGTAAAGGGTTCGCAGGTGGCAGCACTGTGCAGGACCGACAGGTAATTAAAATGCAAATGAACCGAGAGACGCAACGCCAGCGTTTAGCCTTTGCATGCTGAAGATATCTAATTTGCGACTCTCAAACATCCGCGGCGAGAAGATACCTAGATATTCCCCTTTATCGCCTTCTTACAAGTTGGTAGTTTTTTATTTTTCTTATGTCTTCTGCGGATATTGTGGCTGACGTCAAAGGAATTGTTTGTGGTGCCCGATAATTAAATAAACTGTTTAAAAGATTGTGGTTTTAATGAAAATATGGTATACTAGCTTTTGCCCGCGACTTCGTCCGCGTGGATTAATAGTTCCCGTTCCCGGGGGATTTCCGGGATAAAAACTATCCTATGTCCTTTCTCGGGTCCCAGACTATATCTGTACCAAATTTCATTGAAATCGGTTCAGTGGTTTAGGCGTGAAGAAGAGACAGACAGACAGACAGACAGAGTTACTTTCGCATTTATAATATTAGTAAGGATTATAGGTACTTACGTATTTTAGGTACATACTTCAACACATGTTTGATCCAAGACCAAAAAAAGCTTCGTTCAGTCTTGTCCATTCAAATTTCTATGAAGTCACAGACCTTACGCCTTCACCCTCCCCCTAATCCAGAACTTCCCAAACACGTTCAAATACTTATTTTTACTCGCTCTATATGTTGTAAACTTCCATTTAAAATCAATCAAAATAATGTGGCTACTGTGAATTTTAATAAAAACAAATTACTATGAATCGACTAAAAATATCGTATCTCAAAATGAATTATCGAGTAGTTCTGAATCGGGGTTCTGATTGTACAAATCTTGATAACGCTGTAGGTTTAGAGTTGCTAGTGATGGCGATGAACATTTATCGCTGTTGCAGCGTTTTGCAGAACCTGTGAAAAAAAAAACATTGTTAAAAATCTAGACACGATCTATTTTATTCACACCACTAATTTTATCATGTACATCATCCCTACACTTCAGTTCATCAACCGGAATCAACTCCAAGACAATTTGCTTCAGTCATTAATCAAACTAACTTGATTTAAATTATGCGGTGACATGTGACTTGAAGCTGAAAACACAAGTCGAGTGAGCGCGGTGAAGGGTCGCGCCACGCCACCGCCACGCCACGGCACCGCCACACCGACAACCCGACACATCAAAGAGCTCAGCGATAAAGGGTTACCCCGAAATAATCCCAACGATAACTTTAAATGAATTCATTAATTACACTAGTGTTGATTCGCTAAGAAATACACCCGAGGGAATAGCTCGCAAATTACCTATCAACAAAATTAAAGCCGTCGTAGGGCCTCGGCAGTCTATCGGCTTACTCGCTTCTACTAATATCGCGTGAAAATTATTTATATGTAAGCAAAGCCGCGAGTGATTAGGGCGGTCCCTGAGCCGAGGTGATGTTTAACCCAATTTCCTAATTCGTATGTTTCGGTTATTAATTAGTGAAGTCATAAAACGCGTTGCTTAATGAGAAGGTTGAAACTTTAATGTTATCATTTTGTTATAACATTACAGTCGAACACATTACATCGTAAGATCAAAGAGTTGTTATACAACTAAAAAATTGTACGGAAAAATCAAACCCTGATATTAATCTCCAAGTACCAAAATAAAAATTAGAATTTGCCACGAATCCTATTCAAAAGGAAAGGAAAAAAAGAATGTTTTTTTTTAGTTACGTTTAAAAATACCTTACATAATTAAAACACGGGTTGATAAGTTCATATTACTCCGAAAATATTATCGGCTAGTAATAAATTAGATATGAAAGTAACATATTTATATTCAGTGAAGGCAAATATCAACTAATAATAAATGACATGTAGATAATTAAGTATTGAGGCTCGTCCCAAATATAAATGTGTGCTCACACGAGAGCGTCCGTGTCCGGGCCTGTCCGGGCCGGACGGCCGGCGGACGGGACCGCCTAATCTCCTCGCATGTTGACTCTACTCAATAACTAACTTCAAACATAATTATCTTCGTCGATTTCCCCTAAAATTGGCGATTCCCTCGGAGGGATTCCCGCGATATTGCTCCGACAAATTTCTTGTGCCAACACGCCGGTATCAGGATATTATCGAGGGTCATTGTTTGATTATCTCATTATAGGATGATTGATTCCATCAGGCGTTCATTAAGATGTTCTCTGCGATCGTGCGTTTTCCTCTTAATTATATTTAGAAACAATTATTATTGGCAAATAATGTGATTTCTTTATCGGTTCTGTACGGTATTGAGAAAAGGCAAATCACTGTGGTTTACGTAAGTACTTATAATTACGAGAACATAAAGATCTTTAGAATTCTGGTGGTTTGTAAGTTTGGCGCATTTCTTGGTTGTGTGGGAGCAGGCTCTCAATATGATCCTCGTGTTATCTATCTCGTAAGCGGTATTAAGTAAAACGTGTGCGTGCGTGCATATTGAAGCCGCTGCAATTTCACGACACATCGCGTCGTTGTTGGTGGTAATAAATATAAAATATGTGCGATGCCGGCGCACCACGCCATCTTGAATACCAAGTGGGCCACACCGACTAACTACAAATGATTTTAAAAAACGTCTTCCCCCGTCCGCCGCCCTCTAACTCGTTTACTGCATTTTATATTCATTATTTTACCGCTACCCGCGCGCTTTTACGACGTATTTAATACTCAGCAATCATATTACGCTGTAGTTTGTGTGTACCTACTGTAATGCTATTACTGGTTTATTAAACAAGTTCAAATATTGTTAGACACGGTCATTTTCTTGTTATACGACTCCGGGATTACGATTCACTGCTACGCCGTAGCACTTGCTACGAAGCTACGGCAAACAGACAAACTTTAAATTACGTAGACTAATTCTGTCGAGAAAAGCTCAAATAACGTAAGTAATTGCAAATTTTTGTGTTAATAATGAATGAAAGTTTCGAGACATTTTAATATGCCATGAATGAGTTCAAGGTAACAAATATAAAAACTTTTGTGATAATTAAAATTAATTAGATTACATTGCTAAAACGGGCTGGTGATGTGTTGAAATTAACTTTTAATTTGTTTTTCCATAATTTTACACGGCAACTTGAGTGACGGCGTGAACAGTTGACACGAGACGCGCCAACTGAAATTAAACAAAATAGGCAAGTCGGTGATCCATCAAACGTCACCGTGAAGAGATCAGGCGGCAAATTTTAATTCTGAATGAAGCTCTTTAAGGGCGCGGTTTATTGCGGGGCGAACTTAATGTTTCGCGTGACTCGAATGCTGAGATATTATTTTAATTTCAGCCCCCATCGGCCGCTATCCGAGGTGTCTCGCACACCCAACTTTACATATTTTTGAGGGAATAAATCTCGTTTGATGAAAAAAGAATTTCAGTGTAAACACCGCCCGGTTAATGGAAATTTTTGATTAGTATGCAGCGTTGTGAAATTAGGTGGGAGAGGAGTTCTCTTAGGAAACATGACGTGTGCAGCGCATACGGATGCTGGGACCCAGATGTCTGTGAGCCATACGTGTGCCAAATATCTAAAGCTGTTTATATTGATCATAATATGATAATTTCTAGATTCATAAATCTTAAGTAATGAACGCCTCATTCCCAAATTTTGTTATGGATAGAGTAAATGTAAATAACCGGCCAAGTGCGAGTCGGAGTCGAACACGATGGTTCCGTACCAACGTACAATATTAAACACAACTTTTTTTTTCAATAGTTTAGTAAAAAACAGCCTTTTTTGTTATAAAGGCGTAACTACACACTGAAAATTTCAGGTATACCTATTACGGTTCAAAAGATAAGAAACAGCCCTGTGACAGAAGTACAGACAGTGGAGCCTTAGTAATAGGGTCCCGTTGAAAACGCTTTAATACGGAACCTTAAAAAGACCTCAACAAGTAATCACATAATACAAACAAATTACATCTTCCCAAATCGTTACTAAATCTCGCCGCGACGTTTTTACGAACACGGATCCCACAAAACCCGTGTTACATAAAAACGAGCGGAGTCCCGGTGTCCCCCATCAAATGCAACGAATCAAAGGACAGTGTGCCGAAATTCGTAACAATTTTATTATTCAATTATGGTTCGGTGGCGAGCAATATGCCAGCGTGAAAATGACACCCTTCACGCCCCCCGCGCCCTTCGAGCCCCCAGATTAGGCGCGACTCGATACTGTATCTCGGATAATAAACATGATGGTTAAGAAGATCACTCTGTAGCACAAACTTGTTCACAAATTAACCAAAATAACGCGGAGTGAGCCCGTGGTGTTGCGGCGGCTAAATTAAATTTGGATAGTCACAAAGTTGGGCTAAGTTTGCATGCACGTGCACAAAATGTAGACACGGCTTCACACCGACGTAGATGTATGAATGTTACAGTAATTTCTGGCGGAGACATTAGTTTGGCGTTGCATAAAGTTGGACCTAGAATCCTGGAGCGGAGGGACGCTGTCATCTCTTATACGTGCTCGTCTCCTAAGTATATTGGGGAAAACATTTGCTCATTTCGCAACACTCGATTGAATTCTCGTTGAGGACGCCGCAAAGAAATATAGTGGAAAGCGTTCGGGCGTCTTAGTCTGTAGATTGCGATCACCTACTGGCTTGCCGCGTGCTAAGTGGATTGGAGTGGGACCTCATCTGTTCCCCGTCAGGCGAGGCGTGGGGTGGCCCCCGCTCCCCCCTCAACCGCCTGCGAATTGCGTTAAATAAAGTCAAATTGAGCAATAAAGGCTGGCTCCCCGCAGTAATGCAATAGAATCGCTGTCCGACGCTCAAACTATACCGCTAATTTACACCAATGGTAAGCTGTCGGCTTGTTCTTATGTGGACCTTGGGGTACTTGCACTGATTTAGTTCGGGATTGTCTTGTCACATTATTTTAGTTAGTTTATGAAACTATTTTACAGAACTACTTGTTGACCTATTTGTCTAAACCAGTCTTTCCCAAAGTGGGCGATAACGCCCCCTCGTGGGCGCTGCAGGCCTAAAGGGGGGCGGTAAGAGACCCAGAGAAAAAATGGGGGCGTTGTGTAGAGGCTTGGGGGGCGATTTGTAATTTTATCCAGTTAGGACGACTCTTAGACACAGACTGAGCTCTCGACACTCGATTACAAGTTGTGAATATAAACTAGTATTAATTAAGAAATTGTTCAAACTCGGTTCGATATTTCTCTCAGTGTAGTTCATATACAACCCCCCCTCCCCCCCCCCGTCATGACAAATTTCTAAACGGGAAAAAGGGGGGCGCTAAAAAATAATTTATCCTCAAAGTGGGCAGTAGACAAAATAAGTTTGGGAACCTCTGGTCTAAACTATCCTATTACGTTTGCAGTTATTTCACATTGAACTTCATCAAGACATTTCATTTCACAAACATAAATTTCAAGACAATTTGAAATAAGATAGTTCCCATATAACTGGGATTGTCAATTTACTTCAACTTAAAAGCACTCAAATCTGAATGATAGGCAAAACGGAGCTTATAAGTGAAAACAAAGTTAACTGTGAGTGACGAGGGTACAAGTTACTTGTTATGAGACCGTTTTGAGCCAAGACATCATCGCGGCCATTATACTGACTTTAATGTTGCAGGGCTGTCGGTTGTCAGTTAATGTTACAATTAAATGCTTGAAATTATAATCATACATTTCCACTCCAAATTCTGATTATTTGGTTTTATAACATCTAGAATATATTTTACCTTTTTTATCAATTTCTGTGAATTATAATTTATTTTAATTTAAAAAAGAACCGGAATAAAAAATCTAATCAATAAGGTGTTAACGTAATATTTGAACATTAAAGACATCGCAATAATATTTATATTAAAAAAGTACTCCCAGCCCTAAACTTAACAAATAACCCTACCGCTGCTAGGCTCTTGTTCCCCAGATTCGGGCAAGGCGGTTAGGTTTAAAATTCAATTTATTTCAATTTGTGTGTAATCTGAGGGGGGGTTAACACAAAAATACGCGCTCGCTTTATATTGCGGAGTAAGTTGATCGCTTAGCGTTAGCTATGGAAATGAGCTCTGTTTCGGGAAGACGGGGGCTTGTAATTATGTACTAGTGATCTGTTTCACTGTTGTAGTGTTCGGGGGAAGATGTTCGTGGGTTAAGAATTTGGGGAATCGATTTAAGTTTATTTGTTAGGGGTTTCGGAACTTTCAAGTCACTTCAGCCTGAAAATGGAACGTGTAACGGATTGATCACAGAATCGTACTCGACGGGTACGTAAATATATGCTTTACTAAGCATATATTTAAATAAAATTTTATTCGGCTTTTGACGGTCAGAACACTACGGCAACCAATCAAAAGACAATAAACACGTGACACTAAAACATTGTCATAACGTCTTATCGTCATATCGGCAATGATATTATATATATCGGACATTCGGAATATTAATAATTGATTAATTCGTGGTTTTGAGTGCATTTTTTCAATATAAAATTAAACTTCTTACGAATGATACTCGATTTAAATTAAACCATTTAATTTAAAGTTGTCCAGAAGTCGGTTTGTTAATCAGAAAAGTTGAAGTTAGTTGTAAGTACCCGGTTACGAGTGTTTAATATTTCTTCTTTAATCCAAGTACACACAGCAAACCCATTTTGCGCTAGTAACTATGTGCTTACGAATGAAAAAAAAATTTTGTCAATTAAAAACATAGGCTCATCAAAAGCATTGTTGTAAGTTGTTTCAGAAAGTAAAATAATTAAATAGAAGCAACACAGCAATTCAAAACTTCCTTTGATTAACGTTTAACACCCACTATGTTTTGTAGGTCAACACCTACACAAGAATTGGGTTTAAATCATAGTTTATCATTAACCTTAAAAAACTTATTTTTATTGGAATTCAGTTGAGCTTTAGGGTTAAATAAGTTTAAGAGAAAGTTTCTGTCGGAACGTTGCATTGGTTTCAGTTTATCGACTTCATGTAAACCTTATATTAAAAACTTGAGACGTTATTTAGCTACACGTACTTATGGCAGACCGCAGAGAAAATTGTAGGATGCCTTAGAAGGCTACCATAAAATTTTCGTCAAGATTCTCAAGACCAGGGGAGCTATTTTGTGAAAATCTTTTCTGAATTATTCATTATTCGTATTTAAATCCCTGTTTCGATCTATCAAAGTTATCTATTTTTTTTACCAACATTTTGGACATCGTTTGTCGCTAGATTTTGAACATTTTTAACTACGAGAATTAGCGTTTTGGAAAAAAAGAATTAACTATAGTGGGTTAGCTTTTGCCCAAGAATAGAACAAAACATGCGAGAAAACGTTTACTTAATATACCAAAACCTTTCCAAAATTTTAACGTGCCACTTGTCACAATAAAAATTCAAATAACTTACCCTCACACTGAGTTGTTTTTTAAAAGCGTTTTTAATATTCCTCACCGTCTTTGCCGTTCTATGGCAATTCCGCCTTGTTTTAAAACGGGCAAATTGAGCTTTTTTTTGTTTATACAAGTTGAGAGCAGTTGGAGCGTGGGTAATCTCTTTTACGTTTGTTGGATTTGAGACTGCTCAAGTCTTCTTTTTCATTCGTTTCGTCAACTGTTCTGTATATTGTTTGTCCGCGTTATTCGCTTGTTTTGCACGAGACGAGAATTCCTCATGGGCGAATGCTTGTGCACTATGCGTGTAAATTTTAAGCTTCGTAATGTTTTTTATTGTGTTCGTTCCTTTTATTTAAGTGTTCGGTGTTTGCAATTGTCTGTTTGTTGCATCTTTGCCTTTGAAAAGTTTTTACGTTCGCGTGATCTTGGAGTTGCATGTTTGCGGACTGTTGTGTTGTGTGCTTATACTTGTTCATTAAAGTTGTCAATTTAACTTTCGAAGTGGACATTCATAAAATTTCTCTATATAACTGGAAGACAATAGCAGTCCAACAGTTATATTCAAATATATTTTACTAACAGCTGAGTTAATAGACGACATATTGAATTACGTATCTGTAGTGTACCTATTATGTGTTCCTTCAATCAATGAATTTCCTCTAATGTCGGAGCTAATCCATCAATGAGACTGTATCGAAATGCAGAAACATATCCTGTTACCAAATTATACGCTACCACATATCAATAGAGACAATACAAGTAAATGAGACGGTTGCGAATAATTATGCAATTACTGGCTTACTCGCATTCACGTACCAATTACCCGTGTCAATGGTACGAGCTACTAATAACCCCACTGTTCTGTAATTTAAGTCGCGAGCTCACACAACATGTATTAACATGACAAGGCGGGCTAACAAGCCATCTATGACGCCGCGACAAACAGACTCCACTAATTTCAACTGTCATGACTAAAAGGTATTACTGCGAACATATTTCATTTTCCAGATACATTCAGACTAATTTAAATGCAATACATCATGAATACGAGCTTATTTTTCAACCGACAATTTATGTTCTGTATCAAAATTATTCAAATAAGTGTCGCCGAGGTATTTCCCGAGCGCGCGCCACCTGCTCTAAACGTAGCTAAATATTAAACAAAAGGACGGTTCTCTTTTAAACTTAACATTTCAAACATTGCGGTTGGAACTAAAAGAACTCGCCTGAAGCTTTCATTTGAATTTGCCGGTGATAAAAACAACTGAAAATAATTCATAAAAGTGAGCGAAATAAAAGTTCACAATAGCAAAGACAAACGCAAGCCGCGTGCCCGCGCCCGCTTGCCCCGCCTGCCTGCGCCCCGGGCAGACGCTCCAAATTATCTTTTTGCCGGGCAACGTCTTCGCTCTTTAAGAATTCTCTTTTAAATTGTGTTTAGGTTTTGGTCTTTTTGCGGAGCGCTGTCCTTTGGCCGGTCGCAATGCTCTGCATTAATAACGCGGGTTAATATTTGTAGTGTACGGACATCAGCTCCCTTTGGTGGCGGAACAAAATCCCGCGTTTGTCAGCTCATATTTTATTTGTTTGTGTACACTGTATGTGAGGCTAACTCGGGCCAGTAGCGGTTTAGTTTATTTTAGACTACGAAAGTGACCAAAATAACTTTGAGGTCACATGAATAGTGACAAGAGTGTTCTACGAATAGATTTCTATTCGTAGAACACTCTTGTCACTATGAAAGGAGTAAAGTCAGAGGAGCATTTTAAATAAAAACAAAAGGCGTCTGAAACATTGGGTGGTGTATGTAGCGTGTCGGGGGAACCCTCAGCGGCGGGGGAGGGTAGTATCGTCTTATCAAATGCAAACACTCGCGGCTCGTTCCGGCCATTGGGCCCGAACACCACTGCTATTATTTTTATTTTCTCACATCTACGCGCTCTGATACAATGTTTTGGATTAAATCGACGTTTCTTACACTCCTTTGGTTTCTAACGTCGATAACGGTGAGATTTTATTGAGAATGAGAAGGGTAAGCAAGGGTTACTTTACTTGAATATGTTATACAAGACACGCGAGAAATTTTTGTTTGGATATTTGTTTGTTAAACTAAAGTTGTTTGAAAGAGAAGTTGTGTGTTACGAAAATCGTAGACACGTAGCCACGTGAATATTATTTTAGTTTGGTGAATATTTAACAATATGCTTGAAAATATCTTTAGTAACCTATTCAAATCTACCATTTTACCATTGAAGGTGGAAAACAAGAGCTTCTTCAGGATTTTATTTCTGAAATCTCTTCCCCAACATACTAACCCTCTTCCTTCCACCACACATTTTTAACTTATAAATACTAATAACACTAATAAAGGTGCTATATCTGGCACAATATGGCGGGTCGTAACGTTAGGAGATGTTAGGCTGTGACTACGGGACCCGTAAAAAAGTAATAAAATACAAATAAATCCGCGCCCTCGTCCCCTGTGTGTGTCGCTCCTTCTATTATTATTATGAACATCAAAATATTACTTCACGGTTTTCCGCTACCGACGCGGGGTAAGTTGGAGGACATTTTTTTTATCACAAATAATGATGTAGTAAGTTGTAGTGTTTGGATGGTGTATCTACTGAGAACTGATTAACTTTTCGAATGTGTACATCTAAATAGTATCTTATATTCTAGGCATTAAAGTAATTATTCATTCATACTTAATATTTAGTTGTAGTAGTGTATGTTTTAAATTAAATGCATGTATCTTTATTATTTAATATTACGCAAAGATTCCTTACTTTTTGTCCCTTACATATATGAGTAACTACTGTTTGATTTGTGAAAGTCTTCGTCCGATACTTGTCGAAAAAGAACAATGCTTATTTTGTGGCTTTTTGTTTCGATTGACGTGGATTTATTTAATCATCATTATTATAATGAATGTACACGTATATTTAATGTAGATAGTATTCACTTATCAGTTTCTTCTAACTAAACCGTAACCCCCTTAAAGTCGCCGAACTACCAAAAATCTACACTAAAAAATTAAATCAGAAAACGTAATATACCGACCATATGCATAAAATATGATCAGAAAAGGCTGTTACCTGTGAGGTTATAAACTAAACGAATGTTAGTCTCATGGGGTGCCGGTCTATTTAAATTTGTTCATAAATAGATAATAAAGGGTGGCGGGAGTTCGGCGGCGGTTTACTAAACTGCTTTATTCGATAAAGATTGCGGAGAGGAACCGCGTCGGTGAAGTTTGTCGGCAGTGAGCGACGCGCGTTTCTTACCACTAGTTGTCGAATGTCGCGCGATCATGTCGGGTTATTGGAAGTTTTCTTAGAACCTCCGCCTACTTCCGACTTTTTTTAAGACCGATAATCGGATCGTTCAATAAATCTTAGTTTTGAGGATCGACTTTTTGTAGAACAAATGCGTTGGTATATTAGAATTCATTTGTTCCATTCTCACCGACAAAAAAACCGGTCGTTGGTTGTCTGAAATATTGTCTCGTCTGTAAAATGACATAAA
Organism: Caradrina clavipalpis; assembly: GCA_932526535.1. NCBI lineage: Eukaryota > Metazoa > Arthropoda > Insecta > Lepidoptera > Noctuidae > Caradrina > Caradrina clavipalpis. Next base: position 9,424,641 of record OW052103.1, read on the forward strand.
CAATCTTTAGTGTTTTTGAAGGACTCTTTCTAGAATTCAGCTTATGCATTTCATTATTTCAGTAAAAAAATATGTGTGCTTAAGTCAAGCTACTCACCTAATGCATTAATACATCTATCTAGTATTACCATGATCTAATTTCCAGAAGTCACTTTAATTAAGTCACCCGACTACTAAACAACGTATTTCAGTAATTTACTTTCGAGTCGCTAATCGAGTTCTCATAGTAAAACAAATTGTTCCAACTTTCGACATCGCGGTGTTTCATCTTGGCTTACCGAATCTTGCTAAGGATTAAAAATGTAATTCATTATGAACCAAAAAATGTCGTAAAATGAAATTGTACCACAAAAAGTGAGATTTAATTCATTTAAGTGGTCGTATCCGAGGGGCAGGCTTAGTATGTTTTTGCGATAAATTCTAGGGGCCCATCGACCACAGTATTGTGTTACGAGGAGGCCTAGAGGTACACAATTTTATTTTCCGCTTTTTGGGTAATCAATAGGGGAGACTCGACGCCCCTAAACAACCGAAACGAATAGCCAGCGAGCTGTGGAGTCGAATCATGTGTTTAGTTTTATTGAACTGTCATATTTGAGATACTTGATCGGATAGATAGATTGAAATCGGAAAATGTGAAGAGTTATTTCAACTGCAATGTATTTTTGTGAGTTTGTAAAAATTGACCAGTGAAATGAATATAATTTAATAGTTTACCATATTTTTATTAAAAGTTATGCAATTAAGCTGGTTCGTTATTTTGCTCATAAAGTGCATTGTATAAACGATGTTAACGTCAAACAACAAGCATTTAAAAAGTGATTACCAAGTGTCATATTACAGTGTCATGCCATGCCACACTTTTCTATGTCGCATATTTATATGTGTAATTTATGATACTACCTTTGCTGTTGTGTGACGTATCAGGCTTGTTATTTAATTAAAGACTAAAAATAAATATTTTTGTTGTGCTGAACTATTTCAATATTTTCGAATCAAGTTAGCAAGTTCCATCCAGTAACTTCAATAAAGTCGAACATAATATAAAACTCAATATGAAATTCTCCATGACAAATATTTCCGAGGTGCAATAAAAATATTGAAAGTGAAAATCCATGTTCGACTCCACAGATTTCGCTGTTACGATAGTGAAATCTAATATTCATTCCAATGATAGGTAGGTATTTATATTGAATGAGAGCTCTCCGCTAGGTTATACGAAAATCGGAGCGGTTTTAATCTCACTGGCATTTTTATATTTTTGAGTGCCTACTTACCAAATCTGTACGGTTCGATATTCATGTTTATTTGGTCTGTGTTTTTAGGAACGATATCCTAACAATACTTTTGTGTTTATTTTGTTTATGCAGATAGATATTCGAAATATATTTTTCTGGCGAGGCAGTTTGTAGGTCAATTGTTTCACCCAATTGATATTGTTGTTTTTGAATAATTTGATTTAAACACAACATGCTTTTGAAGCTTTTGCTTTTTTGACAATTTAGTTACTCGAATCATCTAAAAATATATGTGAACCAGTTAATTTGCCTTTTTTGTTTTACCTCTGGCTCTATTAAATATTTCGCTAGAATAAGACATAGGAAGAAATACGTTACATAAAACCGCTTCTGATTTTCCGGCGAATGAAAGAAAAACAAATGCCTATTTCATCAGTATTTCTCTTTTGTAACAAAAGCTGATAAAATACGAAGTAAAATATGTTATACTTACTTTTTTCTATTTTAATCATTTCCTTCTTTGTTTATGTAACATTTAGCATGATATTATAACAACACCCGTGTGCGTTTATGTACAATAAGCTCGTCCCCTATTACATGGGACTTAAAACATACCGGTGAACTGTGGGTGTACCTCTGCCTAACCCTTCGGGGAATACAGACCGAGATGGTTTGTAATATACTTTCGTCTTATCGACCAGCATCTTCTATAATGTTCAATCTCAACAAATCAAAAACAGTTGATAAAATCGTCTTACTTAACTTCCCCAAAAACTCAAGAGACATGCCATAATGTCGAGCCCCCGCGTCCTTATTCCGTAGTTACAGTGGCAATCGACCGCGGAAAGTAATCGTTCGACCACAGACAACGGAAACGTCTCGAGTGGATGATTGAACTGGGGTCTCGAAGACCTCGGGGCAGAACGCACTCGGGTGCACTCGTACTAATGTTACATGGAAACAAAAGACGATCTGTTGGAGTTCTAGCTCGTCAAATATTTTTGTACAATGTGACTTGATTTTATTGTGATGTAAGTAAATGTAGATGAGGTACTTTACATATTATATGCCTTTAATATGAATTAAAGGCATATAAGACCCAAGTGTATCTTTCTCAATAATTAAGAACTTCTAGTGACAGTAGTTTCTACTAAATCCCGTTTTTTTCTAGAGTACTTGGCCCAATTAGCTGTCGACATTTGTAGCGACATCAGTGACGTATTTAAGGTAACAATGACAGTTGGTTAAGGTATAAGAGTGTAACATACACCATGTTGGGCCATTCCCAGCCATGCAGAATTCATGGTCCCCAATATTTAATTACTTACCCACCCATAAACTTTTTAGGACAACAAAACTAGAACTCCTCGTTAATCTAAAACCTAAATTCATTCATTAAAACATAAAAACGTCAACTCACAGTAATTAATTTAACGGAAAAACGGCAATCGCCTAATGTGTCGACGTTGGACAGCCCATAAAGTCGTGAAGAACTCTGTCCATTACCACATTAGGATAGTGGACTTGTAATTCGTACATTGTTAAAGCAATACGAGTTTATTGTCAACTGTATAAGGTGTAAATTAGATAGTGATGATACCGCTAATGAATGGAGTAGTCGATGGTAGTATGATAAATGGGGGGTGTGGCTGCGAATCGAATTCAGTAAGTGGATTAGCCACGAACTGGACGGTCTGGTGGTTGAGCTTCTTAGATTTGTTGTGGTTAAGTTAATCTTCGTGTTATCAAAACAAAAAAAATTGTTAATCATAAAAATATTGTAGTGCTTCATGAAACTTTAAATCAAGTTAATTGCTATTTACGTCGTTTATTACTGTAAAATAGCACGAAACACATTCTTGTAAAGGCCGGTAAGCATAAAACGCATAACACCTAAGCCTGAAAGCAATATGAAAGACGTATAGTTTTAATAAAAGTGTTGTCTGCGGCCGGTGTGCGGCGCGCCCGTCCTTACCGCGACCATACATTTAAGTGCTAATTTAATTAATTGTTCCATTTCCCTACATAAGGTGCAAACACGCACCACGGCTCGCCCCCGCGCCCCCCGCCCCGCACGTGGCCGACCTGCAACTAACCAACCACCATATTTTCCACTTACTTGCGGACTACACAAATTGGCCCAGCTATTGCTCTGTTTACGGCGTGAAAAATACATTCATTGACGCCAGAATATTGTACCGAGTACCTTAACGACCCCTCAAACTAATTTATATCTACAAAATAATTTTGAAGAATCGTAATGGATGTCACCTGTGCCTCCTATCCCTCTTTTCGTTGGACAACTTTGCCAATTTAACTTTATTTGTATCGAGCAATATTCGGGACTTAAATAACTTTTTGCTAGTACTTTATCGTTCTTAAATATGGTGTAGGAAATGAAAAAACAAGATAACTGATTACATAAGAATGCTATCGGAATCGAGTGGAGTGCGAGGGATGAGACCGGGGGGATGACAAGAGGCGTCGTGAAAAGAGATCCGCCTCGGGCCGGATTATTGAATTATCAACAAAACATCGTACGCCTGAGAGCGTACGCGCCTCTAATTACTTTCTACTCTCTTTGGCGTATCATCTCAAAATCCGATGAGATTTGATGAGTAATCGATCGGCCCTTAATTGCGGACGCTTGGATTTGTTTGTAGAACAAATAAAAAAGGATGAATGAGGAAATTTACACACGCAATAAAAATAGAGGTATTAAAAACAGACAAGAGCCTTTAGCGGAGGGCAGACCGTCGGGATTTTCCGGGGAGTGTTTTTAAGCGATCCCCGGCGGAGCGCACGATCCGATATATACGTTCGGCAAATTAAAAGCAGGCCATGCGTGCGGGCATTGTGAAGGAGGGCCTCGTTTTATTGTTACCGATTTGTCTGCACGGAAAAACACAAATGGCGCGGAGCCGAGTTAAGCTGTCTGTTAATAGAACGCCGATGTACACGATAGCCGCGGTCGCTCGGACCGTCTCATTCACCGCCGATTGTCAACACAATGCCAAATTTCCATACGCAGACTCATTTTCGTATTTTGAAATATACATTCTCCATGGTAAGGTGGGTAAACAAAACAATGCCGTCCTTGGATAACTTACGCAACCTATTCGTATTTTGGAAAAATGGAAATATGTACATTTTATCCTATTGCTTCGTAAAACTTATAAATTTGAATACTTAAATAATTTAAAACAACCTGTAAAGCGTTTAATTTAGTACGAGATGTTCAGGATAACACTATAACTTTCTAACCACGAGAACACTTTGCTTAGGTACTTCAAAGAGCTTAGTTCAATGCCCACAAGAGACCCATGCTCGTAGAACCCTTGTTGATCTCTCAAATAAAGCTAAGATTTTTGACGAGTTCTCGCCGTAACAGGAAAATTTCAGCGTAAATTGCTTAATAAAATATTAATCTGATAGGCTAAAATGTAAAGCGATGCCGACAGCTTATAATAGGCAAAATGCGTAACAATTTTTTAAATTTATAATGAATGCTTCTTCTTCAAGTCATATCACACGTCATATTAAAGGAAAAAGGGAGATTTGTGAAATAATTCGCTTTACATTTGTAGGACTGTAGAAAAATCAGGTACAGTAACAAGGTAACACGACTTCACTTTTTACACGCTAAAATATTTAAAGGAGAAGTTGGCATCGCTGCGAGGGTATGGGGGTCGGGCGGGGGGTATTCGTGTGAGAAATAGCTCCAAATATCTGGCGAGTATCCGAGGGATTCCTGCCCCTATTTCCACGGGATCGCGCCGAAATGACAACAGATTTAGGGAAAGCGTCAAGCGAGGTGTGAAATGTATCCGAGCGCGTTACGCCTTATATGACATTCTTCACATCTACTATAAATGTAAGCGACGAGCCGATTTCCTAATCTTCCTTTTATTAAAAAGTTGTCAAGTTGAGAACGATCCCTTACCTCACACGGTGGGTATTACCTACTCATACTTTTACAAGAAAAAAATATTTATGATAAAAGGCGCAGGTCTGCGGGGCCCACTGAGTGTAGTCGACAATATGTCCTCGTGAAATGTATTCAGTGTGAAACGGGCCTCAAGTCGTGGAAGATTTGCATTCATTCATTCTTCCGCTTGTCGAAAGCTTGACGTCTGTTTGAATATGTGATTTCGTTCCCGCAAATAGAGATTTGTGTTTCCGCACAATATCGACTGTGCTTTTGCCTTTTTATTGGTGCAAGGGATAGGTAAACATTGCTGTAACGATAACTTTTTTATTTCTTGCTTTATTATTACTTATTACTGATTTAATTCTGCTTTATTTTATTTGCGTATATATTTTGTACAGTGTCGTGCTGCTTTGCAAAATAAAAGAACTAAAAAAAACTATAATAAAACAAATACATTTTCAGTTAACGCTGAATTTCAATAAATTAAATACCTTTATTTTAAGTCTTTATTGTTATAGTCTTACTCTGAAAATTTCACAGTTAATAAATTACCGATCCTAAATCCCAACTCCCATAACAGAACCACTCAACAACATTTCCTACAAGATCCGAACAGCGATAAAAAGCTCGGCTCTTGACTCGGGAACACTCGGGTGGTGTAACGAAAGCGACACTTGTAATTAGCTTTGTAATCGGAACCCACCGATCCCGCGCGCGCTCTGCGGAACCCTAATTGAAAATTAGCGATTCTATTGTTACCTCAACTGGCCGTTAATGAAGTTCTTAATTTAAACTGGTTTAATTTTTAATTTAGTGTATCGGGGCTTTATTTAGAACAAGACATTGATAGAATGTTAGATAATGAAGGAGTTTTGTCTGAATTTTTTATGTTATTATAATTTTGTTGAAAAGAAACCGTAAATCTAAGAATAAAGAGTCTGTCTGGGTTATTTCCCTTTCATAGAAAATATTGTCCGCAATCCACATTGTTTTCACGGGAAACATTTACACACGGCTATTAAATAATTAACACGCAAAGTATTCAGTCCGTTTGCGGTTGACCGTGTACGTATGCCGCGCCGCATCGCACGGCCCGGGCCTGTGCCCGACCGCCCGCGGTCCTACTCAATGGCCACAATCAAGCCTTACCCTCATTTAAATATCAAAACAGCCTCTTCACGCGCGGTTAGCCAACCTCTATCTACCGCCCGCGCCCACAACATAACACAAACAAATTAATTCGAATAATGAACCCTAATAAATAGGGATCTGTTTACCCCATAAAGAATAAATGTTATAATAATTGGGGCAAGAGGCTACAAATTTACAGTTTTGAATCCCAAATTTTGAAAGGGTGAATTAATTTACTACGTATTTCAAGAACAATGTTGTAATAATACAATGAAAAGTTTCGCCGCGTGCGCCCCGCTTTATTGAATTTGATAGGTTTCCTTTACCCTGTGTACCTGTCGCCATGTTTAATTTCTAAAAGTTTTCCAACCCAAACAAGTTCCGAATCATTGAATAGTAAACGAAAAATCATTCAGTGGGTAAATATGAACCACAAAAGAAGTACACAGACCTATAAATCAGCCTAAAGCAAAATGGATGGTTCCGCAAAATATTTAAAGAAACAGTTTAAACGCGTAGGCGCGTCGTGTCTGAAAGGCGGACAAGGCGGAGGTGTCAAGATTAGCAGCGAGCGCGTCGGGCTCGACGGCGCGAGCGACTGCATGAAAATACACTCTAAAATTGTTAACGGACTATAAAACTGCACAAAGGCTTTTCAATTAAAACTTTCAATGGCGTCCTGGCGCTAATTATAGCGCGGCCCAGGGACATCTATTAGTATAAAATAAAGCGCAAACCGCGGCGACGGCGCGTCGCACGCCGCCGCGCCGCGCACGACCCTCGCCTAAGTGAATTCCGTTAATTAAACCATAAAAACTTCGATAAATTAAGATCCCAGCCAATTCCCCTCTCTAATATAGTCGTGGCTCGAAAGATTTCAGATGCAAACGACATCGATACAGGCGGCCGGTGGGAAATGGCGACATAAATAGTGCCGTGCATCCAGCGACCCTCCGCGTTTGTTTGTGGCTTCATTTAATTTTAGTTATTGTATCGCTCGTGTAATGAAGCCAGTCCACTTTGTTACTGTGTGTACGACCCTTTATAATAATTAATAACAACATTTTATTGTCCGCCAGTTCATTATGCAATGTTAATTCAAAAGCATTCTTTTGTTTGTTGAATTTAAAAAGTTGTAATATTAAACAAGCTTTTTATTTTTTTGAAAACCGTACCTACTTTTTTTTAAATGCCAATGCTTAATTTATTCTCATATAACTCAAAAAAGCCACTTACATGAGAACATATAAGAAACATTCAGTAAACTCTATTTTAGGTAACCATCACTAAAGTACATGTACACTATTATTTAAATTTAATATTCATTTAAAGTCATGTTCACGAGTTTTTGTTCACAAGTTCCAAATCTAGCAAATCAATCGAACATCAGAATGCAATCGGCCGACCTATTTGTCGGACACGGAAACACCGCACGATAATGACTGTCGGTCAAAAGCAATCCCACAGATAAGCGATAAGGTGCGCCCTTCGCCACGTACCAACGGAAATTTTCATTAGTGAAATTTGAGGTTAAACGTCGTGTGTGTTTTAGATAATTGCTCCGTGTGTGGCGTTCCCCGCACAAGCTTATGGGCCACAGTTTTTGTTGAAATTTCTCCTATCAATTTCACCGGAATATCATGCTTTTTGGACTTTCCTAACTTCATTATAATGTGTTAATGAATTTGGTTTTGTTTGGCTTTATTTACAGGGGTTGGTTTCTTTGTTTAATGAGTCGCAATTTAAAGTACTAAGCTACACTGTAAATACATCTCTGTTATAATAGTGAAGTAAGAATACAGTCATCTTGATAACACACTCGTAATAAACATATACTCGACTTTATAAGAACACTAAAATATTGCAAGAATACCTACACGAGTAAGCCACCGCTTATCCTTTTACCAAATCTTCGCTTCATTTTACATAAATTCTTTAAAAACAGCTCCCAGATAAAGTTAAATAGCCACAAAAAATAAGCTAAAGAGCGCTGAACTAAACAGTATTCAAGTTGAAAAGCGTTCTCGAGCACAAGTTTTCCGAGTAGAGAGCAAATCCCACAGAACATCTGTCGCGGAAAGCCAACGTTTTCCACCAATAAAATCTTTTTCGAGAACATTCTCGTCTGCGGCAGTCAACAGGTGGGTTCTTTTAGCAATTCCAATGTAATTGCCGTTTGCTTGCGTTTTTGTTGGTCTCTGTAATCATGGTGTCTTCATTTAGATCGGACACGGATGTTAAGTGGCTGTAAAAGAACCTTTTGGTGATTTTTGTATCTCTTTTTCTCTTTGGCGACTTTCAGACTGGCTTATTTAAATACAGAACGACAGATCATTAAATGTCTTTGACGTTCCGACGTCGATACCTCCTTTCGTGGGTTAAATATACAAATTAAGGGCCCTGTTTCCTAGGATTCAATCAACAGGCTATGTATTTCAAGACTTGTTTTAAATGTCAACTTTCCTTAAGAAATTTTGAATATAGAACTGTATAAATAATGTAATCGTTGATGAAGACAATCACCAACAACACTCCTATGTTTATGCCAATAATGCTTAACGTACACAAAGTAACTGAACTAACTGAAACATTACGTGTAACAGTTAACATGTACAAACATGACACGTAACAGCTCTACGCAAACAAGACAGCTCTGTCTACTACACCTATCCACAAATGTACCTCGAAATGTTCCACACACGTCCCGAAATGCCGCTCAAAGTGTACTCCAACATGTGTGAGTCGGAACACTTTACCGCGTGTAATGGCTACGTTTGCCAACTAAAAGCCACTGAGCCAGTGTCAATCAAGCGGGAAAGCCACTCCACTCCGGACTGTGCGTTATCTGTCGAAAGTACGCGGACCACATCGCTCTGTAATCCCGTGCCTTTTCGTACCAAGCGATTTTAGATATTAACGTGTACACAGAGAGTTGATTGTAGCATGAAGTTCGCGCCGCATACCGCAGCTATGTCGCATATAAACGGCGCGGCAAGTTTATTCTCGCCCGCAGCGGACAGCGAGGCAAGACGCGTCAAGATTTAAGTAGTTTACGCCAGGAAGTCCGATGCCGTCTTGTTTGGTCTGTGAAACTCGCTAACTCGATATCGCACGCTCACTTTATACCCAAGTTTAATGTCACGCTCTGCCACCGACTCGCTCTTATATTCGCCGCGGGAAACATTTATTAGTTTTCTTCTCAGTGCAACAAGTCCAACTTTTGCCTTTCGGTATTCTTACTTGTTTTGTTTTCAATAACTTCCCCATTGAACCACTATAAATCCAAGCTTTTCAACACTTGAACTGTGACCGTATATTGAAGGTAGATTCTGTATAAAAGTGTAAGTTTTGTTTCTTATAAGTTTTCTTCGATAAACAGTAAGTAGGGTGGCATATTTTAGCCAATAGAAGTTACGTTTTCAAGATTTGTAATAGGGTTCGTTTACGGATTAATAGGGATTTTTTTTCTTCATCACACCGTAATACGAGCTTTTAAAATCTCAAAAGATACTTAAACTGAATCGCCTCATAAAATCACCACCCAAACCATTAAATATAATAACATTGCGAATAAAGCAGCTGCATCGCTTACCGCTTAATAAAGGGCAAACAAACGCCAGAGCATTTTACGCGGTCATTAGGGTATAAAAGAGAACAGGTCTATTGAGGCCGTGAAGAGTGTAAAGCGATCCGGTTGAAATAGCGGGTGTGGATTGCAATCTGGGCGTACACGGCGTAAAAGAGGCATAAAGTGGCGTAGATGGACGTATGGACGAGACGCACGTCTGGGCCAGGGCAGGAGACAGCGCGGTAGATCATTAGGCGGTAGGGATTATTTTTATTTGATTCTGATTACTATTGTTAGGTAAATAAATAATTAAACTCTACGCTAATATAAGATGCAGCTTTCGCATTATAAACTTATGACAATTATGAATTTCATTGTTTATGAGAGACGAAAAAATGTTTTTAAAAGTCAACCGTATAAAAAAAAGATTTATTTCCAACCTCTTCGCTTAAGGTGTAAAATGAAAAAAAAAATACCAATATAAAATTCTGTTTTCAAAAATCTCGTTCTAAAATTCTACTCAAATATTCTGATTTCAAAGTAACTTTCGAATTTCGAACCACAAGCAGTCTAGGTAGTGATGTTCATGTTCCAATAATAATATGATCCGCTTCGGTCATAACGCCGCGCCGTCATAAGAGCAAGTGGTTTAGCAGATATTTGAAAAGTTGCAAAGTGAACCCTGCACTGCAAACGATATCATGAGCTTAGACCACTTATATTTTGTTTGTTCACGAGTCCACAAATATGTTTTTAACTAACTTCATACGAAATGTTTGAGTTTTGTTTTAGGGTTGTTTGTTTTTATTTTAAGTTTTAGTATTTTGATAGTTAATTTTAATTAAAATGTGGTTATGTGTGAGGATAATTAGTAAACTATTCAATCAGTCAATCAGTTAAGCGATAGTTTAAAGTTTTTTTTAATATTTACTGCAAATCTAAAAACTATTCTGAAAATAAATAATATTATTTCAAACACCCAATAACTATGTGATGTACCTATAAAACCGTCAACTTAAAAATAAATTTAATTCCCATCGCAAAATATTCTTCCACTATCAGGATCTTTATAAAAGTCAGTTTGACTCGAGAATTCCGAGAGAATTCCCGTGTAAAAATCAAAGATTGCATTACACCTCGTTCTTTAAACACGCTAAACTACCTGAACGAACCACGCTGTAAAAGGACGAACGTGTTACCAGAGCAGAAAAATAAACCCGTCCACACGTGAAGTCGACAACCTGTAGTTGTCTTAGCGTAAAATAAAACGCTACGTGATATCGGCTGTCGGTACATTTGCCGAGTGTTGCCAGACAAATATTTTTCCATTTCCACGCAGACCCTCCCCAAATCGAGGATTAGGAGCGTGCAAGCCGGATGCTTTGTTTCGTCGGTTATTGCTGCAAATACGTACTTATTGGTAAATCGTGTGTGGTGAACTGGCTCAATGAGTGTCTACTAATATGCAAGTGCACCGGCTTGAGTTGAATGGTCGGGGGTTTGGTGTTCAAGTGTGTTACGAATTAACGTTTCTGTTCCTTTTCGGTTGTTTTCTTTAAGTGTCTAAACTAGTAAGCTGATTTTCAGACATTCGATATTTCGTAAAGTCTATAAGAGGGGCGTATTGTTTATTTATTACCTGTGTATTAGGATGACAAAAAATAAATAAAAAATGTAAAAAAAAAGGATTTATTTTTAAGTCATACGAAAAGTGTCACAATATATTTTAGTGTTACATTAGCGGTGTGTCATCCACAAAAGTGGGCACATATCGATCAGCAAACAGGGCGGCAGGAGTAGCCAGGTGTCCCCCGCGCAAACACGACCCCCTCCGGCCCAGCCCCGGGGTCCACATCAAAATGACGACGGAAATCCCATATTGCCTACATCGGGGACGGAAGCACGATTTTATAAGTTAAGGGATTTGTGTCAATATTGTACTAGGATACCGGCTCGAGTACCTACCCGCGGTGTAGTGGGCGCCACTGAGTGTCCTACCGTGTCACGCTACCCGCGAGCGCACGCGCGCCTCGACAAAACTTTATTAATTTAAGACGTAATGTTAACATCGAACGAACACATTTGTTAATCGTTCGACGAATTTCTCGACAAATTGTTAAGTAAGTATTTTTGTTGGGCCCTCTTGTTCGAAATTCGTAAGTGTACTGATTTATGGAATACATTTAAAATGTTCACGGTTCGCGTCTCAGTGAAGAAAAATACGAAAATATGATCGCGTTGAGAGGAAGTTTGACGAGGAAAGTTTGGCGATGTTTGGATAGCTGCTGATACGAGCAGGCTGAGGCTGCGTTCACGCGCGGAAACAATCTCAAATATTGTGGAGTTGCTGTATTTAAATTCTCCGAGTATTCCCGTTCGTGGTTTGGTATATTGGTTTTAAATATCAGTTCAGCTTGTATTTATTTTTGTATGTAGGTGGTATAGAAAAATTTAGACTGCTACGCTAGAGGTCTTGGGTTCGATTCCTAGATCATGCGAAGTGTTATTTGGTTTTTCTATGAAATTCTTAGTAGTAGCTCGGAGTTAGCATTTATTTTCGGTTAGTGGCAATAGGCTCGCCCCCTATTACATTGGACCTATCTGGCGAACTGTGGGTGTGCATTGGTACATCTCTGCCTAACCCTTCGGGGAATACAGGCGTGATGGTATAGGCAAATTTCTGAGCTACACAAAGAAAAGTACACACCCTTAAAAGTACACACTTCACAGTCCCTTGATCATGCAAATCTTAATAACGTGGCATCTCAATTACAGGCGCATCCGAAGGAAAAAGCGTGATTTCCGCCATGTTCAGTACCTACATGTACATAATTATGGAAATAGGAGCGGGTAGCGGCGGTAATTAAATGTGTTACAGGGTGTTGTTAAAATACATATAAAAAGCAAGAGGCGCTACCAGTTTTTTAAGAGTTTGTATTTCTTACTGGGTCACGAAACGTAATAGAAAAAAAAATAAAAAATAGATATAAGTGAAACATAATGTGATAAATTGAATTGTCAATTTTGGCATTTCGTCATACACACGCACCCACACTGTACACTTAGCTATGTTCAGGTGATGCTAGCAAATTATGCTTTAGTTTCTGTTGCATATTTGAATGTAAAACCAGTTTATGTTAGTTTAGTTTATAAATTAGAGTAAATTGTCAAAGATTTAGTCGATAAGAAATAAATAAAATAAAACCATATCAAGCTCAACTTTAATTCGAAACCTGTGACTTGAAATGAACACTTGTAAAGCTATAACTCGCCCTATAGCCCGCGCCGCAAAACAAAGTTAACTCGGCAGCCGCGGGCCTACTTCTTAAATTATTCCCCAAAAGATTTTCTAATTTGTTCCTCAGTCCCGGAGCGGAGACCGTAGGCACGAACACATGCGGTCCCGAAGCCCTTCACGCAAGGACCCATTATAGGCCTACCGTCACCCTCATAGAGTGTCTTATACATCGCTCGACGTTCGCCTTTTGCCGTCATAACATCCCACAGTAAAACACACCCTAATACTTATTAATATGACTCAAAAACGCATGAACGGCCAGACATGTGTTTAGCGCCGTATTCGCGCCGCGTGCGCCCTTTGGGTAATGTTACGTAATAGGTAAGAGCCGTGATTTTGTCAAAGGTAAGAAAATTGGTTACGTTAGTGGGTAATTTCGGCTACCGAGATAAACGTGAATTATGTGTCTACGGATTAATCCGAAGATTTTATTTTACTGTGTTGCCACGTAATTATGGAAGTTTTGGTAGAAGTTGTGAAGATTAGGTACCTACGTATATTGAGTTTATTTGTTAATACATATATACATATACATTATATACCTACGCACTATGATTTTAATAAGACTTAAAGAAAGACTTTTACCAATACAAGACAAATTTTTAAATGATAATAACCTATTTTACTCGCTGATAATGTAGCTTTCCATAACTGAATGAACTAAAAATAATGTACCATTTTATTTAAATTGCTTACTAACAAAAATACAATTTTTTTTCTTCATAAGTTAAGATTCAAAATAATACAGTGACTGCTACATTCCACAAACGTGATATTTTCATTGTCATAAAATCACGAAACCATGGCCTCTTGTCATCTACCCACTATCCACCCTAAGATGTTAAGATGTATCTTATTACCCTCATCCGCGTCATGTAGTCATCACGTAACGTCCGCTACGTAGTCGCGACGTAATTATAGACCGATATACCGAATGTGATGTTAATTATAGTAATTCATCCTTTATTTATTGGGTGTACATTGGTACACTTCTGCCTAACCTTTCGGGGAATATAGGCGTGATGGTATATGTATATATTTTTTGGTATTTATTAATTGGGCTTAAAAGCTCGCAAACATAACGCAACACATTTTTTTTCTTTGAAGAAAATATTAGGACTTATTATTTATATGTAAATATTTTTTTAAATTTGAATCCTACTGTCCTTCAATTTAGAAGTCTTATTCTAATTTAACGGTAATTTAAAAAATATATACTATTAACTAAACATCCTACATTTTCTATACAATTCATCAAAAACACGACATGTGGTAGAAAGACGCAGTAAAAAGAATATACATAATACACGGTACTATATAAAATAGTAACACCTGTATAAATAATGGAGGTGTATGGTGTACGATGGAATCCCGGCCCCCTAACTCACAATCCCATAAAAGTGCTATAACTAAAGCACTATGAGTGTTACTCTGCGACCAATTCGTTCATTAAAAATCTCTTTGATTCAGTTTTTATGAATGAAACCGTAATTAACGTAGGTATTAACCGTAATTTTACAATAGTTTATTAAAATTGGTGTTTTGATCATTTTTTTACAAACAAAGCTGAAGGCTTACGTACATATACATTTTAAAACTGTAACCTGTCAGTAAAGGCATCAATAGGATATCTGCCATTTCCATTTTCCCAGTTTAAAAAAAACCGAACGTTTGGTAGAAAAACGCTGTTTTAATTTCCGTGCAACAGAAAACTGACAATTAACAGCTCAGCCGACCAGAAAACTGTAAAAATAAATAAAGACGAAAATTGCCGAGTTTATTTCCAAACTAACTAAAAGCTTCACATTTCTACGTTTAACTGAATTACGCACAAAGAAAAGCTTTCCGAGAATATCAAAGAAACGAAAAAAAGTTAAAAATTAAAAATTTGATTACATTAACCGCGACGCGGCGCGGTGCGGCAGCGATACTTCATTTCTATAACGAGATGCAAGGGCCCTCCAAGTCTCACTTTGGTTGCGTGACCTAATTTAAGGGCACGTTATTTTGCTCACTTAATTTGCCTCATTCGTGTTTGCTCTGCGAATGAAGAACCTTTGGTACGGTGAATTTTTATTTTTCTTCTGCCGAAACTTAATTGAGTGGGGCGAGGAGAGTCGCGGTGACTTGGTGGGACGCGGCGGCGGTTCGGTGGTGCAGGCACGCCGCACGGCTCGCTCCAACCTCTATAAACATTTATTGTCGCTCTACATCTCACTAACTTCACTTTTACAGAGTTTTATGTCCGAAAAATTTACGCGAGGAACGTTACTTTGCGGCCTTTATTGCGACGGTGGAATGCCGCGGGCACACTGCCGTAATTGAATGTAATTTCGTTAGCTTCTTTCGTTTACCGTTGTAAAATAAAATTTTACGTCTTATTTATTGTCACAAGCTACAATATCTTTGCGGAGCTTTCTCTCCCGTGTATGTACGACGGAGACGAGCAATAAAACGTTGCTAATAAACCCCGAACAATCACTACATATTTTAATGTACTTTGTCAAATAAAATTTAAGGAGCATTATTGTGGAAGATATGGAGTATTTAGAGAAGCAGATTTTTATCACCTATAAAAGTGAATGCGGCCGTATTGCGAGTGGCTCCCTGCTGAACGAGTTAATTAATTTGAACGGGGCTGTATAAGTACGAGCCCAATTCAATTAGTAGTTAAAAAAGTAAATAGCATATTGATCCGGCGCAAGTTATTGGAGAATTCGTTCGTGGTTAATGGAAAACTCATACTTATTTAACGGACGTCACTTGTTTTTCTGTAAATAATGGAAACGAATGAAGATTAATTTACTCGATGAGTTATTTATTTATTTTCCGACAGCGCTCTCACCACATATTAATTAAAATTTCGAGAATCTTTATGTAGGTCAGTAGTGATGCCGACTTCTACTGATATGAGAGCCGGTATTCATTTAATATTTACTGATGAAATAATGGACCTGCCTCGGTATTAATTTCCCGAAAAACTGAAAAATCGATAAGTTATTATCGGGAAACCGTACGTCGTACGTCAAGGCGTGACACCCAGTAATAAGGCTTTTAAAATGCGCCCATTCGTTATGAAAATGTAAACGAATGCCGAATATTTATTTGCTCGTTAAAAATAATAGAGTTGTCCCCTCCTTCCTTGTGACACTAGTGTAGTGATGTGATCGCAATCACTTGTGTGACCAACCATATGCTTCAATTTTTATTAAAGGTTATAGTGATGGACGATTTTGTTTGTTTTCTTTTTTTTGACGAATGTGGTTTGTGTTGTCACTTTTTGAATTGTATTTTTGATTGTGCATACTTTATTTATTTGAAAATTACTTGGTACCTTTAATAGATTAAAACCTCATGTAAATTTTATTATTTGTATTTTACCGGTTCCAAAATTCTAAAATAATATAAATAATATGTACGAGTTTAAAGCCCCGTATAAAGCAACGTTGGCAGACATGACTGTCAGTTGTCACTGTGACATAATTGTAACATTTGACATGTATGTCAGATCAGTACTTTTATGTCAAACTGACAGTGTCCCAAAATTTAAACCATTATAAATTTTCCGAT
Organism: Caradrina clavipalpis; assembly: GCA_932526535.1. NCBI lineage: Eukaryota > Metazoa > Arthropoda > Insecta > Lepidoptera > Noctuidae > Caradrina > Caradrina clavipalpis. The sequence continues at coordinate 9,441,377 of OW052103.1, forward strand.
CATCCTAATAAGTCATCGTGCTTTGTTCTAAACCTAAAGCTTAATTAGCTATTATTATTAATATTTCGTACCTATAGGTACTTAATACTTCAAAATGGCCACGCCGCCCGCCGTCACTAATGAAGCTCCAAGTATTAAACATATCCATATCAATATGCGTTGGAATGTGTGATGGCCGGCATCGCTATGCAATCCAGGCGTCCATATAACACACTATACTTACGTATATGTGTGACGTGACAAATTGACTAGTAACGTAATAGTTGTTATGGTGTAATTAGTACCCCATTTACAAATAATAATCACGACATTACCTACCGCTACGTAGATACGAACTGCAACCATACCCTTTCTTCTAAGTAAGGGTATGGTCCCAGTTTGTAACGCTAACTAAATAGAGCTGTAGGTATTGCTAGCACGGGCGCGCTAAATGTTTTCGATTCGATTTTCAAATTGGAAATACTACTATCTATAGTATTTTGGTCTATAAATAAAGCTTTTAAACTAAATTAATATTGAACGAAACGTGTCCTACTTCAAATATAAAAATTGATCAAATTTTCGATCAATGAAATCGATCAACTCGATATAAGTGACAGCCATGTATTTTCAGCTTTATATGCGATCGCAATCGAATGATCATGTGCTTTCATAATATGGATAGGAATTCTCACGCAGTCGGATTTGGGTCTTATATTACTGGGCTGTTAGATCAAAATCGAAAGTTATATTTAGTACCTTAATTATGACGTCATTACAGGATAAGGTGGCTGTGTAACCGAATAGGGTTTGCGGCGTAGTGTTCTACTACTAATTATATCGTAGCCTTATCAGATAGCTCATTAGTTAATTAGGTTCTAATTTGCTACAACGCTTGGAGTCTTATGTAACCTAACAAGTAGTTTAATATAACTATTATGTCTACTACTGAAGAACGTACGGACATACAATTTTGAATCTTATTCTCAATTTTTGTAACTGACCAGTGAGAACAGAAAGACGTAAGATCCTGTCCCACTGATCCAACTTTACAACCCCAAGATCCGATTCCATAAACAAACACACAAAAGCTGATACTCTGAGAAAGATATTTTTGGAGTAGACGTTGTATAGTGAACTCACGTACTCAGCTGCCATATCTCGTCGTGTCATTATTTCGCCTTACGCTTTGACTCTTCACTGTGGGGTTTTACTTCAAGGGCCCGTCGTCATGGCAACGCCAGATTTGGCGAAAATACGACGCACAGCATACAGATTATCCCGTATTTTAATGTAGGGAACACGCTCCAGGCATCCGGACGGCACGCCAAACTTGTTCACTAGGTAAATAGTTTAAGTTTGCGAGGTTGTTGTTACACAATATTGCGTTATAAAGTCATTTTCGTGTAATGTCAGCGGTGAAGTTGCCAACTTGATTTAGCGGCGCTCCGCGGCGGCGCCTCCACCGTGCATGCTACCCACTCGTCTGCCAGCAAGTTATTAGCTAAGTACCTACTGCTCCAATAATAATACCTCATGAAGCTACACGTATAAATTATTTCGTTTCGTTCTTGCGAGACTGATTAAATTGCTCAGGATCAATATTAACGGCGTATCGTAAGCCACTAAGCCCAATAATTAATACAAAGAGCAATTCTCTCCCACGCACCTGTAAATAAACAAAGAACTCTCTACTCTCTAATAAAACATTTAACCTGAAACAAAAGAAGACCGAAAAAATACGCAATTAATCGGGAGCGCCACAGCACTGCAATATGTGAGGCCATTAATTTAATTCAGTGTACGTGCGCCCAAGACACGGTTTTAACCTTAATTGAGATTTAAGAACAGCTCTGGGGCGGGATGTTTTTGTGTTTGGATGCAGCCTCCGGCAAGACGCTCCCTCTAAGCCTCCGGTATTCCTTCTCGTGTAAGGTGAGGTAGTTATATAGGTATCCGTTTTGCCTTTTATAATTCAGTTGTTTGCGCGCCGCGGCACTTTTAGCTTGCCTAATTAAATGTTAAGTGACTTATTGTGAATGCGTATTTCTGAGGAAAAGCGCTTTGTAATCTTGTCTTTTTTTTGGAATGGGAATGCTTTATTGTAAGTATTTACGAAGGAGGCGTGTGAAAAAATTTGAAATGCTTTCAGGCAATCTTGAGATTCCGACGTTTATCTTTCTTTTAAAATAACGCATATCGCATGATTAAATATAACCTACGGTGAAGGGACATCGTACCGCAGATTTTTACCATGTATTCAGAATCTCATGTTCGGTTATGATGGATTGCCGCCCCATCGGCTATTAGGGTTAGGGAAGAGAGTGTGCACCTATGTGTGCACAATAATATCTCCAGCGTACTTACTAGGATAGTCTGCATTATGATTAGCATCTTAATGCAGACTAGCCAGACTGATTCCGGCCATAGCGGCTACGCTTCGGTCTGGAGTCTTGAGAATACAAACATTTTTTACGCCCTTGTGTTAAAAAATTTCTCCCGTCAATAAAAATATATTTCCATACATTTTGACCGTATTGCATTGTATTGTATTGTGCATTGTATTGAATGGTACAACAGATTTTTTTTAAGTGTCTAAAAAACTCCAAAATCTTTAATTAAATTCATGATAGGTAAAAGTTTTCGTTACGACATCCCCTTCCGGCGATTATAATAACACGAGGAAAACAAAAGATGTATATTCTAACTCGGCTCTGAGGACCAATCGGTTATTTTTACATATTCCTCCTATTTTCATTGTATTACCAGAAACATCAGAAAAAACCCGTCGGCATGTTCTTTTATAGAGGGCTCTTTTACAACAGATATACAAAAAAGAAACATAATTTTCCATTTTCAAGCTCATTCATCCCCCGAGGCAGTGTTCTCATTCCGGCAACTTTATCAGAACAACGTTCCGTCAAAATTCAACGCCGAACATTTTCATAATTAATTAAACATAATTTTAACCACACCAAAACCGAATATAGATGCATTAATACCATAATGCCCGCTTAAAAGGTTTTTGTAAAACAAACCTAATATTTTATTCTCAAAGCAAGGATACGCAAGACGGTTAATACCTTTACAACATCATACAAAATTCGTTGTATCTAATTCGAGGCTTATCTTGCCATCTGTAATCTCGCCCCCGTTGCCTACTGCGGAGGAGATACCTCAAATAACTCCCGCGCCCTCGCCCCCCGCCACGCGCCTCAGCCCGCGGCTTCCCCATAGCACCCTTCAGCCCTTGAGTTCTTAGCCGAAGTTCATAATACCCTATTAGTGGCGCACACGACCGACAAACATACTGTATCTAGTTGACTTACTTCGCCGTGTTAATTTTTGAGTATCTGTTATCGATTTGTGTGGATTAAAGTTACTGATGTAGTCTTAAATGAAAATTAGGGTACAATTCTTGGTGATTGGGTTAGTGTTACAGTAATTGACATATTTCGTTTTATTCGCTATTTAAATTAAGTTTTATTTAATTTAAAATTTGACTTTATTCGAAATTTACTACGCATGAAAGAAGGAAATAAGAAAATTAAGTTTAGAACAGCTGTAGCCATAATTTTCAAGAAACTGAGGCCAAAATCTCTCGCCAAAAAACCAAGATGTAATAAACTTCCTATCTAATTGGCGGGTGCCCCAAAAATATACAAAAACAAGCCAGAATCTCACGAACAGAATAAATAGGTAAGTAATATTATCTCCCTGTGGGGGGGAGTTCACCGGACCGAGTAATAAATCTGTTGACAATCTTTAATTCGCTCGCCTCGTCGCTCAGCGCTCGTCAGATAGACGTCTCTTCATAAAAATGAAATCTCCCTTTTAAAGAAAATCAGCCCTCATTTGTTTATTGTCTAATGTTGATACTTCGGTATTATTAAAATGTTACCCACCCAATTATCGCTGTAGATCTTGGGGAGATTATGAAAGTTATTTGAAAAGTTTAAGCTTTAGTTAATGTGTCGATCGTTGTCTTAATTTGAGCTCTCTTAAACGATATTTGAATTTGTCTTTATTGCTAGTACAAAAAAGTTGAAGTTTTCATTCAAAAAACTGTTTCTATTATTTTACGAAACCTGCGACATACTCGTACGTTTACCCTTCATTTATAACAGAACACAGATCTGCATGCAGCGAACGTCCAACTATCTGTTAACCGGCAACTACGCTAATAATGCCATATAAAACGCAGGATGCAGTAAAATACACGTGGCGCCGTGACGACAGCTCGTTCACGACTGGCCGCGTCCGGTGTAAATTGTAGCGTGCGCCTATGAGGGTAGACGGACAAAACCCGAATTACAGCCAAATGGGACGCTGTAATTTGTACATTGCCGGTGAGAGTTGACTGAGAGAAATTGCTCTTTGTGCTATGTAGGTCAGATCTCGGGTCATTAGTGGGCGCTCGTGTACATACATACTGGTGGTTTAGTTTGTTTATTTGGTTTGTAGGCTTTGTAATACATGATCAACTATTTGTTTTATTTAAAAGTGTTAAGAATGGGAAACCCTCACTTTCTTCCATGTTAAATTCTCAAAATTTTACTTTAGATGTTAAATTATAATTTTGAAAATTAAAACTTTGTTATGCGTAAAATACTTTTTTTTTTTATTTGGCATGAGTTTGCTTTTGACTCTATTCTAGGGCAGAGATGATAAAGACAAAGCAAGCTTACCCAGGGGGAGCCTGTTCACTCTAACTTTGAAGAGAAGGGCTAAATGTACATACTTATGTAAGTAGGTACTAAAGCAAAAAAAAAATAGATTATGTAAACTCCTCATCTTCCTCAATCGGCCACCACGTGTGATCAAAACAGTGCAGATCAACGAATGGCAGAGAAACATCACGTATTATTTAGCGCAGCATGTGTGTCGGATGCTGCAATAGAAATGAAAACCGAATCACAAAGGGCAGCGACCATTAGCCCGGATATAGCAGCTTAGCGGGACAATGGGGCTTTGGCCCGACCACGTGAACGCCGGACCATCGGCATGCACCGTCATCTATGGACTATAGCTATTTAGGCATCTATTGCCGAGAATTTACCTTTGTTATGGTATGACGTGTATTCGTAGTTCCTTTTAATGTCCTTGTAACATTTAATATTATGTTAATTTTGGAACAAGCTACAAAATTAACCATACGATGGCCTTAACTATTTTAAACCCAGTAATATGCGAAGCGATGTGTGTGGTAGACAAATTATTTTTCAGCAGCGTGTAATTTAATAACTGTTAAAATTTTAAAATTGCTTTTCAACTTCAGTAAACCGAGCGCACTTTGGCCGACCACCGGTAAATTGCGCCCGAAATATAAGTGCATTAATTAGATACTACACCATTTTGCAACTATCTGCTATGTTAAATATACACTTAACTGTAAAGATAACTGAAAAACAAAACTTTCAATTGAATCCAACAAAAGTGAAGTCAAGCACTTTAATATTAAACGTTGAAGTTTGGTAAATTTAATAATTTAGCAACAAAGTCCTCGGGGTGCCGCACGGAAACTAAATAATGTCTTAAAATGTGAAAGTTTTTGAGCAGAGCATAAGTCCCAGTAGAACGTACGAGGCGAGGAGGGTGCACTAGTTCGGCGGAAGTTATTCCGTGGTATGGCATCCCTTGAGCTCCTATAAACAACAGTGCACAGAGCACGTCACGATCAGAAGTGATGCCCAATATTTTTCGTGTTTATTTTGTTTCGGTGCTTTTGGAAATGTATGGGGGTGGCCTATGTCCATGGGATATGATGATGATGATTTTTAATATATGTTATTGGTGTGTTAGCTTTTGTTTTTTATAAATTTAACTTCAAACACTTCATGCAAAGTTGGCTGCACTTAAGGCGATTAAATTAGTTAGTACCTATCACCGTCGACTGCAATTCTAGAGGGTATTAACATGATGCGCATTTGCACTTTGTTTAAACTAATCACATAATTTATACCCCACTTAACTATTAAACATTCAAATTAAATTCCATTTAACCACAAAATAAACGTGGTCTTTAAGAGAAGCCAACTAAGCCACTGCATATTAAATTCGAAAAACAAATACGGCGAAGTTTGCATTGCTCTGTGAGGCACATGTCTGCTTATGTGGGTTGACGTATTTATTATTTATTTGGGAATTCTCGGAGCTCCGCAGCCCGACGCCCGACGGTCGGAGCCGACAAGTCAGAATTATGGAAAAATAACTCATCTCCTACGACATATTGACTTCGCATACAGACGGGGAAATAGAGGCACGCATCCTTTCGGGAATTGCATCGATACTTGACGATACTGTTGTTTGGTGCTCTTCAGTATTAGTTTATTGGTGTTCCGGTAGTGACGGAACGTGGGGCGCTGGGTGTTTTGTAAAATATGAATATTCCGCAGATATTGAACGGAAATGTAGCTGTTGCAAAAGGATGTAAAATAAATATGTCTTGTCTGTCTGAGCTAAGCTAATCCCTGTCTCAGGTGTTTGTAATGTACGGTACGGTTTTCTTATAATTTACTTGATTTTCAAAACTGCAGATTTCAGTAGTTAATAGACTACTAATAGAACCCGCTAATAGGCTCAAAATTGCAAGCTCCTGCCATACCACGCATTATGACTTATTTGGAAGAAAAAAGGCAATGAAACCAAAGCGTACAATTCAAGCCCCAACAATAGCTACGATACAGACAAAACCGCTGTTTATTATCCTCGCTCCATAAGAAAGGCTACTTTCAACGAAACGCGGCCAATTTCAATAACAGAAGAGTTCATTGAATAGAGTTACCTCATAACATTTTTATTGTACAATAAGAGTTTTTCCGTCGACAGGGGAACGTAAACGGTCTGATATTGCTTATATCGAAAGATTGGGGTGACGCTACATAAGAAGATGAGCGAGAAATGAGAGAGCGAAACGAGATTTTCATTCCCCATTTGTTTCTGCTATGGAACTTTTAATGGGAAGGAGTCGAGCGAGGAATCGTTAAGCCGACACTGGAACATTGTGTTTTCGATCGTCTAGTGTTCCGAGCGACCGCAGCCGCGAATGCGACTCGTTCACGTAAAGTGACTTAGAAACTGAGATTACTTAGTTACTCCGTGGTATGTACTTGTACCTGCAATATATATTTATATTGGCTGGTTACGTGATAAAGTCATATGAGTTCGTTAGGGGTGTTTTATGAAATATTGGAGAATAACACTGAGGGTTACTTATGGTTGTGATAGAAAAAAAATGGTTAGGGGAAGCATGACTATTATATGCCAGTATTGGCAGTATTTTTTTCCACATAGGGCCTGATTATGACTAATTTACTAGGCAGAACATTTCATTAAGAAATGGTTCCATTTTTAGATATTAGGTATGTTCGGTAAATAGTGTCTTTTCGGAGGTAAAACATTTCTTTGGTAGAACATTGACTTTAATTCTACCTCTCTAATTTCGAGCAAGTTTACCAAGTATTACTATTCCCTTTAATTAGCCAGACCGGTGACTGTCCAAATAAAATCAAGCTAACTACCAAACTGAAAACATGTTGAAAACTTTCAAACCGCACAAACAACTCATTAACCATTTAATCTTTAATTCCGTCTACAAAGTGTTGCCATAAACCGTCCCCTAAAAATGGGGAATAAAGTTTTATTCTTAAGATTAGAGGACTATATCTGGCAGTAAAAGAGATAAACAGAGTCTGTAAGGCGTAGACAGCCTGTAAACTATTTTCCATGTCAGCGAAAGTGCGCGTTTATGAACAGCGGGTTTATGGGACCGCGGATCTGCCATAAAGTGAGAACGGCACAGGTGATAAAGTGAACTCCGCGGTTAGTAAATTCAAGCTGCATTTTAACGAGAACTCTCTTTTGAATTATTTCACGGTTTTTAAGCAGCTGTGAGTGCAGATTGTTCGCTTTATTGCTTTGCTTGTTTATTTATTTATTTAAGTACTATTTCCTATGTTTTTGTTAGTGTTTTCATAATTTAGTTCATTTCTACCAAAAAGAACAAACATACGAAGTTGCTTACGTTTTTCGAAGTAATTGAGATGAATTAAAGCTTTCTATTATTTATATTTATATAGTCTATTCTAAATGTAAGTTTTGTATATACAGTGATCTGTTTTTGCTGGATAGCAAAATAACACATTAGGTACCTTCAAGTGGATTGTGAAATATTTTTACAATGTCGTTTAGTGATGATGTGGAATAATTTTGGTGTCTCTAAATAATTATTGTTTTCATATTAAAGTTTTATTCGATTTTGAACTGTTCAATACGAGTATTACCAGAGTTAAGAAAAAAATATACTACTATATAACTGATAGGTAACTTATAACTGGGACAAATAAAAGTCTAAACAGAAACAAAGAATTCTTAGGACAAGACCAAAGATCCTACAATCGTCAATAACTTTGATCGAGTTAACACTTTCAATCAATTCGAACATTCTCTACCAATCTAGTGTACAAGGAAATAAAGCCTAGGTCACAAGTTCGATCTACCGTGCATGTTATTTGCTTGCAGGTTGTCTGTCGGCCTCTCGGCTTCCCACCGGCGGGCTATTTCCGTTCACCTGGACTCCATTTCCGTTCTCTTCGATACGGTGTGTCCTTGGCTTTGTATTGCCTACAGCCCAATTGTAGGGGATTGTGTGACGACGAATTATGATGTAGCAGGGTGTATTGTAAATAGGAGTAGGCAATTTGTGTGAGAACTCTTTGTGGGATCTGGTATCCTGGTAGCATCTGACGAATTTCTGACTTTGGTTTTAGCCTATTTTTTTTAGTAACATAGGAACAAAGAAAATAACTTTTGGACGCTGTTTTTTTATGCGAGTTAGGTTTGCTCTTAGTCCGAGGTGAAATACACAAAGTTGACGATGTTACTCAGACGAAGCCTGTTCACTCTAACTTCGTAGAGATTACAGTTGAATGCGTTCGGTAATGCAGACGCAGGTAGAGTCGTTTGCTGTGCGCATTATATAAGGCGCTCGGAAACGCTCAGTGCGAAGTGGTGCTTTTTAATTCAAAAACCTATCTATCCAATTTAAAGTCAGTAGACGTCATCACGGACAAATTGACATGACATTCCTTGACCCCATTCATATTCCGCTGAATAGAAACGAAATTGAAGTGGAAATATGACAAAAATAAGAGGACTATGCAACTTATACTTACAACCCAACTTTTAGGGAGGAACGGAGGGACCGAAAATATTGCACAATGTAAGGATACATGACGAGACCGATCTCAGGGCTGTTGACTTTGTTTTCGAGTAGTCCACGTTATATTGTGTGAGGAGGGACCATAGTTTACCCCACTCGAAAAAATGAATGGCCGAAATACAAGCCTTATTGGAGGAACATTCTTCATGTTTATAAGAGGCTTTGGTTTTCAGGGGGTTAGTTTATTATTATTTTTATTGTGAGTAATTGGGTAGGCAAGGTACCTTTTATTAGTAGAGAACTACTTAGATTTCAATGTTGGAGTTAGATGTTATTCGTGAGTTCGTATAAAGGTACTAAATTCCGAGCCGATGGTTTCTTTTTCAAAATTTGTAGTCTCAATTATTTTGGGTGACCTAATCCTCGTTATTTGAATTGGACCTATTTAGTAGTTGTTTTTTTATTTACTTATATAATATTATTTGAAATAAAGAAAAATGACTTTTCAAATTATATTCCCGTTTGAATAAGAATACTGTGTAATGCGTATTTGGTTCTTTTTTATGTTTTTTTTTTTTTTTTTAAACATTTTTTTTTTGTCATTTCTGTCCCTTCGTTTCGAACGTGATTATTATAAGCAAGAATTGTCTCAAAATTGAAGGGACTACAGAACTTGAGAAAGACTAAGAGAAAAAAAAAACAGTTAACCACTATCCCTGATTGACCTTCATAGATTTTAAGTAATGAATTCCTCGAGGCATAAGGTCGCCCGTTCCATAATAGTATAAAAATATTTTTTTCCTCAAAATAGTACTAGAAGTGCTTAATCAATTCGTCAAGTAGAAGTTACCGAGTAACGTAAGTAATTTTATAAAAGTATTATTATATTAGTATTTTTACAAATTAATGGACTAGCCAGATAAGTGTAAACTTTTACAGAATATTGTAAACTAGCTTTATACCCCGCGGTGTCGCCCGCTTTCAGTTACCTGTGTGGTTACTGCTCCGCACCCGTTGGTCGTAGCGTAATATTCTATATAAAACTTCCTCTTGAATCTCTATACATATATTGATAAAAACCGCATTAAAATCCGTCGCGTAATTTAAAAGATTTAAGCTTACAGAGGGGTAGACGTTCGAAGGGACTTTGTTTTACACCATTTAAAGATTAGCACATTTTTTGTTACCAAATGACACAGTTTTTTTATAGTGGTTGCCAAATATTATCGATCTATTGATAAGAGCCGATGACACATCCATTACGTATGCATTGTTATCGTAGATAACCTTCTCTTATTATCCATAACCGATTTTTTTTTTCTGATAATGCGGTTAGTGCTATTTTGGCAATATCCATAATGTTCGACAGATGGTACAGTGCACTAAACAGCAGCTTAATTATGTTCATTTAATGTAAATGTCTTGCATTTTGATATTAAAAAAAAAATTCAATGCGTTATTTATGTTGTCGCGTAGATGAGATTTCCAAAAAATAAAAGAGACTTTAATAAAAAATTGAATTTGAATGTTGCTTAATTTAAAAATATCATAAACTTAAAAGACCTATAAAATTATTGCCAATTGTACGTTTAAAAAGAGCAATTTTTTACAATCTTACAATAATGGTGTGATTTTTTTTACACCGTCTAAGAATCCAAATTTATTTGGTAGACCAGTACTTAACCAGTTTATTTCGCAAATACCACTCGGTTCACGCTAACTAAAGCTAATCCAGAGCTGACTAAAGTTATACTTTCTCCCCAATCGTCTTCTATAACATATTATTTTACTAAAAGAAACAGAAGAACTCATAAAAGAAAAACAGGTGACAATCAAACTGCTTGCAACACGAAACCGACGAAACAACACGACGGATAATTTATTGCTCTCAGCACTAGATTGGTAGGTACCGACATATCGCGTCACAACTCAAACACGCACTCCAAGTAAGTGAATAAATGGGTAATTCGACACCGAGTTCCGATATTTCTTAGGAGCAGCAACAACTTCGGGAACTCACCCTCACTTGTGTAAAGTCGATCAATCATCGCCCGGCCGTACCCGACCGATCATTGCCTGAACTCTTTCATTTATCTAATGAGTTCCGAATGCCCACACCCCCTGTTTGTCGGGCGGGGTCGCACTTCGACACGTCTTGATGAATTAATCGGGTGGAAACGAGTATGAACGTTCTAATAATGTTACATACGTTCATAGTTACTTTATTGAGGATACGGAAGTAGGTTGTTGAAACTCTGTGATCGAATATTGTGTGATATAATATCGTGAGTTATGTTTGCAATTAATGGGGCTGCAAGGTCGTGGGCGAATTTATGGGGTTCGGTTTTGTAGGCTATCAATGAAAGCCAGAAACTATAACATCTCTTACACTTCTTCAATTGGCCACCAGCGCTTTACCTTTATTAGGATTTTTTTAATTTAAATGTAATGTTTCTCTTTTCTCTCTACACGTATAAGTAGATATATTGTGTTTTTTTTATTTTCATTAAATTGACTACTTACATTAAAATTTTAATTCAGTAAGTTTTTGCAGTTAAATTAAAATATGACCCTCTGTTTAAAAACGTGTAATGTTTTTTTCATTAAAAGGAAGGCCTATCATGTCTTTAACATAATAATATACTATGTATCTATGTCTACAAGACATTGTAATTTAGGTTACTGTATAAGAAACCTCCTAAGAATCCATTCTACTTAAAAATAAGTCAATCAGAATCCTGCTTTAAGGAAAGCTCAACGAAATCGGTAGTCTACAAATTTTAAGGACATTAAAAGACAAAAATTTCAGTTTCTCAATTTATTAAAGGTAGAAAAAATAAAAAGAAGATTTGTGAGTAGCACAAAGTGCAACCGTCGGTTGTAAGCTTTCTGTCAGACTTAATGTTAGATTCCAGCTTAACCAGATCTGAAATGCGCTGGCCTTAATCCACTTAAAATAACAACAGGGCTAATGCTCCCCCGCAGAACCTCGACGTTTCTTATTGTCTTGTGTCTCTGGGATTTTGTGCCAATTTATAACAAGTTGTACGTACTCCCAGGGAAGGCGAAGAATATTGCTGCAATTGTATTAGAATGAAGGATTTACTTTCGGTTATATTTTAAACTAGCTTCTGCCCGCGACTTCGTCCGCGTCACAGTTGATGTGTTATCCTACGGGTACCGTACATTTTCCCGGGATAAAAAGTAGCCTATGTGTTATTCCAGACTATAATCTATCTTTGTGCCAAATTTCATCCAGATCCATTCAGCCGTTTAAGCGTGAAAGAGTAACAAACATCCATCCATACATACAAACTTTCGCCTTTATAATAGTATATAAGTAGGATGTGAACTGTGTAAGGTGCTTTTTTGTAATGGTCGTTTCACCTGTACCTATAAAGCTAGGGCATACTTTATTCTATTAATCGAGTAATAATTCGATTAATAATTCAAACATATCCAAAAAGTAAGTAGGTAACACGCCAAAATCCCCTTTGCTAAAGTTTTATTAAACGCGGTGTTTAACGAATACGATATACTCGTACGTTTGAAATTTTGAGGGAAATTAGTTTTGAGCAGTTCCGAGTTGGCAAGTTGTTGGTATCCCTGGAGTGTCAGGCGTTTTAGAGCCACGCCACATCCTACTTCAACCCTTGAACTTTGGAGCTGAAGTTTTAAGTCTAATTGAACTTTAAATTGTCATGCGATATACTTCAGAAGTGAAAAATCGATGTCGGTGGCTGCATACTCGCGTTAATTACTTTAATATCAGTAACAAAGGCATACTGCGGCTCGGGCCCGGCAAAAAGGCGCGCGTGTGAGTTGTTATGAGCGATCGCTACAACCGACCAACTTCCCCGACCGGTGTTCATTAGAACTTAGACTTGTATGAATTTTCACCAACTTTCCGACGTAATGAACACTAAAAGGAGGCAAGTTTGAACGCTTCAAATTTTAATACTGCTCCGCACGGTTCGCCGCGGACAAGCTTTAATACTAAATTGGCCGTATGGAATTCATAGGTACCGGCAGAGTTAGAAATCCAATATCCTCTGTAACTTGCTTTTAAATGAACTCTGCCTCCTGTTTGGCTGGCTTTTAAATTGTCTTTGTGATACTTCAATATGTGTTTGCGAGAATTTAACCACGAACTCGAGTTTCGGTGGCAAATAATTAAACGTAAGGACTTAGTACATTCCGTGAAGTACCCGACTATATCTCATATAAAATTAGTCTGGCGGGTTTTAGCGGAGCTTAAAATAGCCAAGAAGATAATTAGCTTTTTAGTTATTTTGGGAACATATTTTTTTGCGCTCATGAAGTTTTGTCTTGTAGTGAACTTATAATTAATTGTATTGCGTAATCTTTTGCTATATTTAGCGTAACATAATTAATGCCATTAAACTCTTAATCCGCTATGGACTTTTATAATATGGAGTGATAAGCGCTATAAATATGGCTGCATTCTATGACTTCATCGTCATAATCATCATATCATATTCTATGACTTATAAACGCATAAATAACGCTACTCATAATTTTTCTTAAGAGTTTTTAATTTAAATCAATGTCTACATAAGTCGTATGTGATATAATAATAAGTCTTTACCCGTTATTTGTTTAATTTCAACTTAATTAAGTTAGAGACAAGAGCATTTATAGTAAACTGAATGAATGAAGAAAACTTGAATTCAACTCTTTTGGGTTCCAACCCAATAAATATTAAATATCAGTCTACGAGGCCCTTTGAAGTGCCACTGTACCGAAAGGGTCGACTACTAACCTATTGTAACTTCTCGAATTAAATTCCAAAGCCAACCGTAAGCGACGCCACTATTTAGATATAATAATTATAGATATATTTACGAATATACAACGTGTCAATGTGGTAGGGAATTAGTTTAATATAAGGGTTTTAATTTATTATGCACAATGAATATGTATCACTAACTAACTGGGTGGTAGGATGTTTTGTACAATATGTAAAAGTTTAATTTTGTTCTACGTTGTTGGGCGCCATTAAGCATTTAGTGGCGCCCAAATGGGACATGTGAATTTGGTTTTTAATGCGTTATTTTTCTGGTAATTCCTTTTGTTTTATTCTATTTATTTTGGACTTTTATATATTTAGTGTATTCGAAACATCACAAAAACGTACGACGATTAAAGTCAAGACAAAAGACAAGCTTCCCTGACTGTCTTATAGTTTCTTGTAAAAAATACTCCAACATAATGAAACTAAACTTTTTCTTGTTCCGTGGTAGTAAAATAATGCATACCTAGATAAATCTATTGTTCATCTTTTTTAACATGACATACAAAACGCTCTCGACGGAGTGAAAGGGAGTGTCGGACTCTTACTTACTAAAACCCATCCGTGTTACCTACCAAAATAACCGCGACGCCATCTTTTAATTTATTTTCCGTCATTTTCATAATTTTATAATATATTAAAAATTATCTGGTTCTAATAGACTAAAATGTATTAATTTTAAGGAAATTTCTCACAGATTGAGCGGCTGATTTGGTCTTTGTCTTTGCCATTCGACGCAGCAATGCTGCCAGTCTTCTAAGTACGTTTTTTTCAGTTGTAGACGCCTAAGACATTAAGACATTCGCAGAAAACATGAATGACTTGCTATTTCACCGAGAAAAAATTGTGACTCAAACTACCTAAAATACGTACATACAATGCTCGTAATGTCAGCATGTGGGCGACTATAATGTTTTGCGCAAAGCACCCGCATGGTACACTTGGTGCTCTTATCGCGACGATACGCGACTCGACTGCTTAATGAGAACGATCGATACACAGCACAGTTCTTATCAACACTCCAAACTTTAGTTATGAAAGTAACTAGTGTCCCCTCTGTTTGTCCCGTTATACCTGCCTCTATCTGATAGTGGACGTAATTGGTATAACCCTGTATGGAACTTTGAGCTAAGTAGGAGTATCGTATTTTTTTATAGGTACAGCTGTTAGACTATGAACGAACAAGGATGGATTTTAGTCAGTTAAAGTCTGACGCTCTCTCCCGCTTCGCCCACGGCGGAGAAGACATTTCATGATTTCCCATCAGAAAAAAAAACAAGCTGTTTAAACTATCTTTACTAAAGTCTTTTACATTTTCTTTGTGACGCGTTTTTTCTTTTTTTTTTTTCTTTAAAAACTCCCTGAGTAATATTTTTAGTTGCATTTGTAATTAGTCCCTAAGCTTCCATGAGAATTTAAAAAGGCTAAAAATAATATTTTTTTTCTTGAATTTCCGAATTAATTTTAGACTTACATTGTATCGTAAAAATATTTTTTTTTTCGTAAAGGCTTTTACATTTTCTTTGTGTAATTTTTGACGATAAATAACAGTCAGAATATTTTTTTTTTTTAAAAGACCAAATATCAACGTTTTGCCGTCAATTACGGGATAAATTTTAAACTTTCGATATAATCGTAAAAATATAGGTAAGGGACATTTTTTCCCGTAAACTTTTAGAATTTTCTTTGTGTTGCGTTTTCTGAATTTTTACTAGATAAGTACATGAAATAACGCTCTGAATGATTTTTTTAATAGCACAAAGAACACTATTATTTAATTAGCTCGTCAGCTTCCATATGAGTTAAAAAACACCAAAAGTCATATTTTTGCCTTCAATTACAGAATTAATCTTAGACTTACGTTGTAAACGTAAAAACCAAAGTGATGCTATTTCCCGTAAAAAAAAAAACACGTTTTTACTCGTACGTTTTCGCACTTAACATTTTTGCAACTTACAAAAATGTTTGATGCCTGAATAATTTCCTTTTATGCCGTTTCTTTTACTCTTTTTTTTAGAAATACCTTTTTATACTCAATATTCCACGTAGAAAACCCTCCAATAATTTGCAAAATGGACTAAGTGTAAGTTAAGTGTTTCAGAGTCCTAAGTTATTTCCTTTTTAGTCTTATTTTTATTACTTAGCCATTATTTTGACAAAAACCTTTTTCTACTCTCAAAATACGGTATAGAAAACCCCAATGTAACTAAAAGTTTTTTTTTTTTAATTCTAAATACTCTGTAACTTTTACTTGACGTCTGAAAAAAATCCTTTCAAGTCCAGTTTTCATTATTTTACGATTATTTTAAGAAATACATACCATGTAGACAACCCCAGTCGAACTAGTAAGTTCCAAGAATTTAGAAAAAAAATACTAAGTTAGTAATTTTTTTTTTGTCTGATCAATTTCCTTGAAGTCCTACTATTTTATCACTCTACAATTCTTTTAAGAAACTATTTACAATTATTTTACTAGAACTACGCTATTGTATTAGATTTAAGACTTGTGATAATAGTTGTAAGTGTGAAATAAATAAATAAGAAATACCGTTTTATACTCTCGAAATAACATGTAGAAAATCCTAACGTGACGAGTAGTTTCCAAGAATTTAGAAAAAAATGATTAAGTTACTTAGTAAATTGATTAACTTTTATTTGACGTCTTTATAATTTCCTTGAAGTCCCATTGTTATTACTCTATAACTATTTTGAGAAATACCGTTTTATAGTCTCAAAATACTGTGTAAAAAACCCCAATGTAACTAAAAGGCTCTAAAAAAAATTAAAATTGTCTAAGTTAGTCAGTAAAATGAGTAACTTTTATTAATTTGACGTCTGAAAAAATTATTTTCAAGTCCTGTTTTTATTACCTTACAATTATTTTGAAAAATACCCTATAATACACTCAAAATATCATGTAGATAACCCCATTTGAACAAGTTTAAAGAATTTAGAAAAATGGAGTAAGTTGGTCAGTAAAATGAGTGGTTTATTTTTCTGACGTCTGAATAATTTATTTTATTTATTTATTTATTAAAACTTTATGCACAAATGTAAAAAAATACACCGTACAAAGGCGGACTTAATGCCTTAGGCATTAATTTCCTTTTGTGCCTTATTTTATTAATCTACAAATATTAAGAAAAACCGTTTTATACTTTCGAGACACTATGTAGAAAATCCTAATATGACGAGTAGGTTCCAAGAATTTAGAAAAAATGGAGTAAGTAACTCAGTAAAATAATTTAACTTTTATTTGACTTCTGAAAATTTTTCATAGTCGTGTTTTTATTACTTTACAATTAATTTGGGAAATACCATTTTAAAATCTCAAAATCCCTTGAAGAAAATCCCAATCTTGCTAGTAGGTTCCAAGAATTAAGATAAAAATTGACTAAGTTAGTCTGTAAAATGAATAGTCTGTAAAATGAGTAACTTTTATTTGACGTTAGAATAATTTCCTTTGTCCCATTTTTATAACTATACAAATAATGTGAGAAATTATTTTTTTGCACTATTGAAATACCATGTAGAAAATCCTAATGTGACTAGTAAGTTCCGATTAAATGTACTAGTTTTATTTTATCTCTGAATAATTTCCTTTTAAGTCCCATTTTTATTACTTTAAAATTATTTTGAGGTATACTGTTTTATACTCTTAAAACACCAAGTAGAGACCCCCAATCTAACTATTACCTAAGTACCAAGAATTTACAAGAAATAGACCAAATTAATATTTAATAATAATATAATGCCATTTTTTTAAGCACGTATCTCCCTTGTTTCTAACCCGAATATTAAAGACTTTAAAATTGTAGACCCAAAATCAAAAAGACTCAAAGTCACGGCTTTTAAATATAGAAGCCTTCTTTTCGCATTTATATATACAAAATTTGATATAAGTAATAACTTATACCAAATTTCACAGATATAAATGATAAGACAGATGAATATGTCGAAAACGACGAAACCCGACTAATTTATTTTCCCGTATTCAAGAAAAATCATATTTTACCGTAATTTTCAAAGATTGATTATAATCACCTATACCTACGTAATGTTAAACCGCGTATCTTTTTAAACTGACCGACCTCAACGAATACTTAGAAAACTTTTGCAATTTTTCAGATTTTATGAAAACCAATTCAGAAAAACGGAAGAAATCTTAACAGTTATATAAATCGTTCAAAGATCTATTTTAAAGGTATTTAAAATCCCCTAAAAAGGGATGTTGGTGAAATATTTATTTTTCTAATGTTTAAAAAACTTCTGATTTATCAAGTCACGTTTGTATCTTTATTGAATAAATCAGATAAACCACGTGAACTCAAACATTTCTCTCAATAACAATAAATTAAACTGCTTTTACAAAATAAAGTTGGTTTATTATATAACTTGAAAATATAACTTTAAAGGAGAATATAATAAACTGACATTATTTAGCAAAGTCAGTTTTTTATATTCTTATTTAAAATTATATTATTTAAAGTTATATTTTAGTTAGAAATTTATCCCGCAAGGACCGCCGTTTATTAAAAGACTTGCAAAAAGAGTCTTTTCGTTATTTTTTCCCGTTTAAAACCTTAGAATCTGTTTTAGTAAAAACCCAAAGAAATATGTTTTTTTCTGGAGTTGGGTACAGATGACTTTGAAAGACCGAGTATTTTACCGTCATGTAAAGACATTAAAACTTCAGAAAATTGTAATTGAACAACATTATCTTTGTTCAATCGCATATCTGATTTATACTTCCCCTTTAACAAAGACTACATAGGCAAACGGTTGTTTTAAGTTTTTTTAAACCGTTCCCATTAATAATAACCCATATTTAATAGAAATATATGACGAGACGAAGACGAATGCGACGAAGACGACAAAGGCCGTCCAATTTATTTTCGCGGATTCATATTGTAGAAAATTCATATTTTACCCGAATTTTCGACGAGAACGGCAAGAAATTTAATATTGTAAGTCCCTCGTTGGTAATTAGCGCTAAAGGCTGCTATCTGGGGTGTTTATTAACAGTTAATAGAATTGCGGAGCTCAGCAAGCGGCAGAAGGCTCCGTTTCCGCGCCCGACGCCCGTCGCTCGGCGCCAACCTGTTGCCGACGGGACCGCCTTCCGCCCCATTCGTACGGCGCTTTTCCTCTTTACTTACTTGCTACTTACTTACTTTTATTTCGAAGTCTCGACTCCCGGCTGAATCTAAAAAATCTATTCTAAATTCTACTTACCTTCGGTGAGAAGAACCCGATGGCCCCGTTTTCTTTTTTCAATTAAAACACAAAATTAATGAACTACAAAAAAAAACTATGAAATGTATTTTTAATGTCTCTAAGTTTTTTGAAATATTTTTTAAAACCAACTCATAAATCTAAAAAACACTACAAATTAATTGGTGACTACAAATGAAATGTGGAATTAATAAAAAGAAACGAACTAATAAAAATGTTTCGATTTAAAGCGCGAGTGGCGGCAGAGTAAGTTCGAGTTAGAGTCGAGAGAGGTTCTAGGAAGGCAGAGTACTAGGAGAGGTGCCAGAGCAAAGCGCGCTGCCGCCACCGTGGCTGACTACAGAATGGTAGCGGGCTGTACGGCTACGGGCCCCACCCCTAGCGCAAGCGCTTTTCAGGCGCTCCACCGCGCATGACCGACATCCTACCGAAAAGTGGAAAAGTGACTCCTCCAACGTAGATACACCATTATGTACTAAATAAATATTGTATCGTAATAGATGCCGATCCCAGTACATAATTTTGACCCAGTTGAAGATTTTTTATGCTCGATTTGAAGCACATCATTTGAAGTAATCTAAGTAGTTATAATCTCGGGCACGGTAGCGTTTTTCCATCTTATATACTTCTAATGTACGCCCCGCACAAACATAGGTAATTTACTCGTAGAACCGATTAAAAGGCGACTTACGGTTTATAACAATAAGGTTTATTATTCAATTGGGCCGTATTTCTTCTCGTTAGTGAGGATTTTAAACAATTCTCTTATTCCGCTGAAATATCCGTTTCTCAGAGTAGTGTCGTAACCCGTCGGCATTGGTAGGAACTTAGACATTATTTTCCCGTCGGATCCAAGGAACACACGCATCTCGTAGGACAGAGGGATTCCGCTGTCGTACGCAAAGTCCACGCTGTGCCCGCAGTGCATCTTGCCCTCCGAATCAAAGATGCTCCTGTTCTCGAACGAGTGCAAACCTCCCGTTCTCTGATTAACTCGAGTGGCAATTTCACCTGCCATTCGGCGCAGCGTGTCACCATTTCGGGCAGCGTCCTTCATGTGTCCGTATGGATAGTTAATGGAATGACCATCACGTTTGATGGAAATATACGCTTTCGCATCTTTTTTATACTTATCGATAACGTTTTTGATGAAAACTGTCTCGTTTTCTGAAGCAGCGAAGGGACCAGGGTAGATTGGTGAGAAACTAGTCTTGACTTTCGGACATGAACCCCATTGAATGTCAAAGTTTCGTGTTATATCAACTCCGTAACTTAGCTCGTCATCAGAGAGTTTTAAATTCTTTTTCCATGGGACTGGGCTCTATCAACAGAAAATATACATTGTAATTAATAAATATATACAGCCTTAAAATAAAATTATAAAATAAAGAATTAATTGTAATTAATTAAGTAATTATGTTAATAGAATAATATCGGATAATGTAATAAACTTGGTTTATGTGAGAACTTCAAGCAATGGTTTATTTTTTGAGATCGGGACGATACGAAAAATCATTCGTTCAAGCATAACTGATATTTGAGCAACATACGTATCTGGCGTACTCCTGCCCATCAGGGTTGGTGCAGGGCAGCACCACCCACGTGACGCGTTGCAGCATTTCGTCGTACTCCTCACAGGCCACCAGCTGTTCCACCAAGTACAGGGCCAGCCCTACAGACTGCGTGCCGCCTTCCTGACCAGCCTCTATAATGACTATCGGCTTTCCCTTGGTATCTGTTTGTCTGAGGCCTCCTAGTCCCATGCTATCTTTCATCAAAACTACCTAAACATACCAATATGTATATTATAAGGTCAATGAGGAATATATTGTGTGTGTTTTTTTTTAATTTAATTTTCTTTCATGTCATTGTTTTGTGACAAATAAACGTTTATGTTTATTCACTCTTTCAATTGTATAAAAAATGGTACTAGAAATGGGGTGACTACTGATATGAATAAAATGTGCTGTATTTCTTCAAGCAGCTTATTACTAATTTCCAGATTGTTCCACGGCCATTGAGAAAGTGTCTCTATCTTTAGCAACACCATCAACATCGACGATACATTTGACTAGAGAAGCTTGGGATTATTAATAAATACTATTAGGGTACAAAACAAAAAGTTGCTTTTGGAAAATAGTTACGTTGTTATTATTGTTTAGTTATCTATGCTTGGGTTGAACGCTGTATATGCCTTGAGTAGGTATTTACTTTACTTTCATCATTTCTTTGTCGGCGAGAAGAAATCTGTCAAAAATCGGTCCGATAAATAATCGGCGAAAAAATCTATCGTGTGAAGACACTTTTTTGTAATGCGCACTGTTGGGGTTCCAATAAATAAATAAATAACCAGCCAGTCTATGGTGAATTTAGATAAAATGAGATTGATGTCAGCTGTCAATCCTTAGTTTTAGGTAGGATGATAGATCTCTTAAAGTTCACTTGCAACTAAATTCAATAGTTTTTAATTATTTGACGTTCAAAAGTGCCTTTTAATGGTCTAATTGAAATAAATGATTTGACTTTGAGTTTGACTTTGACTTTGCGTCTGCAATGAGCTCACTTTACCTAAATTCGCCTAAAGGAAATTTTATAGAATAGTATTATAATATTTGTCATTAATCGTATGACTACATTACCTCGTACAGATGTCTGCCTTCATACGTCATATATTCGGTTGTTACCCTCATTACTGTTCCACAGTACTGCTTTAGAGCCTTCAGGAATATAGTCACCTGTAAACATATAGGTAGGCAAAATCAAAGAATTTATTTCAATTAAACCATTTACAGATACTTTTTAATTTGTGAAGGAGTCGGTCATATGTCCAGAAAGTTGAAGGTAGTTTTTTTTTACCTAAAAGGTAGGTAGGTCTCTATGGAGACAAATGAGCAAGAAACTCCACGGATATACTTTTCAATTCAGTTTTTACAAAATCCAGGGTACATTGTTTTTGTACCTATGTAGATAGTTTTCAAATTAAATAAACTAAAGTATGACTATTAATTTGGATTATAAGGAAAAACGTGGTCTTACAGTGCTGGCACCAATGGCAGCGTCCTCAATGCATTCAGTTTCATCTCTGTCCAGTAAAGTCGACAACATCTCTGCGTAGCAACGTCTTAAAGTCTTGCAACTGCATAAACATTGGAGACAAAATTGAGGATAGGCACAAATTTTACTAAGTTTAGCTAGGAAGCTAGACTAACATGTTCTACTTACCCACACTGTGCAGCATTGTTTTTACCAATATTCACTAAAATAAGTAGATTTTAGAAATAAAATATTTATAAGATTAGATATATTAAAGTAAAACCACGTAATATTTTGACTTACTTACCAACACAAATCGTTACCAGGCACAATAAAATTAAATTCATTTCTTTCAAATCAAATTGATTTCTTAAATAGGTAACTACAAAACCTCACGTGTAAACATTTTTATTAGAAAGACTGTAAAAAAAAGGTTTTGCAATAGCAATAAAATTTGTTTATTTAAGTAACCAACGGCGATATATAAAATTTGTGACAGAATAAAATGTTACAAAAATGTTGGAAAATCAATAAAACAAATGGCTTTTATAATTTTATTTTTATTTACAACAGTCGTAGAGCAGCCTATTACATGACATCAGTCTTTTCTATGTTCCTCGGAGCTTGCTCTGGGGATTCTCTGTCCACTAGAAAATTCAGCCCTGATCCGTTTACCAAATTCTTTGAAACCTTGATAGAATGCTGGTAAAACGTCACGGAGTTTTTTTTCTGGGAATATGAACTCGTGTCCTTCAGTTAGCTCCATAGTATAAGAGTAAGGGACCCCCGCAGCTCCGAAAGCAAAGTCATCACTCCCGCCGGCTGCTGGGTACCACTTGCCCGCGCTCATCACCTTGAAAGGCTTTCCTCCTGCTCGTTTAACGGCGGCTGATACTGCTTTCGCCATATCATCCAGTTTATGCCATTGTTTTGGAAGAAAGTCTCCTGTGTATCCCCAAGGGTATACTAAATACTGACCATACGCATGCAAAGATACGTATAACTTTATCCGGTCTTTATTATCCATCATGATGTTACTGATAATTCGTGTTTCGGGTTCTGAGAATGCTTTGGGGCCAGCGTAGGTTTCCGCGTGGCAAGGATCACTGGACACTCCGCTCACAGCCCACTTGAAGCCGTAGTTACGGTTGCCGTCGACGCCAAAACATTGACTTCCTGAATGTTTTGACCTCGTTTTTCTCCACAGACGTTTCTGAAACAAAATTTTAAATTAAAATCGTGTTTTATTGTGTAGATGAATTGTTTTCTTTTTATTGTTAACATTCACAAATTGTGCAATGTATTCATTATTATGTTAATGATTAGCGATACACATATAATCCTGAAATACTAACATTGCCGCCTCCTCTGCTGTACTCATAGCCGTCTGGGTTAGCGACGGGTAAGATGTACCAGTCCACTCCATCCAGTATTCCTCCTACTTGAATAGCATCAGGGTCACCGGTGAGACGTTGGAACAGGTACATAGCCATCGCCGGCGCCACCCATTCTCGGCTGTGGATACCTAAGAAATTAACTTATTAATTTACTGTTACATAACATACCATCACGCCTGTATTTACAGAGGTGTACCAACGTAAACCCACAGTTCGCCGGTATGTTTAGGTCCCATGTAATAGGGGTGAGCCTGTTGCCATTAACCTAAATCCGAGCTACTACTGAGAATTTCATCGAAAAATCCAATAACACTTTTTACCGATCTGGGAATTGGACCCAAGACCTCTAGCGTAGCGAGGCAGTTTTAATTGATGTGTTAAAATTAAATTGAGAGGGAATTATTTGAAAGATGGCATATATTGAACAGGTTGGACAATGGTCTAATTCAGACGATATTATTAAATCCTAAGTCTGATCTAGATAGAATAGATAGATAGAATTAAGATATTTTGTAATATTACTAAGTAACTGCTGACATAGGACCAATAAACCTGTGTGGTTGGCAATGGAGGACCATTTACCTGCGTCAATGAATATGACGGGGTTGCCAGCGCTGGGTTGTGTTGATATCTTGGCGAGCTTCATCG
The DNA here is from genome assembly GCA_932526535.1 of Caradrina clavipalpis. NCBI lineage: Eukaryota > Metazoa > Arthropoda > Insecta > Lepidoptera > Noctuidae > Caradrina > Caradrina clavipalpis. The sequence goes on from OW052103.1 coordinate 9,465,642, forward strand.
CACGTCCTTCAAAACTCTTCCCTACATGCTGGAGTTCTATCATATTTGGGTGCCTTCGAGCGACCTCTTCCATTTGCTCTGCAATCTAAAAAGGAACCGTTATTTTAGAGTTATTTCTTTAGAATAGAATAGAATATATTTATGAAAATACTAGGTTGTGCCCGCGACTTCGTCCCAGTCAAATTTGAAAAATTATCCTATGTGTTATTCCACATTACAATGTATCTCAGTGCCAAATTTCATCCAGATCCGTTTAGCCGTTTGAGAACAGAGAGAAGAAGAGAACACACAAACTTTCACCTTTATAATTTTAGTAGCATTTTATAAACACCGCAAGAAAACGCTGAACCACGACGCTGTAGGCCACTTCTAACAGGTCCTTTTGGAAATCTATGGGGGAGCCCTATGTTCAACAGTGGACGTCTTACGGCTGATTTGATGTTCACGACAAATATTTTTTTTCTTGAAATTGTTTCCAATTTTGGTTTTGGTCTGATTGGTTGGTTTGTGCATGTGAGTTTATGTGGTTGTAAACCCAACCACGATATAGGAGAAATTCTTGGTGAGGAGCAAATTTAAAAAAAGAATAGTAATATTACATTTTAAAATATCTACTTACGGTTTGGAATGAATTATATTGAAATACGTGGAAACTGCGGAGAAGCCTTCGTCTCGGTGAGCGATTAGAGTCTGATCCATCATCCAGTGACCTATTTCAGAAAGGTATAATTATTAGGTAATCGTCGCGATGGCGCGGCCCAGTGGTTGAGGCGCCCGCTCTGATGCGCGTGTCTGTGTGGCAACCGGGCACGGGCAAGTATCAATGTGACTTTTTCGATTTCATATGTCCTTTCTAAGCTTTTCTTAGAAATCACTAACATCGATTAAGGAAAACATCGTAAGGAAACCTAGAGTTATAGTTAACTAGGTTTTGGCCGCAACTGCGCCGGCGAAAGTGTCGGTTACACCCAAATAAGAGTCGCCTACGTCCTTTCTTGGGGTGCAACTTTACTTCAACCATAATTCATCTAAATCAGTTTATTGGTTATACGTGAAAACAGTAACAGACAGACTTGCTTTCGCATTTATAATTAAAGTTACGGTTAATTTGTTTACTTATTGTTGTATTTTCTCTGTAAGTGATTAATGTAATCTTTTAAGAACATAAATGTCTTAAACCTTAAACTTATAAAGTATATGAATCGACAAAGATATATTGGTACTTGCTTATATTTGAACACAAAACCTCATGTATGACAGACGGCCGGCAGGAGTCTGGTCATTATAATTATGCTATTTTGTTTTTGGCATAATCTTACCTGCCATAATTCCTTTGTTTTTCTTCAAGAGACAGTCCATTACCTTTAGCGAATTCATGAACATATGTCAACATATCTGGAGGCACTAAGATATCTAAGGTGTCATTGACCCCTCTGCTCTCCTTTAGAATTATCATCTGTGGTGATGGGTTACGGAATTGTGTGACCGCTTGAAGCTGGTCAGCTGAAGTAGGGTGCAAGCGTACGAGCGTGTGGCTGCAAAATTAAATAATACTTTAATGTTATGATATTTAGGGTTCATTTTTCAAAAGTTAACTTTTTTCTAAAGTAAAAGTTTTGACATATTTTTCATACAAAAGCTGTTAAACCGCAGTTTTAATTCATCAGATAAAAGTTATATTGCTGATAATTATTAAAATTGATTATCTAGGAACAAAATATTATTATATGTATTTTTATATTAGTCTCAGTTATAGTATAAAAAGATAAACTATTAAAAAGAAAAACGCCTTGTTAAAAATATATAGCAATACATGTTCAGTTAATTTACAAAAAAAGTGATCACTTTTCAATGATGTTTTTTTTTATATGTGACCTCTACTTTTGTAATTGTTCATGTCATTTAGTAAATAATAATATGACCTAGTTCTTTGTACGTATGGTCAAGGATTTCTTAGGCCAACTTTGCCCACTAGAAAGAGTTAAAAAAAAAACTAAGGTACGGTCAGCAATATAAGTCGATTAACATTACATGTTGTCTTAGTTAATACGATCCACCAATTTTTACCACGTAAGATTTAATTTTATTCTTATTTTACATGTATTATTTTTTTTCTTCAAAATTAAATTAAATACTAAATTAAGAATTTTTGTTGCCGGCTGGACGAGTACAGGCTAAAGAAAAGATTTTACACTCACTTATCATAGTCGTTGCTGCAGTGAACTTGTGATATGAAGCCAAAAACACCTGTCAACAGAAATAATACCGACATGACATAATGGTCCAAGATCCCAAAGTTGCTAGATGAGAACCCTTATTATTGGTTTTATTAACACTAGTCTTTAAGTATTTTTGTTATACTAACACTATGGGCTCATGTCTGAAATAAGGAAATAGATTTTGAATTTGAAATATAAACATAATTAGGATTTTTCCGGATTTTTGACGGTTTTTTTATAGTTATGAGAGTCAAAGGTACGTGAAAAATCATGAATTGTTCCAAAACATTTATTAAACAAATATCATGACGGATGTTAAGTTAAATTGACCATAGCTAAGTTCGTAACCTAAAAATCGAAACTTATCCTCGCATATTATGATACACCCTGACGTGAGACAACTAGTCAAGTCATACACACTAACAACTTACTTACGCTCATTCAATTCCATTCCAAACAAAATCAGTTTCAAAATATATTATTACCTACAACGCTATTTCTCATTGACATAGGTACCTGTCGTGAAATGTCCGCGACAGCCTCCGAAACATTTTATTAATTGCATTGTTTTGAAGTAAAATAATACAAACCAATGTGGACCGCGGACATGACGTGTGGACAGGTGTACCTCTTTTAATTACGCAATAAATACGCAGCGTGAGTTTATTTGCAGATTTATTCGATTAGATTTAGTTGTCTGTTTGTAGTATTGCGAATGGCATGGTGTACAACAGACTTTTTCTACACAAAACTACAAAATGTATGGAAAAAGCTTGTTTTACCGATTTCTGTCATTCCTAAAACTCCTACCCTTAATGGTTCCAGAGAGTCTTTTGATTCTTACTTGAAATAGGATAGATTGGTTTTTATTTTTTTTTATTTTCGTGTTTTTGTATTTTTTTCGCTAACTGTACATTTGTCCTAAAATCAGTAAATGCAGTTCAAAATATCTTGAAAAGTTATGGATTGTTTTCTAGGAACGTTTTCCTGTAACTATAACGGTTAATATTAGTATTTATATCTTATCTCATCATATTATATCTTATATCATATACAGGGTGGAAATTTATTATGCTACCTGGAGGGAAAGTACTCTAAATACTTGAGTTAGCAAATTTTACTGAAAGGAAACATTCCTTTATTTTTAAAAAGAAACAAAACTGCATTTAAATAATTTTGAAAATACGCTTGCCACACCCGGGAATCGAACAGACTAAAATCGGATAAAATAGCACCCTGTACTTTTATGGCACTTATCGATAGGGTTAATCACAAGGATCAAATCTCTACAAACCTGGTAAACTAAATTTAACAAAAACCATGAAATTTCAATCTTAAACTTATTTTATTCGGCGAAAAAAACGAGTAGGTACAGTAACTAATTGCATGCTGGAAATGAGCTTCACTTTCTTCGATGCACACATTCATTATTTGAAGGAATTAATTTTGAATAACTTTTAGAAGGGTGTTGTGGTGAATATTGAAAATTTTACTACGCTACCAAAAGTTACTTAAAATGATTTTTTTAAAGGAATAAATTCATGCATCCAAGAAATGAAGCTCATTTCCAGCAACTACTTAGTGAATTTACTCGTTTGTTTCGTCCGAATAAAATAAATTTACAATAAAATTGCGTGTTTTTATTTTATTTTAATTTACCATGTTTGCAGGGATTTCATCCTTATGATTGACCCTATCGATTAGTGCCATAAAAGTACAGGATGCAATTTTTTCGAATTTTAGTCGGTTCGATTCCTGGGTGTGGCAAGAATATTTTCAAAATTATTTAAATGCAGTTTTGTTTCTTTTTAAAAATAAAGGAATGTTTCCTTTCAGTAAAATTTGCTAACTGAAGTATTAAGAGTACTTTCCCTCCAGGTAGCATAATAAATTTCCACCCTGTATATATTAGTATTTGACTGCCCCGTTGGTCTCGTGGTCGCAAGCGCGACTGCCGAGCAAGGGGTCCCGGGTTCGATTCCCAGGTCGGGCAAAAAGTGTTATTGGGTTTTTCCATTAGGAATTTCTCAGTAGCAGCCCGGAGTTTGGATTTGTGCCCGGTTAATGGCAATAGGCTCGCCCCCTATTACATGGGACCTAAATATACCGGCGAACTGTGGGTGTACCTAAATTGGTGCACCTCTGCCTAACCCTTCGGGGAATACAGGCGTGATGGTATATATATTAGTATTTAAAATAATACTTATAAAATAATAATAATAATAATTCAGAAAGACACCTAAAGACTCCTAGACACGGCGCGTATCGTTAGGAGATTCCTTTCTCAGGAGCCCTGACTACCGGTGGCTTGGACCCTGTTCCCGACGCCGGTGGGCTACTATTTTTTATATTTTTAAATGTTTTTATATTTTTTATACTAATATTTAAAAATGTAATTTATATGTGTATTTAATGAATAAATGGAATAATAATAATATTACTGGCCCCATCTAATATATTATATGTGTACCTGCTTGTCATAGAAAAAATAATTTAATCTGTCAGAAACCTCTACGCTTGTTTCATTAGGTTAATTATGGTTCCCGTCTTGAAAATGCACCCTGCAGTTGTCAAAAGGCTTTTGATCACTAATAAAAAATTACACGTTTTTATGCTTTAATATAGAGATTACCTAGCATATACAATATTGTGGATAATTACACGATGCTTTAATTAGGCATCTCGCATAAGGTTGCCTTGTGTGACGTTCATAGTCTGTCATTGAATGTTTTGTCTCGGTGAGCTCTAAGTGAACGGTCATAATTGTTCATCTAAGTACCAGTATACACGTATACAATACGCAGTTGGTAGGTAAATATGTAAATACTACTAGGTGAATTTATATTTTAATTATAATATTAATTAAAAAACCAAACAAATAATTTGCATACAAGATTTTACATAGTAATGATATTATTTTTAATTAAATCTGCGCATAACTTTCCAGTTGATCAATTAATATTATAAAAATTCAATTCAAAGTTATTTTTAGTTCAAAGATGGCCGTTCCAATGAAAGAGCGACGTACTTTCTCTTTGACTCAGCATTAAACGAAGTAGTTCCTTTTAAAAGTTATTAGGGTAAAACTACACCGTATATTAATATTATTTGATTTACACTTTACATAAATAAATAAAAAGCATTCAAATTTCGAAGAGACGTTTAGGATATGCTTATATAACTTAATTTTTTTAACATCACTTTGAAATTCGAATGCTAAAAAACAAACGTTTTCTTTTGTTTTGTTTTGCAATAATTTTAGTGAGAATCGAAATTAGTGAGATAATGTGAGAGAGAGAAAGATGACAGATGATTAGTGAGAATATTGCTGTGGTTACAAAAAGACGTATGTTTTGCATCTCTGTAGGTAAATCACAATTTACCACAATAGTGAGTCAAATTGGTTTAAAAACACAAACTCAAACATTTTATTGTTATTGCGCTAGCGAGCGCGCAAAATGTGTTATCGAAATCTTTCCACATCAATGTTGATTGATTATGTTAAGTGTATGTTCGCCCTAAGCGTTGGCCGCCATATTTGTGTCACGGCGCTCAGAGGGCAGATTATTTGCGTGGAACGATTCTTTAATTTGTGGTGACATTTATCGTATTTCTTTGGCTTCAAGTAATTGAGCTCTCTTCACAGGGATGTGATCCGGCTTCGGCTCTTAGACCAATTTCGTAGCAATTGACATCATTACAGGCCCTTTGATCGAGAATCCCCGATGATTTTAATTTAATAAAACATTTCCCATTGAAATTAAAAAGAGTATGAAATTAAAGTTCAATTGAGATGGCTCTTTGATCTCATATTAGTTCGTGGGAAATTAATTTGGAGTCTCTTTAATAAAAAGTCTCTTTGAAATTATTGTGAACACTTTTATGGCATGCGAGCGGGAGAGTATCCGGGAATTGGTGCATTTTTAATATTGGATGCTGCCTTTACAATTTATACGCTGGTATTGAAATTTTATAAGTAGTTCTGGGACGTGGCTGCTACCATCTGCAGAGTAAAGGCTTCTCATAAAGAGAAGGTCCGAGCAACAGTATTGATCGCCACGTTTGCTTAAGGCAGATTAGATTTTAGATTTGACCAAGTAGGTAGGCAAATATTTTTTTAACTCAAAATTGCTATCAATTTGTATTGTCCGTATAACAAGTGGGAAAAACCTCGCAACAAAAACTTTTACAAAGGAATTAGTAAATAATTACTAGAATTAACATTTATCGTCAGTAATTTAACAGCTGTTCCATACATTTTGACAGTGTAAATGCGTGTTGTAGTTTTGTATAGAACAGCAGATATTTTTAAACAACTGACGAGAAATTCTGATTTTTAGGGATAGGATCACGTACTTCTTCTTTTCGTGTCGAATGATTCGTTTCAAATTTTGTCCGACCGATTGCTCTCGTTTAGATCTTAGATGGTGCAGGTGGTTGTGCACGAAGGGCAGCTAGGAGCAGGAGGTGACGCATGTCCTGTGATGGTGCTCCACACTGGCACTGCGTACAGAATGGGTGAAGAATGCCCCATTTGGCCAAATTAGTTCTACAGCGGCCAACTTGGGCCCGTAATCGGTTAATAGTTTACCAGATACTAAAATCCAGGGTGACAGTTTTATCTACAATATCCCGTCCACCGTGTATTCAAAATCACAACTGTTTTACTTGATCAGTCGTATGTATTGGCTAAATACGGCACTCGTAGTGCCAACATAGGGTAATTACATGCTGCGGGTTATTCGTAAGAGATATCGCGCCCCCGGAACGCAAAGGGCACATGAAGGAACATAGACGGGTTTTAGTCAGTAAAAGTCTGACACTCCCTCCCGTCCCGCCCAGGGCGGGGGAAGTTATTTGATGACTTCCCGTCTATAAAAAATAAACGGGTAATTACATAGTGCCAATCTACTAGTCAATAACTACCTATTTACATTTTCCCGACCTATGAAAATATTATTACTTCATTGTTTTGCAATCACTAATTAAACCTTCCACAATAAAGTTAATTAACCTTTTAATTGTACATTTATAATAGCATGGATAATCTACAGCCTATGTTTTCATGTATAATCGTGGATAATGAATTAATGATCGTTAATCACTATTACCTTTACAACCTAAGTAATAGGGTTTAAAACTTGTCAACTGCTAGTGTATTTGGCTGTACCTTTAGTTTTATTGGTGGTTTGATAAGTGCACAATAGACCAAACACATGTCTTATAATGTGGTTAAAATTCTACTATCCTACTAATATTATAAATGCGAAAGTTTGTAAGGATGGATGTATGTATGGATGGATGTTTAATATTCTTTCAAGCTTAAACGGCTTCACGGATCTGCATGAAATTTAGCACTAAGATAGATTGTAGTATGGAATAAAGCATGAGCTACTTTTTATCATGGAAAAATGTACGTTTCTCTTAAGATAATATATCATAATATAAATTTGACGCGGACGAAGACGCGGGGAGAAGCTAGTGGCTAGACATACAGATTATTTTTTAGTTAGATACCAATATTTCAGGGGGTGAAAGTACTCATCAATATAAACAAGTTTTATTAAGGGACCATCAAATGGAAGTTTAGACCACTGCCCCATGTGCCAGGTACCATGTATAAATATGGTACCTAGCACAATGTAATGCTGAATGGCTAAATATTAGTATTTCATGTAAAAAAGTTTCAGATACTTTTTGGGAATAATATAATGATAAAATAATATTGCGTAAAAAGGAAAAAAAGGTGTGTTTGACAGTATATAATTTTCTTCAACTGACACTTTCGAAAAATAATAAAACTAAAAACGAAAATGAGGTTACTTATATATTTATAAGCGAATGTTTGTGATGAAAAGTTTTTCTTTTTTTTAGATACTTTATTATGTTTAATAGTTCACGAAAGTGCTAGGAAAATATTAAACACTACATAATTCATGAATGATTTTTTAAATATTATGAGGTTATGTAAGATTCATATGACATTCCAGAATGTATCTGGCACGGGGGCAGTCATTTAGCCATCACCTTTCATACCAACATACATAATAAGAAATATACAGGGTGTTTGGTGCATCGTGTGCCAAATTGAAATGGTCGACTGAGGGGGTCATCTGCTATCCTTTCAGACCCCTAAACACTTCTCATGCCCTTGTATTATTTTTCATCGACTTTTTAATGTTTTATAAAAAAAATACCAAAATTTTACATTCAAGTTCATTTTTTTTTAAAAGTACACGTCGTTGACTCTCTATTTTAATTTTATTTAGATGTGCATTGTACTACAGTACTTTTAAATTCAAAATTAGTGACATTAGCCATCTAGTTTTTTATTTATTTACTCGCAAAGTTTTGGACTTCAATTAAAGCTGTCCATGTTACAGCTATTTACATGGCTATAAAAAAAAAACCAAATGAGACCGGGATCTAAGGACTTCGTCAAAAATTCTCTAGTCTATCCTCTTGCTAGTGATGTGCCACATGCCATAAAAATCTTTTTACAACTTCGTGAATTCCCTAGAATTGTGAATCGAATCACAAAATACAAAATTCCAAATTATGGTATAAAAATTTTGTTTTGCTTAAATAACACCTGAAAAACGTATTAAATATGTTATCTCACTCTTACAAGATAAAATCTGTCTCGTATCCCTCTTTTTTGGGGGAGGGGGTACTAGAAATAATAAAAAATGCATTTTTAACATTTATTTCGTATTTTTTTGCATATTCTGCTTAAATTGTTGGCCTTTATTGCGAATGCAGGCCAGACATCTATTTCGTATTTCCACAGTTGTTTTACGATGTCGCATTTTCTCCATTTTGTCGTTTTGTTGTTTTCACATTTTGTCCCCCAAAAAAGAGGGATACGAGACAGATTTTATCTTGTAAGAGTGAGATAACATATTTAATACGTTTTTCAGGTGTTATTTAAGCAAAACAAAATTTTTATACCATAATTTGGAATTTTGTATTTTGTGACTCGATTCACAATTCTAGGGAATTCACGAAGTTGTAAAAAGATTTTTATGGCATGTGACACATCACTAGCAAGAGGATAGACTAGAGAATTTTTGACGAAGTCCTTAGATCCCGGTCTCATTTGTTTTTTTTTTATAGCCATGTAAATAGCTGTAACATGGACAGCTTTAATTGAAATCCAAAACTTTGCGAGTAAATAAATAAAAAACTAGATGGCTAATGTCACTAATTTTGAATTTAAAAGTACTGTAGTACAATGCACATCTAAATAAAATTAAAATAGAGTGTCTACGACGTGTACTTTAAAAAAAAAATGAACTTGAATGTAAAATTTTGGTATTTTTTTTATAAAACATTAAAAAGTCGATGAAAAATAATACACAGGGCATGAGAAGTGTTTAGGGGTCTGAAAGGATAGCAGATGACCCCCTCAGTCGACCATTTCAATTTGGCACACGATGCACCAAACACCCTGTATATTTGTGTTCTTTGCTATTATAGCGGCCATAGTACCTGCATTTCGATCCAGATTGAGTTTTATTATTCGTTTTTCCCTTGGAAAATTCTCAATAATAATTCAAGTATTCAACTTGATCATGGATGAGCCTATCGCCCATCGGCTTTCAGCGAGCGTGGTGATCAATGCTCGTTGCCGTGCCTTCTCTGTGTGGAACCCTTGCCATACAGAGAAGGCATGAGCAAATAGCTCGCTTAAGTTAATAGGTCTGTGCCTTTGCCCTGCAGTCGCTGGTAATATTATTACTGTTCCAATTATTTATTTTTAATACATATTAGGTACATTTTTAAATATTATTATAAAAAATAAAAACATTTAAAAATATAAAAAATCGTAGCCCACCGGCGTCGGGATCCGGATCCAAGCCACCGGTGGTCAGGGCTCCTGAGAAAGGAATCTCCTAACAATACGCGGCGTGTCTAGGAGTACCGTTTTCTGAATCAAGCCCTTGATCCAACCGACCAACGAGAGCCTCCTTAGGTGTCGGTTGAGGCTTTTGGCTATTATGCCATTGGCCGTCACAACTATCGGGACAATTATTGCAGTATTCACATCCCTATTCCAATAATTATTATGCTGATTATTTCTAAATTAAATATATAATCCAGCGATCTATTTTTTTTTATCCATGTCTCATTACAATCATACGTTCCGCGTTTTCAATTTATTTATTGTTCACGTTGATTTACGTTTTTGATGAGATCTGTCACACAGCCATGTTTCACGGTACCTAACGTAAGCGAAGCTAATGCAAATGCGATATAATTTGATTATTATTTCATATAAAAACATATTAAACATTAAACACAATATCGTGGCAACAAATAAGGTTCAAAATAGCGATGTAAGCTGTATCGCATAACAACCAAAACTAAGAAATTTTGAGATTTACATTAAATTGAGAAGAAAAAACACGGCTCAATGATATAATTTATAGAGAAAGCCTAAAATTCATGAAAATACCTATAATATTATTACATAAAATTATATAGATTACGCACAAAAATCTGAAAAAAAAATGTATTCTCTCCTTTGCGATTTTTTAACATTATTCTGCTTTATTTTCATTAAGTATTTATAGAAAAGTCTTTACTTTGAACCCTTGGAAATACACAAAAATTTTTCAGGCTTGTAATATGTACCAATACGCCAGACTATGCGACAAAAAATGTGTGTTTTTGGTGTCCTATGTTCGGATAGCCCCTAAACGAGGGTGAAATAACTGACTGACTGTACTGACTTTTTTCCTACTTGAAAGCAAAATTTGTCATTCATAGCATTTTTCATAAAAAGAATAAATATTAAATTGTAGTTCTCTGAATGGGAAATGTAGAAAATAATAATAACCTGACGCAGTAGGAAATGCAAAATAGCAACTGTGAAATTACTGAAGTTAGCACTTAAAAACACGATAAGAAAAACAGTTGAATTTGACATTAGTTATGTATTTTTCTGCGAAATACTGGCTACAAAGAATGAATGTTTTGCTTTTTGATATAATAACACTTCGTTACATATTACAATCCGTACAAAATAATAAAAAAAATAACTAAATCTATTTACGACAAACTGGACTAAACATATTAAAAAACATCTTTTAAGTGTTGTTCAAAAACTAATTTGTTCCAATTTTGAAATCAGCGTATGTTAACTATGTTCCTATTCTATAATTTATTGAAACGAAAGTGAATTTAGCTCACGAAGAAACCGCTGTGAGTTTCCTGAAATGAAAAAGAGCGTAACGACCATCCTAGCATACTTAAATATTATGCCTGCGATTTTACCTCTACTTGCAAACTAGATTCTTCAGAAAATAATATTTTTGAAGATTACAAACGACATCTTACATCCTCACAACGTATATTTCTTTCTTTAAAACCAAACTTTCTTTTAACAAAAACACTCACCAAACGCAATTAATAAAAGCGCCATAACTGTACACTTCATTAACTTTATTCACGCAACTATAAACTTTCAATTATAAAAAGAAGTTAAAAATAAAAATGAATTTCGTGCGCGCGTGTGCGCGGCGCCGTATAATCTTATGCACTGCGCTTGCGCACGCGGGCCGGATCCAGGCCACGAGGGAATCTCTTCATACGACCGTAACGGTAAACTGCAACCCTAATTATTACAGATACATCAAGGACATACGAATCACATATCGTTGATTAGCGTAAGTGTACCTGTGTACAGTCGTAAAATTCTTCCATTAAATAATTATGTAAGTACTCAAGATTAAGTGCTAAAATATTAAGTGGCTAATTATCTTAGTAATGCAAATTAATATACTCGTACTTACAAATTAGTATACGCAAACTGCTTTCCCTGACTTATGTCACCTTTCTATTGTTATCTTACGTTATTATTCTTGATACTTTATGGCTTGTTTTTACTGTTTACCAACGAACATTAGACATTCTTACAATATCACAGACTATTTTATCATGCACTCTACCCTGATAAAACGCAAAGTCTACTTGAATTATTTTTACCCGACTGCGAAGCAAAAAGGAGGGTTATGAGTTTGTACGGTAAGTATGTATGTATGTATGGATGTTCATCTGTTCCCTCATAACTTCTAAACCAACTATCGTAATTACAAAGAGCGTCATCCTTGGTGCAGTTTATCTTAAGCTAGCTTCTGCCCGCGATTTCGTGCGTGGTTCTTTTAACCCGCGTTAAGTTACGTTGTATAATTAGATGTTTAATGCTTCGCTCCCATGCGTGATATATACTATTCCTCATTAATTTGGCTATCACGCACAATCTTTTTTTCCAATCCAACTGGTAGTTTCAAAGATTTGCGTTAATAAGTATTATCTAAACTAAATAGTCTTCCTGATTCTTATGAATCAGTTCTATTTAGTTTAGATAACCTTCTTGCTTAGATGATTTCCTTATGGAAGTGCATATGGTGGATGGGTGTGGTTTATATGGTCGTGGTATATTCCAGAAAAATCAAATCCAATATTCTCAAGTATTATGCAGGACCTTCCTGGTTCAGAGTTTTGGTTCCACGTAGGCAGTGTCATAGGGTTCATCAGTAGCAGCCCGGTTTCTAAATTTGTGCCCAAAAACGGTAACTATAAAGTCCATTTTGGTACATTAATATGGTGAACGATAATTTTGTAAATTTGGTTAACTCACAGTTAACCAAATTTACAAAATTATCGCTGACCACCAAATTTACAAAATTATGGTTTCAATTCCACCAAATAATGCACAACAATTTCAAGATTGTACAGAAATTACAATGTTGAAATGAAATTGTAAACAGCAAATGCGTTATTTAACATCTCCGTGTAAGAATGGCAGTTCGGAAATTTCGGCAGTTTCTTTGGTTAAAAATTGAAATCATAACAAACTTGTCAGGAAAATCAAATGTTTTACGGAGTTGTATCTTGTAGTTTATTAACACCGATTAGTTGACTCGGTGTAGTGATGTGTAGAACACAATTGGAAACATTTGATTATTTACTTAAATGTTTCTTGACTTTTTGATTTTCTTCTTTATCGTGTGGGCAGTAAGGTCTAACGACCCCACACACCCTAGTGTCAGAGTTTATAAACCGCCTCAAGGGTCTCTGACATAGTTACCGATGTCACTAATGTCCAAGATAAACTTAGAAAGTACACATGAATTAGAAAAAGTCACATTGGTACTTGCCCGTGCCCGGTTGCGAACCCACAACCTCGTGCATGAGAGGCGGGCACCTTAACCACTGGGCCATCACGACACTTGACTTGACACTTTGTTGACTTTTTGATAAAATTTAGTGAGTAGGTATAGGTATTAAAAAATATTGCTTTGTTGTTTTTTGACACTAAAAGAATCCATGCCTTAGATAACTACATACCCTTTCCGTAATAAAAAGTAGACACTGTTCTGTAAAAAGAACAGTGTCCAGTTTTTTTGGTATATAGGAAAAGTTTTCCAAATCCGGTTCACTTCCGAACAATTAATCGTGTTCGCATTAATTATACGCTTTGTTGCGCTTTGTTTAACGCTGATGTTTTTTCCTGGCCGCTTAATAACGCATTACATGGTGTAGGGAACATAATATAATTTTTGATGTAGATACATTAATGGGTTGGGTCCGCAGTACTCGTAACCGGCGTGCTTGTGTGACGTTTGAACGTGGAAGGTGAAAGGAGTATGTAAGGATCGTAGCATGTGGCGTTCTGTGGTTTCAGCCTACCCCCATGGGAAAAGGCGTGAGTTTATGTATGTGTAGGTATGTACCTACATTAAAAATTGTGTTCCCTTACTCTAGGAATTTCCCCGGTATCGTGGGCTCATTTACAAACAAATAAACTCAGATTCACATACAAACAACCAGATCCGGAACAATTACGTACCTGAACATTTTTTGTTTCGTGTAGGAATCGAACCCGCGACACGCAGCGTAACAGCCAATACCTCAACCACTGCGCCAACCGCGTGGAACCTATATGGAAGGCCTGGTTTCCTCACGATGTTTTTTTTAACCAATATCAGTGACGTCCAAGATTAACTTAGAAAGTATATATTGCAAATTAGAAAAAGTCAGTTAGGTACTTCTCTTACCTGGTTGCGAACCCACAACCTCGTGCATGAGAGGAGGATTTCTTAACCACTGGGCTGCCACGACAAGTTCTTACAATAGTAGGTATATAGAGAAATAGCTCCTGCCCGCGACTAAGTAACGTCTTTAGTTACTGCTCCGCTCCCGTGTGTTGTAGCGTTACGTTATATAGCCTACTAGCGACCCGCCCCGGCTTCGCACGGGTGCAATGCTGATACTAATAAATACGGCCCGCGCCGCCGCAAACGCTACGTCCCGCAATTTTTAATTTGTAATATCTTCTAAAATATTCATTTAAATCATATGCTGTAAAAGGCCATATAGATCTATATTAAATCAACAATGTATTTAAGGCATTTAATTGGATAAGGATTAATGCTGTATTGGTTAAAATCGCTTCGAAAATTAGTTAATAAATTAATTAAAAAGTAAATGTTAACAAAAAAGTGTTATTGTGGGAAATCCATAAGAGATAGACATATACCATCGCGGAGTTTTCTGTAGTTTTTTGTAGTTTTAAAGATTAACGCGGACAAGGAGAAAAGGGCGACTTTGTTTTATACTATGTAATGATGACATTCACAAATAACGTGGCTTTATATGGGTAAAAGAATTTACAAAAACGGTTCAGTAGATCCAGAGATTACCCCTTCAACCTCACAAACTCACAAACTTTACCTCATTATAATATTAGTATAGATTATATACTATGTACTCGTAGTTACTACTCGTACATACCAATGATATGAACGTACGGAAATCAATAACTACACCACAAACAAAGCTATCTAGGTCATAACTAGGCCTAAACTAGAATAGGCGTATAGTTTCGATAGTTAACCGATGATGGATTGTTCAATATGTAGAAGCTGCAATACTGTACGAGCTATTCCACTCTACCAATCCATCAATTACTCTAAAAACGCTTTTATAAATGACTCGTCCGTCCATACGTCACTGTATGTGTTACTGAGTTTTTCTATGAAATTCTCAGTAGCAGTTCGGAGTTAGGATTTGTGCCCCCTTAATGGTAATATATTATGTAGGCTCGCCCCCTATTACATGGGACCTAAACATGCCGGCGAACTGTGGGGTATACAGGCGTTTTGGTATGTATGGGGTATTTCGTCTGTTCATATGTTCAACACACAAATCTGTAATAAAACTTAAAGGCAAAATATAAAACTTTGTTGCAATATAGGTTGCAGTTGCATTACGAGTCTCTCAGTAGCAGTCTGGAGTTTGGAAGTTGGTAGAATGACACTCCCGTGCCTCGGAAAGCACGTAAAGCCTTCATTTTCTCTAAACATTTTTTATTTACTGCCCTCGTTGCTGTGTGTAGCCTTTTCAATCGCACGCCCGACTTTTTAATTCTAACATAATGTCAAGCTAAAAATACCGTAAGTACCAATAAACAAATGAACGATATAGTCAATGATACACCGGGTTTAGTGAACCGATGTAATACCGGTTAGGAGCCGCCTACATGCTAACGGTTCCATTGTCATGTCATGACACGACCACGGTCAATCGTCAACGAATATCAGATAAGGTATCTTACTAAATGGGTAATGTTCCCCGGGTGAGTCCTGATTGTCACGGGGGACAATCTTCGAAGGTTTTGAGGTGGTTGAAGCTGATAGATTGTGATCAAGCGAATAAAAAGAAACAAAGAAAACATGTTTAAAGTTTCCCACTCAGCATAATGCTATATTATGGAGGTCCTTAGCACAACGCAAATTTTTAGGGTGAGGCCAAACGAACGTAATTTTGTGAGTCGTGACCGTGAGTCGCAGAATTTCGGTCGCGTAATTTACTTTCTACTGTAACTGACAACTCATTTTGCGTCGCCATGCGAACGAAACAGGAGTTTTGTATGAAACCGAATGTAGCAGAAATTACGCGACCGAAATTTTGCGACTCACAAAATAACGCTCGTCTGGCTCCACCCTTAGTGGTCACTTAAAAATGTGCGGTTTAAAAAGTCACTAGAAATATAGATACTTCATAATTCCAATAATATCGTAATAGATAAAGATAATTGCCTGCATGTATGAAAGATCATTGCTTGAGAATGACTTGACCAATTTTGATATTTTTTGGTTTGTGTTTGTTCAGATCGAGGTGCGTATAAAATATTTTTTTTTGGATAATCCGTCGGTAAAGTTGAAAAGTCTAGTTAGAAAATTGCAAAAAAAAATTACATACACTTTGACAGATCTTGTATCCGCATAAACTCGAGGCGGGTCGTTATTTCATAATAATAAGCTATCCAAACTATTACACAAATGCTTAAATATACTTAATCATTAGCTTAAAGACAAGTAGCTCTAGCATGTGAGATTAAATTTAACAATACCTAGGTCCATTTACTTACACTAGCTTTCATAGCTCTACAGTATTATTTTAGGTACCGTATGAATACCAAGTACGTACATAGTATATCTTCAAAGAACCGAGACTACATAACTTCTTTGTGTGGCCAAAGCACTGAATAAATATACTTACCAGTGCATTGAGCCTGGGGTACATTGAATATTTTAAAGTAAAATACATAGTTGCATGAAAACTTACGTGAAACATACCGTCTTTTTAACTTTTATTTTTAAACCCCGTGTAAATTTACGTCTTTGGTTACTGCTTTGCTAACATTGGTCGTAGAGCGGTGTTTCATACGTATAAACAATTTTCTTGAATCACTTTATATATTGATGAATACCGCATTTAAATCCGTTGCGTAGTTTAAAAGATCTGAGCGTACAGAGGGACTGGCGCACAGTGGCTCGTCCCCATACAAGAGGTCGGACATAGAATTAAAAATTAAAAAAGTATTTAATTTCAAAAAAGTAAATATGCAGTTGCATTCCTCTATTGAATAGCAACCAAAATTGTTACTACGCTTTTTTTATTTGACCAGCACTTTAGGAGCGATTCGATGAAAACTGTTATTTTTGTATGGAAACGAACACAAAAATGGCTGTATCTCATGATTCCCTCCTTGTTTCGACTTGCGGTTTTCACTACTGTCATTTACCCATTTTATGCCACGTTTTCTTCAAAGACACATGGTGCCCCCAGAGCGCCCCTTCTGAGATATGTTGCCTGCAGTAACTATCTTTGTTATTGTATTACTGATGGAATGGAGGTACATTAAGTGTACTTATAACTGAGAATTAGTGATCACTAAGTAGTTCCTTAAATAACAGGTGCATTTGTGAGTACTTTAATAACTTATTAACGCGTTTGTTGCAATATAACAAAAGCGTTAAAGAGTCATTAAGTAACGACTACCATCATCATCTGCTTAACCTTTTCCCAACTATATTGGGGTCGGCTTCCAGTCTAACCGGATGCAGCTGAATACCAGTGTTATACATGGAGCGACTGCCTATCTAACCTCCACAACCCAGTAACTGGGCAACACGATACCCCTTGGTTAGACTGGTTGTCAGACTTCTTGGCTTCTGACTATCCGTAACGACTGTCAAAGATCACAACAGAACAGCTTTACGTGCTTTCCGAGCCACGGGGGTAACACCAACCACCAACTTCCAAACTCCGGGCTGTTACTGAGAAATTCCGAATGGAAAAACCCATTAACACTTTTTGCCCGACCTGGGAATCGAACCCGGGACCCCACGCTCACCAGTTACCATGTTAGCAGCCCTTAAGCTCTGCATTGTGATTGACTCATGTCATCATTAGCATCATCATCTCAGCCATAGGACGTCCACTGCTGAACATAGGCCTCCCCTTTAGATCTCCACATATACCGGTTGGAAGCGACCTGCATCCAGCGTCTTCTGGCGACCTTTATTAGGTCGTCTGTCCATCTCGTTGGTGGACGTCCTACGCTGCGCTTGCTAGTCTGTGGTCTCCACTCTAGCACTTTTCAACCCCATCGGCCATCTGCTCTGCGAGCAATATGGCCTGCCCATTGCCACTTCAGCTTGCTAATCCGATGGGCTATATCGGTGACTTTAGTTTGTCTACGGATGTCCTCATTTTAGATTCGATCACGTAGAGAAACAATGAGCATAGCCCTCTCCATAGCTCGTTGAGCGACTTTGAGTTTTGAGATGAGGCCGATAGTGAAAGACCACGTTTCCGACTTTCGTCTTGAGGCACTGAGGTATGTTGGACAAAAAGACATTGCGTAGTTTCCCGAATGCTGCCCAACCGACTTGGATTCGGCGGTTGACCTCGTTCTCGAAGCTGGACCTACCTAATTGGACTACTTGTCCTAAGTAGATCTATGAGTAAACAACTTCGAGTACCGAGTTTCCAGCAGAGACTGGGGAGGGCACAACATTGGCATTTGACATAATTTTCGTCTTGTCATGATCATTTTCAAGCCCACCCGTTGTGAAACTCGGTCGAGGCCATCGAGCAGCATGCTGAGTTCAAATTCATTGCTAGTTGCAAACTTGCTGCCCTGTATATTTTAGTGTGTTTTGCAAATATAATTCAGTTGTAATTTAAAAAAAGAGCAAGTGCTTTGTGATTAGGAAACAAGCAAAGTATTCTGTTCAGTTTCCAGGACATTCAGAACTGTTGAGACGTGTCCAGGATTTCCCAGCAAATGCTTCATTGTTCTGGCCACATAATTTTTTCCGGCAGACTTAAGTGCACTTTCAACAGTATGTAGAAGCTCATCTGGACGACTGCAACTAGCCATCTTTTCATTAACACGTCTTCTTTTCTGTCTACTCGATAAATCTTCAACGCGTTTGCAAGGAGATTTCTATGTTGAAGTTGATGCATCCAATTTTGATGGACTGATTACCTCTTCTGCCTCATTTTCAGCTTCTTCATTGTGAACATTTTCTTTAAGCAATTTGGGCAAATATTATCGGAACTTAACCTCTCTGTTTTTGACCATGAACTTGTCGACTGTCCTTCTTGATTGCCCCCATTTAGAGTAAATCCGATAGAAAAATCGTGGACACCAGTACTTTAGATCCGATACATCATTTTCAGTTTTTAATGACGTTTTTAATGATTCTTTAACGCTTTTGTTATATTGCAACAAAAGCGTAAATAAGTTATTAAAGTACTCACAAATGCACCTGTTATTTAAGGAACTACTTAGTGATCACTAATTCTCAGTCATAAGTATACTTAATGTACCTCCATTCCATCAGTAATACAATAACAAAGATAGTTACTGCAGGCAACATATCTCAGAAGGGGCGCTCTGGGGGCACCATGTGTCTTTGAAGAAAACGTGGCATAAAATGGGTAAATGACAGTAGTGAAAACCGCATGTCGAAACAAGGAGGGAATCATGAAATACAGCCATTTTTGTGTTCGTTTCCATACAAAAATAACAGTTTTCATCGAATCACTCCTAAAGTGCTGGTCAAATAAAAAAAGCGTAGTAACAATTTTTGTTGCTATTCAATAGAGGATTGCAACTGCATATTTACTTTTTTGATATTAAATACTTTTTTAATTTTTAATTCTATGTCCGACCTCTTGTATGGGGACGAGCCACTGTGTGGCGGCGGGAAGCGACTTTGTCTTATGCAGCCCGATGTTAATACAGCATAAGTTTTATTTGCCATAAACCTGACAAGGAGTCATTAAAATTGTGAAGCTGCTCCATACATTTTGTGTTTGTACTCGTAACTGGCGTACTTGTATGACCATATGTATGAACGAGGCGAAGAGTATGTAAAGATCGTAGCATGTGGCGTTCTGTGGTTTCTGCCTGCCCCCAGGGGAAAAAGGCGTGAGTTCATGAATGTATGTGGACCTTGATTTTCTTAACTGTTGTGATTGATTTAAAGGACAACAACACTATTGAATCCCGGCTTTTAGGAACTAGTGAATAAACAAAAAAGAAAAAATCTTTTTTATGAAAGTGAGACAGAAAGAGAGAAGGTTTTTCCTAAAAAACAATATGAACACCATTAAAGTACTGTGAAATTTCCCGTAACAAGCGAGGAATTAAGTACAATCGAATCTACATTCAATTTAGCGTGGCATTGGCTCGCTGTGAACAACATGTTTGTTCAAATACCTACTCCACAGTAACCTTTGCCGGAAAACCAAAATAAGGAACATTAGACAGTAAGTAGCAAACGCGACTGTTGAGCGTGGGGTCCTGGGATTGATTCCCAGGCCGGGCAAAAAGTAATAATAGGTTTTCCATAAGACATTTCTCAGTAGCATCCCGGGGTTTGGTAGTTAGAGGTATGACAACCCCATGACTCGGAAAGCACGTGGAGCCGTTGGTCCTGGTTGTCATATCTTTGACAACCGTTACGGATAGTCAGAAGCCGGAAAGTCGGACAGCCAGTCTAACCAAGAGGTACCGTGTTATCCAGTAACTGGATTGTGGAGTTCAGACAGGCTGTCGCTCTATGTAAGACACTGGTATTCAGCTGCATGGGGCTGTCGGTTTGTCGGTAACAGCCATTAAATCTTCCTGCTTGCAGCCCTTAGGGCACGGAAAGGGATGGGCCATCAAATTGGTTAAACTGCAAAGGCAGCTCAAATCAGTAAGAGTACGATATCGGTTCTTTAGACAAACTGACTTGTTGAACGCTTGAACGGGACCAAGCACGTGCGTGACACATGCCCCGAATAGCAACCAAACAAGGATGGTATTAAACAAAAGTGACAACAAACAATCGTTTAACAACCACGAAAACGATACGTTCACTTTCTTCGTTCTCTCTCTCATGAGTCTTTTTGTATGCAGAACCAGTTCCGGCGACCACGCGGCTGACACACTTACCAGCAAACTACACAACTGATGGCTTTTGAATACATTGACGGATTTAAAACAACACCAACGTAACACGATACTTGTGAATCTGCAGTGTAAGGCGTGTGTTGCAATGTAGTTGTGCTGTTGAACTAAATATTTGAATACGATAATCGGTGACGCATGGGTCATAACTGAGAGAAAGTGTCATTTACCCATTATAATTTTCGTCATTGTTTGCCGAATAAGAGCGACTTGAATAAGTGTGTATTTAACTTGCTGCCGAATCTTGAAACGGGCTCAAAATATTACCCGCGACCTTAAAGCGCTATCCAAACGTAGGACACTGTAAATGGCTCCGTTTTTTTGTCGCAGTTAGACGTATTGGTGCACCTCTGCCTAACCCTTCGGGGAATACAGGCATGATGGTATGATGCAGATGATCACAGCCGCCATAACCGGCCATGCCCTTCTTTTAACAAACATCTCTTTGTCATAAGAGTTACAGACAGTCCACTGTGCAGAGCTTGCATGGGGGCTGAAGAGACAGCAGCCCATGTGCTTTTGAACTGCCCGGAGGTCGCTTCATACAGGGCTAAGTACTTAGGTAACTAAGGGAAGCTGGGGTGGATCGAATTATTTACTTTCCGACCTGTATGCAAAATACGCGCTGAGACATATAGTTGCGGACACCAGCTATACGACTACTACTACTATGCGTCAACACGACTATAATATGTACCAATAGTAACTATGACAAGCCCGAAAAAAAATTTTGTGTATTGTCAAAATTTCAAAGAAACGTCTTATACAAAAACATTTTATGAAAATCATTTACTTATTTTTTTTAAATCTGGATTTCTTTTTGGTCCCACCAAATCTAAAAATTCTGATCCATCTCTATCATAGGAAGGTATCTTTTAAACCATACAATTTTTTGACGCCACATTGTTTTAGTTTATTATTACTAGCTTCTGCCAGTGACTTCGTTCGCGTGAAAATTAATATATAATCCAACGGGAACTGTACATTTTTTCGGGTTAAAAAGTAGCCTATGTGCTATTGCACACTACAATCTATCACAGCGCCAAATTCATCCATAATAGTAACAAACATCCATTTATCTATCTATCTATTCTCAGAAACTTTCGCATTTATAATATTACTTGCTTTTGCCCACTACTTCGTCCTCCTTAATGCCAAACGAAGTGGCGAAATTAAAAGTAGCCTATGTCCTTTCTGGGGTTCAAACTTACTCCTTACTAGATTTCATCGAAATTGGTTCAGTGGTTTCGTGGTGAATTAGTACGGATAAGTAGGAAATAGGAAATGTATAAATATTGTAGTTAATATATGTATATTTCATAAAATGTTTTATTAACCCTGTTAGCGCCCAGCACTCGGCTCCCGAGTCGAAAGTCTAAAAGGGTTATTTGCCAAAATCGTTCATAAACTTGAGTCAATGCCATCGTCTCCTGCCGTTGCTGCTACCATTGACACTCTTCCACATGCAATTGAACGTGACGTCAATGACGCGGCTCCATATCTCGGTGAGGGCTTGATCATCTAGGTCATCAGTGACGTACGGCTGCATCACAAACTCCATTGCGTAAGGAATCCCATACACCTGAAAATATCACTACTTTACATATTGTATTGTATATGTATACCACGAAGAAGTAGGCAGAGGGGTCCAATATTGCCCCCTCCCCTCTTAATTTACTCAGTGCCACGAAACTGATGTTAGATAGCCATTATAAATTCAACTCCAAAAACAAAACACCGTTGCCAATTTTTTGTTTAATACTTCGAAAACATTGGTCATGTTCTTGAAGTCTTAATCAAATCGGCAACGGTGTGCTCATTGAACTTTGAACGTTTATAAACGATTGATTTTTTAATTAGATTAGCCCTTAATTTCTTACCATACCCAACCTCCCAAAAAATCCAACGATAAAACCAATAAACCAATGATAAATCTAGAAAAAAATACGAGTGTGCTTTACACCACACGACTTCCGTATGAGAGGGCTATGAGAGGAAGAGAGAAAGAAAATGTGCGCTCGCACCTCTCTCTTGCCCCTGCAGTATACGAAACCTAATTCTCTCTCTTTCGATCTTTACTAGCCTCCCAGGGGCGGCACATTATGTTCGTGTCGCCCGATCACACTTTTCGTAACGCGCTCAACACGCATTCACCATCTTACTCCTCTGGTCAAGCGTGCGTAAAGAAGTTTAACTTCAAAAAGTAAAGAAATGTATGATTCCGGGCTTCGTTAGCAGATCCCCCAAAAGCATGAAGGAAGCAAGAAGCAAGTTAGTTCCTTACCCCAGCTGCGTAGTCCACACTAGCACCCCTCACCGTCCCATACCAGTTGTGTAAGGTGTCCACGGCCACAGACATAACTCGGAAGCTGGCATTCTTCATAGCCTCATCGATTTCGCCTTTTAAGTCTATATAGACGTCATCATTTGACGGCGAATCAGTATAGCCTCGAGGGTATAAAACTGCTTCGCCCTAAAAAGTATTATTATTTATATTTTTAGCTAACTTTGTTTTATTTTTTATTTGCTTGTGCTTGCCTGTAATAAAGGTCAGAGGGGGTGTTGAATGTAATATTCCAATTTTGAATTTCGCGCCTATTTATGTTGCTTGTGCGGTCTAACATAGCTGCCACTCTCTATTCTGTGACATCAAGCGACCGTGTATTACTAAACCTTTTACTTGTTAGTTTTGTAATAAATAGGTCACAAAACCTGAGCTATACGTATATCGTTTAAATTAACAGATGGTAAACACAAAGTCTGTTCACTCTAACTATAAAGAGATTAGGGTTAAAGGAAAGTACAGATGCAGGTAGAGTTCCATTCCTTTGCAGTGCGCATTGCAAAAGTCGTTTTAAAACGCTTAGTGCGAATGTCCGTTGGTGGAAGGGGGCAGGAAGGATGAGGTCGTACAGTTCTTGTCGTATTTAGTTATAATCGTAACATAAACATGCTAAGCAGGTAGTTAAAAAAAAATACCTTAAAAA
Source organism: Caradrina clavipalpis (assembly GCA_932526535.1). Taxonomy (NCBI): domain Eukaryota; kingdom Metazoa; phylum Arthropoda; class Insecta; order Lepidoptera; family Noctuidae; genus Caradrina; species Caradrina clavipalpis. The sequence continues at coordinate 9,489,671 of OW052103.1, forward strand.
CATTTGCAAAATACGTTCCGGGGTGCACGTGTATGTATGCCAGAATCTTATGACCAAAGCGGTGGAAAATATCTCGGATGACTCTGGTTTCAACCTCGGAGAAAGGATTGGCCCCAGGATACAACTGACTGCATGGGCTGATTTTATGAGAAGCGTTCCATGCGACGTCAAAGTTGCGATCTAAGCATACGCCAGAGCAAACGGTTTGCGGAGACACATTCTTATTCCATACTCCACTTTCCACCTGTTTATGTGTTTAATCACAGTTAGTAATAGAAAGTTGAATCCTCATCATCATATCAGCCGCAGGACGTCCACTGCTGGACATAGGTCTCCCCCAGCCTGTATTCAGCGTCTTCCTGCGGTGTAAGCTTGTTCTTCCACCTTCTTGGTGGACGTCCTATGCTGCGCTTGCCCTATGCTGCCTTGCTCCATTCTAGAACTTTGCGGCCCCATCGGCTATCAGCTCTGCGTGCCACGTGCCCTGCCCACTACCACTTCAATTTGCTGGTTCGCTGGGTTATATCAGTAATTTTGGTTCGGTTGCGGGTCTCCTCATTTCCGATTCGATCTCGCAGAGAGACTCCGAGCATAGCCCTCTCCATAGCTCGAAATTTCCATAGCTCAAAGATAAACAATATTATTTATTTCCTTTGCGGTAGTCGGGCCTCGTAAAGAGGTTCTCCTCCACGCATGAAAGTGGATTTAAACTAGGCTTACGCGACGTGAACCGCGCTCCCGACTAGTGATGAATGGCCATTCCAGAATATGCGGCTAAATAACGAAGATCTAGCAACTAACATTTCGGATCATAAGTGTATGGCGCTTTGCAGACGATGGGACGGGGCAGGCTTTTTGACGGTTAAAAAGCTTGCGCGTCCCTGCTAGTCTTTATTAAAACCGCGTCTGAACATCAATGTCCGTGGCTGCCCTCATCGCGAATATCATCGCGAATATCATCGCGAATACACTTTTGTCTTTTTGTCCTCTATGTGCGTTGGTAATATAGGATTCCCATCGTACTATCATTCTCGGACCGGGGCACGGCCCTCCACGCCGTGTGTTTCGTGCCTTATAAGCAAAACAAAATAATGAAAAATATTTACATTAAGTATGGAGATCCCGTCGGGATTCGCCAACGGTATTATGAAGAAGTCAAATTTGTCTAAATGTTTTAAGTAGTACGAGAAAAGTTTTCGCAACTGCGAGTGCATGCATAGAGTTGACAGGGTCTTCATTCCCATCACGGTCAATCCGTGGACTAAAAATATGATCTTTTTCTCTGGAATGTCATCACTATACTTGTACTCTTTAACTCTGAAATAACTTTGGTCTTCATATTTATCATTTGTTATCTTGACGATGAATATGTCATTATATTCAACGGTGCGACCTAACGTCTCGAAGGATACGTTTGCACGGGGAAAAGAATTCATAAGTGTTTTTATTTGCTCTTTTATCTGAAAATGAAAGTTTAACACTAAAGTTCTATTTTCTAAACATAAAACTTACTTAAAAATTAAATAAATTACAAACTTTGTACAGTTTATAAAAAAATGGGGAAGCTCATAGGGCATCAAAAAACTCAGCCACATCACTGTCAATTGGACAAGTACCCAGAAGGCTGGCAGCATTACCACGTTTGTAGGGCAATGCTTTTTTTACATCAGCATCATCATTTTTTTAAATCATCAACTGACTTCCACCGCCAAGGGCGGGGCGGGAGGGAGTGTCAGACTTTTACTGACTAAAACCCATACATACATACATACATACCATCACGCCTGTATTCCCCGAAGGCTTTTTTTTTTATAGACAGGAAATCATCAAATAACTTCCCCCGCCCTAGGCGGGGCGGGAGGGAGTGTCAGACTTTTACTGACTAAAACCCGTCTATGTTCCTTCATGTGCCCTTTGCGTTCCGGGGGCGCGGTATCTCTTTCGAACAACCCGCAGATTCCCCGAAGGCTTAGCCAGAGGTTTACCAATGTACACCCAGAGTGCGCCGGTATGTTTGAGTCATGTAATAGGGGACGAGACTATTGCCATTATCCAGACATGAATCCTAACTTTTAGTTGCTACTGAAAATTTCATAAAACAACCCAATAACTCGTTTTGTTCGACCTGGGAATCGAACCCAAGACCTCTATCGTAGCAGTCGCGCTTAGAACCACTAGGCTAAAAGGCTGTTTTATAAGGATAAGTATACAGTTTATAATATTCATCATCATCATCTCAGCCATAGGACGTCCACTGCTGAACATAGGCCTTCCCTTTAGATGTCCACATATACCGGTTGGAAGCGACCTGCATCCAGCGTCTTCCGGCGATCTTTATTAGGTCGCCGTCGTTTATTAGGTTTGGTCGTATAATATTAATTTAGATAAATTAAAAACTGGGTACTTACTGCGTAAGCACTGATGGAGTGACCTGACTTTCCGTCTGAGCCCGATGTGACTCCTGGCGCCGAGGTGCCTTGTTGGTTGCTGAAAGAAAAGTGTGTTAAAAAGGTCTTTTGTCAGGACAATTCCACGAAAGCCATTTTCAAGAAAGACACTTGCACGAGTCCCTTTGACAAGTGTCTTTTATCTATTAAATTATGTTCGCGTAAGTGTCCATTCGCGTTAGTGGAATCACGGAAATATCTTTTGCGCAAGTGTAATGGTGCAAAAGATTTTCGCGAAAATGTCTTCCACGCAAGTTTCCTTTCGTTCAAAGGAATTTGCCAAGTGTCTTGTCGCGAAAATGTTTTCCGCGCAAGTGTCTTGTCACGAAAGTCTCTATTCTCGCAAACGTCCGTTCCCGCAATTGTCCTTTCTCAGAAATGCATTACGCGCAAGTGTACTAGATCCAAAATGTCATCATCGTACAAATATTTTTCTTCTTTTCCAGTCGATGGTTAATCCTTTTTGTCATAGGCTTCCTAGCCCAGTTGGTTTCCGTGGCCACGTTTATCGCAGCATCAGTGGCGTTTTTATCCTTTAAAGTGCAGATGAAGAAACACTTCAGGGCCTGGTAATGTGCCTACTTAGTTCCAAAAGTGTAAGTTTTTTTAATCCGACTGGTTGTTGTAGAGATTAGCGCGTTTACACAAATAAACAAACAGAAAAAAAAAACTCTGGAACGGTGTTATAATTACCCTTCTCATTCTAAATACTTACTCATCACCTTCTTGATACAGAGCCAACATTTTCGTTGATCTGAAATAATTTAAAATGTAAGAACAAAACCAGAATTTACATGAAATGTAAAGATATAGTTGACTGCAAAAAATACCCCTATCTGGTGGTGTTGCACCCACCGTCTACTGACACTACTACGTGACTGATCTCCTTATCACCTATTAAAAGATATTTGGATATGATTGAAGTTCGTTTCTATGGGTGAAGAGGATTCTGCAATGCAGTACGACAATTATAAAGGCATCAATACGCGACATAATATATGAGCACAGTGAATAAAACTTTTATATCCTGTAGAGCACGGCTAAATATTTTTTTATTGAGATTCTGCGACTCTCCCGCCCCACCACCTCCTTCTCTAGCATAAAAGCTTCGCAGAAGGAGGTGAATACATCCCATCCCCTCTCGCTACGAACCATGGCTTGCACCACGGCCAGACGCGAGAGTTCGCTGCCGCCGCTGGCCGCCAAGAGGACGCAGCGGTGCTCCGCCTAAGCGGGGCACACCGCCACGGTATGCCCTACCGTGTCCTCAAGGCGATCCTCGCAGTGGTGACACCCGGGCTTTTCCTCCCGCCCGATGATGTACAGGAACCTCCCGAAACATCCGTGTCAGGTGAGGACCTGCGTCAGGCGAAAGGTGAGAGCGCCGTGGCGCCACTCAAGCCACTCTTCAAAGAGGGAACTTACCGCCTCAATGTAGGTGAGCCCTACACGGGGTTGCGACAGTCGCTCTCTCCATGCCGCCATGAGATCGAGCCGGAGGCAAGTCCGCTGAATGGCGATTTGCCGTGGCAGCGGAGTTTCCCCCCAGCTCAGTACGTCCGCGCGCACTTCATATAGGTGCACGAGGACCAGCGCCTCCAGATCCCACAGCGGCAATCTGGCAACGAGGCTCCCCGAATCGCCGGAGATGGTTAACCTGGGATGAAGAGTTACCTTAAAGCCTGTCTTTTCCTCGCATTGTTGTATAGCAAGCCTTTTCTCAAAACCGGGGGCTTTCGGCTTGGCACAGGGTGCTCTATGGTTTTCTTATCCGAAGCTCGTCCTTGGGCCTCCTCTAGTCGCGGCTTCGGATCTCTGGAGAATGCAGGAGATGGTTTTACGAAAGATGTACGGTCTAGGCCCGATATTCCTTTTCTTTTTTCGTGTTCTTCCGTCGAGGAATATTTTGTATTTTTGTACTGGTTTTCTTCTTTATGCAACGTTTTAGTTTCCTCAAGAGGCTTAGAATGATAACTAATTATGTTTCTATTATCTTCGTTTTTATTTTCTTCCTTTCGATGTTTATGCGTGTGACGGTTTCTATCTTTTTCATTACTATTTTCCGTATCAATTTTCTTTACATGATGTTTGAGACTTCCTGCTGAACTATGTATATCGTGTTTCTTTTTTTTTTTAGATTTTGTACTTTGTTGAAGTTCATCCAACTCATCTCTTAATTGTTTCTCATATCGTTTGAATATCGCGGAATTATCAATATCATCATTATCTTCATCATTGTTTGCGTAAGAGCCTATATTTTGTGCTTTTCTTGAATTTTCTTGAATACGATCACCCCGTTGATATTTCGTTGTATACCTAAAGCAAAAATACTGTCTTCATTATCACTCTCCGCTACTGACCCACAACACGAAAAAGCTTCTTTTACTACAGCTTTAAAAACATATAATTTTTTTGCTAATGTTTTTTGCTATTTTGCTAACTTAGACTGCTCACTCAGAGAAATCTCGAGCAATTGATATGTTCCGAAAACCGGCCGTGAATTTTTAAATTTAATTTGCTTCCGTTTCGAATGTTTATACTTTTGATATTAAATATATTTTATAATCTTTCTGTAAATAAATAACAATGAATGTTATACTTAGGGCGTCGTTCGCTATCGGCCTCCTGTTTTCTCATCGTCGAGGAATATCTTTCTCCATCTTTACCATCCGTTGTTGATTTCCTACACAAAAATAATTTAGTTTTGTATTCTTAATGGTTTTTTACTTGTAGGTCATGACCATCCTTCTTTTTTCCTTTTCATTTAATAATAATAATATAATAATAGTAATCTAATAATATAATCTTTATTGGAACAAAATGACATTTTACAATCTAATATTGTATTTGGGTTTGGCCTTTTTATAATATAAGGCCATAATCTAAGGGTTTGGCATGTCTTCTTCTACCACACATCACTACAGCTTTTACGCACAATGAAGACTGACCAGCAATATGCTTGAGCAGCTTCGTGAATAATGAACTAAAATATTTTAAGAATAGAGCTGAAAATTGCATATTTGCATGTACGATGACAAATGCCGCGCGGAATTGTATCCTCCATATTTGGTCAATTATCTATTCACAAAATAGTGCTCAATCATATTTCTGGAATTTAACCCATCAGTCATACCCACGATTATTCACTTTCCAGCCATCTATAAGCGTCTCCGCACACGACCGACAGGCGAACCAATTATCGGGCCGATTTTTGACAGACTTCTTCGTCGGCGAGAAGAAACTATCAAAAATGGGCTGATAGTCTGGCCCGATTATCGGTCGTGTGCGAAGACGCTTTCATATAGAGTTCATTCATCGTTCCTTCGGACTGTTTTAACCGACGTCAAAAGAATAGGATGTTGTCAATTCTGTTGTATTTATATGTTTTACTAGCTTTTGCCCGCGGCTTCGCTCGCGTTAAGAAGTATTATCTTTCATCCCCTATTTTATCCTCTTAGGGGTGGAATTTATCAAAATCCTTTCTTAGCGGATGCCTACGTCATAACATCTACCTGCATGCTAAATTTCAGCACGATCCGTCCAGTGGTTTGGGCTATGCGTTGATAGATCACTGTCAGTCAGTCAGTCACCTTTGAGTTATATATATTTAGATTAAGCATAATGTCATTAACTATCATCATACCATTGGGTATGATGATAGTTAATGAGGAGAAAGGAGGAAAGGTATTGACCTTCCTTATGATATGGTCCCCATTTCTCCGTATTATATTGCCATACCATGACAACGGATTTCCTGTAAAATGGCGCCAATGACTGCAAAATTATTTCTTAATTCCTAGAACCACTTTCGCGGAACACCACACGTCGCTCTTAGCATTCTCATCTCACTTATATGCAGTTCCTTTTCATTTTGTCTCTTGATACGTACCAGACATAGGTACGGTCAGCAACAAAAGTCGATTAACAATGTTACTTTAAATTTCATAAAATAGACTCGAAATTCATAATTTTAAACAATTCCTAACAGTTCATTTTATCCTAATTTTAGATCCATTTTGTATTTCTTTGATGTTGTACTCAATAATAAGGCTTAAAAAAATTAATGTTGCTGACTGTACCTATTCGTCATTCGATTATAAGAAACAACACAATAATACTTACTTAGAGTGCAAGTCATTTTCTGAAAAATATTTATTTATTAATATGATATCTGTAAAATCGTTGGGAATGGGAAATCGCTGGAACTTACCATACAAGAAATGTGATTTTAACCCGTTATTATAGAAAATGGTACGGAACCCGTCGTGCGCGAGTCCGACTCGCAATCGGTTTTATTTTTCAATTTCAATTAACCGCACGGTACGCGCGTTTGGGTTCAAGTGCTTTTCAAAATAAATATAAAAACACTTCTTTGGGAAAGTGGTTTGTTATCATGCGTACAATGATTTGTTCAAGGATCGGTCACTAATTCCACCACACAGTCACCCTATAGCTATACATATTTTATTTATTACAAGATTTTATTCGCATGTGAAAGTAGGTACCTATTATTTGTGTTCATCGGGTTTAGTTCTGCCAAAACGAACCAATCCCTGTCAAGATTTCTGCCATTTTAGAAAGTAATTGTTATCATCATCATCAGCCGTAGTTCCTCCACAGCCAGACATAGGCCTTCCCCATAGATTTCCAAAAGGACCGGTTGATAATGATTTTAAATTATTTATCGCTAATTAATCTTAAATCTGAACTAAACATACGTTTTAGACATACATCACTGATTCACTATTATTGCTGTTTAGTTATATTTCACGTTTAGCACATTGACTTAGTTTGAATTAATTCATTTAACTCGTAAAAGACTGAGAGTTAATTACTATTCAGTTAATTTTTATCGCTTCTATTTCTTCTTTTAGAGCCTGTGGTTCTAGATAATCCTTTTTTTATGTTCTTGGGCGTTAGTAGGTAATTAACAAATAATTATTTAATCGCTACATAATCCTTATAGAAAACATAAAAACTAACCTGCATAAATTTTACAGTAGCACACAAACAAAACGGCAACGATTCCTATAATTTTGACCATACCTAAACAATTTTAATAGGAACTACAGAAGGTAATTTCATTTAAAGTTTCACATGTATAAAATCGATATGTTTTACCTTTATAACCACTCACAACTATACACAAATGTTTATTACATTTCACGTTTACAGAGGGTATAAAAAATTCAATAAAATAAGTAACAAAATATACCTAATTTTTCAGAGGATTTGGAAAGTAGTAGCAGAGCTCATTGTGAAGGTTTGGCCGTCCGGGGAAGTACTACCACCATACCTATTTCTGCCGCAAAGCAGCATTGCTGTGTTCCGGTTTGAATGATATGGGTATCGGTGTAATTACAGACACATGAGCTGCATGAACTGCCCCGTTGGTCTCGTGCTATGCAAGGAATCCCGGGTTCGATTCCCAGGTCGAGCAAAAAGTGTTTATTGGGTTTTTCTATGAAATTCTCAGTAGCAGCTCGGAGTTTGGATTTGTGCCCGGTTAATGGCAATAGGCTCGCCCCCTATTACATGGGACCTAAATATACCGGCGAACTGTGGGTGTACATTGGTACACCTCTGCCTAACCCTTCGGGGAATACAGGCGTGATGGTATATTATTATTATTTATTATTACATGAGACATTTCAACTTTATCTCTGGGATGGCAACGCATCTGAAAGGCTTAGATGTCTATACGTAGCGGTGAGCACTTGATATTAGGTGGGCCGTTTGGGCTTGTTTCTCATCCAAAGACATAAAATACAAGTATGTCATGTCAACCACTTGGAACAGTTTTTTATTTTCATATTTGACAGTTGGTTATTTAATAAAAGTTGTTCACATTCACGAGTACTAAAGGTACCTAGATAACAAAAAAATATATTACTAATTGCCCGGTATCGAACCCGCAATTTCATGAGAGGCGAGAGCCATAGCCATTACGACATTTGACATATTATATTTTATAACATTTTTTAGTCACTAAGCCGTCAGCTAATAGCGACCGTCTGTCACATCCTTCTTATTTTAAACTAATATTTATCTCATAGGCATAGACACATTATATGAGTTTTTATCAGACTCACTCGACCAGAGCCTCAACAGCAGACACCTATATACAAACCATAACTCAAAATATTCGCTGACGACTATAACTTCAACGTACTTTATTTTTCTTGGATTGCACAACCAACCATAAAACCCATATCAAATTATTTAACATCGGAAGTATTTTAGGAAAAATGATCGCCACACTACATGCAGTCTTAAATCGTGACCACGAGGACATTAAAAATTTCACGACCCCTCTAAAAGTGTTGGTTTACTGTTCCAGGTTGTTATGGCAAAGGTCTGGACGTAACGCCATGGCCCAAGTGCGATACGTTAGCCATTAAGCCATCGACGAAGTAGAACGGAAATGAATTTGTAAGTGAATGATAAGAAAGAGAAGGGAGTCAGTGGTAGCATGACGGTTGACAGGACGGCATGGAAGAAGAAAACGTGCTGCGCGGTTGCGCCGACCTCAAGCAACTTGGGAAAAGTGCAGGACGATGATGATAATGTAGGTTAATGTGATAATGTCGTGATGGCTCAGCTAGCAAGCGTTGACGAAGCGTGGTGATCAATGCCTTCTCTATTTGAGAAAAGCCCTTTACCCTGTTGTGAGATAATAATGGCTAGTACTAGTTAATGCAATTCTTGATTTAAACATAAAAAAGATACAACTACCTATCAGTTTTCTGAACAATGGATAGACTTCGTCCTGAGTGCTGTCATAATTCAATCATCATTTAATTTAATTTTTTTTTTTTTTTTTGACAACAATACAATCCATATTTTTAATAACCTTGTAATTAGCGTTGGAAATATAAACCTACAAACAACATGATAAATTTACTGTCTAAAGTAGGTTGTAAAAATAAAGATCAAGCAAGATATAAAGCCATCTTCTCCATAAAATTCCACAAAATTTGTGGAAAGATGATTGACTGTTATAAAAAATAATATTTTGATTGAATTTCGTCTCTACGCGTTTTTTAAGAATAATGGGTAATCATGAAATGACTACTTCCGCTCTGGGCGGAGCTTAAAAATAAGTGATCAAGCAAAAGATAAGCTAGTTGACCATCCCCTCCATAAAATTTTGTGGTGTGATGATTAACTGCCATGGCAACTTTTCGCTATTGGCATTTTCATAAAAAAGGCATATTTACGCTCCCTCTATGCTTATCCGCGAACTCTCATCATTTACACCGTCTTATAGGGTAGTCGTAAACGCGCTTTAAGATTTACACCTACACAAAAAAACTGTTAGCATTACCGACTCAATCTTCATCCACCGCCGCTGCCGTAAATCGGAAGGCTGACCTTAAACGGTTGCCGGGGGATCATTGAAACACCCTGTTAATGGTCTTGCACTTGGACTTCAGAAAACTTTCAAATATGATCCAATGAAGCGTCAAGACCCAGCTGTTTTGTACCGCGCAACTAAATTAAAAAAGTGGAGGAGTAAGAAAACCATATTTTTACTTACTTACCCCTAAAGATGTAGGATATACAGCAAAAGTAGACCAATAAACACAGGGGGACGTTTACAACTGTGACAAACCCAGATTGCCAAGAACCACGGATTATAATTAACATTAATATGGGTCCTTATGTGACCTACCGTTGTTTTTGAGAATGGGAAATAATCAAATGACATTTTCCGCTCAGGGCGGAGCGGACTAAAAAAAATGTGGCCCAAACAGTCCCTCCTAATGTCCTTTGCGTTCCAGGGCCGCGGGGATTAGTGTTGCCCAAATGCAAGAACAAGACGAGACTTAGCCAGTCTTGGTCTTGGTCTTGCGCTACCAGTCTTGGTCTTGGTCTTGGTCTTGCAAGTCTTGCAATTACCTATTAGTCTATTTCTATTTATTAAAGTTTATTTTAAATCTTAGAAAAACGTATATATACCTACGCCCTGTGGCGGCCATAAAATAGTGTCAAATGTTGTGATTTTGGCGCGGCGGCAACGATTGTTGTATATGATTTCAAAAGAAGCCGTGCGCGTGAAGCGCGTGTATCATAACCATGTAGGTACTTCCGAAAAGCGGCAAATTTCTTTGAGAAGTAAGTACAAAACCTTTGATGCCGCATTATCAAAGTGCCGATGATTAAAACATAACTTTGCATGCACTCAGTTTGATTTTAATGGATATTTTTTTATTCGCTATGTGTTTGTTTATGGTATTAGTCGTAATGCGCATAGGTCCAGTTTTTCATATTCTTTGATACAGTTTTTTGCGTCTCATAGAATTCCTAAGCGTACCTATACACCGAACTGTTACACCTAACTACTCCGTGAAATAGCGCTAAGTCCTAGCTGCAAGACGCAAGAGTCTTGCAGGCTATGTCTTGTTCTTGCTCAAGTCTTGCACGGTCAGTCTTGGTCTTGGTCTTGCTAAAAATACGCGGTCTTGGTCTTGCAAAAACGCAAGAACAAGACCAAGACTGCAAGACCAAGACTGAATTTGGGCAACACTAGCGGGGATGTTGCGAACAAATTCCGCAAAACTGGATGTGACCTACATAAGGCCCAAAAATAAAAAATAAATGTTCAATCCGCACTTACAAAACACCACAGGGCATATAACTGAAACTAAACCAGCACCCAGATTTTGAAAGTGCAGGAAATCCTACATAAATCCTATTTGTTCGCGGTTCATTTAAAAATGGAAACTAAAACGCAAGAATGTAGGGGCACGCGCCGAAACAATAGTGACAAACAACATTGTATATTTTATGTGGAGATTTACAAGGTGCTAAACCCTACAAACTGGGCGCAGTCACGGAACTCGGGCACACGAGCGTACTGTAAAAAAAATACCACCTATTCCAACCATTATAAAAGTGTTCTAACAATGAATGGTCACGTACACAGCATCCACGGCTTAGTATTTTCAAATTTTCTCTTTTATTGACGGCACTGTTTGCACAGTGGCTGAGCAATAGGCTGCTGCGCTGCGTGTCGCTGGTTCCTTTCCTGCGCGGAACAAATATCTGGGTCTGGCTACTTGGGGCATCATCATATCAGCCGCAGGACGCCCACTGCGGGGCAGAGGTCTCTCATATTAATTATTTCCATAATCCAGCGTCTTCCTGCGGTCTTAATCAGGTCGTCCGTGCACCTCGTGGGTGGATATCCTACGCTGCGCTATGGCCATTTGGGTATGTGAGTTTAAATGCTTGTATACGTACGCACGATACGGAAGAAATTCCTAGTGCCCTACACAACGTATTTAAAAAAGAGCGAAAGAAAAATCCCACTTCATGAAGTACTAAATATTTCATTTTGCTGTGCTCTCACCCCAGTAATGAAAATGGCGGTTCAAATGGCTGTCTATGAAGTGCGCAGTACATTAACATCAAATTTTGTCGACAATAAAACAAATCGTTAAGCTCAACGATTCCCCGGCTAAGGGCCGCCTACGAATAAAAAACGTAGAACAGGAGCTATGACACAAATTATTAAAATATTATAATAAAAGTGCAACAAACTGGAGGCCCTTACTCCAAATATATTACACAATTAAGCCTCACGTTTCCTTTGCGGCCGACTGAGTTTAATTCATTTTTAGGGTCCCTTACCCAAAGGGTGTCAAACAGAACCCTATTACTAAGTCAGTCAGTCTGTCCGTCTTGCCTTTGCCACAAGGATACCTAAATACCTATTTCTTTTGAAACGTATGGGGTACACTTGAAGTGTTCTCAGAATGTGCATGTTCATAGCTGCTGCTATAAGAACAAATAATAATAATAAAAAAACATTAAAAAAATATAAAATATGAAATTTTCTATGAAATTCTTAGCTTTCTATGCTCAGAGTTTGGATTTGTGCCCGGTTAATGGCAATAGGCTCACCCCCATGGGACCTAAAACATACCTACCGGCGAACTGTAGGTGTACATTGTTACGCCTCTGCCTAACCCTTCGGGGAATACAGGCGTGATGGTATGTGTGTGTATGAAAAAAATATCAATTAAATAAGACAGGGGGAAAATACACGTTTCTTGGTAGTATTAAAAACATGTTTTGTATCTGTGGTCAGTTTTTAATTGCTTACCTAAATGAAATTGACTACTTTCGCTAAATGAGAAATATTTTAATTAAATTTATAATACGAGTTCAAAGTTCGTGAGCAGAGCCACATGACATGCACAATATTAAAAGAATGTAGCGCTTTTTACTGCACCCTTCGTGTGCAAATCCGACTCGCACTTGGCCAGTTTTTTTCCCTTTGTTTCACGACGACGAATTTATTTTCATAACTGATAATAAATGTCAAGTCATTGTAGTAATAAAGTGAGTAAGGGCTAGCTTCACCCTTCCTCCGTCCCACCCTGGGCTAACACCCACGACACTCCACTACCCGGCAATTGTTCGAATTAATGCGTGAATTCAACAATTATCATTACAATTAACGTTTTATCGTGCGAACAATTTAATGTTTACATCTATAATTTCTCTCTCTTTTAGAAGTCGAATCTTGTAACTTTATTACTTTTGATTATTAGTACAGTGAAGGGTCGATTATGCGAACGCCGATCAATCGAACGACCGCTTATCCGAACTACTACGCCCGCCTTTCTAGCGGGTAAGCTTGTTTCGGTACACGAAGATTGCAGATTTTTTTAAGCGTTAATTGTACTTGTATCTACTTGGGGTACATGTTTTACACAAGACTATCTGCACTTATTTTGTTTAATCCATATTTGTCATTTAGGATTATTATACCTAAATATAAATGGCGAAATCAATATATTCGATTTTTCGATAAAACCGATTTTCCTAGTACCCATGCCCCACAATTCGTTCGGATAACCGACACTCTACCATAACTAATACCTAACAGAGTGTTATTAATTTAGCTTATTACGTTCTTGACAGTACACCAATGCTAGGTGCATTGATGTCCTGTGATCAGTTCTAGTAACCGAGGTACCGGTATTAGCTTCTGTTGGTATATAGGGCTCCAACTACTTTTAACTGAATCGCTGGATTGGGTACTTTTTATGATACAGGTACTAGCTTTTGCCCGCAACTTCATTCGCGTGTTTGTCGGTTGTCGCGAAGGCTGACGAAATCGCGGATTAAAAAGTAACCTATGTTCTTTCATGGGGAACAACCTGACTCCGTAACAAATTTCAACAAAATCAAACAGACAGACAGATATACAGAACTAGCTTTTGCCCGCGACTTCGTCCGCGTGGATTAATAGTTCCCGTTCCCGGGGGATTTCCGGGATGAAAACTATCCTATGTCCTTTCTCGGGTCCCAGACTATATCTGTACCAAATTTCATTGAAATCGGTTCAGTGGTTTAGGCGTGAAGAAGAGACAGACAGACAGACAGACAGAGTTACTTTCGCATTTATAATATTAGCAAGGAAAATTATTAAGAACTAGTAAGGATTACTTTCGCATTTATAACATTAATATGGATTGAATTCAATTTGAAACGCTCTCACATCATGACGTGGCAAAACAATTACCAAATAATAATATTTAAAAAACACAATCGTTTATTTTTGAAATCTGAATCCCTAATGGAATCCGATTGAGTGTTTGAATTATAAAACCGTTTCAGCCAGGTTGCCGTGAGATGCAACCTTCATAGAACTGTAGAAGTATATGCTATGAGATAGATGCTAATTTTAAATTATATACATAATTTTAAAAAAAAATGAAGAGAATGACAGACCATGACGACGGCTGTTAACAAAACAAAACTAAAAATAAAATATTACCCTACTTAATCCTACTTACTATCCAACTTGATATTATGAATGCGAAAGTTTTTGAAGATTGTTGGATGGATGTTCGATACTCTTTCACGCTTAAATGGCTGAACGGGTCTCAATGAAATTTGGCACTGAGATAGATTGTAGTGTGGAATGACACATAAGTTCCTTTTTATTCCGGAAAAAATTACGGTGCCCGTGGGATAATATATCAACTTTGACGCGGACGGAAGCCAGTATAACAATAAATAATAATTCAATACACAAACTTAAATATTTATAACGTGTTTTAATAGTAGTAAAACCCCTTCACGTCTACAGTACCTACCCACTACATAATATTTCTGAATTATCATTTTAGCGCTAAAGACTTAAGCTGTCAGTATCAGTTAATTCCAACGTTGAGCAAGTAAACAAAATTTAAATAAAACAAAAAGCGTTGTTCATTGAAGTGGCGGGGATGCTTCAGGGGCGGGTTTTTATAGTGGCTGACGGCGATCCAATCTGCTAATACGATGGAATGGAACTAACTCTCGAGAGGACGGCCGGCCATGTCCTTCCACTTGGAGAGAACTCCTCAAATGAAATGGTGGTTGCGAACGATACGTAGTAAGTGTACTTACCTACTATGTTAGGGACTTGAGACTGTTTCAAAGCAAATATCGTTTTAACTGGAGAATATAATCCCGGGATTAGAAAGGTTTCTTGATGATCTTAATCTTGATCTTAAGTTTTTTTTTTTTCGTTTCCCCCCTTGATATTTCTCCGATATGGTAAATACGTTAACTATTTACCTATTATGTAAGCCATACAAATATTTGTTCAGTGTAGGAAATGAGCCTGCGATAGCCAATCTCTCAGCCACTGCCCCAACAGAGCCGACCGTGCCGACTCTTGATCCCAAGATTTTCTTGATTGACATTTTTTTTCCAATTAGCCTGTCCTGACTCCGGTCCCAATCGTGGGCAAAGGCCTCTCTCCACTTCTTACATCTTAACGACACCATATTAATAATAAACATTTTTTTAAACATATACTTACTATATGTATGATAAAGACACCACAAAAAACAAAAAAAAAAGCACAAAAAGAAAAAAAAAAGACAAAAAAAAAGAAACGAGCAAAAAGTGTTATTGGGTTTTTCTATGAAATTCTCAGTAGGAGCTCGGAGTTTGGATTTGTGCCCGGTTAATGGCAATAGGCTCGTCCCCTATTACATGGGACCTAAATATACAGGCGAACTGTGGGTGTACATTGGTACACCTCTGCCTAACCCTTTGGGGAATACAGGCGTGATGGTGATGGTATGATAAAGACAGTCATTTCTTTTCACCAATTTCTAGTTGCCATGAATTTTTTTCATCTGCGTATGTCAAATTGTCAACGTGACAAAATAATCTTTTAACGATTTGAATTCGAGTAGAATGACGGAATAAAAACATTATTATTATTTTATGGCTTTTTGTTATGTGATAATGTGACGTAAGTACAAACATTACGTAACGTAAAATTGAAAATGATGGTTGGAATAAACTTAAAAAGAAACAACTGAAGTTAGTAACCGTAGCATCATACTCATACAAACTCATTATTTAAATTCAATGGCCGCTTCATCGGGTCCGAAGATCCGAATACCGAAACAATCTTTTTGCTGTCAATTACATTAGAAATCTTACTCCGTTGGGTGTGTATTTACATACGTACCTACGTACAAGTAGGTGCACTCCGGTTGATTGCGGGTCAAATGCTCTGATCATCCCCTCTCGGCGAGCACTATGCATGCTCCGCCGCCATTTCTGTTGCTACGAATGTAAACGTTGATAAGAAAATACTATCGAAACGTGTTTGTGAAAAATTATTATGTAACAACCTTTTTTATTTCAAACTTAGAACATTGAAATACATTCTGCTTGCTTACCTACTTGCCATGCTACCTATAATTTAACTGCGTAGAAGATTTTTATCTCTGACTATTAAGAAAGAAAGATTCTAATGTGCGTTAGTTTCAGAACATCGAATAGGATGAGTCAATGTCTGTAAACTAACTAACTCCAAAAGGCTTAATAGTTGTCTTACCTTTACCCTTTTTAAATATCGAATTATTCTTATTAGGTAGGTAATTAAAATATAACATTCCAAAGTTGTTTGTAAGATAGTTGAAAATCTAATTTCTTTTTACGTTCCAGTCGACAGCGACATGTGCGGAAAGTGAATAAGTCAATAAATGATTTTCATTTCTGAAAATGAACTGTTGGAAACGAATTTATCGCTGATTAAAAAATCTCCTACACGTGACTTGCCGTACCTAATACATACATCAATGCACAACGTCGTATAATTTGAACAACATAGCAACAACAACATATACATTAGCTAAAATTTGGTCATACCCCGAAGGCATCGTATAATACAGGTAAACAATATACTAATATTGTTTTATTATAATCTATGTTTGTTATTTCGTGCGCACATAATATTGGTTACTCAACCCGTATCGGAGAACTGTGTCCCGGCGAACAACAATAATCCTGAACTGTATCATTTGCATCCCTGTGCTCGTAACCCAGGATAGTGATCAATGCCCCAACATCTTACAGGCTTACACTTCATCGCAATCAAGGGATTACAACCCATAATCTGTTATCTGTAAGGTGAAAAATTCTAGCGCACTGACAGAGCACTTAGAGCATTTTAATTTTCCATTAAAATAATAGCCATGTCAAAAGCACTGGTCGACTGACGCGAATACTTTCCGACTGCTTGGCTTTATTTTATTGCGCATGTTTTAATATTAATTGTAAGTTTTCTGCCTCGATGACCGGACGACGGCTTAATGCAAATGTATACGCTTGTCAAAACGTTTAAGTCGGATAGAGAAATTCATGGCAGTTTATTTGCTTGCGCAATTTCATTCTCGTTAGAAATAAAAGGGAGTCCATATAAAGTAGATTGTTTTACCTCAACTTGGGCTTGTTCGGGAGTTTTGCGTAGACAATAGCGGGAAGTTTTTAAAGGGAAAATTATGACAAAAGCTGGATTTATAAAGGCTGGAGGAGGTGGGGGTAGTAACTCGGCCACCCGCGGCCACGTGCGCAGCTCACGTGGAGGGTTCCACTCCAACATGCACCCTTCTGGTGTTGTAACTACAGGTGATGAAATTCTTCCCCAGTTTTTTCAGTTACAAGGTTTCCTTAGATTTTTGGAGCGTGGTTTCGCAAGTGAATAAATTTTACCTTTTGTAACTCTGCGGTAGGTACTATAGTGTAGGAGACCATTCAAAAATTAAGTATGCAGAGTAACGGTTAGACAAAGAACTGTAGGTATACTAGGTAGATACCTAAATAAATTTTGACGTGAGTAGATACTTCATAAATAATTCACAATCTTTCTCTTTACACATACACATACCGTCACGTCTGTACTTCCCGAAGGGTTAGGCAGAGATGTTACTAATGTAAACCCACAGTTCACCGGTATGTTTTTTAAGTCCCACATAATAGGGGGCGAACCTATTGCCATAGCTGGGCACAAATCCTAACTCCGAGCTTCTACAGAAAATTTCATAGAAAAACTCAATAACTCTTTGCTCGACCTGGAAATCGACCCAAGACCTCTTCTAGCAGTCGCACAAATAATTATTATTAATTAATTATGGGTAAATGCGATCATTTGTGTTTAGAAAGTACTAATTTTATCTATAATATGTATGTATTTATAAATTATATAAGTACTAGCTGTGCCCCGCGGTTTCACCCGCGTTACGTTAGGTTTTTGGTTACTGATCTGTTCCCGTGGCTCATAGCGCGATGTTATGTAGCCTATAATCTGTTATCCTGAGGTATAAGCTACGGAATGTCTCGCAGAGTCATTATTTTGGTGCGAAGTTATTTTAAAACTGTGATATCTCCTAAGATACTCATTGAAATTAAATGATGTAAAGGGCAATTTTGTTCAAAATTAAACACTTGTGATGAATAACGTATTTATGTTGATAAGGATTAATACTATATTCATAAAAACACCTTCGCAAATAATGCATTATTTTAAAACAAATTTAAAAATGGCTATACTGAGTCAACCTTTAAAGTTAGGCATGTACTACCGCGGAGTTTTTTTAGTATTATTTAAGAGGAACAATTCTCTCATACATTATTTTCGAGTGTCATTCTGAATTTCGACAGTTAATTACTTCGACACGGTCTCAATTTTGAAATACAATACTTCGACACCTCATTGCTTCGACATAACATATATTCGACAAGCATTAGTTCGACACACTATACTTCGACAACACACACCTTCGAAGAACACTACTTCGACAGAACACTTCTTTGATATGCACTAGTTCGACGGATCTCTATTTCGATGGAACATACCTTCGACATAATACTGCTTTGAAATCTGACAATTAAGATTGAATTTAGGTTTAAAGTACAAAAAACAAATAAGAATGAATTATGTGTTTAATTATAACCAATAAACAATTTTTTATACAGTTTAATCATTTCTTCTGATAAATTAAATCGTAAAATAATATTAAGATAACAATATAGTTGGCCGCTCTTAATAAGTCTTCCTGATTATTTATTGGACATGTTAGTAACATATGCTATTCCGCTAAGGAATGAAATCGTATCCATGTCATTTTTCAGTAACAAATGTTTTTGCAGCCTGTCGTTCTGTTGTATTTGTTTTTTTTTTTTTTGGTTTCTCTATTTGAGCCAGAATTCTATGTATTTCGTTCTGTGTGGTTCTTACTTCCTTTTTAACTTCATCCTAAGTTTTAAAAATACTCATTTTCTTTATATTAAGCAGAGTATTCCACCTCATATGCCAGCTTTCTATTGAATTTTGAGTCGAAGGAAATCCACATTCAATAGAATCTGCTACCGACCACATTTCTGGTGGGTAGGATGGTGGTACATATGAATAAGTAACTTTATGTGGACTTGTCGGTAGC
Source organism: Caradrina clavipalpis (assembly GCA_932526535.1). NCBI lineage: Eukaryota > Metazoa > Arthropoda > Insecta > Lepidoptera > Noctuidae > Caradrina > Caradrina clavipalpis. The sequence goes on from OW052103.1 coordinate 9,508,866, forward strand.
AGATTCTATTGAATGTGGATTTCCTAATTGTTGTTGCTTCTATATGTGAAAACAATGAAGGTGAATATAAACAAGATGTAAGCCATGGCAGTTAAGAGATGACCAATCCCAACTGACAGCACCCGTTCACGAGCATGACGCGTGCATCAGCACCATTTAGGTCGACCATCTTGAAGGGAACCGAACGATCCAATGCACGCGCCACCATCAGCGAGACATTAAACTGAGCATGACAAAGATCTCCATCGCCATGCTTAGTGTCCAACGCATACTTAGTAACTTAACTTAAGTATAATAATATCTTATTTGAAAATATCAAGTCCAGAGTAAATATAAAAAATACCTAGTCACGTAAACTTCACACTACATTTTTTTTACTGACATTAAACTGTCATCTGTCGTTGAACGGACATCTTAGATTAAAATCTCGAAACAAAAATAACGGGCGGTACTAGCTAGGAGTAACGGGCGACGGGCCGTATCTCGTTGAAATTGATAAAGCCCTGAGATAGGCCGTCAACGTCGCCAGTTGTCACAAATGTGTGACAGCTCGTTAGAGTGGGACCAGCGTGTGTTGGGAATATGAGCATATGCTCGACACAATGCCGCGTAGGTGACCGCTCGTGACCAAATGGGAATTTACGTATTATTTGGATATTAGTATTTGTTTGTTTAGGAATAAAATAAATTCTTACATAACATTACATAATTATTCTTAAAACACCTTTCCCTGAAGAAAAATGTAGGGACTCGTTTTGCTAAATACATAAATATGTTTCAAGTCGGTAAAAAGCCAAAAAATATGTAATACTATGTATCTCAAAATCTTTTAGTTATTATTGAAAACATGTTCGTGTTATTTAGAGGATAAAGTAATACCGCCCTCTCGTTAACAAATCTTAATAAAAACTTTATGCCTGTCATCTAGTGAAATTAATGAAAACTTAAACACTAGTCTTACTACTAGATACTAGATGTCGCTATCACAAATCCAGCGCTACTTGCCGCTAGATGTCAGTATAAATCTTCTACTTGACCCGTGTTATTGTTCTGTGTACTTGACAGCAGCAAGCCGAGCTAAAATAAAATGTGAATTAAAATACTAAATATAGATGGCGCCACCATTTACTACTATCACTGCAGCGATAGTAGTAAACAAAAGATGGCGTTGATCTAAACTATTGAAATGATGCAAATGAACAATAGATGTCGCTGTTAAAGACAGGTATTGCCATAATGCTAAAAAAGAAAATATGAAAAGTTTGTTAGACAATATAATATAATTTATTTTATGATGAATATTATGAATCTCGATAGAGATAATGTATTATTCTCAATTTCTAACCATGAACAATTTTTTGATTTCACTCAAAACCATTTCAACGTTCTTCATTTATTTTAGTGACTGGTAAGAACGGTGAAATTATTTTTTTTGGCAAGGATCTCTCTCCGGCTGGGACTCTGAGTCGGGATGGGTCAAGTTTGAGAACCGTGGAGTTGGCTAGACTGTGGTTTGGTGTGTGACTGTCGAATTTTATGTAGTGTTTTGTTTATGAATTAAAATATTGTTTAATTTATTTTTTCGGCATCAAAACAAACGAAGTACAAGGTAAGTGAGTTCAAGTAACATTTTTGAAGTCATCAAGCACTCACAGACGCACAGGTTTTAATTTAAAGTAAACCTTAACTTTGTGGTTTGGCGGATGGTTATTTTGTTGTTTAGATGTAAAAATCTGACCATGGACGCTGGCTGCTATATAATATTTGCTCAAGCAAGACATCTTTGGACTCCGTGTCAATAAAACACGGTACTTATCCTTCATACAATCTTAAAAAAACATTTACTTAAACCAAGTGAATGGTTCAACCATAATTAAGATTCATTGCTTCATTGTGGGCGAGTTATAACTGAGAAAGGGCCGCATTGAGTTTGTGTGACAAGTACACGCGTATTTACAGTTAAGTAAACTTATCTATAACCTGTCTTACAACTTCGTGCTTGTACCTTGCACCTACACATTGACCAAAATCTTGAATAAATTTTAAGATCTCTACGTAGGTACGTAGGCTAAATTTCAAAATACCTGCTTAAGTAGGAAATAGTTGCTCTAATTTAAGTAGAATATCGAAAGAATCGATATGTCTAGGCTACTTCTAACTTAGTTTTAAAACTACACTTTTATTTAATTTTAAGTAGGTACCCAGAATCCAGGTTTTTAAGAAACCTGTGGCTACCTTAAAACTGCTTGTAAAAAATACAAAATGCATGTTGCATCCATGCAACACATAGGTAATGCATGTTTGTTGCATCCATGTTAAAATAAAATCAAAACCCCAAAAATAAGAGAATCATGTTTTAATGAAAAAGCACCTCATGAATAGGTACCTACTAATTGTTCTCTACCAGAATTTACTCATGCCAGGGTCACTGACTAATAACATGACTATAATGAAAATGATTCACTTACTTATACCTACTTTCCAAATTCTAAAACTAGACTTACCTAAAAATCTAGAACTTGCTCTAGGTATTTACTAGCCTACTAGTTTTCACTATCTTCAAACTATATTTCCTTTTTTTAATCTGCAATAATTATCATTTATTGTTAAAATGTTTAGCAAAATGTCTTTATTACCTAATTAAAAATTAAGCTAAAGTAGGTAATCAACTTCACGTTGTGAAAGGAAGTGATTTATTTTTTATGAGGATAGTGTGTGTATTATTTATAATGATAATTAATGAAATAAACTTATTGAGAATATAACAAATGTTATGCTTACTTGTCAATTGTGGTATTACCTATTAATTAGACAAGTAAATGGTTATAAATAAATAGTATGGCCGTAATCAATATTTAAATATAATGTTACCACAGGACATGTGTTTAAACAATGCATACTTTGTTTGGTTATCTGGGTGTTATTAATATTTCAATTAAAGGGACAAACATTACTTTACTTGGATTTGAAGTTATTATTACAAGATGAAAAATATTATTGACGGATTCTCTCTGGCTCCACAGTCACTGAAAGATAATAAATTACTAATTAGGTATTTACATATTTAAAAACTTAAACACGTATTAGTCCTTGTATTGTAGTTTTTAAAGGTATTAATATTTAAGTATTTAAAATGAGCCTTTCAGAAGTTAGTATTACAGATTTTGCATTTTTATTCTGTTAAATAGGTTTTATTATATTATCGAACTAGCTTTTGCCCGCGGCTTCGCTCACGTTAAGAAGTATTAATTTGGTACAGTTTTTGCGGCTTTACTTTTGTTTAGCGCGTATAAAAAATTAGGGTCTACAAAACTTCTTTGTATATGTTCAATATTCTTAACTAATCTGTCATTATTTTATATATTTTTTTATCCCTTATTTTATCCCCACGGGGGTTGAATTTATCAAAATCTTATTTAATCGGACGTCTTTATCATAGTAGCTCCAATCTTTAATTTCAGTTCAATCAGTCGAAAATCTAAGAAGATTTTTACAAACTTTCATCCCCTATTTTATCCCCTTAGGGGTGGAATTTATCAAAATCCTTTGTTAGAGGATGGTTACGTCATAGTAGCTTTATGCATGCAAAGTCTCAGCCCGATCAGTTTAAAATTGACAAAGTTTCATACAAAGTTTCATCCCCTATTTTATCCCCTTAGGGGTGGAATTTATCAAAATCCTTTGTTAGAGGATGGCTACGTCATAGTAGCTTTATGCATGCAAAGTCTCAGCCCGATCAGTTTAAAATTGACAAAGTTTCATACAAACTTTCATCCCCTATTTTATCCCCATAGGGGTGGAATTTATCAAAATCCTTTCTTAGGGGATGCCTACGTCATAGTAGCTTTAAGCATGCAAAGTTTCAGCTCGATCGGTTTAAAATTGACAAAGTTTCATACAAACTTTCATCCCCTATTTTATCCCCTTGGGGGTAGAATTGATGAAAATCCTTTCTTAGCGGATGCCTATGTCATAACATCTACCTGCATGCCAAATTTCAGCCCGATCCGTCCAGTGGTTTGGGCTGTGCGTTGATAGATCACTATCTCAGTCAGTCAGTCACCTTTGAATTATATATATTTAGATTCTTAGAATAAAAAACAAATAATAGGGGTAGTGTTGACACAAGATGCTCTTCAAGAATTTTAGCTACCATAGAAGTAAGAAATTCTCCATTTTAACTTATAAAAGTTGGTATATGATACCAATGTAATTATTGTAAATAGAGATACTTGATCTAACTTGTTCCAGCCATAAATACATAAAATAAAAAAACGATCAATAAAAGCCCCATTAAATTCAATCAAGTACTTTTTGAGTGTTGCCTGTAACACATGGTTGAAGTATTCAACAGCATTCATTCCATTCTTTATTATAGCCTTAGTAAATATTTTTATTACTTTACATAATTTTTTCCCACATCACTTTTAAAACAAAACATCAAGGGTACTTTTATAATTGCCTTTGAATTTGTTAAATCCAGTTGTTTATCAAATTTTCAGAAGTAGCTTACGTCAATTAACGAAAGTAAGCCCTTAGGACTAAGTATCGCGAGAATGACAAACAATGATAGAGAGCAATAATTATTATACCTAATCACATTGCTTGGTAGATTATTTGATTAAATAAAAGACGGGGCCAGCAAGGCCCAGTGCCTGACAGGGTTGCGGAATTTGTTCGAAAGAGTCACCGCGGCCCTGCAGTGCGATTATCTAAAATGCAAACTCGAAAACGAGTCTCACTAAAGTGATCGCGCTCCCTTCGATAACGAACCAACCTGTCATTGGTTTAGTATTTGTTCGCCGTGGTGACGTCGCCGGGCGTAATCGTGTTTAACAGAATACCATTTTCGGATTACCAAGTGAGGCTTAGAGAATCACACTGCTGGAAAGCAAAGGCCATATTTAGGGGGAACACGGATGAGTTTTAGTTAATAATAGTCTGACACTGCCGTCCGCTTCGCCCAGAGCGGAAGAAGCCATTTAAAGACTCAGTCCTTAAAAAAAAATACAAGTAACTTATTATCCTCCTGTTCTAAGCTACCCCTTTACACCTTAGGTAGCATAAAGGTGGTCTATTCTTCTCATACAATGTATACCTCCACAAATATATATCTAATTCTTACACGCATTTCGCGTGTACAGTACATTAAACCTGAGCACACTAGTTTAGATCGCGTCGCCACTTCGTCACAGCCGTATCCTGCGGTCAACGACCTCACCTGAAATATCTGAATACATATTGCGCGCCATGTGTTGTTTAAATGTCAGTGCTCGGAAATAGGTCGCATGCATAAAAATATTCTAGTTGCCTTCAAACATTGAAAATAGCGTTGGAATATCAAAAGAAAATCAAGCACAATTTCCCTAGCAGTTCGTGAGTAACATGTTATGAAGTTCTGCCACGGTAGTGTTGAAATCGCTCAGCAATTTGCAAAATTACTTTGCTACTTCAGTTGTCAAATAACTTTCAGTATTTCTGTCGGTAAATTATGCATACACCATCACGCCTGTATTCCCTGAAGGGTTAGGCAGTACCAATGTACACCCACAGTACGCCGGCATGTTAAGGTCCCATGTAATAGGGAGCGAGCCTATTGTCAGTAACCGGGCACAAATCCTAACTCCGATCTGCTACTGATAATTTTATAGAAAAACCCAATAAGACTTTCCTCGACCCCTGGGAATCATATCCAAGACCTCCAGAGTAGTAATTAATACTAATTAATTATGGTTAATTGTGATATTCACGATGATGTACAAGTAGATAGTATTTAGTTATAAGACAATAATGTACTTAGTCTCTCCACAGCGGAAAATGGGACAGTTGGATCCGTATTTCTATGAAACTCCACTGCAGAGATTTATGATCCTATCCAAACAAAAGATATTTTTTTCCACAACCGACTCCGTTCGTGATACTGTTCAATTTTGATGCAAATAAAGCTTCGAGCGACTGAAAATACTAGGCAGTATTTTCAGCCATCCACGACGGAATATGAGTTTTGGCAAAAACAGATTAATTTGTCTAAACAAGTTGTTTAAAATTTATCTGATTGTTTAAATAATGACTGATCTGAATGAATTTTGTTGAGAGCAGGAATAAAATTTATCGGGCATAGGTTATCACAAAAGTTTACATAATGAACATTAAAATCAAACGTTGACGTTTGAATGTAATTGCGCCATTGAAGCGTCTCGTAATGAAATTGATGAAGTTTTTTTTTGCCACCCGTCATTCTTATTCTTATATTCATGTCCAATGATGCAAAACTCTCGTACGTGACGAATAATTCTAACAGCGATTTTATTGCTACAGATCACGGGGGCAATTCTCCTAACTTTTACGAACGATCGCAATCTAATCTTAGTCGCAATCGGTTGAAAATGCCTCTAATTTACTTACGTTTTTTGCGATTCATTGTCGCTGAGATGAGATTGTGACTAGATTTTGAACGTTTTTATACCATTACGCATGTATTCCCCAAATGGTTAGGCAGAGGTGTACCAATGTACACCCACAGTCTGCCGGTATGTTTTAGGCCATGTAATAGGGGGCTAGCCTATTGCCATTAACCGTGCATAAATCGTAACTCCGAGCTGCTACTGAGAATTTAATTGTAAAACCCAATAACAATGCTCGATCTGGGAATTTAACCCAAGAACTAGCGTAGCAGTCGCGCTTAGGACTACTAGGCTAACGAGACAATTAAACATTTTTAATGACTAGAATTGGCTTTCCGTAAGTTTGCGCATAATCGCAGTTGTATAAAAACTATTTAAATTGTCAAGTTTATGCAAAAGACAGTTTAATAATTTTATCTTCAAGCAAACATTTATAGCATTCTAAAACGGTTTAAGTGAAACTATAGTTTCTCTATAGAGATACTCGGACGGGGATGAACTAGGATTTTAGAGGTATTTCGGGGCTTTAGATGAAGGCAGGAGGAATTACTGGCTTTCATCTAAAATTATTACACTAATAAAACTTAAGATATAATATACACGTATACTATTATCAATCTCTGTATTTACATACAGTACACCATCGCGCCTGTATTCCCCGAAGGGTTAGGCAGTCAGTGGTGTACCAATGTACACAAACAATTCGGCGGTATGTTTAGATCCCATGTAATTGGGGGCGAACCTATTTTTATTTACCGGGCATAAATCCTAACTCCGAGCTGCTACTGAGAATTTCATCGAAAAACCCAACAAAACTTTTTGCTCGACCTGGGCATCGGACCCAAGACCTCTAAACCTCAATCTGTGACTATATTTTCTGTTACTTAATACTGTCATGATAAAGTGCCTAATCGCTTCAATGTTGACATTTAAAACCACGGTCGTAATGCCAATTATACCGATTAAAACAAAAAGTAGTCAGTTTTCATAATAATAAATACATTATCACGTTTCTTTGCAATGCAGTACCTACACGATTGACACGAAATTATGAGTTCAATTTTGTTTTTATTAAAACCTGGTTACATACAGTACGGCCGACGTAACTTGGCGATCCTGAAGTTAGCCGAGTAGCTGCGCAGTAGACACTTTCGTTCCTAAACGTTCCATTGCGCACCTAAACAGCTAACTTCAGGACCGCCAAGATACGTCGGCCGTACTATACCTACTTCTCTAAATTTAATAATGATGTTGTCTTTATGCAATAGTGGTCGGAGGTCTTCTACTGCAAACTACGTCTTGTCGAACCATGATATCATTACAAAAAAAAGAGTTTAAAAAACTAAAACCCGACTACAAAAAAATCATGCTCTAAAAAGTATGAAACATGAAAACATTCTCATCTGAAAGCCGTGGTCATATGCCACTTTGCCCTAAACTTTAGTGTTAAAGATCAATGTTCTAATACTATACACATACAACACATACTATTTTACCGGATTAAGTGGCATACGACCATTCTCATTTGTCAATTTACGATAGATGGTTTAGAAGTTATGAGGGAACAGATGAACATACATACATACATACTGGCCAACCTCATAACCCTCCTTTTTGCTTCGCCGTAGTCGGGTAAAAATGCAACGTCATACCTTCTCTCTGCCTGCCGGGGCTGCGAGTTGTTCGAAAAGGATACCGCGCCCCCGGAACGCAAAGGGCACATGAAGGAACATAGATGGGTTTTAGTCAGTAAAAGTCTGACACTAAGGGCGGGGGACGTTATTTGATGATTTCCCATCTATAAAATTACCTTAAAAAAAAATACCTTCTCTCTCACTTCTATTTTTCTCTGGTCTTTGTATCTTTAATGTTGATCATCAAAGTTTTAGAAAAACAGATAATAAGTTAACTACGGGTATACTAGCTTTTAACCGCGACTTCGTTTGCGTGAATTATCACCCTTATAGCACTTATAGATAACGTAGCTTCTTATTAGTCAAAGAATTTTCAGAATCAGACCAGTTGTTTCGAATGTTAGCGTGTTCAAACAAAGAAAGCAAACAAACTCTTCAGCTTTATAATATTAGTATAGATTTATCAACATCCAAATCCGTCATATTTATCTACGTTACCTACCTCTTGCTAAAAACGTTCGAACATTCTTTGTTGGATAAACACTTTCAACTAAACAAATAAATAAAATTGAAGTGTCTGTTCGTAATGTCAAAATAACAACTTTTTACGAAAGTCTAGTTTGTACCGGCTTATCTCCAAATCGGCTGGACCGATTTTGATGGCACTTTTACTGACAGAAAGCTGATGTTATAAAGAGTATTTATTTCTTGCATTGCCCACTGCTGGACTGCTGGGCTTAAAGGCCACCCCTTCCAAATATTCTTAAGAAACTTTTATTCTTTACTAAGAATTAGGATACCGCGGAACAAAAATAAAAACTCCTAGTAACCAACATTGTCACGGACATAAGCAAGTTTTACATAATAACATTCAGCCGTCCACATAACAAAATTGACTCCACTTACGCCAACCCATTTCCCTGAACTTTTCCCCGATCGACGCGATCGTTAGAACAGTTTCCATTAGTGAGCTAACTGCTGATTTACATTTTAACTGGCGGCTAGTAAAGATTGGTTATCGTTCGTCTGACTCTCGTCTCGGAACCTGTTTGACCCAGTTCCACTCATTTGCGTTTTGCTACCTATTTAAGACTATCTTGCCTAACATGAAAGACTCGATTGAATCACGCTATCAATCGGTACGTATTTTTAGTTGGCCCAGTTTTGAAGTGGACGTGGTCGGACTAGGAATTCATATCCCATGTTTGGTTAAGAATGTTTTGGTTAGAATTGATTTTTGTGTACGTATGTCTAGAAGTGGTTCACGTGTTTAGACTTAATATGACTTTGGGGGAGGCTTACGTTCACTAGTGGACGGCTATAGGCTGTTGTGATGATGATGATGTCTTCGTGTGGCAGACATCTTGGGCGTTGTCGTTAATGATCTATACCGACAAATAGATAAGGGTTAAAACTGTAAAAACTCGATTCTTATTCTTCTTTTCTTCTTCTTTCGAATCGATGTTAAGTAAACCCTGGGTTACCAGTACTTGGCCATGTTTATCGATGATAAATCCAAACTCGATTCTAAAACTAAATAGATTCACGCAAAACATCAAAAAAAAAACGAACTAATGTTTAGATTATGCAGAAAGAAACTAACTCTAGTTGCTATCAATATTTTACTGCCTTGTTTGCATTTAAAACTGTTTTGAAATAAAGCAGACAACAAAGACCAAAGACCTTCAAATACTATAAAATAATGGCAAAAAACCACGTTCCCATTATTCAGATTTCTATAATAAAAAAACTGGAGCTGGCTCGAAGCTATTATTTTTCAGCAACGACGTTCATAAAACGAATGTTTTCTGAATACGCTTAGCAAACTTCGGTTACGTTCGCAACGAAGATGTGCATCATTTACATTTTTTTAAATTTCGTTTCCGCTGGAGTTGCTATTAATTAGAATCGAAACATTTTTCTACGCGTGCTGAAGATATCGTTTCACTATTAGAACAGATGCTGTGATCGTGTTGTCACGACACCTATAGGCGCCATATCAAACAATGAGTAATGTATTATACCATCTGTGCATAGGTCGTTTATATTCATAGACGTTTTTTGCTTCAACATAGCGGCGTTTTTTTTGCTGGTGTTTTGTTTGTCGCGATCTAGACGAGTGATCTCCGTGACCGCTTGTCGGACAAGAATTATACGACCTTTTTGTTGGAACCTACAATTTGGTTATAAAAAGCATTCAGAAATTGCTAGCAACAACTTTTTGTACATCAATATTTATGTTACTGCCTTTTTGTCGTGTTTCTATGTCCTCTAGGAATTGGAATTGTATTGTAAAACTTCAAAGTTCAAGTCAGGTCTATAAAATAGGGTATTCTTGCCACAGACTAGCGTGGAGCACGCAAATCCATGTAACTTTTCTACACACCTGTGATCGAAGGGTATTGTTGGCCTATTTCTTCTTGCTTGGCTGTAGTACAATACAGTTTGTTACAACATGCTTGTACATAAAGCTGTCACTGGCTAACCGTGCCGCGTCGCAAGAATAGCGCTATTGAATCATCACGGGAGACTGAACCGTCTTGTGCGTCTGTGACTCATTCTGTTGGCGAAGAGACGTACCGTACACTTTTGCATTAACCGAGGTCAAATTGGCGTCAACATCAAAATCAACTCGCCGTTTTGTGTAACAGCGTTAGAGTAATGGCAAACTTGCACGTTATATCTCAATTACGCCTGCGAACATCTCAAAAACATTAGCCGAACAACTGCTTCCTGTAGCTTTTTAATGACAAACAAAGCGAGCGATGGTCCGGCAAACCCATCGAAATGGATCGCTCATTGTTTGGATGGGTGACATTCCGGATCGGTTACGACCTAAAGTGACGTCATCATCGCCATTACAGGCTTTGATCCCTTTCCGCAATTAGGTTAAACACCCCAGGAACAATTGTAAAATGAACTGTTTAACTTGTGATTTCCCGATTTTAATTAGGTAGTGCACAGCTAGTGAAGACTTAATTGATTCCCAACATTTGGATCGAATTGGGCACATCGCCACATTATATCTCAATATAATGTGCCGCTAATGTCTTATGGCCCATTCTCAATCTAATAACGACTCTATTTTGAATCTGCGGCATGTAATTTAGATGAATGCAATGTATGGGTCAACATACGCTCCACTTTCGAGGCGATCGAGCCCGGCCGGTCCTGGGGCCAACCCACTCGCATTGTCATCAATGCCGGTCATTGTGGCCAATAAAGTGATTAATTCAGCCCATAAATGTATTCCGCCGATCTATTTCGAATTAGGGTCAGTGTTGCCACCCTGGCCAGTTGCACCATCTTGCCGCGTCGGTCAATTGGCGGCAGAATTGAGTACTTTATGGATAGCTTCAATATTGAACGCAATGATTGGTTGCTTGATAGTTGCAGTAGATATTGCAGATATAATTTCTGGTTTTATACGCGTTTGGAATGCCGATGAAGAGGTGCTTATGTGCGTCATACCATTATGAACATATGAACAACAATAATAGGTACTTCTGATCGACTTTGAAAGAAAAGGGTTATCTCGTTGACCCGCGTTTGTTATGCTTTAACTGTTTGCAATGAAATAAATTGTAGTGATTCTGATATTCATATTGACACGAGAATACAAATAATGAACTTGATTAAAATATGTTTGGGTTTTACAGATTAGAGAGCAATAACACTAGGTACTAACTAGAAACAATATGTGGCAAAACAATTATATCTAGTATTTAATTGCCTTATTTTTAATTTGGTCTTTTAATTATACATACATACATCACGCCCTGCAATATTCCCCGAAGGGTAAGGCAGAGGTGTACCAATGTACCTACACCCAAAGTTCGCCGGTCTTTTTATTATACGGACCCATATCTCCTCTTCTTCATTCCAAGGAGTCTGGTAATTCAACCAATTCAACTGTACTAAACATTTCCAGTAAAACTCATTTCCCATTATATGGATGTGCAACTTCCTCGATTACGATATAAATTATGAAGTGATAATACCTACCAACCTCAAGTTAATTTATGGTCGTGGTTCAAAAGTTTACTTGATACTGAACTCGGTGCTAACGAAGTTCCATTGAGAACTTCCTCAGTTATTTATTTCCCAACATTGGCTTTAGAATATAACTTTCTCTGTCCAATGAAAATATCATAGCATATAAAAAGTTCTCAAGTGATTGTCACCAGTGTAATTCTAATTAGTGGAGCGACTAAATATTATCATAACTGTCATGAGTTTCATTTGGGGAATGTGTTTTCTCACATTAGTTATCTGGTACCGTGGAATGGGTGCAATGAACTTGCTAAGGGCTTCGAATATACTGAGTAGTAGACGCGTGCGACGATCGTAAAGAGAAACGCACTTGACGGATACAAGTATTATTGTATTGCATTAGTAATGAACATTGTGCTATTACTATCCGGTATTGAGTGTGGTTGTAAAAAGCTGCTTATTGGCAGTGTCTATAAACTTTCCAAACAATATTACAACGTTTAATTTAAAGGCATTTACACAAACTGAAGATGAGGAACAAACACACGTGACTATAGGAGTTATGAATATACATGTGGATGGATTGAGAGGGAAGGATTGTGAAAAGATTGATATGAAAGAAAACGGATTTAGTTATATGGCGGTTGACAAAACGGAATGGAAGAAGAAAACATGTTGCACCGAACACAAGTAACATGGGACAGGGGCAGGAAGTTGATGAGAATTATCAAACTAATATTACACACGCCACTGTGATTATTATATAGGTACTTTAGGTCCTCATTGTTTCGAAACAAAATGCACATCTGCCACGGTCCCAGATTATCAATACGCCGAGATTCGAAGCCTTGCATGCAATGAGGGCACAAAAAAATATGATTACCATATGGGATCGCTAATCGCATTCAACGAACCGATGATATGTTTAGAAGCACATTTATTACTGGTTTAATCTGTACAGAAATATGGCTTTAACAAGCATTGTCAGAAACAAACCCTTTGAAAATACAAATAAAATAGCTACTAACTGTAATAAAACGTGCGAACTGCCTCGTTAGCCTAGTGGTCCTAAACGTGACTGCTACTACTTGAGGTCTTAGATTCGATTGACAGGTTGAGCAGTGTTATTGGGTTTTTCTATGAAATGCTCAGTAGCAGCTCGGAGATAAGGTTTGTGCCCGGTTAATGGTCTATTTAGTCTATTGACTAAATGCACTTCGCAGTTTGCGCGGCCATTTTCGTATGGTTTGAGTGTAAAATGTCAGATTTTATGTTTCTTTGAAATATATTGCTAATAAACGTTAAATGGCAATAGGCCCGCTTGCCCCCCTATCACATGGGACCTAAACATACCGGCGAACTGTGGGAGTGTACGTTGGTACAACTCTGCCTAACCGTTCGGGGTTACAGGCGTAATGGTATGTTATATTATGTAATACAACATTTGTTTAAGATGATTGCTGTGATAAACAGACATTGTTAGCCACGGACAAGCGTCAATTTCCCAATTGTAAGGCTACAAAACAATAGGACTTCTTTTCTGATAATCCAATACAATAACTTGTATCTTTCACTCGTAACTACTCCCGAAGTGTTTGGCTAAAAGGAAAAGTCCGGTAATACCCAATTTAGTTTTGTCTTTATAGCTATTCATCCCGTATTCGATCCCATTCACGAAGTTATCCACCGGTGAAGCAACTCCGCTTACGCCTACGCGAACAAGATTTCTACGCAACTGGTTATAAGATATAGTTGTTTCATTTCATATCCCTTCGGCTTTCTAGCACAGGGAAACATAATTAATGTGATTAAATTATTTAAGCCTTGTTGATTGATCGAATTCATTTCCTTTAACATTACCGGCTTCCTACCAAAGATTAGGAACGCTAGACAGGAATATAAGGATAAAGGGTCTATAATATTAATCAGAGTTGAGTAGGTACTATTCATTTATTCATTACAAACTTCTGACCGCGACTTCGTTCGCGTCATAGTTGATATGTTATCCCACGGTAACCGTACATTTTTCCGCGATAAAAAGTAGCTTATGTGATAGGTATTCCAGACTACAATCTATCTCTACGTCAATATCATCCAGATCCTTTTAGCCCTTCTGGCGGGATTGGTACAAGGATAAGTACAATGATCCATCAAACTTTTGCATTTAAAATAGAAGTAAGATATCTTTATTTTTTAAATTTTAATATTTTCCTCCAAAGTTATCATAAAGACCTTAACCTAATGCGACAATGGGGTTATCAGCTGATATTTATTTAAATATTAGCTGAGCACCTACTTACTTACAATAACATTTAATTTAAAAATAACTTATTTAACTTTACCTTATCTACAACAGCAACAAATACAACATCCCTCTTAATTACGTAACATAACAAACTCCATTTAATTGAACTCAAAGTGCACGGTATAACATCACCAAATTCAGTCAACAAAGTAATCTACTGCCAGGACTTAACGTTTATTTTAAAAATAAATGGCCAAATTAAGTACTTACCGGGGGTACAAAAGTTCGGACACGCAATAAAGATCTTCGCCTGTCCGTCAAAGCCATTCAGGCGTTGCCGTTGACGTGAAAAAAAAGAGGAACGGAAAAAAAACGGAATGTCAGGTTGTCACAGCAAAATTATCGAGGTATACAAGGAGGAATGGCTGAAAGGAATTTGGGTGGGCGATACACTCGCCAGTTACTACTTATGCATGATTGTAATCTGTACTTAATCTGGACAGTTTATTATTACGTGGTTTGTAGTGTTGGTTATAAATATTTAGTTATACATTACATGACACACATAAGTACCTACAGTACATTTAACTCTTTTGTGTTACAAGAGTTACTTACTAAACGTATTGAAAAGACAATACAGACAACTGAATCGGAGTCAGAAGGTCATTTCTACAAATTATACCTAAGACGTTAAAATTCGCAATTTAAAGTCGGTGTCGAGAAGGCCAAATCTTAACCTGGAGACAATGAATGTCAGAAACTTATTAAAACAGTAGTACATAGTAGGTAGTAGGCAAATTAGAGGTATTTTTCTCAAATTGAGATTGAGACTAAAATGCAATTGTTGTTAAACTTACTTACTTGCCCTAGATTACAAAACGCAACAGAGGTGTGCTTCGATCAACCTAAGTAACTGACCAAATAGAAGTGCATCTACAGTGCACAAAACAGTGGCCGGTGTACATACATTCATATAAACTCACGCCTTTTTCCCATGGAGGTAGGCAGAAACCACAGCACGCCACCTGCTACGATCCTTACGTACTCTTTTCGCTTCGTCCGCAAAAATCATCCTCACCAGTCGATTCCGTAAACTGAACTATCAATCTAGAGATAGACAGCTTACCTACCTCAAGCTCACTTGACCTAAATCACCGGAAGGTTTTCATAGAATTGTACTAGAGGTCACCATCCGATAGCACTTTTCTTATACTGCAGTTGCACAACTCTCGAGCAAACACTGCAGGTGTTACGAAGTTTTTCTGTTATTCCCAGATAAACAAGGAAGCAAGCTCGACACTCAAAAGAAACAGATAAGGCAATAAAAGTTGACAAGTTATCCCTCTCCCTGCTTATAACCAACGTGAAGATATGCGATTGCGACACAGCTGATGTAAACACACCAAGCTTAATTTATCTCTAGGCTTACTTTTCTCATTTAGTCTCTGTCACTGTAAAAGGTATCAATCATTACTTTGTTTTAATTTAACACCACCCCATTCGGAGTAGACTTAACACTAAAACGTAATAAAGCTGTCGAGACCGAACGAAGTCGTATATTTTAAGGTGCACCCAATTTGTCAGGGCGTCGACATGTGGCATCAGTTGCCACATATATTGGAGAGCTACAATAATATACTCGTAGAACTGTTTTTTCTCAATATCAAGTATAAACCTTTAAGATTACAGTCGGCTACTGCAAACCCCAGACACTACTACTGTATAGTTCTGTGTCCTCGGTTCACATCCATAAGAAATGTAAGGAAAATATCGGTTGCAACAAATCCTTTTGTCTCCACGAATTCGTAACTCAAAGGAGGAAAACGACTCTACTTACAAGCATATTGGATTATCTCAATAAACCTTAAGTTGTAACGTTACTGCTGCACGTTATTCTTGAGGCCATATTCGAAGACTGCGCATGCCGTAGTCTTAGCAGTGTGAGTATAAAAACAGATACGCCAATACTAAACATAAATATAATCGTTGATAGAAATGTTCTCCGCTTGAATATGGAACGTAGGAAATCGAGTGAAATCATCAATTTTATGAGAAAAGACATAATGTTTAACGACTATGCGTTTTATGGCAGCATTTTCGCTAGTTCTTCACATAAGGAAGTCGATGCAATGCTCAAAATTAATAAAATAAATATACTTAGATTTTATTCAGTTGAGTTGTAAACATGCTTGGAGTACTAAATCAATCCAGATTACAACAAGGCTAAATTGAAACGATGAGTTATTTGTATACTCTCCCAGGTCGTCGTAGTATGATGTCATCAGTGCAGTGAACCTGCTATGAAAATCACCTCTTGCCTAAGCTAAGAATAGACGAGCTTATTCTAGACAGTGATCCACTGCTAATAATATAAATTATACCTTGATTAGCTTTCGTTACGAAGGTCAGGGGCAGTTTTCCAAAAACAGAACTTGCTATAGGTATATATATATGGATTAATCCATTCAGTGCGGGCAACGCACATGCGCGTTTTTCTGACGCGCATCATGCATGCTTTTCGATAGGTTAAAGAACACGATGTTGTGATGGGCTAGTAGTTAAGGCGCCTGTCTCTTATGCTTGAGGTTGTGGATGCGATACCGTAGAAGATAATGAACTTTCCAAGTTTATTTTGGATATCACTAACAGCGTCGAAAGAATAATATCGCGGGGAAACCTGGGCAATTTCAGACTTATATTAACCATTCTGAAGTCTGAAATCGCCAATCCACCTATAGCAACCTTATAGATCAATGCTCGTGCCTTCTCTGTATGAGAAGAGGCCTTTGCCCTGCAGTGGGACAATAATAGGCTAGTATTATTATTATGAGGATGATGGTCATAAATTTGTGCCTATGTATCACAAAGAAACTGCATCGGGAACGGCAAGAAAATGTCTGTAAGAAAATTCAAACAGATTTTGGTGTCAATCTTATAATTGACATTGTATCTGCCAAGAGACGAGTTCTCGGTGCACATTATCAGTAGTCATTTTTTCGTTAATTAAGTGTTAAAATAAACTCGTAATTAAGATAATGTAATGTGACATTCTTATCTATTTTATTTAACTTGCAAAAACAATACTGTATTTCTCGACAGTAACCAGCTTAAAAAATTATTCTACAATAATCGTGGTGTTTGCGTATAGCCTTGGTCGGAACTCACAATGTCAAGTTGATTTTTTTGAAGGCGTTCTAACTGCATACTTGTTAGAGTACCTACAACAATGTAAATAAGTACATTTAATAAGCAATATTATCCGTATTAGAACGTCCACTTATCAATCCCACCTAAAAGTATGTTGAAGTGGATAACACGACAATGCAATGTGTCCCTGACGATCTACCAACCTTTAATATTATTGACATGTGCATATTGACTACAATATAAATATTAAATCATAACTTCCCGTGGAACATAGTTCTCTCTATTATGACAAACTTTGACATTGCGCTTCCTTGTTATAAAGAAGCAGCATTACTGCATCACATGATTATGCCTGATCGATTTTCTAGCTCTGAATGTATGTACTGAGCGGATGCTAATGTCAGGTGCGAGGCGACGAGGTGTACAAAATTTCCCCGGAGCTATGATAGCAACGCGAGAAATACTTCGGAGCGAGGTGTCTGATCATAAAACAGGCGTTCGGGCGGAACGACAGAACGTGGTGGAAGGAATTGCTAATATTCCGGCTTTTGTGACGTCATTATTCACAGTTGTCGTTTTGTGGCAAAGCTGACTGTTTGAATCCTTTGTGTACTCTCCTGAACCAATGAATAAAGCAGTTGTTATCGATAATTAACAGGTAAAGAGTTGACGTGACCTCGATGTCATTTTGAAAACTTGAGAATGAGTCGAAGAAACTGTCATCAGCTTTTTGACACTTGATTTTATTTTACGGCCAATGTCGATGATCTTCTCACGCTACTAAATTGTTCTTATTTATAGAACAATGAGGGCATTCACACTATCGGCCTTAGCGCTACATTGTGAATTAACACTTGTTCAACAACCTAAGTGCAACAAATTAATTCTTTGCGAATTCGTCAACGAATCTATGGAGAAATAGCAGCTGTTTGTTATTTACCAATAAGTAACACGCCTTCGAATACCAATCAACTAGTATTAAATGGGAACTGATTGTATCCATGGCTTGCAATTGCTTGTTGTATCTGTTGGGTGCATATTGATTCCAATCAATCTGAGACAATTTGTTCTGGTCTATTCTTATTATGACTTGGTGTTAAATCAAAATGAACATTGGAACGATTGAGGCATACAAAGAAACAGAATGTATCATCATTATTTTAATGATTCTGATAATAAATGAAATTCAAGATGAATACAATTGAGCTGCTCTGATTTACAAACAAGGTCAACTATAAATTGCATATAATTATGTGAAATTTTAAAGATTTGCAAAGACTTCATCATTGAAATTAATGACTAATCATTTTTCGTACGCCAGGAAGCATTGATGCTCTTATTTGAGTTGGATTTCTCCGCCTCGATGCATCACTTTTGCTTCGCCGTTGAATTCTACATTTGTTCAAAAACTTTCAAATTGCATTTATTTAGGCTGTGTAACGGTCATAGCATTCAGAGCAACTGATAACTAAAAACTAACTAAGAAACGTTGAAATAATTGCATGCAAGATAATAAATGCCGCGCGGAAATAGCAATAATCTAATAGAATCAACGAACATTTTTAAAGAATTTTAGCTCATTATCAATTATGAACCGAAAACAGTTTGCGCTAACCCTAACACTTGCTCGATGTAGATGCAACGCTTGTTGCGATAGTAAACAAGCGGAGTCTTAATGGATGAATATCCAATGATGGATTGTCCCTTAGGTGCAGTTTGCGAAAATAAAACAGTCGATCGACGGCGTCCGATCAGATTCAAGGATTGTTGCGATAGTAAACAGGCAGTCTTAATGGATCAATATGCGATGATGGATTGTCCCCTAGGTGCAGTTTGTGAAAATAAAAAAGTCGATTGACGTCGTCTGCAGTTTCATCGACTTCTATTCTTCGCCAGATGAATGGATCGAAGTCGTCTGGAAGCTTACATATTCCTGTAACTTGTACTTTGACTGTTTGTTTGTATATTTAATTACTAGCTTCTGCCTGCAACATCCTCCACGTAGTTTTTTTCACTCGGGTTAATATCTTTTTTTACTGCTGCTCTCACATGTGTAGCTTGAAACGTATAGCTATACTATTCCTCATGAACCTACCTATCATATAATACAATATTTTTTCAATCCGACTGGTAGTTTCAAAGATAAGCCCATTTAAACAAACAAACCAAACAACTAGCCAGCTTTATTATATCAGTATAGATTTGTAGGTTTCTCACTATTGTGTTTTACGCACGTGTAACATCCATTGAAAACAGAAACGTTTGAAAACGGCCGTATCATTGTAAAACTAGGTGATTACAGAAAACGCACATTTGTCCGATGAAGTTTTTAGCATGAATGTTGAAACACTCAGCTATTTTGATTGTTTAACTATTTACATTGCACAATGTTCGGTTTAGCTTAAACACACGTAGCATTCTTTATTTGATTCTATCGTAATCGTCTGAACTACTTACGGAATTAGATAAATGAAATCGAGGCATATTTATCTTCGAATGAATAAGACGCTAAAAATCTCTCACACTTATCTTATTCTCTTTAGCTAACACGTGTGTGTCTCCTTAATTATTTTTCGTAATCATACTCATTTGTTACTGTCAACTTTTAATTTAAGGTATTCCTTACAAAACAATTTTTGTTATTAATGATATTAGAAAAAGTCCATTGGAATTTCAAAAGAAAGAAATAAGTTAAGTATATATTTGAAACAAGGATTAGAATCTAAATTACATTAGATACACGTGCTGTTATGAAACTTGGCTCAAAGATAAATCTTAATTGCATTTTAAGACTCTGGATAAGCGGTTACCACATGCTCTCATGCCAATATATTTCGATACTAAAACTATCAACCACTAAATATCTTTATCTGTACTAAAACAATACAAACAAACCACGTTATTGTAAATATTTTTTTACACAAACCATAGCAGAGTTTTGTAAACTATACTCAAGTTTTTTATGATATTTCAGAAAGGAGTTTGGCTCTTAAACAAACATTGGGACCACACGCATCGCATGATTCACTGTCCATCATCTTTGTATACGTGGATAATGTCCATCAAGGATGCTCTCGAGTTTAAAATTATAACCTTCTGTTGTTAAGGAAAACAATCTTTTGTATATTTCTTACACATTTAGGAGTGCATGACGATGAAATGCATACCGTATTCATAGAATTGATCCGTTAGTCGTCCTTACTTGACTATAAACGACATCATTGCTTTTTGATCATTCAAAGCTTTTGAGGGGCGATTCCCGTATTTTTAAGAATGTTTGCATTCTTATCTTAGTCATAATTGGTCCAAAAACCTACAATTGTTTTATAATTCTGTCGGACATGTTTTTCATTGTGTTGGTCGCTCAGGTGACCAGAGTTTTAAAGTTTTTAAATACTGGAATTGGTGTCCTGATTTTGACATAATTCAATGAACCCATATTACCGTCTAATTATGCTTCTTACAAGTAATGCTAATTTCTTGCTCAGGTACTAAGTAGTTTTTACCCGTCCCGTTAGATTCATTGCCCGTAATAACGTTATCACGACTTTAATATCTAGTTCTTCTGTTCGCAATTACGGGTGAACCCTATAAAACTAGAAGATTTTAAAATAGTCCTTTGTCTTCCAAACTCGAGTTTTCCTTTTCGAGGCTTTTTTCAAAAGCCTTTAGACAATGGCGAAGAAACATGATTCCTATAGACACAGCAGTAGATGTCACTGCTGTGTCTATAGGAATCATATTTCTTCGCCATTGTCTTCTAAAGTATCTAACCCTTTTCCAATTTTCTACTTACGAAAGAAAAAAATGATCAAGCTTTTATTTCGAAACGTTTGTATGTGGATATATAAGATTAAAGGACATCTAAAAATCAGATTACACCCTTAACGAGGCTTAGCCTCATAAAATATGAGGACACGTATGCAAAACGTAACATTACTCGTGTCAGGTTATTTGAAGTCACATTCAAAACCTTGAAATAACGTTCGTATTACAAAGAAACATGGCGTGTTAGCCACCTCTACATTTTTATGACATGATTAAAGCCGTTGCTGTATTAACCTGATAGAAAGTCTTTTTTAAACAACATGCAAACCGTCCTTGTTTCCGTGATGAATGCTATAACTTTAAAGCAATTTCAATTAAAATAATTGTATGAATTAAAGTGCTTTACAAAGGTACACACTTTACATAATTACTACAGAACTATGCCAGTGTCACTACGAAGGACCAATACAAAATTAATGGCAACGCTGCATCACAAAATATTTATACGCTTCCTTGTGTTCTCAGCTTTACGTCTAGCTATCATCTTATAGTCAAGAACTGCTGCCCTGACATTAAATACCGTTGCCATAGCATGAAAATTGAAGTAAAATAAATTCCCAGAAAGCCTCCATTATAATAAACTCTTTCTGTAAGTGCATGATTACTTAATTTTTGTACATTTTCATAGAACCCGCGTTTAGAGCTGTAATCAAGTTCCGAGATTGTTATCACATATTCAGCAGCATTAAAAAGATTACTCGTCAGGTTAAAACCATCGCGTGCGCAAACAATGCCGTGTGGCCCACATAGAGGTAGATAGGCGTGAAGATAGATGGTACTATCTCGGCAGCACGGCACCAGTTCCACATAAACAAACAAAAAGACTTTCCCTCTTAATTACATCACATCTATCTCGTACCTTATCTACCTTAGCGACGGTTCAATGAATTCTGAAATGAAAAAACTTAACCCATTTATATTCAACGAAAATTTCAGTATGAAAAGTTAAACATAATCGCGTCCCGTGTCCTGAAGTTGATTCAGGTCATACCCAATGGAATTTCATAAATAAAATCTTATTTCGCAAACGCGACTGCCGCCTAATGAGGGACGCAATTATAAACCTCAGCCTCTTATCCTTAATAGGGATCAGAGCTATTTCATAATTATGGCGATCTGATTTTCCTCTGTAATTTATTGAAAACTGATTGGGCTTTATATTTAGCTCATGCCTACAGCATTAGGGTGTCGAAATTGTTACGGACAAATCTCCATGTGTATATTATTTCAAGGTGACTTTAATTCCAACCGCGCGTACTCGATCAAATATTCAGTGGATCACAGTGTAATGTAAGATTACTCGAGTTGATGTTTCTAGGTTGCGCCGCGCACTTCCATTTTCATCCGCAGGGATGTAGTAAACGACTACCGGCTTTCTTTGCTTCGACCCTCTGCATCATTTATAATCATAACTCCTCCAGCGAACACTTTAACTTCGCACCTCGCCGAGCTCTCGTCTTGATGCGAAAGAAGTGAAGAAAAATATTTTCGTGAGAGGCTTTTGTGCCACTCAAGTCTTTGAATTCTAAGTTTTCACAAAACATATGCAGAAATGTGTGAATGTGTGTCCTCTAAGCGGGAGAAAATGTTTATTATTTCGTGCAATCAAGTTTTGGCAGTGTGTTCTCCGAAGCCCTTTATTTATCTTCGCTTCACTGTCATTATTCTATTCTCGGTGTGGATCCAATATAACTTTTATTGGCGAATCGTTGGGCGTGCGTGTGGGGTCACTCGTGAATGTTGAAGGTATTTCCGTGCCTGAATCATAATGGGTGTTTCGGAGGTTACATAGTATCGGAGATTCCTGTAGTTAGTGAAGATGTTTGAAAAGATAGCTAGATGTAATGGGAATTAATAATATAATATTATTAATGGGAATTCCACGTAATTTACTTAATACATCAAGTTTTGCGTCCCAGTTTGAAGAATATCTGATCCAGCAGCACTCTGTTCTCATCTAAGTTAAAACAAACGCGAGCAATAAGTTACAGGACTTGTAATGAAATTCCCGGGCTTCGTTTGATTAAAATAAGTCCGGGATGTCGGTCTCGTTCCTGCAGTGAGTTCAAGCAATTGCGTTATTGGAACGCAATTTGTGCCAATTTAAAAAAAAACGAGAATTCGTTCGATTGGAAAATACTTGATTGTGTGCACGGATTTGTACCTAGTGCGCTCTTGGCTGTGTAATTGAATCGACTGTTAACTTTACTGTTTGTTAGTCATAACAATTTGAATAGTGCAAAACGTCAACAACTAAAGTTTAAGTTGGCCCACTTTAAAGAATTAAAGTACAAGATATGGTAAGTTCACACGAAAAGAATGTACACAAGTACACCCGTCACGTACACCTATATTGATCAAATATTACCAAGGGAATGTTTTTTCAAATATTCCTAAAAGCAATGTTGTGTATGCGGTCGTACGATATTATTGTTAATGTTTACTGTAAACAAAGCTCGTTAGAAGTTTACAACCTTCACATAAACTACCATTAGCCGGCCCCGAAATATAGCTAACATTTTCATGTGCCAAAATATTTTTGATAAACTAAGTTGTGTAACTGAAATGGATCATTTCGGGTATTGGGAACCAAAATGTTGTATGTGGCTAAATGTTCAGCTGGCTTATTCTGGAAAATCTCCCTCGATGGTTTTGGGTGCAGTGAGCTTGTGGTGAGCTGTCATCACACGATACTAAAGATTGACAGCTCACCTTAAGCTCACTTCGCCTAAAATCGCCGAGGGAGATGTACGGAATAGACCTGCTGGTTTGTGTTCCTTTTATCATTACCCTACCTTTATTAATGGCTCATACACAGAATTATTATTTTTATGTTCAAGCTCCTTCCTTCTACTCAAATGAAACAAGCACAACACAGAGTTACGTTGGGTGTATACGATATTATATTGTGCTCAAATCCTAGCTTACGTAGGGCGACTTTTTGTGTTCTCATTTTTGGCATCCATAAAACAGTGATGTCGCAGTTTACGCGTTCATAAAAAAAATATTGGTGGAAGCTAGAGCATATTTACCTAAATTATACCTAGTGAATATACTCCTACTTCATTATACGAGGCCGTTGTTCGAGTTCGCTGCAAAAACTTATTATACTGAAACAACACAGGATACGTTAGGTTAATCTAAATATGAAAATATTTTGTGTACAATCTTCGTACAAGCAGGGAATATGAATGAGGGGCGTCTCTCGTCTGCAGAAGTGAGATGGCCGGCGCCATGTACGCGATTCATGTTGTATTTAATTACGCTTTCATATGAAAGAACAGCCATTCTCTTAACAGCTTCCTCGGACGCTAAAGTCAATTTATTTTTTATCTTTCAGGTCAATTACACATCAACCTAGTCTGATGAACGAGGCTTCCATTCCATTGATTTAAGGTAAGCTCTTCACATTTTATTGGATGGCACTTATCAATGTTGCCGTTATTCTGTGTAATGAGTATGATTCAATATGGAAATGATTTAATAAGCAAAGGCCACTTTATTGGCAGACTTATGAACAGTTTGACTAGAGACGGAGATTTATAAACATCGTGGAAACTACAAAAACGTGAATCATTTTTATTTTAAAACATGACGATTTAACATCGCCACAACAATGTAAATGCATAAACAAAAATATAAATTAGGTACCTAAATACTAGAAGGTAATTCAAGTTACGATTTTATCCATATTTTTTTTCCTTGAATGATCTCATCCATTTCTAACCATTTGAGTACCTACCTAATCGAAAACACACATGACAGCCGTCCAGAGGGAATGTTCCTGGTAAATTAATTACCGTCAATTACCAGTAAGTAATTTTGGTAGGTAGGTAGGCACTTCACATTACATTACATTGTATTGTACCTATGTAAGTGAGTGTGGTGATGGCCGAGTGGTTAAAACGCCTCTCATGAGTGACGTTGTGAGTTCGATACCGGGCAAGTACCGATGTGACTTTTTCAAAGTTATATAATATGTAATGTCACATGAGTAAAGGAAAACGTCGTAGAGAAACCTGGACTTATCCAATATTATTATAAACCTTAAATTAACTGCCTCGTTAGCCTAATGGTCCTAAAGGCGATTGCTACGTTAGAGGTCTTGGGTTCGATTCCCAGGTCGAGCAAAAAGTGTTATTGGGTTTTTCTATGAATTTCTCAGTAGCAGCTCGGAGTTTGGATTTGTGCCCGGTTAATGGCAATAGGCTCGCCCCCTATTACATGGGACCTAAAAACATACCGGCGAACTGTGGGTGTACATTGGTACCTACACCTCTGCCTAACCCGTCGGGGAATACAGGCGTGATTGTATGTGTGACAAACCGCCTTGAGCATGCGTTGTGATCAATGCTCGTGCCTTCTCCGTATAAAAATAAGTTTTGGCTCTGCTTTGGGATAACAATAGGCGTGCCTTATTATGTTTATGAAATATAAGTACAATCGCGTACTAAAATATAATCTCACGAGACTTACGAAATTCCTTTCCCAAGAAACAATTCATAATTCAAGCGCCTACCAAAGCTTCAGCTTCAAAAAGGTATATTTTAATCTCTCCTCGGATCGACGTTTTAATCACCGCGTACAGTCAGCTATGAAAATATGTATCGCATGTTATGCGAAGCCTGTTACATGTTTTACTGTCGTGTTATTACTCGCACGCGGTGTCAATGATGAATTTTGAGGACGTTAAATACAGTTTATGCGATGTTTCGACTGTACTTCACTGCTGTGTGTTATTTGGATATGTTGTGAATTTAATTCGAGTAGCTACGAAAGACAATGTTTTGGGAAATTTATTCACCGTTATTGTAATTAATTTTAATACGGACCTCGCTTAATGATAATTTATATGTTTAACTAACATAATATTTGTGTAATCAGAATTAAAGACGTTATGGTGACAAAAATATTTTAATATCTGCAGTAAGGAGACTACTTATACTTACCTCTGTTAAAAAAAAAGTAAAGAGCGGTGGTTGTGCCATTTTTCAATAGTGGTAGAGTAGCTTTTGCTTCGAACTTCTGAAAAGACGCCGGTAGAAATCGACTTATGTGTGGACCTAGCCACTGGTGCCTCCATAATATTTCAAAATAACACTTATCGGATAAAATTGTTAACATTTTCAAGAATCATGAAAATTGTTAAACTTATTTCTAACACCATGTAATTTACAGTGTCACGCAAAGCTCTTGCAATTTGGTGGGTATGGCAATTAATGTTATATTAAGGGCTCAACTCCAAAGTATGCGTTACAAAGGCGTTGCTTATAAATATTTCATCAATCATCATTAGACGCCACACGTAGAACTTAGCGATTGTGCGCACGTAACAGAGTTGTACTTGCACGAAACTTTAAATAAGTAATGGTTATTGTTGTATTTTTAATGTCGTAGCAAAGGTTAAGTTAACACTTACTCTTTAGTAAATAATATTATTTAATAATATAACTAGTTAAAAGTTAAATAAAGCACGAACGAAGTCGTACGCAGACGTACGACTTCGTTCGTGCTTTTTTCACCCGTGCTAAGTTACGTCTTTAGTAACTGCTCCGCTCCCGAGTGTTGTAGCGTGTGTGCCCATAGCCTTCTTTTATAAAAGTACTAACCAATACAAAAATATTTTTTCAATTCAAACCAGTAGTTCCTGAGATTAGCGTGTTCAACCAAACAAACTCTTCAGCTTTTTAGTATAGATAGTACCAACCTACTATTATCCCACTCCAGGACAAAGCTCCTTCTCATACAGAAAAGGCACGGGAAATGATCAAAACGCTTCCATAAGGCGGATTGATTTTACTTTACTTATTTATAGTTTAGTTTTTAGTAGTTATTTATATGTGCGTGTGGTGTGGGTGATCTTTTTTTAAAGTTTATCCAATGAGTTTAAAAAAAAGGTATGTGTTTGTAACAAAATGTAGAAACGTAGTGGTAAAATAAAAAAAAATGTAGAACCTGAACTAACAAAGTTATAGCGAAAAACAAGATCACTCAATCTGCCACTTTGAAGAAAATGCCCTATCACGTATCTCAGTATATACCAGTATTGTGGTTTTAATTTATATCTCAAATATTTGTATAAAAAGTGTAAAAGCTATTAACAATATTATTCGTTTCATTGGAATGTCCGGTTGCAAAGTTTGAATGCTTTATTTGGATCACTCAATCAACACACGTGCCCGTGTGAGTGATCTTTGAATGGCGGCCTTACACTAAATAACTACGTAATATTTCTTTTGGATATTATACCTAAGCTCGAAAGAAAATTGTACAGCATAAATCATACCTAAATACCTATTAATTCAAGAGCTAACGCAAATTGAAAATTGGTAAAACTGCCGATCTGAGTGATCCAGTTTTTGGCCTGTAAGTTCAAAATCAAAACTCGTAGACAAACGGAGCTTACACACGAAAACGTATTATTTTTTTTACAAATATTTGACATGTCTTCGGCTTTTCCAAGTACTGTACTTTAAAAGATATCGCAATTTTTAGATTTCTCAAGGAAAAAATTTGTAGGGTGTCCATACATTTGCTGCAATTATGGCGACCTGTCATATACTAGTACCTGGAGAGACGCCTATAGCATGACCTACATGTACGACTGAAAGTACTTGTACCATTATAGTCTGGGAGCCGACGCACGCTTCGGTTGTCACCATTGTGGATTGTATCAACAGCACATTTTTTTAAAACTGCTCCGTTGGTCTCGTGGTCGCAAGTGCGACTGCTGTGCAAGGGGTCCCGGGTTCGATTCCCGGGTCGAGCAAAAAGTGTTATTGGGTTTTTATATGAAATTCTCAGTAGCGGCTCGGAGTTTGGATTTGTGCCCGGTTAATGGCAATAGGCTCGCCCCCTATTACATGGGACCTAAATATACCGGCGAACTGTGGGTGTACATTGGCACACCTCTGCCTAACCCTTCGGGGAATACAGGCGTGATGGTATATTTTATATATATTTTTTTTTTTTTTTTAAAGTTCCCAGTGCGAGTGCCCAGAGGGGCACTCGTCTAGCTACGACAGTACAGCAATGGAAAACCAATTGAGACTTCAAAAAGTATTTCTTAATTATTGAAATAGAAACAGATATATGAATTTAATATTGATTTCTCGTGAGTTAGGTTTGGTCACTTCAGCTTCTCTTCGCCAATTTTCGCAGAAAGATGGCTGGTCAGAAAATATTGAGTCTGTTGGAACTCGTTGACCAGTGCAGCTTTTTAATATTTTTGAGTGCTTTTTTTAATTGGTAAATCTTAATCTTTCTTCTTTAATTAATTCTTTACTTTTTGAAGTCTCAATTGGTTTTCCATTGCTGTACTGTCGTAGCTAGGCGAGTGCCCCTCTGGGCACTCGCTCTGGGAACATTTTGAAAAAATGTGCTGTTGATACAATCCACAATGGTGACAACCGAAGCGTGCGTCGGCGCGTATATGGAAACCCTTCCACTATTCAGAACCCCCATACTTCTGAGATGCGGGAGGGTTTGCTAGCATGAATTCACAAAAAGTCTCCTTAAACCCTTCCACTATTCAGAACCCCGATACTTCTGAGCTGCGGGAGGGTTTGCTAGCATGAATACACAAAAAGTCTCCTAAAACCATTCCACTATTCAGAACTTCTGAGATGCGGGAGCCTTTACGAGATTGAACGCGCAGTTTTAGAGAATAAATGCTACCCTGCTTTTAATTCTTTACGTTGAACAAGGATAAATATAATAATTATGTAGGTATTAATCTATATTTAATCTATAATTATAAATAATAAAAATGAATTGCTGTTCGTTAGTCTGCTTAAAACTCGAGAACGGCTGAACCGATTTGGCTAATTTTGGTCTTGAAATATTAGTGAAAGTCTAGGAAAGAATTAAAAGGTAAGAATAATGGAACATATGGAATAATGGAAAATTTAGTTATACGAACTTCACGGGGTCATCTAGTAAAAAATAAAAAGAACTTCGAGTTACATAAAAGTAAGTTAAAGGGTAAGTTTTTTAATCATTTTTTTTAAATAAACAACACAATCGATATTAGGCACTTTTTGTTAATTTAATCTATATATATAAAAATTAATTGCTGTTCGTTAGTCTCGCTAAAACTCGAGAACGGCTTAACGGATTTATCTTATCTTAGTCTTCAAATGTTCGTGGAGGTCTAGGGAAGGTTTAAAAGGCGAGAAAAAACAAGAAAAGTATAAAAGAAAGTCGTGTTTGTTACACTGGACGTATTTACGCAAAAAGGATCCAACCCTCAAAGTGTAGATACGCAAAAACGATCTAACCCTCAAAGTGACTGCGGGTTGTTCGAAAGAGATACCGCGCCCCCGGAACGCAAAGGGCACATGAAAGGAACATAGACGGGTTTTAGTCAGTAAAAGTCTGACACTCCCTCCCGCCCCGCCCAGGGCGGGGGAAGTTATTTGATGATTTCCCGTATATAAAATAAAAAATAAAAAAAAACCCTCAAAGTGACACTTTGAGAGTTTGATCCTTTTTGCGTATCTACACTTTGAGGGTTGGATCCTTTTTGCATAACTAGGTCCTTGGTTATAAATTTTATAACTCGAGAACGCCTGAACCGATTTCGATAAAAATTGGTGTGGAGGTAGCTTAGAATCAGGAGACGGACATAGGATACTTTTTATCCCATTGCATTGGTAGGTAGGTAGGTAGGGTAGGGTAGGTAAGTAGGAAGGTAGGTAGGTAGGTAGGTGGTAGGTAGGTAGGTAGGTAGGGGTAGGGTACCTACCTACCTTCCTACATACCTACCCTACCCTACCTACCTACCTACCAATGCAATGGGATAAAAAGTATCCTATGTCGTAAATACGTCCAGTGTAACAAACACGACTTTCTTTTATACTTTTCTTTTTTTTCTCGCCTTTTAAACCTTCCCTAGACCTCCACGAACATTTGAAGACTAAGATAAGATAAATCCGTTCAGCCGTTCTCGAGTTTTAGCGAGACTAACGAACAGCAATTAATTTTTATATATATAGATTAAATTAACAAAAAGTGCCTAATATCGATTGTCTTGTTTATTTAAAAAAAAATGATTAAAAAACTTACCCTTTAACAGTTTAACTTACTTTTATGTAACTCGAAGTTCTTTTTATTTTTTACTAGATGACCCCGTGAAGTTCGTATAACTAAATTTTCCATTATTCCATATGTTCCATTATTCTTACCTTTTAATTCTTTCCTAGACTTTCACTAATATTTCAAGACCAAAATTAGCCAAATCGGTTCAGCCGTTCTCGAGTTTTAAGCAGACTAACGAACAGCAATTCATTTTTATTATTTATATAGATTAAATATAGATTAATACCTACATAATTATGATATTTATCCTTGTTCAACGTAAAGAATTAAAAGCAGGGTAGCATTTATTCTCTAAAACTGCGCGTTCAATCTCGTAAAGGCTCCCGCATCTCAGAAGTTCTGAATAGTGGAATGGTTTTAGGAGACTTTTTGTGTATTCATGCTAGCAAACCCTCCCGCATCTCAGAAGTATCGGGGTTCTGAATAGTGGAAGGGTTTAAGGAGACTTTTTGTGAATTCATGCTAGCAAACCCTCCCGCATCTCAGAAGTATGGGGGTTCTGAATAGTGGAAGGGTTTCCATATACGCTGCGTCGGCTCCCAGACTATAATGGTACAAGTACTTTCCGTCGTACATGTAGGTCATGCTATAGGCGTCTCTCCAGGTACTAGTATATGACAGGTCGCCATAATTGCAGCAAATGTATGGACACCCTACAAATTTTTTCCTTGAGAAATCTAAAAATTGCGATATCTTTTAAAGTACAGTACTTGGAAAAGACGAAGACATGTCAAATATTTGTAAAAAAAATAATACGTTTTCGTGTGTAAGCTCCGTTTGTCTACGAGTTTTGATTTTGAACTTACAGGCCAAAAACTGGATCACTCAGATCGGCAGTTTTACAAATTTTCAATTTGCGTTAGCTCTTGAATTAATAGGTATTTAGGTATGATTTATGCTGTACAATTTTCTTTCGAGCTTAGGTATAATATCCAAAAGAAATATTACGTAGTTATTTAGTGTAAGGCCGCCATTCAAAGATCACTCACACGGGCACGTGAGTTGATTGAGTGATCCAAATAAAGCATTCAAACTTTGCAACCGGACATTCCAATGAAACGAATAATATTGTTAATAGCTTTTACACTTTTTATACAAATATTTGAGATATTAATTAAAACCGCAATACTGGTATATACTGAGATACGTGATAGGGCATTTTCTTCAAAGTGGCAAATTGAGTGATCTTGTTTTTCGCTATAACTTTGTTAGTTCAGGTTCTACATTTTTTTTTATTTTACCACTACGTTTCTACATTTTGTTACAAACACATACCTTTTTTTTAAACTCATTGGATGAACTTTAAAAAAAGATCACCCACACCACACGCACATGTTATTTATTTGTTATTATTAGTTTATATAACATCTACAGTACATCCAAAATCCTCAATAAAGATTTACTATACCTAGTTTCTCTAACAAAAAATTAATGCGCTCGCAATTTGCTGTGATTAATTGTTAATAATAATTCAGTCAACCAATCAAAGCAATTTACGCGCGCTCGTCTAGCTGTCACATTAATTTTGCGTTGATTTTCGTTCGAAAAACCGTGTTAGTATCAGTATTGCAGCATTACATTAGAGAAAAATATCAGTGGCCGTTTTTTCGCCTAAAATCCTCACTATCAGAAACGCTGAGTGTCCGGAAACGGCCAGAGAGTACATTGTATAACATTCACGTGAATGAACTGCCGGGGTTGCCAAGTTATATCCTGATATCTCCCATGCGTTCGCTATTGTTCCGATCTCATCGCCGCCCGAGGCAAAAGGATCCGGGACGTACAACTGTCACTATTATACTTGATGCCTTCCTTCATCACCTCTGAATTCCGTCCCGAGATATCAGGGCAACCCTAGCGGTCATCTACCTGTAGTTTCCATAGGTATACCATAAAATTTACGTCCAAAGTTTCAACGAAACCGCAAGGCTGACCTTCGAAATCCCACGTGTATACTTACCCTTAGTTACTGTACTTATACAGTGTGAACAATGTTTGCCTAATTTAGTAATTTCGCTTCGCTATTCTGGCTGAACGAATATTTGTTCATCACTAGTGCGAAGTTTGGGAATTGAAAATTAGGCTCTCACTGGTAAATTTTGATCTGCAATAACGAGCAAAACCGTCATTCAATATTATGTTTTATGAAAGTTTCGGTATAGATAGTGTTGATAAACTACAGAAAGTGCCTGTATCCATTTGATTGATACATAAAAAAAATAATATCCAAAAAAGACTAACTAACCAGGAAAGAAGTAAAAGTCCATTTTTACAAGATGAAATTATAGGGAAAAAGTTACAATAATCTTGAGTAATTGTGTCATTTTTGTAGCAGTGAGTCGGAACTCTTGTTTACCTATTTGGCTGCCTATATTCTACTAGACACTTCTATAGTACCCAATAGACCCCGAAGAATGATTTTCCAATACAGAACTTCATTTCAAGTATCTCATTTCAAGTTCGTTCAAACTAAATCATGTGTCTAGAACATTGTACTTACAAACCATTAATTAACTAAAAACTGTAACTTATTCATGTACGTTTAGTATTTTTATAACTCTCACACGGTTTTAGTTAATTGCCAGATTAAAATCTAAATTTTTAGTAACAGTATTCTTTTAGTATAGGTAGTACTTAATTAACTTTTGAAGTCTAGACTATAAACGGGTAAAAAAATTGGCTCATTTATAAGAAATTACACCATGTTTGTGAATAGTTTTGGTCTATGATTAAAGCTTTTTCAAAACCTATACTTATCTACTGTATTTTGATTTGAAACACGCAAAAGGCGCAATTACACTTTTCTTTTCGTTAACTTCGTGACTAAGAGATTGACACTAGAAAGATTTGACATAAGATGACGCAATATTTAACAGAACTAAGGAAAAGTCATGAACAAATAACGGGCTTAAAAATTCTTAAGACTGTTTAGCCTTAAAACTTGTATCGTTAAAAGTCCTGTTCATATTTTATGCACAGATTTTGCAACGAAAGACCGTACAAGAGTAGACCAGGCCAAAGGAGTTTGGGATTTGGGTCATAAAATTTTACACGCCAATTTTTCGCGTAAAACAAATCGTGAACACTACAACTCTTAAGTTGGGTGTTTAAATTTCAGGGCCTCTACTAGCGAGTTTCGGAAACTTCTTGGTCTCGAACTTGTATACTTTTACATCCGACTTTATCCGCTATCGAAAGCCGAGTTTGAAAATTCATTCTGGGGTAAATTGTCAACGCAAAATCGTTGAAAGCTTTTTTATTTGCATTCAAGTTGGGGAAACTATGCTTAGTTTGGTTGAGGAATTAGTTGTTTATATTAACTCGGTTCATTATTATAATAATATCCTCTTAAAATATAGACAGGGATATTCCAAGTTCAAAACCTTTAGGTACTATTGATAACTATTAAGTAAATAATTATTAATATTTATTCAATACTTATCGTATCGTGTCGTTCCCTGTGATTCATTCTTCAAAATGGAATATGATCAATATATTCATACGCTTTTACTCGAAAGTTCTAAATTATACCATTTACGTTTCAAACAAATCCTTCATTCGGCGTAGACTGCCCGAATTTCTGATCAATGAAACCCGATCCTTATGAAACTCACAATTCAGTAGCAAGATTATTTTTTTAATTTATGTATCAGAAATGGATTTCTTGCCGAATCCTGAGCATGGGTAAAAGAACAAAGGGTCAGACCCATTAATACTATGAAAATAAGCCCTTCAACCACCTTTGTATTCATATTATAACGCCCCAAATAGCCTATTGTTGTTTGCAATAAAGCCACTTTCCTAATAAGTTTTATTAAGTGCCTTTCTTTATTCTTTTTTTCTAAAGATACGTCCTTCGTACGTACTCTATAATTTCCATGCTCGTATTAAGTTGACTGTGACCTACCCAAGTAACAAAATAATGTCATATAAAAGGTACAATAACGTTTTCAATTTAACTTTCAGTCATACCAAAACGTTTTATAATAGTTTTTTAGACGTGAATATAACGCGGGTTTGGGCGCAGATTATATAACATTTCAATTGTGCTATGGTCGTGTTGCAGTCGCGTTAGCGACAAATTATGTTGAGTAAAAGTCGCGTAGACGTTGTGAGTTTAACTAATAAGGTTTGTAATCGTTTCTAGTAATACCAATGAATAACTATATCATCGTATGAGAGTGACAGCGACAATTTGTGTGACAATTTATTGTGTTATGGCAAAACTTATATTATAAAGTTAAGTTAAATGTCGTATGAATCATTATTAAGAATTCTTTAATATAGAGAAAGCATCTTGCGGTGGAAGATGAAGAGCGATGACTTATACATGGGAATTAAATTTTTTCGATGATATGTATGGTTATCTTTGTCAATATTTTCGTGGGCCTTCATAATTTGGAGTTTTCATATTGTTTATAAAAATAAAATATTATATTAATTGACATCAATAGTTTCGGCCATATTGCCAATAGACATTGGGCGACTGCATTTCGACCTTTAAATAACTATTGGTCGTATACATGTTTTTATACGATTTATGGCGTCCACCATGACGGTTGCAATTAGAGTTCTGTTGGAAAATAGTAAAACCCTTTGCGTATAGTCATGGAAATACTTCTGTTTTATTTACAGGGACATCATGGTGATTCTGGCATTGATAAGCTTGCGAATCTCTCATTAAGTTTTTCACATTTTAGTTTAGTCATAGATTGGCACACGTTGTAGGAATATAAAATAATTAGTTATAAAAAAAACATAAACTTAATGAAACAGGACGACTGAGTTATAGAAAAGATACTAATAATCGCTTAAATAATCAATTGGCATATATAAGTTATCCTTACTAATAATAAATAATAATAAATAAATGAATGAATAATAAACCACTGAACCGATTTCAATGAAATTTGGTACAGATATAGTCTGGGACCCGAGAAAGGACATAGGATAGTTTTCGTCCCGGAAAGACCCCGGGAACGGGAACTATTAATCCACGCGAACGAAGTCGCGGGCAAAAGCTAGTAAGTATTAGAATAAAGTTTCAAACTAAAAGTTATTTAAAGGTTTAGTATATGACCTATTATGAAGATTGTATAATAGTTAACTATAAAATCATTACATAACGGTTTGTTATTTAAATGTTGAATAAAAGGTTCTAAATTTACGAAACATGGCGACTCATCACTATTGTCCGACTGAAACGTTTACTCGACTTAACATTATATGACCGTCGTATAAATTAATTGAGACGACGTTTACCAGACGCATTAATATGACTTAAATATATATAACTAATACGTCGAACTGAATACTATTTTACAACAGTTTAGTTGCTTCACAACTATTTCAAACCCTTTACATGACTGTTAGTCGTATAATTGTAAACTTATATAACTTTTTTGCTAGTTGGGTAACCTTTTGGGCAAAACTGACCGCTGTTTTCCCTAGAACTTTGCTATGCCCATGTCATGCGTTTATTTCAACTTTATTAATAGGTAATTGCTTCTCAAGGGTATGGTCAAGGTTTCTAAGAAACTTAGTTTCATGTAAAACTGCGTCATCCATCATTTAGCGTACCTACACTAGCTAATAAAATGAAAGTAGATGTAGAAGAAGACAGTAATTTATTAAAATTATATCAGCCCTTATTAGACTACAATGTCTCAGGGTCAGGTAGTGCTCTTTCTTCAGTTCATATATTGTAATGCGAATCCTTTAGCACATACTCATCTCAATTATAAGGATGTGCATAAATAATATGAGTACATTTCCTTTTCTTCAAACTAAAAATAAATATTTAACAAGTATTTGTATATTATTCCGCGGCATCCGGCCTCGCCAAACAAGAGGAGCGCCGCTTTGACGCCGGATGCGAGAGTATCGGCGCACGCGCTGCCCATTCTAAAGTTCGATCCACAAACGTCAATCCATCAATGTCCGTCTTCCTTCGCGCCGGAAAGAGATACTGAATTCGTAGCAAATTAATATTTATTTTCGATATAAATCCTTAATTTGTTAAGCAAACGCGTGTCGATTATGAACAGCCATTATGGAATTAAGCACTATCAAAAATGTATGGGAGCTTCTGCCTTGTGCATACATTATGCGCAATAATATAATGTAACAATAGACTCTAGTCTTAGGAAGTTATAATAATTTTATCGATGTCCATATCCGTGTCCGACGTACTACCCGTAGTCTGTCCCGTACTTACATAGACATGTTATGACTCAATAAAAGAATAACTTAAATAAAAAAGGGTAGTAATAAAAGCTCCGACAAAAAAAGAAGAATTGTCCTTACTCAAAATATTAAATCTACTGCCTAAAATACTAACTTTCCGACTACTTTTATCCGAATAAAAATGACGAAACGACCGAATGAGATACTGAAATCTTCGAAAAATAAACATGACTGTTTATTGCTATAATACTTTTCTACCAGCATAAATTACGTTCTACTGAAAACTATGCTTTGTAATTTTTATCTTTACTTGCCTACTATTAATTCATAAATTACCTTTCATATTTCATAGACTGTGGTGCTATTTTAACTATAACATTATATTTAAAATATTATTCTGAGTGGTTATACACAAACTTATAAAAAATATGAAAATGTACTTGTACAATAACTTTTACTTGCATCATATATCATGAATTTTACTTACCACGGGTATGCTTCGGTATCGGTACCTATTGCAGACGTTAAAAAGTTAGAACAGTCGTATTCATGCTTTAATGTAAAACCAAGCAGACTTTGGTTTCCTAGAATATTTTATTATTACACTGTATTATTATTTATTTATTTATTTTATTAGGTTCACCAACAATTGTTTACACATAATTGTAACAAAATTTACATGCTTAAAATAATCATATTGTGCAACAATTACTTATAGGCAAACACCGCATTCACAATTCAAATAATCACAAAGCTAACTTACAAAGTAATAAGCGCTAATTATATAGTAATACAATTAATTATAAATGAAATTTAATACAATTTGTTGAAATTAAAAATAAAATAAAACTAAAAAATAATAAAATTGACAGAATTAATGAAATTGTTATAATTAATGAAATTGATGATTATTCGACAAATTTCCTATATTTATATAATGTCAGCGAGAACAATGATAAAAATAAAACAAAACTCAGTTTATTATGAAAATGTAGTTTTAATAGGTATTAGAAAATGTTAGGTATACATACTCGCACGCGAAAACAGCCGAACGCGACCCGAACCCGATCGCGCGGGCCGAACAGTTGAGGTATTTTCATCATTATTGAGAGTTAAAAAATTAATTTGATAACCAACAATAGAAATTAAAACAGTTCATGCAAGTTGTAAAAATATGATTATTTTGACAAAACCTCTGTTGTCGGTAACTTAGTAATTTTGTCGGAGGTTCAGTATTCTATCCGGAAGTTTAGTTTTGTTATTCGAAGAGCCATTTTTTTTTAGGAGAAAGAGTAATTTGAACATGCTCTTATTTGTTGTTAAATTGGATATTTTTTTTCGTTTATGTTTTGGGTTTTTTGTCGGTAATTCATTATAACGCTGGTTAATTAGAATAATAGTCGGCCACAGATCGCTGGAGATTAATTTGTTTTTCGGAACCATTATTATTTCCCAATAAAAAATTACCAGTATATTTGGCAAAACAGTTAGGGGCAAATATGTCATGATGATAACTAAAAATAATGGAGATATCGAGTCGGAAGACCATTCAGTGTCCTTACATCAGGATAAGCAACAGCGCAACTTGACATTGATCCGTCGACTCCAAGTCGCCAGCGACCCGCACTCGTCCAACCCGATAAGGACAGCAGTGCGTGCCACTTGCTTATAAATAAGCCAGATAAAATACTGGTTACTGCAACTAATTACCATTTAAAAATGGCCTTGAAGCTTTGTTAGAGGTGCTGGAGAATTTCACAGCAAAAACTGTTAGGTTACACTCCGGTAATTTCATTACACTTACTCTCAAACTACTGGGACGGAACTGTACGTGTGGATAGTTATTTAATCAAATTATAGCAAAACTATACTTCAGCAATCTTAAGAAAACTTTGTGTTACATTTTTGTACTAAAAAACTAGTTGGGTTACTGATCATTTGTCGTCTCGTTTTCCCATTTACACTTCATGGAGTTAGAACGGGATGGCACAAAGTCGTACTTAGTGTGTGGTAAAGGGCTGGCTCCTTAGAGCGAGTTGCTCACTCGTTAAAGCCCTTGCTTCATCCATTTTAGGTGTTAGCCCCAATAAGGAAGCGACTGCTATTCAGATATTTATGATTTTGCTATAAAAATGTATCTGTTATTATCTCTGCTTCTGTCTTCTAATCCATTATTCAAGTCGAGAGTTGCAAGAATGACTTAATGGTTGGTGGTCAAGTGACTAAGCGTCTATTTCTAGTTCACAATGCCACTTTGATACAGAAACAGACCGAAACAAAGTTATTTTCACCGCTGATCCTTTAATGAACTTGCGGGTAATGTGTGACTCATTAGCTATTTCCAGTTGCTTTGTACGTAAACATCATTTGTACAGAATACTTAGTGTCAATCTTAAAAGCAGCATTATAATCGCTTCAAATATACATAGGTACATTAGGTACGTGATAGAATTATTAGCTGAATTATCTATAGTGTGTCACACAAAGCGCACGCAACTGTATGGGAAAAACAATAATTTCAATGTGTTTTGACAAACGCACGCGTTGTTGGAAGCTTCTGTGCGTTGGTTAACAATTAAAGCCAATTACAGTGCATCGACACGCGTGAAGACTCGTATCATAATATCGCTTAATCAATTTCATCGCGAGCAACTGAGCCGAGGGTCATTGACACCCAACTAGCGTTTCTTGTTACGTTAAGTTGCTAACGTTATATGCAACAGTTGCATTTATTAGTTAAACAGTAGATACTCTGCCTTAATCCTTTTGATTGGTGTTGAGATAATCTATGACGGGTTGGAACATAAAATGGTCGGGGCCCGGTATTTGGGTCGCGGTGATTGCTCCAACGCCCAGATTCCCAGCAACAATGCTCTGTCCCACTCATCAGCGGCCTTTTGTCTTGACACACGTCCCATCCCAATCTATCTGCACGAGTAGGTTAACTTTGATATAGTTACATTATAATAATAATGTAGAGTTTTACATTGACTTAGTTGGAATCGCATAAAATAATCGTTCGTGTTTATTTATCCGATTTGTGTCCCACGCGACATGTTTCACACGAAGATACTTTTTTGACGTAACGTTGCATTTTGCAAAAAGAAAACGTAAGTACGGCCAGTGACTCTCAAAATACCGTTTGCCGCCAAATCCAAATAGAAGCGACTAACGTTATGCGAACGCGAAACTGCGAATACTAATCCTCGTACCTGGAGTCATCGTTTTGAAAAATGTCCCGACTTTAATTTGCATACAATAGGCGGTGGTGAACGGCGCAGGACGTGTCACGCTCCTCCGTATTCGTAGGAATTACGCATTTTACTTAAAAGTCACGTGACAATTTCCCACACATTGTGCTCTCAAACGCAAGCTTTGCCGCCGGAAAGAAAGAATTTAATTTGCTGAGACAGACGGGCAAATTGATTTCCTCTTTTTTACTTTTTTAGGCGCTTTTACCTTTTTAAAACGCGCATAAAACAAGACTTTATGTCAGACAATGTTCGCATAGGTATGTTATAAAAAGATTCGTTGAACCTCTATATACCAAAATACATGTTTCAGATATAAGTTATGTAAAAAGAAAAAGTATATTTCAGATAATATTTACCGAAAATGTTCTCTGGAACGTCGGATAAAGGTCACGAAAACAGGTCCTGCCAATTTGCTACCGGGCAAATAAGTAAAACATGGTTTTAAAACTTGTTAATTTTAATTAACAACGAGAACTGGTTATTGTTTATAATTAGCGTCGTAAAAATAAAATTATAACCATTTCTTAGCATGTTGTTGTTATGGTACGTTCAGCCTCGCACAATATAGCTTACACAGCTATTTCACGGGGCCCTGCGAATGGATGTTTCTCGCATTTCATTTTATTGTGTGTGATGTAATAAAGGAAATAAACGTATGCAATATTCGTACTGCTATTAAGCCTGAATTCAGCAGTGATCCTGCCTCAAATTGAGCCAAATAACTGTATTCTTTTATGATATAATCTTTTCCTGTTTTTGTAATCTCTGTGAGTGAACTTTCGGTGAAGAAGTTTATAAGGGACAAAAAGTAGGTACAGTTATACTCATATAATAAATGCGAAAAATGACTCTGTCTGTCTGTTATATTTCCACTGCTAAACCACTGAACGAAATTTGGAACGGGGTAAAACGAAGCCACCGCTAAAAGCTAGTTCACCTATAAAACAAACAGATGGTCGTTGAAACTAGAAACTTGTAAAAGGAATAAGAACTCCACTTTATGGTAATATAGCCACCATCAGTTTCTGCAGAAAGTTTTTTATAGGCAGTAAAATACAGCCAAAAATAATATCAAGCGAACTGTTTTTCTCTAGAAACAATAAACGAAATAGAACAACGAGCAATGTTCCCACGTGTACGTATATTGTTCTCCCTAAATATTTCACTACAGTTGTTCAGAAGTCCCCTAAGCCATTGAAGAGGATGTATGTTTATATGAGCACTGGATTACTTAAGTTTAGTTAGATATGTTTCTTACACCATTGTTCTCATTGTAACTGGGACCCTAATCTCGCGCTCGGCGAAAATGCCGTATCCTTTGCTTGTGTTTTGTCTTTGTCGTGCGACAAGGTCCACTGAACGTGGTTATACCCACTACTTACACTCTTGAGTGTATTTCAACGAGTAGTGAGAGTCGTTTGTGTATATTTATCTGTTGATTCAGTGAGACTAGTTTTAGCTTCTGTAATTTACGAGGCGTGTTCTTCATCCTAGCTGTTGGCCGGTTCACCGCTAGCTCTTCTTTATTGGATAGCACTGCTTTCTGCTCACTAATAATACATTTGAGATAATTTATACAGTATTCAACTAATTACTTGTCATTTTGAAGTTGCTTCTGTCGTATTTCTGCAAACCCGGGTAAACGTATATCGTCGGCTTTAATGTCCAGCGGTGCCTCCTTTTAATTCAATGGAAAGATGATTATTAACATACTATACAGCTTTTTACTATTCTAAGTTTCCTTGAACCTTCACTAGTACCGAGAGAGATTTCTTATTACTTTCAACTCATGTAAGTAGTTGGACATATAGTAGTGAATTATCAACCTCCAAACAATTTTAACCAACAAAAACAATCCGCGTTCCTGTGGGTACTTACTTGTAAGTGCCATATGCCAGTCGATAACGTAATTAACTTGATAATGATTGTCTCGCAGACAATCAATTCACTTTCGCTAATGCTCGTCGAAGTCCCGTGTGGTGAGACAGTGATGAATTGCAGCCATATAGACACACTGTCTAGATAAGCCTAATTTATTACGCCTTATGTACACCATAGTGATTAAATTGCTCTCAATACTGCACTGCTTGGTAGGACAATTCAACGATTAACCTCATCTAGAAAAATATGTCATGGCCGACCAACATTTGGGCACATTCTTTCCTTTTCGCATCATTTTTGAACACACATCCGCTATTATCTTACTTAAGTAGAACAATCAGGCCTTGGCAATAAAATTCCTATACTGATAACAAAAAGATCTGATCGTTGAAATTTGGTTCCTATAATAAGGTTAAAACACTTAAATACGACACAAACAATTTAAAACTTTTAGATCTGTAAAATCCTAATAATCCGCACTGTATTCTGAACCACACTTGGCTACACTTAAATCCGTATTTTTTTAGACGAAAGATCGTAAAAAGCAATACAGTTTACGAACTTGGGCGCTCCCCTAAAGGGATCGAGCTTACAGCATTG
Source organism: Caradrina clavipalpis (assembly GCA_932526535.1). Taxonomy (NCBI): domain Eukaryota; kingdom Metazoa; phylum Arthropoda; class Insecta; order Lepidoptera; family Noctuidae; genus Caradrina; species Caradrina clavipalpis. The sequence goes on from OW052103.1 coordinate 9,551,137, forward strand.
TCTCGATTTAAACCCGCGACATAGGATCACGATGCGTCGTGTGTCGTGTCTCATCCAAACTCTCCAGGGAAATTGAACAGTACACGACCGATTCAATCTGCTAATAGGTACGTCTGCACAGACATCATTGACAATTGTGTAAAGCAATCTTAATTTATGCTTACCTCGACATTTTATGTGAATTATGTAAGTAAAAACTCTTTTCTCCGTATTGTCACTCGATTTAACTTAACGCAATGTTGACAGAAAACGGCTGTTGGACTTACTAGAATTCTGTTAACTTTATGGTTGTCGAAAGAGAAACCAGCTAAAGATTAAATACTATTTTTTTTAACATAGGTAATTTAATCAACGTTTTCAATGGTATTTCGACAGAGCACTTATTTAGCATCGTAAATATTAAATTCGTAATGGTTTACAAAGCCCTCGAACAACAATAAATCTGACAAAGCTATAAAAAGAAAACGACGATACTCTTCAGATTCGCTTGAATTGAAATTAATTTCATCATCAGTAGGCCACGTCTCATTTCACAAATGGACTTTCAGACGAGTTATGAAAGGAATATGAAGTGAACGAGATATTGTTGGAGGCAAATGAGTTGACGACTCGATTGTTAGTGGCTATTTGTAAAAAAATAGGTCGCTATTGTTCGGTTGACGACCTACGCCTTTTATTATGCCTGACCCGATAGTAAACACAACTTCATTATAATTATATTTGAATATATTTGAAGTAAACAGTAGTGGGAGACCATACCATAGATATTGTTTATTGATAACCTTGTTGACATATTAACGAGATGTCGGAACGAATTGCTAAGTAAGCGCGATGAAAGACATGGGCCAGGGGCTACCCGACCGCACCGCGGCTATTTCTGTTTCAAGACGTTGACCTGCTCACTATCTGCATTTGGAGATGCATTCATCGTTTTTAAACGTTGTGTTCCTTACACAACGTCCGCATTAATGAAATTTTTATACGTTTATTGCATGGGATGGACTGTCACCTTTATAAATGTCGTCATTCATATTAGTAGCGTTATTACCTTCAAACGTTACAACAGTACAATAAATCAGTTTCATCCCATCAAGGGTCGCCGCCTGCGTCCATGTTTGTCTATTGTTTGAGTACAATGTGCCCCATCTGCAATTGTTTGCAACAATTTATGGCTTACACTTTTGAACCATGATTTTTTATTCAAAGCTGGTTCGCTCTTATGTAGGAGTAGAAATCCTACTAAAATTATAAAAACGTAAAAAGATGTTTGGATTTTTGTTACTTAATCAAGCGTAAACCGTTAAACGGATTTAGATACAAAATGGCACACAGATACACCATGTTCTAGATTGACATATAGGATTTTTCTTATATGTTCCTGTATTATTTATTATATAGGATATTTTTCCTAATCCCAGCCCCACGTGGGCAAAAGCTAGTTGAAAATATTTAAGAAATTTTAGAACGTAAAACAACACCGCTGCCAGAACAATTGTTTGTTTTCATATCGAGAACGATAATGATTTTAAACTTCCGATTTCTGGAAATGTAGCCGTTGATTTGAATTTGTTGAGAGTGAGCTAACAATATTTTGGAAGGCCACGGATTCTTACTTTGTAACGTAGAGGTCGTCCGCTTTTGGTTGCCGCTCGAGTATTGATTTACCCTGCGGCAAAGAACTTTCTGTTATTAATACAAAGTCTATTCAAACTTTAACAACAGGACTACAGCCGGTAAGTGGTACTTAATTAAACGAATACAGACGAGTAAGAAATCAATAGCTACTAGAAGTAAGTGCTTAGTCTGTAATTGTATGTAGATAATTGACAAAGTTTCCAGACGTTTTTCGCCTAATTGATAAACTTACTGAAACAATGCCTTAATTAGTCCTCGCGCAGTTAAATTCCTGCAAATACCTGACTTTGGTTAGGACCTTGTTAGGGTTTTCCTTTTGCCTGAAAAGTAAAAAATTCTTTGAACTCATATTAAACGAATTAATTAAATATTCAGCGTAACATTTGAATACTTTTGATGTATGGTTTACAAAGAAACGTTCGCTTTGATGTCATACATCATAGTTACTCATAGTTGTCCTGAAGCCTAAACATGTACCCTTTGCACTGAACTTTGAACAATTATCTTTCGTTCTCTATTACCGTATTCGTTGATTGCGGACCTCTGTCGGACATGTCAACTTGAATATTATTCACATAATCGAATCTCACCGTTGGAGTGTTTCGTTGGATCCTCTGAATTTCAGTCCGGCTCCGGCTATCATACAAACGTGAATAATTGAATTTCAACGGTAAACTCAACCCGATTTCCAGTGTCCTGCTGAAATTATCTATTTACTCAACCACTTGGACGGAGACAATTGTTGACTTAAATTTTTTAAAGCTTATTTTAAATGTAACTAAAGTTAGACTTGGTTCTTTGTTGGCACTTTGCATATTCAACGAGTTTGACTTAGCCAGTGTTATTGTACGAAACTTGTTGTTTAACGATAAAATTTATTTTTAGTTGTTGTATGGTTATGACTTACTTAATTAAAATTTTGTCTAAACAAGAAAGATAAAATGTAATAAATTGAAATCTTTAAATCAAAAGGGCATTTCATTTATAAACCAAAATGTTCAGATAAAGTTTGTTGCTGTTGTACGATTAACTTGATATTACGAAACTCGTTAGTACTTAGCTCTAATTTCTGAACAGGTACTGGGTTCGGTTACTGCGGTTAGCAAGCAAACAATATGCAATGCACTCGCCGCAGTATCAAAATCTGTTTGTATTATGTAAATATGTTGGAATAGACACACAGTTTTCGATTATTATTCAACCTTTTTCATCCAATACTTCTGTTACTCGAAACTTTTGAAATGTGATCGATTTTCGCGTCCCTGGCTCGTTTATTTTTTCTGTATTGTTCAAACATAGATTCAAAAATGTTTCTACTTAGCACAGAGTTTTATCCTTCCTTTTTACTTACTTCAAACATGGCTTTATCCTAACACTTTCTCTGCTTTATCATTCCAATGCTTTACGTTTCGGTTGGTTCCTAACGTAATGTTCATAATTAAATCATATTTCATTATGAATAAGATCTTAAAAAAACGTATAATAACGGAGCATACAACACCAAAGCATGTCGAGCACTACCTCCGTGTCCTGACCGAACACTATTGAATTACGTATTAAGAAAACAAAGCGATGTAATTTCAGTTGTGACCGCAACATTTACGACCTGTTGCGCTCCCCTAATAAAACACTAAATTAGTGCTTACCTGTCTTTGTCGAAAGCTTTGCGGAAATTCTTTACAATAGTACTGCTCATTGTGTAATCTTTACATTATGGGGAATTGCGTAGCAAGCAGCTTCTGAAATATCAACCTTACTTCCAGTTACTATAGTTTCAAACTTATCTGTTCAGTAAATGGATATCGCCTGGATACATGTCTTCAGCTTTGTGGAGAGAGATCTTATAAAGTAATGGATAGCAGTTGCGAGATGGGCGTTTCGCAAATAACTTCGTTACAGCGTAGGGACAATAGAGAAAACTGCCGCAAACTGACAAACGACGAATAACAGGACGCATCCAATTTACCAGCTTGGATATGCCCAAGCCCTAGGCACAGAGGAATGATGGATTGATTGACAGTAGTGTCAGCAGAGTGAACTGACACGTTACTTTGTCTAAACGAACTCGTTTGCCTCACGACTTGCACCACTTGTTTGAAAAAAATCATTCAATTGTTAGCATGCATTTTCAAATGGCCGACAGTACTCAATATGCTATGCATATTTTTCCTTTGTGCAAAGATTTGCGGATATCCTTAACATTACCAATAGTCATTGTTCAAGAATATTATTGTCTGGTCCAAAATACATCATCAAGTTTACAGAAATGTCTGTCAGGCGTTACCATCCGTGTCTACGTCTTGTTTGCGTTGTCTCCTCTGGCCTAAATTTTCCAAGTTGTTAATGAAAAAGCTCCGTCGCCCCGGCTCGCCGTGTAATTTCACTTCAAAGCTGGCTCCGAGGCCCGTTTGTTATTTTCTGTAATCACAAGCACAGAATATATTATACGTTATACGCCCTTCCCTTGATGCGTTATACTGCGTTACTGTCTTATTACATTTCCGTGTGTATCGATCCGTTGTCGTGCTAATTACCCTACCGTGATAGTTTTTACAATGTCCGGATCCCATTGTCCTCTATTATTTCTTTGTTATCTGGAAAAGGTAAATTAAAACCTACATACATTTTTACTACAGTAATTTCGTTTTTCGTTAATTGATTCGTCGTGTCGGTCGTATCATTATTGGCAGTCACTCTCATATAGGTTATTAAAGCGTCAATTACTTGGATAGTCACATTTGATCGCGTGTTCTTTTGACTTCCTGATATTCAAAGCAAGAAACCTCTATAGATTCTAATGGCGGTATCGCTATGATTAAAGCTTTCATTAGAATTCAGATCACCAAATTTATTGTAGAGGATAATGTGGTGCTTAATTAATTTTACATTGTACGCTTTCCTCAAATTACTTTATTGCTCGTTTTGGGTTTAATTTCTCCCTCGGTGTCTTGTTCAATATAATTACGTTGCTCTTTCTAACAAATTTCGGTAAGTGTGCAAAGTACTTATTTAGTCGTACCATTTGTTTGTGAAGACATTACAGTTTTGTGATACATTTATCCAAATTAATTTAAAATAATGGATAGGAATGTTCTCGTAGCCTATAAAAAACACAAAGAAGTCTTTTCTAATTGGAGAATTCCACATAAAAGGTTGCCCTTAATATTATAAAACATTATTCTATAGGTATTTACTTTATTTGCCTTCAGGGCTACATCAAAAGAGGACTCTGTTTAACGTGAATTTTACCGCAGCGCTTTCAAATAAAAGTAAATCCATAACGACATCGAATATGTTTTTTTATGCAAAGGTCCGAGTTTTTTCGTTTGTCAGTGATTGATGACATTCCAAAACGACGACGATCCTAAAATAGTGTGGGCCGAATAGCCCCGTGGCAAAAAACTCCTGCCCTGACCAAACCTTTGAGAACATTGTACAAGTGACCGAAGAAAGACTTTACAGGCGAAGTCTTATTGTTACTCCGTCTTTTGTTACAAAACCCTCATTCATAAAAGAGAAGCATGTGTACTAAATAATTTCCTTTCATCACTCGGCGACTGTGACTTATTCATGTTTTATATTACGTTATATTCTCAAAACAAACCCGAACACATATTTTCCTTCCCAATTAAGTTGGCTGAAATTCTAAAGAGTAGGTAATGAGCCGGTTCCATAATTACTTTTCAAATAACTAGTTCATTATGAAATACGTAGAAACTGCTAACGAGGTATGTTTTGATGGTGAAGCAGCCGGCCAGGATGACTAAGGCTAAATGTTTGTTTAAGAATATTTTAGATAAAATCGTCGCGGTGGAATTATTATCTATGATAAGGTGTGCTCAGCTGATGTGCGTTCGATGCGAGGGGCGGGATTACACTGACACCGCGGTTCTCCGTGCGTGCAGTAGTTCAGTACTCAGTTACTCAGTCAGTTGTCTCGCGTCGTTGATGCCGGTCGACGCCCCGGCTCCCGTACTTTCATCTTTGCATGTAACTCGGTATGGTTGAATTAAAGTGTTAAAAACTGTGTCTTTTTGTCAGTTAGTTGATTTTATGTGAACGTTGCAGTGTTAAGTGAACGCAAATTGTAATATTTCGACGCACCGTGTTTCTTTTTCTACGTTTGGAACTAAGTTGCACACCGGTTCAAGGTAAAACTTTCAGGTTACACACACTACAATAGATAACTAGAGCTGCAATTTTATCTTATCTTTCATTGATAAATTGTGCAAACGTGTTAAGTACTTATTAAGAACTGATTTTATTAAGATAAATTTGTTGCATTGACTATCAAAACAGTTATTGGAAACATTTATTTATGGTTTAAATTTTGCCATAATTAAACGTTTTTCAATCACATGCCACATTATTAAAGCTATAGTATTTATTGCCGTCATAAACATTTAAAAAGGGGTTGAAATATGTGTAGAGGGCTATTGATTCGCAACCCTAATAAAATTCGCGTATTGAAAGCGGCCCTATTTCATATATTGAGAGGGAACGCGCATTCACCTCGGGTTCACTTTGGATTAAGATCAGTCAATTCAAAGCGTACCATTTACAAAATGGGTATGTCCAAAATTTCTTTTGCGACCATTTATAACCCACGTCCGTTATGATTCTTTCAGAAGTAGATCAGTGCCTTCAGGATTTAAAGAGAACAATAAGAATTCCAATATATACGGAACTTATATAACATATAAGTAAACTCTTTATAAAGACGGAGAATAAGAAAAGGGATTACGACTTTTCTTATTTTCCTCGTGTGCGTATAGCATTATATCAAGTCCCACCACCATCACGCCCGTATTCCCCGAACGGTTAGGCAGAGCTGTACCAATGTACACCCACAGTTCGCCGGTATATTTAGGTCCCATGTAATAGGGGGCGAGCCTATATCATAAAACCAAGTACATATCAAGTCCGTATCATGTCCGTATATATCAAGTCATCATCCTTTATAATGATTATATCACATTATGTACGCATAACATAATCCTCGTCTAGGAAACTACAATCATTATGCAGAGCGTGACTCAACCACAATAGTGTACTATAGGTTAACGTTATTCTGCATACACCTATAGTTTAGTGCCCTCTAGAAGTCCATCCGGCGCTGGCTAGTAGATTTCTTGGTAGTTAGAAACTGTTGGTTGCCATGACGACTGGCAGAAGCACGCAACTCCGTCACGCACAGCCAACTTGAACGTTCAGCCACAATTCCTGTTTCACGCCGTCAAATCTTTATTAGGTAGGTATGCCGCATCTGAAATTCTGCGTCAGATTTCCAGGGAAAACGGTTACATAACACTAGCTTGCTTTTATGCTACATCAGCTTACAGCCGAGGTTTATCTACTTGAATTTCTAAAGTAATCTCTATGTTAATCCTGGTTAAGACTACCAAATTTTCAGGAAAATCTGCTTAGCACAAACTTCCTGTGGCGGATTAACGAACAGGCAACACAAGCACGTGCTATCAGCCTTCGCAATCCTCCAGCTTTTGAGTAATTGCCATAATTACTTTGGTATATAGTCTATTACTGAGTAGGAGAGTTATACTATGAGGGTTTCGTCTCCTACCGTCCTATGCCCACACAGTCTCTCAGTTTAAACTTATTCATCAGTAAAAAGGTCTTTTCATTACAATTTTACTAGAATAATTCCTCAAGAACATTATCATTCTAATCAACCGGTAATCAGGTTCCAATCAGTTCGTGTTTACTGAAATGCACTATTTTCAATCCATTTCAATTACTTTAGAGTATTTCGGTGGCTCCAATCCCCTTTTCAATTTTACAGTCTCATAACAATTACGTGATGAACATTTTCACCCTTGCCCCAGCCACCTTAATAACTTGTTTAATATTCTATCGTGTTCATAGTGTTGTATCAAACTGTGTAATATTTATCGAATTTATAAACTGATCGATTATAATATTTACAACAGTTTTTTTTTTTTGAGAAAGTGATTTATTAATGTAACTCAGCTGTAAGGAAATAGGGAAGTATTAATCAAAGTGATAAAAAACAGTCATCTATTATTTATTAACATTCTTCTAATGGCACTAGAGCAATTACATTATTTAATTTATGATCGAGTTCCTCTTCTTTTGCTGCCGCTAACGAATGTTCCGGACGGTTAATTTTTAGCGTCTCCGCACTTTATGTCTGAATTTAAGATTAGTCGTGACAACGATTTATTCCATTCTAATACCAAAAACTAATACCACTGGTATTTGATTCAACTCTTATTTTTTTTCTATTCCGAACGGATACCACTTTTTAAATAATTTAATTTAATGTACGAACGAATACCAACAACTTGAATTTGGTACAGTCAGCGCAGTCAAAGAATGCTAATTTATATCAGCTTCTGAACGTGCTGAAAGAGGACGCAGATTTACAAACAGTGGTTGTTACTCAATATAAATCAAACGCACCCCCCGCAAAACGATGTGCACAGACAACTATTATGAAAAATTCGTGGATCACATACGTAACTGACCAACTCCTCAAAAACAAAATCTCCGTAGGTCACTGCTTAGAAAAATTAAGGGTTTAGCTACTAATTGTTGAAATATAAGAAATTATTTACACGTCATTTAGCTGATTATACTAATAGTTGATTTTCTGTGATATTTTATAATTCTTAGATTATAAGTGAATTATTCATATATGACGTTTTTGCAAAAAAAAATTGCTGATTCATTGCTATATAGGTGAAGAATGACTGATTTGATTAAACAAAAAGTTGATTTTCTGTGATATTTTACAATTGTTAGATAAAAAGTGATTTATTTTTGTTAAAAATTTACCTGACATAGTTGTTATGAGATAGGTAGACGTGAATAATTACGTACCTATCTAATAATAACTATGTCAGATAAATTTCAATATAAATTAAGAGTTAATTTTTTGAGATATTTTGTAATTTTTAGATTGTTAGTAAATTCTTCCTGTTTGATGTTTTTGCAAAAAAAAAAATATTACAGGTATAGAGAGGAACTAAAATTATATTAAAGTTGATTATTTAAGTGATATTTTATCATTGAACAAGACGTTTGCTAACAAAATTTGTTTTTTTTTGGAGTTATCTGTTTTTTTTTCAATTAAAGGTCTTATATTTACATACAAAGCATTTTTACTGACTGTACCTTATATCTTTGAACTTGTTTTGGTATTAGTTTAAACAATGGTATCGGTTCGGAATAGAAAAAAAATATGAGTTGAAAGAAATACCAGTGGTATTAGTTTTTGGTATTAGAATGGAATAAATCGTGACAACTGTTATTATCGATTTTTCTTGCAAACTATAATAGCCTACTCATTATAGTTAGCAAAAAGGTCGATAAATCATTTTCGTTAGTCGTTTTCACTTCTCGATTACGTGCATTATTCTCACTAGCAAAGTTACGATAGCTCGATACTGGTTTACGTGTTTTAAAATATTTTAAAAGCCTTTGAAAGTTTTGAAAATCGAATTAGATTTAGCGAAGCTTTTGTCATAAAGCAACAAACCGTGTTATCCAATTTCTACAATCCTCCCCCGTAGCTTTAGCTAGGGGCGGCTTGCCGAGATGTAGACATTCGATGAAAGGAATCTCTAATCGAATAACGATAATGTAGCAAATTATATTATTTGCTGCATTTTCTCATGTCACTGGCAGCTGTGCATTGCCTAGTTCTAGTTACCTAGTTGCTCGTTCTTAAACGTAGGTAGATCTATATTCAGAAGAACGAGCAAGAAAATTCGGATACTCCTTTCAGAGGTTTTAAAAAAAACAGTCTATTTTAGGTTTACTTTGTAATCGAAACGCCGATAAAAACAAGAAAAATAATATTTTTCCCGAAAGAACTCTTCGTCACCCAATTCGGGGCGATCATTCACCTGTCGCATGAAATCTGACAGTTTTGACCCTACACCGCTCGAGTGTGTTTTTTGCCAGCAAACGTCACGTCAAGTCAATCAGTGGGCATGAAATCGATAGCTTCCACTGAGATCACGAGAACGAACTGCGAACAGCGGTAGACGTGGTACGCACCTCGCATCTCTGTATCGATTGTGACCGGCATATCCTACAAAATTTCGGAGCAGGTGGCCTCGTTTGTTTATTCATGGTCTAAACACGGTATAAAGGATTCCACGATTTCTTCGGAATCTGTTTATCGACAATGATTAAACGGTTATCGGCAGCCGATCTGACGCCCGTCATACATTACCGGTTAGTCCACGCCTATACTCAGAATTAAAGATTCACAAAGTGTTGTTACACATACCTGCTTATCTACGTTATTAGAAAAGTAGCGGATTCATTTCTGAATAACGTGCTGTATAAACAAAAACAAAAGCGTAATCTATGTGCATTAGAAGTTGTTAATCAATTTTAATTGTCGCTAATCACCTATAATCAAAGACATAGTCGCTATTTTTACACGCACGTTAAAATTAATTACTTGCAAATTATTTGACAAACTACATTTTCAGCGAGTTCGATTCTATTGATTGCCGCGATTGAAACCATTCGTTTGTTTCTAGCATTCATCAAAAGCATTCCCATCTGCGTCAGCACCAGCAACGATTTGCTCGTAATTGAGGCGTGTTTATTATTTTAATTGGTTGTTTCGTTAGCCACTACAGTACTGACAGTGAACAAAGGATAATTATTCCAGTCAGCCAAATAAAAGGACAAAAATTATAAATCTTAACTCATTTTGTGAGTTTAAAGCTGTCTAAACGGAGTATTATGAAGAGTTTTAATGAGTAAGGCTGTCTCGTATCCATGTTATCCTCAGGGCCATTTAGTTAGCGCATAAAGCGCATTACAGCGGCGTGTGTGAGGCCAACATACTAATTACGCAGCCGAGGAATTGTCGGCTTACTGCCTAAACAACTTGTTCACAGAGGGATTGGACTGTCTTGCTCCAGACCCAGCTTACACGACTAGATATTTATACACGTATTTAGTATAAAATTTACCTTCAAGGGCCAGTGAGCTTACGTTTTAAATCCGCTAGAAAATTCAGGCCTTGTTAAGTAAACTTCCAGTCAACCTTTATGTCCCTTTTGTATCCCCTGACGTTTTTAAACCCAGTAATTCGACAATGGATATGTAAAAATTCACGGACAGACCAATGAATGGGTTTTAGTCCGTAATTGGCGCAGCTCTGGTATCCGAGAAATAGAGTTGTTCCCCCACGTTTGTAGCAGGGGCGTATGTCAGTCACCTCACATTATGCTGATAACTTCAAAGAAGAAGTCGTTACTCGCTATCCAGGGACATTAATACCTTGTTAATAATGTATGTCCATTTGTTTGTATATTTATTTTCATCGTTAGATGAGCACGCGAGTCTGTTACAACTTTTTACTTACCGTGAATGAACTAAGTTTTATCGACGATCAGAATCAGTGTGCGTGCGTGATTTGAAACGAGGACGTTAATTTAATTGTATTCTACAATAACCTATTAATAAGGATAATTTTAATCAGTTATCAATTTAATTAATAGCTAACAATTTACTAGTAATTGGTTACTGGTAACTGGTTTTCCTGTAATTAATTGACAGTTTGTAGAGAAACTGATAAATTATTCAGGGAATAGTTATGAACTTGTGAAAATATTTCTCTTTTGCTGTAGTATCCTTTTGCCAAGTTAGTTAGGGTCGGCTAAGCTTCTCAAGTTTTACGGAATTTAATTAACTAATACTAGAGTTAGTTTAGGAACCTAATTAAACAAATTGTTTTACTTAGATACTTCAACCACGCGCTTAATAATTACGTTCATTATTAGACCCTCTGGGAATCGGATAAGGTTTATAATCTCGTAATTAAGGGTCGTGTTTCAAATACCAAACGCTACAAGATAAACACTTTTTACATATTCAAAACAGACTTAAAATGATACTTTAGGATCGTACACGTTTCCAAAAAAACGCTTGATCACTTATTTAACAAATACAAAGTACCAGAGTTTATTTAATTTTCCGAAGTTCAACCTGCAGACAAAAAAAATATATTTCTAAATAATATAAATACAAGTATCTAAATGTCGAGATGTCGGTCGTCTCATACATGGGGTTATGTAGGTTTAAATCCGTACAAGTAGGTGCCTTGACTTTTTCGATTCATAGGTATACTTTTAGCAATGGAAGGCGATAGGCTCATATGATGATGATGTACAAAAAATGTCATGAAATGTCTTCTTCCGCTCTGGGCGGAGCAAGGGAGTGTCAGACTCTTACTGACTAAAACCCATCCATGTTCTTCCTAAATAGGGCTGCCATTACCTAAATTGCCGAGGCCGGGCAAAAACTTCAAAACCCCGGACATTTGGGTGAAATTTAGTTTTTTTCCCGGACATCCTAGGATTTTTATTATTATTATTTTATTTATCGATTATCTTTCTGTTAATTGGGATTCCTCTGACACTAAAAGTGTCCGGGTTTCACCCGGACATTTTTGACAACCCCCCCGGACGTTCCCCGGACGCCCTCTAAACTAGGACAAATCCGGGGAAACCCGGACGGATGGCAGCCCTATTCCTAAAGCCCTTTGAGTTCCAGAGCTGCAGTGACTTTTTCGAACAAATTCCACAACCCTGACAGGGTGAAGGAAACCTGAACTTATTGTTAATGTAAGCCTGAAATTGCCAATTTTGAACAAGAGTCGTGATCAATGCTTTTGTTTTCTCGTTATGAAAAGTGGCCTTTAACCTGCTGTGGGACAATAATTGGCTAAATATACATAATTATATAAATTACTTTTTTAAATATGAATAAACTTAAAAACATTTAAAAATATTTTAAAAAAATATTATTATGATAAACCTAATGTACTAATTATCAACTAACTAAATAAACTATTTATATTTCCTTATTGATAAAGGAGGGTTTGTCTCACAGCCACGGCTAAAAGTCACAACAATACCCACATTACAACAAATAATTCATTGAAACAAACAATGGAAAATAGCACGCACTAATCCTATTAACCCGACTGAACTGGAAGCACCATTATCTAATATAGGGCTGTAGTATAGCATTCGCTATGCACTTTAGTAATAGTCTTAGTAATGAGTGTTAATCGGCCGTTGCCGTGTCTAGTGAAGTAATAGTGCACATGATCTATGTTACGTGAACTGAACTATATTCCGGTATAATTTCAGGTTTTAAATTAAATAGGGAAGAACTTCTCTGTTCTTACGATCGATTATATGCGATCGCAATCTTATCTCAGTCGCAATCTATCGAAAATGCGACTAATATACTAAAAAATATACATAATATCTACCGATTTTATTTGAAGTTAGACGAATGACGCTTGACTTGAAGTACGGAAGCTTTTAACCTGCAAAACAATACAGTAAATAAAGAAGCAAAAGTCTTCCGCAAGCTTAATGATATTGATGCATTTACCATCAATCTGTCAATATGTAATCATCATAATTTACCTACGTAACTTTTGAAAATAAAGAAAACAAGAACTGAGATATAAAATAAATCTTCAGTAAGAATTACACAAGCAATAAGAGATGAATATTTAATAAAAACTTTATCCCATCGAACAAAAGAAAACAACATTTGTTATCTCGCCCTCGTTACTGAGAAGTTTCTTGTGTTGAGTCTTACCGTTCTACCGACATTACATAGACAGTTTCTCCTGTCATAATCATTAAGGTATATGAATTAAAGCTTGCCATACATAATTCGCATAGACATCATAAACTGACCTTTAAGTACAAAGGACATAAGACAACATTTTAAATATTAGCTACGACTCTAAGAGTAAGGATCAAAGAGCAAACAAATCTATAATAATAACCTTATCCAATCGAGTTTAACAAAGCATGCAGCCGAAAGAGGTCGAAGTACCAGTAAAGCGTGGCCAGTCGGGTTAGTGCGGTGCATATGACGAATCGCGAATCGAGTCGAGTCGAGTGCATGACAGTTCAGTCACACCGATTAATTCGCCAGTAACCACCACCGGCGCGTAGAGCCGCGCCCACAGACCGCCTGGCAAGACAGGATTAGCTCCACACTTTGGAGATGCCGAGATGACAACGGCCTTGTAGCGTTCTGCCGTAATTGAGTTCCTTTGATTGAAATGTATTTATGTATTGATGGAACGTTGATGAAAGCGTGACTGTATTAAAGAGCTAAGGTAAGTCAGGGAGATTTGGAAAGAAAATATAAAACGGAGGACGTTATTATTATCAATATTTTAAGCCCAAAAGTTAAGAAGAGTAAATTTGCTTCGATAATCATTCCTTTCCTTGATCTCTACTTCTATATTTATTGTAATGGATGCTGTAGAGATTACTCCACAATACACTACAGATAGTTGTTCGGGCCTGGTTGTTGGTGTATATGAATTGATATGTTTGTAAACACACCCACGATACAAGAGAAACACATAGTGTGGGACGACTTTAAAAAAAAAACAACGCGGTGTTGTTCACCTCAATTAACTTTTCGAATTGCATTAACGTTTCAGTGCAGTAAATAGAGCATGGCTTTTGTAAACAGTCATTCAAAACTTATTTGAGGATGAAACTCAATATCTTGGCTCTCAAATAACAGCCAGTCAATGTCAGTTTTTGCGGACGAGGCAAATATATGAAACAAGTCTTTGTCTCAATTTCACTACAAAGCAGCGCTATTTCCCTCGCACTCATTCTCATTCTGTCAATCAAGCCGACAATCAGCACGCACGTAATTTTACGCTGAGATCGTGTTACTTTAGCTAGTGTTCATGCTCACGTCGACATTGACGAAAATCTCATATATCAAACTTGGGCGAAGTTGCGCTATGCGAAATACGCGGTTGAATGTGCTGAACTGCTGATTCAAAATATATTTGTACATAAATTGTACGTTATCTGACAGTGAGATATTCGGTGTCAATTTCGCTTTCACCTAACCGATAAGCGGGGATCGACCTCCTGGAGCCGTCCTGACGTAGCAGTTACGTTTTTTCTGCCTGCTCTAAGTCTGGTTGATCTTGAATCGAATGATAATATAACGTAGGCGTACGCACACGGTATCACTGCCATCGTAGTAGTGATGTGGCAATGTTTACCGCATCTATTCTTAGCTACCAATACTCGTTTATCGCTATCGCTTATCCGTATCTTTACAATTTAACACAAGCCTTCAAACATATATGTATACATACTCGTATACCTTAATAGAAATGCTGTGTTTGTACAGCATCATTATCACCGGCACTGGGTAATTTACATTTCCATAAAACGAGCCCACAAAGGTTTGCGCAAGCGATGGCGCGGCGACAATTGACCGGCGGCCCAGAATCCCAGATGACATCATAGCCCTGCCTCCTCAACTCCATACCATCTCTGCGCAGTGTCACAGAATATCGACATTCGACGGTGTCGCAACATCCATCGGTAATAATATATTAATTTGGGCCGTCCATTTGTAATTATCAACGGTCCACTGAACTTGTTTTATAACTGTGTTGGCATTATCGTTTCTCTCCATTGATATAAATTACTGATAGTTCTCCCTTTCTTTGTTCTGCCCTCGCCGGTAACACTAGCTTTTGCCGGCGACTTCGACCGAGTGAATTTTACGGATCTCTAAGTTTTTGGTAATTTGTCAATATATAATTATAACCTATAGCACTCTGAGATTCCGTAGCTTCCTTTTAACAAAAGAATTTTCAGAATAAGACCAGTAGTTCCGGGGATTAGCGCGGTCAAACAAACTACAGCTTTATAATCAAAGTATAAATAGGTAGAAAATAAACTGTAACTTTTATAATAAAATCAACGACGTAAAAATGCATTTGAAAGTAAAACTGGTAACCGTATTGACCGTTGTACTTATATTACTCAAAATTACCTAATAAAAAAGGTGAAAATTGGATACAATAGCCCTAAAATTTCGTCTAACAGTACTCCTCCGACCGAGAACTCTCGCTAGAAATTAATTGAGTCGTACCTTAATTAGTGTGAAGTACCAATAAACTAAATCTAACTGAACGACCGTTTACACATATTGCCAGTAGGTGCCCGTATTATCAATTTCTTTTTAATTGGCCCTTATATTTATTTCAGTAACAGCTGCTATCGATTTACGAGCCAATTAAAACGATGTAAGGATTTATCGGTGCACTCGTAAATTGTAATTGCATTAAATATTTGGTGACACTTCGTTATTTTGGAAGCGGCGATCAACTTTTGTACCTATCTACCTACCCTATTTATGTAACACCCAACTAATCTTTAAATGGAATGGAAGGGTTCTGCCGGACCTTTGAATATTGTCGGCAAACGTAAATCATTTTTTGAAATGAAAATCGATAAATTAACTTTTGACGCACCTGATATTGGGATTGAAGAAAAACCGGAGTATTCGGAACCATTAATTGCTGTTATCTGTCACTGTCATTTCTTCTAAATAAAACGGCCCTGGCGGCATGGAAATGGAGTTATGAAACGTTTTAGATAGAATTGCCTCCAATGTTTATAAATAAGGAAGGCAACGCGAACTGAAGGACGCACAAGAAGCTTTATTGTTCAACGATAATCCATGACTTGTGTCGAAAGCATCAGCTAAAGAGTACCTACCATTGCGTAGTTATACAAATAATGATTCACGCATGCTAACTGACATGAGCTCATACTGAATCATAAACCTTGAATTAAACTTATCTCGAGGTTTTTACAAATATAACGTTATAAAATTCTCACACCTCGGACCTCCAAAGCGAAAGCACTAAAATGAAATATTTTGCAATTAACTCGTTCAAAAGTGTATGTAACGGCTGTTTACAGTAAACGTAGAAGCAAAAAGCGCTTTACATAAATTTAGAGCCGCTGCAAACCAAAGGGAATTGCGAAAGTTTTCGGAATGAATATGCGAGGAGGTTTTAAATGGTAGTCGCGGTGCGGGTGGTGCCGATAAGCGGACGGTTACACACGAATCGTTTTGCACATGCACTCGGCTACACATTGTTAATTTGTTACAACCTCCTGTTTATGACACCCGATATTAACTTCTTTGTTTTTTCCAATAGAATTGTTTCCATTGCCCTGTTGTTTTCAGTTTGGTGTCTACCTTAAATGTTAACTCTCCATGAGGCACTGGATGTTGTAGCTCGTAAAGAAAACATTCCATTATAAATCTTCAATGTATAGTTAAATCATAAAACGAAAGCTCGTTCTGTCTGAATTGGATTTACAACTTTTATAAAATATAGCTGCATCGCGAATCGCGATTTACCTATCCAACGGTGCTTTGATATTGTTTTCGATTTTCTTTTGATATTGTAAAAACTAAATTGATTAATCATAGCATGCACACAATTTTTTTAAGTAGGTACTACACACACACCACACAGTACACTCTACTTGGTGCGTAATACATAATGTCAAAATTGACTCAGCTGCTCGAAACCTTACTCTCATATTAATAGGTAATATACAATTGTATATAAAAAAAAAATATATAAAAAAAATATACCATCACGCCTGTATTCCCCGAAGGGTTAGGCAGAGGTGTACCAATGTACACCCACAGTTCGCCGGTATATTTAGGTCCCATGTAATAGGGGGCGAGCCTATTGCCATTAACCGGGCACAAATCCAAACTCCGAGCTGCTACTGAGAATTTCATAGAAAAACCCAATAACACTTTTTGCTCGACCTGGGAATCGAACCCGGGACCCCTTGCACAATTATACAATTACACAATTACCCCCCTTATACAATTGTATGTTTAGATGATCCCATTTTTCATTAGATTTTTCTCTATTAATTTATTCAAAGACAACGCAAACGACATCGCGGACAGAAGCTAGTCAGCAATAAATTACATACTGCACATAAGTAACACAATAGCTAACGCCACTATCTAATTCTCGCCCTATTCGTCCAGATGACATCATAGTTTGCTAACCCAAGCTTAAATTGGAGTTAAACTATAAAAGTTATATGGATCGCTTTTATTATTCATCCTTTATCGAATTGAATACAAATGAGCTCATCTTCAGTCCCTTGGCTGTACCTACCGATGACTATTGTAATGAAATACAATCTAAATCTTTATTCTCTTTGTCCCTTACGAGGAAAGCCGAAAGCAGAACTTCTGACGGAGCCTGATCTGAATTCATTATTAGCTCCAATGGCTGCTTAACCTGAATCTGTCCTATATCTCACAGTGTCTGCGTGTTGTACCACGATCTTGGAAACATACTGTCATAATCATCTCGCTTGGCAAGCGGATTAGTAGCCGCAGTGTGTCGTTATGAGTTGGCGTCGACTACTCCCACACGATTGTAAATACTATATTCATAAGCTTCAGCGATGTCTGCTTTCAAAACGACCCAAGTTGACAAAAAAGTGGAGTAAACCAGTTGCTTAACGGTCCGCGCAACTTGTAAAGGTCATATTGGGGGAAATATATTGACAGTCCCTTTGCAAAAACTTGCTTCATGACATAATACGCGTAACATGATCATTAACTCAATATGGATTCGAATAATGCAATTCAAGCCACACTGCTGTTGCTAAGAGAAACTTCACTTCAATAAATACACGTCTGAAACAATATTCCAATGATTTTATTCATAGCGTAGCTGTTGTATCCCAAACTGGGTCAGGATTGAGTCAGGCTAGGGGTAAAGTTGGCAGGCAACGGATGTAGCGCCGAGAAGTCACTGTCCAACAAACTTGTAATAAAGCCACGGACCAGTACTAAATGCTATTTGCAGTGTTGAACAAAGGTTTGTTTTATTAGACGACGAACACAACGAGACTATCTATGGCACAGTACCTGCTAAATGAATTCTAGAAATAAGAAAAACATTGCAGTGTCTCTTATGATAAAAATTACCACCCAATTATTTATTATTTTCTGAAGAGCAAGTCTGTAAAGTTTGAAAAGACATCTTCGCTTTTTTGTACCCACTAATCCTGAAAAGTTTCTCGCGAAAATAAGACTAAACTCGTGAAACAGCGAGATATTCAAGTTTCAAGTATTCATGAACGTGATGTTGAACATTCTCCGTAATATAAATTAAAATTAAGGGTACCTCAAGATTAATTCCTTTCAAAGGCAGCTATAAATTCTCGTGTTAATTTCTAAAAAGATCTCATTTACATAATGCCGTTTTCTTTATCTTTTCAGGTCAAAAAAGTTCCTGTAACGCCGTCCATTGCGGCTTTAATTTAAACAAGTAAGTGTTATTGAACGATACTCTTTTTTTTACATTTTATTTGAACTACATCGTCGAATATATTCGTAATGAATATTTAATTTGTTCAAAAATCTCAGTTCATTCTCTATTTAGTTCTAAAGAGAAGCGTAGGTAACATTAAAAGCAAACTTATTTATTTACTCTCCCACTACGGCTGTGGTTTTAGGGTCTAAAACCACAGCCAGACTTTGGACGGTAATGATAGGGCGCTTTATAACGGAGCAGTTTCATTTCCCCAAACCAAATGGCCTGTAGATACCAAAGAATCCACTGAATCCATAAATCAGGTCTGGATACCTCTACTAATTTACTAGCCTTCGTGCCAAAGGAGACTGGCGGGTTTCTTAGGAGCGTTCGGCCTGGTCACCTACACGGATAAGTTCAATGCTTCCTGATAGCATTATTAATTAGAAAACCATGTATGGTTGCCGCTTTTTCTAAAAACTTGTCTGAAAGTAGATATAAGACTTTAACTTTTGACATTGACATAAGGTTATGTTAAGTACGAAAATCAATATTGCAGAGTTTAATGTTAATTCACTAATAAAACATGAATAATAAGTATTATACTGTATTTTATTATTGTATAGGTTCGAAGCTTAAGTTCAACATGGTTCAAGCAGGAATTGTGTTTGTAACCTGTTTATAGTTTAGATTAGGGAGAAATTAAATAAAAACGACAAAACACCGGCGCAAGAATACAACAACAACGAACGTCAGATATTGACATAAAATATTGATCTACAGGTGACAAATGACAGTTTGTTGCCAACCTAAAAATTATTTTCTATTTTTTAGTATGGCAATGTAAATAATCGATTACAGATATTAAGTGAATAATTAATTACAAAACCTGTGAATTACATTATAAATCCCTAAAAGAATACCTCATTACCCAGGCCAAGACCTACTTTGGGATATTATGTGATAAAGGAACCAATCTCATTTTCAATCGCAATCATAATTTGAAAAATCGCAACAATCGATTTTTCAAATTGTACTCGCTATATTACAACTTATTTTTGTCCTCTTAGACAAGTTATCTGAAAATAGTATTGAATAAAATAGTTCAACGTAAAAATCTACTTTTTTTTCGTATAAGTTTCATTTCTGTAGGAGTTCAGGCCTATAACCGCCAGTCTCCTTTCCAAATGACTATTTAATTTTAACGCTGATTCGGACTTAAATTTCAATTTAAATAGTAATGTTTTCACCATTTGTAACCTCATAAAATCATTCAGATGTTGCATTCGTAACGTTAGCCTCGTGGGTATCAATTGAAACTAACTACGCACATCTGTGCTCCATTTTAATATGAGCCACAATGGAACATAAATAACTGCAGATTGGCAAGCCCATTGCTTTCATACTACCTATACTTTTCAACTGCAGGACTTGACAATTCATCAGTTCAATACATGCTTGCATGTTACTGACCGAATTCATTTGCATTCATCTTTTTATATAACCACATTCTGCTGATATCGGGCCTAATACAATATGTTCATCTGTTTTGTGCCCTTCTAATTCGTATATCGTCTTCTGCACGCTGATGGCTAAAATTAAATTACGTAGAAGTTGCTCAAATATTAAATCCAAAAACTATTTTCTCACCCTTTCGTGCTAAACCTTAATTTTCATATGAAAAACATTTTGTTCTATGAATATGCAACAAAGTTATTAAGTTTTTTATTGCCTCCTAATAAAAAGGTGCATTAAACCCAGTGCTTATGATTCCAGAACATAAATGTTGGATTTCGTTTAATAAAGACTATCGTAAATCAGTTTAATGGCGTCTGACTATAATGTCCAGTATCGCTGCAATATCCCCGTAATGTGCAAAATGCAGCTCGGATTCTCATGCGAAGTTCCACGAATAATACTTGTGTTGCCGTGGTGCAAAATTATTACCGAGAAATATTTGGAGAGTGGATTTCAGTGTTTATTGAATAATGTTTTCATTCATCAGAATGTTTGACTGTAGTGAGCACTTCAGCGTCGATAATATTCAAGTGCAATGTAGCATGATTGTATTGTCCATGAGTTTGAATTACAATTACGAAAGACTGCAAAAGCAAAAAGTGGTTTCGTAATTGTCCGATTAATATTTTCGTTGGTAGGTATTTGTTGTCAGTTTTTCCACAAATGTTTCAGCTGTTCGCATTACCTATTCATTTATTATATGTGACAGGTAGCAATAATGTATTTCACATATTTAACAAGCATAATCTGATAGGATTTTGCGACATGTGTCCCGGAATCCCAAGTGATCCCGATATCTATATGTAAATCAGTGTCGGTGGTAGGTTACGCTGGGTTCAGTGCTTCGTCTAGACAGCCATTGTGCTGATATACATAAAAGCCTCCCCAATTTGCACACTAATGTATTACATATTATGAGGTATGTATTTACTTTGACATTGAAATGTTTGCTCTCAGTCAAACTTTGCGTGAAACAAATAGTATCTAGAGTGAAAATAAAAAACTTGGTTACTTTTATTCACTTTTATTTTCAAAGTTCGTTAAAGGTAAGATTTAGTGAGATCAGTAACTTGATAAACTGGGGTCACGAATTCTATCACAGTAAAAAATCCGTTTGAAATGCTTTTCCATTTCATCGCATTTGACGTGCACGCTTCATCTCCGTTTTAATGGAACTTTGCGCAAGCTTTTTCAATTTCATCCAACTAATATTGGCCGTATAGCATTAAATATACATACATCAATTTCACTGCAAATAAAACTTGGTATGTTGGTTGATAACAATCTATCTACAGCCAGACAAATAAATCGCCGTTCCCCGAAATGTCTGGCCATAAAGGAGAGGTGTTTTGGGGCCAGTGTCGTGTAAATCACAGTCTGATGCAGCCGTGTGTCCCGCCCCTGCGCACACATGGCAACAATATCGCAGATTTGCCTGGCTTAAACAACAAGCGCACACCCGAAGGACAATGTTGCCTATTATGACAACTCAAGGAGGTATACGATGCTCCAGTTTCTTTTTATGCCGCTATATCTTTCAGCCGTGAAAGCATAGTATCGTAGAAAGCTGAATCTCTTTTACGCAGAACAATGATCGCTATATCACTTTAAACCTCTTGTAAACTCAGTCGTGCACATAAATGAAAGCCTTCCGAAGAACCTATTGAACAAAACTATTGTGGAACCAATACTGCAGTGTAGGATTGTATTCAGAAATATAGTAGATAATCGACCTGTGGTTTGAATGGTTCCTTGAGTGTTATAGTGCAAAATAGAGTTTCTGCTAGATTATACTAGTAATGCAATTGCATCCAAGCAAACGAATATTTTATTGACCTGAATTTTGTTGACGTCATTTGTGTCTTGATGCGTTTATTCACTGTTCAGAGAACGACAGTGACTGCAATACTTATCTCACTAAAATATTCACTTCTCGCAGCAATATTTTACTGGAAATAACAATCTGGGTGCCTAGACATTAAGAGAACACGCTGTAAGATTATTCACAGAATCCAAATCATCTTATAATTCAGAGCCCGCCTCTTCCATTTCGGTTTCGATGTAATGGGTCTGTACGACATCGTACATCCACATTCTTCGCGCACTCCCTTACATTTTGCCTTATTTAGGAAGTTTAATCTCTTTGTCTCTAATTTACTGTAGGCTAAAGACGACTTTGTGTTAAAACTTCGTGCTCTTCTCTCGTCACTTGCACACATACATGCCGCGGCAATATCGCGTTTGTTGAAATAATATACCGGTTGTTACAGACGGTCGGTGTTATTGTAGGGAAGTGCCAATACGACCTGCTTTTTCATACGCTCTACGTTACCCAGTAAAAAAAATAAACACGCTTCGTAATTTTGCATTGTTTCTCTTTCTTTTTAGTCCTGTAAAGTCTATTCCCCTTCATGGCTCTTCTAAAACCATAAAATAGCGAGTAGATACGTCTTGGCTATAAAACGGCAGTTTCTCGGAGACAGGGCGAAGCGGTGCTACGAAAGTTTTGTAGATTTATGTTTGAAACATTCAGATTTTCTAGCTATTTGAAGTACCAATACGTTTACGTGGTTCATTTTCTTGTAGAATATCAATAGTGAATGTTCAAAGTGAAGTCAGTCATCCGAATCTTAAATGGTAATAGTGACCCGTATTCGCATTCGTAATGTATACAATAGTTACATCTTCCATTGTGTTATTATCTCTCTCTGCCAGAGGTACAAACCGCTTTTTGCTCCAGTTTATTTAAAATTTATTCACGACCTGAGTTAAGTCTGCCTTAATTAATTCCTCATCGCAGAGCAGTTAACCTAAACTAGTGCTATAAATATATCTAGCCTCACCTCCACGGTTAAATTATAAAGAAATTGTATTAAACTCGGCCAGCATAAACATTGGTGTATACATACGTGTGCCAACAATATATTTAAACGTACTGTCATAAACTGAAGGCATAGGCGCGGCGGCGATAATTTACGATTAGACTATAAAGCATCGCAATGAAAATAGATGTACCATTTTAATATTGTCATAAAGCCAAAGGTGAATTTAACCTGGCTTAATGTGTCGAGGCCGGAACACAACTCTCTCGAAACCTATCGTATTTTGCAAATAATCTGCTTCGCAAGTGACAGCCTCTTTCGAAAACTCAATTAAGTCGACTCGTAAAACGCCCAACCCCCGACTTCCTCCTGGCGTTACCAACCGCCAATTTATTAGACGAACCACTGAACTATGTTTTAGCAGGCTGATAATTTTCGTTCTCAAATTGCTTCCAAGATTTTTGTCCGACAAAAATCACAAAAAATGTCACGGTTGATATCATAAAAAAGGAATCGTATCTTTTTTTTAAGCTGGGTAGTTTATCAGAACGTCACCTGCACAGTTTTTGCACCCCGTAGGTAGGGCTCGAAACAATACCCCTTTTTGCCCTTTGCGATTATACACACACAATGCTCGCTTGGGTGGGCTCCTATCGATGACTGGCGTCCAACGTGAACGTAGAACTATAAACACTCGAATGCACAGAGACACATGCATATTTATAGCGGCTGGATACTGAGAAACATGACATTATGATGCACACACGCGCAAGTGCACCACGTGACTTCCGCTGTCGAAATAGATTGACGCTGCGTCCGCCTTCTCAGCCTAAAGATGATTTTATTCTAAGCATTTTAAACTATGTAAGTAATGTAGGTTTACGACTGCAATTTTAATATTAGTGATGCATTTTTATTATTCCGTGATTACCGTGCCCTGGAGACCTACATGAGCTCTTGACAAACTTTGGCTGCCAAATTCCTGAAATTCTCACCGTGTACTTACCTAAGACTATCTGCATTTTCTGGTTATAACTGCAGCTTTCTGGCTAGGCTGGCAGCCAACACTGAAATAGTTCGAAAACAGGCTAAAGCCTAATGAAGATTTCTAGGCATTCTGTCCGCTACGATTCCTTAAACAATGCACTGACACCATTGCAACATTTTGTTATTAATATACATAGTTGTCAATTTTATTATTTCCTGTTCCGTTTTCCTGACTATAAAATAATGTCCCGGAGAAGCTTTGAGACGGATTTCGCGAAGCTCACCCATTTCCACGAAAACTCTTTTGAAACGAATTCTCCGATTTCTCTTTTCATCAACCCTTACAGTGTAACATTCGAAATAAATAATATTTTATCAACATTATCTTGCGGAAGTAAACCGATTTGGTATCCAATCATCTAATGGTTCATTTTGAATTCAAGGAGAAATAGCTAAATCGATATGGGAAACATAATTCATTGTCAAAAATACTTTCCCCTTAGTATTTATAATAGTAATCATTATTAAAAAACGGTGTCTGAACCGACTTAAGTTACTGTTGTGAACAGATAACATCGTGCACGCAAAGAACATTTCAGAAGTAAGTTCAATCTGATACGGTGAATTATTCACGTTATGACGAGCCTTATTACCAGCTGACCTAAATACGCGATGCGGAATGTAGTGCCGTTCTCATACCCCTGGCGACGCGGCTCACGTTGGATCATATAGGTACCACACAGGAAAGTTCTAACTTGGTAAAGAAACTTCATCATAGGGAAGGTCTGTCTGCCAACTCTCATGTCTCATTAATATATTTATCTCTTCGTCCATTGCCCGTTCCTATTCACTGACTTCAAAGGATGAAAGTACTTCTTCTACTGTCTTAGGATCAGATAAATTGGCATATAAGCATAACTTTATTCATTCTTTCATTCATTCATTCATTCATTCAAATCCCTATTCTTCAAATAACATGCTTAGATTATAGAAAGAGAGCAAGAAGTAATGTCGAAAGTCTACAAAGTAATGATGGAATCGTGTCTTATGTGATGTGGATGAATAAAGGTCATGGGGTATAATTCCAACCCCATAAATCAGCGACTAACGGAATTTCTTCTCGGGCCTGCCTATTTATTACACACTTGACAATCAAGCTCAGGACATGGGGTTCCGTAAGCATTGGCAAGCAATGAGACAGCGGGCGCATTAACTTCTTGACATCTTAAATTCCTATTTACACTCCCTTTTCTCTTAGCCCTCAAGACATTTAATTATCGAAACAAAAAGTTTCAATAGAATGTTTTTAATATTTGCACCCCAAACCCCGAACATTAAGGGGACCTCTGCATTGAACGATTTTCGATCTCATGTATTCGCCCCCTCAAGAAGGGATCGTATTCTTTTCAATTTTCCTTAAACGAAAATAATGAGTAATGATGGTAAATATCATTGTGCCCAGAACCAACATTGATTACTGTACAAATATTTACCAAAGCTTTGTAAATATTGGTGCACGTCTACAACTCTATCAGGGACAATTGTTGAATTTTAATTGTTACTATGTGAAGATTGAAATTCATCTTATCCTAACTAATAGGTATTATAAATGTGAAAGTAAGTTTGTTTGTTAATTCACGCCTAAACCTCTGTACCGATCATCCTGAAATTTTGCATTTACGTTGTCAGGTGTACAGAAACGGACATAAGGTACCTCTCATCACGATAAAAAGTACTGTTCTGCTGACAACAACAAAAACGTTCTTATGATAACAGATGGCACCACGTGTCTTTCGAATCACGATTGAATTTTAATTATAACCGACATTTAAACGGACAGAGTCGTCGGCAAAAGCTAGTTTCCTATACATAGAACTTAAGTCTACCGCTTGGTATTGAACGAAATCTCTACATACGCCGTATATAAACTCCGACGAGATTTTGTCGGGGGAAAGGATCCATTGTGGTAACCCTCTTACTTGTCGGTCCCCTCACAACCCAAGGGTAAGCTGCCGGAGTGGTTGCCTGCCTTTAACATGCTTACAAACTTGAAATAGAAAGTGCCTGTATCCAAACAGCAGGTTATAAATATCACTGCCATATTAATCCAGGAATTATCATTTTATATTTAACTAGAGAACCCGCATGACTTATTCCACCCACGTTAAGTTACGTCTTTAGCTACTGCTCCGGTCACGAGGGTCGTAGCGTGATGTTATATAGCTTATGTTACTCAGGAATATTGTAGCTATGTATTGGTGAAAAAATGGTTAAAATCAGTCCAGTAGTTCCAGAGCTTATACGGTACAAACAAACAAAATAATCTTTCCTCTTTATAATATTGATATGAAAAACACTGGAACGTTCTCATATACGACAAAATTTTTGGTTGATTCCTAGCAACAAGAATGACCCAACTTTCGCTTTGAAATTATTATGACGAAGCTTAATTAGTTGAAAACTTGCGAAAAATATTTTTACTTACTTAAGTGTTTGTAAAGTTTTAGAAAAGTAAATGCCTAAAGGAATTGTCCTCGAACTGGGACAAATTTTCGCCATTTTCTTTTTATTTTTGCTTCTTGAAAAGTTTTCGGAGCACCTTTTTTATTCATACAAAGACCAAAGTTCGACCACTGGTGTGTAATCATTTACGTAATATCATCATTTATGACCGCGACTTCGTCCGCGCGAATGTCTGTCATCACGGATTATTTTTCTTTAATAAGACGTGGTCTAAGTGGTCGATGTGGTCCTTAAAACATTTGCTAACTGCCTGTGAGAGACCCGTGAAAATCCGTTTAGCCGTTTTGGAGATTAGCCGGACAATACAGACCGACAAACGATCAAAAAATGTATTCCTGTACTTTATTTTTTAACTTTTTTTTTGGATTTTATACTTAGTGATAATGTCACCCCTTTATCAGATACATTCAACAACTTAAAACTAAACAATGGGTATAACACAGTTATTGTAATATTTATGACCTGTAATGAGCCTATTCATTCTGGTAAATCCTGTTCGTACCGTGTCAACATTCAAATGCATTGAGTAAAAAGCTGCTATTATGACATTACAATCAGATACTTCAATGTCATTATTTGGTATAGATTAAATTATTTTCTACATGATTATTTCCTTTTGTTTTTTACGTTACATTTCGCAGGGAGAATAAGTTTTAATGATAATATGTTTGCTTTGTGTACGGTTTTGCTACATTAACGTTATCCCTATTCAGCAACTTTATTTCATTGCTACATCGGCAAGTAATCTGTTTCTTAGTAGGTAGTATTAACAATTTTATTTACATTACCAACTCAGCAGTAAGTCACTTCCGCTAGACAAACATAAACTTGGCCTAGTGCAGAGTTGCTTTTACTTATCCATTATTGTTACACTCACATACCATATATTCCCCGAAGGGTTAGGTTAGGTTAGGTTTAGGCAGACGTGTACCAATGTACACCCACAGATCGCTGGTAGGTTTAGGTCCCATGTAATAAGTGGCGAGCCTTATTGCTTTTAACCGGGTACAAATCCCATCTCCAAGCTGTTACTAAGAATTTCATAGAAAAACCCAATAACACTTTGTTTAACCTGGGAATCGAACTCAAGACCTCTAGCGTAGTAGTCGCACTAAGGACTACTAAGCTAACGAGGCATTTACACTTAGTCACCTACTATGAACTTTACGTAATAAAATATTTCAGTAAAACAATCGCAGCCAATATGTCTCGCCCATATTCTGCGAATTTTGTGGATGGCGGCACATACAATACAATGTTGTCGTTGACTGGCAGGTTTACGAAGCAGTCATTCTTGTGTGTGATTTCACCATTTCAATAACCGAGCTTTACGTTTTACACTGTACTATGCAGCTGGATGGAAGTGGCGGAACCACTTTGAACGAAACTCCTCCCGTTTCCTCTCATCTTTATAGTGCCGACTTGATAAAAACTTTCCGATCGAAACCAATTGACCGACCCCTGTATCCGCACATTCGCCTCAGGATTTTTCCCCTCGGTCGGATTACCGCAAAAATGTTTATCATTCAGAAACTTCCTATGTTGAAAAGTGGTCAATACAGCTGGCTTAAATAATATTGTTGTTAAACATTTTGTTACGCTAATGGCGTGAAGATACATACTTAACCGTTTATCGCTGAGCACGTTTCCGCGACTCGCGCTCTTCTCGAAAATAATTGGAGTGGTCGAGTTATGTCCAGAATCTCAGGAATCGTCATAAATCATTTTTAACGAGTCTGTTTATGTTTCATAAAAATTATGAAGACATTTATTTCCCTAAATTATCGTTAATGCGCTTCGTTACCTTCCGTACTTCCGTAGTTCACCAAAATTAACATAGGTAGTAGGTACGTACATTATTTAGGCTTGTTATCCCCGACGGATGCAGGGTACATTCGTATTTGCCTTCCAGATTACAGCGTCTCGCGAACTAACGACCACGCCTTTGCTTTGTTGTGTCAGGACTTTTTCCCTGAGCCGAATTGTGTACGTCCTTAAATAACAACACAATTAACTCGAACTCATTAAAAGTATATTTGGAATTAAACGTTGCTCTCACAATATTGGCTCTGGTCTCGAGTGGTAGTAAAGTAAAAGCCACATTATTCTTAAAGGGATATAAAAGTATTCCCTGAAGTGGTTTCGCGACAGCATGCTAAGCAAGGCGGGGAGCGTTCAAAAGCTCATTCTATTTGTGTCCAATCATTATGCGCCAACACGCGCCTTTAACTGTGTAACAGTACCCGAGTCGTTTCCGTTTGCCCTCCCTTCTCTTTCTTCTTTATTACCAAGTCATTTGTACACGATATTTAACGAAAATTTGTCTATATTTAAAAGCAGCATCCAGAGTTAAACAATGTCTAAATTATCACGCCCATCTCTGTTTAACATGTGGTATACATATTTCATTTTACATAGCCATAAATGTTTCATTGTTTCTTGATTCTCATTTGGTTGGTACCTACTGTACCGGTTGATTTGTTATTGGAATATCTTTGTTCATTGTGATCCTAGAGGGTGACTGACATAGAATTTGATAAAAGGGAGAAAGCTTTAAAAGTATAATCGCGACATCTATAGAAATCTTTACTTTCTTTATGTTAGCGTGTCGTCATCGTCTATGACAGACAAAGGGCTCTCTAGAATCTTTGACCGTCCCCTATTCTCGCCACACTTCGGGCTTTTTAGTGAAGTCATCGAATCTCTTCTTTTTCAATTTTATCGGTAGGCGCCTTTACACCGCCTATCGCTCAGATTATGTTAAAAATTATAAAGACAATAAAACAACTGTATCTATTCTCAAACCTGCAAAACGTATTGGCACGAAATCAGTTAATGAACGTTATAATAATGACATTGTATTACCCGATAAAAACAAACTGCATTGTCCGCCTACCTACATACATTTTACAACAAATTATAGAATATATCACAACAAACATTTAACAATCGATTTCCTACAAACAAATCTTGTTTACAAACATTAGAAAAATGTAATAGAATATCGTATTTATTTGTCCACAGATGATCAAGATGTGTTTATGAGTGTGGTAGTGGTGGGGAGGCGAGATGGGGCGGGCGCGGTTTATCGCGTGCGCTCTGCTCATGCTGTGTCCACTCGCGCTCACGAGGCACGATGACGACTTCGCATTCGATAACAGCGAAGAATTCCTGGTCAGTGCACTCTCTCATTCACTTCCTACTACATACTAACTATTAAGCCAACAGGATTTCCATGTATTATTTCAGAATATTAATCATATTACGTCACGCAGCCGACAAATCGTAGCTACTCCTCGTACAACCGTTGAACAATAGAAGCGTAAAGTTTTATGTTTGACCTTTCAGGTTGAATTAACAGCAAACCACTCAGAAATAGCAAAAAATGGCCTAAGAAGGTTATGGGGCGTGCCCGACACATCGGCCTATGTGGGACATCTGTTCCGAATGGAAATCCCAAAGGAAGCTTTCTCGGGAAAAGTGTTAGCTTATAAGGTACGTGAAAATGACTCTTTCGTTGTTTGGTGAATGAATTAAAATTTTGAAGTTATAGAACTGAACTACATCAAGTGCTGAAACAGACCCAGATATTTTCTGTTCTATAATATTCTCCACAAACAGTGGAGTGATTCTAAAAGAACTTCTAGAATCACTCCACTGTTTGTTATATTATGTACAAAACACGCATCTTAAATTCCTGGCCTTGGAAAGTCGTATACAACAAGACGTCTGCAGGCACTCAGGTCCTTCGCTCGGCTGCACGCTAAAGAGTCCACGATTTCAGGCCGCTGCCGCTGTAAAGGAAAACTGGGGCTTATGCTTTGGAGAGCTCATAACATACAGCTGAAAATATTAGTAGAAATACGTTTCTACTCGTTCGCAATTCAAATATTTTTTACTGCACCAATTTTCCTTTTCCGTATAAATCTTTAGCAGTTTTATAACATTTGGAATACGTTGGTTCGACTTTCTGATAATTTGCTAGTGATTTCTGGCACAAAAGGAATTGTGGCCAAAGGACAAGTTTGGCCCAATTAAATAAAATGGACATGATATTTTATTTTTATT
This sequence comes from Caradrina clavipalpis, assembly GCA_932526535.1. Classification (NCBI taxonomy): domain Eukaryota; kingdom Metazoa; phylum Arthropoda; class Insecta; order Lepidoptera; family Noctuidae; genus Caradrina; species Caradrina clavipalpis. The sequence continues at coordinate 9,581,875 of OW052103.1, forward strand.
GTGTTTAAACCTGCCGGGTAAACTGGCAATTTGGCAGGACAGCATGTCTAGATTACACTTTCAGTATTTTTAAAAGCTACCCTACTTTGGCAGCGTTGTTCGATAGGCGGGCCAAATCCACTTTGTCACAGATTTATCTCTTAAAATTCTAACCCAAATATTGTCCCAGGTTCGAAGTGGAGATGGTCGGCGCATGCCGAGCTGGCTGGCCGTGGACTCGAGGCACGGTCTGATCAGCGGCGTGCCCCAGAAGCAGGACTTAGGCACGCATACATTCACTGTTACCGCGCATGGCAGCACGCGTGGTCTCACTGCCACCGACTCTTTCACTATTGAGGTCAGTTTGTACTATTGTAACATCTAATCATCATCCTTGCCTCATCATTACCTAACTTTTCTAAAGGAGCGATGATAATTCTGCAACTTGGCAGTCCAAAAATTTTGGATGCTAGCAGCCGCGTCTTCAGTTTCACTTAAGAATAGACTGTTATCATGATACTTCTTTTGTTTTTTAATTCTTCTTAGAAAAGCATTAACTAAACTGAGACACGGTATTTTAGTCCTTAGGTAGACGGATACAAAACCCTTTTACATACAACTTGAGATGCATCGGTCCTGTACCGTTAGCTTTTCAATATTAAGACAAGGAAATTCATCACAGCACTCCGGCGTAATGTTCTATGACATCATAGGAACATTCACGTCCTGTGGAGTGTGTTCGTGTTCCTAACATATATTCTCTTTGGTTGGTTGGTGTTCCTGTCGTATTAGTGACGTCATAGGCACACCTCCCGCTTCCTTTACTATTGAAGCGAGTAGCTACTACGTCTCAAGAATGCACTTCCTTATACATTCTAGTTCCTGTGTAGTGAAGCCTTCTGTGTATTGTATATCTAATGAATACTGCGTCATGTTCTATAGGCCTAGCACGCTATCGCAAAAGTGTTCGATTCCATTCCATTTTTTAATTGAAAATAGGACTTTACTATAGCATTTCGGTTTAATTAAAATATACGACAAACACAAAAAGTAATAGTACATTGATAGGATACAGCCTATAAACTAAACGAATGGCACGAAATCGGTAATTCCAATTTAAAAAATTGAATACTTTTGCTTTACCAAGCTTGTGCAAGACATAGTAAATGATAGGCCATTATACGACTGAAATGTAATATGTACAATCACGATATTGTAATATATCTTGATTATGTAATTGTAATTAATAGTTTCAGTGAAACAACCGCTAATTTACGAGTACGAACGCTCATATGTGCTTCGTTTAATAGCGTAATAATAAAATATGCACAGACATGGGCAGTTTCAAACAAATGGCCTTTTATAAACGTTATGATATGATACATAAGTGCCGTTATAGATCGCTAAACATAAATCAATCGTTTTATTTGTCGGTGGCAGTTACTGGGATCTTAAAAATTAAAATACGTAGGTACCTATGCATGTACAAACGACGACGTGTCAAGCGATACAGTTTTAATAAAAGCTGGCCTCGTATTGCATGGCTTTTCATGCATTGAGAGGTCAGTTTTTACTGGTTGTGTGTGGGGCTGCCGTTCGTCCAGGATGCCCCGGACTTGTCCTAGTTTTTAAGCGAGTGGTCCGGGGAAGGTTGTCAAAAAGTGGGCACTTTTTGTATCAAGGGTATCACGATTAAATGAAAGATCAGCAATAAAATGTAATTTAAAAAAAATGTAAAAGATGTTTTTCTTTTATTGTAACAATATTTTTCTATTCCAAAATCACGATTTCATCCAAATGTCCGATGTTTTTCAAATTTTTGTCTGGCGTCAGCAATTAAAGTGATGGCAGCCCTATTGGTGTGTACAATACTGTTACATATGTACAGAATACTGATATTTAACTGTAGAGGGCGGTGTCCAATACAGTTAGCGACAGTTGGCTTGTTCATACGGCCATTCAATTATATTATTGGCATTACATTAACCAACAGGGGTGCGGTGTAATAAATGAATTTTATTTCACTACGCCAGCACTTTTCAATAAACGCGGATCATTCCCATTTTGAACTGTCATGAAAGCAATGATATTTCGGAAATTGTGTCTTCATTTCTGTAATGTTAAATTCGAAGTGATTGACTTTGGCAGTGTTCATGTACTTTAATTACATTAATATCCGGTATGGAGTATTCTAAAAGTCTCGAAAAAGACTCGTTTGAATCTCGTATAGAGAAACAAATATCGTCTGTGTCGTACTTAACTTTCACGAGAGCATCTGACACGAGTCGGACAGAGAATTTTCTTTGAAATCGTGATTTACCTGAAAGTTCGCCCGTCAGTACTATTTTTGCATTTCTCTTTTTAAACTACTTTCGCGTTTTTCACAAAAAAACGCGCCACCCCATGCTTTTCCATTTGTAATAAAATAATTTAAAACATTTAAATAATAAACATTAACTTTTAATACCATGTAGTAGATAAAAAGATAAGGTATCAATAACAGAATAGGAAAATGCACCTTCAAATAGTATTCAATTTAAAATTTTGAGATATCGTCTCTCAAATAGAAAATCAAGGGTTGGGCTGATTAGTTTGCACGCAAGTATGTTTACTCTATTGTTGTTGACGCAAGAGTCATCGTTCTTCTGTTCTTAAAAGGTCTTTAGGGGTTTTAAAGGTCTAACTGTTAGGATTTATTACTTACTTGTAATCATCATCATCATCATCAACAGCTTATCGCAGTCAGTGGACTGCGATAAGCTGGCCTCTCCCAAGGTTTGGTGGCGCAAAAATAACGAAATTTTATTCGAACTCCAGGTAAAGAAAGCTCAAGACAAGCCTCACTCTAAATACGGATCGTGCGTCGGTGAGGAGAGTCGGCTGGTGCTGGTCATCATGGTGGATGGCTCCTTCCACAGCGTGGCGCCGCGCCAGAGGATACGGGCGCTCATGCAGCTCGCCAGCTTCATGGCGCTTGATGGCGTGAGTTTATTACTTTAATTATGTAGGGTGAACTCATCTAACTTCGTGACAAAAGCATTTGAGTAATAAAACACCAATAAATTTTTAATTACTTTAATTCAGATTTAGCATGAGTTTTAATCAGTCTTTTATGAGGAATATAGGCACAATTAATCATAATCAAATCATATGGTTATATTTCAAGTAATTGATTTCACTCGTACTGCCTATATATTATATAGCGCTCAAACCAAATATCACCGAATTAGGCGAGTCACAGAATTAGATGAGTTCACCATATCTAGGTTACTATATTATAAAGGTGAAGTGTTTGTTTGATTGAAAGCGCTAATTTCAAGGAACTACTCTGCCGTGCAGACCCTAAAACGCCGTAATTATTTTTTTGGCATTCCTTTGTTGAATATTAAATCTCAATGAACATGTTATAAAGAACACGGTGATCTACAATAAAAAATATTGCGTTTTAGGGTCTGCACAGCAGTACTGTTCCGATATGAAGAAAAAAAAAGACGAACGCGGGTGAAACTTTGAGATTGTGTTGTTGTAAATATACAGGAGAATAAAGAAGAAGAAGAAGGGGCATGAAAATTGTGAAAGTCTCTTGTCATGGGTTGCCAGCCATGGGGGTGATTCGGGAAACCCAAGAAAAGAGGAATTATTGAAGCAAGATAGTTGGTCTTTCCTTGATTGTGGGCTGAACCATACGTTTTCTTTATCTTTTTAAAAGTGTATTGTTTCTATTTGCAGACCGAGTTCTGGATGGAGCCATACAAAGCGGAGACACACGCTGAAACCATTATGAGTGGATCTGGTTCATCACAGCGTAAGCACGGAGACGCCACTACTGCCATCTATCTCAACGTAAGTAATAATCAGCCTATTATTGTCTCACTGCAGGGTAAAGGCCTAGGCCATTGATCCCCACGCTTGCATAAGGTGTATTAGGGATTTCAATTATAAGGCCAGGATTCTTCACAATGTTTTTCTACACCAAATCAAAAGTCAGATTATTTATTTCAATTAGACCATTGAAAAGCACTTTTGAACAAGATAAAATTAATAATATTGAATCCAGTCACCGATGGTAGAATTGAAAACGGCACATTGGTAATAATCTGGTATTTAACCCTTAAACTAGGCTGGGCTAGTAAGGCACTCAAATAACCTCCACGAGTCACAATACCTGGACCTCGGGCAATCAGCCATGCCACCACTTTGCGGAGTGCCTATATTGTGCTTCTGATTAGGTGTTGTAGTTTTGACTTAGATACCATACATAGAGCCGGTTTCGCCACCTCGGAATAGACCTAATTACAAAAGTTGGAACTTATTATTAGTGCTAGTGAACTCTTAGTATTTTCTACACCTAGGTACATATTTAGAATATTTATCAACTTGAATGTGCTACCTATACCAAATTGAGGGGAAACACTTTAAAGTATATGTATATGCAGACAGGTATTTCTATAAAGACATCTTTGAATGTCCATTGGTAAAAACTTAAATTCCTTGCCACGCCGTCCCGGTCTGCGTTGGCCTTAATCTCCACACGCGTACAATTTACAAGACAACTCAATTTACAAAATTATAGTTTTAAAATTACAAACACAAACTCAGACACTACTACCGCATATTAATCTAATGTAGCGAAGCTAAAAATACAAAAGATCGCGTTATGAATATTTAACGGTGTTTGATGTTTGGATAATCTTGACCCATTAGTCACGTACGACCTATGCGTTTGACATACATACAACATATTGCACCCTTTATTTAAATGATAACCGAAAATACTTACGAAAATGGTGTTACAATACAATGGGCAATTTAAGATACATTGTATACCAGTAATATTGATGAATGCATAATGCATATTTATCGCGAAGTATAAATCTGTCTGCATTCGCGGCGGCCTCTGCCTAAAATTAGTTTTGTGACTATAATTTGAATTAGGCATGTATTTTAAGATCATTGCTAAAATTAATTTGTCTATGATCAATTGATCATGCATCTAAATAGACGTATGATCAAATGTATATGATGATTACATATACATTGATTTACATATACATTGAATTGTATTTAAATTATTAAGTTAAACTAAAATGATATGCAAATATAGTATTCAACCTGAATTAAGATGAACCTGTATCTAAAGTATCGAATGACTAATTACATCAATAACTGCTACTGAGAATACCATAAAAAACTCGAATAACACTGCTCGACTTGGGAATCGAACCCAAGACCTCTAGCGTAGCAGTCGCGCTTATGACCACTAGGCTAGCGAGGTAGTTTTTTGTATACATATACCATCACGCCTGTATTCCCCGAAAGGGTTAGGCAGAAGTGTACCAATGTAGGTACACCCACAGTTCGCCGGTATGTTTTTTTGTAAACAGTGTACCTTAATTCAAACCTGTAACCTTTCTTTCCAGGTGGGTTGCGGCAACAAGCTGTGGAGTCACCACAAGGTGCTGGTGGCGGGGCTGCGCGAGCAGGCGCGCGACGGCTCGCTCGCGCACGTGCTGCGGCTGCCCGTCATCGGCTGGCGGCTGCAGGCCGTGCAGCCCGCGCCCAGGATTAAGAGACAGGTAATTAAATCCACCACCACCCTTACCCACCTTAACCACCTTTGGTTGACTGGTAGAGAATGTTTAAGGCATTAAGTCTGCCCTTGTATTTGTTTTATTGTATAAAGACTTAATAAAATAAAAAATGCTTACCTCTGTAGGTAGACAGACAGCTTCTACAATCGTTCAGCTGATAAATTTGATCGCTTGTCTGTAGCTATTTTCTATATAATATTTTGTTACGTCACTACGTGTACATACAAATCTGCTAGTTAACTTTTAGAATTTAGAACAATGTACTTCTTTCTATGTGGCACAAATTCAGCATAGTCATAAAAAAAGTAAAATAAAGTATGCTCATCCCAATAAACAGTTTATAGTATTAGTTGATAAGTCGTTGGAATACCTTCAAATAAATAAATAAAAATGCAATGTACTTCACAACAAACCATTCTAAACTACTAAAACGTATAATTTCCCCCAGCTGGAGGGTTCAGGAGGCGGCATCTACGACGACGAGTATGACGGCAAGGACGACGACGGCGAATCCGACGCCGAATACAGCGGCTACGACGACAACGACGACGAGGACGGCTACACCAACAACGATGTCGGCATCACCGGCCTGGTGAGTACGCTGCGTTCGGAAGTGTTCGGTTGCGCTCGGGTTATGTTCGGCAAAGTACTGACAATGTCACTGCGTTTCAATCAACCTTGTGTACTGATGAGAAAGCGTTTAGGTAGACACTATTTTGTCGTTTCAATCAAAGAGATGCTGATATTTTTATTTGATCATTACTGTCATACTACTTGCAAGAAATCTCTACATGAGATAGTCGCAGCTACAAGAGCTATAAAAAAAACTCGCTCAGCGATACTCACGTACAGATAATGGCGCGAGTAATCTCTCGTGGTTCTCACATCACATTTATAGCCCAGGGATGAAACTATAGGATCTACCCACTTGCCTCTCGCTAATAGTCTTTGGGATAGGTGGCAGAGTCCAATTTTGCAGTCTCAGTAAGTTTCACATTTCATTGTGTAAATGGAATATGATAAATATTGTATCAGAGTTTGCCAGACATGGGAAGTGGGTTGATGGCCGCAAACACAAAGCATAAATGTTGTAAGAAACAAGCAGTGAGAAACATGTGACATTGTCAAAATTCTGTTGAAAATGGCCATAATTGTTGTGATGTGTATCGTCGTCTTTATCTATATGACGTGAGCATTCAAATATTAATTATAAAACTAAGCTTTAATCTCTTCTAATCTTCTAAGAAGAACCGTTAATTTATTAGAAAGACTGAATGTCTACTTAATATTAATTAAAATAATTGGGTTCAGTTAGAAGGATCGTATCAAGTCAAACCTCTTTTCAAATAACATAGAAAATAGAACAAAACTGACTGGTGATATGGTTTTTAAAAGACCCTTCTCAGATAACTAATTATGCATTGCTTTATTTACTATGCAACTGGTACAAGAATCTTGGGCCAGGATAACAGTAGATAGGTACTATTAAAATATTCTCATATCCTTTAAAAGCAAGATGATTACTTCATACCTACTTGTAGAATAATTACAAAATGTGGTGAGGGAACTAAATAAAACTAAGTTAGGCAACTATGAATCATTTAATTATGTTATCAGTGCAACTCATATTTTATTCTAGTGTGGAACTGTCATACATTCTATGTTTATTAGTACTTATGCATCATTCGATCTACTCATTGGGAAATATACCTACCTAACTGTAAATCCCAACGATACATATTTAAATAATTAATGTATTTCTAGAAGCAAGCTTGACAAAGGCGGTGTTTGTTTATTAATAGGCATGTACTTCCCAATGAGTAATTAGTCATCCCACATGTACTACGGAATGCATATCTTGCACTTAAATGTCACCATTATAGCAGCGTTCGTACTCCGAACCACATAGCATGGAATGTTGAATGAAGTATCCTCTACGTAAAAAACAACCAAAAGTGTTTTTATGTTCTGTCCCCACCCTTATTTATTTTGACTTAAGTTACATTCTCACAAACATTCCACATCCAAATACCTACTTTAATTTTACATACATAACATTCATTTGACATCCAACTCCATAACGACAACTTAAACATAAATATTATTAATTAAGTTTACCTTATAATATAAACATAATTGTGAGCTTTGTGTGTGGTTATAACAATGCTTTACATAAACGCTGCTTTGTCCATCACTGTATATAAACAGACTAACTGAAGCATATTAATGGAAGCTAAAGCGTATATTTGTGTTACGCATGGACTAAGAAAATTAAATGCGCTTCGACCTTACCTTACTACTTCATCTATATCACACTAAGAGAGAGAGGCCCTTGAGGCCGTTTAGAAACTCTGACACTAGGGTGTTTATGGTCGTTAGACCTTACTGCCAACAAGATAAAGAAAAATATATCTCTGGAAGAAAATATTTAACAAAATTATTACAAATATGAACTCAGGCGCACATTACCCCTCTTTCCTCAAATTTCATATCGTTTGAGCCTTTTACTGACATACCTAATATCTATAGGTATGCACTAAAGCAATGCAAAATATGCGAACGTTGCACTGAAATTGCACTCATATTATTAATGGCTATGGTAATAACGAAGTAAATTTAAAGTGCCACATATAGGTATTAAAAATAGTTTATTGTATCCAATTAATTACGAATGGCTGATGAATCTAGATTATCCGCCGGATATGGAACTGGTATCGATGGCGTATAGAAGTAGCCTCGAGTTGAAGGTTCGTCTGTTGCCGTACGATCTCGTTAGGATACAAACGATGATGATGATGCAGCTTTAATATCTGAGTCCATGTAGACAATAGCAATAACCACAGACAGCGCTCTTGGGTACGTAAGGGTGTGCGTACTAACGTGCGTGTGTGTCGCGGCGCCGCCGCAGGTGGACCCCCCTCCCCCCGGGCCGCACCCGCACCGCCACCACCACGGCGAGCCCGCGCCCCCCTCCCCGCCCCCCGCCACGTCCGCCACCCACGGCGCGCCACACACAAGCACCGACACGTTTCAGACCGAGAGCGCCGCCCCGCTGCCGACCCCCGCCTCCCTGCCCCCTCTCCCCTCGTCCCCCCCGCCCGCCACGTTGCCCCCGCCCCCTCCGCCGAGTGCCCCGCCCACTACCACCGAGGATGCCCGAGAGGATACCACTCCCGAGTCCGCAACTAACTCGTATACCACGGAGGTTTGTCGTAACCCGCTCTCGAGTTTACGTGTCATATGCATGTGCGTGTTGTGGCCCGGTCGCATGCTACGTATGCAGCTAGAATTGTAGTCTTAGATTTGTTTGTATTAAGTTAAGTAACTTAACAGCATTGGCTCTGAAGAATCGGTCTGCAGTTGTAAAGCTAGCACAACTAATAAATTGTATTGAATAGACCTGCGCCTGCGCGATGAAGTGTTCATTGAATGTAATCACACTGAATCGTGTATTTCACATACCTACGGTAACCGTATGTATGTACGGTCAGCAACAAAAGTCGATTAACAATGTTAGAGTTCATTTTGTCCTTATTGTAGTTCCATTTCGTATTTCATTTGATATTGTGCAAGGATTTAAAAATCTGAAATGTCAATCTACTTTGGTTGCTGACTGTACCTACCCCTGTTCCAAGTCAAGTAGAGGTCTGAGAAACAGTAAAGTTGTGCAAGCTTACATCTAACCTTTCAACAAAATTATGCTAACCCCAATAACCTATATTTGTTTCAGTGTGTATTTTAAATAAAGAATGCTAAGTTTTTGAAATATTTACTGTATATAGGTACCTATGTTTAGGATATTATTTGTTTTATCTTTTTATATGCATTGAAGATGATTTATATAGTTTTGGAATGTTCAACTACATTTTAATATCAAAGATTTGTCAGTGTGTTTTAAAAATTGTATTTAAATTATAGTGCATTTGTGGTAGAAATTAGACTGTGTTTCTAAACACAAGCATGACTGTGATAATTTCGAGTTTAGAAAACTTTGTACCTTAACAGATACCTCTTTATTTTGACTAATAGATACATGCAACTCTTTACCGCATACTATGAAAACACGTGTCACAAAAAGCTTTTAAAAAAAATTACGTATAATTGTTGCATTGTAACGTGATTCAAAACAACAAGAACAAAATCTCAAGTGATCAAAAACTAAATCTTATTACTTTACATAAGAATACTTTTACCGTCTTTAGTTTTTCATAGTAAGCGAACGACTACCAAGTCACACACAGACAGTGACTAACAGCACATAGTTTCAACTGTACACTACACAGAACTCACTCGAACCAACATCACGTAGTAAACTCATATTTTTCTGCAGCATAACGAAGTGGGTATCACCGCACTCTCCGCGTCGCCTTCGGAGACAACGAACATCAACATGTCGGTGGTCCCCACCATACCTATAAGCCCTCGACGCTTCAACTCATACGCCCCCGTCATCTTCGAAGAAACCACAACGTTAGAACCGGAAGCGGTACGTAATTATTCCATCTTTATCATCCTAACTCACTCCTGTAAAAGTTGAACTAATAGTGTGAGAGTTGATTTAATTTAACATTGGGTAGTGAAGGGTTTCACACGATTCATGCCCCATTTAGAGTAACTTTGTTTGTACATATCTCGACTAATCTGCGACGTTTTGACAACGGTACGAAATTAATTGTATGAAGACTGCGTTTGTATAAACGGCATGACGCATTTAGTTGTAAAAACAAACTAAAAATAAAATGAATTGGGTTTCCTAATATTCTATCTTTCTGGGACTAACTATACATTTCCAACTTCAAATCTCTGTACATACGAATCTGGACTCTACCAACGTTGTCTTAACGTCTATTTTTCACAACACATCGTGTGAGCGTCCGCATGGCACTTTCAGCAAACCGTAATAATCCGTGAGTCGAACGAACTACCTCCGATGTCGTCATCGACGGAGAGAGAAAACGTGACGTCACCATCGCCGCCACCCGAGGCACCTACACCAGCTCCAATACCGTCAACTACGTCGACAACGGTACCTCCGCCTCCGCCGACGACTACGCCGACGACAACGCCAACCACTACGCCGACACAGCCCGCGTCTACGCCGACAGCTGCTCCTTCCACTACGCCGACAACGTTGCCCACTACCACGCCGATACCTGAGACCACTTTACAGGAGGTTACTAAACAGGTCTGTAATGGATTCAAGTTGCGTCCGGGAACATATTACCGATTGTCCGATGTTAAGTTGGTGGTTCTACTATAATATTAGTCTCCTTTTACCTTCCTTCCAAAACAAACCCTAATTCTATGTCTTAAAAACGGTTTCACCATCAGCATAGCTACACATCGAAAATATGGGCCCGGTGCGAATGAACCTAGGTACTTATCCATCCATGTAGCTTCCCGAATCATCACATCCCGGTGTATTACGTACAGTACTTTACTAACTGATCCGAACATGTGTGCGAATTTAATTAATTTTGTGATTGGACTTCTTTGGGTTTCATGCATAAATAACATTTAAACAATTTTCTAAATTATTAATTGGCAAACAGGTAAAATACTTTTACATTGTACAAATTAATATGATACTTACTTATCATTGTTTTTAATGGCAAAGCAAGGTATTAGGTATAGTGTACATTCTTCAACTTCTTTCTACTTAACTTTTTCTTGGTTTAGAGTAGTTTCAACTTCTGTGCCTTATTTAAAATTGTAAATATTAAAAAAAAAAACTTAAAACATTGCAAAAAAGATAAATTATAATTTTGTATTATATTCTCAATTTCAAAAAAATCATTGATAAACTTACTCCAATATGATGCTCATTGTATGCCTCAATCATTTAGGAATCGAACCCGACGGAGGGTAGAAGCACAATAATCGGTCAGACAACGGAAACAGTGACATGGGCCATGCCTGTCAACCAGCCGCCCACGCTCAAACACCACATGAAGAAACTTGCCATCACTGCTGGCAAAGCTTTCAGGTAAGTCGCAAAAACTGGAACAATATTAAAACCAATCCATGCATATTGCATGATAACGTAAAGTTCGATTTTCATTTCTTTCGTTTCGTAAAATAACACTAACTTTATTTCTATAATACAAAATCGACTTTATTTTAATGAGTTAGGGTATATTTTGTATTGCTCAAGTTGCCCCAAAATTTAATCAAATTCGCCAAGTGAAGTGCATAAGTCAATGGCGCGTGATTGAAAGTTTTAAGACTTTCTAAATTATCCAAGGAATCCCTACCAAATTTACAACGTACATATAATTCGTGTACTAGGTATACTATCCACATATAATTTGTCAGCAGCGATCTAATTTTTGGTTCCCCAACAGCAATACAAAGACAATGTTAATACTCTGTGTTTCCAATATTGTGACCACCTGCACCACCTCAGGTACATAATCCCGGCGGACCTGTTCACGGACCCGGAGGAGGGCAGTAACCTCACGTTCACGATGTACGAGGCAGAGAATGTGCCGCTCAGCAACAACTCCTGGATACAGTTCATACCTGCCGCTAGAGAAGTTTATGGATTGTAAGTATACCTAAATTACATGAATGACTTATAATTTCATGGGAATACAGTACTATATTAGGTAAACAGTTATATTCACCTACAGTACGGCCGACGTATCTTGGCGAGTCTGAAGTTAGCCGTTTCGCTGCGCAGTGGATCTTTTAAGAACATAATTGTCTACTGCGCAGCTAATCGGCTAACTTCAGACTCGCCAAGATACGTCGGCCGTACTGTACATTGTTTTTAGATATACAGCGTGGATTTTTGAGACTGTCATTGAGGGCAGGTATCTTAACTGTTATAGTTACAGAAAACGTTATTAGGAGACCATCTTAAACTTTTTGAGATCTGAACTGCATTCACAGATTTTGGAAAAAAACTACAGTCAGCGAAAAAAATGCTATAATGTAAAACAAAATGATGTGACTTACAAGTAGACAGCCAACAAGCTATCCAATCTTTCTTACCCGCAGGCCGTTAGAAGCCCACGTATCTCGCTGGAACTTCATAGTAGAAGCTCAGGACATCGAAGGACTGGTCGCTCGCGGCCCCCTAGACATCACTGTGCAACAACACAAGAGCGGTCGCACCATCAACCATCAGTTCACCATGGAGTTCAAACTGCTCAAGGAGTTCAACAATGCTATCGACTGGCAGATACGAGCGCTGGAAGGCATTGTCAACTTGTTCAGGTATACTATCTTACAGTTTTGTTTCACGCTGTTTTTTTTATGTGGTAGGCAGAGGGGTTGTAACATTTTTATAAAGGGTCGGTTGTGTGGGTGTCGGGTTCGATTCCCGCGCGGAATAAATATTTGTACGACCTACATGTCGGGTTCCAAGCTCTGGTTGTTTGTCTATTATGTGGGGCAACATTTCATCAAAAAGTAGCTTCTGTCCGCGACTTCATTTAAGTCGTTTTTTTTACCTGTGTTGAGTTACGTGTTTGGTTACTACACCGTTTCCGTGGGTTCGTCCGCTAGCGTGATATTATATAGCCGCATAAATCTGGCTGCAGTACAAAACTTGTGACATAATTAAATTTGTTTGTGTTTTCCTCAGAGATACGGATATGGATCACTTGACAGTACTTAACACAACTCAGAACGGTGACATGTGTGAGTTTGTGTGGACCAACGATACGTTGCCTAAGGATCCTGCCTGCCCTATGGATGATATTAACAGGTTGATGAAGGTACGTCGCCACTCGATACTCACCCGTTATATGCGTTTTTAAAGCACGTACATAGTTTTGGAGAAGCAGGTTAATGATTGCAAAGAACTAGGGGCTAATTCTCGTATTTACAACGTTCACATTTTATTCTTAGTCTCTATTAAAAAGCTTTTAATTTAACTATTAAAAAAAAATTGCGACTACATTTTTAAAAGTTCAACTACCTATAAGTAGGCATTCAGAAACCATTTCTTTTTTCTAATAAAAAATTTAGATTGAGATCGTTTAAAAAAACTTAGAAGAATTGATCAGATGATCGAATATTGAATTTAGTCTGACCCGAAGTCGTACTCTAGTGGCATTTCTATACCAATTGTTTTGTCTTCTCTTTTAGATAATGGAATCCGACACCGAGCCAGGCAGTCCGTCGGCAGGGCTGGCTCGCGCCATGCAGCCGGAGCTGAAGGTGGGCGGCGTGAAGTGGCGCGGCCTGGGCCCCTGCGCGCGAGCCCCGCCGGCCACGCGGGCCCCCGACACCTACCCGCCCGTCACAAGGAACCAGGTCGACCACTTCACCGCCACTGTCGGACATCTGCTGGTCTACAAGGTGCCCGAGGTGAGTTTATACACATTTTACATATTTGCCTACTTTATTTGTACATATTTAAAAAATGGGGGATTTCTTGTAGGCCTATGTCCAGCAATGGACGTCCTGCGGCTGAAATGATGATGATGAAAAAAGAGTTGTATTTTTAATATTTTTTATTTTAAATATATGAATAGAATAAATTATTAAGAAGGTAGATTTTTAGCCTCATCCGATCCGACACGATAAGAAACATTAGTAAAGAAATAAATTTCGTATATTCAATAAAAATCGTAACGATTAACAATACAACACATACAACATAAATAACATTCTTCCCTCCATCCGCAGGACACATTCTTCGACCCCGAGGACGGCGGCACGCGCAACCTGGCCCTGTCCCTCCGGTACAGTGACCGCACCGAGCTGCCAGCGGGGCACTGGCTTCAGTTCGACGCCAAGAACCAAGAGTTCTACGGCTTACCCGCGCCCAGCGACGAGGGCAGTGTGTCTTACCAACTGGTAAGGAATTGTTATTTGCCGAAATATCTGACGATTTTGAAAATCTTGTCAATTATCCAGTGTTTTTCAATTTGTGGGTCGCGACCTTAAGGGGGACCTTTACTCGGAGGGTCACCGGCAAAAGGAGAAGGCAAGGTTCACCACTACAATAATAACACAATTTCAGTAACAGTATGGGATTGTGAAGGATAGATGAACTTTTTGTCATCTATGACCCAAGGGGGTCGCCTGAATTTTTGAACACCAGATGAATGGATCTACTAGCTAGTCTATTTTGTAAAAATCGTCCTCAGTGAATTTAGGTGAAATTGACTTTGAAGTGTCAATACCCTAGCATCAGGTTGGATAGCACTGAAACGTGAACATAGCAATAACGAAAAGGAGATTGAACTTTTAACCCTTTAATCGCCAAGGTCGGATTAATCCGACAAATATTTTCGTGTCAATTTCGCCAGGGTCGGATTCTTACGACCAAATACATCATCTCGTTCATCCGAAAATATTTGTCGGATTAATCCGACCTTGGCGGTTAAAGGGTTAAATAACTACCCATATTTATAAATTAAATTAACAATTCCAGATTGCCGAAGACTCAAGCAAGAAGAGTGCCTACGACAGCTTAATAGTAGAAGTAGCGAAAGCACCTACAATAAGACCCACAGTAGAGTTCCAGATGACCATGGAGTACCCGTTCCCGATGCTCGCGTATGATGCTAACAACAAGCGCAAGGTGGTCGAGAAGTTGGCCGCGTTGTTTGGACAGAAGGAGACTGAGAACATCAGGATACAGAGCATCACTAATAATCCAACTACTATCATTTGGTGAGTCATTGTGAAATACATATACACACACACGACGAGTATCACACCTTAATTCCTCGAAGGGTTAGGTGCACCAATGTACACCCACAGCTAACCGGTATGTTTAGGTCCCATGTAATAGACTCCGAGCTGCTATACATACTCATATAAATACTGAGAATTTTAAAGAAACAGCATAACACTTTTTGCTCGCTCGACCTTAGTCGCTCTTAGGACCACTAACTAGGCCAACGGTAGTTGTCATATGAAATACTTGAGAAATATTGACATACCATACTAACTCATGGAGAGGAGCCATTAACCGGGCACAAACCCAATTTCAAAGGCTGCTCCTGAGACGAAAAACAAATACGAAGTAGTGTAAAGCACCTACTGGCATTAAAATTATTAATGAATGCAGGCCGCTTCCAACCGGTCCTTTTGGAAATCTATGGGGGAGACATATGTCCAGTGGACATTCTACGGCTGACATAATGATGATTAAAATTATTTCAAATTTTTATACAATTATTTCACAAAAATAACTCTCCCTTTCCAGGTACAACACAAGTCTACCAATGGACCGATGCCCTAAAAAGGAGATCGAAGAACTACGCAAAATGATCATAGTAGACGAGCGAGGCTCCACGGGCGGCGCTCTCAAAGAAAACGTCGATCACGTGTTCGATAAAGACCTTAAAGTCATGTCCATAAGACTTATACCTCTCGGTCTTTGCGCCGAACAAAATACCAAGATACTTAAGACCCCGATACAAGTACACCCGGGGTCGGGGTCGGGGTCCGGGTCCTTAGGGGGTACGAACCTTCAGAATAGTAAGACAAGCAATGCAGCAGACCCCAATTATTTGGTGACGTTCATCATTCCGGCCATTGTGATCGTGTGCATGATATTGTTGGCTGCAATCATTGCCTGCGTCTTGTACAGGCGGCGGAGGACAGGTACTTATATTTGTCTTATTTTTTATGGACTGGTAAGGTTGGGCGAGCGTGATTTATAGAGCCTCCATAGACGAAAAAAAAACAGAGTTCCATAATCAATAAGCTGGAATTCCAGCCATTAGTATTTATGCACGCCTAGCCTTCGAGTCATAGTTACAAAATAAAATCAATAAATTATGGATAAAAGCAAAAGAAAGGTTAACTAACATCTAGTTTAATTCTGTAGGAGGTGACAATGCTTGAATAATAAGGTGATTTAAAAAGATACAAAACATATTTTAGTGTTCCACGTTATTTTTGATTAAGAGTCATTGCTTCTCACGTATTGGAATTATGTAATCGTCAAAATTGTGCGCTAAATTATATCGAACAATAAACTTCACAGTATCGCTTGCCTATGCTAAAGTACACCAAGGTTTTATACTTAATGCTTAAAAGTTGATTGCTAAAAGTTTGTGTAAATATATTTTGGTGTCATGGAGTATTATATCGAAAATAGTTCGAATGTCGCCTAAATTTCCAGTTGTGTGCGCCACCATCGAACGATAGTACTCCTGTTCAAATAAAACTGAACATTCACTAATTCATAGCACACTTATCAGATCGGCTATAAATGACTTAGCACAGGAACACAAAATAGATAGGTACAGAAGCTCGGTTGCACATGACGAGAGCACTCGCGACTCGCGATTGTAATTCCTTTGAAATAACTCAATATCGGCGTACTTAAGCCGTCCTTCTGTATTTATCTATTTGGTGGCAGGAGGCAGTAATGCGTTTGTTTTTAGTATCGTGATTATCCTTACACAAAACGTACTAATGTGATCTTTCAGGTAAAATGAGCGTCGGCGACGAGGAGGAGCGGCAAGCGTTCCGCTCGAAGGGCATCCCGGTGATCTTCCAGGACGAGCTGGAGGAGCGCGGTGATGCCGAGCCCGTGCACAAGTCGCCCGTCATCATGCGCGAGGAGAAGCCGCCGCTGCTGCCGCCCGCGCCCGACTACCGCGCCGGCGACGACGCGCCCTACCGCCCCCCGCCGCCCTTCGCCGCCTCCCGCACCCCGCCGCGCCCTAAGGCCACGCCCACCTACCGCAAGCCGCCCCCCTACGTGCCCCCCTAAGCCCCGTGCTCCGCTCACCTCCCCCCGCCCGCCTAGTATGTACGCGACTTCGATCTTGCTTGTGACGACGCTACCTTGGGGGTTGTAGTTTACGTGACGTCATCATAGTCAAGTAATCATTTACGAAATACTTTCGATTATTAAAATACTGCGATACGGTTTTACCTAGTCGACTCGAATGCCGGCGGTTATTTTCTACGATTAATTTATTTGTCTAACTCGTGAGCTGTCTTACTTATAATATTAAAACTTCTCGGCAGTATTTACGCACTTATAATGAGATGCATTTATAAATTAGGTAGGGGAGTAACCCGACGTCGATGTAACGAGGAATTGTGCACAGTTTAATGTGACTACGAATTTCTAATAATGTAAGAACGTCACGAAACATACCTGACTATTAGGGTAAAGTGATGTCGATTTTTCAATTATGTAAAAACTGGAGACTTCACGATAAATTAAAGTACCTCTAGTGTTATTGTTGAAGTAGATGATGTTACATTAGCTCTTAGTATAAGCCGAGGTTCAATCGAATGTGTGAATGGTTTCGTATTAAACCTCAAATCATTTACAAATGGCAGCAGAGAGAGATTTATGCTAACTACACGAATATTATTGAACAATGTGAACTGAATGCTCATAATATTCGCGAGTCTAGACAACAATACGCATTATTCGGACTAAAAAAGATTTACGTTGACATATTGTCAATTACCGATAAGTACTACAACTTATTTATTTGCTAACGTACCAAAACAACAGTAATTAAAGTGTTTGGCTAAAAATGTGCCATTGTTTCACAGTTGTTATTTAATGTAATATTTAAAATAAAACATATCGAAAGTGTAACATTTTAGCCTTTAGCGTAGATCTTCCATACACATTATATTTATAGGTAGCGCGTGTGTGTGTGTGAAGTACATATGAGGTTACTGTTGAGTAAGGCGGCGATGACGTCACAGTCTCGAGCGCCATTTTAACGAATCGCTGTTTATAATGCATGAATCGATCATGATTAGCTGGTGTGTAAACTATAAATTACAATTAACATACTATTGTAATGAATATACAACTGACTCTAGTTATAGGCTACGAATAGATATTTTTAAGGATGGAATATCATTTTGTACTTGTCTAATATTACCATAGTTATAAGGTTAACAAATTGTAAACTTAGGGACTTGAACGAAATGAGCTATAATGATAACTTTTCCTTTGGATGTATTTTTTTCTACTGTATACTCATTTAGAGTTTTGCATTTATAGATCTTTTTAGTGTTATTAAATATACAATTTTATAGGCCAGGTACATTCAAGTTTTCATTTCTTTACTTTGTTTCTCAAGTTGTGTAATAGGAGTACTTAAATGTCCATCTAAGACCGTACCATTTTTCATTATTTCAAACTTATCCACTGTAGCTACTTTAATTTTCTTTTAAACCGTTCTAATTATAAACGCACATAATTTATGTAATTAATGAGCTTTTTATTTTAAATAAATAAAAATTGGTCTAGATAAGCTATTTTTCATTTTGTGGGAGATGTTCCTGCTGCTACCACTGCCCTACCCCTACTACGATTACCCAAGTACACTACCACGTTTACCACTCTACTACTATGATAACCCTACTATTCTACCACGTCCCACTCTACTGCTACTATAACAACCCTACTATTCTACCACGTCTACCACTCTACTGCTACTATAACAACCCTACTATTCTACCACGTCTACCACTCTACTGCTACTATAACAACCCTACTATTCTACCACGTCCCACTCTACTGCTACTATAACAACCCTACTATTCTACCACGTCTACCACTCTACTGCTACTATAACAACCCTACTATTCTACCACGTCCCACTCTACTGCTACTATAACAACCCTACTATTCTACCACGTCTACCACTCTACTGCTACTATAACAACCCTACTATTCTACCACGTCTACCACTCTACTGCTACTATAACAACCCTACTATTCTACCACGTCCCACTCTACTGCTACTATAACAACCCTACTATTCTACCACGTCTACCACTCTACTGCTAGCTACTATAACAACCCTACTATTCTACCACGTCTACCACTCTACTGCTACTATAACAACCCTACTATTCTACCACGTCTACCACTCTACTGCTACTATAACAACCCTACTATTCTACCACGTCTACCACTCTACTACAACTGTAACAACCCTACTATTCTACCACGTCTACCACTCTACTGCTACTATAACAACCCTACTATTCTACCACGTCCCACTCTACTGCTACTATTCTACCACGTCTACCACTCTACTGCTACTATAACAACCCTACTATTCTACCACGTCTACCACTCTACTGCTACTATAACAACCCTACTATTCTACCACGTCTACCACTCTACTGCTACTATAACAACCCTACTATTCTACCACGTCCCACTCTACTGCTACTATAACAACCCTACTATTCTACCACGTCTACCACTCTACTACAACTATAACAATCCTACTATTCTAGCACGTTTACCACTCTACTACTACTATGACCATCCTACTATGCTATCACGTCTACCACTCTACTACTACTATGATAACCCTACTATTCTACCACGTCTACCACTCTACTTCAACCATGGCTACCCGACTATTCTACCACGTGTACCACTACTGCTACCATGGCAGTCCGACTATTCTACTTCGTCTACCACTCCACTATCCTACTTTACAACCACGTCTATCAATGTACTAGTGCTGCCCTATTTATTATATTGTTATCTATGTCTATCACTCTACTATCCCCTACCACTACATACATACATACCATCGCGCGTGTATTCCCAGGGTTAGGCAGAGCTGTACCAATGTACGCCCACAGGTCGCCGGTATGTTTAGGTCCCATGTAATGGGGAGCGATCCTATTGCCATTAACCGGGCACAAATCCTAACTCCGAACTGCTACTGAGAATTTTATAAAAACCCAATAAAACTTTTTGCCCGACTTGGGAATCGAACCCAAGACCTATAGCGTAGCAGTCGCGCTTAGAACAGTGGTCCTAAGCCTAGAGTAGTGGTGGTATAGGCAGTTACCACCACTACTCTACTAAATATTACAACTCCAGTAACAGTTAAATTTACGTACAATACTCACCAGGAGCTAAACTGTTCAACTCTAAACTGTCCACTTCTTTACTAGTGGGCCATAAACTGCTACAAACCATTATCAAAGCAGATCAAAATTGAACCCGTTGGACACCCTGGGGATCGAAACCAGGGCCCCCCACAGCAAGCGTGCGCGCGTAAACACATGTCGCACTAGGGCCGACGTCAACACATACCTACTGTTACAGGACATTCAACCGCGATTGTTCAAAGAAACGTTTCGTTAACAATTCATTGGTTTCTATCGTTCAGTTTCCAGCGCTCAGTTTCCCCCGTGTTGTTTCCTCTGGGTGAATGAATAAGGACACGGGTTCCTGGTTTCGACTCTCGATACAAAACGGTACTAATTGGTGCAGAATTACTTACACCGTTCGGTAACGTACGTACTGACTGGTCGGTACCAGGAAACCGAATGTTTAAGCAAGCACCTTCTGTTACTCACGGGTTGTTTGCTACGCGTTGTTTACCACGTTTTTGTTTCCAACGTGCTTATTACCAAAACGGTTCTTCTAGATAATTAAATACGTGTGCGGCAAAATTGAATGGTCCTACGGATAGCCATTTATTCGATCGCACGCATATAATATTATCACAGCTACTTACTAAGTGGGCAGCACCCATTATCCATAGTCAACAAGGAAATTCGTTCTTTTTATAGCAACTTGGTGCAAAGTTGAGGTCGACTCCAGTGAATGGTAGTGGGAAGGTAGGTAAGTAGTCAGTAGAATTCGAACAAGGTACCTCACATGCCTAAAAACCTTAGAAAAAGGGGTAACCATATGGCAGTCTCCGTACATAAAATAGTTACTTATGTACGAAGTAAGTATATCTACTCATTTACCTACAGGTAACAGCGTTGTTTTCTGCATAAAACTATGGGAAGAGAAATATTGAAAGTCGTGGATTGAAAATATGAATTCAATAAAAATATAAGTACCTATTGTAAAAAAAGAGAAAGCTTACTTACCAGTGCTTGTATCCACACTCACTACCTTAATAATTGAAAACTAATCAACCACAATTAAACTCTGGGCCCCAGATGCACGCAAAATCCGATCTTATAAAAATACCATGTAAAAGTGGATGATCAAGGTGCCAATATTACTATTCTTAGGGATCAAAGTTTAAAAAACAAAACTAAACTTCGCTTAAGAAGTTTTATTCCTTACAAACTAATATCTAATAGGTACCTAACAAAATAGATGAACGCCGAATTAAAAAATAACCCAACCGAAAACAAAATAATTATATCTCCCGCCAAAACAAAAAAAACACGCACGCGTCAGTCATCACCATAAACAAAACAATAAAGTCCAAAAGAGAAACAAAACGTAACCGCAGACCGTTCCTTTTTGTTCAAACCTTCTTGCTCGGTTCGGTTCATTTGGTGGGAGTAGTATTGAAAACTCATCATCATCTTCCTGCCCATAACCCAAGTTACTTGGGGTCGGCGCAACACGTTTTCTTCTTCCATGCCGTCCTGTCAGCCGTCATACTATCACTGACTCCCTTCTCTTTCATATCATTCTTCACACAATCCATCCATCTTTTCTTTGGCCTCCCTCTTCCTTTCCATCCATCCACAATTATGTCCAAAACCCTTTTGGTCACATGTGTGTCATCCCTTCTCTTCACATGCCCGTATCAAGACAAACGGTTCCCTTTCAACTTTTCTGTCACTGGCGCTACTTTCAAACTTCCTCTAATATACTCATTCCTTACCTTATCCATTCTGGTCACACCACACAACATCCACCTCAACATTCTCATCTCCGCAACATGCAATCTTTTTTCATCCGTCTTCTTTACGGCCCAACATTCCGATCCATACAATACTGTATTATTGAAGACTATTATACCCTTTCTTATATCATTGATTATACCTATTATTCATATCCTCTATGAATGTGCCCATAGATTATGACACAAATATTTGTGTCAAAAATTGACAGCCAAGACAGTTGACATGAGTGACATGCCTGCATGCCATATATGACATTTCAACAAACCTTGCTCACTCAATCAAACATTGAATCAAACTCAAGTCATTGTCAATGTCAAAAATTAAACCAATTGTTATTGCTATTTGTAGTAAAATTACATTTTAATTAAACTGTTATAATAATCTAAGTTGATAAGTTTAACAAAAGTATAAAAATGACTGACACGCGTAAAAGGAAACCTAAGCATAGTTTCAACATGAGGAGCCTACGGCTATCGCTAAAGTACCGGCCTGAAATTCTGAATCTGATACTGAAACTGAAATTGCGTATCTATCGGAAAGAACTGATGATAGAAAAGCTCAATTGGGACATAGAACAAATGGTAAATAACAGCAGATATTGTTTCTTTCTTATATAAACATACTATTTCAGTACCCTTGCCTATAACCTTCTAAATGAATAAAGTCAGCTTTCCATGTCAAAGTTAAAAGTTCTGGTATTTTTATACATTATATTTTTGCAGGTTCTTACTAATACAAATAAAGATGAATTGTGTCCAAAAGATTTAAAGGATAATGATACCAATACTGATATTACACTAAAAAGCACTGAAACTGCTAAAACCGACAGCCAATCAACACAAACAGAGGCACATGACACTTCAAAATCAAGTCAATCAGAATCAGTGAAACCAGTTAAAACTAAGCATCAAACAACGCAAACAGAAGAATTAGTAAACAAAACGAAACAAGATGCTTCGAAGATAGTAAAACCTGAAACGAAGTCTGAGGACTCAGGGTGGAATATAAATGACAATAAAGACAAGAAGAGTATAGCCGAGCAAGTGGCAGAAGTAGCACAGGATGCTTTGAAAGACTCCGGGATGGTGTATGTGGAGTCTGCGGGAATGTATTATGATTATAAGACTGGATATTATTATAATTCGGTACAGTGTTTGTTATTTTTCTTGTTCCATGAATTTAAAACTCTCATCAAAATCATTAATCAATTCTTACTATGTTCCTATTTATTCTGTGTGGACTTTTTACACCAGTCTACATAGTAAAAAACTTTAAGACCCACTTTCACCACAAATCACTAAATGCATTTAGTGCCTAAACATATTAAAACATCATTGCATCCCTGTAACATTGTTGGAAGGTGACAGAGACAGAATGATAATTTAAATACATTAACCGCTAAATATGTATAGTGTTTTTTGGTGAAAGTGGGCCTTAGTCCCTTCTCTTCTATGATAAAATCTGATTTGTTGTCTGCTATACTATGTTAATTTTCGTAATTTTCAGGAGCTAGGGCTGTACTACCACACGGATACAGAATGTTACTACTATTACTCAGATGAGAACAAGACATTTGTTTTTCATTCATATCCAGACAGGAGCTCCACCAATGCGGCATTATTAGCGCACGAGAAAAGGAAAGCTAGAAAACATAAAATGGTTAGTTAATCTTGGTCATTATTGAAAATAAGAGAATAGACCTAGTTTACAATATTTTAAAGAATGTTTTTCTTTACTTGTTTGGTAAAAACATGATCTTAAAATGTTGAGAGAATGATCACACTTTAAACTGTTTTTTAAAATTTCTGTACAAAAAAATGTAAAGAAAACTATACAATGTTAATAGCACATAGCACCCACTTACAAATTATAATAAGAAATTTAATAATTCTGGTATCAACTAACAACAACACTCTGTTATGTTTTCAGGCAAGAAAAACAGAAGACGACATTGATAACCTGACGAAAAACTTATCTCAGGTTTCACTCCGAGGCCAAACAGCCTTAGGTAATTAACTCATGAATGGTTACACCAATACCAACATTCTAAATGTTATATTACAGGAAAAAGAAGCGGATGAAAAAGATGAAACAAAGAAACCTAAACGTAAAAAGAATAACACAAAGAAAGATAAGAAAGACTCTTCTGAAGATAAAACTAAAGATGAAAAGACTGCTGATGAAAAAGAAAAAGTAGAAGTCAATGTTGACACTGTTACTCCAGATGAAGAAAAAGAGAAGATTGAAGGAGCTAATGGTGTAACTGCTGTAGTGGAAGAGCTAGAGGACGGCGAATGCAGTGATACAAGTACTGAAAATTCTGATGATGAAGATGAAGATAAAAAGTCAAACATTAGCACATCAACAGCTAGTGATGATGGTAAATTTTATGTCACTGCTGTGATCCATTTGATTTATGTAACATTTCATAAAGAGACTTTACAAATAAGTTCTGTATGTTAGTAATTTGGTCTATGGTTAAATGTTTACCATGTTGTGTGTGTTGTAATGTAACCAAAATGTTTTATAATGCTGCATTATGATGGCTCAATAGTTAAGGTTCCTCTCATGCATGAGATGGCGGGTTCGAACCTGGGCAAGTGCCAATTTGACTTTTTCAATTGATGTGACTTTGGTGAAGGAATACAAGGAGAAAAACTAGATTTATAATAATTATAAGTCTGGAATCGCCAAAACGGCTCAAGTAACCAACGCTCGTGTCTTTTGTTGAGAAGAGGTCTTTGCCCTGCTGTGGGGCAGTAATAAATGTGTCTTTCTGTGCCATAGAAATAACAAATAACTGTCAAAGCCAATATATTGCTTTTTTTATTCATCAAGAATCTGTGGCTAAGCACCACCCGCCATGCATGCGCGTGATCGTGCGGGAGACGACGCTGCCGAAGCTGCGCGTGGGCAACTTGTTCATCGTGACTAAAGATGGCGGCACCATCGGCAGGGAAGGCGAACAACACACTATTCTACTTAAAGATAGTAACGTGTCTAGGGTGAGCATAATTATTGTAAACTTTCTTGTAGGTCGTTTTTTAAAATTGAGATACAATGAAGAAATGGTTACTAAAACATTATCTATATTTTTTATATAAGTACAGACTTATTTTGTTAGGTGCAAGAAGTTGATTAGGTAGTAGGTGGGGTGGCTGCAAACTACAGCCACTGTGGTGACTGGTTATCTGCCTATACTAGAAAGGTTTAGGTAGTTAACTAAAGGTAAACAAATCGTCGAAAAGGTTTTTTATAGTTGACACTTCCTTGTTTAAAAATACGTTACAACAAAATCAATTCTAATTTCGATTTATGCGATACTTTTCTCTTTTATTAATGTATGTTAAACTTTATCATTTATTCGTAAACTACTCTTCATAGATGTCATTGTTTGGACACCACTTTTTTGTTAGTTTTATAAAATAGTATAATATTTTGTAATCTGTCTATTGTAAAGAGCCTAAAAAGACAGGTTCCCAAAACCTTTTAGAAGATACGATGAATTAGATAACGTCGCTAAATTAAAGAGTACGCCCGTGATGTAGTATGGCAACTAAAATTGCAGGTATTACGTTTAGTCGATTAACCAGGCGCCTTTGAAAATTGCGAGGGTCATGTAATAAAACAAGAACAGAAAATGTTTAAATTAGATAAAATGATTGATAATACCACTGAACGTTTTATTATTAACGTGGCAGATAGTTCCTCAAATTCTGATATAGACTAGAGCCTATTATTATACGACTTTAAATAATACGATTTTAAAATTTGAAGTGAAAGGTTTAGCATCCATGAGTCACGTGGTTTGTTTTGTTTACATTTAGTTAACTACCTAAACCTTTCTAGTATAGGGTTTTCCCAACTATATTCGGCTCGGCTTCCAGTCTTACCGGATGCCGCTAAATACTAGTGTTTAACATGGAGCATTGCAACTGGTGTAGTCGTAAGACCACAAGACCCTGTAATTGTCCAATACTGTATAAAGGCCTCACAAATACCGAAATAATAATATTTAATGATCTTGCAATCCCTAACTTGTCATAATCATGATGCTTAGCAGATGGATTGGTTATTTCGGTTTGTTCAATGCCAAACACTGCTTGCCATCATTCTCAGTAGTCTATCTCCCACAGAGTTGACGGAAATTACCATTTTTTTTTTCTGAAAATATTTGAATTATAATAGTGAATTTGTTTGTTTGTTTCTAGAATCATATGGATATACAATTCGACCCTTCGCGCAACTTGTATATGGCGACTGACCTTGGATCTAAGAACGGGACGATACTCAACGGCACTCGAATGTCCGAGAGCCAGGTTATGAGCAAACCTATGGAGGTAATGATCTTTTGCCTAGGTAATATAGATATTTTCGATTCTATTCGCGAAATAAGAATGTTCTGGTCTACATAACATTTTGTCAAGTTAATAGATAAACATACATAATATGGATCAGCTGGTTTGACTTTTGTAATTTCAGTGTTGGTACACATACATACATAAACTCACGCCTTTTTCCCATGGGGGTAGGCAGAAACCACATAACGCCAACTGCTACGATCCTTACAGTCATGGATCAGAGTCATAGTGTCAGAGTCTTAGTGTTAGAGTCATGGTTCAGTCATGGTCGATGGATGGTCTCATAATTAAAGTGTTTATGGAGGTTCTTGCTTATTCTTCTCTATAGCAACCTACTGTTCGGAACGAGCAACTAGCTTCTTCTTTCTGACTGACTGATGCCTTGGCAATTAAATTATTCCTTGTGTAAGTACCAATGTGTGTGTGTACCAATTTTTCTCTTTCATAGATAGTGCACGGGAGCACCCTACAGCTTGGTGAGACAAAGTTGCTGTGTCATATCCACCCTGGCAACGATACCTGTGGACACTGCGAACCGGGACTAATAATGGAAGGTACTGTATTTCTACTCTGTCGTCATGAGTCATGAAAAAATCAGCAAAATCACCGATAAAAATTGTTTACCAAAATTAAACTCTACAGCTATAGAAAAAGAGAAGAAAGTCGCGTACACACGTACCTGCAACGTTCAGAAGCAGCATCAGTTGGAATTAGCCCGCCTGAAGAACAAATACGCGCCGAAACCACTCGCTATAGAAGAGACGGCGTACAACGACAGGGCGCAGGCGCGGCGAGAGACTGTGGGATCCTCACACCATTCTGAAAAGACACAGAGTACAGATGTTAATGTGTTAGTAAAGCGTTTTAAAATTGATTATTTTTATACTGCTTGAAAAGACAGTCATGAATTAAAAATAAATATAAATATATATCATCACGCCTGTATTCCCCGAAGGGTTAGGCAGAGGTGTACCAATGTACACCCACAGTTCGCCGGTATATTTAGGTCCCTTGTAATAGAGGGCGAGCCTATTGCCATTAACCGGGCACAAATCCAAACTCCGAGCTGCTACTGAGAATTTCATAGAAAAACCCAATAACACTTTTTGCTCGACCTGGAAATCGAACCCGGGACCCCTTGCACAGCAGTCGCACTTGCGACCACGAGACCGACGGGGCAGTCATGAATCACTAGAGTTACGAATTACGGACTTTATAAAAAAAAAAACTAAAAACATTCAGCTCCCGACAAAACTCTATATTATGCATTATGACAAGATTAGTCTAGAGTCACATTTTTTATTTTTATGCTTTTCGTTAAAATTAGTAGTGTTATTGGACAGATCGATAGCTCCAGAGAACAAAGGTTTCAAGTTATTGGAGAAGATGGGCTGGAACAAAGGCGAAGGACTCGGCAAGGCGAACCAGGGCGAAACGGAGCCGGTAAGTCACTTTTCGTAACCTCATAATAATATAGTCAAAGTCAAAGCATTTATTTCAATTAGACCATTTACAGGCACTTTTGAATTGGAAGTAACACAGTAAGTTGAAGCTAGTTGCTTGTTCCAAAACTTAGGTCTCTATGGAGAAGAACGAGCGAGAAACTCCATGGTCTTTTCAAATTTGTAAAATACTGTGTAATATAATAATATAGTCGTGATGCGGTTAAGGTGCCCGCCACTCATGCACGAGGTTATGGGTTCGCATCCGGGCACGGGCAATACCAATGTGACTTTTTCTAATTCATATGTAAGTTTATCTTGAACATCACTGACATTGGTAACCATGTAAGAGGCCCTTGTGGCGGCTTAGAAACTCTGACATTAGGGTGTTTGGGGTCGTTAGACCTTACGATAAAGAAAGAAGAATATACTGTGATTAGTACAAATGACAATTGTACTTATTATCGTCGATTGGTAAACCAATTCATCAATCTAATCAATAAATCACTTCAAAAATCAATAAATCAATTTATCAATCTTAGGCCTCATATATTTCTGTGTTGGTGGCGACAAAATTTAATGAGTCAATCGACACGAAAAGAAGAACTGTGACCAATAAGGAAAATCAAAATACAAACATCCCAAAGAATGCGAGTAGGTCAAAACTAATATTACGAAAGAATGTTGGTCGTAATGGTTTTAAGAAAAAATTTAAACCATCCATAATCTACCGTCAAAAAAGACTACGTAATGAATTATGACTCCATTTCGTTTTGACGTGACTAATTAGTGCAGACCAAATAATATATTTGACCTTGCTCTTGCTACGGAATCTTAAAACAAGAATTTCGGTCAAGTGCGAGTCGGATTTAACTGCACACTGATATTTTATAGGTCTGACTCAACTGTCTCCTCTCAACTGTCGGGCAGAATTCTAGGCCCACTTTCACCACAAATCACTAAACATATTTAGCGCTAAATGTATTTAAATTATTATTCTGTCTCTGTCACCTTCTAACAATATGACAGGGATGCAATGATGTTCTAAACACGTTAAGGTGCTAAATGTATTTATTTAGTGAAAGTAA
The DNA here is from genome assembly GCA_932526535.1 of Caradrina clavipalpis. Lineage (NCBI taxonomy): Eukaryota > Metazoa > Arthropoda > Insecta > Lepidoptera > Noctuidae > Caradrina > Caradrina clavipalpis. The sequence continues at coordinate 9,610,929 of OW052103.1, forward strand.
GTCCTAAAATTTCAACTAAATTGTCTAATTAAAATTTGACAGTTAACCCCTTATCAGAGTGAGAATGTCACACAGTAATGAATGATAGAGTCAACACCAACAACAAATAATAACTGTTTTATCAAATTCCATGCGCCATTACAATGACTTTGGCGTAGGTACTGTAATTATTCATTGATGACTTTTATTAACAGTTTTTCTTATTTTTTGTACCTTTGACAATTTAAAGAGTCAAGAAAGGTTACATTGGATCTTATTTCTGTTTTATTACATCCTAAACACAGACATTGTGGTCATAAAAATTTAGTGCCTTGTTTTTAAAAAATGCAGCTCTGAATAATATTTATCAGGTGCTTAGCTTTTCATGGGAATAATAACAATATAATACATGTGAGTCCAAAATATATATATCCAAATTTATTTTTATCGTACGTATTAAAGTAAATCTTACCTAAAATTTACAATTGAGTTAAAATAAAATACGATTCTCCTTGTTTTTTTTTTTAAAAACAAAATTGAATTTCGGCGATTCCAGATACGGATATTTAAAACATTTCTAATTCTAATGTAAACCTCCATTCTAATATAGAAATGAGTCAGCAACTCATTAAGAAAAAATCGTAAACTTGATTTATTATGTATTAACCAGCCAGTACATAGGTACTGGGTGATAATTCCTGGGCTGGAAGTTCCGAATATTTTTTGTGAACATAGGTTCACAAAAAATATTCGGAACTTCTTAAACCAATAATAATCACCTTCTCAAAGCCAATCTGGTCAGAATTATTATTTTCTCATCAAATTTTTTCTTCAAAAGCTTTCATTATCCACAATATTTTTCAATGTTCCACGCGGTATTCTAAATGTGCATTTTTTACTCGTTTTTGGCTATAAACCTCGTCTGTAGGTCAGGCGGGCGTGAGCCTACCTGCCCATTTAAAACAATTTGCGCACTTGTTTTATTTTCCGTCGCAAGCGCAACGCATTAGAGTCGGAGTGATGGCCTGGCCATTAAAGTTAAGCGTACTATGACGTTACATTTTAGTTCAATATAAATATGAATCCTTATAAGACTATGTTCAAGTTTTAGTAGCTGAATGCACTCACTTGAACTTGGCATACTGTGGTTTGGTGCTTATCATGATTTTTGAGGGGTCAATCTGTAAGCTGAAGACACCTCGCTAGGCTCGGTCGGCCTGCCTCCACATTCGTTGTAGAACGATGTTACACAATTGAGGTGTAAATCAGCGTGCAGTGCCCAAAATAATCTTAGATACCTCCTAATATTTACATATATAGGATTTACATCCTATGGGAATCAGATTGGGACATCTCCAGGTTACCTGTTATACTTGCCACAAGGCGCACCTGCAAAACTATTTCTCAACCTCAATTAAAACTCGAATCTAAAATACATAAAATAAGTCTACGCATATCTTATCCTAAAGCTAATTTACGCATATTCCGATGCAAACATTACTAATGTATGCGGTACCTTATTAGGGCGTCTCACACATCACCGCGCGTAGTCGCAATGCAATTATTGGTGCATTTAGACGTCACAAGGGCAGGGCTATTTAACGCAAATAAACGACCGGCGTAAGTACCGCGTGTCACGGATCACTCCCGACGCGGGCGGGTGTGATGGATGCGTGAGTAACCACGATTCTTACGAACTCGTGCAATTTTGTTATAGGTGATGAAGGGCTATTTTTCGTAGCAGGTAAGCCGAAGCAGAAATTACTTAACTCTATTAGGTACATTTTATTAGGCATACAACTTGTCTGAAATGACACCATCTTTCGTCAAACTAAGCGAACAAGGTATTTAAACTATATACAGTGTGATTATTATTTAGCAATAGTAGACAGTAGATACTGGGTCATTTTTCAATGGATGTACGTGTGGATGGATGAGAGTAGATGTTGTTCCGAACTTCCGAGGAGAAGACGGTAGGAATCAAATTGTATGGAGTCCTCGCCTCCTACCTAAGCATTGGTACCTACGCTGCTAAGAGATCATTTTTCTGAATTTTGAGTTGATTGTCATTATGTTCATCGTTATCCATTACTTAAAAATTTAAAGACATCACTAATCTGTCATTGAAGGACCCAGACGTTTGTTGACTCATTATCACTCAGTTGCAGAAAGCTATCCTTAAAATCAACATTAGTTAATGAGTCATTATCGCTAATTAGTTCATTAGATTTAAAGGCGTTGCACAAAACTGTTACGGGTCTTTAAAGTGGTTCTTTAACTAAAGACGTCATTAAATATTATTGCAAGTTAAAAATACATTTTGAATGAAGTGATTGAATGGTTGCGTTTAATTACTACAGTTCTGTCATGTCAACACGAATGCATTTGCTAAAATAAAACGTAAGTGAACGTCAAAACGTCAAAGATAGTGTTGCCTAACTATCGATAGTTGATGTATCGATAGTTGACCTCGAAAAATAGTCACAATATCGATAGCCCTATCGATAGTATTGAAATTTTACAATACTATCGATACCATCGATAGTATCTATCCAAGAAATTGAGCAATTGATTAAGTGCAATACTATCGACAATATCGATACTATTGGGTATTGATACTATTGATAGTATCGATAGTATCGATAGTATCACTATTATGGTGTGTTTTACTGCAATCACTGTCGATACTATCGATAGTTTTACTACATCGATATTTTACCGAAATTATATCGATACTAAACCGATACTATCGATAGTATCGATAGTATCGATAGTATCGACAGTGATTGCAGTAAAACACACCATAATACCCAATAGTATCGATAATATCGATAGTATTGCACTTAATCAATAGAATTGCTCATACTATCACACATTAACCAAATCGCCTAACACTTGCTGGAATGATCCTGCAGCGAAGAACCTCAAACAAATTAATAACTGTGTGAGGCCATCAATGGCTTTATTTCTTCGAGATTTAGGTTCTAAATTGAGCATCTCGCAAATACGTAAAGCAACTTCTTTAGAAATCCTGTATCTCACACGAAAATCTTCTCCGTCATGTTTTTCAAATAAATTTATCCTATCTGGAATTACACGACGATAAAGAAGAAAGACTTGAGAGGGACATTGTAAAAACACTGAAATATAGGCTAGAAATCACTATTCACAAAACAATTCACAGTACACGGATCTTAATGACAAGTTTAATGGGCGCTAGACAGGACATTAAAAATTATAACCTCAAACTGTCAAATTAATGATCCTTTAGCGCTAATGACGTTTTGTGCAACGTAAAAATAAGCTAAAGTCCCGATTTGACGTTACATTAATTAAAGTTAATGGAGCATTAAAATTAGGGAGAAATGCTATTTTGTGCAACACTTTAAAGACTCATTAATATTTAAGGTCGCTTTAAAAATTTAAAGAGCGTTTCTGCAACTGACTGTATTTGAGTTTCTTCAATACCTACCTACCTTTAGGTACGGTGAAGGCGTATGCCATCAATCATTAATACAAGGACCTTAGTAATAAGGCCCTTTGCATTCGTCGATGTTCACACTAACTTTGAATATAATACAATGCAACCCTTTTATTTTACCTTTTCAGATTTTTTAAATAATTTTAATAATACGTGTATTTTTATTTATTTGTTGTTGTCGTAATATGGCTTTTTATAAGCGGAATAATAAATAACGAGGTGTCTGATCAGTGATCATTGAAGTGCGAAGGACTGCGAAGCTTCGTTTTCGCGTAAGGTTAAGATAGTTACTGTAACCGGTGAAAATAGACAATCCTGGTGATTGAAACACTCCTTTCATTATTATTTCATATATTGAATGAATAATATCATCGTATTATATTTTGAAACAGCTCAATGTCTTGGCCTTGGCCAATTAGCCTTCGTGGCGTACTGTCAAGTCTTTTTTAATTTTAAACAGAGTGTATGTCATAGTAATCCATGCTTATACAATAAATGCGAAAGTAACTCTATCTGTCTGTTTGTTTTTTCACGACTGAACCACTGAACCAATTTTAATGCAATTTGGTATGGAGTAACTTTGAATCTTAAGAAAGGACATAGGCTACTTTTTATTCCCGTTCGTAATTCATATAAATGAAGTTAGATATGGCTTAACCAGCCAGTCTCTACAGTACTACATGGTTTCCTAGATGTGCAACGCTGAGGACATGTGTGTATCATTAATTATTGTAACATCTGACCTCTATTGCAATATTATATGGGAGTTACATCAGTACCTACACCTTAGGAGAGTCTCCTAGATTCCTTTGCGGTATGTTGCAATACAGCAACTACCTATATTAAGGGTAATAAAAACTCAGCATTATGTAATGAAAATACTCTCTACCTGACAATGTAACGAATAATATTTTGGGTGACTGCAAAGCAATAGAAATTTATATTTCTATGATTCGTAGCGTTTAACAATTATAACTTTGAAGAGGTACGGCCAACGTATCTTGGGAATCCTGAAGTTAGCCAACTAGCAGTAGTCAATTCTGCTCCTAAAAAATCCATTGCTCAGCCAAACAACTAACTTCAGGATCGCTAACATAATAATATGTCGGCCGTACATCTTCAAAGTTATAATTGTTAACGTTACGGATCATAGGTTTATACGTTTCTATTGCTTTGCAGTCACCCAAAATATATATTCCGTTTAAAAAAAAAACCCATGAAAAGCGAAACTTTTAAAAAAATATTTTAACGAAAAATGTTAAGTAGAACGCGTCATCTTATCCTTCATCATTTATGTATTTTACTAGTTATAACAATACAACATTAACTGTATACCTTAAATATAATTATGCAAGGGACTTATGCAAAGAGGACATCACAGTTAATTGTAAATAGAAACCGCCTACGTGATGAAATCGCTGACAATCGAGTTGCTACACGGCTACTGTCGCTATGATCACTAATATTGTGAGAAATCCCTTATTTACTTTGTCTATAACTTTAAATACATAAGTATTATTACGATTTACGATCAACGCGAGAACAAAAATAATGACTCATTTGCAGGGGCGCATCCCTAAACAAGTAAGGAATTGGAGGTAGAGTCCACTGCTGGACAGAAACTCTTCCTAGTCGCGCCACGAAACTTGGTTCTCCGCTTTCGGTATTCAGATTGTCCGCGCCTCTTTTTGAACGTTTATTATTCCCCTAACTCGTTTCGTGCGTCTGAATTTTCCACAGGATGTGTATATTTAAGATTACCCTGTCAAAGTCATGGTCACCCGACAGGTAACACTATCTCACATAAAATATCTTACCGTTATTGGTTCCGAGGCAATTTAGTCATTTGTCGGGTGTCTGCCGTGGGCCGTCTCACCGTCTGCTACTTGCGCCCCGCACCCCACACTACCTGAGCCTTACATTGTTGCAACCACACCACAAAATAAAAAGATACAGAAGGAGTGAAGGACTGATGCATATAACGAAGGAAAATGCACGCACACAGAGACACGCGTGTATGTACTGCGAGTACTTGAAGCGACAAGCGATTGGAATCGCCATACGTGCTCGTGTATGTGTGAGGGTACCTTTTATTTCAATCGTGGTTTGAAGCTGTCTTTCTGTATCTTTCTATTTGGGCGACAACACGTCGTATATTATGTACTCAATGAGCCGGCGGTGATTAGCCTAGCTATTAACGTATAATAGTGCATACAAGCAATTTAAATAGAATATCACAATTTCCTAGATTATAGATTTCCCCGCCGATGATTATAAGTTGTAGACGGTGATGCGAAATTAAATGGCAGTCTTTTTCAATCTAACCTTAAGTGTAGGTTTGCGGTTTATGCAAGTCTTATTTAGTAAATAATAAGTTTGTTGTCTGATTTATAGCTGCTTGTATAACATGATCTATGGCAATGTAGTCAGCAGTATTTAGTGTGACGTCGTGAACAAAATATACACATTTACATCGAATAAATTTACTCAGATTAAATGCTATGACTTGTAGTTGTATCTTTAACGCTGCGTTTACTATTGCCGTTCATAAATCACATTGCACTAACAATATTTCGTATTATTACGTACTAGCTGTAAAGAAGATTCAAAATCGGTTCAGTAGATCCCTACACCATCACATACTTTACCTCTTTATAATATTAGCATTGATTGTGTTAAAACTGCAATTCTCATATATCTGAATGATGAACTTGCCCACATCGTCCGGAGACAAAGCTCCATTCTAAAATAACCAAACCAAAGTTTAGTCAGTGCATTTGCTAAGGTAATATTGAAATTTATGTCCGTTTGGTCGCGTCAGCGCGCATCGCTGCACTCATGCATATTGGCATGCCCTTGATGAGTTTGCACATCTGTCCGCGGACGCTTCGTCGCGGTGAATGCACCAAGTGGTGTGTCAATATGACGAGTGCCTTCGTTTCTTCGCACTCTGGCCTAATGTGTTTAAAAAGTTGTAGTTAGGACCTTCGATATTACCGAGATGCTTTCACGATGACTTTCGTTCGTACACCCTTAGAGCCAATTGAGAAGTAAAACCTACTTACTCATCGTAAGGGTCTTGAAATTAGCTTCTTCAACAGATGTTAATATTTCCGCATAGTTTTCAGTAGAATGGGTCGCCTAACTTGAGAGTATTCTACGAGTATGTTAGTGTATATTTTTAAAAAGAACGAGGTAGTTCATTTTTGTCGTTTTTAGGTTCCGTGCGTCCGATTGGTAAAACAGGACCCTTACAGGATATATCAAATTGAGTTAATTTGGCGATTAAGTTAAAGAAAAAGCGTTAAAAGTTAGCGAAAAAGTTAAGTTACCAGAAGAAAAAATAGGTTAGTACTATTACCTACATTCGTAAAAGTGCGCGCGGAAGTTTAAAGCATTTACTATAGTCAATAAGTCCCTTTGTAAGTTTGTATATTCACACTCACACTCCGTTATTCAATCCTAACGTGCTAGTTTAGAAACATGGAGTGCCTCGCACAATACTGGCGGATAGCCAACTGATTGAACCACTTATCTGCGCAAGAGGTCTTAAACAAAATAGACATCGTACAACTTAATATTCTAAAACACTTCCTTATAGTTCTATTAGATTCAATAACATTAGTTATCTTATGGATACCTCGACAGATGATATCGTATAGATAGACCAAGGTGTCGCCATCCTTAAAGCCAAGGCAAACTTTGAAAGCTGCAGCAACATGTTTGTGTATCTGGCACTTGCAACACTATTGTGTTACAGAAACATGTTGCTAGCATCGTATATACTTGTTGCTGCAACAATGATACGTAACTTTTTTTTACAATGAATACGAATAGTTACAATGAATTTATAACTGTTTTTAATAATAATAATTTGTTGCTTCTGTTGCCATGGCGAACTATCGTGGCGGACCAAAAGCTCTGAACGTAAGGTTGAAGAAGTTACGACTATATTTGATGCGAAATCATTGGTGACAATGTTATAATAAAATTGGAAACAGTAAAGCAATGGAAAATATTACCGTTTACCACATAAGTTGGGACAAAGACAGAAGCAAGTGAAGTTTACATGTAAATGTGTTTTAAGCTCTTAACTTATAGCCGTTTTAAGTAAGTTGTGTTCGAGGGAAGGTTGCAAAAGATCTGATAAGACAAACTTGTAATCTAATCTTAGATTGCCGATATAAAAGGAAAGAGTGACTTGTTTCACCATAATATATTTAATTATAAGTAGGTACTCCTACTATATATGTTTTTTTTTAAATATGATTTTTAATTCCTTGTCATCCTTTTAGCGGGTGAAAGTACTCATGTATTTGAAAACTTTTGGTAATGCTGTTAACAGCTGTTCCCAACAAAATTACACAACGAATGTGGAAAAGTTGTTTTTTTAATGTTTCAATGTAGGTCCCGTAATAAAAGTTATTCATATTCTTGAGTATTTGCACCCTCTAAAAGTTCAAAAATGAATGAAAAGTCATGTTGTATAAAATCCTAGTATCTTTTGATTTTCTTATAATACCCATCTAGCATTAGATATGTTTACCTTAAAAGTTAAAACACAATTCCAAAGAGAGCATCAAAGTAATATGAATAGTGTACCTACCGAAATACATTTTACTTTACATCGGCAGAATAATTTTTTATGAAAAGGTAATCCGAATTCATTAAGCATTAATAATCACAAATTAAGAATACAGATCGACAGCAAACAGTAACCCGAATGAATATTTTAATATTAATAAATTACGCTTGAATAAAAAATTATTCAAATTGGTTAAAGTGCGTATCATTAATACATATACGCTGATACATTGTACGAATACCCAGACACTTTATACAATGTTGCAGGCCACTGCTGTCCAATATTGTGCGCTTCATATGAAAAGTGGACGTGCAAATCGGAAAGATAACTTTTTTTTTCCAAAATAAAAGGCCGCAAGTCCGCAACCCACGCACTCTGACAATAAACTTTATTTTGGGACTCCACAAAATGCGATGTCTTAAAAATCTACTCTTTTTTACTTTTACTGAAACCGCCTCTTAACCGGTCGGAAAGGCACAAAAATGAAAAGATAAAGTTTGAGTAAATGTTAACATCAATCTGGCACGGCGGATGTTGGGTCCAAGTGATAATTGTGGCTTTTATAATAATGTGTCCTACTAATCTATACTATTAATATTATACTATAAAGCTGACTGAGCAGAATCTGGTAGTATTATAAATGCGAAAGTTTGTGAGCATAGATGGATGTTAGTTACTCTTTCACATTTAAACGGCTCAATAGATCCGGATGAAATATAACACTGAGATAGATTGACCGTCTTCCTGCAGTCTTAATCAGGTCGAGGAGGACCCTCGACCTGATTAAGACTGCAGGAAGACGGTGGATGCAGGGCGCTTCCAACCGGTCTTTTTGTCAATCTATAGGGGAGGCCTATGTCCTATGGCTGATATGATGATGATGCTGATGATGAGATTGTAGTCTAGAACAGCACATAGGCTACTTTTAATCCCGGATAAATGTACGGTTCCCGTGAGTTAATAATTAACTTTGACGCGAACGAAGTCGCTGGCAGAAGCTAGTTTGAGCATAATGTTTTATTGTGGAGCTGTAGATCACGCGCGTATCTTCCTGTGCTGTCTGTGTTAGATGCCACGCGTGTGCAACACACAGGATGGACTCCGCGCAGGTGCACTGTCAGATTCGCAGTTTATCTGCGATAATACGTGTTTGTCAGTTGTATATGTCTTAACTGCTACTTCCTCAGTTAGATGCTTGAGAAATCACTGCTGTACATTTGTCTGAAACCTTATTCTAAATCTTCTGTGCAATGTATACGGGGTGGAAAATGTTTACCACAGACTCAGTATCTACATGATTATTGATCCTAAACGTCAACATTTGTCGCGGGAAAAAAAAGAAACAGCCATTCCATCGTTCCATACAAATTGTCCGTATCGATGTTACGATTTAGTCTCATGTACTAATTCAATGGTAGAAGTTGTCATTACGATATCACGACATTAAACAATTTAAGCCCTCATTAGTGTTTGATTTTCACTGTATTTTTATTCAACAGAATTTCACCGACTACTTTATTTTCTTGCACAGTTTGAAACTTCGCAAAGTTTACTAGAGGAAGTATCTCTACAATACATACAAATAAACCTCGTACGTCAGCCACGTGTCAGCTGTTACCAGTAATTGTGTTAACGGTGTCCCTACTTGCTCATTAAGTACATAACATGGTACAGTACGGTCTGACTGATGCTCTATTTGTTGCGCGCTGCAACATTGTTGCATTCGTATTAACTTTCAGGGGGATTATTCTTGACTTGCAAAGTGAAAAAAGGTTGTTGTCGGACTGATTTAGTATAAATTACGCAAATTTTGATGAGCCATTATTTCTGAGGAACTCTGTTGATACTGACGATTTTGGCGTGATTTTTATTAATGACTTTCTTTTGTCTGCAACTTCATCTGTATTGGATATTGATATAATCAACAATCTACAGAAGCAAATACATTATTTAAATCTGCACCGTAGTCAAAGAATTTGTTTAATACAAATGTAGCGAAAGTGTACCACATTTAAGTTCCATATTACGCCCTAGTCTTCATAAATCAAGCGAAATATTTCGCTGACTGCAAGAATGTCTCGCGCAGACCTCATTTATCCGGTGGACATTTAAATGACAATTCTGTGGTATAATCAGCACTGTTGTCATAACGAAAGGAATAAGAGCATTATAGGCTTTACAAGTAACACAGAACCTGCCCTCAATCGTCATACAATGTTAATAATTGTTCAATTTCCGTCACTTTGGAGTCTTGGAGGCGTTTGGAAGTAATGAATAGCGGATTATTTGATATTGAGCATGACTTGTAGCAGTTTGTACTTTGATTTTCATTATTAACTTGCTTCTGCTCGCCACTTTGTCTGCCTAAATTATCCCGCGGGAAAACAAAAACGACATAAAAAATAACCTTTGTGTTAAGCTAGATCGATATCTATACGTGTTTATCGCTTTATTTCAGGTTAGTCGTAAAAAGAATAACATGCATTTTTCCGTCCATCTACCTATCCTCACAAAGTTTCGTGTTTTTTATAGTATTAGAATATAATTATTTCCGAACTAGGCTGGACAGCTCTTCTGAAGGTAAATGAGTCGGATGTAACGTCGTCAGTAAGCTCGACACACTAACACGTCATTTATGTGTGTAGGGTTGGAAGTTTTATCTATATATATAAAAGAAAGTCGTGTTTGTTACAACACTTATAACTCGAGAACGGCTGGACCGATTGCCATGGTTTTTGATTTGTTGGATTTGTTTCCGTCCCGAATAGCAGAATACATCTTAAAAACAATGAAACGAAAAAAAAAAGTCGGAAATGTCGGTAGGGGTAGGGTAGGGGTTGGGTAGGGGTAGGGGTAGGGTAGGGATAGGGTAGGATAGGTTAGGGGTAGGGTAGGGTAGGGTGGTGGTAGGGTAGGGGTAGGGTAGGGGTAGGGTAGGGGTAGGGTAGGGGTAGGGTAGGGGTAGGGTAGGGGTAGGGTAGGGGTAGGGTAGGGGTAGGGTAGGGTACGGGTAAGGTAGGGGTAGGGTAGGGTAGGGGTAGGGTAGGGGTGGGGTAGGGGTAGGGTAGGGTAAGGGTAGGGTAGGGGTAGGGTAGGGTAAGGGTAGGGTAGGGGTAGGATACCACGCGAACGAAGTCGTGGCGGGTCAGCTAGCTATATACTATATTATTATCTGCTAATTCTGCTATACGTCGCGTTTCACCCGCGTCAAATTACGTCTTTGGTGACAGCTCCGTTCCATTGGTAATGTGATGTTATATAGCCTATAACCTGCTTTAATAAACGGGCTACGGGGTAATTCAAATCGGAACATTAGTTCCTAATATGAGCGCGTTGTAACATACTAACTCCTCAGCATTATAAACTAACACATTATACTATTTATAATATTAGTATAGACTTAGCTGTAGTGGGGTCACCGATGGTACGGAGCGCACCTACCGTCAAATATGCATCCGCCCTAAAGAATAAACTAAATCAATTTTGAAACCCACATAAAGAGATGCATTAATTAAACTAATAAGCATAGCTGCCTTACATACGTAGTGCTGAAGTATTTATCGTAACTGATTTTCTCAATTACCTGCTCTATAACCCTGTCATCGCCAAGTGTGACCTGGCTCTTACTGCGATTAATATTTCTGCACATACACTGTATTAGTTTTGGCAATGTTACTCTGATATAACAGGTTAATGAGTATCATAATGCATAGTTAGTGCTAACAACAGTCTTAACTACCTTGGTTAAAGCGTGATAGTGTCCGACCGAAAGTTCGGTTTCGGTTTCGGTCGAGTTTCGGCAAAAATAGCGGGTTTCGGTTTAGTTTCGGTTTCGGCGTCAGACCTGCCGAAACTACGACCGAAACCGAAACTGTATTCGGGAGTTCTCGCGCTTTGCTCGGTCATATTCGGCGCGTTGCATTCCATATAAGCGACGACGATTTTGCCGCGTCCACGTGCCTAATCCTGTCGTGACAGGCTTGTGTTTGCAGTTCGTTTTGTTTGTTGTAAGTTTTGTGTGATTTAATTTGAATTCGATAAGTTTTATCACGTGATTCATGACTCTTATGCTATATAAGAGTAGGTAGACAAGTGAGGGTTCCGTTCGTTTGCCCACACACGTTTCCGTACAAATTTGTAGGTACTGTACATATGTAATGAAATGACATTTCATTAAATAGAATGTGCCGCGCTTCGCGCGTGCGTGTATCAGGTTGTCTGTGGAAAGCAGAGGACGCATCAGGCTGACAGGTGATTCAATGACGGATGATGTTCAGATAATTTTGTAAATTGTTATAAAAAACTAAAGAAAGATTAATGAAATGATATAATTGAGGAGGCGATATTAGTAAACTTTAAATGTCGTTTCTTTGTATTTTCAGGTAAGATAAACGTGTAATTGTCATATTTTGTTGTAATATTGTAGAGTAAAAGTATATTAAATAAAGCTTTGTATTTTCAGAGAAACAATTTGTGTTTATTAGCAGAAATCCTCAATAACATATCTTATACATATTTAAAATAGTTCAGGAATCGAACCTCGCAGTTTTTTTTTCGAACTTTTTTTCATTCTTCTTCGTAAATCGAAAACTATACAAGATAAAAAAATAAATTGTTTAAGCTTCTATCAATGACGCCCTTTTATACGATACCGCCCAAGTCACGGTTAAGTCACTTAACAATTTTCGACTCCGTTCCTTATATGAAGGCCCTGCTTTTTATGATTTAATTACAAATGTACAGTTTTCAGACTTTTCCCTGTAAATCTAGTTTATGACGATATTACTTGCCAAATTTAAAAGTTATTACCTTATTAATTTTGATTCCCTTGATACTACAGAGTTATACTTTTTTGTTTTTGGCGGCATAAACGGCCGTCTCTAATGAACTCACAGGTTTGATTTTGTCACAGCTTCAAGGGACCTAAGACCTATATGGTTTTATTTTCAACTCGATACCTCCACGCGTTTACGAGATATAGGGTCGTGACGCAGACAGACAGACGGACGAACAACAAAGTGATCCTATAAGAGTTCAGTGATTTCTTTTTGAGGTACGGAACATAACAAAATAATTCAATATAAAAGACTAATACATAGATCATAGTAGAATCAAGTTTAACATAGGGATCTGTATATTTTTTGGTTAATTTAACTCACTCGCTAATGCTATACCTAAAAAAACATTGGTTAGGTGCTTGGTACTTACTGTAGTGCATTAGTGGTAATAATATGAACGATTCAGAGTTTTAAAGTTAATTTTAACAATTATCACAAAGGTATCTAAGTGGCAAGTACAGTTAAATACTTACCTAATTGTTATTTTTTTGTCACTTAAATAGGTACCTACCTAGGTATCCTTATTATAAAATAATTATTTAATTTCTGTTTTTCGATTTTAAACCTTACTAATTACCTACCCCCAAACTAAAATCGAATGCAACATTAACATGATCCTTGTAAGAAAGTTTCGGTTTCGGTTTCGGCCGAAACTGAGACTGTTGCCGAAATTCGTTTTCGGTTTCGGTTTCGGTCGTAAAAACCAGTTTCGGTCGGACACTAAAGCGTGACATTTAATGAGAAACAATTTGATACTAAACCATTTTTGGTTTTGATATGATGAATTATTCATGATGATATTTGTCTGCGCTTTGAACCGGCTAGCTTAATTTTTCTGACTAACTGACCGACTTCTTAATAAATTAAACGTGTCTGGAAATAATATAGTTATATGCTTTGATTGTGACTGGTGGATAGCATCAAAAATCTGTGTGTTTAAAAAAACCACATGAGGAAGTTTGCTTCGTTAGAACCAAGAAAAACGTCAGAGAAATTGAGTGTAGCGTTCTTTTAAAATTCAGCTTTCAATGTCAATCTGACACGCGATGGTTTGCAGTAAACACCAATAAAAGTATGTACACAAAAACGTGCAAAGTGTAGAATTAGCAGCCGGCCGGGATTTAGCTCGGATAATGCGCTATACTAATAGCGTGCACTCGCAAACCTGCAACAATGTAGCTCGAACTCGCTCCGTGGCGTATTACAAATCGCCCCGGCCCCGCTCGGCACGCGCAATCTTTTACACGCTCACTACTATCTACCTCGTGCTGCACATTGTTTGTACACTTTAATAGGATACCATAATTCTCCTGTCAAACATGCTTTAATAACGAACACAACTAAAATTGACCACGCTTCGAGGCTCGAAATAACTCCACTGTACAACCCATTACAATCCCAACCGTCGTATTTATTTACCTAAACAGTTCTCGAAAACACCAAAATGGTTTACCATAATCACTGTGTAACTGGTTGTCCTTACGTTTAATAATCAATTTAAATTGCTGTGGGTCTGCAGAAAAAAAAACATTATTTTCGTTAACTGACGCGTCATTATACAGGGTTAACTTCAATTTAATTGAAGATTAATTGAGCTCTCGCGTTCATCGAAATTTAATATCGGAATTAATTAAAATACAAGGAGCATTATGTTGACGCGGTGAGGGGGAGGTCCGGCAGCTCGCCACACTCCAGACACAATGTAAATTGGCTACGTTCGCTGACCACACCCGCTGCCCGCTTGCACACAACAGAACCACTGCACTTTGCACTGTTTAATTATTTCGTACCGTTTACAAATGAATTTTATTTCATTTCCAAAGGTCACTGCACCCTTCATGCAGCACAGGTTAACTAACTTAAGTCCTGGCCCTCGATATAATATCATCTCTAAATTAGACGATTTTGCGTCCAAGGAAATAAGTACAGCGACTCAATAAGTCGGTCGTAAACAAGCATAAGCTGATCGGCTATTCTAGCCGTAGTGAGCAAGGAGTCGCGTTGCCGTGGCCCGTGGGCTCGTTTAAGTTAGAATTAACAATGACAGCAGCGCGTACATAACCGAAGGAAATAAGCTCCATGCATAGCAGATACTCATACGCGTGCAGTCTATTATGTCGCCTTCGCATTTATTATGCGACGCGTAAAATCGAAACATTATCAGATCAGACTCCATTATCGTTTTAGTACGAATGTATTTTACATTTTTAAATGTGTGACTACTCGGTAGGGACCTATTTAGTACGCCTTTTAGCACGTTCGCCACTCGTAAGCGGACGAAGGCCGCCGTCTGAAATGAGCTGAATGTAGGCTGGAGACACTTAAATCGAAACTTTACGGTTGTCTTTATCGATACGACTGTATGCTTCAATGTGAAAACATAACGATACACGCCACGAGTGGACGGACACGCATCGTTTACAGCTTATCTAGCTTTTTTATTTTTCAACAGAATACTTTTTACGATCATGTCCTTACATTTTGAGGTGTCATACGTAGCGACTTGGTGGTATTTTAAAATTGCGCGCTTTGCGTCAATTTGTATTGACACCAAAGTGCGCAGTTTGTGTGTGGCATTAAGCTTAAGTGCGTTCCGATACGTACTACTATGAAGGTTTATTGCACGTCATCAAATTTCATGCGGTGAAGGTGTCAGTCTGGATAAAAAGTATGCATATATTATGGGGGCGCGGGTGTAATCAGTGGGTGTGCAGTATTTGCATGTCCGTCACCGGCGGCGCATTCGTGTGCAAGTCGCTCATACAGCGATATAAGCAGAGCTCTCGCAATTCGTATGCAGATGTGGAAACACTACACGAACGACAATCATGGAAGACTTATTTATTTGACATTGAAACTAGTATTATCTTTAATATATTATTATTATGCGCACACTGTATTATTAGCGACCGTTGCACGTAATACTTAGGGAAAGATTTATTGCATTTATATGAAGTGCACTAAAGCTTGCAACGTGCTTGCCTCTGCGGCGTTGACGCTGAAGAAAAATGAATGCGTATTAACTTTTTAAACGATGTTTATTTACGCATTCTAATTATAAAGAAAACGATTTATATTTAAATAGAAGTATGTATTTATTAAAATATGGTAACGAATGAATATTGTATAGCATTGCTAAGATTATAGAGCAGATAGCAGTGGATAAGGGTCATTTTTCCGTAAACAAAAATTGATTAATTTTAGTAGTTGGATAAATAGTAGGTGGCTATTTCTCAATAGCGGTAGAGTAGGTGATATTTCGAATTTCCGAAGGGAAATCGGCAGGCATCCATCCAGTCGCCCTCACTTGCTATAGATTTATTAAGAGCGAATGTTTCAGCCTGTCCTAAGGAATTTAAATTTAGACATATTAACCCTGTGGATGTCATAAAGGCTTTCAAACAACTTAAGATCAAGGTTACAGAAGATAATATGTGGGGCATGTCTACTAATGTGTGTAAGTCTATTATTGAGACAGTTGCACCCTATTTAGCTTTAATATTTAACTTATGTGTAGACCAAGGGGTTTTTCCGACTTTAATGAAACACAGCAAAGTTATACCACTTTTTAAATCCGGGGATAGTAAAGACACTAATAACTATAGACCCGTTTCGGTTTTGCCGGTGTTCAGCAAGGTGTTTGAAAAAGTGATGCTCAATCAAATGCTTAATCATTTTAACTGTAATAACATCTTACACGACCAGCAGTTTGGTTTCACCAGAGGGCGTTGCACTACTGACGCCGGTGTCACTTTAATTAAACACATCTTTAATGCATGGGAGGACTCACAGGATGCCATTGGCATTTTTTGCGACCTCTCAAAAGCATTTGATTGCGTAAATCATGAGACCCTCCTCCAGAAGCTTGAGCATTACGGCCTCGGTCAACTAGCGCTTAGCTCACTGAAATCGTATATAAATGATAGACTACAGCAAGTTCAAATAAATGGTGTAAATTCATCAGGCTTGAAAGTAAAGATGGGAGTTCCGCAAGGTTCAATATTGGGTCCGTTTCTCTTTTTAGTCTACATAAATGATTTACCTCATTTACTGAAAAACCAACCTAAAATGGTGTTATTTGCTGATGATACTTCACTGATTTTTAATGTTAATAGACGGGCACAGCACCTTGACGAAGTAAATAACGCTATGCTTAAGGTTCATAATTGGTTTACGATAAATAACTTAGTGTTAAATGAGAAGAAAACTAAATGCATAAGATTTGCTTTACCGAACGTTAGAAGTAGTGCATGTAACGTTATATTGAATAAGGAAGTACTAGATAGGGCTTTCAGTCTCGATGCATTACTGATTCCCGGAAAAAAAAAACGAGACTCGATGCGGTCTCGAAATTCCCGGGAAAAACGAGACTTTCGAGACTACTTCAAAACTAGGTTTCTTACTTGTAGGCTGTGCTATTAGGCAGTCAAAACCAGCTAAGCCAATCAAATATACTATTAAAAAAACGCAAATTAAAATATATATATATATTTGTTGAAACTTTTGCATTTTTGTTGTGGGCACGTAAAAAACAAAGGGCGTTTAATGTGGTTTCAGACAGAGAGACCTAATTTTATTAGAAAAGTAACCCGCGTTAAAAAAAGGTCTCTCTCTGCTTCTACGCTAGTGGGGAGTATAGATATTAAATAATTGTAGCAATAATTTAGGTACTCCCCTCCGTCTCCCCCATTTTCAAAAAGAGCTTTTTTCTATGAGCAGGTTTGTTTGCAAGTCATGGATAGACATGGAAAATATATTCTGCCCTTGGTCTTCTTGAGGGTTTAACAAATTATTAAGCTTACATTCCAGCTGTTCCTCTGTAGTTAAACTTGTGAGCTCCGCAATCGTCGCATCATTTGAATATCTGGTATTGCGGTATAACTGTCAGATTTGTCAGTGGTGGATTTATTTAACCTTTCGTACAATTCTTTTAAAGACACTGTCATTTCGTCAGTTACAGTTACAGTTTTGCCATTGCCATATCCATGTAACCATTTTACCACTTTGGAAGTGTCTCAAAATTTATTGTTTTTTAATATTTTTGTGTGAAAATCTTAATGCGGTTCATAGAATACCTATCTTTTTACCAAGTTTCAACAGTATATCTCTTAGTTTCGGAAAAAAGTGGGTGTGACATACGGACGGACAAACATACAGACATGACTAATCCATAAGGGTTCCGTTTTTTGCCATTTGGCTAAGTAGATTATTTCATACTGTCATATATGACTCAAGTCTCAAAAGTCTCGTTATTCCCGCGACCAAAGCCGTCAGTCTCGATTCTCGAAAATACCAAAAAATCGTCGAGACTCTCGAAATTTCCGAGACCGAGAGTCCCGGGATGAAAGCCCTAGTACTAGAATTCGTCGATAAGACAGTTTTCTTGGGGGTTTCGCTTGACTCAAAGCTGCAGTGGGGTCCTCACTTAACATCTCTTGCAGGGCGGTTGAGTTCAGCCGCTTACGCTGTCAGGAAAATCCGTCAATTGACAGACGTGGATACCGCGAGACTGGTCTATTTTAGCTACTTTCATAGTATCATGTCTTACGGTATTGTGCTATGGGGACGGGCTGCAGACATAGAATCTATTTTTATTTTGCAAAAGAGGGCTGTCAGAGCCATCTATAATCTTGGCAGACGCGAATCTCTAAGGCAATTGTTTAAAAAAATTAATATCATGACGGTACCTTGTCAATATATATATGAAAACATTATGCATGTTCGGAAAAATCTTCATCATTTTAGAAAAGTTGGTGATAGACATAATTTTAATACTAGAAATAGGAATAAATTAGAGCAACCGAGTTTTCGATTGTCAAAAGTACACACTTCTTTTATGGGGTACTGTGTAAAATGTTATAATAAAATACCGCTCAATATTCTCGAACTAAATGAGAGAAAGTTTAAAACATGTATAAAACGCACACTATGTAGTCAAGCATATTACAAATTAGAAGATTATATAAATGATAAAAATGCTTGGCTTAATGCTAGTCCTGCTCCACAGCCACTCGGGCACACAAATTAATATACATTTTTTTCTAAACATAACGATGTTATTAGCACCTTTTTTATTGACCTTAATAACGTATACCGTTATTATAATTTTTACTGACTTTTTTCTTCTACTTACTACAGTTTATTTTTTGAAAAGGTTCGCTGATGACCTTAGTTTTGTATAATTTTACATCATATATTTCAATTTTGTAAATGTGACTACCATGGAGCCATTTACTTGTTAAGTTACTATGTGTTGGACACTGAGCATGGCAGTTGAGAGCTTTGTCATGCTCACTTTAATGTCTTGCTGACGGTGGCGCGTGGGTTGGATCGTTCGGTTCCCTTCAAGATGGTTGAGCTAAACGGTGCTGATGCACGCGTCATATTCGTGAACGGGTGCTGTCAGTTGGGATTGGTCATCTCTTAACTGCCATGTCTTACATCGTTATTATAATTTTGTTATTTTTTATATTCACCTTCATTGTTTTCACATATAGAAGCAACAAAAATATTGTAACCAAGACTTTGTAAAAACCAAATGGAAGGAAAAGAGTGTCCATGGAGTTTCTTGCTCGTTCTTCTCCATAGAGACCTACGTTTTGGAACGAGCAACTAGCTTCAATTTTAACCTTTTGACCGCCAGAGCGTAAACACATCGGCGCCACTGCTACGCCAAGCTACCAATTCAGCATTTCGATTAGCAATTTTTGATTATTGTTTTTTCTAGTGAAATGTAAGAAATCAATATATCTTTGTGCTATTTTACAATATTTCATTAATGTAGTTTTAAATAATAGGAAAGAGAAACACAAAAAACTTAATTTAGGACATTTTTAAGTAGAAAATAAGTACTTAAAAATTTCGTTTTCTTGACGTCTATAGACGTCGGTGGCGTGTTTGGCACGATTTCGTTAGACGTCTATAAACGTCCGTGGCGTTCAAAAGGTTAAACTGTAACTTCTTGACAATTCAAAAGTGCCTGTAAATGGTCTAATTGAAATAAATGATTTGATTGATTGATTGATTGAGTTGTATGTAGTTGTCGCTATTGGCTGAAAGTCTAATGGCGGGTAAGTAGAGCGCACAAATATAGGTATTTTAGTAACTTTTACCCTTGACTTCATTCATCGCAAAATCTTAAGCGTAGCTGACGCCTCCTACCTAAGTATACAAAACTACTTCAACTAGTACTATTTCAGCTTCATAACTCCTTTTCGAGCTTTCGCGTTTAGCCAGTGAACAAAAAACTGACCTTTCGCTTTTATTTGTATAGATAGAAATCTAAACTTGTTCTAGATTTTATCTTTGCACATACTCGTATATTAAATAGGAATACCCATAAAAAATTCTGTACTGACAGAAATAGCTACTCAAAGCGTTACTTTGAAAATACTTATCAATTATTTCGTCATCAAAATGTGTCGTATTACATTACAGGATCGTTTGCTTTTATGGTTCTAACAATTTTGTTCAAATGCTATTTTCTAAGCCGAGCAAAGGGATCGTCATGCAACACAACATACAATCGTGCCTGTATTCCCCGAAGGGTTAGGCAGAGGTTTCCCAATGTACACCTGCAGTCTGCCGGTATGTTTTAGATTCTATGTAACAGGGGGCGAACCTATGCAAATCCTAAGGCCGAACTGCTACTGAGAATTTCATAGAAAAACCCAATAATTGCTCAACCTAGGATCAAACCCAAGACGCGTAGCAGTCGCGCGTAAGACCACTAGGCCAATGAGGCAGTTAGCAATTTTATACAAATGCTATTTTCTAAGTTGAGCAGAGAGCGCGTCATGTGTGTCATCATGATTAAGGTGGATAAGTTATATTACAGCTGCATTGCGTATCGTGGTAGGGGATCTGTCTGCGTCGTGCGAACATCACAAGTTCACATAGTAGGTAGTAGGAGCAGTGTGTGGTGTCAAACATAAATATTCTCGTACTAATTCAAAGAAATTATGTCAGTAAAATCCTAACTTAATATTATAAATGCGAAAATAAGTTTGTTTGTTACCTTTTCACAGGACACTTTTCAGGTGTAAGTACAGAAACGGACATGGAGTAAACTTTATCCCAAAAAAAAGTACTGTTCCTAAGAAAAACAGCAATAACGATCTAACGATAATAGATGGCGCCACATATCTTTTGAATCATGTTTGAAGTTTAAATGTAACCGAAATTTACGCGGACGATGTTGTGGGCAAAAGCTAGTATTGTGTAAATCTTCGCTGCGGGATGTTTCAAGCAATTTTCTTTTTAAGTTTATGCATAGAAAAATAATGCAGTGTCTATTCAAATTATACCAAGACAGCAAAAATCTAATGAATATTTACCATCTTTTGCATAATTACATAACTAGACATATTTTACAACGTTTAATACCTACACTATTAAATCCGAAGTTTAAGAGATAAAAAATCGGTTTTGCAAGTATCGCGACACCACAAAACTGACATGATGCAATAAAAATATATCCTTCATAATTAAGGATATAAAAAAAAGGAAATTACTACTCGTATGAATGTTCGTTCGTATGCTTTTACTTACTTAAATTTAATACGAAAAGCCTCAATAACCTAACGCTACGAATTTAATTTTAATTTTATTTCCGTATAAAATTTTATTTTCTCTGGTCTTTCTTATCCTTACATTTATCGAAACCTGTTATCTCCATATCCTGTTCAAAAATCTTCCTGATTTTATCAACGCCTCGCTACCACTTCGTCCGCATATCAAATCTTTCAGACAGAATTGACTTGACCCGATGATTTTATATGCAAGGAGATTCTGATTCACGGCGCATATAAATTCTTAGCACAAATGAAATTGCAATAAGTCTGTAAAGGTAATGACATACTGTTGGCACGGTACCCAGCCTTGACACACCGAGTATGCAAAATAGATACATCCAGACACTCGGATGCTTCGCACGATAAGTCCCAAGATATCATCGTCAAGTAAAATAAGTATTCCCACAGAGTCGCGGTATCTAATTTAAATTGCTCTGCGTACATCAGTGCATATCTAAAGCGTGTATCAGTTTTGTGGTTGAAATAGGTCATGTCGTAAAATGCCTGAATTACCTACAATTAGTACAAGATCGAATGTTCCAGAAATATTTGTATCTTTATATTTTTCCGTCGAGATCGTCATACCTTTCTGGATTAATGTATCTAAACTGCATAGATGTAGAAAATGACAAACCTTATCAAACCTTGAATATACAGGGTGTTTGGTGCATCGTGTGCCAAATTGAAATGGTCGACTGAGGGGGTCATCTGCTATCCTTTCAGACCCCTAAACACTTCTCATGCCCTGTGTATTATTTTTCATCGACTTTTTAAAGTTTTATAAAAAAAATACCAAAATTTTACATTCAAGTACATTTTTTGTTTAAAGTACACGTCGTAGACTCTGTATTTTAATTTTATTTAGATGTGCATTGTACTACAGTACTTTAAAATTACAAATTGGTGACATTAGCCCATTTTTGAACTTCAATTAAAGCCTCCTGCCCAAACGTTTACACTAAACCTTTCCTTTTTTTCTGGCTAAGTTCAGAAATCTTTTCAAAGGAGGTTAAGGAGGAAATGCGACTTCGTATAACAACTGTGGAAATACGAAATAGATGTCTGGCCTGCATTCGCAATAGAGGCCAACAATTTAAGCAGAATATGCAAAAAAATATGAAATAAAATATGTTAAAAATGCATTTCTTATTATTTCTAGTACCCCCTCCCCCAAAAAAGAGAGGTACGAGACAGATTTTATCTCATAAGAGTGAGATAACATATTTAATACGTTTTTCAGGTGTTATTTACGCAAAACAAAATTTTTAACCCATAATTTGGAATTTTGTATTTTGTGACTCGATTCACAATTCTAGCGAATTCACGAAGTTGTAAAAAGATTTTTATGACATGTGGTACATCACTAGCAAGAGGATAGACTAGAGAATTTTTGACGAAGTTCTTAGATCCCGGTCTCATTTGGTTTATTTTTAATAGCCATGTAAATAGCTGTAACATGGACAGCTATAATTGAAGTCCAAAACTTTGCGAGTAAATAAATAAAAAACTAGAGGCCAATGTCACTAATTTTGCATTAAAAAGTACTGTAGTAGAATGCACATCTAAATAAAATTAAAATACAGAGTCTACGACGTGTACTTTAAAAAAAAATGTACTTGAATGTAAAATTTTGGTATTTTTTTATAAAACTTTAAAAAGTCGATGAAAAATAATACACAGGGCATGAGAAGTGTTTAGGGGTCTGAAAGGATAGCAGATGACCCCCTCAGTCGACCATTTCAATTTGGCACACGATGCACCAAACACCCTGTATATATTTCGCCTCATCTGCATATTCTAATTTTCATTGCAACATAGTTATGTGTTGTTGGAATTCAATATTTTAGTTCCGCTCAAGTAGGTCAAATAATATTTTAGTTGCAATGCTGCCATTTGTTGTAATTTTAATGTCCACTAGAAACAATAATATGTAATGTTTAGCTGCATTTAAAATACATAGTTCTTAGTGGAATCTAACACGAAGACCTTCTCTCTTCTCTTTAATTCATATCCACTTCAAGTTAAGTGTACGTCTCCTTGACTGCACTCACCAGGTCGTCAGTTGACCTGTCACGTTCACGTCTCCGTGGCACTTTCTGCGTCTCCACTTTATTTCCATTTTACCCCATCTACTATCCGGTTAGTCTACCCCATCGGATTAATGAATTTTCATAATAAAGTTTTCTGCGTCTCTTTTTGTAGCAATGAGTTTTCGATCTTTCCAAATATTCCTCATACTCGTTATATATGCGTTGTCCGGCCGAATACTATATTTGGTTTTGTCAAAGCGGGCAAGGCAACATTAAATAAGTCTGGTTAGTAACAATGCTACTATAACAGTTTTGTGAGAGAGCTGCAACAAAGCTGTCGGTCGTGGAGCCGTCAGTGCGTCAGTCGTCGTCGGCGGCTATCTAAACTGCATCGACCGCTGCGCCCGCGCTCGCCGCATATGCACCGCCTCGCAAGCCGCACGCAGCCAACGTAATTGTCTTTAATGCCCATATTAAGACAACCGACAATTCTAAATTATGCACATTCACAATATTATGAAGATCTTTATTTTATTGCGCCTCACATTATGATATGTGGTGGGTCTGACATCTGAATCACAAACGTGTCCCGTCCATTATTCCACTTTCGTAGAATTTTTAAGCGTGTTTCTTTGGCGGTATTTCCGGATTTTATGTCATAATGGAAAATGCCATACTTAATGGTGTCGTTTGTTCTATATTTAGCCAAGAACGTTTTTATTTTTAGCTTTGTTTCATTTTTGTTTTCTTATATTTAGAGTAACGACTTGCTGAGAATAGGCTGATCGATTACTTGTTTATCGATCGTACAATACCAATATAAAGTTCTAACTAAGTTTCTGAATCGGCCAGAAAACCTTACATATTACGTTCACAAAAAAAGATGTAAAAAAAAGTCCATCGCAATCGTGATTACCGGTATCTACCCACTTCTCCTCACCGCACTACATCCACCACAATATATACGTAATTACGTCAGCATAAATTGTCATCGGTGAATGAGATTATGAGTGCGATATCATCGGGTACATTAGTGGTGGTCGGTCTCAAGCGCAACATTGTCGCGTGGGATTGCCCCGGCTAGGCCCGCCGCAGACGATACCGGTGATCGGGTTACTGTGGTCACTTTCTTGTATGCTGGTATGCACTTAATGTGTTGTGTACTCTCTCCAATGGCTTAGAAAGGCTTTGGGGGCAACAGATTAATAGTAGGTATGGAATATCAAGAAATGGTTGTAGGAACGTCTTGAGGACAAGGTGGACTTTCTTGACGACTTTTGACTGTAGGGAATTTGGAATTGAGCAACTTGTACCTATTTGATCCTTGTTTGAAAAACCTTTATGAGTAGGTATGTATTAGTGCTCAAAATTGCCAAATTTAAGAAAAGTTGGCAAAAATACAAAATAAATATAAACTTTGTCAAAAACGAATATGAAAACAATTTTAACATATTCAACAGGCGCAAATTGATTCTCATGTCCAGTTAAATGCAAAACAATGTCAACTGATTCTGAAAAACATATACGAATAACATATTTACGTAGTTTCGTGACCACGTTGTTGTTTCACACTCAAAATGCCCACATGCATGCAACTGACTTGCACGGTCCTAATAAAGAAAATTTATCCATCACTTCGCAATTCTGATTGGTATTTTTTCCTGCTTGCAAAAAACCGTCTAGCCATGTAGTGAGCGGCATTGAGTCCCCTATACATGGTATTGTTTGGCCCTAAGCCGTTGCCCCGCGGATCACCATACACCGCACTCGTATGTATGGCACAGGAAACCTGGACTTCCGTCCGCCTAGGATATTCACCTGGCTAGACAATGAATCGCTAATAACACATTGTCTGTGCGTCTGTCTGTCGTTAAACCTAATGTATGCGTCGTTTATGGTCTAGTGATTTAGTGCGCTCTTTTTCTTCCGAATGGATGCCGTCCACGGGTAGGAACAGAATAGGGTCGTTAGGGCACTGTGGTTGTGCGTCAGGAGCATCAGTCTAACTTGAACATCACGAATAAGCTTTTCACACAATTTGAGTGCATTCAAAGGTAAATAAGGATCTGACGGTGGAACATTAAAACGCCAAACACGTATTGGATTTACTTATAAAAAGGAGAACATTAGCCGCCTTGTGCTCGCCGCTATCTCGCTTTTAATTTTATATGACGTTCAAAGATAACATAAATGGAAAATATACTTAAACATTTCTTAATTTTGATCGCGTTTTATGTATTTACAAGTTCCACGGTAGGATTAATTCCCATATATTATGGGCTAGATAAACTCCCAGGTTTTTCTGTAACAGGTTCAAGAATCCTGTTGTTGATAGTATGTAGACTAAATAATCCGGCTTACAGACCGTTATTAACTCTGATATGAATGTAATATAGTTTGGATTAACTTGCCTAATTCTAATTAAATGTTCTCTGTTCAAAGTAACTTCTCATGAATACGAACAACTTTTAAACACCCTGGAATATAGAAACAAGAGCTGTTCCCATACACTTTGCTCGTGTAGCAGTATATTTTTGTAGAGAACTTTAAACTCTAAAGACAAATAAAGAACTTGGATAACTTAATATCTCCTTGTTATTCATTTATGGTAAATAACACTTTTCGTATATATAATATTAAACGAAATGGGAACTTTATTTACTAACCAGTTGAAAGTCCCTTATTGGGAACAATTCTCAGGAGCGAAAAGACCAGCTCCTTAAACCTATTTGCGTTGTACTTCTGCGGTCCTCCTAGCTCACAAATTTTAGTTGTCTGTATCAATGTTTTGTATGTTTGATAATGAACTGCATCAATGTTTGTATGCCAAAATGGTAGAGAGTACAATGATTCTTTAATATTACTGATCATCATCATCTTCCTGCCCTTATCCTATGTTACCTATATAGCGTCGGCGCAACATGTTTTCTTCTTCCATACCGTCCTGACTCTTTAATATTAAGTACTGTAACCACCTTGTTGTAAATATCTGCATTCTGAGCAAATATTCTATTCTATTCTTATCACCATCTTCTTATTACAGGTGCCTCTAATATCCAACGAGGGTAAAGCTGGTCTGGGGGCGGGTCAAGGCCCACCACCCGCTCCACTTGCAAAGAAAAATACACTGGGCCCAGCAACCATGCGTCTGGCAACCAGGACCAAGATGCTGCAACTACCAGCCAAAGCATTCCAAAACACTTTAGAAGACGAAGAAGAAACAGAGTGATAGTGATACCATAATAGATGTTGATGAGACAACGACAATTAAAAATGTGACATATTGTGTAATCGTATGGTTGAATATTGATTGATTTTTTCACTGACAATTATTTTTTGGGACTAAGTATCAAGAAATTGAACTATATTGTACTATCAGTAAAAATTTTGTAAATATTATTTGAGTTGAGATCAAGGCACTAGCCATAGTCGAATTTAATAGTACTCGTAATAAACCATCCGTGTCTATATATAGCTACTTATATTCTAGATTATGCTTATATATATATATATTATAAGTTAGATATTTATTGTCGCAGAGAAATAAACTTAGTTACCTAGTATTGTTTCGTTTTTTTTTTGAGACCATTAATATTTTATTGATGGAAAAAGATGGTTTCGTATTAAGTTGAAAATAATGCAACCAGTAGTCACTCAGACTCTGACGGGAGTCAATAAAGCTGGCCAAGAAATTCCCCAGAAATGCTGGCATCGAATAATATGCCTACCTATACGCTCGCAGAATCAAACATGTGTTGGTGTGCAGCTATGAAAAACTACAGACTTTACAGACACGTGAAGGTATCTACTGAAGTTCATTCACAGGCCCAACTCCCACAGCCTGCATCAGCGTATATCATGGCCAAAGAATTTTAATTCGCAAATAAAAATACTTAAAATTAATTATAGCTAACTAAACCGAGCACGACCAGCGGGGAAATATAATTACTTCTAAAGCTGACTGTCGCCCTCACTTGTTTTACGATTACAACCACCTACTATTTAAACCGTCATACCTAACTTGTAAAGGAAGCGGGCAATTATATAAATATCTACAATATCTAAGGCTCTATTTAACTTATTGCTCGCGGAGTCGAGCAAGTGGCAGTTGGTGGCAAGCATGTCATTTGTGTATCACATTAGACGTGCAGAAGGAGAAATAACCGCAGTCGATTGAGGAAACTCCGCATTAAAGCCGGCTGGCTAATAGCTGCGAAAGGTAACAATTAATCTAAGTTCCCGAGGAATCGGACTAAATGACAGACAACACGTTTGCAGTGCGTTTCCTAGAAGTGCGAGTGGCGAGGTGCGGCGCGCGGCCCCGCGTCCTGTCAGCTCGCCGCTCCGCAATTTTGTTGGCGGTAAAAAATGAGTGACAATGCTTAGTGTAGCCGAGGTTCCGTAGGTGAAGCAGGCAGGAAAATTTCCTAGTTTCACCTCCAAAAACAGCACCTATCCCCGGTAAATTCAGAGCACTTAGACCCACCATCACACACGTCGTCTCACATGTCGCTATATTTTTTTTAATGTATAGGTAAGTAGTATTTAGATAGAGTAGATATCTTAGCTCTATTGCACATATTGTACCTACATGATGTAGGTACTTAATTTGGAACTATAAGCAATAGTAAACAGAGACACCTTAAAGGCATAGCTTTCAAGGGAACTAGACCAAAAATATTTGCAGATAAATAACGAGTTGATAGGTACGTACCTACTTACCAATGCATGACAGTTTTATCACATTGCAGTACCACGGCAATGTTAATCAGCACAGAATATTATTAATTAAAATCGTTACAAGTGAAACTAATTAAAATTCTTACATTCTTAATTTTGTTTCAGTATTTTTGAAAAACCCACGTACCCAAGAACTTTGGAAATAGTCCAGATAACGACTGTTACCTCAGCTGTTAAATTAATGGGCGAATAACTGCATCCTTTACATTTTGTTATAGGTACCTATTTAGACAATAATAATATCTAGATTTTTATTTGATACTAGCATCCGTTCCCGACTGCGCTCATGCCAAATTTCTGCAAATTTTATTCAGCCGTTAAAGCGTGAAAGATTTACGAAAAACCATCCATCCTCACAAGCTTTCATGTTTGCAATACTAGGTAGTAGGAAGTAGGTTGAATGAGGTAGTATAATGAATCCTGTAACCGCCAATCCGTCAATCGCCGAAATTGTGCAAGCGTGGTGATCAATGCTTGTATATGCCGTCTCTGTATGAGAAGAGGCCTTTGCGGACACCACAATAATAGGCTGGTAGGTATTATTATTAGATATTTTTAAGTACAATGAACATAAATGTTAACCCGACTTTGCGCACCTAAACATTTTACTACATTTATTTTATTGTCCTGAACCCTAAACAGTACTTACCATATTTCAATGGACAGTAATCATTCGCATTTGTCGTAATACATTCTAGAAAATAATTATATCGCCACTGCTCTGCAAACTGCACATTGACGGAGGAAATGCAGCTGATTGCATCATTTCGAAATCATTACTCAATAATTATGGAAAATATTATGATAATTTAAAATTGGAATGCAGTGACAATTGAGTTTTACCAAATTATAAATAAGTTTTTGCTTATTAGTAAAACTCCTGAAATAATAAAGTAGTAGAATAAATAAATTAGTCTTTATAAAGACTAATTTACGATACGATCACTGGAGAAATTGGAGATATTTTGTTTAGGTTTGAATTAAAAGTAATGTAAGTACCATTACCTTAACGTTAAAAAAACTTTCTGGATGTCTATCGTTGTTGTAAACAAAGTGGCGAACTAGACATACACAGCTTAATTAATGCTGATGAAAAACTTCAACAAAAATCCAACAAAACTTACGATTTAATTCATATGATTATACTTGTAAATTAAGTTATTATCTACGTTGTTGGTAAATTAATAAATGTAATAATCGTTTACTTAGAGACTTTACGACCAATTTAATTTTTATACTTCCCACCTCATAAAATTTACACCTTTTTTTGTTAATGTCTGGTTCAATAAAACTGATAAAAATTAATTTTAGTCTTAACAACAACAAAAAATAAACAACTAAGCTTATACATGTACTGCTTAGTGCATAGGTTTTATATCCACGATTTCATTTCGTTGAATTAGTTGATATTTTTAGCGCTCAGCTCTCTAAAGTTCCTCTTATTAGCCGACAATTCTTTAGTTTAATGGTGAACTTAATAGGCAAGACTTGATTATCGTGGTGTGGGAAATCAGTGTGCGGGATGTGGCTCGCGTGTGGGCAGCGCGACACGGCGACATGCACTTTCATACAGCCGTGATTATGGCACGGAAACGCAGGGCGGCTTTCGATGGTGGCATGCACGCGAATACCTACCACTGGTCATATAAAAACCGCAATAAAATCGATTTTTAAAAGGCTGCACAGATTTAGAAGATTTTTGTATCATTCTTTTTTTAAAGAGGAAAGTTATGTAGGTCGACTTGTTTAAATTTAGAATCAGGTATCGCTGCGGACTTTACGATTCTGTCTGGATGTAAAAATAGGACTAATAAAAATCGAAAAATAGGCTTGATACAAAAATATACGTCCTAAGGAAATACGAATACACGCAGCCGGTAGCATGCCCACGCTCTGCGGTAATTCGCCAATGATAATTTCTTCAACGAATTAATTCGATTTTAATTATAAAACAATGGGTCATGCACCTATAAATGGAGTCTGAAGCCCAATATCACCCCTGTGTCCCGGTGCTCGTAAACAACGTGTTTTATATCATTTCGATTCGCATTCGACATAATATGCAGCATTTATTTAATTATCGCTCGTTGGTTTAAATGCCGGTGGAAAGGAGCAAAGAAGCCAAATGGCTGGTCGAGACGAGACAAATGATTTCGCAGAAGGATTTTTGTGTTAGTCACTACAAATGACCGGCAAATTTAATATAGTTACACACAAAAAATCTAATGGTTACGTCATTGGTTCGGATTGGGGTCAGGTTTTTAGAAACGATACAGTTAAGTGAGATGAATAGTGGGTAAATGGTTCGTTTAATAGGGATTCCTTGCCTACTTGCTAATATCCGAAGCTGACATCAGTTATGTACCGGTCGGTGCTCATACCTTCAAACTAGACCACAATAACGCTGCTTAGAAATGGCTAGGTCACCCTTCTTGGGTCAAGCAATGGCGGAAAATGTCCTCGCACGACCTCTTACTCAAAGAATCCAAATTACGCATCTCTGAGAATACTATCTTCCTAGGCAGGCAAAATTACGTAGAGCGCATCCCTACGTCGACTACTTTTTCTATAGTATTAGTTTTACAGTTCTTCTAGGTGAGTGTGTGGTATCGAGAGACATTCCCGGTGCTTTACTATGCCAGAAGCAAACATAACATACATATTTATATTTATTTAAATGTTATAAAGTAATTCTGATGTTCCTATGTTGTCTTTGTTTACAAATTTTATCTTGTTTATTTTTGTTAGTCTAAGTTTATGTCTTTTGTTTTTTCTAATTTAAGTTTTTGTACATTATTTTGTGCATGTTGTTTATTGTACTTGGAATTAGCATAGATATAAGCGATTTGGTGAAATAGGTACTGTGAGCTTATATTTTTATGAATAAATAAATAAATAAATACCTATCTCATGTGCCTGTAATAACACCGGCACCGATACCTTTCAAAACGAAACAGCAACGCTGACAGAAATAGATATCTGTACAAGAAAAAAGGATAATTTGGTATCTACTTATAGATGGAATAGGTTTTATAGCAATAAACCCACCCCCTATTAGGCACATGGGACCTAAATATACAAGCAAACTGTGGGTGTACATTGGTACACCTCTGCCTATCCCATCGAAGAATACAGGCGCGATGGTATATACTTAATCCATAGGGATACATCACAAGATCCCCACTAGCAAAAATAATAATAACTACGCATCTCGCAGCGCAGCAGACCGGCAAAATTCCCTCGTCTAACATTCTCATTAGCACTTTCCAAAGCTTTTCCAGGTGAATGTGTAAGGTCAGGGTGACCTCGGCACCAGGTGGCGCCACGGGCATTAGTTATGCGTGGCGGGTGCGCCGTCTGCCGCGCTTCCTGTCACCCCACCGCGCCTACCCGCCCCCCACGCGACCGCCGGCCAAACTCATCTTGTATTGTTTCAGTTAATTATTCTCATGAAAATCTTTTGTGTAATATGTTTGCTATTAAAATAACATACACATCAAGCCTATATTCCGTAAAGGGATAGGCAGAGCGAGAGAACTAATCATCATCATCATCATAGGCCGCCCCCATAGATTTTTTTATTATAATGAAAGAACTCACTTCGTATGTAATAGTGGGTGAGCCTAATACCGTCAACCAGGCAGAAGCCAAGACTTCGAACTGTTACTAAGAAATCTAAAGGGTTCCTACTTTAAGTTTCGATCAGACGGTTTAAAATATTTTGGTAACTATCCATAGGTAGTTTGACTGCCGATATTAGATAATAACTAGCTTCTGCCTGCGACTTCGTTCGTATTTTCACCCATTTTAAGTAACGTCTTCGATTACTGCTCCGCTCCAGTGTGTCGTAGCGTAATGCCTTTGACACTCACATATAACGTGGCTTTCTATGGGTAATTTTATTTTCAAAATCGATTCAGTACCTACATCCAGAGATTATCCCCTTCACCCTCACAAACTTTACCTCTTTATAATATTAGTATAGATGTTGGTTTGTAATATACCCCAACATTTTCTTAAATAATATTTTTTTCCATCTTGCAATTATAAATGCAACCAACGATCTGCACACAACTTCTTCATAGTCTTCGATTGCATTTAAACCGTAGTCTTATCTCAATTACGTAGCTGTTGCCTTTCAGACTAACCCAGTAGTCTAGTCTCTACTGATAGCTGCATGATTAAGACCGGCTCTGTAACGACGACGACTAAAATGTAAATGTGATGTACCTACCTAGAAATTAATGTATACTTACTGTGATAGATAGTGTACCTAGGTATCTAGGTACCTACTTTTTCATTTTAACCATCGTTCTATCCTCTGGCAACAATAAATTATATTCAATTAGGTACCTCGTGCCCGCGACTTCGTCTGCGTAAACTTTAGAATTAAGCTAAACTCCAAAACTATCCCACAGGACCAATAAATGATTAATCCTAGATCGTGCCAAATATCAGCTAATTTTATTTGCCGATTAAACGTAAAAGAGTAACGCACATTCATTCTTCCTTCCATCCTCAAAAACTCTCGCAGTTATAATAGTATGATAGAATTCATCACTTTAATTACAATACGTTACGTAGATAGACAAAAAAGTAGACTATCTAAGTAGTATAAAAGTTGATTTAAGAATAAAAGAATGGGTTTCTTTTATTCGTAAATCAACTTTTCGACGTGGTTTTTGGTGGCTACTATACCTACCTATCTTCATTTCAAAATAGCTTTTGTGTACCTACAAAATCTTACAGGAAGCTAAAAATAACATCATAATCATAATTAAACGAAGTGTTAAAAACTTTAATCTTTATTACTATGCGCACTGTTTACGTACCACTTAGATGTAACATTGACTTGAATATAAAAATAACGATGTGAAGTTGTTTACACACATTATTATCATGCTTGAAAAGAACTAAAAAAAATATGTCTAGACAGAGCAAAACGTATTTTATTTTTACTATACAACGTAAACAGCTAAAACGTTTTGCAAACCGATATTAAATAACGTTACAAAAACATGTATAACCGCAAAAATAACTTGATTCGCCTAAACAATGTCTAAAATTAGTCGATAAAAACACTAAACAGTCCAGGACGCGACCTCTCCGCCTGTTTACCTTCGTCTTGAATACGTTTTCCATGCCGACAGACGAGTAAACATTAGAAAATCGACACTGTTTGTATAAGCTAAGCACTTATGAAGAGTTATAGTCTCTAAGCATGTTCTAAATGTTAAATGTATGCTGTCCAAATAAATCGTGACCAATCCTGAGCTCAATCAATAGACTTTTGATTACTATAAAGCGCTGATGAAACGTTCCAGACGCTGACGGCTGCCAGTCTGTTCATAAAATTCTGGGGAAATTACCCTCATGTATTTATCGGATGATCGCCTTAAAATATGGTTCTCGTGTAAAATCTTTCAGTTGCAATGTTAAATAAAGATTTCAATGAATAATATTCTTGGATTTTCAAAGAAAATGCTGTATTGCACATATTAGAAAGATTAACAATCAGAATCCTTAACGCTTTGATATGTCGACAATGCCTATTCATTTACGTATTTTCGCAGACGAATTTATGAAACATAATATTAGAAGCAATAAAATAGAAGTAATAAATGCCGTTTAAATTGTTTCATTAAGGTGTCGTAATGCTTTTTTATAGTACACTACTGCATGTAACAGAAAATAAATCTATCAAACGCACGTTGTCACGCAGCTTTTTCACAAACAAAATGTAACAGTTCTTCAATACTTCAATCAGCGGAGGCCTAATTAGAGCTAGCTTTAAATAGTTTCAGGTGTGCAGTGACACACATTCAGCTGTTTCTAGAATCGATAAACCTATTAGCCAACTCATTTTATTTGAACAATCAAGTCTTGTTAGACTTTTTATTAGGCCCGTGAGAGCTTTTACAGAAAATTCGCTATTATTCTCAGAATCGTGAGACGGTTAGGAGAGGGTTAAATTGGTAGATACACAAGGGAGTATGTTTCATCATTTAAGGTCAATTGAAGAAAAAGTGAGTTTTTGTATCTTCTAGGTAAGCTAACTCCATCGTCGACTTAGTTTATGTCACTCCTGACCTAGACTAGAGTCAAAAGTTTAACCATCTCGATAAAAAAAAACGTAATTATGTATGTATGAATTACGAAGAAAAATAAAAATCAATCAAATTGGGTTCTACTTGGTTAACGACATGGTTGGTGCAGAGAAAGAGCGATTGGTAGCTGCGCTGCGTGTCGGCGGTTCCAATCCCAAAAACGAAACAATAGTGATAATGTGAAAATGTATTCTTCTTCTGGGTAAGCTTACTCCATCGGGTCCGTGCCTCACGCTCCCAGTGGTCGAGGCACCTGTGGTCGACGCACCCGATTCGATTAATTTCATATCTTTTTTTTATTGTGCTTTTTCACTTAGTACAGTAAACGAAAAAAGTGTTTTACCATAATAATAAAGTATTTTTCCTTGCTAAACAAAAGTTATCTATCAAATAGCAGAGAGTATAGATCGCCATTATTTTTTATGTTTATTAGTATATTTAAGGTGGGAACCTTAAGCATAGCCTTAGTAAGACCTAAACTCAGAAACATAATTACTTAATGATATAATATGTCATTGTATACTCTTCGTGTGTTTCCTTCTTAATTTTTTTTTCCTCTTTTATTTAATCTTAAGATACTTTTATTTGTAATTATATAGAAAGCCTACCTAAAGTGTGCATGCTGGATTCACATCTAGTAGATATCAATCTTATAATGTAAATCAATTAAGTACTTTTTTTTTATTGCATGTGTGATTACATATCAGTTTTGTGAATTAAAAAAAAAAATTAAGGTTTTAGATATATATATTTTTACGCTAAAAAAATCTTAAATTTTTCAAAACATACTAACAATATAAAAGCATTTGTTTGTTATAAATATAATTATGATTTAATGTTATACATATACCTACTTAAAAACAATATACTTACATTTAATAATTTTGTAAAACAGTTTTGTGCCTGACATTACATTTGATCAAAAATTGACTTGAATTAAATAAATCGAATCGGGTGCGTCGGCCACAGGTGCCTCGATCACTGGGGGCGTAAACCACGGACCCACTCCATCGTAGATTATCGGTCGACCGGCCGACCGACCGATGTATCGTCTATGTCACCTTTGACCAAAACTAGAGTCAAAAGCTATACCCACCTTGAATAAAAACAAATAAAAAGTGTGTGTGTCAATTTTAATTGGTAGTTGTTCCAAGGTCTGGTTAGTTTATAAACACACCTGGAGAAATACCTAGTACCGACTTTTCTTTTAATTAGCAAGTACTAGTGTCTATTGTCTACGACTGAGTAACAAACGACTAGTACCTAAGTATTAAAAAAAACTATTACAGACATTTATCATCTTTGAATCCAACAACACTTACTTACGAGGTATCTATTGTACCGGGCTGTCACAATAGTGTGCGTTTACCGTGCGTATGCAACAGGTGCAATCGGGGTCGAGCCGTCTGCGACACGTCCCTGAGGATTCGAGCTATACGCAACTGTACGATTTATTAGGCACATAAATACACTAGGTATTAACATATTAAACACTATTCATTTTGCAGGTTTAGTTAGTAGACTTTGCAGGCTACATACACATACATAGCATCACGCCTGTATTCCTCAAAGGGTTAGGCAGTGGTGTAATGTAGGTACACCTAAAGTTCGCTGGTATATCTAGGTCTTATGTAACAAGGGGCGAGCCGGGAACTTATCCTAATTCCGAACTGCAAGTGAGTATTTCATTAAAAAACCTAATGACAATTTTTGCTCGACCTGGGAATCAATCACTCGATGGGACTCTGCAGATTGTTTAATAATATGGCCTGTTGGTAATTGCGTGAAAGAAACTTCCATCAAGCTTCTTTCATGGTGACAGTCAAGGCACATAATGCAACCAATCTAAAAACAAAATATTGCTACAGGTGCATACTGCGAATATAAATTGAAATTTTACGTCTAAAGCATTATTACATCGACAATCGATTTCAACACAGAAATCTTCTGTTCGAATTCCTAAGATGTTACAGCTACTTACCTCACTCAGCATCTTGAAATGGTGCCGACATATTTATTTAGTGTAAGTTTATTCGAAGATCTGCTCACAATAGCTCCAATCGCATTAACTCGAGATAGATATATCCTTCGAAATCCAGATTCGATTCGGGAAATGTACAGCGCCCATTTTACGTTGATCTACGATATGAATCACTGTGCCGTATGTGGATTAATCAGAGCTACGGTCAGTAGCAAAAGTCGATTCACGCGGTTACTATTACTAAACATTTAAATAGACACGAGAAGCACAATTCAGAGTTCATTTTATCTTAATTTTAGATCCATATCGTATTCCCTTCGAAATTGTGCTCAATAATAAGGATTAAAAAAAATGAAATGGTAATCTAGTTTTGTTGCTGACTGTACCTATTACCTATAGCAAACTCAGGAGGGACACATAGACAGTACACAGCTGTACTGTCTATGTGTCTAGCAACGATCTACTAAACAGACAACTGTCTAATGTCTAAGTTAGATGAGGTGTAAAGTTGACCTATGGAAGTATTTTCCTGTTGAAGATCATTAAGTAATAAGATCACGATTAAAAATGTCTCTCGACGTTACTCGAAACGACCGTTACTCGAAACTTAATGAGCGTCACATTTTTTTCAAAATTACGCTTCTAAGAAACAAAATTACGAATCCACATGCCATAACCTCTTTTTTAAATTAGGCAGCAAAGGCAGTCGTTCGGTACCCAATTAAGAAATACGAGTCGAGTCATATTTTATAAACACACGTCAATGTTACAACAATAGACAGACAATGTGTCATGCACCTAAAAAGAAAATGAAAAAAAAGCGGCTGCGGTGCAAAAAGGTGCATTATCGAAGGACAAGAGCACACTGGTGAATGGAGGTGGGCAGAACAGGTGTGTGTCAAGGTTGCAGACGGCGTAACGAGTCCCAGAGGTGCGGCCGTCTGCCCAACGACCTTGGGTGTATAACCCGCCTTAGTCCCACATACGGCCGCTAATCGAAAATCAACGTTTAAGAGGTTTCAGTCTTTTTGTAGCCAGACGCGATGCAAGATTATAATTAAAACAAAAATCTTTCCCAAAAGCTTCTCTCCTTTTTAAAAGATGAGTACTTTTTTAAACGTGTTTTAGTGTTTATTCAGTTTTGGTTTCTGGCAAAAAATGGAACTGTAAAAACTGATTAGGTAAATACTCCAAAAATATGTCTGTATTTTGAATTTCAATTTAGAAAAACAATAGAATAGTTGAAATTGTCTTTGGTCTGACAAGCATAGAGCATTTGGCAATTAACATTGCTGTCTGCTGAGTTCAACTGAGGTATTGTCTATACCTATTTAAAGTACTTATGTATCACCATGCACCTACGCTGTATAAGCACATAACTCGTAGCGAGATGATGGTTTAGACCCGTCTATTGGCTCAATAAAATTTCGTAATGTAACCTACGCATAATTATTAAACTCTGGTTTTCCTTAGGGAAGAGAATTGACAGATATACTGCATATGAACTACACGCCAGCTGAAATATTGTCATTTAAATGCATTTCTATTGCATTTGACTTAATGAGAGCCAATTCTACTAATTTAATACGTTCAAAACCTATCCATCTAATCTCGGCAACAATCAGTGTAAATAAATTTCCCCCCCGATTAAAACGATCAAGCATGAATTTCACGAACGTTGTTAACAGTCCACATGTAAGCGATCTGTGCATCCAAGCTGCAATTATGCAGTTAACATGCAGATCAAATGCAGTCCGTCTATCTAGACACCAAATTTAAATAAATAACAGTAAGGCAATGTCAAAGCAGGAGTAGTTCTTCTAGAACAGGGGGAAATTCTAATAACGTTAGAACGACCGCTATCTAATCCGAATTTGTCTAAAATGCATCTAATGTAACTAGAATTTATAGGTTTTTAACTAGAAGAATTTGCCTTTGGCACAGCTAATGTAACTTTCTCACAAAGGTGAAACAATAGACACACTGGACATACATGTCTACAAATCTACATACATATCTAATACCAAAACATTTCTCCGTCATAGAATAGTGGGCTCGTACCCCTCACAGACGTCTACGGCCGCTGTTCAGCTAAAATCAAAAGGAATATCGGATAGCCCGGGCAGGGTTGTAAATTGATATTGCCCGACTCTATCCGTAGAGACGAACTATGAACTACGCAGGGTTATCACGGCACCTACAAAAATAATGGTTTTCTTTTTAAATATTTAAGTAGCGTCTGTCGCGTGTGTTGTGTGTGTCTGCCGCTGCTGCTGCGTGTGGCCTAGTGGTCCTAAGCGCGACTGCTATGCTAGAGGTCTTGGGTTCGATTCCCAGGTCGATCACAAAGTGTTATTGAGTTTCTCTATGAAATTCTCAGTAACAACTCGGAGTTGTACTTTGGACTAATATTTAGGTCCCACACCGCTTTTGGTGTACATTGGTACATATCTGCCTAACCGTTCGAGGAATACAGGCGTGATGGTATGTATGTATTCAACCCAAATCTCTTTAATTTTTATAGTTAGAGTGAACAGGCTTCTTCAGGGTAACCTCACTCCATCGTCGACTTTGTCTTTGTTGCCTCTGACTATGAGTCAAGAGCAAACATATCACAAAAAAATATTGGTACTTTTTTATCGGCTTTGATTCGCGGCATAATAGAGATTAGAGTGATATTGGCTTTAATATATCATTTATTATTTATATTATTTGTTAAGTATCACACTATACAAGCAAGTAGCTGACACCCCTCTTAGACCAACTATCCAAGACGAACTATCGTGGAGGAGGAATAATAAAAAAAACTGCCTATTACCTACTGTCCCATTACAGGGCAAATGCCTCTTCTCATACAGAGAAGGCATGCACGAGCATTGATCACCACGCTTGCTCAAGGCAGATTGGCGATTTCACACTTATATTAATTATAAGAATTAAGTATAAGTCCAGGGATGCCCTAGATAAGATTAAAAAGAGCTAATATATCTACATATAATAATTTTATCGCCTTATTGTAAATTCATTTAAAATTAATATTCTCTGTTTAAATATCTCCGAACATTTAACTATGCGTAGTCATGCATACTAAATTAAAATGTACCATCAGCAAAATGTCTAATATTTTTCAAACAGACATTAATTTATTAGCTCGTAATTGAAAGTAAATAAGTTACAGCCGAAAAACATATTAAATAATACAGTTACTTTATGTACGTATCATTAAATTGGTGCCACAACATATAATATTATAAAGTTAAAGCGTTTTTTTGTTTGTATGTGTTTTTAAAAGTGCGAACTCTGGAATTAACAGTCGGATTGGAAAAACTCTTTATACATATTATAGCCAGATTCTTAACAAATAGCACATACATCACGCTACGCATGCATTAGCTATATTACATCACGCTACGACACATGAAAGCAGAGCAGTAGCCAAAGGCGTAAACTTACGCGAGTAAAAAAAACTACGATCGAAGTCGCGGGCAGAAGCCAGTTAATTATAAAACCACTTTAATTATGTTGCCCTGACATAAATAATTACTACAAAGTTGACAGTAAATACGAGTACTTGCATTTATGTATCGAACACTTGTAGAAATCGATTTATAACTGAACCAATTAGTCGGGCCCACCTGCCAACAGATTTGCACAAATAAATTGATATGTCTGTCCTGTCTCTCATTATAAATTAAAACTAGACTTGCAATATATCTAGCTTCACATGATATCGTGGCCAATTTGTATGATTACATCCAAACAACATTGAAAAAGAGACGATTCTAGTGTTCATTTTTTGTATGGTTCAATTAAATAGTGCTTACCAAATTATAGTTAGGTATACCGCAGATTTTTCATTGTTACCGACGATGTAGGTAAACAATGCGGTTTCTTGTGTCTTTTTTTGTTGTAAATGAACCAACTTTAAAACATAGTTACAATTTACGATGTTGATCTGATTTTATGTTTTCTAAGTTATCTTTTAAGACAACCTTGATCTAAGATGGATACCTGAGGGGATACTTAGACCATAACATTTAACTAAACATAGAACGCACGTTACTTTAATAAGTATGGAAGCTTGCTTTTTAAGTTGATCTAAGTACGTATCCCTACTAATAATAATTATAATAAATGTCAAAGTAACTATATATGTCAGTCATTTACGCTTTTATGATTAAACCACTGAACCGATTTTGATAAAAGTTTGAACCCCTAGAAAGGACATCCTACTACTTTTTATTCCGCGGCTTCGTTTACGTCCGCGATAACCGATTTAAACGCGGACGAAATCTCGGGCAAGATTTAGTTTACTATAAAAATAAATATCTACAGCCATAAGCACAGCAGAGAAACAAATGTTTATTTAATTATTTAAGTAACCAACGGCAATACATAATTATTACTCATATAATATGTAGTTCAATATTGTATGACTAATAATAGGTTAAGTACCCTCTTTAACTTGAATAAGTATAAAACATGCGAAGAGACTACTAAAACAAGATAAATTCAAAAGACATTACATTAAGTATAAAAGTTAAGTATAAAATGTTGTGACTATTTACTTATTCAGTTGATTATAGAGCCTAGTTGTTTGCTATCTGTCTCTGTTTTATGGTTTTTATATTCGCGCTTTGAATGTAGGTTTAGAACTGTTAAATATATCCACTTGAGAGAAATCTGTGTTATAAATTCGAGCAATACGGGTCAGTGCACAATTTTATATAGAAACAAGTACCAGCATAAAGCATCAGCTCGAAAGGTTTATAAATAAAATCATCACTCAAAAATTTTCAGTCAATTTAACCTTTTGATTCGTCATTTGTTTACATTGGTGGCACCCAAAAAAAATCGTACAATAGTCCCAGACTCAAAGCAGACGGTTCCAAAGACAACATTAAGATAATTGGTCACGCTTGTTATTTGTCATTACCGTGTGTATCTGAGCAGTGAGGGATCTTCGTGTGTCGGACATTGGTCTAGGCCTACCGTAACTGTGTGCTAACTATGTACATAGTCATCGGAGACTACAAACTGGACGTGGATGTTGGATTAGTTCACACGGTCTGCTAGATGTGACATAGAAATAATAATACATAAAATATTAGCAGATTCCTTTCTTAGGAGCACTGGCCATTAGTAGCTTGGATCCTGTTCCCGACGAAGATGCGCTACTATTTTTTTATGCTTTTATTTTTATATAAATATTTAAAAATGTATCTAATGTGTAATATAAATGAAAAAATGAGAATTAAATACCAGCCTATTATTGCCCCAGAGAAGGCACGAGCATTGATTTGATCACCACGGGTGGTCAAGGCGGGTTGGCAATTCCAGACTTGCATCTCTACATAGTATAAAACAAAGTCGCATAACGCAGGCTGTACGCTTAGATCTTTTAAAATACAAAAGGGGTTTTAACGCTGGTTTCATCAATAGATAGAGTGATTCAAGAGGAAGATTTATACGTATAGGTAGAATATCTTGTTACAACCAATGTCAAGGACATCTACTGACATTAATAAACTAAGAAACAACCCACAGCTTTGTGCATGAGAGGCAGTCCCTAAGACGACCCACTGACCGTCGGCGTCGCTTCAACCGTTGGCCATCATGATATAGTAACCAGGATTTATTTAAATGGCTATAGATACCAATAGTCATCTAGTGGTCTAGCTCTTAGAAGTATCAAGTGTAACAGTTTTGCGATAGTGCGATCACATTTTTAGATCTAGCAATGCAGAGTAGGTATTACCTCGCTGGCTCCTCAGTTACGTATGAAGGTGCTTTGCAAATTTAGATAGAGAATTGGTTAGTGTCCGTTTCGACCCCGTTTCGATCTATTCAACGAGTGGGTGCCAAGTGCTGCCTGTGGTTCACTGGCGCAGAGCCATAGGTTTAAGGTGAAACTACAATCCGAAAGAGTCTACCGGTATTCACATTGCCCGAGCTTGCGAAATCAATCACGTCTTAAAAAAATTACTTCATACGTACTACCTACTACCTATTGAAAATTGTACCCAAGAATGCGTTAGGTAGGTACTAAAATCGGTGGAATTCAAATTTGGAACCTCTCAGTAGTCAACATTTTGATACACTGCACAGTACCCAGTAGCCTACACGTGTAGGTACTTAATTCAATATTTATTTTTTAATCAACTTGCATATAGCTATTAGGTACTAGGGAATTTGGGGGTGATGACCATCATAGCAAACGAGGTCACTAAATATATATCTATCTCTAGAAAAAACAAGGGTAATTAAGAAATACTCACGAAGTTCTACT
Organism: Caradrina clavipalpis; assembly: GCA_932526535.1. NCBI lineage: Eukaryota > Metazoa > Arthropoda > Insecta > Lepidoptera > Noctuidae > Caradrina > Caradrina clavipalpis. The sequence continues at coordinate 9,653,532 of OW052103.1, forward strand.
TCTTCTACTTCGGACTCAGAAGGCTCACCATCGCCACGTGGCCTTCACGCTGGGTATCACTGACCTATTTCTTATTCATTAATATTTGCACAGCTTAATTTGTATGCACTCATTTCACAAATACCATTGAATAAGTACAATACCGTGTAATCAAAAACTACGCGTAACTAGGGGTCTATCTACAATCCGCGCGGGCGGAAGGACTCCCTAATTAGATTATCGGAAAAATCCTGTATGCTGAAAACTCATAGCAAAGTATCGCGATCGAAAATAGTCCTGCACAAAACTGTATTACTGGCGTGTCTAGGTATTTCATAGCTCGACCGTCAAAATTACTAAATATGCGGGTAGATTTCGTTAAAGGAAAATCGATTGCCCACTTTCACATTAGATGGCTCTATGGTTTATTTTGAATGAATAATGTAGATCAAATGCTCTCTGGTTGAATAAATATTGATATAGATTAATATCAATGTCTAATTGTCTACGGTGTCTGAAATTTCAATGAGTTTTAAATTAAAACCCAAGTTTCTGAAAATCATTTTTTGTATTTTATTTTATTCATTTTCATTCTTTTATTTACTATCATATTGATTACATTTTTAAATATTTGTATAGAAATAAAAATATTTAAAAATTATTTATTTTATTGTTAGTTGGAAAACTTACAGCTCGTTACAGAAATAGGATGAGTAGGCAACAAAGCTAAAGCCATTTACAAGTTTCCACAGATATAGTATTAGCTTTTGTCCTTTTGTGGTTGATTGATCAAACTACCATAAACTTGGTAATTGTAGGTAACAGATTGTTGATTTTCAAACAAATATAATATCTGTTAGGATTCAGAGACCGAGTATCAACTTCGAAGATCGATTTATTAGCGCGGGACCCGCGACATATGCCTACAAAGACACACATATTAAAGTTTAACGATGATTATACAACGCATCGTAACCGGTAACACATTCAAGTCACATCCAGGGTGTTTGTACATCGGCGGGTCTCATGTACGCAGCCAGACGTGCACTTAGCATGTTCGGCCGGCCGAAACGTGATCTCGCAAATCGCAATGGTCTGTCTAGACGCCGGAGGCCGCCTGTCTAGCCTAGCCGTACTCTGATAGCCCATACAAAGCCACCAATTACCAATCCAGTGGCCGACGCTAATGGCTGTACCCGTATTGTTCATATTTCAATGTACGCCACGCGTCTGTTACGAGTACAGATGTTAATTAATATGCTGCGACTTTTTCATGCGGTCAATGAACTATCGAATGATAAAGGTTTCAATTCAATTTGTAGGTTAAAACAGCTTTTTTATAATTTGAGAGGGGATGGTGGAAATATGTTTTTCTTAAGTCATTGTTAGGGTTGTGTGGAGTTCAGTTAGGTAAGGTTTAGTGAATTAGTAAAAGGAATATTTTGCTCGGTAGGTAGGTGGTAGGTAAGAGACATTCTTATCAATTGCTTTACCTCCACTTTAATTAACTCTTCAAGTTAATTACATATGTATGGAAAAGTGAGACCCTAATTACAAATTAACGACAAGTAAGTAGACAGGTATCTACACCATATTACTAAAATGTATGTATAAGTAAGTATGTAGGTATATAGCAATAATTAGATACTAGAAGATAATAACACGTCGCTCCATCCTCACGCTGTAATACTTATATGAACACGAGTATGACTAACACTTTTTGTGAAGCCACCGTCCGCATTTACTGAAGTCATTTATTTACAAAGTAATATGATCATTTGTTACGGCTACCGTGATACGCACAGTAATCCTAATACATTGGATAGAACGCGTCGTGTAAACACAGACGAGGGACCAGACGGTCATCAATCGAGATCGGACAGAAAAACAGCCAATGCGGAGGTGGGGTAAAAAGTGGCGCAGACGCGGATGTGCGGGCGGGCAAAAAGTAGTTGCATCGAGTGACTCGCGCGCACTGAGAGTTGCACCGCCACCGGCGACCGGCGGCCAGCGCGCGACCACGACGCCGCAAAAACTACAATAACTCACCATGCTCAATGAAACGTGAACTTTCCACCACATCACGTTTAAAACTCCACTTCAGAACGGACTACTAAGAATTGCTAAGTACCTTGCAAAAATCTTCAACAACAATATCGCATGCATTTATTCAGCATTCGAAATGTAATTCAGAAATCAGAGCCGTAACTTACTCCTTTCAGTCACTTAAGATTCTGTGTTAGTAGTGAACACGCACACAGAATTACAAAGTATTGTTAACTTAAATCGGCTCATATACACGTTATCTGGTATCATACAATAAATAGCAGGTAATGGTTGACCGAGCAACCGGCGACTTGATAATTGGTGCTGTAGATAAATAGTTTATTAGAGCGGGTTGTCTACTTGATAAAGTCGAAATTAAATTATGACCAGTTTCATAATCACGCCACCCTTATAAGGCGGTGTGCGGTATACGTAGTGTTATCACGAGCTATAAGTTATGCGATACCGACCAGCTACTCTATCAGCAGCTGATCCAGGTGTTGCAGCTATTTAATTGCAAATTTTGTATCGTTTTGTGTGCTTTAGATTAACTAAACGGCACAGGAAAGTGTAGCTTACCCTTTATGATTGCCTAAGGGTCATAAAGAATGCTGATAAGTAAACGTTTAACAGTCCCTTTTAAATGTTTGATCAATATCCGGCACACGGTTTTACGATGTGCAAAATCTTAAGCAAATATTTCAATACGCTTCAATTTTGGGAACAAATAAGGGTTATATTTTGGCGACGCCATACCTCACACATATTCATCCGAATTTCTGTCTACACTGGCTGAGTAGGTATGTGTACTAAACAAAGATACTAAAAAGTCGCAAAATTTAAATCGTTCAAAATACACTTCCACTTGCACAGGTAAACATCGAATCGATGCCGATAGAATTGCAACAAAAATCCTTTATGCAAAAAATAATGTTCAAAGAAGCAGTAAATATTATATCACTAAGCAATTACAAAAGGTATGTAGATCCTACATAAGCTTACCTCATACTCGCAGTAGCAACATGGCTACGCAAGCACTTGCGTAGACGCAGTAAAAACTTATAGTTTTTAGTCACTGGATCGATAATGGGTTTTTAATCGATTTTTTACCCACATCGCCGTTCTCGTCCGCCATAAAGGATACGAGTCCATCCATTTATGTACGACAATGATAATTAAAGAGAAATTATAATCAGAAATAAATTACTTCTTAAGTAAGATTTAATTCGATGTCCGCCGTTTACCGATGGCTGCATTAAGCAAAAATATTATGGAATACACATATATTTACTTGTTCCTTTTTGTTTCTTTGTCGGGGATTTAACATACTTATACTACAAAGTTGAATGAAGATAGCTTCGCAATATTTAGAGAGTTAGGAATATCCTTTTGATTATTACTGACCTAACCTGGTTGACCTACTGACTGTACTAAATGGCGCGACAGTGAATAAGCCATCGTTTGATCAGTATCAATAAAGCCGACAGCAATCGTCTGTTTGACTTTTGTACTGGACACTGCACACAGACAGTCTACAGGCGCACATATGCATAAACATCTATCTTACAACTGCAAAAGACTGTACGGATTTCCACACGAACATGCTCACAAAGTAACATAGTTCCTTTCATAGACTTTAGCTGTAGGTACTCCACTTGCGGTTCTGTGGTTCCTGGCAAAGCTCCGAGTAACTGCTAGCAAAGAAAACAGGCTTCAGAGAACAACCTATTTAACAGGTGAATACAGATTTATGTCCATAGAGTTTTAACTTCTTTCGGATAAAGTGCACTATAGCGATCAGCAATCAATCTGCTAAGCATTGCGATTAGTTGGACAATCTACAGTGCGTAAACGTGGCTTAAAACCTTATTGAACATTCAACATACATACCTACAAGGGGTTTTTAATTTATTTTGCATGTTTGCGGGGGTAAAAGTAATAACGAATACGTACAAATTTTAAGTATGGGATCAGCTCAAAAATAAAGAAATTGCTGTTCCCTACAAAAATGCGCTACAACATATATAATAATTAAAAACAAATATTTAATATTTTAGGATTGGTCTTAAAATAAAAGTGATTCAAATTCCACTAATTACGTCTTCGATCTTCGTCCTCTCCAAAAACGGTGTCCAAAAACAAACAAGCGAACATTCCGGTATTGTCGCATGCTGATTAGCATCAGTCATCGTCCAAGGTCAGTCAGGACGCATAATAATCACTAACAATTAAGGTAGGTCACAACTACATGTGGGACGGCAAATAAAAACAAATCCTGTTAGTCTTTACAATAAGAACAAGATAAATAGTTGTCTTCTGTCTACATCCGCTATTTTAAAAGAGCTTGAGGATACGTCATCGGTGGTTTTTTACATGTTTTTAGGTAGCTGCAGTTTTTTGGCTCATTTGTATTGGTCAGTGTGTGATTGCTGGATTGACTTTAGAGGACTGCCACGCTACGCGCTCGTGACAGAATCCTGCTTGTTGGCTAGCTCGATGGCGGCAAGTGGACATAGTATCGGCGCGTGTCTTACAAGTAAATTTACAACAATTTGAGTAGCTTTCCATAAGTACATTACAGAAAGCGTCACACTCATAAACAGCACTGTATGGTCCACACACATACAGTACAGTGCAGTACAGTAGTAGTCATAGCTAAAAAAATATAGTACACGCATTGGCGTGTACTACAGACTTTCCATTGGGAAAGTCTGTACTTCCGAACGCATTCAACCCTAATCTCTTCAAAGTTAGAGTTCAGAGACTTCTTCCTGGTAAACTCTCTCCATCGTCGACTTTGTGTCTGTCACCTCTGACCTAGACTAGAGCTAAAAGCAAACCTATGTCAAATAAAAAAAAACGAAATTATCTGCTGTTGAGTACAATTTCACCTACTAAGTTATGGACTTTTGCATGGAACATGTGATTTTTTTAAATAACCGAAAAAAATATTTCGATTCATACAGAATTCATGGTAAAAGTTTGCACGTTGATGTCCCTTCCGTGTACCTAAGTAATTTTGTGTATTCTGCCTTCTAGAATTTATAATCTCATTATTTACTAACCTATAAAACAAGTAGGTACATACCTACACACATACAAAAAGTACGGTCGAGTTGAGAACCAGTTAATTTTTTGAAGTCTATAAAAACATGAAAAAAAATCCGTAGTTAATTCGAGTTAAACTCGAGTCTCTTCATAGTAAAATTTCAATCTACATATTAGACTCCGTGAAGGTTATTGATACACTCTTGCTTTCCCACGATCCAGCCAGACAGAATTCTGAAAACTACACGGTCGTTACGCAGGTCATAACTTTTTTTTTTTACATAGGCCATTCTGTTACTCTGATTGCTTTTAACATACATATATTATATCATCACGCTTGTATTAAAGTAAACCCAGAGTCCGCCGATATGTTTAGCTCCCATGTAATAGGGGGCGAGCCTATTGCCATTAACCGGGCACAAATCCTAACTCCGAGATGCTTCTCAGAATTTCATAGAATAAAAAAACCAAATAACCCTTTGCTCGACCTGAAAGTCGCACCCAAGACCTCTAGCGTAGCAGCCGCGCTTAGCACCACTAGGCCAACGAGGTAGTCAACTTTTGACATACGTCGGTACACCTAAGGTTGATAATTAAAGATATTGTGATTGAATATTTCTAACGTCGATCTTTTTTGTTTTAGGGTCACAAAAAACACGACAAGACATGAAGGATGTACCTTACCTACAAATATATTTCATATCGCCACTTGATGTGAATTTCGCGCAAAATCTTTTAATCTTTAAGGTTCAAGGTTGATTGGCATTAGTTCGGTCAAGGTCGGCAGTTAACGTCTTTTAGAGAAACATAATCTAGCAATAAGAAATAGCTTGTATTTACTAAGTATTTAAGTATAATTCCTTAAATTAATCAACGACGGCGATGTGGTGTCGTTTTTTGATAAAACGGTTAGCAGCTTTTAGGTTAGCGGCTGATTGATGGGTTGCTGCACTGCGTGTCGCGAATTCGATTTCCACTCCGAATATTTGTATGGCCTATAGGTAGTTTCGGATCTAGTTCTTTGTGTATGTGAGTTTTTATGTTTACACAAGATACAAGATGAATTCATATTGTGGAGCAACGGTTTTTACATAAAAAACATGCTTGTCATTGAATTCCCTATCAAATAACTTCAACAATAACCAGATAAGTATAATACAAAAACTTTTACACATTGCTAGTGAAAGCTCATTACCACAAAATTGACATAAACCTAACAGACAACTTAATAACCACTCGTACCCCACCGCCCGAGCCTCAACCGGAGTGTGAACAACACCCATTACTACAATAAATCGGCTTTAAGCGGCATCAAAAGCCCTCTACTCCAATTACTCAGCACATAGATACAAGTAACAATTAAGGCCCGCTTAATCACGATGTTGTAATTCGTTATCACAAACACATGTGATCAATGGAGCTATTGAGACCGACACGCGATATTATGTTTGCAGTTCGCCCCACGTTTCGTTGAAACCCAGCATCGTGGAAACGCTGTATTCAGCGCTTTATTTATAAATTTTCTGTCATTTGTTTTGGCGGGTATTGTTAATTTACACTTAATGTTATGACGATTGACTTTTGATGTCGTTGTATGACAATTGTCTTTTGAAATCGTGTTATGATTATTGTTGGGACAGAAGTTTTCGTTATGAGAGTTGATAGATGACAGTGTAATACATCTTGGCACAGTGGTTAAGGCGTCCGCCTCTCATACGTGAGGTTTTGGGTTCAAATCCGGGAAAGCACCAATGCTACTTTTTCAATTCTTATGTAGGTACTTTCTGAGTTTATCTTGGGCATTACGGACTGTGAAGGAAAACATCAAGACCTGTACTTATAGTTAATCTAAGTCTGAAATCGCCAATCCGTCTTGAGCAATCGTGGCTTACTTTCCTGTTTTCACAAGCACGGAAAACATTCAAATAAAACGCTTGCATAAATAAAACATAGGATTGAGGAAAATATAAGTTGCAGAGATACCTTTTTTCCTCTTGTTAACTTGTATTTTTTATCACGGAAAATCTCTGAATCCTGGTCTAAAAGAAAACCTACTTGCGGTTTTTTTTAAAGAGTCACCGCGGCCATAGTACGCAAAGGGCATTAGGAGGAACACGGATGGGTTTTAGTCAGTAAGAGTCTGGCATTCCCCCCACCCAGAGCGGAAGAAGTCATTTACATTGTTGCTCGTTCTTTTCCATAGAGACCTACAATTTGGAACGAGCAACTAGCTTCAACTTTACAACTGTGACTTCTTGACACTTCACAAGTGCCTGTAAATGGTCTAATTTAACTAAATGCTTTGACTTTCATTTGATTAATCTCATCCATTTTTTTTTTATTTAGCCTGTACTGTCCACTGCTGGGCAAAGACCTCCCCCAATTCCTTCCATTTGCTCTTTTCCTGAGCCATCTCGAACCAGCCCTCGTGGTACGCGTCCAAATCGTCTCGCCACCTCTACCTAGGCCGGCCTCGGCGGCCATTAAAAATCTCATCCTTTAAAAAAAGAAAAACCTTCCTCTTTCCAATAAAGCCTCCGATTAGTCTCTTCGATTCGGTGAAATAACTGCATCATATTTTTCAATGTCCGCCGTCAATTCCATATAAGTAAAATCAAAGTTTTATCTGACTGGTTTTAGTGTAAACATGGTGATGCTTGTTTGTCGTCTCGTGTCTAGACGAGATGACATAATGCTCGTCTGCATCGGTCACCGGTGCATGCCCGCTGCGAATACTCGTTTTATAATAAAAAATATATTTTTTAAACATGTTTCCTTTTTTTCTGTTGACTGACATCGGTCAAGGAAAATATCGTGAGAAAACCTGAACTCATGGTAACCATGCTTCTATAAACTGTAACCGGGCCAGCGTAACGTTTTTAATTATTTTATTTTAATGTTCTGCAATGAAAAACTTTAAACGTTTTGCAACTTTAAAATTCCTAAAAATATTTTTTTTATTTAATATCTATCGTACATTCGTACAGCAATCCCGTCGTGAAATTATAAATAACATATCAATTTGCAAACAGTTTCCATAGTAACGAAGGTTATAAATGTTATATCAGACTTTAATGATAATTTATCGGGTGACGACAAGACAAGAATGGAAGTTGATTTAACTTATACTACTTATAGTTTTCACAAAGGATAATAACATACCTAATACAATCACGCAACTCCCTATACTTAATTGAATAACTTATTACAACTGTCTGGAAACTTACAAACTTTACAGGAATTGACAACATTCCTAATTATTTTAACAACACATCGCCAAGTTAGGCTTGTCAACAACTAGATCGACTTACAAAGTTATCACATAATCAATCAAACTTGAACACTAAGGCTGGCCGCCGCACACGGGCTACAAGTGACAGCCACAAACGCTGCAACCTGAAGGTAGAAAGTGGCTACAAAGGTTGCTGATTTGTAGCGTGTGGCGACTACCGGCGTCAACTGTGTGGGGTGAGTCTATTTAAAATGACCATTATTTATTATTTATTTATGCTAACACGGCTTCGATGAACCAATTACGCTAACATAGCAGATTAAAAGAAGTAAAATACTCGTAAGTACAATAAACTAACACCACACAATACCACAATCGACTATATCGATCATACCGATGGTCGGTATTTGAAGATATGATAATTTGAAGATGATGTGGAATGTTGACTTGACTTGTTTACGACTAGCATAATGAAATTAAAATAAAATATGTGTTACTATTTGACACAACTGTTGCATTATTTGCATCGTGAACGCTTTTATATTCATCCTATTTATTTACCTTTTTTTTCTTTGTAAGTATACTTAAAATTTATAAAATAAAATAAATGTATGAAAACTACAGAAAGACGTGTGTGGCGACGTTTTGTAGCCCGTGTGCGTCCAAACCAACTTAGTCGCTAAGGAAAATTCCTTCAACATAGATCATAACAAGTACTAAGTACTTAAGATGGAAAGCTAAAACACGCAAGGCAATTTACCAAATCTGTTGTAAATTACTCGAAGAAAGTCGTCAGACACCACTTTCCAAGGAAAAGTTACGCATAGCAATTATAGCAAGGATTTAAAATAAACCAGAGACTTTATAACGCAAAATGACGTTTATGTCGATATTTTAATTGAATAAAATGGCGCTTGAGGCTGTTGCCAGTGTCATTAAATTGTTAAATGATTTAGCATTTTTATTGTTATAGCTAATAAACATTATTTGTCGCGGAAGGAGTTAAATTGTTCGTTTGATAACGCCGATAAAATATATTATACCTGTACCTACTCGAGTGAACGTAAAACGGATTATAAATCTACATAATATGTTCATAAGGATGATTTTTAATTTTGCAAAAATGATTTTAACAAATGAAAATGTAGAGCCAGCTAAAAAAAAGTGCCAGTAATTTCTTTTTTTTTGTATTGCGTAACGTACTAGGAATCCATACTAGGCATTTCTTCTGTATCGTGGATGTATGTACAAACATATAAACTCACATATACAAACAACAACCTGACTCGGATCAACAACCTGTACACCATAGAAACATCAGTCCCGTGCGGGAATCTAACCCGTGATACGCAGCGTAGTAGCCATTCCCTCAGTCACTGCGCCTACTGAGTTGTCCGATTTGGCAGAAGGTATTAAGTAAGTGAATTCGTATCTGGAAACTAAAATGATTCATTAAAAGTGAATCATTATTAAATCTAAAAGTATCAAGAAAAAAAAATGTATCATATCAACCGTTCTACTTTTACCTAATGAGTGGAGAATTTGAAGCGTTTCCGTTCCCGTGATTTTATAGAAATATTTCTATAATTTACGACAATATCTGAGTAACTAGCCAAACTATTTGCCATGGGATTGCGATAAGTCACTTCTAAAAGATTAAAACTATTCGGTCACACGGGTGCAATTTTACTATTAGTCATATTTTTTGTTGAGATTTTCGTACAAAAGTACCATCTGACTTTTTCGGTGGATTTTCCAAGCACAAATCAAAAGATTTATGTTTGGGAAATGCTGATCATTAAGAAAACAAAAATAACAAAATCTTTTGAATTGGTCAAGCCGCGCTGTGATTTTTCACACGCTAAAATCACTTTGAGGACTTGTAGGGAGAGGAGGACAAATATGGGGCAGTTGTTTCTTTTTTGTATCGGTTTTCCAGAAACTTGGTAATAATCTAACGTGAACACGTTTATTAATTAAAAATAGAAAACTGCATCACCCGAGTGGTTAGCAGGTATATAAACAGAAATTAATAAGCGAACGGAAATGGCCATATAAATGATTTATCAAGAGCAACTACGTCTGGACGAAGCCAATAAATCAATCATCAGATAACGATCCACTTATGATCTATACATTAAGCCTTAATTGATAAATTATAAAGCCTTAAAACTGATATAAAATTACCTATAATTTGTACCTAGTTATAAAGAAATGATAACATAATTATACAGTGTTTTGTGGAACAACGGCTCGGTATTACGATATAATTTCTAGAGCCATTACGATGATAGCTCGTCTTTATAACTTTGAGATGAATCTACCGTCTGGTTGAACTGTAAGTTAACTTTATTAGATAAGTATAGCTTGGTTATCTGGTAGACAGTACTAGACAGCTATTTTTTACGATATAGTAATTTCAGGAAATTATATCCTGTAACGCTTTGATGCAGGGTACTCTGGTTGTTCTGCTCTGTGGGGGTACTAGTGCCGGGATATAGAGTTAGATATTACATATCTATCAGATTCCATTTTCAAGATGGGACACGTAATGTCGGGTAGTTCGTTACTCCTGTCGATCACTACAAGTAAAAATATGAAATTTTGTCAAAAAAATTGTTGAAGTGCCACGTTATTATTTATCACGTAATGACTAATGACTGCGCCAGCGGATGGTGTAGCCGTGATTGAATTTTGGGCCAAACATAATATTTAAAACATACCTTATTAATATTATTTTATTTTACTTATATTAATTCATTTGCCATCGATGCGCTAAGAAGAAGAAGAAGATTTATCACCTGTATTAATATATTAAAATACTCGTAATAGCCAAGATAACTGTATTCACACGTGGTGAATAATTCTGTTTCTCTGAAAACTCGGCGTTGAAGAAAAACCAATAAGGAAAATGCTTTGATCTACGCAGGAAATAGCTGTCACTAATTTGTCTTTTCATTACGCAAGCATAGATTCGTAAGCACATGATTTCTTATGATTGACAGCCAGCGTTGACAAGTCATTTAACAAAACGATGCGCGGGCGCATAGCGGCCTGGAGTTTGCCAAAAATGTTCGACAAATTTAGAATTTTTGACTGTATCTATGCTCTATTTATGCTTGTTGCTCGTTTTGGAATAGAACGGTGAATCACCTGGGAACGTCTGGAATGTGGAGCGAATGTCTTTAAAACTTTTTTTTTCAGGTCGTGGTCTCTTGTTGTGGGTTTTCCGGGATCAACTTTCTTGCGTCATCCATTTAATAGAATACTCTATTAAATGGATGTCGCAAGAAAGTTGATCCCGAAGTGAAGTTGGTAGATGAATCGTTTTATAACAATTCATATAGGTACCATATTGGTATTCTTTTTAAATGACCTTATGGATAATATTTAATTACCCTTGCTAACCTTTCGATTGAAACTGCGACGGGTATATGAACAAACGCAAGAAAAAAAAAATACAGACCTGAGTCATTTTTCAGTCATTTTTTACATGACCGCTTAAATAGTCTTCACTTTGTACGTGGCCAGCTACTGGGCCCATGTAGTACATATAAATAATGATAAATGTGTCATCGAAACGAAAAGAAGAAGAAGACTTTAACTCCTTAGCATATTTTTACTCTGAAGAGCTTTCAAAAAGTACAGCAAAACTCCCAGGACTTAACCGATGACTTAGATGTTCACACCAATTGTAACTCGATAGCATCTCGATGCATCGAGATTGTATAACGATACAAAGTTGTCGTGTGAACACGAATTAACGGTACTATACCGGTATTGTGTCCGTAAATATAGTGTACATTCAGAAATAGCCGTTGCCACAGCGAGGTAAACAAGTGCTATGTAAAGTTGCCGATTCGACCAAATTCTTGGCATCGCACGCCCGGCCGCATATTTGTTCGGCTTAAACCCCGTGGTATTTGTTAATGGTCTTTAGTTGGTGGTGAACGGGGACCGAGCGGCGACCGTACGGAACTAATGTTCGTGGCTTTGGTACTTCGCAGCGTACCTAAGTGCCGATCGAGTGGCCGATGCCTGAATGCTGATTGGCTGCCAAATGTCAGCGCAATTAGCGAGGGGGCACGAGTGTGTTGATTTTGGCGATGCATCGCTGCGAATGTCACGTCTCGGTCTAAAAATAGGTTGAATCGTAATAAATACGATTTATACAAATTGCATTAGCTATACTACCTATAGTTTACGTGTTATTTGCCGTAAGATCTCAGGAAAATATGAATGGAAAAAATCTGTAAAAGCAAAACTTGCGTCAGTCACAAATACTGTTCAACGCTTTTTTGATATCCCAATCAAATCATTGGATATGGTAAATACGATTAATACTACACTATTATCGTCCTAATACAGGGAAAAGGTATCTTCTCATACAGAGAAGACGAGCCTTGATCACAACGATTGCTCAAGGCGGATTGGCGATTGCAGACTTACAGCGATTATAAGTCTAAGTTTTGGTCCTCAAAATGATTTCCTTCACGGATGACATTTATGTCAAAGATAAGCTTAACACGTACACGCTTTATTCCCTCCTCAATTCTCGCTCTCCTCCTTCTTATCTTATTTCTCATTTTCAATATCTTTGTTCTACTCATGATAGGAGTCTACGTTCCTCTAATAATCTTCTTCTTAACTGTCCTTCTCATACTTCTGATTTTATTCATTCTTCCTTTCATATTCAGGCTATTCTTCTTTGGAATGCGCTTCCTCTCGATATCAGGACGGCCATCACTCGGTATGCTTTCAAGCAGAAGTTGCGGACTTATTTTTCAGAGCAATAGTAAGAGTTGTCTCATTTTTCTCTTTTCTATACTTTTCATTAGATATGTATGTATTTTATATGTAGGTATATAGTTGTATATGTATGTGTGTATGTATTTTTATGTATGTTTATTTGTTTTTTATTCGGTATTAGGAATAATATAAATTATTAAGTCATAGTTATAGTTCTTTTCAAGTTTAGAGTATTAAAATTATTTTGTACTTGTGTACATTTAATTTTGTCTACTCGCGTACAATAATTTGCACCTGCTGTGTTATCTCTTCACCACCTTTGGTTGACTGGTAGAGAATGCCTAAGGCATTAAGTCCGCCTTTGTACTTTTTTTTTGTGCATAAAGTTTAAATAAATAAATAAATAAATACATGCTACATTGAAAACATCATATTTTTACATGCCCGGTTTCAAACCTATAACCTCATTCATGAGAGTCGGGCGCCTAACCACTGGACCATCCAACACTAAGATGGAACTAAGATAAGATGAACCAATTTAATTATAAAGTCATAAATATTTAATTATACTGGCTCATTTGAATCACTCCTTACAGTTAGTCGTAACAAATAATAATATAATCTAAGTATTTTAGTACTAAGTGCTGCAGTAATGACAAGCTATGAAGATAATGAAATAGGTAACAGGTATGAGGTAGTAATAACTGAGACCTTCTAAGGTACTCGAATGGAGTTTAATGGTAGTAGTATTTCTATCAATTAGTAGGTCATGATACTAATAATAATTAAAGTATCTACAAGTGATCTTAAAGTAAGTATAAGTATATTATTATCTTGATCGTGTTCGACTCTATTTTTCCTTATCTAAGCTTTTACTACTAATTACTTTATACGCTCTTTTTATATTCCAATCAAATGATTGGACAAAAATAATGAAGAATGATTGACTGCCTCGTAAGCCTAGTCGTCCTAAGCGCGACTGCTCCGCTAGAGGTCTTGGGTTCGATTCCCAGGTCGAGCAAAAAGTGTTATTGAGTTTTTCTATGAAATTCTCAGTTGCAGGATTTATGGCAATAGGCTTGCACCCTATTACATGGAACCTAAAACATACCGTCGAAATATGGGTGGTACATTTGTACATATCTGCCTAACCCTTCGGGAAATACAGGCGTGATGATATGTGGATGATTGGATAAGGTTAATATAAGTAGTACCAGACTATTCTATCCCAAAGCAGGGCAATCTTCTCATTCAGAGAAGACACGTGTAGGTATTGATCACCACACTTGCTCAAGACGGATTTTCGATTTCAGACTTATTAATTATCCTTTACTGATATTTTAAAATCATGACAAATTTATAAACTGATTTATCATCATAAAAACATCGAATCATCGCAACAAAATGAAAAACAAAATAGGGAGGGTTGTATTAGTCACTTGAAATGCAATGACTCGCTGATGATGACGACTCAACATTTTTCCCATTCAAATCAACATTATTTTCAAACTATCCGGATTTGAACTGAAATCCGGACGTGGAATAAAGGCTCTAATTACCTATACATGATGCCAAATAGGGCGACAGACAGACAGACGCAACTCTGATTATAAACACACGGATTGCTCAACAAGTGTACTAAGCACCCAGATTAGGGTTGTGCGTACCGGGTTTAAGTACGTACAGTTAACCGCACGTAGATGTGCGGAGTGTAAAAAAACACATCATTGTTTGGTAGTTGACACCACCACCAATTGACATACTTTTTATGAACTGTCAAAACGCGACTCTCCCATAGATTTTTGGCAATATCGAACTGTGACGACACTTATCGGCCTACTCAATTGACTAACTTTTTAACAAGCTTTTTTATTGATTTTAAAGCAAGTGAAATTCCTATGAATTTCTTAGTAACAGCTCGGAGTTAAGATGTGAGCCCGTTAATGGCAATAGATTCGCCCCCTATTACATGGGACCTAAACATACCGGCAAACTGTGGGTGTACATTTTTACACCTCTGCCTAACCCTTCGGGAATATAGGCGTGATGGTATGATGACCACAACCTCAACACGCAGTCCATATAGCCATGATAGGAAGAACATGTAACTTTTGGCCAATTTTGGCTTTGTAGTAACAGCTGAACTTTGACAAAGCTATTTCGTACAGAATGGGGTATTTCGCTGTTCGAGGGTATTACCGTCATGCTGTTGACTGTACTCGTAAGTACCTGTGCCATAATACCGTGCGATAGTGTTGTTTATTTACAGACGGTCAGCACCGACCAGGATGTGTTTTGAAAGCTTGTTCAAGACAAATTAGAGCACTAATGTGTATCTAGATTTAGGTTTTGTACATTGTTTAGTCTTCAGCTATTCACGTACTTATTTTATAGATTACCTACGAAAGTGGAAGAACATTTATCCGTGCATTAGCTTCCTAAATCTTTACTTTTTTTCTCTTTTGAAATTTTTTAATACCTAGTTTTAGAAAAAATATTGTCATTTTTGGAAATTTATTTGCTGAGGCCTATGTCCAGCAGTGGACGTCCTGCGGCTGATTTGATGATGATTGTCATTTATTGATCAATTTGTTTATTTGTTTTGTCAATATTATAAAGCTGAAGAGTTTGTTTGATTGCGCTTATCTCCGGAAAGACAGCTACGATTTTGAAAATTCTTTCGCTATTAGAAAGCTACGTTCTATCTGAATGCTGAATGAAATATGTAATTTAGTGATCGCCAGTCTGCGACTTCCTCCACGTGAATTCACCTACACACAATATTTTTGGAATTATTTATAATGTTATGGGGTCGGTTGTTCTATGAAATTCTCAGTAGCAGCTCGAAGTTAGGATTTGTGCCCAGTTAATGGGAATAGGCTCAAAAATTGGCATCTGTAAGTGAATTCACGCGGACTCTACACTATTTTATTGAGCTTAATGAGATATTATTGACAATTCATTTAATAGTACCAAATTCACATATCTTAGTAGATATGTATGTAAAGACATCAAACAACTTCATGATGAAACAGACAAGTCAGTCTGTCATGTTTATAGTGTAATTTCCGTCGTAAACCCATTAGTGTGAATTCACGTTGCCCTAAACTAAACGCATCCCGGTATTCAGGGCAAGACAAACAGACTTGCAAATACCTTGCAGTGAGCATGTTATGTTAAACTTACGTTACAATAACAAACAAGTAATAGAAATGGAAACCAACATAAATAATGTGTAATCTGCCTAGTGCCTAGTGGGCCTAAGCGCGACTGCTACGCTAGAGGTCTTGGGTTCGATTCCCAGGTCGAGCAAAGTATTATTGGGTTTTCTATGAAATTCTGAGTAGCAGGTCGGAGTCAGGATCTGGGCCCGGTTAATGGCAATAGGCTCGCCCCTATTACACGGGACTTCGGGGATTATTTATATGTATGTAAAATGTGTAGTTTACACTGTGTTTTGTTGTAAAACTGAAAAGCTTGTTTGTTTGTACGAACGCTTCTAATATCAAAAACTACTGGTCCGATTTTAAAAAACCTTTTGACGCTAAGCCTGTTTATCGACGACGATCATAGGCTAAATAACACGCTACACTCACAGGAGCGGAGCAGAAACCAAAGACGTAACACAACACAGGCAAAACCGCAGGCTATAGCTAGATTGATAATAAATTATACATTCGCGTTTCGTTTCGATGTATTATTTGCGAAATTAACGGAACGGAATACATGATGGAGGATCACACGGGCGGAAATGTAAAGTCTGTCATTTGTGCAATTACGGGCCGGAGTTGCACAGGTCAGACGTAACGGTTTACACGGACTGCACAGGAAATGTTAAATTAAAAAAGTACATTAATGAATTTACATTTTGGCAATTCGCTTTTTAATTATGTCTTTGTCAACCCTGCTTTCTTCGTCTTCCGAAGACGATATGTTGTTTTGTTGTTAGGTACATATTGGGTATCTACCCTACCCCTATATGTTACAAACATAGATATGTTTGTGGTACGTATAGGGGTAGATACCCCAACATATCTAAGTTTGTGGTTAAGTAATGGAATAGAGAATTGTTTAGTAACACCATTGCTACTGATAGCAGTGATAACCTCATATTCTTTTGGAAAATTCCGGAAAATTTACAGCTTTTACGTGTCTTTCGAAGCCCAGGGGCGTCACACTACCAACGTCTAAACTCTGAGCTGCTACAGTGAAAGAACGAAACCCATAATAACACTTTTTGCCCGACCTGGTAATCGAACCCAAGAGCCCACGCTAAACACTGCCATGCTGCTTGCAACCACAAGACCAACGGAGCATGATAATGATAAGACCGCCTGAAATTAAAATTTCTACTGCTTTTCTACAATATTTTTCTTCGCACCCTTCCACGTAGTTTTTTTTATGTACTCTGTATGTATGTATGTATGTATGTATGAAAAGATTCTCATGATGCAATAGTATTTTCCAACGAGAACAAATTACGGTAATACTGGTATTTTCCTTTTCGTTTTTGTTTTATTTATGTCTGGCTTCAGTAGGTATGATATTATTATAATTATGTTATCACGAAAAACGTTGTCTTTTTGTGGTGAAAATAATCGGCAGATATTATGTTGAATAATGTATTTATTAACATTTTAGGATCATTTTATTTAATTTTCTTTAAAATAACTAAATCCCGTTTAATATTAAGTAATAGTTAGTAACTAAACAAAATCTTCCAACGTATTACCAGTACTAGTAGTAGTATTTTAGCCGATTTTGTGGTAACTATGTTGACCAAACATCTTGTAGACACCACACTGTGTGTTCAGATTCGTATAGCGGTGTAGAGCGTGATAATACTAGCTTATTATTGTACCACCTGCAGGGCAAAAGCCTCTTCTCATACAGAGAAGGCACGAGCACCACGTTTGCTTAAGGCAAATTGGAGATTTCAGACTTACACGTCAAAGTTCAAGTCAAAGTTTCGTTACAGTATTTTCTTTCACCGATGTCACAAATGTTCGAAATAAACTAAGAAAGTACCTACATATAAATTGAAAAGTCCCCAATTGAATATAATATTATAAATACTCGACTTAAAGTACTAAAAGTCAGAAATCACCGATCCGCCTTTGCATTCGTGATGATCAATGCTCGTACCGTCTCTGTACGAGAAGAGGCCTTTGCCCTGCAGTGGGACAATAATAGGCTAGTTTTACTTTTTACCCGACTGCGACAGAAGGAGGGTTATGTTTTTCGAGAGTATGTATGTATGTTTGTATGTATAATTGTTTGGCACGCTCTGCAGCCTGAACGGCTCAATGGATTTTAGCTTGAGAGGTGTCGTTAGATTCGTATTCGTGATGATCAATGCTCGTACCGTCTCTGTATGAGAAGAGGCTTTTGCCCTGCAGTGGGACAATAATAGGCTAGTTTTACTTTTTACTTTAATAGTCGAATGCAGTCTAGTCTCCAAAAATTGATCTTGAAACCTTTTTGCGTAATCATGACTCACTGTTGACTGGAACTAATAGGTCGTTTGTTGTTATATTGGACCGAGATCCCAGTGTCATTAGGCTTACGTCATTTTCCAAAAAAATTGAGAATAAAGTCATGATGGCCTAGAGGAAAGTCGTTATGGACCAGTGGTTAAGGCGCCCGCTTCTCATGTGTGAGGTTGTGGGTTTGATACGGAGCAAGTACCAATGTGACTTTTTTAATTCTTATAAATAATAAATAAATATCTTGGGACAACTCACACACGGCTATCTGATCCCAAGCTAAGCAGAGCTTGTGTTATGGTAACCAGACCACTGATATACATACTTATATAATTTATAAATAAATACATATATAGATAAATCACACCCAGACACAGAACAAACAATCATGCTCATCACACAAAGTTTGTCCTGGGTGGGAATCGAACCCACGACCTCCGGCTTAGCAGTCAGGGCCGCTAACCACTAGACCAACAGGCCCGTCATGTTATGTAGTTACTTTCTAAGCTCATCTTGGACATCCCTGACATCGGTGAAGAAAACCATCGTGAGAAAACCTGGACTTATAATTAATATAAGTCTAAATTGCCAGTCTGCCTTGAACAAGCTTGGTGATCAATCCTCGTGCCTTTTCTACATGAGAAGAGGCCTTTGCCCTGCTATGAGACTGTGTGTTTATCATTAGAAATCCACGTTATTTGTGAGTGTATTTTGAGAGTGGAGCGGAGCAGTAACCAAAGACGTAAAAACGAGGAGTAACCAAGGCCACGCGGTGGAAGTCGCGGAAAGTTCGCTAGTATAAATGACGTACACCTAGCAACGCTAGGGTCTTACACCATAGGTCTCACATAAATTAGGACATTTGTCTGCACACTCGTTGCATCTAGCGTGCACACTCATATGTCAAAGTCATTGTGTTTTTGTTTACATAGACAAAAAATGACATTTACATGGAAAAGGACACGATGATCACGAGTGACTGTGCTTGGGACCATTTAAATTGACGTAAACTAATGGTTCCTACCTCTAGGTAGTACGTTAGGTATTGTTCTTTTTGAAACCAATATAGAATAAGTATATTAGTATATGTAGCTCTACAGCTACACAAATGCCTCAACAAATAAACATTCCATTTTCCCCAGCATCCGATCTCGGGTTGCGGAGTGGTCCTCTTAAATCCGATGGTATCGTTTAATGTAGTCTCGTGGTCAATCACGAGACGCAGATTATATCCTGTCGCCACAGTATGTACATGGTCGCAGGTACCCACAGGTACACACTGCACGCCCAGACCCGCAATCAAGGCGGATTTCTTGAACCATTACCACTAATAATCGGACCGGCTACTGTGCGTTTTCAAAATCATTAGCCACAGAAATAAACGACAAAATGTTTCAAGAATTCGCATAAGACCTACCCTTTTTCTGCCGATCGTGTGTTTTATCTTAATCTTTATACAATTATTATAATTACAATAAAAACAACCATACAGCCCAAGCATATGTAAACACAACATTATGATAAATGGATGTACATTAAGCAGTAATAGAATAAAATTTGTAATAGACGAAGTGTTTTGCATTACAAGACAAACTTGTTTTTTTAAGAATGTAACGTAATAAGCGCCCTTGAAAAGACTTCAACGCTTAACCGACATGAAGTTCATTGATCCAACGCTTTTATTGAGCATGCTATAATCAGATTAACTTCAATACAACTATGTGACTCGTTATTACGTAGTGTAATAAATTATTCAAATTTTAACACAATTGAAGTTCGATAGTGTTATGTCATCGGATGTTTTAGGCGGGAAAGTTAGTTGAAGATGAGTAGCGATCGATAGAGATAGTGTAATAATGTGATGATAAGAGAGAGGTCACAGACGACGGTGTGTTGGTGCGGGTGGTGCGTGCGGCGTGGTGCTGGCGGGCCGGTCGGCAGGCGGAAGGCCGGCGGGCGCGTGGCGGCGCGGGTCGTCGACACTCCACCACTCGCTGCACTTGCACCGTCGCGTATGGCGCGCTGACGGCCGCGTCTCGTTCAGTCCGCGTCGGCTCTCAGGGGTACGTGGTCGCACGCGTGGCCGGGAGGTGCAGCGGTGACTTGTTGCGGCACGTGTGCGCGGCGCCGGTGGCACGCCGCACGGGCGCAGTGCCGCGCCGGCCGCCGGACCGCACGCGCCGGCATGCCCCGCTAGCTCGAGCATGCGGCTGCCCTTGCTGCCGCTGCTCGTGCTGCCGCTCGTGCTTGCGCGCCCGGCAGCAGGTGAGCTCCTTTATATTCTTATAAACACACCACACATCACCAGTGAACTTTACATAAGTTTTGTTCGGGAAATTACATTTTCTGAACTTCATAGCGTCCGTAACGCGTGCCTGCTCTAAGCTGAGAAAAAGTTAACTGAAAAAAGTTTTAAAAAGTTTGGCTCGTTTTTGAAAAATAGTATTTTTTATTTTATTTTCACACGTTTAGAAAATTTTCATTGCACACTTAGAAAATCTAAAAAAACACAGATACGCTTTTACACACTCTTCAGGAAAAGTTTATTTCAGTTCAAAAATATTCCAATCCTAGTTTGAATTAACATCAAAAGAAAATTATATTATCACACTTTACCCGCTGTACCAGTGAAAACTTCTTTACAAAAGTTTGTCTAACTTTCGTTCAGCTTCGGGAAATTGCAATTCGTAAACTTTCAGCGTGCGTCCACATTTATAAGGTTACTTGGCAAAGTTTCCGTTTACTCATTTTCTATATGGGTACGTAATTGTTTTGCTTTTATTTCTGTCTTTAAATAATTATTTGGCAGAAGATGTGTTAATTGTTTTACCTAATCATTCTAAAAAAGTTATTTTGTTATAAGTTTATGTATGAGAAGAGTGATAAATGAGGAGTGTTGTGATTTATTAATGTGAGTAGTATAATGTTAGTTGAATATTTGAGTGGGCTGGGTATAATGAATAGTGGTGTATTAATCAGGACATGGTGATAAGTCAGGCTGACGGACCGGTACGACGGCTTCCGTGGGACGTTACGCGGGACGAACCGTTTTAAACGCACCAACTTATATTAACACGTTTAAATGTTACGTTGTTTATCACTCACGTCTAGATACGGTTAAATAAATTACAAACTTCGTCATATAATAATATCATTTTTTTTATACATTTTCTTTTTAGGTGCAGGCCAATTCACGTAATTGAAAACTTTCATATCAGTGGTAGTCAATGCCAAAAACATGTCAAAAATTAAAATACTTATCATCATACATATCATCACGCCTGTATTCCCTGAAGGGTTAGGCAGAGGTGTACCAATGTACAATCACAGTTCGTCGGTATTTTTTATGTCTCATGTAGAAGGGGGCGAACCTATTGCCAAAAAAAAAAACTAAATGATTAAATTAATTCTCAATAAAATTAATTGAGTTTATTCGTATCCTGTTAGGTATTTTGCTTACAAGTTTCTCGGAAACTTTCTTTAAAAGTCTTAAGGAAAAATGGTCGTAAAATCAACACATTTTTTATACTGAGGAATTAATTATATTGTAGGTGTGTCTAATGGCTTGAATGAGCTTTTGAGTATTTTAGTAATTAAATTGATAAAATATTTATTGTTTTGAAGCTTTCAGACTACGTGATAATCAGGGATAATATTATCATATCAATCGTTTACGAAATAAACCCAATACGGTTAATATAATACTCGTACTTTACACAAAAGTTTCTTCAAGGATAAAACCACGCTAGAGCTTACTATAGAGAAACGATAAAAACGTATAAACAAGCGATATGACTTCAATACTGAAAATGAACCAACAATAAAATTAGGTTCCAAAAAATTAACAGAACTATATATAACATAATATATACACACATGTAACATAATAAAAAAAAAAAAAAAAAAAACCGAAAAAACCGAATAAATATACCGGCGAACTGTGGGTGTACATTGGTACACCTCTGCCTAACCCTTCGGGGAATACAGGCGTGATGGTATATTTTTTTTTTTTATTTTTTTTATATGTAACATAATAAAAATGCATTTTTATTAGTACATATGTAATTATTTATTTTATGACAATTATGTTCTTACTATTTTAATTTCTTTAATTCTTCTGACATTCAAATTCAAAGTCGAAGCATTCTTTTTTTTTCAATTAAAATTATTTGCAGGGACTTTTTAATTGACATTAATTTGCGTACTATAGTTACTAATAATCGTGTATGATACCCTGTTCTAATATTAAACAGTTTTGATTTTGTTACGGTTAGCTTAAAATATACCTACTTGTTAAATAAATAAGTAACCGCACCAAAATAGTACGACTTATTTATCGGTAGACAACACTTCGTTGAAACTTAAATAAATAATTAGCTTGTAACAGTTTATTTCTGTATTTTAATTACACAGTAGTTATTTCTGTTTCTATTGATACTATTAATAAAATGTCAAACTTACACGTCGACGTCAGCACACAAAATTACACGTCGTCATTATAATAATAGGCTCGCATGTAATAGGGGATTACATGGGACTTAAACATACCGGCGAAATGTGGGTGTACATTGGTACACCTCTGCCTAACCCTTCGGGGAATACAGGCGTGATTGTATGTATGTAATTAATTAATTATAATGTACATTCTATAAGTTTCTGCCGTGACTTCGACCGCGTGAATTTCAAGTATAGGTATACAAAAATAATGTAATAAAAATATTAAATATTTTTTTGTAATCGGGCCTCTAAAAAACAATGTATTTTACCTCTTTATTAAAATAGATTAGAGTAGATACCCGATAGTGATTCAACCCCATTCTGTAGTTATTCTTAAGAATGGGTACCTAAGCTTTTATTGGTAGATATTCTGTAATAACTCCCCTTATAATAAACGCAAAAGTTCGTGA
The DNA here is from genome assembly GCA_932526535.1 of Caradrina clavipalpis. NCBI lineage: Eukaryota > Metazoa > Arthropoda > Insecta > Lepidoptera > Noctuidae > Caradrina > Caradrina clavipalpis. The sequence goes on from OW052103.1 coordinate 9,676,979, forward strand.
AGACAGATAAATGGCTGTTGGTTGCATTTTCACGATTTAACGGGTAAACAGAATTGGCTGAAATTTGGCACACGTATAGATATTGATATGATAAGTTTTTTATCCCGTCTGTGTTATCTTAAAATAATATAAGTGTAAATTTTGACAGGGGAAAACTTATAGGCAAAAGCTAGTTAAGTATATTCCAGACTTCCTCAAAATCCAACGTGGTAAGGCACAAGCAATATAACCGCTTACATTTGCCAGAGAACACGTCGATTACATTCAAGCTTTTCCCGCTGTTACTTACTACACCGGCACTCTCAAAGGAAGTGATAACTCTCGCGAGGGTACCGGGGTACTTAGGTAAAGCAGACACAGAATTGCAGACTTGCAGTACTGTTGACTGTCCAAGCTTGATTTACACGTCTACAATCATTTATAGTGGTGTGTTTTCCATTGAGAAAATAGGTAATATTTAAAGAACATGTCGGCCAAGTTTTTAATTAGCATATAACTTTTATCTGTGGAAAAAAAATGTCAGTGTGACATATTTTGAACATAAAAGCTGTCAGTTGTTTAATTACTTGTATTCTATCTGGCGATAAAAAATAGGACCTAATAAAATAAAATTCAAACCCATAGAAAAAAGAAAAAAAATATATTATTTATTTTATTTTGTACCTACTGTAAGGTACAAAATAGAATAAATAATAAATTTAAAATGAGATAATAATGATTTGGCTGTATTTATTGCCATACTTCTATGTAACGCAACACTCGTAACTGAAAACTACTATGAATTTTCGTAATTTGTGTAAACTATTAGGTACTATTCAATTAAAGATCCGAAGTTGGATCACGTTTGATAAACGTTTAGTTTGATAAAACTTTACTTATTTTCTGAAGCGATTAAAAATCTGTCACACAATTAGTAATTTTAAATTATTTGACAATAAAAATATGTCGTAAGAATGAACCTAAGATCATTCCTGAAATGTACTGAATTTATTCAATAATCTAAATAAGTAAAGAATGGTCATTGAACTATAGAATTTGTATAACAAATGCCTATAGATACGATTCACCGGGCACAATTCCAACCCCGAGCTATAATTGAAAATTTTCTCAAAAAGAATGTGACATAAAAAGTAGTTATTTGGCTGTTGGCGCACATAGTTGCATCGATGCGGAACCCACAGGAAGTGGCGCACTTGTTCTACTGACAGTGATGAGAACACTCATGTGTCAAAATGTTAAATTACGTAAAAAGGAACGCTAAAATAAAGAGGAAACTTGACAAACGAAAACGTTTCGAACGTTTTTTTTTATTACATTTTTACGTAGGCAGCTTATTTCTGAAATGCTGTAAAAGTTTTATAAATTTTATAGTGCTTACATTATGTCCAGAAAAAGATGTCTTGTGTTTAAAAAAAGAACATATTACATTTATAGCAGCCATAACATCGAGCACCTTCAGACTAATTGATTTCAAAATGGCTGCATTTTTTTTGTACCTGTGGTGGATATTAAAGTGTTTATGTTTGCTTGTCGGTGCAGCATCATTTGCGTGCCCAAAATAAATTCCGAAGCACCGCATCCGAGTCCCAAAAACTCGGTCGTATATTTTAATAGGCTATAAAACGTAAGGCAGATCTCGCAGAGGCTTGTGACTCGACATGTCGGTAATATAACTAACTGAATGTAGTGAATGAAACTATTTTTCGTCCTAATTTTTGATACGCGTCGTCTTTGTATAATTTGCCCATAAAACTGACTAGTTAAGGCGCGTACACGCAACTACAGCGTTTAAGTGAAATTAGCGGCAGTTAGCGCCTGCTTCTATGTATTTAATATCCACTTAACTGAATAACATAATATTTCTCTGTCTGGGAAACATCCGTTGGCTAGACCGCCGCTCGGCTGCGGGCAGCCTAATCCCACAGAATAGACAGGTACAGAAGGCTGGCTTCGTACAAGTGGTGAAACGCACGCATAATTATAAGGCATTATTTTTTACTTGCGTACCATAACAGTGTGCAATGATGTTACATAAGGCTTATGGCTCTAATACAATTATGGACCCAGCTAGAACACAGCAATTTATGTTTATGAATATTTTATAATTACCATACCTATGCCTAAGAAACGCGATATCTACGTACAGCAAATGCAAGCGCATTTAAGTTCACGACGGTCGTTTGTTTAAGCGACTCCGCACACGACCAATATCGGACCGATTATTGGGCCGCCTTCTGACAGATTTCTTCGTCGGCGAGAAGAAACTGTCAAAAATCGGCCCAATAATCGGTCCGATTATCGGTTGTGTGCGGAGACGCTAAGATCCCCAATCGCCATACATTCGTGTCAATATGTGCCCGCCTGTTTTCGCTTGCCGTAAAAAGCTGGCCTTCTGCAGCTATTTATTCTGTGGAGCCTAGCCGTCGATATCAAATGCATATGTTAACTACTTGTTTTTACTTCATTAACTTCGACGCAACGTCTGGTTGATTTCATGACGCTCGTGTACAAGGGTACTTGAACGTTGATGACTTTATTGAGAACCTCGTTAAAAAATAACTGATAGTGATAAGGTAATGACGCGTTTGATTTTAAAACACGTAACTTAATTAGAGACGTTCTTAAGGTTTGTTTTTTCATCGACGATTTGTATAATTGAAAAAATATTAAATGCTAATAAAAATCAATCACGATTATAGGATATGCTAATGTAGCTTGAATCCGTTATAGACTGATTATGTGTTAGATAAAGCAATTAACAAAACTACAAGAATACACAAGATTACGTTAACCCACGTCACTTCATCAAACATCATAAGTATTCAATAAAAATTGTATCTGTCTATAATTTGCATTATTATCACACTTAAAATGTTATCTTCAATCAATACAATGCACATTTCTTTATCACAAAAATTCTTTCACGCGACCCATTACGTGATACATCGAAAACTAAACCGTCACAATAAAAACTAATGCGTCACCTTACGCAAATTATGTTCGCAATTATTATAATGACAAAGTCTTCAGCGTAATGTTAGCAAAACTCCGAAAAAATTAGTCATCTGACTGGATTGAAGCCGTTTGGTAATGTTTTGGCCGGCTCGGTGCATATTTGCATGTGTAAATAAATATTAAAGAGTTCGGTCGTCTGGGCACGGCGATCTGCCGGCGCCGGCGATGATTCCAGAGGAACCGCATATCGGGCAACTGAACACCTGCGGGCTGGTGACGGCAGCTTTATCGATATCGATAAATTTACAGATAATAAAGAAGGACAAATGAAAATGTAGGTTCTTTTTCACTATAGTCTTACTACTGTACTGCACTGTACCATTCAGTAGGTTTATACCGATAAGATGAAAATTTCTAAAATAAATTATAATGTTACATAATTCAGTGTGTTTCCTTTAGAAACTTGTGGCTATGTATACGACGAACACTGAAATATATGACGCAGTAAATAAAACGTATAGTCCTTGTCTGCGACACCATAAGGAAGACATTGCAAATGCGACACATGGCGGCTCTTTTGGAAAATATGACGTTTGATGATTTTAGCGGCGCGGCGGTCGGAGCGGAGGTCCACGTATGTCGTTTATTGTTCTCCAATATGCACATTACGTCGCCTCTAACGGGTTTATTGCTTTGGAATGAACGCGGCCGTCTGCATGCCAAGCGGCGATTCCTGGTGATCGCCCCTTTGAATTATGCGCACGGGCACGCTTACGCGTCTGCATTCAATCGCCTCTCGAGATTTATGTGTGTCCCGCCTGTTTGCCACATACAAATATTTCCATGAATTTCGACGTGAGAAGCCCGGTGTGCCGGCCGCCTCTGTGCAGGCTTACATTAACAACTTCACTCCATCTGTTTTATGTTATCGCGCGTTAAACTCCTCAGCGCGTAATGTGTAGTGGTTGACTTCAAAGAGGTTATAAATCATAACGTCTAGAACCTGTTTGTTATCTATGTTGATGTAATCGATTACAACGGTATATTTTAGTTGTATCGATTCGAATTCATTAAGTAAATATGTCTAAAAGCTATAACAAGTCCAATCGATTATGCTGTGACTTGTTTATGATCTGTAGGTTGTTAATATAAATATTTTTTAAGTTCTATTTTGGCGTCGTCAATATGCAGATAAATCACGAATGTTTTTTTTTTATCTAACGAACTTATAGTATAAAATTATTATTTTTATCGATATGTTGTACAATTTTGTAACTGTCACATCACTAGTGTGAATGCAAGCGCGGTGCAGTCGGCGGTGCATCGGCGTACTCCCGCTATTGTTAGTAGGGATTGAAAAAATAAGTGGCGCGCGACCGCTCGACCGCGGCCTGCCAAACCGGAGTATTTTGTGTCCCGCCACTTCAACTTATTGTCTCGCCTGCCCTTAATTAGACGTAGTATTTACTTGTGTACAGAACTCGCTTTCGAATGTAAGTTAGTATTTTGTTTGGGACCAAGTATTGGCTGGCTATATTCGCGATTATTTTTCGAACCTAGGTACTATAAAAATCACTTTTGAACATTTTAGGACAATAGCATATCCTTCGCGTTTTGTGTTTTTAAAGGACTACGGGGGCGGAGGAGAGGGGTTATATTATTCACATTTTTCTAAAGTTATAGGTGAAGTTTAGAATAGGTTGGATTCACGAAATATTACTTAGGTCATTAAATTACGTTTTTTCCGTTGCCTAATGAACTTCCCGATATTATGTTACAATAAATCTATTTAGGTATTATGTACCTGCATAAAGTCAAAGCAGAAAACAGCTTTCAAAGCTAGTCAAAATATTATATCGATAGACAAAATAATTGCTCAAAATGGAAGTTCTATTATGATATCATATTTCATGTTGAAACTAATTCGTACCATAACTAATTGGTAGTATTTAGGCCCATATTATTGTTACCGAATGCAGACTATCCGATTTCAAATTGCAACCACGCACTCTACAATCCTTCTCAATACTTCTTCTATATTTAAAGAGAATCATTTTTTTTAAACGTCTATTGAGGTTCGTAGCAAGCGTAGCAAAGAGGCTACGACTTATTTTGATGTTCTACGAGATTATGAATCTTTTCTTTATCAAGATAATTGTCAGTAAATATTTTTTTATTCAGTTGAAATTCCTTCTAAATACCTTGAGAATCACGGCTTTTTTTCAAAAAACCTGAAAATAACTTAAAAGCGTAACATGTTTTAATACGAGGAATAATGTTAATTGCCTGTAGGTATTTTTTATGTCTAGACTAAAAGTTCCTACTTAATTATTTACGCACACATCAAACTGTAAACGTCTTGAGGTCGCTGTGTCGTGGTTAATAACGGTTACCTCTTATAATGTCACACATTTTATTAAGTGTTGTAGGTAGAAGAATATCCATACCCATTACCCATAATATACCGATTGTTATAATCAATAAAGGACTTTACCGATAAATAAATAAATTTCAAAATACTACGTACAGCGTACTAAACTGAAAGCTTTCAATTTCAAAGTTATTAGTCGTTATGCTAAAACTAACTCTAATTATTATTCCTTAGGTATCATAGTTCAAATTACTGTCGAATTCCGAGTGTTTCCTATTATTTTTTACTCAAACCACGATATTTACGACTTGTTTCTTTTTCCATTGATATAGCAAAAAGTTGGTCTATAAATTATCTTGTGAATAGTATTATCTCGAATGGCGCCAATTTCAAGAATTACGAGATCTTTTAAATGTAGCTTTAATCTATAATATATTTTTTATTAACATTGATGAACTTGAACTATGTATATATTTATATATGCATTTTAAAAGTAACTTTAGTGAAATCCGCCTTCTAACTTGAGAGGATTTTACTAACATCGCTTTCCGTATAAACATAGTCAAAGTCAAAGCATTTATTTTAATTAGAACATTTACGGCCACTTTTGAATTGTCATGGAGCCAGTCATTTAGTTCTGACAGTTGAAGCTAGTTGCTCGTTCCAAAACATAGGTAGGCCTCTATGGAGAAGAACGAGCAAAAAACTCCAGGGACACAATTCCATTTGGTTGTCACTTTTCAATTTGGTTTTTACAAGATCCTGGTTACATATAAATATATATACCATCACGCCTGTATTCCCCGAAGGTTTAGGCAGAGGTGTACCTATACCAATGTACACCCACAGTTCGCCGGTATATTTAGGTCCCATGTAATAGGGGGCGAGCCTATTGCCATTAACCGGGCACAAATCCAAACTCCGAGCCGCTACGGAGAATTTCATAGAAAATCCCAATAACACTTTTTGCTCTACCTGGGAATCGAACCCGGGACCCCTTGCACAGCAGTCGCACTTGCGACCACGAGACCAACGGGGCAGTTATCCTGGTTACAATATTCTTATAACCACACTTGTATTCCTCAAAGAGTTAGGTAGAGGTGTATCAACCACAGCCGATATGTTTAGGTCCCATCCGTACTAATATTATAAATGCGAAAGTAACTCTGTCTGTCTGTCTCTTCTTAACGCCTAAACCACTGAACCGATTTCAATGAAATTTGGTACAGATATAGTCTGGGACCCGAGAAAGGACATAGGATAGTTTTCATCCCAGAGATCCCCCGGGAACAGGAACTATCAATCCACGCGGACGAAGTCGCGGGCAAAAGCTAGTGAGCTATAAATAAACAGTATTTTTTCATACCTAAAATATGTGTTTCAGAGCAAAGCATTTTTTTCTTGAGAAACAAGTTATATTTTTAGTTTGATGGGCATTCTGCGTGGTTAACGACATTGTGATGAGTCTTTTTACACCCCGTATCTATAAAATCTGTATGACTTATAAGAGGAAATAAACGACACTACACATTCATAGCTATATTTTTACGTGAATGTAGACATTACCGTATTTTATTCCTAGATTTTCCTTTAGTAAAGTCATGGCGTTTGGTATTATTAAATAAAAGTTATGACTTCCACTCACCACAAATATTTCATTTTATGAACCACAAAATGTTAAGACATTTAAATTATTTTATTAACAGCATAGCTATTTACGTGGCCAATAAACTATGATACCTACCAATAACTTCATTTTAAATTTCAGCTCTTAAAACATCTAAAAACAATTTAGAAGAAATATGTCTTAGTTCTCGAAATATTATAATTAAATAACTATGTAAACTATGATAGTTAATGTTTAAATGAATAACTTAACAAAGTCGGCTTGCCCGCTTAGCAAACTTTACGGGGACATGAATTATAACGTTTACCCTTACAATTATTCTGGTTTAACGTTCCAAAATTAAAATATTTAATCAAACGGCTAGACGTAGACTTAACATATTATGCAAAATGTGCTTTCAACCCAGACACCTGGTTAAATTTGTCCTTCATTGTCCCAGAAACAAGAACTAGGTCGGCGGGAGGCTGCCAGACAATCACAATTTTAAATTAGGTACCCTTTAAAGGCGAGACGGACTTTACAATACGTATATAAATGCATTTCATTAGCCATCCCTAGGTCTCAAGTTAACTGGAGGCTTTATTAGGCCGTCTGGGAGCCAGACTGTAGACGCGTCTTTGTCAAAGCCACTTTGAAGTTAGACGGTAAAACTTTACGGCTCATTAATAGTGATCATCTTAGCTACTAACTGTTTTGTAGATTTTATGACGTGACTTCCATTAGCTGCGCAATTTGTATTAAACCTGGGCAATGTGTTGCTATGGAAACAGTTGAGCCTACCAGGGCTTAGAAATAAATAAGTTATTTTGTACATCGATTTGAGTCGTAACATTACGCATTCTGTATTCTGAGCTTATATTTATACATTTTAATAACATATTAGAGGCTCTAAAAGTAAGGCATTAATATTGAATAGGAGGGCAAGGAATAGGTACCTAAGTCAAATTAAAAACAAAGCTCAAAACTCTCTTTGACTTTGACATTTGAAAAAAAAACAGTCAGAATTCGAGAGATGGGTTCGATTTTTTAAAAACAGAGCTGTATCCAAAACTGGACATCGACTATTAAAATTGCTTCTTCTTCTTAGCGTTTCGATGACAAACCATACTATTGGCACGTTATATTGTTGCGGCACAGAATTTGGCCACTTTGACTGCGTTGTCAAATTGCTTTCGATATGACAGTATCGAAGCGTCAAAACAACATAAACTGAAAAACAGGATACAGGTACATTTCGTAAATCTACTAAAATTAAATTTAATCAACATTTACCTGTGACATTTTGTTATAACCGAGGCTCTGCCAAAACTAATAAGCTACGGTTCATAAATCACTCGTAAATATTATTATTTTGACGTAATCAAGCTAACGGATGTTGTTCAATGATTTGTTGATTGTGTGAATAAAACGGCCACTGCATATATTTAGTTTGACCGATTTAGACGCCACTATTCTTGGGCCATTCATATAACACTAATAGGGTTGCTCATACAAGTCATACGTTTATTTTATACCGCAGAGTATTAATAATTCAAGCTTAAATTCTCATTTCGAATTTCAACGGTTTATTTTTTATTCCAATTTCAAATTGACAATCTATTTTATTCTTTTTGACTTTGTAATTTTGTGTTCAGCCTGATTCAATAAAGGGTTGATTTTGATTGTCTTTTTTTTTTATTTGGGAATTTTTGTTTGTATGACTGGGGGCGTCAGTCAACCCTGTGCCTGTTCATCACACGGTTGACACGATGACGCCAATGACGCGCCTCTGATCTATTTTCAGCGTGCCCGCTCTTGACTTCTCTCTTGTTTGTTTTTCGCGATCGTTTAGAATTCTCCCGCTAATTGCCAACAATATTATTTGTACATACAACGGATTGTAACCGCACTATTTTTATGGAGACTGTGCTCTTATGGTTTTTTTATGTCTTGTTCCAGTTTTTCGATTTGATGGAGATGCTACAGTTTAAAAGTTTGTTAACGACTTTAGGGTTGAACGTTTTATTTACTAAGTAATTAATTAAATTGTGTCATAACTTTTAAATTCTTCTGTTCTGAATAGTACAATACAGGTTGTTATTTAAACTACTTTTAAGCTTTAACATAGAGGTTTTGGGTATCGGATTGTATGTTTAAAAGCGTAAAGCGATTCCTAGCGTAGGAAAATTTTGGTACTTAAAACTTTTCAACATTTTTCTGGAACAGACTAACAATGCCTGTGATCCCTCAAATTATTTCGAAGTTGTTGTGTCTACACTGTAACAGTATCTATTGTTTTGTGAAACTTCTAAAACAATAGGACCTACATTTTTAACGTTTGAAGGGCTCTTGTCTACGAAGCCACTTCAGCTCTTGACCTGGTTTTCATCGGGACGACAGACTTACTTCAGACAGCACAATAAAAAAACAGAATGAAACAGACTTTCAGAGAACAGAATTATCATGGGTTAATATCAAACACTTAATATTTCGCTCACGACCAGTTCCTTTTATCAAAGCAAATTAATATGCAATACTAGTGCCATGGTTCCTGAAACTCTTGCGTGTGTGAATGTACCTTTATGTCCCATTAAAGTAGAAAGGCGTAGTTTGAACCCTGGCATCAGACTGGGAGTTTAAACTTGCTTAAATGTGATATAGAGGTGACAGAACCCCATGGTAAAAAGGGAAATTAGACTATGTATACGATTTTGATTTATTTTGTCTGTAGAATTTATCTTCCTTCTTTGCACGGAACCCGTTTTTTTTTTAATAGAAGCTTAAGTTACTCTTTAAACCATCAGCCATCTACTAGTGAAAATCAAAAATAAAGAAGTTACATTTATTTAAAAAAGGAATAAACTAGAAGTAAGTATCTAAATGTCCCAACAGAGGTTAAAGTCAAATTTTGATAAAATTTATTAATAATAATTCAACTACAAAGTTAAAACTAATTTTGATTAGACAATTATTATTGCATGTGAAAGTCACAATATTTTGGCTTTTTAAAATGCCATCAAATTCCGGTAGACCTATATTATGATTAGTCTTTTAGTCACAAACAGATACATATATAGCGCGCCACGTGCTAATTGTCAGTTCTTGTTCCACAACCGCGTGTACTGAGCACGCATAACTCATTCAATTTAAATCGCACCTATTACTATGTTTATAATGTTTATTATGGCAAAACCGCAAAGTACCTCGTGTCTGTCATTAGTAGGATTCTAACCCCTCAATGGCGTGACGATGAAAAAAACACAAGGCATGCACAGCCTACGTTTGGAACGCTACACATTTTTTGTCGCCATTTCTCACACCCACACAATCGCAGCCGGATCTCGGCTCCAAATTGTGGCGCCAAAGTTGACGGAACCGACAAATGAGGATGTAGCAAAGAATTTAGATGCGCTGTAGAGTATTTAAGGAAGTTTTGGTAGACTGCCACAGTTTTAAAGAGATGGTATTACCTAATTAGATATGAATTTTGTATCCTTCATAGATGCAGTCTGAGGAACTCTGTCTTTATAGGAATAATAACCCGAAATAAGTATTATAAAGAGGTTAAGTTTGTTTGTAAGTGTTGTGTCTTGAAGTACGGATCCGATTAAAAAAAAACTCACAAATAAAAAGCTATTTTATCGCTGAATGACATAAAGCTTTGTTGATCCGTAAGTATTTTTTTATTATTTTGTCTTTAATTTTCATGGGCACGGTAGCGCTCTATAGCTTTTATCAACACTCGAGCCCCCAAAGATATAAGCAACAAGCTTCTATGGCCGGCGGAGTCAACGTCCTCACTCGCCACACTAAAATCATATTCGAATATATTTACATTTCTCCCAAGGTGCTTTACTGCCAGTACTGAAGTCCGAATACCGAGAACCGGTCAAGCACGCTCCGGACATTAACGCGGACCATATTTCAATTTAAACTTTCGTGGTTTCATTAAAAATGTAGCATCAAACTGATTATAAGGAAAGAGGATATTTCTTGGGAGGAAAATGTCAACACGTAAGTCCCGAATCATACTTAAGTGCCTACAAGTAGTACCTATTGCGTGCACAGTAGCTGCGCATGCGACCACAGTGTAACCAACGAGGCGGTCAGACGTTACAGCTTCGCAAATCCCTCTCAACCGTTCATTGTCGCTACATTGATTGACCTAAAGGCCACTGGCTATTAGCACTTATGTCGCTTGCAACCGTTGGTGTTATCGGGCTGATAAAAAAACCTCCATTCCTTTTTGTGATTCAATGTTATTTTACAATGCAAAATAATAGGTATAATACCATCACGCATGTATTCCCCGAAGGGTAAGGCAGAGGTGTACCAATATACACAAATAATAGGTACTAGTCTATTATTGTCCTACTGCAGGGGAAAGGCCTCTTCTCATACAGAGAAGACACGAGCTTTGATCACCATGCTTGCTCAAGGCGGACTTATATTCATTAGATATAATTTCAAGTTTCCTCACAATGTTTTCCTTCACCGATGTTAGAGTTGTCCAAGATAATCTTAAAAAGTACATATGAATTGTAAAAGTCACATTGGTACATTATCGATTTCGATCCCGCAACCGCTTGCATTGGAGGCCTTACCCACTGGGCCATCACGACCATTTTTATTTGATTGTTTTTATTTATTTTGTTCAACCTATCGTTTGCTCATATTGATATCTTCGCAAAATCTTTGCAATCGATTGAATGAGTTGAATTCTTAGAGAACTGCGCTGTTCATAGTTTTAAAGAATTCTTTTCCCCAAGGTGTAAAAACTTTTTTTTTTACAAAAAAAGACAACTGCTTTCAAAGACTACAAAATGAAAAATAACTTGAGGTTTGGAAGTCGGTGGCTTTGATTTGCGTTTGTTGTTTTGTATTGCCACTGACCGCAGGAATCTTGTAAATGAAAAATAAAATATGTTGATGATTTTAATAAGCATATCTTTTTTATAATATTGAATATATTTTTCAAAAAGAAAGTATTAATTTCCCCGGCAGCCCTAGCTCTTTCACCAGGAAGGTCAAGACCTAGGTCAAATAAAAACTTGACTAGGTTCCTTTAAACCTAGCAAAAGCCAGGAAAACACGGTACAGGATGAGAGAGTCGAGTTCTCTCACGTAGGCCCCACAACCGGTTACCATGGAAACCGTTGCAGTCCCAGACGGCTGTGAAATAATATTACTACGTGTTGTATAAAGTAACATACATATAATAAAATCTCGTTGAAAGGCAAACATGTTAACGGCCCGTCTGATGTTAAGTGGTCATCGCTACCCATCTGCAATACCAGTAGCAAATGCGCTGCCATCCCAGAGACAAAGTTGAAATGTCTCATGTGCCTGTAATTTCAACGGCACCCATACCCATCAAACCGGAACACAGCAGCTGCAACGCTGCTTTGCGGCAGAAATAGGTATAGTGGTAGTACTTCCCCAGACGAGCTGCTTCACAAACAGCTCTATTACTACTAAAATTATATTGGTAAAGACATTCGCGGCTAATAACACCTTTGCATTGATTTATTTTAAGCAAACTAACGGGTGATTACGTAACTGTCTGAAAATGTGTTATGCACTATGACTAAACAGTTTGAGGCTACCTACACCTACCTAGTAATATCGACAGACAATTAAAAAAAAAACATGTTCTAAGATATAGTGCCGCTCGGTCCTAGACCCGATGCTTGCTTATACATAATGCGCGCAATGAAAATTCATTCATTAACATTTTAAAATGCAAATGGAATGATAAAATTTTATATTTAAAGCAAAAATCGGCACATTTCAATGGAATAAATTCATCACTGAATGTTTAAAATAATTAATAGAGCTTTAATTAATTTAAATGAATCCTTTAGTATTTGTAAAATGCAAATAAATAAATTACTCTAAAGCCATTGTCATTAATTCTGCCTACACAATTCGGAGGCCGCAAGAATTGAAATATTAGGAAGAGAATATTTTCCAATTCATCATCTATTAATGTTGTTCATTCTACAAGAAAGAATCCCAGTTAATGGCAATAGGCTCGCCCCCTATTACATGGGACATAAACTTACTGGCGAACTGTGGGTGTGCATTGGTACACCTCTGCCTAACCCTTCGGGGAATACAGGCGTGATGGTATGTATGTCTACAAGAAATGTTTCCCACTACAAATTGATTTTCATGAACATGTCTCATCCGCAAATTCTAATCTATCGCCAAGTTTTCCCGAAGTTAATAAAACTTATAGCCACAAGAAATTGCTCAAAATAATTATAAGCCAGATGACAAGGCAACAACACCTATCTTAAGAGATTACGATCAATCAAAACTGTTAACATGTTACAATATTATCTTCATCGATCATTATAAACACGCGGAACTTTTATAAAGTTGGTCCTTAGATCCGTATTTTCGAGCGAATAGTTGTAAAAAGTCAATCGATTACTAGTTATAGGCATGTCGGGTTGCGGTCGTTCGGTCGCGTCGCCGACCGGCGCGGGCGCACATTGAAAAATAGTGTCTGGCGGTCGTCTAGCGCGGCCGGCGCGGCGCGCTGCTCGCCGTGCCCCGTGACTCACGCGCAGGAATCCGACCGAATACGGCGCTCGAAGCTAGCCGCTTGCGCAGCGTCCAGCTCCAGACACATCTGTTCAATTTATGTTTAGTCTGGACCCGGAGCGACTGTTTTATTATACTTTCGTATTGCAATTTTGTTATGTTCCGCTTAAGAAATTTTCGGCTTATAGATTTATACGAATATTTTATGATGTATCTATAAAACTCTCGCCTACTTTGTTGTTTTACATTTCGTATGCAAATATCTGTTGTGTACCGCTACTCTAAACACACACAACAAATAGAGGTCAATATAAACTTTACAAATCACACCTAGTAAAATAAGTTATTCTTCATTCGCTTTTTTATACTAACGTCATATTATGGTAAAACTGACCCGGAACCACTATCTGTAGGCCATACAAATATTTGTTCCGTAGGTACGGGAATCGAAGTCGCGACACGCAGCGCAGCAGCCAATCGCTCAACGACTGCGCCAACCGTGTCGAGCTTTTGGTTTTTAATTGTAACCATTACTTAGGAGTCAAGGTTAAAAATGAGTGTATTGCCCACAGCCGGGATCTGCTGGACGGGAATGGACCGCGGCGGGCGATGCAGCTCGGTGGCTGCGCTCCGCGTGGGCCGGGCCGAGTGCTGCGCGGGAGCGTCCCGCGCGCCCGCCGCCTGGAGCCCCCGCGACCTCGACAGCGGCGAGATATTCTTTTACAAAGCGCTTTCTGGAGGAGTACCCTGTGTTGCTTGTGCTGGTAAGACCTTATTTTCTCTACTTTTTAAAGTTTCAGGGGAAGTGCCAAAAATGTTTGTTCGGCAATTTAGGTGACTGAACGTCTACCCTTTTTTTTGTGCACTGCGGCTATTCTCATGATCTTCATCAGTTATGGGGGCTATGGAAGAGCATACCGGACCCTTACTGGCTGAAACCAACGCGGTATTCCACCTCTGCCCATGGTCGGGGGTGCGGGATTCGCATAAGCATTCACGGTCTACTCTTGCTCGATATACATTGTAAATAGGGATGAAGATATGATCGATAACCATAATGATTAACAGGATGGATGAATGGCTGGATTAATAAACTGATTAATACTTGGACACTAAACCGTTTCTGCTCGTCAGTTTAATGAGAAAGTTTATTGGAAATAGCTGCGCTATCCACTTGTTTGTTAACAATAAGCCAGTGCGATATAGAAACCTTTCCAAGACAGCTTTCAATAATCAAACTTTATGCTAATTCGTAAACACTGAATTCAAAACAACAATTTACGTTATATGCCAATACCCGACTCGAAGGACCAGAATAAAATACCTTCTTCAATAAAAATAATTGCACCTAAGAATGAATGAGAAAAGCGAGGATCGTCGCTTTCCGTTTATCATTTAGTTTAATGTAGGTACTGAAGGAAGCAAGACGAAGTTTACCTGTAGACAATGAGCTAGTTAGCTGCCGGTACCCGGTACAATGAATATTTAAATATTAAATGTTTTTCTCGCGATAGTTTGCGTCAGTTCGCCGGAGCCGCTTCCTTAGTTAATTAAAGACATGGCCACATCCTTCCGGGCTCGCTTCTTCTAGGAAAAATACTGGCCAATTAAAATTCAAGCAAGGTATTGTTTTTGTACTAATTTGAGTCAAGATGGAAGTCATCAAAACAATCTAGTTCGGTTATCGTAATTAGTAGATCCTTATATTTTTTATAATAATGATAATATTTTTTAGAATTTTATTGTATGAATTTTTGGAAGCCAGTTCAGATTATCTTTATGTAGTAGTTTATTTTTAAGTACTGAAACATGTTCGTTCCACGTTCTAACGTAATACATTCCGAAAAATATTTTTAAATTGCATCTTTAACTCCGGACTGCATTCACCTAGATATATCTGTAAAAGAATCGCAAAAATCCTATCTCTACCACAACCCATGCTGAAATTTCAATCTGATAAGGCAATTTTATGTGAATATTTAACAAATAAAATATAAAGAAGTTTTCTTTGCAAAATGAAGAATCGAAAACTTGAAGCGGTACGCAACAATAAGCGGTAAACGCAAACTAAGCGAACTTAGTGCGTACTTCTATTAAAACAAAACAATCCTAGACAGTTAAACAATTGCCTCAATAGACAGACAAAAGACAGACGTGCCTAAAGCCCAATTACGCCAATCAACTAAACAAACAGATAAACTATATCCGACTGCGAACAGCTAGCACCATTGTTCAGCAAATAATAAAATTGGGACGTCGAGTGCATCGCCCGATAGATGAACGCTGCGCATCGAATCAACATAGAGTTGGCAACACGTCAAATATGTGATTTTTGGAATAAACAAATAATTTCTCAAATAAATGAATTGTTTTGGCAGAGAGAATTCTTATGTAATTTGTCGTTCATTGCGTATTATGTAGGTAATGATAATGATAGTCCGCGATGTTAGCTTCAAGAAATGAAAAGTGTTGTGAGGTAAAGTCACACTAAAACACGACGCATATTTATTGCAAATAGAATAAACGAGCTTTTCTCTTTTTCACAAATATTTACGAATTATGTATTTTACTAAATGCGTGGGGAAAAACAAACTCGAAAGAACATTTTTTAATGGCTCATAAATACGTAAACACCAAATTCTTGATCAAAATTGCAATGTGGTTATTACTAGTTTTACTTTACGAGCGATTCAAAAGCGGAGTATTTTGATATCTCACTTTGATCAGCGGCTACATATTTGTCAGGCCACCACGTAAGCTATAAAATACTCGATACTATCTACATAAATATCTCGATCTCTATATCTACATGTGTGCGCAAGCGACGATATCCAAATCGTTATTGTATCTAGAGGATGTTTTCACAGCTTTGTTATGTATTTTTCCCGCGACTTCGTCTTCAACCGCGTCCACATTTTTACGGTTCTTTAATTCTTGTCTTTAATGAAATATAGCCTATAGCACTCAAGGATAACGTAGCTTCCTATCAGCAAAATAATTTTCAGAATCGGACCGATAGTTTCGGAGATTACCGCGTAACAAACTTTTTCAGCTTCATAATATTTAACTTGTTTTTTAATAATTTGTTTCCACCGGAACCTCGTAAAATTTGGTCCAGGCCACATGGTTCAATGTTGATTGTTGGTGCAATCGTCACAAGATCATGAACTAAGTAGTGGTGGTAGGTGGAAATCACCAATCAGCGTCAATCTGTCACTCTAACAGGCTCGTTTTTGACAGAATCATGCGCAGGAGTGTCATGTGGCAGCGGGCGGCGCTGCGTGGTGAGGGGCGGTCGCGCACGATGCGTGTGCGCCGCCGCCTGTCGCCGCGTCGGCGCCGTGTGCGGCAGCGACGGCCGGACCTACCCGTCGCTCTGCCGGCTGAGGCGACGCGCCTGCCGAAGACCCGCCAAACATCTCGTGCTCGACTACCCGGGACCTTGCCAAGGTAAGGCTTTTCATGATATCAACTGTATGTATGTGTTCTCCAGACTGATTCCGACCACGACAGCTAATCTTAATGCAGACTAGCCAAGTACGCACTCACTCTTCCCTAACCCTCATAGCCCGATGCGAGGGCAATCCGTCACAACCCGGGAGGGTTGCTTTCCGAAGCACGGGGATATCAACTATGGGGACACGACGTAGTATAGCAAGCCATTCCCTGGTTTCATTGGGGTAATCCCCATCTCAGGTGAAAGCCAAAAGTTGAATGTCTTCCTAAAAATCCTGTAGTAACCATAATATTTAGGTATTTCATGACTATCAACCTAATGATCTTTGGCTCGTGAGTCTGTCATAAGCAGGTAGTGCCCACTTATATCATTTATAATAATATAAGTACGTACCTAATTATCAGCGAATGATTCATAGTCGTTCAGTTGCCAACATCTCGGCGATCCATCATCCTTGTTTAGGGCAAGTACCACGGAGAGCCAGGGGTCTACTATACCAAGATTTAGGATGGTCAATTTGCCTGGAGCTTTAGAAGACTTTTAATTTTACTCAAATTTCAAAGCTGTTCTTGGTTGGCTCTTGCCGGCCAGTTGCATATACACTCATCTATAAAAGAGCATCTACCAGAGGCAATATCGCTTCTTACCCACAAAATTCACCCTGTGGATAGGACGGATACATAGGTCACTAAATGGCTATCCTGTAATAATCAAATAGACATCCATCCTACTGAATGACTCTCTCTAGATAGCAGTGAGTAATTCAGTAGGATAAATCTGCTTGTAACAAGATGATGACCTCGTAGACAAATAACAGATGAACGTCTAAATTAAAGCCAAACATGATAATTACAATAACTCGTACATCTTAGTTTATTTCAGCTCATAAAGAAGGTTTGCACAGAGCTTCGGGATTATTAATCTTACTACTTTTATAAATGCGAAAGTTTTGATGAGTGGTTGTTGTTACTCAATCACGCCAGAACTGCTGAGCTGATTTGGAAGAAATTTGGCAAAAAAAAAATGTATGATTCCCGTGACATAAATAACTAACATACGCGGACGAAATCGCGGGCGGAAGCTAGTAGTATACTAACTAAATAGGTACTACCACATTTAAACGATCAAGTCCACAGCGCAAGCCAATTTATGCCAGTTGACCATAGTTTAATCAATCGTTGAATACGTTATATTGATCATGAACACGACTATTCGCAGAATCAGCTCCTGCCACTACCTCCATATAATCTGATCTATGATTATAATTATTAATACCGTGGTGTATATCATACACAAATTACAGCATAGCCGCGTACCTCCATCACCATTCAATTATTATCTATAACATCTGCACTTATGTTGCATATTAATCTTACATCTATAAATAGACACAATGATTCATTGCCGTTCACTTGGCAACAGCTCGGCCATCCATCATTCGCAATCGCGGGCACCTAGTAACTGTCTAGCCGACTGGATATATAATAATACCTGAACAAACCGACTGTTTAGAGCCCCATCAAAGTTTACTAGCAAATTATTGGCGCGCTCAAGCTTGACCGAAGCAAACGCTATGGCCACGCTTATCGCCCCCAGAATGTTGAAATGCAATGCACAAAGCTCTGACGCAAATCCACGAGAATAACAATATCTAGGTCTAACAAATAATCATTTCTAATTTAAGGTGCGGGTGCAACAATCTCGTATTCAGATTGTATAGACAGAAACGTCAAAGTATAAAGGTAATGCGATGGAAACGTTACACAATAGGCACGAAAAGTACCTAAAGCAGATTTCTGTAAGGTCAAGACACCGGCGACGCATTACGCTTCATTCATTTATACAAAATAATGAATGACGTGCATTTTTAACTCATTTGCGACCGCCACGGTCACTTTTCTCATCAAGTGCAGAAATTACCGGAGCATGACAATACAGAACATGTTTACGTTTGCAATTCGCGATTGTTGTCGCTGTCATATCCCATAATGATAATGGCGTGTTGGCGAGCTTTCGTATTATTCGCGCAAGTCACCGCGCAGGCTGCGTCTGCGCCGCGGCCGGGGCACAATAGCGTCATTTGCACCTCTCGTGCGCACATGCAAACGTAACGAACCGATGGCATTGATGGCCCTGCACCGTTTCACTGAATTTTGCCTTCGAATTGTAAATGTGAATTTTGGTTCCTATATTACACTGGTTTCAGTAAAATGTAAATGACGTATTTTGGAAGGAAAGCAGCGCTTTAAAACGTAACAAGTATTACGACAAGGCGTAGCGTGTTTATGAAAATTCTATAACATTTATCTGCCTACATTTCACCAAAATGTTGATATGATTTTAGCAAAATGTGGTTCAGTCCATTATAATTTCGCCTATACTTAATGTATAATGATCGACTAGTTACAATAGTAACTTACCTACCTCCATAATCTTGACCCTAATTTATTTTTCCACTTTACCGCCTAGCCTAGGCCTGCACAGAACAATCGCCTATTGAAAGTCACGGAACTTTTACTTACCTCGCTAAATGGGAGTTTCGCGGATTTTCTTTTGTTCGTTCGCGGTCGGGTGCATTAATCCTGACTGCCGTAATGACCGGACACACCCCTACTATCGCGCTTGTAAATTGCCCGCGTGTTCCCAGAAGGCTAGCTACATCTCTATTGGGATCGCGACTCAATAATGGCTCATTGCGATGCACGATACGTCTGGACGAACGCGTCTCGCCCGAGGTGCATGAATGTGAATGAGACTTCGCTAGGAACTATTGGTTCTCGTCTCGATAACGCAAGTCACATTTCATTTCGAATAATTGTCTCCTTACAAAAACAAAGCAACGCAACCCCCAAAAAACAAAACCAAATACTAATTAATTAGATTATCCCAAAAATAAAATACTTGGGAAACATCTGGCAATAAGTCTGAAATTGCCAATCCGCCTTGAGCAAGAGTGGTGAACAATTAAAGCTCGTGCTTCTCTGGGCGAAAAGAATTCCCTTTGCTTAAAAGTGAGACAGTAATATGCTGGTATTAATTGTTACTCAGTGACAGCGAACACGTGAAAAATCACCAGTTCCCCACTCCTAGATCTCTGCAAGAAATGAAAGACGAACGAGAAATTGTAGTGTCCAAGTTCGAGTTTCCGTGGTATAGCCCTTGCGCTACTACCACTGTGAGTGGTCGTTTTTTGTTTGTGGTAGGCCCTGAAGCTAACTAATAGCAGTGTTACAGGTAAATAGTGGGTAAGGACCTAATGTAATTGTACCTTTCTGTATTGACCTGCAATTTTTAAACACATCGTAATTCATGTTTTCTATGTAGCACGGTGCATGACTTGACTATGTTGTTGTAAACAACATCCGTACTTTTTTATTTTGTTTTTGTTTGTTGGTATACTCGTTGAAGTAATACCCTATACGAATTAAACTAAAACAATATCTACTAAAAACATACAAAACCTACTTCCTACTACCATACTAATAATAATACTATAAATGCAAAAATTCGTAGTGATGGATGTATAGATGGATATGTATATGTGGGATGGATGTTTGTTACCTACTATTTCTCGCGTAAACGGCTAAACGGATCTGGATGAAATCTTGCACAGAGATAGATTGCAGTGTAAATAACACATCGCATAATTTTTGTCCCCCAAATATGTACGGTTCCCGTGAGATAATACATCAAATTTGACGCGAAGTGAAGTCGCGGGCCGAAGCTATAAGTAGTGTAGTTAAATTTATAAAAATGCTGGTATCTAGAACAGAATGACTTCGCAGTCTGCAGTCTAGTGGAGCTGCATTTTGCATATGGTGCAATGTATTCAGTTGACCTGAAAACAATCGAATTACAATTACCTACGCGAATATTCATAGGCTCGGCCCTATGAATATTCCTTACTGTTACTGTCTACGGTTTTACAAAAGGTAAACACGAATTTATGCAATTGCAAGTGGGTAGGTAAAATATGTAGAACATCAACCTGTAGTACTTGTCATCATCATCATCATCATATCAAACGGAGGACGTCCACTGCTGGACATAGGCATAGAAAGCTACAATGACCGGTCGTGCGCTACTCGCATCCGTAGTACCTATAGTATGAAGAATTTTAATTATTTTGTATTTGTGTACATTTTAATATGTTTATGTACCTTTTGTCGTTTTATTCTCGTACAATAATTACCACCTGCCACGAATTTTATCTCTTTACAAATTTTATTGCACTGATAGAAAATGCCTGAGGCATTTAATTCGTCTTTACACTTTTTGTTGCATAAAGTTTAAATAAATAATGTATTAGACTCCTCGCCGCCCATTACACGAGACCTAGACATAACGGCGAACTGTGGGTGTACTCCTCTGCCTTACCCTTCGGGGAATACAGGCGTGATGGTAGGTATGTTGGTAACCTACCAACACAAATCTGTCTGAATTTAGAAATTCTCTTGTCTTCTGTCTATGCAAGCGCCTATGTAAGGGCACCTACCTAATGTCCATTTTCACAAACACTAAGCAAAACCTAAATGAATGTGGACTGTTGAATGTTCCAGCGCTCGGTACACATAATGATCTATCTAAAATCTAAACAGTAACAGACGAATCTGCGTTAATCCGATCGACTGTTTAATTTCAACGTCGGATAATAGGCGTTTGAACTGACGGCCGTAACAGGTGTTCCGAATAAATCCGTACTATCCGGATCCAGATTTTGGTCCTAACAGTCAAATTTAAAGGTATAACTGTGTGCCTAGCATAAACGCGCTAGCGGAAAAGAATTCCTAGTAGAAAAGGCAGGCAGGTTTAATCTCACTACATTAGCACAATTTTAGTACTAGGTACTAGTATTATTTCTTTTAAATATTTTTAACTTAAAAAAGCTAGTATTTTATATTAAAAAAATAAATACCATCACGCCTGTATTCCCCGAAGGGTTAGGCAGAGGTGTACCAATGTACACCCATAGTTCGCCGGTATAAAAGAAATACATCCAATTTAAATAAGAAATAGGACCCTAAGTTGCATTTACTACGCCAGCTCTTGGTAGGCCCTGTGCCCATACATTTAAGGCACCTTTTAGACGCTACATCCGCGTGTCACCTTGGCGTTTGAACCTCGTCTCGCCGCGGTGCTGTCATAACCGCAGTCGCCCCAGACGTCCTCATTCCATATTATATGAATAATAATTCGCGATAATATCGGCGTAAACTTGGTTCTAAACGCCGCCACACCACTTCATTGCATTTACGAGCGAATAGGCCCACAACCGCAACGCGGTATACGTACCTGACATAAACAGCTTATTGTAACCGGCTAAATATACGTTTCATGAAGTTGCTTATTATTGGACAGGACAGTTATCGTTTCATGTCTAATGGTTTTACACATGGCTCGGGAACGAGACCTATCAACTAGCTCTAATCCAGAAATATCTAAAAACCAGTCAAGTGCGTGTCGGACTCGCGCACGTAGGGTTCCGTACCATTTTCTATAAAAACGGAAAAAAACACGTTTATTGTATGGGAGCCCCCTTAAATATTCGTTTTATTTTAATTCATTTATTTATTTTTAAAATATATAACAAAATATTCTGTGAATATTTCAAGCGTGTACCTGCGTGCGTGTGGATGCGTCTGTTGCCGTTATCCATATCGGGCAAAAACGAGCAAAAAAAATAACGTTTGTTGTGTATTTATTTATTTCCTTAAATATTTATTTTATTATATATTTTAGTATTTTTTGTTATAGTGGCAACAGAAATACATCATCTGTGAAAATTTCAAGTCTCCAACTATCACTGTTCATGAGATACAGCCTGTTGATAGACGGACAGACAGACAAACAGACGGACAGCAAAGTCTCAGTAATAGGGTCCCGTTTTACACTTTGGGTACGGAACACTAAAAACATTAAAATTGTAGATCCGTATTAATTTTATCTAGCAATACCCCGCTATTAGACCCGCGTTAAGTAACGTCTTGGATTATTGCTCTATTTCCGTTGGTAGCTTGATGTTATAGCCTATAAACCTTCCCCGATAAACGGACTACATAATGGAAAAAAGATGTTTCAAATCAGACCAGTTCCTGAGATTTACGCGTTTAAACAAACAATCTAATTCTTGAGCTTTATGATATAAGTGTAGATTTTATTATTATGTCTATGTAGGGACTAAGCAATCTTAGCAAGTTAGCATATTGTCTCTAATCGGATTGAATTTGTCACGTAATTGGAACTTTGATCTAGAAAACAGTGAAGTTTTGAAAAGCAGCTCAGACATTCTTTACCTACTCTTATCAAAGTTAAAAAAAAACTATTTTCAAACCCAGTCAAAGAAAAATCGCTTATGTATTTTAATTGACCCATTCACAGGCACTTTTGAAATGTCAAGCTATTAGTCAGAAAGTTGAAACTAGTTGCTAGATTCAAAACGTAGGTCTCCATGGAGATGAACGAGCAAGAAAATCCACGGACACTCTTTTCAATTAACTACGAGTATTAACAAAAGTCTGGATACGTTATACTTGTTGCTTCTCTAAGTATGTCTCAGTTCTAGGGATTTGGACATACACTCAGTTTAAATACAAAGATTTTGATGCTTTCCGTGTTGTATCAAACTTCGGCAACGAATAGGCAGATGCCTATCCTATAACACAAAGCAGACGTGTTCCGGCCGCGTCCGATCAGAGACGATAAATTCTATGTAATCTACACTCTAAAGTCGGACACTCGATCGTCTCAGTCCGAAGCAACGCTCCATAAACCGCAATCGATACAATCCAGGGAAAAGCGCAGGATTTATGCGCCAACGCTGGCTTGACTGATTTCTATCACGTTATAATGTTACCCAGACATTTCTATGTAAAAGCCACGCCTAAGAAAGTTGCCTAGTTACAATTAACTTTATCTTGCACCAATTTATGGCTTTTAAGTATAGTCGTTGGGGCTGCGGACTTTTATGTTTAAGTGTGGTACTCCTGTACAGCGATTGAAATGATAACTGTAAAATTAAGTGCGCCCGCGCACTTAGATACAGGATGTTTTATAATTATTGATTAAGAAAACTTACAATAACAATAAAAGCTTACTGGTATACAGTTTGCGTATAGGCAGATAGGTAGGTATGCTAGATTCTGAAGGAATGAAAAGTTTAAGTTTCGATTTCGCGATATTTAAAAGTACTTATCAAAATTTTAATATTTAACGTTCGCATGGGATATTATTATGCATTTCCAAGGCTAGTACAATCCTGTAGCATTGCTTTAGTATTCTCAGTGTACCAGATGCAAAAAAACAAAAGAAAAAGCATGAAAAGCTGCGAAAAGAGGATATTCAAAAATAGACAATAATCCAGTCTATTTGTATTGTAATATAGGTATTTTTACCTAAACTTATTAAATAAAGAAGAGATAGATACATTTGTAATAGGAATTCCCTCGAAGTATTTACTGATTCATTTGAAAAAATCCTTACACAGAGAGTAAGCTATCGCCGAGTGACAGGCTATGTTTAATGATAAACATGACTACCACACAAACAAACTCATGAGCAGAAGCTAGTCTTTCCTAATCTAATCACAATTTCCCACTTCACGTGTTATAGAGGGTAGTTGCGAGGGCGTGCGCTGCGGCGGCGACAAGCGTTGCGTGCTTGACGCAGAGCTCGGCGCGCACTGCGTGCGGTGCGGCGCGTGCGGCGTGGCGGGCACGCCTGTCTGCGCAGTCGACGGGCGGACCTACGCCGGCGCCTGCGCACTGAGGCGAGCCGCCTGCGAGCGAGGCAGAGCCCTACCGCTGGCTTATAGAGGACCTTGTATAGGTGAGTCTAGGCTTTTTTGACATCAAGTTTGAAATTAATGTCCTACGCTATAGCAACTCACTCTTGCTTTAAAAGAGTGATGAAATACAGATTTTATGAGAATCCTTAGGAAGGTAGGTCCAATATCAATGATGATCAAAATCGATCAAGTAGTTTAGAACCTTTTCCGCAAAAACAAGGAAACACGTGTTTGTTTTCTACTATTCAGAAAAAAAGAAGATAATAATTCTAATACACTTACCTACAAGTGATGCACTAAGCTTTTCCATAGCGGGACACAGCTCACCCTTAGTATCTAGTCTTGTACACTTTAGCCTTCAGTTATTAATAAAGTTCTCACTATAACACGACACTGAATAATTAGGTAATTTACACATTGCAACGCACAACAGCACAAATCACAGGCACACAAAACACAAAATAACGTCTATAATATCTACTTGTAAGATTCTGACAAAAAAAAAACAAGCAAAGTGGGTATGTGCAAAAATAAACCGAGTTGCGTGCTCTACCGACACTAAATCATATACCTATATAAGATACCTATTTCAATTAGAATGAGAATCAGGACTTTTTGATGATCTAAGGATATCTTCACCGCTTCCTGATACCGTCAAACACACGTAAATAAATTAAGACTTGAATTATGTAATTGCGATGTCAATGTCACTTTCTAGTTCCTAGTTACAACCGAGGACAATGGCGGTTGACCACTATTCAACTTTATTACAGGGAGCGTAAGGGTGAAAAGTGGCTCACCGCAATTATCCGCGTTTGTACATCTTCCTGAACTTCCGTGACTATTACAGCGAACGCAACGTGTGCGTCAATATCATGCGGCGCGGGACAGCGATGCGTGTCGGGCGGCGCGAGCGGCGCGCGCTGCGTGTCGTGCGGCACTTGCGGCGCGGCGGCGCGGCGGCAGCTGTGCGGCTCCGACCGGCGCACCTACCCGTCCTGGTGCCGGCTGCAGCGCGCCGCCTGCCACGCCGGACGCGTCGTCGATCCGTTACATACTGGACCCTGTAAAGGTAGCCTTCCAAACCTTTTTAAGGATGGGAAATCACCAAATGACTTCTTCCGCTCTGGGTGGAGCGGAAGGGATTGTAAGGCGTACTGGCTAAAACCCACCCATGTTCCTCCTATTGCCCCTTGCGCTCCAGGGTCTCGGTAACAACTCCGCAACCTTGGGGCAACCCTGGACCTTTCCAAACCTACATTTCAAATCTACAATACTACTGTTACTGAGGCAAGTCGTTTTTTGTAAATATTGTCCAGTCGTAAGTGACACTGCTATCTGTAATTGAATCAATATTCTTCTTGATGTTGATTGTTAAATATATTAAATGCGCAAATTTAAGTACATTGATACCTATTAACATATTTATTTTGTCCACAGGCAACAAAAACATAACGGACAATAGTGTGATTGAGAGAAGTGTGAGCGAAGTGGACACCAAGCGCGTCCTATAGTCATAGACTCTCTAGTATCGTGGACTGATCCACTGGCTTCGTAGTGCGGTTGACGTAGCCGACGGGCCAGCCTGGTGCTCAGTGCGCGAGGGCTGGGGAAGCACCCGTCGGTACACAAGTCTTTGAGCAGTTTCGTCTCATCGTGAATAAAGGGTCATCGTTTTGAAATACTCAGAATGAGGAGTTCTTCAGTTCATGCAACAGAGTATGCCTGTTGTTTAGAAAGCGGTCACACGCGGCTACTTCGAACTTTTAAAAGTAGATACTATCATAACTACTTATTAATCTAATGTTTCATTCAATTTACTTATTTCGGAAATCGATTTTAAATCGTAGCCCTATGTTAGTGACCGCTCCGTAGATTCTGACTCAAAATCCGAGTCGGGTATTGAAATTCAAAAATTCTTAGCTAGTTTAGACTTAGATAAATCTGTCGAGCTGATGCACCCTTTCGAACTTTGTAGATAAATAATTCTATATACCTAGTTTTAAATAATTAACACTTACATTATTAAATTTGAGCACCAAATCGTACTTAATATTTAGTCAAAATGTTATAATAGTTAGCACAATATTTGGAACTTAGGTACTTTCTATATTAATAAAATTCTAATTTCCGTGTTGTTGAACGTCGCTACAATGAACGAAGCTCGTATTAGGATGAAATGTTTACTTTCATCGGACTGACATATTGTTCTTAAAATTTAATTAACTCTTAGTACTTTAAGACTTAAATAATTTTACTTCACGAGATGTGGTTAACGCTTAATGCAATATTTATTATTAAGTTACGATTATGAAGTTTAGTGCAATAATTTTATTGAAAATTGTATGAAATTTATGTTATATGTTTTGTTTTGTTTGTCTTTACACATGGCTCGTGATGCGTAGCACAAGAAACGTCAAAACGTCATTCGGATATGGTGAGTGTTATACAATACGTTTTCAGTATTATGTGTATGTAAGATTTTTAGACTATCGTTATTTTCGAAACATTTTACATTGAAAATTAAGTGATTTTTATAGACTGTAGGTAAAAAGTAATTTATTGTTACTTTTAAATTATTTCCAAAAATGTTTCCAAGACTATATGTATGTGAGTTTTATCTTCGTGAATTTCTCAAATGAATCAAAGCAATGTGTGATGTCAAAGTAGTAGAAACAACTTTCTCGGCGTCCTTCTTAGCTTTAAATAGTTACAAGTTTTTCTACTATTCATTATATTATGTAATGGTATAAATACAGGACAGCGGATGGCATAAGCTTTAATGCATACTTAATACTATAATTTAATCCATCGAATTTGGACTATTATTATTGCTACTTATTATTTTAGTCTGGCCATTCAATGTGTCGTGACTCGTGAGCGATGCGTTCAGTGCGCGTAGTACATTTGTTTCATGTTTTCTGAAAATTCGAAGAGGAAAACGCAGCTCAATAGTTGTTGAAGTCATTGTATAGTCATAAAAGCTTAATAATTAATTATATTATGTTAATTTTTCAACAAACGAAAAATAATTATTGTTTATATATGTGTACTTATTTTTAATATTGTGAACAAAACAATACATAATACAGTAGCTCGGCTCTTGTCAATTATTTCCTAGTGCTAATCACGTTGTTAACTGTGTCTGACTATAATAATACTAAATTGTTGTAGTTGAATTCATTGCAAACATTAGATGATTTGTATAATATATTGTCCTTGTTTCTTCATAAATATTTTACACTGGTATCTGCATTATTATTTCATATCCCTTTAAAATCGAAACACGCAAACACAAAAACAGAACCGCACAAAATACCTGTTTTCATTTTGTACACAACACACATCAATTATATCACAAAAACAATCTTACATTATGAACGTGACATCCCTAATGTCATGTACCAAATTGCTGTATTGCTAGTTAGGATACAACATAGGGCTGTCGCGTTCTCAAATAATACATTTGTATATCCCAACTAGCAATACAGTAACTTGGGAAGTCGGGATATGTTGGATCGAGCCCCGAGCTAGATAAAAATGACGGTTATTTAACCAGAAGTTTTTATTAACAATTGACAAAATAAAACCAAAACTTGACACAAGACACCTTTATTATCGTAAAAAAATGGGTCAATTTATTGCAACAGTTTCTGAACCAAAAAATGATTTTAAAGGAATGTCAATCTTATACAAAATATTTATTTATTGCAGTATAAAAGTATGGATTGTTAATTGTTATTACGTTTTAACTTAAGTAAATATTATATTATCTTACATTGAAACAATTATTCATAATAACAATGATAAGAAGCTTAATGCGCGACAAGCTTTATCTTTTATAGGGATAATATTATCTAGAAATAATCTATAAACGATCACAATTCTCTATTGGTGTTCAGAAAAGGCATATAGAGTTCAATCTGGAAGTTAGTAAATAATTATAATAATGATTTATGAACGATTAACAGCTAGAGGTATAATGACTAAAGAATCTAATATTAGGGATGTACCATGAAGTTTTTTCATCAGATAAATAAATAATAATAATAAATAATAATAAATATCTTGGGACAACTCACACACAGCTATCTGATCCCAAGCTAAGCAGAGCTTGTGTTATGGTAACCAGACAACTGATATACATACTTATATAATTTATAAATACATACATATTATAGATAAATCACACCCAGACACAGAACAAACAATCATGCTCATCACACAAAGTTTGTCCTGGGTGGGAATCGAACCCACGACCTCCGGCTTAGCAGTCAGGGCCGCTAACCACTAGACCAACAGGCCCGTCATTATAGATAGATTTTATACTTATATTTTCAAAGAAAAATATTACTACGGAACAAGTATCATTCGAATAATGTCTATAATATTTTAAACCAGTTATTAGTCCGTATCAAGACAGTTGATCGGTTCGAGATTGATGTTGGTGACGGTCGGTACAGTAAGATACAATACGGCGAACGGATGTGTGTGCCTGTGCGCAACTGTTAACTACTGCGCAGATGAATATAGGAGTTAATTTCTGGTCTATAGCTTTTGTGGAGGACTCTCTACAATCTCATACTAAAATATCTTGTTATTATTATTTATAGGCTAATTCAGCCACCATCATGCGATTGCCATCATCCAACAAAGTTTGGCCAATTAATTGTTTTTAAGTTTTGTGTACGGTCTACTGGAAATAAACACAAACGTACTCGAAACGATATCTAAATCTATTCGTTTCTTATATAATTTATCACATACATTAACAGCACCTATTATATTGACTTATTGAGTAATAGTTCAAGACCACAGCCGGACGAACCCCAGAATTGTGTACAAAATTGTAACAACCATTTACCAGAATATATTTATTGGTATGAATTTAGACAGACAAGCAAAAAATTTGACCTCTAGGCAAACTTCAATGGCAATTTCCTTTTTGATTTCGGATTCACTATATCAAAAGATTGCGTATGCTCATGCACATGCTAAATCTATCTTCATAACCACACTTAAATAAATTAAATCAATAGTCTACGAGTAAATAATTGCTCTTAAATGTTGCCTAGAGGCCTATTTTTTTTGCACGTGAGTGTAGTATTGTATAGCATGACGTTATGAATTTTAAAAAGTTCTGTTTAATTTTAGTCAACTTCATAGTACAACCCCAGTCTACAGTAATAACTTCAAAAGGTGCAGTTTATGCCTAATATCTAAGACTATCACGTACAACCAACAGAATAGTGACAAGCTAGCACTAGTTAGTAGTTACCTACCTTTTAGACTATCGCAAATAGAGGAACAAACGTATTAATCACGTAGCGTTGAGATAAACGCCAAATATTAACAATATTGTGGGTGTTGTCTAATGTAAGTGCTATATTCGGCAAACATGTGGAACAAGTATAATCTGGGTATCTTCAAGCCACCGGCGAACTGTGGGTGTACATTGGTACACCTCTGCCAGTCACGAGTGAAACGGTTCATCCTAGGCAAGTGTGTTCCACCTTAGGCCGCCTCATCACTTAAGATCAGGTGAGTTGTGGTCAAACGCAAGCCTACTAGAGTATAAAAAGGAACACGTGGAACTATCATGGCGCCCACTGAGCAAGACCCTCGACCCTCCTGCTTGGTATAAAAACCTCCTCACTCCATATGTTTTTTTTTTACTTGAGGTGCCTTTGCTCTCGACTCTAATCTAGGTTACAGGTGACAGAGACAAAGTCGACAATGGAGTGCTCACCCAGAAGAAGCCTTTTCACTCTAACTTTGAAGAGATTCATGTTTCTCATATGACATCGTATTACCGTTTAAGCCCGGGTACCCACAAGCAACTTAGGTGTCCGACAACTTTTTTGTCTCTGTCTCAATATTGAGTGCATCCATTATAAAGTGACAGAAAGAGACAGTGACAGTGACAAAAAAGTTGTCGGACAACTAAGTTGCTCGTGGGCGCCACCCGTAAGGCGCTTGCTCTATATGTTTGCCACACTCTCAACTGTTTTTTGAATATTCACAGAACATATTTTGATGTTAGATATTATATATTCACGGATCATCTATTTACTCGTACTTAATCACTTTTTTTATAAGACGGGGAGTATAACCGCCCGCAGTGTACAGACGATAACACGCTACGAGGAGGTATTTTTAGCATTTCAATATCATGATCTCGCTATGGAGTTAAAGTAGCGCCACTTTCTAGCTTAGTAAGTCCAATTAATTAATTGCAGTCTATTATTGTAAACTGAATACTTTCTATAAGACAAAACTAAGAGCTATTTGTCATCTAACATACTTCCCTGTTCAATTAATAAATTGTAAAACTATACATATATATATGCCTCATTCATGACCACTTCTAACGGTCTCTAAGGCAAAATTTGTACTATGTTTTCGGAATTAACGTCAAAATCTAATAGCGAATGGGAACTGGCGTCAGAAATGAGGCCTGTACTAATATAAAACGACAAATGTCATCTAAATTGCTCTACTTATGAATTCTTACTGCAGTAATTGGGTAGTGGAACCATAATTGCAAGTCACAAATTCTTTAAAACAATCTCTTTAATTTAACACTGAAAATCCAATGAATTAACTGTCAAATAAGATTTTAGTTGCTTATAATTCAATAAATACTTAGTCGATTGTGTTGGCAAAATGAATGACGTCACAGTTTACTATTGCTATATAAAACTACGAGAAATCGGGATTTTACAGCTCATTAAAAGTATGTCAACTGATTGGTGGTGTCTACTACCCAATTAAGATCTTATAACATCGCCAATAAATGCTAATTTCGTATTTTTGTGGCTCCTTTGCTATCGCCTATAAAAGCAATTAAAAAGTCGGTTGGTAATAATAATCATTTATACATATAATTATAACGATAAATACGATCTGTTTGTTTTGAAATATTAATAAACATGTCAATTCCTCGGTGTCACGTCTTGCGCTAATGGCCCCAGCAGACATGTTACATTAAGAATTAGCAACCTGCTATTTAGTTACTTTTCGAGACCTCGGTGCTTCGACCTACGGCACAACCGCTCCGTTAACAGGTGCATTTGATATCGCACTCAGAGTCAGTCACTGGTCGAAATGCTTTGTTGCTTCAAAGCAATCGCTGAAACCCACGATTTTGCTATGTAAGCAACACAGACTCAACTAAACGTAATACAGCATTGATGACATAATAAAATCGCCGATAGAGGAAGTTAAGCCTAGAATCTATAAACCGTACTTAAACTTTATTGAAGCTATTCTCCGTAAGCGTTTCGTATTATGAACCTTATTATTTCGCTGATAAGGTTAATATTACTATAATCGTATGCGATCAAGGTTTCACGCGAATACAATACAGTTATGCTTACGAATAAGGTTCACATTCGTATATACTACTTACTTAGCTTAAGTAACATCTAAGTTGGTTTACAGATCTCAGTCTATTGCACCCCCTATGAATAGACGCTATTCATGAGATATATGAAAGAAATTGCAGCAACATACCGAACTGTGAGTTTACATTGGCACACCTCTGCCTAACCCTTCGGGGAATACAGGCGTGATGGTATGTCTGTATGTCCGCTGCAAATCTGCTAAGTAATTGCGAAAAACAGGGCTTCGTTCTAAAAGCAACATGTCTGCTAGAGCCCTAATTAAATAGTTCGTTACGTGTCCTTTACTAATAACGATCAAGCTATTAATATTAAATTTTCTTGACAAATATCACGCGGGGTGTAAAAAGACACATAGCTGTTAACTAGGCAGCTAACTAAATAAATTAAGTAACATAAAAAAGAAAATGGTGGTTAAAAACATTTTTGTGTGAAATATTTATAACTGTGTTGTAGGTAATGGTATCATACAATGTTATACAATTATTGTGCTTAATGATGTTTACGGCGGTACAAGGGTCAAAAACGAAGGAAAAAAGTTGTAACTTTGACCTTCAATGTACCCGTAATGAGAACATTCCCAGGTATGGTCCAAAACAAAATAATGATGGTATAATTGTGTCTCGTTACACCCGATATAAAGAAATCTAATCTAGCTATCAGAAAACAAACTGAAGTAGAAATCCTTATTCTATTTTCAAACTCGAAGGATGCAACAATGAAACCGTTTATAAAACATTTCATTATAATTATGAAAATTCTAACAATGTTTAATTATTAATTGGTACCTATCTATATTTAAAAGTTAATATTACAACTATTAGTAGGGAACTTCGCAAGCTATGGCGATAATTGGAAGAGTATGAAGAAGGATAAAGATTATTCTAGATCGCTAAAGGTCAAAACAGACTTGCTTATTTTATCCGTAGTGATTTGCGGTTTTTTCCGTTCAAGCTTATAGCTGGGTACTCACTTCGCAGTGTAGCACGTAACGTATCAGATACGGTATCAAGTGAGTACGTAGGCACGAGGGCTCGTGCTTACCTACTCACTTGATACCGTATCTGATACGAAGCTACACGTAGGTACGTGCTACACTGCGAAGTGAGTACCCAGCCTAAGAAAGCGAACGGTCCGTTGAGTGCTATAAGCAACTAGTCTGTTCTAGCCCTAATACATCGCTTAATGTGAATAGTGACATTGACAATCGATATAGTTTCAACTATTTTTTTTTTTTAAAGGCTACTTGGTTGCCATGTATATTAATATAAAATGAGGTAACTTTTTTTTTCTAGGAGGTAATCTCTGGAAGATCTGGTGTGATTAAAAAAATCTTTCTCTAATAGAAAGCTGCACTGTCAAATTAATGACCACGCTTTTTCAATTTCATGGCGATTTTAGACTTATATTTATTTTAAAATCCGGGTTTCTTCACGATGTTTTCCTTCACCGATGACAATATTGTCCAATAAAAACTTAGAAAGTACATATGCAATAGAAAAAGTCATATTGGTACTTGTCTGTGCCCGGTTGCGAACCCAAAATCTCGCGCTAGAGAGTCGGGAGGCTGAACCACTGGGCTAATGGCCCCGGCATCGTCATGTTTTATTCAAATGTTAAAATGGAAGACCGCCATTTTCAATCAATACTTCGGAAAGCAATCAGTTTTGCACTTCACAAGTAATTGTGTCACTATTCATAGCAAGCGACTATACATTATTAACTATGAGAAAAATGTTTAGCTAATCAACAATCCAGAAACAATGTTACATCCTTCGCATTTCCTACGAAAAACAATTAGACTTAGATCCTAAAAAGGTTAATTTGCGCCCTAAAAATAATATTTTCGCGAAATACGCGTACAAAATGTCCGTAACGACTGAAGGGTTCCACTACACCGTACCATACTATGACCGTGCTATGACCGTATCAGTCAGGAAAAGAAACATTACACTGACTACTATGCCTATTCGACTGCCTCGTTAGTCTAATCGTCCTAAGCACGACTGCTATGCTAGAGGTCTTGGGTTCGATTCTCAGGTCGAGCAATGTTATTAGGTTTTTTTTCTATAAAATTCTCAGTAGCAACTAGAAGTTAGAATTTGTGCCCGGTTAATAGCAATAGGCTCGCCTCTATTACATGGGACCTAAATATACCAGCGAACTATAGGTATACATTGGTACACCTCTGCCTTGCCCCTCGAGGAATACAGGCGTGATAGTACGCTATTCGAACGTATCAACAACGTATTAATCGACAATTGTTGACGCTTCGTTACACGCGACGGCATTGGTCGGTGACGGAACGCTCTAGTGGGCATATCATACTATTGAGTATAAAGAATATTTTTGCCTTACACGTTCATGGAATGATACGGTATAGTAGACAGATTACTATAAGCACCGATCACACTGCGGCAATGCGAACGACACCTGAACAGTCGTTAAATAAACAAAATAGTCGCACGACAAAGTCTCAAGTGTACGACAGTCGTGTAATACCTTTACTCATTGAACTTGCAACATAGTAGTCCTTGTAAAGAGTTCCATAGTAAGGGCGCTGAGGAACAGGGGTATAGAGCGGTGCTGATGTAGGTGCAACTCTACTAACTCGCCGAGGGTGGCAGAATACTCGGTGTGCACCATCTCTATTCCGTCGTCGTCTAGAGTAAATGTTAGGTACTCCTCTGCAGATTCCGCGTACATGTTTGATATTCTGTTGGAAGAGTGAAATATGGCTTATATAAAAACACCAATTAACAAGTCGCGGAGTTCGGAGTTAGGATTTGTGCCCGGTTAATGGGCATAGGCTCGCCCCCTATTACATAGGACTTAAACATACCGGCGAACTGAGAGTGCACATTGGTACACCTCTGCCTAACCCTTCTGGGAATACAGGCGTGATGGTATGTGGAAAAAGTCAATTTCGAGAAAATCTATAAGTACCGGTTAAATACAAGACATCAGACCACAAAATTACGTATGGAAGACCTTTTTTTTTTTAAGCCGTGAAATCATCAAACCACTTCCCCCGCCCAGGGCGGGGCGGGAGGGAGTGTCAGACTTTTACTGACTAAAACCCGTCTATGTTCCTTCATGTGCCCTTTGCGTTCTGGGGGCGCGGTATCTCTTTCGAACAACCAGCAGCCACGTATGGAAGACCTAACATTGCTTTTATGGTATGTATTAATTACCTAGAGGACAAAATAGGAAAACAAAAATGCTCACCTGTAATTCTTATGTCCAGTTCTATCAATTTTATAACCTAATAGCATATAGCACACATCTCTGTACTCCTGAGCGGAAGACGTGAACTCTTCTTTCAACCTGAAATAAATAATATTTGATTTAAGTTTTAAATTATGTATCCCGTTCTTCCTCTCACTCGTGCTTTGGCAACAAGATCAGCAAATCTGAAAGGTCCGCAAGTTCGAACGATCGCCCATACTTGAGGTTAAGACTCATTTTTGTATGACTACGACAGAGAAGAAAGTTATGTCTTATTGGCTATAAAATAAACTCGATTTTGCTGTGTGTGCATGTCTGTTCTCTAAGTCCTCTTTTTACATTTGCATCGTATACATTTTGATGCAGTTTTCATCCTAATTTAGTGATTTTATTTAAGAAGTTATCTATGTTTTTCATACATATATAACATTTCAAAACATACCGGCGAACTGTGGGTTTACATTGGTTACACCCCCGCCTAACCCGAAAAATACAAGCCTGATGGTATGGTAAAGCACAGAAATCTCGAGGTTTAGTCATGTCGCTACATCAATAGGTCGCAAGGGGCATGGACGGGTCGCTACGACAAAAAAATGGTCCAACATGTACCTTTTAAGTTTAATCCGACTACTCTCCAACTGCTGGCGTAACTGCTGCATCTCTTCAGGACACGCGCGGGCACCGCCCCCTTCTCGCAACGATGCCTTTAGCTGTTTCAACTGGAAACGGAACAATATACAATGCACTGAGATATATTCGTACAATGATTAATGTGTTCACAACATAAAAATTACTGAATTTCTGTAGCATTTGCATGATGATATTAAGCAAGCGGTCGCTAGGGCTCTTTCAATTTAGGGCCTCTTCCTACGGTCGGTGACCGATTTTTTGTCGGACACAAATAAAACATAAGAATTAAAATATACCAACGTCATTCATAAAAAGTCGATCCTAAGAAAGAATGAAATAATCGTTTAATTCGAGAATCGGTCCTACAAAGTCATCTGAGTCACGTCAGACTTTTGCAGGACCGTTTATCATTTAACATAGAATTTGAAGCATCTAGCTGACTTGCTAAAGTGACTGCTTAAGTAGAGAACAGAGGACTTCATTCCAGTATTTTCCGATGAACTCAGAAAAATTGAGTTTGTTTTAAATTTTATTTTCCCAAGAATTCAAAAACTTACGTGAGGCGCACAGCATCTTTAAAACTATCGTTCTAAAACGGTTCTTCCATTTCTGAGAAAAAGGTGATAGACATGCCAACAAAATAAAACACAATATAAGCCTCTGGTGAGACTAAAGAGCACCGAGAGCTTTACGGTGCGGTAAAGTTAAATGGAAACCAGCGCAACATAGCAAAACACCGGGTTTGCCGTTTTGTTTTACTTTTGGCATATTCACACTAAAAGTCATAGCTCACTATAACAGCACGGCTCCACCTCAGCAAATATTTTGCCATTCCAATTAGGCCTTATAATTATACGCGTTAAAATATTTTTTATCATGACAAAATAAAAAAGGTGACAGGACGCGGGCGTTTGTGAAGATAAAGAAATACTTTAAAGCACGCGATTTAAAGTCCTAACTTGAATGGCAAAA
The DNA here is from genome assembly GCA_932526535.1 of Caradrina clavipalpis. Taxonomy (NCBI): domain Eukaryota; kingdom Metazoa; phylum Arthropoda; class Insecta; order Lepidoptera; family Noctuidae; genus Caradrina; species Caradrina clavipalpis. The sequence goes on from OW052103.1 coordinate 9,713,936, forward strand.
TAAATCTGTGCCGGAGCCGCGCCAATATAGTAAGCTATGACCTTAACTCTCGTGTGTGAGCATCACGTCAAGTCAAATGTATGCATTTGAAACGACACAGAATCCACAAGAAAATCTGCTAATTTGAAACTTCGCTAACTGCCTCGCTAGTGTTCGCAAACTAATTGTGTTTACAAACACATTCACAATCCCTTTTGACGATTCAACAACACAAATTTCGATATTTATACTGTCGAGCAGACGATGTTTTCTGAAAAAAATCATCTGCATTTCATTCTCTTTAAAATGTGATAGTAATAGCGTACGCGTATAGCGTTACGGAATATGAATCATGCAATGCAAATCTTTTTCTTTGTTGAGCTAAATAGTGCTGATGCACGCATCATGCTCGTGAACGGGTGCTGTCAGTTGGGATTGGTCACTTCTTAACTGCCATGGCTTACAGCTTTATTATAATTTTGTATTTTTTTATACATTCACCTTCATTGTTTTCACATATAGAAGCAACAAGAATATTATTACCAATATTTTGTAAAAACCAAATTGAAAGAAAAGAGTGTCCATGGAGTTTCTTGCTCATTCTTCTCCATAGAGACCTACGTATTAGAACGAGCAACTAGCTTCAATTTTAAACTGTAACTTCTTGACATTCAAAAGTGCCTGTAAATGGTCTAATTGAAATAAATGCTTTGACTTTGACTTTCATTATTACTGCTCCGCTCCCGTAAGTATAGCGCGATGTTATATGTTGTTGCCTGTGCCCTATACTATTCATCATGAATCTGACTATCTTAATAATACAAAATAGCGCACTTAAACAAACTAACAATTTATTATGTTTTAAACTGATGATCTGATTTGGTGTACTTGTTTTATTTTTTAACACATTACTTAATATTTAACAATTAATAATTTTATGTTATCTCTCAAACACAATCTATCATATCTACTCTTTAGTTCTTTCTTTTTTCGTGTGACTGACGGAGTAAGTGATTATGAATAGTAAAAGCATTGTTAGTCTGTATTATTCAAAGAAGCCTACGAGGTGAGCCTACATCAATCAGTTAAGAGTAAATAAACAGTAGTATAGTATAGCAACAGCCTGCCTAAGCAGGAGCTTTATTTACAAAGCAGTAAGGATAATTTTTGAACTTTAAATGTTTTACTACCGAAATACAGTCGACAAAAAAAACGGGTAAAAGATAAGAAATAATATAAAAGTGAACATACCTCTTCTTGGGCAGCTTCTAGTTCCGCCTGGATTTGTTTCTGAGCTTCAGCGGCAGGGTTGTTAGTGAGATGCAGTACCTAGAAGTTTGAACATACATAAAAGTTGTGAGGCAAAACGTCGTATGATTTGTGCCTGTGAAGCTTTATGATGTAACAAATTTGAATTCTTTCAATTCTTAAAATAAATGTTAGCTTGTGTGAGTATTATTTAATCGACATAATATTTTTGAGGATTTTTATTTAAAACTGGTATAGGATGGGGTACAATCCACAAAAATGTTGACAGTTAGCAACATGTTATAAAATGGCTGCAAACATCAGAATCTAACTAAATCGTTAAGTAAAATAAATTAAGTTTTTGGGTTGGTTGACTAGGCCTTTCATGTACTTAGCCGAAATGGGTATTAAAGTTCCCATGATTATTACCAACTCTTCAAAAACCTATTCAGTTGTGAATAAAAAACCAAATTACCTTAGTCTGCGACTGCGCACCAATACGTTCCAGGTTAGCGTGTAGCGTGTCCCGCTGCGCGCGCAGCTTGGCCACGTCACGCTTCAGAGTCTCGGCCTCCTCCCGCCATTTGCTCGACTCGGCGCGTAGGCTCTCCACCACTACGAATGGAAAAAAATATATAGCTGAAAGGTAATACTTTTTTACACACCGTATAAAAATAACGCACCACATCAATATTTTTTTGCAGCATTTGTGGGCAGCAATTATGCTCGAGCATTTGTTAATTGATAATGAACTAAAACACACAAGAAATAGAGTTGAAAATTGCTCAATTGCGCGGAAGATAATAAATGCCGCGCGGAATTATATCCTATATTCAATTTTTGTTATGTCATCTTTCTATCGTAGTATATCTCTACATTTCTTTATTAAAGATGTAGGTAGTAAATAAAAGGCATTTTTTTTTAAGTTGTTTCCAATGTCGCGGTTCCCTTGCAGCGCTTTCTCCAGCTGTTCGACAGCGGTACAGTGCTGCATGGATATATAATGTAAGTTACGTTTAGTATGCGCGGTCTGGTCGTGCGTGGCGAGCAGGTCGCGGTACCCTTGCAGCGCTTTCTCCAGCTGTTCCACTCTCGCTGACAGCAGTGCAGCGCTGCCAGCGCCCGGCTCGCCGCATAGCGTCACAGTTAACTCCTTCTCGTAGCAGTCTAGTTGCTGTCTGGGAACGAAATTATGATCACATTACATATCATTTTTTATTATTATTTGACTTATTATTTATTATTTTTTAAAACATTTTATTTATTGAGGGAAAATAAACAGCTACGATACAAATATGACATGTTGAAAAAAATAATAATATAAGGAGTGTAAACAATATTATGGCCCACTACATTATCCGCGTATTACAAAAACAAATATGGTAATGAATGTCACTAAGTGAGCATTAGAATAAATTAATAATAATTACATGATAATAATACAAGAAAAATACTAAAAAGTATAATAAAACACAAAAAAATGACAATAGGAAAAAATATTAAATTTTTGGGGGATTTTAAATTATTTAAAAAACGCGCGTAATTTCCGACGTTGCCGCTCTTACCTATAGCTGTCTCTCTCGCGCGTGACGAGTAGTAGTCTCTTCTGTAGCCTGTGTATGAGGCTCTCTTGGTTCTTACGTACTATGAGGAGTTCGTTCAACTTGCCCGTCGCCTTGTCGCGCTCGAACTTTACCGATGCCACTTCCTACATATAAATATTAACATTATGACATATGCAGCAAGATTCTAATTCCTAAAACAATACTAGGTATTTAAATGGTTAAGGCCTTTCATGCATGAGGGTAAGGGTCACCAATTTGCCTTTTCCATTCATATGTACCGCGTTAAGCAAGCGTGGTGATCAATACACGTGCTTTCTCTGTATGAGAAGATGTCTTTATCCTGAAATGGGACGATCATAGACTGGTATTATTACCACCTCATTTTAAGTGGTTATCGCTGCCTGTAGACATCTGCAATACCAGAGGCCTTGCAAATGCGTTGCCATCCCAGAGACAAAGTTACCCTTCAAATCGAAACACAGGAACGCTGCTTTGCAGCAGAAATAGGTATGGCGGCAATACTTACCTGGACGAGTTCCTTTACAAACAGCTCCACTACTACTGAAAAAGATCTAGATAAAGTCACGTATATCCGGTCCAAACTTAATGGCGTGGCGGTTCGGAAGTTAGATGCGAGTGTAAGTTTGCGCACGTTTATTCAAGTAAAATAATAATGTATGCTACATGTGATAATCTCTTGATATATATTAACGTTATAGAAGTAATTAAATAGAGCCTAAAGCATTACTTTACTTTAATAAACCTTACGCGAACCTGCACTCGCAGCTTACTTCCAAGCCGCTATTAAGTTTGAATCGTACTGTACCTCAGCAAGCTGCGACAACTGTGACTGCGTGTGGGCTGACGAGGCGGTGGCGTTCAGTTGGCTGTTGAGCGCGGAGTCCAGCGTGCTGGACAGTACACGCGCGCTCTCTATGCCGTGCATCCGCGCCGCTGCCTTCCATTCCTCTAGAGAAGACTCCAGAGACGCTAGTTTAACCTGTAAACAAATAAAATACGTATAAGAGAGTTCACACAAAGACTCGACGTGTCGTGACGTGACACAGCGCGCACATTTTAATAGAGCGATTCAAAATTTAACTTTATTAACAACACGAAAAAATACACATTTCATTGTGAGAAGGTGTAACGCATTCTGAATTGTGACAATGAAATGTGTATTTAAAACACATTATTATGTTATTATTTACACTTTCACATTATTTATGTTATTTTGTATTTAAAAATTTACCTTTAAGATCAGCTCACACCGAGACGCGATGTCTCGGTGTGAACTGACCTTAAAGGTAAATTTTATTGAATGATAATTTAATTTTGTTGTTTGATTTTTTGTACGATTACAGCAGTTAAATTATACTAGCAGACTAGCTTTTACGCAAAACTTCGTTCAAGTGGAAGTCGAGTGGAAAAAAACATAGTTTATTGCACTCGGCAATAGCGTCTCTTTCTAATAGTGAAATGTGAGTGTAGATAAAGCATAAGTTCCTATGGCCCTTTAAACAAAATTGAATCATAGGCCCCACAACATAAGAAACACATTACCTTGGCTTCATGAAGCTCATTCTGTACAGGCTGTAATGCATCAACTCTGGACTGCAGCAGATGTACTTGCTCTTCCAACAACAGCTTGTTGCATATAGAATCCCGCAGAGAGCGCTCTTGCGCGCGTAAACGAGCTACTTCCTTTTCTAATTCCGCCATATTGGTTAAACGTTTCTGTGCAGTCTGTGGTAAAAGGAAAGAGAATGGTGAAAATTATCTATGGCAAGAATTTCACTAAATATAATGTTGAGAAGTTTAGATAAAAAGAAGTTTAAAAAACTAAAACCCGACTACAAAAAATCACGTTCTAAAAAGTATGAAACAAGAAATCATTCTCATCTGAAAGCCGTGGTCGTATGCCATAAAAAAATTGTATGTACGTATTGTATGCACCCGCATACAATACGTACATACAATTTTTTGCAACATAACGTAGCCTATAACCAGCCGACAATTTAGACGCTTCCAATGACACCTCATTTGTCAATTTACGTTAGATGGTTTAGAAGTTATGAGGGAACAGATGAACATCCATACATACATACATACATACATACATACCGGTCAACCTCATAACCCTCCTTTTTGCTTCGCCGTAGTCGGGTAAAAAGTAAGATGGATATTATAAACCCCCAGTTTCTCGAATGTAACAAATTGTCACGTACGTAAATGCTGTGATTGGTTGGTTAAATTATCAATAACCAATCAAAGATAAGCTAACACGCGCTCATAAATTTTACGGTGATATTATTTTGAAAAACTGTGGATTAGACGTGCGAGTTTGATCGAAAATTCATTTTTAAGACATAAGAAGTGTACCACAGTATTAATCTTTAAATAAAAGATACAAACGTTTCGTTGTTACTTACCATTTTATTTATTAAGTAAAAAAATATATTACATTATTGATGTTTATTCTTTTGGAGAACCAAATTCTTTAAACCGAAATACCAAAACCAGTATGTTATACTGCAGGTTTAATTTAAAAAAAAAAAATATAATTTCTGCCAGAATATTCTTCGAGGAAATTATATTAATACTCTTAATTTGAATCCTTTACTACAGGATTAATATTTAATTTATATAATGTTATTAAGTTGTTGATTGACCAATATAATGTTATTAACCTTAGCCTGCTGTTGCCAGTCTTTGTAAGAGTCTCTCTCATACTCCAGCTCCTTGAGTTTGTTGGTGACGCTCTGCAGCTCGAAGGTCTGCTTCTCCAGCTGAGTCCTCAGGGTCGTGCACTGTTCTGCTTTACTGGTCTGTTTCGCTACCTCTGCCTTTAACATTTCTACTTCGGATTGTGCGCCTTCTAAAGCCTATAGAGAATTTAAAAAAAATGAGATTTCTAACAACCGGGCGGCCCCGGAGCGCATTTCACACTGCTAAAGAAAATTCAGCCTTCTACATAATAGTTAAGTTTCATGTTTGCATTCAATTTATACTGCTTAGAACGGCATATGCGCGGACCTAACCGGGTTCCAGTCAGTATAAATTGTAGAAGCTTTGTAGAAGCCTGAATTTTCTTTAGCACAGTGCGAAATGCACTCCGGCGCCGGCCGTTTGGTGGAAATCGTACATAACTGGTAAGGTGAATAGGCCAATGGCAGTCTGTATAGAATAGTGCCTTTGCTTACAGAAACATGCAATCGCGAACCCGCCTGCCAATCGTGGCGATTATGGCAAACCCTTTTGTAAACCCCCAAATGTACAGTGTAGCGTCGATTACCCAAACATCGATCAACTAAACGACCGCTTATCCGAACTACTACGCCCACCCTTCTAGTGGGTAGGCTGGCTTCGGCAGACGAAATTTGGAGATTATTTTAAGCATTAATTTTACTTGTACCCTCATGGGCTACATGGTTTATTACAAAACTGTCTGTACTTTTTTGTTTAACTCATATTTCTCATTAAGGATTAATATCCCTTATGTGTGGCCGAATCAATATAGTTGGGATAATGTGAAAAAACCGGTACTCTTTTTTTTATCAGGATAATCAACGTTTTTTTTTTTATTTAAGTACATGTAATATTACCTGCAGTAGTTCATCCATGTCCCTCTTCATCTCAGACAGCTGATCCTTGCTGCTGACGTTACATTCCAGCAGTTTGTCCCTCAAGTCTGCTATCTGTTTGTACAACTCCCCTTTCTCAAGATCCCACTTAGCTTTGTTCTCTTTGTGTTCTTTAATAACCTGCATTAAGTTTTCTATTAAATTAATAGCAGTGTAGATTTAAACAGTAGAACTACTATTTAATTTAACATGCAATAATTATTAGCAATAATAAAATATTAATATATAATAATTTTTTAGGGATGCCTGGATGCAGCCAGTGCTTACACTGCCACATCCAGACATTGCTACAGAAAGCCACAATGACCAGTCTTAACTGGTCATTGTGGCTATCTTTAAGGCAGCCCTATGTCCAGTTACAGTGGACTTTGTTTGGGTGATATGATGATGATGAAAAAGGAATTTCTAAATTAAACAAAAAAAAATGGAGTGAGTTTCAACATAACACATCACCTAATGTGCATTGTTTGTCAAAAATTAACTTAGATAAGACAATAGACTAATCAAAATAAGAATCCTTGATCTGTACTGTGACATTATGCTTAAAAACATATTGTGGTATTCATCAGTCAATTCATAACTTGACAGGATTTGGACAGTGACAGTGTAGGAGAGAGAAAGAATTAAATTGCTTCTACAATTGTTTTTCTCTTGCCCACTCTGTCCCACTTTGGAACAAAACCTTTCCGGGTCAAAACCTTTGGGGCAAAGGCAACCTTTGCCCCAAAGGTTTTGACTAATATTAAAGGAACCAGCATAAATGAAATAGCAACTGCTATTTTGAAATTGGTCACATTTTTCTTATAAACTTTTGAATGGGTACCATAAATTAGGGTGAATATGAACACATGGGGTGAATCAGAAAGAAACTTTAACCTTTTGACCGCCAGAGCGTAAACACATCGGCGCCACTGCTACGCCAAGCTACCAATTCAGCATTTCGATTAGCAATTTTTGATTATTGTTTTTTCTAGTGAAATGTAAGAAATCAATATATCTTTGTGCTATTTTACAATATTTCATTAATGTAGTTTTAAATAATAGGAAAGAGAAACACAAAAAACTTAATTTAGGACATTTTTAAGTAGAAAATAAGTACTTAAAAATTTCGTTTTCTTGACGTCTATAGACGTCGGTGGCGTGTTTGGCACGATTTCGTTAGACGTCTATAAACGTCCGTGGCGTTCAAAAGGTTAAAAGGCATTACAGTGTCAAAATAATGTGGTTGTTGCCAAAAAGTACACTTTCTTTTTTTATTGAATTCTAACTGACAATTTATAGTCCTACTAGCTTTAGCCCGCGACTTCTTCCGCGAGGATTAATAGTTCCCATTCCCAGGGGATTTCCGAGATGAAAACTATCGTATATCCTTTTTTGGGTCCCAGACTATATCTGTACCAAATTTCATTGAAATCGGTTCAGTGGTTTAGGCGTGAAGAAGAGACAGACAGAGTTAGAGTTACTTTCGCATTTATAATATTAGTAAGGATTTGGCAAATAACTATATTATTCTAAAATTAAATCCCTTTTAAAATCATGTTTTGATTCACCCCAGTGTTCCTAATCACCCAGTTTGACAGTACATTTTCAAAATGGCAGTCACATTGTCATAGTAAATAATAAATTACTTGGTTATATTCATCTTTAAGGTCCTGTTCTCTCCTTCTTATTAATTGTAGCCTCTCCTCCATATCTGAGAGAGCTCTCTCATCCCTGTTGTGTTGCTCTACAAGGGAAGATTTCTCCTCCTCAAATAAAATCTGCATCTCCTTCCGTATTGTGTGCTGGTGGTTTATGCGGGTCTCTAACTTTGTTATCTATAAGAAAATCATGAATTTTAATGATTAACATTTTTTTTTTTTCATTATTAAAATTAGGATATTTACTTTTTTTCCCATAGCTTGAAAATGTTACTGGCATACCCCATTCTCAGACAGTAAAATTAATTAAAATTTATTTGTTTGTTTGTGCACTTTTTTCATTCTTTGTAAACTAGAGCACATGTCTGTATGTAAGAACCCCTAAGACGACCCACTGACCGAACACTCACTTATCCTTAGATAGAAAACACTAAAAATAAAATATCTACTTCGTACATAGCTATTAGTAATAGCCTTTATATCAAGCAAAGTAAACATGATACATGCAAGCCTACCTGAGCCTTTGCAGCTATCAAATCTATCTTCAGCCTCCTTGCCTCCCACGGCGAAGGTGGTGCAGACACCGGCGTGGAGTTAGACTCCGACCGTATACGTTTCTCAGGCGTACAGGCATCGTTCATGCAAATGCTTGACTTTCTTTTACCAAGTGTTAATAGGTTATTAAGACCTGCAAATATTTACCTCGTTAAATACGTAATTCCTATAGAAATGTTGTAAACATAAAGCATAATATATAATTTAAAACATTACCTTCTTTCAGAGATTGATTACTATCAGAAAAATTTAGTTTAGAAGCAGACGACAATTTGTCTTTCGGCGAGTCCGTATTTATTACGCGTCTAAATGGCTCTAACACATCATTGAACAGTGACATATCTCCTTCCTTAGCCATTTTCTTACAATCGCTAAAGTTTATCCTTGTATTTAAATCAATTAGAAATCATTATACCGAGAAAAACTTAATAGCTTTTTTAAAAATTCTGAAATACAACAACGCACGTACTCGTACAAAACGAATGCAGATAAAAATAATGCTTTGTCTTGTCAATTTAGACAGCGACACAGAGTAAAAAGAAAAGATATTACAACGATTTAGGCGATTTCTGGAAGGTATTCGCGTTATGCTTCTTGTAACTTTACTTTTCGGCCACATTGTTCGTGAAACAGGGTTATTTCTTTTTATGTTGCCAACTACACATAAATAACTACCTGGTGAAATGGATTTTTATATAAATGCCATTTCACTTTAATCAAAAACCAAAAATAGATTTATAATATTTTTAATACTCCACCTAAATAAATTAATATTGATGTATATATTTATTTCATTTGGACCATCAAAGTTAAAACTAAATAATAATTAAATTACAAACTATGTACCTACAGTTAAAATAAAAAAGTAAGGTCATAGGGCGTCAAAAAACTCATCCGCATCGCTGTCAATGGGGCATGTGCCCAGAAGGCTGGCAGCATTGCCACGTTGTATGGCAATGCTGATTCTTTGGCCAAAGAATAGGCCAGCCCTCTGGTCACGTGAAGAATCGACCAGTCGCTTCGCGATGTTGCGAAACTAGATGAGCGCTCGGTCCCCATGGCCCTAGTGTTTCAACCCCAAACGGCTCAAACATATAACTTTTAATCCACGGCGTTCAAACAAACAAATACATCATAATAATATAAATTGAACCGACTCGTTGGCCTAGTCGGTCCGAAGCACGACTGCTACGCTAAGGTGGGTTTGATAAGGTCGAACAAAAAGTGTTATTGGGTTTTTCTATGACATTCTCAGTAGCAGCTCGGAGTTTGGATTTCTGCCGGTTAATGGCAATAGGCTCTCCCCCTATTACATGGGACCTAAATATACCGGCGAACTGTGTAACCCTTCGGGGAATACAGGCGTGATGGTATATTTACATAATATAAACTGTAATAAAATAAAATCTTGATATTGATAATTATATGCATTTATGCATGCAGTCAATTGTAGCTTTGTTACATTTTTTTTTCAATTTTGGGGTTAATGGGGAGTTATTTTTAAGCGGTCAACACTATTCAATGTTTTGGACTTTTGAATTGATTACAATTTTTAGGTTATTTAATTTATGCATTGAAAACGAGATCTATTTAAACCAGATAATTAGATATTGTTCAAAACAATCTTTTAAATTAGAAGAATTTCATGATGGAAGTGGATTCGGCACAATATTTTTCAAGCTATGAAGATTTAGAAGTAATAATCATCAGGATTTCGAAAACATTATTTTATGTTTTTGTTTACGTACCTATATGTGTAACTGTGTAACTCATAAAATATTTGTTTTAGGTACATAAGTTAATGCTAGAAGATGAGCCAAGAACCTTAGCTTATAAGAATGCCATTTTAAATAATACGGCATATTTTAAAGACAAGGTTGTGATGGATGTTGGATGTGGTACGGGCATTTTATCCATATTTTGTGCTCAAGCTGGTGCTAAAAAAGTATTCGCTGTTGAAGCCAGCAATTTAGCGAATTTAGCTAAGGAAATAGTAAAAGAAAACAAATTTGAAAATGTCATAGAGGTAAACTTCTGTTTTGTTTCTTTATTTCCTCATGAGTTAACATCCTTACACACATAATTATTACTTACTTTGTGTTCATGGACTTAATTTATTTTTTCCCATAAGATGTCCCACTGGCCGTTGTTTCTGCTAGAATAACAAAATGTTCATGTTTGATTTTTTTGTAGGTAATTCACAGTAGAGTTGAAGATGTTATATTACCCAACTACATGAAGGTAGATGCCATAGTATCAGAGTGGATGGGCTTCTACCTACTCCACGAGGGTATGTTAGACTCAGTCCTGTTTGCCAGAGACCGCTTCCTCAAAGATGGAGGTGAAATATTCCCTGAAAGTGCTGCTATTTACATTGCACCATGTAGGTGAGACATTTTATCTATTTCATTTGAAAGTACTTATAAAAAAAAGAATTAGTAAAATTGGTTCATAAACGAAGAAATTATCTGCAAACACACATAATAAAAAAGCATATACATATTATAAGGTTGAATTGAGAAACATCCTTTAATGAAGTTTGTTAAAAAACCTATTTTTATTTTACCAAGCTATAGGTATACAATATATGAAAATTAATCTGCCAGTACCTGCTAGTCATTTCATCTACAATCAGCATTAGACCTCAAACAATCATTATTATGTTCCAGTGTTCCATCACTATACAACAAATGGGACAGCTTACATGGAGTATCTATGTCATCATTTGCCAGAGAGCTGAGGGCAAGTAAAGGGAGCAAGCCAGAGATCCTTACAATAAAGCCTGAACACTTGTTAGGAACTGAAGTGGCCCTTTGCTGGGTCAACTTGAGAGAGGATGAATCACATGACTTAAATGCATACAGCATACAACATGTTGTAGGTAAGTGCACTGTTATAATAATAATAAAGATTTATTTCAGAACATTAAATTCCATACTAAAACTACAAATTACAAAAATTTCAAAATAAAATAATAAAATAAAATAATAAAATAAAATAAATTACATTAAAATAAATTATAAATTACATAAATTAAAAAGTAAACTACAGTTTACAGTGTGTGTTATACCATACCAAAGAGAACTAACAACCTGGTAATGGTTTGGTAATCCACTTTCATTGATATACAAAAAACCCAAGATGCACATTCAACGTTTGAAAAACGTCCCCGAAAAAAGAGCGCAACATTCTAAATTGTGCGCTCATTTCAAATAGTCTCGTGTCACTCGCGTCTGGGAGCAGTCGTCAAAAATGCCGAAGTGTTCCGTGAGAAATTGTAAAAATATTACGTCAAAAACGTTAAAAAAGGATGGGATATCGTATTTTCGATAAGTAAAAAAGTTTATTGATTAGTTTTTGTTGTTTTTATGACTGATTACAGCAAGCAATGTGTGATTTTGATTTATTTTTTCTAAAAACTTCGTTCAACATTCAAAGTACAATACGGCCAACTTCAATGGCCGCTTGTTCAGTATTAGAACAACGCATTAAAGCGTCCTTTTTATTTTAGTCGCATTATAAAAATGACCCTGTTCTAATCTAGTGGAATCGTTTTTTTTTATTTGTGTTAATTTTTTTTTATTATTAAATTTATGTACTTTTGAACTTTCTTGTATGTTAGTTTTTTTTAAGCCGAATAATTCAAGTGTCGTATGTTCCGAGCATTTTTTGAAGGAAGATATGTATGTCACTTCAAAAGGCATAAAACGTCTTCGTAAAAAGTAAAATTGTCTTTTTTTTTCATTTGCTATGGACAGTTAATTTAGTTGTATTTTAATTTTAATGTTTTAATTGTCTATGACAATTCAAACCACACATTTTGAACCAAATATTTTAATAAACAGTTTTAACAGTTATTATTTGTTTTTTTTTTATATACCCATAAACATGTTTATGCCCAAATAAAGGTATATTTATGTGTTTAAAACACAATTTAACAAACTTGTAAAATACTGACTAATAAAAAAAAATAAAAAAAAGTCATGTTCGACTCCACTCAATGCCTTGTCCTACCGATGACAGTCGGTCGTAAAATTTTATTGCTTAAGTACACTGCGTTGTAATATCAACTTTAAATAATTAGCGTAAGGTTGAACTTGCAATAATATATGCTTGTAGCTTATAGAAAGAGACAGAAATATGTTTGGGGACACTTTCGTGCGTTACTTTTATTCGAGACTGTGCATCAGGCGGTTCAATCTTAGTACAAAAAATTGGGGAAGGTAGTGATTACAATGATACTAAATCACGAAGTACATAATAGTTCTGAAGCAAGTAAGTTGAGAGATAGTTTCTTAATTTTGCCGGGTTATAGTGTAAATGTTTGCCAACTATTGATAAGAGATGGCAGCTGTGCACTACTTTTCACTAAAAGTCCTACAGATGGCACTAAACAACATCGAATATTGGTACGTTTGCATGGTTGATTGCTACTAAAATAGTAGATTTTGTTAATTTGTGCCAATCATTATTGATCAATTCCAAAGATTTTATTAGTACCAATCTGTTATAAAAACATTTGATTGTTTTCAGGCTATAATAACAAACATTCTTAAAATGTTTTAACCATATCTATCATAACTTTGCTGTAGTAGATTGGAATAATAGCAGATTTCGCTGGTGGTTTATTTTTCAATGAACTGGTAACCCCAAATGCAAATGTCTGCTGATACCTGACGCTTGCGCCGGTTTCATGCGATATTTTTGATCTTTCTGTGTTTCGTTGTGCATTTTGTCGTCGAGTTGAGCTAAAGTTCCTCCGGCTAATCCATAATTGTGACCAGAAAAGAATTTTGTGTGTTGTGTTTGAGAAAGGACTCTTTTATTTAGTATCTATTTTATTGCATCATGTCTTCGGACAAACACTGCTGTGTTCCAGGGTGCAAGGAGAGTGGAGGTATGTCACACTTAATTTTAGTTATTTTACTTAACACATTGACATTAACTACCAGGCGGTTGCCTGGCATACAGTAAATCAATAATTTCCGTACTGTAGGTAATATTTATGAAAGTTATTACTCTTATAAGCAATAGAACATCTCTATTGCTCATAAAAAAATATATGAATTCAACACTAACTTTAAAAGGAATCATCACACTATCACAATACAAACTTGTTTAATTTCAGTGTATTATTTAAGATACAAACCACTGCAACTGAACTTGGCCAAGTCATACTGATAACTGTACCATCCATTTGCACCCATCGGCCCAAACTAAACCAAAATCTTAGCAAAGCAATCTATTGTTCAATGTGGATAAATAGTATAGTGCTCTCGGATAATGCTATTGTTTATAAATGGTTGTGATCTTGACAGTATAACAAAGTTGGTGTTTGTAATTAACATTTTTTTTATTATTTTCCAATAATATTAAGGAATTCATTATTTATTTTAGGTATGCATCGAGTGCTCCATGGGTTCCCAAACCCTGAAAGAGATAAAGAACGCTTTAACACATGGCTTTATGCAATTGGCGGTGATATCTTGAGCTTGGAAAATGAGCACATATTTAAGTACCGCCGTGTGTGTCGCTCACACTTTGAAGATAAATATCTATGTCGTAACAACAAAATCAGCAACATTGCTTTGCCAACATTAAATATACCAGGTTTGTATAAATCATAATGTACCTAGAGGAATATACACCACTGTGCTGTATGTATTCTTATTTTTATGTTGATAATTGGTGGCTTTATTTAGATATGTTCATTCTTTCAGCACCATTGTCACTAAGGAGATTAACATCTGTTACTAGAAAACCCTTACAACAAATTTTGGAACTGCCATCAACATCATCAGGTGCCTATTTTTACTTTTTAATTTATTAATTTGTATAAAGCATTTATTAATAAGCAGTTTTTGCGGCTAGTTCGCTAGCATGGGAGTCAGATGACTACAAAATAATGTTAAAATTATCCCAAAAGGTATTACAGGAGCAAATCTATACTATGTCCCAGTCCAGGTCATGGTCTACCCATATGCCCAATGTTATCCCTATCTGATAAGTGGTGAAAAGAGAGACAGAGTTACTTAGTATGAATTTTTATATGAAACTAGCTTAAGCCCGCATGAAGTTCGGTAATTATCCCACAGGAACGTCATACCGGGATAAAAATTATCCTGTGTTCAGGTTATAAACTATATTTATGTATACCAAATTTCATCCAAATTCATTCAGCACTTTTTGTGTGAGAGAGTAACAAACATCCATCCATCTACACAAACTGTTGTATTTATAATATTAGTAAGATAAATCATGATGTATTATTTTCTTCCAGATCCCACTTCAAATTTTGAATACTTGTTGCATACTACAATGAATGTTGGAAAAGACATAGTGCAAACTGAAAGTATTGGTAAGTCTTTATTATTTGATTTAAACATAATTTAAATTTTTGCATATTAGTGTTTTTTATGCTATATAAGATAAAACTGTCTGGGATTTGATCTTTTAAGAAACTAAAATAAATGAAAGGGAATACATATAAACATGCTTAGCAAAGAAAACATCAAAATAATATTTTCTTATTAATAATAATCTTCTTTCAATAATTATTTTGAACTGATAAAAAACTGGTTTTTTTGTTAGAAAATAAATTTATGCTATATATTATTTGACTTTTGGCTTTGCCACTCACCAGAGAGAGATAGGTTAAAACCAACTGATATCCAGTACTAAGTGCTTACAATATTTCTTCCAGATCCGATTTCAAACTTTGAACACTTGCCGCATAAATCAATGAACATTGCAAAGGACATAGTACAAAAAGAAAATATTGGTAAGTCTTTATAATTTCTGATTTAAAAACATATTTAGTATTTTTGATTATTATTTCCTTTATTTGTTTAGGTATATTACATATTTTGTACTAGTATTGTCTAGATTGTTAAAATAAAATATCCCCATATTTCAGATCCAGACACTCCAGAGCATGAGAAAATCATACCATTTGGAAATCCTCCAATTCCCAAGAAAAATATAAAACAAAGTCTTAGTAAGTTTTCATCTTAATTTAAGAAATTTAATGGATTATTTGACTTTTGGCTTCGCCAGAGATGGGTTAAGATGAACTTATATTTAGCAAAAGTTCTGAGAATTTACAATTTGTGAGCACAACGATATCATTTTCAGTATAAGCTGACCTGTCATTGTACAAAAAGCCTATTCCATACAAGGTCATCTAAAACTGGAAAGTATCGTTGTGTGCACATAAATCTTCATTTGTTAAAGTAATCATTATTATAATTATTAAATAAAATAATCCATATTATGTAAAATAATTAACATGTTTTGTTTCTATTTTACAGGAAGAAAAAGAGTTGTCAGGAAAACTATTAAAAAAGTATTCCTTACTAATGTAGAGAAAGAACTACACCAAAAACTTGTTGCTGCAAGAATAAAAATAAGCAAAATAAAAAATAAAGCAAGACAACAGTCAGCCAACTTGAAAACAGCAAAAAAATTTGCGTCTAGTCCTGCAGTCTTAGAAACTCTTGAAAATTGCACAAGTACTGCTAAATTATTAATACGAATGCAATGGCGGGAGGACCGAAAGAAGGGAAAAGGGCGACGTTTTACATTGCAGGAAAAAATTGCCGCTTTATCAATTTTCAAGCAAAGTCCTAAAGGATATAGATTCTTCAGGAAAATTTTTATTTTGCCTGCTCAGCAAACTCTTATTAAATTAATTCAAATGAGTAATCTAAAGCCTGGGATTAACGAAAACATTTTCTCTCAATTAAAAGCCAAAGCTCAGTTTATGAAAACAGAACAAAAACTGTGTGTATTACTGTTTGACGAAGTCTCACTGAAGCCCAATGTCACATACCAGGAGCGGAAAAATAAAGTAACTGGTCTTGTTGATAATGGGCAGGAAAGAAAATCTGAGTTTGCAGATCACGCCCAAGTTTTTATGGTGCGTGGTCTAATTTATAATTATAAACAGGCAGTTGCATACACATTTTCTTCAAGTGCAACCAAGGGACCAGAGCTAGCAAAACAAATTAGAGAAGTAATAACAGGCTTGCAAGAAGCAGGGTTGATAGTGGTGGCTTCAGTATGTGACCAGGGAACCAACAATAGACAGGCTCTCAAACTGTTGCTGAATGAGACCAGAGGAATATATTTAAGAAAAGGAGAGGAATTAAAGGAAAACATAATTCTATTAAATGACGAAGAAATTATACCTCTGTATGACCCCCCACACCTTCTGAAAGGAATTAGAAACAACCTTTTAAATAAAAATTTGGAATACACCACAAAAGAGGGTATTACAAAAACCGCAAAGTGGTCTCATTTAAAATTATTGTATGACGAAAACCCGGGTTACAAGGGCATTAGATTAATCCCAAAATTAACTGAAAATCATGTCAACCCTGAAAAACTAAATAAAATGAAAGTAAAATTCGCCTCACAAATATTCAGCTGCACTGTGGCATCTAACATGGGATATCTAGCAGGTAATGTTTGTCTCATTTCACATATATATGACTCTATTTTATATTATTATCTAATTATAAAACTTTGCTAATCCAAATCTATTTATTCTATAAAGATTATATAGATTTGGATTACCAAGTGGAGTTACAGTAACATTTGGTATGATATTTTCCTTACTATACTCAAAATAGAATAGAATAATTATTTATTTGCAGGGAAAGTAGGTACAAGATACAGATGTTATTTCAGTCAGTTTAGGATATTGAATAGTGAAAAAATCTTGATTAATTTGCTTACTTAAATAAGCGTTTACAACATGTGAAAACTTTAAAATGAATGTAATTAAATGATCATTGAAATCGGAAACTCAAAACAAATATAAACATGGTAAATATCCCATTATAAGTTCTAAAGATAGTGATCATTTAAAACACACAAAACACCATTCAGATCTTTTATATGTAAATTTAGATAAACAGACGATGTACTAGAAAATTATACTATGCCAAAATTTAAGGATTATTCAGTTAGTATATTAACATTTTAATTAAATAATATACCTTAACTTTTTAGTGTATGCCGCATTGCCTGCGGTTATGTTAATTAGGTGAAAAGGATAATTTTCATTTCTTAATTGATTGTGACCAATTAAACATGAACTTTGCTATATTGCACTTTATGCTATTGAGAGTTAGTAATACCCAAATATAAAATGTATTTTTTATATTGTGCTTGATGATCAATTGATCACTTAAAATGTCAAATACAACAAATCCCACCCTGATTCATTTTTCTGCTGGGATATTTCCCTTGTTTATTGAGTATTGTGTTTAATTATTTCTTTTTTTGTTTCAGATAAGAACATCCTTCCTAAAGAATGCAAGGAAACTGCGGACCTGCTGCTTTTTATGGATAAAATATTTGACTCCGTAAATGGAAGCCATATGAAAAATAAAAACGCCAAACCCCTACTTGGCCCAGCAACGCCGAACTCTGTCCACCACAGAACATGGGTGGAAGGCATTAGAATATTTAACTCCATGAAATTTATAACTTCGACTGGTAAAAAGGAAACTGTTCCCTCTGTAACCAATTGGGTGTGGACACTGAAAGGAATACAAACTTTATTAAAAAAATTAAGAGTGGATTTTAACGTGTCGTCAGTATGGTTGCGGCACCTTAATCAGGACCCCTTAGAGAATTTCTTTGGCGCAGTGAGAAGCCAAGGGTGTCGCAACATTAACCCCACCTGTGACCAGTTCGAATCCGCTTTCACCACTCTTTTAATAAATAATTTAAGCAGTGTTCACACCCGTGGTAACTGCGAAGGAGACTTTTGTGATGCATTGCATTCTCTCATCATCAACGAAAATGCCAAAGCAACGCCGACCTGCCCCACATTCGATTTTTCAAAAATTTTCGAATTTAATTTTACCCCACTAGAGGTAAAAGAAAGGGATCCCCGAATTATTGCTCCCATACAATATATGAGCGGATATTTCCTAAAAAAAACAAAATCCCGTATTTTTAAATCTTGCTCAGATTGCATCAGCGATTTATCATCAAAAAATGAAATCGAATATATCAAATATAGGGAATATGCAGGTCGGCGATGGCTTTGCACTCCCAGCAAAGAATTAGTACAACTAATTTCAAATATGCAAGACATTATAAATGAAATAATGAAAGAGAACATTGAAAAATGTAATTTAAAAGAAATAATTAAAACGGCAATTATTATATTTGTTGATTTTAAATTTATAAAATGCAATAAACATAAAAAGAAATTAGAAGACTATTTAATTAACATTGTCATTCGTTGCATGATTTTTAATTACTGTAAAAATATTAACAAAATATTAGCTGGGAGAAAACAGGTTGATGATGATGAGGACAATCTGCAAATAAAAGCCAAGAAGTTAAATAAGTGCTATAAAAGACACAAATAAACTTGTTTTGATTTACAAAATGTTTTACTTTATAAATCCTTTATAATATGATTATCAACCATCCATGAAACTACTTATATAATTATATAGACGTACGTACGTATGGCGTGTCTATAGACATTTACATATCTATAGTTATAGTTATGCTGAGTAATGGTTCTTACTAGTGATAACAGATGGCGTTAGTGGGCTAGACGTAAGTGGTTACCCATTTTAAGGCCGAAGATTGGTCTCTATTTCAGTATAATACAATGTACTCTGTGCTGTGCATCTTGGGTTTTTTGTATATCAATGTCCACTTTAATATTTTTAGGAAAGTTATGAAACCTCTTTTGAATATGCTCAATGTCATTTTGCCGTGTGGGTTAAAATTTGGATTTTGTGCCTCATTAGTAACATTACCAAACTGTACATCACTACATAGTATGTTAAATCTCAGGTCACAGCATTGTTTTGTCTAAAATGTCAAATAAAAAGAAATTAAACTGTCAAAATACATCAACAAAAGCAAACAAATGGGCAGAAATAGGGAATTATTAAAATTAGATAAAGTTAATAAATGAATGTACCTTAGTGTTGATTTTATTGTCTCATATCTCAACAGTTTTGTAAAAAAAAATAATGATTGAATATGCTTTTCCATTATGAGATGTTCTGTTTCCCTCTTCATGAAATTATCAGATTAAGGAAAAAGCTGAGAAATGCTGTAATATTAAAATTAAAACAACTTTTAAAGAGCATGGTAAAGTTGTTTCAACCTCCTTAGGTTCACAGTTCAGATTACCTATACCTTTTGTACGTAAAATGTCTGTAAAATTCGGAAAAGGAATGCCTTATATTGTAAATAATATTTCTGCATTAGAAGATGCATTGTGTAGGTAATCAGTATTAAATAAAAAACCATTTTATCATTTCACAGAGTAAGAACAGACAAACAGAATGATATGTCTTTCATTACGAATTTAATTTCCAGGTGCAAGCAAAAATGGTTACTACCAAGGCCTCTGCATATGGTTCGAGTGTAATTTCCCCGAGCTACTTAACGCTACAGGAGACCATCGCACAGTTCTGGACACAAGTCCACAAAGCGCGCCTACACATTGGAAGCAGACGGTCATAGTGCTGCCGCAGCAACAGGAGGTGGAAGAAGGAGAACCTATTGCCTTCCAGTTGGATATGAATAGAGCGGAGGCTACTAGTAGGAGGTGATATTTTGACATGCTTTTATATTTTTTTATTCATTTTCATGTTCTAATGTTACTTACCCTGTATACAATTTCAAATTTTTAGTCTGACCTGAAATGGTCTCATGTGGTTCAAAATTTCAATAGTATTCTTAGCGAGATGACCCTTTTATTATAAAATCCTTTTATTCCAAATATCTTCTTTTATATATCTTTTACTAGGACCCTTTGGCATTGCACAGGTAGTATACAAAATTTCTATCCATGTAAAACCCCGACGTCTCTAATGGATGTTTCAAAAACAATTCCAAACCATATTTGGCCAATTTACGAATGCATAAAAAGTGGTTGTACCATTCTCAAGTGATAATCTTTCAAACATGCAGCAATTGATTTGAATTTATATAAATGTTACTTTCTCCACCATTCTATCAATACCCACAGTATTAGCATATTATTACTTAATACTTTCTTATTTTTTACAGATACAATCTACAAATGACGATGTTAGACCCTGAAGCAGTAGAGCACCCACTCCCATGTTCGTGCCACATGACCAAATGTATATTAACTAAAACCTTCATGATGCAACATGCTGAACATGCATTAAACCAAAATAAAAAAGAAGAAAATGAAAGCAATGTCTTAGTAGACGAGGCGATTGACGATGATGATGAATAAAAAAAAAACGTATTGCAAGTTTTGTGTTTTTATTTATAAAAATAAAAAGTTAGATACTATATAATTTATTTTCATAAAATCATGTAGTATTATTTGAGTTAGATCCTTATCCAATAATATTGTTTGGATTGTAATGAGATTTTTGACATTTATTCGAGTTATCGTTTTTTGTGTGACTTTGTATTATGAATTAGGAGTAGTTATACTACTATCAAATTAATAAGCTCCTTTATTACCAGCCTGTAGGCAAAACGTCTTAGAGAAGTATAGTTTTTCTTGCCCACGCTCTTCCATACGAAACTACCATAACCAGATTAAATTCCTTTTTTGTATATCACGTTAACAAGTGCATTTTAGTGGTATAACTGCAATATATGTTTGAGCTTGGAAGGAATAACCATTGATCACCACGCCAGCTTGTGAACTTCCAGATCGTAAAATCCAGGGTATCTCTACCATTCCACATTCAAAATCGGTCAGCATCGTAACATGTTGGTGACGGACTGTGTCAACTGCGCCTCTCCACTGAGCCACCGGTTGTAGTCGAGCCTCATCAGTAGCCGCGCTAGGTACACGCCACAAGGACGGTCGCGTAGAGATACTAGCAGCTGCATCAATTGCTTCACTAGCTTGCTGAATCTGTAATGTCAGAAGTGTTGCTGTTTGTATAATTCAATATTATATATGCTTACGTGACTGTAAAAAATGTTTTACGGCTAAACCACTAAATCGATTTAAGAAAGTACACAGGCTACTTTTTATCTTTGTCTACATTCATGATTCAGATAACCGATATTTACGCGGAGTCGCGGGCAAAACTGCAAAAGCTAATTTTTATACAAGCTTTGCATTCTCGTCAAATTCAAGGAGCGTGATTCTTAACACGAATCAATAATAAAATAAATTTATATATTTTGACGTGATTTTCCAATTCGAACTAGCCATCTCGCCAGAGGGTTTAGGCGCTATGCACGCCGCGCGACAACTCTGCCTACCGCATACGCAACTGGGCGATGCTGATTTTTGCAAGAGGAGTATTCTGGAATACTGTTTTTTGATAGTTGCAACTAAAAAAACAAGCTAAATGCTTGTTTTAAATGTTGGCCAGGTATCTGGTATTTGGTTACTTCTTTTTTTCTATGACAAGCTCCTAAAATTTGACGAGGATGCAAATCAACAGCTTGTATAAAGCTTATTTGGTTTAGCTATTTTTTTATTGGGACAAGATTCGAAATGTGTTGTGGCAACAAGTATTAGAGTATAAGTTTTAGGAATAGGGCCATAATTCAGAAAAGGCAGACAAGTTCTGGAGAAAGTTTTTTTTTTTTTTACTTTCATTTTTGTTTTTTTTATGAATATCGCAATGTGAAAGTTTCCCCTTTCAGGTTCTAGGTCCCTAGCTAACCTAGATTACAGTCAGGATGCAAGTTCTGACCATTTTACACAACAATAGATACGTACCGATCGGAATATCCTCTAATATAGTAATCCTCGGCCTCTCTATCTGCCTCGCTGTCTGTCATTTCACAGAAGGAGTGGCACAGCTTCACCAGCTCCATTATGTTGCAGAATACTGGGTTATTGAGGGAATCCGAGTCGCCTGAACAATCGGCATCAGAAGACTGGAACATTGGAAAATATTATTGGAATTTTATCTGTCGAAATTCTGGTAATCAGCTTTATTGATTCGTTCCAAATCGATTTTAGGTAAATCCTTTTTATTTAAATTACTTTATAGTACTTGGCCCTGGTACGTGGCAACTTTTATCGAGGCATCAGCGGCTAACAGTTATTTTTAAATATTGATAACAGCGAATATGTCTATGCCATTTGGAAAACTTGCAATGATAACTATTACTTTTTTGTTGTGTATTTATTTATTTATACTACTTTTACACAAAGCGTGTAAGTCCCTATTATAGACTTATGAAAATAAAAAACATAAACTCAACCTACAATAATTGGGCTATAAAATTGCGCACACACTTGTGCACTTTAATGAAACGTATGCATACTTGGCTGATCTTCATTAAAATTAGACGTGACCGAACTTCGGTCAGAATAATAAGAAGCTAAAAAATCGTGTTCAAAAATCCAACTTACAATTGATACAGTCAAGAATGACTGACTAAGAATATCAGCGAGGAAGGTAGCGTGTGCCTTTTTGAGTTTCTCGAAGTCATTGGTCTTGTTCACCGCGTCCATTAGACGAGAGAAGTTGGTCTCCAGTACATCAGCCTGCATGTAGTGTTGCAGGTTGTCCATTAGGAACATTAGCTTGTTGTGTAGTTGACTCATTGGGAAACTGGAAAATGGAATAGGTAAATTACATTTCGGATCAAATTGCATGGAGATGAAGGGTAATAAGAAATGCTCCACTTATATGAATAAATAATTTGAAAATAACGCATGGAATTATTAAGTAATACAAAATAAAAAAGTCTTTCTTTTTCTACATATTTATATGGGGTGTAAGGGACATCTATCCTTAAACTTCGCCAGTGCACTCAGAACACAGTTCTGACTTCAGAACAAGTGGAATTTTGTTTTTTTTATAACGAAGTTGACATAAAACAAGAGCAAAAGAATTGTTTACCAGCCGCTGAGAAGGATACAAAAGGAATAAGAGCGAATTTTCACTTAGCAGAAAAGTATTTAAAAAAACTTCCATATCTCTTTACTGTCGGTAGTGGTTTTTCTGGATAGTGGATACACAGTTCAGAAAAGAGAATTCATGGTTTTGGTTTAAGGATAGATGTCCCTTACACCCAAGTGTAAGGGACATCTTTCCTTACGAAATTCCAAAAAACCTCAAGTCAAGACTCAAGTTTTAACAAAAACTTGAGTAGCGTTGAAGAAAACTACTATTAGGACGTCGCTAAAACTAGTCGTTGTCTAGTTAGCGTTATCATATCACTCACCTAGTAGACTGTTTATAAGCCTTCCACAGCGCATGTAGGTCATGCTGAGTTTTCTTAATCCTCAGAAGTAGACGGAACATATCGTTATACCGCGCGAGCACTTCCGGGGTAAATAACAAGTGCAGCGGCCATTTGAAATCGTACTTGAGGATTAGACTAGACCAGCCATCCGCTACTGTAATGGAATAATACTTAATAAATGAATAATAACATTAGAATTTGCAATTACACGGGAATATGTAAACTGTGAAATAGTCAAAGAAGTCACAAGCTTGTATTTGGAGATAGGGTAACACAACTAGTTTCGTTTTGAAATCCATCTACTTTAATCAAGATTTGATAATATTAGAGATTTAGATTTATTATGTCACTAGCTTTTGACCGCGACTTCGTCCGCGTGGGTTAATAGTTCCCGTTCCCGGGAGATTTCCGGGATGAAAACTATCCTATGTACTTTCTCGGGTCCCAGACTATATCTGTACCAAATTTCATTGAAATCGGTTCAGTGGTTTAGGCGTGAAGAAGAGACAGACAGACAGAGTTACTTTCGCATTTATAATATTAATACGGATTACGAAAAATATCACTCTGTATTATATGAAAAATATGAACCTATTTTTTCCAATCCAGAGATTATAGTGCGTTTAAACAAACAAAATACTCTTCAGGTTTATTTATATTTGTATAGATGTCACCCCAGATTATTGCAAAGGTTTAAAAATGTGTATTTTTTTACATACCAGTGGTGCTATCATCCTCAGTAGTAGTATTAGTAGAAAAGTTGGGCTTCACATACGGCAGCTCAAAGCTGAACTTTTCTATATCGGCGCTGTTACTGAGGAACACAGCCCTTGCTGCTAATTGGAAGGCGTGGTTCATATCTGAAAATTATTTCAAGTATAGCGGCTAGTAGTAATAGTATCTCCTATGAGCGAATGAATTTTAAGATTCGGATCTGAAGTTCCAGGTCTTAGAGCGTCCAAATGAAAAAAGAAACTTTAAAGTTTTATAATATTACTAGCGTCTTCGTCCGCGTGCCTCGCGTGGCCTGTGGGTCGTAGCGTGATGTTATATGGCCTATGTTACTCAAGAATAACGTAACTATCTATTGGTTAAAAAAATCTTGAAATCGGTCCAGTAGTTTGGGAGCCTATTTGTTACAAAAAAAAAAAACAAAAATCTTTCCTCTTTATAATATATATAAGTATAGATTAAAAATTGTCATTGAAAAGTACCCACACGCGGTTGTTTCTTTTTAGAAAAAAAACTTTGATCACAGAATTTTTTCCTGTTTCCCGGGTGCGTTTACAAACACATAAACGCACATACAAACAGCCAGACCTGCAACAACTATTTATAGGCCATACAAATAACTGTTCCATGCTGTAATCAACCCCACGACACGCAGCTTAGCAGCCAATCGCTCACCCGCTGCGCCAGCCGTGCCGACAATTGACACAACTGATGTTTTCTCTCTCAAAATAAATATCAGGTATTTACCTCTAGTAGAAGTCCTGGCAGTAGGCTTGTCTAGCATGTGGGCAGTCAGTCTCAATAGCTCCAAGAATAGTTCACCACGACCAAGCAGGTAGAAATCCTTCATTAGCCGCAGTTCATGGATCAGCTGTGCCTCTTCTACTGCTACAGTCCACAGATGCTTGAAAAGTAAAGTGTAACTTAAATAATTATCAAGTCATAAGTAACTAGCTTCGTTCGGCACGCGACTGCGTCCGCTTAAAAGCCAAATTTATCTTAAAACATAAAATACGACACTGCAATAATATAGCTTTTTATCAGTAAAATATTTTTTGAAATTTTTTTTTTTTTTTTTTTACTGCCTCGTTGGCCTAGTGGTCCTGAGCGCGACTGCTACGCTAGAGGTCCTGGGTTCGGTTCCCGGGTAGAGCAAAAAGTGTTATTGGGTTTTTCTATGAAATTCTCAGTAGTAGCTCGGAGTTTGGATTTGTGCCCGGTTAATGGCAATAGGCTCGCCCCCTATTACATGGGACCTCAATATACCGGCGAACTGTGGGTGTACATTAGTACACCTCTGCCTAACCTTTCGGGGAATACAGGCGTGATGGTATATATTATATTATTTATATATTTATATTTTTTGTAATATTGAACATTCATATCAGAGACTGCCTCTTAAAAATTTACAACAATTTTGCCTCTATATGGAGATAAAAGCCACATCCAGTACCCATGTTTGTTTATTAATTTTATTATATCCCAATTAACAGAATGTGACCCAGTTTGAGATAAAACCAAATACCCAGTTATTCTTGAGAATTTCCAGACATAAACTAGGGAAGGAACCTCTGGAACCCACACTCAGTAGTTCTATTATTTATGACTACTACACCAATTAATAGGGAAGTCATTATTGGTACTTATAGGATTTGCCAGACAACAATGGTTCTTATTTTTACATACCTTAGTAACACATTCCTTAATTTCCCTGATGACTCCTCTAAGCTCACAAACTTCAAACACTTCAGGGTTCTTCAGTTTCTGTAACTTTTCATGGAATTCTGCTTCTTTATCTTCCCAAATTGTGAATCTAAAATAAGAAAGGCAGGGTATAGCTAAACTGCTTAATTAAGTCCTCGCCTTTACTGTCACTGTTGACTGTTAACCACTATGAGGTCACATAATTATCTTAAGAACTGTCCAGTGCACACATTTCACATTTCGCCTCTTGTGTATCACGTAAAGAGCGCCCGCATCCCGCACCCCTCCCGGGCATCCTCCTCGTCGTACCCCCGCACCTCTTTACCCCGCAGGCGAGGACTCAATTAAGCAGTTTAGCTATAGCAAAGTTCAACTAGCAGTTCGTAACAATTCGAGTAAAACTGAAACGAACAAGACTACCAGTTAATTTAATAATTACCTTCTAGACTCCACCCCTAACTTCTGTAAAGGCATCAAAGTCCTGTTGGCAACAAAACAACTGCTTTTCTTCACCTTCTTAGGATCAAAACCGAACAAGATAATAGTCTTGCCAATAAACAGTATCTCTTGAGCGAGGGAGAGAGGCATGAAGTAAGGGATCATGTTTGTGTTGAGGGTGTATCCACATTCTAGACTTGTGTCTTGGAGCTGTGGGAGGAAGAAATTCATTTTTGTTATTAGCCAGATACATCATTATTAGTAAGTATATCAAATGTACTTATAATAAAAAAATTGTTTGTATGGATAATTATTAAGAATAATTTATTGGTTAACAAAATATAAGTTATTAAAAAGTACTTAATATTATATTATGTGCAACATATGTACAGATGTATGTTGTGTATGTGCATACATACACGACATACATAATTATGTTGTACAAAAATAGTTATCATAGCATTATGATAACTATTTTTGCTGTATGGTGGCCTCTCAAACTAGGCAGTGCCTGTATCTTGGGGGCCAGAAATAATAGGTACTTTGACTTTGATCATCTCAGTTGCAAAATAAAACAAGTATGAATTACGGATTAGAACAAATATTTTCTTTTGCTAATTATCATACTTACAGTTGTAACAAGTGATTTTTCACAGTTGGATGTCGGAGAAGATAGAAACATCTCTGATGAATCTGTAGTCTGGTTGTGGAGAATGAAGAACTCTTGGTACGGGTCCTTCAGTTCACCGTATAAAAGCCAAGTGCATAACTGGTTCACAAATACTTTATTAACACATGAAAATATTCTGAAAAAATGGAATTTACACATTTATTTTAGTGCAACAAAACCTCAAAAATTCAAAAGAAAATGGTAAAGAAATTTGTAGTTCATTAACATATAAAATAATTCAATAAGGGCCTACGCAGACTGGCACAGCATGGCAAGGCATTTACATTTTTTACCAATGGACATTCGAACAAATCAACATAGAAATACAACATAAATTACTATATTATGTACTTTAAAATGATGCAGCGGCTTAGACAGGGATTTGTCGATAAATGCTTCTTATTCTTAATAATTTATGACAATTTAAAAAACAAGTTACCTTACAACCGCTTCATGTACTTTTTCATTGCCATTTAAAATATACTGATGCAACAAACTTAATATCTCGCATCCAGTCAGTTTCCGCTGCTCTATAGAGGCTATAATCTTATTCAATGTGTCGAACAATCCACGGTAATTCTCTACGTAACTGTACACAAATGATAGGGTGTAATCGTGATTGCCTATCACTAAGCTCTCCACTTCCATTAAATTTTGTTTGTATGATCGCAGAACTTCACTGAAGCCTTCACTGAGTGCTTGTGAGTATAGACCACACATCTTGAGTCCTGCGGAAAGATTTTAAATATGAAAAAAATATAAAAAGAGGAACAAAAAAGTCTGAGGTATACATTCAAATACTAGCTTCTGCCTGCCACTTTGTCAAAAGCACACACAAAAAACATTGCTTTCAAATTAAAATAAAAAAAAATATTAATCCGGTCCTTCAAAAGATTAGCACATACAAACAAACTCTTCAGCTTCATCTTCTATTTATTAACTTATTTCAACTCTTCAGCGTTGTTATATTTTACTTATAAATGTACTGCTAAAACAAAGTGTAAAGCACAGCTGATCTTAAACTGTTATAGATAAGTTCTTTGAGACTAGTAAGAAATAAATTAATAGTGTTTATATTTAGCTAATAAAAAAACAGTTAGCTATGTAGTGTTACCTGCATGAGTCTTCCTGGAGCGAAATCCCGTAGCTTCAACAAAACGATGGATTTTATGGTGACTCTGTGCTATTTCATTTATTCTATCAAATATTTCAGAATCTCCTTGATTGGCGTATACTACAAGCTCGTTCTGAAAAATCATACTTCATCATTAGTCTGTATAAATTATTATAGTCTAAATAAAAGACCATTAGTCCAATGCAACTTTAAAATAAAACTATAAAATTTAAAACAACACTAATCCACTAAGATTACTTACCGCTTCTCGTCCTTCAGTAGTGTGAGAACAATCCCAAAGGATTAATAAAGCGTCGTGGATCATTTTTTTATTCCCTTTATTGGATTTTTAAGTTTAATAAAAAATACTTGTTTACAATCACCAAGTCGCAAAATACTCAATTTTTAAATATTATCAATTATTTTGACATTTCGATTTTTGTAGACAACCAACAGACAGACCATCCATAGACTCACAGCAGTTTCCACAGATAGGCTACTTTTCATCAATCATTCGTTCAGTCATTTTAGTCGATTTTTTTAATAATAATTTCTTTACTTATTAAAATATCTTTATCTTTTTAAAAAACGTAAATAACAAATATCGTACTTTATTTGTAAATCATGCTATTAACACACTTGTTTGGTTAAAATTTTATAAGGACCCAAATCTTAATAAATTACCAGCATAGAAAAAACGATAAGCTTTAAGCTCTTCTTATCTGTATACTAGGTAGCGGGCACAAGTCGCCCTACAAAGCGTGAACAAAAGTTTGCCTGTCTGTATACCTGTATTATTATATACTGCGCCCACGCTGCGCTGTGACTTACGACATTGAACTAGTATTGATTGTATTGGTTTGTTGAATTTGACGTACAATAGCGATCTCGATACTGCAAATATTTCTATAAATGAAATAACTGTAGATTCTGAAAATTGTAATGACGGCAAAACAGAATAGGCTAAAGTTTATATTTTGTTTGTTTTCAATGTGTATAGGAATATTTTTTTAGAATGGCGGAGGCTTGTAGATTTGGAAACCATAACATAGAAAGTAAAATAGCAAACAATCAAGATGAAAACTTTTGTATTATTCATGTTTTATGTGTATTCATATCACTTGTTACTATATTAGCTGACTTGACTACAGGTGAGATAATCTTTTATACTTGTTTTATTTGTAAGTTAATTACTTAAATCGACTGTATTATTTTTTTCTGTTATAATTTGAATTTAAGCCGGTTTAAAAATATGCCTACGCATGAAATCAATCGAAGTGCAATAAATGTTAATTTTTATTACAGATGTAATAGTTTTTGCCGAATATTGTAAAGATGGTCATCTTTACTGGGCATTTGGTACATTAATTTTTATAGTAGCTCCAAATATTCTTATAAACATATTCTCAATTCGGTGGTTTGTTACTGATCAAAAATCAAGTTTGCGTCATTGGATTACTCATGTTTGCCTTGTTGGTTTATTAGAGAGGTAAAGTATATTTGATTGTTTTTTTATAACAAACTTTATTTGATACATATCGTTGTATTTATTTATTTAATGTGTATATTTTTGTTTCAGATATATAATATTTCTACGCAAAGTATTTGTATGCAAAAACCTAGAATCTATAAAAACTCATAAACTAATTTCTCAAAGAAATGACTTGAGTTTGTTGCATTTTTTATATATATTTATTGGTACTGTGCCACAAATAATATTACAAACATATGCTATCGTCACTTTAGACGACAATTACTATACAAAAGGTAAATTAATATAATTATTCAAAACCTACAATTCTGTCTATTGTTTTTATACATTACTTTCATCTAATAAAAGCTATTGTTTTTTTTTTCAGTGTTTGCTTTATCTGCGTCTCTTGCGTCGGTTATTTGGGGTTGCGCGACATATATCTACAGTATTACAGCATTTTCCAATGAGAATTTTAGTTGGAGTTCATTACTGCTAAAATTGATATGGCATTTTGGAATGTTAATTGGACGGATACCAGGAATTTTGTTATTTGCTATAATTTTTGGTATATGGACATTGATACCTTTAGGTATGATATATTATTATTTAATTAATTTCACATCGCCTAACATTATTACAAAATGTTGCTAAATTATTATGATTATACAACAATATAAATGGAGCGTGAATTAGGTACCTTTTTATATTTTCAGGTTTGCATTGGTTCGCCATGACTTTTTGGATTGTTGTTCAAAAAACTACATTTTGTCCGAATAAATTAGAAGAAACTCTTTACAATGTGGTCATGGGTTTCGTATATTGTTTTTGTTATATTAACTTGCGGGAAGGACACACGCGATATCGTTTGATGTTCTTTTATACGTTGATGATATCACAAAATTTTGGAAGCTTATTTTTGTATGTGCTTATTTCTGAAACTGAGCGACAAAAGAAATTATGGTCCATTGCTGCAGGCATATGTATAATATTTGGTACAATTGTTGGTGAGTTGACACAAACTAAAATAATTTATTTTGATAGGTATAGACATCACACGATAAGATTATTAAGTTATTTTTATCGTTTTCAGGCATTCTTTCTATGATATTATACTACAGATATTTTCATTCAACGGGGCCTATTTCATGGAAAAATGACGACATCGAATTGAATAATAAAGTGGATATACAAGAATCAAATAATAAAAGAGATCGAGGCAGCAGTCTAAACCATGTTAGGTCATTTAAAAGTTCTAGTAAAGAAGAAGAAACCAACATTAGCCCCAGGTACTAAAAAAGCTTTTCTTGCGTACGTAACTTAACTAAACTTGTTATACTTAAAAATCATTTTTTATATTTTCAGTAAAGATGTGTCAACAGAACAAGCTCAGAGACTGGAAAGTGAAAATGCGGACAAAAAGTTTTTATTGGAACATTGGATAGCAAGATCTGGTACACCTACATTTACATCTGCGCCTATTGGAAATAATAGCTTAGAGGTTTCTAGCGTAGAATTTTACACAGTTGAAAATACACCTCAATCGATTACGCATGAAGATGAATACAACCATAAAAACAACAAAAAATTTGCTATTTGTTCTCCAACAGAGTTAACATTAAAGTTAAGTTCCATGGAGAATTTAGAAAGCTCTATAGATGAAATAACCTCTAGCAATTTAAACTTGCACAAACGTAGAGGTATTTGTTCTTCAGATGCATTAAGAGATGATTTAACTAATATAAATTTGGATGTTTGTAATTTAATTAATGAAGAATTTATGAAAATGTTAAAAACGGATAGCTCTGAAATCAGTCACGATACAGATGGTTCCAATAAGAAGACGTCTTCTGACTCCATAGATATGGATTTAGACTTAAGTTTCAGCGATATTAATAGCTCTGACATAAACACATTTAATGAGAACATCGTCCAAAAGTTATGTTTGAGTGCACTAAAGAATATTAAAGTTGGGAACCAAGATGCAGATATCGAAAACATTCAAAGAATAGCTTTAGATATCCTCAAGGAAATGTATGCCAAAAAGGACAAAAATAAGAATGGAATAGGAACGGACTTATTCCCTTCGAAACCACGTGAATTAGATACACCGACAGAGGTTCTGTCAGTTCACGATTACGAAAATATTTGTGCTGTAAATATTGCTCGTGAAGCTTGGGGACTGCGATCCTGGAATGGATATTCTGACATAGAAAACTGGCTTCATGATGGAAGCGTAGTAAGAGACAGAAGAAGAGACACATTAACGTCAGGAAGCTCTGAAATAAGTAGCTGTGTTTCACAAGATCTTAAGAATGCCATTTTAACTGCACCACCGTTCCCTAAAAAACCGCATACATACTCGAATGTATTTGTAAAGTTTGATAGAACAAATCAGGACGATTATGCCAATACATTGGTTTCTCATGATGATACATTCTTAGCAAAACCCTGCATGGCTGATGTTAGCAAAGATCCAAACCATTTAGAACCTATAATGGAAGAGTTAGATGATTTGGGAGATATAGATCCCACAAGTAAGAAAAGACTAAACTCTGAAAGCTCTCTAGTTGCAACAATAGATGAAATTCGTAAATCAACTGTAACAAATTCTCCAAGAAATTTATATTACAGGCGGGAACATTTGTGGGACTCACCTCAATTCAACACGTCCACGAAAATCGATTTAAAACAAGCACTATGGAAAGAACCGTCCAAGTTTGACCCAAGCAACATAATGGAATCTTTACCAGAAAAAGAAAACTGTATGAACATTACCCAAAGATCAAAATTTGAGATGATAAAAAAAGGTTTAAATGTTTCAAATATATCATCAACATCCACAGAGTTACATATCGGAGAAAATATTACAGCTTTCAATAAAAATACAAGACGTCGTCAAAAATCAAATTCAAGTAATATTAAACTGCAAGGCAAGAAAATCAATATTAAGCCTGAACAAAACCAACACGATTTTTCAAATAAGGATATTGATTTTTTATGGCAGTTAGTTTCAGAAAGCTCTGCTCCCAACAACTCTAGTGAAGATTGTTCTTCAAATAAAATATCGACTTCTTTACAGTCACTGATACAAAAAGATACTGCAGTGCCAGTTGTAAACACGTCAACATCTAAAATATCAAACGTTAATAAGAAAGGAGCACGAAGTCGACCACGACGAAAGTTTTCTATTTTGAGAGAAAGGTTCGAGCCTAGGCTTAATCTGAACTCTGATGAAGAAATGTTATACCGCTCAAGTGAAATAAGTCAGCCGCAAACTGATCCCAGCGTTGTTAATGTAAAAAACCAATTTGACGTTGATCAAGGAATAAGGACCATTCCGCAAAAACATAATTATGATAATTCATCCTTTGAAACTAGTGAAAATCTGCCGTGTGCTACTGGATGCGACTTGATAATGTCTAAAAACATAAAGGAAAAACGATCTTTGTTTATGAAACAAGTATTAAGCCCACCAAAATTCAACACGAAGTTAAGACATAAGGTGTAAATTATTGGTAGACAATATGTGATGAATATTGTTCCTAGTTTTTTTTTCTATTTTATCGCTGCGTAAAATGAAGTCAATGTGAACATGGATCTCAAAATGAGTGTAGTCATTTTATACTACCATTATATTACAATTTAGAAAATTTCCGTTGATTTAAAACATTGTCTGTGTTGTTCAGACTTTAAGTAACATAAGAATAATAACATTATGGTAATTAAATACTGATGACCGTTATAGTCTTCCATTTTGTGATATTAATATCGAAAAATTTGCTGCTGTGTGTAGAAAAGTTGAATTGCATTAATGATTGTGATGTGACTGTGTTTTTATATTTGTGATAATATTAGTAACATTATGAAATTGTGAAACTAAGACATATCGAAAAACTTGCCTTTATATTTCTATGTTAAGCCAGTATTGTAAACTATGATTACTTTTAGCTAATTCTATAGAAGTAAAATAAATTTTATTAAAATATACTAAGATCATGCTTGTTTTTATAAATAATCCACAATAAAGCAAGTAAAATAGAATATTTATTATAATAATATAAAAAAATAATATGCTGCCACAAAAACAGATTACACATGTAACTACGCTAATTTATTCAAATATAAACGATTTTACAGCATTTATAATGCTTCATAAATAGAAGATACACAACAATATTGTCTCAATTATCACATTATGCAGTTATAATAAAAACCAATTAAATTATTTTCCATTATTCGCTAACGTTACAATAAAATTGATAAATATTACTCTGACAACAGTCTTCTTCTAGAATACAATGGCTCAAAATATGCATATAAAAATATTAATAACTACTGTACTACTTAGGACATATCACTAGAACAGAACTAGAACCAGCTAAATTTATCAAACTATAGCTGTCTACTTCTACAAATAATTACGAAACATACAAATAAGTTATTAAATAAATGATATGACAAAAATTAAGATTGAAGTTAAAGATGACATTAAGCTAAACAACTTAACATTATTGGATTAATCTGAGTATGAAAAAAGATATAGCTTGAGTTAGGTTACCATGAGTAAAACATTTAAAGATCAGTCGTCATAACATTTGTGAGGAGACGAATGCGATGAGCGTTACAGTTTCGACAAAGGATATGATCGTCAAGTGGGTAACATCCTCGGCCTTCTGATTCTGAGGACAGTAACAGCCCACAGTCTTCACATCGGTAACATCTCACATGGAAACTACGATCCAGTGCCACTACTCTGACAGTCTCTTCTTCGCCTTCTTCTGGCATAATGGGCAATTCGCATACACAACAGCGTGGAGCGAATTTCTTATGGAAATCCTCAATACAATGAATTTGATTCATGGCATCAACAGTGAATGGTATTCCATCCAGACTTTTCCCACATACAACACAGGTGAAACAGTTGGGGTGGTAAGGTTTTCCCGTAGCTCTCAAAATCCTATCTAAGATTGGCATGTCGCATACAGAACACTTTTCTAAAGTTTCATAGTAATCAGTTTCACAGTATGGCTGACCTTCCACTGCATAAAATGGTTTCCCTTGCAAGTTTACATTGCAGCGATGACAACAGAAGCATGTCACATGGTACATGTTTCCCATTGCTGTGCATCCAGAACTCTCACCTATAACTTTACCATCACATTTAACACATGTTCCAAACACATCTAAATCCTGACTGTCAGTTATAGACTTCACAAGAAGGTTAGTCAGTGCATCAACCTCTTCTTCTTTATGCAATGGTGATTTACTTGAGTTAGACAAGTTATTGCGATAATTGTGTAGGGAATTAGATTGCGATGACATGTTGCTATGAGGACGTGGGTTAATAGGCTCATAAAGTGACTCATAAGTTGAAGATTGTGAAACCCCATATTCAGGAAACTCGTTTTGGTATATAGGTGGGTAAGATGGCCTTTCTTGATTATAGTTCAAGTTTGCAGTAGCTCTGACCAACTCACTATAATTAGAGCTCACAGGCGATGGTGGTGGCAAATATTCATCGTTATTTTGGTTTACGTTGTATGGTTTCGATGATGCGATAGAAATAGATGGTGGTGGAGGTGGCGGCGGCGGTGGCGGTGGTACTGGAGGCAGGTTATCATTGCTTCTGTATGGAGGTATATTACTGTATGTTGTATTGTAACTCTTAGGTGGCATGGGTAAGTTTTGTCTATAGGAATGGTTAAACGTTGCCAGATTCAATTGGTTTACATTTGCGTAATCTTTATGAAAATGAGGTCGTACATTGCCTGGAAGTGTATTGCTATACGTAGTATTATTATTTGTAGTCGGCATGATCATTGCCGAATATGACGGCTCACAAATAGTGCTCACAACAGCACTGTGTGGAACTTGAGGTTGAGCCTTCTTTTTTGGCGGTACGGCCGGTGGTATCTTTTTAACTTTGCCAGAGTTATTTAAATCCTTAGCCATTTGTAATTCAGCTAATTGCTTTTCCAAGGCGTCAATGTTATCAAGTCGTGACATTTCTGTGATATTATTGACCTGATAATGTAAGAAAGGCAAATGAATGTTAAGAAAATTTACCTTATATTTTTTGAAGTTTTCCTTACTACATAAATCTTTCCTTTTTATAAATCACATTCTTTTGTGAGTCACTTTACACACTTAATAGAAATGCTTTAATTTGTTATCTTAATCCACTTGTCTCGTTCGCCTTGCTTTGGTTCGATGATGAC
The DNA here is from genome assembly GCA_932526535.1 of Caradrina clavipalpis. Taxonomy (NCBI): domain Eukaryota; kingdom Metazoa; phylum Arthropoda; class Insecta; order Lepidoptera; family Noctuidae; genus Caradrina; species Caradrina clavipalpis. The sequence continues at coordinate 9,750,115 of OW052103.1, forward strand.
ATGTTCTCTTCCTCACCCTCACACGTCATAGTCAGCCATAGATTGCAAATTTGCAATTCGGCATGCAGTATAAAACTGACCACAGATTACTAACAAAATGTCACTGCGCATGTAGTGAGTGCAGCAATCTTTGGAACGAAATTACCATGAAATGACAAGGACATTTTTTTCTTGAACGATCGCGTTACAAATATTTTATGTTATCTATCTATTGTTATAAGATTTTAGGACTCCTGGGTTAGGCGTTACAAAAGAATTATAATTTTTAGTCGATTAATTGGTGAAGTGAGTGAATGATTTGGTCAGTGCATATTTAATTTATCTGTGCACATAATTTTCTGACGTTGACATATAATTATGACAGATGTGGTTTTATTTTGACAATTTGAATTTGTGTACGCAAAGAGGACGCTAGGTCGCTGAACACGATTTGTTATTGTAAAAATCGATAGTAATTCAATAAATCGTCTCAAGAACAGTTTTAATTTCAATCATGGCTATGCAATGTCAACTATGGATGGGCAGTGTAAGTTACATAGGTTCTATTTAGATTTCGAGCCATCTCATCACCACAGTTAACTTCATCTTTCTCATCCAGTTTTTGTAAATTTTCCAAAGTAAATACATAATACACGTTTCTAACGAAAAATGGAAAGAAATGGGGCAGACCTTAGCCCAGCAGTAGTACAATACAGATTGAATAGAAAAATCAAAAAATACATAATTAAAAAACTAATCTGGTCAGTGGGTCGTGTTAGGGACGGGTTACTAATCTAACCAAAGGAAATATTATTTATACTCACCGTTATCATTATCACAGTGGTATTCAATGTTTCATTACAATTATTACAAATAGGAAATTCGATCTAACCATCTATAAATTATGATCCTTTCAGCTGGAGCCCAATATGACAGAGAGCTTCATCATGGCTGCTTTCAATCGGATGGGGCAGCGGCCACTAGCTGTAAAAGTCATGCGAAATAAGTTCACCGGAGAACCAGCCGGATATGCTTTCGTACATTTTCAGGTACCTAATCACTATAAGAAAATTGAGGTTTCAACAGTTTTAATATACTTAAAAAAAATATATGTTTGAAACTTTGTCTCAAAGAATTATTTTTATGACAGACAGATGAAGAAGCAATAGATGCCATGCACAAACTGAATGGTAAACCAATCCCTGGGACATTTCCAGTGGTGAGGTTCCGTCTCAATACAGCGTCCCGGGAAGCTCGTGCTAACATGCAAACAGAACGAGAGTTCTCAGTGTGGGTCGGTGACCTGAGCCCTGATGTTGATGACTACTCCCTCTACAGAATCTTTGCATCTAAGTATTCTTCAATAAAAACCGCAAAAGGTACTCTTTTAAGTTCGTTATCAATTGCCTAAGTGCCTTTTGCATTGGTAATTAAAATGAAAAATTGTTATCATTACAGTTATCTTGGATAGCTCAGGATATACTAAAGGCTATGGTTTTGTGAGGTTCGGCAGTGAAGAGGAACAAAGGAATGCGTTATATGCCATGAATGGTTACACCGGGCTTGGGTCGAAACCTTTGAAGATTTGCACTGCAGTACCAAAGCCTAAGTGTAACATCACCTCACAGAACCCATCAGCTCCATCAACTCCTAACTCTACATTTAGCAGTGGAACGGTATGTTTTTTAGTTGATGAAAACAAATTAATTTGCTTGTGTTCTTTCTGAGTGTGGATGCTACCTATGTAATACAGCTGCTGCTGGTGCCAATGTTGTTGGGAATTTCACCTTTAATATGTTTAACATATTTCATTCTATAGCTTGCTTTTCAGTACTACAAGTGGTCATGCAGATGGCTTGGGGAATGAATATACACTTACAGCAAGATGAAAAATTTCAGAATTAAATTGAAATCATTGGCATACCTCAAATGCTCTTTGGGTGCAACCAACAACATTATGACATATTCTGAGACACTTCATTGTCATTAGGCGACACCTTTTAAACTTTTTTTTTTTTTTTTATTAAACCGAAACATTAATAAATAATTATAATTATAAAATCGAATACATAATAATATGCCAATAATTTCAATTTGCGACACTGACACAATATCTGTAGGCCAACCGCTTATTGCTTAGCCAGAAAAAAATCAAGAAGAATTCTGCTTCAGAACAAGCTTGCATCTTTAAAAAACTTCATCAAACTGAAACTAAAGAAAAAGCGGGCCCTGTATCAGGATAATGGCTTGACGGATAAATTGTCAGGATGTTGTACATATAAAGTAACATTTTACTTTATAGGAGTACAATCAATACTATGATCCGTCTGCATACTGGCAGAACTATTCAGCGTGGTCTGGCTACTACGGCCAGGGCGAGCCGGGCGCCGCGCCAGCGCAGACCGTGCCGGTCGCTGACCCCGCGCAGGCACCTGCGGCCAAGGCGCCCACAGATGAGCTGGCACTTGTTGGTAAGTTGGCTGTACTGTACTGTACTGTCATATGGATGAAGGCTTGGACTTTAGTATAGTTAATCATCTTATACTGTTTTCACACGGCTCTATGGAAGAGAGCGGGCCTTCTCAACATGGGCGCAGCTTGGTCATAGACGTCACTTTAGCTCTAGACACGATTCCACACAATATTTTTCATCAGCGTTTTCAGTGATGATGTTCTGAATGAGCACGAAGTACACTGCTTGCAATAGGTTTGAACCGGTAAGTGGGACTCGTTACCACTGGGCCACCATTACTCCGCTGGACTGGCAGCTTTAGAGACCAACTACTACACTTATTCAGCTCAATTCAGCTTGGTCCAATTTTGTATCACATCCGTTCTGCAGGCACAGAAATGTGACACCTTTCTGTACTTGTACTTCTGTAACAGTAGAAGCATATGCTTTTTCATACAAAACTGGTGTCTTCTATAGACAAAAGCAGAAATTAGCTGAATAAGTGTTATCTACACTTCTCTTGTAAAATTTTGGTTGTCATCTTCTAAGTATGATCATACAGCAAGAGATTACTGCGTACCACATTGCCAACACCAAGTTGGCAAACAAGCCAGGAAATTGGTCTTAAGAAAGAACTACATTTATAAACAGAAATACATTTTAACACAAAATATACCATGTTAAGAAAAATGCCAGGCTTGATCCACAAAAAGGTACTAATTGTGTAACTCTGTACATACATTTGTATTATCACTAAATTATTACAAAGCTGATCACCACTCTTTATTATTTCTCATCGCACCTTTCCATTAAAAAACACCTATTTTTCGCTCATAAGCAAAAATGCTTAAAGATATGCTTAGCTTAATTAGATTACATATATGTGAGAAGTTAAAATCGCGTCTCTATTGCGTGTTTCTACTAGTAAATGGCTATTATTATGCACATGATATAAATACATAAAGAGTAAGTGATGAAATAATGATTGCTTATTCTTAGCCCCCTATCCGGCTAACAGCAGCTTCGGCTGTCTGCTAGCCGGGCGCTAAAGACAAGGGGCTAACTATATTAGTACTGTAAGCTAGCATTTTTAATATTATATTTGAATAAATAGAAGCTTGCTATTAAATTCTGACTCAAATTCGACTGAATTATTTATTTTTATTATTATCGACTTGCATTTCTATACGCATTCCCAATATTTTTCAAAGCCTTAAAATATTCACCGCATTTTTGCCGATATATTTTGAATTCCATAAAATGTTCTTGTTATGACGTGTATGCCGTTTGGTTTTCAGAACACAAGAAAGTTATCGACGTTGATCTACTGAATCAAGAGTTCCTTGACCCTGAACTGTCACTGTGGGACAGTCTGGAAGATTCTCAGTGGTTCCCCCACGAAGTTGTGGAGTGCTGAGATTAGTTGTAACACTTAAGTAAGCTAATTGTAAATAAATGATTTTGCATTTTTATTGTTGTATTATTTTGTACCTGAGGTAGGATCAAAGGGGGTTGTTATGTCAGTTGTTGGATTTGAACTTTCGGCGCTGGGCCGAGCGTTGAAATTCCAATGTTTCTAAAATTAGTTTTAAAAGATGGTGTTAGGCCCCTAGAACTTCCAGCTTCCCCAACGCACAAAAAAGCTATACATATAAACAAATACAATGTAGGTAAGAATTCATTTATTATTTGGAACAATACTTTATAACATTGTTAACTGGTCTACTGTAATAAGTAACCATAATCTTTTCGATGTAAATTGCTTATCAGGTTTGCGTTACTTCTATAAAATTATTAAAATATTTAATTGTAATGCACTAGTTCTCTATTGATTGAATATATTTTGTATACAATTTGCTGTCAAAACATTAAAAAGCTTTATATTTGTAAATATAGAATTCATCTGAGATCGCACAAGATTTCAATATTAAGTAATAAATGTTTTTATCACATATCTACATTTGAATCATTTAAATACTAATTTCTTTTTGAACTTCCTTGTAGTTTGAATACTATACTTAATAAAGCATTATCAGAATAAGATCGTGAGCCTGCCATCATTTCTTAAATAGTATAATTTTAATAATACTTTGTAATATCAGTCGTTGGGTTTTCAACTCTCGGCACTGAGGCAAGCGTTGAAAACCCAACAATGGGATGGCAAAGTAATATTAAAATAATACTGTTTTAAGAGATGGTGGGGGGCCCATGATGATCATAAGTATATCGGGTGGAAAGGACATCGTAACAAAAACCTTTATCATGGGACAAGCTATATACCCCGCGGTGTCACTTGCGTTCAGTTACGTCTTTGGTTACTACCTACCCCACTCCCGTTAGTCGTAGCGTGATGTTCTATACATATAAAAATATAAACCTTTTTGAATCGGTCTATCTATTGATAAACACCGCATTAAAATCCGTTGCGGAGTTTTTAAAAGTTCTAAGCGTACAGACGGCGGAAAGCGACTTTGTTTTATACTATGTACCACAGGGGTAAAAATTTCAACTGTTCCATACATTTTGACCCGAGTAGGATTGCACATTTGTAGGAGATGCACTTTTGTATTGAATAGTAGATTTTTTCAATCATCGAAATATTGCATCACGTTTTTATTACGATGTCCCTTCCACCCAGTATAACTGACGACGGTGCACTTTCGGTGTATTTAAGGTGGGCATTTTGAATATTGAGTAACCCTTATCGTGTTAATAACTACTTAATTAGTACTAAGGACAATACAACTACCGCGTCATACATTCTATGAATTAGATATGTTGCAGTCAAAACTCTTAACCAGTCAAAAGTACTATTGACTAGCAAAATCAGTCAAAACTACTTTTGACTGAACAGGTTGGTCAAAAGTGGTTTTGACTGAAAAATATTGGTTATTAGTACTTTTGACTGCAAATTTGCGGTTAAAAGTACTTTTGACTAACGCTCTTCGTCAAAAGTAGTTTTAACTGCAATAAAGCATCAGTCAAAAGCACTATTAACTTGTCAGATGTGAATAATGCTTAAAAAGCATTCGCGGGGCTCAAGGGTTTACAAAAGAATTACCACGAAGTGGATGGCGGAGTCTATTCGCTCGCTTCGCTCGCTCTTTCATCCTATAATTTACTTTTATAAAGAATAGATATTATTAATTATTATTGCAGATTAGTGACTGATTTTTAAGAGTTTTGACTGATTCGAGCAGTCAAAACTACTTTTGACGGAATCACTTAGTCAAAAGTACTTTTAACCAGCTCTATTGGGCAAAAGTACTTTTAACTGTTATTTTAGTCAAAAGTATTAGTATTATTGACTAAAGCATACGGTCAAAAGTACTTTTGACTAATTTTGCTAGTCAATAGTACTTTTGACTGGTTAAGAGTTTTAACTGCAACAGATACAATCACAATGATCTGCTTGCTAAGCGTTTACCTTAGAAATTCACTACTTTAAAGTATGATTCAAACTTAATGACGGCTCAGAAGTTAGCTGCGAGTGCAGGTTTATTCAAGTCAATAATAATTTAGGTCCCATTAAATTTCTTCTATAATATATAACTGCCCCGTTGGTCTCGTGGTCGCAAGTGCGACTGCTGTGCAAGGGGTCCCGGGTTCGATTCCCAGGTCGAGCAAAAAGTGTTATTTGGTTTTTCTATGAAATTCTCAGTAGCAGCTCGGAGTTTGGATTTGTGCCCGGTAAACGGCAATAGGCTCGCCCCCTATTACATGGGACCTAAATATACCGGCGAACTGTGGGTGTACATTTGGTCACCTCTGCCTAACCCTTCGGGGAATACAGGCGTGATGGTATATTATTTTTTTTATTTATAAATATATATCTAGAAATAATTAAATGGAGGACTACATTATTATTGGCTTGAAATAAGCTGTTAGAACCTGCACTCGCAGCTAACTTCCGAGCCGCCATTAAGTTTGAATCGTATTATTCCTAGTATTTAAGTAGAACGTGGATACCGTCTTCTTACACGCTACATACCAGGATTAGTTAAAATGTGTACCTTGGGGAATGTAAAACTAACTAAATTACAACACATACAATACAGTAAGTAAAATAAATTAAAACCCTTATGTCTAGAACTTACGAATATAACATACAACAAACGTATTTAATTCAGCGTAAAATATGACAATGTAATGTCACTTAAGGACATCCACAAGATCGATATCGCATCGATGTTTCGATTAACGTCTAAAGGTGCCTCTACGCTAGACGAACTGAGCATACATTCGTGTAGTGTGCACTGACTTATAAGCCTCGAATGAGCGCGCAGCGAGCATTTGATTCGTGCTCGACTGGGTGGCCAATTGTCGGTTTTTTGACGAACGCAAAGGGATCCACACTTGACGCTGCAAACGACGACACCCAGAACGGCTCCGTTCGTGCTCGGCGTGTCTAGTGTAGACGCACCTTAACATCTTAGTGAACCAGTATGTTCGACGATAACTACTTTTTAAACATTTCGAACGAGAATCCATCAAACGTTTGCATTATGTGCTAGCCTATCGATGAATTAACCAAAGCCAAAAGATTCTATCGATAAAACAGTACACCTTTAGAACGATAGACGTTGAACAATGCCATTGTTTACTCAATGGTCGATGAGTGCACGACTTTATGCGTAATAGAGCACTGGATCGATGGATATCGATTCTGTGGGTGTAATAATAACTATGTTACCCTACCTAATATTAAAATTGTGATAATTAAAACAGCTGGGTACTAGCAATAGTAGCAATAAATTAAAACAGGGCAGTCATTATTAACGAGATTACACTATACTATTAAAAGTTGAACATGATTATATTGCTTTAGGCGTAAACAATTCACTGTGCATTATTTTTTCTTATTAAATTAGTGAGCGAAACTTGACCTTCGTGTTTAAATATGGAATTATGGACGACTGGACTGACATTTTAGTTACAGCAACTAAACAATTGTAGTGCAACAATTGTTGTTGTTTGTAACTTTGAAAGTCGAAAATTATCCTTTTTATTTTATTTGGTTTCAATGTCGATATTTAACACCTAGGTAAAGTATCGCTCACTGACCGTATTATACATTATTTCGCTTACAGTAGTTGATAGTAAAAATTTGTACTCATGGTAAATAATCTGCAACAATGTTACTGCAACATGTTTTTGAATTGTTTGCAACGTGTCGCTTGGAAGACTATACAGAGGTGTGCAACATGAAGCAAATCATGCAATGTTACTGCAACATGTTTTGAGTTGTTTGCAACGTGTCGCTGGCAAGACTATAACAGAGGTAAGCAACATGAATCAAATCATGCAATATGCTTCCAGCAGCATCCAGTTAATTATTTTAATAATAAATAATTTATTTTCAAGTAACAAGACTCATACTGTTAGTGTAACAACATATTTATAAACTATGTTAGTAAAACAAAAATAATTCGTGACGTCATTGCAGGAAGCTGAAACCTTACTGCAGTGGTTCACAACACACCACACGGTCAACTTTGCTTGTACCCATAATCTGAATGCTGTTGGCTCTAGCCCGCCCCCTACGGACTCTTCAGCATGATTGCGTAGAAGCAGTCCCTCAATCATCTTTGTTCAAACATTATGCTTCAACAAAGTTGCACAACATTTGTTTACCATAATTTAAGAAACATTGGGCAGAAGAAAAATAGGTAATGCGTTGGTTAAGGCGCTTATGTACTGCAAGTAATTGAGTGCCTTAGAGCCGTCCCACATGGGCCAGTCATGACCAATATTGATTCTACGCGTGTTACGTGTTGTGCAAAACAGAATTAAGGAGACCATTTTTTCATTCTGCCCTATATGCTCATTTAATATAACTGCCAAGTACCGCAAACGAGTCTTAAAGCTGCGTAATGGTGTACGAACTATGTCGCTTACGTTTAGCAGGACTGTTACTCATCTGAATGACTCCTGGAGTGGAACAGGGTCGACTGTCCTGACTAGCTACACTGCTAGGGGACGTCAAATGTGGCGAAGACCCCGTAGACATATTGCTTTTTGGCGTACCACCCTTCTTCATATAAGTGACAACAGAGTTTAGGAACGAGGTCGGTAAAGCGACGGGAGTTAGTCTACCTCCGCCGCTCGCTATATACGTCTGTAACATCTTTTTGGAAGGAGAGTTGGGGTCATTGACCGTGAGTACGACTAAAGAGCCGTTTTCGATATTAGAAGGCACTACCGGTGTGGCTGGAGCTTTGTCGGGCGTCTTGCCCTGTGGTTCTGTAGATTCTGATTTTCTTGTGGAAATGTCTTTTGGTTTTGGCATGATGCGTGTGAGGTTGCTGAATTGTGGCGTGGTGGCAGGCTTCGGTTTCGGTGATCGGACCTTCCGAGGTTTCGGTAGCGTGCACTTGTCGCCGGTTGCCTTAGCCTCGTGGTGTCGCTGTATAACTTCGTTAGCGGTGAGACCGACTGTTGATGAAGGGAAGATAGAGGACCCCAAGGCTTTTGAACTTCGACCTGTAATGTACAAGGCTGTGGTTAAATAAAATAAAACATTTACTATAACTAATAATATCTTCTGCCTGGCGACAATTTTAAGACTACGGCATGTCATTTGCAAATTGTAATTTTGTGAAAATAACAATGAGTAAAAACCTCCCATTTTGATTACTCCACATTTTATCTCATCCACAAGGCAAACGCCTGACATTGGACAAGATTTCGAATTTGTTCACAGATTTTTAAACAGTTGGTAATAATCATACACTAAGTTTTTTTTTCAATATCCTTGGATGGCAAACATGGTGACGGCCCGATTTGTTAAGTGGTTACCGCTGCTTAGGCTTTGCAAATGCGTTGTCATCCCAGATACAAAGTTTAAATATTTGATGTAACTGTTATTACAACAGCATCCATACCCTTCAAACTGGCACTTAGCAACGCTGCTTTGAGGCAGAAATAAAATAAACACAGTACTTACTCATGCGCACACGCAGTTCTCTTGCCTCTTTCTGCCTCTGTCGCTGATCTCTCGCACGTTTCTGTAGCTCGGCGGCCTCGGCGCGGGCGAGTTTCATCGCCTCCTCTCGCTCGGCTTGGAACTCGTCTTCCAGTCGGGACGCGTCCCACTTGCAAGTCGTGCGAAGGGCCTTTTCTACCTGGGCCATGTTTACACGCTCTTCTTTTTTGAACTGTAGGGCAAACGATAATAGAATTAAAGTTTTAAACACTTTGATGGTCAGCCGCACCAGCAGAGGACGTCTTTGCCATTTCGACTAATCTAAAATGGCTTGTTCCCCGACTACTACTATTACCCAATTATTACGTCTATGTATGTTTACATCTATGTGTGCGTATCTCTCACGCTGTTCGTCGTATATTAACAAATGGTGTATCGTAATGGAGGCCATACACGTTAGGGTTTGCATGACGGTTTTAGCCGTGTATGCAAAACAAACAGGTATAACCGAGTTGCATATAATGGATAACTGTAAGTTGTATCACATACACGCTAGGTTTTGCCTGTCGGTTGTGCATGCACGCCCAAAACCATCATGCAAACCCTTACGTGTATGGCCCCCATAAGTGTCATAATCTTTCGTTGGTTCTGAGCACATTTTATATATCAACCAGATCCAATCATATTTATTTTTCCTTTTCTTTTCATGGTCTAATTGAAATAAATGATTTGACTTTGACTTTGACATTTATAAAAGTAACTAGCTTCTGCCCGCGACTTCGTCCGCGTCACAGTTGGTACCGTACATTTTCCCGGGATAAAAAGTAGCCTATGTGTTATTCCAGACTATAATCTATCTTTGTGCCAAATTTCATCCAGATCCATTCAGCCGTTTAAGCGTGAAAGAGTAACAAACATCCATACATCCATACATACAAACTTTCGCCTTTATAATAGTAGTAGGATACCCCAAAATAAAGTTTGTTTCTAACTGACAATATTTTTTGAAAAAGACTGATTACTTTGAGCTTAAGATCTCGCCTAGTCCTTCCGGGGAAGAGATTCTCCATGAGCATGAAGTCGGTCCCGAGCGCGGCGAGCGCGCGGTAGAAGCGCACGGTCTCGCCGTCGCTCCAGTCGGCAGTGCGCGGCGTGCGGCGGTAGCGGCCGGACGTGCCCGCCGCGCCCCACGCGCCCTCGTGCACCACGCTCGTCGACACCTTGCGCTTGTCTGATTGTTTTATTACCTGGGGGAGGTGGAATTGATAAGAATGGAAAAAAATATTGTGGGAACAGAGAAGGTGCCGTTTTAAGCCGGTCTGTTTTTTTTTATGTCATTGGATGGCAAATAAGCCAACGGCCCACCTGATGTCAAGTGGTCACCGCTGCCTGTAGAGATCAATGCCAGAGGTCTTGCAAGGGCGTTGCCATCCCAGAGACAAAGTTGAAATGTCTCATGTGCTTGTAATTACACTGGCAACCATACCCTTCAAACCGGCAACGCTGCTTTGCGGCAGAAATAGGTATCGTGGTAGTATTTCCTCCGACAAGCTCCTTCACAAAAACCTCTACTACTACTACTAAAAGTATGGAGAAAAATATTGTGGGAATAGAGAAGGTTAATATCGAATTACGGTTACGGCAGTTAATCCAAATGGAGATTAATCAAGTACATAAGAAATATTATACTGCACAAATGGGTGCGCAAATACAGGTGTACCCCTTTTTTCTTACTTTCATAGTCCGGTGGGACGGCGTACATGTACGACGATGTAAAAAGTGATATGTCCGCATTAAGCCCGGATGAACTAATGAAGATTACCCCAAACCAGATCCTGCAGTTCATCACAGCTGCTGGGTTTGGTTAAAGATCTGATCAGCTCTGGGCGGCTATGGTATCTCTGCGCAGAGATACTCGTACCATAGCCGCGTGTAAATAAAAAGATTGTATGTATAGTTGTACATACCAAGCTCTGTTCATCCAACATAATCTCCCCATTCGGCCCCAGTTTGATCTGCGGCACGGGTGCTGCATCCGTGTCTGTCTCCTGCTGATCTTCCTCCTTGTCTTCTGTTTTCTTGGCAGCCCTGCGAGCTGCTTCCTCTTTCTCGTTAGCTTGTTGAGCCTTGATCTCGTCTTTATCAGGGCTGTAAAGCAAATTATATTAGTTTTGAAGAAGTTTGAATTGTTCTATTAGGTCAATATCATTTAAATAATGAGCGATCGAGATAATGGTTGAGAAAAAAATAAACTTTCAAAAAGATGTTAAAGTGAGAATTCATGATATGAAACAATGTTTCTAATATTGGATTTATTTTCTTGGATAAGCCATTAAGTGCTAGATACTTTATTATATTTTAGTTAAAATAAAAACATGTGTAAAATCTACTGGATTTCCCACGATTTTGGATATGTTAACCGCCAGTATTAAATAATTTAATAGTGACAACATACTCACATGATAGGGTTGCTGGTGGGGTTGTAGAAGATGAGGTCGTACATGGTGAGCGTGTCCTTCTTGACCGCCTCGCGGCGGCGACGCATCGCGGCCATGCGCCGGGACATGTCCAGCCGACGAGTTCTGGACGTAAATAATAATAAAGATTTTATTAGTATACCTTAACTTTGTTTGAGATGGAATCTTAATAAGGGGCATGTCAGGTGTCAGGAGGCTGTCAGGGGCAGGTTGTTACAGTTTTTGCTTCATCTGTAGGTAGTTTTTAATACCTTTAGGGTATTAAAAACTATTATTTTATGGGCAAACATTAGTATATGGGCAATAATTTTGAAGTCTGTTATGTTATGTTTTATTTTGAAAAAAGAAAGTTAATATTGCTTAGTTATACAGGTTTACTTACCTGTATAACTAAGCAATGTTAACTTTCTGTCCAATATCCAATAAATTCATTAAATTGAGATTGTGTAAACGTGTATTTGGGGGTGTTTTCAAGTATTTCCCACTTGAGTCTGATAAAACACTCTCTAATGGTCTGATAAGGATGATTATCTAAGACAAGAATTGTAATAATATGTTGGTAATTGAGATAGCAAAAATCAAAACCTTTTGATCTAAAAGTGTCCTATAGGTATAGGACACTTTTAGAAAAGAGCCTCCAAATTTTACCTATTTTTCCTTTATATGTTTATTTTTGTATTTCGTTTACTTACTTAGATAAGTGTTTGTCCTTAACGGGAGACGATGCGGCGGGCGGCTGCGTGGTTGCTTGGCTGACACTCGAGCATACAGAGTCATTCCTGATACGGTTCACTTCCCTGAAAGAAATTAAATGTTACTTTACTAAACTTTGGACTAAGTAATATTCGTTGGTTCCTGGGGACGGCAATCCGACACAACCGGGGATAAATCAGGCGCAGCACCAACGGCTTTACGTGCTTTGCGAGACACGGGGGTGTCACAGCACCAAGTTTTAAACTCTGGGCTGTTACTGAGAAATTCCTAATAGAAAAACCCAATAACACGTTTTGCACTACCTGGGAATCGAACCCTGGACTCCTCGCTCAGCAGTAGCGCTTGCAACCACGAGACCAACGGGGCAGTAGTTATAAGGTGGTGAATTTTCAAAGTCACCTGTTAGGCAATGAATGCATGGTGCTGTGTGATGTGTGGGAGTCGTGTCGTTGCCGCGGCGGCGCCGGCGTGTTGCCTCCTCCACCGCTCAGGAGAGCGCGACGACTTTCATCCTCAGATTCTGATGCACTACCCTGAAGATATACACAATACCAGAATATTAACAAATTGTTTGAGAGCTATATATGATGTCACAATGGTTGATCTTATCTCTTAGATGTTATGCGGATGTCCTTTGGCGTGTTTGGGCAAATATTCTCATTATTCCACAAATATAAGATCAACTGTATACCAAAAGATAATTAGGAAATAAGAAATTAGGAAATTAAGAATGAAAAGAAACTAAGAAAATTATGTATTATACAAGTAAGAATATTTGCGGAAATATCTGGCATTAGAAATTTTAATATAAAACCATTTTTTTATTGTGCATTATTTTTGCTGAGAAACTGTGGATCAAATAATAATATAGATTTCTTTTATTCTTTATAGGGCAGGCAGCTGGCTTGGGTATCCCTAAGAAAATTAAGATAAAGTAGGCCCTTATTTATTCAGTAAATGAATAAATCATTACCAAATAATTTTAATAATGATGTTTCTCGTGAGTTAAAAATAAACATGTGTTATAACAATGCAGTATAATGAAGTAAAATTACTTGGTTTAATACAATAATTATGTATTCATTACATAATATTTCTTGTACAACTGTTTAAACATTACAACAAAACATATACTTAATGTTGACTGAAGTTACTTGAAAGGAGAAAGCTATGTAAAAAAAAAACAAAATGTTGAATGTGTATGCAAAATTGCTGACAAAGTTCAAATAAAGTTCCTTCTTATTTTCGTTTTGTGATATGTTTATCATTATTTATACTACCTACATGGGCCCAGTAGCTGGCCACATAGTATAAAAAATAATAAAGTTATTGTTGTTAATTTTAGTGTCAATATTTAACTCAATTTGGTAGATAGTGTTGATCCAGATAGTGTAACTACGGACCCTGTGCTAGTTTATTTGCTTGTTAAAAGTACAAAAAAAAAATTACCTGCACACTGTTTCTTCTCAAAGGTGCTAATCTCGGTACTGGACGCAGTTTCGGCCGCACTTTGCTTGGTGAAGGCAAGGGCACAATAGGGTCAAACAGAACTTCAGCATTTTCTGATATAATCTCATTCTTTAACAAGGCCAAGGGTTTGGGGGCACTGGACACCGCTTGGAGGGGCACAATGCCGTCCATCACTGTATCTTCAGTGACGCTTTCAGGCACACTGGGGACACTGTAATCTGAAACATATTTATTTTATGATGAGTTTGTTTAAAGGGGCGCCCAAGTAACATCAAGGCCTTACAAAATATTTATATAATTTGAATATCATTAAATGTTTATGTAAGTAATTAAGATATAAAATCTGTTTTTGGTTGATAATGCAATGAAAAATTAATTCTTGTTTAGTTAATGCTTGCATTGCTGTTTTATGTAGGCTGGCTTAGCTATTCTTTTTTTATCTTGCCTATGTGTCCCACTGCTGGGCAAAGGCTGGCCAAAAGACAAATACAAAAATTAAAAAAAAAAAGGATTCCAGCTGTAATAATGATTGAAAGCAAAATCTATAATAATGACCATAGCACACATACCATCTGGAACATCAGATGTAGCATTACTGCTGACCACATCTTTACTGCCTTCCTTAGATTTGCCATCTACAACATGTATCTCCACAGGTCTAGTGTCAACACTCTTTCGTTTTGGCTTCTCAGGAACCTTCTCAGGTGTAACTGGAGTCAATCTTTGAATATTGACCTCTATCTTAGAGCTTTGTACCAGAGGTGAGACCACATGCCTCCTGAGAGGACTCCCGACGTTTCTTGGCGACACAAACACATTAGACTTAACACTGTAGATACTTGTGATCACCGACACTTTTTCAGACCTCTTTGGCGTGACTGTAACCTCTTTCGAGACCTCAGTCTGGGCTAGAGGCGATGGTACTCTCTCTGCTTGATATTTAAAAACATTATTGACGGAGCGTGGTGATTTTAATGGGGAGGATAGCTTAGGGGAACGTCTCTCAATATCTTGAGTTCGAATAGAAACTCGAGGCGTTCTAGGACTTCTTATCGGTTTTTCATTGGTTTCTTTCTCAAGAATTTTGGGCTTAGTATTGTCTGCGGCATCATTATTCTTTCTTCGGGGCGGCAATGAGGTAACAGCTTTAATTCTTGCTCGTCTTGTCGACATTGCGTACAGTAACAAAATGTTACCTCAAACTATCGTACATAGAAATAGCTATTTCGTATTTATAAACCTATTATTTAAAGTGCACTTCTGTTAATATTTGTACGTATAGATTAATCACTATAATATAACACTAAAAATCATTTATTCGCTTATCCATACTGAATTAGAAAACACCACGCATAATCAAAATATTAAATTAGAAGACGTGAGACAAAATCTATTGAATGTTGCGTGTAGGCGTGTGTAACTCTTTACTGAACCGACTCACTGTTCCGAAACATCATACTGATCTAAAAGATTGGAACTTGAGTAACGTTTTAAATGCATCATTTGGAACACTGGATCACTACTTCGCGAACCGGATGAACGCGAGCGACGTCGCTCTCGCTCGCGAGTGAGATATTTGAGAGAGACACAAACAAAGTCAAGAGCCGCCACCGCTAGCTAGCGACGAGTGAGCCACTGAGTCACTGAACCACTGAGCGAGATTATGTATCTCGCTCAGTGGCTCAGTGACTCAGTAGTGAACCAGTATGATCACTTGGTTTTAATATGTATCCCGCTCACTCGCTAACAAGCGGGAAGCGGCTCTAGATTCAATGCACGTAACAATGCCCACTAAGGTGCTTACATATCAAATACTATTAGGTTGTTTTTTGTATGAAATAGGAAACTAGGTAGTTATCATTTTATTTTGACAAAGCTTTTTGAATTGTGTATGTTCGCGCAAATGAACAAACAGCTTCAGTAAAGTATGAAGGGAAATCGATTTTAATCAATTTGTTACAGTTTGCATATTTCTCTAAATAAAAGATCAACTTTCTCTCAGCGACGCGCGCGTCGTAACAGATCATGATTCAAAACAGTTTGTGTTTGTATCTTTTGAGCCGGTGCCGATGTTCCAATTGTTCCAAATGAAACATATCAGTGATCCGGAACAGTTGAGTGATACAGATGCAAATGATCCAATCGCAAAAATGATACACTTTGCCCATGCCTAGTTGCGTGCGTTCTTCATGCGTTGTTTAACACTTGACAGTGACATCGACATTTAAAAACGTGACGTCACGTTTGACAGCTGTTGTTAAATTGCCAGCTTTAGAACCAGTTTTTGGAATGTGACATGCGGTAATTCTTGTAACTTTTATAAATGCTTTTATTTTACCTACATTTTTTATATTGATTGTCGCTAAGATGGAATGTGACTAAATTTTGAACGTTTCTTAATACGATATTTGCCCTTCAGCAGTTCCTACGTACGCAGAAATAATTTTTAAGGACTATAATAAGGAATCATTTCAGCAAAACACAGATACAGTGCCAGTTAGCCATTTTATCAAGTAAACAGGTTTTTGGGTTAAATTAAATTGTTGACTTCAATTCCATGGAATGGGGTAAATTTTGTAGTGCAAGCCACACCACGGGACCAAACCATGTTATAGACAATTTTATTATCATAGAGCGATTTTTATAGTCCCTAGTAAAGTACGGTTGTTTCATGTACACATTATCAATATAAGTTCACGAACGTATATTTTTATTCATAAATCTTAAGAAAGGCATTTGTTACACCATGTCACACCATGGTAATGCATCATTTAAACCACAGAACAATAAAAACATGATTTAAACAGTTTTTCGAATTAGCGTGTTTACTACAACGTCATTCGATATAGCGGTTTTCAAATGTGTTTTCGAACTGGCGTACCACTCTTATATTTTTTTTGAATAGCGTGCGTGTCAATAACTTCAAGCCGGCTTTTCACTGCGGGATGTAATATATATTACATCCTGGAATATATATTACATCCCGCAGTTGCTGTTCACACTGAAAGATATATATTTGGTTCAAACAGTTCTACAGTCTGCACCGTTCCGTTCAAAGTGAGGGCGAGGCAGGGGGGGTGCGTTGTCCGGGACGTGAGGTAAAATATATATCTCCTCTTTATCGCCCATTCGGTCGAAAAAATATTTATAGTTTGGGATATAATATATATTACAGCTTAGTGTAAAGAGGTTTCTTAAATAGTATGGTGAGCGATATTAAATTATATCTCGTGATGTAATATATATTACATTACATCCCACAGTGAAAAGCCGGCTTCATTCGAAACTTCATATCACTCCCACCCCCAGGACGTGGGATCATAGATCGTGGGATCACTAGTTCACTACTGGTACCGGTATTAATAGCAATCTACTGTGATTAAAATACTTTATAATATTTATCGTCGTTTATGGAATCAATAAACTTTAACACATTCTGTTTTTTTTTCTAACTCCATCTTAGCCGTCATTCGTAGTGACGGTCTGTCATATTCTTCTTATTTAAACTAGCATTTAATAATAATAATAATAATAATAATAATAATTTATTTAAATAAGTAGTTTGTACATGGTAAACACAGTTGTCTTATATAATTAGATGGTACAATAGAACCAGTACAACATATAAAATGGGTCATAGGATTCCCTTTCCTAAACTAGGCAGAAAATCTGTCTGTATCTTAGGAAAGAGTATCCATTCACAGGGAGTCTTATTACGGTTACAAAAATATTGGTACGTGCAGTAGGCGAACAAAGTACTTATGTTAAATTAAAGTATAAAAAGGAAAACAAAAATATTAAATAAAAAATAAAAAATGAGTATGTATGGATGTGTGGGCGTGCGTGTAGGTGTGTAGGTGTATGAGGGTGTGTGGATGTGTGTGTATTTGGGCGTATGCGTATGTGAGTAAGTGGATGTGTTATGTTCTGTGTGTAAACCTATCTCTTTACTGTACAGTGGTTAGAAGTTCTTCGGTATCACTATATGTCAATGTCAGTAACCAGGAATTTAGCTTGTTTTTTAATTCGCCCTTAGTCAAGACGTAAATATTGAATTGTTTATGGGCTTTGTTATACAGCCTAGCACTTAGGCCGTTTAACTGACGTCTTGCAAAGGCAGTCCTGCAGGAGACAGCTGGACATAAAGGAAAGCCACGACGCCGCTGGCTGACAAGCTGCCTATTGAAAGAGATCATAGAGTGCTTGTAGAGGATGGATCTTAAGACGTACAATTTTCTAACAGTTAAGACATTGCATTCTGAATATAGCATATGTGTAGGGTAGTCACGAGGTTTGAAGTGAATTACTTTAAGCACAGCCCTTTGGGCTCTTTCTAGTTTTAGTAGCTTAGTTTTATGAGTCCCTCCCCACACAGGGATACAGTACATAAGGATTGTTTGACACAGGGCCAGATAAACCATTCGGAGAGTATTTTTATCCGCTGAAAATCTTAAATTTTTAAAAATATAAATGAGTCTTCTGGTGCGAGACGTTAATGACTCCAATTGAGTGGTCCAGTCTAATTTCTCATCGACGAAGACTCCAAGATATTTTATAGATTCCACCATAGATAATGAGAGACACTTACAAGCTTCTGTCTTTTGATGACAGCTATGTGCTTTAAGGTTTCCGGTTTCTTCAGCTGGTTTTGATGTATTCGGTAGAATGAAACGTAAAAATTTGGTCTTCTCAACGTTTAGAGTTAATAGATTACTTGCTAACCAGTGCATTACTCTCCGCAGTGCGTTTTCCGAATGCAATTTAGCGTCATCCCAATTCCAACCATATGCCACTAATGCAGTGTCGTCTGCGTAAGTAAAAATGTCACAGTTGACGAGAGGCAGATTACAAAGGTCGTTTATGTAGATTTGGAAGAGGGTAGGACCCAGAATACTTCCCTGGGGGACCCCAAAGGTTATTCGTTCCTCTGCGCTAATTACATTATCGATCTTGACGGATTGTGTACGATCAGAGAGATAATCCTTAAACATTTTAAGAGCCAGACCACGAATACCTATATTTTCCATTTTCTCTATTAGTTTTGGAATACAAACAGTGTCGAATGCTTTACTGAGATCCAGAAAGATGCCATAGCATTTCAGTTTTTGGTCCAGTTTGTCAGCTACCGACTGTACAAGGTCCACTACGGCATCTTCCGTAGAGATGCCATGTCGGAAACCATATTGATTTTTGGCGAGAATGTGGAATTTGGCAATGTAATTAGTTAGGCAGTTGTTAAGAACTCGTTCCATGATTTTAGACAGAGCGCTTAGGACAGAGATGGGGCGATAATTTGAGATCTGATCTTTATCTCCGGTTTTGTATACTGGTGTTACTAAAGCCGTTTTAAAGGCCCTCGGGAATACCCCTTGTGATATGGCAAGGTTGCAAATATGGGTGATGGGAGGCACGAGGACGTTACGAGCCATTTTGATTAATTTGGCTGGTATGTTATCCCATCCCGTGGAACAGTTATCCCGAAGTGATTTTATAATTACCTCCACATCACTCTCACTAACCGGGAGAAGCGCGATCGAGTTTAGCATGCAATGTTTGGATGTTAGGTCTCCATCTGTAGAGAAAGTAATTTTAGATGCCAACGTCTTTCCTACATTAGCAAAATAGTTATTTATTACGTTAACTGAAGATAACGGGTCCGTAGACAATGTCAAGAGATTCGTGGCTGGCTGCTTATTTATATCTGTATGAGTAAGTTTTTTAACGACCTTCCAAGTTTCTTTGCTATTATTTTGAGCTCTGGTAAATTGAAGTTTTTCATCCGAACGTTTAAGTTTATTGATAAGACGATTACAAAAATTTCGGTATCTTGTGTAAGTAATTTTTAGAGTAGTGTTTTTTGGATCTGAATTAAGCTTTAGATGCATACTATCTCGGTTTCTGATGCACCGGATGAGACCGGGTGTCATCCAAGGCTTGATTATTCTAGCTTTTCTTGAAATTTTGGTGAGTGAGGTATGGGTTAGAACAATGCCTTTAAGTGTAATGATTAAATTATCTGCCGCAATGTTGGCATCAGTAGCGTTCATCACCGGGGCTAAGTCAGCATTTTCTACATCCTTTACAGCATTAGAATAATTTAGACGCGTGGTTATCTGTGGAACTGCTTTTCGGTTCACTTTAATTTTATCTAAACATAAGGCCGTGGCATAATGATCTGTAATACTTGTTTCTAATACGAAGGAGTTCGATGGAGATTTAGATTTAAGCAAGATATGGTCTAAGCAAGTATTTGAACTTGGTCTAGTGGGATGTAGAAAAGCCGGCAAAAGACCCAGTGTCGCTGTATGTAGAAGATAGTCATGTGAATGTGGATCCTTGTTGTTAGGTTTAATATCCACGTTCAAGTCCCCCATTACTATAACAGATTTGCTGCTTTTTAAGGCAGACACAGCAGTTTCCAAGCTATTGTAGAAATTAGTTAAGTTGGTATATGAAGGCGAACGATAAATACCAATGATTGCGGTATCTTGAGTACGACAAATTAAGCAATTAGCGTCAATAAAGAAGGTCGGTTCTGTAACAGTACATGGTAGATTATTTTTAACGTAGATTACTACACCATCATTTTGAATTGAGTTTTTTATAGTGGAATACGCGGTGTAACCATCCACAGTTGGGATTGGACCAGCATTTTTCAGTCGGCATTCCGTCAGTATTACAAGGTCGAATTGGATAGGCATCTGGGCAAGAAAAATTAAAAGACTGTTGAGGTTTTTGTGAACACTACGAATGTTAATGTGAATAATTTTTAATGACGATTGCGCTACTTTTTGCAAAGAAGTGTAAGCGCGTGGGGCACAGACTTGAAAAGAAGCTACATTGTGTTGATCAATTTCATCAAGGATATTGTTTATACAAGCCATTTATAATTAATAATAAAATTTAAAGATAGGTGTAAAGGAAAGTCTGTTTGATGTGTGGAGATAGTTGTAGTTAATGTTTTTGGTTTAGTGTAGTGTGGAGGTAATTGCGTCTGTTTAGTTTTTAAGTTGGAGATAGCTAGGAAGCGAGACATGGAAATTATGTAGCACAGGTCGAATAGTCACAGTTTCCTCAGTATGTTCGCAAGACAGTCTTCCGTCCTGACAGTGTAGGTTTCTTTGCATTCCGGGCTTTTGCGTAGTAGGATCTTGCCATTTGAAAACCAGCAAAATTTGAAACTATTCTTTTTGGCAAACTCCCGAGACTGCAGGAATAATTTCTTCATTGATCCGGGAAGATATTCGTCGACATATATCGGTTTCTTATCGCCGCATATGCCTACTACTTTTGTATTCAATTTGTCTTCTAGTTTTCGGCTTTTGTTAAAGTTGCGAGCTGCCGACAGGTAGTTGGTTTTAGTATGTACAGAAGAAAACTCGGTCACAATAGTTTTGTTCGTCCCAGGTTTGGCTGGTAAACGATATATATCGCGTATTTCGGACGCTGATACTTCAAAGTCGATACTTTTCCCGATCTGAGACACAATATTGATCATCTCCTCGACTGATTCGTTTTCTTTGTTCGGGACATTTCTAATTTCGACAGCAGATGACCTCGAGGTCAGTTTGATATCTTGAAGTTGCCTCTCGAGCTTATTGATTGTTTCGGCATTTTTATCTCGAGTCTCCTCAAGGTCTAGGATTTGAAGCCTGAGGTCCTCATAGTGTTTGTTTATATACTCCATGGACTTCTCGATTTCTGTGTTTGTTTTTTGTATTTGGTGCACTTTTTCCTTGACATCAGACATTTCTGAGAAAATTTTGGCAAACGTGACTTCTTGTTGTGTTTTCATAGTGGTCAAAGTAGCCATAATAAGTTCAAGTGAGACATTGCTCGAGTATTCCTGTTGGTTGGGTGACGATTCCATGCGCGGCCGCTTAGTTCTCGCAGTAATGTTCCTTTGCGGAGAGGGAGTCACTTCAGAGTCAGAGTGTGAGGGCTCCCTGGTTAGGTTTACATTCGTAGATTTTGATGGTGAACTCATTTTCACGTTAGACATATTAAATATAAAAATATCTGAGCGTATTCAGGTGAGTGGTAAACAAAAAAGTACATGCGCCTTTATCTGCTACGGCACGGCGCAAGTTGCGTGCAAAGTAGGCAGTGACGTAAACGCAGCGTAGCACTCGTAGCGCTCGTAGCACAGCTGTAGGTCACTCGTAGCGGCAGACGATATCGGCTACGCCGCGAGCGCCGTAGGAGATAGTAATATTCAACACTCACACTCACTTGCACGGTGGCGCAGCGGTACAGACATCGACATCCCACGCAACACGTCTTGGGTTCAAATCACAACAGCTGCCGGCCAATTAAAATTTACTTTTCAAAGTGTAATACTGTTGTCCTTTTCACTGACCGCCCACAAGGCGGAGTTAGTCCATATAAACTTCACAGGAGTGACAAGAAATTCAAATTTAACACAGTAGCCAATGGGATTAATTTAAAATTAAAATCAGAATTAGAAATTAGCACACGTCCACCTTCTAACACGACCAAAGCCGAACTATCAAAATTCAAAATTTATTTCATAGACAACTTAAACGAGGTTGTATCTGCCTCGGTCAGCCAGAGCCTCTACATTACCTACTGGGGAGTCGAAATCAAGCATGAGGGCTGTGTTTTCGTAAGAAGGTAGCTACCTATGTTAGATAAGATAATTAGGGTGGTTCTAAAATGAAGCCATGTGATACACGGTACACCTATGACATCCACAAGGTACCTAACATAAAATCTTTATTTATTTTCAGGTTTCTTTTTATTGGTACAGTACGGTAAGTATTTTAATATACCAATATTATTGTGTTGTCTAATACTAAATATATAGATATGCGTGGAGACTGGAATAATTGGAGATCAGCATCACATCTCAGCATAGATCTCTCAGCATAGTTTTTCACCTAGTCAGGCTCAAAAAGTCCCTGATGGTGAAATGTCTCAGGTAGGAACCTAATAATTTTATTTGGGGTAATTTTGGATTTTGAATTGCCTTCCCTTCCCTTGGTTTGAAGGTAGCTAAAGTGTTAGGAAGGATAATCGGTTAGGTAAATAATAGTCAGTAATTCAAACAACGGAGCGGTTTTCTTCATTCTTTAATGCATTTTTTCTCTAATTTTCTTGACAGCGATGAGCACTTTTGGTGACAATAGTTACCAGAAATTATTAAAATATGTAACAAATAACAGTTCAGATTAAAAAGAAATAAATTTTATATAGGTTTTACTTACATCCAGTAGATCAACTTCACAATAAAAATAGATCTCTTCTATAAAATTTATATAATTTACAAAAGCAGTAATGTTAGGTTGATAAAACAACAACAAATAAATGCCTCTGGGAATGAAACGCAATTATATTTCTCTTTGTAGATAAATTGACAGATAGTCACTCTGCTAAGACCAATGTATTGTATAAATATCTTACGAGTACAAAGTATCTATTGGTGTTAGTCGCCAAAACTGAGAACTAGGCTGCGTTCATCTACAAGTAAGCTACTGCGTATTGGTTCGTCATTCATTAACTATTATTTTGGCTAAAAAGTCAACATTTCCAAAACCATCTTTACAAATTGTCATGACACTATAAGAATTAGTCAACGATGATTCGTGCCAAAGTTTGCGACGCCGGCGCGGCCGACAGCTCGGCGACAGATCTAATGTGGACTGAGCCTCGCTAGGATATGTCGCTCAATATAATATTATAGTACCTAAGTAAGGCTAAGTTAGTCAAAAGGTATAAGCGTTTGCAGTAAGCCATAATTATTCATCGCCAGAAGTAACTAAAGTGGCTATCGAAAGAATCAAACGATAGTTAAGTTCCAAGTCAAACAACCATGAACATGCGGTAACTGCGCTATCTACTGGATCTACTCGGTGTCGCCGAGCCGGCGGCCGCGGGGCGCCGCGCAGCCGACCGCTGCTCTATCACATAATGTAATTCGTCCGAATTTGTTAACGCTCCTGCCTACTTACTCCTACGAAATGATCACTATCGACAATAAATTATTTTCACCTACAATTAAAAACAAGGTATGAAGTGTAGTAGTGCATCGAGAACCGAGACGTCCGTCGCGCAATGCGAGCGCTCGGAATAATTGACTGGACCGCTCGAGTGAACGCCCGCTAACACTCCGCTCAAACGAACCGCGCTAAGGCAAATCCTCGATAATACAATATTTACATACAGAAACGACTCTCAAAAGATTCGAAGCGCTACTGATCCACCTCTACTTAAGAAACTGAGAGAATTGTTTGCGCTAATTATGCCGATTATCGGTAGATACTACTTATAATTAAATGAAGAAAGCAACCGTGTGCTATTGGAATCGCGCGTGAGGCTCTGTTTAGTTGTGCGTCGCTTGTGCAGTGGCGGCGCGGGCGCACCCGCCCCGCGCGCCGAGAGCCCCGCCCGTGCATCTGGCTATCGGTCGGTGCATTTTACCATAGCAAAAGTCGTCATTTCACTTGCGCTGATAGCTTTTGGTTGGAATCGGAAATGAAATGTTAACGCTTAATCGCTTTAATAATTTCTGGTAATGAAATATATCGATTCAAGATTTTCGCGGACTTTGTTTGTTGTCAAACTAGAATCTGTAATGACTGCTTTTGCTACGCTAAGATGTACCAAGTACAGTCGACGCACGGCGCCGAGAGCACGCGTGTCTGCTCGGGTTCGTTGACGCTGTGTTCGTGGTGCGGCGCGGGCGACCCGCACCCTTTCGCCTATCTCCACGTGTATCCTCCCACGATCCAACTTTATAATTAAAGAGCTTCCAATATAATAATCTCTGAATCGTGATAATCAGGAACGTTTATACACTTCGTACTTAATTCGCGATCGAATATTCCGCATCAACAATAGAGGTCTATTTCATACGCCAACAAAGCATAAAATAGTGATATCTTTACATTTCAGTCTAGTCTATATAATTATTTCCTCTTTTAATGGCAAGGTATCTCTATAAAGATTCAATAGTATCATTCTTCAATATATAACAGGTATATCTATACAATCGGAATACGTCACGTATTCGTCGATTCCTCACAGCGTCAATGATATAAAATTTAACCTAAATTATAACACAGGAGAATTAAGTATAAGATCACAAAATGAGATTCAACGGGCGGCGCGGAGTCCGCCCGGCGAAGTCGCAGCTATAATACTCGTGTCTACGCTACAACTAGCGAGCGTGCCGCGGGACGCTCGCACTAAGCCTAGTATTGCTATGTCGCGCACTAGCACAGCGTGCGGCGTCAGGGCGCGATGCCCGCGTCGGACTTGTGGAAGGCGGCGGCGGCGGCCGACAGCGGCGCGGCGGCGCTGAAGTCGTGCTCGGACTTAGGCCGCGGCAGCTGTGCCGCCACGCCCAGCCCCGGCAGCGCCACGCCCGCCATGCGGCACGACGCCGCCTGCAGCGGCTGCAGCGCCAGCCCCAGTGAGCGCTCCGACAGGCGCGCCACGCTGTCGTCCGACAGGCTCACGTGCTCCGCCTCGGCCGCCAGCGCGTTCACCACCGCGTTGATGGTGTTGCCCTCGGACGTGGTGTCGTCCTCCCGGTGCGCCACCAGGTTCGGGTTCTTCCCTATCTTGTTTAGTCGTTCGGCCGCCACGCTCTCCATGGTCCGTCGCATGAGCGGGTATTGGTCGAGCACGGCGTTGAAGTGGTCCACTGACAGGGAGAACAGGTTGCAGTACGTCTCGGCGCGGACGGAGGCCACTCTGCGAGCGTTCGTTAGAAGACAGATTTCACCAAAATAGGAACCGTCTGACAAACTCGTGGCTACTTCTCCGTTAGCCATGACGATGTCTACGATGCCTTCTTGGATGAAATACATTTTGCTCCCGATGGTTCCTTCCTTGATGATGATATCACCTGAAATCATAAAGTACGATGCATTAGGATGTGTTTATGTATAGTAAATAGTTCAAAATATCTGTATAAACTTGTAAGAGCTGTTTAGATCAATATTGACAGTAGTAACTCACCAGGTTGGAAGACTTCGTAACGTAATTTGGTCACAACGTCAGACACGAAGTTTGAGTCGGCGTTGGCAAAGAAGGGTACGGAGGCGACGAGCGAGCGGCAGTTGTAGTTGATGACGTCTTCCCGCAGCTTCTCACTCAACTCGCCCAGGATGAGCTCTTCGTCGAAGAACTTGCCTTGGTACCGGTGCTCGAAGTACTCCGTGATCCGCTGTCGCATTTCTCGCGGCAGCTTCCGATACGCCATGTACTCCTCCACTTGTTTCACCTAGAATACGTACACAAAAAGCTATCAAATGTGAAACAATGGAATGTCGCGAATCACACACGCCTATAGCAATAACAAATCATGCATCATCAAAAACCACTGACTGTTAGCGACAACCTCACTATACATTGAAGGACAAACTACACACC
Source organism: Caradrina clavipalpis (assembly GCA_932526535.1). Lineage (NCBI taxonomy): Eukaryota > Metazoa > Arthropoda > Insecta > Lepidoptera > Noctuidae > Caradrina > Caradrina clavipalpis. The sequence continues at coordinate 9,776,531 of OW052103.1, forward strand.
TGCAAACAAACGACTCATCAACATACACGTATGTATAAACCCTAATGAACAGAGTCCAGCAGTTAGTACCCATGGAAGTAAACAGTTATGAACACCCGTTAATATTTGTGAAATGTACGAAATAATGACTTTGTTATTTTGATGGGAGACATGAGTATTGGTGCAGATGATTTAATCTGTAATAACAACCAGTGAAACACTAAACAAACATTCACTTTGTACTCACGTCTAATCTCTGAAACAGGCAATGAAGGCTTTAGTGATCGATTTATTAGATGGGGATATTACAAAGAAAATTTAGTCAAACACATGCATGTACGATCCTGATGTAATGGTATAGTATCGCTTTATTATAGAATACTTTATCAGAAGTTCTTTTACTAAAACTTTGTCCAATCTATGTGCTTTATAGTTGACTCTGCAGGTGTTCATAACGATTTATCTTCGACATTAGAAAATAGGTTAGCAGGAGCAATCCACTAAAAAGGGTGACAGGTCTTAATGCAAATGGTTACGCAATGCTTCGAAATGATTGCAGGCATAATACCTTTTCTCGGTACTGTCTTCGTGAGGAGTCAAGACTCTGGATGAGATTGGTGGCGTGACCGAGGAAGAGTGCGTAGCAGGTGGCTCCGGAGATCATGGACAGCATGGTAAGCCACATGTCCGTGAGCGACTGCGGCGGGAAGCGGCCGTACCCGATGCACAGCATGTGAGACATGGCCTTGAACAGTGCCCAGGAGTACTGTTCTAGCCAGAAGGCCTCCTGGAAAGTCACCATAGTTTACGGTTATTTTATGTATGTCATTTAACTATATCTTCTTTATTGTTTTATTTCCATATAAAGGCATTATTTTAGAGCACTTAATGGCGACCATATAGTCTGCAATAGTTAAGTTATAAATACTGTGTCTCATCCACACACAAATATAGTTGTGACACTTATCTTGAAGGTTTAGAAGATGGCGGGTGTTTTGTGAAAAGGGGTTAGATATTAGGGGGTCAATTATTTTTGTTGTATACCACTCAAAGTTACAATTCAGATAATGATAACATTTTGTTTAATTAAGGAAGATTACTATTTTTTGTAGCTATAAAAGAACACTTGAGTACCGACCTGAAGTTCGTTTATTGCAACCCAGGAGTTTGGTGGGAATCCTTGCAGCATAGGAACGAGGAACTGAAGACAACCGGACCAGTGTCCGATCAACAACATCATGCAGATCAGGTTGAATATTCGCATGAAAACCGATGCCATGTTGAGGAACTGGAAAGAGAAGTAAATACATTAACTAGGTCGGCAACTGAGGTGATGTCGCCTCTAAAGGAAGCCGTGCGGACTGCGCGCGACAAGGACGCTCGAGGTCAAGCATCGCGATGATTCTCTACCGATGTAATCGTAAAGAAGTGAGAAATAAAGTATGAACGCGTGAGACGAGTCGTCGAGCGAGCATGCGTGGTGGCGGCGTGGTGACGGTCGCGCGGCCGCGGCCGCCGCGCGTTCGCGCGACCTCACCCCTGCGCGCCTCAGCCCGCGCGGCCGCCGGCGGGACGAGGGTTGGAAACAGAAACGCCAAAGAAAGAGAGAAAGCAAAGCGAACGCAGCGGACTAAGGGACGCCGGGTGGCGCCGCCGGCAACATGCTAAGCGGGCGAACGAGCACATGCGCGCCGGCTCGTGCCGACCCTGGTTACCTTGAAGATTAGATTGCTTTTGGTGCCACCCTTCTTTTTGTTGGCAACATCGGAGCTGAGACGTCCCCTCCGTTCCGTGCGCTTTTTTTGAAGATTCTGCAAGATCTAGAAAACAAGCGAGAAACACGAGATAGTAGGAAGAGAGCCAGGCGCGCCCGAAGCGCGGAGGGGTCGGCGGGCATAGGTCGTCGCGAGGTGTGCGGGGCGGGGCTGGGGCGCGTGCAGGCACACACAGGATGCACTAACACCGAGACGAGCGGACGCGGGCTAGTCCCCTACAAATGCGCTAGCGCGCGGCCGGGCATGCTGCACCTGCGAGGCGAGGTCGCGCGAACCGCCGTCCGTGTCGCCCGGCTCGTCACGCGGCTGCGGGGCGGGGCTCATCTGCACACAACACCGTCACTGCGATGTTGTCGCCACCACCCTCCCCGTACTCCACTTCTCACTGACTCTCCGCTTCGTTACCGTTGGTTGTACGTTGTTCGGACGTAACCACTACCTACTCTTTGTGTTGCCAATTCTAACTTTCTAATGTTATGCAACAGTAGCTGGTAATGATTTGTTTCATTAGCTTCTTATGAGGCGAGGTGTAATTCTCGGCATTCTGACAGTTGCTTTTTCCTCTAAAGGTCTACATATATTATTATTCGGAAACTACGTGCTCACTTTTACTGAACGGGCAGGTTTGGATCGGTAGGCGTTCGATTTCTTTAATCGAGCAAGATTACTCAGGTACGGTGTTTATGACGTTTATTTTTCAGTTATGTTATTTGCAGAACGTCAGCTTCAGCGTACCAGTAGTACTATAGGCTTTGAAAAAGCGGCAACATAATGTTAATATTTTGGCAAATAATATGTCATGTTGGCAAGTGTGGGACGGTTCGGGTCGGCGGACACGTCGCGGGCGTCGTTCGCGGCGCGGGCGCAGAAACAAGAAATAGAATCAGACTTGACGAGTGAGAGCGTGCTCAGGCAGAAAGAAGCTTGCAGAGAAGCAGTAGAGAAGTGCAGAGCGGGACGTGGGGCTCACATACAGTGGGGGCGGGATCAATGGCATAATACAGGATTACAACAAAACTCCATATAACGTCATTAGGATCACTACGCTAAAACAGTTAACATTATTACTCATCATTATCACAACAATTTTCATCAAAATCACGTACAGTAAGTAGCCAATATTAACGTTTCATAGTAGATAAAAAATTTTGAAAATCGGCAAAAATTTCAAATAATTAATCCAATATTATAGTTAGTTTTAGTAGCGTATTTAGTCATGTCGTGTTAGTAAATGTGAGCGTAATGTATATTAGAGCAGTGTTAGTGGCAAGTAGTTGGGGTAACCCACGGCTTGGGTTGGAAGGGCGTGATGGCTTACGTATACTTCCTCCCATTGTGATACATATCGGACGAGCCTGGACAGCCGCAACAACCGCACCAGAGAAAGTAGTTTTGCTAACCGAAGTATCCTTAGTGCACGACCCGCGTGAAGAATTTGAAAGCTTTCACTAAAGTCCTGTCGACATAAAAACACACAATTTAAATGGTGATGATTAATCTATTGATGCTCTAAAGTAGATGTTCAGAGCATCACATCCAGCCGCTATTCCTATAGATTTTATACAGACGAAGTGTTGAAGACATGCATAATTGCAGTATTTGAAAGATTTTGTCAGCCAAAGAAAAGTGCTGAAGCATAATAAACATGTTATAATTATGTTTTGTAAATTTACAATTTTAGTTGAGTTCAAGTGGGATATACTGTATATTATTAGTGAAAGCTGTATAGTAGTTATGTAAATAATAGGCTTGTAAATATCTTTCGGTGGCTATCTATCATATTAAGCTTCAGTACTGATGCAATTCATAAATATGTAGAGGGCCATTTAGACTTGTCAGTGTAGGCTGTTAATATTACAATTTGGTCGTGTTGTAGCTGTTTTAAAGTAAAAACTAAAAGACAAATTAATGATATATACGTATATAAAACCCAAGACATGTTAAAATTATGATAAATAGGAAACCAAAAGTATTCCGAAGTGGTAGTTGTTACATTAGGAAGCTTTGAGACCATGCTGTACACAATCCTGAAGGTAGAAACCAAATATATAGGAGGTAGAAGACGACGTGCATGTGACCAATGTACAGTTAGAATAGGAAATACAACTGTATAAACCTAATTACCAAATTATAAAGATATACAATTCGGAACAACAGAGTGCAATTTAGTGGAAGCGTTTTAGAATAGCTCGTGCAATAAAGTTGGAAAGTGCTGATTATAATCTTCAAAAGTTTTAGAAAAGGATAAAGCATCCCATACGATCATATAATCGGACGCGTAAGATCGCTCACACAGCGGAGAACAGAACAACATCAAAAATCATATGGGTTACTGATGATGACGTGCAGGTGATAGTCTGAGTGTGTAGAAATTATAATAAAGAAAATAAAACAGACGTCGATGAAAATGAAAGTGGTGTGCTTTAATCAAACCTTTGCATGTTCTCTTAGACCCTGATAATACAAATACTAAAACACGATGACGCACAGGTTCTCGTGGCGGTTGGGTAAAAGTTCACAATGAGAAACAAAAACAAAACGGAAACAATAACAACATATTGTCTATAAAACAAATGAACACCCAAGCTGAAACAGAATATCAACAACATAAAAGACAGTTTAAAACTAGTAATAAGAACAACACGGCCAAATTGCAACGTACGTTTACCTGATTGAAGATCAAAAATATATAATCTAGTGGTATACTAGAGATGAGGTCAAGGAAGAACCATGTCCTCAAATAGTGCTTCGCTATTAACTTGGGATCTAATATCACTTGTTCTGCATTATCTTGCTGCATTATTCCTGGAAAGATCAGAATAACATCATCAAATATTTTGCCCTAGATACAATCTAAACATTGTATGTAAATATTTAATGAATACGTACCTGTTCTAAAATTAACAACGATATCTATAAGAAATATGGTGTCGGAAAGACAATTAAAGGCGATCCAGCGCGTGCTGAGGTCATCGTTGAAGAAGGAGATGGCAACTGGCAGGATGATCAGGTTCGCCACGAGCAGTAGTAACATACACAGATCCCAGTAGAATCTGCAAACAAATGAGACACAGCAATTAATGACGATTGTAACAAGACACATGATGACAAACTTAAAGGGAATATTGATAGAGATGACCTAGAAAACGTAATTAAAGATGTTAAAGCCGCGTAAAAGGTACCTACTACATTTCGCAATAAACGCAAAAAAGTTTCCGAGAAGCCGCAAAACAGAATATTTATTTCAGACCAAACACTTACGATCGCGCGCTGACAACATGGAATTCTAAATGTTCGTCATAAAATGTGTCAAAGTTTTCCAATAAACTTGACCGAACTCGCCAACTTTCACGTTACAATGGCCTTTTATTCATAGTTCTATCTAAACTAGGGTTTTTAGAAGGTATTCTGATATGAATAATGGAAGATACATGGTGGTGAGGTGTTATCACCATATTAGTTATTGAACGTGCTCTTTAAGCTAGAATTAGGTAATGAATTACTTTATAGGAAATATTGTCATCATAATTAGATTACGAAAATAAGTTAGTGATCGCAGTAGTTATAGGAACGATTCTCTCGCTGCTATTACTACCTACTAAGATCACTGATAGCTCCTAGCTCCTTAGGAATGATGATTCGATAGGATTAGGAGCATCTTCTGCAAGTCCTATAGCCATCACTTTATAGACTACTTCTACTACTGCGAATATAAGAGGCGCATGTTTATAATGTTTATGTGTGCTATGTTTACCAGACCTAACATTGAAAGGTACTGAAGATATTGGAATTTTTTACAAAAAAAATACTGTCCGAACAAAAATTTTATACCCCGTGGCTAACCGACATCCACTCGGACGAAATCGCGGGCTTATGCTGGTCGTCCTAAAAATCTTCGCATGTAACAGTTTCGCTTCGAGCTACATTTCATAGTTGTTGAGCCGTTAATCTGTTACAGCAGGTGAGTAATCGAGCAGTAAGCACTTATATTGTTGTCAGTCGGAGGCGGGCAGGACGCGTAGCGTGCTCATAACTACAATTACCTAATTGAGAGGCGATTGAGCCAGCAATTGGCTGTAGAATGATCTCATCTGGCTTATAATCTGGCCGCACCTGCGCTGCTCCCCGCGTCAGATCTACACTTGCAATGCTGGAGTGATCTGTATTATTTTATAGTGGATCTTAGGTTTCATCTTTATTTTTCTTTTAAAAAAAAAGTTGCCTCAACACTAGGACATTCTCAAAAATACAAATCTATAATTTCACGTTCACAAACCACCTGACCCCGAATATCCACCTGATTTCCATACAAATATTTGTTCCGTGTAGGAATTGAACCCCAACACGCACACTGCGCCAAAAGTGTCGTTAAGATCTAGTTTTGGTTTTGAATTTATTTGACTTCATTTAATAGGTAGGTTATGTTTGTAATTACTTATATGTTATCTTAGCGTTCACACTGAATTTGAGCTTTATAATGACTATCTTACTCATTTATCGTGTTTTTTTTTCAAACTATCAAAGACACTACCTTATCTTATTTATTTTATTACAATCCTTAGCCTACTTTAATAAAACCAAGCAGTTCTCCAAGAAGCTTACTGAAATTACACAAAATCCAACGGACGCGCTACGGGCACTCGGCCGCAGTTCGCAGAAAATATATAAAGAGGTAAATGATGGCAATTTCCAACAATAAGCTAGAAAAATCACCACTATAACTCCGGTTTCAAGAGATCGCTACGAAGCTGGAAAAGCCGACTTGAAACTTTTAATGGCACGTATAAGCGAAACTGATCCATAACGAAATGAAAATAACGTTTATATACCCGCTTCTTGAGTAGATGCCTAATTAAGTTCTTTAAGATAGGTCTAACTTCGTTAGTTATTTTCTTTATCCTAAGTTTATCTTGGGTTTAGTGAAACTTTATATAAAAAGACAGGGTTTATAAGTTTTTAATTTTGCCTTTCTTATATTTCGTTGACCTACCTATATAATAAATGTTAGCATTAAATATGAACATTTATACACTTATGACACGGACTTGGAGAGTTATGTTGATGATCTTAATAATTATAATTGTTTAAAAACATTATATTATTATGTTACTTTTGTGTCTATTATCATACAACCCAATACTGACCTGCAAATTCCATGTCAAATATTTGTTCCACACATGACTTTCAAAATGGACTTAATGGTGTCAATGTTCTTGGCTGTCAAATTCTTTTTTTAAAGGTATTTCGACCTCTATCTTGCTCTAAGATATTTTTACCTTGGAAACAGCTGTTAGGGTCTTGACACATGTTCAGAGAATGGTCGCACGTTACAAGATGAGATAATAAGGGACGACATTTAAACATTAGAGGAATTACGAATACCTTATCTTGTACATTGTCTGTTGATGCCCTAAGTCTAAAGAACAATAGTCGTATGTACCTCTAAACAAGTATATTGTGTATTCTCGTTGTACCGACAAAGCTGTTGACTTAGAAGATTTATGTTAAAGTTGGTAGTTGTTTATAGTGAACACTGGCAACAAAACGCTGGAGCGGTATTGCTCTAATCCGCTTTCCTCAGTGTGTGCTGGCTTTGAAAATGTACCTAAATAGGTTAGCGGTAGTAGGTAGGAGATGTGCTGTTGAATTACAAACTCTATAATTGTAATTCAACAATTTGATTGTTAAAGTCATCGCTCATTATAACATTATGGCTACCAAATAGCAAATAATTTGCCATTCAAGTTAGGTCTTTAAATCGTCTGCATTGAAATAAGTCTTATAATAGTAAGACAAAAGAGGTGAAGGCTTGCGGGCGTCGCGTTGCGGCCGTTGCCGTGATGACCTTTAAGAGAGATTTTATTGCGTCTAGCATATGCCTTTGCTGACTGGCTAACAATGCCTCGGTCTAAAGATTAGGCTACGTATTTGTCCAAATATACGCGTTCTTTGGGTACTTAGTACAAAAGAATACCTTTTCGCCATAGTCATAAAGTTGATTTTCTATTAGCCTAGGAAGCTTTAAAGCTTTAAAGTTCGTCATTGTTAGTCTGTTGGTAGCCGTTACATCCACAAGACGGGATTACAGTATAAATGTTTTGCAAACAACTGAACCATATTTTATGGCCGTTTAACTTCTGCAGTAAACGTCCCGGACCTGCATAGTCGAGGAGATACCATCAATGACCAATATTGGCAGCACAACGTACAGTTTGCTACTACTTTGATGGACCGATGCGGGATTGAGATTGAAGCCAACGTGAAACATTGTGGGCACTGCTTTATTGCCGTAAGGTTTGATATCCTGAACTCTAGGGGCTTACACATAGAGTCGTATTTCTAGGCAGTTAAAAATGTTCCATTTTAATTTATTTATATCTTTAGATGGCAAACAAGCCGATGCGACGGCCCACAGGACCGCAGGACGAGCTGTACCGAGAATGCGGTCAATACAAAAAGTACTCCAGTCATATTTTGGTCAGTAAATAATTAAAATTTATACAATTTTGAGGATCACGTAATGAGTAAATTTCCCGTGAAATACACTGTTTTTAAATGCGAAAACGGTTTTTTGGAAATAAACTACACTGGATTGTGCAAACATTTCTTACAACATACCATACATAGGTACCTCCTTACCTGAATTTCCCGAAGGATAAAAATATACCTTGCCAACACTTTTATACTATTTCATTATTTTAGGAGCTTTGGGATTACGACGTTGAACTATTGCAGTTCTCGTATTAAGCATATTATGTGATGTCTAGTAATTAAGTATCAACTAAAATATATAAGGAATTAAATCGTCGCCTTATTCTTAGTACGATTTATTATGGACAGAGCAACTATTGCTCATGCATGTTCATCAGTAAAGGCATCCCCCCACACGAGCGATATTATCAACGGGCGCGATAACGTCATAGATGACAGAGAACTAGGAATTGTTCTACAGATAAATATATATCGCCTCGGTGATAAAGTCACTCGTGTGTGGGTATGCCTTACACCTTGAGGTGTGGTTTGAATTATTTCTAATGTCAATTTTTTTTTAATTAACGTGTCTTGTAGGCCAGCTTAATAGCACTGCCTCTGTTCTTACATCACTCTCAACTTACAGAAAGGCATTACCCAATCTCCGTCTTTTGTTGGGCTTACAAAAGATTAATACCGACACAAAACAACGGGCATCCTCGCCAAAATTAGCTCGTCTATATGGATGTATAACTAGCTTTATCTCCCTTTGTGCTTCTCTAATGTCATCTTAATAAACATGGCTAATTATACTGATTAAACTGAAATTGTTCTGTAGATAATTTATGTAAAATTAATTGGAAAAGGGAATTTGTAATGGGGACGAAGGATAATTTTATTAAGGGGCGACCTTTGAACTGCCATGTTTTGATGACCCCTTCCAATTATGTTTTTCAGTGGTTTCGTTTGATCACTTTATTTAGCTCTCGGTTCTTAAACAACAAGAATGTAGTTTCAGCTGCAAAATATCCCATTTAAATGAAATACAAGGAATACCGTGTATCAAAGTTGAAAATATTTATTTTTGGTACCTCGTGGAAAATAGCAGGTCGGAGCGCCGTCGTAAAGCTCTCTGAAGAGTTACGGCCGGCGGCCGATAGAAAAAGGCTGTTAAAATATCAGTGTTTATAGGATATTACCGCGTGGGAGTTCTATAATAACATTTTATATTAAAATATAAATAACATTCCAACGTCGAACGCTAATTTTTTATTTTATTTTATTACTATTATAAAGGCGAAAGTTTGTATGTATGGATGGATGTTTGTTACTCTTTCACGCTTAAACGGCTGAATGGATCTGGATGAAATTTGGCACAAAGATAGATTATAGTCTGGAATAACACATAGGCTACTTTTTATCCCGGGAAAATGTACGGTACCCGTAGGATAACACATCAACTGTGACGCGGACGAAGTCGCGGGCAGAAGCTAGTTTTATTATAGTTTTATCGACGCATTATTACGTTGTAACTTCAAAAACATGGCGCTTATTCTTTTGTATTACAATGCTGGGAGAGACGAATGAAGAGCACATAAAATCGCACATTTATCAGCTAATATGCGTACATTTATCTAGAGTATCGCTATCAATTTACGTGATTGCTCTCACATTAGTTCGTCCGGTGTAATCTCTATTACGTGCGTGATAGAGTTTAGTTTGTTGTGTCCATCGTATTCATTGCAAACATTAATAGTCATTGGTTTAATTAACCTTAATTCGATGCACTTACCTATTGTAGCATATTCAAATAGCGCAATCGCATGAGGAACTTACTGTAATGGTTCAGATTTCATGTGATTACAATGCAACGAGAGCGCAATCCAAAAGCAATTTGAGTATTTTGAAGCTTGGAAACTTTTCATTAAATGAATTAAGTTGAATGGCGCATGAAGTCATCAACGCAAATGAAGTAGATGTTGAACTAAATAATAAAAGTAACACAGACGCTGAGAAAAATCTGAATGAGTCAGAAATTCATGAAATGTAGACAATATTCGGTCTGAGGCCTGGTTTAAGTCGCAGTTTTGCATATTTAAATAAAGATGTTTTGTTTAATCTTGCATATTGTTTTATGTTGTAAGTAGGTAGCTAGTGTTTTTAATTTCTGGGACGAGAAGAACTTTACACTGACACTGCATTCATTTAAATAAAATGTTAAGCTGAAGTGAAAACCCTGAGCATGTAATTTAAATTCACAGAGGAACAAAGTCAGTGAATATTCTTCTACAATGTAGGAGAATAAACATAATATAACATACCATCATGCTTGTATTCCCCGAAGGGTTAGGCAGAGGTGTACAAATGTAACCCACAGCTCGCCGGTATGTTTAGGACTCATGATATAGGTGGCGAGCCTATTGCCTAACTCCGAGCTGCTACTGAGAATTTTATAGAAAAACCCAATAAAACTTTTTGCTCGACTTTGAAATCGAACCCAAGACCTTTAGCGTAGCAGTCGATCTTAGGGTCACTAGGCTAAAGAGGCAGTTAGGAGGATATAATGAGAAGAAATAGCATAGCATCTACTATTTTTTTCATAACGGACCTACAACCGCAATGTTTACGCAAAAGTACATATACAAATCGTGAAACCGTACGCACTCGTTAATGAAAGCGGTAAAGAGCTCTCACCTAACTATACTGCGTCGATAAAAGCTCAAACAAAGGTAAGATTAACGATCACATCACGTGAGTCTACGACCCTAATCAGTACACGTATATACCTGTACACCTACCTACCTGATGTACAGTCACTGCCAAAACATACCATCACGCCTGTATTCCCCGAAGGGTTAGGCAGAGGTGTACCAATGTACTTACACCCATATTTCGCCGGTATGTTTTAAGGTCCCATGTAATAGGGGGCGAGCCTATTGCCATTAACCGGGCACAAATCCAAAGTCCGAGCTGTTACTGAGAATTTAGTCCCTACGAGTCACTGTCGAAAATATGTCAAAAAAGGAAATGCTCTGAACAACTTAGAAAATTCTGTATACTGACTTTTGTACACAGAAAATATGTCAAAAAATATATCTGAACAACAAAAAAAATTAACTTGGAATGTCACAGGAGGTATTTCAGAATGAACATACTTATTCTGGAAAGAAATGAATTAAAATTGTCATACTTGAATGTACTTTAGACGTTTAGATTACTCTGTGTCGTCTTTTCGTTCCGGGATTTTTGATACTGACTGTGGCTATCCACATAATATCTACCTTTTACACCTTAGTCTCTATTAACAAGAACTGCCCCGTTTGCTCTCGGTCGCAAACGCGACTGCTGCGCGAGAGGTTCTGGGTTTGATTCCCAGGCCGGGAAAGAAGTATTAATAAGTTTTTCCATTGAGAATTTCTTAGTAGAACCCCAGCGTTTAGAATTGGTGGTGTTACACCCCCGTGTCTCGGAAAGCACGTAAAGACGTCGGTACTGCGTCTGATCTCTCCTCGGTGGTGTCGGATTCTCGTCCCATCGGACTATAAGAATGAGGGAAGGGTTCATCTGTGTTTGCGCACACACTTGTGCACTCTAATATCTCCTACGTACTTGGCTAGTCTCCTTTGAAATTAGTCGCTGTGACCGAAATTCGGTTGGGAGGATATATACATAGGTATATATTTATTAAAATGTGGTTGTAAAGATAGAAAGTTTCAAATTCGATGCGATGTGTGTAGCACATATTTGAATTAGTTAACAGGTGTAAAGGTGTAGTACCTACTAGTGGTCCGCCGGGATCTTTTTCAGAGAAAGATCATAAAACATGGAGGTTACATTGTACGTAAAGATACCAAGTTCATGTAAATTGTAGAAAACGTTTTAAATAAATGAATTATTAAACTAGAGACACACACAAGTGTGTTTTTGAAAGAAGAATGTTTTACTATAATAACATTAGGTAAGGCGTCTTTCATTTTATTGGTTTGATGCCGGACTGCTGCAGTACTGGAGTAGTCCGGGTTTCGGACTGCACACGGACGGTTGTAATTTTTTATACAGTTGACACATAACTTTTACAAATTTCCCATAGGCTAGCCGCACACACGCAATAATATTGACAATAAAGTACGTATTGTCAATAATATTGTGTGTGTGCGGCCTGTATTGCGGTATTTTTCTATAGATCTTGAAATTCTGACAATATTGGATTGTGTGTGTGTTGACACCACGGAAAAGTCACAAGAAAGCAAAATACGCATTTTCGTTTACCTATTTTAATTTAAAAACCAAGCTACTAAACCGATTTTGATAAAATTTCTGTGAAACCAATCTGAAAGTATATCCTTTCAAAAATATTTTTCCAAATCGGTTAATTAATGACAGAGTTCTGTACTTATAAAAAATACAATCGCATTGATAAACTGTTCCTTTTTTGAAGTAGGTTAGCTAAAGACAACTTTCCGTATGCAGTCCGATATCCGGACCCCTCCAGTGCTGCACCAATGGGCTGCGGGTTGTTCGAACGTGATACCGCGCCCCCGGAACGCAAAGGGCATAAGAAGGAACATGGATGGGTTTTAGTCAGTAAAAGTCTGACACTAGGGCGGGGGAAGTCTTTTGATGATTTCCCATCGGTAAAAAAAATGTGCTGCACCAATCCGGCACTAAACGAAATAATTGAAAGAGCTTTTAGAAACGGCAAAGTAATACGGAAGTGTCATCAAGAACATAAACCACTAATTACTCCCATCATGTCATTACAGGGAGAATTTTTAACACATATTTGGTTCCGTATGAAGCTATTTTAAGAGGTCGTTAAACGAAATGGACTATAACTGACGGTCATAACACAAGATGGCTTATTCCACGGCACTAGCTTCTTACATTACTGCTTAGGTATGTCAATACAGTGCGGATGACGTAACAATGTACGTTATAGCATCTAATATCTGTGTATTCCAAAGGCTATGCCTAGGGGCTGTTGATTTAGGCATGAACATTGATGATCTGGCTATCAGGCTACGATGGGTAAAATTAATAACTTAATGATTGCGTTATGGGTTTGATGTCAGACAGAAATATAAAAAACATTTCTTCAACACTTCTTTCTTATATCTGTGGGCAAGACCAATGTGATTTTTTTCTGCATAATATAGGTACATACTTTCTAAGTGTATCTTGGAAAATTAAATCGGCGGAGGAAAATATTGTAAGTAATTAATATGAGTATTGCAAGTAATAAGGCTGGAATAGCTAATCTAAAACTTAAAGTGAAATCGATCCATCCATAATCTAAACGTGAATCGAAACTTCGAAAGCAATTGGATTCGTCAATTGATATCAGTTTTAAGGTCAGCTATGATGAACAGCATAGTCAACCTTGAAGGCAAACCAAAGCAAAATACTTCATGCAGAAAATTATTGTGGTTTATAGCAGATTAAATCAATTTAACCATGTTTAACTCTAGTTATATTTTCCACTAGTTTTTGTCCGCGACTTTGTTCGCGTGGTTTTTTTAATCACCCGTGTTAAGTTACGTTTTTAGTTACTGCTCCGATCCTGAGTGTCATAGCGTGATGGTATGTAGTATATAGCCTTCCTTGATAAAAGGACTAACCAATGCAAAAAGATTTTTTCAATTCGACTCAGTAGTTCTCGAGATTAGCGCGTTCAACCAATCAAACAAACAAACGTTTCAGCTTTATAATGTTTGTATAGATAGTGCCTAAGTTCGACAGCCCCTATTACAGATCACCAGAAATTATCAAATGAGGTGTAATTCATAAGCAGGTAACGGATAATTCGATACATTTCCGTGTCAAATTAGACTCAGACAGGCGTACAGAGATACGCGTGTGCGGTGACCCGACCAAATTGGGAATATTGCTAATTATATCGTAGTTCACGTGAGCTCACTGTATTGATCAGATTACACTCTCGTGTTTATCATGTTGGTATGAGTACCTATGTAATTTAGTCGTGTATATTTGGTTGCACAATCACCGTACGGTGGGGGTTCGATGGTTTTTTCAATAAGAATGCATACAGGTTTGGAAAATACGAAAAATAAGATCCCTAGGAAGTTTATTAAAACTAAGTGGATTTCTTATTGCAATAAGCCAATTTGCTTGGCTTCTTCTCACACCAATAAGCTCGCCCCCTATTACATGGGACCTAAGCATACCGGCGAACTATGGGTGTACATTGGTATACATCTGCCTAACTCTTCGGGGAATACAGGCGTGATGCTATAATGGTAAATTGACTAAAACTAGGGTAATTTCAGCTCGTGGCGAATAGCTCTGCAGCTACATATATCCTGAAGTGTTATGACACTTGTTTATGTTGTTTTCAGTTTATGATCGAATTATAAACCGATACAGTTGACTAATCGACTTCTCTATCGACATTGCACATCACTAGTGAACTGTCTAATGATGCGTTCGTTAAATTACGTTTGATCATTAATTATTCCAAATGAAACGCTTTTATTGTACCTAATAAATGATTTATTTTGTGAATGAATAGGCTTATCTACATTTGAATAAATACAAAATAATATTGCCTTAATGACACCTGATGAAAAGACGTATTGAATAGTACTAAGAGAGATAGATACCTTTGCAGTAGAACGCATTGTTGTGCGACAGAAATGATTTTGTAGAGAGATAGCGCTATTACGATTTTCAATAAGAATTCTTGAGTGAAATGTTTAGACGGATATAACTTTGATTTGTATAGATAGATATTGTCAGTTTTCTATTAAGAAAATGGTTAGAATGCATATATTTTAAACATTTTGTTTTGTGACCTTTAATAAGTACCTATCTTCTTAATATTTTGTTACATTTTGTCAAGGACAACGAAATGTTGTTTGCCAAAAATGGTTTCAACAATATTAAATTTTCTGCGTTTTCCATTAAAGGTGGAATGTTGAAAATAATATTTCTTATCTAAGAGGTAAGCGTCATGCTTTACTTGGTTTTTGTTAATCTAAATAAAAGCCTGTAAAGAGAAAAATAAAGACAATGAAACTTTTACATAATAATATGAAATTGGATCTTCATTACGTACCTACCTAATACTAAACTCTAATTTCCTTTGTGAAATATAAAACTGATGAATTTATAAACGCGGTTCATTCACAAAATATCATAGGCATAGAAAACATACGATTAGATGTTTCCGTTTCCTATGCCTATGATACTTTAGAACGTAAGATTTGTCTCAGTAACACTCGGTTTCTCGAACGTAAAATTAATGTGAAAAATTATCATCGCTGTGATTGGTTGACAGAATTGACAGAATTCAGATCAACAACCAATCACAGCCGCCAACGCGCGCTTTGCAATTTGTCACATTAATTTTTGAATTTTCATTCGAAATACAAAACGGGGAGCGTGGGAACTTGCATAACTTGACAAAAAGTCAACGTTAATTCGCGTCTAGTTTTGCGGCCCGGTGGCCCCGGGCTGCGGCTTACCAAGTTAAAGTCTGTCGGCCGGCCGTATGATTAATCTGGCAACGGCCTTAACGTGTCGGTTAAATTTAACCTTTGTTGTTTGATGTTGGCTACCAGATATACTACATTATAATTATGTGTTACAGTTTCTGTTCTATTTTAAGGAGTACTGTTATTGTTTGCTTTGTAATTTTGTTGTTAAATCGTGAACTTGTGTAATGCTATTATTAATAATTATTATAATTAGAATGTTTGTACGCCGTTGAGGGCAAGGCATAGCGTTTATGTAATTTGGCATCTGTAGCTTTTGTTTACCTATGTCCTAAAAATATTTGAGTTTGAATTTGCTTTTTAATTTAAATTTGTTTGACTAGAGAAAATTACTATATTCTGTTTTGTATTAGGTACATATTGCCTAAACGATATTATACCTAAGTTCATTAAATATTGTTATGATGTTACGAAGTAAGATATGAACATTTATATTTAAATTTTTATCTACTTACGTACATAAACAATAAATAATGATGAATTAATAAACATATGTTCAGCAGTGGACGTCCTATGGCTGAGATGATGATGATGAATAAACATAAAGATTTATATTAGCTGCGGAGTTTCACTGTTATATTTATAATAAAACGTAATTATGTAGTGGTAACTTTCGAATCTTTCAAAAGGAAATCAGTTTGTCAGACTAAATCTGACTTTGAAGAAGCACATGAATGGTTTAGAATTAGCTTTCTATTTTCCTACGCTATGTACACTATGTGGACGTGGCAAGTCATATTTGCTGACGGCTCCACGACCAATGTTGCGTACAGCAAACATTGCGCACTATCTACACAACGTGTTTATTGGTATCTATATGTGTGAAGCGATGGAAAGCTTCCTGTAATAAAATGTCGATAGTACATAAATTAGCGGCACAGTGGTAGTAATATCAATAAACGTGTAATATTTAGTTGCTTCCGTAATTATTGCGATAGTGGATAGATAGACCGCACATAATAGCGAATGGAAATACCTTTTCTATTTCCATGAGGAATTAATATCCATAGAAATAATATAAATACGACAGACACTCTGTCTAAATGTTACGCTTTCACGGCCACTGAATAGATTATGATGAAATTTGGTATAGACTAAGCTTGAATCTTAATAAAGGATATAGGTCACTTTTTAGGCCGCGGCTTTGTTTTCGTCCGCGATAACCAACATTTATGTGAATGAATTTGCGGGCAGAAGCTAATATACTATGTCTCAGTTCAGTGCTATTTATTTATTAAGAGCCTATACTACCTCAAATGGCTTAGCAGAATCCTCCGATACGCCGAAAATACTGCAGCATTAATTTTGACATAAATATATCGTAAAGTTGAGGATTAATGTTAACTCTTATATTTGGCGAAAACACAATTCCATAAAATTTTCTCGATAGAAAAAAATCCCAAAGTTACCTCTAAACTGAACAATAAACCGCTGGCAATCATAAAATAATTCAAACTAGAACATTAAACTTTTTATACTAACTGAACTAACTATAAAGCAGGTTTTATATTATTTATTTTTTTGAATTTCCTTTTTTTTTCGCCGTAAAATAAATAACCTATAATATCGGACATATTAGAGTTTGTTGCCTGCCGCGCGCCACCCGCGCTCACTCCTGCTTCGGCTTCCGTGCGGGAAGGCTGTGTCACTTTGCGCACAGGACACATTGAAAATTGCGTCGATCTCAGTACGCGAGCAGCAGTGTGCGAGCGAGATAAAGAGTTAGGCGGCGGCGCGGTGAAGTGGGGGCGAAATTCGAATTTGTGCTGAGGTTGTATAGACTCTTAAGTACATACATCATTCTGGTGCACAGTAATACGTATACATTTATAATCTAATTTGAAATTAAAAAAAGAAGATGCACGTACCTAAGAATTAGACAAAGCTGTGAAAAAATTTAAATAAAAAGATGTCGTTCTAGCCAATAATATCAAAGAAACGTCGAAAAAACGCTTAAATAAATCGTGGAAAGTTGGTTTGGCCAGTAAAAGAGTGAACACTAGCATAACAGTGGTTATCTAGTATGGGAGAGTCCAGTTAAACGACTCCAAATGAATCAGTAGATGCCTTTCATTAAGACAATGATGTTCACTACATCTAGAAACAAAACAAGCAATTTATCACAATTTTAATTGCAAACTTAGCGTGAAGCGTGAATAGGGAAATAATAGAACACTATGTCATTATTGAAAATAACTAGGTAAACAGTTTATCCGTAGCTTGGTGCATAAACACTAGTCATAGTGGCGTCAGTCTATGATTAATGGTGAATAATAACAATAGATCTGCGAAGTGCGAAATGTTAGCTTTGCTCATCTGCGTCTAGGTACAGACTTGAATATTTTTTTGGTTAGACAAAAAAATTAGTGAATATTTTGGGGGCAATTATCTGTCTTGTAATGTAAAGCACCTACCGGTCTAGTTCTTTATTGCATAGAAAATATAATGGGAAAAAAACCTTTTAGGGGGTAATTCACTCTGTTCACAAAATCAATTAATTGTACGGGAGGTTCATGGCAGTTATATTAAATCTAAGATAACGTAATAATTATTAAATGTAAAATGAAAAGTGGAACTACTGTTAAATTAGAGAAATTTTTGATAGTTACCTATCTACTTTACTTTTTAGGAAGGTAAGTCATCAAATTACTTCTTTCGCTTTCAAAGGAGCGGAAGACATTTTTTTTTGGGACAATCTCGTCAGTCTATTCCCAAACCATTGCAATTCCTGTAAGTGAGCGGAAGGGAGTGTCAGACTCTTACTTACTAAACCCCATCCATGTTCCTCCTAACTCCTTATGCTCTATACATTTCAGGGCCGCGATGACTCTTTCGAATAAATTCCTCAACCCTGGTAGATCAAGTATCTACCTACGTATCTACTTTAATAAACGCCGTCATAATCGGAGTAACCTTACATAGTTTTGTCCTTACCAGACAAAATCTAAGTAACCTAGGTTTAAACAGCGAACCTAGATCTACACTTTACGACCATGTCGCTATATCTCAAGAGGAACATCAAATTTTACATTTATGATGTTATGGGTACGTACGGGTTACACGTACAGAAAGGTACTTGCTTTGAAATGGAAGCTAATTTGTGCGGGATTAGGATAAGTATGGCCTTTGTTTTTGTCGGTTTTCAAAAGGGCAGATAATTAAATAATTATTAAAAAGTAGTAGGTAAAACGCTTAAAAAGCCTCTCAAACTCAGTCTCTCTTAGAGACTTTCAATTAAATTTAGGAAATAATAATTATTTTGGTGGATTTTACTCCATTACAAAAATCTCAACTTTAAATGTTTTAGAAAAAACGCCTCTCCTTATAAATATAAGATTATCATCTACTCGAAAAGAGGAAGAAGAAGAATGCTTCAAAAAATTTGTGTTTGAAAATTATCACGAAAGACCTCGTATTAACAAGCAGACATTTTTTCTAAGTATAATACTACTTTTTTCCCCTATAAAAATAAAAATAAACAGCACCAAATCTCATTTCAATAAATTCTTTTGTGCACTAAAAAGATAAAAGTAAGTTAAACTATAAAACTTTTGGTACAAAGGCGGGTTCCACCGTACCTTACAACCAAGCGAGGTTAACTCCGTGCTTAATGTTGTCGTAGCGTGATAGGCGACTATTCAAGTGCCTAGACCACTTCAAATGTTCTTCAGAAACAGGAAACCCATCGGAAACTCTTAACTACGTAACGGAATATGGTTAAGGGTTAGAATTCTCTTACTTGTAACAGTAACTTGTTTAACCGAGGATTAATGTTCAAGAGGACTTATGGAAGGTAACGCGTGTGGAATTGGTGAGCTTGTAAACATGACATCACAGTCGTGATTTGGAAAGAAGTAAACATATTGTACTAGCAAAAAGTGTTATTGGGTTTTTCTATGAAATTCTCAGTAGCAGCTCGGAGTTTGCATTTGTGCCCGGTTAATGGCAATAGGCTCGCCCCCTATTACATGGGACCTCAATATACCGGCGAACTGTGGGTGTACATTGGTACACCTCTGCCTAACCCTTCGGGGAATACAGGCGTGAGGGTATATTATATTTTTTTATATTGTACTAGAGGAAGAGCAGTGTGTGAGTGAGTGAAGTGCTTCCCCATTCCCATTTCCAAAGTAAGTTCCAAGTACCAATGGTACTTGCCCGGAATCGAACCTTCGAACCCATGCATTAGAGGCGGGACCTTAACGGCACGAAGTTCAATTAATATTTTTTTTTCTTATTTCAGACCTGTCGTGCAATCAACTCCTAATAATTGCATGTTTGGTCTACCATTTAGTGTTGAGTCATAAATGTGATTCATTGTATCATTATTACGAAGATGCTAGATTGCTAGAATAACCATACATACATAACATAATATACGACATGCCTTGTATTCCCCGAAGGGTTAGGCAGAGGTGTACCAATATACACCAACAGATCGCCGGTATGTTTAGGTCCCATGTAATAGAAGGCGAGCCTATTGCCATTAACCGGGCACAGATCCGAATGCTACTAAGAATTTCATATAAAAACCCAAAAACACTTTGCTCGACCTGAAAATCGAACCCAAGATCTCTAGCGTAGCAGTCGCGCTTAGAACCACTAGGCTAACGAGGCACACACACACATAAACACATGCAAATTTTACATAATCATATCCATCCAGCGGCAAACTGTTCTGTGGCTGTTAAGGGATTTGTTAATCAAAGTGTTAGCCGTCAAACTGGTAGAGCAGCTTGGAAGCATCCCCGAGGGATGCCACGTCTCAGATACACGAGACCTAGCTCACGTGAGGCCGAGATTAGTTGTGTACGTAGAAGCTACTAGAGGCTTCAACTGAAAAATATTGATGAAGCTGTTACATAAGTTATGTTTACCAAAACATAACTTATGTAACACCTTCATCAATATTTAAATGACTTTGTTTTATACTATGCAGAGATACCAATCTCCACATAGTTTAAAACAAAGTAGGTGTAATCTGGGTATCTTCAAGACGTGAGTAAACCAGTTCATCCTAGGCAAGCGTGTTCCACCTTAGGCCGCATCATCACTTAATATCAAATGAGTTGCTGTCAAACACAAGATTACATATAGAATATCAAGCTATGAGCGGCGGGAGCGGAGCAGTAACCAAAGACGTAACTAAATACTAATAATGGCTTAGGGTTTGTGTGTAAGCGCTAATCTACGTTACCGCTGCTGGTGCGATTCTGGAAATTCTTTTGCAAGGTACGTTATTCCTGAGTACAAGACTATATTTTATTTTAAAATGATTTAAAATTAAAATGGTAAGTCATGCGTGCAAAACTAAGTTGGATATACAAAATGCGACTGTTTCAAAAATACCCTAGTCTGATAAAATGTTAGTTTTTCTTCGTTATGTTAAAATTAGTGTTATCTTTGGTCTCTTCCCCTCTAGACGGAAACACAGATAACAATAACAAGTATAGAATTACTGTTAAACAATATACTGGTTTCTAATTGAGGATAATATAGACTGGCGCAGGTAAGGTGAGAACTTCCGTATAATTCAAAATTCATACATTAACAAACAGTCGATTGTACGCCGGGAGCTATCAAGGGATTTGTTAATCAAAGTCACCTGGCTGTCTGGCGTAACAGCTTCCTAGCATCCTCCAGAGATGCCATATCACACTACAACTAGATCAAGGTAATAAAGCTGCGTTCAGGCATTTAGCTGTTGTTACTGGATTGTGTACCTTACAGTTGATTAAAAATTGCAGATTAAAAAGTGGTTTCTGGTCTGTGGGTAAGCAAGTAAACAAGTTAATTTCTAACTAAACTAATTATTTACTTGAGGATAAATTTTAAACTTAAATCTATTGGGGTTACCTCAAATCAGAAAGGTTGTTTGTGCTTATTTCAATTCTTAGAAACGAAATTTCGTAATAATGAAATCGTAGAAGAAAATAATTATGCCACCCTGAGTCATAGTTTGCTCTTTTCCTCAACAAGCTTGCTAAGCAATATTAGACTTTATATTGCCAATAGCATTATCAGAAGGCAATTCAAATAACAATCTTCCAAATATCGAATTCATAGGCTTTGAATTTAGAACACCTACTTTCAGCCAGTATTTCCATAAAAAAGTATAATTTCAATTTGTCCCTCACATTTCTGTGTGGCAAAAGTCAAGGAAATGTCAAAGCTGACCTTTCTGCGGCTAGGTGGCTAGGGGGCCGGAACGACGCCCAAATTACCCTCGCAAATATGCAAATGTTGATAAATTGTTTCTCTGAAAATATTTGCTATGACAGCTGTTTGATTTGAGAACTTAGGGTTGGGTTATAGTCATTTTATTGGTACCTAGTAAATGGTCCTGGCACCGCGAAAAGTTTTGTTTTAATAGGTAACTAATAATATCGGCTTAATTGTAATTAGAACGTTATGTTTATAATAAGTCGGGCGTAAATACACAAAGTGTAAATATCTAAATAGTAATAACAATATCTCCCGACCGAATTTCGGTCAAGGTGGCCAATAAAAATGGAAAGTAGCCAAGTATGCAGAATATCTTTCAGTGCACAAGTGTGTGCGCAAATAAAGGTGTAGTCCTCTTTTCCCACTCACATATTCTGATGGGGCGACAATCCCTGCGAGATTAAGCGTAGGCTTAGACAAGCTTTACGCGCTTTTCGGGTATGTCGGTGCCACACCATCAATTTCTAAATTCCGGGTTGCTATTAAGAAACTCATAATGGGAAAACCCAACATCGCTCTGCATGACCTGGGAATAAATCTCACGAGCCAATACCCAGCTGCCCCGCTTGTGATCACAACACCAACGGGATACGAGTGTATATCTAATTATCGAATAATGATCTAGCTAACAAACATAAAGCTTCACTCAGTATTTTCTCAAGTACAAATTACAATTCAATTATACAGTCGTCTTCGAACCCGTACAAAACGAGGCAAAATGGCGCCCAAGACAAATAGAGTGAACTCGTGTAACTGCAGCTTTAATTTGAATGTAAATCTGCTAAATTACAACAATTTATCCCGTCTCGGTGTGCTAATGACAACATAGATAGTCTCAAAGAAATACAACAAACAGTTTATAACGCCTTTGTGTGATACAGCTGAAATTTGCATCACCTCGTTAAGCTTGCAGTTAGCGACTGGACCGTAGCGGACCTATTACTGTCCTTTTCTCTCTCATAGCGTGTAAAGGAAGCAAGGTGCGATATCTGTATACCGTGTACATAGCATTCCGAACAATTGTGCCATGCTAGCTTGAGCCTTCCAGGCTTTTGCATAATAGGATAATGCCTAACTGTCATCTCCTGTACCTACGACGGCTTACACAGAGTAATTTCGTTTTGAGAGATACCTAACTTTGTTACTGCGTTCGTTTCGGTAACTGTTCACAGCGATGGCTAGATTTAAAAAAAACGTAAAAGTACGGTTGCTGATTTTAGAGAACAATTTTACATAACATCACGCCTGTATTTCTCAAAGAGTTAGTGATATGAGAGATGTACCAATATATGCCCACAGTTCGTCGGTATGTTTATGTTCCATGTAGTAGGGGGCGAGCCTTAGTGGGTTTTTCTATGAAATTCTCAGTAGCTGTTCGGAGTTTGGATTTGTGCCCGGTTAATGGCAATAGGCTCGCCCCCTATTACATGGGACCTAAATATACCGGCAAACTGTGGGTGTATATTGGTACACCTCTGCCTAACCCTTCGGGGAATACAGGCGTGATGGTATATTTTTTATTTTTATTTATTAATCCAAACTCCGAGCTGCTACTGAGAATTTCATAGCAAAATCCAATAACGCTAGGCTCGACCTGGGATTCGAACCTAAAACCTCTATCGTAGTAGTCGCGCTTAGGACTACTAGGGCCACCGAGGTATTCCAATTGTATTATTATAAAGTACACAAGATAACGCGACTGTTTAAGCTCAACTTTCTTAACAATATTGAGTGTAGTTTTAGCTTCATCTCAATTTATTATTCCAGTTGAAGTTTTTTTCTGATCGTAAATGTCTGAAGCCCACACTACCCGTTTAAATATGAAAACAGTGTGGCTCAAAGTAATGTTATCGGTGGATTAAATATTGATGAATACGTACCCTAGCACATCGTGATCAATGCTTTATGAGGTAAACGGAGAAAAATCATCATGGCTGAATCCCCCGTGTCTGTTTTGTTCTTCGGACCCTTTTTATCTAAGTGTAAATTTCTAAACTGCCTCGATGGTCTACTGGTCCTAAGCGTGACTGCTACGCTTAAGGTCTTGGGTTCGATTCTCAGGTCGAGCAAAGTGTTATTGGGTTTTTCTATGAAATTCTTAGTAGCAGCTCGGAGTTTGGATTTGTGCCCGGTTAATGGCAATAGGCTCGACCCCTATTGCATGAGGCTTAAAACATACCGGCGAACTGTGATTGTACATTGGTACACATCTGCCTAACTCTTCGGGGAATACAGGCGTATTGGTATGTAACGTAAATTTCTCATTCAGCACCCAATACACGAATCAATCTAAAAGCGATCGGGACGCCGTCCATCACTCAACAGTTCTCATCCTTCAAACACTCAATGTAGGCATTGAACCAGATTCTGGTTACATAAATAAATAAGACGATCAGATTCACAGGTAACTTGAGTACTCTCTACCTACCTGGAGGTAGGTATAGCCTCAATACTCTTTGATTATTTAATACGTACCTACTGTTTTATTCAACACTTCATCCCGAGCAAAACGCCCTTGGATTGTACTCGTAAGAAAAATGACTATGGAATTATTTGGATTAAATTCTAATCTCGATGAAAGATGTCAGTGCGTTCATATTATTATTGTTTGCATTAACACGAGCGAAACAAACTAATTCAGATCAAGAACACATTTCTTCCGACTATTAGAAAAAACAAATGAAAACGATTAATGAAATATACTAAAAATGGGGTTGTGGCCAGGCTTACTTAATAGCTTATAGTTAAATTAACAATTGTGATTTCTGAAAATAAAATCTGGTAAAATGCAGACAGTGGGTATAGAACTGGTAGGTTGGTAAGTAACTACATTAATATATGAATCTGTCATGTGAATAGCTATACGTTTCAAGAGAAAGATACAGTATCGTACCTAATAGTAACATGCACTAATCATCAATCTTCGGAAAACTGAAAACGGAAATGAGAATTTACGGCGCTGCATTATTGCAACGTGATATGTACCCAAAGACATAGATACATACATTTCAATTTTCAATGTACATTTTCCACGGTAACCCAGAGAGCCCGTCTAGTTCTGTCGAGACGAGATATCATTATCACGTTTGGAGTGTTCTCATCTTGTCCGTGAAAGTGCTGACACCGCATTGGCATGATCAAAAGACTTGCAGTGCTACTTCGCTTGTGTAACCTTTCACACAATTTGTGAATGAAAAGCTTTTCAGTAGATAGTTTTGTTACGAGTCAACTTATAAAGTATGCATTTTTAAATGTGTAGTTATGTGGTTTATGAAAAGTATATTGCTATTCTATTTTATTATTAACATAAGTATTCTCTGCCTAACCCTTTGGGGAATACAGGCGTAATAGTATGTTAATAAATGTAAGTCCGAAATTACCAATCCATTTTCCTTGTACTATCAATGCTCGTGCTTTCTCTGTATTAGAAGTACTGCAGTGAAAGAGTAAGAAGCTAGCATTGGGTATTATTGTTGTTGTATTTTAGCCTGACAGCCTACAGCAAAAAAGTTACGTCTATCAAAGCTGAAAGTTATCATTTGCAAGTTTCATAATTCAACATTTCGAAATAGGTCAACACGATTCTAGCTGGACTTGCCACCTGACTAGAGCGACTACAGATTACGTAGTAATAACCTGGATAATTACATCAGCCTCAAGATATCGACGTCTGATTACATGAAATATCCAATCTTAAAACGGAAATAGGTATCGACAGTAAGGAGAATTTTGACGTCGACGTCGGCAGAGCGTCAAGTGGCTTCGACAGGGCGGAGTGGCCGAGAGTCACTTGTTTGAGGGTACTAGGAAGCCACCTGAACGTGTCACAACCGCCTTTTTCCTCTGCCAACCCAATTCTACACATTCTTTTGTTTAGGCACGACCACAGTGTTGCGCGTTCTATTTGCTTAGTTAACTCTATGGTAAGTGTGAATGGTTTGATTCGGAAAGGGCAAAGGGTTATGATGTTTTGCTGTCTGAGATTTTTCTCTGAGTATTCGGTATTTGAAAGAATATTATGAGATTTTAGCCGGTAGGAAAGAGACACCAAGGCAGTCCATAAGAAGTTCCCGACGAAAAGTAAAGGTAAAGGTCTCTCCATAGCTCTAACGATAATTATGTTATGTAAGTACTCGTTTTTCTTTTTTCTGCTGGAAATAAATAATAAACAGTGTGAAAGAGCGTTGGCGTTACTAATAAAACACACATATTTTCGATATTTTATCGTCAATAATAGTCGCGCTAGTCCACAGTGGACTTTTCAAGTTAATGCTTGTAGAAACAAGTTTCAGAAACTTGGACAGTTCAGGTTCGTTTCACATGAGGGTCAAACTTTTTATAGGAGTTAGCATGAAATGCCAACAGCCAGTACCAACTTGTTCAAGGAATTTCGCAACACTTAGGTGCCTATAGATTATTTAACTACAAAGAAGTATTTATATTTAATTTTTCATAATAATAGTAGCTATTTCTTGTTGACCTACTTCATCATCGAAAAGTTTTCTTCCTTACTTATAAACGTTTTTCTAAATCAAGTAATAAGTAACGTCTGTTTTGACATATATTTTTGACGTTAAGCTTTCTGCCTTTTTTGACAGATTTCTTCTTGCTGACAAAGAAAGAAATTTGACAAAAATCGGTCTGATAATCGGTCAAAAAATCAGTCGTGTGCAGAGAGCCTTATGCGTACTTTTTCAGTTCAAAAATAAAGAACGAATTCAGGTAACAGGACACAAATTCAAAATTATTTTTATCTAAATATTTTTCCGGAACAAACAAATTATCTTGGGTTTCCGATATCGTGCTAATTACTGTACCAACATACAAATGAATTGGTATTTTAGATATGTCACGTGAATCGTGATACCCTACTTAGAGTTGAACTGCTAAAGAGGAAACTTATGATAAATGTTGATACGATAAATATGTCAAGGAGTTGAATGAATCTGTTTGACATTCATTAATATGCTAATTTGTAAAGAGCATACCCAGCTATTTTCAGAAGTTAATTTTAGATATTACTGTATACAATCTGTTTATTTTTATAACCATATAGGTAGTACTTACCCAAATTGATATTGAGCGAAGACCTTGAACCGAGAAAAGTAACGTGTGACGCTTTTAAATTAAAAAGAAAAAAATCTTTAAAAGGAAAGAAAGAAAGACAATTGTTTATTGACACTGACCATGTGCACACAAAAATAATCATAAAACTCCAAAACAATAAAAAACAATAAAGAACATTATTGTGTGCCCTACGGCTGCGGTAAACAGGCCCAGTTCAGCCTACATGCCAGACCACTTGTGCCGGACGCTGGTTTTCAACTGGACCTTTGTGTGTGACGTGTTGCGGATGTAAACCAGCTTTATTAGGTAGAGATGTATCTACCTACATTTAACAATAAAGCTTGTTCAAACATATGTATGTTTGAACAAGCGGGATGCAGAGCCCGGAATCAGGTTTTACGGCATAATTTCACAGAAACTTATATCCAGCAAACAGACTGCTACGATAGAGTGACATAATATACATACATAATGTTACTTTGTTTTGCCCAAAGGATGTGGCAAAGTCACACATTTCGTACATTATGTATGCACCTAATAGTGGCCGAACGTACTGCCATCAACCGGGCAGAGGCTGGCTGACTGGGGCGGAGGCTGCTACTGAGAAATTTCTGATGGATTAATCCAATAATACATTGTCCGAACCGGGAATCCGCTAGACCAACAAGATTAAGTAAATAAAGTAGAATTTAATTGACATTTAACCTGCCAAAGCCTATGCTATCGAAAGCATATTTTTATGAAGTTGTTCTTAAACTATTTTTTATATCATAGGATGGAAAACAAGGCTGCGGGTTGTTCGAAAGAGATACCGCGCCTCCGGAACGCAAAGGGCACATGAAAGAACATAGGTGGGTTTTAGTCGGTAAAAGTCTGACACTAGGGCGGGGGAAGTTATTTGATGATTTCCCATCTATAAAAAAAAGTGGTGACCGCTGCCTATAGACACCTGCAATAACAGAGGCCTTGCAGATGCGTTGCCAACCCAGAGACAAAATTGTAATGTCTCATGTGCCTGTAATTACACAGGCAAAACCGGAACACTAGCATTCAGCAGGCAGGAAAACCAATCACAAATGTTCCTTAGCGACATACGTATTTTATTTGTCAACGCAGTAGGTTCTAGTAATAAATCTCACAAGTTTGAAGGTGGGACACGGGATAAAGTAAGACTAATGGCAGAATAATCTCGATACTTACAACCGCGCTGTTGTGTGAGAAATGGCTGATATATTTGTGCTAGTACTTACTTATACAACTGCGGTACAATACGTACGCGACGCATCTAATGAGTAATTTATTGTGTTTGGAGTTTTATATTTAGGTATTGGTTTTTATTTTATGTCCCGTTTTTATATTTTGGTCTACTAGATTCAATATTAATGATTTTTTTATGTAATGACGTTCAAAAGTGCCTTTTAATGGCCTAATTGAAATAAATGATTTGACTTTGACTTTTGACTTTGGTCGACTTCTCTCATATAATAAAGCTGAAGAGCTTTTTTCATTTGTTTGAAAGCTTTAATTTCCGGAACTGCAGGTCTAATTTTGAAAATTCGTTTGATTAATATAAACCTACATTATCCCTGAGTGTTTCTATACTTTATTATCAACAAAATTAGGAATGCGTCAGAATATTCATGCGAAAAGTTAGTTGAAAATAAGTATTAGTAGAAGACCAAAGACCAAAGACAAGTTAGAAGATATATTAGATACTTAGGTAGGCTGGTTGTTAATTGATTTGAGTTGAGTTGGGAGTTTATTAATTTCAGCCTGAAATAAAACCAAAGATCAAAACTACTATAGATACATAACGTTCGGTGAAGTATTACATATTCCGGCAATATTTTGAATGTCAGTCGTAAACAGCACGAGGAATGCATAATGTGCCCCAGTCTGCGAGCTTTTCCAATAAAAAATAACTTATTTTGCTTCAGTGAGCTCGGCCCGTGCCGTTTACTTACTACATGCTTACCTTGAGCATAGATGCAACTAAACAGAAATTTTCCAAAATGGAGGACATAAGTACCTAATCAATCAATTTTATGTTAATCGTGTTCGAAATTTAAAATTTACGCGGTCTTAGCCATAGACAAGAATAGATTTGAAATGTTATTACTCAATTTTATGATTCGATTACTTATTTAAAATTCGAAACATCTTTGAAAGCTTACGTGTCGCACTGCTATTCTTCATACGAACTAGGCAGGTGTTCCAATGCTAGGTATTTCGGTAACTTATGATCTAAATTCCGTGCACGAATATTTTTGACTTAACATGTACTGGGTGGTACCGATTCTTGATGTTATAATCGATTATGCCGATTCTTAAAATTCGACGTAAGGTGTCAGTATCTTTTTTTGTCGTAGGTATCTAAAATAAAACCTCAGTGGGTTTTTTAAATATGTTTATGACAGTCATAAATTATGCATTCAAAGAAATATGTGGTCACACAGCTGATTGGATCAGATGAAAAAAGCGGCCAAGAACGGTTTTAATTGGTTAAGATTTTAGGAAACTTTAGTAAGATACCAAAATACTTTTTAGATCCTTTATCTCCTTTCAACACGTGGAAATTGTTCAACTTATGTTTCTAAGGAAGAGTAAAAAAAACGAATGAAACAAACATCCAAAGAGATAAAAAGTTATTTGTAAAGGGTACTTTTTCGATTTAAGATCCTTATTTACAGTAAATATCACGGTTTTTCGTGGCTGGTTCATTAACACTGAACTAAAAGCACCTGAACAAAGCAGGTATTATTTAAATAAAGACTTGTTTTTAAAAATGGAAAACTAATATTCGTATCCCCCGAGAACCAGTCTTTTTCAGGTAGTTTTATGAAGAAGATTATTATACTTTTCAAATCTTCTTATTTTACTGGCAGCAGACTAAAATTCTGGTTTTAAACTTGGGTCTTTATATGGCCTTAAAAGGAAAAGTCCGATGGGAATCTGTTACAGCTTTACATTTGGGAAGATGTTATCGTAATAATTCTTATGGTGCTGGTCATTGACTGTATAATGGATATAGTATTGACACTACACCTACTAGGTAGGTGTTTTTTTTTGGTGTACAGTGTATTAGGGTTATTAAGACCAGCGAGTACATTCCGTTTATTTTTATTATTTCTACCATTTACGTCATCTCTTATCATTATTATTTTGTCGGGCTTGCAACCCTTACCTACTCGATGCGATAACTCGGCTTATTCGGCTTTGTCTAACCCCTAGAATCAGACATTTTTTTTTATAGATGGGAAATCATCAAATTACTTCCCCCGCCCTGGGTGGGACAGGAGGGAGTGTCAGACTTTTACTGACTAAAACCCATCTATGTTCCTTCATGTGCCCTTTGCGCTCCGGGGGCGCGGTATCTCTTTCGAACAACCCGCAGCCCCGGCAGGCATCGGCCCTCAGTGGCCCAGAATCAGGCATGAATATAATTATATTTGTCAGTTAAAATCACAATAATTTACATTGAAACACAAAGCGTATTCACGAATTAAATTACCGATAGAGCCTACACTAGTCCCCACAATCCTTTCCCGTCGGTGCGTATAATCCTCTTAGTGCAGTTTATATCAATTGAGTGAGCTCTACACAAAATTGATGTGTTCATCGAATTTCAGTCCATCTGCTGCACTCCGATACGATTTTAGGATAGTAATTTGTATTGAAACTGAGACTAACTAAGTTAGCCTTCACTCCAAAGTAAACATTGATGGAACACATACATGTTTGCTTTTAAGTTAAGGCTAAACGCAAACTAGAACTTTTGCTTGCAGTTTGTTACAGTTATTTACACATTAGCGGAATCTAAACACTAGTTTACAATACACGCGACCAAATACCGGAACTGTTTTATTTGTAGAATGAAAAAAAAAACTAATTTCAGATTTGTCAAAAAAAAACTAAAAGCTTATAGAATATTGGTGTTCCTACCTACTTTAGTTTTTTTACTCATTATGTAGGATTGTAACATCTAATTAAGGCTTGCTCATAAAATACTTTGATTGACTTATGTATCTAAAAGAATATCTGCTTTTTTTGCATTTCGGGTTATTACCTGAAATGCTGAAAAACAAAATAAACTCTTAGCTATTTGCTAAGAGATTATTTATTTTGATTTTGTCATTATTTCCTTTGACATTCTGCTCAGTAAATACGATTTAGAAATCTAAAGTGTTACACATTTTTTGTCGCTAAGCAAACCAACATAAGTGGGTACATACTATTAAACAAACTCTTCATAAAGTATGCCAATATTGAATGTTGACTATGAATACATAACGATCATAGCGGCAATAAAAATTGTTCATTAAATTTAATTATTTATTGGAGTGTATAGCTTACATACATTGTATTTTGTGCACTCAAAATCTAAGCTTAGCTAACAGCATTATTTGAGTACAAAGACTAACAAAAGTTTCTCATATAAACTGTGAACTAAATTGTAGAACTCACGACATCCCTAACTTGTTCGTTAGACTGTGGTTTTTCTTTTTAAAACTACTAAAACGGGTTACAATTCAGGAAATAATGATTCT
Source organism: Caradrina clavipalpis (assembly GCA_932526535.1). Classification (NCBI taxonomy): domain Eukaryota; kingdom Metazoa; phylum Arthropoda; class Insecta; order Lepidoptera; family Noctuidae; genus Caradrina; species Caradrina clavipalpis. The sequence goes on from OW052103.1 coordinate 9,808,109, forward strand.
ACGTTATATAAAATAGGGAGGAAGTAGATAAATATCGTACATTTAGGGATAAGTATGTACGATAAAAGTTGCGAATTTATTATTGTGTCCACACAAAATCCCAAGTAAATAATTTAACCCAACTATTGATCAAACTTAAAACCATCAAAATCTTTATGGGCATTACGATAGGACTGCTCCGATAAGCCGACATCGCCTATAAAAATCCAACCGTTACCTGCAAGCGCACCGCTCGCAAGTCGTCACCTTTTTTTATGATGTTATTAAAAAAAACATTTTAACGCACACGACTTAAAGCTCTAATTTGTATAGCAAATATTTGCCGTGTCGGAGCAGTGCCGTTATAATAAGCTATGACGCTTGTTGGCAAATAAAATGTACCTAATCAGGAACTTTGCATTTTTAAGCTAGATAACAAAGGTTAACGAGAAATGTTACAAAAATGCATTAACAAAGCACAATAGAACAAAGCGAACAATGCTCGTGTAAATCGTGAACTGTTACTGGGAACTGCAGAAACCTGTTCATTTGCACAGCACTGCGGTTATTCTTTCTAACTGAAACAGTTCCGGTATTCGCTTCTGTGTGCCTAGTACCTATTTAGAATGTATATCTAGCTTTTGTACACCCCTGTACAGCGCTCTGGTATGCTTTTTGCCTGCCCGTCAAAGCATAATTGCGGTTTTAGGTAAATGTTTTACGTACCTAAAGTTGTATATTTGGACTTGTATTGTTGTAGATTGTGTTTGTGTTGTACTTTGATTATTTTGTACTAGTAGAGCGCTAATTAAGCTGTGTACTAGAATGTTGATATTTTGAATGTCAAACTTGAAAAATTCATACATTATTATTTGCTAGTGCTACGAGTTGTAAACAATAAACCAAGATTTTCCATTCAAAGTCAAAAGCTCCATCTATATAAACGTCAAACTTTTAAAGCTTCCATTTTTCAGCGATAAATCCATAGACGTTCTACGGACCTGACCCATATTTTTCCATAGACATAACAGTCTATCATAGTTGTAGTCCGCAGTGACCATAAATTGAGTCAAGAGTGATTTCTACTGGACGTTGGTAACACCGTAATCTTTGCAGTAAAACGTTCTCGCCGACATTAAAAATGAACTTTATGAGTAAGCTTAAATAGACTTTGCAATTTTATAGCTTTGAAATTAAATTTCTTTTAATGTGTCTTGGAAGTTGTGAAGATAATATATAATGACAAGTTTTAGCTTTAGTCGATTTGTTTTCTTTCGCGACTTAATTAATTATATTTTCTTTGTCTGATTGCGAATTGTACATAAGCCAGCGTATTAAGCTGTTTTAAAATGTAAAATTTCTCCAATAGAACATAAACCTTTGGTTGACTGGTAGAGAATGCCTAAGGCATTAATTCCGCCTTTGTACTTTTTTTGTGTATAAAGTTTAAATAAATAACCTTATCCTTTTGTAATAAAGTTGAAAAACGATCAAAAAAACTTTGACAGGTTGGGATAGCTTGATGTGCTGGCCTCTATCCAAATCAGTTCTACATTGTTTATATTTCTTGTTTGTGTAAAAATATGATAAAAACAACAAGTTTTCTAGAGACATTCGTTTGTATTCATAATTTCTTCTTTCAAGTCTAAATTACTAAAGGCACTTGACATTAACATTGAAAATCACGAACCTAACCCGCCGTAACTGTAGGCGTTTTCAAAGGCAGATTGCAGCGTCAATATTTAACCCTTAGTCTGCTGACGCCGGCCTCGGTCTCGACTGAAGTTCTCGCGGGTATAAGTGACCTTTCCCTTTTCTCTTCATGTTTCATTCAGTGTTTTAGCTCCCTACAGATAGGTACGCATCGATAAACATTACTTTTTAGTCAAATAACACAATTTTGGCCAAAGGTAAGGCCTTTGAGGGTAGGAACGAAGGCTATTAAACGTGGATGGCCTATAGTGGGCAATTCTATCGTTAAATGTCAGGTACGGGTTGTTACATTACAAGAATTTCTCGAAGAAAACGCAATAAAATTTGCTGTGAAAATGGACTACAGACCACTGAAGCGATAACTATTATATACATTATTGATTATATAATTAAAGTAGTCTAGCATAGCCTTTAGCCCCAGGGATTTTTATCGTAAAAATAAAAATTTATAAATATAAAATACCTATCTTATTAAATTCTCTAACTTTATAATTTTTTGTTTAATTAATCACAAATCAGTGTTCCATGATTAAGTTTGGACAGAAGTTAATTAATTTAAAACATTCACGTAACGACTTGGGGAAGTTTGTTAAACATTTAATCTTCTTCAGCTTTCGACATTTATTTTTTGGTAAGAATGTTTTTAGAAAAAAAAAAAGATTAGGTACAATGACGACCGAAGAGCTTTAGCGAAGTTCGTTGAAATAAATATAGGGTAATATTTTTTTAGTGTGACATTTTGTAGGTCGGCGACACGGTACCTGCCAACTATTACAACGTCGTTAGGGGAAAGTTCCGACATTTCTCAAGTTTTTAATTGGTGAGCTATGTCGTTTGTGTATTATTAGGTCAAACTACAATTATTTTTCCAAGCATTTGTGTTGGAATAACTTCACATACGTATAGTAGCGTAAGTAAGAAAGTTGTAGTTTTTCACGTACTTTTGTATACGACGATACAGTTTCAAATGTGTGAATGGAATATAGAATTCTATAAATACTCCTTGACTGGTCACACTATTTATTCTCTGTTCTCGATTTGCTTTCTAAATTCAAATTTCTGTAATTTTTTAAACTTGGAAGCTTTTAGATGTGGTATTCTTTCATTAATTAAAACAACTACCATTGTAAATGGATTATTATAGGTCAACGGTCAAGAGTTCATTGAACTTATTTTAATCTTACCTTATTCTTAATCTGTCAAAAATGCTTTTAATTTTCCAACTTTTTAGATGAGATTGTGACTAGATTTTGAATGTTTTTAATTAGTAGAATTAGACTTTAGTTCTCTACTAAAAGCTCTCATAAACACGTTTTACAGCTAGTCGTGTCTGTAAATTCCTATTTCTCAAAGGTCAGGATCGTTGGTACCATTGTGTTCCGAAGTTCCAGTCAATAACACAAAGTGGAAAGACAAAGATATCTGTAGTGTGTACTTCTTTAATTAAAACTTTGTCAGAGGAAGCCGATAGGGATGTTTGGTTCATTATTGCTATTGTTTTACGACTTTATGTGCTCAAGGTATATATTTATTAGTGTAGTCTGTCTTGATGAGTTCTTTGAACCTTATGAATTTAGTGTTTGGATTCAGTTCTTGTCGTTTTGTCGCTGCTTAGTTGTCTTAACTAATATTCTATACAGAAAATATTTTTTTGTTTCTTCGTTTATTGAAATAAGCTCTGAAAGTACTGCACTGATTTCAACCATTTTTTAACCAGAAGAAAGCTACATTATTCCTTAGTAACAAAGGCTATATAACATTACGCTACAACACAGCGGAGCAGTAACCAAAGACGTTCCTTAACACGGGTGAAATAAGCCACGCGGACGAATTCGCGGGCGGAAGCTTATTAGATGTATTTGGTTAAGCTGGATGTATTGATTACGATGATATCACTACAAGACGAGAACACTGAGATGATGAGTGATATAAAGATGAACATATACAAGTCAATAAAAAGGTTAAAGGCAGAAGCGGACGTTCAACGTTCGATATTGTGTATTCGGGTTTGTGTGAGATTGCAACAAAGTTTACTATGTACGTGTCACCGTGAGTGAAATTGCGGTGCAACTCTGAACAGAAGTTGTGCATCCTCGGTACTGAGACTGACAGACTTGCCTACCTACTACTTGCTTTTTTATTTAGTTTGCTGTAAATTGCTGGCAACCCTATTTGTTTAGGAGAACGACTTTTGAATTTTGTCTGAAGGAATTAATTTGAATACTTAACACTATTCTCATAACTTCAGCTATACTAATATGACGTAGGACTGTTGACTGTGGAATCCTAGTCTATAAGGTTTTGATTATTTAACCTAAACAGAACGATCTCATAACACAACCTCTATAATGAAAAATAAAACAACTATACAAGGTGTGAGTGAGAAACTACTCACTTAACTACAGAATCGATAATCGTCTTCACGAGGCATCTATTAGCACTCTATAAGGTAATGAAATACATCCTCACATAAACATTATAGCACTGGAAATAACAGAATGTCATTTTAATTGTACCATTACTCGAATGCAAGTGCACAATGATGAATAAATTACCCAACGTCGCCAACTAAATCGCCGTTCGGCGTTCATCTATACTAATATTATAAAGAGGTTAGATTTGTTTGTTTGTCTGTAACAAATAAGCTCCGAAACTACTGGATCGATTTTAACATTTTTTTCACCAATAGATAGCTACATTATTCCTAAGTATAAAAAAATATATATACCATCACGCCTGTATTCCCCGAAGGGTTAGGCAGAGGTGTACCAATGTACACCCACAGTTCGCCGGTATATTTAGGTCCCATGTAATAGGGGGCGAGCCTATTGCCATTAATCGGGCACAAATCCAAACTCCGAGCTGCTACTGAGAATTTCATAGAACAACCCAATAACACTTTTTGCTCGACCTGGGAATCGAACCCAGGACCTCTAGCGTAGTCGTGCTTAGGACCACTAGGCTAACGAGGCAGTTATTCCTGAGTAACATAGGTTATATAACATCACGCTAAGACCAACGAGAGACGTAACGTATGGCGGGTGAAATAAACCATTCGGGCGAAGTCGCGGGCAATTTGCTAGTGATGAATAAATTACCAACGTCGCCAACTAAATCACCGTTCGGCGTTCATACTAGAATATTGTAGACGGTATTTTTAAATGCACATAATGATAGAAAAACATGTCACTTAGGATCTTTTAAGTTATTATGTTGTTGACGATTTGTGTCGTTTGTGAATTGTGTTTGTTGGGCGTCGTCGTGATTGGGTCATCCCCTTTCATTCTGTGAATACTGAAGCTTGTAACGACGTCAGCGGAAAGTATTCTTTAGATAAGAGTAATATGTTTAGCATTTTCTAATATGCTTGTAATGTGTAGTGATTATCGGTTTCAGTAAAATTCCAGCCGCCTTTAATCTATACTAATATTATAAACAGGTAAGGTTTGTGAAGTTGTGGGGGGTAGTCTCTGGATCTACTGAACCGATTTTGAAAATTCTTTTACCCTTAGAAAGCCACGTTATTTGCGAGTGTCATATGCTATAACATCACGCTATGGCCAACGGGTGCGGAGCAGTAAGAAACGACGTAACTTAACGCCGGCGAAATATAAGCCACGTAAACGAAGTCGCGGACAGTTTGATAGTCTTAACATAATTTCACTATCTTTAAGAAAACAAGTCGTAACAAAAGGAATATAATTCAAAAGCTTTTCAACAAAAAATCATTTCAGCGTAAAAGAAAATAGTGTGAAGCCATTTAAGTTCTTGATTGGCTATTATTACAACCCGCCGACTAGTGCACCATTACACTAATGAAAGTCAACCAGACTGAGCTAAGCTACGTCAATTAAGAAGGCACCAAAATGCATTCAGACATTTGGTTCAATTTAATTGATATTAGCAAAAAATAAAAGCTTTTCTGTGTTCACTTTGCCATCAAACAAATGGTTGTTCAGAAACGATCGTTGGATTTAATGAATAAATTGTTCTTTTTCATTCAGCGGGGTGTTAAATATTATTCGAGATGAAATTATTGCTGAGAAGGGTATTTATTTACCAGACAAATGGATTTTCATTCACTATTATTAACGTAGCAGCTTAGCGGAGCTTCTCAGTAGAAGCTCGGAGTTGGGATTTGTGCTCGGTTAATGGCATTAGACTCGCCCCCCCTATTAGGAACTAAACATACCGGTGACGGGTGTACATTGATGTAAATTTACATAGGCATGATGGTGATGATGACATAGGTGTGCATTGACACCTCCGCTTAACCCTTCGAGGAATACAGGCGTGATGGTATGAATGTATGTGTATTATCGTTGAGATATTTTTTCTCAATAAGTGTAACCAATAACCGATAGGTTATATAAAGTTAATTTTAATGTGTTAAGACATAGACAGAATGAATGTAAATATTCCATTTACTTTAACACTTGTGGTTTTTTTTGTCAATAATACGAGATTGACTTTTTCTCTCGAAAGACTCTAGAAAGTGAATGTTAATGTGTTTTATCCTTAAGGCATAAACCGCAAGATTAACATAGGTACATTAAGTACTTCATTTGAATTAGTTTTGCGGTTACGCTTGTGCTAGATGCAGCGGTACTTAATATTTTTCCGTTATGTAGAAACCTGTTTACATAATATGTACCTAAGGTAATGCATGACAAAAATGATTTTGCGATATATTTTACTTGTATAGACGTCTTCATCGTAACTTGCATATGTTTTATTATTTGTACTAATCTAAAAATTTTGAAGTGAAAACTTCTTTAGCGGCGTTGTGCACTGGTTTTGGAATGGGTAAAAAATGTTAAACTCGCGTCAGGACACGTGACCTGATCGAAAATCTTACGAATTTATCGTACACAAATATGACAATTCGCTGACGCGATGTCATATTTGTGTACGTCTTTAGCGTTTTCACTTCTGCCGGCACTCCCGGAGTGCAACCCGTCGTTTTTTTTTTATTTACGCGCTAATCACCGGAAAAATCTGTACAGCTATAGGTATAATATCACTCTAATGCGACCTACAGGGGCGAAGTAATAATCAAAGACGCAACTTAAGGCGGGTGAAAAATACCATACGGACGAAGTCGCGGGCTGAAGCTGGTAAGATTATATTTTTCTAGAATTCTGAAGTTTCTATTGGATTTTGTTCCAACAAAAATATCGTCGAAGCCAATCAGGTGTTCGTTAGTAATATAAGCCGACATAATTATATTAAAATATGTAACCTATAAAAATACACGTATTATATACGTCTTAAGATTTTAATTAGCTTATGAGTAAACAACTTAATAAATTACATAAAGAACTGGTCTACAATAAATTGAAAGCTGCCAATACCTACTTATTTATTACCGCTTTGTATTATTGCGTTGTAGTGGACTCTTTACGAAGCAATTCGATCAAAATAACTATCGCATTGGTAAAGTTGAGGAAAACGTTGAAAATCGTTAGGATTACAACGAGTAACCTACCTGGTAAAGTCCGGCTGAGTAGAGTATTGACTATACTAAATGCGAAAGTTTGTAAGGATATATGGATGGATGTTTGTTTGTTTGTTATGATGACACACATAGATATAGATCTAACTTAATACATGAGATAATTTTACTAGCGGGCCCGGCAGACGTTGTTTTGCCCTGAAAATCGGTAAAACATCCAGGTCTAGCCTATCCTACCCCACCTACCTACCCTACGTACCCTACCCGTTCGCATTTATAATATTATTAGAAGGATAGGATTAGTGTGTAAGTGAGCAGCGTGAAGTTGTTTTATATGTATTATACTTACTGCTACGTAATTATATCGGAAGACTTATTGACAGCCGTGCCTTTCGAGATGAGTCGGACATATTTCGTGATCTTCGAGAACTTAGATAATTATCTATGTGTCACTTGGACTAATATGGTTTCTCCTAAAAATATATTTCTGAGAAAAGTCTGTGTTTTATCGGGTATCGGTATAAGATGCATCTGTGGATGGAGAGGAACAGGGAGGCCAAAGAAAAGATGGAAGGATTGTGTGAAGAATAATAATGAAAGAGATAGGAGTTATGCTTCTTTCACGCCTGTATTCCCCGAAAGGTTAGGCAGAGGTGTACCAATGTACACCCATGCGAGCCTATTGCCATTACCGGACACAGATCCTATCTCCGAGCTGTGACAAGGGAGTCAATGATTTATCATAACGGTTGACAGGACGGAATGGAAGATGAAAACGTGTTGCGCCGACCCCAAGTAACCTGGGATAAAAGCATGAAGATGATGAAAATGATGATGACGGCAAAGACTAATATGACCATCACGCCTGTATTCCCCGAAGGGTTAGGCAGAGGTGTTCCAATGTACACCAGTTCGCCGGTATATTTAGGTCCCATGTAATAGGGGGCGAGCCTATTGCCAGTAACCGGGCACAAATCCAAACTCCACCAAACTAATATGATATGAAAAAATAAGATTTTGTAAATGTCGGTTATATTTAAAATTCTGATTCGAAAGCCGCGTGGCGCCCTCTATTATCATAAGAACGTTATTGTTCTTTTTCTCTGTCTATGTCCGTTTCTGTTCACCTGACAACGTAATATGCAATATTTCAGGATGATCGGTTCAGTGGTTTTGGCGTAAAAAAATATAAATAAACAAACAAATTTACGTTCGTGTTTATACTCGTAATATTGGTTAGGATTAACTTTCTAAGAAAAGTCGGTGTTCTAACGAATATCATTATTAGAAGCATCTTGAGATGTGATACTTATACATACATATAACTTTTAATACACAAACTCAATGATGTGGGTAATTTGTGGTTTACCTACAACGATTGTTATATAACAGTTTCTTAGTACCTACTCATGCTTGGGTAACTGCTAAATTGATCGATAATAGGTGCCCATGCCTTATACTTATTCCATGGATAATCGATTACTACTAGCTATGTTTCTCGTATTACCTACATTTAATTCAAGTTGCATAATTTTAAATTTCTGATTAGACTCGGGTAGGAGGACTACAATGGGTGAAATACCTGGTACACACATTAATATAAATTAGGTTGAAATATTTTTCAGGTAGGTAATAGTAAGTCTATTGCTAGACATATTTTCTTTGTAAATTTGTTCGCCATACCTACTATGCTCAAGTTTTTCGAAATTTTATCTATTTATTAGATTACTAGAACTTATGTTTATAAGATACTAGTTTTTTCACGCGAGTGTTTTCGCGTAAATATCGGTTATAAGTCGCAGAGTAAAAAGGTTCACACTTACTCGTATCAAATTTCATCAAAATGGTTTTAGTTGTTTTGAAAGTGTAACAAGTGTGTGTGTTTGAAAGATAGACAGACAAAGTTTTTTTCACATCCAAAATATTAAGTACCATCACCATCACGCCTGTATTCCCCGAAGGGTTAGACAGAGGTGTACCAATGTACACTCACAGTTCGCCGGTATATTTAGGTCCCATGTAATAGGGGGCGAGCCTATTGCCATTAACCGGGCACAAATCCAAACTCCGAGCTGGTACTGAGAATTTCATAGAAAAACCCAATAACACTTTGCTCGACCTGGGAATCGAACCCAGGACCTCTAGCGTAGCAGTCGTGCTTAGGACTACTAGGCTAACGAGGCAGTTCCAAAATATTAAGTATTAATAAAAAAAATATATCAATCGTTTACCTTTATTTATTGAGCTACATACACATCACAGTCACAACATCCACAAAAACAAATTGAATTAAAATTCAGAACAGAAATAAAATATTTATGCTCGTTAACAAATTAGATGCGATTTCAAATTCAATTACATTAGTTTGAGTCAGCATTGTTCGGCGGTTCACACACGAGCTGTACATGAACCGAGTACGGCGCACACGATATTGATCCACATGGCCTGTATTATGCAGGCTATATTTGCCTGCTGGCTGTATTCGCTGGCTAGGTAGAATTACTGGATAGAGTTACTGGTGCTACGGTTATTGTTCCGGAGCTGTTGGGAGGTCTAAAAGTACGTATCAATTACTTAAAAGTCTTCTTGAAATATGAGTTTGAACGATAAAGAATGAATGAATTATGTGTGGGTCAATCAGCATTGCCATATGTATAATGTGGCAATACTGTCAGCCTTTTGGACACTTGTCTCAATGACAGCGATGTGGATGTTTTTTTTTGGCCTTCTAAGAGCTCTCCTCCTTTTTTGTAAATTGTGTATTTATTATTTACGATTGAAGTTTCCATCGAAGTCGCGGGCGAAAGCTAGTTTAAAATATTTACTACATGAACTTGGGACCCTAGGGTGCCGAACCTTTGCAAGGCGTGTGAGGAGCCGAAGCCACCTCGCAGAGGCCCCTTAGAATTCTTTAAGATGAAATGAAAAACCAACCGATTACTATCCTTGTATAATTATTAATAATTTTTGTTTTGTCAGCGTTTTGTCTCAGTGATAAGCTGTTTTCAGAGTCACTAATCGATAGGTATATATTTATACTTACATAAGATAAATAACGGTTCAGTACATACAGGAAACTTTTGTATAAATTTAAAAACACACCTATTAATAAATCACTATAATAATTATATTTTAAATACTTTTTTATTAGTAAGTACTTAGTTTGTACCTTTACAAGTAATGTGAATAGTGTCACGTTTATTTTATTGTATAATAAATTATATATATATATATATATAAAAAATAATAAATAATAAGAATAATAATAAATTATTTATAATAAAATATTTATCCCTTAATTAGCAAACAAATTACATAATTATGTGCACGACGCAGTACCCAATGATTGTGACGTCAGCGTTCGATACTTTTAATCAATCTGCGTTTGCGCACGTGCATAGTAATATAAAGGTCGATGTCTATGTTTACCTATGCATTAGGCATGCATATAACTTTACGCTCATTTTCATAGTAGGTACCTCTCAAATCCACGTGCAGGTATAATTGGTTAAGGATGTCAAAGCCTTAGGGCAATTACAATGTATGTGTTTGGTTGACTGCACATGGACGGTTGTCTTTTTTTTAAACAGTTGATGAGTTGAAAGATGGAGTGTGTCGTGGGACACCAGTAGGTACCGCACATGGACAACGGCATCACGACAAAATCCACGGGTCAAATTAAAGGAAAAGGCAACGGGTCGTATGCAGTCCAAAATGAAGACTACTCCAGCGTCGCAGCAGTCCGGCCGGCATCAAACACATACATTGTAAAAGCCCTTGAAATATCACTGAACGGTTATCACAGAACCTGTAAATGTTTATTGCGTAGTTTTTATTTGACTGCCTCATTAGTCTCGTGGTCCTAAGCGTGACTGCTACGCTAGGGTTATTGGGGTCTATTCCCAGGACGAGCAATGTGTTATTGGGTTTTTCTATTAAATTCTCAGTAGCAGCCCGGAGTTAGAATGTGTGCCCGGTTAATGGCAATAGGCTCGCCCACTATTACATGGGACCTTACTGGCGAACTGTGGGTGTACTTTAGTATACCTCTGCTTAACCCTTCTATCTAAGGGGAGTCATATTGTTCCGGTCCGGGAAAGGATTAGCTTTCCCCCCAGCTTGTTAAGGAGCATGCGACCATTTCTTTTATTCAAGAGTTGAACTATCTGATTTTATGTATTATGCTTGTAACAAGGTGCTTGCAATTGCAATCCTTGGAGAGCAAATATAACAGACGAGAATATGATTTTTATGTTAAATGTTGAAGATTGAATGGCAAAATATGTTCCATTATAAGGGATAAACAAATTGATGATAATAGAAAAAATGCCATTTGTTTTCAAAACTCAGCAAATTTGTGGATTCAAATTCTCTATAACGTCTTATGTTATATGCAGACTAAGATCTTAGAGATCTTAGTCTGCATATAACATAAGCGTATAACATGCGTCTCTAAACTCGTACCTGAAAAAGGGCCAAGCATTGAAATGAGCAAGTGCGGATACCTTCTTAACACTGGCATTACTCTATCTACTCTTAAAGTTTTAGCTTTACTACAATGAAATAGGTCTGAATGCCAATTCTTACAATCAAAAACGTTAAAAAACTAGTCGCTCATCTCAGCAACAATCAATGTCAAAAAAACGATGGGTTGCACAAACACGGAGTGCTGGCAGAAGTGAAAACGCTAAAGACGTACACAAATATATATATTCGTATATTATAGATAAATTCGTAAGATTTTCGATCAGGCCACGTGTCCTGACGCGAGTTTAACATTTTTTACCCATTCCAAAACAAGTGGTTTTCACTTCAAAAACGTAAATTAGTGTCATTTTTGACAGATTGAAATTGAGATTAGATAGTGATCGTTCCTATAGGTTATGCCTCTCCCATGACTCTGAGGTCTTGATCTCTTATTGTACCTCCTATGCCTATAAAACCAATCCATTGTAGATACAGACATATGTCGTTCCAAGATTAATTTCCAGTGTTGAGCTGGTACCCATCACCATTTGTCTCTTTGGCGTTTTAATCAAATATTCATCAGTGTGGCACAGTTTCACAGGATGTAAAATCGAACTCCGGATATTAATAGTTGAATAGCAATCACGCGGTGATCTGTCTGAATGTCATGTGACGGGAACTTCCAGTAAATGTGGTGTTTATTTGCATACAGGGTTCATTACTTATGTGGTGAAGAAATATGAAATACCATCGTGTCTGTATCTCGGAAGAGTTAGGCAGAGCTGTATCTATGTGCACCCCCGCAGTTCGCCGGTATGTTTATGTCCCATGTAATAGGATGCTTGTTCAAGCGCATGTTTAGTAGTAGGTAGACGGTACTACGAAATGCTAGGATAGTTGGACAGAAATCCCACAATGCCCAATCAGCATGACGACGTATAAGTGTCTCTTTGATTGTGCGGGAACGGTTAGGAACTACCTTTTCTGCTCACTACACCGTACCATACCATGACCGTGCTGAGAACATGTCAGACAAAAACATTTTTTTTCATGTTGTATTTGGTGCCTGGGACTTTTATAACACGGTGTTGTGTGCAGACAAGTAAAGACTGTTAAGACTGCCTCGTCAGCCTAGTGGTCCTAAGTGCGACTGCTATGCTAAAGGTCTTGGATCGATTCCCAAGTCAGTCAAAAATGTTATTCGGTTTTTTAACGAAATTCTCAGTAGCAGCTGAAAGTTAGGATTTGTGCCCGGTTAATGGCAATAGGCCCGCCCCCTTTTACATGGGACCTAAACATACCGGCGAACTGTGGCTGTACAATAGTACATATCCGCCTAACCCTTCAGGGAATACAGTCGTGATGGTATGTATGTACCTTATGTAGTTCCTAACAGTTCCCTCATTTATGTATAAGCTCACGCTATCAGTAGGTAGGAACATAAGGGTCCACGCATATTACAAAGTTCCTTGGTCCCGTGGTACGTGACCCATAAGGGTACAATGTACAGGGAAGTCGTCAATCAAGTTCCCCATAAACTTTGATAACATTTTATGTTCTCCCGTGATTTACGTCCATTTAGATAAGGATTGAAGGAATTCCATTATTTCTTCGTCAAAGACCTCAGGGGAAACTAAAACATTTAGCATGGAGTCACTGCTATTTTGATTTGAGGATTAGTCAATGATACCAGCGAGATGAGAGCACAGAATCATAATGCTAATGAATGATTTCCGTCGGTTTGTTCCAGTTCTACAAACAATAGCTACATACACACGGCTATACGATTAATCCCAAGTGCTTCTTGCAAACATACATGACACTTTTCTTGCTCAAATTCTTCCCATTCCTTCGTACACTTTCTTGAGGCAATCTTCTAACCGTGAAACGGCATCATAAACACTGAAGCATGATAATTTGGCTTTCTCTGTGTTATACCGTTTACGTAACATGTATAGCGGACTACGGACTCCGTGCCTTAATATTTTAAGCTCCTGTACAATGAGAACAAACGCATTATGTACTGTATTGTACCTTCTTTCGGTATTCTAGAGAAAATACACGTCTGTTGTATTGTAGGTACAGTCGAGTCATAGAGCTTTGTTCAGTAACTGAGTTCTCATTGTCCGTGCTTCTCGTACGGTTAATGTTTATAAAACATTACTCGCGATACGGTCCGTATAGGAAACAATATCGATAAGCAATTTCTTCATTTCCTAGTAGCGCCATTTGTTATTGACTTTACCCTTGATTTAAGTTCTGTTGCAACCCGATAGTGGAGTATTTTATTCCTATCTACAGTGTGGTATGGATACTTTAAAATCAGGCTCGGGAAGACATTTTATTGATGTGACATTGTATGTATCTCAAAATAGAACAAAGCCTTCAAGTTTTTGTTTGGAGCATTAAAACTTTTGTTCGTATTTCCCTAGAGAATATAATGATCAGCATTATTATAACAGTATCATAAAGTTATGCTTAAAATACTCGTACCTATATGTTTTCAAGGTTCCTTGCTCAAAGTGTGCCAAACAGGACTCTAATACTGAGACTCTGCTGTACTGTCTGTCTGTACGTCCTACTGTCATAGAACTGTATCTTTTTAACTGAAATAGGTAGACACTTGAAATTTTCACAGAGTGTGTAACAACGTGTAATATAACAACAAATAATAATAACAATATGAGTTTTAAGGCGGTCCCCATTCAAGAAACACGTTTTTTTCAGCGTATTTGGTTGATCGTAACATTGTTCTGTGGTACGGAACACGTCGAGAGCGATCCCGACTCGCAATTGACCAGTTTTATTTAACTAAAGTTGGTGTATTCAGCCAATAATAAAATAACAAACGGATTATCCCGCGCTGGGAGCAATATTTTTGTCCGAAACAGACATGAATTTCAGTTTTTATACGAATCGTCCGTGTTTTCAGACTCGTTAAACAATCTGATGAAAAATCAATATCTGTTTACTTTGCTCCATTTAAATGGGTATGTTTTTAGATGAAAAAGCACTTTCGCAGGCTAACTTTTAACTCTGCACGTATTTTTTTCACATGAAATTGAACGTTAATGACTATAGTTTCAGTACGATAGTAGTAATTTCTTCATTGGTCTTCGCATTCGTCTTGCGGTCATGTGCCTGAGTGAGCAATATAACAGAGTACATGATATTGAGTTAATTATAATGTTACGTCACTACTCACAAGAGTACTAAATTTATGTTCGTGTTTTACGATCCATTTGCAAGAAATTACTTTGAACTACTTTCCAATCTACAATATTATTATGTATGTATATCTCAGATCTAATCCATCATTATTATGTTTATGCTCAAAGCTTACGCAAAGTAAGTACAGTGCCCGAGAATATAAAATATTAATTTATTAAATATTCATTTTATTTATTTATTATTCACTAGCTTTTGCCGGTGACCTTCTCCGCGTAGAATAGTTACTTTGGGCAGCCAAATTTTGGTACTTTGGGTTTCATTTTTGCAATATTCTTAAAGATCTCATTTTTTTGTTGAAAATATAATCTATCTATATTATTTCTGCTTATGTAGCTATCTACTGATGAAAAAATGGTTAAAATCGGTCTCGTATTTTTGGAGCTTATTTGGTACAAACAAAAAAAAAAAAAAATGACAATGTCAAACTTATATTAATTATAAGTCCAGGTTTCTTCCCGTTGGTTTCCTTTGTGATTTTCCAGATAAACTTTGAAAGTAGATTATGAAATAGAAAAAGTCACATTGGTACTTACATATTGGCGGTAAGATATTGGCTATTTAGGGGTGACATAAGGGTCATTTCTGATAATTGACGAGGTCTATAGGTATCAGTGTTCACGTCAGGTGTCGTATGAAAGTGCCTGACCAATCATGTGCAAATGGCAGTCAGAGGCAGAACTTGAGCGCTATTGTACGACTCAGTTGCAGCCAGAGCCGGCCAGGTGCGATCCAATTTGTGGTTAAACGATCTCTCTGACGGTTGACGGCTGTTGGAACAGCGTAATGGGAACCCGCTGTTTACGTATCGTTCTCGGAATTGAAGAATTGGTTGAATACTTTACTGGTTTAAATAGGTGGTCGTTCTAATTGTTGGTTGAGTTTTTGTTTTGTTTAGATTTCTATTACGGTAAGGTTAGGTGAATTTATTTATTTTACTTTTATTGAAACTTTTACAGTTGTTTCCAATTACAATAAGCAAAGACATAACACTTTAAAATATAAAAAAAAGAAATCATAAATATAAATTTTAAACAAAAAAATATAAGGTCATCCCTTGGTGAATGGTTCTGTTAAAATTTTCATGCAAGAAAAAAAATATTTTGTTGAAAAAGCAACTAAAATTACACATTAGGCATGTTTTCTAGGTAAGCGAAGCCGGGGACTATGTAGCTATTTTCCCTAAGTATCTACATAATACGTGTATCAATGAACTTCAAAGCTAAGAGAAAAGTTACAGTGTGTAGGAAGGAAGTCTTCCCTTTTTTTGCAATTTTTCTTTCACTTGTTGAAGTGTTCTTACAGCGAAAAGCTTCGCAAGTTCACACATCTTGAAGTTCGGGTTATATTTAAACTTAAGTACCTAAAGTACAGGCGTGGGAGTTTCCCAATAAATTCTTGGAGTACAAATTTTAGTGAGTGGCTCTGCTTTGCAATCGTAGAGTTTAATAAAGACTGATTAGCTAAAGTAGGTATATGCACAATATTTTAATCAGCTGACTGTCTGTCTTTTAATACCGCATAACGTTAACTTGTCTTTATTTCTAGAAGGGGCATACAGAGGTCGACTGTAATTGCCTTTATTTCATTTGAAATCGAATTTGGAATACGGCAAAAATTCTCTTTGCCCAAAAAGCTCAATAGCACTTTGCCCGACCAGTAAAATTGCCTAACGCTCAACCACACACACGTGACCTTATGATTTCTAGTTACCCTCGACATTGGAATCAAGATTTGTTCACCCCTAACCAGCTGGATCTCCTTTCAATGAGATCGTTTCCGCGCAGCACACCGCATCACAGAATATAGAACAAATCAGAATGTGCCTACGGCTGTAATTCTAGGCCGCAAACTGTGTCCAAAAACAAAAACAAACTTCGGGGCACCTGCTACTACCACCCGCCCAATATAGCTTGGGATATAATGGGAAATACCGTTTTAGGACAAAAATATTTTCTTCTTTTTATCGCACGCAGAAATTAATATAAAAATAGAAGGAAAATGTAAAATTACACTTTTTTTGCAGTAGATTTTGACGTTTCTGTTGCCTCAGCACTTTTTGCAATGTGGTATTTGACACTACTAATCAATTGACATACTTTTTTTATGAGCTTTTAAAACGCAATTTCCTCAATGATTTTGTATGACAACAGTAAACTGCGACATCTCATTTTTGTCACTTCAATTGATTACCTATTTATTGATTTCAAAGCAACTATAAGTCTAATTTTATTGTTAATTGGAAATTAATCGAGCTTTGAACGCTAAAATAAACTGTTTTTGAAGTAGTTGTGTCTTCGAATTTTTTTGTTGATGGTGTCAGATACCCAATAGGGAATATGCACGATAGCCGTAGTGTTATGTGACGTCACAGTCCATGTCGGATATCTCTGTCTAATCGGTGCGTAATTCATCATCTGCTTAGCCTTTTTTTTTTCCAACTATGTTGGGGTCGGTTTCCAGTCTAACCGGATGCAGCTGAATACTGATGTTTTACATGGAGCGACTGCCTATCTGACCTCCACAACCCAGTAACTGGGCAACACGATACCTCTTGGTTAGACTTCTTGGCTTCTGACTATCCGTAACGACTGTCAAAGATCTACGAATGACAGCCGGGACCAACGGCTTATACGGCTTATTAATCGGTGCGTAATTAATATTTTTAAATACTTGTATCGGTCGTATTTTTTGGCATTTTACTTTTTGTCATCTCCACGCAGTGCCGTAACTAGGGCTGTGCCAGCGGTGCCCAGGCACAGGACCAGATTTTTTATTCAAGGCCGTAGTTATAGAAGGTCGCACCGGGCGCATAACAGGCTAATTACGTTATCCACTACGTTATTTTTCATTTTGTTAATAAATGCGATTAAATAGATTCCCTATTGCGACTTTTGGTTCGGTCTGCATTCTGTGGTGAACGTGGATATAGTCGTTCTCATGCATTGTCCGGTCATTATGTGGAGCGCACGCTGCCCATTGTTCTGCCAATAGCTTTTGATGAACATTGTTACTTTTTTGATTCTATTAATGGCAATGTACTGATTGTACTCGCTAGTCTGTAGTCTTTGTAATTTTATTTGTACTGAAAAGGATTGTAGTTTTTTGACGTATTTTTGTAGCTTTAGTAGAGGTAGGTAGAGTAGGTTCTGTTTAATAAACGGGTATGCCTTTATTAATGGGCTGGTCACTTTCTAAAATTTTCTTAAGATTTTCTCCAAATAAGTTGTTTAAAAGTGTAACTTATCTACATAATTTTAGCTTTATTTTCAAACAATTCATTGCAGAAATCAATGACGCGTCATATTTACTTCAGACATCAATCAAATAACAAATGTCTGTTACATTTTCATGCGGCATTTGTTTCTTCAAATCGTCCTTTGTTTTACTGTTGGCATGTCTTGCGAAACGACACCGATACACAATAAACAAATCTACGCTCAATAGAAAATCGATTAAACGACATAATATTTTTTTTATTGAAGGATTTTTGTATTTTTGTATATTTGACATTTAGTGACTACTACGTTGGTTAAGTGATCGCAAAGGGTGATTAAGGAGCATGGGGTCCTAGGTTCGATGTCCAGATTAGGTAAGAAGTGGTGGTGTTTCTAGTGAATGTATTAGTAACAGAATCTCAGTAACATTCCGTATTCTGCCCAATTGATAGTAAATGTCATTACATCAATTAAATCATCGCCAATCAATTAATATCTAAGTACATATTACGCAAAGAACATGTAAACTGGTGAAACATGAGGTATCATACACATGTATACATCTCAGTCTACTCCTTCAAGAAATAAAACAGGAATTTATATTAAGATTGAAAAATACACAAAGTAAAAATATATGATTCAGAAATAGTGAAACACATTGAATTTTATTGTGAGAAGTGTATTATTTGGTGCAAACGAATAAAAAACGGGCGCCAAGGTTAACTTGGATCATCTTTTTCATTGATAAGTTGGTACGAGTCTAGCCTCAGCCCTTCAAGATCAACTTCATTAGTTGATGAGTGTTTTCGTCTCAGTAACAGACCCAGTAAGCAGACTGAAGAATTAAAAATTAATATAATTTCTAACTTAGAAGACGTTAGTGTCTGCATAAATTCGATATCGAGTATCGAATCGCTCGATCGATTGACGGTATCTAATCGAGACAGCAACTCGACCGGAAGCTGTCGGATGTTGGAGGAGCGACACCGTCCGATAAACAACTAACGTTGGATTTCACTTTACGGAACCACAGTTTACAAATAAAATCTATTACTAGAAAGTTAACCGCAGTACCTTTCACATAACCATTGCACATGTCAATTCGAATTTTTTGCTTTTTTAGAACGGAACGTCACTATGCCATTCATTACACTTCCGATACAAAAAAAATGTACATATTTTTATTCGTTAGCGCAGCACAGAGTTGTTATAAAAATATATTGCAGGCATAAATACAGTGACATAGATATTAAAATGATTGCTAATTGCTTGAATGATTAATGTGTATCACGTGGCTTCAATACAGATCATGTTTATGCATGTTCGAATGTTTTGAATTTTTAATCTGGTTTGGATGTGTTGCCAACCCAACTGCACCTGCGATGACCTCTGGCTAATATTGAATTTGTTAATCAACGTGATATGAAAAAAAAAACAATTTAAATAAGTTCTATGTTTAGTATGGCAGGGTAAAAATACAGCAATTGTATTAAAATTCTGAGTTTGAAACGACTTATTAAAAGCCTAATTAGGTCTCTATCAAACACGTTTTAATCACAAAAGAAACCGTATAATACAGTCTTATACAACTATTGCTTAGCTCACTAAGGAGACTGCAAGATGGATTTAAATTCTATTTGCCAAAAGCTCGTTAACGGATTTAATTGCGAAGTTTCCCTAGCATAGTTAACAAGCTTTTCTCCTTTATAGGAATTTGCAATGGCGGCCTAATTACTAGTCCGAATTAGGCTCACAATATGGCCTTAGTGAGTTCAGTTTTAGCAACATTGAAATTTGAGTTCGGGCTGTGTTCTCTTGCAACTTAGAATCACTTAAGCTGAAGAGTTTGTTTGCTTGTTTAAAGGCGTTAATCGCAGAAACTAATGGTCCGATTCGAAAAAATATTTTGCGTAATGTAGTCCAATTATCGAAGAAAATTATAGGTTATTTAACATCACGCTACGACACACGGGAGCGTAGAAAGTAACCATAGACTGAGCTGACTGCTTAGTAAACTTTTTACCTATTTTATAATTCTGACCAATATCTGCAGTAACTTAAGTATATTTTGTACAAAGGTCTGACTACGTGTTTATTTTTGAACTGAAGTGTATTTTTTTACTTGTAGGCAAGTTTATGCTTTTGCGGTTTCTATTGTTTATGATTGAATTGTTATTTTTTTATGTCAATGCAGAAGAATTTTCCTAATCCTTGGCTAGTTTTATGTGGTTATAGCCACATTGACAAAGCCTTTTAATGTAGGTGCCTATTTTTAACTGTGTGGTATTATTTCATATTTTTATTTAGACTGCCTCGTTAGCGTAGTGGTCCTAAGCGCGACTGCTACGCTAGGGGTCTCGGGTTCAATTCCCAGATCGAGCAGTGTTACTGGGTTTTTCTATGAAATTAATAAATAATTATTTTTCTGTGATAAATAAATAAATTCTCAGTGGCAGTTCGGAGTCAAGATTTGTGCCCGGTTAATGACAATGGGCTCAACCCCTATTACATGAGACCTAAAACATACCGGCGAACTGTGGGTGTACATTTGCACCTCTGCCTAACCCCTCACGGAATTCAGGTGTGCTGGTATGTTATGTTATTAGTTCATGTTTTTATTTATTTATTCATTCATATTTACAGTCCTATCATTCTTTGTGCATTTTTGTAATGCAATAATAGTGATCTTTTATATAATGTTCTATGAATACCTAGTGTGGGAAAAATAGGTGACTAACATTTTTGCTCAATGATCTAATTTATTACGTAAATTCACGCCCATTTTCATGGAAATAGGAAGATCGGATAATTTGTTTGTATTTGCTAATCCTCCTTGAGCAAGTGTGGCGATCAATGCTCGTGCCTTCTCTATATGACAAGAGGCCTTTGCCCTGCAGTGGGACAATAATTGGTATTATTATTTTTACTTATGTGTGTATGGGATCTTATCAGGTGGCGGTCTGTGGTTTCTACTAACCCCCTTGGAAAAAGGCGTGAGCTTGTGTATGTATGAACTTATGTGCAATTTCATCATCTGCTTAAAAAAGTGTTTTGATTTGATACGCATAGTGGCTGTAAATGGCTCTCAAAAAACAGATGTGAGTGAGTCACAAAAATCTAGTAGGTATTGTATAAAATATTAGCTCAGTTTTGTGTAACGGATTGCTGAACCGCACTGTGAAGGTCAGGCAGGCGCGGCCGGCGCAACAACCTATGGAAATTACTTCCTATATTGGGTAGGATATTGTTAGAGTTAGATTTTCTATGAGCGGTCTGTTTGCATCATAATAATGACATTTTACTCGAAAGTTTTCAGTGACTTTTCATTTTCTGAAGAAACACTTTAAAGGTATTGTCATTTGTTTTAAATCTTTACTAATCTTTACTAATATTATAAATGCGAAAGTAACTCTGTCTGTCTGTCTGTCTGTCTCTTCTTCACGCCTAAACCACTGAACCGATTTCAATGAAAT
This sequence comes from Caradrina clavipalpis, assembly GCA_932526535.1. Classification (NCBI taxonomy): domain Eukaryota; kingdom Metazoa; phylum Arthropoda; class Insecta; order Lepidoptera; family Noctuidae; genus Caradrina; species Caradrina clavipalpis. The sequence continues at coordinate 9,829,642 of OW052103.1, forward strand.
TTGGTACAGATATAGTCTGGGACCCGAGAAAGGACATAGGATAGTTTTCATCCCGGAAATCCCCCGGGAACGGGAACTATTATTCCCTGCGGACGAAGTCGCGGGCAAAAGCTAGTCTTTAATAAAGGAATACAATTTGTTTAGAGACAAAGAATGAGATATACCTAGCTACAAGTCACTAAATATTTAAGCCCAATATACACATAAAATCACGCCTGTATTCCCCGAAGGATTAGGCAGAGGTGTAGGTTCCAATGTACACCCACAGTTCGCCGGTATGTTTATGTTCCATGTAATAGGGGGCGAGTCTAATGCCATTAACCGGGCACAAATCCTAACTCCGAGCTACTACCGAGAATTTAATCGACAAACCCAATAACACTTTGCTCGACCTGGAAATCGAACTCAAGACCTCTAGCGTAGCAGTCGCCTAATAACGTTTTATATAGCATTTATATGAGTTTCGCTTCATACAGACGTTCTTTATATAAGCAGTGCAAACATAGTACTTCTCTGTAGCTTCTATTTGTTTTGTTTTTAGTAGTGTTCTGGATTTAGGTCTATCGGACGCACTTTTTACTTTATTTTATTTTTCTTCTTGTCTACATTATGCCAATGTCATGCATACCTGTTATTTGCATGGTTACTGAAATGCCAACGTTATGTGTTAGTTTTATTTGAATTGTAAGTGGCAGTGCTGTTGGTGTACTTATTATAAATAAATAAATATTTAGTATTCATACTACTTGGATGTAGGTCATCCAAGTAAGGGTAAATAATTCAGGATCATAAATTATATTGTCTTTCAGTACCTACATACCTTTACTTTGAAAAGGTTAACCGAGCCCAGTTATTAAATGTACTGTTGTGGTTACTTAAACCCTTTCTATTATGTTGTGTACCCGTGAGCATATAATAGAATATGTTGAGAAGTTATGACACTACGTAAACTACTGTTAAACATACATACAATAATTTGGAGTACCATTAAATAAAAACTTAATAATGGCGAGTATGTTAAGTCAATATTTTTGTATTTTTTTTGTTTTGGAAAATGTTATTGTAAAAAAAGGATAACTGTTAATTAACAATTGATAGAAATCAAAAGATTGATCAGGTACACTATGTCTTTAACAGTGTAGTGGATATTATTTTACAATTAAATATAGATACATGGAAAAATAAATTAAAATTAATTAGCTTTTGATTTAATTATTCGTCCCTTTAAGATTCATGAAAAAACATTTCAGTCTTCCTTTATTACCATGGAAGCCCTATTAATTTCTCAGGCTCCTTGTTATCATAGGCAGTGAATGTTTGTCACAATCGTCAAAAGGGTTTCTGCAGTGTTATTCCGTAAAAATCTGCCTCAGTTTTTTTAGGTGAAGAGAGCATGAGGTAAGCTGTCATCCCACCTGATGCTAGACATTAACAACCCACCTCAATCTCACTTCATTTAGAAAAGAAAGATTTTTATAGTACAGAATTGCAGTTCACAAACTAACATCTTATATTTTTCTTTCATTAACAAGATGGGCGCCCACTCAACTACTTTCAGTCCGTCACACCATAGGCAAAAATACCACAGTCTATACTCAGTGCTGTCAGCGCAGTATGTCAACTGACAATGAGATAACTGCTCTGTATAATTATTACTCATTCAACACTTGCTCAACGGTCCGCTGAACAAAATGATCGGTAGATGTACTAAGTGCTACGTTTATCAGGTAAAATAACCTAACCTCACTGTTTTGTGATGGGTTTCTATGATCGGTTCAGTACCTATGGCTAATAGTACAAAGATGGGATATCAAATAAATAATTATGTCGTTAGGGATTTTGTGTTGTTATTACTACTTGATATTAGGTTTGTATGTATCACTTAATTAACCTATTTCTGCCGCAAAGCAGCGTTGTTGAGTTCCGGTTTGAAGGGTTTGCTGGTGTAATTACAGGCACATGAGACAATTTAATTCGGACTCTGGGTTTGAACTAACCTAACTTAATGCATTTGCAAGGTCTCTGGTATTTCGGCAGCGGTGACCATTTAACATTAGGTCAGCCTTCGTCCTATTTGCCATCCAATTATATTAAAAATAATGTGTCAAAACAATCCAATTATGTCAAACTGAAAGTAGACTGCCACCGTAATGAAGTTAGACGAAGAAATAACCTCGGCCGGGTGGTAGTCTGACTCGCTTACGACTCTTATATCGACCCCCTTTAATTTTTTACTTTGTTTTATATATTATTTAGAAATAGGGTTCCGTTGGCACCCTTTTTGTACGGAACCCTAGAAAGTATACATAATGAGAATCGTAACAGGTTGGTGACCTTCTATAGTTTCTGCTTATCCCCGTTTGTAAACACAAACGCTCACAAAATTATCAAAACATAAAACAAAACGCATTAAACAGAAAATATCATTTCTTCAATACCAAACAAAAAGTCTCCTTGAAATAAAAACTTGACATTGAACGAAACGAACGAACAAAACGCATATGCCTGAGTTTACGTCAAAAATTACGATCAGTCATCAAAGATGGCGGGAGTAAAAATAGTAGACGGGTAAACTATAGTAAACTAACCAATGCTACACAAAAGTAAACATTATACCGCATCCTCACGTTATTAGTTAACCGCCTTTTAACAGGTATTATCTCTAGAGCTTTCCTCTCGAAGCGATATTAATTATTACAATATCGAAGTAGGAATATTTAATGGTTTTTTAATGCCGGTAATTAATTTGCAAAAGTTAATTTCATAATATGGTATTAAAGTACGGTCTATTGGAAACTCTTTATGCGTTATGGCTAATTGTTAATTTATTTTAATTAACTACCGTATTAATTAATTATATTTTTTAAATCGAACAAGAATTGTTGGTTTTTAGACCAAGTGTAAAGTAGGTTATCACGTCATTTCGCTTATTTAATCGACGATGGATAGTTTCTCATGAGAAGACGAAATTAACATACATTTTATTTTTCGCTATGTGGAACAGAATGTTAAAGAAATTCCGTATATGTATAATTCCGTATATACACGAATGGGTACAGTTAGCAACAAAAGTCGATTAACAATGTTACTTTTACAATTATCATTTAAATAAACACAATTCACTGCTATTCAGAATTTTAGGCAATACCTAAGAGTTCATTTTATCTTAATTTTAGATCCGTTTAAGAAATCTGAAATGTTATTCTACTTTTGTTGCTCACTATAGGTTCCTAGTCAATTTCCCGTCATCACAATTCTAAAACAAAAGCCACTCACCTGAAACTACTGCACGGATGTATGACCCAGTGGCCCGCAGCTTTCTGCCTGATGCGCTCCTTCATCAGCGCCTTCTTAGACCCGAACAGTTTCATTGCTAGTTTGTTGTCGGTGGGCTGGAAGAGGGCCTGCAGCTGGTTTCGCAGGAAGCCTTGCTTGGCATCTGTCGCAGGGGGCGCTGGTTCCACTGGCGTGCCGTACAAGGACACATCGTCCAAACCACCGAAGTGGACTTTGCCGGTGCCGCTGCCCTGCTTCAGCGACATATCGGCGTCGCCTGTGGACAAAATGTTGTCATTAGAAACTGGTAAAAGGAAAGTGTTTTCTACCCCTGAATCTCAACCAGAGACAGGGCACGAAGGACTCTCGATGTTCCGTTCTTACCCGTTCAAAAATTGGCACTCAAAACTTAACTTGGTTTCCAGCTAGCTCAATATCTTATAAGATTTCCTTCTTCCCCCAAAGACCCTGACATATTCTTATACTAAATTCAAGCACATACTCGTAAATCCCATTTGCAGTTTCCTGTCTGTACCAGGAACGTGACAATAATAAACGACGATGAAGCTCAATGCGAATCGGTTCCGGCTTGCCGGGCACAGAAACAGATGTCGTTGGAGCGTTTGCATGTGCATTATAACATGCGTGCCGTGTTGATGCACGTTCATAGGGACACAGGATGATACACATACCATTGTACAAATGTCAACAATACGTTGTAGGTATGTCGCCGCTATTGCGAAAATGTGCGGAATTTAATTACACCTTTCTTATCGAACCAATGTTGACTCACATTATGCCTGCATTTGTCATGAATTAAAAATACTAAAACATTTTCGCAATACTTTTCCTGTACTATAAATATTTGAGTAAGAACACTAGCAACTCGACACGTGAGCTCAATAAAGCAACAACAAGGACAAAACAAATTCTATTCAAAGTTACATGACCGAAACTGCTGAATGTAACGGGAACCCCGGAATGGTGCAATAGTTCACTATTCACATGTTCCAACAATAAGCCAGGGTCAGTGACGTTTGTGCACAATTGTTCCAAAATCAATAGAGATGTGAGCTCGGAGCAGGGCCCACAGAAGCGACGTCCACAGAAACGACGCCCGAGGCGCGCCAATCAAGCCAATGTTATTGTTCTTTTAATGCATTCGCCTCCACAGAACTGCACATAAAATATTTATAGAAAACTACTTGATATAAGGATGTTTAATGGTGCGGGTTGTTCAAAAAAGATACCGCGGCCCCGGAACGCAAAGGGCACAAGAAGGAACATGGATGGGTTTTAGTCAGTAAAAGCCTGACACTAAGGGGCGGGGGAAGTCATTTGATGATTTCCCATCGGTAAAAAAAGGAAGTTTAATAATATCCAATATTGTTTTGTTTTAAGCGGGATATTAACACATTAGGGATACAATGAGCCTGAGGTTCCGATTGTCACTCAATTGAACTACAAAGAGCTGTTTATAAAAATAACATTGAGTTTTTCAGAGGTCGAACAATAACAATTCAGCTGGTCGTTCAGTATATCATGCATGTTTGGGACTAAATTACACACGATATTGTGGTACCAGATGTCGGGGTTGCTAGAAAGAAAAGCAATCTCAAAAGGTGAAACAATCACGAAATGAGACTAGCTCAAACTGAGCCCAATCCGCAGGAATTTAATGAGCCAAACAGTTGCGTTAGTTCAGACATCAAAACAAACACATTCTTGGAAACGGGCGTAAAAAATCGCACGTTTGCAAAGCTACAAACAATACGTATCGCGGTGGCACGCTGAACGTCGATGTATCATGATTGGGTGCCTTAACGAGCCGCATGCACGAACATCTCGGCTATGTTCATTACAGCTGATAAAACAGACGATTAAACAATGAGCCAATGGCACTTCATTGATTTAAGTGGCGTCAACAGTGAAACGGGAGACGACCAATCAAGCGATGCGTGAGACACTGCCCTAATAGCAAAATCGTTTCAGTCATGATATATTTTGTCGTCTTTAAAGGCCTATTCAAACCTGAGCGATATTCGCTGCCGCTGTGGGTAGAGGTAAATACCGCGCGGGTTTCGCTCAGGTATTTAGTATCAAGTACCGCGGCTACAGCGACCTGAGCGATATTCGCTGCCGCTGTGGGTAGAGGTACATACCGCGCGGGTTACGAACGGTAGCGAATACCGCTTAGGTCTGAACAGTAATATTACCGCATACCCACTGGGTTTTCTCTGCCGCAGGCGGTAGCGAATACCGCTTAGGTCTGAATAGGCCTTAACAAGCCTAGTCCATGAAACCATCCTGTTCCTTTTCAAATTATCTGATATGAGGTAAACTTAGCTAATCTTCAGCATTCGCGTTTTGTTTTATGAACGCTGTGGTGTGGAGGATAAAACTATCTTAACGAATTAACACTTAGCAACATCGATCGGTAAATACATTTAGGGTCAAACATTTTGGAATATCACTGCATCCCTGTTTGCTTGATTGAAATTGACAAACACAGAATGATGTTTTTTCAATACGTTTAGCCTTAAATGTATTTACTGAATAGTGATGCAAGTAGGTATAAATATCTAAATATTTCATTTTCTTATTATTCATTTGCCACTTTACATTTTCTCACTTTTTTCAGTTGGTATTATAAAAATGTAAGCGAATATCGTATTGAATATTTTATTTTGAGCAGCATGTGTTCAGTGACATGAACTGCACATACGAGTAACTGTGTAATAGCACAATAATAGATGATAAACAATTGTGTGCAGGCCAATATAAGTAGGTACACATACAAATGATGCATCATCATTTAATGATGAGCATAGGTAGAATAAAACATAATAATCTTTATCTTGAAGTATCAAACTGAGAGATGAAAAGGCAAAGATGTAAAGACTATAAACAATAGTGATTTATTATCACAGAAACAATAAGCAGCTTCCAGCTTCCTGGAAATATAACTTGTTACGACGCTACTTTATTTGTCTGAGAGCTCAAAAACTTTAATTAAATAAGAAGTTTTATTCGAAACGTAATGGTTTCAGAAGCAGGTGGGCTGGTGCGAATTGATGCACCAACAATTTCTGTAGAAGCACTTAAACAATTTATTATACAACTTGTGAATTAATTGCTTATTGCATAAAGCGAGGCAATATAGACATGTGATTGATTAGCTCTTTTATTATTGAGTTTATTAGATTAGTTGCATTTGTACATTATTATTGTGTTGAGCCTTGAAATGAGCAGTTGACGATAGTTTAGTGGCGCTGACGTCACGAGATGCGGACACGTGAGGTTGTGGGCATCAGGGAATTATAAACATTCCATAAATATATGTATAGTCGAGGAGCCGACCGCTCATAATGTTTCAATAAAAACTGTGTCAACTAATTAATAATACAAACATGTAATCAAAGCATTTCCTTCATCAATTAACATAATTTCAAAATGGTAATTAATACATGTCTCGACTTCTTGGCATTAACGAGAATCTTGAGGAAAATACATCGATGTAAGTGAGTCATGTAACGATTAATGTACCTGCGATATTCGTGTACGTAGTTGTGCAAAGCGACACTTACCTTTAGGCATCTTTATAATTTTTAGTTTCCAGTAAACGTGACGATATGTGGTTAGCGGTTAGTTATAAATATAATCCACGTGGCGCTCCATGCAGTTTCCAAGCACATCACATATAACACACATCGGGGAACGGCACAATCAGCACGGATACACTTTTATATTATATTAGTTATATTTACACTATATCCATTAAACTTTAAATTAATTCCAATGACTAAGTATAATTGACTAATTTTGTTTTGGCTTTATATTTTGGCTGAAATAGAAAATAAAATGTAGAAGGTTGCTTGACGTTATCGCATCCGAAATATTTCAAAATCTATGCTATGAATGGTGGGTCGTTTATCCGTTAGGTCGGTGGATCGAGACCAGTTTTTTCAATTTGTCCTAAATATATAACATCACGCCTGCATTGCCCGAAGGGTTAAGCAGGGGTGTATCAATCTACACCTACAGTTCGACAGTAAGTTTAGGTCGCATGTAATAGGGGGCGAGCCTATTGCCTTTAACCGAGCACAATCCAAACTCCGAGCTTTGCTCGACCTGGGAATCGAAATCAAAACCTCTAGCGTAGCATTCGCGCTTGGGACCACTAGGCTAACAAGGCAGTTCAATTTGTCCTATCGTGGCATAATAAGTTTTAACGCGCGGGGCAACTGTTAAGGTGCAATTTGACAAGAACAGTAAGTGCAAATTGTATCTGAGAATAGAACAGAAGACGTCCCCAGCAATTACGGGCCAATTGAGACAAAAGGATAATGTTTGGCCGCCTGGTCAAGGTCAGCGCGCTTTATACGTTCAATTGGAAATAAAAATTGACACGCTAGATTTATTTATTTTTATTGAATTTAACAAATAAATTTTATTTATTCTATCTTGTGGATAGAATTTATTAAATCTGTAGATAAGGTAGTAATTAATTTTATCTTTAGTTAAAAATGTCTGTAAACATTCTTTTTTAACTGCTCACAAATATGTTTCTCCTGTATAAATGTAGGTTAAATAATATTTACTATTTTTTCCTCATTATTTTTTCCGGTACCTTACTATTAAATTGATATTTCTATAAAACATGTAAGTACCTAAGTAAATACGCAGTAACCTCATTATTCCTACGGATTTGCTTATGGAATAATTACTGACAACAAGATGGTAATTAGCAAATTGCACTATAAACAGGTAACTGTCAATTAGCCATTGATTGAAGTGGTAAATGTCGACATGATATAGACTCGATGACTAATTATGTAACTCACTTATAATCTCAATCCGAATGATTCTGAAGGGCATTCATAATCCATTGCTTCATATGTTTGATTATTCCTCTGATTGACAGTGTAAATAAGGCAATGAATGTTGTTGAAATGTCAAAATTAGATTGTCATTGTGAGTGTTTTATGTATTTAGGCTAACGGTTATAGGTACTCATTGAGGACGATTGTCTTTAAAGTCTCAATAACGTCTCACTTAGTCCCTCTTAGTTTAAAAGTAAATTGCATCTTGCAATTACACGGTAAATTTATTTACGATTTCGTCGAGGTGACACAAAAGTAAATTGAATTCTTATATCACCGTAAAATATTGTAGAATTATTCGTTGTTTTGCTACGGAACCATTCAGTGCACTTAGAATTGCTATTGTTAAATAACTTTCATTATAATGCCGCATGCAATAATAAATGACATATTGGACCTTGACTTCTGAACTATTATCGCGAACGTCATTGACGTGCGATTTTTACTTTATTTATATTATAAACCAGTGTACTGTTTGTAGTTCAATAATCATTATTATGAAGTCATTATAAATGTGGGCAATATTGTTGGACTATGTGCGTGTTTGCTTCCAAGCATGGAAATTATAAGTCAATAAAACATTAACACTTATTTACTCAGTTTTATTTTAACAGAGCACATTGGCTATAACGCTGCAGTGCAGCAATCATTTCGCGTGACTTCATGCACAAGTCTGATTAATACCTACTCGTTTAATTTTTACGGTGCACCCACTCATGGCTTCCGAATATCACAAATGCATGTTTCAGTTTGAAATAGGTACTAACGTTTTGTTGTGGGTAAGTTCTACTTACACGGTGTGTTCGTGCTGCGTAAGACTGTGCTCATACACATACGTAAATTCTCAGAAACATTCTAGAAAGTTGCTTTGAGGACGTGTGCTTGGTGATCGTGCATTAAACTTGTCCGTTTGCACTAGGACGCAAGCAACAACGATTTGCACCTCCAAAACTGTTTATAGTTTTCTAATTTGACGAGAGACGTCAATAAAAACAAGCATTAAACTAACATAACCACACACAAAGTAGTAAAGTTTACGTTCCATCGCCGTTGATAAGTTACAATGAATTTTGTAGTCACATATACCTAATTATAATGTACAGAACGTTATCGGGTTTAATTTTAGCGTCGGGAACACTGCAGATTGAGCGGCTCGTGTGCCGGACGTTTTGGCGCAGTTCTACTTACTTTCGCGGCTGGCTAGTCCACATGTGTACTTCACAACACTACGGAACAGGTAGTTGGTGAACCTGGCACAACACATGTTCAATGTTTTTAATTTAACGTCAATGTATTGAGAATGTCATTTTGATGAGCGAGCGGCGCGGGCGGCGGCGACGTGCGGAGAGGCGAGCGCGACTGATCGACGCACATAGCACTATACAATTGACCGGCTAGTGGTGGCAGGGCTCGCTTTCGATGAGATACGCCACGGCGCCCCCCAAATATACACTCTGAGCTTATAATACCATGTATTGTAAACGAACCGACGAACAGAACGCCCGCCCGAGCCCGCTACCCACCATGCACTGATATTTTTTTCAATACAGAGACCAATTAATGCCAATGACTGACGAAACCAGAAGCAGATCAGTGGTATTTCTCAGCTAATAGGTCTAATGTTTACAACAGTTTTACGGACTAAAGGTTTACGACTCTCTGTGCTTGTAACTTGGAAAATAATTTATGGCATCTTTGTTCTGCGGGTGAGTGACGATCGAGTGACATTCATAACTAGTAAGAGAGTCATTAAACATTAATCGTGTTTTAAAGTGTTGATCTTTACATTGATTGTAATGGGTGGTATTTCGATAGCGATGATGAGCAACTCTTGTCACTGCATAACAGCAAGAGTGAAAAATTCTTTTTCTTTGTGAAATTAAAATTGTAGGCTTTTTAGTAGATGAGGTTTCTGAATGGAAGTCGCATAAGGAATCATGTTGCATGGGGTCGTCGCCACCGGTAAGTGTATGTCCCGAAAGTCCAACGACTTTTGTAATGACTCAGTTTCTAGATTATCTCCTAAAGACTAATGTTAACTTGAAATGTCAAAAGTCATTCTCAACCCAAAGATAAATAAAGTTTTTTTTTTTTTTTTTTTTTTTTTTTTTTTTTTCTTTTCTTTTATCCTGCAATCAGTCGTGTCAACTATAAGCAGATGGGATGTAGGAAAGAATGATGTGTAGGGTGCTAGAGTACTCCCAGCGGAGCCCACCCTTCGTTTTGTATAGTCGGCCTTCAGCGACTATTCTCGTCAAACAGATCTCGTCGTTTCTTCAGTCGACGAATTGTTTCCGGAATGGTAAGCTGTCCTGCAAGCTGATTTGGATGCTTTTGTAGACGCGACTTGTATCTGGCGCCACAGCAATCTATCACTTCTCAAACCATTGGTAGGTTAAGAATTTCGTGGATCTCCTTTGTTTTGATGAACCATGGTGCATTTGATATTTGCCTTAGGATATAGTTTTGCGCCCTTTGTATTATTGTTACATTGGTGCTACATGCTGTGCCCCATAGTTCAATGCCATAGGTCCAGATTGGCTTTAGCATAACATTGTATATGAGAACCATTTTGACAATTGCTAATTTTGAGTTTCTACCCAGCAACCAGTAGAGCCCCTTGTACTTGAGGTTGATCTGATCTCTTTTTGTTTGCACATGTTTCTTCCAAGTGAGTCTGCGGTCTAAATGCATTCCCAGGTATTTTACCGAGCTTTGATGAGGGAGTTGTGTACCGTTTAGAGTTACTGGGGGGCAGTCCTCTTTGCGTAGTGTGAAGGTTACATGCACCGATTTGGACTCACTAGCTGCAATTCTGCATTTGGACAACCATTTCTCTACTTTAAGAAGTCCACTCTGTAGAAGCTCAGATGCTTTAGCAGGGCATGGGTCCGAGGCGAGTAAGGCTGTATCATCTGCAAAAGTCGCGACTGTGAACTCTTGGCTTTTTGGTAGGTCGGATGTATACAGAGAGTACAAGACAGGCCCAAGTACAGACCCCTGCGGCACTCCTGCGGTGATTTCATGGAAATCCGATGTGCAATCATTTTCTTTGACTTGGAATATTCTGTTGGCTAAGTACGATTTCAGCGTTCCAAAGTACGTGTGTGGTAATAGGGATTTTATTTTGTATAGCAACCCCTTGTGCCAGACCCTGTCAAATGCTTGCTGGATGTCCAGGAAAGCTGATGAATAATATTTTTTACACTCAAACGCCTTCCTTATTACTCTTGCTACCCTATGGACTTGTTCTGTAGTGGCATGTTGTTTCCGAAAGCCAAATTGATGGTCAGGAATGATTGACTTTTCTTTCAAGACATTGTTAAGTCTTTGCAGAAATATTTTTTCAAATAGCTTAGACATAACCGGTAGTAAGCTAATAGGTCTGTAGGAAGTGACTTCATGGGCAGGTTTACCAGGTTTGTGAAGCATTATGATTTGGGAGACCTTCCACAGGTCCGGAAAGTATCCCATCCGCAGAATGGCGTTAAAAAATGTTGTGAGGTAAACTATTGCTTTACGCGGAAGCTGTTCTAGGACTTTTTTATCAATGAGATCAAACCCCGGGGCCTTGTTGTTGTCCATGAATTTGATGTGTCTGGAGACTTCTGCCGGTGTTACCGACTTTATTGGTAGTTCGAGTTGAAAGTCTTGGTCAAGGATAGTCGAGTCTATGTCTGATTCGTCTACGTTTGGACTGGCAGCGTTTGGTTTAAAAACTTGGCTGAGGTGATACGCAAATGCATCAGCCTTATCTTGTGCAGTCTTAGCCCAATTCCCACCACGTGTTCGGAGTGGGGGTTTGTGAAGCACTGGTCGGTTATAATTTTTGCATGCTCTCCATAGCGAATAGTTTGTCGCTTTTGTAGGTGTTAGCCCTTCTAAGTATGTCTCCAGGGCGGCTTCGTTAGCCTCCGATATGAGGGATTTCAGTTTTTTGCCCGCTTTGTTCAGCTCCCTTTTGTCGCTGGGGTGTCTACTAGTGTGCCATATTCGACGGAGTCTACGTTTTTCTAGTATCTCTAATGTTATGGTCTCTGAATAGGCTTTACGTTGTTGCCTACGCTCGATGGTTACGGGGGTGCAGATCCAACAACAGTGTTGTATTAAGGTAGTTATTGTTTTGGTAGCATCATCAATGTCGGCCTCAGTTTTTAAAGCTATTTTGAGCTCAAGTTTTTCCTCAATTAGATCCCGAAAATTGTGCCAATCTGTTCGTTTATTATATAGTTTCGGATTTCCCTCGATATTGAAAGCAGTAGAGCCAATTGTCAGTATTACCGGTACGTGATTTGTGTCAGCGTCTAGGCATGTTTCTATTTGATGGAATAGTTTGGATAGGCCCTTGGTGATGAAGAAGTCGATGACGTAAAAGAATAGATAAATAAAGTTAAAATTATTTTTAACCGGCTTTTTAGCCTTTGAACTTTGAGGCTATAATTCATGTTAATCAGATGAACGAAGTTAATTAGAATACTTGGGGCAATTGTTTTGGGTTCTTTAGTTAGGAGAAAAATAATTAGTTATGATTTATTATGGAATGGAGGGAATGCCTTATTTCGGTGTCATTTAGTTATTATGACATTACAGTAGAATGTATCTTACGAACACTTAGTGCCGAAGTAGATGACACTATTAAACAGTAATACCAAGACACAACTTCGCTAAAAAAACACTTTATTTTACCCCTTAAAACCCGTTTTTTTTTTTAAAAACTATTCAGTTAGATTTTTCGTAGCTTTGAGATCAATGAATACCTAGTTAGTGAATTGAGATGTCAATAACCTCCTCCTTTTTTTGAAGTCGGTTAAAAAAGTGACGTCATAGTTTAGTATTGTCATTCAAAGGCGGCTGACAGTAACTGGATGCGGAAAACCGAAGATCGGGCTCAGTGGCGCGCCTTGGGTTGGGAGACGCTTATGTCCAGCAATGGACTTCGGTAGGATGATGATGTAGTATTTAAAATCAGACAGCTCATAAAAATTAAGTATATTGATAAATGGTGTCATCTACCCAATTAATCCATGGGTCGAAACTTTTCTTATGGTACAATTTTGGCGCATAAATGACTAAATAAGGTTCATGCTACACGCGCTCAGAATTATAATTACTTTTATGATACGTATTCCAAAAGTATTTTCACTCTCCAGGTAATCCAAATTAGAAAGTACGTTTGAGCAACCTTTATTTAGTATGCAAATATAAGCAACGTTGAATCCTTTCTCCCTCCAATCGTCCCTTCTGTGGACTTGTTTAAAATCGTAACATGTTTTAAATAATAATATAATTTATACTGTTTTAATGTGGTATTTCCAGATCTGATGTGATTCGTTATCATAGCTTAGCAATTGCTTCGAACAAGCAACCCAATTAAGTTGATTTAATCTATTACATAATATAATATTATAAAGAGGTAAGATTGTTTGGAATGGCTTCGAAACTACTGAACCAATTTTAATCATTTTTTCACCAATCGATAGCTACATTATAACATCACGCTACGACTCACGGGAGCGGAGCATTAATCAAAGATGTAACTTATGGTGGGTGAAATAAGTTCGCTAGTATAACTATAAGGAGTAGTCGATTTATTAAATTGTTCCAATAAACAATTAAATACATTTTTATTGACGGTTTAATTTTTTTTTCTACTAAAGCACCGTCTCCTCTGTAGACTTAAATGTTTTAAACTACTATAAGCATGCTTTGCTTATAATATTGAAAACAATTTTAGTATTTCTCGGTTGCATATTTCTTGATTCGCGCAATAAGTGGATTGAGGAAAATGGATTATTGCGGTCCCGTAGCAACTTCAATCTTTTTAAGCTGGTTGAAAGTATTAAACGGCTGGAATTATAGGTGGTGAAATGTGCTTGCTAAGCTGAAGCAGCACTTGATTAATAAACCAAAAAGATGCATAGTATATGTATACCATCACGCCTGTATTCCCCGAAGGGTTAGGCAGAGGTGTACCAATGTACACCCACAGTTCGCCGGTATTTATTTAGGTCCCATGTAATAGGGGGCGAGCCTATTGCCATTAATCGGGCACAAATCCAAACTCCGAGCTGCTACTGAGAATTTCATACAAAAACCCAATAACACTTTTTGCTCGACCTGGGAATCGAACCCAGGACCTCTAGCGTTACAGTCGTGCTAAGCACTACTAGACTAACGATGCATAGATTTTGCTTAAAAACTTCGCTTGCTCTGTGAATTTTCTTACGAATCTTTTTTCTTACTTAGGGAATACGAACTATTAGTGAAATATTTTTCAGAATCAGACCAGGAGTACCGGAGATGAGCGCATTCAAATAAAAAAAAAACAATCAAACTCTAATAATAACATTAGTATAGGTTTTAAAATTTCAGGTATTTTCATTAAATATTTTTCTTAACCCTAAACAAATATTGTGAGTCTATTGTTCTTTACCCTCTTCTACCTACAATTGGAGATAGGTTCGAAAAATCCCTGTATAAACATTCTGCTCCTCCTATAAGGATAACAAGCGTGAATACAGTTTCTGAATCCATTGTTAATAAGACGAACAATCACGTACCTACGGTGTGCAATAAAAACATAAGTCATAATAACATTCAGAGAGCACTTAGACAATTTGAATCCGTTAGTGACTGAGAACCGTGCCGTTTGTTTTCTTAACTATAACTTAAACTGTTTATGTTACTTTGTTTTATTACCATTGTCTTTAGAAGTATAAAGCATTGCTTTTCATTTGATTCGATTTGAGAATCGATTTTGCGTTCTATCGAAGAATTACTTCTGTTAAATCGATCCAGCAGTCACTGCGACACAGTGAGTAGAAATACGATTAATTTCCATTTTTAAATATTTTACTTTTAAATAGGTTTTAGACACGCGTAGAAAAAGAGACTTTCCGGTAAATATAAAAAATAAATTATGTGCTTTTGGCATATAAACTTAAAAGCACACTATTTTCAAGTTAGACGTATGAAGCCGTCAAATTAGGCTCTGAGATTTGGAATATTATGACGGCAAAACATCGTGCGGTAGGAAAATATGATCTTATCCTTTAATTTGATCTCTTTCAACTTTTAAAATTCTATAAACAATAACTAAATAATAATTAAGTATCGCAAAAGCTCTCACCACAAAATATAAACTCACACTTCTAGTTAGGTCAGTTTGGTAAGATTTCTGCTCAAATCTCAAGGTAGCATCTAATTACGTTTCATATTAGCTAGTTTCACGCGACTGGGTGATTTTGCGATGTCTCTAGTCATAATAAATAATTATTAAATAATGTAGTAAGGAGTAATAAAGTTAATATTGTTTTATTTTGAAGTTTGTGAGTTCCCACGTTTTTACTATGCGTCACTAACAGTTAGCTTTGTCTATCTAGTAGACAAGAATGTATTACCTATCAGATAGGTGACGAATTAGAATTTGACCTGACTAGTACCTGGGGTGTAAAAAGACACATCCATACATCAAACACATCCTTCGAACTAAGTAACAGCAAAAATGTTTGCCAAAAAACGACTTTTATGTTTGGTATGAAAAGAAACACTGTTTTCAGCGCATGAAACGCACTCAAAAGTTGATGTTTATGAGTGCATCTAGTAGCATAGGAGTCGTAGGGGTATTCCAAGTTTACTTAGAACATTTAAAACTTGTTGTAAAATGATCTTTGGCCTTCAATATCTCAGTAACCAGAAAGATAGAATATTGCAGTCTATTGTTGGACTAAGTATTCTATCAGGTTACGCTAAGCTATGTCTCGTGGGTATTTAATAATTATACCAGCCTATTATCATCCTACTGCAGGGCAAAAGCCTCTTCTTTAACAGAGAAGGCACCAGGATCGATCACCACGCTTGCTCAAGTCGGATTAGTGATTCGCATAGGAAAATGCCCATCAATTGGCCATTATGACACGTCACGTGGGTATTTACAAATAGGTATTTTGTTTTGTTTTCCCATGTTTGAAAAACAAAGGCGGAGGTATTATGTGTCTGTCGTCTCTTTTTACAAACGCGTCAATTTCTCATAACTAAGCTAAGGTACGTGGATCGCATAGTTTGGTTGACAAACAAATGAAGGAATGTTTCAGTTGCTTGAATGTTCAAAACATTTTCTTTAGGATTTTTGTACGCCTTCAGTAAAAAATTCACGAAAACCATGACAAAATAAAGGAACAAACTCATAAATATAACGAATACTGCAATATTATTTATTAACCATATTAAAAAGTGTTATGTGGTTTTTCTATGAATTGGTCAGTAGCACCTCGGAGTTAGGAATTGTACCCGGTTAATAGCAATAGATTCGCCCCCTGTTACATGGGACCTAAACGTACTGGTGAACTGTGGGTGTACTAACCCTTCGGGGAATAGAGGCGTGATGATGGTATTATTTACCATCAATCGAGTACGATCGACTAGACATAGTTTGGCCTTGACCTTTAAATCAGCTGTTTCGGTCATTTATTTGTTTATGTTCATGACCGATTCAAATAACATTTGAATGAAAATGACCAAATGTATGCATAACGAGAGTTCGTTGACACTTTACTTAATGGATTCTGTGAAAGAAATGACTGAAATACGGTAAACAAATCACAGATAAGTGGTGTAGTGACCTTGTGAATGAAGAACGTGTAAAATTAGACACGGTTCGTGCTATAATTACATACATTCGGAATCGAAGCGTATTAATAAAGTTCACCATTGATTTCGATACTATCGAAGACTAGCTTAGGTATATGAATATGCACATTAATGTAGGTGATCTTCGTGGTTTTAATTATTTTAGAGGAATCCTAATTCTCTTTCTCAAAAGTAAGTTCCGACTTATACTATCAGGTATTTGCCAGTAAAAGTCCTTTTAAAATCGGTCCACACCATCTATGCAAAAGAAATGTTATCCTACTAAATACTAGTCTTATTACTAGTGCCTCGGAAAGCACGTAAAGCCGTTGGTCCCGACTGTCATTTGTAGATCTTTGACAGTCGTTACTGTTAGTCAGAAGCCCGAAAGTCTGACAACCAGTACTTACCAAGAGTATCGCATTACCCATTACTGGGTTGTGGAGGTTGATAGGCAGTCGCTCCATGTAAAATACTGATATTCAGCTGCATCCGGTTCGACTGGAAGCCGACCCCAACATAGTTAGGAAAAGGCTAGGCAGATGATGATGATTACTATTGTAAAGGCGAAAGTTTGTAAGGACGAATGGATGCTTGCTTTTTATTCTTTCACACCTAAATGACTGTATGAAATTAGCTAAAACATGGTAGGCATCTAGATATTGATTAAGCCTAACACATAAGATTTTTATACTGTTCTTGCGTTCCCTTGGACAATTAAGGACTGGTCTAGGCAGACAAAGTCGCAGGCTAAAGCTAGTAATTTTTGTTTGCCCTTCTCTCCATTGTTGCCTATATACCTACAAAATATATTTAATCTGTTTTCCGTATCTCACAAATTCGGCAAAATTTTGCAGTATACCTACCTACTGCAAATTTTTGTAAAAAATAGACACTACAATCTTCAAGTAGTAGCTACCTCAACCTAGTAATGTACGAAGATTGCGCTAATACCAAAGGGTCGAGAGGTTTTTACCACAAAATCTGTCGCTTCCCTGATTAGTACGGAAAAGTCACTAATTACTGTTTGAAGTGAAGAACAATCGACTACTTTGTAGTGTACGGATTGCATGGAAGTCACGGAACCATCGGACAACATTTAAATGTTATTTTTGAACTAATATTACTTTCTACAGTAATTTGCAGGTTGATTGAATTATTTTTTAAAGGATGATATCAATGTTTGAGGGGGTCTATCTCACAAAAAATAATAGTCTGTTCGCAAACCTTAATATAATAAATTTGAAGATTTTTGTTTGTTTAAACGCGGTAATAATTGAAACTACAATCATAAGTCAAGTCGTATTGAGAAAAAAACTTTGTGTATGCCAACCAGCTTAATGAGAAGTAGTATAGGCTATCTAACATCAAGCTACGCCACACGGGAGCGTAGCAGTAAGCGTAAGGTCTTCAGTTTTTCTGAAATGTTTGTTTTTTTTTACTATTGGAACAATACGACATTTGAATGTTGACAGTACAAGATTATGAGGACAAAATTTATAGCCTTTCCTTATTGTAATTACAGTTGAATAATCGATCGATAAGATAAATAATAGTGAGTAATCACTATCGTTTTGTACACTGTCTTTAATGTCATAATTACCGTCATTGTCAACAATGTTCACTTAGTTTTTTTAAAGTCCTTTAGTTGTAAAGGTACGCCAATTTTAACGCCATGACACTTCACAAGGGTATTGTAAATTAGATGGATGTATGATGTAATAGGTACGTATCATATTGCGTAACCATGGTTTCCCTAGGGTTTAGGGTTTATGCGGTTCGGGGTTTTATGTAATCACAAACTATGGAATTGATCGATTGGCATAGGTTTGATTTTTTTTCCTTGACGCATTGACGTTTAAAAGTGCAGTCTGTATAGTCTAATTGAAATAAATGATTTGACTTTGTACCCAGTAACACATAAGGGAAACAGTATAAGAAAAATGGTTTGTAACAGTACGTCATAAAAGAAAAATGGAATACTAATTTACAGTCTTTACACAAAAAGAATCACATTATAAACCTAAACAATGATGAAAACGAAGCCTTGTGAGGAAAAAGGGCAAAAGACAATGAATAATTTAGAAATTATTTTCAGAAATTGAGTATCAAAATAACTTCGTCTAGCCATCAGATAATAAGCAATAACGTAGTACTTTATTACAGTTATAACTAAAATAGCAAAACTGCTAACTTAAAAAAAACATTAATGATATTAGATTTTGGTAAAATTCCACTGAATTGCAAACAAAATTTTAGTTATCAAGCAAGTTGCCGACAGATTTTTCGGTCACGCCATTTTTCTTAGGCCAAAGTAATTCGGAAAACTTGCGTACAAAAGGAGTATACAATTTTGACAACTCATTAATAGCATGTTGTATAAGTACGTACATATAATTAAATGTGGCGTGGAAAACGTTAAGTCTGCCTTTTGAAATTGTTGAAACACGCTAATGACGTGCGGAACTGATCATACTGTATACAATCACTTTAAATAAGTTTCTTCGTAAACCAATGTTTTAGGTATCTACTACCTTCTCTCGTTACGTTTGCGTCAATTAAAGAACAATTTGTCGTAGTAGTTTTCAGGGTCCCGTAATGAAAGGGTGCCAAACGGGACCCTGTTACTAACATTAATTTGATCGTTTGTCCATCTATCACAGAGCTGTATATTATGAACTGTAATAAGTAGACAATTGATATCTTCTTATAGGTGCTAGAAAAACAAATATAAATTAAAGGGTATCCCCATACAAGACACTAGTTTTTTTGTATGTAACATATTTCACGGTTGTACAGAATCCTTCGTTTTGTTATTGGATCACAGTTTGTTTTATAATTTTGAAGATCAATTTTCATAAAATAGGATTACGATTGACATAGTTTAATTTCATACCGCGAAAACAATATTACGTAAGCCCTTAAAAAGTTAGGTTGTTCTGCTGTTACTGGTTTTTGCTATCAAATACCATTAAAAATAGATACTGTTTAGATTAGTAATACAACCCGCTATGATGAAATACATAGAATAGACAAGATTCATCCATTTACATGTGAGCCTATTCAGGCACTTTGCATTGTGTCTTCTCCATACATTGATATGATTTAAACCGGTGCATGGCTAGCCATTATGGGCCAGTATTGTGTGATGGTGATATCATACGTCCACGTAAACAAATCACATACACAAGCCATCAAAGAGTCTAACTCTGTTTAGACTTATTGATGAATGTACAGCGCCTACGCGTTGTTAATCATTTTCTATATTGGTATGCTGATTACAAGCTGTTGTTAAAGTCGTTAGGAACAATGTTAAATTACATTACATTGTTAAAGTTTTAACACATGTGCATAGAAAATAAAGTCGTATAAAAGCGGAAATCTGGTACCCCAACGCTTTCAAAATTACACTATTTATAAACGCTTGCAGGAGCAAATTTAAATGCGCAAAACCTCGTGGTCAATATCACGACTCTTCAACATCGAGCAATTGACGGCAATTGTATAAAATTGCCAAGAGTTGCGCAAATGTTGCTCATATAAGGGAAATCACCCTTCAGTTTAAGGGGTGGTTCACGCTTTGTTTCGCTTGTATACGAAGTGTAATTTTTCTATGGCACTTTGAAAGTTAGTTAAACAACAATAGCATTACCTAAATATTGTTGGTCACAAAGTTCAGTTTTGTTAAGCATAGCTTGTATTATTGTTGCATAAAGAGAATAGAAGAAATCATAAAAAATAATTATGTAATGAAACAAAAGAAAGTCTAGACTTGCTTTTGTTCAATTCGTTTGTAGTACAAAATAATAAAAACTACCACATTTTTGGGAATTTCTTCGTCCTCTTTATTGTAATTCATTTTACGTTTACGAATTATTTAATTAAAGTTAAACCAAGTGACCACTACAATATTTCATTGCAGTGTAGTTTGAAAATAATTTTCTTAGCGTAATATTTAAACGGAGCATCTGTGAGTGCGTTCATTAAGTAAATGAAGGCATAACTGCTTTAAGTTTACTAATTACTTTAGTGATGTAGTACAGTAGTACCAAGTTGTATTGTGACTAATGTTTTCTCTGAAGTAAGTAATATAAACAAGTAAAGCGATTGCAGTAATGTTAATCTTTTTCCTTGGGAATTGGTGTCTTTTTCAAAAGACATCGCATGATGAATATATAAAATAAGCGTAGGTGTAGACTTCTGTCTACTCCTACAGTTAAAACAGACCTTATATTTAGAAGTTCTAAGACATACAAAAAAAATACATAATGATATACAGCTCTACGATTGACGCGACCCAAGAGAACTGAAGTTAGGATGAATGTCAGTCTTCGTCTCAAATACTACATTTTAAAGGACGTCACGTATCATAAAAACCTTTCAAGGTGTACGTACTGAA
This sequence comes from Caradrina clavipalpis, assembly GCA_932526535.1. NCBI lineage: Eukaryota > Metazoa > Arthropoda > Insecta > Lepidoptera > Noctuidae > Caradrina > Caradrina clavipalpis. The sequence goes on from OW052103.1 coordinate 9,850,828, forward strand.
GTGACGTTGAACTTAAAAACATGTCCAGTAAGTAACAGACACTAACTAAATTATTGTCCGCTTCGTCACGCCAAAATATTGTTTTTAATTTCCATATTTTAAAGTTTAATCATCTGAACATGTTCATGAGAATTATTTAGAATACGGTGTTTATTGTTAGGGTGTTTTTTTTTCTGGAGTCCTGACCATTCGTAGGTTGTACTATAGGAAATATTGTGTTTAATACTTTGTACAGAAGTGAAAGTGGCGTATCATAAACGACGTATCGTACGCCTAAAGTTGGAAGGCCCAAATTGGAGAGCGAGTTTCGCTTTACTAGCGATATTGTTACTTTTTCTATTGTTACTAATTCCTGCTTTTGTTTTAATATTTTCTTTGGGTTTAATTAATTTTTTGTATCTTTTCTAATACGTATAATAAAGCTGAATAATTCGTGAAACTACTGGATTTGCAAAATTATTTTTAGATTTTCTAGAGAGAATAGTGGAGGCATTGCTTATATAACATCACGCTACGACACACGGAAGCGGAGCAGTAGCCAATGACGTAACTGAACGCAGGTGAAACCGCGGGACATAGCTCGTGTAAATATAAATTTATACAAACGATGTTCGCAAGATATAATTTGCAGTGTGTATGTCCCGCATGAACCCTTCGTTCTTGAAACTCTTCCGCAAGTGTGAAACATGTAAGTGTCAATGTATAGTATACGCGCCTCATTTGCATTATGACTTTAAGCGGTCGTTAGCCTGCATGCAAATATCTATGAATACGACACCTAAACGTTTACCTGTAATTTGCAGTTACAGCTACGTGTGATTTATTTTTATACTTCGCTGTACTAAATTATTGTTGACCTCTCTAGGTCAACAATTTAGTACAGCAAAGTTGTATGTGGTATTGTTGTAGTTGTTGTAGTTTCCTCCACTGTATAAGACACTCTTGTCTTATACAGTGAAGGAACCAAAATAAAAATTGCACTATTGTGTGAAGTTTTACTTGAGAAAAATTAATGTGGATGCCCCACATTTTTTTTAAGACGGTAGTGGAAATGCGGTTATGGTTGTGGACTGCTGCGCGGCTTGTCGCGGGATAGATTACCGCACGGAACAAATAAATATTATATTGTTTGTGTATGTGAGTTTATATGTTAAATGCACGACGATGATAGGAGAAATTCCTATTGTAGGGCAACGTAAAATTTTGATAAAGATGATATGTGCCATATATAGGAAAAGACAGTCTGGGATTTGCTCAAACTTTTCATTCAGTGCGAGTTCTCAGCACATCCCGTTTGAATAAACTGAAGGATAATGAAGGGGACATAAATAAATTCAAGTCTGAACACGTAAAGCTATCAGTTTAGGTCGAGTAAACAATAAAGTTATCAGGAAATGTGTAGTACATACGATGTCAATTGAGATATAAACGTGTCATTAGTCTAAGGCGAAAGGTCCGGCAGTGTAGCCGATCTATCGCTAATGTAATGTTTATTTAACCCACGACATATACAGGATAAGTTTTTAACCAGTGCGTAAATTTTTTTTGGTAGTTCAGTGTCAGTAATAGAACACATTTCCGTGTTTAGTTAAAAAAAAAATTCATCCTTATCCGAGTTTGAAATAAGCAAAACATAGACATAATCTATTCGCCATACTATCAATGACAACTCTTGGCCGCCGCCCGGGCGCATGGCTGGGGTGAGGGGGTGGGGAATGCGCTAGCGCTGAGTGACAATAAAATATGGTTTTTAAGTATACATGTTTCGTAAGCGATAACTTTTTTTTTTAGTACTAAGACATATCAAAATAAAATATACGTGTTTAATAAAACGTGTTGAAGTTTATTATGGCAAAATTTACGCACTGGTTAAAAAAAATTCCTGTATGTAAATTGTCAACAGATGTGTTATTTATGACTTGTCGTTTCTAAACTCGAGGTTAGGAGTTTTATACATAGTGAGTTCTAATTTAATGCGTATCTTTCAGGGGGTGAAAGTACTCATGAATACGAACAACTTTTATTAATCTATACTGATATTATAAAGAGGAAATATTTTTTTATTCGTTTGTTTTTGGCGAATAAGCTCTAAAACTGCTGGACCAATTTTGTCCATTTCCACCAATAAATAGCAAAATTACCAGAAAGTAACATAGGTCATAATTTAAAGAAAAAAAAATTTGATCGTTAAGAAAATCATGAGGACAAAAGTGGCAGGCAAAAGCTAGTTAACTATTTAAAAAAAACAGCTGTTTCGAAAATTTTGCTCATTGTTTTCATATTTCAGAGTTTCATTTTCCCGAAATAAAAATTGCTCGTATTTATAACTACTTTTACACCATAAAAGATTCACAGAGAATTAAAACTTAGTCTGTATGAAGGCGGTTATGTAATTAAGTTTGTGTATTTTAAAGTTAAATAATCTCGTAAATAACCGACCCTTTGTCCTTTTCCAAGAATGTGAAAGCTATGTTATCTCTGTCAAAACTAATCAGAGTGCACCTTTTAAAATTTAAAAACAGGCTAAATGTTGTAGAGTTTATTAAGAAAACGATTTTTTTTAAATATCATTGGATAGCAACCGAGCCGACGCCGACGGCCCACCTGGTATTAAATAGTAATTAATTCAAATAACAAGTTCAATAAATGTGAGAACTAATCACTTCTGTAATAAATAAGATTTTGAAGTACTTCCGATGTTAACATTTATTTCAAGTTCCGAAACATTGAAAACTTGTTATTTATTTAAAGGCCATATTTATATCAGCTAGAAGTACTTGTAATTTTTTGTGTACGTTACATCTCAATGACTATTGATTATGAGTATTGAGTCATACTAGGGTTATCAAAACTCAACTTTCGGTACTTTTACTAGTTTACACGTGTGTCTATATAAAAGTCACGTGGATATTGAAAGTGACTGTTTTTTATTTGGTTACGTCATTTATATAGTATGGGAGTCTTAATATTTATTATTTTAAACCGGTTTATAGGTTAGTAGGTTTTATATAATTGCTAATAATTTATATAAAACATGTTTCTTTATGATATTAAGACTTCTAATATTAAGACGTTTCAACGATATAGGCATTTCCACTCTGTTTAATTATAATAAATAATAATACAATTTATTCATTCGGATAACTTTAATCTATACATGAAAAAACTAAAAAAAAAGCAACTAGAAGATGAACTAATACATAATGGTAAGTAGGTACTTGGTCCGCTGCACTAATACCCATGTCAGGGGACAATCGTGCCTAGTGGCAATGGCATTCAAGATGCTGTGGCGACTTCCACGCAACCGACTAATAAAGGACGCGATCTTTTTTCGCCATAAAGCTGCAAAGCCGTTAGATGTGTCATTTATAATACCTAATTTTGAAGATTCGTAAAAGCCGTTGATTTTATTTGTAAATTAATATTGAACTTGAGCTACTTTAGCAGATAAACTTTACTGAAACTTGTTACTTTATTTATTCGCCCTTTATATAAGATAAAAAGGGTACCTATTATAAATTATGCACAACTTCTTAACATACACTCATATCTACATAAATGTATTTCGATAGCGTTCATACGAGAACAGGAAGGAAGGAACCTTGCGCACGCGCGGCCCTGGCCTTTAGCAGTTTTATGTCTGCAGTCGTGGGAATGACCGCCCTCTGAACCGTTTGTCCAATGTTTTGGCGTAACGTACAGTCAACCGCACGCAGTACTGACAATTGAACTACGATAACTGAGCTTACTACTACGAAATATAGGCTCTATTAAAGTCGAAAAGTTACCATGGTCACGCTTATGACTGTACTTTTTTATTAATGTATTAAAAAAAAAATTGCTTGTTTGTAAATCAATTAGAGCAATAAATAACATAAAGTACTTTAATGACAATGAATATTAATTATCACAAATGAGGTGTGTATATCTTTTTTTTTTTATTATAAGGCATGTTATAAACTGGCCAGACATAACATTTAAGATTTAAAAAGAGAATGTAGAAGGAATACTCGATTAAAAAAGAACACTAACGGAAATCTTCGTTTAAAATGATGAAGCGTACGCAGACATGGATCAACATGAACCATTCAGGAACCAGAAATTTGTACCCGATTCATTTGACGAGCTTGTAGAGTACCGTGTTGAAGAGCAATGCTCAGAATGTATTCCAAGCAAAGGAGCATTAACCGTTGATATATTGCTAGTTTATCGTCTTGCAAACTTTACGTTTACGACCTGAACAAGGTGGAATGAAATCGATAGTCTGCATTCCGCTTTAGTTATCGTCACGACTTTGGTAAGCTATATAATATGACACTTGTGTTCATCAGTGTACTGTTCTGTACTTCGTAGTTACTTTGAATACGTTTCACTTTTTGTTTGAAGTGTACTTGACCATCTTTAAGGTCAAGCGTGATCTCCTTTGAACTAGTGTCTTTTGTTTTGAGGTTTAAGGTCACAGCTCATTAGAGCCACCCGGCACCCACTCCGCACCGCCTCGCCTCGTGCGGTTAGTATTCTTGATATGGACTTGTATAGGTATGCGCTCACTACATCAACTCCGTAGCGTCACCGGATCGCCTCTATCGTAAGCCGTCCACGCGCGGACGGCGGGTGGACCACTCGGTGACAACTCGCTGCCCTGCGTTGACTGCGCATCGCCAACGCGCGGGTCCGAAGTGGACCGCGCGCTGCCCGCGAGTGATTGACACGACACAGACAGTGACACGTGTAGACCTAATGCCAATTGTTAACAGACTACTCGAAAATTCGTGGACTAAGCGACGTCCACTCGTTGACCACGCGGCGTTCACTCGTTGACCACGCGGTGTTCACTCGTTGACCGCGCGGGGTTCACTGGTTGATCGTGCAACGTTTTGGTGATAACGTGGCGTCCACCCGTGAACCACCTGTCGACAACGAGTGGACGCCGTACGACGAGGCGGTGCGGGGTGGGTGCCGGGTGGCTCTAATGAGCTGTGACCTTTAAATGATTCAAAATTAGGATTGTCGGTTACAAAGGATCTTTTCAAGTAACTTTAAATTTTTAAAAGCACCATGCGATGTTTGGACCCATTTTTGAACATTCTCCAACAGTGATGAAAACTTACCAATACACCATTTTTGCGCTGCACCTGAACTTAACTGCCATGTAATGAAATTAAGTAATTATAATATACCACCATCACGGCCGTATTCCCGGAAGGGTTAGGCAGAGGTGTACCAATGTACACCCACAGTTCGCCGGAATATTTAGGTACCATGTAATAGGGGGCGAGCCTATTGCCATTAATCGGGCACAAAACCAAACAATATAATTATAATATAATAATACCTGAGCTATCATACGAGACGGGTCTCATCACAATGTTGAAAAGTGTGCTTAAGAATCATACAATGATGGCCACGGTCCTTAACAGTTTCATGGCAGGGGTAACACTCGATCCAGGAAAGAGCATTGAATGTTAGATTCCAGAAAGTTCCCGTTTCATTTATTTTCTGTCAGCGTAAATTAGCACTGAATTTTTCATGGGGAAAGTTTAATGAATGTTTGACCTTTGGAATGGAGGTTTACTTTAATGTTTATCTTTTGATAGAATTGAGGGCTGGCAGGTGCTGTCTCTATGTAATTTGTTTTTCTTTTTAATGAGAATCAGTAGTAGATGTGTAGGAACATAGATGAATTCCGTGTGTCGTTGGGTTCTGTGATTTGTGCAGGTATTAATAAAGTGGAATTGATTTGGATATTCTACCGTTAACGTCGTATGACCGTCAGACGCCAAATGTCCGTTTATCTATACGCTTATGTAACTATGCGGTGCCATGCGATACTCTAAAGATGACGCACAAAATCTCCTTAGTGTCAATCGAAATGTTTGAAAAACATTTAACGATTATTAAAAGTAAATTTGTCACCAAATAAATTATCGCTCATCAAGTCACTCAAGTACGTTGAGACAATACATGTTTAATTCATTTTAGAATAAAATAAAAGGCAATGATTATTAACTAATTCTAATGTCACCCAATTAAAACCCGTTATTTGTGCATGCCCAATATTTATCCTACATGTATTTTTTAAACACAACCGTCTTTCGTCCTAACTTAAATATCTACGTAGGCATACCTATTACTTATTCGTGAGGTACAGATCTCGACGTTACTCTGCTCGAACAATAGACTTTAATTATTCAAGGATTGAAGAAGTGGGGAATGGTTATGCAGAATCGGGTCAGGTAAACGTGGCTACGTGGCTACGGGACTACGAGGCTACGGGGCTACGGAGCTACGAATTATCGGTGACGTCATAACTTGATCTTGCTTTACGATATATTTAGTTAGAGGAGTCGTCGACAGCCATTAGTTTCGGTAAATATTTTATTTAAATTCGTACGCTAGACTCAATTCTGTGACTATGCGGTAGTGCGTGTATTGGAAATTCCGTTCGGCGTGTTTGTTTAAACAAAGTCTTGAACTCAGATAAAATGCATATTTAATCAGCACGTAATACACGTTTTGAGTATATAGTATGACGTCTATGTTCACTTTGTTTCTACAGACTTCTTTTTGTAGCAAAATGGACCTCGAATTTTGCGAAATTTTTGAAGTAGATAATTAATATTTTTGAAGTGTATATTTTCTACAATTCCTACATTAGAACCAATGAATGAATGTATGTAGGTATTGTTATACCTACATACATTGCGTTTTTGTATTTTAAGCCATTTTTTTTTAAGCTGTTCGTAGATGAGAATGACTGAAGGTGGACACTATGTACCTAATTTTATTTGCTAAATATTAAAATACTAGTTTTCGCTCGCTACTTCGCCCGCGTGGCTTATTTCACCCGCATTAATTTACGTCTTTAGATACTGTTCCTTTCCCGTGAGTCATAGCGTGATGTTATATAGCCTGAATTACTCAGGAATAATGTAGCTCTATTGGTGAAAAACTGTTAAAATCAGGCCAGTAATTCCGAAGCTTAATCGGTACAAATAAACAAAAAATCTTTCCTCTTTATAATATTAGGATAGTTTTTTTTTTTTTTTTTATAGACGTGAAATCATCAAATAACTTCCCCCGCCCTGGGCGGGGCAGGAGGGAGTGTCAGACTTTTACTGACTAAAACCCGTCTATGTTCCTTCATGTGCCATTTGCGTTCCGGGGGCGCGGTATCTCTTTCGAACAACCCGCAGCCCCGGCAGGCATCGGCCCTCAGTGGCCCCATCCAATTTTGCTGACATCTCTTTGAGGCGCGCGTGGAACACGAACGCGCCGTCGACACGGTCTGTCGCTAGTGAACGTACGGACGGTGAGCTACCCATTGCTCACCGTCCACAGACCCGCGTCTACGGTGGCCGGGAGTCGTCTCGTGAATATTAGGATAGATGACTCTAGAGTTATACAATATGCGAAAGACAAAGAGTAAAAACGTTACACACAAGATTGGCAACACAGAAATTCACACGGCAATCTAACAAAATGAAACAAAACAATACATTTTAGAAAGTTCAAGGCAGTCCCATTTGTTTGTTAGGTAATCCTTTCTCAATTTGAACGAGCCAGTTTTTCAATTAATAAAACCAAAATGGATTACTTATTGAATAAATAACTTTAATCCCCAACAGGATTGGGTTCTAAAATTCTCGTAAATGTTTTAATTTTAGATCAGGATGTGTGTAAAAGGTAGTTTTTGGCTTGAATACGTTCCTCGAACACAAAATGGTAAATAATAAGTGTAAAGCTGACTTCATAACATTCGTTTGACATGGATTTAGGCGCGAAATTAAATAAGGCCTCTTGCAGACAACCGACTGCTCGTTACCCTAGTGGTCCTAAGAGCGACTGCTACGCTAGAGATCTTGGGTTCGATTCCCAGGTTGAGCAAAAAGTGTTATTGTATTTTTCTATGACATTCTCTGTCGCAGCCTGGAGTTAGGATTTGAGGCCGGGTAATGGCAATAGGCTTGCCCCTTATTATATTGGACCTAAACATACCGGCGAACTGTGAGTGTATATTGGTACAACTCTGCCTAACGTTTCAGGGAATACAGGGGAAATGGTTTGTACGATAAGTAAGCAGACAGCCGATTGCAAGAAAACACAACAAGAAAACTGTTTATTTCGATTACTTTTCTTTAGCCCAACTAAATCATTAATAAGGGAAAATATGTTTCAAACATTTATTTTGAACCCTACGACTATTTGATTCACGCCTTCATTTGCATTGTAAGCAATATGGTTTGAACAAAGGCACACTAGCTAAGCTTTTTACCACTACATGACGCGTGCATATTCTCTAATAATTTACGCTAAGAACAGTGATGTAGAGTTTACAGTTTAGGTAAATGGTAACAACTACCTAATTTGTTATGTCAGCAACAATAAAAAAAATGCAAATGAAAGTTAGTATCTCCGGTGCATTCTCATAACTACATTTCAACGGCTCTGTCCAAGATTTCGTACACGTGGCATTTTTCATCCGCACTATGTTACGTTTTTGTTTACTGTTCTGCCCCCGTGTATCGCAGCGAGATAATATATAGCCTAGATTATCCTCATGAATTTGGCTATCATGTACAAACATATTTTTGCCAATCCGACTATTAGTTTCAGAGATTAGAGCGTTTAAACAAACAAAAATATCTATTCAGCTTTATAAATATATTACTATACAGATGAGATGACTAAACTATTGATGCCTGCAATCGACAGTCAGCGACTGCCCTAAATTGACACGACCTTCCAGCCCGTTTGACGTGTTCTCGTCTCCAAAGGGAACTACAGTCTCCACGCCGCTCCGGTCACTTGATAAGTTTAATCACTGAACATTACGTAAATAGGTAGTTATACGATGCAACTGGACTGCACGGTCTATTAGTGACTCAACACGTCTATGTCTTGTATATAAGTACCTATCTAGAATGCTGTTAGTAAGAGCTAATTTGAGGAAAATTTAATATTGACACAGTTTTGTTGTCACGTTTTTGATATGGGATAATCACCGTTACAGCTTTATCCTTAAAGGTGAATGAATATTCTTTCTCTTAACACAATTTCGATATTTATGACGCAAGTCAAATGTTACTGAGAACTTTTACGAAAGAACTGAATGCGGTTTTATATTAATTCTTGAAATGTCAAACGAATTTCGAACGTTTTTCCCGCGCCGCGCCACTCATGATTCGAACGAACAACTTCAAAAGAAGAAAAAGAAAATTCGAAATTCAAAAATGCATGGAAACGGAAAGTGCACCGCATTCGTACATGACAAATAAAAGCTTTTGTATTATAATTTGCGACAGTGCTTCGGTCTCGAGCGGGAATCAAAATCGATACTTTCTTGTAGCCAAACTTGTAGCCTGTTTCCGACCTTCCTCGCTGCGGTGAATACTTAGGTACATATTATGTTGCTGTTTTATGGTATAGTTTTGTTTATCTATCATAGTTTATAAAGGAAATACTGGATTAAAGAGCTTTATGTGAGTTCCGTTCAAATTAATTACAACGAAAATTATTTTTAGCGAAACTATAACATTGTTTTGTTTTGATATAGTTCAAAGAGTTTCATGTAATGACGTAAGTAGGTACTATGTAGCAATAATTTAATGAATCTTTTGTTAGTTTCATGTTTACTTTTGTTCCCATAATTTGTGGTAAGATTGGTTTTTGGCAGTTGGTCTGGCAAACCTAAAAAAAAAGAAGCATAAAAAAAGTTGACAGACATATTGTTCTTAGTTTAAAATCTAACAAAAACTTCCCTCTCTTAATGAATAAACATTCATTTATTCACTTATTTGTAATCGACACTTTGAAAGGGACGTACCACGTGTAGTCGTGTCCTAAAACAACAAGACCCTGTAAGTGAATGAAGATGGGCCATATCAGTTCTTAGAGTGAGCGCACATGGTAAAATAATTAGGGAACTTGTATATTTTCCAAATTTTTTGCCTCAAAAGGGACCCAGATTATAAATACGTTTTTAAAAGATCGCTTCGGTCGGACTGTTGAGATGCACAAAAACTTTGTATACAAATTAAAATTCTTCAAGTATAATTCAATATTCAGTCAACGACCTTTAATATTGACCTAGTGGCTTTAGACCTCTGTATCATACGGCAATTGTCTACTTAATCCCAGTTAATGTTGGTTTATCGGTATCTGTCGTGATTGGTCAACCAAAGAGAAAAAACAAATGAGAACATAAAGTTGAATTTATTACGTTCCACAATCCAGGGGTAAAGTATCTTTTTCCACTTCAATGTGGTCCAAATCCAAAAAAATATTATGAAACAAATGTAGGAAGGAAATGTTACACGGTCTGTACCCAAAAGGTCACGACTTAAATGATGGAGTGCTAAACCTTTCCGTTGAGGGTTAAAACAAATTGTACACACTTTCAAAAGGTGTTGACCCGCACGCGAAAAAAAGTGATTCATTTGATAATAAATATTTACGATGAGACGACATTATACGGTTATTCGTCCGTGTTGGAGTATTTGTGGATTATTGCTCAATCGCCATGAGTATTTGTAGAATTAAGTACTTCCATATTTGACCACATGTTTTGACATAATTTGCTCTAAGTATATGGAGACCTTTTTTGTCGATGTAACTGGCCAGCTTTCTATGAGCAGTCTTTAGCAACTAAAAAGTTTTTATAGGTTGAGTACATATTTTAACCTACCATAAATATGCATGGAAGTAGTATGTATCTACTATTCCGATGAAGCTCCTAACTTATATTTTTTAGTTCAAGTGTTATTTAATTTAATTTCCTCTATGTAAAAGTTCAGCCACGGCCTATATACACATGTATCATCTCAGTTTCTACTCAAACGTCCGCTGCGGCTACGGCTACACTAGGTATGTCTAAAACCTGCTATAATGGATTGAGGATGTACCAATCCCATTTAGCAAAACTGGACTCTGGCCACGTGCCAGCTTGTACAAAAGGTACCTATAATCCCTATCTAGAAAAGTACGAGGTAGTTACGTCAAATACTATTCCAATCTAACTGACGAAGCCTAAACAAATTTAAGTTGGGTAGTTGGGTAGTAGGATACTAAATTAACAATCTTTCTCGTATAAAACAAAGTCGCTTCCCGCCATCTGTATGTTTAGATGTTTTAAACTCCCCAACGGATTTTAATGCGGTTTTTGTCAATATATAGAGTGATTCAAGAAGAAGATTTATACGTAAAGAAGATTACGCTATGTCCAACGGGAGAGGAGCAGTAACCAAAGACGTAACTCAACGCGGGGGACATTGAGGGGTATATGGCTAATTGTTTTACAAAATTATATTCAACAGAAAAAAAAAACAAAAAGTATGGTTGGTAAGGGTACCTACGAGTCCATGACAAAAACCGGACCGTTCTTCCTATCACTATAATCAGGAGCCCAGTATACACTTGATGCATCATCCTCACACCTGACTGATCCTACACTACCCTATAAAAATGTAACCTGATGATTTTCCGTTACAATGATCATTTACTTAAACATTTCATTGACTCATCCAAATGACGTGAGACGCGTGACGCCTTCATTTAAAATTATTCGGCAAGATTTTTTGCAACATTCTATTTTTTACAAGGAAAACTTATAAATATATTTATGATTGTTTACAGCTTTATACATGTCTCGGGAATGCCCGACTGGTCTCGTATTGTATTATAATGACGTATCCATGTTATGGACGTTGGTTGAAAAACCGCGGATCATCCGCCTTCAAGGGGATAACAAGACTATGACGTATAGAGGATAGGTGCTTAGACAGCAGAATTTTCCTGTCGACTTCTAAAGCTGATGTTCATTTCGACCACGCGACGTCACGGTTGGCGCAGTGGCTCAGCGATTGGCTACTGCGCTGCGTGTCGCGGGTTCGATTACCGCACGGAACAAATATTTGTATGGCTCACAGATAATTATAACGGGCCTGGTTGTTTGTGTATATGACGTTTGTAAACACACCCAAGATACAGTAAAAATTACAAGTTCGGGGCAAAGTTAAAAAAAAAATAATTGTAACCACTACAAATGGTGAACAGAACTGAATTAATAAACCTTCAAACTGGCACGGAATCCATGCAACTCCATTCCTACCGCCTTTCCTTTAGAAAGTCTGAAAGTGTTACGTATCTAAGTACGCAATTAATAAATGTACAATTATTATTAAAAGCAATATTTACTTCAGCTACCATCTTACCAAAACGAATCCTTCACCATTGAATCCTCACTATACGCAGGTGCTGTACAACTAACTTTTTTAGAGTCTTATTAGAAGAAATACAGTTTTCTTTTACTCAAAGTTACCACATGTAGCAAAATAAATACTCTAAAATCACGGAGATTATGTATCATATAATTAAAAGTAAGATGCACGTCAATTAAACAGTAGTTCTCGACTTATAAGAGCTGTCTGTAAAGGTTAAGCCGGTATAACGTTAACAATGTATACTAACTAATACGTATATAGATTATTTATCATATTATCAAGTAATACTGCTTGATCATAATATTTCTATCTGTTATCTCTGACGGTAGTGACTGGGGTCACCGAGGTGAGATGTGGGGGTCATCAGTGCTCACATTATCACTTGCATGTTTGTCCTAGTCCCTCTTAAAGTCCTAACTATCTCTACGAGTAGTAAGTACTACTAAGTGTAAGGAAAGAAAATATTGTTAGGAGTTTATCCTCATTATGACATAACATACCATCACGCCTGTATTCCCCGAAGGGTTAGGCGGAGGTGTACAAATGTACACCTACAGTCCGCTGGTATGTTTTAGGTCCCATGTTATAAGGGCAAGCCTATTGCCGTTAACCGGACACAAATCCTAACTCCGAGCTGCTTCTGAGAATTTAATTTCATCCTCATTATGAATTTCCTCTTTTACTCATTTCCACTCAGTGACTCAAGCTTGGTCAATAGAAGTGAGAAGATGGGGTTTTTTAATCTAATGTTTAAGAAAAACCTACTTGATTGACTGACGAATGAATTACTGGAACTACGTGAAAATATCATCATCATCTGCCTAGCCTTTTCCCAACTATGTTGGGGTCGGCTTCCAGTCGAACCAGATACAGCTGAATATCAGTATTTACGTACGTGTTTGTACGTGAAAATATATGAAATTAAATTAATTAAACTGTTCTATGAAATTTTTTGAAACGATTTTGGGAACTCAACCATTAAGCGGTGAAAAGGGGAGAGTTTGATGGTATTAAAAATCTTATTACTTGGGTTAATCAACATTTTTTTTAAATGGGACAAGCCCGCCACCCTTTTCCCTGCCACTGCAACTCCTGAAAGACAGAATCAACAGTGGAGACCGCCAAAAAAGCGCCGAAGCAACGACACTCGATGACTCCCGGAGAAACAATTGAACTGTCTTGGATCCCGCAACGAAATTAATTAGAAAATATTAGCGGAGGAGTAAGATTTCAACAGTATAAAAAAAAATCTTCAATGGGAGTCCCGGGTGTTTAGATTGTGGGGGAAGTACAAAAACCAAACGGACAAAGTGTTAGTTCAAGATAATCAAATACGACAATGAGTAACATCTTTACTATTTATGTTTCGCAGTTTTACACAACTTTTTATTTGTTAGAGCTACAACAGAATTCCTCAGCCCTGACTCCTTGAGTCAATCATTCTAGCCGTAATATTGAGCAAACCGTAGGTAGATAATGCGATGTGCGGTTTGCAGTGCTTGTTTGCTATTTTTCGCAAGTTTATTTGGTTTACTGCCTCAGTAGCCTTGTGGTCCTCAGCGTGGCTGCTACGCTAGAGGTCTTGGGTTCTATTCCCAGGTCTAGCAAAAAGTGTTATTGGGTTTTTCTATGAAATTCTCAGTGGCAGCTCGGAGTTAGGATTTGCGTCTGGCTATTGGCAGTCGGCTCACCTCCTATTATATGGGACCTTAACATACCGGCGGACCGTGGGTGTCCATTGGTACACCTCTGCCTACACTTCGGTGAATACGGGCGTGATGTATGTTGTATGTATTGATCAAACAGTAGGTGGATAATGCGATGTGACTTTGGTTTCTATTTTTCGCAGGTTTATTTGGTTTGTGTGCCATTATCTTCCGCTGTCTGCGTGCATTTATTTTTCCGGAAACACACAAACAATGGTAAGAAAATGCCTGTTGTTTCAGATTTACTAAAACTACAGGGTCAGCCATTTCAGAGGTAACCTTGAAAAACAGACGGCTCATAAAACAGCTGTTTACACTGCCATGTAATATAGTATCTTGATTTGATTTATTTAATGTGAATTCACTGCCAAATATTACGTCAATTACAAGTAAAATGAGTATTCTGAAGTGATTTGCCATCAACTGCAATTTTCTTTCAGAGGTAGAGATATTTTTATTAAATGTTGTGAAGCGAGTTCACAACCGGTTACTATTAGGTTACACGTGCATAATAAAAATAAACAATTGAACGACAGTTACTTTTAAAATAAGAATGTATCACTATCGTTTATGATTGGTGCAAAAATACCCAAAAAAAAGAAAAAATATTTCGAAACTTCAAATTCAAGATTGACAGATATCGTACAGTCAAATTACGCCTGTTAGAGCGTTTCCACATTATCCGATCCGATATCGGTATCGGACGCCGATACGATATCGGGGCAAGTAAAATGTATAAAATATGAACCTGCCTTTCACATTGTCCGTTCCGATATCGGATATCCGAGCCGACACCGATATGTTGCAGGCACTATCGGACGCCCGTGAGCCGTCGGACGATAATGTTTATATGTGTGCTATACGTGTATCTTAATTGTCTCTGTGTGCGTAGAGCCCGAGCCGAAAATGTGTGTCTTGTTTCTTGATACTGTTTGTGAGATGAATTAGCAAATAATTGAATGTGGATTCACTCATACGAAAGTAATTAAAGAACATTCTAGGTGCATTTTGTAGCTTGCTAAAAAGAGTATAAAATGCTCCCTCTGAATATCTAGCTTCCACAATGGGATGTATCCAATACTGTCTGTGGACAGATCTTTTTTGCGTCTCAAATATAATAGATACAGCAAATAAAGTTTTCTATTATAGTCTGCCATGATGACCTGCCCGCACTAAGCTATCGAGCAAATGGCCGTATCGGAACGATTTTGTCGGAAATATGTGAAAATAGAACATGGTGTCGGCTATCGGATGTCGGCTATCGTCGTCCGATACCGATATCGGATCGGATAATGTGGAAACGCTCTCAGTGTTAAGATCAAGGCTCGGCAACTACGTCCGATCATTGTCGAGCATTGCCGAGCGTATGATGCGTGGACAATGTAGGCGGATGGCAACGGTGTTCACTCTGTCACACGGAACGAAAGCTATCAGTCAAATTCTTCACGACTGTCAGACAATTTGCAACATAATAAAAACTTTGCACTGAAAGTGTTCGGAAATTGTCGATCGTTACGGCCTGAGAGCGTGGGTAACCTTTAAAACAAAGACTGAGAAACGTACTAGAGTGTTGCAATGGGTTGAAGACGATATGTATGAAAAAATATACTTTTACAATATAGATATCGATGCAACGCTACGTGATATGCCTAGTCATCTAATTTCTAGAACAGAACAATGCTACATCATTCAGTGCATTCTAATAGTTCTGATTCCCCGAACTGCAACTGCAGTATTATGTAAGAATCTCAACCAGATAAAACGTGCACGAATGCCGTCAAGGGCGCAGAAAGACATCGTCCTTTCCAATGTCACCCAAACTAGTTTTACTGCTGTAAAGATTAATCAGCTGTAGACACGGCAAACCCGGACAATGCTCATAATTTATACACTCATAATCAAAAGCACTTTCACCTTGGTCTCATGCAAAATACAACATAATACTAATAGAAATATGTACTGCGGAAGAAATTAGTCTGTAAACTTCCAAATAGCTCTCGGAAATAATATGTAGGTATGTAGATAAATTGATCGCAATTATTGTTGTCGGTGAAGGCGAACAAGCTCTTTCCATGTCATTTGTAATGACCGGCGGCGGCCGTTATAATAATGAGTTAACCGTTCCAAAAGAACTGCGAATGTAGATCACAATTGGATAAGAGGCGGTTAAAGCGAGCATGAGATTTGAAAGCGCTTAGACTGCAGAATTCTTGTAGCGATTTAGCGGCTGTGTGGTCTCTGTAGCTAATGAAATTAATGAAAGGATTCGTGGCAGGAAACATTGTTAGTGATAGTGCTAGTGATTGTAAAAATTCTGAGAACGAAAGTTAAGTTTAACGAATTTATTTGCTCATAAAGAACAATAAGGTTCACATTATAATGAGCTTAAGTAAAAATAAAGTAATGTAGGTAACATACAACGAGCAATTTTAATAGATGATGAAGAAGAAGAAGGTAAAAAGAAACAACATGATGTAGTTAACATCGATACTGAAATATCGATACTGCTATTTAAAAAGATTAAAACCAATTAAGTACCAGAAACTCTAAGAAACGCATGATCGCATTGAAAATTTAGTTTTAAAAATAAAGCCGAGTGTAAAAAATCATTTTACAAATAGAAATTCCTAGCTACGTGATTACGTTTCGAAGACGTAACTCCTAGAGGCCTAAGTACTGAACTCACATGAAGGCACACGTGTCTCAGTAACGCAGCCATTGATTGTGGATTAGCAAACTGTGACGAAAGACCCAACTTCAGCTGAAAGGTCGACTTCAGCGATAAGACGTTGGAAATCAATTCTGTGAACACTGTTTATACAATGGTTAGCTAGGGTTTCTGTGTTACTATGCCTATTACGCTTATTTGTTACTCCAGACCAGAGGCGACCAAGCCAACGTGGCTATAGACCGGCGATCCCAGACGCAGTACTCACACTTTAATAAATTTTGTTGTGTTTCCCCTCTATATAAAAGAAACTACCTACCACTTATATGCTGTTTTATTTACTCATTTAAAATGTCATGTATGTTTAATACATATAATTTAAAATTTCATGAAAGTTAACATATTTAATTGTCAATTATGTGAAATTCGATTCGATGTCAAGTTTATGGTGCATTACTGATTTCTTGATTATGTAATTGAAAATTGTTGTTGTTGTTGTTGTGTGTATTGATTGTATTGCAATTGAAAGATTGCGAGTCTAGTCAGTAAACATAGATCTTGAGTCAAATTAAGTTCGCCACCCCTTCTCTGGGCCTTTATTTTCCTCGACTTTTAGGCTCGAGCTATCGTTTATACAATTTTCAGGCTACAGTCCAACGAATCGATTAATTGTTGGTCAATTCGAACGTGGGTCAGTGTGGCGATTGGCACGAAAATTGCTTGTTTCTACAATAAATGTTGAAGCCGTTTCCCACAATTTATCTGGTTGTACATTTGTTTTATCTGGCAAAAGTTTATTTTTGCAGCGACACGGCTAGTTTGGAGTAAGGTGAAAGTGAAATAATTGTACATAATTGCAATATAATTGGATATTTTTGAAAGCAATTTTACGACAGTAGATCTTATAAAATCTGAAGTAGATACACATTTCAATAGTAATCATCAAATAACACTGAAAAAACTTAGTTATATTTGATTTAACAAATTCAACATGAGACCTATTTGTCAAAATAACATTTGAGAAATAGAATGATCCTACAGCTGTGTAGTTTTTCTAGTGGCAAGAATGAAAACAGATAGATTGAGTGTGAAAACATGCCAGTTTTTTGGCGTCAGGCAACACATGTGGCTCTCTATTCGCTTTGGTTTTTTGTTTCTGGCTGAATATACAGAATTTGGAGGAAATTTCACAACTGACTGGCCGCCTGGTTTTTTTTTTTGTTATTCTGAATTTGAAATCAAAGCTGTCACAGTTTGTTCTCTATTGTGTCACGAACATTACAATTCCAAGGTTATGAGGTCATTGAACGAAGAATTAGATAATTAGTTAAAAATATTCTATATTTAAAAAGAAGTCTATTGCGGAAACAATGTGTATGTAACTGTATTTATTTAACAACGAATTTATTGGTCTTTCTCATTTCACGCGTTCTTTAAATATGGAAATATAATTTTAAATAAAAACAAAAGATCCCAAGTGGAATGAGGAATATCTACGTAACAAAACGTTGGGATTTTTATTTTATTGAACTGAAGCCATATTTTAGCGGTTTATTTCACGTATTTTCCTATGTTCAATATTTTTTGTTTCCGTTCATAACGTGTACCGTTTTGGTCCTATTTTGAAGCAGAAGATACGTTTTATGATTATACAATAACCTCGTTACATTTAGAACAGGGATTTTAGTTGTCCATTTTTGGATTTTCTCTTTCTAGTTGTCTTTTTTGAACAAAAGCTGGGACAGAGATGTATATGCGACATTTATTTAACCACGTGTAAACTGTGTTAACTTTCGATGGTTATTCATTACAGTATGTTTAAAATAGATATTTACTTATGAATATTTAACACGTTGTAAATATTTTCGTTTTTAAAAAAAACGATCCAGATGAAAATAATATGAGTAATCGATAATTGAATACGATGGGAAAATTTGCTGTTCCGTACATAACAGAATAGCTATTTATTTTTATAATTGCTGACGACAAATGTTATCGCTAGTAGGTCTTGAATCATGAACTGAATACATGGTTAAAATTTACGTAATTATGTCTATGTTCCACCAGTTATGTAAGAAGAGTAGAATTACTTAATGAAGTATTAAGAACTAACATATCAAGTGAAAGTCGACATCATTTAACACAAACACATCGTATTACTGTAACAATATCCAAATAAAGCAACAGATAATCCACCTATAATAATTAATTGCATTTTGTATGAAAAACAATAGGTACTTTCTGCAGACTATAAATAAGTCTCTTTTTACGATGTCAAGTTAATCGCGAAGAAAATAAACTGGAAATTCGTTAATAAATCTTACTTGTTGTATTTCCACAGTCATTTCTCGGTAGGCGCGCTAAATAAACAGTGTCCCTCATCGCTTCACGAAGACACGAACCAATTCGCTTCAAGAGGTCCATGTTTGTCAACTTTTGCGCGAAAATAATATAAAACACCAAACGTTTACGCGAACGAATTTGACGTCACATAAACACAACATACTTGCTGCGAGGTTAAAATAAAACTGACATATAAACTGGAATGACTTAATTTTATTGGTTTGAATTATAAACAACGAATATATTAAAACTAAAACCGGTTGGGAGTCGCGGCACGTGGTTCGACAGTTCACGATGATTCCTAGGCACCCATGCCTTAATGACGACTAGTCTAATTAAAATAATTTGCCGACAATTAATGACGTCATGGTATCTTTTGATATAAAATCAAGCCATTTATGCAGTATTAATTAAACGAAGTAGCTTGTTTGATTCGAACCACTGTTTCGTATGTTTACTTATGGTAATTAAGAATTGAATTAACAGAACTCTTTATATAATAATGAATAATGAAGAAGGTATCGAAGTATGTGAGACGCAGCTAAATAAATAACGGTTCAAAGTCACATGTAGTTTTTGAAAGTTTAGAAAGGACAATGATAATATCAACTAAGCGGTAGGTACTATGTAGATAAACACTTTAAAATATTCCCCAAAGGTGTGTTATAAAAATCCTACATAAACGGTACAACTCACAAAAGAGCAGCTGAGTAATAAATTGTAGTTGTGACAGTTACTGCACGCGTCTAATAAATCACAATGAATAAAGTCGTCACCTGCCAAAATATGAAATCCGACGCAGCAATAGTAACGCTGAATGGCTCAAAATCTACGATTTATATCTAGCTAATCAATTCTGATATCAATAGAAACGCTTGATAGGTTAATTAAATTAATTCGATTTAGCATAAAAACGTTAGGCGCCGCTCTGTCTATTCAATTGTCGCCAGACATATTAGCAAAAAATGTTGAACTTTACGGTTTTGGTTAGAAGAACGATTATATTTTTCTTAGGACATTAAACATTTCGATTATTGATCATAGAAATTGCCATCTGATTATAACTGCTATTCACAATCAAATTGTAAGATAAGCGTATATGCACTTCTACACAAGAATTATAATTTACATTGGAATGTGTAACGAATCTGATTAAAATTGACAAATCCATAATAATAATTTAATTAGAATTTCTACCATAAATCTATGTTGATGTAGCAATAAATAGTAAAAGAATAAAATAAATCCGCATTGAACCTGTAGTTCCATTCAAAAATGTTTCAAACCCATGAGAAAATTCATTGTAACGTCAAAAATGACCCCAAACTGTGTTTTCACACGGAATTTACTAAGCCGTACTTTCATAGCGCACGCCCATTGCACAAATGAATTGAGCCAGACACAATTTCTATTGTCCCCGTGAATGGTTGCAGTGAATGACGCTAACATAAACTCTTCGTATAAAGCTGTTTTGTAATGTATATCTGACTAGCTTCTGTTCGCGACTTCGCTTGCGTGGTCTTAATCACCCGTATCAAGTTACGTCTTTAGTTACTGCTCCGCTCTCGAGTGTCGTAGCGTGATGCGATAATCTGACGATGACTGATACTATAAACTACTGTGCTTTCCGCGATAAAAGGACTAACCAATACAAAAATGTTTTTTAATTCGAACCAGTAGTTCCTAAGATTAGCGCGTTCAACCGAACAAACTTCAGCTTTATAATATTAGTATACAAAAAATCTGGGTGACGTTTGTCATTTCACAAGTATTGGTGGCACTAAGCTTCTCATTACAAAATTCGGTCGAGCCTCACTCCACGTCTTTTACAAAATGCGGTTCCTGACTGACGTTCATTCACCACTTATTGGCATGCAAAATAGTTTGAAGCCGAATCAACTTAACATGACACCACTGGAATATATTAGCTTGCGTACGTATTCATTACCATAGTTGGCTTCAATGGAAAAATCTTATACAGAATCCAATTCGCAGGATGATGTATATTTTTGCGTAATTTACGAAATATTAGACGAAGGTGAACAAAATTGTTAGGTCAATAAATGATATAATTTTTCAGATGGTAGGAAGTGACGAAAGCTTTGAACTAAACGATTTGTAATATGTGAGAAAAATCAACAAAGAATTGAATCTGTTTGACGATGGAGAATTTGTCAAAGTGCGAATGTGACACGTGTCAATCTCAGGAGAGGGTTCCGTCATTTGGTGTAGGCGTTAAATTAGACGTATGTAGGCGGAATTCCTACAGTAGCACTTAGCCAACTTTATGGGAAATCAATTGGATCCACTGTTAACAAAACGTTGTTTTTCATTCATCTAACAAAACTTGAAGATTAACTAGTTTCTTAAGTTTTTTATAAGTAGTGCTGTTACGTTGGAGGCGACAGTTGTTTCGCGTCGCTGAGTGTAAACTATTACCGATTCCAACCCGAATCACAGAAATTACGTTTTTACCGTCAACGTCACAATCGTTCAAGTCGATACCGTTCCGGTTTCATGGTTTCAACCTTTCGTAAAATAGTCTATGAGATTTTTTCTCATCGTCACTTCAGTGTTCTCAGTCGGCAATTAGTGGTCGCGTATCTAATGCCACACCAGTATCGTTAATTTGTTTAATAAACATGAATTAATCGTCATCGTGCGACGTTCTCGCCACGTGACTTCGAATGGTAAATAATATTGTTGCAATGTCAAGACTCAAGTGGTTGTAAGCAATATGTGTTGGTAGTTCGAAATCGTGGATTATATCAATTGGACTGGGGTATCGGGTGAGGCCGATATCAAGTGTGCCAGCTGCTCCGGGTACTCTTGAGGGTAATCACGATAGGATTGCGATCGTCTACACACGATACACTGTACCTACAAATAACCTTTTTACCCTTTTTTTTTTTTTTGTACCTACAAATATTGCTGGTTGTTATTGCACGGTATTTTGATTCTCTACGCAGCTAATTTAGCATCTGTGGTATTTCTGGGATTCGAGAACTGTGTACTGCGTTTGAAGCGATTATTATTTGCGGTTTTTAATTGGGAACACTTACAATTCGTTTTTCTTTAAGTATGTGCGGGTGACACGCTGATATAAGTAACTTGTATTTAAAAAAAAAACTCGGTTTTAGTTTTTGAATAGAATCCACATCTTTCAAACTCCTAACTATTTTTTCTGTTTGTCTTTCAGTTTTCTATAAACTCATATCGCAAACTTTTCTCACATTTTCTTTATTTCAAAATTATTAACTAGGTCAGTAGTTCACTTCGGAAAAATTAATGATACTTTATAAATATAAGCTATATATTTGGGGGATCTCTTCTATTCTCAGTTTCGTAGTAATCGGAGTGTGATGCAGCCATCACGATGGTGTGGCAATCCGTCTGGCACTAACAACTAACTATATGTTAACCCACTTTTACATTTAGTTAGTTATGTTTTTTTTTTCTATGATTTGAGTTATGAATGGTGTTCTTTTTTTCAATGTTGATAAATGCGACATTTAGCTTTGTTACACAAGGTTAGGACATGCGATAACGTCGTTACAAATATTGCTTAGGAAGCTATTTTTATTACACTGTTTTAATTTGTTTATTTTGCTGAAGCAGCATATCCTATTTTGAACTCAATTTGATTTTCACTGCACAAAAGTTTTTTCAGTTTTTGTTTTCATTTAGTTTGAGCACAAAATAGGACATTTAGCAAAATTAATAAGTTTTATCATCTTGATTAATACTTGGTTGAATTGTCGAGCCTTTATTTACACTGTAATATTTGTATCAGAGAATTGAACAATATTACCTAATTGTTCCCCATCAATTTTTATTTTTTACATTCAATTTCATTGTTAGTCCCTTAGTTAGACCCCAGCTGACGAGACAAAACAAACCCGAACATTTAGACATGTACAACATTTATAAGCTTTATGACACTGAAATTCAAATTATCTACGAACGTGACAAAATCCCCTTCGCGACATTTTTCTTGAATAATTTCGTTCACGTTGAAACAAATCCTTTGATATTAATCACTGCACACGCGATACACGTTAGGTATGTTTTATTGTATTGTCGGCGAGCTTGTTTCGCGTATGTATAGAGCTTTAGTCGTGGGGGGTTGAGCGCGGCATGTCATCGCGCTCCACTGGGCGGCGTAGGACTGCTCGGAGCGAGTCGCCACACGGCCGCGGAAGCGAGCCATGCGCGCCTCGCCTCCTGTGCGGCTTGCCCGCACATCTCACATGCCCAACATTCATGGTCAATGCTAACTGCTTGATAGCCGATAGCCTGTTCCTGCTGCCCAAACAAACCGCTGCTGATTTTCAATACAATGCCAAACAACAAATTGCACCAATTACACGCACGTAAAGTGCGGATAATTAAAGCTGGAACTATTGCTAATTGGAAAATTACACTTGTTACTATCTAAATTGGGCTTTTAAAACTTACAAGAATGACAAGATTCTATAGCGGACTCAATTAGCTGATAATAAACATACAACACTGTAATGACATGACACACGGTTGTTTTTCCTTGATGCCCAATTGCCCACTCAGCGATGTGTTCGTGCGATGATGATGTGTGTGGACCTCAATCTAATGTTCGCACTTTTTCCTGGAGCTTCCTAATGCTTTATATAATTAGGTGCACCATATTCCTATTAGTATCTTTTGTGATCGTTTGCAGCGAGCGAGGGAGCAGTACTATAGCTGAATGTTTAACCGTTCGGATGGAGAGCAGCGTCAACTTTACATATTTAATGTTGGTGTGCCTTAATTGTTTCAGGAAATGTGTTTCATATCCGCGAGTACTACCATCGCGGGCTGAATCTTCGCTTTATACTTATTTGTTTCAGTGAGGTTCCGGTGT
Organism: Caradrina clavipalpis; assembly: GCA_932526535.1. Classification (NCBI taxonomy): domain Eukaryota; kingdom Metazoa; phylum Arthropoda; class Insecta; order Lepidoptera; family Noctuidae; genus Caradrina; species Caradrina clavipalpis. The sequence goes on from OW052103.1 coordinate 9,874,645, forward strand.
ATGTGTGAGTTGGAAAAAATTAAATTGTGATTGGCGACCGAGTTCCGGAGCGTTACGATGTTTCGCGCGGCCATTTCTGTGATTCACTCGCGCCGACAAAAACTCTAACTGTAGACGGAAGTTTGATAGGTGACCTTTTACTCGGTTTCAGGCTTTCAGCAAACATTTTAGTAACCTTTCTTATGTAATCGATTCATGCAGCCTTTGTTATGTTTCGTTGGGGTATTTTGGTACGTCAATCCGGTAAATTCTTACAAGAAATACTTGAGTAACGCAAGAAGGTACTTCCCATCATAACGTATACGAAATATATACTTTTACCTGTTCTGTTATAGATAAATATTAGACATTACGAATATGTAGAGTGACGCATGGGGTAGGTACTTTTTTCAATAATGTATATAACTGTTTCAAAGAACAGGTATATCGTTACAAAGTCTTGATAACTCGATTCAAAAGAATCAGTAGCTCCTAAGTATAAAAGATGGTCGTCCATTTTCTCTTGTAAAGAACAAATACTTAAAGCAGGCCCTTGATTGAGTGGTGCCTAGCGACCAACGACGAAGTACCTATAAAAAAATAGATCAAGACAAATTGTGGTTGTTATGGAAACGTGACCGGAGAACTGAAAATACCGGCTTCAAAAAAAAAAACATAATGCGGTCAATGGATTTGAAAGTCGAACTTAGATTCTTTTGCCACTATCCGAAACTGTTTCACTTCTGATCCTACTAACACTTTTTTGAGATAGGTTTAGAAGGGTAAGATAGTTTACTGACAAATTGATCGGTAAGGCAAGAGAGGCGAGACGATCAGGACTGTTCTAGTTTCGATCTAGGTAGAATATGTTTGTACAGGGCACGCAGTTTTGAACCAATTTTACTACTGATTACTAACAGTAACCTCTTCATAATAATGTGGGTTCTTCAGGCCCGGTATTGACAGAGCTGACCTATGTTCAAACACTAAAAGCTTTCTCCTAGGAATTTGAGGTTTCGTTCCTAAATTCTCACTAATCGGTACCTCCATTGACCGTGGCGCAGATGGTTTTAATCGATGACTCAGCGATTTCAGTTCCGATTTGAGAATTCCAATGTGTTTTTTTGCTAATGATTCGGTTACCGAAATAACGTAGTAACTGGGACGGAAAACGTTATTTTTGAAACTTTTCATGAGTTACTGGCTTTCCGGGTACGCCCTAAAAACATTAATCAAGACCTAATTTTATTTTAAGAAAGGAATAGAGATCTCATTGGTTTAGTGACCGACAGTAGTGATGTCTCAGTTTTGTTCTCGTGTTAGGTAGAATGCTTGAGGGTTTTTTTGTTAAACCAATTACGTAGTTGATCGTGGTTTGGAATTTTGTACTTTAACAAGGAATTAACCTCATCAATTTATGTCAATGTTGCTACTAGTGATCACCATTTGTCTTGATAGTTTCAATTGGAAAAGGGGTTAATGCTTTACGCACACCAAGTCAAAACAGTGGTTAACTGTTTAAAAATTGATGTCTTGTGGAGTGTGCACCATCATTGTTTTAATACGGCAATAAAATGGCAACAGCCCGGGGTTTGGAAGTTGGCGGTTTGACACCCCAGTGCTTCGGAAAGCACGTAAAGCCGTTGGTTATTAAGATTAGCCGCTGTGGCCGGAATCGGTCTGAAGAATTCGTTACACGTAACATGGCATACAATCGTAACTAGATCTACACACAGGCTTAGGAGGATCAGCTATATTCAGTGGCATTTAAATTAGTCTTTATTAAAATGAGAATACAACAGAAATATCTTTAATTTGTAATATCATGACGTCATAAACAGGAGAAAGACTACAAAATGGGTCAAGACAATTACGGACGGGGTTGAAGCTGCATACGTCAATGATAGTGTGTAGTATTGTGCAAGGAGCTACGTGCCAACGTATTCGACCTTTGCATACTTCGGGAGGTCGCAGCGCTGGCACTTGATTTAAATCTGCCTGCCCTTCTAGCCAATATGAACAGGGTGAATAGCTGAATACCGTCACGACTCTATTAGCGAGTTACAGCAGAGGCATCTCTGTGAGTCATGCTTTAATGCAATTCAGTGCCTTCTGGACCTATCCTACTCCAACTTAATATTATAAATGCGAAAGAGGGTGAGGGTGGATGGATGTTTGTTACTCAATTACGCCGGAAGGGCTAAACTAATCTGGATGAAATTTAGTACATAGATAGATTGTACTCTGGAATAGCACATTTTATCCCAGAAAAATGTACGGTTCCCGTGAGATTATATATCAACTTTACGCAGTCGAAGCCGCGAGCAGAAGCTAGTACACTATAGTTCAACGAATAACCAAATTCTTCTGGAAACATGGGAGAGCTTTTAATCACGTTTCAGGTGCTCAGTAATCCGCCGTTGTCTATTACTCCAGCGAATTTACTTCCCCGAGTTCATTGGTTTTTGTGGTATCTGCCCAACCAACTTCTCAGCAGGAACCTTAAGTAGCAATAGCGTGAAAGTATATCAATGACCGGCATAAACAGCTTGGACACGCATTCAACAAGCATGGTAATGGCCTTGTATTGACCGACATGGTGAGATACCTAAATAAACAGCTGACATGCGGGCTCGTGACGTCACTGGACCCGGACATCTTACTTAATAGAAGTAGATGCATATGAGTAAATAACGGGAACCTGTCCTTGGTCGTGTCACAAGGTGACAATACATTATTAAAGAGACTCTTAGCTTTTTTGCAGAAAAATAAATTATAAGTACTATTGCTTGGTTATTAGCAACTCTTGGGCGCATCGATTGCTTGAAATGGGCTTTAAAAACATGTTCGGAGAGTCCACTACGAGCAGCTATATTACACATCCTTTTCTTGTTTACAAAGTATGATTTCATTTTCTGTGGTTCTCAGTACATTCTAAAGATCCTTACCTAGCAGCAGTGTCTCGTCGTCGAGGGCGGTGACGAGCGAGTCGGTGCAGCAGGTGTTGGTGTTGTCCATGGAAATGCGCACGGACGCGCAGTCGGCTGGCGAGTGCGGCAGCTGCTCCGCCGACTGGGCCGCGACCCGCCCGTTCGCGAGCCGCAGCGACGCCGCACGCCCGCCCGTGCCTGTCGCCGCGCCGCCTCCACCATCCTCGCATCTGGGGACAAGAGATTAAGGATATAAGAAAATTGTATCTACGAGTATATTCGGCCGCACAGGAGTGTTGCTATGTTCCGGTTTGGAGGGTATGGGTTTCTTTTTTTGGGATGGGAAATCATCAAAAAACTTCGCGCACCTCTCAGTGTCAGACTTTTACTGACTAAAACCCTTCCATTTTCCTTTTTGTGCCCTTTGCGTTCCGGGGGCGCGGTTTATCTTACGAACAGCCCGCAACTTCGGTCGTGGTAAGGGTATGGGTGATGGTAAAAGTACACGCACATAAGACATTTCAACTTTGTATCTGGGATGGCAACGCATTTGCAAGACCGCTGGTATTGTAGATGTCTATAGGCAGAGGTGACTATTTAACATCAGTGGGCCGTCGGCTTGTTTGCCAACCAAAGAAAAATAAAAAAAGGTAGGCATGATGAGAAAAACGCAAATATGGGTATAACGTTAGCTGGCCTACAGCTCAAGGCAATTGCTTTTTTCAACTCCAGACGAAAATAGAGTGGTGCTAAAAGTAAATGTGTGTATCTCTGTGTCTGTCTGTGGCACCGTAGGTATCGAACCCATTTTGAGGATTAATCTGCTTCTGAAGGGAGGTAGACTGGTTAGAATAACGGCTACCATGACCCAAGCTCAATGGTCTATCATCGAGGACTTACTGCGGGAACCAAACCCCCAAGATATATAGATAGCAGCCCGAAGTACGGTTTGTGCCTCGTTGAAGGCAATACGCTCTACCCCTATTACATCGTGCTTTCGCAATAACAGTTGAAATAGATTGTATAAAAACAGTCGTGATGATAAAGGGTCAACATCAGAACCATTAGACATATGCTTCTCTTCAAATAACATCACCGATTCTCTAAAACTGTCCGGAATTTGGGTCGGATATAAAAACCGTGCTCGTGTCTTTCTTTGATCATTACGTGCAATTTATTTCTAAAGTGGCCTCACGTGTGATTTCATGATAGATATAAAAAAATAAACGTCAAAGTTATTAGTTGAAACATAATTAGGTATGTATATTTTATCAAATGTATGTGTTATTGTAATGTTCTTAGAATTAAAATTTTGTTTTATACAATGTTAACTAATGCTAACCATTTGTATTTTATAATTAGCGCTTATAATTATGTAAGATACTTTATCTTTTTGATTCCTTGAAATGTTAATGTGGTTTTTGCTTATAAGTAATTTTCCACTGTAAGTTTATTTTAAGCATGTACATTTTGTTACAATTATGTGCAAACAATTATCGGTAAACATAATAAATAAGTGTTTAGTAGTTTTGTCTGTTTGATAGGACTGGCCACCTAAATCTGGGCCTCCTACCTATATTAATATTATAAAATAGAAAGTTTTTTTATGTTTGTTTGTACCGAATAAACTCCGAAATTACTGCACCGAGTTTAACCATTTTTTCACCAATAGATAGCTAAATTCTTTTTTTTTTAAATATGGGAAATCATCAAATAACTTGCCCCGCCCTGGGCGGGGCGGGAGGGATTGTCAGACTTTTACTGACTAAAACCCGTCTATGTTCCTTCATGTGCCCTTTGCGTTCCGGGGGCTCGGTATCTCTTTCGAACAACCCGCAGCCCCGGCAAACATAGTCTACATAACATCACGCTACGGCACACCGGAGCGGAGCATTAACCAAAGATATAACATAACGCGGTTACAAAAGCCAAGCGGACGAAGTCGCAGGCAGTTAGCTAGTTCCACATAATAAGCTGTCGTGACACCGCCATAATTCATAATCATTAAGTTTGTCAAACAGTTTAGAGATTGTATTATGTCGGTATTAGCAAACAGGAAAATTCTGTCGTCCTGGTATAGTACTTAATGTCTTGGTAGCCTTGTACGGAGTTCAACTGAAAAGGGAACCATATTGCCACAAGGGAAGTGTAAACGATATACGATTACGCTAATTGGTTAAATTTTCCGTATGGAATGCGGATATTTTTTAAAGACATCTTTAACTGCCTTGTTGGCCTAGTGGTCCTAAGCGTGAAGGTCTTGGGTTCGATACCCAGTTTGAGAAAAAAGTGTTATTGGGAGTTTCGTTGAAATTATCAGTAGCACCTTTTTTTTTTTTTTTTTTTATAGACGGGAAATCATCAAATAACTTCCCCCGCCCTGGGCGGGGCGGGAGGGAGTGTCAGACTTTTACTGACTAAAACCCGTCTATGTTCCTTCATGTGCCCTTTGCGTTCCGGGGGCGCGGTATCTCTTTCGAACAACCCGCAGCCCCGGCAGGCATCGGCCCTCAGTGGCCCCATCCAATTTTGCTGACATCTCTTTGAGGCGCGCGTGGAACACGAACGCGCCGTCGACACGGTATCAGTAGCACCTTGGAGTTAGGCTTTGTGCCCGGTTAAAAGCAATAGGCTCGCCCCCTATTACATGGGGCGTAAAACATACCGGCGGATTGTGGGTGTATATTGGCACACTTCTGCCTAACCCTTTAAGGAACACAGGCGTGATGGTATGTACGTAAAGGCCTGGTCACACCGCAGCGGATCACTTGCAGCATCTTTGAGATATTAGAGGAGTATTTGCGTTGTCCGTGACCGCAAGTTATCCCCTCGCCGGGTAGATTATAAAATATAGGTGAAACTATATTTAAAACTACAAGCTCCTACTAGGAAAGAAAATTATTGGCGTGTCTACATTAAGCACGAATTCAGTGTTCCGATTGGCTATGAATAATTCAGACAACCAATCACAGTAGCACGCGCGCTTGACAATTTTTTGTGTTGAATTTTATTATCTTCCTAGTGATTCCTAGTATCATGATAGAGAGTGTATCTACTTAAATAAATCTAATTAATATTTAAAGGCAAAGGTTTTTTAGTGAACAATCTGTGTGAAATAGCCAGGGAGTGTTTCATGTAAACCCGCTGATATTTTATTAAAATAATCTGCTTTTAACGCGAGTTTCCGTCCGAAATACAATTTATTATGAAAAGTTAATTAGTATTGGTGACTTTCCATTTATTTTATTTTTGTTTATTCATTTGTCTTTATTTATAATATGCTGAACAAAGGCTTTTTTTTGAGTTTCGGGATAATAGCTTACCTTTTCGCAGTTTTTCAGAACGTATACTTGTATCTATCTCACTTTCTGGTGTTGTGTTGTTGTAGTTGTGTGTTTACGAGCTCACCGAAGAGTTTTCATGTAAGTTATTTGTGTTTTTGTGCCCGGTTAATGGCAATAGGCTCGCCCCTATTACATGGGACCTAAATATACCGGCAAACTGAGGGTTGGCAGAGGTGTACCAATGTACATTGGTACACCTCTGCCAACCCTTCGGGGAATACAGGCGTGATGGTAATTTGTATTGCAATGAAAATTAAAGGAAAAGTTTCGGTGGCATTAAACCTCCAAATGTAATTAACCCGTAGAATTGTTACCAATGGTTAAATCGACATTGCAAAAAGGCTAAGCAGATGATGGTTAAATCGACATTGAGTCAGTTTCCACGAAGTGACAGATACGTATTAGTATTTGACGAATCACTGAAAATATATAAATTGTATCTACTAGGACTATTTATATAACATTACCAACACGACGTAAATTATTGTTGTAGCTTTACTGTCTATATGCCATAAAAAGTACATTATTCGTCCTATAGGTACTTACTATTCATTGTTACAGGTACCTACAAAAACAGGGTCCTGAAACCCGATACTTTGTTACTAAGAAAGAAACAAAAGAAATAATGTAGGCTTTGACAGGCTTTCGGCTTTCGGCCGTCGGCGTTGTGAAAAGTGGGGCACAATCTTTTGGGTTGGGTTTCGTCATCGGTTTTCCGATGGCTTCCGTACGTGATCCCGAATAAAAGGTGTTCGTTTTTGTAGTCGTTTAATAGAATTATGGTAATTTTCCATGTAGTAGTTACCAGTGTAATGTATTGTAGTACAGTTAATTATAGTAGTTTGATGTACATTTATTTTGAGTGCGTTGCTTATTTCTGATTTTATAAATAGCAGATTCCTTTTTTGTAACTGTCAGGATTGTTGGTCTAGTGATTGTTGCTGGGTACGCGTTCCTGCGACCAATTCTTAGATATTTTTATTCTTAGAGGGTTCTGTACATGTCAAGACACGAACACTATCGTGTCCGTCTGACATTGTGGCCGGTTGTGTCAGTAGGTAGGAACTTAGTAAAGTCCCTTGTTACAGGAATTACAAGGGACTTTAAACATACTAGGTAAATATCAAAATGTGGTACTTAATTAACCCTTCTTTTTTGTATGAAAAAATCCTCCTGGCGGTAACCAATACCCGTCTGGGGAAAATAGAGAGCTATCTCTTACCGGCTAAAACCCCACAATTCCTTCTATCACATACTAATAACCCGGTATATACTTGTCCGAGATGTTCAATAAAACAATGCGGCGGCGCGGCGTTGTGTTGTCTATCTGAACGCGCGTTTGCTATGGTCAATATCCTATCAGTTAATGACAATGACTAAAAAATAAGCTAAAAAATAAGCCCCCAGCTGGTATGTGATTTACCTACCTTTTAGCTAAACGAGGTGTGTGTATGTACGTAGCTTGCAGTTCCATTTATTTTGGTTGCGTTACTAATTTCAGATTTGTAAACAGTGGATTCCTAAATTGTGATTATTTTGGTTTCGTTTTAGCCGAGCTTTTGTATTGTAGAACGTAATGTGTACCTAGCACGTACCTAGGTACATTACGTGCCAAGAGAGAAGACTTATTGAGTTACATAATTTTGTGATGTTATCCTATAAGTTGTTAGTCCTAGGCTCTAGAAATTATCCGTCTTGTTGATAGCCACGACACAGGCTGTGCCTAGTGTGGCTATCTTTGGCAATGATATATAATGTACTTCTTGTGGAATAAATAAATATTATTATTATTATTTAGAAGTATTGTTTTTTCTTCTCAGCTCAAAGCTGGTATTAGCTACATCTACGGGCCAAAGCCAAGTAAATGTAGCGTGTGGTGTGTAGAGTGTGTGTTTACGATGCTATGTTGTGATGAGGGTTTATCTCGTGTTCTTCTATCTGCATGAACTTTCTAACTATTCTGCAAGTGTTTAAAATTGCAGCTTTCTGTAGGGTGACGTAGAGTGTTTCTTTAAGATTTAATAATTTTAGGCTATGAAGAAGATGATTAGGGATAACGCCTGTGGTGGAAAGAACTATGGGGACTACGTAAACTTTTTCTTGCCGCCAGATTCTAGTAACTTCCTCCTTCAGCTCTGCGTATTTACTTATTTTTTCGGTGATTGTTTTCTGTATATTGTGTGTGTTGGGGACTGCAATGTCTATCAGATATGTAACTTTATTTATTTTATCCTGTAGGGTTATATCCGGTCTATTATAATGTATTGTTCTGTCGGTGAGTATGGCGCGGTCGAAGTAGAGCTTATGTGTGATATTTTCTAAGATGGTTTGTGGAGTATAATTGTAGTAAGGTGTATTGGTATTTTGTATGAGTGCGTGTTTGAGTGCTAGTTTTTGATGAATGATGTTCGCTACTTGATTGTGCCTGTGAGTGTAGTCTGTTTGAGTGAGTGTAGTGCATGCACCTGTAATGTGCTGAATGGTTTCCGGTTGAGTGTGACATTTCCGACATTTATCATTTGTTACTGTAGGATCTTTGATTATGTATTTTCTATAGTTTCTCGTGTTAATGATCTGGTCTTGGATAGCTATAATAAATCCTTCAGTTTCAGGGAATAAAATACCTATTTTGAGCCACTTATTTGACGCTACTTTGTTTATGTGGGGTTGCTCTAGGTCATGAGGGTGTCGTCCATGAAGTACTTTCTTCTTCCAGTCTTCAATTTTTTGATTTTGTCGGTCATCATTGGTGTTGTTTTGTGTATCTGTCTGATCGTGTAGGTTAAGTGGTGTGTAATTGAGATCATTTGTGACAATGGCTTTATGTATATTGCTAGTGCGAGATTTTGTGTGAAAGAATGTTTTTAGCCGACTAACTTGTTTTCGCCACAGGTGCTGGATATCTATTAGGCCTCTGCCTCCATGTTGCCGTTTGATGGTAAGTCTTTCTATGGCTGACTTAGGGTGTAGGTGGTTGTGTTTCGTAAGTGTAGTGCGTGTGGTGCGTTCTAATTGTTCAGTGTCTGTTTTAGTCCATTTTATAACTCCGAAAGAATACGTCAATACAGGGATAGCGAAGGTGTTTATGGCTTTAATGAGATGTTTACTTGATAGTTGGGTTTTACAAATGGCTTGAAGTCTTTTCTTGTACTCAGTTGTTATTGTATTTTTAATTCTTACGTGGTCTATTCCTTTTAGTTGTGTGTACCCTAAATATTTGTATAAGTCAGTCGGCTCCATTGCTGTTATAGTGTCCGCTTCATTTACTACATAGTCGCCAGGTCGTACTTTGCCTTTTACAATGTGAAGTGTTTTACATTTGTCTAAGCCAAATTGCATGTTAATATCGCTACTGAATTCTGCTGTTATTTCTACTAAGTTTTTCATATCTTTTTCTGATTTTGCATATAATTTGATGTCGTCCATGTATATTAGGTGTGATATTGTTGTTTCATGTGTAGTGTGTTTGAGGCAGTACCCGGTCTTGCTATTTTGCAACAAATGAGACAGAGGGTTCAGTGCAAGACAGAACCACAATGGGCTTAAGGAATCACCTTGGTAAATACCTTTTTTTATAGATATCTGTCGTGTGATGACGGTACTGTGGCTGCAATTTATCTGTAGTGTTGTTTTCCACTGTGGCATTATTTGGCGTAAGAAATCGATTATTTTCGGGTTTATTCTATAAATCTCTAAAATTTTTATTAACCAGGAATGAGGAACACTGTCAAAGGCTTTTTTATAATCTATATATGTGCAGTGAAGATTCCTGTTTTTTGTTGTAGCGTGTTTATGTATAGTAGAATCAATAATGAGTTGTTCTTTGCATCCCATGTGCCCGCGCCTGCATCCCTTCTGTTCCTCTGCTATTATGTTGTGGCGGTCAATGTGTGAGTTAATGTTTTTTGTGATGGCTGATGTTAAAATTTTGTATATAGTAGGTAGGCATGTGATTGGTCTGTATTGGGAAGGCTGACGTGAGTTTTTAGTTTTAGGTAGCATGTAAGTGATTCCTGTTGCAATAAAGTCGGGTGTATTTTGTTTTCTTAATATAATGTCTGTTAAATTTTTTGCTATTATTTTGTGTAATGAAAATAACTTTTTGTACCAAAAATTGTGTATTTTATCTATTCCCGGTGATTTCCAGTTGTGTAATCTAGCCGTGATGTGTGTAATGTCGGACTCTGTTATCTCCTCGAAATTCATTTCGTCAATGCCTCTCCATTTTGCTTCTTCTTCTGTAATCCACGGTGCTTTGTCGTTGTGTTCTACTTGCTCTTCCCAGATGCTAGACCAAAATGTTTCCAATTGTTCTTTTGTAGGTGTTTCTGTGTCGTTTTCTGCTATTGCGTCAGTGTGTGTTTTGTGTAGGTTTCTGTAAAACATTTTTTCATTTGTAGCAAAAACGCAGTTATCATTTTGGCGCTTTTGTGCCTTCATATATCTTCTGAGTCTATGAACCTTAAGTGCTAGTTTTTGTTTTAGTGTGTCCAAAAACTCTTCTGGTTTTCGGTTGTTATTCTCATGTCTAGTGTGTGTACAATTGTTCTTAAAAATAGCCTCAACTCTCTTAACGACTTTATTTGACCTATTATTGTTAATGTATTGTGTAAGCCTACCGCAATCTGCTCTTAGCTTTTCTATACTTTTTTCTAGTCTCTGTTGCCATGGTGGTTTTATATCGTGCCGTCGTCTTGTGTTCCCCGTGTATTCCGTGATTTTAAAATTGAGCTCTTCTGATATGACTACGGCAGTGCAATATAGTTGCGTGTCATCGGATATAAATTGTTTTAGTATAATTTCGTTGAATAAATTAACTAAGCGAAAAAGGTTATGACTGTATTTAAGTTTAGGTAGTTTTGGGCGAACTGCTGGATCCATCCCAGAGTATTGTGTTAGTGTTGTTGTGAACTTGTCGTGTATTTCTTGGACATATGTGTCTGTTATTAGGTTTTGATCTACGATTGGCAAGGTCTCTATGTCATTCTCTAGCATTAGTGTGATATGCTCGGTTTGTGTGGATGTGTGGGATGTTTGAGTGTACGTTTGCGAATTGTAAGATAGAGACTGTGTAATAGGTTGTAGTTGAGTGTACGATTGTGACTGTAGTTGTAGAGTTTCGTCTGTTATGTTTTGTGGTGTTATAGTGTTAGCGTTTGTGTTATTATTTGCTTCATGTTCTAATTGTTTTCTTGTTTCTTCTTTTAACTGTTGTAATTCTTCTTGAGATATAAGTTTATTTCTAACTATAGTTCTTCTCTGATCGGATATTCTTTGTTCTGATACGGTTATCTCTGGGTATTGTCGTGTAAAAAGTTCATGCAGTTGTTTTCTGTAGGTGGTCATATCTGTCTCTAATTTCGTAATGTAGAAATAAGTTCGCATGATGAATATATTAACATCTTTGCTCCATCTCATACGAACTCTTGCTTTCCCAGCCTTGGTGGACGCGGGTAAGAAGGTACTTACCTCCCGCGCAACATTCAAGGCTGGAGTGGTTGATGCTGCATTTAAACTAGTAATGGGGGGTGATGATAATATGGGTGGTGACGATGGTGTGGATGGTGATGAAGTTCTTGATGGTGTGTATGAAACTGTACTTGGGCTATACGGTTCTATAGGGGTGTCTGTCCTAAATGTGTGTGTGTCACCATCGTCAGTGATTTCGGCTGTAACATCCTTATCGATGGGAGCCCGCCTGTTCAACTCCTCATCGTTCTTAATTAATATAAATAACATAATTATTAAACTGGTATTTATCATCATTTAATTACTATTATAAACTATTGTTGTAATTAATAATTATTAACTATTGTAGAAACTAACAAATCACTATGACTTAGCATTAATTTCCTCGTAATAATATTATTGTCTTATACTTAACTGCGCTAATTGGTTTATTATTGTAAACATTTGTCAAAAAATAGGTCATCGAACTGTAAAAAAGGTATTTTACCTACTAAACATTTTTAGTATAGGTTTTGATCAGTATCAGAACGCAGCTAGTTAGCTCAGTAGCTAAGGGTAGGCTGCTACGCCGTGACCCACTAGTTCGATCCCGCACGTGGCAATTATTTGTATGGCCTATATGAAGATGTTTTGGGTCTGATTGTTTGTGCATGTTGGTTTGTGTTTGTAAGTTTATCCAAAATATAGGAGTAATTCCTGGTGTAAGGCAACGTTTATAAAAAAGAAAGACGAAGTATCTTACTTCTCGTTTCAGCAAAACTGATCAAGTTTTCAGTATTCACAAAAATGTGTAATATAAGCTATGGTTGTTGGTGTACAAGAAACAGGCAATTCGGCATTAATTACGTAAGTATCTACGTATAAATATACATAATTATATTGTTTTCAAATGTGTCTTCTCAAAAATATATTTATTTAATTTTATTTACTTTCGCAGTTATGGGTTAACCACAAACATAAATCAGTACAGTTGTTTAACAGCGTTTTAAAAATATCCCGAAGTTTTACGACGCATATCCGATACGTTAATGTCATATGAATATTTATTTTATTACTACAAATAATATTATTAATATTCATCGAAATAAAAGTATTTTATTTGTGTTTACGTATACACTTGTGCACTATATATCACCTGCGTACTTATATAGTCTCTGTTGAGATTGACCGTCGTGTCCGGAATTTAGTTCATCATCATCATCATCTCAGCCATAAGACGTCCACTGCTGAACATAGGCCTCCCCTTTAGATCTCCACAAATACCGGTTGGAAGCGACCTGCATCCAGGGTCGAAAAGTGCTAGAGTGGAAACCACGGACTAGCAAGCGCAGCGTAGGACGTCCACCAACAAGACGGACAGACGACCTAATAAAGGAATTTCGTTGGGAGAATATTATTATTACTATCATCGGTCATTGACCGTGCAAAGAGGAAAACCCCTTATCCTTATCACTTACCTAACCTACCTAGCTGAGTAATAAGGAAATTAAACAAAAAGAAGTCAATTATTTTTCATTATGTTTCCGAATGCAGTTATCTTGCATTCGGGAAATCTATATCTATACTAACATTATAAAGAGGAAAGGTTTGTATTTTTGTATGTAATGAATAAATTTAAAACAACTGGAGCGATTTCAAACATTCTTTTGCTGTTAGAAAGCTACATTATCACTGAGTAACATGGGCTATATAACATCACGCTACTATCCACGGGAGCGAGGCAGTAACGTAACTTAACGTGGGTGAAATAAAACACGCGGACGTACTTGCGGATAGTCTGCTTGTATTAAATACTTTTCTTTGAGTTCTCGTCTTTTGTCAATTTTGCTTTTATTACTGTAATCAAGATTTTCTATTCCAATTTGTTATTTAATTTTATGACAGCCACATAAAAACGGGACAATCAAGACATTTTTATCAATCGATAGGTGTAGGTATTATTTCTTTCTCAAATTTTTACCAAATATTTTTGGCTTATTTTTTAGTCACTGTCATTAACTGAAAGGATATTGACCATAGCAAACGCGCGTTCAGATAGACAACAATGCCGCGCCGCTTTGTTTTATTGAACATCAGATGAAACAAAAGAACAACTTGTAGGTACTAATTATGTGGAGACACACAAAACACAACAAACAATAATGTGTACGTGAACAAGTTTATTTAGATCATTTTTTCATAGAATTATGTGACTTATTTAGTACATTATTTCAACAGAAATCTTGCTACCTGAAGTGACGTAAGCTAATGGTATAGTTCCCTATCTTACAATTATATACATGCGAAAGTTTGGAAGGTTTGTTTGCGCGACTGCTACGTTAGAAATCTTGGGTTGTATTCCCAAGTTCAGCAAAAAGTGTTATTGGGTTTTTCTGTGAAATTCTCAGTACCCAAAGTTGCTACTAGTTAGGATTTGTGCCCGGTTAATGGCAACAGGCTCGCCCTCTATTAAATGGGATCTAAACATACTGGCGAAATGTGGGTGTACATGGGTACACCTCTGCTTAACCCTTCGGGGAATACAGACGTGTTGGTATGTTATGTTAAGTATGGATGGATGGATTGCTTGTTTGTTTGGATTGTTGTAGGCTACTTTTTATCCCGGAAAAATGAACGGTTTCTCTGGTATAATATTTAACTTTGACGCGTACAAAGTCGTAAGTGGCAGTTAGAAAGTTTTATTTGTATGGTGTAAGAAATGTTGAGGATTTTTGGTGCTTTTCAGATTTCCTTCCTTTTTTTTAATTAATATATTCCTCACCAAAATGATAGCAGTTTATCATGGTAACATTTTCCTTTAAATTGTGGAAGTAATACTACAATCGAGCGATTTTATAAAAAGAACACTTCAAAGTGATTACAATTGCATAAAGTGAATCGATTTCCATCGCCATCGGGCGGTCGGTCTCCCGTACGCGACATGCATACAGTGCAGTGCATATCTCGATTTAAGCCAATCGCCTGAAACCTCCGTTCAACCTAGTTCAGCCCGCGGGTCATGATCAATAAATACTTATTCATGTGGGTGACTCACACCGGGGGATTTTATTTACACGAACGTGTTTTCAAATGACGTGAAAAACTCAAAAGTATTAAACGCATAACGACTTCATAAGTACGACTCCTTAGAAACAAAAAGCAAAGAGAATTAATCTAGATATCTTTGATTAATTCTGCTACGTTTTTGTCTGTCTACGTACCTACTTTTACGATAAAAATCACTATTGAACCCATCGATTACAATTCGAGGAGACGCCGCAATAAATTACCTTTTTTTGTCAATGTGAACGAAAAACCAAAATGTGATTGTGATATAATGACATAATACCACGCAAGGATGCGAACACAGACACGAACAACATTACCTACGTAGAATACGAACGTATATCTTCTAATAGAAAAATTACGTTTAGTCATTCTCAGAATTCTAAAGCACTACACGATAGATTTCCGCAAAATGTGGAGGCACTACACACTAGATAGATACCGGGAAGTCGCTCATCCCACGCCTAGCTGAAACACTGCCGGGAACCATTTCTGTCCAAAAATTTCCACGAACAAATACTATTCGCTGGCGCTCGTTCGGCACATTATTCATATGAAGAGCTGGCTTCGGTAAAAACCCTCGGAGGAAAACTTCGGTGCTCGAACCGAACTGAACTTAACCTACCTTATAATTGCTAGTGGAAGTTTGCACTTGTTACATTTTGTTTCATTGCCATTGAAAACTTCTTAATGGCGTTATGTAATGTAACCTTTGGAGGCGGCTCCAAGGCGACGCTTAATACAATCAAGATAGCAGATATCGTGCATGTGACGCTCTCTTTTGTGGTTTTTGAATTTAGCTTCAAGAATGAAAACGAGGAAATGAGAGGTTGAAACACACAGATAAACTTGCCAAGGGAAGGTTAAACAGCCTTAGATCCGCGAGATCTGATCTGTCTAAAAAGACACAGCTTCTGAAGTACTTACGTGATGTGACGTCACGCCCCACTAATGCCAAAACATCGAGTAGAACCACGTACGACACAGTTCGTGATAGGTTTCAGTAAGATATTTCTGTTCGAAGGTCGGCGTATAATTTCAACGGTTGGATTACTGTATGTTTCCGTTCTATCCCCGTGGGATAGCTACTGAGTGTCGGGCATGACGTATGGCCACCGCATGCCCCCGGACGAGGGAGGTTTCATACCGGGAATTCCTCTCAAAATCACCAGAATTACTTGACCTGCTTCACCCCTCGCGAACGAGGCCTTGCAACAATGGGAGATGAAGCTTAATGAAGTGTCGCAGCTCAATTTTCAATGGACGTCGCTCAAATGGACGTTTACACAAATTGTATAATACGATTGTTACTGAAACTGCGGTTTTGTCCATATTTGTATGTCGTTTTATTGTTATTTTTGTTGTACTGTTAATTGAAAAAAATGCACAACGTCGGTATATTTTTTGCTCGTTGCCGAATTTAATCATGTGAGAGATGTTTTATATAGTTGCTCTGTTGGGTATTAAAGTTTCAACTGAACATTTTATATTTTGCTTTAAAATTTGTTTTCGCCATTAAAAATATTGAATAAGCAACTTAATCAGTCTGACAATCATACATATTTGAATTAAGAACTGCGTAAAAGAATGCATGAATTAAAAACAATTTCAATTACACCCCTTACCATAAAAACGTTGTTTAAAGTAAAGACAACTTAAACCGTTAAAAAATAAAGTCGATCATTAGATAAAGAGGGTAAAAGCCCGAGTAAGCGGAACCTTCAAAATCATATTTTTGCGTCTTCAGCGGAGATATAACATTGAGTACCACCACTTAACTATAATCCAGTGGCCAAAAAACGTTCGGTGTCACACAATATTGAAGAGGACGAAGAAATCTGAAGCAGTGCTCTTGACATGTTTGAGTATCAGCTACCTTACGTACCTACAGACCTACTCCACGTAAGTACCTAGACGAATAATGTGTTCTTTGTATTTCAACTAGCTACTGTTCGCGACTTCGTCCGCGTGGATATTTTCACCCGTGTTAAGTAACGTCTTTGGTTACTGCTCCGCTCCAGTGTGTCGTAGCATGATGTTATATAGTCTATGATACTCATAAATAACGTGGCTTTCTATGAGTAAAATGAATTTTCAAAATCGGTTCAGTAGATCTAGAAATTCCCAGGTTTGCGCCATGTCAGAGGCTCTTCGGGTGGTTTAGAAACTCTGACACTAGAGTGTGTGGGCTCGTTAGACCTTACTGCCCACACGATAAACTAGAAGAAGAGTTGCGGTATTTGTTCGAAAGAGTTATTGAGGCTCTGAAACGTAAAGGAGATATGGAGTGACACTCCCTTAAGCTCTGCCCAAAGCGGAAGAAGTCTTAAGATGATTTCGCATCCTTAAAAAAAAGATCCAGATATTACCCCCAATAACCTCACAAACATTGCCTCTATATAATATTAGTATAGGATATAGATATTTAATTCAATTTGTCTTTGTTTCATAGGCAGGACTTTATTCGGTATTATATAAAAGGTTTTAATATTGTTAGATGTCGGGAGCGTTCTTTCCAACTTTATCGGTACAAGTTTTAGGGAAGTGCTTGCTTAGTTTTAAACGTAAAACTGTTTCTAACTTTAATACTCACTTTTCTAATGTATAAGTTCTATTCTAGTAGTACTAAGTTACGTGTGATAGATTCATTTTTGAGGTCATAAGGTACATTTTGCCTTAAAATTATAGAGTAAAAGTATGAGGTTCTTGCTAGATTTCTAACAGCCCACGTCTGTGGTCTGTGGCTCCGTCTATTTTTCTTTTTAATAAAGCTTCTTCTATACTAATGAAAATGATTACTATTTATAAATAATTTACTCTTAGTGATTGTTGGGCATTTTCATTTTAAATGGCGCAGGTTAAAATAAATAGGCTTCAAAAACTACTACAATTACACACTAAAACTAGTTACTAACAGGACGTGACGGATATAGATCGTTTTTAAAACTAAATTTAAATACTCAAACAATATTATCAGAAAGCTGTAAAATTGTACTTTTATGCTTTCAGCAGTGTATAAGTTATGTATAAGTACCTAAAAAAGAAAAAATGACAAACTTTATATTCATGAAAAAAACGTTACTAACTACAACAGTTCTTTTTTAACCATTTATTGTGCTGCAAAACTTACTGCACTAGCTGGACACCTAGCGCGACTAACTTCAAAATAACATTTCATACTTTGAAATTTGTACCCAGAGTTACCGTTAAAACCGAATTTTGATGATAAATGTGTGTATTTCATAGTAAAAACCGCGTGACTATCCGGACATGTCCGGTAGTCGCGAATTCGTGGGACAAGCTTTTTATTAAATTATTATATTTTTTCTTCACTAACTGAGATGAAATGCTTAGTTTAAATCAGCCTTTCCCAAAGTGGGCGATAACGCCCCCTGGTGGGCGCTGCAGGCCTAGAGGGGGGCGGTAAGAGACCCAGAGAAAAAATGGGGGCGTTGTGTAGAGGCTTGGGGGGTGATTTGTAATTTCATCTAGTTAGGAGGACTCTTAGACACCGACTGAGCTCTCGACTCTCGGTTACAACTTGTGTGAACATTAACTAATAATATTAATTAAGAGATTGCTCAAACTCGGTTCGATTTTTCTCTCCGCGTAGTTCATATATATTATGCCCTGATTTTTTAGTAGACCCCCCCCCCCCACGGGTACGGAGAAAGGGGGGCGCTAAAAAATAATTTATTCTGAAAGTGGGCAGTAGACAAAATAAGTTTGGGAACCTCTGGTTTAAATGATAAATTAACTATCTAACAATAAAATGAAAGTGTCGCTACGTTAGCTGTCGTACAAAAAATAACGAAAAAATTGAATGCAATGATGCAAACTGTCATGGGGACATCATGATTTTACACGATTCCGCAACATTATTAATTTAAATAAAATTAAATACGTGCTCTATAAGGAACTAATAAATTAAATCCACATATTTATAAAAATACCTACAGGGTACAATAGATTTTTCTTAAAAAAATTGTTTGCAAATATTTTTTTCATCATATTTTAGTCATGGGACAACCGAAAAACAGCCTGCGCCATTTAAAATGAAAATGCCCTGTTATATGTTAGTTCACATAATTATGACCTATTGTATATAAAAAACAATGATTTCCTATGGGATTAAAAACATACCGGCGAACTGTGGGTGTACATTCGTTACACCTCTGTCTAAGCCTTCTGGGAATACAGGCGTGTTGATATGTTGTTGTTTTTGATTGCCGAATTGTCTTTTCTGTTCTTCTTCCTTTATTGACAATAACTGAAGAAAAAAGCAGCCTTGTGACCTGACACTACGAAGTAAAAAACATCTCCACCCCTCAATCCAATTTATTTCGGGTCAATAAATCATCGCAGCAAATAACAGCAGTACTGACCTACCCTTAACTGAGGTGGTTATAAGGCCCCGACATGGTGCAACATGGCCTTGAAACCAATGTATTCCACCCGCAGAGTTTACTGCACGAAGGCCACTAATAATATCGTGAGCGCTACTGCAAAACGGAACGTAAATATTTTTATTCAAGAACTAGCGAATCGCCCTGGCTCAGCTACACGCGGGTGTGTATTTCAAAGTTTTCCGGTAGATTTTCCAAATATTATATTTTATGAAAACCGTATCTGGAAAATTACGAGTACAACAAAAAGAAATCAGAACAAATAATCCAGTCGGTCTAGTTGTTCTCGAGTTTTGCGCCTAGTACAGATAGAAGATGAAAGTATTTTGTAGATGTGGAAAAACAAAAAAAAATATATGTGAAGATTCCATCGATCATTTTCTTCAAAGTTTTAAGTAGTACAAGAATTTTATAATTTTAATACGTTGTGAATAGGCGGTAGGAATGGATACTTAGCAAGAGACATTATTTTTTTTGGGTCTGATGTTACTTTTGAGTTTTTCGTTGTACCTAGACAAAGGATCTTCAACAGTGCTCTGGCCTAAATTAGATTAATCTTGCCGATGTTTGAATTTGCACGAAAATCTAAAATACAGTGTTAGAAATTTACAAGACACGAGGTCGCACTTTAATGCAAATCAGATGAAAGCATAGTAGGCGTCATGATAGTTCAAGATGTTTACTGTTTGTGTATTATCTGACGTCATAATTATTTCCCGATGTGTTATGACGGTTGCTCTGAAAACTGTTATCAGATAAACATACATTTGATAACAATTTTCAGTGCATTTAGAAATCGAATGCCATACATGAGGTCATTGGGTCAATATCATTATAAAGTAGAATACAATCATTAGTCGAGATCATCATAATGTTATCGACGCGGATACAATTAAGCTATGACCCTTTATATTATTGTCTATTTATGTGTACTCTGTTTTATATATGTTACAACATATAAATATAAACACGTTTGTTTTCAACGGACTTTGGAAATGTTGACTGTATGTTTTGTTTGTGTCTGACCCACAGATATTAGGATTTCAATGAGTAATGAGTTATAAAGACAGAGGCGGAGGCGGCCTAAAAAAAATTAAAAGGTGAATTCCCGTAATGCTGAAAATCTTATCTCAAATCTCGTAATCAATATCAAAATCTTGGTAAATAAAGTATTTTTAACAAATTAAGGTTAGAATGCGAACGAGAATTAAAAAAATAGAAAACACGAGAATTCCCACGGAATTTTTCTCGGGGATTCTCTGAGATCGAATAATTTTATTATATCTGACAGAATAGCCACCGTCACCGCCTTTGTCAGAACGACGCTTAGGGTGAGCGGATATCATAATCAGAATGGGTTTGACGCATTTGGTGCACTTCTCAACTTGTACACCATGCTCAAATGGTGAACTTAGCAACTGGTGCACTTCTCATATGGTACACTTCGCAACTGGTGCACTTCTCAACTGGCGCACTTCGCAAAAGGAGCACTTTTTAAGATGAGTGGAGATTTGGAATAATTTACTAAAAATAAAAGAATCTTTGGTTTTGCGTAGGTAATTTAAAAAAAATACAATCAACAAAATAATTTTAATTAAACTCTACATAATCAGAATGCAATTTTTATTTTTTCAAAAATAAAAAAAGTTTATCCAATTATTCAAGTAATTTAATTTATAGCTATTTACTTAATTAATAGTAACAATTACTAAGTAAGAAATAAAGGTTTATCTATATTATTTATAACCTGTTTTTGAGAAACAGGTCATGATTTAATTTAAAGCTTTTATTTAATTTATAATCTGTTGGGCAGTAGCGACCCCGCGGACCTGATCTCCCGGGAGAAGTCTTGTTCTTCATCTCTGGCTTGCCTTTATTAGCTGGCCGGAGTGGACACTGATGAGGAACAGAGCTCCCACCTCTCTCTTACCTTCATTGGCCGGTTTGAGTGGAGATTTGCAAGAGCATACGTGTTCAGGGGAAGGAAGTATTTCAGTAAGGTGCTGGTAGGGATTTTGACCGTACTTGCGGGATTGTCCTGATTGCCTTGAAATACCTCTCCACTCCTCAAGCACCTCAGTCTGTGTTGCCCTCTTGTCGCTACGTCACTACGTGCTAGCGGCCGTTTTAGGGGGCCCACTTATCGAGTGTGCTACCCCCTGCCATTTTATCTATGTCATAAAAACATTGATTGGCAGGGGCCATAGTCCTTCCATAGTGTCAGGAAAATAGTCTATTTAAGCCACCCAAACCCATAGCTCTATTCTTTGTTTCCATATTCTGCAATTGTCCTGCGCCAGCCGGGGATTGTCCTTGGGTGCATTTGCATAGTGCAAACAGGGATAATTGCCGGTTGGTGTTCCATTTCAGTGTAAAGCCTTGTAAGGGGCCTCTGCGAGTTAGTTTTGGCTCCTCGTACGCCTTTCAAAGGTCCGGGACCCTAGAGTCCCGAGACACGTAACGACTATAACTAAAAGAACATACTGTACATGCGACCACGGCTTTCAGATGAGAATGTTTTCTTGTTTCATACTTTTTAGAACGTGAATTTTTTGTAGTCGGGTTTTAGTTATTTAAACTTCTTTTTTATTTATTAAAAAAAAA
This sequence comes from Caradrina clavipalpis, assembly GCA_932526535.1. NCBI lineage: Eukaryota > Metazoa > Arthropoda > Insecta > Lepidoptera > Noctuidae > Caradrina > Caradrina clavipalpis. Next base: position 9,896,422 of record OW052103.1, read on the forward strand.
ACATGTTATTCTGATCATGTAGAGTTTAATTACAATTATTTTGTTGATTGTATTTTTAAGAAAATTACCTACGCAAAACCAAAGATTCTTTTATTTTTAGTCAATTTTTCCAAATCTCCACTCATCTTAAAAAGTGCTCCTTTTGCGAAGTGCGCCAGTTGAGAAGTGCACCAGTTGCGAAGTGTACCATATGAGAAGTGCACCAGTTGCTAAGTTCACCATTTGAGCATGGTGTACAAGTTGAGAAGTGCACCAAATGCGTCAAACCCATCAGAAGGGTTGAAGATGCGGCGGGCGTATCGTCGTTAGTTCCTACGTTCGACGCACTAAAGCACTGTCTAAGCTTGAATATTTTATTATCTACTAGCTTCTGGCACGACTTGGTTTACATAGATTTTAGAATGAGGCCAAAGTTCAAAATTATCACACGGAAATACAAAAACGAGATAAAAAATATTATTACGCTAGATGAATGAGTGCTTGTGAAATTTCAGCTAATATCTTTCAGCAATTAAAGCGGTAAAAAGGGCAACAACTATCTATCCATCTCTCTATTCTCACAGACTTTTTTGCTTATAATGGTAGCAGTATTTGACTGTTCTAGTGTAACGCGAAAGACGATACATACGTTCATACCGACATGCGTTCACCCATAAAATTCTCCCGACAGTTATAACCCTAGTATTCACAACATACCATCACGCCTGTATTCCCCGAAGGGTTAGGCAGAGGTGTACCAATGTACACACACAGTTCGCCCTACTATTCATTTAAAAAATAAACCCACGTTACGTAAAACAATTGAAGATCGTATTAACATTTTACTCCTCTCTATTGTCATTATCCGAGCCTAGCTGTAATAGCATAATTGATGAGCACACCAACAGTTGCTGAAGCAGTCAGTAAGTGAGAGTCACTCCATCTTAATTAGTACTGTGGTAACTTTCTGTCGCGGTGACGTCACTCCCAATGAGAACCCCGAGATTGCTTACAAATGTACAAATCAACTTGTTACTCGGTACATGAGGAAAATTGTAAGTATCTAAGAAATATTCGTGTAGATAATAATCGTAAACTGTGGTGGCCTATGGCCTAACTATGGAGTCAACAGAACCGTTTTAACGGTCATTTGTATAATTATTATATTATTTTAATTAATTGTGTGTATTTGTGACAGTACCTAGTCACACATTACCTTCACTACAATTTAGTACACGCTTCCTTTTATTTTATTTATATATCTACCCCCATTTCAGCTACTTTCTTTCTTTATTTTTTTATTGATTATGTATCTACCTACATTTTTAATGTTTATGATAAAGCTGGTTTACATCCGTAGCACGTCATGCACAAAGGTCCAGCTGAAAACCAGCGTCAGGCCCAAGTGGTCTGGCATTTATGCTGAACTGGGCCTGTTTGGCGCAGCCGTGAGGCACACAGTTATGTAGTTTTCTTTTTTTTCTTTTATATTAAATAACCTTTTTTTTTGTTAGTATATCTGTGTGCACATGGTTTGTGTCAATAAACTTTTTTCTTTCTTTCTTCTTTCTTTCTTACCTACATTAAACACAGGTATTGTAGAGGTGGAGGGATCTGTATCAATACTAGCCTTGAAATACGTTACATGTATATATTTAAATCCGTGTATCGAATTATTCATTATTGCTATATTATCATCCATTTTAAGTTTTGCTGCCAGCTGTAGTCATGGTCTTTCATTCTCTTCTTAATAAACTCTAGACTTTATCTCATAGCATAAACATCTTAAATGAGTTTGTATTCGGCCCATTCAGACAGAGCCTCTACAATACCTAGTGCATAATGTTAAGCATTACACACACATATATCTCTGACTAACAAACTAAGAAGTCTAAATTCATTGAACCATGTAATATAAATTATGTACTTCCCCTCTACACGCCAAAAGATACACCCATTTCATTGTTCCAAATGACGTCACGGTAAAGAACATGTATGTACAGCCCCTAAAACGTGCCCGTAGGCAATGTACAGCGAACATGTACACTTAGGTAGTATTGCTCTCTTTATACTCGAAACATACCCAATATTGGGCGACGTGACTTCAGGCAAACGTATCCAGACCAACTCGTATAAAATACACATTTTCATACACACATTGTTTGTTATTAATTTCGACAATGAGGCTAACTGATGAAACAAAGCGTGAATACACAGTTTTGCGGCATTTTAGCCTTAACTAGGTTGAGTCTAAATCTCATTTAGAATTGAAATGGGTACGCTCTGTGTTTAGCTTAGCTTTGCGCACAATTATGCCTAGTGTTGTGCAAAATTAAAGGGCTTGTTTAGACTTTAGACTTGAATCTTGGAGTCTTTGTGGGTGAATTCTTTATGGCATTCAAGTTTTGCGTTTTGCGGCTGTGCGCAGGAATTTATTAATTAGTTTTAGTTGATATTAATTGTAAGATTAATTGTTGCTGTGATTTATGGGCTTGTTTTAGGTTTGTTGTGTTTAGAGATGTTTTCAGGACAATTTGTAAATATTTAAGTAATTTCGTGTTTTATCTGCTTTAAAAAAAGTATGTCAGTCCCAAAACATAGGTATATAATTAGGTACTGGGCAAGCTAAGTTATGCAAAAATATGTATAACTGAGCCTATAACTTTTGTTTTCACAAAACACACGTGCAAATTTTTAGGGTAGGTAAATGTGGGTTGTTGATATTATTGTAAAACGTGACTCTGTTTCAATGCGTACAACAACATTCTGCCTCCACAAAATTATGTAACAGTTTAACACTGACATTTTAAAACCAAAAAATTTAAAAAAATGTTCTGTTTTTTTTTCTATTAAGTTACGGAGCCCTAAATACGCGAATCACAATGAATACCAATATTAAACTAACTGCCAAATGATCGGAAAATTATAAGCAAGTGATTGATCGATACGCCGCTAGAGGGAGCCAATAGTGCCACTGGGGAGGCTTTACACAAATACACGGTAGCTAACAGTTACATTTGCATGATACATGGGTTATTAATTATATCAGTCATGTAGGTCAACAACATGTACTACGGATCTATTGACTTACCATTCACGTGTTAAGGGAATGTTAGACCAAGACAAGCGACTTAGAATAATTTGGAAGATGTTGAGAAACTGTTGACTGCCTCGTTGGTTTACCCAACTATGTTGGGGTCGGCTTCCAGTCTAACGGGATGCAGTCGAATACCAGAGTTTTACATTGAGCGACTGCGTATCTGCCTATCTCCCTCTTAGTAAGCCTGGTTGTCAGACTTCCCCGCTTCTGACTATCCGTAACTTCTGTCATCTACGAATGATAGCAGTTGTTTTTCATTTCCTCGACTTATGAGAAACAAAGTGAGAAAACTTGGACTCGTAGTACAAAATCGGCAACATTTGAGGTCCGATCACACCGAAGCGAATAGCTGCCGGGGTCAGATACTGCAGTAGTATCCGATGTACTAGTCCGTCCACGTGCCGCCATGGGATCTGGAGGCGCTGGTCCTCGCGCGCCTACATGAGTGGCGCGCGGAGGCACTGGGCCGGGGAGAAACTCCGCTGCCGCGGCAAATTGCCGCCCAGCGGACGGACCTCCGGCTCGATCTCATGGCGACATGGAGAGAGCGACTGTCGCAAGCTCGTGCAGGGCACGCCTTGATTGAGGCGGTAAGTCCCCTCTTTGAGGAGTGGCTTGAGCGGCGCTACGGCGCCCTCACCTACCGCCTGACGCAGGTCCTCACCGGACATGGTTGTTTCGGGAGGTTCCAGCACCTCATCGGGTGGGAGGAAACGCCCGGGTGTCACCATTGTGAGGATCGCCCCGAGGACACGGTGGAGCATACTTTGGCGGTGTGCCCTGCTTGGGCGGAGCACTCGAGTCCTCGAGGCGGCCATCGGCGGCGGCGCCCTCTCGCGTCCGGCGGCGGGACGGGAGAGGGAAAGGAGGGTCCCCCGTCCCAGCGGCCGCCGCGGTAGACGCTCCGGGCGTCGGGAGCCGCGAGACGACTCCCGGCCACCGTAGGCGCGGGTCTGTGGACGGTGAGCAATGGGTAGCTCACCGTCCGTACGTTCACTGAATAACGACAGACCGTGTCCACGGCGCGTTCGTGTTCCACGCGCGCCTCAAAGAGATGTCAGCAAACTTGGATGGGGCCACTGAGGGCCGATGCCTGCCGGGGCTGCGGGTTGTTCGAAAGAGATACCGCGCCCCCGGAACGCAAAGGGCACATGAAGGAACATAGACGGGTTTTAGTCAGTAAAAGTCTGACACTCCCTCCCGCCCCGCCCAGGGCGGGGGAAGTAATTTGATGATTTCCCGTCTATAAAAAAAAAAAAAAAAAAAAACATCCGTCCACGTATACCTACCTAGTAGTAGGACACATGGACTCAATGTAGGATCCGACCACGACCGCGATACAAATTGTTCGCTCTTATAATATGTGGCTAGAGTTTTAGAGAAGTATCGCGATATCGTACAATTCAAACTTAAGGTGCAACCTCCACGGTAGCCCGCCAAATTCAAATTTTCTTACGTTTTTTGCAATTTGCAAGTCAGTATTAGGTTTAATGTTGATTAAAGTAAGATTCGCGGGCGTAAGAAGTATGTATTTTCAGAATTTTAACCATTAAAATCAGTAAAATAACTCCATAAGTCGGTATAATTCCAAAATGTCAAGATCTCATGAAATAGTCATTCTTTGGGTTTACCTGGCCCTATGGAGTTTTATTGCTGACTTAAATGGTTATAATTCTGAAAATGCACAATTCTTACGCCCGCGAATTATACTTTAATCAACATATAACTTAATACTAACTTGCAAATTGCAAAAAACGTAAGCAAATTTGAACTTCGCGGACTACCGTGGAGGTTCCACCTTAAGCGGCTGGGAAGTTAGCTGCGAGTGCATGTTTGCGCAGGTTTATTTTAGTTAAAAATAATTTCAATCATTAAATGGAGTCTTCCATTTAATGATTTCTAGATATATATTTATGCTTTAGAAGCAATTAAATCGTGCGTAAATTATTAATTACTTGTACAAACTTGCGCTAACCTACACGCGAAGCTAACTTCCGGCCGCCATTAGGTTTGAACCGTATTGTACCCTGTGCCCTACAGGCATACAGTACCAGGCCCGCATAACATAATCTCAACAAAAACTTTTCATGTCATTCTTGAATACTTTACAAAATGGAAAAGTATTTTTGCGACAGAAAAATTGTTTTCAATGAAAACTTTTAAAATGCTTCGTAAACTAAACTTTAGGTGTGATTTATTTTAAAAAAAAGCTTGGTATTTGTTTTTGGTGAAACCTGCCCGTAATTATGTTCTTAATTCAATTTTATGTTACGTCACAATCGTCATGTTGTGAGATAGAAGTGACCTATTTGGAAGTAGAAGACAGTGCCCGCTAGGGTCAGTGCCTGCCAGGGTTGCAGAATTTGTTTTAAAAAACGCAAAGGGCATTAGGAGGAACACGAATAGGATTGTTAGTAAGACTCTGACACTCCCTACTACTCCACCTAGAGCGGAAAAGGTAAATAATTTCATAATTTCCCATCCTTAAAAAACACCTATCTGAAACCTAAATCTGCTAGTCTAAACTAACCCTTATAAACTTGCCACAGGCTTGCTTCAAAACTTGCTCCAGTCGCATCGGATCGATCTGATGCAGTAAGGATGCCTGAAACTGTACGTACCTACATAGTGGGTAGGTACACTCGTTGTGAACGTTACTCCAACTGAGCGGAACATTTGGAGACTCCGAACGGATTTATTCAATCTGTTTCGCTGTTTGCTTTTTGTTGTTGCAGTTTGTGAATACAATATTTTTAAAGAAAATATGTGATGCAATTCACTGAGTTATCGATGCGCGATGAAAAATTATATATGTTAAAAATCAATGGTTCTACATAAAGATTCAGTTGTATGATAAGCTGTCTTAATCTAACGATTAATTAATAACTAATTTATTATGAACTAGCTATATATCCCACGGTGTCACACCCGCGTATAGTTTAGTAGCCGAGCAGTCACTTTTGTGACTGCTCGGCTCCCGTTAGTCGTAGTATGAGGTTCTATATGTATAAACCTTCCTCTTGAAACACCCTATCTATTGGTAAAAACTGCATTAAAATCCGTTGCGTATTTTAAAAGATCGAAGCGTACGAACGGCGGTATGTCTCTCTCTTACATTTCATCAAGGGTGAATTTCACATGTTACTGCGGGCAGTGTGCCTCTACTGTACCTACACTATATTTTTGTGTTACATAAAAGTCAGACCAGAATAAAGTCTTGTATGATTAAGTACGTAGGTACTTAAATACTAAACTTACTAAGTACCGTAGAAAGAAAGGGTCATTTAGTAAAGACATTAATTTCATAACGTCTAAAGCTTTTGCACTAAAACTTCAAATTCATAAGTGCTTTTAGTATTTACCTTTAGTAACTCCAATATCAAAGAACAAATTTGAAATTCGAAACACCTCATAAAACCATAGACAAGCTGAAAAGCTTTTATAATTCTCGGTATGACGGGCAAAGATAATGAAACACGCAGCCTTTGGCTTCCACATCAATGTGGGTTAAGGCTGTGATAGGCAAACTATAAAGGTTAATTGCTACGATTCTACTTATTTTTGGAAGACTAATTAACTTGGGGCTGATTAGCTGCTTTCTTGTGGAGCTAATTTGAGTTTCCCTTGACAAAGTGTGTTGGTAGAGAATATTCTTGTGCATGTATAATCTACTATTGCTATTTCTCAATTAGATATATTTATGTATAAACGAATCAACCAATGTTAACGTAACTACCATTTTTTGAATTAATTAAAAGATTTGTGACATTTAACACTGATTTATTAACATAAGTTTTAGATGGCGTAAAACAGATTAGTGTTATTAGCTGAGTTTAGTTAAACTCAATTTTATTATTAAAAAATTAATAATCTAAAGCTACTGACACTAAATCTAGAACGATTAGACAAAAAAATCGAATACAATTTGAACGGTCTCTTTCAATAAGTCTGCCGTCTTGCAATAAGTAAGTTTCAATAACTGCCTAACATACCTAGAAGTGAATATTAATTGTTTGTGTCATTAAACCAAAAGGTACGATAGTTTCAGAATAAAGACTAACTATTCACATATTATGTATAGAAGGAAAATGGTATCGAAATATTACGGTAATAAGCCTATGCCGACTTCCGCCTAACAATATCTAATATGTTACTCTAGAACACACATGTTTGCGTCTAATTAATCATCACATTGAACAAATAAATATAACACTAATTATGCCAACCTATTATTATCCTACTGCAGGGCAAAGGCCTCTTCTCATATAGATAAGGCACGTGCTTTGATCACCACGCTTGCTGAAGGCGGATTGACGATTATAGACATCTGTAATTTTTTTTGACATCAGATTTTCCCAACTTTCCCCGGATCCCATTTTTTTTTTTTAGTAATTAATATGGCCTTTAGCACTCAGAGATAATGTTGTAACGTCCTGTTTTCAGAATCAAACTAGAAACTCCGTATATTATCGCGTTCAAACACACAAACCAGCTTTTAACCTTTGTAATATATTTAATAGCATAGATAAGTTCATATTTCCTCACGATATTTTCCGTCACCGATGTCAAAATAAACTTAGAAAGAGCATATAATTATTTCCTATGTCCTAAAGGCAATCTATCTGTTCTACATCCTAATATCTGATACATAATCATATCTAATACAGTTCTGCCTAAATTGCGTCAAAAACAAATACAGTATGGTACTATGTCGGCTGGACTTAGGTGCGGTGCGTAATTCCAGCACGCTTCCAAATGCGTTCAGAATTGGGAATGAGCCGTTAAAAGGCTCGTTGGCTACTTCATTTGGACCTTACACTGTTAACGGAAAACCGTTTGCATTCGAAAATAGATTTTATTGTGTGTAATGTAGATGCAATTTCATATATAGCAGTAGTCACTATTACCAATTAAGGCTTATTATCGTTTTCTTTTTTCTTAGTTTTTCATTGATCAAGTTCAGACGCGATTTGGTGACTGATGAGTGACGGTCCTGAACTCGGCCCCCTAGTAAGACAAAGTGCTATTCGGGTTTTCCATCAGAAAATTTTGGAGCCCAGAATTTTAATTTGAGTCCTGTTAATGGCCACCTTGAGACCCCAGTACCCATAATGTAAGTACCGAAATTGGCGAAACGAAATGATGACTTCAAGAAAATCATTAAGTTAACTATCAAGTAATTTATTTAAATTATTATGAAAATATCTACATAGAAAAAGTAATAACGCTACATAATTATGTCTTTTTTAACACGCTTTTATTTGCTTAATACAGTAAATCTAACATTTATTATATTCTTCTATTCTATCTACTTTCTCTCTCTTCCCTGCGGCTTCAACCGACAATGTTGCCAACATTAGACGATATTTAAATAGCTCATAGTAATATGCACATAGTTTATCTTTATGTCTACGGAAATGGCCTTCCAAGTAGGAACTATGAAATAGATCACAAGTTCAAGACATTACACTATCTATGATAACGGCTATAATTCTTTATTATAATAGAGTATCTATAATCTTAGGGACAGTTTAGTTAAGGGCACAACAGCCGGATTATACTGTAAAAAAATCCGTCGGTGAGTTTAAGTGAGCTTAATGTGAATTAAGCCTTAGCATCAGGCGGAATTACAGATTATGATTACTCACGAAGTGAGATTTTTTACAGAATAGTGGAGATAGGTTGATAGGCTATGCAAAGAGGGCTATTCAGAAGACCTGTCTATCTAAAGTTTTTTGGGTTAAAGGTCTGAACAACAAAACAAACAAAACACTTATCAAAGTATGTTTTGTTTAACTAAGGATAACTTGCTTTCTTCTTTCTATTTTTTTTTTGAAGAAACGTTACCCTGCGCTAGGAATTTCTCTTGTATCGTGGGTGCGTTTACAAACATATAAACTCACATACACAAACAGCCAGACCCAGAACAACAATCCATAGACCATACTTGTTCCGTGCGCGAATTCAACCCGCGACACGTAGTAGTAGGGAACAGTCAATAACTAAACCACTGCGTCAACCGTGATCCACAACTTTCTATTGGCGTCAAACTAAAAATAATCTTATACACAAACAAAGCCACGGGTACAGCTAGTCCTTATCTCAAATATAGCGGCTCATTATATCAAATGACACATTTTGATGAACCTTGTGTTTGGTTACCGTCAGAAATAGAATTAAATTATAAATTGGCAGCGTAATTTAGAGATTGCATGCTGGATTTAATCACGGCTAATGGAGTTTGGGTTTTGTTCACAAACTGTGTATTTGTTCAGAGTTTGTATATACCATCACGCCTGTATTCCCAGAAGGGTTAGGCAGAGGTGTGCCAATGTACACCCACATTTCGCCGTTCTATATTTAGGTCCCATGTAACGGGGGCGACCCTATTGCCATTAACCGGGCACAAATCGAAACTCCGAGCTGCTATTGAGAATTTTATAGAAAAACCCAATAACACTTTTTGCTCGACCTGAGAATCGAACCCAGGACCTCTAGCAGGTTCAGGTTCTCTAGGTTCAGAATTTGTATTTCATTTAATCTTGATACCATTTATATGTATGTTGATGACCTATTGTGAATGAGGTTGTGGTTTGGAACCGAGCATGGATAAGTAGGTACCGACTAAAGGCCTATTCAAACCTGAGCGATATTTGCTGCCGCTGTGGGTAGAGGTACATACCGCGCGGGTTTCGCTCAGGTATTTAGTATCAAGTACCGCGTCTACAGCGACCTGAGCGATATTCGCTGCCGCTGTGGGTAGAGGTACATACCACGCAGGTTACGAACGGTAGCGAATACCGCTTAGGTCTGAACAGTAATATTACCGCATACCCACTGGGTTTTCTCTGCCGCAGACGGTAGCGAATACCGCTTAGGTCTGAATAGGCCTTAATGCCACTTTTTCTATTAAATTTACAATAGGTAGTATTAAAAAAATGGGCCTATTAGGGCAGCTGTGGGGCATATAATGTTATTTTTTTAATCTGGTAACTTCTTATTATTTTTGGGTGAACTGTCAAATAAATATTTTTTCTTTTTTTCTGTCGAATCATAAAAAGGTTCAATGGTCAGCGTATCTATAAAACTGAAATTAATATTCCTTTGCAAAAATGTAATAAAATCAAAACGGCTCTAAAGTCTAGACCAGATTTAGAAATTGGCCATTTTAATGGGCTAATATTGGAATAATGCTTTTACCTTATCTTTACTACACTTTAATGGAAGATTATAGCCCCAAGTAACGCACGTGGATGATGTTTCTAGGTAATGTTGCCACGTGGAGCATCAATTTGAAAATGTTGCCAATTATTGAATGTCTGTTTTATCACTTTAAATCCCCACGTAAGTTCTAATATTAGTAACTGAAATTGAATCCAAATGTTTCGTTACATAATTTCATACTAGGTATTATTTCAACAAATTATTATACACGCTAAGAATTTCATAACAAAATGTAATTTTGTGAAATTATCTGTAATGCTTGCGTATACTGTAATCATTTCTTTGTTACGTAAAGTAAAAACCCAAGTGATTGAGGTAAAATGAATTATTCGTGTATAGTGTATTAGTGCATTATAACTTTTGATCGTAGGATAACCGATTGATGATCATAACATGTATAATAAAATGAGTAATTTACCTACATAAAATTTCTAGACTACTACTACTACTACTTCTTCTTCTTCTTCTTCTTTTTCTTCTTCCAGTCTAACCAAGAGGTATCGTGTTGCCCAGTTACTGGGTTGTTGAGGTCAGATAGGCAGTCGCTCCATATAAAACATTGGTATTCAGCTGCATTCGGTTAGACTGGAAGCCGACCCCAACATAGTTGGGAAAAAGGCTAAGCAGATGATGATGATCTACATAAAACTTCTATACAACCTGTTTATTTTTATATCCAACAACTAAGGGCTATAATTATTCTTTCAGTAAAAAATAAGGCAAAGAATCCTAGAATATGTGGCCCAAAATTGCACAGTTTCGCAGATATCATCAATCAAAATTAATTTCGGTCTACGTAAAATTGTCACCTGTTTGACGAATCTTTACTTTTGCGACGTTTCCAAACTTCGCAGTAGTGTAGTGAGTACATAACGGGATAGTGCTGATTGAAGTGTTTCAGTAGGTTCTAAACATTCATAATTTTAAGTTAGGAAAATGCGACTTTTCTCGTAAAGTTTTACATTCCTGACGTTGTTGAATTATTTTATATGAAAAAAGAAAATTTATAATTTAACAAGAATTAATAATGTCAGTTGACTCTTTTATATGGTCGAATTCATGCCCTAAAGTTAGGGGATATAAAAAAGAACAGGTTGCTTACAAATGTACATGTGTTTTATCCTTATCCTAGGTTTCCGCATGTGTTTCAAATTAAAGTAGACAGCATAAAGTGCTGCTGAAGTCTTCATAATTAATTTATTTGCAGCAAAAAATTGTACCATCCGAACCCGGCAGGTCACTCTGCTTATGAATAAAAAGTGGGTGATGCTTGTTGAGCGCTCTATTGTAAAACTATGTAGGTACCTATATTTTTGAGTGTACTGTAAAATGCGCTGAATTGTAATGTTTAATGTAAACTATACTAATATTATAAAGAGGTAAGATTTGTTTAACGAATAGGCTCCGAAACTACAGGACCGATTTTAACCATTTTTTCACCATTAGAAAGCTTCATTATTGCCGAATAACTAATAACTTGCCGAATAATTAATAGGCTATATAACATCACTCTGTGATCACCGGGAGCGGAGAATTAACAAAAGACGTAACTTATGGCGGGTGTTCGCAGTTCGCTATTTATTAATATTTGTCAATTTATATAATTATGCTCGCAACATGTGAATGTCTTTCTATCTCTCATAACCTTTACACGCATAATTGTTGTGAATAAATAATTCTTGTTTTTATATATTATTATTAGTATAAGAATTATACTACACACAATTGTATTGTCTACGAAAGGGGAAGAAGAGGAAAAGGCAACCTTTAAAATAAAAAATCTGCACTTTTTGTCGTGAAACATCTTTAAAATTACATACGAGTACCATGTCAAAAAAACTTAAAAGAGAAAAATAACTTTAGCTTTGGAAGTCGGCGGCTTTGGTTCTGTTTGATGTTTTGTATTGCCACCGACTTCCAAAGCTAAAGTTATTTTTCTCTTTTTAGTTTTTTAAGGCGGTTGTCATTTTTGTAAAAAAGTTTTTTATTTCTCGCTTTTTAGTATCAACTTTCTGTCATCCAAATCCATTAAGAAACTGTCATGTTATGTAAATTAACGAGACACCACTAAAAAGTCATAAGAAAGCAGAATATGCGATTTCGTTTACTTGGATGAGAAATTTTCAAATACTACTGTGTGCATCTGTGTAACCCTTGAGTGTACAGGCGTGATGTTATGATGTGTGATGGTGTAAACAATGCTTAGATATGCTATAGCAACAATCGCGGTTAATCTGCTGTTATTTATTGAAGAGTTCCCTCGATTTCTACAAGATCCCATCATCAGATATTGAAACGGTGACAATGGGACTACAAGGGAAGCACCAGCTTTCAAATAAAAAAATAATCATGACAATCGGTTCACCCAGTGGTTAATTACGAGGTAACAAACATAAAAAAAAAAAAAATACAGTCGAGTTGATAACCTCCTCCTTTTTTTGAAGTCGGTTAAAAAAGGGTAAGTAACGAACTCGGTTTTAATTTTTAACACTAAAAGTGACTCTCTGACATAGACGTTCCACGTTAAACCAACGGCCGTGTACCCCGACATACTTCCACCTATTTTTTTTAATTTCATACTTATAAACTACTCGCCATGTTATTCATAAAAGAGTAGAAAGGTACATTCATCATGCACGGCATGCATTTTGTGCATTATCCTCATATACGATGCGGTGCCATTCCGTGTTGGCACTGATAAGTACCTAGTATAAGGTACTAGGACTCAGTACCTATGTTGCGATTTGTACCTTTTACTTACAATGTACCTTTACTCCATTTATTAGAAAAAACGCCTTTTACAAGGGTCTTATGGTCTACATTGCTTTGTATTTATCGTGGAATAACAAAGTTTATTACATGCTAATATTTTTCTCATATTATATTGATTAAAGAATATTATAGGTAAAAATACAACTATAATAATGCTAGTACATGATCTCTGAACTGAACAGTTAGATCATAATCTTGGCTTTTTTCGATTAAAGATTTCTTGTCTGACTTTTTCCTGCAAAATGATTGATATATCACTGAGTAATATGACGTACGAACTGAAACATTGATGTTTCCCAATAAAGAAGGATAAATGTATTTAAAAAATGGTAAGTTTTTGTTCATTGCATTATTTTCCCGCAGTAGGTGTATGTATGTATGTACCCCACTCGTTTCCTACAAACTATTGACAAGTAACTATTCATCAAGGTAAATTGTCTAAGAGTTATTAATTTCATTGCATAAAGTCGACTAGTAATTACCTCTTTCCTACTTCTAAGGTATAGTAGGTACTTTATGAGAACTACCTACTACTAACTACAGGCAAACCTAATATAAAATACGTAGTTGTGTTTTGAAAATAATAAACAAAAATAATTATTATAAAATTACTTATGAAGAAGTCGCAAAAAACTAAGTTGTTATCTCATTTCTCAAAGCTTTGATAAAAAAGCTTTATCAAAGTAAAATTAAAAACGAGTTTACATTAAAAATTATAATAGAAATATCAAACAGCTTTTATGTTACCATCAAAAGAACCAAGGTTCTCAAAAGTAAATCGCAAAATCTTTCACTCGATAAAAACTAAGTCGGCCGCCCCTCTAGTTATTGGTAGACGATGTAACCCTGGAGGCTCAGGTAGGCACGCGACCTCGGGGTCAGGGTCGATACTGTACCACTTTACGGGTGTATCTTGTGCCGACATCGATGACTTTCGCAAACAGCTGCCGTGTTCACCCCGTCGTCGTTACGTCACTGCCCCATATTAGGGTTGAAAATTAGAGCAGTTATATTTTTTATTTTGTAAAAATTATGTTTAACTTATTTTGCAGTTATTAATGCGTTATTGTTTCTTATAATTATTGCCATTTTCAACGCTTCCATAAACTCAACTACTTTCATAATGTAGACTAGTTTTTATTCACGACATCTAGCGACTAGTAGCTGAACTACAATGTGTGCAGCGCCATCTATACTGTTAAGATGGCACTATGCGTTGCGGAACTTGAACACCACTGAAAACGAGTGAATGGCGCCACTGTTGATTACCCGCAACTAATTACTAAGTGTCTTTTTTTACGTACGCTTAAAAGTGTACTTCAAAAGCTTTTACTATGATGAACTAAAAGTGTTTTTTATTCAGAGCAAATTAAGTTCATCAAAAAGAAGAGCTCGCAAGTGAGACTCGGGCAAAATATTAAATGCATTTTATGATGTTCACAATTAAGTTTTTATGATAATATTATGAGTTTTTAATGACCGTTTTCAATTTTAAAACATTTTCTTAGAATTTAGTTCGTTTTGATACCGAAAGATGGCGTAAAGTACATGACCTAGTAATATAATATTCAAGCTTTCGAACTTTTTGGTACCTAATAATAATGACTAATAAATACATCGGTCACTTCTCTAAAGTATTTGGTTATGCTCTAAAACATGTGTTTACTTTGATCTAAAATATTCTGGTATGATAAAACATAAAATAAATAGTTCATACCTACTTACAAACTGGATTGCAATTAAAGTATTGGATCTGTTCAAGGTCAAAAGATTATTTATAGTCCCTTATGATTGGCAAATAACCGGACAATGACCAAATTCCGTTGTTAGTGTATGTAGGTAATAGGGGCAAGCCTAGTGCTTTTATGATAAGCAAAACTAGAATTTCCTGTTGAATTTTTGTATACCTTATTTTACCCGTTTTGCATTTAACGCTGGATTTAATTTATCTCTTCTCTTCATAGAAAGTCCAACTTCTAAATACATTATTTTTAAACTACGTATATACAGAATAGCCTAGCGGTCCTAAGCACGACTGCTACGCTAGAGGTCCTGGGTTCGATTCCCAGGTCGAGCAAAAAGTGTTATTGGGTTTTTATATGAAATTCTTAGTAGCAGCTTGGAGTTTGGATTTGTGCCCGGCTAATGGCAATAGGCTCGCCCCCTATTACATGGGACCTAAACATACCGGAGAACTGTGGGTGTATATCGGTACACCTCTGCCTAACCCTTCGGGGAATACAGGCGTGATGGTATATACAGAATAAATATCATTAATCATGTATCATACCAGGAATGAGCTCATCGATCCACTTCCAAATGCCAATCGTGTTGATAACGCGAAGGCTAAGTCTTTCCTAGAATCGGAAGCGATGTCCACTGCTATTATGGTCGATTATGATAATTAGTTTACTCGTTAACTTTTCCTATTTCTAGAGAAATCGACATTATTCATTATAGCTAGAAAGAAAGTCTATGTATTTCCTAATACTACGGCCTGAGAAGACCGGGCAAAACCTATAAAAAAATCGAATTCACATACATACCATCACGAATGCATTTCCCGAAGGGTAAGGCAGAGGTGTGCCAATGTAAAACCACAGTTTGCCGGTATGTTTTAGGTACCATCTAATAGGGGGCTATCCTATTGCCATTAACCGGGCACAAATTCTAACTCCGAGCTGCTACTGAGAATTCCATAGCAAAACCCAATAACACTTTTTGTTTGGTTTGGGAATCGAACCTAAGACTTCTAGCGTAGCAGTCGAGCTTGGTAAACTAAGATAAAGGAAAAAGAAATCGAATAAAAAATGGGCTATAATTTATTTTCCAAACAAAAAGCTTTCAATTATTGTCATGCAACACAAAAGTCAATACACAGTACGGTTCACACTATAATTTTAATCCAACAACTGTTTAAAAGCTCTCACGCCATTGACCGATTTATCGTAATTGAAAAAGTTAGAACAGACAAAATAATAGGATTTATTCGAGACACGGTAAATTAGTCGGGCCGGCATCGGAGGCGGCATACCGTGGGCGATCCGCCCCTAATTGTAAGGGTTCCCTCCGGTTTATAGCAGGTTTTATTAGCCCGCCTCGCTCGTTGCTCTCAAACACGCGGTAATAGCTTACAATGTAGCCTACTACTATGATTGTATTTGTGCTATCATTTTGGATTATTAGCCGGGGTTGAAGTGTTAAGGCGTGGGAAGATTGGGGTTGAAGTTAAAGGGGGTGAAAACAATATCATTTCATTGTTAGCAAATAATATTGCGTACTGAAGGTGGGAACAGTTTTAGGTCTAAAATAACTTACATTTATATTTGAATTAGGTATTGTCTAATCCTACAATCTATTTTATTATTATAAATTCAAAGTTTCTGAGGAAAAATAGATTGATGTTTGTTTTTTGTTTCATGCTTAAACCGCTGAATGGAATTAGCTGAAATTTGGCACACGTGTAGATATTGATTTACCTTAACACATAGAATTATTACAAGATTATTATTATACCGTTTATGTGTTCCCGATAACTTAAGATTTTGACTAAATACTGAAGTCTACGCAGACAAAATCGCGGGCAGAAGCTAGTTATTAAATAAAAGTAATGCGTACATGGGTGATAACTTAAAAAAATATTGGAACTTTAGCCCAATTTCATTTTAAATGAAATCCGAATCCATGACAACAACTCAACAATATCCATCTATCAAATCATAACCGATTGTAATAAGGCCGGCAACACATTGCCCGAGACAGCGTGTCGCTTGTCGCTAATCACGCGAGTGTGAACATTATTCAAGCGATAAAAGCGATCGCTTGATAGATTCGCAGAACGCTCACTGCTATATATAGACGGGTCAATATTGCGCTTGCCGTCGGCGACGTCGTTGCGTCTCGTCGCGGGCTCACTAAGCACTATGTGTCGTGTTTCTGTTTACTACTGTTTCATTTTCAGCTGAAAGTATTAGGTTTAAACTTGTGGAGGTTTATTTTCATCTCGGGTGTATTGTGGCAGCGGAGTGCCGAAAATAGACGATTTTTTTACTTCTGTGTCTTTTTTTAGGTAAGTGTTTTACTTTTAGGTATTAGGGATGAGGTGCACTTCGCGCTTAGATTTTTAGTACACACTCTTACACAATAATATCTTTAGTGCACTTTTTAGTCTACATTGAGATTGGCTGCCATAATCGAAATTGGGTTTAATGATTTGTAGACATATTAATTAGATTTTTGAGTAGTAGCATAAAAATAAAAACATTTAAAAATGAAAAGCAACCTTCTGGTATCAACAGAGGTCAAACTGCCCGCAGTCAGGGCTTTAGAGGGAAGAACCTCCTAACAATGTGCAACGTGTCCAGAAGTATTGCCTTCTGAATCAAGCCAATATCCGAACGCCCAACTAGAGCCTCTTTACGGGGTCTATTGCGGCTTTTGCCTATTAAGCCATTAACTGCATATTATTATAATAAACCATGAGTCACACTATAAGTAATCGTACCCTCTGACCTATCCAAACGTTGGCAAGGACAATGCAAGCCAGTGTAAAATAAGGCCACGTTTCTGGCATACCATATTATTGTGTAAAACGGATTGTGAAAGAGAAAATGACAAAGCCGACCTAGATAGGTCAGTTATGTCATTAAGGCTTCAAGAACTCTTGTAGCTTTGTCCCGAATTATGTCACTAGGTCGTGACAAATAAATATGTCGAGAGAATTGAGTACTAGACACTATTAACCAACTTCAAGACATAACTTGTCTTAAGAAACACTTTATTTTAGCCCTGAAAATCCGATTTATTTTCAATCAAATTAGTTTTTTTGTTGCTTTGAAATCAATAAATAGTGAGTTGATTGAGTTGGCGAAAAGTGACGTCATAATTTACTACTGATATAAAAAATCTATGGCGGAGGTTTTGACAAGTCTTAAAATGTATGTTAATTGATTGGTAGTGTCTAATACCCAACACAACATAATAAGAATGCCAATGGCACGTTACCATTAACACAATAAAATGCTCTACTTCAAACATAAAATTGTAATCGTTCCAGAAAAATAATGGCTACGATTTAAAATGTCATTAGTATAAGCTTCAGTTTACATATTTTTGTCGTAAACAAAGATAAATTCCAGAAAATACATTTTCGATTCGAGTCTCGTGGATTCGGAAAACAGTTTGACCTTTTGACTTTATTTTTAAACGAATTAGGTTTGGCTAGGGTTCGGGCTTAGGTACCTTTCGACAGTCCTAAGCTCGTTGAGACACACCTAATTTTTTTACTGGTGCTCTGAATACTAAACAACCTTTTTCGAGCTATTTCTTCTAGGCGACAGTAGACACATTAAATAAATAAATAAATTTTCGGTGTGGTCTTTTACTATACATAGTGGAAGGGATTTTTACCATGGATTAAGTTAAGATTCTAGATCCTTTTTTTAAGGATGAGCAATCATCAAGTGACTTTTTCCGCTTTGGGCGCCTCGCCTCGCCTCGAAGGGAGTGTCAGACTCTTTGACTAAAACCTGTCCGTATTCCTTTTCCTAATGCCCTTTGGGTTCCAGGGCCGCGGTGACTTTTTCGAACAAATTCCGCAATCCTGGCAGATGATTCTAGAGTCTAAAGGGATAATATTTTTCGTCGGATTTTCAATTAAAACCATGTGTTCCATACATTTTAATCGTGTAGGTGTTGCACTATTGTATGGAACAGCTGTTATACAATAACCTAGTCCAGGACTCTATAATCAAGTGCTGAATCCATGATCAGCTATTCGTTATAGTGACGTCATCGTGTAAAGAAATGAGCCATGGTGGTTTTGCTCCCACAATAAATCATCTAGTGATGTGAGCGCACATAAAGGGTGTCACGCACATTAATTGCGTAGGAAGCTGTCTTTTGATTTATTGTGGTTTTAACCTTTAAGCTACTTCGTGTGGCAAAATTCATGGCAGAATAAACAATCATTTTGTAGCTTTTGTCTCCAAAATACTTTCTTTTCACAATTATTGTTGCCAATACGTCTTTATTTGTCTTTGAAATAATGCTTGTCTCCTAGGCACATACTATATTTACAAATGGTTTATGGTTTAAGCTTATGTAATAATCATTGGTCGAATAACTAATCACCTTGTACCTATATATTGAGACTGTTAGGTCTCAATATCTACAAGGTGATTAATTATTCGGCGCATTCCTTAAAAGGAGATAAATTAGTGATAATTTGCAACAATTTTGACACCAACAATTTAGGGTTGAAACTGGTTAGATTCAAAGTTTTTTATTTTTTTATTCTATATATGAGATCTATTCAAGAAAGTACACAAATCTTTTACTTTTTCTAATAACTCATGAACGAATGAATATATTAAGATAAAATTAATTAATCCCTATAAAAAAAATGCCCCGTTGGTCTCGTGGTCGCAAGTGCGACTGCTGTGCAAGGGGTCCCGGGTTCGATTCCCAGGTCGAGCAAAGTGATATTGGGTTTTTCTATGAAATTCTCAGTAGCAGCTCGGAGTTTGGATTTGTGCCCGGTTAATGGCAATAGGCTCGCCCCCTATTACATGGGACATAAATATACCGGCGAACTATGGGTGTACATTAGTACACCTCTGCCTAACCCTTCGAGGAATACAGGCGTTTTTTTTATTTAAAAAAAAATGAATCAATTAAGCCATTATACAAGCCCAAGTTCATTCAAATAAAGGTACATCCAAGCTATTTTAATTGTCCATGTTAGCTTACGTGGTCCTACGTTGAGCAAAGGCGTGACGTCACACATTGTATATTTACACCGGTGGACAGATTGGCATCCTCCCCGAATGTTTATTTACGGCGTGTCCGCTGCCTAATGAAACTGAATGATACGTTTGTTGCTTGTTTCAACCAGAAGTAACGACATGGTTGAATGGTTTGTTTATGTCCCTTGGATTGCAGTATTTGAGGGTTAATTTGGTAGTTTCAGATAGTTTTTAGGCTAAAAGCATTGATATACGGGTTTTTTGTATATCAATGGCTAAAAGAAATCTTTGACTAAAAGGTCTGAAGGCTTTCTAATCTTTGAAGGTTTTTTTAATGTTAATCTTTTTTATTATGTTAGAAAAATTTCATTAGCTGTTCATTTTACTATTATGCCTACTACTTAGAAGAATACAGGCGTGATGTATTCTCATATTAAGAAGACCGTCTTCTTGCCCAGATTAATAAAAAAAAAGCATTACAAAAGCAATCAAGTGCGCATTATTTTAAAGGCAATCGGCTGAGTCTATTTAAATTTTCCATTTTAGCTCTTCATGAACCCTCCGTAAGTAAGGAATCAGATAGAAAAATGACCGTCATTTATTTCACTCTACACGCGTGTGTGTGAGTTGTGTAAATTCCAATTTATTACAAGTCTTAAACACGGCAGACCCTTAGCTTGTGAATAATTGATGGCTTACCATTTGTATCGGCCTGAGAGCACTTCGTGGAACTGTCTGACATTCAACTATGAGAAGGCTAATTTTAGTTTGGAAGTGTTGACTTGAGGATCTGTGCCTTACTTTATCCATACTAATAATATTACAAAGAGGTAATTTTCTGAATGTTTGTTTGTAAAAAATAGGCTCCGAAACTACTGGACCAATTTTAACCATTTTTTCACTAATAGATAGCTACATTACTCCTGAGTAACATAGGCTTTATAACATTACGCTGCGATGCACGGGAGCGGAGCATTACCAAAGACGTAACGGGTGAAATAAGCCACGGACAAAGCTGCGGACGAAGTCGCGGGCAGTACGCTAGTTATATTGTAAATGTAAAAGTGAGTTTGTTTATCTGATCGTTTGTTCCGCTTTCATGGCTAAATCACTGAGTCAATTTTGATGAAATTCGGTACAAACTAAGCTAGAATTCCAAGCAAGGGCATAAGTTACTTTTTAATCCGTGATTGCATCTATGTCTTCAACGGAAAGCTTCTTATACACTTGTATTTTGATTTCCTCATACTTTTGATTTTATAATAATAGTGCTACGTCTTGCCTTGCTACGTATCAAGCTACGGCGTAGCGATCTGACCTACGATCATGACTGTGATTTTTGTGAAACGTTTTTGGCAGTTTATAATTACATTTTGATTGATTACAAGCCAGTTTTATAAAATAAAAATAAATAAAATACAAGCCATTTAAGGCCAAACAATAAACCGCCCACAACTGATCGCTTAAATCAAGGTTCGGCATTTGCAAAAAGAAATTACTTATTATTTATACCAAATAAACCTTGCGTGTATGTGTCCTTGAGTCGGCAAATTCCAAGGTATTACGAAGAACGACTTCCATTCGACATTCATTTTATGAATATTTAAATGATGCGAACAACGCGTTTGCCGTCCTTTTTATTGCTTCTAAGAATTACCTGCTTTAAAGTTAAATTGACAGGAGAACTTTAACAGGTGACTTCTAGTACAAATCTATATTTAATATTATAAAAAGGAATGATGTTTTTGTTTGTACCAAATAGGCCCCGAAACTACTAAACCGATTTCTACTATTTTTCACCCATAGATAGCTACGTTATTCCTGAGTAACATAGGCTATATAACATCACGGTACGACCCACGGGTGCGGAGCAGTAACAAAAGACGTAACTAAACACGGGTGAAATTACCTACGCGACGAATTCAGGGGCAGTTCGCTTGTGTTATACACCCGTTTCCTGAAAAAACGGTAATAGTGAACATTTATTTATTCTTGCCCCGCTTCCCACACGCAGCAATAACAACATAAAAATAACAACATTAAAAACATAAACATTTAAACAGAACTTTCTTTTACAGATTTCTGAGAAAGAAAACTTATAACCACGTAACAGTTTACTGAGAAATACTTGACATTTAAAAGAAAAAAATATGTTTGTTAACTCTAAAATTCCTAAATACAACGTGGAACTTAAATAAATACATAGCCCTTTATATTGCTTTTACCATAGTCAGGCTAAAAACCATTTAGATAAAACTAACAAATTACAACTAATAGATGGACATAGTAAAGAAATTAGAAGTAGCCAATTACAAGTAAGTAGACATTTATATCACTTGGTAGGTACTAGTAACAACTCCTACACAGTCCCAAGTAGCTACGACAATACTCCTTTTAATCAAGAGTTAGCCAACAGTCGTGTACAACACACATAACAATAAAGTCTGCCTAACAAACTCATCGGGCCTACTTTCCCTTTCGCCGTATTCGCGTGACTAGCTCCGTCTAATCACTAAATCAATAAACCTAAACACCTTTCACGCAACCTTGTGAGCCAGTGCATGGAGTGGTAGAAGGGAAATCAGTGGGTTCTGCACTGATAAGGAGTGATGGAGGGCTGAAGACGATCAAGGTTAGGTACTCTTATGCCTGATTACTAAAACTTACCGACCGGTGTTAGTAAATCATACTAACAAACAAATGCCTTCGTATTTTCGCTGTTATTGGAGTTATTTTTCAGCATACGGGTAGGTCTTTTTTTATAGATGGGATATCATCAAATAACTTCCCCCGCCCTGGGCGGGACGGGAGGGAGTGTCAGACTTTTACTGACTAAAACCCATCTATGTTACTTCATGTGCCCTTTGCGTTCCGGGGGCGCGGTATCTCTTTCGAACAACCCGCAGCCCCGGACTCTATAACGGGTATATTAGCGATTCGCTGTTGAGCTGCGAGTCGCGGATTCGATTGCAGCACGGAAGAAATATTTGTATGGCATACGGATAATTGTTCCGGGTGAGGTTATTTGTGTATGTGAGTTTATGTATTTATAATGTACCTACAACACAGGAGCAATTCCTAGTGTGGGGTAACGTTTTTTTATGAGCAAAATCTCTTTTAACGTGCTAGACTTAATTATGTTTAACTAGCAATATACTCCGTGATTATTTCGTTACGCTAACTCTTTGGTTTCTGCTCCGCTCCCGTCAGTCGCAGCGTTATATTCTAAATCTATACGTATAAACCTTCCTTTTGAATCACTCTATCTCTATCTATCTAGTGCCCGCACGAGCACCTTCTCAAAGAGCTCAACTACTACCTATCTCCTATCCCAACATCAAACAGATTAAAAGATTATTTCAACCCATTTAAAAAATCACGTATTGAGTGCAAGAGCAAGTATTAAATCTTTGAGCGTCCGAAGTTCCTTTCAGAAGTAATATAACTTCATAACGCGAAAGTTGAAACGTTGTATGAATAAAATATCGCTTGCGGTACTTTCTATAGTTCTCGCTTACAGTGGATCAAAATATAACACAGGGGGCCCTATTTATATTTGTTCATGTTTGTAAGTACTGAATAATTATTATACTCTTAAAAAATAATACATCTCTGAATCATTATTTGCGGAGATATCAACAGTGGTATAAATTATCATGTTCTTTTAAAATGGTGTCGAGTACGAGTATTGTATTTTATTGATTTTATGGTTTACGTTTAATAAACGTTAAACGCAACGTTCTAAACGCGCTAAGCATGTAACGCATTTTCTTTTTTAGAAGGGAGTTTTTGTTAGAAGCTTTGTTTTGTCAAGTGTTTTTAATTACTATCTAGTCCAATCTAAAGCTCCATTTTAGTATCTAAAAACGATCAAAATCTAGTCGCAATCTCATCCCAACGACAATGAATGTCAAAGTAAATTAGAAGCTTTTTCAATAGATTGAGGCTCAAATTAGATTGCGGTCGTTCCAAAAAGTTAGTACAATTGCCCACCTGAAACCACTTACGGCAAAGAAAATATCACTTCGATTCATTCAGAAACAAAAATAATGTCATTTAAAACGTGCTTCGATTCTATTCAAATGATGGTATGCGCCCGGATACAGAGCTGTATGAGCCGCTACGCCGTAGCCCGTAGACGCTTGCTACGTGACCGGCCTACGAACCTAGATGTCGTAGCCAAATCATTTTTCAATTCCGTTCGTAAGCCTCATTTGCATGAGTCGGTAAAGGGGTATTATATGTTTATAAGCTTGCGAAGGCGGTATATATAAGTGCTTAGTGGTTTTATCGCAGCCATTGGCTACAGTTTTTATGTTCCCGTAAAAGGAAAGTATTCATTTACATAGCTTTCCTTAGTGTTGCGTATATCTTGTGGAGACAAACAAGATGGTAAACAGATCTGTTATTGTAGTGTTATGGTAATGATTAGTGTCGTCTGTGTCTGTTCATTAGTATTATTAGGTTTAATTAAATGGTTCATTCATGCTCATTCTAATCGGTGGCGATCTGAATGTTAATGTTGGAATATATTACATATTTGTAATTAAAGCATTGAGGTCTATCAGTACCATTGTATGAAGTTTGAGGTATCAATATTAGGTATAAGTATTTGGTATTAAGTATTAGTATTAAGTATTATTAATACTGACTTGGTGAAAAAGTAGTCGCAATTTTATCACAACGACAATAAATGTAAAAAAAACGAAATAAGATATTAGAGAGAGAATTATTGAGACAGAGATTTGCAACTATAGACAAAAATATTCTCGAGTCGTATAATAAATTAGGCCACCAGCATCCACAAAGAAAATTAATAAAACAATTACGCGGAACCTTACGTAAAAGTAAAAATGTATTTCATACTAACTAGATGCTGAAGTCTGGAGCTGGGGCGCTTGTACGTGAGTCGATTGCGAATACTGACCCCCCACCCCCTTCGTCCCACTTCTTACGTCCCACCGCCCACGTCGTGCCTAAAAGGTTCTTATAAAAACTTCTATATTGCCTAGTGTAGTATTAGGCGTATGTATTGACTGGTTTGACTGACAGCAGTTTATTAAATAATGATGTTAGTCTAATATATATTGGTAATATTAGGTAGTGATGGGTCATGTCGGATATTGAGGTCGATTTTAATATGGGTATATTGTTGTAAATAAAATTGCTGTCGGGAGTTTAATTGCGTGGCTTTGTGCTCAACTTGTAGTTAATTGCTTTAATGGTTTTGACTTAATATCGATTACATATTTTGTTATACAAAAAATATGTTGATATTATTTTAAGCCGTCGAAGTAGATACGCCTACAACCGATAATCCGTCTTAAGAGAGAGTGGTGCTCAATTTCCAAGTTTTCTCTGTTTGAGAAGAGGTAATTGCCTTGCAGTGCGACAATAATAGGCTGGTATTATTAACAGCGAAACGATACTCGTTTACTCGCTAACTACATACGAAATCACGAAAGCTTCTTGATTTAGGTATGAAATTAAAAGGCATATGGTACTTTTTAAGTACGCGACGTCACTTAAGAATTAAGGGCCGAATTTAAGGGGTCAATGACCTCCACGCGGTCAAAATTGCAGGCATATACTAGTCTTTTTTTTAATAATACCGCTCTGTGATTTCAATATTAAACAGTAATGACCAATGTAATGTGCCATTAAAACCCATTAACCCATTTAAAAAATGAAGTATTGAACGAGAAATAACTTTTACAACTGTATTTTGAACATTAGGGTTGTTATTATGATCAGTTGAAATATTAATGGGCAGTCATGGTTACGATAGATTTTAAACATACCGGCGAACTGTGGGTGTACATTGGTACACCTGTGCCTAACCCTTCGGGGAATACAGGCGTGATGGTATGTGTATGTGTGATAGATTTTACTACAAATTATGCATTTTGTAATTTTCACATACCATCACGCCTGTATTCTCCGAAGCGCCGTTCGCCGGTATGTTTAGGTCCCATGTAATAGGGGACGAGCCTATTGCCATTCACCGGGCACAAATCCTAATTCCGAGTTGCTACTGAGAATTTCACAGAAAAACCCAATAACACTTTTCGACCTGGGGGTAACATACTAATTCTACAAGACGCAACTGCCGCTTTACATCAAAGGCATATTCAACCTCCTAACTTAACTACTCAAGAAGTTCGAAACTCACATTCGTCGATAAAATTATCGATCGGAAATGTCATCGCCCCGTATTGTTTACCTCGATTGAAGCCACTCGTATCGACCGGAGCTATAATAACAGTGAAGCGAGAACACATGTAATCCATTTTCTGTTATCTGATATTTACGAACACTAGTCGTTGAAATAAACTCTGCTTTATGAGTTATTTATTTGACAAAAATGAGTGACGTAATAACTTGTTTTTGGGGACTTTTATCGACAATGTGGTTACTGGTTATTGTTTTTTTCTTTACTGTTGAAGTTTTTATATGTAGTTGAATACGAATCTATGAGCTAAAAAAGTATGCCTTTTACATTGCTGGCTCGTTTTTAAGTTAAGGCAGTATAGGCTAAGTACTACGTTTAAAAACTGAAAATTCATGTAACAGGAAGATTGAATTTTAAGGCATGAAACTGAATAGTCTGATGCAGTAATCCGTACTAATATTATAAATGCGAACGTAACTCTGTCTGTCTGTCTCTCTGTCTGTCTGTCTCTTCTTCACGCCTAAACCACTGAACTGATTTCAATAAAATTTGGCACAGATATAGTCTGGGACCCGAGAAAGGACATAGGATAGTTTTCATCCCGGAAATCCCCCGGGAACGGGAACTATTAATCCACGCGGACGAAGTTGCGGGCAAAAGCCAGTATATGATAATTGTATAACTAGTTTTTAACCACTTTTATCTTCTTCTTAGCGTTTCGATGACAAACTATAATAGAGGTATTAAATTGTTGCGGCCCAAAATTTGGCCACTTTAATAATTTCTTAATAAATCATCATGGTAGTACTCCATATTTTGTCACCCCATACCATAACGCCTGTATTCCCCGAAGGGTTAGGCAGAGGTGTGCCAATGTACACCCACAGTTCGCCGGTATATTTAGGTCCCATGTAATAGGGGGCGAGCCTATTGCCATTAACCGGGCAGAAATCCAAACTCTGAGCTGCTACTGCGAATTTCATAGAAAAACCCAATAACACTTTTTGCTCGACCTGGGAATCGAACCCGGGACCCCTTGCACAGCAGTCGCACTTGCGATCACGAGACCAACGGGGCAGTCACCCCCTATATCTTATGCTATATATGCTATACTACCAAAAGATCTGTTTTTTCTCGAGTTGCCTGATTAATACGATACTATATCACTAGCTACCATTAGTTAGCAGGCTTCCGATACTGAGAAAAGATAAAGCGTTCCTAATGAGGGAATGACATCGTGGGTGGTCCTCACTGAGTCCCGGGAGGGACGTCATGTCGTTAGTCGAGCTACATAATTATTAGAAGACAGCGTTGTTTAATTATCTTATTAACCACTTCCTAGCTCCTAGCGCATTTTTTTATCTATACTATACAAGCTGTTGATTTGCATCCTGGTCAAATTCAAGGAGTTAACTATGGTCGTGATTCTTAACACGAAACAATAATAAAATATTTTTTTGTTTTTTATTTTTTTATTTTACGTGATTTTCAAATTCGGGGTAGCCATCTCGCCAGAGGGTTTAGGTGCTATGTACACATTGATATAGCCGCGCGACAACTCTGCCTACCGCATACGCAACTGGGCGATTCTGAATTTTGCGAGAGGAGCATTCTGGACTACTGTTATTTGATAGTTGCAACTAAAAAACAAGTATGTATTAAATATTGGCCAGGTATCGTAATTATATTTGATTACTTCTATTTTTTTATGACAAGCTCCTAAAATTTGACAAGGATGCAAATCAACACCTTGTATAATATTATAAAAAGGAAAGATTTTTTCTGTTTGTTTGTACTGAATAGGCTCCGAGACAACTGGACTGATCTGAACTATTTTTTCACCAATAGGTAACTAAATTAATCTTGAGTAACATAGGCTATATAACATCACGCTGCCGACACACGGGAGCAGAGCAATAGCCAAAGACGTAACGCGGATGATATAAGCCACGCAGACGAAGTCGCGGGGAGTTAGCTAGCTGTTCTACAAATTACCAAAAAAATATATTGAAATATACAACCATTGTAATTGATTGATTCTTCTTTTACATTATATCATTAGTTGTGACTGTAATACTTAATTGTAAGAGATACTAAATATAAGTATGTACGTAGTATGAATATAAAAGTATAGAATAAAATATATAGTAGATACTTAATATTAAAGAGCTTTGATTAGAGAGAAGATTTACTGAGAATCATAAATCGGTAGGGAATGGAGTAATTGTGTAGGAAGGGCTCAACAAGTGAGTCTTGAATTGGAATTTAGCCATAAGATTAATTTGGACGCGGACATTAAAGGAGTTAATATCAAAGATTCCTCTTCTACATAAAGTAGGTTAAGCATCATGCCATTACTATTCCTTTCAGGCTTGTTGCTATTGCCAGAATATATGAATGTAGACGCCAACAAAATAAAAATAGCACAAAAAAAGGATTCAAAGCCAAGTTCTGAATTCGACATCATGTAGTATGCTTTACTGTATTCATAGGTTCATAACGATAATAATTGTGTGTCAGAGCGAAGACGGTAGCAGGCAAAAACTCTTTGATAGTGCAAAACCTTTCTGGAGAACACTGCTATATCCCTGTAATACTGTCCCGTAGAGTATTAAAAGCGGATTGGTAATCTAAGCATGAAAGATCCGAACCAATTTAAATATTGATAGAATCCCTTGCCCTTTCACAACGCCCACGAGAAACGGTAGCTGTGTAGCTGTTTTATTTTTTGGTAAAAATGGTGGTTAATCTTTTTTAATTGAATTTGAAGGCATTCAAAAATTCTGGTTGTATTATTATACTCGAGCTAATAAAGTATTTCTGTCTAAATTTATTTTTAAATATCGAAATATAAAAATGTCTCCAATAGTTGGCCCATGCTGGGCGCCATTATCAATTCTGTTAAATTAGATTAATACGAGACACAGTGAAACCCTTAGTAGAATCTAATATTAGATATCAATTTCACGCATTCATAGCCGCAGACAAGATAAAGAAAATGTGCCCTTGCTGCCTTCTAAGACGCCCACGAAAGATGATGTCCATTCTATTTTTAGCCGAGAGAAAGCGTCAACCGCACTCTTTTTGTTAGTGATAATTCAATCTTGAACAAATATATGTATATTTTGTGACCTTTGACAATAGTTATACATATTCTTTTTCAAAAACATAGATCATAATATATATGTTATTTAATTATTTTCAAGTCCCATGTTGGGCGCCATTTTATCAAAACAAAATAAAGTAAGTAATTTTTTAACATAAAGTAGAGAGCCATTGTATTGATCACAACAAATAAATATTCTCAACTTATGCGACTTACATCACTATATCCGAACGCCAGTACCTACCTACTTAAACGCTTCCAGCCAGTAGTAATTGTTTACGACGCCCACGAGACGTTGCGGCCAGGCTATTTTTAGCCGGCTCTACAGTAGCCTTATCTATTATTATTGGACTATTATATCACTCAAACTTGACAAACTAACAAGACTTATAAAAAAAACACAAACTATTTATGTGATAACCTTGCATTCACGCAGTCCCATGCTGGGCGCCAATAGTGATGCAATACTTTTATTGAAACACGGAACAGTGTATAAATCTATCAATCCGATATATTAGCAACTCATGCGAGTCACATCGCGATATCCGAAAGCTCGCACCAAACGCTTTCATGTGAAACTTCTGGTCAAGGTCAGGGCAAGGACTTGCTTTTATTACATTACACTTTTTGGCTCGAAAGTAACGCCGATGTCGTGTCGTAGGTATCTTATGGTAATAACGGCCTTTGGCCTATTTACTTTACATTTGGCTGCAGTCAATGGGAACGAGGTTGCAACGCCATTTTAAAATACATTACTATTTCTTTGTTCGTACTATTTTTTTTATGACATCATAGTGCTTTGTACTATATACTAAGCCATTTGTATAATGGCATTTATGACAGACAATTTAATGGGTTTTTTTTCAGACATGTAATATTTATTGTGATGTTAATTGGTTAATCGTATTAAAAATATACATTGTTCCCCAAGGAATAACTTACTACCGTACAAATAGTTAGTATTATGTTTTCCATTCTTTCTATATTCATGCCTTATAGAAATGCTTCTGAAATTTTTGCATATACCTGCAAAGTTTATTGTGAAACAGTGAATCCAAAATAGTACGAAACAGTCCCACGACTGGCGCCATTACGTAACGAAATCGACTGGGCATGAGTGAATTTGATGAACGTGTCTATTATACTGAACATATAACATCGATCAACGTGCGTCTACTTAATACTTACTTTATCTAAACATTGAGCGCACATTGTCATACATAAAGCGACGATAAGCACAAACGTTTACCCAAACATTGAGGTGACTTACATCAAAACGCATAATAAAACAACAATTGTGGGGATAACATTTATTATGGCAGGCATTGCATTATGACCGACGATGCATACAGCAGACTGGGACCGCAACTCCAACGTGAAATGGGAAATATGAAAACTGAAAATGTAAAGCGAGTGAGCAGCTGGCAGCCGGAGCAAAACAAACTTAATGTGAAAGAGTTGCCGCGGAAATAGGTTTGACTGGACTCTTTGCACAGACGCTTTGCTATTTACCCACTTTGTTAAAACGAATGGAGCTCATTGAGTCTTTTTATTCAAACGGCAGCATGAGAGTAGCGTTAGTTTTTTTTACTTTACTGATATGTAAACATAAAAGAGGTTAGAAATAAAAAATAAACACAGTGAAGGCAGATGGTACATGGATACAGAAGCTTGCAAGACAGACATTGAGAATTGAAGATAGAGGAAGAAACGTACAGATGGTTGGTCTGTTCATGGTCATTGTTGTCGTGCGCCGGCTGCGAGCCGGAGCGCCGCAGCCGCCAGATGGCGTGGCGGGCCGCCACCAGCCGCGCGAATCCGTGACGAGCCACACTCGGGAGCGCTACGCGCGCATTATCACCCCGCGATCAACAAGTACCGCGCGAACACCGACCGAATGCCCACCCAGTGCTCACCATGCGACCAGGAAACAAGGGAACAAGGAAATGGATAGGAAAAAACACAATCAACAAGTTACAGGAAGATGGGACCAAAAGGCTACAATTTCCACAACGTCAGGGCGGCTTAGACGTACGCGACTCCGTTACACGATCAAACTTAACAGTGCTATATTACCAACAACACTAGCCCTATGATACTACCTACGAGCAAAAAGCTTGCCTAAACGAATATATCACAACCGAATATCACAATAAAGCAGTGGCAAGCGAAGCTTCGTGGACGGCGGCGGCTTACGTAATGCTAACCTAAACTACGCGTGTAAAACGTGCTAAAATTTATTGATCACAGAAAGAAGCCTTAACACTATGAGGTTTTTAATGTGCCCTTCGAGGGTTCTTATGTAACGGAGTCGCGTTGTGTGGAAATTGTAGTGAAGGGGTATGTCGTAGGGGACATGCGCGCGGGATGGGGACCGGGCGAGCACTGGCCGTGGCGGGTGGTGCGCCGCCGCGCCCCGCACCTGAAGCGACGACCCCTTCCCTCCCGCGTCCTACTCCTACTTTGACATTTGTGCGTTCCTGTCCAGCTGATCGCAATTATGTCAAGTTCTTGGGATAAACATCTTACATTCCGTATCCGTGTTAAGGGTATGAAAATGAAAGGAGCACGTGATTGCTCGGCCGATCCTTCAGAATTTTGCGCTCACTGAACCTTTTACGTTAAAAATTATACTCTTGAGACTACAGAGCGATAAATTTCATTTTCATGGTAGTACCGTTTGTTAGAATTGGGATAGGCATTTTGTTTGAGTACAGTAATGAATTGGTCTCCAGAAAATTGCTGTACCTTTACTTTGATATTATTTATAGTTCTATCTAGGTATTATAATATGTAGAACAATACATGTTATTTACCATTATTGTAGGTAGCTTCATATTTATAATAACGTGTACTGAACATTCTATGTATAAGAAACAACAATAAGTGACTTTAAGGGAAACCAAAAAAGGGTTATTTATTCCATCTGGGTATTTTTTATACTTTTATTCTAACCTAAAATTCGGTTACATCAATCAAAAAATATAGCAAGTTTTTACTCAAAATTAAACGTACTGCTTTCCCGCTAAAAGGTAAATTAAGTAAAGAAATTGCGTACCGCACTGATGTGCCATTCAAGGCGTATTAAAAGTAAATCTGTGCGGTGGCAAAGACGAATGGCAGGAATGAAATTTTCATCAATTCAAATCTTCTGGAATGTATTTTGTAATGTTACTTTTTACAATCTTGGAAATCTAGACTTGCTAGGAAGAATAAAAAAATATTCTTGTCTAAGAATAGAAAGATTCCGTAAAATCGAGATCTAGTAAAAAGTTGTACAGCATCATGGCCAAATCCGAAAGACAATCTTTACCTTGGTATCAGTATTAGATAGAAAATGGCATGAGCTTTGGTTTTGGCAAGCGGCGACTGCCAACTGCTGTGAGGTAGCCGCCCCGAGTAATATACTGGTATTTAAATATCTATCAAAGGAAGATTGAAAGTAGATCCCAAAATACTTAGTTGGTAAAATTCTAAGCCGGTGAAGAAAGCAAAAAATGGCAAAGACAGGTACATTGTTGAAGAAAAACTTTTTCATTTAATAATATCTGTAATGATATAAAAGTAAGCCATTATTCGTAATGGCGATTGGAACACAAAAGTTTGTACAAAATTGTGAAATCTAATCATAATGTAAAAATGTTACCGAGGCGTCTGAAGGCTATAATTTTGATAATTACAAAAAGGCAGGTGTTTCATAATTTGATCGGAGTGGAAAAATAAATTGGAGTAGGTATGGCTTTTTAATAGAATGATTATATTTCTTTTTTATTCTTGAAATTAGTTAGGTAAGTTGTGTTTTAATAAAACAGGTACAGTAAAGGCTGATGATGATGATATTGTCAATTATTTTTGTTTAAAAGTTTATACATTATATTTGTCAATTATATTATGCTGGTATACAAATAATATGTGTCAATAACGTACAAATAAATCTTCTTACTGAAGAATTTGCAGGAAGAAATTAAAAGCGTGAAAAGTATATAAACCGTATAATAGAAAAACACAGACAAAACGAGACGATTGTCACAATGACGTTTTGCAAAGCCACAGATATTACACCCCTTCACCAAATACAACTTAAAACAACATGTTACTAATGACTTAAATAACTTAAATAACTTAACTCTTTATACAATTAAATCAAAGTACTAAAAAACATATTTAGGTGGTCTTTTTAACCGACATTCTCGAATAGCACGGGGTCGGCCTGCTTCGGGCACAGGATCTTGGGATACCGGAAGTACCTTGGTATCAGGACTGGACACATTGGGTTGTGGGACTGAACTAAAAGCGGGTGTGGACGGCAACCCCTCGACTGTGTCGTTTTGGGCCCGACTTATTTCCCTTACGGTCTGAGGGCTCCGTGTCTCCACGGTAACTGGCGGCGGTAGCACCTCGGGCATTTCCGAACGCTCCACCTCGGGAAGACTCCGCTCTGCTATACCGGCAGGACATACTAAAGAGCTACGAGGTCGCTGTCTTAACTGGTCAATGTGCCTATGGGTTTCCCTACCAGACTGATCCACGACCTTATAATCTGTATTACCCATTTGTTTTACTATTTGCCCTGGGCTCCACTTTACGTTTCCCCTGTACTGTCTCATCCATATTTCCTCCCCCAACTGTAAAGAACGTTGAATGTCAGTTCCTGCCTTTTGTTGTCGCGCCTGAGCTTTTTGGACTTTGTTTTCCCGATTTGGCCTTAATGCGTCTAATTTTGTACGTAAATTCCTACCTA
Organism: Caradrina clavipalpis; assembly: GCA_932526535.1. Taxonomy (NCBI): domain Eukaryota; kingdom Metazoa; phylum Arthropoda; class Insecta; order Lepidoptera; family Noctuidae; genus Caradrina; species Caradrina clavipalpis. Next base: position 9,930,262 of record OW052103.1, read on the forward strand.
GCATTAAGTTCGCTGGACTTTCCCCTGTAGAACAATGTTCCGTATTTCGGTAATATAAAAGAAAAGTATGTAAAAATGAGTTAATATTTTCTTTTTGTCTAAACGCTTTTTTAATGACCCTTTTAACCGTACGCACCGCATTTTCTGCGGCCCCATTCGATGCCGGGTGGTATGGGGCAGAAAAAATATGTTCTACGCCATGAGAAATTAAAAATTCTGAAACTTCCTTACTTGAAAAAGGGGGTCCATTATCCGTTACAATTTGTCTAGGGAAACCCCACCTAGAACAAACTTCCGTGATTCTTTCAATAGTAACACTAGCTGCCGTACTAGGTACAGGAAATACTTCTAGCCATTTAGTCTTTGCATCTACCATGACTAAATACATTTTACCAAAAATAGGACCTAAAAAGTCAAGATGCACCCTCGCCCATGGTCTATCAGGCCAAGGCCACGGCGTGATGGCGTGCCGCTGCGGCGCGTCCGCCTCTCCCGCGCACACCGCACATTCCCGGCAAGTTGCCTCCACTGCCTCGTCGATGCCCGGCCACCAAACATAACTCCGAGCTAATGCCTTCGTTTTAACGATACCCATATGGGGCTCATGTAATTCGCGTAACACCCTAGTACGACAACTTCCCGGAATAACTATCCGAGGTCCCCACATGACGCAGCCTAACTCCTCGTATAGCTCCGTGCGACGGTTAAAATAAGGCTGCAACTCCCTTATTTCATTATCAGCGGGCCACATGTCCCGCATATAACTTAAAACCCTACTTAACAGCGGATCTTTACTGGTTTGTTGTCTAATTATGTTGTAATCTAATAGCAACGCATCTTGTGCAAAATGTAAATACGTTTGCTCGGGGACCTGCAGTGACACATCGCTAGCACAAGTTACCGGTAACCGCGATAGTCCATCCGCCCCGTTCTGTTTGGTGTTAACGTATTCTATATCGTACATGTATGCCGATAGAATAATCGCCCATCTTTGCAATCTACTTGCTGCCATCGCCGGAACACCATGTTTTGGTCCAAAAATGCTAACTAACGGTTTATGATCTGTCCTTAAAATGAAACGCCGCCCATAAACAAATTGGTGTAGCTTCTGCAAACAAAACACGATAGCTAAAGCTTCGCGGTCTATTTGGGAATAGTGCTTCTCTGCGTTATTCAACGAGCGGGACACATACACCACTGGCCGGTCCCGGCCGTCCGCGCCTGATTGTGTGAGTACGCCACCAATACCGCGTGAGCTTGCATCGCAAGTCAAAACTAACGGCTTGTCTGGGTCGTAATGAGCAAGTACTTCTGCGCCAATCAATATTTTTTTAACTTTTGTAAACGCTTCTTCGCATTGAACACTCCATTTCCAAGTTGCATTTTTCTTTAACAGATCATAAAGTGGTGACAATACACTACTCAAATTTTTTACAAATTTAGCATAAAAATTAACTAACCCTAGGAAAGAACGTAATTCCGTAATGTCTTTCGGCCTGGAAATTTCTGTTATAGCCCTTACTTTTTCGGTATCAACCTTAATACCATCTTTTGCTATAACGTACCCCAAGTACCTGACTTCATCAACCATGAACCGACATTTACTTTTTTTTAGTTTCATTCCATGATTTTTAAACCTATGAAACACTTTTTCTAAAATTTCTAAATGTTTGTCTGGATTTCCTGACGTTCCAATGATTACGTCATCCAAAAACACTTCTACCCCGGGTATGTCACTAAGAAGATTAGACATAATCCGTTGGAAGATGCCTGGGCTGGAAGACAATCCAAACACTAGTCGATTGTATTTGAATAAACCTCGATGTGTATTTATTACAGTTAGTTCCTTAGAGTCATCCAACTCAATCTGGTTATAAGCCTGGGATAAGTCCAGTTTCGAAAAAATCGTAGCTCCGTTTAAACTCACTAACAAATCATCTATTTTCGGTAGAGGGTACCTATCGACCAGTAAGACAGGATTTAAAGTAACCTTATAGTCCGCACAGATACGGAGTCCACCGTCAGCTTTACGTACCGGTACCAAAGGTGTCGCCCAGTCCGAGCACTCGACGGGCTCAATGATGCCCGCGCGGAGCATAGCGTCCAGTTCCGCGTCCACCGGGCCTTTCAAAGCGTAAGGTAACCGCCGCGCACGGCAAAACACTGGTGTCGCGCCCTCCCGCAACCGGAGTGTTGCCTTGCCACCCGTGTACCGTCCCAACTCGCTGCTAAATAAATCTTTATACCTATTTAACAAAACAAACATACTATTAGGTGCATTGTTTACAGTATTGTTATGATTTATTGTTTGTTGAAACAACGGTATTTTAATTCCCAATTCTGATAACCAATGTCTCCCCAACAGCGTAGTTGTACCACCGTCTATTACAAACAATTCTAAATATTTTGTTTCATTCATATACTGAACTTTAGGTTTTATTACCCCCAAAGGTTTAATCTTGCTACCATCATAAAATTTAAAAACTAAATGATAAGGTTCAATAACCCTATTACTAAAATATCTATCATAAGTTTTTTTACTTATACAAGAAACTGCCGAACCTGTGTCAATCTCCATTGCAATATCGTTGTCATCGATAGACAATGATAAACTCACCGGTCTGTAGCCGTTCAGACAGAGCTGATGCAGCTCTTCCTCTGATTCTCCTGAACTGGAGGCCTCTTCTAAACCGGGCTGCGCCCCCGTAGTAGCCGCGAAATGGTTCATACCGCGCCTCGTTCCACTTTTTGTGTTCGTTCCATACTGTGGACACACCCGCCTCAAATGACCACTTTGCTTGCACTTACTACACACAAATTTCTTATATCGACAATTATCCGAGCTGTGCCCGCGCCAGCCGCACGCCGTGCAGCTCTCCGCGCCTTCCCCAAGCTCCCGAGCCGGCCGCGCCGGTGCCGCCGCTGCGCGTCCGCGGCTGGTGCGTTCCCGTTTTTCCCATAACGTGTGCACCGTTGCCGCTACTTCCGCGCCCCCGTTTCGTTCCACGAATGCCGCATCCCGCTCCGCTGCTTCCAATCCGCAAGCCAATTTCACTGCCCCTGAGTATGTTAAATTATCCTCCGCAAACAATCTTTGTCTAATGACGTCACTTTTCACACCGCATACAAATTGGTCCCGCAAATTCTCTTCTAAATTTCCGCCAAACTCACAGGTTTTCGAGAGTTTCTTCATCTCTGTTAAGTATTGCGTTATAGTTTCGCCGTCGTTTTGACGTCTTTGCCGAAATCTGTATCGTTCCGCCATGACCGCGGGTTTCGGTTGTAGATGATTCTTTAAAAGTGCAACAGCTCTTTCGTACGTAATATCGGCCGGCTTACTAGGACTACACAAAGTGCTCAGTAACTCGTACGTCCCATCACCAACACCCGTAATTAAAATCGCCAACCACATGTCTTTCTCGACCTTGTTGACCTTATAGTACATCTCCAACCGCTCCACGTATAACGTCCAGTTTCCTGATTCCAAATCAAAGTCTCTGATCTTTCCTATTTTTCCAAGAGACATTGTTTTTTCTTTTTATATCCTCGTCGCCACTGAAGAATTTGCAGGAAGAAATTAAAAGCGTGAAAAGTATATAAACCGTATAATAGAAAAACACAGACAAAACGAGACGATTGTCACAATGACGTTTTGCAAAGCCACAGATATTACACTTACATTAAAATATTTAGCCTTACAAAAGAATAACAGCGCCATCTACCTAAAACCAGCAGAACTACAACGATGTTTGGCTTGCTATTTTCAATGCTACGTTTATAACAGCACACTTCAGGTAAGCGGCTGAAATGTAGATCACGACCTAATCCGCAATATCGGTCACTAACCAAACATACAGCCTTCGCAGCGCCCTTGAACACTGCCCTTTGTGACCGACACAAAAGAAAATGGCTTCTTTGTAAAGCTACTAACAATCGTATACGATTCTATAGCCATGTTTCTTGCATTGTGTTGACAACATCCGGCTCACTTTAAATGTAACAAGGGCTTTAGAATTAAAATTAATAAGAAATGAAAAATTTATAAATAGAAATGGGTTTTTTGTTGATTTCGTGTTTATGATAAGGCAAAATTTTGTATTAATAGGTAATAATAATAATATTAGGTAACGTTTTATTTATAACCTAATAAAAACCAGCAGTAAATTATTAATAATTTTATATAAATCCATTGGAAACGAAGTCTAGAGTTATTAATTTTGGTGTATGTATTTTTGTATTTACATAATTATTGTTTTTTTTTACGGCACTACTCAAAGCTACGTGAGAGACACCGTAAGCTTTTACGGTAGACAGTGGAACTAACAAATTAGGTACAGCTTTTAAGCTTTTTGATTAAACGATCCGCTACTCGACAATAGATGGCGCTATGAGTACCTAATGCACCTGTACCTGTGCAGTTAGGTCTATTTATTTTCAAATTGAATAAATTATTATTGTAATGGTAAACTTTTTCATGATTAATTTAACCATGCATAGGGCATACAATAAATGTAAAACTTAAATTCAACAAGAAGTAAGTACCTGTTGAGTTAATATTTTTTTTTTAAATTTCTATTTATCATGCTTAGGTAAGCAGGCACTTGGATGAGAGTTGGCAAGAATCGAGCTAAGTGGCGTGCGATTTGAGAGGCCTATGTCCAGCAGTGGGCTGTTGTGTTCTGATGATGAAGCAGATCCCCGGACCATAGGCAGAGATGGCATGCCCCTCCGTCCCCCACGCAACGGAGAAAGTCCATGTGGATTTCCACAACGCACAAAAAAGGTACTTCTAAGCTCAAAAATATAGTTAGTTAGCTAGTTTAGTTAAAATAATATGGAAAAGATTATTTTAACTAAACTAACTAGTTTAGTTAAAATAATATTTACACAGCACTACAAAGTTTATAATAAATAAAGCTCCGCCTTTTAAGTCTGCGATTTTGTATCAGTTGGAATTATATAAAATATTTTATGAAGTGCTTTTTAATTACACAATTTTCCTTTTACAGTATTACCCGTGGGTGTTGTATTGGGCGATTAAAGGATTATTTAATCAATGTTCCGAAGCGTTGATTGACATTTTGTAAATGGTAGGCTGAACATTTTTTATTCAATTAGTCGTCCAAGATTATGAAATAGGACCAACATTGAGTGATTGTAAAAAAGTGTTATTTTGGGCCTCTTCAGATCGTTTAATATAAATTCTGTTACATTTTTAGGATGCCAACGAGACCATTTTACTTAAGCCCAGCTGTATGTCTGTCCGTCTTTCACGGGACAGTTTCTTTAAAACCGCAATAGGTAGATACCTAAAACTTTCACACAGTATGAGTAAGATATTATAACGGTTAACATTATCCAAACCCTTTATGAGACTTTCTACTGTAAACTATGAAAACAACACGTTGTCAATACTAATTCTATGACATAATAACAATTCTCATACGACCATAATTAGGGTCCGTTAGGCCCCTAAACACTAGTACATTTTTATGGACTGGTATTTTGCCAATTTTATGTACCTACGTAACAATATGGTGACTGCCTTTACGTCTAAAAAGTAAAACCGTCATAAGGACCAGTATTGTTCATTGTACCGGTTTATAGGGGGCGCTCACAGTTAACGGTGGACTTTTATTGGTTGTTATGATGACTGATTGACTGAATGGGTTCAGTAATTTGATACGGCCAGTAATTGGAAGGGACTTGCCTGGTTTGCTGCTTGCTTTAGCTTAGCAGCTGATGCTTTTAGTTTGGGTTAAATTCTTTGAAGTGCTGTCTATAAAGTGCGTCATTCAGTTGGGGGCACGGATTATGAGTCAAGCAAATACCGGACTCGTGACTCATGGTAGCGGGACGAACCGTAGCGTTTTAGTCGGTAAAAGTCCGACACAACCCTCCGTTTTCCCCAGTCGCAGGGTATCTATGAAGATTTTCCTAAGAAAAAATAGAGACATATACGATAACTTCTAAGGACTTCACAAAAAATTAAGTCAGCGTTCTGTGAAACACTTACTTACAATATTTTTTGTGACAGTGCCGTAGTGTTTTTAATCATTAGTATTTTCGGTATTTTCCATTGGGGATTTCTTCCTGGCAGTCTGTGTGGACGTCTAGATTAAAGCTGATCTCCATCTGCACTGCCAGATTATGCCTACCTTTACATGCGTGAATTTGCTTTATTTTATGTATGTCGATCAACATTTATTAGCTATGATATTTTCTAACCTTATTTCGTAGTAGTTAAAGCAGAAACTGTCCTAGCTTTTTCTTTAGGTTGAGAGTTCCGCAAAGAACTTATGACACCGTAATTGTTCAATATTCTCTTTGTATGTTCTTGGCAAATCCCTGGCTTGCAACGCTTATAGCGCGAAATGTGTGATAGTGAAGTTGATTGGTTCTCAAAAGATTTTATGAAAAGAAACTTATGAACCTACTCCCTTGGATGTTGTGAAAGGTTATTGGAAGATTATGTGAAGGAGTAAAAGGGGTTTAGAATGAGTGTCGTGTGGTTTACTTACAAATACTCAAAGAGACTGGTCTAGATCTATCTCCGCAAAGTGATGGTTAAGAAGTCCATGATATTTTTATGCAGGCCCATTCTGCTAACTATACGACATTACAATTCTAGTCGTATTCTAGTTTGTGTCAACAAAACCAATCCTCGTGACTAAAAACATTCAACATGCAGTCGCAATCTCATCTCAGCGACAATTAATATTTGACAAATTGAGACTGGGATTAAGGCCTATTCAGACCTAAGCGGTATTCGCTGCCGCTGTGGGTAGAGGTAAATACCGCGCGGGTTTCGCTCAGGTATTTAGTATCAAGTACCGCGGCTAGCGCGACCTGAGCGATATTCGCTGCCGCTGTGGGTAGAGGTACATACCGCGCGGGTTTCGCTCAGGTATTTAGTATCAAGTACCGCGGCTAGAGCGACCTGAGCGATATTCGCTGCCGCTGTGGGTAGAGGTACATACCACGCGGGTTACGAACGGTAGCGAATACCGCTTAGGTGTGAACAGTAATATTACCGCATACCCACTGGGTTTTCTCTGCCGCAGGCGGCAGCGAATACCGCTTAGGTGTGAACAGTAATATTACCGCATACCCACTGGGTTTTCTCTGCCGCAGGCGGCAGCGAATACCGCTTAGGTCTGAATAGGCCTTTAGAAAGTAATCTTTGTTAATCTTATGGGAATTGCTTTTGATCCATGAACATGGGTCTAATGGATTAGTATGACATGTTTGTATGAGAGCATTCCTAAATTAGAGAGTGTCAGGAAGCTTTTACCTGTGACGGATAAGATAATACTTTGCGTCACATATCTGGATTACAACACTCATGGCAATGTGATTGCTGATTGTATTATCAGTAGCGTAAATTGACATTAGGTTAACTTCATAGCGCGTGGTCAAAATGGCGACTAGAACACACAATGCTTCAGTTATAACAATATAATTGTGGACTCTAATCAATTTGTTTATTATATTATTACATACATACATACATAAATTCAAGCCTTTTTCCCATGGAAGTAGGTAGAGAAGGAATATGTAAGGATCGTAGCAGGTGGCGTTCTGTGGTTTCTGCGTGCCCCCATCATTATCATCATTATATCAGCCGCAGGACGCCCACAACTAGACATGAGCCTCCCTCACAGAATTCCAAAAAGACCGAATAGATAAGTACCTATTATTAATACTAGTTTGTACAAGTAAACATGGCATAAAGTAAGTACTCGATAATAATGTATCTTGCCATCAGTGATAGAATGCTTGTAACTATACCAGTACTTGTAGAGATTACAAAAATAAACAAACATACAAAAATAAACAAACGTTACTTTTAAAACATTACCATAGAAGTTATTATATTGACATGTTACAAGGTAAGCTCACCTCTAACGCACTTCACCTAATTTAACGGAGACATTTTTACACTATAGTACATACGTACTGCAAAATCTTGGTCACTATCCCACATAGCAACAGACCCCGCTCACCGCCACGAGCCAGCGCTCAATTACACAGCTTTATTAAACGCACAATCGAGATCGATACGCACGCACAATGAATAGGAATCGATTAGATATGCCACTCACTAGCCACGAGCCACTGGGCTCTTATTGAAAAATGTGGAAGTTCAAGGAAAAAGATGAGGGCAATGATATTGGTGAAGGTTGGTAGGAGGAAGTGTGTTTTTGTAAGGTAAGTTATAGATATGTTTATGTTACAGATAAAAAAATAACAGCTTGTAATACACACACACAAAATTGCAAATTCGTGATGAAAGTCTATGCTTCTTGTGTATCGTCGTAGATTGTTGACATCACTGACATCTTTAACTATATCAGAGGCCCTTGAGGCGGTTTAGAAACTCTGACACTAGAGTGTGTGGAGTTGTTAGACCTTACTGCCCACACGATAACAATGAAGAAGAAGTGATAGCGAAATGCTAATAGCGACAGTGATCGTAAGGCCAATTCTTCTAATTAAAAACGTTCAAAATCGATTAGCATTCTCATTTCAGCAACAATTAATGACAAAACAGGTAAATTAGAAACGTTTTTGACAGATTGAAATTAACCTTAGATTGCAATCGTTCCTAAAACGTAATAGAATTGCCCTCCCTGCAGAATAGTTCTGCCAAAGCTAACCAAACCATGTCAAAATAATTGCAATGGTTTTGGATGGGTATATTTTGCTGATATTTTTTTTTGTTTTAAGCATAAATTACATGTAGGTACTGAACTGAACTATTATTATAATAAATTAGATGTACATTGAACTGTTGTTTTATTCATTTTAATTATTGAGAGATTACGTGTTGGCTTATTTTGGCAGAACTAAGTTCAATTTTGTTTGTAAATAAAACATTTTAAATATAGCACCAGAATATCTAAATGCTATTTATAGTTTGGGTATTCACAAGTTATACTCTCAATTCGTAAGTGTAAATTAAACAAACTGGCCTCAAGGGGTTTAAGTTTGATAAAGTTCTATTTATTGAACTCAGGGGAGTTCTTTAAACAGTTGAACAAACGCTCTATAAACCAGTTAGAATATAATATTGTTTGTGACCTACGGGTAACCAACAATATAACCTGATTTATATGATTTATGTTTTCACAGCGCTAGATATTAAAGGCATGCTTACACGGGCCACTGAAATTTCTCAGTTCTGGTCAATTTGGGTCAGCGTCACTAACAACACCGAGCAATTACTGCGGTCTGTGTTGCCAGCATGTAGCAATTGTAGCCACACCGTTAGTCAACTGAATTCAAAAAAGGAATAGATTCTATTTTCGTGTGTATGTTTTTTGTTTTTATTTTATGTGTTCGTATTTTTATCGATAATTTCATCAAATGTGAAGTCCCATATCACACGATACGGAGCAACATCAACTGAACAATTAAACAAAATTATTATCAGAACATCTAATTTGAGGTTATCACTACCGAAACAATTGAAGCATTTTTTTTAACATAAACTACATAAATTACCCCACCATTTCCAGCAACAGTTGCCGAGCAATAATTGCCCGTGTAAGCTCAGCTTTACAGCAGACACAACACAAATCTACCCCTGAGATATGATCTGATATCCTATGCCCCCTCCCTTACCCCCCACACCCCGTTCTCGTCAATCATTCCATCTGAGAACTGGACCAAGTATTTTTTGCTCCTATTGTTTGAATGAATCCGCCGAATTGATGGCGTTATGCGTTATAAGAAAAGGGTAGCTTTTGTTATTTCTCACGAATCATCGCTGACATTAATTGAAAGTAATAGGTTTTTGTATGGACTTAGGGGTCATTTTTCAATGCAGGAAGGAAATATTTGGACGTATTTAGAGCACTGGTTTTTGACGCCATGTCTTAAAGCGGGGTTACGTTCCTAGAAGACGATTTAGCAAGTACGACCCATGCCTAGTTTTATGTGAAGGATACCTACATTTTCTATGGCGCTAGATTTATGTATTTTATCATATTGATATTATATAACGTAGGTAATATTAAGTATATAGTATAGATTGCTCTACTTCATATTTATGAGGCAGTATTATAAAAAAATGCTGTTACGTTTTCTTTCGTTTTCCTTCTTTTGTTATCATTTCTTCTTTGGAAGTACTGGTACAATTACAAAAATTCTTTCAGTGATAAAAAGCTACACCATTGCCGTGTGCTCAAAACTGTCTTATATATTCTCGATGTTCATAGAAACCAAGTCACGGCCAGAACATAGTACTTTATAAAAGTAATCATGGTTTTTATTAATTAATTATAAAATAATGTCTTATTAAACTTAATTTTCCTATTAGATTTTTTTAATAAACACACAACGGTTAAGCTTAATTATGACACAAAACAGTAGGTACTGTTAATTAACGGTCTTTGATATTAAACGTAAACACAAAACCTCTCATTTTGTCTGTTCATTATTATTCTTTTGTACTTGTTACCTCAAGGCGGTATATCATGTGCGCACAATGTCCATTTCTATAATTTTCTCTTTAGTCGTCAGATAGAGGAACCGTATGGACACTGCGACTTACTCACAACGCTCCAAACTATACGACTTTGAAACACAGTTGGTCTAGTAGTCTTAAGAGCGACTGCTACGCTAAAGGTATTGTGTTCGATTCCCTAGTCGAGCAAAAAGTGTTATTGGGTTTTTCTGTGAAATTCTGAGTAGCAGCTATGAGTTAGGATTTGTGCCCGGTTAATAGCAATAGGCTCGCCCCCTATTACATGGGTTCTAAACATATCGGCGAGCCTATTGCCATTAACCGGGAACAAATCCTAACACCGAGCTGCTACTGAGAATTTCATAGAAAAACCCAATAACACTTTGCTTGACCTGGGAATCGAATCCAAGACCTCTAGTGTAGCGTCAATCAACCATCGTTCCTAAATTAGCAGACAATGGCCCTTGTAGGTCCACACTCCACAAAAAAAAAACAAAAGACTGGCATTCCATAATCGAATCTATACGTTAATACCTTTACACAACCAACCACGACCGAAATTAAATGAAAAAAAAAGGTGACGATAAAACGGGCAAACATTTTCGAGCTTTTCACAAACCCAGGTGCCAATTAGAAAGAAGTATGAAACAAGTAATTTAAAACGGTGCGAGTAATATTCACAGTTGTTTCATGTTTTTGTACTACGAGAGTCATTAGCGCAATACTTTTACGTCAACAGCATTCCCACTCCACCTGAATATTACCGAGTCTTTATGTTGAGTGTTAAATAAATACTATGCTAACTTTCACTATTTATGTTTGAAGCCACCTGCGCCCCGGGACGCCCGGGCTTTGAATTAACTGGTGCAAAAGTTGGGTTCTCTTCTTGGAACCCGATCCTATCAGCTTTTTGGGTTCTTTGCCCAAAGGGTTCGAATTGAGTCCTATTGCTCTCGCTTATATGTCGGTCCGTCTGTCTGTCCCTCTGCTACAGTCCTAATAGATAGATACTTGGAATTGTAGGTACTTATAGGTAGGCCTTCAGCATCCATTTGGTCACCTTTTTACGTCGTCGGTTTATCTAGCTTTGGCAAAAACCGTACAAAATGTACATTCATCTACATACACACTAATTTATTAAAGCTGAATATTTTATTTTTCGTTTGTGTATTAGGCGCTAATCTCTGGGACTGTCAGTCGGAATGGCAAAATTCTTTTTGTATATAATAGTCAGATTCATGGGAACAGTATAGGCAATATAACAACACACTACAACCCACAAGAGCAGTAAAACGTTACTTAACACGGGTGATACCGCGGCATACAGCTAGTTTAGTTAAACAACCTACAAAAGTTAATTTGTAGGAAATCCTAAGGATACAACGTCAATATATTTTTTCCTTTTATACCACTCAAACCCCAGCTTACCTACCCTATAACTCACAAATATTGAGGGAATATGCGAAGGCCAGCCTACAGGCGTAGCGGTGTAATATCCAGAATTAGGGAACAGGGCGGGCACCCCCACTCTTGAATAAATAAGTAAAGACTGCGCCTTAAGCGACGAATTAAAATGAGATTATTATAAGGGAACATTTTCCTAGAAACCAATTAGCTATCATCGTTCCAAATTGAATCTGCGTCGATCAGAAAAATAATGCCGGTTTTATTTCGGAGTTACTTCTTTTGTATTTTGTTTAATTTATTTAGTGTAGGTAATGTTTAAGGTACTTATAGTAAAATATCGTCATAAGAAATTTCAAACGTCGTAAGAGACAAACATTTATCCGTCCCATAAGAGGCAATAACATTTAATACCAACATCCAAACCCATAGTCCCATCCTTTGTTGCCATATCCTGCAATAGTCCGGTACTAACCGGGGGTGGTCCTTGTTTGCACTTGCATAGTACCTACATACAGGGATAATTGTCGGCTGATGTCCCATTTCATGTTAAAGCCGCCTTAGAAGCCTCTACGAGTTGGCTTTGGCTCGTACGTCTTCAAAAGTCTGGGAATTTGAATCCCGATTTAAGTAAACTAAAAATCACTAATAATATATTCTGTTTTTCGAGTCATACAAATCTGTATACTGTTAAAATCACCGTAAAAGCATTCAACATCAAACACATTTTAATTCCCATCACTTTCATTTTAACTGCCTTGTTGGCCTGGTGGTCCTAAGCGCAACTGCTACCCTGGAGGTTTTTGGTTCGATTCGGTTCCTAGGTCGAGCAAAGTGGTATTAGGTTTTTCTATGAAGATCCTCTATTAGGTAAATGGGACCTAAAACGTACTGGCGAACTGCGGGTGTACATTGGTAAGTACACCTCTGTCTAACCCTTTGGGGAATATAGGCGTGATGCTATGTTTGCATGTTTTAATTAAATTGTTAGATAAAATACAAATTGTAAAGGAATACAATAAATGACTATTCCTGAATATGTAGATATCCTTATAAATTGTGTCGTGACGGTTCTGTTGCGACTAGTATCATCCACATCGCACTCTAGTTAAAGAGAATGTTCTATTTACAGGTTCTCGCTTTACAAAACGTAATATTATTCAATATTCCGATAGTGTTTTGTCACTGAGATTTTCATAAGAAAAAGAAAATAACTTTTCTTTAGAGTACCTATCCCAGTAATAAAATGAGATATTTTTACCTAGTGTAAGTTATTATTACAAAAAACATTTATATTTTGATTATTTTTATACTTCGCTGTATCACCCGCTTTCAATTACTGTTACGTCTGGTTACTGATCCGCTCCCTTTGGCCATAGCATTATGTTTTATATGTGTAAACCTTCTTTTTGAATCACTATCTATTAATGAAAACCTCAATTAAATCTGTTGCGTAGTTTAAAAGATCTAAGCTTACAGAGAGACAGAAGGTGAAATGCGACTTTGTTTTATACTATGTATAGATTTATCATCCTTATCTTTGCTATTTTCTCTAAATAATCGCATTAGAACCAGCAAGGTTGCAAATATCATTATAGAATTTTGAATTCTAGTATAATGTTCCTAAAATAACTATTCCCATGGCACATAAACTCGTGCTATACCCGAAACTTCTATCCCCCAAGTTAATCAGCTAACGTGCCATTAACAGGGTGTTGCTTTATCAAACACCGTTTTCAATAGGGGAATTAATGTGTCGTCCTTATCGGTTGGTTGAAGTAAAACAGAGATACGACACGTTCTGAATGTTTAGACTGTTCGATTTTGCAGTTTGCTTTAAGTTAAAAAGAACAAGCCTAGCATTTTTTTTAATGGAAGACCATTTTGTAGGCTCATTTCGTTAGCGTCGAGAGTAGTTACTATAAAATATCAAGCTTTGTGATAGCAAAAAGTTTAGAAGCTAATGGTTTTACCGTTATAAATGAGATAAAATGGGATTATGCTGAACATGCCTGCCGAATGTCGAACGATCTTTGGGTCCGTAGAGCCCAAGATTGGGGTCCCGAATTTGCAATACCAGGTAAAAGGTGACGGGATGTCTCGGTTGTCTACCTTGAGAATTGGCGAGACAGCGCAAAATTGCGATACATGGAAGTAATGGAGGGAGGCCTTTGCCCAGCAGTGGGACAGTACGGGCTTGCTATAATAATATAATAAAAGAAACATCAGAACAATTTTGCTTTAGGTACAATTCAATTTTTTTTCCTAAAGATCAATCAAATTCTATGAAATTCTCAGTCGCAGCTCGGAGTTTGGATTTGTGCCCGGTTAATGGCAATAGGCTCGCCCCCTATTACATGGGACCTAAATATACCGGCGAACTGTGGGTGTACATTGGTACACCTCTGCCTAACCCTTCAGGGAATACAGGCGTGATGGTATATATATATATATATATATATAGATCAATCACAAGTTATCATAACATATTTCTATTTATCCACTCCACACATAAGCGGTAGTTAAGTCACTTTCTCATTCATTTCGATCTCAGCGAAGATGGCAGAATGCATGTAAATTAAGTAGACCGCGTCGGTGTACTCCCGCAAAGAAACTCTTTTGCCTTAGAGCGAGGGCCCTTGGGGTGAAGTGGCTTCGTCTAATTAGTACGACGACAGACCAGACACTATCGCGCCAGAATAACGGTTTACATTTCAACCGAAAAAAACGGATGAATTTTTTTTAACAACCTGTATGCGTGAAGTATTTGCTAGTATTTGTGATTTGCTCAAGTTATAGTAAAGAATTCTTAGTAAAATGTATTTTAATCTTATAAATAATAAAACAACAAATAAAAGGTATTTACTATTTTAACGGCCCTTGAGGCGGTTTAGAGACTCTGACACTAGGGTGTGTGTTAGACCTTACTGCCCACACGATAAAGAAGAAGACTATTTTATAAAAGAGAAGGGGCGCATAAGTCATCAAAAAACTCATCGCATATGCCATACAACGTGGCATACGTTGTATGGCAATGCTGATTTTAAAAATCTCTGGCGGGCACATGCGGCCTTAGAAGACGCCACCGTCTGCTAAGGTTCCCCCTACGGGTACTTACATTGTTCATGCTCAAACACGGGCATGTAGGTGAAGGGCATCCATGACACAGTTTTCAGTTAAGTCAGATATAGAAAAAAAATAGAACAGAATTTGTGTTTTTTAATTTGGAACTCTTTGGAAGATGGTAAATGAGGTCCTTTAAAAAGTCTATAGTAATAATATTACCAGCCTATTATTGTCTGGCTGCAGTGGAAATGCCTCTTCTCAAACAGAGAACACAAGAGCATTGACTAAAGCAGACTGCTTATTTCAGAATTATATTAATTTATAAGTTCAGCTTTCTTCACGATAATTTCCTTCACCGATGTCAATGTTTAGATAAAGTTAGAAAGTGCATATGAATTGAAAAGTCGAATTGATACTAGACCGTGTCAAAACCTCATGCATGAGCGGCGGATGCTTTAACTACTGGGCCGACACGTCATCTACACTTGTAACTATTCTATAACAGAACGTTACAAATGAAATTTTCCAATCCATAAAATGTATTATCCAAAGCCAACATGAGACACAGTTGTAGAAAATTACCCAAACACAAATCGTGCCCTTTATCCCGTCGTCGGACAATAGGTAAATAATATATCGTGGCGACCAACTTCCTGCCCGGCTCATTATTGAGTCGGGTTCATATTTGTGTTATCCTTAGTATTATCCTTCCTTGGTGTATAAGGATCACACAGAAAGTTTCCAAAATATATATTTATATTTTGGCTTTTTCTCCGTGATTATACCGTTTTTCTTATTTTTAAGGATGGAAAATTATCAAAAGACTTCTTCCGCCCTGGGCGGAGCGGAAAAGAGTGTCAGACTCTTACTGACTAAACCCATCCGTGTTCCTCCTAGTGCCCTTTGCGTTGCAGGGCCGCGGTAACTCTTTCGAACAAATTCTGGAGCCCCGGCAGGCATCGGCCCTTAGTGGCCCCATCCAAGTTTGCTGACATCTCTTTGAGGGTCTAAATATTAGCTTGGCCCGCGACTTCGTTCGCGTGAATGTCGGTTATCACGGGGTTTTATTTTTTTGCGCGGAACCCTATTTCTTTCCTTTATATAAAAGTGCTAGGGTTACTCCTTAAAACATTAGCTATCTGCGAGTGAAAATCCCATCAAAATCAGTCCAGTCGTCTCGGGTATGTCGCCGGAACAAACAAATAGCCATATAGATATAAAATTGAAAATTTATTTCTTTCGTAAAGCACCGTGTAAACATTCATATTTATTTTGAAAAAGATTTCAACAATTTTAGTCATTAGTTTTTCCTAATTAAAACTGCGTGGGCTTTGGTCCAGATTCTTTGTGAGCTATCCCTAGGGAAGCTTTTACTGGGACAATACTATAATTGGTTCTATAAAGTACCGCCTAACCAAATCGTTTTTGTTATTTCAGCGAGATTATGATAGAAACATCCAAACTACGTCAAGTAATATAATATTAATTATTTTTATGTGGCCATTAAGTGGGCGGCTTACCTTGCGGGCGGATAGTAAGTGGTTATCGTCGTGTTTACTACAAGCATCGCAGGTGCCTTGTCAGAGACTAAGCTCAAACGTTTTATGTGCCTGTTATTACCCTGGTATATTTAAACCAGAATACAAGGCCAGAAAAATGTATGCCGCACAAAATTAGTAATACCAATTCAATCCTTAATGACTTAATTTGCAACTCTAATTGGAAACTAAATAAATAAACCGGCGAAGTGTGGGTGTACCTAAATTGGTGCACCTCTGCCTAACCTTTCGGGGAATACAGGCGTGATGGCATATTTTATTTTATTTTTTTCTAATTGGAAACTATTCAATATTGATAAATAAACATATATTCTCTCTTTATTTATCAATAGGGGCGACTGCTGAGCTTAGGCCGCAAAAAGAGCGCAGTGGACGGCTTTAGGCTGTTATGATGATGGTGATTCATGAATAGGCAAAAACAGCCTGATAGTAATGTGCACTTTACTTTTTAATTTTATGCTGAAGAGTTTCTTTGTTTTGTATTGTTTGAACACGTTTACGTTATTTCTAAGTGCTAAAGGCTATATAAATTAATATCAGATTTAGAGATCTGAAAGAAAATTCACGAGGACGAAGTTGCTAGCTTTCTAGTAAGATCTAGCATAAATATTAATAGAAACAGCACTAATCTTTATGATAGTTGATACTGTTTCAGTATTTCTATTCTATAAGTCTCTTATACACACAAGTGGTAAATAAACAAACAAAAATAGTCGCACTCCATGAATAGATTCAAGAGTTAATCTACAAAAATCTATAAGGGCTTAGCCGCGTTGTCAGGAATGTTCGGCTTTACTAAGTAATTAATGTAGGACACTACGTGTTCCATTATCGTAAGCCTCTGCCAACCGTACTTCGGCTTAACATAGTTCGGTTAAAGGTACGGTCAGATCGCAAAAACAGTATTGATTTGGTGCCTTTTTTGTGCTTCGATTGGCTCGATAAAAACAGGTTTGATTGCTTGCCGTATTTTTTTTTCGGTTGGAAAATCATCAAATAACGTCTCCCGCCCTGGGCGGAGCGGGAGAAACTGTCAGACTTTTACTGACAAAAACCCATCCATGTGTCTTCTTGTGCCCTTTGCGTTCCGGGGGCGCGGTATCTCTTTAGAACAACCTGCCGTATGCTATTGTAGTCGTGTAAGGTTCTGGTTGATTCCAGGTCATAAAATTAGGCACAATGTACTATGGTAAAGAAAATGTACCAATCCAAAAATGTAATTAGTCTGCAAAATTAAGCCCCTTAACAATTGGGACGAAATTATATAGTCATCAATAAAATGTGTAATTACCTATGTCAACCACAACCTACAAATCTGCCTACCCCCCTGCAAAAACGGTACAACACAGTATAAAACAAAAATGCAAAAAAACAAAACACTAAAGCTTTATTTACACAAATTCGCAGACGTAATTTAACGCTGAATACACCAGACGTCTATCTATAGGTAACCATGGCAACCGTAGGTCAGTGTCATAGTACTATAGATTACTATCGTGTCCGAGAGTAACCTTGAACTGGAAATTCATTCAATAATTTCCCAGACAAAATTCCAGGTATAAATGCAGCAGACAGGCTGCCGCGTGCAGACAAAATTCCGGGAAGAGAATCCGACGCGACGGCCGGCGGGAAAATAGTATTTCCATTTTATTGAATGCCAGCGTCTATAAATACGTTCATTCAATGTTGTATTTATGAGTAAATGCAAGCCTGTATTTCCCTGAAGAGTAGACAGAGCTGTAGTTTTTTTGTATTTTACGTCATAGTAGATGATTGATTACATGGAATATCAGGGCCGTATTATGAGGTATTAAAAAGGAATGAGGGTTAAAAGGGGATGGCGCTATCCGTCATGTATAATTCTGTTTCTGTCTGACACTGGAAAAATGATTGTATTAACACTTCATAATGCGGCCCCTGTAGGCACCCATACAATATGGATGAAAAACACTTCTCGACCCAAAAAGGGGTCATTGTACTCATCGTTATGAACGAGTGTTGTTATGGGTACAACCCTACAATCGCAAAAAAACATTTTTCATAAAAAAACTGGCCAAATGCGAGTCGGTTTCGCGCACGAAGGGTTCCGTACCAATATCTATAAAAACGGCAAAAAAATCATGTCTGTTGTATAGAACTGGTTTGATTATTTATGTTTAAAGTGAATATTCTTGCATTCCTGTCACATTTTTAGAAGGTGACAGTGACAGAATGATAATTTAAACACATTACCGCTTAATATGTTTAGTGATTTTTGTGAAAGTGGGCCTTAGTATTTGTTGTTATAGAGGCAACAAAAATACATCATCTGTCAAAAATTCCATGAGAGACAGCCTGGTGACAGAGGGACGGACGGACAGCGAAGTCTTAGTAATAAGGTCCCGTTTTACCCTTTGGGTACGGAACCCCAAAAAGCGTTAAAAAGAGTAGTCAGACAGGTTGATAGTAAGTGGTATCGAGACAGATTGCGGAGTGCACTTGACAACTGCGCAGTAACGTCAGGCTGTACTGTTGCTCTTTCCATTTTTGCTGTTTTTTATTTAAAGAGTATGGATACCGGTGTAATTTCAGGCACATATTTCAATTTGGTTTCTGGGATAGCAATGCATCTGCAAGGCTTCTTGTATTGCAGAAATCTCTCTTTTTAACACACATCTCTTTGTCATAGGAGTTACAGACAGTCCACTGTGCAGAGGAAGAGGAAAGATGTTGTATTTTTGTATGTAATGAATAAAATTAAAAACTACAGAATCGATTTCCAAAATTCTTTTACCTCTACATTATCACTGGATAATGTAGCTTTCTAGAGGTAAAAGAATGTTTTCCTTTGTTACTCAGTAGTAACAAAGGCTATATAATATCACGCTACGACCCAAGGGAGCGGTGCAGTAACCAAAGACCGGGAGTGAAATAAGCCACGCGAACGAAGTCGCGGGTAGTTCGCTAGTTCTATATAAAAAAGCAACCTTTATACTCACGCATCACACCCGATGGTTACCCCATTAAACGAGCACCTACCATCACGCCTGTATTCCCTGAAGGGTTAGGCAGCACCCACAGTTCGCCGGTATGTTTTTAAGTTCCATGTAATACCCGCGAGCCTATTGCCATTAACCGGGCACAAATCCAAACTTCGAGCTGCTACTGAGAATTTCATAGAAAAACCCAATAACACTTTTTGCTCGACCTGGGAATCGAACCCAGGACCCCTTGCACAGCAGTCGCACTCAGGACCACTAGGCCAACGGAGCAGTTAATTTAATGGGCATTATAATAATAATTAAGGTGTCATGTGTCTTAGTACACACTATAAAAGTACCTATATTCTTAAAAAGGTAGAACTACTTACCTATTTACTTCTTCTTCTTACCTATTTACTGTATATTACTCTGTCTAATGTAAAAGCGCTGTCGTTGAAATTGTCTTAAACCAATCCTATTCTTTACAAATATTATCAACAAATATTAAGTTATACTCATAAACGCTCACGTTCGCGTTTTCAGTGCAAAGTGGCAAAGTTCACTAAGACGGTGAAGGAAAGTCGTGTAAGCCGGAAATCTCTTAAGGACCTCCGAGTAATCTTTAAGACTTACCTCCCGTAGGAAGGTGCCGGACAAAGTAAGCCATGGGAAAATTGGGACAAGGTACTGTCAATAGTGATATCGATCGTGATGACATAGATTTTAGGTGCAATATTGATTGAAAACTTACCTACAATTTATTTTTTAATTTCTTTATTCAATAGTTTTACATCAGCGGGTAGCGACTACTTTTTTGGTCTACATGTTTTTATTTTCCACCGTTTCTTTATAATATATTTAAATAAAAAATATGTACAAAATTGTGCTCCGGTCATAACGAGTGGCTATTTTTAGGGTAGTACCAATGTTCAGAAATGATGATGATGATTTCAGCAATACTCAAAATACGCAAGCTTTGTTGTTCTTCATCAATACTATTTCAAAGTTCGACTTGTTGACTGTCTCTAAAAAAGTAAATTCCATTATGTTTTTTTTCGTTTAATGGCAATAGGCTCGCCCCCTATTACATGGGACCTAAATATACCGGCGAACTGTGGGTGTACATTGGTACACCTCTGCCTAACCCTTCGGGGAATACAGGCGTGATGGTATATATATATTTTTTTTCGTTAATTCGTCCCTGTTCTAGAGCCGTCGAAGTAAGTGATAGAATGTACAAATCCAAATCCTTGTAAATGTTCCTATTGTATACTTCCGTTAAGAGCCTTGTATGTAGACGTGCTATTGTTAGTCGTAAAAATTATTTATACAGCCGGATTTTATTGCTTTTATATTAATATGCCGCTTCGGGATCTCGCGTCGAGAAATACGTAGGAGTTACAATAATATACTTACACATTTCAAATAAAGGGATGAGTGTTATTGCTAAGGGAGAGATTTACGGTCCACTACACATAAACACATTCAAATTATATGTTTAAATTTAGACATTAGTATATTTTGGACAAATTGAAAGTCAAATTATTTGTTTCAATTAAATAAAAATAAATCTAGTTACCGCTTCGAAAAAATTGTTTTGTATAGAGAAGAGTAAGCAACAGACGCCGTAAAAATGTTTAGTAATCTGACCATCTTTTAATAACTATTAAAAGTTTTACTCTTTATTATATTAAGTTTAGTAAGATTTGACATCACATCCCTAATTAACTGAACACACATTATAATGAATGGGTTAAATATGATAAGCCACAACATACACACATCAACCATTCAACCATTTGAATCGTTCATTTCATATACAACTGGAAACGCAATTCCACTCCACTTATTTTAAATAAATATCTACCGGTTTCTGAGTGACAGAAGCGTAATTACAAATCATACAAATTGATAGTACGCGAATTTAAATGCTCAATGTTATATCGCTCACCTAGTAGTATATTGGCACATCTGCAAAAAACGTGTAATTGAGTTTTTACCGCACAAGTGTTCAAAATTGCATAATCATAAGGTACAATCACAATTTCACAATTTTTGCAGATGTGCCAATATACTACTAGGTGAGCGATATATTCAAAGTTCAAAGTTCACTGAATACGGTGTATCTATCTATGTTATAATTGTACAATAAACATTACTCACGGACTGGTAAATCCTTTATGGGCAATTTATTGTTCTTAATTTTATGGCATTTTTTACTGGCAGATCTAACATAATGTGTTGAGTTCATTTGAGTTTATACTTTATTTTGACGTAAATAAAATGAAATCTGAACTAACTCTACAATTTTATTATGGCAGTGTTGCGGAATTTGTTCGAAAGAGTCACCACGGCCCTGGCCTGCAAAGGAGAAACACGGATGTGTTTTAGTCAGCAAGAGACTAACACTACCTTCCACTTCACCCAGCGCGAAAAAGTTATTCGAATTTCCCATCCTTAAAAAAGGGACACTGTTTCTGGAAGGGCAAGGGTTTCTGCATCGATGTAGTACCAGGAAGCAAGAATGCATAAGATATAAACTAGATTCTCTGCCTAGCCTAAATACTTCAACCACGACTTAGTTAACCGTAGTCGGTGATCAGAGCAATTAAACGGCATCTAGTCTCCCTTATTGGATTTGACTTGAAAATTTACACTTGACATAAAAATTACTGTTATCATTTCTTCACTATCAAAAACATGAAATTAAATATGTTTGCAAAAATGTGAACCTCTTGTTTGGTATAGACACCTTGAATGAAATATTCATTTCAGTCGACATTAGGCACGTGGGCAAGTTAAATATAGTTAAGGAAACTACGCAGTAAACTAATTAGTGAAAGTCATAAGTAATCATAGCTAACCATTGAGTTCATTTCTCATTCTGTTAATTTAGCAATAAATAACTCTATTTCAGTAGCACGTAAAGCCCAAACTAGGATCGTCGGAGCAAACGGTTATAAATTAATGAATGAAAGTTAATCAAAGCTATGTTTATGTACCTGCCTTAGTATATTTTTCTTTTCTCAGGGCTGTACTTGTGGCACTCATTCAGCTATCTATATATGTTTGGTTAAACTTTCCCACAAGTATTGGGTACACACAGCATCATTAATTGATTACCCCTCTTGCATTAAAATTCGTTCGAAAAGCTACCACCACCAGTTGATGACGCTGCCTGTACCCACCTATAACGGTTTAAGGGTGGGAAATCATCAAATTGCTTCTTCCGCTCTGGGCGCGGCGGAAGAGAGTGTCAGACTCTTGCTGACTAAAATCCATTCATGGTCCTCCTTTTGCGTTCCAAAATTCCGCAAATTCCGCAATCCTGGCAGTCCTAACAGGTAGATCGTAATAAAAACTTTGACCATGTATTCAGTTGGCATTATAATTGAAATTTTTGGTAGGTCACAAAAAAAAAACAATTGTTTATACACAGGCAAAAAAGAATGGAACAGTTTTTTTTTGGTATCCTTCTAATAATCTTAACTCTGGAGGGTCTAGAATCATGTACTAAATCAATGATAAAAGTTTTCGTTACGATGTCCTTTCCACCCCGTATTATAAGAAATTCAATTTTGTCGGATAAATAGGTGTTTGTAAGCAATTTGAACAAAAACTGCCGAGTTGTGTTAGGTTTTTATAGGGTCAAATTGTATTATTAAAAAGGATCATTAAAAATATATACCTAACATCAGATCATTATTTTTCTGTGTTCGATTTAATAATTATAAAACTTATACTTTTCGGTGTAAAATAATAAGCTTATAGCGGTAAGAAGGTTTTTTAATAAGGGTAAAATATGAATTTAATAAATAATTATTACAGCTACAAGGGAATAATCACGTTTTCATTTACAGCCATAAGGAAAATGATTAAGTTTTCATTTATTAACTAATTATAAGAAGATTAAATTAACGAGTTAATTTTGACTAACCTTCTTACCAAGGTAAGAAAAAAGTATTTAATTTATATTTTTTTAATGAACTCATCTTGGCTTTCATCGTTTACCTGTCTACTACAACAAAATGCCATTAAAGAAAACTTTATTTTTTGTTTATTTCGCGAGTTGATATTCCAATTTCTAATAATCCATTTCTACAGCCAATTGGGTAGTTGACACTACCAATCAATTGACATACTTTTTACATTTTATGAACTGTCAAAACGCAATTGTCCTTTATGTACGGCAATATCGAACTGTGATGTCACTTATCTGCCTACTCAATTGACTAAATATTTGTTGATTTCGAAGTAAGTAAAAATCTAATTTTACAATAAATTAAAAAAATAATCGGTTTTTCACAGCTAATAAATAATGTGTTTTTTTAGAGAAGTCGTGTATTGAAATTATTGGTTAGTGCTGTCAACTTATACCCAATTGCGAAGCTGAAGAGTGTCCTATTACTCTACGTTACTCAGTCTATGTATTGACCTTACTCCTATGCCTCTCGATCACCCGTGACATTTTCTACCCACTTCACCTGGCTACCCTATTGATAACCTCAACCTAAATCTATTGTAACCCTTTATATAACTACTAGCTTTTGCCCGCGACTTCGTCCGCGTGGATTAATAGTTTTCGTTCCCGGGGGATTTCCGGGATGAAAACTATCCTATGTCCTTTCCCGGGTCCCAGACTATATCTGTACCAAATTTGATTGAAATCGGTTCAGTGGTTTAGGCGTGAAGAAGAGACAGACAGACAGAAAGACAGACAGACAGACAGAGTTACTTTCGCATTTATAATATTAGTACGGATTCGTAGGTATATTTATATACATAGATCAGGTAGCCTTATTTCATCTAACCAATATCATAAAGAGGAAAGATTTGTATTTTTGTATGTAACGAATAAACATAAAAACTACTGGACCGATTTCAAAAATTCTTTTGCCTTTAGAAAGCTACGTTATCACTGGGTAACATAGGCTATATAACATCACGCTACGACCCATGGGAGCGGAGCAGTAACCAAAGACGTAACTTAATGTGGGTGAAATTAGCCACGCGGACGAAGTCGCGTATAGTTCGCTAGTTACCTATAAATTGGTTATTTTTAAGAAATATTTTCTTAGTTTTCTTTAATGTATAGTGCATAACAAGACTAACAGTGGCACTCTCGAGGTGCGTCTGTATTTGCGAACGCATTCAACTCTGAGCTCTTCAAAGTTAAGATAAATAGGCTTCTTCTGGGTAAGCTCACTTCATCGTT
This sequence comes from Caradrina clavipalpis, assembly GCA_932526535.1. Classification (NCBI taxonomy): domain Eukaryota; kingdom Metazoa; phylum Arthropoda; class Insecta; order Lepidoptera; family Noctuidae; genus Caradrina; species Caradrina clavipalpis. The sequence goes on from OW052103.1 coordinate 9,954,937, forward strand.
GACTTTGTCTCCGTCACCTCTGACCTAAACTAGATATATAAATATATATATAAAATAAATTAAATATACCATAACGCCTGTATTCCCTGAAGGGTTAGGCAGAGGTGTACCAATGTACACCCACAGTTCGCCAGTAAATTTAGGTCCCATGTAATAGGGGGCGAGCCTATTAATGTCACTAACCGGGCACAAATCCAAACTCCGAGCTGCTACTGAGATAGAAAAATCCAAAAACACTTTTTGCTCGACCTGGGAATCGAACCCGGGACCCCTTGCACAGCAGTCGCACTTGCGACCACGAGACCAACGGGGCAGTCAATGGTCAATGTCAATGGTTTATAGTATCAATAGTGGGTTTTTCATTTAATTTAAAATAGGGCTCTGCCGGTTGTATGGATATTGTGAAATCCCTACGGATGTAATGTATTACCTATTCACGATAAATGACAAGCTTTTTTTGTACCCTATCACGACTACTTCAGCTTCTTTTTGATCACACATCCAGAAATAGTCACACTTGTTAGGATCGAAAATAGAAAATAACACTTTTTGCTCGACTTGGGAATCGAACCCAAGACCTCCATTAGTTGCGCTTAGGACCACTATGCTAACAAGGCAGTTAACGATATATTTCTTATATTATAATAAAGTGAATAGTGTATAGTATTAGCAATTTAGTGTACCAGCTCTAATAGTGAAATGATAAAACTTGATAGCTTAGCAATTATTAAGTTAATTGGACGGTTATGTACGGGACATGGTGTTAATAAACGGCTTCTGTTCCGCCGGGACGTTACTGCTATTGATTTTATTACCACATAGCACTTAAGGCTAACTACTTTTATTTCTGGCCTGTTGGTCTAGTGGTTAGTGGCCCTGACTGCTAAGCCGGAGGTCGTGGATTCGATTCCCACCCAGGACAAACTTTGTGTGATGAGCATGATTGTTTGTTCTGTGCCTGGGTGTGATTTATCTATAATATGTATGTATTTATAAATTATATAAGTATGTATATCAGTTGTCTGGTTACCATAACACAAGCTCTGTTTAGCTTGGGATCAGATAGCCGTGTGTGAGTGGTCCCAAGATTTATTTATTTATTTATTTACTCTCGGCGATTTTTTTTTTTAATTTGAGTTTTTTTAGATTAATAAAATTAATATACACTAATAATATAAAGCTTCAGAGCTTCTTGTTCGTTTGTTTATAACTTAGGAAATACCAGTCGGATTGGAATAATTGTTCTTGTATGTGATAGCCAAATTAATTAGGAATAGTTAAGGCCGTCGCGCTGACTCACAACTCCGATGTCTCACGGGAGCGGGGCAGTAAACAAAGACGTAAGTAAACGCGGATGAAAAATCATTATTTTAAAGAAACTACTCCGCATAATTGCGGACTTGGCATTGGGGTTGAAACTTTCAATCTCAGTGCCAGGTCCGCAAATTCGCGGGGATTTTTTTTAGCTTTTTCTTAACTGCAACTTCTAAAAATAAATATATCCAAAATAACAATATTGACACATCCCTCATGCATATATTACAAAAAAATAAAATGAATTTTTCCATGACGTCACCATATACCAACTGGCAGCGAAGCTGTTAAAAAAAATCTCTGTCTATGTCCATAATATACGGGTAAATAGTCTATAGGTTGACTTAAAAAAAAACACACAACACATCATGCATTATAACAGAAAAGTTTTTTTACATACTTTTTGTTCCGAAGTTCCAACGGAACGGAAAATTCTATCAGTAGGGGCTGCAGAGAGGGATAGCCGGGCTTTGCTAGCTAAACATATTTATGTATTTATGTTACGTACTATTATAAGACATTTTTATTTATTTTTCTATTATTTTTTATTATTTTTTGATTTTTATTTTTTTTTATTGATTATTTCAGTACTCACATGTTGCCTTGAATACCTACAGTTGGCATATACTAGAATTGAGTAGATGACACCACTAACAAATAATTCCAAGACACAACATCACTAAAAAAACACTTTATTTTAGCCCTGAAAACCCGATAAATTTTTGAATAACTATTATCATCAATTATTAGTTGCTTTGAAATCAATAAATAGTTACTGAATTGAGTCGACAAAAAAGTGACGTCATAGTTGAGTATTGTCATACAAAATCTAAGGGGGAATTGCGTTTTGACAGCTCATAAAAAGTTCGTCAATTGATTAGTGGTGTCATCTACCCAATCTTATAGACCTCTTCAATACATCATCATCATCATACCATCACGCCTGTATTCCCCGAAGGGTTAGGCAGAGGTTTACCAATGTACACGGTTCGCCGGTGTATTTTTAGGTCCCATGTAATAGGGAGCGAGCCTATTGCCATTGACCGGGCACATAGCCAAGCTCCGAGCTGCTACTGAGAATTTCATAGAAAAACCCAATAACACTTTTTGCTCAACCTGGGAATGGAACTCAAGACCTCTAGCATAGCAGTCGCGCTTATGACCACTAGTCCAACGAGGCAGTTCAATACTAAAATAAAAAATAAATGAGCATCATCCAACATTCCCAACAAACAACTGTCCTCTTCATCATATTAACATGTTTATTAAACAACAAAACTCGGAACATTCAGCGGAAAATGAGAGAAAAAGCACAAAAAGTAGGCGTCGCACCAACTTGTAGGCGACACGTTCACACAATGCGAGTACAGTCGACAGAGCGTAAAAGTGATGTACAAACATACTTTTGTGTGTTTTGCTTGTTGTACTGCACCCATTTTGTAACTGAATTAATCGGATGCTGTGGTGCAAGTTATAAGAAGTGGCGTGGGTGATAGCGTTTTTGAAGACACTATATACAATAAAACGTGTTCCTTAATTTACCCCCCCCCCCCCCCTTAATTTTTAGCGTACCTACCATCGCGCCTGTATTCCTCGAGGAGTTAGGCAGAGGTGCACCAATGTATCTACAACCACAGTTCGCCGGTATGTTTATGGCCTATGTAATAGGAAGGTGAGCCTATTTCCATTAACCGGCACTAATACTATCTCCGAGCTATTACTGAGAGTTTCATAGAAAAACCCAATAACATTTCTGCTTTACCTAGGAATCGAACGCAAGACCTCTAGCGTAGCAGTCGCCTAACTAGTACGCCAACGAGGCAGTCATTTCTATTATTCGTTAGCATAGCTGCCATAACAATACGCACTCTGTATTTCAAGTGTTTACATATTATGGTTCATAAAATACAACCCTATGACAGACGGAAGGACAGACATAGGGTGACAGGGTTCCGTTGGCACCCTTTGGGTACGGAACCTTAAAACAAATTTATGACATATTACAGGATAAAAACGGAATTTATAAAACCATTTGTATATTTCTACAGAATTGCCGTTTATTTGGTCCATGATTTTTCACGATATTTTCCTTCACTGCTCCATCTAGGTAACATAATGTGGTATTATAGTATTCAAGTCGTATTTTGCGTTTTTGAGACTAAGCATAGATATGTCAAAGTCAAATAATTTATTTCTATAAAGTCATTAGAAGGCTTTTTTGCACATTTAGATATTTATTTATAATTAACTAGCTTTTGCCCGCGACTTCGTCCGCGTGGATTTATAGTTCCCGTTCCCGGAGGATTTCCGGGATCAAAACTATCCTATGTCCTTTCTCGGGTCCCAGACTATATCTGTACCAAATTTCATTGAAATCGGTTCAGTGTTTTAGGCGTGAAGAAGAGACAGACAGACAGACAGAGTTATTTTCGCATTTATAATATTAGTACGGATTACTATGGCTTGCGCCAATGACGGTAATTAAAAGTAAAACTAAACATAAAAGTAAACAAAACACGAAAAAAATTGTTTTATCTAGTTGCCCTCTTTCAAACGTTAATTTAGTATGTAGCAACAAAACACAGTTTCTTAATTATCCAATAGGTACTTAAAAGTAGATACTCTACCGAACGTAAAAAGAATCTGAACGATATTATTAGGAGCGTCATTCTCATAAAAATAAACAAATCATTTGACAGTAAAACGCGTACTTATTGTTCTTTGTGTATTATTCTGATTGACGCGCCGACGACGCAATGAATTTAGAATTACCCTCGCACCACATATAACTTTATGATGGGAATAAAATTGAGTTTCATGAAATACTTCTAACTTAGTCATACGTATCGTGTATTCCTTATATTTGTTTGTATGTTTTATGGACTTTTAAAAGTACTTATTTACTCTTGAAACTTGCGCATGAAACCAATTCTTAATGAACGCTTTATATTGATTGCTATAATTTAAGGGTGAGTCTTTATTGCACTAAAAATATATACAAATAAACAACAATGTATGCCAATATTATAAAGCTGAAAAAGTTGTTTGCTTTGTTTTTGTTTGAACGCGCTGACCTCCGGCACTACTAATCCGATTCTGAAAATTCTTTTGTTAATAACAAGCTAAGTTATTCCTAGTGCTTTAGTTGTTTTATTATTAAAAAAGCAGTGATCCGTAAAAAAAATCGCGCGGACGAAGCTAGTTTTAAATAAAAACATAAACCGGTTGATAATCCCAACATGGAACCCAAACATACATTATACATTTTTACACATCTGCCTAACCCTTCGGGGAATACAGGCGTGATGGTATGTGTGTAACCGATTAATTAGTTTAAAAACTATCAGCTTAATCATTTCGTTTTTTCTTTTGTAGATAGGTTTCTGTGCAATTCGATCTTCCGATCAAAAGTTTAAGGAGAATATTCTACTTCAAACAATTCCTAGGATCCTTTAGTATTTTAATTATTCTGCAAGAAGTTCTCCGGTTCACCTTGATAACTTACTGTTTGTTTGTGCTTACTTAGTTTGATAAATGCTGCTTAAAATCCAAGAATGATTTATTTGCTAGGTACTCACCTCGATTCTACAAAGCTTATTGTAAAACTTCATAATATGTTAGATAAATTATCTTGAATGTAAATAAAATTGTGTTGTGTTTAATTCATTATTCCACTAACTATCTAATGATACCAGTCTATTATTGCCCCATTACAGGTCAAAGGTCTCTTCTGATACAGAGAAGGCGCGAAAGGATGCTGATTATATTAACTACAAGCCCAGATTTCCTACATGTATTTCAGTGATGTTCATTTCCAAGTACATATGAATTGTAAAAGTCACATTGGTACATACCCGGTATCGAACCCATAACCCCATACATCACTATGCCATCACCAAATTTTACCGTTAAGTACCTACACCTAATTATATAAACCAACTTTTACTAAAATAATAACTATGTATGTCAAACACAACATTCGTTTATAGAACTGGCAAATTTGAAATAGAGCGAATAATTAAAATATAATTAATTGAATACTCTGCATTCAAAATAAAAACAAGAAATAATTAATTGATAAGCTCTCGTTTTATTCGCACTACCTTTTGCAAATGGTTTAATTAATTCAATTGTATTTTGAAAGGATCCAATTACTACAATTGTTCCATTAAGTTTTGCTTGCAGGTTAAATGAAAGAAAAACAGACACATAGACTGGTTCTGAAAGTCAAATTACACCTCTGTCACGGCGGCCAAGCTCAATAGAAACTACTCGTAGCTAAGTACACAAGTGCACTCCTTCCCTCACTCTCATAGTCCGATGGGATGGCAATCTGACAGGAGCGGGAAGAAATCAGGCGCAGGATGATCGAGGCACGGGGGAGTTACACCACCAAATTCCAAACTCCTAATGGAAATACTCAAAAACACTGTGCTCGACTTGGGAATCGAATCCAGAACCCTACGCTTAGCAATCGAGCTTACGACCATGGGACCAACGAGGCGGTCAAATAGACATGAATCAAACCATTCAAAGTAAAATACTTAAGAATGAAAATAGCTCTTAATTTATGAGCTTATATTTCCTGCAAGTTTTGAAAATTTACTTAAAATGTGCACTGAATTAAATTTTCTTAAGTCAAGTCGTGGATCCTAGCATAACGCAGGCTAAGCTCTTTACAGCAGTTTAGCTTCATTCGCTACTTTACCTCCAGCTTTAACTTAAATGCAGCTTAAATTTAATTCCTCCATCATTATATCGTTAGTGCTTACTGTTAAGTGTTCATTATTACGTTCACTGTCCATTAACTTTTTAGTGAGATCGTTTTGTAAATAATCTTGAAGAATATTTTGATTCTTTTTTAAGTTTATATACTTTTTATGCGATGAAATGATTAGAGTTTACCAATCAATGGTAAATATCAAATCTAATACGTATTAAAATTCCTGTAACTACTGCCAATGATGTGAAAAAAAATTTAGCTAAAACTCTTTTGATACCCGGTAATTAAAAACGTTAAAAATGTAATGTGTTCGCTATAGTTGTTATAGTAATTATAAATCCAGCTGTTGTTAGGATGTTTTCCTTCACCGCTATCAATGATGTCCAAGGTAAACTTAGAAAGTACATATGAATTGAAATAAACTCTCAACCTCATGCTTGAGAGGCAGGCGCTACCACGACAACAGCAATACTAAAAAATATTATTAGTTTATTTAGTTTTCCAAACCGCTATCGCAGACCTCTCATCACTTACCACGCTCCAATGTTGGTGAATAATATAGTTCTAGGTATACATAGCAATCGCGTGACAAGCGTCCCAAACCTCGCGTGCCTCAGATACTCTGTTTACACCGCGATACGGCTATCACACCGTCAAACTTACACTTTTTACCTCACTACAAACTTATTCCAATGTCACTTTTCATTCAGTTGGGAATAAGAGATAAAATCAACGAAATTGTCAACACAATTGCTGCGACCATCAGGGAACACTTCGGCCGACATTGAGAATGGAATTAATGTTACTACCACTGGAATTATTTACAGGTTTTCGTACGAATGCAGGGCGAGTCTCTAGGGAGTGTCCTTACGCAACGTTTATGTTTTAAAAATATATAAGGTGTAGGTTTTCATTTTCATATCATACTCATGTTTTTTCAGTGTTTGTTTTGGTTTATTTTCTTTCAACTTTGCTTGTTTTGTAAATGGTGGTTGGACAGTAATCGGTGATTATGTAAGTCCAGGACTGTTGTACCAAATACCTAAGATATAATGTTATACGTAGAAGCTGTTGGTAAGGCTATTGTAATTCACCATTATTATCATATGAGCCACAGGACGTCTATAGCCATCAGCTCTGCATGTCATGTGCCCTGCCCACCGCCACTTCGAATTGCTGGTTCGCTGGGCTATATTTATTTAACACATAACATACAATCACGCCTTTATGGGGAATAAAGGCGTGATTGTATGTTATGTTGAACGGTTAGGTAGAGGTGCACCAATGTACAACTACAGTTCGCGGGTATGTTTATGGCCTATGTAATAGGAAGGCGAGCCTATTGCCATTAATCAGGCAAATCCTAACTCCGATCTGCTACTGAGAATTTACAGGAAAACCCAATAACACTTTTTGCTCGACTTGGGAATCCAACCCAAGCCCTCTAGCGTAGCAGTCGCGCTTAAGACCACTAGGCTAACGAGGCAGTGATATTTATTTGTTGTAATAAATTGTAACAAAGGCAACATAAAACTCATATGAAGCCTTGTTTAAGTTGTACTCTTGTCGAATAAAGTCAGGCAAAGATGAAACTGATATTCCAGAACTGTGTACACTAGTACGTGAGGCGATGGAAAAATTGTAAATATACTTTAGACCAACTAGCTACGATATTGTTACGGAAGGAATTATTTTTAATATTTTGCAGTATAACAAAGTCGAGTTTTATATATTAACTTGTAGAAGTCGTGGGCTTGTTCGGGTTTATGTTTCTCTGGTATATATGGAAAGAAATGTTATGTGAGTAAAGATCATTATTCATTATTATATTTACCTACTTATGAATTATATTATTGATTTTAATTTAAATTTTCTTACTAAACACACTACCACATAGGCTTATGTTTTATTGCATTATATTTAACACCGAAATACTTAGCAGTTTTTCATTACAAATAGTGAACGAACGACGAACGAATCCATACGAAGCTGCCTTTTGGAATGGGCAACTAGATTCAATATTATTTAAAAAAAAAAAACTTCTATAATTGACGTTCAAAAGTGCCTTCTAATGGTCTAATTGAAATAAATGATTTGACTTTGACTTTGAAAATGAAGAAGAGAATGTACTTCATGATTACTTGATTTATTTTAGAGACATTAAATCACTGTATATGTACAATGTTTATGCGAACGTTCTACTTTTCTATATGTTTATTTCCTAAATTGGGCGATCGCTTATACAAATGTTAAAATCTATCTTCTAAAGTTCTAAAAGTGTTGTTTCAGCCTAAATTTCTAATTCAGGTTTCCCTTTCGGATTCCAATATTTGTAATTCTATTAAACACTTCGTATGTATTTTTAACGTACAACCCTTTCTGTGCTCGTTACTAAGAGATCCTTCACATTAATGTTAAGATCTCTTATTGATATAGGGATGCGACAAGATGTTTCTCGATTACCTATCGATATCCTTGAACTTTCTTTTTGTAGAAATTTCAGGGATTTCCCACACGATCGCTTCGTACTGTTATGGTAAATGTGAACATTTTAGATGTTTGGCACACATAGGTGTGATATAAACAATAAAAACAATAATTTAGAATGTAGTAGATACTTTTTTTCTAGAATGCAATTCAAACCACAGGCAACCTATCTTAACTTCCTAACTAATATTATAAATACGAAAGTAACTTTATTTGTTTGTTTGTCACTTTATCACTGAACCGAACATTATGAAATTTCGCATATACTTTTTCAGGTATACCGAAATGAACATAGGGTAGATAGTCCCGAAAAAAAGTACTGTTCCCGAGGAAAACAACAATAACGCTCTAATGATAATAGATAGCACCACGTGTATTTCGAATCATGGTCGAATTTTTCCGGAGGAAGTCGCCGGCAGAAGCTAGTTATAATATAATACAGAGACAATTGATGGATTACATCGCGTTATGTCATGTATTAATAATTTATTCCACGCATGCATTGGTAACCGACATTTATTCAGAATTCCTCGCTCGCGGGGAAACGTAAATAACATTGTCGGTTAAATAAAGTGTAAACATAATTCTATAAACCCGACGAACTGCTGAATTACACTGTTTCATATTCTGTAACAAAATATACGTGATATCAAATAATATTTCACTGCGAACAGTTTAGCCACAACGTTTAACGTTTCATTATTACAGCTGGTTATTGATAATTATTATTAAAACTCGTGTAACATTTCATAATTCGCTGTTAAACTATGTTTTAGGTTTCAGCTGTGACACATAATTTATTACCGAAATAACTTAGTTCGTATGTTTATGTTTTTAATACCAGTTTTAAAATTAGAACAGTTATTTTGCCACACGGTAACATCGATAAATTATTTTCGAAGGCACAACACTATTGAATAGAGTTCTCGGTACAGCAGCAACAGTTTATCCACGTCGATATTGATAAGAGCAACACTAGAAGCCGGTATTTACTCGATTATCGTGAGAAAGACCTTGTTTGATAGGTTACAACAATAGCATGGGTGTGTTGTATTTTATGAATCTAATAAATAGCCTATCAAAGGGGTTAAGTGACACCATAAAATGGTGTCCAGTAGCTTTGCCTTACAATTTTCATTACATTAGAAGGTAACACTCTAAATATCAAGTTTATTTCAAGACTATTAATAACTAAGTGCAAAGACTTACCGTGCACGTTTATCAAACCATCGCTGACATCTTTAGCCCACAGACAAAAAGCTGAATAAAATAGAAATTAAGCATAAATTCCGAGAGTATTTTTCCCAAAGTCGTTTATTTACCTCACTTTAAAATTCATAGAATTTAAAGCACAAGAAGCCAGAACACAAAGTCTTAAAGCATTTTAAAGTACATAAATAAACTTTTACAAAACACTTTGTCTTTTGCCGCCAACATTATTCTTAGTCAAGAACATTAAAAATATTCCCGCGACAAATAAAATCGTTCTACGGAGGAAATTTCAGTTTCCCGAAAGCATTCTGTATTAAAGTATAGGTAATTACCCCAACAATAGGCTTGCCCCTTCGCTTTTTTCCGTTATGAATCGTTGCTTTCTTCTGCTTTTTTTTACTTTTCACGTTATAAAAGCTCATCTTCCTTTACTCCGTTCCGTGGTATAATAGTGAGTTAACATTTTATATTGTGATCTAATACTATACAATCTTTGTAGGAAAGCATAATACATACTAGCTATATTGATAAAAACAGGTTTTTTCATGCTATTGGATGGCTAACAAGCCCACGGCCCATTTGATGTTAAGTAGTAACCGCTACCTATAGACATTTGCAATACCAGAGACCTTAACAGGAAGAATATAAATTCCTTGTGTTAAAATGCAAAGTTGGATAAAAAGATTAAGTCAATCCATATAAAACTTTTCAGTTTCGCGAACACAATTAAAACATACGAAAGAATTTTTTTATAAACAAAGATATCATAATCTTAATAAACAAAGTAATAGTATTCTTTTGACTGAATTTTAGTCACGGCGCGGCGGCGGGGCGGCGGCGGCTCATCTCACTGAAGACTAGCCAAATACGCAGAAGATGGAGGGAAACACAATTTACCATACGCACTTAATGGTAATTTAAAAATAAGTTTTGATAAACCAAATCTTATTCGAACTCACCACTGATAAATAAAATTCCAATTAAAGTAACATTGTTAGCACACTACTGTCACAATTGAATTTATTATTAAGCAAACTCGTACTCGTGCCAGTAACTAGTATTAAGTTGTGAGTGCCCCGAGATTTGCCCCTCATAGATGGAGAGACCTCCAGCGACCCTTACTTAGCGCCCGTACAGAGTTATGAATGTAAACTTGTTTTGTTTAGGTTACGTTCTGGGTTAGTTACCTTGTGGGTTCTGGCAAAGGGGATTACGGGATTACGTCAGGTTGAGAGAACAGGTAGGAGTGCTGTCCTGTCTGTGTATGCAAAACTAACAGGCATCTCTGATTTGATTGCTAAGCTTCGTGAGGTAAACCTGGGGCCGTTTATCGTAGCCACTAGCCTTCAGGGGTAGATGCTAATAATATTGCTCGTATGAATCTAGAAATGGAACAGTTTTGAGGTGCATTTCTGTCGTATGATTACCACATATTTACGTATATTACAGATAATATTGAACGTTAAAGATAATAGCGGATGAATTTAATTTTTAGATGCCATTTAGTTTTAGTTTCTTTTTTTTATTATTTTATCTAATTTTAAGGTTGTATATATTGTACATAAACTCTTCTATAATAATAAAAAGTACCTATACCTAATCGTATTTAAAACCATTTAAAATATATTGATTTCCTAAGTTATCTGTGCAGAAAAATGAATCAAACAAATAGACACAAAACCCCTCTTATATATTTACATTTTCTGACATTGATTGTCGCCGAGACGAAATTGCAACAAGATTTTCGTTTTTAATTGTCGTTAATTGGCCTTTAGATCGCGTTGTATATGTATAGAAAATTGTCTACTCTGTAATTTAACCCTTCCGTTGTTTACGCACGAACCGAAATTATTCCAGTAAAAACAGGTGGAATGTTCAAGCCGATTGATTTTTAAAATCCCTCGTTTAATTAAATCGTTAACAATTTGAAGCTCTTATATTTTTTCTGTAACCTATACGGGCTTTTGTGAATAGGAAATGTTCAACTTTTGATCGAAGGAGAGTTGGTCGGTGTTCTATTTTTATTTTTGGAAATCTCAAATTTTTAGCAAGGGGTGTGAAGGGTTAAGAAGTGATTGAATTACAAGGCTCTTTAAAAGATGTTGGTTGTTTGCACACAACACTGGTGTCGCATTTGAACTTATTATTTAGTCCGGTAGGTTGCGGAATTTCTTCGAAAGAGTTACCACGGGCCCTGGAACGAAAAGGGCATTAGGAGGAACACATATGGGTTTTAGTCAGTAAGTGTCTGACACTCCCTTCCGCTCCGCCCAGAGCAAAAGCAGACATCAAAGGTCTTAGCCCTGCAGTGGAACAATATAATAAGCTGATATTATAATTTATTATTCAAACAAAACAATAGCTTTTACTCATTGAATCCGGCAATTGTTTCAACATGTAGGTAGGTAAGAGCCGCCAACAGGTCCTATTTCTCAGGACATACGGTGTATTGGTTTTAAAGTTTGCCAAATTGCCCAACCAGATGGTGGTGCTTGCCAAGAAGACGCTAACTAGTTTTATACAGTATCGGGTGCCTCGTTTACTTCCAACCGATTTTGGACGTAAATAAGACTTTGATAGTTGATAAATTGGCAGAAAAATGAACGTTGTATTTTACGGTCGGCTTCCTGAAAATAACTGTGAAAACCTTTACAATTTTATCTCGATAAAAGGTTACGATAAACCTATGAAGTGTTGGTAATTGAATAACGAACGCTGCCGATCCGCGCGTCATGTTCGTGGACGGATAACGTCGTTTGGGAAAGGTATTCTTTTAGCTGCCATGGCTTTTAAATTTGTTTTTATTTTTTTACCTATTTTAAAATGCACGGCTTGTTACATTGTTTTCACATTATACATTTTGAAAGAGTATGGAGTCAGTTGCCCTTGGGAACCTACTGTTTGGAATAAACTAGTATCTACAACTTTTTGCCTAACTGTTCCCTGAGAATTCGAAATTCCCCGTTTAGATTTAAATAATTTATTTCAATTAAAACCATTAACATATTTGTTAAGAAGGTATTTTATTAATAAATCTTTCATTTCAATTAAATGTTATTATGTTATAAGAATCCCATTAAATGTATTCTATTGTAACATTCTTCTCAGAATCAAATTAGTAATTTACACCATCTGTCAGCTACCATTCATTTAGAAATATAACCATAATAAAAATATCATAATTCCTTTATCTCCTAACATACATTTACCTGTGCAGTCATTCGGGTCCCCATCCTACGCCGTTACATTCCTAAATGGAGATCCTGAGATTGTGATAACAGTCAACACATCGTTTCAGACAATTTTATTCTAAAGCTGCGCTTACACGGGTAATATTTTCAGAAATTATTGGCCTGGAAACAGCTGGCGAGGTGCTGGAGCTAATTTAATTCTTATTGCTTTAATTATTTGGGCGATTTTAAAATAACCTAAGTAACCTTTTTTTCGGCGACGGCGCGTTCGTGTTCCACGCGCGCCTCAAAGAGATGTCAGCAAACTTGGAAGGGCCACTAAGGGCCGATGCCTGCCGGGGCTGCGGGTTGTTCGAAAGAGATACTGCGCCCCCGGAACGCAAAGGGCACATAAAGAAAATAGATGGGTTTTAGTCAGTAAAAGTCTGACACTCCCTCCCGTCACGCCCAGGACGGAGGAAGTTATTTGATGATTTACCATCGATAAAAAAAATACCTATATAGATGCCTGCAACATCAGGGGTATCATACGCGCGTTTCCGACCCCTAAAAAACTTATTCAGACCCGTAACCTAAAATTTTCTAATTTCCTAGTTTACATAGCAGCATATTATGATAAAGCTGAATCTCTATGTGTAATTGCTACATTGCCATCGTATTAAATTGCTTTCGTATATTGCCCAGAATTAAACAATTTAGTGTACCCGTGTAAGCGTTCCTTAAAAGGCGACGCCACTGAATTAAATTTTCTAAAGCAGAAAGGTTTCGAAACTCTTCAATGAATTTCCTAAATTAGTGCTTTGAATAGTCTCTATTAGTTTCAGTTTTCGTAAATAGGTTTCGTTCACAAAATGTGGTGTAAAACCTCAAATCTCGTAAAATATTAACAACACAATGTGGTTTTTGGTCAGTCGTGTTAAAAACTATGAATATTTTAAAGAAACATCGGTCGGAAAGTTATTGTAATTTTAACTTCGTTTTTTATATTTATGACGAATTTGATCGAGTGGTTCAAATTCGGTGTCAGTTTTAATTTGAAATCAAATAGAACAGAACTTGTAACTATTTTTGTCAAACGGTACTTACTGTCAAAGTAAAGGTATTTTAGTATTTTAAAGTCTTCCGTACGAGGTGTATATTTCTATACACCTCGTACGGAAGAAGTCAGATTGGAAAATTTATTTTTGTATATGATAACCAGAGTCATGTATGTATGGCTATACATACATCACGCTACGACACACGGGAGTATTATGTAAAATGTGTCGTCAAAGCACATATTTTACTGGATCGAAGTGTTTTACTGAATTTATACGATTGAGTTGATTTACTGTAATTATTTAAACGTTGCAAATACTACTTCCTGGTAATATTATAAATGCAAAAGTTTGTGAGGACTGATGGATGGATTTATGAGGATGGATGGACGTTTGTTACTCAGTCTCACCAGAATGGCTGAACGGATTTGGATGCAATTTAGAACAAAGATAGATTATTGTCTGAACACACACATTGGTTATTTTTTATCCAAGAAAAATGTACGGTTACTATGGGATAATAGATCAACTTTGACACGGACGAAGTCATGGGCAGAAGCTAGTTAATAATAAAATCCATAGCCAACAAAACATCAAAAACACTAGGAACGTAAAAAAGAACTAAACCAATTCAAGCAACACCCAGCACACTGAAATACTTCCTATAAACGTCCCGAATGCCAGCCAAAAACAATATCCCAGCACATTTACCAACATTCTCAGATTTTTACGAACGTTCTAAGCAACACACAGCGAGCCAAGAGGCCTCAAATGATTACAGCAAGTGTGTCTTCGACAGTAATGTGTGTCGTATGTCCTCGGCGCTGGAAACTCGCCACACCACCGCGACCTCGCTTCGTCCCATATAAAGTTTGGGTTATACGGTTGGGATGCTACAGATTTACAAAATTGAGTAGATCAAGTAACTAGTAACTGCCTCGTTGGCCTAGTGGTTCTAAGCGCGACTTTGATTTCCAGGTCGAGAAAAAGTGTTATTGGGTTTTTCTATGAAATTCTCAGTAGCGGCTCGGAGTTTGGATTTGTACCCAGTTAATGGCAATAGGCTCGCCCCCTATTACATGGGACCTAAAAAAAACATATCGGCGAACTCTGGGTGTAAATTGATACACCTCTGCCTAACCCTTTGGGGAATACAGGCGTGATGGTATGTGTGGTATGTGAGTAGATCAAGATAGCTTGGTACCACGATTAATAAAATAAAATTGTATTCTAATTAGTTACTTTGTTAGCTAATTGTTAACTTTCTTGTGCGCGCTGGTGCGCGTGGTGTCCTTTAAGTGAAGGAGCACAAAAATAATACCTTTGTTAAATATTGATTTTATGTCATGATTTGAGTAATTGTGTATCATAGTAAGTTTTTAAGCGCATTGCAAGATTATGTGTTGCGAAACGTGCGTTTTTTTTTGCAGTGAAACAAATGATTTTACATGTATTTTAGGGTTAATCATCATTAAAAATATAACGCCAGGCTAGTACTCTAGTTTTATAATATTATTATAATTTTAAAACGGGTCCCATGAATTTTCTTGCTCAATCTTCTCCATATGTTTCTATTTGACTTTCTGATTGAGTAACTCCTTGACAATTCTAAAGTGTTTGTAGATGGTTTATTTGAAATAAGTGAATTGAGTTTGAGTTTATAACATTAGACATCGAAACATCAACCCATGTGTTTGCAAGCACTCAGATATTCCAAAGTAAATATCTGCAAGGAGCGTCTGCCAATTTTATAATGGGTACGTAAATAGTTACTACAGATGTTTTTGGTTGTCATGAAAAGTCCTTATAACTTAAATAAATTAAAATATATCTTACGAAGTAGTTTTTTTTTTGCGGCGACACAACCTATAATCTCGCTCCATCTTACACGCCTTAAAATTAGCATGAATAATATAACATAATTATTGTTCTCTCAAAAAAGCCCTCTTTGCAAATACAAACGTTAGGGACTAAACACAAAAAAAAGTATTTTTAACGATTTTTGCAGTGCTACAAGTAAGAACTACACCACCTCAGACATAAATAAAAAAAATTATAAACTTTCACAAAAATCCAGTTAGCCATAAAATATTAAAAATATAGTAACAAAACTTCAACAAAGAATATGATTTTATTTCCAACCTAGATAAAAATACAAAATGGCCACCGTTTGGCGGACAGGCGAGTAAATAAAATAAATTCAAAAGATTGACTGTCGCGCTAAGCCAACCCCCAGAGCTGAATCCCAGCCTAACAAATCCGCAGTTGGAATATTTACAGACTGAAATACCTACACTGTGTCAAATATTACCAAATAGAACGAATGATGTGGAATAGGATTTTGTTTTTTTTTTTCAATTTTACAAACACAAATATTTTGTTTTGCCTTTTTAATAAATGTAAAGGTAATATTTTTGGCAGTATTTAAATATGATAGGACTAAACATATGTATAAATCATACCACCCTAAAATCAAAACAGTCACACTAAAAAAGCTGGCCAGTTGAGACTAGGTTAAAATATGTTCAGTTATAAATTCTTAATATCATTTTTTTTTTTTAACCTTGGGATATCATCAATTAACTTCTTCCGCTCTGGGCGCAGCGGAACTGTATGCCAGACTGTTATTGGCTAAAACTCATCCGTATTCCTTTCTATTTACGTGCCCAAACGATATACAAATCAAACTATCACTTACTCAAATTCAGACAACAATCTTAACTTCAGGAAACAAGCATCTATAAATTGGAGCTTCTGAGACATTTACTAAATGTATGTACTCAGCTAATAACTATTGCCCGGAGTTTGCTCCAGTTCAGAAATCAAGAGACAGTAGTTGCGACCTGAGTATGAATAAGACAAGCTTCAGAACGTTTACGGAAGCGGGACCTGTTAAACTGAAGTGTGATCAGAGCGCAATATTGGTAGGTAGTCAATTTAGTTTAGTTTCAAGTTGGGCCGTACGCCTAGTTTTAGGCAACTTTGTTCTATAGTTTGCAGCTGTGAACAAAGATAGTTCTAGTTACTAATAACTTAAGTTAAAACAAGCCGAATAAATATACATTGAAAAATGGTACAAAGTTATAGATGAGTTTGTTTATTTTTTTATAATAATTATGTTACAAACAAAAACAAAATCTAATATGGGGTATATAAAGACTAAATTAATTAACAATTACAGTATGAATATATGACAACTCTTTACTTGTCTATTTAGTTTTAATATGTTTATCTACTAGATAAATAAACTCTATATATATTATTCGTACTCTCTTGCAGCGAGAGAAACACAGGAGCTAATTGTAATCGTGCTCAGGTGACATTTGTACTAACACGTTCGAAGTAGGCTACCGCCCACCCATTGCGCGGCAGTTTCACGTAAGTGCATTAGTTTGGGCGCCGCCTAACTTTATTGTGCTCAAATTGTAGCACAAATGTGGAAATAAAACAAGAAGACTTAAAATAGGTAGAATAATTTCTTACTTTTCTTAGCATTTGTGGTTTTATGTTGTCTTCTGCTTTTTTTTAATCAATATTCTTTTTTTAAAGTACTTGGGCCCAGCATGTGGCCAAAAATCCGTAGAGCCGTTGTGAGTTCCGTCGTGAGGACTATATACCGGATTACTTACAGATAAACTTGGAACGTACACATGAATTGAAAAGGGCATATCGGTTCTCGCTCGGTATCGAACCCACAAATTCAAGCGTGTGCAGCGGGCGTCTTAACCACGACTTACTACAAATATTTCTTCAAACAACTAGGAAATTCGAAACTTGTTTATTTTGTTTACATAAACGGTATTATCGTAACTAGCAAGATTAAACTGGTGAAATTAAGTTTATCTTTACTTGCTTCTGAGTACAAAGAAATTGTGGGAGTAGCTTTAATTTTAGTTCCCTGTCTTCTTATATAGCTAAACTATGTATATAGAGACCGAGTCTCCCATGTGAAGTTAGCTGTTTGATTTTTCTTGCTGATGTCTGTGGGTGGCAGTCAGCCAATAAATAAGCCTATGTAATAAGTGGTCTGTGCCATCTATGGATATCCAAAAACCAAAGATACCACCGGTACCTACTATCTTTTTTAAAATTTATAAATAAGCAATTTATGTTAACAGTTTGCACTTGAAATATAAGTTATTGGTTTGTAATTGTTATGTTAAGCTGTGCTAATAATAATGCTATACTAAAGACAACACTGAAATATCCCACATGCCTGTAACTGCAAAATCACCCATATTTATTCCCTTTTCAAAAAATCCCGTTAAAACCACGAACAATTTCGCGAACAAAAACTTCCCTAAGCGGAGGTAATTCAGTTACGTACAACATGACGTTAGGTGACAGCCCTAATGTCAGTTGTGTCCACTTGCATATTCAGTTATCGAGAACGTGCTCTCATTGGCTGGCTTCCAAATTGGCCCCACGCTCGCTATTTGGGCCTATGGAGCTACATAATTGTTCTACGGTGCATACCTAGTAAACATCACGTCTGTTGTTGCCTATTTTCACTTTCTAGAATAATGAAATTTCTTGCCAAGGTCCGGGTGAGCGGTTTAATGAAAAATAGTTCGATTATCTGTTGGATGTTTTTCTGATCGGTGTTTGGAAACTTATTTTCCAATTTCTGTGTACTATGCTGTTTTTATTTTGGTCAACTTAAGAATTAGATTAGGTACTATTAAGCGTATTATATAATTAAAACTTACATACACAATCCATGTGACAGAAGTGAAGACAACAGGGACTTACCTGAAAAGATACAAAAACAATTTAATATTGCAATTTCATCTTGAATCAAAGTCTGAACAAAGTTGATGGAAAAACGAATAGGTACTTAATGTTTTTAACAATAATTTACAAAAGATTTTTCCTTTATATTTACATTGGCCGGTATAAATAAACTTTTAATAAACAATATTAAATCGCGACTTATACTGCAAAAGCCAAACAAGAACAAAAATAAAATATAAATTTTAAAGATATTAAATAAATACAGTTTTACTTAAAACTAATTATACTTCTCAGTTTTACACGTCTGAACTAGATCATCCTATAAAAAAATAGATCATTAAAAAAATCGAGACGGTGAAGTGTCCTACAATTAAGCGCTTTAGCCGCTGTGCCGGGTCGCTTCCTCGCTGCTTCCTCAAAAAAATACGAATAATGAGGAACGAAACCCTCCAGGCAAGTCATCGATACCACAGCATAGCCGACAAGTACTAACGATGCTTTACGACCTCATTAAAAAGGCCACAAAAGGCCAATGCGTCAGAATATTTTATTTACACACGGAATCCTGTTAATCCTCGACTCATTTCTGGGTCAGTATTGTGTTACGTTTCTTTTTTATTCTGAAATGTCTGTGAGTTTTGTTGCCATGGCTTAAATGTGGGAGTTTTATCATTACTTAACCCTTCATCGTTGTGGTAATTTTTTAATTAATTCACTACTGATAGGACACAAATTACAAGAAATGTATAGAGGGTACGCCCCTCTATACATTTCTTTTAGGCACTCCGTCAAACCGTTTTTTTTTTACACTTTCCACGCGAGCAATTGCTTCAGGTTTATTTTGACAAATAATTATCTCTGTTAATCCCCAATTATTATTAATTATCTCTATTTATCCCAGGTCGAACAACATGTTATTGGATTTTTCTATGAAATTCTTAGTAGCAGCTCGGAGTTAGAATTTGTGCTCTGTTAATGGCAATAGGCTCTCCCCGTATTACATGGGACCTAAACATTTCCGCGAACTGTGGGTAGGTATACATTGGTACACCTCTACCTAACCCTTCGGCGAATACAGGCGTGATAGTATGTGTCCATTACACTATCGTTGTGGTTAGGTAATTACAGTACTATCATAAAAATAATCCCCTATCAATACAAATCAGATAACTCAGAACTCGATAGCAAATCACATGCTCCACCACAAATAGACTTTTCTCCCCCACAATCCTTGGACAGACACGAGGTGTCGAGGGTTGCCCTCGGGACCTGTCGCCTGTATTTTAAATCACACCGCATCCCTAAGGATATGTCACAATCGTACGAGATAACTCGCAATAGACACGGAGATATTGGAGCGCTTCGGAATACGCCTTTTTGTTTTACGATTTTGGCATAAATCAGCCGTGGAATATTGTAGATTTATTTTATATTTGCATGGATTATGGATTTGTTCTTACATAAACGTTGAGTTCTTTTATAAGAAAAGCTGTATTATTCTTTTACGACAAAGTGTAATAATGTAATGTGTATTTTCTCGAAAATTACCTAAATCGCGAGCGATCCTGAGTCCTTACTCACTTTCTCTAGCGATTTGGCGTCATGATTCTCAATAGGGAATGCAAGACAATAAACAAGTTGTATCCTATCCACTAAAACAGTAAACAACGGTATTGAGTTTGTTGAGTAAGGGTGGCCGAAATTAAATAAAAAATAAATAGAAAAACAAAATGCACGATAGAAATAAAAAATGAAATTTAGGTTTGACACTGCAAGGTCAGTTTTGGGGATCTCTCATTTTGATTATGGCATCAATATTACAATAAGTAATCAATTATTATTAGACACAGTAGATATATGACAATAATAACCCAACAAATGTGTGAACTAAATCTGTAAAAGTGCCATATCATTACTTGATAAAAGGGCAAGCACCAAGATCTAATAGGGGGCAGATTAATAACAAAAGCTTTTGCAGGCAACAAATTACTTTATGACAACGATCGTTTAAAAATAAAGAGTTTACAATGTCGGCGTAAGCTGCGGGTAATTTTATTTTCCACAGCACCTTGACGTCGTTTGGTTTACTTTACGGTACAGAATAGTTTGTAACTTCTATTAGTACGAGATCCGTAGAAGAAAAATATACCCTCATCCGTTATTTAATAATTTTAAGGTTTATATGCAAGATCAGACATAGATTGAGACATCGCACATGGGTTGCCTAGCTAAATCGCGTACCAAAGGTGTTAAATATTAAAAAATAAGGGCCAATTTTTTGGGTAAAATCCCCCCATCTGTTATTTAGGTAAATCGTGCATTAGCTGATAGAATATACCCCAAGGAGTCAAAAAAAGTAGGGTTGCCTAATCTCATCCGGGGCTAACTGTAGGGTTGCCTGGTTTGAAGGTGGGCAAAAATGGAGTAAAATACCCCCATCTGTTATTTAATCGAGATGTATGTCAAATGAAAGGTTATTTTATTCCCAATCCAACTGTATAGGGTTGCCTTATCAAAAATGGGGCTAAGTCCAGGGTTGCCTAGATTTTAGTTGTTAAATTGACATGTTGAAAAAATGGCACCTAGTAGCAGTTTCGGTCAATATCTCCTTTCTGACTCATTTTACGATATAAACATGTTGAACAAAATTAAAGAACAGAAAATTTCCTACAATTTGTGGTAAACAATTTTTTTATAAGATCAATAGTTCTGGCGTACAAGTGCCGCAAAGTGTACTTCAACATGTATTTTGGCCAAATAAACTTTTTAACAATATTTTATCAATTTACTTCCATATTATGTATTCATTTGATCTTAAATTAAAATGCATTTAAGTCATTAATATTTATTACAAATAAATACCAATAATTGACTTTAGTCCTAGCAGAATAAACCAACATTTCTCTCAATTTGTACGTAATGATTTTGGATATTTAACGCTGATTAACTTTATCTTTATAAATACACTCTCATCTGGTATTTAATCGAATGTTGTATCAAATAAAAGGTTATTTTATTCTCAATCCAACTGTATAGGGTTGCCTCATCAAAAAGTTGGCTAAGTCAATCGTTGTATAGGTTTTAGATGCAAAATTTTCATATTGTAAAAATGGCACTCAATACCAGTTGTTTTGACAATATCCCCTTTCCGGCTCGTTTTACGTTAAAAACAAGTTGAACAAAATTAAAGAACAGGAAATTTCCTACAATTTGTGGAAAACCATTTTTTTTATGAGATCGATAGTTCTGGCGTACGAGTGCCGCAAAGTGTACTTCAACATGCGTTTTAGCCAAAGAAACTCTTTAGCAATATTTTATCATTTACTTCTATATAGGTATTCATTTGACCTTAAAATAAAATGCATTTGAGACATTGATGTTTATTTTAAGTAAAAACAATCATTGGATTTAATTCCTACCAAAAAAAAACCTATTTGTACGTAATGATTATGGATGTTTAACGCTGATTAAATTTAGCGTTATAAAATACTCTTACCTGTTATTTAATCAAGATGTATATCAAAAGAAAGGTTATTTTATTCCCAATCCAACTGTATAGGGTTGCCTTACCGTAAAGGTGGCTAAATCCACGGTTGCCTAGATTTTAGCGTACGAGTGTCCAAAAGTGTACTTCAACATGCGTCTTGGCAAAAAAAACTCGTTGGGTAAAATTTTATTATTTAATTACATTTAAATATTCATTTGTTTTTAAAATAAAATACGTTTGAGTCTTTGATGTTAATTGTTTATTTTAATAGAGGTTCTCAATTCGGGTTTTATTTTAATTTTCTTATGTAAGTTCATTTGTTATATAATCGAATTGCATATCCAAGGAAAGGTTATTTACTTACTTACCAATCCAGCAGTATCACACTACTTGTAACAAAAAGTTGGCTGAATCCATGTGTACCTAGATTTTAGATGTAAACTTTACAGCGTGAGACATTTTCATTTCGCGGTACTCGTACGGTAAAACTATAAATGGTATAAAATAAAAGTTTTCCATAAATATTAGGAAATTTCCTGAGCTTTATTTTTGTTTAACATGTGATTATCGTACAATAAGTCGGAAAGGAAATATTGTCAAAAACTGCTATTGGGTGTCATTTTTCTAATATGAAAATTTCACATCTAAAATCTATTCAACCGTGCACCACCACCACCTTTTTGATAAGGCAACCCTATATAGTTTTATTGGGAATAAAATAACCTTTCTTTTGATATACATCTTGATTAAATAACAGGTAAGAGTATTTTATAACGCTAAATTTAATCAGCGTTAAACATCCATAATCATTACGTACAAATTGTTTTTTTTTTTGGTAGGAATTAAATCCAATGATTGTTTTTACTTAAAATAAACATCAATGTCTCAAATGCATTTTATTTTAAGGTCAAATGAATACCTATGTAGAAGTAAATGATAAAATATTGCTAAAGAGTTTCTTTGGCTAAAACGCATGTTGAAGTACACTTTGCGGCACTCGTACGCCAGAAATATCGATCTCATAAAAAAAATGGTTTTCCACAAATTGTAGGAAATTTCCTGTTCTTTAATTTTGTTCAACTTGTTTTTATCGTAAAACGAGCCGGAAAGGGGATATTGTCAAAACAACTGGTATTGAGTGCCATTTTTACAATATGAAAATTTTGCATCTAAAACCTATACAACGATTGACTTAGCCAACTTTTTGATGAGGCAACCCTATACAGTTGGATTGAGAATAAAATAACCTTTTATTTGATACAACATTCGATTAAATACCAGATGAGAGTGTATTTATAAAGATAAAGTTAATCAGCGTTAAATATCCAAAATCATTACGTACCTACAAATTGAGAGAAATGTTGGTTTATTCTGCTAGGACTAAAGTCAATTATTGGTATTTATTTGTAATAAATATCAATGACTTAAATGCATTTTAATTTAAGATCAAATGAATACAAAATGTGGAAGTAAATGATAAATTATTGTTAAAAAGTTTATTTGGCCAAAATACATGTTGAAGTACACTTTGCGGCACTTGTACGCCAGAACTATTGATCTTATAAAAAAATTGTTTACCACAAATTGTAGGAAATTTTCTGTTCTTTAATTTTGTTCAAAATGTTTATATCGTAAAATGAGTCAGAAAGGAGATATTGACCGAAACTGCTACTAGGTGCCATTTTTTCAACATGTCAATTTAACAACTAAAATCTAGGCAACCCTGGACTTAGCCCCATTTTTGATAAGGCAACCCTATACAGTTGGATTGGGAATAAAATAACCTTTCATTTGACATACATCTCGATTAAATAACAGATGGGGGTATTTTACTCCATTTTTGCCCACCTTCAAACCAGGCAACCCTACAGTTAGCCCCGGATGAGATTAGGCAACCCTACTTTTTTTGACTCCTTGGGGTATATTCTATCAGCTAATGCACGATTTACCTAAATAACAGATGGGGGGATTTTACCCAAAAAATTGGCCCTTATTTTTTAATATTTAACACCTTTGGTACGCGATTTAGCTAGGCAACCCATGTGCGATGTCTCAATCTATGTCTGATCTTGCATATAAACCTTAAAATTATTAAATAACGGATGAGGGTATATTTTTCTTCTACGGATCTTAGACCATATCCTAATATAAAATATAAATATTTTTATGCAAAAAGTAGTAAGATTTTAACAAAAAGTATTTTGAAAATAAGTAATATTTTTTGCCTTCTTATCCAATTTTGACAAAATGCACAATTTTATTATTTAATTTTATTTAACCGGCTGCATTAACAATTATTACATACAATTGTTTTGGATGGGAAATCATCAAATGACTTCTCCCGCCCTGAGCGGGGCGGGAGGGAGTGTCAGACTTTTACTGACTAAAATCCATCCATGTTCCTTCTTGTGCCCTTTACGTTCCAGGGGCGCGGTATCTCTTTCGAACAACCCACAGAATTATTACTTTATATTAAAACAATTTTATATTAAAATAATCAGATAGCACATTCATTTTTCGAGATTAAAATACCTAAGATGAGTCGCACTGAAGGCTTGCACGACACTATATTATTGTCACATTAGTAACGTTTCAGTGAATCGGGAATTTATTTCTTTGATCGGTACAGGCAAAGGAAATGATTTCATTGCTATTCTTTTCGTATTGGTAGTTTTTTACAAATAATAGGAACACGCATCAAAGGGAAAAAGGAATGCTTTTTTCGACGGTTTTATAAGCGCAACAGCTTTGCGCTTTTTGTGGCACCTAAGCGAGTTATATTCCCACATGAACAAATAACTGCCTTGTTAGCCTAGTGGACCTAAGAGCGCCTGCTACGCTAGAGGTCTTGAGTCCGATTCCCGTGTCGACCAAAAAGTGTTATAGGGTTTTTCTATGAAATTGTCAATAGCGGTTCGGAGTTAGGATTTGTGCCCGGTTAATGGCAATAGGCTCGCCCCCTATTTCATGGGACCTAAACATACCTGCCGGCGAATTTTGGGTGTACACCACTGCTTCACCCTTCGGGGAATACAAGCGCGATAGTCTGTGTGTGAATGAACAAATAAATTTTGACGTGGAATATCTTTCTTCAAAACAGTATAGGGGTAATTTGCTAAAACCGATGAGACGAAAACACGTCACCTCGGTGAAGGCTGTAGCTCCGTAACTGCGTAACATACGCAATTCATTTATATGTCGTTGGATAAAACAAAGTAGCCATTACTCACATCAACTTATTTCGTGCCGCTAGATGGCGCCAGAGCTGCGTAATACAAGCTGTTGATTTGCATTCTCGTCAAATTCAAGGAGTTAACTATGCTCGTGATTCTTAACACGAATCAATAATAAAATAGATTTGTTTTAAAATTTATATTTTTTGACGTGATTTTCCAATTCGAACTAGCCATCTCGCCAGAGGGTCATTGATATAGCCGCGCGACAACTCTGCCTACCTCATCCGCAACTGGGCGACGCTGATTTTTGCAAGAGGAGTATTCTGGAATACTGTTTTTTGATAGTTGCAACTAAAAGAACAAGCATTTATTAAATATTGGCCAGGTAATAATAAATAATAAGTAGTAATCGTAAATATATTTGATTACTTCTTTTTTCTATAACAAGCTCTTAAAATTTGACGACGATGCAAATCAACAGCTTGTATATTGCGCAGTTTCATCTAAAAATTAACGCTTAGAAAAGATGTTTCACGTTGAACTAACGGTTGTGTACCACGAGACAGCCCCACGCGTTTTTAGTGTAAAGCAAGGTTATTAAACAAAAGGGAACAATATAGTGTGTCATAATCATTTGTAATTCTTGTATCTTGTGGAGTTGTGGCTCTAAACGACAGTTATAGTGGTCGTAATGTTTACCTACAGAGAGATAAGCCACGTTTAGCTAATTACAGCCAAAGCATGAAAGGATTTTTCTATTGTAAATTAAGTATGACGCTTATATTTTCACATACCTATATTTTTTATATATTTGCATTGTTTTTTTGCTGAAGTGTTTTTTTTTGTGTTTCTGTTTAAACGCGAGTAAATCTCTAAAAATAACCGTCGGATTAGAAAAAAATATTTTATTTATGGTAGCTAGATTCATGAAAAATTGTATGGACTATATAACACCACGCTACGACACTCGAGAGCGGAGCAGTAACCAATTTAATGTGTGTAATTTAAAAACGGGGTACAGACAATGGTAAATAAAATAAAAGTTTAATAGTAATAGGCTCGCCCCCTATTACATGGGACCTAAAACATACCGGCTTCTCAGGGTATACATTGGTTCACCTATGCCTAACCCTTCAGGGAATACAAGCATAATGGTATGTTATGTAATATTAATCACACCACCAACTAACACTGAAAGCGTTACACATCCAACTCTTCCAATTAAGATAAAACTATTGCTCTACAACAAGGCCTCGAATTAATGTTAATTTGACATTTAAGCAGTCGGAATCGTCAAAAAGTTTCAAAGTCGGTCTAGTCACGTTTGTTATAACCGAGTTTAGTTATATAGACTCAAGGTCCCAGATGAGTACGCATACTAATGTGTTGGCAATTAAAATGTTTTGTACGTACAGACGCTTGCGTTAATTGGGTATCCTTCCATATTATTATAAATATCAGTATCTAATAATACCAGCCTACTGTCCCACTGCAGGGCTAAGGTATCTTCTCATACAGAGAAGTCACGAGCATTGATCAACACGCTTGTTAAAGCAAATTGGCTATTTCAGACTAATATGACAAACTCAATGTAGCGTGACTACTGTGTGTACTTATGTAGGTACTTTACAAGAAAAAGATTTCGTTCCGACGTTTTCGATTTCAGTGATGTTCAAGATAAACTTAGACAGTACATAAATTAATAAAGTCACGTTCGTACTTGCCCACCTAAGACTTTGCTGTAAGTTTATTTATTTGTTTCAAGACTGTTTCTTTTGAACCTTAATACGTTTTTTCACACACTATTAAATTATATTGTTATATCCGCAATAAAAAAATAATAACGTAATAATTAAAGCGTTTTGTCCCTAGCGTTAAATATATCCTCACATATACGAATGCAACTCGTACTTGGACGGTATTTTACTCTTTCGTCATACGTATAACACTCACTGATAAACCTGAAAAGCTCTTTTTAAGCTGGTAATTAATTTTATAAAACAAACAGTGAATTTAACAGTAACAACGTGATATGCGCTTATTGTGTTAACTTAGCATTAGGGAGCTACCACACGGGTTGTGATGGCAACTCCGACGCAATGTAAACACACTCAGTGTTGTTAATTAGATTATCTAACTGGCTTACCCCGCGACTTCGCCCGTATGAAAGTCTGTTATCTGAGAACTTTTAATTTTATTTGTGCAAAACCTTAATTCTTTTTCTAAAATAAAAATAGCATATAATCATGCCTGTATTCCACGAAGGATTAGGCAGAGGTGTAGCAATGTACACCTACAGTTCGCCGGTATATTTAGGTCCCATGTAATAGGGGGCGAGCCAATAGTCATAAACCGGGCACAAATCCTAACTCCGAGCTACTATCGCGAATTTTATAGAAAAACTTAATAACACTGCTCGACCTGGGAATCCAACCCGAGACACGCGTAGGATCACAAGACTAACGCGGCAGTTAAAAGAATAAAAATAACCTGCTCCATCTTTTCGATTTTAGTCAATCTTATAAGTTTTGGACCTATTATGTGGCCCCGTTTAACGCGGCATCAATAACCTTAGTTACTTCTTATAAAATAAGCTAGCCAGTGAAAGTCACGGGACTTGCACTTGCAGCTTATTTCAAAATGGGCCCAGGCTACCCACCAGTACAATTCCTCTGTCTACCAGTTTAGGAAACACCTGTGTGGCTGCAGAAGCTATCTTCATACATTTAAAAAAGACACATACATTTTTACATTTTTTTTTTCATACATTTTCCTATAAGACCATGTAGTTACTATAACGTCTACAAGTGGAAATTTTGTTTTTTTCCTTACTACCCCGCTGTTCTTTTTTGATTAATCTCGTTGCGGGATCCAAGAAAATTGAATCTTTTATCCGGGACTCGTCGAGCTTCATTGCCTCAGGGCTTTTCAGTAGTCGGCACTGTTGATGCTGGCTTGCGGAAGATACAGTGGTTAAGAATAGTGTGGCGGGTTTTCCTAAATAATGCACTATCTATCTATCAAGTCAATAGGTCAATGACACTGTTCTTTTATTAATAAGTACTTGCTTGACTGCCTCGTTGGCCTAGTGGTCTTAAGCACGACTGCTACGCTCGAGGTCCTGGGTTTGATTCCCAGGTCGAGCAAAAAAGTGGTACTGGGTTTTTCTATGAAATTCTCAGTAGCAGCTCGGAGTTTGGATTTGTGACCGGTTAATGGCTATAGGCTTGCCCCCTATTATATGGGACCCAAACATATCGGCTAGCTGTGGATGTACACTGGTACACCTC
Source organism: Caradrina clavipalpis (assembly GCA_932526535.1). Classification (NCBI taxonomy): domain Eukaryota; kingdom Metazoa; phylum Arthropoda; class Insecta; order Lepidoptera; family Noctuidae; genus Caradrina; species Caradrina clavipalpis. The sequence continues at coordinate 9,983,588 of OW052103.1, forward strand.
TGCCAAACCCTTCGGGGAATAAAGGCGTGATGGTATGATTGAGACATTTCAACTTTGTCTCTGGGTTGGTTCTCAACGCATATGCAAGGCCTTTGGAATTTCAGATGTTTAGGCGGTGGTGACTATTTAACATCAGGTGGCCGTCAACTAGTTTGCCATCCAATGATATAAAAAACTTCAGTAGCTTACAACAATAATCGTTAGCCTGAATAGCGATCATGCCAACCGAGTAATCGACTAATGTAATCGAGTCATTATCGCCGTTCGAAGACACACGAGCTAACAATGTAATCGTGTTACTCACGCGCTATTAAAATATTATACGCAACAATATAATTTATTTTAAGGGAAGGCGGGTCTACTGAGCGGGTTTAACTTTCCACCAAAATATGAATAAGTGTCTTCGTGTCGGTGTTTGAGTTTTTAATGAATGTTCAAGATTTTGATATTTTTTGCAAAATGATGATATAAAACATCATAATTTTGAATCAAAAATGCTGGGTACTCACATTGTGTACGTATTTAATTATAAGTAGTTTAAAACTCTCAATTTTGATTAAGTGTATTTCTTATTTTATATTATTATCTATGCCAGAACCCTATTTACCATCACGCCTGTATTACCCGAAGGGTTAGGCAGAGGTGTACCAATGTACACCCACAGTTCGCCGGTATATTTAGGTCCCATGTAATAGGGGGCGAGCCTATTGCCATTAACCGGGCACAAATCCAAACTCCGAGCTGCTACTGAGAATTTCATAGAAAAACCCAATAACACTTTTTGCTCGACCTGGGAATCGAACCCAGGACCACTTGCACAGCAGTCGCACTCGGGACCACTAGGCCAACGGGGCAGTTAATTGAATGGGCATTATAACAATAATTAAGGTGTCATGTGTCTTAGTACACACTATAAAAGTACCTAGTATTCTTAAAAAGGTAGAACTACTTACCTATTTACTTCATCTTCTTACCTGTTCGCTGTATATTACTCAGTCTAATGGAAAAGCGCTGTCGTTGAAATTGTCTTAAACCAATCCTATTGCGGTCTCTTTAGTGATTTTATAAGTACATGCAGGAGGATTGCAGCTTGCAGCCTCCTTTGTAAGCTCTTTGTCTGTCTCAGAGCGTAAAGCTCCGTGATTCTATTATATAAAACAAAGTCTAGTTGTTCAGATGCTCAGCCAAATTGTATTATTGTATTTGGCTTTAGTTTTGCAAAAACAAATTTAAACATGTAGAAGCTTTTCTCGTTTTTTGAAGTAATTGTTTCGATTATGGAAAAAACGCAGATTTTCTTCTTATTGCTGGATAGCAACGAAACACATTAGGCACGTTTAATTACTTTTACGTAATTAAATTATTGAGAGATCTAAACCTACTTATAAAGAGAAAAAAAATGTTTGTTTGTTTGTACCTACTAAATAAGCTTCAAAGATACTAGATAGATTAAAAAAAAACAACCAATAGACAGCTACATTATTGCTGAGTAACATAGACTACATAACATCAGATTACGACTCACGGGAGCGTAGCAGTAACCAAACACCTAACTTAACGCCTGTGCAATAAGCCAGTGGGCGAAGTCGCGGGCAGAAGCTATTGTATTAAAAAACAAATATAATATTTTTTACAGTTTCGTATGAATATAATTTTATTATGACCTTACAAACCTAATAAGGAAAAATCATAAATTATAATGTCTACTATAACACAGCACCGCATGCTGAAACCAACACTACCTCCTAACATAAATACTACCCTTTTTTTTTTTTTTTTTGTTGCCGGGGTGGAAAATCCTCATGGATGTCCACCGCCCTGGGTGGGGCGGAGGGGTCTGTCAGACTCTTACTGACTAAAAACCACCCCGGTGTTCCCTTCTCATACTTACGCTGGGGATCCCGGGAACGTACGCGCCTTCCGCGATCCCCAGCTGATAAATACTACCCTAGTACAACAGCCAACAACCATCTATAAAAATTCTACAGAATGAAATAATAATATCTGTTCCTCGAACCGCAGACTCCCGGGAAATCTTAATTTCATAAATTAAAACCGTCCTAGAAATGTCGTGAATAAAATATTATCTTTTTCATGATGTTCTGTATTTTTTAATATGATGCCTGCAGGCTTTACGGAAAACCAGTTAAATTAAGTGAACCTCGCTATTCTTCTGCCTTGCCTGTTCATTTTATTACTGAACTGAGAGACGGGAAATGTGCTGTAAAGGAGCCTGCTTACTACACCGTGTTAACGGCGTGTTAAGAAATAAATGTTTGTATTGAAAAGTATATGACGAGGGTTTGGTCACCGACCAACACCGTCATGTGCTATGAACGTAGCGTCAGCAATTGTCGGTTAATGGGCCAAGTAATCCTTGTCATGTTTCTTACGGTGCGTCATACGTTCATAGCACGCTCATGGTACGGTGTAGTGGGAATAATTCGTTAGGGCCTCGATTCATGACAGATAATCGGTGACCGACTTTTCTTCTAAAGTGTACACATGTATAACATCAGATTCAACGGAAATAGCATATCAGGGCCATCGTTAATACCTAAGAATTGGAATCTAAATCCGAGATCCGACGAAAATAAATATTTTTTTATAGGACCGAAATGGAACATACAATTTAAAATATACCAACGATAGTGTCGATGTCACGAAACAATGAAGTACATTGAAATAATAGTTCGATCCGATAATTTATAAAGGGTCCTACAAAAGTGTGACATGAGCGAGAGGTCCCTTTGCGCCATTTGTTTTGGACAATAAAGCACAAATATGATTGTAAACAATATTAAAACGGTAACACCCACCTTACCTACTCATTGTATACGCTATAGTCATAACATCATAGCTATTTTATTCATATAAATGACAATACAAGCACGAAAGGGTATGCACGCACGTTACGATTGCTTTGAATTTTTCCACGAAGTCTCCATGCACACGTTATAAATTAAAACTATGAACAAACACGTTAACAAGCACGGCATGTACACCACACCTGTGTCCAGTAACAGTAGGCAGAGGTACCTGTACACCCACATAGTCAATTTTTGACAGACACGCTAGGGTGTGTAGAGTGCACCAAATTCTTGAAAAAAGTGTTAGTCGGACTCGCACATGAAAGATTCCGTTTCACCGGACAATATTAAGATCGAGTAGAAAACACTGAAAAAAGACTTTTCTTGTATAGAGACCTCCTTTAATTTTAAGCTTTATTTAGTTTGTCAGTCATATTAATAATCATTCTGTGAAAATTTCATCTGTCTACGTACGTTCAAAAGGTACATCCCTGTAAGTTGTGACTGAGGAAGAGACATACGGACGGACAAATGAACGAGAGCAATATGGCTCTATTTCGACCCACAATTATGAAACCCTAAAATCCAAACTTCAGAACTTTACAAAAAACAAACAACACTTCCGACCAAAATAACAGACCCAAAAACAAAATAGGAACAACTTGTAGCATAATTATTTTACATTACACTACAGTGCACTAAAATAATAAAACTTTATATTAATAATGGTGAGAATAAAAAAGACAAACCGTTCTCAAGAACGCGTGATGTTTCATTTAAACACGAGTGCTTGGCCTGGATTCCTCGGATGGCAGAAGTGTAATACTATACTTTTGTGGTGATAAAAACTTCCCAGACAGCAGTGTCTGTTGATATAAAAAAAGTATTTTAATAGTGAAATGTGCTTCCTTTGGTTTTGTCGTAAAAATGCAGTAAAGAAAGATTTCTCTTCAAGAATGGGAATACTGGGGTAAAGTTCATATCCTATGTTTTGTCAACATTGATTCACTTTCAGAAGTTAACTATTTATAGAATAAAGTAGAACGGTTTTGTAGCCATTTATTTAGTTTCAAAAGTGAACTATTGAAATAATGAATAAGGGATTTTAGACTATCATTTTCTGTAAATCCATTGATTACCTTTGATTGACTTACCTTTATTAAAAACGAGTTTAGAATTAAGATAAAGGCCTAAATCACCCCATCGGGAAAAATGGGATCCGTAGATCAATATCTACATATATATGTGAAAATTTCAGTAAATACTGTTCAGACCTATTACATGGGACCTAAATATACCGGCGAACTGTGGGTGGACCTACATTGGTACACCTCTGCCTAACCCTTCGGGGAATACAGGCGTGATGGTATATTATTATTATTATTTATACTGTTCAGCTGGTAAATCGTGAAAGAGTCACAAAACATTCATCCATTCATGCATTCTCACAAACTTCCGCGTTTGTGATGTCATGCGTAATAAAACGAGAGAGTAGCTTCAACAGAACAAATTTTATTTCTCACATGTCAACAGACAATATAATATTTGTTGCCAGTATTATTTTGATATAAAAACTAACATCTCCACTTATCAAAATAATCTAAACTTTAGTACATGTATATCTTTTTAAACTAATAGAGACAAAACATCTCAGTCTCCATTAAACATTAAACATAAAATTAAACAATGCTTTGAATACCTAACCTCTTCACAAAATAGTTATGTTTTACACCACTTAAACCTTTGGTCAGCAGGTCTGCTGGCATTTCAGATGTTGGCAGATAAACTATCTTAATAAGATTATTAGCTACCGCTTCTCTAACAAAATGATGACGCACATCTATGTGCTTGGTTCTTTTATGAAATAATGGGTTTTCCGATAACTTAAGAGCACCATATGAACTATGGACTGGCACAAAACCAGATATCAGTAACATTAGGATATTTGGAAGCACTGTCATGGTACATGTTGCTAAACAGAAACGTAAGAAATGGGATAAGAAGTCTGACAAATTGATTTTGGTTGGGTATCCAGATAACGTAAAAGGGTACAGATTATATAATCCAACAACTAAAAAAATTACTATGAGCAGAGATGTCATTATTATGGAGGAAACAAAGTCAGACACAGCTCAGATAATAGTAAATAATTGTGAAGAAAAGTCAGAGGTAAGTGAAAACCTAGAAGATGATGAAAGCTTACCAGAAAATTCAGTTTCAGATCCAGATGATGCAACATATAATTGTGAGTCGTCAATTTCCGATAGTTCCGATTCTTACCAATCTGTGGCTGAAGAAAAGTCTATCATACAGGATGAAGTTCAGTTGGAGCTGGATACTAAGCGTAAGAGAAAGCCAGTAGAAAGGTATGGTATGACTAATATCTGTATTCTAGACAACCTGGTAACATGCGATGATGAACTCAGTTATGAAACTGTACTGAATGGACCAGATAAGGAACAGTGGAGACAGGCAATGAAAGATGAACTGAAGGCCTTTGACGACAATCAAGCATGGACTTTTGTAGATAGGAAAGAAGCTGAAAGAGTGGTTCAATGTAGGTGGGTATTCAAGAAAAAGTATGAAAGCGATAACAGTGTGCGTTATAGGGCAAGACTGGTTGCAAAAGGTTTTACCCAAAAAGAAGGCGTGGATTACACTGAAACATACTCACCTGTACTTCGTTACTCAACACTAAGACTTTTATTTGCTTTAAGTGTCAAACTTAACTTTGGAATTACTCACTTAGATGTTACCACAGCATTCCTAAATGGTTATTTACATGAAAATGTGTATATGCAAGTGCCACCTAATTTGGATTGTAAAGACAATCATGTTCTCAAATTAAATCGCGCAATTTATGGTTTAAAACAATCAGCCAGGGCTTGGAATGAAAGGGTGAATGATTGTTTATTGAAATGGAATTTTGTTAAGTCAAAGTTAGAACCATGTCTGTATATGAAAAAATGTAAAAAGGAGCAGATTATAATAGCAATTTTCGTAGATGATTTTTTCATTTTTTCAAACAGTGATAATATGGTTAACGAGCTGAAAACAAATCTCATGTCAATTTTTAAAATTAAGGATTTGGGGCAATTAAAACAATGTTTGGGTATGAGGGTGAAAATGTATGAGAATGGCTGTATTTCCTTAGATCAAGAAAAGTTTGTAGATCATATTTTAAGTAAGTTTAATATGACAAACTGTAAAGTTGTTGATACTCCCATTGAAAGTAATTTAAAACTAGAGAAAGGTGTAGATGTTTGTAAACAATACCCATATCAGCAATTAATAGGAAGCCTAATGTACTTAAGTGTTTTAACTCGCCCAGATATTGCTTATAGTGTAAGTTATTTGAGCCAATTTAATAATTGTTATTCCCATACTCATTGGAAGCATGCAAAACGCATCCTAAGATACTTATGCAAAACTAAATCGTATGGACTAATGTTTAGCAAAGATAATTGTAAATTGGAGGGTTTTGTTGATGCAGACTGGGCCCATAACCTAATAAAACGAGAGAGTAGCTTCAACAGAACAAATTTTATTTCTCACATGTCAACAGACAATATAATATTTGTTGCCAGTATTATTTTGATATAAAAACTAACAATGCGTGTGTAAGTAGGATGGTCTTTTTATTTCCTTGGACTAATGTGCATGGTAGTCCATTACAAATATTGCCCACGTTTGTGTATACAAGTCTTATAGAAAATATTAACCAATATTCCGTGTAATTTTATCCGAGTTAAGTGTATTTATCTAAAAGTATTCTCATATTTGTGATGCAAATACCTCTGTATACGAAACAACTTCATATTTACATTATTTCTTCTCTCCTTAGCTACAAAGAACAATTTTGCATATCTATCGAATTTGCGAGATAGAATCTACATTTATGGAGTGTTAAGAAAGTCTTACTTGCTTTACTTATTATGTGTATTATCTTCGGTGAATAATATCGTTATGAGTACCTAAATTCGATTTTGCTCGTTAAGGTAACAGCAACACATTTGTTCATTAATGTAATCGGTTTTACCGTTTTAACAAACAATAAATAAGGGTCTGCCCCCACGACCGAGAATCGGCCCGATTATGGGGCCGTTTTTTGACAGATTTCTTCCTCGGCTAGAAGAAACGGCCGAGAATCGGCCCGATCATTGGGCCGATTCTCGGTCGTGGGGGCAGACCATACTTATTCGGGGGCAGACCCTAAATAATAAAGTAGACAAAAGACTATCGAATGACTATGATAATATAATATATACTAATATTGTAAAGCAGGAGAGTTTGTCTATACGTTTATTTGTTTTCTTTTTGGTGCTGAACTAGAAAACCGAAATATTAATAGGAAGCCACGTTTTACCTGAAAGCTACGGGCAATATTATATATTCGAAAAAAAAAATTGAAATCCGTCCAACAAATCATGCGGACGAAAATGCGGGCAAAAGCGATTTTTTTATAAAATAACAGCATACCTCTTTCACCATTCTATTTAACAATATTTTTTGTGACTTTCCCATTAGAATGTAAACTATCAGTCAGTCAATGAACGAATGAATTGAATTTATCTGATAACCTTTTCGCTTACGCAATGCAAAACTAACTTTACATGGAAAATAAATATTGGCTAAACGGTTCAAATAAAAACCTTTCTAGCTTCACTATTTACACTTTTTTATTTAAAAAAAACTCGAGAGAGCCAATATACAGAATAAAAAAAGTGGTTTTAAAATTTATACGATCAGTGTTGAAACGCAAACGGTTAGTTTGATTACGTATCGCCATGCTACGAGCGTAGCGCGTAGCACGTAACGCGTAGCCGTAGCTGGTTGGCTACGACAAAATGTGCGACCGATGAAATTATTATTTTAATTTGTTTAATGATTTATTGTAGTGTATGATTTTTATTAATGGTATTCTAAATTACACCCATATTTTAAACTGTTAGTACCCCAATATTCAAAGATTTGCAGTTACCTACATACAAAATATTAATAGTGGGATGTAAATTAAGGAAGAAACGCCACCCACTACCACCTAACTTCGTTCAGCCCTAAAAACACCTATACCCACTGCGTTCAAATACTAAAAGAAAAATATTAAAGTTACTACCATCGACATGAAAAGAAGAAAGGAAATATGGCAATAGGATAAATACTACTTATTGTTTTACTTATCTCATTGAAATATAAACCTTAACAATTAAATAATATAACATAAAACGAGTGCAAAAATGAGTGCTTTCATACCTAAAGCTAGTTGAATTACCGCTAAAGCAATACTAAATTCACTATATCATAAGTCTGTCTTCAGTCTGATACACCACTACAATGCAAGGGTTTCAAATAACAACCGTATCATCCATGTAACAGTGCAACAGTAATACGTCTCTCGGGAGACATTAACGACTACTTGTTACTTCTTACTTTGTATTTTTCTCTTAAGTGGAACGCAAACACTAGGTTTTTGTAAGACTTTTTGCGGACTGTAGTGTCTAATTGACTGTTTCATACACATTAGTGCTCCACAGTCTGTAAGGAAAAGAGTGCGTTATTAAATACGATGTAGTCGTTTTGGAGTGATGAGGTTACAAATAAACAGATAAAGTGATTTCCGCATTATAATTAGGGTACAGATGGGATTGAACAACACACATATATTTACAAAAATAAATGTTAAATTGGTATCCTGCTTTTTTGCTGGGTGCTTCTTTAATAGATAGAAGTTAAAATGTATCAAATCAAAATGTCTGTTATTTTTTTTTTAATCCTTACTTAAAAAACCGTGTTCAGATCTGTCATGGAAGATCCACATCCTTAATCTACTAGAAAAGAACTAATAATCTTGAAACAGCTAACATATTTTCTTAAATACTCTAAGAACTCTCTCATTCACGTGACACCTTTCAAACAAAAAAAAAAAAAGAAAATCAGAATCGGTTCAGCCATTTAGGAGACACACACACATGTTTAACCTATAACACCCCTCTATTTTCGTCAGGGGTTAAAAAATATACGTAAGGTCGTTTGTTCCATGATACCACATAAGTTATCTAGGTAACCACTGAACCCCTATCTTCAACTCAAACAGGAATTATAGTAAAACTTAGCGCGAGCACCGGCGCTGCTCGTATCGAAACGATCAAATATCAATTTTGTGCGACAAGCTTGCTTCTGCCGACGCGACGTAATAAGTTTTAAAGCTCTGCAGATGTGACACATTCCAAATTTAAAATTGCATTAAAATAGTGCAGACGTATCTTTATGCTGCCATTGGTTACGCTCGTATTTTGTGGACTTTAAGGTCGATTATCGTACAAACTGTTAAGGACGCCTTAGAAACCAAATCCATCTTTAAAAAAAAGTTGCGCAATGTTTTTCTTTCTTTAATTTAACGGTTCCCTACAATAGGTTATTAGTTTCCCCTGTATTGTGTGTGCGTTTTTTTAAATATTTGAGCAAAAATAGGGGAAATGTAGGTAATATATTAAGTATTCCAGATTCATCTTCTGTGACAAAGCGGCTATAATTATCTATAGATAGTCTACAAGATGGGCAGACGACGTTGTTGCTATCGTGTGGATTAGGTTGGCCTATGGATGATGTCGATAACGATAATTCAACATGATTTATTAATCAATATTCTATAAAGTTCATGACCTACTTAAACATATAGAAATATGTATATTACTTAAAAATCTTTATTTTAGAATTTCTCGTATATTAAGCAAATTCTACCAACACTACATTGGTTCCGCTCAAAGGCACAAAACGTGCGATCATTAGGTAGCGCACGAGTGCCCTCGACATCCATAACATTACTCGGATGAGGGAGCTGGTCGCCTGCCATCGACGTAAAGAAATCTCGAACGAATGACGAAATTGCTTGATTATTTATTTGTTCAGAACTACCACTAACTTGCACCAATGTGTCTTTTCCAATTCATAAATAATGTTCTTTCTTAGTTTATTTTGGACATTGGTGGCATCGGTGAAAACTTCGTGAGGAAACTTGGAATTATAATTAATATAAGACTGAAGTCGCTAATCCACCTTGAGCAAACGTAGTGATCAATGCTCGTACCTATTGGGTAGTTGACACCACTAATCAATAATTTCAAGTTACAAGTTATCTAAAAAAAACACTTTATTTTACCCATGAAAACCGATTAATTTTCAATTTATTGTAAAATTTGCTTTTTTTTTTACTTCATTTAAAATCAATAAATAGTCGATTGAGTTGGCCGATAAGTGACATCACAGCGTGCTTTTGCCATACAAAATCTATGGGAGAATCGCATTTTGACAGTTCATAAAAAGTATGTCAATTGATGGCGGTGTCAACTACCCAATTCTGTATGAAAAGAGTCGTTTGCCCTGCAGTGAGACAATAATAGGCCGGTATCTAGCTCTGACTAGCATTGCTATAAGTACTAAAATTGAGTGCTGTAATAACGCCTTTTCCTTTTTTAACTACATACCTTTCTCTTGTAGATCAACACCCATTTTTTACTCGATAACTCTACCATGTGTAGCGATGTCAAGGCCCCTGTCTCACATGGGGCTTGCCCTTTACTTGGTATTTAGAGAGCATTGTTGCCGCACAGAGGGGCTATTAATACCTCTAAGAGGCATAAACTTTAATATACTGATAGCGGTACAATATATCAAAGTTTATGGGTCTTGGGGCTAAAATAAACAATGTATTTAGTTAAGGGTTTACCTTGCTGAAGGTGACATTTTTTATATAAAAAGTTGCCCCGTACTTGTACCGTGGTTGGATAGATATAACCCTATATCAAAATTTTCCCAGTTTGAACAATCTTATTCGCCCCAGTCGCAACCTCTTCTTAGCGACAATCAATGTAAAAAGAATGTTGAAAGTAGGAGACGTTTTTGAAAAATAAGGTTATGATACAAAGTCAAATCATTCATTTCAATTAGACCATTAAAAGGCACTTATGAAAGTCAATTACAAGCTTAAAAAAAAAAAAGTTGCCCATTTCAACAGGTAGTTTCGTATGGAGAATAACGGGCAAGATACTCCATACAAACTCTTAGATTAGATGTTTCTTAAAGTTAGTATAATTGCCTCTATAACAAAACTTAACTCATCATCATCATCATCTTCCTGCCCTTATCCCAAGTTACTTGGGGTCGGCGCAACACGTTTTCTTCTTCCATTCCGTCCTGTCAGCCGTCATACTATCACTGACTCCCTTCTCTTTCATATCATTCTTCACACAATCCATCCATCTTTTCTTTGGCCTTCCTCTTCCTTTCCATCCATCCACAATTATAACAAAACTTAACTAAACGAAATTAAATTAGGAAACTTAATTTTCCTGTCGCGTAACCGAACCAGTAATATCAATATAATATTCATGACAACTAAACTAATTTCCGCAGACATATTACATTACGGAGCATACTAAAGCATATCGAATTAATTAAGATATTAATCCCTCATCGTTAATTATAACCACACTAATTAACAGTACAGGAAATGGATTTCCAGTTTTGAACAAGGCTCAATCGTTTCTAGAAAGTGCTAAATTAAAATATTATTATAATATTAGCCTATTTATTGTCCCATACTCGTTGCAGGGTGAAGGCGTATTCTCATACAGAGAAGGCACGAGTATTGATCACCATTGCTCGAAGCGGATTGGCGATATCAGACATGCATCCTACTACTATTATAAAGGCGAAAGTTTGTATGTATGGATGTATGGATGTATGTATGGATGTTTGTTACTCTTTCACGCTTAAACGGCTGAATGGATCTGGATGAAATTTGGCACAAAGATAGATTATAGTCTGGAATAACACATAGGCTACTTTTTATCCCGGGAAAATGTACGGTACCCGTAGGATAACACATCAACTGTGACGCGGACGAAGTCGCGGGCAGAAGCTAGTTAGTTATAAGATCAGGTTTTCACATGATGAATTCAAATTCAAATTCAAATTCAAATTCAAATCATTTATTTCAATTAGACCATGTACAGGCACTTTTGAATTGTCAAGAAGTTACAGTTAAAGTTGAAGCTAGTTGCTCGTTCCAAAACGTAGGTCTCTATGGAGAAGAACGAGCAAGAAACTCCATGGACACTCTTTTCCTTCAATTTGGTTTTTACAAAAACTTGGTTACAAAAATTGTGGTTGCTTCTATATGTGAAAACAATGAAGGTGAATATAAAACAATAAAATATAATAATAAAGATGTAAACCATGGCAGTTAAGAGATGACCAATCCCAACTGACAGCACCCGTTCACGAGCATGACGCGTGCATCAGCACCATTTAGCTCGACCATCTTGAAGGGAACCGAACGATCCAATGCACGCGCCACCATCAGCGAGACATTAAAGTGAGCATGACAAAGCTCTCCACTGCCATGCTTAGTGTCCAACGCATACTTAGTAACTTAACAAATAAATTAAGGCTCCATGGTACTCACATTTACAATATTGAAATAAATTATGTTCAATTATACAAAGCTAAGGTTATCAGTGAACCTATTCAACGAATCAACTATAGTATGTAAGAAAAAAGAAATAAGAATTATAATAACGGTAGACGTTATTAAAGTCAATAAAAAAGGTGCTTAAGAAAAACATAATTCCTTTTTGTAAAATATGCATATTAATTTGTGAGCCCGAGTGTCTGTGGAGCAGGACCAGCAGTAAGCCAAGCATTTTCAGCAGTTCGAGAATATTGAGTGGTATTTTATTATAAAATTTTACACAGTACCCCATAAAAGAAGTGTGTACTTTTGACAATCTAAAACTTGGTTGATCTAATTTGTTCCTATTTCTAGTATTATAATTATGTCTATCACCAACTTTATTAAAAAGATGAAGATTTTTCCGAACATACATAATGTTTTCATATATATATTGACAAGGCACCGTCATGATATTAATTTTTTTAAACAATTCTCTTAAAGATTCGCGTCTGCAAAGATTATAGATGGCTCTGACAGCCCTCTTTTGCAGAATAAAAATAGAATCTATATCTGCAGCCCGCCCCCAAAGCAAAATACCGTAAGACATGATGCTATGGAAGTAGCTGAACTTAGCCGCCCTGCAAGAGATGTTAAGTGAGGACCCCACTGCAGTTTTGAGTCGAGCGTAACTCCTAAGAAAACTGTCTTGTCGACGAATTCCAGTATGTCCTTATTCAATATAACGTTACATGCACTACTTCTAACGTTCGGTAACGCAAATCTAATGCATTTAGTTTTCTTCTCATTCAATACTAAGTTATTTATCGTAAACCAATTATGAACCTTAAGCATAGCGTTATTTACGTCGTCAAGGTGCTGTGCCCGTCTGTTTACATTAAAAATCAATGAAGTATCATCAGCAAATAACACCATTTTAGGTTGGTTTTTCAGTAAATGAGGTAAATCATTTATGTATACTAAAAAGAGGAACGGACCCAATATTGAACCCTGCGGAACCCCCATCTTTACTTTTAAGCCTGATGAATTTACACCATTTATTTGAACGTGCTGTAATCTATCATTTAAATACGATTTCAATAAGCTAAGGGCTAGTTGACCGAGGCCGTAATGTTCTAGCTTCAAGAGGAGCGTGTCGTGATTTACGCAATCAAATGCTTTTGAGAGGTCGCAAAAAATACCAATGGCATCCTGTGAGTCCTCCCATGCATCAAAGATGTGCTTAATTAAAGTCACACCGGCGTCTGTAGTACAACGTCCTCTGGTGAAACCATACTGTTGATCGTGTAAGATGTTATTACAGTTAAAATGATTAAGCATTTGATTGAGGATCACTTTTTCAAACACCTTGCTGAAAACCGGCAAAACCGAAACAGGTCTATAATTATTGGTGTCTTTGCTATCCCCGGATTTAAATAGGGGTTAAACTTTGCTGCGCTTCATTAATGTCGGAAAGACCCCTTGATCTATACACAAGTTAAATATTAAAGCTAAATAGGGTGCAACTGTCTCAATAATAGATTTACACACATTAGTGGACATGCCCCACATATCCTCTGTAACCTTGATCTTAAGTTGTTTGAAAGCCTTTAGAACATCCACAGGGTTAATATGATTGAATTTAAACTCCTTAGGGCAGGCTGAAACATTCGCTCTCAATAAATCTATAGCAAGTGCAGGCGAGGAGTCTAAGGTTTCTGTAGTTTTAATTGGGATATTTGTAAAGAATGTTGCAAATTCTGATTCTGATGTTTTCCTTTAATTCCCATGTGTCAGTAATGTGTAAAATAAACTTAGCAAGTACATATGATTTGAAAAAGTCACATTGGTACTTGCCCGCTTTGCCTTAAAATATTAAAAATACAGGGATTGGTCTGCAAGCAACAAAATAAAAAAATTGTTGGTCCGAAAACTACAAACAGCTCTTGAAATTTCATCCCAGTCTACGAAAAAAATTTGAACTCCACTCAGCGTCACTCTAAGAGCTCATTGTCAAAAATCTCGACTTGATGACGTTTTTGACAGCTTGCTTTGAATCGAAGAATTTTTAACGGAAAAATGCGTGTTAATCTAAAACCGCTTTGCCGTTTTGTACTCTGGCCTCTAGTATCGATCGCTGCATGTACCCTGTTTTATTAATCTTAGTTCAAAAGGCAAGCTAAAACACTTCCAGTGTCGCCAGCCCGCCAACTTTATAAAACCCGCACACAATCTAAACTTGTCCGTTCCAGTAGAACTCGATGCAAGTGTTCCGGGCTAGCTCCCACTCTACCGCTACACCGACCTTCATTCATCAGTGCAAAGACACTCGGTTTCGTAGCGGTTGACTTGAATGAATCGCACTTGTCTATGGCACGAACATACGTCACAACATGGCTGCGTCACTGGAACCGTCTGGTCGCAGGGCGCGTTTACACTTGGTGGAGTAGACAAACGCTCCTGGGGTAAATTCAGTTATATGCCAGCACTCTCTTGCTGCAATATTAACTGAATTCTAAATTTAAAATAATGTTGTTGTAAACACTGAGCAGTTCATTACCTACTGCAACTATCAAATTTATAACTATTCAGTTATTACAGTAAGACATTATTAACCAGAAATATTCGAAAACAGAACAGAATATGCGTGAAATAATCAAACAAATGATTTAATCGGAACTCATTGAGCGTTGATAAAAAAGGACCTAGTCTACCAACAGGCCATGTATGTTGGACCGTAGTATTTTATTTTTAAGCCGAAATCTTTATCCGAAAATAAAGGCATCCCTTATTTTGCCAATCTAAATGCACCCCAAATAGGAAAAGGCCGAATAAATCGAGTGGAATAGTTGACCAATATTGATTGTAGGTTAGTTCGTTCGCTATGTTTGAAATGTGATGGGGCAGCTAGATACAGTTATTTTTTTTCATGTAGGATTTGACCTAATTGAAGTAAATGTTTGACAATGACATTGAGTTTAAAAAAAACCTTATACTAAGTTCATAACTAAACTAAAACATAAAAATGAATTATTATTTCGAAGAACTTGATCTTCGAGGCATACAAACTTGGTGATCTAATAGTATTTTTAAGATTATATGTATTTCAACGTCAGCCGCATGCACAGCGACCAGTGGGGGAAAGCCTCCACGCAATGTGTGCCTGATGGTCGGCGTCGACAAAGCCGGCCTATGAAGAGGAGGCGAGATGCCCTAGACTAGACTCTAGAGCTGGCTCGAGGTAGCGCAAGAAAAGAATACTCGGAAGGACTTGAGGGAGGCCTGTGCCCAGAAAAAAGTTTCATTGCTATTAATTAACTGATAAAAAGTCTTTTAATCATAAGATCAATCCCCTTTTCAGTATAAAAATGGATATAAGCATAAAACCGTACACGCATAGTCGTAAAATATTGTGTTGAAATAATAATGATAACCGCATAATGTAATAAAATATAATGCAAAAGTCACGATAACTTTTTTGGCGGACTGCCTTTTTTTTTTATTTTTATAGACGGGAAATCATCAAATAACTTCCCCCGCCCTGGGCGGGGCGGGAGGGAGTGTCAGACTTTTACTGACTAAAACCCGTCTATGTTCCTTCATGTGCCCTTTGCGTTCCGGGGGCGCGGTATCTCTTTCGAACAACCCGCAGCCCCGGCAGGCATCGGCCCTCAGTGGCCCCATCCAATTTTTGCTGACATCTCTTTGAGGCGCGCGTGGAACACGAACGCGCCGTCGACACGGTCTGTCGCTAGTGAACGTACGGACGGTGAGCTACCCATTGCTCACCGTCCACAGACCCGCGTCTACGGTGGCCGGGAGTCGTCACGTGGCTCCCGACGCCCGGATCGTCTACCGCGGCGGCCGCTGGGACGAGGGACCCTCCTTTCCCTCTCCCGTCCCGCCGCCTCCTTCTCTAGCATTACAGCTTCGCAGAAGGAGGCGACTGCTTCCCATTCCCCCTCGCTCCGGACCATGGCCTGGACCAGTGCCGGACGCGAGAGGGCGCCGCCGCCGATGGCCGCCTCGGGGACTCGGCGGTGCTCAGCCCAAGCAGGGCACACCGCCAAAGTATGCTCCACCGTGTCCTCGGGGCGATCCTCACAATGGTGACACCCGGGCGATTCCTCCCGCCCGATGAGGTGCAGGAAC